>JALJVW010002597.1:12207500-21735000 GCA_024865655.1 Emberiza elegans | reverse complement strand
GTGATGGCAGGGAGACACCCAGCCTGGCAAGCTGGAACATGAGCACTAAAGCAGAGACAGACTCCTGTCCCTTCACTGACCACAGCCAGTAATGGGCACTCTCTGCCCTGCACCCAGTCCTGAGTGCACTTTTTGGGATATCCTGGCCCTCTAGGGCAGAACTGTACACTCACCATTTGGTTCTTCCAGCAACTCTCCTGTGTCAGTTTGAAGCTGATGATGTGACTGGAGGTGGTGATGCACAGGGACTGGTTTGGGATGCAGCTTGTCTAAGGAGGAAAAATGGGAGCAGGTCAGAGCAACTTCAGCTCTAACAGCCACCACCCTGCCTGACCCCATGGCTGCCCAGCTGCCTCCTCCTTCTTCCTTTGCTACAAGGAAGAAACTTCTGTCAGTGGAACAGACCTAACCTGACTCCACAATGAGTTTCCTCACATTTTTTTCTCCTTCACTGGCCGTGCTTTGGCCAGTGATGCCTCACACGTGCATATGTCACAGCAAGCCTGAGCCACCAGAAGAGAGGGGACAACTCAGAGGCAAAGCTCAGGACAGGATGATTTCCTGAGCAGAGTGACAGCCAGACTGCTCCAGGATGTCATAGCCTGGACTGTCCTGTCCACTAAGCCTTCATGTTTGGTTCACTGTACTCAGTCACGGTAAAAAGGGAAAAGCAGCTGCTGGTTGATCCAAAATGTTGATGTCAGTGGTTGATTAGGAAAAATCTGTCAGGGTGCAACTGCCTCTCAATCTCTTGAAAAGGGACTTCTTTTGGTGGTGGGTCCTTCCTGGTTCCCCAACAGCTCATACTTGCCAATCCATGCTGCTGTGATGAGAGGGCTTTGAGTCAGCTGGGATAACACATCCAAGAGAGGTCACTGGGATATCTCATCCCTTCCTGCTGTTTCTGAGGCCCTGTGTGACTACTAGCAAGCTTTCCCAAGCAGGAATTGTGCCACTCTGGAGTTTACTGAACTATTTCTCCTGCGCTTCCCCAGGCCCTTCCTCTCAATTGCGTTAAAACTGCCAAACTCATGGGAAGAGCATTTCTCAGCTTCTGGAAAAGCCTTTATGTAGGTGTATGAACAGCTTGTTTGAACAGGTTGTGTCCAACCACTCTCCTCACTTCACCCTTGCCTGGGCATGTACAAGGAAAGGAAAAACAGAGACCAGCTTGTGCCCTTGGCTGTTTTGGGGAATTCTGCCACTGCATGGGACAAACCCACGTGCTTGGACCTGTGGGGAGCAGCAGAGGTAGAAGAGGTCTGGAGATCTTCTGGAAGACTTCTGGAGGAGGCAACAGGACTTGCACTCCTGACCAGAATAATTCCTGTTGGGAGACTGAAGAGCAAACATCTATTAGCTTTAATTTTGTTGGCAAAGGAAGGTGGCAGGCACCTGGGAGAAGCTCCCCCCATACCTATGGCACATGAAAATTCCCTACCAGGCTGGCAGCCACACGGGACCCCATACATCCCGGGTGGACTCCCTGGGATGAGCCATTCATGATGGTACACGAGCTGAGGGCCCCTGCAAGGCACCCCAGTGTCATCCCCTGCCCTGGCTGGCCTGAGGAGTCTGTGCCACTTGAGCCCAGCCTGCTGCTTGGAAAACCCCTGGCCGTGCCACTGAACCAAGTGAAATATCATTTCCCAGCCAAATGAATAGATTGTTAAATATACAATGATTTACCAGCTCTTTCACTGCAATAACTGTTCACACATTGTCTCTTTGCCTCTTTCACTGTTTTTATGATTCATGCTATTTGGTTGCCCAATTGACATTTCCAAAATGAGGTTTCTAAGCTCCAGCCTCTCCTTCCTCCTCTCTCCCCTTTTTCTTTGACAGTTTATAGGCCTGAGAGAAGTTTTTTCCAATCACGATAATATCTTCATGTTTGGTTGACAAAAGGTCAACCTAGGAATAAGCCAAACTGGTTTTAGGAAAAATATTTGCTTATTTAGTAAGGGGATGTGTGTAGGAGATCAAATTTATGAGGGTGAAATTGAATCTGGTTATTTGAAAGATTCTGAAATAAAAGCTTCCCACCCACTCACAAGGGGAAGAACAAAACTTATAAATTGCTTTAGGCTCAAGCAGAATGTAGAAATAATCTAAGTTTCTGTGCAAAAGGTAATAGGATGCAAAGGAAGAACTAAAACCAGAGCTTAAGAGGCAACAGCCCCTTCACTCCCTCATGCACAGTGTTCATTTCACACTATCATTCCTTCCAGAAAAAAGGTCATCATCAGGTTCCCCGGTATCTGACCTTCCAGTTCCACAGCATCCATCCTTATCTTGCTCGGTCTCAGAAAAGAAAGATCCAGTAGCTACACTGGTCACCTAGACAGGGAATCTGTTCTGTAGCATGATTTCTCTGGTTTGACTTCGAATTATAGTTCTAAAACAGGTCTCTCACACCTTTCCATGAGAATGGCCCATGCTAGGAGCCCTACTCAGTTCAGTTCACAAACTGAACAGGTGTGTTTGGAGGGTCCTGTCCCAAAGATCTTCTCTTTTTTTTCTGAAAAGACTAGCCAACAGTGCAACAGGTTATGTCACACTTTTTCATAGAGAATATGAAGAGGGAATGTGCCACATACATGCATATATGTATCTTCATGTATTTTAAAACTGTATATGTGAATGTGCATGTATATGAATTAGAATAATTCAGGCCAGAAAACCCCTCTGGACATGATCATGTTTAACCCCTGGAAAGACAGCCCAACCTGATTGTTGATGCCCTTGTCCAGTTGAGTTCTGAGCTCTTCCAGATGTGAAGAAATTCTCCTGATAGCTAATTGGAATTTTTTCCTACACCTTGTGACTGCTGCCTCTGTGTGCCATGCACCTCTGAGGACAGTCTGACATACACACAAGTACATCTGGGCACACACACATATACACACACAAACACCAGGTTTCTTTTGTCCTTCCTCTGTGCATCTGAGAGATAACAAGCAAGTGGACTTTGTTCTGGTCCAGTGCAACTATTCCTATTTCTAGTAAACTCTGAGTGACTGTGGGGAGAATCTGGCATTTTCTTCCTTCTCCTGCTGTTGTACGGCTCCAGTTCCTTTGTATTATTTAGACACATGCCCCCCTCATGGCTTGGGACATGACATTTCTTTCCTCTTTAAGCATGATTATTGCAAAACATGAATTGGAGCAAGAACTACAGTAAAAAAATACCCTGTTTAATGAAGTCCCATTGACACTGGATGCTTGTTAAAAAGATCAACAAAACATTAAGCAGGTCTTAGCAGCTATTAGAAACAAAGATGAGCCATTATTGAAAGAGTTCAACTGGTTTGGGTTAACCCTACTGTCATGCATGACACATTTTGGCAATTCTAGATAAAGAGGAGGCAGGATTCAAAAATGAAATCGAATTAGCTGGAGATTTTATATAATTTTTAAACAAGATAACAATATTGGTTTTAGATACTCAGTATTGTTTATAGTTATCCTGCCTCTCTTTCTGTATGTAGCCACCACAGATCATCACTGTAGGACTGGAGATGAGCTATCATCAAATCCTGCTGGACACAGGACTTGCTTGGGCACAGCTGCTTATGTCTTGGGCTTAGAGCCATAAGAAGAACGAGGCCAAACTATCTCCCAGCATAGAGGCAAAAATGATGAAGCTGCTTGATTGTGAAACAATCTTCTTGCTGGGAAAGCTGCTCGGGATTTCATAGTTGGTTTGTCCCCAAACACATCACAGCTGGTGTGACCTGGCCTGTGAAAGGATGATTAGAGAGAAATACATGGCTGGTGTTCACAGGCACGGAATCTATTTCTGATGGAGGCAAATGGAGATTAATCTCTCTGTACCTGTGGACCTCCCAGCCAATTTTCTCCCTAATGGATGGTAGAGGTTTTTCATTCATGCTTTCTCACTTTGTAACATGAAAGCAATTATACAGTCAGAGCTGTAACCTCTCACCATTACTCTAATAAGAGCACATCTTCACATTTGTCTTTGGGGAACAACCAGGGCCTATTCCAAGAGGATTTTAGCTACTCCAGTGCCAAAACAGCTAACCAGCTTAATTTTTTTGAATAATAAAATTGTAACTCCTGCCCATTTGCTCTGAGTGGTCCATCAAAGTATATAGCAAGTTTTTTAATAGTAATTTCAAACATAGCTCAAATTCTGCCCTTTTCTGCACAAGAGAGCTCCTGTCATCCTCTCTCCTTCCCACTTCCAGGGGAAGGAGACACTTGGTAGCACCTGGCTAACAAAGCTCTTCACAAAGGCCCTACATGTACTGCCAGTGTCTCTCAGAGAGATCACACTCACCAAGTACAGCTGCATTTCTGTAAAATTAGCCACACTTTACTGCTGGATGTGTTGGGCAGCAAGAGGTAAAAGCCACAGGGAAGTCAGAAGTTGGGAGTAGGTCAGGGAGCAATCTCAGTAGCTGATTCTGCTTGGGCCAGAGCCTAAACTGTTTAATACTTGTCTGTGTGTTTTGAGCAGTCGAGGAGAACATGCAGAGCATCAGTGCTTCACAGCATGTCTCCTTGTCTGACTGCTTTGCAAGAGCAGATGACAGTTCTCAGGCAAATCTGCTAATTTGGAGGGAGAAAGTGGTTTCATCTGTCTTGTGGCGAGACACCTGAGAAGCCAAGGGAGCTGTTTCGGGAGAAAGCACAGAGAAGGTCTGTGTGCTTACAGCTGTGCTTTCAACACAGGAAAATAAATCATCTTTCCACCACAGAACCCATTATAGTTACCCTCACATGTAAGAGCAATTAGGATGTTACTGCCTTGCTGTCATGGAGCAGCCTGAAGAGGTGTAATGGGAGTGGGGTTATTATTTGTGGTTGGGGAATAGGGTATGAATGAGTGAATTATGAGATTTCAGATAAATAATCCTCTGGCTTTTTGCAAAGAAGTGCTGTCCCACCCCATCACAAGCTGACAACTCTGCCATTTCCTGCCCAAAGCAATTCATAAGAGCCAATCTGAACTCTTCCCTGACTCCTCTCTGATGAGGGAGAACGAGAAGGGAGAAATTTGGCAGTGGCTGTTTGGTGTTGTGCCACTTCATACTGCTGGCTCAGAAGGCAGCAGCCTGCTCAGCTCTGCCCAAATGGCAAACACACCTCCTGGCCAGGACCGCTGCCATGGCAGGAGCCAGCCTTTCCTGGCAGAGGTCAGGGCACAGCATGGAGCTAAACCTGGTTTAGCCACAGATAGTGCCCACTTTGTTCTGTGCTGGATGGACCCCCCAAAAGAAAGATGTGACAGATCCAAAGAAAAGGAGCAGCTAGGAGACAGGTGTGTGGTCTCCCCCAGTCTACTTTCCCAAAAGAAAACAAACCCCAAAAATTGATTCAGGTTCCACTGGGATTGGAGGCTTCTCTCAAATCTTTGAAATACAAATTCAGGTTTAGTTTCTGCTTCATGGATGGGAAAAAATAATGGTTCAGGCTGGTTTCTGGTTAAGTTCAATTCCCAGCAGAACCCCTCCTGCAACTCAGAAGCAGGACAAAAGTATGATGGGGTGTTTTGCCATATGGGTAAGTAGAGTTGGGCTTGAGAATGAGGATGAATAAAGGAAGAGGCTCAGTACAATGATGTCCTGTCCCATGGGAAACAATGAAGCTTGAACTGACTTCAGTATACAGGAAAAGCAACAGTGGAACAGAGAAACAGCAGCAGCAGCAGCCAAACAGTCTGGTGTGAAAAAAGATACAAGATCAAATTAAATCAGGAAAGCTCTTGTCAAGGGGTGGCTTCAAGAGGTGTCTGTTAGCCCCCGGCTTCTGCATGACAGGAAAATGATCACTTGCCAAACAGAAGAAACTCAGAGAAGCAACTGGATAAATCTTCCCCTTTAGGAACTGCCTTTTTGGAGCAAACTCTGCTCTGCTTGTATTACACATGCCAGCTCTTAGTAACTTTCTGTATATATATGAAGATTTTTGATTCACACAAAGATCAATTTTTGTCAGAGTCCATGTGCTGCATTTAACCTGAAGCACTGCACAAGCTCCCTTTGGCCACATGGTCATGGCTTCAGCAAGAATATATTTGTGTACAGGGGTGTGACCATGATCCATAAAGCAAGAGAAGCTCTTTGCCTTGGGTTGGGGGAGCTGGTGAGCCTTCTGATGTGCATCCACGCACCCTCATTGCTGGGGCCAGCACAGATGGGTGTTGATCTGCTATTCCGTGAGCCTAATCGCCATTAGACTTCCCCTGAGCAGTCACCTGCGGGTGGATTCATATCATGTGCTATTCTTAGCCCACATATCTCGTTTCTGGGTGTTACAGAAAACTGGATTAGAAACAGGTACTCAGCATAAACAAGTGAGCTGCTCAAAATGCCCCAAGACTGCAGTTTCAGCAGCCTGCATCCAGCAAAAGAATAAACCTGAGTTTCAAGTGGTTTAACAGGTCAAAGCAGAGGAACAAAGTAATATATTCATGGTTGAAAGAGCACATATACACCTGCATATACATCCACACAGCTGCACAACAATCAACAAAACACTTCCACAATTTAAAAGCAGAATTAAGCAAATTAGGCTGATATATAGATCTTTTTTTTTTACTTAAGGAACATTTTTAACGTCTTACCTCACATTCACTTTACTTAAAATGAAACTGAGAGCTCTTAAGATGGCATTTCATTTTCAGAATGTAAAAAAAATAAACCTAAAAATGTCCTCCCTCATCAAGTCTACAGCTATGCTGAGTGTACTCTGTACCTCAGAACAGCAGAATGTGATGCTACACCGGTATCAAAAATATTCTTTATGCATGGAACTGCAGCCAGCTGCCCAAACATTAGGTGCTCAAGGGCCTTAGGGCATTGATGCCTCATAAATTTGAGAGTATATATTAGGTGAGTACAGAACTGGAAGTTTTGTAGAAGTGGAAAGTAAGTAGGATAATGAGGTAAACACATGTTCCAAAGAAAATACGAGCTAATCATGCCCTCTGTGCAGGAGACAGCAGCTTTAAACAATCACCTGGGGAATGCTGGAGCAAGGCCTGCGAGCTGCTACAGGATGGACTCCTTGTTAATAACATCTCCCTGCGTCCTGTAGCTTTTTAATGCTGTAAACACAGTTCAACAAGTAGGTAACCAAATGGGTGCTCTGCTCCTTTGAGTGCTTTGAAGAACCTTTTGAATGCTCCTTTCCATTCCAAAAAGTGGAGTGTTACATGCAGCCTCAGTTTTCCTTAGATAAGTAAGAGGAAGCATCCCTCAGGGACCATAACCCAGGTACAGCTGTGATTCCTCCGCGGCTCACAGGACACCTCAGGTGTGGTGAGGTCTGTGCATCGTGGGCTCCATCTGGAGGTTGTTTCCTCTAATCTGTGCTTTTGGAAGAAATGGAGAGAAAATGCAGCAGTGCTGGGCTAAAGTCACCAAATCATCTGGAAAAATGACCTTGCAAGCTGATGTGCTGGTGTCACACAGAGATTGGTGGGTGGGTGGTGGGATGAGCTCTATTTGCCTTTGTTAAGGGGAACCTTGCAGCCATGCCTGAGATGAAGCCTTTGCTGGAAGTTTCCTTATCCATTGGTCAATGCAGGAAGCACAGCCAAGACTGTCCTGTCAGACTGCTTTTGGTGGAAGCAGCTGCCCTCACAAGTCCCCAGGGTGAGTATTTGAAAGTCTGTCTCTACCCTTACCTTCAAATGTAAAGAGGGTGGTAAAGGAGACATTGGCCTGATCTGTGGCTTCCACAGAGCAAACAAGCAGTGGGAACGGTCACTCCAGAGGTTCAGGGTGAGGTAGCATGTGGAAAAGGAGAGGTTTGGTCATTTAAATGAGGTACTGATGCATGAAGCTCACAAAGCACTTGCTTGAGATGGGACAGAGTAAATTCCTGATGACTTATTCCAAATGTCTGATCCTGGTAGTGTTGCTCATGTCTTTCCCACAGTTTCCACTGCAGTCTTCCACTGTTATCTTAAGCAATAGGAATTCTGGAAAAAGTTTCAGACTGAGTCATTATGCTTGTGCGAAGTCAAAGAGAACTGAGGTGTGACCGCCCACTACTCTGACAGTAAGAGCTGTTGGGAGTGGGGTACACAGAACCCCACAGCCTATCTCTGTTCTAATGTTAGACAAAAATCAGTGCTGCCTGGTTAAAACCCACCAGCAATGGTTCTTTCCATTGTGCTGGAGGTCTCAGAGTGCTTGGAGCAGTGAGGGGTTGGAGTGGTGCAGAACTGTTGAGCAGAGCAAGAGAGCTCCATGAAAAACCAGAGTGTTCTGTGCATAGGAAGGTCATGCTCAGTGGGATCTCTTTGTTCAAGGACCTGCTGCATGTTAATGTACTCATCATCCTCTTACCTGAATGGAAAAAATGCTGGGGGTTTCTTAAGCCAAGGAACCGTTCTAGATATCCCAGGAGCCCTTTCCTCTTCTGAAGCAGTGAACATCATTGTGGGGTCAGGGAGGTCAGGAGAAGTATTTGGGGTGAGAAATGTCAGTGAGATTTGCCACACACCCTATAATCAGAGCCATAGCTGTAAATATTATTGCCAGCTCTGCTTGCTGTGTGACCATGCACTCAACACTGCCACGAGAAGGAGATGCCCCAGGTGCAGACTGCTGCATGGGCCTGGGGAACCCAGATTGTTTGGCTCTAATTTTATGTGGAAAAGCACCTGAAAGGTGGAGGCTGGAAGTGCAGTCTGTGCCACGAACAGGCCTGTGACACAAGCCAGCAGCAGTGCTCCATGTCTGGGATCAAGCCCCATGAGCAGGGCAGGGCTCTCCTCTCAGGATAGAACGTGCAGGAAACCGTGCATGGCCCAAATTATATTTTTGCTATGGAGGGAGTGCCAGATGCCCCATGGGATGAAGGAGTGCCATGGAAAATTGAAGGAGAATGGGAGCTTTAGGGCACACGTGGACTTGAGTCAGCTGCTTAATGACACAAGTTTCAGGGCTATGCTTCTCTAACACCAGAGGCTATGATGGCTGCTCCATTGTCAGGCAGCTTCTGAAAGAAAAAACATGCCTGCAATTAATTACTGAGGGTGTTAAACTGATGTGCAAGCAGAGTTCTCATTTTCATAGACTCTTTTACATTTTTTAGTCATGAAACTAAGCAGTCTTCCCTAAGTTGTGGGTATCAAGGGCTCCAAAAGTTATTTCCTCCATTTTTTCAACAAAAAATCAGTTATATAGGCCCACTTCCTCAAGAGGATTATTATAGGCAGCACAGTGTGGTGCTTAAGGAAAAAAAAACAATTCTTGACATGTACACAGACCATCAGAAGATCTTTGACTTGCAGGAAGAGCTGAGTTAGTATTGCCAGCAAGACGTAAAAATTTGGAGGGAGGCCTGCAGATCAGAGATAAGATTATGGTGATTGCCTGTGACACAGTGGATGAGAAAGAATTTGATGAAAAGATGAACTTTATTGCTGTGTAGATCCCTTTCTGTGTAATATGGTGACCTCTACTCCCATGTCCATGTACTGGTTAATAGCTCTTATTGGAGGGAAAAGGTATTTGACAAATGACATACACACCTGGCCCAAAAGGAGAACATTCAAACCTGTCATGCATTACACAGCTGTTGAGTGTCAAGTGAGAAACTGCTTCTGGGGTGGCAAAGTGATCACTGATGGGAGGACAACTACTTTCAAACATAATGGGTGCTTTTTCCATGGTTTTGTCAAATGCCACCATGAAAATGACTGGAACCATCCAGTGAGGGTGACCTTTGGGTGTTCATGTTACACAATGAAGCAAAAGATGGATGGCCTAACGAAAGCAGGATTTACCATCAGATTCAGATGGGAGCACAAGTGAGCTGCTAAGAAAAGAAACAGATGGGGAGTTCATGGTCTTAGCCAGGACCAAACTGTCCAGGCCCTTATCCCCAGAGATGTTTTCTGGCAGCAGGTCAATGCCCTTTGTCTGCACTACAAAGCAGCCCCTGATGAAATGATACACTGATCACCTACTTCAGGATGGTAACAATAAAGGTGTACTTACATGGGCTCTGTGCCCTAGTGCTTTTCATGAGTATAAATGGCAAATCATTATTTTCCCTGTCTGAAACCTGCCAGGCCTGCTGCTGATGAATGGAACTCCCTTGCAGTTGCCTGGTACACCCTGGAACTGGAAAACACTCTGGGGAAGTGCTACAGCTGTGAAACCTATGAGGTCTGGCATTTTGAATAGAAAGGCAACAGCCTTTCCTTGGATTACATAAAGATATGGCTCTGCCAGAAGCAGGAAGCTTTAGGCTGCCCAGCCTGGTGTGCAGATGCAGACAAAACCCTGCTACATATGCTGAAGATTACAGGCAGAAAGATGCTGTTGTGCAGTTCGAGCCTGTTAAGTAAGGAGTTGTATGGTTACCCCTTCACCCCAGCTTCTGAGGTGCCCTCCTGTGATTTGTAATGAGGATACAGCCACTGGCTGTGGAATTGCCCCAAGGATGAGTGTCCCTGATTTGCAAGACTGTAATTTCTACAGTTTTCCTTGCCCCTGTATGGTTGTGCCTACAGCTATTTAAACCCTCACACTTCCCGCATGACCTTGCCTTTACCACAGCACAGGCTCTGGGACAATCCTGAGTCACCCAGGGGATTTCTCCAGACAAAGACTATTTACCAGGCATGCCTTAAACTGCATTAAGATGGCACTTTGCTCATGTTGTGACAGAAAAAGAACAGGCTCCATTACAGGCTTTTCCAGGATATCCTTCCATTTGTTTTTTCTGTTACCCTCTGTGCCAAGCAGTGCCAGCCTCCTCAGTGCTTTGGCATTTCTGGACCTTTACAACACTGTTCACTCACTGTTTCTTGTCCACTCCATACCAGGTATTCCAACAACTGCACGTGGGAGAAATGAAAACAATTTTGTTTTCAAAGTGTAAGTTGTTCTTTTTTCCATAAAAAAGGAATAAAAAAATGAACCCTCAAGTTTTAGGTTGTGTTTACGATGACAGTATTTTCAAACAGCAGCCACAGAAAAAAAAACAGTAGGGTTTCTTATTTCAATTGCATAAACCCAATATGAATAAATTTTATCAAGCCTGTAAGTATACAGAGGTGTTTTCCTTTAATATTTTTGTCTACTTCTATTTACAAAAGGAAAAATGAGCTTACAGTTTCAAGCCAAATAAAAAAAAACAACAAAAGAAAACAAACAAAGCTAAAAGTGAAAGAAGAGGCAGAAGAATGTGTGGGCTTTTACTTTAAAAAAGTATCTAGAAGACAAACAGAGGACACACAGGGAGAGCTAAGAGCCAGAGCAGCTGCTGCTGGCCTTGAATTTAAACAGCATCTGAAAATCCACATCTCTTATCTGTCACTTAATGTGTAGTGAAAGAGTCCAAAACAGAGCAGTCCTTCAAGCCTCAGATGAACTCTGGGGCACTGGAAGCTTAGTAGCCATATTTTTCATTGAGATGAGTCTTGCCATCACCACTTTGACCTAGTGGACAGAGAGGAAGAGTTGCATTATTCCTTTTATCCCTCACCTAAGAGAAATATGTATCCCTGTATGAAAGAGTCTCTAGGTAGCACCAGCCATACAAGCACAGAGGATAAAAAGTCAGACTGCATATTGCAATGTGTCTTTTGATTTACACTCACAGTTCATTTTAATTTTACTAACAGTGTTAATATTACATCAGGTATTCCTGTTTGTGTGGCTGTTTTGTTTGGCTTTTTTTCTGGAGTCCTCATAATGCCAGCTTAGAAGGAAAGTTTAACTATTTATTGTCAGGCAGAGCCAAAAAACAGAGCTCCCTCTTATGGACACAGCTTGCTTAACTATCCCAGATCAGACTTTGGAGTTACTGCATCCAGGATTCTGCTCCTGTGGATTCCTCTGTCAGAGATGTGCAGTCTTTTCACTGAAGGATGATTCACCAGATTACAGTTTCCTTCAGTGAAATTTAGTCTTATTTCTATAACCTTGCAACAGCCTTACAAAAATTATAGTAATAAATCTATCAAGTGAAGACCAAGCTTAGAACTTACTCTGAAAACCTCAATGCACGAAAATCAGTTTTCTATTTTAGAGAAACTGAACATTCATTACTCTGTTTTAAAATAACTTCACCTAGCTAAAAACACCCTGGCACTAAAGATAAAAAAATATTCAAGTTTAACATATGTTGGATGAGTGCATCAATTATTCAGTGCCTTTACCAAAGCATTATCAATACTTTTCTCCAAAACAGCTGACCCAGTGTTTGTATTCTCATGATTTTTGAAAAAAACTGCAAAGAAGCATTTTTGGATTTTACAGACTTCTGTGAAAACTGAGAATTTTGACATTGCTGGAGCATTTATCCCTAGGGGAGGTTTGAGCTAGTCTTTCAACTGGGTTATCATACCACCCTGTGTGAATGCAGTTAGCTCTCTCATGTGTTACAAAACTGAAAAACAAACTTCAGGCCTCTCTCTCCATTGCCCTGAAGCTACTACAGATATGGTCTGTACCTCACTGCAAGACCTGTATTGCCATACAACAAACATTGGGCATAGCATGCCATAAAACATCAGGCTCTGGGTAAACTATTCCTGAATTAGCTTTTTTCCAAGGACTTAGAAGGACATCCTGATGACTTCTTAGGAAGATTCCTGAGTTCTGAGACTAAAACCAGTAAGGAAATGGTTGATACCTGCAGGAGGAATCCATATGCAGTAGTCTGGGTCATCATCTGGGTACTGTGAGGAAAAAAAAGGTTGTTGGACCTGCAAAGAGAGGAAAGATTTTTTAAGGTGCTGTAACCCTCCACTAGTGTGTCACAACCACTAAATCCCTCACTAATTCAGAGACAAATTATCAGTGGTGAGGGTTATTTCCACAAGAGTCAGGGATGAAAACAGTAATAGAGAAGAAAATCAAACCCTCAAATAGATCCAGTTCATTTCCATTAGAGTCACAGACTAATAAAAATGCTGTTTAGAGAGGACCTCTGGAGGCCATCCAGTCCAATTTCCCCCTCAAAACAGAACCTGTCCACTCTGGACAGTTTAATCCTAATGTTTGGTGATGTCATTTGGCATAGGATGTCTTCATGCAGGGAAAAGCTTTAGAGTAGGATATTCAATAGGTGCCTTACTGATTTCAATGCAAAATACCACTGAAAACTTTGGGTTTCAGGTGATTTTCAAACTGGAGCTTATAAAAGCTCAGGTGTTATATAAGGGTAACTTAGTTTTCAAAAAGAAAAGAACACTCATTGTTTTCAGGTCTCACTGGCATCTTGAAATGTTAAAGCAAACCCCAACAGGTCACTTGCAATGCAGTTGTTGACACAGCAGTATCTTTTTGTCCTAGATCTTTAGTTTTTGCCACATCAGCATCATTTTCTCAACAACTTCTGTTTTCAACAACGGCAGGTATGAAAAAAAATCATACAACTATAGAGTATAAGACTTAAGAGCTCAAAATAATGCTAAGTTACTCAGCACTGATTTGCATTACTCTGTAGCATCATTACAGTCTAAAGTTATGAGTTGAAACAAATTTTCATTCCCTCAATAACTTTCCTTCCCCAAAATAACATCTAAAACAGCTTCTTTAGAAGACTAATGTTTTCCAAAACATTAGACTGCAGAGCTGTACAGCTTTTAAATATGGCTTGTGAACAATCACTTGAAAATTGTTTTTCCAGATTTACATGATTCAAAGTTATTGAAATATTACAAAAAAAACCCCAACAAGCCCCCCCCCAAAACAAACAAACAAACAAAAAACAACAGAAAAACCCAACCGACTTCTGGTTGATACTTTCCATGCAAGATCTGAGCCCAAAGGCAGAGACAGCATGTGGAAAACGTGATTTGTGATGGGAGAGAGAATACACCTAAGCCATCTGGCATTTGGAGAATGCTCAGTGGTAGAACAAACTCTCTGCTGATGAGAGGTGCTGACTTGACTGCCTCAGCATGAAAAACTGCCTTGTCCTCCCATATTCATAACAGTGGTAAAACTTGGGCTTCACCAGTATAAATAAACTCTTGATTTCTTCAGCATCTTTAGCAAGGCTATCAACAAAAGACAGTTCTGAGGACTGTGCCTACCCAATCCCTGGTCCTTGGCCAGGACTAACAAAGCAGCAGTCAGCACACACAGGGTGCAGGGATCTGAGGTTCAGTAAGTGCTGCTAAGATTTGATGGTCCCCACAAAGAAACTGTCCCAGTGGTCAGAACTCATGGTCCACCAAGTACAGTCACCAATTCAGCAGAAGGGTAGGATTCCCTCTGAAGGGAAGAGCCTCACAATAATCATTAGGCTGTCAGAGAAGATCCTTCCCAGCTTCAGGAAGGCAACAATTGACTGAGTCCCAAAATATGCAAAACTTACATACTTTACATTTTAATACAAAGCAGTGCTATCACCAAGTTAGACTTGATCAACTTGTTACTATTTCACTAAAAAAGAGCCTAGAAATTACTTCCACTTAAGTTGCAGGAGTCATGGTGTTGCAACTGACCTTGCTTGAGCTATTGATTTTCTTAACTTTCTCAGATGTCTCTTCAGGTTCCTTATTTACTACCTTGGATGCTGGAAAGAAAGCAGAACTGTTTTATGACACAGCACAAATGGCCAATTCTATGATATAAGCTTATAGGAAGTTCACATAAAAATTAATACATCTATAAGGAAATCCAAGATATCTCACTGCACCACAATAACTTGAGAATAATACTGCTGAACATCTTATTGTTTTTCCTAGATTTAATTTAGGTTAAATACACTGTCAGTCATGTAACTGAATGCAGTTTAGCAAGATCCTCTATTAATGATTCTGTAATATTAACTTTAGTTAATGGCAGATGTTTATTTTCTAAAAGACACTACCTGTAAACACTGCAGTGATTGATAGAGAAAGAGAGGAGCAGGAAATGTGCAGGACTAATTTGCCTTTTAAAAAAACAAACACTAAACTTTAGAGCTGATTGGTGAAAAGAATTCCTTGGTTTTCTGACACTTAATATTTGAAATACTGATACTCTGAAGGCTCTCTATGAGTAAGATGATGAGGACAGATTCTAAGGAATCTGAGTTACAAAAAAATAGAAAGGTCATAAAATTCTTCTCCATGTACACCCAACAGTCTTCATTTTCAAGATCTGATTTGTTGTGCATACAGGCAGAGGCATAATCTAGGTCACCAGCAATTATTACCTAATGTTATGTAGCATTTGTCACTTTATAAAATAAAGGTTTGTCCTTGTGTAGTGTTAAGAGCTAGTGCAAAAGAAGAACAGAGGAAAAAGCATCATCACAGTCTCCTAAATAAATTATTCTTCTCATGCTGATTTTTTTGGAACAAAAAACTCTAAACAATTAATGACTATGAAAAGCAAGGACAGCTGTAACACAGCGGAAGTGCCCACACCCTTTACCACACCCTTACCACTTGCCAAGCAAAACATAATCTTTCATTTCAATTGTAGATTCTTTAGGCTCTAGATTAGGCTCAGTTTCCTTTGACCCACATAAGACAATAAGTCCTTCAGTCAGTTTCTAAACCCACATGCTATTACAAAATAGTCTGTATTGTACTGTTCACCTTGGAATTTCTCTTGTGAGGGTCCCATCTGAGATTCATTCCTCAGTACCTTTGGCTCAGGCAGAGAATCAACCCCTGTAACACAAGAAAGGAAGAGCTTAGTGGCCCTGCAGTAACTCTGATGAGCAGAGTGCATCCCTGAGACCAAGCACAAAACTCCTTGCTGCATTTGTCTCAGGAAGAACTCTTCTCTCAAAAGTCTTCCAAATTATTTCATCCACCAAGTCCATTGCAATACAGTAAAGAAAATTCTGTGATCTGTTAAAGCACTTTTCTGCAGCAACATGTCCAGCATTAAGCCAAAAAGCCAGAACTAGCTTTCTGTTATCAAACATATTGCTCACTGAGAAACATGATTACCGAGTTTTCAAATGCATCAGGCTGATACAGGAAAGGAGAGATTGGAGATACCTCAAAGGTACCTTACCATTACCACTTTTGAAATTGTTTTTCCTCCCTGCAAATGGATCTGAAGTTTTGCGCAGACATTTGTTTTCTTATTATGTCATTTTTACTGCCAACAAAACATTGCAGCTGTTTTTACTTGGACAATTAATTTAATGGAAACCAGGCTTATCAAAATAGGACTTCCTTACATCAAGGAGATTTGTTCTATTTCACCAAAAAGCATGAAAAACTGACTGCCAAGCAGAGTTTCACCTAGAACCATGTGAAACTCAGCTGCTGCCACAAGGACTCTGGACTCACGGCAAATAAACCTATGGAAAATAAATGGGCTCAAAGATTTGATTCACATAGCTCTTTAAAGTTCAGCATCAGACTCATTTTATTACTAGAAAAATCAGAAACCATGGTTTACCATCCTGAAGGGATTCTAGATTTTTGTAACTGCAAGGGGAGGCATCAGGAGCATGAGTTTCATTCCCTGTTTCTTCTTCTCTTGTCATTTTCATTTCCAGGTTTGACACTCTGCTGTTTACTGCATCTGCTTCTTGCTGCTCTTCTTCCTTCCTCCTCCTCCTCCTCCTCCTCCTCCTCCTCCTCCGGTCCATCATCTTTTGTTTTTAACAAGCTTTCAGGGATGTCTGGACGCTTAACAGGCAACTTCTGCAAGACAAAGACTTGGACATCAGTGCCAAGACAGAGGCAGATGTCACAGATGCTCATTACAGGAGAAAGCACGCACAGCACTGTCAGAGACAGCTGGTAAGGAAACACTCTCAGGATGACAAATAGTTTGGGTTTAAGGAAAAGTTATTAGTAGAGATGGAAGATGAAAAAACATGTCCAGTCCATAAATAAAGAGTGCAGTCTTTTCATAAGAGGGACACTGGAAACTGCATCAATCGTGGATATGATCTTGGCTATGAAGATGGAGAAAAACAAGAAAAGGACTGGCTGCTGAGGCAGGGCACTGCTTCAGCCTCATGTCCCCAGACTGCCTCTCTTGATCCACTGCCTTTTGGCCACAGCCGTGCCCCAGGAAACTGCTGTACAAGGACATGGAATGGCAACTGATGGCAGCAAACAACGTCCAACAGCCCCTGCTCATTGCCCATGCACCTTCCACTGCCACAGGCTGCACCTCCATGCTGTTTCCGTTTATGTTAGGAGACACAGTGGCCACCTACAGCCCCCACAGCCTGAGAAGGTGCTCCCACAAACTGCCACTGACCTGCAACACCTACAGGTCCAACT
Organism: Emberiza elegans; assembly: GCA_024865655.1. Lineage (NCBI taxonomy): Eukaryota > Metazoa > Chordata > Aves > Passeriformes > Fringillidae > Emberiza > Emberiza elegans. The sequence continues at coordinate 21,717,803 of JALJVW010002597.1, read as the reverse complement.
TACCCCTAGACTTCCAGTTTTCAGTTTGAATTTGCTCCCCCCTTTCATTGCACCAAAGAGAGGCAGGTTCATCTTTTTAGGCTTGTTCTCTGCATTCAGACTGTAACTCCCACTCCTAATAAAAATTAGACAGAAAAGGAAACAATATACAAAGTATCAAACAAATCTTATCTATACAAATGCAAAGAAAAAAAAAGGTCTGCCTATGAGAAATGAATATATAAAAATCCTTTTATTTCTCTCCCACTTTCAGCATCCAAGAAGGATGCTGCAAGAGATGACTCCTCCTACATATACATTGTAGGATTCAGACACATGCCATAATAGGAAGCAAAAAGTGAATGAACAAGGGAAAAACCCTCTGTATCACATAGACTCCCTTAAATTCAATTGCATACATACACACATATTTATATATAAAAACATACTTGGAGGCCAAACCTTAATTTAAATGAATTAGGTAATTAACCTCTAATCAAGCTGCCACTAGGAAATGAACCCCGCACACACCCTCTCAAACTGCAGTGGTGCTGCTAGGCAGTACCTGAACAACCACTACATTTGACTTCCAAATACATTTCACAGAGTGAAAGTGGGTTTCATGTTGTACATAGTACCTGTAAAATTCTGCAGTTCCTTTTGGATGCACATGGGAAAAAAATAAAGAAGCTAACAGTCTGCTTCCAGTCCCTTACTCCTGTCATCCTACCAGCTTGGGCTGGTCTCACTCCAGTGCTGTTCATTTCCCTCAGCCACAGATGCTGCAGTAGCCCAGAGGCACAGCAGCTCCTTAAAGAGCTGAGCCAGGTAGTTTGGAAGGCTGCCCTGCTTTTGTGATTGGAAAGCCGCCTATTTACTGGGCTTGCACAACTGCCCATGGATAAGAATAAAGGGAAAAGAAATTGTTTTGTTTCACCAAGACTTACTGGGGCTTCAGCTCAGGCAGCTCTGTAGGCTTGACCAGCTTTATCAACCCTTTCAGTCTCTGCTGCTCTTTCTTCAGTTCAAACGACCGCAGGTGAAGCTTCTTGCGTGCCACGCTGTCCAACGTGCATCCTGATTTCATTTCAGTCATGAACTCATCCAAAGAATCCTGAGCTGCTGGATGGGACTGGACTAGGCAAGATAAAGGGAAGATGTATAATGTTATGGTGGGGAGCTAACTGTAATCATCAGGTCCTGCCTTTAGAGAATAAGGTACATAGGAACAACCATCCTCTCTGTGAGTTCCTGTTGAATTGTGAAATAATGGAGGTTGTTAGGCCTGGAGAGATGAAAGCATTTCTCCTAACAAAAGCCTGAAAGTAAACTTTAATTCACTTACCTAAAAAAGCCTCTCTTAAAATGGAATGGAATGTTTCTTTGTGAGAGCTATTCCTGGTTGTTCATCTCACTTCTATTTCTGCTCTCCCTAAAAAACTGGCTTAGGGATATTTTTGTAGTCACAAACTAAACTAATCCCAGCCACATAAAAACCTACACCACTACATAGGGAATCAGATTTTGAGGCTCCTGGGATGTTTATGTCATAACATTTGTAAAGTTCAAAATCAATCAGTGCTGCCTTGTATTCCTGAAAGAGTGCATACAAACCAAATTTCATGCATTAGGCCAATCACACAGAATGTACCTTTATTTTGACTAGATTTTCTGCAAGAAAACAACTTTGAACTTGAAAAAGAGTAATGACAGTCTTTCTACTCCACCTAATTTCAAAATATTAACAATATTATGCATACTAGACTAATTAAAATAAAACTCAGGAGGTAAATCTCTAATGAGTAAGAAAAACAAATACTCTCCTAATACCTGGATTTAAAATAACCAAACAAAAAGATCCAGAAAAATGCCTTTCTGTGGCTTGAAAAGTATTTCAGAAGTTGTTATATGGTATTCAAAAATAACCTGGAGGCAAAGAAAGAAAAATGTTCTTGCCAGAATTTTAACAAGTCTTTTGACAGACAGTTTTCTGCCTTTTAATATTCAATGAAAAGTGGCAAATTCAATATGTATTTTCTGCCTTATAAATGTTTTTGTATATATGCACAAGCGTAATTATTTGATCAATGAGCTATTTTCAGTTCAGCTTGAGCTAATTAAGTAGCACTTGAAATTTTAAATGCATAAAAATAAACTAGACCAAGTTATTCTAAAGAGTACATATTTGAGCAGTTTTACAAGACTTAAATAATTAGAGGAAAGACTCATGCTTACAAATGGATTCAATTGAAAAGGATATTTCTGATGTAAAACAAAACAGAGTTTACCATTAGAAAATACACAAAAGCCATAACAGTAACTGTTCAAAGATACACAGAACTAATAGGCTTCAAAAGATAAGAAACAGTTGTAGCATCCACCTCCATGCAAGCATAAATGATGACAAAACATGTCATAAAAGAAATTCTCATAGAAATACTCTTTCTTTTCATCATAACTATTTATATTAACCAAGATAAAAACCAACAACGAGAAGGTATTGTTAACAATGTCTAAACCTCTTTGCAGGCAGGAGCTGAACAGAATGATAATTTGACTTAAACATCAAATTACAAAGAATATGAGTAGTCATATTCTTCAGAACAATTAAAGCTCCACAATTAAATCCAGAGCTCACTGCTGCACTGCAGAGTGGTGTAAGTGCTTCAGTCAGTGAGTGATGCTCATGGAGTTGGGTCATCCCTTCTTGCAAATTGGATTCTCTGCTCAATTCCACCAACAGTGCCTAATACCAGCCAGCTCAGCTTGCAGGGTTACAGTTAGCATTCCTTATCTGTTGCAGCAGTTTTCTACACTATTGAATTAAAATCTGACATTACTAGGAGGTGAATCAATCATGTCTATTACACTTTATATCCCAGCGACAAAAAGCTACAGGGCTATTTACTGCACCATCAACTTATTGATATTTATCCAGAACGGGCAACCAAAGATGAGACTGAAGAGCTCCACATATTTGATCTGCATTCAGCAGCATCAGTGAGTGAGTGATACCAAGTCAGTCCACCAGTAATTAGTTCTGAAGAACCCCAGGGAACAATTTGTGAACTTCTACTGACACTTTTTTAGACAACTACTTAATTTCTCCAAGTGCTTGGTAAGAGGGGTAGCAATTTTGACTGTCATTCACTCACTGGTGTCTCTACACTCTTGTCTCTAGGCTCCAAATAATAATTTAGAGCAAACAAAAGTGCACTGAGGTTTCAGATCTGGATGTAATGCAGGAGTTTTGCTGGACAGGTCATGACATTGCTACAAATGTTCCATGGTCACTAACCCTGCTCCTAGCTTTATCAACATCTGTGATTAACCTAAAGCATTCAAATAAGAGAAAACCAAAGGATCTAGAAAACACCAAACAAACCAGCTGACTGATGCAATATTTGCTATGTTTGTTTTACCCTGGCCTAGTTCTGGGAATTCCCATCCAATACTGAATGCTTCAGTAAATGCCAAGACTGCACTTTTTTCTAAGGCTCTAAACTAGCTGTGTAACCACCTCCAACTTACAAAACCACGTGTATTGAGAATCCATGACCAGGTTTTGGTAGGGAAGGAGCCTACAGCATTATATGGTGTTAGCAGAAGTATAAAAATGAACTCCCTTCACCCAGTCTCTAGTACAATGTAATGCAACAGTCTCGTTGAGAAACAGTATCAGCAGAAACAAAGGTATCTGAAGATATAAAAGCTTGGAATTACACCCCTCAGCCAATCTAAGCATTAGCTTATTTTGCTGGTCAATTGCTAATTACTTATCAAAAGTATAAGGCTGAAAACAATTCCTTCAAACACACAGAGAACATCAGTTAGAATGCTTGGTGGAATGGTACTACTTTTTGACCAGGGATCTGGTATAATCAATCACCAACAAAGATGCTGACATAAATGAGTTTTGGTGCAGAGCTGAATAACTAGAAAGAAAGACAGCCATGTAACACACAGAAGATAGCCCAGCTGTCACACTGCTGCTAGGCTTCCTGGAGAGAAACTTCTCACAGACTGATGGTGCAGCCTTTATTAATGCCAACTCTGCCAGTAAGGCTTTTGTGTGAACAACCAGCCTAAACATACTTCCTTCCCACCTTCCTTTTACTCCATGAGACATCATCAGTCACAGAAAGCAAAATGCAGTCATTGGTACAGTTTGCTTTTAAACATAACTCACTAACAGATCCCATCACTGGTCTGGAAAGGCTCTTCCTTTAGAAACAAAGGCATGATCCTAGAGCCTGAACGGCACTCTCCTGTACTGGCATGTGCACTGAACATATGGGTTAAGTGTCAACATTTCTCACTTCCCGCCTTTCCATAATACAGTGTGTTTACCACAAGAGAAGTGAAACATAATATATCACCTTTTCTGTGAGTTCTTTCCTCCTCCCTTATAAATGTTTTTTAAGGGAGTAGGAAAAACAGTGTTCCTCAAATTGGGTCCCTTTCTGCAATACGGGCAGATAAACAATAATAATATTCACCCTTTCAGAACTCCAGGAGCTTGCACACTTGCCATCTTGAATTTAGATACTGCTTGCTTTGGGAAAAGCTGCATTAATTAGCAAGTGACTATAAATAGAGTACATCAACTGTTGGATGAAGACTGTAAGAATTCTCTCAAGCTAACTCAGTGACCTGCAAACCTTCCTATCTCTTTGAGAAAAGTGGACACTGAAAAACCAAAACCCAAACCTTTGAAAAGAGAGATCTCTAAGATAATTTTCAGCTCTGTATTATTCTTTATGAAAAGCACTGTGATCCAATAAACTTCATGCCTTACCTTTCCCTGAAACCTTCAGCTTCTCTGTTATCTCAGAAAGCTCATTTTCTGCTTCTTTTAGTTTTGTGACCTACGAGAGAACAACATGCTTAGAAGACTTTACCTTGTTAAAATCTCATTTTAACAGTTACTCAAGTATCCTATCGCATTACTTCCACTTTTCTACTTCTGAGCTTTGACCAGGACTTCCTGGGCTGAAAAAAATTAGACGTCCAGATTCTTTCTAAACAATTTACTCATTTTTTGACATGGAAAATTATTTAAATCATTTCTGAAACACGACAGTATGCATAATTCTTCTGCAGTAGTGTTATACCACCACTGAACCCTCCAACCCTTTGTATCCCTCACAACCTACTGTCGTTGTAGGATTTATTGTTTGTCATATGCCTGTCAATCCAGGATTCTTATTCTTTGAAAGAGAATGAGATACTTCTTTGGGATGTGTCCTGTGGACTTAAAAGCTTGGAATTACTTTCCAATTACTTAGAACTAATTTAAAAGTATCCTGTTCTGGCATTTTCTTCATCCACTGCCATGAGTCACTAAGATTTTTTTAGTCATAATATAATACAGGCATGAGAGAGTAACCCTGACATGTCATAACAATTGTTCTTACCAGGGAGTCATAAGTCTCTGGTTTTTCTTCTATTTTACCAGCTTTCTTCATTCTGTTCAGCCGTTTCTTTTCCACAGCACCAGTTCGATCGAGGAAGGTGTCATCATCACTGTCATAGAAATCCTCATCTTCCCAGTTCTTTGATTTCCTTTTTCGGGATACTGAGAAAGGCACAGGAAAAGGCAAGAAACAAAATGATTTGTATATCACTCAGCAATAAAGCAAATTCAAGATGGCAATCTCAAATCCCTGATTTAGGGCATTTAGAATGATCACAATTATTCACCTGCTTCCTGCCTCAGTACTCCTCGAGCATCCAGCAGCCTGCAAGCTTCCAGCGCACACTGTATCATTGCTTCCTTCTTTTTTCCTGAATGGAGAACCTCTGCCACCAGCTGCTTCCCTGATGCATCATCCACAGGCAACCTGTTCAGTTTGAAGGATCAGATAACAGCTCAGATACAAACAACTTTTCAGGGATGCTACTCAGATATTTTACAATGGCATTGCCATTTAATTTTTATCCTTTTTTTGTGTTAAATTTTTCCAATGTTCATTTCATACAGAACCAATCAAAACACAAGCATGATTTCCTAATCATGCAAGTCAATTTGTATTTCACTGGTCCAAACTATAATTTTTCCTCTATTTATTCCATTAGAAATACAGGAAGGTAAAAAATAAATGTAAATGCCTGAATCATTTTAAGTACAGGTATCTTGTATCCATACAACACAAATAACCAATAGTTTCCATGATGAAGCAAAGGATTTTTAAGCAGTACAATCATTATCATGTTGAGACTTGTTGACTTAATTTCCACCTCACCTTCTCCTGTCTTATAGAAGAATTACATTAGTGGTCTCTAGCAGGAAGCCCTCAAAAACTGTCTTACACCACACAGAAACTGAAATCAGGCACACAGTAGAATTAGGTGCGGGGTTTTTTGATCTTTCTCATTAGGAATTGAAAGAGATTGTTTCCTAGTTTCTTGTCTTGTATCCTATTTCACATGCTGCTCAAAACAAGGGGAGCTGAAAGAACCTAGACTCTTGCTTTCTCAAATATCATCCCCTAGGAAAACCAAATCCTGTCAGAAGGAGCACAGACACTGAACTAGGCCCTGATCCTTGACCTTCTGTCTCAGTATCAGGGCTTAAGTCTAAATTCAGCTGGCTTCCTTGCCAAGTGTGACACAACAAGTAATTCCTTCAGCTTCTGTTTGCAAATTCAAAAACAGTCGACTTCCATGTACCAAAGGAATGGAGATGTACATACTTGATCCTGCATAACCAGCTGTTGTGCCCACGATCATCATAATCATATTCTAACTCTTCTCCTAGAGAAGAAAAGAAAATTGATGTAGTAACCAAAATTGAAATAAGCAGGAATAATCTTTACAGCAGAGAAGAATGTCATGGGACATTCTTCTAAACAAAAAGGGTAACAAACTCTTGTTACATACTGTCATTTTGATTTACATATGCTGATTTGGATTTTTTTTTCAAAATCAAGGCTTTTTCAGACCAAAAAATCTCTAAGCGGCCTGTTTAGGAACATGTAATTCAAAGAAAAAAAACCAATGTCTGCATGTATTAAAGTAAATGATGCCAAAGCAACAACAGTTTGCAATCTGAATGCACAGATACTGTTTGTCTTGAAGGTTGCTTTTTCACCTCAAGTGAGTGAATATTCTTTAAATTTCACTAGCAACCACTGAAATTTTAGGCCACTTAATTGTTGGCTTTTGTCTTTTTTAGATTTTCCCATTTTACAGTTATACATAATCACAGCCATCTCCAAAGCAAACAGTCTGGAAATTGAGGGGGTTTGATTTTTCTGCATAGCTTCAAAGCATGGGTGACGTTTGAGTGTCACTCCAGAGGATATAAACTGAAGAATATTCCAGAATACAAGCTGCTCACTGCAGTTTAGGAATCAGTAACTAAGACTCAGATATACAATGGTGGGCCAAGTTTTAATGAAAAAAACCCAAAACAAACCACCACAAATCCCCACGAAAACCTGATGAAACAAAAAATGTTACCCACAGTGTAACAGAAAATTTTGCTCCCACATGAAACTTTAAATTCCCCTGAAACATAAACAACAAAGTAACACTTTGCTAGTAAAAAAAAATCACGTTTAATAAAAAAAAGAAATAATTACCTTCTCTATCAAAAAAGCCCTGCAAGGCCTTCCTAGGGTCTTTCATATAAAAGGCATCTTGAACATCCTGAAAATCAACAGCAATAGGGTTTTCTTCAACCTCATCCTCCTCAGCATCCTCACCTGGAGGACGTACAAAGTAAAAAAAAACCTCGTGAAACATGAGAAAGAGAACACCAGCATATTTCAACGTTCATTAGTTTGAAGGAAGTAGCAGCTACATCATAAAATTACTTCCCTTAACTTTATTATTCCTGTATCCAATAAAAAAAATAGTTTTTTTACTATTAGCTATTCCAACACATGATTCAGTTTTGTAGATCAATGTCAGTTTCAGTACTTTCAAAGGTTTATGAGCTTATACATTTTCACTCAAAAAGACCCAACTCACTTTGCTACAAAAAGCTCATTAATTATAATCTACCTAGCTCTAATATGTGGACTTTCTGTTTAAATGTAAAGACAGCTATACTGCATAGAAGTCTCAAGCAGTTAAATTTCATCTCTAGGGCTAAAGTGTGGACATCATCACAGGAGCAAGCCAAAGAGCATGAATTGAGCTCTAAGTTTCATGGCCTTTTATAGGTATAGGTAAATTACCTCCTCTTGTTTAAAAAAGCTCACTGGACGTTGTCACTTACCTTTCTTTTTAACAGCAAAAGGATTAATTTGTACCCAAAAACTTTGACTGGATTGTGATTCTTGGCAGTCAGATGGAATAATAACCCTAATACTCAGAGAAAACAGGCTTACAGACCTTCTAATGCACATCAACCAATCCATACATCTTCACTTACCCATGCCCCACGAGCAGCTCAGATCACTATTCTGACTCCTGTCATTTCTCTCCTCTTTCTCATCTTCCTCATCAGAGTCCTCTCCCAACATTGTCTTTTCTAGTTTTGCTTGCTGCTGCTTGCGTAGTGCCTTCAGTTCAGTCACAGTTAGTTCTGACTCAGACTCCTGGTCCTCTTTGGGTCCCTAAGTCAAAACAGAAAATTAGCAGAAGTGTTTTTAAAAAACCCCAAACACGTATTTCCAGCACACATGCAGGTTACATATAATAACATAAGCACATCATTGCCCTGCTCTTCAAAAAGTGGAATTATTTGACCATTAGTTATGGTTTGCATTCCAAAATATATTAGTTTTAGTGGCATTTTCAAAAGAAGGGCAGGGAGAAACAAGCATTATTGTGTACCTGCAGTGAGAGCCATCTCACATGTAACTGTAATTAAAAGGCTAAAGGTAAAAATTCACATCAGAGCTACACGGCTGAACCTGAGGAATGAAGCAGCTTCTGAAGTGCATGTACAACATGCGATGTGCTGTCCAAGTGCCAATCAATAACCACTCCCCTTTTTCACAAAGAAATATTAGTTCTTTATTCACTGGGGCATCATACTGCCAGAAAGACATTCCTAATACATCACGCTGTTGGAGAGAAATGCCTTTTGCACTCCCGGCCCATCAGAAGAGACCCGCAGCCCCACAGCTCACTGCAGAGCCGGCAGCAGACACCCACAGCCTGTGTCCAAGTCACACACTGCTTCCATTCCGCCCCACACCTCAGGCGGACACCCGACGGAGCCGGGGAAACTCCCGAGCCTGACCCGGGCCAGCCTTTAGCACCCCGCACACGCTCCGGAGCCGCCCGAGCCCGAACCCCGACCCACCTGCAGGAGGAAGAGGCGGGAGCTGCCCCCGAAGCGCAGCCCGTGGCCCACCCGCACCCGGCAGTAGGTGCGGGGCGGCAGCCGCGCCTTGTTGAGGAAGGTGCCGTGGGTGCTGCCCAGGTCGTACACGTAGAACCCGGCGGTATCGGCGCCGCTGGGCTCCTCGGGGGAGCAGCCGCGGTACTGCAGCACGGCGTGGTGCCGCGACACCGACGGGTGCTCCAGGGACACGGCGCAGCCGGGCAGCCGCCCCACCAAGAACCAGCTGCTGTCCTCCAGCCGCACCGAGCCTAGCACCACGCCGCCCTTCAGCACCTCCAGCCCGTATCCGGAGCCGGCGGGCGGGCGGCTGCCCCACGGCGGCTCCTCGTAGCGCGGTGCGGGCGGCGCGGCGGCGGCCGGGCGGGGCGCTCCCGACGGGCTGGGCCCCGGCTCGCCGGACCCGGGGGCGGCGGGCAGCGGGCGGCTAGGGCGCTTGAAGGCGGCGGGCTCGGAGGGCTCGGCCTCCATTGCTTCTGCCGCCTCCGCCATCTTCCCGGGTCCGTCCCCAAACGGAGTCCTCCGGGCACGAGTGCCGCGGCGCTGCAGTGCCGGGGGCAGGGCGCAGATCCGGGGGTGGCTCCGCCGCCGCTCAGCGCGGCCCGGGGCAGCGTGAGGGGCGAGTTAGGGAGGACGGCGGCGGCGGGCGAGGCGGCGGCGGTGGCGGCGGCGGGCGCTTTCCTCCTGCGGCCGGAGGAGCGCGGGCGGTGGGGGAGCCGCTCTCGGTGGCGGACCGGGACGCAGTTCCGGCTGGGCGGCCCGGAGGGCAGCGGAGCGCCGGGGTAGGCGCGGGCGGACGGGCCGCGGGCCCGGGGTGCGGAGCAGCCGCGGGCACGGGGAGGGACAGAGGGCGAGTGGCGGGCGAGTCGAGTGCGGCCCCCGGAACTTCTCCACGCCGCGGGTCCCGCTCAGCGAGGCCCAGGTGGGCCCACACCAGCCCTTGTTACCCACAGAAACGTTTTCCTTCTCACGAGTTTGTTTGTTTCTGCCCCTTATCCCCTCAGGAAAAGGCGCGATGCGATCTGTAAGCTGCCAGAGTGGCAACGTGATGCCGTCGAGGACACTACGCTGCTCGGCGAGGCACTGAGCGACAGCGTGCTTGGCAGCCGTAACTTGAGTTGGCGTCATCCCAGCCCCTGTGTCTGTTGCTGCCCAAAGTGCTTTTCCCTGCAACAAGGTCCTTTGTACCCGCAGTACTTGGTGGCCTTCTTCTGGGTGCTGAGCAGCACAGGTGAGCTGTGCAGAAATGCTGCGGTACTGGGGCGAGATCCCCGTTTCCTCCAGCCAGGCCAACCGCAGCTCCTTTGACCTGCTGCAGCGGGAGTTTCGCACTGTGGAAGTCCAGGATCCCCCGCTGCACCAGCCGTCCGCGAACAAGCCCCGTCCCACCACCATGCTGGACATCCCCTCCGAGCCCTGCAGCCTCACCATTCACACCATCCAGCTCATCCAGCACAACCGGCGCCTCGCAGCCTCATCGCCGCCGCTCAGGCTCAGAACCAGCAGCAAGCAGAGGGCATCAAAACCGAAGAGAATGAACCTCTGCCATCTTGTCCGGCCTCCCCACCTCTCCCCGATGACTTGCTTCCTCTGGATAGCAAAACCCCCAAAATGCCATTTCAGCTGAGGCACAGTGACCCAGAGAGTGATTTCTACAGGTGTGTTGGTGTTTCTTTAGGTTAGTTCTTGGCTGAAGGAAAGCTGAGTGTTCTGAAATATATATGTAGTTATCGTGATTCCCTTACGCTGAAGGGTCAAGCACTTGTATGTAGAGTATAAAACAGGCTTTAGAAAGGAAATCCTTGGATTTTTCCAAGTGTGAAAAACATGCACATTTCTAGCTTTTCCTTCCTGTTTGTGAAATGTGGATGTGTGGTGCTGATTTCTGTCTTGTTAGTGCCGTGCTAAATGCACCTGCATGGTGTTGTCAGTGGTGTTTCCACAGTTTTAGTTACAGGATGTGAAGCCTCTTCTGTTCAGATCACTTGCAACTAAAGTTGTGTTACTGTAATTGCAAATCCAGAAAACACATGACTAGGTTTAGGCTGTTCAGCTGTAGGTTCTGCAAAGATGATTTGATAATGTATTTGTAAGGTTTCAGTGAACAGGGAACAGGGAGACTATCACATTCCACCCAGTTTGGTGGGCATCCAGTCAGAGCTGGAAATGAGCACAAGTGAGGGGAATTCTTGTCTCTGCTGCTGGCTCCACCAGCTGGAGAAAGTGTAAAGAAAATTTGCTCTTCTTCTACCTCTGCTGCCAGCCTTTGGTTAAATAGTATTGCCACCACTGCCTGTCAGTCCCTCTGACAGGCACTAATTTCACAAGGAGGTGTTGTATTCTTGCAATATTGCAATATCTTACAGTACTTTGTAGGTTATGTGTATTTAAATTAAGGGATTAATCCTTGCTACTATGTCCACTAATGAACATTTTGAGGGAGAGGATAACACATTTTAGTTTCTAAAATGGGTAAATGTACATCAATGGAATGTAATGTATCAGTTAAATCGCTCTGAGATCTTTAGTGGCCTGAGGTTGTACAAAATGCATTTTATTGAAAGATGTTGCATTCGGTAGCACAGTCTCTCTGAACAGTAGAGTGATTCTTTAGTGCTGTTTCTGGAAGAACACTGATGTCCTTCTCAGAGGATACAAAGCAATTAGCAGAGAGCAGAGATTGAAGGGAAATAGGGTTTTGTGAGCGTTGTCAGGGCCTGTGACTCCTGCACCGTGGCCATGTGGTTTTTAGAACTGAGAAGCGTTCTGTTCTGTCCTCCTCAGTGGCTTCAGCTTGAAGTTCAGTTTTCTATGTCTCTGGCCACATTTTGTGGGCTGCTTTGTCTTTTTGTTGTTCCTTCCGAGTTTTTGGGGTCCGAGTAAATAAATGTTATTTAGTGGTCAGCCACGTGGGGGAGTGTAAGGACTGCGTTGTGGAAACTGGAGAGACAGTTTTGAAATGAAATGTTTTGTGGCTGACAGAGTGGATTTATAATGAGCTGCAGTGTATTCTAGAATTTAATTGTGTGCTTGCTAACCCAAACACATATATGCTTTTCCAGGGGGAAGGCTTTGAGTTGTTGTTGCATGTTTGTTCCTACCTGTTTTGAGACACATGAATTAAGAATAGCAGCTGTTTTATAGATGCTGTTCTAGTAGCAAAAATGAAGTTCTGTGATTTGCTGATGCTTCTGAGTGTGTAAAATCAAATTAAAGCAAGAACATTCTTCCCCTTAATAAAACATGGTAGTGCTTAATTCTGTGCTGCCTTCTGAAGTACAGTTGTCAGAATTACAATATTTGAATAAATCCATATTTTAATTCAGTTTTTTTGGGTCAGGAGCCTGGCTCTGAGAACTAGTGTATAGGTACATTTAGATAGGAGAAGAAAGGAAGATAAGAGTAGCCAGCCTGAATCAGATTACAGGCTTAGTTAATGTAGGCCGGTCCTCTTCTGTTTCCCTGTTACTCATTTTCATTCTTTGACACACTGTCCCCTTGTCTTTTATTTTGTTATCTCCTGAATTTGTTTTGGTTTTCCTCTGCCCCATATCTAACCCCTCCCTCCTTGTATGATGAGGAAGAGGCAGAACTTAATTTATGGCAATTTTTGAGTTGCTTTGGTGTTATCAATCCCCCAAAGTCTGTACTAACAAGGGTTTTATAATTACTACACTGTTCCTTTCCTACAGTTTTCCACACTGTTTATAAATATGTTAAAAAAAACATGATAAAAAATATGTTGATTCTGGCACAGATCCCCCAGGGAGGACCTGGACTTCAGAGTGGAGATCTCTGATCTCCTCGCTTGTCAATAGATTTGGAGGGCTCAGGTAGGTTTGTGAAGCAGGTTTGACAGTTAAAAATGAGCTCTCTGGGTTTTTTCTGAGCATAATGTATTTACTGGTGTGTCCTCTAGTTCTTCGAATTTCCCTGATGCACCAAAATATATCCATGCTTCCCAGCCTGCAGTTTTCCACATCTCTTCTGAAAGTATTAAAAGAAAATGTTGTCACAATTTCTGTCCTCTGGTCCTCATGGGCCAAGGCAGTTTAAAGCAATAGGAGACTCACCACAGCTATTCAGCTATTTCATCCTTGCATCCCTTTAATATTCTTGGATGAATTACCATCTGGTTCTGGTGATGTTACAGTTCTTGGAATGCACAATAAAGGATTAACATTTGGTTTTGCTTGGTGTAGAAATAGAAAAGAAGCTTAAAGTGTAATTGATGAAGAATGAATAAGGAACTGTAGACTTGAAACTACCATTTTGACAGGAGACTCTTAGCATATAACAGCTGCTAGCTTTTCCATCTTCTCTGCTCAGCTTCCTCAGGCTAGCATGCATCCATCTTCAAAAGAAGCCTGACCTACTCATGTGCCTCTTCTTGTGTGTGCATGATTGGGTTCTTAACAGATTTCTCAGTCTTTTGGTCATTTGCATTCCTGGCCACGTTGGCTTGCCTTGAAAGGTAATCTGTAAACAAAATTGGGAGCTTGCAATGGGAAGACAGCTCTTGGCAGAAGGACTTGTAGTGAAGAAATGTCTGTACAGAAGTAGAGGAGTACATGTCAGTGGCATAGCAGTTTTAATGTAGGGGAGGATTTGGAGCAGTGGTGATTAAAGTGGGCAGGAGACCTTTCCCCTGATGATCTAAGTGCTTTGGCTTAGTCCATTTCTAAGCTGACTGGTCTGGTTTATGCCACTGAGACCCAATTTATTTTTACCATTATCTGCTGAGCATCTATTTTTCATACCTGTGCAGCCTTCTGTAGATGTAGCAGAGGTATTTAAAAAGAGACTTACCCAGGATGAGGTGTAAAAAGGCTCTTTCCTGAAAGAAAACAACTTTCTGGTTTGAGTTAGTGTGCTGTGTTCTTTGGTGCTCTCTCTGACTAGTGTATCTTGTTTCTACAGTGCTCTCCTTTATTTTACTGCTTTGGGAAATGGCTCTAAAGCAGCCTCGTTGCAGCTCATTTGGTAGAAATTCAGCTTCACAGCATAATGTTTCATCAAATTGTCCTGTTCATAGGAAAAGCAGTCCCTCCCTCCATCTGCTGCGGGCTTATGCTCACCTAGGGGGCGCAGGGCACTTCATTCCTGCAGGTGATTGAGCCTCAGCTGCTGATGCTTGTGCTGACTTAGCCTGTTCCCTGAAGACACTTACATGAGAAAGGAGCCATGAGCTCCCCTTCCCTCCAAGAAAAACTGCCCTACAGGAGAGGAGCTTGGAGGAACGGATGGTGCCGCCTTTGTGGGGTGGCTCGATCCATTTAACTGACTGACATGGAAAGTGGGCCTTTTGTGAGTTCTGAAAACTGACTGAATCAGAAAATAAGTCTGATTTGTTGTTATAAGGTTGTTATAAATGGACACTATTTTCATGTCTTCTGTTGTAAAGTTCTGCATGTTTTTGGTAGTGGTGGGAGAAGGCTGGCCTTTGGGTCTAATGAATTTGTAGCTTGACAGGTAGATTTCTGTCTGGAACATCATCTGGTGTTGGTGACCCATGTATAACATATACAGCACTGTTAGAAATACAAAATTGAAGAGTGGCAGGTTGGCCAGTATTTGTGATGAATTTCATACTGTATATTCTGTAGAGGAGATTTCCTCCATGTCACAGGACTAATTCCCTGTCCTGCAAATCTCTGGTGACAAAACTTCAGGGATTGAAGCACTCGTGTTTACTTGTAGATATATGACTGAGCCTTTCAGGAAAAGAACTAAGTGCCGCAGAGAGTGTCATTCTGCATAATGATAATATCTGCATTTTTGGTGCTGAGTATCTGGATGAAATCTGGGACAAAGGCTCTTTAGCTATGATCATCATGGAAAAGAAAAAGTTTGCTTGTCCTTTTAGGGAAGGCTTGACATTAGATAACTGCTTTCAACATAAATGTGGCTACAGGACTGGTTTTGTTCATGTGCATTCTTATCAGAGGGTACCTGGAAGTTAAAGGAGATGAAGAAAAAATAATTTTGTTGTTGGTTTCTTTTAACATCTACAACAGTATTTCAATTTTTGCTCTCTGTTCTGGCTTTTAGTCATATTTCTCTGTTGTTTATTATGAGAAACAGGAAAACAAGAGAAGAAAACATAAGAAAAACAAAACCAAATTGATTTGCCTTACCAAGAGCAAGAAATGGAGATTTGGATTTAAGTACAGTACCTGAAATGTCTTTCCTATCTGTTATTAATTGATTAGATTTCAAGTTGATTATATGCCTTCCAGCATAGTGACCTAGCTGCATTTTAATGCTCACAGTTAGCTTCTTTTTGTCTAGGAGTTTAAAACTGACACAATATTCTCTGCTACTTCTGAGCAGTAATATGCATTACTGAATGGTTGTTTTACTCTGCTTTGCAAGTGGCTAAGTATCCTGCTTGGGATTGCCAAAATCTGTGTAATTTAAGTTTATCTGCAGTGTTTTTAGTGAGTGTCTCTGTATTAATAGTAGCCTGGCATTCAGTTTTGGTAGCGTAAGATGTTCTCCACTGCTGGCTGCTGGACAGCTAGGTATGTCCTTTATATTAAAAAAGAGATTCTTTTTAATAGACATTAATTTTAAGATTTTTTTTCTGATTTATTTTCTTTGATAGTTATTTATTTCTGTTGTAAACTCTTGGTCCTGGTGTTGTGTGAGACATATGGCTGTTTGTGAACTTCAAAATTCTGCTGCTGAGATGGAGGGAGGAGTGAGGGAGATGCAAAAATAGTATGGGTGACATTTTTTTAATAAAGAAACTGATGATCTTTTAATTAATCTTGTCAGGGTGCCTGCTGTCTGCTTTGCAAAGTAGTTACATAATTGAGTAGAAATTGGGATGCTAATCATTTTCCATCAGTTAATAGCTGGGATGAATCCATGACCTGAGATTCACATACTGTTCTTAATATCTACTTAGAAATGTGATCATATGCCATTCTTAATGTAGTGTGATTCCCCCTTTATTTGAATAATCAGAAAGTGTTGAGCTGGTGTTCTTAAAAATGAGTAATCTTCATCCTGATAGTTCTAAGTTTCACCTTCCTTTTCATTCCTCCTCACTTTTTTACTGTTGTGTTTCAGTGGTTTTACTGCTGTGTTTTCTATGTGTCAGCTCTGAGGATCAGGGGAAGCTGAGGCTCTGTGGCCCAGCTTCTCAGTGAGACTGAAGGGTTCCTTGTGAATTGTTGGAGAGCAGTGAGAACTTTATCAAGCCATCAATACTGTCTATGTGCTGTTAAATCAGGTCCTTCTACTGGGAAGAGTGTATGGTGATGCAGGTGATCTGGGGTAGCAGCGAGGAGGATCTCCAGTGTGATGTGGAAGATGTTGGGAGAAAATGATCAGAAACAAATGGAGAGTGAAATTGTTAGCTCAGTTCTGCCCCTGGTGCTGAATGGAGTGTAAAAAAGTGTATGAGTATCATACTTAGCAGTAATGGAATTTGATTTTTGTCATTGGCATTTGAAGTCTGTGTTACTGATAGGGGCAAATAGATTACATGCACTTGATTGTAAGTTGAGAAATCTGGTAGATATGTGTTTCTCCATCAGAGGCTTTGCCTAACTCCTCTGGGGAATGTCCATTTGTTAACTCAGGTTGATGAAAAATTTGTTTGGGTGACTATAAGTGAATGATGTTTAAAGTGCTCATGTCAGTTGTTCTCCATCTCCTCCATCCTGTGTAGTCACTCCTTCCTGCTTACCAACACAGGAGGGAAATCTTAAACCCAAGATTGGGGAATGGTGCTTTATGGCCAAACTTCTCCAGGTCTCCTCCCAGGGCCTGGTGTTCATATCTTAGGTTGCATATGGGGATACTTCTTTCAGTGTCATGCTTAGTGACTACTGGAAACGAGAGCAGAGAAACAGTCTTTTTGGCTCCAGTGTACCTCTATGAAATGTGTGTGTGTCCCATTTCTTGCTTTTTTATGTGTGTCTTTTGCTTTAGAAATTCCAATCTTGCCTATCCCAGAAGCCTTTGTATCTGACTATTAGGCCTGTGACATCAGAGATAATATGGAAGAGCAATGTAATTAACTGAGAGGAGAAATTATTTGCATTCATGTTATTTAAAATGCCTTTTTTTTGTTTACGTCAAGTACCCATTTAATTCCCCCATTTAATTCACCCGTTTATTTCTCCAAGAGAAAAGCTCTTGGGTGGGAAGGGAGATGCTTAAGGGTTCAGAAGATTTGCATCCCACATTCTTGAATCACCTAAAGAATGTTGTGGCATTAGAAGGAAAATGAAACTCAGAAGTGCTGATTTGGAGGGAGGGGAAGAAGGAAAAGCAGATAAATCCTTATTAGGTGGTGTTCATATATAACAGAAGCTGTGGAGAACCCCAATCTCCCTTTGTACATCACCTTATTATTGACAGTACCTCTTCAACTGATCCAGTCCTTCAGATTTTTGCGAGTGTGCTATTTTTGTCTTTCCTGTTTTTCAGAGGCAAAGGGGAGCCAGTGACAGAGCTGAGTTGGTCTTCCTGCCGGCAGCTCCTGTACCAGTCGATGGCCACCATCCTGGCGCACACGGGCTTTGAGTGCGCCAACGAGAGCGTGCTGGAGACCCTGACAGACATCGCGCACGAGTACTGCCTCAAGTTCACCAAGCTGCTGCGCTTTGCCGTGGATCGGGAGGCGCGCCTCGGCCACACGCCTTTCCCTGACGTCATGGAGCAGGTCTTCCACGAGGTGGGCATCGGCAGCGTGCTCTCCCTGCAGAAGTTCTGGCAGCACCGCATCAAGGATTATCACAGCTACATGCTTCAGGTGAGGAGAGCATGAGGGACCTGGCGGCACAAGAAATGTAACCCCAGTACAGTTGCTTATTCCTGACTCTTACTGAGGGGAAATCTGACTGGAAAACCTGCTGGGTGTGGAGAGGAGTCATCAAGGGAAAGAGAACAGGAACTTTATGACTGGAAGACAGAGCCCCTTATTTGTCTTCCTAGTGAGATGGATGCTCTACTGATGGCTTGCCTGAATTTAAGAAGAGTTCCCCAGCTCTTAAATTACCCAGTCAAAATTATCAAGTTGAGATAAAATCTGAAGTGACTGAGAATCTGAATTTTCTTCTTTAGCAGGATATTTGGCTGGTTAACATTTTGGAAAACATGAAAGCAGAGATCAATTTCTAGTCTGTAGAGTGGTTTGTGTTCGCTTAAGCAAGGAGTGACTTCCTTAAGCTTTAGGAGTATAGGGTAGTATTTTGCTGATGTGAGTTGTCTCACAGGTGCTACCTTCTTAAATAAAAATAACATTCCAAAGAGTTGTCTTTGTTAGAAGCATTCCTGCTCAAAATACCGGTTCTGTTCATTTTTGTTCAAATGGTTTTGTCGTCCTTTTGGATTCTGGGTTTTCTGCATCATTCTGCTGCTGCAGTTCACTCTCACCCTGCAGCTGATCGTTGTCTTTACAATCATTGTTCTTTATGCAGGACTGAGGTCCATAGTAGCCCCTTTATTTGGAAGTATATCTAGAAGGGGCAAATAGGCTTTGCTGTTCTTTTTCTTCCTTGCTTCTGCTGTTAAAGAGTCTTGCAATTTTCCTGAGCACAGGTCACTGACTGTTAGGTTTTAGTTGTTTAAACAAGTATTTGTTAGAAGCAGATGAAATCTGAAATGTTTAAATGTAATTGTTTATTGCAAAGTTTCTGGAAGTGCAGGGTAGTTCTAAATCTGATTCCTGTATTTGTTTCACTTCTCTGACTGGAGAAAACTTCTGTGTTTTTTGCTGTGAATCCGGCAGAATATACTCAGGCTTTGCCCAGTGGGGACTACAGGGCTGTTGCAGATCTAAAGCATTTGGTTTTTCATGCTGGGGTGAATTTGTTACTGGAGGATGGGAACAGTCTTATAGGTAAAACCAAAGAGTAAGACTGAGGCATTTTGCTTTGCTCTGTTTAAATTTCTGAGCCTCATCATCTCTGTTTACAAAATAATAGTGCTCATATTTATCAGTCAGATGTTAGTGGATTAAACCTCTTATTAAAGTCCCTTGTTACAGAACAGAAGGTGCACTTAAAGGGAAAAAACATCTCTTGTGTAGCTGGTAAGTTGTTTACTTGTTCATTCAGGTCAGATGTTAATAATGTTCAGGGAACAGAGTGCACTGCAATGTAATTGCTATCAGAGCCTCTGAAGTCACTCTCACCTTTCTGGCCTCTTTTTCACCTGCTGATCTTTGACAGGTTAGCAAGCAGCTCTCTGAAGAATATGAGAAGATTGTCAACCCTGAAAAGGCAGCAGAAGACACAAAACCTGTGAAAATTAAGGAGGAACCTGTTAGTGATATTACTTTCCCCATAAGTGAAGAGCTGGAAGGAGATCTGGCTTCTGGTGACCAGTCTTTGCCTGTTGGAGTTCTCGGAGGTCAAAGTGAGCGCTTCTCTGCCAACTTGGAAGTAGAAGCTTCCCCACAGACTTCAGGTAGTGGTTTCTTGCTTCTCCTGGAAACAGTCTTTCAGCAGTTCCTTGTGATCTTGTTTCTCCTGGTTAGGTTTGGATTTGTGTCCATAGATTCATATTCCTGCAAACTTGAAAGCCGTGTTCCTTACATAGTTCAGGCACTGAATGAATTCTGGAAATATGAATGGTACTTGGTGGTGTCCTCCATATTCAGAAATTACCCTGGTAATTTCTGAGCACTGTTTTATGAAGGCTTATCAGTGACTTATGTGAAATGGGCTCCTGGGAATCCCTCCTAGTGTCTGTACCCCAAAGCCTGCTGTTCTTGGCTGAGGCCATGGAAAGTGAAAGGGTGAGTGAATTAGTGGGGTTGTGGAGACCACTCTTTTCCTCAAAGTGCCATCCCTTGGTGACACTGAAGCACACTGGTGGCAAGCATGGGAGAATCTGCTATGGCCATGCCTGCTCTATATCAACATACAAGTTTCATTATCTTCACTCTTTGGGGAAGCTGAACATCCTGGATTGAAAAAGAGGCAGTTTTGATTTTGCATGGAACCATCTGAACTCTGGAAGTCCCTGCAATAACTATTTCTCTTAAAAATCTGGTTAAAAAAAATGAAGCTGATCCTCCTATTAACCCTAAGCTAAGTAGCATATATAGTGAGGTTAGAGTATGCCTCTAAGTCCACTAGTGCTTTTGCATTGTTATGAGTTTTAAAACACGTAAATCCATCTAATGTTTTTCTGAAAGCTCATACTGTTTTCCATGTCACCTCTGAAATGTAAACTGTGTGCAATATTGTGGGAGAAGGAGCAGCAGATTCCACTGGCCCTTCCAGGGTTGCAAGTGATTCATCTGGAAGGCTTTGTATTAGCATCTACCACTTGAGACCAAGAGGTTAGCACGCTAGCTGTATATTAAATGCCTCTTGCTTCTCTGATACAGAATTGATGTTTTCTAATTAAGAATACAAGTGCTCTGTTCCTTCCTGAAAATCCCTCTTCACTTCACAAGAGCCTTTGGAGATCTCATCTGTGAGAAGTTCCAGTCTAGACCTGGGCAGGTTGGAGAGTTGTAATATCCTGAGGAGCAAGAAAAAGCTGCTGCAATTAGACCATTGCCATCTCAAAATGCAGGTGTGAAGCCTGCAGGGAGGGCCAGCAAGGCTTCAGTGTCTGAGGGCAAAACTCTCATTACAGCTTTCCATGTTCTTCCTATGTTTTTGTGGATGTCTGACATTGCCGTTGTGAGCTGCTGCTTACTTTCATTGCAGTTGGGAAAATGGAGGCAAGATTGTTCCTTGTTCCTCTGCCTCTCAGGATAACGTGAAGATTAGCTTATTTCTGAAGTACTTTGAAGTTAAAGTGCTTTGAAGATGAAACATCCTTTGTTGATGCTTAAGTACTTTTAGTCATTAGTGACACTCTTAGTGACAGGTGACAGAGCTGAAAGGAATAAGGCTGAGCGATGAAGAGCAACTGATGAAGGAAAGACACAGTTTAGTTTAGTGAGCACCTTTGATTATTAAGTAGACTGGAGCTGTAACTCTGGAACAGCATTTTAATGATGTGTCCATTGTTGTTGAGAGACATGCATTTACTTATGATTGACACAGGAAGGGTTCCATTAAGGCAACTGAGCTAATGTAGGCTGTGTTATCAAAAAGGTCTCATGAACCTTGGTTTTGGTGAAGCTGATCTGGAAAAGATTCCTGACTTCTTCATAAAGGAGAGTTCTTGGCACAGACACATGTTGGAGCCTTTGTTCTTTTTGTAATTTCAAGTAATAACAGCCTTTTGTTACTAGTATACTGATAATAGGGAATGGTCATAAGTTTGACTCAGTACAAGAGCTTTGGTTGTGCTTTCAAACTGTTGCCATGCTCTTTGAGACATGAAGTTTGGAAAAATTATTAAAATGGTTTCCTATTTTGTTTGTTGTTTTTGTAGTGGGTCATTTTTGTTGTTTTTGTTTTTTGATTGGTTGTTTTTTTGTTTTGGTGTTTTTTTAATTTTCTACATGAGCTTAACCCCACACAAGAGAGAGAAGATTTCACAGTTTATTCAGTTCTGGTCTGTTTATGCCCATCTCAGCAAGGAGACCAATTAGTGTGTTTTTAATAGGATTTTTGTCTCACTTTAAACTTAAACAGATATAATGCAATCTGTAATTACTTCTCTTGGGGAGAAAACATTTGCTGTTATCAAGGAATATGGTTTGGTAATCTTGTACAGAAAATCCTCAATCAGTGCTCAGATTGCACACTAGTCCAGAACTGTTTTATAAAAAAGAGGCTGCGAGGAGCTATTTCCCAGCAGGGCATCTGTGAGGTTGAGCCAAAAGAATTTCTGTCTGTTCTGCTCGAGGATGGGATGAGACCTGTGGGTGCTGAGCAGAAGGAGGCAGGCAGGCAGGCGGCTGACTGCAGCTTTGATGTCCCTGCATTTCAGTGCTGAAAGTGGTATTTGGGACTGTTCATGTACCTAGTCCTCTGCCCGCTCACTTCACCTCCCCTGCAGAAGCCCAGGATGTCTGACAGTTGCAAGGTCCTCATAATGACTTCTGCACTGCCTCAGAGTCCTGTTTATGCAGGGTCTAGTCCATGTG
Source organism: Emberiza elegans (assembly GCA_024865655.1). Classification (NCBI taxonomy): domain Eukaryota; kingdom Metazoa; phylum Chordata; class Aves; order Passeriformes; family Fringillidae; genus Emberiza; species Emberiza elegans. The sequence goes on along the minus strand of JALJVW010002597.1, from coordinate 21,695,505 downwards.
CTGTGGTGTACTCATTGCTGCTGGGACACTCCTTCTGGAGACTGTTGTGGAGTTGTTTCTCATGGAGAAAATCACGTGCAGGCTAAGAGTGAAAGGATACTATCATATTTTTGCAGTGGTAATTGCTGGACTATTAAATAAGTCAATAGATATTTTTTAATTGATCACAGTGCTTGGGTGTGTTTTGTTTGTTTTCCCCAGCATAGTCAACCTGTGGCTTTGCTTTTGCTCCATCTCTACCTTTGCTGCTGTCCCTTGTATCTGTGTGCTGTTTGTGATTTATCTTTTTACTCAGTTACTGCTGTTTGCTTTTTCCTTCTCTAGGGGCTGAGGTGAACGCTTCCCCACTGTGGAACTTGGCACAGGTGAAAATGGAGCCACAGGAAAACGAGGAGGCTAATGTACATGGCCACGGGGTTCTGGGCAGTGATGTCTTTGAGGAACCAATGTCAGGCATGAGTGAAGCTGGCATGCCACAAAGCCCCAATGGCTCTGAGAGCAGCTACGGTTCTCATTCTGCTGACAGCCTGATGGGATCCTCACCTGTCTTCAACCAGCGCTGCAAGAAAAGATGAATCATGTACCTAGTCCTCTGCCCGCTCACTTCACCTCCCCTGCAGAAGCCCAGGATGTCTGACAGTTGCAAGGTCCTCATAATGACTTCTGCACTGCCTCAGAGTCCTGTTTATGCAGGGTCTAGTCCATGTGCTGTGGTGTACTCATTGCTGCTGGGACACTCCTTCTGGAGACTGTTGTGGAGTTGTTTCTCATGGAGAAAATCACGTGCAGGCTAAGAGTGAAAGGATACTATCATATTTTTGCAGTGGTAATTGCTGGACTATTAAATAAGTCAACAGATATTTTTTAATTGATCACAGTGCTTGGGTGTGTTTTGTTTGTTTTCCCCAGCATAGTCAACCTGTGGCTTTGCTTTTGCTCCATCTCTACCTTTGCTGCTGTCCCTTGTATCTGTGTGCTGTTTGTGATTTTTCTTTTTACTCAGTTACTGCTGTTTGCTTTTTCATTCTCTAGGGGCTGAGGTGAATGCTTCCCCACTGTGGAACTTGGCACAGGTGAAAATGGAGCCACAGGAAAACGAGGAGGCTAATGTACATGGCCACGGGGTTCTGGGCAGTGATGTCTTTGAGGAACCAATGTCAGGCATGAGTGAAGCTGGCATGCCACAAAGCCCCAATGGCTCTGAGAGCAGCTACGGTTCTCATTCTGCTGACAGCCTGATGGGATCCTCACCTGTCTTCAACCAGCGCTGCAAGAAAAAGATGAAGAAGATGTGAAAAGGAACAGTCTTTTTATTTCGTCCTGATGGTGTGCAACAGACACTTGGAAGGAACTAATAGAGTACTGTGACGATTCCAACACAGGGCTGGCCCTGGTGTGTGAGGGACCTGCATGAAATGGCTGTGAGGTTTGATGTGTAGCTCCCCTCTTTGCTGGCTTCTGTGCTCCATGCTGATGGATGAGACTGAAGATCACCCTTTACATTTGATGGTGGCATGGCTTGATTTGGCAGATTCATGAGGAACATGCTGGTGAAAAGTAGTTGTGAGGAGATTTTCTAAGTTACAGAACCATTGAATACTTTGGTTTAAAGGGACCTTGTGGCATTTCTACTCCAGCCTCCTGTTGAGTTCTCAGCCAGTTAGAGCAGGTTGCTAAGAACTTTGTCCATTTGAGTAGCTACAAGGATGGTGATGCAACATTTTCCCATCACAGTATGAAAAACAATATATTTGCATCTAGTTGGAATTTCCCATGTTGCAGCTTGTGTTCACTGCCTCTTGTTCTGTATTGTTCATCTCTGAGAAGAATCTGACTGCCTTCTCTAACCCAGTTACTAAGGGATTATATACAATGAGATCTCTTTTTAGCCTTTTCTCTTCTTAAATGTGGAGAAACCATGTTGCCTGAGCTCTCCTTACTTGTCCTGTGCTCCAGCCCCCAAACCAGCTCTGTGACCTTGCACTGAAGTTGCTGCAGTGCCCTTGTAAAGGGGAGCACCAAAATGAATGACATCCTCCAAACTCTATCTTGCAATCGCCGAGTAAAGAGGAGCAACAGTGTCCCTCAGAGTGCTGGCTGCCTGCTTGCTGGCTGTTGTGGGCAGCAGGAGAGTGCTAAGTCAGGGTGTTTTAGTTGGAGAGCCATCACTGAGGATGATGATGGTGACATAGCAAAGATGCTGTAGCATGGTCTCACAGTGCCATTAGCCAGCTCCCTCAGTGCCTTCACGTTCAGCCTGTTGGTTTCAATGGGCCTAAGTTCTTACTAACTCAGTCTTCCCCTGCTGTAGGCAATGCTTTATTCCTGTTAGAGCTGCTAGAAGGCTTGAGGACCTGGCAGGCCTTAAAGCAGAACTTGCAGTGAAAACAGGTGAAAAAGATGTTGTGTACATGAGGCTGAAAGTATAAAAGCATCCTTTGTTACCATATCGTTTACATCGTTGAACAGTAAACCATATTTTATTTAACCTTCCTTTTGCTTCCAGTGTACTTAAAGAAGCCCTTCTTCTTACTTCTTACCAGTTTGAACTCCAGCTGAGCTTTGGCTTTCCTAGTTTTCTCTGCATACTTGGGCTGTGTTTCTGTATCTCTGCTGGCCAGCCCATCACAACTTCCACTTCTGTGTACCTTTCTGCTGGTGTTTGAGATTGGTCAGGAGTTCCTCAGTCATCTGTGCTAGCCTTCTGTCATGCCTGCTGTAATTTCTGTTTGACAGAAAGGACTGATTTTTTTACTTTGAGAAGGCTTTCTTTGACAATAAAGGAACACACTTGGGTGGCTTTGGGTGGCCAGGACAGAATTTCCCTTGTGAAGTTTTGCTGAGACATTCCTTAAATAAAACAAAATATGTTGACCTAAAGGTACAGGACTCTGTCTTGTACACATTTCTCAGGATTTTAAATGCCACAGTTCTATGTCTTCTGCAGCCAATACATTCTCCACCAATTCTTCCAGCAGAGCTTGCTCCCTAGTTGATTACTTGATCATCTGTTCAGGGAAGTTGATGTGGTTTTCTGGAAAGAATGAAACAGCTTTTACTAATGGTGTGAGCCTGTACTGGCAATGCAAACTTTTCCTTTGCTGTCATTGGATTGAGTGCAGCAACTTCAGGCTGGCTGAGCTTTCATATTCAAGGTTGTTATCTTGACAGCTTAGTCTGAAACAGAATCTATTTTGCTGCTTGCTTTTATGGCTCAGCTGACTGATGGAATTTTTTTTGTTCTTCACAATCCTCAGTTGATCAACTCGGTCTTTAACTTGATTCAGTGTGTCTCTCTCTCAAAAGAGCTAGAATGAACATGAATCAAGAATGAACAGCCACTTAAACTGGCTTTATACCTGTAACCCCTTGGGATGGTTGAGGGAAATTTACCAAACCTACCATTTGTCTTTACAATTGCAGGTTTATCTTTTGAAAGAATGAGCTTCAGGCATAGTATTTTTGTTTCTGTATAACATGCCTGCCCTTAATTCTTTTTTCCTAACTGTATTTCTCTTCCACTTTATAGAAGTGGAATCCAAACAGAAAATGTCTCAATATCTAATAAGAATGCGTGACCATAGGTTTTTATGGACAATGGAGTTAAAATTGTCCATCAGAGTTTTAAAGGTCTCTCCTGGGGGGTAAATTCTCACTATTTTAAGCCTAGTCAGTAGTAGAAGAGCATACCAGGAAATCTTTATTTTGATTCCCCCTGAGTCACCATTAGCCAAGCTGCAATGTCCCTGTTTTCTCAGCTGTAAAAAAGAATAGTAATATTTGCCTTTTAGAAGTGTGTTTGGGATTTAGTTACTCTGCAAGAAAAAGGCGCAGTAATCATTCAGAGAGTTTTGTGAGAGCTGCAAGCTTTTGTTCCACTTCAGTTGGACTGTTGCTGGCTGGAGAATGCTTAGATGGCCACTGAAATGTCCTATATAACACAGATTTTAAGCAAAACTGCTGATCACAAAGACCAGCACAGCTCTGCTGTTCAGCTGTCCAGGTACAAAGAAGGCATTTGGGGTGGTACCTTCTCACTCAGCTTTAGATGTCTGCATCTAAACTTGTTCCTTTGGACCACACCTGCAGATGAATAGAAATAATCATTCTTAGGTCACTGTCCTTTTGGCCTTGAGGTAGAAGTATAAAGCAGGTTGAATGAATGGCATTTTTAGAAAGGTCTATTTTTACTTTGTGTGCCCGTGAAGGGAGTTCAACTTGACTACCTCAGCTGAAGACATCCACACTGTCAGTGTATGAGTTAAGTGATGTGACTTAAGCCTTTCCTGGATGGGAATCAGAGACTTCCTCCTGCTGGGCCAGTGCTTTTTCTTTTCTGCACCTTTACTAGGGCTTGCAGTTCAAATGGTAGTACAGGGCTAAGAGCAGGCTGCCCATCTCAGCTAAACCAGCAAATCCAGCATTCCCCACAATGCACAGATTGTGCCAGGATGGGGCCCTGAGGCTGAGCCTGATTTGCCCCTTGTGTCTGACACTGTGAGAACACCTGTCTTTGGGCCTTTCTCTGTAGGTGCTTTGCAAACTGGTTCTTTCAGTAGCATTCTTGCAGCCAGGTACTTATGCAAAGTCCATTGCACTATTTTTGGAAGCCAAATGACAGAGTGACTGCTGCCAGCATCGCTTGCTCATTTGCAAAATTTCAAGTGGGCTAAAAATGAAAATATAATGTTCTCTAGGGCTTTGGTTAAACCTCATAAGTGTTAATCTTAAGTGCTTTCTCTGTATTGTTCATGTGCATATGTTCTGTCTTAACTTTTTTATTTTTGTGATTTTTTTTTTATTTCACATTCCTTAACCACACCCATTTCACCCTGTAACACGCACTCTACAACAAGCCAAGCCTGAGTGCTTCAAGTGCATTTAAATGCAGTGCATATTCACTGTCTTTTGAGTCAGCTGTGTTGTTGCAGTGTAAGGGAGAAGTGCTATTGATTCTCTTTGGGCTGCATGTTTATGCAGAGGTGAGAAACCCATCAGCATCACTTATACACCTAAAAATGCAGGTAGAGTAATAGCTGTACCTCCTGTTGCCCCACTGTGCTAAGGGTTGCAGCTGATTCTTGTGTGCTTGATGTTTCCTTTTATGCATGTGGAAGCTTTACCTTCTGGGTGAGCCCTTCGCCTCTGAACATTTATGGTTCTTATATTTTCAGTGGCATTCATCATGCATGAAATAGTGAAATTTAAAAACCAGCTCACAAAGTCAGACACAGACTATATGCTCTTTTGATGAATCAAAGAAGATTTTGCTAGGTGTTAGTGCAGCCTTGGGCAACTAGTGAGGTATGTTCATTGACCCTGTTATCCCCAAATTTCTAACCACAGTGAGATTATGCAGTGGGTTGGAATGAAGCTCTGCTCTCTCTCTCCGCTGTTTCTTGCTGATGGCTGGTGAAGCACTCTGCTGACCCACCTGCTTCAACAGTCTGCAGTTTTTACAGTTCTTTCATCTTTCTCCTTTGCTTTCCAAAAGTGGGTGGATGAAAAATGGGAACAGAGAGTATTGACCATGTCCATATCCAGTAGCATTGATGTCTTACAGTGATTTATTTTGCCATGATTGAAATTGGTAGGAACTTTGATATCAATTTGGAGAGCAAGATCTGTAAATTACTTGGCTTTTGAAGTGTTTTGCATAGGAATCATACAGGATTGTAGTTGAGAGAGTGCTGTGTATCATATTCCTTTTCCCCTCTAGCAATACCTTTTTATTCCTTTTGAAGAGTTTTGCCTGGTATCCAGTAAAGTTCGCTGTATAAATGGCAGTGTAACAACTTATGTGTACAGCTTTATGTCAGACTACACTACCTAGTGATTTAATTCCAAGGCCATCCATGATAATTTGAATATGCATAATGCTGTGCAGAAAAAGAGATGTTTCCTGCATAGAAATGTACAATTTAAAAAAAAACCAGGAAAACAAGATTAGGTAGGGTAGGTGAGGCCAATCTGATTATGTGCTCAGTTCTGAGACTAATGCACATGTTATGTGTGAAGGATGTTTTACTTAAAATGTTTTTGTACACGCATGTGAAAGAAATATGTAACTTTGCTTTGTGTTTATATGGAACAAAATTACTTAGAAATATTTCAGGGTTGGTTGTTTTTTTTCCCTTGCTCTCCTGGAGAGAGTTGCTTTGTAATTTCTAATAAAACGATTCAGAAATAAAAATTCGAAAGATGTTGTGTGTGTTCTTTGGTTTTGGAGAATGGTGCTGTGAACACAAAAGCCAGTTTGGGGTTCTTTTGGTTCTTTTTACCCTTATGTGGGATCTGGAGGAGACATTTTGCAGGCCTGAATAAGGTACTGGGATGATCTAACACAGCCTGGAAGACAAGAAATGTTATTCAAGGATGTGGCCAGGGAAAATGGAAGTCTTATTTTGTGCAGGTGCCAGTGCTAGTGAGCCCCTGAAGTGATATTAGAGCCACAGTGCTACTGTTGGTATTCATCCAGCATAAGCAAGTGCTGTTTCTGGGGCAACTACTTATATGCACTTCTACTACTTATATTAACAGACTACCTAGGAGCCCTGCTCCAAGCCGTGTGCTTTGCTCTTTCATGTGCTGGTCTACTTATTTTACATTCTGCTTTTTTTTTTTTTTTTTTTTTTAAGAATTGGGGAAGTGCATTAGACTGCAGTGAATGAAGCACAGTGTGCTTTCCCCTCTGTTCTGTCATGGCAGGGCTGAGGAAGGAAGTTTGAAGCTTGTTAGCCCTGCTAAGCAACTGCGAATAGCACACCCTGAATTAGGATATTGGCCGGAGAGGGAATAGTGCTTGTTCCCCATCACGCCTGTGCTTCAGCACAGTCTCGCACAGCTGAATTGATGTCCCGGTCCCAGTCCGGGGCTGCCAGGACCTGGAGGCAGAGGACAGCAACCCCCCTTCCCATTGCTGCCCACCAGGTCAAAGCCCGAGCCCTGGGGTCGCTCTGCTCCAGCAGCCTCGGGAGCAGCCGGCAGCCCGGGTGGCAGCCTCGGGAGCAGCCTGCGGGTCCCGCACCGCGGCCGTGTCCCGGCTGCTTCCCGAGGGCCGCCCGTGTGGGCTGCGGGCGCGGCGGCGGCCGCGGGGCGGTGCTGGCCGCTCGCCGCTGCGGGGCTGCAGCCAGGGACGGCCGCTTGCGCTGCAGCCGCAGCCTCTGCGCTCCCCCAAAAACCCCAAACTCCAAACCCTGCCGTTCTCGCCGCGCCTTTTCTATTGGAGATTAGAATCGCCCCTTTGTTGCTATGGAAACGCTGCGTGAGATAAGTCGACCTCATTATGAGTTGGGATGAAAAGTCCTTGGGGGTGGGACTCGGCGCCTTTGCAGTGGGGAGAATGGGGCTGCGGGATCTGTGGCGGAGCGTCGCTGCTTTTGCAGGGATCCTCAGTGGTTTCCAGAGCTTGTCAGTGTTTCCCTTCAGGCTCATCAGACCAGAAACAGCCCCTGCTCCTGGACCATCTCCCTTGGGAATCGGCTCAAGAGTTGTGGCAGCATCACTTGTGCACCTGGACTGCAGGTGCCCTCGCTTCAGCGTGCGTGGAGGCTGTCACTGCAACAGGCAGCGGGGCTGCAGCAGTGAGCTGGATGAAAGGCTTGGGTGTTGTGAGGGGTCTTTGCCTCTGGTGCCTGTAAGGCCCTGGCATACCCTCTGTGTGCTTTTCCCTCAAATCTGGGCTGCCACCTCTGAGCCCAGACTGTCCCTGGAGGCGTGCCTCACTGTCAGCGTTGTGCCCATGCAAACATCCTGCTGCCTCTGCTCATCCTTGCCCCCCAGGTTTGTCTCATCCCTTCCTGACCTTCACTGCTCATTTTCCTCTCGAACTCCTGACATTTCTGTGCCCTCACTGCCCAACTTCTTGTGGCAATTATTGCTGCCCATCTTGAGTTGCAAACACACTTAGGAAACAACTTTTTTTTCCCCCGAGTGAAAAAAACCCCAAACTATTAAGATTATTTATCTGAGCTTTAGGCAAAATTTCCTTTCTCTTGGTGAAGGAAAGGAAGCTGGAACTTGCTGTAAATATAACAGTCGTAAAAGCTGACTCTTCTCAGTTATTCCATCTTGTTGCTGTTGGATAAACTGACGTGGCATGGAGGGTGTGCTGGATTCCAGCTCTGGTATAAACTCCTCCATCCCTTCAGGCTGAAGTGAGGGGACAGGCAGAACTCACCCAGCAGGAGAAGATGAGGCAGGGGGCTCTGCAGCAGCCAGGGCTGAGTGTGGCATGGGCTCTGGGGTGGGGTCTGTGTTACCCTGCTGTGCCAAAGCTGGCGTTTGTTAAAAGGTAACCCCATGAAAGATTTTGTGAACTACAGTTTCTTAGCCTTTCTGGGCATCAGTTTCAGAGTATTTGGAGAAAGGCTGGAAAAATGATAGGATTTTCCAATACTAACGCTAAAAACAAGAAAAACAGACCCCCTTTTTTTTCCTTGTTGGTGGGTTTGAGGACTTCTTTCTCTCTTCTCTTCTCTTCTCTTCTCTTCTCTTCTCTTCTCTTCTCTTCTCTTCTCTTCTCTTCTCTTCTCTTCTCTTCTCTTCTCTTCTCTTCTCTTCTCTTCTCTTCTCTTCTCTTCTCTTCTCTTCTCTTCTCTTCTCTTCTCTTCTCTTCTTCTTCTCTTCTCTTCTCTTCTCTTCTCTTCTCTTCTCTTCTCTTCTCTTCTCTTCTCTTCTCTTCTCTTCTCTTCTCTTCTCTTCTCTTCTCTTCTCTTCTCTTCTCTTCTCTTCTCTTCTCTTCTCTTCTCTTCTCTTCTCTTCTCTTCTCTTCTCTCTCTCTCCTCTCCTCTCCTCTCCTCCCTCTCCTCTCCTCCTCTCCTCTCCTCTCCTCTCCTCTCCTCTCCTCTCCTCTCCTCTCCTCTCCTCTCCTCTCCTCTCCTCCCTCTCCCTCTCCTCTCCTCTCCTCTCCTCTCCTCTCCTCTCCTCTCCTCTCCTCTCCTCTCCTCCTCCCCTCCTCCCCTCCCCTCCCCTCCCCTCCTCCCTCTCCTCTCTCCTCTCTCTCCTCTCTCCTCTCTCTCTCCTCTCCTCTCCTCTCTCCTCTCTCCTCTCTCCTCTCTCCTCTCTCCTCTCCTCTCTCTCTCCTCTCTCTCTTCTTTCTCTTTTCTCTCCTCTCTCCTCTCCCCCTTTTCATTTTCCAGTCATGGAGCAGCCACAATGTTGGTTCCTGATTTTGCTGGAGGAGCTTCAGTGTGCTTGGTGAATGTGACACTGGTGCTGCTGCAGCAGCTCCTTTGAAGACAGTGATGCTGAATGTTTAGCCAAACCCTTCTTTTTCATCTGCAATGCCCAGTAGGGAATAGACTTACATGAATGTAACCAGATCAGTTTGACACTCTCCATGTTTCCCTTTTGACAGTCTCTTGACTCTTGTAATTCCATAATTTTGCTACTATTTGAGTGGATACAAACTCTTCTATTGTACAGCAGTCCTGGATTTCTCTAGTGAAGAAAGGAAACAAGGAAGCCAATCGCTGGTAACTCTGAATGCCTAAAGAAAATTACATGAACCAATTCTAATCTAAAAAGCTGTAGTATATAAAAACTGGCTGAGTCTTCCTCTTATAGTCTAAAGAAACAAAGCCACACCTCCACTTCCCTGCTTCTTTGATGGTCACATTGAAAGCAAATTAGTTGCATTTATATTGTGATGTCTGAATTAAATTTGTCCGATATGGCTGAGATGTCACAGCCCTATTAACTACAGGTGCTCTATAATACAGTGTCTTTTTAAACAGGCAGGTAGGATAAAATAAAATATGATTCTTTGTCTACTGAAGGGATTTTTTCTGTGGGAAACAGTGAGCAAGCCAGCTACATCTCAGTATAACCAAATCTTTCACAATGACTTCAAAGGAAGCAGAGAAATTAAATAACTAGAGACACTGTCCTTCATGTATTCATCTCCTCTAGCCCAAAGCTCAGACACCTTCCTACACTCATTTCTAATCTTTAAAAAAATTAGCATTTCACCAAAAAAAAGCAGAGCTCTACAGCTCTCAGCAGTGATTTCTGTTGTTGTGTTTTGTCATTCTGTTTGCATGCTCAGTTTTGATAAATTATGTTCTTGGGTTGGGTGCAAAATGTATTTCTGTAATGAATGAATGAATGCACATCTCACCATGGAGCATCTAATAAGATACCTTCTAAGATCCCTACTTGTGAGGTGTTTAATTATACAGGATCACCCTAGAAAATACTAACTGATGTCTGGGTCCTGAAGCAAGTGTGAATGAAAGATATCTGATCTTGAAATTGTGGGCTAGAAAGGAGATTGTGGGCCAGCTTGTGGGCTGGCCACGGACCCTTATGCAGAGACACTGCTTTTGCTGTTTTAAAAATTCTTCATGAGTGTGACATCTTCCACAGTAGTAAGCAGTTTCAGAAACTACAGACACAGACTTCAGTGCTGTTTGTCGGAGTTTCTAGGTGGTTTTAATGAGGCACAGAGGTAATTTTGCAGAGTCATGCTGCAAGTAGATGTACCTGTGAGCGCCAGTGTGGGACTGTGAAAGAACTGGTTTCTTTTTGGAGTGGCAGATAGAAGAGAAAGTGACATTCTGTGCAGAAAATCTGTGTGCAGCCTCCTCATGGGGAGAAAACATGAGCTCTTAGAGCATCTACTGAAAATTCATAGAGGGTGAAGGATTTAAAAGTGAAAGGAAAGGCAGAAAAGAGAGAAAGATGAAACAAATTGTTCTAGAAACTGCAGAAGTTAAAAATTGCAAGTCTTGATTCCTCCCTCTCCCTCTGTCCTGGAATCCCTCTGCATCCATGAGATGTCAGTGATTCAGACTGACATAGGGAAAGCTGAAGAGATAGAGAGGGCAGTATATGCGGGCAAGTATTTAGGATTTACTGAATTAGTTGGTATTCGTATGCGCATTTATCAAGGCAGAGATGTACAGAGCAGTTATACATGTTGCCATCATATAATTTACAGTTCCCAAGGATTATGAGTAGTTCCTGTGCCACTTCTGGCATCATCTTGTGGGATGTGTGACCTGAGGAGTTGTGGGTGCTTGAGATAACCACGAAGTGCTCCTAGTCTTTCATCTAGCAATTCAGATAAGCACGTCTCTGATTTTAAGTGTATGAAGAACAGGGTGTGGATGTGCTTTGAATTATGCCTATACCTCAATGCTTTGCTGAATAAGGGCAGCACAGCAGAGTAATGAGCAAAATTTAAAAAACCCAAAAAACAAAAAAAACAAACTAAAACTACTTATTGGGCTATATTTAGGTCAGGATCTGCAGTTCATTTCTCTGGACACCTGATGCCTCTAGCTAACTGGCATGACTGGGCTGCTTCAGGAATGATATTTTATTCCACTGATCTGACAACACCCATCATTTTCTTATGCGCAAATGTCCATATCACTAAATCACCTCTGCCATTGTTAGTGCTAATTGGCTCCCTGACTGTAACCTCAGAGGAGCTTGATAAGCCTGAATGGAAGCTAAAGGCCTGTCTCCCCACACAATGGCCCTGGGACAACCTGTGAATACATAACAACCTCTGCTTTCACATCATGCTCCCTGGTCTCTCTACAGAGAGGTTTTCAAAAGCCAGGGCTATCACCCTCACCGTTTTCTGTCAGGACTGAGTTTGCCCACACAGAAGTTGGAGCATGCTAGCCACTGGTAAATGTTTGCTTTCCATCATATTTTTCTGCTAGTGGGTGCCTGTGTGTGCAGTCGAGTGTGCTGGGCAGGCTCCAGCTCCTGGTAAACAAGAGACAAAACGGGGACGTGAGCAGAGTGGGAATGCAGATGGGTGTTGGCATGAGGTCAGATGCTTTTACAAAATACCACCCTTCATTTCAGCTGTGTCATGCTTTCTGATGTGTCATATCTTATGATGGATTAGACAAAGCTAGCAATTTTTTGGCAGGCTGAACAAAGCTTATGCAAGAGTAGATCTTTTTAGTAAAATTTCCCTTTCAGAACCCTTCTGAGAAATCCTGAATTGTCCTGGAAATTCTGTTCTACATGTAGAAGTTCAGTGTGTAATCCTGAACAGAGCATACGTTTTGAACAGTATTTCTTTGAGGACTGGTAAAAATGTATTTTTTGTCTTGCAAAGAAATTTTTTTATCCTTTTCCAAAAGGAGTGATGAGCTTCTCCTATTAATGGAAGAAGAGAAAGGGAGAAAGGAAGTGGCAGAGCTGACATCTGTAGTTCATGCATCTGAATTGGGTTCTGTCATTTATTTTATATAACCAGAAAATCTTCTTTTGAGAAAGGAGAAATGGAGCAGGCTGTGGAGAATGGAAGAATCATGATTTTGTTTCAAGGAAAGTGAAGGAGGAAAACCAAAATTCTGCCAACAGAGAAACAGTGTTCTTTGTCCTCTGTCACTTTCATTGCCATCCCAGCTAGTACAGTGGAATCCCAAAGGGAAACAGAAGTAACCAGAAGGTACAGAAGTATTTTCATATGTTTTCAAAGCATGTTGCCAGTCAAAGCTATTTACATTCTCTCTTTATCTTGTCAGTTCTAGGCCTTGAGGGTTTTCTTGTCTTTTTGCTCTCAATGTGTGTGGGTGAATTGTGGCATCCTCTCTGCTCCCCTCCATCTTCTTTAAGGCCTCTGCTTGATTTCCCAGTGAGATGCACATAGATTTTCTATTTGGCAAAATGTGGCATCACTATTCCACACTCCACCCTAAGCCTTATGTGTCAGTCTCCTTCCAGCTTTGCAGGTTTTGTTTGCATAAATGAGGGGATTGCAACAAAAAGAATCTGGATTGGCAGCTCTGAAGACTTTAATCCTCTTTTCATCCACAGAGCAAAAATAATGCAACAGCAGTGTGACTGGGATGACTGCTATGCTGGCTAACACCAGGGACCAAACTGGGTAACTTCCAGAACTTGAAAGCACAACCCCTTTTATAGCCTGAGCTGAGGCAAGAGGTCTGTAAGACATCTGCAAGCTCTAGGGACTGGGAAGGCAGAGGGAGAGCTGGGCCACAGCTGGCTGCTCAGTTACATGAGTTTGCTCTGGAAATGAACTCTTTCCAACTCTTTACAGCATTGCAAATCCTGTGCAAGTCACACCTAAGTGATAACAGTATCTTACTGGCCATACCAGAAACTGCATTCAGTCCTAAGCCTGAGGAAGACTAATCCTTAAATCAAATTAATCTTAGATTCTCTGCAGATGTTACTGGTAAATTTACCAGGCTTGTTCAACATTAAGGATTCTGTCATGGGTTACAAGGTTAATGGTGCTCCTGGCTGTTCCTGATGCCCTTGGACAAACTGGGTAGTCATTCTCCTGTGCCTCATCTGGAATTTTGTGTGCAGAAACAGAGCTCTCCTGCAACAGGTCTGTCTCAGAGTTCGTTGGAAATACAGAGGTGGTGGAGGTGGCCCTGTAGTCCATTGTCTCCTTCAGGATCACTGGTACAGAAATTATTAATGAATGACATTTGTTCCCATCTCTCCTTAAAGACCTTGAGCGATGGGAGACTCCACAGAGTCTTGGTACATTACCAAGCTCTTCCCTTACTTTTAAAATGTATTTTCTAACAAGCAACCTGCATATTTTTTGCTGCAGGTTAAGGTTCCATAGGGTGTGTTGTTGATTTCCTGTAAAACTCCTATCTAATCCATGCCTTTAAATCCTGTTTTTGTGCTGGAGGTTGTTCAATTGTGTAAAATCCCATGCATACCCCTTGTCTAATGCTTTCCTTCCCCAGACCATTTCTACAGCCTGTTAAGGTCATGCTGAGTCCTGACCTTGTCCTCCACTGTACGTGCAGTCCTGTGCAGCTCAGTGCTAGCAAATTTAGTAAGCATAATCTCTCTTCCATCAAGCAATCTGTAGTGAAAAAATGGATAGAAGCAAGTCAAGGACAAGACATACAGAACAGTTTTGGAGAAACAACAGTGGCGAATAACTGAAGGCAGGTAATATGATTCTCAAAGCTAATACTTTTTGGTTTTGCACTAAGTTCCGAGATCTGGGAAATTCCTATTTGAATTAAAGATATTTCAAAATAATTTTTAATAATGTTTTCACTAGCTGTTGTCCCAGTTGGATCTCAATCTCAAGGTTACATTTCACCATTCTGAAATTATTTCAGAGAACAGAGTGGCTCTACTCATAACCTTGATTAGCCCATGGGTCCCTTCCAGACAGGTGGCTTATTTCTCACTGAGCGGGCTGCACTGCACTGGCTCCAGGGCTGGCTGCTCCAGCCAGGCATCACCAGACATCACACTGCCTTCACCAGCTAGAACATGGGCAACTGCTCTCACAGTCAGAGTCCCTGGCAGAAAACACAGGATCTTCCCACTACGGTGGGAAATGTGCTGCTGTGTAAACTTTGGCAGAGTTTAGCCCCAAGATATTGAGTCTGGTCTGGGTGGGAAGCTCCACTGTGAGGAGTTTGGGCATATCAGTTTCACAGACCCAGCTGATACCTGCTCATTTAGAGAATAAATAAAGCAGGATTTAAGAATTAGTACACTTATAAATTACACTTACTAGGGCTTTTTTTTTCCTTTTTCTTTTTTCCTCTGGATGGTGATTTCAGGCCTTAAGAAAGATACCTGATATAATTTCTTGCAGAAAACTACAGGCAGGTAAGCAGCTTCCTGCTTCCTCCACCTCTTCCTACTCCCAACCTGATGTTTTAAAAATACACATTTGGGGAGCCTTGTGGGACAATGCAAAGCAGGTCTGACCTTCTGTTTATATTCTGCCTGGGTTATTTATTCATTTTGTTAACAAATGTCTTGAGAGTCCTGAGCCACAGTAGTAAAATAGGAGCAAACTTCCATCCAGTCCTCAATAAATTTCTCAAGAGACTGGGAGACCTTCAGTAGCCTGACTGATCTCACAGTCTCCTGAGCAGGTCAGGGCCATCCCATAAGATCAACAGCTTGAGGAGTCACAGATCTTGTCCCAAGCCAGTGACCAAAGGTTCTGTCAGTCCCAAAAGTGACATTGGCCACTGGGCCCTTCTTTATGTGGTGAGAGGAAAAAGACGCCGGTGACGCACATCTCAGCCCAGATACGTGTGAGCTGTCGTGCTTATCATTACCATTGTTCATTTGCTGCAAAGCAGGTGTTAGCTCAGAAAAAAAAACCATAAAAGCTGCATTCTGGATTGTTTGTTCCTCGTTAAAATGATCTGGGCCCCCGTGGGCATGTGTTGTCTTAATATTCTGGTGCTGAGAAGTGCCGCATTTTCATAATGAAAGCTGTTGCAGGAAAGCAATTCCGACCTCAGATAAAGGGAGAAGATTACACTTGCCACTCGAGTTATGGTATTAGAACAACTGATTTTATTTGTTTTCATTTTCCCTGTCAGCTGCTGCTGAACCTCTATGCAATGTTCTTCAGAGATGTTAATTGTATTTTGTGTGTCTGGATCCCCCTAAGAAGTGACAAACATTTTCAGTCACAAATTGGATGTCTCTTTTCATTTAAACATCAACTAGGAAAACTAATTTAAGAATGGTGAAGCTGTTGTTCCAGCAAGGGCCCTAATATGCAATAGGAGCTGACAGATAGATTTAGGGACATAAAGCAACAAATTCTGTGTTGGGAATGTAAATCTATAAGAGACTCACTTAATTTTTCCCTCAGCTGGGTCATGACTGAAGAAAAAGAGCCACATGTATGCAGTAGGACAAAATAATGAAGTAACTTCATTCAGTTTTCAGGGGTACAGTCACATAATTTATGTCCAGTGCTGAAGTGGACAGATCAATCTTTGGACAAAGTTCCTGGAGACACCTATGGATGCCTTTGCCTTAGAAAAGACTGGATTGCTTTTTCAAGTCTTGAGTGAAAAGGAGAAAATAACAGATAAATAACATGCAAAGAGATGAGGAGAGCATTGAGTACATGGATCTGTGCAAAGTGGGATAGGGGAATAAATTGCGGCTCTTCAGAACAGCTGAGCTGCTGAAGGGAAAGGGGAGATGACCAGAACCTCCACTTCTGACAGAGGTGCAGGGCAAATTCCCCTAACATGACCAAAGTCTTGTGAGGCTTGCACCTGACTACAGCACAGTCTGAGTTCCCTAGATCTGGGAACTCAAGCCCAAACTTGACTCTGTCAGCAACACAAACAGGTATTTTAAGAAGAGCTGCCCTCCCCATAATGCAAGATTTCACAGTGCTGAGCAAAGATGAAATTAAGGTGCTCAGCAGGTGTTAATGTTTCTCTCAGATGCCCTGGAGAAAAAAGGCCCCTGGCAGAGCACACATCCCACTCTCAGGCACCTCTCCTTTCCTACCCTCTGATCCTGCATGGCCAGATGACATCTGGAAAAGAGCATGTGAACATCAGGAAGGCAATGGAATGTTTTCCTTTGGTTTTCAAGTCAGTGTCCAACACATGTTTCAGAGCTGGAGTTCTCTTCCCATGACTTCAGGGTCTGTTGCTCATGGTTCTCAGTTTCAAGCTAGTTTGGGTGTGCTCCAAGCAGAGGAAGCTTTGCAGCATTTAGGCGGCAGACACTTTCTGACAGGTATTGTGCTCTCCTGTGAAATGTGCAACAATCCTTGACCAGAGTCAGTCACTGTGCTCTTCACTAAATGCTTGAAGGTGACTCCAAATGCATGTCTAAGTCACATTTCTCTGGTTTTGGTGCTCAAGAGAAAAGAAGCCGTGTGTAGTTGCTGGAGCAAGACTGTCAGCTGCCGTGCACCCTATTGAACCATGGCCTCAGCTTACGCATTGTGGGATGGGCTTTCTTATCTCTAGGTTGGGCAAAGCAGATTTCCAGCCTCACGGTCCTTTGTCTTTCCCTGTGGCTCCGATCATTTGTCCAACAGGAAGTTCAAAGGACCTTAAAGCAACCTTGGTCCTCCTTTTTGGTTGGTGCCAAGTACAGCATAAAGCCTTGTGGAGAACAGTTGCCTGTTAACAAGGAAATTATTGTGATCAGCAAGGAGGCTGAGGGGACAGCGCCACACTGAAAAGTCTTTCTGGAGCAGCTGCATGTTCAGCCCATGACATGAAGGAGTCACTGAGAGCTTCCTTATTTATTTTCTAATTTTCTATTTCAGGCAATAGGCAGAACTGCAAGAAAGCTAATTCTGAGGGGGATGGCTCTGCCTGCCTGCATCCCTCAGTGTGTAACTCATCAGGTTCAAAAAGCACACAGCATCTCCCAGAACGTCCTGAGAACTGTAAGTCAGGTTTTGGAAATTTTACCTGTGCTACGTAGCATCTTCCTCCACAAGTGGTCCTCCTGCAATCAGTGCAGTAGGTTCCTACCTGAGTGAGGAAGTCAGACAACAGCTGGTCCTCAAGAGCTGTGAGTTAAAAGTGTAGCAAGCAAGCTGATTTCCATAAAAATGGAAATGAGTCAGAGAGGGGAGAACTATATTTGAGTGCAAATGCAAGCAATTAGCTCAAAGCCATTACTGTAATGGCTAGAAAGACTTTTTTTAAATTATCATTACTGAAATGCATTAGCAATATCTTTTTTTAAAAATGTAAGTATACACAGTACAATCCCATCTATCTGCCAGAGCATGAAGTAACCCCATTTCAGTGGTACGTGCAGAGGAGTCTGTGGAAACTCTTAACTACAAACAGAACTTTACACAGGGATATGAATGAAGGCATTACCAGGGAGAGCTTGAGAAAGGCAGCTGTGATTAGTGCCAACACAAATATTTGCTCAAATGGGAAGCTGGACTTTCAGAACAATTTCTAGGAACACCTGTCAGGCACTGCCTGCCTTCCTGGCCCTGAGCTGTGCTGATGCCCCTTTTCCCCAGAGCTCAGCTTTTCTCTCCTTCCCCAGCAGAGCCTTTGGAGGGTGCCTGGCTCAGGTACAGAGCTCACAGGCCCATCACAGGACATGGCAGCACAGGGGACTTTCAGGGTCCTGGTGGTGTGAGGAATGTGTGCTGAATGCAATGGTACTCAAGGTACTCTTGGACAGCCTTGCATTTTTGTTTAAAGAGAGTCCTCTTGCCACTTCATCTATTCTCTGTAGTTACATTTGCAACTATATGGCTAAAATAGATGGTCAATGAATGTAAAATATTTTTTGTGATAAGCTTTGGTTTCATTCAAGCTGGGAGTATGTGGAGGACTTCTCCCTGACTGTGAGTGGAAGTGGGTTGATTATTAGGTTGCTTTTCTCTCCTTCTTCTTTTTGCCTTTGAAACAAGGAAACAAAAAAAGAGAAAACTCCTAATTCCATACTATAACAATTGTTTTGGCCAAATGCAGGGTTCAGCTGAAGGTTTTGGAGCCCTGTTGCCCACCTGCAAGGTGGGCTATGCAGCCTATATCACTTTCACATCTCCACTGTATTTTTGAGAGGAACTATGTCATCAGACTGAGGTAATAGAATGAAGCACTACTTGTATGAGAGCAACTTTAAACACACTGAGGAGGTTCTCAAGCATAATCCAAACATGATCTGAGGGAGACACACCACACTGGTGTAAAGAAGTTCAACTATTCATGCAACTCAATCCAGGAAGCATGATTGCAGACATTCCCAGTGCTGACAGAGTCTAGGACAGCAGGAGAAAGGTTCTTCTGGTGAGATGGGGAAAGTATCTATGTTTTCAAGGTTTTCAGCATCATTTATGAATTTAGGACCAAAACTGTGCTTCCTTGAAAAATATTTGCATTTGTAGGGTTTTTTCTTGGGCAGCCATAGTGGTGGATGGTGTAGGGATATTGAGTCGTGCTCTTGTGGCTCTGCAGTCCTGCTGCAGTTCTGGAAGAACTGTCCCACTTCTCACATAATTTGGTAGAAAAACACCTGGAAAAGCCCAGCATTACCACCATTACCATTGCAAGTTCCTTGGCAGTATCCTGTCCATGCACAGTCACTGTGTACAAGTAGTTTTTTTCACATCAGTACTCTGCAAGTGTCTGAGGTGTCACTGTGATGAGAAGGCAATGTAGCATGACAGCTTGTCTGTTGTTTGCTTTGTTAGACACTTCAGGTGAAGACTTAGCAGCCAACCTCTGCCTTTGAGTACGCCTGCATGGTTCTCAGTGGAGGCAGTAGAAAGAATAGGCAGAAGTGGTGGTGATTTAATCCCTGGGCAGGAGTTTCCCCTACAGGAAGGTGGTCAGTTCACCATGTTAGGTGCTCGTGGAAGTTCCCCTGTGCACACATGTGAGTGTAATCTGTACCTTCCTTCAGCAGCCTCAGGGGGGCTGAACCTGGCCTGCAGGTGATACAGAAGACATTGTCTGCTGGAGAAAGATGTATCATATTTTGTACCTGGATTCAATGGGGTGACAAATGTAAGCCTGTTTTTTATTACCATGTGGCTGCTGTATTTCTCACAACTGTCTATCAAGGGTGGCCTGACAGAGACAGAAAGTCCTGGGCTGTGAGTTTCAGTTATTTATATTCTAGGTTGCTCCCTGCCATCCTTTCAGAGAGATGACTGATGCCCTCAGCCCTCTGCACAAGGTTCTTTCCTTCCCCTGAAACAGCTCAGGGTGTGGGTGCTTTCAGCTGGGCCCTCCCCATGTCTAAAGACCTTTGATTCAGTGGTGCTTTGATTCATGTGCCACATCTGGGGTGTGCAAGCAGCCCCACCAGCTTGTGGCTCAGTTCACAGATGTGGCTAAGTCCACCAAACCTGCATCATGGACCAGCAGAAGACCTTCAGACAGCTGTGGTGCATGACTCTGTGCAAAGCCAGTCCAACAACAAATGTTGTTGTTCTAGCACTGCTGTAAGTGCAGAGGACATCCTGTGGCCTGGCATGAGCCTGACAGCTCCAGCCCCTAAGCAGGCTCAAGGTCACAGCATTGTGATGCTTTGGTGATAGAAACTTGGAGACGTGGTCTGGAGTGATCTGACAGCACAAAAAAGAGTGGCACTCCTTGCCTTGCTGGGACATTCTCACTCTATATGGGCTCGTCTCTGAACTCAGGGACTTTTTTCTAGGATGGGTCACAGAGACTCAGTGACTGAGGCCTCTGGATGCCCTCAGTTATCCTCTTTCCAATTTACCTTTGAGATCAGCATGTCCCACTCCTGTCACGTTTTCCGTGTGGGAGTGGGGAGGTGGCAGTCTGGGGCTGTCCCCTTGCTGTGCCTCCCCAGCAGACAGATTCTGAAGGGGCACAAAGCCTCTCCTGAGCCCCTGGCTGAAGGCGGCTGCCCTGTGTTGTCTAAATGGGATAAGGAGTCAGGGCCAGATGAAGGAGCTACATGAGCTCATTTCATGCACCATGGCCCCCTGGAGACAGGATAATGACACTCCCTCTCTGAGAGGACGACTGTGTGTGGTGGGTCTGGATGGATTTCAGTGTGACCACTGCTGGGGAAAGGAACACTGGGGTGAAACAAGTAGAGAAGGATTTATTTAACTGCAGCCAAAGATGGCCATCAGTTACTGACACAGTCCATTAGTGGAGCTGTTTGTTATACCAACTTAATCGTGTTTTCAGAAAGAAAAGGGGAAAAATAATCAATATGCCTAGTTCATTTTAAAACAATAAATAACCACAAGTCTCTCCCCTGTCTCGTATATAGCATTGCTCTCAGCTGGGAGAGTGAAAGGCGGCTGTTTGGCCAGCAGAATCGGGCACTGTGGATCTCTCTGAACTATTTTCCTGCCTCCAGGTGCTGAAAAGAGATCTCCCTTCCCAAAGGTGATGCATGGAGCAGCTGCAATACCACCACTGTCTAACCTGAGCTTTCCCACCTGCCATTTACTCCTTTCTGCAAGCTGCTTTTCCTGCTCCAGCCATTTTAGCACAGCACATCCCAGCACTTGCTTCCCCAGTCTGTGGCCATGGAAGTTATTTCCTCTATTCCAGCATGACCAGCAGGTCGAGAGACAAGGTAGAAATTCATTACTGTGTGGGTAGTGAGACATGGAATGGGCTGCCCAGAGAAGTTGTGGGTGCCCCATCCCTGGCAGTGCTCAGGATCAGGATGAGTGGGGCTTTGGGCAACTTGGCTGTTGTGGTTTAGGAATGGCACTCCCTAATTTCATGCCCTCTCCCCCACTCTGTGACAGTCCCCCAAATCACACACAGCTCACTCACGCTCCTTCCCCTGAGGAAGTCATGAAATGTTCTGGGTTGAGGTAAGAACAATTTACTGGAAACACCAATGAGATAAGGGAACAAGCAGTAATGGCAACAATACCAATGGCAACAGTGTAGGAAAGAGAGGGTGATTGACCTGCAAAAATATTCACTAAGCCATGGACAGTGAAAACCAATGTTGGACAGACCCTCCATGTGCCCATGCTTTGTCCCTACTGCAAGCCATACCCATCTTCCTCAGGAAGCAGGAATCCCTTCCTTCTGCCCTCTGACAGTGAGGTGAACTGGTGTAGAATGACAGCCTGGACATGTCCAGGTTCCATCCACTCATAGCTAATGCAAGAAAATTAACTCTGTCCTGGCCAAAAACCAGGACATAGGTCTAGTGGAATGTGTCCCTGTCCATGGCAGCGGGGTTAGGTTAGATTATCTTTAAGGTCCCTTTGAACCCAAACCATTTTATGGTTTTATTCATTGCATCTGAAAAGAGAGTCTAAATCAGAAACTGCAGCGCTTCATGCAAGGATTGTGAAAGCCATAAGTAAAACCTTGTCTCAAAGCTTGGATAATTTTTTGCTTTGTAGTGCACAGGGCAAACACATGCCCTGAGAAACCATGGTGAGGTGGAGAAGGTGGGCAGGAACCATTTCAAGCCCAGAGCCCCTGATCAGAGACTTCTGTACATGAACCAACCACATAGTCCAGAGGAGATCAGAGCTCATTTCTCCTGTATATCCCCTCATGTAGCACAACCCATGGTATAGGAAATGCAATAATTAGTATAAAACGTGGGGTATTTCTTTTTGTGGTGCTTGAAGAGTACAATGTTACCATTATTTGCTTTCACACATTTTTTTTTTCACGAGTCTTCTGTAGTTCTTGAAAATTCATGGGATTGGCTGGAAAATCAAATGATTAATAAGAACAAACTGCAGGCATTTTTAAAAAAGATCTGTTAGATTTCTAAGTCTCTTTCATCTCATTGCAAACAGAAGGAGAAGAAATGCCCACAAAAATAAAATGAAAGCTGAAGATCTAGGTGGTAGACCTTTAAGACACACTGTAAATATTGCAGAAATTATGATGAGCTTATAGCAGTCTCTGAGAAAAATCTGTCTCCTGAAAATACAGCCTCTCAAAGATCAGGACCATAATTTAGTCATGTGTGTGGAGAAATATGCTCTAAGTGCTTAACAAATTATAAAAAATAATAATAACAATTAATAATACATGAAACCTGAAAAAAAAAAAGATGAATCACTGCATTAGAGAACACAATAAAAATCTTTGTTTCTTGTCAGGGATCCTGTGCTGACAACTGTATCTGCTACAACAGCATATGCTGGAAAAATGCTCTGAGATAGGGCTCAGTTACTCAAATTTACAAACTGGCTGATTGGAATCTGGCCTGCAGCATGACAGTCTCATAAATCAGTGATAAAACCTTGCTCTGCACAGCTTGCTGAGATGTGGAGCAAGTGCCATCTTTGCAGAGAATGGCTTGGCTGTATGGCGCTGCTGTGCCTGGTCCTGGGGTGGATGGAGCAATGCATGCGGGAAGAATTTTGGAGAGACCAGTGTCACACAGGGTGGGAGGGTGTCAGTCATGGAGAAGACCAACTCCTGGTCACCAGAGCCATATGGGTAATTGAACAGAGAAGTGTTTTCCCAGTGTTTTCTGTGTGACAGCTCCCTGTGGCCCTGCCAGCAGACACAGGCGCACGTCTGTGTCCTCTGGCCGGCTCCGGGGGCTGCCCCAGTCAGCTGCTTGTGTCCAGGGTGTGCAAGCAGGAGCCTCCTGCCTGCTCAGGCCAGGGTGCGTTTGTCCTCACAGTGAGTTTGTCATCCACATGGGGGTGCAGAGAACGTTGTGTGGATGATGGAGATCACTCCCCTGCCTGGGGCTTCAATTCTCAGAGCACTGATCCCAGGGACAGTAACGTGTTGCAGCTGCCGAGCAGAGAGGGAATGCCTCGCCTTTGCCAGCAAAGGAGAAATCCCAGCTAAGCAGCTAGAAAGTCTGCCCAGGGCATGCTTGAAGGCAGAAAAAGCCAAAGATGTTTGGAAACATCAGGTGTATGGTAGCATTTCTCTTTCTACTTTTAGAATCCTTTTAAAGACACATTTCTACTGGCTTGTTTACTCTGAACTGAACAGATCTGTACATTGGAGATTGATTTTTAGTTATAGAAGGGTTCTTTTTCTTATCTTGAAAATATAAAGGAGCCATAAAATAACAATAAATCACCCTTTTTACTATGTGGAATCCTCTTAACATTGCCAATGTGACAGAAATTTGCCTGGGTGTAAAATGAGTCTTAAACCTAAATTGCATATTGTACTCGTAACCTTTGTCATCTTCTCTGAGAGTATGAGATCTTGAGATGTGGCTCCATTCTTCTTCAGTGTTTAGAAACTGCTCAGCATGCATGGCAGGCTACTGTAAACATGTAATAAATAAGTACAGCATGACAGTTTACAGCTTCAGCCTCACACTGTTTTAAAGAGACAGTGGACACAATGGCCAGCTCAGGCCTCCTTGTATTTTAAACAGACAGAACTTTAAAAAAGAAATTTTCCATATAAAAGGTACTGCGGAGGTTTTC
Organism: Emberiza elegans; assembly: GCA_024865655.1. Taxonomy (NCBI): domain Eukaryota; kingdom Metazoa; phylum Chordata; class Aves; order Passeriformes; family Fringillidae; genus Emberiza; species Emberiza elegans. The sequence continues at coordinate 21,671,882 of JALJVW010002597.1, read as the reverse complement.
TAACCTGACTAGTGAAACAGGGAGACTTCCTTACATCTGCTCTCATTTCCTGTTGAAACTCTTATTTTTTCTTTTGGAAAATACACCACAATTACGGAATACTTTGCTATTTTCTTCAATGCAGTTCTTATGCAGCCTCTCAACTACATAGAGAAAAAGGTCTTTAAGCATCTTTGTTGCTCTTACACCACAGATGGACAGAAAGCTCTTTTGCTTCAGTCTGTGATGGCATTTGCACATAACAAGGTGTTAAAGCCCCAATTTAATATTTTCTTTTTTAATAGAAGTGAAAACCTTTCCTATACCATTCTTTCCACTTCATCTTCTCCTTCTTTTTACCCAGGAAAATTTCTTTGCCATTTCTCTCCTTGGGATGACCTTTCCATTAGTATCTACTCCAGGCTCTACTCTTGATGTGTTTTTCTGCTCACTGCCTCAGGGCCTTTTATCACAACATGGTGAAACCAGTAATAGAAGGAATATCAAATATCATCACTATTATGAATGTTTCCTGCAATTTCTCCAGATGATGAAATATAGCTATTGATAGAGCAAGAGCACTTAGGAGACCCTGTCTTTGGCCAAGGTCACTTCAGCCAATCTTTGCAGAGACTCAGGACAAAATGGCAAGTATTGCTTCTGGATGAAAAAAGACAATCTCAGTGTATACAAGGTAGTACAACACAGAGAGGGGTGGCACACTGAAGCTGATACAGTCAGTGTGGTTTCACCATGGCAGGAAGGAAAGACTCTCCTATGGAAGAGCATTTCTCCTTGTGAGCTGAGACTTGGAACAGAACCTTTCTTTCCATCAAGGACTGGAAGGGAAAATCAGCTGCATATAAAAGTAGTCAGGACTCAAAATTCCACTGCAGCTGATGAGAACATCTGTCCGTACCTAGCATATTTGTGCTCACCTTGGTCCCAATTACTCAGGGCTTTTTATGCAACCTCTTTATCAGCTCTTAACTGTACTTGAAAGATGAAAGAGAAAGTGCAAAAATTCTAGGTTGTTTCCATAGCTATACCTCCTTTCCCATAATCTGAATGACAGTTTGACACCCAAGTTTCTATTGTCAGCTGTTCCTCCAAGGGGATGAGGGAAGAAAAATTTCATGAGGTTTCCAATTACAAGTGTAATGATCTCCGTGCAACAGAAAGCAATATCTGTCTGTAATGCAGGCAGGTTGAAACAGAAGATGCAGAAGAAGAATAATAGAAATGGGAGCGTGACGCATACAGAGATGCCTCTGACATCTATCCCCCACTGATCCTCTGTCATTATTTGCTGAAAAACTCAATTTACTTGTTTGGAGATGAAAAAAGAGAAAACCTCCAAAACCCAGAAGCATAGAACTGTGTGTCTGAAGAAGGAGAATGTTCTTCTGTCCTATCATTTCAAAGGCTTTTGGAAAGCTGATTCCTTTGACATGAAGCATCAGCTGGACATCCTTGTGTGTATCTGACAACATCTAATTCCTAATGTCAGGTAGCAATTGGAATTTTTGCTGGTTTTGTCAGCTCTTGAACCTGACTTCTGTCTCAGCTCTGATATAATTGGTGAAGTTAGGCCCTTACTCTGCATCTTCTCTGGTGCTGCCATGGACAGACCTACATTCATTTTGGGCTGTCAGGTTATTTATCATCTTTACCAGTTTCTCTAAATGAAGGGAACATTTGCCCATGTCTGTAGGGAATATGATCAGTGTGGTGAAATTGGTGCTGTGCAGAAGGATGCAGTTCCTTGTTTTGTTACCTGTGGCATTTTTTGGCTTTACTTTGAAAACAAACAAAATCATCAAACTTTCCCTCCCTACTAATTTAGCCTTTATCTTGCTTGTTTTCCTGCTTCCTGGGGAGATTTTGTAACCAGGTTTTACAGGCTGATTGACTTACCAGATGCAGTTGTAGGTGATGAATGGATGACTTATAAGAGCAATTAGTGCAACCAGCAGAGATGCCAGGCACAGCATGGTTTTACCAGAGTCAGTTATGGAGAATGGTTCTCTCCTTAGAAACAGGGCTTTGCTGAGTTTAACATTTCTTTTGAATCTGGGTGGGTTTTTTCCTAAACTCCCTGATCCTGGTGTGGAGGGGCTGTCCCTACCTGTGATGAGTGTCTGTGCTGTAGAGCTGTAGGTGTGCTCAGGGCCAAGGAAAAGGGGAGCCTTTCAGATTTCAGCTGCCTCCAAGGAGTGAACCACACATACACAGATAGGAAGGGAGGCTAGAGTGACTATCAACTATCTTGATATCTTTTGGACATCTTGGGGTAGATAAAGGGTCTGGCACAAAGTAAATAAATTCTCTTTCCTCTGCCTGACTTGATCCTACTTGGTTTTTCTACCTGCCTCCATAAAAACTCTCACAGCACTGTCAGGTGGCATCATCCACATCTCAATACGTGTCCACCTTGAGTAGCATTCTTGCAAAGTGGCCTGTCCTGCAGTAGTTGGAAATAAAAAGGAAGGATACTGCTTAGCTTACTTCTCCTTGAAGTTTATGAATGCTTTGAATATGATTTCCAATTTGTTTCCTGAAGTGTGGAGAATTTCAGGTATTTTTATCCTTTTCATCATCTCTCAGTGGCTTGCTCTTTGCCTATGGGTTCTGTCTTTGCAGACAGCCTGGGTGATCTTTGCAAATCAAGCCAGTGTTCTACCACTTTAAGAAGTTGTTTTGTGGACTTTGATGCTTATTGCAGTGTGGGAAATGCTCTGAACCAGATTGGCAGAGGCAAAGACTAGCTGTGTTTCTGTCAGAAAGACTTGCTGGAATAATTACAGCTCTCTGCATATAGTGAGCAGCCCCTCTGACTGCACATGCAGATTTCAGGTATGTGCAGTGACAGCTGCTCTGGGCTCCAGCCGAAGAACTGGGATGCACTTTTCCCTGTGTTTTAGTTAAGTGGAAAAGAACAGCTCAGCAGATGGTGTGGCTTGAAGCTTGTCTTGCAGGAACAATAAAAGCCACAATCTGGGGCTGTCTCTGCTGGAGTGTTTCAGATGCTGACCTGCAATATACATCAATCAACACCAGCATCCTAACAGTGACTGTATTCAGGCAGGTTGTGGCTGCCAGGGGCCAGGAGTGGTGCACAGAGATGGACAAGTGGGTTTGGCAGCTGGGAAGGGGCAGTTCAGCCACAGGGTTCACAGGAGGGACTGAGCTGTATTTTCTGCTTAGATGAGTTCAGGCACCCTCTGAACTGGTTAAAAATCTGTTTACTGCTACCAAGGCAAGTACAGCCTAAATGATCTGATCTCTAAAGATGGCACTTTGGCTCCAGCACGTAGCCTTGGTTAAAATGCATAGACTTCTGGGCTGCTAGGCTGCTGCTGGGAACAAATTTGTTTCAGACTTTGTCCTGTACTGCTATGAGCTCAACACAGCCACGATGTGCAGTGCTGGAAAAAACCAGGGAGGATTAATGTAAAGTGAAAGTGATTCAACCCTAGGCCTGAGAAATTCTCCTCTAATGCCAGTTTTCCAGCTGAGCAGCACCTTGACTTTAGTGGAATTACCCCTGATTCATTCCAGTGAACATAAGGGTTCTGGAGAAAGACCAAACCGGTGTGGATTTTGCATCTGACTTAGCTTGCTGTTCATGTTTTAATTTTCTGATGTCAAGTGTGTCTTGAATGCCAATGCTATTTTCTCTCAAATCCCAGAATACAGATTTGTGGAAATGGGGTTTGGATTTGAGCCCCATCTCTGAGAGCAGTCTAACTTCAGCATCATAAAGAAATCATAAGCCTGAGCAGCTAGTGTTACTGGGGAAAACAAATGAAATCTGAAGAATGTGTTAGGTTTAGGATAGGAGCTGGAGACTGGAATGATGAGAGGTTTACACGCCCAGCTTGCTTTGTTAATAGCTCTGGAGAAGGGACATCAATTCTTTTAACTTGATTTGTGCCCTGGTAATGTTCCTTTAAGAAAAGCACTGGCGTAGCAAGTGACTGCAAGATTTCATTGCCACTGATAGGGTCTTTGCTGTGGGTGTTGTTATTCTGATCAGCTTTGACATCCTATAAAGCAGCACTTATTCTTCAAGTAAATCCGAGCAGCTTTTCAGAATTCATGAGGTTTAAGTCCAAATAATTACATTTATTGATCTCCAGTATGTGAAGAAAATTTCCAATTTATTACAGACCTCTTTGGTTTTAGACCTCAAATTAGAGGTCTAAAATGTCACAATTTTCTCTTTTTTTGTCTCCACTTTTTTGATGCTTTTATTTGTCATTAAATTGTTCATCTGATAATAAATGTTGCCAGAAACCTGTTGTTGCTGAGCAGCAAAGTAGGATGCCTCAAACAAGCCCCAGGGCAGGCAGATCCTCTATAGGAGCAAGGTGAGGAGGGAGGACTTTCAGTCAGCTGTCCACATCCCCTGCTCCCCATCCTGCCATGGCCTCATGCCAGGAGCCTGAGTTATCCTCTGGAGGATAAAAAGGGAGCAGTGCTTCCTCTAGTTCAATGGGTTAAAGCCCAGGTGCTTGGAGATCCCCAAATGCACCCTGTGCCCAGAGGCATCTTCTCTAGGAAAAGGAGGCTGGTATTCCTGCTGGTTGTGCCAGAGCTAAAGGGGAGTCACCAGTATGGCTTCACAGTGACTAGAAGATCCACATATCCCGCCTATACATGTAGTTAATTTCCCATGGCCGCCTTTGCTGGCCAAACTCTAGCTTTGTAGTCATCCACAAGAGAACGGCCCAACACCTCTGCCTGGGGCCCAGGGTAGATGCTAGGGTCTCTCTGGATGTCTTGGTTTGGAAAGACAGGTACCTGCTAAGGAAGGCAGGAGCCTCCCCTGAAATGGAGAATGTAAACCCTCCCCATCCCTCTGAATTGCTATAAATTTTAAATTAAGGGGCTCTCAGGCAAAAAATATGAGAGCAGGAAATAACAGTTCTTTATTAGGGAAGAAAAATAAAAGGATAAAATAAACAATGCAGTACACCAGAACAACACTGACAGAGTTAGAACCCATCCTGACACCCTGCTGGTCAGGGTGTTAGTAGCAGTGCAATTGGAATTGTGGCTGCAACCCTCCTGGAGTGTCAGGTGTGGTTGTGTTGGAGCAGGGGGTCCTGTAGAGAAGGATGTATTCTTCCTTCAAAGATCCAGTGGAAGAAGAGGCAGCTGCTGCTCCTCTGGGGAATCCCGTGGAAAAAGCTGTGCTGGTGTCTCAGAACCTCTGGATTATATCTGGGTAGCAATGCTTGGCCCTCCCTCTGGGCGGAGCATCAGTGGAACGCTTCAGTTCTTATCAGTCCTGCAGTGGCATTCAGTAGTCTGTTATCAGCAGATCTCCCCTCCTGAGGGAGAAGTGATTGTGATCACTCAGAGAGATAAGGCAAACTGCCCACTTGACAAAAGACAACTGCCCTACAGGTGGTAATAGAATACATCTCTCCTTGCAATCTGGAACACTAGAGAACTCTGCTTCTGGACACACACGTTTCTCCTTCTGAAGGTAGGTCAACAGGCTGCTGACAGAGTCAAACACTTACTGGGGGCCGTGCTGTAAGCATGGAAATTTTCTAGGTGCCTAAAGCAAGCATATACAGTTTGCTGGCTCAGAACTTCAGAGACCAAAGCTGATGCACTAGAAAGCCATGGTAAAAATCACAGGGATTTCTTACTATACACTAATGTACTCTGCATCACATGTGGTCTTTCAGTGGCAGAAGGCAAGGTTTTCACAAGTTGCTTCTTGCTGTTTCTTGCTGCTGGGCTCTGCACCGAGCCCTTGGGCAGGGGGTCAGCAGGAGCATCCCAGGGCCACACAGCTCCCTGCCTCTTCCTGCTGCAGGGCACTGTGGGCTTTGCCAGGGCTGGGGAGTGGCCCAGCAGGGCAGGAAGGGGAATTTTGTGCTGGGGGCTTTCTGTGAGACTGGAAGGTGCTGCCAACAGTTTAATAAATTATGCCTTTCTTCCAAAACACCTTTAAATTTAGATCTCAGTTTAATAAGACAGTCCTCACATGTTCTTTCAGGGCACATGTATTATTTAAAAAACATTTATAAAGGATTAATGTACTCTAGAGCCCCACTGACACAAATCTCTATCATTTCCAGTGCCAAAAGCCAAAACAATCCAGCTTATTCTAAGAAACCTTTTTCATCTGTGTGTTTATCTCTAAATCTGGAAGTGGGGAAAATGCTAGACTTACAATATTTGTTTATCTACAGGACTCTTTTTTATCCAGTAAAGAGACCCAGCACAAGCAGTGATACTGTGCAGGCTGTCTCTCCTCTGCTCAGCCTAAACTTTCTGTTCTGCACATGGTTAGCATATTTGCACAGAGGATCTCAAAGCTTCTGAACAATTTGTGCTGACTTCTGCCACATCTGGCTGTGCAGGCTGGTTGCCTGTACCTCCAGTGTCCTGGGTACACATTTGTAGATTAGGAAATGTGCCTGTTTTTTGCAAAGGGCTTGCTGTATCCGCAGATGTCAACAGCTAGAGGGATCTTGCAGGAGGAGTGCTGGTTATTTTTACATGGCAGAGAGTTGTGCAACAAGGAGCAACAGAGCTGTCTCCCTCCATGACCCCACAGTGGGCTCTTAGTAGCTGCCCCTCTGTCCTGACAGCTGCTGGGCAGCCTTGTCCTTCATTTAGCTGGAGCAGGCAGCATTTCCAGCTGTGGCTCATCTTTCTCATCCTTAAATCTGTGGAAGTGATGCCTGAAGTCACAGATGCTGGACTTAAGCTTTTGTGGGGAACAGCAATTCATACCAGGAGAGGAGCAGGAGGTTTGAATCAGGCTTTAGACATTGCTGTTCTCCTGGCACTCTTCTGGAGGATGGACTTGTGTGAAAACCCCTTTCTCCACATGCTCAGGGCAGCACAACCTTGCTGGGCCATGGGAGGATGAGGGACACCAACTCCGCTCTGTGTTGCCCTCTGGCAGCCCCTGTGCAGCCCCGCTGCTCTGCTGCAGGTGTGCAGCTGGGGATGGGGTGCACAGGGCTCCCCCTCCTCTGGCTGGCCTGGCTGCCTCTCACCAGCAGAGCTGCTTCCAGGCAGAGGAGGGACATGGCAGGACAGCCAAGAGATCAGAAGTTTCTTTACACAGCTGAGCAGAGAGGGAGCTGCACCAGGGGTTTCCCCCCAGGGAGAGAGGAGGTCAATCTCCCAGCCTGGCCAGGGATCACCATCCCAGGGGATGTGTCTGCATCTGCACATGGGGAGGGGACAGCTCCTGAGCTGCTGGCTGGGCTCCATCTCAGCTGCTTGCCCGTGTCAGGGGAAGCTGTGGGGCTGGAAGGCTGCAGAGATTTCTCCTCACCTTCAGCATTGCAGAGAGCAGCCACTCATTAACAGTCAAGGTTTTGCCAGCACCTAAGATCTTTGTAAATGATTGTTGTGCACCACTCCTCTCCTGCCCCTTCCTTTCTCTGTGCTCCTTCCCCGTGGCCTTTGATTCAATAAATCAAAGCTTAGTGCCAAATCTTGTTACATTCCAGCTTCCCTGTTATTCCCTCTCTGCCCTTTGGGAGATGAAAGCTTGGAAATGTGTATAATAATGAGGGTTCTGAGATGTGAATAAAAGCCATGAGAAATGTAAACGAGGATGATGATCAAAGATGATGCATTAGCTCTGACGAGGATCTATATTGTTGCTAATAGGGTGGCCCAACCAATAGAGGATGACAGACAAAAAATCCCTGTGGTACTGCAGATAAAGTCTCACTTTTCATTGGGAGGAAGGTGAGAAAAGAGTGTCTTAGAAAGGGATCTGTGGTGTTTGCACTTTTCTTCAGTGGCAGGGAGATAATCTCAGTTCCTGAAGCAGCTGAAAGATTGGTGAAAAATATCAAGCTAGGCTTCTGTCAAAAATAATAGTATTCCCATTTCTTTCATATTTGTTTTGTAATTAAGAAATAAAAAATAACATTAATTATTTTTGGTTTTTATTTATTAGGTGACTGCCATCTTTGAAAATTAAAAAAATAATAAATTTTTAATTCTGAATTTTTTACTTTTCCTCTCCTGTTTCTGTGCTTTTTTCATTTTCATTATCCTATTTTTTTTCTTAATAGAGCAAAGGGAAAATAACAGAGGAGTGAATTAAGCCTGTATTAAGATCTAAAGTAGATATGATGAAAGACTGTATAGTTTAAAAAAATTTATATTTTAAACAACAAAACACCCAAAAGAAAAACAAAGGTCAATTTATGTTTGAAACTTGTTTCTAACACCATTTTCTAAAAAAAAAAAAAAAAATAAACCTTTATAGCTTTCCAGATCAGAAAATTCTGTGTTGTTCACCATCTCCTCTGGTGCATGCTTCCTTAGTTTTTGTCTTTTCTGCAGCTTTCTTCTACATTTTCTCCTGCTTCAATCTTCCCACCCAGTGCACAGCCCTGGTCCCAGACACCAGCCCAGCCCTCTCAAGTGGGACAGCACAGAGAGGTTTCCTCGTGATTTTAGCAGAAAACAGTGAGCAAGAGTTTCCAAAATGAGACCAAATTCCCCTTGAGTTTGCATTTCCCTGTGTCCTGAAATACATGCCTCCATCTTCTCAACTATTCAGCATCTGATGCCTTAGCATTTGCATTGTTTTTTAATATTTTGTTGAAGACTTTATTGAATCGTGGCTTGTTGATTTCAGACCATTTCTCCCATTTATTGACACTACTTTGAATTCAGGTCCTGTTCTACAAATGTGCTCTTAAGCTGGAGTGATCAGCAGATTGTATAATGCACACTCTCTGCTGTTGTTTCAGTTACCAATGAAGAGCTGGAACAGATCCAGGACTGGGTCAGATTCTTTTGGGATCCAGATGAGATTTCACACCGGCAGTTAATCACTGACACTTTACTGTTTGGTGTTGTTACTGTTTTTGTTATCTTGTTTGTTTTCTTTTTGTTTTTGTCTGCTTGTTTGCCTTTTTGTGTTTTTTTTTTTTTTGTTGTGTGGTTTTTTGTGTGTTGTTTGTTTTTGTTTGTTTTTTTGTTTGGATTTTCCCCCATTTGTTTGTTTTTGTTTTCCTCCCTGGCTGCACTGACAGGCAATTCCATGCAGGCCAGTGACTCCCACCCCATCACCTGTGAAATGCTGAGGAGCACAAAGCCATAGCACGTGGTCTGCAGGTGCTGCAAAGGAGAATTCTTCCTTAGGAATGTTTGCCTATTCAAATTTGATGGTAAGGCCAGACAGTGCTTGCAAGGGAGTTTGTATCTGGTTATACTCAAGGGTCCAAACAGCTAAAAATGCTGCTAAGCTGGGTTGTATTTCCTTGGTTTGCCTATGGCCATGGGGGACAATATTGAGTGCTCTGCTAAAACATATATCTCAACTACTTCCTCCTTACCCTCCTTACCTTGTCAAAGACAAAATTAGATTTTTCTGGAATAAACAACGGACTTGTCGTCTTGAAATGAAGAACTGAAATTATTTTTACTTGATAAATTCATTATGTTGAACTGTTTTTTTTTTTTTTTTTTGTCAGCTGGTTCTCCTTTGGGTTTTTATGTATTGATCAGGTAGCAATCTCTGCTAGGGTTTTTCCAGGGAGACTGACTAGTCAACATGTTCCCTTTCCCCCTTATTTTAAATAGATATTGTGTTTGCCCTTCCTGTGTCTCCAGAGATTTCTTCCAAGGCCTGAATTTCAGGGATGATTTCTGAACAGATCAGATATTCTTACAATTGGTTCCTTCAGTGCTTGAGGCTGGATTTCAGAATACACTGATAATTTGACCATATCTCAAGATTTTCTCTCTTTCTGCCTGTATTTCTGTCCCCTTGTTCAAATTAATTTTTGAAGTATGTTATGGAGCCTGAAGCAGAGATGGATTAAGCTACTTCAACCTTCTTTATATCAGCCATAGTTTCCTCTTTTCCTGTTAAATAATAGTCTGTATGTGCTCTTTTTCTGCCTCTGCTGATAACCTAACACTTGTACTTGTGGCTTTATGCCCATTACTAATTGTAATTAAATTTGTGCTTTAGCATTTCTGATTTTTATGCTGGTTCTTTGCTTTGTGGTCTAGTTTTCACTTTTTCACCACTTTCTTTTCTATTTTCAGGTCCCTAAAGGGCTCTTAACGCAACTATAATGGTCTTTAATTCAGCTTTCTATATTTCTATCGCAAGAGGATAGGTTGCCATTGTGCTTTAACATGGTTTGTCTCAGTAAGGGCAAATTTCTTTTCTCTCCTCTATGCTTAAATTCTGTTCTTAGGAGACCTTATCTGCCATGTTGCTGAATCTCTGGGAGGGAGAGTGTGCATTTTCCTTGGGCTCCTGCTAATACTGCCACACTCTCAAAGAACATGACGTGCCAGCATGTCAGGATGACTGCACCCAAATGACTTCCCAGCTGGGATTTTTAACTAGTAGCTACCTCCTGATTGCAATCAAGCCTAGAAAAGTGGCTTGCTCTGCCAGCATCTTCCTTCACTGTTTGAAACAAATCCCCCGAGCACTTGAACAGCCTGGCATACTGTCTGTTCCTGCTCCACTCCTTCTCTAATGCTTCTAATACCAGATGAATGTTGCTGCTTTCTGCCAGGCGCAGTTCTGCCCCTTTGCTGCCTCTGGTAATTTATAAATGCAAAAAAGCCGAGCTTCAGCATCTCCTTGGTGAGATGGGTGCAGTACCATCTTTTCTTGGTCTCAGCCTTAATCTTGTCTTTGCTTCATTTAAGGAAGTTGGATTTTTTTTTTTTGACTTTAGAGTCAGGTTGTGTGCAATCCTCTGTCCCCTGCATCTGTTTTCATTCTGCCTTTGAGGGGCTCCCACTCTTCCTTGCTCTGCTTGCCCTCCCTGAGCCTGTGCAGGCCACTCACGCTGCCCTCCTGCCTGCCTCACCCCTCATTCCACACCCTCCATGCAGCAGCTTCTCCTCCTTTTCCTCGCCAGGAGGTTTTGTAACCTTGCCAACCAGTAGGTTGTTGTTTTACCGATCCGGAGAAAAGCAGGTGAGTGCTCAGGAGAGTGCTTTTCCTGCACTCTTCTCCATGGTCCTGGGACTAAAAGTGGGTCCTGGAGGTAGCTAAAGGACAGCATGGGAGTCAAAGCTGTTAACTGCTTTTCACACACAGTAGTAAAACCCCCAGAATTTTAGTGTCTGCCATGAAATTTATTGATTTCCAATAAACTGAAAATGCTTTGGTTACAAAGCAGCTGCTTTTTGTTTTTGATTCTTCCTTCTCCTCTCCTGGAAAATGTCCAGTAGTTGGTGGTGACTTTTTAAATAACACTCTTCAAGCATAGAGAAAATATAATTTTTTTGGAGAAAAAAGAGCCTATTTTTCTATAAAATGACTTTTATATAAAGCATTTAGCTGATTATATAATTTAGTGATTTCCCTCTGCAAAATACAATTTACTCCTCTTTTTTTTCTTTATCTTCTTTTCACAGCTTCCCCAGAAGCTGTGATCCTGCAGATCCTGTGATGCTATCAGCTGCATTTACAAAATGTCTGGTATATAAATTTTTGCCCTTTTCATTTGCAGTTTAATTTTTTCCCTGAGCATTTTAATATGAGCAATTATCTTTATCTGAGAGCAAGGAACTAAGAAAAGAAAAAAATAAGAATCTTGGGGTTTGCATGCTCTGAGGCAGCAGCAGCTGGTGGTTTTGGTCACTGAGGCTTCTGGTTGGGTCTCCATCATATTGGCTGAGGTGCTGTTCATGAACTGAGCAGGATGGGGACCTGGCCATCACCCTGAGCTGTAGCTGAAATATTAGCAATAACCCTAGGGAGCATGGACTCTCCCTGTCCCCTTCTCCAGGCTGTAAGTGCATGGAGAAGTCAAGGTAGCTGTGCTGGCAGGGCTCATACTGCCATCCTGTTTGGGGCCAGGGGACACAGATGAAAGTGCTTACTAATTTTTGGTTTTGATTTTTTTTGCAGGCTTAACTTCTTCATAGGTTGATAAAGTCTGGCTCTAATTTTGTCAACAACAGCTGGCTGTTGTCTTTGCCAATGACACTTTCTGCCTCTGGGAAGCACCAGCCCCTGAGAGACCCTGGCCAGGGGGAAACCTCCCCTTTGAGCAGCCCACAGAGAGTCAGCTCTGAGCTCACTCAGTCTGAAAATGAAACAGTGGGATGCTGCTAGCTGTTCTGCTGGCAGGTTTTGTTAATGATGAAGAATTCCCTGTTATGCCAGCGCTGGGTGGCTTTGACAATTCCATTAGATATTACTAATAGTGTTATTAATACATGGCAGCTTCTCTGTGTGTGCAGAGATGTGTGAGTGTGTGTGGCTGCTCGGGGAGGCAGCCATGGAGACAGCAGATCTGTTGTCAAAATGCAGCAGCCACTGCTGTCACCTCTCCTTCCTCCCACGGGGTCTATGCCAAGAGTGCCAGTGAGTCTGGCAGGGAAAGGCCTGGCTCTACCTTTCCTGGGAGCAGCAGCATGAGTGAGGCTGACTGATGGGAAAGATGCTGATCTCTGGTGCTGTGGCACCCTCCTCTGCTGCCAGAGGGGTCCATCTGTGACTTGGGAGACTGATAGCTGCATCCTCTTGTCATTCGTCCTCACTTCAGCTCTGCTCCCCTTTCTTCTCTCCTGGTCTTTACACTTTTAGACCACAGCCAAATAACTCTGTTTCTGGAACAAGGTTTAAGTGCTAGAGCTCCTACCAGGCACAGTCTAAAGCAGTGGCACAGGGCTGACCAAATAATGGAGGGTGGAACTGCCTTGCTTTCTCAGCAGCATTTTAGCTCAAAGGATTAAAAAATGAAACAAAATTATTGTGGTGTATAGGGGGATACAGTATGGGTAAATGAAGATTGTATAGAACGCAATCTTATCCCCCAAAGAGTTGCAGCTGGAGCAATTACTAAAGATTAGGAGCAGGCCTGATCTTAACAAGCCACACCTGTAGCCAATAAGAACAGTGGTATAAAAGAGTGGATTGGGGGGAATTCTATTAGCAAGAAACTAAACAAAGACATCGTTAAAGCAAAGGACCCAGAAGAGTCAGTGCTTAGAGGAGCTGCCTATGAGAAACATTGAGGAGGTACAAAACTGGTGACATGGAATCCTTGCACTATAATGATAATAGAACTCTTGATATGTGAGACAACAGGGTGCTATCATATGCAGAAGACGTTGGTATGACATGCATGCAGCTAGTGCCAAATTGACCTCCATTCAGGTTCCTTGGAGGCCATGAGCATGCAGCCTTGAGAGGAAGGTAGACATGGGATTAGGGGGAATGCAGGCCAGAATAATTTGGAATGTGGAGATGTAGCTGATCTCCTCCCAGAGGGGTGGCTCAGCCACCCTGGAGGCAGCCTGTCCTGCTCAGCTCCTGCCCAGCAGGTGCCAGCAGTGCTGAGAAAAGGGACAGCGGCTGCTTTGCTTTTGTTTGTCTCAGGGAGGAGAGAACGTGCAGCAGCCCTGCCTCTAAGAGGGCTGGAGCCTTTCACCACCTGTTAAGGCAACTATCAGAAGTCTCTGTGTTTGTGTCCACCCCATCCTTCCAGTATCTGGACAGTCTGTATTAAATCCAATGTATTTGGATTTAGCCCAGCAAGAGGCAGAAAAGGTGGAATGTGTCTGTTGCACCAGAGCACTTTATTTATACAGACCCCCTTCTTTTCTTCTTTACCTGCCTAATTTTCAAGGTGTTTGAGGGAAAAAAGTCTTTCATACAGTGCTTCATATGAACAGCACCAGGGCATTCCACTCCTGGCCAGCCCCTCAGGGGCTCCCACCCTGTAGTGTGAACCCTGATAGCAATGCTTTGCATTGCTGCTGTCTGCTGGTCTGGGAGCAGGACTCCTCTGCAGTGCAGTATCAGCATCAGCAGCTCTGTGCTCAGCACAGCTGCTGTCTTGGGCTGCCTTCAGGGCTGCAGCACTTTCTGGGGTTCTTGCAGTCCTTTGGAGGCCAAGGACATAGCCCTCATTTGATCTCCAGGCCTTTCTTCCCATCCCTCTTATAAGTAACTGTCTCCTGCTGTCTTTGCAGTGCTGGGAGTAGGTATAAATATGTCAGAGCACTTAATTGTAGCCTGGCCCCTTCTCTTCATGGAGATGGGCCAGAACAAGATGAGAATTTCACTCTATTTCCCCCCAGCATTAGTATAACCATGAAATACATGGAAAGAAGCTTATGAAACTTATGAAAAAACACCTTCTCTTTTTTTCCCCCACTTTCTAATATTTTGAATTTAAACCATCTGCAGAAGAAATATGCATAGAAATAGCTTGTACATCAGTGCAGGTGAATTTTTCCGTGTCTTGAAAAATGGAACAATTCTTTCCTACAGCTATTGATTGTCATTCCACATCTATGCTGTCCTCCTAACTTCAAATCAATTTGTGCTTTACCAGGCTCTTTCATGTCATCTTATGACAGAATGCTAACTTTTCCCCTTAAAGGCTATTTATCTCTGTCTCTTTGTAAGGTCAGTGAAAATCACTGTACTCTGGCTCCCTAAAAGTAATCCATCTCATGGAGGAAATGATGAGGTAGTGTTATGTCTGGCAGTCTTTTTAAACAAGTCCTCAGAAACATAAAGAAAAACGTGATAGGCTTGGTCAGAGAGGGTGGAATTGAGGATGTTGCACGAGTCAAGTTTGGAAGCAATCAATGGCAAGCTTGGAGTTTGTATTCTGGAAATGTCCCCACTTCTGGAATCTATTTACTGATATTTTCTGCTGCTACAGAGGGGGGGGGAAATTAATAGTAATCCAAGCAGGCTCCCAGGTGGTGGATGGCCATGAGTCTGAATTGGAAGGATAATTTATCTCCTCTGCCACTTTGAAGCCTTTTAGCCTGGGGGAGATCCCTTGTCTAATGAAATTAATTGAATGTGTCTGCAGTCTGGGTACTCCATCTGAATTTAAGTTTTAGCAGTTTCCAGGTATCCACTGCTCTCCAACAGGCCTGGTGCCAGCATAGCATGTGTCACACACTGCTCCAGGCTCACACAGAATAAAATCTCCAGTACAGAAACAGCCTCCTGCTGTCTCTACCACTGTGTGTCTGAGCTGCCCCTGAACTGCATGCACTGCAGTGCAGTCAAAGGATCAAATGCAGTTACAAAAAGTTGTAGAAGAAATTGTCACGGGCTATTTTTAAGTGCAGAACAATAACGTCGCAGGAAACTCCTGAACAGCAGGTTGCCAGAATGTAGAAGAGTGTTATTGGGAAAGGGTTACTCTATTTTCATCCTCCTCTTGTGCTGTCCACCTCAGTGTTAGTTATTGACAGTTATTAGAGAAAAACTACTGGAGCAGTTTAATCTTTAGTCTGGCTAGGAATAGCCATTTTGCACCTGCTGCTGGCTCAGGAGAGTCCAAAGCTCTTGGTGGGAACCATATATCAAACATAAATCTCTGATGGCAAATAATAGTGTCCCATGCTCTCAGGCTCCCAGGTGGTGGATGGCCATGAGTCTGAATTGGAAGGATAATTTATCTCCTCTGCCACTTTGAAGCCTTTTAGCCTGGGGGAGATCCCTTGTCTAATGAAATTAATTGAATGTGTCTGCAGTCTGGGTACTCCATCTGAATTTAAGTTTTAGCAGTTTCCAGGTATCCACTGCTCTCCAACAGGCCTGGTGCCAGCATAGCATGTGTCACACACTGCTCCAGGCTCACACAGAGTAAAATCTCCAGTACAGAACTGCATGCACTGCAGTGCAGTCAAAGGATCAAATGCAGTTACAAAAAGTTGTAGAAGAAATTGTCACGGGCTATTTTTAAGTGCAGAACAATAACGTCGCAGGAAACTCCTGAACAGCAGGTTGCCAGAATGTAGAAGAGTGTTATTGGGAAAGGGTTACTCTATTTTCATCCTCCTCTTGTGCTGTCCACCTCAGTGTTAGTTATTGACAGTTATTAGAGAAAAACTACTGGAGCAGTTTAATCTTTAGTCTGGCTAGGAATAGCCATTTTTGCACCTGCTGCTGGCTCAGGAGAGTCCAAAGCTCTTGGTGGGAACCCTATATCAAACATAAATCTCTGATGGCAAATAATAGTGTCCCATGCTCTTTTCCCAAAGAAAATTATAGCTTGGGTATCAATCAGACGCTGGAAAACTGAGAAACTAAGCTGTAGCTGTAAGCATACATGTGGTTGTGGCTGCTCATGTCCAAACAGGGAAATGGATCACTGCAGGAGCTCTCTTGCCAAGGTGGGAGCACAGTAGGCAGAATACCTTGGGGTCCCCAGAAGCAAACTGGTCAAAATATCAAAGAAATCAGTACAGACAGCAGTCACACTTTAATGTAGATCTGATGGGGATTGATTCAGCATTTAATTGATCAAGAGAAAATCGGTGGGAGGGAAACTGATGGCAGGCAGTGTAAACTGCCATAGATGGCTAGACACTGTAAATGGGATGGTGTTATTTCTTCCTTTTTCTCATGCTACACAAGAATGCCACAGGCATTTAAATACACTTAGATTTCTTTTCTGCTAATATTTTTACTGCAACCTTCTTTTCCCTTCACCACAAAGCTGCATTAAATTTTTATGGTTTTAATGTGGAGCAGATTATCTGATTTTATACAGATTTAAACATGGCTCTGAGACTGCATAAAAGTGCCAGCAATATGTGGGCATAAATGCTGCATTGTGTGGATAGCCAGAAGCCTGGCTTCATCATGAATAAATGCAGATTTGGTGTGTAGAGATGTGTGCTTATTTGCTGAATACTTATATCCTCTCAGCTCTGGGGGCTTCCAGGAGAAAGTGGTGTTTGCGTGACAATCTTGTTCCCAAGGAAGAATAAAATGCTTGTGCAGAAGCACTGGCCCTTAGGCTGTTGGATGAGGGAGGTTTTTCTTTTCTTGTGCAGGTTGCACTGAAATCAGCACCGAGAAAGCCAAACTCTGACAAGTAGAAGCCTTGAAGATTTTTTTGGGGTGATCTTTTATTTCTTTTTTAAAGGGACATTTAGTTGGTATGCTCTTCTCTGCCAGTGAAAAACAAAATTATGTTGATAAAAGGCTTCTGTTAGATTCAGTGGGAGTCTGACTCACTGGGATGCAGTGAGGTAGCGAGGGGAGTATCTGAGCTTGCACATGTCCTCCTTCTGAGGCTTGAAGACGCCCTTGCCTTGCTCACTGAGGAGCTACTGTGCTATTCTGCTGTTCCCCAGCTATGCTGTGAAGATGAGGGGCTCCTTTCATGCATAGAAAGTTAGAAATTCCTGCTGTCTCAACTTTTTGCCTTGATGTCAGAGGATGAGCTGTGTCTGGGGCACTACTGCAGTGCAGACTGACCCAGGGAAACCCTCAAGATCCTTCCAGTGGGTGGTGCAGGGAGCTCTGCCATGGCAGGGCTTGGCAAGCAAGAGGTGGCCTTGAGTATGATTTATACCAAGAAATGTCCCTGGTAATAAATGTTTCTTATTGAAACAGGAAGTCACTTCTCTGGGTTTGAATGTAAATTCTATTGCTTCCAGCTTAAGTCCAGATTTTGTGAGTCTAGTCCTAAGGCATCATGTTGCAGGTAGAATTTTTTAATTTAATAAATCTTTTCTCATCTATGGCTCCCT
The DNA here is from genome assembly GCA_024865655.1 of Emberiza elegans. Classification (NCBI taxonomy): domain Eukaryota; kingdom Metazoa; phylum Chordata; class Aves; order Passeriformes; family Fringillidae; genus Emberiza; species Emberiza elegans. The sequence continues at coordinate 21,654,395 of JALJVW010002597.1, read as the reverse complement.
CACCTGTTCCTCATCCCAGCAGGCACCACTATTAGAGGCAATCAAGCAGCAGCCCCATCTTCTGTTTCTGTATTCTGCCACACTCAAGTATTTAATCATGGAGCAGATCAATATGATGCTTGTTCCCCTGCCCTGCTCTCCCTGGGTGAAGAGACTATCAGCAGCAAAGGGTGGTAGACTGGATTTAAAAAATCTCATAAAGATTAGTCTTGACATTTGATGAAGGCCCAATAAAAGGTGTCACACAAAAACCCCACCCATTTTACCTTTTGTTTTTTCTGTAAAATAATATAAAATAGAGAAAATGATGTAAGGCTTTTCAATTTTCTGCAATCCTGTTTGAAGCAAATGTGTTCTTTCCCAGACATTGTATAAGTAAAAAAAAAAGGCCACAGAGAACTGGATTTTATAGCAGACATAAAAGGTGCACTGGTGCCCTCAATAAATACAGATGGTGTTTGATCTGCCTGGATCTACCATGCAATGAGCGAGACAGTTTAATGACAAAAAACTGTGCCATCCTGGAGAGCTTCCAGATCCTGATCTGATAGGGAAACAGCAAGACCACTTCAGCTCTGCCAGAGAAGTTTTAATGCCCTTTATAAATCTCTGTGGAGGGATATGGTGTTGGCTGAGAGGCTGCTGCAGGGACAAGGGACCAAACTTTCCTGTGAGCTAAGTTTCAAGAAGGGCAATGTGGGAGTCCTGAAGGACTCTTTGGCACCTTGTCAGAGGAAGCTGTGGGACGTGTTCAGCAGGATGGGGCCTGTTGCCAGAGAGACTGGAAGGATGTGGCATGTGAGCAAACAGCCCTGAGCTGGCTCACTGTCCCCTGTACTGCGTTATTTTCATTGTTGAAGAGGAATAACTGCTGTTTCTTAGGCAACTACTTCTAATTGTTCTTAGATGTGTAAATCTAGAGGGGCTTATCACTGTTCTTAGGATGTGTAAATGTGGTTGAGCTCCTAGGAAAGGATGCTCCTGTGTCCCTTTGAATGTAACATAAGAGTAGGATAATGCTGGAGTGGCCAGGGAAGGATCAGTATGCTTTTCTCTGGAGATGCAATTTCAAAAGCTGCCTTGGTCACACAGAAAAGGACCATGAACTGCCACAGCAGGAAATCCAGCTCATGAACTGGGGAGGGTGCTGTGTAGACACAGGTTAATGTAGCAATGGTCACTGGACACAGCCCTGGAACATAGCAGTAACAGTCAAAACAAATGGGCTGAAGGGCATCAGAAGAACTGAAGAAAGTGTTTGCAGGGCAAATCTGCTGTTCATGTACTGCTGGTGTCCTGCTGCCATAAGCAAAAATACTAAAAATTAATTCCAGCAGAATTGCATTTCTCCTTGGTAAGTGAGATGAAGGCTGACTTAGCATGGAAGGTCTGACTGACACAGATCTGGCAGCTGAGTACAAGGCCTGCAATCAAAAGTGGTGTATCAAGGAAAAAAAAAACCCCAAAATATTTTAAAAGAGGCTTTTGGGACTCAGACTTCTTTTAGGGGAGGTGAAGTTTAACCAAATATTTCTCTAACTGCTTTGGCTTCTAGGAACCTTAAGATTTCAGTAGTCAAAGTAACAAGGTTTCAGAAGCTGTTTTCTGGACTGTGCATTCCCTTGGATCTTGAACTGTCCAAACTTGATCATCTGCAAATATATTGGCATGGATGTCTTGAATATATGTAAACTGAATGGATATTCAGCTTGATGTTGAAGAAATTTCTCTGGGAAACTAAAATTCATTTCCAATGGCTATTACTTCTGCTGTAAGAGTGTCTAAACTGCTGTTTGGAAGCGATGTTTTGCTGTTTGTAACTGCAAATGTACCCAGAGTTTGTAGAACAGCTGAGTTAGCTGAGCAGCAGGGAAACAGCAGAGATCTGTGAACCTCGATGCCTGCAGTCCCCCAGCTCCTTGCTCAGCCATGGGACAGCCCAGCAGAAGCAGTGCCCACCAAATGCCACCCTGTGAGTCACCATATGGAGCCAGCGGGAGCTGTGCCACAGCTGCTGGCAGCCGCAGCCTTCAGGAGAGAGCCACCTCAGAGCAAATGATGATGAGACAGGGCCAGGGCGTGCATCATTCTCCTAATGTCTCTTGGTACTTTCCAGCTTTCCAGCAGCCAGGAAAACAAATTGCCTGCAGGCACAGCAAAGGCCAGGGTTGCCATCAGCTGGGCGCAGTCACTGGCGGTAATGGTCCCATTGACATTTCCCTCTGCAGCAGCGGCTGTCAGCACAAGGTGCTTTCATTAGCTCTGGGCTGGGCTTTCCTGGGATCATCCTGTGTTTCATTTCAGTGAGAGTCACTTCTCACCTGTCATGTTCCTGGTGAGCTGCTTGTAGCAAGGACAGCAGAAGAGAGGCTCAGAGAAATAGTCTGTGTTCCAGTGAATAATGGAGGTACCCAGACGTGCCATTGCAGGCAGAGTGGCAGGAGGGAAGCCCAACTGGTCCCAACAACCCTTTAGCTCTACAGGTGTCTCCTGCACTGGTGTAACCTGGAGGAATTAACATGCCAGAGTAGATGTTTCCATTGTTAAGGAGCTGTTACGTCTCCTCTGATGGGAAAGCTGACTTAGCAGGTACCCCTAGCAATTCTTCCTTGGTACTGCTTTTTATTTCTCTTTTCCCCATTGCCTTTTATTGCCATTAGGGTTTTGGTTTTAAGCCTTGTTTTTAAACATCCCCCATTCCAAGGGCTCATTACTGGTGCATGCCAGATTCATTAAAATGTTAGTAACCAGTTCTACAGAACTGCTGGGTGCTGCTGCCTCCTCTGGTCTTGGCAACCTAAGTTGGTGCCAGCCAGGAAATGTGGGACCTACTTCATGGGTTATGCCACTGTTTATTCACAAAGGCAACCTCTATTCAGCACCAAGGTGTACAATGCATTACATTGCCACTTCTCCAGAGAACCAGAACATACAGGCAGGAACTTGGGATAAGGGGCTTGAAAAATGGGATGTGAACCTGATCTTTTCTTCAATTCATGGCAGAAGCAGCAGCAGCAGGAGCTGTGCAGTTAAGAAGACTCTGGGGCTGGCAAACCAGCTGCCAAAGTACAATTTCTCTCTCACCCACTTTGTCATCGACATATTGGCTTTAACTTCTGTAAAGATGGACTGTGCTCTCAGCAAAGGAAACTCAAAATCTTCCCATGGCTGTGAAATGCAGAGTCAAGAGTCATGAGTCATTCAGATTCTCATTTTCCAGTGGGCTTGATAGTTAGGCTTTGAGAAATTACTTAGTTGCATGGCTTAGTTGTGCAGTGATTTGCAACAGGGCACAGTGTGAGTCAGGTGCTGATGCTCTGAGCTGAAAATTTGCTGTCTGACTTAAATGCAGGCTTGGAATTAGGACACCCAGTCCTTAACACTTCAGAAAGTGACTATCTGTGGGTACAAGCCAGATAATGGCAAAACCCATGATACTTTGTGTGGCAAAATTTCCTTTTAACTGCTACTTGTGAATGTACTTCCCTGTTACATCAAAATTTGGGGTTCTTTTAATGTCACATGAAAATTCCTTATGTAGTTAGACAGTCCAATGACTTGCGACTGAGTATTTAGCAACTAACTGAGGCGTGTCATCCAAAACCCCTTATTTGCATTTCTCCTTGCACCATCTTCCCTCTTCTCCTGACATACTGCCTCACCTGCCCTCACAGTTGTGCTCTCTTTCAAGTCATTTCTTCTGATCTCTCCACCACCTAATTAGAGGAGCAACCCTGAGAGGTATCATGGATCTCGGCTATGTGTTACAGACGTGTAAAATTCACTTTGACATTCAGACAGCTTTCATTTCTCCCTGCCCGAGATGGGAGTCAGAGAGCTGAGGAGAAGAAGAAATTGTGTGGATTGTGCAGATGGGATGGGGCACCAGCATGAGCCTCATACTGCAGCAGGAAGTGCTTTGTGGTTTAAGTTAGTGTCTGGAGGAATGGTAGTCTGGTTAGGCAGCAGCAGGAAGGGAAGCTGAATTATGCCTTTGGAAAAGACAGTCCTGGAGAGTGTGAGAAGGTTTTGAAGCCATGAGCCTCATGAGGCTCTGCTGCTTCCCTTTGAAAGGGGCCAAGCAGCATATGAACTGGGTAAAGCAGCAGCCATCTGAACTGCCTTGATGAAAACTCCAAGCTCCTCATCAAGGACAGGGGCATGACCAGACACAGATATAATCATTTAAGTAAAACTCCCTGCTCTGTTTTATTTGACAAATTATCATAATTGTCCCATTTGGAGGTAGAAGCTATGAAATTGTTTCTTAGCTATTTTTATAATTCACCTGTGATTAGGAACCTCATGAAGATAGCATTACCACTGCCTTTGTAGATAAAAGGCACACACATACATTTGTCTCTGTGTAATCATACTTGTGGCTGGAGATTATTAACAGGGTCACGAAAGCAGGCACTCAAAATGGAATCAGTGCCCAAACTAACACTGCCCAGGCAACTTGTGCTTTGTGCACCTCTGCTCTGATAATCTTTAATTACATTATCTCATATGTTTTATACCTCCTTTCAGGGCTCAGGATACACAGCATCCATTTAATGAGCAGTTCTTCAATATTTTGTTTTACCATCACTGACGAAGACACATCCCTGTTCCTTATTGCTGGGAGCTAATCAAACCTTGTTCTGAGAACAGCATGAATCACTTCCACTTGGTTGTTTTTCTGTGGTGCTTGCTACTGATGTATCTTTACACTTCCCCCATGAAATTGTCTTTAGAAGATGTGGTGAATTGAACCAGGGTGCTGTTTTCCACTCACTGGAGCAAAGGAGCCGAGGGAATAAGTGAGTGGAAAGAGGCTGTGAGTTTCAGAGACCTGTCTGTGATACCCAGAAACCCTGAAATGTGAGCCAAACTCTGCTCACTGTGCACCACTGCTGTAGCCTGCAGCTGCTTTCTGTGTGCTTCTGCCAACCACACCCTGAGATAATGTACCCGGAGCCAGAAAATAGCCACAGGAATAACAATTAAGTTGCTTTTGCAATGCTCAGTACCCTTCTGTGTTTGCAATCACTGTCTTCATTCTCTGTGAATCTTTCAACTTAAAAAAACATAAAGAGAAGGCTCTGGGATAAAAAGCAAGAGTAAAGGAGCATAAGAGATCCTGTACAAATCCTTAGGGAGTTGAAAATAATCAAATTAAATTAGCCTGCCAGGAACTGTATTATAATTGCACAAAAATGTTTCATAGGCATCTTCAATTCTAAAATTTGTCTTTTGTTTGCTTTTGCTGAATTTGAAACCACATGAGCGTTCTTTCCAAGCGGGTGTGCAAGTGTGCCCGAATGAGTGCGTGCAACATCCTAAATTGAAAAACCAAATATCTGAAAACTAGATTTCCATCATGTAGCTATAGATGACTGGGTATGAACTATCAGAAGGTTAGGAACATTTCAGTAGCACAGCTGTAGACCTCTGCCCCTGAGTCAAAGGAGTATCTGAGAGTAGCAGGAGTCCGTCACCATTAGGTTTAATTTTCTGTAGAGGGAGAAGAGACACTCATTTGCCAACACCTATGCACCTAGAGATCCTTCTATTCAGCAGAACACTGGTAACAGCTGAGATCATGGGCTCCTCTTTCAGATTCTAAGGGCTGTGTGTTCTGCTGGGTGCAAACTCTTGCCAGTGAAGGACTGAATTTGTTAGATCTGCTTCGTCTGCCATGGAAGGAGAAAGGAAAGAAAAAAATATAGGAAAGAGAGAAACTAGGTGAGCATTTAACAGGAATTAGATTCTAAGTGCAGCTGGATGTGGCAAGGGGTCTGTTGTTTCATCTTCTTTATTCTCTGAGTGGTAGTTGTTGAATATTTGTCAAAAGCATACTGTGTTAGTTTTATATAAAGAAGAGCCTCATTAGACTGCAGTAATGACCAGAAATCCCAGGACAGATTGATATATTCATGAAGTTTACACAGGAAAACTTACAGTGACCCCTAAGGAACAGTGTACCAGAAGCTGATGTATTATATTTGGAATTGATTTGAAAAGTTTTTTTTTGTTTAACCTATTTCAGAGAATACCTGACAGTCAATTGGTGAATCCACAGGTGGGCATATTACAATGCAATGAGAGTCCAGAAACTTGGGATCCCCGTTCTGCTTTTCAGTCCTTGCTAGAGAATGGGGGGGAAAGGGTCCTGCATCTTGATGAAAAAATTCAGGCATCTTCAGCAATTAAGTGTTTGTGAGTGAGCTTTTCAAACCATCTAATCTGTTCATCAGCTAAAACAGAAGTTGCCAGACTTTGTCTGGCCTATGTTAGGATCAGTGTACTAAATGGTTTTCATGGGTGTTAGATGTTTCCAAGGAAACAGTAGAAGTCTCCCAGGGGACAATTCTGGAATCACTCTATTTCCCTTCACCTGTCCTCTTTGTGTGTCTCAGTTATTATTTGCTATTTTTATCAGAGGCTGGAAGCTATTCTAAGTTCTGCACAGAGGTAACAGCAACTGGAGCTGAAATTCTAGTTATGGAGATGGAGAGATGGAAGGAAGCGCAAAAAACTGAAGAGAGAGAAGGTCACAAGCAGTGGGGCTTTCCGGTCACTTGGTCTTTCAGAAGACCTTCCTGCTGGCTCCTGTAGGAACACTGTCTGTCTTCCAGGAGGTATCTCTGAAGGAGCACAGCTGTCCTAGAAGAGAGCTGCTGCTTAGAGAACACATGGAGGTGGGGAACAAGGACAAGGGGCAAGAGGTGTGCATGACCAAATCTCAGAGAAGTATGAAAGGTAAGGATGGAGATAGTGCATGGCAGGAAGCTTGAGTGGAATTGCACTCAGGGGCTTTTTATCTGACTTCATTATGAAAAGCTGTGTTGTCTACAGGAACTACTACAGCATGATGTGATGCCAAGAGATTTGCTGCATGCTGTGAAACAGATCAGATTCCTGTTGTATGATGGTTTCTCAGGTATTTTTTTGCCTGAAGTCACCCAAGTTCTTCTTGTGAACACCTGATTTCATTGAAACATACCTTTGTCTTTGTCTTTTTGTTTACTCCATCTTCACTCTGTCTCATCTGTTTCAGATTTAAATGATTTCTTATTTTGTGAATCTCATTATGTGTCTTTTATTTCTTGGAAGTGTTCACCATGGAAAGCAAAGCTATTGTGAATTTTTTTTCTGAGGGAGTCACCACAAGCCCTTTGGAATCATGCAGTGTTTTGCACAGTGATTTTGTGTCCTATAAAATGTCACCTCTCTTGGCTGCTCTACAGGCAGCCTGAACAAGCAGGAAGAAGAAGAACTCTGTGGTGTCAGTAATGGATAGGAAGCCACAGAACAGAAGACCTTGAACCTCAATGGAATTGTGAGGTTGGCTCATTTCCAGCTAGAGTGTTTTGAAGTTTGGTTGGAATGAGCATCCAGAGGCTCCTTTGTGGTTTATGACCAGCCTGACCACCACGGCTGGCTGCTGAGCTTACCCTGGCTTCAAGCAAGTGGTGAGGCAAGCTGTGGCTTTCCATACATCTAGCTGAGGTTCTCTGGGTGCCATTGTACTGCTGTGATGTACCAATTCTTGTCATTTTTGCACCAATTTTTGAATCTCTAGCATAAATGAAGCTTCATCTCCTTGTACTACTTTGAGTGTGTGAACCCACTTGAAGAAGTGGGTCTTGCAGAAGCTGCCTGCTGTATCCTGCATCTGACAAAGCTGCTGAGCTGTGGCCAAAGAACATTTTGCTTTATTAAATTACATTGAGCTGTTCTGGACACATTTTAAGTAGAAAAATACTGTACTTGCATACAAATATTTAAGTCTACTGCTCTTTTAAAAAATACTAATACTTTAAATAAATTCTCATCAGGGAGTCCTTACCTGTAGGTAAATGTCACCTTTTGAAAACAGGCATGATGGAACAGTCCAAGGCCAAGAAATCAGAGAAAAGGGAGGATTCTATGGATGTGCTTTGGGGAACACTTCCTAAGGGTTTCCTCCATGTATACATAATCCACAATGATTCTTCTCCTGGGGAGAAGAATTCTCTTTCTATGATTCTAATATGCTGAATATGCACAGGAAAATGCTGGTGCACATTTGAAGCAGCATTGGTCTAATTTCCAATTTTGCTTTTGGTTTGAATTGAGATTTTCCCCCTTTTTCTGTTAGCTGTTTCTCTCCAGCCTAGCTGTGAAATTTACATTTTGGAAGGCTTTGTATAGGATGCCTATCTCAGCTTGAGGAGAACTCATTAATCTCTTGAAGTATTGAAATGAAAGGATTAATGAAAACACTTCTTCTGGATTTGTAGTTATTTTGACCCTTCATTTTTATTTCTCACTTCTAGTTTAAATTAATAAACCCCTTGGAACTCACCACCTGCTTCCCAATTAATTAATGATAATTGCCCAGTGTATTGGGTCTGGCTGAGATGGAGTTAATTTTCCCCATGGCACCCCTCACGGTGCTGTGCTTTGTGTTGGTATCTAGAAGGGTGTTTTCTACAAAAGCAGTGTTTTGGCTGCTGCTGAGCACTGCTTGCACAGCACCAGCACTCTCCCTCCAGCATTCCTCCAGCTCCCCAGCAAGCAGGGGGTGGGCAAGGTCTGGGAGGGCACTCAGTCAGGACATCTGACCCAATCTGACCAGAGGGATATTATATTGCCACATTATATTATATATAACACATTGATATCTTCTTATTAAAAAATGCTAAGAGAAAGGAGTAGGAGTGAGGACATTTTTTACCATAAGTTTTATATTTCAGAGAAACTGTGAGGTGGCTGTTCATTGCCTGCTGATGTGATGTTGAGAATAAATCTTTTATTTACCTTTGCTTCCACACATGGAAGCTTGCCTTTGCTTTAATAAAGTGCCTTTATCTTGGCCCATAAGGGGTTTTTCATCTTATTTTCTCCCCCTTGATCTGCAGAGGAGGGGGCTAATGGAGGGGCTTGGTGGGGTTAACCCATCACATCCAGGAGTTGTATTGCTCCCTGGAGGTGACTGGTGGCCTTATTTGATGTCTTGTGAACAGCAAAGTGCCTCTCCAAGCCACAGCTCCAGAACTGATGCAGACAAGCCATTACATGAGAGCCTTTGTTCTTTGCAAAAATAAAACAAAACAAAAATTGAGGTCTGAAATTCTCAGGTGGTGGCAGTAAGCTGGCAAGCCTGATATAGCCATGTACTACTTCTCACAGTTCAGAAGGGAGACAGAAGGAGACCATCATTGATTCAGAAGTCAATTCAGTTCATCAATTCAAGTCATCAATTAATTGTTTTTACAGTTGTGTTTCTTGGGTATTTGATTTACAATTTTTTGTGCTCCTCAAACTGGCACCCTTAAGATTTGTTCAACCCTTTGGTCATGGTGTTCTTCCAAGCTAGGCTGTTAAACTCCTGTGCAAAAGCACATTAGGCAAAGCAAAAAGGAATAGGAGGTCCCAGTCTGGGTCTTAACCACAAGGTCCCCATTTTCACTTTTTAACCCAGGAGCTCCTTGAAAGTTCTTTTTGCATTGCAAAGGCATCGACTTCCACATACTTACAGGATGGGGGAAAAAACCCCAAAACCCAACAGAACCAAAAAAAAAAAAAAACCAACAAAACCCCCAAACAAACCTAAAGAAACCAAGCCACAAAAAAACTACCCCCAAAGAACTCAAGAAGGACACCTCAAGTGCAACTTATCTCCAAACCAAACTCAAGCATGATAACTGGATTTGTGCCAGCTGAGACACCTACTCTTGGCCCTCACTGCAGTCAGTCTTTTCTCTACTTTGCAATGAGCAAAGAAGTTCTATTACAAGGAGTAGTTATTAAACCTGATATTTAATGAAAGCTGGCTTTTCACCTAGTAATAGCACATATATATTTTCAAAAGTGGTACACTTCAAGGTCAAATCCTTGCTATGATTTTGCAAAAGGTTGTGTTAAGACAGCAGCTTTGTGTGCACATATTTGCAGTTAATTGCAGGAAATCTGAGTGTGGTGTCAGGGCTGAAGAAACAGGTACAAGTGATTTACACTTCAAAGATTTCTCAATAAACATCAATCCAAGCATTTTACACTTGATTCCACCATGGCTTATATCGGTGTAAAACAGGAGTAATTTTACTGAGGGCATGAACCGTGCAAGGCTAAAATGGCACAAAGCAAGCTCCATAAAGTTGTCATTGTTTTAGCTGAAGCCTTACTGGCACTCTTTATCACTGGGAATAAACTATTTCACTTAGTGGCAAGCACTGGAACCTGTGCCAATGTGTTTGTATTTATTTGATGATGTTGCTTCACACAACCGTGGCTTGTGGAGAAATTATGAACAACCATATGTGTGACTGGGAGAAAGATATTTGAAACAGGAGTGATAATAACTATTTCTAGCAGAGGAAGGCTTGGGAGGGAAGAACACCAAGTGACCACTTACTATTCTTGTTATTCATTTAAGAAAGTTACTTGTCAGCTGAAGTGAAAACAGAATTTAATGGAAAATGTAAAACAAAATGTAAAACCGTCTTTTAAAATGAAAACAACCTTAGTCAATGGTTGTTCAAGTTTTAGGCATATCACGTCAAGATCCACAACCAGCAAAGCATCAGTTTGAACAAATAAATTTTAATTTACTAACTGTTGCAGTGATTTCAATACTGGGGATGAAAGTGGTATAAGGGAAAGGGCAAGCAGACCCACACCTTGTTGAAAGGGATGCTCTAGCTGTTCAAGCAGGTCAGAGATCCCAGCATGTGATCCTCTGCCTTCCCTTCTTTCAAGGACTTTGAAAGGATTACCAGCATGCAGTTCATCTTCAGGCTGAGAGTCTTTATTGTCTAAGAAGTTGCTTTTCACTGACTTGAATGTATAGCATGTTTGCAGTGGAAGTGGGGAGCTCTCTGTTATGTCATTGATATTATAGAGCAGAATGTTCCTACCTGACCTTGTCAGTCAAGATTTTTGGAAGACATCTGAGTGTGAGGTTTTCTTCTTAAGATTAGAAGTACAGTCTTGAATTAGTCTTTCATCATTGGACTGTTAAACACTGCTATTTTTATTTGCACAAGCAATAACTGAACGAGTCTGAAATTTCTTTTACGACATTTATTGAGATAACATTTGCAGGTGCCTCTGAAAAGGATATTGTGTGGGGAGAGATTTTGAATGGACTTTAAAACTTAATATAGTAAAAAATTTAATGCACGCGCAGACGTGCTATTTACACATGTAATACTACCTATGATATTTACTAGATCTCACTGTGTTTGAACAAAGGACAGAAAGAAATTTTGATTTTTCTTTTCCTAATAGTGCCAGTAAAAAAAAAAAAAAAATAGGAGTCTGGATGGCAGGGATAAATCCAGTTCTATTGTATATTTTGACCAATTTAATCTGATGGATAGTTCAGTAGATCAGACTTCTAGCAACAATAGGCTATTAGTGCTGTGTAAATCCAAAATATTCTGGGAGGATGTGAGCCCAGTGTTTTATTCTGAATTACAGAAAAAATGACACTTGGTCATTTTGTCTGAGTGCTTCAGACCCAACACTGTCTTGTGTGTCAGTGAAATATCTTCTCTTTCAGGTACAACCTTATTGCTCACAATTCAGGGCTAGGAAGTGTTGAATTGAGAGGACAGTCATGGCTCTGGAAACATCACAATGGTATTGATGCTTATTTTACTCTGCAAATTACCTGTAACATTTCATTTGAAAACTAAGGTTTAACATAAAAAGGGAGTCCCTAACTACAGCACTACTGGAAAATACACAGGACAAGCCTTGAGAAAAAAGGGTTTTTAAAGTTAACCTTGGGAACAAGAGAGTTGTAGGCATGAAGATCCTCTCAAAGGAGTGAGGGGAAGGGAGGGGAATCTCTGGAATCTCTGCTACATGTGCACTGCCATCAGAGTGCCAATCCCTCTAGTGCTGTGAACCAAAGGAGGCACAGGGTGAGCCCACAACCAAAAGCTCTCCTAGGCTGGTTGTAAAGTTCAGGATGGGTTTCAAAGTATCATGGTCTTCTCAGGGAGGAAAAAACTGTTTTGGCACGGGTGCTGCCATCTGACAGGTGTGACAGCAAAATGAAGCTGTGACTAGGTGAGTACAAAATATGACTTTTAATGAATATTGTATGTAACTCAGGATGTTTTTAAGCTTCAAGCAGACTAATAAATTTCTCTTCTTACTTAAATTTCCCCCTAAAGTTTCAAACACAAATGTTGTCCTAAGTTCTTCCTCTTAAAACGTGCCAGTGGATAGTGGTGTTTGTGTAAAGAGACCAAGGAAGCTGCATTTTAATGCAGATGTAGGATTCTTACATACACACACAGACAAACTGTCAGTTAGCAAGAGCTGCTGCAATCTGTTTTACCTTCCCAGAGACTCTGGTCTCCAGCCATTAAATTGCCTCCAAAGGCTTCAGGCCAACAGGTTTTCTTTCCAAGCCCCTTACTCACCTCTTTCCAGGTTCCTGAAAGGTCCTGCTCCTCCTCAGAGACACTGCCACTGGTGAATGACTCTTCTCTGTTACTGCTAAGTAGAGTGCAGACAAAATAGAGGCTCATTCAAGGCCAGGGCACTGAGAGAATTCTTCCTGGCCAGGTCAGGAGCCCCAGCCTGTGGTGCTGCTTGTGTGGAAACAACGTGATACCACAGGTTACCAGAGGCCTTCAGGACACAAGGCTCACTTCTCTGTGGAGCAGGTGACACTATTCTGCTCTGTTCACTAAAAGAATGTGTGCTGCTGTCCATGCTGCTGTGTTTGTAGTGCAAAGTCAGATTTGGGATTGCTGCAATGCTTTCCGTGTTCTTGAGGCAGCACTGCAAACCCTGCCTGTCCCTCTTATTGCAGAGCAGGGGTTGTCACAGGTGGTTCTGAGGGGGCTTTTGAGCCACGAGCAAATGCAGGCCTGCAGCAAACATGCTCCCTGCTACTGCTCCTCAGAAGGTCTCGAGAAAGTCTGATCTACATCTGCTCCTCCCTCGGTGCACACAGACACAGAACCAGTTCTGTGCCCAAAGGGGAAGCTGTGTGGGCTAATTAATGGATATCTGTAAAGTACTTTGTGGGGGAAACCTGCTACACTCTCTAATTACCGGATAGCAGGCAGCTCCCAGGGGAGTGCTGCAGATGGCTGCTGCTCCATCCTGTGCCCGGCTGCTGAGGCCAGCGCTCGCTCCTCCTGCTCTTCCAGGGGAGCAGATCAGGGGCCTCTGGGACGGCTGCATGGTGCTTGCTGTCACGTGAGATTTCACTTCTTTAAATGAAAGAATAATTTTGTTATCTCTGCTAAAATAGATATCTGAAGTCTGTCTGTTTCCCTTTGATCTTCGCTGCCTTGATTTTTTTCGTTTGTAGTGAAACCATGGGGCTGAAAGGAGCACAGAAGAAGGGCAGTTGGAAGGAAAGCTGGATTAGTGCCTATCCCTTCCCTGCTTTTCCCATTATGCATGTTTTATGGACAGGTGATCTCCTCAGTGGCCTTGTTGCAAAAAAGCCAGAAGGATTTTGCCTTTCTAACCTTAACACCATTGGTTGTTTGTAGCTTTTTTTTTTGTTTGATTGTGTTTTGGGTGGTTTTATTTCTTCTTTTTTTTTCTAGAATAAATATCTGTTGATGCAGAATGCATCATGAAAAATAAAACAATATTTTGCTCTGAGCACATGGGACCTGGGCCTGGTTCAGGTTCTTGGCTGGTTTCTGTGTTATTTCATCATCCATGCCAAGACCTCTCACCGCAGCTGACTTTGCTACAGAAATATTTTTTTTAATTTGTCTTAACTTTAAAAGCTGTCACTTAGTGAACTGTCTATGTTGCTGAGAAGGAAAGGAACCAGGCTGCATTAAATTTTAGAGCATGCATTCTGTGATCAATATGTTTTGTAAGAATGATGTTAATATAACCCAGACATAAAAGTTGGCAAAGTTTTCTGAAAAGAGCTGATGGGAAGATTAGAGAACATCTCCTCTGGGAGCTTAAACTGTTTAATTCTTAAAAAGAAGTTTAAGTTTGGTTTTAGCAGTCTGATCATGGAATTAATTTAATTTACAGTCTCTGCAGTCCAAATGTCCCCACAGTGTCTATCTCTGAACACAGCTAAACCACACTGAAGACAGGCCTATTTCTCATCCTGGCCATAAAGGTGACTGAAGCAGATGAAGACCTGCGGTCTGATCCATCTTCAGCCAGGTGTTAAGTCCACAAGACAAAAAGAGTCAATGACTGCAAATTAGAGCTGGTCTCTTTTATATGGGAAATATTAAGTAGGTTTATTACAGTGAATGTTGTAAAAGGCATATGATAAACTCTGCTTCATTGTAGGCTGGAGAATCTAGGCAGGCATTTTAACATTCGGTGGCAAATGTGTGCAAAGAGCAGAGAATCTGAGGAAGTCCTCTGGCTGATGGTAAAGCAGAGGCCAGCTCAGATTACTTCTGGGTGAAACTTTCAGTCCAAATGAATCCTTGTGCTGTCAGTTCCTATGAAAAGACCCCAAATCTCAAAATGAAACTCAGCAACCACTATGTGGATCAGCTCAGAGCAAATAGTACTAAGAAATGATGCAGGAGTCTGAACACATTTGCAGAGAAAAGTGGATGGGGTTAGGGAAGTATTTTCTTTAGTATTTTGGGACCTGATATGAATTAGATTCTCATGAATGCTAGAGATACAGCAACTTCAGGCTTAAGGGAATGCACTGTTTTTATTGTCTCTGTGTGCTTTCCTTTGGCATGGCATCATGCATGCACACAGGGCAAAACCCAGAGCCTGACCTGGCAAAATGTGCAATAAAAATCAAAATCATCACAATTGCAAGAAAACCTGCTTACAGATCACAGCCTGAAAAATAGCAAGAACAAAGATCAAACCTGAAAAAAGTGTAACTCTGGGTGTGAAACAAGAAAAAAAGAGAAGGGTCCAGACACCAGAAGTCACAGGAAAATGACGGAGCAGCAGTGGTACTCCCCTTCTCTCTTCCATCAAACATGAGTTTGTCTCCTCTTTGAAGGAGAATTTGCATCTTGCCTCTGATCAGCCCTCAAGGAAAATCTCTTCTGTCTCTTTTGCTGCCAAAGATACTCAGCAAGTTTTTTTCCTCCATGTTATTCTTCACATTTTGGAGGACTTCATGTAAACATGCACAAACACCTCATTATCCTGTGCTAGGTCTCTCATTTTAGCTACCCTTTGTGCAGCCTACAGAAAGGTTAGGTTGCCTGACCTGCAGAGGTCTGCTTGACCCATTGTTTGCTGCCTTGGATAGCTTGGAAAAATGTTTGCACTCTACATAAAAGGCTTTCAGAAAGTCATATTGAATTATCTGTGATGTATTATGTGTGTACATATATCTAAATGTTCATAAATTGGTATCCATCAAAGCATATCTGTGTAGAGTCCCTTTTGCTTGTTTAGTTGTGCAAATGGCCTCACCCTGAGGATGTGCCAAAAAGAAGCCTGCTGCTAAACGTGTGCTGCACAAATCCAGGCAAGCTCCCTGTTGCAGTGAGTCCCTTTGTGCACGGGCTGTTACAGCTCATCATCTCAGCCTTCTCCTCCCATACTGAATCTTTCCTCTTCTTTTCAGGGCTAAGAATGCTTCCAAATCAGGATGTTAATTTGCACAATTCTTTCCACACAGAAAGAATGTTTGCCTATCTGCTGAACATTTTAACAAATATTTTAGGTTCTTTGGCTTTTTATTATTCTGTGTGACACCATCTGCTGTAGATAATTAACTTGTCTACTTCAATGTGCTTTTTGTGGGCCTCTCTCTCTCTTCATTTTATGTTCACAGGCCACAATACTGCAAGCAATATTGGATTGTAGCTCTGCTGATGCAGCCTCTTGTGACTCCTTCTCTGACCTGGCAAGTACTTCTGGCAGAACAATATTCACGGATCAGCTGAGATGCTGGGAATTCTGGAGCCTCTGTTGAAGGCAGGGACTGTAGCTTTCCTGAGTGCCAAACTTGTGCTTGAGGCAGCACATAATGAAGAAGCTCCAGTGGCCTCTCCATGCGGGGTCTAAGCCAGTGGTGATTTTGGCACTCATCTTCATTTTTGCTTGTCACCAGTGCTCCATAGCAGGGACACATGACTCTGGTTCCAGAAACAAAGGGAAACATTCTCTGCAGTTGTCTGCTCTCATTACAGCCTTAAAGTTGTCAGAGAAATAGATTAAGGCTGTGTCATTCTTGGTTTTTGTTGCTGTCTTTGCCAAGAAAATGAGTTGTCACAAAATCTCCAGACCTAATCTCTTCTCATTAAGGGCCCCAATCAGCCTGAGACTTAGGGGAGGTTTAATGAGAACAGACATTGATGCAGAATGAGCATGTTCTCACTGGGGCTACTCCAGTGGCAATCTGAATACTTCCAATTCTTAGCCATGCTGGAATTCAGAGATATGTTCCTACTGAGTGGGGAAAGTGAGGCATCTATTCTAGGTTCAGCAGCCTCCAAATATTCTTTAGGGCAAGAAATGAGTGATATAAAAGCCACCAAGTGAAACCAAAATTACACAAATGAATGCCCACCTTATTTACATATAGACAGTGTCTTTACTTTGAAAATGAGTGGCCATATAATACAAGGCTTTTGGTTATCATTGAAGGTGGGAATAGTGTCTTCACTGTCAAGATCTCCTGGTACCAAAAGTAATTCTGAAAACTCTGAAGCCCACCTTGTTTGGAAAAAGCAGGTATGTCCCCAACAGTAACTGTGTCTGGGAGATACTGTCAAAGTCCAGTGCCTAGAAATGTCCTGTGAGCTCTTGGGACTGGCTGTACTACATTTCATGCATAAGAGTTTGTACCTATTGTTGTAGCACAATCAATTGATTGTTTTAACATTTTCTCAGACTAAAAATTGCTCAAACAGTGGCATGGGACTGCCCTGGAAATATACAAGCATGAATGGAATTGCTGAGTATTTCAGAGATGTGTTCACCTCTCAGCTGCTTTCAGGGTAGTCCAGGGACCCTTGCAGGTGGAGCAATAATACATCTTAAGCCATTCATTTTCAGTACTCCAGTTGCATTAGTTACCTCACTGTGGTTATAAGCCAGCCTTTTAAACTCCAGTTGGCTAATACCTTAATCTGAATGCATGCTGGAGGCTCACAGACTTTGATAATGACAGCCAGCATGATAGGAGAACCCCTGCTTTTTTGAGAGGTAGCACATGGATGGCTGCGTTAAGGTGTTAGCTCAAAACTAGATCCCATGGACCAACAGAAAGCTGCACTACTTCCTGCTCTCTCCCTAAATGATCAAAGCGAGTTATGTCTTTCAGAAAAGTTAGTACAACCTTCTGAATGCAGCTTCAAACTTCCTGCATCTTGGCGTTTTACCTGCCTCCTGATTTGGGTGTTTAAACTCTGTTTTATTTTATGATCAGGCCATTTAGGCTGGTGTCAACAGTTCAACCATCATTAAGGCTGCTGCAAGGCCTCTGGTGTCCAGTGCATTGGCAAAGTCTTTATCAGAGCTATTCAGAAACTGCCCAGAAAGACCAGCAACAAGTGAGCAGGTAGGAAGGGACCTACACTCATCTTCATTTTGCTAATGCTCTTTTGGCTATGTGACTTAGTGTTGAGGATTTGAAAGGAAAAGGTTAAAAATGATAATTTCTTGCTGGATCTTTGAGCCAAACAACCTGAAATGTAGGACATTTAAGCCCTCAAGGGACTTTTAAAATTTACCCATATTAAACATCTGGTTTAATATGTATGTTTTAAGTGAAGGTGGAAATTAGACTTAAGTTTTACTAAAGAATAGAGAACAATTAAAAAATCCTTTTGGTCTTTTAGCCTTTATAAACATCATCCCTTATTCTTGGTGCATATTATAAAAAAGATGCAACATGAAACTGAACTCCTCATTTTGGTCCAGGTCCTTAGCCTAGAAAATTAGACTAAAATTGCAGATGGTCACTTAGGTCCTTCAAATACAAGTGTTCATCCTCGTCCAGTGCAATCATGAAGATCCATCAGTAAGCCAGAGTAATTTTTCTTTCATTTTTGGACTGTGAACTTTACAGTGACCAAAGTCTTGGATATAAGATCAGCATCAGAATGATCAGCTGAAGTTTGCCAGTCCTCAAGCCTTTTGCTCACAATGGTCCTGTGTGCCACAGGCTACCAAGAGAAATCTAGAATGCCTCTGAACTGTACTTTGCTATTCCTTTATGTGAGTACTCACCATTATGAGTTGAAAGTGTGATACAGGTGATACTAGCTGCTCTGCAGTGTCCCACAACACATTAAATGGGTAATAAATTGTGTTTGGAGTTAATTGGGTAAGCACCACCAAAAATAGGACAATGGACCTATGTTTTTGAGTTTATCTACCTTCTGCCTTCCTTTCCAAATGTTCATCCTTGATTAAACCTAGAAATGACAGCTTCAGAGAATATACTCAAGATATGGTCTAAATATACTGATCTTCTTGACATTAATTTTGAACCAAGAGAAGTACATTAAAATTTATCCCTCAAAACAAATAATCAAAAAAACTAGTTTTGGTAGACTTCAAATCAAGAGGTTTACCTGTAGAATTCAGCACTTGAATAAAAATTTGCTTTAGGAGCTTTACAGGCTATTGCATTTATAGATATGATCCAAGATGTTAAGCAGAGAGGTGGCCTGCCTAGCAGGAAGAAACATTTCTTAAATTTCAAAGTGGTCTCTAAGCTAAGCAATGGCTGGAAACAAATGACTGGTGCCTTCACTAAGTGTAAATTGCTGGTCCTTACTGACAGAAATCCCCACTGAAGGTAAGCAGGTTCTCAAAGTGCAAGGTGAGGCCTCAGCTACTCAAACTTTAATTCTGTGTACCTATCACAGAGCTTGTTCTCTGCATATGCTGTAAATATGAGTGAGTTACTTGTGCCAATGCCAAGGTAAACATGGTGAAAATCCCTGCTGATGTGAACCTTTGTTCTACCTCAGCATGACATCTCCAATTAGCCATCATTTCCTCTTCTTTTCCAAAATATTTTTTTCAAACTCCAAACTCCAGTGTAGCCTAAAAAAGTGAAATAGCTTTTATATGCACGAAAATCAAGGTACTTATTTTTTTTTCCTAATTTGCACACACACATATGTCTCTATTTTCAGCCTGACTGAAATTTTGTAATTTATTAGTTTTGCAGGAGTATATTTTTGCACTTTTGCTGACTTAAAGCTTCAAATGTCAGGGAGCCACCAGGGAACTTAATATCCTTCCTTGTGTGGAGAAAGACCCCTCAGACTGAAGGACAATAGGTCCTTTCGATAATTTGAAACTTGCTCTGGTGTTCTCAGGAGGATGTTCTCATTCTGCTAGTGCAATGTTGGCACGAGCAGGAGAGCAATCAAGTGTGAATGCAAAGAGGAACAGAAATGTTTGAAGGAGAGAGGAGCACATCGGAGCCTCAGACTTCATTTCTTTTGATTAACATTTTCATTGCACTGTGCCACTTTGGGGGGCAAAGGAGGACTATATTCCCTTAAAAAAAAAACCAACTTAGGAATGAATGATGACAAGTTCAGATTGATTGATCCAACATAAGAAACTTCCATCTTTCTCTAAATGTTTTGCTTCGTTGGGAAAGTGATATACATGCACATTATTAATAATGTTAGTAGAATTTAGAGCTACTCTTAATATTAGAAACAACTTATTTATTGAGGTGACATTCTGTTTCTCCTGTTCATTTTAATATAGGTACACAACTGCTATAACTAATTTTATAACGTGAACCAACGATTAACAGCCAGTGTAGTCATGAAGTAATGTGGTTATAAACATTTATGTGGAATGTTATAAACTCTCATGAAAAGGTAGTGAAGCAGGACCTGGAGCCTAAATTGCACAAATAGATGCACACAAACACACAGGTGAAATGAAAAAGAAAAGTTTTTGGGAACAATGCTTTTCTAAATGGAATTAATGCTGGTGTGCATGTGCTATTCTTATAAAATATAAATAATGATATTAACAATGTAAGGCTCCCAATTTATAACTACATGTTTTTGGGTTTTTTTTAAATTTAAAGAAAAGTTTCAGAGCACCCATAGCTCATGTAGAACCACATGTAAGGACTGCACACTTTCCAGCCTTCCTAATTACTCTGGCATATGGCCGCAGAGCTAATCCTCCTGAAGAGCCCTCCTCCAGCCTCAGCCAGCTTTTATGAACAACTCCCACTGGAAAATTGGGAGTCCTCTAACAAAACAAGTAGGCTGACAGATCCAAGCTGAGGATTAACTCAGCTGGGGCTAGAAGCACATCTGAGAGACAGAGATGCTTTCACCAAGTGCCTAAATAACTGCTCCATTTCCCTTGTGGTGAAGTTGCTTAAATTTCATTACTTCTGCTGAAAATTACCCTTATTAGGGTTATCTTGAGAGAGATCTCCCAGGAAACCATGGCCCAAACTATTGAGGGAATTAAAAATTAAAGAAGCAGCATCATAATTTCTCCCAGACCCACGCAGGACTTGAACATCTCCCAGCCAGTGACAGAACACCCAAAACCCCCAGGAAATGCACCCATCCCCAAGAGGAACATAGTTTCTTCTGAGCAGATACCATGGAGTGATCCATCATCTAGCACCAAATCCAAGAGGTTTCTCTCCAAGCTCTCTGCTCCCTTTCTCTGGTCTGCAGGATGTGACCTACTTAAAGCCAGCTCTAGAGACGAGGAGGGGAGCTGATGTCAGCCGTGCAAATCAGGCTGATTTATATTCTGATGCAATCAGCCACAATCACAAAATCCATTTAGCTGGGTGAGGACTCCAGCTACTTTGTTCAATTACACAATTATCATATTCCATTAAATCCCCAAATCAATTCCTGTATTTAGAATTATTCAAGATGCTTCAGCAATTATACCTAATTAGGTTCTATCAGTAAAGTAAATAAATGATGTGATGTGCCAATCAGATGGCAGCAATGCCAGCTGAAGGAAAAGGAGCTCCTAAGTCCTCTGCATCATGCAGATGAGTGTTTGGGTGTTACAAAGCCATTTGCTATTGCATTGGTGAGAAGAAAACCACAGAGTCCAGATCTGTTATTAACCATTTAATCATTTGAGGGCTGTGCCACCTCAGACACCTGCAAAGATGACTGCTTTTTTGTTGGGTGGTTTGGCCACTTCATTTCCCTACCTAATGTTCATAAAAGGCTCTGAAGAGATAAAGCAAAGGAGGGAAATGTCTGATCTTCCCATAATCAGGATCCACTGTCCTGCCTATAGAGAGAAGTTTTCAGACCAGTTTCAGAGGAAGAGGGGCAAGCAAGAATAGACTGTCCTAGTCCTGGAAAAGAAACATCCAGAACACTCTCTGTCCTCACAGACACCCCGTGCAGGTTCAGTGGCTGGAGCTGTATGACAACATCCCCTCCACCCTCAAGCAAACTTTTTTTTTTCCCATGGGCACACTGGGTTCTTTTAGGGTCTTCTGGTGCACTCCAGACTTCACTGAACCAGCAGTTTTGTACAGTCTGTCACCATTATGATTATGCTTTCCTACAGAAAAATCAACCAATTTTAATAATACCTCTCAGCTCTGCTTTTTGGCCATTTTATTTAATTCTTACAGTTTTTTTCTTCATGTCAGCTAGGATGTCTGGCTTTCAAGCATAGAAAATTATTTCTTTAATGTCATGCCATTTTGTCTTACAGAGCAATGGGTTTTAAAGCAGGGACCTGCAATGCCAAAACACAACTTTCTATAGCTTGAGCTGAGGAGCTCAAAGCTATGACATTTCCATTAAAAAGAAGCTTTATAAAAAAAACAAAGTATTTTTTATAATCTCCCACACACATGGCATTGAGGAAAAGTAGACCTAAGTGACTAGACAACATCTTTTTCAGCTGCTGAGCCCAAATACCATGCAACCATGGTCCCCTGTGGAACTGCTGTGAGGGAATTACTGGAGAACACCATGTAATTACTAGCTGCAGTAACTGCAGTTATGAGTTAGATTGGACAAAATCATTGGAGCTGCTGGGTTTAAAAGTCACTATGAGGCTGACTTGGCTCCCAGGCAGAGACTCCAAAGTGTCAGCCCTGGACATGGGGCCTGGGGTGTTACATGGGCTGGCTGTGGTCAGTGCTTGGCTCTCTCTCTTTCTCTCTCTCTCTCTCTCCACCACTTGGCTAGGGAGGAGCATTGTGAGAAGGGGCTGCCTGCAGTCCTTTCTGATCAAGCCCATGTGCCAAAAAAACCCCAACTTGTTCCTTTTTGGCGCCTGTTTCTTTCCTTAGGAAAAAAGAAAAGCAAAAGAAGCCTGAAACTCTTTTCATTTAGGCTGGTATAGGTCAGGCATTACTCACTGGGCTCAGCGTGGTAAGTGATATCAGCATTTTGTACCCTATCCAGAGCATGTAATTAAATAGCTGATGGTTAGCAGGCAATTGCATTTAATCTGTGCTCCTGTAATTTGTTGTGTTATTGTGGGGGTGATTCTCTTTTGCTCTCAGACTTTCAATTTCTCTTTCTGTTGGACCTTGAGAGAGCACCTCAAGTGAATGCTGCAGTAAGCAGCCCCTTGCTTTATCTGGATGGGACTTGGAGCAAACCGGTCTAGTGCAAGGTGTCCCTGCCCATGGCAGAAGGGTTGAAACTAGATCATTTCAAGGTCCTTTCTAACCCAAACCATTTTATGGTTTTATGATTCTATGATTTGCTCCTGAATGTTCAAACCCAGGTGTAGGTTTCTTCAGCTCCTGCATTTAGTGGAGAATTTACAAGCAGGCATTCTTTTCTCAGGCATTTGTAGCAATCTCCAAATTTACCCAGACCGAGCTGACAAATAATGGGATTGGAGCAAAGAAAATAAAGGGTTGGATCACTTAAAGACAGGAAGGCGTCTTGTACTTAGAAGTTGGTCTTCTGCAATCTGATTTGTGGAAGGAGCAAAGTATGTTGCCAGTCCACATTTTTGACTTTTGCTGAGCATTAACACAACATGGGCCAAAACCCAGATTCACTAAATGAGGGGTATTTTGAAAGAAAATGTGAATTCACCAAGACCCAAACAGGAAAGGGGAATCAGGGAAAAACTGATGAAACTTTTCAGAGGCCAACAAGAGACTAAGAATGTTGTGATCAAGACACTCCTGTAGAAATGCTGAACTCCTGCCCTGTTCCCATGACATAGGGAAGATTCCTGTGTACAGTGGCTCTGTGTCCAGCCATTCAGCCATTTCCTGCATGCATCTGACCGTGGTACAGCAGAGCTCCAAGCCACTGAACAGGGGTAACCTGCCACTACATTTGGATTTTGGCATCATGGGTTTTGGGAAACAAACAGGCAAGTTCTGGAGTAGGTTTGTCTCCTAAAGTGACAGCTGGAGTTGGAAGAATTTTGACCATGGAGGATGCAGAGCATGTGCTGAGGAATATATTGTGTGCTGATCTACAGCCTACAGATCATGCTGCAGTCACTCTGGCATAGTTATTAAGAACCAGCCCAAATGATATTAATAGAAGTAAAACATTACTGCTTAATGATACTGTGCCCTTAACAAAGCATCAATAATGGCAGGATGGCATTACATACATAGATAAGCCATCGAGTGTCAACAAACTAATGAGTTATATTTATATCCCTGTCCAATAATGTTTATCGATGTGGTCGTGGAAAGCAAGGGAGACTGTATGTTTTATGGGCAGGTCTAATATTAGAACTAATTGGGGTTTGTGAGCCAGAACTTCTCCCTCCATTTAATATGCCTGTTGCAGAAATCACATGCTTTCGATGGCTTTGCTCTGAGGCTGTGTGAGGTTTAAAAAGTGCTATAAAGAAATGCAGAAATGACTGATAAGTCCAAATGTAACCCATTTTCCCCCATGAATGCTCTTTTAATGCTTTGCATTCATTTGTCCTTCTGAAACAATGATTGAGTTAGATGCTTCTTGTTTTTTTGTATGTTCTCAGCTGAGCCACCTGAGGTCTCTTCTTTCTTCTTTGCCAACTTTTATGAAGGCCACCCCTGAAATAAATACACTATACAGACTTAGAGATGCCAGAACTTTATAAAAGCTATCAGCCAGGAAAACTGGCAGTGAAGCACAACATGGAAAATCTTCTCAGATACCCAGCAACACCCTAAGCTGGGCATATCTTTTCTCCCATCCAGAAATCCTTTTCCTGATTGTTAGGCATTGGTGCCTTAGTGGAAAGAGGTTACTGGCACCACAAAGGCTTTTGGATGCTATATGAAAATGAGTCATTTATAAACACCTTAGAGATGTGTGTGGCTGACCAGTGCTTGAGAAAAAGCTAAACAGTTCTTAAATAACCACTGTGTAACTTGTAATGTCATAAACTTAGACCCATCCAGTTTTTAATTAAAAGCTGTTTGAATTAATGCATGAACAGTGCTGGGGCAGGGCACTTGGAATACCCCCGTGGTAGGGAAGTGTTTTGGAAACAGAATGTGGACTCTGTCTCTCTCTCTTTCCTCTGCATGCAGGAGAGGACACCTGGTGGATTGGGTCTCTTGGGGGGATATTTGATGCCTGTTAGTCTTGGATGTGACACTCAAGCAATTAGGCCTCTAGGAAGATCTGGGGATCCAAAATGAGCATTCTGATTGATTTTAAGTGTTGGAAAGAATGTTGCTTGTGTTGCTCACTGAGCCTTGAATGCCAAATATCTACCCAAACTGGGTTGTAGTCCAGATGGTCTTGCCCTGAGGTAATCTGTCATAATCTGAACTCACTCAATTGCTGTAATTTATATGAAATGATAACTTCACTCCATCCAGAGGTATGTGTTTCCATGATAAGAAGTGACCTTGTGCCTTATCCTCAATAGACAGGTATAATATAAATAAATAAAAATAATATAAATCTCTGCTGTTTGCAATGCCTGCTGCCTCTGGTTGGAAACCAGGGAAAAGGCTCTGGAACTGAGGCAAACTTGTCTCTCATCATGGTGCATC
Organism: Emberiza elegans; assembly: GCA_024865655.1. NCBI lineage: Eukaryota > Metazoa > Chordata > Aves > Passeriformes > Fringillidae > Emberiza > Emberiza elegans. Next base: position 21,629,506 of record JALJVW010002597.1, on the reverse strand, counting down.
ACTGTGCTCTACCTCTGCAGGAGCTTCTGGGGAATCCACGTGCTGTTTTTCTTGCTGTGTCTGTTCTGGGTCGCATGGGAATGTTGGTCAGGCTCATCCACAGCTGCTGGCTTTACAGCAGTAGGTTGTGTGGCTTCAAGGCAAAAAGGAAACCCAGCCTTCTCACTCCTAATGTCATCAAGCCCACGCCCAACTGATTTTTAAATTCTAAAGTTAAAAAGGCACCTGCATTGTCAGACAGATTTCATGAAAAGCCTGAGAGAGCCTGTCTGTAAAAGGTTCCTGATGGTAACTTCTGAACTGCTTTCCCCCCCACCTTACTTATCCTGTCATGCTGGACCAGCAGCAGCCTCTGAGGGGAGATGGGAGCCCCTGATCTGTTTCTGCACACCGGTCCCCAGGCAGCTCATAATGTTCTCCTGTCTCTAGCACAGAAGGCTGTAGCTGGCAGGCATGTGCTACCTATGAAAGGCTTAAGATATATGAATGCTGTGGGGGTGTCTGACCTTTATCTCTGTGCAATGATGGGGACATTTATTACAGATTCCCTCACTCTCCACACATTTCTATAAAAAATAATGGGGCCTCACACAGGTGCCTCTAGTCCTTCCTTTCATCTGAGAAGTGATAAATGCAACAAAGTAGCTAATTAAACATTTTGCCAGTGTGGCATGCACAAATAATTGAGATTTCTAATGATAGTGCTGTGATAAATGAAGGAGTTAATGTATTCTGATGGCACCCAGACAACGTGGATAAAACGATCAACCTGCCTCTTGTTTTCTCTCCCTAGCATCCCTTTCTCCCCTTCCCAAATTCCTGTTGCTCCTCCAGGCAGACCAGATCAAGGAGCTAAAGAAGACAAGATCTGTCCCAGCTGAGTATCTCAGCAGAGAAAATTAAAAGTATTAGATGTCAGGTCATGGTCCTCCCGAGCTCCCAGCAGTTCCAGCCCACAGGAAGAAGATTGGCCCCATTGCACTGCAGCCTCCAGAATCCCTCCTCAAAACCATTGGCCCCATTGCACTGCAGCCTCCAGAATCCTCCTCAAAACCATTGGCCCCATTGCACTGCATCCTCCAGAATCCCTCCTCAAAACCACTGGCCCCATTGCACTGCAGCCTCCAGAATCCCTCCTGAAAACCACTGGCCCCATTGCACTGCAGCCTCCAGAATCCCTCCTGAAAACCACTGGCCCCATTGCACTGCAGCTTCCAGAACCCTCCTCAAAACCATTGGCCCCATTGCACTGCACCTCCAGAACCCTCCCCATTGCAAAAGCCCAGAACCCTCCTCAAAACCATTGGCCCCATTGCACTGCAGCCTCCAGAACCCTCCTCAAAACCATTGGCCCCATTGCACTGCAGCCTCCAGAACCCTCCTCAAAACCATTGGCCCCATTGCACTGCAGCCTCCAGAACCCTCCTCAAAACCATTGGCCCCATTGCACCTCCAGCCTCCTCAAAGCCATTGGCCCCATTGCAACCTCTCCTCAAAACCATTGCACTGCAGCCTCCAGAACCCTCCCAAAACCATTTGCACTGCAGCCTCCAGATCCCTCCTCAAAGCCATTGGCCCCATTGCACTGCAGCCTCCAGATCCCTCCTCAAAGCCATTGGCCCCATTGCACTGCAGCCTCCAGAACCCTCCTCAAAACCATTGGCCCCATTGCACTGCAGCCTCCAGATCCCTCCTCAAAGCCATTGGCCCCATTGCACTGCAGAACCCCCTCCTCAAAGCCATTGGCCCCATTGCACTGCCCCAGAAACCTCCTCAAAACCATTGGCCCCATTGCACTGCAGCCTCCAGAACCCTCCTCAAAACCATTGGCCCCATTGCACTGCAGCCTCCAGAATCCCTCCTCCAAACCACCTGTCTGATTCAGAGTGTGCAGGGCAGGGAGAAGCGTGGCAGAAGACAGAAGAAAAGACACAGCTACAGACACATGGATTCATGCACAAGTACAGCTCACCACACAGCCAGCTAGACAGCAGGAAGTGGGATCTCCATCTGGCTGGAGCAGTATGAGGCTTCCATTGTTTTCCTCTGTTACTGACAAGCTAAAAATAAAAACTGTGGGAGGCAAAGGTTATCTGGTGAACCTTAGGGGCATAGTCTGCTCTGCTTTGTGCCATGAAAATATTGGCTTGAGCTGAATGAAACACCCTGCAGATGCAGCTGGGTGCAACCTACTGCAGAATTTGGCCCTAGAAGGCGGTAGAAAACTAGATTTTGCTGCAGCTGTGGGGTGATATTGCAAAAAGAAGTGTGTTAATTAAGCCCCGAGTGGCATTTTTATTAAGAGTCTGTGAGTAAATATGTTACTTTAACTCCCACCTGGTGTGTGCATGAATTTAGTGCTCAAAGAGTGTGCTGACAGAGCTGGAGGCTGAATTCTCTTTTCAGAATGTTCTAATACCATCATCAACACTGCTACTGTCCCCCTAATGAATCCTAGCAGCATCCCAGGACAAGAACTTTCACCCACAGAATGGACTTGGTCCCACAAAGTGAACAGGATGATAGTTGTGCCTTCTCTATCCTTCCTTCTCTTCCTCTCCAATTCCAGATTTCAAAAATGTTTCCAGCCCAGTACTTTGCTGAATTCAAGCCTATCCCAAGAAGAGTTGTGGTTTTAACAAACCAGTGTTTTTCACTGAAAAGCTGATTGCACTGAGACATTTCCAGACCAGATGTAGTGAGGACATCCATTAATACATGCCTTTGGGCCTGTTTTATTTCAGATGTCAGAGGAAGATAAATGCTCTAACATTTCTCCTGCTTCAGGTGATGTGGTGGGTTGCTATCCCAGCAGGGCCATGCTGGAACTGAGACAAAATTGGATTGTGGAGATGCAGGCAGGAGCTCAGTAGCTGATGGCTGATAGACACAGCTACTCTTGGTCAGGTGCACGCTGGAACTGCAGCAGCTGCAGGGATGGTGTGTCCTGCTTGGAGCCAGGCTGGTTCAGTCTCTCCATGCCTTTGTCTGCCAGAGGTAAATGCAGCTGCTGCTGTGAAAGCTGGTGGCTGCTGTGACCAGAATGATGTTGCAGGTTGACACTTATTTCTGCAGGCTATCCTATTAATGATGGAGATAATGAGCTCTTCCTTTGGTCTTCAGGAATCCTGAGAGGTGATGCAAACTTGTATGTTGTGGGCTTGGAAAGATAAGAGCAGGCATGAAGATTCACCCTTGCACTTATTTCTAAAGAATATTGAAATAATTCCACTGTTATTGCAAATTTGTTGAATTCCAGAGGCAGATAAGAAGAGCCACCACGTGCAGATCCATGGGGTTTAGGCACAGTGGTGCTCACAGCCTGCTGGTGGTTGTGTTCCACACCCACAATTGGCACAAGCCCTGCACAAAACCAGCATTTCCACAGGGGCTCCCACCACGCCTTGGGCTGAGTGTCCAGCTGAAGGCTTGTCCCGGTGATCACGAGGACAGTGTTTGCAAGGTGTCCGTGGAAGGACCTTGACAGAAGCAATGCAAATACTCCCATTGTAAGCAGGCATCGCTTCCCATAGCAGGCAGCACTGAAGACACCCAGCAAAACTGAAGGGCAGCACTTGTGGAGGCAGTGATTGAAAGCAGCCACTTGTATTCCACAGTATGTGACAGACCCATGGAATTACCAGCCTCAGGACACACAGGCAATAAGGTTCAAAGGATGGGGAGAGGCATCAGTGAAAAATGGTCTATTTGGCAGATTTAAACCCAGTTGGAAATATCCCCCACTCTTTATTAATCATTTATCAATCAACAACTTCTGTCCTTATCTGGTGTTTCACTGCTGCAGATGCTATAATGATGCACAGAGACAGTCCTGGCTCTAAGGCATTAAAAATATCCAAAGAAGGGATGGGACTACTGGTAGCCAAATATCTCTGCAATTTCACCTTTTCTATACTGTGGTTTGTGATTTCTATTTTTAAAGTAAAAATGGGCTTTGGAAGAAAATTTCCTAAAAAAGAATAAATGAATAACACATCCAGTGGGAATTCAGAAATTAGGGAGTGAGGAAAGTAGAAAAATTACTCTTCCTCTGAGGTTTTGGGTGGTGGTTGCCAGAAACTGAGCAAAATGTGGTTGTCTGATAGACAACTTCTTATGATGGAAAGTACAGCATAGGTAAAAAACTAGAGAAATAAGGCAGAAAAGGTAGCATTCATCAAGCTGTCCTTTACATCCAAAGCTGATTAATCAGACATTGTGAAACAAACCTTTGTAAGCATAAGGCTGCCTTTAAAAAATCAGGTGGTTTTGAAATTATAAATCTTCTTTTGTTTTCAGTTACTTAATCCTTTAGGGTTCACATGCTCTGGTCTGGATAGAATTTGGTACTGTTCCTGCTACATCAGTGCTGTATGGCAATGGCTGTGCGGTGTCCTCAGGAGGCAGCCAGCTGCACCAACACTGGGGAGCACCAAGAGCTGCTCCCTTTCCAACTGCTGCCCAGAGGAGCTCATTTTGGAGCAGAGGAAGGCAGAGCTGTTCACCTGTTCCCTTTCAGCCATCAGAGGGACCCACAAGCCACCACGGGGGCACCATTGACACGAGCAGGTCTCACAAAGGGGTTTGTTCTACACAAGCTGAGAACAGGTGCTTGCACAGGCAGCTCTTCAGGCTGTTGGATTTTCTGCAAGCAGAGACAAAACCAGAGTGAGGAGGGAGCATGAGAATTCAAACCTGAGGAAGGAGCAGAGGGCAGCCAAGGCAACTCATCTCTTCCTGGAGCAGAAACAAGTACCCAGTGTTGACATCTGACTGCTGCGTGCATCCCATTCCAGCATCCCAGCAGACAGCTGGATTTTCCTCTCAAAGGGAGGTGGTATCAGCAGAAAAGTGCCAGATGCTGAAGTAATTTGAAGAAATGGGAAGAACAGGGCTATTTACTGGCTTGGAGATGCTTTTACTTTCAACTGCTATAATTTTCAGCTGTCTCAATGAATTTAGGTCAAAGAGCCTGCTATGCAGCCTTGTCCATAAAATACCAGGCTGTAGAAAACACTTGTTGGGGAGGATCAAGGAAAGGGTGATGGCATTTACTGTAGTTCTGCTGCCCCACATGTTGTGTCCCTCTCTAAGGTGGGATGAAATGTGACAGAACATGGCCAAATGGGACCGGAGCCAGCCCAGGATCTGTGCTCTGGCTTGTGGTGTGTCGCTACAGGACACGAAAGAACACAAGCACACACTGCTGCTCTTAAGGTGAAGAAAAAAGGGAAGTTTATTATCTGACTCTAAGATTTATAGTTTTCTAAAAGTGACAGTGGATTGGAGGGTGACAGTGCCACCTCTCCAATGACACTGGACAAACTAACAGTCTACTAAATTTTTCTTCTTCCATAAAAGAATGCAAAACAATGAGTTATTTACAGAAAGTGTGTGAGAAAGTTTGTTACAAGAATGTAAACATCAGAAGGCTTAGAAAATCTTAAAAAATCAGGGCAACACTGGTGAGCTGCTGAAGTAGGCCATCACTGCTTCTTTTGTTCACTGGGAACCTGGGCAGAAGAAATTAGATTGATTCATCCTACATTAATGAGATAAACAGCAGTGGAAAATAGCACAGAAAGGAAGATTTGGGTGATTTTGTGAATGAAGAGATTGTGATCAGTTATTGAGCTTGAATATAGAGGTATTTAGAAGCTGGCATTGAGACTGGCAAGAGGTTTGTCACCAGAGACAGTAACTGGCTGCTGACACACCTCCTAGATGGTGATCTGGCTTCTGGTAAGCCCCCAGCTAGGAGCCCTTCCTTCCCTTAGAGGGAGCTCCCCTGTCAGGTTCATCTCACCTCCTAAGGAGACAAACCACGTGAAGAGCACACCTGAACCAAGCAGTTGTCCTTCCCGACCTGGCCCTCTCTGCTGCCACCTTTCCTTTCCTGGGGTCCAGATCTGCATCTCTGCTTTGAATCCTTATCCTGTCTCAAGGCGCACCAAGGATCTTAGGACCTGTACATGCCTCAGGTGCCAATCTCAGCTGGCTTTGGGAGCATCTCCATGAGGGCCATGCACAATGGATGTGAACAGGGCAGCACAGATTTAACACAAACCTTGAAGACACAGGCTAGTTGGGCAAGAAGACCCCACATGGCCACTCCTTTGGGCACACACATTTAGTTGCATGCATTTTTTTCTTCACAACAAATATTTTAATCTTTTTGTATGCATAGAAAAAAAAGTTTTTAGAAAAAAGACCAAAGCCAACAAAAAACCCCCAAACCTGACCCCCAAAAAGCCAAGATATTTTCATATAGAAAAGGTGCTGCACCAGAAATCTTCCATCAGAGGACAAAACCAGAGGGAATTTCTGTAGCAGCTCAGAAATGTTTCCTGTTTATTTACTGATCCTTTGAATGATCACATCCCTATCTGTAATGTTTTCCTTTGTGCTGTTTTTTTGGCTGTTACATATTGTCATTAAGGCACAATAGATACAGAGGATTAGATCCTTGTGTCTGTAATTTGAACATCGGGTAGTGCCTTCCTCTTTGTCTGTGGTTTAGATTTCAGGTAGAGCCTTTCTCTTTCTTTCAGATGTAATTAACTGGAAGATTCTCAGTTGTCTCAAATACTGTCCAGGTGTTCACCTATAAATATTCACAAATCATTGTTGTGTGTGAGCATAAATCTGCATTATCTAAGCATGAATGTGAAATTGTCCAGCTAGGTCATGAATATTCATCGTATAGATAGACTCTGAATTGCCCATAAACTGTCTCCCATTTTAGCAGCTTGATCTAGGTTTCTTTCACAATAAATGACCCCCCCCCCCAGCTTTACAGAGGCCTGTCAGAGTGGAGACAATAAAAATTATCATCATGGGCAGTGGTTACTCATGATAAAAGCACAAACTCATTCTTCATTTCTTTCTCAGTGTATAAAATGAGCAGGGACATGGCCCATCAACCTGCACTCAGTATTCCACACTGTGTGTTTTCACCCTTGATTTTCTCTAGGCTCAACTTGTTTTCTTTATAAGTTAGAGCATGACTGTTTTTCTCTCAGAACCACAGATGCAGTGTATATGGGCCTGTCTTACTTTAAATTGCTGTAAAAAACCAGCTCTGGTGCCAAGCAATGAAGAATTAATCCCAGAATGTCTAGGAGAAGTGTATCCTGCTTCTTTCTGTGGCTAGAGCTGTCATGGAAACCAGGAGGGACTGTGTTGCTCCCAGACTGCTTGAAGGCTATTTGGTGCCAGTAAAAATTCACCAGGAGCTATGTTTTTCTGCTCCACAGAGGACCCCTGTCTCACCCAGTAAAGTTCTCCACACATCATCTCCCCAGTGTTAGATACCCACACCTTAAGGCAGGATTTATAGGAAGAAGATAATATGTTATATTAGACCATTTGATGGAACTGGAAAAAATCAAAGTTTTGAGCTTTTACAGTGCTCTCAAAGCACTTTTGGGTTTTTTTGTTTAGTTTTGGGTTGTTTTCACCCAGAAAAGAAGACAAGAATGTCTGGATCACGTGTACATATCTGCTTTGTTTAACTTGTAGATATCTAACTTTAAAGGAAGCACTTCTACTCTTTGTGCCTTTAATGCTTTTTGGGGAAGTGGACAGTATTAATTGACCTTTCCCATGAGCTGAGGAGGAATATGCTGTAGCATGGGGGTTTCTGAGGTGGAAACAGCAAATATGAGGAAAAGAGGCTATGGACACCGTGGCTAAATTGATAGACTAACCAAAACGACCTGAAACTCTGGATCAGAGCTTTTCCCAATAAAATTAATGGGAATTTCACTCACTGACCCAAAATTCTGGTCAAGCTTGGATCTATATATCCTCTGCATGGGCTTCTCCCAGAAGGTGCTGTTAGGTGAAAAATCATTTGAAAGCCCAGTGCAAGAAAAGTAGTAATCCATGCCCAGTATTGGAGCAAAATATTCCTTGTGCTTCATTTGTCTTGCCAGGATGATGTACTGCTTTTTGTCTCTCTCCTTAAGAATCCAAGAAGGTGACAGGCACAGGAGAAGTGGAGGTGAAATGACACATATTTGGACTTGTGTTTTCAGTGCCCAGAAGTGAGTACTTGTGACTTTCATTGAAGAAATAATCTGGGAAAGTCTCCTCCATGGCAGTTTAATTGAAACTCAGAACATTATGGTTCTCTCCATCTGAAATACATCCAGACCACCCAATCCTTGCATTTCCTTCACCACTCCTACTTTTTTCCTCTTCAAAATGCTTTGAAGTGGTAGTGCACAGTAGGAATCACATAATCATAGAAAGATTTGGGTTGGAAGGGACACACAGTGGTCAGGTTAGGTTCACTTAGTCCAAATTCTTCTAGTGTCCATTTAAGGTGTGAGTGAAAGGACAATTGTGCCATACCAATCAGGAGCCTGTAAAAGCTAGCAGCTGCTGCCTAAAACCACATAGATATGATGAAATAAGCTGACAGTGTTTGCTTTGGTAGAACAGTTCTTCTAACGTGCCTTTTCCTTGATGAAGGATTTCTTGTAGAGGAACTGTGTGCAGTGAAAATTCTCTGAGACTGACCATCAGCTGCAATGTTGATATCAGTAATACTAACAACACAGTGCATTTCAGAGGAGCATTGTCCTGCTGCTGGAGGAGATACCATTTACAAAGGAAATGAAAGTCCTTGACCTAGAGATCAATTTAACCTCACTGCTGATGCCATTTGTTCTGTTTGCCATTGTGGAAATTCAGGGTGCTCTGTTTTTCGCTCACCATTTTTTTTCCCAAGTAAGTGCGGCTGGGCTCTGAAAGAAAGCAGGGTGGAAAGAAGTGAAAATCCCTAGATATTTGGTCAGATGCCTGCTTTTGATATCTGTATCCTTTACTGCAACCCAAATAACTTGTTCAAATTCTTTCCAGCTTTCACTTACAATGATGCCCATGCTTTGTGCTAGTCATTTGTCAAAGACACAAAACCATAAAAGCATGGACAGGCAAGAGACATGGGCCTTATCAAACAGAGGGAAGATACTGCCTGACAGTAAACAGCAGCACATTGTACAACACCTTTGGCTCATGAGAGAACAGAGAGTGGCCTGAAATCCCTTTAGGGGAAGATGAGGGTCAGGGAAAAAAGAACTAATGGTCTTAAGAGCTTTCCAGGGTTAAAACAGAGATGTACTGTTTACCAGCTCACACCTGCAGGATGGTGACATGTTGAATCACCTTTTTAAAGAGGAAACTCTAAAAAATTAGAATAAAAACATAAAAAAAGAAAAAGAGGCCATGCCTCTTCTTCATGAAAAAGCCAATAAACTAAACCCCACAGGAACAAGGGTGATTCTGACAGGATCTTGCCTGCTGCCCTGGAGGGCATTAGCTCTGCAGGCTTGGGTATACAGCAGCAGACAGAAAAGACAACATTTGTGTGAGGAATCATAATTTGTTTTCAAGAGTCATACAAGGCTTGACTCAGCTGTGAAGAAGTTCATGATTACACCTCTCTGGGACTCACAGGATCTGAACAGTGTAGATGCTTAGAGATATATCATTACTTTAAATAGTGTTTCACATCCTAAAGCTGCTACCTCACAGGTCACTTCAACCATTTTGGGTACTCATGGCTTTAGCACATGGTAACTCGGGCTGGCAGTTGAGAAATTCTGTGTGTGCTCCAAAAATCAGTAGTTCCTGCTGACAGCTGGGTTGGAAGCTAGTGGGAATAACAGGACTGGCTGCAAAACCCACTCTGGGGTGTCAATTGAACACAGAGAACACAGCAAAGCCAGGACAAGTGCGCAAAGCCAGGACTCATTAAAAGGACAATTTTGTCTCCTGAATGCCAGCACAGAAGCAACTGTTCTGCATGGCCAGAAAAAGAGGACTGTATGACTAAGCCACAACACAAACTGCACAGAAAATGTTCTCCTCAGCTGTGCTTAAACCAGGGACTCCCAAGCTTTCCTTCTGGAGAGCTATGTTTAATCTGGCACACTGCTTGAGAATAATCAAAGACTCAGTAGTCCTACTGCCACAATTCTGTAGTGACAACAGGAATTGTTGTCAAGAGGGAAATTCTCCTTCTGAATATACTTGTAGGGGCCTTTATGTGATGAGATGCTGTATTGGGCTTGCATGGTCAGGTTTTGGTAGTGGGGGGGCTTCTGTGAGAAGCTGCCAGAAGCTCCCTCCACATCCAGCAGAGCCAATGCCAGCTGGCTCCAAGGTGGATGTGCCACTGGACAAGGCTGGGCCATCAGAAATGGTGGTAATGTCTCTGTGATAACATCTTTAAGAAGAAGGAAAAAAAAAAGGTTGTGGGAGGAACAGCTCTGCAGACACCAGGGTCAGTGCAGAAGCCGGGGGCAGAGATGCTCCAGGCTCTGGAGCTGAGATTCCCCTGCAGCCCCTGGTGGGGACCATGGTGGAGCAGCTGTGCCCCTGCAGCCCATGGAGGTCCCTGGGGATGCAGAGATCCACCTGCAGCCTGTGGAGGAGCCCCACAGCAGAGCAGGTGGATGCCTGAGAGGAGGCTGTGACCCCGTGGGAGGCCTGTGCTGGAGCAGGCTCCTGGCAGGAACGTGCAGACCCATGGAGAGCTCACTCTGGAGCAGGTTTCCTATAGGACCTGTGGGGGACCCACGCTGGAGCAGGCTGTGCCTGAGGGACTGGACCCCATGGAAGAGTGACCCACATGCAGCAGTTCAGAGAGAAATGCTGTCCATGGGACAGACTCCTGCTGGAGAAGTTCATGGAGAGCTGTCTCCTGTGGGAGGGACTCCATGGCAGGGCTGGGGAACAACTCCTCTCCCTGAGCACTGCCAGGAGTGTGATGGGCTGAGCATAACACCCCCATTCCCTGTCTCCCTGGGCCACTGAGTGGGAGGAGGTAGAGCCTGTAAAGGAGGGAGGGGAAAGGGGAAGGTGTTTTTAAGGTCTGTATTTACTTCTCATTATCCTGCTTGGATTTTGTTAGTAATAAATTCAATTAATATTTCTAATTTGAGTCTGTTTTGCCTGTGACAGTACTTGGGGTGTGATCTTTCTTGACCTTGTCTCAACCCATGAACCCTTTGTTATATTTTCTTTCTGTCCAGCTGTGGTGTGAGGGAGTGGCTTTGCTGGGTGCCTGCCATCCAGCCAGGGTCAACCTCTGCAAATGCTGTTGTTCTAGGAGGATTGACACACGTGTCCTCTGGCCCCTGTTTCATTTGCTGCATCCTTCCCTTCCCTTCCCTTCCCTTCCCTTCCCTTCCCTTCCCTTCCCTTCCCTTCCCTTCCCTTCCCTTCCCTTCCCTTCCCTTCCCTTCCCTTCCCTTCCCTTCCCTTCCCTTCCTTCCCTTCCCTTCCTTCCTTCCCCTTCCTTCCCTTCCCTTCCCTTCCTTCCCTTCCCTTCCCTTCCCTTCCCTTCCCTTCCCTTCCCTTCCCTTCCCTTCCCTTTCCCCTTCCCCCTTTCTCCTCTCTCCCTCCTTCCCTTTTTTCCCCTTGAGGGCATGAGATGGCTCATAATGTCATGGCCCTAATGTAAATCCATGCATTTGGGACATAATCCAAGCCTCTGGGAGTATTTGTTCCCCCAAAGTCAGAGCCTGCCCCATAAGAGACCTGTTTCCAGAGCACTACACTGAATATGGCTTTTGACTCTCTTTTCATGAGTATTTTATTCTCCATGTACCCAAGTCCATGAAGCTTGGGTGGCCTTACTGCACAGCACAAGGGGATACAAATAACCCATCTAACCATTAATGTAGAAAACAGAAGAAACCTCAAAGAATGTTGAACTGCATGTTCAGGGATGAGGATTGCCTGTCTATTTTTCCTGCAAATAAATATGTACTACTTTAGAAATTGTCATATTGTCATATACTATAAGCCAAGTGTCTACAAGACAAATGTCTATAAGACAAATACTGTAAGACAAATGTCAATTGTCATATAATTGTCATATACTATAAGCAAACATTTCCATCGAAGAAGTTGATGAGAAATTGAACACTGATTTAACTGGGAGCAAATGTGGCCTTCTGTTGGCTGACGGTGCTCAAGATGGTAATTTTACAAAGATAAGCTGTCATGAGAAGTCTTTAAATAATTTGTATTTTCTGCAAGTTTCCAGGCAAAATTATCAGCTGGAGTTTTTTTTACGCCTCTGCATGCAGGGGCAGACCTTGTGTTCTCACCTTGCAAATGGTGGGACTGTCATTTCTATGTTCTTTCTGTGTTTAAACTGATGGAGAGCCGAGGATGAAGGGTGACATTGACAATGTCCTTTTAACATTCTGACTGGCAGGTCTCTGCCTCCTATCACTCACAATACCCAGAGAGAAAGCTATCTCATTAATAACAAAGAAAGAAAAAAAAAATGAAAGCCACTGCCTTGTGTTGTGTGAATGCAAGTTGTGAGATTTTGCTGACACCTGCAAGGTGGAATAAACACCTGCATTTCAATCACTGGGAAGTGAAGTCCATGTACACAGAATTCAAATAGTCTGTGCAGGTGGCTCTTATTTAAAAGTTAATAGGTCAGCCTTCAGCCAGAAAATCCCCTTGTGATCTCCCCCAGCATGCGAGTGATCAGTGGCACACATGTTGTGTGGGCTACCAGGTTCTAGGGGCTACCCAAGCACAGGGAGCATCAGGCAGAGCATCCTTTGGCTGGCAAAGAGGAAAGGACAGGCTTGCATTGCTGTAGAGTTCATGGCTACACGTGGGCAGCGTGGGCACCTAAAGGAGAAGAGCCCAGCCTGGTGCTGGCACTGCCCGTGACTTGCTCACAGGAGGGCATGCATCTCTGCTCACCCCAGAGACCACGAGCAGTGGAGGCACTGCCCCTGTGGGGTGCACTGCTCTGAAGACAGAAGGTCCAGGCTGTGCTGGGGACGTGCCACGGAGAGGGAGAGGTCTCACTGCACGAAGCAAACTCATTCAGATGCAGCAGCAGTACGGCGCTTCCCGCCTGCCTGCCAAGGGCGATGGCAGATCCAGCTGCCCTTTCGCAACCTCCAAAGCAGCACACAGCACACAACAACAGAGAGAGAAATGAAAGCCCCTCAAAGTAAAACTGAGGAGCACGGAAATTAAAACTGAAGGGAGAAGCGAGGAAGAGTTGCTGAATAACCTTTGGGAGCTGGTACCTTCAGACATGTGTGGCACTTCTGGGCGGCGAGCTGCAGGCACAGATACTTGTAGCAGTCCAAGCTATGCTTTAATTAAGTTACCTGTTTTTATTAAAGTGCCCCAGATAATATCCTCCTTGCTCAAGTTTGCAGTGACACTTCTCTGTTCTTCAGAATAAAGCAGATCCAGCTTGTTGGTTGGTTTTGTGGGATACTTTTTTTTTTTTTTTTTTGAATCATTTTGTCACATGTTCCCTTTAGGGAAAAATAATATGAAAAACCTTACCTATTCTATGATTATAGTTCAGGTTAATCTTCCTTGGACTGTACTTTTCCTTGCTCTGTGTATATATATATATATGTAGGAATTATTAAGTGAGAAGTTACAAGGCATAGGAGGTTTGTTGCTGCTTTTTCCTAGTGCTGCTTTGCTCAATGGACCTCAGCAAAATTTTTTAGTCACCATTCCTTTCCCCAGTATTCCCTTCATTGATAAGAAACCTCATGCTTAAGACAACCTCAGAGAGATTTCCAGGACAGAAGACAGCAGTGTGAAAATCTTGGAAAATTAACACCTATATGTGCAGAATGAGCAATAGCAGCTCAGAATATCTCCTCCCCAGCCCACTGATGGGCCCTCTCCTGATACAGAACAATCACCTCTTAGAAAATATTGGCTACTTTGGCCATTCACTTCTTGTTCTGCACACGGTTTATGAGTGGTTGTCAATATCTTTTTAGTGTTATTGTCCACACCATGTCCACACTAGAGGGGTCAAAGTGAGTTGTTATTTGTTTCTGGCAGACATTGTTATATGGAGGGCCTCAGTGCAAAGCCAGATTCAGGCCTCAATGGAAATTTTGGGTAGGTGTTCTGTCCAGCAAGTGATCACCAGAGCTGGACACCTCTGCTGTGTTTCCAGCCCCTTCCCAACCCTGTATCTGTGCATTTTTGCCTCCATTTGGTTTGGGTGGTGGTGTCCTTTGGGAAGGAATTAATTTTTTGTGGGAGTGTGGCAGGTTGCTCAGAGTTTGGGACTTTTGGCATGGCTGTGATGTCCATCACTACCTACATTATGTCCCACAACCTAGTGGTCTGTCACATCGACATGGGCCTGCTTCAACCAGATCAGCTCCTTTTTCTGTGCTGTTCCCAGCCCTTTTAAAGTTGTTTTTTTTTTGTCTTCCCCCTGGCTGCAGATCATAGCATAAGCCATGATGAGTTCTCAGGGTCTTCTGCTTTTACACTAGTTTGTCTTCCAGCATAAAGTCCCTGTTTCTCTGGCTGAACCACAACAGGAAGCTTTAGGCCACAGTTGGAGTAAATAATAACTTCTAAATTAATCTGAAAGCAAGATGACTTCAGTTATAACAATCTTTTTCTTGCTGCTTTAATGCAAAATGAAAGAGATCCACACCCTGGTGGAAATGCAGGTTACTTTTTGAAGAATGCCATTTTATGGTACCATCCTTCTCTTGACAGCTTAGAGGAAAGTCCTGAAAAGGAAGCTGTTGTATTACCTACTGGGCTTTGTACAGCAGCATGGGTTCTTTCTCCATTTCCCTGGTTTCCCTGGAAAAAGAATTTATCTTTTCTTAAATAAAAGCCAAAGATGCTGCTAAATAAATGTCACTGTCTTTGGGTGCTTAACATGAGAGCTGCTGCCTGCAGGTCAGGTCTGTGTCAGGAGGGCAGGCAGGGCACAGAACCGTGATAAGGTCCAGCAGGCCACCAGGGATGGTCCTTACTGAGTGGAGATAATGGCTCTTTCTTGGAGGTGAAATCACTTACTGGGTAAGAGCAGGAAGAATGAGGTTCCCCCACAGGAGCACACAGCTGATCTAGACATGGGGTCAAACCTCTTTTAGCAGCCTGACCTTACAGGGGTGAGGGAGCTGCAGCTGTACCAACATCTAAAGAACATCGGCCCATGCAGCAGTGTTCTGGGTGGGCTGCTTCCCCATCAGAGTGCAATAGATGTATTTGCTGGAGGAAACGATGTGGTGGGCTGACAAAGCTGCTCTATCACTCCCCTTATCAGCTGGACAGGAGAGAAAAAATAGAACAAAAAGCTTCTGGGTCAAGATGAGGGCAGGGAGAGACCACTCACAGATTATTGTCATGGGCAAAAGAGACTTGGAGAAATTATTTTAATTTATTACCACTCAGATCAGACTAGGGTAATAAGAAATAAAACTAAAAATTAAAACACCTTTCCCCCCCACCCCTTCCTTTTTCCTCATTTTAACTTTACTTCTGTTTTTTGCTACCGCCTCAACTGCCCAAAAGAATAGGGAATGAGGGCTGTGGTCAGTTCATCACATGTTGTCTTGCTGCTCCTTCCTCCTCAGGGGGAGGACTCCTCACACTTCCTCTGCTTCAGTGGGAGACCCTTATACAGGGTGCACTTCTTTCCCTGTGAGGTCCTGACAAGATCCCGCATGGATTTCCCACAGGGTCACTGCCTCCTTTGGGCATCCACTGCCCTGGTGTGGGGTCCTCACAGGCTCCACGTGGATGCACCTGCACCATGGGCTGCAGGGGAGGCTCTGGTGCCTCAAGAACCTCTTCCTGCTTTTTCACAGATCTTGGTGCTGGCACCATTGTGCAACTAATTCTCACTCTTCTCTCCAGCTGCTGTTGCGCAGTGGTTCCCCCCTCTCCCTGCCCCCACATAAATACATCATCCTGGAGGTGCTACTGCTGGCACCGATGGGCTCAGCCTTGGCCAGCAGTGGATCTGTCTCAACAGATGGCATTGGCTGTGTCAGACATGGCAGCTCCTCACAGAAGCCACATGTGTAGTGCCCCTGCCACCAAAACCTTGCCACACAACCCCAAAGCTGACAAAGCTGCATCCCCGCCTGGTGTAAACTGGGGAGTTCCACTGGCTTGCAAACCTTCCTGCCGAGAAGGAGGGAGCTGAGAAATCTTCCTGCTGAGAAGGAGGAAAGGAAAGGGTGCAGCAAATGAGACCAGGGCCAGAGGACACGTGTGTGCATCCTCCTAGAACAACAGCATTTGCAGAGGTTGACCCTGGCTGGATGGCAGGCACCCCGCAAAGCCACTCCCTCACACCACAGCTGGACAGAAAGAAAATATAACAAAGGGTTCATGGGTTGAGACAAGGCCAGGAAAGATCACACCCCAAATACTGTCACAGGCAAAAAAGACTCAAATTAGAAATATTAATTGAATTTATTACTAACAAAATCCAAGTAGGATAATGAAAAGTAAATACAGACCTTAAATACACCTTCCCCTCACCCCTCCCTCCTTCTCAGCAGGAAGATTTTCAAGCCAGTGGAAAATCAGCTCAGAGCAGCTGGATATCTGGCCCCAAAGCTGCTGTTGCTCTGTCAGTTCCCTGGGCAGCATGGCCAAACCTACAAGAGGGCAAGCACCCCTTGAACTTGTAAATCACACTTCCTTGGCATTGGAGGTCCTTCAGGTAACTGTGATAAAATTGTTCATAAGACGATACACAAAAAGTCACAAACTCCTTTGAAAATTTTGGCTTGGAAAAGGTGTCTGTGTTGGTGGGTATCCTGGGGTATCTATCTCCTGGAGTATCTCCTCCCCTTACCCAGACAGATGAGTCTGGAGGGAGGGTGTGGCAGCAGCTCTCTGACCACAGAGAGCGACAAACAAATTTCCCAGGCCTTTCTGGGAAAAATCTGTGAAAAGATCAGAGAAAAGAATGAGAAACAATTCCTATCTTAAGCTGCTGCACCTGTTGTTGTGGACATGTGGAATGTGTAATGGAAATTTGTTTACTAAAGAGTGGTTTCTTAATTAGCCAATGGTGATGGTGTTTGGATTGGAGGATCAGTTAGGTCCAGGTGTATCTAACTGCCTATAAAAGCAATGGGTTTCTTATTAATGAAATATATATAATAAAGAGATTGATCAGCCTTCTGTGAATTATGGAATCAATTCTGGTTATTACTAGTTTGGGGACACCCTATATGACAGGAGGGCTGTGTTTTCTGGTGGTGATGAGAAAAGATAAAAGCCTGGAGTATTTCCAAGATCACCTCTGGGCTTCCACAAAGCCAGCTTGGATGGAGAGGCTTCCGCAAATGGAGAATTATGCAGTGTACTGGGAAAGGCATGGGAATTCTCTGAAGACTAATTCAGCCAGTGAGTCACCCTGTGGGCTCCCCTGCTTCCACCTTCACCTGCAGAGACAGCTGCAGGTGTCTGTTTTGTCTTCCTAAGATAAATGGCTCTCAGCATCCTATCCCCCTTCCTATCCCTTTTTTTACAGCAGAGCTGAGCTGGCATACCTGAGGCTGTCTCCCCCATCCTATCTTCAGAGCCTAAAAGATGTCATGGTGATGTTAGTCCATCTGCTTTCTATACTTTAGGAAAGTGACTTTTGATGTACTAATAATAAAGACCCACTTTTTTTTGGTTTGTTTTCTTTCTAGATTTATAAGCCCTAATTCTTATCTTGTCACTTCCTGGGGTCCCACAGAGAATACTACAGCCACAGCATCACATTCTCCCATGAATCCACCTTCCCCCTTGTGACTACAGCTGTTTCTGTGCTAATTACCCTGCCTAGCTCTGTTGGTTCAGTGCTTTTGTTATTAAATAAACACTGCTGCTCTATCAGCCTCTGGTGAATGTCTGGAAGTGCTATCCAAACACTTGGAACATCCTGCTACCTCTACCTCTTGTGGGATAGATGTATAGAGTAGGATTTCCTAAGGGTCTGTGTTGTCTCTGTTAGTGTTGCTCAGGAAGGGAGTGTATTAGGCACTTTTCCACCTGTGCAGGAGGGCTAAAACTGCAAAATATATATTCTGTGCTTCTATAGGATAAAAAATGTCTTTGAAAAATGATGGTCTTCCATCATCTTTTGGTTGG
This sequence comes from Emberiza elegans, assembly GCA_024865655.1. Taxonomy (NCBI): domain Eukaryota; kingdom Metazoa; phylum Chordata; class Aves; order Passeriformes; family Fringillidae; genus Emberiza; species Emberiza elegans. The sequence goes on along the minus strand of JALJVW010002597.1, from coordinate 21,611,566 downwards.
AGATGTATGCAAAAACAAAGACCTGCAAACCCAACTCCAAATGGTTTCTACACCCAGTTTGTGCAGGTTCAACTCAAAAGGGTCTTGCTATCTCCATTTCTATTGGGTGTGTGAAACGTGCATCTGTTTTTCTAGCAGTGTTGGTTTTGGCTTTGCTGGTAAATTTTCCAGAGTCAGGGAACTGAGCTTAACCTTTGCAAATTGAACCAGCATCTGATAATTTGATGCAGACTGTTTTACAGACTGTTGCCAGAGATGATTAACCTGCCTCTGGAATTTAGTGGGTTGCTCCAGAGCTACTGTGTGCTACAGCTGGTTGAATAATGAGGAAATCTGGACGACTCTCCTCCTGAGCAGGATTCATGGGTATTCACAGAGGCATTGCAAGTTACCATTCACCAATATCCCAGTGACTGCTGGGAATTTATGAAAATGCTTGCAAATTTTAAATGGCTGAAAAATACATTCTGGAAATGAGTTATTTGCTATTTGTCATACACTGGCCTCCTTTTTGGAGGCATATCTCACATACAAGTTTCAGTCATCGAGTCCAAGAACAAAAATTATGCCATATGACTATTCACACAGCATGAGTGACTGGGAACCAAAGTGAGCCATTTGTGAACAAATTGCATTTTGGATATTATTTATCTGTGCTAACTGGCAGAGATTTATAAACATGACTTGAATTGTGCATGTTTGGAGCAAGTCAGTACTTTCCCCTGATGCTTTTCTTCTTCTGTCTAAGAATCTCATTTTCGATTAGGATACATGATATATGAACACATAAAATTTTAGTCTCTTGCCTGTGCCATTGGGAAAAAAAATCTTCAAAATATGAGCAGGATATAACCAATAGAGTAATGTCTCTCTGCTCCCACAAATAACCTGGTACCTGAAGACACTGCCTCGTTCATCTCAGACGAATTTGGTATTTGAAATTTAATGAGCTTTAGAATGATGATGGCTGAAATACTAACATTTCTATTTCACTGTTTATTAAAGCCTGCAGAAAAGGTGTGTATGAGAGATGGCCATATTTGAAAAGACTAGGAAAACCAGGAGCAAGAAACAATTTATAAGTAGGATGAGCCAGCAAGATGCATGGAGCTTGGGAATATTCCCTTCCCTTGATTTTCCCATCTTCAGTCCCTGCTTATGAATATTGAATCCTTTGACTAGTTGATGAATGATTCATCAGCACAAGCACACACACAGAGCAAAACAGGGAAAATGTTTGCTTTCATGACTTTTGTTTAACCACTGTTTTGCTTGAGACAGAACAGAACTCAGGGTGCATGGGGGGATTGCCAATGAGGTGCAGCTGCTGCAAGTCCCATGGCAAGTTCAATTTTGAATGGTACTTCACCTTCCATGAATGGCTGGTGGCTTTTGTGCTCTGATGGGCAGACCATGTGAGGAGATTGGTTTCACTCAGCAGGACTCTGATCCTGTTATCCTCCTTAGAGAGCTTTGCAGGGTAGCCCTACCCAGGGTGCCTTTTTGATAATGCATTTCCTTTGCAACACAGTTGTATCATATCTCTGTCTTAATAATCTCACTCACTATTTGCAGAAAAAAGTAGAGGTGTCCTATGAACTCTGGGCTAGGATAGAAGAAGCCCTTTAATCCTTTCAGTCAGCTCTTGCAGAAACTACTGCAGACCTTCAAGAGGGAAAGCCTCTCCATGCAGTGCAGTTCTAGACCACAGAAGCTCTCCTGAAGGACTGGGGATGAGGTGGGGATAAAAGGGGTCAAGGACCTATCCTACATTCATGGCTGAGCAGCTGTATCACTACAAGCAAGGCAAACTTCTCATTTCTCATTCTCTCTCTAACCTGTGAGATGGAGTCCAGCACTGGCAATGGATCTGCCAGAGGGAGCCATGCACGACGCTCCCCTTGCACACAAGTGGGGTGTGGCAGCCTGGCATGGGGGAGTGACGCTGCCATGAGACACAGGGCAAGACAGAGGCCTCCCTGCTGGGGGAAGTGAGGCAGGAGCCTTCAATCAGAGGGCCATGAGCTGTGCATGGCACTTTACAGCTGCAGTGAAGGAGCTGGTGCTGGGAGGGGGTGCCCGGGCTGTGTCTGTGTCGCTGCTGGCAGACAGGAGCTGTGGTATCTGCTCCCTTCTCTGCAGCTTAATGTCTGCTCCTTCCCCAACGCATCTTATGATGAGGGTAATGATAGTTGCCCTCCATTTGGGAAGAGAGACAAACCAGACTGGGTGAAGAGTAAGGAAAGTAGTAGTCACACCAAAGAGCAGAGAGCATCTTGTGAGGGAATCTGATGGTGCAGGACTGAAGCAAAGAAGATACTGAAATTGTGGAATATAAGGTCGGTCAGAGGAAAACTGGGAAATATTTTAACAGGGAACATCTAGAAAAGAGGAATATCTTTTCAGGAGACAAAATGAAGAAGTGGATAAAAACTGTTAAGGCTTTTTGCCTTTAAAGTCCTTGATTGTGCAGATGGGGGTCTGCTTACCCTGCTGTTGCTGGCACCATTTCAGTAATGGCCACAAATCTGTGTGTAGCTGGAGAAAAAAAAATAATAGAACAATCTGGAAGTAATGAGTCAAGGATAATGTAAGATGACAGTAATTAATTCTTTGAAATGCAATTCCACAGAAGGGGGAAAAGAAAACAAGCAGAAGGAGGGTTGGGAATGATGCCAGATGGGAAGCCCAGGGGACAATTCTAGGAGCATACAAACTTGAAATCATTTGGAAATCCATGCACATTCTTAAGGGAGGACCAAAGCTGGGCTGAAAGTTCCTAGTAGAACATTTGAATTTGTAGGTTAAGTTGCCTGTTTTGCCTGGGAAGCATGACTTTAGTTTACATATCTTCTGTATCACCTTCCAATGAGTGCTCATTTATTTTGGTTTATAAAGGAAGTTTCTGGGCATAGAGAAGCAGGATACTCTCTGAAAAATACTGCACTGGCAAATAGCCTGGCTTCCTGCTCTTGATCTTCTGCTTGTTCACACTGAGTGTGTGTGTTAGCATGTTAGTCCCTAAATCAGTCTGATATCCAGCCTATTTAGACATCTAAACATACATATATTTTAGAAATTAACAAATCTTTTTAATACAAATTTTTGTGACTTTTTGGTGACAGGAGAGAGCTGTTAGAACCTAACAACTGGCTATGGAGGCAGTGAGCAAATGCAGTGAAGCAAATTCAGACATTTCAGGATTTTAAATTTTGCAGGATCCATGAGCAGTGAGTCATGTTCTGCTGATTTCTAAGTTAAAACCCTTCATCTATGGCTTCAGAATCAACAAAGGATTCAGGAATTTCCATCCCTTTTAGTGATGCTTTAATTCACCATGAATGAGACTGAGCTTGGAGGCTCAGGGTTTAGCATCCATGGTCATGGGCTCTGCTGCAGGTGCAAAAATCTGAGTCAGTCCCTGTTTATGGCTTTGGGGTCCTTATTGCTCTGGGATCATGTCTCATTTTGTATGAATTCCATGTATACCTATATACACCAAGGTTCAAACTCCTGAATGTGGAAGAGCTGAAGGCAGTATGTACAACAACCCTTGCTCTAAATTGTCAGGGAGGTTTGGTACAAGCCTCTATCAGCCTCAGTATTCAGGCCCCTTCATTTAGACTAAAGGAGTCTCTCTAAGGGTTGGCAGCAGCAACAACATGCTGTGATTTGCAATGCAGATCAGTTGCCAGAGGCTGAAATAACATACACTTTACAAGCTATTTATTTTTGGCCCTCTGAAATCAAGCCTCAGAGCTCACCTGTTTTTGTTTTAGAAGAATAACAAGAAATTGCATCAAAGAAGGTGGATGCTAGGAACAAAAGGAAAGCTACCTAGGCTGTGTGCACTGTGCAGCATGGGAAAGCTACCCCCAAACCCCACAGACAGTGCAGCTCATTTTCCCTGGAAAAACTTGGTAACCCTGAAGACATTTACATGGGGCTGGCAGGTGTCTAGTGTGGATGTCCCAGCTACCAGAGGCATTTAGAAGACTATACTTGGGCAGCTAAATTACTTCTGGCACCTTTGGCTGCCCAGTGCTGGGCTGCATGGAGGTCTAGGCAATTTCCACACCCTTGAACAGAGACTGGTCTGCACTGGTGTGAAAAAGGTGCTGCTTTCCCCAGACCAGTCCCAAGGGAACTGGCAGGTGCTGGAATGGCTCTGGTGCTCTCAGGCCAACTGCCTCAGGTCAGCCAGGCCCCAGCTCCTTCTCTGACAGCCCTCCTCCTTCCTGCACTGCCTCACTTGCCACAGGTTAATTTTGGGAGCGCAGAAGTGACCAGGGTTGTGCTCTGCTGCTTCCCAAGGATGGGGGGTCTGAGATGGATGGTGCTGTGTGCTGGATGGCTAAAGGATCTTAACTGCAAGGAGGTCTGCAGAGGTTAAAGGAATAAGATTGGATGGGTAGAGGGGCACCACAAGTTGTTTTCAAGGTCATGCTCACTCCACTATCAACTCCAAATGCTGAAGGCAAAAAGATGACTTCTGGCCTTCTTTGTCCACCACTATTCCCTGGGTCTCACCCTTTCAGGCATGGCATGGCTTACTGTTTCCCTCCTCATTCCACCTTCTTGTTTTCCTCTCCCCTACACCAGTCATACACTCTTGTTCCCTTTTCTTCCCAGGATATTTTAACATCAAGTTTCAATGTCAGCCTAGAGACAGAATATCCCTTTTTCCTTCATAAAAATTGTGGGAAATATAGCCTTACACCATACAATCTCTTCTCTCAAAATCATCAAAGCTGGTAGCAGCATCACTCTCCTGTATCCTGCCTGCAGGTTTGGTTTTTCACAGATGGAGTTTTCATTTAATCAAGCTCAGACTGAATGAAAGCAGCACTATTAATTAAACAATGGCCCATCTGGTGCATTGCAAATATCTACAACACTGGGAGATTAATATCAATTATATCAGAAGCTGGAGGGATGCAAGAACCTGCAGAGATACACTCTTTGGGTTGTGTTGGAAACCAGGCAGAGGAAGAGTGTACTGTAGAGTGGTGAGATCTCTGGGCAGGGAGCAGCAAGCTTCTGATCCTGTTGCCAGCTGAATGCCAATATTCTTTGAGCAGCTGGACAATCAATGTCTGTGAAGGGTTTTTCAGGTGAAAGCTGGGGGAAATTTGGTGTCAGTTGTACATTTGAAAACACATCTTGTGTTCCTGTACCTTAGAACTCCTCCACTATAAAATCCTTTCTTCACAACATGCTTTAGGAGCTGTGGAGAAAAGTGTCTACAAGGACTACAGATAAAACCTGCAATTTCTGGTTTGAAATCCCTATTTGTGGTGTTTCAGTTTTGTGTGGTGCTTCCTGGCCCAAATCCAGAAACTCCTCTTAGCAGTTCTAGTTCTCTCTCTAAGCTTATAATTGTGAGCATGCTAATTTGGAAACCAGATTATTTTTTCTACAAGTCATGCCTCAGCCCTCTCATACAGCCCAAGACATCCCAGGTTTCTTATGTGCATCATATTGTAGCAGTAGCTCTCCAGAAATCCAGGAAGGTTGATTGCTGTGGTGGCACATAGCTGATTTCTGGCACATGTGTGGCACATGTGATGCTGGAGCTGTGCAGATGAAAAGACATTATTTTTGGACATGTTCACCCTCCCCTTTTGACTGTGGTGGCAGCAGTGGGTGCCGGTGAAATTTAATCAGGGCAGTGTTGCAGACATCTTTTGTGAAAAATCCTTCCTTTAGGATTTTTCCCTTCTGAGAAACAGAGAGGCCTCAGAGACAAGATGTAAACAATTGTTATCTGCTGCTGTGGAATGCAACAGGTGCATCTGTGATTGGCTTTCTATGGGTGTTTGGATTTCTTAACCAGTCATGGCAGAGCTGGCTCTCGCTCTCTGTCGGAGCCAGCTGCTTTGTTATCATTCTTGCTATTCTATTCTTAGCTAGCCTTCTGAAAACTTCTTCCTTCTATCTCTTTGTAGTATAGTCTTAATGTAATATATATATAATATAATAAATCAAGTCTTCTAATTATGGAGTCAAGATTCTCGTCTCCTCTTCATCCTCAAAACCCTGTTCCCAGAAGGGACAATAGGGCAGGGCACGTCACTGGATTTTCTTATGAGACCACAACAAATGGGACCGGAATTTAAAAATAATAAATAAGTAAAAGAGAGAAACCAGCTCTGTTGTGTTGTTTTTAAAGCAGTTGGCTTTATCAAGGTGAGGAGTTGTGTGCAGTAAACACTGGGTGACTGTGATGAATAGCTGTTCAATCAGAGATGGAAAAGTGCCACTTCACAGTAAGGAGGGAAAACCTGTGTCTCTGCTAGAAACGGTGACTGTACATTTGTTATCAGATGTGTGAGCTTCCTATTTTCTACATTTAGCTTTCTGCAACAATTAAAGGTCACAAATGTGGTTTCTTGAGCAAAAGTTCCCTGCCTAAGACCCCAGCTGATAATGCATGCTGGTCCATTTTTCCCTGAAAGGTAAAACTGATTTTCAATTACAAGTCGGTGGACTATTTGCTAGAATGGGAATTAAGTCAATCAGAAGCCAATACCTTTTTCTTCCCTTACTAGATTTCAGAAATCATTTTGGCTTTGGGCTGAGTAAATCCAATGTCAGGCACATTGGCCTGCTCAGATTTAAAGCTGCTTTGGCCAGATGAAATAAAGCAAGGGTGGGAGAACTGAGTTGGAACAAATAGAAACCATCCCAAATCCTCAGACTTAATCAGCTTGGCTTGACAGGGTTGGAGGCTAGCAAACTGTTTAAATGAATAAATATTTTACATTTCCTCACTCTGGAAAGGCTCCTTGGAACTTTCCTGTCCCAGATGAGGCTACAGGATACATCTATGCTTCTAGTGGGAATGCTGCTCCCCTCACTGGAGAAACAGTTTGACGAGAAGGTCACAGAAGTTTGTGCTGCTCAGTGCAAGGATGGGGTCCAGGTCCAGCCTCACATACACCTGCAAATGGTACTAAAAGAAAGGGGCTTTGGACTTGTTTCTGCCATCTGCAACTTATTCTGCAACCTGGAAAATAACTCATTTTTGAAGGCAGCTGCACCCCAGGGGAAGATGGGTCATGTTTGCAGGCTGTGGGGCTGCCAGCCCTCTTGTGACACCTGTATGCATTAGAGAGGAGTTGTCCTTGCCTTGACACAGAGGGGTTTCAATGTGGCTGGTTTGTTCTTCTGAAAGTCAGACTTCCTGCTCTCCAGTCCATGATGGAAAAAATCTCTCCTTTTGGTCTATTTTCTTCTCATCTGTAGAATGATTTTATTTTATTTCTTTAATTCCTTTTATTTTATTCTGTTTATTTACTTTTTTTAATTCCATCAGAAAGATGAGAAAGAACAGTTGAATGCCTAGAAAAAAGGAAGGAAAGGAAACTAAAGCTCAATTATTGTTTAGCAGTAATGCTTTCTCCTTTGTGCTGTAGAGTGTTCCTGAGAGTAAAATCTGAGCAGGAAGTTGTAGATCAGGAAGCTCACAGAGAATTGGCATTATCAGAAGCCTTCCAGATTGAGAACTATAAGAAACAAAGAAATAAAATTGACCTTGGTGATGCATTAAACCTATACAAGATTTTGTGAGATTTTTGGGTGAAATTTCTTGTAGAACAGACACAAGGCAGGAAGAAGGTCTCATATCTGCTCTAAACTGATAGTAGAGATCTGAGCGGGTTAATTATTTTCTGCTGACCTCATCAATCTCAAGTCAAATTGGTGTTCTCAACTAATTGAGGGTCAGGTCTCCTTGGCAGAGATGGGATTAGATGGGATGGTAGCCACCTCTGAAATAAGACTTGGGTATGGTACAAGCCATCCTGATCTTGTTTACACATCTGTCCCCTTGTAAATTCCACATTTTTATTTTTATTGATGCTTTTACAGTTTGACAAATATTTTTCTATGAAGAGAAACATAATTAACTTGAGTAATTTATATTAATCAGAAAGGGGAAGACTCATGCAAAACGGGTAATTTTGTACTGAACAGATCGAGTAACCTAATGAATATAGATGATGCTGATTTATGTGTTTACAGAAAAGTAGCACAGGGCTGGGGGGTGGAGGGAGAAAACAGGCCAGGAAAATGGACTGTTAAATGATGTTCTATGATTTCTGTGGAGTCCTGCTCAAGAAGTGTTTCAAATGTAAATGCAGCTTTTCAGTGTGCTTACTGGGACTAAATTACTCAGAACGACAAAGCAAGACATTATACATTCACTGTTTCTAAATGATGGGCTGACCCTCCGATCCACAAATGAGCCACATTGTTAAGTGTTTCCACTCATTCATTTCACTGGGGTTTGTAGGGCAAGGACACATTCCTATCAGGGAGAAGATGCATTTTGCAAAAGTTAATGTCAAGCTCACTACCTTCTTTCTAGGACTTGCATCAAAAATGAGTAGGAGAAAGCATAGTGTTGAAATGTCAGCCTCATGGAATTAATGACAAAATACCAATGGGATTCAGAGACGACAGGCTCCTGTAATGCACTGGATAACTGTGCTACCATAGATGGAGGGGAACTAAACCCTAATCCCATTTGGCGCCCTAAAATGTGCATATTGAAGGCATTGTGGGTGTGTGCCTAATGAAGAGCATCTTGGTCTTTTATAGAACTGCTAAAATCTATACAACAATTGATTTACCTTCAAAGACATTTCTAGCTTAGCATCTCAGACCTGGCACAGGCACTTGAAACCTCAGGGGAAAGCTAAGAAAGTCCTGATGTACCCCCAGCAGTTGCACAATGGACTCTCATGTTTCTTGTTTCTCCTTGAATGAAAGAGGTAAATCCAGGCACGAGGGTTTCCTTAGCTTCACATCTCCAAGAGGAGTCATGACCTGCAACATTCAATGTCCTTTTGTCAGAACCTGTTACAGCTCTGAACAGAGCAGTCTCAGATTCGCAGATTTGTTTGCTCAGGTTGCCTAACACGACTAGATTTTGGAGTCATATTTTATTAATCTTTTAAACAATCAATAATGAAGAGGAATAAACTTTGTTGGAAAGCTCCTTTTCTCCCAGAGGCTCTCAGAAAGGTTTGCAGGCTGCCTGCAGGGAGCACAAAGCGGCCGTTTAACAGTGAGCAGCATAATGTGTGCTGGAAAGTAAAAGGAAAATATCACTTGCTACTTCATCTTCAGCAGAAAATGGAGGGAGATGAAATATAATGATTCTGTAATGTTTCTGCAGGCATTTGTCCAAGACTGAAAAACACCAATACTGCTGTTGTGAAGGATGGGGCTTGAGTGGTACCGAAAGTAAATTCAGCTTTAGCACAACCAGCCCATTTGTAGCTTTTAAAGTGTGTTTTGCCCTTGCTGGTGTGGGGGTACTGCAGGTATGGATGCTTTTCCTTCAGTAGCAGGCATCTGGCAGCACTGAGGTGGGCACCTCCAGGGGTTTGATCTGAGAACAGAGCAGGCATTTCCACCTGTAGTGGTTATTAAGCACAGGCACCAGGTGCTTTGTGCGAGGTTTGCACCTCTGTCAACAAAAGCTGCCATCCAGACTAGATGTTTTCTAAAGATCAAGCCAAAGATCATTCACAGAAATGAATCAGGAAAACCCTAATGTCTCTGTGACTCTGTGATGGAGAAGGCTGGACTAGGTGAGCAGATTTTGTTTTCTTTCTGGCTCTGCTGTTTGCAAAATTCTTCACAGTTCAGGTTCACAGTCCTGATTTTTGGATTACAAATTGTTTTCTCCCAAAGGAGGGATCCATGCCAGTGCTTAATTTTCAATACCATTTGCTTCAATGTTGCATTTCAGGCTTTTCTGCAAATATGTACTAAGGGCTGCCCATTTTTGTTTCAGTCTCAAAAAGCTGCTGAACAGTTTATTCAAACAACTCTAATGAATAATAAAATAAAAATATTACCCACAAGCAGAGAGCAGGTCTGGAAATCTTAATTGAAAAGCTTTTTAAAATTATAAATGATTGAAAGACCTCATGGCTTTCTGGGATCTGAGCCACCAGGATATATTTCACTGTCTAAAGCCTAATATTGTTACTGATTATTCTTTACAGAGAGTCATAAGAGGCCCTCTCGGTCTGCTAAGATCTTTTATATCCCTTGTGTTAAACGTGGGCTACACCTTGAAAGAATGAGCAAAACTAGCACACAATGGGAAGTAAACATTGGCAACTTGGACTGTTAAACTACTGTGGGAGCCCCAGTCAGTGCAAACCTCTTTCTGCACTCTGCAGGGTGTCTTTACAGAGGTTTTATTCCGGTTGAAGTAGATCTCTTCCATTTGCACCCGTGAAAACCTTCTCAATCTAGGCAAAACCTGAACCATTGCTCTGGCACAAGTCATGCCACATCAAGCATCTCATTGCTGTTATCATTAGTACTAAATCTGTTCACTTCAGGTTGAGGAATGGTTTGGAGCGAGCATATATCCAAGGGAACCTCAGAACCACCAGATCCTTGGAACAGAAATGGAGGAAAGGTGATCAACAGTGTATTCAATGCTTTGTGATGTGTGCACACTTGCAGAAATCCCAGAGAACTGCCACGTTTTGTTTCGCTTCTCGCCATCTTCAACAAAGAATAAAAGAGCCCGTGAAAATAGTGCCCACTGAGTGTTGTGAGAATAGCAGCCAGCTTTCCCACAACGTTTATCGTCTCGTGGTCCCCTCTTTCTGCCTTTCAGGGAGCACATCAGTGGTGCTGAGCTGCAGATAAGTGGTGTTGTCTGGGAGAAGCTCGAGCAGCGCCAGCCCCGTGCCTCCCACACACAGCTGAGGTGGCACAGCTTGAAGTGTGCTCTGCTTTTCTGCACAGGAGTGGGGGTGAGGCTGACTGGTGGGAGTTAAAAAACATCAGCTCCTGGTTTGCTTTTCAGAATAAGTTTTGATTGGATAATTGCTCCTGTAGAGGCCCAGCTGCATTGCCTGAATTCAGATTTATTTCTTTTTAAACACTGCCACCTATTTCTGTTCCTCCTTCCTCCTTACCATGTATTTGCTTGTTCTGTCCTTGAGTATCTCTACAGCTGAGATGGTGTCTGCATCACACTGACTCCTTCTAGTGTTGTCTGTCCCCCACACTACATATATTGGTAGCCAGGAGAAACAATAAAGTGATTTCTCATCTGAAGAGGAGAGCTAAAAGTGATAATCAGAGTACAGCAGAGCTTTTGAATTCCAAAGTGCTTTGTCTACACCTACATTGCAGATGACAGGTGACAGTTTTTATTTTCTAACCTGAGGGAAAGCTGCCTGCCTGTGATGAAAGGGACATGCCAGCCATTGCATGCCAGGGACCATGCTGTGCACAAGAGAAATGGCCTAATTTCTGTAGACATGCTGCTTCACACTATAGCCCAATAAACAGTCAGATGTGTTCCCAAAAGACACAAGAAACCCTTGGCTGATAGGAAAACTTCAGGGATACAGTGTTTTGGTATCTCTCTTTTGATGTGGTATCTAGTTTTTCCTGTTACTGAAGAATTGTGAAATAGGGACCATATCTGAAGATCTGTGATCATGAACTCTTTGCTCAAAATGTGTCTGCCTTGCTAGATGGGCAACTTCAGTCAAATTTCTATATAGAAAAAGGTGGCAAATATTAGCAAAATACATTTTCCCTGAGGCAATGGTAGCACTTACACTGTGCTCATATGCCTTTTAAAACACATTTGGCAGAAAAGTGCAAACAATTTCACTGTCCTGGTTTTAGCTGACTTTGATCTTGCTAAGACTTTATACTCACCATCATAGTTCAGGAGTAGATCTCACATTATTGTGCAAATATGAGCAAACATTTACATCATTTCGATCTCCAGATAAAAAATGTGACACTAAATGAGGAAATTGGTAAACTCAAGGTTAACTCTACACTGGAGTTCAGGTATTTTGTTGTATACCTTTGCTCCCCTAAAATGTGCCCCTCTCCTTCCTCCTTCCTTGAATTTGCTCTTCCTATCTTATATTCTTGTACAATGTCCTCATGAACTATTGAACAGCTAACACATTCCTTACCTGAGGGGTTTCACTCATGTGGTTAAATTGTCCCTATGTTCCTAAGTTTATAGAGCATTTTGAAGCTTTTTCTTGAAAGAAAACATTTTTCCTGGAGCTATTTCTGGAGATAGAATCATGCCAAAATGACCTTGACTTTGAAGACACTTCTGAGTCCAAAAGTTGAGTTAAAATGCACTAGAATAAAAAAGCACCTGGGTCTTTGGTCAGGAAATCCAAAAGTTTGATGTTTGGCTGCCATGTGTGCATTTGGAATCCTTTTCTATTCAGTATCAATGCTGAGGATCCTGCTGTTACACAGCAGTTGTCCACAGAACATGCATGAGTAACTCCTCTTTTTTCTGTTGTTTAATATCTAGAAAAGCTGAAAAACACAATGAATATTTCCAGATAGTTACTTTCCCATGAAAATAATTGCTATTGCTGGCACAGTGCTCCTTGGCATTGCTGGAAGGCTCTGTGTGATTTGGGCAAGGCAAGAACCATCACTGTCACACAGAAGATCATGTGCGAGGATCTGCAACAAAACAGGGAAAAGCTGCAGAAGTTTTTGTCTTTCTATTTTTTTTAAATAGAAGACTGACTGCTAAAATGGTCTCTGTGATCAAATGGAGAACACATTGTTTTTGTTGCTTTCAGTTGTAAGCATCTCATGATTACTATGAAGTGAGCACAAAAAAAAATATTTATGTGGTTATCAGATGCCCTTTTATATTAGTTTCTCATGTGCTGTTTTAAAGCTATACCTGCACCTAGCACTCCACCTAAAAAGTGAGTTTTAACTCTGCATGATGGTAAAACGGGAGCGACAAATTTTATCATGTCAGATGCCCTTGAGCAGCTGTAAACTGGAGGTGGAGTTGTGGTGGGTGAGTGGCTTTTGCCACCAAAGAAGAAGTCCAGACTTACCCAGGACTGAATGGGCAATGCATTCATATTCCCACACCATTACTCAGATATTCTCAGACTATTAGGCAGGGGAAATGAATTTAAAATTGAATACTCTTTAGTACGGTTTCTTGAAATTACTTTTATTAATCAACACTGATTTTTAAAACATTTTTTACATAATAATTTTTGCTGTTAAAGAGAGTAGCAGGGAACCTAACAAAGGCTTGGGAGCTAATGAATATAATTTTGTACTCCACGTGTCATGGCCCAGAAGCCAGGCTCTGACAGATTTCTTTATTGAACCTTCAGTCAAGCTCTTTGTGAGAGTCATTCTGTAAATGAGGGTTTGTAAGCCGTGACCGTGGAAAGGGTTCATTGTCCATAACAGTGGATGGTTCAAGGGCCTGATTAATGGTAGTGAACAAACACTTTCACCTTGAAGGTTGCCAATTCAGGTTTAGCCCAGTCTGAGAGAGACAGCAACTTCTTTACTTAGAGCTGTAAAGGGACAAGAATGATTGACAGAAACTCATGTGGCAAAATACACCACAAAAATATACACTGGGGACAAGAGGGAGGACTCTCTCATCTCTAGGGATGTCTTTTGTAAGGGTTTAGCTGGTCTGGTAACCTTCCCAGAGATCAATTTTTTGGAGGGCTCTGCAATGCCTGTGGAGAAGCACCTCTCACTATGTGGTCTCTGGTGAGCTTAAATGGACCCATTAGCTAAATTGGGTCATATAAGTACTGTCCCAAACATGAGTCCTGGGGGCAGGTTTGCTGGGAAGACTGAGGAGCATTGGGGTGACACTGGGAAGTGTTTCTGCCATGCTGTGTGTGCTGTGGCGTGTGAAGTTTTGTGCATGGAGTGCATGAGCTTTTAACACTTCCTTGGCAGGGATATTTCCTATTTCCCGCTGTTGTTGTGTCTGTTCCTGGCTTTGGTATCTGTCTGTAAGACTGCCAGGACAGAAGCTGTTTCCAGCAATCATACAGTGCTTGGATCATTGAAGAGAGCTGAACCCCTTACTGCCTCTGATTGCTCTTAAAAATGTAACATGTTGTGCAGTGGATGAGGAGGAGGTAATTTCACTGGTGCTGCTCGTGCTGACTCTATTTTGTTGAAAGATTTCAGGAACTACATTAAGACTGCCAAGAAGTGGTGACTGCAACAAATGTTCCAAGTTCGGTTTCTTCCGAGCATGTAGAACTTGTGAAGATTTGTTTGTGAAATGAGAGATGGGCCCTGATGAATCAAAGTATTCCATCTTTAAACTGATTAAAGCATACTTCCTGGGCTAATTGGTTAGTTAAGAATCCCCTGGAGATTAGGAGGAAGAACTACATGCTTGTATCAGTGATGTGACCAGATGTCAGTTGAGGCGGGAAGACCAAATAAAGATCGCGTCATGAATTGGATCTGTAGGAACAGGGAGAAGCGTGTGATGAGCCAGCTTATTGCTGATTAAGCATCAGCTAATCATGCCATTAATCAGAAAATCAAAACCAGACTGCTGGATGATAGGGTCAGTGCACTAATTCTTATTAGAAGCAAAGGGAAAGAAGGGTGAGGGTGACTGGTGTGCCTTCCTTACACTGCTTTCCAAGTAGCTTGGCAGACAAAGTTGAATTTTACTTTGTTTTCAAAAGTTATTCTTCACAATGATATTTCCTTATGCTTCCCAAACACTCTTTACTGTGTACCTTCAAAGTACGTGATAATTTTCATTAATTTGCCTTCAAAACATGCTCTACTCTGCTTAGCAACTCCTTGTGTTTGCTCTTGCACCACTTGTCTATGTTATTATGGAATTTAGGACGTGAATGGCAAAATATGAATTTAACAGTGCTGCACTCACAACTGGAATGAACTGCCAACTGCTAATTATTCACTGGGAATGTTCATGGATAACTGTGAATAACAGATACATCTGAGAGTTTTCCAATCTGCCTCTGGATGTTCATAGGTACCAAAATAGTGGCATTCATTGCATGGTTTATTTGTTGTGAAATGTTTACTTGGCTCTGCTCCCACGTCTATACCACCAAGCCAACAGCTGTAGGACCCTAGCAGACTGTCTTATGAGATATCTAGGGCTTCCTTTTTCAAATCTGTTCAGCAAATACAGGAAAACCAGCATTTTTTTTCCTGAGGGTTTAGTATTTCCAGTTTCTGTTTGACCCTAGCAGCCCAGAAGCATCAGAAAAACAAAAGCAAATGAACAGAGAAGGGTTTCCTTAAAAGAGATCCTTCTCAAACAGAAGTCATTGGTAATCAGAGATTCCTTCATCAAATCCAGGCAATGCCTGTGTGCTGTTCTGCAGGAAATCACACTGAACAGTTCTAACACTACCTTTGGGATCCTGCCAATTTTAAAGCCTCCAATGAAACCTCAGGTGAACATCTAAGGGTGAAGTGGAATC
Organism: Emberiza elegans; assembly: GCA_024865655.1. Lineage (NCBI taxonomy): Eukaryota > Metazoa > Chordata > Aves > Passeriformes > Fringillidae > Emberiza > Emberiza elegans. Next base: position 21,596,270 of record JALJVW010002597.1, on the reverse strand, counting down.
AGTACTGACATTTTTCCTGAACCGTTTCTTCCATATGGCTGGAAGTAAAATGTGTGCTGTCGGGATCCTGCAGCAGCCCTGTGAGAAACCTTTATTTAGGGAGACCTGCGGACACCCAGTACTGTGCTGTCAAAACTGAGGCTAACCCTGTGTAGCCCTGCTGTCAGCTTGAAATGCAGACCTTCTCTTGCCTCTTCAGCTATTGAATACTCTGTGAGGACTGTCAGCTCTGGCTCTCTGGGGTGGCTTTCAGAGTTGCTGGTTCTAAAGTTTTAAAGCTTTTTAAAAAATTTTTATAGTAACCTTCCAGTACCTAATGGTATCCTATGGGAAAGCTGGGGAGGGACTTTATACAAGGGTGTGGAGTGATAGGACAGTGGGTGATGGCTTTCCACTGAGGGTAGGTTTAGATTAGACACTAGGAAGAAATTCTTCTTCTGTGAGGGTGGTGAGTCACTGGAACAGACTGTGGATGCCTCACAACTGGAAGTGCTCAAGACCAGGTTCTATGGGGCTTTGAGTAATCTGGTTTAGTGGAAAGCATCCCTGCCCACGGCAGTGGGGTTGGAATTTGATGATCTTTATGGTCTATTCCAACAAACAATTCCACAATAGGAAACTGTCACTGAAATACTGAGTTTGGTCTACAGTCAGAAATCTTAAAACTTCTGGGGTTATTTGATATTTTTGGCTCTGGTTAAGGAGCATTTTGTATACTATAGTGGTCGTGTTTTCACATGTCACAGCAACTACAAAAGCTAGAGAGACTAGAACAGTAACAACAACAACAACAAAAGATCTCCCTGAATTCCAGGAGCTGAAGTATTAAATAAAGCGCTGGTTTTATAAAAACTGGCTGTCCTAGTTTTGGCCCGGATAGAGCTAATTTTCTTCAAGGTAGGAAGTATGGGTCTGTGTTTTGGACATAGGGATGTTTGTGCTATTGCTGAGCAGAGCTTACATAGAGTCAAGACTTTTTCTGATTCTCACCCCCTCCGACCCGAGAGGGAGATGGGGATACACGAGGAGCTGGGAGGAGAGCCATCCAGGACAGCTGATCCCAACTGACCAAAGGGACATTCCAAACCATATGGCATCTTGCACAGCACATAGAGCTGGGAAAAAGGAGGAAGGAGGGGACATTCACAGTGATGGCGTTTGTCTTCCCAAGTCACCGTTTTATGTGATGGAACCCTGCTTTCCTGGGAATGGCTGACCCCCTACCAGCCAAAAGGAAGTGATGGATAAATTCCTTGTGTTACTTTGCTTGGGTGTGTGGTTTTTCCTTTACCTATTAAACTGTCCTTATCTCAAAACTCAAAAGTTTTCTCACTTTTATTCTTCCAGTTCTCTCTGTTGTCCCACTAGGGGGTACTGAGTGAGTCATGCCAGGGGGGTTAAACTCAGAGCTGCTCTTTCTCTGGAGACTGGCCTCATGTATGTTGGGTTCTCTGTTTTCAGTGTGTCCTTGTCAAAACATTTCACTCTTCCTTTCCAGCCTGTGTGGTGACTGTGGATGATGCCAGCTCCTCCCTGCCCACCTGCCTTGTTTTGATTTGAAAAGCTTAACTTTTTTAGGTAACAGATGTTTCTCTGCCTAAAGATGCCACCCATAGCAGGGAAATAATCTCCTGAAATGGAAAGGGGACATTAGCCTGGGCTTTGACATGTCACATCTGAGAGGAGGGTGGAAGGGTTCTGTCAGCAACCTCAGGCAGAGCTGGGCTGGCAAGGTTGCCATGGCAATTAGCTTGTTTATCACATCAAGGTCCCCATAATCAAACAGCAGAGGATGTAATTCAGAGAGCACTGAAAGTAAAATATGTATATCTGTATGTATTAGGTTGCAAGAAAATGGTCAGGCAATCATAAAGTAGTGTTAGTTTGGACCTTGGTTTGAGTGGAGTGAAATAACTTATAAAAGCTTAAAATTTTAATTCTTTAATTCTTGAACTGTTATTGATATAAGAACAGCTCTGTGATATGCAAGCTCCTGTACAAATTTACCTGGTTACAAAGTGTAGCAGTATCGGTTTAATTTTGAAGAGAAGCAATAGGTTTGATTGAAAGAAACAGGCATCATTTTGTATGAGATGTCTGCAGTAATCACTAACCTGCTTAACTGGACTTTAAGGTCAAGCCACATGTTATTGGAAAAGTCATTCCCTTTGGATTCACAAAAAGTTCTTGCACTTCACCTGGGACTGCAGGTTCAGTAGGTGCAAATGAACAAAACCAGGAATATTACTTAGCCAAGCATGGGAGCTCCTGGGCAGGGAAACTCAGCCTTCCTACAGGCACTGGGAGCCCAGGTGTCTCTGCAGACTCTGCCTCCCCATGCAAATGGCCTTTGTGCTGTTTATGGACTGGGCCTTTGCACATATCATTGGAAAGCTTCAGAAACAGAGAAATGACCACACATGAGAGAAACTGCAAGCTTACAGTCAGGGTCTGCTGTGGCAAAAATAAGCCTAAAATATGCACCAAAGTATAATGTTATAAACTGAGTAAATTATATGCTTCAAAAGATCCCTGCATACATATTTAGCAAGTGCTGGCTATGAATTTACTAACACCATACTGTGTGTATTTGAGTGACTGGAACAATTCCTGAGGTTAATTACTAAACTAACCAAAGGCCTTGACTCATTTGGAATTGATGGAGAGAGCTGCACTTACTTCTCAAATTTATCAAGTAAACACAATTATGCTGGTCCTGACACATGGCTTGACTAATAGCACAGGCCACTGGAGTAAAACAAACACCCTGCCCTGGCATGTGTCCCTCAGCCTCAGAAACTGTCACGCACCATGAGACGAGAGCTGGTGCAGGAGGGAAAGCAGTGCCCACCCACTGGGTATTCCCCCTGATGCCATATTTTTAAATTACACTGCATTACTGGAAATTACAGAAAAATATGACATTCTCTACCCTTGAAACTTGGGATATGTCTGCAGATAATTCCCGGTAGGTGGTTTTCTGTTTGTAGGATACAAAGCAGTCTAGTTGGCTACAGCAAGCAGGACAATAAGCAAGATGAACACAAAGCATTGAGGCTTGAGATGGTGTCTGAACCAGCTGCCAGTGAACTTCCATCAGAATTTCCAGTGGGAACAAGAGCCGAGAATAGAGAAGAATGGCTCCCAGCCATCTGAGAAGCCTGCTGCAAACTGCTGATCTAGCATCTGCCTATCAGCCCTTGCTAAGGCTGGCACGTAGGCAGAGGGTGTAACTGGATGTCAGTGAGCTAGTGCCACAGGAATCCAAAGATCCCCTCTCCAGCTTGCCTCTCTTGCAAGCCACTGTTGGTGCTTCCTTCCCTTGCCTTTCACTGCATGTTTCTGTACCCTGTACAGATGTCCTTGTTCATGAGGTTTCTCCAGGAGGGACTTTCTTTCCCTAAATTGAATATCTTTTTAAGTAAGCTTTCTTCTAGACACACATAGAATCACCTGTAAACAGAGATGAAGGAAGGGCAATGAATCTATGATTTCCAAGGTTGGTTAATTTGTGAACTGAAAGCCTTTTCCACTTCTGAGGTAATAATAATCATATCCTTAAAAAACATGATGATGTTCTTCATTCATTACTAACAGGTGTGTGGTTACAGACACCCCCACTTAATAAAGCTCTCAAATATGATTAAATCCTACTAAAGCCCAATCTTAGGCATTAATCTGAAGTGGCACTTAATTTGTTAGTGCCTTAAGTGTCCCTCTAACAAACCCTATCTAAATACGGAATTATGAAGCAGAAAGTGACATCCACAACACTGGAATGATGACATTTTGTCCTGGTTCTGGACAGGATGGGGTTAATTTTTGCAGTAGCTGGGGGGCTGGGAAAAATTAAGACTTTAGGTTAAGAGGGGGAAGGTTAAGACTAGAGGTTATTCTGTATCACCTCATGTATTACCAGGGCTGGGGTGAAGAGACTTTTCCAGAGGCAAAGGAAGTGCAGCCAGAGAGAAGGGGTCCTTCCAGTTAGGATAGTGCGGCTGCAGTTAGGTTGGCTTGAGCTCTGCAGCAAGAATTTTGCATGTGAATCCCTCTCTCTCTTTTGTGCACTTTTAATAATATTGTTGCTGTTGCTACTTGTTTACTTATTGTTGTTTCCAGTAAATTGTTCTGATCTCAAGCTGTGATCTTTACCTTTTGTGTCTCCAATTCTTCTCTCCAGCCCACTGCAAAGGGGAAAGGGAGGGGGAGCAAGCAAGTGCCAGTGTGGTGTGGAGAGTCTCAGTGGGAACACTAAATTGGGGACTACCATTCCTAAACCAGGACACATGGTCCTGAGCACTACCAGCTTCTAGAATCGTTTTCAATTTTTGGTTGGCCAAGGCTGCATCCTGCCTGCCCTGGAGAAATGTCTGCAGCACGTTTGACATGAAGTTTCCTAACTTCCTGTACCATTTTGGCTGTGAAGAAGGGGGTGGCAGTAGAGGTACAGTGCCAGCCTTTGGGTACCCCATCAGGTGCCATCCAGACCCCTGGCAGCACTTGAGAGCTAGCTGGAGGGATATGCACATGGATATATCACCCACCAGTAGGAATGTGCGTGTTGCAGAGTGAGATGCCTATCCTGCCCTCCCCCTCCCGCTGCTAGCTGTAACTGCATTCGTGACATCCTTGTGCTTGGGCTTTGCTTTTGGTCACAAAATTTGCATGGGACAGCCCAAGGGCCAGAAAATTGCCAGGAGTATCTGTTTTCAAGTGGGAAAATGGGAAACATGATTACAGAGCTAGTGAAGAAAGACTTGAGCTAAGAATTGCAGAATCATAGAATGGTTTGGGTTGGAAGGGGCCTTAAAGGTCATTTAGTCCAACCCCTCTGCTAATGTAGAGTAATATGTTTCTAAAAGAGAAAAAAAGAATAGAAAGAAAGCCTGGACAGGCTTTATGATGACCCTTTTAGAGTTTGAATGTAAGTGTTTCATGTAGCAGGATTGTAGAAAAGCCAGCTCTTCATTATGTATAATGTCTGTATCTTCTGGAAGACCCAGTGCACTTAAGCAATCAAAAAAAAAAAAAAAGTAATTTTGACGATTCTTTAAAAAAGAAGAAGGAAAGGGGAGGGGGAGGAAAAAGGGTTGAAAGCACTCATTTGCTCTACCATGGGTTTATTTTCATGTGGTTTTGTGATCACAGAAGCACTCTGCCAAACTTGCCCTTTTTTTGTGAAATGACGTGAATCAAAGTTCAGTCATTTTCAGGAGTGAAAAGCTTTTTGTTCTCTTTTAGTAGGAACCAAATTGCAATGTGCGCCAAGGAGAAAGGAAGATGAGTGAAGGTCTTGCACCATACTAGTAAGAAGTCAATGCAGTATTTGAGGACAGTTTATCTAGATACATTCAGCTTATGGCATAGGCACCTGTGGTGCCATAAAGCCAAAAAGCTTAAGATCAGGCATTGAGACAGTAATTAAAAGAAGTGCTTCCCTTAGAGGGCTACAGAGACACTAGGCTGCCGCAGGTGGCAGAAGCAGAGCTTAACAAGTGTCTCTGTGCCTCCAGGAGTGCATCCTGGTGGCAGCCAATCCTACTCACAGTGAGCTGAGCCACCTGCTTCTGTCCCTGGGCAAGGGCTGGTGGGCAGCCCACACGCAGGGGGAGCAGCACAGTGCTGAGCCTCACACCAGCAGCGCTGTCTGCTGGTTCCTGGCGTTTTGTGGCTGGTTGTCATTGCTGGGCCTGGTCTGCAGGCAGGATAACTCATGTTCTAAACACCTAGCTGTCCTTGTGTGACACTAGTGACAGCTGCATCACTGGCCCCTTCAAAAAAGTCCTGCATGTCTTTGTGGACTGCTGTTTACTGCTGATGCAAAGAGCTGTGCTTTCTCCCCAAACTTGGTAGATGTTTCCTGGCTCTAACTGCCATGAATTATTTTCCCCGAGTCTGAGTTATTTCCCCAGATCCTATGAAACTTAGGAATTCCACAGCTGAACTATCCTAATGATTCAGGGCTGTTATGATTTACAATCCTAATTAGATTCCTCTGTGCATTATGACTGATTCTCTAATTGTTGGATAGCCTGCTATGCTTTTCAACAGGATTTCTGCTTCATTCAGTGAATATGATTAGTCCTGCTCTGGGGGGTCCCTTTCGCTATATTTGTAGTCCTTAGATGGCCTCTGTGTTTGGTAGTCTGACTACAAAGGTTTTGCACCAGAGCACAGGTTTGGGAGAAATTTGGATGTGCACCAACCCCTTCTAATGCCCTGATTTCCTTAGCAAGGAAACCCTGACACACAATGAAAGAAAATCACTGTATTTCTACAAAAGTATCTAGTCTGGATAATCAGGGAAAGAGGGATACCGAGTGCCTCTGCAGGTAAAGCAAAGTACAGCTTATATGACTTTCATCTTTTACTGCCATGGATTTTGGGAGGAAACTCTCACAGCAAACACTTTAGGGACCTGGAGAAGATGGTGGACAGGGCTGTCATGATTGAATCGATGCGATGCTGCTTGGAAAAATGGATTCTGTCTGTACTGCAGCCACAGAGCTTGTTTGTGATGCTGAGCAGAGAAATTCCAACTCTGTTTTCCACATCCTGCCTGTGCACAATGCAAAACTGTGGAGTTTGTTGGTAAAACAGAGGAGAGAAATCAGCAACCAGACTCAAAGCAATTAAAGTGCTTCAAAACCTAACATCCCCTACCAAGTCAGGACTTTCAAATGCAGCACCCAGCACAGCTGGACATTTCAGATGTAATATCTCACTGTCTCAGCTCCCCATCTCCATGGGAAGCAGCAATACCACATCAATCCTCAAGATTTGCTGTGTATATCAATCAATTATTTTTTCAAACCACTCAAACATTGTAATGATGAATGTTTTAAAGAACTTATGATTAATGTTGTCTTCAGATTAAGTCTTCACAGTGTACATAAATAAGGCCTGGGGCTGAACATAGACAAATTAAGATAAAATGAATTACAGAACAGCTGCTTCTGGGGGGAGCGAATCCACTGTACTCTCCAGGTGGTGAGGGCACTTGAAGATGGTGTATGTGGGCATGAAATTAAAGTCCAGGACATGGGCTTTGCCCACAAAACACTGAAGCAAGCTTGCACAAACCTCTTTTCATTGTTATCTTTGATTTTGCAACTTTTCAACCTTTTTCAATCAATGAGATAGTTTTTAATGTATTAAATGTACCAAGGCAATGCAACAACTCAAAGAGAGAATTAATTTTTGTTGGGTGCCTGAAGCACATTTAAAAAAAGAAGAAATCAACCTTCTTATATAAATAATAGTGGTAAATGCTGGAAATCACATGGCTGGTAGTGACATGCTAATGTGGCCTTGTCATGGACTCTGTGGTGGCCACAGTCCCCTTTGAACTGTACCCACACAATATTCTTTCCTGGGTCATATTGTGTAGCATCCCTGTCTGGAATTCTGCCTCCAGCCTTGGGTGTCTGTGTATCTTGGTACACTTTTTTACTCCTGGGCAAGGAAGTACCACTCAGCCATCTGCCGACTTTTTGAGGAAGGACTGAAGGAAAGAGAATGGAGAGGGGATTTTATCCATGCATACAAGTAACTTAAGGGTCAGTGTCAAGAGAATGGGACCAGTAGTGTTCAGTGACAGGACAAGGAGCAAAAAACCTGAAACACAGGAAATTTTATCTGAGTATTAGGAAAGACTTTTTTAGTTTTAGGATGCTAGAGCCCTGGCACAGGCTGCCCAGGAAGGTTGTGGATCCTCCTTCTCTGGAGATATTCAAAACCTGCTGGATGTGATCCTGGGCAGTCTGCTCTAGGTGAACCTGCTTTAGCAGAAGGGTTGGGCTGGATGATCTCCAGGTATCTTCCAATTTGAACCATACAGTGATTCTGTGGTTGTATGGCTGACAATCCATATTTCCTGTCCATTCTTTCTGCTTTGAAGATTGTGGGCTAAAACTGTGCCCTGGCTTTCTCCCCTCTGTAAAGAGTTTGGCTGTAATTTACTGTGAACATGAATTGTGGTTGCCAGCAGCAATAAAACCCTGGACCATGCTTTCTGGCTCAGCTTGAGTGTCTCAGGAAGCCTATGGTGAGGGCTTCCCATAAGGAAGGGCACAAAAGGCATAGCCACCCTGGGGCTGGCAGCAGCTCTGAACCCCTGCAGTTTGAGCAGTGCAGGGGGACAGCAGATGGGGACTGCTGCTCCTGGGGACAAGGCAGCTGAGCTGGAGCTGCTGGCAGAAAGTTGCAGGGAAGGAGCTCAGAATAGCTCAGACTTCTCTGAAGCGTGACCTGGGCTAGTGATGAATTAGCACACAGGAATCAGTGAACTTCTAGCCCTGAGGTTTAGTGTACATCCCCAAGGCTAAGTTAGGAGGCTGTGTCACAATCCAGCTAAAGCTTAGGTGCCTTCCTTCACTTGGGTGCATTAAAAATAGGGGGTCAAATCATCCAGTGGTTCTAGCCCCAGAGATCCTCCATAGGATAGCAAACAGAGCATCTCACTTGACGGGGGCTTCAAGCATTTTTTCTGCATGAATGCTTCTGCAGTAGCTCCTCCTGGGAGACCAGACCCAGAACTAGCAGGGGTGGATTTCTGACTCTCATCCCCTGCCCTGCCATATGCACCATCTTGCTGTACAATACATGAGCACCCCTTTGCATAACTAGTACTTTGCTGTGGAGGGAATCCAACTTATACTAAATTACAGGTTGGCCAATCTGAGCTTGCCAGTTCAGTTGGAAAACAAACAACCTCATCTAATTTCCTGCATGTATGTTTTTCCTGCATATTCTTCAGCTTTGCCTTGGCATTTCAATAGCAGCAGGAGACTATTAGCTTGTCAACAATGGTCTATTGCATTGACATTATCTCTTAATTACACAATTACTTTGTTATGTACTGTAGTATGAGCAATAAAACATTTGAAGTACTTCAAGCAAATACATTTTAAAGGTTTAAAAGAAAAAAGACACAATCCAACTCTGATTCAAACTACCTGCTAAGTGTAAGTACTTTTCTTTCCCTCTCTTAATAGATTAAGGAATTAATTGTACAATTAGTGCTAGAAAAGGTGTAGGTGAAATGATTGGTAAAATGGTGCTCTTTGTCTTTTTACACTGATAGACATATCAAGAGAACAGGACTGATTTATTCACATCACTCCTTGTCCTATCACCACGGGACCCCTCAGAAATTAACTGGACCCAGTGCAGCACATGCCACCCCCATGGCTGGAGGCATCCTGACAATGCCCTGCACCTGCTGGCTCTGCTGTGCCATCAGGCAAGTGCTGGCCTGACCACACTCTAGGGTGCTATGGGGTCATCTCCTAGCACCAGGTCCAAATCTGGGGTTACACCACTGGGTTTGCACTTCAGAGAAGCTAACCTGGCATACTGTACTGTCACTGCTGCTGCCTGAAGGGATGCTGGAAGTGCAGCTCACAGCCAGGCACTCTGGCAAACCACTCCCACCCCCGCCAGGTTGTGGCTTACTGGCAGCTGTGTTGTCATGCCCCAGACTTGCTCCTCCCAAAGGAGTCAAGGGTACTTTGTCATTGCCCTTGAATGACAGTAAAACTTGGGACATTTTAGCCTAGAGAAAACTGGTGCAGTTGGCAAACCTTTTATTTTAGAAGCAAATCTCATTATCCCCTTAAAAGTCCAGCACTGCTGACTTCTAGATTATATTTTTTTCCTACAACCCTTGCTTTGCCTCCTGACAAAATCAATATCCTAAAAATAAATAAATAAGCACACAGTGCAAGCATCTAAATTGAAAAGCAGCAGCTGGCAGAACCATGCATCTTTAATCTAGATTTAGTCACCCAGATAAAGTGAAACTTTGCAAGACCCCTCAGGCAAAGCATTTGACAAATTTTCTGTGCTGCACTTCAGAAAGCTATGAGTCCTTTCCCCATTACAGGTACAAAAGAACAACAACATGGGAATGCTCCCAGTCACTTCTCCCACAGCTCCCCTCAGCCTCTCTCCTGGGATAGACGAGGAACCTGATGGTGACTTTGGCTAAGGATTTGTGTGTCAGCACAGTGGAGGAGGAAAGCTCCAAGGGATGCTTGGGATAAGCTGTAGGCGCAAGCTACAGATCCAAACACCTGGCATGGTTTCACTGAAATCCTTGCATTTTCTCAACCCCTCTGTGAGAGGAAAGTACATTTACAAAGAAGAGCCCTGTTTTCCTGGAGGGTGCTTGGTTTTTTTTTTTGATTTTGTGGGAACCCTACAGGGAGGATTCAGGGATGATGACTTGAGCAGGATTGCTTTTCTGCTAATGTTGCCAGTCAAGAACTGCACAAGCATGTAACAGAAAGATACTTGCAGCAGCTCAGCTCCTCACCTACTCCCATCGCCAGAGAATTTTACCTGGTACCCTATTCTGTGACTCTTTCTGGGAAGCAAAAAAAAGGTATCATAATGTTGCATTATTAGAAAAAGAATGAGAGAGGAGAAAATGCAGGTCTGTTATACATCACCCAGGGAATGAAAATCAGCAGCTCTGAAGAACAATCTGGATGTGGATATTACAGTGATGGCTAATGAATAAGGCAGTGAACAGAGCATGCAGGTTTTTACAGCAGTCTGTTTGCTTCCTTGGACTTCTCATTGGCTTTGCAACACACAGTTTAGCTAAAATTTGATGGCTGTTCTGCACTGAAATATTTTTCAGAGCTAGAGATAAGTCTAAGCTGCACTGAGATGTCAGTGGAGATCTCAGCCCCCCGTGACATACTGGAGATGGATTTGAGCCCATTCAGGCTTTGCAAAAGTGTGAATAATTTTAGGAAGGATTTTGAAGGCAGAAAATATTAGCTTTTTTGGGAGAAGGAATACTGTGCATAGAAGCAGCAGGGAATGGGTGACAAAAACCAAGAGGGGAATGCTTTCCTTGCACAGAAATAAATGTTTCCGAATAGCCCCCGGGTAATGGGTTAGGAAGTGGATAGAGATTTATATGTCCTTTTAACATATTCCTGTCTCTGTGGCTGTGTGTTGCATGCAATAACTGCTCTGGCAACCCTGGTCTCAGACTCACAAAATGTTTTCAAAATAGGATTTTTGTGTTTGCTGCCGTTGGCCTGATGAAGCTATAATGGCAGAGAAGTTCAAAAGCACCAGATGCTGAACCCTGGCTCTTTGGGTTTTTTTCATCACATAGATGCAAATATCAGCTGTCAGCTAGAGATTATGCAAAATAATTCCTTTTGAATGATAGGAATAAACACTTTTTGAACATCTGCATGAAGAAGGAAAAGAGAAGATGATGACAATCTGAAAGACAGGGGGGCAAGGACAACATAAACAATTAGCATGTATGGGCAGACGTGAGAACAAAAGGGCATGTTTTGTGATACTTGTTGCCACAAGTGCTGTACACTAGAGAATTATGTGCTTGTTTTTTGCCTTCTTTTTGGCACTGCATCTCAGATAGGTCCTGCCCTCCTGTCCAACCTCTGCAGCTCAGTGGAAAGTGATTTGTAAGTGTCTTTTGAGACATCTCATTTTTTAAGCTTTGGATTCGATTTGGTTTCCATATGTTCTTCATAGAATTTGATATTTCATGGTTAAAAATGTTTATTCAACTGTAAAGACCAATGTTTTATTTTTTCAGAAAGGGTCTCTTGAATTTAGATTGTAGTTGTTGAGGGTATTTTTCTCTTTGAGAGGAAAATATGAAATAATTTGACACATTTTAAAGCTGATTAATTTTCTATTCTAGTTAAGAAATGTGTGAAAATAGTTTTCTTGAGCAAAATTCCTGACCCATTCTGTTATTGTGTTTTGCCTATTCTGCATATGTGCTGTTTTCCAACAACAAACAGCCCTGTAGGATCATGGGGGAACTTTGGTCTTTTTCTTTTCCTTATTCTTCCTGCCTAGGAGCTACTCTGCAGTACAGAATAAGCATTTCTTTTTTATTTTCTTTCTTCCTTCTTCAATCTTGCAGCATACCCGCCTCACTGTGCTCCCACTCTTTTGAGTCTTTCTGCTTTGTCTGCATTTCTGCAAATGAATCATTTTTTTGCATCTGTTTTTGTGAAAGGGAAAAAAATACAAAGCAAAACAAATGAGTTCTGTGAAATGTCAAGGAAGCTGTTAAACAACAGTCTTGAAAACGGCACCTTAATTGCATCACTAATGGGAGTTCTTATCTAATTGAAAAGCAACGAAGCAGATCATTTTTATGTTGTAGTTTCCATTAACCACTGCCTGAGAAGTGGAGAAATGAAGAGGAACCACAAAACAAACCTTTCCAAGGGCTGGGGGTCTCTTTGGCAGAGAGAGGGATGTGCCTCCTTGGAGACTTGGCTGCCCACCTTACCTGCTATTGGGAGCATTGGTGCTGCCTCTGGAAGGCACTGGGAGCTGAAGCAGCCATGGAGAAGGGGTGCTGGGCTCTCACTAGGAAAGCATCAAAGCCATCTCCGCACAGGGCGGTGTGACACCCACTGAGGCGCAGAGAACCGTAAGCCTCAAACTTCTGGGCTTTGCAGAGCCTGTTTTTATAAAAGTTTTATTGCTTAACACCACCTATCTGCGAGCAGCTGACGCAGTCAGCTGCAGTAGAAACTTTATTTTTGGATAAGCTTTAATGAAACCTTGGAGCACAGACTGAGGTGCACAGAAAGGTGCTGTGTGCTTAGGGCACCTTAGGGCTCCTGTATCACACTTACTGCCCGTGTGAGGACTGGTTTGCACACGCACATGGGCCCTGACCTGTCTGCAATTACTGCCCTTAGGATGCACTGGGGCTGCTGTCCCTCCACGACTCTCTTTGAGATACATGCACAAGCAATCAACATTTCTCATTTCTCCTCTGAGAGTGGATAAGCATGTGAAAATTGATCTGTACTTGTCCAGTAAGTCCTGCCCTCCCATCTCAAGAAAACCTTGACAGATTCAATCAATTCCACAGCAACCAGTAAGCTGACAAAAAACCTAGAGCCTGGTTAAAAACCAGCCTGGAGCAATGGCAACATACAGCCAGAATTTAATAATGTGACACTTTGGGAGAGAAAGTGAGATGGGATTCTTGCCTCGTTGCTTGGTGCTCCTTTGGGAAAAAGCACACTGTTCTAGGCACTCTCCTGGACTATGGGGATGGGGAGCAAGGGATCCTTCTGGCTGGGTAGGTTAATGCCATTGTGCTAAGAAGCAAAGGCAGTCTGGCCTCAAAAAGGGTCTGGGACTTTACTCATAGCTCTTCTCATTCCCTAGTAGGTGTGCAAATCAGCACATTTGGGGCAGGGATGATGGGGATTCAGTGCCAGGACTTAACTATGTGCTTCTATCTGATCAATTAAAAGAGAAGCTGTATGGTTTTCTTGCTCCTGTATGTAATTTCTGTTTGAAAGTAAATATTGCATGCAATTGGTCTGGAGGCTTAGAGCTTATCCACACCTAATATTTATGAGTGTTTGTGGTGCATAAGTGAAACAAATGATTACCTAAATTGTACTGGGAGAATAGGAAGGATCCATTCAGCAAACAAAACAGGCTCTGATCTTGTTAGCTGTACAAACACACACAAAAAATGCCATTCAGGGAATAATGCATATCTCCTGTTTCAGCAGCTTCTTTCACTCTCTGAAGCTCGCCTAGGGACGGTGCACCCAGGGATCCCACCAGGCACATCTTTGGCTGTGTGCAGTAGCTGCGAGTCCTGTGCATACACAGAGTCCTTCCTCTCAGCCTGTCCTGCAGGTGCCGCACAATTAACCCTAATCACAGATCATCACAAACTGAGTAATTGAGTAGCAATTGAGTAGCAAATGCTGCTCAATTGTCCAAGCAAAGGGGAACAGACTACCCAGGGAACTGGCGGGGGAGCAGAGCTCGGCACAGCACAACTGCCTGAGTGGAGAGCTGATGTAGATAATATTCTTTTTCATAGAAAAGTGCCAAAGGTCCCTCAGTGATGATACACAGATAAGAAAACCTCAGAATTTGTATTTCATCTGAAATACCTCTGTGCCAGCAGCGGACCCCAGTCAGTAATGATACACGGGGGAAGTGGTTTGGTATAGACTCTGTTAGTAATAGACTGCTTATTTTTTTCCCTTGCCCTCTTCACATGCCAGTGTTACTATTTTAACATTATTTTCCTGAGAAATATTTTCACCTGTGTTGGTAGAACAGTTTGAGCAGAATTTTGCAATAATTAATAAAACCAACTGGCCAATTTAATTTTACTTAAAAAAAAAAACCCTTATCGGGATAAAAGTCTCAGCACTGACAATCTCCTCAGGGAAATTCTGCATGATTACCTTTTGATATCCCTGGCATTTTCTAGCGGCAGAAATCCTGCAGCGTTTCTGAAACAGAAGCTGCTGTGCCAGCTTCCTCCAGCAGCCTGGCTCGAAGGCAGCTGCCAGATGTGCTGCTGGAGGTCTGCACCTCCCAAAGCCTTTAGGCACCCCAGCTGCACATTGTATCCTCCTGCTGCACCACGGAGGAGTCCCAGTATTAGACAGTGACCTGGGCTGTGGCGCTGGGATCCAGGGATGGTTTTCAAACAGCTTGCTTGAGCTGAACATTATGGACTGGGGCAACCTCTGACATTACTGGGGGTTTTGAGTTACAGCTCTGAGGATCAGAAAGGGCTGCTCTGGGAATGTGGATGTGGCAGAGTGGTGGGCATCAGGAGATTCTGCCTGAGGACACACTGTCCCTGTGGCAGCAGGCTAGGCTCTTCCCACAGATGGCAACAGGGACATGGTGGCCTCCAGAAGCTGAAATCTTGGCTCAGACTTCCAGAAACTCTTGAGGTTCCTGAATTAATGCAGAGAGCTCATTCACCTGTGGGGAGTCTTGTGATTTAATGAGTCTCCTCCTTCAATTTCTTTTTTTTTTTCATTTCTAGTCAGATAAAACAGTGAAAATTAAAAGAATAGTGGAGGTGTTGAAGCAATTTTTTTTTAATTATGATGTGAGCAAAATCACACACTTCACTTTAAATGAAAGTATTATTTGAGTAACAGATAATGTCCTGGAGATGTTTTCTAAAAATGAATTTCTATTCTTCCCTTCAAATGATGTCTCCAGGAATGTGCTCTATTTCTGTCTGGCTTTACTGAGGGCATATACAAGTATTGCTCCCTGCAGAGAGTGAAGAGAACTATAAGTCTTTTCTGGGCACTTGCCATGATTCTCTCTCCTCTCTGCATCACTTCTGATGTTTGTCCCCTTCTGCTGTGCTGGTTATGCTGCCCTCATCACTCACTCACTCCATCTCCATAGATGCTCCTCCACCCTTTTAGTCCTTTCCCCATGAATGGACATTGTTGCTTTCTCACCTGTGTGGGAGCACTTCTCTGAGCTACCCCCCTGTGCAGGGCCAGACTGTGCATGGGATAACCTCCCTGAATTGGGCCTCCTCTAACAGTCCCTCAGACCTTTTCTCTAGCATTTCTTTGCCCTGATTTAAAGGAAAACAAGCAATGGGTGAGGGTGAGCCCTGCCTATCAGCTCAAGGTTGTGTCCTCCTGCTTCCTCAGGCACACCCATGTGCCCCTTGCACTGTCCCCTGTCAATGCTCTTCTGGGGGCTTGTACCCTTGGCCTTGGTCCCTCTAACGTGTGTTCAGATTGCAATAATGTTTTTAATGGCCTTCCTGGGCTGAAAACAATTTGGATCCCGTGTAGAAGTGTCTCCAACAGCCTCTCAAGCTGAAGGACTGAGCCTGCAGAGGCACTCACAGCTGAAACACTGTTGGAAAGGAACTGGCAAGAGACTCTTGGAGCTAATAATAATAATGATAGTGTTGCAGCACTGAAGCAGAAGAGATAGAAGTCATTAGGAATGAAGAGAGGTATTGAAGTAGAGTAGAAAGGTATTTTAGAGAAGTTGGATATATTAGCAAGGGAATGCTGGTTAAAAAAGTATCGACACAAATCGGCTTATGATTAAAAGTTGAATTAGTGAACATAGTTAAGAGGATTAAAGAGAAAAAATAAGCTAAATAGTTGAGATAGTAATAGTGCACTGGCTTTGAGCAGGTTTGGTTAATCAGACTGGAGCTTGTGTTGTCTCTGCAGAGAGAGAGCACAGAGGAGCTGGTTGAGCAGTGAGCCCAGCAGCACAGCACAGTGGGGACTGCAGGTGCTGGGCAGCTCCTGGGGACATCCCTCACAGGCTTCTTCTCACAGGTTCCTTGCTGAGGCTGTGACTGAAGTACAGGGCAACCTCCTCATGCTAGGGGTGCCCCTTCAGGTTTTGGGGCTTGTTAATATCTTTCTGCTGGAAGTTGCATTCCTGTGAGTGGTATTTGAGCAGACATCAAGGACAGTATTTTCAAACCTGAGTCTTTGCATTTATTGCTATCCTTTTTCTCCAGATAGGTGTTGGGGCACTAATGGTACTTAAGCAGGTAATAATGCTTGCTACTGCACCTTGTAGCAAGGAAAAGATTATTGGCACCTTTTGAAGAAAAGTAGATTGCAGGAAAATTTGTGGGAAAAACTCCTGAAAGTGTAGTCAGTACATGACTTCAGTTACTGAGCAGCTTCCCTTCTTCTTGTCATGAATATAATTGTCCTGCTTATCTCTACTACAATTGTGCTGCTGGCCGTACTTTGGAGTCCTTTGGAGCATCTATCTCCAAGTCCACTAGCAGCACTTCTTTAAGTGATTTTAAGTAAAAGAGCTCAATCCTCTTTTTCATGTGAAAGGGAGGTGGTTTCCCAGTAGAAACCAGTCTGGCAAAGGCCTTGCCATGACTGCAACCCTTGGATGCTGCAGTGCCCATATGCTGCAGAAATCCTGAGGGAGTGTATAAAAGAAGAGAAAGATGCAAATCCCACCTCTTAAAATGCAGTACTGGCAAAATTTGGGCTCATTTTATTCATACCTGTTGGACTCGGGGCCTGAGGCATTAAAAGGAGGGTTTCAGGAATAGCCACCAGCATCTACACACCATGCTTTTACATTTGTGATTGTTGGATCCTTGAGATATTTAAGATTATTTCATGATAAAAATGAGGGAGGGAAAGGGTTTTCCATGTAAAAGTAATCTTTACCCTGAATTAAAAGGGCAATGTTTTGAATTGTCCAGAATTCCTAAGAAAAACAATGGTTCCAGCAAGCAGTGCTTTGAGACTCGCTGGGTTTTCCAAGACCTGGTGGCTCTGCTATATTTTTTGGGTTTCAGTTTTAATGCTATAAGCAGCTTGCAGTTGTGATCAACAGCTGTCTACAAATTCAGGCCCAAATTTCAGTTTCTTATATGTCTATCTTATATTTTCTGTCTTAGG
Source organism: Emberiza elegans (assembly GCA_024865655.1). Classification (NCBI taxonomy): domain Eukaryota; kingdom Metazoa; phylum Chordata; class Aves; order Passeriformes; family Fringillidae; genus Emberiza; species Emberiza elegans. The sequence goes on along the minus strand of JALJVW010002597.1, from coordinate 21,579,039 downwards.
GAATTCCTATTCTTGCACATGTGGTTCTTATTCATATAATTTACTACAGCTTGGTTATCCCCACAGGCTTTGTGAGCACTGAAGGCTGGAACTCTGCTGGTCCTCTATGGCCTGTCCTAGGAATATGAGGCAGTGGGTTTAAGATGCATATGGGCTTGTGTGTAAAGGCAGCTGGAGATGGAAAAGTCTGTTTTGAGGCTACCTGCAATACCTCAAAAGTAATGTTATTTACTTCTGAGAGAAAATAAAGCTCTGTGAATACTTCATCCACCATACCAGAGTGTGTAGGAACATTTCTTTTCCAGCTGGAAAAGCTTATAAATGTATTTTTATTTTTCTGCTGGAGTTTATTTCCTGTTCTGATGAGCTGGTCCCACCTGCCTCTCAGAGAGTGTCCTTGTGAGAGACCCTTAGTTATAGCTAATGTTTTCATGTGAATGTTTTAAGTTGGGAAAAAGCTACACTGCTCTTCAATAAAAATGCTAAATAAAAAGTATTCTGGCCAGCTCATCTTATACAGATATTTTCATCAGCATTACTGAAAAAAATATTTTCCACAGAGCTACTTACATTCTTAAGCTGTCGCTGTGCCAGCAGTGAGTATTCTCCTCCTGCTGGCTGGCTCTGCAGCCCAGATACATCGGGGTGTAAGTCATGAAACCTGTGCTAGCTCCAGCCATGAGCTGCAAGAAAGCATTTGTCCCCTGAGTCAGCCTGCCCCAGAGGAGACTCTGTCCCAGTGATTCAGAGTTCTTATTGCTGTTCACTGTCCTGTACTCCTTCCCTGCCCTATTTTTTCTTCCTGCTCCTGTGCCTTGTCTCCAGGAGCAGCAGGTAATAGTGAGCAGGATTTTTTTTTTTTACTCCTTCAGCAAGCATGATTGAGACTTCAATTTCTTGCTCTGCTTGTTGATCCCACAGAGCTAAGCTCATATCCTTCATAATTCAAGGTGACATGACCAGGCTCACTGGGGACTATCCCTGCACACTACATAAATGAATAGTCCTATAAATGGTCAAGTAGTTTTCCAGTACTTTGACTTCTCTGTTTTGTTGTTCAGATCTCAGAAAACAAAGATTACTCTGTTTCTGCCTGTACCATATTGAATTTGAAGAGTTCCTTTGTCCCCTGTTCTTTTTAATGATTGTTATGTATTTGTGGTAGATAACTTTTCTCACTCCACTGTGAGAGATGCTGCTATTCCTATTTATTCACTGGGACACTGAGTTGTAAAGAAGTTGTGGGTGTGGGCTTTGTGGCACTGAGTACTGCCAAGGCTGTGAGATCTGGAGCACCCAGCAATCTCCTCCCAGGCAGAGCCAGTAATAACACTTCAGAGAATGCAGAGTGTTTTTCTGTGACTGCAGAGTGAGACCGTGCTGCAGCAGTGAACTCCTGGACTAAGGATCAACATGAGAAAGACTGCCAGGGCTATTGGCTCATTTTCCCTCTAATTATACCACACACTGAATAAGTCTGTTTGAAGATGTCTTTTCCTTTCCTCACTCCAGATCTACTCTTTCCCTTGATTTTTTTCTCAAGTATTTTCTCTCTAAGTACTCTGTGATGCTTCCTCACCCATCCTCACACACCAGCCATGTCTGTTTTTAAAAGAAGGTATTTTGGCATGATTAAACATACAGACAATATTATTAAACAGAATCCTAAAAACCACTACCTTCTTGTTTTTTCATGCGCTTCTCACTTCCTGCATGGAGTGCCTGACCTACAGAGAGATTTTGGAAAAGAGAATTAACAATTTTGTGTAGCTGTTGACAAGTCAGTGAGTCAGAACTAAAGCTGGAATGCTGTGAGGGGAGCTGCAGCCACCAGTGGTGCTTTCTGCAGATGGATAAGCCAGCCTGGATAAAGGGGAGCAAAGATATTCCTTCTAAAACATTCCTCCTAACACAGAGCCAAAATAAAAAGGAAACTCAAAAATAAAAATAAAAAAAAATAAATTTTCTTATCTTCTTAAATTCTTCTTTCTCAGGGTATTCTTATCTTCTGAGCTTTGACTAGGACAGAATATGGAAATGATCACAATAGACTATGGGTAACCAGGAGAAAAAGTCCAGCCAGTTTGTGCAGACAAGAAGTGTCCAGGTTTCAGAAAACCATGATTTACAGGACCCCCAGAACTTTTGCTTTGCCCTAATGGGAATTCTCATGGAAATAGGACATGCAACTGCTGAGTCCATAACACTTCTGCACTTGCTAATCTTCTTTTTGTTATTGAATTCCCTGTGCATCAGACAGTTGGTATTTGGCCATTTTTTCCACTTGACTTTGTGATGTTGCTGCCCTCTTTCTTTAGTAGCACACCTGCCTTGTGATCCTTTCCCATAACCCACCACAGACAACAATTAGTCTGGGATCATCCTTTCCTATCATCAACTTCCTGCATTTATAAGTGGAAATTTAGAAGAAATTATTTGGAGGCTGCTGGTATCTGAAAGGTTCTGAACTGGGGCAAGGACTTCTGGAAAGGCTCAGACTGTATTAACAGTCCCATCAGTCCCCCTGTTGCTTGTTCTGTGGTAGAAATTTGTACCCAAAGAGAAAGAGCTTTTTCTCAACTGCTGCACTGCTTTTCTGTAGTGACCTGCATGGGTTCTCCATTGTCTTGAGCCTATTGAATTTTGCCTTCACTTTCCTCCAATGTAATCACACTCATTCCTCTTCTCAGTTTAAGACTTTGTCCTGCCACTGTGTCAGAAGATTCCTTCTGCCTCTCTTGGTCTTCAACATACCTGTCCCCTTGCTCATTAGAGCAGCAGTCACAACAGGCTTGGCTCCCACCCCCTGGCTTCCTCCAGGAAGTTTGCAGATCCATGCTTTACAATGCTTCTAGCCAGGAAAATAATATTTTGCAAATGCTTTCAGCAAACAAACAAATAAAACATTTGCTATTTTTGTTTCTTTTCCAGAAAAGCTGAAAAGCTGAGAGAAAGCTGAGAGAAATGTAAAGGTAGGAGACATTCGTGAGTAAATCTCTCTCTCCCTTTTTTTTTTTTTTTTTTTTTTTTTTTTGTGAATTAGTGGAGGGTCAGATCAACCTCTCAGTTTTCAATGGACAAAACATGCACAGCAGGGCTGTAGCTGAAGAGGTCATAAAGGGTCAGAGAAACACGCCGTTCTTCTCATCATCCCTCTAAATTCTTCAGAAATCTCTCTATCGGATTTTATTGCTATTTTTTGTGGCAAATCGAGGTCACTCTGCTGGGTGTTGTATAACATGGACAGGCATGAATGTGGGTTGATGCTGCCCGCCAACCTTTGTGCCCAGTGGTGGTACAAGACCTGCTGCTGCTGCAACCTCCCACATGTGCAAGTTCCTTCTCAGGCTGGTTAACAATTACCCACTTCTTCCAGAAGTGAAGGACTGTGACCTCAGCCTCCACACCCAGCTGCTGCATTGTCACTGTAACAATAGTGCCACTGCAGCTAGAATGAGGTGATGTTTTCCAGGGATTCATTCAGCAAGAAAGTCTCTGAAGTGTGTGAGATCTGAAGAGAGTAGCAAATGGCAATTCAGCATAAAGGCACTCTCTTTCTTTTTGAGAAAGTAAGGAGAGAAGAATAATATGATCTAATAAAAGGTATTATATTTCATTCCAATACACCTTGCCCCTTCAATAAAAAGATGAACTAGAACCACTAGTTTGGCCAAGATAGAGACTTAGCAACTGTTGAATTATTTCCCATTGGACAACAGGCATTTGGAAGCATTGGAGGGAGTGGAAGGGAACTGGGAATAGCTGTTGACCCAGTCCTGGTTCTGCTAATAATGATTAGCTTTCTTCTCCTTGTGCCATCATTGCACAGACCTGTAATTGGTGACATCTTTTAATGTGTGGGCATGACTGCTTGAGCCCAGGGTTACTCAGCTTTCTGGGTGTTCAATTGTGTGCACAGCTGCGGTGTTAAATATTCCGGCAAACAATTCCTGCAGCATTTCCCTTCTTTCAAAGTGTGACCCAGTGACCCCCTGCAGCCTGCCTGAACTGCAGTGACAGCCTTGCCAGTCGGGCACTGTGGCTGCTTCAAAGGCCAAGCTGCCATGTCCTACACACCCAATCTGCAATTCAATTAGCCCCTTCTTCACATTCCCCAGTCTGCATCTGAGACATTCCCTCACAGCCCTGTAGTCTTGCTCTGCCCTCATCATATTGCCTGCTTGAGAGGCTGAGACCTGGCATGGTCAGAGGGTGTCTGGGCAGGTTCTGTGTTTTTCCCATCTTGTGACACCATCCCAGGGAGGGTGTGACCCCATCCCAGGGAGGGTGTGACCCCATCTGTCACTTATTATGTGCAGGCTGGAAAAAGGAAAAACCACCTGCTTAGCTTGTTGTTAACTTGGGAAGAACCTGGGTCTTGTGGTTAAGGAAATGACTGGGGGCTGAGGGCTCCAGTCCTCAGGCTCTGCCTCGGACACAAATGTCCAGATGGCCTTGGGCAAGTCGCCTCCCCTCCTCAGCAGTCTGAACCTGTGCTGTTTTCCTCCATCCTGTTGTCTGCCTCACCTCTTTGCATCAATGTGCCTGCGTACTCCTGAGGACCACAACTAAAATGCCTGAACAATTAAAACTGGCAAGCTTTCTGGCATTAGGATTGTGATGGATGCACTGACCATATTTTCTGCTTTTACTGGAAAAGAAATCAAGTGGGCCAAGAAAGAAAACAAAAACCAACAATGAAAATCTCTGCTTCAGTTTGCCAGTTGGTGGAGCAAAGAATTATCCAGGTTTTCACTGTATGTGTTGCCTCATGCCAATTGCAGCATAGTGCTGACCCCACACTTCTGCAACAACAAAACAAATAGATCCCACTTCTGCAATTAGTTTTTGTCCCTAAAGCCTTCTTAGGTTCTGGATTTGTAGTTCCAAGGTGGAAATGCCTTCCACCTGCCCACCATTCTACCTCTGCCCAGACCATCAGAATATATAAAGAAGCTTGAAGAGGTTAGTTATCTTTGGTTATGTTGTAAGATGAAACCGAAAGTATGTCTTCCATCACCATCTTCATAAGCTGTTAAAAACCAGATAGGGCAGTGTTCTTTATCTCTTCCATGGCTCATCTCTGATAACTCCCTCCAGGAAGGTATCTTCTGCTAATGGGCCATCAAGTCTCACTGCATGACTCACAAAATTACATCATCCCATAGTGAGATGCTCTGACCAGGGGGAGGAACCAAGCATTCCTACCTGGATATAATCTGAGGTTTGGAACACCACAGGCAGCCTGACCTACTGGATTCCTGGAGGATAAGAGCTACATAACTATCACTGGACCTTCAGAGGAAGACCAGACCCTTCTACAGGATCACTGCTTCAATAGAACCACATCTATCACTTCAACAGGATTGCAGCCACCATTTAATCAGACTGCTACCACCACCCTGACCAACAGGGTGTCAGCTTGTATCCTGACTGTTAGTTTAAGCCAGTGTTTCTGTATTATTGCCTTTTTCTTAATTTTCCTATTAAATTTTAGTTCTGACTTGGGATTTCCCACTGGTTTGCTTTCAAACTAGTACAGTAGTGGGATTTGCTGTCTCTTTTTTGTCTGAGATTTGAAATCTGCTGCATTTCTTTAGAGCTGAAGAAAAGAGATCTATTAATATATTAGTGCTACGTCTGCTTTCATCCCACACCTCCTTCACATATCCCCTCATTCCTTTTAAAGACAGCTTGACTGCAGGTATGAAATACATTGTGGGGAGTCCATACATTACTTCCCTTGAAGTAAATCAAGATCTCTGCTGCTTCACAGTCATTTTGCCTGAGCTACTTAGTCCTTCCTAGGTGCAGGCCTGGCTGTTTGCTGAGAAATCCAGGACTCAATGGAGCTGTCAGTCCTCACTTTCCTTCTCAGGGCAGCTGCTTCAGTGCAGTCATCACCAACAAAATATTCGTATGCAAACCAAACCAGGTTTGTGCTGAAAGAAAATTGCAGCCATTATGATGCTCCTTTTCCATTCCTCCACCTGATCCCTCAAGAAGAGCTTCAGCTATCAATTATTTGAGAAATTGGAGCCATCTGTGGGGCATGGGGAACTTTATCTTTGCATGCTGTGCATAGCATAGATATGAACTGGGAGTCCCATAGGAAAAAACGCTATTATTATTTAAAGAGCTATTGGCTGTCATTGCTCTGCCCTCCACAGAGGTCTCTGCAGCTTTCTGATTGCCTGGCTGTTTGGCTTTACACTGATTCATTGTACTACATAAATAGGATGAATAATGTGTTTTCCAAATGGTAATTCAGCACCCAGCTGTAACCCACCTCTTTGTTCTGTGTCATCCCTTGGGTGTTATTTTCTTTCCCATATCTATCTTGGATTTCCATGTTGCTTTTGGGTTTCACGCATGTCTCCAGTATCTTCAGGAAGCTTTGCTTGTGTAGCAAGAGCTGCCCATTGCTATGCGAAATGTTGTGCTTTAGGATTCTGTTTGGATTACTGAGCTGCTCTGTGCATGTGGCTGCAGAGCTCCAGCCTCACTGGCAGGGACTGGGAGGCTCCATCTAGAATCATCACGTCCCCTTTTATCCCCACAGTGCAAGACATCAGCAAAATGGAATCAAATGCTCTGGGTGGATGACCACCAAGATGATCGAGGAGATGGAGTGCAGGATAAAAAAGACTGAGAGACTGGATTTGTTCAGCCTGGAAAAAAAAAGAAGAAAAAGGGGGATATTACTGCCCCTTTTCACTTGGCTAGAAAAGGATATAGGGAAGATGGAATGAGGCCTTTCTCAGAAGTGCATGGAATTTGAACAGGACAAAAAGGATTCAAGTGACATCAAGAAAAATTCTATTTTAGAAAGAAAAATGGAGTCCCCAGGAAGATGGTGCAGCACCAAAACAGGGCCCAGAGCATCTGTGGATGTCCACCACTGGAGACATTAAAAGTTCAAGTGGAACAGGGCCTTAACATCCTGCATTATCTTTGAAGTTATCCTGCTAAGAATAGAGCTTTGAGCAGACACCATCCTGCAGCCCCTTTGCAATCTGAAATTCTGCAATCCTGACCTCTTTCCTGCCTCCCAGGAAAATGCTAGGGAGAGGAGGAAAACATCTCCCAGCTCTTCTTTTTGTGGCTATCCACAGTAAAATACAACTGGGAAAGGAGATCTTGACATCAGGGAGAATGTAGTCCTCTCTCCCTATTGGCATTACCTGATGTCACTGCCTTTTCCATTTGAGCTGAAATTTTTCAACAGGGAAAAAGGCAAATTGGTCTGTGCCTTGCATTTTCAGATGTTCTGTGCTAATGGCCTGACTGCCTGTCCAGCCTTGGCTGCGTTGGTCTGAGCAAGAGCCAAGTAAACTGTGGGAAAAAAGCAACAGGTCAAACAAACTTGCTGTGAGGAAAATCTCCCATCTGTGAGTTCAGGGGAGAGGAGGGGATTTATCAAGCAAACCTCTGTCTTGTCTGTCTCTGTGTTTGTCTGTGGCTTTATCTATTAAATGGAGCCATTAGGAGAAGAAAAATACTCCCTGGAGTAATTCAGGATGAAAACACTTTCCCTTGTGTTCTAGCTACTTCTTACCACCAGAAGCAATTTCCTGTCTCTGGGAGGCTTTTGCCATGCACAGCATGTAAGTGATGGCCCAGGATGGCTGTGTGATGCCACCCTAAATCTCTGCTTTGTCGCGCCTGATGAGTCAGAATAAATGCAATAAACTGCTGTGTGGCACTGATGGGAAAAGCAATGAAGCAAGGTCCAAAACAAGGGCTGGCCACTTTGCAAATAATAAGTCCACAGCTGATAGTCAGCAGTGATCAGAAAGCCATGGCAGTCTTGTGGCCAGCACGTCCCCTCATGTGAGACGGGCTGCTGCAGGCTTTGGTCCAGCCCCTGGCCAGAGGCAAGTGTGGCGTATAAAAGGGTTAAAACCAGTGTGTCTGAGACAGATTCAGCAGCCTATCTGTCCTACCTTTTGGTGCTTCATAAAGATCTGGATGAGCATGTGTGGTTGGTTGTGACCTGGGGGATCTTGGCTCTGGCACCAGACCAGTCCAAGTGTAGTAACCAAGCTTGCTCCTTCTTCCTTACCATGTTGCAAGAAGAGTTAGTGGGAGCATTTTGTTCAGTGCCAATGGGACTGAACTTCATTGACCCCTCAGACAAAGGTGGCATGAAAGTCTTTTCCCTTAGAAGACATTTTCCTGCTTCTCTGTTCTGACAGCACCTCAAGCCAGACTGAGAGTGGGTGCTGGTCTGTCCATGCCGTGTGTTGCAATAAGCTCCTCCAAAAATCCACTTGTTAGGCTCGAAAAGCCATTTTGTTTTAGGATGCTGACAGAAGCAATTAAGCTTCTAAGAGATGGATGAAATGGATGAAACTCAGATAAGGAAAAAAGACAGAGTGAGCAGAGTCTTTTCAGGGCAGGGGAATGAGTTAAGAATTATTCAGTTTGCTGGAAGTGTTTCAGATGAGAAAGCAGGTTTTGGTTGGGCAAGGAGTGTGAGAATGCGACCTGTAATGACAGACCATTTGTCTGTTCCTGTGCCTGTCTCCTACACTGACCAGGACCTTTTCAGACAAGGGGCATATTTCCACAGCAGGAGTTTAGAAATTCAGGGAGATGAGAGAGGGAGCTATATCTTTCTCTCTTTCCCACCATTCCACAGCTCACATCAAAAGGTTATCTGTCCTTATGATTTGTATAGAACAGACAAAGAGCCCCATGGTAAGCCCACATCTCTTGCAAAATCCACCTGGAGAACCCAGGTCTGACCTACTGCCTCCCTTGTACTGCCAAAACCTGGCAGGGCTTCTCAGCCCCATTTAAGAAATAGGAAGCTGGGGCCATATTTATTCACCAGTAACTGTATGGGATTTATTTTTTCCTTGCCCTACCCTGACCCCATGTTGAAGCACATGTGCAGACACACGCATTGGCAAGCTGAAAAACAAGCAGGCTACAGTGAACATTTCATGTAACACCTTTATAGGATTAAATATTTGAACAGTTCCATTAATCTTGCAGTTAGCTGCTCTGAACTGCAGTACCTGCACCAGCAACTGCTGGAAGAACAAGTGCCTGACCACACTTCAAACATCCTTACCCTCTTTTGCAGTCCCTGGTAAGCTAATCTAGGGAATCTTTTACAGAGCCAACACCCACTGGAGACAGTTCTGTCCTCAACATCCTTTGCAAATTACTTATTGAAAGAGAACCCCTCTTATTATTTATCTTCTTTTACCTTCCAGTAGACAAGCAACCAGCAAACTGTATAGACTATGAAAACACAAGAAGGGGAATGCAGGCAAATGGTCCAGGTGGAGGGGATCCATCTCTTCACCTACCTCCTTCCCCATGGTTGTCTCCTTCCAAATGGGGTGCAAATCAGTGCAGATGAAGATCTGAGGTATCAGCCACAGGTCCAGAGTTCCATTTCTGATCCTTGCCCGCTTCTATCCAGCTTCCTCAGCAGTGGGGAGGTAATTGCATGGGCTCAGCTGAGAGGGGCTGAGTGCTGGTGCTGGTGTTCCTGGGCTCTGGCTCAGACCTATTCAGCACAATTTTCTTCCTTCCCCTGACTCCTCTGCCGTCCCTGTCACGTTCAAGGAAGAGCACTGGATGTGAGAGGTGGTTCCAGTTCTCCTGCCATGCTCTATCCCATTTCAGGGCAAGGGCATCTCTACTGAAGTGAATGATGTGTGAGTTAAGGTAAGCTGACACAGGTGGGAAGAGGAAAATCAGGCTTAAGGTTTGAGCGCAAAGTGTAATAAACTGGCATTTTCTGCAGACTGCATAATGGACCTGCTCAATGTAAAACTAATTCAGTTTCTTGTGATTCTGGAATGCCTCCTCATTAAAATTGTGTGTTCACCTTTTTCAAGAAGTGACATATAAGAATGTGCATATTGCATCATATTAGAAAACAGAGAAAAATTGCAAGCACCATCTCACTTTGCTAAGTACAGCATCCCTAATGTGAAAGTTTTTAATTTGATAGTTTACATTCCATTAGTATCCCTCATCTATCAAACCTGAAGTGCATAAATGTAGCATGGCATACAGTACTTTGCATTTGCAAAGGCAGTGCTGTGAGGTGCATAAGAAAATATTTCTTGAGGCTCCAAAATGCCATTCTCAACATGATCTTGCAAAACTAGAAAGGAGACTGGAAGTGAATGGGCTGTGCCAAAATTGCGAAAAACACATTACAGAGTTACATTTCACAACCTCAACACAAACATCTGCCTGTTTACCTACTGACCAAATGATTGCCTTATCTAATGGCCCATCTAGTCTGATATTGTGCACTTTGCAAAAACATCACTGACACTTGACTAAGAGGCAAAGAGGAAAATAATGCCCACAAACACATTTCCTGGAGGAAGCCACTTCCTGATGTTTCAGACTGTGATCAGCATATGATCAAACATCAGTGCCCTCAGTTTGTCAAATCCTCTAATCAAAATTTTCAGATACTTAGATGTCCTTAAAGATCTCTATTTTGGTGTCTAAAATTGATAATTCATTATAGATAATGAATTTTTAGCTGCTAGGTGCTGAGTAGTACTCTCTGAAAATTATCCTCTTTTTAAAGAAAGGTGCCCGAAGTCCTGTTGCCCAAAACCGCTGCATTTTTTGGAAAATATTGGCTGCTCAATTTGGAGAAGATTAGCAGCCTTTTGGGATGAGTGAAAAAGACTACCTCTTCTCTAATCTGTGTGCAGCATTGGTCCAGATTCCCACTGCAGATAATTCAAAGGATTACATGTAAGGTTAGTTGTTCTCCGTTATGTATTTGATTTTATACATAATAGGGGGCATTCTTATGGCCCATTTGACACTGGGCAGTAATATGAGCACAAGTAGTGGCTGAGTGGAATTAAAAGAAGAGGAGAGTCCTAACATAGCTATTTGTCTGGGCAACTGTATCAGTGTCCAGGGGGACTCTTCAGCAGAAAGCCACTCAGGCAAGGTGAGACTTTGATAAAGAACAGATACTCTGTGACAACTGGAGCTGCACAAGATAAAATAGAAGTAATCACCCGTGATTCAAGATAAAAACCCATCTTCCCTGAGCCCCTAATGCTTTCTTCCTCTGCTCTGTGTACAGTTTTGATGCCATGTTTGCTGGACTGTTTCCTGACTCAGCTACACCATAGCTTCACTTTGAAGGGAGATTTCATCTGTGGTGCTGTGGATACCATGATGGTCTGTGAGTCTTATATATCCTCAGTAATAGATGGAATCAATTTAACATTGGGATGGCAGGTGCATTCTGGGGAGGGATCACTGCCTGACTATTCCAAACCATGGCTTAGTAGTCTAACCTGACACAAAGAGGTATTGCTTGAAATCCTCCCATGATTTTGTTCCTGGCTCACAGGGGTAGTACCTGTGCAGGTGCTCACACTGTGCTGGGCCTACAGGAGCCAGGGCTGCTTGGTATCACTTCAGATGGTGAACAAACTCATCCTTGCTCCTGTTGTGCCTCCTGGCACATTAGGACACCAGACTTCTCCTGGAGACATTAGAAATCTTAAAGCTCCTGGGGCTGACTGGGAAGCAGAGGCTTCTATATGTACTTGAGAAAGAGCTGAGCTCTAAGCCAAGATTTTGGGATCTCCAGGTGACAGGTCTTTCCATAGTGCACTCCATTGCCCCTCATTATACAAAGCTTCAAGGATCAGCCTGTGTTCAACTTTGGTGTCTAAGGAAAGAGTTAAAGAAAGTTTTATTTCAAGGTATTAATGAGATTTGCAATCATGGGATTTGCATGTGCATTTTGTGCTCTCCCCTGTCTCTTTAATTTGGTTAAAACAAAACATCACCCTGTAGGTGAGAATCCTACATGGACTTGAAGCAGGCAATTGAGCCAAAAATCTGGATTCAAACACAGTCTGTGCATCAGAGTGGCTGTTTCTTCCTAGCCTCAGAGCACCTTCTGTGTCTTCATCCCTGCTGAGTGTAAACAAGCAAACAAAATGCACCAAGGAAAAAAAAAAGGTGCACCAAGAGAAACTTAGTGTTGTCATTAGCAGAATTTTGCAAGAAACAACAGAAAATGACAGGACACAAATCCCAGAAGGTGTTGTTTCAGAAAGTGCTGCAGATGTGAGCACAGAGAGCAGATGCTGAGAGACCAGCTGTGAAGGACCAAGTCAAACAAAATCAGTTATATTGGGTTGATTCAGAGCAACCAAGGAGAGTGAAAACCTTGAACCATGAAACCTATAGATCATGCCAGCAGCCAGCAGCCAACACCTACATGTGTAAGAGGCTGGATCCTCCACAACTCAAACTGATACTCTCAATCAGATGCTCTCACAGCTCCCTACAGGAAGCACCTCATGAGCTGGGGTGGCAGGACATCTGCCAAGAGCCACATGTTCAAAGAAAACTCATTCAGGGTGGCAGCAGAGTAGTATTTCAGCCCTGTGTAGAGGGGTGGATTTGGAGTTTATCTTAGGGAGTCTTTTTCTTCACAAGATGGTGATCCTGATCTTGTTCACTTACAGACTAAAGTGCTGCTGTGCGCTCACCTCCTCTAGATCTCTCCCCTTCTACTCTCCAAGAGGTTCCACATGCACCCTCCAGCTGTGGTCATTATCACAGCCTGTTTGGATAGCATCTGTTTGCATCTCTATAGTGCTGGCATTTAGTGAAGTACTTGCCTCATGCATTGTGTGCCTGCTCCCAATCTTTTTGTCTGGCACTCCATTTTCAGGCAATGTGCCCCCTTGAACTTGTCTCTTTTCCCACAGCCTTGTGACACAGATGCAATCAGCTTCACAGTCCTCTTGAGGAGGAGGCAGATCCTAGACTCAGGCGGCAGCTTCCACTCCATTTTGTGTCTCATCTGAAAATTATAAGAGGTACATTGCCTCTGTCACTTCTTCCAGGATGCCTTCAAAAGGTCACTGGAGACCTCTACCTGCTTTAACGTGTAGAAATTCAGTTTTGGAAAATACAGGTTTCCTGATACAATGCGCTGAGGTGCCTTTGCAGAGTGGCAAGCTGCAAGTGGAGTCAGCACTATGCTTCTATGTGAAGAGAAAAGGCATTTCTGAAAGAGGCAATGAGCATCTTTAAAACCTGAATACCTCATGCAGGTTTTAGCGCCTCTGCTGTTGTTGTAGGTAACCTTTTACTCTTCTGAGTGGGTCTTGAGCCAGGAACAGGCCAGAACCATTGTGTCACATATTTAAAGCAAGACATGCATCTGAGGCTGCAAAGCCAAATCACAGCTGTGTTGTGGCCCTGGGACACACAAATTCACATAATTCTATATGTGCGCATCAGACACCTCTGAACTCACACAAACACATACACATTAATGTGTATGAACTGCATTTTTATGCATTTGTGTTACATGGCAGTGAAGTAGGTTGGCTTCTTTCATTGAAACCAGCATGTGTGAATTTTTAAAAGCAGAAAAACAAAAGAAGCAAACCCTGCAACCTCACATGGCTCAAAAGTGGTTTCTAATTACAGTCACTGTTACAGATCACCACTGCTGAGGGATGCAAAAGAGAAAAGATGAAAGCTGAGGGCAGAATTGCCAGCAGCTTTCAAAGCAACCCATGGACTGGTAATGCAGAGTGTGGAAAGCTTTAGTACTGAAACCCTCAGAGCATGAGAGACAAACAGAAGTAGGGAAGGGAGAAGAATGCACTGCCTTGTCACACCATCACTGGAAGGACCCCAAAATGAAAATTTTCACTTATGTTTACTCATTAACTAACAAAGAAGAAAAAAAAAAAACCTGAAATGCAAGCTGTTAGCAGGCCTATGAATGGGATTTTTGTGAAGCAAAGAAAGTAAATAATCAGAATCAGAAAATGATATCTATTGTTTGTTCAATTGTTTGCTGAAGCATTCACACTGTGAACCAGAACAGACTTCATCTTTGCCAAAATAAAGCTCATTTTCTGCACACACAGAGAGCTGTAGGATCAGACTCCAGATCACTGAGCCTTTTTTACCATTCATTTATACTGGTTTTACACTATATTTAGTTTGCAGAGTTATTGCAGCCCAGTGGAATGGAGAATAAGTCTTAGTATACTCAATATTTACAGAAGAAAAGCCAAGCAAGGTTAGATAATGCTTAATAGGAACTGTGAAACAGACCAGTAGTATAATTCTGGAGACAGACTGCAACTACTAACAGGTGTCCCTTTCTATTGTTTATTAACCTTTGACTAGCATTTATTTTCTAAAGAAAAGATTCAAAGGCTTTTCTTTGAAGTCAAACTTATCAAAAAAGTGTGATAGATTTGAATTTTAAACATCTCAACAGGTTTGAATAAAGATGGATATGACCTGCATGGAGGCAGGCGTTCTGAGGAACACTTGCTTCAGGCAGAATCCTGCTCTGGGCAAAATGGGACAACTCAGGGTTAAAAGGGAAAAGCAGGAGAAAAGGATATGCAGGATGTGTCAGGGGCCAAAATATAGCAGAGAAAGAGGACAGTGATAAGTGGTCCCAGAAACAGCCTCTATATTGATATCCCTGGGAAAGGAAAAACTTACAGGGCCTTGGAAGTGAGTTTAAGTCTTTTTTTCTACCATCCTTTAATGGGTAGTATTCATTTTCCTTATTATCAGCCATTTAAAAATTAGTCTGGGGTCATTGTTCAGGCTTGCATAGACAGTGAAGAGAGGGAACAACCTCGAAAAGGTTCAATGAATTTACTTCTTGAAGTATTTTTTCTGTCTCAACCAGGTTATTTGGGGAGTTGTCAAACTTTTAAATGGCTGCTGTTAAGCAAGATGATTCCCACCCTCAGTGGGTGTGAATTTTTGCTGGAGGTGTGGATAGATTTCCCCAAAGGAATTTAAATTCTGAGACATTCTGCAGGGGACAGGATGGATAAAACACAGAAACAATCTCAAGAAGCGATGTGGGATTCGACTGGCCTCAGACATGGTGGAAGTCAGAGGTTTAAAGTGGGAGAAGGTCTTTTAAAACAGGCACTGTATATGTTTGTATGCAATTAGTTGCACTGAAATAATGAGATGAAAACATGGCACTGAAGGCTGAGCATCTGCCTTGTCTGGAGTGGCACAGCTGGGCCAAAGGTGGGAGCCAGAAGCTGTGGCTGTTGTTTCCACACCAGCTTATTACAGAGTCACGGTGTGTTCAGAGGAGGACAGGGACGGGTGGCTCTGTACGAAGGCTTTCATTTAGCTCAAGCCTATCTATCAGTGCATCTATCAAATGGAGACCCAGCTCTGAAAGAACACAATGGAAAGCAGATGCAAAGGGAAAACCTTTGTGCCATTGGAAGCATCGTCACTGAATTTTGCAGCACTTTACCCCAGTGTAAAAGGAAGATCAGCCACTGAATTTTCTGAGCTGTAAAATTAATGGCTAAAGACATAACACAGACACTACAGAAACTCTGAGAAGAAATTATAACAGGGTAGAAAATTAAGAGCCTAAGTGAATCCAAGAGCTATTAAAATCTATTATTTAATCAGAAAATCAGATTATTAACTCTTTTCCACCCAAAACAAGTGTTTTTCACAGAAAAATCCTGCATTATGATTTTTCCTGCTCTTTCTCATTTATTCTGATCTTATCTTTCTCTCTCTACTAGATGCATTTTCTTCCATAGCTACTTGCCCTCATGTGCCCTCATTTAAATCCTCAACATTTTCCATAATTGTCTTCCCAGTTTCTTGTAAGTCTGCTGCAACAGGTATGGTCATTCCCACATCTCCTAAGCTCCCTTTCCCAGGCAGATATTGACTTATGGCTGTGCAAGCCACCGCAGTACTGATGTCTCTGGAAAATAAGGTCTGTGTATAGACTTCTATTCAGAAGGTCTAAGTCTGGTCTGGAGTTTGATTTTATTGTTTTCTAAATTATTTTGTGTCATGTGACATTGTTTTTGGCCCATATACACTCTTTTGATATTTGTATTTACTGTTTATTTGGTACCACTCCTTTCCTTTTACTTTTTTGCCTGTTTCCTCTCTGACAGGCTTGCTGGACAGATGAAGGCACTTGTTGTCTTATGAGGACATCCTTGGACAATATGGGGTACCTATCATTTATGAATGGAGGAACAAAGCAAAAAGAAACTCAGCAACTTGATCACAGTAAGAAAGCCACAGAAATAGGGGGGGATTGAATTTGAGTGTTCTGAACTCATGCTTAAGGCACAAATCTATTTTTCCAGATAAATAAATGAATGTATCTGTAGGCATTACCAATAAATGAACAAGTTTATCATGTTTTATCATGTTTTGACTATGCTATCTGTCAGAAAATCCTAATGATTTCACCAAGAATTGATCTGCAGTGAGGTCTTTTAAATTTTTTGTGAGTTTTCTTGCTGCTGTTGTTTTTTTGGGGTTTTTTTTTTTTTTTTTTTTGTTTGTTTGATTTTGTTTTGTTTTGGGTTTTTTCTTTCCTTCCTTCTTTGTGGAAGGGCAAAGGAACTGAGTTTAAAAAATTCAGAAAGGCATACAAGTGTTGCTTTCCATCACACCTAGTCCAAGGCTACTTCTCTTTTCAGGAGGACAAGTGGTTTATTTCAGGGAGGAGCAGAACTGGAAGGTGCTGGCTGGGGAGGATGACCCTTTGACACCTACAGGCTGCCTTCTCAAATGCAGAAGACAAAACCTGTGTCTCACTGAAAGGAAAAGCATACTTGAAAGGAGAAGCACCAGCTTCTACCAGCTTGCTTTCCACTACTGTTTTTAAAATTAATATGTTATTTATTGTGCTCTTTTCTACTTCATGTAGCTTGTCAAGGACTTTCCCTGTTACCTAGAAATAGCACGTAATGTTACGTTTTAATAAAAATAAACAGCTTGCTGCTGCTGGCTAAACACCATCTACTTAACTCCTTGGTATCCTGATTTTTGCAGAAAGCAGGCTGTATTATCAGCCTTCATGGCACTGGAAGCCTTGGGCAGAGTTCTATAAAGCATATTAGATATTTCAGGTCTTAAGGAGCAATTCTTCCTTTGTGAGATGGTCTTTATGTTGTTGAGGACTTCACGCAGACAAGGTGCAGTTCCATCTGTCTGCCTGCTCTAGGTGTGCTGGTGTAGTGACCGTGGAGTTGGCTCCATGGGCTGAAATCTTTGCTGAGTCTTTCACTGACACTAGCCAAATGAAGGGGCATCCCTTCAGCTAGCTTCAGAATGGTCTCTGTACAGTGCCTTAGGTCTCCCCTGGATGTAGGTTGCCCGGTCCTTCAGTTTTCTTGGCATTCTCTCCACCTATAATAGTTCTCTAAGGACAGCTTGTAACATTTGGCCTTGAACTAGATACCTCCCTGAAAACCTGTCAGCCCTGAGACAGCTTCCAGTGGGAGTGTCAGCTCTTGTCATGATAATTTCACTGCTCTAAGCAGCTGCCATATAACTCCTTTTTAACTGGATCAGTGTTCTTTTCACATAGGAAGCAGCTGTGTTGGTGTTTGCTCCATTCTTGTCCCTCTGCAGCTGGATTGAAGAACCTAAAATAACAGTTAAATTCTTTCAATTTGGGTTCCTTGAATCTCATGCATTAGGAGGTTTTTTGCTATTTGTTCCGATTTCTAGGCTCATTTCAGTTTCATTCTCAAATGACACAAATTTGTTCCAATATCAGTAGCACTCCATCACAACATGACCATTCTTTGCGGACTAAAGAATTATTTCACTTTCTGAGTGGTGAAACGTGAACGAGATTGAATAACTGCTTCCCAAAATTTATCTGTGTGCATGCCAGTTGAGATGCATTCACTGTCTCAGGTTTTTCTTCTTGGTTGTTTGTATGCGGAGGTCCTTAGAAGATTGGTGGCAAAATTTTGGAAGCCTTTTTCTGTCCTATCCCTGATTTCCTTTCAACACAGCAGCCTGCATTTACTAAAGGCTGAGCTTCTTCCCAACCTTCTGTTGATTAACTAGACATACACAATATTGCTGGTAAAAAAAAAAAAAAAAAAATCCTGACCTCACAGACATGGCATAAGTGGAGTTGTAAAAGCTCAACCTCCAGAAGCCTGAGACTCCTCTGTGTTTATGATTCTATTTTCTAACCTGAGTGAAATATGCACTTATGCTTCGGCTGATAAAGACTTTTTGTATGCTGCCTGTGAAGGAGTTAGATATGTTTATCCGAGGAACTGCAGTAGCTAATCCAAACCTTGCCTTTCTAGAAATCTCCAAGATTTTTGTTTCTTGTTGAGCAATGGTGAGTGTGGTTGTTTCCAATCCAATGGAGACAGAAATGTCCACTGTGGGAAGACTCATACCCTCTTTAAGGAGAAACTCCCTGATTCCTTTCTACATAACAAATGCACAATGACAGTTCCCTGTGTCCCTGTTCCTTTGGAGCATGTCAGGAAGGCAAGGAGGCAGTTACAGGCTGAGAAAAGCAAGAGAGCTCTTTCCCTCTGGCAGTCCTCACCAGAAGCAGGGATGTGCCCCGCTCACCCGAGGGATGTACTGCAGGAGAAGGGATGGAAGCACGCATCTGAGGGACAGTGAGGCATGCTGTGAAGGTATTAGGGAGGCCAGGGTGGTAATAGCCTTGTTGGACTGGCCTATTTATTTAGAAAAAAATAATAAGCCATCAGGTTTTAATCAACCACAAACCAACTGCTCAAGCAAATGGCTTCAGAAACCATTACGCCCTGGCAATTTTCCATGCAGTATTTGCATGAGAAATTTGCCTTATAAATGTGGAGAACTAACATCTGTGCAAAGACAAGAAGCTACCTAGGGAAAATCTCCTACTGGGGTTCCTTTCACTGAGGGGACTTGGACTACTGATGGTAGCTACCAACTGATTCTGCAATTTGCTGCCTCATTTAATTTTCTCAGCCTAGTATTACATAATCAATAATATCCAGCAGTCCCATAGACAAAAAGTACAGACCGTGTACCTTTCTGGGCTTGTGTTGTTTATTTTTAACTATGGATTTCATTATCTTGTGATTTCCTTACTTACTCCTCTACTGGAGGTAATGCTGGATTAATCTGTCTCCAGTTCTTACAAACTGGTAAGGAAAGCTTTAAGAGTAAGAAATAACCCGTTTTCTAATGCACATTGCTGATGCATTTATGTGCCAGAATTTAGAAGTTTTTTAACCTTATATACTTAATTCTTGTGTCCATTTTTCTTGCCTTTATGTAGTTGGGGCTGAGGTGTGATGTTCTACATGGCAGTGAATTTTGAGATCCATCTGGAAAGCATTAGTTTATGTTGCTTTCTTTTCATTACTTTCCCCATTCCCAATCCTGTTTTAATACATTTAAGGCATTTTAATACATCTACAATGCTTTTTACAAGATTATTCTTTGCTAAAATATGAATCAGTAATTACACTTTATGGCCTTTGGCTTTAACAACAAAAATAACAATAACATCAAGGTAAACCAGATATTAAGTGGTGTGCTGTTATTATAATGAGGAGTCACGTTCAGTACAAGAGGCTGTCTCCTCAGTCACCACAAGAGACATGGAGTGGGTTCTGAAGAGGGTGACAAAGAGTATTAAGGGACAAGAGCCCCTCTCTTACCAGGAAAAGCTGAGAGCTGGGCCTGTTCAGCCTTGAGAAGACACAAATGTGAGGGGATCTCACCAATTTTTATCAGAGTCTGCAAGGAGGGTGCCAAGAGGATGAAGGCAGGCTCTACTCAGTGGTGCTGAGCAATAGGAAAAAGGACAACAGCAGAAACTGAGGCACAGAAAGTTCCATCTGAACACATGGAAGAAATTCTTTACTGTGCAGGTGACTGAGCACAGCAACAGATTGGTTGTGGAGTCTCCCTCCCTGGAGATATTCAGGAGCTGCCTGGATGCAGTCCTGTGCCACGTGTTCCAGGATGACCCTGCTTGAGCAGGAGGTTGGAGCAGATGGTTCACTGCGGTCCCTTCCAGCCAGACCCATTCTGGGATTCTGTGATCTGTTAATGCAGCTAACAAAACTGACGCACAATTGGGACAGTAGATGTGAAACTGACATAATATCAAGGGAAAGAAAATGAATTCACTGTAGTTTAAAATGAGCAAAACCAGATGAATTATATGATTAAGGAATTAAAGATTGTAACTTTCCTGTGGAATTAGCACTACTGTTAGAGAGAATCTAAAAACTGAGATTGTGTTCCCAATATAGAGTCATATTGAAAGGGTGTGGTTTTCAGACTAGGTTGGTGTCAGAATTGCACTTCAAGAGTTAGTTATTTGAAAATATTGGTGTGAACTGCTCCCAGTGAAGGCAGTGAATAGCTGAATAAAACTATAACATGTCTTTCCAAGGCTGGTTGGGAGCAGTCTGGTTTCAGAAGTTATGAGACAAAATCAGATCCAGTGTGACTTGCATTTCTGAAAAATAACCCACTTAATGTGGATGTCTAAGTAGGGATGTAGGTTCTGCTTATAGATATTTTCATTAAGGACTTGAAAATGAAATTCTGTTATCCTCCTCTCAGTAAATTTTTTTGCTGAAGACCTGGAGTTGTATCAAATGTTTATATGGCATGTAAGAAATCCATGTATCCCATCCAGCCATCACTGTGACTTGTGAAAGCTATAACTCACTTCTGAATAATACTTTTTTTTTTTATCCTGGTCATTAGAGGAATCATTTTGAAATGAGAATGTAAAAAGTGACACTTGCCTGATGCCTGATGTAGTTTCTGGAGGTGTTTGAACATTGCACATTTAAAATGTAGCTGGTGTGAATTTTATAGTACAGTTAATAGAAAGGTAAAATGGTGCTCAAGAACAAAACTAGATTACAGCTCTTGGGTGCTCCTTTCAATATAATGAACTTAATTCTCCTCTTTTTCACTCTGGTGTAAAGACAGAGTAACCCAACAAAACTGATCCCAAAATGTTAGGCAAATTAATGCATTATTAGTCATGTGGTCATTGAAATCAAAAGAGTTAAGAGGCTGTGGACAACGTGTCCTTCACCAGGCAAGTTATTCTTTTTGCCTGGAACAGGCTTTGGTTCTGTGACACCTGCCAAAAAAGCCTTTATTTTATTCTCATCTCATTATATACTGTGCAAACAAGTTGGATTGCTAGTCTAGATTTATGAGTGCAATGAGGAATAACACAGTGAAGTCTAGCTTGTTTGACTTAGAGAGGAGATATGTAAATTGCCAGTCATCTTCAATAATTTAGTCTGATATGGCAATATGATGAAAGCTGAAAAAACTGCCAAAAGCGGTGGTCTTGCGTTTTGCACTTATGATCTGGAATTGAGATTTTGCTAGGAATTATTTAGTGGACTTCCTTGTCTGATGGAAGAAGGTAATAACATGGTTATTATTAATACTCCATTAACAAGCATGTGGTGTTATTTGAAAAGGAAAAAAGCAATTTCCCTGAGAGAAGCAAACAAGTTAAAAGCTCCCGTCCCCCGTTGCAGTAGAATAAATGTGGCAAGGCACAAAAGACTGAGACATTAGCAGGATGATCACCATCGAGCTATTAATCGTTTTCCATTTCATTGCTGAGGGTTTTATACAATGCAACACAATTCATTACATCTTTCCTGATACATCTAAAGCTGAATCCTGAAATGCTTTTTGGTGTTAAATAATACAACATAGTAGACACTATAAATTACAGGAAATGGTGGTGTGAAGGATGTTGGATGGTGAATAATTTACGAAGATTAGAACAGATCAAGGGGAGGAACCAGTGGTTGAGCAAAAAATCGAAGTGGAAAAAAAGTTTTCACAGGAGATCTGAAGAGTTAATGGAAGAGGCAGACCTAGGAGGTTATTTCATGTGGCTTAAAAAAAGTTTCTATGCCAGAAATATTCTCATGCTGAAACTGTTAATTTGTGACTGAGGTAGAAGGGTTTTAATTAGTAGTGTAAAAGAGTCCAGAAAATTCTGAAGACTAAAATGATCTTTGGGAAAAAACCTTAGCAAAACTGGGAGGTTCACTTCTCCAGGTGTCTTCAGGGAAGGCCAGAGAGGGAAATACCATTCTTCGCCAGTCCTTGAAAAGGTCACATTTTTCATCTGGTTCTGGAGTAGTTCCCAAACAGCCCAGTCTGATCACCACCCCCACTCCTTCCCCTCCCAGTCCTGCCTGGGGGTTTCACAGCCATATTATATATTCTGAGGAACAGGGTTATACCATGGGTAACATTATCCTACCCTGAGCCCCAGAGCTGCTGCCACAATAAAGAAGAACTGGTGCACTTCTGGTGAGTTATACTCCACTAGAGACAGGTGATGGGCTGGCCTCTGGCATGTGGAACATGGGACTGCCATGACATGTTTACTACCATCACCAGAGGAGCAATTTGGGATGACATTGTAAAGTGTAATCAGCAATAAATTATTAATTAATGGGTTTTAAATGGTCTGAGTTCAGTACGTGGTGGTGAGGCTGTGAATGGAGCAATTATTAAAAAATTCATGTGTTCTTGGTCATAGAACTGATAAATACTGTGAAGTGCTCTTCGATTTCTGAGTGGCTGGCAGTTCACTTGCACACCACATTTCTGTTTCTAGTTGCCAATAAATGATGGCTATGCCCACATTTGTCAGGCTCCCTGTAAGAACTCAGCTGCTGTTTAGCACTTGCAGGCACACTGGCAGGGTATATTTTCCTGAGTGTTTGGAGACTAATTTAAATGCCTGAGACATAGCCTTCACTCTACTCACCCCTCCCTCCCTTCTTCAGCCTCCCAGAGCCAGCTTTTAGAGTGTCAGTCAAGATAGCACAGTCTTCAACAGATCAGAGACACATATTTGAGGGTTTCTTCATTGCAAAAATGCAGGAAACTATGTAATCACCGACATGCACAGAGTACTTTGATATCTAAGAATGAAATATATATTGTCATTAATTTCTGTTTTGGGGAGCTTTGCAGACCCGAAGAACCTGATTTGTTCAGTAGAGCATTAAATCCTGTTTTCCTATAAATTAAAAGGGAAGACAGAATATTGACAGCTGAATTTGCCTCACTCCCCACCCTTCTGCTGGCACTTCTATTGTGGTTTTGCACCAACTGAGAGTTTTTTCACTGCAGTCATGTAGAGGCATAGATTAGCTGCTGAGGCCATGATTTCCAGGCACAGATGGAGAGTGAAACACCTTTTTATACTAGTACTTGAAATTCACTGTGTACACTAAGGAGAAGGTGAGATAATTTCTTAGTAAAGAAATTGCTCCTGCAAGAAGGGACTGCTCCTGCGAGCTGACGCCAGCTGGGCTCATCAGAGGATGTGAATGGAGGCATTGCTTGACCGCAATTCAGGACCTGCACTCCCTCTGGCTTGCTCCAGGCTGATTGTCAGAGCAGTCCTGCTGGAGGAGGACATCAAACACAAACCTCCCCAGGCAGAGGGGGGAACTGAATCCCTCTTCCAAGACAATAAAAAAAACACTTGAGCCACCAAATGCTGGGGTCTTCTGGGACAGAGCTCTTGCTCCTCTGGTGCAAGCTGTTTGCTTCTGTGTGGCTTGGTTAAACAGTCTCTGTTCCAGTAGGGCTCCACAGGGCACGTTCTCTTAGAGGAAGAAAGGCAGTTTCCAGTCGCTGCTCAGAAAGGGGATTATGAAATAAAGCTACAAATCTCAGAGAATTCAGGTCAGTTCAGGTTGATGAGCTGCAGAATCAGAGGTGTGCCTCAATGCAGGCTGTAAACAAGTGTGGGCTCTTGAAGAGTGTGAAGGAAGCCTCAGAGCTGCTTGTACTCAGTTGCTCTTGTGATACGATCCTGAACCAACCATCTGCGTTGGTGCTCCCTGCAGGATAGCAGGCATTTTTCTTGGTCTTTGGAGCCCCTCCAGCACCAGGGAGCATGATCACTAACCTGACAAGTAATACATGGGTGGAACTTTGTCCTCCTGGAGTGCAGGCTCATAAAAACAGCTGGGTGTGTGCTGGAGTCTCAAGCACCTCCTGCACACAGGTACAGATTTGCTTACTGGGTGGCCTTTTAAGACCTGTTGAGGAGAAAATAAAAGGTGGGGTGAGAGAAAAGACTAATAACTTTATCCCAAACTTCCCATTCCCAAGGTACATTAAAAAATCAGGAGACTACTAAAATCAATTAAGTCACCATTTAGCTGCAGATCTCTCCCAAGGAGCCTGCAGCAGGCTGATCCCATTCAGCCATGGCTGTGGTGGGTCTCCATCCCAGCTGAGCAAAAAGCAAAGTGCCAAGAAGAGCGTGGAGAGGGTACAGAACTACCTCAAATAAGCTTTCATGGGACTTGTGAAGAGAAAGGCAGAGGAGTTATACAGTCCTTAGCTGGCAGGCAGAGAATGAATGTTGTCTCTGACAAAAAAAGGTGAAGTTTTAGGCAGTTTGCCTTGATGTCACCATTTACATTCTAGAAGATAGTATTGAAGCAGTTAGAGGGCTCAGCATAGGTCTTTGGGCTGTTGGTTATTTTTTGCAGCTCTTGGAACCATACCTGTGTGACAAAGACATAGGTGTGTTGCTTGCACAGGTATTTATTTGTAAGGCATTTCAAGCATGTGGTTCTGGAGCCTGGAGTTCTGCAGTTTTGGGCCCTCTTCACCAATCTTCTATAATTGCATAAGAAAAACTTGGTTTTCTTGTACAAAAAGAAAAAAACCCTTTTTTTTTTTTTGTGCTACAATAATATTTGAAAATAAGACTAAAAATCTATGAAAATGCTCAAGACAATATTAAAACCAGGGCAGTTCAAACCACTTCATCATGAACAGAATTTAAAAGTGTTTGCTGAGGGTCTTTGATGTTGGTTTATTTTTAATTCAAAGTAGGCTGCAGCTGCAGGTTGCACACAGAGTGATGTGCTGGAGCAGGCTGAGAGAACTTGGAAATTTGGTATCAAGTTTTGATCTTGCTGCACTAAAGCTGTATGTCCTTGAAAGAATGGCTTCTATCCTGGATTCTGGATTTTCCCATGGTGATATGAGCTTTTCTTTGCAAAGAGCCTTGCAATTCTCATATAAACAGTAATACTAAGAAAAGGAGTAGCAAAAGTATTATCTGTGTGTGTGCATTGCTCACAGGAGGTGAGAGAAACATTTGAACATATTAGATGGTGGATGAAAGTCAGATCCAAGTTTTGAGAAAATAAATCTTCATAGACTGCTCTTTTGCCCTGCCAAATCCTCCTTCTCTCCTAAGGATTTGGTCTGAAACAGAAAATTACCAGACAACTCCAAAGGAATATAGGAAAATGCTGGTTACCTGCTGGAAAGAGCAGGTGCCCAGGATACCACTGTTGCTGCTCTGTGCATATGCTGATTTCCCCAAAGGCATGGCCTGAGCTGCTCTCTCTTTGTCTTTTCCAGAGGGAGAATGACTCAATTATTTTCATGCCAGACACACACAGCCATGCACGCTCCAGCCCTCACACTGCAAAGCTCTTGTTCCTCTCTGTTTGAGCCTCCAATCTCCTTAGAATTCCTAAAGGAAACACACAGTTCCTTAAGGCCCAAAAATGTGCAGAAATGCCATAATTCCTCCAGTCCTCAACATACAATTTATTCTCATCACCATGTCCATAACCTTCCATTCATTTGCAGCTTAGTTGCAGCTCTATCTTTTTCTTTTCTCTTCTCATCTTCCAGGGTAATACCTTTTTTACTCCAAAATCTTCCCTCTAAATCCAGGCTGGACTCCAGTTTTTGGGAGCAAGACATTTTTCTAGAGGTCAGACCTTGGTCACTAAGGTTTTGTTCTTAATCTACTTATGGATGAAGTGCTAAAAGATTGGGAAACTTTCTTCAGAAGGCTAGAGCAGGAATTCCAGGAGCACAGGGCAAACACATTTCTTTGATGCTTTGCTGAAACTGTGAACACAAAGAGCATTGGCTGCAGTTGCTTTGACTGGGAAGTTGCATTTTCTCCTTCCTGATGTCCTTAACTTCCTTGCCTCCTAGTTTAACAAGTCTCCAGCAGGGGAAAACGCCTCTGGCCTGAGCACAAGTACCAGCTTGACTTGTTTTTGTTTCTAAGATCCTTCTTCCCTTCTGCAAGCTTAATGCTGTTCCTCCTTTGTAGCTGGCTGCACTGTGAGAGCCCATTTGTGTTGTAAGATGTAATCACACAGAGAGCTAATGGGATAGGTTAGAGAGGCACACAGAAACAAGGGTATGAGAGTTCCTGGTTTCCTGGAACACTTGCCTTTACTGCTGCTACTGAGAGGACTGCCACACTCTCCTGCAGAGCCTGCCCAAGCCTGTTGCCTGTGTGACACCCTGCTTTGGGAAGGCTGCAAACACATTTTACTACCAGCGGCCATTGACTATGCTGGATAACCTCAGGAAACACAAGGGCTAGGAAGGTGGGGAAGTATCTCTTCTGTCCATTTTCCTTCCAGGTTAGGGATGACAAATGCAATAGGTCACACCTGTCCCTGCCGTGGGGGGAGGTGATTTCTCATGATCAGATGAATTGCTCAGCTGCATGCAGGAAGAACAAACTCAGACACTTCCTTGCTAAAGAAGGAGGAGCTGCAGAAGGATTCCCTGCTGGGATGTGGTCCATGCTCACCTAGGCTTCCAAGAGGGCTGATAGCTCATGTAATCATTACCTTGGTACTCATTCTTGTAGACAAAATTAATTCAGGCAAACGGTTCCAAATGTTCAGCCCCAGAAAAGAAAGCCTTTTGGCAACGTGCTCTTATTCTTTATTGTTTATCCTACATTAATGAGCTGGTGAGGTCAGGGCCTCCCTCAGCTGGATGTCACCTCTTTCTATCACATAGCTAGTGAGAGACAGCTGTGCCTGGATAAAATTATTCTCCTAAAAATGAATATGGGGAAAAAGAGAAGTCTTAAGATACTCCCTTCCAGAAACAGATCAGAACATGATTAATTGTTTCCCTGAACTCTCAGGAAAAGTTGGGGCTATGCCAGAAAGTGAATAAAGATCTTCTGAGGACTGATGTAGCACTGTCTTTTGCATCAGTGGCTCTGTCTCTTCTTTGTCTCTGACTTTTGCAGCACGTTAATGAAACCAGAGGATAGCCTGGATCTGCTGACTTCCTTGTGCCATTGTGAAGAGCCCCACAACTGCACTGATGGAGCTCTTTGTGGTGCCAGCCCTTATGCAGCACCATTGGAGCTCAATTCAGGAAGTGGAACATTCAGGACACTTTAAAGTATTTTTCATCTGGAAATACTGATTTATCAAAAACTAAACTCCATGTGGAACTAGTTGTCCTTTGGAAAAATAGGCTTGTTTCTTACATTTTAAAGATTTTCTGTGTTTTTTTTTTTTAATTGAAACAAGATGATGTGGGTGTAGGAAGATTTTTTTGTTGTTTTTAATCTCATTTCACTATTTTTAAAGATAAAAATTCTTATGACATTGAACGTGATATACATTCAAAACACATCCTGTAAATCACCAGATGGATGTCATCTGGGAACAATGTCACCATCACTTTTTATCAAAGTTAGGTATCACTTAGAATTTCACAGGGTAGGTATTTAGGTACATGTTGCTGCTGAGAGGAAAGCAGATATTAAAAATGAGGCTCATTTTCCCTTTTCAGCCATGGTTCCTCAGTCATCCTCATCATCTAATTAGTGTTTCCTTCCACAGCAATCAAGCCAATAACAGATCTAGAACTTGAGAATTCAGCTGTCACTTCCCCATTTCTCCACAGTTTTCCCTGAATCCTGACACTTCAGCCTGGAGTTCCATCAGAGGTAAAGCTTCATTTAATGTTGTCTAGAAGACTAAATAATTAAACAAACAAACAAATTTATCAACTCCAAAAATTCATGCCTAGTTTCTCACACATGTGCTTGAGGTTTAAAAGTACATTCCCTTATAAGCCTTAGCTAACAGAATGAATATTGTATGGCTGGAGCTTGCTCCACTTGACAGGGAAGAGATTTTTGCTTTCTTCTCTGTATTCCTTCCAGTATTTATAAACTTCAGGATATTTTTCATGGGTTGCACCTTGTTCTTACTTTTCCCCCTTTTTTCCTCTGTACAGTTTGGTATTATTAGTATTATTATATTGCTGTTTCCTTTATCAGGTTTATATAATGCAATTGCAAGTGAAACATTCAATAGGTAGGAAATGAGAGCCTGAGTATTTCTACTGTATTTCTTTACAACATATTATATTAGCTGATGTAGGTGACAGGCTCCAAGAAGGGACTGGAAGGCTGGGTACAGCTCCCAGCTCTGCTGCTGGGTGGTTTCAGCAATTTTCCCTGTCTTAGTTCACTCACCAGGAAATGCAGACTATAACACCCCTCATCACTGTCGAGCACTTTACTACCTAGTGATGAAAAAGTCTGTGTCAGACTGTCGTGTAATCAAGGAGGAAGTAAGGTGAGAGTGGAAAAGAGACAAGTCACACTGGATTACAGAGGAGATGAAGCAGTTTAATCCCACACTTTCTCAGGTTCAGTGTGTTTCAAGGGAAATATAAGATCTGACACCATGCAGACTGCTTGGGTAAAAATAATACAAAAATTTTCCACTGCAGTACCCTTCCTTGGATTATTTACACTGATATAATGGTTAAAAAAAAATCACTTTTCACTGCTTACAATGGCAGTTTGCTTGGTTCTTGTACTTGACCTGGTTTAGATAATCATGTCAGAGCGCATGTATTTTCAAGGTTTGTTGTGCCTTGATTTGTACTCATCTATTTGTTTCCTTCAAATCCAGTACCACTGAGGGGAAAAAAGGGGTCTGTGAGTACAGCTACTGAAGCTGCATAAATCTTCTGAGGCATGGGCTCAGAAGAGAAAGACACAAGGCACTGTGGTTTGGCACCAATAAGAGAAGAGACATAGATTTCTACTCAAATGGACTTCTGGTCCTTCACTTCTTTCAGGGAAGGTGTACATGTGAAACACCACTATTCCTTTCACAGATTAAAAATACAATAAATTTGGAATAATAATAATGACAATAAATTTATTAAAATCCCTTGTGGAAAATATAGTAATCATCAAGCTTCTCTGATGCTTGACCACAGAGAGAGTGTTTTGTCCTTTGAATCAATTAATAATGCTGAATGTGAAAGACTAGGAAAGAAAAAAAGAAGGCTTTTGTGTGCTTCATTAAGATATTTGCTCCTTCATTCATTCATTCATTTCAATTGCATTTGCAGATGGGAGATTTGAAGTGTAAAAAAATTGCTTTTGACTCATAGCCTGGGATTTGCACAAATTTTGCTGAAGGAAATGCTTTTGCCCTTCCTTGTATCTGTTGTGCCCAAAGTGCTCCTCACAGGGAAGAGACTGAGGGGGTGATCTGGGATGGAAGGGAAAAGGCCAGTGGGACCCTGCTTTGCACCTTGGTTCAGGCCCTTCTGATGGGAATGGGACACTCACAGGCTGCTGTGCACTTGTAATCTTGGGGGATTACATACAAAGTTGTCCTGGTTTAGGGCAAATTTGGGAGAAAACCTCCAAAAGGAGGCCCCTCCAGAAAGCAAACCCGCACGGCTCCTCCCCCCAGCCGGGTCGGGAAGGATTCCTTGGAGACAAGTGGAAAGAACCTGTTTATTTAACAGGCACAGCCCCCCCCAGCACACAAAATTAACAATACCAGCTGACATCACTCTTTCACCGCTCTGAAAAAGATGACAAATTCACAAAGTCTCTCTTGGGGGTGGTTGCTCTGTTCTCAGTCCCTCCAGCACTGGGGCAGCCGCTGCAGCCACACGGTGCCAACTCCCGGTGTTCCCAGGCCCCAGTCCGGAGCAGGCTCGAGTGGTTCCAGAAAAGGGAAAGGAAAAACAGTCCAGGGAAAATTCGGACTGCTTAGCTAAACTAGCTAATGAGCAGCAGCAAAAGCAGGAGCAAAGCAGGAGCAAGAGCAAAGCGAAAGCAAGGGCAAAAAGCAAAAGCAGCACTATGTACTGCCCCGTCTGTGTGGGGAAGCGGCTGATAACAAAACAAAACAAACCTTCACTCTTCAGAACTAGTCTTGAAGGCACAGAACATATCCAGCATAAGCACAACACATGACTGGGGATACAACCATCACAGAAGTACATCACCCCCACCCACTTCTTCCCCAGCCTGAACCAAGCTGGAGGGGCTTTGCAGTGTTTTCTGACAGGTCTCTGTCCATCCTCAGGGTTGGGAAGTGCTCATCCCCAGAGACTGTGCTGTCCTTCATGTGCTGTGCCTGTCAGACCCCATTGTTTGCTGGGAGGGAGACTCTAGCAGCAGCAAGAGGAGAGGTCATCAAGAACCTGCAGCGTGGCCAGACAAAACTAGCCAGGCAGCCAAGAAAAGTGCCAGTCCCTGATGTTGTTTTTTGTGAAGTTGTCACTCCTAGCTCGGATCCTAGGGAACTGTAGTTTTTGAAATCAAGACAAAATGGTCAGCTCCCCTGTGCCTGCTTCAACACGCCTCCCCTTTTCTCTGCATCAGTTACCAAGCACAGTGCCCTTCACAATCAGTCACTGCAGGGATCAGGGGGACTTTCTCTCATCAGAGAACCACACAAGCAAGCTGGTTAGTTCTGCTGACAGCTGCCTGCATTATCTCATTGCCACATCCCTCATCTGTTCCCTGCTTTTGCCCATCTGGTGCTTGTCTACCTGCCGAAAATTTGGTGGCTTTTAGAGCTCCCTTGGCTGCTTGGCTCACACAGGACCTGCTTTCCCTCACCTCTACCATAACCACCAGCCTTCTCTCTAGTGGCTTGGATTAATTTCTGTATTTTGCTTTATTCCTCACTTCAGTGCTCATACACAAGCCTGGTAGAGGCATGTTCTTTTATAAATGCATCTATTTGGAGGACAAGGATACTGCCCTCCTTAAACCTCTCTGATGGTCTATTTTCTGCTTATTGATAAGTGTGCTTCTGAGGGAACATGCTGAGTTACCAGACCATTAGCTGACATTAGTAGTTGATGAAATGGCTTTTCTGATGGTTTGAGATGTCCCTGAAAATTATATTCTTATCTTTTGTCTATGTGTGTAGAAAATCCAAAGGCAGGTTCACTGGCATGGGAAAGTTTATGAAAGAAAGACAAAGAAGATATTAATTAATTTTTTTATCTTCATTTGGCACCTTCTCTCCTTTCTGTTTACAGCAGAAAAGGCCACACAAGATGGTCAGGAGAGTCACTGTCCTTCACTTCTATGAAAACATTAAACCAATAATTAGGTTGTCTACTGAAAATGCAGAGAGACAAATAAATGATTTATGAAGTACTTGGCATGGTGACTTGTATTGCCTGGAATGAAGCAGTCTTTCCAAATAGTCACTGAGGAATTGTCTCCTTCTCTTCTTACTGCAGCCAGATAGAAATATCAAAAGCTCAGACCAGTCTGGGTCCTTTATCAGTGTCTGCTGGCAGGCAGAGTAAGAGTAGGAGGTCTGAGCTGGTCTGCACCGGGTGAGGGAGCACGGCCCAGAGAGCCACCTCTGGCCACGGCTGCCTGGCAGTGCTCTGCCCATCCTGGGTGGGGGCTGCAGAGCCCACACCTCAGCCAAAACATTGTACAGCTTCTTTGTGTGGGCACAAACTGCACCTTGGCCTAGAACTGAGTGCTGCCTGCAGCCAGCCAGGCCTTCTCATGGCTTGTTTTTGCTTCCATGTCATCCAAATATCCCACTAAATGCCACAACTGTCCCCATTCATCAAGCTGTGACTCATTTTTCATTCATTTCACCCACTTCTTCTACCAGGACCCTATAAAGAAACAGGCATAAAACCTCCTAGCCTGATGTAAATTACAGTGTCTCATATTTTATGACATAAGAGGATTCATATCACCCAGACCATTTTGTCTTGGGGCCAAAAGCATTCAAAGTACTTTTTGCTTAGCTTCTGGAATAGGTACAAATCCCACAGCTGTTTCCACATTGTTGAAGCTCTGTGCCTATAAACTGCATTCATGGTGTTTTTTACCTGACAATAGATGGTGCTCTTTCTATAATTATCTATCTCCACAATCCCTGCATATACCATTTTTTAAATTTAGAACAAACATAACAGATTATCCTTGGGTTTGGGCACTACAAGATCCCAAGCAGCAAAGGTAATAAATAACCACCTGCAAGCAAACCTGTAGCACAGATACTCTCTCTGCTATGGCTGATTTGCCACAAGGACTCAGAATAGATCCTCAAATCTTAAGTGTTCAGGTGATGAGGGGCATTTGAATAGACAGATAAATAGATGGAACAAGATATAAAAATAATAAACAATGATCGGAATATCTTCCCTAGTTTGCACAAAACAAAATTCCTACTAACTCAGAAAAGATTTGTCATAGTATTTTCTCCATTCTGTGTTTGAATGAAAGAGATGCTCAACATCATCAAGCAAAATACAATTTGTTTTCCCCTGTATTTATTTGAGATGCAAAGTGCAGAGAAGGGTTCTGTTTTTTCCAGGACTTACAGAAGTCACAATTGTAACTAAAATCAAAGACAACAATATTTCCCAGTCAAGTTTAGAGGAAGGAAAATCATAAAATACCTTAAAATTTACTCCTCAAAAAAAGCACAGTGATCAGCATTTAGAATAGTTTAGTGACTGCAAAGCTGTAATTTTTTTGGACATGATTTCCTCCCATTCTTGATGTTATTTGTGCCCAAATGAAAGTCTTCAGCCTGACATCTAGCTTCAAATCTTTTCCATTCACACAGATTGCATAATGCATCTAATTTCTATTCTAAATTGATTTTAAATTGAATATCAGCTTGGAGGTCTTGTTCCTCAGGCTCTTTAGAGACAGGACAAGACTCTTTGGAGACTGACTGAGCAGCATTTCAGCCCTTTTCCCCTGGAGTGCATTTGAGCCCTCCAGATACAGTTGTCAAAACCATCCTTGGGTGTTTGCAGCACTGAAGCTCTCCAGCTGATACTCTGCAGGTAGAGCAGAAATGCACGGTTCTGTCTTCCTGAGGGACCATTACAGCCGCCCTACATCACGCAATAAGGTGAACACCAGCACTCACCCACTGCTATCTCATCCTTTACCCCGTGCTTTGAGCCCTCCTGCTGTGTCCGGGGATGCCTTGCTCGTGTCTCTTCATTGTCTACAAGAGATACACAGCCACTCCTACTGACAGCTACTCATGCATCTCCTGTGCTTAAATTAGGAGCAGAACTTTGCTAAAGTGTTACTTCTGGTGAATGAGGAAAAGGAGACTTTGCAGGGGGAAGTCATGAAATGTGAGCCAGGAGCTTTGAGTTCTTGCTTCTTCCTTCTTCATCTTTTTGCTGGCAGGTTCTTCCAGTCTGTTAGACTTACAGGCTTTGCTGGTGTTTCTTCTCTCCTACTGTGTTTTCTCTCACTCAGACAAATACACCATCTCCTCTTGCTTCTTTTCCCCACGCACTCCACCAATATGTAAAAAATACAAGAGGAAAATATTGTGTTAAAAAGGGCAATGTGAAAATACTGATCTAATTATATTTTTAATCAGTAATAGAAATATGTCTGACTTCTAAGAAAAATCATTAGGTTAACAATATTTAGATAAACAAACACGTTATCTATAAAGTGAAGGAAAAAAGCCCCTGTTTCTTTCATAGAAAGTATTAATATTTCTGACTCTTAGTGTTAGAACTTGATGAGAAACAAACCAAAATGCTGAAGTGAATTTTAGGCCAAGTAACACTTCAAGCTGGAGAAAACAAAAATATCTTAGAGCTTTGAAGCTTTTTACCCTTATATTAATAGTGAATAAATAAATAAATAAATAAATAGAAATTACAATCAGAATGACACAATCATTCTATCTTTTTCAAAAGTTTAAATTCTGAATTTTTGAGTGTTGGAGAAATGTTCTGCTGACAGATGCTCAGTTAACCTTAAGCATCCATCAGCACTGAGTGAACTAAAAGGAAGAGAATATCATGTTGGTGACTTAGAAATGGCATTCCTTCTTACTGTGGTAACAATATTTTCATTGTTTCTAACACTCTTCATTTTCAGAAGACAGACACCTCCATGTATGATCTGAGGTGCAAAGACCAAATCCTATTTTCATTTTTGTTCGTGTAAACCATTAATGCCTGTGCTGAAGTCAGTGGAATTATTAAATTTATGCCACTATAATTAAGAGCAGCTGCTGCCCCATGATCCCTAATGCTCTGTGTACCCTAATGTGTCGTAATGGGAATCCACTGAGGAGCGTTTCTGAGGAAGGCACACAATAACATTTCAGTGGAGGACACAGAGGTACTCAAATAAAGCAACCGTGAAATCAAATGACCTTTCAATCTGTTTATGAGCGACTTTGTCATCTCCACTTTGAGACGGCTGGAACAACAAGTGGGAGATCTTAATCTGTATCCCAGAGAGCCTTTGCTTTGCTTCAGTGCAATCCAAAAATACACACGGGCTCCTCAGCTCTCGTGGTCCTGTTTGTTTTCCCTCCACAGGTTTGAGCACTCGAGGAGCTTATGTCTTTTGCGTGCTCAGGGTGGGCTCTCCTCAGCCCTTCCCCAGAGAAGGATTAATCTGTAATATACTACAAGCAGTCCTTGAGCAAAGATATAAAATGGATAAGGATTAGCATGATAAAAAAGGAGTTACTTTTTTTTTTCCTGTCATACTGCAAATAAAGCTCATCACTGGTTTACATGCTTGGCTGCTTTCTTATAAAAATAAAATCCCACCAGCGTTCATGGAGTGGAAACCTTGGGCCTTTGGAGCCTCTGGGCAGACAGATCCCATATAGAAAGTCCAATGAGAGGTTTGGTGACACAGAGACCTCAGTGTCTCATTAATTCCTCATCTTGGGCCAGGCAGGGGAAAGTCTGAACTCTATTTAGGCTCAAATGGACTCAGAAACTTCATTAAGGCAAGACCTAAGTGCATGACAGCTGGTCCCTGGTCATGATGTCCCTCTGTGTATTCTTAAGGTGTGGGACATGTGACATGATGTGCTCTAGTTTGGCTGACACTGGCAGAGGAAAGCATTGGCAGAGATGCCCACTGGACATCCTCAGGCATCCTGCTCCCTCCCAGGAAGAGGGATGCTAAATGTTGGTGTGTGCCTTAGTCTGGCACCTGGTGTAACACCACTGAAGCCAAGGGAGCCAGGCTTCTGGAGAGTGTAAGCTGGCACAGATCCACTGAAACAAGTGGAGCCACCATAAATCCTGGTATCAGCCTATAATTTTTCTACTGTCAGCTTTGTCTGAGTTTGACTCAAATAACTACTCCAGAGAAAAAATTACCATTTTCTAGTCCTTACAGCTATCCAATCTTCTGTTACGGATTTTAGTTGCTTCTTGCAGGGTGCAGTTCTGCCCTGTATGTATCTCATAGCAATCATGTGCGTCAGAAATTCTGCTTAATCCAAGAAAGGACCCAAAAGCAGAGGGTAGAGAAGAGGATCACATGCTGAAAGGATGCAATTAAAGCTTTAATGACAAATACACTAAGCTGAAGAGGGATGGGAGAAAGAAAGAAAGAAAGCTGCTCATAAGATTTTTAGTTTAGAGGATTTAAAAAAATGATCTGTCAGTGTTTTCCTGTCTGTGTGAGGTCTCACTTTTGGCATGCATGCCGTGCTACACCAGGTATTTAGCACAGTATACAAGTGGCATACCATGGAAAATGCTCTATAACAAGAGGTGCCACACTAGTGTAGGAATACTAAATGCCTTCTCATGCTTCAGCATCAAATCCTCTTGTTTCTGTGGCTGCCAACACTGCAGAAAGAGATATGCTAAAGTGAGTATGAAAACTTACAAGCACCACATCTAGTGCTTTTTTTGTTTCAGTCTTAGAAGAGTTCAGCATTTTCACTGGCTTGAAAAAAAATTTCATCAGCTGAGGGGGCTTCCTAGTACAAATTTTAACTGAGTCTCAGTCTAGATGTTCCTCAGATTTGTTAAGCCTAGGTGCTTAACTATATCAGCAGATTCAGGGAATGCAATTCTTGTCCATAAATAGCCTTATGCTTGCTTTGCATGGGAAAGAGTTAAAAGGAATGGGTTTTGAAGAGAAAAGTGTTCCACTTAATAATTGATTTTTTTTTAAACATCAAAAAACACTGGCTAGGATGGTGAGTCACCACTAACAGCAACAGCGGCTTGCATTTCAAAGAGCTGCCATGGAAAAAAACCCGAAGAGTTAACCTAGTAATAAAAGTTTCACAGCTCATGCAGCTTTAATTATTCACCGGGACACAAAATCGTAACCATAAATTATAATGCTATGAATGATTGAGGGTTTCTAACAGGCACAAAGCAAAAAGAAACACTTTGCAAAGCCCAACCATTGTTGGACTAATTAAATGTCTTTGAATAGGTCCTAATATCCAACTCTGAATTCCCTCATCTCTGCAGGTGTCATTGCAAGTTAACATTAGCTGCCAAAACTGGTCATGCTTGAGCTGATGCTCATCTCTGTTGCTTGTTGCTCAAAGCAAGCCCAAGGAAGCTCTTTTGGGCAGAAGACGCTTCCCTGGGCAGGAACAGGAGAGAGAACTCAGGTCAACACCAGCCTCAAGTACCCTCAGTGGTACAAAGGTCTTCCTCAAACTGGTGTGGAACTTTGCAAAGACATCTGCTTTTTCCGCCTACTAAAGTAGAAAAAGGACTCATCTCTGGAAAAGAGTGAATTTGCTCAATAGGACTCTGAAGGGAGTCTGATGAGACCTGGTCTTCTGCCACTCTGGGTTTTATGCTTCACAGAGAGGTGGAAGTTGGTCTTGGAGAAGAAGGAAAAACTTATTCCCACTATTAAACTGGGAATAACACTCACATGGCTGCCTGAGAACAGAATTCCTACCCCTTCAGATCACCCAGGAAGAAATCCCCTTAAACTTAAGGGAAGTAGGAGCTGTCAGGAAACAGAAATTGGGCTGTATGTTAAAAAGAAATCCAAACAAATAAAGAACAAGGCATAGGTTATATATGACAGTATATAAATATATATATATATATATATATATATGTTTAAGACCCAGAAACATTAGGAATATTATACGAAAAAAGAGCATAAGGAACTTTCTGCTTAGGACTCTTAGTTCTGAGATTGGCCCTGAAAATGGAAAATAATATGGAAAACAGGTCTTAAAGACACTGAGGTGAAATTTACTCCTACTGGGTATGTGTTTTAGCATTTTTTGTGTTGAATAATGCCTGTTCTTTTGATGCTTGCTGTATTGTATTGCTGTATTTTCGAACTTTACTGCTTGCGCTCATGATTTTGAATGATCTCCCATTTTATTTGAAATAAAGAAGATCTGTTGCTAGCTTCTGTGTCTGTGGCAAATGATTGTGACTTCAAAAAACACATAAAACCTTGGGAAAGTAATTTAAAGACCAAGGAGTTTGTTTTATCATAAGGGTTTTGGGTCCTGACTGAGAACTTAGTTATGGTGATGCAGAGACAGCTTTTCCAAGGGGGATTGGTGCTTAGCAGAAGCCTTCAGCTGAAGGCTTAAGCTTTACCCGGGGCCATGGATGTTTGAATCTGAAGCATTTACCCCTTGATGGCATTTAAACGCTGAGGTCAGATGTCTGTGCTCACTGTGCAGTCCCAGGGGAGGGATGGGTCCTGTCAATCCCTGGAGATGAGCCACTCTGGGAGAGCCTGCAGCAGCACCCACCTCTCAGATGGGACCTGAACTGCCTGTTGGCAGTCCAGCTGTGGTAGCTGGAGCTGCACTTGAGCTAATAAACACTGCTTCTTCAGCAGAGACAGACAGCAGAACCCCAGAACATGAAATGGGTGCAGCTTGCTGCAAAGGGATGGCAGCATGACCAAAGTTTCCTATGGCCATGACTTGATCAGACCCTTGAGATGGAGATGTTCACTTTACATGTTCCACAAAGGAGAGCAAAAAGCTTTAAATTAAAAAAACACCCATGATTTAAAAACCAAACTAAAACCCCAAATAACCCCAAGTGTCAAAATTAAAATAAACAGAAATAGAAGGAAGGGGCTTTTAAACTGACCCTGCCAAGCCCACTGCTTCCCTCCATCCTCCTGTGGTTTCAGTCATTCTGTGACTTTACCAGCTGCAGCCACCTGTGCTTAGCCCTGTTTTGGTCCCTGTCAGCCTGATGCTGGCATCTGCCAAGGAGATTTTGATGTCCAGACATTTACAGTTTAAGTGAGAAACAGGCATCTGCCAAGAGATGAAAGAAAAACTAAAAATGTTAAGCAACCTGGAGTATTTGTGCTATTGTGACTTTTGCATGCAGGTTTCAACACACTGTCCCTTTGAGAGACATGAGATCCTTTGCTGCATCAGAGGGTGGCAAATGTGCTTGTAGGTCTCTATCCTCCCAGCCAACTGAAGCTAACACACAAGGTAAAATGTTGTCTTAAAAAGAACAATACTATAAATAAATAATCAAAGAAAACCTGAGATGGGTTCTGAATCTGAGCATGCAGCATTTTTTGGGTATCTAAGCACATTTGCACTAGGCTGGGAAAGTTTGCTTTTCAAAAACTGTTTCCATTAAAATTTTAGTACCTAATAAACAGCCTGACCCACAGCTCTGTTCTTTTAGCAAAAGAGATGGAGGGTGTTTTAAGTGTCAGCACTAGGATATTTGTGATTGTGACATCAGGAATAAAGTGTCTCTCTTGTTTTCAAGCCCAGTTTCCAGTGGGGTGGGGGTTCAGCAGCTGAGCCCCAAGGCTTGGGGACCTCTCACCTGGACTACTGCTGAGAACTCTGGGTTCCATATCTATATATGGGAAACCAGAAATTATGTTTCTTGCATTTTTAGCATGTTATAGTCATGGTGATCTCAGATAAAGTACACCTAATTATTTGATGATGTAATAATTTGAGTAGATGATAAAATAGCCCTGGTGGTGGGAAAAGAGGCTTTTTGGAGAAGTAGAGGTTGTTTCCTGTGGTGGATGTGTGGAAGGGCTGCAGACTGATGAGCAGCTGTCCCAGGGCATCATAGTGGGTGGCAGTGGTGCTGCTGAGGAGCTGAGGGAGAATGGAGAGTCTGGCACAGGATTCTGGCTGAGGAGCCTCGTCATGACCTGACAACAGCTTGGCAGGAGTGAACTGTGGTCCTGGGGTCTTGCAGAGAGCAGAGAGATGCAGGTTCATGGGACCTACTGAAGCAGGATGGTGTGAGCCATATCTGAGGGCTAGGATATTTCCCTGTCAGGAAAGTGAGGGCTGATCTGGATCTGCATGATAAAGCCTCATGCTTTCAGTTGTATCATTCTTTTATTCAGGAAGTGGGGAAGCAGCATACAAAGCTTCATTCCTATTCATCCTGTGGCTGCTAAAGAGTCTGCCATTCTTGCTCCATAAATTCCAGGGATGGTCTCTAACACCTTGCTGACAGCCAAAAGTTATCTGCTGGATCAAGGCTTCTGCACTGAAACTTCCTCCCAGGAAAGCAGGGGAACAACATGACATCTCTCACTGAAACGGGCTGCCAGTTCTGAGCAGTCTATTGGAAAGGAAACATCATGACAGAGAGCTGCTTAGACCAGAGCTGGGTAGGGAGAAGCTGAGAAAGTAATTCTCCCCCAAAGACTTCCTTCCCCAGTCTTGTTCTTGTCCTGGCTTTATTCCAGTATCTCCCTGTAATATGAATATAGACAATGAAAGCAGGCAGACTAAAAGGACTCCTCTAATATACTCCTCCAAGAGCTCCCAGGGTGCAGTACAGATAGTAGGAGTGTGGTGCATTGCAGCTGCTGTTGGAGATTTTGACTTCTTTATACAATAAGAAGTTTGTGTCAGGTCTACTGAAGTGAATGGTAATATGGCATGGACTAATGCTGGCATCTGCTGCTCCTTCCACTTCTCAGATCCTGCACTTAGAGGGGCAGGTTCTGGGGAAGCTGTGGATCAGGGCAGAACAAGGGACAGGGAAGCAGGAAAATCAGAACAGCTTTAGGAGATGGGACATTGGTCTCTGGATATGCTGGTACCTAGAATGTTGGGTGAAAGAAGCATTGGGATGGTAAGAATGCAGAAAAGTCCTCCACTGCTGGTAAGAACATGAGAAAGCCCACTTCAATACTTAAATTAGTCAATCCCTTTCCCACTCTCTTTCACAGTGATCCCATTCCCTTCTTGCAGCCTTTCTGTCACAGCCTTTCCCCTCAGGTGAAACAAGAAGAAAGATTTTCCTCTTAAAATTCAGTAGAGGTGTTAAGGCTTAGCTCCTGGCAGAATTTAAAAGTGCCAGACAGTGGCAGGGCAAACATGTTAAAGAAATCTTATTGTTTCTGGAACTGTAAAAGTTCTGGAGACAGCTGTATATAGAAAGAGCTAAATTGTGTGGCCAGGAAAGGCACCAAAAATGCTGCACCACAGCAGGGCATGTACATCACTGCCTGATGCTGGCTGGAGATGGACAGCCCACCTATGTGCTTTAGTCCTGCTGCTCCCATTTTCCTGAGCTCATGGGGCTGAGGGCTGAGCTTTGAGGGATTCTTCTGACCCTGCTGTTTCTCTGCCACTCCAGGGCTTCAGGGAGCCATGAAGATGAGCATCATGCAGTTCTCAGGCAGCAATTGCTGCCATGATCCTGTGTGCTAATGCCCTCTTCATTGCCTCTCGGACACCCTACAGTGCTTGTTACCAGCTCTTTCTCTTCTGTAGAGTGTGAAAGGATAGCACTTACCTGGCACTCTAACAGATGACTTTTTATCTCCTCTCTGCAGAACAAACCTGGGCTTGGGATTTCCTGAAGGAAGAGAGCTTTGTGTTGCAGCAGGCAGAGAGGCACAGAACCAGACTAAAAGTTCTCATCACCCTGTTGAGTAAAAACTGGATAATTAAAATAATTTGATTCTCATCTTTCTCAACATTCTTCAGGGCTCTGATGAAGTCAGGAGACTTTAGGTGAGCTACAGTGATAGCTATGGATCTATTCCAAATTCCCTTATATAAAGGGAACACATAAAGGGAATATATAAGGGGAATAATGTGCTTCTCATGAAGAGAAGAATATTCTGATAAAGAAACTGTATATGGAGCTACTGATGTCTCTTTTGCATCCTCTTGCTTGTTTCATAGGACCTCATCCCTCTGTGCTGGGGAGATGGTACAGGAGGTCAAGAAACTAGTGGACCCAACTTCCATGTCTTTCTTTTGCGTGTCAAGGATGTGCGTGATTCTGCAAGGACTTTCAGGATTTATCACTGGAAGACTTAGTCTCTTTCAAAATGTTTTAAATGTTTTAAACCTTCTGCATTTTGGATGATGTTTTCAATAAAACTCCTGTCTCCAGGAACAGTTCTGCAGGGCCCTGCCTGCCTCCCTGCTCTGCGTGTGGAGAACTCAGGCTGGAGTCACTCCTGGTGGCTGGCAGAGATCACACTGTCTGGGACCTGGGACAATGTGGGGGAGGCTCAGCCTTGAGCTACAGCTCATGGAACTTATGGAATACATCTAGACATATGTGAGGTTAATGAGGAGCAAAGCTCAATGTTTCTTCAACAGATTCGCTCTTCTGTTACTGAAACCAGAATTCAGCCTCCCAGATTCAGAGGCTTAAAGTGGAGTAAATTTATGTGGTGTGAAAGTGAACTGATGCTGGCACATAACCCTGTTAAAACCTCCCTCCCCTTCCCAGGATTTTAGGTGGAATGAGTGAGAAGGTTATGAACTTTTTTATATTCCTCTTAATTTGAAGGATCAGTTCTTGCTATTGTTCTTTCTGAAAAAAACAAAACAAAGTCAGTTATAGTTTTTTACAATGTTTTTTTCATGAGGAAAAGGTTTATGAGACTGGGATGAGTACACTCAGGTTGTGTGCAGCTGATACACAGTCTGGAGAGAGCCCACTTCCCTCTTTGCCCCTTTTCACCTTCTGGGAAAGGTTCTGCCAAATGGTTTAGTCCTAAACACTCCCCAAATGAGTGATCCCAGTGTCTCCAGTTTGAGTCCATGACCTTAAAGGTAGTTATTCATCAGTAATGAGCCATGCAGTTAATGTGCTGGAGACAGCATGGCTAATTGAAGATGAGACAAGAGGTTCTTTTAATATTATTTTTCCTCCATTTGCTTTCAATACCTCTTTGCTCCTCCGTGAGATCTGATGGAAGTTTTTAATTACCTCTGAGAACAATAACTATATAAAAGCCCTACCTCTTTGTCTGAAGCAGTTTGCCTAGAGATGAGCAATGTTGTATGCTCAGGTCTCAGAAGGAAGCTGAGGTTGACAGGGATGGTAAATCCTTGTTACCCGCTGAAACCTTGGAGTAGTAAATTTTTAAAACTATTTCCATTCTGGCCAATCTGTCTTACCTTTCTGTCTCTTGTAAAGCGTTTCTCCCTCTGTTATCTGTCTGCCACACACAGAACAGTGTAAGTGGAAATATTAATATCTCTGTGAAATATTTTTTGCTCTAACTCTCTCATCACATTTTGGGTGCAGATATTTCTTCCTTCGTTAGCTCGCTTTTCATGTTTCTCTCCCCGGCACAGGTTGTAAGTCTTTTAGAGGTTGTAAGTCTTTAGGCAGATGATGTCAGGCACAGACCACAGAGAAAAGCTGAGCCCAGACCTTTCTGTTCAGCCCAGTCTCTCCCACAGCCCAGATGTCACAGAAGTGGGTGCATTAGGAATATAAGAATGACTGAATTGAACAAATGGCGCTCAGGTTTTG
Source organism: Emberiza elegans (assembly GCA_024865655.1). Taxonomy (NCBI): domain Eukaryota; kingdom Metazoa; phylum Chordata; class Aves; order Passeriformes; family Fringillidae; genus Emberiza; species Emberiza elegans. The sequence continues at coordinate 21,536,556 of JALJVW010002597.1, read as the reverse complement.
CTATAATGGCACTACAATTTATTTCACATTATTATGAAAAACTGTTCCCAAGCATACAGAAAACTTTTCTTGGGGAACGCTGGTGACAGAAATTAATAATTGAGAAATAAATGTTATGTGGAGACATGCAAATTGTTTCCATTTTAAAGAGTTTTTGGATTTGTTTTTAGGTTTAGAATGCTCCTCAATTTTTAGAACATATTGTAGAGATTATTTGTGCAGCATTTACCAAAAATTAAAAAGCAGTCTTGCAAGAATTATGAAAGAACCAAGAAATAAAAATCCTTGATGATGATTTCAGTAACAATTCTGACAGTGCACTAAGAATGTCATCCAACACTTCATAAGAAATAGACACTCTAATATCATATTTGCTTTTCAGGGTGCTTAAATAAAAAAAGCCATTTACCAATGAAAAGCTTTGCCTTTGCAAAAATTCTAATTAGTTCTGCTATATGTTTGAGAACTGTCTTGGATTAAAAAGCAGAACGACCTGTCCTCCCACCCTAAGCTTGACAGAGCTTACATAAGTTCAGAAAAGAGTTTTAAAAAGCCTTTTTTCCCCATCAGTTTTTGTACCTTTTTAGCCTTTGCATTCCTGTCTAGAAGGATGCTTGGCTCTGTATATTACAATTTCCAGCTTCACCCAAGATGCCACAAATCTCTGGATGGATGTTATCCTCAGAAGACCTGTAGCCCATGCCTCGTCTTTTCAGTTGCTATAACTCCTCAGCTGCCTAGAGGACTGAGGTGGTCCCTTTCCATTGAAAATTCATGGGAGCTGAGTCTTCAAGTCCCTTAAGTGGATTTGAAACTTGCAGCCAAGAGATGCAGGGAAGCATCCCAGCTTAAATATCAGGCTAAAGTTGCTTTTGCCTCACCAGCACTGTCATGACCCCGCTGTTGCTGCTGCGTTAAAGTTCTGCTGATCTCCTCACTCTTTTTCTCTATCTGTTATGCTAAGGGATAGCTACAGAGAAATAAAGCTCTTTGCTGGCCTCTTGCAGACAGCAGGGAAGTTTCTATGGAGACAAAGGAGGATGCAGTGGATTTGTGCTGTTGGCAGCTGGGGAGGACCAGCCTGGCTGACAGGTCTCAGCTCTTACCTGCTGTCACATTTATGGATGGTGAGCAGCAATGCTGCCTGGTCAAGTGTGTGGCTCTGGGCCCCGCCTTTCCCAATGCACTCACCCCATGTTGCCCCATCTGCTGTAATTTCAGATGCAATGACTCCAGGAACTGGGAGTTGTTATTAACACACAGGGATCACTGCAAATCCAAAACCCAGCATCAAAAGGGGCAAAGTCTCAAGTTCAGAGGTGAGAGACAGCACACTAAAGAGTTCCTACTAATCTCTGGGGACACAGAGAGATGTCATAAACATATATTTGGGCAATTCAAAATGTTTTGGATAGAGCTTTTTTCCTCTTTGTCAAGGATTGATGCTCTGTTGGGGCCATGGAAGACAGACAGCCATGCCTGTTCAGGTGCCCTTGAGGTGAGGGCTGGCCTGCAGGCACAGAGGGAACTGGTGAAGAATATTTTTGCAACGGTTCTTATCTCCAAATAGACTTGTTTGCAAAAATGGGCTTCTCATGAAGCATGCTGCACTGTTGAATTTTCACGTGATTTTGGTGCAGTGCTTTCAGGGGGAAACAGGGAAACAAATAACCTGTTGAGCAGGAGGAAACAGAGGTGGTTTTTTTCTGGGTAGATGGTAACTGTAAACTTAAAATTCCTTCCACATCAAAATTTCTCTATCCCTCTGAGCTGATGCCAGCCCCTAATGGGTATGTGGAGAACCAGCACAGGAACCATACACAGACAAAAGAGCTGTTTCCTGGACACCCTCCTGGCTAAGAACTGTTCTGGGCCTTGTGAGCCAGAAACACCAAGTTTTGACCCTTCCCACTTTTCCACTGTTGGTTATGATTGGCTCTAACACTAATGTGGCAAGTGGCTGCAAATGACTGCTGAGTTTTAGAGCAGGGTTTAAATCTGTGTGGGAAGTAAGCAGATAGTCAAAAAGTGTTCAAGACAGAATTCTGGATAAGGCCAAAAGGAAGGTTCAGCAAAATCTTCTGCAGTGAAAAAGCATCATGAACAATTTGTGGTGGGAAATTCAGTTTGACCCCTCAGCCACAGAAGAGTTTTTCCCAGAAGCTAAAGGGCATTTTGTCCAGAGGACTTCAGGTTACCAAGGAATATGAGTTTTTCACCACCACTTGATGCTTTCAGAAGGACCACTAAAATAGTTGAAAGATCATTTGTCAGGTCTCTGCACCCCACTTCTCTGAAGCAGCAGAGTGTGACCAAAGACTAAAGCAATCTGTATGTCTTCCTGTTCTTGAGCTATCACTGCAAAGAATGAGGAAAGTTTTCCTTTAAAGTATTCTGCCATGTTGGACAAATAACAGTAATTTGGTTAATTCAGTTTGAAATGTGTCTGCTCCCTTCCCAATTATCACGTCATATTGTGGCCAGTTTATGAGCCAAAGGAGTCTGCTAGTATGCAGGGTCCTGTGAGCCCAGCAGGCATGAGAGATGACCCATTATCTCTGAGACTCATTGCTTGAAGGTGCTGAACTTTGGCATTACTTTGAGCTAATGTAGGAACACCCCTATAGCTGTCACTGTCTCTTTTTGTCCCAGCCCTGCTCCATGTGGGGCACCCATGATTTTGTTACCTTAAATGTCATGAAATAAAACCAGTGAGGTTTTGCTGAGGACCAAGGGTTCATTCTTCAGAGGCATGTTTGCTTCCTTCTAGGCTGATCAAAAGAGGGGAGGGGAGAAAGGAAGAGTCAGAAGGTGGAAGTGGTGGTAGCACTTTATAGGCGTGGAGAGGAGTGTGGTGGAGAGCAGGGAATGGTTGACACGGCAAACAGGGCAAACAGTGCAATGGCAATCACAGGGACAGGGAGGGGACTTTAGAACAGCAAAAGAGTTGTAAACTGTGTCTGAGTCAGTGTGGGAGATGATGGGTGTAGGTGATGGCTGGGGATGACAAAAGCAGGGACAAGTGAGTTGTGTCAGCCTGTCCTAGAAGGGCAGCAGCAAGCTCCCTAGGAGTTACGTGCTGTAGAGAAGGGAGGATCCCATGGCTGGGTGCTTTCAGTGATCTGCTGATCTTCTGACACAGAGCATGAGTTGAAAATAAGTCACTTCATTGTCAAGATGTGAGTTAGCCCAAGAAGGTTCTGGTGGTCGAAAATATTAATCTACCATGGATCTCTCAGAGCAAGAGTAATGCTGGATATCAACTGCTGCCCTTGCAGGGCTGTACCCAAAGCTGCCTGCCTGCTATGACACAGCCTGCTGTACTGGTTTCCTTTTGCTGGTGCAGCAGAGAGGCAAGGGGAAGTGTTGCAGTGAGGCTGAGATAGGAGTGCACATGCCCAAGCCAGCCTTGCCTGTGGGATGGCTCTTAAGCTCTCCCTTGCCCATTGGACAAAGGAAGGCAGCACTTCACCCAAGTCCCTCTTTGTGTTTGTGTATGATGATTATTCTGGTCAGCCTTTTTATTTTGCAGCAAAAGACAATTCATTCCCTTCATTTAGCTGTTATGACTGTCAAAAACCAAAAACCAGTCATATGTATCTGTTCTGATTCTAGCAGTCCATGAGGAAATGCCTCCACTGAGACAAGCTTGGTGTGATTCTCCACTTGGTAAGAGGTGATGGGTTCAGTCTGTGGGGCAAACTGCAGACCTCATGGAAATGCAAAGGAAATAGAACAGTTTTTGATACCTAGGATGGATCCAACTTTGTTCTTATAAGTACTATCTGCAAAAATGTCTGGCTGAATCTTCACTGGTGAAATGGTTTGAATGGAGCTACACTGATTTCTAACTACTAGTCCACATCCACTGTGTCCATCTCCATCTTGTGATCAGCTGTCTTCCTCAGAGCTCAAGCAGCTGGAGCCATGCTAATGCTTGATTTCCTCACCTTTTGAGGAAATTTGCTAGCTACTCTGTGCTGGTAGCAGCCTGGTGTGTAAAAACCTAAGACACAAATGCAAAGGCAAATACAAGGAACACCCTAGTGCAGCATTTTCATACTGTCTTTTTTTCTTCCTGATTATGACTTAGCCTACACTCATGACTTATAATTAAATATATGTCTTTACACAGAGATGCATGCCAATCGTGTTAGCCTTGAAGCTGGAAGCTCATAATTAATTAGTTTTGCTCAGGTCTGTAGTGAAAGCTGGTTTTGGTCCTCTCATTAGTGAGAGGAGCTGCATGACTGTTTAGGGAAGCCAGAGAAACAGACCCTGAAATTTAGCTGAGACTGCAGACAATGTGATGAAGTATCCTGAAATTTGGCTGGGAAATCCTGTCTAAGACAGGTCTCACAGTTTCTGTGCAGCCATCTGCCAACTATCACTGTCTTACGCAGTAAACCTTCCATCTGAAATAAGTGACTGCAGTGATGTTCCTAACGAGAAGCCAAGTCTGGCACTTTTTGCCCTTGTGGAGTCAAGAGTCTGCTTGGGGACAGACCCTGGTGTCTGATGTATTCACAAAGGGATGGGAAACATGTTGAGAAGCAAGTGTTACTTTTGTTATGTATTTACCAGTTGGAATATTTCCACATGTGCTCAAACATGGGAGCCAGGTTGTTTAAAGGTACAATGGATACGAAAGAAGCAGTCGGGATTTGCTTTTGCACTGCTACAAAAGCTGCCATCCCTAGCAAGGCAGAAGGTGTGTCTAATGCCAGGTCAGTGCCTCTGCTCTGTGACTGTGCTGGTTTTCTGGGAGGCATTGCTCATGTGAAATTCCATCAGACTGTCAAGAATGTTTCAGACCAAAGTGAGGACAGCAGACTATGCGTCTTCTCCCTTGTTTGGCTTCCTTTTATTTTTTATTCATCTTATCGTTTTGCAGATGCTATGTGTTCTCTAACTCAGTGGCTAATTACTACTTGTGTTATGCTTGACTTTTGGGCTTTTTAAAGTTCCTTGATAGGTCCTAGTAGCCATCAAAATCCAATGAGGGCTAAATCAATATTTGCTTTTACATTGCCTCGTGTGAGAAAAGGTGTTTTGAAACAACATACCAGCTATGCCTTCTTATTGATTTGTTTGCCATTGTCTTTCAAACTACCAAGGTTTTAAAGCATTCTTTTATTTTAAAGGTAATTGTTTCTAAATTCAATAAAACCCAGAATATTATCCTTACAAGACCTACTATTAAAAGCTACATGTTTGGTACCACTGGCCTGTGGTTTTCTTATCAAGCTAATTTAACTCTAAGGAGAAGAAGAGAGAAAATATATGGTCTTTAATTGCTCAGGACATTACAAAAAAGTCAAGAGAGATGCCTTTTTGCTTGAATTGCTAGAGCAAAAATAAACAATTTTGTTCACAAAATGATAGAAACAAGAAATGGAAAAGGTCAGAAAAGGTATCTTCTCCCTTTGCCCTCACAATCAAGTCTCAGCAACTACCGAGAAAAATTTCTGGCAGATTTTCAACAGATTAATGATACCTGTGTAGCAATGGCTGAAACTCACCCTTAGGCAGGACCTCAGCAGAAATCCTATGACCTAGCCTATGAACCACAGCTTACATCATTCAAGCTCAGGGACATGAAATCTTCATTCTGTAAACCTCATGCTTTCTCCAGTTTTTCCTGGCATATCCAGGAGCATTAATTTTAATGACACGGAAAATATTCCGATGTGGAAATATCTGCTTAGGAATGCCCTGTCTCAGGCAAACCACAGAGCCTGAAAAACAAATAATCATCTTGTCCCTGCCTCATTAGTCTGTAAGGTGAAGGCCATGGTGGGTCACCTGGGCTCAAGCAGTAAATCCAGAGCTCCCCATGGCATTTGTGTCAGTGACTAAACTCCATTGCCTGGAAGGGCAAGCACTCCCAAGTGTCTGTTGATGAGCTTAACCTTGAATGGGTTAAATTATCCACAAAGCTGATATATACATAAACCTAAGTTCCCTTTTCATTCATCTACAGCTAAAATTCAGCTCATCCTGTTCAACTTAAAGAGTGGGAAAAAACAATTCCTGACTGTCTTATAGGATCCATGTTGGTTTTGAACAGCAACCCCTAAAAGCATTTAGAAAAGATATCAAAATACTTCAAATTTCCACTTTGCAATGAAGTTTGCATTCAAGCAAGTCACAATAGAGCCAAACACCTTGATTAATCTTATCTCAGTTCTCTGAAAATTTAATGCATGTTTTCTAAGTGCGAAGAACCACATGTACCTCTCATTCAAAATTTCTTCCTTTGCTTCCAGGAGTTAAAAAATCATCTGGAGCCATTATCTTGGATTTGGTTTGTTTACACTTATAATTTGCAGCTACTCTCATAAGTCTCATAATGATGCTTGTTACCAGAAACTGCATAAAGAACTAACTCATTGCTCTTGTCAGTACAGCATCAAGGAAAAAAGCTTTTTTCCTGTGAATGTAGTGTAATCTTTAAGGGTTTTCCCATGTTACATCTGCTGCTATAACTATTTTTGTGTAGCCCTATCACCTCCTTAAGTAACATTAGTCGAGCTCACAGGAGTATTGCTCTGCTGGCATAGGCAAATTAAAAAACCACAGGAATATCTGTCCAAACACAAACCACAGGACCATTGAAACCCAGATCTTGTCTCTGGCAGAAAACAATAATGTGAATATTAAGGACAAAAAAGACAAAAAAAGGGCAAGCATGAATTCTTTAGCCTTGAGGACAGACCTTCATCCCCTCTTCATCTGCTGTGCTCAGGTGCAGAGCATGCGGAACATTAAGTTTAATAGCTGCTTGGGGTATCAACCTTCTGTGCATTTGACTCTCCTTTTTCCAGCCCTTTTACACCTTTAATCTCCTCAAGTGTTGGTGACATGGCAACGAGTTCCAGAGTTGTACCACACACTTGCAGAAAAGCATTATTTTCTCTGTTTTAAACCTGTTTTAAGGCATCTCCTGGGCATCACTCTATTAGTTAGGAACATCAGATTTTCTCAGAGTCTCAGAAAATGTAGTAGTATCTTCCAAATTGTTTTGGTAGACCAATATAATTTTGATTTCTACTATTTAAATTCTATCTTACCTCAGAAATTAAAACAAAAAGCACCCAAACAAACAAACAGACTTGTAGTAGTAGTCTGGCAGAGGATTAAAGGAAAGATTTACTTTCCCTAGGAATCTGAGTAGTATTCAGCTGACAGGACTAAATCTTCTGTATAACATATGGATGTTCAAAGATGCATGGATAAAACCTAGTTCTTTGTAAGCCTACAAGACTTTTGCCCTTTCTAAATTAGTATTTCCTTTCCTGATGAAAAAAGAGCAAAAGTTACAGTAGGCAGCAGCTTGCATGTGTAAAGGTCCTGCTCTGTTCCAGATGCTCTGAGGAGATAACTGTAAGAACTACTACTATTATGATTTTTTCCCAAGAAATGCCACAGAGGCTTGTGTTGTTTTATGAGCATAATTTAAAACTGTGGCATCAGCCACAGCAGTATCTTCTTCATTAGGACTGCACAAACAGTTTAAAAAATGAAAACCGATTTTGAATATCCCCAAAAGCTGAGTTCAAATTCAACTTGTGCAACAAGAAAAGTTTTGTCATTTCTAATTTCACTTATACTTTTTTGCCAATTTCTGGTTCTCCCACCTGTCAGGAGAGACCTATGTGTAATGCCTTGCTAATGAAGAAGCATTGAAGGAACAGAGGCCTGGGATTGCTCATTTCAGATTTAACCAGCAGCCCAGGGCTATTCATGTTCTGGGACACATTTGAAGAACACTCCCTTGTCTTTCTGAAGGCCTTCCTTTATCCTGGCCTTGTTTCACCAGTCAGAAAACTTTTCCCCAAAATGCAGGAGCTGATACTTTCTCCAGAATATGGAACATCCCCCAAGTACTGTTGTGTTGTATCCTCCCCTCTTTCTCTTCTTGCATCTTCTTTCCCTATTTTGACTTTCCCCCCTTCCTCACCTTTCTCTCATCCACTTTATCTTACTCAGGTCTGCCTTCTGGTTCAATTTCTCTTAACTAAAATTTCAGAGCAGTAACTCCATCTGACGACAAGAGGCATGTTGCAGGAAAGCAGAGCCATGGAGCAGCCAGTGTCCTGTCCACTGGGGTGATGGCAGGAGGACAAAGAATAATGACAGGACTGAAGTTTAGCAAGAATCTCTGCTTTTTTTGCAAAGCTCTGATTGACATCTCCTTCTGTCAAAGAAAGTATTCAATTTAGGAAATTAAAAATACACTGAGGAACAAATATTTTCCACCTTCTTTGTGGGAACTACTGGTTCTGAGCTAGGGTTTCATCTTTTGTAGCTTCAATGAGGGGCTCAGTCTATGCTGGGTGTTCCCCAACAACCTTCAGAGAACATCTCCTCCCATTTGCCCCAGCTCCTCTTTGGAAATGCCACTATCTGCCACTACCAACTTGGCTGTACACAGAGAACCTCAGACCTTCTCATACCTCACACTCTGGTGGTGAAGGCAATCTGAAGCCCACCCACAGAGCCCATCCTGGAATATCCATCAGCTAAAATGGAGCAGTACGGTCCTTGAGTAAGAGTGGTGGTTTTGCAAAGACAAAATTCTTTCTGCATGTTTCTGCAGCCATCAGCCCTGTGCTAGGAACAGGACAACAGGGATAGCGCTTGGATCCTTCCTCTGCACTGGTTCCTCAGTCAAAGCGTGCCTGTGCACACAAAACCAGCATATCCTTCCTGAGTAAGATGGCTGGATGTCATTTTTAATTCTCTCCAAATGCTTAACAGCTTAATTCCCTCAGAAAAAGGAGTCATTTGAGGAGGCTTAGAGTGGTAGAACTCAGCCCATGTAGCCATGTATCCTGTCCCTATGGATAGCCAGCAGTGCCCACATAAGATGCTACACAAGCAAACCAAAGTAATTCTTCCACCCAGTAGCTGCTCAGCTTCTGGCACTTTTGATAACAGTGGGGTAGAGTAATTGTTGGCAAGCTTTACCTTGTTTGCAAGATCATCTGTGTAAGGGATAAATAAACTGAAAGTCTTTCCTGATTTCTCAGACTCAGTGGCACAGTGCTCAGTGTAGCCTGCCACAGGAGGTGAGCATGCACCTCCTCAATTCTCTGTCAGTAGGTTAGTTCATAATCTGCATCTCACTGAGAGGCCCCTCTGGAAGTTAATTAAAAGACAAACTGCAACACAGATCATTAGTTTGCACATGGCCCAGGAATGAAGGATCATTGTAGCCTGGCAAAATTAGCAACAGATGCCCAAAGAAATCTCTAAGCAGAGCTAACTAGCCTGCTCTGGCAGCAGAACTGGGCTGTTAGAGAGCACTACTGTACCACAACTCAGGCAGCAGCATATTCTCTGTGGTGTCTCTCTGTGCAATCTTAGCAGTTCAAACAAAGTAAACACGATAGCTAAGGACATACAGCAGGTAGAAAAATGTCATTCCAGACCTTTAATCTGAAGTGACATTTTCACCTGCCTTCTAGATCAAAGCAAAAAGCATACAACTGGCAGAAGTGATGGGGAAAAGTGACCATCAGACTCCTGCTATGGAAGATGCCATGTGCAGAAGAAGTAAAACATAAAAATTCCCATAAATCCAGCTGGCACAAAGTGTCAACTCTCAGTGCCTGTCTTTTAACTAGTCTACTGAATACCTTCAGGGTTTTGCTCTTTGCCCCCCACATGTGTGAGAAGTGGCAACCCTCCACAGTTATGCTCTTTTTTGTTTTTTTTTGTCTCTCCACCATAGCCCTCCTGCATGCCTCCCTTGGCTCTGAAACATAGAAAAGATTTCAAATCCAGAGAGGTTTTCCAGGCCTTGCTGCTGCCTGTAGCAATTTTGGCTCTGGTCCACTTCCCTCTATTCTTCTCTGTTATTTCTCTTACTTGTCTTGCACTGATTTTGGAAACTTTTTAGCTTAGGGAATGTATTTTTTGGTCTATGTGTAGTAGTTACATATCTCAGGGCAGGAATATGGTCTGGGAAGATGCATGTGGTTTAGAGTGGTCTGAAAAGTACAGGGGTCAGTCCTAGGAAATTCATAGCAGAAGTTCTCTCTCAGTGACTTTTCATTCAGTCAGATGACAATAAAGTCCAGCAGGCAAGGGATAGAAGGTGATGTTCTTATGAAAAACTTAACAGATATCCTTGGAGAGTCGGACACACTGCCTTGCTATAAACTCAGCTAAAACTCAGACTGGAGAGAGGAGTGGGTGAAGCAAAGAAACCTTTGAACAGCTTGGAGGAGTAAGTCAATAAATGACTGCTTTCTGTCTCCTAAGAAGGAAATACCCCAAGGAAACAGCCTAGCTGAGTGTCTACAAAATAGTAAAGAAGAAGTAGAGAACTATTTTAGTTGCTATTTCTCACAAGGAAAAATGACAGTACATGTCGAAAGAGATAATACAGAAAGATTAGCCCAAAGTGGGTTGGGGAAAAAGAACTGTAGCATTTTCTGCAAGTAATGTCAGAAAAGCAGGTGAAAAAGGAATCAGATTGGAATTACACTGTCATAAAGCAATACTATCACAGGCATGAGTCAGAACAGCAGCATTTTGTCTGCATGTGGTGGGCAAAGACAGGCCAACTCTACTGCCAAGAAGACAATGATATTAAAGACCATTCCTTTCCCATCCAAGACTTTCCTGCTGTTGGTCTTGAATTCAAATTTTCATTTTATCAGACCATATGCTCATCCTGAAGAGAACCATGCTTACGTCCCAGTACAGAGATGGGACTTGGCCAAAGTGTCCCTGGAGCAAGGAGGTAGAAGGACATCTCATCTTTTGAAGACAGTATGAGCTGCTGACTGCAGCCCTAAATCTTTGAGATTCACTCAATGCTGAGATCAGACAGTCTCAGCCACAGTACAAACTTCATGTACACAGGGAGAAGAATCTTTTCTTGTAGCAGCCAAATCCCCTGGTATTTGCAACAGAGGGACATGGCAAGGAGGATGAATCTAGGACACTCTGGCCTTGGATACCTTATTTTCCATAACTTTGCAACATGTAAGATTAGTTATACAATTGCTAAGTTGACATAAAGAGCTGTCAGACTGAAATGTGACAGTGATACTTTATACTGAACTAAACCATGACCCTAGGAAGAAATCAGAGGAAAAAGATGATGTTCTGTTGTTAGAGCAATAGTAGGTTCAAATATTCTACCATTAAGAAAGGCACAGCTACAATGAGTTACAACAAAAGAGCATTTGATGGAGAAGGTACTAGGCTTGGTGCATGTGCCCAATTCCCAGAGAACATAAATCAGTACAGCCCTGCTAACTTCAATGATGTTGATTTACAACAGCTGATAAATGAACCAGAAATGTTTCCATTTAATTTGGAGAGAGGAAAAAAAAATATATCTCAGGGATACACTTTGGTAGCTGACCTGGAAGATTTGTGTCTGGGTCCTATCCATATATAATCCACAAAAGAAACAGCTTGCAAAAGTAGACTTTGGAATGAGAAAGGCTACAAACAGAGCTATCAAGCACAGGATGTCTCAAAACAAGCAATGACTTGAAAAATGTGCACCCAGTTCAGAGGAGAAATTTAAAACATTGATGTTTTCATTGTGGTAAACAAAAGGGCTCTCTCGGCATCTGCCACTACAGACACACAAAATGCCATAAATCCTAAAAGACTGAGCCCATGTAATTGGGCAGATAGCAAAGAAAGCAGCTTGGATGCTGCCTTAGCACAAGCTGCTTATGGAAGAGGTTTAGAAAAGAAAATTATGACTACAAGCTAATGGAGTTAGTAAATGAGAATGAAGGATGTTTCTGGAGGATATGACTCAGAAAGGGCAAGGGGTGCCTAGAAGAGGCAAAAAATATGCAATGAAGCCACAGAATTTCAAAGGACAGGCAGAAATCACATCTGGATTTGCTACAGCATTGACAGAACCAGTATCTTTGGTGTGTGAGAGCGAGTGTTCTTCTGCCAGTGCTGAGGCAAACCATGGAAAACCAGCTGAGGATCTGACTCAGTGCCTGGACATAAATCCCCAGAAAGCTTTAAATAGCCTTCTCAAAGTGCCTCCTGTCAGGGCGTCTATCAAGGCCATGGCAAAGCAAAATGGATAAAAGCAAGATGCTGGGTAATGAGATCCTAACTAGGACTACAATTTTCAGAACTTCCTGGGTGGCTCACTCTGGGATGACAATTAAATTACCATTCCCTAACTAAAATTTATCTGTTTGTACAATGCAAAACTTATTCTTCCTCTCAGGATACAACCCTCAGAGGCTCCAGTGGCACTCAGGAACCCAGTCAGAATGACTAGAAGTTACATATTCATCACAGGTTAATAACAGTGATCCCATGAAGACCTTTTACTTCATTTTTTTCCTTTATGTAAAGAATTAATGCCTGGTAATGTGTCAGTGCGCCTATAGAATTCAGTAATATTTCAGCAGGTTAATGAAATGTTTCCTGTTTTATCTTGTCCTAGCCCTCTGAGATCTTATAGGGAAGCCAAATGTTTTGTTAGAACTTTTAAAAATGCCAACTAGCAAGGGAGATAAGCACCTCCACATCATCAAATAGCATCTTTCTTGCAATCTTATCAAATGCAGCTATATATAGCATGGTGTACAATGTATATGTGGGCAGAAAAACTAATGAGGAGACATTTGTCTGTGAGGAAAGGGTAACTGGGAGGCCAGGTTTGTATAAAAGTACAGGATAATCAAAACTAAAATACACTCTGACCCCCATCAAAAGTGCTCCCTGTACAGGCACAAAACACATTGTGCAGAAGTTTGAAAATTTGGTAATTATTTGTGGCTAGGGAGTAGGAAAAATAAAACTGGGTATCATCCTAAAACCCCCTAATTTTATTTTGTGGAAACATTTCTTGTCTTGAAAAGAGCTCCTTTTACAAGTTCTTGATGGTGTAAGAAGAATTTGTCAGAGAAACTTTCCTTCAGAATGTCACTTTCTGAGTGTTTTTTGCTGAACATAAAAGCAATTATGTAGCTTCTGGATGATATGTAGACAACTTGCTCTCATATATACTGCTTGAATGCTAGATTTAAAACAGATTAAAAAGAAGAGAAACCTGGTTTACTCAGACAAAGGAGTATCAACACTATAAAAAATGTTGAGATCCCATCTGTGTTTTCTTACAAAGAGTATAATTACAAATTTTCTGCATATGGAAGGAATCATAGATAGCTTTGATGGCATAAAAAAAATGTGATAAGCACAAATTACAGACACTCAGTGTCGAAGCTAAACTTCTGAGTTCATACAGGTTCCTCCACAGCCTTTTAAACCCTGGTTATGCTCCCTTTCTCAGATCATTTACAGGTTTCAAACAGGGTCCAACACCACTTAACCTGTCAAATAAAAACAATAATCTTCCCCACCCGCAATCTGTTTAAGATGTAAAGTCCAAAAGTGTGATGGGGAAGGGAGCTGTGCATCTCAGTGCTCCCTGGTGCTGCCCTGGCACTGCCTGACAACCTTTGGCTCCTGAGCCTCCCTGGTGCTCCAGAAGGCAGGAGGAGTCAATCCTATTCCTTCCCATATCTGGAAGCCCTGTTGCCGGGCTCAGAACCTCTTAGTTGTGGATCCTGCTGTTAGAACAGCTTCCCCGGCAATACATTCTGGATGTAAGACTTGATGACCCATAGCAGATACGCATACTCTGGAATACCTGATCTCAAACTAACCTACAACATTTCAAAGTCATTGATCATGTGCTCGGGGTGGAAAAGAGGAGTTTGAGAATAAGCACACCAAAAATACGTTCTGCAGCAACACTTGCTTCTAACATTGTGCCACTGCAGATGAGCCTGCCTTGTACATTTAGCATGAAGAAAGCTGCAACTGCTCATCTCTCTGTCTGCACCTGGGCTATCAGCTGAACAGCATTAAACACATTACAGTTGCCAGCTGGATGAGCCAGCAAAGGAGAGAATGCAAAGAAGAAACTGGGATGATAGATGGGAGGTACTTTAGCTCTGAATTAAAGTGGACAAAATATTTCGTATAAACTCTGAAGTATCTCCTGATCTGGGGAAATATATTTTATTTATAAACCTGTCATATATGACAATAAAAATAATGATGGCCTGGAAAATCAATCAGTTTGGTGGAAACCATACTTTCTGTTGAAAAACTATTCCCAGGAAAATTCTTGGCTAATCCTTTGCTCAACACTCTTGGAGACAAGCAGTAAAAATGCATCAGTTCTCCTGGGACTTTGTAATAAGAGGGTCAGAGCAGGCAAGAAAAAACTCATGCAGGGGAAGAAGGGATTGTGCTATTCCACTGAGATTGCAGCCTGTAAATGAAGAGTAGGGTCACCAACTCATGTTGAAGTAAGTTACACAAGAAGACCAGGTGTTTCTAGAGCACTTAGAGGGGAAGTGACATGAAGAGCATCTTCTTATCTGATTTATATTACTGTCTCCATCTTGCACTCATAGTAAAGGTTTTTTCCAGGTCGCCATGTGGTGAGAGAGTAGACAGTGTTTTAAGCTATTCCAACCATTCTTTCTTAATTTTAAAGTAGGTTACTTTTTGAGCTGGGGATTGCCTTTGAATATACAGGTGCAGATACAGCCAGCTATGAAGAACAAAGCTGGCTAAGAACCTCAGCAGCTACTTCTGCTATAATATTAATTATTACTATAATACTGCTACACCCTATAATAGTATTACTTTAATACTATTATATTAACTATAATAGTAACTACTATTATAACAATATTAATAATGTCTGTGGCAACAGATATAATAATAACAACCATTACTGCCACAGAAAGTGGTGACTTAGTGACTCTAAGCTCCCTCTGCTCTGCTCTGCTCTGCTCTCCCCAAGTAAGTGCTTCAAAAATAGTGCAGAGAAAGACCCATTGAAGCCAGCTCCCTGATTATTCCAACTTGAGTATGAAGGTCTTGGTATTGTGGAAAGGAAGAGAGGAAGAGGAGAAAGAAAGAGAGAAAGAAAGAAAGAAAGAAAGAAAGAAAGAAAGAAAGAAAGAAAGAAAGAAAGAAAGAAAGAAAGAAAGAAAGAAAGAAAGAAAGAAAGAAAGAAAGAAAGAAAAAGAAAGAAAGAAAGAAAAAAGAGAAAAGAAAGAAAAAAAAGAGAAAAAAGAAGAAAAAGAAAGAAAGAAAGAAAGAAAGAAAGAAAGAAAGAAAGAAAGAAAGAAAGAAAGAAAGAAAGAAAGAAAGAAAAAGAAAGAAAAAAAAAAAAAAGAAAAAGAAAAGTCTTTTTCAGTCCTTGATGAGAGACAGAAGCGTCGTTCCACAGGAAATATAGTTCCTAACTCACTGGGAGCTGGGAACTGCTGCTTTGTACTATGGTGTGAACTCTCTGGCCAGGGCTGTATGAGATTGTCTTGGTACAAAGCCCCATTTCCCAGCTCTTGCTGCATTTCCCTGCTGAATGAAAATGGGCAGTGTCTCTCATTTCCACACAGGTTCAAGACTCAGCAGGGGCTAGGGAAGGTAAGGCAAAGGGAAAACCTCTGTGCCCACAAAGGGAAAAAGCTTTGCTTCCAGTCAGCTCCTCCCTGGTGGGTCCTGCCCTGTTCAGAGTCAAGAAGTCACCCACCATCTGCTTGGCAATATGTTACCCCTGGGCAGAGCAGGGGCCTGGTTTTACCTCTTAAATGCCCATAGTCTGGTCATAAGAATCCAGCTCATTTTGAGATGTTGGCTTATACAGTGCTTATCCTTTTGGCACTGCATTTGTAAAATAGAGGCCACCACGTATTGCAGGTTGATGAAGGATTTATATTATTGTATTATAAAATTAAAATCATGTCCTCCATACATTCCTCACAGCACACAATCTGAGCTGGCCAGCAGCTAGCCCCACACAGAGATGAAGAACTGAGCATGTGTTAAGAGCTCCCTTGCCTTCATTCCATATCCTGCTGGCTAGAAGACACACTGCCAGAGCAGAGAGAGCTTGAGAGGTGCTTTATTGCTCTTGTCTACGCTACAGATAATGAGGAAGGTCTTTAGTCTCCAGGGCTGTCAATCCGGCAACTCTTCATCTGCATTAAAATTGGTCAAAAGATGTTTTTTAAAGAAAATATAATGAGGGGATGCACTTAGGATAATGAAATGCTTGGCTGCTTTTTTATCACTTCCCAGGCACTTTGAATCCTTCTCTGAGGAGAGTTATTGTCATTCAGGGCAGCTCATCGGCTCCTTGTGCTGGGAGCAGATATGGGCTTGGCACCTTCCTCCTCTCCTGGTGACAGCCAGATATACACTGTGCTCATTTCCTCTCTGATAAAGCTTGCCATCCTGCTTCCAAGCTTCTCATATTTCATTTGGCTTGTCGGGTAGAAGCCCCCGGTACAGTGCAATCTCTGAGGTTATTTTTTGTTTCAGCGTTATATTAGCAAAGGAAATTTCTGAATTGCCTTCCTCTCTTCCTCACTTTCCTTCTCCTGGATGAACATATGGCTGCCCTTTTCATCTAGGCTTCTTCCAAGTGCTCATGAGGTCTTGCTGCTCCTTGTGACCCTTAGGTGTTATTACTGGGAAGTGGAACTCATGTCTAAAGAAATGAGTTGCCTTGTTTTCAGAAGCATTGGCTTTCTGCTACTTCCACAGGGTGTTGTCCTTGACATTATAGCCAGGAGTGATGTGACTGCAAGCAGTAAAGGGAGCCAGGAGTTCAAAGCCAGATAAAATCTGTCTTTTCTGGTTGTCTTAAGCACAGCCAGCTTGCATGTGAAGAGAAAGAAATGGGAAATATGTTCCCTTGTGAAATAAGCCACAAATAGTGACTGTGGTCCTCCAGAGGGATGGTCAATGCACATCTCCATGGCCATGACTAAGGCCTGGCTGAAGCCTCAATTACTGTGGGTGGAAAGGACTACTTGGAGGATGCCATGGATATATCTTATCTTGGGATAACAAGTAAAAACTGTGTCATGGGGTGGGAGAGGGGAAAACAAAGTCTGGAGAGTTAGCATTATTATCTGTGTGCATTATAACCTCTGCAGAGAAAGGGAAAAAGTGCATTGGCTGAATATCTTGTATTTTCTGATTAAGTTATTTAATGAAAAAAACTGCTGTTACCAAAGATCATTGGAATATTTCTACTCACAGCAAAACCTTGCCTGGAAATGCATATCCACACTAATGTAGGGAAGACAAGGAACAAACTTCCCTCAAACATTTTGCTGTACCATGTAAATGTGGGCTCCTAGGTGTTGCATCCAGAGAAATTACTTATTCTGCCTTGTATCTCAGGTCCCTATGGACCAATTTTGTCTTGAGCTTGACCTGCCTATCTGCTAGAATGGTTGTTGTCTTTCACCATGTGTTGGAGACTGTGATGCATGGTGGCCCACCTGCATGCAAAGGAAGACCTTGGTCCCCTCCCCCTGGGGAAAAGCCTATTTTATGAAGTCCCAATACTGTGGAGGCCTAGCAGATGCCCCCATTGAACAGAGAAGGATAAAACAGGGTCTACAGGAGAGACTGGAACCTGCTTCCACCCCAGCTTTCACCCTTGTGTAGAATAAGATATCTCTGTTTCACAACAGTTTTGCTGAGAAGGTAGATTAAATTTGTGACTTTTTTTTTTTTTTTTTGTTAAAGGATATGTCAATAATGAGACTATAAGAAGAAATATGTAAGCCCTGTAATAAGAACAAGCCCCTTCACTTGTTAACAAGTTCTGCTTCCCAATTAGTCGATATGCTGTCAGATTATAAAAAGAAACTTTTCTGGGATGGTTATGGTGCCCTTACTATCACAGAGATATATTTACCTTACTGCTTTGAGTTAATTTAAGGCTCTATGAAAATGGTCTATGAAAATGCTGTGTGCTCAAGGTGTTGGAGATGAACTGCACCTACATTTACCAATAAAACTAGAGTAGTGAAAGCTGAGATCAGCCTGGCTCATTATATTCAGCTTCTGTATCATCCGTCTGTTTTTCCCAACATTTATCTTGCAAGCACACTCAAAGTGCTTGCTGTTGGTTTTAATGCAAAGGGCACAGTGTATAGATCTAAGGAGATGGGCATTATTTTCCTGTCTGGCTTGTCTGGACTCAGTATGACAGAAACCTTCATCATTACTGGTACACCAATTAACAGATAGATCACACCAAGAGTAACAGAGCTAGACAATTAAAAGGAAGTCACCAAACCAGATAATAGTTTCTTTTCAATGTTTGTCAAGCTGGAGCTTTTTGAAAGGTCTCAGAAGCCCCTTGAGGAGAGCCATCTCTTCTCTCATTAAAGTATATATCAAGCCATTGCAAAGACAAAGAACGCGCTGTCTGAGCTCACAAAAAGATCTGTCTTAATCAAAATGGGGAAGAGTTGCAAATCAAAGTGGCAGTGACCATACTGAATGACTCGGGAGTTCTGGCTAGGAGCAATGCCTGTACTGGGTCTGTCAGCCCCAGGCAGGCTGAGTTTCCTTCTTCCTGGGGAGGTGCTGGGAGATGCCATGTATCATTATGGCCAGACAAGGAATCCTTCAAGCAAGCAATCTGTAAAAAAATCACTTTTCATCTGCTCCTTCTAGTTGCCATTTCCTCCCTATTTTCCTGAACACTCTGTTGCTGAGTGTAGAGAGCAAATATAATAAAAAAACATTTGCCAACTTTGTAGAAAACTGTAGGGTTTTAAAAGGCAATACCTTTGAGTGATGTAGCTGCTCCTACAATATCTGAATGTAAAAACTGGACTGTCTTTAGGAGTAGGTGCCACTTTACATTTATCCACAGCTACAGCACAGACACACTGTTGCACACACTGCACTTTTCCTGTAAGATTCTTTTTTCCTTCTTGTTTTCCCAATTTCCTCTTGAGACAATACTGGGGGGCTGTTCAGTCTGTGTCCTTCCAACTCCATGTACTGTAGGGCTGGAGCTACAGGGGTGCAGATATTTCACCACTCTCCATGTGGACTTTCTGGCATCCTCTGTGTTGTCTGTTTTTTTTCAGTCCTTCTTACCTCCCTTTCTGTGAGCACAAGGCAGTGCTGAAGGACAGAAGGCAGCAGATCCCCCAACTCTTATAGGAGTAGGTATAGACACAGAAAGTGCCTCTGGTCTCCAGGCAGGCTGCCAGCCTAGCTCCAAGAGTTCTCAGCTGCTGCAGTTCAGACTTCAGCAGTTGTCAGGGATGAGTGAATTCAGAGCCTGGGTCCTGGCCAAACCACCCCAGGCAGCTCAGTGCACTAATCCAAAACTGTAACTGGGAGGTAGGAGGGGGC
Source organism: Emberiza elegans (assembly GCA_024865655.1). Classification (NCBI taxonomy): domain Eukaryota; kingdom Metazoa; phylum Chordata; class Aves; order Passeriformes; family Fringillidae; genus Emberiza; species Emberiza elegans. The sequence continues at coordinate 21,517,347 of JALJVW010002597.1, read as the reverse complement.
ATTGGGAGAGTGTCTTATCCCCACCACAGCCCTGAGTTTTTGTTAATTTAGGATTATAAGAATAATGAACAGACCCAGAAGTCTGTCTCCTTTATTTAGTTAGTTGGGGGGTTGTAACTAGTAATCCATTATTGTCTCTGCAATGTATTCCCAGTCCAGCCTGTTGTCAGAGCTGCTTAGCCATGCAGTGCACGTAAGGATGCCCGTCGGTATTGATCTATAGATTCCCAGCACATCTATTGTGTTTAACATGCCTTGCAATTAGCTTTTGCTTTATCTATTGTGTGCCTATCTTGCCCTGTGTGTGCCAGGAAAAAGAAAAGAATCACACTGTGGAGAGGGGGAGAAAGTCTGAAGAATTAGTGAGTGAAAGTGGAAAGCAATTTGCACTTTGATGAAAGCAGTGCAGGGGCAGATCATGCCAAACACTGTCCCTGTGGGGAGCAGCAGTAGGTCTGCACTGGCCAGGATGATTCTTGCTGCAATGAAACAACATTGGGAGCAAGGTAAGGCTTGAGGAGAAGTTGGGGTGTGCAGGAAAAACAAGACGTAACCCTTTAGCAACAGGGTTTGCGTGCTGCAGTGAGCAGATGGGTATGAGGAGAAGAGAGATATTAATTGAGAAGACAAGGTGTTTTTCCTGATGCTCTGCAATATGCCAGATTTAGGCAGTTGTACCCGTGCAGGCAAATAGCCTAGGAATAGGACTGACCTAAGGGATCACCATCAGCTTCTCCTTCACAGTCAGTGCAGATTTTCCCTGCAGACACTGCTGCCTCCTCTAACTGCTTGAGCAGCCTAGTTTCCCTCACACTGACTGCTCTCTGCAGCTGTGGGCTCTCAGGACCTCTGCCAGTTGGCTTTTCAGGTGAGTCCAGACCCTCTTGCTGAGGGCAGCTTGCCATTTGCTCCTAAAGAAGGACCTGTCAGAGGTGTGGTATCTCCGCACACCAGTGGGATCTTTCCAGCACCAGTGTGTTTCCTGGATGCACTGCACTTCCCCAGTGCTAATTCACAGGTTGCATCAGGCACAGGCCCCTTCTCCATTTACTCTCTTTCCTCAGTTAAAGCACGTTCTCCATGCTCTGTGAGAAAAACTAGACATCACTGAAAACACCAGGCCATGTTTATACCTAGAAGGGTCAGATTTGCTTTCAATTTTAAAGGCATAGTCCAACACACCACAGTTATTTGAAAGTCTACTATCAGGGCATCACTGAAATATAAAACTCACTGGTCTCCAAGGAGTTTGATATTTCTAAAATATCTGTCTGCCAGCCTGGACCCTGCTGAGAACCCTCCCTGAGTGCTATGCCATGGTGCAAAGACTGCTCCTGTGGGCACTGCTTGATCATTCAAATCTGGCTTAAGACTCAGTGCTGTGCTGAAATCCTAATAGAGAAGAAATGGGGTGCATTTTAAAGCTAATTAGGGCTTGCTCAAAAGCGTCCAGCAACATCTTAGTAGTAAACACAGACTTGAAGACAATTCTAAATCATTTGGACATTTTTGCTCTCCTTTGTGCTGCCAAATGAATGGAAGAAAGTCCCAGGGACACAGGAAAGACTCAGAGCAAGGTTCTGGGAGAATTCCCCTACAGAGCAGTTGCTCACAGAGTTGGGATCCCTCTGCTTTATGCTCTTTGTGGTCATTCAGAGGTAGCAGAACAAGAATATACTACCAGAAGCCCATAAGGGGAGCCTCTCACCTATACCCTTACTCTTCCTTTGTCAGGCAGGGGAAACCAAAGGACTGACTGTGTTGCTATTTCCACTTGAGTTCTGGAGGACTGCATTCATCCTGTACAGCAACTCATTCCCTCTTTTTGCCCTGAATGTATTTCTCGCATGTACCAGACTTGCTCCTCACTCTCAGCTGTTGTGCTGACCCTACTGGGGCCCCCGCTGTTAACACTGCTGATAATTGGTGTTGAGGTGACAAGGTGGTGGACCTTCAAGACCTCCTAAAGTTCAGGTGTAAGCAGAGCAAGGTGACCTTCCACGGACTGGGTATAACCCTTTTACCTTTTCCCGTCATCCTGCCAGCTGTCAGCTGGCAGACACAGCTGTGCCGCTCGCAGCTCCAGCTGCCACATGTCCTCAGAAAGGGGGAGGGGAGAGGGGCCAGAGGGAGCAGGGGAAGGAGTAAGTCCAACTTAAAGAAGTGTTGCTGCTTCATCTGCTTTTTTTTATCCATTGCCATAGGCTTGTGCTGTTTCTATGCATCTTTAAATGCATGCTGAGGTGAGCAAGAGCCATAACTGACTCCATCTGGCCCTTTAGTTAATGGCACTGTTTTCCATTTACTATTTGTTACTGGTCCATATCACTCACAGCCTCGGACAGTGATATAAGCAGTGCTTTCTCTTGTCCCCAGGAAACTGAGGAATAGAGGAGGAAGGGGTGAGTGGTCATGGCATGAAATGTGGAGAAAAGAGCTGGGAGGACAGTTCTGAAAAGGTGTTGGGAAGTCAGTGAGGTTATGCAGGGTGTGATTGCCAAGTGCAGCTGCAATGTCTCTGTAAATTATTCTACTAATAAAGACTCCGTGCAATTTTACAGGCATGGTGTCCTTTTATATTATTATCCAGCATGCAGTACATGAAACATCCACCAAATTATCTAACAAGAAATAAATCTGCAGAAGTGCATAATAAATCCCACTGTAACATCTTCAACAGCCTTCTTAACAAATGGTCTAAATCTAGGTGCCAAGGACTATAACATTGCACCCAACCAAAGGCAGAACTGAATAAATAAATACAATATTGATCTCAAATCCCACTTGGAATCCACTTCCATTTCAGGAAAAAAATCACTCACTCAAAGCACTATCAGATTTCTCTTTCTTATTGTTTTAAAAGTCTCCCAGCTAGCCCAGACTATGAAGAAGGCGTGTATATTTAAAATGCTAGAAGTAGAGATAGAGGGAGGGAGGAGTGGGGGGAAGGACAGAAAAAAAAATGGATCACAGATGAAGAAATATGTGTGACATCTTCACGTCTCTATATCAGGTCAAGGACTCCAGGTTAGAATAGTTTGTTCGCTCTGTATTTTTCCAACCATAATCAAGGACGTACAGTCGTAGTCTAAAACTAGGGAAGAATCAGGGCAAAATTTTTGCAATGACCTGGTATATTAAGGCACATATTTCCATTTACATTGATGTGAACTAGGTAAATTCCTATCTGGCCAGAAATACCTCAGCTGAAATCTACCATATGTCTGGTATTTGGGCATTGTTTATATATGTAGGAAGAGGCAGGTCTTGTATCTGAAGCAAGGTGGTTTGTGGCTTGCACAATTCAACTTCTACTCTATTCTCTTTTACAAAACTTCTTTGGAGCCCTAGACAAGTTCCTGAAAGGAGGAAGATGACAGGCGTTTTAGACACACAGACATCCTTTGTGGAAAGTCAAGTAGCTCCTTATTTGCATTTGGTACCTGGTATGAAATGCTGGGCACAAGGCCTGAATGAATTTCTTCCTCCTCCTGCAGTGAAGAGCTGCTCAAGAGGTATTGCTTTGGATGAGTGATCCTGAAGTCCTCCTCTGAGCAATCCCATCCTTTTCAGATAGCTGCCTCTGCTCTCCAGCCTAGGAGCTGGCAAAACATGGGACATCTGGATTTTGTACCTTTGTGGAATGTGATCCCACTCATATACACTGCTTCCCAGGGCTGGCTCTTCTAACTGGCCTGTAGGTAGATACAGGGAACAGATTCAGAGAGAGGTGGTTGTTCTCTGCTCTGAATTTCCTTCTAAATGCATTAGACACTCCAAAATACCTTTTGTAGTCCTGAAGGTGGTTGTTCCGTTTTCCTGCTGTTTCCAGGATTAGGCTGGTGTATGATGTTTTGTGTCACATCTTTGAATTCCTCACCTGAATTTCTGATTTTTTTTTCAAAGGAAGTTTTTTAGATACCTTCACTTTCTGACTGTGTCTGGCCTTCACCCTAAGCAGCTCTTTTTTAATTCTCAGGTCTGATAATTTGCCTTTTCTCTCTCATTTCATGTGAGGGAGAGACCAGCTGGCCAGAAGTCCTCTTTCCTCTTCTCTGTCTTTAGCTGTGAAATGGAAATTACAGTGCTTTCCTGATTTTGAAGATAATATGGGGGATAATGGACTGAAAACTTTCAGGTACTGAGGTTTTTTCACAAAAGGACTGATATAACTTTTTGGAAGTGGCAGAAAATGTGGTCTTTTACTGCAGCAGTTGGCTGCATGAGGGTACTTTTTTAATCACCACAGAAGGTTTTTCTTTGTCAAAGCCCCATTTAAACATGACTGCAAGACATGTTTAAAGCCAAAAGAAAAAGACATTGCAGCAGCACTAATTAAAGATGAATTGGAGATGTTAACTACCTCTTCAGTGGAGGTCTTTCTGTTTCTAAGTCAATGTCTGACAATCCTATTGATTCTTGCTGGTGGTTTCCTTGCCTTTCTTGATATTGATATTATTAAAGAGAATATTAAATTCATAAATCTCCTCCATATTTCAATAGCCTGGTCAAATAAGTCCTTTTTCCCCCCTAATATAACTGTCAAAATATTTGCTCAGCTAATATGCAGGGCTATCGGAGGATTTTTGCTCAATTTAGACCATAATGCTCAGATCTGAATACAAGCAGAAAGTATTATTTTCCTGATGCTGTGGTATTTATTTCCAAGATCTTCTATGTGCATTTATTATTTCAAATGGCATTTTTAACTCATTCTAAGTTTAACCTTGATTGCTGGAGCTGTGTGGGCATGTGCATTTACCTTACTTCAGTGGGATTCAATGCAGAGATAAACATCCAGCCTTTAGAGACCAACTACAAGAGCATACAGTTGTAAAATCTTTTCATTACATGTGTGAACACTGCCACAATCTCTCACTGAGGCCTCTACACAACCTTACGTGAAAATAATCTAACAGGGTGTATTTCATTCCCACCAGGAACCCTCCTCTTACTGCCATTCCTTACTCTGGAATGGGTAGAAACACCTGTAAAACACCTGGATAAAAAAGAGCCCTTCTAGAAACAAAAGTTGGTCCCTTAGTGTCTTGACTGGGAAGTGGCAATATGCGCTCCCCTTGGAAGCTGGGAATTCGAGAGGAGGAACAGTCTTCTTATAGGAGATTAGGTCTGATGAGAGGGCACTGAGAAAAGTTTTTATGAGGACAGGGAACAGAGAAGGGACTTGGAAATGAAACAACTGAAAAACCTTTAGGTTACTTATGTGCACAAAAAGAAATTATCCTACAGAATCTCTTCTGAGCGGAAGATCTATGGGACTTCTGTGGCAGGTTTGAGAGGTGCCTGATAAACTTTATTTTAGTATAAACTCTGAGGCCAAGTGGCAGAACCAGAGCTTGTCTCAGTTTGGGTTACAGGTGGTCTGCAGTAACACAAACAACACAGTATCTTCTGAATTTTTCTACCTTGGTTATATTTGGTTATATTATGAACCTTAGAGTTTTTGTCTTCTCAGAAAATGTTTTGGTCTGCTTTTGGGAGCCAGAAGATAATAAAATTATTGTAGAAATTCCCAAGTTCCTGGTAAAGAACTTGGCTGCTGTCATCATGCAGGAGCCAATCCCTAGGACTGCCCATGTTAGCAGAGCAGCTCAGTTCCTACCATGGCCAGGACAAATGCTTTTAACTCTTCAGAAAAGCCATTGTTGTGGTACTTGTTAGTCAGAAGTGGGACTGGGGAAACACTGGTGAAGCCTTTATTTAGCAGGTTTGATACTTTTGGAAAACTTTGAGCTATTTTAGAAATCAAACTTAGGAAGCTTAAAACCAAAACCCAGTTATTCAGATAATCTGACTGTTGAACTGCAAGCCAGGTTTTTTTTAATTCTGTTACTGCCTCTGGTGTCAATTCCCATTGTGGCTTTCAGTACCTCCCTTCACCCCTGGTTTCTTCATTGGTGAAGGCTATCAAATTAAGCTACTAACTGTAAAATGATCTAAGCTTTTGAATCAGTTGTAACATATAAATAAACTGTTGAGTTTGACCTTTCATTTTTCCTGTGCATAAATTGTCTATGAAAAAATCATGATTGCATTAGTTTTTCATAAAGTATACCTGAATAATTGATGCAAGCTAGTTGCTAAACAGGAAAATTACACAGAATTACCTACTTGTTTATTTCACTTACTTTTTAGATATTTTACTTTTTTTCTTTCCGGCAGTTCTGTAAATGCTTATATGAATTTTAGACATCTTTACTGGTTTAAGACTGTGCCAACATGAAATCATTCTCACAGATTGTGTTGACCATACTCAAGTCAAGTCTGTCTGCAAGGCAGCACTAGGGGGTTGGGTGGCAGAGTGCAAACCAGTGAGCAGCACCATCAAAACACTTCTAGGGAGCTGAGCAGAGGTGCTACAACTTGTTCTTCATTCCTAAAAATTGTAACAATTGGAAAAAATATCAGAGGTTTTGAGAACACAAAAAAATTCCAGCCTCTTCAATCTGGAATCAAAGAATGTCATAGAATCATCAAATGGTTTGTGTTAGAAGGGACTCTAAAGATCATCTAGTTCCAAACCCACTGCCATGGGCTGGGACACTTTTCACCAAACCAGGTTGCTCAAAGCCCCAACCAACCTGGCTGTGAACAGGACTGGGGCACCCGCAGCTGTTCTGGGCACCCTATTCCAGTGCCTCAGCACCCTCACAGTGAAGAACTTCTTCCTACTATTTAATCTAAATCTAGAACTGACTTCTTTGGGCACAGCTATGGTTTCTCATGCTCTCTGAGTCTCCCAGATGTGTGAAGGGTAGGAACCTAAAGGAGATTTCACCATTAAGTCCCTTTTATGCATGCCCATTTTGAATTGTACACAGCAGCACACCAGCTCCAGAAGATTGGAAATATGACTGCCAGACATAGAAGGTTCTCTCCTAATCAGGTGTGTCCCTTCCTCTGCAGTCCTTCCCAGCAGCATGGCTGGGGGTCATTTCTGCCAATGCCCATGCAGGGGGTGAGCAGGAGCACACTGCTGCCCAGGGTTCTCCTGCAGCGTCAGGCTCAACCATCTCATCAGTGTTAGAAATTTGCATTCTGCTCCCAGGCATGTTCCTTGTAAGTACATTTAGTGCTTTTACCAAGTGTTAGACTGTCTCTTCTGAGAAAACCATAAGGCAGCTCTTGTTTATCCATGGGGCTGGTGCAGCAGGGCTGTGGAAGTATCAGTTCCTGCCCCTGCACCTGCTAGGCTGCTCTCTACAGTCTGCTTTGGAAGCCAACTTGCCTTCTGCCTGTTTTCCTCGTGTCACTGAGAAGCTGCCCGTCTCCAGGTGGGAGCTAACTCCTGCCCACTGTAAACTGAGGAGGTGGCTCTGTGAGCTTTCACTCAGTGCCCAGTATTTCTCTACACTTTAGGCAGAGATGCAATGGCATTGTCCTGAGTGCGGGGAAAGAGCCTTTCCTCTCTTCAGATGTACTTTTGGTGTGTTCCAGAGGTTTGAGCATGGGTGATCTCACACGTCATACTGTAAAGTTGTTCTTCACCTATTGAATTCTCAAGACACTTGCATTAAGGACTTATACATCTTCTTTTCTCATTCATCTCACCTCTCTTCCCTCCTGCCCCCCATCCAGGGAAGAAAAACCTCTCTCTTGTAACCTCTCTTTAGACACAAAGTAATGTAAGAATAAAATAATTCCCCAGCTGACATACTCACCAAGTTTCTAATAAGAATATAATTTGAGTCTTGTCATATGATAAGCATGTTCAAATAGCAGAGCCTGGGATTGGGTTGTGCTAGGGATGTTTACCAGACTCACATGTCTAGAAATGATAATGTGAGAAGGTCTCTAGGACTGAAGTGCAGCAGGGCCAAGGAAGGGTCTGTCTGCCTGAGACAGGGCTGTTAACCAGTGCAGGGGGCAGACCTTCTTTGCAGAGAGCTGGAGAGATGTACAGCTGCTCCCCTGCCAGAGACACCGACATCTGCAAGGCTGGATTAATCTTTTAGCATAGGGTTGTAGACACCCAAGAAAAAAAATCTATACAGTGGGCTATTTAGAGAGATTTGCTCCTGAATCTGCCTTCTAGCCTTCAGAAGAGCTCCAGTGCAGGACCTGGGCTACAGCTGACCAGAGCAACCTGAATTAAAGTCAGCTTGAGTCTTTCTCCTTTGAGCTATCCTTTCTCCTTTGCCTAACCCTGTCCTCTGATTTCACCAGCACAAAAAGTCAACAGCAGATAATCTGACTACTTCTGTCAGCCTGCCAGGGTTAACAGCAGCCGTAGCAGTGTGTCTTTTTTTTTAGCATCTAAGAGCTAGGACAGAACAAAGAGTTTTTTCACTAAAATTTTGTTCTTTTTCTGTTCTCTGATAGATTAGTAAGGAGTTTTTGCTGATGAGTCTTACCCTTTTCTACTTTAAATACCAGGGCTACTGAGCTGTGACAATCTAAATGAGTGATATTTCTGAAAACTGATGAGTGCAATTTTAAATCTCTCATTGAAACACATAACCAAATCCTCCTTAAAGCTGCCTGCAGGACAGCGATGTTCCTCTTTGTGGATGCACTGTCAGTTTCCTCATTGTGAGGAATCCGATTAACTCAGTGAAACTCATAATGCCAACGGGCTGCCAGTCTCTGTTGTTTGCCATGGACTATCTCCAGTGGATATTACCAGTAGCCCTTTAGATACCTGCATTGTTGTGTGATATTCAGATGAAAAGGAGTAGAGCTACCTTTCAAATATTTCTTTGGTATGCAGATTTAGATGGTTATTTTGTCCATTTCTACAATTGCTTAGTGCCAAAGCATCAACTGACCCTGCCTGGTATTTACTCTTCTTCCTTCACCTGTTTATGTGGATTGACTACAGAGTGGACTAAAACCACTTTATCCCATTCACTGTCTGTCTGGACTGACCAGGCAATGGCAGAAAAGAAATTCTTCTCTCCATGTTGACTAACAGAAAATTCCATGGGACTGGAGTTTGTCTCTGCTAAAGAGGGGTTCCTGCTATCACCTGAACAATTCCCTCAGGACCAAACTCAGATCACTTAGTTCACCAAAGCAGATGCTTAGGCTCTTCTCATGGACACACTCCTTCCCTTGCTCCCAATCTCAGGGCAATGCCAAATGCTTCATTCCACCTCCACAGTCTCACCAAGCACCATCTCCCCATGGATGGTGAGGGAGCAGCCTTTGTGACCCCTGGAACAGCAGCCTTATGAGGATGGATACCTCACCCTGGGCCTAGGGGCTGGATTTATGTTAATAGCTCTAGGGGCCTCTGCTGTGTATAAACCTTCTTCTGCACAAGTCTCTGTGTTACAGTGGCAGGGGAGAGAAGCAAACACCCTTAGCCCTGTTTCACCTGACGTATGCTCTTTCATTAGGCTGAGAAGGAGAGCGCTGTGCAAACACACATTTCTGGTCGCAGGCTCAGAGGCGTGCGTGTGTTCAGCTGGCTTATGCTCTCCAGAGTTTCAGTACAGTGCCTCAAGGATTGTGGCAGCTGAGACTTTCAGCTCTGAGCCTTGGCTCCCGTTTCATCTTTTTTCTTCTGGAATAAGCTCAATCTGTGCCCATACCTCACTTGCACTCATGTAATCAAGGACTTCTCACACTCTGAGGCTGTGGGTAGAAGTTAGTGATTACAAAAATAAGACAAATGTAACATCTCTGTGGCATCTAAGGATAAGACCAAAAAAAAAAAAAAAGCTTAAGAATGAGGAGGAGTGATAGACAGTTGGGGCTGGAAAGCATTTTCTTGCATTCAGAAGCTGGTTGAATTTTACCTAGCTGGGAGTACATGGAAGTGGGAAGAGCATTTTTTTCCCATGAAATCACTCAAGAAAATACTGTAGCTTTCATTCAAGGACATTTCTCCATCTCCTTTTTTTTTTTTTTTTTTTTCTGGAAGCTAGTGAAAGTAAAATAACTTAGCATTAATTATATCCTGAAAAATCCATCAGTCAGGTACTCTCTTTCCTAGAATTTTCTAGCTTTATTTCAAATTAAAAGGACTACTGTGGGGCCTGCATGTCAGGCAGTCTTAAGATACTGACTTTTTTATCCATTTCTGTTTGTTATCAGTGAATCAACTCCCTTTGCTCTCACTGTCCTTCTCTTGTACAATTAATTTAAAAGTGCTGGTGGGCAGAGTTTGCTTTGCCTTCTTTGTTTGGGCAGAGACCATAGCCATGGAGCTCTGGTGGGCTGGGAAGGACAGGTACTCAAGTTTTTTCTGCCCTCAGAGAGAGACAAAAGCATGCAGGAATCCAGTGTCTCCCTGGTTCCCCTTGCTGTTTCCAGCCCACTATGGGCTATGGGCATCATGCTGATGAGCATGGTGAGATGGAGCTCAGCGGCCACCTTGAAATCGTGTCAGGATCTGGTAGAATAATCAGTGAGGACAAGCAAGACAGAGATGCACTTGGGAAGCATCCTCCATCACAACTTAGAGATTAAAAGAAAAGACATTTCTGTTTCTAGTATTTTTTAACTTCTAACACCTTATAAAAAGAAAATATGTGGAGGCTCTGGCATGCATCACAAAATATGGTTGCTTGTGTAATTTCCACTCCCATCTTGCATCTGAGTACTGTAACTGCTTTGCCAAGGTGCTGGATGGCTCACACTGTACTTTCAGGAGTGTGTCTAGTGGCTGCAAAAGAATTTTCAAGAATAAGAGTACATGACTGTTACATGAGCAAATATAATAAATATGAATGTGACATTAGTTGTTTTTTTCACTTGAAATATCAGGACTGTGACCCACAAGTCCAGGAGCAGAGTCTCAGGATTTTTATTCATGCCACTCCTGTTGCTGCCTCGGGAGACCAGCAGTCTGTAATTGAGGCATTATTCACTTCAGTATTAGGTACTGTTGAACCTGACTGTTTGCACTCAGTGGCTGAGCAGTACAAGGAGTGCTGCATAGTCAGCAGCAGATGAAACTCTAATAACAGCCTACAAAGGAAGCATAAACTCTGCATCAATAAGTTCCCTTTACATCTGCACTGGAGATGGGCAGAAAACAGAATATTGATGTAATTTTCAGAAGTGTTCTGCATGCAGGTTTAAAATGAAAAATAAGAAACAATCCCAATTGTATATAGGTCAGCGGATGCATTTTGTTCATATCTTTGAGCTCTGATTTAATTTAAACCATCCAGCTTTTCTTTGTAGACAGAGATAATGCTTGCACATCACTTTGTGTTACTAAATGCTGTATAAATACAAACTGGTGTTTAGTTAATTCACAGTGAATAATTCATTAGAGAACAGCATCTAGGATTTGACTTTTTTTCTTACACTGTTCCTGAACTGCCCATAGACAGATTTTTTTCTTTTTTTTTGCTTGCTGGGAAATAATTTCTGTAAATAATCCTTGATCTACTTAATTCACTGATCAGTTTGCTAAGAATATACAAAAATTCAACTACGGGCTGTTTTTAGTTGAGCAGATGTCATGCACTGTTTTGCTATGCTCTTCTGACATGCATGAACAATTTTTTGTTTGCTTCAGTGATCTTGTCTCTGAAGTTGCTTGTGAACAACAGGTGGGAAAGAAAAGGAGTTCAAATTTTTTTGCTATTTATATTACAGTGTCTTTAGGACTCTAACATAATTAATGAATTGACAAAGCTAGATATTATCAGTATACAGACTAGGAGGCAATTCCTACCAAACACTTTACATACAGAAACTAAGTTGTTTAAAATGGTACCACTAAATAATAGGATAAGTTTGATTCCTATATATAGGAATATATCCTAATAATAGGATAACTCCTATTCCTATTTTTGATTCCTACAAACTGGGCCCATGCTAAGCTTGTTTGCTTTGTGTGAAGGCATTAGCTGTCAGGTGGCCCAGGTGATAGAGCAGAGGCTCCCCTTCAAAACATGGAGAGGACCATGGTGTTTCCAAATCAGATATAGGGTATGTTTCATGGAGAGCAGGTATTTCCACACAGGCTGTTGAAGGGAGTGAGAGAGCAGCTGGCTGGGTGACTGCCTGCCAAGGTCAGCCTTGGCCAGACTGGCCAAGGGCAACCCACCAGAGAGGAGCACAAAGCCCCTGGCAGAGCTTGGAGACAGCCACCAGCCTCAGCAGGGAGCCAAGTGAGGCAGCCAATGGAGAAACAGGGAGAACAAAGGAGCATCCTTACTTTCCTCTCCTCTGGGGAGCTTCTAGCCTAGTTGTCAGGACACTTATGACAAAATGTTTGAGCTGCCCTTCAAACCTGTTCTGTGGGTTTGTGACAAGCAGGAATGCAGAAACTGTCCTTGGAAGAGGGACTTAAACACAGCATTCTCCTTTCCCACAAGAAGCATGAGCTTGAAAGGCAGTTTCCTAGCTACTGCCTCTTCTGGCCCAGCGAACCTTTTATTAATTAATGCCAGAAGGAGCAGCTTCAATAGAGAGGTTGTAGAGAGCTCAGATCAGTGTTTTGGGTATTGCCCTAGGGCTGGGGAGAGATGGCTCTGGAACAGGACACAGAGACTCCTCTTGCTGGGTAAGTGTTTGCTGCAGAGCTTGCCTGCTGTAGGCTGGAAGGAAGAGAATTGCTTTTCCTTTTGCAAACACTGTCTGGTAAATGTTTTGCAACACATCAATTGCTTTGGCCAGGCACACAGAAGAGAGGCAAGCTTTTGGATCCCAGTGGGGCATCAGCAAAAGCCCTGGCAAGACTATGACACCTCTGGCCATGGTCAGAAGAGGACTTGGAATGAGAAGGGGATTTGAATACTGAAAACTGAAGAACCTCTAACACGAGGCATTGAACAAGCAGTTTTGAGCATTGCAGGATCATCATATATTCCACTTTAGGTTCTTAGGTTTTTTTTTTAAATTCTGAACATAATTATTTTATCCAAAGTCAAATAAGGAAAAGGTAAATGACCCTACATACCCTGATGCTAGTCCACCCAGATGCTAGCCTAGAGAATCTGTGGAATATTTTTGGTGCTATTGCTGCAGCTCCTTTCCTAAGTAGAAAAAAAGGTGAGACAAAACAAACTGAAGCCAGTAACAAGAGGAGGCACAGAGAAAGGGACTACAGTTTTTGGTAGGGAAGGAAAGGGAAGAAGATAAGGCATATAGCTGACAGTTTCTCTCTTGGAGCTGGAAATGTGGAAAAGGTAAATTCCCCCCCTCCCTGTTTAAAACAAGTACCATGCAGTATCAGTGCTCCTGGCACCATGACTCTGAGTAAAGACAAAGGAGTCAGAGGTGGCTGAGGACCCCTCCAAAATGCTGAAATGGATCAACAGGCCCGGACTCAGCAACATCAGCACTGCAATTTGTCAGGAAACGTCCACACATGCAAATACTTGTCTGCAGAGAAATTTTAAAACAATAAGCATCATGGCTGTGGTGGGGTAGGATGTGAGAGGGTTGAGTGAGGAGAATGTGAAAAAAATTATACAAGCACAAATTGGGCTTTCTGTTGGAAAATTCTGTCAGGATAATATTTTTCTGAACTCTCTGAATTCCTCGCCATGAAACTTGAGCACTTTCTAAGGATCAATTAACAGTGTGCTGGGAGGAGGTAGGTGGCTGTCAGAAGCAAGGAAACACCTTGCTTCTGACACTATTTTCATTGAAGTTTGTAAAAAGATTAGAACTGACTTTTTAAGAGCCTGAGAGAGCTTCCACTGGCACATAGCAGATTATAAACATGGAAGATTTTGCTTCCTATCACTGATTGACTAATTATATCTGCATAGTTCAAATGGAGAAGTTCTGAGGCATCTCTTCACAGACAGAGCATGAATGCAAGCCTTTGTTGTTTGATCTATTCTTTTAGATTTATATTTGATATTAATGAAAAGGAGCAGCTAGCAGAGCCAGACTCAGTACAGGCAAATGCCAGGCCAGCTTAGCTCATGAAGCCATGCCCTGGCATTTCAGCCTTGCTCCACACAGGTGACTGCTGATGTGACCTGCCCTCAGTGTCTGTGCAGTTGAATTGTACCATAGGTCAGTAATAGTATTTTCAGTTCAAAATAAGCTACAATTAGTCCCATAGTAAATGTGAGCACTTTGTGCCTTGTTGTTTGGAACAACAGAAAATCAGACATGCTGGAGAAGTAGTGAATAGCAAAGTTTTTTTGTTTGTTAAAGAAGCATTTGAAACTGGAGCCCTGTGCTATCTGCATCTTGTCTTCCAAAACCTGTACCTCTGCTAGACCAAGATCCAGAGTCTTTTGAGAACATAATAGGAAATATTCACCATGCACAGTCATATGAATCAGAAGCTTCAACAAAGCTTAGGCATACCCACTGCCAGCATATGCTGCCGTTGGCTTCCCTTCATGGGAATTGTAACCATGCAACATTTGCTTGAAGCATGCAGTGCATGTTGGTATCCAGAACTGAATGAGAGGAAAGCATGTTATACTGCGAGTCCTGCAAAGGCTCTTTCTATCTATCTTTCTAGGAAGACGGATAACAAATTCCGCTTCCTCTACCCTCTCCTGGTAGTCACCTGGCTCCAGGGTAGCAGCTTCATTATTCTCAACAACACAGGCAAACATTATTTGTGGAGTCACTTTTGTTCATATTCTGATTGCTATCTTATCTGCTGTCAGAACCATTTTAATGATGCTCAAACAATTGAGATATTAAAACAAACCCAGAGGCAGACGAGTGTAAAGGAGCTGAAGGCAGCTGACAGGGCTGGAGCCCTGCCCTCCTCCTCCCAGTGCTGGTGTGCAGCATGGCCGTGGATGCTGCTCTGGGAGAACAGGATAATGCCTGCAGATCCTGGGAAGGGAAAAGGCCTCTTTGAAGACAGGCCAGCATGTAAGCCTTATTACAGAAAGTGGGAAGGATGGCACTATGAGGACTTGTAACACAGAAGCCAGATTACCTATTGCTACTCTGCACAAAAACTTTCTTACAGGCCAGTTATTACTATAAGTAAGTTGAGGCTCTTCCCTGGTTTACTCCACAAGTAATTTTACTCTGGAAGTACTAAATTCTGGCAAGCCAGCAGACAAGTTTTGTAGTCCACTGCAGTGCTCACATGCTCCTTACTACCCCTGTGGCTACAGAGAGACAAGTGAGATCATTCCCAGATTTAGTGAGGTCAGGCACTGCCAGAATAACTGTTGTTAGTGGAAGGGCCAGATTGATGGCCCTGGCTATCCATTGTTAGTGTCACAAATAATATGTTTCCTACATAAAGCATCAAAGCTCTGTGTTCCTGTGCCACAAAGGGACCAAGGTTTTGATTTGATCTAGCAAAATCTGAAGCTCCTCCTGCTCTGATGGGAGAGCAAAAGTCTTTTGAGGTGGTGGCATTTCTTTATAGCATGGGAAAGAATTTGCTCTCCTATTCCAGCCCTGACCAAATGCTTATAGCACGTCTGCCTTTGCAGTAGATGAAGAAGAAGTTTATACTGCATGATTCACATGAAAAGGGAGAGAGGATAGGAGTGAGATGGTCCCTTCCCACTTAATATAAGACTTTGAAAACATGGAAGACAGAATTAAAATAATACCTGTGGATCTACAGGGGAAAAGTCTATCTTTCCTTTTTTAAGAAAAGACACAGTTCTCAACCAGCAAAATCTTCTCAGTAGCACTTCAGGTTTAAGTCCCTTTGTATACCACAGGAATTTCTTTCCCTTTATAATCTCCTTGCTGGCCTATAGGTAATTGAACAGCAGATCCACACAGTAAGCCCTTCAAAAGGAATTACAAGGATTACATATCTCATGTTCACCTCATTTCCCCCTTTGCAGATGTGGAATGTGAAACATTAGTTTTTTCCTAATCTACATAACTCACATATGTGGAGTTTTGTGTTGAGACACCTTCCTCCTTTTCCTTCTTTTCCTAGTGGCCACTGAACCAGTTAAACTCAAAAGGTTATAGAAAACAGCTTGAGAGACAGACATGGTATCTCTTCACAGAGCATGAATGCAAGCCTTTGTTTTTTGATCTATTCTTTTAGACTTATATTTGATATTAATGAAAATGAGGAAAAACTGAGGTCTGGGAAAAAAAAGAAAGGGAAAATGGGAAATAGGTGAGTTTAGAGGGTTTGGTTGCTGAGAGAAGGGCCTGATCCTTAAGCTGATACATATTAGTCTTAGTATCTTCTGAAATGAACTAAAAGACAGGTAAATATGGATCTCTCCACTCATTGCCAACAAACCTGGAATAAAGGACAGAATGTGGCTCCATTCGACAAGTATTGAATGGCTGCAGGTGTAAGGGAGAGCAGAGAATTTATTTAGTGAAGGCACTTTATTAAGGTAAAGTAATAAAAACATTGATTTTAAAGAAGGAAAGGAATTTTCTGAATGTGCTAAGACACCACCAGTATGAAATCTGTCAATACAATAACCTAACAGACTGGAAAGATGGTTATTTCCTTAGAAGCTGGAGACCACACAGTAGGACTAAAGCTGGAAAATACTTACCTACATAAGAAAACAAAGGCAATAAGGAACCTTTTGGATGCAGCATCTTTTCCCTGAACCAGCTGCCAGGGCATACATATGCATTTTTTAAAAGCTCAGCAAATGCAAAAGAAGCTGTGTCGCTGTGGGACAACGTTGCAGGTCTGCTTCGCTCTAGAGTGTGCAGTAGCACGGGAAGGCTTCTTGCTTTGAGACCTACTGGAAAGTCCCAGCTGAAGTCAGTGGAGATACAGGCTTTTATAGGAACAAAACACTGCTGCCCCTGTGCCAAGAAGTTGCAGCGACCACAGCGACCATTCTGTGACCACAGTGGTGGTGTGCTGCAAATGGACAGAGCCTCCTAAAGTGGCAGAAGGTCACATCTCTACTACAGAAGGACATAGGGACTCCTGATTTGATGGCATGTGACTCCATTGAATTCCTGGAGGGGATGGGAAGCCAGGTTTTTGAGCCATTTGGCAGGAGTTCCCCAGAGCGACCAGGCCAGTTTCAGGACATGACCTATCATGCACTGTATTGTGCAGACAGCTACTTTGAGGGCTGTGTTTCAGGAATCCCTCCCTCCCTCATCTGAGAGGTTTTTGATTTGGAATCCTGCTCAAAAATGATGTTGGAAACCCATACCTAAGCTAGCAGTTGGTCCTTTTCCCCAGCATGAGCAAAAAAGCAGAGAGCTTTGTCCTAGCTGATTGCCAGGTCTTTATTCACTCTGAACACTGCAGCTCATCATAAACTCAGGGCAGCTGCAGTGATGCTGAGCTGATTCCTCAGCCTGTCCAGATTTGGTCAGTCTATAGGATCTGTAACAGAGTGACTGTATTCTCCATAAGTGATGTCTAAATCAGTTACAAAAATAGTTAATGTGGAAAACCAAAAAAACATAGGCTTCTTAGAGCTAGTTCTCTTGTGAAATATGGATTCATAGTGGTTTAGAAGCTTTTGGAAATGTTCTCTGATGAGCATTTTTACTGTGGGAAAAGCACAAGAGTATTTCTGTTGACTAGTACTTTTTACTTAGTCTGTTTGCTTTTTCTCATTTCCTTTTCATTTTTTCCCCTGTGGTGTCAGTCTGTCTCCATATTCTTGCCAGGAATATATTAGTTGCACTTTACTCCCTGTGTTTGCAGGGAATAACTAAGCCTTTACTTCCATTCTGACAAATGATAGCCTTTTTGACCTCAATTTGCTGTGTTGCTATCAATTTCTTATTCATACAGCTACTGTCATGCTACTCCAATGGTTAGTATTTTGCTACAAAACTGAAGAAAAAATAAAAACTCAGGGCCTGATTCAGTTTAAATGCAATTTAAATGTAATTTAAATGCAATTTTTGAGGTCAAAGGGTGATCCTACTTAGGGTTAGAACAGTTTGATTATACACCTACACTAATGCTAAGGGCTTCAAACCTCATATGTGGGTCAACAAAATTGCAGCATAACACATTTCTGAATCTGAGGAAAAGAGGAGTGATGGTGGTGTGATGCCTGCTGTGTCACACAGATTAAAGATCTGATAATTTAAAAACTGACCCATAGGTATTGTACTGTGGCACAATCCTGCCATGTGGAGCCAAGAATGAACTTGATGCCATGATAGCAAATGGCCCAAATTCACAAGGCAACCATTCTTTAGAGGCATTTTCTTTTCTCATTTACTGGCTTGGTGTGTTTTTATATGGATCAGAAAAACTTCAAAGTCAAGCTGGCAAAGAGTTCTGCCTGCAGATGAGTGGATAGCTAGATTAGTATTTAAGCAGTAAATAGCTTTGAAATAATTTCTAGCTCAACAAAAGGCTGGATTTTTACATACTGGTGTGATTTTAATAAAACAAGCATACAGCATAGTGCTAAGAGCTGCAATGCTGCCTGCATTGCCCATGCTCAGTGAAGTGCAAAGACAGCAAAACATCCCTTGTGCCTACCAGAGATCCTCATGGAGTTTTATTTTTCTAAATTAGAGGGAATACAGAGCACAACTCCCCAAAAGACCAGATATCTGTGGAACAAGGCCATAAATGTTTCTGTCACTCGATCATGCTCATTTTAAAGTGCCTAGACTTGATGATATGACCCAGAATTTTCTAAAACCAGCAGTAGTCAACATTTTATATTTCACAATGTGTTTGTCTATCTGGATCCTTGGTGCAATCCATGGAGCTCAGAGCAGCTCAGGGAAACAAAGTGGGGCTGAAAGACAGTTTACACCTGAGCAAACTGGCATTCATACGGGAGCACAGTGAAGGGCTGACTTCTGTAGTCCCACGGCCATGCTCTCAGTTTGTGCCAGGCTATTTCCCTCCTTCATTCTGTGCCTACCTTCTGCACGACCTTTAAATGAAAGAGTTGAGGTGAGGACTACACTTCTAATGATGAAAGCTTCATGCAACCCTGTGAATACCAGGAAAATCCCTATCTATCCATGGAGGAAAAACACTTTTCATTCAGTGCAGAGACAGAAGTAGCGTCCATGGTCTGAGACAGCTGCCTGCATCTCTGTTAAGTATTTGGAGTGTGTCCTTTACCCTGACAGGAATAGGTTCCACAAGGAAACTGTTTTCTGGTCCAGAGTAGGCTTTTCTCAGTAAAACCAGCCACTAGCCTGTGCTGGAAACACGTCATGCAGAACTCCTCTATGAGGGGTATCAGCACTGAAGGGAAAAAGAAACGAAGAAACACATCTATGTGGCAGTTTCCTTGACAGTCTCTGCATTCCCTGCTGCAAGTAACTGTCACTGGGGTGAGATTAAGGGAATTTGACAGCTGACAACCTGTTTGGACTTTGCAGAATTTCTTTGCACTTCTTACATCTCCTGTATTGTCATTTTACCCTTGAATGTCCATCTCACTCAGTGCCCTGATATCCCTGGGGCAGCAATTCAGTTCTGTCTCACTTGTCTTCACGGGTGTGAACTGGACACCCAGCCTGCATGCCACCATCCATCTGCAGAACAAAAATTGCTCCTTCTTCTCTCTCTGTACTCTTTAAGCAGGGAAAGGAGAGAAGGAGTGTTTTATGATCACAAAACTTTCTCAGACGTAGATAGATAGAAGTAGGAATCTACAACTAAGGAACGACAGGAAAGTTGTAAAAGTTGAGCACTGAGAAGTTAGAAAATGCCAGCATCAGAAATGTTTGTGCAATCTTAGTTTGCCTTGCTAGTTCAGACACATTATAAACACTTTAGTTATACAGCCACACACTTTTTTTTTTTTTTGCCAAGTCCCTGTGGGGCAGTCAGTGTTTCCTGCTGGAAACCCAGCAAGATCCTCCTTTCCCTCCTTGACTCAATGGGTACATTAGCCTTCCAGTTACCATATGCTGGTCAAACCTGAACTCAAATTGGAACATTTCTCTCTCTTCAAGGGCTCTCACCTCTCTCATATTTCAGTGTTTCAAAAATGGTTAGTGTTTACCCTGGTAAAGTGAGACACTAAATTTGTGCCGAGTGACAAAATTTAACACTAACAATCTGTGGCCATGCCCCAGTTGTAAAGCACTGTATTTGACCCTTTTGGTGCTGAAAAGGATTACAAAATACAATTTGTACAGTAACAGCACCTCCAGATTCCTACAATATTTAGGAGGGAAACAGTGGAGATAGGCAATAGTAGAATCAAAATTTCTCTACCTTAGATGCATAAATGGATTAGAGGAATAATTTCAATTAAGGAAACTGAAGTAACCCAGAATTATCATAAAAGTTGTTCCATAAACATAACATTGTTGGAGTCTGTGTTTATTGCAGTCCATGTTTGTTGTCCTCTGATGATTTCTCTATCAAATATTTTTGTTTATAAGAAACACTGAAGTATTCAAAAAATACACTAAAATCTCATTCAGATGAGCAAACTGGATTCTCTCTGGCTCTGACATTCTTGTCACTAATAGGCTCTGAGAGTGAAGTTTCATTAAGCTTCTGCTGACTATTTATTTAGCACACTGAAACTTTGTTTCCCCTGTTATGGCTTGGCAAGACCAAAGAGGTCAAAAGTTCCTGAACACCATTACCTGGGGAATGGGATTCTGAGCAGGGGAGGGGCATAGAATATTTCAGGACAACCAGCACTGGGAGCAATTTCCTGGTTCAGGTGGGAATCATTTTTCTTGTCTTTTCCCCCACCCCTGAATCTAGGGTAACTTGATTAAGGTAATATTTAGAGTCCCACAGAGGGAGAAATTAACCAACCACAAGAGGTCCTCTCTCTGTTAGACATTTCATGAAGATGGACAACCATTTTGAAGTACCTGTCTTTATTTTTTGACTATAGGGAAAACTTGGAGATTAGATGAAATGTATAACATTTGGAGAGCTCAAATTTGGAATGAGAAATCTTTCCTAAGGGTCTGATGCAGACTACTTCACCATTAGTTTTCTTTTCATTTAAAGGACTAGGACTTGCTTCATCTCACAGTTTCATCACATTCTACCTATACTTGTACAATATCTAGCCTTTACTCAGATGGGAAGGAATGAATCAGATGGAACCTGAAACTTTCTACTCCACAGAAGCATGGAGTGGTCCCAAACCACTTTTTATTGGATGTTTAAATATCATTAACTGTATTGATGAGGAGGAAAGAGAAAGGTGAAAAGCTCTGCACACTGATGCTACAGTTACTTCAGTTCAATGTTCAGTCTCTCATGCTGTGTTATTGTCCTGTAGAAAGAGAGGAATTAAATAATTAAATATACAGTCATATTTATACCTGTCTGCATTCTGTTTTCAGTAACCCTTCACACTTTTACCCTTCAATCCCCAGTTTCCTTTCTTACACATATACTCATGGTAGATACATTTTTTATCCTTCAGGCTGGCAATAAAAATACTAAACATTCAAAGGAAAATCACCTGAAGGAGCATGCAAATCTTCACATAAAGGATAACCTATGTTGTGTCTGACAGCCCCTCCTCTTTATTTTGTTCTGACAGACGAACATGGTGTGGCATAAAAGTTGGGAACTGAGAATGAAGTCAAGAAGAATAAAAAGAGGAACAAGAACAGTCTGAATGAAAAAAACTTAGTGATTGATAAAATAATGTAATATTAGGGTATTCACAGGAAAGAACTCTTTGAAATGAAAATATTTATGACTTAAGTACTGCATCATTTTAATACCTGAAAACAGAAGTGCTTTGAAAAGAAAAGCTAAAGCCAAATTATACACCCAAAGTCTGTTTAAGAAAGAACACTTTTTTATTGCAGATTGGGTGTTCATAACTCTCCAAGATTAGTGAACTCTTTCAGGGTTGGAAGGCATCAGCAGTGATGGCAAAGGAGGTGCTGTCAAGTGCTTTCTATAGATTTTAATTTCTTTTTCTTACCTCTGACAATCTGTAAGAGCTCTTTTGAGGTGGAAGAACACAACATTTCCCTGCTGGGATTATGCTCAACCAGGTAGCACATGGAGCTGATCCCCTTTTCCCTCATGCCCACCATGACTCACTCATCACATCAGAGGCACTGAATGCCTCTCAGTTTATGTTCATTCCTTCTGAGCACAGCATCATTACTGAAGATGTCAGCAGAGACACAGTAAGAGGCAGAAAAAGCTCTGTAGAGCTGAACATTGCCAAAATGGAGAGCAGAGAAGAACAGGGAGCCACATTCATGTCCTGTTCAGAGAACTCTGCTGCATTACTGGTTCTGTCACAGGCTTTGAGCACCTAGATCACATAACCTCTTGGTCCCTCTGTTTCTTCCCTACAAAGCAGGGTTTTCCTTAAAAAAAAAAGGTTGATAATTTATAACACAGATAGATTGAATAGTTTTTCTACTATGGCTTTTCTAGTATCGTGACTGGGGACTCTACACAAAGGGCTGATACCCCTCTGTATAGAGAAGTGATATGATTAGCAGGCACTGGAGAAATTCTCTGCTGGCTTTTTTTATTTTTTTATTTTTTTTTTTCTTAAACGAATTGGCACAGATTGCATGCACAGCCCTTTCTGGATTATTACCAGGTAACAGCAATAAGGTAGAGTGTTAATTGTATATTAATTGGCAGAAATATGCTTGAAGGTTTTGTGCTCTTGCACCTGGGGAAAGTGAAGCACTTGGGCTGGATAACTAAAGCTCATGCTTCTGCAACTGGGGAATAGAAATGCTATCTCTAATCACAGGGTAACTGCATGGCTGTCTTGTGAATAGTGAGCTGCTGATAAAAACTGTCTTGCCAAAATATCATCAAATAATTTTGTATAACAAACTGTTCTGAAGCAATCACAATCTGCCACTGGCTGTGTCTACAAAATGCAGGGAGCAGACCATCAGGCAAGTTATTTACCAGTAATTATTCAACCAGATTTACTAAGAAATGGTTTCCCAGATCTTCTTCCACTGTTCTTCTCCAACTAAGATACTGATCTCTGGGTCATAGCACTAGAGAACTGTTTGTCGAAACAATGTGATCTAACACTGCTTCATCTTAGAGAACATTCCTCCACCCTGCCCAGACTCTCCTCCCTCTATGTATTCGTGGAACTAAAGGAATAAGTGGTATTGTAATGGAGAGAATAAAAAATAGTAAAGAATAAAAGGAAAGTCATCATCTGGGATTAGCAACAGGAGGAGGGAGTCAGAAAAGTTAACAGAAATAGCAAAACTATTGTCTCACTGACTTCTCAGAGACATGCAAACACAGTGCTCAGGACACAGAGAGTCAAGACTAAAGTTCAGAGGTCTGTGAAATCAACGTTTTGGGCACTGAGGTGGATTTAAATTTGTCATCTACACTGCATTTCACCTGCCCCTTACTGAGCATGATGAGACAGGATGCTCCCAGCAAACAGCTGCTGCTGCTCTGACAGCTTCCAGGGTGCTGTGGTGTTTTCCTCCCTTCTGGAGACACACACTGCCTGGGGCACTGAGCATGAGAAGATGCTGGTCTGTGTGTGCTTTCCTGCTCATTAGAGACAGCCTGACAGTCTGCAGAGAGTGCCAGTTTCCTGCTGTCTCCCATCTATGTGCTTGTTAGCATTTCGTTTTGGCACTGAGAGCACTTCCAAGGCTCCTTGTTTGAGCAGTGAGGACCATAAATGGTACACATTAAAACAAGAAATGGACAGGGACAATTGTCTGCCCTGGTGTTTCTACATCCTTGTCATCTGGACAAGTTCTTGCAGCCTGTTAGTTCCCAAGACTAAGCTGATATTGTGGGCATTAATTGCTATAAGGAATATGCTGATAACTAAATGCTCTCCTGTAGGCACTCTGGAACTGCAGCTGATTTAGTGCATGGCTGCTGATAGATGCATCTAGGGGCAAGAGGTTTCTGCTTCATTTGCAGGTCACAGGGGGCTGTGTGTGACTGAGCAGTCCAGCTGCTTCCAAGTTGAGCATTTGTAGCAAACCATGAGTTCTCAAAGCTGAAGACACTGACATCAGTGCAATTGTGATGGTATGTAAATAAAGCCATCAGGTGGAAAAATAATTGCCACTGGTGAGTTTGTTATGAACTCACAAGGACTTGAAACTGCTGTGGTAAAATGGGATTGGTTTCAGAGGTGTTAAAACTCAGTGCATCTCCTGCAAATATGATTTTGGTATTAACTCAAACCATTGCAACTGCTAATTTGACACATCTAGCAGAGTTATTGGAGAGACAAGGAACTCCTCTCTGATATTTGAACTGTGATATGGATTCAGCACTGGGAATCCTCGCTCGCAAAGCTGTTGAAGGATCTGCAGTAAGAAATATTACACCATTTGTAAGCTAACAGATGAAATAGAAAAAAAGTAGCATTGTCCAAGTCTTTGTGTCCCATATACCCTGAGATGTGCACATCTTCTATGTTGGTAACAGCTGTCAACTTCCACCATGAACAAGCTAAACTAATATATCCATGGATATTGTAAATCACCAAAAGAAATGAAAGCCTGAACAAGTCAAAAATGGACTTGTTTCTTTCTGAGCTGAAAAAACACTGCACAATTAAGTCATAGACACTTGTGTTTGCTGGGACCAGCTCAGACCTATCTGGGGATGCCCCCAGTAGCTGTTTGCTGCTTGATTCCCTGCTTACATGTGGTATGGTGAAGCCCCTGCTCTGGGAATTAGACCTGACATTAGGCAAGGCAGATGAGGCAGGGAAGGAAAAGTTGCTGTTTTGCCATCCATCGTTGTTCTTTGACTGACACCGAGTGTAAATTACTGATATTATCTGTACCTGCATGCCAATGTCCATGAAGTCCTTGAGGTGCTGAGCCTGTTACAGCTGCAGCATAAATACTCTGGAGCACCTTTCAGCAGTGGATTGTTTTGTGCCTAGCAGAGTTTGCCTATGGCTTTCCTTTCCTCTCCTTTTCCTGAGCTCTCGGCTGGGCTCTGAGTTTACCACAGAAGGTTTGCAATCTGCAGCTGTCACAATAACTTTTGCATTGTCTGCAAATATCCATCTCCTTCATATCCCTCCTGCCAGCCAACTGCCTGCTGTGTATGCTTTTGGAGATTTCTGTGTCTTCCTCCTGCTCTGCTTATCAAACATGTTTGTCCTGGCCCATATAACAATTGCTGTGCTGAATATCTATAATGAAAGGCATGGAGAAAAAGGCATTCAGTTCTTCTTTGGAACCTGTGGCTTAACTGATCATTGCTGGTGTTTCTGGGTCATTATTAGTAACTATAAAAGTGCAGGGAGAAAATAGAAAGGGCTGCATGTGAGATCTCCCCACAGAGGGGTCTAGCTGGAAAAACACAGGACACATCCTGCTACAGAGAACACCTCCACCTCACAGTGCTCCCCTTAGAGAGCTGCAGGTCTGCAAGGAAAAACAAAGCATGTGCTTTTGGGAAAACTTGTTTTCCCCATGGTTTTCCTCCTGAGCATCTCAGCTTCTTGTCCCTCACACCACCAGCCTCTCATGTTAAGAGGAAAAGTAAAAGGGAAGCATGTTCATCTCTCTAGGTTGAAGGGAGTCAATGCAAAAGGGACACTGGAGAATCCAACAGGGACGAGACAACAAAGGCACAACAGCAAAGGAAATAGGGGTGTATTACAAGAGGGTTTTTTTTAAGGAAAGAAGAATGTATGAGGGATACCTGAGAGTGAAATGTTTTGTAGGGAGGGAGTTATGTGTGGCATGAAGGATGCCCACTGATGAAAGGGGAGGGTGCAGGTGTGTGTAAGGAGGAGTGGTGACAGAAAGGGAGGAGGTTGAAGAGGAGTTTGCATACCAACTATGAGTATTGGAGTTTCCTGTGGAGCTGGAATGGGTGGAAACTGGGATGACAGAGAAGATGGTAAGCAGACAATTAATAGGTGAGGGCAATCTATGTATGTCATACCTGCAATAACAGATTGTGCTTTGAAGTGTTGAGAAATTGTCTCCACTGTCTATGAGAAAAGAGAGGTTTGGAAAAGTAAAAATGATACACTATCCTCGCCCCCATTTAAACAGAAATGTCACTGGGAGTAGGTCATGCTCACCGGTTTGAGAGAGCTTGAAAGAAAACAAGGGCTCAGTAAATTTATTGATCAGCCCATGATGAAACCTGCTGCATGTTAAGCTGCAAGGGCTGATGCTCAGCCGCAAGCTACTCTACAAAACAGAGGTTAATGCCATCAGATTCTGCCAGTCCTGCTTTCAAAACAGAGCCCAGAGCTGGCCAGGTCTCAGTGCTGCACTGGCATGGGAGGGCACAGGGGAGTGCTGGAGCAGGCTCTGTGCTTGTGTTCTGCAGTTTATGGGCGTGTGCTGCTGCTCACCTGGGAGAAGACAGGGAAATGCCTCCTCTCTGCTGCGAGCTCGCAGTGTTTGTGTTTGAGACTCTGTTTTCTGTTCATCCACAAGAGGACAAGTTGTTTTCTTTGACTTCCCTCAGCCTTCTGTTTACCTGGGGATTGACAAAAATAAAATATTTTAAGAGGGCATTTTTAAGGAAAGAAAATACCATCGCCGCACAGGAACCTTGTATTTTCATATGGCTGCCTGCATTTGGCACCTACATTTTCATATATAATATTTAACTGGGAAACTAGCCACGGATTTTGGATATCTTTTGACACTTCAATTTACGTAGCATGAGTATAAGGGTGATTCGTAGATGCTTGGGAGGAAAGCACTCATAAGGAGTGAACTATGAGGGCAATCAAACATAAATTAAAAAAAAATCCTTGAATGGTCACATTCAAAGGTCTTCCTTGACCCCCTCATTTGGAGTTAATCTTCTCTAGCAAGACTGGAAAATGCTTAGAACCTTCTTTTTTCCTTTTCTAAGCACCCTTTGCCTTCTCTTCTTTACTGCTTCTAGCTTTTCCTGCTGTGGATCTCTTCTACTGCATTATTGCCCTGATTTGACTGCATTTTTAGGCTCTGCAGGTTATTTTTTATCACAGCCTTCCCAACAATTCCTCATTTGGTATGGAGACACACTCCCCTCACAAAGAACTGAAAGCATCTTCTAAACGCTGGATACAATCACAGCACCCAGATTACTAAGATACAAATATCTCTTTGGTTTCAATGGAAAATAAGGTGACAGAGAAGCAAAATTGTGTGCTGGTGCCTCAGAAAACTCGCTCACACCTGTGCTGTTGCAGCAGGCAGTAGGAAAAAGAGGTGGTGAAAGGAAGTCTTACAGCAACTGAAGCAGTGCCAGGAGTGAGCTCTGATGGCCAAATGGTGAAAGCTGTGGTGTGGGGCTGGCTGCGCTGGGCAAATGAATGAGCGAGCTTTTCCTGCAGCCTCTGGTTCTTGCTGTGCTGCAGATTCCCAAAAAAAGCTTTAGTTTTGAATCAAATCAGTCTTCTCCTCTCCCAAGCCTTTGAAAATTGCACGAAGAAACTCTTTTCTGCCCATTCACCCATGATAGCAAAAAGGAAGGCAGGTGTTTAATGAGTGTTAATAAATAACCCTTTATTTCCATGGTAACATTTAAGACATTAGGAAAGACATTTTAACAAAGACAAATGCCTCTTCTGAATCAGAAGAGTGCAGAAAATATGCATTTCATCTAACTATACGAACAGATCCAAAGCTTGCCATTTGGGAATTCTCTTGCTCTAAACTCCCTCAAGAATCAAAGCAAAATTGAAGGATCTCCAGAGAAGATTCAACACAACCAAGGTGTAAGTCATGCCATGAAATGTATTTCTCTCCAGTGTCTGCAGACTGAGGGAGTGATCCCATAGGATGACTCCACAGTGATCTTCCCTACCCAGGCACTGCACATTAACTGGGATGGACCCAGGTGAGTGGGCTCTGTCTCCACCCAACATTCTTCACCCATGCTTTTGTGAATGATGGTGGACCCACACAGTATCGTGCTCTTGCCTACAAAGAAAGATTGTAATACCTGGGGTTTTTTTGTCCCCATGGGCACGGTCAGTGTTAGGGAAATCAGACTCTTGTGCTCTGCCCAGAGTAGGTGTTTGATGAAGAGTGCATGGCTCCTAAAGATACCCACAGGAAGAGCTAAGCCCACAGCATGAGGAGGTACCAATGTAAACACCAAAAAACTGAAAAAGTAAGTAGTTACCTTCAGCCAATTTTTATCCTGCCACTGTTTCTGGAATGAAAGAAGTGTATGCTGTTCTCCAAGATGAACTGGGTCCTAGGGATTTGCTATGACCCTATATGAGTTCACAGATGTACTTCACATATTTGTCTTGGAAAGACTTCTCAAAATATCATTGCATTTATTTTATTTTTGCAATCAAACTTTGAGAGAACATAAAACTGCTAGAAGTGATGGCTCTGGCTTCCCAGAGGTACTATGCTGTCATATCCAATGCCCCTCTGAGACTTTAAGTGATTTAAATGTGTCACAGGACCCTGCCACTCTCTTCAGAGGCTTGTCTCTTCGTTGTGGGATGGAAGTGAAGGCAGGAACTAAAGGCATTTATGAAGAAGGATACATGACAGACTCTTACTGTCTTTATTTCTAATCCTTTAACTGCATGCCAACTCCTCTTTGAAGCCTAAATTTCATATTCCAGCCAGCTTCCTGTCCTTCAAACCCCAGAGCTTGGGCTTCCCTGAGGTTTGTGGCTCATGTGCCTGCAAAAACAGTGGTCTGCACTTACCTGTGTGCTCAGTAGCTCCACTCAGATATTTTACCATGAATATGTAAAGGATCTGATAAGAAGTTAGAAAGATACCTGGGTCAGCTATATCTCTCACTAATCGAGTGGAAAAAAATTGAAATAACTCAGTTTGCTACAAGGAGGCTTTCTCACTTGTGAGCTCAAAGTCCTGCCTTCATTTCTTTCTTTTTCTCTTGTCCCTTCCCTTTAGTTTTCTTTGATTATATGACTCTACAGCAGAGTACTTCAAATACTTCTTAGAAATAATGTATTCAGATTCCAATTTTCCTGGAAAGAAAAAATGAAAATATATGGCATGTCAAATCATGTATTTTATCTGTCATCTAAACTGTACAATTTTGTAATATCCTTTTATATTTTATAACGTTATCATGCATTTTAGATACTGTGCCACATATTTCAGACACCTGCTGTCTGTAATGTAATATGCCAGATCAACTTATGCTGTAACAACGTCTCAGTTATTTTTACCATCTTGAAAGATGATAAAACTTACAGCCCCTTGACTTGCCGTGTGTTACTTGGTGGAAACCACGGGAATCAAATGGGATTTTTCATAACCTTGTGGTTAGAAAGAGAAACGGGGTGACTTGAGTCAGAAAAGGTTGGTGCATATGAAATAGTGTCATATTCCCTTCCTCAGCTGCCATGTATCCAAAACAAGCCTCTTGCAGGTATTGTGCGTCCTGTGCACCACAGAGCAGTCAGGCTTGCTTGGGATGGAACGGCACAGTTTGCTCCAAGCTTAGGTTGTGTGTGGTTAACAGGTGTGTGGTTTAGGGAGAGATGTTCATGTGAAGCACATCCAGGGCTTGGGCTGAGTGCTGGACTCAGAGCATGTGAAAGTTGTGCCAGTCTGATTCGTACAGTGCAGTACACGTGGATTGCGCTGAAGCCAAGGTCGCACCAGGCTGCTGGGGGTGGAAGCCGCTAATGGTACAGGGCACGCAGCAAAGTCAGCATCTTGGTAGTATCTTAAATCTGCTCTTCACAAGAGAAAGTGATCTGGCAGAGTAGGAGGCAAACGTGGAGAGATGTGAAAGGACCTCTATTGTCTTGTCTCCTTGTGGCCTTATCAGAATCACAGACTCGTGGAAGGGTTTGGGTTGGAAGGGACCTTAAAAACCATCTCATTCTGATTCCTTGCCTTGGGCAGGGATGCCTCTGACTGTACTGCTCTTCTCAGAGCTCCATTCAGCCTGGCCTTGAGCATTTCAGGGATGAGGGATCCACATCTTCTCTGGGAAACCTGTTCCAGTGCCTCTCTTCCCTCATAGTAAAGAATTTCTCCCTAATATCAAATCTTTCAGTTTGAAGATAGCTTACCATCTCCTGAGTGTTTATCTCCCTTGCTCAGCAGGAAGGGCAGAGCTCTGGTGCTGGATGAGACCACAGAAGGATGGATCTGTGCCCTGCAGGGAGGAATGGGAATGAAAGTTCCCTATGTCTGTAGCTCTGTTTATAGCCAGACAAATGACAAGGCCAGTCTGGCTTTTTTGCATATTCATCAAAGCTTCCTGCAGACTTGAAATATTAATGTCTTTTAGGATAAATTGCCACAGGAAGATGTAGACAGTTTGAGACACAATAAACAGGAATTTGGCCCTCTCTCTAGACAAATTTGAAACGTTTTGAAAGTCTTACAACTCTGGAAGTTTCCTTGGTTTTGAACCAAATTTCTTCCTTGATTCTTTCAGTTGGAAATGTCAGGAAGAAAATGCAAGCTTAGGTATTTTTGAGACATGAAAGTTCAATAAGTACCCAGAATTCATTGAAAGAACAAGTTAACGTCCTTAGCCAGTTTCCCATCTCAAAAGGCATGAATCAGCAACACTGCTTTGACTTTTATTAGAGTCCAATTATATCACTGAGATGCTTGTCCAGCTCTGGTTTAAACCTTGGTATAATTGGTATAGATAATTCTATTTTATTATTTTTCTATTTAAAACCACTGTATAACACATTGCTGGGTAGAGCTCAGCCATGGACATAACAGAAGTTGTCACTTCCACTTTGTTCTTTATAAAGAAAAACTGGTAGTGGATGGGAACATGTGATTCCAGGTGCCCACAGCAAAACAGCCCTGAAGATAAGATGCCAGGATGCTGACAGAACAAGCATGGCTCAAGGGATAATGGAATGAGCAGCTTCTGCCCATCTGTTTCCATGCCTCAGACAAATCCTGGCCCTACTCCGAAACTCTTTGTAGTGGAATAAACAGCTTTTCTCCTAGGAAAGACTGAACAAACCACCTGGCTGCTTTGTGTGAGTGGATTTCAGATATTAAGAGTCTTCAACAACCTTTCAGTTCATCACTATTAAAAAAAATTCTTTCTTCCTCACTCCATTGATCAACTGATTCACCACAGCTGATTCTAGACCCTGTTGTCTCCTGTCCAGAAAGGAGAAAAAAAAATTTTCTTTCCATATGACATTTTGCAGACAGCTGCATTCTTCTCTGCAAGCTGCAAGTTCAGACTTAGACTATTATTCACCCAACTGAAAAATGAGAATTCAAATTGGAAGAGTTTAGTCGATTTCTAAATGTGTGCCCTGGAGGAGGTTCTCCATTTAGTGAAATCTGCCAGAAAGTAAACAAGCAGCTCAGACTCCTATATGGTTTCTGTGGGCAGGTGGGCTTTAGGCAGCATGAAAATTAAACCAACACCTAGTGTGATGGTGCTTTTTTATTATATCCAAAGCAACTTTTTGAACCAACTCCAGACCTTTACTTTCAAAGAAAATATAGCTTAATTTAAGATTTAAATAAATGAAGATAAGTGCGTCTGGGAAATAGGTACCAGTGTGCATCTACTTTTTCTAATATAGATTATTTCATGCTGTTTAGGCTGACCAAATAAAAGAGCATGCAAATATCTCCATCAATGTCCACATTGTGGTTATATAGTACGCAAAGTAAAATTAAAAAAAAGAAAAGGAAAAAAAGTGCTTGAACAGGCAAATTCCTGAAATAAAAACCAAGCTTTCAGCACATGAGTAAGATACTGATATTACTGGGAAAGGGTTAGAACAGCAAAATGTCTTGGTCTTTGTGTTGGTTCTTTTTCCCATGCACTCTTGCACCATCAGAAGCCAAGTTTTCCTGGCTATCTTGTATGAAAACAGACATTTTCTGGTCAGAATGAAGTTGAGAGACTTTATTAGCTGATGTTTGCAACACTGCAAAAGGAACATGTCATTGCAGTCCTGTCATTGCAGGCTCAGTATCACTTTAAGGGAGGTGTAATGAGGTAGCCAGAGCGCTCTTCTTCCCACGGGCAGTGGTGCCAACCGGAGATGGAAGCAGTGGGGAAAAGGGCTCCCACACACTGCTCAGTAAGAAATGAGTCTGGCACACTAAATGGCTTGTGTGCAACTCCTGCGTGGCTGCTGCACAGGGAATCTGTGCACCCTAGCCAGCTTTGCCTGCATGCTGAGGGGACGTACTGGCAAGGTGTTGGTAACCAGAGGGGTGTCACAGATATATTTTATGAATAATCCTTTCATTAGGATCTTTTCTCCTGAGAAGCTGAGAGGCCTCAGAAAGGAAATGTAAACAATAATTCTCTGCTGCTGTGGAATGCAGCAGGTGCATCTTTGATTGGTCTCATGTGGTTCTTTTTAATTAATGGCCAATCGCAGTCAGCTGGCTTGGACTCTCCGGTCAGTCACAAGATTTTATTATCATTCATTCCTTTCCTTGCTAGTCTTCTGATGAAATTCTTTCTTGTATTCTTTTAGTCTAGTTTTAGTATATAATTTTCTTTTAATATAATATATATCATAAAATAATAAATCAGCCTTCTGAAACATGGAGTCAAGATTCTTATCTCTTCCTTCATCCTGGGACCCCTGCGAACACCACCACAGGGGGGTACAGGAGCAACTTTGTGAGAAGCTGCTAGAAGCTTCCCCCATGTGCAAGAGAGCCAATGCCAGCTGGCTCCAAGATAGACCCACTGCTAGCCAAGGATGAGTGCCCCAGTGATGGTGGTAGCAGCTTTGGGATAATGTATTTTAAAAGGGGAAACTCCTTCCTGAGTGCTGTGCACCTGCAGCTGGAGAAAGGAGTTTGAATATGTGGGAGAAACAGCTCTGCAGATATGAAGGCAGCAAGGAAGGCACACATTCCCTGTCCCCCTGAGCCATTGAGGGGGAGGAGGTAGAGAAAATTGTGAGTACAGTTAAGCCTGGGAAGAAGAGAGAATGGGTGAAAGACTTTTTAAGATTTAGTTTTTATTTCTTGTTATCCTACTCTGATTTGATTGGTAATAAATTAAACTAATTTTCTCAAGTCAAGTAGGTTCTGCCCATGACAGTAATTGGTGAGTGATATTTCCCTGAGCTTATCCCAGCCCACAAGACTTTTATAGTATAGTATAGTATCTCTCCTGTTCAGCTGAGGAGAAGAGTGAGAGGGCAGCTTTGGTGGGTACCTGGCATCCAGCAATGGTCACCCACCCCACCACAGGAAAACCACAGCTGGTGGGGAAGGCCAAGGCATGGGGAATGACACCCTGTGGGAATAGCTATGGTGTAGAGGGCAGGGAGATGAGTCCCTGGCTGTTTGCAGACTCCTTGGTCTTGTTTTTCTTCTGAGCGATCTTTTCTAGTATGGCTCTTTCTCAGGTACACTCTGGTCAGATGGCTTTGGTATTATTTTTTTACAAGAGCCTTTTGAAGCTTATCAAGTGAACAGTCACAGAAAATTAGCAGAGTTCTATGTTCCAACACAAGCTGAGGCAAGATATTAATTTGACAGCTGGACTCTACTGATTTAAAATTCCTAGTGTAAGTGCTGTGCTTTGGGGCAGGGTGCAGTGTACAGATGCTGAACCTCTGTTAATGTGTGAAACTGTGCTCAGCCTTGACTGTGAAGTGACAGATGATGCCCTTGTCCTCAAGTAAGGGTGCTGACCCTGCAGGCAAACAGCCTGAGTTCTGTGTCTGGCTGCACATAACATTGTGAACCTGAATGTTTGTCCTGCCAGACTAGGATCTGTGGCAGCTTTTCATCTGTTCAGAATTCCAGGCTCTAACTAGGCAAAGGAAAACCTTGCTGTTTCTCAAATGATGGTGAAAGCCCAGGTCTTGGACTAATTTCTGCTCTGAGGTTTTTAGCACATTTAAGACTCCTCTACCCAAGGTCAACATGATTTGGGTATTTAGCCTTACTGTGTGGACTGAGGAGAAAGGCTGGCACCTCTCAGAGGCTGTGCAGCGTGACTAATAGTATGTTGAAGTGAGATGGAAGCAGCTGTCTGAGGCTTGGCTGTAAGAGGGAAAACGTGGTTGTCTGGGGTGGAGAGAGCAGGCTTTGGGCAGATGAGGTGCACAGCTGCCCAACCCCCTGGGGCAGTTACCACTTTCTTAGGTTCTGTCTTCTGCTCAGCTCTAACACTAAGAGCTAACACTAACACTTCTGGCTCATCCTAAGACCGCCCCCCCGGTCCACAACTGAAAATTATTCTCAGCATTGATCCTTTATTGCTCCAACTTGCCTTTGGTCCCCAGTTCCAGCCCTAATCCAGCAGGTAGGTCATTGAATGTGATTCAACTTCTGTGTAAAAACAAGAGTCCTCTGAGGCTTATTCTCCCTTTTCAGTGAGGTATATCTGTCAAAATCCACTGAGACAACCAGCCTGGTCCTCTACTGCAAATCAGGACATTTTCCTTGTATTGGAAGGGTTAATAAGGGTCTGAAAATGTTATTTAGTTGCGTGGATGCATAGCCATTGGGTTTACAAATCTGAGGTGTAGGCAGCTGTCTGGCATTTTTGCCTTACCCTTTCTCTCCAAAGCAGGGAATTTGCTGTTATGCTCTGCAGAGATTTCCCTGCGTAAATGCAGCTTCTGTCTGTTCAGTGATTCCAGCTCTCTAAGACTTCTCTGTTGCTGGGGCAGGGTAAGAGGAGCCAGCTCTCAAGCATTATGGTGGTCACTTGCTTGAGTAAACAGCACTGATGTGGGCAGAGGTAATAGAAATGTCATGGTTTAGGAATGATGCTCCCCAGTTTACTGTTCCCACCAAAACAGTCCCTGCCTCCCCCTGCAGCAGGCTGGAGAGGAGAACTGGAGGCACAAAAGGTAAAGATTACAGGCTGGGATAAGAACAATTTACTGGAAACAGTGATTAAATAAGAAACAAACAGCACAGTGGCAATAATAAGAAAAGGCTATACAAGGAAGGCAACCAGCTCAGCACATGGGAACCACAATATGCAATCACTGCCACGCTATCCCTGGTTGGAAGACACTCCCTTCCCCTTTTCCCTGGCAGTGCCATGGGGTGGTATAGAATAGCCTCTGGTCCTAGCCATGCCTCTTCCTAACTACTGCAAAAATTAACCTTATCCTGGCTGGAACCAGGGCAAGGAGTTATCCCTAATTCTTTAAGGATTTCTCCATGTATTGAAATCAAAAGGGGATCATAAGAGCTGAAATTCAGAGATAATTTTTTTTTTTGCTTTTCCCAGACACTGTGTGTTCTACTGGATCAGTCCTTCAACAACATTAACTTCAGCTTTGTCTTTTGTCAAGACACATGCCTAGCAGCAGCACCCAAATTTATAGCTGCCCTTCTTAAATGTCTGTCTGTCCTCATGGAAAACAAACTTGCAAGACCTAGATACTTTGTCCTGATCTGTTCTTGTTATGCTAAACATTAAAGGATGTCAGACTAGCAGATTTTGCAATTTTTAAAATTCTGGGAAGATTAAGAAATGAGAGCATTGTATGAACCCTCTGTGCTGCAATCGATGTGGCAATTATGTGCTGATTTAGAAGAAAAAAATCTAGAAAGGTGTATAAGGAAATCCGAACACACAAGTTTCCAAACAGCAATTAAGAGGAAAAGAATTGGGAGCTCGTGGTTTCCCAGCTGTCAAATGCTAAATACTATCCAGGGGTTATTGACTATCTGATTAGAATGAAATGGAGCTGAAATGCAATTGATTCAGAAATAAACAATGCATCTATTTAGGGTGATGGCCACAGAAAGTTAAGTGGTGAAAGTCTCCAGTCAATTTGTCAGGGGTTTCTACTGCAGTTGCTCATATATATTCAGTAGCTTTCAAAATATACCTTCTCTTGACTCTGTACAAAAATGCAGCTTCCTACTTAATCTTTCTGAAATTGAAAAAGGCCTTGTATACATCACAGAAAGTCACTCATCTTACATCCAGCAAGGACTTGACTCAGAGCAAGGAAAATAGCATTAACCTTAAAAACTAATTTGCTTGCTTTCTCTTTACCTCTTGGTCTACTGGTTAGGATGGCACTTTCTTCACTGTGAACCTTCAGTTTACTTGCCCTCACATATTTGATTTTTATTCCATGTAAACAATCTGAAAGAATAGGGGGAATTTATGGGTCCATGCAAGACTCCTCTTCCTTACAAGAAGTGTTCCTCCTTCCTCGTGTTCCTTGTATGGAAAACAGTTTGTCTTGGATTTTCTGTTTAGGACTCCAGTGTCCTCCTTCCTCTGTTCACAATGGGATTACGACTTTGTGGCCTCCTTAGGCTGCTGTGGTAGCCCTTGTGCCAACACCCTGAAACTCTGCAACAGAGGGAGAAGCCAAGTCAGCTCACAAATCCCAGAGGAAAATGGTTTCACCAAAGTGTGTTTTCAGCTGCATTAGCCCCATGATATGGTTGGCTGCATGGCTGGGCAGGGACAGGAACCACAGCCTCATCTTTTTCCACATCAGTGGCAGAGCTCAAGCCATTTAAGTAACTACAGCTTAAGATTTTTGGAAGCATCACTGCTGCCTCCAGTTTTTAAGTGGTGTAGGTATAGTGTAGGTATAATAAGGTTCATTTAATAACAGCAACCCCTATTGCCCTTTGTTTTCCTTACCTGATTTTATCATGAGCAGGTCTCCCACTTTAAGCTTTGCATCTATCAAGCTAAATTAAACTACAAAGGTCTTTAGGCAGGTATTTCTTAGCTTTCCATGGCCATTTATATATTCATTTTTAAGTTGATTGATATTCTCATCTGCTGGCCCATAAGCTCTTGGGCTTAGTTTCTGCTAATGACTGACAAGTTTTACAATTCATCAAGACTAAGAACAGACTGTATTTGGTGAAGAGTTCTGCTAACAATCTGTATTACTCTCTCACCAGTCTGTTTTCTTTTGGGTTGAGAAGAATTGAAAAAAATTATGCTTAAAATCTTAGCATACCCCAGCAGTTTAGAAAGGGCTCTGTGGTGCTGTTGTTAGAATTTTCTTCCAGAAAAATGCAATGGAAAAAAGTTTCATTTTGCCATGTATACCTTGAACTCTAGACATGTGGTTTGAGTGAAAAATAGCAATCTTATAAACAGTGTCTATATCTAGTTTCATCCATAAACAGATTAATTAAAAAAATTAAATCAAGCAGACTTTTGATAAAACTCACTTTAAAAAGTGTATCACAGCAGAGAGTTAGCAGGGTGATCCACTGGGGAATTACAAAACAAATATAGGATGTCTAGAGGCAGTGAAATCATAAACAGAAGTGAAGCCTCAGCTTGGCTACCTTTTGCAGCATTAAGGAGGTTAAGATAAGTTTAGAGAGTGACATGAAAATGGCCGTAGAGGATTATTTTTATCTAACATAGGGAATTGTATGGATATTTACCACCTAAAAGATAAAATAAATCAAATTCAAGCTACAAAGGATTTTCATTTTGCAGAAAGGTTAATTAGCTGCTAGAAAAATTTGTTCAGTTCTATGATGTGATCATTATGTCTTGATGTTTTTACATTAAAAGATTTCTAAAATATATGTAATTAAATAAAAGTTATAAGCTCTTAAGTAGAACCACTTTTAGAATTTTCTTCCAGAAAAATGCAATGGAAAAAAGTTTCATTTTGCCATGTATACCTTGAACTCTAGACATGTGGTTTGAGTGAAAAATAGCAATCTTATAAACAGTGTCTATATCTAGTTTCATCCATAAACAGATTAATTAAAAAAATTAAATCAAGCAGACTTTTGATAAAACTCACTTAAAAAAGTGTATCACAGCAGAGAGTTAGCAGGGTGATCCACTGGGGAATTACAAAACAAATATAGGATGTCTAGAGGCAGTGAAATCATAAACAGAAGTGAAGCCTCAGCTTGGCTACCTTTTGCAGCATTAAGGAGGTTAAGATAAGTTTAGAGAGTGACATGAAAATGGCCGTAGAGGATTATTTTTATCTAACATAGGGAATTGTATGGATATTTACCACCTAAAAGATAAAATAAATCAAATTCAAGCTACAAAGGATTTTCATTTTGCAGAAAGGTTAATTAGCTGCTAGAAAAATTTGTTCAGTTCTATGATGTGATCATTATGTCTTGATGTTTTTACATTAAAAGATTTCTAAAATATATGTAATTAAATAAAAGTTATAAGCTCTTAAGTAGAACCACTTGATTAAATTTTATGGCTTGCATAAATCAGACTACAGAATCATCAGGGCGGATGTCAGCCTTGCAATTTTACAGCCTAAACTTAAGACATAAGGTCTGAATGAACAGACTACATTTAATAAAAAAAAAAAATCCCATTAATATTCTTAGGTCAGAGATTGTCATAAATGGAGTCTCAGCATAGAACAGAAAAAAAGAAATGTTTATTTCTAGGGCTGCTCAGAAGCTAGGCTAATAGGAGGATGACAGGGAATTATAAATTTTCTCCAAATAAAAGAAGCAAAGGTCTAAGGGTGTTGGAGGCCTCAGTCCTCATTCAGGTGCCTCCACTTCACCCTGCACAGGGATCTTCTGCTGAATGGGACAGCTGTGGACGCTCCTCTGGGAGCAGCAAGCTGGCTCCCTCCTGCATTCACTGATTGATAGCCACCTTGGAGTTCTAAACCTCCTGTGTGTGTGAGCTCCTTTCCAGCGCCTCTCCTGGTCTCTGCGCTGGGCATTGCAAGGGGAGGCAACTTTGGAGTCAGCTGAGCTCGATGATCAGCGTGCTATGTAAGACAAGAAGGACCTAAAAGGAGGTGGACTCGTGCTCAGAAAGTGTCATCTCTAGTAGGAAAAGCACGAGGGAGAGTGAGGGGGTATTAGTTTGTGTGCTTACATGCCAAGGGCAAATGTTGGCTCTCCCAGTGAGACAGGGCTCATCACACTTTCGCCTTATCTGTATTTTCCTGTTAGTTTCAAAAATCGGAAAATTACCTTATTTAATGTTAATCTTGAGCCAAAAATCCAGTAACTAATAAACTGTTTGCACCTGAGACATAGGTACATTAAAACACTTTTGAGAAACCCAAATTGTTTAATTGGGCCTTAAAATGACTTTCAGGCATTTTGTGCCTTACAAAAACCTCTTCTACTTACAAAGCAGCTTAAAAAGGTTTCCTCATAAATGTGAATATGTTATTTTACTTTTAACAAGAAAACTCCTGGTACCATGCAGTGACTTTTTAAGCACTATTCTCTCTGAAGGACTTTGCTGGATGTAAATGAAAGAAAAGGGAGCTTTTCCAAACTGGAGAAAAAGATCACTTTTGAATTCCAGGTATTTTAATCTTTCTGTTTTGCTTGCTTTTCATCTATGCTTAATAATATCAGAAAGGATTTCTATAATGTGGTTGCTATGGTAAAAGCAGACCTATGTCCCATCACATGAACCCTGAACCTTGATTAACTGTTTAACGTTAGAGGAGCAAAGAAAGGTGTGAATAGCACGTTAACACTTTCAGAACAAGCAGCCTTTTATCCCAATGTTCCTAAGGCAGAGATTTTTCCCTTTCATTAGGCAGATTTAGGGCTGCTCCTCAATGCACCTCAGGTAGCCAGATGGATACTAACAAAGATTTTCAGGCTATCTTGCTGAACACATAAATTCATGCATTTGAGGGACAGGGAAAGATTGGCCTGTCATGTTTAGCAAAGGTTACCCAGTTTAAATGAAGGAAAAAAGTATTGCACATGTTGGAATGATTGCTTCTCTCAAAGCACCAAGCTACACTTCAAGTGGTGGAGAATTTATTTTCCTTAGAAAGAAAAAAAAACCACCAACCCCCCCCAACATTAAACCAAACAATGAAAAGAGCCCCTATTATGCTATTTAATCAACCTGAGAGCTAAAGAAATGGAAGCACAATTATTTTTTTTTACAGTACATCCTGCCTGTTGCTCTTTTGAGGCCTCAGTTACCCAGACTTGTAACCTAAAAAACAGAGCAGCTTTGTCTCCCTGTCCTTTTCTGGTCACTTTTATTTTTCCTTTTTATTTATTTATTTTTCTTTTTTAATGTATTCAAACCTGCAAGGAATATTAGTAGAGTGAGAACACACTGGGACTTTGTTGCAGTGGATGGCTTTGCACTATGCAAAAATGATGGGCTCTGCCCTTGGATGCCTCTACATCAGGGACAGTAATCGATCTTGGTGAACAAAATAAATCACTGGTGTCAGCTGCAGTATCAGGGTGCTGACAGCTGATTTGTTGTAGTTGGAGGTTTTGTTCGTTTGTTTTTAATACTTATATTGAATTTATTTAAGCAAAGCCAACTAATGGTCTGAGGAGAATAATTTATTCAAGTTTTTTCAGATATTATAGATCAGTGCAGCCCCACAGATTGCAATGAAGTGATGTAAATTTCAGTTAGCTACAGATTTCACCTCTCTTCTCTTTGAGGAGGTAGCACCTTTTGAAAAGACAGGATTAAATGCTTCTCAAAGTACTTTACTACAAGTCAGTGTAAATACAGAGGAAAGGCTGGCTGGATGCCCATGAATAATTAGATGTTTTGCATGGATTTAATCCTTTAATATAAAGTAACAGATTCTCCTAGTGTATAGCAATTTTTTTTAGTTTTGTAGTTCTATATCTTTCTTTATACATTTCATAGTCTTTGAATAGAACACTGATCTTTCTGAGTTGCATAAAATTGCAGCCTCCACTGGTGATATCTTACTTTATGTTCCACGTTTTGAAATGGAATTAATTGTTTAGTGTTGTAGTCTCTAAAATAGTGCTTTACATTCCCTCTCTTATTATAGATTTCTATCTTTCCTCACATCAGCCTCCAGCTTTATCGCTTTTTTACACAGCTTTATTCTGGTTTTACTTGTGGATATTTGCTTCATGTGTGTTGAAGGAATTCCACTCTAGCTGTTTATTTCAGCATTTGATGAATAATTAATGTAGGGTAGCTTTTTTCACTGCTTCCACCCAAATCCTGTTGAAGAGCCTGCTGCTGAAGGATCAGCTGAAATAACTGGTCTTGGACTGTATTTGCCATGGAGTGAAGAACTAGGACAGGGAGAAGGGCAAAGGGAGACATAACACAGATTCTATAAGGTGCAGGTGGAAACAGAGCAGAGAAGAGCAGCACAAAGCTCCAAACACAGGTGGATTGTGGTAGGGTGGGAATTCATTCTCTATCTACACTATAAGTGGAAAAGGCTCTGGTAGTCTTTAAAGCACTGCTATGTCCTCTGAGTGAGTCCAACCACTTGTGGTCCCTCAATGTCCATTTGTCTGGACTGGATGAATATTTTCAGATGAGGGTAAACCAAGCTGCAGCAAAATACTATTTTCTGTCACTGGCCGCTGTGTAGTGAGCAGGGGCCCAGACAGGGTGAGACAGTGACCATAACTGTGCTTAGGACACCTGTGCATATGAGTGGGAAACATGCCTGGGATTTTTAATATGATTATTTAATAGTATTTTTTCCGCCCCCAAGGTTTACTTGCATGCTGAACGTGTGGATTTTCCAGTTTGTTTCACTGCTAATACATGCCCTGGACATTTTGGCTTGATAGTACCCAGGCAGAGTTTGCTGACCCAGAGTGTGCCAAGTGTAATTTCAACAGTCTGGCCTCAATTCTGTCAGCTTGGGATCCCCCACAGATCTCCAGTCTGACCCCAGAGGGCTCTGTCCCTTCAGCCCTCATGGCTTTACATGGCCATGCAAAGATGGAAAGAGAGTAGATTGCTGGTTGCTGGTTAAGTGAGCAGACCAATGCTACTTCTCTTGCACTGAGTGGTTTTAGCCCATGTCAACGATGTGAGACTTGCAACTCTGCAAAACAGAGCAGCAATAGATTTTCTTTTGCTAGTGCATGGACATGGGTGTGAAGATTTTGATAGGATGTGATTATGTATCAACATAATTCTTGTTTTCTACTGGAAGAAATACCTTTATGTTTTATTCTTCTGATGGGCTGCAACGCAGACTTCAGATTCTTTTAAATGGGAAAAAAGGGAAATTACACAATAATTGTGTCTTATGGATCCCATGTGATGCTCTGTGGCCTTAGGAGACCCAGTGTCCACTGCCATGAAGCATGGACACATGCACACAGCCAGTCTAGGTCATTTGGCCTCTAGACTGCTTTATTATTAGCAGTATGGACATAATCACTGCCTTAATGGTGGCCCAGAATTTGAAACTACAGAAAGAAGATTAACTCCTTATTCTTCTGATTGTAATATATGAGAACTAGGTTGTGCTGCTGTTTTTATCTGCTTTTAATTATTTTTCTTCCTGCCCATGCAGTAAAAAGGTTAGTGTCTAGGTTATTTCAGAAAAGTCACAGCAATGGTATGATTCAATCAGCTCAGAGATGAAGGACAACTGCTGCACACACATCCTTATACACCTTGTGTCCATATTCTCTCCAGCTCCATGCAGTACCATCTCAATGTACCCCTGGCTTGGGGCTGGACACTTGGGCAGGGGCTTGCTGAAAAACCTGCAATAAGAGAAGTGTCAGCTCATGACCACAAACAAATCTGTTATGCTTCTGTTCGAAGAACAAAGATGGCCTAGCAATGCAGAAAGCAAAGATTCAGAGGAGCAGTTTAAAGAAA
Organism: Emberiza elegans; assembly: GCA_024865655.1. Taxonomy (NCBI): domain Eukaryota; kingdom Metazoa; phylum Chordata; class Aves; order Passeriformes; family Fringillidae; genus Emberiza; species Emberiza elegans. The sequence continues at coordinate 21,475,079 of JALJVW010002597.1, read as the reverse complement.
GCAGTTTAACAATGCAGGACAGTAACTCCTTCACTCAGGAAAGAAATTAGGTTTTTTACCTTTACATATTTGGTCATCTAAGTCAGGGTAGATATCATCAGTACCCTTACACAGTACTCCCAGTTGTGTAAGAGGAAAGTAAGATTTGGGGACGAAAATTATTTGGGGAGCAGTATAAACAAGAGTACATTGAGGCAGTAGCAAGCACAGCACCTTGCTTCGTACTGCTGTCCATGCCCTTGGGTGAAAGGCCTCTCAGTTAACACTGGTGAATGAACAGAAGGCTCATCTCATTAAGCTTGGACTTGGAGAAGAGTAAAAGGACATTATGAAGTCACTGAGGAAAAAAAGGACTCTAGAACAAAGGCCTGAGAACAGATGGGGGTTTTGTAAAAGGAGGAGTAGGAGTATGAGAAAAACTTGCTTTATACTTTAATACCAGTGGAGCATTGCAGTGGAACACTAAATAAGGGCTGAGAAATCACTCACCACAAGATGGCAAACAGTCACAGTTTCAAGACTATCTCAGCAGGAGAAGGCTGTCCTGGTGTGTACCTTGCTCCTGTTCTCAGGTTAGTGATGGATCTTTCCAGGGCAGTTCCAGTAATGCAGTTGGGATAGTTGGACACCAGAGGGTTTGGCAGTGTTGGTGCAGTGAGAAGCCCCCTGAGCAGCCCAGTGCCTGAGACAGCGTCAAGCATGGACTTAGTCTGAAGGCACTGAAACCATGGACACTGAATTCAAAGGGCTTTTGATCGGCTCCTCAGCAGCCCAGCAAAGTGCATTAAGAAGTTGCTGTGCTGCTGGGCATATTTTGTGTGAATCACACATTTTGGCTAAGGGCACCCTTAGCTGGAAGCTGACCATTTGTTCTGCTTGCCTGAACAGTTTCATCTGGCTTGTGATCTCTGTTCCTTGCAAGCAAAGACACCCAGGGCAGTGCAGGTCCATCTCTCCTGCTTGCAGAACAGGAGCTGCTTCACTCCATGTGTTACAGTCACCTCTTTTGTGCTCGCTGGCACAAAATAAAATCTTCTGTACCTCAGATAGATACATTTCAGTCCAAACTTTAACAGAAGCTCACATACATGAGGTCTGTGCATACTTAGAGCAGGGAGCAATGAGCTGTGTGTTGAGAAATATGTGTTAAAATACATGCAAGGAAAACAAAACAAGCTGTCTTCACCTTGCACTCTAAAAATCCCCATTGAAAATTTAAAAAATCACCAAAAGTGCAACCTGACATTAGCTACATTGAGGAAGGTGAGATTTTTGGGTGAGGACTAGATACCTTATACTTACATTCCATACCAATAATAAATAAATTTTAAACCCCCAAACATTGTCCTTACCCTCTGCTATTCCCAGAGCTGCACATTTAAATTTCCAGCAAGCTTCTCTCTCCCTTAAATGAACTCACCATCTGTCCAGTGCCTTTGTCTGGCCACTAAATCAGGCATTAATGGCCATGTCTAGATCACACCATGAGATTAGAACAGATTTCCCTCACTGCAACCACCACTGTTGTTTCTTCTGCTCTCCAAGCCTTGGAATTTGAGACATTAAGTTTCCTATTCAGCCAAGAATCCACCTCCATGAGTGCTGACCAAGCAGCTGTCTGGCTTGGGAGAATGAAATGCTTTTAATTTTATTCTCTTCCAGCTTTGGATTTTTGTTATCCAGGGACTGGCAGCTGCCAGCTTTTATCCCACTGATGTGGACCATACTTCTAAACAAGCTTTGGAAGGAGCCCAGGTCTCTGAACAGAAGGGCAAGGGTAAGACACTGACAAAAGAGAGGTGAAGGGAGCAGGAGAATGAATCAGTTAAGGGATCCCTTAGAGCCACTGCCTTAGCATGGGATTATTAGCACAAACCCCACAGGCACACTGTCAGGTCAGGAGGTCTCTTGCTGTGAAATACTGGGAAAGAACCTATGAAGAAAAGAAGCAAAAGCTTGTTTGGAATACTGCAAGCAGGTAAATATAATTTTAGCTAAATATATTATTGTATTTGATATTATTTACATTACATAGCTATATCTATTTATTAGTTAAATATAGGTATTGATGCTGACCTCTTGCCCCCCAGAGCTGTGTGATGAGGGGGGCAGTGTCCAGCTCTGAAGGAATGATTGATTCACAAACAAGGACTAATTTTCTCTGCTGTGGTTGGGGAATGCTAAAACTACACTGCTGATAATAAGGGTTGAGTGCAACAGGAGAGGCAGGATGTCAATAGCATTACAATAACAGTGAGACAGTGCAGCAAGCAAGGCTTTTTGTCTGATAAAGTGCAGTTTCCTGGGAGAAGTTGGAGGCTCTGAATATAAGCATGGTATGAGATTGCCACTGCTGTCTATTTATTAACTCCATGTAGTTTGCTGGAAACCTTAAGTGTTCCTTGCAAAGCAAATTTACACTTTAGTGCATATTACTAAAATATATAACCTATATTTAGATGGCATCTTTCATCTTGAAGGGACCCTAAGCTCTTTGCAGATTGTCTGTAATGGAATCACTCAGCCACCAGTGACATATCGTCATCTCTGAGGCATAGCAAAACAACAAAACTATTATAGGAAGAAAACAATAACTTCTATTGAAAGCACATGGGAATTCAGGGGGCTATTGAGATAATTATGCCAAAATGAAGATGGCTACAGGCAGAGCTGCAAAGAATAGTTAATACTTTGCAAATTAGAAGCCTGAGTCCTGGACAGAGCTCGGTGTGGGTTTTGTTGAGGCAGGAGAACAGCAGCAGCAAATGCTCCATTGCAACCCCATCTGGTCAGAGTTTTCACCTTGGTAATCCTCCAGGCCAGAGCCTAGGTTTGTTTCTGGGGTTTGTGCAATGCAACCTGCAGCAGCTGGCTCCTCTGTCATGAGTAAACAAGAGGAGAGCCAGCTTTTCCCAGGTGCAGCTGGGTGCGTTTGGGCAGCGAGGCAGCAGCCCATGTCTAGGGACACCTTGGGCTGCTGTCACCCTTCCTGCACAAGCCAAAAGCCAGGGGACTGCAGCACACTGCACAGGAGAGTGCTTTGTCTTCTGCCATGCTGAATTTGGGCCCTTAAAAGGGCTTGATAATGCACGTGATCACCTTAAACATGTGAGGGAAAGGCTTGGGCAGGAACACCATGTACTTATTAGTTCTGAGCCTGGGAAATTTCACCAAAGGCAGCCCAAACTACACCTACCTGTATCCTTGACACAAGGTATGTTTCGTAACAGTGATAATAACAATTAAATTTTTTGGGGCAAAGCACCTGTAATATGTAATTTTCTTGTCCCTACTGCTCCAACTTCACTAGACCCAGGGTGTTAATATTTTCCTAAATACTGAGACCATAGAGTGCTGGAGCTAGGGTTTGTCCTTGTAAGTTTGAAGCACCTTGTCTTCCAGGTTTCAGAGACAGACGGTGCCAGTCTGACATTTCGTCTATCCTTGACAGTAGAATTTGCAGCTTTTGAGAAAAAAAAAGAGGCAGTCTGGGGGAAAAGGAGTTCTGTTATTTCAAGACTTGATAGATCCTAGAGAATCAAATGGATACTAGATAACTTTTTTGCTGTGTTTTTTTTTTAACCCAAATATATTTATTTTAAAACAAGGTTTTGCCAATTTAATTAATTTTTGCTGTGCCAATGGAAAAACTTGACACCTATTTTTTTCATATTTTAAAAAGTAAATTTTCTGACATTTGCATTTAGAATGACTGTTAATATTTTCTTCTATAGTTTTCCTTAAATATTTAAAAAATCTCCAAAGGAAATAAAAACATTGATGTGGTTCTGCCTTTAATTAGTTTCTTAGATCAACTTTTCAGTTCAATGAAAATGGAGCAAATGTTTCAGACTTAGCAATGTAAATTGCCTTATGTTTTGGGATTTACAGAAAACAGAAAAAAACAAGATTTTGCACAACAGTAGCAGAAATCAAATTCATTCCTAAATGGCATTTGCAGTTTTCTGCATGCTATTTCCATCGCTCCATTCTGGAGCACTGTGAGTTCATGATATTGAGTGAGTGAATATCCCAACTATAGCCTTAAGCTATTTGTAATAAATATTAACCTGAGTGGAACAAAATCTCCCATGTCCCTCCCTGCTTCTGACTTGTTTTCCTTATAGAGCACCTCTTAACTATACCTGGTTGGGAACGATGATAATGTGATTGGCAAAAATTGCTGCTTGCCTTCTTGCTACCCCCAGAAATGCAGCACAGTGAAATAAGAGGAGTAAAATGTTTATTTTGACTAGATGCACAAATCATTTCATCACTTCAGGCTTCACCCTCAATAGTTTGTTTTGTGGTGGTTACATGCCCTATTTGGACTTCGTAGTGCTTGCATTCTCCAGCATCACCCCTGACTGCTGCCAACACTTGTTTCAGGGGCAGGTTACTTCCAAAGCTGTGGAAATACAGCTGCAACGTGCAGTTCATGGATATACAGATCTTGAATGTAGAAAGAATGAGAATATATGTCTCATTTATGTCTCGTTCTTCTTGTTTGAAATCTAAAGAGAGAATAAAAAGCCCCTGAGATGTCATTGATTCTGCTTTGCCCGGAGGTGGAGCAGGAGAGGGACCCCACGGTATTGTTTTCAGTGTCTGGTTTACTCTGACTTTAAATGTCCCAGTAGTGTGTGCTCCATCACTGTCCCTAAGAGCCAGTTCCAGCACAGACTTTTTAACAGGTGGCTTTTACTGCGAGCCTGCGGATGAGCTCTCCTGAGCAGCACTGGGCACATGAACTGGACACATGCACAGATGTTCAGCTTCATTTTCCCTGTGTTCATCCCTGTACATTACAAGCACTTGAAGCAGTTCCCATCCCCTTTGGGGCTTTCTTTTAGCCTTCTCTCACCACTCCACACCGTTACACAGCAACACCATGTGCTGAAGCACCACTGGAGTGGATCCCCAAGGTAACGCTGGGAGTGGGAGAGAGAGAGATGTTTATGACCATTCTCTGTCCTTCTCAACAGCTTTTATTACTGCAGTTAATAAAACACTAGCATGGCCAAAAGAAGAGATTAAGATGCTGCGGACCTATAAGGCTCACTCTCTTTCAGGATCCACGTTTCTTTTTAGCCCTTGCAAATGTCTGGAAAAGGGGAACTGAAAAATTTTTGTATGATCAAAGCAGTCAGGCTGGAGATTCCTGGATGTGCAGCTGGGAGGAAATTAATGAACATCTTTTTTCAGCCTCATGTAGGTAAGACAAGCCCTCTTTTGGCTGAATCCTTCATATTCTTGATGTCAAACTTTCATCTCAGACTGAGGCAATAATGCTAATTGGGCCTGAGGTGCAATGTAAAGTTGTGATTTCACACTAATTTTTGATATTGCCTGAAAAGAATGAACAAGTTCTAACATGTTGCTCCAGCATTTCCCAATATTTCAGGCCATTATTCCCACTGCTTTATTGTCCATACACTAGAAAAAGAGGCCATCAACTGAGTTTGTTTTTTTCTTTTTCATGTGACTATTTTTGGTTCTACCACTGAGACTGGAGATCTGTGCTGTTGTCTTGACTAGGAACAGTCTAGAATCAAGTTTGGCTGATAACTCTCCTCCTCCTCAAAACTGACTCTGCTTGTTTGTGGGATTATTTAGGATTTTAGAATTCCTCAGGTTGAATGGATAATACACATGTAACAGAACAGAAGATCTTTGGCTAATCTCAGATGGAAAAGTAGCTATACTGACCATATTTAAACACTTTGGGGAATCCATCCCTGAGGAGAAGTGACCCATAATTTGAAGAGTGCCCTGCAATTTTCCACACCCAAAGGCATGTGCTCAGGGTGTGGGTGTGCCAGCCTTTGTGGCAGGGGAAGGCAGGTGTCCTGGAAAGGGCAGCTCTCATTTCACAGTCAGTGGCACTTCATCCTTGCTGCGCCCTTCACACCTTCTGCTGCCTCTCTTGGAGTTTATATGCTGTAGCTCCAGTTTGGCCTCTGAGGAGGTAAAAAAGGACACATTTATGATATGTTAGACACAAGTTAACAGAACATGGATTGATTCTTTGGAGAGATCTTTAAAAATTATTCAGAAGAATAAGTTTTTTTTTTTTTTAATATATAGCTGATGGTTTGCATCCAGAATCCTTTCCTGCTGTCAGGGTACTTTTTTGCCTAAAAATAACCTGCTTCCCACTATGTTTTTGTTGTTGTGCACAAATATAGCAGGTTTTGACATCAAGTCACCCTCCAGAGTGGTTGGGAGCATTCTAAGAAGAGTGGTTGGTGCATATTTTGAGGTGGGTAGGCTTAAGGGTTAAGTTCTTGCTCTTTTTCATTGTTTCACCTATTTTCAAATTCTGATGAGTTGCATGAGTGATAATTACAGAATTTCAGTATTTATAGAAAACTGTCAGTTTGTAAGCATGTAACTGTGCAGATGATTTAATCTGACAGCACCTATTAAGCAAAAAAAATAGGGTTATCATTCTACAAATACAAAAATTTGGCAATTTTGACTAGTTTTTTATTATAATTATTTAGAACATGAATACATATAGTGTAGCATGTAAAGTCTAAGGCCTTTAAGAAGAGAGGAAAAATAGAGACAAAAGTTTTATAATACCAGATACTGAAAGTTTTAACCAACATAGGTAAAAAAAATGTAATTTATGGGAATATATGAGGTATAAAGTGAGATGGACTTTAAATACATTTTAATATATAAATGAAATTATGGAGAGGCCTCCATGTTGTTATGTGGTGTTAAATGAAATCAGAAATGTTGTCACGGACATGTCAGACAACCTCCTGTTCCAGTCCTGAACCACTTTTGCTGGCTCACCACAATGTAAAGTAATGGAGAAGAGCCCAGGCTGAAGGGAGGGGAGGAGATTGGGTGGCCTAAGAACAAAAGCTGGAAGAAAGGGAAGGCAGGATCAGGGAAATTCAGAGAAGTGGGGAATGATGGGGACAGCAGTGACCAGAGAGATGAGTGATTAATATAGACACCTGCAACACTTCTTGTTACTTGTGAAACATTTACATATTTTCTACCTGCAGGCTGAGCTGAATTGACATAATTGCTAGCATAATTTTACCAATATAGGTATTTCTCCTGAAGTAACCTCAGAGACAAATCTGGCTCTTTGTGATAAATTTGCACAAAAAATAACATTGGAGGGTTCTGCCCAGTGTAGGAGCAATGTGACACAGGTGAACAGAGCAAATGAGTGTACCAAAATCTGTCTCTGTCCATTCACTTAGATTTTCCATATCTGCTAAATGAAAGGAATTTGCCCCAGCCAGAGTAATGATATGTTGGTTTATTTTGCTGTTTTTAGTCTCACAGTTCCCTTTTTAAAGGTGAGGATGCAGGTGGTTTTATTTTCTTTTTCTGACTCTTGTGAACATTCCTGAGCTCCATGTGATTCTTCTCCATGGAAGATGGGTGGATGGATGACAATGGACTTAGTAGGGCAAATATAAATAGAGCTGACACTAGCTAGAACTATGTTCATAAATATCTTTTTATGTTTCAATGACCAGATTTCCTAAACTACAGGAAATAAAAAGCTTGGAAGAAAGAATAAAGGGACCTATATTCTCCAGAGTGCCTAAAACTTTGACTGTCTGAGCTGATTACCTGAAAAGAGTTGTGTTTTTCAGAAAGTGATTAAAGCCTGACTTCTTCTCTTCATTTTGATACAAAAATAGCCAAATTGTCCAGTTATTTATTTTGTCCTTAATTTTACACAAGGTTCAAACTTCTAAGAACCTGTGAAGTATCTCACCCATCAAAACATGTGAACCATGCTTTGGGGCCAGCCAGAATTTGGGTGGCCTGCCTTCTTTAGGTTGCTTAGTGATGCTATTGGAGTTAACCCAGCATCCTCCTCAGCTGTGGCTGTGTTTCTCAAGGCTGAGCAGGACCACAACAGCTGTGAAATGTGTTTAGAAGAAGGCAGGATGATTTATGTTATGAATCATGACAAGCGTGATGAGTTCATGTCATGGTTTAATCCCAGCTGGCAAGGAAGCACCACGCAGCCACCTTCCCTCGCTCACCTTCCCCCTCCCCTGGTGGCATGGGGAGGGGAATCAGAAAAACTCTGGGTTGAGATAAGAGCAGTTTAATAATTTAAATAAAGTAAAATTGAATAATAACAGCACCAACAAAAAGTCATAGTAATGAAGAAGAAAGAAGGAGGGGAATAAACACAAGGAGAATGAGTGAGGCGCAATACAATTGCTCGGCACCAACTGAGCGATGCTGAGCCTGTCCCCAAGCAGTGATCATGATACAAATTGCTCAGCATAAGATTGCTCAGAACCCATTGAGTGATGCCGAGCCTGTCCCCAAGCAGTGGTCAGCCCCTCTTGGCCATCTGCCCCCAGTTTATATGCTGGGCATGATGTTTTGTGGTATGGAATATCCCTTTGGCCAGTTCAGGTTAGCTGTGCTGGCTGTGGTTCCAGCCTGCTTCTTGTGCGTGTACATGCTGACAGACCATGGGAAACTGAAAAATCTTTGATTTAGACATTTTATCAAAAATTAAAACATCTGTGTGTTATCAATATTGTTCTCCTACTAAATCCAAAATGCAGTGCTGAACCACTTATTCAGAAAAAAGACCACTCTATCCCAGCTGAAATCAGGACTGTTCACTTTCTGTACTGTAACACCATTTGTAGTAGAAGCATCAGCTTCTCATTACAGTTCCAGAGGCACAGTAGTGTGATTCTCTATTTCAAGATCTTCCAGCTCTATGCACAGTGTACTGGGCATCTGCAGTGTCACCTTATCCAGCTGATGCACAATTACATTCAACCACTGCCTCTCTTGCTTTGCTTCTTCCTTGAAATTTGAATATGGTGTCCGTCTTCCTACAGGTGCTCTCTCTGCCCATGTCAGGGTTGCTGAGTCAGGCCAGGTTTCTGCCTAGGACAAGCCAGATCCTCACCTCTTTTTTCCTTAGACTTGAAGCTAAGTGGGCTTTGATAAAGAGATGCTTTTCACTTTACAGGTTGCTCAGAAATGATACTTTATTTATTTTAAATAGGTAACAGTTTTGTTCAGCTTGAACTCAAAGAACTTTTCTCTTTTCATTTAATTTAGCATAGCACATTTTTTTTTCAATCCACTATCTTGTTATTTTGGAATGCAGCTAAGTGAAGTGAAGCCTTCTGGCAACGCATTTACAAGCCTAAGAAAATAAGTATGGGATTTCCCAATGCAGGAGGTCCCCTAATCAAGGTGTTTTCTTTCACAACACTGTGAAGGTTAAAACCCATATGGTAGCAAATCTGGAATTAAAACAGGTAATGATTTTGCTGCCATTACTTTTATGACCATGTATTCTTACATTTAGGCTGGCATTAGGCATGCAAAATAAGCTGGAAATTTGTCTTCAAGATGAAGAATCATGTGAGAAGGAAGGGACTCCATTACCTGCCTGTTGAGAATAATTCTAATGAAATCATTCACTGGCACAGCAAACACCAGATAATTCTCATGGTGCCTATTTCTTCCCCAGTCACAAAGGAACAAGGAGTACCATGCAATATCATAGGGCAGATAAAGTTCAATCCCAGCTCCTACTCTTTGCTGGAGGTCTCAAATACATATAAATTCTTTCTGGATTCCCCCTGGTTACTTTATTCCATATTTTCAGTCATCTTCCTTAATGAAACAATCTAGCAGAACTAATCCAAACATGGGCTTAATTAATCAACATTTGGCAGTCTATAACTCCTCGCTGCAGTCCAAATTACATGTGACAACTTTCTTAATGCACAACCAAAATATCTACAGGGAGTCTCTGCCTCAATCAGCTGGCTGGATATTAAATTTATTGAATATATTTCAATAAAACTGCAATAAACCTTTTCTCCCCAGCTGCCCACAGAGCACTTTACAGCAGAAAGTGACATTATGTCATCTTTAACTCATTTTAAAGGAAAACAAAACAGCAGTCTTCCATAATGCAGTAATATCTTGCTTGGGTCATGACAGCAGAAAAGGAATATGAACTGAAGAGCATGATAGTGCTGGTCATAGAAAGGGCTGAAACCAAGTGTCTGACAAGTAAATATTCTCAGGTTTGCCTAGTACCCAACATTACCCAGTTGTTGGATTGTAGACAAAACCTGACTTGCTTCCATACAGAGCCTGCTCTTTTCTGGCAGCCTGAGAAATTAGGGGAAGAAAAAATAAACCTCTTCCTTATAAGTTAAAAAATAAATCTCTTCCTTATCAGTTAGACATTCAGTTCTGCTGTCATGCTTCAGAAGAAGAAACTGAGTCCACTGCAATTTTTGTGAACAGAAATATTTCAGCCTTCTTTCATTTGTAACATCTTTTTTCAGATTTAGGTTTTTTTGTTAATGTGGAGACACAGTTGTCTTATTGTAGGGTACAAGACATTTTTTCTCTAAGCTCTCAGACAGATATATATTTGATAATTGAAATTCTGTGTAGAATTAAGGCAGTTCCTCTGTTCAGAAAGGCTTAAATCCAACCATTACCTCTAAGAACTATACTGATGTGAACATGGATCCTTGGTCACAGCTTCCATAGTCTGCAGAGGATCTGCAGAACCACAAAGAAAAGGGCTTGTCAGTCCTGTGATCCATGGCTGAGGAAATCAAAATCTGAACTCTGAAGAAAATTCCTTATGCGACATCATACACGTCACAAGTACTTTCTACCGTTTACTTCCATATCTGTAAAATCAAAATTTTCAGTTATTCCTTATCTTAATAAGGACTTCAATGACTTTGTGCAGTGGTGGGGGTGAATTACTTAGGTAGACAGGATGTTTGTACTTGATTAGAAAATGTTATATGTGGTATTTCAATGGGTTTCTCTGTTCATATTCTGTGACATAGATTTCAGTTGGGCATCAATCTCCTTGGACAAATTCAGGCACAGAGATGATTGATGCCGCAATTTAATTTCTTCAGACATTCAAGACCTTGATATCAGGTATCACAGGAACTAAGAGTTCAAAGATGACCCCCAGAAATTGCAGAGAGAGCAGCAGGCCCAGAACCTGTGAGCACGGCCTCTTTATTGTTAAGGCGTTCTTCAGGCAGCCCACAGGCTGTTCATGGTGCTGAATTGCAAGGGGAGAAGCTGGGGGTGCAGAACTCTGCTCCTTTGGGTGACAGACTGGAATTTTCACACCAGCTTGTGCCTGAAGTTATTTCAGTACACCAACTGGAGCTACTTTGAATAATATCTGGGGGAAGAAATTTGGTATTGTATGTCTCTGCACTGAATTCCATAGGAGGTATCATGGCTGGGACTGGTGTCTTCACAAAGGCAAGTACAATTTCTCCTTCTAGGAAAGCCTGCAGGGGAAAATTAGTTTGTTTCCATTTATTAATTGTTCATTGAAAAAAACCTGCAGGTCAGGAAATTTCTTCCATCAATCTATTATAATTTTGCAGTGCCAGGAGAGTGTCCTACTTTCAGCCAAGGACACGGTTAATTTTACACAGTAACTGTGAGGGGGCAAAGCTTGGACTGTGTGAACATGTCTAGGTTATTCTACATCATCCTCACCATTGCTGTGGGGTGGATGTAAGGGATTCTCTCTTCTGAGAAGAAGAGGGCATGACTTTGGGTGGAAGAAAAAGGTGGCAGACAGGAGGTTCTGCCACCATTTTGTTCCTTTTCTGGGGAGCAAGCGGCAAACGGAGCAGTGGTGGAATCCCACTGCTGCCAGGCAGAGGGTTTGTGGAGTGGTGCTTTTCTCCTTGGCTTGGGCTTGGAGGAGCACATGGGTGCAAACTGTTGGCCACTGTTTTCCATTGTCTTGGGCTTGGGGAAGAAAACGTGTGGGTGGAAGGTCCAGTGGCCATTTTGTTCTCTGTCTAAGGGGCCACAGAGCGCCAGGTCAGACCAGTGAGCATTTTTCATATGTAAATCATCCCCATTTTATATACTTTTGTCATTAATATTGTTCCTGTTATTGTTTGTTTTCTTATTTCCAGTAAGCTGTTCTCATCTCATCTGGGATCTCTGCCTTTTGTCTCTCTCAGATGAGGGGGTAGGGAGAGGGAAACAGCTGCTTCAGGTCAAATTTCCAGCTGGGCTTTAACCACACTGAGTGCTTGTGTAATTTCTCAGAAAGTTAATGATAAAGGGGGGAATTTTGATCAAAAAATCACCCCATATTTCCCCAGGTGGTGTTTGCAGCCCTGTTTCTTGCTGCCAAAATTAGACAAAGTCTTTACATGGAAAGGAGTAACAGTCCATGGTCTCCTTGGGTTCACTCCAAGTACAGTCTACCAGCCTGGCTACCACTATAAAATATCTCAGTTTGTGTGAGGATTTTCACAGATATCTGCTCCTAATTTTTCTCAGCACACCACTATGTGAGTCATGGAAAAATATACACCTTTCTCATTGCTCTTATGATATAGACAAGGTGATTTTGTGGGGCCAACTTGCAATAAAGGGCGCTGCTGAGAGTTACCAGGCTGTCACCATGATATTCCCCTATTCACACCTATGTGTGTAGACATCTAAAGAGGGGTGAAAATTGTGTAGAAGATTAACCTCGTAAGCAGCAATGATGATAATTTCTACCAAAGAATCCCAGAGGAGCTGCCCAGGGAGCTTTCTGACTTGATGACATTACTTTTCTTCTGAATATAAAAATGTCACTGCAATTCACAAAGTGTGGACATTTGTTAACACCATCCCAGTGATCAGAAAGGGCACATGTGATAGCTAAGATAAGCATAGCACAATTAGCCTGATAAAACTTCTTGGTAAAAAACAAAACAACAAAACAAAGCAAAAACTAGCAAAAGAAATTGATACAGAAGTCAGTTGATAAAAGATTAAGTGTGGTAATAGAATTAATACTACCCAATATTTTTTTCATGAAAAATAGATCTTGTCAACAAAACCCAATTTCATCCTTTGATGGAATTATAAGTTTAGTCGATGAGAGAAACTGCTCAGACATAATAGACTTTTGTATGGCATTTGATTCAGTATGACATGAAATTGTTTTAATGAAAAGCACTATGCAGTATCATAAAGTTAACATTGAATAGATCAAAGCTGGCCATCTGACAATTTCAAATGCTAGCTGTCAGCAAGGAAACATCATTGAATGAGATTGTTTCTAAACAGGGTACAAGAAACATCAATATTAAACCCAGTCCTTTTCAACATTTTTATCAATCATGTGACAGTAAATAATTTTTAAAAGCCCAGGCAAACAACTCATAAGAGATGTAATGTTGAGTAGAGTTGTAAAAATGATGACATGGTACCCACACAGAGAGATCAGATTCATTTCTTAACACATAGATTTCACCTCATTCCCTTCCAAGGAAATAAATGGAGTCTTCTTGTAAACAACTTGGGTTAGACTTTTATATCCAGGGGTATTAAAACACCTCTGCAGAAGAATAAGTATGACTTACAATCTTTACTAAAAGCCTTTGCTCTTGCATAAATGACTCCATGGGGGGTTTGCCATCTTCTTTCTCTTCTGCAGATGATAGTACTACTGTATTGGATCAATCTGAGTGAAAGTCCAGCATAAATTAGCATTTAGTGATGGACATATCAGCATGAGGTTTGTGGTTGGACTTGATGATCTCAAATTTGTTTTTTTTTCCCCCAGACTAATTGGTTCTGTGGTTCTAAGAAGCATCATCTCACTCTCTGGGTGTAAGGGAGAGCAGTACCATGGACAGCAACCACTCTTGGAAGGAGCTCAGAACGCTGTCAAATGGAAATATCCAGTGTGCCGCTGTGGAGGGAAGAAGTAATGAGATCTTTGTTGTATGAATGGGAAAGCAGGGGGAAGATTAACTCCCAAATGTGGCCTCGATGAGATGGATGATAGAATCATGGTCACAACTGTTTTGGAGAGCATATAAATGAGCTGCAAATGCTAGTTGAGGGCTGGAGAAAATGCTGCAAGGGAAGAGCTGGATCAGTTTAGCTTGTTAAGAAGCAGAAAGAAATGTGAATTTATTAAATAGCATGTCTTTGTGGAGGAAAATCTGGGTCTGAGAGGGCATGCAGCATAGCCAAGAAAAGCGTTACAAGAACCAATGGCTGGAAACAGCAACCAGAAAAATTGAAATGAGAAATTAAGAAAAAGTGAAAGTATGGGGCATTAACCCATGAAAAAAAATTACAAAATGAGAGATGCTTTTCCTTTCCACCAATATATTCAGATCGAGACTGATGCCTTCCTGAAATATATGCTTCAATCAAACGTGAGTAATTTGGCTTAGCACAGGGGTGACTGGGTGAAATTGAATGGCCTGTGATATGCAGGAGGTCAGGCAAGCTGAGATATTGCCCTTTATGGCACTAATCTCTCTGAATCTATGAATATTTGAGATAGATAGAGTAGGTATTTTTGTACTTGGTTAACATGCATCTCAGATATGATTTGTTAAAGCTTTCCACCTCTTTGGTGACACAGGCTGGCAGGCTGGAGGTCAGACCCAATGACACATGCTGCAGACAATTGCTCACCCAGTGTGAGCAATGGCTTACTGGTAGTGTCTTCCTGTAGCAGTGCTTACAGCAGATAATGGTCACACGGCCCATATGATGAATTATTTCTGCAGAAAATGTTGGTAGAATCATCCTGAATAATGCTTGTATCGGAGCCCCATGATAGTTCACAACAACAGCAACAACAACAAAGGCTTAAGCTTGCCAAAACTTTTTCTTTTTTTTTTTTTAGCATTGACATCAAAGAGCTCATTGGGTGTAAAACACTCTGACAGGTAAAGTGAAGATTCATCTGCTGACTGTGCTACATGGAAATATGCTTCCAAAAGCTTGTGCATGGCTAGAGACTTTTTAACACTTTTTCTCTGCTTTTATCACAATTTTATCATTTTGCAATGTGTAGACCAGAAAATTTTTTTGTACTGTGCATAGATAATTATTTATTGTTCAGCACACTCATATGAATGATCATTGCCATAGAGAGTACATTTTCTAATGGCTCATACATTTACTTACCTGTTACACTGTTTCCCAAACACTGTCCTTTTCTTTTTATTTACCAAACTGAAAAGCAAAATGCATTCAAAAGGTGAAGGATAATTATTGGACTGATTTTACATGGTGCTCAGGACTCTGATTGCTGGCCCATCATTAAAACTCATTTACCTTAAATCATGGAATTATTTGTTACAACTGCACGCATAATGATTTTTTACTCAACTATATTATATAAAAAATACTTGATTTTATAAATTTTAAAAAAAAATCAATGCTTCTTGCCCCCAGCAACAAGTGCACACATGAAATGTACACTTGTAGCGTAGCAACTGCTTCTACTTGTTTATCTGTAGTGAATGTGGACATTTAATATTAATGTGTTTCCATACTGTTCTGTGAGTTTAACAATGCCAAGAAAGCTGTTCACTGCCTCCCAGTTGCTTTAGTCTCTGGTTCCCTCTGATGCATCAGCCATCCTGGAGGAAGCGTGATCTTTGAGAAATGTTTGTCATTTTATCCAAGCAGCCTCCTTAGTAACTTGCTTTTTGGGTCATAGCTGTAAGAAGTACCTTTCCCTCCACTTTCCCACTAGATTCCTTGGAGCAGGTGTGATTTTTTAACAAGTTCTGAATCAGCACCTTGCCTAACACTGAGCAGTCCCTCAAAGTGTGGAAAGGCTGCCTTGCTGTCATTGTCCAATGAACACCTCCATGCTTAGCAAATACAAAAGGCAAAGAAAGCTGTTTTCCTAGAAAAAAATAGGCAATTCTGAATTATGCAATCCCTGCAGGCATCTCCCAGTGAGGAAGATCTGATTTGTCTCCCATTCCATGAGATCCTGTTTGGGCAGCCTGCACTTTTGTCTCCCAGGCATGACAGGAACTCTGAAATACTCAGTGTCCCAATTATGGACACAGGCAACAAGGTTTATCAGCCTTACCAGCCTTATCAGCCTTATCAGCCTTTTCAATGTCCCAGAGGGAAGATTTCCAACTATAGCACCTTGTAACCTTGTAGGACAACACACAATGTTCTTGCATTTTGTTTTCTTTTGTTTATTTCTTTTCCTGTCTCTACCTGGCTCACAAGACTGGGGTTAAATGCGAGGGAATGCTCATGGGTTTTCGAACTTTAGGGTTGAATGGTGTCTTTTTATTTCCTACTGTGTTGTTACTGGAAAAACAGCTGTGTATGCAATAGCTATTTTCCATCCTGAGTTCTATTTGTGTCTTCTGCATGTGACTTTAAGTAGAAACCAGGATGAATCATGCTCTTACTCTTTTACCCAACATGCTGCAGAAGAGGGTTCTGTAAGCCATTACCCAGTCCATATGCCATCAAGCCCCTAGCAGATTTTCATGCAATTGGAGTGAATCTAGATCTAGAGGGCTTGTCAGCAGTCTTTTTTTTTTTTTCCTCCATTGGACTGGGGAGGACTGTTGTTTTTTGTGAGTGCTGTCTTGCCTGTTAGTCTTTCTGACCAGGCTGGGCAAGATGCCCTAGTAGTACCAGTGATTCCACCTGGAAGCAAAAAGAGAAGGTTCATGTCAGCAAAGATGAGGCACGTAAGCATTTGTCTCAGCCAAATATGTTAAAAAACAAGTAAAAATGTGCTTAAATGTGAAATCAAGATAAACAAACCAAGAATGTCCCAGGTTAGAATGACAGACCATCACATCCAGGCAGTGTGTCTCGCTGATTATCAATATGAGCTGTGATAGCAGCATGAAAACGCCTAAACAGTTTTGGCAGTCTTATGCTTTCTCAAAGATCAGTTTACCAGAGCTCTTTTTATCTCTGCACATCATTCTCCTTCAGATCCATTTCTCAAAGAGTCAGGTTCTGTTTTACCAGAGGCCTCTGTGTTTCAGCCATGGTTTTTGTTTGAGAAACCTACGTACCATAAGGTGTTTTAATTAATGTCATTGCTATACTGCCTATGTTGACAGGTTAAGTAGTATCTCACAGAAGGGTGTTTTCCTTGTTAAACCTGGGATACAAAATGCAAAACAGAATGTGCTGTATGGTGGATACAAGACTCAGGACAATTCTCATGGGAAGATTTTTAACTGCTTCCTCTGTTTATTAAATTGTTGTGTGTGATCTCACTGCTGGGCTGACAAATACTACAGTTTGTCCTTCCACAGTCTCAACCAATACAGCCTAGTCCTTGTGTGCTTGCATCTACTTGAGGTCCACGTGCAGGGCCTCACCATTTACTTTGCTCCTGAGGTTCACACAGCTCTTTCAAAGCAGGATCAGTGCTGACCAACTTTCTGCTTTCAGCTGTTCTTGTCTCAGTAGCTCTTCTGAGGCTCCTCAGGTCATACCTAAACTGCTCATTGTGTCAGTCAGGACACTAGTGTCTTGTCTCTTAAAGAGTTAATGGCCAAAACCAGGTCTTCTTCTGAGCAACAAAATATTCAATGACAAATTCATGAGTTTTAAATTTTTAGGTTTGGCAGCACTCCCAAAGGTGGTATGAACTTGTTCCCTTTGCATTCTTAGACCATCTGTATTGGGCAAAGAAGTCAGGGTCTTTAGCTACTTCTCAATTATTTTCCCATATATGTTTTTTTAATATAAAAATCTGCACTTGAAGATTTTACCATTTTACTGGCTGGGGCAGATGCTGCATGGTGGCAAGGTCTTGGTGACTGTGCCTGTCTTCAAATTTGTGTTGTCATATTTGTTCTCAGCAACTTCTTGTTTAAATAAAGTATGATCACACCTTACCAAGAATGTACTCTACTACTATTTCAGCAGCAATAACTACTGTACAGCTATTAATTCTGTCAGTTAGCAAACAGACAGAATTATTCTGAGTAGGAGAAATAGGAAGTACAACATATGTTCTGTTTTTTCACTGTTTATATCCTGAAAAGCTGAGAGATATGGACTAATGAAAGGATCACCCAGTGCCCTCACTGATATTCCTGGCAACAGAGCCCAATTAGATGATAGTGTTCTTGCACTTATTTGCCACAGAGAAAAGAAAAGCAGATGCTTCATTTACATTTCACCCTATCTGAAATATTAAGATGTTCCAAGGTCAGCTTCCTGGATAGATAGTGACCTCAGAGCTCCCTGCATCAGAGCTGACAAAGCAACTTTTCACTTTCTTCACTAGGAATATGAAGTTCTATCTTCTGCTCTCTATCAATGCTCATTTTCTCAGGTCTAATGGTGGAATTTGGCATTGCAGTTGAATCCCAGCTAACAATCCTGCTGATGATACATGAGGCAGGTAGTTTGCAGCTCTTTTTCTCATATGTGGATTGGCTCTGAGCTACAGGGAGGAGAAAGTTAGTGAAATTTGTCACTGACAAGACTTAGGATATGACTGTAAACCACTGGGATTTCAGCTTTCCATCTTTTTCAGAACATGTTCTTTCTTCTTTGTCACAAAATTTCTAAGAAGGCTATTAGGATTTTCTTCAGTCTGAAATTTCCCACACAACCAGACAGGAAGTTAAAGCAACTGGAGTTTTCTTTTACAATATTGAGAATCACTGAAATAATGAGCATGAACAAATTTTCCCAACTGCAAGGAAAAAAAAAAGATTCATTAGGCATTACACTTGTAGAAAAGGCACAAGAACATCACTCTTGAAAATTCCCCAGCACCCATGAAATGTCTTCCATAGTACTTAAAACCAGAAACTTATATTTAACATTGAACTTAAAAACTGGTTTGTTATACCCTTAGCCGCTCTAGCCCCTATAATGGTACAACTATTAGATGGAAACAGATACAATGCATTCCCCACAAGATCTTTCTGATGAAAATAAAAGGGATATTTTTACATCCTGGCAACTTTAGGAAAAGCAGAGATTGTAGAGAAGTCTACAGTGATAGTGTTAATGAGGGTCCTGCCTTCAAGAAGAAATTATATTGCGAGCTTTTTCTTTTTTGAGAGAGAAAAATACTGTGATTACCCCTTACATTTTTTTTTTTTACATTTTTCAATTATTATCTCTGCTCCAAAAGTGCCTATAATGAATTCATCCACAAGTACTGCATTAAGGATGGTAGCCATTATGCAGTGATATGTGTGCGAGGGGGTGGGCAAGAAGAGGTAGAAACTGCAGATCTCTTCCTGGTACTGCATTATCACACAGAGAGAATCTCAGCACAAATTATTCTCTGCCTATTAAAGTACTTTCATGGGCTGAACTAAACAAAGCTGATTCTTCTTTTGAACAGGCAACCTCGTCGAATATTCAATACCCAGGTGTATACTGATCATTCTGCACTGGTTGTTTTTCTTCATTCCCTGACTACATATTATCAGAGTTCCTGGGTTTCTTTCCATGCCATGTTTCCTGAAAGGAGCAGCAAATTCTTGCAACACAGGTAGGTGGGGAACAGATAAAATATCCTGGAAGAAGAAAAGGAGCCACAAAGGAAAATTCTTTTCATCTCTAGCCCAAAATCAGGTGTTAGAGATACTGGTATTATGGAAGAAAATGGGAAGAACAGAGGATTTAGACAGTTTATATTCCCCATCATTAACTTGTTACTCACATTTGCTTGGCCATCCTGTCCACATTTCTAGGCAGCTGGATTCAAAGCAGGTGTAAAATGCATGCAGCACTAGCAGATCCAAAAAAGCTAGGCTGATCGATTCTGAAGGAGAATTTGGACCTTGGTGATGTAATTTGAGAAAGTTTTACAGGCACCCAGACAGCAGCCTTTCATTATTATTCCTTCCTAGGGGCTGTGTTTTGCATTTATACAAGCAGAAAAAAAAATCCACAAACCACTTGCTCAGCAAGAAAAATAGTAGTCCAAGAAGTTCTGGTTGTTCTGGCATTTTTTGATTTTCTGTTTATGGTTGTACTTCTAACCCAAGTGTCACTATTTAGTCTTTGAAGTAATGGAGGCTATGGGAAGTTAATTGTACATAGAAAAGGTAGCCAGGGCAGTCTGGGGCAAACCCACCAAGAAGAACAAATGCTACTGGCTTGATATTGTGGGAGGATGAATGGTCTTCTGGAAAATTAAAAGGGAATCTGAAAGTCATGATATTTGGTGGCATAGTAATGGCGAGAGCGGTAGAGACTAGTGGTGGGGCTGCTGCATGAATATCAGTCCCCATTTAGGAATGAATAATTCAATAAATGACTCCTTAGAGTCCACATTTATAGAAAAAAACTGGAAAATGCAAATCCGAGTTTGTATGTCCAAAATGTAGGGGACAAAAAGTCAGAAAAGGAGCCTATTTTAATAGACATTTTGTGTGCCTGACAGGGACTCAAATATTGCCAAGTGTTTTAAACTCTGCTTTCCAAAGCTCCAAGCAGCAGTAATTGCTACACATCCAAGTCCTGGAAATTCTTTCTTATGTAGAGTCGTAAAGAGAAGAGTACAAGCAATGATAACTTCAATTCAGCCAGTTTCCTTGTCTTGTTCCTGCACCCTTTCTCCAGACATCCTTCTTTCTCCTGTCTCCTCCAGACATCTCCTTTCTCTCTGAAGACCCCAGAATCACCAAAAAAGAGTGATTTTCCCTGCACCTTCACAGCAGAAATTATGAGTTTCCTTTTCATTTCCCTCTACTTGTTCTGTTCTGGTTTTAAGCACAGAGGTTTGTGGAGCCTATTTCATTCTGAGCAGCTTTTCAATGGGTTTACTCAGTGCTGCTAACATTCAAGTAGAGGGACTGAAGGCTTGTAAAACATGTTGCTTCAAGAATCAGTGAGGATGATGAAAATGCCAGAGTCATGGTCTTTTATGTGTGAGCTTCACCATAGATAAGTTAATTCAGTGGCTGTCACTTTGTAACAAAATGAATTAACAGACTTCACAAAGTCATTTTAACTTTTCAAAAGGAAATGTGGCTATTTGTCATCTCTCTACACTCCACGCTTTCTCTCTGACCCTTGATTGCACTTGTCAAATAACTGGCAAATGAGCTGTCTTTATACAAAGACCTAGCAAGCTGCCTGCATGCCCTGGTCTCTTGTGTGGAAGAGGATTTATGCAGGAAGTTCAGCTGTGACTGACACATCTGCTTGAGATGGAGGCTGAGACTTCAAGAGACCAAGGTTCGAGCTGGATTTCAGCCTGCTGAATTTTCACAAGCAGTTGGTTTTTGAGATGCTTCCTAAGATTGACTGATTTTGAAAGAAGTCAGTTGCATTTTCTTTCTCATTTACTTTTTTTTTTGACCCCATACTTACTACTAAAGGTATTAAATATCTGATTCTTACCTCATCATCTGAAATCCCCTTGGAGCAGATATTATCCTGACAGTTAATTATGCCTGAATTGGTTTTCCACTTTAGGATGCAATTGACATCTGATCTTATTTATATCTGAAGATTTCAATGCAATTGTAGATGCACAACTATGTGTGAATGTGTACATAGAGACACACACAAGCAAACAGTCACAAAGATACTGTTTTGGTTTTTTTAAGAAAGTGCATTTCAGTCTATTTAAAATTATTAACAAATCCAGCCAGACTTCACCATATAATTTTGGACAAAGAACCAGTCTATGGATGTGTGTCATTCACACCAGTAAGGTGTGAGGAACTGTTCTTTTGTCCCTTAACAAGATATCTGGGTGGGCTGTTGGGGCTGTAAGTGTTGTTCACAGGTCTCTCCCCCTACTGCTGGCTGTTGTGTATTGTGAGTTCAGCTGTTCTTTTGAAGTTCAAAGGTGAAACACTTCGTACCTGACTTAAATATTCACAGACACAAAATGAAAAACTGACTTTAGCCTGGACATTAGACTTATCTATATGGTTTCTGCTCTGTGCCAGTGAATATTTAAAGAACTGCTGCATCATCTTCAAAGGACAAGAGCAAGATAGGTGTGTCTTCAATTTTGTTCAGTTCAGCAGTTAAAACAAGCTCCCATGACTAAGAATCATTGGTTAAAATTCTTGTTTTGAACTTTGTTAGAGTCCTCCACCCCATCTATATGCAGTGGCATAGCAACCACGCTGTGCTGCACTGCCTCCTTTTCATTCCCTTTCTGATTCTATTTCTCTGCTTAATTAAAGCATTTCTAAATGTTTTATTTTCTCTTTGGACAAAATGTGCTATTGAACCCCAAATGAATCTCTCATAATTCATCCTTCAAAAAAAAAAAAAAAACTCTGTTTGCCAATAAATTTTATATTTCAGCCACAGTCCAGAACTTGGCAACCCCACATGTCCTTAAGTGCAATCCTTCGCCTTCCAAACACGAAGTGGAAACAAGTGCTTCTCTCTCTTCACTCCAGTGCACTCTCCACTCTAATGTAATCTTCCTCTTTTCTGTGTGTAGCATTTTGTGGACCTTTGAGAGGAGAGCAGCTCTGTTTCTTTTACTGCTGCTCACCTATTTTTGGAAAATGACTTCATGAAGGATTGAAAATGCTATAATAATGTTGTTGACTGTAATAAAAGATATGGAGGAGATGGACAGTGGATAGATTTCTGATGCTATTTCACTGTTTGCCCCTACTTGCTTTCTGGCTTTTCCCCATTATATTACAGTAATTTAGGAAGTAGAATTGCTAGGATGAGGGAAGTTAAAAGCAACACATTCTGAGTTTTTCTTTTTAATTAGTCTCACCCCATCTTCCTTAGCTCCCTTTCTCCTCTAGCAGGAAGTAATATGACAGTTATTAGACAGCTGCATAACCAGCTGGTTGGAGGTCTCCAGGCTGCTGATTGCTCTGGTAAGATCTACAGGAAAGTCAGTGCACTGTATCCTAATGGGCAGACAAAGCATCTGCCAGGCCTGCCCACAATTCTGAATGCATGGAAAGGGAGCTTTTGACCTGTCATTCTTATGAAACCAAAATATCCAGAGAGCAGGGGTTTACAACAGCTATGAAAGAAAGCGTTCTCTCTACATCTCATTTCTAAAACACCTCTCAGTTTACTGTTTTAGCTACTGGTCTAAATACTCTCCTTGTGTTAAAAGGCATCAGTTCACTCAGTGCAGAATTCTGGTCCTTACACAGCACTACAAAAAAGGTGCCTGCAAACAAGTTGATTTTCTGGGTTTCTGTTTGTAATCTTCAGCTCCATGGCTGTCCCTTGGCTCCCACTGGGAGAGAGTGCAGGGAGCCCGGGGCAGAGCCACTGGAAAACTGGCAACACAAAGGAAGTGGTACAGCCCATAGGGAACCTCTGAGGGAATGCTGAGGAGGAATCTAATTTCCTAAGTGACAGAAAATCCTACAGAAGGCAGATGAGCAGAAAGAGCATGCTGGGGGATATATCAGAGGATGGTTGAGGGAGTCGATGTCTCTCTGCCTCATTAGATGCTTACTGTTAAATTTTTGAGCATGATGGGTGGTAGATGAAGGGAGTACAGTCAAGTGGTGAACACGTGTTGCTGAACCTCCTCAGTGCCACACTGAGCACAGATGCCTGGTGTCTGGCATGTGAGCTCAGTCCTCCAGTGGGTGCTAGGGAAAGGAAAGTAGGCTTGCAGATAATTAACTGCAAATGCAGCAGACAACTGTTCTTTTATTCATTTTTTGCTCTTTTTAGAATGTACTTGTAGATACTCATTCGGTGCCTCAAGCACCTTAACAATCACTTAGGAGTCATAGGCTAAATGAGGGGTGTACCTGTGAATAGATCCACTGCTGCTCAGTGTAGCTGTAAAGAAGAAAATGGATAGCTTGCATGGAATGATAACAAAAACAGGAGTCTGACACACCACATGGGTACAGGTTCCCTGAGAGACAGCATCTGCATCTGATAGGGAGAGAGGGAGGGCTTAATAAGCTTAAAAGGTCTCAAAGCAGTGATGGTTATGTAGGTTAAAATCATCACCTTGAATTCCACCTGGGAGTTTAGCAGAAGCCAGAGAAATGGAGAGAGTGAGGTCTAAACTGCTCCCTGTGTGCAGTCTGCCAGGCTGCAACATGCTGTGCTGGCTTCAGGCTGAATATTTTGGAGGTGTACCTGCGCAGAGAGCACATAAAATACTCTGATTCTCTGTTCTGCACACTGGTGCATGGTCACTGCAGGCAGGAGCTGCCTGCACTGTGCTGGGTACAGATGGAAACAAAAGCCCCTGTGTGGCGGCTGTTGGGCACTGAGGACCAAGCCCTGTTTTGAGCAGCGTCCCCAGCCTGCACCCTTGTTTCCCTGGCAGATGTGTTGCACTGCCTGCTTCCCCCCACATCTTTCACAGCTCAGTGAGGCAGTGAGTGCCTCATGCTCTGGAGCTAGGGTGGCTGATCCCCTCTTCCAAACTGTCAGCAGCTTTTTCCTCATGGCATGCCCCAGCTCAGATCCCTGCTGCTCTGTTGCAGTGGATGCAGGAAAACAAGGGAACCTCCTACATGTGCTTCAGACCTTAGGCAGGGTGGAGCAGCCCAGGGCTCTGTCTGTTGCTCTCCGTCGACTTCAGTGAGGGCTTGGGCTTTACTTCTTATTTATAGTAAGCCTGAATCTAAAATTTTTGGTGGCCACTCAAATGTTTCCATTCTGAAAAATGTCCATTTGTTGCAGGTTTTTTTACATTTTTGTAGTTACTTTATGGTGGCTCTTAGGCATTCACAGCAGAGCCAACACAGTGGGACCTTGAGATACTGAATTCAGCGCCAATTGTGATTATGCAGAGGTGATAATAGCAAAAAAGCAGTCAGCTTTCAAATCTTTCCTCTATATTCTTTATTCCTTTCTCCTTCTCTGCCCGCCTTTTGTTTGACTTCAGCATGAGGAGGTGCACAAAATTGCAAGTGGATTAACATGGTAGGTTTTGTAAGGTTTATTGCTGGGCTTATATTTTTTTTCCCTTGCAGGGAGTTTGTGCTCACAGGTAACCTGAAGCCCCATGTAATGGCTTCCTGAAGTGGTTCTTTGGCTCAGATTCTTTAGCTCTCTGTCTCTTAAGAGTAGTATTGTACGGTATTGTTTGATGTTTCAGTGTCAGCTAGCGATACACAGTCATCTCCAGAGCCTGTTTTTGTTTTGTTTCTTAAAATCCACTATCTTAAAAAACTTCCTTTCTCCTTTCTCTTACTATTTATCCTTTTGTGCTGCATATCCTGAAGCTAAAAGTAAATACTAGACCCCCACTATAAGAAAAAGCCCTGCAGAAAACACAGAAGTTAAACCTCTCCAGGAGCAGTAAGATGTCTATAAGCGCTTCTGGCTCACTTGTGGATTCTGGAGCTTGCTGTTTGGAGATAAACTGGTACACCAGATAACTCAGTATGTCTGCATGTCATGATTATATGGTCATCTGTTTCTATTTACACACCTATAGATGGAGCTGGAAGGACCATCTGCAGCAAACAATTTGTTTGATGGATTAGGCACTCTTTTTAGTGTGTGTTTACAGACAGTCTCTTCTCATTGTTTGAAATGATCAAATCAATGGCTGGTGTGCAGATGTTTCAGCAGCACATTTCTCACCAGCTAGTTCCTGTTTGGTGAATGATCACTGCAGTCACGTTGTATTTTTACTGCATGCTACTTGTTTCATCCCAAGCAATGGTTGTGATGGCTCCCACAGAAATAGCACATTCATATGATGCTCCAGCTTTCTTATGAGCACAAGTGTTCTTCTGTTAATGTTCAAGTAGAGAAAATACAATGAATCATTCAAAGAACATTTGAAAAGCTTTGCTATGTTGTAAATTGCCAAAATAATTATGGACAGATTTCAGGGCTAGCAAAACGCTCTGATGATTTGGGTCAAATTAGTGATTAAGAAAACAAGAACAGAAAAAATAAGATGCTTCATTTTGTCATTTTCTAATTAATTGTTTTCCTTTTTAATTTGAACATTATCTTTAGTTTCTATAAAAGCCTAAAATAATTAAAACTATTGGAAAAAGAAATTACCAATGAACAAACAAAAAAATTTTGCACTGAAATTAAATAGACATTTGCAGTATATTAAAAGTAAAACCCTGAAGATTATACTTTAAATTAGCCCAAACCCCTAGGGAATTTCCTAATTTTATTCATTTTTCTTCTATTTCTTTTGTTCAGTAACCAAATTTTGCAGGGTGTGTGAGTATGTGTCTATGTATAATCCTTTGCTCTAATCTGGAATATCTGAATGGTCAGTACATTTCTCAGCAGTACATTAAGATAGTTCTATTCAGCAAATGATTTACATTCATTTTCAGCTTAGGTCACAAACGTGTTGTTTTAGAAGAACTGGCAGCATGCATTTTAACCCATTCTGGGGAAATTCTGCCTAGTGGAAGGCACCATGGAAGAAGCAGGAGGTGTTACAGATCAGAATGGCTAGAGTCTTAAAAGGCAGTTTAAAATCAGGTTCCAAAAACTGTTCAGCAAGAATTAAATATGCTTCTAGGTTTCCACAGCAGCTGAGCAAACAAAAACTTCATCTAGAGTTTGGTCAGACCAAAAGACTCTTAGCTAAGTTTCTGTACCAGCAGGCTCTCTCAAGAACGTGGGGTAGATGTAGAAAAATGTGAGAGTGGGGTCACAGCCTCACTGCTTTAGGGACTTCTTGAGCAAACAGGGTGTCTATGTTTCATTACCTGTTAGGAATCTGGTTACTTGGGTTTATATTTATGCAGATCTTGTCCTCCATACACTGGAGCTACTAGGAAAAACACGCAAATGTCACAGGGTTTAAATAAAGCAAAGGATATGACTCAGTGTTTTTATCCCAAGAGGATCTGGGGTAGAGGAAATGCAAAAATAGCATTTGTGAGCTCATGTTCTCTAATACTTTTTTACATCATTTGCATCTGTCTTATAATCAGCAGAGAGATTCCTTAGACCAGTTGTGATCAGGATGTGTAATCCATGGATCAATCAGTCATCAAAAAGCCAAATGCCTGTGACCTTCTCATGGATTTGATGCAGAATCATTAAACCCTGCTAGACTTTTTGTCTGAATGCTTCCTGAATGTGGGCTCTCCAAAGTACTCCAGCCCCCTCTCGAAATGAGTTCCAGTGTTATGTTCCTTTGAGTGGAATGGCTGCTGGCAGCCGGAAATATAAACCCCTGAGACTTGCCTGTGTGATTGGAAAATGACAGAACTGCTGAAATGCCCAGGTTGACTTACTTTGAAATAGTAGCTTTTTGCATCAATTTTAGAAGGTGATTTGAATTATTAAATAGTTTTGGATTCATCTAGTAGACTCTGCACCTAGAGTTCTTCCTCTCAAACTCATTCTCACATTGCACAAGTTACTATTCTTCATACAAATCAGAGATTTTATGTTTATGAGACATAATAATTTTGAACCATCTCTGTTCATACAATAGTCAGAGCGTGCTGTCAGTGAATGGTTGATGTTATTCAGCATTTTCCAGTTTGCCTGTCAAAGGTTGTCAGGTTAAGCATGGTAAGACAATAGGGTTTTGCCCTCTGCCACAACAACGGATTTTGCATTGACATGTGAATATCTTCCCAAGAGCAGTAAGGCTGGGACATGGGATATAAAGTGGAAAAGTAAAAATAACCCTTCAGGTAGATCCCCTTAGACTAGTTTGTTCATGTTTCCTGGTTTTATAATAAATATGGAAATGAGATGTCAGGAGGTGTCAGGAAATGAGCTGGGGTTAAAGTCACTCCCAGACTCATCTACAATGTAGATGGAGCCATTGCATTCCTTCTGCTCACAGAGCAGAGGATGGAAAAGTTTTTTTAAGAAGAGCAGAGTGAAAAATCCCTTGTCTTGGGTATGGATTTCTGGATGTATACTTGTCAGTGGTAACAACTACAAAATCTACAGTCATGCAGTTGCCTTTCTGCTTTCTGAATGGTGAGCAGCAAGGCAAAATGTTCATCTCCTAGTCGAAATGAACCAAAAGCAATGCTTTCATTCACAAATATAATTGTATATCCTTAAAAATGACTCTGTGCTGTGTGTTCAAACTGTTGTGATGATAGCAACAACTGAAAATGTTTATGGATGTTCTAACTGGAGGAAGCCAAAGAAAACTGTTTTTACACAGGCTGTGCTTGTGAGGATGGGCTTTCCACATGCAGTGTTATGCATGGTGCAGTCTGACTGCCTCACTCAATCTCTCTCTCTGTATTTTCATCACTCAGGTTAGAAGTGCCAGGCACAAATTACCATGACAAGCATGTGCGTATATATTGTATAAACAAAAATTGCAGCTTTGTGAAAACAGCACTCTTTTGGTGCCTGAGAGGCTCTGCAATCACAGGGCATATGTCAAGTGTATCAACACATCTGGAAGCATAATCCTTCTTTCCTTAAAGGAGCTGAATGCCGCTCATTTTTAATAGGGCCCTCACGGCAATAAAGGTTAACTGCACACCAGCACAGCAGCTATTAGAAGGACCTGCTAAACCCTCAAAGCCCTCAGCTAGATTAACTGCTCAGAGGTTTGAAGCAGACCAATGCAATCCTGTTCTTGTACAATCTATAAAGCACAAGTGGGAGGCCTGGTTAAGGCACTGACACTGTGACAATACACAGTAACTCAAGGGTTTATATCCAGATTGGAGATTATCTAAATCATTACCTGTGAAGGGGGCAATGCCATCTTATGCTACAGCAGCCCCAGTCCCTGGGCTATGCAGCTTGGAGGACCAATAAAACATTTTCCCACTATATTTCCCAGGCATGCTTTTATTTTCCCTCTAAGACAGCTTGTGCATATTTCTCTTTCCAAATGTGTAAGTCTGCTCAGTCCTGCTCATATGGACACCTTCTTGTGCCTTAATGGCCCCTGTGCACAGAGCAATTCTTCTTAGCAGCTGTGCTGTTAAAGGCAGGCTTTGTCAGAAACCATTTCCACCCAGTGTTATCCTACTGCTTGTTTCCAAAAGCTGAGGTAATTATGTGTGCTGCTTAAAACACATTTCTGTGCTTGTGCATCTGCATGAAAGAGAGCAGCAAAAGCAACAGGATGAATTTTAATATGTCAGTGCTCTGAGGGAATGGTGAACTCCCATGGTCTCCACTGGGGACACATATTCTCTTCAGATGCTGGTGTAAACTGCTCCCATTAAAACTCAGAGGATGTGGTTTGTTATAAGCACAGCAGTTTGAGCTCTAGTTTGACAGTCTAATTTCCCATATTTCCCTGTCTGACAGCATTTGCTAGAATTTTGCCCAAAGGATCCCATTTTTAATTCAGTCTTAGAATTTGGTCCAGACCAGTCCCTTTGGCTGTGTTTTGAGTTGCAAGCCACCCACTGTAAGACTTTCAGAACTTTTCCATTAAACTGAGCAAACTAAACGTGCTGATCCCAATTGACAAGGTGCTCTGACTCATATAGTATTTCTTTTCACTGATATGTGTACTTTGGCTTTCTATGTAGAATGTTAACCAGATAGGTATTGCTAGCCTGGCTAAAGCTAACATGAAAGGAAAAAAAAATCTTCAGTCATATCCTACATGTCCAGTATTTTCTTCTTTTTTAGAGCAAATGATTGGAAGATATAAATGAATTTTACTATTGCCCCATCAGGATGGGTTCATTAGATCTGCCTGTTATACTTTCCAAGTCCTACAGTCCCAAATATCAATCCTTGCCAGTTAAGCAGTTTCACCCATTAAAAAGCCACAGTCTTGTGAAGCGAGATCTCCAACCAAGTGATAAATCTTACTTCAGCTGGAAAAATTCCTTCTGAAGATACCTCCAGTGTTGGGTAGAGACTAGTGCTCTGTGCTAGGAACATAGAGGTGGTCAGGCTGAAGTGAGTTTCTGATCACAGGGCTCAGCTGTTAGCAGGTGAAAATAGTAGCTGAATCCAGCCTGGAAGCCAGATAGTAATGGCTATGGTGAAGGAAATGGATGACTGTGGTACCCTGCAGGCAGACACTGGCTTGATCAGCCCATGCTTTGATTGGCCTGGACCCCATTCTAAAAACTGTGCTAGGCATCCCTGGATCCACGGATCTCCAACAAGGCTTGCTAGCTGAGGCCTGGCTGTGCTCTCACTGCAGAAAGGTTCACATACAGGTCAAGGTTTTACCTCACATTAGGGACAAAATAAGCTTATGCCACTTGCAAAATATAAAACCATAACCCACTTGAGTTCTTTTCAATAAGGTTAATAATGAACTAATTTTGTAGAGGCTGTGTAAAGCATCAAAGAAAAATAGATTTTCACATGCTTGCAGTAATCCCTGCATGTGAACTTTGAAAAGGAGTCTCCAAATTCTCTAGGAAATTTGGACAGACACACAAATGAAGAGGTTGAACTCCCTCTGGGTTTAATCATTAGCACCATGCAGTCACCCTTCCATGAACCAAGGGCTTAGAGAAACAAAAAGAATGCTCTGGAAAAGGAGCATTTACTTCTGATTAGACAGTTCCCTGTGAATTTCTGTATCAAAGCCCTGGGCTGAATCAACAGGCACTAGTCTTGGCTCCTGCAGAGGCATTTTTATTATTCCAAACTCCTCTTACTAATATCAGTCTTTTGTGCTATAGCATTACGTTTTGGTTGTTTTGTTTCTGAAAAATAAAATGGATTCAAAGATGATGGAAAGGTTTCAAACCTAGAGGCAGTAGGTCTAAGATATTGTTGTTCTTTCTGAAGCTCAGTGTAGCACACTAAAACATTAAAAAAATAAAAGTGATTTTGCTGAAATTGATATAAATGTTTCTGATTTTAATCACATTTTTGCTATAGGTTTTTTACTTTTATTTATCCAGGCTGTACAGATGATGAGTCTCATAATAAGAAATGTTTGCTTCATCCTTATCTCCAGATCCTAGACCACTGAGTGTTTTCATTGCAGGAGGAGTTTTACCATTTAATAGTTCTTAATGCCTTGAGCATTTTGTTAAAATGCTGTATGGGAATACAATGAGAAGACAGCATTTTTAATCCTACATAAACAGATAATTGTTGCTTATGTAAGGGGAAGAAAGGAATCTGGTTCTCAGCATTCCTTTTTTTCAGCACAAACCCACTCAGTGACTAGTGAGTACTGAGTCACTAGTGGGAATTTTTTATCTTGTTCAGACTTGAAGTATTAACAATGGAAGAATATTTAAGTGGACCTTCAGCTGACCCTTCTTGGAAAATGTTTCACTTTATTTTGAAATCTTGCAGTGACCATCAAATGCACACAGACTTTTTTCCCTAATAAACTTACCTGGTTCAAGAGTTCTTAAATAGGCTGGGCTGAGCAAAGAGAGAAAATGCAATTACTTGCATTTTAATAGTCTGGAAACTATTGTTATTTTTATTCCTGTAACTGCTAGTGTGGGACAAATCTTTTGTGATCATTTGTGAATGGGGGTTCAAAGCTGAGTCAATCAGTAGGATGCAGCTTTGGAAGGACAGTGAAGCAGCATGTGGCGGCTGCAAAGCCTCCTCAGGGTGCAGGGTGCCGGCCACAAGCTGTAGACAGGCAGGAAGTGTTTCGAACATCACGTCTACTGGCAAGTTGTGGGGAACTTAGAGAAATTACAGATCCCTGTAGCTGTTTTACAGACTTCACACAAAGTGACTGTTCAGAGTAGACTGATGTTAATTCACTTTGAAATAGCTAAAGTCCTTACAGCTCTTCTAGCAAGTACTGATTGTTAAATCTCTCCTCTGTGACTCTGTTCTTGTGGTGTTGCAAATATGAATTGAGTTCAGTTGTGGCTGAGAACTGCTCCAGTCTGAAAAATTGTCCCCAGGACTCGATTCATTAGAAGGCTAAAGAGAAAATCACATTTTGATGGAACAGAAGTTTTTAAACCTGCAACCCCTGACCTAAATAAATTCATTAGCAGAGCTAAAAAGACACCTTCTGTTACACAAGATTTTATCATGTTCATCAGCCTGGAAGTGTGGCCCAGATGCCATCAGAGGGAGACACAGCACTGTGCTGAGGAAGAGTAAGATGTTTGGCTTTTTTAAAGTAGAAAACCTTACCTGTAATGGCAAACCTGCTCTGTGCAAGAGGTGAATCTGTCTGAGAAAGGTTAGCTCTGTTCCCGGGGAACTTCCCTTCTGCATGGGGCCTGAGGTGCTAATCTCGTTCAGTTTCATGCACCACAAGAGACCATGATCAATGGATGTTCAGGGTATAGTTACACCACTCATTTACATTTAGTCAGACCTGACTTGGCACCTGAATAGCTCTTCTTTATGCTGTGTACACATATTTTCAGTAGTTACTTAGCCAAGGTCATGGGAGATCATCCTTGGTCTTCCTGATGAGTAAATAAAGCCTCAGCAGTATAATACACAAAAAGAACAGAAAGATGAGAAAAATATATACATTTTTTCTTTAGTTTGAGGTTTTTCCATTTCTCTGCACTTGCTCCAGGCTGTCCACATGAAAGGAGGGCATCCACAGGAAGAAAAGTTGCACAGTGTGAAATCAGATGCTTAAGGATGCAGGAACAGCTTTTGCACAGAGAGGATAGAAAATACATTTTTTCCTGGTATTGCAAAATTTTTCCTTCAAGTGGAGGAATATCAGCATAAAATGAGCACTGAAATCATTTGACCATAACTGAGAATTGGACACTAGTCCTACTTCTTCCAGTGGCTGACATTTATTTGTTTAAATGGGATAGGTCATGCTTGTGCATTTTTTTTTTTTTTGCCTCTATGTCTATGCTTTTGGATTCTCAATGAAATGAAGAGCAGAAGCAGAGCAAAAGACACATAAATGCTGTTCTTGGACTATTTTTGGCTTGAACTGAAGCAGCAGGTGGTTTGCGTCAGTCAAGGCAGCCTGCTTAAGGACTGAGGAAATGCTCAGACTTTTAACTGCTTTTGGAACCAAACCCTGAATTTTCTGAGTTCACACATCACCATATCCATCTGCCATATTGTTAACCTTTTGGAATCAGTGCTTGTAAATTTATGCAGGGAGATGCTTGTGTTCCAGATTTATAACAGGCTCATTTAACTGACTTTCAGGGAGACTCCCTACGTAATTCTTGTGGAAGAAAATCATTAGAGATGCATTTATGTCTGTCATTAAAATGTGAGCCTGACTGATCAGTTTACAAGTAAGGATACACGTAAGCTTTGTTGCAGTAGGAGAATCAGAGAAAGTCCTAGTCCTTTAAGGAGCATATCTCATGTTTACTAAAGGCAACAGGACCTTCTAAAGAACTGATGTTTTACAGATGTTTTGGCCAGCTGTGGAAAATTCCTCTCTCCCAGGCCTTTAGACCATCAAAGATACACAGCAATCTTCTAAAAAAATGTTTCATTGTGTTGTTGTTTTCTTGCTAAAACTGTGAAATGACCATTAATGTATCATCTCATCTCAGGAGAGGATCTTCTGTAAAATAATTGAAAGTGCAAAATAGCACACTTCTGCAAGCTAAGTGTGCTTAATTGTGCTGTTTTTATAATGGTGTGGGCTTTGTTATCTTCCCTTAGTTCCTTAAAATTGCAAGGAATGCTTTCAATGGACATTTTTAACACTTCTCTATACTCAGCTTAGTAAAGTTTATTTCATGACAGTATGTGTGGGAATCCCATAAACAGGTAATAGAAAAGAATATACTGATCCTTCTGCCACCAATCACATATATTTTTAACTAAAATTATTATTGGCCTCACATTTCTCATCTATTACAATATTCAGGTTCAAACACAGGACTCTATGACAGCTGAATAGAGAACATATTGTTCAGCTATGGACCCAGGAGAAATATTGAAATGTGATATGATGTGGTTAGCTTTGAAGCCAGGCAAGTATTTTTATTTTCCATGTTTGGTGCACCAGACTTTGTCAGCTTTAAGAATTTGTCATCTGCTAAGACAACTGTCATTTTGTGTGGAAAATCTCAAGGAGTTTGTGAAAGAAAACACATGGGTCACATACTCGCTACTGTATTTTACCTCAGACCTTTACTTCATTATTATTTTTCAGTGATCCAAACAAAATACATTTGGATTGGTGGTATAAATTATTCTCTGTAGGTAGCAACCATTAACACTAATGAAACTTAGTGATCAATCTGCATTTGAAGAACCCTGTGGGTGTCACTCACACATCCTACATATCACTCCATGCAGCATTTCTACAGCTCCAAGCAATCTCACTGGGCTTTGGACCCACTGTGCCAGACCCTGCGCAGACACTGCAGAAGAGTCATTCTTACCCTAAAAGCTTCCTTGCTCTAGACATCATCTGCTTCTGAGAGATGTAGTGCCTCCAACATAACCAAATAAAGGCACTTTTGTCATTCTTTGCAGCACCCCACATCCCAGAATAGCAATGGGAGCAGAATCACTCACACAAATCCCACACAGACAAAAGCATCGATATGTTCAGGATGTTATTAGCTCTGATGCTGTTGTTGTGATTGTTCTTCCTGAGTTCAGCTGGAATAAAGTCCTATTTAGGTTTTAGGTTCCAGCCCAAAGTGTTTTCTGTGTCATAAATCTGAGAGGAAATGGGTTTTTCATTTAGTAGAGTCCAGAGATAAAACTCTATTGTGGCAGCTCAGAGAGAATAAAAAGGAGAAAGGTGCTGCTCTGATTCCTGCATCTTTGTATAGTTTCTGTGGTGTCATACATCTACCTCTTTGTAAAAGGAGTGCTTCTCAAAAAACTAAGTCACTATGCAGGCTTGACAGTCTCTCCTCCTTTCTTCCCAAAAAGAGTCCTTGTCTTTTCCTCTTGATTTTCTTCCCCTCATCCCTTATGCTAGGCAAACAGAACCCTCAGTGTTCAGTGCATTTTTCTGTCAAGGTTTTAGGTGGGATTAAAAACATCTTGTGGTGACACAAATGTCTTGTTCCTCAAAACCTGATGGAAACAAAATGCTGGTTCTTACCATTTCACATCAAGGGATTTTGGTTAGCTTAAAGCTTAAATCTGCAATGACAACACGTATTTGGATTTGTCCAGTGTTTCTAGAAGTAGAATTGGATTGATTTTTATCTTTTTGAAAGAAGTAGTTGAAATTCAGATATAGGGTTTAATTTCCTTTGAAGAGATAATGCCAACCACAACACATGCATTCAATAAATTAGCCTAAATTCTGTCTTTAAAAAGAATACTGTGTTGTAAAGTAATGAAACAGTGTATAATAGGGTTACTATACATTATGCTCTACTGATGTAAGAAACTATCATATCCTAACAGCATAAAAAAACAGATACTCAAGGAGGAAAAAGAAGAAAAATCCCTTCAAATCACAAGACTATTTTTCTCCACAGCTGTGGATATTTTTCCTATTGAGATCTCCTCTCCTCTTGAAATTTTGTATTTTTTTGTGTAATGAACTTAACAAAACCACTTCCATTTCTGTATACGACCTCTTTAATTTCCTGTTTCACGTGCATTTAATAACAGTAATAACAGTATATCTTATAAAGAAGAATTTACATTGAGAATTTACAGTGATATAATTACCAGTTACAAATTCACCTCTGCTTTCTATGAGGCTTGTTGACTTTTTGTGGCAACATAAAAAGCTTCCTACAAAAAAGCTTCTACATTTACAGAACTTTTCCTTCTCATGTAAAACTTTCTTCCCTGTCATTTCTCTTTCCCCCTAGCACACACACACTGAGTATCTGAATAAGCTTTGGAAACAACAAACTGGCTGCATGGGCATTTTCCCCCTTGATATTCTCTTTGATGTGAGACTCTGTTGACATATTTTCATTGACTGATACAACAACAGCAAACCAAACAAAAAAACCAAACAAAGCACAACCAATCA
Source organism: Emberiza elegans (assembly GCA_024865655.1). Taxonomy (NCBI): domain Eukaryota; kingdom Metazoa; phylum Chordata; class Aves; order Passeriformes; family Fringillidae; genus Emberiza; species Emberiza elegans. Next base: position 21,439,531 of record JALJVW010002597.1, on the reverse strand, counting down.
CCCAACCCCAAAAAAGTCTAATAGAGTAAATCAAATGTTGGTTCTTAAAATGATATCTCCTTGGGATCCCATGAAGAATTTAATTATTCAACCCTTTTTTTGTTAAAAAAGGGACTGTTGTGCTGTAACTGAGAACAAGGATCTGTCAGTCATTGCTTTTGCCTTCTCAATACTAGATTCCTGTAATTAAAAGCTCAGCATCCATACCTGATCCCCAACTTCCTCACTTTCAGCAGTGGTTAACATTAGTTGTCCTTTTTGACTTGACCAATAGGTGGGTTCTGCTCAGGAGACAGAGGTGTTTTCAAACGCTTGCAGGTCAGTCTAAGAAACCACTGAAACCACTGTGGAGCTGGTGGGTTCACCTGCAGCCCACCTCCCTGCTCCCAGGCTGAGGCAGGAGCAGCAGCTCCTGGAAGTTTGGGTGCATGTCACAGGGCAGCCCCCTCCTACTCTCATCCACTGGAGCACTCCCACGCGACAACCTCAAATAGCTGCTTTTAGCTGCTGCCTGTGGGAAGAGAAACAAGGGAGCAAGAAAGCTCATAGAGATGGGGGAGGCACAGGCAGCATGTTCTGGCTTTTGAACAAAGAATCCTAATGAGAAAGAAAATGATAAATATTGGAGTCCATGGTTTTTCGTTTCACTCACTTGTGCTTTACACCCAAGGAACATTTTCCTCTTGGTATAAAGTGCTGATTCAGGTTGGAGAAACAAACATCTGACAGCCTCATTTGGCTAAGATTAAGTATACAGAAATTCATTTCACATACCACTGCTCTGTGTTCGAACTAAACAACAACACCCTCTTTTGGCCTAATCTGTTTGTTCTTGTTGGGCTTGCCAGCGAGACTCAGCCCAGCATGGCAAAAGATACAGGTCCAAACCAAGCAGGTCCACAAACATGCTTGAACAGCAGGGTTGTGTTTTGCTTCTGCAAATCCTTTCTTTATATCTTCTCTCTCTTTGTTTTTCCTCCTCTTCCTGCCATTTGCATCCAGAGCAGGCTGATCCCTCCTTCTCCATCACACTACATCTGTGTAAGAGAGGGCAAACTTAGAAACTCGGGAGGGTCCTGTGGATTTCAGCTCATGTGCCTGTGGCTCACAGCAGCCAAAATGCTCCATCTTAATTGCAGCACCCACAGTCCCAGTGTGTGCCTGGATCTTTTGGGAGAGTGCCACACAAGGAGCCTCTTGAGCATGCAGGGAGTGGAAGGGTCTGTGCAAATTTAAGCATTGGGCTCCATCACATAAAGTCTGAGCCATTATATTTCCTTCAAGGCAGAGAATTCCTGTCGAACTCTTCAAAGATATTCCAAAGTGTGTCACTAGAGTGCAAGTTTATTTATTTTTTAGACAGAGAGAAGACGTAATTTCATACTCTAGAAATTGCAGCCCATTTTTGCTGACTGACTTTTGCCCTCAAAAATACTTGTCTTAGAATGTGAGTGAGGAAGGGCTGATTATCACCTGGGAAATGTTGATGAGAATGATCATGTTTAGAAAAAATAACTGGCAACTAAAATAGAGCAAAATAAATTGAAGATTTCCATTAAGGCTATGATAAGATACAGATCACAGATAAAGTGAGCACAGAATTGTTATCCACTGAAACCTGCAAGAATGGAACTAAAGAGCACTTGGTAAAAACTAATAGGATAACAGCTTAAAGCTTGTAAAGAAAGCAGCTCTTTGAACCTTTGGATGCTGCTGGCCCAGAAGCCAGCAGAGGCAGAGAGCATCAGCAGGTTCAAAATGGGATTAGACAACTCTGCAGACAACAGAGCTGTAAATGGGCACTAAATTTAACAGGCAAGATGTACAGTCTAACATCCCAGTCCAACAAAGGTGATTGCTGTGGAAACACAAGGGGGCAGAAGGGAATGTCCCGGCCTGTGTGCTTTCCCAGGATACTCTCTTGCCTCAACCCAGCTGGGAGCAAGTTGCTGGGTTGAGAGGTACCACTGCTGTGGCCCCAAAGGGCTGTTCCTGTTCATTAATATTTTGGGAATAAAAAATACAATTTGCTATGTATTTGTCTAATAAGTACAAAATTTTATTCACTATATTTTACATCACTTATCAGCTTTTGTCTGGGCTGAAATGCACAACACATTTAAAATAATTTTCACTATATTAATGGATATTTTGGAACAGCTTTTTACTCTGGTGTGTTTTATTATTTTTCTTTTCAGAAAAATAAAATTATGTCTTTAATTTAATTTATTTGACATTTTGGGTTGAGTAATTAAGAGCTTTATGAAAAACCATAATGCTCATCTAGCAGAGGAACTTAATCACAGTTTTGTTAGGCTTTCTTTAAAAAAATAACCCCTCTGTTAAATAGATTACTGCTTTTTTAATTAGATGGTTTAATTACAGCTTGTTAATGGAAATATTACATAAATAGCTCTCAAAACCACACATGCTGTGCATTATCAGAAAAGAGGGAAGTTGCAGGTGTCCCTATAGGAATAACTTTCAATACGGATGAATGGAAAGAGAATAAACAGCCAGAACAAAACTGTTCCTGAATCGTGGAATGGCATCTTCATGTAGGCAGCCATGGCAGTTGGGATGAGGTGACCCTACAGCAAGTTACCATCTCTAAAAAATTGACTGTCAGAGTGTTTAAATTCCAGGACCTTCTGTGTGTTCCCTCTATGCTAATGTAAATCTGCAGCTGTAATTATTGATCATTTTACATGTTAGTCCGTCTAGCTGTGCTGTAGAGTCACACACAGCTTTAATGTTGGAGTTTTGACATCAGTATTTCAAGGCCTGTCTCTGTTTTACTGTGACTCCTCAAGTTGCAACTATTACCATTAAAATGGGGAAAAGAAATTAATTGAAATAAAATCTCTTTGTTTTCCTATAGAGCTCCCAAGATTTCAGCTAAAAGACTGAGTTGCTGCATGATTGCTGTTATACACAAACAGTAGTATTCACGTGAGTTTGTGCAGGTGTGTGGACACACACACATCATTGTGCTCTGCATGTGTGCATTTGAATAGATATTTATTGGGCAGAACATCTATTGCTCCCCGTTAGACCTTTGAATGCCAAGCTTGAAGATTCAGAAAAGGGTCAGATACTTAAAGGACAGTGGACCTGAATTTTGAGGTACTTTGAACAGGAGTAAAACCAAATGTAACCTCAAGTTCTTTGTCACTTTGGAAATCCAAGCTTTGTGGGTAGATACACCCCTGCTTGGACAGCTGTGTGTATATGCAAGCTCTAAGAAATGTGACACACCCACGTCCAGGTGTCTGTGCCTATATTTGCAAGTGTGCACTCATCTTTATTTACCAAAGAAATATGCAGTGCACCCACCATCACTACAATAGTTGGGATTGAAAACATATCACAATCTATAATCTGTGTGCACCCAGCAAGAAGTAAGATTGGTTGGTAAGGTCCTTAAATACTGGAGAAAGAAGGTTGGTAGTTGAGTTTGAGTGTGTTTACTAGTTATGAATTTGGAGGAAAATATCTAAAGATTCCCAGCCTACAGCAAGGGGACAAATGAGACAGCAGTGGCTGGGTGGAGGAAGAAAACTGAAATAAACTGCAGAGCTGAAAAGATTTATACCAAAAGATGAGAGAAGGAGGCATAATGGAATGTATCACCTAGTAAAGGTGTTTGCTTGGGGAATGCTTGGATTGTCTTTAAAAAAATCTAAAAAATCTAATTTTGGGGTTTGGAACAAGGAATATTTATATTTCTAATGAGTCATTTCTATTCATAGACGCACATAAAAAATATAATTCTTTGTACCAACTCTGACTTCCTCACAAGAACTATATCTGCCCCAATGAAGATTATGGAATTTAGGCTTTATTCTACTTTTCTCTCTAAGAACTAAACTGTGTGGGTTGGATCAATAAAGATTTGATGAATCACAACCTCGATACATAACTTCTCTACACTCAGTGTAATAGGAAGTTTTACCTTGTTCAGCAGTTGGAAAGAGGGACTTAAAATTCTGGTAAAGCCTCTGGCTGATGGAGAGCTTACTGGAGGGAATATTGGGTAATTTCTCATCTGCTTGGAGAGGCTTGGGATATAATTTCACATCATTAGGAAACTTGCTGAGGGTACACTCTAACCCATCATCCAAACCATCAATGGCAATGTTAAACAGGATCAGACTCCTAACAACCCCTGGGTTGTACTGCATGTTACTGTCCTTCAGCTAGACTTTGTGCCATTGATTGTGACCCTGTTCCTCTGCTACATCCCCTGTTCCTTTCCTAGCATTTTTAAATTTTTCTGAACATAACTGAATGGCTAATCTCATCCCTGGTGGGTCCTGCGGGGAGGGGAGATGCAACCTTTGTCTTATTTTGGTGTTTGTACAGCTGCAGGGAGTTGACAGCATCTGTTGAGAGCCTGATCTAATCCAGAAGATCTGGGTTCAGCACACAGCTTTGCCCTGCCTTAACCTGTGTTTCCACACTACTCAGCAGCCCTCTTTAATCAGCTAACTTCTTAGAAAGGGACACTCTGCAAGTGCTGGGAATGTGCAGTGTTAGCACTGACATGCTGTGAGAGACTGGACTGTTAATGGTTAATAATTCAAAACAATTTCCAAGCACACTAATCGCCACACTGGTGGTCAGAGGGAGTGCACACCCATCACTAGTGGCTATAAAGTGGGTGTTGAGCCAGACAACAGAAGAGGCCAATCCTGAGAGGTGGGATGGTGCTTTTTGTTATCCTAATGTGACAAAAGTGGCTCAAACAGTGAAAACACCCCTCCAGGGAAGTACTGGGGCATTCTTATGAAAGCCTGAGGGTATTCAACCCTTCTGTTGGGCCACAATTAATTCAGCTACGCTGAGGTGAGAGGAAACTGCCCCATAGAACGCCTCAAGGACTCCCAAAGTGTCCCATGATCTACAATATTTCATCTTCCAGTGTAAAACTTCCTGTCCCAGGGAAGACACCTGGGCATTCCCACCTATCCTGAGCATCTAATAACCCAGTGGACGTTGTGTTTTGTGGGCTTCCCCCACCCCTAATGGATCAAGACTGTAATCATCACTGACCAATGGAAATTGAAGTAATCAAGTTTATCACTGGATCCAAGGATGCTGACTGTGTACCTTTCTATCTTATTTCTTCCTTTCCTTTCCCTTCTATATTTTCTTTTCTTTGTTATTCTTATGCTTTCATATAGTTACATATCTAACCAAAATGTCTGCATTTTAAAATTTTCCAGGTACGTTATTCTACCTTAATGTTCTAAAATTTGAAAATAATACTTCAATACTGCACCTCCTGAGAATGTTGTTGTTTCTCCTGTGCACTGCTCAAAGTAAATCAGGCAGCCTTCCCCTAAACCCACCAAGTGGAAGGGGCATAACTCTCATGTTGGAAGAAGACAACAAGAAGCTCAGTGGTGGTGCAGGGCTTTGGGGCTTTGTGTTCCTGCAAGAAGCCACTCCCTGTGTCTGAGCAGAGGGCTCACTGACCCGATGTGGTGACTGCTGTCTCTCTCAGAGGAGACCAAACCAAGCCAATAGCATTGGTGCCCACAGTCTGCTTCAACAGGGTTGGCAGAGACAGATGAAAGCACTCAAAACAGCTGAGGAAAATAATTGTATAAAAAAATGCAATTTCCTGGAGTATGTAGGGCACTTTAAAAAAGAAAACCAAACCAAAATGAAACCAACAAACAAAATGCCCCACAATTAATAAACAATGTCTATCACAAACAGATCTCTGACCGCAATCAAATTCCATTTTAGGAGGATGGTGGAAAGTTTTTTCATGGAATCATTTTGAATGGAACAGTTCCAGGTGAAATTTGAGAATATCAGTGTTACCTGAGAAGTTGGAAATCTGCAAACTTTTATTTGTACCACTTCTAATGGAGATAATGTGTCTAGAGAGGCATACTTGTATTTCCCATTCCATTTCATGACCCTGCCAGTTCATTTGCTGTTTGTTAGGCAGGAATCCATGTTCTGTCAGAAGTATGTTTCTATTCAGTACTCAGAAAACAGCTGGGCCATGCTTTTTGCCTCAAGAAACCCAGTCCCAGATAGCCAAAACTTTTTCATCTCAAGTGTGGATTAATTTATTACTTCTTCTGTGTTCCTGAAAGTGCTGGGAAACTTCTGGCCTGCAGTGAAACTCTGCAGAAATCAAAATAACATTTTTCATGACCAGCAGATTAGATCAGTGCTCAGCGAACTGCACTGACCACTAAATGGATTTTCAGCTGGAGTGTCAGATAAGGCTTTGGACTTGCAATGATTTGCCTTAATGTCCTGTAATGTAGTCCAGATTTGGGGATGTGAGAGTCTGTCCGAATTTTCCCTCATCTGCCTCACAATTGTCATTGGGGGACCACTGAAGAGAAACCCCCCCCTGTCTAGAATCTCTGGCTCTGAAGGAGAAAGTCACATGCCAAAGTCCCTGAGACCTGAAAGCCCAGTATTATTGTTTTCACAGGTGTGTTTGCTGTATGCTACACTGAGAAGAAGAAGGGGGCATTGTGCCCTTTTTGTGCAACAATAGCTTTGGAAGCTGTCCCACCTCTCAGCCTGGCTGGAGTTCTCCTGAGTTTCAGGTGGTCCCCCACAGAACACCCTCACCTGTTTTACAACCACCATGACAGACAGACTGAGATGTAAGAAGCCTCTCCATCAAGGACTGAGACATGGAACTCCTATGTGAAAAGGCCCCTCTGATCCTTCCAAGGACTGGGACTGAAACCCCCAGCCCGGGGGAGGTGTCTGGGGGGAGGCAAGCTGACCAAAGCGAGATGTTTGCCTGCAGGTGTGACCGCTGGACCACGAAAACAATGGCTCTCGTTTACTGCTAAGAACACAGACTACCTGTTACATCTCTTCCCTATTGTATCTGTTTCCCCCCCTCACAATTTTCAATAATAAAATCCTCTGAGTTAGCTAGAGACTTTGAGATCTCCCCAGCGTAACAGGCAGATCCTCGACTGGACTGGACCAAAGGCTTTCATCTCTATGTTGGTAGCTCTATTCCCTCTCTCTCTCTTCTCTCTCCTTCTCTATCTTTTCTCTCCCTTAATCCCTCTATCGCATTTTTGCTGTGTTCATTCAATAAAGGTGCATTTGTTTTGATTATTACTGCAAACCCCCTTGTACCATGTTGGTTCTTTTGCACCCAGAGATCACTCCTACAAATCATCACATCATCCATTCACTAGGACAGATCGTGATGGGGGGAAGAGATGGCTTGTAGGATTGCATAGAACTTTATCTGCAGAATGTTAGAGTTCATGCTTATTTGAAAAAATGCTACAGATTTGGTTTCATAAAGGATCCCTAGATACCATAGGAAAAAAGTAGATAGATCCTAATAGGAGTAAAGATTAGAGCTCATTGTATGGTAATGCAGATCCTTGGTAGAATCAGCTTTTCCCTAAATCAAGGACTGCCTCAGCATGGACCCATGTGCTGAGGGCATCATTCTTGAATCAGCACATCAGTAGTTTAACATACCATAACACTAAGAAATATAACTATGATGATAATTTTCTACTATATTAGTTGCCAGAAGCCCGTGCATTTTACAGGAAAAGTGTCAGATATAAAGATTGTTACATTTAGATATTCTGAGGATTTATAGGCTGGTGGTAAAGAGTGCTCTTAGTGAGCAAAGAACTAGTACAAGTGGGAGTGATGTTTGCCTTGGAGAAAAACTTGTTTTCACCTTAAAGAAAAACAAGAACAAAAAAGTAGGAAAATAGCAGAGATATATGCTCACAGGTATACTGGAGGGAAAAGCTGAATCAAAGGAGCAGGGTTCCTTCATTTAGTTCAACTTCTGGTTTGATTTTGTTGCCAAGAAAGACACTGATACCTCCAGATTTTGTCCACCAGGATTCTGTCAAGCAGCTGCTAAAAGACTATGAATGATTTTAATCACATATTTGATCTGAGTACCTGGCAAATTTGCTTCAATAGCCCAGAAAGAAGCTGGGCTCAGGAAGAAGCACCATTATCTATTGATAATCCCAGTGCAAAAGTGTCCTCCAGAGATTTGCTGCAGCACTCTCCTGGGCTTCTCTCTATTTTTACTTTGGTTTCTGTCACTCTCTCTTCCTGGTTGGCTTCTCCATGTGAGGTCCTCTGTAATTCTTACTCCCTAGTAGAAGGTCCTGTCTTGCTTCACGTACCTGTTTCTTCATTGTGTTTTACATCTCTGCTAGGAATGTGTCTCATCATGTTTGTTTCTTCTTTCTCATTTTTCAAGTCTCTTATGAGACTTGTAAGTGAAGGCTGTGTTAATCTTTACAGCCTGGTTTAATGTAACCAATATGTTGTTTTCACTTCTGTCTCTCAATTTTAATCCCAAGTGATTTTATAAAACAGTAGTTTTGAAAGGTGCTACACAGAATGAGTTTTGCTCTGTAGTTTTATTGTACACAGCAAATGCAACTTCTTACCCTTTGGTTTATGAGGTTCTTACTTTTTTCCCACACCTCAAACAACATGACACCACCTTTGAAGTGGATAACAATAAAGGAGCTGGATTGAGAATCATTTTGGTGGTGACAGAGAGAGCAGACCCAGACTCTTTTTAAGTGATTCAGATGATGTCTTCTTACCATTTCTCTAGGGAGATTCCCTAACACAAACTGGCTAAATCTGTACAGGAGAAGTGTCATGGCCCAGAATTTATCTGTGGACCTCAGGGTCCCTCCAGCCTTTTTGAATGGGGACTCTTGGTTGTGCATTTTTCCTGTGGTCCTCAGCAGTATCCTTCCTTAGAGAAAAGAGGTGTTGGTTGCTCACCCTGGAGTCTTGCTAGAGCAGATGCACCAACCTACAAACCTTGTGCACAGGTACAAACAGCCCAAAACTAATCTGCAGCTCCCATGAGATCTTAACACAACATTTTATATTAAAACCTTTTGGGTTTGTCACGTTTCTTTTTAAGGAGATCTGAAGCAAAAGTGAAACCATTTTGGAAGAGTTTCTGTATTGAGTCCTACAAATATTGATAGAGAAGAATTCTGAAAATCTTTTCTGTCCACTCTGCATTCAGACCCAGGGTAAACTACCAGCCATTGTCCATCTGGCTGCAGTACTGAAGGAGAAAGAAGTGAGAGCACTGTCCAGGGAAGTAGATTTGAGCCTGCTTGGCATACATGAGGGTTTCAGGTTCCAGACCTTCTGCTGTTTTCTATCAGGAACATTACTCATATCCTACAGGCTTCTTCTTCCACCTTGGATTTCATGTTCTTCTGTCCCACTATCCTAAACCCAACCTTCCCAATCATTTAGATATCCTTCCCTTGAACTGCAGCAATTGCATAGTGCTTGGCTTTACTAGGTTTTGTGCAAACATATGCTAATTAATTATAACTAATTACACATACTCAGGGTTTTTAATCCTTTTTTTCACACCTCAGATTCTCCAGATTCCTAATTTCTTGTTTGTTTATAAAATCTGTTTTCTAGTTAGAGAGGAGAATGACTGGGGAAAGGGGTACTCTGGTATAATACACCATTTTTGTGTAAATTTTATTTCACTTACATTTTAAAATTTTCAACATTTAAAACAGAACTGAGCTGAATAAATTACTTGGCTTCTCCCCACTGTCAACATTTTATATCCACTAACAGGGTCAGCTCTGTGTCTGCAGAGGTCTGGCTAACACCTCCATTCCCTGCAGGATTGCAGGGTCCATTTCACGAGCCATAGGGCCAGCTTCTCTGTTGGACCCTGCTGCTTGCAGATGCCCCAGCAAAATCTCTCATGTGGCACTCTCAAATCCAACATCAGCAGAATCCAGATCCGAACAACAAGATTTTGCATGTTTAGGCTTGAGAGACAAAAGCAAAAAAGATTGGCACTGACTCATCCTGGCACGTAAAAAAAAAACTTTCTCCTTAATCGAGTGTGAAAGCTAATTCAGAGAAAGTGTGTGACAGTAATGAAGTGGGAGAAATAGTTTCTAATTAGAATGTCAGCAAGATAACAAAAACCAAATCCTAAACTCCCCACCATTAAGGTTTCCCCACTGAGCCCTCCTGCCATTGTTCCTCTCTCTTTCTGATTGCATTTTAATAACAGCTTCTGTGTGGCCTTTGTAAATAATCCTCTCATTACAGGTTTGTTTGAAACATGCAATCAATTTATTAAGATATTTTCCAGGAGAAATTAGCAGGTACAATAAAGCGTAATTATTCTGGCACTCATTCATTTTTAGAACCTTGAGTTGACCAGGTGCCACTGTTGCTTCTGCCAACCTCAACAATCAATTTGATGGCACCAGAATCACAGCCATATGCAGATCAATCCAGGCTGGGCAGGCAGCAGTATTATCAGGGAGACTGAAAAATTAGAAATTATCTGCATTTTTCTTCATAAGTAATAGTCTTTGAAACAACAAGAGGAATTGGATCTTACATCAGGTAATTTTTCTACTATTGTTTATATATGTTTGAGTGTCTATGTATGTGTTTTTTGATCCCTGAAGAGAATTCCAATTTTTCATAGAACACAAAAAATTAAAATTGAGATGGAAGACAAAAATATTATTAATATTTCTTTAGATTTAAGATCAACACATTAAAAAATGATGTAATAAATGGTGGACAGCTTCCTCAAACAAAAGGAAAATCACAACAGGAGGGAGAATTAGTTCAACTGGGTGGCATGAGAGACTCAAGATAAAAGAAACATTTTGAGCATTTTCAGTATATTTTAGGCACATTGTTCAAGACAAGCCACGTGGGGGAAATTGCTAATATTCAGTAGCTCTTCATTGGTAACTGAGAAATGAGCTTGGTATATGTGGGCTAATTCCTGGTTAACAGATGTGTTCACAAGAATGGCCAAGTATGACTGGGACTAAATGGCTATCTGACAGAAATATATGGGAATAGGAGAACCCAGATATTCCCTCAGGATAGAAAGTCCTCCATAGCAGGACAAAGGCAAGCAAGAGAAACGGTTCTGGGTATTTGGAAGAGGAAGGTTTCTTTTTGAGAAGAAGAACAGAGAATTTTCAGTACAGGGGTTGATGCCAAGGCTGTGAGCTTTGTTGTGGCTGTTCAGTGAAGAAGAAGAAAATGGCATCTGTTGTCAGAGATGTCTCTGCAACATCCCTTGTTATCAGAAACATTGCATTTAATATATAACTTTAGAAAATTCAGAAAACAGGGTTTTTTTCTTTCTCTCTCTTCCCCCACCCCATTTATGGGGTTTAAGCTAAAACCTGAGACTATGGAATGCAAACAGAAAAAAAAAAGTTTTGGCATTTTTTCTGGATTCTTTTTCTTTCTCAGTAAACTCGTTGTTTTGGTTTCCAGCTTAAAATTAATTTCTTCAGCCTGGCAAAAATGTAACCTTGCCAAATTTATGGATGGTGTACCACCTCACTATTGCAGTAAACAGTAGAGAGGAATCTGAAGTCAGTTGGTCCCTACTGATGTTGCATTGCTGAGAAGACAAAAAAGATACCCACAGCTGGCTTTGTCTGAGTTGTTGACAATGTAATGTTTCCAGCCAGTTAATCAGAAATTACTCAGAAGACGCACTGAGAACGCATAATGGAAAGTACCATGGTTCATTTCTGCAATGTTGCTTCACACAACCAATCAGGTTTTAAAATGATGTAGAAATTAAAGCCTCAGAAACAATGTGACTGTGAGTATAAGCTCAGTGAAGTCAGCTGAAAAGTGCTATTTCTGCCATTGCTTATTTTTCTCTCAAAGGTCTTCCTTATTTAAGTAGAGAGAATATTATCCTCTAACTTCTGTTGTTGTAAGTCACCTTGGCAACCCAAAACGCATCATTTTTCTGGTGAATACTGGTCAGAAGACATGTGCTTCAGTAGAATAATTTTTGAATTAAAGTATATGAAAATCTGTTGAGTGTTTGTATCAGTGGTTTTGATCTTTTCTGTGAAGCTGTGCTCAAACTGAGTAGCTGCCTACCAAATGCTGAGGCAGTGCCTTATCTGTAGCATAAATGAGACGGTGGATTGCAGGAGAGCTGCTAGCAGGGCCCTGTGCAGGGAAGGCTGCTCATCCTGAGGAGGGGTTATTTCACATGGCTAACTTTGGATTTGTTACCTAGGAGGCTAAAGTCCCACAAATATTTGTACAGTGTGCATGCACAGAACATTCTACAGATGCATATTGAAGACCAAAATGGAATGAATTAATTACTACTGTTACAAGTACTACCTCCCTGGGGAGATTTAAAGCAGAAACTTGGAGGAGAAGCTGTTTAAATTTCAGCTTCTTGAGCTATCTAGTTCTGTTAATGGAAGCTGTCAGCAGCAAATGCTAACATCAGGGGATGTAACCACACACCATCATATTGCACCCTTGCCATTAGTACAGGCAGATCACTGCATCACTTTTGTACATGGAAACCCCAATTCTTGCTAAGATTCCATGCCATTAAGGTCCAAAATGTGAAATTCAGATATTTAAAGTGTGAGTGGGTTTAAGGAAAACACAGGCTAAATGAAAGCTACATCAAAGCCTTAGGTTTCATTAGCAGGAAAAAATGCTATTTTTGTGTTCAAATATATTCTACATTTTCTTTTTTGAAAGCCAGACTAGGTCTTCTGCTGAGATTTAATCTTGTCCTACTGTTCCCCTCATTAATACTGCTCTGTGCTCTCAGGTCTAAATCAGGATTGACTCTGCTCAAAGGTTATTTCATCTTCCTTGCATCTCTGTAGACTGAACACAATTTCACTGCAAAGAGGGAGTTGCATTTAAGCAGCTGATTCCCAAAGAGATTCATCTGGGCTCATTCTGGAAGAAGAAATTCCACAAGTATGCTTGCACTCTCTAATATTCCTTTTACCTGACTTTCCCCTCAGTACAGCTACTCTCAATTCATCAATCCATCTGCCTGTTGATTAATCCCATCCATCTGTCCTTCCACTGTATCCATGTAATACATCCATGTATTAGTCACACACACAGGGACATCAGTCAGATTCTTCCCATCAGTGTTTCTATCAGTCAGCTTTTTCTGTTTGTTTTATCCAGTGTCTGCTGGATATATTTTATCCAGTGTCTGCTGAATATACTGGTATTCATGCATAGTAAACAATTTTATCTTTACACTCCACACATAACTGTACCTTTTTCCCCATGATTAACAGCAGTAGATATTAAAATATTCACTCACCTAAAGTCAGAAAAGAAAACAAAAGGAAGGATTTTTTTAATGTCTGAAAATAGAAATGCTTATAGCAATGAGAACTAAACAAAAATGCATCTGCTCATGGCTCATGATGCAATGTGAATCTTCTCTCATCTCTCTTCATTTTCCTACCATAAGGTTTAGGACTCTGACAAAGAACATGTCACTTTTCAGCAGAACAAAACAAAAGCAGAATTTACACAAATATAGAACATAGCATGTCCTTCTCTGCTATTCAGCAATGCACACTTGGGACTATAACAGTGTGGGATTCCAATATATGAAATTTTTGATGATGGGAGAATGTCAAAAAAGAGAACTGGATGGTCTGTGCCTAAGAATGAGGGAGGAATGAGCAACCACAGGAGTGCCAAGCTGGGCTGTATAGATTGTATTATGCATTTTACAAGATCTCACACAAAGCTGTAGAGATACCAGTGACCTTTTTTGCAGCCTTGCAAAACTGTCTATTTTTTTCCATGCTGGGCTTGGGACAAAAGAAATAGTTTGAAAAAAACTGAAGAAAATACCAATTTAGAGAAAAGAAATTATGACAAGATTGGAAGGTGAAAAGGATTTGCTCATAGTCTGATCCATTCAGAATAGCAATATAAAAGATAGAAAGGAAGAGCTAATTCTCTGTATCAGAAGATGAAGGGATAAGAAGAAATAGTTGAAAACTCTGGAAAGGAAAAATTAAGGTTGATAGCAGCAAAAGATTCTCAAATTAAATTCTTATGGTAGAGTCATTAGAATTAGATGGAGTGTCAAGGCAGAGGAAGAATTGACCTACTTAGTGGAAGAAATTGGACAATAATGAAAAACACATGCAGGAAGAGGGCTCTGAGAATTCTAGGCACACTGATTGAAGTCCTTGCCAGCTCTCAGTGCTCCAGGTTTTATGCATTGGGATAAGGAATTCTGTTGGCACCCAAAAGGACTGTTCCATTGTACCACTGACTGTGTATTTGGGCATGGTCCAGTGGGCAGAAACTGGTTTACATGCACATATCTTATCCTGGTTTTAAAGGACACGTCAGGCACAGGACATGGAGCACCCCAGCAGACTCAGCCTGCTCCTGCTGGGGGGGAAGTTGCCATCCTATGACACAGCAAGGTCCAGCAAATAAATGTGGTAAGGAAATCATCCCACTACATTGCAGGCATGAACACCATGGATGCCTATGGATGCCATTGAGCTCCTGTGCAGTCACAGGAGAGAAAGAGGCTCTCCTGGAGCACAGCTCATCTCCCCCAAACGCAGATGCCAGAAACAGGCTGCATGGATTCCTGCCCTTTCTGTTTGTTTGACTGAGGGCAGCACCTGGGCAAGGGGCTCAGATTTGGTGTGTACATCATTTGTATTTAGGTCCAGTGAGGTCGATCACACTGCCAGCATTAGAGAGCCCCTGTGGACCATCCAGGTCGACAAGTCCAGCAGGTCTTTGTGGTCTTCAGGTTCATGATAACCTCCTCCTTGGGTCTGAGTCAGGCTGCTTGGATTCCTCTCTGAACACTAGGAGGACTAATCAGCACAAAGGCAGAGCTGTGCCCTGAGACAGCTGCAATCTAAGGTAAGAAGTTCCAAAAGAAAAAAATTGGAAAGCACTGAAGGGAAGACATGGATGTGAATGTAGTCACACTAAGAAGGGCTAAACAAGACTTTCTTCAAGATTCAGTTTGAAAATATTGTTGCAGAATATGAAGAAGGCTGGATGACTCTCCTACTTTTTTTATTCCTCCTTCACCATCTTGCAGTCTCTGCAGCCCAAGTGGAGGAATTGCTAAGATCCATCTTCTCCCAGTCAAAATTAGAAGGTGGTGTCATTAGCATGAATCAGGAAAAGTGTTCAGGGTTACTGGGCTGCTCTGAATTACCAGCAAAGGATTTTTGTTTGATACTTTTTCTAAAGCATTTCTTTCATTCTTTGTTTTATTTTTATTTTCTTTTCCTGCAAGGCTTCTGGTGCATTTGGACATTTGATTATGTATGAAGCCTCATATGATAGTTAATTAGCATTCAGGAGGAATACTTCAGTCTATGCATATTATTTGCACAGGTTTAGTATTCCTGATAAGACTTCTCAAATCAGACAAGCTGAATTTAACTTAATTAGACCTATGAATACTCAAGGAGAAAGTAAAAGGGAGCTTGCCCAAGCTTTTGTACCATGGAAATGAGGAGAAGGTGCATGAGGGCCAAGTGTGCAGGAGGGAAAATCACCCCCAGTCATAAAATAAAGAATACAAGAAGAGAGAGATGTCATGAAATGCTTACAGCTATTCCTGAGCTTTCACTGTAGCAAAGAAGGGGGAATGACAAATCTGTGTAGTCATATTCACCTAAGGAACAAACTAAGAATTGGGTTATTTTTGGAAAGAGAATTAAAGACATAAATGGACAAAAACACTTTAATTGCTAGCACCTCCAAAAGTATGCCTGAAAAATCTGCAGTGTCATTGCAGCCAGCCCTTTGCATGTTTTTTCTTCCTTTTCTTAAAATTAAGGCAAACAAAAGCAGTGTAAATAGGACCGTGTTTCATTGTGACATGTTGTTTCATCAGCGTCAAAATGTTCCTGGAGAATATGTCAATTTTGATGAAATTTTCATTGAAAAGGGGCTGAAACAAATCACTTCAGCTGTCTTGTTTTATTTCTGTTATGTCAAAACATTTTGTTTTGCTAAGGTAAAAACATATTATTTTGACTACACCATTTTGATTAATTGGTTTGGTTTTACACATATTAATTTTTATTGGATTAACATGAGATTTTAAATAGCATATTGCACTGAAGATTAAAGATTATGTTACGGTGTTTTCACATTAACAGAATAAAAAATTTTTATATAATTCAATGAAATATTTCAGCATCAGGACATCTAAACAATTTTACAATACCAGAACATTTCGGTAGTTCCAAAAGCCTTATAAATTGGTGTAGCTTTCAGAAGTGTGGCTATAATACAGTTTTATTTGAAGCCAATAGAAAATAAATTTTTTAAAGCTGCCTCCTGCCACTAGAAGTCAAATGTACCAAGCACAAAAGAATTCATCCTTTGAGATATGCTCCCACCTGCCATTTAGCTTTGAGGTAATTAAGTAGGGAATATGTGATGCAGAAGATATTAAATTCAGAAACCAGTGGTGGAGTGCCTGGATACATGCTGCTGTTTGTACATCTGGCCATCAGTTATTAGGATAGGACCTGTGCTCCCCTCTACTCAGGTAAACGCCTACTAAGAAAAATGGTTGTTAAGAGTGAGCATAGGACTCCCTATAATGGGTTGCCTTGCCTGTACTGTTTGATATGTTCTGCTTCCAGCTGTATCAGACACCTGTGCAAACAAGATATGGAACTGAAATAGTTACAAGTACTGATATGGCCAAACCCAGAAATACACACGGGGGACGGATGACTGAAGGATACAGGGGAAAAAAAAGGAGAAAGTGGTCATGTTCCTGTTGAGTTTTTTCCACTGTTTATTTTCTTTTTCTCAGTTTACTTTAAAAATATACTTTATTAGTATAAAATAACGATCTTTAAACAATAATGATAGCTGAACACTAAGACTAAAGTCCAATGCCTTTAATCACAAAAAATACCAAGCCCTTGATTAGTTCTTATGCTGTTATGTTTACTGCAGATCCACAGGTAGATTTTATGATACACAAAAAGGTTTTAAAAGCAGAGATGCAAGCTCCTGAAAAACACAGACTAAGGAAGCCTATGTGAGAGAGTCACTGCATGGTCACCCTGTCTCCAAAGCTTTGTGTGAGCATTCACTTGTCAAAGCAAAATATAGAAAATGCATCTTCACTTTCTGTGTCAATGCTCAGAAAAGTTACAAAAGCCTCTAAAATGTGAAATATAGACATTACTCAATAAATTGGCAGATGCTCAACAAAACCCAGAAAATAGTCTTAACAACAATGCTTACTTATTGAGGTTAACGTTTTGCTCAGATATTTTATCAAGATTGCACATTTAGGAAATATATGACCTGCATTCATAAATAAACCACTGTGGTAATATGGTAATAGTATAAAGGGAATTCTTGACCTCCAAAGATAGACAGTCTTGTGTCCTGAAATCTGAGAATAGTGATATTTTATTTTTGAGATATTTTACTAGATAACAATCAAACAATCAGCAGATGCTAATCTTGTGCATATGCCTGCAAAATCCTTTCTTCAAATTTACAAAGCTTTTTACCTCATTGAGTGAAATAACAGTGAAACTGCAAGTTGCATAACAAGCAGATTAATTTTACTGATTGCTGTGTTGGAAAATAATGCCCTTTTTGTCCACTGCAAATCTGCTGCCTTTAAATGTCATTGAGGACTCCCCTCACACATTTTGTGAATATGCTGGGTTTCCTCATATAGGGCATTTTTATACCCATGGATGTTATCTTCTCAGCTTCATCTCATGACTAGGACACCTTTCATCACTCACTATCAACAATCATCATTAAATTGTTCTAAGAGAGAATATGCTGCAAAAGGAAACTTCTACAATGGTCTTGCTGTTTGCATGGCTGTCTGTCTGTCTGTCTCAGTTCTCTGTTGTGTCTTGACAAGCCTTCTGCTGGAAAAACTTTACCCTGCACTATATTTGCTTCCTTCTTTCACCTGATCTTCCCAGAGAAGCAGCAGTCTCTGCCTCATGATTCCTTAAGACATTCCTGGGGAAAAAGAGAGAGTATGCCTTTGAAGATGACAGGATCTCAAATGTTTAAATCTGAGATTCCATCAATGAGTGAATTTTATCAATTTAAAAAAAAAGCCAATAGAATACAATACAACACAATAGAATACAATATAACCTCCACTGCTGTGGAGAACTAATTAGCATCCCTACTCCTTTCTACAAAAAGTGAATAAAAGTTAGTTATTTAGAATTGTAACAGAATGATTGCCTTATTCCAACCAACAACAGTGGAAAAATCCCAACACAACATAATGAGGAATTTGAGGTAAGGAATAATGAATGGATTTAGTTGCTCTCATAGTAGAGTTCTAAAAATTATAATAAACTTGAAATAAGAAAGTTTCAAGTTTGCTAAGCTTCTTGTTTCTTCTGTCCCAGTGAGGAACAGTGTGTGTGAGGTGGTGTTTCTGAGTCTTTCATCTGTAAGAGAGGAAGTCTTTAGTACAGCTGTAGCCGTGTAGAAAATATAGCAGATACAGCAATCTGCTGTGGAAGGTAATTAAATATAAATGTCAGTGGATTTTAAAAGAAAAAAGAATCCCAAAACTACAAAAAAAAACCCTCCCAAATCAAAATGAAACACCAACAAAACCCCAAACAAACAAACAAACAAACAAACAAACAAAAAAAAACCCTAACAAGAAAATCAACCATCAAACCTAGACGCTTAGAAGAGTCCCTTTTAGGAGAAGAAAGGGTGGGGAGGCTGAGATGAGAAGGTGATAGAAGATCAGTACACTCAGCCTGAGGTGAGCTTAGGTTTTACTGACACCAGCACTTGTTTGAGAAAGTGTCCTGCTGGGCCTGGCTGCCTCGAGTGCAGCGCTGCTGCAGGCAATAGATCTTTGCTTTGAGGCACTTGGAGAAGAACCTGAAAAGATATGGTGCTATAAAACCCTGCCTCTGACCCTTTTCTGCAGGTTTCCAAAGCTCTTTACCTGGGCAAAGTGTTTCAGACATGCTGCAGTAGTGCCCTAGCTAAATCTAAGCCTTTGACCTGAGAGATCTCCTGGATTAACCACACAGCCTAAGTGGCCTGCTAGGCAGGATTTTATTTTAGATGCTCAAAGCTCAGGCTAACAAGGTCAGGAGGTGTGAGCTTATAGGGGATTAGCACTGAATGCAGAGGCAAATTCTACAGTTAATTTTCTTTGTAAGATGATGATATTAATAATGCAGGAGATATACCCAAAGAGACGTAGCATTAGAAAAGCATTATTTGCTCAGAAAAGGGACTATTTGAGCAGTGAGGACAAACAAAAGGGAAGTGAGCAGCTCCTGTGTTGGGCTTCCCTCTGCTTGCTGCTCTACCACCCTAAGGGAGGAGCGGGGCTGAGACTGGAAAAAAACCAGCTTCACTGCTGCTATTGAAAATCCTTCTCCATGTGCATAGAAATGCATAAACTTTGATGCCTTTAGGCCCTTCTTGGCACTAAGTAGTTCATGTGTCCTGCCATAACAAGGAGCATGGCATGTTTGCTCAGATTAGCAGCTCAGTGTCAGGGAAAAGGACATGATACCAAACCCCTGGGGCTAGAGGCAAGTGTGTGCTGCTCTCTGAGGAGACCTTTTTAACACCCTGTGGTTTTTTCAAAAAGAAAGGCTAAAGATTCTGGTTTGCATTCTCTTTTTGTACAATGAGATATAGTTAAAGGGAAAGCCTGGCTAAAGGAGGGGTGATGAGCCTGGCCATGTAGGGCAGAGCTCTGAGCATTCTGGAGTCCAGGCTCTGCTGAAAGGACATCAGGTAATTTAACATGATCTGCTGTACCAAGCTGCCTCCAGAAATCCCTGCTGCCCCCTCTGTATCACCAACAGTATGACTCATGAAATGACCCTTTCTTCAATCCTTTTGAACTCCTGTCTTCCTCAAATCTCTTGCTTCATTCCCTTCCCTGTCTCTGTGCATTTGGGTATGATCTTGGCCCTTTGGCCCTGTCTAAATGTTTATTTGCCAGCTCTTTGGAGAGTTGAGCATGGTACAGTTATAAGCATGGTATTTCACTGCTGTATAAGGTACAAATTAAACCTATTTTGAGTGAGAAAAATAGATTTGAATCAGATGAATTTCAATGAATGCCTGGTTTCCTTGTAGTCATTTTTAAAAAAATATGCAATGGCAAAGGAAAACCTTTTCTGCCAAAGCAACATGAACATGAATGATGAAATTATTGTGGTTAGGAAATCTTCTTTGAATGGGTCAGTTTCTTCAGATGACTGATAAATTAATCCAGCTCTACACAGTTTTCAGTTTTTGTGAGCAGCTGTCCACATTGTATGTATAAAAATCAACTAAGAGAGTGGAAAAAGAAAATCCTCTGAAATACCTAACTGAGGATTCAAAATTTGAAGATGGGAAAAAAAATCTCCAAATCTCCAGTCATACAGACTAAGACATTGTTTAATACCTTAATATGTGTCATTATCTGGAAGTACATTAAATCAGGAAAATTAATGTTAGACACCCACAGAAATCTTCAGGCCTTACCACGTGGCCCATCCATGGCTGTCAGTCTTCACCCACATCTAGATTAACTCTTGGCAGTGCCTTACATGCCTCAGGATAATAGCAACTGGAAGATAAACAGCTGCTTGAAAGGATGTGTCCTTGTCCTTTCCTTTGGCCTCTATTGTCAGAAGGAGCTGGCAGCTACCTTTTCCAGGAGAAATCTTAGCAATTGATACTCCATTGTGCTACCAGCCCAACTGTCTTCGTGTTGCTTGTGTGTTCTCCGTAGTTTAGGATGGAGCTGCTTGGAAGGAACAAGTACTTCTCCAAAATTTGCACTTCTGCTCTGCTTGTAGAAAAAGCAAGTGTGTTAACAAGTGCAGTTGCTGTTGGGTTGGAGGGGTTCTCACAAAATTACTCTCAGAATGAGTTTCTTTCAATCCATGATCCATATTCAAACTATCTCATGGAGATCACTGTTTTATCACAGTGAATGGCACTTTTTCCATATTTGGTGATATCTTTCTCTGTCTGTGTTTTAGTTACCATACAGAAATATTTTCCTTTGAAACTTTATCAATTCACTTCACTGAGGCATTCTTTCTGGACTCTTGTGGATGATAGAATCAGTAATTTTTGGGTTCTTTTGAGAGTGAGAGCCCAAGTGCTGTAAACAGCCATAAAATTTCTCCTTTTACTAAAAAGCATGAGACAGCTGCTCTGAAAAGTATGAGCAAAACACGCCGTCTACAAAAATTCTGCACAATTAGGTAGGGAGGAAAAACAATTTCTTGCTTTGCTTGGACATAGACACACAGTACAATGTTGCATCTTCAGCTGCCTAAAACAAATGAATTCTCAATATGACCTGAAAGCTGGTGACAGGAAGAAAGCCTCCAGAAAGAGTAGTTAATCTTTGGCTTCTGTTAAGGGTAAGTGACATTCTAGCAGAGGGATGGATTTTCCTCTCTAGTCCCAGTGGTGGGAGCCCTGAAAGTCTAGGACCACAATGCTGTGACCTGGTTCTTCAGATGGTTCGGTATAATTTCTTCCACAAAAAGAAAAGCAGCAAAAATCAGTACAGGGGGAGTGGGAGATGGATTTCTTAGCAAGTAAACTAAGTATTATCAAAAACATTTCCATGACAGGCTGCCCACAAACACTTGCACCTTAAATAGACAAGAGGACTGAAACAAATCTGAGCATAAGGGCTTTATAGCAAGTGATGGCACACGAGGATGGATCCAAACCTTTTGTTTCCCTCTCATGCTTCACGAGGGTTTCTTCTAAAGATGAGCACCTACAGAGCCAGCTTGGGCTGGGAATGACACCCATTGCAATGAATCTGAGTGGCGTTTGCAATTAACTGCAAGCAGCAACATGTGAAAGAAGATAAGAAACTAGTGAAAATGTCAACCTCAAATTAAATGTCTTTTCCTCAAATAAAATGCTTCAACTCTAGCAAAGGTGGACTGATGAGAAATTTTATTTATTTATTTTTAAATTTGGGTTCAGACTGATTCTTCTTTGTGAAGCTGTAGACTTGCTCTTATGCTAAAAGGACAAGGAAAGAGAAGAAGTACCAGTACAAGAAAACTGTTGTTTTTGCAGCATAACAGGTTGTGGTTTCTCTGATTTGATGAAACTGATATGTTTTTCCTCATGTTGACAACGTCTCATCTGATTAGAGCCTAGCAACATGGTAATGGCCTTTACCAACTGAGACAGTTAAACAAAAATAAAAGATGAGAATGTCAAGAAGAAGGGTGGATGGCAGGTAGCAACAGGAGTGATATGTGGAAAAAATGCTTAACAAACTGGCCTCTGGACACAAATTTGCTTTTAAACAATGGCTTAAAAAGAAGTTGAGATGGAAAATCCCACTGATTTTCTCCAAAATAATTCACATTATATAACCCAGAGAAATATAGGAATACATAGCAGCAAATTACTATTTTATCTCCCAAGAGGTTGCATTTGGAAAAAAGGAAAGCATGGAAATAAACAAAGAACATAGAACAATTCTGACTTAATATTGGATCCAGCACAGAAATGTTGGGGCTGTTTATTTTTTTTTTTTAATTTGAAAAAGTGTGACCATCTGTATGTCTTTGTTTGGCATGCTTATATTTTCTGATGGATAAGTTCAGTGTACAAGAATTTAAATATCTCCTTCTCATGCCATAATCTATTTCTCTACTCGTTAGGATCTGGCAATGTGAAGCTGTAAGCAACCTGTCTAGCACCTCAGTCAGGTGTAGCTCTACTCCTCTATATTCCTGGAAAATGATATATATCATTCAGGAACATCCTCACCATTTTCAATGCTATCTCTAGCATAAAAGGAAGTTTATGTTATCCAGTCCTAACAATGCTGTATTATTAAGTTTTCTATAACAAAGCTTCAGTATACTGGAGTATTTTGAGACCTTCATGGGGGAGTATTGCTCTTTCTGCCTCTTCACCTGGGAAATATTCTCTGCTTAACTTGCTAGTTGTCTGCTCTAAAATATCTGCATTCATTGCAGCAAAAGCAAAGGTTTGCCTTTCTACTCAAGGAATTGAAAACACCTTAAAACATAAATGGCTAAATTTCATTAGCCTTTTTTAAGGGAGCAATTTATTATCTCTGTCAGAGAACAGTGAAGTAGAGTCATGACATTTTGGGAATACCATTTTCTTCCTCAGGAGGCAATAGGCATCCTACACTTCCCAACAAGCCACTAATGGCTAGCACTGGAATTAGCTAACAGTAGGGCAACTGTGTTCTTTGACAACTGAAATATCAGGTTAACTTACACTTTAAAATATCAAGGATATTTTGAGCTTATTTTCCATTCAATAGCATCCCTTACAGATAAAATGTTCACAACAATCTATCACCTAAAACAGGTTCCAAAATGAATGTATGCCTGTTAACTGTGCACAGGTACCAGTTGTACAGTTCACCATTTATTTTGTATGTGCAGAAAATGATGATAATGATGCTACTTTTATTAGGAAAGCTTCAAAGTGTAAGCCTTCAATGCATCAAAGCAAAGCTGGGATGAAATTACTTTGTCTGACTCCTCACTGCCTTGCACTGGAGCAGCTTCATTGACATTTGTGGCATTGCAGGGACAAACAGGTGCTGTAAGGCACAGGGAAGGCACAACCTGATGTCCCCTGTCACAAGTCATGTTTTCTGAGCAAGATGCAATGGAGACAGTAAACATTGCTTAAAACTAGCTCAACACAATTTCCTTCACTTTTCCCTGCTCAGCTGCC
Source organism: Emberiza elegans (assembly GCA_024865655.1). Classification (NCBI taxonomy): domain Eukaryota; kingdom Metazoa; phylum Chordata; class Aves; order Passeriformes; family Fringillidae; genus Emberiza; species Emberiza elegans. Next base: position 21,415,927 of record JALJVW010002597.1, on the reverse strand, counting down.
TGAAATTAGTGATTTTTTTTATCTTTCTTTCAGAAGTCACTTGCATTTCAGTACTTGAATTAGTAGGGTGGTGGGATTTGTTTATATTGCAGCCAGTGCTCCTGTGAATTTGCCTGCGGTTAACTTGATGGCCAGCTTTGCTCTGAACTGAATGTCATCGATAACAGCAAGTGACAATCTTGCCATTACAACAACTTGATAAATTGACCAGGCTTCAAAATAAGTCAGTTTCACCTGCTACAAAATGTGACAGGCTTTCTGGTCTAAATCCCCAGGGTCAAACATTTCTGACAGAGATCTCAAAGCACACGAGCTGCCGGACACACCAGACAGGTCAGGCTTTTGATGGAGAAGACATTCACAGTCCAGAGGGATGAAGGTGTGGAGTGGTGGCTTTCCTTGCTCTTCAGGGCAGTATTTGACCTGCTCTTTTGTGCTGCTTTTAGAAAAAATCAATTCTCATGCCCATGAGTCCCGTGTTAAATAACTCATTACACCTCACTGCCATGTGCAATGCTCACATCAGTGATACTCATCAGGAAATGTAGGTTTCTTGAGAAGTTCTAGGGTGGTTTCACCTGAGCTTGGGTTAAGATGTCATTCAGCAAAAATGAATGGAATGGGCTATTTCTGAGTGCAGTATTCTGTGTTTGGTATGTGGTGGGGAGATGCCTCTCCATAGACAGGCCCTGGTGAGCCTAGCCTATATGGGATGACCTTGGTCTCTCTTGCACTTCTAGAGAAGACTGATTAGCACAGATGTCATCATCATCTGACACATTGTTATAGGTACTTTTGTTGGCTTTGGGACTTTTTCTGCTTTTTTGTTAAGAAAGGAAATAAGAAATTTTCTTGAAAACAATTTTTTTCATTATTATTTTAGGGATCAGTTATGATTATGCAAAGGATTATTCAGATATCTTTATGGAACTGTGTCTGTTCTTATTTCACTCTAACCATATCAAGTAAATTATTGCAGTTCTCACCAAAAAGTACAACTCCACTGGTAAGATTTCTGAGTCCTCCAGGCTTTAGTCTGATTTTACAGTCATTTAGTGAGGTTCGATATTTAGAAAGTGACAGCAATTTCTGTTCCATTTTATACTGGGGAGGAGAGTGCAATTTCATTTGTACATCTAAAAGATTGCTCTGTGACTCCAATCCAGTGATACTCAGCTTCCTTTAGAGGATATTGAGACAAATGGACACTTCCAGCTTGTGAGACAGGTGCCCACTGCACAATGTCTGAATCCAAATCCGCACCTCAGGCTTATGCCAGCACAGCTGTGTAGATCTGGGCTGGAGAGAGGAGTAATCCCAGGCAGATTTAGCTGTGCTAACATTCATCCTACTGTTGATCTGGTTATCTCAGCAAACCCTGGTTTTTCTCCTAGCACAGTAGGCAGCTGTGCTGTTACTAAGGTGTGTGCCCTTTTGCAGGAACTCTTTTCCTCATGCTAAAAGTAATGCACTCTTGGAGCTGGCTTTGAAATAGCAGTACAGCTCACTAAAAGGACATCCCAAAACTGTAAGTAAGGGTAACCTTGATTGTTCCAGGCAGGGATATTTTTAATGGCTTTTTTGTTTTTCTGCTCTTTTTGGCTTTTTTTTTCTGATTTGAAGAGAAAGGGATTAATATGGGGAGAAATGGATTAGAAGCATCTGGGGAAAGTAGCATTCACTTTTTCCCATACCTCCATACCTCCATTTCCATACAGCAATTTTTATCTGCTCTTGTTGAACATTTGCATGAGAAATATAATATTTACATTTATATTTATGGAGTACAACTGATATTTCTTTGCATTTGTGAAGATGAGTGCATTGATGATATTTTTTCACTAAAAACGCATCAGATATTTATGAGAAACATAAGAACTTGATAAGCATCTATGATATCTTACAAATAATTTATTTGAATGCTCATAATTTTTAAGATTTTAAAATCTAAATAGAAATATTAACATAAAATAATATTCTCCACTTTGATAAACTCTCAGAAAAAATAATTTCAAATACATAACAGAGATATATTTCTAGCAGAAGTTTAATGTACAATATGCAAAGCCACTGAATTATCAGGGAAAAAAAAATTCAAATTATTTATGTAGTACTGGAGATGACCAATACACACTGTTTGAAAAAATGTATAATTTTTAAAAAATCCATTAGCTGAAATTTTTTCATTAGAACTCATTTCAAAATGCATGTGAACATTGAGACACAGAATGGGAAGGGACCTCAAGAGACCAAAATGCTTTTTTGCATTATTTCATGGTAAATATACTATAAACACACCTACTGGGTATTTGTACATTCTATTCTTACAAAGCTCCTGGGAAATCTCTCTTGCAGTAATCCCTACAGAGTCAATTCCCATGCCTCGCCCTGGTTTGGATTTTTCTTAATATTTAACTAGAAGAATCAGAATTTTTAAACCAAATAACATTCCTACAAATTCCTCTTTTGTTTTCTACCCTTACTGTCTCTAGAAGAGCTATTGATTTGCCTTTTTATAGTTACCACTTGGGAAGTGGAAGGCTGTTACCCTGTCTCCCATTAGCCTTTTCTTTCTTAGCCTGAACAGTTCCCTTTCCCTGTAGGTTACATCTGTTCATCTTCTTATCTTTCTTTTTGCTTTTTTTTTTTTTTAATAGCAGTTTACTTTTGTCTTTCTCAACACCTTTTCCTTCTGCAACAGCATCCTCCTAATTTTAGCACATGCAGTTTGTGGTGTGCTGTAGTCACTGGTTCTCCTCCATGCAGTCATTTGTCCACCTGATTTTCTTTGGGCTTTTTTCCTTTGGGCTATTGAACTTCATCTTATGGGTTTCCAGAGTGGCTTTCCACTTTTTCAATATGTTTTATTTTCAATCCTGTCTTCTAAAAAGTTTGTAATCTTGTCCAGCTTGCTTTCTACACTTTTAAAAAAAACCCCTCCAAAATGAAAACAAAACAACTTTGTTCTGGTCAATTAAATTCATGAATAAAACCAAATCCAGGCCAAATGCCTGTGGGTATAACACTTAAGAATCCTCTCCAGCTTGATCAGGAGTCAAGTATTCTAACTGTAGTTCTTCATCCATTTAAGAATACATTTTCCTGGTTTGCTTATTAGACTCTTTTCTAATATTGAGGAAATGGAAATTACCTAAATTTTTTGTCTGACATGAGGGTCATGGCTATAGAATCACTTGAGAGTTGGTGTCTTCTTTGGACTTTAGATATTTGCTTTTACGATACACTTGTTTTCATTTAACAGTGAGGATAACAGGACTTGCTTGTGTTTTACAGCAGGTTTGGATCTGTTGTTAGAACTAGTGATTATTTTTTTACTTCAGTGATGTTTATGTTCAGCTTGTCTTTGTGGCTCTGGTTTGGTTTTATTTTACCTGCTGGATTCTACGAATCCTGGAGAACAATATATATATTTTTTAAAAAATTATAAGCAGATGCACACTTATCAAAAAAATCCAAACAAGAAAACAAGTCAATCTCCCAAAAATTTTAATTTGAGGAAAAAGACCTATCATAACTTTGAAACACATTAGGAATATTTTTTGTTTTTTATTAAAACATCTAACATCTATTGATGCTCCTAGCTGCTTTGACATGTAACACAAGGGCCCAACACACTTGTCAGGCTTCACCATGTCTCAGATATAAAGCTTCCATGTATTGAAAATATGTATAACCTGTTTCTGGTATTGTAAGAGTCTTCCATTGGTCTCAGAAAAACAAACTAGCAATTGAAAATGATAAATTCATCAGCATGAACTTCAAATCACTATTCTCTTCTAATTGTCCTTTTAAAAAGTATTATTTTATTTTCTGAGGCTGGGTTATAAATATAGTTTTATCTAGGGCTGGGACATTTTATGCAGGCAAGCTCAGCCCAGCTGTGAGAGAACATTTAGCAATGTATTTGCATAAATGAGTTTGCCTCCAGGCCCCCTCTCTATCTCCACAGTTATTCTTCCTGCTTCTGCTCATTATCTCCAATTTTCAGGAAGTCTTCGAAATTCTGCCAGGCGTGGTCTAAAAGTCTTGTGGGATTGAGGGTTTCCTTGAGAAGTAAGAAACGTGGGAAGACAAAACTGAAGTTTCTGGTATGCTGGAAAGCTGGGAAGAACGTACAAAATCTGAAAGAGGTGATAGAATTGAATCCCTGCAAGGCACGTGGAGACAGGGAATGGGTGAGGCAGGCTCCTCTGCGCTGGGACTGTTTAAAAGCACCTCTCCTCTCCTCTCTGTGCCCTTACAGCAGTGCCTGAGCCATCTCTGCCAGCGTGGGCATGCCCGCTCTGAAGGAAGCCAAAGCTGTACAGAAATGTCATCTCTGATGGCATGCGAGTGTCCTGACACAATCACAGAGCCTGGCCCCAGGGGAGAGCTTGCTGGGGGCTCACTCTAAGATCACAGCCCTGCACTACTTTGTACAGCAAGGGCGTGCTGCCAGGAGGGCTGAGTGCTGCAAGACAGAAAGAGCTGTGGGAGCCTCTGGGAGCAGAGCAAGGGAATATGTTGAGAGGAGAGCAAGGCATAAAAAAGATAGTCACTCAGAGTGTAGGTGTATACTGAAGATTCATTCTCACCATCTTTTCCTGAAGGCTTCTATTAATTCTTTTAAATTCCACTGAAATTTAATACACAATCGGGTAATATTCACATTTGTGCGCTGACTAGGTGTGTTGCAAAAGGATGAGAAGTTGTTCCTTTTATTTCTTCATATAGATTTATTTTAAAAGCGTTTGCCCACTCTACTTTAAATATAAAGGCCTATTAGTATCACACTGCCTGATGTCTATTACAAACATAACTGTCTATTAGCATTGCATTACATGATGTATATATGTGGATGCATTTATAAAAGTGTGTGCTTGTCTATGAGTATCCATACAGATCTACATGCCCCTCTCTCAACAGTCTCACAATACACACTGTATCATTATAAAAAGATTTTATATGTTTTTAGATAAAAGTTGTCATGTAAATCTAGGACTTTATTATTCCTCTTTAAAGTAAGCCATGTGAAATATATGTTTACATTCCAGTGATATGTCTTGAAATCTGCAGAACTGAAGGGGGCAGGGGAGAAATTTCTCCTCCCAATTCTACCCTGCTTTGAAAGGTGTTACACTCTTAAAACTCTTTCTAAGGTGTCATATTAATGATTGGTGATAGGACTGCACACAGACACACATCTACAAAGTCAATAGGCCCAATATCAAACAAGCCATGCAGTCCATAGCTAGTGTGAACTACATATTAAAAAATCAGTGTCTATGGATCAGAAGAAATTCACATTAAGATTTATTTTACAATCCCTAATTGCTGTAAAATCTACTTGTTTATATTCTCCAGCACAGCAGGATATCATTTGCTGTGATCCAGTGGTACTGACTAGACCCTAATATGTTGGAAAAAAACGTGGTTTGTGCAACTAAGCAAATAGGAGACTCCTGCAGCAGCTGGAAGCTAACACCTGAAGCCATCTGAACTGCATGATTCTCTGTTACTTGTAGGACTGATTCCCCTCCTCACAGTGGAAATATGAACACTCAATATGCATTGCACATCAAGCAATTTTCCAGTTTATCTTCTCTAACTGTTGCATCACATTTTTAATTTTCTTCTCTTTGTAATTTAGTCTAAATAAAGGCTCTGGTATTAAATTAATTTTTTTTGAGAAAAATAAGTCCTACAAAATCAGAGACACGAATTGCCCACTGTCTAATCAATTTCACATTTTTTTTTTTGGTTAGCTTACTCCTTGAATGAAATTATCATTTTCAGATGAGAGACATATTAGAGTCTAGGTTGTTAAGCCCACTAGATCTTGTCTCATAGCAGGACCGAGTGGGATTTTCATAAATGCATTTGGCTCTTTGACTTGTACTAATGCACAGTGGTTTTGTTTTGTTTTTTTTTTTTCCCTAAGTATTTTCCTGGGAGGTCCTTATGAATGATGCAAAGAAAGAAGCAGCTTTTATGTATTTTTTTATAATCTCTTTCTGCTGTAAGGAAAGACTACCTACAGCTGGACACAGCTGTGAGAACAAGTATTTACACCATACTGAGAACATAAAGCTGTCCCTATGGGATAGTTCTTTCCAAGGCTCCCGTGATGAGGAGACCTTGTAAGGTCCAGGAAAGCAGGCACAGAAAACATTAATGTGTGTGAAATTGCCAGGTGAAGCAGAGACATCAATCACTGCTCTATTTCTCATAAGGCTTCTCAGATGTGGTAACTCAGAAGCATCCCTTGATGTTTGTATGAATCCAAGCCATCATTGCTGATACAGAGCTACACACATGAATTATTATCAACACTATTTTATTTTCTGTAGAATGTAATAGCACAGAATTTATTTAGCTCATTGTCTCATATGGACTGTTCTTTCTTAATTTTTGCAAGTTTATGACTGAGACCCAGTCTAAGGCATGGGGGAATCTGGTCTTAGGGTGAGGTCTACTCACTTTACAGAGAGATGATGATGAGAATTTTCTGGTAAGCAAGGTAGAGAAAAGCAGCTGAATGGCAAGAGAGCTTTGTTCACAATATCATTAAAGCTGCAATTGTTCTCTAATTGATGATCTTTGGTCCTTGCAAAACTGAATGCAGGGAAAAAGAGCATTATGGGTGCACAGTGAATGAGCTCCATAAACACAGAGGAACTACATAAGTGGAAAAGCTTATAAAATGCCACTGTAACTGTACAGGTTATGCCCAGGTGTTATTGAGCTTCAAAGAGAGATGGACTCATCTGGACAGTATCGCAGAGATTTTTTTCAAACAATTTTTTGCATCATGTTTTAAATGAGAGTGGATCATCCTCTTTTTCTCTATAGCTAAATGTTTTTGTTCTTGCTCCTTAAATATCTGAATTTTTCATAACCTTCCATGGATCTTATGCTCACTGCAGTTCAGAACTAGGACCCATTACTATCTCCAATACTTTCTCCCTTAAAAGGGCAGTTAAAAAATCCCAGGCAATGTGTTTGATGCCCCCCAGTGACTCAGTGACTGAGTCAGGTGAATGATTCCTTACATGTATGCAGCATGTGTGTGACCTTTCCCCACACAACATGTTTGTGTCATGGACGGGGCTCATAGTTTTTTTGTTTTGTTTTTTTGTTTTGTTTCTGGTTTTGTTTCAGTAGTGACACATTTTTGCCTTTGGGATTTTACCACAGCTGCTGAGTGACGAGAAAAATAAATCCACCTGGCTGAGCTATTCACCAGCTTTTTTTTCTGCCTCTCTTTAATGTGGGGCAGCTGTGCTGCCTTATTCTCTGCAGCTGACTGTCCTTCTCTGCCCACCTTATAAAACATGGAAAAATCACCCTTCCCCTATCCAGCTGCCTGGCTGAGGAAATGCTTTAAAGGGCAAAATTGCAGCTCCTTCAAACAGTGATTCACAGAAGAACTTGAGCTTTGATTTATAATTAGAGCTCTGAAAGCCTTTCATTGCAAAGCTGGTAAGAGCTAGGGAAAAAGCTGTCCTCACCTGTTTTCTATCTCACTTCATTATGAATCTGGTTCATGTCTGTCCTCTGCCTCTGCATTTGCCAAGGTTTTGATGGTGCTGGTGTGAAACAGTTTCAAAGGGAAATTTTAAGGCAAAAGGAACAGGAAATATCCTCTTTTTCCATAATTTCAGGACAGGGATTTTTGCTTCCTTTGAAACTATTGGGATGTTGACTTTCTCTATGACTTTGAAATAGGGCAAAGTTTGTTCTCATTTTTGTCTTCTCCCCTCCTTTTCTCATTCCCTCTCCTGCAAAAACAACAAATGTTATTTCTTCATTTCACAACCCTGGTGACTTTGGGAGTTTCACATGAACATGGGCTGGATGACACAGGCAAGACTTCACAAGATGTTCACAAGACAGTCATCTGTGCTTTTGCTCAAGAGATGCTCTTATGCAGAACGTGATTCTTCTACCCAAGCCAGGAAAGAAGAAATCTTGCTGCTGTGAGAACACTTGAGTTCCTTCTTGGCTTTGCTCCCTGGAAAGACAGAGTCCATCCAAAAGTAAAATCCCACCTAAGGAAAAGAAAATTTTTTTTCTTAATAAAAGGATGAGCATAAGCCTTAAATGAATCTTTATACATCTTGATATTTGTTTTCTGGTTTTCTCTTCATAATCCATGATACCTCCTTTCTCCCTCTTTTCCATTTCTCTTGCTCTGTCCTTGTGGTAGCCCTACCCCAAAATAGGTCTTAGGCTCTTCAGTATGGCTTTTCTCCTTTGAAAAAAAGAATCTCTTCTCAAATATCACATAAAAAATGGTTGCAGAAACGTGTAATCTCTCTACATCCAGAGGTAGAAGCTGTGAGGAGAAACATGGATTTGAAAGGAAATGAATGAATTAGTTCTGTGCCAGTTTGAATCAGTGATGCTGTCTATGCCTACATGCCTATGCATAGATTGAAAGCTGTAAAGCTTGCTTTCAATCCCTGAACCCCCTGAATTTGTACTTGTAGCATAGACTGTATGTATGCCACACTTTGTATGTGTGACACACTTTGTCAAGCCTCTCCACAAGAGATGATTTTCTAGTGCTAGCCCTGATCCTCTACCATGGTGTCATGTACAATGCTGTGCTCAGCTAATCCTGTTGAGAAGGAAGAGAATTCTACACAGCTAATATAACTCTATCAAGATTATTTTACTGCTTCTAGCAATTAGTTCTGAAGTTTTGGAGGCCAATGTATGTGATTAATACACACACATAAAATGTGTAATCTCTTCTGCTGGTAGTTGAATTTGTTTTTCCTTTTTTTTTTGTTATATTTTGTGGCTAGATATCACAGGTAATATTCAGGTATGATAGGGTATTGCTTTAGTTTGGCAATTTGAGACGCTTAAGAGGGCAGCAGTTTCTCATTTTCTGTCATGTTCCATGGATAGTTATACTGGAATAATAAGAAAGAGTGATGTGATTTTGATCATTTATCCAAGACTTCATGGTACATGGAAACAAAAATTTGCAAGTAGGTACTGTATTTTGAGTCAGTTTTTAGTATGCAGGTGACAAAAGAAACATTTTTCAATATTTTAAATTAGAGATGGAGTAAAATTAACCAGAAAACCTTAGGTGCATATAAAACAGGACAACAAAAACAAGGAAAGAATGAGGAGGAAGATACTTTCCTGTGAACTCATCAAGCTTAGGTGGTACCTGCCTGTGGTCTACAGCTGAGATGCCATTACTGCTGTGTGAAGCTTTATTAAGACTCTGGACATCAGTGGTCAAATATTCCAAACCTGAAACTCAAGTTGTAAGGGATAATGTTGCCTGCAAATACAGGGGTCAATTCTTTTCAGAACAGGAAAGTGGATTAAGCTGACAGTAGAGCAAGCTTGTTGTGACTTCTAAGGTTCAGCAGTGAGGACAGAAGGATCCAGTAATTTCCAGAATATGGTGCAGGGCATATAGCAAGGTCTGAGAACTGTGATGGGTCTGGAAGGAGGAGGAAGAGCAGGAGGAGGTTTCTCTGTGTCCCTATCACCATGCAGACAATGGCACTGGACATGGCAGTGTTTTTTAGCCTTCCCTCAAAATCAGGGATGCAGGTTTCCAAGGGGTCAGTTTGGCATTCACAGTGTTGCTCCCTAGATAGAAACATTGAGCATGGCTTAATCAATCTGTTGAAAATTGCAATGCAAGATGTTTTCAATTACCATCTGTACAACAGATTGTCTTTTGTCAAGTGGGCAGTTTGCCTTATCTCTCTCTTTGAGTGACAACATTCACACCTCTCTCGGGAGGGGACATCTGCTGATAACAGACTGCTGAATGTCACTGCAGGACTGATAAGAACTAAAGCATCCCATTGTGAGATGCTCTGCCCAGAGGGAGGAGCCAAGCATTGCTACCCAGATATAATCCAGAGGTTCTGAGACACCAGCACAGCTGTCTCCACTGGATTCCCCAGAGGAACAGCAGCTGCCTCTTCTTCCACCAGATCTTTGAAGGAAGAATACATCCTTCTCTACAGGACCCCCTGCTCCAACACAACCACACCTGACACTCCAGGAGGATTGCAGCCACATTTCCAACTGGACTGCCACCAACACCCTGACCCACAGGGTGTCAGGATGGGTTCTGACTCTGTCAGTGTTGTTCTAGTGTACTGCCTTGTTTATTTTATCCTTTTATTTTTTCTTCCCTATTAAAGAACTGTTATTTCCTTCTCCCATATTTTTGCCTGAGAGCCCCTTAATTTAAAATTTATAGCAATTCAGAGGGATGGGGAGGGTTTACATTCTCCATTTCAGGGGAGGCTCCTGCCTTCCTTAGCAGACTCCTGTCTTTCCAAAACAAGACACAATCACATGACAGGCATGTCAGGTTTATTAACTTGTTTCCAAATGTGATCACTAGTAGACAAAGTAGAAGAAAGTGATAAAATAGACTTGATTAGCTGGGCATAAAATACATGCAAATAGACCATTAAAGTATTTTGGTCTGGCTAAATGTGTGCAACATTTTTATGATCTATCCATTCTACATACAATGCAAATATCAACGTCCATGCCTACAAAAGTAAAACAACAGCAAATTCTCTATTTGCCACATGGAACACTTCATAAATGTCCACAAGGATTTTGATTTGTGGTTTGTCTTCCCAGAAGCTGAAAATGAAGGCCTGTCCCGTAGCTGGAATAAAAAGGGTGTTGTCTGTGAAAGCATCTGTCTCTCCTGTTCTACCAGAGTCTCATGAATAGATTTTGAAGGTTGAAATTTGACTGCCTTATTCTTCAAAAAAGATCTAAATGGGAAAGTTATTTTGATAGTTGAGAAAGAAAGGAAAAAGGAGATGGGACTTTTCTGGAAGGCTGGAGCAGATTATCAGCAGTTTAATGGTCTCATCAATCATCATCATCACCATCATCATCATCACCACAAAAAAACCTGCATCATCTCTTCACTCTACCTTTCCACTGAATTACTGAAACAGCTCACTATATCTTGAATATTATTTCTTCAACTTCTGATTCAATTGTCCTCATAATCTGCTGTAACCCAAATATTCTGAAGATATCCCACATCTTTTATAATATGTAACCCTTTAGCATCCAGAAGTAAACAGTAAATTCCCTTTAGACTGTTTACCTGACAACATCAAGAGATGGGTGTAGAGTTAGGTTTCACAGAGGTTTCAACTTGAGTGCTGAGCATAATAAAATACCTAAACCCTCCTCCAATAAAACTGAACCAGGAAAAATTTAATTTTATACTGTCAAATAAATCTGAGCGGCAGGTAGGTTTAGGGGAAACTGGTGAATAAGAAGAGGCTCTATTGTCGCAGACATCTTTTCATTAAAAATCCTTCTTTAGGATTTTTCCTTCTGAGAAGCTGGGAGGCCTCAGGAACAAAATGTAAACAATAGTTATCTGCTGCTGTGGAATGCAGCAGGTGGATCCGTGATTGGTCTCGTGTGGATGTTTGGAATTAATGACCAGTCATGGCAGAGCTGGCTCTCTCTCCCTGTCTGAGTCACAGACCATTGTTTTCATTCCTTTCTATTCTTAGCTTAGCTAGCCTTCTGAGATGAAACCTTTTCTTTTATTCTTTTTAGTATAGTTTTAATGTAATGTATTTAATAAAATAATAAATCAAGCCTTCTGAACATGGAATCAACATTCTCATCTCTTCCCTCACCTGAAAACCCCTGTGAACACCGTCACACTTTATGAAGGCAAAAATCAATTCCTGATAGCACTGCTCCCCTTTCCCTCTGCAGGAACAGACTGCACTGCCATCACTGTCAACTGTCACAGCAAAGACTGTCCTATGAGCTGTAACATCTCCCATGTGCACATCACTAATTATCTGCAGCAGGGAACCATGTTCAGATTTTAGCTACACAAAATAACAACCCAAGCATGTGGATTATGACATGAGACAAATTTGAATGTCTTGGAGTCACAAAGGGATGGTAGCTGTGGCATTCCCCAGCCTACACAGAGAACAAAGTGAATGCTTTGAAGTGTTAAGGCTTATGATTTCCAGGTGTCCCAGGGACTTTGCAAAGGGAGAGTGACATTTACCACAGCTCCTGGAATTAACCACAACATCTGGGCATCACTCATGTTCCACTTAAGGGTATGAACAGGGCACAGGTTTTCTGCAGGTGTGTGGAATCCTAATGAAGTGTGTTCCATAGGTAGTACATATAATTAAACCCCATTTTCAGATGAAGGAAGAAAAGCATTAAAGGATAAAATGACTTGTCCAAACCCAAAGTGATATGCAAGAAAATCTGGCAGATATGCCAAAAATCCCCCTGCATTCATTAACTTTTTTCTGGGATCATAGAAGCACAGAGTGGCTCAGCCTTGAAGGGATCCTTTGAGGTCATCTGGGCTAGTCCCTCCTACTGAAGCAGGACCACCCACAGCAGGCTCCTTAGGACCTTGCCCAAATGGCTTTTCAGTATCTCCAGGCATGGAGACTACAATCTCTGAGAAACCCATGGCAATGCTCAGTTACCCCTACAGTACAAAATACAAAATATGTTCAGATGCATCTTCCTTCTGTCCTACCTACTCTTTTTCTCCATTCAACACTTGTCAGGACAAGTGCCAGATAGACTGATAAACACTGTGGCTCTTTAGTACCTTCACAAAATAGAAATAAATTCAATGGCAAGTTGTCCATTTCCCCCATGGGAGGAAGATGACTTGATAGTTCTCCACCTTGGTAAGGCCAGTGAAGATATACAGTAGGAGATTTTATCATCATAAATTATAAAATTTGATCTGCTTCTCACACTGCTGTCTGTGCTATTAATTAAGGCCTGGTCAGTATAAAGAAAATCTGTACTGCTGCACTGTATACGTCTGAATTAAGGCAGGTCTAGGCTTTCCTTCTCATCAATATAACTTCATTTTATTTTTCAATCGTTAGTTCTAAAATCACATTGCTTTTTCTTGATTCATCATGGCAAATCCTTTAAACCTTTTAACATCTTTCACATCTCTTATTGTCTCTTACCTTGATTGGTGTAATTTTTGTTGGTGCTTTTGTCTTGGTCCATATCAGGAATGCAATGAGCTGCTGTGAGAATCATCTTAATTGTTCCTTAACACTTCTGTATGAATTCTTCATTTTGATCAGTGACATAAGTTCCTGTTATATGTGAGATACCAGGAGAGAGGGATAAGGGAAGCAGGAATCTGGTGGAATATTTGAGCTGCAAAACACTCAGACTCTGCATTCTGATGCTCCAGAGCGCAGTCCTCCTCAACTGCCAGCTCTCACCCACTCCTCTTCTTGCTTGAACTAATATTTACTCATTGCTTCACACCTTATTTCATGAACTTAGCCCCTGTTCTCTGGCAGACATAATGAAAATTACTGCCTCTGAAATCCATTTTTTAGAAAGATATGACTTTTACGATGTATTCTGTCATCCCTTTGCTTGTTTCTCCCCTTTACCTCCCCCATCTTTTTCATCAGTGATGACTCAGTTGGTGAGGGCACCCTAAAAGGATGCATAAAGTGGCTTTCAAGAGCTCAGCCTAGTGAAAGCATTCTGTAAATATCTGGATTTGGCTTTAGACATACTTGAACCCAGCATGAGCCAGTGGGAGGAGAGAGAAAAATGAAGCAAGTCTCTTTGCTGTTCCTGAACTAAGAAAGCCATAGAAAACCTCTTTGTTCAAATGGAGGGAAAATTCTTGGAATATCATGCCATGCTCTATAGTCACCATGCAGGCATGGTGATTTTAATGTTTAGAGGGGAGTGGGAAAATGTTCTAAAGTCTTTTCTGGGGACATAGAGAGGAATGTGGAGGTAGTTTGACTCTAATTTTCTAATGTATTGTTTCACAAGCTGTATCTATGGACTGAAATAAATTATTTGATAGAGACAAAGTGGAATACCATTGTCTGGAGATCAGTTTTTAACAGCGATCTCCCCTCTGGAGACAGTGTCAAAAGAAGCTGGTGATTGGAACTTATTTTTGTGAAAAACTGAACAGATGAGGTAACCACTTGCCAACAAGAGGAGGAAGAATGAGACAGTGAGGTACAATATGTTTTCTGTCCTCATTGGGTCAATCAAAATTTGATACCTCAGTTTCCTCCTTTTATTAAAATTACAATAGTGAGCATTCCTTTACACTTTAAAGAACAAGATCTACAGATTAAAAGAGCTATTATTTTTGTTAGACATTCATAAGGTAGGATTCTTCTTCAAATATATTTTCATGCACACTTCTTTTATTAGTTCTCTTTTTTCATATTTTTTTCTTAAGTATCTTTTCCTCTTATCCCTTTTGTTCCTCCTAAGGTCTTAGATGGCAGCATTTTTCATTACATTCCCTGCTTTTTTAATCTCTTTGTCTCCATTTATGTAAATTTGGCATGTGAACATGGAGTTATGAAAATCCTTGGAGCCTGCTTTAAAGTCTCATGAAGGTCTAATTAAATATTGCACACTGGGAAAGATATATTTTTCAATGTATGCGAAAAAATTAAATTGATTGACATGAACAGTAGGTCTCAAATCCAATATTTCCTGACATAATGCATTCCTGGTTAACTCAATTTTCAAAGTGGATTCTGTTCTGTTGCACATGGCATATGACTCCATAACTGCCCCATTTCCTGTTTGTTTTGTTCATTACCAATGTAAAGACCAAAACTAAACATAAACCATTTGACTTCTCTCCTGGCCTCAGGCTGTTTGGTGAATGTTGTTATTATTACCATTTTTACTACTATTGCCATTTTCTTCTGTGTTAAGGCACTGTTTTTTCCTTCTGCTGTGTAAAGATAATGAGCAATGAATGTGGAAAGGGCCTCTAAGTGACATCATCCTTTTATCACAACAAAAGTAAATCTTCTAAATCTAACTGAAAATTTACCATCAACTGAGATCATCCATCAAACATGACAGCAATGGAGAAAAAATGAATTCTATGTCTACTTGCTCAATTCAAATAATCTGATTTAAAAATATTGTTCATGCTTTCATTACCATACCAGACAAATTGGGATTTTGCTGGAACTCAGAGTCTACATTTTTACTGTTAAATATAATCTCTAGGGGGCATGTTTTGGCCTGAAGTGCAATGGCACAAACTGCCTTCATCCATACTTCATTGTATATGGCTTTGGGTGAAATTATGTTTTCGGCTCTGGAGGGATCAAAACCAGCCCAAATAGTGTTGGGAGATTTTTTACAGAGATGGGAACCAAAATGTTTTAGAGTAAGTAGAGGAGAAAGTCCCTGATACGCTCTGCCACCTGAGCGGTGTGCACCCTCCTTGGTTTGTGTCCCCCAGCCCCATGCCTCTCTGTCACACTGAAGAGTTCCAGTGAGCCACACCCATCTCAGGGCACCACTTACAGAGGATGGTTTCATGGTAATTGAGTGGCTGCATATTTTCCCTAGCCCTCTTAACTTTGGGGGTTTAGAGTCTCAGTGGGAGGTTTTGTCAGTGGTTGTATGCGTGCTGACTGCAAAGATATCTGAGGACATCTACTCAACAGGATGCCCTCCCTCAGAGCTCACTGATAAGTGCAATAGCTGGTTGGTTGGACAGGCAAAGAGATCTGGATGGAGGAAAAACGTGCTGTAGCCTGAAGAAATTACTCTGCAGGAAATGTACCCTCTCCTGGCCCAATTAAATTCCTTATCACCTTTTCAATGTCAAATGGGGAGAGTGAAAGAACGTTTAAATATGTTTAGGCACTTGTCTTGGTTCAAATCCCCCACTGAAGGTGTGGGAATTGTGCTGTGGAGGGAAGCCCTGTGATACTGTTTTGTGTTTTGCTTTTTTTCTTTTATATGTTCTCTATATTCTTTGCACATATATTTGTAGCTTTGTAGCTTATTGCATTAGTGGCTAGACTTCCCGGTAATTTTCCATGGCCTTTCCCTAGGTAGAAAGACAAAACAAATTCCAGAGCTCCAACCCCCAGTGGATAGAAGGCCCCCGTGCTTATCTTGGCTCTTCCTGGTTGCCAAGGTTGACAGCAACTCTTCAAGATACATTTTCATGGACAAGGTACAACTAGTGCTGAGGGGGTGGACTCCAGAGAAGGGGCTTGACCTGGGGGAGAATCGCATCACCACTTTGTCCTCCTAATTTGTGCTTTTTGTTAATTATGCTAATCTCCTAAAACCTGTAAAAATGTACTCACCCCTGGGAAGGTGGGCTTTTGTGGACATCTTTCCATAACTGCCCCTGAAGGCCTTCAAATAAAGATCCTCTTTTATATTAACTCCTTTCTAAAATTATTTCAAGTTTAATTTCCAGGTTGGTAAAAAGGCAGTATTTGCAGGATGGTCATGAGCCATGATGAAGGGAGTTCTCATCCCACCTCTGGACAGGTGTCTGTGCTGTGTGTTGCAGGAATGTGCTGCCATATAGTCTGAAAAAAAGCATTCTAAAATTTTTATAATTGGATAAAAGCTCTTGGCACTTTATGAGCAACTAAAGCTATTTTATGTAAACTGCTGAACTTTGGGTTTAAATAAGTAATTACATTTGTGCATAGCACTAATTTTCATGCTCTTGCAAGCTTCTTCCCTTTCACCCCTAATTTGCAAGGCATCTTCAGGCAACTCTCTCTTTCACACTGGAGAGGCCTGCATATCAGTATTGGCTGAAAAAATTATGACATGAAGTTTATGATCCTTCAGATCAAATCTCTTGACAAACATTACACAAATCCTGCTCATCAATAATAAAATGACTTGAGTTTAGAGGTCTGCAGGATGAAGATAATATATGAGGGAAGGAGAGAATTCATAGAAATTACGAGGCTAAGTTCTGCTTGCAAAGAATCCACAAACAAAGATGAATTACCATGTAAAGGATTTCTAGAAGAATAGCACTGCTATTCTAATGTTCCAAATCAGTCAGTCTTTGCACTGTCAATGTTAGAGTTTATGAATAAACAGAAGAGACCAATCTGTAGCAGCTAGAAAGACGTTTTTTTCCCTTTGGTTCTCAGACACAGAGAGGGCTCTTGGGGAAACACTTGCATTAGGTATTTTGCCACAGGAAAGTCAAAATTGCTTTTTGAATTGATATCTGTGGTCACTGTTGTATGAAATTCAGAGCAGATTTACAGAGCACAATTCATTTTTCTGGAAGCAAGGCATTGTTATTTTGTGATGGTAGAAGAGAACTCAAAACACATTGTACTCATTGAAGCTGCATGGAAGCCCACTAGAAATCTCATATAACATTTTTACAGTGGGAAAGAGTACATATCTGTGCAGAATCATACTGGACAAGTGTAAAAACCTGAGGACCTTCCCCTTACATGGCAGGTTAACACCACATGTTCCATCATGATGTAAAAGTCTGGCCAGAGTTTGGGTTTAGTTGTTTGAACCTGTTTGAGATCTGTAAAGTGGACAAGATTAAAATCTTGTCAGTATGGCCTTCCAGGTGAAAGAGTG
Organism: Emberiza elegans; assembly: GCA_024865655.1. Lineage (NCBI taxonomy): Eukaryota > Metazoa > Chordata > Aves > Passeriformes > Fringillidae > Emberiza > Emberiza elegans. The sequence goes on along the minus strand of JALJVW010002597.1, from coordinate 21,398,485 downwards.
CCAGCCTTTTGTTTCTTTGTATCTGACAGAAAGTTTTTCAATGGGGGATTTCAGTTCTTTGCCCATTGGTCCCACTGGGACCTAGAAACATTTTGGTCATAATGGATGTGATGGCTAGTTTAAAGACCTTGTGAAATCTACTACTGGCAAAAGATTCAGTTTCACAGATGTCATATTTAATCTGTCAGCTTGGCTTTCCTTTATTCATAAAAAGTTTCAACAATTGTGTATTCAGAATGTGAAAGGTAAAACTCTCAGCTGAGGGTGATTTCCTTCTTTTCCAAGAATAGCAGATCTATTAGCATCAGCAGGAGGCACAATCTTGAATTAACTCAGAATGTTACTGCATTTTGTTTCTCACATTTATTAACATGGAAACCTCAAGGTAAAGCCAAATTTCCATTGTACTATGAGGAAAATCCATGCTCTACAAGACAATCACAAAAAGAAAGAGAAAAATATTGGTTTCACTTTTCAGAGGGGGATCTAAAGCATAAAAATAAATATACAAAAGCTCAAGCAGAAATTGGGCAGTGTAGAGCTGGAAAGCAAACCTGTATTGCTGAGTCTTATACCTCCATCCTAACTATAAAAATAGTCTTACAGCCTCAGTCAGGTATCTTCATGCCACAGGTTTGAAGGGATAATGCCAAGAGAAAAGCATTCTCATGAATTTCTTACCTTGTTGAAAATACATGGTGTAGCTGATGCATTTCCAGTTGCAATTGATTTTACTGAGCCCTGATTGAAATCCAGTAACTCCTTGTGGCTCCAGTACACTCTGGAATGTTTTCTGAGCTGTCTGTGGCAGGCAAAACCTTGTCATTTCCATCTGTGGCTGGCTTGTCACAACTTTAACACTTCATGAGAGAGTCTCATTTTCATTGCTAGACGTGTTTTGAAAGTGCCTTCTCATACTGAAAGCTGAGGCCCATAATGGACTTCATTAAAGTAGAACTGTTTTCTCCTAAGAGGCTTCAAAGCATTTTTTTCTGAACTCCATGCTGCTTTATCTGGCAGACAGGCATGCCCTCATACAAGAGGGCATTCTATAGATAGATATTTCACACTCAACAAGTTTTAAATAAAATATCAAGTAAAATACAGCTTTCTAAACTATAGTCTGCCTGTCACTTCTCTTAGTCCATTAGCTCTGGAAAGGTACAGAAAGATGGGTCTTCTTTTACTTCTTCCTTGCAAGCAAGTGTTATTTTTGAAGTTTATTCTAAAACAATGTTAAGAGAGAAGAGATTTTAGATTATTTCCCCTCTGTTTCTCCTTCCCCTGCCAAGGCATGGTATTTGTTTATGATTTTTTACTTAGATTTTAGAGACATGAATGAACTTTACCTGAACTTGCAAGATATCCAGATCTCCGTATGAGGATGAATTTTCCAGCTTGATTGACACCTTCCTTGAACCTCCATCTTCATCTTAGTGAAGCAGAGATGGTTCTAACTTCTGTGGCTCAGTGCCAAACCATGAGGAAATACATTAAGGAGGGGCTGAACACATAAGGCTGGTAAATTGTGGAATTACCCTGTTACCAGCAAAGAGAAAGCCCAGACAAGCTGGTGGCAGCAGAGTTTCACTTATGACTGCAGTCCAGATTCAGGTGTTCATAATTCTGTGTCACTTTTCCTGCAATCCCTCCAAAACATTTCCTTTGCTGAGTAGGGACAGTTTCCTCTGGCTACTCCTGACTTCAGTAAAAAACCAATTACATCTTTTTAAAAGGTAACTAACAGGGCTATGAATTGGCAACTAAAATCACAAGGCACAGGATTTCTTCCTGAAAATGAATTTCTGCCTGAGTGATCAAGACAGCCCTAGACATGCCTGGATATGCAGAGAAACAAGGATGGCAATGGACCAGGGAAGTTCCTAAATCAAAAAGTATAAAAAAAGTTAACAATCCACAGACTTTTCTTTACTTGGCATGATGTGACTCTTTTAGATAGGCAGGTTAATCCATTACTGCCTGAGAGAAAAAGCTAACCCTGTTGATTTTTTCACACATCCCTCTCAGGATCAGAAAACAGTAGATAGTAGATGACTTTTTCACATTGGTCTTGTCTGTTCATCCATCTCACTTCTCAGTACTGAGGGCTTTAACCGTGCTTTAACTATGCTGGTGTCCCAGATGTGTGGAAATAAGTGACACTGTGCCCTAACTATCTAACAGGGGCTGGGGAGGTGAATATTTGGAGAATCCTTTCTGCCACCCATAAAAAAAAAACAGCAAACACAGGTGAATACATGCTAGTTCACAGGTAGAAGAAAAGGATAGATAATTCAGGTTTATGGCGGTACAGAAGGAGGCTTGAGACACGTATGTGTCGCCCTGATTTTTTAAGTTTTTCTAAGCCTTCTGATGTTTACATTCTTGTAATGAACTTTCTCACACAATTTATGTTAATAATGTATTGTTTTGCATTCTTTTATGGAGGAGGAGAAATTTGATGGACTGTTGGTTTGTCCAGTGTCATTGGAGAGGTGGCACTGTCACCCTCCAATCCAGTCACTTTTGGAAATCTATAGATGTTGGAGTCAGAAATTAAAAAACTCTCTTTTATCCTTGGAAGAGCTGCGTGTCCATGTCGTGTTATTTTGTGTCCTATAGTAACAAGTATGTGCCATTTTCTCTTGTGGATATATTATTTGCCTTGTTGAAAGGCATGCTTGTTTTTCAGATGCCTTCATTTGTGACCACCAGTTTTGCTACTACCCTTTCAAACAAGGTCAATCTTCTGAATCAGTTACTCTCTTCCTCCAGCTTGCTCAGCCATCATTAATAGTAATCAATGAGGGGAAGAGCTGTTGTGATTGAAGGGAGTGACGTGGCTACTGCTCAGTCTTTGGAAGCCCAGATTTAGTGAGACTCATGCAGAGAGTGCTGCTCATTGCTCAGTTGAATGCTCTCTTCTTTGTCTGTCATTCCCTACCCCAACATCATGGCACAGTGAGAAACAATTGAGGTTTTGTGCTGTTTGAACATGATGTTGCTTTGGCCATTGAACAGCTCCTGTGGAATGCATTCCTCATTTCCCTGCCTTTGCATTCAGTCACACATGCAGAGAACACTCTGCGTACCAAGCTACAGGTGTTCCAGCCTTGCCATGCTGAGATCACCCACTCCCACTCCTAGCTTTACAAAGAGTAGCTAGCTGTTCAAAATAATTGTCTGAATAAAAGGGGGAAATAGCTAAGCTATCCACTCATAAAGTATGGGTCTATGACTGTGGGCAGCTGAGGTCAGTCCCCAGCTTCCCAGTTTCCGAGATGAGGCACTCTTCATGGATTATACTGAGCAAGCTGATGCCATGCATGGGTTTTTGGTCTTATCTAAATGAGCTAATGCTGTTCTTGAGCACAGTGCAACCCTGCCTGTGTTGTCAGCCATGCTTGAAACAATTAGAAAAGCTGGACTGAGTTGGTCTGCATGGAGGGCATCCAGGCCTGGACTAATGTGGGTTGTGATGCTCAAGGCTCTGTCAACACATCAGTTTACATACAGCTAATTAAGGAATGTCCAAAATGCAACTTCATTGCTTGGGGTTTTTGAGCTTTTCTGTGTCTCCAGGCAAGACATGCATTCCAAATTCTTAAACAATGTCAAATAGGGATTTAAGTATTTGGACTGACTTGTAAAGATGATGTGTAATCCTATGTCTCATTGACTTTGCTGTGGACATTCACCGAAAACAGAAACCAACCCACTTAGTTTTAATTTCACACCTTTAGGCTTACCTTTCCCAACAATAATGAAGAGGAATTTCATCTAAGTTTGTGAGTGTTTGAGGTAGTCTTATTGAAAGATGTGTATCTCAAATCTAGCTATAGAGATCTCATTAGTGATTTATTGATATTATTTATATAATAAACTATTTTCTGTATCGTGGAGATAGGAGATCCTTTGTATGCAAACAGTAGCTGAATCTCAATGATCAAACTTTTTCCTCAGTTTCACTGCTGGAAATCAGTAGTAACTCTGTTAAAATTGACAAAGTATTTCTGACTTAAGGTAAATGAGGCAAAAAATGTTTTTTACTGCCTAAGTGGAAAGTTATATACTTTTAAACAGGGTAATTTAAGGGAAAAGGTAGGCTAATGCTGACAAGTAATTTTTATATCACACCTAGTAATACGCTTCACACTTTTACACTTAAAATGAAACATATGACCCCAGAACAGTGGAACTACTTGGCCATGTGGGATATAATAATTTGAGAGGTGACAATGGAACAATGGAATACAGGCCAAAGTTGAGAAAAAATTATTTCAAAGAAGATTTTCAAATTACCTTTTAAATTATTTTTGGTTTAAATGACAAGGATCAGGCAGTCCATCTCATTTTCTCTGGTATGGTAGGGAGAGCATAAATTTACAGTTGAAGTTCCTACAGAAAAATGCTCCTGTATCTTTCTTTTCCTTTACTTGCGTGTGTGTTGCTGTCTAGTGCAGGCACACCCTGGATTAAGGAAAGTGTTTGGGTCATTTGGAATTATGGCACACAGATGAGAAATTACAGGTAGGATCTTTGGATTTATGAGAATGAGAAGTGGTTCTGTGTGACACAACCCCTGCCACTATCCTCCTGATGAGGTCTCTGGTGTTGAGATGACCCCGAGGTGTTAGAAAGTCTCTTTTTCCCAGCCCCAAGACCAAAGAAGAAGTTGAGATTCCTCAGCTCTGGTTCTCAAGGTTGTTTATTTTTTTCTTATCTGTAACATTCTTTCTCTGACCCACTGAGGTCTGTCCAGCAGGTCAGGTTGAGGCACAGTGACTGCCCTTGGGGCGGTGTTATCTTTTATACTAAAAACTACTTGTACTTTATTTACAATAGTTTTCCAATACCTATCACCTAGGCTAGACAGTCTGTCTCTACTCTAAACCAACCCAAAAATGCCACCATCGCAGTAGAAGATGGAGGCCAAGAAGGAGAAGGATGAAGACTCGACATGCCCAGATTCCTCCATCTTGCCTCCTGAACGCCCATTCTAAAAACCCCCAAATTCTACATTTTCACCCAGTGATAAATTCACTAACATTCTATTCAAACTGTTGTGGCTTGTAACTCCTTGCACAAAGTTGGCAGTTTTTCCCATTGGTTAAAATCAAAGGCACAGGTGTTTTTGACTCCGTGCCCAGGTCTCTGAGCCCCTTGCCAAGGTCTCGAGTCCTCCAGGGCAGTTGGAGAAATGTCCTGGATTCCGACATCCTCCAAAACATTTTGCACAAAGTCTGCAGTGACCAGCTCTTGTTCTGCTTTCTCAGGAGATGGACAGTGGGATTGAGTGCACCCTCAGCAAGTTTGCTGATGACACCAACTATGTCATTCAGTCAACATGCTGGGGGAGGGGATGCCGTGCAGAGGGGCCTTCATTGTCTTGAGAGGTGGGCGGTGTGAACTTCATTAAACCCAACAAGGCCAAGATCCTGCGTGTGACTTGGGAAATCCCAAGCACAAATACAAGCTGAGTAGAGAACATATTGAAAGCAGCCCTGTGGAGGACGACCTTGGGATGCTGGTGGGTGAGAAGCTCAACACAACCCAGCCATGTGCACTCACAGCCCAGAAAGTCAGCCCTGTCCTGGGCTACATCAAAAGCAGCAGGGCCAGCAGGATGAGGGAGGGCATTCTCCCCCTCTGCTCTGCTCTTGTGAGACCATACTCGTGTCCTGCATCCAGCTCTGCGGTCCCCAACATAAGAAGGACATGGACCTGTTGGAGAAAGTCCAGAGGACACCAACAAATTAATCAGAGAGCTGGAGCACCTGTGAGAAACAGTGAGGGAGTTGGAGTTGTTCAGCCTGGAGAAGAGGAGGCTCCAGGAAGAGCTTATAGCACCTTTCAGTGCCTAAATAGGGCTGTAAGAGAGCTGGTTTTAAACTGAAAGAGGGTAGGTTTAGATTAGTTATGAGGAAGAAATTCTTTACTATGAGTGTGATGAGGCACTGGAACAGGCTGTCCAGGGATGCTGTGGATCCCCCATCCCTGGAAGTGTTCAAGACCTGGCTGGATGGGGCTTTGAACAGCCTGGGTGAAGAGAATCCCTTCCCATGGCATGTGGGTTGGAAACCAGGTGATTTTTAAGGTCTCTTCCAACCCAAATCCTTCTATGATTCTATGATTACATTTGGTATGGTGATGGGATCAAGCTATTACAGGGCCCATTTGGCCACACATAACAATTGACAGTCTTAAGTCCTTTGTTCAGAAAATAATTGAAAGTCGCTGTCATTCTTAGAAAATATTTCATTTTTGCTACCTTGAAAAGACAAGAATTTAAATGTTTTCCTGATCTGTGGCCAGAGGGCCTACTCCAGAATCCACCGCCACACCTTCCACCCCCACCAAACCACTGCTGAGTATCCTGGTTCATTGCATGTCTGTTGAAAAATTGTAGCTGTCTTTATTGTTCAGCAGGAATGAGAGTGCTGTATAATCAAATTAGAGCCAGGCAAACATTTCAAGAAAGTTTTTGTGAAGAAATACATTAATTCAGTTTATTTCTGTTAAGATTAAGTGCAGGTCTCTTGTGTATTCTCTTGGTGTTACCACCTGATTATTTTGCAACTGGCACAAACTTGAAAGGCAAATTTCAAAGCCACATGCATACATTTTTACAAAATTCAGAAATTTAAATACTTACATGCTAATATTTGCATTGCGAGTGATCATCTAATCAAGGAAAATGAATCATTAACCTTTCTAAGATATTCAGGTTGAACTTCAAAATATTTGTGATCAATTCTAGACTTCAAAAGATTTGAAATAATATCATTGCAATACAAATGTTTCTGAGGCCAACAAAATTTCATGATAAGTATTTAGCTAGCAGGTTAAGGAGGTTCTTCTCAACACATATACCACATAATAACAACAATAAAACATACTTATACAATCTTCCCAATGTGTTGCCACAATCAACAAATCAACAATAAAAAAAAAATAAAGAAGTTTGAGACTGATTTTCCACCCGTGCTGACATCTATTGTTCTTGATTTTTGTGATTCTAAGTTTAAATTTCCTCATGTCGTACAATACCTATCATGTCCTTTGGGAGCTTATTCTTTAACCTATTGGATCAGAAAAGAAACATTTTCTTACAGATTTGCAGACTGGATGTTCCTCTGCTCAGTATTATTCAGTGACAGGGGATTATATTTCCTTTTGCAGTCTTAAATAATTTATTTTGTCCTTGTTATTTACAGTCTTTGCCTGGCATGACCTCCTTTTATCTTCCTATTCAATTCTTTCAATATTTTTTTCATGGGTCCATCTGTCTCTTAATCATTTGTTGCAACATTTCTCTGAGTCTTTTCCAATTTACTGGCATCTTTCATGCTCTAAGAGGCTTGTGACTTTACACAGTGTTTTTAGGGCAGGCAAACCCTTCATCGATTCAGTGCAGCCTCTTTGGCACAATGCTCTTGGCTTTCAAATACACAGCATCTACCTTTGCTTTCTGGATACCTTCAAATTCTAGTGCACAGGGATCTGTGATATAGGGAAAGGAATGAATTGACAAGAGGGTCTTTGCCCTCTGGAGACTCCCTGGTCAACATTGGGATGATCATCATGAACCAAGTAGTGCATCAGCCCCAGTCTTTGGAATGGCTTCACTTTACATTCCCTTTTTCTCTATTTTCTTACCAAGTCTATCCAAGTATCCCCTCCCCAAAGAAATGAAACACTGTATGTTTTTTCCTACTAGCACTGGTTTTCCTGACTACATAAGTTTTTATTTAATTAGTAATTATGATAGGGCTGCCCTGGTAATTCTTATTTTGGTTATCGATTCTGCCAAGATTGCTCCTCCCAGCTGTTGCACACAATGTTCTCCAGTTTTGCATGCACTACCCCTTAGGCCTGTCCCAGGTCAGGGTGGTCCATTGGCACACAAATTATTCCCCTTTTGTTACCTGGAGAATGCCACAGTTCCTCATTTTGTTGTCTTGTTAGGAGCCCCATGCTTGAGAACTAGTAATCTGCACGCCTCCCTCAGCACATTATATTGTGGATATTAGAACATTTTCTGTGAATTAAGATGACAAAACTGGACATTACGGCAGAGTTTATAATCTGTTACCTACAGCATTGTCTGCCTCCTTTACTATTGTTCCCTCTGGAGTGATTCAGCCCCATTGCTGGTGCAACACAATTTTCAAAACATTCAGCTCTGGCTTCCCTGTTCTGAACATCAAAATGATGAAATGTTTTGGTGAATGTTTTGGTGTTTTTTTTTTTTGGGGGGGTTTGTTTGTTTGTTTTTGGGTTTGTTTGTTTGTTTTGTTTTGGTTTGGTTTTTTTTTTTTTTTGGTTGGTGCTGTTTTCTTCCATTAAAATTAGGTGATTTTAGGGTTAAAGATAGAAATTATGGTGAGACACTGGTACTCTTGTCCAGCTCCAGCAGCTATTCTGCATCTCCATGGGCAAAACACTGTTTCCACTTCTACAATAAAATATTAAAATTATATAGTCCCCAAAGACTCTGAGATCTCCAAGGAGGGGGTGTGACAGATATTCAGAATAGCTACTGTTGGAAATTCTTTGAGACTTCCTGTCCATCTTGCATTTTAATTGCAGCCAGCACAAAATGGTTGCTGATTCACAGAACCTTCATGGACGCGCTTATGGTGGAACATGCAAGAGGAACCATGCCACTAACAGAAGTGCCAGGATATCTGGAGGGATCGGAGAAAAGGGTGGAGCGTGTGACAACAGCTGAGACTGATCTGCTCATGGCTGAAAATCCTGAACACTCACAAGACAGAACATTCATCTCCTGTGCCACACAAGACAAACATATATATTTTTTTATATTTTAGTTTATATCCTGGTATCTTTTAATGAAAGCACTGAAGGTCAGCTCTGAGTCAATGGATAATACTTCAGTTTTCTCATGCTGCAGTGAGAAGCTTTCCTCCAGAGCTAGTTACTGTAACAAATCTCACTTTTGTGAGCCACTGTCAGTCTCATTTCGAAAAGAAAAGACATTATTTTAAGGTCTCATTCCTTAGCTTTCAGTTTATCTCAGAACTCCTATGAATTAGAATTTTTAAAGGACTAAAGTTAGTCAACATGGTCATTTCTCATTCAAAATGGTGTTTTAATTATGATCCATGTTGGGGAATATATGTATTAGTATAATAGAAGTATTCTACTTAATTAAAAAGAAGGCGCTCTGTATTTTCTTCCTTTGGATATGCTCTCTCACATCCAGCACCCTCACTCTCAGTGTATATGCAGAAACATACATTTCTCCTACTGCTGGTTCTGGCAGGGACTTTTAAAGATGGGTTTTCTTTATTTTCCCATGGGACGGGGCATATAGGAGAAGAAAGGAAAAGATTTTACAAAAGCAGTCTTTGTAAGTGGGTAGTAGATAACCTGATGGCTTAGCTGTAAGACATTGCATTTATATTCTCTGGGAAAAGGAAATACTGTGAACCTATTTTGCTCTTCTTAGACCAAGAAAAACACCACTGGTTAATAAAGAGAGAAAAATAGGATACCTATAGGCTGATAATGTTGTCTAGAGAGGTTTGTATCATATTAGAACACTGATGTCCAGAAAGGAAGGACAATCTTTCTTCCTTCCCCTGATTAAAAGGAATTGTCTTCTCTTAATGTCCCTTGCAACTTAATTGATAAATCCTTTCTCCTTCAACCTAATTTCACTAGTGGTTAGTATGTATGTCACATCCCTAGCATTTGCTCTCTGTGCTGAAGTAGAGAAATATTCAGAAAATGAAAAATTACTGAAGACAAGAAAGATTCTGAAAGGTGAAAGAATCTGGAAGCTTATCCCATTTACCTGGATCTCCCAAGAGTGCAACATTTGAATGGATGTGTGAAGATTTTCTGGAGGCATTCCAGCATGACTGGATTTTGCTTAGGCAGAGACCAGTCACTGATGTATTTCTGTGCTGATCAAAACCAAAAAATAATGTAAGCAGGAGGTAAAACAAGTCTTTGTTTTAGTTTGTCAACCTCAAAGCAGCTTGAAGTTTGGCCTGAATTTTGAATAAATGTTCAGGTTTTGTATTTTATTAATTCAGAGCAGTTAATCTAGTCTTAACAGCACATTCCACATTTCCATATAAAAGAGAAGAATTCTGAGGCATGCCCTCCCTACACTTACTCTGTTTTTTGGCTGCCAGAAGGTCTGGAATAATTAACAGCTCCTTATTCTTATTTCTTCTCTTTTTCTGTCCAGATTTAAAAGATTGGTGCATCCTCCCTTTTGATTTGTTTTTCTTTACCAGGCAGTGTACTGGATACAGAGTAAAACTGCAGGATAAGTCTGGGAAGGTGTTTTTTCTTTTACTGGAAGTATGTGGGCAGCTGACTGCAAGATATTCAGGAAGACTTCTGGGACAGGGTTCCACACTGGGTGCTGGGAGTACCCATTAATTATTGTGAGCACACTGTAGGTGTTGGCTTCATTTTGTCGGGCAGATTATTGCTGCTACCCCTGTAAATGGGCCAAAACAATCTCTGCTTTGACAGGCTGGGACTCTGAGCAGGGGCAGGGCCCTGTGAGCTGACCACAGAACTGGCACCACTCACTGCTCAGTCACATGTGGGGCCCTTCTCTCCCTTTTTCAATTTGACAGCAAGGCCATGAACACCAGTTTGAGGGGACACAGCGAGGGCAATACAACTGCAGCTCTTCTGGGAAGAGTGTTTAAGAGATGCCAAGTGTAGGCTCATGCACAAGGATTCCCAGCAGCAGGAAGCTGCTGTGAGAGCAGAAGACAAGGAGCCAGGAACGGCCCCTTGAAGAGAGCACAAGGAGCAGAGCAAACAAGGTTTTGCCTCTGCCTAGGGATGTCCCTCATTGTACAAGCATCACGAGGGCTACCCTGACATCCGTGCTGGTTTAATCCTGTGCTCTGCATTAATAACCTGACTCTATCTAGGCACCTTCCCAGGAGCCTTTTACAAGCACGACCAGGAAAAGCCTATGCATGTGTGCCAGAGGGGTATCCTGCCAACATGGGAGCAGTTGCTGCATAGCTGAGATGACAAAATCTGCTTTCAGCTGCCAGGCAGCTTGGGCTGGCTGAGTCGGCAGGGGCTGGAGTCCCAGCAAGCAGGCTTGGGGATACTGTGTGACTGCTGGAATTCAGGCACCCAGCAGACATTTCCAGTGTCCAATCCCACTTAACACGGGCATTACCTGCTAGAGCTGCGCTGGGAAATGTCAGGGAAGATGAGTTTTGGCTAATGTGCTCAGTACACTTGGTAAAGGGCAAGGCAAGCTAAGGCTAGGCAGGCTAATAGCTGTGATGATATATCATGTATCCATGATTACTTTTGCTAGTCTGGGAAAGAGATATACTTATTTATGCCAAGATAACTAATGGCTGAGCTCTCATTTCCTCTGCTGTCAGTATCAAGAAGATTGGACCTGCCTTGTTCCTACTGCTGCCTGCAGATTTAGCTGTGAAAAAGCAGATGACAGAAGTCTGGATTTCAATAGTAAGCAGAGCTCCCATATGAAGCACAAATATTTCAGTGTTGTAATTAGAACACACTAAGGGAGTGCAGTGAGCAAACCATTTTTATTAGTATCATTAATTTGCTTGTTTTAGGAGGAAAAAATATAAAATGTGCTTTTTAATGTTTTAATTGCCTTCTGATATACTGCTGTAGGTGCACAGAAAAGGTAGAATGAACAGAGACTAGAGCTAAAAGGAAGCTGGAAGCCATCTCAAGAGGCATTCTTAGCCTATCCTTTAACTCCAAAGCAGAATCAGCTATACTTAAAGCAATCCTGTCAGGCATTTGTGTTATCCGTTCTTCAAGAAATTCAAAGCAAAGATAGAACTGCTTCCTATGGGAAACTTCTCTAGTCCTTAACTAATATTACAATTAGAAAATTTCCCTTAGTTACTGAGAAATTGCCTCCTGTTCTGTCTACCAGGTGCCCAGAAAGACTAATCCTTTATTCCTTGCAGGATGATTTTGTGTTCCACATTACATTTTTTGTGATTTTTTTAATGTGAGATGATTATTTCCTTTTTCCCTTCATTTTTTTTCTCCTCAGTCTTTGTTTCTTCTGATTGGGTCATATTGTTTAGATCTCTGGCCTTCTGAATCTCCTTGCTCTTTTCAAACCAAATGTTCCCTGCACTTCTTGAAATATGATGCCTGAAACAAGAGTCAGTGTCCCACATGAGATCTTATGTATAGAAGGATTATTTTCTGTGTCATAGGTAATTTCCTTGTTCATACACTTAATGGTGACATTCAAGTTTGGGAGCTTTTAATTTCCATAATATGCCACAATTGATTAAAATTCCCTTTGTGACCCACTGTGGCCCTAATAACATCTCTTGGCAAGTTGCTCTGTCCTGTCTGAAGTGAAGTACTCCTGCCTGACTTGCAGGACTGTGCTGTACCTGAGTTTGTTGAATGAAACCTTTTTAATTCCAGACTGATTTTCCTTTTTGCAAAGATCACTTTTTATTCTGTTAGTGTTTTCTAGAGTGCTGCGGCCCCCCTCAGCTTTATGTCATCTGCACATTTAGCAAGGGCACTCTATTCCATCACGGGTTTATGAAGGGAAGTAAAGGCAGCAGGATAGTACCAGACTCTCTGAAACCACACTTGAGACATGTTCTAGAATGACAGAGGACTACTAATTGATTTTGCTAAGACAGATCTGTAATAATGAATAACCACTGCTTAATAGTATGTGGTGAGCCTACCTCTCAAAGAAAAACTGAAATATTGCTCATTTCTCAAAATGAACCTGAAACAAACACATTGTTAAAAGTCAATAATAAGCATTGGACTAAACTAATTCAAGCTACTGATCTTTTTTCCCCAAAGCAGAAGTAAACTTTAACAGTTTTGGACAACTTTGTGGATCTCAGACTGGAAGGAAATGCAGATAGAGCCAAAGTAAAACATAAGTTAAAGAACATTGATTTAATTCCTTTCATACAAGAGTATACTATGGTTAGTTAGCCCACAAAAACGCAAGGAGACACTGACAAAAGCCCAGCCTAGATCAAACCCAGGAATGGAATATTGAGGTAAGGAGATGTCAGCATGTGCTGCAGCCCAAGACTGGGATGAGCTCAGGCTCCTCGGTCACCCTCTCACCTAAATGCAGAGACTGGGACTCAGCTCACTTTGTCCTTTGTCCTCATTCCAACCCCACCTGCTCCTGCTTCTCCATCCACAGAAAGTGGAAGACACATTTCTCCCTTGGGCATATTTTTGTGTTTAAGTGAACTCACAGCCTGAAGTTTGTACTTTGTTTTTGTGTGAGACTACCCTGTAAGAATACCCAGTGTTTTTAAGGTCCTCCTAAAAGTAAGCATAACTATGTAAGGAAGATCATTCTGTTGCCATTACACTACTTAAAATTATGGACCAAGTTTGATATTGGGGAATTAAAGCAGAGAATATAAATTGTCCCTTCTTTAGTAGAAAAAATATGTCAAGCTACCTTTTGAGGTATCCTTTTCACATGTACAGATAGCAAAGCTCCAAGTGATGATCCTCAAGACTCTGGAGAAAATTTTCATGTTTCCAGTCAATGCTGCTGAAAACAAAACACATCCCTGAGCCTTTCAAACTTTCTTTGCAGGGACTTACAGCCATCAGCTTCTTAGAAGCAATCTAGGGAAGGGAATGTGTAGCAGAATACAACTCTCCCACCTACTAGTTCCAATTGTTTTGTTGAAATATAGAAGGAAACAGACCTAGAGGGTAACTTAAAAGAATTAGACAAGTTTGAGTATTAGGATTGCAGCTAAAATGTTAATTTTTAATGCTTGTTTCAGAACTGTGTTTTTTTCCTGTCCCATAATTTAGTAACAATTCTACAGTTGCCACAAGTGGCAGATTGTTTATAATTCATTACCTAAGCTCTTATCTGATTAATTTTATTCTTATTTCTAATCTTTCATTCTCTTCCTCTTTCCCTGAGTTTTGGACAGAGCTAACTGCTCTCAAGAGAGATTAGCAAACTGGTCCATAAAAACTAAAAGTGACCCTGAATGCTAATCCATCTAAACCTGCTGGCAGCTTCAGGGTGTTTAAAGATTTAGAGATATTCGCATGGTGGGAGCTCAGCTATGTAGAGGACATTTTTACCAGCACAGCACTGGCAGTCTTAGTGGATGGGATCCAGCTGGGAAATAATCTTAGAAAAAAAATCAGATAAATCTAACCTCTTATGATATTTAGGATGCGCCTAACAAGCCTTCTGTTCAATAATTGCTGCCATCATGAGAATGACAGTTGCCAGAATCAAAACCTTTCCCATGACTAAACCTAATATTCATAAAGAAGAAAACACAGGCTAAAGGACCAAACCTCAGATAGATTTCCCGTATGATGAAGAAATGTTGGATGCTCCTAGGAGTTTACAAGGGATTCCACTGTTGCTTCTCTTGCATTACTTGGAAGGAGCTCAAACACAAGACTGAGTCAAATCTGATCTGAGCTTGCTTTTGCTTGAGAGTGCAAACTTTGACAGTGAATGAAGCCTTTACTTGGGCTAAATAAATCTTCACTTCACATGGCTACTAATCTCTCCCTCACATGGCCTGCATGGCCTCTGCTAGGAAAACAACATCTCACAGAGAGTCTGTGTACCATTTCACATCTGCAGCAGTGCACAGAAGGGCAGCTGTGTCTCTGCAGAGGGGCAGGAAGGCTTCACTTACAGGCATAGCACACAGAATGAACTGACCTCACTTCTTTTCAGTACCATTAGTTGCATACCCCCCAGTCAGTAATGCTAATTTATACAGAGCTGCCTAATGAAATCAGTGTGCATGCAATGATCTTATGCTTTACAACTGCTGCTTAAGGCTATTTGACCATACTTTCCAAAGGTCAGTGCACAAAATCATAGCTGAAAGGAAAAAGGATTGGAGTAATTTGCTCTGTCCAATAAGAATCGTGGTGACCTCCCTTTTAAGATGGTCTTAACCTGGTTATTAGTGATATGCTTGAAGTTTTCTATAAGCACAGGTTTTTCTGTGATGCAGGTGAAAAATTCCAGCTTCTTTGCACTTCCAACTGAAATCATGGTTCCTGTTTTCCAACTTACTTGGCTTAAAAAAAATGGCTCCTTCTTTATGGAAGATAAACATTCATCATCAATGACAATAAAATCAGTCATTGTTTCTCCTGGTGAGGCTGCTATTGGAGGAAGCTGTGATGCTGAGCAACCTGCCCTCAGCAGGAGCCCCTGTGCCTGGGCTGGCAGCTACACCCAGGCCCAAGCAGGAGATATGAATTGCTCTATGTAGACTAAGTTTTGGCTATGACACATGGGAAAATATATGTGTTTTCCAAGGCATCACAGATAAAGTTCAGAACGGGTTATTTGGTAGCCCCTGCAACCCTTGTGCCCAGAGCATGTGGCAGTTGAGATTTATAATTAAATCTGAATGCGTGGCAGCATCATAGCAGGAATTAAGCCAAATGCTGAAATTTTTCCTGCATGTGGCTGAAAGCTCTGTGAAGCCTCTGTTTTATTTGTTGTATTGTCTCCACATGATCTTAGACACTACAAATGTATTGTTGATTTGTAAAGCTTAAACTCTGAGTTTCTATAACCATTTTTTTTTGCCTTGGAAAATAAAAAATTTGCCTTTGTGACTCAGAGAATGGAATCACAATGCTACTGTGTCCATAGCAAAGCTACTGATTGTTTCTTATGAGGTAAGTCAGTTTATGTATGACAAACCTCTATAGGTAATGGAAACCAGTACTGTCTAAGTCAGCCAGTGCAGATACTTGTGTGTCCTTGCAGCCTCTAGGGGGAAGCCACGCAGACAGCTTCTGCACACTCATTTCTAGGTGGGAAACACTAAGGGAGATGAACCCAATCTTGTAGTAGCTAAAATCTATGCAGACACGTAAAGATGAATAAGTTCTCAGTGATTTTGATGAACCAGTGAATTTTGATGATTGCTTTGTCTGTCTAGATGTCAAATAATCCTAAGAAATCTGAATTTATTTTATAAAGCTTCTCATTCATGAAATAGGAATATTCTCGTCTTTCTCCATAATTTTTTCATACATATGTAACAATTTCAAGGAATTTGTTTTGAAGCAGTACAACTCCAAGTACATATTTCAAGCTTCAGGAGGTAGATATTAGCCAAACAAATAATGATGATGATGGTGGTGATGATGATGATTCTAATTTATCACAAAGTCTGTTGTAATTCTGTTCTGTTCTTCAGCAGAAAGTCCTCCCAGAAACCAAGCAGAGAACAATCTGTGGAAAATCTCTCTTTGAAGCCCCTGGTGCTGGCCTCCTCTGATAAGAAGTGAGATTCCTGGGGATGTACAGTATGGGGAAGACTTCTAATGTGATTATGCAAGTTTGGAGATGAACAGAGGGTGGCAATATTTATATCCTAAAAAAGAGAGAAGAAACACACTCTTGAAAAAAGGTATCTTTAAAAAGACTGAGTCATAATTTTAAGTCTACTTATTTGGCTTACCCACAGACCTTTCACAACAGTTGCAAGACATTTATTCACAGTAGGCTGAGACCATCCCATCTGAGTGTATATTTCTTAATAGTGGCACCTGTTCAGCCTTCATACTACCTTCATACCATATATATTGTGTGGATAGGGATTAACACAGCCTAGATGTCAAAATCAGCCTCATTCAAAAGGGGTGGGAGGATCTGCCTTTGAAGTAAAATACAGTATTATGAGGCTTAGGAGTCTTTATACAAAGAATGAGAAGTCATTTCCCAAGACAAAGAGACTCTATTATTCATGTGTCTAAATGCGATATAGATATGTACAAAATACCCTGTTTTAAATTCACTTCTGAAACATCTTAATCTGATTGATGATCTCCAGCTTCTTATATTCAAATCAGTTCAAGATGTGAGCTCGGTGTCTCAAAAATGAAATGCTGGTCAAAAGTAATGAAACTAATGTCTCCAGGTAGTTTCCATCCTCAAATCTCCATTCAAAGCATAACTTTCCTGAAAGTTGTTTTAGACTGCCAATAACATCTTTCTTTTGATTTTGATTCTTTTTTAATTGAATAAAATAATTTTCATTTTGAGGAAAAATGCAAGAGACTATATAATTTTTTCCCTTTGCTTTTGTTTTTTCATTATCCACTACATGGATGGGTTAGCTCCAGACTACAGGAAACTATGTATGTTCTTTGGAAGATTAAATTAAAGGCAGGATAAGAAGAAGGTGACAATGATTCTAAAGTGATTACTAGAGCAACATACAGGTGATGTAATTGTCAGACACACATAGAGGAAACAAATGGAAAATTGAAAGCAGAAACAGTAAGAGAAGGCAAAGAAGGAAAGATAGAATCTGGATGAGGGAAATTGTGGATAATTAGTGGAAATATAACTGAAAATATGTCCTAATTTGTATAATCAAATGCTCCTTATTGAAATTGTGTAGGAAACCCTAACCAGTATTTTGTAGAATATCATTCACTTTGACTTCACAATCTTCGTGTGTTGGCATCATTAATGTACAACACATAATGTGCCAGTCCTATATAAAGTGAAAAGAGGACTTTGAACAGAATATAGAATTACAATGTGTGAAAAACTAGAAAGCACACATTTTTAAAGTTTATTTTACAAAACCAAACATACAGCTAAGGTTTATGTCCCTTTTTCCCAGTTTGTGCAATGGGCTCTTTCTTTTTCTTTCTCAAAGATATGTTTGACATATCTTACTTAACTTTATTTGTATTGCCTCATGTTTCAAAGGAATGGGTCTGAAATACCCTTTCTCTACATTTTTAGATGGAACAAGAGGAATAAAAGAAAAGATTTGTTGAGCCTGAAATCATCCAGTCAGAAACTGCAAAACAGGAGTGCGCTTGCTGCATTGTACCTGGGATTCTTCCCACAGAAAGGATGGTGAAATGCTGGAATTGTGCTTCAGCTCCCAAGACATGTAGAATTGCTGGGCATCCAGGCAGTTTTTCAAAGGACAGCCTTTATGGTCTTAGAGTATTCACCACTTCACATACACTTAATCTTGAATAAGGCCTGGTAAGGATATTCATAGGTTAGTGGTATTTTGTGCAGCAGGCATTTATTTTCCCTTTCCTCTACTCTTCCTCACATCGCTTATACCAACTCAAAGGGCAGGAAAAAATGGTGCAGAAGAGAAGTTCTTGTCTTTTTAATCGAGGCTGAGAGCAGCAGGATTGAATGCTGATGTCTGGAAAAAAAGAAAGGGACACATCTGACAAGAATTTATTAGATCAAGTTCTCACAATGCAGAGCACAGGAATATTAGAAAAGGGAAAGGAAGAAAACCTGTGGATGGACTGAAACATCTGTTTGTCATTTTGCAAACACTAACAGTCCAGCAAGACTGTTACTGTACTTTGGCAGTATTTGACTCAAAAATTCCTGGGAAAGATAAAAGCTGCTTCTAGATGCTTCTGTTCGTCTACCCACTAATGATTTCACTGTCAGCTGTGAATAGATCTATTAATAAGTAGTGTTTTGAATTTATAAATCAGTTCGTGCCTAATCTTTTCTTCCAGGAAAGCTCACATTGGTTCCAGTTGCTTTCACAATTTGGCATTTCCTCATGAGAAGCCAATGGAGTTCCCCCCTCCCTTGCAAAAGAGACTGTGGTGGGAAGCAGGGCTACTTAGTACCTTAAGGGAGGAATTCCTTCACCCTCTGGGAAAAGCATCCCTGTGTAACAGGAAAATTAGATTAGGATGTTACCATTGTAGAGAAGAGATTTTAAACTTTGGTCTTTTAACTTACACACAGGCACATTGTAAGGAGTTTCCTGCATATCCTGATTTGTTGAGTGGCTACTTGCTTTCTGCCAGATGTCTACCAGCATTTTATAGCTAGAGACCTTTGCAAATGCAGCCCATAGCTCCTAACGTCTGAGGTTTTCTTCAGAAAGTTCTTGGTTTCTCCCAGCTCCCACTATGTTTAATTCTATGTGAAAGCACTGGAAATGAGAGATGTCAGTAATAATTCTCAGGGAACTCTGAAAGTCTGACACTTTCCATTGCTCCAGAAGACAGCTCCAACTATTCAGCCTTGCTTTTCAGGACTAGAAGGGAGCAGGATTTGGGTAGGATTTGCTTTGTCTCTGCTCTTGACATTTGTCAGAAATAGTTCCCACCGGGTGAAATTTTAAATGGACGGATTCCCAAGCTGCAGATCCTGATGGTCTGGATATTCTGGAAGGATGAAATTTGGGTTGGGGTTATTTTTGTGATTTTTTTTGTGTGGAGCAAGGAATGAAGAAGGGAGTGGTTTGTACCTTTTTCTTGTTGGTTCTTGTGGCTTTAAAATGATTCATGTATAGAAGAGAAACAAAAGCCCATTAAAACCACTTGGCAAAGGCACGACAGACTTGGAATCCGCTATGAAACCAGAGATTGCAGGGTGTACCTGGGCTGAAATACTTGTACCGGTGCATGACATGGATGACTTGAAATCCAGCTTTCAGGAAACTTTTTGCTTCATCTAAACTGTTTCAAAGAACCCCTTTATGCAGAGAAACTTCAACAAAGCCTGTGGCCAAAATTTTCTCGGATAAGATTCGTCCAGTCTTCTTTGCTTCTTCACAGTTTGACAGCAAGAGAAGCAACTCAAAACAGAAAAGTGTCATAATTGCTTTATGCCTACACTTCCCTGGTTCCTGTGTATGAAGTTTGCACAGAGAAGCTGTGTCAGCACTGGGAGAAACTGATGTGACTGCAGTTCATCTTTACCAAGTTTATTGTAAATTCTGTTAATAGCAATGTTAGTGTTTCAGAAATTCATTGAAAAAGCATATGGGACAGCTGCTCTCTACATGCTCTCCCTTTCCCATCCCAACTGGAAGGATCAGATTCTCAGCTGGTGTAAAGTGCTGCAGCATCACTGATACCCATGAAGTACTCATTTACTCCATCTTTACATCTCATAGAACACTAGAGTATGCAGAAGTTACTAATTTCAGCAATCTGCCTTATAAGAACTATTAGCAGAAAGCAAATATCACAAGCCATTGCTTAAATTTTCAGTCTCACAAACTAAGGAATTCTACCCATTTTCAGAGTCCAAACGTTTAAAAAAGTGCAAACCCGCTCTGAAGAGACAGTTGAATTTATTAAAAATGTTCTGTGTAATGATCTATGCTGATGGCTCCCGGATCTAAGTCTTGCAAAACATATGTGGCAATTATTAAGCCTGTTGTATCAGCAGCTTTAAACATAGTGTTGATCATGGTTGTTGCTGAAATTTAGATTGTTGGTTTTATGACTGCAGTATTTGGAAATCTTGCCAATAGGAAGTACTTTAATCAGTTGTTATTTTTCTGTTATCATAATAGAGATTACAAAATTGAATAAGACTAAATTAGACTAATGAATATATTAACAGTGAAGAGATTCATTCATTAAGTTTACTCTCAAAAAAAATTCAAGGAATTTACCTGTATTCTTTAAGGATCTATGAAGTGGTATTCTGGGTCTATGCGGCCCCAAATGTTCTTTCCTAAAGGGATCAGCTGCAAATATATAGGGCAAATGTAAGAAATGGAAGGAAATAGAGAGGATGGTTCTTCATTGGTGCCCTCAAGCCACCTTCTTCAGAATTGACAGGTGCTAGAGGTTGTATCCCTTCCATCACATTCAACACCACACCAGCAGATCTTTCCCCAGGAGCTCTCTGAAACAGTTTTGAATATGTTTAAACTCTCGCTCACCTCTATGTCTTGCAGTATTGAGTTCTGCAGTTTATTTGTAAGTTGTGTAAAAGCAGGTTTTTTTGTTGTTCTTCCTGATAGAAAACATTGGGGCACCTCTAGTTCTTACACTCATAATAGCTTGTAATTACCCCTTGTCTGCTTTTTAAGACTGTGTAGACCTATTTGGTGACTTTCTTCAGTCCTGTCTTTCCAAGATGAAGAGCTGCAGGCTATATGCACATGAAATCTGTTCTGTATTTCTAATCACCCTTACCATGACTTCAAAACTACACCAAGCTGTTTTCCAAATTGATTGAATTGGTTTGTGTTCAAGATGCGACATTCCATGGACTTACAAAGATACTTTTTGTTTTGTTCCCCATTCAATTCAAGCATTAGATTTGCCTTTATGAAAATGGCAGAACATTGTGCTAATGTTTTCAGAGGAGCAGCCAAATATTTTCTAATTGGTGCTAGATAATTTAGAAATCATCATAATTTATGCCAGTTTACATGGGAATCTCTGAATTTCAAAATTTTAGTATTTTCTGCCACTCTGTTGGCTGGGTGAATAATTTAATAAAAATCATACTTAAAAAACTGTAGTTTGTGAAAGTAAAAAATAAAAATAGACTCTTCTGAGTCAAAATATTTCAATAAAAATTAGATATTAACTTTTTGATGAGATTATGCTTATCTTCTCTTCTTTGAGTCACTGAAATGTTGCTTTGCAGTTCGAGCTTAAGGTCATTCATTGCTCTTTTCTTGCTCTCTGATAAATTCTCCTGGACAAAGATTACCATATCAAGAAAGTTGTATGTGAGGGAATTTGCATAGGAAGGTCTGCAGGTGAATAGTGTTGGGTTTGCTCAAAATAAAACACATTTAGATAGCAATTTTATATTTGCAATTTTGATTTTTAGACTTTGGAATACACTCGTGTTCATTGAAATAAAAAAAAAATAATATGCTTTGTATCTATCAGTGTTAAAGAACAGCCTAAATTCTGATTGTCAAATGTTCTTAATGAGTCACTTAACAGCAGCTCCAGACTAGGACTCTAAAGTCTTATTCTGATGCTGAATTTAACAAGTTGTCAGCAACCCACTCAAAAAGTGTAGTCAAATAGATGAAGAATTGGCTTTCAAGATTTTTTTACCAGTTTTATTCTGTATCAAGCAAAAATAAAATTGAGGAATGGGCTGGCCAGTGCTCAGGCAGGAAAAAATAGCAAAATAAATCAGAAACATTTTTCCTATTACTGACTTACACAACTGTAATAACATCATTCACTTAATATTCCATTCTGAATATAGATAGATAGATAGATAGATAGATAATAGATTAATTTTATACAATTATATTATTCCACATGTTTCAGTGAAAGTCTACTTATATGGGCAAATATAGGATGAAGGAGTACTTTTATAATTTCATGCTTAAAGAAGTCTTTGAGTAGGGCTAAAGAACGAATGCTGTGAAACATTTTCAAG
Source organism: Emberiza elegans (assembly GCA_024865655.1). Taxonomy (NCBI): domain Eukaryota; kingdom Metazoa; phylum Chordata; class Aves; order Passeriformes; family Fringillidae; genus Emberiza; species Emberiza elegans. The sequence continues at coordinate 21,376,284 of JALJVW010002597.1, read as the reverse complement.
ACAGAAGAAGACAGTTTTTTCCCTCATTTCAATACACACAGAAAATTTAAATGAAAAGAAACAGATAATGGAAAAATACTTCTTCCCTTCTGCTTTGGTTAGTTGTTACTGTTGTCACCAATGATGTCTTAATGTTCCTGACAATTTAAATGATAATAAAAGCTACAGTCTTGAGAATTCTTTCATAGTAGGTAACTGTTCTCTCTAGGGAGATGTAGATAACACAAGGAGGAAAAAACCACTTATGATAAAGAGGTCCATAAAAAAGTACCATAATATCTTATTTACTGTAGTAGTTGAATGGTGACACTGACACAGACTTTAGCTATATTTTCATAATGCTAGTTTCCCTGTTTATAATTGGGTAACCAGCCCACAGTCTGTATCTGAAAACATTTGTATATGCTGTATGGAGGGGCAGGGAGAAGCAAACAAAAGCAAGGGGGAAAGAAAAGGCATTGCAAAAAAGCCCAGGATTTTATTCATGTGACTGAGAAGCAAAAATCCCAAACAAATGCATGATCACTCTCATTTTTGTAAAATTGTCTGCTGCTGTAGTAGCTTTGATTTGACTCACACTTTTGGATGTCTGGGAAATTAGTGATGTGAACTGTGATGCAGCTGTGTCTCTGTGCCAGTCAGGACACCATCAGTGGCACTTGAAGCTCATTTTCACCTCTTTGGGAGGGCATTGCAAGGTCTAAGGAGCAGGCAGAGAAAGGGAGGGATGCAGACTGGGGTTTTGGTTGGAGTGTGTCCCTGAAGTCAATGGTCATACACAACAGGATAAAGTCCCTGTCTTCCCACAAAGCAATCTGCTGGGATGAATTGCCCATTTTATTTTACCTAACAAATTAGAGATGAGGTTTAACTTTGTCCTACTCCATGCCCACAAAACATTTACTTGCACATCCGCTAACCAGCTTTTGCCAAGGTTACCATATGTAATATGGGGTATAGAAAAACAAGTAATTTTGGAACAACAGGTGTGTTCTGACTTGAAATCCACCAATCTTTCTCAGTTTTGCTGTATGACATGCAAAAAAGGCTTTCACACTGACTGCCATATATTCAGTCTGTCAGATAACCACAAAATATTCTCAGGTTTTTTTAATGTTCCTTCTGCTGGGTAATGAATGGATGGCATTTGAAGTGGCAGTCTAAAATGCTGTTGAACATACTAATAATTGGTTGTTGGCTTATGTTTCCAAATGCATGTATTATTTTAACTCCCACTTCAAAGGAGATAATCCAGTACCAAACCTGAGGCAGGTCCTCACTTGCAAAGGATGTTGACAGGCCAGACCTGTAGCAGTGAAACAGAGCAATAACATACATACAGGCAGAGTTCTTTTTCCTTGCTTGCCTGGCCAACATACATGGTAGGTGGAAATAGAGATGGACTGAACATCCCCAGTTCCTGCCATTGCAGCCTCTTCCCCCTGTGACATTTGCTAGTGTGGGACTGGGCTCCAAATCCCTCCCTTTGTGGCTGGAGCAGACTAAAGCAGTGGTATTTCTCTAATCCCTGACCTGGCATAATCTCATCCTTGTCCTTTTGGGTTGAAAATCTGGATACCAAAAAGTCCAAAAGATTGCTGTCACTGGTGCATAGTTTCTAAAATAACTTTCCCTTTTCTGCTTCCTCAGAGATGAACAGGGCTATTTTACAGACATCTCTGAGACAGGGAAGGCCAGCTATAATATAACTTTCTTTTTTTTTTCCACTTGAACAATGTGAATATGACAGGACATAATGTTTCAGTACAATCATGCAATTTTAAGAGGTTTCAGTTCCTGCTACAACCAATGTGAATTAATTTGTATCCTATATCCAGACTGTATCAATCCCTTACTTTTGAATTTGGTCTCAGTGTTAGCCACTTAGCCAAGATCCAACAATTTCCCTGTTTTTATTTCCTTAGAAACAGGAAATACATCTGTTTGTGAGCACATGATGTTTGTGTTTGTGTGCAGTGGCTGTGTGTTGGGCAGATCTGGAGGCTATACCAGCTTGGGAGCCTTGACACCATACCAGTCCCCATGCACAAGGTGTCTTCTCTTCCTCATACTGAAAACATTCCAATCCCTTCACCTGTACCACATGAACCATGGTGACATTTTAGCAGACTTGGATCCAGACCTAAATGCACACTTCAAGTTGTTGTTTTTCAAATCACTAATTTCTTCTCTGCTTAGATTTCACAGTTCTCTTACTGTAGATCTTCAAACAACATAGCTCGCGGTATCTCTAAAAACTGAGGGGAAAATCTGTTAGCATATTCATATTCATATTCATATGTGTATGAATATAGAACAGATAAAATGACTAAAAGACTTGATTCCAACAAAACATGATTTTTCACCTCCAAACCCCATGAAATGGCATGAAATACAGTATGGAATATAGGAATGCAGATGATTCTGTTCATAACCCTGGGTTAAGTGGTATGCAGACATGTGGGCAATAAAGACGATTATGCAGTATCAGACCTACGGAAGACAAGTATGGATGAACACAACACATGTTGATAAAAAATGGGAAAAGCAGTTCACACCAGAGAGCTGCAACTTAACTGTGGTAGATGCTGGGACACTGTGAGGAGCAGCAATTCCCTGAGGACAAGAGGTGCGGTGGTCCCCTGCCCTGGGGAGGTAGGGCAGGACCTCACCATCTATATAAAGCCTTTCCACCTCCCCAGGGAGAAACTCTGGGCAGCCAGGGGAAACAGGGGCAGCCCCAGTCCTGGGTACTGGGCACCTCCTGGGAGGTGGGAACCTGCCAAGGATGGGCTGGGCTGTCAGCCTGTGGATGGGGGTCAGGATCAGGCCAGACGGGGGGAAGCTGCATCAGACACAGCCCTTCTGTATGCAAATGCAAACTAGTGAGAATATCACCACACTTACAGGGACACACGGAATAATGGGGTGTTTCTGAGAGATGCTGCACAGCCCGCTTCTTTCACCCTGTTCTGAAAGTGGTGCCTGGTGTGCTGTAGGCTACAAAGAGGTACTTGGTATCCAAGAGGTCTTAATTACTGTGACTCCACAGAGAATTTAACTGCAGGAAGATACCATGCCATTAGAAACACATATTTAAGTCGCTGCTCTGCTGTGAAAATAGGCTGTGCTGGATGAGGAAGCATTCTCCAGGAGGCAGAGTGGTGAGACTCCCTTGGAACAGATCTTATGACCTCTAATTAATTAGTAGCTTTTAAATAATCTTGTATACTAATGATGTGAGAAGATAATACATGGTTAAAGAGCATCAGCAGCAAGAGAAAGGGCTGGAATTTGACAGAAAGAAGAAAAATGCTATCAACAGGTCTGAAATAATAGAAATGAGCAAATAATGTAAAATGCAAGGAGCAAACTGGAAATTCTTCAGTAAACTCAGAACCACCCTTTAAAAATGAGCAATGTGTTTATATGTAGTTAATAATGTTTAGAATTTCTATCAAGAATTAATAAGATATGAGCATGAAAAACCCTAGAAAATGTTTTCAACAGGGAGAGGGAATTGCAAACACCATTTTGCACATTTTGCAAGGCTAGCAGGAGATTAGATAGATAGATAGATAGATAGATAGATAGATAGATAGATAGATAGATAGATAGATAGATAGATAGATGCCTGTGCACAGGCACAGTCAGTCAGGTAAAGGCAGGAGATGTGGAAGCACGAGGAGCTGCAGGGAAAAGAGGATTGAAATAACCACAGACATAGCTTGTAAGAGGAGACTAGAAAGGAGGGTGTTTTCTAGCTTGGCAAAATGAATGCTGAGAGACGACATGGCTGCTCTCACGAACACATCAGTAATTGAACAGTAGACAGTAAGGTGCAGGACTTGTTAGCACACGACAGAATGTTTTTAGTGCTTCTGTTTTCCTTGTGAGCCTATGAACCACACACTTGCTGGTGCTAGACATAAGAAGAAGTCATTTTCCTGGGAGGCTGAAAGTCCAACTTGAATCATGTTCAAAGACTGAACGACACAAGATGCTTTCCAATGAAATCAGCTGTAGGTAATGGCAAGATCTGTTTCTTTCGGCTCTGCTAATATGCCAGAAGTGAGATCTGTTTTCAGAGCTGTCAGAGAAGTCTCAGAGACTGTCAGAGTGAGAAGTAGATTATGGTCTGCCCTGCAAACACCACAGGTACTTGAGCAGAAATGAGTTTCAGTGCCTCTCTCCCAATGTGTGAAGTGCAGGCAGTAGGGGCTCTATTTAGCACGCTGACGTGCTTTGGCAACCCGTACTGGTGACGATGGGGTAACTGGGGCATGGAACTTTCTTTCAGAGAAAACTCCTCAGTTTCTTATGCAGATTTCCTCCCCGCTCTGTTACATATTTTCATGCTCACACACTTGCCTAGCCTTTCTGGAACTGCAGAGCTGATCTTACAGAGGATATTTCTGATCCTGATCCCAGGAAAATTTATTGAGCCTTTCAGAAAGTCTCATTTGGTGGCTTTAAGTTGCCTTAGATGCACACATATCACAACTCAGAGAAAAAGGAAGAGTGAGTCAAATACAAGCAATAAAGCCCTGATAATAAAGGATTTAAAATCACAAAATAAGTTGTTTGAGCTTGAGATATGTTAATATTTCTGAAAAAGCCCTTCTCCCATGCTTAATATTAGCATTTATGTTCAGTTATTATACTCCATCAGAAAGCTAATTTGTACCTCATTCATTTGTACCTCGATTTGTACAATTCTTGATGACTTGTTAGAAACTGCAGCTTTAGAAGGTCTGTTTTTAAAATCTCCAGTGATGGAAATTTGACAGGGGCAGGAACATACGAAGATCTGAGAGGAGAATTGGGAGGCAAAACTTAGTTTTGCAAAACTTATTGGTTTTATTAGTTATTACTCTTTTATTTGTTTGGCAACACTTGCAAGAAAAGGAAAATGAGACATTAAACATAACTCTGTCATTACAGCCATGTAGAAAGAAGCAGAGGACCTGGCACATAAGAACTAGATGAAGGCTGTTATCCACAAAGAAGTTATTGAATATTGTTTAATAGCATTTTACACCTTGTACATTTGGAACAAAGAAAATCATGTGATTTTTTGTGGTGGGTATTAGGTTTTTGGTAGTGGTGGTGTTTTTTGTGGTGAAGGAGGCGTGCTGGTTGTATTTTAGTCACTACCAGAAGTCAGAGATTTCTATGCTGAGGAAAATGCCCTCTCCTTCTTCCTATCTGTTACAATAAGACATAAACATGTATTCCAATTTTCAAAGCAAACTGAAGAAATGGTGAATTTTCCTTTGGTGTTGTCCCCCTCTAAGATATCTGAAAGTTTTATACATTTTTAGTATATGCTGGTTAGTTATCCTGTGAAAAACAGATTTTCTGAAGATGAAATCCCTTGTATTTCATTTGGAAGAACTGGTGATCTAATTTTTAGCTCTAATGTTTCATGAAATATGAATTGCTTGTATGTGTCAGAAGAGAAACTAAAGAACAGATGAAGCTCATTAAAAGGTCTGGTTAAAAGGAAAATTTTTATTGAAAAAGATTTTTTGGCAAAACTCTTGTCATATTTATTTGGTTTTTCAATACAGTATAATCTAGTCTAATACAGTATAATCTAGCAGAATTACTTATCCATTATGAAAACACCATTCTTACAAGATACATTTTTTTTAATTGTTCTGGATCCAATGAGCAGAAGGGGCAAAAGAAAATGTATCAGGAAAATAACTTCTATAGGTTTTATTTCCCATTATATCAATGACAGGCTGTATCCTCCTCAAGACTTAGGAGATTTTTTAGATCAAAAAAATTAAAATATGTCCAGAAAAACAGTGCGTAGTATAATTTTTAGAGTAAAAGTTTATGAAATTTAATTCTGTTTGTATAACAGATTTAAAATTTGCATAAACCCCAGTACATAAATTGCACCTTTGAAATTTCAGAGTTTACACACAAGCTGATTCTTCCTGCTTCCCTTCCTAGAGATCAGCATGCTGGCAAATGAAAATCAGGTAATTTCATTAACTACAGGCAGGTGCATGCAGGAAAATAGGCTGAAGGATTCATACAGTGAGGTGCTGTGCTCTGAGTTTAGAGCTGTGGGTATCAAACCCTCTGCTCTTCCACTACCTGCCTCCACAACTGTGGGCAAATCACTCCTGTGCTTCTATTCCTGTGACAGAAAGAGGAATTTGCAGTATCATTTTGTGACGAGCTTTAAACATAAGTGGCACATAAGAGTGTGTTTTTACATGGTGGGTGCAAAACCAGACTGGTCTCTGTGGCATCCTTTTAAAATCATTGGAATCCATAAAAACATATGGATGCATGTGATGTGCTACATATTCCAAGAAACAGCCAAAGTAAGGGACTTAGCCCCTCTTACGGTTTGCAGCACTTATTGATTACTGATTATGGGTGTCAAGATTGTTGCAGGAATTCCTTGCCTTGCGTTTACTCCCTGAGCCAAGTGAGCAGCTCCTCTGGTTTCTTGCTGATGGAGGAAAGTCCCATGAGTCCTGGCATCTTTACTGTCACATTTTCCCCTTGGTTGAGGAGAGCACAAATGTTGCCAGAACTTCCTGGGCGAAGCAGTCAGCGAGACCTTGATTGCCCGAGGACAAGAGGAAGCTCCTGCACATGTTTAACTGAAGTGGCACTCTGCTTTCCAAGGCAGCTCTCAAACCACCTTGGCTGAAGTGCACGAGCTGCTGGTTCAAGGGAAAGGCCCCACAGAAATGCTGAGTGAGTTGTGAAGAGAGGGCACTCACATTTTCCTACAGCTATCTCCCTCAACTGGTTTTATTTTTCACATAGCTACTTTAGAAATAAAGAAAATCTCAGAAATAAAATCCGTTTTCTCTCAAAACAGCCCTGCTGAGGGTGTGGTCTGTGAGATGCCTCTAGTTTTTCCTGCTGTTTGAGCAGGGCTGGATCCCAAGCTCAGAATGAACACACAGGTGTGGGATGAAGCTAAAAAGATATCCACACCAGACAATAAAAGTCCTTGAAAGTAAATAAAGGAATTTACAGTTTGGCTTAGATTGTCAATTGAATGAATGAGTGATACTAGGGAAATTTAATATATATAAAATGGTATACTTTTTTTTTTACTTTTAATTTTTTTATTAAAGCATATTTTCCCATCTCCTTTTCTTGCTTTTGTTTACAACACTTTCAGAGAGGAGGGGAGGGAGTGAGCCAGTCAGGCAGGAAGGAAGGAAAGGAAGACAGGCTATGATATTGGCCAAGGGTTTATAAAGATATTTATAAAGACAATTATAGGGCTATCAGCACAGAACTGTGCTGTTATAGCTTTCCTATGTTGACAAAACCTTGAAGGCACAGAAACTTCAACATTCCACATTTTTAGGAAAAATAATTAGCTAGAAAGTTAAAGACAATAGCTATTTTCCTTTCATGCCTATATACTACCTTTCCTGTTTTTTAGGAACTCTGGAGTTGAACAAATACAAGAGAATTATTGAGATAAGCAGTTCTTGCAGTACAGAGCTTCCTGGATAACAATAATAAATGACACAGACACAAAGTTCAGGAAAGGTCTGCTGATGCTTTTCAGACCAGATGGATCTTCTTTCCTTGCTTAGCTTGTTTATTGCAATGAAGACATCGCTGGGAACATTACAGCAATAGTTTTGCAGCAGAAGAATAAAAACTTTGGAGAAGGAAGGAAGTATTTCTCAACCTTTTAGAAGAAATCTGGGCAAAAAGTCTGTTCCACCTATCTGGAATTAGGTCACAGTGACCTGAAAAGAGGTCATTCAGACTTATTGGAGGATGTAGTGGAGGTCAGAGAACCCCACAGCTCAGAGCAGACATACCTAATCAAGGACAGCACGGTAAATATGAGCCATAATATCCAAAAGAAAACTGACCAACCCACATGGAAGGGAAAAATCATAAAATGATGAAAGTCATGGGAAAAAAGCCAATTACAAATCACTTCTAAAAGGCATAAGTTTCAGTTCATTTTATGAAATCTTCTAGAAATGTAGTCTCTCTGTTTACTTATCTAATAGGTGGGGATGTTGAAATGTATGGATACCTGATAAACCCCCTACAATGTATGTCAAGAAATATTTGAGCAGCCAGTCTTTATGATCTCCTATAAAGTTAAAAAGGGACAAAGTAGTGTTTGGAGTTTCCATCAAAACCAAATTAAATGTCTCAGAAGTGGCTTTGCCATATTACATATGAAGCTCCCAGCAAAACTGTTACCTTTCTTGGGCACCCTGTTTGTCAGGCAGGAGTCTCCAAAGCTGCTGGGTGAGCAGTGACTACTCCATGAATGGCTTGAGGTTATCTATGTGCAGCTAACATCTCTGTGAAAGGAAAGAATAGACATATCAGCAGGTATCATTTCAGGACTATTATCAAATGGACCTGGGTGGATATTCAGGTTCAGTTGACACACTGCCTTGGGTTTTCTGCAAATGGTACTTAAATTAAAGGTTTCTGATAAAAATATAGCAGCACTGCATGCCCAAAACATGATGTAAAATGGGGAAACTAATGGGGCTGGTGGAAATAATCCCACACAGTAGAATGCTTTGGATATTGTTAGGAGCTCACATTGCAAGATATGGCTCTGTGGCATTCACATTCTCTGAAAAAATTCCTTCGCCCAAGGTTTTCTCCTGGGAAGCTGAAAGGCAGTGAGAGGCCTCAGAGAAAAGGAAAACAATTCTTATCTCATTTGCTTCTCCTGTGTTTTGCTTGTGTGGAATGTGTTTGGAGATTATTTGCCCACAGGTGATTGTTTCATTAGTTTCCAGTGTGAGTTGCTTTGACTCATTGGCCAATTATGGCCAAGCTGTTTCAAGACTCTGGACTCACGAGTTTTCATTGTTATCTTTTCAGCATTCAGTAAGTATCCTTTCTGTACTCTTTAGTATAGTTTAGTATAGTATCCTTTAATATAATATAGTATAATAAAGTAATAAATTAGCCTTCTGAGAACATGGAGTCAGATGCATAATTTTCTTCCCTTTGTCGGGGCACCCTGCAAATACAATATGGCACAATTTCCTTCTGAGTACTGAAAGATTTAGAGGTAAGGCTGTAGTTAATCATCATCTTCAGAGAGCACTAAATACTTGGAGAATAGCAAATGTGGTGCCCAAATTTAGAAAAAGGATAAAAGTGACCCAGGACTGATGACTGTTTATCTGAGCTCAATCGTGTGTTAAAGCTCAAAGAATAATTTTTAAATGGAATGATAATTACATATAACTATATTATGGAAATGGGAGAAATTGTGATAGAGGGCTGGAAAAAGCAGATTGTGATATGTTAACCTATTTTCATTTTTCTGAAATGAAGTAATTTTCTAAAGAATGAAAGAAAATTTTGTAGGAATAATTCATCTGATTCAAAGTAAAGCATTTCTTAAAGAGTCATGAGGAAACTAGAGGAGACAAACATTCAGTACAAAGCTTGAGCTTGGCAAGAACTAGTTAAAATGGATGCAACATAATGAGATGCATATAAGAAAACTGTCAAGCTGGAGGCAGGTTAGAAGAAATTTCATAAGAGATCTATCTGTCTAGGTACCGATCTTGAAGACTGGTACCCTAAAAGTTGCTTTTGGCTGACTATACTTGGCTGCTTATTTTAGCAGTGTTCAAACAATCTTGATCATGAAGAAGAAAGTGGGTGAACTGGAAGGCTGGAGTAAAGGAAATGGAACTTGACTTCAAGGTACAGGCTCATTCACAGTACAGAAAAAAAGAAACTAGATTTCTACAAACAGGTCAGATTTCATTCCATGAAAAGGTCAGGAAAAGAAAAATGTTTCATGTTCCAGTGAATCACGGGCTAAATACATGACAATTAGACACAGTCCTGTCATGTCATGCCAATCATGGTCAAAAAGGTGTGGTACAACTGTGAAACACCAAATGCCTACCAGGGAAAATATATTCAGTAAATATCAGCAAGCATTAGTCCACTGCATGTCATGTAGGATCCTGTGTACACTGCCTTGCATGGTTCTGCTTATTCATGTTCAGGGAAACTATAGACTGTCTGGAGGAGGTGCACAGTGGAGTTGAGAAAGTAAAAAGTTGTCCTGTGAGAAAAGACTGACAGCGTGATTGAAACTGGGTGAGTGTCTCACACCAGAGTGTACAAAGATGCAGCATTGGACAGTGCTGTTATTTCAGAGAGCACTCCCTCTCCCACCTGAGGTCCTGCACCACTGACCACCCTCCTTTTTTGCTTGCTTCAAGTACTGTTCTCTGTCTTCAGTGAGTGCATGCAAGAGGGAGTGGGATAAAGTATTCAGACATCCATCAACGGATATTGGAAGTGGGTCTTAACTGTAAGCCCAAATCAAATGCTTTGGAATGCCTGAAATAACCTTGATGAAACTAGACACATTAATGAAGTGTCCCAGGTGTTAGCTGGGTCACATGCCAAATAGCACACTTGCACAGCCAGGCAAAGGTGAAGTCAAGAACAGCAATGAAAATGTCAGGGACTTGGCACACAGCAATACCCATGAAGCCACTGGGCACCTTCAATCTCTCACTCCCATTCTTGTTCAGCGTAATTAGCTGATTAATGGTCTCCCTCTCTTAAATGGATCCCAGGAGCTCTAGGTGGGGTCTGAAATGTTTCATGTGAGTAATGGAAAAGGGCACTGGATTTTAAGATGCTGTAGATGTATCTCAGCCTTACATTTGGCTGATTTCTCATACCTACATGAGAAACGAAATGCAGAGAATGTCTATGTATGAGTCAATAGAATGGATATTTGGGATTTACTTATCTAAAGTTTTATATGAGAGAGCTATTCTGAGTCAGCTGTTTTCTTCCTAGGATGGCAATGTCCAGTCAGCTGCTCAAATTTGTTTCTCTCCTGCAAAAGTGCAAGAAATTCCACCTTCTATTGAGTGCTGGGGTGCTGACAGGTCTCATCACTTAGCTATGGGGTTGCTGTTGCATTGACATATTAAATATCTCTCATATGATGAGTCCTCAAAGCATAAAGAACCACAGTCACTCACAGCTAAGAGAAGCTTTTGCTGATCAGACAGATTTAGTGGTGGAGACAACTCATTTTTTTATGCTCCTGGATAATTGGAATAACCTGTCCTGGGAAGCAGCTGAGATGGGGTTTACACGGAGGATGCATTCCACCCAAGTTTGCTGTTTTAATACATCAAGTTTTGTGGGAAGATTAGCAAGGTTAGCATGCCAGTCTATTGAAACCTGTCTGGAGAGGAAAGAAGAAACTTAACAGTAGGCAAAAGGAGTAGGAGTCCATCTTAAGAAGGTATCAGAGAAGCGCAGGTGAATTGTGGGCCCAGGATTCACATGCACAGAGGAACATTTCTGTGGGTACCCTCAGCTGGTTCCACTCTCTTTCCATGAGATCTGAGGGGCGTGTGTCAAGGCTGATTTCAGTGATGGCTGCCAGCTTCAATTAAGGAAGTGGGATCCCTTCCAGCCCTGGCCAGCTCGCTGTGTGTGATGGAGGAGCTGTATCAACCAGCAGAGCTGGTCTGGGGATATGGCAGTTTGTACACATTTGAAAAGCCCACTGGTCATTGTGTCACTCATTTCTGGGACAGCTGAAGGCTGCCTATGAGCAACTTCTGATGAACCTGGGGGATGCAGCTAATTTCCAGCAAATTACATGGTTTGATTGGTGCTAAAAAAATGTTGGGACACAGAGTGCTGAGAAAGAGTTTTTAGCAAAGTATATCAATAACCTCTATTGCATGAAATAGCTCACATTCCCAGATCTTTTCAGCAGTAGCTTTACTTAAAATTATTAACAGTATTAAGCATGTATTAACTTTATTACAATAACTAAAAAATACGTACATAAACAAATAAATAAATAAAGCAAAGCTTGAACAACAAAATTCATGTCACACTTATTTCTCCAAGCATGGTAAATAATACGCTACCATTTCTGGTTTTGAGATAGATGGTTATTCACTTTCTATTCTTGTACCTCTAATGTAAAACCAGATTAGAGTCTTTCTGAAATATGTCCCTCTTTCTTGCGTTCCACTCTTCATATTGTTGGAAGTACCCACATAAATGATTTATAATGCAATACTTGTTTCCAAAATGCTTTTATGCCTGGAACCATATAACCTCAGAAGGTTGGGCTGCTGTATTGCAGTAGGCTTAATTTGCAACTACTATGTCTAAAATATTGCTGGACCTCTGCCTTGCATAAGCAGTTACTCCAAATCTGTAATGATTATGTGCAAGAGTGTGTTTAGAAACAACAACAACAAAAAAATGCATGCACTCACTCCCCTGAAATCTTCAACATAGAGTGGAGAAGAGACAGTAGAATCTGAACAAATTATTTATTTAAAGATTTCAACAAAGATGAAAAGGGTTTTTCTTCTGTCTAGCACAGTGCCTATGGTTTGAGTAGTCCACTTAGTTTTTCCATCTGTTTTTGCAAGCTTTGATTTGAACTGAGCCAAGAATTTAAATAAGAAAGGAGGTAATATATGGCTTTGTATAAAAATTTGTGAAGTTTCAAGTACTTCAGATATAAGGCCTCCAGAAAATCTGTAGTGTCCCATAGTTTTCTTGTATTTATTGAGACATGACCTAAGTTTTACTCATCACTAGAAGATAATACAAAGGCATTTTAGTCTGTCTGAGTGAATAAGTGGCTTAACAGTGAATGAATATTTTTCTGAAAATATTGCAGAAGCATACTGTTACCTTTCAGTTACATAGTCAGCCCTTGTTACACAGAACATGAAGAATTATAGTGCTGAACATTTCAGTTAATCCTACACTCTATTGCTTCTAATGGTTAGGAAAGACAAGTAAGGTCCTCCTCTTGTAAAAAGGCTCTATCATCACCTCAAAACCCTCACACAACTTGGAAAGTCCTTTTAGATTCCCTCTTATGACTGGTACTTTAGCAATTCATTCCAGATATACTACTGGATAGGATATGGCTCTCCCCCCTTTTTTATCCATCCTACATTACTGAACTTTCTGGTCTCTCATGAATCCTTTCACTTGTGAAAGAATTCCACTGAGTGGAATTCAGTGGTTTCTCCAGTTCAGGTTCATTGAAACCTTTTTTCTGCTGCAGCATAGGAATTGCTCCCCTCTTTAGACATTATTTTCTTCAATTTTTTTGCCTTGATTGCAGAACAACTTTATATGTGTGTTGGAGTGGTGGCCTCATTCTGCAATCATACTCACAGGAGCCTCACTATGTCTAATACAAGTTTGGAAATGGTCACTCCTCATCTCATTCCTCTCTTCTCACAGTCTGAGCATCAATGGCTGGAGTGCTGCCTGCTTTTTTGACACAGCCTTCTTCTTACTCAGCAGCCCTTCCTTACATGCTATTTCAACAACCCATTTCTGAATCCTGCAAAAAACCTATTCAATATCAACCCTCAGATTTCTTCAGTTTCCCTGAAATCTCAGCTGAAATGTATTGCCATTCTGCCTTGATTTAGATCCCTTTCCTTTGATAGGTATTATTATCCTATAAGATGGTTGAGGATGCAGCTCTCGTGGGAGAAATACAAAGAAAATGAAATCATAAAAGTTCTCTGAGCGTAGCCACAATACATATAGGAAAAGATATTATGCACACAGAATGGGAGATTATCTTTCCTCTCCTTTCATATATTCTACTTAGCCTAAATAAGTAGGCTGCTTCATTCTTAGTACTGGTTTCTGATCACAGCTGGAATGCTACCACTGGCATGTGTTATTGGGGTAAAACACAATTAAGGCATCATTATATTGAAAGAGAAAGTATCACCACAAAAGAAAAATGGCACAATTTCCCAATCTTTTGTTCAGGGAGATTTTTTGTTTTAATTTGATTGATTATCTAAATGATTGTAGTTTTACATTAGTGTTAAAGAAAATATATTGCTTTGGTGTCTGCATATGGAATCCTAGGTAAAAATTCCTCTGATAATTTGGTGTTTTCCTTTTGAAAAACCCTTTTAAAATAAAATAAATCCTCCACTTATTAAAGATCCACCTTATGTGCTCTTCCTTCTATGCAATAAATCTTTGTTGTTTGATTTGTTCCTTGCAGCCTCAGCATTTTGAGGAAATGCCCTCTTTGACCTTCTACAGAATTCCTGGAGCTGGCATTAATGCAAAATATATTTTTTCTCTCAGAATTCAGTAAGCCTAAAATGGTTTTGTAATTGCCAAACAAGACCAGGTGATTTAAATGCTCTATGGGAAAACATCAGACTCGAAATTTGGTGATAAGCCTCCGCATCTCTTTGTTCTTATTTTCCAAGTCTTCCTCTTTTTCATCCTGCTCTTCCTCTTAACCTTCACTTTTTTCTTCTCTGTTTTTCTACATACAATTTTATTTTTTAAAGCATCAGTCTTCTGGGGCCTTCACACTTAACAGAGTGACTGTGGCACCATGGGAAGTCATGTCAGACTCTTTGTGGAACAAAAGACAACCAATTACTGTGCACAACAACAACAACAAAAGGCACTAGAAGAAATTAAAATAAAGGAGAAAGAAAAGCATGGTTTTGGTGTCAAGATACCAGAGTAGAGTGTTGGGCTGAACTTGGGATGAATGCTTTACATGGAGCAGTGGATTGCCCCTAGCTGGATGCTAAGCACCAACCAAAGCCTCTGTATCACTCCCTCCCATCTGGACAGGGGAGAGAAAATACAGCCATTTCCAATGATCCATCCCTTCTTCCCACTGCCAGCATCACTTTTCTCTTTCTCATTGTCACTCATTAGATACCCACTACTCATCTTCAGCTAAAAAGTCTTTCTGGTTCAGCTTTCTCTTCATTACCTCTCTTCCATTTCTGCCCCTTGCTTTCTCCTGCTGCTTCCCAGGCTGCACCCTAGTTAGCTCGGTTCTTTCTGGCTGTGTGAGCTCTGTAGATAACCACTTGCTATCCTATTCCCCACTCAGGCTGATGCTCATCTTCTTTAGGATATTTTATGCCACTCTGGGTGTGTGCTGCAGCTCTGAAGTGGAAGTAAGTGTAATTGATGCAGGAAGAGATTTTCAAAGGAACAAATGGTTGCCGGGTGTCAGACTCGTGATGACTCTTAATGGAAGCTTGGTTCCTGATTTGTGTTTATGCCTTTTAACATGTCCTCCATGGTTTTTAGATTGTAAAACACTTTCAAGAATCACTGAGAATCAGATGCACTATTAGAGTTTCTTTTGACTTCCCAGGAGGAACTTTCTCTAGGGCTAGCTAGTAACGGCTCTGCTCTGTTTTTGTTGGCTTTATTCCCTGAATTCAGAAATCATTGGAGTTGGTAGGCTGTACCTGCATAAGAAAAAAATCAAAATAAATTAGAATTTTAAGACTGCAAGTAAAGAACTGTTTGTTTGCATGGAGGCTGGTGTGTAAATAACCTTATTTCCCATCAGGATAGAAACATTAGCAAAGAAAGGAGGACTAAGGAGAATTTCCGTCTCGATGTTGGAGGAAACACAGTGAGCCAGGGTGAGGAAAAGGCAGAGGTACTTAATGTCTTTTTTGCCACCTGAGCTGGAGAACATATTGGGAAGAGGAGTGAAGCCCCCATAATCCAAGTGACTTGCTATGCCAATTAGACACTCATGGGTCTATGGGGCTGGGTGGGATCTGCCCAAGGCTACTGAGGAAGCTGCTGGAAGAGCTCACCAAGCCATTTTCTGTCATTTACCTGGGTCACCAGGGATGTCCCAGACTCGAGGTTTCCCAGTATGACACCCAAGAAGGATCAGAAGGAGAATCTACAGGCCTGTCAGCCTGACCTTGGTGACAGGAAAGAATTCAGAAGCAGATCAGCACTAGTGGGCTGCAAATCCCAGGAAATGGAGGCTTCCAGTGTAGGGACTTTTCTTTCAATACAGTTTCTACCCTCCTACCAAGAACAGTATAAAATCCTCTTTTCACTAAAATTCCTCTGTATTTTTCAAAAGATTAAAATGTTTCTGAGTAACCACATTACAATTAAGCCAACACAGTTTAGCTATAGTTGCCAAGATTCTCATTTACACTGGGATTCCTTTAAGATCTCTTTGTGTGTGCAGTGCTGCAAAGTGCAGTTATACCTCATTAATACTCACCTAAAGTTCCTTATAGCACCAAAACAGTAGAAAAGCACTGTTGTGAAAGTACAAATCTAGCCAAAGTACTAAATATACTCAATTCCTATTTGCATTATGGCCCATTTTCCTAACTTTGTCAGTATTAAAAGACAGCCAATTTTCTTTACCAACTTCTTAAGGTTTCCTTTTAGGAAGAAAGCAGTACCAAAACTATCAGTGTAAATGAAAACTTGTCCCAGCATCCACATGTTTGTTTTCCCATTTCCAATTTAATCAGAGGAAGATGACAATAAGGCCCGTTTTCAATTAAATCTGTTCTAGTAGATTGACTGTGTGCTTGTGCACGCGTGTCTGAACAGCACCTGATGTTTCAGGAGCTCCACAGCTTGGCTCCTGAGGGTTTCTCACTGCCATGTCTGTGGTAGGATGAGGACAAGGGTTATTAAAACAGGGCTGGCTGAAGAAGTCTCAAGAAGGACTCTTTCCTTGAATTGTCTTGTTTTTTATCTGAACTGGTGATTGTCACAGCAAACCTCAGCTTTCTCATTTATCTGGAGTAGGAAAATTTTAAAAACAACCTTAAGAAACTAAAAATTATTCTTTTATGGCTGAAAGTATAAAGTTGCCATTCAGCAGTATGATATGTCTCCATGGGCAGAAGGTCTTTCTAAATGATTCTTGGCAGATGTTTGTCCAGCCTATTCTTCAAGGGAGAAGATGGATGTTCCACAACTTTCCCAGACCATCTGTTTATTTCAGCAGGTGATTATCACTACTTTTAAAATGTTTAATTTGGCTCTCCCTTATAACAGCCTGAGATCTTTACTTGTCTTCTATCTATAATTAAAAAAGGGTTATTGGTTTCTTCTCTGTGCCAAACTTTTAGCAAGTCTCCATGTCTCTCCTCAATCCATTTAGGTAGAGCAGAGCTCACTCAGTATTTCCCATAGACCGTGATCTCTAAGCCTCTGATGATACTTACTGCACCCCTGTGAATTCTCTGCAGCTGTAGCTTTTCTCAAATGAGGGAATAAAAATTGGCAGAGACGTTCTATGCCTGAGAGAGAAAGAAGGACAGCCAGGCTCTTTACTCTTTTATTTTGCCGTTAAAATATGCTTTATTGAAGCGGTATATGACATGGGAGTTTGAATTTCACCACTGTTTCAAGCAAGTAGAACCTGATTCATACCAAACTAATCTTCTACTGTGTTTATACATCTGGGTTGTAAGTCTTTCTTTGGAAGACCAATTCACAGCTCGGAAGAGAAGAAGAAAGCTAGAGATGAGAAAGAGCAAAGGTAAATATAAACACTGTTTCTGTCTCGTTTATGTTGGATAAATCCTTGTTAATAAATCAAACCTTATAATCCTGATCCTCTGATTATTATATATGAATGTGATATATTTACATTAATTATGTGAACATAGCAGTTTGAAATGCTGGCTGAGGCTTCTACTTGATAAGCTAGGAGTTATCAGAATTTGAGACTATAACCTGTACTCCTAAATTCATTCCCAAGTTTGCTGAGACAAAATGATCTTACTTGATTCTTGTTTCCACATTCTATGGTTCTGTGTTGTGTTTTCATGGCATGGTTCTGGTAGCAGGGGAGGAGCTACAAGGGTGGCTTCTGTGAGAAGCTTCTGGAATCTTCCTTGATGTCAGACAGAGCCAATAGCCAGCTTTAAGATGGACCGGCTGCTGGCCAAGGCTGAGCCAATCAGCCTCTATGGTAACATATTTAGGAAGGTAAAAAAAAAAAAAAAAAAATCAAGGAGAAGTAACTGTGGCCAGAGAAGAGAGGAGTGTGAGAGAAACAGCCCCGTAGACACCAAGGTCAGGAGAGAAGGAGAGGGAGAAGGTGCTTCAAGTGCAGGAGCAGAGATTCCCCTACAGCTCTTGGAGGACCATGAGGGAGAAGAGATCCCTGCAACCTGTGAAGGAACCCCACACTGTGGCCTGTGGATGCCCAAAAGAAATCTGAGACTGCATGGGAAGCTTGTGCTGGATCAGGCTCCTGGCAGGACTTGTGGCAGGACCTGGCTCCTGGCAGGACTTCTGACCCCATGGGGGCCCTCCCCTGGAGCAGCCTGATCCAGGAGCACTGCACCCCATGGAAGGCCCCCATGCACTCTGGAGCACTTTGTTAGGAGCTGTAGCCTGCGGGAGGAACTGCTGTTTGAGAAGCTCATGGAGGACTGTCTCCTGTGGGAGGCATCCCACTCCTATCCCTGAGTAGCAGCAGAAAAACTCAGTGAGCTAACCCCCATTCCCCATCACCCTGCAGGGAGGATGTAGAGCCTGTGAAGGAGGAGAGGGTGAGGGAAGGTGTTTTAAAGACTTTTCTTGCTTATTATCCTACTGTAATTTTGATTTTTAATAAATTCAATTAATCTTCCTAAGTTGAATCTGCTTTGCCCATGCTGGTAATTGGTGAGTGATCTCTCACTGTCTCTATCTCAACTCATGAACCTCTTGTTTTGCTTTCTCTCTCCCATCCAGTTGAGGAAGGAGTGATACAGTGGCTTTGGTGAACATCTGGCATCCAGTCAGGGTCAAAACAACCATGGCTTCTTCTCTCTGAGTTAGTATTGAAAAAGGAAAGGGCCTCTGAAGATTATTAAGGGACATGGTGGGATGGAAGGCAGCTGATCATTCACTTCTTTTTTGTAAAATCTAAGGTAGAAACTGATGGACCTGGAGACACAAAAGCAGCAGGTTAATTTTAGGCCAGTGACACATTCCCATCATTGGAATTTGTCCTACATTATTCTAGAGTGTAACTGCGAATTATTAGGCAGTTTCCAAGTTCCTCTCCTTTGTTGTTTAATCTCACTGGTAGATAAAACCTACCCATCTCTATGAAACTTTTGGCATTTCATCATAAAAGCACTTTTAGTGTCCAAAATAACTCAATTTCACCGCAAATGTTGGCTTTCTGGTCAATGCTACAGGACAAACATTGGAGCTATTAGCTTATTTTTGTAGGTGTGGAGGAGGTCAAGGGAAATAATCCGCTCATTTCAAATTAGTCAAAGTTCCATGCTTTTTGTCTTTGGGAAATTGGGGCCCAAAGTCACACCAAATCTGAAACAGACTGGAACCTGAGTCTCCTGTGTTCTAGGTACATGCACATTCACCAAACTGTTCTTGTTTTGAGCACAATTCCCACCATAGATAGCAAAATTAGAGAATCCCAGAGCAGGTAAGCTTGGAAGGGACCACAGTGGGTGGTCCAAGTTCCCTGCTCAAGCAGGGTAATCCTAGAGCATGTGGCACAGGATTGTGTCCAGACAATTCTTTAATATCTCCAGTGAGGGGACTCCACAACCTCTCTGGACAACCTGTACCAGTGCTTGGTAACCTGCATAGTAAAGAAGCTGTTCCTCATATTCAGCTGGAACGCCCTGTGCATCCATTTCTGCCCATTGTCTCTTGTCTATTGCTTGGCATCACTGAGCAGAGCCTGGAAACATCCTCTTGACACCCTCCCTTCAGATACTGCCAGACATTGATGAAGATTCCTCTCCATTGTCTCTTCTGAAGGCTGAACAGGCTGAAGTCCCTCAGCCTTCCCTTGATAAGAGAGATGTTCCAGTCCCTAAATCATCTTTGTTACCCTCC
The DNA here is from genome assembly GCA_024865655.1 of Emberiza elegans. Lineage (NCBI taxonomy): Eukaryota > Metazoa > Chordata > Aves > Passeriformes > Fringillidae > Emberiza > Emberiza elegans. The sequence goes on along the minus strand of JALJVW010002597.1, from coordinate 21,356,598 downwards.
ACTGGACCCACTCAGGAGCTCCATATCTCTCTTGTTCTGGGAGCCCAGAACTGGACACAGCACTCCAGATGTGCCTCACCAGGGCTGAGCAGAGGGGCAGGATGACTTCTCTCAACCTGCTGGCAATGCTGTTCCTTAATGAAAATGAGGAGCAAGATAACTGTGTCCTATAATTGCCTGCTTCTTTCCTTTGGCCAAAATGGTATTTTGGAGTTAGAAGCTAAGATGTAAAGGTCCAAATGAGTCAAAATAATTAAAATAAACATCTGAAAGGCACATAAGTTGACCAGAGCTGTGGACCTGAGTTCCTCCCTACCAAAGGGTTTTCAACAATATTCTTGTCTGAACTTTATGAAATATATTAATTGTCATTATATTGGAACTCATCTGAAAATGTTTATATCTGCAATGAAATGTATTTTCTTGGAAAGTAAATAAATTTTAAAAGGAGAAAGCCTAGTAAAATATGCATGGTACTCTCTTCACCCCACCTCCCTTTAAGATCTAAGTTAATCTGCTTTGTGGAGAGCTTTTATTTTTTTTTTCCTAAGGAAAAAGACTTTTCATTAATGAATATAGCAAATTGTTCATTATGATACTCAAAGGCCTTGGATCTGCATACAATTAGGCACAGTGTACTAATGGATATACTGATTTGATACTACCTCTCCTTGACAGAATTGTGAAGGCTGCCTTTGAATTTCTGTCATGCCTTGTCATTTCCATTCATAATGAATGGTAGCCTCCCTAAGTGACCAGACCATGCTGAGGTCACAGTAAACCTGTTTCTCACTGCCTTTTCCAAGATCTTATCAGTAGAGCAAAGACTGAGAATCAGAGAAAGAAAGGGAACTGGATGTCTACAAAGCTTTAGTGTCTCATGCTGTGACTCCCTTTAACCTTCACAAGATGAAATTAAAAGATTACAAGCAGGCTAGGGAGTGCCCTTCTGTTGCCCTGTACATGAATAATTTTATTGGCATCACAGCTCTGCCTCCTGTGGGCCCTGTGAGCAGGGCTGCTGCTCCTCACAAAAGGCACCACTTTGTTCACCTGCCAGGCTCGCTGGCCACCACTGAGGTTCCAAATGTAAATCACTGGGAACATCTGAAGCAGCAAATCCATTTGGTTTATGGACACCATTTATTATCAGTCATGTTCCTTCCTGTATGTCCTGAGTAGGGTGGCCCAGCAGGACTGTTGGGTTTTTTGTGAGAAAACTCTATTGTCTGTATACTCACACTCTTGTCCCTCTTGTTACTCTTGTTGCAGAGTTTCTGGAGAAGATGATCTTCCATGGACCTGAGAGGAGAAGGGATCTGGGGGTGTGACATCATCTTTCTCCTCTTTCACTCCCACTGGAACAAATGGGCAGTGCTTTGCTGTACTCTGTGGTTTTGTTTTTTATCTGCCCAGCTGCATGCAGTCATAGAAATCAAAGTCTGGGCTTTTAATGCCTTCAATGTTGTGCAAGCAAACGTCTTTTAAGTTCTCTCTGGTTTGAAAAGCTGAGATAATTTTGAGCTGTAGTAAGATGCAGCAAACAGATGTGGGACCTTTTGTGTGTATGCAGGTGTAACAATCTTTCACACACTTAGAAAAGAGAAAAAATTGTTTTTAAAATTCTTTTGTTTATGTCTCTGCAGAGCCTGAGCTGTCCCAGTCAGTCCTGGGGATTCCCTGTGTTGTAAACTGCAAATACCAACAAAAATTGGCTGTCCCTGCTGCAAACAGCTCAGTCTGCAAAGTCAAAGCAAACAAAGCAAATAAAGGAAAAAGAGCTGATGCCAGAAGTAAAATTACATTCCCAGTAAGACAGATCTTAGCAAGGTTTTCAAAACAACACAGGCCCTACTCTAAACAAGTCTGTGCCTCTACCTCCCCCAGTGAAATTAAGTCTCTGATCAGTAGCCAAATATGATGGTCAATAATTTACATCAAAAATGCAGATATAAGAATCTGTTCTTTTCTCCTGTGCTGTGTGTTTCAAACTGCCATCTATTCATCCTTCCTACCATTCCTGTCTCTTTCTATATTTTTTCCCAGTGGAAGAAACAGGTATGTGTTCCCATCACCGCTGCTGATGCGTTTCTTTGGAAATAAAATCTGTAGAACTCAGCAAAACCCAACTAGTAAAGAACAACAGTCGATTTATTGAATGATGAGTTGGTGGTTCTGTGTATGTGCTTTCTTCTGGCACTCATGAGATATTCAATCTGCATCACACACTTTCAGACATTATCTCTGGCACAGCCCAAATGAAGTCCCAGATCCTGAAAATGAGGAATCTGGGAGACTTGGTAACTCACAGAAAAGCCACTGGTGGCTTTGTCAAGGAGAGTGAAGTGGTTTTCAATAGTAAGGCTCATATTCTAAGCAGATTAAACTAGTTTATTTAGGTTCTTTAAAATATATTCCCCCAGCTCACTACAAGCACAGCAGCCAATTACAGTGTCCCCAAGTGCTCCTGAATCTCAGTGCTGCTGAATAATGAATTGTTTACACTGCAGTTAAATGGAATTTAAGATCACATATTCTAGTGATATAAAGTCAGTTTGTTTCAATATATCAGGAGTTTTTATTAATTATTTCTCTCCTTTCTAAGGAAAATTGTGGATTTTTAAGCAGTACATTTGGATTAGGGAAATTGATTTTGCCATCTGAAAATTTTGAGTGATCCTATTTCAGCTGAAAATTTTATATAAATGTGTTTCAAATAGAGGTTTTATGGAATTTTCTGGTCAGTGTGAAACTCTAGCATTTCAGTGTCTTCTGTAGAAAAAAATATTGAAAGTATAAGAAATTTCTGGTTTATGAATTCTGTTTTTATAACAGTTGCAATTTCTATGTTTCTTGTATAAATGATTGTAACTCTATTTCTAAACCATATAACAAAATCAGCATTTAAGTAACACTTCCGCTGGTTTCACATATTGAAAATATCAATGTATTGAAAAATTTTTCTCTGGTTACTTTCTTTGTCTCTGAATCTGACTTAGTGATAGAAATAATCCTTCCAGATTCCATCAGTCATGAAAATTTCACTGCATTTTTGCTCACCCCTGTGTCTAAGAACACAAAAGAATGTCTAGAACAAAAGAGAGATCCATGAGGGTTAGAAAGATTTCTTTTCTCTATTCTACTGGCATTAGCCTATTGCTCATAAAAAAAAGAGTTGTTTTCCCTTTTTATCTGAAATGGGAATACAACCTCTACAGCAACATGCTGAGCTTCTGCAAGATACAGAACCCTCATAGTGAGTGTATGAACCAGGCTTCACTTAAACAGCGTTCTGTTAACAAGACATTAACAAGGAATCACAGCTTTGTGAGCTATCCTGCCCCAGCCAATTACATATAGCAGCTTTGGCACGGATAATGACATAGATTGGTGAGTGGGAGTTTACATTTCCATTAAAGGTTGAAAAGGGTTCACTAGTCCAAGCTGGTTTTTCTTTGAAAATATCTGAATTATACAACAAATGCAGAAGAACGATCAGTTATTAATAACTGTCTTGAAAAATTAAAGCAAAACTGTGAAATGATAACTGTACAGCTAGATGTAAAGAACCCATTCAGATGCAACTTGCTGAATTTTGAAGTTAGGACATTTTTCTTTAAAGTTTCTTGATAATCTACATTTGCCCTTGAGAGTCTCAGTTTCTGGAATCACAGGATTACACAAGCTTCACAGCCATTATGGATAAAGAGAAAATTTCTATTCCTTCAGTTTAGGGACTAGAAGAGTTGGAACCTATAAACGGTAATATATCAAGGAGCAGAAGGCAAAATGAAAGATTCAAGCATAATTTATTTACATGTAATATATAGCATTTCATAAATTTCAAAATAATATGAAGTATTCTTTTTTTAAAATTTCATCAGGACTCTCACAGCTGTCACAAGTCTGGAATGTCAGGTGGTATTTTAGAGCCTGGAAGAAAGGAGAGGATACAATAAAACAGACATGGCAAGCCTTTAGCAAGAAGTGCTTGCTATATGTCCCTATATACATTACTAGCATTTTGATACAAAGCAGAGGATTGAATTAAATGGTGCTCTAGCTCTTTGAAGGAAATACAGAATTGATTACTCAAACCATTATGCCCTCAGATATGCATGCTGAATTCCCTTTGTGCTGAATGCGTATATAAAGCCCTGAGCACATGAGAATTTTGAGGTTAAATTGCCATAAATATTTATGGATACAAGTAATAAAAGTAGCCTTTCAGATCTTAGATTTCATTCAGGTGATGACTCCAAACGGATATTGCATTTGAAAGCTGGAATTTGATAAAAGAGTATTTTCTCCCATCTTTTTACCTCTCTTGTCTTTATTGATTGTGAGCTGTTTGCTGTAAGGGCTGTCTTTTATTAAATAACTCTACATTGCCTGGCACAATAAAACCTTGACTTTTTTCCTGAAGTCTCTAAACACCACTGCAATGCAAATAATTAAGTTCAATATCATTAATTTTGACAGTGAGGACAGTTCCCTTCACTACAAGTATGACTGAGGGATATTTATATTAATTAAACAGACACTGAGTTTCTCTTGGTCTAAAATATGTGTGTGCATTGAGTGTGCATTGGAATAGGATCTGTGATGGCATAAGATAGTTTCTCTTCTTGGATGAGTCAAGATGAGAACTGGGTGGTCAAATGAATGTACCCAGAGAGGAGATGTTTGGGCTGCAGGGATACTGCAACTTGGGCTCAGATAGAAAACATGTGAATGGTCTCATGGCTCAGTGATAATCCAGAATATTGTTCAATTGACTTGCAACTCTGTGGGAAAGATTGCTGACTGGTAAATTCAGAACTGTCTTTGACTCATACGGTCTCCTCAGGTGTATGAGTCTGACCATTCCTCAGAGGGCCCAATAGGTTTGTGATATTTATAAGGAGAATTCATGTATTCAGCCTCAAAACCTATTCTTTCTCCTCCTCAGTTATTACCTGAACTGCCTGGTATAAAATAAGCTAAATCTATCCTACTAAAAGCACTATGGATTGTTTTTTGAGAGTACATTTTGTACGTGCTGTCTACCAGAGGTGCCTTCTTGGTGTTGGAATTAACTTACTACTGTGTGCATGTAATATTTTCTTTTCATGTTTGTACTGTGCCATTGAATGATGGTGTTAGCTGATGGAAAAAAGCCACTACACCATTGCTAAGTAAAAGATAATACATTTTGATAAGCGAGAATATGGAATGGCTGCTTTTTTTTTTTTTTTTTTGGCAGTGATTCTTTGTCACTTATCTGCCTTTTCTTTAAGTGGCTAGCAGCAAGTGAGAAATTTTTGGCTGCAGGTTTATTGCAACATGTGGACTGGAGAGACATAGCTTGAGGTTTTAATTCAGATTTTTTTTTTTTTCCAAAGCTCTTACAATTTATTTGGTCCCCTTGAGTGATCTGTTGCCACCTGAATTAAAAAGGTTTGTTTGGTCCCAGTGAGAGAGGAGTAGAGTAAGAGCTCATGACAGAATGCTTGCAAAAACAAGAACTGTCCAGTCAGAGTGGTGTAACTCCTAGTCGGGCTACAACACTGACTTAACTCATCATGCCACATAAGTGCTCTCTTCTGCTGTTTCCATAGAAGATGAAAACAGTAAACTACTTAAATGAGCACAATCCATCAACTCCATTAGTGAATGGAAGTTTCTTCAAAATTTGGGATTAAGTCAAAGAGCTGCCAACCAAAACTATTAATTCCATCATCCTGAAAGGATATTTATTGATCTAAAAAGTAAAGCTGGAAAAGATAATAAAAGGTCCCTTAGTTTATCTTGCTTTCCTGAGGATGAATTAATATTTACTTAAATTGCTCATGACAGATGTTTGTCTAGATTGTTCTTTAAGTTTTTGAGGGTATGGACGCTTCTTCCTCCTTATACAGTTTGTTTAGGATCATTCTGAAACTTAATATTTCAGAATTTTCTTAATATTTAGACTTAACCCTCCTTCCTGCAATGTAATCCTGTCTCTTCTCATCCTGTGCATAAGTCAAAAAAGTAATTGATGTTTTATGAATACATGTATGGAGATTGTATTTGAGAAAATAATGCACACTTTGGAATGTCCAGTGGAGACACATGGGTACTCAGGAATGACTTATTACATGCTACTGCTTTAATTGTAGTCTTCCTTATGAAAAAAGTTCTATATAAAAAGTTACAATTCAGGGACAGTGCAAGGGCTGCTGAATTCAGTAGTTGTTTTACATTGACTTTCTTTTTGCTTTGCAGCTGGAAGATTAATTAATTTTCAAAGTAAGAAGTGATTTAATCCTCTCTCCTGGCGTGACAGTGTACCTCTACCATTACACTTGACAACTATGTCTGGTGCTTTCTAGAAGTTATTTTTTACAATGGAATTGGCCTTCCTTTTCTTCAAAGGGAGAAGGAATTTTCCCATTGATTTAAACCAAAATCAATACCCTGCTTTGTCATTAATTTTCTTGAGATCAATAGGTCATTTCTGAATTAAAATGTTGTCATAAAAATGTAAGCCTGAATGTACATAGCAGGCTCCCATATAAGTGTAACTTCACTGAGATTTATCTTTATCTACAGCAGTAATTAATCAATTACCTGAAGCACACCTCCTCATCTCTGTCCTTGATAATCCCAGACACTGGGTGTACCTTACAATGAACAAATGAGCAGAGAAGTCAAGTGCAAAGGCCACACATTAATGTATACTTTTTCTGACTATACAGGTTTGGAACAAGACAGCAATCTGTGCCTCAAACATTTTTACACTTATCCATTTGTGGGAAGGATGTGTGCAGTCAATTGATATATATCTTCTCTCACAGCTGGGGTATCAAAATAAAGGAGCTACATCTGTACTGTGCTTCATGATTCTTTCTAGAAAAATCTATCCCTCAGTCTTCTGCCACAGAAAGAGGTTGATCCTAGTCTCTGTCCCTGACTCAAAATGACATGACCATGGGTATTAGATGAGTATGCCACAACCCCAAACTAAACCTCCTGCGACATCAAAGCAGAAGAGAGAGCATTTAGAAACTCATTATCAAATTATTTTTCAGTAAATCTGAAAACATCCTTGTAAACACCCTTTCATTCAAATGAGAGGACATCTGATCTCTTGGGAAAAAATCATAAGTCTTTCATGGCCTGTCTTCATCCTTGTCTAGTACATGCACAAAGAAATCTAACTCAGATTATTAGTCTCCACATAAAATTGTCAGTGACAGAACAAATTATCCACTTGAAGAAACCCAAGTAGAAAAATATAAGGCTGACAAATCAGAATATGGCAACAAAAAGACTTTCAGTCAGATGTCCCAGAATAACAAACACAAATCTATGTAGAGACTGCTCCCTGAATCCATCTTACAAAAATTACATGCTTAACAGCCATTTTTGGGACCATTGTGTTCCTTGATGGATGCAGTCTTGTGAGGAAGGATAATTTAAAAAAGACCACTGTATCTGCAGGATCCAGAAAGCAGCCTTGATCAGTCTGGAGGCATTGCTCAACCGAATGTGTTTTATCCTTTGTCTCTGGGCTGAGATCTCTCTTCTAAACATTTGCATTTACCTTCCAAAAGCTGTGAGTCCATGACAAGAGACGTGGGAATATCATCATCTTGGCTAAAGCCTTTGTAGAGGAATTTATACAATCACACAAGGGTAGGAACAATGAGGTGACACAGCTAAAAATTCACAGGTGGAATCTGCCAGTCCAACATATTTTCCACCAGCACTAACTTACCCATACTCTAAACTCTCTGAAACAGTAGGAGTGTGTGTGGGTGTCTGGGGGGTGCCAAAGAGTGCAAAGAGTGCAAGAGTCCTTCCAAAGCAGCTGGAAGGAACTATTGCAATAGTTTTTTGTCGTTGCTTGAAGGTTTGGATTTTCTTGGACTCCCTGCTTCATTTCCACCCTTGACATGCAGTCTCTTTGCAATGTATGTGTTAAAGACCTTGGGAATTGCAAAGGTTGCCTTGAAAGAAGTGCTTTTTCTGGTACTGAGCCTGCATGTCTGGCAGCCTGTTAGCAAAATTGCAGTTTCCTTCCTGTGTGAGCATGCTGAATTAAGCCACTGCTGCTCCTGCACTGCCTCCCATCACGTGCCAAGCTTCCTTCTTGTACTTCAAATGCTAAAAGCTGTTATCCAGGAGCTGCTTAGTAATAGGACTAGCAAAGCCTTGAATTAGTTTCCAATATACTGAATTAAGGAGAAAGGAAAACAAAGGAACAAGTGGAATATTTGTTCAGGATCAGTGAACAACCACTGACTCTTCCCAGGCATTTAGGTCCAGACTCCCAAAAGGATTTAGTACTAACTTCCATTAAAATCAATTTGGATTAACTCCTTTTTAAGAAATTCAGACTTTAGAAAGTAAGAACTTCACAACAAGGATCAATGCTTTCAGACACACTAAACTTGAACAAAGTTGCTGCCGGAAGTGTATTATAAATGTAGTTATTGTTGGGGCTGTTGCAGAAAATTATTTATGAAGACATTTCTGTCACTGACAGAGTGACAGGGCTCTCTCTTGATTTCTTTAATGTCTCATATGATTTCATATCAATCCCAACAAAGTCAAAACACATTCATCCACAGTGGGTAATTTTTGAGGGATATGAAAGGAGAGTGAGAAATAGAAGGGTGGATGCAATCAAAACATTAGAGAAGGAAAATAGCTGTATATTTCAGAAGACTAGGTCTCTGCAACTGTGTAACCATTAGATGTTCCTGTAGCAAACCCATAATTGTAGTGATATCGATTTTCTAGGATTCAAAAGATCCTAGAAACACTTGGTGTTTCCCTCATTCAACTCCTGAAGTTGAAGAATTCCTGCTGCTGTTTCAGGGAAAAGGCCCTGGCAATTCCCAGAGCTGCTGTGTTGTTCATCTGCATATTGGGGCACTGAATAAAAGAAAAACAGTGAGAAAAGCCATGTGTGAACATAAAAATGTTGGTGACACTTAGACCATATTTCCATTGCTCTTAAGTTATACTAGAAATATATATATGACTGAAAAAATATTTGTTCCACATTAAATTCAATATTACTCCCTCAACTCCGAAGTCAGAAGGGTCCTTCTCACTCTTCTGTCCTCAGAGGAGGGGACTCGCATTTTCTCCTTAGTTCTGATGTACTCTGAATGCTGAGTCTAACACAAGAGCTGGGCTGGATCTGAAAGACAGAATATCTGCTCTTCTCCTCCAGAGATAAAGCATTCACCAGATAAGAGGAGACAGCAGAATGCGTTCATCTTGTCAAACGACACTTTAACTGGAGTACAACTTCTTAACTGCTGTGTTTGTACAAATTTAGCATATAGAGTGATACTGGCAAGCAATCCTGGAAATTTTCTGAGCTCTATCATGTACAGCATATCTTTCTCCTCCCAACATGTTCTTGTGCAATCTCTGCAGCAAGAGGCCAAATTTATTTCAATGCTATGGCTCGGGTTTTTAATTTGCTACAGTGATGGCAAGGGGTGACAGAAGTCACCATCAGTCAGTTTTTGTTCCATACAGAGCAATGAGGGCACCACCCTGCAAAAGACCACTGAATCCTTGTCAAAGAGACACTTGAAGAAAGGGAGTGGTGTGGCGTAGAGCTTTGGCTGTTTATGGAAGTCAAATCTGCTGGAATTGCTATGACCATATTAACCCAGATTTGGTTTTCTTCATACTGTTTATATCCTAATCCATTTACAGTCTGCATCCTTAAAGTCATCATGATCACCTTGCAGTATTTTCTATTGTTCTCTTTACCAGCTTAGACAGCAACACATGCAAATGAAATCTAATGGCACAATATTTCAGACAATAATTTAGAAAAGAGTCAGTGAATACATGCAACCTATTACCACTGCATAAGCCTTTATTCCCTTGGGCAATTCTATAAATATCAGCCTATTTATTTCTCATTTAGCTCAATGTCACTGAAAGTGAATCAGACCCTTAACACTGTTTCGTATTTTTATTTATGCTGACCACTACACTTATCAGTCTCACTTTCACAGAAAGCCAGAGTCTTTGTTACTGCTGGAGCTCTAACGCGGGGAAGGCTGAGTCAGGAGGACATTATTAGAAAGACCTGGCATCCATGCAGGCTAATTCCTGGCAAGGATCTCGTGACACCTGCAAGCCTTACGTGTCTCTGTAAAACACTGGTGGATTGTGTGGTAGATTGGCACACAGCGTTAATTAAGGCATGTGGACTGTGTGGTCTGTTGATACAAGCCACTTTGTGTGCAATTTTTTAAGAGGAGAAAGCCAGTCAGTTGGATGAAATCAGAGCAATTAAATATCTAGTCACAAATGTAAAATGTAGCCAACCCAGCAAGCCTACACAGCAGCTGTAAATAACATGCCAAAGAGAAATAGACCCCTAAATACTTAAAAGGTTGAAAGATATCAGTGTCCTGTGCAGCATGAGGGAAGGTTGCTGCTGTTTTTTGACATCTAATTAAAAAAAAAAAAAAAAAAAAAAAAAAGGAAGAATTCTTGGCTCAGAGCTTTGCAGCCCAGATTACAACCCAAGCTATCTGTATACATGACAGAAAGTGTTTCTTTTTCCCTAATGGGCTTCAGTCTTTTCTTGGCACATCCTTTAATAAGAGGAAGAGTGCTGTACTTTGACAGTTTTGGCCTGTTATGGGTTTCCTAGGATAAAATGTTGCTGAAGATATAAGATGTTAAATCTGATGTTCTACAGCCCTTAAAATGGTTCAAAATGCAGGTGTTGCGCAAGGGAAGGACTACAGAACTTGACAAGAAAACTGACAGTAATGTCAGAGGCTGCTGTTTCTGAGACTGGTTTTGGTGGAGATTTGTGGAGACACAGATCTTGAATAGCCTGGATGATGCAAGAGAAACAAGACAGAGAAACAGTTCAGCAAGACACACCAGATTTTGATCTGGTTTCAGACAAAAGCTCAGTACATTCCTGCATACTACATTCAACATAGAGAGTTGTACACACCCAGAATATCAATGTCTCTGCCAATACCTGCATATATTTATAGCTACTTCTGTCATATATCCTCTGTATAAACAACCTCCCAGTTAATACCCTACTTTCTTGCAATATCCCTTAGAAAAAGAAGAAATATAATGGAAATCTGTTAGTCTACATTTATTCACACATACAGAATTTCCCATGCCTTAAACTCATTAATGCAAAAGATAAGAGCACTTATTCTTTTCTGATCCTTTATTAAAGGATCAAAATTCTTGCAGCATTTTACTTCTTTGCATTACAAAATATTGGCATGACAGGAGGTTTCATTTCTTGGAGACAATCTGAAGAGAAAAGATGCTGCCTCTGTAAGCAAATGAACATTATTTGTTCAATGGCTACTCAAAACAAAAATGAAAGAGGTGGACCAGGTCTGCTGGTTTAAGGATTGTTCCAATTCAAGACCCATTTCCCTAAGTAGTTCATGTGGTGGTTTTGCAGGTCTTTCCGCATCATCTGCCTCTCTCCAGGAAAAATTATGAGACACTTTGGCTGTGGCTGAGATCTCAGGGAAGTGAGTCACATTACAGTTAGCTCATTTATTCAGAACAGTATCACAGTCTTTTGTTCAGCTTTAATAAAATGCAATTATTACACTGTCTCTCGTTGTGATTAATTCAGACAATGTTTACAGACAAGACATTCTGCAGATATCTGCTGGTATTGCTGCCCAATGAATTTAACCTTGGCCTACTGCCACTTGTAATTACAGATCCATATCTTCTCTCTCTCTGTCTCTCTCTCCTCTTCCCTTCTAGTTTGTCTGTATAAGCCCAAACAGATTTCTGCTGTGATTCCTAACGGAGTGGTGGTGTCTATACTTGCAGAAAAATTGTCTCCAGCATTTGTTCAGCTGTGCTATGAACTGAATTCAAGAAGCTTATTTGCAGTGAATAGCAATTACAGCATTATTGAGTCTATGAATGTGTGAACAATGAAACACTTTATACTACAAGATGACATTTCTTCTATTAAATGCAGTTTAAGTATAACCCTTTATGTAGCTCTGTCTCCTGTAACACACTGAGACTACTGATGGTGATAACTGCTCACAACAGATTATTTTCCCTGGACTCATTTGGGTAGTGGCAGAGAATAGAGGTAAGGAACAAATTGAGTAAAAACTTCTTTCAAAAAGCTGGTAAGAAAACCTCTCACTCTGAAAGAGATTTGATGCAAGTGTTGCTAGTTGAAATTATCTGGCTGTGAGAAGTTAGACAAGAATGTTAAATGGTGTCTTCTTGTCTTTAAATGCAACAATTTGTAACTAAAAACAAGGTATTGGAAAGGGATCCATGTGCTATAGTGGGCTCTGTACTAGATATCCTGAAATACTCTACTTCCCTCACTTGTTCTTTCTTCCATTTCTCAATAGCATGTAGAATCCCATGCCCAGGCCTGACATAGCTGACTTTTTTTTTTTTCAGGTGAGCAGACTCATATTAAAAAAAAAAAAAAAAAAGCAGGTTTCAACACCAGCAAGTTCTGCTACTTTCAAATATTCCATTGATGCAGAACAAAAGAAAATAGCCCTGCCATTTCATCACAATGAGCCAGTTTTCCAATGTTCTCCAGACTTGTACCCGAAAGTATGAGACTAAGAGTCCTTGTCAGTTCCTGGTTTTTAGTACTTTTATTTACAGTGATGTGCAAAAGAAGGGTGATTGAGCTCTGAACACGTCAAGGCAGAAGCCAACTACCGTGAAAAAAACAACATTCATGCTGCCAAGACACTTATCCTTGAACTTTTAAAGTCAACTAAAATCAACTGTTCAAGACAGCTCTGTTGAGATTCAGGTAGTATCCCAATATAGCTTTACAGCCTTTGGCTGAAACTGGCTGACACACAGCTGCATATTCAAACCTGGGAAAAGGAGATTTTCTCTAGTCTTAACCAGCTATCTAGCCATGCTCTTGCTAACACTGAAGACATGATGCTTATTAATGTGATTTTGACAGTATTTTAAATTTTTGTCTCATGAGGGGTTTTTGCTCCTGTGTTTAAGGTTGTTTCCTTTATTTTATTTGGTCTTAGATTCCCCAACTATTTATTTTCTTACAGTGTGTTGTTTTGCTTTTGACACTGGCATTTCTTTTCTGAAACGTTATCATAGTCATCTCATCTGGTTCAGGCATCCCATCCCATCCCATCCCATCCCATCCCATCCCATCCCATCCCATCCCATCCCATCCCATCCCATCCCATCCCATCCCATCCCATCCCATCCCATCCCATTCTCCAGTCTGTCTTGTCTCTTTAACAATCATCTCCAACCATCAGCTGAGAGCTCATCTTTCTTGTGAGGAGGAAAGGCACTTAATTGTACAGAATCAGAGGAGTGTTTCGTAACTAGAGGACAAATTCAGAGACTAGTAGACTCTTCCTGCCATCTAAATCCTATTTATCTCTAAAGGCTGAGAAAATAAAATTGATCTGCTTTTGCCATATTTTTTTCTTTTTTTTTTTTTTTTCCTTAAATGTGTGATATCACATAACTGCAATATGTGAAGTTTGGAACCACTGTGTACTTCCTCTGCCTCCTTCTATGACACACAGATGTAATTTTGCAACATCAGGTTGGGAATAAGGGGAGAAACAAGCAACTTAGGAAGAAGAATTTGGATCAAATGCAAATGTACCTAGAAATATTAATTTTCATATATGGCTGTTATATTTGAATTTAAGAGAAAACCCCAGAAACTATGCCAGCAATACTCCTACAAATTGAATTTGCTCAAGGACTCCTTTGAGCATCAATTACTTTCATCATTACTGTTACTATTTCTTTTTGTTTTTAAACAAGCTGAGATTATTTTCCTAGAATGCTGCCTTGTCCTGTGGCCATCTAGAGCAGGAGATACAGCCCAGTACAGCCTGAAATCTGGTTTATAACCTCACTCTCCTTGTAACTCAGGGCGAGGACAAACCTGATCAACTGTAATTTTTTTTATTATTATTTTTGGCCATCTCAAGAAAGCAATTTCTATTCAGCCTGCAACCTACAGTCAAGCACAAGTAAACATGATGGTTGTGGAGTTTTATTTCACAGTTAAGCCTTTATTACCAAAGGCACAAGTCTGAATGCATCACATGCATTAAAGCAGAAGCCAATTCCTGCTGCTGGCGAGCACTGTGAGCTTGCACTTCTGGTTTCTCATTTTCAGAGGAACTGCCATGCAACCCTCAGCAGCTTTAGTTCACAGTACCTCAGTTTCCCCAGCTGTGAAATGATGACAGGGATCAGGCGTTGCCAGCTGAGGGACAGATTCTGACACCTTCACCCAGAAATGAGTAGTGGGATTGATTTCAGCCTGAGGAAAGGGCAGCAGCCTCTGGCCATTAGTGCTTATAAAGCAGACAGGGTCTTGGCTGATGATTTGGATTAGATTCCAGAGCTGAGATATTACTATCAAGGCCTCTTCAACATGGTTAAAATAGATTAGATAAAGAAAGTGTTTTGAGAGGTTTGGGTAAGCAAGATGCCGAGAATCCTGATGATGGTGGGAAGAAAGTTCCAAGGGTAAATGATAAACAGGAGGAGAGGCCCTACTGGAACAAGACAGCAAGTGTTGTGTTTGTGTGGTTTTTATTTCTTTGATGCTTGAAGTGGAAATAAAAATAAAAGGGGAAGACATAGTCCTGGTAAAATAAAAACATAGTATGGGTGTTTTCTTCAACTCAATATGATGTTATAAAAAAATTACGCCCTTTTTTCCCCCTTTTGGAGCTATTTAGCCTTTTTATTTAATCTTTCATTCTTACACCATTCTGTTATTTTAAAAATAACCCTTTGGAATGAAAAGTTGAGAATTTTCACATATTCTAAAAAGAAATATTTTGGCATTTTTAAAAATGCTGGCATCCAAACTGAACTTTTTTATGAATTTTTTTTTTTTCAGACTTAATTGGATTCATGCTTAACTTACTATTTTATTCTTTGTGGAAAAAGAAAAAATTCTTCTTTCTGTTCAAAGTTCTGTTCTTTCCTGGGCAAAATGTGTGCAAGAGAAGATACTTGTTGTTGAATACGTGGGTTTTTTTTCACTCAACAAAATACTAGAAAGTCCTTCAGGGCCTAGATCTCTAAAAAAAAATTGACTGCTGCTTAAGAAATTGACTGCTGCCTAAGAAATTGACTGCTACTAAGCATTTTGTAGCTATGTGTAAGTGTCCAAGAAGAATGAATGCAAAGGTATTTGACTTTGCAACCTCTGGGGAAAGCAGTGGCCCCTCTTACCATCAGCTGCTGCTCAGCTGCACGCCTCCCTTCACTCTTCATTCATTTTCTTAAAAATTCAGTGTGAACGCTTCACCTTCAATTGATCAAAACCTCACAGTGGTAGGCTAAGGATTTCACACAGGCAAATGATTATGTTGTGTGGCGGGTGGGAGATTGATGGCTGTTCAAAGGCCACTAAGATCATGCAAACCTCAATATTTTTCCAAATCCATCAAAAAATATCCCCTTGAAAGCCCTCTGCTATTCAGGGACTGATTTTTCTTGATTTCAAGGAGAGCTGAACAAAGTTTGCAAGAATTGCAAGAACGGGCAAGCATGGATCTGATGGAGATAAATTGCTCATGATGGAATGGGCATTGAAAGGCCTAATCCCATGATGACAGAGGCTTAAAAAGGAATAGGGGCAGTTTGCAAAGTAGGGACAAACTTGGAGTGGGAGTGCAGAACAGGATGTGTCCCAGAGCTCTGCAGCACCACCAGATCTCTTGCCGGGCAATGCTTTGGGAGTTATCAGGAGAATGGCAGGGAAGAAGATCCAGGTCCCTTCAGCTGCCTGTGCCCTGGCCCAGGACTCTCAGTGAGAGGAAAACCCTTTCTAGCAGATGGAGTTTATGAGCCATAGACAGGCATCCCCCCAAAAAAATCAATTTCTGGCAGTGGAGCACAGCAATCCCTCTCTGTTTTACCCCCACACACCCTTATACCATTCTCGCCAGACTGATTGCTGCCAAATGGAGTTGGGGGCAGAAAAGAGAGGCCATTTAAATGATGTGTATTAAAAATGACTATTTTGCACTGCATCTGGAGGCATGGCACAAACCCTTCTTCTTCCCCCAGCCACCTCCCTGAGGATAAACAGTGCTAGCTCCAATTGGTAAGTCCAGAAGAAGTCACAGATCAGGGTGCAGTGACTTTTTTCATGCTATGCTCTCAAGATCACACTCGTCTCTGGAAAAAAAATCTAATTTGTAAAATTTCTCCTCAGATTATCTCATTTTTCATTTTGTCCACAGGAAAAAGAAGTTGAATGAAAGGTTTTAATTAAATTAAACAAGGAGAGAATATAACTGCAAATATTTATTTTACTGTCTTCACTTTGAAGAGAAGAGGAATGAGGAAAAACAAGTGATATTTTCAAAATTCTTTTACATTGATATTTATCAGAAATATTTTAACATGAAATATTAGTTTACCTCAGAAATGTAACTTGGCTAAAGCAAATAAAAAAATAAACAGGAAGTTTTGCACAAAATTTATTTTTGCCCCAGTAAAAAAGTATTTCCAGTCTTCAATCTAATTGGCTCTTTCCATTGAGTAGCAGGTTTGCAAACCAATCCTAAAATCTACTCGGATCCTAAAAAGGGGGATCAAGAGTCTCCAGTTTGCCTGTGGCATTGCCATTGCTGTTCATTTGCCACTAAAGTCACTCCAGTACCATAATGATGGGTGCAAAACCCAACACACTTGGACTGACAATGGGTAATAAATGCCTGCAATGCTCATGCTGATCCTTTGAAATGCTCCTGTTTGTTTTGTCCTTCATGTCCATGATTTGCCCTGGTCTTCCACAAAAGCACTTCTTTCCTCCTTAAGGTCCAGATTCTATGTCCTGAGTCCAGGGCTTATCCTCACTCTCCATGATGTTCTTTGTGAGAAGGAGGTGAGAAATTATCTCAGATGTGCTATAAAAGGGAAAATGATGGCACAAACACATGTCATCCTGCTTTCTCTGTGTAATCTCTTCAAACTTCAATCAGTTCAGTGTACTACTGGCACTAGATGAAAACCAGGTAAAGAGGCTCAAAACATCCTGTTTTGCTTTTTTTTTTTTTTTTTTTTTGCCATGTAAGCTGATAAAAAAACCCACAGGGTTAATATGTAAAAACATCTACATGATGTCTGGCTGCATAACAACTGTAGGTAGTAGAATTAGTTTCGGCAGGCTGGGTGTTGGCCAGAATGTCAAAGGATGCATTTTAAGTGTTGAGCAATTCCATTTCATTAAGTAGCTCATTGATATCCCGTGCCCACTGTGGCTGAGTACCTGCGATGGTTCATTAGTTTTTATCAACAGCCATTATGAAATCATTGCTCTGCTTTCATATTTCACAGGGACGTTACTGCTGACCCAGGGATAAAACAATAAGGGCTCAGAGGAGCGATGGTGTGTGTGTGTGTGTGTGTGCATGTCCTGCAGGCACTGCCTGGGAGCTGAGGAGGGAACAGGCAGGGCTGGGGCTGCTGGGGGTGAGCAGACACGTCTGCTGGGTCAGGTGCCAAAATACAGGCGAGGGCTCCGAGGGCTGAGGGAGAGGATGGCAGATGGCTTGTTTGTTTGCTGCTCTGAGCATGTGAAAAGGCGTCACTCTTACCTTTGTGTGTCTCTCAGCTGCCTTGTTCTGGGCAACAGGTATGAGCTGCAGTGACCCACCTCGCTCTCTGTTCTACCAAAGCACTCCATCGCTCTGAAACGTTCAAGAACCCTTCTTTATCCAGTCCTCATGAGACACCTCAATTTTGCCTTGTCAGGTATTTCAGAGCCTTATTCCAGTTATTAAAAGCACAGTTCTTACTACCTGCATTTACACTCAACTCTCAAGTGAGAATGACATGGTTTGTATTATATACACAACAGAGATGCTCAGCCAAACAAATATAAGAAGATTGTTTTTATACTTAAATCTTTTTTGTAAAAAAAAATAGGTGTAAAGATTAACCTATTGAAAATTCTTCAGCTATTAGTATTTTTAAACCATAAAACTTTATTCCCTCCTATAACACAAACCAGTGCTTCTAAGTATAGCTACTGTGCTATCCTTGCTAACCCAAGGACAGCACAGTAGCTAGGTGTGCTATAGCTTCACCTAGGTCCTGAGGCACAAATGCTAGGAAAAAGCTGACTGATGAACCTGGAACACACTGAACCCCTTCACACCAGATGTACATGCAACATCTGTCTGTCACTCAGAATAAAAATTAAGTTTCCAGATTTTGACATCAACCCTTTTTCTGCAGTCTCACATTGATTTATTCCTGTTTGAGAGGATGATCTGGCAAAATTTTTTTTATAGTTGTCATGAAAAAAAAGAAAGAAAACTTCAAACCTGCCAAATATGTGGACCCCCTTTGGCTCCCAGCAGAGAGATTCTAAATTGGCAGAATTATTTTAAATCTTACTGAAGTCAGTCACACCTTTTTCTTTTTTATTTTTTTTGATTGGTACCTTTGGCTAGAAAGGTACATGTCTCTGCTGAAACATTTTGAAAAATGTGATATGAAGCATTTCAGAGGTGGAGAGGTGGGTGATGGCAGTTTTGGTAATGATGATAATCGAATATTTTGATTTTTTCCTTCAAAATTAGTATTTAAAATAAAATTTATAAACTGAAATCTGTGTCTGTTTTGTCATTTCAGGAAGGTCAGAAAAGAGAATTCCTGACAACCTTGCACAATCTTTACAAAACTTAAGATATTTTTTGAAAGAGAAAAAAAACTATTATTACATTTTACATTGAACATCTAGATCCTAAACAATTCTACTTTATGTACTGATCTGCAAAGAAAAACACAGGTGGAGACACAAATGATCCAGCCTTTATATATATGTTAGGATAAAATTCAATTACACAATTTGCCATGTGGTAAGGAGTAAAAGAAAAAGGAATCACAGCATCCAGCAAAACAAAAGCAGAACAAACACACAGCAGGAGGAAATGCAGAAACTTGCTCCTTTTATTTCAGTAAAATAAATACCACAGGTGTAACTTAACAAGCTTGTTAAGTTACACCTGTGGTATTTATTTTACTGAAATACTGAAGAAAACTATAAAACATGCTGGACCCTGTAATATCTGTTAAAAAATGCCTCATTGAGCAGAGTGCTTTTTGAGCTTTGGAAGTAAGTTCTGATTGAAGGCAATTCAATATGTTCATTGCAACATGGAAGAAGCATTCCAGGGACAATACATGCTTTTGTCTCTAATGGAAAATCTAATTTGATGTCCATCTTTAGGTAGTGCAGCTGGGGATAATTACACATTTCTGTCACACACTTCAAATGCTCCATGCTCTGTGGGAGGGTAGGGGACACAAACCTGACCACTGTAATGG
This sequence comes from Emberiza elegans, assembly GCA_024865655.1. Classification (NCBI taxonomy): domain Eukaryota; kingdom Metazoa; phylum Chordata; class Aves; order Passeriformes; family Fringillidae; genus Emberiza; species Emberiza elegans. The sequence goes on along the minus strand of JALJVW010002597.1, from coordinate 21,337,233 downwards.
AATATTAAAATCCGGGGAAAAATAGCTTACGATTCCTGACTTGAAAAGTGCATTGTGGACTCAGTTTTGTCCTCTCATACCTTCTGCTCTGCAGCTTCTGCTGACCCTCCACAGCTCCCTACCACTCTCTGCACCTCCTTGGTGGACCTTCTTGAGCTCTGAGCACTCACAGCCCTGCCTGGTTCCAAGTACAGTCCTCGGCAAATCGATGACCTTCCCAACACAAAACATGCCTCAGTGCTCCACCTCCCTCCTTTTCCAGAGCTTTGCAATGAGCTTTGTATTTTCACACTCTTGGTAAATAATATATGAATGTATGTATTTACCACTTGGGGTGTTTAACTTGATGTGTTTGTTTTATGTATAATGAGTCACAGCTAATGTGTTTAAGTTTATGGCTAAGCATCTTGAATTGGTCATTAAAATGCCCGCTTTTTCTGCAATGATTAATTAAATGGCTCATGGAAATGGGCTTGTTTAATCCATTTTTCTTCTGTGTGGTAATAAAATCAAAGCACAGAAATGTCAAAATACATGCAGGTATACTAAAACTCAAACATTAAACAACATAAAGTTGTCCTGTATATAGGCCTGAACATAAGAACAGAAAACTCAGTCATGTTGCTGAAAATCACCAACATACTTCAAAAAATGCCCCAAGTCCCTTAAATAACACCTTAGTGCATCATTCAGCTCATGCCTTGGTGCATTTGATGAATTTTTCTTTACATATTTTTTCCAGCTGTTCAGGAAAAGTCTTTCTCAGTGCCCATCACCTACACAGAAGCTCTGAAAAACCTTTAGTGACCAGCACCAGGGCAAGCATTTCCTATCATTGTCCAACTTCAGCAGCTTCTTTCATTTCTTCTCCCTGTAATTTTCCAGACCATTGTATTATCACTGTGCAGCAACTCCAGTATCCTAATATCATGCTCTTTTCCTATAGATTGTTGTCAAAATAGTTTTCTAAAAGAGAGAAAGAGACAGGTGAGCTAAGTATTGCAGATGGGCTGAATACCAGTACCATTTTCATTTATGAAGTACATAAAATCAGATTTCCTTGGGTAAAAAAGAAGGCAAGACTGGCACAACTTTAGAAGGCTGAAATACCTGCTCACTTAGTAAACTTCAGGGTTTACTAAGGAGGAATTACCAGAGCTCAAGTCACACTTACGTCCCCATCCAATATACTTGGGACCTGTAATTGTACCCACCCACAAATAAAATTTTATACATTGTCTGGTCTTCTGGCTCAATAAGACTGCACATTGCTGCTGGCAGCACAAGTGTGAGGGTTTTTTTTTTGCAACTGCTGCCAGTGGTAGAATTAACATCACAGAGCTGGTTAGCTATTGATAGCAGCAAGCAGATGAGCTTTCAGAAGCTGCTGTGGCTATAGATGTGTCATTACAGAGTGAAAAGGAATATTATGAAAAGCTTCCGCCAGCACAGCTCCAGATGAGGCCTTCCTTTACATCTGGGGAAGAACCAGAGTATATCTCAATACTCTGCTTTTACTCTGTCTTTTTCCTTTTTGCTTTTTACCCTGTCATTTCTAGTCATGCCATGGAGCCATTCCACAGTCACTCTGTGTTTCTTTGTAGCATTGATTTGGTCCACTGATCAGGGATAACTGCCTGAGTGTTCCAAAAGCAAGGCTGACTGAATTTAGACACTCTTGAAAAAATCCAAAAACCTAGGAGAACACCTGTGACTTTTAAACCTTCTCATCCTCTTCAAATATAATTGAATTGAAGTCATGACATGACAATATCTGAATGTAACAGTCCAGTCAAATATAAGTATAAAGACTAAATAGTCCTTTGTCTGTCAGAATATGCTGTGAAAATTGTCCAGGTTTGGAAAAAGCATCCAAAATAACAGAACAGAAGAAACCCTATCTATATCTATTTTATTTGTTTGTGTTTTGTTTTGTTTTGTTTTTTGAATTTCTCCGTTTTGAGTTTAGTGACCCTGAACACCCAGCAGAAAAATTCAGCACTTCCAGAGGAGGTTTATACCATTTAATTACCAGGATTTCTATCTCAGCCTCTCTGAAGTTGGCCAAGAAACCAGTTCCTCAACCATGGGGTTGATAGTCACTAATTATTGACTGTGTCAAGCCTGAAAAAATGTCAAGAGCAGGCAAAGGAATGGAGTGTGCCAGTGTTTGGCTGTGGAAAATATGAAGTCTCATTTGTTCCTGAGGATTAATGTTGCCCTTTTCACCTTCTCCTGAAAAACAAGAAAACATCCTCTTTTGTTTTGCTCCTTATCAAGTGCCCTGTACCTGAAGTCCTTCACTTTTCTCTGAAATAGGAAGACTCTGTGTAAGGCAGAATAACATCTCATTGCCAACTACAGCTTATTTCTATATGTTTGATTGTGAATAAGCAAACATTTACTTTGGAGAAAGGCACTGACGTTGGATGAGTCAGTGAAGGAAAGAATTTTAGCATGCATTCTGCATTACTCAAGTTTCTTGCCAGGGACACACATACACAAAATGTGAACTAAGCATTTTGTGCTCAGACATCTACACCTAAAACTTTTGACATCTCCAATTTTTTTCCTCTTTAAATGCTAAAAATACACTCCAACATAAATATTAGGTCCAGGGATGGTAGGCTGCTCACAGACCTTCCCGACCAGTCTCAAGTGATGCTGGTGCTGCTGTTTCTGTGTCATTAGCCTTGCCGTAGGCTGACTGTACCAGAGAGGTCAGAGCTCTGTGGCACTTACACAGATCAAATTACCATCACATGGGACTCAAAAAGGAGTCAGACTGAGCTCAGATCCCTCAAGGTATTTTGACATCTACCTGACACTGACTTTGAGGTGAGCTGGGCAGTTGCAGTGGGAGCCAAGATGGTCATACCACATTCCTGCAGTACTTTGTCATCAGGAAATCCCACTGCACAACCCAGAGGTATGCAGATTGCAGCATCCTCCACCACCACTCCCACCCCTGGTTGCAATTCATTAAGTCTCCTGAATACATCTGGGACATCTATAAATATTTATGGTTGCAGGCTGGCATGACTTTCTCAAAGTCATGGAGGACTTGCATCACGAAGCACAAAGCTCATTTTGCTTTAACCACAGGGTCATGTTTCCATGTTAAACAGGGATGCTCAGTCCCCCCTCTGCCCAGTGCAGACCCCTAGGGGTGTACACCTCTGCAGCAGCCCCACCACAGCCAGTCCTGTCCCTGTTCCCACTGCTGGGCTGGTTCCTGCCTGCTCCTGCCCCTCAAACCCTCTGTCTGAGCACTTCAGGCTGCCTGGCTCAGGCAGAGGAGCAATAAAGAATTTCAAATGCCTTTAAGGCACATTGACTTTCAGAAACGGTTGACACAGTCATTTTTCATTTATTTATTTATTTGTTGGGCACAGCATTTTGTGTGTGTGGAATGTTTTCTTTTCTCCCTTTTCCAGCAAGAGATTGGAGGGTAAATTACTAATATATTATTAATAGAAGACTTTTTTGACAGTTAAAGCTGGCAAGCAAACAAAGAAAAAAATTACAACAGTGGATGAAAGTGATTTAGCAAATATACAAATTGAAGGGATGATCCTTGTCCTGGCAGAGAATGGTAGGTGAAAAGGGATTGATGACAAAGGCACATTGTTGAGACACCTCACCTGAGCAGGGGGCTGGAATATATCTTCCACAGCACTTTTTATCCTTTCCATAGAATAGAGTAATGCACTCTTACTGTCTGTCTCGATATGGAGCAAATTTGACTGAGCAAAACCATGGCTGAGCCTTGGAGGGGTGTCTGACTTTGGTACTTTCTTGCTTATGTAGCTCCTCCAAAATAATGAAGTCTCCACTCATTTACTGTTCAATGATTGCCCCATATTTAGACAGGGACAATGCACAGAATTGAATAAAACTAACTTCAAGGCAAATTTTGAAAATGTGACATAAAAGAAGAAAGACTGTCTATTCACCCTGTAGCTGAGCAACCTTGGCTAGTCTTTTTGTTTTATTTTTTTTTTAATCTTTATTTGAATATCTTTAGAGAAATATCTTCTTCAGCAGTGAAAATTAAAATGAAACTTTAGAAAAAAATCTAAGGCTACAGAGTCAAGCATTGTGTGTGGATAGATTAGAGTTAAGGCTCATTTGCAGGAGAAAAGACAGCACAACATTTGCAGTGAAAAGAACAGAAAGGATCTTGCCCCCACTCTTTCACTTAATAGAGGCAGTTTGGGGAAAATTTCTAATGAATCCTATCCAACCATAAAATCATGTAGAAAATGAATTGTATCTGACAATAAAATAAAAGTGAACTAAATTACAATGTTCCTATATTTGCAGGATAAATTAATTTCATGTTTGGAATACTAATTGTTCACTGTAGGGCCTCACAAGTATTTCTTGTCATTGCTTCAGCTGCTGCTAGAAGAACTTTTGCACATTCAGAATGATGTCTTTGACTGTAGCACCAAAAAGAAGAGAAACCAATCTTTTGGAGCAGAAGGGGAACTTCCCAGGTGCCACCCCCTCTGCTCCCCAGGACAGTCTGTGGAAAGGCATTTGAAAGGTGGGTGATTTGTCCTTTGAAGATGGAGAGAGGAGGAAAGCGGACCTTGATAGGAGCTGCGACTGGCCCCCAAGGACACCATCTGATGTTCTCCAAACTCCTCATCAAAGGCAGAAGCAGCAGGCATGCCCAGTGAGCCCTGGATCTCGTAGGAGCCTGATTGTCTTTCTGCAGAGAGCATACCCTTAAGATCTAAGAGGCAGCTCTCCGTTGGCATGGCTTCAAGGACCAGCAGGTCTTTGGTGCCTGGAAAGAAGCTGCAAAGAGTGTGAAGCAGCTCAAAGGAGGCACCATGAGAGAAAAGACACATTTGTACCACACAATTATTACAGTCAAAAGTACAAATAAATTGAACACCTTCCCCAAAAATAAGAAGCTTTTAAAAAATGCACAATAAAAATTTATGCAACTATGAGAAGGCTGTATATACACAGTTAAAAATATTTTTAATAAAAAAAAGCCATTAAACTAATAAAGCAGATTAAAGAAGTGATAATTCAGTGGGGAAGCTTGAATGCTCAATTCCATGACAAGTTCTATTAATATGACTGTTTTTAGGAGTCAGAAATGAGAATCTATTTCTCCCAAGGGGAATCTTAGAGCAGTCATTTCTCCTGAAGAGAGTTCATTTTGGAATGCAAGAATTCTTCTGAATTGCCAATGGCTCCCTCTATCCCTAAAAATTAATATATGTTTCTGATTGACAGCTTTAATGGACTTCTTTTGCATGATGCTAAGGCCACCTGATATTTGAATTTAGTTTGGAGTTGCATGACTGTCTCCATCGTCCCTTGGACCTTCTAGCTGTACTCTCTCCGCACTTAATGAATACCGATCTCAGGCAAAGTCAGCCAAAAGAAAAGACTGGGCTCCAGTGACTGAGGTTATTGTGGGCACCTCTAATGTTAAAGAGCCTGGGCAATGAAGTGATGAAAATGAAGCAAACTACAGGGGCTTCCTCTTACCCAGCATCTCTGTCCCACCATGGACTTCTCCTCCACTGAAGCAAGGTAATAATACCTTCAACAATTTCAATAATTTCTCACACAGGGCAAGCAAGGCCTAAAATAACCTAAAGAGAAGGCCAGATTCAAGATTCCTACAGGGTGGGAGATATGTCCACTCATTTTCATGCTCAAAAAAAAAGGGGTCAAATAAGAGAAGTGATGGTTGTCTGGGGAAGGCTGAGTGCTGCTGCAGCCTTCATCCATTGGTGCTCTGGTGCAATGCTTCTGTGCTCCTGCTTCTGAGGGGGGGAAATGAGATATGAAGGTACTCAGCAGGGTGATTAGAGCAACCATTTTCCTTGAAGATAAAATTACAAGAAAAGATCTGTATTATGGGAAAGTGGAAACAGTCATTGCCTCCAAGGCTTCTCTCTGCTGTGGGATAGGGGAAGGCCAGAAGGAATCATTTGCACTGCACATCCTGTTTCATTTCAGTCCCTTCACACTAGTCTATTTTCTATTTTCCATCTTTTCTTTGCCCTTCTTAACTCACATTTCAGAGGGCTTGGACTGGCTCCAAAGCTGTCTTGAATACGGGGAACTGTTTTTCCTATTGGCCAAGATGAAATTTTGACTGAGAGGGTGCATATGTTTCTTGTGATTTCCTCCTGCTTGCCTTTTGCCCAAATCCATGGTTTGTTCCCTGTGGTGTACCAACGTGTTATGCACTTGCTCATCCCTCTGATCCCCTTCTTCTAGTTATTTAATCTGCTGCTCTCAATCTGTGTAAAACCAATTTTAGACACCTTGACAGGATTTCCCACAACTTATGAAGATCTGCATTTAAAATGTGTGTTTGCCCAGAAGGCTCAGGTTTACTGTGCCAAGGGCTGTAGCCTTAGTTCTGATCCATGCCCCCTGCCTGACATGCAGACCCACACAGGTGGAGGCTCCTGGGCTCCTCCTGCAGCTGAGTCTATCCAATGAGTTCTTTCTTCACTTGGAGATCAGTTCATCTGGAGGGAGGTGAATGGACTGCCCTGGGGTTCCCAGGAGAGAAAAACAAAAAAATATTTCATAGGAAAGGATTTTAAACAGATGAGAGAGAGCTCCTTCTGATAATGGGAAGAGGAAGGTATGCAGAAGTAATGCAAGGTCATGGAGGAAAATAACTACTGATATTTCTGGAAAGTGTTGAATGATTACAGAGAAATAATTTCAGAATGAATGGGATGAGTAGATCAAACCCAGACTGGAAGGACAAGTGAGATGGGTGAAAGAGAGAAATGTTGCACATAGAAGTGATAGCTTTCTACATTTTGTTCCAATGGATTTGACCCTCCCTACCTGAAGCACTTAGGTTGTAAAAATTTTCTTATTGTAAGCAAAAAGAAAATCCACCTTCACAGAACAAAGTCCATTTCATGCTTGCACTAAAGAAGAATATATTGTTCTTTTTCCTTCCTTCTGTTTTAGCAGAACCCTAATGGGTTTGCCTGGCAAGAAAAGCAAGATCTACAACTGAGACAAGACCTTTATGGGAGAACATATTGCTGCAGATCCAGAGAAAAAAGTGGAAGTCTTAGAGAGAAAGGATGGTTTAGGACATGAAGGGAAAGAGAGACTCCAGGACTTTGTTAGAAGAGAATAGACCTAGAATTTCTTTAAGAATGAAGAGGAACTTCTCCCCCAAAATATTCAGACATATGTTAGAGAGTCACCTGTGCTCTTAAATTACCACCAAAGCCTAATAACTATTTTTGAAATTTCATGTTTGCCTTTTTTCTGAGTGGAGATGCTGTTATACAGCTCAACAATTGATAGCTGAAAATAAGGTATTTTTAATGGATAAATTTACTGTAATTTTAACTATATTTTTTTTTTTTTCAGTAAGAGTGTTCTATTCTCTTCCCCCAGACACTAGGGATCCAATAAAATGTGAGCAAGGTGGTTTGGGAAGTATGACTATTAAGATTCCTCCCACCAAAGACCATCCAGAGACATGGACAACTTGTGGAAGTGGTCAGTACTGCAGAACTGCAGTTTGGGATAGCTGGAGCCATGGGCTATGAAATGAGCAGCTCTCTTGCTGTCATTTCCAAAGGCCTGGCATAGTGGCTGTTCAAGGGCTTCCACTAGATTCCCTGAGATCCTACACAACATGTGGAAATGTGGCCCCCGCCTCTCATGGAAACAGAGGCAATCCAGTTTCCTCATCCAGCTGAGTCCAGAGCTCAGCATCAGCTGAGGCCAAGTTCTTCTGCACATATTAAAAACACCTCTCTGTATTGATTTCTTGCCTCAAGGCAAGCCAGCAGTTCATTATATCAGGCAAGCAGCATCCAGCAGCAGGTCCTGCACAGAGGTGAGATAAAAACACTGTTTTGCAGGTCAGTGATCTCTGTTTTCTGCACGGGACCACAAACCATATTGTCAGCATAGTCTGAATGTCTTGGTGACAGTGACATCTGGCCTGCATGGCTGTGCTGGTCAGAGGGGGCAGCCCAAGGACTCTCCTGACTGCCCATGGGAGGGATGCAGCAGCAAGGAAAGCTGCACATCAAGCCTCACTGTGTTGCAGAGGTATTATGATTAAGCACCAAATCATTCTGTCAACAGGAGCCAGGTTCTTTTGTGCTGTGACAGAAGTGCTAAGGCATGTGCTGAGTGGGTTGGTTTCAGTGCTATGGACAAATGTTTTAGGTAGTGTGAACTGAGACCACAAAACTCATAGCACAACCTCTGGTGAAGAGAGGAATAAGCTTTACACCTACAATGAGAAAGGAAAAGCTTCAGATTCTCTTATTCAGATGGTTTGCCAGCAAACAAATGTTTATGGAGCAGGAATCACAGGAAAACACACACTAAGTGTTCAAAAAGATGAATGCAATACCTTTAGAGAAAATGCAGGAAGAGGAAAATTTTCTCTTTGTGACATTAAAAACTCCTATTTTACCATGATAATCATCATCATTAAAAGATGTGCCCTGCACACTTGAGGTTATAAAGGAAGACAAATATCAGATGGCATTGAAACATTGCGTCTTGAAACCCAGTGCAAATAAAAAAGGAGTTTTATAACATAATTACATTCCCATTAATATGTTAATCTCTTATATACAGACATAGAGAAGCAAATACATTACTTTTAATAATTAACTCTGTAGTGAGGTTTTATTGCTGGGAAAGAAGATTTCTCTATGGAAGGGTATTTAACATTTTAATTAAGCTGTTTTTGATAGATGTTTACTGTTGCTTCTATTTCTGCTTAAAACAAAACCATACGATTAGGAGAAAATGTAATTTTTTCACCAAAAGGGAGTTATTTTCATTTGAAGGAAGGTCTAAGGCTCCCTCTTCTTTCTTGTCTAGTTAGTGTACAGCAGTGGTATGGTGTGTTTTAAGAGACATGCATTTCTTATGGAAAAGTTCCATTTTGTTTTCTTTTTTCCTTTCAGTAATTTTGTACTTTTTGTGCCAATGAACATTGTCATCATATTTGACCTTTCACTGGAAGGCTGCCTATGTTTTGGTGAAATAAGAAAACTCAGAAAGGATATATAAAAAAATAAGAAAGAGATAAATTTATCAGATTTCTCAGAAAAAAGCTGCTAAAATAACCAATATAATGGGGAAAGTAGCCTCAATTAATTGCAGAATAGCAGGATCTAGGCAGGAGAAAAGAAAAATATTGACTAAAAAAAGAAAAGGACTGAAAGACATGAAGAAATGAAAAGTCTATCAGGGATTTCCAGGCAGTGAATCTGGACAATGTACTGCTCTGAAAACAAGTCAGCAAGCTTTATGCATGAACTGGCACTTGAGCTTGATATCTAAACTGATAATTGAAAGGCTTTGCAGATGGACACCTACTTTGTAGACCTGAAAAGGTGGATGCAGATCAGCAAACCCTGCAATGAACTTTCTCTGGCGAACTTGAGCATGACTCTAGGAAAAAACATCTGAGTGAGAAAAAACCATATGGTATCCATGGTTCACAGACAGTGCTCGGATCTGCCACCTGGGAGGGTCAGCTCTGAGCACAGCTTGTGTCAGCATGGCTCTCAGCCCCACTACAAACAGCCCCCCACTTCTTTTCAAATAGGTTTGAAATCCAGACAGCAAAGGAGATAAACAACAGATCAGCATTTGTACTCTGGTTCCCTGAGCAAACCAATAGCACCCTCTCATTTTGGCCCATGGCAGTGATTTTAGAAGAAATCTATAGACACAGGTTTTGAAAAAGCATAAAATGTCCTACAGATGGCAAACATAGGACTCCCTTTCTGTGAGCCATCTAGACACCCACATGAACAAGATCTGTATAGAATTACTTAGATGGAGAAATGCCTTTCAGGCACTCGTAACAGCTCTGGGTACTATTCAGCAATGAGGGGAGATGAGCACTAAGGTTATTTGCCTTAGAAGGAATTAAATGACTGCAGGGAGTACAGTAGTATTTGAAGCACTTTATTGGAAAAAGTAAATGAAGTCTTGCCCACTCTGACCATTCACTTACAGTGATCCTGGGTACACAGATGCTGGTGAGCACTGCAGCCCCAGCAGCACTGTCCTGAGAGAAGCCACAGAGCTTTGGAGCCTGACCCTGGTTCTGGGACCTCTCGGGCCAAAGTGTCAGTCACCTTGTTGGTGAAGGTAGGTCATCACTGAACACGTAAACCCAGAGACACTGGCAAACCTGGCAGCTGTCATTCCCGCATGACAAACCCTCCTCCTGAGGGATGGCTGGACAAGCAGGAGCAACATGACTCAAACCTGCACAAGAGCAGGGCATTTCTGGATTTATTTCTTGTGCACATGCTGATGAGTTGAATGGATGGAAAATCAGGGAGAGTACATTTCTTCATCTTAAAGAGAAATGATAAAACGGGTGCACTGCAGGACAATACTGCATTGGTGTCTCCTACACCACCTTCCTGTGAGCATCCATATGTGCAGCCCTGCTGAGCTCCATGTGCATGCCAGGTCATTCACATTATCCTACAGACAATGGGAAGGGTGAAACCTCATAAAATATTTTTTTCTGAGTCCACCACCAAGGCAGGAGGAGATGGGAGAAGGTGGTATTTGGGCAGGATTACAGTGGGATGGTTCAACCTGATGAAGTGGTGAGCTGGAGCAAGGAGTGCAAATATCATTGTGCCTGCATCTGTATGTCAGGATGCAGCATCATTCTGATACTGTAAAGAGACAGAAGGCAGAGGATCTGTCTCAGGAGATACAACCTTCAGGTTTGGTGAGTATTCTCCTGAGAGTCCTATTCCCTTCTGATCTGGAATTCACACAGATATTGGTGAGTTATGTACTACACTCTTAGGTTATCACTGTGTCTCTTCCCGAGGCAGAGCAAACATGATCCCAAGGCTACCAAAACACTTCCACAAGTTAACATCTTCAAAAAATTTTTACAAATTAGTCACTGTGTGACCAGGTTGTCTTTTTCCTGGCACAACAGACAGGAGATATATCTGAAAATGAAAGCTCTGACCACTGATACCAACCTCTTATTTACAAGGACAGCAAGAGAGTATTTAGACTAAAATCACTTATTGTGACAGATTATCCAACAAAGTTTTTTCTTTTTGGGGATCCATTTCTGGGGATCTGGAGCTTCTACCCATTGATAAGCTCTAGACCACTCTGTATCTTATGTGTCTGCACCCTTTTGTCACTCTTTCAAGGCATATTTCCCTACCCTTGCTCTTATTGAATAGAACTACCACTGGAATTCAGTAGAATTACTTGCAGACGTAGGATGCTAACCTATATTGTAACCAAGTATTTTTCCCCTTTCTGTCTACATGTTTTTTCTTCCTCAGATATTATCATGAGGGATTCTAATACCTGTGGGTAGTATGAGGCTTCAAATCCCTGTCTTAATTTTACAGGATGGTCTGTATATATATTTATATCTGTAACTATTACACACAAAACTGGAAACACTTTGTCTGAAGAAGGCAAAGCAAAACAAAGCTGTATTTCACTGCCAGGATGCTTTTAAGCAATTCCTGAATAATTTCTTCTGTCTGTAGTAAGATATTCAATAAGGAAGGTATAAGGTGATTATTTAAGAATAAGACAGGCTTTTACTTTTGATTTGGAGAGCAAAAACCCCAAGAACAAATGAAAGCCAAGGCACAATAGAGCAGCATGTCTTCTCTGTCAGGCACAGAGGAGGAAATGGCTGCCAGCAGGTACTTCAGCGATCCCAGGGTACAATACAAAGCAAAAACCCCAACTATGAGGCAGACATCAGAGCAGTTAAGGCCATCATCTGTGCCTTCGCAGCCTCCCCAAATCTCTTGGAGGTCTGACTTTCCAACAGGCACTGCACTAACCCTCTTGTTCATCAGGGTCAGCAGCTGGCTGTGCAGAGGTGCTACTGCCTCTGCTGTGGACCCCTCTGTCTTTCCCACACCTGCCCTCAGTGCAGCATGGAGGGACAAAATCAGCTTTGCTTTCCTCACAGAAAGAGCCGTGATCCTTCAGCTCTGCCCATCCTCTGTCTTTTCCTCTTCCTCTTCCTTTCTGAAGGGCAACTAAAGCTCTTGCTCAGGTATTATGTAAACACAATATCTGCTACCCATGCTATGAAAGTATCATGGAAGAAGATACAGAAGGCACCACAGCCTTGTAAAGTGCTGCAGAGAAGGAGAATTTTGGCAGTGCAATATCATCATTCCCTCCCCAGCTCTGTGAGGGCAACAATATATGAGCCCCTTGCCATTACCAAGGAATTCTGAAACAGTAATTTTAAATAAATTCTAGCATGTCTCTATGAAGGAGGAAAGCTAAAATGGAATCCTGATGGTGTGATGAACTTTAATTTTTCAGAGATAACAACAGGCAATTTTTAAGGAAAGCCAAATGACTTATTGTCATTCAACAGACTAAGGGAAGCAGGTGAAAAGTTCTCTGAAATTATCTGGACAAATAAAGATAGAAGGAAAAATGTTCTGGTCCCTAAAGTGAATAGTCTTATTTAAAAACTATATTGGGGGGGGTGGAGGGGGCAAGATTCATTTGCAGTGAGTCTGAAGAGCAATAACCAATCAGTAATATATCCCTGGGTCCCTGAGAATCTCTCCTAGGCTCCTGCAACCTTGGTCACAGCACATCCTTTGTGCCTCACCAATCCTACCTCCGAAACGAGAATGAACTGGTAGCAGCATCACTACCAGACATGAGTGACTGTTCCCGAAGTTCTCCGAGGACCTCAAATGCAAGAGGTGGAGTGAGGTGCAGAGTTGCTAATTATTTTAAAGCCCCTTCATGTTCATATTAATCAAAGTGTCAAGCTGATTCTCTCTAATTTAACTAAAGAAGACAGAGCTTTCACAGTGGGAAATGATTTAAAGTTCACCAGGCTTGCATGACAAATTTACTGTATGCTTCCCGCTTGCTGGAAGTGTGTGCCTGACGAAATTTCTTTTGCTGTTTCTACTAATTGTCAGAGCTGCTTCCAGTGGCTTTAAACAAATGTTGACTCAATCCTGCTGTGACATCTCAAAGCTGAATGTTTGATACCACAGATTGCTAGGAAACACAGATATAGGAATGAAATGTTACTTGAGATCCAACCTGATTGCCACAGAGTGGGGCTACAAAGATAGAGCCTGACCCAGAAAATGTATTTAATAGACCAAAAAGAAACCTTTTAAAAAATGCATAAATACATGTACAAGTGGATCTAAAATATGCATTTGCAGGAGCCAAAACAAGATATTCCTAGAGAGAATAGGCTATCTCCTGGGAAAACATTGCATGTTTCATAACCTTCCATGAATTATTTGATTTTGCTTTAAGAACCAGCAAGAAATTCAGTGCAAAAAATAGATAAATTTACATTTCATTTAAATATTGGTAGTGAAACAAAAGATTTGATGCAAACTGACAAAAGCCAGGAGATTCTAAATGCCTTACCCCTGCTTTTGCTCCTGAGTTCATATCGTTAATGACAGTGTTCCTTTGTGTGGCAGCAGGCCAGGATGTGGAGTGTCAGCTGTGACACCAACATTTCCTGAGCATTTTGTCATTTTCATCGTATCTCCAAATCTGGGAAACCTTTGACCCAAAACACTAGTCCCAGACAGCCAAGCACAGTCATTCCCCCTTTTCATCTTTGTCAATGCATCCTGTCACTGGTTGTGTTGATCCTTAGAAGGGCATGACGTTTTTTTGAGCAAGAGACATTCCAAAGGAGAAGATGGATGAGGTAATTGCAAAGCATGGGCATCACAGCACTGCGTCAGTGATTGAGATATTAAAAATTAATGGTTGCAACTTATAGTTAGCCTCAGTAAGAGCAAGATAGATAGAGGTAAGGGATTTCTTTTAGCAAGATCCCCAGTTATCCCAGTCTATGTGATTAGGACCATCATGCAGATGATGACCCTTGGCACACAGGGCAGTAAGACGTGGGGTCTGAACTGTGAATAAAAAATTTCCTTGCTTACCTGCATCTGTAGCTATTGTGCCAGTACTAGCTGAAGTGATATCCAGTGAAGGAATCTGACTTCTGTGTCCTGTGCAGCCTCTATAGAATGAGTCTATCTTTATTATTCTTTTTGATTACTTGAAGAACATTTGTCTCTTGGAATCATTGAATGGTTTGGGTGGAAGGGGACCCTAAAGATTATCTAGTTCCAATCCTGTGGCAGGGACAACTTCTGCTAGACAAGATTTCTTAAAGCCCCATCCAACCTGGTCTTGAATATTTCAAGGGATGGGGCATCCATAACTCCTTTGGGTAACCTGTTCTAGGACCTTCTCTCCAGGGTTGCTCAGAGTCCATTCTCCACCCAGTCAGTATCTTTGTTTGGGATTTTTTTATTAATTTAGGAGAAAAAGGACTTTATATGGGGTTTCATTTAGGAGAAAAAGCCACAGGCCACCAAATACTGTGGGTGGAAAATCTGTCATTTGCAATGATAAAATTTCATTAATTTAAAACCCAGCCTGTTGTTCTTAGGCACTCCTCACTCCCACTCACTGCCATTTTGGGGGGAAATCTAAAATTATTTGCATGTTTCTCTCAATGATGTCTAGTTTTTGACATCCTAGTGGTCCATAGGATGAGGTTCTCAAAGTTTAGGTAATAGAGCCACAAGCATCTCTATGAAATCTACAAGAACCTAGATACACACAAAATTTTATATCAAACTTTGATATTTATTGCAAAGAAAACAGAGAACAACAGAAAACCAAGGGAAGTTAATTGACAAAAAGGACAGAAGTTTTGTAATTGTCAGAATTTTTTTCTTAGTTAGTTTCCTCCCAGGCTCCTGTGCAGTCACAGCACCTATGTTTTGTGGTGGCAAAGGTCTTGAGGGGTAAGAGGGTTTGTTAGTGACACCTGTCATTCCATTCAGGATGCTTTGGAAGCTCCCAACTCTCTAGATTTCACTGTGCAGAACAGGGGGAGATTCCAGGGAGAAAGTCCTGCTGTTGGTGATGCAGCTGCAGAGAACACTTTCCCTGCTGGGGTGGCATTGCGGCTCATTGCACTGCCAGTGAATTAATTTAGAGAAAAAGAAGCTACAAAAGAAAAGAAAAAAAAGAAAAAAAAAGTGAGTTTTGTTGTTTGTTATAAGCTGTGTCCTGTCTCATAAAACAAAATAATAAAAAAATCTAGGTTCCTTAGGTGAAGATGAGAACTGCCTGAAAGCACATTAGAAATTTTTTGGGGATAAATTGAGATGGGGGTAAACTTGGGGATAAAATTGAAATGCAGATAACAGGAAAGTTAGGCAGTCAGGCCAAGAGAACAAATGGAGTTGAGAAAGTGACTTACATCACCCTGAAATTCTTTTGAACCTCCTAAGAACCAACAGTAGGAATGAGCTAAATTATTTCAGAAAAAGGCCTGATTTCTATCCATAACACTGTGCTTCTTTATTGCATGATGGAGCCTGGGATCAGGTGTGTGCCTGCCTCTGAGCCCTTTGAAGGAAGCTGAGAGAGATGGTGCTGCTGTGGGGTGAATGTGCTGCAGGTGCCTGTGGGGGTGCCAGTGGTGGCTGCTGGGTGAGGAGCACAGCTCTGCCGACACCTGTTTTCTATCAGAGCTGACAGAGATTGGGACTCTTTCTCAAAGAAGAGGAAAATAAGCATTCCTGAAAAATAAATGTTTTATTGGATTATTTTTCCTCCTTTTTTTTCATCACACCCAGGCATACACACATGAAGGAGTCATTCCAAACATTTCCTTCTGGAGTTTCTACTGATTGAAGAAGGCTTTTGTGAAAGTCTCTACAGTTATGTGATTGAAATACCACTGGATAACTGGATTCAGCCTTCAAATTTTTTTGCATTCATTTGTTATTGTTATTTTTCTCTTTCCATTGCCATTATTAGAGTGAGAAAAAATGTTTTCCCTGAGGTAAAAAAAACCAAAAACCACTTTGGCAGAGGTGGTAATGGTGGGAAAAGGTTTAAGGTCAGTACTAAAACCAGCCCTCTCTGATGACTTCATGTTCTATTTCACAATATGAGTTGTAGGCTGTATGTTTTCCTGTATTTTTGCTCTGCTACAAAGCTGGGAAGGTCACCCCAGCTTCTCCCAATCCATTCATTTAGTTCATGGCTGAATCTCCTGTTTGATGGAGCACCAGACTACCAGAGGCTGCTGACAGGGTCAAATTCATTGATCTGAGTTTCTCTACCAAAGGAATGGCACACATCTTTATGACAGCAAGTCAGAGGGTTAAAAATTACAATTTGAAAGAAGAAAAAGCACCTTTGAAAAACAAATATGAAAGAAGAAATAACAGCTCCTTTTAATTTGTTGCTGTTTTTGAAAAATAATTTGCAAGAAGAAAAGCAAGTCCTTTTTTTTTTTCACTTGTCTACCATTATTCTTGTTCTCCCCCTGTCCAGTGAGACACTATATGTTTAGATATTTTACCAAAATGTATTTAAATAAAGTCAAAGAATTCAAGCCAGTTGTTTGCTATTGGAATCCATAATCATCAAAAATCTCTGCTGAGACGTGACCTTGGTCTACAGTCTGAAATAGCCACAGGTTAGACTGAGACCTTGGAGCAGATTATGCATGGGAGCAGAATTTCCAGAAACTGAGTTCAGCCTTAAAATGACAGAATATCACTAATGGACACCTGTAGGAAAAAAAAAAACAAAAACAAAACCAAAAACAAACAAAACCAAAGACAACCAAACCAACATACTAAACTCAGGAGTTAACACCCTCTTTTCATTAACTAATGAAATGCAGTTTCTCTATGCTGGACAGCAGACCAGGGATTAGATCCCTTGTGTTTGCACCAGACAGGGCTCTGCCCTTTTTTTTTGTATCCAGACACAAATGACAAATTTGTTTGCTGAATTGTGGCATAAAACAAAATCACCACTCTGCTTTGTAACTTCAGCAAAGAGCAAAAATGCACCTACTCCATTAATGCTTAGTGTTGAACACAGACCATTTATCCACAGACGCTCCTACTATCTGTGCTCATATCACCTATGGAAATTGGGCAGCACTTTGAAAAGCTGTCATATTAATTATCCTTTCTTGATAATCATTGTAGCGACAATAATTGCGGTGAACTCTTTGTTGATGTTTGCACAGATGTTGAAGGCTGCCCTGTGGAAAGCATCCTTTGTCTTCAAAGCTATGACAAGCTGAGCTTACTAAATTCAACCTGTCACTCTTGTGCAGGACTGGGAGGAAGATTCTCACTTCCTGTCATTGTACAAATTAAGGGAGATACAATCTTTAAAGTATATTTATTTTAGTGGGGTTATTCCCTAGACTATCCAGCATTTAATAAAAAAATCAATTAAAGGAAAACCTGCTTCAAAGGGATGCTTGTGCGTGTCTCATTTAACAAGGATGGCAAAGGGATTTGTAATTGTTTTTCATGAAAGATTAAAAATGGTAATCAATATATTAATCATGATGATATAAACCCCAAAGGACGCTTATGTAGCCAGTAAGAAAAATCAAGAGTTTGTTCCATCTCTTTATTTTGGTGCACCCAGGAATGCACTGGGAAAGGATAAGATCACTTTGGTATTGTTTGTCATTGTACATGACTTCTGCTGATCCTGATTTCCTCAGTCACTCTGGGTGAAATTCATCCCTCTTGAGTCTATCAGTTCCAAGTATTTGGATTATTTATAGTGTCAAAGATGAGATTTAACCAAGTATTTGAATGATTTGCAAATCTTATGCTTGAGTTGTGCACAGAGAGTTCCCTTTGAAGGACTAGTTTTCTGTCCATGCATGTTCCGTCCTGGCCCTCACAGTAGCAGAAGGCTCTCTAACCATCTAGCTCAGCAATAAATAGGAAAATACTACTCCTCACTAAGTGGTGCTCAATGGCACAGTTTTACAGGCATCTAACATAATCCTCATGTGAAAAAAAATAAAAAGAACAGAGTATGGTTTTAAACTGTCTCTTCTGTGTTTAATGGAGACTCCTGTGGAGGCTTCTGAGAGGGCAGGATGGGTCTTGTTGGAAACAAACTTTTCATCAGTACAATTCTTCAGAAAATTACAAATGCACCATTCTGCAGTTGCAATAGGAAAAGCTTTTCAGTCTCTACAACCTAAAATATAATCTTTTTTATTATAAAGCTGTGCATCCTGCAGTCTGACCTACTATCAATTCTACTATATAATTTTGAAAAGTTTATTGGCATCAAATGAAATATTTGTTCAAACCTCAAGCATTTATAGACACATTTAACTAAAAATAAGAAAAATATAAACCTGAAAGTTACTTTTAAGGGGGAAGGCTAAATTTAAATCCTCAGAAAATATCAGATTTATAATCTTTTTCCTTCTGCATGATTTTTTTCTCTCTCCATCCATAAATAAATAATTGGTTATAACAGATTGAATAAAATATTGATATCATTAACCTCAGTTCTTTACCCAAAAGCATTTGTTTTGAAAATGTATGGCTAGTATTGTTATCATATAAATTTTATGGAAAAAAAAATCAAAAAAATACAGACAGATGGTAGTTAATAGTGGTCCACCCAAATCATGCCACGGGCTGTGATAATAAATTTGTCTGAATAGTTTAATCTCCTTACATTTAAGATTCTTAGTTGAGCCTGCTGTTAACCTTTAGACAGAATCTGGTAATTCCTTGTGAGGGTCTCATACACACAGAGTAATACCCTTTTTGGGGTACACAGTAGCTTGCCTCCATGAATAATATCGTCATTAGTTTCAAAGGACATTTTTTACTGTGAGTGACACCTCTCTGCACTACATGCCTAATGTTCTTTAATGCTGGTAAATGATGTTGACATATCTCAATGAACTTATACGGGTGTTGATTATTAACTAATACTAATAATAAACAGCAAAATTGGTGCCACTAATTGACTCTTTAAGATGTTTTTTCCAGTTCCCAATCTCAGAGCACTTTAAAAATATTTGATGTAATAAGCCTCAAAATACCTCTAATAGTTATGTCAGGAATTTGTCATTGTCTCTTAACACTTGGAAAGAAAAAAATAGCACAATGACATCTAATGATTCATGCAAGAACAAGGTTTTGCCAGAGCTAGATTAGTACCTGTGCCATTCTGTTCCAGGTTTCTGTTCTCACCACAAAACTGGGCAGTTTTCCCAAAGCAGCCTGTTGTCAGTAAGATACATCAAGACAAGACAAATATGAGCAGTAGAGAACACAGAGAAGTAGGCAAGTGGGAAAGCATTGAATGAGTCTTACAAGTCCAGCAAGGAGATCACTTAGAGACTTCTTCATCTTGGAGCAGCAGAGCTACCTACTGTGCAAAAGAAACCTTTCTTTAGGTGAAATCATGATGAGCAAGCTCAGAGAAGCAACAGAACTGAGATGACCAGCTAATAACAGAGGAGACTCCTCCAACCTGCTGAGAGTCCTAGATAAACTTAGGTCCTACACAGAGACAAAATCAGGCACCAGCAAGATGCTTACACTCTCTCTGCCTAGAGGGTTTCTGTTTGTCCCTTTCAAAAAGAGCTCACACATTGGATTTCGTCCCACTGAGGCCAAATCAATCACAACACAAGTGAATTGGAATCCCTCTTCCTCAGCTGAAGACACCTCCACACTCATCAGAGTATGCTCTGGACCTGGCTGCAGCCCTATTCTTGATAACCATTGTAGCGACGATAATCGTGGTGAACTCTTTGTTGATGCTTGCACAGATGTTGAAGCATCCTTTGTCTGTGGAAAGCATCCTTTGTCTTCAAAGCTACAGCAAGCTAACGTTAGCTAACACCTGGCTGGTGTATCTTGCTTGGAGCACTGTGAGCCCATATAAATATTAGACTTCTCAGGCCCCAGGGAGTGCTCCTGGGCTGTTGGCAAACCATACAGTGCTGGTGGATACACTTTACCACACTAACAATAATGGGGACAGCCCAGGACTTTGACATCCCTCATTTCTTTTCCTACCAGCTTTCCAGATGTGTATAACTGGATCATCTCTGAACATTTTTCCAGACCACCTGGTTTGATCTTTCTGTGCCAATTTCAGCTGAAGGTGGGGAAAAGATGATACTGTATTGAACTCACATATAAACTGGGTGAAGATAAAGGGTGCAAGATTAATTCTGACCTTTCACAGTGTTGCAGTGATTCATTATTCTTCATATTGTTTAGGAATGTGATCAAATTATATAAGCATTTATGACTGCTGCTGTGTTAGTGCTAATAGAGAACATCCCAATAAATTCATTCTGTTCAGCACCTGTGCACATATCCTTTCATATCTACATAGTGCAAATAAACCAGCTCCATTCAAGGAAAAAAAAAAAATGAAAGTAAGGTCTGACTCTTTTAAATACCTTTACCAACATGACAGTTTCAACACAGCCTGGAAACAGGGGTTTGGTGCTAATTCATTGGGAAAATTGCTACTGACTGAGTCCCCAAACCTACCATCCCCCAGTGCTTTCAGATTTTGCTGACAAGAAATAACAGGCTGAGATGTGGGAGACCTGAAAGAAAAAATCTGCATTTTGCCATAACTAGATAATTTTCCTAGTTATGCCCTAAATAATTGAATAAATGAATAAATAAAAGTAAATAATCCTACAGGAAGCAGTGTTGTGAGACATCCATAAATAAACAGAAATTAGTTAAAAGCATTACTTGAGGAGTAAAACGAAATAGCAAAAGTCAAATTGCAGGGCTGAATTAAGGTAGTCATAATGCATTTTTCAAATATATTTGCAACTGAGA
Source organism: Emberiza elegans (assembly GCA_024865655.1). Classification (NCBI taxonomy): domain Eukaryota; kingdom Metazoa; phylum Chordata; class Aves; order Passeriformes; family Fringillidae; genus Emberiza; species Emberiza elegans. The sequence continues at coordinate 21,316,504 of JALJVW010002597.1, read as the reverse complement.
GCTATGGAAAGCAAGATTAAAATTTGACCACTTAGAAATAATAGCAACAGTGCCCTGGGATTTGGGTGTAGAACGAGCAAGCTGTGGAAAAGCTCACTTCTTTTTGCTTTTGTCTCTGCTCATCATGAGCAGGCATTTAGCCATGACTAGGGTCAGATCTCACTGCCTGATACAACAAGCTTTAGAAAGTGTGTGGAGAATTAATGCCCAGGGGACATGGGCATTCATCTGAGATGAAGTCTCAGAGTCCTTAGTCTTGCATACCAATGCTTTATCTCAAAATTCACAATGTGAAAATGACAGGACATGCCTAATGATGAATCTCTTAGTCCTTTAATATGGTAAAAAGTCTTAGCAGCATAGCTGTTTCCCACAGTCTCCTTCAGCTGGCTGTGAGGAATGTCAAAAGCTCCAGAGAATGGATAAAGCTATCTTGAGAGAGGTGAATTCATCCCTCCTTCTTCGCACGTAAGGAAAGGAGCAGCACAGGTAATTGACGTAGTGCTTATGTACATCTGCCAAGGACCACCTGGAAATAACCCTGAGTGAGGTTACACTCATACACAGATCTGAGAATGGACCCTGACAGGTTTGGGAGGTCGGGTCTGTGCAAACCTCATGAAATTCAACAAGACCAAGTGCAAACTCTTGCATATGGGTTGGGGAAATTTCACACACAATGACAGGCTGGGTGGAAAATGTGTTCAGTGCTGCCCTGAAGAAAGGGACTTGGGGTTGTTTGTGGATAAGAAGCTCAACATGATCTGTCAATGTGCACTCATAGCCCAGAAAGCCAATTGTATCCCCAGTTACATCAAAAGTGTGACCAGCAGGCAGAGTGAGGTGATTCTGTCCCTCTACTCCACTCTTGTGACACCCCAAATGGACTACTGTGTCTAACTCTGGGGCTCACAACATGGGGATGTGAAGAACAGATTACCCAGAGAGCTCATGGGGTCTACCACACTGGAGATAATAAAAAGCTGCTTGGACACATTCCTGTGCCGTGTGCTCTAGGATGACCCTGATTGAGCAGGGAGCCAGGACCAGGTGACTCACTGTGGTGAGGCTTTCCAACCTTACCCATTCTGTGGCTCTGTGGAGCTGCTGAAGGGAGTGCAGAGGAGGGCCCAGAAGATGATCAGAGACTGGAGCCCCTCTGCTATGAAGACAGGCAGAGAGCTGGGATTTTTCAGCCTGGAAAAGAGAAGGCCCTGAGGTAACCTTTAAGCACCTTCAGTACCTAAAGGGGAGAGACCCACCGAAGGAGGACAAGGGCTTCTGGCTTTAGACTGCTGAGGACAGGTTTAGATAAGATAAAAGTAAGACATTTTTTAATGTGAGCATGGTGACACTCAGGAACAGGCTGCCCAGAGATCTTGTGGATGCCTCATAGCAGGCAATGTTCAAGCCAGGCTGACCATTGGGCTTTGAGCAGTCTGGTGTACTGGAATGTGTCTCTGTCCATGGCAAGGGGGTTGGGACTAGGTAATCTTTAGGGTCTTTTCCAACCCAAACCATTCTATAATTCTATGAATCTATGAGAGCCTCCTTGGTTGTAGCAGCTTCTCTCAGAGGTTACACGAGCACATATTCCATCCATAATTCTCATGCCCAGAAATTTGTTTCTAATTTTATGTCACCATTTAACATGTCAGTTTGTTTATATTTGAGTCACTGCTTAAAACTGTCTGTGAGGAGATGGGTTGGTTGTGAGGAAAGACTATGAGTAACTCAAGTCCTCAAATGAATTGCTTTTCCCTCTATTAAAAGGCTCAAAAGCCAGCCAGGCTATATCCAGGTATAAAGGTCAGGCTGACATCCCAGCCATGGGACTCAGTCTTCTTTTATCTTGTATCCTGGCCTTAGCCTTCCTTTTATTGCTTCAGGAGTAGCCATGCCTGATGTGCAGAATTCCACAGCCGGGGAGGCAGCAGCTCTTCACCTAAAATTGCAGAATATGCTGCTAAAAGCATTATGGGATTTTAGTAATTTGGCATCTATAAGAAAGGTTAAAATATAAGAGCAGACTTAACTAGGTCAGGGTAAAATTCAACCTAGCACAGTATCTGTGCTCAAACATTGACCAAAAGTAGAAGCCTGGGGAAGAACAAATACAGGAATAAAAATATATGCACTTCCTCCCCCTCTACTCTACTACTCAAATTTTAAGGTCAATGACTTCCTGACCTAAGACAAATGACATTTCTGCATATTTATTAAGCCTCAGTAGGTTTCTTTTCCAAACACTTTTCAATTTCCCCTTGAAGCCACATGACCGTCCTTTGGCAAGGAGCACCAGGACTCCACTGTGTGTTACATGAAGCCTTTTGCTCTTTTTGAGTCTGACTGCTCTTAGTGCCATTGGATGCCCCTCACTTTTGCTGTGGTGGAGACAGGAAGCGCCTTTCCCTTTCTCACTCTCTGTGTCATTTCCTATAGACAGTTATGTATTTCCCTTTCAACGTCTCTTTTCCAGAGTAAAAAGTCCCAGGATAGTCAAGTATTTCTCATGAGGTAGCTGTTTAATGCCTTTGATGATATTGCTCCAGTGCTCCTATGGGACAAAAGAACTTGAATTGATAAACAATCTCAACACATGGCTAAACCTTGGATTCATATTGTGGAAAGAAAAATTTTCTCTAGTGCTCTCTGTTTTCCTACTATTTTGTGTGCTTTTTGACTGCTACAATACCCTGAGCTGGGATTTTTGTACAGTGTCTGATGTGACAGTCAAGGCCTGAGATACAACTATTAGCATCATGCCCATCATTTTTTACATGAAGAGTCCTTTGGATTCTTGCTCTGTCAACACTGTGAGTTAATGTGGATGGAGTTTGGCCCTGTGCCTCTGGAGTTTAAATATTAAATAAGAGCTCCTAACACTAAGGAATAAACTACAGTCCTCTTTCCAAGAATTCAATACAGGGAATGGAAGCAAGGTGACTGTTTCCTTTTCATCATTTTCTGGTCTCATTTTCTTCCCATCAGTCACTCCCAGGCAGTGCCACTGTGTTTCCACCAATCCAGGCAAATTCCCTTCTACTGCTTCTATTTCTTATAGTCTCCTCTCTTACTCATGACCAGAGCTCCAGAGCAGGGGCAAAGCCTCACCATCTCAGCACCCACTTTTGCTGGGGTGCTGAGCTCCCAATGGAGACTGTGCAGGGAGCACTGGCTGCAAACCAAGCACAGTTCTCCCCACCTGTGGAGTGAAGACAGAGCCCCTGGGAACCTTCATCCCCCCTGACCCCCAGGAGAAGGGTGACATCCTGGTTCAGTGGCAGGGGCCAGCAGCCTGAGCACTGTGACTGATGTGGGCTTTTGCTGTCCAAAAAGAAAAGCATTCCCTGTGACCTTGACCTTGAGCTTCATCTTTGCACCTTCCCTGGCATGCAATGTGGTAGTTAATGGTGAAGGAACAGCAATGTTTTGTCCTCACATAAAATCACATTTATTCACTGAGATTTTCTTGGGTTTTAATGAATGGTTTTGCAGCTCTGGGCATCACACCCAGGACACATTGGTGATAATTCAGCATGTAGACAGTTTACTTCAGCAAGCAGAACAGAAACTACCTGGTCTGCTGTCTCATAGGAAAAAGATTTCCCCGTTCCTCTCCCCCTGCTTAATTACTTTCAAAGCAGATAATTAAAAATATCAAAGGGAAGTATCACTGTCTCATTACATTCCTCATTTAAATGAACATAATATGGCAGGAAATTATTTTGTGCATGAAAGAAATAGGAAAAGCAGCCTAAGAGTGGACAGTCTAATTCTTCAATTTTGTAGGAGAGAAAGACCTAACTATTAATAAATTAAAAAAAAAAGGTTTTTTAACATAAGTCAAGGTTTAAAAAGTTTAAAATAAGAGATGCATTGACTATATTTCTATGATTAATTGGCTGTGTAACTTATTTTTTTTCAGTTAAGTGTAACTAAGGCTCCTAATAGTATAACCATTTTTGTTTATAGTTTGCTGTACCTCAAATAAGAGTCTTGTCCTGGTAATTGCTCATGTTTCAGTATTGAAATCATTAAATAACACTTTTGTCAAATTAAAATTTAATATAAAAGGAGGTTTATTATCATCATGCCAGCACTTGCTTCCTATAAATTAGTGCTCATGTACTTTACTGAGACAATACACTAGAAGAGATAATGGGGAAGAGATGGAAAAAAAATTATGAAATTGGTCAGTGCTTCTGGGAGTGAAAACCAGGTCTCCTGCGGCATTTTTTTTTTTTTGGTAGCTCTGTTGCCATATTTTCCCATTTCTAAAATAGTGATATCATTGCTGAAACATTAGTAATAAAAACAGCTATTTGTAGGACTGACATGTGCTTAATGCTCATGGAGCAGTTCCACTGATATCTCCATGACACCATAAGTGGTGAGCTAAATGTAAGATAATTTCAAGGACTTAAATATATAGATTTTTGTCACCAGCCTTTTAAATATATTCAATGCTTTAAATCTGTGGTGTTTATCGACAAGAGTCAGCTTTCCAATTAAAATGTAACAATGAAATATTCATACACCTTCACTGCAAAGTGGCACAGTGAAGAAAACCAAAGCTAGATATCTAACTAATACACACTGGCCTAAACAAAGCAACAAAAGCCACTGTTCAGCACAGGAGTCTTATGCTGGGAAGCAGCATGAGAAAACAAACATAGAAAAAATTGCCAATTTTTACAGCACTCTTCATTCACCTCTGTCAAAAATGGAGTGAAATCAAACAATTTGAAGAAAACTTTACATTTGGCCACAAGATGTATTTTATTTGTCTTATACTATCACCTAAAACCCCCAATGAAACTGTTTGTACCCTAAATGCTAGCAGTCTAAACAATGTTTTGCATATAACAATTGCAAAATTTCTATGTTCTGTTTTGAAGATGTCTTGTTAGGATTTAAATGTCACAATCCTGATAAGGCAAAATCATGCTGGAGCAGGAAAAGTAAAGTCAAGTCTCTTGGCCTCTTTTCACTGCTTGAGAAGAAAGCCGGAGGAAAAGACACACCAGGAGAAATGGCAAAAACTAAATTATACTCCTAAAAGCCTATTTCAGGTTTAATGATCAAGGGCGTTAACTCAAGGATTTATACCTGTTATTTTGAAACTGATGTCTGTAATTAATTAACGATTTTGCAGAGCTTACGTATTCTCTGAGGAAAGTGTAAAAACTCTGCAAGTTTTGTGGTTGCAAGCAGCTGCACAACAACAGCCTCCAGAAGTAAATGGCAAGGGCAAAGTCAAGACTTGGACTGTCCTTCTCCTGACAAGGCACTGATTGGCACTCATTGAGCTCAAACAGAATAATTTTTAGCCACTGGAAAATTCGGTACAGGTAACTTTCCTCTGATGGGAGGTTTTCAAGTTTTGGATTAATGGTACCACAGACACAAAGATACATGTGATGACTATATGGAGAGCTGGCTCAATTTCAATAGGATTCAGGTTCAGGGTTCAGGTTCCTAAAGTAACAGGGTTGTATTATCAACTCAAGCTGCACCAGGGGAGATTTAGATTGGACATGAGAATGAATTTCTTTAAGAAAAGTGTTGTTAAGCATTGAACAGACTGCCCAGGGAGGTGCAGTGCATTAACACCTGGGGGTGCTAATGAAATCTCTGGACATGATATTCAGTGCCATGGCCTGGTTGACAAGGGGGTGATCAGTCAGAGATTGAACAACTAATGATATTTATTATTTCCCAGTAAAGATATTTCATGGATGCTACTACTCTTCAGAGTTCCTTGCCAACATTTGGGTGCAGTGCTGGGTCATTATTGTGCATTAAGATCAGTCCCTGTGCTTGACACATATCTTTCTGGAATGGGGAGCTTTGGGACTTAAGATGGAGACATGGCTCAGCCCTTGGAGAGCTGCTTAAATCTGGAAGGGAAAATATGAAACAGAATTGAAAGTCCTGGACAGAGCAGGTAGCTGTACACAGGTACTGTTGCATTACACTGCAGTAATGGGAGCCATAGTGTTTACTGGTTTGGCATGAAAAAAACTAGGAGTGCTGGACCTTGTTTAAGGTGAAACCATTTTTGGATGACTTAAGGTCTGGGGGACTCGTCATCTCCTGTCTTGTTTGCTGCTGTTACCCATGTTTCAGTATTGAAACTATTAAATAACACTTTTGTCAAATTAAAAATTAAATATAAAAGGAGGTTTATTATCATCATGCCAGCACTTGCTTCCTATAAATTAGTGCTCATGTACTTTACTGAGACAATACACTAGAAGAGATAATGGGGAAGAGATGGAAAAAAAATTATGAAATTGGACAGTGCTTCTGGGAGTGAAAACCAGGTCTCCTGCTGTATTTTTTTTTTTTGGTAGCTCTGTTGCCATATTTTCCCATTTCTAAAATAGTGATATCATTGCTGAAACATTAGTAATAAAAACAGCTATTTGTAGGACTGACATGTGCTTAATGCTCATGGAGCAGTTCCACTGATATCTCCATGACACCATAAGTGGTGAGCTAAATGTAAGATAATTTCAAGGACTTAAATATATAGATTTTTGTCACCAGCCTTTTAAATATATTCAATGCTTTAAATCTGTGGTGTTTATCGACAAGAGTCAGCTTTCCAATTAAAATGTAACAATGAAATATTCATACACCTTCACTGCAAAGTGGCACAGTGAAGAAAACCAAAGCTAGATATCTAACTAATACACACTGGCCTAAACAAAGCAACAAAAGCCACTGCTCAGCACAGGAGTCTTATGCTGGGAAGCAGCATGAGAAAACAAAGAGAAAAAATTGCCAATTTTTACAACACTCTTCATTCACCTCTGTCAAAAATGGAGTGAAATCAAACAATTTGAAGAAAACTTTACATTTGGCCACAAGATGTATTTTATTTGTCTTATACTATCACCTAAAAGCCCCAATGAAACTGTTTGTACCCTAAATGCTAGCAGTCTAAACAATGTTTTGCATATAACAATTGCAAAGTTTCTATGTTGTGTTTTGAAGATGTCTTGTTAGGATTTAAATGTCACAATCCTGATAAGGCAAAATCACTCTGGAGCAGGAAAAGTAAAGTCAAGTCTCTTGGCCTCTTTTCACTGCTTGAGAAGAAAGCCGGAGGAAAAGACACACCAGGAGAAATGGCAAAAACTAAATTATACTCCTAAAAGCCTATTTCAGGTTTAATGATCAAGGGCGTTAACTCAAGGATTTATACCTGTTATTTTGAAACTGATGTCTGTAATTAATTAATGATTTTGCAGAGCTTACGTATTCTCTGAGGAAAGTGTAAAAACTCTGCAAGTTTTGTGGTTGCAAGCAGCTGCACAACAACAGCCTCCAGAAGTAAATGGCAAGGGCAAAGTCAAGGACTGTCCTTCTCCTGACAAGGCACTGATTGGCACTCATTGAGCTCAAACAGAATCATTTTTAGCCACTGGAAAATGGGGTATAGGTAACTTTCCTCTGATGGGAGGTTTTCAAGTTTTGGATTAATGGTACCACAGACACAAAGATACATGTGATGACTATATGGAGAGCTAGCTCAATTTCAATAGGATTCAGGTTCAGGGTTCAGGTTCCTAAAGTAACAGGGTTGTATTATCAACTCAAGCTGCACCAGGGGAGATTTAGATTGGACATGAGAATGAATTTCTTTAAGAAAAGTGTTGTTAAGCATTGAACAGACTGCCCAGGGAGGTGCCACCATCACTGTCCCTGGGGGTGTTAATGAAATCTCTGGACATGATATTCAGTGCCATGGCCTGGTTGACAAGGGGGTGATCAGTCAGAGGTTGAACAACTAATGATATTTATTATTTCCCAGTAAAGATATTTCATGGATGCCTATACCTTCTACTCTTCAGAGTTCCTTGCCAACATTTGGGTGCAGTGCTGGGTCATTATTGTGCATTAAGATCAGTCCCTGTGCTTGACACAAATCTTTCTGGAATGGGGAGCTTTGGGAGTTAAGATGGAGACATGGCTCAGCCCTTGGAGAGCTGCTTAAATCTGGAAGGGAAAATATGAAAACAGAATTGAAAGTCCTGGACAGAGCAGGTAGCTGTACACAGGTACTGTTACATTACACTGCAGTAATGGGAGCCATAGTGTTTACTGGTTTGGCATGAAAAAAGGAGGAGTGCTGGACCTTGTTTAAGGTGAAACCAAGTATGGATGACTTAAGGTCTGGGGGACTCGTCATCTCCTGTCTTGTTTGCTGCTGTTACCCCTGGCAGATTCATCCAATAGCAAGGCTGAGTGTCAACTCCAAAAATGAGAAAAGCCACCACACAATAGTCACTGCCAAGCACACATCAATGTGGACAGAGAGTCTGACAGAGATGCCTTTATCAGCACCCACACAAGCACACTCAGCACTTGAACCAACCACTGCCTGATCCTGCTCCCCCTTGCCAGCTCACCAAGATCAAGATTGTGCTTTCCAACTGGCCTTGCAGACACCCCAGCTTTATTGATTTAAAGGCCCACAAACCAGATATAAAGTCCATCCACCTGTTTATCCCAGATCCAGTCCTGGGTTTTTCAGTTTTTGATCTCCAAATCACTGGCTGATGCAGCTTGATGTTTGGTAGCAAATCATGTACATATTTCCCTATTCATATCCAGAAAATGGAACAAAGTCAACAAAATGGAAATAGAATTTGAGGAGACAATACGACAGACTGTTGTGATTAGGTAAGTGCACTGACTGGTATCTCACTAATGCCCAGTCATATTTATTCTTCTTCCTCTGCTTTTTCCCACATGTGCATTCTGATCATAGAGGAGAAAAGGTTGCCATTTTGGAGTTTACTGAGGCAAAATTCATTATGAAGCTGCTCAATCATTTTTGTGAGTTATATTTTAAGTCATCAAGTATTAATGAAGAAAAATTGACAGGATATTAGGCACAGTTCATTAGAAATTATTGCTGTCTGAAGTAATCTAGGATGGACAGTCCTAGACAACACTGATTGTTTTCTGTCATGGTAAAGTTAAACAAGACCATTAATTAAACTAGTTCAGGGTGTGTGTGGAACTACATGCATATTCTTTTGAAAAGCAAAATAAGTCTACACTGAATTTCCATCATCTCATAAAACCAGCAAATTGTCAATATTAATAGCACGGTCAGGATACCAGAGAAAGAATTGCAGAGATAAAAGGGATGGAGGCAGCACCATTATTACTTGCTGTGAGGCTTTTACTGCTGAACAGAAAAAAGAGGTGCTTTGGCCATAGCAGGAGTTCATGTGACAGCCCATGTGACAACAGTATCAGTTTAAAACAAAAGAGTGGCAATTTGTCTTGTTGAGATACATATATGTTGCTGCTTTTTTTGGACACAGAAGACAGTACTGCAAAGATGTTCACAGGAGTTCACAAGAGTTGAAAGATTTTTTGATCTTCCATCAGGTTCATTTTATAGAATTGGGGAAGTTTTCACCATAGGTGCTTCCTCCTCTTCTACACTTAGTCATAAAATGCTTCTTGGAGCCACACCAGAACATGAATGATCATATTGCATAAGGCAAAATACTGCCAATATTTTTATCACTTTACTTGTGTTCGAAGCATATCAAGCATACTAATTAAGTCATTCTACAGAGAAGCTGTAAAACAACCCAATGCACTTACAATATGTCTTATTATAGCATACAGTGGGTCAACCAGATAATAAACAAGGAAAGATCAATTGTAGCTGTTGGGAGTATTGGATAAGGCTTATGTTCAGGCTTGGATAAAGTTCTAGGGCATTGACATTTTTCCAGGAATTCATTAGGCTAAGTTCCATGCAGGAGTCAGTCGAGCAGCTTCACTGGAATCAGCTCTCAGCAGCAGCCAGTGGAGCCAGGCAATATAATGAACCTTTAGCTCAGGTGTGTCTCTAACTGCTGGGTCTGGGAGTGCAGTGATCAGACAGTGCTGCAGGAAAGCACACTGTCAGTAAGCAGTGCATTTATAACAATTTTTCTGGGCAGTCATCTGGTCACAAGGCGTGAAGTGGTGTTTCTGTGTTTCTGCCTAGTGTTATAGGTGTGGCAGAGGACATGTGGCAGGGGCTCATGAAGTAGCTGGTGCTGTCTGCCTATGGCTAGGCACTGTGTTCAGCTAGAGGAGTGCTACAAGCTCCCAGCAACAGGGGGACATTATACATTTTCTAGGAATTTCTAATATATTGTTAGATTAATTGGCTTCCTAACAGGAGGTGAAGAGCATTATCCTTTTCAGCTGAACATGTGACACTGACTTGTAAATTGCAAGATTTTGCCTTTTTAAGGAAACAAAACTTAATGTACTAAATGTGAGCTCAGTTCCCCTGTGTGACTTAAACTCACTAGGGAATGGTGAGTAAGTGTGGTGGGGAGTAGGCTCGAGGCACTGAAGTGAATTCTTAAATAAAATAAAAATTTGTGGGGGCTTTCTCAGCTCCAAATTCCAGGTGAAAGAGAAATCTTTTATGCTGCTAATTCTCATAATGTGTCACACACATATATATGTAGAATTTTCCTAACAGAGCTGGCATCGGGAACACAAGAATCCCATGCAGTGTTTCAGGCTGGAAGAGCCCAACATTTTTTTGCCCTTGGGCTCCTGGGATGACTTATGTGCCTGTTCAGTGAACTGTTGTTGGAAACTGAACTGGAACAACTTTGGATTTTCTGAGGAAGCAAGGTAGGAAGACATTTTTTTCAGGTCAGTTGGTACCAAAACTTTCTATTTTGGCATCTTCTTGGAGTTTTAGGTTCGCCTAATAAAGATTCATGCAGGGAAGAGGACAGTGGTTAGTTGACTCTACTCTCTTTTGCTAGCCAAATGAACAATTTTCCCTAGTCCTCTTCCAAAAGTAGGCTAGCCACAGGCCAAATTATTCTTCCAATAGCTGTATCTTTAGAGATTGACCTTAGTTATAAGTGAAGGTGAGAGAGTTAATGCCTTTGAGGAAGAAGTAGAGGAGCAGAAAAACATGCTCTCATCTACAAGGTAATCTGAGTAACCAGTTACTCAACTGCTCTGTCCCTCACTTTCCTACTTTCTTTATGTCTTTCCCACCAGGTTGCTAAAGGCTTGCAGCAAATCTTCAATGGATAGTTTGCAGTTCTGATGACTTCCTATACTGTTTGAAAATGAAATGTCTTTCAAAATGTTGGCTTACAATATTAGAATTCTTCAGTCTTCTCCCTCTTGTCCGCTCAAAGACTTTGCAGTGTATAACTGTGAGCAATTTCACCCACATCCTCTTCCAGCTACGAGGGATTAATCTGTTCATTTTCTCAATTTGCAGTGGAAACATTGCTAGTGTTTCTGAACAACAGTTCTGCTGCTGTGTCTGGAGTTACCCACTCTGAGAGCAGCTGTGTAAAATGTCCCAACCAAGGAACCAATGACAAGGGCTAAGGGAAATCTGAAAGCTGAGGAGCTAAAATTTACCTCTGAAACATGATTGTGAAAAGAACACCTTCTCACCCAACATTTTGCCACTTGTTAGGATGGAACAAAGTAGTTGAGGTTTGTTCTGGAGGTCATCTGTTCAAATAGGGGCCACCTTCAGTGTGCTGCCTAGGACCATTCCAGATGGCTTTAGAACATCTCCAGGGATGGAGTCCCTATGACATTTCAGGGCAACCTGTACTACTGCCTGGACATCTTCACAGTAAAAGTGCTTCCTGATGCTCAGATGGAGCCTCCAGTGTTTCAGTCTGTGCCCCTTGCTTTTTCTCCTGTCCCTAGGCATCACTGAAAAAGAGTTTGTTTTTTTATTTAGCCTGTTCTGACTTCACTTGTAAAATTTGAGAAAGATGTCCAGAAAGTAAATTATCTGAGATATCAAGATGCTCAGTAGAATTTATCTTAAAATCCCTTGTCTGAGACCAGACATTTCCTCCACATTGCAAGCAGTTCAGAGGGAAGGCTTCACCATCTTCAGTACCCTTCACTGCAGTAGTACTAAGAGATAAGGGCTATAAAGTCTTCAAGAAATACATTGATATTGTGTGGGTTCTTGGAGACATCATCTCCTAATGAGCTGTATATTCTCTCTCACACTCAAAGCAAAAAGCTCAGTAAACAGTCTGAACTTATGCAGTGCTGCTTGTCCACAGCAACCACTGCATGTCAAAGGTTTGTTTTGGAAAGGTTTTTGCCTGCTCTCACAGTGAATTTTTTACCTTGCTCTGTGTTTTAAATATACACTTTGAGGTTTGAAGCACTTGCTGGTTTGTGAAGGGACTGGGTCCTGTTTGGCTTTTGCTCTGCTGTTATATCCAGCCTTGTTTCTGTGGGCTCCTTATCCAGAGTGGCTGGGACCTGGCATCTCTCATGGCTGGCTTATGCTTGGTGGTTTTTTTTTCAGGCAAGATCTGTTTTCTGTCAAATTCACTGTGTGCCATTAGCCATGGTGAAATGCCAAGGTCAAATCTCTCCCCATATATTTTGTCTATCATATAATCCTCTTTTGAGAAAGCACTATTGCACTGATTAAGGGGTTATACAATGCTCGTAAATCTTCCATTTCTCTGTTTGCACTTGATAAATTGTGTTTGGCCATCACTGGAGGGGCAGATGGACTGCCAAGTGCAAAACACCCGTCCTGAAGGCAGCATCTGAGGCAACGTGGAGTTGAAGGTGGCCAAAATCATAATTCATGCAAAATAACCTTCTTGGATGCTTCAGCTCTTGTAGCTACTCCTACAAGACTGCCAGTTTGCTTACGGTAACTACCAATGCATATCTTACTAAATCAAGCTCCAGACAAGGTGGCCCACTGGGGACTGGAGGGAACCTCTCATGTATCTTTCTCTGGCAGCTCTGTGAGCGGGCCAGCCAGGCTGACAACACACCAGCAGACTTGCTCACTCTTGTGTGCATGCACAACAAATAAAATATGTTCTGGTAGTCCTGCAAGAGGACAATTCAGTCTTTTGCATCCTTTCCCTTTTTCACCCTCGTAAATATGACTCCAGGCATAGGAAACAACTTTAATATTATTCTCAAAGGTAGAAAATTGAATATCACAGAATATTAGGAGTGATAGGAAAAGGTTTTTCTATAACCCTTTCTTGTGAATTACAGGGTTTCTGATTATTTAGCAGGTGAAAGAAACATAACCTTATTCCTAGCTTCATTCTGAAAATAATTTTTTATTAAGTGAAAGTGATAATTTTCAGGAAACATTATAAGATCCTTCCTCTTCCTCTCCTTTTGCAATAGTATAGGTAAGAGGTTAGACCATCCACAAAATATCTCAGGCCAATGAAATAATTCTCTTCTATTTAATGACTCCCCTTCTCCAAGTCTTTTTATTCTGTCTTACTCTAGGATTCAGGCCTTTTATAAGGGATTCTTCAGTTTCTTTCCCTTGTCTTTTGCTAAGCTTCAGTATTGTTCCTTTCCTCACTTTCTGGACTACAAGTGTAACAGTATTCCATGTTTGCTTTATCATAGAAACAAATATTCCATGGGTTTTGTCCACTGCACTGATCAGAGTGGTATCAATGAATACTGCAACAGATAACTTTCTAGCTTTGCTTGTTGTTTTCTGTATAAAGCACCTCTGTTGACTCTTGCAAGCACTCAGATTCTCACTCTAATACTAAAAAAGCCCATAGCAATAGGACAAGAAAAAGACATCTTTCTGGCCACTATCAATATCTGATCTAGGTTCCAGTGGTTGGGCTGTTTGTTCATGTGCATCTCCATTGGGGGAAAAAAATAAATATGAGTCATGGCCAGACAAAGGCAGTGATATAAAGAATGCAAGCCCAGTATGATGCTTAGAATGGTTGCAGCAAGAATTCTTTTTGGTAGTGTACTCAGGAGATTTTGGATTTCACAGTTCAAACATGAGAATATGGCTTTCTGAAACAGAATTTCAGAGTTTGATGAACAGCAAACAATTGCACGCAACTCTGCAGTTGGTTACAATTTCACCTAAACCAATTCACCAATATGTCACAGATGTTATTTGGTTTCTTGCTGAACTCTGCTGGTTTTTCACATGAAGGTGCTTTGTAGAATGATCTCATGTCTTAATATGATGCCTATTAGGAGCTGTACTTGTGTAGAATCTCCTTGGAATGTAGGTGAAATCAGGTTTATGAGGACAGCTTTTAAGTGAAGTTGAGATTCCAGTGGATTGAGTTGGGGTGCACATCTTAGAAACAAAAGAAAGACTAAATCACTGGTATGGTTTAATACACCAGAATATTTATTATCAGCTTGCTAGATTATACCACTACACATGAAGACCCAAGAAAAATCTCTATCTGGTGATGCATGGAGATGCTGTGTATGTTCAGGATGCATAGATAAATAAGTAATGCCATAACAGTTCAGTATTCCAGTCTATGCTAAACCACATTGTTTCCCTGTGTAGGTAAACCCACTGATACTCCTACTTAGGCAGTTGCTTCAATATTTATATTTACTTCTGTCACAGCCTTTCCTCAATTTGCTCAGTACTCTAACAGTAGATATAAATAGCAGATATAAATAATCTGAACTTTGCAGATGTCCTTCAATTTTTATTAGTTTAAGTGGAAAAAATGAGGCAGACTTGAGTGATGATAAAGTGTTTCCTCTGGTGATCCACTTTTGTTTCTCTAACCCAGTAAGAACACTAATGTGTCTGGCAATCCACAAAGGGGTAATTTCAAAAAGGCTTGCAGAATTTCTGGATTGCTTGTCCAAATTCTTCCTTTGTTCAGCTATCTGACAATCTAAGATCTGCACCTCAGCAGAGATCCTCCTATTTAATGGAGCTCTACAGTCCAGTCTATTCCCACTTCTAGAGTCACTCTGAGCCCTGCACACTGCTTTTAACAAAGTCAGGAAAGTGTTATAATAGCTAAGAGGTGGTCAATGGTTTTAAGAAATGAAAGAAATGTGTACACTTATGTTCATGCCTTTGAGAAACCAAAATGCTCTGCGCAAAATGTTACTTTGAGAAAGTATTCATTCTTTCTTCCAAAAGAGAACCTGAGAACAAAGCATCATTCTATCCCAAGGGATATGCTGTGCTTCTGGTCTTTGTTTAGGCTTGCTTGGTGCTTGCACTGAAAGGGAAGGAAGAAGCAGTGCATGCAATTCTGTGTTGGCTTTCTGTGTTAATATCTGCAGCAGTGACTAATGTCTGTTGTCACATATTCCCACAAGGAATAACATCCCAGACAGTGAACTCTCAGAAAGTGCCAGGAAGCTTTTTGCATTCCTGTTCAAAGACTTTGGCATTTTCTGTACTAACAGTGAATGCAACATCCCTATATTTCAATTCTTTTCAGTCTGGAAAAAGTTAAATGAGCCTAGAAGAGCTAAGTGTTTGCAGACTTGTACTTTGTACCCAAGTTCTATCGGTCCACTGAGATTTGAGATTGTTTTGAACACATCTGTCAGCATGTTCAGCTGGAGGTGAGTGTTAACTGGATATATTCAAGGCAATATTACTGATCCATTTCATGAGACTTGAATCAAGCTCCAGAGGTGAAAGAGAATAACAAGTGTTTTCCCCTCAGTTCACAAAGGCTGATGAGTAAATTGTCAGGTAGAAAACTTCTGCATTTTCCTCCCTGGAAATTTACACTCCATTTTATCATACAATTTTCAGATTTTCTTGACATTAAAATTGTCTGTATGTATGATGGTAACTTCTAATTCAAGCACATGGCTTTCCCCTGTTCCATCCTTCATTTCTAGAAATTATCTGGGAACCTTCAATTCTTCCTCTGTTGATAGAATCTTCACTGTGTCAAAAACTCTTGTCTCAGGCTTGAGAAAATGCTCAGATGCTGGGGATGCTGAACAGGTGATTGGAATTGTTCTCCCTTATTTTAGCTTCATGGCTCCTAAAAAAGGCTAGCTGATCCACAGAACAGGACATATACATGTGGGTGTGCAAGGTATGTTAATTTATGGAGAGGAATAGGAGGCTGTAGTACAAGGCTTTCTCTTTCATTAGTGACACTTCAAGAGACTTTCTAAGCCTTTGAAATCTAGTTATCATATTAAATTTGACTTATTATTATTTTATGTGATTATTATTCCAGAACATTACACTGCTTTGTAATATTTCAAAGTTGTGCACGTGGATCAGGGCAATCCCAAGCATGAATACAGGCGTGGTGAAGAATGGATTGAGAGTAGCTCTGAGGATGAATACTTGGAGGTTGATGAGAAGCTCAGCTTGGCCCATCAGTGTGCACTTGCACACAGAAAACCAGCTACATCCCGGGCTGCACCAAGAGCAGTGTGACAAGCAGGCAAGGGAGGGGATTCATTTTGCCCCTCTACTCTGCCTTTGTGGGACCCCAGGTGAAATCTGGCATCCCACATAAGGAGCATGTAGACCTATTTTAGTGGGTATGGAGAGGGGCCACAAGCTGATCAGACAGCTGGAGCACCTTTGCTAGGGAAACAGGGTGAGAGAGCTGGGACTCTTTTTACCTGAAGACAGGAGGATCCAGGGAGACCTTATAGCACCTTTCAGTACCTAAATGGGGCTACAAGAGAGCTGGAGAGGGACTTTTGCCCAGAGCATGTAGAGCTAGGATAAGGGTAATGGCTTTAAATTGAAAGAGTGTACTTTTAGATTACATAGTACTGGAACAGGTTTCCTAGAGAAATTCTGGACCAGCCCTGGCAGAGTTCAAGGCCAGGTTGGATGGGGCTCTGAGCAGCCTCCTCTAGTGGAAGGCATCCCTGCCTATGGCAGAGCAGTTGAAACTACATGACCTTAAGTCCTCTTCCAAGCAAACCATTCAATAATTCTAAAATACTTTTCTTAATTCAAAGAGGTTCATTTATAAGCTCAGTTTGAGGAAGGGTAGTCCCTCAACGTTTTTTTTTTTTTTTTTTATTGGAAACAAAATTACCTTGGAACACTTCTTTCTGATCTTCTCTTATCATGACAAAGCTTAAGTGAGCTTAAGGTTGGGCTTAGGTCTGCTGGGATGGATACATAAGACAGATGAATGCTTTTCTGTTAAAAAAAGAGGTGGAATCATGCTGATCTGCTGTTATTGCACTCTTTTAAAAGGATGAGAGTGCTGGGAGTAAATTTAGGACATAATATTAGGATAAAAATTCAAAAAAATTTATCACATCTTGTTTGCAAAATCTTTTTATTAAATTCAACAAGAGAAAAATATTCCTCTTTTCCCCCAAAGGACTTTTTTCAAAACATTTATATAGCCCTGTAACATTTACACAGTGCTCTACGCTGCTGACATGCTTCTTACCTGGGTGAGTGGAGACAAGAGAAATACATGGATGATAAGCTATTATGGATAAAAAGGAAAGAGAGAAATGAAGCAGAAGGATTAGGGAGGAGCACTGGACTGTGAGCAAACCAGGGCTGAACCTGGAGGGAAGTTATTGCAGAACACAAGAGAGGAAAGTTAAATGACTTGTGTGTGCCAATACTTTGGGAAAGAATGAGAATGCAGAACAACAAAGCAGCATAAACAGGGGGAAGAGCAGATGTCTAATTAACCTAATTTTTTTTAGAGTGAAATAATTCCTAAATGTTCCTGTAGAAGTGTGAGCCATTTGTCAGGAGCCCTGCTGGTTAAATTAATGTAGCAGTGACTCTATGTTTAGAGACAATAGAGGCTCAGTTATCATTTCACATACACCCACCTAAATCAGAATTTCATGCTATGGTAAAAACCATGCAGGGAAAGATAGCAATCCCCAGGTCTGTGCTGCACAGAAAATACTTCCACCCTGCAAGGATTAAGAGTGTGGCCTCTGCTATATAGAGACTCAGAGTGCAGGAAGAAAATCTCACCAATTTTGTAACCTATCTGCTGCTACACCCAAAATTATAAAAGTATTTTAAGCCTAGACTAGATCAGAAGCCCTGTGAGTGAGGTTATAGCTCAGTTTAAGGAATTTCTAGAGAGCACCTTACATATGTAGACTTCACAAATTTATGATATATAGTGTAATATATAAATTATAATGGAAGTTCTCTGGCCTTTTTCATATGCAGAATTCAAACTAAATTCTGAATACTCACCTCCATGGAAAGTATCAGATAATGCTGCCAACATACACAGGCTGATGATACAGTCAAAACTTTTGTATTAAAGGTGGATTGCAAAGGATGTATTTGTATCATGGGTCCATGGGAACAGCATTGAAAAAGTTGGTTGCATTCGTGCTGTTGGCTGCCTGCCATTTGTAATCTGGATTTTATTGTGTTGCATTCCTTGCATGAAAAATTTTTTTTGTGTAGGTCTTTACGCCCAAAGTCAGTGAGGTTATTAAACTCCAGGGCATTAGAATTTCCCAAGTCTTCATGGTACTCCAGATGGAGATTTAACTTCCCTCTTTCACTGAGAAAGGCAATCTGTTTACGTTGTTACATCAGGATCTGTGGAAAGTTAGACAAAGCATTTGATTTTCCTCCTTTGAGATCTTTCTCTCCAAAGGCTATTTTCTTATATTTTGAGAGCTTCTAAAAGTGTTAGGAGTCTTTGCTGGATTTTGTTACTTTGGCTCAGAGATCCTATTTAAAATAAAATGGAAAAAAATTGTTAAATTATTGAAGTGGATGTGTCTGTTGGTTTGAGACTTAGGGAAAAAAATAATTTCTATACTTAACTTCAGGTCCCTCTTCTCTCCCCTCTGTTCCCCAAGAATAGCTATAATATAAAACCAGAAAAGCTATTTTCTGAAGACTGGGACAGATTTACTATTGAAGCCAGGGGTGTTGTTCCCAGTTGGACCCAAGATTCATGATTCTAGTGTAGAAAAGTCTTGCACTGGAGAACTTTAATAAAGCTCCAGTTATCTAAACCCCTGCAGATTCAGAAGTTTCAAAGCAGCACATTACCTACGTGAAAGGTGATTTCTAGTAACATGAAGATGGGACTAAATAAACTGCCCAGCAGAAAAGGACTTGGGGGTGCTGGTCAACAGTGGCTGAACATGAGCCAGCTTGTGCCAAGTTGATCAAGAAGGCTGATGGCATCCTGGCCTGTACCAAGAGTAGTGTGGCCAGCAGGACCAGGGCAGTGATTGCCCCCTGTGCTCAGCACTGCTGAGGCCACACCTTGAGTGCTGTGGCCAGTTTTGGGCCTGTCACCACAGTAAAGACATTGAGGTGGTGGCATGTACAGAGAAGGACAGCGGAGCTGCTGAAAGGTTTGGAATCCAAGCATTATGAGGAGTAGATGAGGGATATGGGGTTGTTTAACCTGGGAAAAGGAAGCTGAGGGGAGACCTTAATGCATTCTGCAAGTGTCTGAAAGGAGATTGTGACATATGGGGGAGGGTCTGCTTCTCCTTCCCAGCTATTGGTAGGACAAGGGGAAATGTCCTCAAGTGGTGCCAGTGAATTTCAGGTTGGATATTAGGAAAAATTTCTTTATTGAAAGAGTGGTTAAACATCGGAACAGGCTCCCCAGGAAAGTGAAGGATTTGCTATCCCTGGAAATGTTAAAAAATTACTAGATGTGTCACTTTGTGTGTGTGGCTTGGTGGACCATATTTGGTTGAAGGTTGGGCTTAATGAACTTGGAGGTCTTTCAATGGTTCTATGACAGTTTTATTGTTAAGAACACTCAAAATTTCAAATGAATGATTTTTATTTTTTTCAATTGTTCATTCTTTCTTAGAGAGGACCTTGAAAAGTCCATCACAAAGAGACCAAGGCCAAAACTGTCTGTGTGAGATTGTGTCTGAACAGGATTATTTGAGATCACAGACATTTGCAGGTGCACAATAGTCAAGGACAAAAAGCTCCTTATAATTTTGGTTGAGATGACAGCATGATGTGTGGCCATTCACATATGTGCATACAGGATTTGAATTACTTGCTTTTCTCCTGCCCTGCCTAAGCAGGCACACATTTTTGAGACCTGCCATGGAGTGTACCAGCTCAAGAGCTTCCAGCCCTCTTTATACATGGTCAGGAGTTTAAGTACAGACTACCAAATAATAACTGAAGGAAGGTTGATGCCTACATTTGTGAAAGCTAACCCTTGTGTGAAAGTGTCTTTATGACTACAAACAGTGAAAGGATAGGAAGTAGCCTTTTTCCTCTAAAGGAAGATGTGCAGCAAAGCTACAGCTCAGTTCATTGCACATATCTTAAAGCAAGAAGAGATGTGATTTGGTATTGTAATTCCTGAAAGCATAAAGTAATCTTTTACTCCCCCTGGACACTGCCACATCTTTCTATTTCTCTTGCTGAGTCACATTAAACAAAGCATCAAATAAAATTCATGATCTGACTGAGCAGCCTCTCTCTGTCTAAGGGGTTGCAAAGAAAGACCTCCATACCAGGATCCAAAAAGCGCTAAGGAGGGAGGGAATTTATGGAAAGAATATCTGCCTCATTAGGGATGATTAATGTGAAGGAAGAGCTCATTTATCTGGAAGGCACAATGTTGGAGCAGACTCTGTAGGCAGGATGGGAAAATATTTGGCTGGAACAAAGAAAAAGTTGTCACTGCAGAAGGAAAAGGGAACAGAAAAAACCTTTCATGCTTATCAAAGATGCAGAAGGACCAGGTGCCTTTCTGTCTTCTGCAGGAGAATTGTCATTGAAAAAAAAAAAAAGAAAACACTTCACTAAATGTCTTAGAATCTTCTGGTGCTTTTGACCTTCAAATCCAGCTTTTGACCTTCATCTCCAGCAACCATTCCCCCTCTCTGTGACAGATGTTAGGTGAAAGAGATATTTTGAACACACCGCCTCTTTGTGTTACCTTGCCCTTGCTTACACATGCCCAGTTTGACAGGGAGCCTGCAGTAAGTACTGATAGCAGACAGAGTTTGCCAGTCCCTTTGCTATTGGAAATAAGATACAGAAGAGGGAATGACAATCTACTCTGTACATCTGGGTTCATCCCGTGTCTCAGATATTTAGGAACCAATACACTGTCAGGTGTGGTGAAAAAGAATGCTATGTCCTGGTAATTCCTTGGCTGTTATTTGTACTACAATATTCTTGGGGCTGTCTATACTAATGCCCTCCAGGTGTGCTGGAGTATAGCAGCACAGAGGTTATTCTAACCTTTATTTTTGGGACATCTCCTAAGGTTTCAAAGGTTCACCAGCACATAAACTATGAAGAGGAACCCAAGAGCTTTGTCCAGGATGCTTTGTATCCTCTATCTGTCTTTGTGCTGCTGAGTTGCTGGTGGCTCTTTTTAAATGAGTGCTGCTTGGGAAAGTAACCTAAAGCTACTGGCCTCTTGATCAAAAACACAGTAAAATCTTTTTTCCAGGGTGGCCCATGATTGAAAGAGATCATTTATGAAAGTTGAAGATTGAATGGTTTAGGCAAAGGAATTTAAATAATCTAGGGAATTTTCAAAGGAGAACTAAATTGTATTTGTATTTGTGTATTAATTGTAATATATTTATTACAAAAAGGTCTTATGTTGAGGGGTATATAACTGAAATGATTCCAGTGTTGTGTTGGGCATCTGTAAGCTTCATCTCTATCCATTCCTTGGCAAGTTTATGCATAAGCACAGTTTTGATGAAATATCCAGGGACCCAACATCCAGATGCAATTCAGTCAGATTCAGCAAAAGGGTCACAGTGAATCTGGTGAGGCCACTCCAGAAATGAGCCTGATCTCATCTGTTATTTTAGGTAAAAATAATCAAATTCATTGTGTGGGAGAAATTTGTGATGTTGCTCCTATACAAACCTTTTGCTAGTATCTGTCATGTGTTACCATCTCTTACCTGGAAGAGATCAAAATCAGTGACTTGGAAAAAAAATTGAGAAGCATTTTACTATGAAAAAAGCATGGTTACTGAGGATTTTTTTAGCATTAGATAAATTTTTGTACCAGTATTCAGAATGAAAAATAACAAGAATAACTAATTATTTTATAAAAAACTGTAAAGCAGATCTGTAAAAGCATTATTCAACTATGTAAAATGGTTTACTGGGGAAAATACCATTATAAATTAGTTTTGACAGGCTAATGTGGGTCTTAAATGCCTGTCCTGTTCAGTTTGTATCTCACTACCACTGAAGTGAAGGTAGAGCAATGTTACATGTGACAGAGGTCTGGTACAACAACGAGGTGAGCTGAAGAGACTCGAGGTCAGCAGAATAAATGCAAATTTGCCTGAGTAGTTTAGAGGTAGTTCTATGGGGCCAAAGGCTTCCAAGCAGTTGTAAATTTGTGTCTGAATATGTCAGGTGAATACTAAGAAGGTGCTGAAGAATGCTTCTAAAGTGTCCCAAGGAGCTGTACATAAGAGGTTGTGTCCCTTGGCTGGGCTTTGGCTAGCTGTTCCTAAGGAAGTGTCTCCAATTGTGCAGGGCTTCTCTTCCAGGGAGATTTGACAGTGCCTCTGCCTTTGGCTGGGGGTCACAGTCTGTAAAGACTTTTCTTCCACTTCATTCACTTTCTAATTGCTACCTGAGATGTGACTGTTCAGTCACAGACAGCTGTGTGCAGGAGTTTCTGGACACATGAAGATGCCAAGCTCTTTGTCTGGCCGCATAAACTGTTCCATACAGGCAGCTGTCAGTGTACAAGGGAATGACACTGCATGATGCAAGCAGGTGAGGACAAAGCCTGTAAGTTTAATACAACCATGCTTATACTTCAACATACTGCAAGCTTGTAAACTCATGTTGGAAGTTATTTCTTGTTTTCCCTGGTCTCTCTGATCAGTTGCAGATTTTCAGTCAGTGGAGTGTAGCCTCCAGGTGTTCCAATGTATCTCCTCTGATGCTGGGCAGCAGCAGGATTTTGGGAAAGTTCCCAGAAACTATGGAGACATGATATAATCTTGTGATTTCCTGAATGTTCAGAAACCAACTTTAGCCTGAAAGTAACAAATTTCCTTTTTTGCAATGTTTTTTATTCCCTTCTTTCTTCTAGATTTTCTTTAAAAATCAGCTGTTATAATCCTGAGTAATTTTTTCTATGCTAAATTTCCCATTTGAATCCAGTGTGAATTGGACAGTGACAGTGACCTCCCCAGCCTTATTTAACAATGCATGACTGATGCTCCTTTCTCTTTTTCCACCTTTCAGCTTCCTTTGTCCAAACCCTGTGAGACAGGGAGACTGGATGCTCCCAGGCCTTTTCCTTCAGTGAGTGCTCTGTTCTATAAATTCTTTTCTTATTGTTGCTAGCTTCCCAATGCAAGTATTTTCTATTTTTACTGGATTATAGTTTTTTGTGGTTTTTTTTTCCTAAGCAGTTGCTCATTTGGATGACCATTCTGAGCTTCTTCTAGTTAAGAGATGTCTTGTTTGGGTGACATGGCCATTACACACAGTAATCCAGGGAAGGTTGTGCTGTTCCTTGCTGCTCTAAATTCCTTGTCTAACAGAGCCTTAATAGCCTATAGAACATATACAAAGGAGTTGAACATTGGAAGTGACCCAGAAAGCTGGATCTAAGCACCTTTAAGCTTCAGGGAAATTTGGATTCAGATGAGAGGTTTTTTGGCTTGTACTTGGAGCGTAGTCAGCAATTGCTTCCGTGACTGCTGAACCCAAGCTAAAATTTAGCAGTTTTACATATAGCCTCTTTAATCTGATTTGGAAAACTGCCCATCCCTGTGCTAGTCAAAGACTGAGGAATTGAAAAGGTGACCTAAAGCCACCTCTGTCTCCTCAGCTCTGGCAGGGAAGATGACTGCTGCACTAAAAGAACCATCCATTTGCTTTCTTTTGCTTGTTCAGCCCTTGCACTGCCTGTGATTCCTGTGTCATGCCAGTCCCTAAGTTGGATTCTTAGTGGTGATGCAGAGTTAGAGGCCTTATGACTACCTGTGCCCAGCCTCCTGTGAAGAAATATCCTCTTTTTGAACCTTTGTCACCATTCATATGTAGGTGAAATGGTCAAGATAAGCCAACATTCATAATTGGACATTCATGAATGTCCAGTTATGAATGTTGGCTTATCTTGACCATTTTTTCTTAATGAGTAAAATTGTTTTCTTAATGAATAAAATTGTCTAGAAGGAACTTTAAGAACCTTCCAGCTGGTACTGCTAAACCTCCAGGAACAGGACATTAGGACATTGTAATGAAATGGTAGGGTTGGACTGGTGTGAAATACAAACTGTCAGAGATGGAAGCTCAAACAAGACTGAAAAATACCTGTATTTTTTGTTAACTTTTTCAATTAAAGTCCTACAACTCAGGGATGGGGGAGGTGGTGAACTCACTGCTGGGATCTAGAAATAAGAGAAAACCTACTTTACAATGCAGACTGAAGTACCGGCAGGAGTTTGCTGTTGCCTTCCTCCTGCTTTTTCTTGTCCTCTTTGAAAAACATATCCCCTGCTGAGGAGTTGCAATTCTTTGCAAGATGTCCATATTCTTGCTGCTGTCACTTTTCATATAAGTATCATTCCTAAGGATTGAAAGCTGGGATATCAGAATAATTTAAGGAAGACATAAGAGGATAGTAGAAGGAAAAATGTGGTAAAAGCAATATAAATAGAGTGTTTGCACAGAGGCTTCATACTGTAACACTGCTCCCCTAGCTAAAGGGGGAGTTGCATTTCTGTCAGCTGGTTTAGTAGGACAGTTTTTCCCTTTTTAGATTACATGAGCCTTGGAGAGGGAAAAAATGTCTCATGCCATGTTTTTTACTTCAGTCTTAGTGACTGCTGTTACCAAAACAGCTTACAAGGCTTCTGGAGGGAGTATTTTTCCTAAATCTCTCTGAAAACTGAAATTATCTCTTTAGGTGAAGCTAGTATATTAATTAATTGTTCATAGAGTATTTAGGCAGATGGAACACGGATGGATCAAAGTGTAAAAGAGCTTAAAAGGGAAAGAAATTGCTGATCTTTTTTTATGCATTAAAAGTCAGACTTAATCAAGGAAAAAGTAAAATAAAAGAATTTATTACTCCCTAACGTTTCCTGCTCTTTGTGCCAAATTCTCTAGTTTATTGCTTGGTACAGACCCATTTTCTATTCTCCAGAAAGATTCTCTCTAGCCATTCTTTTGTGTCAGGATGTCCCCTGGACCTCTGTCCTTCACCCCAGTCATCTGGGCACGTTCTACAAGTTTACATTATCAAAAGGTTTTAGGCTCAGAAGAGGCAATCCCCTCCCAGCTCCCCCTTCCCAGTAAACAGTTTAACTGGGTCATTTTTCTTCTGTTTCCCTTGTTTCCAAGAGGTTGAATACTCAATCTTTGTTGCAAAGGAAATATTCCATCGTTTTGTCCTTAGAGGAAGCTGAGATTGCCCGTGGAATTATAAAAGTTGTCATGTTGATTCAGGGGAAGAGAAATATTTGAAATAACTTGGAGAAGTGGTAGCACCTGGCAAGTTGATGTCCTTGTCACTATGATCTGAGCTGGCTCTGGTAGCTCTGGCCTGAGTTTGGACTACAGAATGGGAAGATGAGATGAATTTCTGATGTCACTGCACACCGTGCTCCATACATTGCATTACCTTAGGTCCTCTGCGTCAGATATTTTTTTCCTCCTTTCTACTGGATAATTGTGTGACTTGGAACCTTTTGGGTTAGTTGCACTGCATTTTTTTTCTTGCAGAAATTTACATTATAACCTTTTCTGCTGGAAAACCTCAAAGTGGCTTGCAAGCATCATTAAATTTTTAGTTTCTTCTTTTTTTTTTTCCCTCATTATTCTAATTTCAGGAGGAGATGTGAGTTTTGCAAGGGTTAGGAAAAATGCACAAGGTTATGGAATAAAATATCAATAGTCAGGGACAAAACTTTTTAATCCTTCTTCCCAGTCTCTCACAGCCTTCAGAATAAGACCCTGAAATGTAATATTGAGAGTAAGTAGCAGCCAAGAGAAGTTTTGTGTGATTTCCACTTATATAACTAGACACATAATTAAAACTTTATCCTTCAAGAATAGCATTACATACATAGCAAATATAAACTTTTTCAAGTAGGCTGCAGATATATATAAACTTCTCAGTTTTCTATATGAGAAAGCACATTCACTGTCATCCTTGTAATGGATGTCCATAGGAAATTGAGGAAACAGGCTTAGGAGAAAAAGGAGACAGAATTAGTAATTTAGTATATCTACCATTGCTCCATGGAGCACAATTCACCAAAGTATTAGTTGTAGACACATTTGTTGCAGGTGAATTCTTGTTTTTATTTAGGTCAAATTTCCAAATCTGTCACTAATTCAGTACATTGACAGATAACGTACGTGTAGATATTTCTCTAAATAAGTCTTTAGATTAATATTTTTGGTTTTTTTTGCCTGTTACTTTTCTCACTTTCTGGATATTTGGTAATTCTCTTTCCTGAGTGGTTAACAAAAGATTGAACTCAAAAGAAAACACTCAGTTGCTGGTAGGATTTTGCAGATGAACCAAAAGATGAATCAAGAGTTCACAAGGTAAGAGAATGAGCAAACTTTTCCACAGGTATTGGAATACTTATAAATTGATACCTTATTTCTAAGAGCTCATGTAATACAAAATTTTGTTTCCATTGCATCCTCAACCTTTTTGTGCTTTTGTGTTTGTTTTTTAAAAAAATCGGCTGTCATGTTTATAGCATTGTATTGGTTGCTCTTTAAACTGAAGACTGTTTCCCACCTCTTCCCTTCTGCTTTTTACTAGAGCTTCTTCAATCACCATTGCACTGGTGGGTTACTTACAAGTAAATTTAGCACTGCTTTCCAGGTTTGGGCATCCATGTGTGGCCAACATATGCATCTGCTAGCCGTGGTGATGCAAATTAGAAGGGTTGTCTTAATCACACTTGGCATCAGCCTGCAACCATGTAACTTAGGAACTGCTATTTGCAGATGAGCTGTTGCCACTTCACTGCCCCACACCTTTGACCTAAAGCAGAGCAGAGACTGGTGCCTCCAAAACAGATGCATGGTTTTTCACAGTAATTCAGATGTGGGGGGTATCTATGTGTGTTTTGGCAAATTTTCTGAGCCCTATTGAACATCTTCTTTGCCATTCCCTGTGTAAAATGGTGTCCTGGAAGGCTGGTGTCCACATCTTGGACTATGCAAATATGTTTGCATTTCCAATACTACCAGCATTTTTTACCCACAACCTGTAAAGTAAGTTTTGCTGCCTGGAAGAACATAGAGGAATGGGATGGTTATGCAACTTGGTGAATCTCTTCAATGATCAAAGACAGCCCTGTTGCATTTAATGATGTGTCAAAACAACAAAATACATTTGAACTAATTTAGTTCCCAAGCTTAAATCATCCCAAAAATAAGTAGTGGTGTTTGGAGAAAAATGTATATATAACAGAAGAAAACTTGTTAATACTTTTAAAGGAAGGAATTTAGCAGTGCTGGGTGGTTTGTTGGTACCAGATGGTCTTAATCTGAAATATATCTTGAAAAAATACTCTTTTTTTGTGGGAACAGGTCCAACAGCAGTGATCATCTACAGTCTTGTCAGGGTCATGAATGTGTCCCAAAGCGTGATATGTAGAAATGAGCCTTTCTGTTTCAGGTGCCTCATAGTGGCAATAACTGAGCACATTCTCAGACTTGAGATATTTCTCTGTGGTATGGATTATTATGCTATTTTTATTAAGGATGAGGGAACTAAGATACCAGCTATCATGACAAGATTTGGTAACTGAATTTTTTAAACAGCATTCTCAGGGTAAAAGCAATGAGCTTCTCTCTGCTCTGAAAACATTTTCTCTGGTTCATTGTATGGGCATGTCAAATAAATGCCACTTTGAAGAAACTGCCTCTCCTGATGTAATTCTTTTCAGTGCATAAACAGGTTTTTATTCAGCAAAGCTAAGCCAAAGCTATATCATTCATATGAATTCATATTTAAATATTCCTTTTATTCTTCACCTGGCACAGGAGAGATTGCCTTCCTTGATTGTCATATTTATGTGAATGAATTTGTTCTGAGTTAAGTTCCTGAAGCTGTCCATGAATGCCATCAAGCTGTGTCCATTAATGACAAATTACACATTGCTGGTGTCTGGTTGCCACCC
Source organism: Emberiza elegans (assembly GCA_024865655.1). NCBI lineage: Eukaryota > Metazoa > Chordata > Aves > Passeriformes > Fringillidae > Emberiza > Emberiza elegans. Next base: position 21,288,572 of record JALJVW010002597.1, on the reverse strand, counting down.
ACACACCAACCTCTGCTAGGAATTATGAATATTATGTAATTTACCAGGTTAGGGTTTGATGAACTGCTTTGGCATGAGGGCTGCATTGGCAGCTGGAGGGCAAAAGTAGTTGTGTGTACACAGCCCTACAGCAGGTACTGATGCTTCCAGGGACTCATCTTTTGTGCATGTTTTGCATATTGAGAGTCCATTGTCATGCAAAACACAGCCCCTAATTATTCCATTACAAGATTTTTCCTTTTGAAATGAACAGAGTACCTAATTTAAAAACAGTTTTGAAAGCATTCTACTTATATTATCCTGCGGAGGAAGAAGGGGAAAGAAAATTAAAACTTTGACTACTGACAAACATTGTAGTGTGGTTTTGGTGGTATGGGAAGCCAGTGAAAGGACAAAAGAAGTCCATAATTTTGATACTGATATGGGTACAGGCAAAACCAGATGACACTGCTCGGTGTGCCCTCACAGGAGATGGTGTGCCAAAGAAAAGCAATCCTTTCTCTCGTGCAATATTTAACAGTAAGTTTTTAACTTTTCTTCTGTGGAAATGTACCAGTTACTCCCAGGTGGACTACCCAATATTTGGTTTTGGTTCTGAGTAAACAGCTCTGTTTGTTCAAATATTTGTTTCTAAGGCTTGGAAATCACTCTGTGTGCATTCTTGGTACCTATTCAATGTGGTTTTATACATTAAATGAGACCAAAGATGGTTGAAATGAACTCAGTTTAAAATACCTGTGGTTAGTTGCAATATCTCTTATCTCACCTAGGAAACATATAGTCTGCCACTCTATCATCTATTGATTTTTCTTCCTCTGTTTAATGGAAGTTTAAAACAAAAATTTGTTTCTACTAAGTATGATAAAATGGATCAGTATCATGGTTTAGGAATGGTATTCCTTAATTCAGTGCCCCCATTGAGACTCACTAAAACCACACTGCCTCTGTCTGTTTTTGCTCTCCCCTACCCCGTTTTTCCCCTCTCCCTTTCCTCTGCAGTGGGATGGAGTTGAAGACTGGAGGTAAAGGTCACCCACTAGTCGAGATAAAACAATTTACTGGAAACAGCAAAGAGATAAGAAAATGGACAGTAACAACACCAATAGTAATAACAAAAGATATAACACAAAGAAATTATTTACACAGCCCTCAGTAATGAGCACAACCCCTAATGGGTTCCTTTCCCCCACCCTGACAATGACATGAGGTGGTATCAAATAACATTAGGGTCTTGGCCACAGCCTTCTGGCAATAATAAAAAAATCAACCCTGTCCTGGCTGAAATCAAAACAATCAGAAATATTACAAAAGGTACTATTATTATTATTATTATTATTATTATTATTATTATTATTATTATTATTATTATTATTATTATTATTATTATTATTATTATTATTATTATTATTATTATTATTTAGGGGCTTTCTCCAGGAATTATTCAAAACTCATTCTCATTTATTTGAAGCAGCCTCCCTTAACTGGACTTCTGGGTCTTTCGTACCACCACCATCCATGCAGTTCTACAACAAGGATGATAAAAGGTGGGGGTCAAATAAAGATGCAGGTTGCTCTTCAATGTTGCAGCATAATTGTTTTATAACATATATTTTTTTAAATGTTACATTTTCTTTCTTTCTAGATAATGGTGTAATTTCATATTTCTATATCAGAAAGTTTAAATATTGAGGACTGTAAATAGCTCTGATCAAAAGCATCTTTTTACAAAATGGGGAGCAGCTTTATACCTAAGTGAATTGTGAACTTCTTTAAAAGAGAGTTTCAGGTTTTTCCACTCCCCTGTCCTCACATATCTAGATAAATTCTAGTTTATGAGCCCTTTCAGTTATTGAATGAAAGCCTAACAAGTATTGAAAACAGTCCTTGATACATTTTATTGTGAAAAAGATGAAATAAAAAATAGCTGAGACAGAAAATATCTTTTCCCTTAAATGAATGGTTAGCTGATTTACTGATGGATAAAGCCTTATATCCTTTCAAAATTCATGTTAAAAATCTATCTATCTATCTATCTATCTATCTATCTATCTATCTATCTATCTATCTATCTATCTATCTATCTATCTATCTCTATCAGACATATGGATGTATATAGGATCTATACATTTAGGATCTATACATCCTAAATCAAACCTCTTTATAAATATGTGGAATATTATATTTGAATGAAACTCTTGGGTGTTCTTTTTACATGGGACTCTAATCCTTCCCAGAAACATGTCTAATATAAGGTATTTATGATTTCTCAAGGAAGAGAATTTCACCTTCTAAATGCATAAATGGCAAAAGTATTACTTTTCTTTTGAGTATTCCACTTTGTTGTGATCCAGTGTCCTTTTCCTTCTGTACTCTAATGGTAATAGTTTTCCTGCTGTACCGACTCTAAGCAAGTTATATTCCCCTATTTTATATTTCTCTTCAGATTAGTATAGACTTTGCCAGTATAGCTCTGTTTGTAAACTTTAGCTTCTCTGCTTCTGCACCCTTCCACCCTCAAACACTCCCCCAAGGAGAAAAGAAAAACTGTTCAAGTCTATTTTGTTTCCCAGTGATCTGGATAAAGTCTTACCATAACCCTTCTATTTTATCCTCCCCTGCTGTACCTTATCCAAGTCGCTCATTTTCTCAGCCAGAGCAAAAATCATCCCCCTTGCTGGATTTTCTTCCACCTACTCCTATGCCTTTCAAACTGATGTCCCATTGCCTTTAATGCATGTTGTTGGGGGTAAAGTGCATCAGTCTATTTGGTCCTGAGGGCACAATAACACCCTTGTCTCTACATGGCAGAATTATCTGTCTGCTAGGAGAAATCAAAGACCATGGCACATGTTTTCATTCCTTCCAGCCTGATGTTCCAGTTTTTTTCATTGGACATCTTTATTCCACAGATCAGATGTCCATCAGGGTATTCACAGAGCAATTCCCTTCAATGGTGTGGGTATTCATCCAAGAGGGGTTTTGCCTTGGGACAGAGTTCAGAGTCACATCTATTGGGGTAGCAAAGAAAGCTCTTTAGGTCATGCTGCCCAATACATGTCGTGTCAAGGTCATCTTTTCTGCCAGGCTTAGGTGCCGAATTAGGAACCAGTGAGAGAGGAAAGCACTAAGAGTTTACAGCACGAAGGCATATAGTCTTTTTTGGTATGAATGATGGATTTGGTCTGAAGAGAGCTCCAATGTCCCCCTAGGATGTTTGCTTTAGGAAAAATGGCTTGTGTTAAGTTTAATGTTACAGAACACAGTATGTGTCCACTAAAAAATAAGTGTGACTATATTATGTGCTAAGTGGAGTTTAAATAGCTTTCCTGCAGAGCAGTCAAGGAAGATAGCAAGACGAAGCTGAGCAACAGGAGAGGGCTTATTCTTTTCAATCCAATAACTTCTTATTTGATGACCCTTTTAAAATACTTCTACTCCCAGCTCCCAAAAGCCCTTTGCAGACAATATTTGGCAAGCAGATTATGTGAAGCTTTTGCAAGCTCTGTAAGGAGCAGGAAGGACTGGGAGCCTTGAGGGGTTTCACATTGAAGGGTGGTGCCTGGTCACAGAGTTCCCAGCAGCCAGAACTTAGCGCTGTGCAGACAGGGAGACAACGAGACTGTCAGGTGCCCTGAGCCACTTCCCTGCCAGTGGATCGGAGAGAAGATGTGACAGCACACTGTCACAGGGAGCAGGGCAGGGAGGCATGTGTACAGCTGGCTGCAATTAGCCAGCACTCTCAGAGCCATTGGCACGCAGAGAGAGGTGGCACAATGTGCACGTGGTTGTGCTTAGGAAAGCCGGGTGGCAGGGGAAGCTAAAGGGCAAATAGACATGACAAGTAAATCTTTAAAAGAAAGTAAAGGAGGCTGAGGAACGCTGGAGACAGACTGAGGCCTGTCATATCCTGTCAAGACAGCTAGAATTAAAAAATTATAGTTATGGTAGGAAGGAATTTTTTTTAAAAATGGGGCTAAGGTCTTTAAGAAACTGATTTTTACAGTAGAAATGGGGTTGTGTGGGTGGATGAGTATACTTTGGGAGGAAAAAAAGACAAAATAAACCATGAAACTTCAAAAGAACTTTTTTTTTGTTAAACCATCAGTGTGGGAAGGAGGAACTAGCCCAGAAACAGCTCAGTAGCAAGGAAGGGATCTGAATTCTGCTGTATATCATGAGTCATATGCAACTGAGTTTTATTATGATGTTGTGGTAAAGCAAGTACAAGGGATAAACAGTGTGTTGACTTGAAGATATGAGGAATAAAGTGATCAGTGCTAGCACTGCTCCACCACTTAATATGGTATATTTTACTGAGGTAGAAGCAGGGAGTATACTGTGTGATAAATATCCATGCCAGAAGGTAGAAGCTTGTGATTCCATCTTTGTTTCTTTATGAAGTGTCTTCTGATTGGTTTGAAAGAAACTGCAATTTCTATTTTCAGTATCTTCTCAGATTGCATATATATACATATATATATATATATATATAGACATTTGGCATTTTTTTTACCTGGCATATAGAGAAATCAAGCTTAGAAAAGTGTTTTTCCACAGGTAAGAAAAGGCACTGGCCTGAAAAGGGTGAAAATAGTGGAACAGTGTGGCCTTGTTATAGACTATAAAGTCATTTACTTAAATTATCTTTCAAGACTCCTTTGACACTGGGAAAGACGAAATGACAAATAGTTAAAATTGCTATGAAAGTAATCCTTTTTACTTTCTTCATGGATATTTGGAGCTTTCTGTTAGAAGCCTTCAGAATAAAAGTTACTGCACAGAAATGTTTATTAAAAAGTTTCCCATACTAGTTCCTATAAAAATCTTAAGTATTCAGTAATTTTATGCTAAAGTGTTCCTTCAAAAATGTTTAATGGAAAAAGTTACTACTTGCCAAAAATAACAATTAAAAATATAGACAAATGGTTTAAGATGAGGAGCCATTTTACTAGAAATAAATCTAAGTCTTAAAGGGGTGGAAATACCAGGGGAATTTTGAGTGTGTCCATTAGCCAAATGATGGCTGCTCCTGTGCATTGCTGCTGCGTAGTGGAGCGTGGAGAATTGCTGACAGTCGGAGATGAGTGACCTTCGCTTTGAATGATGGAACTTCTCACAGCTGGTCCAGGACTTCTAATGGCCCTGAACTGACAAGCTCCGGAGGGAAGCAGGGGCTGGATGAGGCATGCATGAACCCTACCAGGAAGGACTGCAGCCCTCTGACACTTCCCCAGATGCACAGCACTTGTCAGACAGGTAATGAGAGAAATGGCTTTGTTTTCCAGCAGTGTACATCACTTGCTGCTTGGCTGAATTCAGCTAAAATTATTGCAAAAAAAAAAAAAAAAACCAAACCCAAAAGTCTTGGAGGGTATCTGGAAAGACCAGAGCAAGTAGAATTTGGCCAGGGCCACCAGTCACACTAAAGCCAACGAGAAAGTTTCCCACAGTGATTGTGTAGCAGTGATGAAATTAAGGTGTTGTAGTCTGGCAAAGAAGACCAGTACCTGTCTCAAGAGGCAAACAGCAGGATTAAGGGTAAGAAATGGAGCACAAAGAATGGAGTAAGAGCTGAAGTGTGATGGTGAACATCTCACCCACTTTGAAAAATCTGGGTGCATATGGGCATTGATGGATGGGCTGGTTAAAGGATGTTCTACCTAAAGAAAGGTTTTTGTCTCTGAAAGGTTGTTTGCTTTTATTAAATCAGAAGCTATATATTGAAAGGAAAATCAAAAACAAACCAACAACAAAGCTCCAACTAATGATAAACCTCACCTTTCATAACATCAGAGCTACAAAAACAACATTGTTGGGTTTTTTTCTACCAGAGAAGAACTCTGGAAAACACTGCTACATGATCAGTGCAGTGACCATCAGTGGGTACATCTGTTGTATATTTACACTTTTTAAAGCAATAGCCAGTTGAATGGTCCTAGTTTATGCTGTCAGATGAAGGTCGCAGTCTCTTCAGAAACTGTCTCTTCAAGAGGAAATAAATGTATTTCCCAGTAGCTCCAAAACCAGTTCTATTCCAGCTACATTTTCATTAATAGTGTGAATTATTTCAGGCAAGGAAATGCAAAAAATGTGAGCTCAGTCTGATGCGAATGAGCATGATCTGTTCCTCCCCTCACAAATGTACTAAATACCTAAACCCAGGTTCTGTGTCTGCTGGGATGGTGCAGTGACAAGCTCACCCATATTTTTGGGTGAGTAGGTGAGCTGCTAGGCACTACACCTGTAGTAAAGAGGCATCTGAAGGAACCACAAAACACTCTGCTGGACCTTGAGTATGAGCAAACAAGTTCTCAGGCTCTAGAGATAAGGAGCAGCTGTGGTTTTTGATGTAAGGTTTTGCTGGTTTACTTTAGTGCCAGCTGAGGAAAGTACATGTCATAGATAGGATTACAGATGTGAAAAATTTAAAAGGTTAACAGACCTGTTTTCAAGGAATATCTGTCTAGAGTGGTGCTTTCTGTAAAAGATGCAAATTCCTACATAGAGGGTTCCCAGTAAATTCTTACCCAACATGCCAACATGGGCATTCTTCTTGCTGATCATTTGTTAAAGCATTTGTCCAAACTTATTTATTCCAGGTTATGCCATCAGAGTAATCTGATGCTTTATCCAACAATATTTCTCCTGCTCAATTATGACTTGGGATGCACCAGTAGCTATATTACCTGATTTTTCTGAAGACCACTTTTCCAGGGGTTTTACATTAAAATGCTTCACTTGTGTTAGGTCATAAAGTAGAAAATTTGCAGATTCTTTTGCAGTATTATGCATTTTTAACTTTTTGTTTTAAATTAGGAAGTCCTAGGCATTTGATTGAATGCTTCTGGAAACTCCTGTGCTCACCAGAGCTACTAGGTATCCTGACTGCCAATGATTCCTGAGCCTACAGGTGAAAATGAGACCTTTTTGCCAAGGCTTTGTGAAGAATTTCTGCAGTTTTAGCTCCTTAAGGACTGGATGCTTAGAACAGAATGTATTTGACTGTCAACTGTATATTAAACAAAAAGCAACATCTCATAGAGCTCTGCTTTTTAAAGTTACTGTTATCTCCCCCAGCTTTCAGGAACATTGCAGGAAGTCTTTATGTGCTGAGTGAGATGCTGCATAATGAGCCATGACACTTGGCATCCTGTAATCCTTCAGGTGGTGCCATGGTAATAAATTGTATAGGGTGCCTGTGGATGAGCTCAAGAGCTGGCAGATTAAGGTTTTGACAAGATGGAATTAATAGTCAAATTGCCTTTTCTTGTAGTCATGTGATAATTCCTATTCTGGAGAAAACCAGAGCATATGAAGGAACAAAGCCAAACAATAGAAAGATGATCACAAAAAGCTGTTCCTCAGCTCCCACAGTTGGGGATTTGACTATGACTGCACATGCTGATCCCGTTGTGGTTCTCCTGTGTGGCAATTGGGGAAACATGGACCTGCCTGCTTCCTCTTCCTTCTCCAGAGTCAATAACTTGCCTTCCTAAACACATGTGGAATGAGTTTAGTAGGCACTCTCAACACAGAAAAAACTTCATGTTAAGACCTGGTGGATCATCTACTTTGTCCATTCACCACAAGCTATCCCATTGCTTTCTCTAGCAAAGGCAACTTGGACACAAACACCACAAGGTATCTTCAAACTGCTCTTGAAATCTAGAAGCCACAGTAGTTAGGGGTCTTGAATTTGGAGCTAGTCAAGAGATCCTGTATTCTAGGTCTGGATGTTCAAGCAAATTTCTTTACTGTTTTCTGGCTTCAACACTTTCAAACCATGTTTTAAATTAGTAATGCCCGTGTTGGAGATGATTTACCATTACAGATTTACCATTACAGATTTACCATTACAGTACCATTACAGTTTAAGTTGCATTTTGGTTACATACATGTCATTGACTGCTTATTTTTGTCTGTGCTTTGCCTTAGAACATGTCTACGTTTACAGATTATGTCTGATTGATGGAATAACAAGTGATGGGGATTGAGCAGATCAACTGCAGCTATGACCTGCTCATTCTTAGTTTGATTCATTTTCCTCTCTCTCTTATCTGAACTATTTTAGCAGGATCCTACAAATGATATGCAGTTAGTCCCTCTATGGAACCACCACAACTTCTGCATTTTATCTTTAGAGGAAAAGCTGTATTTTCTTTCAGATGAGTAAGTAAAAACAACTTCTCTAGATGACACTACAGGGGAAACTTGAGATGGTGGAAGTAAACCTAAGGTGACCTTCAGTGTGACGTACAAAACATAATGGTGCTTACTGATGATATGAGCAGAGGAGGCTTGAAGTGTCTCTTCTAAGACATCACAGATTTGGATCACTTTGAATAGTTTTTGTTATCAACACACTGTTCTTTCTTTCGTTCTCTATCCTTATATTTTCATGTTTGCTTCACTACAGAAAATGCCTGACCACCCATATTTGCCTGAGTTCCACAGAATTTTGAGATTTAAACTTGAGATTTAAAGGGTATCTTGCATTGAGGCCAGAGAAAGTTGATTCTGCTGCAGTAATATTTCTCCCAAAATGGAAAAACTTTACTTGAAAACAGCTGCAACCTCATAACTATTGCTAAAAACAGAATCCAGGATTTTCTAATGGATTTCTGTCTTGTATGTTCAAGAAATGTACTGCTTCTGCCTCTGAGTAGTTAATAGCAGCATTAGAGCCAGGTATCATGTGGATAGGTGTCATGAAAGTTTTGTTAAGTAATCTCAGTCCTAAGATGTTGTCTTGGCTGTATCTAAGAGTAGCACATCAGCATCTGCTGTTTTGCCTCAGCTCTCCAGCTCTGAGCAGCAGCCTCCTTTAGACCTGCTTGAACTGTCAGCCCAGTGCTGTGAGCCCACAGCAACATTTGCAGTGGCAATCCTTGCAGCCCACAGCAACCTTTGCTGTGGCAGTCCCTGGTTCCCAACTAGTCTGCTGATCCAATCTGCAAAGCCCATTCAGCCTCTGCTCTGTCACCCAGTTGTAGATCAGTCCTGATTTGATGCTTTTCCTGAGATCATTAAAATATCACTAATTTCATTACCACCAGGGAGCTGCTCAGTTGGGTTTTGGAATAAATCCTGTAAAGATTTTCAACCTTAGCTGCTAAAATCACAATTCCTCATGTAGCTCTGCAATAGCTAATTGTTTTTATCACATCTAAACTTTTTTTTCTTAAAACATCCCCTGTTCAAATTCTGGGGCATGCAATTTTTGTGGACCCTGGAACTTAGATATCTGAATGTTTTCATAAGCCAATAAAGTACTCACAAAGAAAATAGATTTGTCTGCCCTGTCACCAATAGCTCTTTATTCTGTTTCCACAGAGTCAAATTTACACTTAAGCTGTTTGTTCAAGATTTCAGAGGAGAAAGTAACCCAAAGCAACTAAAAAAACCTCACAACCAAAACTGGTCAGCCAATTTCAGAATTTCAGAAATATGAGAAGGACCACAGTAGTTCTTGAAAATATCTTGACCTTGGAGCTGCTACACACACATTTGGAAATTACCTTCCTTTCTCAGGAACATTGTGTCCATTAAAAAAGGAAAGAATCCTGACTTCATTGCACAGGGTTATGCCATACCTAGATACTGAAATCAACATGTCTGGGGGTAGCATCAAGATGCTGGTTTTAAAAGTCTCTATTCAAGGAATTGGAGATCAGTCAAAATATAATGATTTTGTTATGGGAGCATACAGTACTTCTATTCAAAGTGTTAATGCTGTCAATGGGAAAGAGAAATTATATATTTTTAAAATAATGTTCAGAAGGTGGTTCTGAAAAGAAAGACTTTGATTAAACATCACTTTCTACTGTTAACTTAAAGTGTAGTTTTTACTGGCAGGAGTTGCATGCAGCAAATTGACAAAGGAATGCAAGATAAATGCAGAGATTCTGCTTTCAAGCAAAATCTTAATGTCCTGGTTGATTTTTGCCAAATGTAGCTTCATGCATGTACCACTCTGTGTCTGTTGTGCAAGATAGGATTGAGTAAATGATAAAATTACCTTGTTGCATGGCCAGTGGTGGGCTGCCAGAGGAATGTATGTACTGAAGAGTCTCCATGCTTTTTTGCATCCAGTGTCACATTGGGCAAATGCCTGCAGAGTGAGATTGTAGAAGGGCATCATTACTGAGCTGACAGCTATTGATTGCTTCCGCTAGTTTCTCATATTATCATCTATTCTTCGCTCCACAGATGCCTCTACACCTTTCCTGTACTTAACATGGTTCATAAGTTGCAGCTAAATACACACAGACAGAACTTGCCAAGGAGATCAGCAGGACAGGAACAACAGCAGCTCAACAGTAATGCTTGATGCAGAAGGAGAGCTTAGTTTAAAAAGTGATTGACTGACATCAAAGCCACTTCTCTCCTTGTGCAAACCCCCTCTACAGTGAGTGAATTTCTAGATTACAATGCATGGGAATTTTGATCAGTTCTGATAGGATAAAATATTGCTCTAATGAAGAATGAAATGGTTCAAGAAACACCACTGGAGGAATTCTGAATGTCATTTAAAACCCCAGCAGAGTAAGAAAATGAGATGTTCACAGAACTGGATGAACAGAATCATAACAGACCTTAAAGAGCTGCTTGCCCAGGTGACATCCTTCTTTGGGGTGCCACATCTGCATGGTGACACCTGGGATTAGTGAGCACAGTTCAGCCAGTTGCAGGGGTTGCCTTTCTTTACAGAGCTCACCTGGTGAGCAGCAAAGTCCCCTCCATTGCTGCATGGGGCTTTCACAGGCCCTTGCTTGGGATCAGCCTGCAGGAGCCTGGCTGTGCTTGGCTGGTGCTGCTGCAGCAAAGGGGGTCAGCAGCAAACTGCTCCCCAGCACAGCAGCCTGGGATCCTCCACTTCCCTGGGATCTCTGCCCCACGTGGCAGGTTTGCCCACTGTGTACACCAAGGAATCCCTCAGTGACTTATATGATATGGCCTGCACTTGTATTGATGGCAAACTATTGACTGATACATTCATTTCGCCTATAATATGTACTTAAAATTTTAATTATTCACCCCATAAAACATGAACGAAAATGTCCTTGTCAAGCAGGTAGTTAAAATCTCCTGTTTCTAAATATTGTAAGGATATTGAAATGCCCAGCACTATTTGTTACTAAAAAATCCTGCTGGCTAAAATATTTTTGTGAGATTGTAAACGGTGAACTTCTTTATTATTGCTGCTGTGTAGTTTCTGGTATAAATGTCTTGACTCTGGAAAGGCAAGCCAGTTGGGGGTAACAAAAATAGTGAAAAGGGAGATGGACAAAGAAAAGGGGGATGGTCAAGGAAAAGGAGTTATTTTTTAGCATGTAAAGATAATATTAAGACATGCTAATGAAGTCATAAAATTAATTCTTGTCATACAAGAGACCACAAAATAGCACAGCTTTCCTTGTCAGTGTTGGGTGTGGGGGTGTTTTTCCCACATGCTCCATGCTTACTTGGAATATATAGGGAGAACAGTATGGTTTATTTTTAAAGGAAAATTTTCTATACCAGTAATGTTACAGTAAAGAACTAATCATCATTTCAGGCTCTGCTGCCTCTTTGCAAACAAGAGCTAAGAAGCAATGCTTGCTTTTCTCTGCAGGCTGTTTGTGTTTCAGTGTAAAATGGCAAATGTGCCCTATGTTAGCTGGCATTTTGTGTCTTTTAAGAAGGAAAGGTACTTCCTTATTGTCATTTACGAGGCTGCAAAGAAGTGTGGCTGAATCATAAAATACAAGCATGTATACAATGCAATAGACAGAATATATGCTGGCAAAACACTGGTTTTCACAAAGCTGGAAAGATTTCTGAGTTTTATGTGTCTTTTGCACTGAGATGTATTCTCTCATTGAATTTCAGTGCTGGGAATGAGGTAAATCAAGGTCTTAGGTGATGTATCTCTTTTCTTGGACACATATTCAATGTGAAGTTTTAAAAGTAAATGGGGAAAGAGAGTACCAAATCTCATTCAATTTCTATGGGAGACAGTTGCCTAATCATAATTTATGCTTTTCAAGTATATATTTGAGTGTGGAAAACATTTGGTGATGCTTAGTGTCTGTTATGTGGCTTCCCTGAAGCAGAGCAAGTGCCATGAGAATTTGTGGAGGGAGGAATAATAGATCTTAATAAGCTCTTCTCTTAATTTCTGGGCACTGTAAATTTGCCTCTGTGGTACTGTTCTATACCTCAGCTTTTCAGTGATTAAGAGTACAACCACATGGTTTTCTTTCCATATGTGAATTTACTGGACTCCACATGTACTACAGTGAAAGACATTTTGAATCTCTCTTCTTGCCAGTATGAGCAAGGGCTGTTGAGTTTGAGCACCAGACAGATACCCCAAGTTTGTTACCTTTTCCAAAAGAGAAAGTCCAGGTAATAAATTGGGTCAAAGAAAAGTTCAGAAAATCATAGGGAAGTGCTCAATGTTCTTGCTACTAAAAAACCAAGAGCATAAAGATGCCTGATATTAAAGCTGAGGCTGCTATTATCCCATTCAGGATAAAGTGTGCTTTATTCCATGAGTAATTTAATGGGAGTATATGGCAGGTATGGCAAATGTAAGACTGTCCTAAAAATAAGAAAACAAAAGGTGCTAAAGATATGTCTGTGTAAGATGATTTTCCTTTCTGGACTTGTTTTTAGTAATATCCTAGTCAAGAATGTCAACTATTAGTGGCCTTTTATAGGTTATCATTTCAATTTGTTCTGTTATCTGAGGACTGGATATGTAGCAAAAAAATTCCTTTTTTGAAAAGGGCTGTGGGTCTAATCTGAATTGATGATTTTTTGCCTTATGTACAGGTGGTAACTGCTAACCTAGCAACACATATATGAATGAACATGATATACTGGGAAAGAACAGCTGTATATAATGCATATGGAGGCCATGTCTTACAGAAATCTATTTTAGTTCTCAGAAGGAATCAGAGATGCGGGTGATCTGGTCAGCCACGACTCATGTGGGCTGAAAAAGGGTGAGGTTTTACAGCTGAGAGGAGTTTTTAACATCATCCACCAGGATCTTTGAAAGTGGTTGGATCAGCACTACTCATCAAATTCATAGGCTGTTTCTGCAAAGAAATCAACAGTCACACAGGAATAATTGGAGATTTTTAGTTTTGTTTTAAGTAATAAAAAAATTAAAAATGTGTTAGAAGTAAAAGTGAGTGAGAAGACAGACTGGAGGTAATTTCATGTCCTCAGTTACACAAAACTAGGAAAGAAATACAGGACATCTGCAAAAGTATGCCACAAAATGTCTTAATACTCAGCATGAGTTTAAAAGGCAACTAGAAAGATGGGAATGATTGGGAAGGGAGTAGAGAATAAAAGAGGATACATCATTATTCTGTGATGCATTCTATTATTTCATTATACTGTAACTCTCTTCCCATGTTTTGAATACTGCATAACATAAATTAGATTGTAAAAGGTTGCTTAGGTCACAAAAGAAGTAACTGGGATGTAGGCCTACATAATCACAAATGACAGGGAAAATATGAGAAATAATGAGTAAAAGTTCCAGACTCACAGTTGAAGAAGCAGAGGAAACTTGACAAAATGATTAGGTAGAAGATTTAAAACAGAAGTTTGCCATGTTCTTTTGCAAGCACTGACCTGGAAGGTCATTAAATTCTAAGAAATGGAAACATACATCTCTTGATACAGCAGTTGTAGTCAAGACTATTCTGTATTTCTTTTGTACAGAATTGGGACACTAAACAGGACAGACTCTTCCTTTGAACTAGACATTCTATAAGAACCATAGATTTTCATTTGAGTCTTTTTGGAGGATACCAGAGGACAAAGAAATGGTAGCAAATTGCTACACAACTGATGGTGATATGCACTGAGAAATGATCTGTAGACACTGAGCATGTCCCAGAACTATGTCCCATGGCATTTATTTCACTGTCCACAGTCTTTTTATTTCCTTTCTTTTCCTTCTAGTTATAACATGCTTACAGAACAGTACCTTTAGGAAGGTGTCTCTTTGAAATGCTCTGTGTGCTATTTGTCTCTTCTTTTTTTCTTTACAGTGTGGTAAGTACTTCTACACTGTCAGGGAGCTGAGTTTGTCTGGAGATTCTTCAGGTTTCAGACAAAGAGACCAAACTCCTTATCTGAGGTGCAATAATCCTATATTCCCTTTCAGGACTGAATTAATCCAAATCTTGTGCCTAATAGAGAAAAGCTGCAGCTCATTTTCTTATTTATGTAGTTTCCTGTTTCAGCACCTCCTTAGGAGCTGTTAGATGGAAAGACAATTTGGACTCTTCCTTGCTTCTGAGGCCAAAGGAAAAATCTATTCAGACAGAATAGGCATCAACAGAACAATGGCTGAGTTTTTAAGAGCACATTCCAAACCCTGAAAAATTCAATATAATTTTCTATTTCATTAGTACTTTTAATCAAAATGAGCCCAGCATTTTGTTTAGTTTAAAAGGAGCAGTACAGATTTACACTTACTGAGATTCTGCTCATGTGTGTCTCATCTCTCCCAAGTAATCCCCATCTTGTGTGCTTAACTTGTCAGCAATTAGGAATAGGCAATATGAAGAGGTGCACACTCCAGCTATTCTTATGGTAGTTTCTTCAGGTAATTAAAAGTCCCTGCTTCTTTAGTTTGGGGCCTTTCAGCTGCATTGGGTTTATCTGAAGAAAGGGCTGAACCAACAGGCCAAACTGATGGATGTGCTCACACACAGCCTTGTTTGTCACCTGTGTCATAAGTACATTTGTAGACCCCCTAGCTGTGAAGATTGCTGGTTTTATTTTTCTCTGTTCCCTGTCCTATTTCTTGCTCATTTCCTGCTAGTACACAGAAGGCCCAAAGCAAAAAAAAAAAAAAAAAACCACCCTGGTCTGGCCATTCTGAGTATGAAATACACTTTAAGGCCACAGTGAAAAATCTTTTAGATCGTAAAACACTGCTAGAATATCACAGGTCAAAAGATGATTCAGCTCAATGCTTCTTCCAAGGGAACTCTAATGCTAATAAACCCTTTCAAATTTTGTGTGGCTACTATTATACCTCTGTAACATCCAGTCTGCAGTAATCCTGGAGTGACAACTGTCCATGCTTTCTCAGGTGAGCATGAAAAGGTTTTCTTTAAGGGTCCTTGTACCATGATAGCAATCGATTTCTCATTGTCAATAAGGACCTGCAGCCTGAGAAGTGAGTTTTGCCAGTAAGTAGGTGAAACCAGTGACAGACTTAACGCCTAAAAACTGAACTTGGCAAAGAGTGACGGTATCTGTCTGGTAGGAGGCTCAGTTGCTGTGGGAGGAAATGGGTAGAGTTAGATCTGGAAAGGCC
This sequence comes from Emberiza elegans, assembly GCA_024865655.1. NCBI lineage: Eukaryota > Metazoa > Chordata > Aves > Passeriformes > Fringillidae > Emberiza > Emberiza elegans. The sequence continues at coordinate 21,273,235 of JALJVW010002597.1, read as the reverse complement.
ACGGCAATGAAGAATGTCCTGGCTGGTGCTTAGTCAGGTCTTGCTCTCCCTTTCTGGTATGGAGTTAAGGCACTACTGTCCATCTGAATGTCCCCAAAGTGAAAAGCCTGACAAAGTTATTTCAGAGCATTAAGTTTTTCCTCTCTTTATGTATAATACAAATGCTGGACAAGGTGCCAATGTCTGCCTTTCTCATGTATTGTTAGTCACTGGTGAGGCTTTTTGTCTAGGAAGCAGGAGTCTGCTCTAATTTTTGTTTGATTTGAGATAGCTCTGACACAAGCTTCCTACTTCCCCTGTATCTGCTAATGACTGCCCTTATTTTTCAGAGACCTGTTCCACTCCTCCTTGCTCATTGTGCTTCACTGGCTGTGACAGGGTGTGAAGTCGAGTAGCTGTAGACTAGTGGGCAGTAGGGGAAGTTTGGCTGCTGGTCCAGCCCCTGCCCCCAAAACTACTTAGATAGTTCATGCCTTCTGTGAGATAAAATCTAAAACTACACTTTAAGGCCACAGTGAAAAATCTTTTAGATCGTAAAACACTGCTAGAATATCACAGGTCAAAAGATGATTCAGCTCAATGCTTCTTCCAAGGGAACTCTAATGCTAATAAACCCTTTCAAATTTTGTGTGGCTACTATTATACCTCTGTAACATCCAGTCTGCAGCAATCCTGGAATGACAACTGTCCATGCTTTCTCAGGTGAGCATGAAAAGGTTTTCTTTAAGGGTCCTTGTACCATGATAGCAATCGATTTCTCATTGTCAATAAGGACCTGCAGCCTGAGAAGTGAGTTTTGCCAGTAAGTAGGTGAAACCAGTGACAGACTTAACGCCTAAAAACTGAACTTGGCAAAGAGTGATGGTATCTGTCTGGTAGGAGGCTCAGTTGCTGTGGGAGGAAATGGGTAGAGTTAGATCTGGAAAGGCCATGGCAATGAAGAATGCCCTGGTTGGTGCTTAGTCAGGTCTTGCTCTCCCTTTCTGGTATGGAGTTAAGGCACTCCTGTCCATCTGAATGTCCCCAAAGTGAAAAGCCTGACAAAGTTATTTCAGAGCATTAAGTTTTTCCTCTCTTTATGTATAATACAAATGCTGGACAAGGTGCCAATGTCTGCCTTTCTCATGTATTGTTAGTCACTGGTGAGGCTTTTTGTCTAGGAAGCAGGAGTCTGCTCTAATTTTTGTTTGATTTGAGATAGCTCTGACACAAGCTTCCTACTTCCCCTGTATCTGCTAATGACTGCCCTTATTTTTCAGAGACCTGTTCCACTCCTCCTTGCTCATTGTGCTTCACTGGCTGTGACAGGGTGTGAAGTCGAGTAGCTGTAGACTAGTGGGCAGTAGGGGAAGTTTGGCTGCTGGTCCAGCCCCTGCCCCCAAAACTACTTAGATAGTTCATGCCTTCTGTGAGATAAAATCTAAAACTCTTCTGCAGACAGGGCTCAGAAGAGAGACAGTAATTGCAGCTGAATCATTTCCACAGATACTACTTTAAGAAAAGGAAAATGATCATCTACCAAAGTTGCTGTCATTAACCTTTTCTGCTTTTGGGGATCAAAAAGGGAAGAAAGAACAGAAGAGTTCAGTGAAAAATAGTTCGTGAAGTGGTATTTCTACAGTCAAGTAAAATTGCTTTTAGATATTATTGCGAGTTGGATTAAATCTCTCTGAAACATATTATATGTTCTAGTAAATTGGTAGCACCCTTCATGAAACTGAAAATTAGAATCAGTAGTGCTGTACATAGCAAACAAAAGCAGATTTACCTTGTGCTGCCTAGTCATGAGCAGCTGTATTCAAAATACTGAACAAGAACATTACTGAGTTTCACATTTGCAAGTGGGGACATGATGGAAAAAAGCAATCAATTACAATTCATCATCTACTGTGTGCTATTTGTCTGGAAACAGCATGCTCCTCTCCTGTGGTTGATGTTTTATTTAGAAGTGGTTCTTGGCCCCTTGAAAGTGTGCTAGTGGTCACAAGAGATTTTTTCAGCATTCAACATTTGCAGAAAGAGTGCCAATCATTGATTGAGGTGAGGGGAGTTATCTGCTCAAAGGTTGCTAAATGATGTTAATCTTTCCAGAACGTGATTATCTCTCCACAAACATATTACTTTAGAAATCTTATCCAAAGTCTGAGAAGAAACAGGGATTTTGTGTTACACATGATAAATTATAAGCATCCAAAATAGACACATCAGTATGAAAATTATTTCTCCCTGGGCAGAGAAAAAAAAAAGTAAAGCAATAAACCTGCATTTTGCATGATCACTAATCTGTTGCATGATGATGGAATTGCATGGCCCTATGCCTATATGCTATTATCTGTGTTTCTATCTGATACATAGAGTATTATTCTGTTCCCCTTGACCCTTGCAGCTAAGAGTTCAAAAACAACAGTTTTAATTCTGGTATATATTGTGGACCTTGGGTATTACTAAAATCTCTCTCTACATTCATTCTTAATTTTGTGTTTGTGTGAACTAATATATTTTCTTTTTAAATTGCACCTCATGAAACAATGATTTTGCCATATGATATTCAATGCGTGGAATTGTTCAGTCAGAATAACTAGATCCTTAAATTATTCATAGAATTAAATATGGTTGCACTTTATTAAAATATTTGTAAAACATTTCTGTATATTTTGTTACATGGGAATTATAAAATGCATAGGACAGGAGCCACATTTTGGAAATTCTGCTTCCAACCAAACCACACCTAATGGCTTAGGGTTGGATTTCCCTTTTACATGTGTTTGCTCAGAAATAAGGCAGCATGAGTAAAGCTGTACATGCATTTAACCTTTAAGCTTAGTCTGTGTTGACACATGTAATAACCTGAAACTGTCATTATTTTAAAACAATTTTTTTTATTCTTTGAACTGTTCACAAAAGCTCCAGCCCATTGTTCCTCATTGATGTGCATTGCACAGGAAAAAGTCAAGGTATAGCCCTGCTGATAGTACTTGCTTTCTAAGTCTTATGGCATGCTTTTTCTGGTACAACCTCTTAACTACTTTGCTGTCAATGATCTGAATTAGAGATGTGCTCATCCATACTGCTCATTGCTGTGCTTAATGTGTCATTACACAAAAAACATTAAAAACAAATCTCTTGGGGTTTTGCAGTACTCAGCCCTTTAGTTTTGTTTAGCTTGGTATTGACCTGTGCAGCAATTTGCTACCTTAGGAAAATATTTTTGCTGTTCCTTAAGTTCAATGCTGTCAGCTGGGGACTAAATGCAAAGAGAGCCCTTCTGTCATTGCCTCTGCTGCAGCCACCCTCCCTCACCCCTGGGGCGAGTACCTGGCAATTTAGGGGCTCTGCGTGAGCACAGCAGCAGTGGCTGAATGGGAGCCACTCTGGGACAGCTCAAGTTTTGCTCCAGGCTCTGTCCTTAAGCTCATCCCCAGGAGGAAACAAGTCCTGCTCTTCCCATCTTCTCTTGACACTGGACTTGAAGGAGCTTTTTAAAGCACAGAAAAAGCCCTATGGCAACCTCTATATGAGATTCATTGGCTGCAGTCAGTTTTTCACTTTGCATTGCATTTTAGCTCTGTGTCTGAAACTTTCTGACAACCTTGTTATGGCAGCCCACAGTTCTTGTGTGTTGCTGGTTTTACAGAGGAGATTTTTGTAGATGTGATCCTTACAAAAAATGAGTTTGGTACCCTGGACTTATTTTCATATTGAATTGAAATGGTGTGTACAGTTTTCATAATCAAGTCTCACCATAAATATCCATGATAGACTATACTCTGAAGTCATGCAAAGAAAATGCAGATTTCTGATATACAGGGTTGAATGCAGAGCACTGGGATGTGCTCTGATATAGAGATTGGCATTGATGTAGAGATTGGCATTTTGAGATTATTGGGTGCAATTATGTCCTTTGCTGTTTAAGTGTCTCTTCAGACTGGGAGCAGTTAAATATTTTCTGTGTATTTCACTGTCAGTAGCCCAGTGTAACAAATGGTTCTTAAGGGACTGAGCTGTGCTATTATTCTAAAGTATGTGTTTGATCAGATTCATGGTATGAGGTAATTACAGTTGGTTTATCGTTTTAGGATATTTTTCTTTAAACAAATAAACAAATGTTAATTAACTAGTAAATGCTTTTTAATAAAATCTTAAATGATCAATACATTATAAACAAGGGAAGGATTCCTAAGTGAATAAAGTTCTTTCAGGTGGATGTTCACACTTCCAAGTCTATTTTCCCACTTTTTTCCCACCTAGAGCCAGCATAACCACTATTACATTCAGTATCATTATTTCCACTTACAGTAGATATTTTAAACAAGAGGTTTAATTACTTAAGATGCAAAAGTCATCTTCTCTTTCTAGAATGTCCATGAACTACAGGTATAAGCTATAACCTGAATAAGGTTTTCAAAGAAAGAATTTACCACATGAACATAAGTATTCAGTTCATAAAGGAAATTGTTCTTTTCCTGCAGATCAACATTACACATCATGGTAATGTGAGTAGTTTGAGATCTATAGTTAGAGAAAAAGTTGTTGCTGGAGAGACAGAGAAGACAATAAACAAAGCAATATAACATTACTGCAGAGATATTGTCTTGGTTTTTTCTAAAATTAAATATTTCAGAGCCCAAGGTCCTAAATGGTTGTGGTTCCTTCATTTTCTGTTATAACATTGATGTTTTAATCTGTTTTAAATTGATGAGTGCTCTGAACACCAGGGTGTTTATGCATCTTTTGTATAACCATAATGGACACACGCAAGGATCTACTGCAGAGGAGACTTCTTGTGAAAGGAAGTGGTGAATTTGAGTTTAATTAGCATTTGGCTGGGTCTTTGAAACTACGGGTTCCTCTAGGCAAAGGCTTGTTAGTGGTCTATTATGCCCCATGTAAATACATGATAAAGTGTTATTTGAAGCTTGTATTTGAAGTAAAGGACCTTAACTCTGTGGTTTCTGGGTGTGGTGGAGCACCTTGGCAAACCAGGGAAGCCGAGCTGCAGCAAAACTCCGGGAAAACCTGTTTCTGGGGAAATACTAAATCAATCTCTGCAACACTTGTGACACTAAAAATCAGTGAAATGTTCCTGTAAATAAATATTCAAATCTGAGCATTTGCAGAGGGAACAAAATTTTGGAGATTTTGACATGGTTACTCTCCTATTGAAATCTTTTATAGAATCATACTTTTGGTGAAAGCTCAAACCACTACTAAGAATTTTTGAAAAAGTCACCTCACAATTCCTGTGTAATTTCCATACATCTTATTGTCTGTTTTCTGCCTCAGAAGGTAAAATCATGTAACTGGTCTCCCTTCCTAAGGATCAGATGAGCTGATCCTTGTGTGCGAATGCAGGACAAAACAGAGCTCTGTTCTCAAGCTCAGCTGACACTGTGATGGTAGTAAGGATTTTGGCCTGAGGGCTATGGATTTGTTCCTTTGATAGGGTTGTAAGCTTTGTTTCCACTTTTTTTTTGCCCAGCTTGTAACAGAAATTTTTTCAGTTTTAAAATCAAGATGAGGAAGTTAAAGCTGTCTTTTTGGGTTTTAGGAAAATAAGCTGTTAAATTGGCTAATGTATGTTTCTTAAATGATGTGTCACAGAACTGTAGAATCTTTTAGGCTAGAAAAGGGCTCTAACATCATCTAGTCCAACCTAGATAATCTAGTTCTGAGGACAGATTTTGCTGTGAATTAAATCTTTTAATCTGGAAACAGTAAAGTAGATGAAAGCATTACAGGACGATGGCAATTTTCTTCAGTTGCTAATCTTCTCCATGCTGAGTGTCACTACTGTCATTTCACTGAATTCAGGAAATCTTCCAAGCTTTTATCAGTGTCATGATATGAGGAGAGGGAGATTCCTATCATATTGGATACTATCCATGAATAATTTTTCTTGGCTGGAGTTTACCTGACTGCAATCTTTGATGTTTGGGCTGTGGAGTGTGACAGATGGATTCAGGATACAGATCTGCATCAGATGCTGAAGTAGAGGGACCATCGTGCAGACTAGATCTCCCATAGATATGTGTAAATGTTGAATTGGTTTGGGAGATCTGAGACATCTTTTTTTTCCATCTGCAGCAAAAATTAAAAGCAGGAAATAATATAGGGGCAATGTGATGGCAACAGATTTGATCTTCACCCCCAGGTACCAAGGGAAGTGCTGCTGCTGGCTTTCTTTTTGAGAAGCAAGTAGGTACTGAGGATCCTAACCATGCTAATTGAGGATGTCTCTCCTCCACTGGGACCTTGTGGTACATTGTTATTCACCAGCAAATCATGCAGCAGCAGGTCTTAGAAAAGTCAAGCCTTGCTTAATCTCTTTTTTTTTTTTTAAGTGAACATTGTCGTGGATCCTAACTTTGTTCTTGCAACCTGTGTGTCACATTAATATTAGATTATTGTAGCGTACTTGAGAAGGGGACCTGTCCTCCAGATGCATTGCAATGACTGTGTGTTTGCCTGGGTGTTTGAAAGGCTGGGGAATGGGAAGGAGGATGGAGAATGGGAAGGAGGGTACAATAATAGCTGCACTTGCAGTACATTTTTCAAAATAATTTTTTTTTAAGTAAATGTCATGACTTCAAAAATTATTGATTCAGATTAGGAAAAAGATTTGGACATGTAAGGTCAGCAGTGTGACCCAGAAAGCTCCTGTTTAGTGTCTGCTGGTCTGTAGGACTAAGATGCCAAACCCTCTGTTCTTTCACAGATTCATGTCTGCATCAACTGTGCCAGAGTTGAATCTTTCAGCATGTGTCTCCCACTGAAGCCATTTTTTGGTCTTGAAATTTCAGTGTTCCTCTGACCACGTCCCTGAAGAGCCTGGTCTGCCACACCTGAAGCACCTTCCCCACCCTGAACACAGAAATCACCATGGTCTTTCTGTCATGGAGCAAGAATCTTGAGGCCTGAGCTGATGGATTTATAGTAAAATGGGGATGCGGGTGGCTATTGTGGAGATAAAAGATCTCCTGAAGAGTCCTGAATTGTGGTCTGAATTCCCCTATTTTACTGAACATTAGTTAAAAATGCAAAAATAATTCAGGGAACAGGGCTGTTACCCAGACAACTGTCTCCCAAACACATTTTGGCATCAGTAAATGCTCGTGCTCTCTGTTTCTTTCTTCTAATTGCACATCCCTGACAGGAAGGACAGAGAAAGTGGTGTCACAGGTTTCAACAGTAAGCAAATGTGGTTAATGAACAGATACTGGCTGCCTGATCAATACCGGGCTGTGTGTTTATCACTTTCTGGCTCTTTTAGCATAAGAATCTTTGTGCTGCTCTCTGGTCTGTTGCTTTTGGTTGCTGCTCTGCCACAAAGGTTTATGAATATTCAGGCAGAGAATTATTTTTTCAGTCTCCAACATCACCAGGGGTTAGATCTCTGCCCAACAAGCACCCTCAGGACATTACCACTGTGAATTCAGTTCTGGAAGAAAGATTTTCTGCATATTTACTCTGCTGTAGGTATGAATGTGGTATCCTAAGAAGACAGGAAGATCTTTACCTTGATGGGTCCCAGTTTACAGAACCACAAGCTGAATATGCAACATGAAAGAGATGGAAAGAATGAAGAGACAGAAAAGGTGGCGTGCCAGACACAGGACAACGGAAATGGTAGTACGTCCAAGTTTGTCTTAAACTGATCTGGATGTTCCTTTGCTTCTGGAAGTTATTAGGGATTTTGGGAGGAGGTTGATAAGCTGACAGGAACTTTATTTTTACATATTTTTTATTCAGCTATCAAAGACTGAGTAAAGGTTTGTTACAGAGCAAAGAAATGGAGTTTACTCATATTCAATTGATCAGTTCAGTGTCATGCTGGATAGTGATGGCTTTGTACTCACTTTTTCAAGAGGTCTTTGTCACAGCTTCTAGTTCCTAACTTTTACTTCTTCCCAAGAACATTGGTATCTCTGTCCTCCTTCACTGTGCAATCTGCTGAATCCTAATCTTGTGGTTAAAACAAGTGCTTAAGGTGCTCTGGGATCTTGTCTCTCCCCGAACAGTGCTGTCAATCAGACATCTTTCACAATCAATTGAATCAGAAAACTTAAAGAAGGCAGATATGAGCTAAAAGTTAAATGAAATTTTGCTTTAGGCCCGAAGGACCAACTTTGAAAATCTTTTGGACGTATCTCCTTGTATATTTTGAGATAAGGTTAATTCCCTGCAGATAAAGCCAAACTCTTCAGACAGAGACAGCAAAGAGTTCATTGTCACTTTAAAGGGGGTTGAATCCATCCTCTCCTTTGACAGCAGAGGTAATGTAGCAGACTCATTTTCATCTCTCATTCAGAAAGCAGATGAGATGGGAATCAACTTGTTTGACAGTTGAACACCCTGGAGATAATTTCACTCTGTCAGAGTATGTGTGATTTCTTTACAATTAATGCCAAGCTACAAGAGTGTGGAAGACTGGCCCATAAATGCCAGCCATTCTGCTTTCTTTAAGTCCCAGAATATAAAACACTTTTCTAATTTTAAATATTAAAATATTGTTAGAAATTAAAGCCTTCATTGGAAGAACAGATCCTTTTTTACAGTCAGATAGGAAAAACAGAAGAAATCACAAAATGAGAGGGAGATGAGAACTGTGAGGTTCATTTCTTTTGTTTTTTTTTTCTTTTTCCTTCCTCAATTTTGAATTAAATGAGTTTGAAGGAGAAATGCCATGTGCCTGCTACTTCCCTCGCTTCAGAAGGGGATGGTAAAGTGTGCTGAGACATTCTGTACCAATGCTCTCCTAGACAACAGGTATATGGGTCACTTTGGGTGTCAGAAGCACCAAATGTTTGCAAGAATGAAACGCAGCAAAGATGTGGCTGCTTGTGTGGCATGTAGGTCCTGCTGCAGTTCTCAAAGAGCCTGACACCTCTCTTCATTTAACACTGGCTTCCAGTTTGGCTATAAAAATATTGTAGGGGAAACCACCTCATTTCCTGGGCAAACAAAATGATTTTGCAGCAGTCATCAAAATGTTTCCACTCCTTCAGAAACCTACTGCGCTCCAACTGAAAGCAGGATAGATTCTCAGGCTGATTTTTTTTACTGGAAGACTGTTCCAGATCATCACATCTCCATTCATTTTAAGACTTATAAAATTCTTTTTAAGTAAACCTATAGTGGCTTATATTAATTTGTTCTTGAACCAGAATTGTACTTTAACTCTTAGTCTTCTCCTGGGTATTTTCCATCAGCTTGGTTTTTTTTGTTTTCCATCAACTTTTTTTCTTCACAGAGCTGTAATAGGCTTATGAAACAGAACTGGTTTTTTTTCTCCCAATTAGTCCTTACAATTTCTTGTTTTTTTACATTTATTATAAAATAGATAAGACAAAATGAGTACTGAGCAATTTTTATGTGGAAATGGAGATATGGAAAATGATGGATCATATCTTTAACCACCTACATTCTGAACAGTTTATCATCTCATTTTTTTATTTCCATACAACTTAAGATTTTTCCTACACATTCAGTAATTTTCATGCCTGATATTACCCTCCATTAGAGTAGAGCTGAACCAAATTTATTTTATCTTCTATTTCTTCTTTTCCTTCTGTATCTGAGGGATTTTAAAGGTTTGATCTAGAAATTTGGTTTTATCCAATTCCTGAGCCTCTCCCAGTGATTTTCATTTCCTGCTGTCTGTCCACCACTGACCTGGCACTGATTGTTTCAGTGCTGCCCTTCACTGTACTCATTGAAACTGCTGTGGTTGCTTTACAAAAGCATTACCCTTATTTTTTAATTTTTTGAATGTGTCCCAACTGACACTTTGCAGGCTGTAACTGTTCATTCTGGAGATATGTACACATGGGATTTTGGTTGGTGCTAATGGCAGTGTACAAAGTTCTCCAGTTTATTTCTCATACCCCTATAGGACACCAGCCTTTCCCTGGTCACATAGTTCTGGCCTCAGCAGGGCTGTGGAGAGAGTAGAGGGACAATAAGGAGAAAAGCATGGCCTCAGCTCTTGGCATGGTTTAGCCCTGGTATGCTTGAAGCAGAGATTAGGTTACTCCAAACAGCGACTTTGAGACAAGGTCTCCAGTGAACTGCCCACCAGCAGAGTGCTGGGATTTGTCCTGGCCCTTTCAAACGAACTGTGGGATGTCTGACCAAAGGTCTCCTCTGTCCTGGGAGATAAAGCACTGGTGCTTCATATCAACAGCACAGCCCCCCCTGAATATACAGCACTGCTGAGAATTCAACCTTTAATGCCAATGACTTTAAATCAGTGGTTTGCCTAGTATAATTTCATATGTATGTAGTGTTGGATGCATCTTTGCCATATTTCCCCAATGCTCCTGTGTCAGTTTTACTCTTGGCTGTCCTGAATAACTCAGCTGAAGTTGTGCACAACAAAACCTACTGTGGCTTTTCACAGCTGAGACCTGTGTGTGCTCAGTTTGCCAAGCTGGCCTCCTGCACCTCTGCAGAACCAGACTTATGCAAAGGTTGGATGCCCTTCATCACCCTGTATGCAATCATGAGCTAAGAAAGATGATTCCAGTACTGCATCCAACTCTAACATCTTCTTCTGCACTTTCTTCTCGAATATATTTATTAGATAACACAGCTGTACAGTCCTTACAACACAGACAGGTTCCCAGGACTCCCCTGGGAACTGGGCAAACTCGTAGTTCCATTCTGACACTCTATTTCAGTGCACACAGTCTTCTCATGAAAAGTAGAATGATTTAATATGAAGGGCCTAATGTCCCAACCTGATTAACCCCCAGCTGAGTGGTTAAGCTGTTGCTATCGTCCTGTTGCTCAGGAGAAATTTCTAATACATGCAACATAGCATAAAAAGGATATTCAATAAAGTGGAATACTGATTCCTTCTCTTGAGAAAATACTTTAAAATAACACAGTGGTTATAAAAAGTCTTGGAACCCATGTCCTGTTTCTTAAAGAGATCAGAACCAAGCCTACTAGTTAGGCTTTGTTGGAAGAAGTTCACATACAGTGGTCACAAGGTTGTAGTTCTTTTAGCCAGTTCCAGTTTTAGAGGCTTTGTAGGGACAGAGAAATAGACCTTTTTCATCATATGCATATTTTTCCTGTTTTATCATCTTTAGCAATATGTGCAGTATATTTGAACTGTTACCGTGGGTGTTGGTTGAAACTCAGAACAGCAGGACAAAGGTAACAGAGATGAGAAGAGAGAAAGACAGAGAAATATTTACACTTCCTCTTGCTAATTATTGTGTGCATGAAGTCTCACCAGCTGACCTTGTGACTTCTCTAAAATTACATTGCTAATTAATTTCCTTACCTTTCATCCTTTGTGAATCTTTCATTGTCCTTTCCCAGCCTTGTGATCACCTGCTTTGTGCTGCTCAATCCATAGGTGAAAGAGGTGAGTGCCCTGCTGGAGAGGAGCAGCCCTGCTCTTTCCCTGTGTGCTCTCACTAGTGACTCCACTGATTGTTCTTCCTGCTTTCCTGAATGTCACCTACAGGCAGTCCTGGCAGTCTTCTGCTACAGACCACTTCTGCTGCAGGAGTTATTACCAAAACTGTATTTGGTGGGAACAAATAGCACCTAGAGAGGTCTGTGGAGCAGAACAGTTGGAAGGACTGCATTTCTCCCTTGAGAAATTCTAGCATCAGCAGTCATTTTCTTCCTGACTTGGGAGCAAGAAGTCAAAATTTCAAATATGTTTTGTAAATTCTATAAAGAACAACATGAAAAAATGTCAACAGCCTAAATGAATTTGTCCATAAACATAATCAAGGCATTCAATTTCCATCCTGTTCCTACATGATGCACATAGGCCAGTGGCCAAGAGCAGATCAGATATTCTCTGTAAGCTGCCAAAAGACTTTTGGTCAGAAGCTATTAGCGCATTATGGTCAGGTGCTATTTGCACCTTTCTCCATTCAGCCTGAAGGACCACATCCTGTGTGATGCTTTGACCCTGCCTGAATGACAGGTGCCCACCAAAGACTCTGTATTACTCCCCTCCTCAACTGGACAGGGGAAAGAAAATAAAACAAAAGTTTATAATTTGCAGTATGGATAGGGGAAGGTCACTCACCAATTACAGTCATGGGCATTACAGACTTGACTTAAAGAATTTTTGAATTTATAATTCTCTGGTTGTGATTTGTAATAATGAAAAATAAAACAAATTTTAAAACCACCTTCCCCTACCCCTCATTTCTTCCCAGGCTTAACTTTATTTTCAGTTCTCTACCTCCTTCCTCCTGTGGTGCAGGAGACAGGGAATGGGCACTACTGTCAGTTCATCCCATGTTGTTTCTGCTGCTGCTTTTCTCCTTGGGGATAGGAGTCCTTCTCCTGGTCCCTCCCATGGGGTCCCTCCCATGGGAGACCATTGTCCACAAACTTCTCCAGTGTGAGTCCTTCTCTCCTACAGTTCTTCCCAAACTGCTCCACGTGGGCCCCTCACAGGGTCACAGGTTCTACCAGTGGGCTTCTAACGTGGGCTCCTGTCTCCATGGGTCTGCAGGTCCTTCCCAGGAGACTGCTCCAACATGGGCTTCCCATCTGGTCACAACCTGCTTTTGGGCATCCACCTGCTCCATGGCCTGCATGGACTTCCACAGGCTGCAGAGGGACACTCTGCACACACTGGGGGCTGCAGGGAATCTCTGCCCCAGTGCCTGGAGCACCTCCTTCCTCTCCTGCTTCACTGACCTTGGTGCCTGCAGAGCGATTTCTCTCACATATTCACTGCAGTGTCACAGATCATCAGCACAAGTCTGGAGACTGTCTGGAACTGTCTGAACCTACTGCCAAGTGAAACTTGTAGCAAGATGCTATAACCTCTCCATCGCTCCAGTTCTCTGCAAATGTTACTTATTATTTGAATGAAATAATCATGGAAAACTGTTAGAATCTCCATTTTATTGAGGAAATAATTTCAACATTTTTCAATACTCTTGTATGAAATGTTGATTGTTTGGAAAATCCTGCAAGTTCCATGAAATGCTGATGTCATACTGCTTAACCATCACCAGACCATTAGGTGTCTTTCTTATGAACAGAGAGAAGTTTTTTTCCACAGCATTCTTAGCGTTCTACAGTATCTGAGCACCTTTTCCTGCTCCCAGGTGTCCCCTGTAACTCTCAGCACATCTATCTCCCTGCAGGCTGGCTGTCCAGATCTCCATCTATCTCATCTCATCTCATCTCATCTCATCTCATCTCATCTCATCTCATCTCATCTCATCTCATCTCATCTCATCTCATCTCATCTCATCTCATCTCATCATCTCATCTCATCTCACTCTTTGGAGAACTCTTTTCTCCTTCCTGCCTGTGCTCCTGCAACTATCCTTCTCCTCTGCCGAGTGATTTCCTGGGTCCATGGAAATTCACATTCATTCTTCTCTGCCCTCAGCCTCCAGCATGATCCTGGATGGCATAGGAAAGGAGGGCAATCAAGAAACCAAGAGGTTTCAAGGCAAGAAATAAAGAAGCAAGTTGATAACAGAAATTTCAGCAGAATATTAAACATTCTGGCATTCATATATATTTCCAGGCTCAGCTTATCTTACAGCTCACCCAGCTATATTCAGACATTGGTACAGTCACTTTCAAATAAAAATGGGATTAAACTATGAAAAAATAATTGAATAAAATTCAAACAGTCTCAGTGTTGAAGAGGTTTGCATTAAAACCAGTACTTACATAAACATGTAATTTCTGTCTTTTTAGTGCATTTTTTGGTGTAGTCTTTCTCATATCAGGCATTTCAGAGAAAAATAGATTCTATTGTTCCTCCAGATATGACTTTAGAAAGCTTCTTTATAAAGAGAGGATGCTCAAGTGGAATAGATACAGGTATAACAAGAAACCAAAAGAATAAACATTATTTTTTCAGAGCTTGAGCTGACTGAGGATATCTTGTGCCATCTCAACTAACTCCATGTTTGTCCTTCTACATTTTGCTTATTGAAGCAAACATGGGCAATGTTGAAGCCTTTTGCTCCTGAATGCAGGTGTCTGTCTGATAGTACCAGTGAAATGTAAAAATTATTCTATTGAAAGAGCAGAAACTTTAAATAGATTACACTGAATGAAAGAACCAGGTTTTTTATTTAAGCTTCTAAATTGTGAATCATATTCTTCTAGGAAGAACTTCAGGAGAACTGAAACTCTCCAGTATTGAAGCAATTGGAAGCACTTATTCATTTTAATTAGAAATGTTTTGCTTAGAAACAAAACAAAACAAAAATTGTTAAGAGAACTTTATAGCTATTCTCTGTTCAATTAAAGTTTTAAAGTTGTTGTCAAATGTGCTTGTTAGAAGTAAGAATTCAGACAACACTAGCCTATTACTTGCGACAATTCCATATTTGTTTAACAGGTGCCTTAGCCAAGCAACAAGTTATGTCACAGAATGTAAGTCAAGATGTGTGGTTTTGTAACAAAGATTAATATGTTAAAGACAGACAGGGTAATTAAGATTTGAACATTAGCTATGCAATGGGGTCCTGAATAAAAACCTCTAGTTTCTTTCTTTATAAATCCCACAATGGTCAGTTCATTTGAAATCCAAAGTTCTGTCAGTGGATTGATTTTATTTCTCATTTAAATTCTTGACATATTGTTTTCCTTCTTAGTAGACTTCCAAGGTTCTTGAGTCCCTTTCATAAACTTGTCAGGTGTTGAAGTTTTTTGCCACCTCACATAATTTTAAGCATTCAGTTTTCTCTCGGTTCACATCACCTTCATTTGAGCTTCCCCCAAAATAGCCTTGTAGTAAATATCTCACACACTGGTTTGTCACCCCAAAGCTTTTCCCTTCCCAGCACCATTTCCTTTGTGAGGAAGATTGTTTCAAAACTTAATAAATTTTGTGTATAGAGAAATGATTTAAAATGGCTCAAAGTAGAAAGGTTTGGGGGACATTTTTTCAATCAAATTGCATATTAATTATCTTGAAATTTTTCTGTAAGCAAATAATGTCAAAGATTTCTCACTATTTATTGAACCTGCTGGACTAAGCATCAATCTGAAGAGCAGGGAAATCTTTCTTCCAGTGTTTTGCGTTTCTGCATTATCAATGTGAGAGAAATACTTCTCTCCTCCTCACTAAATGTCTCAGAAAAACTGAAACAGCTACACATTTCCTTGAATGAATCTTCACGGTGCCCCACATGAAGATTCACATTAGAAAGAACCTGATCCACAACCTGCCAGTTGGGCAGGTGCACAATTCTTGCAGAGACATTGTTTTCAGGTTCTCACTCTTTTTTCCCCTCTTAAAGTTTATGAAAGAATTCTATCTCAGTTTTATTTTCATGTTTCTCTTTTAAAATTCTTGTTATTTTATGTTTTAATATTTTGCTTGATTTAATGTTCCTTTAAATTGCTGCACAAGCAGCATAAAAGCCATGAATAGAATAAGGGAATGGTAGGCACAAACATAAAGAGGGAAGAATGACATCAGGTATTGACTGTAACTGCAAGAAATTAATGACTGCTGGTTGACAGAAAGACATAAATTGTGAGTAAAGCCATGGTGTAAAAGTTGAACAGAAAATAAGTTTTTATGCAGAAATCTTCTCAATTGCAGGCTAAACCATCAAACTGGTTTAACACAGTGCAGGTTACTTGCCAAAAATATGAATGAGATTTATGCATCCAGCTCTGCAGCACAGAGTGAAGTGTACACAACAAAGTTCTTTCGCATATGGTGGCAAGAAGGGGCTGGAAATTGGGTTCCTTCATTGTGTACCTCCCCTGCCCAAAGACAGATACTCTGATACAAATATCAAATAATCATAGAACAGTTTGGATTGGAAGGGACCTTTAAAGGTCATCTAATCCAACCCCACTTCAATGAGCAGGGACATCTTAAATGAAATCAGGTATGTGTGAAGACAAGTAATCAAAACCAGGACTTGCTCTTTTCCTGTCTCCATCAATTATTTTTCTTAATTATCTTGTTGTTCAAACCTCATTATTTTTGCAATTTACTGTTTATGACAGTTTGCTGCTGAACTGAGCAGTACTGTGCTGAAGTGCCCTGTGGACATGATTGTACCAGACACTCCGTGGTCTTGGTCTGTGTCTGTGTGACTTGATTCCCTGCTATTCCCTGATTCCATGAAGTATCATCAGACCTTCTCATATAAATCCTGGGCTTATGGAGAGAAGAGCAAAGCCACATGCAGGAGCAGCAAATAGGTGACAATACTGTGCCAATTTGCAATGAAGGTTTATGTTGACATATTGATTTCTTGATCCATAGCTACCATTTTCTCTGAGGAAGGAAATGGATTTATTTATTTGTTATTGGTAGCCTTTGAAGTGTAGGGTCCATTGCTGATGGGTTGGAGTCTTCTGTAGGCTGCTTTAGGGTGCAATCACTCATCTAAGTGTGGGGTGGGGGATAGCAGAGCTCAATACTGCTCTGTCACAGACATCTTTTGTGAAAAATCCTTTCTTAAGATTTCTTTCTTCTGAGAGCTGCAGTTTCAGCCACAAATGTAAACAATTGGTATCTGCTGCTGTGGAATGCAACAGGTGGGCCTGTGACTGGTCTTCTATGGATGTTTGGATTTATTGACCAGTCATGGCAGAGCTGGCTCTCGC
Organism: Emberiza elegans; assembly: GCA_024865655.1. Taxonomy (NCBI): domain Eukaryota; kingdom Metazoa; phylum Chordata; class Aves; order Passeriformes; family Fringillidae; genus Emberiza; species Emberiza elegans. Next base: position 21,256,645 of record JALJVW010002597.1, on the reverse strand, counting down.
TCTCTGTCGGGGCCAGCTGCTTTGTTATCATTCTTTTCTTTTCTATTCTATTCTATTCTATTCTATTCTATTCTATTCTATTCTATTCTATTCTATTCTATTCTATTCTATTCTATTCTATTCTTAGCTAGCCTTCTGAGAACTTCTTCCTTCAATCTCTTTGTAGTATAGTTATAATGTAAAATATATATAATATAATAAATCAAGCCTTCTAATTATGGAGTCAACCTTCTCGTCTCCTCTTCATCCTCAAAACCCTTGCTTCTCCAAGCAACGACAAACTTCCATTGTGATCTTTTGAATCCTAAAGCCCATTAACATTCTGTTCAACTTTCAAGGTTATAATTCTTCTCAAAGACCTGCACATGAAGTCTGTTCTTGATGCGGAAATCTAAACAGACCAACAGTTTTCATGTATGCTTATTAAACATAAAAATAATAGGAAAGAAAAATAATAGGAAAGAAAGAAGAGGAACAACCAGTGATTCAGTATCACATTTGTGTCTGCAGTGACTTCTGTGAAGTGGCCCCCACTCTTCTCCAAGGAAAAACCCACTACCCCTGCAGATGGGACAGACACCTTGCTTCATCTGTCTCTCTGAGTACTGCAGTGCTTCTGAGGTGAGAGTTGCTGCTCAGATGACAAAAGCAAAGGATGGTATCTAGACAAATGTCACAATTTTTGAGTAGAAACAGAGAAATATTTATTTTCAGGATATCAGTCCTCATGGTATACACTGTTTTCCTCAGTTTTTGCCTGGAACTTGCTCTAATTAAATGTTTAAAGCAAACACGTATCTCTTGGTTAAAAATGCATTATAAATTCATGATTTTTTGATTTCTGCAGAAGTTCCTTACTAAGGTTATTAAATCATATTTTATGCCCTTTTCACTTTAATCTCTGAGCAAACCCAATTCATGCACACCTGATTTGCTGTCACAGAAACTGAAGCAGAATTTTGGTGATTCAGATCAAATATCTAATTGTGCCTGGGGTCCTGCATCTTGAACAGATGGTTTTCTTCTTAGCCATTCATCTTTACAATGCATAGATTTATTTTTCCTGCTGAGAAGCATTTCGTAATATACAGGCGTATTTCCAGAAAGCAGAAAAAAAAGTTTATTAGTGTGCACACCAGATCCTTGCATATGCCAGTGCTGTGTGTGGGAATTGTTTAACTGGAATGCCTGGAGAGAAGAAAATTCCACTTAATGTCTTTCCTGTGATGAGGCATTTAAAAGTTTGCACTTAGTGAGATAGTACTTCCTGGCTAACTAACTCTCATCTGAGGACAAATATAATGGCTCTTGTCACCATGATATTTTCTGAAAAATCCCTTCTCCAGGATTTCTTCTCCTGGGAAGATGAGAAGCCTCAGCTTCTCCATGTTTTGCTGCTCTGGAATGTGGTCTGGAGATTGTTGATGAATTGTTTTTAATTAATGGCCAATCACCATCAGCTGTGTTGGACTCTGAGGAGTCAGTGCTTTCATTATCATCCTTGTTAAGGCGTCTGATGTATCCTTTGTCTTTCTTTAGTATAGTTTTAGTATACCATTCTATAATATATCATATCATATAATATCATATAATATCATATAATGTAATAATAAATCAGCCGTCTGAGAAAATGGAGTAAAGTTCTCATCTCTCACCCCGTCCTGGGGACCCTCACAAACACCACAGGCTCTTCCTCCCAGATATTTTTGTGGCATTTGTACTTTGTACTTCCAAGGCCCCTATCTGCCTGTCGGATTTAATTGACCAATTGGATAAGTTATCTGGGACAGAATAGGGGGAGGGAAAAAGTAGGATGGAATTTCCCTAAGACATTTCTTTCCCTCTCTGCTTAAGATTTTTTTTTCCTTATTCTTAAGGGTTTTTTAGGGGGTTGTTTTTCTGTGTTTTTGTTGGTTTGTTGTTTTTTTTTTTTTTTTTTTTAATAATTCAGATTGCATGTTTCTTTCCTCTTTTAATTTTCTGCTCTACCAATATATGACCTCTAAAATTTGAGGCAATGTCAACAGAGGCTCAAGAGATCACCATGTTATATCACCAGCCTTCTCTGTAAGGGATTGGTTTATTGCTTTTTATTTTCCTCTCTTTTTGGAGAGGTGTATACTGTAAGCCCCAACTTTTTCAAGTTAGAAGGGCAGAGTACCTCTGACACTGCTTGTCACTTAAAAATGGAAAGTCAATTTTTGGGGGCAGGAGTCTGGCTGCTCTCAGGAGAGGGGTTGGACTTGATCTTAATTCAGTTCAGGACTTTGTCTGCGGTGGTCACAGTCCTCAGCAGCTATTTAAAGCTACCCAGCTGCCTTAAGCCAAACACTCACACAACCTAATTTTACAGAGCTTTTGATCTGTCACTCTGGGCAGCCTTTTCATTGTTGTAATGAGTTAAAACTGAAATGGTCAGGAAGTTGGCCTGATGCTTTAAAGGCACTACCGTGCTTACATTGCTTACATGGTACTAGCGCATTTGAGGGAAGGATGATGCTCCCCTTCTCCCCTCTCACAGAAAGCTGTTTTGAATTGTCTCTCTCACAAGCCAGGGGTTAATCAATTATGAATCTTCCCAGACCTGTGGCAGTGGCCCCAAAGGGGCCCCACTTTTCCAACCACCCTGGCAAAGAAAACAAAGTGAGAGGATCCTCTGCCAACAGCCCAGAACCCCTGGAGTGGGTTACAAAGTGTGTTTGCACCCTTTATGTGGGAGGCAGGCAACATTCAGTTAATTAAGGTTTAATCTGTCGTTTATTACAGCACATATGTTCTTCAAGGGAGGAAAAAAGTGAACTAGGGTCTTGCTGTGAATATTTTTCCTTGCTCTGACCTGAAGTAAGGCTGACTGTAACAGCAAGCAGACTTTTTATGCTCTCAGTTACTTCTACATATAGAACAGACACTTCATCTCCACACAACACTCAGCAATATAGAACATATTTTTCTATCAATGTAATAGAGGTATATTGGAAAAGACAACAAAACTTGAATATAAAGTCTAACAAAATATATTCTTTAGACCCTACTAAACTCTTACTGTCCCAGAAAAATGTAATGGAAACATGATTTAACTATGACATTCTTTGCTTCTTAAACAATAAAGAATAGTAACTTTTTTTTTAAAGGAAAATCATTTTCAAATAAAAATTCTAGACCCTCCATATAGAGAATTTGCTAATATAACTGCAATTCTCTTTGCAAAATTGACCAGAGCAGTTCAAGAGACAATTGCACATTGGTAAATTCCCTGTAGTATGTACCTTTCAATCATGATGTGCATCCTTTTGAAAACAGCTACCTCAGGGTCACTGGTTTTCTAAGACATCAAGAATAGGCATAAGTAAGACAGAGTCAGTGCCCTGAATCTCTGCAGAGAGATGAACTGAAACTTTAGGGAGGGGATGGTTATTCTTCTTGTAACTCTGGTCTAAGATGCAGATCTTTATCGTACAGGTAGGCAGACCTCCTCTTTAATCTCCTTATAATCATCTTTACAGGCAGAAGATGTACATTTGGCCTGGACTCCCTTATTCTTCCCCATCCAAGTAAGTGCACAGTTTATTTCACAAAATAAACAAGAGAAACAAATCACTCATCACAGAGTGAGTACCCACAAAGTTATTTCACAGAACCTTCAGTACCACAGTGGCTTTATAGGGGTCTGTCATTCCCTTCTTTATAAAGACAAGAAACCACATTGTGGACACCAGGAGACCTTTGCTACCACTTTTTTGCATCTTTTTAGGGCTGGTTGGGACATTTATGTCGGTGCTCTCTGGTTGATTCATGCTTCATAGACTTGTCTCTGCACAGGTCTTGAATAGTGGAATTGTATTAGTTCTGCTGTGTGTGGTGTTTTCCCATGGTTTAAGGGCCTAAAATTTAGTAGTTTTAGTAATATACTTTTTATTTGACCTAGAAGCTGGATGTGGAGAGAGCCTGCCCAATCATATCCAATGCAGAGCTTCTCTTTGGGGTATTTATCAGGGCATCATCCAGAAAAGCTGCAAATAACTGCAGTGATGGGGCTGAAAGCATTTCCTTTCAGGAGGCTGCATCAGGAGCTCAGCACAGGGGCTGTGTGCACACCCTGCCCACATTTACCCTGTCAGCTTCCATACAGCTGCTGCCCCGAGGTGCAGTCATTCACAGCTGAAGGGATAAGCAACAGCAGTTTCCACAGGGGGAATGTGAGCTGAGCAATGTCACCTTTCCTGCCTTTGGTAAAGCCTTTGTGTCAGGTTCCTGAGGAAACTTTGACTCACAGCAGCCTCCTGGATCTGACAGCTAGGCTCTGCAACCTGGACATCCAACATTCATCTGAATAGATCTTCCCTTTGGGACCATCTCCTCTAACATAAACTACATTCAGACTCAACCTCATATGTCTCCAAATTGCCTGCCTTTCTTTAAGATACCTTTGACAACAGTTTTAGGAAATGGTGCCATTATTGCAGAAGTTGTGTGATGTGCACAGAGCTCATGAAGAGTAATATGGGGGAGGACTAGCTAAAGTTTTTAAAGGTTGCATGTGTATTACACTTTCTTTTTTCTATAAAAATGAAGCCTTTTCAAATCTAATCCTGTCATACATGTTCTCTGGAACCTCAGCCAGACTCTAGAGCATAAAAAAAGTGGCCTGGTCTACGTGCATTCACAGCCTTGCACTGGTGATGTTTCTCCTGAACAGGAACTTGGGCTATTAGCTGAAGATAACAGTAGGAAGGCGAAGCCTGAATCTTAATCATTAGATGTTTATTGGTCTTTTTGAAGAATATTCACCCCACTAACTTCACAGCAACTTACAAAATACTGTTTCTACAGGTTGTATTTAATCCCAATTTCAGTTTAATTGCTTTCCACAAAAGGAGCTTCCCTCATTCACAGTCTGAACCTAGTTAATATACTTGTACTTCTGGTTTTCTTAAAAAATTTTCACAATTAGGTGAGGTTTTTTCTGCCATCAGAAATAGCAGCTTTCAGTTGGAATTATGGCACAGTTGCCATGTATTTCAGTTGAACTTCAGTTGTACTTCAGTTGAACTTGGGATCTTGAATTAGTTTCCAGTGCTGCTTTGAGGCTTGATTTAGGTGATTAGATATAGCATTGAACTAGAATTGTCAATTGCACAGTTAAATGAAATATAATTTGGTCAATTTAACTTTCACAGATTTTTTTGGACACCTTATGATTTAACACATACTTAAACTGATTGCTTTCATATGAAAATCAGTAGAAATAATATTTTGAAATAGGTCTATTTTCAATATAATACTACCTCTAGTAGAAAAATAAGGCTATTTTTATTTACATCAAAATTTCAGGTTCAGACAGCCTAAGTATGTATGAGAAGAGTTCAAGCCTCTGGAGCACTTTTACCCCTGATTGGTTTCTCTGTTCTGAGTGAAAGTAAAGAAAACTACTTCCTGAGGGTCTCTGCATATTAGTATCATTCTTTCTTGCCTCATAGCTTGGTCTTACTTGTACAGCTTTCAAAACCTGATTTGATGGAGGCGCTGATTTCACATCAGGATTAAAAACAGGTGGCCAAGTTGTGGTTTAGGTTTAGATTTTAGATTAGGACTATATCTCAGAAAGAAAAAGATACCAATTAATGTTTAAAAAATAAATTGGAAAAAGGTAGAGAGTGAGGCTGTTTCTTTTTCTGGAAGGCATCTTGTGTCTCTAGCTGGGTTATATTTGTGGGTAACTGTCTCAACCCTTGTACTGCACCTGAGGAGAGCTGTACTCTGTGTGAGAGTAGATAAATGAGGTTCACAGAAAATGAGTTCCTTTCTTGCTGTATGAAAAGAATGTGCTTGGCAGTACATGTGCCTATTTGGCTAAATTATTAAAATACACACCTCAAAGAGAAGGAAATTTATCGAACATCAAAGTAAATGGCCAGCTTTATGTGCTCAGTAAGGTCTGATCCAAAATCCACTGAGGGAGGTGAAGTACATTTCTGTGTGATTTGAAGGGCTTTGGTCCGTGAAATGTCAATGGTTTGACAACTCAGATCAAAGTTGCTTGGACATTTGCATGCCTGACAGTGCAGTTGAGTTCTTAGTGGGCTTTTTTTCCTGGCTTGAGCAGCTTTGGTGTCTGCTTGTTACGGGCAGTGGTAACATCAGTTCCCTAAATCATCAGCTTTGCATGGGTGTCCCCTTTATCCAGGAATTAGGGTGCTTTCTATCACATCATTTCACTCTTGGCCTGTCTCAGCAAGACTGCAAATGATGTGTGGATGCATTAGGGTAAACACCTGCACTAACAAAGGCATTTCCAATTTAAGTAACTGGATAGTCCAAGAACTGAGTGGAAGTCTTAATTAATTATTTAAACTGAGAGTGAGTTTCATGTCCCATGAGCAGATTTTGTGCCAAGTCATGGTGCAGCTCTTGCTGTTTATTCCCTGGCTTATATCTTTTGGATGCTGTCTGTGGCTGAGCCATGGTCCTTGTGTAAATGGACAGATCTTGTTCCCAGACAGAAATATTAATTGAGAGCGACACAGCTGCTTTTTGGTGTCTGCCTGTGTCTCATACTGTTGTGCAGCCAGTGATGGGAGCTGGACCTGGAGCCACCACTGAGCCCCCACCCCATGAATGCAGGTGTGGGAAGGGAAGGGCTGTGCCCTGGATCTTAGTGCTGAACGCTGCCTTCTCTTTAATATCTGCCTCTATTTTTGCTCCTCTCTCCTCTCTTTAAGCAATGGTGTGTTTGATCAAAAGGAATGTGCTGCCAAAATTAGAACATATATATATATATATATGTATATGTATATAAATGTCCCTTTCTTCTGCCTGCATACATTAGAAAAAAGCACTTACACAAATCACGTGAAAGCAGAAATAATTAGGTGTGTGATTGCACATCAGGCTTCCCTAAATACATTCTCATCAGACATTCAGGAAACATTGCGATTTTATTACCAAGGGAAGGCTTTGCTTTTATTATTTTTGTAGGGGTAATTGTTTTGGGTTCTACAAAATACAATCTTCTAACTAAAGAGTGTGTTTGTTTTGAAACCTTTGGCATGAAAGAAATTAACATTTCAGTTTCACAGCTTTTACAATTGTAGTGGTTATCTCTATTAGCTGGTGTGAATCAGGGAGTTTCTGTTATGCTTATTTGTTTACTAGCACCCACCTCAGGTTCACAGCCCTCTTAGTTAATACACTTGTATGAGATCCTGGGAAACCATTCCAAAAATATTTGCCCACTTCAGTGATGTCCCACAAAACGGTTTGTCCTGCCTGGTGATGTTGAAGTCATCAGCCCATATTTTACTTTCTGCCCAGAATAGTAAGGGAAAAGTTGACCAAAAATTCCTCTGCCCCCTTTGGATTCCTCACCAATTCTCTTTTTGAGTTCCCTCTTTTTCTTTTCTTATTTTTTTCTGCTCTCTTGTTTTCACTCAAATTCTCTGTTCTTATAGACATGTGAGTCTCAAACCCCTTTGTGATGCTGCCTTTAATTCTCTGCCATTTGTTCTCTCTCCACATTTGGTTTTTTTTTTTTGGGTCTAGCATTTTTGTTGTGTTTTGTTTTGATTTGTTTTGTTTTGCTTTGTTTTTTAATGTTAATTCTGCCAGGCTCCCTGTCTTTTCCCAGCAGCCCTGGGAGGCATGACAGAACTACCTCTATTTTCTTCTCTTTCTCCTCTGCTAAACAGGAATTGAACTCTTAGGATGGATTGCAAAGAAGTTGGGCAGCATGAAGGGAATAAACACACAGGGGAATTTGTACCCTTGCTTTCCTGCAGCACTACCTATTCCTACATTGCTGTAGCATGGGAGCATACATGAGATCTAGAGACAGGGATGCTTTGGGGTGCCTTCAGCCCTCATCTTTGCCCCTTTATAAGGCAGGATGGTGTCAGCTTGATGGTATCTATTTGCAGCAGGTGTAAATTCTTCTGTAGCCAGGTCCTAGGTAGGAATAGAAACTTCCAGTTAAGTTACAGCAGTACGAAGAGTTATGGTAGAGACATCCATGAATTTAATGGGCACTCCAGGGGTGACTGGAGTAGGTCCCTCATGGGATCTTGGGTCAGCAGAGATCCCAAAGCTCTGCCTGCTGGGGAGACTGTTCAGACCAAAATTATGATCAAAGTGCTCAAATCTCTATGTCAGCACACATTAATTGATCTGTCTGAAAACCCATCTAGTTTATAAGTTCTGTAGACAAGTAAGGTTCCATTTGTGATGTACTTGGTCAGGTGTGGAGTACTGTAACCTTTGAAGGACCCCAAAATCTCTGAGGCAGCTCTCAGAACAGCTGCCACAGAGCTTGTGGCATCTCTGTGTATGTATGTACACCCACATTTGTGTATATTCTCACACTCATTGAGACCTTATACAGGACTAAATTTCATCCTTTAATGTCCAGCTATGTCTTCTCTCTCAGTATCCTCTACTTTTAATATTTTCAATCAATGCCTTCTAAATATCCCATTTTATGCCCAGTTACAGAGGCAATGATTTCCAGGTACAAGAGAAACATGGAAATGTTTCAGGCTTCTGCACTGGTGGCCTCATGTTCAATCCTGTGTACAGAAATCAGGGCAGCTGTCAAAAAGAAAGCAAGAATCGCTCATTCTGGTTTGTACATTTATGCGCCTGGTTTCTCAGAGGTTTCTGTAGCTATTTCAGAATAATTTCCTTTTAACTTCTAGGGAGTATTTACTTGCTCTGTAGTGAACCAAATTCCAAGCCTTACTGTAAGTCTTTCTTATGCCTGTAACCACAAAGGCGTTTTCAGTCGCTCCTCTAATACAACTGTGATAAAGACACAGCAGTGGATCAGTATCCAAGTTCTTCTGAAATTCATATTTTTTCCTTTACTTTGCTCTGAAACTGAGCTTGCACTGAATAATGTTAGATAAAGTCTCTTGAGGTAGATCATGCAACGGTGGGACAGGTATCGTCTGAGAAGGACTCAATGAGCTGAAAAATACAGTAGCACAAGAAACTCATTTAATTTGACATAGCTGTGAATATTTGACATTTTATAAGGAAATACAGAAATTTGGTCCATCTTACTATGATCCTCTAGGAAGTACAGATTTTCTTACATGTGGAATCTCTGTGAACACAGAGGTTGAGGAGCGTGGTGAGGAGAAGTAGCAGCTCATGCAAGGATTGTCCAATCCTTATAGAGCAAACTTATTGCAAAAATTGAATTCCCCAAGTTTTTGCATTGGGTGTTAAAATACTGAGCTGCATCACACATGCCTTGCAATAGATGCTCAAGCTTTTAATACATGAGAAAAGCTTTCTTCCGTGTACGCTTATTGGTTACATACTTTGTTTTCTCCAGTGTCCCTGAGCAGAATGACAGCAGAGGGAAGATACTCTGAGATGCCCTGGACATGCAAGGTCTGACTGAAGGCCAGGTCCCACTTCCCTTTTGGAGATGAGAGCACAGAGAGCAGTGAAAACCATGTCAAAGGATTCTCTACTTAGGCTGTTCTTAAAATGCTGTCTTTTTTTACCATGCTTGAGATAACCTGAAACCTCTGAAACTACTCTGTGTACTTTGTTCTCCTCACAGACAAGTTGCTCTTGCTGTGCCTCTTTCTGATCACAGTTTAAATTTATGTACTTTGACTTAGCTCTTGCATTCACTAATGCTTTTTAAGACAGCTGTCATTTTTCTCTTTGATTCCTCTTAACTTTATGAAGTAAATAAGAAGGAAGGTATGAAGTAAGAATTAAGAAGATATGGACTAATTTTCTCCTTCCTTCTTTTTCTCTGGTAGACTCAAATAGGAACAGAGGCTGAGAGAGCAATCCAAATAACTTGTTATCCTGATACTGCTACTCTGCAGTACCACAAAATTTCCTCTTCCTCCTTTATTTGGATGCACCCACTGGGGTTATGAATGGAAGCAGGGACATCACCCATGCATGTCCTTCAGCAGCTTCCAAGGCCTCAGGCAAAAGCCAAGAAGAATTTGTTGAATCTCCCCTCTACATATCCACACTTCATTGGCATCAGTCTCAGGAAGGAAGGACAGGAGAGGATAGACCAGAGCAATAATTGGGACCAGTAAGGAGCCCATCTTCCTCCAAGCTGGGGCCCAGCAGAGCAGGCAGAAATCATACCCTGCATTGCCTCTGAGGCTTTCACACCCCCTTCTGTTTCCTTTTCCTTTCTGCATCAAACTTTAATAATATTCAGGTTCCAAGTCAGATCCAAGTCATGCCTAGTTTGTGGTTTTCTTCTTTTCTAACCTAAATATTTTGTAATATTAGGAATAAAACCCACATTTTTTGCATCATGCTTAAGCTTCATTAAGAAAAATGTCACCTTGTATTATTTCTTTTGCTCTGTGTACTGCAAGCCCTGTGTTACAATCTTAACTCACTTCAGAGGTCTGGGATTGTTCCTTTAAAGTACCTGATCCCATCTTTGGCAAAATCCGTAGCTTTCAGACAATTGTGACCACAGAAACTAAGTGCTTTGTTGTTGGGGACAATTCTCACAATTTGTGACCTAGATTATGGAGGTTATTGATGGATTCATTCCTTTGACACCTCCATGCTATAATGTGACAACTGTTAGCCAATACTGACTTTATGGTCATGGCTGTAATTTTGATACAAAACCCTTGTTTTGTGTGCCCAAAAGATTCTCACCTCCACCATGTACTTTTAATTCAGTTACATAATTTTAACCATTCAGTTATATGGCTGAGACAAGCAATTTTGAAAGGACTAGAATGATTCCTGAACAGCTTAAGGAGCTGACCTTGTCCTAGATATGGACTCTAGTCCATTGTCTGCTAGAGTCTTCTTGCATGATTAGCATAAGATTGGTTTCACAATATTACCCCGCTTGACAAATCCTCTCTGAGGATTACCTGTCCCCAGCCTCTCACAATCCCTCTCTCCTTAAAGGTTAAAAAATGCCAAATAACCTTCTTGTCTTCCAAACTTGTTTTTAAGTGACAATTAGAAAGCAAACTAAGATCTGTACCATGTAACAGGGCATGAAGACAAATGACCCAGCTGGTGCAGAAGTGGGATTGGCAGGGGAGTCACTGCAGCAAGTCCCAGCCAGGGCAGCCTGACCTCCCTTAAATTGCTCCTATTGCCATTGCAACAGATGATCACAGCCGAGCAGCATCCTCTCCAAAGAGGGACCCCCTGCTGCATGGCAAGTGCACCTATCCTCTTTCAATAATGAAAAACTCTTATTCTGTGTGGAAAGGGTCAAACTATAGAATGAAGACTCATATTCACACTCCTCTTGTGCCATGCCTTTATTGCACTGGGCATCTGCTGCCCCTCTGTATTTCAGTGGTGACTGGGAGTGCTCTGCGCAGAGTGCATTGATGCCAGAGGTTGCAAACCCACCAGGATGAGATCCTCGTGGCCAGGTGGCAGAGTGCTGCTGCCTCCAGGTGTATGTGGAAGCTAATGCTGTACTTTTCATCAAATTAAGAGAATTGGGAAAGCACTGCCAAGGCAGTCTCCTTATTCTGATGAACACTGTGCTAAAACAGATGTCCACTAAGTAAGAAGTTTATTTATTTGCTTGTTTGTTTGTTTGTTGAGTGAATTGATTACCGTGGTCTCAAAGAGCACACATTTGTCCCCAGTAGAACCAGTCCACTTGTCTGGGAGAAACTCCTGCTATTCCTAATTCTGAGTTTTCTGAACAGAAGATGCCCAGCTGTAATTCATAATTATCACTTTGAAGTTTTAATAACATATCAAAATCTTTTGTGTAACAAAATGAGGTGTGTTTTTTGGTTTTTTTTGGTTTTTTTTAATACCAGCAGTTAAAGATATAAAGAGAGTAGAGTAAATACATCATCATTAAATCAAGATTTAATCATTGACTGCCTTTATAAAAGATATATTTTTGCAACACGCAATATTATGATGATAGATGCAGGAGCCACAGAGAGGATTTCTGTAACTGAGGTTATGCAGAAGGTCAAACGAGATGGCCATAATGATCCCTTCTGGTCTTAAACTATCAATCAAAGGGCATTAAATTTTACTCACTGAGCTGGACATGTGATTATGCAAAACAGAAGTACAAGGATTTTCCTGCTTGTAAAGGGAGAACCTGGAAAGAATAATAACCCTGGGATAAAAATACTATACTGACCTTCTTTCAGAGCATCTACAAAGTCCTTCTAAGGTTAGCACAAGTATCCCGGTTATTCCAGATGAGATGAATGCTTAGAATGGTGTAGATTATGAATATATAATTTATTCTATGACCTGAAATAACTTTTTATTGGTATTTGGGAAACCCTTCTGCATTTAGCTGCAGGATGGACAATGAAAGATTGCTGTAGGGTTGTTGAAGTATTTTAATGAAGTTCACCCTCATATTTTGTTGTGATATTAGTCTATGCTTTTTATAACAGTGTATTGCAAAAGGGACCTTCTGTGATGCTTTTGTCTCATCAATACCCTCAAAACCCCTTTTCCTTTCACTGCACTGTAAAACAGCAACTGGTCTTTGTTGGATGTCTGGGTCTAGACATTTGGATAAAGTGTTGCCCATGCTAAGACGCAAGAAACTGATCGAAAGCACATTCAGTTTGTCTGTTGGCTGGAGCTGCTTTTAAAAGCAAAGGGCTGTGTGGGTGGAGGATGTGAGAAGGAGATTTTGTACTGGCATATACATGTGTAAACAGATATTCAATGATTTGTAAAGAGCTGAGCTGTACAACACCCAAGAAATATACAATCCTTCCCCAAACCTCCAATGTTTGAAAGCTGGTGGGTTCAGCTCCTGACGTTTGTTTTTGTCAGTAGGGCCACAGAATAAAGGGTTTTTTAGCCTGTCTTTCAATCAGTGTAATTGATTGGCAGCCATTGATTAAATGGTCATGTGGACCAGTGCTGACAACTTCGGTTTGGAAGGGAGGGGGCAGGAAATGGGAATCACCAATGTCTACAAGCACATGCTAAATTTTATTGTCAATCAGATGGCCAAAGGCTTCAGTGTTTTTTTCTGCTAGACTTGGAAAGGACAGTGGTGTTTGCAGCAGGTGAAATTGCCCTGAAAGTCTCAAAAACATCTCAATTTTATTTTTGTCTTGCTCTGCTAGCCTAGTTTAGTTTTCTTAGGTTTTGATGTTATATCTGGCACTGTACGTCAAAGGAGATGGTTTCCATTACACAATTTCTGTGTCAAGTTAGATCTTTTCAGTGATTGACGCTGTTCAAGGAAACTTGTATGAATGTGATTTTAAGGATTTAATGAGTTTTATGAGTCTCTTTTCATACAGAAATTATGCATTCTGTTGGGGCACAGGATTTCCTGCACCACTGAAAGCTTCAGCTGCTCAGCAAGGTTCATGGAGCAAAAGTGAGACATCTGTAATCCTGGTCTCTGATGTATTTTCTAGATCTAAGCCAAGAATGAAAAATAGAACCTTGACAGTTCTTTCCAGGAGTGAGTATTGTGAGCTTGTGAGATTATCACAACCCAGGCAAAATAAGATTTCTCTTGTGACTCTTTGAGTCTGATGGGATTTCCGTGGAGGTGGAAATAACAGCAGATGCAGCTCAAACACCCTTGTTGGCTGACTAGGAGCTAGGGCAGGACTGGAGAGAGGGGAGGCCTGAGCAAAGAGATGAGTGGAGGTGGTAACCTGCTAGGAGGACAAAGAAAGAAAACTGTTGATTCACTGAGAAGCTCCTTATTTGGGAGCAAAGCAATATATAAATACCAGGGATGGTTAGTGAAGAGGAGAAGCTGAGGAGCAAATACCAGGGAATTTTGGTTGAATTCTAAAGGGCATTACAGAAAGCATCCTGGCCTCACACACTGGAGACCCATAACACCCACCCTCATGTAAACTTTTATTTTGGGATGATTTTACCTTTTTCCCGGGTTGTATCATCTTTCATTTTTCATTGGGAAAACTCCCAATGCTGACAAAACTGTAGCTGGTGAAAGATTTTTGGAAGATTTTTGGAGTGTATTGGTAGAGTACACTGATTTCTGTCACTGCAAGCAATATTTTGCTTTCAAATCAGACTCTGAAACACTAGTCTCAGAGTCTATTATTAATTCTTGATGTCATTAAGAGATGTCTTCTTGTCTGTGATGCACTGACATTTATTTATAAGGCACTGACATGATTAGAGCTTTCATTCGATTTTCTAGCCAATGTGCTGGCACAGGGCTCCCAAGAGTTATGTTTAAAGTTAGCTTTCTAAGTCTGTGTTTCAGTCATCTATAAATGAAATAATTTCTTAATATTTTAACACCCCAGTTTGGCAGCTTTCAGCTTCTCAAGTCTTCCTTTGGCCTGGCCACTTGCTTCAGTGCCCAGTAAGATCACTCTTGGCCTTCTTCCCAAGAAGAGCCCTTCAGCGCTGTTCCAAATAGAGCCAAGGAGAGCTGAATAGGCTGGAAAATAGGCAACTGCTGTCTGTGCAGTCCTTCCTCATCTGTTTAACCACAGTCTGGATCCCCTGTGTGCTAAGCCTGCAGCTTGCACCTTAGGGATGGAGAGAGAGTCACTGGGAATGCAGCAGGCACAGGTCAAAGGGGTGAGACTGGTAACAATAAGGAATCTAAAGTTTGCAGCAGAATCTGCCCCTCCAAGAAAACCTCATGCATTCCTCTATGCAGTCATTCACAAAAATATCTTCAAACTTTTCAGTTCAGTCTGGTCTGACTTTCTAGGGGCCAAATTTGATACCTGCATATTATTTGTGTGACCTGGTTCTTTTACTTGCACTGGATAGCCTCCTGAAGTACATCTGATATTTCCACTGGGAGTAAGGAGTAAATGAGGAGAGTAGCTAGGCTAGATGAGGCTATAAAAATATATTTCTTGCACTTCACAATGAAATATTACAGCTCTTTCTGAACTCTTGGCCTTTTTTCACACTGGGATGTTTACAAAGTGTCAGAAGATTTTACTCTTTAGATCCTGAGTGCTTTAAAAGAGGTGTACTTTACACCAAATGCAAAGGACCTCAGAATCAGACCTTATGTGTTTGGTCTGGATGTGCAGAAGCAGACTGTTTCACTGCTCATGCCTCAGTGCATTAACTAATCTAAAGAACAGGGATTAAGGAGAAGCTTTGCTCATGAACAGGTTAGCCCTGGCTGTCTAGCGCAGCCTGCAAAAACTCATTCAGATTCCTCAGAGGTGTCTAGTGCTGCTCACTGTCCAGGGACAGAGCACTGGACTAAATGGACCATAGGTGTGACCCAGGGCCACAGTTCTCAGGTAAACTTCCACTGCAAAATGATACCACTTGGTTTGTGAGATTGTTTGTGTTTGTTTGTTTTCTATTCCTTCCATGTGCATTATTAGTTCTTCTTTCTGTTGATGTATTGATACTGGTATGTTAGTAAGTTGAACAAGATGGATTTTTTCCTCCTCTTTTATAGCCAGTGCTCATCTTTTCCTTGGCTCTGTTTAGGAGCCTCTTCAACCAAGAGAGGCAGAAGAAAATTAGTGTCTCTGTGTCAGGAGGGCTGGAGAGAGCAACCCACTGGTTAATGGGAAAGGCTAATCAATCTGCATGAGCTCTTTTACCTCAGCTCAAGTTTTATTTAGACATTACAATACTGTTCAGTACAAAGGGAGAACTACTACTACTTTCTTGCCAACAGCATTAGAAATAATACTATTTAACATGGGCAACCCCTGTATGTGTTCTTCTCTTTGTCATTTAAGTTTCTAAAACATAGCAAGGAAAAAATGTTTCCAGTATTTGATAGAATGAATGAAGCTGACAGTGCTATTAGAATCATAGAATGGTTTAGGTCAGAAAAGACTTTTGAGATCATCAAACCCAACTGTTAACACAGCACTGCCAAATCCACCACTAAACTGTGTCCCTAAGCACCACATATGGTTTTTATCTATCTTTTCCTACATAGATACAGATATATATGACTTCCACTATAACACTTCAAGCATCGGCACCACCTGAGAGCTCAACTGCAGCTTATGCATTTTGCAGTAAAATTTCTCTCCTCTTCTGTCTTCCCTCCTCTTCCTCCGCCCCCAGAGGACTGACAGGCTTTCTACTGACAAATGTTGAGTGTAGCTCCTGAGGATTTAGCATGTCAGGCTGTGTCTACACAGCTTAGGTTTCTATTATTATGCAATGGCTTAGAGGGCAGTGCTTTGCCACATAATTACAGCGCCAATCTCTGTTACGATCCGGAGTTTGGATGCCTCTTTCTGTATCAGCTATTTGCCTCCTGCCCACTTAGGACTCCTCCCTGACACTAACTTGTTTATTAGCCTCTTTTTGTACCCTTGTTTCATCTGGTTTCTGGTTTGCTTCCCTTTCCTACGGTACATATTTGTTTATTTCAGAGGTGAGGGGTCTGACTGAGTCGTGCCTGCACGGATTCCTATGCAGTACAAGGCACTTGCTGCATGTTGCATCGTCAAAAGAGGTAAGAAGAAATTCCTGAAGCTGACTGCTAGTTCTCTCGGGTTTTTCACTCTCTATCTTTTTTTTTTTCCTTCTTTTTTTTTTTTTTTTTTTTTTTTCTGGTGTGTGCACATTGCTTGTCTTACAAGCCGTGCAGGCTCTGCCATCTAGAGCACTTTGTGAGATCACTCCACTTCGCTGTTTTTCCTTCTTCCATCCCTGCGTGTGACTGTGTGTGTCTGTGTCTCCGTGCCTCGCTTTCCCCCGCGGTAGGACTCGCCCCCCACCCGAGCACACACACACACACTCACACTCACACACACACACACACACACACACACACACACACACAGGAGCTGGGCTTGCTGGTATGAACTTGAAGACTTGCAATACTGAAATGCATGTGTTACCTTGGGATGCACTAGGATCAGAATGCTCAAAAAGCCTGCAGGCTGCTTAGTCCTCCGAGACTGGGTTTTTTAAATCACACAGGAAAAGAACAAGTTATTCACTCTTTTTTATTCTCTTTCTTTTTCTGTTTTTTCTCTTTCCTTTTTTTGTGCTTTGGATATTACTGAACAAGGAGTCTCAGGGATTGACACGCTCGTACTTCACTGAATCAGGCTGCGTCTGACAAACAATCTTGTCTACATTTTGGTTTGCTGGAGATCAACTGGGATTTTTCTGATTCTATCTTCTTTTGAAAAAAGGATGCATGGAATAGAAAGAAGGTCTAAGTGCCTGTCTGAGACTATTTTACCAAACCTGGGATAAATGTTACTTCTCAAAGGTAAGTGCAAGGTTTTTTTCCTACATATGTATAAACTGTGTAGCTATAACATAAACTATAAATAGACATATACCCAAAACATTTTATAGACAGCTACCTCTGATGGCAAAAAATGTCTCAGTCATGCATCTTAAAGGATTGGTGAAATGTATAACTTTATCTCTCTTTTCATGTTAGCTTAGATAAGATTGTTCATGTAGAGTAATGGATCTCAGTTTGGTTTCTGCCTCTCATGGTATGAAAAGGCATTTCCAAACCAGCATTTTTTTAGAGTCAATAGAATTTTTTTATGATAGTTTTTAAACAGTGATGGAAAATGATGGAAAGGATAATAATTTGGTTTCTAATAAAGGAGGAATTGAGGAATAGAGTAAAGCTGTGAAAGCAATTCAGCTTTCTGAGGAATTAGTAAATCCTACAGAGATAAAGAAGAACTTTGCTGGATAGAACAACTCTGCTGTGCATAAAAGAAGGGAGTAAAAGTGAGGACCTTGTCAAATGTCATTTGAAGAAACAGAAGGCATAGGAGCAGCTAGAGAAGGGAAAGGAGCGAGGGGTGTGGAGGGGCAGTGGGCACCCACTTCAGTGTCTGCTGTCACAGAGGCTGTTGTTCTTGGTGAGGTGATGCCACTGGTGATGGATGTCCAGAACTGGCAAGGTGGGCATGTGGAGGACGGGGTACACAAACAGGTATATGCTCTGTCATGTCTGTCTGACGTCAGCAGACATATATGCTCTCAGCAAGATTAAATGTACTGAGAATTGGGGTGGGGGAAGCATCTAAGTGGCAGCACAGTACAAGATATAGCAAAATGGGAACTGAATCTCTCTCTGATTTGCAAGGATGTATGTGCACGTTTAGGACACAAAGCAAGTGCATGACTGAATAAAAGAAAGGAACTAATGGGGTAAAAGAAATTGGCAGTGAAGTCAACAAGTCCCAGTATGGCAGATTAGCCACTGGAAATGTAAAATGGTCAGTTGTGGTAGTGTATGTAAGAAAGGGTTCTTAAACTGGGAAATTCCTACCTACACAGAAGAATAATATTGATTTAAAGCAAGGATAATCTTCTCTTTTCGGATTGCCTGGTCTAGTATTTTTGAGGCAGTGCCATGGAGATATTAAGAAAAATAAGGTTTCTTTTATCTAGTCCATCTTTGGGATTACTATGATGGGAAAACTCTTTTGATGAGAAGAGGGAGGGAAACAGTAAGCATTTTATCAGTCTATAAAGTCACAGTTAATTAAATTGACATCCCTTAACTTTATAATACAATGTTCAGCATGCCTAAGTCCAGCAGATGCAACACAATTCTCATGGGGATTTTCTGTTCCTCCAGAAAGAGGAAACATTGCCATGCAGGGGATCAATTTCTTATTGGACCTTGATGTGTACAGAGACTGTACTAGGGCAAATTTAGGCTTATGATGAGAAAGAAGAGGGACAAATAATTACTTCCACTCCTGCTGTGTTTCAGGCTGGTTGCAGTCCCCTTGTTTACAGCCTGCTCTGTGCCAATGGTGAGTTTGCATTGCCCAGAGATCACCACTTGAGCACAACAGAGCGCTTCTCGTGTGAGCTCTGCTCGGAGCTGCCGCCCCGCAGCAGCACCAAGAAGAGCTCCAGACCTTCCCTGAAACTGCTTCTAATTCTAGGGCAGAGAGGGAATGTAAAAAATAAACAATGCCAGGAGACAGGTAGCAAAAAATTCATGCTGAATTTTTTTTAACCCACGAAACCCAGCAAAGATCTGCATCGCCTCTTGGATCAGAGACAGCGTCTGATTTGCTCTGCCCAGCACAGCTCTGGTTTCTTTAGGGTAACTCTGGACCAGGTGTGCCCCAGTATCTGGCTGTGTAGGGCACTGGCATGCAGGCAAGCTGGCCCCCTTGGTGCACCATAAAGTGTGAGAAATGTGACCCAGCCTCAGAGCCCCTGTTTGCTGTCCTCTCTGCCCCATGCTGCACTTCTCAGCTTCGGTGCTTCTTGTTTAAATTTACAATTGGGCCATTAGTGACCATTTTTCCTAACGGGAAGTACAAATGGCACGTGTGGCCTTGCCCCTTAGCCTCCACTTTGCCTGCTGCTCGGGGGGACCCGAGCTGACAGCCCCCAGCAATGCTAGTCAGAGTGCTTCTGCTCCCCCTCTTTGCTGAGGAATCTGACCACTGCCTCAAGTTTGCAGTGTAATGATTAGAGACACATCTGATCCACCCCCTCCCCCCAGTTCTTTTTTTTTTTTTTTTTTATGCTTGTGGGCAAAAAGCAAAATGGGAGGCTGATTCAAAATTATCAAGCTTTAACTCGTAGTAGGCGGGAATATTCTTCAAGTGACTTAACTCCCTGCTGAAAAACCTGTGGACTGAAAACCCTTGAGGCTGCATTTGCTCCCCACCCTCACAGAGGTGAGGGAGGGGATGATGACAGTGCCTGTTCACTCCCAAATCCCATTTTGCATTGCTAATGCATTTCTGCCTTGACCCACAAAGATCACCTGTGGGAGAAGAGGGGTAATTTGTTCCAACTGTGTTCTCAGTCTTTTTTTTCGGGCCTGAGCACTCAGGCTTATTTTCTTCATGTTTGTCCAAGTGTGCTGTCGTGGGTTTGTTTTTCTGGAGAGGCTAATTATCTTCTAGGTGCTGAACTGAAAAGCAGTAACACCTTTTTGAAGGAAGACATCTGTGGCTCCTTCAAACCAGTCCAGATGACTCTGAAATTTATTGTCCAACACCAAATAGGCCATTGCTTGTATTCTCTTTTCCCTGTTTTGTTTTACCATGTAGAATTTGACTAGCTCTAGCAACTAATTCTAGAAACTAATTCTAGCAACTAACTATCTCACCAAGGGGCTGGGATTTTCTCTGTCAGTGTCCAGAGGCCACATGTGCTTGGATGGGGCTGAACAGCGCCCAGTTATGAACTGAAACTTGTGACAAAAGACAGGGTTTCATCCGAGTGCACCAGAATAAGAACAAACCCCACAAATCACAAATCAGCATGATGCAGTGCTGCAGTGAAGGGCCAGCTGTTACTGTCTGCCCAGCCCAGCTCCACCTGGGATGTACAGAGAGAGAGGAAAGCCTGTAAGTGATAATTCTGATTCTAGGAACTCAAACTAATTCCTGCAAGGCTAAACCTTGGCATGAAATTAACATACATAAACACGTCATTAGAAGGCTCACAGTGATGTGACATGGAAAACTGGGAAAAGATTGTGTCATTTAGAAGCATTTCTGCATCCCTTGGATCAGCGATTGTCACCGTACTTCAGAATATTGATATGACATTTTTTTCTGATTTTTCTCTCTTCCTGTCATTTTTTTTGGTCTTACCCATGACATGGGTCTCTGATAATATCCTCATCTTTATGGAAAAACATTGGTGACAAATCCAGGATACCAACTTCAGCATGTAAAATGAGCAGCAGCAGTAGAAGTCATAAAACATCTTTTCAGTTTAAAACAATGCTGATTTGAAAACATGGGAGAAGGAAAAAGATGTGCTGTCAGGGTCTGCCCCCATGCAGAATCACTATTGACCTACATAGAAGGCAGAGCCGAGTGGGAGTTTACTAGTATAAATGCTTTTTGGTTTTGCAGGAAAAAATATTTTTAACAGACAGAAATGTGATTTGGGAAATGGTCAGTCTTTGGAATTTCCTGATTAAAAAACTGTAGGAACAAAATTTATAGAACACTTTACCTTACATTCTTTCTGGAAGATAACTTTTTTATTAATTCTTCCCAGTTCATGCATTTTGCGTAAAACTGAAAATAATTTATACAAAACTTGATCATAAAATCCCATTTTTCTAAAGGACAAGCAAATCTGTGAGCTGAACTGAAATTAAGCATTTCTGGCTCATTAGAAGGCTTGCATACCTTCAGACTGGGACAAGGAAACTGTAGGCATAGTCATTTTGACTCAAGGAACCAGAAAAGTTTTGCCTGCCAAGCCTTACCTGGAAATCAATTTATTTCACCAAATGGGATTATTTTAGGGGTGTCTTGGCAAAAAATGCTGTGAGATATCAAGGCCTCTGAGAGGTTGCTCTTGAAATCATTTCTCCAGCTATGGAAAACTTATGCACTGAGAGGATATGGCAGCTAAATAACAGGTAGGAGGGGATAGCTGCAGCAGGAGGCTTCTGCTAATCACACCTCAAGAAGGAACAGGTCTCTAATCCTCTGGAAGATCTGCTGCCACTGTGGGGTTATGGAAAGAGGTGACATAAGGAGAGGGTCCTGGAATAGCAGTAAATCCAGGGTCCTTGACAATGGTTGGTCAGAAGGTGAGATGTAGGGCTGGTGCATCCCAGTGCACAGCAAGGCAGATTCTGAGCAGAACAGAAGCTGGATTAAGGATAAAATCAACAGAAAGTACACGATGGCTGAAAGCATCTTGTCTATTTTAATAGAGCTAATGTTGCACTGAAAATCCCTGGAAAACATGTGTGTGTGGCACTGGTGCAGAAAATCACCAGTGTGACTCTTTTCCTGAAGCCAGAAGAGGTAGGTGAGAGTGGTGCATAGATTTTTATGTGCAGGAATGACATAAATTGCTGCAGTTGTCCAGTTAGGACAGCAGAGTTTGAGCTGACTTGGCTGGGAGCAGGAAAGACTATGAAAAACCTAAATCTAATCAAGTCACATGGACTGTGGTCACCAGGCATGATAGAAGTTGGAGGAAATACATGCATTTGTGGACAAGTAAGGAATTTTTCCTCCTCTGCCTTTAGAGGAGCAATTTGCTTTAACAGGCTGGGGAGCAAAGGGGCTCAAAATGGCACCAGTTACCAAGAGCTCTTAGCCATTCCTTTGTGGTGTCTAAGCTCCTCAGGAAAGCTTCAGTCTGCATGTTGGTCAGAATGAGTAATCCTCCTTTTGTTACAGCCCAAAGATAAAAACTAAGAATGGGAAAGGAAAGGAGGATGTCTTAAACATGCCACATCCTCTGCTGCAGTGGCAGGATGGATAGGCTGTGATTATCAGCAAGAGAGCAGCACCTGTATTGGTGCTACAAAGGAAGAACTGGCTGTACCAGGATTTAAATTAGATCCCTCAGTTAACAGCCTTTAAAAAATCTATCTGCCCTTTAAGTACAGAACGAAAACAATGAGCAGTCAAATGGCAAAAGGAAAAGTCAAATGAAAAAAGTGCCTGTCATGGCTTGTCCAGCATTCCCTGTCTGGTTTAAAAGTAGCCAACAACAAATGTCTGTCTCCTTAGAGATAAATATCAAAACCTTCCCAATCATTTCAGTAGATATTTGATCTCCTTCCCTTTGTGAATATTCCTGTGAATAGCTAAACACATGTGATATTCAGAAAGCTCTGCATGGTTTGGGTGTGAAACAAGAATACTAAACTAAGAAAGAAAAAGGCCAAACTGTATTGATAGAAAATAAATTATCTGGAGTGAGACCATTTTGTTGATTCCCTAAATTGAGGAGTAGTTGGCATTTCGTATGACTTATCTTTAGTGTAAGTGAATGTTATCACTGCTGCTGGCAGATATTTACTGTATATTGTTTTTTAAATAAGGGTACAACATTGATTACTTGCTCTCCAAACTATTGACTGCACTTTCTCCCTGTTGTCAGGTCAGATAACTTATCTCCTCTGGAAATGTTCAGTAGAAAAATGGGAAAATGTGTTTGTTCCCAGAAACTCTCATGAAGAAGAGGATCAAAGGGTTTTGTGTTTTTCTAGTTTGGTGGGTTTTTTTTTTTTTTTTTTTTTGAAAGCTGCCTATAATCAAAATATCTTGTAATTATCTCTGAAAATTGACAAATTCCTCTGTGAGATATATGAGTATTCACTAATCCCATTTCACATGACCAAGTAGCCCACTGAGCCATGAATTCTTCAGTTGACACCCACTTTGGAAGGATAGTGTGACCTTTTCTTAATAGTGCAACTACATCTTCTGTTCACTGCTCCACAAATACACTTTGACAGTGATACCTTCTTGAGATGAGGGGAAAGGTTGTTCATGGACTTCACAGCTCTGCTGTGTGACCAGGAGTCTTACAGAGAATGAGTTTTCCTCTGTCCATGGTCTCCCATCACCCTATCCTGACTGGACCCAACGGGTCTCTGGCTGGTGGGAGAAGTTTTAGGGGCATTAATTAGTAATGCTTTCCTTCAGATCCAGGGGTGGTGGCAGCAGTTTCATGTGAACTGGAGAGAATTGGTCATACTGACAGAGAGTTGGAGCAGAGAAGCTGAAGTGCAGCCTGATGCATATTCATGAGAACAAATACCCTGAGAGTAAAGAGAGTAACATTGGGAGAAAAAATGGAGAAATTTGGATAGAATGAGAGGGAAAGCAAAACCAGCTGTGGTAAAGCTAAGAAGATGTTTCTGTGTCTCTTTAGTTATTTGTATGACACTTTATTCCACTGAGCCAGAGTACCAGGCTAGGCTAAAGACACACTTATGGTGTTTGTCACTGGTCACACTGTACATAGCTGATACCTCTCTCAGCCACTCAAGGTTGTTTTATTTTTCACATCTAACCTGTTCTAGCATTTTGGTGAACATGAGAAAATGTACTCAAGCCCTTTGTGCATTTGTTCCTGATGTCTCAGTCTTTCACCTCCCTAGACCAGTGAGTTGAGTGAAGAAGCTATTTTTTTTATTTTTCCTCAGGACTGAACACAAAGAGTTTTTATCATCAGCTAATACTTATAACCACTCAATTCCTAGTAGAACCTAGCAACAAGCTTTTAAGTTAATGTGAGAGACCCCCTAAAATACACCAGGTCCCTCTTCTTATGATATCTTTTCCAGAGAGCATGCAACTGATAGGCTGAGATCTTTCCCTTCTGTGCTGGATGTCTAATGGCTGCATTTCACTCTCATCTTTACCTCTTTTACAACTTTTTCATTTGTCTAATGCTATGAGCAGCAAAACAAAGGTGTGTGATGACCTTGTGGGTCTATGTCTCACAAAACCTCACTACATTTTGGATTGTGCCAAGAAAAGGAACAACTCCATCCTCCTGTAAGAAGGCTGAGATAGGACACAGTGAATTTCTGTGTACTGGTGACTTTTTTCCTATGTCAATGTCCTACCACAGAATGGAAAAATCAAAGTTATGCCGCATTCTATCTCAACTATAGGATTTACATTTAAAAATAAATAATGCCCTCGGGCCAAGTAACAGCTGCTGCAGTTCTTTCCAGCACAGCTCATTGACCTTGTCCTCTCATTTGACATATCCTGCTACTCCCGTGGTGCTGTAGTTAGCATTAAATCACAGAGAGATCATGTAGTGACCTCACTGAAACTGAGACCTAGTTGGGTTAGACTTTGCACACAGGTATACCAGTCCTTACACCACCATCTCACCACACAGTGGAGAGAGACCTGAGAACAAAGTCTTTGTTAGGCTGTGCTCTCTGCTTCTGTTTCTTAAAGGTTTTTTGCTCATTATATGTTAGTCTAATCATGCTCACTTTAAGGAATTACTTTCAACTTTTTCTTTTTTCTTTTTTTTTTAATAGCAAGTGTTGTTTTATCATGAAATGGTGATGAGCTTAATACATTTGTTAAAACCACAGTATTCCATAAAAAACCTGTTACAGAAACCAAGTGTCTTTTAGGAAATCCTAAATAAAAAGCCTCCCAAGTTTAGTAATGATGTAATTTTCTCACTATCATTCCTCCCATTTCTCACAATCACTCCTCTCTTTTCTTTATACTGACAAGTACATGAAGAGCAAAACTGAACTCTGCAGCCAGCTGTTCTTCCTAAATATGTCTTGTCTTGCTGGCTCAGGTAAAAGGAAAATTGCACTTTGAGACTTTATTTCTGCAGCAAATCAGGTCTATTTTCAGAGGGATGCTTCTTCAGTCACAGTATTTCAAGATGGGAAGCTAGGGTGTATTCCTGCCACAATCTGATTATACCATGTTTGCAGAGACTTTAGTCATAGGGTGGCAAAAACATTTAAGAACAAAAGAACACAGTTTTGCTTCCATTCCTTCCACTCCTGATTAAATTTTCAAAGCCTTTCTAACATTTAAACAAAGCATTATTTGAGAGCTGTTTGGAAAGAATATGGGATCTTAGATTGACATTCTCAGAATAATTTCTACTTTGTTTCAAAACAATCTCTCCTGTAGCTATAGATTTATATTGTAACCTGTTGTATGCTCCTTCTATTGTTGCATCCTTTTGTTAAAAACATATTTTGTTTCTGTAGCCTTACCAGGAACAAGAAAAAAACATTTACCTTGCCAACACACAGTTCTTTTTGTTTGATCGTGTCATAGAATAACAGATATTGCTGAATGCTTATAGGGCACCAAGTAGTAAAATCATATTTACCTCACACAAGAAAAGGATATTTGAGCTTACTAGTAGGCCTTTGTAAATTGATACTCCAGAGAAACTTGATTCCTTAAAATTCTATTGATAAATGCTAAGCTGTGGTGACATTAACTGATACTGGTCCCTGGGATTTCCATTAATGTTTCTGAGATTATTTGACTAATGTGATATTCAAATGTCCAGGTGTTTTAGTCATTCAGAGAAGCAGCAGTACCCTGGGATGAGATAAAAAATAAAGTAAGAATTAAATAATAACAAATGGGTTTTTTTGAAATTGATACTTCTAACCACTATTAAAAATTAATAAAAATAAAATGTAGACTGTATCACAGTTAGTGCATTTTAAAATTGATATCCAGTAAATCCTGGCATCTCACAGGGGAAAGGAATGGCAGTACCAGCCCCTTTGACGTACATATGTATTAAAATATTTTCATTTATTTGCAGGAAAAAACTGAGGAAGGAAGCAAAACCTTTCAAATAAAGCTTTGGTTAAAGCCTTAAAGACAAATAGGCTTGCAAGAAACAGTCTGTGCAGGACTTACTGAGGTTTACAAAAGCCCACAGTTGACTGCAAAGAAAAAGGGAAAACAACTTTCAATTTGCTAATTTTGGAAAGGTACATTTCCAAAATTCCAATTTCCCCTTTTCTATATTATACATTAGGTCACTTCTAAAATGGAAATGGTAATTTGAAATTAAATGCTTGGGTAATTATGTTTCTACTTCAGATTCAATAAATGTTTTCAGAAAGGTGAAATGAGTTCAACTGAAACAAAAGATCTTTTTCCGTTTAAATAAGAAAATGGCAAGTCAGCTCAAAAAATGTATTTTTCATTAATTTTGAACCTTTTAATTCCATTTTTTGAAATAATTAAACATATATGTATAATGTGTACATGTGTACATATGTTTAGATGCATTCTTGGCCATAGGTATAAACTTTGTTTTTCACTTCTGCCTTTGTAAAAGGAGCTAATGGTAACAAATGTCAGAGACCTGACTTAGGCTTAGCAGTACTGATGTTTACAAACTGTTCATAGACCAGTGAAGACAAAAGATCCACTCAGGAGCGTACCTGTGTCAACAAAAGGAGACACACATCCTAATGAGAGCTGGTGAAGAATTTTCAGTCAGCCTGGGACATGGACAAGCTCGAGAAGTGGGCCCAGGGGAGCCTCATGAGGTTTAACAGGACCAGGTTGCTGGAGCAACCCTGGTATCAACACAGGCTGGGGGATGAAGGGATCAAGAGCAGCCCTGGGGAGAAGGACTTGGGGCTGCTGCTGTGTGAGAGGCTGGAAATGGGCACTGCCAGCCCAGAAAGCCAAAACACGTCCTGGGCAGCATCCTGCCCCTCTGCTGAGAACTCACCGACAGCGCTGCATCAGCTCTGGGGTTCCCAGCACAGCAAGGACATGAACATGTTGGAGAGCATCCCCAGGAAGGTCATCAAGTTGGTTAGAGGATGGAGTGCCTCTCCTATGGAGGAAGGTTGAGAGAAGTGGGATTGTTCAGCCTGGAAAAGAGAAGGTTTCAGGATGACATGGCTGTGGTCTTCAGTACCTGAAGGGAGCCTACAAGAAAGATGGAGAGGGACTTTTTACAAGGCCAGGCAGTGACAGGACAAAGGGGAATTGCTTCAAACCCAGTGAGGGCAGGTTTAGCTTAGATATTAGGAAAAAATTCTTCCCTGTGAGCGTGGTGAAGCATTGGAACAGGTTGTTCAGAGAAGTAGGGATGCCCCATCCCTGGGAGTGTTCAATGGGGCTTTGAACAACCTGGTCTTGTGGAACTGCCTCTGTCCATGGCAGGCGGCTTGGAGCTAGCTGATCTCAAAGTTTCCTTCCAATCTAAACCATCCTATGAAATTTTTTCATTATGGAATGAGTTTTGTCCAAATTAGCTTCCTGAGTATGTTGTGGGAGGGGGGATGGGTATTATTCAACAATATCTTCATATGTTCTGTCTTTTAAAATATTTTTGGCTGGGATGTTTATGAGTTTTGTTTCTAAATGAAATTGAACTTTATATCATGTTTAAAGCTTTAATGTGGCATTCTGTGCTATTTTTACAGAAAATAACTTCTTATATTTTCTGGAAAGCAGATATTCTTCAAATTTTAATGAGACAGTCTAATCTCAATAAGTCAAACTTTTCTCTCAATTTCTGATAAAATTATGCTTTCTTACTGTAATTCTTCTAAACAACAATTCTAAACAATTTCTAAAAAATAATTCTTAACATTAACTGATAGCCATACAGCAATAACACCACTTTTTTTTGTAGAATTTTTTTCTTTTTTCCTGTTTCATTTTTTTTGTTTTCTTGTCCTGGTAGGTCTGTTCTTTGTGGATCGCTATGCACAAATGGAACAGATAGTTTAAAGGCTTCTCCAATTGTAACAGGCTGTAAAAATGCTGAGTTTATTGTAAGGTTCCTAGGACAGGAAATACGAAGGTAAAATGGCAAGGAGCATGTGGTATTTGAGTGGGAGGCTTGTACCAAGGCAGAGCAGACCATCGCAATTCTGAATTAACCTCTGAAATATAATCTGTGAGTAGCAATGGGGGCTGAGAGGGACCACAAGTGATCATCAGTGAATTAAAGAGATCACTCTCAGTGCTCTGTGATGAATGAAAAGTAAAAGAAGCAGCTGAGAAATGTAGGAAGTTTCCTGTGGTAGAGGAGCCACATGCAGCAGCTCAATATCCTTCATACTAGAAATGCTGTTGGGTGGTCCATGGTTCACATTCCCTTAGGTGTAAAAGTGAACCCGCAACTACTCCACTTTTAAATGTGTTAGGGACTATCAATTAACATGGGATTCAACGTTCCAAGCCAGGGCAAAGGGGAATGAGGGGATCCTGACAGTTTATATCAAAATATTCCTAGAGTGCAGAGCTTTTGGAGGCTGTACGGTGGCATGCTGACACTGCAGTGAACACTCCCTTTGCTTTTAGCACATCTTCCACTCAGAACTCTGAGCAAATGAATTGATCCTTGATGCTTTCCATGTAAATTGGGGTAGAGTTGCTGTTCCTTAACTGAGAAAATTGGCATGTGGGTTTTGTTTTGAACTGCTCTGTGCTCATCTGCAGTGCCTACAGCAGAATGGTTGGTTGGGTCAGCCACCAAACTGGCTTTTGTCATCCTGCTGGGGCTGAGGCCGTGGTGAGGCAGTGCTAAGCCAGAGGAATGGAAAACAGACCAAATCCCAGAGCTGTGCTGCAGCAGCAACAGAGTGAGCTGTGCCTACACGAGTGAGCCCACTGGAGAGCTTCATTTAGGCTTTTCATTTCAGAGAGACTGTTATGAAAAAAGTACTCAAATAGCAAGCCTTCGCTAAAGTAGGAGCCACTGAACTCTTTTGTACAATTTTTTCATGCTCTAATACAGTTGAAGAAAGTAGTCATCATATGCATTATCTTCCTGCTTATTTTTTCTATGTTTATTTAATAGTCATTTGGGAGGGATATGGATATAACACCAACTGGAATTAAAAACAAAACCAAAAACAAAACAAACAAAACCAAAACAAAAAACAAACAAAAAAAAACCACCAACCAAAAAAAACCCCAAGCAGAAATAGCTACACTAAGCTTTTCATCTTGCTTGGGATGCTAGAAATCATCCAAGCATACATCCAGGCAAACCCACTCTTCCTCATGTATATTTTACTTATTATCATGAATTGGCATACTAAATTACTGATGAAATTCACACTAGAAGAAATTCAAATGATATAGTTATTTTACTCCAGTGATGGACGGAAACATTTTATTCATATTACATACACATTTTTTCTGCTTTAATTATGCTACAGCTAAGATTTATTTGGCCTTTTAATTTTTAGGGCTTCTTATTTCAGCTGAAGTTCTGAAGGATGTAATTTATGTCAGCTCTTGGTTGACTTATTCCTTTAGTTTTCAGATGAAGAGACCAAGAACTTCTCACCTCTCTCTCCTCATTGTGCATGTAAACAACCTCAGCCTGGTAGTGAAAATGGTCAGCCTAGCAAAATCAGAAAGATCAGGTGACCTAAGATCATTGATCTAGTTACTCACAGAGGAAATATGCAAACTGCTCATAAATGGTTCATATGAAAAAAAAAAAAGAGTATAATTTATACTTTAGAAGATTTATAGTTACTTTAGAAGATTTATAGTTTTTAGAAAAAAAAAACCCCAACACCTAAGTCCCTTGATCAAAGCTTTTCTTACCACTTTTACAAGACAGCCTTTAAGCCTACACTGAGAAACAAACAAAAAACCACTCCATCAAACCAAATAAAGTTCTGCACTGCAGCTGTTGATCACCCATTTCACATTTGGTGCAGTTTGTCTGGATGCAACTAGCCCCTCCTAGCACAGACTACAATCCTGTCTCAGCTGTCCAAACCTCAGTTACCCAAAACAGGATAGTGGTCCTCTGTGCCTGTTAGCTGCACTGATAATTCCCATAATTGCTTGGACATGCTTCATCTCCCATGACATTCAGTTGAATGAAGATGCACTGTCTGGTAAAAACTTCATTTTAATGTCTCACTCTAATCCCCCCATAATACATTCAGCAGCAGCATGTTTACTTGTTCTTCTTGATGTGAAAGCTTCTAATATATGACTGCAGCAGAGACAAAACCAACAATAAATATTCAAAAATCACCAGTATGATTAACACACATAATCCATAAGAGCAGTAAGAAGAGCAGTAGTTATTAAATATAGATGGTTTACTCACTGTGTCATCAATAAACATGTGATTTGTGATTTCCTGAGACTTTTTAGGTGATGATTCATTCATGATTTTATTTATTTTACTGTATAATGAAGCAGAATAGCAGAAGGAAGAGATTTTAGCTGATGCCACAAACATCTCCTTATTTGGTGAGATGTCTTCCTGTACTTTCTAGCTCGAGAAATTAAAGTTTAGGGCCTCAAAACTTTAAAACCCCTTAGGGGTCTAGAGCCTGCAAGACAACTGAGCATCCCTGCAAAGTGCTGTGTGAGCTTTTCTGCTTGGTACAAAGTGGAACTGCTCTGTAGGTACTGCAGATGGTTATCCAGTGACAGTAAATCCCATGGCCTTTGCCACTGGTGATAAACAGATCCTAACAGAGACCCACCAGCACAATTCTGTGTCTAGAACAGCCCTTTTGGGTGCAGCTTCAGCTCTTCAGAGACTTTGGTGCTTTCATCAATGATGTTGCACAGTTCTGGTCCTAGAAGAGGAACTGAAAAAATGGAGAGAAGGAGAGCATGAATGGATGGATGGATAAGCTTTTAAACAAAGAATGATTGAATACTGCAGCTTAGAAGGGATTTTCTCTAAGTTGATATGATAAAGATACCTAAGACCATGAAAAATATTTTTGTTCCTTGTCTCTTCCAATACAAGTCTTACAGGACAACAGATAAAATTGGCCAGTGACAGGTCCGGAAAAAAAATAATGAAGCATTTCTTATCTTGGGATAATGAAAAGCTGTGAAACCCTTTTCTGCAGGATTCAGGGGTTTCTAATTGTTTGATTTATAGACCATTTGGAGAACTAAACAAGAAAAAACATGATGTTTTTTAACATGCAAAGACATTATCTTCAGCTGCACCACAAGCAGCTAAGAAGCTGAGAAAGAGTATTCTGGGAAAATACCACAAAAGGCTTGCATTGCTTTTAAGTTTTTTGACTGTTTTCCTTATTAGCTACTAGCAAAGACAAGATAGTGGGCTAGATATACCATAGATGGGACATGATTCAGATTTGTTCAGACTGATTTGACTCAAGATGCTGATTCCTGTGGTGCTCATGGCACAGAAGGATGCCGTCTTTGGCTGAGTCCACAGCTGTGTACCAGCAGGGTGCAAAGAGATGCAAATTACTCAGTGCTTGCACGTGAGGGTAGAAGCAGTGATCTTCTACCAGGATACAGAGAGAAAGCTTCACTGCTGCATTGACTAAGTTATTAGCACCCTGGATTCTGAAACTATGCTGATATAGTCACGGTCTCTGGCTCAGAAATTTCAGATAGCTTTCATAGTGTTTCACTCCTAGTTGGGTGAAAATTGTTCTCTTTGCACTTTGGGCTTCTTCAGTAGTTGCAATGTCTGGCTGTGTTGGTGTGAACACGAGGAGGCTGCTGTTGAGCTCTGGCAGCTGGAACAGGTAGGCATTCTTATTGAGAAAAAAGTTTAAATCGTATTATGGGCCTCTTAAGCTGGAAAAAGGAGAATCCTTTCTCTCTTGCGAAACTGTTCTTCTAGAAGTTTAATAATGTTAACATTTGAGTGTATAGACAAGAGATCACTTGGAAGGCTGTGGTTTCTGAGGGCGCAGGAGTTTGAGGTCTTGCATATGGTGCTCAATCCCTATAACAAGTTAGAAGTATGGCAAATAGGGGAAACTCTTTCAAGTAGACATCTGACTGATAAACAGATATGGTTTCTTTAACTTTTACTGATTTAATTTAGGATTTTTGGTGTGTATTTAGAATCTGCTTTACCTGAGTTTCATATGGGTGGAATTATTCACTGGCACCTGCCTTACATTACCAAGGAATTTTTTGCTTGTGCTGGTGGAGGATCCTTCAGAAGAGAGTTTCCAAACAGACAAGAATAGAGGGAAGCCTCCAAATTAAGACAAAATAGGATGGGAGGGCGAGACTGAAGAACTATCAACAATGTACTTGTTGACAGAAGAGCTCATTTCTTTCTGGGCCGGTGTGTCTTGTTTTGTTAAATTTCTTTAGTGATAAACCACAGATAGAATTCTCAAGACTCAGTACATCAGAAGGCTGTTTTACAAAAGAAATATATTAAATGTGCTATAAATTATATATTAAAAAATGTCTTTATTTCCACTATTTTTTTAGGCTGAATTTTTAAAACCTTTATTCAGGTACTGTCAAGGAACTCTGAAAACCTAAGGGAATCCTGAGGTATTTTATGAAATAGTTGGGTCCCAGGAGGGCATTGTTTAGCCACATTTTTCCAGTCTTTTCTGTGTGTTCTGAATACTAAATAAATGAATTTGTGAGACTCCCTTCTTGGATAGACTCATAGGCATTGACCATTGGGTTTAGGCCTGCAATATATGAAATTATGACTGCATTGCTTTTCTTCCTTGCATCACCCCATTCAATTCTACCCTATACTCTATTGTTGTCTCTTTTTTCTTTTTTTTTTCTTTTTTTTAAAAATAAGAATATTTAGATTTTTGCTCTGTGGTGGAGAAAACTGCACTGATTCTTTTTCTAATACAACCATTTACAGAAGTGCTAATGTGTCCTAGGAAACATGAAGGCACACTACCGTTTTTAGAAATTGTTCTACAGAGTTATCACATTTTTTTTTTTTTTTTTTTGGATAGACTCATAGGCATTGACCATTGGGTTTAGGCCTGCAATATATGAAATTATGACTGCATTGCTTTTCTTCCTTGCATCACCCCATTCAATTCTACCCTATACTCTATTGTTGTCTCTTTTTTCTTTTTTTTTTTTTTTTAAAATAAGAATATTTAGATTTTTGCTCTGTGGTGGAGAAAACTGCACTGATTCTTTTTCTAATACAACCATTTACAGAAGTGCTAATGTGTCCTAGGAAACATGAAGGCACACTACCGTTTTTAGAAATTGTTCTACAGAGTTATCAGATTTTTTTCCCTTTTTTTTTTTTCTTTCCTGCTCAATATTTCAAGAACTATCTTTAGGCTGAAAAGAAAGAAAAGATTTATTGACAGCAAGATTCATTAAACTGTGAAATAGTCTCCTAAGGAAAGTTGATGGAAACTTTGAGATTTTAAAAGTAACTTATTGGGCGCAGGGGAACTCAAACCCTTTAATGTACTGCATGAGATAAGAAATGTGTTAGAAGAGAGAAGATGGACTAACTGGCTTGATAAGGCCATCTTCTGATGTGTAGTTTCTATAGCTATTTGCACAGAAACACTAGCATTGCTAATTAACTGCTCATCTGCTTCGTGTATTTACGGCTTACCAGCTATAGGCAAATCCCATCTGTCACTTGAGGACAATTAAGTGGGCTGAGAAGCATCATTTCATGACAGCACCTGGCCAGGAGGAGATAGTCCAGATGGACAGCATGGGAATCAGGAGATACCTAGGTGAGGAAGGGGAGGAGGCTGTCTCTGCAACAGGCAGGTGCAGGTGGTTGTAAGCCCGTTCATATAACGCAAAGAAGACCTGTTCTGGAGGGAAGTGATTGGAGCACACAAAACTCATACTTGTGGTTCCAGGACCAGTGCATGAGCTGTGTGGTTTTCTTCAAACTACTACAGTTCCTGTCTTCAACTTTGTATGAATTTTGACACCACAGACGGTGGGAAATTGCAAGAGCGTACCAAAACCCAAAAAATGTCATGAACAATGTTGGAGAGGAGGAAGAGATGATATAGCCATTGTTATTAAGTGGGACCCAAAGCCTGGAATAGGGTTAGGGTCAGTGGTGCTGTGGCACAGGTATATGATATTGTCGCTTGGTTCTGCTTGGGACATAATCCTAGGGGTGAAAAACTGCATCAATAAATAACCAGTGTGGAATTTGCAGGCAACCCCGATGAGGGAAGAGATGAGAATCTTGACTCCCTGTTCTCAGAAGGCTGAGTTGTTATTTTATGATATATATTATATTAAAAGAAAATTATATACTAAAACTACACTAAAGAAAAAGAAAGAAGACATCAGAAAGCTAGATAGGAATGATAATAAAATCTTGTGACTGACCAGAGAGTCTGACACTGCTGGACCTGTGACTGGACCTGCCACATTCCACAGCAGCAGATAATTATTGTTTACATTTCATTTCTGAGGCCTCTCAGCTTCTCAGGAGAAAAATTCTAGCAAAAGTATTTTTCAGAAAATATGTCAGTGACAAACCGGGACCAAATTTTCGTGGTGTTGTCATGGCTCTCACTTTGTGCATTTTCATTCATGCTGCTCTTGCTGTCTGCTGATTGTGGCTTGCAGTGTGGTTCTTTCATTTGAGTAAGAAAACATGTGGTGAATAATTATATTTGTCCCTAAATATAATGTTTCCTCAAAACTCTTCAAGCAGTGTCAGTGGCCCTTTAGAGGCCATTTTCCAAGCTTAGAGCAGTGTGCTTGGGTAATGAGGTAATGATAGTGCCTCAATTATATTCTGCAGGTGAGGACGAAGCCTTAAACTGCCATTCAGCTTTAGAATTACTGCTGTAATTTTAAAAGTGTCTACCCTCCTTTCTCTTTAAGCAAAATCATCCACCCATTTGTCAAGATAATGATATCCATGGCCAAGCAGGACCTCTCCTTCCAGTGATAGCTTCCTTCAGAGGGATGCCATTAACAGCCTCATTTTGTATCACCTGAATTCATATAGTTTAATTTATGTCAATTCTATTTTTTTTTACTGTTATTCACCATGTCTGTCCATTATATATGACCAGGAGACTGAAAGAACAGCAATTGTGCCATATCAGCCTTTGTGCTGATACTTTCCAGCAAAGATTTTATATATATATATATATGCATATATACATATACACACACAGATAATAGATATATATATAAAAGATATATATAGTGTGTGTGTGTGTGTATATATATATATATGTCTTTTATCTGTAAGTAGATGTACGTGGAAGAGAGATCTTGTTCTTGACAGGCAAAAAAGAAGGACTTTTTAACTTTTCCTGGTAGTAAATTTTGCAAGTCCTGGCATGGTGATAAGTTGCAGTGGGCTCTGTGGTCCCTTCTGGCAGGTCTGCACTCCGGCCAGAAAGAGACATCAGTAAAGCTTTCTGGCAGATGGGCTCTCTTTCCCCTCTGTGGGAAAACAGACTGAATTCTCTGCTCTTGCTTGCACATCTCAATGGGAAAAGGTTTCAAACAAAACCACTTCTGTTTTGTAGAGCTGAGGGGTCTTGTAAGGTGGCTGTGAAGAAACAGTAGGTAATACTAAGTCATGCTAGCCATAAGCATTCAGAATTCATCACTTGGAGCATCAGATGAGAGAGTTTAGTGTGGTATAATCTACCTTTTGTAGCACTGCCTGTTTTTAGGCTCCCTTCTCCAGTTTCTAAACTATTGTGGATTGTCTTGAAAAAGAAAAATAAATTCTTTCCTAACTATGTGATTCCAGGAGCCCTGTGCAGCTGGATAAAGGACCATTTGATATTATTCACTCTTTGTGCATTTCAAACTGAAGCAAGACAGTTTCTCAAAACAAGGGTGTGCAGAATTTTGTGGAGTTTGTTGTTTGGGTTTTTAACCTCAGTTTTTGTGGGCTGTTTTGTTTTTTGGGATTTTTTTCACTATGGTATTTAAAATATACTTCTAAAAATTGTTGCTTAAGTATTCTGAAAGCCAGACTTGAGCATCAATTTACCTGTTTGTTCAGGAAAACCATGAAACTGAATGAATTCCTGCAGAGAGAGGGACTCATTTGCCTAATCCTGCACATCAAGACGAGAGTTGAAATAAAAGCCAGCAACATAACAGGTAGAAAAATAAATGAAAATACTTTCATTCTTGCCCAAGGAAGAGATTTGCATAAGGAATATAGGAGAAAATTTTGAAGATAATTTTATTTAAATTGTGCTCTCTACAATTTAAAAGACATACCTGAACAGATTTTTCTCAACTGCCAGACTCATATCTTTCTAACCTGCACGTCACTTTCTAGGTTTAAAAATATTTTTTCCTCTTCCATCCTTCCCTACTAATTTGAGGCTCTAAGGTCTTTCATAGCTCTGCATGAGGAATGTCATATGTATTTTAATAATTTATTTTTAATTCTATTCTCTCTCTAGTACAGAGATTCTATCAAAACAAAACCACAGTTTTGATGCCTGTATCTGGCACAAGCACAGCCTGAGACAAAGTGGTGAATAATAGGAAGAATAATCAGGTGTACTTTGGCATACTAGATACCCAGTTTCAAATGACTGTGGTTACACTTTTCTCCCCTGTTACTTTTGTCACTAACATAACACCAAGCACATTTCCTTCAAAAAATACATTTTGAGCCTATTAGAGAGAATATGTTAAGGTCAGATTTTTCAAATGTGCTCAACATACTAAATGCAGATGGGGTGTTAAGTGCTCTGATGTTTTGTGGGTTGATTTTTGCTTTTATTTTTTTTAATGATCCCACAATAGGATTTATGGACATAAAATGACTTTGAAAATTCAGCTGCTATGTAAATTCTCAGGTCTGAAATAACTGGTTCTTAACAACCTTTTTTCATTTTGGAAAAAGCACTTTGACTGGGGATTTTCAGGCATTTTACCAACTGGCCAAATTCTGTTCTCACTGAAATCAGTGAAAATAATTTTATCTCAAATTGATCCTATCTGATGTGGATTTTTGGTCCTGCTTGTCTTCTTTACCCTTTGTCCATAGGTATATGTTTAGGAACAAACTTCACCTGAGCTCACAGAGGACTTGATCTGTGCCTCAGGACACGTCCCAGCTCTTTGCTCCTGTGCTGAGGGTGGATCAGACACAGGTGATGCCCAGTGACTCACACCTGCCAGCACATGTACTAATTGTGGCTTTTCCTTAAACCCAAGCAAACATCTGGGGGTTAGATGGCTGTATAGTGTTTTTCCATATGCAATCCTTTATGACAGGTGAAGAGGAATACACTTCCATGATGTAGCTGTGCTCAGCTTTAGTAGATGAAGCACTCAGTAAGGTAGATATCAATAATAAGCATGAAGAGTTATGTCTCAGAAATAAGTCTTTTGATTCATCCACCAGATGACAAGATAATATGTGAATGTCTATATTACAAGCCTCAAAAATGAGATCAAAGCCACTGCTAGCCACAGTTGTCACAGTGGATGAAAAACACAGGGGTCATTCAGTGTACAAAAGCTGTTCATCTCTATTTTAACTTTGCATCCTTACCTTAGTTTTGCCCCACTGGTTTCACTTGAGAAAAATAATTCCATATCAATTGTTTCTGAAACCTTTACCTACAGCTCAGGCACTGTGTAGCTCTGCACTATGGCCATTTCCCTTTAAATTACTTGCATTTTTCGTTGTGAAACAACTTGTTTGTCCCTGGGACTGTTTTGGTACCACAGGCACAGAAATGAACCAGTGAGTAACTGATTCACTCTCTAAAGACATCATGTATTTCACGTTGTATCCATCTGTGCTGTGATGATACCCTTATTTGATTATGTTCCTTGAACTCTCTAATGCTAATTTAGGAAATTATTTGCTTGGCATTTTTTTGAGCTTTTTTGTTGTCGTTATCACTATTATTTATATAGACAATGAGCATAAGGAGATATTTGGAATCTTTGTTTGTTTGGGTTTTTTTGTCAATTTATGAAAAGATTTTTATTTTTAACAGATGAACTTAGGATAAAAGAGACTAGATTCTTACACATTACTGTTTTCTGGTACTGCTATGGTAAATGAATACATAATTCCTTGACTTCTTACAAGCTAATGCAATTCTGTATGGTTTTTCTCCACCTCTTTTAACCTCCTACATTCTTAGAGCATATGTTGAGAATGCCACCCGTAGCAAAGGATCAGTGTAAAGCATCTGTTGCAAATTATCCAGCTGAGATTGATTGATTTTTCAATTTATGCATTTAACTCTCTTGATTTAGATTTCAACCTAGACCTCAACTGAATTTCAATAATGACACATGCCAGACTTAAGTGCTAGAGAGCTCCTGAAATTCAATAGATCCAACATTGGTAATTAATAGATATTTAGGCACTGGTTGACCTTGCACCTTTCTAATAAACCTCTAGGAAACTAATAGGTTAAGACATAAAGAACCTTTCTGAAATGTCCCTTGTGGATTAAACTTCCAGGGGTGGCAGGCACTGAAGCTTGCAACCTTCCTGTGTTTGAAGGTCTCTTGTTTTGGAGCTCCTTGTGCTTCTGAGATCTGCAGCAATCCTTCTAGGATTGTTTAAACAAGATTTATAGCCAAGCAGTAGACCAAACTAGCAGTAAAAATTCTTAAATTATTGTGCTAGGCAGTCTCCTAAGCTGTACTGAAAAAGTAATCACTTTCACTTATGCGTCTTGATTTATTGTTTCTGAAAGAAACCCTGTACTCTGGTAGCATTTTCCTCAACTTCCTTTGCTATTGAAAAAACTGCATTTTACCTAGTTTTCTTCCTCTATTTCTGTCAGTATTTTCTGCTGTGTGAAGAGAAATCTCAGGTCAGTAAAGTTACTAAGATAAACAAACAGGAAATCCAGCTGTGACCGTATCATTTGGAGGAAGGGATGAAGGTTCTTTGTAAGCTAACCAAGTGAATTGGGTAGTTTTCCACACATCAGTTGGAATGTTGGATACTTGACCAGCAAGATAGTTTTCAAGTTTGGAATCCGCTTCTGTTCCTAATGGAAATGTGAAAAAGTAATGTCTTACCACTTCTGTGAAATGATTGTAGAGGGGACAGAAAGAGAGATGGTAATGTGGGTAGCAAGAAGTCTAGCCATACAAAGCAGTTGCAGAAAATTTAGAGCATCAGAACCCTTGTTTTGTTTTTGGGTTCATTTTGTTGTTGTTGTTGTGGTTTTGTTTGTTTGTTTTGTTACTGTGTGCAATGAAAATTAAGAAATGTGAACCTTTCTTTCACAGACTATAGACTCTGTGTCTGATTTTCTCTACCCAAAAGAGACAAGGTGACCTGAGTGTAGAGCTTTCACTGCTGTTATGAAACTGCAAAGCCTGATGAACAGGCAACTGCAGTTTGTTTACAGAATAGTGGCACAGAAAGTCGCCATGACTTTGAAACTCAGCCGAGATCCATACATTGAATAGCAGATCTGTGGAGCATTGTTGCAAACCATAGTGCAAAGAATCAAGAGCCATGTTTCCCCTGAGATTACAGGTAATTTTTATGATTCTGACTTTCTGTTAAACAAGAAACCTGCAGTTTCAAGTTAGTTCACAGTGATATTACCTGTGGGACCATTGAATCTGGGGAAGATTGAAGCCACATTGCAGGTGAATACCCAATCTCAATTACTGGCTGCTGAGCCAGGGAAACCGGGCTTTCCCAAAGCACCAAGTCAGGAAAAGAAGAGCTCTCACATTACAGGAGGTCTGTGTCTCCACAGCCAGAGGAGAGGAGGGAAGAGAGGTGAGCACACAGCAGGATTTCCCTCTTACCCGGCTCCTCGGGAGCATGGACACAGATGAGCATTGTAGCCGCTGACTCACAGGGCAGGAAACCCTGGGGAGGTGCAAGATGCTCCCTTGCAATGGGTACCTTGCTTTTTCAGTTTTCTGCAGTGTGTTTTCCTTGATGTGCTGCATTCCAGCAGCTGCCTTTGTTTTCTATAGCACATATTTCCTTTATATTGTTTTATGTTGCCCTGCCTATACAGTGGTAAGCAAAGAGTAAATCCTTTATAAGTGACTACATGACAAAGACAGACACAAGAGACACTGTCCTATTCTTCTGGCTGAGAAGGGATTTAAGCTCTGTACAATGTGCCATAAAAGATTTCATGCAGTGGCTGGAGTTGCATTATTTGTAACCAGAAATAACTGTGACAAAGACAGTTAAACTCTGCATCTGTTTTTGTCACGTGGGTTCATGTTTTGTGATGAAGAGCAAGAAGACAAAAAGAGTCAGTCTTATGGTAATAGTGCTGTATGTCATGCTTTTATAATATTTATCTATAAACAGAGACCTTCATTTGAATTGGGAAATTGTGATAAAGCAACAGAGACTTGCAGTGAAATGTCTTTATATTTTTGGTTATGAGTTTAGGGTTTTTGGGTAAATTGTTCCTCCAGTTTCTGCTCTGAGGAAGATAGTTAATTCTCTCCTAATTTGGTAGTGATGCATTCAGTTTTTTGCTTGGTAAATCATGTAACAGATTGGTTTCATTTCACAAAGGAACAAGAAACAGGAGTATTGGCTTAGAGGACAGATAAAATATCCTAAGTCTCCTGTTATACTTAATTCGAGTAAACCTAAACCTTCAATTGTGGCTCAACACTGGTTGAATAAGTCCTTCCTTTCCTCAAGTCCCAGCAGGTATCCTACTTGCTGGCAGCAACTCCTGAATCTCACTAGAGCAGATAATTTGAGCTAAATCATAAATTGTCCCTGCATCTCGCGGTCAGAAGGCGAGGAGGTGATAAGTGTTTTCTGAGGTGTTTCTGATATATGTGTTTCCCTGAGGTTGTGAACACTGATTACAGAAGTGAGTCAGAGTCCATGGAAAGGGAGTTTTCTGCTAGATAAACCTCTACAGTGTGATTTCTCTGCAGGTGGAAGAGTGACTTCTGTCGGGAAGGAAAAACAGTATTATCTTTAAGGGGGCCCTCAGAATTAAGGGCAGAAGGCAGCAGTTCTATTACTGGGCTAGATACCTTCTTGCCCTGCAGAGCAACTCTGCAGTTTCAGAAATCTTCCTCTTGCTGCCATGAGGAGAGGTGAGATAACCAGACTTGGGTGTTCAGTTGGAATGCTGTAGATAGCCTCATTCCCCCTGATGTAGAGCAGGAGCATGAACTGTTTCCTATCTTCAGGCAAGTCACTCTCATCTCCTGGCTGCTCTGAGGTTTGCTTATGGTTGTTTTTACTGCACATGCACCATTAAAAATGGGCAGATGTCCGGACTGGTGACAGCAAGTGAGTGAGCATGACCAGCAAGAGCTGCTTTTCTGGTAAAGTGTCTGAGTTGGGAAGAGCATAGACCAGATCTCCTGCCTTGGGTAAATGACAGTCTGGACTGGCAGGTAACTGAAGAGCTCTGGGCTCTTTTTTTGTTCCCCTCTTGGTGGCTTTCAGCAGAGTAAGTGGAGAGATTTGCTGCTCTGTTTTGTCACTAGCCTCTCCCAAAAGGAGCAAACAGCCTGTCCATTTGTGGAGGGGGAATTTACCTTATCTGGATGGCATAAAATTGTCTGGAAGTTGCCACATTGAAATGCTAGAGAAAGTCTCAGCATGTTCTACTTGAAGTGACACCTGTCCTTTTAAAAACTAGAATGTTTGCTAAGACATTTAAACCCATAGATTATGAAGAAAAAAAAATCATGTTGCATTTAATGAAATATTCAAGGCTGCCTTCTTTTTTTTCTTTTTGTTGAAATCCCTGCCCCCAAAACAGCTATTTCAGCTTGAAAAATCTCATTTCAAATCAGAAATACTTTGGGGGGAATAAAACTAACTAGCAAGAACCTATTATCTACACATCTGTAGCTGTGTAATCACACTTCAGATGATTGACTGTCATTTCCATGTCTCTGTAGGAAGACTGAGTCTTTTCTTTCCATATCTAAAACCAAAACTAATGCTATCAGAAGTTCTGTGTTTGACAAATCTGAAGTCTAAAGTTCTCTTGCAGAAGAGCACTGTAGACAAGATCTGAAATGATATGTCCTTAAAAAGGGTAAATGTTTATTTGGGATTAATAAGCACATAATTGTGGTTTTCTGTTGCATTGCAACTATTTGGAAAAACAAAAGAAATTTTGGCATAAAGTTTTGTTCACCACAAACAGTAAGAATTAATTTTGGAATCTTCTTCATGGGTTTTGGTTCTTTAACATTAGAAGCTTTTTCAAGACTTTTCTAGGTTTATTTAGCCAACTAATATGACAGTATGAAATTTCTTTGTTCGCATCTCCTGCCTGACAAGCAGAGGGAAATGATTGAGGAAATGTATTGGAATTTTTTTTTTCCAATTCAAAGCACACAACTTTGTCTAATTGGCCTGAAGAAGTATGTATGTTTGTGGAAATGAAGATGTAAATTGGGAGCAATTAGTTTTGAATACTTAGACTATCTCTAGGTGGTGAGGGAGAAAGAAAAAGAAAAAAATCACAAACAAACAACAAGAATAAAAAAAACCCACTATCTTGTTCTGCTCCTGTTGTGGAAAACCATTTTGCTACTAAGTAAAGCAAACGCTGTGCAAACTTTAGCTAGTACAACTTTTATTGTTATTTGACAGATGGGTGTGCTTGTTTTTAATGGTCCTGTTTTGCCTTGATTATCTGCATCTTGTCACTTCTGGCTGAGCACGAGGAACATTTCAATGCAGACTACCTGTCAGTAGGAATATGCTTACAAACACTAATGTTGCAGCTGGAGTTAGCGTATTTTTTATGACTTGATTGAAGCATAGAATTGCTTTCTGAGCCCTGTGAGCTAACTGGTTTCTACAGCAAGTATCTCAGCTAGAGGGGAGCTCCTTGCTCCCAGCATCCTCCCAGGGCACACAGTGCGAGGCTGTGTGTGGTGGTTGAGTTCAGCCTCAGCCACTAATGGGTCCCTCCTCCTTCTCACTGACACCTGCTTAGACAGAAGATAATTTGGTTTTTTTGCAGAGAGTTGAGAGTAACCGCAGGTTTCTGGACATTATTTCTCTGCTCAGTAACGTGACACCTGTTTATGCCCATGTGTTATTATCTTCTGCTGTGGGTTTTTTTTTGGTGCTAGCCAACAAAATTCTCAAGGCTGACTTTAAGGCTTAGGTGAAGTGGGCATTTGCCAGCAAAACTGACTGTGAGGCAAAAGACCAGCTTGTGATTTTCTGTGCTGTCTTGACTATGCTTAGGAGCCTGGAAAACTGAGCCTCAGAAGAGGCTTATGCTACAGAAAAACAGTAACCATCCTTCTCCCTTGCAAACAGCAAATTCTACTCTCTTGATCTCTCCTCTTTTTCTGTCTGTTATCTTTATCTTGCTTCTTTCCATAGCTGGAGTTCTGTATCCCTGTTAGAGGCTTAAGTTTTCATCCTTGGAAAAGTTAAATTCTCACTGCATTTCTCCAAAGCTTTGAGGTGGCCTCATCTGTCACTGTATATGTGGATTCCTCTACCCTACTTACATAGCTCTACAGTTTCTGAGAGCTATGGGTGCATTGTGGCAAATGATTTGCTTTCCCAAATCCCTTCACAGAAGAATGAGTGGGTTTTTTCCCTGTGTAGCATTCAGCCCCTGTGAAAGCGTCCATATTTCTAAGTTCCCAAAGCTTCCAAGGACTGATGGTGTCTTTACCTTGCTCTACCTTACCTTTCTTCTCTGTGCCCTTTCTGAATGGGCAGCACAGAAAGCTCCACATATGGGGAAGACATGGGTTTTGCACATACAGCATGAATACTGCCAATTGCACCCACAATGGAGCTTTTTCATCCCAGAAGAATGAGGGAGGACCTAACAGTGTGTTAAATGGAGTGCAGAAATAGACACTGGTGACTCCATAGCACAACTCCCCCTCTGCAGGAGCACATCATGCCTGAGCAGCATGAAGGGAATGATGACAGCAGCCAAGTCCCTGCACAGGGGCTCTTTGGATTTTGGAAGTTGTGTGGGAGCATCTCCATTCTGGAGCAGTTTCACAGTGTCCAAACAGCAGTAGACCAATCAGAAGTGCCAGTCTCATGGAAAACTTGGAAAAATTTTGGCCAGCTTTCTGCATTCGATGTTGTGGCTATTAACAGAGAGCTGTAAGTGACACACGTGATCGTTTTGTTGGTTCTCTGGCTGCTGCCAAAGAAAGTGGCGTGGATCCCGTGGGTGACGTGCAGCTGCTGAGCCAGCCAGCTCTCAGGCCAGCCTGGCTGCCTGCCACCCCCGTGCTGGCTGAGCCCTGGCTGCTGGGGATGGGTTTCAGTGGGTGGTTTTCCTTCTCCTTGCGGGGTATGTTAGTTTTGCATCCTGCCATGCCTCTGACTGGTATCTCTTCTATGATACTGTGGGGGAATCTCTTCAAAATAGCTCCATGTGAATGTCTCTGGGCAAATAGTCTCCTGCTTTTAAATGCTGTTATTGTACCCAAAATGAGCTGCACAGTGCATGATCATTAGCATTTGTTAAGGAAGTGGGATGTGCTAGGTCCCAAACACGCAGATTTCTATATCATGCAGCCTTTCCCCACACCTGCTAGACTGGCATTTCTCCAGACAGCTCAGCATGAAGGTAGAGGTCAAATGGTTTTCCTTAGGTATTCTCTGAAGCTAACCCTGTGGTCTCCAACATTGTGTTCTTCAGGTATTTCTTTTGCAGTAATTTCAATGCCCCACATCTATTTATTTATTTATTTATAACTCCTGAGTTTGGTGTTGATGGAATATTTTTTCTTTCTTCATTGCTGGCAGAAAACCCTAAGTAA
The DNA here is from genome assembly GCA_024865655.1 of Emberiza elegans. Lineage (NCBI taxonomy): Eukaryota > Metazoa > Chordata > Aves > Passeriformes > Fringillidae > Emberiza > Emberiza elegans. The sequence goes on along the minus strand of JALJVW010002597.1, from coordinate 21,212,003 downwards.
ATTGCAGAGAAGCAAGTCCCAGGAGCATGATAGCATGCTTCACTCACAGTTACTGCTGCTGTGTGTGTACACACATAGATGTATGCGCAACTGCTTTATCCAAAATAGTGGTGATCATTACTGGTGGTAGTTTTCCTAGAAGTTTAAATTAACTGAAACAATAAATCTATCTCAGTTTTCTTTCCTGAGTTCCAGTTGGTAGCCCCAAAAACAATACTATAGTTTTAGTTACAAGGGCATTTTTTCTTTGTATTAATCATCCAAGCTCATGAATACTCCCATCCTGCTAAGACTGTGTCAGGCAGTAGAACCCTCCTGAATTTAAAAAAAAAAAAAAAACAAAACAAGAAAAGTGCAGAGAACATGATCTCATACCTCTGTTTAGTATGATCTCAACTTCAATCATGCTTCCAGTTGCTTATTAGTTGAACAGCAAGACAATTATACCTGGTTCTGGCTTCCTTTAAAGCAAGGCCAGGGTCTTTTCAATGGTGCCAGGGACAGGACAAGAGGTAAGAGACAAACAGAAGACGCTGCATTAGAGCATCTGGAAGCACTTTTTCACTCTGAGTGTAACCAGGCATAGAAATAGGCTACCAGAGATGATGTGGTGTCTCTATCCTTGCAGGTGTTCAAAACCCATCTGGACATGATCCTGAGCAGCTGGCTCTGAGCTGGCTTGAGCAGGGGGATGGGCAACATGACCTCCAGAGCTCCCTTCCACTCCCAACTGCTCTGTGATTCTGTGATCACAGCTCTTGTCCCTCTTCACCTTTACATCATTTCTTCTCCAAGGCAGAGTAAGTGATGAAAGGGAATGAAAGGAATGACACAGGATGATAGGGGAAACCTTTAGGAATGGGATAGGGAGGCATGATGGTGCCACTGAAATGTTAGAAAACAAGAGGTTGTCCCAAAGAAAACCCTGGAAATGCAGTGCAGCAGGATGCCTGACCCAGATGCTGGAAGATCAGTCCAGAGAAGCCATTAAGCCTCCACTGCTCTGCGTGTGAGCACCAATGATTTGGACATGGATATAAGTCTGTAAGGAGCTTCTTGGATGTTGAGTCCTCTTCCTTTTCATCTAGTGCAGCAGTGGTACAGAGCAACACTGGAATGCTAAGCTTCACAAACCCAGGCTCCCTGACAACTCTTGGCATTGAAGTGACTTTTGCTCCAGGCCCAGGGTTGGATCTTTGGCAGCGTGGTCCCCAGCTGCTTCTGGAGGCCTCTACTGTCGTGATCCTGGGGGCAGCAGGGAGAGTGTCAGCCCAGACACGTGATGAATACAAACTGAGAAAGGGACTTCTATTGTTTTATAACGTGCAGAAAATCAAAAGAAGCTGTAAGAAAAGAGGAAGCATCCTGTGTTCATCACTTTAACATAATCAGGAAGGTTGCTCTATTAATTTTTTCTTTTCCTTTTATTCCCCTACCCCAGTGCTCCCCATGCTAAAGTCACTCTACTTTTTCTGTATGTGGCCTGGGGGTAGTCACTGATGCTTTTACTGTGGAAAAGATCCCTCCATACCACAAAAAAGGATGAGGCTGTGCTCATTCATTTTTTTTAGTTGAGTTCTGTTTGTTCCATTATCTGCCCTGTGGTAAGTGACAGGTGCCACTCTTCTGGGGAGAGATTACACTGAAGTGTGACTAGAATCCTTTTAGCAGGCTTTTATATTAGTGATAGCTAGCTGTGCTAATGCTTAATTCTCCTTTTTTCCTTTTTTTTTAATCTTCATTGAATAAAAATATTAAACAGTGATGTTGCTATGGCCACTTGGAGTTACATCAGAACACTTACTGTGTTATTTATCTGTCTTACTAGCTGTAACTTTCTTGGTTTCCAGAGCATTGCTCCTGGAACTACTTGCTTTAAAAGAGACTAGGCCATCTCTTTACAACAATGAACAGGAATATTTTTTGGTTTACTGTGGGGGGTTTTGTTGATTGGTTTTTGGTTTGGGGTTTTTTAATTTGGTGGTTTTGGGAGGGTGGTTTAGGGTTTTTTTGCCCTTTTTCTGGCTTTTAGTTCTTTTTTTATTTTCTTTTTTTTAACATATTCTTAAATAACAGAATTTGTTGTAAATTAGATGCATCAGTGGAGCTGTTACCGCTCAATGTAAGAGAAGTTCCTTGAGAATCTGCTGATAGGTGTGTGTGTGTGTGAGGCAGCTAATGCTAGGGGCTGACATATCCTGGCTACTGGGAGGGAATACTTCAGAAGTTCCCACATCAAAAACTATTGTTGCTGTCAGCAGGGAAGGGTAGCAGGCTCAAGGCAGGGACTGAAAAGGATTTTCTTTGATTTGGTTTTTCCTAGTGATGAGGGAATTTTTAGGATATGAGTATCTATCTGGTGGGAAAAAAACCCACTAAGGTGCCCAACATAAATGCCTAAGTGGATTGGGAGCGAAAAGAGGTCTGACAGTAAAACCTGTCCTCTTTTGCTGTCACCTTTCTAGTGTCTGCTTTGGTCTTTTGATGATAGTTGTGGCTGAATATAGGCCTAAGGTATCTCAGCCCTGATCCGCAATCCCAGCTGCTCTCTTGTCCCCATCCTCCAAGAATTTGTACTGCACATCCTGCTGACATTGCAGCAACACTTTGAACTTCCCTCTTTTGGCAGCCTCCTCCTGTGCATTCCATTAGGTCACAAATTCTTGAAACTAAATGTTCTTCCCTACACAGATTCTCCACGTTCCCACTGTGTTTCTAATTTTAAATTTGTTAGTGTACAAATTAGTGTAGACCTGAAGTGTCCCATTAAGACCTGCCTCTGTTTCCTGGGAAAGTGTCCTCTGAAGTATCCTCAGAGTGTCCACTGAAATCTCTAAGGTAAAAGAAGGTTGTCAGGGCTCTGGAATATGCAGAGAAAGCTGATCTGTTTCCCAGAGATGCTCAAATGTTCTACACAACATTTAAATGTTGCATTATGTTTTCCCTGTGGCACTCACATAATCTTGTTTCAGTAATTGAAAGTTACAGAAATTGGAGCTTTATCATTTAATAACCTTCCTACTTGCTGTTTGCTCAGATGACTGTGATCTAGTTAAAAACATTATGCAAATGCATTTATAAACAAAAAGTAATCAACCTGTAGAGGAAGGAAAGCCAAAGCAGGAATACACTAAAATTAAGAGACAAAAATAATATACCTGAGACTTGAATTCAGAAAATACTGATCAGTCCCAATTTTATGCAAAAACATAAATGTTTGGATGTTGGATGTGCTGATTACTTAACAACCATAAAATTCTTGCTTTCCTGTGAAGTGTTAACTTTAGTAATGGGATATTTTGACTGACAACAAGTGAGAGCAGCTTAATATCTTACTAATCTCTTACTAGGACACTTTATTTGCACTTGTCAAAAAGATGCTTTCTTCTGTCTTTTATGTCTGTGATTTAAGATCCAGCCCTCCACTAAAGATTGTAGTTTGTTGTTTGAAGTTCTGAAATATAAATCAGCAACAGAAATGGAATAGAAGTAAATCTCTGGCTGCCTCAGTGATGGGGAGGGCAAGGGCAGCTGTTTGGTTCTTGGAGAACATTCAGCTCTGACCCACTGCATATTTCAAGTGGTTATGAAGTTGTGCATTACCAGCAGGAGTCTCTTAGTGTGAATCTGCAAGTACTTGGTAAAGACCTGGCAGTTTTGTCCATCTGTAAGGGACACCATTTTTCCCCTAAGTTTATTTTTAGGAAGAGAGAACAGAAGACATTAATTTAATCTGTTTTGGGGGTAATTGGCACTGTTATCAGTGGTAATAGGAAATGTTGGTGGCTGAGATAATTCAGTACTTGGAAAAAAGTATCAAATGCTTCACTTCAGTGTAACTTCCAGGTTTGTTTTTTTTTTTGATAGAGGAATGTGATACTAGATCAAATAATTCTACATAAAGAGACATATTCTCATGCCTGCTGTTGACAGTAAAGGACACTTTTTTTTAGGAGAGGTGCCAAACACACCACTCTAATTATGCAATGCATAAACATCCTAAAAGGATAGGTAGAGATGATTGTATTTCTCTTCACTCCTCAGGTGATTAATTGAATGCTGTTAAGTGAGCAAAAAAGTCCATCTTTTCACAGGACTGTTCTCTCTCATGCATGTTTTTCAAAGGATCCATAAATCCATGGACTTTTCCTTCTGACATTAAGATCTGGTTAACAGTTCTACCTCTATACAATTAACAAACTTTGCCCAGTTTCTGCTCACAGAAGTTTCTAAATCAATGTGTAAGACAGATGTAGAGAGAACACAATTTCTGTCCCCAGCCATCTCCTTTCCAGGGCAGTTGGTATAAATTTTATTGGAAATTGCTCCTGGCAGTATGTGCCACTTATTTTCCTTTAATCCTGTTTTCATCTCACCTCATAATGATTTCAGGAATGTTTTTAGTTTCCAAAGCCAAGGAAACAGTTTCTTCTTGGCGGAAATAGCGCTGGCTGTTAAATAAAAAGAAATGTGCTTTTCTGGCTTAGCTGCATGAAGATGATTGTACAATCTGTACTGTACGCTTGGAAACTGCTGCAACAAGACGTGCACCATATGGTGTATATGGCATTCCCTTACCTCAAGTGTTCCCTTACTCAGGCTGCTGTGGTTGGTAATGAGCTCATTTCTGAATAAGGGAAATATGGCTGGTTTTTGCCTTTTTTGATGGGGGTTGGGGAGGTGAGAGGAGGGAAGCAGAAATCTCTACGTGCAAGAACAGGGCAAAGAAATGTTGTCATTCTTCACCTCTGCTGGTTTTCTGATCAGCTTGAACCCTATAGCAATCAGGAACTTCATTAGGAAAAAAAAGGGAGACTATTGAGCTGAGGTTAAGTTTAACGTGATGCCATGATAAGAAAATAGAATTTAAGTAAGAATGGTTTTTGTTTCTCTTTCCATCTGGCAGACACATAGTCCATAAATAAGTGGGAAATGAGCACAATAGGCAGGTGAAATGTGATATCAGCTCTCTTTTACTGTGTGAGAAGAGAATGGGAGGCTCGTAACCTTGGGAAACTCTTCTGCACATTCCGTTCTCCTCCTTGGAAGTCACCTTAGAGAAAACTCTAGGAATGTGATACAGAGAAGTTAAAATTTTCTCTACCTGTGTGCTCCTAAAAACCACAGACAGAGAGGGAAATCCATTTAGGCTATCACTGCTCCCAGGCAAAGTGGGTTTAGCATGTCACCATTCTTTCCTGATCTGCCCTAAATAGAAACAACCATTTCAGGGAAATTGATAACCTGTATGACCAAGCTGGGACAAAACACTGTTTTGTACTCCCTCCTATTAGATGTCCTTGTTCATGGTGTGTATCCTGGTAAAGCATAGTCTCGCTGAAATAAGCAAGTAGTAGACCATTTGTGTGTACAAAAGCTTGAAATGGCTTTTTTCTCTCCAGGATATTGCATTCTACATTTATTAAGATGAATTCCATCCAAAGTGACATGCAGTGACATGTCAGGCACATTAAGAATAAATGTCTATGATGTATTGTCCAGGCAAAAGTCTAAAATATCTAGATAAGCATTTCTTGAGCTTGCATATTCTTAGTAATCTATTCAAGTATCCTAACACAGGAAAAGTCACGGGACTAAAAGGAATACATGATCCTGAATAAAAGGAATATCCTTTGTCAAGGGCCAAAATATGATCTTTTGTTACAGGCTATTAGTGTTACAAAGCCTGTGTAGAATTTTCTTTCAAGAACCTCAACACTTACCTGAGATAATGGGTAGATTGTGGAGAACAGAGGCATACTGGGGACTGGAACTGCAGTTGTGGATAGGGCAAGCTGCATGAAAAGTAAGGTGTAATACCACCACACAGTTTTTCATGTAGTGAACAAAACCAGTCTGTAGTGCCATTGTAGTTACACCATGAGCATTGTTAGGGCAGCCAAGAGCTGATAACTGAGGGCTGTCCTGTAGGATTGCTTCTGCCATGAGAGGTGTGATGTGTTGCCTTGGAAAACAAATTGAGCATGGGATGATGATGCAAAACCCCAAGCTCCTTTCTTGAATGCAGATGGTCCTATTACTCCCCAAGGTTTAGGGTTATTTTTGTTGAATTTTGGGTTCTCACTTTTATTACTTGGGGATGAATATGAACAGAAAATTGAAAAATAGACTGCATCATTTTTGTTTTCCTGCATTACCATTTTAGCTAAAGACACCTCAATAAGGATTCATGACAAAATAAATGTCTATAGTATTAAAGGGTAAAGAACATAATTGCTAATTTGAGGAGTTTGAAGAAAAGCATCAAGAACAGCGTATTTGACTATTAGACAAACAAAAGCTGAATTTTCTAAGCTTAAATTGGCACTTTTAAAATGAAAAATAGATTTATATTGTAATGAGTGTTAAGAAACAGACCATTATCTGTGAAGTATCATTAAAATTATTGAAATGAAGACAAACATGTATTCTTTAATTTTTCATTATCTGAAGTCTCCAAAAGTTCATGAGGGTTTCTCACTGCATGTTTTTTATGGTGTGTTAGAGAAAGAAAAACATGCCTGAGCCAATGAAATATATTTGCATAGAAAATAAAAAAAGTAATTGCATTTTTGTATATGTATGGTCAGGTCAGAGGTCAGTAAACACTTGCACATTTCTCTCTATGGAAGCAGGCTTTAATTCTTTACTATTTCACTTTTCATCATTTATCAATCTGCAAATCAGTATTTAAAACACTCTCATGTTGATTTGGCAACAGTCCTTTTGCATTAATTTGTGCTAGCAGTGTTAAGAAAAGGAGAGCCAGAGCCTGAAACTTCGGTGTCTGTTGAGAAAACTGTCAGACAGGAATACGTGTCCTGCTGCCACATGGGAGTGGACTTGAATTAAAATCCAGGTTGTATTTGCACTGTGGATCACTATCTGACTTCCTGGGTTGCATAAACCTATTCAAGGACAAGGATCATTCCAAGCTCTGAGGTGCAAATAGAAGTAATTTCACCAAGAAATTGGTGAAATATAGAGAATAGAAATATCTAGTCAGAGGCCACTAGACTCATGTTTCCTTGGGAATACTCAATCACACTTTGCAGGACAGACTAACACAGTAATAAAACTTTGGGGGGTACAGCATGGCCTCCTTGTCCAAGAGCTTTAGAATATATTATTTTAGATATTTATTATGTATAGCATATATTTCAACTCCAGGGAGAAGCAGCTTTCAAACAGAATATCAAATATTAGAACTGGACCTATCCTTAAGACTTTTACAATATACTGGCTTCCAGTGGAAGTCTCAATGTAAATAAAATGTTTATCTAATTTGAAAACCAAATATCAAGTTAGATTGGTGCCTTCCTTGTAGAATTCAAAAGAGGTAAAATATTCAGTTTCCACAGAGGTTCTCCTTTTAGGTTTCAAATGAGGGGCTTTTGTAATGAAAAAAACACTCAGCTCTGAGGATGTATACAGTTCTTTTCCTGCTTGGGATGATGAAAGTGTATGCTTTTGTATTTTTTGCCAAAATCAGTTTGACCTCAAGTCTTACCACAATTTATTGCCCACCTGCAGTTCCATGCAGAAAGACCTAAATACAATTTATTTCCTTGTACTTTATCTGACACAAGTGAGCCCAAATCTTTCCTGGGGTTCTGAGCTGTGGTGGCTGAAAGTCTTCCCTGTTATGTAGACAAGAGTTTACCTGAAAAATGACTGGATTGACTAGGGATGTTTAAGATGCTGTGTTTCTCTGGATAGCCTCTTGACCTGAGCACACTCACTACTTCTCATGTTGTCTTACATCAAGAAAGGATGAGCTTGAGAACAGTCTTTTAATTGCTACTTCCAGAACTGTGATTATCAGCTTAGTATTGTCACTTTCTTGCTGTTTTACCCTTTTAACACACACTGCTTTGCACATATGTATTGTAGTCCTTGTAAGCATCTGCTCCAGCTGAAAGCCAGACCTGAAAACAGGTGTGCTGAACCCCACCATAATCTTCATATTTTAATTTTTTAGTGTTGTTAGATCAACCTATTTGCTGGCATGCTTCCATCTTAAACCTGAATTCTTTCTGGACAGTATTCCATTCTTACAAATATGTATCAAACTACTTATTCTTCTCCCAGCCCCAGGAAACTGTAGACTATGTTACAAATCTCATTTAGCACTAAAGAAATTAATTTCAACCTTTATAGTTTTGAGTGAATGCTTAGGGATTTGTTCCCATTCTCCACAGCTCAAAAAACCACAAAACACCAAAACCCAAGACCAAAACAAAATCAAACCCAAAAAAGCAAATAATAATGCATCTTGGCATGATAACCATTTTCTGATTTTCTGTTGGCTCAGTTTATTATTCTGTGTGTGTGTGGTTTTGACATTCAAGCCCCTGAAGACCTTATTTTAGACTTCCTGAAATAAAATTCTACAACAACTTTCAGAAGTTTTTAGTTGAGTGAAAATTCAGGGATCCCTTTGTTAAAATTATAGTTCCAGCACTGCACCACCACTTTGAGCAGAGATGAAATTAATTTCTTGTAAACTAAATGTGATGTCAGTTCTGTGTCTGAGTGAAGACATGAGGATCTGAGTGTAGCAGAAAATGTGGACCCACAGTGTAATTGCCTTCTGGCCTCTAAAGATCAATGCTACTTTATCCTTCAACTATTCAAATCTTCTTTGAAGCCAGGAAATGCTGATGTTGATGATGATCAGGAGCATAACAAGCATAAAGATCCAATCTGCACTAACCAAGTATCAGGTGAATGCTGGTTTTGGCTTCTTCAAGGAACTCCCAATTCTTTTTGTCTGATTCCTCTTCTACCAAAACCCTTCCCCACGGGTGGCTTGCCCAGCAGCTGCAGGAGGCACATTATTAATTCCTGCCATCACCAAGCAGGCCTGTGCCTGGCTGCAAGCCCCAGGTGCCATCTTAATACATGTAATAGCAGCTGTAAAACACATGTTTCTCATGTTTAGTGAAGTCTTAACACCATATGGTTGTCAGTGTTCACAAATGAGGTGTTATTAAGTTGTCAGTTGCTTACAGAGGTGAAGTGGAATGGATTGGATGAAGAGGGAGGAGTGACCTTGAGTTAATGGAGGCTACTGTGGCACACTAAGCAATGAATAACACTGTGGGTAATAACTAGCTTGTTCTCATCCATATCCCTTTTCAAGTGCACCTTCTTTTATTACATCAATGATCAAGTAGTCGGTGCATATGGCTGGAGGCAAGGAATTAAAAGGTATAAATAACACATACTTTAATTGAAATCCAACTGTGAATGCCTGGCCTCTGTGATTAAACCTTTTATCATATGGATTGTCCCAGCACAGGTACATTCCTACTACTCAGAGAACTACTTAGCTTCAAAAAATAAAAAGGCCTTTCTGTCTTTCCGATGTCCAACTTGAGTTATTTGAGAATTTCTTTGGCAATACCAGGACAAGTGTTGTGGGTAAAACAAACACATTCTTGCATGTGTGTAAAATCCTCCTGCGATCCCTTTTGCTCAAATGCTGGTGGCAAGCACTTTGAACATGCCAACACTGCAAAGGGAGAGGGAGCATGAGAGCTGGCATTATGGGTACTGAGGGTCATCTGCCTTAGGGCTTTCCAATCCTATTATAGCTCACTAATGTAGTCCCTAGGATTTCCTAAAAATAGTAAAAAAAAACATTGGATCGGGCCAGCCTTGGTAGTGGTGCCTAAGTACAAAGGCTTGATGCTGGATTTCTCCAGGCTTTCTGTCTTCATCAAACCTCAGTGAAAAGGCTTGATGAGCAGGCTGCTGAGCGAGCAGTGTGACTCCCAGGGGGACTTAGCTGTGTGAGTAGATCAACATTTGCCTGAAAACAGGGGCACTGCTGGTGTCATCCTTTACACAATGTGTAGCAGAGTGGGACCTTGATTACTGTGATGGAAACAGCAATGGGTTATATTTATTATAGATCACTTCATGGGTAGACTGTCTGCACTGATGATGAATTAATGTTTTCCAGGGAAGAGGGATGACTAGCTGTTCCTAAGCCTCAAATTTAGGAGTTTGGTTTGTTTATAACTCTGTCTGGAAAGAATCCTCCAAACATTATCCAAGATTTACACTTATGTGATATGATAACCAAGCTGAAAAAAACCAGTGTTCTTGACAGCAGTATCCAAGTATTTTTCTAGTTCAGATGTGTCATATCTGCAATATGATGGACTTCTTTTAACAAGTCAGTACTGACATAAACTTGATGCTTGGTATTTGCCAAATAAAATTATGTGGAGGAAAATCTCTGTGTCTGAGCTACAAAAAAAGCTGGTTGCTGCAAAGAATGCAGAAAAATAACATTATACAAAGCTCACAGTCCTGTATTAGTGCAGTGAATAACCCTGATAATATATTTTAAATTACTCACTTAAAGATATTTGGTTTCTCTCAAGGAGATTTATCAGGAAAGACCAGTTTTTGTGGAATGTTTTTGAACCTAAACTACATAAAAGAGGCCAGTAAATACAGACCAGCAAAAGGAGAGAATGGCTCTGGGAGCTGTTAGAGTTATAAATTATTTGGTTTTACTGCAGCATGCAGCTGGAAGGTTCTTCCTTGATTTAAACAGATGCTTTGTTTTCCCCTTTGTTGATATACCAAGTTTTCAAAGGCACTTAAGCCAGGTAAATCAGTATTTCTAACACTGCAGTAAACATGTCAATTGAATATGGTGCTGAGAAGAATTCTGAATTAAAAATCTAAATGAGAAGTTTTGCATGGCATCTGGTGAAAGGAGGAGTTTGAAACTGGTAGCACTAGGTTTTCATCTATAAGAAGCCAACAAGCACCACATAAACTGTTTTATCCTTCATGCAGCAATACCTAAGGTTTTAAAACTAAACTCTTTGAGCCTAAATTGTTACAGCTTTCTTAAGTTTTACAATTTTTTTTTACTGTATTTAAGTTGCTGTGCAAGAGTACATGTTTCAAGAAGAACACCCTTGGTATTTGAAAGAAGAGAATTCAATAAGCTAAATTACAGAAAGAAATAGATTAGGTTTTTACCCCACAGTCTCCTTTCAGAAAGGCCTCCCCAAAGGCCTTTTCAAATCAGCAGGTTGCATCCCAGGGAAGGACAGGATGAAGGCTCACCTTGTTGCAGCGTGCACTAAGATTTTCTCTAGTGTGTCTCTGTCATCTTCTCTGAGACTGCTTTTGCTTTGAAGCAGGGTAGGAGAAAGCAGAATCCTGCAGGGACTGTGCAGGCAAAAGCAAGTGCTCTGATGTACTCTACAGTGGTTCATGCATATATACAGGGGATGTAGAAAAGCTGTTTTATTGGCAAGGGGGCTGTTGGCCAAGGCACCATGGTTATGCAGTAGTACCTTGGGACCAGTACGTTCCACAAGAGCAGACACTGTGAATTTTGAATTACTGTTGCCTCTAAAACATTATGCAGCCAATAGTGCTGTACCTCCACACAGTAATTGTCATTCAGCACTCAGACTTTGCCAGCTATTTTAAAGTTCCCCAGCAAATCAGTGTGTCCTCAGTGTTTCACAGCAACAGATCTTACTGGTTCAATGTCACCTGATAGAAATGAAAGACTTTATCTTATAAAAACTTGGTAAACATGAGAACATGTATATTGTGGGGAATGATTCTCTGTTGCTGAGCCCTGGACTGCTCAGGAGCTCACATATGCCTGTTCTATTTTGGGCCTTTTGTAATAATGCTGAAATATTTCAGCTTGCCATGAACTTTCGTCCATTGGTTCATAACAAGCATAAAGATCCAATGAAGCAAGGAAAAGGTATGGTGAGGTATATGTTATGCAAAAAAAAAAAAAAATTCCCTCTCCCTAAACTCGTGGAAGCTTATCAAATTTATTGAAGAAAGTAACCAAACAAACCAGTCAAAAAAATCCCCCCATACCAGCTCTGGGTTGTGTCATCAAGCATGACCTCCTACAGGTCAGAGTCTGTAGAAGGTCTCCAGTCAAAGGCAGAATGGAGATGTACTAGAAGGTTTGAGATCTGTTTACAGCAGGGTAAGAATAAATCTGGAAAATGTATAAAGAAGGGTTATGACCCAAAATAATCCTTGTACTCTGAAGTCCTTTTGAGTCTTGCTAACCTACAGAACATCTGCTCACAGTCTCTGTTGTAGAAGTCCAAGCTGTCCCTGATGGAAGTGCAGTGTTCACAAGTCCTACAAAAGCCCTGGAAAATGCTCATTCTCAAGTGCAATATCAATCTGTGATGCAATAGATACCATGAAAAACATTCACATGAGTCCCCTGGCACATGGAAAACTATGTCTTGATAAAGGAGTGTTGTCAACAGGGACACTGTCCTTGCTTGGAAGATGATCCAGTTTGTTGTCTCTCCTTGTGCAGCGACCAATATCCTGGGCACTGTACAACTCCATTGCCATGATGCTACCTGCAAAATTAATTTGTCATGTGTGTATCAATTTGTGCCAAACTATCTCAATTTTCAAGTGATAGTCATGTTAAGAAACAAAAGCCAAATAGAATGGGATTTCAAGAACATTTCAAGCACATATATTAAGTATCAATTACTTAATTTAAAACTGCACCCACAGTCTAGATAAATTTTTTAATATTAGATTTAGCTTCAGTATTTGGTGTGACGTTACTTGAATTTACAGTCCAGGAATGAAGTCATTTCAGCAGTGGAGGAAAAAGAGTGAATGAACAACCTTTATTGGTTACTGAGCTTTTTCACAAGAAAAAATGCACTTTTTTTCCTCCTGTTTTCTGTAGAAAACTTTGTTACCTTATATATGTGGGCTATGTCTTGTTGACAGGGGGAAGTTTTGCTTTTTAGCTATGTTGATACCATTAAATTGGCAAAACCCCTGTAGTGTGAATACAGTTATTGCTAGAATAAAAGTGCTTATGTTAGTATATCTTATTCCATTTCAGCAGGAGAAATAATTTACACACCCATAAATCACCTTATATTTTTTCAGACTATATCTGCACTAGGGCTTTTATTGTAGTACTTCACTAGCAGTCAGGCTCACTAACTCCCTTTCTACCCTGACACTGAATCTGGGTAATGTGCCAGTAGGCTCAGCATTATACTTGCTTAAGTTTTCCCAAAGCAAGCAGAAGGTAAATGTGAGATCTTGTCAGAAAAAAAAGTCAGAGTTTTCTCTTTTTGGAAAGTCTAAAATCCTTTTGAGCTCAAAAGGTAAACAACTTTTAGCCATAAACCTTTATATGAAACCCAGACATTTAATTTTTGAATTCTTCCTCTGTGTCTCTCCAGAGATGCTTAGGTTGTTTATGTTGCCAATTTGCCCTGCACTCTGAACACCCTTTGTGAAACTCACCTTCAACCTTCAAGTCCTTGTCTTCAGGCGTGTTATAGCTCATCACCAATGTCCTTGGCAGAGAGCAAAGGAGCCAGGTGCCGAATGCAGCTCATAAGGGAGGACTTCTATTGCCTGAAAAGACACGGAGGTACTTACATGTGAAAAATGGGAGAGGAAAGGTATTTGCTATTCATAACTTAAAAAAACCCCAAACAACCAAACAATAGGCTCTTGATCTCAATTAAAAAATACTCACAAGGAAAGAATACTTCGGATAAGAAAAAACCAAAAACCTCCCAAACACATTCTCCTTGATTAAAGACCCTATTTTCCTTTATTCCTCAAAAGAAATGGATTGTTGGAGAAAAGGCACCAATGAACCTGGTAAACTTTGGTCAAGAATGTTGAGATTACAGTCACCAATTTCAGCATGTCATGAGCAGTAACTGGGACCGTTTGCCTCTTACAGCTCACTGGGTGAGCCCCTTCTTTCCAGTGTTTTTCACCATGACACCCAGCACAAGCACTTAAAGAGCAAACTTCAGAAACACATTGCAAGAGGCTCCTGAAGCATGCTTTAAAAGCAAAGCACGTTAAACATTAATCGAAATTAACACACTGCTTACAAAGGATAAATCCAGATGAATGTCTGACCCATAGGATTTCCACTTCCCTTTAGTCTGAGGTTTCACATGGTTCAGTGACAAAAAGAATTGTGCTGCAAGCTGCTGGCAGAAGAGGTAGCAGAGGGAAGGCTGTGTTTCTCTGGCTACAAGTTCAGATTTCATCCCTACCAGAGTGGTTTTAGACTGTTTCACAAAGGTTTTCTTTTTTTAGTTTTTGGGAACCAGTGTACTGTGTCTTCCTTTCTGCCTTGATTTAAATTTATAATAGTATTACAAATGTTGAAAGGTAATGTTCAAAGCATCCAAAATATATCGTGCACTAGATTCATTCAAATTAGAGTTCTCTGAGTTAATCCCTGCCAAGCAATTCCTCTGAAATTTAGAGAGTTGTATAAGCCAAGGACCCAGACTGAACCACTCATGAAATTCTAGGTAATTTAAATCTGGATTTAGGCATTTTATTGACATGTTTACTTGATGTGATTTTTTTTGAAGTCTCTGTCCCTTTATTTGGCTGTCTGAATTCTGATGCCATATTAGGAGAAAAATAAAGCCTTTGCAATTTTCACAACCTAGGTAAAAACAAGAAAAGTTAAAAAAGCATTAGGCAGTCTTTTCTGGCTCTGCAGGATTCTGATTTGCATTTTTTATTTTGAAGATTTTGGGAGAAAAAAAATCTGAGCTTTGCCTGCTTTCATGAATAGTGCACCCACGCCTTTTAGAGACATTCCTGCTCACAATCTCATCAAATTACAGATGGGCTGAACACTGATTATCAAAACCTTGGTTTTTTATTTGCATGATGAAGTGTCACCATGGTATTTACCAGGCTTAATAATTTGGAAAGTCACGATTTGATTGCCTTCATTTTGATGCGGCTCCACCTTGGCAATCAAGTGTTTGTGACTGCCTTGAGTGCAGTCAGGGTCCTGGGAGGCTGTGCCTCCAGTCAGTCCTGGGGCAGGGCTGGCCTCTGGGTCTGAGCAGTGGCGAGGGGAGCCTCACATGATGTCATTTCTTGTACAGCCTCTGACATAGATCAGGTTTGCTATTTCCTAGCAAATATGATTTGCTAGAAAAGAGCAGACTCAGACTCCCTCTCTGAGTGCATTACTGTTGCACAGTTTTTACAGCACAGTTGTTTTATCCATATTTGTGCCTGCCCTGTGCCAGCCCATGGTGTCCACCCTCTGCTGCACAACTTCATTCCTGGTCCTTATCTCCAAATCCCTGCTCTGCTTTTTGTTTCTGAAATCATGCACTGGCCTTGCTCCAGTTCTTCAAAAGTTATTACCCTGACTTTTACTGGGATTCCCGTATTTCTGGCTTTTTGACCCTCTTTACAGCCTAATTTTCAAACTGGATTTTCCATCCCTGCCTCTAGACCCTGACTACTAACCATGCTTTATGCCAAACACAAGGGTTTGCTGTGGATTTTGCCTTCTCTATGTTCCTAGTTTGTACTTGGTCAAATTTAATACACAATTTAATACCTGCCCTGTTTTTACTATTAGTGGTCCCATCAGAGGATAAGAATTTTCCACATCCTTGTGAAGAAAAAGTCTACTGTTCCAAAACAAAAGCATTCACCTCCATTACCCTTGATCAGAAGAGTATTTAGGCTACAAGGACCTAACTTACCATTTTTTCCCACTGATCCCCATAGTGAGGCTAAAGGAGTTGCTGTTCCCTCTTTGGCTCAGTTGCTGGCCATTCTGTTGTCCATCCCTGTACTTCACTTTTATGTCCTTCTTTGACATGTGGAATGATTCTGCAGGCAGGTAATTTATGATAAAGGATCTCACAGTGCATTTCAAATTGTTACTGTGCCCAAGATACATTTTCCAGACAGCTGGTTCAGCATGCAAGAGCTCATAACTCAGTATTTTCCATCAATGTCTTATGCACATTAGGATTGTCAAGGGGATTTTGTAAGGACCATTTTCAGAAGGAGTGAGCTAATAGAGAAACATTCTCCTCAGTTTGCAAAGAATTTGCCAGGCAATGCCTATTAATAATAATGGTGATGATGATTGTTATTGTTTGTTTCAGTGGGATGTATGTCATTCAGATGGAGATTTTGGTCTGTTGTGGTAGTTTTATTTGTGATCTGATTTTCCCAGGGGTGGGAATGGATTGCTGTTTATACAATGCAGCTGTGTTTTGGGTAGACTGGTACATAAACTGTGGACACAATTTTTCTCTGAGGGGCTCTGGTTTTATTTCCCTCTGACAACACTGATATGCAGTTTTTACAACTGGCATGAATGGTGGATTTCCTACAGATTCATCAGAAAAATGAGGAACAGTGAATTTTTAAGCGATTATAACTAGTATCAATTATGAAGCTGTTATAATTATAAAGTAACCCAAAATGAAAACAAAAACTCAATGAAAACTCAGGCATAAATAACTATTTGTGTTCAGAAGAGTGATTCAGGATTGGGCCTTGTCATTAAAAGCAGATAACTAAGTTAAATAATACCGAACAAGTGGCTGCATGTATGTCAGAAAATTATTAATTTATTAACATTTAAAGAGGAACACAATTCATATAGTAATTTACATGCTACACATTGATGTATTGCATTTCATTGTATCTAACTATAGGGAATCTTTATGTTTTAAATTATTCTAAATGTCATGTTATATAATAAACATTATTTATATAATTATTGTTATTATTCATATTAAGACATTTAGTGTGATGAGGAAGATAGATTTATTTTTTTTTAACTATATGGATTATAATCAGGTCAATCTCTCATTAAAGCTAGTATCATGCTCATTGCAGCAGCTAAGATCTCCAGCTGCAGATATTGATGAAATACACCCTGAAAGTCTTCAGGCACTGGTGGCTCTCCATTATCAGGGAACAGGAACTGAAAGGTGGCATTCCTCACTATGTTGACTGGGTAAATGGGGTTGGGCAGAAGAATTGATACCAACCCAAAAACTAAAGCTGTAAATTTTCACAGCTCTCTGCAGTGATAGAAGGATCCATGTAGGGAATGCTGGTACTTAAATTACCTCTTCAAAGGGGATATAGATTGAAACCATTGTCTAACTCTAATTGACCCCTTAACAGTGGGGGAGACAGAAACATCTGGATCTGCAAGAAGTCAGGCCAGTCAGGGATGTTTCACCTGTTCTCTCTGCTCTTTGGTTTAGGGAGGACTAGATATGAGTGACCACTGTATACAGGACCAGCCTCACAGTGCTTGCAAGACATGTCTAGTTGGGGTGTTTTGGGGGGGGGGGGAAAAAAAAGCAAGAACAGACAAATAAAACCAAACCCCAAATCAACAAAAAAGCAAACAAAACAACAACAAAATCCATTAACAATTTCCCCAATAAACAATTTTGCTCCCCAAAACACATCCCCTCCCCCCAAACACCATACTATATGCTAATTTCTGAAGCATTCCGAGTGTTGACCAAATGTACATTGCCCTGTTGACCAAGAATCTTGAACATGATTAGAGGTCTGGATGCCTTTGTTTTGGGAAATCTCCCCTTCTTCTGAGAGACCAGGTTTTTATTTCTCAGCATGTATGCTGAGATACCAGTCATGAACACACACTAAGAAGCTCCCATTTGATGTTAAAATCCCCTGGCTGTCTTGTTAAAAGATTGACTTTAACCCCTGCCTATGATGGGATGCATGCATCAGTTTTCCACACATGTGTGAGCAAATACAGCAACTACTTCTGTTCTACCTGTGTGCAGTAGATGGGATCCAAACATGAAAAATATTCATACCATTCCCATGGATGTTTTCTTTATTTTCTTTGTTTCTTTGTACCTTGAAGGTACATTGGAGGAACTGATTGAAAAAATGGAGAGTCAAAAATTGCAAACAAATCAGAAAGACAGGAAAGTTAACATAGAAAATAATTTATGACTGAAACCCTGATGTTGTAGCACTGAAAGAAGGTGAATGACATCAGGACATGCTACAGGATTGAAAAGCCTGAACTCTTATCAGGATAATGGGGTCTCATCTTAAGGTAGCTATTAGTGTGCCATTAGAACACAGATGTTCTGTCTTTTCATTTAATTTCCTCTCTGTCTCCATTATTTTTCAAGTGTTCTTCACATCCCAGTACTATGCAGCACCATTTCAGGTCTGTGTGTGTGCTTCACATCCTTGTGTCTTCACACATGCACAGACAGTGTGATACATGAAGATTTCCTGAGCTGAAATAGGTACATTCAGACCTGTAGAGTCAATTATAAAGCAGATCAAACTAGATTGCCATAATCCTGTCAATCTATACATTGACCCTGTGTATCAGAGCCTTCTGTAAGCTACAGATAGGATAGTAAGGATTTGCCAGCGTGGGCTTGGAATGATTGCATTACTCACAGGTAAATAAACTGAGTTGTCTCTAAGAACAAAAAGAATGGCAACAAGGTCTCAGCAACAGATGGCATTCAGTCTCTCAGCAGCCATTCAGGCTAAAAATCTGAAACTGTATTTGTGTTCAGGAGTAGGGAAAGTATTCCATGAGGCCAGCCAGTGTAGCAGCAGTACCTTTGATATGTACCATGGATAAAGTCATGCCACTAATAAAGTTTGATGGCATCACCCATTAGATGTTTGTTCCTTCAGTAACAGGTTGTGCTTTTTTGAAAATGCCTTATTGTTGCTAGTTTTACTATTGTACCTGCACACAAAGCAACTGTTCTTCCAGGCAGTTCCTTCACCCAAGCAGCATCTGCAGTGTCACCTATGCTGCCATTTGGCTGCAGGGCTGGCAGAGTGCTCTCCACCAGGATGGGGCTTTATGCTCACCTTCTCTGTTTCATGTCCCTTTTCTTTCCCTGGTTTGCACTATCCTACCAGACCTAATCCACAGCTGTGGACGTAAGAGCTTTATCCCATTGCTGTACTGTCCTCAGTGCTTCATCTCAGACTAATCCAGTGCCAGTACAAAAACAGCTTTCTCACTTTGTAGAGAGGCTTTCAGCAGCTTCTTACTGGAGCCAGACAGCAGGAACTGCATGGTGCCAGAAGTAGGGCTGTGATGGACCCTTGGCTCTTGGAAAAGCAAGAAAGCCAATGAAGAAGCCTTGCACGTCCTCTACTTTCTTCCATCTGTGCGCTGATTCTGGAATATGAGTCAGTTCACCACATATTGTGAGCAGAGAAAGAAGAATTTACTGATTTTTGCTCATGAGGTGAATAAGGTGTAATTCCATAAAGGCATAACTATATATGTATTTAAAAATGGAAAGAATTTCAGTGACTTTATTTTTGTGACGTTCAGGTGAGTTAGAAAGGATCTGTGGGTTTGAGTTACAAATATCAGGATACTGTCACTGATTGCAGTGAGAGCTGAAGAATTCCATCATTTATGAGAAACTTACGTGCTCCAATAGGTGTCAAGATCAGCATCTAAATCCAAACAAAAATTTTGGGGAAAAGTGATGCCTGTGTTTTGTTGTAGGTCGTGTGGCGATCCATCCAAGGAAAGAAGCCAGGAATCCTGCCTCTAGCTCCTAAAAAACTTTTTCAGCCACTTTTCACTTCTGTACACAGCAATGGAAAAAAGCTACCTCCATGGCCAGACCACAGAGGAGAATTTTTTCAAACCATAGGAGCACTGTGGTGTGTCTGCGTGCTCTCTCCTTCTGGCTCATGTGGGCTGTTTCATGTGGTTCCTCCTTGGCAGAGGAAAAATTGATTAGGGTGAGCAGCTTGTGAATATCAAAGCATTTTGATTTTCAATTTAGATAAATATCAGAAAGGTCAGATGCTTCTAAGGAATTCCTCCCATCCCTTAACTGGAGAAATCGAATTGACAGGTGTGTCATGTAGAGAGCTACACTGCAAATTTTAACAGGAGTGTCAGGTGGTACCATCTTTTTAAAAAAATACAGACCTACTCTGATTATTTGAATCTGGAAGACATTTTCCTGATTTGATAGGAGAGCTGGCAAAATCTTGGTGGGGAAAAAAATCCTAACTTTCACACCTTGGCTTATTTGGTGTCCTGGTTTTGGCTGAGATTAGAGGGGTTTTTTCTTTTTTTTCTTCTTTTTTTTTTTAACTTCTAAAGTGTTCTATTTTGGAAACTTAATAGTCCTAGGCTTCTTTATAAATTTCTTAAATTCTAAAATTTGTGCTGTATTACCCAAGTTTTGCTCAATCAGTGCCCATGTGTCTCAAGTGACAATTCTTACACTTTACAAGAAGGTGCTCCACCATCTGGTCCATCATCAGGAGACTCCTGCACCCTCCACATCCTTCAACCTAGACATGACTGCAGTTGAAATACTCTTATTTTTCTGTCTCATTAAGCCATTGCTGTAGATGTTACTGCATAATTAATAATTCAGAGTAATAACTTTTGAATGAGAATGTATTGTACTTTAGTAGTTTAATCATTGCAGCTGTCCCTTGTTAAACTTTCCTATAAACTTTTCAAATTTTGGGTCACCAAAGTTTCTAAAATATAAATTATTCACTGCAAAGTCCTGGCAGGTAACAAAAATTTAGGAACTGGAATTTTCCTAACCAGATAAATAATGTTTTTATGGCTATTGGCTTCTGAAAAGCTTATGGAAGCTTTTAATCTGTGCCAAAATTCAGGTGCTGTATTGGGATGGTATCATGTTCTCTGATTGCCTCACAGTGTGAAATCTTTCTGGCTCAACCTTCCTAAAGCATCTAAAAAAAGAGACCGTGAAATTAATCCACAACTTCAGTGTTTTAGTAATAAGAGTATTTGTTTATCTTGTCCATAATTTTTCTTAGTTTTTAGCGTCCAAAAAATGTGGGTATCAAAAACTTATTCCAATATTATGTACACATGAATTGCCCAATATCTAATTCCCAGGGACTGAAGCAGTTCAGGTAAAGTTATTTCAGCTCTCAACAGCATCAAAGGTGTCCTGACAATGATTCTAAGAACAATTACACCAAGAAACTAGGAGGAGTAGATAGAGTATCAGTGGAGGAGAAGATGAGTAGAAATTCTGCAAAATGCTTTGTTTATGTATTTCTTTTCAATCAGTGGTTTCAGTGTGTCTCTCACATTTGATTATTGGGCTTTTGGTAGAATCCATAAGGAGATGGAATATTGTTGAACTTGAGCATTTTGAGGAGAATTCATCAAGAAAGCCAGCAGAGGTGACAAAGTCCATCTGGGTAGCAGCTCTCTCCTATCTCAGGCTTTTCTCAGCATTGCCCAGTAATGCTCTTACACTCAAGATCACTGAAGAAACAGGCAGCACACAGAAACATTTCACACCCCTGGGAACTGAGAAGAGAAGTACAAACAGACTGATTCACCAGCAAGGTGACCCTTTCTCTCTTGAGGCACCTTCAAATGGGGTCTGGGGGTGGGAGGATTACACTTCACCTTCAGTTTCATCTGTGTGAATGTTTCAGTTTCATCTGAAACTTTTTTACTTGTAAATAATTTTTTAAAATAATAATCTATTCCATTTGAACATCTCTTATGCAAGCAGTAAAATGGTACCCTTATGCAAATTTACTGGAAATATTTATTCATTTCCAGAAGTGCTTGAGTGCATTTAATTGGCACCACTGTAATAAAGTTTGTACAGACTTCTGCTGCAGCGTGAGTGTGCTTGTAGAAACAGAGGTGGATTTGGTGAATTTGTGCTGCCTTCTATCCAAAAGCAGGCAGGAAGGAAAAGCAGTAGAAAGACTTCCACTTATTCACTTAGACCAAATTATTGTATTTAATTTCTCCAGATATTCATGTTATTAGGTTGTTTTTTCAGTACTTGCTGTTGATGGATGGAAATTCCATGGATTGATATGGACCAGTACCAAGAGCTTGTGAATGATTTGAGGTGGAGATTATTCTTTTACTTTGGGCTGTATAACTTGACATCAGTAAGAATAGTAATAGGATCCCATCACTGTGCGCAGGGCTTTGTGCCAGGCTGTGGGCAAGGTGGACCATGACCTGTGTTCTCATTTTACAGATATCTATATTCTGGCTCTGACACTCATGTGTTTCTCAGCAGGCTGCCAAGGAAAAAAAAATGTAAAAAGGAAAAACTGAAAAAGACTGTGAATCATGTCTCAGGAGCTGCTAATGATCACCCTTCAGCTGCTAGCACAATGCCTGTAAATGCCTATTTAGGAAAAGAGCAACATGAATTCTAATGCCAGTGATCAGCACTCTTATGGTTAGTAGTTACACATGTGGTGCCATTTTGTGAGGTTAAATCACATCTCTTCTTTCTCAACTAAGTGTTCAGAATGATTTTGTCTTTTTTTTTTTTCATTGCTCATTAGAGAAATCAGAAGTGGGAAAAAGCTACTGCAGTGGATGCGTGCACACTCTGATAGTAGGAAAGTTAGAACAAACTAGACTGTTCATTAGAAAGGTATTTACAATGATCTTCTGGTCCAAATGCCTGACCAATTCAGGGCTGATCAAAACCTAAAATATTTTGTTAAGGGCATGGTTGAAATGGTTCTTAACTAATACAGGCTTGGGGCATCAGTCACCTCTCTAGGGTGCCTATTCTAGTGTTTGACCATCCTCTCAGTAAAGAAATGTGTCCAAATGTCCAGTCAACCAGCTTTTCTCAGAAATTAGATACACCTTATAATCCTTTTTTTAATACCGCTGTATACTTCCAACCAAATCCGTTCATTATTTTTGTCAATATTAAAAAATATAAAGAACAACAAAATCCTATAAACCAATATAATATATAAATATAATAATATATATAAAAATATAAAGAACAACAAAATCCTATAAACCAACCAAAGACTTATTTAATTTAAAATAACTTGTTTCTAATTCAGAATAGGAAGTATTAATCCTTGTTGTTTTTCAAAGACTGATTTTTTTCTCTCCTAGGCTTGGGCCTTTATGTGCCAAAGGTCAGTCCTGAGCACTGTTTCTCAAAGTACGTATTGTTCTTTGAGTTGAATTGTTCTGTTTTAATAGGTAAACAAGAATTAGAGCTTTGGACTCATGTTCAACCTCATCAGTATTGTTTGAAAGGCTTGGTATTTTGCCTGAAACTGTCTAGGATGGAAGACTCAAAATTGCCCAGGACACTTCCTTTTTTTTCTAATGACACAGCACTAAAGAGGAAACCTCTGTCCCTATAATGTGTCACTAAAAGGTGAACAGAGACCTGAGGTGGGCAGCTGAGACTTTCTGTTACAAGATTTTTGAATGCTTCAATGGCATGGCTAAAGATGCCAAGTTTGGGACTTATCAATTCCTAGTTTGTAGGTTTGGGTTTTTTCCCTAACGTAAAAGACATATAAGGAGTTCCTCCAGAAAATGTATTGCTGACAGGAATCTACAGCCAAAAATAATTTAAGAACGATTGTGCTCCATTTTACCTGTAACTAAAGCCCTGTGTGGTCATTAGCTCTACCCTGCATCAGCTCTGCTCCTCAGTCCTCCTCTGCTCCCTGACTCTGGTTGCAGTTAAACTCCAAGCAGGGGATGTTTCCTGTTTCCTTCTCCTTCTGTACTAATGTTTCCTATGGGACTCTCCAGTTGCACAGGGAGTCCCAGTAAGGTGGATCACAGGGGTGCAGTCAGAGGGAGAACTTCCCTGAGCAGGAGTGTTGTTTGGAGAAAGCATCTCTCCAGCAGTGCCACGAGCTCACAGCGTAGGCTCAGTTGGCAGATGTTCCAATGTAATAATGCACTCTTCCCCTCCTTTTAGTCCCACTATTGCTTCATTCTTCGTCATTTCCTTAACCAGAAAAAGAACTGGACAATGGACATACTTGCAGGTCAAATGCCATGCCAAAATATAAATACCCTAAATAAAATGAGTTTCATTTCAACTGAGGGGAAGGCTTCTGGGTCTGCTGGCTCTCACTGTACCAGCAGTCAGGTGGTACAAGTTCAGCAGCATCCCACCAAACCAGATGCCTTAGGAAGTGGGATAGCAGGCAGGCAGGGAATTGGGCAACATTTCCTTGCCAGTAATGCTCCTGCAGATTTCAGATACATTAAGTGGTGAGTTTTCAGTATAAAATAATTCTGTGGACACTTCCGTGCAGCTGCTGTTCTGACAATGGAGATTGACAGAAACAGGCTGGGAAGCGTGCTCAGAGCTCAAAAGAAAGGCTGAGGAAGGCAAACAAGAGTGCAAAGATGAGGTGGGAGGAGGAACTGTGTTGAGCAGGAATCTGTGAGGGAGTTTTTGTATTCCTAATGCTTTGATAATGTAAAAGAAGCCCTTTTCCAAAACCCTACTGACCCTTGTTGCTCTTGTTTGCCGAAAAAAAACCCCAAGAAATCCATAGACTGGAGAAGATTGTGTCTGATATGTTGTTCACTATATCCAAATACTACTTTTTTATTAATAATTTGATTAATTTCTTCTCCTGTCCTTCCTTGCTTGTTCATATTGTATTCTCATGCTGGAATAAACACTTTCCACTCTGAGCTCTGAAAGACGATGACATCTTGCTGTTAAACAGACAAGTATGGATTTGAAAAACAAATCACGTATCATTTCTTTCACTAGTGATTTTGTCATGCATAAAGAGATATCTCTGAACATGATTATGGATAGATAAGCATGAACATTTTGTTTTACCTAATAGACTTCTTTGTGGCACTAAGAAATCCATGAAGGTTTCTATCTGACTGCTAAGAGATGGTACCAAACTAACAGAGAAAAATCAATGAGGATGTTATTTTCACTCTGACCACTGATTTGACTTTTTCAGTATTCTTATCAAAAACGCAAATATCCTGGCAGTGTTTTGTTAAGGGATATTTTGATATTTTGATTGAGCCCACAATATGAAATCAAAGGGGAGCTTTATTGGTTCAATGTAAATAATTTATACAGAATGTAGCACCCTTCTCTGCTGCATAAGATTGCAAAAGAACAGTTTAGATCTGCACTTTTAATGTTATAACACAGAACTGTGTAGAAGACAGAGGTGCAAAACTGGATTACTAAAGGTCATTCACAATCTGCTAGTAAGATATGGAAGATTTCTCCAAAATAATATTATCCTCAACCATCTTGCTTATATACATATTCTGAGCCATATTTGCTGTAAATAGGGGCTTTTCGAAAATTAATTTGGTTATGTTTAGCCCTATGAAGTGGGTTGCATAAGGACACCAGAATTTTGTGCTTTAGCACGTCAGAGTGTCTTCTTGCTGTGTACTTATTCGCAGCCCAAACTTCATCATGGGCAGGTTCGTCATAAAATCCTGACAGTCTTTTAAGACATCTGCTCCCCGGAAGTGTTCCTTGAAAAGATATCAAGGAACAACTTTCATCTTTCTTTATCTGTCTCTCTGGGTATTTACAAAGGTTTATTTGTGCAAATGGTCACCTGATTTCCTCTTTTGATCACTTGAAACAGGGGAATAGTGAGAGATTAGCCTTCACAAATACTTAGCTGCTGTTAACATTGGGCAAACTTTCATTAGGAATAAAAAACCCTGTGAACAATGAAAAAGCTGCTGCAAACAACAGACCTGACATGCAGTATTTATGAATGAATAGTGCATCTAGGTTTTTTGTTTGCTGTTTTCTGGTTTATTCCATTCCCAATGGGAATTACACTATATGGATGGTTAGACTACTGGCAAGATTATTACATAACGACATAATGATTAGATTTTTTTGTCCATAAAAAATATTTTTTCATGGGATTTTCCACAGTGTAAAAATTTTGGAAATGCCTTCTATTTATTTTTATACAATTCTGAGTGACAGAGACCCCAAGAAAGATATTATTTGAGACAATGTTTAAATTCAGAAAAAAAAATCCTTGCAATCAGAGGAAAGGAAATCAATCCTCAAAAGCATGTAGTGCTAGTTTTGAGGCTTATATGGCTGTGTCTGCACTGAGGAAATTTCCTCTTTTCCCCATCCAGGCTTCAAAGTTATCCAAGGTAGGCAGTCTCTCTGAATGAAGTGGGGCTGCCTTCCTGCATGTTTCCTCAGATATCCTTTCAAAGGAGGAGTAGCACACCTGGGGACCGGAGCCTTGTAAATAACACTTGACTTCTGTTTCACTAAAACTTCCATTTACCAGTAATGTGTGCCCAGGCACTCTCCCTAGTAGCTGTCTGCTGTAACAATAACTGGAGATGGTGTTGAACAGTGTGGTGGCAGAATGGTTCACTCAGCTCCAGCCTCCTGCCTTTGTCACTGAGGACGCGGGGCTGCACCTGTGGTACAGCTTACAGCAGAAAATGGCTTTTCATTCACTCACTCCCAGGAGGCTGAAACAGTTTGCAAGGTTTATGCATTTGGTAAGATCAAAGGGCTGGAGAGTGAAAGAAGCTGTTCAGACTTATTAGCATTATTATTAACTCAAATGACAGTTTATGGTCAGCAGTGTTTTTCTTGATGAATGGCAGGGTGTTTCAACTGCATTCATAAATTCTTCTAAAAATATTTGTGGTACAGGTGATTGACAGCTCTTTGAAGTTTTTAAAAGAGAATTGGAAGCTGTTACACAAAATGACCATGCATCTTGACTAAAGTTTACCACCTGTCTTTACTTTCCCAAGTTCCTTCCATTCTAAAATGTTTTCTTACCAGATGGTCCATCTCATCTTTTTTATCTACAGTCAGAGTAGTAATGGAAAGTTGCCTTAATTTTTAACTCAAGTGATAACCCATCTTAGAAGCTCAGTTAACAAATCTCACATAGCTCCACTGACTGCTGTGAGAATGCTCTGGCATCTTAATGTAAAGTATTGCTAACCTGGTTCTGAAATTCACAGAGAATTTAGGCCTACAAAACCAACTAGCATTTCACATCAGTGTGGTTTAGTTATGATGAATATTTCAAACATTTTAACCAGCATTTTAACACCAAAGCTCTCAAGTCTAATTTAGGCAAGTATTGCTATAATTCTTGATATGTACCCCAATCCTGAAAAAATAGAAAAACTCTAAAGGTCTAGTATGCATATGAATAACTAAGGAAACAATATGGATGAGAGGCTTAAAACCCACACAGAATTAGGACATGTATATTCAATGTGCTCCAAAATTATCTTTGTATTTATTATATACATGGTTTCCTTCTGCTAGAGACAAAAAAAAAAAAAAAAACCAAACCATTGATGAAGTGGCATCATTTCAACAAGAAGGTACTTGAGTGAATTTGCAAAGAAAATAGGTGCATTCCTGTTCTGTTATTGAATCTAATATCATCCTTAAGAAGTCAGATGGTTTTCTTTAAAAAAAAAGCAGCGCAGTTACAAAATAAAATTGCTGTCATATTTGTGAATGAGAAAAGCTTTGTGCTTCACACAGTCAAAAGAGCTGAAATGAGATGCATTCAGTTTAAAGATGTTTTCCTGTTTTCATAGCTTTTCCTTTTGCTATTATTTCAACACAAACCAGATTTACTCTATTCGGTTCTTGGATGCAAAACAATAGCATTAGGTCTTAAAAGTATCCTTTTCTTTATTGCTGCTTTGCTTGACTACCAAATCTTCCCAGATGCTTTTGTTACTGGATTTATTTACTAACCTTTATCAGATGAAATCTAACTACAAATAAGTAAAAAAAAATTTGATCACCTGGACACAAAATTAAAATAACACCTTTACTTAAAGTGCATTGTTTTATATTTACTATGACTTATCTCCTCTGATCAACTTTCTTATGCAGTCCCTATACTAAATGCTCAGCAGACTTCTAGAGAAGTGACATTTGACTCCGTGTCAGGGTTTCTTACACTTATTCATTTTTTGTGTAGTTTCTCCAGCGTCAGTGAAGCACTTTTTCCTTCTTTTCCTTCATTTTCCTCAGTAACTTGAGTGATTCCTCTCCATTTTTACCAGGCACCAAAGGTGAAAGCATCTCTATAATAAAAATGTGTGCGAGGAGAGCAGAGCAATTTGCAGTGTCACAACATTGTGACACTGGTATCACATCAGGAGGTGCAAATGCTGTGCTCCCAGGCAAAGATCATGCCATGCAGCCACTCCTGGCAGCATGTCAGAACTGCTTCTGACTTGCCTTGTTCCCCTACTGCAAAAGTTACATAAACCTTCAATCCTCATTATCCAGCACTATTAGAATACAGGGCAGTAAAAGGTAAGAGGGAATGGGTGAGATAGATTTTCTGCAGGTTTTTGAGAAAAAAATTCCTGTGTCATGGCAGATTTTCCACTCTTAGGTATGAGGCCTAAACCAATACTCTTTCTAGGACTTAACTTTCTCGATGAACAATTTACTTTTTGACTATAGCTATTGGATATTGATGATATAGTTAAATCCACTTTCAGTATTTGGGAGTGACATCTCTGCAACTGACAGAGGAAGGGAGGACGATCCACTGAGCTGCTGAGCAGCAAGAACCAAGCTCCAGAGTTATGGTTCCTGCTGTGTTGCTGTTTGTGGGTTAACCATGGACTTCCATTTCAGAGACACACATTGCCAAGGGAGTGCTAGCTTTAGAACCCATTAAAGGCTCCAGGTAAGCAATGGGTGTGAGCTCCTTTCCTGTCCTCAGACTCCACTTTTGCTTTTCATAACAGGCCATGACTGACCATACAGACTGCCCTCCTGACAGGACAGCTCCATGCCTCTGCTGAACATCAGGAGAGTGTTATTTTACCAGGTTAGCCCTGCAAAACAGGCTGACCTAAGTTAAGAGTACCAGCCACAGATATATCTGTGAATTATCTGCCAATCATCAAAAAAACCTTCACCCTAGATAGTCAGACACATGCTGAATAACTCTGAAGTCAAAAGTGTTTGCAAATGGTGCTTTGCATTTTATCCAACAGATTCCGAGAGAAGGGATGCAGATGGTTTTGCAGTGAACCCAAGAAAGGGATGCATCCCTCAAAGGGTTGGCATGGAAAGGCTAGGTACAGATATGAAATCTTGGCAGAGACCAGGTCTATGCCTGACAAGTTAGACCTTGCACTGAGGGCTGTGGAGAACAGTTGAAGAGGTTTCCTGGTGGGTGGTTAGCATTCTGTAGCAGCAGAAGCCATTTGGTGGGGAAAGCTCTTTTTGGTAGTGATTTTGCATAAGCACTCAAAGCAGGAGTTGCTGTCATTAGCTGCTTACCTGGGGCTGTAGCAGTGCTTCTCAGCACACCTGCCCTCATGCTTGCACCCTCCACATCCCCATGCTTCAAACTTGCTAATGCGGGGCAGGGGAGGACTGAAAACAGAGGAAATGGAGATGCCCTAAGTCTACAAAGCCTTAAATTAGCTCCATGACAGTGAATTCTATGGGGTTACTGGAGCTGTTGGTCTATGTGCAGCACAGAGTCCCCTCCACAAACAGCAGTGTCAGCAAAGAAATGCTCAAGTGTAACAATGTGAGGGCCAGGCCTTAGCATCCACCTTGAGTTCTTGTCACTGAAAATTTTCTAGTGCTTTATTGATAGTGGCTAGAGTGGTACAGCTTATTTAGATGCATGAGAAGTAAAAAGATACAAGAGACTTGCTTGTTTTGATGTGTGGGAATTTAAAAAAAAAGAAAAAAAGAAAAAAATCGCTTCTAGTATAAACATTTTTAGTCCCTGCAGTGATCATGTAGAAGATATCTGTAAAAACCTGATTCCTGTTAATCCCAATTGCTTCCTAGTTGTTCAGCAAACTAACCTAGGGCTGTTGGGATTCTTGCTATCAAATTATTCTGTAGAAACCAAGGAACATCCTACCTGCTCCAGCTAACAGAAGGACCAGCTTGAATGCCTGCAGTGCATTATTTTCTAATCCAAAGGTGGGGCCATCAACTTTATCACTGTGCAGAGGACGGTGTTAATGGTTCAGCTCAGCTGGCCAGTTGTGGGAGTCAGGTACAATGTGTTGTTCAGAACCACCTCTTGGGAGTATTTGCTCTCCAGTGTACATTAGGAATACCCACAGACCTCAATAATCCATTGATCTGTACAGCTGCTTGCCCTCTCCCAGACAGGTAAGGGTTAAGTGTGGTGATCAAGCCCTCTGTCATCAATCCTTCTTATTAGCAGGAGAAAGGAGCACACATATCTATACAGTTTGCAGAGCTGTGTGTTTGTGCAGGATGTGAAAGAGCCTGTCTGCTGTTTTGAGGACTGAGGGGATAGCTCCTTTCACAGTCATTATACCTCAGTAAGGATATTTTTAAAATAATCAATTGTTTTAGTCTGAGTGAAATAAAATGCGTTGTTGACTTTGTATTTTAAAAGCACCGTTGAGATTTCCCTTCTTCATTTAGGTATTTTGGCTGAAGTGATTTAACAGGACATCTTTAATGTCTTGCTAGGAGAAGAGAGAGAAGTGGTATGTGGTTGAGTTTACAGTGTCTGCCAGGATGCTGAGGCTCAGCAGAAATAAGATAACCTCACAAATAAACAACAGATGGCCGATGGCCTAATGCTTTGATTTGGGTGTACATGACAGGGATTTATTCTTTCAACCTGGAGAAGGAGCCTCGGAAAGGCTGAAACTGCAGAAATGCATGACATGTGGACAGACACAGTTTGTTATGGGGATTTGGTCTGAGCAGATGGTATTGGAATACAGATCTATTATTAGGCATCTGCTTCCCATCTCACTTATATGATGCGTAAGACTTGGATTAAATTCCCCAGGGAATGCCTGGATCACTTACTAATTTGTGCATGCGCATCTCTATTTGTGTCTTTGAATACAATGAGCTACATCCTGAGCTCAGTTACAGAGAGATACATTTATGGAGTGACAGCCGTGTCACTGCCAGCATCATCTCATCTGTGTTCTCATTGCACACAGAGCTCCTTAGTGATAAACTATTAGTTAAGGTTTAGTACTCAAAACAGATGGAGTTTCTGTGATCTCTGAGTAAATGTGCACGGATCCACACACTGGGAAGGCAGCAACGTGTAAATGTTCTGTTAACACCTGCATCCAGGTAGAAACAGTATAGATTAGGATTTATTTTTGTTTTTTTCTCCCTTTTCCATCAAGGTACGTTATGGGATCAGTACAATGGATGCCCTCCTGCCAGCCTCTGCTGGACTTAAGGCAGGAGCTACTCCAAGCTTTGAAAGGAGGGCTTCAAAGCATCTGCAGTAATGAAAATGTCATGTCTTGCAAAAAGCCAAATAATGTAGGGACTTTTGAACTCGGCTTTTCATGCTTCCCATGTGAACGATGTGAAGCTGATCAGGAGAGCTCAATGGCTTCCTGCCTTGAGGGACCAGCCTCCCACTGCCCCACGTGCAGCAGGTTTGAACACAATTATTGATCCATTGGAAATTCCATGCAGCCTTCCCCTGGGGGTGTGACCTGACAGGGTTGCATGCACTAATGGGGGAGCAGTAGCCCTCAGCAGTGCCTCAGGCCAGTGCCCTGCCTTGTACCAGAGAGATGGACCTGCTGACAGCTGTCCTGCTAGGAACAGCCCAGGCTGGGCCAAGGATCTGTGTTTTACCAGCATACCCACACTCCCTTCCCTCACTGCTCCACTCCCTGCACGTGTCATGCAGAGGAGGGATTTTGAGCTCTGACTCTCCCTTAATTAACACTCCCACTTGGAAGCCTTGGAGCATGAGACATACATCCATGATACTGCACAGCTCTCCTCCTGACACTTATGTCCGAGCCCTCACAAAGGCAAAAGGACCACAATTGCATCTGCTTGGCCCTTCAAGGGGACAGATTGTGTGGAGGCTGAGGCAACAAACCCACTTAAGGAGAGAAAACACTCCCAACCCAGCATTTCTGCCCCTTATCTTCAAATATTTAGTAATAAGTATGTTTTAGTGCAGGAAAGATGCTGCCCTAGATGTGTCTCAGTTATAGCTGGGGTTGTTGTTTTATCTACTGTGTTGCAGTGAAGGAAGAAAAAGATACTGAACTTCAGCTCCAGCAAAGTGTCTCTGATAAATATGTAAAGCAAAATTCTGATTACATCAAAGAAAATAATGTATCTGTTAAGCTCTACTTCTCTGGAGTGATTTCAAGCTAGTGTAAGTTGCTTTATTAATAAATAAATATACAGATTTAACAAGCAGTTCTCTCTCCTTACTCAGAGAAACTCAGGAATGATATGTAACCACTGAATTAATTCTTCTGCCTTCGAATTCCCACCATCTTTTGCAAAGCAAAAAAGTGCAATATTTGGCTCTCCATGTCGAGTTTATGATGTTATTTATGATCCAAGCTGCTGTGTTTAGGAATGGGTGTATGTTGCCCAAGTTAATAGTGTTCAAGTGTGCACAAGCTCTTACATCTGATCCCAATTAGAGTGGAGGAATCAGAGGGGGAATTCAAAAATTTACCCAAAATTTGTGTTCTTACTGTCATGATGAGTGAACCTGCATCCTAAGGCTGCTTATGCAGGTCAGAGGCTCATCCTTTGTGGCTGAAGGCAATGCCCATCTCATTACTTATTCAGTTCTTCAAAATGCATCAGTATGAGGGTACTGTACAACAGAAACCATCCAATACAAGATTTCTTGTAGAGTTCGGTGGCTGTACATCTGTTATGATGACTTTGCTGATCAACTTGAGTATACAGTCACTGTCAGTCCAGGATTTAGTGGTGTACATGAGCTTTGTCAGACCTTCAACCACATAAAAGCCCACGTCCTTCTTTTTTTCAGTCAGACCAGTATCTCAGCTACTCCAGACAGTACTCATGGGGTGGAAAGGAAACTGGACATCCATTTTCCCATTAATTCTGTGACTATAAATCAGTCTGGCTCAATTAAACTCAGTTTATGTAATTGCATGAGAACAGCCATGTCTCTGTGAGCTATAGAGTAGTTACAGCCTTATTTAATTGCATGGTACTTAATTTTTGCTGAGTATTGAGCTGGTCTCCTGAAATGTTAGAAGACAGATGAGGCATTGCAGTAGCACAGTTAAGTTCTCTGAGGAAAGTTTTCTTTCTAAGAACAGAGGTGAAGGAGATGGGTGGAGATCTGAGATCCGAGTAAACCTCTAAGGGTGGGGAGGGGAGTTAATAGCTGGGGCTAGTCAGGCTAATTCAGCCCTGAAAAAATTCAGTGGCAAAAGCCATTGCACTGATCCAAAAAAAAATTGCAGTGGATTATCAAGTTTTGCATTTTCACTTTCCATACCATGAATCATTCTAAGTGGAGAGAAAAAATAAATAGAAAAATGGGAATGGAGAATAAAGCCCCTTTCATGAAAGACATGTAATGAGCAGAGAAAATTGCCTCTTTTCATTACAGCCCTAAGCCTGACCTCATGCTCTGTCTCACAAGCTGTATTTCTCATTATTATCCTCAGAAATATCTTCTATTCCATGTATTTATTCTTCCTTTTGAAGAAATTCAGACAATGATGGCAATGACGGTGATGAAGAACTCTGTTTTATGGGAGCTAACCTGTGGCCATCCACTCAACGCTTCTAAAGAATCCCAAAGGGTTTCTCTCCAAGAATTTATAGTTAATTAACACTTTTCACCCTCAGCTGATGATATTTCAGACTGAGTAAATTGTATCTATCATTGCTCAAGTGGAACTTGAACCCCAGATTTCCTTCATTAAAAAAAAAATAGAATAAATTCTGTGGATAGATAAAGAAAGTAGAAGTCTACCCTAGCATAAGTTGCAAATGGCACAAAGAGAAAATGTCAATCTTATATTAATTACCAGCAACAATTGTTTCACATTAAGCTTAAATCTTGACAAGAGCATTGTATCTAGTTCTCTCAGTGTTTTACTGGGGTGGTAGAAGCTGCGGGGGGAAGAGGGCCAGAAGTATTTTTACTTCCTTCACAAAGTTAAATAGAATCAGTCCTGAGTGCATCATTAGACTGCACTAAAAGCAGGGCAATTTTGAAAAATGAAGCTCATTGACACTAGCTAAAAAATTAGTGGCATAATGCCATATCCCAGTAAAGAGATCTAGAATGCCTAATTGTCCAGAAATACATTCTGAAATGAGCCTGAATGAGGAGAAAAACATTTAATTTTTAAAAATTTCTAAATTCGATCATTTTCCTTCAATAAATGGGGGTCAAACAGCATTACCCACAATTCTTCAACAACATGCACCATTTTTGGAGATCAAATCTGAGCTGCTTATCAGTCATGGTCCAGAAGCTTATTTATGAGCTGATATTTCCCAGGATGTGAGGGTTTTTTGTTTATTTTCCTGTGTATATGTGGCCCACATTGCTGAGAATGCTGCAGTGCATTTGGTTGTGTTAAAAGAGTTTCTAAAACAAATACTTAAGATTTTATATGGCCTTATATTATTGGTTCGTCTCATCATCATCCATCAGTTTTCTTGAACCTTATTTCTTCATTCTTTTCTTTCCAGTCTCTCCTCACAACAGACAATTTCCAGGTTCTTGATGTCTCAGCTTGGTTCTTTTAGTGAAACTAAGTCCTAGTTGTTTTCTTTTATTTTGGAGGTATTTGTTCACAATATTTTCTTGTATTGATAGTCCTCACTGACTTAAAATATTTCAGTTTTTCCTCTTTTTTTTTTTTTTATAATCAAAAATAAAGGAAGAAAAAACCTTAAAATATAAGTTTACTTCTCAAAAGCTGAAAGTTGCAGTAATATCAAGTGTAACAAGCATAACTCCCGTGAAATTCTGCCAATTTGTACCATTTGGGACTATGAAGAAATATGACAGTGTAAACCTTTTTTTTTTTTTTTCTGCTGATCTAGTTCAGCTGGGCATTGCTTGAGTATGAACTCTCAATCCTCTTCTAAGATGGGCAGATCACTCACCCAAAGAATTTTTAATAATAAAATATTTTTGAATAATTTAAGAATTTCAGGTGCTTATAAGAAATGTGGTTTGAAGACCTGGTTTCACATTTTCAAATTTGGTTGACATCCTGCATATTAGACAGAAGTTGACCAGACAGAGCTCCTGCTCTTCCAGGTTTCTTTTATGTGGTCTTGAAAAAGTAAAATCACCTTTCCTACTATTGTATCTGTCAGGATCAAGTATTTATCATTAGACAAGATACCTTATCCATAATTTTAGGGGTGGAAAGAAGGTAGCAATGTATCTAATAGGAGATTGACACATCCAAAGAGCCTAGCAAGGTTAATTCTCTGCCTGTGCATCACTGCCTCTGAATGGAAGCTTTGTAATTGAAGA
Source organism: Emberiza elegans (assembly GCA_024865655.1). NCBI lineage: Eukaryota > Metazoa > Chordata > Aves > Passeriformes > Fringillidae > Emberiza > Emberiza elegans. The sequence continues at coordinate 21,177,041 of JALJVW010002597.1, read as the reverse complement.
GGGAAGATGTTCTCTAGCAAGTGTTTTCCTTATTGACATGATCATTTATTGTTTATTCATGCTCACTATAGCAGGGAAGACCTATTTTCTTCCAAAGATGCTGTTTATACTGCTTTTCAATTTTCCATTTCAATGGCTTTATGACTTGTCCTTCAGGTTTGCTGAGTTTTCTCTGCTAGAGGAATTTTCCTCCTCTCATAAGCAGAGGCACAACTTGGGAAAGAGTACAATGTAGATGTGTGAGAGGGCCTTCTGTACTTCCTGCACAAGTCCTGCTGGCCAGTCAAGTGATTTAATCCTCAATGTAGAAGGGCTTAGTGAAACTGGAAGGAGTAGGAATGTGAAGCCATCTCTACAGAGCAATGGATTCAAAAGTTTTTTGTAGCTGTTTTTCGCGTGCAATATAGGTCTGTGCTTGTTTGGGCTTAACAAGAGGGAAAAATCCCATGGACTCAGGCTCAGGGACACCGTGGTTGAGGAGTCCAACTTCTTATCAAATGCTGGCATAACTTGTTTCACTTTTTCAGCCAAGTGATTCCTGTAATTTTCTGTGACAGCAAACTGATTCACATAAGCAAAATTCAAGATTATTTCCTTTCCTTCAGGGACCACTGTGAGATAGAAGTCACCGAAGGAAACCTTGGGTGACTTTTGGAGCACACAATATCTGTGTAGGTCCAAGATAATTTAAATTCTGGATGTTCATGGAATTCATTACTGTTTTGTTTCAGTGAATTTTTTAGGATTTACTACAAGATAGGGCATTGCTCCATAGAGGAAAAGTAAAGTTCTTTTATTAAAAACACTTTGCAAAGGTGACTAAGCTGTTTCATAGCACACTGCTAGCTTTCTGTCTGGAAAGTTAGGGCCAGATCCTTCTGTTATAAACTGTGCTGTCTGCAGCTTGGGGCACTGGGGACAAAAAGTCACAGCCACCATCCTCATCATCACAGCAGCTACCTCTTTGGTCTCTCATGGGCTGCAAAGATTTCTCAAGCTAGTTTTCATTACTGTAGCTGAACAAACCTTTGGGCTGTTGAAGGATCTAGAAACTGCAAATCATAATGTGAATTTCTACTCTCCATTATCCTTTCACACATCACACAGAGAGCTGAGAAGGCCACTCTACATTTATTTACTCTTTCCATGCTTTGTTAGTGGATGGGAAGCAGTCCATGAACAATATATTTATCACAGAATAGTATGTTTTGGAAGAGAACTTGGAACTCAAGAGGGCTTTAGAACAAACTCCTGCTTAAAATGGAGTCAGCTGTGAGGCTGTATCAGCTTAATCAGGCCTTTATCTAGTCAGGTCTTGAAAAATTCCATTGGTGGACACTGCTTCAGTGCTTGACTGTCCTCATTGTGAAAAAAATCTTCTCTTGTATCCGACTTGAACCTCTCCTGGTTTATTTATGACAATCTTCTTTTTCTGTTGTCCCATGCTACTCCTCAGTAAAAAGCCTGGTGTTGTCTCCTCAGCTACTTTGTTGTATGTATTAGAAGGTTAGGTCTCTTTTCTCCTTAAGTTTTCCTTCTCCATGCTTGTCATGGGTGTCCCAAAATATTGCCGAGTATTCTCCTTTACATCGTCTCAAACCAGGACAACACTGAAGATGTGCATAGGCAATTTTCCTTTAGTTATTGGTGCCAAAGTCAAATAATGTCAAGGCTTTGATTGGTGCTATTGTTATCGTGTTGGTTTATTTCATAATTAAACATACAAATGTATATATATGTGTGTTATATTACAAATACATTAATTCCTTCTGCCCCATGATATTAAGCACTATCAGAGTGACCCAGAATTCCATAGGCACTCATCAGTCTAGCTCAGTTCCCATGTTTAGTCAGATGGAAGCTCTCTGTGATTCAGTCTTATCCTTTTAATATGCTTTGTTGACTGAAGCCTCGGAGGCAATGTTCCTTTGCCTTAGCAACACACTGTAAGTCCCACTGTTCCTTTGAAAATGTCGTGGGAGATGACACAGAATTACCCACTCACTCATGGGACACAACATCTGCAAAGGTCTGAAAGCAATTTTACTTGCAGGACTATAGTTTTGAAGATTTTGTTATCATTATTTCAGGACTAGGCTCTTGGCTCTCCACTCAAGAAATCTGTGTATGAGTTAGGAGATGTGTTTTCAATTCCCTATTCTACTATTGATTTTTTTTTAGACTGTATAGGTATAAATAACAGAGCTTTTATCTAATCTTTTCTTATAGACAAAGGAAGCAAGCAGGCATTTCCAGGGAATGATCAATTCCCTCCCAAACCAGACACTGAGAACACCTCATCCCTATAAGACTCTCTTTTGGTCTAATGTCTCTCACAGAAAAACCTCATTTCCTTGCTTAGGTGCACACACCTGCATTTCAGACTTCTCAAGTTAGATGAGATGAATTCTACTCTGAGTTTTTCTGAGCCTCAGTTCTTGGCTTTCAACTTGTCACTGTGTCTCAGGAGGGATTAATTGAAAGGATAAGAGCCTTAGGGATTTTGAGGTATCCAGTGCCACGCAGAGCTAGGGACTGTGGTTTAGTTGCATATATGCATCCATTAAGGTGTAGATGAAATAGCTGTGTGGGGCAAAAGCAGTACAAAGACTATGATGGAAGATCTGTAGCTAAGGTTCTTTCAGAAAAAGGCATAGCACAACTCCCAACTTCTTCCTCCAGATAAGAGCACGGAGAAGGTGACACTGCCTCTCCGTGCAGGTGAATCTGCCTCTCATCAGCAGCATTGTGCTGAAAAGGAGGAACCAAATTAATAAAACTCAGAAATTCACCTCAGCTTCTTCAGTTGCAAATCATGTTTTAAATTTTTATGTGGAATGGTGTGATGGGTATAATGTACGATTTCATTTCAGGTAATTACATTCTCCCTGCTTAAAATTATCTCTGTAGCTTCCACTGGAAAAATGATTCGTCATTTCTCCCTCCTGCACCCTGCTGGGTAGGTACTATTGCTGCCAGAGAGTGGCTGCTGTGTGCCACCCCCGTGCCCCCCACGTGCACACAAATACAAATTGTGGTGATGTTGCAATGAGCCCTGCATATGCGGGCTTTTGTCCTGCCTGCGACTGAAATTGGTTGGAATTGCTTGGGTGTAGCTGAGAGCAATATCTGACCTGCAGTTTTCAAACCACGGGGGATGAAAGAGGCTGGGGAAAATCAGTGCTATAGTCAGACTTTGCATCTAGAGAACATTTTTATCAAGTATACAGAATCATATCATTCTTCTTCATTCCCCAGTGAAGCAGATTAATGTAATTTGATGGATTTTGAGACCAGATAATCTGGGGCCAGGTGAGGTGAAGAAACTTGATGGCACCAGGCAGTGTGAACAGTCATGTGAATGCTTGCAATGTGAGCAGGGTGTCTCAGGAAACTAACAGCCTCCCACATGGATTGCATGGTTTTACCAAGGGTGATTTAACTGGTCTGTCTTACTGGGCAAACAACCCAGGAGAGCTCATGCAGTCACTGCCTGTTGAAGGAGGTAGCAGCCAGAAACAGAGGGGGGGTAGTTTGTCTTAAAGCTCCAAACCAAGCTCCAAACTAAGCTGGCAACACATTTCAGCTAGGAACTGGGACAATAGGAAGACATGGCTAAAAGCCAAGTGGACATCAGCTTTTCCCTCTTCTGCCAAATCCACACACAGAGCAAGCCTTTATTCTATGGCCCTCAAGGCAAGTTCCACAACTCATTTGGGTTTAAAAATCACTAGTCACACATGGGGTTATGGGTTGTTTGTTGGTTTGGTCTTTTTTTTTTAATTTTGGTGGGGGTGGGTGAGGTGGGGAGGGTGGACCCTCCATTTGGTTGGGAGGTTTTGGTTGTTCTTTGCTTTGCTTTGCTTTGGTTTTTGAGCTGCTATGTTTATATTCTCAGGCAGGTGCCACACAGTGGTGTGTGTTCACAGTCCTGGGGCTACCTTTCTCTTGGCACGAAATGGGGCAAGACCCAGGTGTTCACCCTGCAGACTGTATTGCTGCCTTCTTCTACATTCCTACAACTGATCAGTTTCCCCTTCCTTCCTTCCTTCCTTCCTTCCTTCCTTCCTTCCTTCCTTCCTTCCTTCCTTCCTTCCTTCCTTCCTTCCTTCCTTCCTTCCTTCCTTCCTTCCTTCCTTCCTTCCTTCCTTCCTTCCTTCCTTCCTTCCTTCCTTCCTTCCTTCCTTCCTTCCTTCCTTCCTTCCTTCCTTCCTTCCTTCCTTCCTTCCTTCCTTCCTTCCTTCCTTCCTTCCTTCCTTCCTTCCTTCCTTCCTTCCTTCCTTCCTTCCTTCCTTCCTTCCTTCCTTCCTTCCTTCCTTCCTCCTTCCTTCCTCCCTCCCTCCCTCCTCCCTCCCTCCCTCCCTCCTCCCCCTCCTCCCTCCCTCCCCCTCCCTCCCTCCTCCCTCCCTCCCTCCCTCCCTTCCTCTCTTTCTTCCTCTCTTTCTTCTCTTTTTCTCTCTTTCTTTCTTTTCTCTCTCTCTCTCTCTTTCTTTCTCTCTTTCTCTCTTTCTTTCTTTCCTTTCTCTCTTTCTCTCTTTCTTTCTCCCTCTCTCTCTCTCTTTTTCTCTCTTTCTTTTCTTTCTTTCTTTTCTTTCTTTCCTCTCTTTCTCTCTCTCTCTTTTTCTCTTTTTCTCTCGTTCTTTATTTATTCTTCTTTCTTTTTCTACCTCTCTCCCCCTCTCTTTCTCTCTCTCTCCTTTCTGGATTTTTTTTTTAAATTCCCTTGCAAATTTTTCCTTCTCAAGATATATTTACATTTTATTCATGACTCTGTCAGGATTAATTTCAGCGCTTCACGCTGCCTGTGACTCCTCATGTATAATGAATGAAGCAGCAGCTGGTGCAGCTGACAGCCTGGGCACTCCAAGGGCATATACACACCAGCATCGTTGGCAACATCCTACCAGGAAAGATTTTAATACCCCTGCTGTCTGAAATGCACTTATGGCCAGGGCATGCTTTAGGAAAGAATTGTGGCAACTCTAAGCAGAAGGTACTTTTCAAATTACTTTCTTGCTGTTTATCTATGTGCATTGATAACAGCAAAGGCTTTGGCTCCATCACTGTCTTAGGGCTGTCAGATGCAGTGTGTGGACTTGATTACCTTGGTGAAATCCTGTGGAATTACTTAGCCATCTCATTACTGTAAGAAACTAATCCTGGATCTGGAGTAGCATACAGACACAGCCTCTGTTTTCCCTTTTTGATCACAGAGAATAACTTGTTTATGTCATAACTCTCCAGAGGTCAAGGATGCTCTCACACTGAATAGGCTCTCAGAGAGTCAAAATCTGATCCCTGATTCTGCCACTAGGTTCTCGAGTAGCCTTGGCATGTTGTAACCCCTTGATGTTCCATGCAGGAGGAGTGTATTAGGTGTTTGGATGGACCCTAACACTGACATCTTGATCTTCCTGGAAGTTTTTGGGTTCAGCCATAATAGGAGAAATTATAGTAATAAAAAAATGTTTTCTGGATTCCTAATTATTTGCTACCTCAGCCATGTATAGCACTCACAGCCAAGCAAAAAAAAGAACTGTAGAAGTTATACCAATGGTTAGTGTTTTGTCTCTTTTTTAGATGATGGAAAAATCAAGTTTCAGGTATTTTGTAAAAAGGCATTTCAGATTAATCTTTAAAGATATCAAAAGAACATTTCTAGATGATCAAGTTTGCTTGTGTTTCAGTATTTCTAGTTATTATGACTGCTTTAATTTTAACTCTGTAAATACTTTTAACATTTCGGCTTCTTTGCAATGTTTGGGTTGTAAGACAACATACAGCATACCAGATTGTCATCTCAGAATTGAACTCTATTTTCAAACCATGTCAGGCAAAACCTCAGATGGCACAACTTTCTTCCATCTTCACATTTTCTTGTGAACGCAGCTCACGAGATAGAGATGCAGAATCCCTCCTAGCATCATGATTAATTATGATCTGTCTTCTGCTTCATAAAAGCCATACTTCTTAGGAAAAAAAAAATCAGTTTTGAGTCTTATAAGATGGTGTCAAAAAGATGTCTTCCAAAATACTGTGCAAATGTTAGTAAATAATGTAAATCTTAGTTAATAATTAAATATCTAATTCCAGAGAAATTGGACAGATTACTTAGGTGAAAAACTATTCATCCGAGGACTAAGGTTTTGTGCTTTGACTCTTGTTGACTGATTTTCACACAGTTTGACAAATGAAAGAGTTTGCTAATTTTTCACAGGTGGGGAAAATGAGGCCTATGATGTGCAGATGGTTTGTCATGGATTCAGTCACTGGGAAAACCAGGATCACCCCTTTCAGGGATTCTTACCTGCAGCACTGTGTTCAGTCCAACACGTGTGGTTGGCATCAGCAACCTGAAATAAATAGTGAGGTGCACATAGCCCATCTTGAGGATGCATTTTGCAGAGAAATGGTTCTGGCCCTTCACTCTGCCCACGACTGCAGGAGGATACAGGACCACTATTCCTTACAGTGTTTGAGCAAAGGATGTTTTCCAGCTCATTTGTCCAGTTCTTTTGTTAAAGCAGTTACATCTGATTACTGTAACATCCATGATTTCTCCCTTCTAACAGTTCTTCTGTACTTGCATTTGCTTCTTTCTTTTCCTTTCTGATAGCTGAAGACCATGCAAGATAAATTTTGCCTTTCACAAACCAGACATCTCTTCAGTCAAGAGGTTTAGATTCATTCAGATAAGCTGTCACTTATGTAATTCTTCTCGTCTGTTGTACCCTAGCAGTTTTGTAATGAAAACAGGTCTAAGACAATTTATTAAAAATGAGAATTCAGGTGCTGGCAAGTCAGAAGACTCTATTTTCTTCTTTACAAATTCTAATTTTTTCGATCCAGAATGGTTGTGATCAGGACACTAACCAGACCTGATCCCCCATGCACCAAGTTGTTCTTCCTTGTGATTATAAACTTCTGTGATCCTTAACATCCTGGCTGTAGTCCAGGCTTTACTGTTAATATATTTAGCATGAAAATTTTGAAATATCCCCCATTCATTTGGGTACTGCATTCTTTATTGGCTGTCATAATGGTATGTGTTGTTGCTATGCATGGCAAACGTCGAGAGACTGCTCTGCATTTCTGTGGATGTTGCTATTTTCTGTGCTGCATTTCCTGCTATAGAAACATACAGATTCATAATTCCCAAACCTGTGAAAGCCAAGCCTTTATTTCCTCTTAGGGAAATAAAGCCAGTTACACATATCCTGACTCCCACAGGACATTCAAAAAGACTTATTTGTGCATAATCCACTTCTTGGACCTTCACATCCCCCAGTGCAAGATATCTTTGTTTTTCTTTTTTCTGGTATCTGTCAATGACATGCCAATACAGAAAGCCATGAGACCCCAGCATAGGGGTAAAAATAGTCCTAGAAGCTGAGAGGGCAGGAGTGTAATGCAATTCACTTAACTTTCAAATTCTAACATGGCAAGGTCATGGTGCTGAGTGCTTCTGAGGACCTTCTTTGCATTGAATGTCTTCCTTATCCTACAGTAATTTATTTAGGTGTATTTGTATCATAAAGCCACAGGTTATTTGGATGTTTGATCTCAGCAGCAAGGAAATAGTTCATTTTCCTGTCATAAAAAATAATCTAAAATAATCTTGGGAATATTCATTACAATATTTAAACGAAACTACTTGTCAAGAGCACAGTGGATGTCTGGACTCTCCTTCCAGTACCTACCTGAGCTCAGGGAGAAGAATGCCTCAACCCCTGGGGTTGTCTATGGCATTAAGTATTTTTTTGAGCAAGGAGAAGACAAGAAGGCATGCCTGCTGGTCTCAGTTCTGATTCTGCTCCCATTTGCTCAGTTTGCTGTAGTGTTCAATGCAGGACTACTTATTTTTTCCTATTTTTGAAACAGCAACTGCAGAAACTTGTTCACCAGTGGCAAGACAGTGGTTGTCCCAAAGCTTAGCTAGAGGGGCTGAGAAAGCCTCTCATGTTGCTGGCAGGGAGCCAACCAGACTTGACTTGTGCAGTCTCACAGGTTAAAAAGCTCTTCACCGTGCTCAAGGTAGCAATATGGATGTGCACAGTGTTTTTTCCAGTCTGAAATCTTGGTTGCAAGTCAATTGAAGTGTCCCCCCCCCCGCCAACACATGGATCTGTGGTATTTTCTCAGGCCAAGTTACAGAATTCGCAGAAAAATACCTTGGTTTTCAATTAAATTGTGTGGTTTCCTGCAGAGAAGAGTCAGAACCAAGAACAGAGAAAAAAAAAAAAAAACTCTTCTAGTCCAAAGGCTGGTTAGGAGAGGAACCAGGCGATTGGCATGCCTTTGTAAACTTTACCTGAACTGTGACTCATGCTCTACCAAATAGCCAAGGTGATATTTGCCTTTTTCAGGAATGAATGATATCTTCATTTCAAGGCTTTTCTTATAATAATTTGTAAATGTGAAAAATGCTTAAGGGCTGTTAAGCCCCCCAGACAATTCAAAGTTAGAAATGAGTTTCCAGGGACACTTTGGGAACTGCTTGTCTCCCCATCTGAGTGAATTTGTTGTTCTCCTGCTTCACATTAAGAGGAAATTACTTGTTCACTGACAAAAGAGTATATCTTTTAGTGCTACTTCTAAGTCTATAGAAGAACAGCTCCCCAGGAAGCAATCTAATTCCAGATGGAAACTGGATGCATGTGTGTGGCTATATACTAATATCTACTTTAAAAGCAACCTTTCTTTTCAGCTTGCTATCAATCACTAATCCAAAACATTATAGATGGAGCAAATTTGGTTCAGTAATGCTGAGATTACTGTAGTTCATGATTTTAAAGAGTGCCAGAAAGGTCCCTGGGCAGCCAGATCTAACTGTTCATACTGTTACATTGCTGGAAAGGGTCCTGCAGAGCATTTGGCTTGTACACTCTCTTAGGTGATCACTCAGGTGGCAGGGGCCACAAGATGCTGCCAGTAGGTAGCCAAGATGAATCTACCCTGTTGAAAGGAAGAGGGAATTCAGCAGTACAGCTGTACACCAGTCTGTAGCTGCTCTCTTCAGTGCTAAAGGGAGTATTGGCATAATTAATTTATGAGCATGAGAAGCAAAATCTCTGTATCTACATAGATAGCTGCTGGTTTTTTTTCCTTTCTGTTTTTATCCAGAGCAGATGAGATTATTGCTGCATCCAGGCTTTACTTGCTCTTACATACAAGATTCTAAATTCAGAATAATAAGACATAAATAAGTGCAAATAATCCTAATAGCCCAGTGGCAAAAGAGATCAGAGACATGGAGGAATTTTGTTTCACTTTTCTTAAACTAGAGTCTAAATCCATAATCACTTTTCCTATGAAATATCTCAACATCGGACCAATACCCTCAAATCCCTCATTTTCTGTGGAGTGCTTTTTATCCAGATCTTTAGATTCAGTAACAAGTTTATTGAGTAAAAGGAGACTGCAGGCAGTATTTCTGCAGTCAGTATTTAGAGTGCACTTGATTGCATTAGTACTTGTATAGGGTGTGTTACATAAGCAGAAAATTATTAAGACACATTTGTTGAACAGTAACAACTGTTGTTCTTGCCAATAATAACAGCCACCATTATGCATGCAAAATGCAATCAGCCACTGTGCTTGATGGTGTCAGCTGATGGCTTCTGCTGCTGAAGGTGTGCAGGCAGGGTCAGAAGGCAATTCCCTTCCCTCATGCATTGACACAACTCAGTGGTTGGACAGGATGAATGGCTGGTCTTACAGAGATTGGCACACTTTGCTCAGATCCAGGTTGTTTTCCTTGGTGCTTTGTCTGTGTGACTAGCACCTACTAAGGACTTCCTTCTCTCTTTGTGCTTGCTGTGTCCTAAAGCATCTTTCAGAAAACTGAGGTTGTCTCTGACAGGCAGCCAGACCTTGTTTGTAGTATGCTGCAAAATTCAGTGAATTAATAACAAAGGATAACTCTTCATGGGGCAGAATTATGGAAGAAACTGGAGCAAGATGAACATCAATATAACCTTCAGTAGGCAGTTTCTCTTTCCTGAGCTGTCAGAAGAGTAATTGTGTCTCTGATTACCCATTTTTTCACAGAGCACCTACTGGGAGCATCCTAAGCATGTACTCTCTCTTCCTATAAGGATAATGCTTATGATAAGTGCAGGTCCACATGCCCACTCTGCTGCCCACCTTCTCCTCCCAGACTTGTCCAAGCCAGCCACCAAGACAGATCAGTCAGCATTTTTATTTCTCTGTGGATCACGAAGATAGGCACAGTCCTACTTTAACATACACCAGCACCAAGACAGCTTCCACAGCCTAACTCCAACTTTACACCAGAAGAAGAGGGAGCAGATTCAGGCCAAGCAACTGTCTGTAAGTGATTAGAAGCAAATGGGATTTGGCAAATAGCGAGTTGGCAGGAGGCATTAGAGAGCAGCTCTTCATCAGTAGGTTCCCCATGGCGCTCTGAAGGGTCATTGTGTGTACTGGAGGAATTCTCATGTTTTCTTGCTTCCTCCTTCCCAGAGGCATTTCGGGGAGGAAGATTATTCTTTGCCACATAATCACTTCTCCCCTCCCTGTCCCCACAGTGCACCCTTCCTTCACAGGTTTGTTTATCATGCCGAGCCATGATGCAGAATTTTTCTGTGCTGTTTCTCCTCTGCCCCCCTTTCTCTCCTTACATAAATTTTTGTTGCAGAGGCAGAGCCTCGAGAGATTTTTGATCAGTCAAATATTCGGGGTTTCATGAATTGCTTCTGCATTTAATAGGATGCTAGCAAGGAACATTTAATAGGAACTAGCAAGGAGTGAATGCTAATGGAGTGCTGGAGGAGGAGGTCCTGCTTCAGGTTTATCCTCACAGATATCTCAGACACTAGCAGGAAGAGTTTATAATTCATTACTTTGACAGAGGCATCCTCCTTTACTGAAAGAAAGAGGTAGATGCTCAAGAAACAATGGAGTCTGGGGTGATTCAGCCTTTTCTGGCCATTTTCTTCAAACTGTAACTGATCTAAGCAAATTTCTCTGGCTGTCTAGGCAAAGGCATTTGTCATATTGGGGGTGTATGTTGCATCTGGAGATTATCAGATCAGACACATAACCAGGGACTTGAACTATGCCTGAATTACTACATTCCATGCATCTTAAGAGTCAGAAATATTTAAAGGTATAAGCTGAGTCAGAAAAAATATTAACATCACTGTTTTGGTGGAAATTGAGTCACTTGTTTTCTGAGCTTTGTTAAATTATTGATGATTGTGGCTGTTTTTTAACATTAGCAGAAATAAAGTTTACTCTGAAGAGTGAGGTAAGGGTCAATAAGAGGAATTACATGTATAGGGACAAAAATAGAAGAACAAACAGTCAGGCTGCAGAATGGCTGCTCTTCATGCTACTGTAGAAGAGAGGAATGCAACAGCATAAAATGAAGTTTAATTTCAAAAGCTGAAACAGCATCCACAAGACCACAGGATTTTTCTGCAATGGGGAATGGAGTTCCTCAAGCCAGAAAGACACGCCACCATAGAGCCATGAGCATTTCAGTCTGGCACTATGACACACAGGAGTGGCATAGTCCCCATAGCAGACAAAAGATTTCTGTGGCTGGGATGCAGCTCTCCATCTTCCTTGTCAACTCCCTGAAGCCTGGCTTTGCTGGCTGAGGCTGTCTTGGGTCAGGATCTCGCAGGTGGAGTTGTGCATACCAGACCTGACTGCCAAATACAGTTCCTCTGTGCTGGAAGTGGATAAGTTATCCATGGTGTAGGTGTGAACATGCACTTATCTCTGCTAACAAAATTCCAGGGATTGTCAATCAGTCTGTGAGGAGTTTACCTTGTTCATACATTAAACTGTCTGGTGAATTATCAGAGTCTGGTTCTGCATGCTTCAGCTGCAGACGACAAACACACTGAGCAAATTCCTAATGAACTGATTTCTTAGCTTAGCATTTAAACTGCCACATTTAACATCCTTCAACTCTCATAAACATATTGAACTACTAAAGGGATTATGGCTGCCAGGTTTGCTGTGCCATTACTATAAATTATTCTAAGAATTTAATCAAAAGTACCACCAGAAGCAAAATAACAGAATGAGGGGTTGATAAGTATTTAACTCAGAGCAAAAAAAAAGAAATTTTTGTACTGAGAATTCATTTTCAAGAAGGTTTGTTGTAAGCAAATGTAAAGGACACAGGTGCATATTTCCTCTATGTACATATGCAGAATTATATACTGTGCTTGGAAATTTTTAGCCCATTTTCTGTTGTCTTTTTTCAAATTTTCAAACATTTTGTTTCAAAGTTAGGAATGAGGGGAAAACTGGTGGACTCTTTGAAATCGGCAGTAAAAATTACACAGACCCTGGGAAATTGAAACCTTAGTGTTGATTTTACATCTACAGGAAAAAAAAAAAGATTCATCCATTTCCATCCATTGAAATCTCCTCCACAAACCAAATTTTATCTAGGGCTATAGAGAGGCAGCTCCTTCCATGGGCGGCTGTGTTTTCACAGGAATTGAGAGCACACGATTGCCCCTCTTCACATTCTGAACATCAGGTCTGTGACCAGAGCAGAAAAGCTGTTGCAGGTGTGTTTTCTGATCTCTCAAATGTCAAGACTACATCTTCACCAGCTATTCACATAGCCCAGTAAAGGTGTATTTAGGGCACACTTTTCTCTCCCTTCTGGAGCTCTACTGTCTTCCACCTTACATGATGCATCACTGGATTTTTACCAAAGGGAGGGGTAGGAGGCGAAAAGTATAGAAAAGGACCTAATCTTCACTTAACGTAGGTGCTATGACTATTTGCCCCACATCCAACCCACATTGCCATCCTCCATTATTCTCGTTTTTGTCCTTCAAGACATGAGTTATGGCAATGAAAATTAATGGTTACAGGCACTTCTTAACCTCTGGGAAAATTTGCTTTCAGTTTTTCCCCTTTTAGTTTATATAAATTTATTGTTTCAGGGCACAGATTCATTGTTCTTAGGTGTAGACAGAAGATGTCAGCATTTCTAGAAACTGAATCACCAAATGTCACGCTGAATGACCAGAAAATGTTAAAACAATTGTAAGCACTGACACAAATCTTTGTTAGGAAAGTTGCTGAGCAGCACCTAAGGACTTATTGGCACAGATATGTAATTCACCATCTTGGACTCAGGTGTCCAGAACATTATTTAACTCTAAGCAACCACATACAATCTTTTTGAAACTTTTGCTTTTTCACAGAAGGTTACTGGGAAAGATAAGTAACTCTTAATGCAGTTGTCTACTGAATTAGAAACTCTTCTGTAAGTTTCATCATCTTTCATCAAATCCCATTGATACAGTTGTTTTCCTGTTAGCACCTGGTAAGTGAAGTGACTGTTTTTTTCACTTATTGTAGATGCTTTATTGCCTTCACCATCCAACCTCCCTTCCTGATGTCCTTGTGTCAATGTTATGTGTTTAGCTCTCTGACGAAAGGTTAGGATGCCCTATGGACAATAAAATTCTGCAAAGCATCCACATGGTCCACAAGAGCTAGTGAACGGAATCTCACCCTAGGCAACAGTTTATTTGTGAATGGCTTTATTTGTGAAAGAGTTAATGTGAATTAAATATTAATTTCTCTGTTTGTGTCCATTAGGACTGATCTGAATAATAATGAACATTGGAGAGATAACAGATGCTTCACTGATGAGTGTTGTACCTGCTCCTTTCAATCACTAATGCATAAATTGTAGAAAATAAATGGAAATGAATCAAGGTAGAAATATGGGTCTGCAAAAGAAGTTGTGTTGCTTGGTAATGTGGACCCTGTGCCTGCCAGGCAAGAACCCCATGCTTTGTGTGGCATTTGAGTCAGAAGATAGCTATTATCAGGGGGGTGCATGAAGTTTATCAAGCAGTTGCATGAGCTGGCTAAATGGCTGGTTACAGATGTTACAGGCTCCTACATCCTCCTGTCTTGAGCCATTCCCTCTGGAAACTCCTTTCTGCAGAGTATGATTATTTCTTATTTCTGCTGTGTTATACACACCATTAATCTTCCTTCCTTTCCTAGTTATTGCTGTCACCTCCTTTTGTAGCCAGAAGGGACTTAGAGCTGACAAACAAGAAAACTCCTGTCCTGTAATCTGCTGACAGTACAGCATATCTTCCTTCTTGCATGGCAGCTTCAGGGGCTGTGCTTCCTCATAGACATCAACTGAGGAAGATTAAGAAATTACCTCCTAACTCATTAGGTAAGAAGTGGTGGAAGAAACAAAAATTTATACATAGAAGTAGATACTGTTGGTAGTGGAAGTAGTTTCTTGCATCTTGAGTTGCTGAGTGCATTTTTAGCCTTGTCTCATGGATTCAGGGATTTATTTGAAGTTTCCAAAGGGGTGTTAAATAGGGGTCTAGAAATTGTGAGAGCCTGAGATAGGTAGCAGAAGGTGGAAACATTCATTCAGCCTCTAGCTGTGCTTTTATTTTCTCCAAATACTCCCAACAGATATTTCATGTCAAAAATGAAAAGCAATAATCATATGGGAGGTGGGAATATTAATATTATGCTGTATGCCATTAAAAAGGTTGGCTTAAAGTAGGCAGTGAGAGATCAAGATAAGGTGCTCTAAGGCTGACCAGGAAATACAACTGTCGAAGGAAAAAAATTAGACACATCTTGTTAGATATGACTCAGAGAGGTGTACAGGGGTCAACAGTCACAGCAAGACCCATCAAAGGGCAGCTGTCAATGTGATCTGGAGCTGAAAGAAGTATTTCTGTGTTTTATAAACTGAAAGGGATTTTTTTTTCTGCTCTTGGCATACATTCATTTACTGTCCCATGCCCTTTATGTGTGTGTGCTGATCCAACTTCTCCTGAAATGTGTGTCATCTTCCAGGGGTTTGTGAGCATCTGTGGTTACCAAGAAAGAGTAGCTGCTACTAATTTAGGCAATGCACTCCAAGGGGTTCCCTGGGTTTCAGCAGAGAAGGTTCAGGAACTAAATGCATTGGTACCTGTTCTGTTGATTTATGTTTTCTTAAAGAAAGATGCAACTTAAGTTTGCTGGCTGCTTCCTTTACGTGAAAAGAAATGCAACATTGCAGCAACAATAATCCATGATAAATTTTAGAAAACATATCTGTAGTTATTTTTTAAGTGTTTTTCATCTCCCTATTTTATTTTTCTGCATTTCTCTGTGTGCATCATCTCTCACCCATCTGAGAGCACAGCAGATGACAGCTCAGTGATACCTTACTGATGTACAAGGGAGTGTCACTGTTGTCTAGGCAAAATGTATTTTTCCATGTTCTTAGTCTAAAAACATTCTGTACTGTATATATTTCCTATGCTTCATACACTTGCTTCTTGTCAAAAGATAGCAAAGGTAGAAATATGCTTGCTCTCTACAGAAGTGGATGTTTTGCTTGGATGAATGCTAATCAAATGTTTGCATTCAGTCTGAGTTTCTCTTCAATTCTTCAGAAGGGTGTTATGGCCCAGCTACAGGGGATTGCTGAACAACAGGTTTTGGATGAAAATCAGGTAACTGAAGACCTCTTTGACTAAATGTTATTAGGCATTATATTGCTAATTATGACCAATGGGATTGCATGCTTAGAAGTCATTTCCATACTAAAACATGCCACATCACATTGTTGGCATTTCAATGCAGACAGGCAAACTGAGACCTGGAAAACCTTCCATGAGATCCTGAAAAGCAAGTTTTGCTTTCAAACTAGACAAGTGCTGAGTTAGGCCATGGTACATAAAATGACACAACAAAGACCCCAGGATGGTCACTCTGTATGGAGAAGTGCCCTTCAAAGCTGGTCAGACTAGCCCAGGGCTGGGCTGGGAGCAGTGTCACTGAGCTGGCACGGTGCTGCATTTGGTCAAATACTCTTATAAATCCAGGCTCATTAGCCTATGCACAAAAGTAAGCTAACCTTATTCTCAAGCCTGACCTTGCCATTTTGCTTGGTTCCAAATGGCATTGCAGTGTCACAGTCCTAAACCCAGTTGAAGGGCTCAAAAGACCCTATAGGTTCATCAGACACTCTGTTTTGAAAAAACATTTATTGAAACTTCACCTTAAAACACTTGAAATATCTAAAAAACTGTGATTAAAAAGGCAAATGAAATGTGCACGCTTCTGCTGGGGCAGGAGACCAGGCCATTTTTAAGAGTTCTCTACAGAAATATTTGCACTTTCAGGCTTGTCAACAGCACACAGAACACTATATCTGCAGATCACCACTTCAAATTTTGTTTCATTGAAAGTCCATGGTACCATGCCAGTCTGTGTCTGATGAATTGATGAAATCATACATGTCAAATGAATTGCTGTCCACACCAAAAAAATCTATGGTGAAAAAAGCAGACAAGACAGAAAGTAAAATGGGCTGATATACTGAATTATTCTGCTGTAGATGTCAAAGAGTTATTTGCTTTAAAAACATCAGCCGTCTGATGCAGTCACATTCTTAAGCAATGCATGTAGGAAAAAGGGCTGTGGTATTTCATGGAGCCTCTGAAGGGCAGAGTCTGTGGGATCTTACCCTCTGAAGGGTAAACTATGGCACTCGTTGCCATTTGTCCATCAAATAAAAACCACATCATTTTTCTCAGGAAGTTCTTCATTTGCAAACTTTTGTGTCTTCTGAGAATATTCTAGAGATATGTTGATAAATGTCTGCTCCATTGGTCCATAAACATTTTGGCCACTAGCAGAGACAGAAAATGGATGAGGTGGCTGCTTCATTTGATCCTTTCATCTAAGCCAGGATACAGGGACTAACTTCCATATGTCCATTAGTTCCTAAGATACTCAATTGGCCATTTGACATAGCACTGTTAAGATAAAATTGTAGGCTATCCAGAACAATCAGTTATTAAAATGATCTCTTATCATTATTTTCTGAGTTTTGTAAACCTTTGTTTTCTGAGTGATGTAAACTATGCTAATGGTGATATGAAAAAGTTTATTATCCATGTCTTTATCTCTAGGGAAAAATAGGAGTTTAGAGCATTAGGTAGAAGGTTGGGGAGCTGGTATTAGTTTCAGATTAGTTACTGGTTTCTAATACAGCCCCAAGAAAAATGCTTCTCTGTGCCTTTTCATCTGGAAAATGATGGCAACAGAGCTCTGTGAAACCGTTTGGCCACATTAAAATGGAAAGCACTGTTTGATAGCTTAGAGCTTGTTATTATCACCATGCAGAATGCAGCAAAAATCAAAGCATCCTGAAATGCCTTCTGTCCTCACTTATATAATTTATTCCTTGAACTCTGGAGCATTTCTATCTGAAGATGCACATCAGATGGAATCAAGTTAGAGAAGATGAACCTTCCATATCTCTCTGGGGTTCTGGATCAAACTGGTACAGAAGCCCCAGGAAATCATAGCAAAGCTTGTTGACTCTGTTCCCATGGGGTGCTACTATAGTCCAACCGGTGTCACCCTGGGGTCTGAGGGTCAATTTAGCCAACCACAGAATCACACATAATCATAGAATTGTTAAGGTTGGAAGAGACTGCTGGAAGTCATTTAGTCCAATGCCACTTCCAAGTCAAGGTCACCTAGAGCAGGTTACTCAGGAATCAGGATATAACTGGCTCAGGATATATTCTATCCCTTTGTCCAGATCATTGATAAACAAGTAGAATAAGTCTGGATCCAGTATTGATACCCAGGGAAAGCCACTGACTAAAGGCCTCCAACTGGGTTTTACTCCACTGATCATAACCCTCTGAGCTCTGCCATTTAGCCAGTTCTTCATCCATCTCAGCATCCATTCATTTAATCCACATTTCCTGAGCTTATCTAAGAGGATGTTATGGGACAGTGCCAAAAGCCTTGCTGAAGTCAAGGTAGATAGCATCCACTGCTCTCCCCTCATCAACCCACCCTGCCATGCCACCACAAGGGCTATCGGATCCATCAAGCATGATTTCCTCTTGGTCAATTTGCGCTGACAACTCCTGATGACATTTCCTTCTGCAGGTTTGGTGATGACCTCCAAAACTATCTGTTCCACCACCTTGCCAGGGATGGAGGTGAGGCTGACTGGCCAGTAGTTTTTGAGTCCTCCTGTTTGCCCTTTTTGAAGATTGGACTAACAACAGCCTTCCTGCAGTCAGGCATCTCTCCCTTTTTCCATGATTTTTCAAAGTTGGAGACTGGCATAGCACCAAGATCTATCAGCTCCCTCAGCACGCATGGGTGCATCCCATAAAGGCCCATGGATTTTGGCTTTGTGACCACACATAGATTTCTTCTTGTTTATTCTCCATGCTGCACGGGTTTGTGTACAAGCACTTTAAAGCAGTAATCGAGCATCCAGGTTCCCTAGAAGGGATGTAAGAGGATTCACGTTAGCCATAAACACCCTTGGTGTGGTCAGCCCTTTGATCCTCATCTTGAGAGAAAGCCAGGGAGTATCTGTCACTGCCCTTGTCAGCCTGGCTTATTTCCTAGCAGGAAGAAGTGCCATGAACATTGCCACTTCAGACCCCACCCCTCAAGTTCAAACCAGACCAAACACCCAAAAGGGGAAAGCTGATCTTCAGCTCAGTATCTCCCTGGCAGCACAAATTCCTCTGCCCATACAGGCAGCACTGCTGCTCCAAGTCCTCAGAGCTTTCTTCTCACTCACTTAAGGGACTGACCTCTCTCTTATATTTTCTGTAAGTTCCAGGCATCTCTGCTTCATTCTTTTCATAGCCATAGCTTCTCTTCATAGAGTGATGTTCCTTTTGGGCCAATGAGGCTGTTTAATGAGAGGATAATCTTGTTCCTTCATAAGGAAAAATTACTCAGCATTACAGTTTATCCACAGAGCAAACAGATTTTCAAATAAAATAGCATATTATGCCCTAAATAATTAAATAAACACCAAGATATTTGTCATTCAACAGACTGGTGTCAGCTGAGAAAGCAGATATCTTATTCCAAATTATGCTGGCTTCTCTTTCAAAGTGAAGTTACAGAAGAGAAACAATTGTCAAAACGACAGTAGCATTCCATATTTTTTTCCCTCTGTGATTTCCTGTGCAAATTAGTTCCATTTTTAAGTTACACAGTGATTTTTCTAAATGCCAGCACTGCAGACTTAGAAAATTGCACCAATATTCCTCTGTTTTTCTTGTACTACTACCAGGGAAGGTAGCATGATCACCACTACTTAGCTGACAGGTTTGTTGATGAACAAAACAGAGCAGGAATTTGCTCACTTTTCACAACAATAGTGGCTCGGACAGCTGAGCATAGTGGTGGTGGAGTTTTTTTGTTGTTGTTGATTTGTTTGATTTTGTTTTGGTTCTGGGGTTTTTTTGGTTTTTGTTTTTTTTTTTGGTTTGGTTGGTTTTGTTTGGTTTTGGTTTTGTGGGCAGAGAGTTGGTTTCTTTAGTCATCTCTGTGCCAGCAGCAGTGGAACATAGGAGTGGTAGAAGAAAAATAGTGCTTCTTCCATAAAAGTGCATAATATGGCTTCAATGAATAAAAAGCTGGGAAGGCAGAGATATTTATTTGGCTCATTTCACAGTAAATAGATAAACTGGACAATAGTGCATGTTTGGAATTTAATGCAAGAAGATGCCATCCCAAATATTCAATAAGATATTTAAATATTAATAAAGCTTAGAAAGTGTCTGTGTTGTTCACATAGACTTGAAAAGATCCCAAACTTGTATATCTGCATGTGTTTGTATTGTTCCCTGCTTCTGGTAGATATCCCTTCTCTGTCTTTCATGTCTTTCATTTAGAGTAACAGGTTTCAATTCAATTCCTGTTTGGATTTGTTGCCTTGCAAGCTATCATACCCAGATGCACCTGTTGTGTCCCACTGGAAGGTGGGATGATGTACCCAGGATGTGTTTTTTTCATTCATGTCAAGTTGTGAGCTGAATGACCTTAAAACTGAGCGCACACACACCCCACAGTTGTAGACACTCCAGCTAGACTAATATTTAGAGGTGTACAAAATGTATAAGCACTGACTTTCTATCACTCTCAGAACTGTGGACATAACTAAATCAACTGGCTTCACCGGCATAAGACTTACAAAAAATTGTAGCAATAAAGATTTTATTACTCTAAAGTATTTCTAAAATAACCTTTTCCCCTCTCTCTTAAAAGGGAAGTAAATGGAATACGTGATAGTCTGGCAAGAGTGTTTTATAGACATGCTTGAGTAAGGCAGCCATTTCAAAGTCATACCAATAAGAGACCAGCTCCTGCTGCCATTACTCATTTGTACAGTCCTAATGACTTCGATACAATGATATGCTCGAGTAACTTGAACAGGATTTAGTACAAAATATTAATTTCAGAATGGTTTAATGGAAATTAGAAGGTTTTATCTGTGCTATAAATAATATTTTGGGCTATGAGAAATGAATTGACATTTTAACATCTAATTCACATTGCTAAAATAATGGCACCTTTCAGACTAGTTGTTTACTTTTTCCCTTCTGTCTGCTGGGTCTGAAAGTGTGCCACTCTGCTTTACTTTGGATTTTCAATCAATATCACTTTCCTGTTCCAGTTCAATTATGAGTGCTTGAAAGTCAGAGTAGTTACTTTCATCAGCTTCTTCTTATGACTTTGTTTGCTCTTCATCTTGATATTGAAATATTTTCCAATAAACACCAGCCATAGGACATCTATTTTGAACAAACCCTTCCTTTTGGGCCTTATCTGTCCTTTGTAAAATGCCTTTTGTTGGTCCCTGGTTCATTTTCTGACGCCATCACCAGTGGTGCAAGTAATAGGGGACACCACATTGTCCATCTCCAGCTCTGAGACTGGTGAAAGTTGATTTGGTCTCCAAGGGACTAAATGGTCCCTGGGATCCCAGAAACACCAAGCCATGGCATGATCAAGCCACGTGCTCTCATCATCAGGCTGCCTTGGAGCTTTTCCTGCTTCGTGCCTAGTTGTGGAGGCTCAAAGACCACAGAGCTGACATGGGGTTTTCCAAAGAACATCTCTGCTGTGCTCTTGGCTCCCTGAGAATAATGGCACAGCTGCAATACCATGGTGAAAAAGAGATTTCAGGCAGCTGAGAAAAAGGTCTCATTGAGCAGCTTCTCTGTGCTTCATTCTCCCAGTGAGAAACTGATTTGTGACTAGGTCTCAGAACAGCTATGGTAATGAAAACACTGATAATAACTGTTGGCACTTAGCAATTCCTGTATCCAAGCACTTCCAACAAATCTAAGGCTGACATTCCTCAGTCAATATGCATAAATGTTTAAATGAAGAATGCCATAATTGGTTTTCCTGTCTCATCCTTCTTAACCCATCGAACTGCCATGCTACTGTTTCCTGTTATCAGACACTTGCCAGTCATAAGCAATCAGTCAGGTACTTCACAATTAGCAGGGAGAAAATATGCAATTTCTTTGTGTTGGTACCAGATGTTTAAAGCCAAGAACAGGATAAACCAGAAAAATGCTCCACCCTCAGAGTGCTGCAAGTCAGCCTCCTGTGGCATAGCTTGTCTTGGCTATGCCTGGTAGTTTTCTGTAATAACACGAGAGTAAGTTAGATTCTACTGTCTGTCTTTGCATGGAAGTTGGATTATTCTGTGCATTCAGTTTGCTTACAAGGATTTGGTGCTGACATCCTTCGGAACAAGCTTGTTAGAAAAGCAAGAAAATAATGTCAGAGGGATTTTCTTTCACAAGGAAAAAAATCTCCAGTGTAAGGAAGGAAACAGTTGGTCCCGGAAGCATCAGCCTGGGCAACAAACCCTCTCCAAAGTAATTGTTTGACAGAGTATTTGTTGTACTTTATCAGGCTGGCACTGGGGGGTTCCTTTTGAGCAATTTTCCGTCTGCACAGGTGGGTAGCTGAGATTAGAGTAAGTGTCTGGTCTGTGTAATTGAATCTGTGCTACTTATCAGCACTACTGAGAGCTCTCAATTGCAACTGGAGGTCTGTTTTACCTGTGCTCTGGTTCACATGCAGAGAGAGCCAGTGCTCCAGAGCTTTCAGTCTGCTTACACAGGCAATAGAGGGATGGGAGGAGAGAGCCTAGTCCAGAGCAGTGGTGAGCACAGCAGGCAGATGAATAGCAAAGAAGAGAAGAGACCCAGACCTCATGACAGTTGTGATGACCTCACATTAGAGCATGGCACATTTTGTGGCTTCATGGTATCTGTCATTGCGTCATATTTTCTGCAATGAAACTCCAAACCATCAAGAGCTTGGGAGTCTGTGTCAATTTGCCCAGAAAAGGTAACTGGGAGAGCTGCTGTGAAAGAGCAGCATATTAATTTACCCTCTTTGGTCTTTCTTGGATAAAATGCAGCCCATTTCCAGACACCTGGAACTGTTAAACTTTAAGTTAAAAAAACATGAAAGATTATTGAATCTTAACCAAATGCTATTCATGCCTGTTTTTGGTAATCCCCCTAGTCCTAATTTTTTTTTTTTAATTATGGGAATGTGGAAAGGGTGAATGAGGCTAAAATATTTGCAGTTTGTTGCAGAAACTACAAACCAGACAGCAATACTTAAAGGTTTGTGAGATAGGTAAAAATTTTTATTTTACTCTTTTTCTTGGAGTTGAGATGCATTATTTCTGTCCCTCCAGATATGAAACATTTTGCCTTGATATGTAACTTTTTTATTTTCCCCTGACTTATTTGATAAACTTTTTTTTTAATAATCTAGCATACTTAAAGAGAAAAGAGAAGAAATCTTGGCATGTGGGTGTTGACAGGTTGCTTGTTGCTCATTTGAATAAATGCAATCAATAGTGCAAAAGTGTCTCTCAGAGCCTGGGTGAGGAATTATCCCTGTTTGAGAGGAAACCTGAAATGAAAGCAGTTCCCCTCCAAGGGAGTGTATTCCATAGTGTATCCCAAAGCATAAACCAAACACTAAACATATTAAGAGATGCTACGTTTAAAAAGGAGTAAATAAGGATGGAGAAAGTCTTTGTGTTCTCTTGGCTTTGCACAGTGTTGCAAATCTTTTAGCTTCTCCACATTCTGAACACAGCTCTTAACGAAATTCCCTGGAAAGAACAATGACAGGGGTCCCTGCTAAGTGGCCTGGGTGAGATGTTAGTTAGTGTCCTCTGGAGCCAAAGCTGAACTTTTAGAGAGGACTAGCAGACTTCAGGGAATTCTTTGAGGAATTAATTTAATATGTCAGCCATTTACTGTTAAGGTGAGTGCACACTGTTACACAGCTACATCACACCAGTATTGAGGAAACAAACAGGCAGAGAACAGATAGATGGGTCCTTTGCATCTCCACAGAATACAGAACTTAAAATCCATGCCCAGGGATGCTTGAAAACAGGGAGATATTCTGATTACTTCTCTGGAGCAGCCAGCCTATAGCACACTGCTGTACTTTAATCTGCTGGCAGCAAAGTGAAACAACGTGAGCTCCATTTGCTGAAGTACTCTCACAGGTACTACCAGCATAAAGATCCAAATCTGTTTGGATTAGTAGTCTGGGGAGTCAAGGACTGCTGTGGGAATGCCATATCTGAAGCATGAGACAGGAGGAAGAGGTCAGAGGAAGAGGAAAACTGGGGAATATTAACAGCTTTAGGAAGGGCTCCCACCTGAAGTCCTGCTCTTTCTGGAATGGGACCTTGTTAATCCAACTCATTGGAGCATAACACTATTCATACTACTAAAAAACCATTCTGCCAAGGACTATTGAGCATTTCTTCAGTAAGAATAGGCATTTTCACATAAGGCAATAAAACATAATCATTGTACTCAGCTTAAAAATTATTACATTGACAATGAAGAAGATGGTATTGAAATAGATTACTTCCAGTTTTATCTCTGCATAGTTTTGGTAAATGTGGCTGGTTTGGTGGTTCAGCAAGAGACCCGTTTTTATTTTGGAAAAGCATAGGTTTTCATATTTTCTGAGAAAAATATGCAGAAAACAAGATATGACACAATGGGAGACACTGGAGAGAAATTTTATGTATGTCTGGCTTAAGCATTGTGAATAGCATTGCCAAGGGGATGGACTATCTGGACATCAGCTGTGACCCAGTGTAGCTGTTCTTATGTTCCTATTGGCTAAAGGAGGAAAAAGCAGCTTCTCCCCACGGAGCACCTCTTAGTTGTAACACTCAAATTAATTTTTAACAACTCTTTTTTCTATTCATGCAAAATATTTTTATTACCTCCTTATTTCTCAAACTTCTTCCATTGTCTCTGCACACTGCAGTGAGGTGTATCTGAATCCAGTGT
This sequence comes from Emberiza elegans, assembly GCA_024865655.1. Classification (NCBI taxonomy): domain Eukaryota; kingdom Metazoa; phylum Chordata; class Aves; order Passeriformes; family Fringillidae; genus Emberiza; species Emberiza elegans. The sequence goes on along the minus strand of JALJVW010002597.1, from coordinate 21,152,850 downwards.
GCCAGACTATGCTCCTGGGGAATTTTGAAATCCCATGAAAATACTTTTCACCAGAGATGTTTAGTTTATTTTTAAAGAGCTTACCATGAAAATGCAATGTAAATGATTCATGTAGTTGGTGGTAAATGCTGACAGGAAAATATTTGTTTGTATAAAGCCAAGAACTTTCCACTAAGGCAAAGCTTCTATGGCTTCGACATTTTTCTTCTGTCTCCCTCGGCACACTAGCAGGGGTTGGCATTTTTCTTGACAGGTTTCAGTGATTTTGGCAAACACCAATCAGCTGAAAATTATGTTGTCACTTAGAGGTTGGTATGACGGAAAATCATTCCTCTTTTATTTTTAGGGAAAACCAATGCAAGGGGAATTAAATTATTTCCCTAAGGTCAAGGAAAAAGGCAGGAGTGAATGAAAGAATTCCAATTAGTATTTAATTCTGAAATAGCTCTTAGTGTTCTGAAATGTGTCTTCTGAATATCTAAACCCAAATGGTCCAGGAGGTCAGGAGGTCTGTGGAGTGGGATTTTCTTGCAGAAGGCCAGTCTGGGTTTTTCCTTTTCTTCACTCTTATGTGACTGGTGACTCTTGGAAAGTCAGAGATCTGACTGCCAATATTTTCCCAGTGTTTCCACCGGGGAATTCGGCTGTGATGAACCAGCTGCAGTGTTCTGTTGATGAGAAATTTTGTCAAAACACCTCCCAGAGTCTTTGGGCCAGTCTGTTTGCATGGTGCTGTAGTCATATGAGGCTCAGTCCCCACGCTTGAGTGAATGAAAGAGCTCTCTTGAAGAGTTTGACAAAGCGTCTTCTCCACCTCCTATCAGAAACATGTTAACAGGGATTGACAATACCCATACAGATCAAATTCAAGGTCAGTGACTGCAAGTGGGTGGTTCCTGTGGGCTGTTTTGAAACAGTAAAGAAGCTTTTTCCCAGATGGCATGCTGAGCAAACTGCCTCTCAGAGCTGTAAGACTGGTGAGTTTGGAATTTTATGTTGTGCTCAAGTTTATGGCTCTGGACAGGAAACAGCATCATGAATGGACAGACAAGTGATGCTGGTGTGCCTTCAGGGAGGAGTAACAGGGCTGCAGGTCAGATTTTCAGCATTTATGATAGGACATTAAAGAAATATAATTGAGCTATGAAGCTAGAAATCATCAGCTTCTTCAAGAGAATTTTAGTGCTGCTGAAAGTAGCAGATTGGCAGTCCCTAAGTCTGGAGTCAAAAGTCAGGCACTTCATGAACAGCAGCAATATGTTCTTGCTCTCTCTGAAGACTATAAGGGGAATGAGACTGCTTATTTGCAGTCTTTTCCAGTTTCTTTGTTTGCTATCAAGACTGCCTTCAGAGTAGTCCATTTTAGTGTTGATTTCCAGGTATGAACTGCGTGCATTAGTTTAATCCAGACCTCCAAAACCCACTGGTGTGGATGGACAGCTTTTCATTGGTGTAAAGATTTGTCTGGAGGTCTATGAATGATGATGAGAATCCTTCGACTTGTAGCCTATGGAAACATCCACGTGAGATCACCATCACCAGTGGTGATTGCTGTCTCCTGGAGGACCCACAGCCCGAGCATCCCGCTGGCCTCCTGTCAGGGCCACCAGCATGATCCCCTCTTTCAATTGCAAATCATCTCACCACATGCCTCCTAATCTCACTCAAATGATGCAACTCATGAGATGTCTACACAACACCATGAACAAAAACCAATAATGCTAATTCCTGAAATTCTTGGCTTTTCTGGAAATGCCAGTAATAGATGGCAGATTCCAAGTGCCTCGAGCATATTTTCTGCCTTTCCCTAGGTATATGTGGGATACACAGGGCACAGGATAGCAACCATCAAGCCCAGAAATGTCACATTTTTAAAGACAAATAACAAAGTAATAAAAGGAGTAGGTGTGTATGATTTTTCTAGACACTGATTTTCAACATTTTGTGAGTATGAGTACAACAAATGTTTTTTGGGATCCCTTGTGTTTAAAATATAATTCAGTAGCTGGGCATTGCAGGTTTAAAAGTTTGTTACTAGTAAGTAATTTTCCTTACAATTTGTTATATCAGGACCATTTCTGATTAGTCTGTGGAACCCTATTTTTCTTTTGTGTGTGTAACAAGCATATTTCCTTTTTCTGAGAATATTTCCAGAATTCATGATTTCATTTTAGAGTTTTCATGAAATTTCTTACTTACCTTATTCTCTTCCCTTTTCTGTTGGATCTCTTACTGCAAGTTGACTTCCACTTACCCTTCAGGCCCATGTAGAAAGCTGCCATATTCCTTTTGCACTGATGGATTTACAACAGACATTGTCTTTTTAGGGTTTTAGTTTTTTCTTCGTGGTAATGACTACTTGTAAGGTATTTATGGGATAACTCTAGGAAATACAAATTGGAACAGGTTTCCCAAACTGGTGGTTGATGCCCCATCCCTCCAAATATTCAAGGTTTGAAAGGAGCTTTGAGCAACATGGCCTATTGGAAGATGTCCCTCTTTATCAAGGGGTGTAGGAATAGATGAATTTTTGGGTCCCTTCCAGCCCAAACCATTCCATGATTCTATAATTCTAAGTCTTTACTTGGTTTATAGGGCACAAAATTATATATGGATGTGTGGAGAGGGTAGCAGGACTTTACTTCCTAATAATTATAACACATTTCCTCAGCCTCCAAATTATATCACATTTTGATGCTGTACAATAGAGAGTATGTGGAGGGAACCCATCCCAAAGAAAATGCACAGGGATCTGTTTAAATGCAGAGGCACCAAATACTGTAGGACACAGTGGGCTGCAGCAGAGCACGGCTTTGTCTGGGGTGACAGGAAGGGAAGGGTAAAAGAGAAGAACCAGCATTATAGTACCAACAGTGTTGCACATCATGTGTGCTGTGTTTTCAGCAACTCAGAGGGGATTTCAGTCCCTAGTTCTGCACCTTTCAGCAGTGACATATTTGCTGAGACAACTGGCAAAAGCTGTAACACAACAGGCTAGTTTTAACTGGATTTTTTATTGGTCGTTTTGGTTTTTTACCAGGCAACTGTCACATCACACACCAATGCACCAAATTCACTGGGGATATTTTACCCTGTAAACATTGCAGCACTTGCTCTTTTCTTTTGCACTTAGAAAAAACAGTTGCACTTTGCTTAGTTTCAGAGAGAAGTAACATATCAATTTCCACCTTGATGAATAGCCCTCTTTTTCAACCTGATTGCTGCAGGTGCAGCTTCAATGGGATGGCAGGAAACAAAGAAGAAAAGTGGAAAAGTGAACATATATTTTCCTCTTTTTTTTTTTTCTTAAGTACTTAAAAGCAGGATCTAATGCCAAGTTCTAAAATAAAGGTCTTGTAGAAAGAGCACTGGCTGTCAGCCACTCTGAAATAAATCCACCTGTTCAGTCATCACTTCAAGAAAGTGTTGACAGCACTACAGTGAATTTAAATAGCAAATGATGGTTGTGTTCACCTGACAAACCTAGTTTTTAGGACTGTCCCTGAGGAGCTCCTAGAGATCTTAGGCTTGCTGAGGACCAACATATCAAGCTCTACCTAGGGGCTGTTAATGCTCAAATTGAGGTCTGGGTGGCAATGCTTGTGGAGGAGACAATCTGTCGTTTGCTATCAGGCAGAGTGACAGATGTGAACGCAAACTCAGAATAGGGAAATCTGACTTTTGGGAGCTTTTCAGCTAACAGAAAACACTGATTCTGGTTACCTCAGAAATTCTGCTTGGGTCTTAAAAACTTTTGCTTAAGGTTATGGTGTAAATCAACATTGCACTTGTCTTAATTTGAGTGTGCTGTAAAAGGCTGTGTTTCAACACTGCTGTTGGGAGAGGAGCACAGTCTTCTTGTGAAATGTGTCAGGAGGGAAAAAATTAAAATTAAATCTCTTTTCAGTCTTCGTTGAGTGTTGTCATTACGGCTTTCCTCACCTATTTTGTTATGTGAATAACTATTAATGAATATATTTAATCCTTTGTATGTCTAGATTTCAACCACAGAAGTCAGAGTATTTACCTGCAGTCTCTGCTCTTGAATGTGCAACCTCAAACCTATGCAGTGTGACTAAAAGTGAAAAACAAACAAACTGATCACATAATGTAGTTAGTCAAAAATTCACAAAGTTTTTTGGAAGTATTAGATTGCCAAGCTTTCACAGTAAAATAGTCACTACAGACAACCTAAGGTGCTTCTTGCCAGTAATGTTCCTGCAACTAAATCCCTTCACAGGCATATTACTTCCTGCAGATCAGCGGAATAGGTAATTTGAGACTTCCAGAGCTACTCGAATGAATCTGGCTGAAAGATTGAAACCTTGCTACTGGAGCAAATTCTGTGCCTCATCCCATACTGACCTAAGCGATAATGTACTATTTTAATGAGTAAAGATTTTACTTCAGGGCAGCTGGCTGACATTTACTCATCCTCTTGGGAAGAGTAGAGTCATTTAGGAAGGATTTGGCCTTTTTTCTACTTGTTTTATCTCCTAGTGTAGGATAGAGGATTACTTTGCACCAGAAGTGGACAGTGCTGTTGACTAACATTATAGAGAGCCACAGTTCTTTTCCCTAGTAACTGAAGGAGGCTTAAATTTAAAGGTCAGAACTTACCTTTTATGTTGAAATCACTTGCTTTTTAGTGAACTATTGAAGGATTCACTGTCCAGCCTACCTGTTAATACCTAAGTCAAACACACACACCTCCTGCTCCTTTCTCAAGGTTAGGCAGTTATATTCAGGGAGCTACAAAAGGAAGTTCTACAAAGCACAGTTTTATATTAGAAGATTGTCCTGCAGCTGCTCTCTCTGTTCACAAAGCTCCCTGAAGCAGAAAGACACTTCTAGTAAAGCTGTGGAGAATAGTATAAACCCATCAAAATAAAATTAATTTCAACCTTACCATTAAAACTGGCACATGGACGTGCAACTTTTTAATATGGAAGAAGAGGCAGTTAGAAGCAAATATTTAGAGTTGCTGCTGTAAGAATAAAATTTAAAAATGTGCATTGGATAAATGCCTGCTTACCTTTACCTTTTTACCAGGATAAAACAGTCAGGTCTGGATTCTTGTCTGGGAGCTGAAAGCACAGTAGTCACTTGAGCCTATGTCTGTTGTGACAGAATGGAGATAAATACCTTCAGATGATAATTGAGTTTTGAGGTATGGTGAAAAGCCCATTTCCTTCCACTGACCACCAAGAGTGGCCTTGGAGTTACTGTACACTAAGCCTGACTTCCTAAGAATAGCCCCAAGAGACAGATGGAGTTGTACAAATTAAAGCCAACTGGCATTTCACCTAGTGATAAGGTGAAAACATTTTTTTTTCAGAGAGACAATTTCTTTCAGTAAATGAGTGGGGGGGATTTAGTTCTGAACATGAATTCTGATCTTCTGTCTACATTAGAGATGCTCCCTGCTATCTGCACTTGAAAAATAGGAGGGTTAGGAAAAAAAATAGAAACTAAGCATGTAAACAGGAAGTTGGATTTGGAATAAAATGTAATGAAAGATCAGTGTGAACTTTCAAGGAACTTCTGAAAACTGATTAAAAAAGCCTTATTTTTATTAAATGTACCATGTTTTTTTCACCTCAGACAGTTATTTGCTACTTAAAAGTGCAGGAACAGGGCTGACAAATCTTTAAAAAAGGCAAGAACTCATGAAATAAAGAATTAATAATATTAATAAAGCACCAGTGTTCAATAATCTGAAACCAAACCAAAAATATTAATTTTTGAGGAGTCACAATACATCAGCCAGTCAGAATAAATACTGGTGTCATATAGAATTGTAGAATTGTTAATGTTGGAAAAGATCTTTTAGACCATTAAGTCCAACTGTTAAGCCCAGCACTTCTGAGTCCAGCACTAAACCAGGTCCCTAAGTGGCATAGCTACATGTCCTTTAAATACCTCCAGAGATGGTGTCTTAACCACTCTCCTGGGTATCCCCTTCTAATACTTGAACAAATTTTCAATGAAAAAAATTTTCCCTGATGAAATCTAGACTCCCCTGGCACAACTTGAGGCCATTTCCTCTTATCCTGTCTCTTGTTATCTGGGAGAAGAGAGCAACCCCCACCTGACTAAAGCCTCCATCCAGGAAGGGGCAATAAGGTTCCCCATTCTGAGTCTCCTTTTCCCCAGGCTAAGCAACCCCAGCTCCCCCAGCCTCTCCTCACAGGACCTGTGCTCCACACCCTTCACCAGCTCCATTGCTCTTCTCTGGACTCACTCCAGCCTCTCAGTGTTCTTCTTTTAGTGAAGGGACCAAAACTGGACACAGATCTCGAGGTGTGGCCTCCCCAGTGCTGAGTACAGAGGGACAATCACTGCCCTGGTCCTGCTGGCCACACTGTTTCTGATACAGACCAGGATGCCATTGGCCTTTTTTGGCCACACTAGCTCACGTTCAGTTGCTGTTGAAAGTCCTTTTCTGCTGGCAGCTTTCCAGCCCCTCTTTCCCAAGCCAGTAGAACTACAGTAGATTTCCCTACCAACTAGAGGGAGGATCCAGCCTTGGCCTTGTTGAACTTCATACAGCTGGCCTTGGCCTATTGATCCAGCCTGCCTGGTTTCCTCTGCAAAACTTCCTATCTTCCCTCAACAGTGCCACCCAACCTGGTGTTGTCTGCAAACTGATTGAGGGGGCACTTGATCCCCTCATGCGGATCATTGATAAAGATATTAAAAATAACTGACCCAAATACTGAACCCAGGGGACAAAAAGAAATACAGCTGGAGGTCCATCACAGGAGGAAAGAAGAGATGGGAAGATGGGAAACTGAGGAGGAGATGTGTTTTAGGCAGGTATCTTGTATGCTGGAGTCAAGAACTACGGAGAGGTGGCAGATACAGTGAGACCCTGCTGTGGGACTGGTACCTGCCCCTCTGTCAGACTCAGCAATACCGTGGAGCAGTGATGGTCCTGGCATACTGATAAGCACTGGCAGCATCCACTTTGTCTGCGGTGGGGACAGTGAGTTCTTCTGTCTCTTTGTCCCAACCATTACTACTGGAAATGTGTCCCTGTCTATGTCAGAGGCAGCTGCCAGGCCCTGAAATAATCCAGCAAAGCTCTTGCAGTGACTGCAGGCTCAAGAGGACTCAGCTACATCTCACACCTCTATATTTACCTTGTTCTCCTTTCTTTTAAAAGCTATAAAGTCATATCCGAGATTATGTGCTTTTATGCTTGGTGGCTTAGGGACGTGGAAGCCCGTATCAAATAGAATTGATCAAAGTAACTGTGGAAACCACACCTGGCAGCAGTTTGTCTCTTGGGTGCATTTTGTCATCAAGTGCTTACAGAGAGTTACAGACTTAGCTGGCCCCACCTAAGAGAGAGGCTTTGCAGGGTTTTCTGCTGAGCAGCGATAGAGACGGTGGTAAATAGCATTAATGGTGAGTGACAGTCGTGCCCTATTTTCTCCACATCACTCAGCTCTAAGTCAGCTGCCTTCATTAGGGGAAAGTTTCCTTGTACTTTGCATAAGGCTCAATTTCAGACTGAATTATGAGGTACAGAGTGAGTAGGCAGGGATTTATACCTGTTGAAGGAATGAACTGGTAAATTCAGGTTATGCACATACACAGAAAAGAAGAAATGGAATAAACCTCTGTGAAGTCTGGCACAGACAGGATTCATGAAATTAGATATAATCCATGGAACAACTGCAAGGGGAAGGGTATTGTTCAGCAAATAAGCTACTTCATTAAAAATGTAAATGCCACTAGAGCTATAGATGAGTGCCAGCATTCCAGCTTACTAGGAAGATGACAGGAAGAAATGATTGACAATTTTTTCTGCAGCTTAAATTCTGCTATTTTTTCAATATCCAAAACATAAAGCTATGGACTGTATAAAGTGTTTACTAAATCTAAAAGTGAGCAAATTACAAATATGCATAATCCATAGCAGAGTGTTAAATGAGAAACAATTTAATTAAAACAGTACCAGTGGTAGTAATATTATTTGCAGAGAGTCTGAAAAAGAACATGCTTCTATGATCTTAAACCCACGGATTGTTATGATGGATGAATACTGGAAAAGACATAACATGACAGTGTAGGGAGTAGAACTGACAGGATTAAATCAGTATTTGATTTTGGACCTATGAGATATACAAAAGAAAATTTATTAACTGATTTGATTCTTCTATGTGTATACATAACTGTGGGTGCAAGTCCATGTGCAAATAGCTACAAATTCTTGGAGATATTCTATGATTAGTGCCACTAAATAATGAGAGCTGGGATTGTTATTAATCATTATTTTATTACCATTGTAGTAAAGATCTAGAAATAGACACATTAGATGTAAATGAACTCTGCTCTGTTGACTTTTAATTTGGTCATGCTGATGTGTATCATTGAGGAGTAGTTCAGTATTTGGACATGGGTATATGGGCAGATTCCCATGCACAGAGAAAATGTGTTTTTCTTTTATCTGAGATAAATCAGTATATCACCTTTTCATTCACCAGTACAGTGAAACAGACACCTGTAAAACACCATGCATTAAGTTAATATAATTTCAAAACTTAGCAAGTGATAAACATGAATTCAGAGTAATACTGGTAGTTTATTATTAGATTTCATCATATCAAATTTTCCTACCTGATGAGCTGGTGTTCTGCAAAGCTAAGATAATGGAAGCATGAGATTAGTTACAAGGAAAATGAAGTTTCGATTTTCCTTATGAGCTGTGGGGCTTGTGCTGTGGTTTTGAGACCATTGATCAGATCTAGTCAGAGCACTGCTTCTCCTCATATGGGAAGCCTTGCAGGGACAGGAATAGCACACAGGAATGGTGTCAGGATGGCAGAAGGGAGCCCCTGTACATTCCTGGTTTTGGCCAGCGCCTCCAAAAGGCTCCAGGGCACCTCCTGCAGCAGTGTGGCTGTTTCTTCAGAGCCCAAGACACTTTCTGCAAGGGTAGATCTACCAGCTACTATTTTCTAGTGAGTTCCAGCTCATCTGCTTGCTTTTTGCTCTGCTGAGGTTCTCTGTAGGGCTTCCATGGCTCAGGGTGCCCCCAGCTCCAAACTATGGAGCACTGGGGGCTGAGTGTTGAGCCCCCATGGAGAGAGCCACATGTCAGCAAGGGGGCTAAAATTATTATTCCTGCATACACAGTATCTGCACAGCCTGGGGATCCAGTTCTGGCTGAAAAGAGCTATAAATATGAGGTATTATTAGCACATGGCTTTGTAGTAAGCCACCCTCAGGCCACATTAAGGTTTTTGATGTTTCTCGGTTGCACTCTAAAGGGATTTTAACATGATTTCAGAAAGGGAAAGAAGAAAAAGAACTTCCAACTGCTTTTTAAATTTTAAATAAAAAATGAAACCACTTGTATTTTGATTTTCATTTCTGTTTGGAGCTGAAGATTTGTTTAGAGTCAGGCTGAGCATCCTGATTATTCTCTTTTAAAAGTGGCGTTGATCTTTTAGAAATGTAAATGAAAATAAAAGATCTGGTGACCTTTTTATTGAGGTCTTCAGAGAGCTGAGAGGAGCCTTCCCTGTCTTCCCATGTTGCAGGAATGCCTCCTACTAGGGAACACAATATCAGGCTGAGTTAAAAATGCCCCAAGGGCCATATTGATGAGGGGAAGCTCAGTCTCCACGGCCTTTTTAACATTCATTCACAGCGTAACTTGTTTGTTTCCTCCGTGTTGGAAATGTCAACAAATGTCACCCAAGTTCTTTGCTTTCCTTTCTTATCTTTTGACATATTATTTGATATGTGTGTGAGAGTGTGGAGTATATTAATAAAGGAACTTTACTCTCCAGTGTATTAAAAGAGTGAGAGCAAAGCTGTACTGAAGAAAGGTTTCTTCTATTAGTTTTGCCATTAGGAAAAAAATAGTTCTCTTCAAAAGACCAACTGAAGAGAGAGATCAAAAGAAGACCTGTTAGCTTAAAGTGGTCTATACTTCTAGCATGGGGTCGGTCTGTATTCATTACTCTAGGATTTTCTTTGAGACAAACTTTGAGTGCTTTGTCCAGATAATTTAAATATTCCTTTTAACAATCTCTTTCCCATTGATTTCCTGAGAGACTTTCCCAGATAAGGCTTCTGGGTTCAAAATTTCAGAAGTCCTTAACATTCCTTCATAACTTTAGAAAATTTTCAGAGATTACTTAGTTACCCAAAAGTGAGATTCCCAAAGGGTCTCAATGATACCCAAAGCCTGTAGGTGCTTTTTTTTTTTTTTTTTTTGTCTGCAGTTCCTAAGCCACTAAGATTCTTTAAAATTGCAGTCTTTGCTTTTAATGAGACTGCTGATATTTGGGTTGAATTAGCCTTTGAAAACAGTAATTTATTATACATTATAGCACTAGGTACATAATATAATTAGACTAGGTAGAATATGACATTTAACATTTATAAGGCACTTTTTGTGCAAGTATAATTATTTAATTAGGGCAGTGCTGAGAGGCCCCCAAAGCAATTTGGTATATAATTTGCTTATATTATGCGAATGCATGGAAAGAAACAATTTTGGCCCCAAATTGCTTTCAAATGTGTGGACAGGACAGAAAAACAATGAGGAGTGAAAGTCTTTGATTTCATTGTAAGGACAGAGAACTCACATGGAAAAATATTAAGAGAGTTTCCAAAGGACAAATACCAGTTTCATGTGACAAAGCTGTGAATTTAATTGCCTGTGCACGACAAGTTCATCTTTCCTTTTCATCTTCAGCTGTTTCATACACACTAAATTCTGATGATTTATATACTTCTGCAATGTGTTAAACAATTCTTTTTCATCTTTAACAGTCAGATGTTTCAACTATTTGTAGACAGTTAGTCATTGCTATATATATTTCATTTTTTTGTTTTGTTTTTTATTCCAATCTGTCCTCCTAAAAAAAAAAGATAAAAAAGTTATATTAAAGCATCCATGGATCCATCTGTGAAATTAATACCCTGTGAAGCATTTAAAGGCTATGTATCAATGATATGCTGCCTCCTTAAGGGAATGTGCTCTATGTGCTCTGACTGCGGTTTTTAGCAGCCAGGGTGGAACAAGATGGCAAGGCTGAAGCCCTGGGTATGCAGTCGTGACGCTGTCAGTAATCTCCAGTCTCCTGCCTGCCTTTCCATTTCCAGCCATGGAAATTTCCGTGAAAATTTTACAAAAACAAGGCTATGAAAGGCCAAATACGTACCTCACCACTCCAGGATTCCTAATAAGGAGTATCCTGAAATGGAATTCTTGAAGTTGTATAATCTTAAACAATTATTGTTATACGAAGGTGAAAACCTCACAGGAAAAATAACAATTCTTGTATAATTCTTCCATGTTTTATCAATTTGTGACCAATTTAACCAACCTATTCAGGTCCCATAGTTAAATTTTGCACTAAATTTCCTTTGGCACTACAGGAATGAAAAACTCTTTAAAAACTCTTTAAAATTATGTTTGACAGGAATACAATACAGATGGAGAAGCTGATTTTACCTTAATTCTGATGATCAAATTTTTCTGAACTGGTGGAAGCAATTATTTTTTTACTAATTATTTTAAATGTGGAATGATAAACAAGGGTTAAATGCTGAAGGCTTTAGCAGCACATCTGTAATTGAGGTATAACTAGGGTCAAGAAGTCTGCAGTCCTTGGCATTTTTTTCCCCATGTTTACTTCATCCAACCTCTTATTTAGATCATTTCTGTGCAAAGGAGTTGGACAGCAGCCTGTAAAATCAGACCTGTCATTAAAGAATATTCTCCTCATGCCAGCTATTTCTTGCAGAAATTATAACTTCCTACAAGGAACCAGTTCAAGCATAGTGGTTTGGAAATGCTAGGAAGTAGTGAATTAGGTGCCTGAAAGGATAAGGGACCTGTTGCATTTTTTCCCAGCTCTTTGTGCTTTGATTAATCATTTGCTTGCATTTTGATAAGCAGCTGCACTGTGTGAGTATATTCCAACCTTGAGATGTTCACATTATTTCAGTACATTGCATCATATGCAAAGCAGTTTCCCAGCTGCTTCCTGACTCATGCTGGTAAAGGAGTAACTCACACATTTACTGGATTTTGAGGGTGGTAAAATCCTAGAAACTGAAGGCTTCTCATCAAAAGACACTTTATCAAGAGAAATTATATTTCTTTCATACTTCACCAATACAGCAATAGTTGTCAGGTTATGAACAGTTTGACAGAGGGATTATTTTGGCTGTATTTGACACAGAGATACAAACTTTCTGTATTTGAGATGAAACATGCTGCAAATATTTTGGGCTTGTATGTCACTGCAGCGATGATGTACCCACTTCCACAGGTAGCAATAAAACTTGCTTTGTTATCAAGTCCTCATGTACTGGGGAGCAGTAAAGCAATTCACAGGTATTCCTACAAGCTCCACCACTGATTTAGGGTGTGCCTTTCTGTCTCCAGGTTCTCCCTGTGGCTATACTCCATCAATCATCTTTCATTGCAGTGCCTCACCATATTCCTCAGCATGAGCTGTGGTCAAATGGAAGATATGATACTTGAGGGAAATATTTCCATATTATGTTAGGTTGAATCTCTTTTCTGACCTTGTTAGTGTCATTTCTGTGTTCTGAGGCTCTTTGCTTGATGACAAACATGCATATATACCTCTGGGGACGAAGCTTTTCTTTACAGGTTTGAATTCCTTAGATTGTATACCATAATATACCATACTATATACTATATACCATAATAAACCATATTAAAATATACCATACTATATAAAACACTTTTTTCTGGAAAGACATTAAAATGCACAATTCCAGTTGATCTCTAGTCCTCACCTTTCATCAGAGAAAATTTGCCTGTTCAGATTCATTGCTGAACCATGCACTGAACCATCAAGCCAGGAAATACAGAAAGTCAGGACAAGCAGAGAAATGGAACTGGGACCCTTCCTTTGTTTATATGTCATAACTAATCCCTTTGTATCTGTGTTCTCAGTTTCTTTCCATAGAGTGATGAGCACAAATCTGCTTTCCTTCACCCACCCCATCCACCCCCTCTTTGCACCCCACTCCTCTGACAGTCATAGGAAAAAGTGATGACTTCAGCTACATCAACTATTTACCTAAAGTGGGGAAAAAAGAAACCAAAAGTAAAAACAAAAGTGATTTCAGTATATTTAAGTGGGCAGTAATGAAAGGGGGAGTCTAGGACCTTTGCTTCCCTAAGCAAAATTCGGTTCCAATCATTCTCAGTCATTTTAACAACGAATTGATTTCTAGCAATGAGTTTACCATAATTTATCAACCAGTGCAATCTGACCCTGTTTGTGTATGGAATATTGATCCATGAATGTTGGTGGTTCTCAGCCATGCCTGGTACCTGAGCCAGGACTACAAAGTGTGATGGATGAAGGAAATCATTAGCTTGTGTGCTGGAGTGAGGTATTTGCTATAGTAAGAGCTGGTTTGACAGAATCATCTTCAGTAGAAATTAATTTCCTTATGAACAGAGTTCATTATTGTAAAATTCACTGGTTACTTGTCTGCATTATGTTCAAAGTTACAAGAGAGGTGATGTACAATACAAGGCCAGAAGCTGTTTTGCCTCTGCACTGAGATCAAGAATGCCCTTCAGATAAGTAATATAAAAATACACAGCCTATTTACACTGCAGAATTGTTGAGATTGAAAGACACCTTGGGATATCATTTAGTCTACCTGCCTGCTCAAAGCAGGGTCAGCTAGGATAGCTTGGCCAGGATTGTGTTTAGGCAGGATTTGAACATATCCTAGGATGGGGACTCCTAGACTTCTCTGGAAAACTCGATCTGGTATTTAACTGCCTTCATGGTAAAAAAGGTATTTTCTTGTGTTGATGTGGAATTGACTGCATTTCAATTTTGTCCATTTCCTCTTGCTCTGTCACTGAATACAACTGAGAAGACTTTGGATCCATCTTCTTTATTCCCCCACATCAAGTATTTGTAGATACTGGTAAGATTCCGGCTGAGCCTTCTCAAGGCTGAACAGTCCCAGCTATCTCAGTCTTTCTTCATGATAGGGTGGCTCCAGCCCTTTAACCATCCTTGTGGCACTTCTGTGAGCTCACTCCAGCATGGCCTTGTGTCTTTTGCCCTGGAGAGGTCATGACTGGACCCACCAGTCCAGAATTGTCTCACCAGTGCTGAGTACAGGAGAAGGAACGCCTCCCTTAAGTGCTGGTAACACTCTGCCCGAGGGCTGTTGCTGTTCTTTGCCACAGAGGCATGTTCCAGATGCAGGTTCAGAAGGTGTCCACCAGGACTCCCAGATCATTTTCACAAAGCTGTTTTCAGGTGGCTGGCCCTTCGTCAGCCCCATCAGGAGCTGGGGTTTTCAGTTGTACCTGCAGAGTCCTGGAGAAGATCCCATTGATCTCTTTCTTACCTTTTCTGGAGCTGTGCAGTGTGCTGAGCTTGTCACAGCCACATCACGTGGTGGCCCAGACCCCCTTTGGCAGCCTGTGGGCAAAGCCCCAGTCCCAGCAAGAGGTCCCAAATGTGCAGGGATGCATTTTCCCTCAGGAGCTTGGTCCAAGGTCTGATGTACTAGGGATGCTTCCTCCATGGGGGTCTGGAGTCTGCTTCCTGCTGTGTATCAACACCACTGGAGAGCCCAGGGAAGTTTCTGGTCTCACTCTGGGCACCAATTACTGTGCCTGCTGCCTGCTGCTGCTCTGTGCTTGTGGTGCTAAACAGCACAAACCTGGCTTGCAGCTGAATCAACTACATGGATGCTGACAGGTATTTAGCACTTCCTATTGTGCTGCCTTTTTTCTAGGTCCCAATGTGTTATTAAATCCTTAAATGTAACATTGTGTTTTGACTCCCAGTACTGTCTACTGGGCAACATAATTTGCCTCTTCAGTTGCTGATGAAAATAAAGCATAGAGTGGGATAACACCTGAACAGAGATTACAGACTAGATTACCAGGAAAGGAGATCAAGCATCCCAACCCTCATCTCAGCGCCTGCATTACATTTTACTTTTATTTGCTGTGGATTAATAACTCTTTGCTGTTACCAAGGAAATGAGGGACTCCTGGGCATCTGGCACACCCACAGTGCACTCTTACCGCTGATGAATAGGAAAGGAAGCATGAGTATACTCCAGTGCATGTCAGAGATCCAAGAAAAAACAAGCTATTGAAAAGACAAGATTATCTGAAGGAAATCAAGAAATACTTTCAGAGAAGGTTAAACTGTTATATTTGTTTAGAGCTCTTCAGCAAAATCAAAGATTTTATGGTTTTTTGAGCAAAGAAGCATCCAACACTCTCTGCTGTCCTGGAAATGACACCCTGCAGAGGGCCTTCCACAGATGTTGTCTTCATCATTCTTATTGTCGGGAGGTACCGCTGAGTACCTCTGTGTAAGAAGAACTGAGATGTCCTTGTAATGCAGCTTCCAAAACATTGGAAAGGGGTATTTTGCCGTTTTTTGGTGGCTTTTTCAAGGAGTTTGTGACTCAGAGGTCCGTGTCTTGAAATCCTTACTCATATTTCACTTGGGCAAACCTCCCACAAGTTATAAAAATGGAGACTTTGGAACCTAGTTCAGTAAAAGGAGGGATCAGTCTCCAGAATTCAGATATACAGTATGCCTTCCATGAGTCAACAGGCATAAAGCAGCATGAGTGGGAAAATTCCAAGCAGAAAGTAATTCCTGAAGAATGGGCACTTCCTTCCCATTCTGAGCAGGTGTTACAAGGATGTTCATGCATTTGCAGACCTTGCTGTGAGCAAACTCAGAAGTGAGAAAATTAGTTGAGTGTGTGTAGGGCAGATAAATTTCATCCAGGAAAGCAGCACCCAAATGGGTGTTATAAAATATTTCTGAGACCAAAAGGTGCTACTCTGTGAGTTGCTTGGTTGGGGTAAAAGATGTACTCCTTAAATCATTTAAACAGATGTTGGAAGATCACTGTGGACTGTGATAATCCAAGATTTAATTTTTATTTGTTCCTGAACTATTATTATCTGATTATTTTAATCTCTTCTTTTATATGAACATCCATCTCCTGAGAAGAATTTCTGCATTTTCTCACACCTCGTGATTATATGTATACAAGTAGCATAAGGGAGAAGATGGAGATTTTCTCCTGTATTTAAACTGAAAAAATCATTCAGAACAAAAATTTTCCATCAACACGAAAAGCAACATCTCATGATGATCATGGTGAGGACCAAGAGACTGTCAAGATCACTCTGAATTTCAGCACCTCTCACTTTAAAGGCCAGCACCTCAGTTCAGAAGGCCAGCACCTTTTCTCTCACAGTAGCAGATATGTCATCCCAATCTGAGCTTCCTGCTTTGGGGAAGGAGCTCTGTGGGCCTGAAGCAGCTCTGGTTTTATCCAGAGGCTCAGTTTCCCTGACACTTCTCAGTCAGATCAAGTGTAACCTTTGTGCTGATCTTATTCAGGCTGGTAGTTTTTGGCAGCAAGTGAGGGTAACGTGTTCATGCTGGTCTGCTTAGATGTGACATCATCCTTGGGTGCAACAGGCCAGAGTGGATTGAGGCATTTGTAGATCCTGTCAAGCACAGAGCTGCATTTAATTAGCTCAGTCTAATGCAGAGAGACCTTTGCCACTCCTCGTGCCTGCTGGACATGCAGCTCAGTGGCTCAGTGCCCTTACTGTGCTCTGCACCCTTCACTAGGGTCTCCTCTGACCGCAGACCCTGTGGAAGCAATGAACAGCAGCAATCATCACTTTTCCCCACTTCTCCTGGCTGAAACAGTGCAGTTTTCCCTCCCTGGAAGGGAAGTTGTATTTTAGTTTTCCATAACATTTTTTGTTACTGATAGGAAGATTTTACTGCTCTGCTGAAGGAAGCAGATGTTTGTTTGCTAGTATAGGGGAGATTTTCATGAATGTCAGACTGGTATTTTATAGACAGAGTTAGCTTCCAGACACTCTGGGTACCATCAAGACAGTGTGTTTTGCTTTGTAATTGTTCTACAAGACTCTTATTCTTTCTGGAAAACATTAATTTGACTTTCCACCTCAAAGCTTGAACCATCTTTCTGATTATTTCCCAAACAATAGATGATAGGTGGAGAATTTAAGAAGGGAAACTCTAATAATGTTGGATGTTGTTTCCATAATAGCCCAACAAAAATAGATATGTAACCTTTGGGATGTGTTGCAATTTACTGAAAAATGCAATCTATTCTTGGAGTATTCATATGAACAGTGAAGAAAGTGCATCTGCTGTAGTATGAGAATACCTCTAATTATTTTCCCTTGATTTTGTGTTAATGCATCTAGACCTAAGGGCAGGGAAGAGTGTGTTGTATCTACTACAAATAAATCAGTGCAATTAACTGCTGATATATGCAAAGTGACCTTAAGTGCTAATACATGTCTGTTTCTAATATCAGGAATCTAGCTTAGAACAGGCAGTAAAGGGATCTGGCCTTGGATCAATGAAGGAAATTTCTTGAACAAATTGGGACCAGAGAGGTCAGTCTTCTGAAAAACATAATTAAATTGGGACTGAACTGGAAGCCTCACACATCAAAGAACTGCAGTGATCAAATGATTAGGGAATGAAGGGGGGGGGGGATGCATCAGAAAGCAAGAAAGAAACAGCGAAGAGTGTGTAAGACAGCAGCTTCAGAGATGGTATTTGAGAAGCACAAAGAGTTTAGAGGCACAAAAAAAAGGAAAACTACTCAAAGACAGACTAAGTAAAAAAAATGTGTGAAACAAATACCAGGATATGCTGGTACACACTAGAAAGTAAAGAGTACATAAGGAAATGAGAAATAAAGCATGCAGAAAGGCAGTATTAGGAATGCAACAAGAAAATCCTTGGGTAATGGACCCTGTTGTTGGCAATATAAATTTAAATGCAGCATATAGCAGCTGGCTGCGCTTATCTGATAAGACTCATTCTGAGCATAGTTGGTGAGCAGAAACTGCAAAGTGAAGCAGAATATATATTTGAAATATTGGGGTCTTATATATTTTATTTTATTGCATGTTTTCCCTTCATTTTAATTTTAAGAGACTTGTTCTTTTTTTGCTGACTTAGTTCCAGTGAAAGGTGCTGCACAGAGAGCTCTGGGGACTGAAGACTTTTGTTTCCTCATAAATAAACATAGTAAGTGTAGTACGAAATCAGCTTTCCTCATCTTGCTTTCCACTCACCTTCCTCTCTCCTAACCTGAAAGACTTTCCATCTTTCCTGGAACAAGGTCTCAGCAGACCAGATGGAGTTTGATGAGCAGCTCAACATGAGCTGGCACTGTGCAGCATGGAAAGCCAACCGTATCCTGGGCTGCATCCAAAACAGCATGGTCAGCAGGGCCAGGAAAGTGGCTTTACCCCTTTCCTCTGTTCTTGTGAGACAACTCCTGGAGTACTGCATACAGTTCTGTGCCCCCAGCATAGGAAGGATGCACAACTATTGCAGCAAGTGCAGAGGAGGGCCATGAAGCGGTTGAAAGCACTGGAGCACCTCCCTGAAGAAGAGAGGCTGAGAGAGTTGGGTCTGTTGAGCCTGGAGAGGAAAGGGTTGCGCTGAGACCTCACAGGAACCTTCCCGTGTCTGAAGGGGGCCTATAGGGAAGCCAGAGCGAGACTCTTCCTCAGGAACTGTCGTAACAGGGAAAGGAGGAATGGCTTCAAGCTGAAAGATAGGTTTAGGTTGGATGTAAGGAAAAAGCTCTTTCCTGTGAGGGTGATGAGATACTGGAAGAGGCTGCCCAGGGAAGTTGTGAATGCCCCATCCCAGGAGGTGCTCAACACCAGGTTTGTTGGTGGCTTGAGCAACCTGGTCTAGTGAAAGGCGCCTCTGAAGGGGGGGGGGGCTAGAACCAAATGATGTTTAAGTTCCTTTCCAGCCCAAACCATTCAATCAAACAGCAAACTCATGGAATTATAAAAATGTTTATATTGGAAAAGGGCTTTAAGATCACTGAGTCCAACCACTAAACCATGTCTCTAAGTGACATCTACATGTCTTTTAAATGCCTTCAGGATGGTGCCTTAACTACTTCCCTGGGCAACAAGTTCTAGTGCTTGATAAAGCTTTTGGTGAAGAGATTTTTCTTACATTCAATCTAAACCTGTTATAGTACAACTGGAGGCCATTTCATTGTGTTCTCCTGCTTGATACCTGAAAGATGAGATCAACTCCCAGCTGCCTACAACTCCAACCTCCTTTTATGTAGTTGTAGAGAATAAGGTTCCCCCTGAGCCTCCTTTTTTCCAGGTCAAACAACTCCCTTTCTCTCAGCCAATCCTCATAAGATTTGTGCTCCAGACCCTTCACCAGCTCTATTGCCTTTTGGAAAGGGAAAAAGCCTTCAGTCTCATTAGCATGACTGAAGTATCATGATGTACTTATACTGTTGTTATTTATAAAGTAATAGATTAGAGATGCTTTTTATTTCCTTTCTGTTTGCTTTCCTGGCGCTGTTTCTCAGTGTACTTTTTTGTACTAGTCAAGGTTTCTTCACAGTCGGGAAATTTTGAAACCTACTCCACTATATATGAGCTTCCTACTGGTGACAGGTGAGCCTCTGAGCTGTGGTTAAGCCATTGGAGAAAAAGAATGTGAGATGTCAGGAAAGGAGGCAAAGTGTCTTTCAGGGGCTTCTGTTCTGCAGGCACTCAGGGGAGCAAATGGGGCACTGGGGACAAAGTCACTCCAGACACACACAGACTCACACTGCCTCTGCCTTCTGCTGACTGCCTCTCTTGGGGCGACGAAGAACCAACGACTGAGCTAGAGAAAACACTGCACAATGTCCCTTCCTGTGCCATGACAGCAGACTGCCCCATAAACTGTTCTTACACGCACACACAGTTTCCAGATACTTTGCAAACAACTGATTAGCAGAAGTCAGTACTTATAATTATCTTACAGAGGAGGAAGAGAGGTTAATTGAAACTCATCCAAGGTTACATACATAGCAAGACATGATGAAGTAATCCAGGAGTTAATGTTAAAGCCAGATTTCTTCCCCAGAGACAAAAGCACTGCATCTCTCCTTTCAATGTAATTATGTAAACACTGTCCATGACACTAGATCTGTGTTAAAAAATTGTGCAGTGATATGCTTTACATGTGGAAACATCACTGTGGAAAGAGAAGGTATGAGAGTTGGGTTTTCCGTGAGGAGCTTGGGGAATTATTTTGGGCAAAACATTTGAGGCAGACTGTGCCTCTTCTTACTCACTTCTTAAAACTAGGTAGAAGTTGTCTCTTTTTCAAAGTGCATTAAGATTCTGGTGTGAAAGTACTGGTATTGCTAGCAAAAGTTCTCCTTTCTTTTTCCCATCCATTTACAGCTCTTTGGAAATAGGTCTCTGTGTAACCACGTGCAACAAAGTCTACAGTATTGAAAAGTGGCTCTTCTCATGGTAGAAGTAATGGCAATGTTAAATTCTCCAGAGAAACAGTAAATTATCCTCCTGTATGTGAATCAAAAAGGGAGAAGTGCTAGAAAGAGAAATTTAATGGACAGACCTAGTCCCATCCAAAGTGAAAAGCAAGAAAGTACAGTAGAAAGTTCACCAGGCTACTGAAAGAGCCCAGAGACTGTGGAGGCCACCTATTGTATCATGCAATGGCACAGCAGGGTTCTCATGTTTCCTTCTCAGAACCCTGCTAATTTCTCACTGACCCATGAGCCAAACACAGAGACAAGACACTGGGCTTGTATTCCCTGTAACAGGGGACCTCTGCCACCGAATGCCTATGCTAACACCCTTAGGAATCCTAGGACATTCAGCAAAAGTGACTGTTTGTTTTGATAGTTTTTCTAAAATGTGGACTTCAAATCTGCCTTGCTTATGTTTCAAAGGATTTCTAGATCTTTGTATGCCACTTTGTGTGTCCAATTAAATTTCTGAGAAAAAAATCAGAAAAAAGATCTTTTAGTTTTAGGATGCCTTGGATTTCCTATCAGTGTCTCTCTGCATGTAGGTTATACATGAAAGAAAAACTGCAGTCTGCACTCCAAATAAAGAATACTTCCTATGGAATATTGGACAGACTTTGTCTCTAGAGCTGAACAAAGGGTCAATTAAAAAAAAAAAAAGGCAACAGTCCCAGATAAAGAAGAGAATCCCAATTCTAATTATACTGCTCTTCCTTTGATGTGGAAGGAAATAAGAATGCATAAAGACTTTTTTGAGAATTAAAGTAAGCTCAAGATAAAGAGTTACCTGAGGATTTTCTGTTATGGCTCAGAGCCAAGGGGAATTTGGATTCAGACCATGAGAAGAGGCCTTCAGTTGTATTTGCAGAAAGCAGTAGGGTCTGTTGATGGACATTTATGTTTCTTGCCACAGGCAATTCTGCTCCTTAGCATCTTTGCAGCTTCTGTGTATGTTCAAAATGAGTAAGAAACAGAGTAACTGGTAACTTCTCTACTGTGCTGATAAAGCAAAATGTAGGATTGCTGTTAAGAACAAGATAAATAAATGAACTGAATGGCTAAAAATAGCAGAGGGGCCCAGCTTAGCTGACTCATGAGCTTGTAGATGAAATCTGATAGAGACTGGCACACAGCATTAAAATAGGATAAATGTTGATGGCCATTAAATGAAGAATCAAAAATGAATGGACCTTCAAATGGTCTGTGGAGAAAAAGCCAAACCAGCCCAAGCCATTTATAATTAGTGCTCAAGCCATTTATAATTAGTTGTGTTGAAAACATCGTTCCTCTTCTCCTGTGTATCATGTCGTGTATCACCGTCCCGCACAGATGCACAGTGACTGCACTGGAAAGCTCCAGGAACCTGCCCAGAAAGACCTGTTGCTGATGCAACACACCTAAGAGAGTCTGTTTACCAAGCACACATACTTGGATTTTCTAAATGGCCTCTTTGTCTTCAGTTTGTTTTTGTATGCTTACAAGTAATTGCCTACACATTTAAACTTTGTGCATTACCAAAAAATCATCCACGTAGCTAAGCACTGTTTTGTGCCAACAAATCAGGCAGCTAAAGCCTGTGCTTTCTAGTCAGTGAAGGTAGAATGATACAAGTACAACTGTTTTCACAGGTAAAATCACACTAGACAACAAAATCTGGCTACGATTATTAAGGTTATAATGTGCCATTCACAAGTTCTGGATAGAGCTGTATACTTTTTTTTCTATTTTGTCAGAGATTTTGCCCACTGGCAGGTATCAGCCCATGTGACAAAACTTGTTTGTAAGATTATTCAGGCTTCATGAGACCACTTTAAGAAAGTTATTAGATAAAGCATTCAGAATATTTGTTCCTAGTGTTTCTGAAATGAAATATTTTAATTTGGAAACCATGTGTTTCACGTACATATTTTTCTAAAGTACAGCATTTAATGAATGAGTAAATCAAGCATGCCTGCTGGATTTATGCTACAGGACTGAATAATTTTGTTGCTACAATCAGCACTCAGCAATTAAAAATTGAACCGTAAGCTTCAAGGCAGATACAAATGAGACTGACCTTGGCATTGCAGGTAGGCAACATTCTAGAATAAAAATTTCCATCTTCTGCAGCACAAGAAATTTAGGCTAATTGCCAAGATGAATTTTAGGCACACATTTCTCTTGCTCTGTTCTCTGTGTGTGCATGAAGGCTTTTTAGTCCCAGCTTCAAGTGGCGTTACGCCAGATCAGACCAGGTCTAGAGATTAGTCATGAGGAAGTAGTGGCACCTGTACCCTTTGGATGGAAACTAGAAGCAAGTCCAGTTTCCAAAGGATGTGTGTCCCTAACTGACCAAGTCCTGGAATCATAGCATGACTGTGGAACAAGTTCACAGCTTATCAGACAATGGAGAACCTGCACAGCTCAGGCCATCTTAACAGCAGAGTGGACTGTTGTCTAAAAAGGCTGAACTTGGGATAAAGCCTTTTCAGTAGGCAAAATGTTAATAGTGTTGATAATGTATGTCTTCCATGTGGATACTCTGATTCCAAACATGAGGTGGGCACAATGATGCATAATGTCCTTCACAGAAGTCTAACAAAGCTAACCAAGTGTCTCTCCTCTGCTTTCATGAAACTTACTATATTCTGTATTCTTGAAAAGTGAGAGTAGTAAATAATTCTGAGGCTTCTGCACTTCAGATTTTATGTGAAGTGATGAAAATGTCCCAAATGTATTGTAGGGAAGTGCCAGACAGGCAGATGCTCAGAAGTACACAGAACGTGTTCACTAAGTTTTATTTTCTCACAAAATGAGTCTCAAAATCTTGACTAATTTTGCACATTTCTTAAAACCAAATGGCATATTTCAGCCAAGTGCTAGCAATAATGAAGAGTGATCTAACAGATCTATACCTGGTTTCTTCTTTACTTGAGAGCTCTTGCTACATTACTTAGGAACTAGGAAGTAAGTGCATTGTGGATCTAAGTGCTCTAGGGTCACTAAGGCTGCTAGACACACACACTGCCCAGCCATCAGGGACATCTTTGTCAGAGAAGCTAAAAGATATAAAATGTTTCTCCTGGATCAATACCACTGTGAAAAATGAAAATCCTTACGTACATACATATTTCTCAAAATTTCTTCTGAGAAGAAAGTAACTCTATCCCAGCTAAAACCAGTGAGCACATACACATTAGTGCTCAAAATACCCTTTCCATATACACTGCGAGAAAGTGACTCTAGGAAAAAAATTGTACCATGTTTTCTCAGAGCTCACCGAAGAAGCATTTGCTAGTAGGTTAGTTATATCAAACAGAAACAAAGTTTTTGACTGATTCTGAAATCTGCCTGATAAGATTTGGGGTTACTCTTGTCTTTTAAGTACTATATGTTAAAACTTCATAAAAGTGTCCAAAGGTATTTTTTTGCCTAAGTGACCTGAAATGTGAAGAGGGTACTAATTGCAGAGATTAAGTGTGTTGGACCATTAGCACATGGATTTGTTCTTTTAGGATGTATGGAAAGTACTGGTTTTAATGAAAGAAATTAGATACTTTAGTAAACTAGGAGAGATGAAAGCTACATTGATAATCTGGGTTTTTGACAGATGCATTATTTCTGTCTTGGTAGTGGTAAGGAATTGGGTAATGTTAGTATTCTAAAAAAAAGAAATAACATGGCTGGTGTCAGGAAAATATTAGGAAATCATTATGAAAATATCAGAAAAGCTTGCCAAGAATGCACACATAGAGACACAGGTTTTGCCCATGAAAGTTGAATGAGAGCAGTATCTTCCTGTGTGAGAAAGCTCTGCTGAAGAAAATATTTATTTATTTCCTTGGGATCAGTTGAATGGATTAAATCAGCCTTCACGGAGTGAGACATCTTAGAAATCAGCTTTTGTGCATTATTCTTGTCTCTGTTCTGGATCCATTATAACCAGTTTTTTAAGGACTGCAACCTTAACAAAAAATGTTCTTACATTTAGGACCATCCTGTGAGGCAAGTTTACTTGGACACATCCACCCCTTTAGCCTAGCTCTTGCTAAATACTGGCAAGCTAAAACTGCTTCCATGCTAGGGAGCACAGAGCAGGTAGGAGGGACTCCCAGCTGCTTGGAAATGTGAAAACAATAGAACAGCACTCAAAAGAATCAAACCACATATGTAAACCTCATGGTGGTAAAGGGGTGAAAAATATTCTTAGTGCAATCTTGCTATGGCTGCAATATTCAAGAAAAAGAGTTGTACAAAGGGCAATAAAATTGTTACACTTTTCCCAAAGTTCCCTGTTTTCTCTTACTGTGGAAACAGTCACGTTAATATGGGTGGAGTTTCATATAGACAAGTACCTGGTGAAATGTGCTCTTGTAAATGTTCCCTCTTTGTGTGTAAAAGGTAAGGTGGCTGGAGCAAGCAAGCAGTTCATGTGCTAGAGCTATTCTTTTTTTTCAATGAAACCAGCTCCTTAAAAGGCTTAGCCAAAACCTCCATTACATTGTCTGTATGCATCTGATGAAGATCAGCTTTACCTCCAAAGAATGCAGGAGTCTAGGCAAGCAAAAAATACAAAAGCTCAACAAAAGCAGTGTTGGTTGTCCTGATTTTGAGCCTCTAAGCTGCTAGGTTCAAATTAACTTTAAACACCTGAAGAGTTTTGCAGGTGCTCACAAAGCCAGCAGTGGCCTAACACCAAGCCTGTGTTTCCGTGGATGTGCTACTGAGGATACATCCAGATGCAGAGATATTTACTTTCCTTACGGCCATTGCAATTGCTTGGTGAGTGAAGCATAAACTGCTTGTATGGATCAAGGAAAACACAAAACCTACCTTTCCACATAGTTTTTTTGGCCATGAAAGGGATTAAGGAGTAAGTTTTGTCCTGACATAGTGCCATCCTCTTTTTATGCCTTGTTGATTAAACTGCTTTTGGAAATAGGTGTGAAACTTCACCCTTCACTGCAATCCTTCAAGCTGTGCATTGAGGGTAGATTTCCTAGTCACGTAAATTCACTTAAAACAGAGATAAGAGAAGGTAAAGAACAAAAAAAGGGCAGCTCTCAGTAAAGAAATCCCAGTTCCTCCACAGCACCTACAAACCTGAAAGGAGGTGTCTTTGCTCACCCATACAGTCCCTGAAGCCTGGGTCCCAGGGTGCTTGGAAACCGTAGAATCAGAGCCACTACCCATCCATTTCTCCTTTTATAATTTTTTCTTTCTCCCTTTTCCCAGCCTTTATGCTGCATATTATTTGTCTGACAGTTACGTTGCGCTTAGCACTGTGGTAGACAAAGGTTACTGGAGTTTAAATGCAAAGTTCAATGAATATAGAATTAAAAAATGCCTTGGAGGCATTGCTGAAATGAGATGCCAAATCCCAGAATTTGTATCTTTATAAGGAAATTTGAATACAAAACACCAAGTTTTATGGCTCTTGCACATATTAATTCATACCAATCCATCTTCTAAGAGGACTAAAGGGGCTATTTTTCATCTTGGGCTGAGACAGGAGCTCTTCCAGATTTACTGACTTGCTGTGAGAAATATGCTTTATCAGGCTGATAGATATCTTTAAAATGTAAATCAGAATGGTGAGCTTATCACAAGACTGCCATTAGCAGCTTATAAAATTCTTAGTGTTGCAGTTAACAAGAGATTTTGTGAACAAGGTGAGCATATTGGTCAGCAAAAACAGACCCTAAACTTGATGCTTTATTTTCTGTCTTGCAAGAAAATTACCAGAAATAAAATCAAAACAATTTTTATTATACATCCATCTCCTTGGCAACTAGCAATTACCATGGCTTTGTGGGATGGTCTGGATTTTAAAGTATATTATTATAATTGTGCAGGCTCAAGAATTGCAGTATTACCTGGAATCATCCCTAGAAGTGCTCAAGTCCAGGCTGGATGGGGCTCTGAGCAGCCCGATCTAGTGAAAGGTGTCCCCTGGCAGGAAAGTTGGAACTAGATGATCTTCAAGGTCCCTTCCAACCCAAACCATTCTATCATTCTATTAGTCTAGAAATTCTTACCTCATCTTTGGCCCAAGTGCTTTGTCTGTCTGGAGAGAGAAAAAAATCACTTTCCCAGTGGAAGTCCCAGATTTTCTCCTTGAGGACTCCTGTCCATTTCTGTTGTCTCCAGTGCCATATAGGAAGTCCTTTTGGTTTATACCCTCTTCACTGAATTGTGAACTGTTCCCTTCAGGATTACATCGTAGAGAAACTCAGGGCTTGGAAGCTTGCAATGACAATGCTAGTAAATGATCACAAAGGCCAGAAATATCCTCTGTAAACAAACAATATTTACATTAGTACTCTCAAGTGCCTGAAATAGCTGGAATGACAGTGGCTGTTGCCAATTTGCCCTTTTGCTGGCAAGAGCACATGCTGCACTCTCTGTGACTTTCACGCACACGTGCAGGCTCACACAGGCAGATGATGTGCTTTCAAGCCATCCACAGATGGTTTCCCCATCAGGGCTTGCTTTGCCATTTAGGCCTCCTGCTTCACATCCTCCTCTTGGTGCTTCAATCCCTATTTTATGTAATTAACTTCTGTTCCTCCCCCCATTTTTACTTTTTTTTCCGTGAATGCTCTTTACTCTGATGCTCAGAATCAACCATCTCCCCAAAGCACTGTGATATTTACCAGCATCCGGAAAATCGTGGTTAGGGAATTGAGACACTTAAAGGAGACACGGCTGTCGTAAGTGTGCATTCACATTTTTGAATAGATATTCAGAGGGTGGGAGTGTAGATGAGGGAGAAGCTATGAAAGGGCTTATTACTAATTAACTATATCTATTTCTCCCCCTTTTAAACTGCTTTTTGTTTATCATTTCAGCTGGTAGGGTAATACACTAAATTAAAGCTGCATAATACATTTATAATTAAGACTGAAAAAGCCAATTGCCTGTTACTAAACCACCAATTGATAATATTGTAAGGGATATTTATAGCTCTTTGGTATGTATGCCACAGATTTGCATCAATAACACACTTGCTTATCTCCAAACATTTTATTCAGTAGCCCTTTATTTACTATTGAAGGTAAGATTACTCTTCTCAAGCCATCCTTTCTAAAAGTGTCTCGCTTTCATCTTGTTTGTAAAGCTCAGCAAACACAGATGCTTCAGTCATTTCCTCTGCAATGAAATAGTAATAACAGTATATAATTACCATCATCACACCATGCAGAAAACCTTGCCATAAAGAGCACACTCTACATAGTTCAGCACTCATAGCATCTTGAATTTCTACAGGTCCTTCTTTCTGACTCATCTTTGATATCCTAGAGAGGAGATACCAAGCCACCTTACCCAGGGCACAAATGGAGAAGTTTTGGGCAGAGCTCCAAACATCAGCCCTTAGGGGCCTATGCCCTATTGCCGTTCCTTTCACAAGAAGGTAGAGCAAGACCTGTTTAAAGAGCTCTTAAAATTGTTGCAGTGATAGTTTTTGTTTTGTGTTTGGTGTGTGTTACTGGGGGGTTTAATAGCTCAGAACACATGCCAAGAAACTGCTAAGTGTATGAACACCTGCATGGCGTAGACCAAACAGTGCTGCAAGTTTACATGGTGATTGAAGGTTAAAGAGAGGCAAAATGGCCACGTTCAAAATGAGAGCCTGAACTCTGTCTGGAACTAGTGCCACAGGGAAGGGTCTTGGAGACTGGGGCACACCATCTTAGCAAAAAGCACCTGGGAGAGCCCTTACAAAAATATAGCTTTTTGTCTACCTGTCCCTTTCCTCAGAAGGAGAATGAGGGCTAGAAATTAATGATCTACCCATTCTTCAGCCCTGCTGGATAGCAGGGTCTGGGAAAGGCATAAACAGAAAGAAAGCAAATTTCCCTATATCCTGCTTATGTGGGAAGAATGTCAGCAAACCTGTGTAAGTAAATATTCCCAAACCTGAAGCAAGGGCTTCAGCTTCTCCCAGCCACAATTGTATTTCCAAGCCAGCCCAATCATGAGTTTTGTTGATCTTTCTGTCATGGTTTGACCCTGGCACAATGCCAGTGCCCCCATGAAAATATCCTCTCCCTGGTGTCTGCTGTGAGATGTGACTGGGAATAAGCAAAGCAGGCTCCTACTTAGTAAGGAAAAAAACTTTATTCACTACACTACACTACATAGGAAAGAAAAGGAAAGGAAAAAAACCACACACAAGGAAAATGAAAACTTTACAAGTACATCTCCTCCTCCCACCAAATTCCCAATACAATACATCTCTCGGTCCAGCACCACCCTTTAGAATACTCAGTCTTCAGTTCATTAAGAGGAGGAGTCCTTCTTGTGTGCCATGGGCTTCTGGTCACGTATCGCCCGGATTTGTCATCGTGACCCCCTCCTCCCATGCTCAGTGCTCTCACCACTGAACATGGACCAGAGCTACTTTGAGGGTTGTCTTTTAAGGATTCATCATCCCATGCCGAAAAGGCACAGTTTCAACTTTGGGACACCTGTCCCCCCCGTATTTTTTGCACCCCCCGGGGCCTGGGGGTTTCCAAACCGCCCTCCTAACTCTGGGACACGGCTCCCCCTGAAAGCGGTCTCTGTATCATAAGGAACAGTCCATGGCTATACAAAAAGCATCCAGCAAAAATGCCACTCCAACATCTCTTTCACCCAGGGCTCTTCTCACATCTCTCCCTTGCTCAGACCTTCAACTCTTGCCCATTTCCTTCAAGAAAAATCCATTTTGTCTACCTGCCCCTTTCCTCAGAAGGAGAATGAGGGCTAGAAATTAATGATCTACCCATTCTTCAGCCCTGCTGGATAGCAGGGTCTGGGAAAGGCATAAACAGAAAGAAAGCAAATTTCCCTATATCCTGCTCATGTGGGAAGAATGTCAGCAAACCTGTGTAAGTAAATATTCCCAAACCTGAAGCAAGGGCTTCAGCTTCTCCCAGCCACAATTGTATTTCCAAGCCAGCCCAATCATGAGTTTTGTTGATCTTTCTGTCATGGTTTGATCCTGGCACAATGCCAGTGCCCCCATGAAAATATCCTCTCCCTGGTGTCTGCTGTGAGATGTGACCGGGAATAAGCAAAGCAGGCTCCTACTTAGTAAGGAAAAAAACTTTATTCACTACACTACACTACATAGGAAAGAAAAGGAAAGGAAAAAAAACACACACAAGGAAAATGAAAACTTTACAAGTACATCTCCTCCTCCCCCCAAATTCCCAATACAATACATCTCTCGGTCCAGCACCACCCTTTAGAATACTCAGTCTTCAGTTCATTAAGAGGAGGAGTCCTTCTTGTGTGCCATGGGCTTCTGGTCACGTATCGCCCGGATTTGTCATCATGACCCCCTCCTCCCATGCTCAGTGCTCTCACCACTGAACATGGACCAGAGCTACTTCGAGGGTTGTCTTTTAAGGATTCATCGTCCCACTCCGAAAAGGCACAGTTTCAACTTTGGGACACCTGTCCCCCCCGTATTTTTTGCACCCCCCGGGGCCTGGGGGTTTCCAAACCGCCCTCCTAACTCTGGGACACGGCTCCCCCTGAAAGCGGTCTCTGTATCATAAGGAACAGTCCATGGCTATACAAAAAGCATCCAGCAAAAATGCCACTCCAACATCTCTTTCACCCAGGGCTCTTCTCACATCTCTCCCTTGCTCAGACCTTCAACTCTTGCTCAGTTCCCTGTTCATTCTTCACTCCATCTCCTCTCCAGGAAAGGTCAATGCTCTGCAAAGTTTTCATTGTCTAAAAAAAGGGTTAAAAGCTCCTACAAGCGGTCGGGCTCCTTCTCGGTGCAAACTCCCCCCTTTCTCCACAGGCCGGGCAGTGCTAACAGCACATGATATCAAATTTCAAGGTAACAGTTCAGTCCCAGGCACCACAGGCACCGTCTCTCTCTCTCTCGCTGTCTCGGGGGCGGGGGGGCTGCCCAATGCCTCTTGGTGTTCCTCCACCCTTCCATCTTCAAGGCCTTTCCACCCCCCCATCTCTGCATCTCTGTCTGGGCCCAGGCCTACCATGGCTGCTCCCCTCCCCCACCCAGCAGCAGCAGCTGGACGGGGGAGGCAGGTCCGATCTCTTCCCCAACAAAGTCCCAAGAGAGCTTCCCAGGGGAGAGCTCTGCTTTTAACCCCTGTGTGTTTTCAGAGGCACATCCAAATCTCAGTGGTCAATTCAGATGTCAATACCAAACCTGAGCATCCAATTGGGCTGACCACAAAATCCCAGAAATCCACTCCCTGTCAAACCACAACACTTTCAAAGATACATCCTTGCAGTTTAAACTGGAAAAGTGTGTGAGAGATCAGATAAAAGGGAGATAATGGTGCAAGGAGGAATTGACGGGGTGCAAGGGAGGACCATGAAGACAGGCAACAGCTTCACTGTCACTACGGTAGGGTTTGCATTTTGAGAGCACGTAGTTGTCAAAAACCTTGCCAGGCGCCTACGGTAGCACCGTCTTCCCCTGGATCCCTTCTCTTTGGAGCTAGATGCTGTCACCCTTTCCATGGTTTGGCTGAGCATAGGGCGAAACCAGGTGGCAATTACACAAGTGATTTCTGCTTCTAATGCTGTCTATCATTAATTTTATTATGAGTGGGCAAGTGACTTGCCCCAGAACTGGCCAGATAATTACATGGTCATTATTAACCACATTACTGAAGGGTGAAAATGCAGTTATTTTTATCCATAAAGTCAGCTGCTTCAACCCTAAAACTAATTGCACATTATTATGCAGCAGAAAGTAATTATTATAGATACTGATTCTAACTTCTGCTCCCAAAGAAGCAGACACTATTTCAAATGAAATCTTTCAGGATTTTTAATAAGCCTTGCAGTCTGTGGTAGAAGAAAGGAAGAGAGAGAGAAAGAGAGAAAAAGAGAGAGAGAGAGAGGGGAAAGAAAGAAAGAGAAAGAGAAAAAGAGAAAGAGAGAGAGAAGGAGAAAGAAAGAAAGAAAGAAAGAAAGAAAGAAAGAAAGAAAGAAAGAAAGAAAGAAAGAAAGAAAGAAAGAAAGAAAGAAAGAAAGAAAGAAAGAAAGAAAGAAAGAAAGAAAGAAAGAAAGAAAGAAAGAAAAGAAAGAAAGAAAGAAAGAAAGAAAGAAAGAAAGAAAGAAAGAAAGAAAGAAAGAAAGAAAGAAAGAAAGAAAGAAAGAAAAAAGAAAGAAAGAAAGAAAGAAAGAAAGATAGATTTTATCATGTTTTTATAACACATAACTGTCCCATCCTGGAGGGCTGATGCCTTGAGATGCGACTCCTGAGAGGAGGCATCACAAAGTCTCTCTGCAGGTAGATGTTAGACAAAACATAAGAAGAAAGGTATCATAATTAGATATATCATAATTGCTGATGTTCCTTTTCACTCTTTTCATTTCTTCCAGGTACTGTTGCGTGATTTACAATGGAAAAATTGCTCTGTGGCATCCTGGTGTTTGGAATGGCTGTTACAGTCAATGCTTGTCCCAAATATTGTGTCTGCCAGAACCTGTCTGAGTCACTGGGGACTTTGTGTCCCTCCAAGGGTCTCCTTTTTGTACCGCTGGACATAGATCGAAGGACTGTTGAACTCCGTCTTGGGGGCAACTTCATTATCAATATCAGCCGACAAGATTTTGCCAATATGTCTGGACTTGTTGACCTTACTTTGTCCAGAAACACCATTAGTTACATACAGCCCTACTCTTTCACAGACTTGGAGAGCCTTCGGTCTTTACATCTGGACAGCAACAGGTTGCCTGAGATTGAAGAGGATACTTTAAGAGGTTTAATTAACCTTCAGCATTTGATTTTAAACAACAACCAGCTAACCAGCATTTCTGATGACGCCTTTGAGGATTTTTTACTGACATTGGAAGACTTAGACTTGTCCTACAATAACCTCCGAAGCATTCCCTGGGAATCTATAAGAAAGATGATAAACTTGCACCAGCTCAGTTTAGATCACAACCTAATAGATTATATAACAGAGGGGACATTTGCAGATCTTCAGAAATTGGCCAGATTGGATCTAACATCCAACAGACTTCAGAAGCTCCCCCCTGACCCTATATTTGCCAGATCGCAAGTAATTCCTTTGGTTGTTACCCCATTTTCGCCACCTCTGTCCCTCAGCTTCGGGGGAAATCCACTGCATTGCAACTGTGAGCTGCTGTGGTTAAGGCGGCTTGACAGAGACGACGATATGGAAACCTGTGCTTCTCCTCCAAGTCTGAAGGGAAGGTACTTCTGGTACGTCCGGGAGGAGGAATTTGTTTGTGAGCCCCCTCTTATTACACAACATACTCACAAGCTGCTGGTCTTGGAAGGGCAAACTGCCACGCTGAAGTGCAAAGCCATTGGGGATCCCACTCCCATCATTCACTGGGTGGCCCCTGATGACCGTCTCATCGGAAACTCCTCGAGGACGGCTGTCTATGACAATGGCACCTTAGATATACACATCACCACCTCCAAGGACTACGGAACTTTCACATGCATAGCAGCCAATGCTGCAGGAGAGTCCACTGCAACAATTGAACTCTCAATTGTCCAGCTCCCCCATCTCAGCAATGGCACAGGCAAAGCAGCTCCACCGAAATCCAGGCTCTCGGACATCACCAGCTCCACCAAGTCCAACCGTGGTGAAACAAAAGGTCCCCCAGAAAGGGCTGTCCTGGTGTCAGATGTGACCACTACCTCAGCTTTGGTCAAGTGGACAGTCAGCAAGTCGGCCCCTCGGGTAAAAATGTATCAGCTGCAGTATAACTGCTCAGATGATGAAGTCCTGATCTACAGGTAAATGCATTTTTTGTTTGGTCCTCTGATGATGACAGGGGGTGGAAATCAACATAAGAAGCCTTTTGCTCTTTGACTTTTTACTGGTTTTTCTTGGAACTGAGATGGTGCTGTGACCAGTAGCATTAGTGGTATTTGATAAATTTGTATTCTCTCTGTCAGTTTGCTGGTTGGTCTGTTCATTGCTTTTTTTGTCCAAGTCACACATTGCAAATCTCTGTAGTACTCATTTTCCAACAGCTGTTTCTTGTAAAATTTTCAATTTGGGAAAATATAGTACTGCAGTTGGTAGCCTCCTTAGTAGGCTTAACAAAGAAAGGAAAACTTGAAGACTAGAAGTCAGAATTTTCCCTTTCCACCTCCTGTAGGTGGGATTGAAACAGACTACTTAGAGAGGAAGCAACGTGGGAGGAAGTTTGTGCTGTCTACCCATAACACAGGCTCTAATTATTCTGTGATTCAAGATTTGGGGTTGCTAACAAGACATTTTTCACCTATATGAAAAATCTTGTTTCTTATTTCACTAACATCTGTTCTACACAACCATAATGGCTGAAAACTTTGGAGCACCTAGTTTTTTATATCATATTAAATGCAAGAAGAGGTGGATATAATTTCAAAAGCAAACCCTGAATCTTCCATATGATCTTCCAGTTCTACAAGTCCTCTGACTTCAAATGATGTAAAGCAGGAATCGCTCTTGCAGTGAAGCAGCAATAAATTTTCAGGGACTAAAAATGTGTAGGAATAGTACAGAAAAGCAGTACTACTGTTTTTTCCTTGTGTAATGGAAGAATGATTGACATATTCATGCTAGTGATGAATCCCTAGAAACCACCTTGTCCTTCCTTTTTATTGCAAAGCTTCATTGACCTGAACTGTACCTTTGGTTATATATGATCTCTCAGCAAAAGTCAGAATCTCATGGAAAAATAGAACTAAACGTATCAACTCTTATAGCTTTATAATCATCCTGAAGCAGTGAAGAAAAATTGGATCTGCTAGAGATATAATGGGATTTGAGGTGTGAACCCAATTTGAGAATAAACTGTGGCCAAAATATAGTCAAAGGCATTGATTTCCATGGTAGGTTTGGTGTTATTGCCTGATGACTATTCTGTTCTCCTGCTGCCTGCAGGGAGAGCCGAGGCACTCATCAAGTCATGGTACTTGGCCTCCAGATCCCACTACAAGCCTTGTTATTTTCTTCTTTACCACAAGGTGGTTTTCTTCAGTATGAGGAAGTCAAAAGGAGAGGTAGTAAACATTCATGTGACATGTTCCCCTCACCCTTCTACAATGAAACCTAATTTTAAAGCTTCTCCAGAGAACAGAATGTTTGCCTGACATGGACAAAATTTTGTGCTAAGAATGCCTTTATCTGAGTCAGTTGTAGAACAAAAAGAATAAAGTGATCAATTTAGCTACTCCAAATTCACTCATTCACTCATTGCCAAAAGCAGCAATATTGACCAGCAAGTCAAAAAAACATTTTTTAGAGGATATTTATTCAAATACTGAAATAATCTGAGGAAATTCAGTTCTGCCCACCTCCATTCCTCAATTATAAAAATATCTTGAAATAAATCAATTAGAAAGTGAAAATTATTTCTTTTGCTCTGGCTAATGTACAGTGGAACCAGTGTGTTAGCTTTGGGAATTGCAACTATGTGGAATTAAGCAGAATGAAGGGATAAGATAAAGTAATGATACAGTATTAGGAATAGAATGGAAGAAAACATGCTAGTGCAATTTTTTTTTCCCAAGGCAATGCTTTTGGCAGAAGCTCAGCAGTAATTAAGATCTTAAGCACAGTGTAAGGCTGAAAAACACTCTGAAAGATGTATAAGTCATATTTTCATTGAAAAATTCATTTGGCCCAGTGAACAGGAATATCCCTGCAACCAGAAAGAGAAGTTTGCAGAGGTTGTCAGATGTTGGAAGTTTTTGGATGTGTCAATTTTCTAGGGAGGAGGATGGCCAGGGTTAAAAAAACCAAACCATGCAAAAGTACTGACAAGCAGCCTAGGAGCCACATGGGTGAGAACTGGGTGCCACAGTGAGGAAAGATGGCATCTTGCCAGCCTGGTCTGGAAGAAAAAGTTGCTGACAAGATTTTAGGCACCCCTAAAAGTTTATAAGTTTATATCATGTCCCCACTTCCATCTCCCAGTAAGGTTTTGGTCCTTTGCTGCTTTATTTCCTTGTGGCTCAGTTTTTCAGAAGCTCAGTGAGAACAGTGATATTTTGAAAAATCTCCCATCAGGCCTTTTTTTGAGGATTCACTGATGATGCACAGTTCTTTTCATTCACAGCTCTCAAAAGCACTTCACCAAAGAAAACTTTTTTTTTTTCCTCTGCATTTTGCACCAGGGAAAAATGAAGCCTAGAAAGATGAAGTGATTGTCCAGAGTCTGAGAGTTAATCAATGGTACTCATAGTATCAAAACCAGACCTTACAACTTCCAGTCAGGGAACCACTTAGTCCCTTAGAGTTAATTAACTAAAGCTGTTTTGCTTTAATTGGTCAGATGCATATCGCTGCAATGAGTGTGTGGAAAAACCTAAGGGAAAAGGATTTCTACAGTGCTCTGCTCCATAAAATGCTGTGTATGTGCTAAATGGGACGTGATACTGCTTAGCTGCTGAAATGATGGGCACTTAATATATGCTAAGACAGTCGCTATTCCAGGACTGAGACACATCAGCTGTGCTCAGCTTTTAGGAATCCTGCTTCACCAGCAAGAAATGTATGCACAAAAGACAGAAATCTGCTGCTCTCTCTGCTAAGAATTTTTCATGGACATTGTACTCATTGTGAAATAGTGAAAGCAGAAGTTCCCCCCTCCTCGTTGGTATCACCATTTCTCCTAATCGTTACCCAGGACACCAGTCCCATTTCCCCTTCCATGATAGCTGTGATTGTCCACCAGCAGGATGGTGCAAAAGGGGAATACAGAGGGAGCAATGGCTCAATAAAAATTCAAGGTTTGGGACATTCTGGCAAGTGTTGTCTGCTGGGCCTCCCATTTGCCCTGAGCTGAAATGGTACCAGAATGTGAAGTTTGGCTTTGGATATACCAATGCCATTATAATGAGGATTAGCTGGAGGAGCATTGTTTGTCTGCTTTCCCATCTGACCTTCCCTTGTATTTGCTATCTCAGGGCCTTTGCTTAAGCTCATAGCAGGTTTTTATCTCTTTCAATGCATTCAGGGTGCATATTTCTGATAGTGATTAAATGAGTAGGTCCTGGATCTGCATTCTGTGGGTTTAATTGCAGTAGTCTTTCCATTCTTTCGTCTTCTCTGTAATACCAACACCAGTGCTAGTAAATCACTTTCAGCCAAGACCAGAAGCTTGTTACAAATTGCAGAACTGAAAATCACTCCTTATTTGAAGGAAAAACATGCAGAAAGAGTAACCAATGTCCAATAGAGAAAGGGATGGAAGAAGACCAAGGTCTACAAAGAAATTTCTGTCCTTGGACTCAGGGTTAAAAAGTGAACGCTAGGAAACGTCCTCTGTCATAAAGATCTTACCTACTCCTCTCAGTCAGGACTCCAAAGTCTTACACACTTTTAGATGTGTAAAAGCATCAGTCTTAACATCAGTGTGATATATGTACTGGTAAACTTAATTCATTTTGAATAAGGAATTGAAATTAAATATAGATGTTTAGAAAATAATATCTTTGAGCCTCAGTTTCCCATCTGTAACCTGGGTGACAGCACCACCTTGCTTTGTGGGGGTAAACACATTAGAAAATATTATGGAACCAGGAGCCCACATAAATAAATAGGGAGACTTGCTTTGAAGTCATTGTGTGGTCTGCAGCAACAGGGATAGTCATGAATGATTAAGATGGAGGATTACATAACTGCAACACTTGAATTCAAGTAAGGCATCTGGGGAGAGAGATTGTGTTTTTTTCATGCATAGAGCACCCTACATGATGGGGGACCAAGTCTCAGTTTTGGCTGGCAGGCATTGCTGTAATATATACTTTCACTATTTTTCAGAAGCGAATAATTCTGCAAGTGTTTTGTAGAACTTCCCAGGTCATACTGAGCCTTCTGGCTGTGTTTTGAATTAAAGCAAAGATGCAGCCATTTAAAAATGTGCATCTGAAGTGCGACACTGCCATTAGATTTATGAGACATTTAGGTCTGTTTTATTTTGTGGTATTTCATAGTAAAAGTGATGAAAACAGCTGTACAAATTAAGAATTACTGTAGTGTTAGAGTCTCCCTAACTTATAAATTCCACACTGGGAACAGAAGTATTTTATATGTTTCTGAAAGCTTATTTTTTAAAATATATTTTATGTAGCAGGCAGTCGAAACATTAAAATATGAATAAATGGCTCCACATCTCCAGTTTATTTAAACAATGGTGCCATGGATTTGATTACTTAAAGAATATAATAATGATTTATATTTTCACAGCTCCTTTTACTGCAAGTGCTTTACAGGGTGGCTGAACAGAGATCCCCACTATCCTGTCACCTCTCAGTTAAATATTGGCTGCATTTTAGCAGTGTGCAGGTGATTGTTCAGTTCCTTTTCATGAGCAAAAAATAGCTTCAGCATTTGCACTCATGGATACTTTAAACTAAGAAGGAAGTAATTAACTGAGCTTGAATTTCCCACAGCATGGTGGTATAAATATACCCATGCACTCTTCTAGTCAAGTGCATGTCAATAAGAAAGTGCTTCATGACTGAGGTGCTGCAAACTTCAGGAATATCTAATTCACATAAGGAGGCTCTCTCAAGCAGCAGTGCCGCACTGAGCATCAGAGAGGATGCCATTGTTTAACGCTTGCAAGGAAAGCCTGCGGTGTGGAGATCTACCAGCTCAAGACTGAAAACAGAGAAAGCCCTGTCCTGTTGCTGGTAGGGCAAATTGTCTCAACAGCCTGATGCTGTAGCAAAGTGTGCTTATGTCATTTTGTGTCTGAGGAAGGTTGGAAACAGAGTACTGGTTAGCTTTGGAAAAGACAGAGGATTCATTTATTCTGAAAGACCTGAATATCTGTCCTTGTGGTTTGGTCACTGGGCTCTGACAAATAAAGATTTGCAGATAAATGTCTGCCACACTTCTACCCAATTTTCAGTTCCACCCATCTCCAGACTTACTGGGCATTGACCTGCCTCCAAGGCTCACACCTCGAGCAAAATTCCCATCTTAGCCTCAGCATATGAGCTGAGCTATTCCAGATGCATTATATGCAGGATACAACCCTTGATTTGGCCAAAGCATTTACATATTTAAACATTAAATAAAACAACAACTAGGAGGGAGGACAGCACGTGAAGATGTCAATCAGAATATATTAATCTTTCATATCTGACAGGTAGAGAGCGCCAATTTATACAAATAAAAACATGAAGTCACAGTCCAAAGGGAAGCAAAATTTATATCATCAGTGCAGAGGGAAGGCTGGTATGGACATTTGGTAGCTCAGATAATTTGAGAGTGGTTTGCAGGAGTGTGTATTGACTTCTGGAGTACCCTCAGCAAGTGCAAGCTTGCTGCAAGCTATCAGTCATAATGAAGAAGTTGCTTTACAGATGCCTGTATTCTGGGACTGTGGGGTTTTATTTGTGTCTGCTGGAAACATTTTCATCTAGCCTTTTTTTTTGTTTTGTTTTCTTTCTTTTGCTGGAGGAAGTACAGAGACAGTTGTTTTTTGGGGTTGTTTTTTGCTTGGTTTTTGTTTGTGCTTGTTTTTTTCCCCACCACCCCACCCTCCCTTGCAATATGAGAAATATTTAAAGAATAAATAAGAAAATGTAGTGAAAAGGAGAAAAATATACATGTATTACCAGAAAATGTTATGAAATAAATATATTAAAAAATAATATATGCAAGAAAACTAGGTGTACATCTCAGTAATGTCCCTAAATTCATCCTAGATTGTTGTGAAAAACTATCATCCACTTGCTGCTTGTAATAATCACAGAAAATGATGAGGAATCCATTGGTCAGAGCACGTCCAGTTCAGCATGAGCAGAGCCCGTCCATGTGGATGCTGCCCAGACCTTTTTCATGTTTGATAGCTGATACAGAAATGCAAAATACTAAATAGCCCATTATCCCTATGGGAAATATACCCCTGGCATGAGCATGCGAGATGTACGTGAGGGCTGATGAGAAAGTGCTTGCACTGCTGCTGACCATTCTGCAGTGCCCCAGCAGAGCAGGGCAGGGCAGGACAGCATCTGCTCCCAGGTTAGAGGCATTCCCATTTCCTTCAAAGTTCAACTCCTGCCAAATAACATTTATTGAGGTTTGTGGAGAAGTTGTATGTGACAGCTCTACCCCCAAACTCAGCCTCAGGAGTTGAATATGAAGGCAAATCTCCCGATTCTCATCTCACCCCACATCTAGGGGTGTTGCACAATGTGGAAAGGAAATTAGAATCACTTTTAGACAATGCTCTCAGGCACATGATGTGATTCTTAAGGCAGTCCTGTGCGTGGCCACGAGTTGGACTTTGATGATCCTTGTGAGTCCCTTCCAATTCAGAATATTCTGTAATTCTGTTGTTTAACATAAGACAGCAGTACCCTGTTTAATCTCCGTTACCAATTATTAATTCAGCTCAATAAGGCTAAACATTTTCATTGGAAGGGAATTCAGGATGAGCTGGGTCTCGCCCATAACATCTGCCATATCCCCTCTCTCAGGTGCTCTGAACCTAAGTGCCAATATCTGCCCCTCACCGCCTTTATTGCAAGAAAAAGTTATACATCTGATGCCAAAATGAAACATTGAAATAAGGTTTTTATTTAGCTTCAGGTGAGTCAACAATTTGATCTCTAAATGAAAATCTTTACCATGTCCATAATTTGTTTATGTAATGCATTTAACCACCCAAGAGGCTCTACTTGGTCTCTGCATGTTCACTGCAGTGCCTGCAGCAAGTTCCCAATACTCCTTTTCTCTCTACTGCTCATCCATTGAATTCTAGTTGGTGTCAGAGATCCACTCTAATATCTTCTTTATTTTGGGTCACATCTACTGATATCTGGGTTCTTTTAGGAGGAATGAAAAAGGTATCAGCAACCACAAAGTGTGACAACTACTCCTAGTCTTCCTAAATCTGTAGCCAAAAACATCCTCCCTCCCCTCACTTCACCCTTCATTTCAACTGGATCACCACCAATTCAGATTACTTAGAAATCTCCTCCAGGGGTGTTGAGCCAATAGTAAAAGTAATGGCTGAAAAATGCCTGCTTGAAGGAGAGGATTATTTATTTTTATCCACAGGTGTTTTGCAATGGAGTTACAAATGAAAAAAGTGCTTAAAAGCATATTGTGCTCTAAACCACCACATTACTAAAATTTTCCTTGCCAGTTTGAGATCATTCTGCTCAGCTGAGCTCCCACTTGCTCACGTGCAGGTTCCAGGCTGTAGGCAGGTGAAAGAGAGTGCCTTGACAGCTCCTACCTCCCCAGCTTTCTGACACCCCACCCCATACAGCTCCCACCTGAAGTCATTGGACAGCCTTTTTACCCATTTCAAAGCTGATGTGGCTTTACATTCTTGGTAGGACAGTCTTCAAAGAGAGCTCTTGCTCCTGCTGCAGTAGGCTCCTGTTTCTCCTTGTCTTTCCAGTGCTGAACAGTTGAGCTCTGACTGTGAATATTGTTTTGAGGGTTGTGCAAGCAATTATATTCATTTGGTTATGTAGGACTATTTTATCTATCAAATACATGAGACAGGACAAAAAGGATGACAGGGAAAGAATAAGTCAAAATTACAAACACAGCCAGAACATAGTGCCTTATTTCACTGGCATAGCTGCAGACTTACCTATCTAATTGCTTGCTCTGAATTTCCCATTATACCCTTTCTCTTTCACACCAGGCTTTCTGCTTGTAGGCTCAGGCTATTTTCAGAAGAAAATCTACTTTTTTGTACAATGATGGAACCGATTAATCCTAACACATAATAGCAATGATACAGCTTGTTTTCCAAGAGAACTGACTTAAAAATATAGAACTGGAAAAAGACACAGAACTGGAAAAATTAAAAAAAAATAAAGAGAAGAATACACTGGACAAAATAAATTATATTATAAAGTCTTCATTAGTTTTTAACCCTTACAAGTCTGGTTATTTTTGGAGTTGCCTATAAAAGGCAGGTTTTCTGAGCAAAACATTTGCACTCAGAGTAAGAAAAAATCTCTTTTTAGATGATACAGTGCAAGCTGAATGCAACACTTGCTTCTCATTTAAACCTATTTTGGGGCTTCAGTTGGGATGTTGATGGTGAGTAGTCTTTGTGTTAATGTTTTGGTTAGGGAAAGATGAAAGAAGAGAATTCAGACAAGCTGAGGAACTTACAATTTTAGGCAGAAATCAGGTTCATGCTCCGTGTAATTTTTTGAGTGCTGTACTTGTAGGTTTTCAATGAAGGCTTGTACTACAAGTAATTTATCTTTTCTTTGTTCTTAAAAGGGCACAGGTGAAATATAGCTCAAATTTTGAGTAGTAAAGAAAGAAAATATGAGATAATGGATGTCTTTGAAAATAAGATATGGGTTATTTCATTGCCATGCCACCCTTTCCCCCAAATGTGTCTTGTTTTGCAGTCTGATATGAGGACAGTGCAGACATGTACCCTGTAATCCATAATAATCTGTAATAATAGCAAAATGGTAATCCAGCCCTATTTCAGGAGAGCTGGCTAGTACTTTCATCTAAAGAAACCTTGAAACTGTAATGCCATTGAGAATTGCATGTTTAAAATGAAATATTCTGGTTTTCATAGCAGAGAAAAGCAGCCCAGCCACCAGGGCTGATCTGCCCTATTGTCACAGCCCTACTGACCTCTCAGAGTCACAGCATGATCATATTAGGTCCTAGGACATTTGTCAAGAATCCAATAAGGTGGCTGTGGTCAGAAAGGAAGCAGATTTTGGCAGAGGGCACTGTAGAGTTGGAGCAAAATCACCCGTGTGCCACAACAGCTTGTGCTGGGCAAGGAAGAGAGATGTTAGTCTGGCATCCTTGGATAGGAAAGAGTCCATCCAAACCCATGGGTACAGCTTTAAGATGGCTGAAAAAACCCTGGAGACAGCAAGGTAAGGCTATGCCCTAAGCCTCTTTTGTTCAGCTGCTCCTGGTTTACAGATTAGTTTATTTGCAGAGATGAACAGTTTGAGACAGCCAGCACTAGGTGTGAATTCTTACTGTATTTGCCCATCTGTCGTCCCTCCCCTTCCTCTTCCACCACTTTGAATTTGCCTAAGTGTTGTAATATATTTATTGTCTCATAATTTACTTCATTTTGACTAGAAAACAAATGAAAGTGCTATTTGCTCAACCCAATACTTTTCTTTTTTTTTTAAATTGTCTGTTTATTTAATCGGCTTAATTTGTGGAACTAATTGGCTCTTATGCAGATATCCCAAACCTTGCTCTGAATTTTTCTCAGAGTGGGGATTGCACAGGCAGTAGCTGCCCAGCAGACATATGGGCAGCTGACAGCATCAAGACACCCCAGCAGCAGCTCTGTCGTCTGGCAGATTGCCTCAGAGAGTCAGGCCTGATGAATCAGTCCCTGTGCTGGCGCTGGGAGCGTGGGGCACGCCTCTGCTCCAGCAGGCTGCCTCAGAATGGGAAACAAGCACAGCCCCCACGCTCCTTGAACTGCAGCCTTGGGACGGCTGGCAGTGTCCAAATGGACTTGAATCTGGCTAATTTGGGTGTGTGGAGGCAGAGTTTCAGCTTGGTTACTCTCAGGTGGGGATGTGTCACTAGCTTGATGCCTGCTCTTCTCTCTGCTGCAGTGTGGATTTTCACAGCCTGGAAGTGCCATGGGGAGGAATTTAACAGTGCTGCCAAGTTTGGGCAGTGGGAAAGGGGGAAGAGAAAAGAAATTGGCTTGGAACTGTCCTATCTCTCTGTGCCTCTTCCCTTCTAGCCCTGAAAGGGAGCCAAATGTTCTTGTGAGCTGAGCGGGCAACAAAACCAAGAGGAGCCCTGCTTCTCTCCTCAGCCTCTGGGTCCTTGCAGCCTCCTCTGGTTGCTGTTTGAGTCGATGACGTGGCAGCCCCTTAGCAGGCAGAAGAAGGAACCTGGAGTCACCTTCAGAGCCTGGCCCCTCCAGCCCAGGGCCTCATAAAGCCCAGGCTGGCTGAAGAGAGGGGCAGGGACAGCTCTGTCTTCTCTGGGTGGTGTCAGACAAACCTCCTGCACTCTCAGTGGTGCTAGAAATGCTGCAATTCCTTTGCTAGGAAAAAAAAAAAAACAGTGCAGAAATACATCTGTCTCTTGTATGATTTGCCTAGGGGGATGACCCCCACTGAACACACAAGGCTATAGGTATGGCTAGTAGTTTAAATTGTTTGCTGGTTTTTTTTCCTCTGGGGACACTGGCAATTTCTATGAGGTGAAGAACTCTTTGCAAGGGGAAAGATGAAATGAACACTGGGAGCAGGATTCCCACTTGTGAAGAGTATTAACAAAAGCCTGAGGGACTGCAGCAGTCCCAAACCAGGGCACAGTACTGCACCTTTGCACAGCAATAGGATGGTGTGGAGTGAAGACCTTGTGCTGCACAAACGCTGCCTAGTGAAAGCATATGAGGTTTTAGCTGTTTGGTTTTTCAGGAGGGAAGGTTTTTTTCTCACTATAACAGAGTATCATTTTTTTGGTTCACCTTTCCTCTTTTTCCTTATTTGGCCTCTTTCACAGATATTTCCTTATTTGGACTCTTTCATAGATAATTGTATTGGCTGTGGATTAATTAACCAATTATGCTGGAGTATTTTTCAGACTAAATCCTTTATTCCATTGTTCTTAAATAGCTTCCATTCTGATTCAGCTCCTGACAGTTTGCTGCTCCCTGTACTTCCCCATTTAAGGGCTGGCTTAACGTGCTTGCTGAGATTCATGCCCATTATTTAGTGAAACCGTGTATGTCTACACTAGGTTAAAACCTGTTTTCTACCCTCTTTATGTGATTTCAGTCCAGAAACTTTCTGTGGTTTCAAGGTAGCAAAGGGAGTCCAAGAAAAGCTGTAGAAACTTACAGGAGTCCCTCCTACTTAAAGTCCCTGAGGACACGATCTGTGTTTTCCTGGCTCCTGCCAT
Source organism: Emberiza elegans (assembly GCA_024865655.1). Classification (NCBI taxonomy): domain Eukaryota; kingdom Metazoa; phylum Chordata; class Aves; order Passeriformes; family Fringillidae; genus Emberiza; species Emberiza elegans. Next base: position 21,108,604 of record JALJVW010002597.1, on the reverse strand, counting down.
TTTTGTCTCCCCTGCTTAACCCCAGTGAAGCTTGCTGATGACAGGGAGACATACACTCAATAGTGTTGCAGGCTGTTTTTTAAATCAGGTCACATTTACTAGTTCCCAAACAAAAGATGTTATTGTGGGGAAATTTTGAAGCTAGTACCTCAGTTTAGCCAAAGCAAACCTTAATCTGGCATATAATGGGACAGAACCACAATGTAATTGACTATTCTTGACATTGAACAAGGATCAGATTTAAAAACTGATTTAAAAATCCCAGATCTACAGTAATAGGTCTTACAGTCATTGCAGCAATGTGCAACATCTGTCTAGCACACCCTCCAAACACCTGCCTCTGCATTGGCTATGAAGAAACAAACCATGCATCAACTCAGTTTTATTTTCTAGCCCTGTTTAAAATGGAACAAATGCTGGAATACCTCTCCCATGGGAAATTCCAATATTGTAACATCTGTTTCTGCAGACTGAAAATTCTCCATAACATTTGTTTTGTTTGCTTATTGTAAAAAAAAAAAAAGGCATTTCATATGGAAATGTGGAAATGCTGCTGTCAATCTCTTTGTGGATGTTACAGCTTTTGGAATGACAGTCCCATTTCCACCATACATCATGCCCCTTGAGGAGTTACTCTCCTCCTGGATGTAAGGCTCAGTAAATTCACCACATTCACATTTGCTCTCTCCCCCTTCACCCAAGAGCTCCTCCTTCCAGCCCATATTGTCCCTGCTTTCAGCTCCTTCAGTGGCAGAGGAATGGCTGGAGTGTGCAGGGCAGGGAGAGGAGGCAGCTGCTCATGGGTGAGTGGGAAAGGAGCAGAGGACATGGTGGAGGGGCAGAGCAAGGGCTGGGAGCAGAGCACCTCTCACGGGTGCAAGGGAGAGGAAGAACATTGTGGATCCCCGCATCTACAGCTTTCATTTTGATTTTTCTTACAAGAGGCAAGAAAAAAATTTATCTAGAAGAACCTCCTATTTTAGTTCTAAAATTATGTTTAGTTTGAGATATCCAATCAACTTTACAGTCAAAGTTACCATGGGTTTACTAGCATCCAATGTTACTGCACGTAGGAGCTTTGAACACGTGGTCCAGGAGACATCCAAGTAATGCAAAATACTTTACACAAGTTCCTTTGCGGGGGGGGGGGTTGTTTGGCACAGGTAATGAGTCCATCTGCCAGGCACAAACCAAACAGCTCTGCCTCATACAGTCACAGCTGCAGGAGCTAAAAACCTCCAGCTGAATTTTCTGCTCTGGGAGTCATCACATTTGTCAGCCTTTCCCTGACAGCAGCAGTAGATACCGCACTTGTACCATCCCAACTGCACCCTCCCTGCTACAGGTGAAACAAAAAGGCCCTCTTACGTATTCTGAGATGTTTTGCCCAATTTTGAGTGTGTGATGTTTTGTGTTTTTGCTGGCAGTGACAGCGCTGCTCAGCAGGTGACACGGGTTCCTGTTTAACTGCAGTGCGGTCTCCTACACCTTGTTTTAATGACAGTTCAAAAAGGCAGAGAGCTGCACAACATTTAGCTAAAGGCAGAGGAATGAAGATGGAAGATAAAATCTGAAAAGGGTGACATGAGCACATAGAAAGGTATGTGAAGGCAGAGAGATCAATCTGGGGGGGGTGGGGGGGAGTCTTCTTTATCTTTACTCCCCCTTTCTTTTCCCAGCTTTGCTTAAGGTGTTCCTTCTTTTTGTTTTGTTCCCCTCTGGATTTTTCTACAAATCAAGAGCTTAGTAGTGTTAAGTCACAACAGACCTCATATCAGGACTGGATCCTCTTTTCCCACTTGTGATTTAATTTATGGCCAGACTGAAATTTCACTTCTTTCATTTTCTATTCAGAATTATCAGGCTTGCAGGTTTGTGATACTTTTTGCTAAGTAGTGAACTGTGAAATCTATGACTGTTGACTTTTCTGTCATGGATCTTTTCTTTAAAAATGTTAGATAAATGTTAGATAAATCATTTGAGCCTGTGTTTTATGATTTGACTGCCTGTTTATCCTTCTGCTGTTCCCTTCTCACCCCACTATATTTAGATACCTCTTTTGATAACCAGCATTTTACTGAGCACAGATAGATGAATGTATATGTAGAACACAGTTTCATGAGCCAATATAGGATGCTCCTTATATATGTGTTTATCACAAACATGGTAATTACAGTTGAGATAATCACAAGTGGAACAACCCTCAGTGAGCATTCAGAATTTAGAAATTCAATGCTGCTTCCAAGGATGGGTTAACATACACAGTTCCCTAAAAATCCACTATATTCTCTACTCCATCACAGAGGTAAAATGAGGTGCTTTCTTTTGCTGTAGAGCAGGCCAGGAATGGAAGCAGAACAGACTTTTCTGTGGGTTTCAGTCCTATTTTTCATCCTTAGAAACTATGGAAATTTAACTGCTGTTCAGTCAGATCTGGATAAGCACCAAACTTTGCAGAGACTGACTATTCAATGAAATATTCAAGCTTTTCTTAATAAGGCCATTGTTAATTCTAAATGTCTATTGGTAGAACACCTCAGAAAATTGTAAATCTATTTCCCCCAAAATGAAAAGTGAAATTTTGGAAGGCCTAAGAAAATTATGTAGGAAATAATATTCTATTCCATTAATATTTTAAAGGTTCTCACTGAAAAACAAGCTTCCTAAGTTCTGTTTTAAAAATAGATATCTGAACAGGCTTTTTTTTTTTCTTGAACCTATGAATACTCTTATTAAGAACAAAAGATGCAAACAGAACTACTTCATTTCAAATTTCTTTTTAATAAACTCCAGCTTCTGAGAACTACAAGATAGTTTTCTGTTATGAATCCAGAAAAGCTCTGTTAAACTTCACAGCCGAAAATTACAGTGTGTAGCAGAGAGTTAGCATTTTGGCAATCTCACATGCCTTCTGTTTTGTTTACAAAGAAGTTGAGTGTAGTTGTCAGCATACACAAACAGACTGCCTGGCTCCCCTGGAGAGGTTTCTGTACCCCCAGGTTCCATTCAGACAATGGCAGCAGAAGGCAGCTCAGGCAGGGCTGCCTCTCCTCCTCCCACCACCTCCCATGCCCAGCTGGAGTGGGGTGAGAGCCACTCTCACTGTCCTGGGGGCTACATCTCAGGGGGACCCAAGAGTTGGACTCACCAGGCTTGGCCCCTCACCTTGCCAGGACAGGGGCAAGACTCTACATAGTGATTCAGAGCTCAGAGCAGGCAGGAAGGCAGAGCTTTTGTGGCTGAGCCATTTCTTGACAATCCATTAGCCTAAACATAGTCCAACTCACTTTGATGCATGAATTTTTTTCTACAGAGCTACCAGAAATAAAAGCTTTTGGTGGCTAAAATTGGCAGCTATATCTCCAAGTGACTGATACACTACTCCCACAGGCAGCCCTTTTGGAAGCTGGTTCGTGATGTTATTATGCTGCTGTTTTTGGGGTAAGTCGTGTGCTTCAGAGTGCACTTCTCAGCACAACTGCAAATGAAATGTCTGCCACAGACACAGACAGAGTGCACAATAAATTATTGCCTTTCTGACGTATTCTTTCTGCAAAGTGAACAACAATGAACAGAGTCTAGAAGTGACAATCAGCCTTAAACTACTCCTCCAGTATCTCCTATCAGCGATCTGCTTTTCCCAGTCTTGTGATACATGCACATGTTAATCTGAAAATGATACTCTGACTTGTGAAAGAGCCTCCTAGACAGCTAGTGATGTTTGTTGGCTTGGAAGGATTCATGAGTTTATCTATACCCGGGATGTTCCATCATTCTCAAATTCTCAGGCGCTGAGTAGCTGTGATCCTGAGGGGAGTGCAATGCAACTATTAATCATTGGTAACAATGGGATATTCTCCATGGACATCATGTGCCATTGTCAGTAGATCAGACAATTGCTGCTGACCTTAAATGGAGAAAAGGATAAAGGTCACCTTTGTTTCATCTACACAACAGAAGTTTTGAAAATGGCTTGTCATGAAAGCATTAAAGATCTGCTGCACAAAACCCTTGGGCTGAACGGTGCTGGCTTCCCTGACACGTGTGATAGTAGAACCGCTTTAGAACTGAGTAGTACTGCAGAAACTAACATGCTCAGCTGAGAAAGGTACTGGTTTTACATTCTTCTGTGTTCATGTGATCCTGTGACCTTCTGAAAAAGCTGCTAAATCTTAGGGGACTTTTTCTATGTCACTTTTAATAGTGATAAAAACACACAGAAGTACCTCACAGTCACAGACATGTTTCAAGTGCAAGTGACTGGATACAAAAACACAACCTATCTTTGGGCACTCTAGAAGTGGCTTTAAATACCTTTTATGTAGGAGATACCATGGTCTTCCTCTTTCCATGTTGTCTTTGCACCCCCTTCAATTTCAACCAGTTACCCTAAGTATTTTCCCATAATGAAACTCTTGATACTTGTCTTCATGTTATCCTGGACTTGGACAGGTTGTCTGTGACCACCTTGGCTTTCTCAAGTCTGTTCTTCAATCATTTTATAAAAATATTTTATAAAAAGCCATTAACTATTTAGCAAGTCATCTTGGCCAGTAGCAGACCATCCATCACCCATGAGATTATTTTTTATATTCCAAATCTCCACAACACCTTGCCTCTTCTCCGCAAGTATAGAAATTCATACCATCCTCTGATTCTTCTAAAAGTAAATTTCAGAACTTTAATAATTCTCAACAGCTTTAAATAGACTATGTCTCCATCCTGCCTCAAAGTCTGTTCTTCGCTTGATGTTTTTCTTCATCTGCAGATGTCGAAACCACTCTCTATCTTTCTCAGGCTGAAGTGAGGACCTATGCATTCTAAGTGGAAACGAGCTGTGGCATTTTGATGTTGTGGTATGAACCAGTAGACAGACATAGAGTCAACAACTTTTCATCCCCTGAGAAATCCTTAAGTCCCTGTGTCCAGTGAACCACAGTGCTGTGGATCAGTGGAACAATCCCTGGATAAAGTCCCTAGTCTGTGCTGGACTCTGCTGAACAGAAAGTCAGACTAGATGATCATGACTACCCATACTGCTATTAACATTTGGGAGCCCCCCCTTCCCACAAAGGCAAGAACATAAGAACAGTCAAACTGTCAATCAAAGTCTTCTGGTGAAGTCAGCAGGTTCAATAAAACTGAACATCTCTGTGTAAGCTAATGCTAGAATTGTATGCATTAGGGTTTCAGTTTCCTTAACTTTTGTGAGTGAATACTCATTACTTTAGCTGGCAGTCACATCACAGCAGTCATATGGATCTTAGGCTGTATCAAAAAAAGGTGCTACAAGGCCTTGTCTTCCCTGAGAGCTAAGCAGAGCCTTTATAACTGATGTGGCAGGGGCTGTCAAGCTTTCAGTCAGTACTGGTCTCCAAGTGCCAACCCTTCCTGAACGTTACTGAAGTAAGGCTGGTGAAAACAACAGGTACTGACCATTTCAGAGACTGCTGGTTGTCTGGAAGTATGGTAGGAAAGATCCTAACAAACATTAGGCAGTGTCCACAGGTGCAGAAAGCATATGGCAGTATCAAAGTCTTTCTCTATCCTTGTTTATTCTCTGGGTAAGCAATTAAGCTATGATCCATGAAGTGTCTCCTATCCTGTTCCACTGAAGTCTTGTGAATTGATTTTATCTCAGCAAGATACAGCTTGCAAAAAAGCACTTGTGCTTGACTAAACTAAGAGGATATTATCACACTTTACATTAGGCTGCATCTGAGATGGAAAAATATAAAAACGTATCCTTCTTTCTTGTTTCACTGTAGGGATGTTCTTCACTAGCCAATCCCTTGGATTGTTGCATCCAAGGATATTTTGAGCACTGCAGACACACCTCTGCCTTTCAGGCTGCCTTCTGTGCTGTGATTCATTGTGGAAGAGGTTTGGTCTAGATGTGTCTTTTGGGGTGTATTGCTGTATGGGATGGTCACTGGTCCCTGCAGCCATTCATCAGTGTTGCCCTCTTTTGCTGCTTCTGCTTTGCTGCTTTGCTGCTGTTTTTGATATGCCAGTGTGAAGGCCTCAAGCATTGCAAAGCCAGCAAGGCTAGGGGTGAAAGATTGCAAGAGCAGATTTATTTTAAGAAATAATCACAGGCTCAGTGCAGTGGTAGAGATTAGGCCAGGTTTAGTGAGCACAAGATCAGCCTTAAAACAATTGCTGAAGGAAACATCACTGAAGGAATTATTAACGCATAGTGTGCTTGTGACTGGGTGAGCATCTCAGTACCAGAGAGCTCACTAGGGCCCCTGTGCAGATACCCATGACTCTACTCTGATTTAGAACAAGATAGAAATGCCAATGCCTTTGCATTTCTTCTGTATTTTCTTTTATGGTCATATTGACCCATATACTTAAACTTTTGTGTGGGCAAGTACAGCAGCCACTTCTCTACCAAGCTTTAAATTTATTTTAGCCAGAACCATTGGAGGAGCCATCTCCACCTGAACAGGATTTTCTTATAAACAAAAATGGAGCCAGCTGTTCCTTCAACTCACGGTAGCTGTCTCTTGAGTTATAGAAAGCATTTCCTTTAGAGACTATTCTAGTTAATCACTTTTGAATACTGGTTAAAGCTTTCTGAAGTCATCTGAGTATTTGACTGACACTAGTGAATGTTCACAGAAAAATGACCCTTTGTGTCATCACATGGGTCACTCTGAAGATATCTGCAGCTTCTTGAGGGAGACAGACTTTGTAATCTGAGAAGATGGCTTTGAGATAAAATATTATGCTAACACTTTCTCTCTCAAACTGAGAGCAGCGTAAAAATTTGTAACTTTCAAAATCTGTCTCTTCATGTGATTACAGGTTGTTCTCTTCAGAGACAAGAAAGTGTTATAATGTCACACAGAAATTATGAACACAGAAAGGAAGAAAACTTCTGTACGTTTGCTTTTGAACCTTATAAAACTTGTCCCTGAAAGTAGAGCAAATCCAAGCTTGCTGAGCAATATGTAAAAGGCCAGTTGTACTGGGAGTGGGCTTTCCTCTCTCGAGGAATCATGAGTGTGTTGGAAAGCAGTAGACAGAGAAATGCTGAACATGAGCAGTTTGAGAAAGAAAAAGAGAAGCTATCATCTCTTAAATTCTCCGTTGGGGACGGTGTGATAAGTGATGCATACAGATACACTCCTACAAGATAACCCTTTTTTTAGGCTCTACCATATGTTCAGGAGCAGCAGTCACATTTGTCTTCGTGCTGGAGGGAGGGTGGAGTGATTCATTCCATAGCAAGGTAAAAAAAATATCCACATAGCAGTGGAACCAGAAATGTGACTATGAAAGTTCTGGACACTTTAGAGAATAAAGAGGCCAGTATTTGCCAACAAACCCAGTGTGCGCATGAGGAAAAAAGACCTGAGTGAAATCTGTGGCACGCTACCACATATTTACACTATAGAGTGAGAAATTATGCAGGTGTTTATAGAAATTTTTCTGTTCATTCACCTTTTCTGTGGAACTGCAAAATATTGTCAGCATGGCCATTAAAGATCTACTCATTTTCTGAAACATGGTTATGAATTTTAGTCATGACAGAATAAATTCTTTTCTACAGCTGAAGTATTGAAGCCAGTTAAGCATTCTTCAATATTTCATTGAAATTTAATCACTGTGACTCAGAGTTTTATCTTCATTAGGTGCATAGCCACATGAATTTAGGATCAGACTCATTTTTGACTTGTAGCTTATAGTCAGGTTATTGTGCAAGAGAAAAACACATGCACTGTGAGGAGTCATTGGCTCTGCCTGCAGTTTCTGATATCTGAGGTAAGTTAATTTTAGTCTGCCTGTGAGGCATATTAGACAGTAAATTCTGAGAGTTTTGTAAATGCCAATAGCTCATAGAAGTTTTCTGCAGTGCCACAGTTATCTCTCCACTGCATCTCTGAATGCAGCCCTTTCCAACCACCAAGGAATGATTTTTGGCACTGTCACAATGATTTTTGGCATTGTCACAGTAGGGCAAATATCAATAGCATCAATATCAAATATCAATAAAAGATTCACACTTGAGCATGGGGGAATGGTACAAATACACACCTTCAAAGACAGAGAGAACATGGCAGGGAAATGACTACACCCTAAATGTTGGGTGTGAAAGCAATCTTAAAGTGAATGAAAAGCCCTTGAGACACTTGGACACGGATTTTTTACATCTCTGCTATCTCCTGAGAGAGGCACAAGGGATGAAACAGGGGTGTGTTCTGCTTGAGATGTCTCCAGCCACTATGGAAACAAAGGCAGCTCCCAAGCAGATTTTCAGGACCAAAGACAGCTCTTATTAGATCATTCCCACCTTGTTTCTTTTGCCACATATATGAGGGAAATGAGGGGGTTCCATTGACAGGCAGTTGGGTACAGGCTACATCCTCCCATCTTGAACAGTCAGAGCTGCTGTTCAGCATGTTTGCAGCTTCATTTCTTCTGCAGGTGACCATCCTTCTGTCATTTTGGTGAGAGAGAGAAATAAGGAAGGAAATTAAACTTCTAAAAAAATTAAAACCTCTACAAAGTTGGCTGACTTCCCCAGCAAGAAAGTAAGAAAGGCCATCTCATCAGTCAAGATGCTCATCTGACCCTTCTTCTCTCTTCATGTCAAAGACAGACACTGTGCCTTTCTGGAGTCCTGCCACAGACTGATGGTTTTACCTGTCCTAATTCCACATGTCACAGGATTGGCACTGACTGGGTGAGACCTAGGAAGGGGACTGAAACATTTAGAGAGGCGAACTCAGAGCCCAGGAGCTGTGTATCAAGTGGTACAGAAGCAAGTTTAGGGCTCCCTCTAACCCAGCCCACTGCAGACAAGCCAAAATCAGCATTCTGCTAATGAAGCACAACTTTGCAGTACTTCATACGGGAGTAAAATTTCCTTATTCTCATGTTCATACACTCTGAGCTGCCCTCTGGTACTTCTAAGGTAACCATTTAACGACAAAAGAAGAAGGGAAATGCTTTCCCAAGTGCAATATAATTTGTTCTTTAATCACTGCAGATCTAAGAACTCTCCCAGTGCATACAGTGGTTACAGAGGATCATGCTCAAGTTTCCTCTTTAGGTTTACATTGCGTATTAGAAAAGTTGATTCAAATGCTGATTACTATACTGGAAATGCTCATGACCAATATATGTATGGGAAAACAGAGTCCTATAACTAATATACCCTAGAATGCAGTTCTGGCTGTGCTCTCCAAAGAAGCCTGAAATCTGATATTTCTGTATAGTGATTTTTAAAATTATTTACTGTGCTTCTTTTGTAGGAATGAGTCTGACTTTTGAGTCTTTCTGAAGGGATCACACTGAGGTTTTGATGCTGCTTGGTGTAATGAATCAATGTTCAGCTCAACCTTTTTGTTCCTAAATATCAACAGACATTTGGCAAATTTCTACTACTGCTCATTTTGACAGGATGAGGACAGAATTCCCTTGTCTGATAGCAGAGGTGACTAATGATTCTGTATTCTTCAAGCACACAAAAAATTGTGCATTTTGTACCATTGTGCATTTGATTTGCATTTTATTCCACTCCTTTTTAGCTCTCAGGGTAATTTTTGCATGTTCTACCTATTTAAGCTATCTGGAGTTACAGCAGAAAAGCTCAGAGAAGATTTTGCAGAATGAAAACTTCGAGTTTTTCAGTCTTTACCCTTGAAGCTCTCCAAAGCAGAACAATCTGTCAGTCCCTTCCTTCATTACTCTTTGAAAGTTTTTCAAGCAAAGATAAATAAAAATCCATTCTTTCATTTATCTTTCAACAGAACACTCTTACATGTTATTCCACAGAATTTATAGCTTTTCAGTAAAATTATTCATAAGCTGCTTTTCATTGTCTGTAATGACCTCACATGGATGCCTATAAAAAGTAAAAGCTTTTGTCCTTCTGGTAAACAATGAAATATCCATGCCTGCAAAATCCTCCAGGAATGATGACTAGCAATTAATCATGGTAAAGGAATAATAAACCTAGCAAATCTTGATGCCATACCTAGCATTTGTTGTATTTGTATATATGTAAACCATATTCAGAAATTTAAGCTGTAAGTGGGTAATACTCAGGAGCCAGGTAAAATTTTAATCAGTTGGTGAAGTGGAAAGCTAAGAAGAAATTCTGCTCTCTTCTTAATGTTAAACCATCAAACCTAAAGAGAACAATTGGGTTTCTCTTAAATAAAAGGGAGATGCAAAATTTGAGCAGTCCTATATTTATGAACTCATTTAATATGCAATGTTGTTAAAGAGTAGGATTTCTTTCCTTTTCTGGTACTTAAAAATCTTCTGCATATTTTCTGTGAGTGAGAACTAATTTTAGGATGGCCAAATATATATTTGCAAAGTATATAGCTGATATTTGGAAGAGAGAAAAATCCAAATAACACTGCTCAAGCTTTCCTGTTTCCAGTGAGTTTACTAATAGGATGCATAGCCTGGATTCTGGACTGCTGATATTTACTAGGCTACTAGCAGTCTGCTTTTAGACTCCTAATTGTGGAGAGTTGGTAAAGTGTAATTAAATAGTACTCTACTTTTTGCTAAATTTTGTTCATCTACCAGAAATCTGTGGCACTTACCTAAGATCCTTGATCAGGGAAATATATTGCTAAACAATAAAATACATTTCTTGACAATTAAATTATGATACTATTTGAAGCTATAACTGACTTCTCATTTTATTTCTCCTGGGTCATTACAAACTAAAATTTGTTTGCTTGCTGGGTGGGTTTTGCGTGCCTTTTCAGTAAGGAATTTGTCACTCTTCATGCAGTACACTTTCAGTCCAGGCTCAACTTTGAAAGAAGCAGGGTGTCTCAGGTTGGTGAGCAATGCTTTTATCTGATTTTGGTAGAACAAACTGAAAGGATGTAACTGTGTTCTATCCTTTAGTAGAGCATTCCAAAATTCAACATCTCCATGTCTTTTTAGACTATCCAGTCTTCCTAGCCTTCCTTTTCCTTTGCTTTATGTGCAATACCCAGAAAATTACAAAATGTCAGACCTCTGTTTTAGGAAACGCCTTCATTACATATCTATATTTCTTTTTTTCTTTTTTTCCTTTGTTTTCTGCTTATTTTGTCACTAAGACAATATTTTCTGACCATTTTTGAGTTTTTCACCCCTTATTCTTATTCTGCATATGAAAAAAAAACCTGAATGTTACTGCAAAAGTCACCTTGAATCAATCTGCTTTTTCTTACCTTGTGCATGCTTCATAGAAATTGTTGTTCCAAAATATTTCCTCTCTCTTCCAACTCAGAATCTAGAAGCTTGATGATTACGTTGCTTATATGTTTTTAGAAAAGTTTCTTCAGTTTACAAGAAGCAAACAATTCTTCTGTGCCCCTTTTACACAGTAAAAGGTGTTTCCAATGTTTGATAATCAGGTAACGGGTTTGCCAGAGAGATTCTCTAAACACAGGCAAATGATGTCTGTGTCTTTGGTAAGTTGATAGATATTCCTTTAGAATATCTAGAATTCTAGAATTGGTGAATGCAGTTCTCCCTTTCTCTCCCGTGGGAATTAAACTAGTTTTTTTCAACCTCTATGATAAGAGAGATACTTGAGATTCTGGTAGATAACCATTCTTTATCTCCTGGGAATATCCACAAGTTCAATCACTGAAGTGGGGAAACACTTGAATGATATGTGTTTAAACTTTTTAAATAATGCATAAATTGTGCCTTAAACTAATGCTGAGACACTCTTCTGTACAAACCAATATATCAGTGTATACACAGTTTCTATGGGTGGTGATGCCCATTTCATTTCATTTCATTTCATTTCATTTCATTTCATTTCATTTCATTATTTCATTTTCTTTTGGTAGGAATATTAGAATAGTCTTGTCAGCGGTTAGCTGACTCCACACTTCTCTTACCAGTGCACAAAGATTTTTTTGACAGAAGAACTTGAAACAGCATGTTGAAGTTTGCTTTGGCCAGCCAATTACAAAGAATGGGCAAACACAACTTCAGGCACTTCCTGGGGTTTTTGTCATTCCAGCATGACCTTCTGGACATAAAATTATCCTGTGTGGAAGGACACCAAGTTTTTACAGGACATGTGAATTTCAACCTGGCATAAGTGCTCTGAGCTGCAAGCAGGGACGAAATTGCTAGTAAGCCACTGAGGATCCTGTTCATCTCAGCTCACATGAGCTCTCACAGAAAAAGGGGGTGGGCATCTGTTAACCACTATAGGATCTCTTCATTATAATTTACACAGATCTCACTGTCTGGAAATAAGTGGAAAATCCCACTTGTAACTCTCAAGAAAGGACAGCATATGGCAGAATCTGACAGCTGTGTTCTGCCAGGAAAATAGCAGATTCCCTTTTCCAATTTAATTTCATTTGAGTTTCTAAATGTGCTCATTACTTCTAATGTTGCTCCCTTCTGGTAACCTCTGCTGGCATGTAAGGATAACCTTTTCTGATGTAACTGTCCAACACTGCAAAAAAGAATTCTGAATTACTTGAGTCAGAGAGAATAACCATGACCCTTCAGCCAAGTGTATGAGCCATTTGTCTGTAAAAACCTGGGAAAAGTGTGTCCCAGGTCCCAATTTCTGCTTAATGACTTGAACACCCCTTTCATGGAAAACTTTTACCTTTCCCCATCTTTAAAAACAGGATGGTTGTAATATATTGCTTCCACTGCCAGTTGCTAACTTTACATACTGTTGAGTAATCTGAAATATTCTGTCTGGCTCTTAGAAAGATCTCATAATTCACAGCAATGGTTCAAACTCTACATTTACGTGTGGCTACAGAGTGAATTCATTAGTGTGCCTCTGCATTGTTTCCATAAATATTTCAGCTTCACGTTTACTAACAGAAATATTGTGTGGGCTTTCAATTACTCGGCTAATGAGCTTAAACATGTTTTAGTTGGATTTGAATTAGTGTGAGGAATTTTTTTTCTGAGGCAGTTCGTATAATGAGGTGAAAGGTGTTCTGTGTGCTGCTGAATAGCTTGGGTGTGACTGGACTAATCTTTAGTGCTGACAAGGCTTCCTAGAATGTATCTGCTTTCTCTCTAAAGATAAAATTGAAAGCTCAGGGCACTAAATTTCTGCTTCTGTCATGTCCACATGAAAGAAATTATGGCACAGATCAGGGAGCCTGAAAGTCTAATTTTGTGTTGTCATGCAACATGAACCAAAATGAGATTGTCCCAGAGCAGTAACTTGCACCTGTACAGCTGAAGTGAGCACCTTCATTGATTCAAAGGATCAGAAGATGTTTGTGATGATCTTCACCCACGTGCCTCACCCCTTGAGCCTGACTGCAGCCTCCCGTGGTTTGCAAGAATTTTGTTGAGAATTATAAAGGGAAGAGAGCAATGACAGTGGAGGGGAGCAGAATACCTTATACCGTGGTTCCCCTTCCTCAGCCTTGTGAAATAATGTCCCCTAGAGGACTACACTTTTCTCTGTCACTTGATAAATTACTCCAAAGTACCCCCAGGGGACATTATTCAGCAGCCTATAAAAAATGTATATATTCTCTGAGCCAATAGTTTAAAGTTTGGGTTGTTTTGGTTTTTTTACTTTCCCTTATAGCACAAGGCATATATTTAATATCAGTATCTCTCTGGCTCACCATCTTCAGACAAGCATATCAATTGCTTTTGTCTCTACCTTCTCTTCCCCACCTCCAACCCCACTTTTCCAAGAGAGCAGGAAAGAGCCTAAGCAAATTAGGAAATAATAATTAAATGATGTGTGCTATGTGTTTTATTTGACAAGACAGATTCTCTGAAGGGCAGCTGGATGAATGAGTGATGAGCAGATAAGTTTCAGAAAAGCAAGAAGGGAATTGTGTTTAATAATAAATGTTCCATCTGAAGGCAAAATTATGATTGCATATCATAAAACCCCCCAAAACTAATAAAATAAAAAGGCAAGAAATTATTCATGCTGGGTTGATTTAGTATTTACTGAAAAAGTCTGGCTACCTCCTGGTATTATCTGACATTTCCTTATGTTGACATGACTGACAGAGGAATTATACCCTGTTGCTAATACTAACAAACATCTCTTATCCCAGGACACCAGAAATAAAACTGTCATTTTTCCAAGATGCAGGTCACAATAGGTCTTTGTCTTTCCCAGATTCTAAATTAAAAAATCTTGAATCAGGTGCCAAAAGAGCAATCTCCACAGAAATATACTTGATACTTTTTAGCTAGTGGGCATTTTGGTTTTTGGTTGGTTTTTTTTTTTGTTGTTTTTTTTTTTGGGGTGTTTTCTTTTTTTAATTCCTGAGGCCTTACGATGATCTGAAGACACATAGTCAAGGGTTTCTTTTGAAATCTGAAGGGTCAGAAACTATTATCCATTATTACCTTACTTAATTTTTAATAATGTTTTAGATTCTATTTTCATTCCATCAGTACAGAAACTGGGGCTTTCCAGGAAAAGAATACAGAAAAAAAATACACCAGTATATCCCATAAAACTTTCAAGCAAATCACAAAAGTTGGCAGCCAAGAAGAATGCTAAGTGTGCAACCCAAATTTGTCATTGGCATGCTCTTGCTCCCAGGCAATACATCATGTGAGACATTTTCACTTCTATTTAGATCCTTCTAGTCTTCCTCTGATCTTTTTCTGCCTTTTTCTTCTGATTTCTTAATCTCTGTCCACCATCTGAGGTCTTTTCACTTCACTGTCTTAAAAATTGCCTCGGCTTTGCTGAAAGATCTTCACATTTTTACACAATTTCTAGTCAATCTTCCTCCACCGTGCCCCCACTGATACTTTCCTTCCCCCCTTTCTCTACCAACCTAATTCTACCCTACTGAGATTGCAGGGGACACTCTGAAATGTAGGACTCTCTCAGACCCTTCTACAACACTCAATGGGAAACTCCCTGGAATATTTTCTTTTTTTTTTCCTCCAGAAAAACCATAGGAAACGGACTGAAGGAAAAAAAAACCCAAACCAACAAATATCTTAAAAGAGGAGACAAACTTATTAATGAAAAAAGGGTGATTTTTTCCTCTAAATTTTCCCTGAAAAATGAAAATTTTTCAGATTCCAGTGTTTAACTTTTCTGGACCAATTCTAGTTCTGAGAGTAATATTTTGCACTTAAGTGAAAGCAACTTTATCTGAAAGGAAGTTCAGGAGTGCACAGTGAGACTGGTATTTTCACAGTAAGGCTTTATTATACAGAAAAGATAGTGTGCTAACTAACTGGGATATAATTTTACAAAACAATTGCTATTTTACCCTTGCACCCTTCTTTCTCTTTCTTTTCCTCTCCTCATCACAAATTGTAACGAATAATGACACCATTGGTTAGCAGTTGTTCCATGATTGTTGTGTAGTCTACAACAGCTAGAAAATACCCAAGGACAATACAAAAATAAAACAGCTATAAAATACCCAAGGAGTTAAGCTTTTTTAACTTTTTTGCATCTTTTCCTGATACAGTATTTAATAAATTAGCAGGACTCTATTTTGAAGTCCTAGCATTCATTTCAGAAGAAGAAATTGTATACAGGTAGTATATAGACCCAGATGATAAAAGAAAAATTTTGCATAGGTAGTATATAGTCCTGGAAAATGTAAAGAAAAAGAGAAGAGAAGAGAAGAGAAGAGAAGAGAAGAGAAGAGAAGAGAAGAGAAGAGAAGAGAAGAGAAGAGAAGAGAAGAGAAGAGAAGAGAAGAGAAGAAGAAAGAGAAGAGAAGAGAAGAGAAGAGAAGAGAAGAGAAGAGAAAGAGAAGAGAAGAGAAGAGAAGAGAAGAGAGAGAAGAGAAGAGAAGAGAAGAAGAGAAGAGAAGAGAAGAGAAGAGAAGAGAAGAGAAGAGAAGAGAAGAGAAGAGAAGAGAAGAGAAGAGAAGAGAAGAGAAGGGAAGGAAGGGAAGGGAAGGGAAGGAAGGAAGGGAAGGGAAGGAAGGAAGGGAAGGGAAGGGAAGGAAGGGAAGGGAAGGAAGGAAAAAGGAAGGGAAAGGAAAAAGGAAAGGAAAAGGAAAAGAAAAAGAAAAGAAAAAGAAAAGAAAAAGAAAAAAAAAAAAAGAAAAAGAAAAAAAAAAAAGAAAAGAAAAGAAAAAAAAGAAAAGAAAAGAAAAGAAAAGAAAAGAAAAGAAAAGAAAAGAAAAGAAAAAGAAAAGAAAAGAAAAGAAAAAAAAGAAAAAGAAAAGAAAAGAAAAAAAAGAAAAAAAGAAAAGAAAAGAAAAGAAAAGAAAAGAAAAGAAAGGAAAGAAAAGAAAAGAAAAGAAAAGAAAAGAAAAGAAAAGAAAAGAAAAGAAAAGAAAAGAAAAGAAAAGAAAAGAAAAGAAAAGAAAAGAAAAGAAAAGAAAAGAAAAGAAAAGAAAAGAAAAGAAACATAGTCTAGTTATTATAGAACTGAGTCTTGGAAGTTGCAAGTACCTTCCCAAAGAAATTGCCTTGACAGGTCCCTGCAAGTTCTGTGATTAAAGCAGTTTTAGACTAAAACTCGATGGTATCATATCCCTTTTTTTGATGGAGAAAAGGAAGAAAATTGCCCAGCCAATTAACCTAATCTGGATTTTGTCTAATTTGTCTGTTTTGCATAACCACAGTGTTAACCAGCAGTTCAATCCTGCTAATCCCCAGTGCTACGTAGAAGAAAAGAACCATTTGTATATTACAGTGTAATCACAATATCTACTAATTTCCTCCGATACACTACAGGCCTCTTTTGAAAGGAGATTGCTGGCATTATCCCCATTTTATAAATGAGGAGCCTTAGAGTACAGCAAAATGATTTCTCAGGAACTGAGAGTTCCTGATAAAGTGGAGCCTGATATCAGTGAAGCTGATAAAGGAAGAATAAAACTCAGTTATCCTGAATTCTCAGCGCAGTTCACTCTCTGCAAGCTTCAGTGCTTTCTTGCATCTGGGATTATGAGAGAAGTCTGCAGCAAACCTTTTCCCCCTTCATTTCTAACTAATTTATTTTCTAATTTTCTTAATATTACTACACACCAAAGTGAATAATTACAAAATTGCTTGCTTTCTGTATGTTGTGTCCACAAGGACATAACAAGGACAGTTTAGTGGTGATACAAAATAAGATTGACTTCAAATTAGAGTTCTAGCACTCTCCTTCCCTCTTTTTAAAAAGTGTTTCATGGACTCATTTTGGTGCTTTCACAAAATGAGACAGAAATCTCCTTGGATTGAAGGGAATGCATTGTTGGAAAAAGCCCTGCAAACCTTCATGGCTTCATAGCTCTGCATCCCACATTAACTCTCCAAGGAGCATCTGTCAACTGTTCTATTTCAGACACTTATGCCATGCCCCAGTCCTGGCCAGAGGTCTCCTCCTCTTCCAGTAACTGAAGCTCTTTTACCAAAGAATGAGAGAAGGGTGCTTTCTTGTAAATTAAGAAGGTGAGTAGTAAGGCTCCTGTCCTCATTTCATTCCTTATAGAGGCAAGATTTTCAGAGAGGTCAGAACCTTGATGTTTTGACCTTCAGATAGGATTCAGAAGCTAGATTAAAAATCAGATAACAAAATCCTGGCAGGAATGTAGAGATTTGCCTGCTCCTCCTACTCCAAAGAGAATAAACCAAATGAGAAAGGCAGAAATTACTGTGTCTTATGTGTCTGGACAGTGAAATTTCCATAAGACTTTCAAATTGTCTTGACCTAGCTGGAACTAAATTTACACTTTCCCCTTTGACATATTTGTGTGTTTGTTTGCTTTCCCAGTCCTCACTGCTCCAGGACTCCTTAAACTGGATAGATTAAAACCTTTCACAACCTATAATCTATAAGCAAGTCTTTCATTAGTTAATCTCCTCCTGCACTTAGCCAACTGTCACTTTTTTTTTTTCCTGAAGAAAAGCTAGTATCAAATTTAGATCTTTATTCCTCTTTTGTGATGCGAAGCATCTCTGCAAGGTCACCATGCCCTGAAGAGTAGGTGAACGATATCAATCTTGCTGCTTCAAGATACCTCATCTGTTAAGTATGTTTACTATCTGAGGGCTGGCAGGTGAGCACCAGGGTCTTCTGAGTTCCAAAAGGTAATAACTTTAAAAAGCTATTTTTGATCTGTAATGCACCAGATCCTTGTGATCTGAAACCAACTTTCTGTGTTTAGGTGATGAGTGGACTGAAAAAAGCCTTTCAAGATCTCTGCCTAGACCCAGTTTTGTTGGCCCCTCTTAGGTTTACAGCAGCTCTGTGCTGTTGAGTCCCAGAGTTAAGGTCATGGTTAATGATTAATAGCACTGCATGTATGGAGCAGCCATGAAGAGACACCCCCTCTTAAGCAGCAAAGCAAAGATTGAAGTGGCATCTTGCAGCTGCCTGTGTTGGGGACAATCAAAGAAAGAGTCATCAATATCCCAGAATGAAAATGTGTCTGCATCGATTTGAGATGTGGGGAGCGTTAAGAGATGTCATCCATCATATCTGACTGGCAGCATGTTTGGGGAGGATAGACCAAAGCATGGAGCCATGCCAAAATACTCTTAAAATCTGGCAAGTTTAAGAGAACAAGATTGCCTTCCCTGTAGGATAGAAAACTAAGTCGGAAATTAATTACTTAACTCCTAGTACTCCTGAAATTGTTACTTATTCCTATGCTTAGCTGTTCCTTATCAGAATAATTTGAACATTTTACAAGAGCATTTAAAGTTTATTTGGAGAAACAACTAAAATTCTTTATTTTAGATATATATGGAGACTTGATTGCTTTTTTTCTTTAATTGGGACTACAACTGTAATCTTTTAAAACCACATTATTAGTCCCACCGTTGTCACAGATGTTAGTTCCAGAATTCATTGAATTTAGAAATGATTCTGCTTCTTCCAGGATTCATTGAATTTAGAAATGATCCTCGTTTCTAAGACGAGGTTTTTATTATAGCACATTTCAACTCAGTTAACCTGTCCAAGCTTTAGTACTAGTTATGTCCTCACTTCTGTGCATTCAAAAATGGAATGGCTATACACTTCTTGCCACTATTCACCCCCTGCCAGTCCTTGAAATATTCTAGGCAGTTACATTTCCTTGGAAGCTTGTGTGTTTGAAGAAAGCAAGTTGTAAATTATTTGGGCTATCAATGTTCACTGAAACTGGGCATAAGTGTGTGAGGCTGAACAACTGTATTTCTATTTTTGTATGTGTGTTTGCTTTTTAAAAAGAGACACATCCTTACCTGAGGCCATACTGAAGGGTTGTGAAAAAGGTTACATGCAAAGATCACCCACCCAACACATGCAAAGCTGTAAAGTGGGTAAACCCAGGTGTTTGCTGCTTGCTCAGAGACAGTGGAAATCCCTTGTCTCTGTGTTCCACCAGTGCAAAGCCAAAGGAGCCACTGTAACAGGTGGTGTTATGGTCTGTTTTTCCAAGGGTTATGATCCAAGTCCAAGACCCAGTTTGTGGGACTGACTACTCTTTCTGCTAACAGTGCAACTTGTTTGCAATGAGATTTTACAGTGAAATGGCTTCTAAATGACTTAACTGCAGAATCTTTTTAAGTTTTGGTCTGGGAGTGGTGGTGAAAGGTGGAGTATAGCACTACAGAAGGAGATAGGAAGCAATTGGTGAAACTATTCAAGGGTTTAAAATCAAATGTTTAATGATCAATAGCATTCTGTTATTCCATGTATCATCCTTGGTTTGTGCATATATACTTGAACAATTCAACAAAGTGCAGTCTGCTGTGAGCAGAGTTGTTCTATTCACAGAGCCACAGGGAGAGCAGAACAATTAGAAATAGCTTGAGACCAAATATTTCAACTTTTGGAAACTATTCTAGCAACAGTATCTGGAGTGGTTCATGAGGGCTGTTTTATGACCTCTCAGCTCATTCTGAATAGCTCATCTATACCTGTGTCAAACAGCTATATTAGGATGATAAATGTGCCTAGAATTTCAAATACAACATTGAGTAAACCTGCCAGATGATATTTCTATTCCAAGTGTCTTTCACTGATATTTCCTTTCCTTACAGATTTTTTTTTCTGTGCTTGTTTGCTTTTTAAAACGGAGCCACATCCTTGCCTGTGGCCAGACTGAAGGGTTGAGTAAGTGGCGTGAATGCATAAATGCAAAGATGATCAGAAAATCATCTTTGCAGTGCCTTGACATTGCTGCTGCTCTGTGCAGGTCTGTTCCCTCCCACTGCACAGAAGGTGCTCTGCAGAGCTGCAGTTTGTGCTGGCTCTGGCAATGATTTGAGGCTAAGGAAGCCTGGCGCTCCTACAAGGAGTCTGCCTTGTTCCTGTGCCCAGGCCTTACCCTCCCAAATAGTCACACCAGCTCACTGTGTGCTCTAAGGGCCTGTAGGGCTCCCTTGTTGCTGGTGCAAAAGACCTGCAGGTCTAAGTCATAATGGGCTGGTTTAATTTCAGCTTTTTTCTCTCATCCAAGCCTGTAATGTGGCAGTAATGAGAAACACGCATGGGGTATGTCTCTGGTGTTATTTTTGGCTGCCCACCAGGCACCAAATCTGGGATTCTCCACTCTGTTCCACTAATGTGCTGCAATTTTCACCAGTTTGAAATGGGGATAGACCACGTTCATTCCTATCTGCTAATTTTGAATGCTAGTGATGCTCTAATATTGCATGAGTTCAAATGACTGCTTAAGTGTTGTGGCAGCAAAGAACAACTTCCATAAGTGTCCCAACTTGGGGCACAGCTTCAGCCCAGCTATTTGGCTTTTGGAAATGGATTTATACATGAGTAGAATTTTTTTATTTTAAAGAAACCTTCTTATTTCCATACCTATATCTTCCTACCTCTCCTCACACTTCCACAGCCCGTACTGCCAATGCCAGCATTCCTTCCTCACTCACACAGGGGAAGGTGGTTGCAGTGACAAATTTCTGGCAAAGATGATGATGGTAGCTGCATTTTTAGGAGATATTTCCCACAGTGGGGAGTAGGAGGATGAGGAAAGTAAGTGGGAGAGTGGAGAAAAGAGAGAAATGGTTGCCTGCCTTTCATTCTCAGTCAATGAGAAAACTGAGTGTAGACCCTTGTCTTCACGAGGTAAGTAACCTGCCGATGTGAGACAGAAAATGTTCAGGCACCTGTGAAGAAATGTGACAACTGCCACGCTGAGACTCAGCGAGCACAAGGGTCATTTGCATACTCAGAAAGAACTGCTCTTTGTATGCTTTTATTCTGAGTTATTTGTTCAAGTTTGAATATATTTCAGATTATGACAGATGCAAGAGAGGAGAAAAAGAATCCCCAGTTTAGTTTGGTCTGCTTTTTCTTATTCCCTTTATTGCGCAGTTGAGAGCTGGCCCTCAAAACTTGTGTGTTACTGAATGCTGAGATCTTGAATCCTCAGGAGCTGGGAAGCTGGAATGGTTGTTTGAGTTTTATGTCTCTGAATTTTATGGCTCCTCTCTGCCAGTACTCAGAACAGTTAATATCACGTTGTTCTAATCTCAGTTTTTTTCTTTTACCTTTGTGCCAAGATTAACCAATTCTTTTTTCTTTTTCTTTCTTTTTTTTTTTTTTTTTTTTTCAAGGATGATACCAGCTACAAACAAGGCCTTTGTTGTAACCAACCTTGTTTCTGGAACAGGCTATGACCTCTGTGTCCTGGCAATGTGGGATGACACGGCCACAACCCTTACTGCCACCAATATTGTGGGATGCGCCCAGTTCTTCACCAAAGAAGACTACCCTCAGTGCCAGTCGATGCACAGTCAGTTCCTGGGTGGGACCATGATTCTGATCATTGGAGGCATCATTGTGGCAACCCTGTTGGTGTTCATTGTAATTCTCATGGTCCGCTATAAGGTCTGCAACAATTCCCAGGGCAAGATGTCTAATGTCAGCAACGTCTACTCACAGACAAATGGAGCACAACCAGTTCAGAATGGAGTCTTGCCCCAGGTCAATCCCAAAGTGGTGGTGAGAAATGAACTCATGGAGTTTAACTGCCAGTCTGCGCGGAGCAGCATCTCCTCTTCCTCCAGCTCCGCAAATAGCCGTGACTGCGACAACTACAGCCTCCAAAGTGAACAGGGCACATTGTCCAGTAAATGGAGGCCTCCTTCCCGGTCAAAACACAATATTGACCGGCTAATGGGAGCTTTTGCCTCCCTGGAACTGAAGTGTCAGAAAAAAGAGGAAGTGACAGACTCCAGAACTTCCACGGTGGCCCGCCACTCGGACAAAGAGCCACTGCTGGGCCAGACAGAGTCCAAATTCCGCAGCTTCCTCATGTTGCCTCTGGAGGGCAAAACTAAACGTAGCCATTCTTTTGACATGGGGGACTTTGCTACATCTCAGTGTTGCACCTACCCAAAAAAGATAACAAACATTTGGACAAAGAGGAGCCTCTCGGTCAACGGCATGCTGTTGCAGTATGATGACAATGACCTGACAGGAGCCAAAGGGACATTCGGGAGCTCAGAGTGGGTGATGGAAAGCACGGTGTAAATATCAGTGTCTCCCCCCTTCTCTTCTCCCCTCATGTGTTATAAAGCGTGGTTTGCTTCAGGGCCGTGCAATTGGAAAGAGAGGGGAGGAAACATTTTCTGTTGTACTGGCCAAAAAGATAGGCAAGCAAGTTGCAGAAATAGTAAAAGAGAAAGGGTCATGAAATGTGAATAGGCACATATGGTACCATTCCTGTCTGGCCCCTACTAAACCCTGCGTGAATGTTTCAAGGAATTTGCTAGTTGTATTTAGCATTGCTTTCCAAAAGTTACTCAGACTCCTGGTGAACCTTCACACAAGATTAAACAAGGAGGATGAAAAGGGGTTTAACAGCCGAAATTTAATTTTACAGGGTTTCTTTTTACTTTCTTTCTTTGGTTTTGTCTTTGGTGGCTTTTTTAATGACACCTCTTTTTTTTTTTAACCACAGAAATACACTTCTGTGGATATGACTGGTGCTAGGATATATCTGGTTGTCATTCCAAGGAATTTTCTCAAAAGTGCAGGCTGGGCACCCACAGGGGAACATCAGAGTAAATTGTTTAGCATAATCTCATGGTCTTAACTGTGAAACTGTGACATCTGGGCAAACAATATTTGTTGTTGAATGGACTTTTGGTTGGTATTTAATTATTTCTCTTCTGTTTTGATTTGTTACTGCTTTTGAGTTGCTTTTTTCCCACAAGACAAGGTATGTTTCCATGCATATTTTGGTTTTGTTTTCAGCCTCATCAAATTCCCCAGATGGAAAGGAGGATATGTACAAAGGTCAAACATCTGATGTACTGTATAACTCACTTCTAATACCATCCCTTTTTGTCCTAGGAAAAATTAAATCTAGGGATGAATAAAAAAAAAATCATCCTCTTTCTTCCATCTCCTTCATAATCTCTTCTTGTCAATGCTCAAGGCAGATTGCAGCAGATATTGATATCTGTAGGGATGTTGCTATAAAAGATGGGGAAAATAGTTATCAGGATACCCTAATAAAGGATAAAGAAAGGGAGAACAAAAGTAGCTCCTGGGAGCTCTCCACATTATGGATAGCAGTGGCTTCTTGTAGGGATCATGCTCTCACTCTACTAAAAGGAGAGACTTGCACCCTACTGTGACAAAAGCTCCTTGTCTGTACAGTCACCATGACATGTCTTGACTGTATTAGTAACATCAGGAAAATTAAGTTTTTGTGTATTTTAGAGGATTGGTTCTGTTCCAAATTAGCCACAGAAGCTGAGTAAAATTTGGGTATCCCAGAAGAGGGGGTGACCCATGTCTCCCCTGCATTACATAAAGCCCTTCCCCACTCTGGTGCACTCCTATTGCCCTGTCTCTCATCCTCAGGAAGATACTTGCAACAGGAGCTCTTCAGGGTTTGTAAACAGATTCTCCAATTTTGGTGAGCATTGCTGTGGTTGTAGAAATACACATGGCCCATCCAGCAGAATTTATTTTCTTTACCAGTTTTATTGTGATTTCTAGCCTTCTGCTGGCTACTGCAACTGTCCTGTCATTTGTTTATTTATTTGTTTGATCAGCTGTTGGGAACCATTCTGAAATTGCACATTGTTACTATGATTTTGTAAAAGAGGTGGAGAAAGTATGCAAGGCACAGAGAAAATAATACATGAAAAAACTCTATGTATATTTTTTTTAAAAGGTTCAGAGATATATTGTGACATGGCTGTGTACTTGATCTTGTATTCGTCATGTTTCCTACTTGGAGTTTTAGATAATGACATCCCTGTGATCAGAATATTTTTTTCCTTTATTTTCTTTCTCTTTTTTTTTCTTTTGCTACAAAATGTACAGTAAAAAAACATCCTTGGGAAAAAAAAAAAGCCCTTGCTTTTCATTTATTTGTTATTCTGTGGTCTGCTTTGAAACCTAAGAAGTAATTATTTTTTAATTGTCTTTAAAATTTAGAAATTTGCTTTTTCTTTACCACAAACTCTTTATCTTTGACTTCAGAATTTTAAGTATAAACCAGGAATCAAGAAATACATACCTTTTTGGAATGCATGAAAAAATATCTTGTAAAAGGCATTTCACCTCTTTTCCTGTTGCTACATTTATACAGGTCTTTATTACTAGAGTACTCTAAACACTGATCTGAAATTTGCAGACAGAAGAGGTAGCATTTTTAGAGTTAGGACCCAACTTTCTGTAGGTTTTTGCTCAGATTCTTGCTCATCAACAGCATTAATAGATTCAAGAGAGATCCAGTCAAACTTTGGAACATTTTTCAAACTCTCTGTTTTTCTCACACTTTCTAAGACGAATAACACCTCCAGTGCCAGAATCTACATAATCCAACTGTCCAGATGGCAGTTCATATTAACCATTAATGACATGTTGCATTTATGTTGCACTGAAAACTCTTAAAGAAGTTCTTGTAGTGACTTAGTAATTTTCTTTTCCTTGTTCCACTGTGGTGCAGTTGGATTTTTTTATTATGTTGCTACTTCTCTCTGAACATGACATCTGGGTTGTTTTTAATTTAGACATTGAGTTCATCTTAAATATTAGTAACATATGCAGCCATAAATTTTCAAAATATATCACATACTTAAAGACGAATACTTTTTCACATTCTCTTATAAAATGAAAAGAAGTAAGCCAACAGATGCAGTTTTTAAATAATGGATAGTTGCCAAAGAACCAAGGTAATAAATTCCACACTCTACCAGCTGCATCTATTATGGTTAAATCATAATATTAATTCATTTAGCTTTAATGAATGAGGCTCAATCCACACCAGCTGATTTGCAAGTACTGAGCAAAATTAAACAGGTGCTGGGCAACTACCTTTTGTGCTCACAGTACTTGGGAGGAAGAGGATTCAGAGACTCAGAAGTGAGGCAGGGAACCTCATGCTGAGTCAGCAAGTGGCCAGCCCTCAGAGAGGGTTGGAGCTATTTATGGGGGGTGATCATCCTTCAGGTGCTACCAGTCACTGCCCTATCCACTATCAACAAAGCAGACCTTTGGAATTATCCTGTGGCTTCCTCTGTATCCCTCTGAGAGCTGTTGAAGGCAGCTCTGTAGTTTGAGCTACATTCTGAATCCATGCCCTAATTGCTAAGGTGCAATTAAGGCCCCAGGGTCCTCCACACACAATCTGACCAATCTCTACCTTGGCTCTGTTTTCCTGTGTGCACCTCACTCAGCACCTCTGGGTTGGATTATTCTTCTGTAGTGCTGCCATAGTAGGGATTCTTTTTTGTCTCACTTCTGAGCACAACTGCACATCCATTCTTCCTGAAATGATACATAGATGCCCACTCACTTGGTGCAATAAATATTTTCACTCATCATTGAGGAACTGAGATAGCTTCAATGGCCTAGAAGAGAGAGAACTTCTACACTGAGATGTTTATATGGTGTTAATATGGGGTAGTCTGATGTGCAGCTGCACCAACCATGTTTTAGGGGGCAAAGGAAGGGTAGTGCATATAGTAAGGAAAACAACAGAGATCAACAGGAGCCTTCATAAAAGAAAAGTCTGAGAACTTAGGGGGGCTAGAGAGTTTAAAGTGAGGTCCATGGGAATAATTAGACATCTGCATATGCATATGTAACTCCTATAAGTTATTTTTTGAGGTGTTTTATAATAGTGGAACTAGCTTTTTTCCTAAAAATGTAAGTCATTGCCTTGAAAGAAGAAGATATGATTCTACTGTTAAATTACACAGGCCTGCTAAAAATCCAACCCAAATCCCCAAAACATCATCCTATCATCCTGGAGAATATTAAACAAGATGACAAAATGGAAATTTCTGAAAGTAGTGATTATGTGGATTTCATTTGATGTCTGCTAAGAACCAAATGGTTGTATGAAATGAAAATAAAAGTGTGTGTATGCCTGTGTATGTACATATGCATAGCAAAGCAGAGCAGACTATTTCCTTACATTTACATCCTCACAGATTACATGAATTAGAATATATTTCTGGTTTCAAATGTTCTTTCTGAGTTTGCCAGCTCTAGAGAACAGCAAACTTTCCCACTTTTCTTTGAGGAAGATAACCCATTTGATATCTCAAAAAACTACACTCTTTACTTGGTTATAATTGGGATTAATTCACTTGTAAAGCAATGCATAACAAAGAAATGAGATCTCTCTCTGCCCAACATGATGTGAGATTGAAAAGGTAGCAGATTTTCCTTTCATAAACTTGTTCATATTTCAAATCATGGGACTGATCTGCTCTGACAAAAGAAGAAAATAATATTCCAAATGCCTGCATATTTCATTTCTCACTCTTCACCCAGCAAATGCTTGCAAAGACAGATAACAAAACACAGTCCTTGGAGGTTTCTGAATGAGTGCAATAAATGCAGCAACTTGAATACAGCAAATTTAAGCATTCTAACCTGGACAGCAGTGAATAATTGTACCTGATAGCTAAGAAAATATTTTAGTCTTTGAACAGCTTGAATGTCACATCTGCTTGCACTGTTTTGCACCCATTAGCCTGTGGGTAACCCACAGTACACCATATGGTGCTCACAGTACCCCCTTCTACCCCTTGCAGCCCATTTCTCTGGAACCTTTTCTCAGTGACTCTCTGTGTTCAGTGTTTGTAATTGGGCAGCTCTGGATGTGGAATTATCAAGAAACTTTATTAATATCTTGCATATTTCATCTTTAAATTCCCCTAAACATGATTAAGAGATCCCTCTGAAAACATTAAATTAGGGGTTGGTTTTAGGCTGTGGGCCAGATGAAAACCAAATCAGAATGCCTTGAAACTCTTGCTTTCAGTATAGGAATTTTATGTTCTGCACTATGTTTTCCTTGTCCTAATTAACCACTCCTTAATCCCCAGAGGTACAGCATTCCTCAGCATCAGCTGTCAGAAGGCCCTACTACATGAAACAGTGCCAGATGCTTATTCCTGGTATTACACTTCCAACAGATGGCAAATGTCAGAGATACAAATACACATCCAGATACAGATATATCAGCAAGTGCAGGCATTTGTATTCAAGCATATACATCCCCATGCACATGTGTACGTGTTGCACACTCTCTCTGTACGGTTTGTGATGTACAGGTTTGCTAGCTTGGCAATAAATGAACATTTACATTTTTCATTAAATACCAGTGGAAGAAAGGAGAGAGAGAGCAGAAACCTCTTCTTTATAAGAAGCAGATTAGTTGATAAGCTGCATCTCATCCCAGCTGGGAGACATCAGCGCTTCAAAATTAATTGGTGGTGAAAGGGTTCATTCATTTCCTACCACCATAGTGAAGTCTCAGCTCCTCTGTTAGGGCATTTATTCAGCTGATGCTCCCACCACATGATGCAGATAAGTCTCCTGTCAATGAGGACTTGTGTTCTGCAGGGAGGCACGGGGAGTTACTGTTCTGCATTCACAAAGGAGGTTGTGCTTTGGTTAGTTACCTTGTTTCTTGGGAGAGGGCAGCATCACATTTTGTACTCAGTCCCAGGAGGTGCCCAGAGACAAGGCTAGAGAAACTGGTGGGAAAGAGAAACACTAAAAATCAGTGGCCTGTACAAGAAGAAAATAATAACTTTTAAATCCACAAATGTTAGTTTGCAAATAGGAGAGGGAAATGCTCCATTGGTTACCTGTACAGTTACAGAGGTGGGCATCAACTCATGGCAAAAGTTTGCCCCTAATATTTTTCATGCAATGAGAAATTGAATGGATATCTTAGATGACACTTTTCAGGTTCCTTCTGTGGGACTGGTCTATTTTAAAAGTATTAATACTCCTATCCTCTTGTCTTCAATGAATAATGCAGACTAGTTTAATGCTGGGCTGTTAAACACCACCTATACCATTTATGTGTCAAATCACAAAATAGGTGTCTATTTGAACAGGAAAAAAGGATTGTTGTTTCAGGGAAGCTGTTCCTCTTTGACAATGCTGTTGGTTCGCAGGCATGAAATGCATGATCTGAGAAGGCACAGGTATGATGAAATGCCATCTTTATTCCCTGAGTCTTGATGAGACTTAAAGTAAAATCCAAAGAGTGAATGTGTTAATCTTCCTTCCTCTGAACACGAGTCAGAGAAGGGAAACTTCAAATAATTAGGCTCATAAATGTGATGTGCCATAGACAGAAAAATGGTGTTTATCAGATGGATGAGATCCAAGTGTTGCTGCAGCAGGGGGTTGTGTGCTATCACTGGTGGAACAGTCATGCACAAAGGCTGCTGAAGCAGGATCCAAAGAGGATCACTGCCAGATCACAGCTGAGACATGAGGCATGGAGATGTAGGAACATGGTAGCTCCAGCTATTCCATGCCTAATAAATCATTCTATCCTAGTATCCTGTCATATGACACTAGTTATTTCAGAGAAAGTACCTTTAGGCAAACTTCAGAGAACTCTGTCCCAAACCCTGATGGGCTGCACATCCTTATCCCCTTCTCTATAAAGAAGCAAAGAACTCCTTCCAAAATTCACACCCTGAAAAATAAAGTACAGCAGAATTAAAACTAGGACAAAAAAGAAAAAAAACTCTGGAATAGTTTTCCAGAAGAAAAGAAAAAAAGAGGAATGCTTCCTCTTCTTTTAAAGCTCCTGCCTTTGAGTCTCTCAGGCCTGACTTTTAAAACAAGATAGTTCTTGTCATCTGCGACTGGGTTGCTGAGGGACTTGGAAATGGACAGGTGAGTATTTGCAGAGGTGATGAGAATATTACTGATTTGCAAGAAGGATACAGTGCACCTTCTGTGTGCTTCACTGTCACTAAATGCAGACCAAAATTCTTGGCAACAGAAACAGCAAAAACATTAAAACACATAGCAACTTTATAAAATATGAAACTTTGGGCCATAATGCAAAAAAACTGAAAACCAACCAACCAACCAAACAAAAACTCCATCACCTCAAACAGTGACTTCCTTACCTCGTCTTGAGAAAAAAAGACCAACTATTAGTTCTTGCTTTCAGATACACCTCTGGATGTGTATATAATAAAAAACCTCTGTAGAAAAAAAATTTGTCTTCTAAGAGATCAATGCATACTACCAGGTTCTGTAATATCTGGAGATTAGATAAGAAACACTCAATATAGCACCAATTTGATCCTAAGAAACTTGTGTTCCTGAATTTTGGGCCAGTTGGAGATGTTGTCTTTTTCTTTTTTCTTGTTTAATAGAAGGCCATAAATTATGGCTTTCTGCTGAAGAAACCCCAGTGGGATTGTGGACCTTTAAAATCAAGTTGTGAGGCCAATTCCAAGCTCAGCAGGTGCATGAAAATGCAAACAGGACTGAGGCCATTAATACAAATGCTTTTAACAGCTGCCAGAGAGCCTCAGCTTGCTGTATGGTTGGGCTGCTACACAGACACATCCAAAATGACTGCACAGACCCGAATGATTGAAATGTAGCTGCCTGTGATACTCTGAGTGTTGGCTAATTGGTAGCACTGGTTAGAAGTCATGAATGCAGATGAGAGCAATACATGTTTGGCTGCAAATTCTGGGCTACAGTGTCCTGTGCCTGCTGGGTGCCCAAACCAGAGCTCCACTGCTGGTCTGGGCCACCAGAATCTGAGAGGCGAAGCCTGAGAAATACAAACCACCGGGTTGTATTTCCCTTACAAAGACCACTGAGCACAATCTGAATAAGGTTCAGGAACATTTCCCTCCTTGGGGAACTTAGGTTACAGAATCCTGCAGAAAGTCAATCCAGAAGGGGAAGCCCACTTCTGCCATTTAGAACAGTCTGCAAGAGCTTGAGTTTACTTGAAATGGAAGGAACTTACATCTCTAGCCTGGCCTTCCAGGACTCATCACCTTCCTCCCTTCTACTTCTCTCCTAGACCCCCACCCCCCTGTCCCATCCCCTGGTGAAACTTCATTCCTTCTCTGTTTCCTTTCTTTCTGATTTATCATTTGATTTCGGGCAAGAGGCTGTTTTTCATCTGCTGTACACACCAGCCCAGTCAGTGCCATGAAGTAGCTGCCCATGACAGGAGAATGAGCATGGCTGATGTGATTTCTGGCTGTGCTACATTCTCAGTTGCTCTGCTGCAACTTTTCTGCTGACTGCACTGACAAATTACAACTGTAATCGTAATTGATGCTTACAATTACAGTTATTCGAATTCTTCAGTGTATCAACACAACCAAATGAACTGAGATCCTTCATCAATCACAAACTGAGAACCCAAATTTCTGAAGATGTGTTTTCATCTTTTAATGGGTGCATGAACTCAGTTCAATACTGGGGACCTTGCTATATTTTCACTCCTAATTAATAATTTGGGGGTGGCCATTTCAGTGCAATTTCTCCAAAACAATCATAGAGCAAACAATTGACCATACATACAGACTGAACAGAGCCCCTAGGTTTACCATGATTCCAGCAGGATGCAAAGCATAGACATTAAGAATATCAAACTGGTGAGCCAGTTTTCAAAGAGCTAAAATATATTACTATGTCAGATATGTTAGATTTGCTATTAATGTCACCATGTTTAAATTGCATCTGGCATTAATATGGATGATACCAGGTGAGGAGCTTCAGAATTAATCTCCAGGACAGGTGACCTGGATTCTAGGGAAGAGAGGATCTCCTACCCTTCAGGCACCTTATCCTCTCTTGAATATTTTTGAGCATCTACTCTATATGTTTAGTAAGCTAGTTGCTGTAAATATTTATTTTATGTAATACCATTCCCATAAATGTAGAATGCAGTGTGGCATGTTCCCATTATCCATATTATTTGTGGTATATAGAGATAGGCCACACTGTTGTTCAGAATGAAATCCCATGCAGATACCATATGTTTTTCAAAATCCACCAAAATAAATATCCAGTCATTCAAGAATTTATACCCTTAAATTTAAACCAGAGTGGGAAAATAAGAGCTAAATATGAAATAACTATTGACAAAAATATCCCTATATGCTTTCTGCCCAAAACTTCAACCTCAAATATCCTGA
The DNA here is from genome assembly GCA_024865655.1 of Emberiza elegans. Classification (NCBI taxonomy): domain Eukaryota; kingdom Metazoa; phylum Chordata; class Aves; order Passeriformes; family Fringillidae; genus Emberiza; species Emberiza elegans. The sequence continues at coordinate 21,077,272 of JALJVW010002597.1, read as the reverse complement.
TCAGAGGTAGACCTGAATTCTTCTGGTCTAAAACTCCCTCACAACCCTCAGTATAACCTAACCAGTGCTAGAAACCTGTATAAATTACAGCAGTTCTACAGGTCTAAATTCTTGTCTTCTTTTCTGTCATCTCCATCTCTCAAAGCAGGATTTATTTTGCAGTCTTTCGCAAAAAAGGGGGGGGGATATTTTCCCACAATGATAATAATTTTCCTTGGGTGTTTTATCCCTTGTTATTTTTCACCTGATACAAAGCAGCTGATGAAGGAATGATGCTCTCTTTACTATCTCTGTTGGTGACAACCCAGACGGACTCAAAATGTGTGTGGTCTTGGTATGGTTTGCTCACTCCATGTTGTCTTCAACTCTTAAATATCTTTGTCAGTTACTTTTCATGCATATAACTGCATGAGGAATGGTCTTTCTACCACTGTATTAGGGTACAGTACTCCCACATGAGTACTAGTATTTTCCACTCATTATTTGCTGTTTGTCTTCTCCTCTTCATCACTTGGCCATAGACAAAATTGTTCTGGTACAGCAAGGGACTAGAAGTAATAACATTAGTTTTACCACAAATAGCTGTGTAGGGAACGTAACAGCTGAACTTAGCAATACAATCGCAAATCCTAGAATAAAACCTCCTTTTGCAAAAATATCTGAAAATGAGACTAAGATTTGCTATGAAAACAGAACAGAAACAAAACAAAATTCATTAGATGATTTATCTAGAAAATGTAACTCTAAGAGCTTTAACGGTGAGTTAAAATGGAAATTATAATGTTTCCTGAACTGTGCTGCATCTATATTCAGAGCAAGAAAATGAGCTGAGAAGCTGATGTGGGGTTATAGAATGTAGTTTGCAAACCAAGACTGTACAATTTCTAAAAGGGTTGTGAAATTCCTGAAGGAGAAATGCAATTACCAGAAGTGGGATTAACTAATATTAGTTAATCAAATTTGAAAGGCATTTCCTTAATGTCCTTTATGGAAGGGAAAAGGAAGGTAATGTATTCAAATGAGTTTTGAAATAAATAAATTATTTTTTAAAAGGCTGAGTGTGGATTTACGATCCAGACCTAATACTCAGTTTGCTGCTAGTATCCAGATTATAGGAGATTATCACAGATCAAACTCCTTTAACAGAAAAGAGCCTTTTAAACCACCTCAGCATTGCCCTTATTAGGAATGAAGGAGAGAGGCTCCTTCCATTGGGAGGAAAAAGCCCTTAATTCATGTCTTGTCAGAAGAAAGGCGCTTGCTTCAGCACTGAGCCAGGTTAGTTATGGCCCTAATTTACACAGCACCGTGTCTTCCTGGAGGAAGGGACGACACCTTTAAGTAATAATGAACAAGTGTGCATTGACAGAATAATAATCACAGATTGAAAAGGTTACAGCAGAGAAGGTGGTAAAGCTAAGTGCCTGCTTTAATTCCACTGGGTGCCGTAATATCAGGACTCGGGAGCTGCACTTACAATATAAAATAACATTAGCGTGGCAATTAGGACTTAATGGTTTGTGGAGAGAAGTCTGCAAGACTTTATAAAAACATCTAAATTAGTCTGCATTCAAGTTTTACATCACTCATACTTTTTTTCTGGCTGTATTGCCCTCTCCCTCAAAGGCAGAGTTCTTTTAAAATACTGGGAAGAAGTGCTAGAGGAACTGGGGACACTTCTCCATTTGTATATATGGGTATAATCTGAATTTCAGTCATTCAAATTGAATAATTCTTTCGATTTATTCAAATTAAAGAATCTGGCCTAGGGTGCCTGAATAAAATTGCTGACCTAGAGCAAGCATTCATTTGCTCCAGTAATCAAACAAAAAACCAAATCACTAGGTGGTTTGACCTGGTCTCCTGGTCACTAAATTTTGACCTATCTTAAGGTACACACATCCTACAGAACTTAGAGAAATACTACTCCAACGAGACCTTTTTGAGTGAATTAATATCCCACATATTTTGTTAGGATCTTCTGCTTGTTTCAGAAGGAAGAAGTCACCCAGATTTCCAGATCTACAATTTTTAAAATTCTGCTGAATTCTGAATTCTGTCACCATAACAGCAGGGTGCCAATGACCTGGCCATGCTGGTCTTGCAGATAACCTTGGAGAGCTGTGGAAATTTCTCCATGTGTGGGGGATAAGAAGCGGGCAAAAAAACAGAACTTGTTTTTTTGCAGTCTACTACATGGCACCAGATTTTTAACTTCTATGAAAATATGTTTCTTCAATAGTTTTCATAAATGACTTCCATTCAGGCATCAGTCAATGGCTGACTGTATAAATCTCAGGCACTAAAGGTACATAGAGCAATTGTCTCCATTCCTGTCTCACCATCACACAGTTCTGAAGCTGTCTGAAAACTGAATTTACACATAGTTCTCTGATCACGGGTGGCAACAGCTGATTTCCTCAAATTTACAGTAAGAACTGAAAGAAATGAAGCCTCTTCATTGATCTCTCTTCCCTTTTCTTTCACACACATACAAATTTTCTGTTTCAATTTATTGTGTATCTTATCTCTGGTAGATATGTTTATATGACTGTGTATTGTCTGTCTGAAACTGAAGGCTCAGACACCACGTAGGTCTGCATTGATCCAGGTACTGACAGTTCAACTATTCTATTCCTTCCAGGGGAGACTTCAAACCACTCCTTTCCTTTTAGGATATGCTTTTTGTAGGTTTGTTGTGAAAGAAGAAAAGTACATGCAGGGGTTTGATTGCTGTCTTTCAATAAGCCTGTGAAAATATACAGGCAATTTGGAAAAAAAAAAAAAGAGCACTCCTGAAAAATTCTTTACTGTAAAGTAAAGACACAGAAACAGGTGGTCCAGAGAAGCTTGTACATATCTACTACATCCATGCACACATCTATCTAATAATTCAGTCAGAATTCAGTGACAGACATGGAATTTTCATTTTTCTCACAACAAAAAAAAAAAAGGTAAAATGGCCAAGCTTACAGAAAGGGAGGATGTCCAAATAGAGAGCCTGGATGCAAAGACACTGTACAAGCAGATATTTGTCTCTAGTGCTGATCATGCTATTAATTCCTTACTGAAAATCAGGGACTCTATTCACTACATTTCATTTCCTCCTGATGAACACCTCTTTCCAAAAGAGAAAAACTTCAGACACTGCTCCTTTAGGTATGGTTTCCTTCTTTCTGTAATAACTGGAGGCATAAAAAGCATCAGGGATTAGGGTTAGAATATTGCTGCAAGACCTGTGTGAATCAGGGAAATGAGAATACAGCAAGATGAGGCAAGGTAAGCAAATTTATGATTTTCCCATTATTTTCTTCCCTTCCACACTGTGGAGCAGAAGAGTAAAATTAAATTCAATAGCAATAACTGTATTAATTTGGTGCTGGGTTTCTAAGCTTACCCTCACGTGTTGCATTGGAATTTGAATATTTAATTACTAAGTTTATCCTTTTGTCAAATACACATTTAATGTGATATTCTGCTCTTCGTTCTGCCTGCTGTGTGGGGAATGTGTATATACTCATGCGTATCTACTGCCAATGTGTCCTTTTCAGCAGATACAAGCCGAAAGGATTTATGTATTAAATACCAATAATTTTTTTTGGAATAGCTGACCTTACACTGATTAATGACCAAAACCACAAACTACCCTGATTTCAGATTCAAATCTTATCTTTTTTGAACATGATCACCCCATAAACCTGTAGCACTAGCAGATCACATGCAAAATCAAGTGCAGAATCAAATGTTAAACAAAAAAAAAAGGCAAATAGTTATTCACAAAAAAGAGAGTCTACTTCAATTAGTGCAAACAGACAGTGACCTTGAAATTTTTAGTATATTTTAATTTTATGAGCCATTCAGATGCTGGATTGATGGGGACAGAATAAGTATCCAGTCTGAATCCACTAATTAGGCTGATTTCTAGCTGAAAACATTTCAGTAAAAGAGTTCTATGTTTCATTTAGGTAAATAATGATGCGATCTGCAACTGCTCTTGCTGGCATAAAAATTCTGAGGTCTGTCACTCTGTATGCTTCAAGGCAAAGTATAGATCCAAAGTCAGTGATTTTTATCATGACACTGCTATATTTGGTATCTTTCATAAAGGTCCTATACTTAAATTATTTTGACAGATTGTCAGCTTCCATTAAAAAAAAGTTTTTAGCCCTCCAGACTATGGAAAAAACTCTTGACTAAATTTGAAGATCAGAATGTAATTCAAATGCCTTTTTTTTTAAATTATTTTAGCACCATAATATCTTGTGATTGGGTTGTGATGAGCCTTGCTCATGATTTTTGAAAATTTAAGGCCTTCCATCCTGTGCGTCAGACTGGGTCAGAAGGAAACCACATCCTTTCTCCCTGCAGAATAAAGGGAGAAAAAATAAAATGTTTGTCTTTTACAACCCCTGGCAGAGTTGACAGCCTGCTATAGGTGGAGATTCCATGAGACCCGCTAGAGAAGCCAGCCCTTCTCAGGCCCCAATAGGGAAATCTACTGTCAGCTATTCCTAGGGTGTGTTTAACCCAACTCCTCAAGAGGAAAATAGCAAGTTAACTTCTCAGTACCAATTGGATGTGTCTCAGCTGAGCACCACACACTGCACCTGCAGCTCCCTGCGTCCCTGGGGGCTCCAGCCCTGCGCGCTAAGCCGCTAACGGGATAGCAGCCCTCCTCCACACCCTCCAGCTCACCGGATTTTAAGGGACAGAATGAGGTTTAAGGTTAACTACCTGCTTCCAGAAGATTACAAATAATTAAGTAAGGCAGGCATGTGAAAAGATTTTGTGGACTCCTGCAGGGGGACACAGCACGGGAGCCTCCTGCCCCTCGGGTTGCACGGGTGGGTGGGGATTGCCAGGCTGGCATGGGGACAGCCGGGCTCCTACTGCAGGTGGCCACATGCACAGCTCCCTGAGCCATCTGCTCTGAATTAGATTGGATTAGAGACACAGCATAGACAAATCCCTTCCTGCTGCTTGTGTGAGATGGATTTATCCCATGTGAAATATGGCTCAGAGGAAGGGGCTGCCTCTCTCACTTGCTAGGGAAAGGCAGCGAACAAGGAGAGAATCTACAGCCGGATAAAATAAACAGCACCCCTAAATGAGAGATGACACTTTGGCAGGCAGCCTTTTTTTTGATAGCCCCAGCACAAAGTAAAAAAAAAACCTCAGGACAGGTACCAAAAACTGCATGCAGGATTCTCTGAAGGCAAGAAAATACACAGGTAGGCAAAGAAGCCAGTACAAATAGTACTGGATTCATAATTATTTTACAGAGACAGAGAGTACATAAGAAGAATGGACAAATCTGAGGCAAAATGTCCTTAAGCACCATTTACATCACAGCTCCAAAGACAAAATCCATTTTATTCTTGACTTTTCTAGGTGGCTGTCTTGCCATGGGAGCAACAAAACAAACAAAAAAAGCTGCAGAGCAAGTCTGTCATTAGTATTTCAGAAGCCTGTATTTTTTATCCAGTTCATATTCTTTTGCTTACTTTCTGCATACATACTGCTCCCTGAGAGGCTGTCCTGAACCCAATGGTCATGACCCAGCATGGCTGTGTAGCCCTTGGGTTTGTGAGGCACTAATTGTGCTTACTCACACTTTTTCCACCTATATAATGGCCCTTTGGCAAAGCTAATATTTGCTTCTTTCTTTTCCAAACAACTGCTGGTTCTGCCTTACAAATGCCCACTTTTCCTTGTGAATGAAACATACTGGAAAACATAAGGGAACAATGGAACAAAGATGCCAGTCTCTAAATTCAAGAAACTAAATAAGAAACAGTTCCAAATGAAGTCAAGCCCTGTACTTGCCTCCCTCAACCAAATACAGGGTATGGTGCACTTTTCCATGTTATGTGCACCCACAGTTCAAGTCTTTTAAAATGAAAGTTCTCCTTGCCTTTATAATGCTTGGGAGCAAAGAAGAGGGAACAGTGAACCCAGTGCCATGCAAGAGGCTGAAGCAAGATTGGAATAAAAGCAAATAAAAAGGAAGAGAAACACTATAGTAAAGGCAGAGACTACAGGTTCTGAATATGCCATAAGAAGAAGGAAAAATGCTTTCTCTTTTCAGATCCTGTGCAAAAAATAGACCTTCATCAGAGAGTTTAACACTGTTATATCAGGAAACTTCCAAGGATAAAACAAATATTGAGACATGATACTGAATTCTTTTACAATAGTAAAAATTAGAATCAATTAAAACCAATGGAATTATCCCAGACCTGTATGTGTTTTATTGTCTAGGACTGAAAGAGGGTACTTTTTACCATTTCTAGTCAGAAATTACTGATTAATAAAAGGAAAAATATTTATGTGAGTGGGCTATTCCTCATGAGGCATATTTTTTTGCACAATATTTCAGGAAAATACAGCAAAACTGTCATGAAAGGATATTTCTGCTCCTTTTCACAAATAAAAGGCATAATTTTCCATTAAAACAGGTGTTTTCTTCCATTACAAAATGAAAAAATACAGCTCAACAATGCAAAATAAATTGAAGAATGATTTTCTTTGTATTTCAGTTGGAAATGAATGCTTTTTTCAGTATTAAATTTTCATAGAACAAGAAACCTATTTCCTATGAAGTACTAATAAACACAACCAAATCACTAATCAATCTTATTTGTTTCAATGCCATCATCTTTGACATAAAGAAATGCTGTACTTCCAAAAGCTCTAATTTTTTATGTCCCTTAAGACTATATCAGCCACATGACAGTTTTGCAGTGTGCTGTACTATGTGGTTTGATTATGCTGCAAAACTTAATAGAAATTTCATGTTTAGCATATGTTTTCATTGGTCCACACATTAACTGAACAACTCTGTACATAGTAATATAATTAATTAATAGTATAATTAAACTAGTTACAAGTTGTGCAGGCAAATCCTTTAAGCATCATATTCAGATTTTATAGTTCTTTTGATAGGCATAATCTTCTATCTTACTTCTGAATGGGATCCAGTAGTAGTAAAACACAGGTTTCCCTGCACATTACTGGAACACAACTTAGTTAGCTGTACTTGATGAAGTTTGGAGAAAATGCTGTTGCCAAATTCCAGACAAATTCTTATAATAATCCCGAAAAGATGATCAAAATATTCCTGGATTCTGTTCACACTTGGCCACTTTACTTCTAAACCAATCTACAAAATTTTTCAGAAAATTTCCCATATTTTAAGTGAACAATTTGCCTGTTGTGATCCTTTAATTTCAAAATGACCCCAAGATCATATGTTAAGTGGTACAAGTAAGGTCAAATAAGATTGCTTACAGAATACAGCAGACATCACACTGGATTAGAGAAATGTCAGCCTAGCTTGCTGTATCATCTCTGACAATTTTAGCAGCAGGTTCACAGGTGCTCTGTGATTGTAAGCAAGCTAAATATAACCCCTTCTTTGGTTTGACAATAAATTCTATCCAACAGGACTTACAAGCCTGGCTGAAGTCTCCATGTACTGGCTTCTTGTGACAAGGTTTTGTCAGTGGGGGGACTTCATGGGCAGCTTCTGTGAGAAGCCCCCAGAGGATTTTCCCATCTCTAACAGAGCCAAGCCAGCCAGCTCCAATGGAATCACCATTGGCCAAGGGCAAGCCCAGCAGCATCAGCAATAGCACCTCTGGGATAACAGATTTTAGAGGGGGGAGGGAAGCTGAGCAATTGCAGCCAGACCCTGTGGGAAGCCCACACTGGAGCAGGTTCCTGGCAGGACCCATGGAAGAGGAGCCCACACTGGAGCAGGTTTGCTGACAGAACTTGTGGACCCCATGAGGGACCCACACTCGAGAACTTGTTCCCAAAGACTGAACCATGTGGAAGGGACCCATTCTGGGGCAGCTCATGAAAAACTGTAGCCTGGGGGATGGACTGATGTTTGGATAAGTTTGTGGACCACTGTCTCCAATGGGTGGGACCACACGCTAGGACAGGGGAAGAGTGTGAGGAGTCCTCTCCCTGAGGAGGAAGGAGTATCAGAGAAAATGTGTGATGAACTGACTGCAGCCCCCATTCCCCGTTCCCCTGGGCAGCTGCAGGAGGAGGAGGTAGAGAAAATCGTGAGTAAAATTAAGACCTGGAAGAAGAGAGGAGGGGGAGGAAGGTGTTTTAAGATTCAGTTTTATTTTTCATTACCCTTCTCTGATTTGGTTGGTAATAAATTTCACCCTCTTCATATCTCTTTTGCCTGTGACAGTAACTGCTCGGTGGTCTCTCTCCCTGCCCTTCTTTCAACCACAAGCCTAAAATTTGTATTTTCTCTCCTCCGTCCAGCTGAGGAGGGGAGTGATAGAACAGCTTTAGTAGGCATGTGGCATCCAGCCAGGGTGACCCCTTCACACAACAGTGAACAGCTCACTGAATTTTATTTACAATGTTAAAAAGAAGTCCACACATGCAGGTCTTTCTGGTGGTTACATAGAAGAAAATTAAATGGAAGATCAGTTTGTGTCTTCCATTTAGCTCTGTTTACCACTGATATTGGAAGTTTCTGTGGACTGCTGCTAATTCTTTAAACTGACACTTCCTAATTACATGGTCAGACATCTGTTATTTAAGATAGGTGATTGTCCTTAACGGATCTTAATAAAATTAAGATGCACCCTTCTGGAGGTATTACTTATTTAGTAATCTCATGATATCTCTGTAATCTTTTTGATTCACTCCTCCTGTGTGTTCCTCTGATCCAGCTGCTCCTGCCAATGCTGACTGCTATGTGGCAAAATGGTACCCTTGTCACTTCCAGTTACGCTGGCAGGAGCTGAGCCAGAGGCTGTGGACCCAATGAGGTGTACCCAACCAGGAGCAAAATGCAGCTCCACTTCTATTCCCTGGGTGACAACTATTTTGTGAGAGCAATCCATACCTGGTTACCTTCAGAAGTGGAAATAAACATGCGTGCATAATTACGGTGTGATCTCCTGCCCTGCCGGAGTGGGGAGAAAATTGGGCAACCACGAGAAGCATGGGAACATCCAGAGGCCGAGCCATTGAACACGTTCTGCTGCTGTGATAGCAGCATCTGTCTTTGCTAGTTAATACTCTCGTTTGTAGCAAACACGAAGGGGCATTAGGCTTGTTTCTGCAGGTGTGAAAAGCAATCAAAGCCTCCCACCGACTTCAGGGAGGGAGCACAAGCCGGCGCTTTGCAAGGACACAGTGCTGCTGAGTGCTCTTTAGATAAGGCTACAGCAAGAGCACTGCTAGAAAAACAGACAATAAAGAGAAGCAGAGCACTTAGGCTGGGATTAATTTTACCTACTTTAGCCATCTAAAACTTTAGTACCTAACATAGATTAGTCATTTAAGCTCTCTGCAGAGGGAGGGAGGCACTTCAAGAGGCTGATTTACCCTTTCTGCTCCACCAGCAGTATGTAGGGGTGTCTTTTACAGAATTAGGGTGATTTAGTCTCCCATAAACAGGTCACATAGACTCTCTGGATGACCACGAGCAACAAAGATAGTTAAATCCTTTGGAGATGACCCGCAATCTGACTTTAGTTAACAAGCAGAATATTATGCTTTCCATTGCCTTTAACTGGATATATATTAGTCCATAGTAGCCAAGGAATAAATTCATACTCTCAGAGGACCTGGTAGGAATATTTTATGCAAAAAAATTGTTTAAATCTGAGAAACTCTGGCAATGCACAGGGGCAAGGAAGCAACGATGAGAGTAAGAAATATCTTCCTGTTTTGGCTCTGCATTTCAGGTTTGATCTTTCCTGACAACCTGCCTATTGGCACTTGATGCTGTGACAGTACAGGTTTGCCAATCCTTCTCTCAAGCTAAAATTCTCTCTTTGTGGGGAGAAAACAACAGAAATGAATAGCACAGAATCCACATAAAACACAGAGAATTTTTGGGGTGCCTATTATATCTTGTGAGATGAAAACTCTGATCAAGCCTAGAAGAATTTGACAAGGATATGTTTGACAGGTTCCAAGTAAGCCAACCTTGCAATAAATCACATTTACCATGCTAACTTTTACTAAGTAGCACTGAAGTTGAATAAGCGTGAAGGGTATTGAGACAGGCTTAATGCACAAAGTTTTATCAGTGGGGTTTGGAGGTGAAGATACATATATCAACTTCCAAGTTACTAAATGTGTTAGAAACAATGGGAATAGAAAGACACAAGCAGGGGGAAAAGCCAAAGAAGGCTTCTCCCTGTGACCAGCTGGGAGCCACTGTGAGGCGAGCATTCCCCTCTGCAGTCTCCCTCATAACAGCAGGTTATAACAGTAATGACAGCCATCCTCATCCTCATCCTCATCCTCATCCTCATCCTCATCCTCATCCTCATCCTCATCCTCATCCCATTCCTCCAGCACTTAATACCTACATCACAACCTCTGGCAGGTCCTATGGGCTGTTCCCATTCGTGATGCTGTTCTCATGCTGACTCTGGCGCACTTAGCTGGCCACAGGCATTGCACACAGATTGGCACAAAGCTTTGGTGCAGGTGTTTCACTGGATAATCCTGACCAGGCATGTAGGTGACCACTGCCTGCTTTGCTGTGCTCTAAGGCTTGTGTTTCTGTCATAAAAACTAAAATTCATAAGCTGAGCTACAGCAAAGGTGTAGGAAGAAATTCTTCATGCCAATGGCAACTGCATCCTGTAAGAACTGTCTATATGATCAGTATAGGGGCTCGAAGGTACAAGCACATGAGGCCAACCCTGTGTGTCCAACAGAATAAAACAAGTGAAAATATTGCCCTTACAGCTCAGAGCCCTGCCACAGGAGCCCTGGTGAACAGTTACAGTGAGCTTTGAGCAAAGGCAGCAAACAGAAAGTGTTCAGCTTCACAGTAATTGCAGCACCTAAGGCGCTGTCCAAGAAGAGAATGTCTTTTGGCTTTAGATTTTTTTGTTTCAGAATTTCTTTTCCTTAAAGCAAAAAAAAACCCCATCCCACTGTGCCAAACACACTGTGTTGCACAATTCTGTAGTGTGGCTTACAAAGTTTCCAAACAACAAATGTTTCTATTTTATATCAAATTGACAAAAGTGTCATATTTTCTTTTCCTTAAAATCAAATTTTATGTCTATTTTTACAATATTTCCAATTTGATGAAAGTAAAATTAAACCTGGAGAAACATTTGCCACTTTCACTTCAGCACTTAAAAATCAAATCATTGACCTGGAATCAGCTTTAGTGAAATAACTTTTTCTCTTTTATAATGAGAAAATATTAAACTATCTCTTTGAACCATATTCTACACAGTCTTTTTTCTTTCCCACTTCTATGTTTTTCACTTCATGCTTCTCTTTAACCACATGCATTAAACTTGCACCTTTACACATAGACATCCTGTATTTTACTGTAATATTCTTTTTCTTCTGATAATGTCCACTTTCTTTCATTCCCTACCTTCTTGTCAAGTTCTCTTTTCCTTCTTTGTTGCACTCTCACTCTCTTCTTCTCTTTTGTAACATGTCCAAGGGAAAACCTGGAATAAAAATTTCAAAGCAGGCTGTCTACATGTGTCATGGATATAGGGATCTTTCAAAACTTTGTAATTTCCATGAGAAATCAGAGCAGGTTGTATACTCCCTTTGAGGACTATGCTCCCCAGTGTAATCCTTTGGCCCACAAGAATAAAGTTCTTCCTTCTCACGCAGTAGAGAGCCAACGTCTCCAGATCCATCATCTTCCTTTAGAAAATAAGTGGCAAAGGTTTGCTCCTCTTCCCTTAAACATTTCAGATTTTCTCCCTAGAATGTCCTAGATAATGGAGAGGGAGTTGGCTGTTGGTTAGTAGGTAAGAAAATAATGACTGAATCAAATTATTCTGACCTTGAATTAATAATTGAGTTCTTGGACACTTCAAAGCCTGAAGTCAGTGGCATGGGTTAGTGCCCTGATGTTTCACAGATTACATGACATGTATGCTTTGTCAGTCAAATCCTCTTCACTGAGAGTTGAAACCTGACCCCTCCCTCAGACCCAAGATGACACATTGATGACACATTTCTGGAACATCCTTCCTTCCATGATTCTTCACAAATATTCTGGCCTTTCAACCATGTATTTCTAATTTCTTATGCTGGGCTCTGAGTATGAGGAGAAGACCTTTACTGTGTTTTACTCCTACAAAAATAGTCATCATCAGTCAACAAACTGGCCATCATCCACTGTGAAGATACAATGCAAATAAAACCTGCCTCGGTTTTTTTTACAAGAATGTTTCAGAATGTTTCATTTGCAGTCTTATGGTAAAAAAAAAAAAAAAAAAAAAAAAAAGAAAAAGAAAAAAGAGAAAAGATACATGGTAATTTCAATTAGCAGCCTCTGTATTCTATGCACACTCATAACATGTCCAAGGGAAAACCTGGAATAAAAATTTCAAAGCAGGCTGTCTACATGTGTCATGGATATAGGGATCTTTCAAAACTTTTTAATTTCCTTGAGAAATCAGAGCAGGTTGTATACTCCCTTTGAGGACTATGCTCCCCAGTGTAATCCTTTGGCCCACAAGAATAAAGTTCTTCCTTCTCACGCAGTAGAGAGCCAACGTCTCCAGATCCATCGTCTTCCTTTAGAAAATAAGTGGCAAAGGTTTGCTCCTCTTCCCTTAAACATTTCAGATTTTCTCCCTAGAATGTCCTAGATAATGGAGAGAGAGTTGGCTGTTGGTTAGTAGGTAAGAAAATAATGACTGAATCAAATTATTCTGACCTTGAATTGATAATTGAGTTCTTGGACACTTCAAAGCCTGAAGTCAGTGGCATGGGTTAGTGCCCTGATGTTTCACAGATTACATGACATGTATGCTTTGTCAGTCAAATCCTCTTCACTGAGAGTTGAAACCTGACCCCTCCCTCAGACCCAAGATGACACATTGATGACACATTTCTGGAACATCCTTCCTTCCATGATTCTTCACAAATATTCTGGCCTTTCAACCATGTATTTCTAATTTCTTATGCTGGGCTCTGAGTATGAGGAGAAGACCTTTACTGTGTTTTTACTCCTACAAAAATAGTCATCATCAGTCAACTTAACTGGCCATCATCCACTGTGAAGATACAATGCAAATAAAACCTGCCTCGGTTTTTTTACAAGAATGTTTCAGAATGTTTCATTTGCAGTCTTATGGTAAAAAAAAAAAAAAAAAAAAAAAAAAAAGAAAAAAAAAAAAGAGAGAAAGATACATGGTAATTTCCAATTAGCAGCCTCTGTATTCCTATGCACACTCAGTGTTTGAAATAAGTTGATTGAGGCACACAGTGATAATATTGCCAATGCTGACTTTGCAAAGTACAACTGGCTCCTTTATGAAACAATCATCCTTGCCTGGAGGAAGAGGCAAAGTAAAACTATGGAGAAACCATCAAGAATCAAGAGGACAGGTGAGTGACAAGTTCCTGCAAGTATACAAGTACCAAACTAAGCAGAATTTACCTCTCCACCCACAGTCTGGCAACAGAGAAGCCCTACTCATCTGTAAGGTTACTGCTTTATGCTGGCTGTACATGGGTGTATTGCACCCCAGAAAATGCAGTGCAGAACAATGCCTCTTAGTGGATGCTTGGCATGCCACAGGGGCTGGTGTCATGATTTTGGGTCATTTGGGCCACGCTGTGGGCTCAGTATCAGTTTCTGTGATGGCAGCAGCTTGCTCAGCCTTTCTCCTCACTCACAGGTATTCCAGGTGAGCAGGCTTCATCCCAGGGATCATCACCAGCTATGCTGGCTCACTTCTGCAAGGCAAAACCATGAAGATCAGCAAAGGCCAGCCACAGAAACATGTGATGGTGTTCACAGGGGTTCTTGGATGAGGGAAGAGACGAGAATGTTGACTCCATGTTTCAGAAGGCTTGATTAATTATTTTATTATATATATTTTACATTAAAACTATATACTAAAAAGAATAGAAGAAAAAGTTTCATCTCAGAAGGCTAGCTAAGCTAAGAATAGAAAGGAATGAATAATAAAGGTTTGTGTGTCGGACAGAGAGTCCAAGCTAACTGGGCTGTGGTTGGCCATTAATTGTAAACATCCAAGATGGGCCAATCACAGATGCACCTGTTGCAATCTACAGCAGCAAATAACCATTGTTTACATTTTGTTCCTGGAGCCTCTCAGCTTCTCAGGAAGAAAAATCCTAAAAAAGGATTTTCATAAAAAGATGTCTGTGACAGAAACAGGCACTCTGACTAGAAGAGGTTAGAAATTAGCACCCTGAAACTCATGCGACAGCTGCAAGAGACAATGGGGAGAAGGAAAGGTGCTGATATGCAGAAAGAATGTCTCCAGGTGATCTGGTCCAGCCAAAAGGGCAGATGTGCTCTTGCCTACAAGTTCACCCCTGAGCAGCCAAAGGATCCCACGAGCCTTTTGCTCAGCCACTGTCACTGTGCTGCATATGCATGTAATCCTTCTGCTGGAGATGCCAGCATTCCAAATGTATCATTCCAATGCATCATTCCAAATGGCTAGTGCAGGAAATATTTCTGCCTGTTTATGCTTGCAAATTTTCCTGTTCTACTGGGTGTTCAGACAGGCTCACAAAAGCAGCTGTAAATGAATTAGCAGGCAAATTGCTCTGCACACTGGAAGATCAGAAAGAAAATGCATAAAGAACGATACACATTAATGCTGTGTTTGCTGTAAACAAAGAATTGTGTTTCTTTTCATATCCTGAATGACTCTAATAGGGCAAGGCAAAAAAGTGAAAAAAAGAAAAACAAAAAGAGGAGACAAGGAAACAATTCTCTTATAAAAAGGGATAGCACATACCTCTCCTCTGGACCATCCTACATCTCAAAATCAACATAAAATGTCACCTCTTCCAATTGATAGAAAGCTTCTTGAAATGCAAAAATGCAGACTACAGAAAAGTGGTCACATGGATGAAATCCCAATAGCATGATATTTATTTGCATCAAAACAATTGAGTAACTATTGGTATTCATAAAACATTCACATACCAGACCCTTTATGTTCAGGAAATTTAGAGGAAACTAGAAAACACTCACAGAAACAAGAACATCTAAAACTGAAGGAATCTTTCACTAGAAATAATGACTTTGATAGTATAAAGCTTTTCAATTTTAAATGCTCTGAGAAATTTCATAAAGCTTTTGAAATATTAATAAATGTTTAATTTTCCAATATATGTGTGAAATAGTTAAATACTGGTTACCTTTCAGGTAGAGGAAACAGGTGTGATTGATTCACTGGGTCCTGCTAAGATTGAAAGCTTTTCAGACCATAATTTATTTACAAAGTAACCCTTTGGTTCTTTCCTTTCATCAGCCCCCTTAAACTTTGAAGATAAGAAGAAATACCAGAAAACAGTAGAACACATGGTTTTTTCTTCATTCTTTCAAAAAAGAAAACCAAAACAAAACAGCATAAATTCCATCAGATTTAATCAAAAATCTATTATTTTAATGGTCCAGTGTTCATTTCTGCAGAATAGCGATAAACCAAATATCCTTGGTATCTGCCCAAAGGGAATATTTAGATTATCTAAGCTGTTACATTAGCAAGGCTTCTATCAGGCAGCCAAACAAGTGGTTTATATTCACAATGCTCCCTCCATACACATTATTTTGCAGGGAGGTGGGTAAGGCTCTAAACTTTAATGTAGTCATCGTTCCACAAGCATAAATGCTGCTGTACAGTCACAGCATTTCACAGCACTGCACTTTTCACCTGCAGAGCATCAAATGCATCAGAAGCTGTGCAAGTCCTACTTTCATTCCAGAGAAGGGAAAACAGAGCAGCCAGAGACACACAGCAGCTGAGAAGAGAATGCAGCCCTGATAACTTCCCATGATGGCACAAGTCCAGACTTGCAGGATTTAATTCTCAAATTTAACTAAGAAAGATAAGTGAAAACTCTCTATGAGGGAAGAGGAAGAAGATGGGATGAGAAAGATACATCAAGTAGAACACTGCTGTGGCTGGCTCCTCTAAGATCAGCTTTATCTCACCCATGATATGTGTAAAATGGGATGAGTTGAATGCCAGCCAGCATCTTGTTTTGGACTGTACTGTTACATAGATGAGTGATTCATCTTTTCAGCACACTGAGAAAACGTGGTCACATCAGTGTATTTTAATCTAGCAATACTGGACAGCTTTCCCCCAGACAACTAAAATCTACCTCCTTCATTTTAACCAATCCTCATCACAGGTCCTGGGCTAAGGAGCCAGTCTTTCCCTAAGTAGTCCTCTCCAGGACGCACCTCCATACCTCTGTAAGCCAGGCTGGGGCTTGCTGTGGACAGTGAACCACATCAAGTGCTTTGATATCAGTTCTGTGAGACTTGCAAGCCACAAAACACTTCAATTTGTTTAATTCAAATATTAATATATGGTTAATGTTAACATCCATTTACTCAGTTTTACAACCACAGGTCCACCACAACCACCACCGACATTCCAACCACAGGTTCTCACAAAATGTGGAGTAAAGACATTCAACATCCAAGAGATATCTCTACATTGAAGCATCCAATCACATACTCTTGTCATTCTGACAGGAATTCTTCTCAATGGCTTGTTACTAATGAACATCATTAGAGTGCTGAAGGAGTTGGCAGTGCAAGGTCACTCTCCATCAACTTTAAAGAATTGTGGCAGTTGAAGGAGGTGTCTAATTACTGGGAAAAGGCATATATTACAAATTTCTTCCAAAAAGACAGGAAAGAAGATGTTTTTAAGGACAAAAAGAAACATGAGAGTTTATTGTCTCCTATTCACTAAAAAACCTCCCAACAACACAAAACAAAACAAAGCCAAAAGCCCCAAAAGACACACAAACTTATGTACACAAACACTCAAACCTGTCACAGGTTTCAGTTTCATGGATCCTACATCCAATCTTTCTGTTAGAGAAAAATCTAGTGAACCAGATCTGGAACCAATCTGGTTAACCATATGGAATGCCAGCATCACCACCTGAGTTAGCACACTAATGCCTTTTGGACTAAGCTGGCAGAAGTGTTATATTCCATGCACTGAAAAGCCATGGCAGAAATATTTCCTTCAAACAAGTTTGATGGAAGCTTTGTAGACTTCTTTGCACATTTCTCAGTCCACATCACAGGCCCCTTACTCATAACCAAAGGTTACTGTCCACAGATGGTTCCAAAAAATGAAACCAATGATTGTCCATTATTGTGTCACTGTAGATTTCAAGTGTATTGATACTTTTAAGGCATTGCAAAGTAAATATCCAAAGAACCAAAAATAAGAGGTCTTTGTATAACCAAATACATCTCAGTTTTTAAACACAGGACTGTGCCTTTTAAAGTAATGCAACCAAAATCAGATTTTGCTACAGACAGTAATAGTAATTATTAAACATTTTACTAACACAAATCTCCTGTTGGACATTTTCATTGTTTGTCCTCTTATCACTTTCAATTCAAGGATAATCCTACAGACTGAGCACTGCAATAAGATACTGATTAATGTTTTACATGCAGGAAGAAAATAACTCTAGTCCTGTGCGAGCCAGTATTGTCTGGTTTACATAGTCAATATCAGATGTTCTCATTAAAAGCAATACTGAAGTCATACAATTTATTGCCCCAGCCATTAGCTATTGGCAGCCAAATCCTCAAATATTGCAGTAATGACTGCAATATAATTTCACAGACAAACCAAAATATATGAACTTATGTATCAATTGGGAAAGCAATCCAGCTACCTCAGAGAGCCTAATATGAAGCTCTGAGATCAGATGAGGACCCAGAAGGTCATCTAAGGAGAGCCTGTATAGTCAAAGTTCTTGAACTTTTGACATAGTTCCCATTCAGGACTGTCTATAAATGGGATGTGAAGAGAACAATTGTGATCCTGTGAAATTCATGAAGAAATTATGAGCAATATGCTAAAAATTAGTCCTTTTCTCAGGATAGGTACATTGCAAGGTACAGAAATCTGGTCTGAGCTTTAGAGCCAGCTGCACTTAAGACGATGTTTTGACTTCCAAATCTTTGCTCTGTCACTTGTGGATATTGCTTGTGGAGTCTAAGAAAGTTAAAGTTGATTTGTAAGAAATATGTCAATAAATATAAAATAAAGTGAGCAATCCCAATCGAGTATATATGCAAACAATGTTAAATAGATTTCTCTCTTTTCTCTTTATACACACAATCTGTATGCAATTTATTTATAGATACACACTGAATATATAAAATCATTAAATATACACTGTAGGTACATAACATACATGTATATTCACTACATAACTCAATAATATTTACAAAAGCATGAAACTGGGACTCAGATAATTAAAAACCTAGAAATCAAATATTTTAGAGCTCATATTGAAGCAGATGTCTGGCAATGATGCTGCCTGTGGGGTAGATGGAGAACATCAGGTGCCTCAGGGATTAAGAATCTCTCTGTAGCTAATAGCTCAGAAGCTCTGAGGAAGGGTTTATATTCCAATCTTCCCCTGACCTTCAGCATCTGACACAAAGTTTTTGGAAAGTAATTCTCCACTTTTAGGCAATAAATGATTGTGAAATTCTGAAATGGCATGTATCATCACCTCTTCTTCCCTTCTCCTTCCCCATTAAAGAGGGTGTCTAATTCTCTTCTGAATGCCCAGCTACATATCAATGTTGAATGGGGCTGGCGCAATGTGAGACCTGTGGATGACATGCCTTCATGAATTAGCAACTGGCAGGCAAAGTAAGCCTATTTTACCTCCCATGCCCTTCAGTTGTGCAGTTAAAAGGAATACAGATGGGTATTTAAAACAATAACAGACATCCCTTTTTAGAGCGAAATCCCACTGGTGGTCATGGGAATTAGGTATTGGTCTTTAATGTTCCTCTCAGCTGACAGAGCATTGAATGAGCCCATTTGGCTTTGTGATAGGTCTTAGCATCCACAGATTTGGCAGGTCAGTTTATTTGAATGTTCTTATTTTTAAAGGTATTTTTTATTTTCCTGTTCACAGTGCATTTGCTGCACCAAACAAGGCTCATGCATTTACTTGCTTATGGCTCAGTACAAATGGAAGCATAAGGGATAATTGTAAGAGAGAGTGGCTTAAACAGGAGGCATCTCTGAATCCAGGATGGAATTATGTTCAGAAACCTGCACATCCCTCATTTGCCACAGGGTGGAAACAATCTCAGGAATGCATCTTCATAACATTGCTGCAGCAGCTCAAATGCAGTAGTTAGGTGCCATATGCTGTACACATGGAGGCAGATGCAGCTGATAGCTTCAAACAGCTCTGAACTGAGCACATGATACAGCTTTAATGCTTTTTTTACACCCAAGAAAGCAGCATGGCTCCTCAGGTGCTTTTCTAATCTAGTATTTAAATAGTACACTGATTTTATAAAATTTCATGAAAAACATGTTTCAAAACAAACTAGATAACTGTAAAGAGTTAGTGTACTAATAAAAGGAAGAACAGCTCAGATCCTCAAATGCATTTAAGCACTTAATGCCCCCAGGCATTTGTCTCCCATTAGATTTTGAATGGGTGAATTAGGACATAAACTGCTCTTCTGAGCTCAGGCCAGAGAATTTCTCTCCTGCATCACTAATTTGGGAAGATTTTCTAATGATCAAAGACAGATATATCTCTAAAAAGATACTTTTGATGGTGGAGAGGGGAGATAGCATAAGACACATCCCTTTTTTTCCCTCTACTGACTTGAATAACTGATTTGAAGGCATGCACAAAATGCTCCTGTTCCTCCCAAATAAGGGACTAGTTAAACTCATTTGACTTGAGGCAGTAGTGTGTCTTGCAGTGCAGCAGCCTACTCCTGGTGAGCCAAGCAAGCAATCTCTGAATTCTCTGTTCTCCCCACTTGCTAAAAAAAATAGAATCTTTCTGTCCCCTTGAGATGCCAATCCAGCAATCTTGAAATCTCTTGATATTCATATTGGGCTAAGAGAATGTTCAGATTTGTCTGTCCCACCTGGTGCTTTCCTACTCCAGCTCAGTCCTTTTATCCACAGCTCTCCGTGGGTTCTTCCTGCTTTTCCTTTTACACAACATAGGTGTAAAAGTGCTTTTATTTTGAGAATTATGTTCAGTTTGTATTTTAAAGCAGATGGCATTTCCAGTGCAACATCAGGGGGCTTAGTACAGTCAGGAGCTTTCTCTGGGAAAACAGCAGCTTAGTACCAAATGAGCTGATCTGAAGCCCGTATGAAAAAAAACCTGTGGCTTCAGAGGTCCCCCATTTTTGGTGTTGTCTGCCTCAGAGGCACTTTAAAACATTTATCCCCAGGGCTAACATCAGCCCAGTCCTTGCAGCAGCTGCAGTCCAAGGTAGCCCTTTGAGCCAGCATGCTGCCACTGGCATTTTGAGGGCTGCACACAACTGGCAGGAGCGATGTTCACTGGCAAACCTTTCTGCCACTTTGCCATTCCCCTCCAGATGTGTCACATCTCTCCAGATGTGCCACATCTCTCACTCAGTAGATCTCCACGTGCCCCCGCAGTGCAAGCACGCTCTGCGCAGTTTCAGTTCTGGGCACTGTGGTTAATCACTGTCATTTCAGCATCTGGAGGCTGGGAAAGGCTGCCAGGCCCTTCTGCACAGCCCCGTGAAGCTGTTTGCTTTCCTCTGACCCATAAAGCAAAGAAGAAAAATGGTGACAAGTCATTAACAAGATATTCTGTGTTTCGTTTTATGAGTGCCAGCTGTTCCCCAGCAATCACTCACATAAAACCAGCACTAAAACCTGACTGCTGTGGGATGTGAGTGCAGACCACATGAGCACCGAGCAGCTTTCCAGTTAGGGAGAGAGTGCATGGTGCCACAGCACTGTGTGGGCCAGCAGCTCCCCAGGATCCCTGGGCCGGCAGGGAGGGAGCATGACAGCCTGAGGGCCACCGGGGCAGGCCCAGCCCGGGCCATTTTGGGCAGGTCCCCCGAGGATGGGGGAGGCCAAGGCAGGGCTGGGACAAGGGCTGGTGGGGCTGGGCAGGGCCGGGCTGTGGGGAGCTGCAGCCCAGCCCTGTTGGGTGCTGCTGGGACAGAGGATGGTGGCCATGGGAGACTGCCCACGGCATCCTGGGCCATGGACAGGGTGGAGCAAACCTGCAGTCCTGGGAAAGGGCAGGCAGGCCTGGTGGCGCCCCCTCAGGCTTGGCAGGTGGACAGAAACTGTGTGGAATACTTTTACAATGAGGAAGACCCTGACTTTAAACAACTCAGGTGAATATCTCAGTGCTGCCACAAAACTGTGACAAGTCCATGACATCTGGTAAATGTCAGGACCCAGGACATCCCTCTGGCTGTCCTGAGCATCCAAGACCCCCGCCAGGGTCTTAGAGACCCTGGCACAGAGCCCAAAATGCCTGTGGTTTGATTATGACCTGTGGAGCAAGTTACCAACCTTAGATGAAGATCTGCAAGCCATGATAAATTAAGTAGAATGGTAGTGAATTTATCACGGGGTGAAAAAGTAGATTTTGGGGTTTCTAGAATGGAAGTTCAGGGGCCAAGATAGAGGGATCTAGGCATGTTCAGCATTTCTTCTTATTATTCTTGGCCTCCTTCTTTTGCTGTGATGTTGGCACTTCTAGATTGGTTTAGAGTAGAAGCTCACTGTCTAACATAGGTGATAGGTATTGGAAAGTAATTGTAAACATTGTATACGTAGTTGCCTCTGACTGTCCTGCTGAGCAGACCTCAGCTGGACAAGAGAAAGAATTTTATAGATAAGATACAATAAACAACCTTGAGACCAAGAAATGAAGAGCTCTGACTGTTTCTTCAAGTGCCAGGCCGATAAAAGAGACTTTTCAACTTTTCTCTAGGTCACTCTAACCAGCTAAAGATCCCAACAGGTAAAGGCTTGGCCAAAGTCTATATTTCCTTCGTAATGAAAATTAATGAAAACATCCTGAGTTCAGCCAAGAGGGCCAACCAAATAACAGCTACAATTACAGTAATCATGGAGTCAAAGCTGGCTCCATTCATTTATCTGGGGACTCCCCCTTGAAATCCAATGCTATTATCAAACTAAACCCTTAGAAACCGTTTTCTGCTAATGCTTGGGAAAATGCCTGAGCTGGAAGATTGAGTGTCAGACAAGCAATACTCAATGTTCCATGTGTTGCTTGAAGATATTCCTAAAATAACTGGTAAGACATATCAAGGGCCAGAAAACAATTTAGATTGGAATTTTCTAAGTTTGTACCTCTAAACTGAGAAGGAGCTTTAGTGTTTGCTACTAATTCTTATGAATCTAGCTTGTTTCAAGCCAGAAACACAGCTTGGGAGTCTCCACAGACATTCTCATTACATGCCCAAAGATCTTCCTGCCTTATTCCATCAAAAATTTAATTGTATGAAGGAAAAGCCAAACAAAAAGGAAGAAATAAAGTCCCCATGGTGGAGAGCAGAGGACCTTCTGCAACATATGCTATCTGAAATGAACACAAAATGGCAGCAGCCTCCAGCAAACACTTAGAAATTTAAAGATGCAACACACAGAAAATTAAGCCTTAATTGCTTCCAACAATAGCAGCATAAGCCATAGCTAGTTATCACCTGAACCATCTGCTCCCCCAAGCAGCAGCTCTTAACACAGGCATGAGATTGAAAGATCCTCTCACTTCAGGCACACACTCAGTTCACATCAGAAAAATGGCAACCAAAATCAAGTGTTTTCCTCTGCATTTCAACATACTGGAGATGCAACTGCAGGATTAGCCACAGAAAATACAAAGATAGAATTGTATCAGTCATGAATGTCTCTGCAGAACAAGCCCAGTCCTGTTTCACACAAATGCTGACAAAACTGATAAGCACATTTTCTCCTTACAGTCAGAATTTATAACCTGAAGTGGCTGTTATAATGGAAAAGTAAATGATCCCCTGATACTCAATCAATCTTGTGAGAAATAACCTGAATAATGAGTTACAATTGCTAGAGATGAAATTAAGACAAGAACAGTTAAATAAGGATCTAAAGGAACAGATAGCATTTAGTATGGTATTGGAAACCTAAATTAGACTTTTAAATGTATGCAGAGACAGTGGAGGAAGGGGAGAAAATAAGGAACTGGAGCACAGGCCTCAGATAAAGATGAGCCTTTGATGAGAAGTAATCAGAAGCAATGTCAGATTCACATTATTTGAGGAAAAATCCCCACTTCAAATAGAATTTTTTATGCAACTAGGTTTAGAGCTTGGCACTATAGAAAGATTTCCATTTACAGTATGAAATACTCCAAAATGCTTACAGCTCAAATCAATTTGTTGCAGATGTGATTAGAAGTTGTCTCTAAGACCATGCTGCAGCACAAGATGTGGAACCAAGCTAATAACATCTCTTTCACAGTTTGGTGCCTCACACTGATGGATGGTCTTCACCCAACAACAGTGCAACAAAAGGAAATTATTATCCCTGTTTTAAAGGAAGATGCTGGAATAGATGGCACTTCTAAATCACCTAGAACACTAATAACTAATTGATGGCTTTTATTGTAGAGGAAGGGCATATAGGATCCTGGCATAGGTTCTTGACTACAAAATCGGATTTGAAAAACAAAGAACCAGGAATAAGATATCTTAGTGTTTACCAGTAATGGATTAGGTACTATGACCCTTGTTTTCCATCCAGGCTTGATAAAACTGAGTTTTCCTCAGAGTCCTAGCTAAAGCTGCAATATATGAGGTTGGAATTTATCTCATCTGACTGCATATGTCTACATTGTGACCATTTCACTGAGTGCTCTTGTCCTCCAGCTTTATAACAAATGGGGAAAAATAGTCACTCATAAGATGTGATTCAACTTGTGCTAAAGCAAATGTTTAACTCAGGTAAGACAACTGATGTTCTCTCATTGCCCACAAAATTAGCCTGGTAGGATTAGTTCAGATGTTAGCTCAGACATTTATTCTGCAGATGTCCATGAGATAAGTGCCTCAGGCACTGGAAAATGATAATTAAACTGTAAACTGTATGCTCTGGTCTATATAGGCATTATGATAACATCATCCTATCCCCTTCTCAAGTTCTCCCCATGTCTGTTCAGGTCATTTTTATTGCATCTAATAGAAATACAACTAAAATACAGCAGGAAAAAACCCCATGATCATTCAGACTTTGTAGGATAGGGAAGAAATGAGAATTTTTGTAACCATTGATGGTAATACATAGTGCTTGATGACTATTGTCATCAAGATTCTTCTGCAGGGCACTTTAAATCAATAATGGCAGAATCACTCACAAGAATCTTAAATAAAAGCTATTTTGCATTGCCAGGGAATTAAGGGTGGAATAATAGATCTGTCCTACTGATTGCCTATTTATGTATTCATCCACTGCCTAGTTATTTATCTATTTCTCTAGTATTTGCTGGCTGATGTATTTCCCTATGAAGATAATTTTTAAGGAATGCCTCAGGTTATCAGTCACCTTGAGTCGAGTACCTGTGCTAACTCCTGTGATTCTGTCCTGCAGACCACATGATAAGTGAACCAAAAGGAGACAAGGTCATTATTGAAAGGTTAAACAATGAGAATGACCTAAGGGGAAGTTTCAACAGATGGTTTCTGTCATGAGACCAGTTAAATCTAAATTTTACAAAATGTTTTTTTACATTGCAACAAAAAAAAGGTGAGGAAATTCTTCTTTGTGACATAATAGAAAACATCAGAGGAAAACCATGACAGGGGCCACTACTGTCCAATTTGGAGCTGCAGGGTTCCCCTTCAGGAAATACTGACTTAGAAGACCTACAATATTTCCTGCAGTATTTAGTGCTGGGTTTGGCTTTGACATCAGCTGGGATTAGATCAGCTCCTTCTATCACAGCCTTGATTATCATGCAGAACCTGAAAGATGTTGGAATAATCAAGCTTTCATATAATCAAGGGCATATTAAAAGTATTAAATGCATACCTAGAGACACAATTGTGTAACAGCTAACAAGCAGTTACAGATCACTGGCTTTTGAAAATCACAAAGAGAAACAAATCTTTTATTTCATATTGTTATTATTCCAGTGACATTCTGTAATCCAACCAAAGCCCTGTTAAAAATAATTAAAGGAGTTTTCACCTTTATTGTATTGTGCTATTTAATTATGGTCATGGCACCTGGAAAGACTCTCCTAGCTGAGAATGATTATTAAAAATAAAATATATTGTAAATAATAATCCTTAATAACCATCTTTTCAGAAATGTTGAGTCTCTAAGTACACTTGGAGGAAAACCTGGTGTATTACAAAGAGAAAACTGAAGCTTGAGAAAGTCTTGTGTCCCCTCCCCAACAAGTTAGTGCTAGTAGCATCACTGCAACCTGGACCATCTGCTTCTTAGTCTTATTTTTTCTCTCATTAAGATATGGTCCTAAAGTGATTCCTGAAGTCAGTCTATTCCCATTATTAATTACAGTGTTAATTCCCTTCAGCCTGAAGATTTAAGACACTATCTAAATATAAAGATGAAATCTAATTGCTGCTTGCTTTTAAATGAGTAGCAAAGAGTTTTTGTAGCACTAGACGAAAAGACATGTTGTTGGACACCAGTGCAGTGAAGTTCAAAACATGGCTTAGATTTCACATTAAAAATTAAGCCTTGTTAGATACCATATGCTTATAGCCAGAATCATATCAAAGTTGACTAACAATCAGTATCTGATGACTGTGGTGCTTGATTCAGAAATGCTCTACCACCAGATGAAAGAATCTCTTTGCTGTGGAGGCTAAATAGCATTTCATGACAGGTGAATGATTTTGGGAGGAAAAAAAAGAAATCTCTGTAATGTAAATGACATTATACATACAGTTTGTAAACATGAAAGGGATGAAATGTACCTGCTCTGAAAAGATATTCTCTGCATCAGAAGAAATAAAAAATCAATGCATATGAATCAAGGCCAATCTGTATGACTTGGCATAGTGGCATCAAGTTTCTGGTTTTTTTTTCACAAACCTCATTTTAAATAATTTTTTACTTTCCCTACTATTTTTAGCACTGGGGTGCATAGCAGGAAATAGTGTTACACTTCCAGGGCAGGACTGAGTTCCATGGGCCCAAAACCCTGTCCCTGATGTCACTAAATATTTTTTTCTGTGACCTTATGTATTTTTCAATCTCTTCCTTTCTTTAATTCCTAACTAAACATCCTGGCAGTAGCTAAGAATTACATCCAATCTTTTCTCTGAAGACCTGATATTTCAGTAAAGCAGTGTGGACAAAGGCAATGCATGTGAGGGTACCAGACCAAAGTCACCATGGAGGTAGAAATGGTGAGATTTTGAATCACAGAGTTGATTTTTTTCTTAAACACAACTGTGTCTAAGTGCAATAATAAATTGATTTTTTTTTTTGGTAATCATTATATTTATCATTGATTCTCCTTTTTTCCTTTTCTCATTTTGGTTAACTTCTCATTAATCCCTCCTCCAAACTTCAGTTCCAATGACAGAAATTCATAAAACCATTTGGGACACATGAGCTGTGAAAGGTTTTAATCAAGTGATGAATGCAATTTTCATTTCACTCCAGTCTCATTTATTTAATACAAGAAAAGGTTAGGAGGATTTTGTAGGACATTGCATCATAAATCCTAATTTGTGTATTTTATTTCTATTGCAAACCTACAGACTGCAGTGAACTTGACAGAATTTATTTTGGTTTTTTTCCAAGAAAGTCCAAATACAAGTCTGGGTTGAGACAGTTCTTGTTCAGTGTGCACTTAACTGAAAGGATATGTAAAGCTTGAGTTTTGAAAGAAACACCCTTAAAAAATCTGAAAAGGAAAATAGCAGCATGAAAATCAGACTCAAGTTTGTGAAAGGAAAAACAAAGTAAAAAACAGAAGAAAAAGCAATTCTAGATAAACCTTTAGTAGAAGGTAGGATGGATACTTTCCTTTCATTCCTTCCCACGGCAGGAGGAAGACCAGGAAGCATGTCTGGACAGTACATAACATTTCAGAAATTACTGAATTTAGTAATAGGTAAAATGATTCCTTGGGTGTGTGGGGTTTTTAGAGTGAAAGATATCGCTTGGACTTTACTCCCATATATAACTAAGAACTAGCAAAATAATCAAAATTCCTGTTGAAACAACAAAAAAAAAAATTTAAGAACAATAAAAATTTTTTGAGGATTCACAGGGGAGAAAAACAGGTGACCTGTATGGGATAATTATAATTGGCTACCATGATTGAAGAATAAACCAGAGGGGCAGAGGGGAAGAAGAAAAAGCCACAGGAAAAGGTCAACCAGAGAAAGAAATATGTCCAAAGTTTGGTTGCAATGAACTATATGTCCCTATACAGCAATTAGAGCAATGGTTTTCTATTCAGTTTATTCACTCTGTTGTATCACTCAAGAAAAGGGAAATAAATCAGGCTGGTGCCTGACCTTTAAAAAACAGTGGATCCCAGTGAATCATCCTGTCATTGACATAATAATTTGATTTCTTTTTAAGCCTCTTTCTACACATCCAGCAGCTGGCAAAAATAGAGTTATGGCCTGTGTTTTCATGAGGAGCCTTTTTCCCTTGCTTCTTAAGGTAAATAAAGTATAGCAGTTGGAAGCAACTGAAAGAGAAATTTGTCATCATGTCCACTGTGCCTATAGAGAGAAAATCAGTTCCAGGAATGAGATATGCATGGAACTATATCTGAAAACCCAATATACCATCAAAACATTTAATTTTAAAGTATTGAAAACTTTTGTTTCTTTCTCTTCACACTTATTTTTAATGTGTTTTTCTGGGTTCCTCAAAGATAAAGTGCTCAAACACCAGAAGAAAAATTTCAATTTATACTTTATAAGCAAGGGCCTGGAAATCTCAGAAAAAGACAATGTAAGGAGTATTTCCAGAGAGATCCAATAAATTAATGGAAACACTCTGCTTTTGTACATTTATCTAATCTCAACATTGAACTCTGTTGGATTAGAATTGAGATCAAAAGTTCCTACCATGCAAATATGACAACAGTGTAAAACAGAGACTCATAGTTCTTTGTGAACTTTAAAAGTTCATAACTAGACTGAGGATATTATGCCAGCACCAAAAACTAGGAATCTGTTACTTTATTGAGTAATTTGTGTCATAAACCATTGGAAGAACAGAAAGTTGCAAAACATAAGCTGTTTTTTTCACTTATCCTCCTATTTCCCCCTCCTCTAACCATTTTTATATCCAAAGCAGATGATACAGAGAAAGCATTAAAAGTGACCTAATTTTTATTGCTGCCTCTGCATTTAGAAAAGTAAGGAAAGACATTTGCTGTGGACCTTCAGTGTAGTTTCCGATAGATAGGATGGGGCTGTGAAGTTTGTGTGGTACCTACACACCCATCCTGTGCACAAAATCTTTATCTGTTCTGCAGCTGAGCCGGGACACTCCTGGTTCTTTACTGACTGCATGAGGAATACAATTTAAACAGGAACTTAGGGCAAGTGAAGATCAAGGAAATACAATGTAGAGAAAAATATCAAATGGATGCCATTTTCTTCTCCTTGACCTTTGTGTCTGAATCTATTGAAAATCTATTGATCTAAGCTGTCCATTTAGATCACCCAAGTCGCTGACTCCATGCCATTAGAAATAGCAATCTCTCATAACTACCAAACAGCATTAATTTTTGTGCCTCTCAGTAATCTCTGTAGTTCACTAATAAATTCACTCATTTGGTTGTTCTTGTCACTGCTACTCCAGTTTTTAGGAGCCCTTTTCTCATTTCAAGATTAAAGTTATTCATAGACAGTTCATATCTATTTATTTTCATACCATTTTTCTTTTAGCTTGAAATGGCTCTTCTTCCTTGATCTTTATTCCCTTAGCACATTTCAGCAATATTTTCCCCCATCTTTATTTTGCTGGGCTAGTTAAGGCAAGTTTTCTTCTAGTGTCTCTTGAGCAATAAATTAATCATTCCACTATTCATCTAGTAATTCCTTCCTGCACCTACTTCAGGTTGATTAAATCTTTCTTGACTATAGCTTTACAGAATTTTCAGTGTTGTAAAATATTTTTACTGGCATGATATGAAAGTTTCCCCCATCTGGCATATATTTAATTGTGGGAAATTACTATCCATTTTATCCTTTTGTCAACAATGTCCTACAGTTTAAACAGCTCTCTTCCTACTGTGGTGCTTATCCTTCTATTTTATTCCTAGGTATCAATCATCTGACTCCTCAGCTTGTATTTTGCTAGGCTAGGCAGCCTAGACTCTCTTCTTTCACAAGCAGATATCCACTTTCTTATTCATTTTAGCAGTCTTCCTTTTCTTTGCTCTCATCTGAATTTGTCTTTCTTGCAGGTGGTGACACTCACAGTATTCCAAACAACACCTCCCCACGACTATGCTATTAACACTCCCATGTGTCTCCTGATTTATCCAAAGGGAACATTTGACTCTTTGATGATGGCATCATATCAGTGGCTCTCAGTCATCTGGGGACTGACAGATACATTCAAATTGTTTGTCTCCTCTCTCTGCTCTGGACAGTAAGATGCCAGGACACTGCAGAAATTATTTGCAGGTTTTCCTGGTGCAAGATGTTACACACTAGCTCATTTTGCCATTTTTCTGTTACCCTGACTCTTCTGATATTTTGTTCTTCATGTATAATATTCCTAAGCTGATTTCTATAACTGCCATATTTTGTGTCTGTGTCATCAACTCCTCTTTCTCTGTTGCAGGATCAGGATCATTCACAATAACAACATACAATTTTGCTCCTAACTTTAATTTTTCAGAAAATCCACCACTAATTATTTTAAAGCCCAAAAATTCCTGTTATTTTTTTCTTCTTTTTTCTCAACTATGTCATGCTTTTTGCTAATCTACATCTTCCTACACGGAGCTAGTAATTCCTCAATTCTTCACACAGCTTCATAACTGAAATCACATAATTCTGGCTAGATAAGATCAGATGCACTTCCTTTGTATAGGAAAAAAAAAATCAAACAAAAACCAGCCAAACGAAAACACAGAAAGAAATCAGGTTATCTTGACAGCATCTACATTCAATAAGCCCCTGTAATATCCTTTTCCTCAGTCTCTCCAATTCCTATTTTTTTATGAATTCTTAAAGTATTTCCAAGGTTTGATCCATGGGTTTCTTATTTTCCATTACACTTATCTTTCTACATAAGGACATTGCATTTTCCTCTTTCCAGTTTCATGCCATTGCACACTTCAAGCACAGACTTTAAACTTTTTCTTTCTGAGTGAAGATTTCTTTTGCCAGTTCTTTCAGGGTTCTGGGCTGGATATATGATCTACTCACTTTTACTTTTTGATTTCAATTTCTCATTCCAATTAACTATCTTCTCTTTGTCTTCATATATATCATGACACATAATTCAAATTTTTTTGTCCAATGACCCTCTGCTATTTCATACACAAATTAGGAGAATCCTGTTGTTTCACCCATTTTTTTTTCCATGTGACCAATTTTCTTCATTTACACCCTCATAGCAACTTTTCAGAATGCTTTTTTTTTAGAGTGCACAGACTACTGAACAGTGCTCTAAAATATGCATCAAATCCTACTTAAAGTATTTTGAGGGAAGGTTGCCTTTTGAAATTTTTCTCTGTCTGGATTTCCCTGGATTCTATCTTTACAAGAATAGAACATGTCTCTTGTCACTCAAACTCAGTCCTGGAAGTAATAATTCAAAAGGTTTATGCTTTAGTGAAAAATAATGCCAGGAAATCAATGTTAATGCCAGTTTTTCCAGCTTCAGAAAAAGACTTCTTATGATATGCAAATAATGGAAGTCTTGATTCACTGCCATGGTAAGAAAATAAATGAACAAAAGTAACAGATTCTGGTTTATTAAAACATTTAATTGCTGTGTTTTTCTCATTTATTCCAGTGATGCTTAAATGGCATCTGAGAAGTGGGTCATTTTGTGTTTCAGTCTGTAAAGCATTCAAGGAATGACAATGTCTGTCCTCAGAGGGCTAATCCTGTGCTATGGTAGGATACATTCAGTGGCTTCAGCAGGACATGAAAATCCCTCCACGCTTCCTGTGATCCAACAGCCAAACACAGCCAAGGACCCATGGGGCTGTCAAGCATTTTTGCACACACAGACTTTTTGGAGGAGGAAGGCTGTTGAAGAGAGGCAAATCAAGTATATGCTTGTGTGTGAGAGAAAAAAGGTAAACTTTCTGTAGCTATATTGTAATAATATAGTGAATTTGACTTCCCTACAGGCTTTTTTATCTCTAATTTATTTTCCTGACTCTACTCATGAGTAACCTGATTAAACCAGTGGTAGGTCTGCAGAGTTCTGATCGCCACATGAGGCACAAAAGTCTCTAGTTTCATCAACACATCCCTTTCCACTGACAGCAAGGGAATGGTTTAGGAAATAGCTTTAGTTTTCAAGAATTAAAACACTGTCTTATAAATCCCTTTATTTCCTTGAATTTCTGAGTAGGCTGGATATTTATTTACAAAGAAGAAAATAATCACAATGACCTCTCAGCCTCTGCAATCTCCTTATTTTTGTTGATGACTTCCAGGGAAAGGAATAATTTATTAGGTTCTTGCCTGCACATTATTCCATTTTCATCAGTGTTGCACATACAAAGATAGTTACTTGAGAATGATTTCTGCAGATAGGGATAAAAATAAATTACTTTTGCAGTAGCCACTGAACACATGTAAATGAAACTAATTATGAAGTGTATTGCTCCTCATGGACCAAATAACATCCTGTGAGGCTCTGCTAGCCCTCTACATTCATTTGTTGACAATATATTAATAAGAGCATATTTTAACTTGTAAATCATTATCTCCACAGCTCATCTAGCACAGAAAGAATGGAGATAGCCAGAACAATTCAATGCAATCTAAGATATCACAGCTCTGAGTAAAACTTCTCACTGGCTTCAGCCTTATTTTAGAAGAGGGAAATGTATCCTCAAGGCATTCTGACACACCAGTGTTCATTTCCCTTTTGCT
Source organism: Emberiza elegans (assembly GCA_024865655.1). NCBI lineage: Eukaryota > Metazoa > Chordata > Aves > Passeriformes > Fringillidae > Emberiza > Emberiza elegans. Next base: position 21,045,336 of record JALJVW010002597.1, on the reverse strand, counting down.
ACAAATGGCAAGCAGAGACTCCTATCATGTCTCAGCGCAATACCTAGATGCCAGTGTTCCACAATTACTTCCTTACACAAGCAATTCTTTGCTGTTTTGTTCTCCTAGTCTCTAACAAAACCTTAATTTATAGCTTATGCAGTGAACTTTATCTGCTCATCACAAATGCGACAGGGAGTGGGAAGAAACCTGGTACAAGGCAGCAGCTGAAGGGTTTGTCAGCTGGTGGATGTTTTAAGCCACTGGCCACTGTTAAGTAGCACTACCATTTCTGCCACTAACACAGTAAATCTGTGTCTAACACATGAAATCATGGAATAAAACACAGGTTGCAAGCAGGTTTGCAAACATATTTGTGTAAGGCTAGCTGTGGCAGTCACCAGTGAAGAGGACGTGATGTGGATCCCAGTGTCCAGATATCCATGATATCCCAGTGTCTGGATTGATCCAGATATCTATGATATCTGTCAGCAGCTTTCATTTTCATTTGGAGCCTCTGATGATTGCCTGAGACAGCCTACTGTTTCTCTAATTATAGACTTGGAGTAACAAGTAGTTATAACAATATCTGGGGACTTCTGTTTGTTTCCTGTAAAAGAACTAGGTGAGGCACTTTCAAAAGGCTCATTTTGAAAGGGCAAGCTCAGACCCTTTCAGATGCAGCAAGGCCAAGTTCTGGGTCCTGCATTGTGGTCTCAAGAACCCCAGACAATGCTGCAGTCTGGGGGCACAGTGGCTGGAACGCTGTCCAGCACAAAAGGACACAGGAGTGCTGGTCAACAGCAGCTGGGCATGAGCCAGTGTGTCCAGGTGGCCAAAAAGGACAATGGAATTCTGGCTTGTTTCAGCAATTGTGTGGCCAGCAGGGCCAGGGCAGTGATTGTTCCTCTGTACTCAGCACTGGGGAGGCCTCACCTCGAGTGCTGTGTCCAGCTCTAGCCCCCACTACAAGAAAGAGACTGAGGTGCTGGAATGTGTCCAGAGAAGAGCAATGGAGGTGACAGAAGGCCTAGAGAGTAAGTCAGACAAGGAACAGCTGAGGGAGCTGGGGATGTTTAGCCTGGAGAGAAGGAGGCTCAGGGGGGACCTTGTTACTCTCTACAACTCCCTGAAAGGCAGGTGTAGCCAGGTGGGGATGGGCCTCTTGTCCCAGGCAACCAGCAACAGGACAGGAGAACATATCCTCAAGCTGCAACAGAGGATGTTCAAGTTAGAGATCAGGAAGAATTTCTTAACTGAAAGGGTTGTCAAGCATTGAAACGGGTTGCCCAGAGAAGTTGTGGAGTCACCATCTCGAGATGTTCACGAAATGACTGGCCATGGGACTCAGAGCTATGGTTAATTTGACAAGGTGGTGTGCAGGAAAATGTTGGACTCTACAATGTTGGAGGTTTTTTCCAAATTTAATGAGTCTATGAATCTCACAGAAAATGAGTTCCCTTTATTGCTTTTCAAGCTGGACACTTGAAACTTTAGTAATCCAAAACTTAATGTCCCTTTAGCAATATTCAGACATGCAGCTGATGTTTCTCTCAAATGAACATCCCTCTTGCTTGCTTTTTGAAAAGGCATCCATGCTCAGCCATTGTAAAAATTATGAGATAGAATTTTCCTTGTAATGAGTCACTACAACAGGATTTGAGTTTGGATGAGGACCATGAAAACAACTTAAATTAATATGGTCAGCAGCACAGGATACTACTGTCAGTAATTTTTACAGGCTTCCCCAACTCTTTCAAGCATCAGAGCTTCCATTTGGCAAGGTTATTAAGCATCTTAAATTATGCATCTCTGTGTTTTGGCATACTTTCAAAGAGCCTCTCAGAAGTACCGTAGCCAGCTTGATTTGTCTACCAACAACTGGTAAACTATTACAGTCCCCACAATGTGTGGATTGAGATATTTTATCAATCTCTTGGAAAGAAATGTACATGGTATATCCATACATGAAATTGTGTTTGGTTATGTAGGTACACTTACCCCTGTCTAAAATTACCATGGAACAAGCAGCACAAGGATGGGTATTTGATGCTGTCCAAAGGAGGAACAGCATACATACCTACTTCACAGGAGGTATTATCAGCCAAGATTTCCTTTGTTAGCTAGTGAATGCTACCACCTTTCAGGAGCTAACATCTGCTTTGGGGCCAGGGAACAAATTAACTTCTCCTCCTCCAAGCTAACTCACTCTCTCTCTCTTTCCCTCTCTCTCTCTTTCTCTCTCTCTCCTTGCCCACCTGTAAATATTAAATATCATTAACATGATCCTTTATGCTTTCTTTCTTAATGACTACCTTGCCACAGCTCCTTATTTTTCCAAGGTCTAAAGGAAAGATGTCATTTGGCCAAATCTACTGAACAGGCTCCTGCACGAAATGACAATTTATAACAATTAATTAAATGTTAGGATTGGTCTCCCTGTCAGATGATGCCACTGGCTAATGATACACTCTTATGTCAGAGACAAATTATGAGATGTCAGCAATAAAGCTGCTTGGAGTGAAGAACTTACATGTCAGCCATTTATTCATCCACACTTATCCCGAATCACTGAACTTCTTGAAAATACCCAGTGAGTAGCTGATACGATTCAAGCTGATGTAGACTGACATTATAAGTTATTCAGCATAAAGGGAACAGGAGAATATTCAAGACTTACTCTGTGTAGGGCTTTACCACTAATCCTACAATAAGAACCCCAAGATCACCTGATAATTTGGGTTCCACTCTCCTGATCCTAACTTGGGCTATGGATGGTCTGCTATGATTCTCCTCAAGAATGACAAGGTGTTGATGAAATTATTTATAAATCTCCCCCAGCTTTGTGAAGGGAATTACTTCTCATTGCATGGGCTGTGATTAAGGGAGCAGCTTTTTGAAGGATGAGGGCAAACAAAAGGAACAGATAAAATATTTGCTAATGAAAAGAACCCAGTGGTACAATACAGAAGAGGAAAGTATTGAATGAAGTGCTCCTGCCACCCACATGCTAGTTGAGGAGTAGCACCATGAAAAGAAAAAGAAAAAAAGAAAATGTATCTGTAACAAATTATTCTGACACCTGGGCTGAAATCCAAGAAAAACTTTCAGGCACTAAATAAGATGTCTAAGAAACTGAATTTTTACACTTGTGGTAGCTGTGTGCTGGATCCCATCATGGTAAAGCATGGGTTAAATACAGAACTCAAAAAATTTTAGTATATTTGCAGCTCCTCACTAATCATAAATGCTGTCTTTTAGCTCAGCTTCTTAACTTTTCCTTTTCATTGTGATTACTCCTGTGGTGCATATGCAAGTGCTAGCTGGGGAAAGAGCAATGGAAGGTGCAAGAGTGGTCCAAAGCAGTCAGAGACACCCTGAACACTGATACATTGATGGGTAGAATTTCATTATTGTCTTTCTCAAAGCTACATTCTGTAGTGCTCACCTGGAATGTACATAGAACACTAAATGTGTGATAAATCAGGGAAATTATGGTGGTTGTTTTCAGTCCTATCAAAGCCCCACTTTGTTTTATCCAACACATTGTTTCAGAGATGATGGCCCTGTCCTTCACATGGTGGTTGCCTTCATCCAGGACCATTTAGTTCTAACAAAGATCCTATTTAATGCAAGAAACACCTAAAGCTTATTACCCATCACTGGCTGCATAAAATTACAGGCTGTCAGTACGTGTTAGATGAATCCATCTGGAGAAGATAAAAGAACCGAGAATGAAACTGGTTTCAACATTCCAGATAAACTGTCTTTTAGCACTACAAAAAAAAAAAAAAGCTGAAAAAGAAGAAAAGACCAAAGACTCATTATTGTCTTTCTCTTCATGTAAACTAGGGAAGAGGGCACAGAGCAGTTAGATAAAGCAGTCAGCTTCCTAGCTGTTTCAGAGTTATATTTTGGAGGCTTTTTCATTTGAGGTAGGTTTTTCTTACTCAAAGGGTGGTCCCTCTCCTATTATTGACTGCAGTATCCTGAGCCTAGTCTTTTAGCAAGAAAAAAGAGATGGATAAACTGAAAAATAACAACAGACTTGGCCTGCCTGAAAGCAAACTCTATTAATGTTCTTGGAGGGGTGGGGGGTGTGGAATGTTAAATCCTTTTTACATACTTTACAGAAATAGGAAAAACACATTTTCATGAAAAGAATCCTCAGACTTTCTCTTATTCATGTCAGTAGGTTTGAATGCAATGATTAAAAAATATTAATACCCCTAACTACATCTTTGGGAGCATATATAGAAAATTGTAGAATTGTCAGTATAAATTGTCTTGAGTCATGTTCAGGCCAATTTCAAGAGCCTTTCACTGGGGAAAAAAAATGTAAAGATGCTGCACAGTGATTAACAGTCCAGCTCTGTAAGAATTTTCCTATTTACTTCTGGGAAAAAGAAGGGGACACTTGGATTAAGACTTTTGGGAAATTGAGTCAAGCTATCAGCTACATGATGTTCACTGTAGAGTTCATTATAAACATAAAACAATCTCGGTGCCAATGTATTAGCCAAGCACTCAGCTCTGTTTCATGTAGATGTGAAACTATGCTCCTTGTTTTTCTACTTCCTCCAAATGAAGTGGGAGGAAACACTTTTTGACTAACAGAGTCTTACAGAGAGAGCAACTCTAAGATGTAAAAATGTAGTTCTAATTCTTGGAAATAGATATCATTTTTTCATCCTGTAATCCTTTTTTTTCCCACCTACTCACTCATGTCTTGCCTGCCTCCTCCCTTTTCTACTCCAATTCCTCCTTTTCATATGCCACAGGTAAGGATACAATACCATAACAGCATTCTAGAAAATCATATACACAAGATCTGTGCAAAATATATGGATCATATTAAATAGAGGTTATAAAAAGAAATAAAAATAAAGGCACACACTTTCTCATCCAATGACACACAAAGCAGATATATATGTAGTTTTGTGGGAATGATTTTAATACAGGAACCTTGGGTCAGCTCTAATGTGAGTAAAAAACAGCAGCAGATTAAGGATGAGCCTAAGCGGAGAAAAGCTCTTGCAGTCCTTCTGGCAGGAGATTAAAATAATTGCTAATGGCAAAGCTTTTCAAAAGTATGAACATTTTAACTCCACTACGTATGATAAAGGAGCCATGGAGAACTGTAAAGACCTCCTTTCTAAAGAAATGCTGTAGAACAAGATTTGTTTGGGGTTTTTTTTACAATTAAGTAATACCGTCTCCAATGGAGAGGTTATGTGGGGTGACAGGAATGGGCTTATGCACTATCCCACAAAAGTGTGTAAACAGGAGGAGGAAGAGTATGTGGGTGACAGTGTGAGAGATGGTGCACACAGCTTTTTATGGGTCTGAGACACAACCCAGTGCAGAGAATATCTCCTAGACAAGAAGTAAAGGTGTTTCAAGTAAACTTCTGGCTCTGACCTTGACTTCCAGTGTGCTCCAGGGTTCCACATAAAGGTAACAACTCTATCCGATGCAGTGTTGGCATTCATATGGTAAAATCTTTGAAATTAATTAAATGAGAACATTCAAAATTCTTTTTTTTCTTCAATCTGGTGTGACCTCTGAAAATTTTTGAATCAGAAAAGATAACTGCATTTTTTAAGTAACCACTGTTGTAGAGGCTTGTGTCTCCACCACTCAGATCATTTGATCTCCACTTACCCCACAGCTGCTAAGGAATATATTACCCTCATGCAGAGCCATACAGCAGTTCTTATTTCCTGCAGAAATGCACTAAATTTCATGTTAGAATTTGTTATAATTCTGTGGAATTGAAGCCATAATTCTTTGCCATACTAATTCATACTGCCAGAAGCAAAGAAAAGACAGAGATGGCAGGCCTGGCTTGGTATCTTAATTGACACATCAGCTGGTCCAGGATAAAACACCTAGATGCAAGTAACCTGCCCACAAAGGCAGTCATATAGTGTAGAAATACCTCTTGTGCATCTTTAATGAGTTTATGATGCATAATCTGACAAGGTCACAAAAAAGTATGACTTTATTTTTTACCCCACCATTGTGCTTTAGGAACCAGTACATTTTAGCTACCTGAAGTATGAGCAGAATGAATTCTATTAAAACTATTCATTTTTACAAGAGGAAAATTTGGATGGGAGCAGGCTGTGTGAAAAGCACAGAAGTACAGAAAAAGCAGAGCTGGCCAAGAGAGTCTGCTGTTGGGAAGCAGAAGGACAAAACAGGGCATGCCATCTGAACTGCATTCAGTTGATGACACAGTAGGTCTCCATACATTCCCATTAACAGTGCTCCCAGGAAGTCACACCCTCCTCAGATGCAGGAGGAAAAGACAATGAGCTCCATATTGTAACCTAGGCAAGTGGGTCCTACATGAAGTAAGATGGTGCACTCCAAAAGTTCTACTCTGCTGAATACAACACAAATACTGTTCAACTAAAGCACTAAGCATTTAACTGCCTGACTTGCATGATCCCTTCTTGCTTCCAGCAGCTAGAAAAGGCCCACAAATACTGGGGAAGGAGAGCAGACTTACCAATAAATTGAAATTCACAATCACAAGAAAAAAGAGGTCAAAGGATAGAAGCCTTCCATTACAGTCACAGGTACTGTGTATGCCTCATTAAAAGAACTGTATACAAATTATAACAACAAGAAGACTAAAACATCTCTTGTTATTATAACCTACATATTCAGTTCCTGGGTATCACCCTGGACTGGTCAAAAGCCACCGTCAAGGTGACAAAAAGGAAAAAACCCATGAAACGCAGCAGCAGAGAACTAGAGATGAAGATTTCAAATGAAGAGGAAGAACTTTTGTGATTTCCAACATAAATATTTTTCTTGATTTATTTTTCCTTTGTAAAAAGGACAAATTTCTGCTGCTAATCCAGCACCAGAAAAGACAGAAAATGTCTAAAACACACATAAGTTCTCCTGGTTATTTAGACTGACACAAGCATCCCTTACTGTTGGATTCTGTATGACAGCAGGTGAAATGCTCCTAAAATTTACAGAGGTTCTGGTTCTTTTCAAACTGCTGAAAAACTGTCATGACATTACTAGTGTCATGCAACTCCAAATCTTACGTAAATTATATAATAATCAATGTCCTGTGCATAAACTCAGCTAAAAAATATCTTGTGGTTATTTGGATTTTTTTCAGGAAATAAAGCTATAATCCAGTAAACTCTTTGAAGACCTGTGAATTCAATTGTGCCACAGACATAGGCATTATTTATTTATTACTACAGTACTCTGAAAAATTATGATCTTTGTTATATTATTAGTAGCATCTGCCTTCTGCTGCAGTCATTAAGACACACACATTTATGAATTTTAAAATTGACATTAAAGAAGTTTCAGGACAAAAATGCTTATAGGACACACCTTAAGAGCTTTTTAGCCATATTGGAGGGACAGAGAAAGCAACAGGAATTGTCAGAGGTTTAGAAAAAATAACACACAAGAAAGATTGAGCAGAAAGATTGTCTAGGTAAGGGAATAATGAGAGGAAATTTGGAAACAGCCTGTAAATATTCAAAAGGATGCTCCAGATACTGAGCGTATCATCTCTCTTCCTCATTCATGAGAGTAAGATAGAAAGCAAAGGGATTTAAAATGCAATAAGCAGGATACAGGTAAGGCATTAAAATACCCTTCTAGTGGTAGAGCTCATGAATCACCCAAGTGGGTATGGAATATCCATCATGAGACACTGCTAAGAACAAGAAGGACAAACTTGCCTCAGATAACTACTGCTGACATCACCAAAGCAAGAGCATGGGTGATACATACTCTCAAGAGTCCTTCTAACTCTTTCCTCCTGTGATTTGAAATATTAACAATAGGATCTGGTTTTCATTTATTTTGTTTTGTTTGTGAAATGAGAAAAAATTTTTTTTAAAGCAGTTTGCCTGTTGAAAGATGGATTATTTGTATCATAATTAAGCTATAACTCTTTTGGGTCAAATTTTGAAACAAATCACTGGCTTGGAAAAATTACTGAGGAGTTATCTCAGTATTCCAACTCAGTTTTATTATGGGAATCTATCTTTTTAAAGATACAATTAAAAACAGCCATATAGTGGACAGAGCAATAAGCTAGAATAATTGTTCAAACAAGATGCCATACCCAAAACACAATGCTAGAAATCCTCAAGATAGGATTTACCATGTTGAAATTATTTCTTTTCAAGTGAAGGTTTGCATCAATGCCTCTTTTTATAGATGAAATTCACATTCATCTCTAAGCTGTATGTAAAGACTTTTCCATCACTTAAAGTTTAGTGCATGAGAAAGAGCCCTGGGCTTATCTTCTACATATGAAGGAATTTCACCAGACACACGCAGACAAAAGGATCTTTATGTATCCACGTCCAATAATGCATTTCTCCCATACTGTAAGCAACTATCTGCTCCATGGAAAATCTTGGGTGTGGAAAGGGTTTTTAAAACCTTTAAAACCAAAAAGGTTTTTGAAAACTTTTTAAAACCATAGACTGCTGCCTAAGGGTTATTGAGGGTTGTTTTGTTTTCTTTTTCTTTTCTTTTTCCCATTATAACACATTTGCTTGCATTGTTCATGTCCATACAAAGTAGCAGTATTTTAATCCCACATGCTCCTTACATTTTTAGAATGAACACATGAAATAAAATGAAAAATATTTGAGGTTAGTATTTCTTATTGGGAGATTAATCAGCTTGGAGCTGGCAATTTTTATTTAAATCCAAAGGAACAGCCAATAATGAAGTATAAACAATACTAGAGCAATATGTTGTATAATCAATCATGTAATATGTGATTCAAAAAATCTTTGTAAGAAACATACCACCAATCTATTTATGCACTACAAATTCATATTAAATAATGAAAAGCTGCAAATTACAGACACAATAGAAACAAGTGTACATAAGTTCATGAATGATGCATTAACCCAGACATTGGCAAAAATCATAAACCATGGTTGGGCAAGTATAAATCTTCATTTTCACAGATTGTATGGTGTTAAACAGACTGTAAACCTTGGTTGAAAATTCACCTACAGAGCATTGTGGGGATCAAATGGCATTATTATGTTTCCACAAATGTAGGAGAAAAGGGATGGAAAAGAACATTGAAAAATTCTGAAAAAACAACTGCAAATACCAGCATGCCTTAACTGCAATACAATAAAAGTAATTTTACAGCTAAAACAAAGTAATACCACATTTCTGAGATTTGTGATACATAGCAGGAGCTGGGCCAAAGTATGGTACATATTTATACGGGCAGTGTGTGTGCCCTTTCAGCACACACAAAATATTATACAGCTTGATCTGACACAGTCAGCAAACAGTCTACACATTATGTTGTTGCAATGAGTCTAATTTCAATAACAGTTCAGGACCAGAAGTAAATAAATAAACTAAGGAAATAAATAAAAGGAGGAACTAAGTAAAACAACTACCCTTTCATAGGAAAAAGAATCCAATGTGACTCTGAGCAAGGTCAGTGGTATTTCTGGAATATTATCTTCATCTCTGAAGATCAACTTGCCTAACAGAGCTCAAGGGTGGCAAAACTTTCACAACAGGAAATGAGCAAGAGAGGGAGCTTTTAAAATGTCTGTGACCTTCAGCACCCATGTAAAGAGGAACTGAAATGTGATGTTTTCATGCAAAGGCCATATTTGCTAGATACTACTGCTGCTTTTGGAAGGTGGGTTCTTGAGATTTTTGCATATGGTGGATGTTGTGCTGTTGAAAATACTGATACTATGTAGAGCTTCCTGAAATCAGTTCCTAGAGCCATCCCCAGTCACTTAGGACCCCAGTCACTTAGAACAAGCTATTTCTCAGAGAGATTAACAGAAACTGCTCTGATCTGGATACTGTGCTTCTGTGAGATGGACTCAAAATACATTTTAATGCTTTGTGAGCCCTCTTGCACTTACAAGACAATGGCATGGGCTAGTGAACCTGTTTTTCAAAGGTGTAAAATCTGTTCCCACTTCTATGCATTGTTAAGTACATTGCTAATCTGAGTGTCAGTGAGTGGATTAATGAGCTGCCTTCTCACAGAAAAATTCTGGCCACTGGCTCTGAAGCCTTTCACACTGTACAAGTCTGGCCATCTTAAGCTGCATCTCAAATGTCCAAAAGAAGAGAACATGAATACAAGATTTGACTCCTCAAGTGTGTGTTTTCAGTTTTGGAAACATTTCTGAACTTAGGTCATTGAAAAACCTGACTGAGTTAACTGCAATAGGACATCCAAAAGGCATGAAGAAATATCCAGATTTTCTCTTAATTATGCAGACAAAATAATAGCCATCAAAAAAATATTCTGATTTGCTGGTGTTAGCTTTTCTGGAGAAACAGAAATTTACAGAAAATATGAAGTGAAACAGAAGTCTCTGAAATTAAAATACAGTTGTCAGTCAGCCATAAGTACCTTGTACAGAACCTACCACTGAATTGTCTTCCCCAGGACTAAACAGCCTGGTGGCTGTGTTGCACTTTTTGACATGTTTCATGCATTTAGGTGTCCCACAGGAGCTGAATGTATTTTTGTTGTCTCTGGGCAGGAAGAGAGTTTAAAATGCTTATGTGTTGCTCACCAGAGAGATTGAACCCCTCTAACAAAACAGAACTTACTAGAACGACCCATGGTTTGGAATTACCATTTGGTCATAAAGGACTGCATGCCAAAATTTTGTCAGAGACAAATTGTTGAGAAAAATCTTATGAAAGAGATGAATGAAAAACCACCTGGTCTGGTACTATGTGAAGTGACAGAAAGTGAACGACTGATGCAATGGAGAATTTGTTATTGACTTTAGTGGCGGCAAATCTCAACTTCCCTGTTGTTCAACACAACCACTTTTTAGAGAATTACTTTACTGGGGAAAAAATATTCAGCACTTATAAAGAGACATTGATTTCTTTCAGCTCATTCAGTCTGACCTGGGAAAGACAAATGGTGAAGGTGTTAATGGACTAATGTAAAAAGAGCACATAGGCTAGTGAATAGTTACAGTTGCTCCTCACACCAGGATACACTTTGCAGGTTTACCACAGGCTAAGATGAAGGATGTAGGATGAAATTCAGAAATTACCCTTCTATCAGTCATGCAATTTTATGACATTGAAAAGAAAGTCACAGCAGGCAGAAGAAAACTACCTTAGGCCTCTTCAAAGTCTAAGACAGTTTCAATGTAGGTTTCAAAGTGCTTTGAAAATCCCCCTTGAGCCAGCAAACATGAACAGGTAGGATGTGCACAGACAGTGATTGCTAGTTGAGGAAAAGACCGAATTGTTCCTAACTTTATATCTTACCTTCCAAAACCTGCTATCTCCCAGTATTGGAAAGCTCTCAGCTCCATTATTCTTAAATTGCTCCATATTACTACATCCTCCTGCTCTTGAAGGTGGTTTGTTATAGTTACACTCCTGCCAGGTAGGTATAAAGAAATAAATGATATATTTTGATACAAAGGTATTTTGCTGAACTGGATGGATTAAGGAACTGGTAATAAATTTTATTTTGTCTTCTAGGCCACTGGTGCAAACTAAGTCCAGTTCAATGGTGACGAGAAGTTATTGCTACCTGATAGCAGAACCAAATACATGTGAAATTGATTGGCAGTTCTTAGCCCAGGTCCTTGTGACTTGGTCATGAAATTGCCCCTTCTGACACAAATTGGACCCAATGAAGCTGTGTTAATGCAAATGCCCAGGAACAAGTAGGGTGGAACACTCTAGTTTGTGACTGGGAGAATCAAGTGACATTCTTCATTTAAAAAGCTTTCTTCATAAAATGTACTTTTGTCAAGACTGAACTTTATAAAATTCAACACGAACATTTGAGATAATTATAAAATTTCAACACAATCTTTTTGTTGGAAGTTTCAGGCTGAAATATTTTTTTCATTTTACCTCAAAATGTTGTTCAGCTTTGGAATTTTATTTTTAAAAAAGGAAAATAAATTACATGTTATGATGGGTGTTTCAGGTGACAGTTAGAGTGGGATTCATTTTGCCTAACTTTAGACATCTACACTGTAGGCGTCAACCTCAGAGCTAGTCACTCCAGGCTTCCTTTATAGTTAATGGAAAGAAACAGGTACATTTAAGGTGTGACTCGTCCTACCTATTTTAAATATCTACTTTAAGATCAGAAATGATCTTAAAATTACTGTCTCTCTCCACTGCCTATGGTATAAGTCTACAGAGGTCTCAAATGGAGATCTACCAGAGACACCTTCTACTGCTCAGATGAGCCCTCTCCCAGTTGTCTAACTCTCCATTGCATACACTTTTTTTTCAGCTTTCTAACAGTGAAAACCATAACTAATAATATATTTTTACTTGAAATGAAAGGCTACATGTTGCTTCAGAATTTTCATTTAATGAATAAACTTCTTTTCCAAATGAATTCAAATTTTAAAGTGGAAAACCCTATTAGCTATGTGTGAAGCTGAAATTATATAAGGGAAATTTTAGCAGGCAAGAAGGATGAAAAATGACAGGTTCTCTCATCCTGTGTCTCACATCTAATCAAATTATTTCCACTCACAATTACCAAAGTCAGCAGAAAAGCTACAAGGAGGTTCTGTGGGATGGAGGATTCAAGGATTCAATGATTTTGCTCTCCAATCTCAGCTGCCATGAAGGAAAGGGACAGGAACAAGACAGCTAGGAAAGCAGAGAGAAGAGATGGGGACAGGTGGGACTGACTGCTCATGGGAAGCATGCAGTGGGTGGGAAGGGCATGAAGAAATAGATGTTTTAAAGAGTGGCTGAAAATGGGAAGGGGCAAGAGTGTCTGAAGGGAAGGCGAATGTAAGAAAGGACAGAAAGGGTAGCTGAAGAAAAGAAGCTCTAGAGACATTGACATTTTGCTTTAAATTAAAATTCCAAAATGAGGGTTGTTTTCTCACAGGTTTGATCATAATTTCCTAGGTTGCCAGGCACACGTCAGACACAGTAAAGAAGCACAAGTGGAGCCTTCTTTTCCTTCTATATTTAGTGTATCCTGATTCAGCTCCAGAACTGTTTGTAGCCCTCTTTACTCTTTCTCATCTTATACTTCCACAGATCCAAACCATTTTTTTGGCTGCACTGGACTCAGATTCAGCCACACAGCTGGAAATATAATTCATTTCACTCAGCAGAACCAACTTCATTGGTAAAAACAAATTTACATTGATTGCCTCTGAGCCTAACACACGCACTTTCTCCAGCCCTCTGCCTAACAAAACTGTGAAGGAGATTTTTGACTTGCCAATAACCTCACAAACAAATTAGCTTGATTTTAACTCCATTACTCAGGCTAATCTCTCTTGGATTTCCTAGCATTTACACAGAAACTGGTTCATTCATAATAGATGGTGTGTACATTTAGCTTTTGTAATTCAAGGAATGTGTTAGGTGGTTTGTGGTGACATTTTTCTTAATAATGTGGGCAGCACTGGAATGTCTTTCTCCAACTACTGGTCTCTTGGTGGATGCACACATTATTTAGATTGAGAGCAAGAAACTCTCTCAGGTGGTTTTCAGGTAAAACAGAAAGTATCTGCAGGGAAGATTAGAAACAATATTGAGATGTGCCTTTGCCTAGAACAGAATCCCAGACTGACAACGGGGTTTCATGCAATTACCTTTTAGCAATCTTCAGCTGCCTTCCTCCCCTCACCACTTTCTTTCAGGTAGGAGGAAAAATGAAAATATAGGAAAATGAAAATATGGGAAGCCAGACCAGGAACAGGCAGGAGTTTTAGGCATGCCTCTAACATTGATTCACCCTACAGCTTCATGCTAGTGCATATCCTCTCGGCTTCAGTGGGACAGGTCTCCTAGGCAATGTCAAATTAGCCACACTTCTGATCCTGCACTCAAAACCAGACACTGATACCATCTCATTATTACTATACAAATCTAATCTAAGAGGCAGCTTCACCCCAGAGTATTAACATCTAATTGCTTTAGAAACAGGCTAAACTTCACTTTCTTACACAGTCACATGATTCAATGAATGGCAAAACAAGTGGGCTTTAGACACCTCCTTCCTCTGTGTTTTTCTCACAGATCTCCAAAGAAACTATGTGTATATGCAATATTTTGGCCATTGTGTAATTCTGAGTTCTTTCATGCCTTCGCTTTGCCTGCGAATGCACTTGTCTCCCATATTCACAGGAGAAATAAGAAATACAACAGCCAGCATTTTTGATGTAGTAATTCACGTGACTTGGCAAAGTTTTCCTCTCCTGAAAGTGGAGGATACCAACAAGATCCCTGACACTGCCTGCCTTCTGTCATTCCCCCACCACAGTTTTTCAGCTCTTTGTTGTTAGGAACTGAGCTTCACACTGCACAGAAGGAATAATGGACATATGAAAGTTCACCTGGGAAGGATGCACATTTTACTCTAGCAATGAAATAAAAGCAGATGAGAGCCTTGAACTGAAAGTTGTGATAGGTAATGTGACAACAGGAAATCCCTAGAACACAAATTACCTTTCCCATTTATCTATAAGTTATTTTTGTACAAATCTTGTACAACTTTTTTTCTCTTTATCTGGAGAAAAGGTTGAAAACTAGCTGAAGAAAATGCGAATAGCACAGAGGACTAAGCAAAGATAGCATCATTAAAATAAAAAATTCAGTTAATAATTCCCTTCTGGTCTTAGGTGCCAAGAGACAGTACTCCCCAGGTCTGTGTTTCCCCAGTTACACCATTAATAAGGTTTTCTAATGCCACAGCAGAATCCTGTAACTTATAAAACCACTTAGATGTTTGTTACATACTTACATGTTTTGCCACACATATCGGTTCAGCAGGAAACAAATATATAACAAAGGCTCTTTGCTAAATTTCAAAGCCAAAAGTTGAAGAATTTGGGGCAACAAGAAGTCAGTGATCAGTGTAGCTTACACACAAGCAATTTTACTCTTTTAGCATCTCAGAAGTCATGATATTTTGTGCACCCACATTCTTGGGCCACACCATCAGAACTGCATCCCTATTGAATTGCACATTGTGCTTAGCCCACTTACAGGTGGTGTCCTACCATCCCCATGAGGCCTTAATTATTTCATTAGTTCATTTGAACATCCTGCCCACCTTAGCCACTTTGATCTTGGAGGCAAGCTTCTTCTCATGAAGAGCCCTGCAGAGCCCAGGCATTCTCCTCGTGTTTGTGAAATCTGGGTCCCTCATGTCTCATCTTTATTTGCAAGTGAGTGCAGAGAACACCAGGAAGCTTCAATTACAGATCCACAGCAGTGAAGTGCATCTGCGGTGTGCTTCCCACAAGCATAGGAGCACCTGTAAAGATTTTCAATTCAGCATGTAGCACAGACACACAAAAATGAAACACTCTGCTCTAGGAACAGCAACTTAGGTTTTGTGGGTGTTTGCAAAAGAAAAGAGGTAGAAGAGAAGGAAATCTTCTAGATACTGCAGGAACAGATAAAAGGAAAATTCCTTTTCAAATTTTTGTGACATCCTTCTGTCAAAGGCTCAGCAGACAATATGGAGATTTAACACAGATTAGGCTTTACATTTAAGGGGGTGACAGCACTATTGTCAATTAATCCTACAGAAGATAAGCTCTGAGAGCACTGCTTCTGGCCTGAGTTTCTCTTGGTACCTTTTGTCTGTCTATGTTGAGAATTCAGATAAAGTTAGAAATCAAGATCACAAAGTATGTTTATATAAAAAGTACATTCATTGTCATACAAAGCAGCATCTTTAAAGAGAGAGCTAAGGTGAGAATCGTCTAAGTAAATGTTGTCCACAGATGTTTGTGCATGAGCTAGCTGGGTACAGTCTTCTTGCAAGAAGGAGCCTGGTACCCTTGTCATCAATTCCCTCCTGTGCTATTTGGGCAAAATGGGTCAAACTAACCACATACTCAGAGCACCCAGCTCACAAGTGAACATTTGTCTATTGATGCCTAAGTATAGAGAAATCCAGAACAGTGTGTTTGCCCAAGAGTCCTGCGAGGGTAGATTTACAATAGCAGACAATAACATACTTGTATAAAAGTATTTACTGTCCTATAGTCACAAATGTAAGTCAGCCCAAGGTATAACACATCCTTTGCCTCCACAGCACTCTTATGCTCTGTTGGCACACCTTGGTGCCCATACTGCTGTAACTTTGCAGATATAATTACCCATATTTGCTAGGCCACAACAGTGCAGATATGATAGCAAGTTTATGCTACCATTTATGTTTTCACTGGTCTCATGCATCCCCCATGCTGTTTGCAGGGGGAAATAAGAATCTTTTTCTTCAGAAAGTTCAGAGGCCATCTTGCACTCTGGTTCAGCTGGTAGAGCTGGCAGTGACTCATGTCGCACAAAAATACAAAAAGCAAGAAAAACAGGAAATCTTGTGATTCCTGTTTCTAAAATAAGGCTTTAAAAGTCATTAGAATGATCCTGTGTCTCTGTTAGCCACCACGGATCCTGGCCAGTTTCCAAAACAATGAGCATCACCCTCATCTCTGGAAACCTGGCTCTCAACTGCAATGTCAGCTGGCAGGAGGGGGCGAGAAAAAGGAAACAAACCAAAAACATCCTACAGAATTAGTTAGGAGTTGGAACACAATTTGCACTGAAGAAGCAAATGAAGAGTATGCTCACACATCATTGAGGAAATACATTGATCCCTGAACAGAAACAGGACAGGATCCCTGTCCTGAAATCAGTACTTCCTAAATATGTGTACATTGTCTATAGTTAGTACCAATCACTCCTCTTCTAGCCAGGGTGATACAAGTATGAGGGATACTAAATGGCCCTGGGGCATCTCAATATTATAAATATTCAGATGAAATATGAAATATGAAAATATTTTGTATGTTGCAGTTTTTAGAGCTGAATATGTTTCATTCCTTTGAACTCTTTCCTTTCACTCATTTTCTGCACACTTTTTTTTTTTTTTTTTGAAGACATTCAGATTTTCTTGAATGCAGCTTTTCTCTGCAAAACATTCCATCATGAGAAATATTTTGAAATAAAAGAAAATGGAATCATTAATTTTGTGTGCATTGCAGTTTTGGTTCCAAAGGTTATTCATTCATTTACAAATCCATTCTACCTGTTCAGCTAATTTCACTTTCTTTCCCAGTTATACCAAATCAAATTATTACCCAGAGTTAAATAAAATTACTTCATTTTGATTCTTATTTTTTTCCCCTGAATGAAAAAAAAAAAAAAAACCAAAAAAACCAAAAAAACAAACTACTTTTGTTGGGAGCTGAGTGCCTTCCTAGCTAACACATCAGTTACCTTTTCTTTGGGTGCATCCTCCGTTTCTTTACACCACCTTTGGGTACTCACTGCCACAAAGGGATCAGAGGCGTTCATGAGAAGTTATCCCTCACAGCAGCCAAGGTTCTGTAAGTGGGAGAGCGGTGATGTGCCAGCACGAGAGGCAGCACACCTCAGTGGAGACACAACGAGAATTTGGAAGGCTCGAGCTCTACCCCTAAATCTGCAATTTTAGGTACAGCATGTAGCAGTTTCCACATCAGTGAACTGGAATGGCTTTTATTTTATTTCCTTCTTAAAATACTTATTGATCTTACAATTCAAACTGCTAAGAAATAAGGGGGGAAAATAGGTAATCCTGCTAAATGAAGCAGGATTATACTGTCTAATAAAGACAGTATTTTGTTCTATACCATGCATTTTGCTGGGTTTTTTTTCTAACTAGGTAAAAACTACATACAAATAGCACTGGCTCAAGACTTTTCTAGACAATTAGTATTTGAATTCCTAAAAGAAATAATGGTATAGATTTAAAATAAAAATACCACTAGTATCAGAGGGCTATATAATATTGGAAATCTGGTAGTATGTTAAAGTTTAAGAACCTACAAAATGAATATTTCTGAGCTTGAAAGATCAATCAAAACTTGATCAATACCTAAGTGTCCAAGAGGTCAATATTGGTACCAAAGTTTTTAACTTGTAACTAAGCCCGTAAAAGAAGTTGACAGCAAGTTATTGAGAACTGATAAAGGTGAAGTTATTTCAGCTAATAACAGTCTGCAGAGGATTGTGAAATTCCTCAGATATACTTAAAGTCATTGGAGCTCTAGGCAGCATGGTGGCAGATTAAATTTATCATGGATAAGCAGGAAATAGTGCACATTGACACATTAAAAAAATCAAAGTCACTGACAGTCTCTAAGCCCAGCTGCTGCTCCAGTGGAGAAAGAAATGGAGGAGCCAGCACGAGCAGATCAGAAAGAGATGATGAGTACAGTTAAAATTACATAGGTTAGACATAGCATGAGGAATGACACTCAAAGTAAAGGGGGGGAGGGGAGGAGAGAGGTTTTTAGGGGCTCTGGATTCATGGGTAATGATGACTGTTGATCCTGGAAGGGAACATCATGAAATATTTGTATAAAAAATAATGGGAAATATTTTAAAGTGTGAAAGATTCAAATAAAATATTTTATTCTTAATATGAACCACTGAAAGGAAAAAAAAAAGGAGAAATTGAAAAAAATATAAACATAAGCAAACCCATGAGGAAGTTATTGACTGCAGTGGTGTCTCCCCTCAGTCTCCCTTTCTCCAGGGTGAGCAGACCAAGTGACCTCACCAGCAACTCATACAACTTCCCCTCAAGAGACCCTTCAACATCTTTGTGGCCTTTCTTTGGATGCTTTCTAAAAGCTTTCTCATATTGTCATGCCCAAAACTGCTCACAGTACTAGAGGTGAGAGTACACCTAACAGAGAAACCATAAATATAGCAGAGTTTGAGCTTCAGTATTTTTTCTGAATGGAGGTCGCTTGCTGAATCACAGACTTATGTTAGGCATTCAACCTACTGGCTGCTACTCTCTGTTATAAAGCAAATGCAGATGCATGCTGGTAGAAAAAGCTCCTTGAATCATCTCAGGAAAAGCTGCAATGACATTCCCTATTATGCTTCACAATAGGAGTTTCTCTTGACTCTCTTTGCTTTATTCCTCAAATCAGAAAGAGAAGGAGAAAGAAAATACTTTTCCTCTGGTTGACTGAGTTTCAGAGAATGTCAGGTCTGGTCTCTCTTGCTTTCCTTAGAATTGCCCAGATGGCTCCTTTGAAATGGATGTGTCTAATTTTAGAGCAAGAAAGAGGAAAAGAGGAAAGCTAGAGAGGCTAAAGCAAGGTGACTTTTCCCTGCATGTGTTGGTGCGTTAAGACTCTGTAGCAACATTTTTCTCTTTTTCTCTGCTTGACTCTTTCTCTAGTCTCTTTTTTTCCCCCCACAGATAAGCACGTTTGTTAACTTTAATGAAGTACAGAGACTGAAGTACAGAAACTGCTCTGTGTTTTATTCATGTGGAATTCTCTTAAGCATGTCAAGGACTCATTTGCTTTATTTGTTTTCTGTGACCATCCTGAGAAAAAGATGCACCAAAACCACCATAATATCATACTAAATGGGAGTAATGGGGCATGAATTTCAGGTTACTGAGGCAGCTGCTCATGGAAGTGAAACAATAAAATAATACATGCTGTTATTACAGCTGTGTGCACTTTGTTTTTGAACACGTGTCTCATGTTCCAAACTAATCACTGCAGATTTTATGTGTAACTTGGCTTTCTTCTGTTTAACACAACACAAAGTGGCATACACAAATAAAACAATGAAGTATCTTTAAAGTAAAAAGCTGTATAATTAGAGCCAAAGAGCTGAAACTGCTGCAGACAAAGGATACAGATTTCAAGTGAACTTGAATTCAAGATCTTTGGCATTCTCATCTTACAACTAGAGTACATGGCAGAGGTACTTTACAGTTGCTTGCAAAATGTTTTAGATGATTTATTGTTCAGTTTGTACAGCCCCTTGTAATAAAAAATTCATCCTTTAAAAGAAGGATCTATTGTGTAGGATAGGTAAAAGCCTAAGAAAAAACAGGAGATTGCAAACTACAAGCAAGTAAAGGAGTTTTGTGTTGGTCTGTCATGATTGTTTTCCAAAGAATAAGATCTTCACAACAAAATCTCCCAAGATCTTCTTAGTTCCAACAACCCTACTATGGGCAGGGACACCTTCCACTAGCCCATGTTGCTCAAAGCCCCATCTAACATGGCCTTGAGTTATGAAAAATATAAATAAAACAGGGGCTTTCTATCAAAAAATATGTCTATTCCAAATGGCTCATTTGGGAATTTGATGAAGATCAACAGGCAAAGAAATGAGCTCAGACAGTGGTTCATGTTACTGAGATGAGTTTGTGCTATTAATTAAAATGGAACTTATTGCTACTTAAAGTTTCTCTGTTCTATCTTCAGTACCTTAGTAAATTAATTTTCTGAAGTCTTCTCCATTCAAACTAAGGAACATTATGATAGATGATCATGTTTCTCTATGCTAGTTTGAAGGGTAATTTACAGGAGGTCTGGTGGAGGCTAATGCTGGAACTGATTGACTCTTATTGGCTCTGGGCTTACCAAGGTAAAGGGGCAGCTGAAGCCTGGGATTAAGGACAAATTGACAGCCACTGTGTCATCTCCTTCAAGAACATCATTACCCTGCATTCCCAGGGAGATGGGTGCAAGGGGCCGTGTTTTTCTCTAGGCACTGTAGGATTATTCAGTGAAGTGGGTCTTTGAAACCCTGATTATGCATATTTAATATAATTTTTGGCAAAGTTTTACCTCAGCACCATTGAACTGCAGCATATTTTCCATATGTTGCGTTGAGTGGGGTTTTTTGAGTAAGAACAGGATGATATCAACTTACACTTTGCTGTTAACAACCATTAACACTGGACATTGGACATGTATACCAAATAAAGGTCCTGCTCTTGGGACTCTGATTTCACTGGAAAAGACAAACCCTTTGCTTCTGCTGGTTTTGTTCTTAGTGAATTCACTAAATGCTGTCTTTTTCTGATTGTTTCTATATAAAGGATATACATCTTGGGATAAATATTTACATAGAAATATCATCTAGTTTTTCTTCTAGAGAGCCATTTTCAATAGACTGGAGCTGTGATGAGATTTGTGAATATTAATATGCAAATATTACAGTGAGTCCCATTTACAATAATGGGTATGAATTATGCATTTGTAAGTCAATGTCCCAAGATTTCTGGTGTACACTTGAGGATATTTGCAGCTGCAGTACAACTGATGCTAAATATGGTAAGTGTAGAATTTTTGTTTTCCATTTTTTGCTTGGTTTTCTCCTTCAGATTCTTTTTATTTTAGATGCTAACTATGACTGTCTTAGAGCTCCCCAGTGTACACCTATTGCAAACTGAATTTCCTCTTATATTTAAAAGACACAAAAAATAGCATGAAGAAAGCTTCCTATTAGGGATTGTCGTGGAAAAATGCCAGAAGATAGTGATTCTCATAGCAGGAGATACAGAAGACAAAAGCTAGTACAAAAGAGACTAAAAGCTGAGTTGAGATCCAACAGTGTTGTGAAGAATGGAGCCAGATCCATATCCATATCTATATCCATATCCATCACATATCCAGAGAAACAAAGGCTCTGGATTCTACCAGCACCCTAGTAAGTACTAAAACAAAAGATTCACAAGCTTCTCAGAAATCCTCACTTCCTATTTTCCTGTTTAGGGACCAATTTTCCAAGGAGCAGGGTAGCAGAGTTAGAGTAGTATTTGGTACCTGGATTGAAATGCACCTGGGCAAAAGGCTCTTCTAGCCTCTGCTCCATTCCACCCTCACAGCCTAAAACCCTGAATTACTCCACCTGCACATTTCTCAAAAAGATCTTGAAGCCTGCAGACTCAAAATGTCCTCAGAGCTTATGACAATCCAGTCACCAAAGAAATCTTTTTAAAAGTCCTGTCCTGTTGTTCTTAGCAATATGCTGTGACCATGCTACAAGAAGGTATTCCCTTGTCAAAATATTTTCTTCTTATGATAATTGTTATTGTTATATTATTTTTCAGCTGATACCATATTTGAACATGGGAAACAATCAAGCAAACAGCTTAAATTTTATTGCCACGGCTCAGAATTTTGACAACACACATCATTTGATAGCAGCTTTTCATCTATGTGCCTTTCTATGAGAATAGGCAGACTTAACATATCTCTTTTAATTAACAACAGCATTCCACTGCCACTTGTGCCTGTAAAATCTTCCAAAACTCAGTGGAACAGCACTGGCAAAACACTTTGGACTTAGGTGCTTTGCTGTTATGAAGAAAAACCTGATAAAAGAGAGAATACAGAAAACAAATTCCACAGGGAATAAGAATAATAGCATTGCACAACAGTGACTCTTGTCTTGTAGATTATGGAGTAGTGGCTGTCTGAGAGACATTGACATTGGAAAGTGGTCCATGAGATGATCATAGAGAAAAAATTAAAAAACAAAGGCAGTCCCACACACAGTCACTCAAGTGGAGAACTAAAATGGGAAGAAGTGAAAGGAATAAAAGAGAAATCCTTAACTTAAAAGTAACTTAACTGTAAATGAAAATTATTGTGGCAACACTGCAAAAGGTGGAGCAGAGATCTTCCTCAGACAGAGTAAGTGCATGTGGAATTTTTTTGAAAGGCTAAATTGTATTTTGATTAAAGTAAGTGGTAATATTATACAACATATTGAGAATGGGATGTTGGATGTTGGCAGCAATGTTGGGATTAAGTACATGATTATTACAGTTCAGGACAACAGTTTCTAATAGTGGTTGGTGCAGAAAAAGTGTAAGGAGACATGAATGATGTATTAACAGAGCCAGGCTTCAAACTATTTGTGAAAGGAAATTCTGCTTTAGAAACAAGGGACAAGATTTGCTGCCAGCATTATTCATGCTGCTTCATTGAAATATATGGAATTACCCTGATTTAGTTGTAGAGGTCTTGCTTTTACCTGTGGAAGACACTATTTTGCTTTGGCTTGCAAAAATACAAAATGATTCCATTAAAAAATATCAGCTTTGGCAGTTCTAGCCTCCTCTCCATTATATAATTGTATCAGTGAGTTTTCAATGAAACATTTTTTCATAAGGAAATACTAGTTCTTGTTTGCCAGAAAAGGCCCATTCTGAAAAATTTAAAATTTCAAAAGAGGTAGTGAAAACAAACTTGTCAACTTATGTGAGATTTGGTGAATTGTATAACTAAGTCCTCTTTTTTGCTTTAACATTTCAATAAATTCATTGTGACAAAGAGGGGAACAACCAAGAGTCAGCCCTGATTTTTATTTCACAAATATATTTTGTGTTTATAATCATTTGGAACAGCAAACAGAATGTAAAACACCTTGAAAGTTGCCTTGAAAAGGAGAAAATAGTTCTAATCAGATGCCTCTGAGCTCAAAATCTAATCTATCCATTGCCTCCTACATGGCAAGCATAGTATCTCCCACTTTTACCTTGCCACATGAGGCTATTACCCCTACTGGTAATCATTGTATCAGGCCCTACCTTTTCTATCACTCCATTAAGCCAGCACCTTAAGGGTTAAGGAAGAAACTTTGTCAGGGGCTTTGTCAGAGGAGTTTTCTGAGAACCATTAATTTGCAGTGTGCTATTTAAAGAACACGTCTGTTCATCAGAGGATAATCTCAGAAATCTGTGGGTTTGCAAAGTGGCAGGTACCCAGCTCTGCCTTGGCTGAAAACAGCAGAGATTTACTTTCATATCTACCTCCCACATACAGGAGCTTTTGCCTTGGTTTTTCTGCTCAGCTCCTCATGACAAGGCATTTCAGGCTGTGCATCTGAACTTTGTTGGAAGTTTCTTTATACATTCAAAATGAAGGGTGCTGAGCCAAGCACTCAGGCTTTCTGCAGGAATTTAAACATGGGTACATTGATGATGAGGGGTTGCTCTGGAGGTTTGTGCTCACTATTTTTGGGTTCAGCTGTTAACCACTAATGCAGCCATGCCATCTCCTCAGTCATTCCTGCTGTCCTTCTTTGAATATATCCTGGCTTTGCTAATTACCTTTTCCAGCTAAGAGTTCCAGAAATGAACTCTTTGTCATGATGTGGAAATAATAAGGATTTAAGTTTCTAAGTTATAGTCCAATAAATAAATTGTAAGATGGATTAATTGAGATTTGTGAGCCAACACAGATCACTGGTCTGTGTCTGACACACCAAAACTTATCAATGTCCTCAAATAGCTGTCCTTGTCAGGTTTGGGGAGCTCTTGGTGAGCCAAAAAAAAAATGCAAAATGCGCACTTACTGTATCCATTACTTGCTCAGAATTAATTTTACAGAATCCCAGAATGGGTCAGGTTGGGTCAGGACCATGGTGAGTCACCTGGCCCAACCTCCCTGTTCAGGCAGGATTATCCTAGAGCACATTGGTGCAGGATTGTGTCCAGACAGTTCTTCAGTATCTCCAGTGAGGGAGAATCCACAACCTCTCCAGGCAACCTGTGCCAGTGTGTGGTCACCCACGTAAACAAGTTTTTGTTCATGTTCAGATGGAACTTTTTGTGCATCAATTTCTGCCCATTGCCTCCTGTCCTATTGCTCAGATGGAGCAGAGCCTGGCTCCATCCTCTTGACACCTCCCTTCAGATACTGATAGACATTTCTGAGGCTCCTTCTCAGCTGTGTCTTCTCGAGGCTGACCAGGCCCAGGTCCCTCAGCCTTTCCTGGGAAGAGAGATGTTCCAGTCCCTTAATCATCTTTGTTACCCTCCACTGGACCCACTCAGGAGCTCCACATCCCTCTTGTACTTGGGAGCCCAGAACTGGACACAGCGCTCCAGATGTGCCTCACCAGGGCTGAGCAGAGGGGCAGGATCACCTCCCCGACCTGCTGGCAGTGCTCTTCCTAATGTACCCCAGGATACCACTGGTCTCCTTGGCCACAGGACACACTGCTGGCTCATGGATGGCTTGTTGTGCACCAGGACTCCCAGGTCCTTTTCCACAGAGCTGCTTTCCAGCAGGTCAGCTCGCAGATTATACTAGTGTATGGTTACACCTGATTAATTTTATTTTTGATATCTAGTACAAATCTCTGCTCTTGGCAACTGCCTGAAGAGGACCTCAGTGACTCTGGAAGGGAAGGCATGAGTAGTCCCAAGCCTTCCTGCTGGCCTTTCCCCAGGGCTGTTTACCTTGTACTGCCAGGCACTGCTCAGGAGTGAGGTCAAAAACAGACCCAATGCCCTGGGGCTGAGGTGAGTAATGAAGGCTCCATCCCAGGAGCACCTGTGCTGGTCCCTGTCCCCCCCCATTCCAGAATGCTCCCACCTTGGCTGGCCCAGATCAGTCTCTGGGAGGCTGGCCTGGATGAGGTCTGGCCTCCCTGTGCCTGGGATGGAACATGAAATATTGCATTGCATTGCATATATTGCATTTCATTAATCTAACCATCTAGTTACATGAGAATACTTTTACCTATCTCTCTCTCTTTTTTAGCCAGACATAAATTGAAACTCATATTCTGCTGTTATTAATGCCAGATCTCTGCACTTCACAAAGCATACAGATAGAGGTAGTTCATGAAGGGCACATTTCCACTTTGCATAGGCACTGCCAAATCAGCCACACTATCAAGAAGACCTTATCACCTGCAGATGGCTCCTATTTTAAATTGTCACCCAATGTTCCAGCTGTCTCTTTTGGAAGCCATTCTGTTTCACATGGCATGTTTTGCACAGCTGGCCAGGGAGACAGGGGGAACAGAGACAGCCCTGTTCTCAGGGCCAGGCAGAACTCTTGGAATTATCTTCCCAAAAGTGACTGTATGTCACAACTGTCACCATTTGCACCTCAGCCTTGTTCTTTTGACTTCTACAAAAGGTAATCCTTGTAGCAGAAGCAACAGACATGGAGACTCAGGCTTGTTCAAGCCTTACAAAGCTGCATAGAAATTACCTGCATGAGGAATGAGCTTTCCTGTTCACTGTGAACCACACTCAGCTGGAAGCAGTACATATATAGATGCAAGACTGACCCATGTCTGTTTTTGCCTTCTCTCTCAGTGTAATCAGCCACTAATTTTTCCACACCAGGAAGTAGCAGCTGTTGGGACAGTTCCCCTCTGGAACTGTCCCTTAACAAGAGAGCTTAATATTACTATTTGCACCTTCTTAGCTGCTCACACTCCATGAGGAAAAGCAATGAAGGATGTTAGTGGGAATTCTGATGAGATGGTTCTTTGCAGTCACCCGTATCTCTGAGAAGTGTTCAGGATCAGCTCTACTGAAGAGGAGGACAGCATGACTTTTTGTTCTCTTTGTCTCAGGCTTCATCTGCAGTGGCCCTGTCTTTGTTGATTAAAAATTATTTCTTATCTACATGATGCCAGGGTGAGATTGGCAGCCCACAGGAAAAGCACTTCATGCAATGGTTGTGTTTTCCTGCTTTATATTTTTCTCTCAGTAAGTTTGGCTAGATTTTCTGACTCCTAAAGCAGCAGCAGACAGATCTGATCACTGAATTGAGGACAGATGAATAATAACTGATAACGAGCTCTGCAACACAGCAAGGGGCCTGAAAGCGGAAACCTCTGCATCAGTGGAGCCGGAATGGAAAATTTTGTTGATGAAAAATTGGTTTAGACTTTATGCATGACTCTACAAGCAGCTGGGCTTGCTGGAAACACAGGGAGTACAGCTACTCCACTAGTTAGACCTTTTCCTCTCTGCCCTTGTTTTAATTAACTGGAGACATTTGATATGAAAACCTTTTACCATCTCTCCAGATCACGCGTAGGTACGAGCAGGAAGCTCATCCTGTGCTTTGTCTGGCTGGCAGTCACGGAAGAGCTGCTTTTGCTGCAGTCAGCAGCAATGGGTATCATGAATTCAGGCAGACTTTTTTTCTGATGACTGTATTCACAAGCAAAAGAAACTGCACAGAAATCAGAGGGCATTGAAATAAATCTTTTTCTTTTTGTCCCGCTTCCCCTTTCGTAGTTTGTGAACTTATTGGAGTAATTCAGAGGGGTGTAAAATCCTTGAAGACAAAGAACACAAAATATACACCTATAAATATTTGCATGTTGATGTATAGGTAAATATATATGCATAAAATGTAAACAAATACATGCATAATATACAAAAGTGTATGTGTACAAAGGCAATTTCTGCTGGCATCTGCCCTTAAATATCATTCAATACATAGAGAATCATTAAGGTTGCCAAAGACCTCTAAGATCACTGAGTCAAAATGTTTACCTAAGACCACCACTAAACTACATCACCTAGTGCCACATCCACGTCTTCTGAATGCTTCCAAGGATGGTGATTCCATGACTTCCCTATGCAGCCTGTTCCAATGCCTGATCACCCTTCCAGAGAAGAAATATTTTCTAACATCCATCTAAACCTCCCCCTGTGCAACTTGAGGCCGTTTTTTCTCATTTTCCCACTTTTACCTGGGAGAAGAGACCACATGTCCTCTACAAGTCCTGCACTATCAGTTTGGTCCACCACAGTGGACCCACATTTTGGGTTTGTAGTAAATCTGATGGCTGCTTTTTACCTCTACAAAGTAATGAACTGCAAAGTCTTTTGTATGTGCATACAATTTTGCATGACATTAATTGTAATGTAGTTCTTTTGCTTTTACTGTGCTTAGTTGCAAACTCAAATCAGAGTAATTGACCCAAGAGTTTCTAGAATACAGAATTGGCATGTAGTAATTGTCTTCTCTTCAATTTTTAAGTATTTGTATGAAATCCTAGATCTACATCAAAAGTTAATAGAAAATAATAGTCCCAAATGAGATCTGTGCAGCTCCATTGAATTTTAATGGAGCTAGCTTAAGGAAAAACTAGATTTTTATTATGATTATTACTCTGTCCTATCATTTTCTCTCAATAATATCATGGTGATTTTAAAATATATTCAATACACCCTTATCTGGAATCCTACCGAGTACAACAAAAGCACAAGAGGGATAGGGACTCCATTTTACTGCAAAATTAAGCTCAGCAGAGCACATAAATCCACATAAAACTGCAGGCATACATTTATATTGTGCTGTCTTCTTTGGGACTTAAAGGGTACATCTGGATCCTTTTCTGCACAGGTCCAGATAGACTAAGGCAGCACTGTCAGCAAGGACAATGACAATGAGCTATGGAAATGTCCTATTCCCCACGAGCAGCTGGGAGAGCTTCTGGTTGCTGTTGTAAGCCAGAAAAAGTACTACTGCTATAAGATGGATTCTGCCATGATATTTGGTTGACTCAGAAACTGCACAGGAAAAATATGATCAGGTTGAACACTTAAGTCATTTAGTTTGATTTTTTTTTTTTGAAATGTGACATTGCCAGAGAAGCATTATCTACCTGGTACTCATCCAAAATACAGTAAAGATCCTTAAGAGAAAAGTGAAACAGTAACATGACAGTCATATTCCAGGAAAGTATTTGGGAACTCCATGTAAAAATTTCAATAAGCCTTATTTTATGCTATGTTTATGAAAGTGTGGAGTCAGACCTCACAAATGTGGGATGTGATAATTCTATTCTGATCTGTGTGCCTATTCATGTGATACTGGCATTAAACGATTCTGAGTTACAAAGCACCATCCATTCACGTTCTGAATTTGTCCAGCCCCATCTGTGTCGCTGCGTGATTCATTACTTCTTCTGGACCAGAGCTTGGTAGAGGGACGTACCCAGTTTTCATGGAACAAATTCCATTTTCAAGCTATGGGGAACACTTTTGTAACAGCTGGGATTATTTTTCTGTTGTCACAATTTTATATAAGTAATGAAACATTAGGGCAAATAGGCCACAGAAAGTCAGGTAGTTGTCTAGCACAGTTCATAGGCAGTCTGACAAAAACACAGAGAAGTATTTTATGTGAAAGCTCTTTCTCAGTCATGTTCCACAGGACAGTGGTTGCATGTGAGATAAACCTTAGTGAATGCAATCACTTGGATGTTTAGCATAATAAGAAAACATCCTCTTTTTTCATTCTGGATGGGTATGCTGGTAGTGGAGTTACTAGGAGTGAAAACATACAGAAGTTTAGGAGCATGTAGCACAATTTTCATACTGTGTTTTTCGGTTATCGATGAATAATGTTAAATCTAAGACTGTTTTGCAACTGATTCACAAATTAAAGATGGGAGTGTGGGCTAAATGCATCAGATGAAGTATTCATAATGCATAATTCAAGTATTGGATTTGCAATATTCCTGTCAGTTTCAGAAAACTGGCCTTCATCTCTTTTTTTTGTCTGCTTTGTCTTTTCTTTTACATCACTTTGCTCTCATAACTAGATGTATAACAGTTTTGAGCTCTGAACAAATAATAGGCATCTCCACACTACATATCAATTACCTTTGGTCAAGAGATTGATTTAAGATTTCATGGTATCCATACTCTTAATTTATGATTGCAAAGAAAATGAGACAGGATGCCTTGAAAATCCTCTAGTGCAGTTTCTACATGAAAAATTAATTTAATTTTTTTTACTGAAACTTCTTCAGTGGGAAAAAATCATCATATTTTATGGGCACTGACACATATAATCTCCAAATTCTTGGTGGGGCATTTCATATTCTACTCACAGCATTAAAAGAAATTACTGCAAAAACCCAGTTGACAGCTCCTTTGTGTTTAGATCACTATGAACCAGAGTCCCCCAATTTTCAAACATGCCAGAAACAAACATGAATATCCTGTTGCTATTATTATGCATTGGGAAAGCACTGAAAAGATGGAAATCTGGGTCAGCAAGGCTTGTGCACATAGAAAAACAGTCCCTTGAGCTTCAAATGTAAGCACATATATCACCCGTAATATCTTAAAGTGATTTTTCCAATCATTGACTTAATTAAGGAGATGAGAATAACTAAATCTGACCCAAATCTTTCTCCTAACAGATAATTCTGTGGAAACTGTAGAAGGAGTTCACTGCAAACAGATTTGGGAACAGTCGTCTGTTATTTTCAGTTTGCTCTTTAATGGTAACAAATAGGCTTAAAGTCTAATGCCATTTTCAAAATATGCAAGTGTGCACTTTTACAGCTGTGGCTGTAATTCAAGGTATTATTTGAAAACTTGTATTGTAGTCACGCTTCGCCATATCCTGATACAATATGAAATTTAGCCAGAAAATATTTCTGAGGTTAAAAGATCATTTTCCTAAAATCAACCGCTTTCAAATTTGCCTTCTAATTTTCAAGGACTTCTTCCCAGAGTTAAATATACATTTTTCAGTGCATCATTTACTTTGCCCTTCTCTCCAATCTCCACCCTCTCTCAGCACTCAAAAAAAAAAAAAAAAAAAAAAAAAGAATAGATGTTTGATTTAAAGAATGTCCATCTGCAGCCAACAGAAAGAAAAAAACTACTTTGATTTTTGTGCAAACTTATGACTCATGGTCCTCAGCAAGAGGGAAACTTTGTTCACAGCCTCTGACTGTTTTTTCTACCACTCTTTATGCACTTGTGAGATTCTCTCCAGGCAACTAACCCTCATGCTTCCTGTCCATGTATTTTTTGGTTGGGGATGGCTCTCCAAACAGCTCAATTTTTTTTTTCTTTTACCTGCAGTGAATCTAGTAATCATTCTTTCAGATTTTCTATATTACAGTATTTTAGCTCCTTGCACAAATAGGAAGAATTTGAATCAGAAATACAGAGATTCCAGCATTTATTATAATTACTCTTTCTTTACTGTTTGTCTGTTTTACGATTGACATAGGAGGTGTGGTGTGGGCAATCATCATGTTCAAGCTGGGGGTCAGACCACCAAGTGTTTGGAGAGCTTTAGAGCACCAGTCTTCAAGATCCCAAGGTTGGGTGCAGAGACTGATGATCCAGGACCCCAGCAATGCCCAGGATTTTGGTAGCATCCCAATTAGCAGAGTTCACATGCCCATCTCTTGACCCACAATGAGGTCGATTCACACAGCCTGTGAAATACAAGCTGACCTCGCCACATTTGATCTGTGGCTCACTCATATGGGCTGCCTGAGCAGAGTTACCAAGAGTGAGCCTCAGCAACCAGAAATTCCCACGAGAGCAGAACAGCCAGTTCTCTGAGATCCTGGAATCCACATCTTTGGAAAAGCCAGGAGCCCTCATCTGAAACATGGATTCTCATTACAGCAGGACCCTGCCATGTGTGCTCCTGGCTGAGCACCTTAGCAGCTCTGCAATGGCAGCAGACAGCTGGGCAGTATAACTGGCCCCAGGAGGAGGCTAATCCTCTCTGTTCAAACAGCTGGATGCACCATACCAATGCCATACTCCGAATAAAGAGGAAAAAGAGCAAAGGATTTTATCTCTTCTGACTCAGCAGCATCCTTTTATGCTCAGAAGGCAACTTGTTGATGAAGAGATACTGCCTAGTGATAACTTCTCACTCCCTTGATTTTACCCATAATCTATGAAGAATATGTAATTTTATGACATTAAAGAACAGTATTCTAATCCGAGGAAGGCACATTTTTCCAGAGAGTGCTGTCTGACCTCCTGTGCTAAATATTAGTAACTGAAGACACATCCAATACACCATGTGTGGTTTTGGAGGCTTAATCCTTTTCCCACCTATAATGCATATCAAATAATACCTGCAAATATAAAGGGAATGCAAATTCTCCCTCCAGGATAAATACTATTGACTAAAGAAGACCACTTCCATCTTATTTCCTCCAGTACATGGTTGGAAATCCATACCAGTTCATTACAGATAGAAGAGACCCTTTCTTCTGAAGCATCACAGAGGTGCAGCAGAGAGAAAGTACTGATCATGACAGACCCCTGGTGCCTAACATGGAGCAAAACAAAAGGATGGCTTTAATTGTAAAAGCTTAGGAGCCAACAGATTTGGCATTTCTGTTGAGATGTATCAGTTCTCACTCAACCTTTCATTTTCTGGGACTGTAAAAGGGGTTTTTGCTATCAACTTCCATGGCAACAGAGCCAGGCTGCTGATGTCTTTTTACTTAGTTTCCCAGTCAATAAAATGGAAAGGCCTGTACCTCTTTCATGGGCATACAAACACACTAATGCTAGCCCTGCATGCTGAGATCCATGCATTTGATTCCAGAGTGTTATTGAAACTGATTGATGCAGCTCATTACTGGGCTGTAGGCCAGAGCAGCTTTTAAGTCCCTTCCAGTGCAGCAAATTTTGGCTGTATAATAAACACAGCCATGCCTCTATGCAGATCCGTCATAAATACAGCACATCTGTGATCACAAAAGAGTAAGTTCATGGAGTGAAGCAGAAGGAGAGGTGAGGTGGAGGGACTGGACCCTTGTTGGTGGAGGTGAGCCCTGTCAGTAGTAGTGCACGCATCCTTGTCCCATGTGAGGCCACCTCTCTGCGTTTCTTTCCTTGCTGCTGCAATCTGTCCCTGAAACATCTAAGCAGAAAGATGCCTCCATAACTGTGCATGGGGGTGCACACTCTCCCATGGGCTGGTTGCAAAAGGACTTGTGGAGAGCACAAGCACTCAGATCACATTGTAGTACAAATTGTCCATCTGTGTTTCAGCTAATGATAATTTCTTCTTTGTTGGGGTTATTTACATATTCAATTCAGTTGAAAGAAAAAATAAACCACAAATCCTTTCAAAATTTACATTCTCTTGAAAGAAACAAGGACAAGATAAAACTCATATTCAAAGATTTCAGCAGGAAATTCATATGGGGTTAAAAAGTGTGTTAGTTCACCCTGTCTCATTTTCCAAAACATTTTTATTACTGCATTACTTTTCCCAATTTCTATATCTTCACTCTTGCATAATGTAGTTTAAAGAGTGGAATCTAGTTTATTTCAGCCCTAGGGCCCCACCCTGCCATGTTGCATTACATCAGGTTTTATAATCATCATATATTTATATTTCTCACCCTAATCTTACACAAACTGTTCTCTCTTCCTATTTACATTTTAATATACACTTCAACTTCTGCAAGTCTATTTCAGCTTGGCTTATGAAGGATTTCCAAATATTGCTGCTGTGCTACAGAAAATTCAGACACACAGGTATGTAACTGTGATAACTGTGACCTTGTTCTGGAGCTGACAGAATATGTAAATCCGACCTTCACGTGTGCTGCCATGGAGGGGGTCTCTGATGTTGGACCTTCAGCAGTTCTCAGCATGAGGAATAATTGAGTTTTCCTACCCCTTTAAGACCCAGCACAGCTATAAAAAAGTGCCATCTGCTGAAAGGTTGTGCTCTGATTTAACATCCCTGAGGATTGCTTTTCCCATTCAGGCTATTCTTTCATCTGTCTCAGGGAACTATCTTGATCAGCCAGGCATGGTACCATGAGGGGGCTTGTATCCACACTGCCAGCTTCTGGAGAAACTTAGGCTTGCTTTTACCACCCATATATTTACAGACACTTTGCAGATACCCTTAGGATAATCACGTGTGTGATTTATCAATCCAAGATGCCTGAAACATCATAGCACACCAAATGTTTGGGGTTTTTATGCCATGATGCCAGGCATGTTTGAGATGTAACATGGCATGAGAACTTAAGGATACGAGTCCTAGAGAGGTAATGCTGAAAGACTCTGCAGTAGAAAGCCCCAGGTCTGGCATGGAGGTGCCCAATCTGCTGTCCAGCAGAGGATCACAAAGGTGCTAAGGGACTGGAGCACCTCTCCTGAGAGGAGAGTCTGAGAGAGAAGGCACAGCCCTGCATGGAGAAAAGAAGGATCAGGGGGGCAGTGGGCACAAATTGAAACTCAGGATGCCCCTTCTGAGCATCAGAAAACACACTCTCAAGGTGAGGGTGATAAAGCATCAGTACAAGTTGGCCATGGAGATGGTGGAGTTGCACTCTTTAGAGATATTCAAAAGCCATCTGGACATACTGCAGGGCAACCTGCATGAGGTGGCTCTGCTTGAGCGGGGATGTTGAGCAAGATGACCTCCAGAGGTCCTTTCCATCCTCAACCCTCTGTGGTTCTGTGATTCTATGAAACTTTTACCTGATTGAATTACCTGAAAACACAAGAAATTGCGTTCTTATATGCAAAATAAATTAGGTTTCTGGATACTGTGGTAGAAATAATGACGTTTATCAATTTAAAAGTTTTCAAGTATAAAACTCAGGACAGAAGGCAGATATTTTACGCTAAAAATTGAATGTGACAGAGAATATACAAGTTAACAAGTTTTCAGTGGAATTCACAAGTCTGGCCAAAGCTCCTATTTTTCATCTGTGGGCCCAGCATGCCTGGCTAAAATTAGGACTGATTTTTCTTCACCTCTGAAATAACATGGCATATGTCATTAAAGTAAAAATTGAAAGTCTTATTAGAGAAGAATAATGACTACACACTTGCAGCAAAAAATTTATTTAAAATCATGGCATGAACTACTACTTTGGTTTTGTAAAAATTTGAACTCATTGATACAAAGTTGATAATCAATTTAGTCTTTTGCAAGGGAAAGAAAATAAGAGAATGAAGGAAATGCAAATACTAAAGCACAACCACTTAGCACTGATTTTGCTGGTAAGACTTTTCTCTGTGATGCTCCATACTTGTCAGCACTCTCTTTAGGCATCAAACATAAGAAGTACAAAGCATTTTTTGAATGCTTAAAGTACACTTTTTTCTATCTTTCTATGCAGATGCAAAGTTTGCTGGCAATTTCTACCCACAGCTTGAAGGAATCATGTCAAAACCCTCCTCCACATTTGGAGATATTTCAGATGCTTTTACTGAAACCAGCACATTTCCTTTAAAGCTGCTGTGGCCTTTAATTGAGATATATCCTTTATGTTTTCAGGGTTTTTTAAGATGACACGAAGGCCAGAACCTCAGATCACTGCATGAGAAACTTCCCAGCTTTTCCTGACATAGTTTTGTAGCCATCAATTTCTCTCAGTATGTACAGCAGTATATGTCCATCCATCTATTCATTCATTGATTCATATCATTCTTTTAGCTATCCATCCATCCATCCATCCATCCATCCATCCATCCATCCATCCATCCATCCATCCATCCATTCATATATGCACCTACTATGTTCCTCCACTTATTCATGTAAGGAGGCATTAATCATAAGAGTTCAAAATGCCTTCCCATGATAAAAGTTCTGACAGTATTTCCTCTCTTACTTCACTGCCATAGAAAGCTTGATTAGCAGGCCGGTTTGACTGAGTTGCAAGGGTTAAAATATCATGCATTAGGTAATACCAGCCCCAATACTGTGCAGTGTGACAATCAGCTTCCGGCTGATTTCTCCTCTCCGTTTCCATTGGGAAACCTCAGTGATGTTAAAAACTTTCCCAATATTTTCTAATATTGATTTGCTAAGTGAGGTGCCATAGGGCTAGTAGAGAGCTGTTGCTGGCAAAAAGGATGGAAGGTAAGGCTTAGGACACCAAGCCAAGCAGCGTGCAGATCTCTGCTTGAGGACAGCCAGTTAGGATTCAAGGGCAATCACTGTTGGAAAGAGTAGTGCTGGTGATGGGCAGCTGGCTAACATCAAACACAAAGATGCTGTGGAAAAGGAGCCTCTTTTGGTGAAGCACTCTTTAGAGCATGAGGATCACCAGACCAGTACAAAGTTAACAAATCCTGACAAAGGATCTAAACCACTGCAGTGAACACTCTTGGATGCAGTATTTAAACCTAAAAGCAGCTAAAATATTGATGCTGCTCCAGAAACACACTTGTGTGAAGGTAATGAAGAATCATTTCCTGTAAATTGAATCAATCTGTTCTTAGATCAAATCTAAACAATATAATTCCCACAACTACACTTAATCAATCTCTTTTGTACTGTCCATTGTCTAACTAGCTGGTTTCCCAGCCCTTTGCTATCAATTTCCTTCAACATATTTAAAGCTGTATACATATATTCATAAACCCCTGTTTTCAATCAAATACATGTGGTGAGAGGGAAGGTATTTAAAATGTAAAATCAAATGTGCTTCATATTTTACATGAAGTTACATGAAATCTATATTTAAATCTAAATTTCAGTCATAAGTCAAGCCTGTGATACAACACAGTGAACTGTACCATCACAGCTGAATGCCCATACCACTGGAAAGAACTTAAAATACAAATCCTAATTTGAAATCCAAATCTAGATGCAGGTGTGTAGCTTGCACATCTCATCTTCTTGCTGCCCAAGCAGCGAGAATGATAAGATAAACAAGGATTGTGGTCCAACTCAAAAATCCTTTTTCTCTATCTTTATGTATTTAGTATGACCATCATTACATTCTACTATACTTTTCATAGCTCATCTACTTATTACTTCTCATGGACATCAATCCAGAATCTCCTCTCAAGTCCCCTTCTTTACTACTGCCTCTCCCACAGACCCATCCCCTTGCACAGACAGTCTCTACATCAGCACGATTGTGGGGTGAAACACATTTCTCCTGGCCATTGTTCAAGAATGAAGAGTCACCAAAGTATTTGGCTAAATTTATGTATTTCTTGAAGAAACAGGAAAGCCTGGGAGTGAAGATAATTGTCCAAGAGGGAAAAGGCATTTTCTGGACAGCAATGTTGGCAATGATAAAAATGTACAAGGGAAGAAATCAACAGCCAGTAAGTGTGCAATAGAATACAGGCACAAAAGGTGCTTACTCTATTGCCTGAGATGGTTATTCAAATTACCTTATCTGTAATTTTCCCCAAGTTTATGCTTATCAAAGGAGGAAAAGTTTGCCAAGCTGACATCTACTGAGGCAGTTTCCAAAAATGTCTGCTGAGAAAATAGTCACACTTTCTTCCATGGAAAGATTTTTTGTAGTGGTTCCAATATTTCTCTTTTCTCAGATGGGACAAATTTTTCAGTAGCACAGCCTCTTTTGGAAGACTGGGGCTCATTTCCTCATGTTCATAAACTTGTTTGTTGTGTAGTCAGAATGACCATTGTGATCATCTAGTTTGAAAATTTCCACACAGAGTCCATGGTTTTTTGTTCCTAGAAACTGGACAAAGAGTGTTAAGAATGAAAGTTTTCCCTGAAAGACTCTTGGCAATGGCAAATCTATCACATACTCCATGGAAATTCTTCCCGTGTTTAATTAACCTCAGTGTTCAAAAATGTGTTTTATTTCAAGCTTGAATTTTTCTGACTTCCAACAAATTGTATTTCAATATATCTCTGTCTGCAAGACTGCAAATCTTCTCATTATCATAGCTTTCCATGTCTATGGACTTCAGTAAAATAATAAGGTAATCCTTCAATCTTCTCTTTGATAAACTGAATAGATAAATTCTTGGTGTTCACATGAGAAGAGATTTCCTAGTTCTGCTTTTTTTTTTTTTAAGCTGGTCTTTAAATGTAAGTTGTACTAGCTAAAAGTGATTTCAAAGGGGCTGGCAAACACTTGGTAATCTCTTCCTAACAAGTAGTAAATTTAACACTGGGCACATGGAAAATTTCAAGAGTCCTGCTCAGTCATACCAGGATGCGGTGACCTCCTCCTGTTAGGTCCATGTGCTGTATCAGAAGCTGCAGGTAGGAGCTGTGGTTGAGGAGAGAAACCTCCAGCTGACAGATATTAGTTGTGGTAGGATTTGCTTGCTTGAACAGGGGGGTGCAGTGCTGTTCAGATTGTGAGGAAATATCCCACATGGCCCCAGCTGCTCCTCTGAAGGGTTTGAGTTTCTCTTACGTCCTGTGTCACATCCACCAGGCAGAAGAATTCAGTTCCTTAGGACACTTAAAATGGTACCTCTTTATATTTGTTTTTTTTTAATAATTGAATCTCAACCTCTGTGACATTCAGGAGAGTTATGGAATTTAAGAGCATCCTCAGAAGTTTGCCATTATGCAGGTCCTATATTAGTGGTGAATTTTACCAGGAAGGTACCCCAGAATAACCATCAGAAGGAGGGGAGTCACATCCGTAAGTTTTCTTACTAGTAAAGATGTGGCTTGATGATAATCTGTATAATCTATTGCATTTTCATCTCTGCTGTTGAAAGAGTTTTAATCCCCCCCCTAAAGTGTGCCCTGTCTATTCCATAAATTTTTTTTTTTTTTTCTAGGTGCAATATTGTACTAAATCAAATTCCCAGGAGAAATCCAGCAAATTCTTTTTATCAGTGAAGTTGTTGTAATTAACCAGACTTGTAATCTTGCCAAAAAAGATTAAAGGTTTATTTGACAAGGCCTACTTTCCACAAAATTTAGTTGCCTGATATTATTTACATTTTTACTTTCTAATGTTTGATTAATGAAATCCCAGATTAATTGTTCCATCAAAGAATTAGCCTAAATGGCCTGCTGTTCACTGGTCTGTTTCATTTTTCTCTTTTAACATATATAAATTGTGTTAATGGCAGGCCTGCAGCAATACAGATTGTAATTTAGATATTTTTCTTTTTTTTTAATAGATATTAGATATTAACATAAGCCATTTACAAAAATCCATAGCTTATTTACTACTCTTGTGGAAATTAGCCTGTTGGTTTTAAAATGTTTATTTTCAACACATACTGTTCAATACTGCCCTTTCCTGTAGAGGAGGAGCCTTATTGCCTATCTCCATTATTGCATAAGCCACATAAATTTCTCTGCCTCCATCTAAATCTTTCTAGACAAGAGCAAAAAATCAGCACTGAGAAAAACAGATTATGCATGTAAATGGAGGTAATGGATGGATATAATTCCGAAGTTTCCCAGTGGCAGCCACAAAGCATATTTGTGGTTCTCTCTATTGTCTTTTAAGTCATCACTGCTCGTGAAACACTTTCACAAAAATAACAGAATCGTGAACATGCACTGCAGGCCAATG
Source organism: Emberiza elegans (assembly GCA_024865655.1). Taxonomy (NCBI): domain Eukaryota; kingdom Metazoa; phylum Chordata; class Aves; order Passeriformes; family Fringillidae; genus Emberiza; species Emberiza elegans. Next base: position 21,006,708 of record JALJVW010002597.1, on the reverse strand, counting down.
TGATGTGTTCTCTTATGCCTAAGGCATAGCACTAGGAATTTAAACTTTTGGATTCCATTCATATCTCTCTGACTGGCATGAAAATTATCATTGCCTCAGATAATTGTAACTCCTTGCGCTCATTTTCTCTCTCACCTTTTTTTTTCCAACTGTGCATTCACACTATAAACTCTCTGGGGCAAAGGTTGTGCTGGGTAGTCAGTAATACCTACTGGGCTCCTATTAAATTTATGGTTTTAATGTGTTACCTCCACACAAATAACTGATAATACCAATGATTGATAGGATAGGCTGCTGATGGTACAACTCAGATGACCTCCCTTACATTCTTACAACTTTCATCTCATCAGAAAGCTCTCAAAACACCACAGCCAGTTTGTTACAGAAAACATGCGTCTCAGCTGCTTATTTGAAATTTTAATTAGAATGCAAAACAGGTGTGACACTTGCTACCTGCTATTTATTGGCTCTGGGCAATGACTTCTGTCCTCCAACAGCAACCTAAATACAAACAGTTTTATAAAGCCCAACCACGTCTGTAATTTATCTTTGGAGTTTTTTTTTTCTCTCTCTTGTGCCATCTCATGTATAGCTTTTTTTTTCTTTCCTTTTTTCTTGTGTAAAAGTGTGTTTGTGTATAAAATATAGATATAATAAATAAAACAGTGGATACACATTTATAGTTAACAACTCAAGCTACCACAAATCCTTCTTCCCCAACATTCCAGCTGTACTCTCCCTTCATCTCCATCCTGCCAATAAGTGCTGGAACCTGCACTTCACCCAAGATATTTTTAAAAAGCCTCTGCACCCAAACACATGGCTCAGCAATGTCTTTATTTATAAAGGTCTGTGTAGGTAGCAAAACTATTGCAGATATGAATATGTGTATGAGATGATTATGAAGACCCAATTTGGAGATGACAGGAGAGACACTGTACAGCCACAGACTGATTCCTCAGAACATGCTCTGTGGGCTGCAGTTGGAACTTTACACCTTATATTCTTTAATAGAAGTTGGACTCATCAAGTTAGGATGAGCTCTTCAGGAGGTAGGACTAACCTCCTCCCTCATCTTCAAATGCTTTTCTTCTCTGTCTTCTCTCTTCCAACCCTTTGGCTTCAGCAGTATTTGCTTCAACTCACTACTTTGATGGACCCAGCAGGCCACAGGCAAAGGTGATGTTTAAAGTATAGAGGATGTGAGCAGCACACTAGGAGGTGTTATGAGTCTAAGAACTGATCCGTTCAACCTCATTCATTTTCAAGGGCTATTGGCATCAGTGAGATCACTTGCATGGTCCAAATATTCACCAATGTTAGGACTGCACATGCTAGGCCAGAAAAGAGACATCATTCTGCCCTCTTATTTGTTGCTAAAATTTCTAAAATTTCTCTGCTCTAAACCAGTCTCACTTTGTAAAAATATTTGTCCTGATAAATAAAACCATCAGGTTTTATATTCCTATCGTATCAAGCCAACCCAGTCACTTCTGTGGGTTGACCCAGTTATTGATTTTTAATACCATTGATTACTGGGCCCAGTTGTGTTTAGTATCTTTATTGATGACCGAGAGGAGGAGCCCAAATGTTCCCTCAATAAATGTGGCTGACACCAAATTGGGTGGGAGTGTGGTACCGCTGGAGCACAGGAGAGCTCTGCAGAGGGATCCGAATATGTCAGCTGAGACCAATGGTATGAAGTTCAAGAAGGCTGAGTGCTGGGTCCTGCATGTGAACCACATCACCCCATGCCACAGTCTGGGGGAAGAGTGGCTGGAAAGCTGCCCAGCACAAAAGGACCTCGGGGTGCTGACCATCAGTGGAGCAGCGTTTGAACATGAGCCAACATGTGCTCAAGGTGGCCAAGAAGGCCATTGGCATCCTGGTTTACATAAAAAATAGTGTGGCCAGCAGGACCAGGGCAGTGATTGTCCCCCTTTACTTGGCCCTGGTGAGGCGTCACCTCAAGTGCTGTGTCCAACTCTTGCCCCTTCTCTACAAGAAAGACTTTGAGGTGCTGGAGCATGTCCAGAGAAGAGCAATGGAGCTGGTGAAGGGTCTGGAGCACAAGTTCTGTGAGGAGAAGCTGAGGGAGCTGGGAGTGTTTAGCCTGGAGAAAAAGAGGTGACCTTATCACTCTCTACAACTCCCTGAAAGGAGGCCGTAGCCAAGGGAGAATCAGCCTCTTCTCCCAGGAAACCAGGAACAGGATGAGTGGACACAGCTTCAAGCTGCACCAGGGGAGGTTCAGGTTAGAAATCAGGAGGAATTTCCTCAGTGAAAGAGTTGTCAATCATTGGGACTGCCTTTTCCTGTGAGGTAGTGGGGTCATCATCCTTAGAGGTGGTCAAGAAAGAACTGAACATGGCACTTAGGGCTACGGTCTAGTTGACAAGGTGATGATCAGTAAAAGATTGGACTCAATCCCAGAGGCCTTCTCCAACCTAAATGGTTTTGTAACATCAACTTTATTCTTGTAACTTGCTCATGTGCCTCAATCTTAACATGTGACCTATGTAATCCTACCCTCAGTACAAAGTCTGTCTAGAATATTAATTTCTATACATTGCAACTCTAGAACTGTGCCTGCAATGTGAATGCAGATCAGTGATTTAAAAGTGCCTAAACCCATCAAATGCATTTTAATGACAATTTACCATCACTTTTTTTCTCAAAATAATTTTAGAAATATAGAAGTTACCAACAGATTCAAGACAATATCCAGAAGTTAAAATGGGAATGAAAATAATCTTCGGTGTTCAACAAGCAAGTTCTTAGAGAATTCCAAAAATAAAGGGCAAAAATTGACTAAAAATTAGACACTACATGGATGAATAAAGTATAAAACAGTGGCATGTTGATAAGAATGATTGGTTGAAACAGTAGTAAAAAGTAAATGAAAGTTCCCACCATTATAAAAAGTGCATTGATAATTTTGATATGGAGAGCCCCAACTGACATTTGAGTTACAAGAAGAGCTTAATAAAATTTTTGTGCTCGAAAAATTGAAGAATTCTGAAATATAGGCTGGATGGAGCAAGATTGGGCATGTATTGAACAGGATAGGACAGGGCAGGCTGGAGCTAGAAGGAGCATAGGACTGTATCCTGGATTCAGAGCACTCTTAGCCCAGACTTCTGTCTTCAACAGTCATCACTAGTGGAAACCTAGGAAAAGCAAGAACAGGATAAGCAAGTATAGTACTTTCTACTCTAATACTTGTCCATGGATTTCTTGGGCATTTTGTGTTTTGTTTATGTAGCAACACCAATGAATATCTCCACCAAGCTCCTCTCCATTCTCTCACTGAGCCCATCTAAATTCCTTGTACCTGCAACATCCATTGGTAAGGAGTCCTGTGGATCTGTTACATGGAGAAGCACTTACTGTTGGCATGGCACCAGCAATATCCCTTGGCACATCTTCAGAGTACATTTATCAAGAAAGAGGTGACTTAATCTTCCACAGCGATCCAGAAATTCCTGAGTGAATGCTGTAAGAGATACAGATTGATTGTGATGAAAGTTCATATCCTAAGTCACAAATATGCACCTTCATCTACTTAAGTAACAGTACACAGCAGTAGCAACACTAAAAATCGCAATAACTTAATGCTTTTATGACTAAAATACCTTTTTTCTCACTTTTCTTTGACATTTGAAAAACTCAGCAAGCTATAAGTCCTGAAGCAAATTACCTTGTAATTGCACTGGGGCATCTCTGTTTGGCCTGTGGTTATCACAACCAAAACTGGCTGTCAAAAAACTCAATTTCCCCTGCTCAATGAAGTGCACTGCTGTATTTCTGAGGGCAGTGATCTCAGCCAAGGGAAAGCTAATTGCTACTAGCTGGCACCTGAGATAAGAGACATCTACAAGTAACCCAGTATGTATCAAAATGGGCAAAGAAAGAGAGACACCACAGTAAACATAAAGTCATCAAATCTTACGAATCCTGTGTATCAACAAAACACACAATTGATTCAGTGCCCTACCTTAGGCAACAGAATCTTAGACAAGTCAAACAGACTGCGTGGCCATAACACAGCAAAAATGACTGCTTGTCTTTTTACCCAAACTTCATAAATTTAGTTAGATGGTGAGCAAATGGAAACAGTTCTAGTAGAACCAGCACAGCCTGAAGAACAATTTCCAGTAAGCTACTTACAGTCACAGCTGTTGGGCATTGCAACCATATGAAGAGGCCAATTTATCCCAGCTATGACAAAATTACCTAAAGAAGTACCGTTTTGCAGCCATTAGTCTGAATTCCAGTAAACTTCTTCCTAATACCGGAGGTTTGGCACCATTTATTGAAAGTAAAACCACTTATAATAATTGCATTTCTCCCATCAATAAATTCAGGAGATACTGCTGGTGCAATTATTTACAGTAATTGCATTTCTCCCATCAATAAATTCAAATATATTTTCACATTTTATATTAACCAGTAATAGCAGAATATGATGACCATTTATGGATGAGCCAGTGAAGCAGATAAATTAATAAATAATAAGAAACCCAGCTAAACTAGGTCTAGACTGATCTGAAACCGCATCTCAACACTGATTTGGGTACATGTAGTCAGAGTCTGCTACTCAGCAGGATCTGTGAGTATCAGAGCACTTGATATCCACGGGCACAATGAGATTCAGATATCAGCAGAGCATGAGCTGCTAATGGCAATTTCTCACTGACACTTTAAACAAAGTGTAATTCTTATCTCAGTCTGTTCAAATTAGCCCTTCAAAGAGAACATGTCCTTGAATAAAATAGATCAAGAGAATTTATTTTTTTTTTTTAAGCCTGGTATTCCACCTAGGACCATAAAATTATTATGGCACCACCCAAAGGTGGTGGATCAATGAAAACTATCAGTATATGGATGACAGAGGATAATGCTAATTACGCATAAATGAGATTCAAAAGTCAGTCTTGGGGGTATGAAAATGAAATTACGTCACTAAAAGAAGTTGCTATTCACAAGAGTAGCTGGCCAATGAGTAATTTTTCAGCTGGGGATGAGGACTGGGGAGCCATGGAAGGAGACAAGTAGACTGGAGGATTGAATAGCTCTGCTGAACCCAGCACAGATATTGCTGCAGTCCTCAAAACTTGTTCCATTTAAGAGGACATCATAGTGACCCATGCCGAACTGTTCCCAGAAGTCCCCATGCCATGGGCTTCAGATCAGCTTGTGTCTCATGGCTCATTTTCCAGCAATTTGATTAGAACAAACCTTTCATGGCTCTGTATTACTTCATGAGTCACCATCAGGGTAATCCTATGTGTTTCCACCTTGCTCTGTTAGCTTAATACACTCTCAACCTTTTCCTTCAAAGAACCTCGACCACAAATGCGAGAATTCCAGGGTACAACCTCGAAGTGGTTACAAACTACTTGTTCATCTGTTTGTGGAGCAGCCTGAGCTGCTCTTAAATCCCATTGAGATGATTAAGCTCTCAGCATGTCAGGACAGCCATTCTGTGTGCAGCACAGGCTGTACAGACAGGACCAGAGCATGTGGAATTGGGCACATGCCAAGGCATCCTGCTGATCCTGCAGCGTGGAAGAGTAACCAGGCTTCAGCTCTATTTGGTATACAAAAAACATACTCAACAAACAAACAAATAAACCCTCCAAAACCCCTGAAATACTGCAATCAAAACTACTAGATACCTCTGAGTATGTTGGTTTCCATTTTTTCCTCTCAGCTTTCTCAGCCATTAGGATTGTGAAACTTCCTAAGCTTTGCAGAGCTGTTTGAAAACCTCAAACAAAATATACTACGCCAGCAAAGAGGACAATTTATGCTTTTTAACCTGTACTACTGGAGCAAGCTGGAATAAGGCTGCTCCCAAGCATGAAGCTGTTCAGACATTTATACAGGATATTCCAAAAGCATCACTCACAGCTCTGAGTCCCATTCCTCTCCTATCACTGCCAGTGCAGAATAATGCAGATGACCTGACAAGAATGGAAGTGTAAGTGAAGAAAAATTTTCTCCTTGAAGAAGTCAAAGCACCAGCTGTGTCTTCAAACATCCATAACACTGATGATTTTACTGACTATAATTGGATGAAAAGAAAGCAATATTGACTTTGTGTTCATTAATAGAACCACTGCTCTTGGCAAGTTGCAGATCCACCAGGAGCTGTACAGGAGACATCATCTGCAGCAGCTTGGGGTTTGGCAGGTTGCTGTTCTTGTCTTTATTTACCCAGTGCCACTCATTAAACCTAAGATGCAAACAAATAAATTATTCCTATCACACCAATTATACACTTCATAATGAAGCCAGAGAGCACAAAGCTGTCAGAAAGCCCTTTCTTTGTAAAGATCCTGCAGGAGTTTTATGTCAGAGTTTCTTTCTCTTAGATATAATTTCTTTATGGGAGTTCTCCATTCTGTGTTCTCCATTCTGTCACTGTGTAGTGACAAATGGCTAGCTGCTTGCTAAGGCAGAAGTTATTTTAAGCCATATTGCTCCAGAGTTTCCAGTCCCTACCTGTTGACAATATCTGTATCTATCCATATTTTTGCTTTTTTAGACCTAGTCTTGCAAAACTGATGCATCTCAATAAACCTGTTTTCTTTGATGGCTTCTCTAACTTCTGTATTTTAACATGAGGAATGTAATCTTATAATGCAATTTTATTCATGTACTCAAGACTTATAAAAAACTGACCTGAGTTCCTGGTGCCACAGTGTGCTGTATTTCCACCCTGTTGCTCATACAATAAGTAGGGATGAGGAGGGCATCCAGACATCAATGTAAAACACTTTTGTGCTTTGGGTTTTTCTGTCTTTAGCACACTGTGGATACGTAAAGGTGATCAGATTTGCTGCCTGGTACTTGGGAAAGCTGTAGGATGGTGTGACTAACACCATGTCAGGAGCTAGGTAACTGGGGGAGTCATAAGCAGGGTTTGGTTTACTCCACACACACAGCATCTGCCTATATGAAGAGAGAGAAGAAAATATTTTGCATCCTCCAAATGATACTAAACACTGCCTCTTTCACCCCCAGTGCAAGCAGAAAGACCAATAAGAACGATTTGCTGTACAAAACATACATAATCACACCTCTAACAATCAGTGCCTTCCAGCATCTCTTTGGGAAAGTGGTTCTTTGTACAACTCCTTAGCATGGAAGACAGACCACATCGAAAGAGCACCTCATAGCTATTAAAAATACCTGATTTGTGCCTTCTTCAAAATGCTGTACTCCTACTCAAGGGGGTATGAACTGAAGGCTTACTTAAGCTTGAGGTCCTTTCAAAATCTAGTTTTAAAGTACAAACATTTCTAATAATGCAATTTCCACAGCTCCAACTTGATTTTCATAACACAGTTATTCTTACTTGTAGACCCCTAAATTGATTAGAGGAGTGTTTGGCAATCTCAATATTTAGAACCCAATTTCACTTCTTCAGAAAAGTATTTTACTTTACTAAGAGATACTTTGATTATCTAGCAAGATAATTACTCTATTTTTCTCCATGTTTTCTATCTTTCCTGACATCTCCATTAAATATTATGGAATCATTCACTTAATGATACATTGTTTCCATTTTGTCTTTCCACTTTCTACATTTGTTTCACTTTAGGACAAACAGTGCCATCACAGCAGAATCAAAAGACCTGCAGCTAACAAAACAAAAAACCCCAGAGTTTGAACCTCAGCGATTCAATAAGCTTTACAAGGCTCAAGATAAAGGACATAGGAATTTAAATCTCTATTTTCAAGCAAAGCATTCAATCACTTTGTTCCTTTGCTTTGCTACTGATCCTAAATAACACTAAATCCTCACAGTTACATTTTCTAAAAAGCAAGGTGGAGGCTTTATTATTTCCTCCAGAAACAATGTGGCTTTCCAAGATGTGAAAAGACTGCTGGTCTACCCTAGGCTTAGCATAACTTTGGGCAAAAACCCCTTGAATGATTGCTTAAAATCTTATAATTTGGGTTGTTTTCCTCAACATCATATTCTTTGGCAATTGAGCTTGACATAGTATTACTTATTTCTGAAATACTTAATTTTGGTTTAAAACAAAGGGCTAAAATGCACCATTTTAGATTCTCCATTCCACTTGAAAATAGAATCATAGAATCATAGAATAGTTAGGTTTGGAAGGGACCTTAGAGATCATTTTGTTCCAAGCACTGTGCCATGGATTTATTCAGATCCCCATGGTCACTCAAATCCACATGCAACTTGCCCTTGAACACCTTGAGGTATGAGAAGTCCACAACAAATAAATAAAAGCTATTTATTTGTTTATTTATAAAATAAAATTAACTGATGAAATTACTAACATTTTAAAGCTATTCTTTTAAAAGTATTATATATGCATAAATCTATTAAAATTTAATGATCTTATTTTTAATGTATATTTTTTACATTTGTTGGAGTTCCTCAGCATCCATGTCCTTTTTCCACTACTCTCATAGGATCATTGAATAGTTTGGGTTGGAAAAGGCCCAAAGACCATGTAGTCCCAACCCCCTGCCATGGGAAGGGACACCTTCCACTATTCCAGCTTACTCAGAGTCCCATCCAGCCTGGCCTTGAACACTTCCAGGGATGAAGTGCAGAGAGCTTTGTGGATATTTGGCTAGCTGAGAGAGGGCACGTAGACGCTGTACCATTAACAAACTGAGAAGGACACAGGCCTAAGAGTCAGCAGTCAGTGTCCAATGACAAAATTAGGCCATTATAACCTTGCTGCAACATGAGGATGTGGGACAGTAGGGCCCTGCCAGAATAGGAAGAATAGTTTCAATAGTTGCAATGAAAAACCTAAAAGAATGTAGAAGTAGGTGTTACTGTATGATAAGTAAACCAACCAATCCTGAGCTCAGCTTTGCAATATGCATGAACTTCATTAAGTCTAATATAAATGTATGTGACTACCGATCAATAAACTGAGATCTGCTGATCACCCATATTGGCGTGCCGCTTTTCTCCCGCCGATCCTACAAATGGTTTTCCTACAATGGAGTACCCATAGCTCCTCTGAGCAGCCAGTTCAAGTGCTTCACCACCCCCTGAGTAAAGAATTTATTCCTAACATCTTTTCTAAACCCACCCTCTTTCAGGTTAAAACCACTCCCCCTTCTCCTGTCACTATCTGTCCACATAAAAAGTCTCTCTCCCTCCCTTTCATAAGACCCCTTTAGGTACTGGAAGGAGAAGGTAAGCTTGGCATTTTCCAGGTTGAACAACCCCAGCTCTTTCCACCCCTCTGATCATCTTTGTGGCTCTCCTTTGGGCTCACTCCAGAGTTATATGCCATGGACAATGCTAAGCATTCGGGAAGAGTGTCTTCACTGCAGAAACCCATATTGCCAGTCCTGAATTATTTTGCAGAGCTTGCAGGAGGTGGTATGCTATTTATGAATTACCACACCCCAAATATATTGCAAATCCTCTGTGGGCTTCCAACTCACACGGAGGTCCATTCTTTGTTCCTGAAGGTCTTTGTTGTTACACTTAGCTTGGAAGTATGTTACATGATAGTTATACTGACCTTTAGGCCATCACTGCTTCAGGCATTTGCTGAAAAGAACATGACTGCTGCTCAACAGATCCAACCTCCTTCCTTCATCCAGACAGAAAATCACACAAGGCGGTGGATTTGAGTGAAATCCAAGCCTTCAAATGAAAAACAGAGGTCAGTGGAGCTCTTCTCCACTCTGATCACTATGAGGTGGAACACTGCAAACTGAACCACAAGAGAAAAGGTGCCAATGGCACCCAGCACTGGCAGTGAGGTGGGGATGAAGCTGAGTCTGGTTTTGGAGCTCCTGAAGATTAACACAGTCATTTAACCACTTCTCTAGCTTCCCTCAACAGCTGCTTATCTCAGGTTCATCTATAATACTAAAACAGCCCCCTGTGAGCTTACTTTTATTTCCATCTTCTAGGAAGGATGCACATATCATGGAGTGAAGCCTCTCTCATGTTCTGAGTTCACAAGGATATGATATTCATTTACAGTCCTTCCAGACATACAGCTGATAGTTTTGACTTATTTTGTGGCATAAAATGTTAATGTTTAAATGAAAAATGTTAGCACAAATTGAAAAGTGAAAGCATGCTTTTTAGTTTGTAGAAACAGAATAGGCTGGCATTTGCAAACAAAAATTGTTCAATTCTGGAAAGGACAAAGGGAAATGCTCTTGTTAGTTTTTGAATGGATTCTTTCTCTTTCTCTTTAATTATTCTTTTAATGAAGCTTGAATCTTACAGCTATAACCAAATACATGCATAATTTCAACCTCAACAAATCAATTTTGTCAAGTTCCTATTTATAAAAAAATAAGTCTGAAAATGTGTCTAGTGTTTCTAACTACCTCCTAATCTACCAAGATAATATCTCACCCCTTTGTCTGACACAGCAGCAGGTAAAAGCTGGGATATGAAACACCCCATGCTGCTCAACATTGCTTGCTCCCAGAAAATTGCTGTTATGTCGACAGCAGCTTTTGTCCAGCCCTCTCCAAGCTGATCAGGGGAAACTTAATTAAGGTTTACAGTAACTCTGTAAAGTAAGTGAATACTACTGTCATTTTGCAAAGAAGTCAGTCAAGCCAGAAAAACAAAACCAAAACCAAAAATACTGCCTAACATTAAAAAAATGCAGCCATATGAAAGCCAGGAGGAGAATTGCAAGAAACACAGTCATGAGCTCCACGTACAAGCACCAGAATAAGCTGACAGTTTATCTCATGCTCATTAGGTTAATCACCTGCAGATTCCTTTTCTAGCAGCTTCTTTCTCTGACTATTCTGGCACATTGTGTAAGAGGCCTCTGGCCGTAATGGGCAGTCTGAGCTACCACTCAAAAATTTGAGAGTATTTTTTGCTAATTGCAAACATTACCAACTTCACATGCTCATTCAGGTGATAAAAGCACTTGATTTCTATTTGCCAGAAGCTGATAAGCAGACAGCCAAATGATGTTATTTCCACACCAGGGGTTTGCTGCTCTCTGCATGGGTCCATTGTAGCACCAAAGTCATTCTGCCTCTTGAACACTCAGGGATATTGTCAGACACCAGGCTTTACTTACTGACAATTTCATCCTTTATCCTGAATGTTCTTCAGGGGAACATCTTTCATATCTGAAAAATGTCTAAGAGGTAGTGGAAGGTATGGCAAATACAAAAGAAATATTCCTCTAAAAAAGTACAGTCGATATACAGATAGCATTTAGTAGGATGCACGTTCAAACCAACAACTGAGCTGACAAGAGTTGTGTGCTTGGCTATCTGGAATATCATGTTCTTAAGACAGTATATTGTTGCTCTCTATGACTATGTACAAAATACAGAAACACACAACAGCACTGTCTAAGGGTTCATTAATGTTTTCATTAACTAACTTTTCCACAGCCAGCAAAGTTTGAAGGGACTGTGGGTTTGCAGGAGAAGCAAGGCCCACACATAGTAAATGATATTTCCTTGGTATTCTCTTTATGAGAAAGACAAGTCTGAATCTATGACTGACAATGAAAACCCTCAACTTTATTGGAGTAAGCTGGGCTCAGAATCCAGGTCCCATATAATGTTGCTAAGGCACAAAATGTTTTATATCTGCCTTCAGATATCATATCTGTCACTCATTGCACAGGATTCTTGGAGGGCTTTATTGACATTAGCAAACAAAACCTACACAATCTAAGTGTGGTGTCATCCCTGGCACTTCAAGGGAGCTGTGAGAAAACAGTTCTGGGCTTTGGCTGGCTGTGAATATCATTAATTGGTTCTTTAGTTGCTTTATTCTCTTTACAAGAGACAGAAGTGGGAAATTTAGAGAACTCAAAATTAACAGTGATGGATCTAAGAGTCAATAGAATAATTCATTTTATATACCCATTAGGAAAGTAAGCTGTGAAACCAACTTTTCAAGATAGGAATCAAAAAATGTGTTTCCTTAAATTTTGGCAGATCATTGACAGTGAGAAAAAGTAGTCTTACAATAAAACTTAAGGCATCCTCCAGTCCAATCTCTTTATATGATACAGGAGCAAGAATTACAGCACCAGATCTGAAAGGGATATCCTCATGCAGATGTTCCCCTGGGCGTACCACTCTTACAGGTATGTTTTGCTCACTGACATCATTCAGATGCCGTTCACATGCCACCAGTATGTTTACATTTTCATTCCTGTCAGGAAGGTCTCCTGTAATTACCAAGGAACAAACTAAATGCACACAGCTGAGGAGACTCACTTAGGAGACCAACCCAGGATATAAAAACACATAAAGAATAAACTACCCCAGTACAAATGAATGTCAAAAACCTAAAAATAGTTATTGCAAAAGTAATTAGGTGAAACAAACAAGGCTCAAAAGAAAACAGCCCTAAATGAGCTGTAGCTGGAATTGCTGAAACGTGCCAAGACTTGTGTGAATAACAACGGCAATAATAGGACAAAGCCTTTGTGCTTAGCTAATAAATCAAAGGGAAACACAATTCCCAGACACATGCATTAACCACTGTATCTGTGGAAGAAATAATGCCATATATGAAATGTGCCACTGAATACATTAAGCAGCAGAAGGACAATTCTGTAGACAAAGGGATGTCAGATATCCAGTCATCTCCTGATCACAGATATTGACTTTGGCTAAGTACACATCACAAAATGGAAAGGAGTAAATAAAACAAGACATCTCTTGGAAACCAAAATTATTACATTATCATCCAGAGATTATCAAGGAATAGGACATGTTGAGTTATTGTGCTGGGTTGCAATGTCAGTATTTGATCTATAGTCATAGACAGCTGAGTAATGATCATGTCTCACATAAGGGTGAGAGAGGTGATTGAGGGTGGTGAGACACTGGAATAGGTTACCCAGGAGCTTGTGGAACGCCCCACACTGGCACCACCTACAGATCATAGAATCAACAAGGTTGAAAGAGATTGTTAAGATCATCCTGTCCAACCATGAACCCAGCACTACCACTGTAACTCACTAAAAACATCATCCAGTGCCAGAACCAGGAGCCTCCAGGGCTGGTGACACCACCACCTTCACGGGCAACTTTTTCCAATGCCTGACCATTCTAATAGTGAATAAGATTTTTCCTCATATCTGATCTGAATCTCCCCTGTCTCAACTTAAGACCATTTCTTCTGGCCCTCTCACTGCAGGCACAATAGAAAAGACTGGCCCCCACCTCACCACACTTCCTTTTCAGGGAGTTGTAGAGAGCAATGAGGTTCCCCCAGCCTCCCCTTCTCATGACTAAACAAACCCAGCTGCCTCAGCTCTTCCTCACAGGACATATTTTTGAGATCTTTCACAAGTCTTGTTGTTCTTCACTGGCTATGCTCCAGTATCTCCCACATCCTTTTTAAAGTGAAGAACTCAGAACTGGACACAGCACTTTAGGTGTGTCCTCACTAATGCTGAGCACCGGGGAGCAATCATTGCCCTGATCCTGGCCATGCAATTCTTGATACAGACCAGGGTGCCATTGGCTTTCCTGGCCACCTGGGCACATTGCTGGGTCATGTTCAGTCACTGTCAACCAACACCCCCAGGTCCTTTCTGCTGGGCAGTTTTCCAGCCACTTCACCCCAAGCCTGTAGCACTACATAGAGTTATGGTAGCCAAAGTGCAGGGCCTGAGATCTCCATAGGCATTAACATCCCTGGCTAAGACTTATGTGCCATAAAACCAATAATTCATCCCAGCTGGTGGCCTGATGAAGTAACAGTAAGTCACTGTTTCTGCTGGGTCTCTAATAAACATAGTTCAGATAATTTTACTACTGAACACTATCTCCCTTGTGAGTCCAAGATCTCACACAATTTTTCAAGGAGGAATAAAACCCCATGACAGAAGAGTTTATATAAGTACTTCCAAGTTGCATTTATCATGTTAAATATACTAATTAAAAAAAAAAAAAGTGGGGACACAACCATGTAACAAAAACTGTATTAAAATAAATACCTTAAATATATATTTTTAAATGTCTCTAGCATTACTGACTCTGTTTTTCTTCAAAGCTTAACCTTCATAATGAGTCTTTATCTCTGATTCCTTTCTTCCTGTCTTCATTTCTGACATACTTTTTCTATTCCGAATCTTCAGCATGAGAACCAGAAATGTGATTAACACTTCATTAGTCTATAGGAGCAAAAAAGCAAAATAACACCAGCGTTTCTAAGAAAAAAAATATCCCACTGATAATATATTCCAATTAATTTGCTCATTTACCTTCAACCACCTCAATACAGAGGTCTAGTGGTATTTCCATTCTCTTTCTTGCCTGGCCCCATGCCTGTCTTCCCTCCCCTTTGATTTTTTTAACTTTTTGCATTTCCACACATGCATTGTAGCCTGAACTTTTGTTTGACTTTTGCACGAGATTCCACATCAGGCATAATCTCTGTGCCAACGACAAGCAGCACCAGAAAAGATGGCAACCATAATGGTAAAAGATTTTTAGTACCTTGTTTGCCAGGTTTCCAAGTTTGGCAAGGTTGAAAAAAAAAATTGGCTCAGATACTTGTTACAGAATCCTCTAACCTGACAGTTGCTTTGGAATTCCATCCAAATCCATTCAAATTCCATCCATCTGAAACTGGATTCTATTCCAGCTAAAGCCAAAGATGTATATTTATGTGAAGAAAAAAAATGTAGCTAACAGATAAAGGCAATAAAATTTAACTGAAATTTTTATAAGATTAAAAGTATTTATAGATAAATAGTAATATTTCTCAATCCATATTTGATGAAAACTACTGGGTTGTTTCGCCTGAACCATACAATCTAACACCTGCAATTTTTCCTTGCCAAATTTATCTTTGCAATTATAATTATATGCAAAACCAAAATATTTCTCCAATATAATTGACAAATCAATATTTTTTGAATACAAAAATGTATTTTTGATTGACTACAATAAAATACATTACAGACAAGATTTTACATTTAAAAACTGTGTTAATAGCAAAAATCTAATTCTGTGCTGGTTCTCTCAGGAGAGCAGGCCTTGGCCTATTCAGAGTCCTGCTGGGAGGAATACCTTGGAGATACCTCTCTTCCTAGATAGAAGAGAGGGACAGGAGAGCTGGATGATCTTCAAGGATCAGCTCATTCAAGCTCAAGAATGGTCCATCCTGACAAGCAGCAAATGGAGCAGAGGTGGTTGGAAACCTCCATGGAAGAGCAAGCAGTTCCTGACTAAACTGAAGCAAAGCATATTTATGAAACAAAATATTTTATCATTTGCTTTTAATCTGAAATTTAGAGTAGAAATATTTAATACCGAAGAGAGAAGACAGAATTTCAAAATGTAATAATTCTCAAGAAGGAAATTTCCAGGGTTGGAACTCCAATTTTTACTTTGACTATAGTCTGAACTTTCTGTGTGGATCACAGTCAAATCCAAAGTTTTGTGGATTACAGTTTAATTCTTTCAGCCAAGAGTTATTCTAAAATACATGTTAAAATGTGTTGGTAATTTCTCATAAGCATTCAGAAAAAGTTCCATTCCTACCCTTTGATTTGGAATAAAACTCTAAAATACCCAGTTTTGAATTACTAAAAAATGGGCATTTTGTCACCCCCAAGAAAATTCATCTGGCTCTGACTAAGTAATACAGCTTCAAAAAAGTTAAATTTTATCATTTTCTAATTGTTGAAATGACTGATTTAGCAGCTTGTCATTTTGGAAAGCCTTTGAGGTCTTTTTCCCCTGCAATTTAGTTGTTGTAAAAATTGTGTAAATGCAACCAGAAATTGCAACATTTTAGAAAAATGTTCTAAATTACCATAAATTAAGGCCTCAGTAGTGATAGTAATTCAAAGAGTACCGTGAATTAAAGGTCAGGTGTTGTTCTTCCTGGCTACAACATAAACAAACTTGGGCAGTTACAGAAGTAGCTTCTGAGCAGTTCAATGTGCAGATGTGTTTACAGGTGCACACATAAAGAATGCCACCTTACAATAAGGCATCACCCTTCCTCCCTCTCTTCCTCGAAACTGGTTTCATTTATGGAAGAGGTTTGAAAGCTTATTGCTTCAAGTCTGGTGCAGTAAATACTCACAGCCTTTTTTCAGATGCATACACTCCCAAAAGTGCATTTAGTCTCAGGTGCACTAACACCCTCATCATTCCCATCTCTTGAAGAGCAGGAAATTATTTACTGAGTGGAAGAGTTCTCCACAATCAAGAGGAAGATACAAAGACAAAATCAGAAATCATGTTCACCTATTAGAGACCAAAATAGAAAACAAAAAGCAACCAATTGCAAAACAACCACTCAGAAAGCAACAAAACATTTTTCATCCGAAGCACTGAATGTGTTTTACAAGCAAAGCCAGTATCTTTATGCCCATTTGAAAAAGCAGAAAGGCATGCAGAAGTGAAATGGAGAAGGCCACAGCTGACATGGCAAACAGGAAAGAAAACTCAGATAAAGTCACTGGGTAATGCTGTTTTTTTAAAGAGGAAATTTAAAGGTGTCAGCTGGGCATCCCCACCATCTACAGCAGAGAGCTCCCAGACATAATGTGATGTAAAGGACATGCCTTGGAAAGAGAAACTTCTCATCTGGGGTTAAACAGGGATTAGAAAACACAGACCACATAAGTCACAATAATTTCCAGGAGCATCTTTTTGTATTTTTCAGAAAATCAGTAACAGCTGTCAGTTTGACTGTGCTTTGGGGGTGCAATGGAGCCAGTTAGGTTGATGTTTACTGAGGATAAAACTGGCCTGCAGAATTTCAACATAAACCAATGAACCTGGTTGAGTAAACAGCTTTTCTCAGTCAAGGGTGAGATAAAAACTTTCTTATCTCTGAAGAAAGTTTAGTAAATATAAATTACATGTTTGTGCTAGCTTTTTCTATGCAAAAAACTGCAAATCAGCCCAAGAATGATAATACTGATATGCTCATATACAGGCACAGTAGCATCTGCACACAATTTTTAAATGGGACACTAAGATTTGTCACTTTAGCTTGATTCTTAATGGCTCTTCATAGCATTTATTAATCATAAAAGTAGTAGGGTTTCATTTCTATTGGCAATGTGCTTTGAAGAGTGTAAGAAACCATCCCCATCTTAAAAGGACAGAAACCCAAGACATATTAGAAGTTCCCTACTGGAAGGGATTTTTGTCCTTTTTTTGCCCCTCATCTTGCTCCACTACTTTTAGATGCTCCTGTCCCAGTCCTCATCAAAAGAACAGGAGAGCTTTTTTCATAGGCAAAATCTGAAGTTCTAGCTTCTAACCAGAACTAGAGTTATTTCACTTAAAATTGTGCTGGCTTTATTCATTCAGGGCTTGCTTTCTCAGTCAGCTTTTGGACAAGCATCTCAACCATACATTCACTTCAAAAATCCCCAGTGCTACAGGCTGGCAGTCCAATAAACCCCCAATCTACTACTTCAGGTATCTATCTCTGAGAGCCATCTTGCTCCTGAGTATGACCTCATCTTCCACTGGATAAAAGCAAAATAAACCCTTTGTAATTTGTCCTTTGTTCCCTAAGAGCGTGGATTTCTTTCATTATAGTTTCTGTGTCCCACCTGCAATTAAATCATCTTGATTTTCAAAGCCACATACCAGGGATGAAATTTCTAACAGCCTTTATAAACTGAAACCAGTTGGTGATTAGCATACCTTTATCAGACCAACCACCATGCATGCCAATTTTTCTTTTAAATCAAGCAGTGATGAGGAGGATGACTCTTAGAAAGAAGCAGGATGAAGAAGCACAGGCTCTCCATGACTCACTGGGGGAGTTTAATCTTTTTTATGAGCTTTGTTAGATTTCAGGCATTGAGATTTCTCAAAGTATCAGTATGCCATTACTCGTGTCTACAACTTATTATTAATTTGATGTAGCTGCTGAATTAGATAGTCACTGCTCACACAAACATCTCAAAGTCTCATTTTCAGTGGTGCGTTTTACTTGCAATGCCCTGGGAAGGTGCTAAACCTTTGGCAACATAACTGTCTCTTGCAGAGGGGTAGAAGTTGACAGACTAAGGGAGTCATCTAAAGCCACAAAACAAAATCTATTGCCAAGTCAGAGTTGAACCCAGATAACCTGGACATTACTAAAGTCTTCTGTGGAGTGATCAAATAATTGATGTTTTCCATTTAATCTGGTTACCCATACAGCACACACAGTACACTAAGTACTTGAGTTTTCAGTGGAACATGTTTTCTATGTATGTGAGTTAGGCAGGGTTTAACACTAGAAAATAGCTCCAAGATAATGATTTAAAAACAAGCAAACAAAACCAATAATATATTCCACATTTTCATTTTGCAGGTTTGAAAGCAAATTTGAGTGGTTCTGATGATGACCACATAGAAGACAGTTTTTGTTGCCAATGAATTTTGACAGAGTTGCATTTGTGGGGCAGCCAACAGAAAGAAGGTAGAATCTGATTTTTATTTCCACTTAAATAAATACCTAGTGATCAGAGATAAAAAAAGAGAACTAGGAAAAAAAAAAAAGTGATTTATAATATAAAGTATTATAGAAAGCCATGGCCCTCTCAAAACCTGCAAATGCAGTAGTCCAGGATAAGTTCCTTTCCAGGAAACAAATGTTCATTTGACAGAGCATCAATACCCAGCTTTAATAGATTTAATTTGCAGTCTGGCCTCATGAAGGAAGGTCCAGAAAGACTAAAAACACATTAGGAGTAAAAACATCAATGCATGCCTGTAAAGAATCTGGGACTGAGGCACTATGAGATCAAAATAATCCCAAACAGAGGAGCTGCCAAAAAGAGGGAAGAAAAAAAAAAAGAGGGCTGTCAAAGAGCAAAAGAAACAAAATATGAGAGAATTCAGCAGATATGATTGGAAATAAGGAAGAATAAACGGAGACTGATACACTTCTATGAAACTCTCAGAATTCACAGTGAAAATGATATCATATAAATAAAGACAGATTTTTGAATAAGCCACAAATTGTGGAAACAGAGATGGAAATAATATATTAAACCTGTAAGTTAGGCCCCATCCTGAATCAGTGACTTTGTTAAATTCTTGATTCTGTTAAGAAGAACTTGCATCTTGATTATATCCCAAACTGGATATGCAGCCATTTACTTCTCATGACGATAACAGTTCTGACATTCTTGCCACCTTAAATAATTTGTTGTTCACCTTGTTAAAAAGTCTGTATTGATCTCTTCAGAGAAAGAGCATAAGAAAACAAGCATACACAGAACAGAAAAGTCAATAAAAATCACTCCTCAACTCTGTTTGGAGACATGAAAACTGTTTTTCACATGCTTGTGAAAACATTTAACTTTTTTTCTTTCCGACATTGTCATCATAGCAAAACATTTTTGGCTTTCATAAAATTCACAGGGTCTCAATCTCTCAGGTGAGTGAAACACAGCCACATCCTGCAGCAAGGATAACAGTACCATTCCTCTCCCACAGCTCCAGAACAGCTGATTACCACCACCAGTTTCATTCCAGAGCTGATGAATGCAGTTCTGAATGGGTCTGTCTTGTCTGGGTTGGGGCAGGAGGATGGAGAAGGAAACTCAATTAACTGCTCCTTCCTAAGAATTTCTGTTTGCCTGAAAACTCTTGGATCCCCACTGATTGAAATTTTGCAGATTTTCAAAGCCTGGAGGACAAAAAAAAAAAAAGCCTTAATTACTAGCTTTGCAAAATGACAGGGGTCTTTAATTTTAATTGATTTGCATAATTTAGGTTTAATTTTGTATTTCCGAATGCTTTCCAGAATTATATGTTATATATTTATGTAGGAATTGTGAGGAAGGTTAAGAATAAGAGAGGTTTAAAGCTGTGAAGCTGGTGAGGGAGAAGCCTGACTACTGTGCAAACACTGGCCAGCAGCATGAGTTAATGTACACAGTGATCCTGATAACATAGCAATAATTTTCATATCAAGATGTAATCTGATATTTAATCTTTTACTGAAGGCTGTTTGTTCTACTTAACTATCAGAAGCTCAGCGCTGAGGTAAAGTTATCCATAGTGATTTGAATGGGAAGTTCTCTCCCTGTAGCAAACAGCTACCAGAGTTTGGGTTTCAGTTTACATTAGCTGTACTTCCCCCATCTTTCTCCAGCTTCGGCATTTTGTTATAAAGCACCATCTTCCTCTCCTGGACACTTGAGTTTAATAAGGACTGGGATGTTTGGGTGCTTCTTCAAGCAAGATCCCAGTGCTCAGAATATGGAATACCTGTCCAGATTTGCAAAACCATTTGTATCGGCAGGGCCCCACTGGTCACCCTCATGTTGCAGCAAGTTCAATGCTGGGAGATCCACTGAGCTGATTTTCCAACCACTGTCACAGATTTGCAATTAACAGAACCTTTCTTATTGATCTTTGGTTTTTTCTTTCTTCTCCCAGAAGTAAAACATATCTCCAGCACATGTGGATTACTAACTCTCCAATCTCCAATGAAGTTTTTTACCAGGTGGCTTTAACATTAACGAGAGAAGCTATTACATATTGACTTCAGTCAAGTGGCAGTGATTTTAATTAACCTTCATCCCATGTTAAACTGTGTAAGGAGGTCAGAGAGAGGAAATTCAGCTCATTCTCACCTTGTTCTTGTGTCACACATTTATGACAGTAGCAAACAGGGTGTGTGGTGAAGAGCAAGTCCTCTGATGAGCAGAGACATTCCCTGCTCAAGACAAAGTGAACTGGATCTTTTTGAAAAACACTATCAGTGGACACAATTGTAAAAATACATGTTTATTCCACTTCCTAGAGCTTGTAATGTTGGGGATTAAAAAAGCAGGTGGAGCTCTGGCCCTGTAATTAACCTGTTTAAACTGGCAGCTTTATGGCTCCTAAACAGAACTCTGACTCTTAATCAATTCACAAAGAAACAGGTGTTTACAGGTAAGCAGGGTAGTCTGGGATACTGATGCTGGGTTTGACTGTTCACTCTATAACAAATTTCCTTGTGCATCTGTGTGTCCTAGGTCAGTGGAACAAGGATAAATAAGAGTTCCTTATTTCTGGGATGGGTAGTGACAAAACAATCTGAGGTTTCTTTAGGTTCACAGACATACCTAGTGTACATTTCTCTCAATGAAGTTAAACCACAGGGTTTAAAAAAAAAAATCACTTATGAGCATTTCCAGCTTTTCCTCTTTTCCTCTTCTGCTGACAGCAATAGCAAAAATACAAGTGATTAAATGCACCAGCACCCTCCCCTTCATCCTTTGGGCTCTTTCCCATCAGTTCATGACTGATGTGTGTATGAAGATTCAGAGCCTTTTAAGCATGGCAGGAGGAATAGTTGCTTCAGTTGCTTGTGCAACCCGGAAAACTTTAATGGAAAAAAAAATAATTGAGCTGTCTACTCAGCTTCTCACTAAACCTCCCACCTCTGCAGGAGCAGCAGATTGTCTAAGACAAAACAGTAAGAAAATACTTAAGGGCCACCTGTGTAGCCTTTCACTATTGCAGAAATTCAGGTCTCTGTCAGAGTTGCTATGACTCTTTGACATCAAATTTCCCAAAATCCCAAATAGTCAAAATTCTTATGTTTTCCAAAACAAAGGAAGAGGATTTGGCTGGGAGCATTCAGCTACACAGCTGTGACATAGCAAGCATAATTGGCTCTGTTGTTGTTCTTTAGTTAATATTTCATTTCACAGGTTGAGGACCAATGATGTCCTTTTCAAAAACACAACTATGTCTTGAGTTTTTTCCATGTCCAGAGGTCAAAAATTATCTGCTAAATTCAATTTCATTGACTTTTTAAATTTACTTTCAGGAAAGAATATTATGTGAAATTCCCCAATCAGCTACTCACATCTCCAGGAAATTTCAATTATATATCATACTTCATATCTATGCTTTTATTTTGTCCTTGAAAATCAGATAATCTTGCTTTCTCTAGGTGCTTCCCAAAGACAAATGTTTGGCTGATAAACCATAAATGTAATCATGACTAGTTAGCATTCCTTTTCCTCAACAAACAAAACAAAACAGAACAGAGGAAAACACCTGTCCCATGGTGAACAGATAATAAGTTGAAGTTTTTATTTTTAAATTTAAATTCCTCTTCTGTGATTAAAATACCCAAAGTAAAACTCCATTTCATTTTCACTGCCACCTGTTATCTCCCCACCATGAACAAATAGTTTAATGTTAAAAATTCTGACTGTGTCTAGAGAAGACAAATGTCATCAGATTATAAGACCTGAGGGCCTGATTTGATAATGAGTTTTCCCCATTCCGCATTAAAATACTAAATAAGTAAAAATATTTTGGAAATTATTTCTACTCTAAAAAACAAACAAAAAAAAAACCCATTCATTTTCTCAGTGCTAGACTAACTGCCTAAACTAAAATAAATCATTCGCTTTTCATTGAGCTGTATGAAGTGATGAGTTGACCTCCTTCATTTGCCTATTAAAAGTCTTCAGCTGTTGTTGAATCAGTAAAATTGCAGCAGACCAACCCAGATCTTTGTGTCTACAGCAATTTTGAGTATTTCTGGGATACTGCGATTCCCAAAATTCTCCCAACTGGAATAGCAGCTTAAAACTTTGAGAGAGAGGACACACTTGATTTAGCAATATATTTAGTCCTGCTTATCTCTCTTTTAGGCATATGAATAATCAAAATGAATTAGTGTGATTATGACTATATTTAAAGTTCAATATGTATTTAACTGAATTAGTTAACTACTGACTGAATCAGGACATGCAAAAAGGGATCTGGATTTTTTTATTATTATTTGGTTTTAAAAAAGGAGGAATCAGCATGAAAGGGCTGGCTGGCTTAGCTCTTAAAACCTTCAAGGAGAGCACACTCTGGAATACAACAGATTTCATGCATGAAGTGTCTGGGAAAGACAAGAAACAGTAATTCAAGAAAAGAATCCTCAACATATCTTTCTGAAGTGCTGCGTTTTCTTTCTCACACCGTTATTTTTCAGCATTTTTAAAATTCATGTATTTAATTAAAGAAAAAGTCTTTGGTATCTATGATTTTATTTTCATAAAAAAGGGATTTCTGAAGCTGCATTGCTGCTGCTATTTAATATCTCAAATCATAGTGCAAATCCACTTATGACATATTTGTTGATTACCTCATCAAAAAGCAACTGAAAAGAAAAGCAATAAACAGGTCTCTGAATGCAAGAAATGTAACAATCCAACAGGAATATCATATATTTCAGGAATAAAATCAACAAATATTTTTTAACTCACTTTTGTCCTAATAACCAAGTGATTCTTCTAAAAACACAAAGCTCTTATTTGTCCTTAAATTCACAACATTTCTCTGACATAGACAGAAAGCAAAGGACAGATGTTAGTAATCACTTGTGAAAAAGACAGCATGTCACATTTAATATTTTATGTGTATTTTATGCACATTTCCACATGCATTTTGAAATCTCATCTCATCAACTGCCTTGTAGAAGGCCTCTTAGTCTATGTCTCTCCAGTTTGGCTCTCAATATGCCGTGGAACAGTGAGTAGAAATCTGTGCTAAAGGACACCTTCTGCAAACAACAAACTCTCCCTTCATCCACAACATCAGTCATTCTTCCCTAGAAGGCACAAATTTGAGCCTGGTAAATCCATGTTGGCTTCTTCAAATTACCTTCTGGTACTTTATGTGCCCAGAAAGAGCTTTCATCAAGATATGATCAACACCCTTTTGGAGGCTGAAGGCCAGCTGATTGGCCTATAATCCAGAATGTACTTGTTGCCTTTCTTAAAAAATGGGCAGGATCTCAGCTACACACTTCAGAAAATCTCCAAACTCTCACTCTGGTGCAATACAAATTTACCTGTGTTTTTCTCTCACTGAAACAAAATACCTTCTGTTTTCATATTGCAATAAGCCTTTACAACACCTATTTCCTTGTATCATTATTTCTATTATAGAAACAACTATAACAGCTAGATTTCTCAAGAAACAAGAGTAGTTTCTTGCATATGCTTATCATTGTTAAGTACTATTTTATGCAAAGCTTTCAACAATCATAGGCATAAAGCATTTGACTATGGGCCAGTACTGTGCAGAAAGCCTCATACTTCTCTGAAATGCAGGACTTTGTGATTTGGGAAGCAGCACAGCTCACATGCTTTATGGACAGGACATTCTATAGGTGTGACATACATTGGTGCGTGCCCCACGGGTCATACACATTGCAGATATGAAATTACAGAAGGAAAAGCAATAGGAAAATGTGGTTTGGACATCTAAAATATTGTCATCCAGGACTGTGGAATCTCCATTATCTATGGGATTTTAATAGAAAATTGTCAGTTAAATGCCTCTTGGGAATGGTGAGTACATTCAAATGTGATTCATAAGGTGCAATAGATAGTGAATGAAAGTTAATATTTAAAAGACCTATTGAGTTCTGCTCCAGTGAAATCTTTCTTATCATCAAAACTCAGTCATGAGACTCAGCAGAAAAGGAAATTAAATGAAAGTCATGACATCAGATTTCCAAGAAATTACCCACTTCCAGTTCAGTTAGCTCAGCAATCCCCCAAATTAGTGCTGATAAAGGATGCGTTTCAGATAAGCTGTAAAACCTAGATCTTAAACTCGTGAAGTTAGCAGTTTCCACAAAGAAGTGTTTTTATTTTCCAAAAGCTTGAATCAACTACTTTCCCTACTGAGTCTCAGTTTCTTTCACTCACCGTTTACTTGTCATATGCAGCTACAGCTGGAAACTCAGTTCTCCCTCCTTTTCAATCACTAACTCTTGGTTCTCTTAAACAGCTCCTGCCTTTCTAAGAATCACAAAGTAATTGCTCCATTCACTTGATTTTAGAGGGGATGAAGAGATTCTTGTGTACTGCTGGAAGAGTCTTCATGCTGAAAGGAGCTTTGAGAGGACAAGGTGGTGTTATTCTAAAAGCTGAGGGGACAAAGGATGACAGTGTGAGCAGACAAAGCAGTAAGTTGCTCAGAAATCTGATATATTTTATGTTCATCCTGCCCCAAGACTGTTTTCAAAGCATACATCCAGGCAAACCAGCATTACAGCAAAAGGTGTTAACTTAGAGTTTTCTGGATGTTACAAAACTTCAATTAGGTCTCAGAACAAGTTAGTTTATTTATATACTGAACTTCAGCATAGACCAGTCATTGTGCATCAGTGGTATCAGAGGTGAGGTTTTGCAACAGTGAAGTGCATTTCTGAGTCTCTTTGGGTTTTAATGCTCATTGACTTGGACAGGTAATCAATTGCTGCATCTCCAAAGACCCATAGATATTGACTTCAGCCTCCAAAAGACTTTACAAAGAGTCATTTGGGGGGGATACTTTCACTTCAAATTGAATTGTGGACTATTCAATCTCTCCAGTAAAATACTGGAACAAACACTAGATGTCAATGCTCCCTCTGCATTTTTAAATAGAATGCAAATGCTCCTGGCTGAATATGAGGTTCCTAGAAGGATCCCAGCTTGTTCTTTTTCTATGGCAGATTCTTTAAATTGTTATGGATTTTATTTCCTTTACAGACAAAATGCATTACTTCCACAGTTCTCACTCTGCTTCTCCCATAAGACAATAACAATACCTCCTTAGCATTAGGCATGAATCAGCTGTGCAAAGTCTGGAAGAAGGGAGGAGGAAAAATGATACAGCAATAAATTAACTTGATGCTTATCTCTTGGTTTCTTGCCTACACATCTGATAAAAGACCAAGGGGTGAAAAAGATGGGAAAGATTTATTTTAAACAGTGTATTTTTGTTACACATTACCTACTTTTTACAGGAGATTAGATTATTATTTTTTCATACTCTGCTGAAAAATGAGTGATAATAACAGAATCAGCAGAATTAATAAACATGAATGACTCATCTTGCTTGGCAGTAACCAATACATTGGAATTCCTACCTTTTACACAGTCACAATCCAAGAATCCATTAGGTTGGAAAAGACCCTTGAGATCAAATCCAATTTTTAACTGATCACCACCCTGTCAACTAGAACAAGGCACAATGTGCTGCATCCAGTCTTTTCTTAAACACCTGCAGGGACAGTAACTCCACCTCCTCCCAGGGCAGCCAGTTCCAATGTTTAGCTATCATTTCTGTGAAGAAATTCCTCCTGATGTCCAACTTGAAACTCTCCTGGCACAGCCTGAGGCTCTGTCCTCTTGTCCTATCCACTGGTTCTCTGGGTGCAGAGGCCAATCCCCACCTGACTCCAGCCTCCTTCCAGGTAGTTGTAGATAATGAAGAGACTCCTCCTCTCTCTTCTGCAGGCTAAACCACCTCAGCTTCCTCACCTGCTCCTCAAAGCACTTGCTTTTGCCAGATCATTTCTATGAACTGCCAGTCTTCAATATGTCTAACAAACCAATAAAAGGATGCCAAGTAGCAGGTATAAACAGAATTTTTTTTTTCAAAAAAGAAGCAGTGTTTACAAAGAAGAATGTAGTAATTCAGAAATGTACGCTCCAGCAAACTTTTTTGACTCATTAATAGTTCTTAGGATGTTGTACATGAACAAGGTTAGGTATGAAAACATATACAACAGGAACATTGTAAATATTTTAGCTAAGCACATCAGCTATGCTCCTCTTGCATGCAATCTATTTACTGTGACATATTTGTCATGTCCAAGACTGATCCACCTGATATACCAACCAAACCTGATATTTTTACTTCAGTAAAACATTAATATGCCTCAAAATCCGGTGTAGTTCCAGTTTAGGCCTGCAAAGAGCATCTTCCACATGTCCTCAGCCCTCCACCACCTGAAAGTGTCCTTCAGCTTCCACGCTGAGCCAACCCTGCAGCAGGGATAGGATATGAGCATCTGCAGCATGGGTAGGCAGGGCTGAGGAAGACAGGTCTGTGAATACCAGGTATAAATATCTTTCACTAGACCCAGGATCTTCCTCTGCCCCATGAAAGCTTTAAAATTAGGCTCAGAATATGCAGAGGTACTCCTGCTCCAAATTAGCAAGGAATTACTAGTACCCTAGGCAGGTGCTAATGCAATGCAAGGGTCAAGGAAAGGTGCAATGGAAATAATGAGTTTCAAAAAGGGCACTGAGACATTCAAGCACTGCAAAGTACAAAAAAAAGTTATTATCAGGAATAAAACTACTTTTTTATACTGAAGTTATTGTGTTTTCAAACAGAGGCGCTGTTAAGAAGGGTAGTCCCACTTTAGCAGACAGAGTAAAAAAATGTCGATAGATCAAAAGGCAGATAGAAAGGCAGGCAGGCACACAGAAAGATAGTCAGATCATTAGTCCAAATACTTAGAACTCAAATAAATTATATTTCCAAAGAAATCAATGTACAAAGAATACTCTTACAGGATCAGCATGCATCCCTAGAAGCACAGGATGAGGAGCCATCTCTGCCTGCAATCCCCATCCAAGACTGGACTTCAGCCCCTGGATCCCTCATCAGCAGTAAGGTCCATGGCTGCAGACTGTGAAGGGTACACACAACACCTCCTTTTACCCTTCTGAGAAGAGGAAACACACCCTCCCAAAACAGAGGGTCAATTCTTTCTGAAGAAAGGCTTTTTGTCCTCATCCACATCTCCCTCTGCTCTGCTAACCTCCCCGCTGGGACTGCTCTCACTACCTTGGTTGGGGAGGTTACATGGTTTCTACAGGGGGCTGGAGTTAAACCATAAGTCAGAACTTCATCAGCTACATGAACTCCAGTAAAGAAAAGATCTTTAGCCGGGAATGCTGCAGAACCTATAGCTCCTTTTCATCTATAAATAAGATTTGTAATGCTGCATTGAGAGGAGACAATGAAAATGCCCTCAATTAAACTACCCTCAAAAAAATGCATCCAAGGAGATTTATATGCACTGAATAATATAAGTATTCCTCTCAACAAGCAGCATAGCAAGTGTTTAAACCTACCAGCCCTTTTATTACCATGTTATTTGTTTCTTTGCTGTTTTTAACTGACAGTATTTGGTTTTCTTTTGTACACACCTCCCTAACCCTATTTCACTTGTGGATTTGTCTTGTGTATTTATGGTGGTTTTGATTGGCCCCTTTGTAAACTAATTTAGCTGTATGGTTCAAGGGGATTTGCGATCTCACTACCTGAAATAACTTCCTGTTCTTCCTGTCTCTGCATCTTGTTTTGTACCCTGCCTATTTCTGCTTGTACTTTTCACCTGTTCCTTCCAAGTCCAAAGGACCTTTTGTTTTCTCCAGTTAGCCCCTTAAATTTCTTTGCAATTCTGACACAAAGATTTGCCAAAAATTTTCCCACACAAATCTCTGCTACCTCAGGTTTGCAAACTCGACCCAGGAGTGGGAGAACTGAAGCAATCCAAAGCAGGGCTGTGGGAAGGAAAGCTCATGTTTCAGTTTCCCTCACTGCACCAGCAAGAAGCAAAATGATTTGCTGCCACACAGTGATAGGAAAATCCAGTCTGGATACAAGAAACAGCAGCAATCAGAGCAATTTTGAAATGTACCTTTACCCAGGCAACATCAAAGTGTTTACTGCCCCGTATTTCTGCTTCCTTCCACACCCTCAGAGCTGCTCACTTATACACATCTGTCTATTCATTAACATCTAATTAAGCTGTACATCTGCTGCAGCTTTACATCAGCACTGCATTCCCCCACATTTTAACTGCCTGAAGCTTTCTGTCTTTTTTTTTCATATTTGTTTCCGGTGCAGTAAGAGCTAAAAAAGCCTTTTCATGCTGATTGACAAACAGGAAAAAAAATTCTGGGTTTTGAAAAGGATGAAAGAGCAAAGCATGCTTCTCATCCTAAACCAATCTCTCCTCAGGGATGTGCCCCAGAGAGGCAGGGAGGTTTCTTTTAATTAAAGGAACAATGAAAAAAATAAGAGTATGATAGCTGTAGACACCACAGTCAAGGCAGAAATTGGTTAAAATTAGTTCTGGCTTTTTCTGCTGTGAGAAGGAGTTGCACAGTATCACTTTACCTCATTTATTCTGCTGCTTGTTTCCAGACAATTTCTACCTTCACAAAAGCTAAAGCAATGCCAGAGATTAATGGCCAAACCAAGGTGATTTCCTGCCCAGATTTCATACTTACCCTCAGTGTGCTTTACTTGGATAGCTCATACACAGTGATGCTCCAGAAAGCCACAGTATCTGGGAACACCCCTTGCCTCCTTTTTTTGCTGGTTCTGACAGGTCTGAGGAATGGAGATGAAGCAAGCAGTTCCAATGCCTGCTGGCACAAATAGACTTGCCCATTCTCTTTTTTCTGAATATAGACAGATTTCTACTCTGAATTACAAAAAAGAGATCTCAGGGAATGTTCCTGGGTATTTTTCAGTCACCCTTAAATGCACTGGTGCTTGGATGCTGGACTTCTTGCTTTCTACCAACATTTTCAATGCACACAATTTCAGAAAGACTTTAAGATGCTGAACCCCAGACCAAGAGAAAAAGACATTAGATAAAGAGGTTTATGACAAAGCAGCATGCAGCACTGAGCCATTACTGCTATCAAAAGTAACTTATCCATACAAACAATGTCCCACTGTGGCATTTCAGCACAGAAATATCTACCATAAAGACAGAATTCCTTCAGCAAAGCAAGGCTGCCTGCCTCACTGCTGACAAGAAAAGACTTCCATGAGGTCCACAGTTCTCAGAAAATATTACATACACTGATAAAACTGTTTAGATTGTGGCTGTCATCACTCAGGTTCTTCAACTTGTTGATGCTCCAGAAAGATTTGATGTGTAACTGCTTTGCCAACAGATCTTCATGTTAAGAATTTAGGGTCATGATCACATCTATAATTTTCTGAGATTCTACTCAAATTCCCTGCAGTAACACAGGCAGTAGTGCATTTTTTACACATATGTCAAAATTATTTGAAGACTTCAATACCAATAGCACGTGTAAACTACAAATTAAAGTTCCATGAACATATTTTAAGGATGGAGGCCTTTTTCCTCTCCTCCTTTACACAGTAGGCCAAAAAATCTGATGTAAATGACTTCTTAGGACTTTTATCTTATTTTGAGCATTTAGATATCTTTTATAAAGACATTGAGGCTTGATTTAGAAGCTGCCAGTGAGATAACCCATCATAACTGGAAGAAAGTTGTTCCACTGATTAATTGGTCTCTTTTAATTTACCTAAGTCTAGCTTCCAGATCCTGAATATCATGGATTCATCTTTCTGACAGAAGTACCACCTACAATAAGCCATCTCTTCCCACGATCACCTCTTAATTTTCTCTTTGATGCACTAAACAGATAAAATTTTCTTGCTTTTTCCCTAGAATAATGTGTTTTTCTATTATTCTTTTCTCAATCCTTTTCAATCCTTCATAATTTCTTTTGAAGGATGACTATTAGAACTCAAAACAAGAGAGTATCATTAGTGCCAGAGGCTCATGACTCATAAGAGCAGTTATAACTCTCACTTAAGCAATTGAAGCAGCTAGAAACATGCTAGTCCTTCTTCATGCCGTGACAACCGAAAAAGTAGAACTTCCTTGTTCATATATGATATTTCTCAATCAGCTCTTCAGAAGCTGTATTGAGCCTTAGCTGCATCAGCCTGCCCACTCATGTTCCCTGCTCTGGTGTTGTTTTGCTGCTCTAGTGTTCTTCAGTTAATAATTCTGAGGATGAAGCTCCAGTTTCCTAAGACTGACACAATTTCTGCATACCTGGCCATACAGCCCTGTAGGATAAGGACAGACACATTTGTGTATGTGACATATGTGCTTGTTTACTCCCTCAAACGATCCAGAGCAGCCTCTGTTTCCCATATGCAATATATCATTGTTATTCATTTAGTAATTCTGTGTCATCAGAAATACAAATGTGGTATTTACAAGTGCAGTCCTTCCAGATTAGTCCTAGTCGAGAATAAACAATGGCAGCACCTGCCCAGAAACAAATTTTTAGGGCTGTGACACAAATTTATTCTCGCTTAGTCCCTACCCTGCTTCTGTGGGCTCTCTTCATTTTGTTTAGCAGTAATTTTCTCACAGAACACTGTGTCAGTATATTACCTATCTCAAAAATGTCTTGGGGATATTATATCACAAAGAAACATCCACTGAACATAATCAGGACCTCAAAAGCTGCACTCTCTGCTTGACAGAATCTATCTTCTATAAAAGCATGCTGATGGCATGAATTATACTGCCATTTCCTACTGCTCTCCTATTTGTGCCTTTCCTAGATTTTGCCACCGGTACACACTCCGTGGTTTCTTTGGCAAATCTGCTGAACTGTTTAAGTGATTAGAATTAGACTATATGTAATTATATACTGGAATATTCCCATTTTTTTCCAAGATTTGTTAAAAAAAATAATCCATGTCTAAGGGAGATCTTTTCTTTTTTTTTTTTTTTCCAAAGGAAAATACTCAACTTCTGGCTTTTAACACTCTTTATGAATAACATTAAAATGTGGGGGATTTCATTATTACTCTAATCTCAAATATATTATTACAGCCTTCTGTTTCTTTTGGGGTAGTACATATTTGTGAGTACAGATGAACACCATAGCTTTCTGTGCATCCTGAGGTGCTGTTTTTTCAGACTGGATCTGTACAGAGACATAGTATCTATTTTAGCAGAAACAAGGTGATTCTACTCCAAAGTTTACTTGAAGTTTGGATCTGGAGACCTTAACTCCCAGCAGAGAAGAGAGCAAGCATCCATGGTAGCTCCTGGAGATGATGAAACTTTATTTTACATTCTTGTGCACATATTTCCAGTTTTCCTAATGGTATTTTTTTCTCAGACAAAAGAGGTAGTGGGAGAACATTTGAATACCATTAGAATTTTACTTAATATGGCAAAGTATGTTTTTAAATTGGTGAATCATACCTCATGGCAAAGCAGAAGTTGTTTAGAAAATCTATAACTTGGACTAGTAAAAAATATTTTAATTGCAAAGAGCATGCTTTTAGGAAAAATTGTCTTTAACTGAAAAAATGTTTTATTATTGAAGAAAATAAACACCATATTTATTTTACTCAATCTCCTTGAACATGGAATTAAAAAACAAGGAAAACAGACTTTAGGGCTTTAAATCTCTTTTTCTTCAGTTTTGAAACTGGGAAAAAGAAAAACACAAAAATAAAAATGTAGAGGGTTTATTCAGAAACCCTTTCTATTATTTTCTTAATATTATGTAGTCAGAAATAGCAATAACTGTGGGAAATAATAAGACAATAGAACTAAACTTTTCTTTGAAAACGATTCATGAACCATATTTCTGTTTTTGATTGACTCCAGTTGTGTCATCCAGAGCAGGATCAGGAACAATCACCATATGATATAATAGGACAGAGTTTGAATGGTAAATCACTGGGATGAAACATTCAAATTAATATTAGCTACATGAGTGAAATGGGTTGAAACAAACTATTCATCAAACAATTTCAAATAATAAACTAATTAATGCAAATTGTGATGTGTTCATGGAGAAATAACAAATGCAAAAAGGGCAAATTTCACTGTCAAATGAATTGTTCTCAGGGAATAATTCATCTAGCTGCAGAAGACAGAAAAGGCTTGAATGTTAATGGGTAGGAGCAAGGAGAAAGCATAGAAATTGAGCTAATTCATACACAGCAGTAAGTCTACAGATTGCTTGGGAAAAATGGAGTTAGGTACTGCTGAGTCTCTTGAAAAATGTGATGTATCCTAGTTTTAAACCCATGTGTTCAATTTCACAAGATTAATATTTCCGACTGCAGGCTCTCCAATAAAGTGTTTTAAAATGAATCTGCAACACGTAATAGAATAGCTCTGCTCTCAACTTTAAAGGAAATGAGTTATTAATAATACATGGTTATGGAACTATTTGTTTCATTCTGTGAAATTTTGTAGAACCTCAATAAAAGAAAATGTTTTATTAGAATAATTGCATGAAACAAATCCTGCAGAGTCATGATACATTCATTTCAAATACAATCTGTGCTCTTCAGACTTATTTATTTGACAGTGTTGTCACACCTACTTGTTGGACACTACAGCCCCAAAGAGACAGCTACTGTTTCAGTAATGCAGAGCTGTCAGGATCATTTTGAGTAAATTGGGCATTAAACATCTCCTCAGGTTTCCCTGTTTCATTCTGGCAGAGCAGTAACACAAGCACAAAAGAATGCACAGCTCATTTCTTTCTGGATCATATTGATTAATTTTGCAGAGGGGTTAGAGAGAGGGACCTGTGATGTCGCTTGTCATTGATTTCCAAGATGAATGAAGAACTGAACAGCAACATCCTTCTCAGCCAAAAGATAACACGTAAATACAGTGCAAGCAGTAAGCAAATAATTAGCTTTTCTGAAGTATCAGAACTGCTTTCAGATAACATTCATTTCAAGCAGATGAATGTAGATACTTTGTCCTTTCAAGGCAATTCTTTTACTTTCAGCTTCAAGTCTTTGCTTGTTATAGCCCCAAAGGACATTACAGGATGCTTCTCTGTTTACTACAAGCTTAAGTTGCTAAACATATCTCATTTTGTTCTGCATTCTTGATCAAATCTATTCTACCAAGGTAATAGTTGTGCGCACACTCTTCAGCTGTCAAATAGATGTTAAATGGTGAAACATTTATTAAATGTGAGTGCTAATGCCAGGAGAACCAGTTACTGCTACATTTCTGAAAAAAAAGAACAGAAAAAAGCTGTTCAACACCTGCATACACTGTTTTGTACCAAAGTGTTCTAATTAGCACATTTTGAGATATGATTAGAGCACTAGAGGAAGCTTTCCAAATGCCATTAATTATGGATGTGATCTTAAATTATTCACTTTGAATATTTTTTTCTTGCTATGCCCTTTTATCTTCCACTAACTTTTTGTTGCATGCTAGAATAGTCCCAATTAAACCTCAAATGGAAGTCTGTTACATTAAAGAAAAGGTAAACTGAAAATTAATCTTTTTTTTTTCTAAGGTGCTTTTAAACAAGGAGGATGTGGGTAACAGTTAATTTTTTTCCTATTAAATGTTCATCCTTCTCTATCTCAGTCTCCACCAATATTGGAAGAGCGATACTTATACAATCATTAAGCATGAATATTTCCATCTTGCACTAAAGTAATATTATAGAATGCAACAAAATATTTACGCAATCATTCATCTTTACTCCTTTTATCACAAGTGTATCACAAGTAGTATATCACACGCAGAGTGTAATGGCTGGTGACCAAACGCTATATGTGATTTTGCTTCCAATAAATAATGCCAAACCACCTGCATTAGGAAGACTTTGAAGAACTTTTTCCAGGCTCAAAAGCAACCAGACCTGTCAGGAATATATCTTTGCAAAGAAAGGAGAATAGAATTAGGAAGGAGAGAAAGGGAGGCAGGGAAGGATGGTCATAAAATAAAGAGGGAAGGATGGTCTTAAGAAAAACAGTGAGCAAAGCTGAGCAGACTATAACATTTTTGTAGTGATAAAGAAAGATAATTCCTATATATCTGTTTAAAAATGAAGCTCAAATTTACATATAATACATAGAGACATAGTAAAAGGCTCCCACGTATGTCCTCTTGACTAGGCAGAAAAGTCAAACAATCCTAGTGCATGCGATGACTAAACATTGCCCCAAATTTTACCTTTTTTCTAGGTTAAAGTTCCTCCTATAAAGCTTCCTCTGGGACCCATTAGAAGATACTAGCACATACTTGTTTTGTTAAAGACACTGATAAAAATCCGTGGAAAGGAATGACAATTCTTTTAAAAGCTGTGTAATAGATGTGGCCATGAAAAAGAGAGAAGATGTATTCCAAACTGGAGTGCTATCACTACACACAATCACCACATCCTTCTTCTAGTTTAAGACATCTGAAGTCTGGATAGAAAACCCCAAAGGAAAACACATCTAGGAGCAATCATTCAGAAGTCTATTCTCCTGCTGGTCCAATGATGTTTGGCTGGTGTCATGTGCAAGCTGTCAATCGTAAGGATAAGCTGGAATTACCTTTGCATTTGGCATCATTAAAGCTCTTCAGAGGGGCTGCTTCTAACATACTCAATCAATACCTCATGTGGCTACAGCAGTGGCTCTGTGCAGCAAGCAAGATGTTTTCTGCCACCTGGAAACTGCTCAAAGTCACCACTGAGCTGGCAAATACCTATGAAAAAGATAAAATTTTTAATCAGTCTATCAGCAAAAGGAAAATCTCATTAAAAAAAAAAAGCAGGTGCTCAATGAATGCTGCCCATATCACATAGATGCTCCTCTCTAACTGCCCCAGAATGAAACATGAGCAGACAGAGTGAGGTGCCAACAGATGAGAGAGACTGAACACCCTCATATTTGACAGATGCTCCTGAAGGTCTAGAGTGGGATATCTCAGAAAGCAATCATTGATGTCCATTTCATTTCATATGGAGGGAAGATGTTTTTCAATTAATCACCAAAGAGATTTGCTGTAACCATAGGTCCTGTGGGGTCCAGGGGTACTAGCAGTCATGTAAGAGTTTCCTGACTAGCTTAGGACACCTTATCTGTCCCATAGCCATCTTGCTCTTTCACACCCTCTAAACTTCCAGGAAAAACACACTTCCAGTGTGTCCAAGATGAAAGATAAATGATGAAGAGCAGGGGCAAAAAGACTGAGGAAGAGAAAGTACAATAAAACACCTATCCTTTTTTTACTGGCCAGAGAAATCCTAGCAATTCATCATAAATAGAATAAACACCAAAGAAAGTAAAAATAGATGGCTTAGGAAACCTTCAGCCAGGATGTCTCACATATTCAGGCCAGAGTACTGGTGATCAAAGGCAACAGTATTTTGAATTGGTCTAGAAATCAGATTTATCAAGCCTGGTATGGCTTCAGATTGTTTTCCCAGCAGAATATTTCCTGGTCACCTCTTCACCAGAGAGGTTACAGGAATGTCCTTTGCTTCACTGGTGCAAGGTCAACAAGAGCAAAGAAGAAACATGTTATCAGCAGCAATACAGTTTTCCTCCCCATTACTCATTTTTCATCTTTCAATGTCCTCTACACATTCCCAAGACACACTCAGTGCCATGCAAGAACTCCTAGCTCGTCATCAGACTGTTGCTAATTATTGATAACTAAAGAGAATATTGTAACAGATGGAGGCATTCATAGCCAGTTTCTACTGAAGAGCCAGACTTGCAAGCCCTAGGCTGAAGAATAAAAACTTGTAAATTTGAGACAATTTGACAATTGTTTGTTGTTTTCACAGCCCTTCCCCACCCAGCCAGCCCTGAAGTTATCACCAAATTGCTGTTGCAGATCCAGAAAAAGGAGAAATTGCATTTTATCTTAATATGACTTATTGTGTCTCACTGAAATTTACTTTCTAAAAGTCTTTTAAGGCAAGAAAAAATTCCTTAGGGAAATGCCATCATCACCATTGTTTCCCAACTGTTTTTCTAATTATATAATAGGTGACATTTTCTTCCTCCCCCTTCCACGTGGAAGCAGCTCTCAAGCACAGCAGAGAGGAATGCTGTTTTACCAGAGACATTTTTTTCACATGCTTACTTTCATCTCAGTAAAAATTACCCTTCATATTTTCTACAAACATTAAAGAACTCCTGGTGAGTTTTTGTCTACTCGGATTTATTCTTGTCTATGTACTTCAGAACATGTTACAGTCATCATTTGCTACTACTTGCAATTACAGGAAAGAAAATTGTGCACCTGACATGGAATAAATCTACAGCAGCTATAAAATACATTGGCCTTTCTGCCCCTTATTTTAAGGACAAAGGAGTTTTCAACCTTTTTAAGAATGCTTTGCCAGCCACACTAATTGCCAGTAAATAAACTGAGCCTTATCTTGTCAATTATAAATGTGGTGACTATCTCCACATTTGCTACCACAGCATTCCACATTCTACATACTGGAGTGAAGGATTTCTTCCCCTCCCAGCAGTGAAAGTCATCCCAGTTGTTTTTGTGCTCAGGAAGTGACAAAGGCTGCCAGGCACAAACAAAAGATTCTTGGTAGACCAAATATAATGGTCTGTGTCTGAACAGGACTAACATTACTACTCCTGCAGGAGAAAGCAAATTGTGATTTGCCAATCATCAAAACTGTGAAGTTTGGGTTTATATTTTATCTTTGACTGACCCTACCTTCAAAATGATCCAGTGTCCCCTTGTCTCAGCTTGCATAGTAGAATCAGTGTTGGCTACCAGGAGTAGGAAGGTAAGAAAAAAGTTAAAGCACACTAAAGACATAAAAATGGTGATAATTTTAAAATTGCTAAATCCAACATTTACTCCAAAGGAAGCCAGATCTTGGTACAAAATGTCTAACATGCTTGTACCTCAAAAAGCTAAAAATATGTTCTTGTTTCCCCTTCTATGCTGAATGGACACAAAGGCACTGATGATGGCTGGATTCCTAATGCAGGTAAAGATTAAAAAGTTTTGTCTCATTAATGCTAGGACTCATTCAGTTCTGAGCACATAAAAGGATATTAAAAGGTTCAACTGCAATTCTGTCTTAATTTTAGCTCCCACCACACCAACCAGAATGGTGAAAAAGCATTTATTTAGAAGCATGAATCAATTCTGACATCTGCAGACATTGGTGATTCATTTGATGGCTGACCAGGACTGCAAAAGCCTAGATATTTTAATGAAAAAAAAAAGTTTCCCATGTAGTTTTGATGGCAGTGGTAAGTCTGAAGTTTTAATGACAGGTGACAAAAGCCATAAATATTGTTTCAGTATTGACTGAGGCATGGATTCCTGCCAGTATTTCCAGAGGATTCAGAAGGATGAGGATGTGTGCAATTAAAGCTAGCTACATCATGAAGTGCAGGCAGTGAAAAATCAGGACCTCGATGTTAAGAACCCTTTTTCTCCAGCTTTCCCCTGTGAATTTATTTTTTGGCAACATAGTTTACATTGACTTATATAAGTTTACATAGACTTACAGAGATGTTGCTCTAATTCAGTGTCAATTCTAATTACATTTCTTTGGAATGTAAAATTTGAGGCATGCTATGAAAACTCAGATAATATCACAGTTCATATTAGCAGAGCTGCTGAATTTGTCATTTAACAGAATCTCTGAAGCATGCTTTGTTCTGTGTGTAGTATTCTATTTCAGTGGTGAGAAATTGAAGAAAAGGATGAAATATATGGCTTTAGGAAAATTCTAGCATATTGTCTTGGCCATGTCTGGGTCATGTAACAGAGTTAAGAGTGGTGAAATCACTTTTACCATGATACAAAATATCAGTGACAGAGGACAGAGCTAGAAGTTAGAGCTCCATATTTTCCTGCTGCCTTTGTTTTATCTCCCTGTAGATCTCATTGTTCAGAAGACAAGACTTCTGCAGTTTACACACTCTGGTTTTTTTTTTTTTTGTTTTGGGTTTTAGTTTTTTTGGGGGCGTTTTTTGGTTCAGTTTGTGTGCAAAGCAAATGCCCAGGGCAACAATGTGATAAGAACTCCATTTTCACTTCCTATGCTTTCTAGGCAATACAAAACATGCTGGAGTTTTTTTAAAAACACGAGTTAGATTTGGTAATAGGGAGTTAGATACAGCCTTATTTTTCTGCCCTACTTTAGACAATTTATAGGTATCAGAATTTTACAACATTCACAGGATATTAACTCCGCATGCACTTCCAAAGTATGCTCATTAAGTATTTGCATGCAATCTTCAGCAGAAAAATTCTCTTTTCATTTTAAGTCTTTGGTGTCCAGCAGTGATAGCAAATTTGATACATTGCAAAGCTACCTTGAGTGACAGGATTCCACAGCAGCCTCTTGAGGGCCAAGGGTTTGGAGGTTAAATGTGTCATTCCAAGAAATCTTTATCAGTGGGAGTGTCATGAACACCCTTGCTGCCATTTATTTTCAATTTCACTGCAATTTCTTCATGAACATCAGTTGAACAGACTTTAGGAATTGTTTCTTTCTGACCAATCAGAATCAGGGAAGTACTTATATTCTGATGACAGCTTTCTCCTGTGAAACTCTACATTGTCTACATTTCTTTAAAAATAGTAAACTGTCTCCTTACATGACATGTTCCTTTATTTGCTCATGTATTCAAAAGCGAGCTGTACTAAACATGTCTGTCTAAAGATCTTCACACCTTTGAAAATACATCTGTTAAAATAAGCAGTCTTCAAAAATTGCTGGCAGGTAGCAGAAGAGATGAATAGCCCCACACTAGTTTATATCTGGATAAGTACATTGATTTTAAGAAGGTATGTTCATACACACCTGCTAAAGTTCCAACTAGTAGAAAGCATTCAATCTGTGCATCATAGATAAATCTTCCTTAACATTAGAACTAAATGCTAACTTCATTTAAAAACTGTTTTCTTAAATTCATGTCAAATGAAATAGATACATGTAGGGATTTTTATAGGTGTGGGACTTGAGGTATGGCATGATATAAAAATATTACCAGGAAAAAAGGATCAGCAAACCAATGCAAGCTTTTGCAATAAGTCTAAAGGCATTAGTACTCCCCTATATTTCAAAGGTCTTTGCATAGGCACACAAGTCCACATAGCCCACACAAGACTCCAATGTCCACTCACCACAAATTTTTGTAGCCCTATTCAGCATTGCTGATGACAATAAGAGAATGATGTACAAAGAATATAAAAAAATGTAGAACATGGAATGCTCTTGCAATGCACACTCAGCAAAAAAAAAGTCAGAATGAAGAATGTGACCCAAATGTCAAAGACAGTACATTTAGACATCTCTTGGAATAATCATCCAAGAAGAAATAATAAGTACAGTTTCTATGCTGGGGAATTATAGGCCTGAAAAGTTATAAAACTGTTGGGGTTTTTGTGTGATGCAAAGCCCTCAACTGCTACTGGTACATTTAGAAATGTGTGTATCTGGTACAGGGACAGACACTTTACACCAGTATCACAGCATCTGGCTTCACCGACCACCTTTCCTTAATATTGCATTTGCCAGCAATTTTATTTCCAGTTAGTCTGTGATATATTATACAGCTAGACAGATCTGATAATATAACCATGGCATGGTTTATATTAAAAAAAGACATACATTAGGTTAAAAGAATTGTTGGCTCTCCACTAGTGCCTGATGACAGCTGGAAGGTCCTGGGAAAGCTGTCACAGTAATATAGCCTGGAAATACTGCCCACAAGTTAGTGATTGACTGCCACTGCTGCCTTCAAAAGTTGCTCCAAGGAAAGAACACCATTTCCCCCTTTGGGGTTTTTTATTTACTTTTACTGTTCCGCTTCCATGAGGGACTATTTCTAATCTTAATCTTCCTTCTCTTGTATTCAGGCCCCAGAATATGGCTCTTGATATAGACAAGTGCTTTCTCATGTAATGCTAAAGTAAAGCATTGAAATATCTGTGTAGACAATCCAAAACCTGGTCCGGGATCCTTTCTAACCTTCTCTACTTACCACATATGCCCTAGGGACTACAT
Organism: Emberiza elegans; assembly: GCA_024865655.1. Taxonomy (NCBI): domain Eukaryota; kingdom Metazoa; phylum Chordata; class Aves; order Passeriformes; family Fringillidae; genus Emberiza; species Emberiza elegans. The sequence continues at coordinate 20,966,314 of JALJVW010002597.1, read as the reverse complement.
TTTATAAACAGGGAAAAAAACTTCCATAAAAATAAAAATTAAAAAAATATTTACTTCTTGTCCTACCCAAGGGTATTTTTAGATAGTTATTATACCAGTGTTAAACTGAAATTTCCTATCTAAAAGAAAGTGTCCAGCTTCCTGTATTCCTAATCAGGGACCTGTCCTCATTCCAAGCAAAAAAAAAAACCATTTGCAATCCTTTCCTGCTAATAAGTATATTAACCTGCATGTCTGTTTGCATTATGATTTCTTGCAGCATTTCAGCCCAGTCAGATACTTATTACTAAGAAGGATCATTACTGATACAATACAATTTATGAATTCAGGGTTATTGCACAGATACAAGCAAGAATATCTGTTTATTTTAATTAGTATGTAATCAGATAAAGGAATCAAAATGGGATGAATCAAAGGAAAAGCCATCACAAAATGATTCAGTGAATCATCTATAATGACAGGCAGTGGCAATAAAGGAATACATTACTTGTTCAAACAAGAGTATGATCATTAACCAGTCAAGCAGCATGAAAAATGCAAACCAGAAGGCAGCCAAGTGTCCTGCTTAACAGCTCCCAGAAAATCCAGAGCTGGAATGGGGACACATATTTCTGGTAACCAGCACCCTGTTCTGTACTCCCTGCCTGAGCAGCCAGCCCTACACATTTAGCCACTGACATCAGCTATGGTCATATTCCAGGCAGTCTGTCTGTGCTGACACTAATTCAGCTTCTAAGGCTTGGGGGTTTTTTTCCAGTTTTTCAGCACTCTGAAAGTTCTGCTTTTCAAAACCAACTCCAAGGCAAGAAGCTGACAGGAAGAGGTGATTTCACCTCTAGGACCAAAAAGAGCTTTTTGCAGCAGCTTATTTCAAGGCTGAAGATGCACTATTTTGTCATGCAACCTGACCTAAAAGCCAGAGGCTCACCATGACAGCACAGAGAGACACAAGCATTTTCTAAATTTGTTCTCTTTGTACTAATACTAGGATAAAATATTTGGTCATCCTCCCCACCTATGTTGCCTTAAGATCCTCTCCTTAGACTTCCTGTTAATTTACCCTTTTTTTAGCTAGTTTTACAGGTTGTTGATCTGTTTCTTCTACAGAGTCATAGCAAAACTTTAAAAAAATAAATAACCTATTTCCTGGAATAGGCCACTTAAATTATTTAGCATAAATAGGGAATGTATCCAAGCAGAAAAGAACCTGGTCAATAGCCAGAACATGAGCCACCAGTGTGTCCAGGTGGCCAGAAAGGCTGATGGCATCCTGGCTAATATCCAAAATAGTGTGGCCAGCAGGACGAGGAAAATGATTGTACCCCTGTACTCATGAGGCAGCATCTTGAATGCTGTGTCCAGTTCTGGGCTCCTCACTGGAAGAAAGACCTTGAGGTGCTGGAGAGAGTCCAAAGAAGGGCAATGGAGCTGGTGAAGGGTCTGGAGCACAAGTGCTATGAGGAGTAGCTGAAGGAGTAGGTGTGTTTAGTCTGGAGAAATGGAGTCTCAGGGGTGACCTTACTGCTCACTACAATCGCCTGAAAGAGGGGTGGGTGTAGCCAGGTGGGTCTCAGCCTCTTCCAGTCCCAGCCCAGCCTCAGCCTTGTCTCAGGGAGGTCCTTGATGTGGGGCCAGGGGCTGTGCCAGGCTGGGGTGGTGAGATGTCCTGGCTCCCAGTTCCAGGAAGCAGTGCTCTCTCGGAGTTGTCCTCTGAGACAACATGATCCAAACTGGGTTTCTTTCAGTGAATCCAATCTTCCCACCTCCATATAAGGATAGTCTACGCACACATATGTTCCTATGCAATGCTCTGCTATTTTATTTCTCTCATCTATATAATGCACTAATAAACTTCAGAAAGTGCCAAGAAGAACTTTTTCTTTGTGTAATTATTCAGCTATTTTCCCCACTACATTTTTAGCATGTTTGCTATTTTCTTCCTCCAAGCTAAAAAAGAAACAGTTTTAAAGAATGTGGGAAAAAACTTCATGGGAAGAAAAGAAGTTTATTACAAAGACTTTTGTGTTCAGATAGCCTAACAGGAACTCAGTATATTGCCATTGATTTTCAAGTGGTATAAACATGGTCTGCCCTCAGACTCTGCATCTTGAGGAATAATTGTTTACTAGTTAGCCTTAATGTAAAAAAAGTTTAAATGGCCACGTTTTAGTGGCAGCTGTAAGATTACAATTGACTTCTTTTAGTATTTTTTTAAACCCTCTTTCAAAGTACACCATTAGAAATCTTTTGACTCTCTGAAAATTAATATCAAGCTTGCTGCTTAAATTCACTGTATTCCAAGCCAAAAATTGTTCACAATTGCATTTGCCTTGAGCGGAATTGTGAATAGGTTATAAAGTCCATCTAATAGCACTACCAAAAAAAGACAAGAAAAAAGGAATTTCTCTGATTTGCCCACAGCAAAACTATTAATAGATGCCAGTGAAGTATTGAGTTTTTTTAAGTTAACACAATATACTTATTTGAGGTCTAATAATTAATTATTTATTGCAAAATCTTACATTACAAGCCCACTGGTTCAGTGGACTCTTGGACTTGATCCAAGGCCCTTTAAAACACTGCATTTTTTCCTTTTGGAGTAACTGTGTCTTTTGATACAACTGTGCTTTGTGTCCAGCCCTAGTCTGCATCATTCCTGACACTTACTCTCAAAAACTAAATTAACGTTCTTTATACAAGCCAAACATCCTCTTTTCACCACAGGGAAAATAAGTGGTTGCCTTCAGCTCTTACATATCCCTGTGCTTCCAAGTACTATTGATCAGTGCTAAAGCTTTCTTTGCTTCTTTAACACCCTTTGCTACAGGTCGAGATTCTTTTGCAGAATAACCCTTCAACCCCATATGGACGTGTGCATTAAAGTTTTCCACATGTTCAAGCAGGAGACAACTCCATGCTGCTTGTGTAACAGAAGAAACAAGCACTGAAGATGCTTAACCTGATTTATGTATTGCTAAAAACCTTCCTTTTATGCTTTCAGTCAAGAATATTTGAGTTTTGTCCTGGGTAACAAATATGAGCAGGTATTTTTGAACCACCATTACATTTCAAAACACTTATCCTCCCTCTTCTTACTGTCTTAATCTAAACACTGCACATCATTATCTATTTTTGAGCTATCTATCCTCTTCTCATAAAACTTGTGTGAAAGTTTGGAAAGCCTGAGTTTGAAAAGATGTCAATATATTTTGTCATTCAAAATTCCAGTAGGAAGCTTCAGAGCACAATCAAGGCACAAGAGCTAGGTGAGCTGCAAGCAATCTTTATTTCTGTCCTTTTCCTATCTATAATAAAATCATATTCTTCTGGAAACAGAGTTGGCTTTCCAGGCATATGTCAGGCTCAGGGGAAGCAATTAGATGTAAAGCAGGCCACCTGGTATGACAGTAATTAGACTCTAGATCTGTTGTTATTAGGACCCAAAGTCGCGCTGTGAAATTAGCTCAGAACTTTAATTAAACTTGTAGTAACAACTAACTTTTATTTCTTAATTATTCTTTTTTGGAACCCAGCTGAACAAAGGGCTGAATGGCACACCGAACTAGTTAAAAGTAACATAGTTATTTCCATCTGTGTTAGCAGTAGCAATCAGAACCACCTTAGCTGTTATGGGTGGTTATTAGCACAAGTATCTCTCTGGCTTTTTGGCATCTACAGAGAATTAATTAAAAGCTCAAGCTGGTGTGAAGTTACCATTTCCTACTGTCAGTTTAGACCCCACGTAGGGGAGAAAAGGAGTCATAAGCTGTACCTACATTACTATTCAAGGCATTTGGTGACTCTTCCGGTGTACCCATCACCATGCACAGATCACATTGACAGAGCCCATTTGGTGCAGAAAAGTGAGATTCTTCCAGAAGAAATTGAACCAGAAGGTCAGATATATCAGGTCATTCTATCACGTGCACTCCACACCTCATATGGACATAAAGAGTGAATCAAAACATCTCCAAAGCCTTGGCATAGCAAGGATATGCAAAACTAATTTTAGTCGGACCTGCACGCCCTAAACTTCACATCATATAAATGTCAGATCTTCAGCAGCAGACCTTTAAATCCACTACACTGGCCCTGTTGCATTAAATTTCTCAACATAGTAATGAGAGGCAATGGGTCACTGGGATTTTATAGCACATGAAGTACAGGGAGGGAATGTTAACAAGATATCTTAATTTTCATCTTTCTTTGCATGGCACTTTGAAGAGGATTATATAAACAACTACCTAAACAAAGTCCCAACACACATACTCCTTTGTAATGAAAAGTTAGAACAAACACATCATATACAAAGTGTGGAGACATGAGGGATATTACAATTTGAATAGCATTTGTTGTGCCTAGGTGCTGGATTCGGAGCTCTGACCTTGAATCCCGCCTATCAGGAGTCTCCTGTATGATCTAAAAAGTCTTTCTAAACACTTGCCAGTAGTATTACTGCTAGCATTAAGGGTTAATGCCTAGGGTTTTATCCTACAGCATCAAAATAAGACAAGAGAAACAGGATCCATTGATCCCTACGGATGAATGAATGCCACCAAAGCCAAAAGTAGCTCTGTCAGTGTAGTCACTGGGACATTTCCCTCCTCATACGCAATTGCATCTGGCACAACATCCCAAGAAAGGCAGATATTCTTGCAGAATGTGCTGCCATCATATTCATCTACAGAGTGCATGAGAAAATGCAGGGGAATGGACACTTGTGGAGGCAGAAGTTTGTTCTTCATTTGCAGGCAACTTCAGCTGTTATACAACATAATTCCAGTTTTCTGTGCATTAAAGGAAAAATTCTACTATTTATTAGTAGTGGTAGTTAACTTGTGCTTTATATCAAAGACTATAATTTAGTAGTTATGAGCTTGGAACCAAAAGATAAAAAAATAATGTAAAACTTCTGGGTTGGGCAAGTGGATTTTTTTTTAATTTTACTCCATACAGGAGACATTAATTGGGATGCTCTGTATTTTAATCATTACTGTACAACTGTATACTGTATAACTATCAATACTTCAATCATTGCTGTATTACTATCAATAAATAGTATATCTGGTCCATTCTTGTTACCAAAGCACAATTATTTCCTGAACTACATAACCACTTCAGCATCACTGGATTTTATCCCTATAATACTTCTATTTAAAATAGTGATAACATCCTTAGTTCAGGTTTCTAAATAGTGTTAATTAATCTAATTTTTACTTTTCCTCATTTATGCTCTTAATTACTCCTAATTTATCTCTCTTGGATAATAGAAGTTGCATGATCTGATTCTCAACAAACAGGCTGACAACACTGGTGTGTGCCTTTTCTCTTTAGATTTGAGATTTGTACAATATTGCTGCAATAATAGTTTAAAAGATTTGTTGCATTTTGAAGAGCACAAAATAAATTTTTCATACATACAATCCCTCTATTTACAGGAAAAGATTAAATGCACTGATGTCAACAGAGGATTCTGTATAATCTACAACAACACAAAATTCCTTTTAACCCCACAGGTGAAGATCCTCACTAAGTTTTTAATGACCATTGCCATCGTATTAGAATCATATATTTACAAGCAATTACTTTTAAAAATCAAAAACACATTGGCAACTTCCGTGAAGTTCAAGAAACATTGAATGCACCCAAGCTTCCCTGTTAAGCTTGTTCGTACATACCTTTTACCCAGATGTATCTTCATTTGCCTACTTGGTCATGTATTTTGATGCATTCTTCCAGACAACTAGAATCTGCCTCTTACATTTATACTTCAAAAGACAAAAATAGCATTTTCTGACCTTGCCATCAATCTTAACAAAATCCTTGCAAGTTTTGCAAGATGCCTGGACAAACACAACTGTTCCTGAGAGACCAGTCCTGAAGGCAAGAGACAAGATTCTGCTCAAGTGAAAAAGTGGAGTAGCATGGTGCATTGACAGAAAAAAATGGTTCCAAGGTACTTCAAATTTCAGCTCCTGAACAAGCCAAAAAGAACATCCTGCATGACTATCCTGATGGAGATGGGGATAAAAAAAGCCACTTCAAGGCAGCCAGGTCTCAGCTTCTCATAGATACTACTCAGGTCCCAGAAGCACATTCAGAAATTGGTTGGCAGGTAATGCATGGCACAGAATTGGCTTATAGTATGTTCCCCACGGGACATGAAACTGAGCAGAAGGTTACAGCTATTCCCTGCACCAGCTAATATTTTTGCATGGTAGCTTTGTGAGCATCCTGCAGCACGGGTGCAATGGAATAGCAGTATATTATTAAAGCAAAAATCCCTAATTGAATAATGAAAGCACCTCACACATCTTGCCAAAACGTCCATTATCAGAGTCCACCTACACTGTTCTGTACCCCTCACAGAACAGCTCACAGATACACAAGGCCTGTGAAGCAGTGGCTTCCAGCCAGCTTCTTTCTGCAAAAGAAATGCCGTGAGGAGCACAGCTCTCCACGATAGAAACATATCACTTTAAGAGTCTGACAGTCTTCTTTGAAGTAGTATTAACACAATAAATGAAAAGGTGAAAAAAAAATCAGACTTTCAAAGCAAAAGGTTTCATATTTGTATATGTATTTGCACATTCCCCAGCTTCAGATGCCAGCTTAGTGTGAGGAAGAAACAAGGCACTGAGGGACTGATATTAGCCATCTACATCTCTTTGTTCCTGGGCTGTCCAGCCCAAGTGGAAATTAGAGTAGCTGAACTTATAAAATTCCTACAGTAAATCTGAAATAATTGTTTTTTAGCCAAAGAGGGCTAAAAAGAGGGGGTGGCAATGCCTAAATACCGTATAGTTCATCAATTGACAAGTTCATAAATTTGTGTTATTTTTTATTTGATACATCAACTCGAGAATAACTAGAAGCAAAATTGTAAAAAATTATCTGATTTTTAATATTTCTTTTTCTATTGTGTTTTTAAATTCAGTGTAATATTGTGTCTACAATTTTGGATGCACTTTAGAATTATAAAAAGTTATATGAAATGACTTTTTAAACTCAAACAACTATGTGCAATCTTCAAGTTGTTAGCTAAACTTCAGATAATTAAAGTAGAACTTCAGCTTTTTTATTTCTTTGATGGGAACTAAATGCAAATTTTGAAATTAAACAACATCACGACTCCAGGGAAGGTGGAATTTTGAGGCTGCTAAGCAATGGCATAGAACAGCTCTTCCTTGGTAACAGCAACTCAGTCATCTGGTTCTCTGTTGAGAAGCCATGAATTTTCACCTCCCTGCCATTCTCCCCGTCATGACATGGCAATTCCTCACTAGCCATGGAAGTGGACAGTTAAATTATTATTGAATCCCTGCAAAGCTTATTTATGAATCTGGGTCATATCTCAGTCACACTGATGCAAAGCACACTATCTTTCTTCATTTTCATAATGCTACTAGATGTACAGGGAGAGAAGAAAGAGCTGGATTAGGCTGAGCATATTCTGCAGAGGAATACCTGCCGGGGTCTCAGCACTGCCTTTACTGTGCATAGCAACAGTGCTCAGCACTGGTACAGCAGGGAGGCCAATAGCTCAGCTCTTCACCACTGCATTCCAGCTGGAAGCCCAGGCCAATGAATGATGCATTAGACATATAAAATGGATCTCAGTGCATCACAGAGAGGAGAGGGGCTTTTGATGGGGTTTTTTTGTTAAATTCTATTATTTAGATTTTATTATATGGGATTGCTTGCTCAATGGGTTAATACAGCTGCTGTGCTATTGTCTGAAAATATGCCAAGCTGTCAGGAAGGCAGCTTCCTAATAGCCCTTAGAGCATCAATTTCAGAGCATATTATAAACACTACTAATCCCTTGGAAATCCCTCTAAGGTACACAAGTCAATATCATTATTATTATTATCACTTTTTCTTTTTTACAGTTGTTGAAATTGCAATAGAGAAATATGATCAGACTTCATCAGCACCACAATGAGGGAGGGCAGCTCCTCACATGGCATAAAACTTGTTAATGCTGCTGAAATCAAAACAGGAATAAAACCATTGTATTTTGTAAGAGCCTACACTTACAAAATGAGAGCTCCTTAATTGTCATAGTGGGTAATTTTATAAGGAGACGGGGAGCTTACAGAGAGTAAATGAATTGCAAAGACTTAGATCTTAGCTACCTAACAGCCATTAAACAACATTTCAAAATAAATAGCATTTAAATACTTTTCCAAAGAGATTGCTGTGATCGCTCCAGAGATGTTACAAGGAGCTGGCTGCAGCTGTGACGCGCTGGGGACATATGCAGCGCTGTACACTTTTCCTTACAATAGAAAGGTGCATGAATGAGGCACTAAACATGCCAAAATGTTTCAGGAAAACAGTCTCATGACTGTGAATATAAAGGAAAATAATCATTAAGGAAAATCAATAGAAATCACCTATTGGGTCCTATTTTCTGGTCACTGGCAAGCTACATGCAAATCCTGTTTATCTCTCCTCACAGACATTTGTTTGTACCCAGCTGACAACATGAGTACTGGTTCTCTCCTTGCAGTAAGAAGAAGCACTACAAGGGCCAGGGCAGAACCAAGTCTTTCAGGTTTGTATTTTCCTTCCCTTGCTACGAGGAGCAATGTGGGTAAAGTAGAAGGAATCAATGGTGATTGAGAGTTGTAGTGAACCCCAAGGATACAGGAAAAGCTCCTTGGAGAATTGAATGCTGAGTCATTCCTGAGCAAGTGTTATCCTGTTCCTCTGACCCGACCGTGTTGAAACCCTGCCCTTTAATCAGTTAAGACAATACTATTGTAACCCTTGTCTATTGGTCAGTTAAGGAATATGCTTAAACCTGCGGCTATTGGCTGGTTTTGGATCCATGCCAAGGCTATAAAAATAGCCCTCTGTACCCCCTCGGGGGGAGAAGAAGAAGCGCTGTAACCCTTCGCAGACCTCCTGAATAAACCATCACTGCGGAACTCCGGCGTATTCTCTTCCCCTCTCTCTCTCCGTCTGCTATGCCATTGCCCCAGGCGATCTTCCTAGCAGCTGAGCTGAATTCATGAAAGAGCTGACAAATCACTAAGCTGAATATCACTAGCTCGCTAGGAAGTAGCTCGGTGGCTTGGCCCTTGCTTAACTCAGCTATTGGGTCTCTGCTAAAGACTTGATCTACTGAGCTAGCTGGGCATATTATATATAATAATCGGGCCTACCTAGAGAGGCTCGCTTTATTGTATAGAGAATCAACAAGCACAGAGCAGGAAAACAGTGGTGGCCAGAGTGGGTTGATTGCTCCATTTTTCTAGGTTTCTACAAGGGAATACAGGGGCAGAGACTTGGGAGCCATTCCTGTCTCTAAAAGTATATGAACAGTGGAACTTGACTTCTTTTCTCCCTATATATACACATAATAGGAAATCATATTTTTCCCAAAATCCAAGCCACGATTTGGGAGCATCAGTTCATTTCAGGAAGAGGCTCAGTCTTTGTGAATGCTCACAATAATCCTGCTTGAATACATAGTGATATTATAATGTATTAACATCTGTAAATAACAAGTGACACAAGAGAGACCCTACATAAATAAATTTCTAAGCCTGTCACTGTACATAACTCAGCTGCTTTACCTTATGCAACACTAAGTGGCAGAGTTTTAAAGCCGTCAGAGTGAGTTAGTGGTGATGATATAAGGATGTATAAGGAGACAAATTACTCCCTGCTCTTTGCTGGCCTGCTGCACTGACCAGCTGCTTTCAGATGAGAAGTGAGGCCTGCATCAGAAAAATCCTGTAGCCCTTGCAGGTTTCCAAAGACAGCCCATGGAATCTGGGTGCACAAATGTCCCAGGACTGAAGCCAAGCCACACTCCTTTTGAGGAAGCCACTGTCAGTCTTCCCATAAGATTAATTTTTTGAGTGCTAGTCTCCAAGGCAAGGTTTAAAATAACTTGATCTAGAAGCCAGTGACTCTAACCCAACACTGATTCTTTGTTCCATCCAGTGCCGTGGCTGAGAATTTAAAGGGAAAAAAAAAAAAAAGGAAAGCTTTATTTACTCGAGTATTGCTTTCAAGACAAGAAGAGATCAACTGTCTTGGAAAAGACTTCATTAGTGAATTGGCAGAGGCAGCACAGCCATGGGAATAAATTTATAGGTAGGATGAAGCTGTCTCTTTGAATCATAAATTGACTGCAAACAGAAAATCACACACTACATTGTCCAATGATTCTCTCAAAAACACCCATCTCCAAACACAGCTTGCCAAGTGTCAAATGCATTATTAACGAGAATATAATGAAAATAATTCCTCCCTAGATTTTCCTTGGGGAAGTGAAACTTTATACTGTCCTTAATACAAAGTGCTTTACAGGCACAGTGCAATCCTGTACTAATGCGCTACCTATCAGAACTGATATTTAAACACCTTTCCTACTGTAGAATTTTGAAGCAATAACAACACTTTTAACTTCTATGGCAACTTTATCCAAGGTTCCCTGAGTCATTTAAAAGCAATAATTAATTAAAGCTCCATGAGTTAAAGACATAGTGACAGCAATTTCCACAAGGTAAATCAGACAGACTCAAGGTGTCATACAGGGCTGTGCACAGGGCAACAGACCTGGAGACTGGATCCAGGTCAGTGCCTGGATCCTGTGTCAGTGCCCTGCATTAAGCACCAGATACTTCACTCCCCCACCCTACATATACTCTTAATGCTCAGCAAATTCACATTACAACAAAGACACCGTGAAGTGGTTTTAGTGCTTGTTGACAATAAATGAACATTGTTATCTACAGGTGTTTTTGTTTTGTTTTAATATGGCGGGCGGTTTTGCCTTTTGCTGAGATGATCTTCCTTATTACTAAACAAGCAAAGAAGTAGAGAGTTACCAGGGGCTGCCTACATTAGTTTCAAATGTCTTTTCAGCGTATTAAAGTATTTTCAATTACCTCCTAATATACCTCCAGGGAGCCAAGGAGAATAGAAGGATTAGTAGAGTAATGAGTTTAAATTATTGAAGGGTTTGGGCTTTCCCCCCCCCCACTATGTGACTTTGTTGGATTTAATCCTAGACCAGAGATATTTGACAGTACAAGCCAGGTTATAGCTAATGATTCCAAACCAAGGGGTTGTGAGAAGAGAATATAAAAAAGCAAAGTGCCCTCCTATCTCCAACATGATACAGTAAAAATAATATGGAGGTCTGCTTTACTTTGCGCTGATTGAACCAATATTTCTGTTTTAGAAGTTTCTAAAACTGATAAAACTAATGAATGGTAGATGAATTTGTTAGGCAGGAACATCCATGAGGAAAAGAGGGCTAGTGATCCATTTTTGCTTTATTGCATTGTGACATAATAAAATTCCAAAACTCAGCCAGCTGAATCAAATATCAGAGGGGAGTGAACTGAGGTAGCTGATATTTGTGCAGTTCTCTGTGGTCGTCACTGCTATGGGTGTTACAACCCAAATATTTGAGCATCCCAAAGCTATTAGATGTATTTTAGCCTCAATGTCATGATGAAATAGAGAAATTTAATTTTTATTACATTCAGGAATTGGAGATACAAAAATCACACCCTCAAGTTCACACTGAAAGTTCAAGACCAGGAATTCAATTAATATCTCCTGAGCCCTACTTATATCCCTGATGGGCCAACAATCCACACAAAGCAATAATGCCAAAAAAAACCAAAAATGAAAGCCATACCATGGTTCTAGAGGGAAGAAAACACATGCTTTAAAGAAGATATTTATGATGGCACAGCCTCCCAATTTCAGTCTTAGCCTTTTCTTACCTGGTATGTTGCACTGGTGGTCCTGTCTGTGCTTCAGGCTGCTTTCAAGTCTTTCCTTCTTCCTGCAGTTTTCTGTTCCACCTGGCTATTGTTGAAGGCAAATCTATTTTAGCTGCCAAGTTAATTTTTTCTGGAGAAAAATTAGACTACATAACTCTTCCATCATGGTGACTCTTCAATATCTTCACCATAATTAATGCGATTTCCTTCACACTAGAGCTGGAACTTGGCTTCTATCCTGTATGGTCCTGTGAATTAAAGTGGCTTGTTGATGACAGTCCTAATACCACAACTTTAGTTACTGATTTAGAATGAGGATCTAGACATTTTTCCTAGCTCCTACATTTTGGAATGGTTACCTAATCAATGTGGATTATGAAGAGCAGCACATTCTCAGCAACAGAAAATTTAAACAGACCTCATGGTTCTTCCACTCTATCTATTGCCAGCATCACAGCTGTATCAGAATTTGCAGATGTCCTCAATTCTAATGTGTCACCTCTGAAAACACCTGGATCATGAGAAATCATTGAAAAACAAAAATGTGTGTGAAAGATATTGCAAATAAAAATCTCAATTGCCTTATATTGTGAAAGAATATAAAAATGTATTGAATAGAGCTGTTGGAACTACAGTAAGCAGAATATTTTTTTAAATAGAATATTTTTTGTAAAATATTATTTTGTAAGTAGAATTTTTTTTTGTAAGTAGAATATTTTTTCCAGTAGTGTTTGTTCCTCACAGAAGTAGTTAGCCAAAATGTAAACTTTTAGGAAAAAAAGGTTTGGTTCTGTTTTCTCCTCCCTATACCTCCAGGTCAATACTAAATTTCTTGAAGAATAGAGTCATGTCAGCTTCTTGAAGAGATCCATGAACTAGCATCAAGCAGAGAAACAATCCTGAGTTTGGAATTCCTTATGCTCAGGGAAACCCTTAATCACAAAGGAGTCTAATTGACTACATATAGATGTTTGTGTGTGTATAAACACACACACACACACACATATATGCACACACATAAATATGCGTATGCCCACACACATCTATGCTTGTTTCCATGTCTTTTTCCTTGACATTTTAATTTTTTTTCAATTTTTCTTTCTCCATCCTCCAAAAAAAAATCTACTGGAAAAGTCTTGGTTTATAAAAGAGGGGAAGAAATTCTGTGGATAAGCAAACACCTTTTTTGTCTCTGCCCTTGTGAGCCCCTGACTGATTTTTGGTCTTCTTCATCCACTATATTATCTATCTTTGCTAACAGATAAAATGACTGCTGTTAATCAAGAGAGAGCATTTTTTTTCACTCATACTTTCACACTTTCATAAGAGTAAGTAATCATACAGGAGTATGTGTATAGATTCAATTTGAAACTAAAATCTAAAATATGTCAGACACATAAGATTATTAGAACAGGATACACAAAATTATTACCAAAATGAAAACAGCAAAAATGTATCCAAGCCACAGCTTCTATAAAAGTGATCTAAACATGAATAATCTTAAAATGGAGACATTTCCCAGGAGTTTACCAGTAGAATTAGTTCAGAAATCAGAGCTGGACAAGAGCTATTAGTCTCACACTGTAGCCAGAAAACACGCTTTTCATTGCTCTCATGACAAACTCAACCTGCAGAAGGTATCTATACCTTATGATAAATGCTATGAACAGTGACCAATGTTGTCAAGGAGACTTCTTTCATACTCATAGTCCTCTTCATCCTCCCCTTCAGTACCGTTAGTTAGCACACTTAAGGCAATCTCTATGCCTTGCCCAGCCCAGGCAGGACTGCAGATGGATACATCCTAGCCCGGCTAATCCTTGTGCTAAAAACCTGTCTGCATTCCCACATCACACAGAAGTTAAAATGTTGCCTGCCGTAGCAGGATTCTACCTGCAAACTCCAAAGCAGCCACAGCAGATGGTTTGGCTGGATGTTAACTTCCCCACACCCCCAGGACATTCTGCCTGGTACCCAGAGGCACAGGAACCCAGAGGTGTGGGAGAGATGTGCACATATAGCCCAAGTGCCCTCCTCCTGCTTTATGTAAAATGTGTTAATGTGAATAGATTGAAAGTTTTAGCCTGAAGTAAATTAAATACATTATGCATAATGGCAAATTATGCAGATTTATACCTGATAATCAGTTGGTGTGCTTTCCTCTAAAGACAGCTAATGTCCAAACAGGGTAGTTTGAACTTGAATAATCAAGTTCAGATTGTTCTCACTGGGCATATCACTTCAGACTCCTCTAACATTACCTTGTGATTGCCTCCAAAAGTACTGGATCCTATTATGTTCATATTTCAACCCATTCTTTTTTGCACTTCCAGGGACCCACCCACCTCCATCACCCTTCAACTCCTTTATCTTGGACAGAAATACTAAAAATGGGTTCTAAACTGTGCCATAGCAAACAAAATACAGTGCAGAGAGACCTTGGAACCCATTTCTGATGGGAGGAATTCTCTGAGCATTACCACTTTGATAAACTAAGGTATTAATGACATGTTTTGGCAATGAGGAGAAGAAAGAAGAAAGTAGAAGGATGATGCTACCATGCATGATGAGCCAAAATATGAAAAGACAACCATGGGTCCAAACAGTGCCTTCCCCCAAAAACAATTGAAATTTGAGCTCAGGCTGCTATTTTGTTCCAACACACTAAAGGAAGCAGTGGCTCTCTAAAGAATGATGCACACATTCAGTGGGAACAACTGGATTATTCAGCTTGGAGAAGAGGAGATAGAGGGGAGACCTCTTTGGGGTCTTTAACATCATCATGAGGGGAAACAGAGGGGCAGGTACTGATCTCTTCAATCCTGTGACAGAGATAGGACTCAAGGAAATGGTATGAAGCTGAGTGAGAGTAGGTTTAAGTGGGATATCAGGAAAATTTTTTCACACACAGGCTGGCTGGGCACTGAAACAGGCTCCCCAGTGAATGGTCACAGCACTAGCCTGACAGAGTTCCAGAAGCATTTGGACAATGCCCTCAGGCACATGGTGTGACTCTTGGGGCTGTCCTGTGCAGGGCCAGGAGTTGGACTTGATGATCCTAATGGGTCCCTTCCAGCTCAGCATCTTCTATGATTCTATGAATTGCACTCTCAAAACTAATCCCCTGGACTCTGACCTTGACCATTTCTACTGCCACAGACAGAACTTCTGTGTAAAGTCAAATAATTTTCAGTACCTGTCCCTTCTTTCCCATCATTTGTTCTCTTTCTTTGCAGGTTGTAACCACCGCGGGAACAAGAGGTTTCTTACCATATTTACACTACACACAGTACTGTAGAGATCTTGTTTAGGTTGGTGCCTTTGTGTTAGGGTAATCCTGTTCCCAGAGTTTCAACACATTACTGCTCACATCATTCCCCAGGAAGAGCAGAGCCAAATGGTCACCACTGCAAACAACTGATAACTCTGTGAACTTGCAAAAGGCAGATCCCTTGGACCATAAGATACTGCTTTCCCATGACCTAACAGAATCCAACTTGCAGACTTGTGAGAAATCTAGGCTCAACCTGGATGATCCAAGCCTCAGGTCTGGGAGAAACCCATAATCTGAAGAGCCCTGAGAGCAAGGACCTAGCCCTGGAAGAAAGCCCTAGCTTGCTTCCTGAGAAGGAATTTAAACCCCATAATGGCAGCAAGCTCTTGACACTCTGGCCTCTAAATCCAGAAGAAGGAGCTTGGCAGAAACATCCAAGCTGGGCCCTTAGTGGCAGTCTCATCAACTGAGTCTAGAGGAGAAATTATTGTAGACACAGCAGCTGAACTAAGGCTGTGAGATCTGACAACTTTATTGCCCTAAATTATCAGACACAGCTGAGCAGCAAGCATGGCACAGACTGAAACGACACTGCAGCCTTTCTGCTTGTGGAGAGAGTTTCCTGATGAAGTGTCTTATTCAGTAATTGCAAAATATAAGAAATTGGGGACTATTTTTCCTACTTCCTTTAATAGTACCACTGGGCTTGTGCCTGTTTAAAGAGCATATTGATTTTTGTTCATGCAGGGAAACTGTAGCTTGTTAGGAATAGTACTTTATTTTTGTTTAGTTTGAGGGGTTTTATTGTTTTGTTTTTTTTCCTTTGGAATTGAGGGGGTTTTATGTATTTAAGGGTTTTTTTTTTAATTTAATCTTAGCACTGCTGGTGCCAGTACCAGTGCAGTATCTGCTCTTCCCTTGACTTTGATGCTTACACAGGAACCCATATAAAAAGAGCCAGACTTACCAGGCAGGATTTCTGGCACACATACTGTGTAGTGGTCTGTCAGTTGTACCCTGCCATTTCAGAAAGAGTTTCTAGATTGCTCAGATAAACAGCCTGACCACATTTATCTTCAGGAAATAAACATCAGCTTAACAACTCTCACCAAACCTTCTTTCACACAGACACAAATTGCTTGTGGGTCCCTCATTATGGAGATGAACTTTTGTCTGATCTTACAATTTATAATAAAGATAATCAGCCACTATGTTGTTCATAAATTTGTTATTTAGGGGTTTACATTTGATCCTTGGTTATGAGAGATAACCTCTGCAAGACTAACGCTGCTAACTAACATCCTCTGCTGTGCACAGCGAGCTCTGCAGAGCACTCACAGCAGGGCTCACCACGGCAGCTGCCAAGCAGCTCAATTTTGATCCAGCATCTCAGTAAGGCACCTTTCTTGCCTCTCATTGGTCCCACCACAGATGGGAGATCAGGGAGGGATAAAAGGTCTTCAGGTGCTCAGATAGGCAGCTGCTTTTCCAGACAGATCTTTGGGATCTGATGCAGTATTGGCGAGGCAGGATCATTGCAAAGACAAGTATGGATAACAAGGTAGTGGTTTTAGGGGCTGTTATTTTTCTTTGTGAAGATTGGGGAACAACAGTGAATGCATGGGTGCATTTGGCTGTAGCAGCACTGCAGAGCCAAAAGACTGTACAACTCACCATCAGAAAAGTTTGCTTAAAGCAGACACTTCTAGTGATGGGGAAAATAGTTTTAAAGGTTACCTGCCTGATACTCCTCAGTTTGAAGCCAACACAGGACTGCATTGCTTTTCTCAGTGAGCCTTCCCATAACAATAAGTTCTCTCTCATATTTTGTATGAATTTTAAACTCTTCTTACAATTAGAATGTGGGAAAAGGTTTCCCTTGAAACAAAGATTAGAATTACAAAATCAAACGGTTCTCAAATGTCTTTGCTATATCAAACACCAGTAATAAGGAGGCCTGAATACCACCTTTGGTCTTCACTGCTTTGATAATATCAGCAAATAAAAGACTGGTCATTATTATCTAGATATAAGGTTTGCTTGCATGATACAGCTTGCATGATACAGCTAAACCCTTATTGCAAGCTAAAAGACATATGAGAAGCCTGAATTTGGGAAAATGTCATTTTTCTGTTTACTTTGTTATTTTTCTGTCCCCCGGGTATATATGATATAAGCAATTATATTTTACTATATTAAATCCATAATGTTTACTAAGCAATACATTTTACTAAGACATTTTTAAAATTTAGAATGATTTTTGAATTCCATTGGATTTTTTTCTGAGTGACAAAAATTTGAAATAAATTTTGATTAAAATACAGAGCAAATGGAAATCTTCAAAAGAAAACATTTTTCTCTCTACAGTTTCCTATGGTTCTTTCTGATATTAAATGTTATAATAATACTGGGCAAATATAAAGATTAAAAATCTTGTAAAATTTCAAATGAAAAGTGGGCATTTTTTACCTATTCCGTTAGTGTTGTTTACCTACTTTGCCTCTGCTACATGTCCTAGTGTTACCAATGCAGATAGAAAGCACCATATGACAAGTAGATGTCAATACTTACAGATTTTTCACATTTTTCACTCCTTCACTCCCAAGAGATTTACTTGTTTTACTTTACTTATTTTATCTCACTTTTACATGTTAAATCAATACCTGTATTGGCATATAACGGGGACACACAGTACCAATTATTGGCAAATTAGATCCTGACACAAAGCATTGGTTTCCAATAAAGGTGTTGCTCATGGCTCTATGTACTCCACCATATAATTAATAACTGTGTGTTCTGGCAGATCCTGGCCGTTTTGACCTGAGCTTTTCATCAGTTTTTGAAATAGCACAGGAATATTCTATGGGCTATATTATTTCACATGATTCCTATGTGAAGAGCAGCTCAGTAATGCAGTAGCCTTTCTTTGCCTGGGTAACAATGGCAGTACTGATCACCCTTAATAACATTATTATGCTGTGTGCACAAATCAAGCACGAAGAGCAATCAGGTGGAGAATTAGATTGTTTTAAAAAAACTGATCTTTATTCTTGCTACATGTCTGCTGAACCTTGAAAACAGTAATGAGATGGCCTTTAAATTGCTACTGCTTTGATAAGAGATGAGAGGTGCAGCCAAATAACATTTCTTCCAGTTCAGTAGCTATAGCTTGCAGGCACTGCTCTGCCTAGAGGTTACTTAAATTGGAAGTTATGAAAAAAGGACTTTAACTGCATATGTAGTTGGTATATATGTAAATATATAAATATATTTATGACACATTTTATGTAGAAATATGGAGATATTAAACCTCAATCAGTCAAAAAATCTCTGAAAGGAAATGAAAAGCAAAAAATCCATTAGTGGCTGAACTGGTTCTGGAGAGTCACGTTAATACTAGATAAGAACATTACAAAACAAAAGGTGAATTTGATTTTGTTTGTGTGCAGCCCTCTCCTGATATAATCAGTTGCTTGCAAAGTAGTTTTTCACACAGCCATGCAGAACAGCTGCCAAGGCTTTTCTGGTTCTTCTTACACCCCAAAATGTCTGGATAATGCCACCTAAACTCAAATTGTGGACCATGAGCAGATTCTCCTCTTTCCAAGGGATGAAGTCTTTATCAGAAGATATCTCAAACCTTCAAACACAGACACATCTCAAATACCTGAAGCCTTCAATAAATATCTGGTTTACAGCAGTCACATTTTTTTTATTTTGCCCTGTTCTGCCAAAGGACTGACTAGACATGAACTGAAAGCAAACTTAAAGACTCAGGGCAAGGACAGCCCTTGAGAAGATTCTAAGTGGCTGCTTCAGTTTTTCAAGGGAGGTTTGGTAGACATGGGAAATTGAACCATTTAATCCACTTTGAGTAAGCAAGCCATTTGGCAGCTCCCTGAAAATAACTCATCCTTGTAAAAACTGGTCCTTATTGGTTTTGATGGTATTTTCTTCTGTTCCATTCCTTGTTTGGTGTTATTTGTGGAGCGCCTGGTTAATGGCACTGCCAAATGCATCCTTGTGTGTCTTTGAAGTGCCCTTTCATTTTACTCCCCCTGCCTTATTCAACACTCCTAGGGGGTTCTTTGCATTCTTTCTTACTTATGTCCCATCTCTAACAAATCCTTTCCAGGCAAGGTAACTTAGCCTTAGTCAACACACTTGAGCAAATGACATAAAAAACATACGTTATTGGTGTAGGAAGCTAATTAAAGAAAACTTTTGATGACTGCTGTTGGATCCAAAAAAGGCATAACCTAGTGCAAATTACAGGAAAAATCTGTATTTTAATGAGGAAATTGGATGAAAACTAACCAGAACTTTCCACAACAGTATCTTCAGGAAGTTATTTTATTTTCTATTCTATTAATAGGCTAATAAATCTATTAATTGTCATACCTAGAAAATACAAATCCATCATCATCAATGCATTGTGCATGGCTGAGGGATGGAGTTTCTCTGCTACGGGCATTTTCTAGTGTTTCAAGTGTCCAAGGATTTACCAGTTCAGCTGCTGCAACAGGGCATGTAGCTGCCAAGTTTTTGTATGCACAGTGTACCCCACCCACAAAGACTGGGTGGACAGGTAGAGATGGAAAGAATGTCTAAATATTACTCACTTCAAACTTTGCCTCCTCCTCAGCCTGTCCAGTTCAGCAAACGATCCCAAATGTCTTTGTGGCTGCAGTAACTTGCAAAACAGAGACACCAGGTGCTGGGTATGTGAGAGCAGAGGAGATGACTCAGAAGAAACTTCACTAATTGCATAAGTCTTCTCGGTCTGCTGCCAGTTGGCAGAGCATAGCAGCTTCACTAAGTTTCACTCACTGTGCTGCTCACTTCTAGACTGGGAAGAGGGGACTGGGGGCAGCATCATTCTCCACTTAACTTGAATTATAAAAAAAAAAATAGAGGTGTTTCCACCCACCTCACTGCTGATGCCTGTCAAGAAGCAGACATTCCTCTGCAGACTAATGCTGTTTAAAGAGTTCTTAAGTTCTTCACTTCAACCTCACATCTAAGGATCTGGGGAGGAGATCACCTTTTCTGGCTAGAAAAGCACTAGGATTGCAGCATAGGAGATCCTCTCAAATGGCTGAGAGACAAAAAAACATAAGGTGAAACATTATTATGAATTCAAACAGTAATGCTCTTTCTTCCTTGAGCAAGCACAGATTTTCCATTTCATAGTTAGCTTAAAGGGCTGACTATTTTGCCACAACTCTTTAAAGAAACACTGAAAGCTAAGCAGCACCTGAACTTTCCTCTACAAAAAACAGCAGAGAATTTTTTTATTCTTTTTTTTACCAGATCATCCTCCCACAATAGCAACAAAGACAAGATGCCTTCAGGTAGGATGGTTTCAGACGGGTGGGCTATAGATCCCCTGAAGACTTTTCTCATCAATGTGAGTAAGGACAGAAATGGGATGTGACAAAGACTATCCCACATTCTGAGCAACTTTCTCTCCATTCTTGAAGCCTGAATACTGGCTACTTTCCAAACCTCCAGTTTCCCTGAAGCATCTCTGTAATAGTTTTATTCAGAAAGTCAGCCTTCAAAATATCAGTTCAAAAAAAAGGTTGCAGATATTTTGCATGAGGAGATTGGTTCTTGTTATTAAGTTGTTGCTTTGATTGCTCTGACAAATCTCAGTTCCCTCCTTCCTTCTCCTACTTGTTCTCATAAATGTAAATTCACAAACTTTCAGGATACAGACTATGCTGCATTGAACCACCTTTATCTGTCTGCCTCTTAACCTAGCCCCTGAAGTCCTGATGTCTGAGGAGGGAATAACCATCAATTTTAATTTCTTTGAAATAAAAGGAAGGTTTTCTAGTCCCTGACATGAATTATTCTTTCTTTCCATTGAAGACAAAAAATAAACCTATATAGCAGCTATTAAACACCAAGGACAGAACACTCTACGTATAGGTGCTCTACACCCAAGTATTGAATTTTTTGCTTAGCAATCTAGTATCTGGCCTACTGCTGTGAAAGGTCTGTATGTTTGTAAATATGCTTTAGCTAGACTCAGGAAATAAGGTACAGAGAGGAGGGAAGTGATCTGTCCCATGTTACTCAAGACAATGGCAAAAGGTCAAAAGAAGACCTTTTGGTCTTCAAATGGCAAAAGAAATTAAGAACCTTGACTCCCATTCTCCTGCTTTTCTTCATCATTCAGGCAAAAACAATAAGCTGTTCCTGTCTGCAAGGTTCCTACCAAAGAGATGGATTTATCTGGGCCATTTCATACTGCAGTAGGCAGGAGCCTTGACTGCCTCAGCACCCCCAAACCTTTGACACTCTTCTCACTGCTTCCCCAGTGCCAAGCCACAAAAACCTGCTCATGACTGAAAGCTCAGGAATCTCAGT
Organism: Emberiza elegans; assembly: GCA_024865655.1. Lineage (NCBI taxonomy): Eukaryota > Metazoa > Chordata > Aves > Passeriformes > Fringillidae > Emberiza > Emberiza elegans. The sequence goes on along the minus strand of JALJVW010002597.1, from coordinate 20,944,903 downwards.
GTCAGCTCACTTCTGCTTAGCTTAGCAGTCACATCAGGATCTGAAGACTCTGCCTTCCAAACCAGTGCCTGCATCTATTTGATTATGGAAATGTATTCAGAGGTCCAGCTTGAAAAAAAATCCTAGCCTGCCTAAAATACTAATGCAATAACCCAGCTACCCAGGGAGAAAAGCCTTCAAGTATAGGCTGCTTAGTAGATATTCAATAGTTTTAACCCTCAGTGGTGAAACAAAAGTCAAGTCTTCATATTTGGTGTGTGTGTGTGCTTCAAACAATCTCACCTCATCTCACAGGATGCAGTTGCAGAGGGGCAGAGGAACACAGAGCATGCAGGAAAGAGAAAAGAGAGAGCATGAGAGAAACTAAACAGGATCTGAGATCTGCTTACATGTGCCAAAACCTCTCTTTAAAGGACTGTCAGTCTGGAAAAAAAATGGCCTGGGAGGGGTTTAATACATAAATCACAACTGATATACAAAGAAGATGTATTAAGAGCAAGTGCTCCTTGTCTCTTCCACCACAAAGAACTAATGGGGACCAAACAGGGATCCTAGGAGCCATGTCCAAAGCAAAGAAAGATGTGGTTTACTACATGTAGCAGATCTGTGAAACTTCTGGACAAAAGAATCCAAACTGGATGCTAGACATTTGTGTATGCCAAAGAGAGAACTGTTAAAAAAACCCCAAAACATTAGGGATTAGGCAATGCACTGAAAAATAAGGAGTCATGTTCTAAAAGAAGTCAGAGGTCTGGAAAGTAACAGGAATAAAAAGCACTAAATGTTCACTCTGTTCTTGCTCATTTGTAACCACCTTGTACTTCTGCAGCTAAAAACAGAGTACTGAGTAGATGACCCTTTTCTTTAACCAGTATGGCACTATTCTGTTCCATTCTTACACCCATTTTTTTCCTACTCAGATCTGCCACAAACAGCTCACAAATATTTAGTTTTGCAGTAATAGGATGAACTTTGTTGGTCTGGTCTGAAACCAGAGTAGTTAGGAAAGAATTTCTTCTGTTGTGGGGCAGAACACTGAAACCTCACACCATTAACCTGAATATTTGCCTGAGTGGTTTCCTCACCCACACTGACCACAGGACTCCAGAACCTGCACCAGCACTCAGTCATGTGGACAAACACATCATTTATGCTTGATCTCAATGCACCACCATTCCATTATTCCCATTAACTAGTTCTCTTCCATAGGAAAAAATATATTTCTATTTATTTAACATAATACACCTACAGGCAAACTAGTCTAACAAGTCAAGAGACCAATATTGACTGTTGGTGTAAAGGCAATAATGGTGAAGGATTTCATCCCCTATATACACCTAATTCCTGGCTAACATGCTTTATGAGATTGTTACAGGCAGGGGAGAGAAATTCATTTTTCACAGTCTCCCTCACCTCTCAGCCTCTCTACACAGTTTGACAACCAGGAGGGAGACAATTAGCAGCTATGGTGAGGTGAATGCATATTTTATGAGTTAGCTGGCACAGCAGAGACACTCCTTTTTCTTTAATATGTTTAGACAATGAGCTGTGGTGAACTGGAACTGCTGACCCTGTGCAATAAACCAGCATGTGGTATTACCATCCTCTTGAGCCCTACTGCCTTGGAAGACTAATTTTAAAATTTGACTTAAAGCAGTTCTTTAAGGGGGAAAAAAAATCTAGCAATCATAACACTTGTAGAGAGAAACCACACATCCAAGGGCTTTGCTTGTTTTTTTTCCTTGAAAATAGCTACCATGATACTATTAAACTACCAGGAACAAATCTGAACAACAAGGCAAGTTCCATAGTTTTAACAGCACGTTAACATCGGTAGTTTAAATATCAGCCTGCGTTTTGGTGTTATCATGTACAGATACACACAGTAGCTACACATTTAGCAGTAGCATGATGGATGCTCTCCTTACACAACTGTGATGGTGACAAGACAACCAGTGACAAAACAGTTGCACTTCTAGTTTGACCTGGATGAAGGGATGCTAAATGCAGCTGAAAGAGCTTATAACACAAGCTCTTGTACACTGAGGTGACAGAGTATGAAACCTCAAAGCAATAAACTATTTTCTTTTACTAAAAGTTATGCTGTTCTGCATATGAGCTAATAGTTCATATGTTATGCTGCCCATTTAATCTTTCATTCTAAAGTAATTTTTTCCTATTGGAGCAAGAGTACTTGCTATAGACTGTACTTAAGCTGTACTAAATCTAAGTTCAAGTGCATATTAGATAATAAAAGTTACTTGCTAAATACTGTTTGATCTGTTAGAATAGATTATATTCTAATGGTACAATACAAGGCACTATCAGCATTTTGAAAACTGTCTGCTGGCTAGTTCAAGCGAGGAAGTCTAGATCCTTGGGCCACATGTATTTGCCTGTGTCTACAAATACCTCTTCAATAAACTCTAGGAGGTAAAATTAGAAGTGTTGTGTCAATATTTTGAAGTCACTTCAACTCACTAGAACCTTCAGATTTCTTTGAAAACAGCTTCAAAATTAATTTATATATGGGACTAAATCCAACTGACAGGCGCAAATAGGTCTAATCTTTGAGAAAGTACAGAATTTGAAAGAAGTTCTTTTTTCTTTCCACTGCTTCAAAATACCCAGTTCCCTTTGATTTTTTCATCTTTCATGTCTCCCTAGTGACAGTTCCACTAAAGCATTCATTTGTTCAGGAAACTTTACTGAAATGAGACCACTAATATCAGGACAGTTTCAGGCAGCAGACAACCTTTCTGCAGAAAAGTGTTGAATTGGTCATCAGCTGACACGTGCATTCCTGCCCAGCAGGGAAACACATATCACAAACAGGACAGCTTTATTTATTTTAAAACATGGCACGCTCCCTGTCCAAAGGCACCAGCAATGTAAGTAGATAAACACGTGAGTGAAACTGTGCATAACAATTCCTAAAATTATTATTGAAGTATTTGGTTGTGCTTCAGCTCCTTTTGGGAGCCTGGATCGCTCCAAAAATAGTGGGTGGGATTTAAGAATATTACAGGAATAACCTTAACCTTCCCCCTAGGGATAGCCTGGGTAACTTAAAGCAAATTCAATCTCTAAAATCTAGTAGAGGTCAAAAATGTAGAGTTCAGCAGAAAAATGTGCAAAAACTGCCAGGGGGTCAGAAGAGCTGACCTAACAATATTCATCTTTCATGCTGTTTTACTTACAGCGGGTACTGTTTTCCCTTTCATGCAGCAACACCTGAGTAATGTTGCATCCTTGCAATGGCATCAGCTATTTATGGCTAGTGAGCCTGTTCCAAGTGGGCATGAAAGAGCTCTGAATGGCAGGTAAATTACTTGCCTGAATGTTTCCAATTAGCCCTGGCAGCCTGTTCCAATGCCTAAGCACTAAAAAAAAAAAAAAAAAAAGGAAAAGTAAAGATGCGTGAGGAAGGGTGAGAAAAGAGGATGCTAATGATAAATAACCTGCTTTAAAAGCAATTCAAATTGGCCAAAACTTGAGAACAAATGCCCCAAGAGGTCCTGCTTCAATCATTTCCACTGTGATGTGCATATGCTGTAGAGAGAATATTTACACTCTCAATTTGGCGTTACAGTAATGGAATTCTAAGCAACTAAAGTTCATCCAATTATAAGCATTCAAAATTCATGAATTTAGTGGGAGTTTAGCATGTGAACACGGGTAAACATTTGTTTAAATACCATAATAAATACAATTTGTTCCATGAATTATAGCCTCGTTTTTACAGCACATAAGGGATATATCTATAGCAAAACCCCTCCACAAGCCAGCTGACCTTTCCTAGCCAAATACAGCTATACAATTCCTTATTCATCAGTGGGAACTGTCCCTTCCACACTGCTGCCCCGTGCTAATTAGCTCTTTCATAAATGGGGCCAAAGTTTTGATCAGCCCCCTCAGCATCTGAGGCATCACTCCCCACACACACCCCTGCACAGGCAACGTGCAGAGGCTGCAAGAGCACACACCAGTGTGGCTAAAAGTCACTCCCTGACAGACGAACTCCTTGCCTACAAACCTGCCCAAGCACATTGAATTTATTTCTGTGCACACAGCTAGACAGGGTTTGCTCCTGAGGCAAATGAGGAGTAACTTAACCTGCCTGACCTTGCATGGGAGAAGTTGTGGAGAGCTCCCATTAACTGAACTAGGGAAGGAGTAGCAGAAAGCCTGGGAGATTCGGGAAAGAATGGCCTTCTAAACTGGTGTATCTGTTGAAATTATTTGCCTGCTTAAAAGCAGATAGGTCAGCTTACTGAAGCTGACTGTGTGCAAGACCTCTGCTCCTCCAATACAAAAATTCTAACTAATGCCAGCAAAGTATTATTATCCCTACCCAGTACTCTGCTTAAGATCCCACAGGGCACTTGTGTACCAGTTTTTTGCTATGAAATAAAATTAAATGCTAACAAAAATACAGAGCTTTGATGTCAAAGAACCTATGTTTCCCCCTCATTGGTGTGTGGTCCCCAAAGGAATGACTTCTTGTCCTGCTCTTGTCTCATTAAATCCATGAAAATTACCTTAAATTTCAATTCTGACTGGACAGTTTTTAGGAATGAAAATGAGCTCACATCTACTGACCTAAAAAGTTGCAGACACTTCCAATTCTACTCTCCTTAGTAAGAGGACATTTGACCATTCAGACCCAAACCCACTGTCAAAAATTAAACAGCAATCACATTATTTAAACAAACACATTACACAGCAATTACATTCTAATCTTCAGTGGTTTTATTGCTCACAGAGGTAGAAATAGATTTGACTAATTTTGGGCTCCTTGAATTATCTCTGAAGGACTAAAAATGTTACATACTATTCCCTTAAGTACTTCAGAAATACTATGAATGAAACAGATCAATCTATCCATGCTTTAGTCAAATCTGACTATCATCCAGCCAAGTTTCTCCCAGAAAAACACCAGCCACTGCTAAGACCTTTAGCACAATGTCACATCACTAAGCCTGTATTTCCTTCTTTGCTTTAAAACTGCCTTTCTGATCTCACCTTGAAATCTCTGCTTTATTTCTTCTCCTTTAAAATCTTCAGAATAAAAGTAAAGGCTACCCCAGAGACTTCAAGAGTTTTATTTTTCCTTCACTCCTCATCTTTGTTTTCCTGACACAGCTGACAGCAGATTTGGGCTATCAGCTGTATACTTCTGGGTTATTCTCAAATATACACAAAAAAAAGAACACCCAGCAAAGGAGGGAGGTGAAAATGCCAATCTATTCAGTCACAATGCAACTGAGGCTTCAGAACTGAACACTTCTATATTTCCTTCCAAATTTAGAAAAATGTGAAGAATGAAAAGATATAAAGACCAAAGGCAACCATAAAATTATATAAGAATCAGAACATAAGCCACAAGTCAAGAGTTAAAAATAAGACAATGAGGAATAAGACTAGAGCCCAATAGTATAAAAAGTAAAATAGATTAAGGATGGTGGCTTAGTACACCAGCTTCCACTTTTCTTTGGAATTGAAATGGCCAGAGTATGAGCATCCAGAATCCAAAAAATGCACAGACACTCACACTAGCTGAAAGGAAATGAAAAATAAATTTCAGTTTTATTCAGCTCCTGTCCTTAAACACTTTACCAGTTGCCAGGAAGGAGTGATTACCATGACAGCCAGTAGCTCTACAGGCTAGTGGCATTTGAAGTACGACAAGCTTTTTTATTTGTTTTGGGTGGTTTGTTTTTCCTTGTTTACCAGGTGGGACAAAATGTACTTGCTTTGGAAAAATCGTTTAGCCTTGGGTCTTGTATTTATAAGGATATTTCCCCTCTGCCTCCCAGAACACTACAATGATGACCTGTCTTGTTTATCTGATTGACATAATGATGTCAGTTTAGACTATGGATACTGAGCCCTGCTGTCAGCACTAGATGAAAAGTTTAATGAGAGGGAGGAAAAAACCAGCATAACCCAGCTTCTATCAAAAAAGCAAAACTTTGACATTTTTAAACTTTCAATTTGTGCATTTAACTTTGGGAGTCTTAAACTTGATTTCATTTTGCTTTTATTATAACCAGTCCCCTAGATACAAGACTTATATCTGCTCCTTACCTGTATTGAAATCACAATGCTAACTTAAAAACTGTGAGATGTTACAAACAAATCAAAATGTATTTACTTTAGACTTCTGCTTTCTGCTCCCTGAGCCAACACACAAGCCCTGACTTCAAATTTTCCTCTTCCATAGCTTGTACAGTAACTACATTTCATTTGTTTATTTGTTTCTGTAAGGTGGGAAATCACATTTAACCACATGCCTTCAGATGTCAGATCTTTAGGAAAACAGAGGACCCGTGGCAAAATGGTGTCCTTTTAATGGCCAGTCTTGGCTGTTGCTGGAAACAAGTTGTGCAGGTGAAAAGCTCACAAGAGAAAAGGCAGTAGCAGAGTTTCTAGAGTATTTCCCATCATATTTATTATCTTTGTCACATATAAATGAAAAAATAATGGTTTATTTCCTGATCTCTTCCATTTAGCTCAAAAAAGAATAATAAAATATTTAATATGATAGCAATATGTCTGGCTGAAATAAACACCACCACATTTCATCTCATGTTTGGACAGCTTTGCCTCTCCCAGATTCTATGTGGAATACTCTATTTTCTTTGCTGTAGGATTATTACATTGTTTTGAGCACTGTGGCCATGAACTGCATAGCTGCAAGGTCAGGGCCCACAAATTAAGATGCGCTTCTTCCCTCTGAAACTGTGAAATGTTCTTTCTCCCTTCCTTCATTGGTTAAGTGCCAGCTAGACAGAGTCCTTAAAGGTGAGAAAATCAGTGCTAAGCAGGAGGATGGGACAAGATCACTTCATGGGTCTTCCCCATCTGTGTTGCTGACAGCTGACCCAGCAGATGAAATCCGTGGCACTGCACATTCACCTCGGTGGTTGGATACTAATGCTTCATGGCAGACACTGTCTCCAGGTAACTGGAACACAGGCTTATGTGAGCTAGGAAACCACCAGTAAACTAATTAATGGTGGCAGTTAGCACATGCTTCTCCATTTTCTGGTAATTAACTGGCAGTGAATTTATTTTTTTTTTCCCTAACAACTAACTTTTTAATTAAAAAAATGAGTTTGTAGAAATTCCACAATCCATACCAACTAACACAGAAGAAATCCTCTAGAAGTAGAGGATGCTTTCACATATTCTGGTAAGCTTGCTTTTGTTACATTCAGGCCCAGGCAAATTGCTACTAGTTCCCTTAGAGATATAACAATGAATTTACAGACATTTCGTAGATCTCAGGCCAGAGGAAAATGGCAGAAAGTTTGAATTCGAAAAAAATTGTGACTTAAGGTATTTTAGATTGTTAGAATTTCCTTAGAGGAGGAACAGTCATCAACTATTTATCATACTGAACATTTCCTATGCATTGATTGTAGATACACTGTGATCTACATTTTAAAAGGCCACTCAACTCACAAATTCAGCACAAAAAAACTTGCAAATAAATATATTGTGATAAAGGAAACGTAATCATATGATGGATGATTGGAAACTGTTAGAGCTGGCCACCAGGAAATCACCTTCCAAACCACTTTGCCTCTCAAATGTTTTCTCTCTCACAGAACAAAAGACTCTTCAGGCAGGAGGAAATAAGCTGATTACAACAAGTCTGCTCCTGTGTGAATAAAGATGAGATTTTTTTCACACTGTTGAAATCCATCCCTGTTCACTAGCTGCCTTTTTAAAAATTACAAGTCGTATTCCTACTAGCCAACATCTGACATAACAAAACAGGTTCCTGGCTTCTGTGGGTACTTGGACACTAGAAAGGTAGCTAGAAGCTATTTTCCCCCCTTCTACAATTGTCCAGAACACAGGCATCAGAGGGACTCTGATCTGAGAGATTTGCATGCTCTTCTACTGCAGCTATTGTGAAAATATTCCCAGAGGGTTTTAACTCAGGACTTTGAAAGCTTTAGATTTGTTTTCAAGATGCAGTAACAAAAGACCACAGCTGAATTTGAAATGGGTTCTCTTGTGTGTTTATTGTGCCATATTAACTAAACTTTCCAGAAGAAGGCTGGCTGCTGGCCTCGGCTTCAAGGTGCATCCACAAAGACATGTTCAATGCACAGGAAGAATGGATACCCACAGGCATGGCTGTAAAATCCTCCATCACCAGGGTTCCCTTACACTGTGGGAAACTAAGGCTGACGTTGATTTTGCTTATTATTGTGTAGGCTGTTTTGAGCAGTGGCTTCAGAGTAACAGTAATGGCAGCCTTCTTCTCTGTGTCTTCCTTAACTCTAAGGCTTACTATGGTCAAAAGGTTGTCCCACATAAGCAAATATCTTTGAAAGACACAAAGAAAATCCCTCTAAGAGCATTAAGGACTGGCTGCTTTAGGACTTGCATGGCAACATTGGACTTCGTAGTTCCCAGAAGTTCTTTTTTCTCTGTCCTCTATTCCTGCTCTTTCCTGAGCAGCTCATTTTTGCAGAGGATTGGATGGGCACAGGCCTGCTCCAGCCCTGCTAATCACTATCACAGACATGCTGAGCACAGCCCCTTCCTGCTGCCTTGGTCCAAGACAGGTTAGACCTAGAAACACTTCCACACTACTGGTTGTGAGTGTGGGAGAAACAACTGCTCACTTTGAAAATTTAAACAGGCTTATTAAACCTTGACAAAAATACAACAAAAGGACTACATAAGGAAAAATTCGCAGCACTAGGAACTGCCCTCATGGTAATGTAACCAGTTCATCTTCAAGATGGATGCTCAGTATTTTATACCCCTGGGGGTTGCATCAGCCAGCCCTGGCCCCTCCCAAAGTCTGTCAGTGAGTTCTTTGCCATTTATTGATGGAAACTGCTTTCTTGTAACTTGATTGGAGGTCAGGTGTTGCCATGCCACACCCTCTAAGCAACAGGCTTCTTCCATTCCCAACTGCCCCAGGTAAGGGCTATTTGTGCACACCTTCTTTTTTACCTGTCCTAGACAACCCCGGCTGTCTGATGGTAGCAATACAGGGCGGGGGGGAAGGGAACTGTGGGGAGAACAGAGGACATCTAAACTACAACAACATAACTATACATCACCAAAGTTTTTCTTAATATTCACACAATAGTTATCCCTTAATTGTGAGAGCAAATCGTCTCATTATCCATCTCTAACAAGTCTCTAGCTTGGTTGCCACATTCATAATGCCAGTCTGCTTCCAGAGCTGAGAAAGACTTTGTGCTGTGATGAGTTCTCACTGCATCACAGAAAAATTGTCATTTCACCTCCACTTGCCTGACGGGGTCAAACTGAATGGTCTAAAATAGGAACTTTTGTTTCCTAGTTTATACTTGCAAGTGCATTAAAGAGCAAAATATTTTTCTGGAAAGGATTCAAAGATTTTATTGTCATAGTGTGTGAAAAGAATTCTCTCCATTTCTATATATGTGTGTATGGAGAAAGAATTGCATTTAGTTTGTAAATAACCTCCAGAAGTAAAGCATTCCATTCTAGAGCTTGCCTGTCTTCTTGAAATGTATCTCCCGATGGCTTAGGGACACAAGGAAGCCGGGGAGATAAATGCTTGTCCCTGCCCTCCATTTCTCTTTAACCTTCTCTCTCAGTGGAGTCACTGGAGCGAAGGATTTTCTCCGGCCATGGAAAAAACATCCTCAACTCTGCCAGGTAGATGTACTCTGGTCAGATAGGGCTGTCCAGGTGAGCACGTCGGTTATTTTGCTATGAAGAAAAGTTTAAGGAGGATCAGAAGCATCAAGAAGATGAGGAAGGCAAGTCCTGTGGTTGAGACTTGAATGGCCTTTGATTAGACTTCCTTCCCTGAATTTGAGGAGCTGAGTGGTTTTGGAACAATGTAACTGTCAGCGTTGCAGTGGCTTCCTTTTCAGCCCTCAGTGGTTTGCTATTGTGGAAATAAATTGACATATTTGCATGTGAAAGCTCTCCATTATCATCTCTGGGCTCACGTTGAATTGAGAACTAGCAGGGCTGGGAGGAAAAAAAGAATAGATTGCTCTTCAACACCAAAAAAAAAAAAAAAAAAAAAAAAAGAAAAAACCCCACACCCCTTTCTTGTCCTCTTTCCTCAGTTCATAAACAGCTTTACAAAAAAAAAAAAAAAAAAAAAAAAAAAAAAACACCCCAAACCTCCTTTCCAGGTGATAAGGACATCAGGGGAAAAGTTTTCCCTTACCACCCCTCTCAGTGTTTACTCCCGGGGTTTTCAGTTTCTCTGAGCCTCAAGAAAGAAAATAAAACAATAAAGTTCCTATTCCTCACTGGTCAAGCTGGTCTGGGCAAAATACTGTCTCTTCATCACACACATCCATTCTGTTTAAAGTTGCAAGGATCTATGGGCAGGAGATATGAAGCTCACATGCCCTCTGTAACGAGTCACCTTAACATCAAGTACTGGTTTAAAGCAAGGACCACTTTCCCTTTCTCCCCACTCCACAGGACAGCTCAGCTCTATGCCAGAGACAACTTGCTCAAAGACAGAAGTGTGAAAAATGCATGTATTTTATGATTGGCTTTTCGCAAATATTAAAATGAATGTTATATGTGTTGTGTTAGAAAGTAATGCTGTATTAATTCTCTTAAGTACTGTGTTAAATATAGTTTTAAGTTATAAAAACTGTTAAAATAGAAACTGTGTTAGCAGAGTTGTTTTAAGAAAGGAATGAGGCACTCACACCAGATAGCAGCCACAGGACACCTAAATCTTTCAGGGAAAAGATTTTATCGCCTTCTTATCAGAAGAAACGAACTTCTTCCCGCCTTGGAGACACCGGTGGGGTTAGAAGGAAAGAACTGACAAACACCAGACCAGATCCTGTGTTTGAATGGAATTTATGCATCATGTATGAAGTGTATGAATATGCAACAGGCTATTGCTTTTAAGGGTTAATCTTTTGTTAAGCTGGGTCCTTTCTCGGGCTTGTGATGCCCAGAAAAAGGTACCCGGACGTCTGTAACTCTTTGTTCTTATTGTCTCATATTGTCCTAATTTAGTTTGTCCAAGCTGTTATGGCTCTAATTGTGTTACTATTCTTTTTAACCATTTTATTATTATTAAACTTTTAAAATTTTAAAAACAAGTGATTGGCATTTTTCACTGAAGGAAAATAGAGGCCCTTATTGAGCAAATACATCATCTTCTCTCCATGAAAGCTATCAAGACCTCTTCTGAGAGCCCAGACAACAGATTAAGCCATCATCTCGTCACTTGCCCCTCCCCAAACTGGGAATTCCTGCATTTAAAACTTCTGCCTTCCTGAGTCAACATATAATTCTTCCTGAGTAAGAATTTCTGGCCAAAGTAATGAAAAAAGCAGTGCATGCACACTTGACAACACCTCATGAAACTTAGTAGCCATAAAGAACTGGGACACCCTCTCAGGAAAGCAACCAGATTTTCTAACCTACCTGGACAAAAGAGGAAACCTTTCAGTAACAAACAAAGATCACAAATTAAATCCCACCAAGACAACAACAAATTTAAAAATTTAAAAATTCAGAAATCTATAAACTAGGTCAAAGAAAAAGTGAGAACTACTCACCGTATTACAATGAACTTCCAAAATTAAGAATTTTCCAAAATTCTTAAATTCAGAAGGAGCTTCAGAGACTATGGACAGATTACTAGAGCTCCTGAAGATGCCTCTCATCAGTCACCCATGGAGGACTAAAAGAAAATAATTCTGACTGCCTGCTTCATATATTACCTTCCTAATTACTCATTTACATCTTGCAAAGGTGCAAAGGTGATAGCAGGCATCCACTTTCCAAGTGTATTGCAATCATGTGCCATAGCAACCCCTCTAAAAGCTCTTGGCATAAAGGTAATGTGACCAAATACAGGCCAAGGTTACTATCACAAGAACAACAGATTGCTGATGGAAACAGATAACCCTTATGATGACTTTCTGTTCTGTAATCTCAAAAATTATTCATTAAAATATGGTGTTTATTCCTCCAGATCCTGTACCATCATCCTTTATTATCTAAGTCAAGCTGTGTATCCTCAGTTAAGAGTACTGTCTTCCACATGTTTTATTCCTCCTGGTAGTCAGCCATGGTGAGCTATATATGCAACCAATATTTACTGGGGGCTTGGGGGTTTATTTTGCTTTTGCCAGGATTGCTGTGCTTTGCACAGCATGATTCTGCCTCAAGTGCTCAGCACCTGCTCAGCTGCAGCCAGAGAGCAGCTCAGGCTACCCATTCTAATGGGTTGTGACTAATGCTGCTCATCTGGGGCGCTTGAACCAAAAACTAGAAAGACAGCATGCTATTTCTTCCTTTTACTGGGAAAATTCTTTTCCTATCTTGGCAGAACATACCTGGGATTTTCAGGTGAAAAATGTTAAAGTGAGAAAAGAAATAAAAAAGGGGTTGGAATTTTCTTTCTTGAGAGGTCATTCAGAATCTTGTTTGAAGTAGCTTTTCTTTCTCTCTGTCATCAAGACTACATAGGGCTTTGCTAATGCTTTTTAATAAATAAGACTGGTGCAAATTATGAAATTTTTCCTTGTATGAAGGTAAAGTCCTCAAGAAAGATATGATCGGTCCTTTTCCTCTCAAGTTATTAAGGTTTTCAATGCAAGAACCTGGCCTAGCCATTTATACAGCACCTATTTTTCAAGTGATTCAAGCACCAGAAACAATCTTCACTCTATCCAACTTTAAAACCAAACTAAACAAAACACATTCACAGTTTGGAGCATCTTTCATGATGAGGAGAAAGAGCTGTCTCTGAAAGTAAACCAAATTCCAGTCCTGTATACATTCATCATTACACTAAAACAAACCCTGGGCAAATTTGGCTCTACTGACCACACTGATCATATTTGCTTTCAGTTCCCAGATAAATGGTATTGGATAAAGCAGGATTTATAATATATAAAGCAGCCTGCCCAGGAAAGTAACATCTCTAAACGCATCAATGAACAAAAAAGTTGAACAGGCTGTCTGAATTTTCTTCACAACACAAAATTAAACTTTGAATACATTTGAAGCTCACTTTTTGTTCCAAAATGAAGAAGTATCCAGCCACCTTGCAGAGGGACTTGACTTCAGGCTGTATAGCAGCTGCCTGAAGATGCTGGCTCTCTAGCAGAGGGCCAATTTTTTCTTCACTGAGACACAGACCTTCAGTGTACCAAAACAGAAGTATTTAAGTTAAATGCATCCTCTCTGGTGATTGTCACAAATATTAGCCCCATTCAAATACCTAGACATCTAGCTAGCTAAAATGAAGACAAATTTGTATTAAATATACCAGAGACCTCTTGAAGTTATTTTAATGAAATATTTGGAACTGACCAAAGGTTTTCAAATCTGACCTTAAGCTGAACCTTCATACCAGCCTGAACCCAAGCCTTTTGGAAATACTTGGAATAAACATCCTTTCAGGCTAAAACTTCAGCCTTTCATGTTTCTTTTTCTTTCAATTAGACTGAATTCAGAGTCTTTCACATAGTATTGGTGTCTTTCATAGAAGGAATGGTATAACCCTGTGCTAAGGGGACTTATAAAAATCTTGTGGTATATACTTTGGCGAACACCTCTAAGACACTGGAGACAGCTCTGAAGGTTTAGGTTCATACTTCTAATAAGTACAAGTCAAAGTAAAAATTAAAAAAAAAAAAAAAACCAAACCACACGAAACAAAACCCACAAAAAACCCCGAACCATCAACTGAATCTAGCCCACAGAGATAGGAAATAATGGTAGGTGATATTGATCCTATACTAGGACAGCAGCAAGATGCTAATTGTCAAATACCTGTAGGGTCAGACCTACCAAGAAGGTGACACATCCAGTAAAAGTTTTTGCCATTTTTAATTCTTCAGTAGCAAGTGTCGGTCCCCAGACACATAGAACAGATTGAAAACCAATACAAAATGAATTGGTAGACATGTCTATTCTTATATAGCTAGGCAAGGCAAGGTCAAAGAACAGCATACGCTGCAGCAAAGATGCTGCTATTGATTAACACTCCTGTCTCAAATGAGAGTGGAACAGAGCCCCAGAGACTGAGCTCAGTGAGAAGAACCAGGTTGTGAGGAGCTGTGATGTTCAGCTGCTCCCCCCCAGTCCATCTCTGCAGCACAGTAGTCTGGCTAATCAACTCCAACTCTAACTGAGCTGGAGAGAGAATCCAGAATTACACACAGGGTAAATGTGTGTGTGTAACCTAACTACCAAAACAGAAGAAAGTTCATTTCTACAGTAACATAATAGAGACAATTTGATGCAATGGCACTTGCACAGGACAGGAAAGGAGGCAAGAGGTATATATGCTTTGGGGAATGAGTTTATAGGCTGAATGGCTCTGCAGGCCTCTGCTGTGTTATTGTTAATTGTTTGTTTTATCTCTGGTTTTAGAGTGTCACTGTGAAATACCAACAGAGTAAGTGAAGTACAAACTTAGCACAGAAACTTCAGTGAACATGCCTAATTCTTCCTCTTGGAAAGAGCACTCTCAGGGTTAAGAGGTTACTTTAGTCTCCTTACATATTCATTTGCCTCTCTGATTAAATTGCCTGTGGCAAATCAGAGTAAGTGTCAACATGGTGTTCTTTTTTAGTCACTGTACCACTAGAAACTTTGTACTCTACAGCTGACAGAAAGAAAGGATACTGTGCTAACACACTCTTTGGCAGCAGTGACTTACAGTGCAGGTCTCAGGCTCAAACCCTGCCATATGCTAGGTTTCTTACAGATTATTTGTTTGTTACCTTCTAGACACTGTAGCTTCAATTCACTCCACCAAAAAGCCCTCAGATGGTGATGAGGATGCTTCCTGCAAACATTGTCTAGATCGGAAACTCTGCTCCAAAGAAACACTCAGCACCATATGCTCAGCTGGGTTTTGCCTCTTGCTTATGCATGGGCTCAATGTTCATTTTTAGGAGCCAGTAGACATCAAGCACCGGGAACCTAAACAGAGACAGGTTCAAGGCAGATCACACATACCACACTCACCCACACATCCTATTCTCTTGGGAAGTTGAAGAATGAAAGTTTATAGATCCAGAAAGCTACAAAGAGTTTTGCTAACACCCACAGTACCCACTATATCAAATATTAGGAGGAAATAAGGTTTAACACAGCTGGGAAAAGGACCCAATGAGTGATGGACGGTGAAGGGCTGTAAAAAGTAAAGAGAATGAGCCTAAGAATGGAGCCTAAGAAAGCTGGTAAGGACCTGGGGAGGTTTTACTACCTGAATATAAAATGACAGATTGCCTTGGCAGATTTAGAAAAACTTTCCCTTTACAGTGGCATGTAAATGGCACTCTGGGAGAACAGAAGGCCCTCAGTCCTCTCTAAACCTAAAGAGAGTGTCATTTGCACCTTGGTCACACCGGCAGATAGCTTGAACCTCAGCATGTGCCAGAAGAGTAAAGCAGGAAGAAAAGAGGGATAGTGAGTGGTGAAAGGCCTTTTTTCAGGGAGCACAACCCATCAGTAGCACAGAAAGTATTCAGGCTCCCTGGTGTCCTCATCACTAAGTGGTGCTGCTTTGTGATTTGGGATCATCTTTAGTTTAATGTTTAGGTGTTTGAAATGCCTCAAGTGCCCTGATGTTTGAAGCAATCCTGAGGTAGTCAGATCACTTTATCAATTCTGAGTATATTCTTACTTCCTCCCCAGGACCTCTCTTATCATTGCACCCCAAAGTCATCCTTTGATGACTCTCCAGAGCCATGTGGTTAGGGATGGGCCAGGACAGGGTTAATCCTTTATTCTCAGAAAGCATGTAGTCTAGTAATGGAATATGTAAAGATAAAAGCAGCTGCCATCAGCACGTTTTCTTCCAAATCAGCACTTTGATGTTGAATTCATTGTGGTTCAGAGAGAGCTGGGCCTCGCTGCTTTTCAAGGATGTAATGAGCAGTGTCTAATATGCTCATTATGCCTACTGTTATCAGACATATTTCTGCAACGGAGCATATCATGACACTGCAGCCGGTTTTACGTCTGTGTGTTCATGGGGCAGACAGCTGCCAAGCAAACACCCTTAAAGTGTGTGCATCTTTCCAGTGACTAAAATGGACACACATTGATCCCTTCTCCACTCCAACAGCTTCTACAGACTCAGAAGTCTGTTCCCAATGCCTTCCTCTCCCCACAAGACCTTCATTAAGGTGTACACGTGCAGTGGCTTCAGGCCAGCCTTCTGCTCTGCACTCATTAGCTCATTCCAGCACACTGTGATTGCACAGGTACACAGCAGATGCCGTTATTTGAGCTGGCATTTGCCAGCAATTAAAACACAATAACTATAGAGCTTGTCAAGATATTTTCTCTTTGTGGGATTGCTTGGTTTGTTTCCATATTATAAGTGAAAATAGCTGCAATTCCTGTTGACAAACATTCACACCTCACCTAACACACCAGTTTCTTTACATCTTGAGGGTTTTTGAACTTCCCAATCTCTGTCCATTTACAATATGTTTCACAGTATTTTGGAAATGTTTTTTCTTGTCAGAAATGAGTCATTTCCCACTTATCTGCCCCATACTGATCCTAAATAATACAAGTACAGAGTAGCTAAGTAATGCTGTTGTAAACCCAGCCTTCTAGGGTTTCTTTATCTGGCAGTGAAGTGTGTATGTCTGGGTTGGCTTGTCCTTTAGACATCCCATCACAGATGTTGTGTAATATCACGTGTATCTTACCCCCCACCCCTGCTAAACAATCATAAGAGCTGAGAGAGGTTTATTTTATTCTTAATCAGAACATAATTTGAGGCTGATATTTTTCTTTTCCATAGTCTGAGTAATTTCCCACTGCCTTAGTCCTCAGTAAAAAATCTTGTCTTTGGGAGAAGTCAGACATCTTGTGCTGCTAGATGCAGAAAACACACTTAGTGCTCCTCCAGGAAAGCTGTAGCACCTGAAACTCACCACTAGAATTCAGGCTGCCCTGAATTCAGCCAACTCATCACACAAGGACAAGACTTATGCAGCACGTTCTATGTTTTTCTTTATCTGTTTCAGCCAATAAGACGGCTGAATGAGAATTGCTTAATTGCTTTGTTTGTTATCTAAGTGCATCTAAGAAAGGATGAATGACAATCAAGTCAGCCTTTAGAGAAAAGAGTCTCATTCAGCAGTTTTGAGATAACTGGAAATGAAAGCAGGAACCTTCTTCAGCTCCACTGGACTCTCTGGCTGGGCCAGGAACAGAGACAGGGCTAAGAAAAATAAGTTTTAAAAAATATGTAAAAACCAGGAGGATTCCTCATTTATTTTAATTAAAACACTAAAGAGGCCACTGAATCGTCATCTTCAGTTTCTCAGCACAACATCAGTGCTGCATCATTTATGGAGGTGTATTTGCTTAAGAGTAGTCCTCGTTAAAATTCAATTACATCGAAACTATATAATCCCTCATTGTAATAACCTGATAAAAAGCCCTTAACTGCCACACCACATGCCCATTTAGCAAGACAATTAGCTCAGCAAAGCACATAGTCTTATTTTAGCAATTAGGGTGCAGTTTGTATCAGGCCATTTCAATAAGATTGGGAAGCAATTTACAAGGTAGTTTTGCTCATTGCCAACTATTAAAGACATGTCAATAGTGAACAGAATCCCCAGTGCAGATCTGCATAGAAAATGATGTATTTGTGCATTTCTAAGCGTAAAAAAAGCTATTATGGACAAGATCTTCTCTTTAAGGATATTTGCCTAATCAGTGTATTATATTTTCTTTCTGTGCTAAAAGGTGAAATAGATATGTGTTACAAGAATGTATTACAAGATGAACCATGTTCCTACCAGCACCAGGGAATTGTCCTTGATTCTGACTACTTGATTTTTTGAAAGGTTAGATGGGATTTTTAGGGTCAAATTCTCCCAATGTACCTTAGAAACACTGAGTGGAATATAAGCTTATTGACTGTTTGCTGAAGAACGAGCTGTGGATTAAATGGGGCTCTGTTAGGATCTGATTGTGGGTCTGGATGACTTTGACAGATTTATTAATCATGAGGAGATCATAGCCTGTAGAGCTTTCCTTGACTTTATGGGGGGCTAACTTCTGTCTGTGCAATGAGAATATATGTTGAGGGGTGATACCAGTGCCATGAACTGTATTTCTATAAGGTCCAAAAAAGTCAACATTGTGAGAAATAGCTACTCACTTTTCATAGTTTGGGAAGGTTTATTAAACCCTATCAAAAATACAACAGCAGACTGAATAAAGAAAAAAGGTTACAGCACCAGAAGCAAAAGATTTTCCCTGCCATGTGCTCAGCCCCCTCACAATGGAGGTTTCCCCTTTTTAACCCTTTAACCCCTCCCAAAGTTCTGTCCATCAACCCCTTCTTCGCTGTCCAGTGGTGGAGATCTCTTCCTCAAATCCTGATTGGAGATCAGACATCGCCATAGTGACAAGCCAGCCCTCCCAGATGTCCAGCTCCAGCTGTCCCTTGATAACCACACGAGGGGGTAAAACACAACTATAAATCTATAAAACTTTTCTTAACCTATATACATGGCATTTGCCTATTAATTGTGAGGTCAATCATCGCATTACTCAACTATCACAACATGATATTGTTGATCTCCTCTCTGCTTTTGTTGAAGACCAGGTAACAGAAAAGCACATCTATGCAGCTTGCTCTCGGTATCCACCACTAGCAGCAGCAGCAGTAGCTATTAGTTACTTTGGTATATGTGAAGCAGCTGACCATTGATAATCAAAGCTAAAAGGTCTCCTAGAAACAAAGTTAGTGACGATGTCCCAAAGTTTTCAATACACAGAAGCCTAACTAGTGCCCTTTGCCAGTGTAGTAGAGTAGTAAGTTTCAAACACCATAAGTTCAAGATAGTTCCAGGACTTCAGATGCAAATTGGGGGATTTTCAACTCAAGATTGATGGAGAGAAGTCTAAGGGGAAGCAATGATACCCTGGTATTCAGGCTGTGGTTCCCAGGACTTCAACATCAAATTGAGATTTTCAACTCAAGATTGATGGACAAGCTGGTTATACAATGTCTTTTCAGGCTGTGGTTCCCAGAGCAGTCAACATCTACTTTGAGTGAGATCTGATGTGATCCAGACAAGCTGGTTATACAGTGTCTTTTCACTTTGTCCTTTATTAGGCTGCTCAGTAGATGGCTTCTTTCCTTGGCTTTTTGGTGTGTTTTTTTTTTTAATTGATTTTAAACAATATTTCATTACAAATTTCAGAAGCCCTTTCATGGGAGCCAATCAACAGGAGAGTTCTTTCTCACTGGAGCTGTTTCTAACCCCACAATATCACAAGAAAGGTGGCAGGAGTGCTTCAGCAATGAGGATACATTTCTGAGGTTATTCAGAGCATTTTTAATTCATATTCCTTCCAGCTATCTTTCAATTTATATTTAAAACTTCACTGTGGTCCCTTGCTGTTCATTTTGTTATGAAGTGTTAATGTTTCTCTAGAAGTATACATCTTCTATTTGTATGAGTGATTTTTATCTCTTACTAAGTCTCTTTGGCATGCTAATGAAGTGAATTACTAGCTTTAATTAATATAATTACTAGCTTATTTTCCTTGGTATTTTTAATAGCAAAATTGAAATTCTATTTGTTATTTATAAGTTTATGTAGAAACATAGATAGACTAATAGTTGTTCTGTTCTCATGTGCAATATCAGAATAACTTAAAGGGTTACCAGTAATAAAACTAATGCTGAAGTACCCAAATGAATTAGCTAATTAAATGAAACTTTTGTGCATATTTATCTGCATTTTCTTTTTTTTTTATGTGCAAAAGTATTATTACATCCACAACTACTCTTTTTTCACAGACAAGGTTTTACATCATGTAATTTCCATTGGGAGGCAATATATGCATTTTTACCTTGGAAAAGTTGCATTGCTTGGCAAACATGAATTTGATTGCAGGAACTTGGTAGTAGACCACAGAGATGTTGACTTTGCAGGTCATGTATTATTCACAGAATTTAGGCTTTCATTTTAAAACAACTAGAAAACAAAACATAATTTTCATCAGCCCTTGTAATTTCAGAAATACTCATGTCGGACTCTCACTGCGATTTTGCTCATTTTCACATCTGAAACAGTCACAAATAGGAAAATGCAAGCTGCATCTGCATGATTACCTGAGTTTTGTCAGTTTTCAATCAGGCCATTGTGGTTACACACTATGAACCGCTCAAAGCACGGAAAATCAGAGGTCCTCAGGTAGACAGACTTGTTTTGACACAGAAGAAATCATTTATAATGGCTCAGTGAATTCCTGTAGTCACAGCTCTAGGGGCCACAACTACTTGGAATCTCTGCTGAGCTCCTGTGATAATGATGAGCCTTTGCTCAAGATATTGCCAGGTTTAAGGGATGTTCTGTAAAGTTGCAAGTGAAAACTGGAAAGATATAAAGCAATCTGGAAATAGCTTGTCAGAAGACCTATAACCCACAACTTGTCTTGACTCCACAGGCTCTTCACGTATTAGAAATTCTCTACTCTTTCATCTTCATTGTCCTAAAGGAGGTAGCTCCTGTTGCGTCCATTCCATGACAGGTTGGAACCGACTGATAACACGATGTCCCAAGGAGCAGCAAGAGCAGGTTTCTTTTGAGGGTGACAGCAGAGCTAGCAAAGCAGTGCCTTCACTGGCAAGGACATGGCCCCATAGTGTCTGAAGAAGAACAGAGCAGATCTGGTCATGGTGGCCTCACACAAGCAACCAGGCCCCTAGGACAGTCAGAGAAGAAGTTGTGATGCCTATGGGTACACCCAGGCTCTGCTTGCAGCCTGTATAAAGTGCCCAGGAAGAGCACCCCTCAGCTTAGAGGAGGCTCTCAAACCATATCAAGTGAATTGTATTTGTCTTTATGTGCTGCTGTGAAACAGCTTTTCCTCTGCAGCCTCTGGGCACTACATAAACAAATAGAACGAGCAGGCAAATAACTACAGGCTGACCTATTAAGAACCTCAAGATTTGCTCTTCTACAGACATAATCAGCATCCCAAACATCTGCACAGCATAGTCCAGACTGTACAAATTACCAGCACATTGTTGTAGTGTAAAATACTGCCAGTGTTCTGAGCTTGGGCAAAGTGTTTCCTTAGTCACATGTATCCTACCTTCTCCACCTTCAAAATGGGGTAGGCAGAAAGGTTTAGAACCTGAACTCCTGTGTATTTGTAAATGGCTTTGAACACCATGGGTGAAAGACAAACTGAAGGGAACACTCACTGGAAGTTAGCACTTGAAAAGATGTGAAGTGGAAAGTTCTGAAACCTGGGCAAATGACAAGAAGGAGCAAAGAATGAGAGAATACCTACAACTGTGTTTATTCCCTCTGATGATGTGCATCTAGAAAATGACAAAAAAAAAGAAGAGAAAGGAAGTGGTAGGCTGCTAAAATGGGCAGACCTAACTGATTACATCAAACAGATGGCCTTCCCACAGTGATTTATGGGCTAATTTCTCACTAAAGATGCAACTTATCAGTGAGTAGCCAGTACAATTGAAAGTTTGCCTGGTCCTGCTTTCACCTGGCATAGGAATTGTTGCTCAGGGCTGAAGACCACAGGAGGTTTCTGCAGCCTAAGCAGGGATCTGCTTAATTGATGGGTCTGAGCCAAAGGGGCTGTACAAAGAGACATAAGCTGAGAACAGGACTCACAACTCTATGGGCAGGACAAGTGATACAACCAAAAATGGAAAACTAGCATTTGCTAGGGAGCAGTAATACTAAGAAGGAGCATGATCTGCTGAAAAGTAACCCAAGCTCACTTTCTGTGATGTCCTCTCTTAACAAAATGGGGCTTGAAAAATGGGCAGTTTAATGTTTTTGAACTGGAAGGAAGGGGTATGTATATTTACAGTTTAACAAGTTAATCAAGAATTAATCCTCTATCATGCATAAATAGTGAGCCTTAAAGTGCTTAAAATACTATAAATAAGTAGCACAAGTAGCAAGGGATCTATATAGAATTCATTCTGATGTTTTAAAGCATAAGGGAACCACTGCAGCAGCAGCGAAACACTTAGCTCTCCTCCATTCTTGCTGTTATATATGCACAAAGAATTGGCTGTAATTTAAAAGACCATAACACCTGGTTTACATACCCCGAGTTAGAGAGATGAGCTGCTTTCACAGCTTACAGGCTAGTGGTTACAAATTTACCGTTCGTTATGGTTTCTGAAGAGATATTCTCAATCACATGCCTTTTGTGGAAGAGGTTTGTTTTCTTTCTAGGATGCTCTGAGACCAAAATAATTCCATTAGAAAATCAAGACCTAAATCTGTACACAGGGAGGGTTTGGATGATGGTTTTACTTTGTAGTGATAAACACGAGCCTTAACAAAGAGCAGAGCTCCTTCTTTACCCTTTCTTTCAGTTTTCATTAGTATCTAAATCTGCCAGCCTGGAACAGGTTCCTTTGTCAGAAAAATATAGCCAAAGAGATGATTCAACTTTGTGCTGCATGTGAAGTAGCTCAGAGCTGCAGTACTGATGGAGGAATCAATACAAGGGCATGGATAACAGGATGAGTGGGAAGTCTTTCACACTTTGCAGGTTTCCCCTGGGAAGTATGCTGCTGCTGCTGAGGAAATTATTGTTCTTGCAATGGCATTTGCTGCAAGCATAAAAAGCTATGCTGAATTTATCCTGCTTATTCTTACACTTCCATACAGCTTCATGGCTCCATCTGACCTGTAGAGCAGATCAAAAGGCCACCAAGTGCACAATGGACTGTCAGCAAAATCATGGGCTTGAGAGCGGTTCTCATTGCTCATGAGTGGAAGGAACAATTTTGAAGTCAGCAGGATGAGGGTTTTGTCTTCCATGGAAACTAGCAGGTAACACACACCCTACTTAGAAATAAGAGCACTGGCAGGGTACAGAGACAGTGCTTTTCTGGAAGCCTATCCTACAGGACTTGTTGTTGATATTTTTCTGCCTAGTGAGGGAGGGGGGAACTGTCCATTTTTATTGCAAATGCCACCCAGTCACTGACTTTTTCCTGGATCAAAGGAGTGACACCCTCCTTTGGAGGCATGGAAGTAACATTTTTCCTGTTAATTTTTGTAAAGCAAAATGGAGAATTCCAGGTTCCTTTTTTAGCCTGTATATTTCCAGGTTTGAAAAGATTTCAAGGAGTGTCTTGTGGCTTTAAACCAGGAGTTGAAGCAAATGGGAGCCAATCTGGTCTGAGGCTATAATGGTAAGAAAAGAAGGGAAGGCAGGAAGGGAATATAGACATAACTGCCTATAACTTTTGAGTGTTAAACCATTGTTTGTGTTTGATTTTCATTTCCATGCATGTCAGTTCACATCTGTGTCCTGGTTCTAATTCTGTCCCTGGGACAATGGGACATTGCCAGCATTTCGACTCTTCTGTAAGGTGATTTTCAATGACTGCCTCAGCAACTGCCCCCTCCAGCTCAGAACAGCTTTAGGGAAGCAGAAAGATTTGGCATTTGAAAGCAAGGCTATGCTGTTTGCTCCTGAGGATGCAAGTCATGCTAATCTCCGAATGCCTAATGTGAGGTGCTTCCAATCCTTAGTCCACTCTCTGTGCTCGTGCAACACTCACTTTTGTCCAGTTGGATGCACAGGAGCCACCCTGGGCATAATTTCACCTTATCATTTCTGACACCTACAAGTGCAGATATCTGCAAATATCTTCATGAGTAAGTCCATAACAATAAAGTGATTAATTATAAACTGATTAATTAAGGAACAATCCAACATTTTTGGTAGCAAAAGAAATAGGTTTACCCAATAAAATACCCAAACATAAGTTCTACTACAAACAAAAGAATGAACTGACCACATCTCAAAATAAATTTGCAGAACATTTTGTTGTAAGATGTCGTAGGGATGAAAGAAAGGTTCATTCAAAAGCAGTGAAACACTAAATCATTCAGCTAGATCATTCAGAGTCTATTAATCCTCATGGTCTAGATACAGCCTTCAACTCAGCAAGTCTTAAAAGTTTATTGGCACCCAGGTGGGTGTTTTCTGGGAAGTGAGCCATACCAACACTATTCTGATCTGCATCAGCAGCTAGAGATGGGATAGGGAATTAAAAAAACTTGTCCATCTGACCCAGCACAGTTGTGCTTGCACACTGTAGTTCTTAGATTCAGTACTAAATATCCTTACCCTCCCTAGCTCTGAAAATGCCAAATATAATATTCCTCTTTCTATTGCTAGACAGCTGCTACTTTTTTTTCTCCATGAAGAGCTTTAGTGTGGTTTGGCCATATTTTGGGCTGGTGTAAGGGCTTCTGGTCCTGAGAGTAACAGGAATTATTCAGTGTTTGCTCCAAAGCATTTGCAACCTGGGTTGTGTTGTTTATCCTCCACTCTATTAGGAAAAGATATCTTTTGACTGTTGGCATTTCAAATACAAATTACTGAAAATAATCCATGTCCTCAAGAAAAAAAGCCCAAACAATTAAATATTTGTTCCTATAATCTTCAGTAGAGGATGGCCTTCCCATTCCTCTAAAGAGCAAGGGAAAAAGCCATCATTGTTGTATTTAGCATATTGCAAGAGTCCTGTACCTTTCTGGTGTTGTCTCATGGGCAGCAGCTCTTCACAGCACAGCCTCAGAATCTTCCTCAGTCAGGACTCCTTCAAGGCTCTCCCCAACTGGCCTGCCCACCCCCTTTTATCCCAGTTACCTTGACTGGCTACAGCTGCTGCCCAATGAAGGACATCACAGCTGCAGCCCATCAAGGATAACTGGGACCTGCTGGTGCAAAGATATTCAAATACAGTACAGATATGTTTTACATGGACTCAAAGGCCACTTACACAATACATATATTTTCAAGGGCCTCCTATGATCATTTATACTGAGAAATGTGGAGTGGTACAGCGGACAACACTACACCAAGAGTAAATGAATTCTTTCTTATTATTTGGACAATACTGATTTCTAGATTACAGATCTACTTTGTGGGCATGACACGTTTGCACTGCTTTGAGCTCATATCAACACACTGTTGAGCTCTGGGCTGTCACCTCCACACACTTGGAAGATCACAGTGCATAGAGGTGACAAATAGTCCCATCTCAGGGAAAGTTAAAAAGTGCCTTTTTCTTATTTGATTACTTCTTTCTTGCACAGAGACACGCTGTGGCTCAGAACTAAATGAGCATTAAAGTGTGAAATTAATTTCTGATTTTCAAACAAAGGGAAAGATGGGACCATGTAAGAACAAAGTATATTCACAGTGAAAGAGACATTTCAGAATACCTCATATTGTCCTGCTCTGTCAGTGCCATTGCACCTACCAACTTCTCCCATTAAACAGCTCAGACTTCATGATCTGACTGTGGTCACAGTAAGATCTTACTCCAGCTCCAACTTCAAAACCCTTACCTGGAGATGAGAGTATTCTACCACTGACTGTAACAACAATGAAATGTAGACATGGTCTAGATTGTGGTCATCCTCAGATGTGTATGGCAGAAAAGATCTCAGCAGTGCTGCACATCTGATTTTGAAATGGAAGAAGGTTTGAACTATTTGGGGTAGAGGAGAGCACAATACATAATCATGATTTGGGCAGTTTGCATATCCACCCTATTTCTTTGTCAAAGAGGTTGAGCACTCATTGCTTCCAACAATAAACCCATTCTTGCTTATAACTGAGAGGCCAACTTTGGTTTGCTGGAAATCTCAGGCTGTTGGGCATGTTTCCAACACTCCTAATTTGTGTTCAGCTTGTCTTATCCAAACGTTTCTATCTAAAAATAAAGAAATTAGGTCAGGAACCCATAATGACCATCCCTGGATTTTTGTAGTTTCTCTGCGAAAATGCTGTGAGCTCGACTTTCCAAAGCAACAACACTTTCTAAACAGAGCAGTTGTAGCCCATTTCCATCTGGATCCATATGAAGTGGATAGAGAGAGAGAAAATAAGCCCACTGCAGCTGTGTTGACTCAAATTGCTTGGCTTCCAGGAAATCAACTACACTGTCTTTCAGAAAATGTTTTTTGACAGTTTCCCTGATCATCCCCATCCACTGAGGAATTATGCACCAGAGCAGTAATTCCCATATTTCACTGGTCAGGTCATTGATGCAGCTACTGCTGCTGATTTGATATTGTCCAGATTTTACTCTTCCCTTCTTTGTGAAGCTGATGCATCAGTTGCATGCACACTGGGATCCTGAAGGACTAGGGAACCTTTATTTTTGTAGACCATTGCCACACTGCCTGCATTGTCTGTATCAGGAAAAACAGTGGTCTCCCACACTGGTCCCACTCAAAAGCATCAGCACATCTGCCCAATGTCTGCACACACTGTACTTTTTCCTCTGAAATTCCTGAAATTCTGAGCTCAGAGGTGCCTGCATAGCTGCCTGGTGACTGCATGGCAGCAACAAAGAATTCAGGCTGACTTCTTAGTAGCAAAATATAAGCCCTTAGAAAAGAAATACGGATGGAGCACCACAGTTCACCTTCCCTGTGATAGAAGACTATTCATCTTCTCTTTACACTGGCAACTGAAAAATTCAGTCATGCTTATTTACCACAAGTAATAGAAGAGTTAAGCAGAGAGGCACGGTTTTCTGATTCTGGCTTTTGCACCTGTCATCCTTTCCCTCCCTTTCCTGTTCTAGTCATAATTTTCCTTCCCTACTGCCTGTGATAGGTCCCAAAGAATTCTGGACACTGAGAGGTGAATTTGCTAATTCACAGGGTGCACAGGCCTGTGCCAAGCACTTTTCCAGAAGCCAGAAGAAGAAAGCCTGTACAGTTTTTTCTTATACAACAAGCCCAAGAAAAGCCATACCATTAGAACACCAGATCCTTCTTTCCTGGCATAGAGAACACACTTCCCATGAGGAGAAGCTCAAACAAATTTTAAATCCAGCCAGAAAACTTCCTATGTGATCAGAGACATCAGGTGGACGCCATACATGCAGAATGTGCAGTGTACATAGTTAATCTCTCCTTTTTTGAGCAAGTGAAAAAGCTATTAATAAACACAGCACAAGTTTCTGTCTGAAAAGCTATTTCTTGCATGCATAAAGCAGAACAACTACATCTCCCTTTAGGGTTTTACTGAAAAAGGGCCAGTGATTTCCCATAATTAAATACAATTGCCTCAGTTGTATGGACACCATCAATAAAGAGCCATGTTCCTCCTGCAAAACTCATCAATATTTAAAATGCAACAAACACACTGCATTTTAAAAAAGATGTGACGTTATTATCACTGTTATTGGGAATTTCCTTCTTTTATTTTGAGCTTCATCAGAAATGAATTTTTGTAGGTTTCTTCTGAGATCTCCTTCTTATGAAATGTATTTTGTGAAAAGTAGCCATGATAGCAAGAATTTCCTTTGAAAATATTATCACCAAGGTTTTTAAAGACCTCTGATTTGCTTTTATTCATTCAGTTTCATCACTAAATCAGTGTCTCTCACTGTTTATACTGCAGTGATGCAGTATTCCACACAGACCTGGCTTTGTTTTAATGCCATGTAATGCAAATTTAAATTTCCTCTGAAGAGATTTTTCAGTGGAAGATATCTCATATAAATACAACATTAACTAGCCATATACATTTCTAATATCAGTAGAATCTTGTGGTTTGACAGTTGATCAGACTTACCCTTCTACAGCTAAATTTATTCATGGTTGCTATGTCAGTCCTATCCGTACCTCTGAAGAATTTCTTCACTCTTTTTTATTTTTTTAAATCAGGGACTTTGCTGATTCCATCAATCCCTATTATCAGATGAGTTAAGTTTTAGCTACACCACATATCTAAATATGTGGATTTTTAGCACTGTACAGGTTTTCACAGTCTCTGAAGCTTGTATAAAAAAATAAGTCCACATAGTTACAAGCTTTTGCTCAGAAATCAAGATATAATTGGAATTTGTCATGTTGATGTGGAGAAGTCTATAAAGAATAACAGGAATATTCAGTGATTCTTTTCAATTTATAAAAAACATCCTTTCAAAATCTCTTTTTCTTTTGTGTTACTCATGTTGCACTTCTACTTAACTGCTATTTTCAGTCCTACGTGTTTGCAGTTTGTACACAGAATGATACAGCACTGAATTGAATTCCAAACAATTTCAAGTCTACAAAGCTACAAAAACTGCATAACCGAAGAGGCCATTGCATTTACCAAAAGGGAGTATTTCATAAGAATAAGTAAGTTCAACTACAGAAATGTTCTCCCTCATGTTTTAGCTTCAGCTGCTTGCAATACGATGGAAAGCAGATGTCTTGCTACCAAGAAAATATTTCCTTCTCAATTTAAGTAGTAAAATATTTGGAGTGCACTTCAAAGGACTTGAGGTAAAGATTTTAAAAGAGCTGTGTGTAGAAAGAAGAAAATATCTTGTGAATTTTTGAGACAGGAAAAGATAAAATAATTGTGCCAAAGCCCAGAACACTCCTTTACAATCATTTTTTTAAGATTATGAGGTTTCATTTGCCACATTTTATTTTCAAGATGCATCATTAATTCAAGCAGCTGAAAGTGTTTTATTCAGAACCTTTTTTAGTGCAGGCACGTATCCTCTTCTTCTCCTTCCAAAATAGACACAGAACAAAACAACTCAGAAAGTCAGTTTGTTGATTATACTGATTATATCTTAGAACTGATAGAAAGTCCGTAGTATTTTCAGTTTTTTCTGGCTTTTGATTTTTAGTTCTGGCTCTCTGTCACCTTCCAGACTGAGAAGAACTTTACTGTGAGCAGAGTACAGGAGTGTAAGATTTTTTCCAAATTAGCTGAATCTAGATTGAAATTACTTCTGGGCTCTATTTAGTCAGTTTGCGTGCCTGGCTGTCAGGAAGCTTAATAAAGCTCTGTATCTAAAGAGCAAGAGAAGCAAAAGTGAACACAATTCAGCAAAGTCCTGAAGTTAAACAAAGAACACAAGCAGGTCTCCTTTCTGTTCATTAAATAACTTATCTTTAATCAACCTCAGTCCATGGCCCTCTTACGCCTCTCTAGATGGCCCCACTTACTTCTGTGCACTTTATTTTGGGCTTTGTTATTTTGAGATTCTCTGTGCCACATCTCTGCCTTCACACCAGGCACGTGAGTTTTGCAAAAAGAGACTTAAATTACAGCAGCATTCAACTCCTGTAATGTTCAGTATCTGCAATACAGATGGCTGCACTGAAGTCAGTTTTCCTCCAGTCTCAGTCACTGGACACAAGTGACAGCGAAGATTAATTACAACATCCAGCTCAGATATAGATGTGTGTGTTGCAAATGTTAGCATTCATCCAGATTAATCCTATCCCCAGTGTCTGACTGAAAAATCTGTCTTTGATTCTGTTGTTAAATATCATTTCCATGTCTATTTCTTTTCCCCTTGGTGTCAATGGAAACAACTCTCTTTTCCCACTCCCTTTTCCCTACTCCCATCTTTTGTGGACACACACAGACATCATGTTCTGTAGGACCTGGGCACGTCCTGGAACAGAGGTCAATGACACATTTTCATGAGCAGTCTTTTTGCAGGCTAAAGGACCTCACACCTTCCTGGCAGGACACTAAAGTACAAAGCCACTCTGAAGGGCTTGCCACTCACCCCACATGGGAGCTCTGTTCTCCGCTGAAGTTAAAACCAAGCAACTTTTCCTTTTCCTTTGTTGAATGCATCATATTCAGAAGCTGAGATGCAAAAATCCTGATTAAATATTTCATTGAAATTTGATTTAATGCTTTACTTTCTCAAATGTAATAGCTAATATGATAGCAAAAATTCCACTATTTACTTTTTACCAGATACCAGTCTCCTATTGTCCCAGAAAGCCATGTGTGCTACAAGAACTGTCCAACACTAGAGACAATGGGATGGAGATTTTCAAAGCTATCTACAGGACACTTAGATCTTAAAAAACTCTATTTAAATTGTTTCTGTAGGCATTTGTTTCACTGTAGGATTAATTCTTTTGAATAATATTAAGTCCCCTTCAAAGCCTCCACTGAGCTTCTTCAGGACAGGTGGAATATTAAAATTATAGGACCTACCTATATAGTCATCACTCCAGGGATAAATGGGGAAAACTTGGCTCTGCATAGGAATAAATGTATTAACAATGTGAAACACTGTCTCAGAGGAAAAAAATTATTTTAGTTTCCAAGTTCACACACCACCTGTTTGAAATCCCCTGGTGAGATAAGCAGAATCCCAAAGTCCGCTGCTTCTACTGCCCTTTCTGATTTGCTTTGCCATATGCAAACACTTCCTCCCACATGAAAAGGAGATTTTTTTCCTCCTTTCTCTTTCATTTTTTCTTTTTTTTTTTTTTTGCCAAAGTCATAGTTACAGATCAAAGCTATTCTCTTGCTTCTTTCAAAAAGAAAAAACTTTCATTCTCTATTTATCCATATATGCATATATATGTATGCATATATATCTATAAATATATGAACAAAACTGTTGTTCAATTTTTCTGAGAATTACTTTTACAGTAGTACTGAAAGAGAAAAAAACTATTAGGAGGAAAATATAAAATTTTTGTTTTCACTGTAAAAAATTGTTACTTATTAGTATTATGCAAGACTGTAATTCATGTGCAGTGGGTCCCATTACATGTTGTGCGTGCCTCATTCCTAAAGGTCAACCTGAATGTCTGCACCATGAAGCTCAATCTTTAGTCCTCTCCTGAAGTACATTTCTGTAACTCTGAGTTCTTTATTATGTTTGACAACTGAGTGACCAAGATGTGGATGTGTTCAAGTAAGGACTACTTCCACTTCTCAATCTTATCTCTCAGGTTACAAATTTTACAGCAGGTTTTGGCAATAAATGGACTTCAACTGAGCTGAAGTGTAAGGATGTGGTAGATATGTCTGAGAAATCCAAACAATCTGCTGACCTTGGAAGTGAAAAAGTTTTGTAACCCAAGTGCACAGTTTGAATTCTTTATGCATTAACACTGATATATAAAAAAACATGAAAGAAGAATCTCTTAGATGCAGAATGCCCAGCTGAGTTCAGGGACATTGCATATAGATTAATAATTTGGATGTCCTTCAGAAAGTTTATCTGAAGACTTCACAAATCCCTGAGTTAAAGACATTCTCCACTCATAATAAAAAATGCTTTTTTATAAACCACAAGAATTTTGTTACTTTGCAGGCTTGTCTAGGGAACCATATTACACATTCAGAGGAAAAGGTACCTGTTCAGACCCTTGTCAGGGTGGCCCCAGATGCTGCTCCGCTCTGTGGTCCAGGGTGACACCTATCCAGATGAGTTAATGGGTGCTCTCCCATCTCTCTGGATCACCCTTCAGATTGAGGGGATCACTGCTCAGAAGCATGGGACACATTATGGGATGTGAGAAAAAGCATTTCAGGACTCCACAAGACTCATTATGGGATTCTTAGGTGAAGAACCAAAGGTGAGGAAAGGGATGGATCTAGGTGACTTGCGAACACACGTGGGAAAACTGAGGAAAAAGTGAATAACAAGGGCTGATTGCTGACATACAGTTTGCTGTTCAGTGCACTTTCATGACTGTGCGTGGTGCTCAGTAGAGTCTGCTTTATGTTACTGAATTCCCTTTCTAAGGATTTTTCTATTTTATGTGCATATGTGGGGGTCGAAGCACCAACAGCTGGAGTGGGATCCAGGCTCAGAGGCCCAGGTGTTGGTGGTGCAAGCAACTGGAGGAAGTACAAATGTGTAAGAAAGTACATGAAAATGCATGAGTGAGTATGTGAGCTTTAGTAAATATTGAGCCAAGCTTGCTGGTGAAATGGCCTGGGGATCAGATGTGTTTGTGTTTCTGAGGGGGAAGCCATGCAAGGAGCTGGGTACCAGCGGGGCCAGGGGAGTCCCAGCCACCCATTGGTGACCTCTCTGTATGTACCCATGGATTTGTGCATGTGTGAGCAATGGGGCTTTGCCAGCAGCTGCAGAGGGGCTCTGGCCCTCCAGAGTTCCTGTGTCCAGGCGCTGGGACCCCAGGATGCTGGGATCCAGGGGCAGGTACTGGGTAAAGCCAGCTGCTGGACAGACACACATGGTACAAATATTCACATGTATACATACATTTATCTCCTGCTCATGGACCTTCCTCCTGATCAGCCAGGCAGGAGAAGAGATGAGGCTGCTGGGGCTGATCATGCCTGTGCCAGTGCTGATTATCCTGTCTGTGCTGATCTCTGTGTCCAGTTGTCTATATATGCATTCTATATGTGTGTTTCTGTATGTGTGCCTACTGGGAATCCATGCAGAGCTGGGGAGTGTGGAGCTGTGACAGCCTCACCTCTATAAGGTCACTCGATTTCACATAAAAACACAGAGACAATAATTTACATTTGTTTTATTTTAGAAATGGGACTTGTAGTAAGAAACTTACATTTCTCTCTGAGTATCTATTGAATCATTACTACTCCTGCTGAAGGTTTTGCCAACCCAGCTTCTGGAGTGAAGAGTCTGCCACACTCAGTAATAATAATATCAACATAGTGCTTACATTGCAATCTCTGTCTGAAAAGCTCTTTGAAAACATCTGCTAATTAATTCAATTAATTAATACAATTAGTCTGTAAAAACACTACACTTTCCTCAAGTCATCTACTTGTAAAGCATTTCCCTTCTAACTTTTAAGAACTAAAAATATAACTGCATTCAATTCCCTTAATACCTGTCATTCTTACTCTGTGCCAATTAAGAGCTGACATATTCCTACCTAACAACTAGAAATAGAGACAGTGTGAGAGGAGGGAAGATTGTTTTAGGGTATTAAAGGGAATGTAATTAAATATTTGTTCAGGAGTAATTGTGCATAAATTGCATTAGAATTAAGTTTCATATCATTAGTATCTTAATTAGTGTCTTTTCAATGATCAGTGTTTAACTCGCAATTGTTTTGCTTTATTTTAAATTAAGTACTTCTTTGTAAACCCTTTACTTAAATCCATTGCCCATAACTTTTTCTCTTGGTACTAGAATGATGTTTTTGATGTTATTAAATGTCTGCAGGTGCCCACTACAATTTCCCAGTCATAACATCTCAACACATTCCTCATAATAAGTGAAGATTAATTTTAGTATTTCTTGCCTCCGTTTTTAGAATATTTTTATATATCTATATTAAAAAATACATGGGTGAAGTAGACTTGTGCACTTAGCTGGAAGCAGCAGTCTTCTCTAACTTTTGGAGATGAAAGGTTAATTACATCAGGGGAAAGGCAATACAGTATTAAATAATAGAACAGGAAGATGTGAATTAAGGCAGAGCATCTTTTGATCTGTATGATGGAGCACAGTTATAACAGCTGCATCAGAGCTGCCTTGGCTGCTGGAGGTCATCTGGTCAAGTATTGCTGAATCATGCAGAAACAGACAATTTTATGGATAATAAAAACACTAATAGAGTTTTGCATAAGCATATTGCTTCCAAGGAGCAATGACTGACTCATTATCTTCAGAAATATAAAGTTTTTGGCAGCTCCTAAAAACCAGATTTCCATCTGTAAATAAAGTTGCAATTCAAGAGAGAAAAGTCTATGTCGTGGTCACAGAGATGGTGATAAATTGCCATTGAAAAAATCTGTAGGAGGACAAGTAATTAAAAAAAAAACCCAAACAACCAACCAAACCAAAAACCAAAAAAACTTCACAGGTCAGGGTACTCAACATGAGATTTTGCATGTTTCTCTTTCCACATGCAACTTTCCATATGTTAGCCATATATATCCATGTCCCTACATTCAATATGTCGCATCTCCATTCCTATTTTTCATCATTTTAGTATGGAAAATTTTTAATCTTGTAATCTTAGTTCTCTACTGAAAAAATGGGATGGCAGACAACTGTTAACAATTATCTAAGAATAACTGTATTGACTGTTCTTATTAATGTGTCATTTTGCAAGTCATTCTGAGAGAGTATAAGAACAACTCTTCTGGATCAGACCACCGGTGCATCTAGCTAAATAGTCTCTGAGAGAGCAAGGGAGCCTGAGATTTTCAATTAATCCACTCTCTTTGTATTTCCCAGTATCCACACTTCTTTTACTAAGAATAATAGAAATCACAGCCTTGTTAATCCCCTCTAGTATCTTGTTTTTGAAAATGGGGTCCATGAATCTCTCTAGTTTTTATTCAGCATTTTGATACTATCTGCTTCTTGAGCTTCCTGTGCCAAAACTGTTGCAGTAATTTCAGTTATCATTACACCTTGTTGAAGAAAGTAACACCTCCATGATGCAGTTGATGTGTCTTCATCAACACTTTGTGCTTAAGAAACTCATGTCAATTGTCAGAAACACTTTAGAAAGAGTAGCAAATGAATGTGACTTACAGTAGGCCAGCACCCTTTTGCCTGAAAACATTCATTGAAATAATAGCAAAGCTGAACCCAAATCTTGGAAGTCTTTGTCCCTAGCCACTGTGTTGAGCCACCCTTACTGGGCTGTATTTGACAGGTACTGCAATCCCAGAGGAGGTGAGGAACAGGAGTTAGGTAAGCTGGTGGTTTCAGGCTGAAGATGAAACAGCCCTCACTCCATGCCATGTCCTCAGAGTAACAGAGCTTCTGCTGAAAACAAGGTGTCAGTGAGCATAAAGGAAAAGATTGAGAAGTAGATGTGGTAGTTATCATAGGACTGCAAGATGTCATGCCAGTGTGGACATGGAGTATATCCAAGAAAGCTGAAATCAAAGGCCAGTTTGAAAAGAGCAACTCAGACAAACTGAGACTGACAAAATGAGCTTAGCTCCTTTAGTCTCACTAAACATGAGGGTGAATTGAATGACCTGCCATAACATCTTCCAGCCTTGGTTTCCTCTGTTTGAGAGTCTGAGAAATGCTGAAAATACACAAAGTAAATATTCATGAAGGAGAGAAGCTATTTCTGTTAAAGCAACAAGTTAACTTTTCAAGTAAAAGCACAAAAATTTGATGTAAATTGGCTAAGACAAAAATTAGGTTTCCAGCAAAATTCTGGAACAGTCTTTCCATAGCAAGAATAGGGACAAAACAAATAATTTTAAGAAGCAGTTAAATCATATTATTGAAACGGTAGATAATGAAGTTGCCAATAATCATTGAAAGCCAGATTTGGTGATCTGGGAATTTTTTCTGAGGACTTTCTGACAGTTGATCATCAGATGTTTATCTTCAAGGGATAACATCCACAGTTACTCAGACCTGGAATGGAAACCAATATTGCTTAGTAAGACAGCATGGGCGTTCTGTGCAATCCTGATTGAGACAAAAATGTGGAGGCAAGAGCAGTGATAATCTCACCCCAATCCCCATCTGGGTTCATTGCCCTGTTGCACTCTGCATTGATTGCTTCAGTGCTAAATCTGATACCTGTGGACATTCATTCTAAAACTATTGTGACAGGTGCCTGCTTCTGTACAAACCTCTTTGAGAAATACTCAAGAGGCTAGCAAAAACCTTTTCCTTCAAGACCTGCAAGGACTTTAAAAGCTGCTCATTTTATAAGAGCTCTTGTTTCAGTGATAACTAAAGAAAAAATTGAACATTAAAAAAACAGGTATTTCTTTGGCCATTTTCCTTTTATTAACTTTGGACTTGAAAACATGGAGATGTGACAGAGCAAGAAAAATCTAGTTAGGAAGATACTCAGAAATTAAGTGACCAACCATGATCTTAACTAAGATATCAAAGAATAAAGTTCTGGTAATCTTCTACATCATGTGTTATATGCTGTCAGTAGTATAAATACATGTGTCTTTTCATACTCTGACAATATCTCCAGGCTGACATGTTAATATTTTAATAGTTTCCTAAAAATTTCTCTCAGCCACATTTTCAATTCACCAAGAACAAAAGGCAAGTTTACATATCTATATGGACAGCAGCCAGACTGTTCAGATATTCTATTGAAATAAATCAGATACTGTTAATGTGGTTCAGGGATGGTCATATCCTACAAAATGCACAAGGTCCAGTAATTTGTAATGTAACACCCAATATTAAAATCTCAGAAAAGTACAGTACTGTGCTTTCTCTTCATGAAAATATGGTTCAGCTAGGGACCCTAGACTGCCAAAAATTGGTCTTTAAATCAATCTGATTATAAGTAATTTACAATACTCAGTTCCACTTTCAGCGTCAGCTGGAGCCTCAGCACTGACTGCAGTGAGACTACAATCTATCTGCAAGTCAATATTAAAAAGCAAGTAACCCCATATGCAATACTTGGTATAAAGAATGGAGAACAGGATGTGAAAGAAGTGAGAACAAGATGTGTGTGCAAAAGTGTAAGAG
The DNA here is from genome assembly GCA_024865655.1 of Emberiza elegans. Lineage (NCBI taxonomy): Eukaryota > Metazoa > Chordata > Aves > Passeriformes > Fringillidae > Emberiza > Emberiza elegans. The sequence goes on along the minus strand of JALJVW010002597.1, from coordinate 20,908,644 downwards.
AGATAGAGATATAATTACTGATAGGAACAAGCTGTAGGATTCTGAAAGTGATATTAATGAGGAAAATGCAAAGAGAATCTTCATATTTTGTCAGTGGAAAAATACAGTGATTTTGTAATGGTGGATGTTGAAACCCCATCATCACCAAGTGGATTTGAGATAAAACACCTCCACACAGAGGATAATCTCTCAGTTGTGTCAGGCTGGGGGATGGTGTAGGTTCTCTATTCAATACTTCAGCTCCTGCATTCTGCCATTCTGTCTATCAGATACATTCACTTCCCTCTTTTGTGAGACATATAATCATTCCATTGTACTGTGCACTGCTAATCTCTTGCTGCAATTTCTGAAATCTGTGAAATCACTTTTTATGCAGTTTATATTTCAAATCTCTTCAAGGTAGATTTGTGACCCTGTATAAATCTTTTTCCCTTTTATGAAATGTATCAAAAAACAAGATGCAGTCACAAAATGTTCCCTTTACTGGATGACTGTACACGTTCATTTGATTTTTATCTTTCTGAAGACAAACGTATCATCACATTCTCCCAGGAACTTGTAGTGAAAAACTTGAAATACTTTCTTTGCATTTTTATGAAAGTTATGATAACATTCCCATGACTGAAGCACGGCTCTACCTTATAAAATAAATGAAACACAACGTTCCTCATGCTTAGCGAGATGTATTAGTAGGCATGAATAAATGATCTCAGCAACTTGCACTACAGGAGTCATGCAGCAGCTTGTCCCACTGTTGTATCCATGCATTAAGCTGCAGCCTACCAAAGGGAGGATTTTATATAAGCCTATTACTTCTGAAGTTTGTTGATTTTACACAAAAGCCCTCCTCCAAACGAACAAAAAACAACCCAACACTATTACACTACTTTCACTTCCTCTTAGACACATACTCAGAGCAAATCAGAAAAAACACCTTCTAGACATGAATTGTTAGCTTTTGTGAAGATGCCCATGGGTGATGGCATTAGCTATCACTGACTTCTTTGAAGTTTTTTGTGTGCACATTCCTCAAATACTTTAGACTCTTCCCCAAAATGCCTTGAAGAGAAGCCAGTCCTACTGAGAACGAGAGAGGCTAAGACCCTTTTGCATTGTGGTCTCACTGATTCTCCCAAGAAGCAATTGAGTTTTGAGTGGTTGGGCTTGCACAACTTTCCTAATAAGAGAATTACCACACATCTGAACTAGATCTCAGACAGCCTAACTACAGCTCTGAGGCAAAACCTCCTCCTCCTCAGGCTTCACAAAGCTCTTGAGTGTAGCTGTGTCATAGATTCCATTACAGAGGTAGACAGAAAGTGAATTTATTCCCACTTGTGATTTCTGTAGACTTGAAGGAATGGATGATGAGGATAAGGCAAACGTTGACCTTGAAGAGTTTTATCTTTCCAACAATATGTTTATCATACATTACATGATGTGGTATTTTAGAGGTTTTCTACTACATATAATTTTTTAAATATCTCATTCTAAGTTGTTATTTCCTTGATGACTTCTGTCTGGTGATCTTCCCCTTTTGGGGGATCCAGACCCTACCAGTATTAACAATTACTTAAGGTTTGTCTCAGATGCTTAGGTTACAGCACAAAAAGAATAAACCACCAGTACAACAAAAGACATCAATGTTTTATTTCTTCTGTTTCTGGACCTCAACTGAATAAAAAGCCTAATGTACTGTGTCTACATAGTGGACATCTACTAGATGTGTATAAGGTGCAAAATCTTACATCTCACCGGGTATATTGAATTGTCTGCAGTGTTCTACTTTCAAATAGTCCTGACTATTTGCTCCAAGTGTAAAATGCACTTACTTATCCCAGTCCCTATGAAGGAAATTCTGAGTTTTTAATGGGACATGTGCTATTCAGACATATAATTTTTGCCCTTACAAATTTTTCTTTAAAAACTTTAAACCAAGCAACCTAGAGAAGTTTCAAAACAGTCATTTCAAACAAAGCTTCCATAACTAATATGAGATATTGCAGAAAGTTATAGCCATATTTTAAATCCCTCAACAATTTTTTACAGGAAACCCAGAAGAACAGTTTTAATTTAACTGACATATTTGATATGCTAGCAATGAATTTTTGCAAAAGGTACTAACTGATTTATGGTTTTAATCTGTGTACAGTGAGTGCTTTATGGAAATCGTACAAATTGTGGGCTACTCCTTAATGCATCTCTAACAATGATAAATTAAAAAAAAATCAAACACATAAAACCCTACTCTGTTTCACCTTTTTGAATGAAAATTAGCATGAGAATGAAAACAAAAACACTGAATCTTGGTGATATGATGAAAAGCAATCTTAAACAATCAAAAATTGCATTAACAAGCAGAAGCTATTTGTTTTTTGCTGCTTTTTCTTGCTTTCTTATTGTTCTTAGTATTCTTTTTCAGAAAGTTCAAGGTGTCCTGTCAGTGTGACAAGTGCAAAACAGTTGACTAATCCAGAAATATCTTAATGAGTCAAAATGAAAGGATAGTATTACCTATAAGTAGAAAAAAAGTGTTTCCTGTGGTGAAGAAGTTCAAGTTTTGATAAAGGAAAATTCTGGACAGGCAGATATCCCACAGACAGATATCCCTGTCACAAAGATTTGTGACCAGAAAGTAAATTTTTTCAGCAGGTTTTAGTACTTGTTTCCATGTTTAATTAATTGTTATTCTCTTGGTAAAAATATTTTTGTGCAATTTTTCAGTGCATTTTGGAATTATCATGAATCAACAACAACAATCATGCACTGAAGTTCCCAGAGCAAGTAGCTGCTACTAGGACCAGTAAGTACAAAGTAACCAAAATGCATCCTAAATCCACGAATATAGAAAGTTTCATCTCAGGAGAGTTACAATTGCTTTAAATACAGGAAAGAAAGTGGTGTGTTCCTCTTCCCACCTCTCCTTCGGATCTATCACAGAATCATACAATAGCCAAGGGATATTCCATACCCTAGAATGCCATACCCAGTAACTGGGCAGTTACTAAAGAAGGGAGCTGGTCATGGTTTGGGTGTGGGCTGGGTATTGGTCACTGGGTGGTGAGCAATTGCATCCCTTGGTTCTCTTGGGTTTTGTTATTACCTCTCTCATTATTGTTACTACCATTATTATTATTGTTAGTTTCAGTTATTAACTCACTCTCATCTCAGCCCATGAGGTCTATCTTTTTTTCCTGATCCTCCTTCCCAGTTTGGGGGTAAGGGGACTGAGTGAGTGATTGCCTGGCACTCAGCTGATAGCTGGGGTTCAACCATGACAAACAGTAAAAAGCCAGGCACAAACCAATCCTAAAGGTTTTCAGTCCCAATACACAGGAAGAGAAGTATAACATATATAAGTAGCCACAATAATGTTAAATTAAGGTGAAACTAGATTTAAATATTCCAGATTGTCCTTCTAAATAATGGAAATATTTTCACCATATCTACATTCATCAGTGTCTAAATGAGGGACAGAAAAAAAAAAGTCCTGTAGGATATAAGTAATGGAAAATAAAAGTGGAGTATCTTATACTTTCATAGGTTTCATGATCAGCAGTGTGGACTTGTTTTGCAATTGTTTAGATATAAATGACCAATCAATTCTTTAATGGTTGCAGATGGGTAGTGATTTAAGAGTACCCCTTTGACAGCCCTGTCACTGGTTTATGGTCTGCTTTCTTCTACCTTAGTGTCTGAGACCAAGGAGTCCACAAATCAGGGTTAGCTCACTGTGGCCCTAAGCAAGAGCTGTTAACTGTAGGATGCCCTTTCTACTCCTCATTCTTGGATGAAAAAGAACTACAGGCATTCAGAAGCAGAAAATAGTTAAAGTAAAAAGCCTGATGGCTTTATCCTACACCACAACATCTGTGTTTCCTCTTCCCTTGAAATGCCTGCTGCAGGCAAAGCAGCACAGGTTGGGTTTAATTGCTCCTGCTGTCTGCCATAAAATACATCATGCCATTTCTCCAACTGAATAATGGAAGCAGAAGCATGATTGATAAAGAGATAAGCCAGGTTAATTGGCTTTATTTCAACAAACATCAATTAATTAAATTAAACACCAGAGGGAGGGCATCTGCTCACTCTAGTTCAGCCTGGAGATCTTCCTCACCTCTCTCTGCTGATGATGAAAAGCCACAGGGCTCCCTGGAATAACTCCAGGAAGGCCAACCTCATGAAGAAATTATTTCAAAATTGTCACATGGTCTGCATTCTTAACCTTTTTGCAACTCAGTCAGCTAAAAGAAGAATTCAACACAGCTAGCCCTTCATGATTCCTCAGTTCTCTCAGCAGGAATCAAAAAATAAAAATCCCCTGGAAAAGAAACTGCAATCAATCTGTCTCCTGTAATTTGGCTTGCAGGGTTTTTGTTAATTTTCTTTTTAATTATGGTCTGCAGTCATGGAACACATTTATTGCTAAGGTTCATTCCATCCTCTACCTGCCAACGCAGACCAAAATTGGTCGTTTTGATGAAAGATTATTTTTCACCATAACAAGTCAGTCAAAATGAAACTTTCCTGCTTTTTGTTGCATGAACTTAAGTGTTCTCAGAAGAAAGGGAACAGATTTCCTACCTTCCTTCTCTTATTTTCTTTTTGTTTATTATTTGTTTCTATAGGTGTTTGTGTTGCTGTAAGAAACATTAAAGAAATGAGATAGTAAAATGGATGGAAGTATCAATGATGAATTTTTTGTAGTAGTATGAAGATTGTCCCATGTCACAAAAGATAGACATATATATAGGGTCATATTCAACTATGTAAATCCTACATAAAATCAATCACAGACATACATATATGGTCATATCCAACTATGTAAATCCTACATAAAATCAATCTGTCATAGATTTAAGATCACAGAAAATACAGAAGCCAGTCAAGAAGTCTTCTACTTCCCCAAATCAGGATTAAAATATATATATGATCCCAGACAGAGGCTGACCTATCCTGTTCCTAATTCAATGTTTACAACCTCTCCTCCAAGATCCTGACTCTCAGATGATTCTTATTCCCTTCTACATCTTCTTGAGACTATCCATATTTCCCCTAAAACACTATGGACAGAAGTGAACACAGTGCAGTCCAGACTAGAACTGAGGACATTGGGAGAATTACTTTGTCCATTTTGTGCATTTATGATTATACATCCTTATACTGATTATGCTACTTTCACCTCAGCAAACTGTGCCAGATTACTTTCAGTTTGCCATTCCCCTTGTCTCCACACCAGTTATTGCTCAGTCTACTTCTGTGTAGCTGGGATTTCTTACTGATGAATTTACCTCTTTCTTGTCCTTATTAAGGAGTACCCTATTTATTTTGACTCATTAATGCAAATTACCACAAATTTTTCTTAATTTTAAATACATCTTTCAGTGTTCTTTCACCATGTCTCCTGCCTAGACAGAAGTTAAATACAAATGATGTAACATTTGTTGTCTTTTTCATTATCCTATCAGTTTATGAAAACACTGGATAGTATCAGACATAAAAAAACTCAGGGGATACCGCTTGATAGCATCTTTTCAGTTTACTTGTGACCCATTAATTATTACTCCCACTTGTGCAGCTGTTTTCCCTAACCTTGTTTATGTGACCACTCTTGAAGACAGTGCCAATAACCTGCAGATATACAGTATCTACTTCTCTGCAAAAGCCCTGTTATCTGCCACACAATGTAGTTTTATATGACTTCCTCATGACAAAGACTTGCTGGATATTTCTCAACCCTCAAAGGTTGCCAATAAATTGATGTTCCAGTATTTCTCCAGGCATTAAAACCTAAATACCCCAGTCACTCTTTCCCAGCCTTGTTAAAGAAGGATCTTTCTTTGCCCATTTCCAATCTTCTGGAACTTCAATCACTCTCCATGAACTTTCCCAAGGGTTTGCTTGGAGACTGCTGTATGTACAATTCCACTGTATGCAAACTGCTCTTGCTCTCCAAAACTTCTTTCAGTTTTTTGTCCTAAGAAGAGGAGCTTCCTACATGGAAAGTGGCTTCATACAATAGAATTGATTCACAGTTCTGCATAAATCATTAAGGTATTTCCATCAGCTTCTATGACTTCTGCTCAGGTCTTATATGTGTCTCAATTGTTTACTCCATATCCTATACAGAATCCTTATATTTTAACACACAAAACCAGAGAAAATCACAAACTGTGATCTCTATTCATACGTATTCCCTCTTCTAGGTACAAATTATTAGCATAAATATTCAATCAAAATCTTGTTTACTGTTCTTTGGCCAGCTGTGGTGTAATGTTTGCTATTATGTGTCCAAACCCATTTTCTACTCATTTAACTCCCAACACTGCTCACAGTTGTAGCAATTTGAGATCTCTGGGACCCTCCTGTGTAGTTCTGATTCCACACTCAAAAAAATACATCCTGAGCATGCACACACATACCAGCACGGCTTTTTTTGTTGCCCACCTCAAACTTTAGTATGCTTTTAGTGTTTGCACTATGGAGTACCTATATCTAGACGTAAAATTTTGAGTCATGTAGGTTAGAGCCTGCCATTCTTTCCACATAAATGTAATCGATATTATGAGGTCTATGTTTCACTATGGTCTGCAAAAGTCTCAAAATACCTCCAGCTAAGGTATCAGAGTTACACATAGCATATCTCCTCTCTTGTCAGGAGACTGAACCTGTGCTTTTTACAGCACAAACACTTTTTTATGTCTGCCATCTGTGACCTGGCTGCATTACAAGTAGGAATACTTGAATCTGGGGTAATGACAAACACAAATTCCATATTTAATCTAGACCTCAGCTATGCCTAAGACTGTTTTCAACTAAGTTTTTTTGGTTCAGGCCTCACCAAGCACAGAGTGCAGTCCACAGCCAGAGAGAAAGAGAACAAAGAGAGCATTTACTGGTGACATTTTACTTTGTGTCAGTTCAGCAACAGTTAATCTTGTCAAGGAAGAAAAAGTACGGCAGCCACCTGGCTTATCATTGATTCCCTAAGTTTTCATGAGATTCAAGTGTTTTGAAATCCTGACTGAAATTCACTCTATAGTTGATAGAGTCGGGGAAAATATATGAAAGGAATTTTCCCAATCCCTCAGAAAGGCTGTCACAACACCTAAATGGTATTTTTGACCCACAGGTTTTTCATCATGTCCATGTGTCCTTGGAGCTTCACCTCTAGGCTGAACCAGCATGAGAGAAGCAGAAGGTAGATGAGCATGCAAAACAGAAAAACCACTGTGGATTTAATTTATCTGTCTCTCTCTCTCTTTGTTGCAGACAGTCAGAGGGACAAATAAGCACAGTTACACATATGTTATTAAATGTAATTGTATTGTTACTTACCAGTATAATTAAATACCTAGGAAAAACTGTGACAATTCAAGGCACGGTATAAGCAGCAATGACATTAACCTTTAATAATCAGCTTTTCCCTTCACACTGTAGTAATGACCATTTTAATTAGTAATGAAATGATTAAATATGAAAAGCATGAGCTATGCCATGGTACTGCACATGGGCACCTTTCAAGGACTAGATGGCTGCACACCTTGAATGATGCATTCAGGGAGCTTTTTTACTACCACTGGTTGCAGCCTCTGGGCACTGCAGGGTTTTCTACAGCCAGGAGGACTAAATTAAGTGACTGCTGTTTTGGTAAATTGAATGATCTAAAACAAACACAGCCGGATTGTGCTGCAATCTTGGGAAATGCTATGACCTTGACAGCCCTTCTCTCAGCTAAGCTGTGTTCCTCTGTTGTGTGGAGATCAAAATCTCTCTTAATCCTGAAAATCACATATCTCAAAGCACAGCTGATCCTCTTGGCAGTCCCTTTAAAAGTGCAGGCAGATGAGGGCAGCTTCAGTGTTCCAAGGGGCATCTCCAATTTAGGATATGCAAGGTGGTTGCTCTTCATGTAGACCAGAGTGTACATTATACTGTACTGGACAGGTAAGTTCTAGGATGCTTTTCTCCCCCCCCCCCTCATCTGTTCCTTTCCAAAGGCTGCAAGTCAAGATCCTTTTCATCATAATAGCTTTTTTTCTGAAGGACTGAAGTCACCTTGCAAGTTTTAATTACTCCCAAGGCTATAGACACCATCCTCTAGCAGAAGTTGCTCTCAGAGGTTTGGTGTGATACTGGTGTATGTACTAGCACAAGACTGCTGTCTGATTTCCTGATATTTACAAGGTATTACAGTCCCATTTTAGACTATAAAAGTATTCATTTGTTGGCACAACAAAGATTTGACCCAGGATCAAAGGAAAAACTTCTGCTTTTAGGAAATGAACAGCTGGATCCCAGACTTGCTAACACATGGAGTTTGAAAGGTCACTGAATGCCTGCTGTCAAGAACATGAATTGTTCCAGACAACTCTGATATGTTCACAGAACACCTAAGGTTGGAAGGGATTTCTGGAGCTTATCTTGTCTGGCCCTCCTGCTCAAGCAGGATCACCTACCTTAGGCCACCCAGCATCACATCCAGGTGACCACTTACCCCTGGGTGACCCGAAGCCACTCCCTGTCATAAGGAGGATGATCCCAATTTTCTACTAAGATGATTGGAAACAAACTTTGGCATTAGACACAGGTTATGCAAAATCCCTTTCTGAGACATGTTTTCCCCCTAGTAGGAATCCTGAGCTGTTCATTGTCACCCACTGGAACAGAAATTATCTGTGCACAGAGCACAGAGAATTTAGAGGTCCTGGCAGTGTTTCTGTGTATTGGACTATCTCATAGAGTTGCAACAAATACCACTGCCTAATGCCCACTGAAAGTCAACGCTAAAAACTCTTTTCCCTCATTACAGACACAAATGACAGGCTTTCAGAATGATTAGCTGGAAATGGCCTTTTCCATCAGATACAAGCCCAGAGGAAGGAGTGTGCCAGGAAAAGAAGATGCTTATATGGGCTTCTTTGTAATGCAAATGTAGGAACATGCTTTTTATCTTCAGACAAGTGCAAGTGCTTCACAAAGATTTTATTTAAAGCCTGTGCTCTCATGCATTACAAAAGTGAAGCAAAGAGACATGCCAGCATTAATGAACTTCTAGGGGCTGTATTATTAGTTCCGAAGAATAAAGAGAGAGAGAAAGAAAGAGCACACAATTTAATGTCAGACTTATTAACAAAGAGACAAATGTTATTCATGCAAGGAATATGGTAGAATTGAGTAACATCTCTATTTACTCTGGGGACTTATATAAACACAAAACCAGTTCTGTCTCTATCAACATTTAAATCACTCTAGTGAATCCCTAAGTTCCTTTTTCTTTGGCTGTTTTCCTCACATTTCCACATCACAAAGCTCTGATAGCTGTGGTGACAGGAAGATGCAGTTCAAGTGAGTGCGTCTGCTACAAGCACATGCTCTGTTGTGTGCTTGCCTGACATTTAACAGTGATGTTGTAAATACATCATGTCATTACTTCCTTTCATTCACTTTCATTTCTACTCAGAAACACATGCAGAGTGGGCTCTGCAGAATGGGCAAGCAAGCAAAGATGAAAAGAAGCAAAAACACAAAACAAAAAAACCAAACCAAACCAAAAAAAAAAGACCCCCCCCAAAAAAAACCAAAGCCGAAACAAACCCCAGGAAAACAGAGAATTCCATTAATATTATCTTTATTCCCTTACACTATCAGCCACATCTCAGGGAAGACAACCAATTCCACTTCTCAATATTGGTCTTTTTCTGCCCTTCTCCACCTCTGTTGTCACATGTCACGTTCACATTTTCTGAAAAATCCCTTCACCTGGGATTTTTCTCCTGGGAAGACGAGAAGGCTCAGAGAAAAAAGAAAGCAATAATTACCTCATTTGCTTCTCCTGTGTTTTGCTCCTTAGGGATGTGTTTGGTAATTGTTTACCAACAGGTGATTGTTTCACTGGTTTCTGCTGTGAGTTGTTTTCACTCATTGGCCAATCAGTGCCAAGCTGTGTCAAGACTCTGGAGAGAGAGTCACAGGTTTTCATTATTATCTTTTAGCATTGTGTAAGCATCCTTTCTGTATTCTTTTATATAATATAGTATTATAAAATAATAGATGAGCCTTCTGAGAACATGGAGTCAGATTCATCATTCCCTCCTTCATCGGGGCACCCACAAATACAATAGTCACAGGCATCCTATTTCCTTCTAGACAGAAGTTTCCAAATAGGTGAGAAAGGAGAGGGCTGACATACACCCAAGGGTATCCAGAGGAGGAGGTGGACTAACACCATTTACCAGCTAATCTATGAAACCCAGGTTAGCCAAGTCACTGATACAGATTGCCTTGGCAAATACAGAGCCTCCAGCAGTTTAGCTGGTCCAGCAATGAACTCAGAGGGAGGATCAATTAACTTCCCTTTTCCATATTATTTTCTGCAAGGCAGAAACTGCCTGAAATTCAAGCTGGAATTAATTGACTACTGAGGGAGAGAGTAGGAAAACTTATGATCCTATATCTACATATTTTGAAGATCATGTAATCCACAGCACCTTGGTAATTAGCTGGTTTACACATTAATCCAGGTCTCACTTTCCAAAAGCACCCAGCAATGTAGAAGAACTTTCCCCAATGTCCAGCCTCAAAGGTTGTGGCACAGCACAAAACTCACTTGACCTCATGGCTGTTTGGCCATCCTTGGGAAGAAAGGGATAGGAGCAGCTCATTTAGGATGTTGACATGGGAACCGACACTATAGTATATAAAATTGGTTTTCAAATAATACTACATCTGGTTGAGGGAACCACTTTGTCCTTAATTAAAGGACCTCTTTGAAAAAATTTGCTTCATACATACTGCTATTAAGTAATGCTAAAAAAAAAAAAAAGGCATGGAAGGAGAGAGAAAGGCCACTTTATTGTAGGAAGAACTGTTGAAAAGATTTCTACAGCCAGAGAACATACTGAGGGTTTCAAGGGTACTCATAATGCTGTGTACTTCTCAGGAAAAAAAATTTCCCATTTTACTTAAAGAAGGGGATGAACTCCTAGAAACTAAGAATTCAAGAGTTTTCTTGAGAAAGCTGTTCCTTATCAGAGCTTATATTCATATTTAGATCCACCCTCCCAAGCATAGGAAAAAAGTTGAGAAAAAGTTTCCAGTTCAGCTGACCAATAGACATGTCCACCTTCAACATCTTCCCTTTTATGCTCAAAACCAGAGCACAATTCTGGTTTTAATACTATGTCTGGTCATAACTCTAGATATTACTCTCAGATGACAAGAAAGAGACAATGGCATTTCCCTTCCACCATGGACACTGCACAGGAAACTCTGCTTCTCTCTGACAGCCATGACTCATGCAGCTCTTATGATGTGTGTCCTTGTTCCGTCCAGGACAGAGTCAATTTTTTGCAGTGAACCATGCCAGGGCAGAGCCTGGAGTTGTGTGAGCATGGCTGGGAAGTTATTCCAGACCACGGACATCATTGTCAGGACTGGGTAAGGGACTCTCTGGCTTCCAAGAAAAAGGATGCAGTTTACAGTCCAAAAAATCATGGTTGTAAAGATCTTTGAGTCCATAGAAATTATATGGTAGGAAGGTCCTAGTTATGCTTGATGGGCTGCAGCTGTGATGTCCTTCATTGGGCAGCAGCTGTGGCCAGTCAAGGTAACTGGGATAAAAGGGGGTGGGCAGGCCAGTTGGGGAGAGCCTCGAAGGAGCCCTGACTGAGGAAGACCTAGAGTCTGTGCTGTGAAGATCTGCTGCCCATGAGACAACAATGAAAAGGTACAGGACTCTTGAAACATGCTAAATACAACATGGTTGGAGGAGGAAAACCATCTGGTTTCTTTATTGTAATCCAAGGTCTCTGGTGAGCACTTTTACATGTGAGTCATCCCCTCTTTTGTGTACTTTTGCCATTAATATTGTTGCTGCTGCTGTTGGTTTTGTTATCTCATTGCTGTCTCCAGTAAATTGTTCTTATCTCAAGCTGTAATCTCTGTCTTTTTTGCCTTGTATTAGTGGCCTTTTAATGGGCCTACTAAATTAGGGAATACCATTCCTAAACCATGAAAATGTACAATTCACAACAGTTGGAACACTCAAACAATCCTGCACTAGGTCTTCAGCAGCTGATAAAGCTCACATAGAGATGGGGTTTCCAGTGCTTATGCTCCTGACTCATTTGATCCCAAGTCTGCCTATCCTCTACATTTGCCCTCAGCTTTCAGCAGTGGTAAGACAGAGAACCTTCTGTGCCTGGCTGAGCCTGCACATTTCACAACTTGTTCATGGTGCTATTCCATCTTGCCTTCAGAATTTGCTGACTCCTGGCTGTGCTAATTGAAGCAACTTCTCCCTTTCCAGTCTACTCCAAATAGTAAACTTTTGGTTTCTTCTTCAACCTATTGTCCTGCCTTTGAAGCCAAGTGTGTTTTAGAAGCAGGGGTAGGCATATTGCATCTACTGAATGGCTCTGAAGTGACAGATAAGAGGTAGAAATAAAAAGCAGAGGTTGCATAGTAAAGAAGAAAACAGTTTCTCAAAAGGCTGGGGAATGCAAAGAAGCATTCCTCACCTTCCAACCTGTAAAAAGACACTAACTACAAATGAAAAAAGCAAGATTTAGAACTCTTGCTGAACTTACCTGCTGAATAATTCATGAATGCCAGAGTTGGGTCTGTTTGAACATCTCCACTAATCACCAATAACTATTTAGTTATTGCTCACTGGGACACAAGTAAAAACAATCCACCCAAACTTAAAAATATAAAGATCTTCTGAAGAAATAAAGTATCTGCAGGCAACGCAGGGCTTCCAAGTAATTGGAGTAACCTTTGCTCTCCCTCAGACTCCATCCAATGGTCAGAAAAATCCCACCTGTCTTGCAAAAAACAAGGATATTAACTATCCAGGCTCATTGCAGATCACTGAAGCTACTTCCCACAGCAGGAAGTGCCCTCCAGGAGAATAGAGTTAAATGGCCCTGGAGCAACAGAGTGAACAGACATAAAGAACTTACGGGGACATCTGGCTGGAAGTGAAGCCTGTTCTGGCCTATCTATTCCTAATTTGGACAATTCTTCCTATTCACCAATTCTTGCTAATCTCAACACATGCTTTTCAGCAACACAAGACAAAAGATTTTTCCCTAAATAGAGATACTATTTCCTTCTTAGCTTTGTCTAATATTTATGAATGCTTATTTTCAACTTGCCCAACACCCATTGCTCTTACCTGGCTCCTGTGAAGCCATGCCTGTGGCATATCAAGTCATTAGTACATCCAGGGTTTGGCACAAGGACTTCTTCTACCAAGGCTGCATGGCAAAGTGCCAAGATATCAGAAACGACCTGTTGATGTGAGAGTCCCTGCAACTCCTTTAGGGGGTGGTGGAGAGATGGAAGCCTGGGGATCAGATCCAAGCAGTTGCTGCCCCAGTTCCCCATCGTGGGAGATGTTGGCATCACTGTCACAACAGAAGGTTGTTCTGAGCCCATCCTTCCTTGTCACTTCTCCTGTTTTGCATTCTGACTTCCATATATTTTATGTGGGCAGTCACTATATAGAAGTGGGGAGGCTTCACAGTGGACTCTGCATTCCCATTTTCTCAGGTGATTGACCCCTGGTGACATAGTGAAACTACAAGTGGTCAAATGGCAGCATTGGGCTTGGGCAAGGGATACAATATTTCATGCCTAGATCTCAAATGACCATCTATGGCAATGCACTGGAATATGAAGACAAACGCCTCAAATCTTCTAGTGAATCTTTTGCACCCAAGACAGCTGTGAGAAAGTTTATAGAAACATAGAGAAAAATGTTGAGAAATGACTATGTAGAAAAGCATGTGGGATTTAAGGCAAGAATTTAAGGCATTGGCTGATGACCTGCTGGCTAAGTACTCAGAGCAGGAGTTCAGAACTCAGCAGTCAGCTGGAGTCCTGGAGCCCTTCCAGTCATGTCCTCTCTAAGATAATAGACTTCTAGGATAGCACCTCAGTGCAGTGTGTACCTTCCGCCCCACAGATGCAAAGAACTATCTGTAAAATTTAATATCATGTTTGAGTTCACTTAGGCGTCAAAGTGTCCTTAAAAATCTCTAATTTATATCAAGGGCCTAGCTACCATTTTTTAATCCCACTTCTGAAATTCCCATTATGTTATCATGGAGGAGAACACTGTTAATGTTGCAAACTAAAACTCTTGAGGAAAAAATGCAAATTGTATGCATATACTTATTGCCTAAATCAAGTCCCTGATCAGGATGGGGTGGGAGGAAGAAAGAGATAGGTGGAAAAGAAATCTGTGAGCCATATTCAGTTGTTCATCATTTGCTCCAGGGGCCAGTACATTTCCTTCTCTTTAACCATACACTTCTACATGCCTTAAAACCTCCCTGAAGAGATCCAGATATTCTTGTCTATGAAGATGTAATGTGCAATTAAGCAAACAGTGAGAGTTTTGGTTTTACTCTGGTATTTCTTTTTCATTAAAACTGCGAACAGTAATTAAATCAGTTGAGAGGCAAATAGCAAGATTCTGCAATCTGTGGAATTGAATCTCAGGTATTTGTCCAGAGAACTGGGAATTGCTTTATTGTCTCTGTCAAGAGCAATTCCTCAACCACGTATCTCTCCAAAAAGCGTACAACTGAGAATCAAATGTATTCTCCAAGGAACACTTGCTCTTATGGTACTCTTCCCTCCTCTGTTTTTGTACAAACTCAACACTAGTATACTTGGATTTCACAGCTAAAATCCTCTGAAATGTTGTCATGCCTAAGTATCATAACCTGACAATTCTCTCCTGAAGCTTATAATGCACTATTTGTTGGGATTCAACCAAACAACGTAGTCAAAAAGCTGGATCCACAGCAGGCAAACCCAAAGCTTGTATTATCTGTATCTACGTCTAGACAGATAGATCTGAAGTATGGCATTGGGGTGTTTTTAGGAACGTGGCAAGATGATAATATATAAAAACTTGGAAAGTGAAGTGAGGACACTCAAATATCTTTATCTGCCCTTGCTAGAGCCAGAAATCAGTATTTTCTCCCCATCAAAAGCACAGTTCCTGTCTCCATTGCTACTCCTCACCTAGCACAAGGGAGAAAGAATGCCACAACACAGTTTATGTACAGGTCTATAGGAGCAGGGACAGCAGCACTGTTCCCGTCCTCTACCTTCAGTGTGCTTCATTTCTGGTGATGAAAGAACAATCTTTTGATTGTCCTCATGAGGGAATAGGGAGGAAAACCCTTATGGTTCAGCAAGATTTTGGCCACTCCTCTCAGCCAGGACTGTCCAATAAAGTGCCACAGAGGCACCAATGGAGCACATACACAAAACAGATCAAACTGTATCATCAACTAAGACAATTTCAATACTTTTTTGACTTTAAATGAGTTTAAAACTTGACCTGGAGGCAAAACCCATATTCAGTTCAGGAATACACGTATTCAGTTCTGAAGAGCTACAGTGTTTCTGAAAGCCCCCAGCTACACAGCTCTGACCTCGTTATGATCTTCTTTGTGTACCACTGTAACAATACATGTAGGCTTATGTAGGAACATAAAAACTGCCAGTCCAGAACTAAATTGACCCCTTGCACCTGACCTCCTCTTCCAGCAGATGCTTCAGAGAAATAGCAGAGGCTCTGCAGTGTGCCTATGATAGAACTAATGTTGGCTGGTCAAAGAAAATTAATATCTTTACCTCTTCTATTGTATTCAGAAGTAGTCAAACTCATTTTGTTGACAAAATAGCTAGCAGGCAAAAAAAAAGAGATCTCAATTGTCACCGACATCAAGCTCATAATGCTACTAGAACTCAGACTTATTACAAGTTTCAGACCCCTTAAAACTGCAGAAACCTCTGTTGCTCAAAGGGAGCAGCGCAGGCCCTTGAGAGCTGCTTTATTAAGGCAGCAAACTGCTCTTTGAGATAGGTGCTATGCCATCAGTGATGATGAAGGGCAGGATCCCATCAGCTGATTGCAGGTTTCCAGCCCATTATTTATTTACACAGATGATTAATTCTTCTGAAGTGCAAACATTTATCAACAATTCCATTACTTAACTTTTCCTTCTAAGTTCTTTGTAGGACTAGGCACACTGACAGCTTCAGTAACTACCATCTAATTAAAGTAATTGTTGGACTGCATTTCTTATTCTGTTTCATGTATAATTATACTCCATGGGAAATCTTGTGGGATTTGAAACAGACTTTTAATCTATTCCACATGAATCTAAAACAACTCCCAAGAAAATAATTTAATAGTCATGTTTAACAGTGTGCCACTTCATTTGCACCAGAGATTTCACAGTCTCAGTGCTACTCATAGACCTTTTCAGACACACAGGGACAACAAAAAGGCTCTTTCAATTGGGAAAAGTTTCCTAAAATTTTTCTACATTAATTAAGTTGGTTTTAAAGGGAAATCTTTGCTGATTTGTTTGGATGAACTCTCCTAGAGAGACTGAGAGCTGCTTATCCTGAAGTTTTATGGACAGTTGCACTTTTTTTAAACTTTGTTCCTTATATGTACCATGACCTGTTCATACTCTCATGAATTCCCCTTCCTTACTGCCTGGCAAGAAGGTACTACCAGTTTTGGTTCATTGATAGCGTGTACTTTCACCACTACTCTGTTTATAACATCAATCATGTTCAAAGTGTCCTATTATGGCACTGATATTGCTACATTTTTTTTCACTGTAAATTGTTCTACTAAGGAGGATACAGGGAAAAAGAAAAAAAATCCTGCCACTTCTGTGATACTTTCATGCTCAGAATGATGTAACTAGGGTCCAGATAGGACAGGTACATTGGAAATAGACATTTATGAGGTTATCAGTCACTGAATTTAAATTCAGGAGCTGGTGTGCGCCCTATAAGAACACTAGAATATCAGCCAGTGGTCTACTTGAGCACAAGACTGCCCTTAAAGCACATTAATAATTTTCTTTTTGTGGAAGAGAACACATGAACGGAAATGAAGGGAACTTGATCTCAATTAAGCATAAAATTTCTTTCACAATTTGAACAGAAAATTGTTCGAGATGTCAAGTTGCTAATTCCAGAACATTTAAAGAAAAAACTCAAATGTGTTTTTCTTTTGGTAGTTTCGAAAATCTGATTATGGATGTCCAGCTTTGCTTTATAGATGTAAGCAAACAGAAATTGTCTAATCCTACAGGTGTTTCATATCCTATACACAAACACTTCCGAGTAGGAAGCATTCAGGGATTTTTGTTTCATCTCCCAAGGAACAGAAACAGTGCCTGTAGTTGTGCTTCTGAATAACAAACCCCAGAAAAGCCATCTAGATTGAAACACTGTAGCTTGATTACTTGCACATTTTCATATTGGCTAAAATTACCAGATAAGTGGATCTACAATGCTCTCCTTTCATGCTTTATCACACTGTCTCTCAGTGATTACAGTTTATTAAATTAGGAGTGGTCATTAGAAATAGAGGTTGCCAAGCTATTTATCAGGTTAATTAACTCAGATTTTTCCTGCTGCCTTATTGATCTGGCAGTCTGAAGCAATTGGACAAACGATTTTATGGAGGTGTTTATTGCAGTTATAGGAAATAACATAGGTATTGAAGTTTACTGTCATGCCAGCTAGCCAGTACTTATATAAACTGCAACTACCTTCTGCAGGTAGATCTTGACCTGCACTCAGACTTCATCCTGACTCATTACACAGGGAGGAATTTCACCCACCAAAAGCACTCTGTGGTTTGTGAGATATTAGCTGATAGGGCTTGCAGCTGGCCAAGGAACTATTTCTTATCTCTGAACAGACAGCCTGAGTGGGGCCATATAACATGGAGATGGATTTGGGACACTGCAGTCAGAGCACACAGCAGACAGATTCATCCTACAGACCCAGGTTACCTTTTGGCATTACCTACCACCTCACCAGAAGAAGCATCTAACAAAATTAAATTGTGCAGCATAGGTTGAATAGAGGCTTTGTGAATATCTCCTTATGTACTCACTGTAAAGCCCTTCGTGATCACTTTGTGAGGCTTTTCTTACCTTTTGCGAAAAAAGAGACACTTTTTCAAAACTGTGGGGGAAAAAAATCACTTTTTATCAGCATGATTACAGTGGTTTGACAAAGAACTAAATGTATTTTTCACTAACATTCATGCATTGCATAAATATATCTGCAGATGATTCCCCTCCATTTTTGTAAAAAGTTAATACACAGTCCAACTGGTCACCTAGTGAAATGTCAGTGAATGAGCTCTTGTTCTAATTGACCACTTGCAGTTACATCACTTATTAAAAGAACAGACATTTTAATGTTATACAGGGAACAAAATATTTCAAAATTACAGCAAAACAAAAGCATTATTTTGTGAATTTTTTGAAAGGGTCAGGTGCAAAAAAACCTTTCAAAAACATTTACTTTTGGAAACACTCTTCATAGAGCAGTACATTTCTATAGGGTTGTCTTACCTTTCTTTCATTGCTATTTTTTTTTCTGTCACCACAGAGCATAACTTCTCTACTTTGGATGGGTGAGAGCCCCGTGTGGGCCAGTGGCATCCTGGAGCTGGGGGAGTTGTGGGATCCCCAGGGTGACAAGGAGGGAGCAGAGCAGCTTGGGGGCAGCCGTGGGGCAGCCCCAGGACCAGGGAGTGGGCACTCCTGTGGCAGTGTCCCCAAGGCCACGGCAATTTTGTCTCATTTACTTCCAGCTAGAGATGATAACTCTGACTGCTTCTCACTGCTGAAGCCAGTAGGATTCTTTACACTGATTACAGAAGCAGCCAAATCAATACTATATCCCATATTGTAGGCAAATATCCCCCATTGTAGGCAAGTTAGTGCTAAAGTAAACACCTAAATAGATTTACTATGATGGGACATAATGAATATTCTATTATTATACCTGTTTAATTTTGAACAAATTGACTACTGAAGTAGCAGGCTTTCACTAAAGTGAATTTGATCTTACTGCCTGTTGATCATCATCTCTAGAAAGAAGATACACTGGTCTCCAAATACTTCCTGTTTAAAGAGAAATCCAAGAAAATCTCTAATCTCCTCCACCCTTGACTCCCTACATGTATCTTTGTTAAATATATATCTTTATCCTAATTTGACAGAAAAGGCAAGGTTCATAAATCTAGTCAGTGGGAAACTAACAAGGCCAAATCAGAATTAATAAATAAATATGAAAAAACAAACAGTAGGTGTTCACAGTCTTGTGGTAGAAGTGGTGGCTGATAGGTCGTTCTTGTACTGCACAATCAGAGCTTTTTCTCTGTCAAGAAAGCTTGTCTCCTTTTCAGTGCTTAATTTCTTCATTTCCCATCACACTTTTAGACTTGTTACAGATATTAACATCAACCTTAGAACCTCTTCCAATATAAAAATCAGAAGGGAATGAGGTTTTACCATAAAGACGATCACTTAAAGTATTTTTTCATTGTGGAATAGACCAGTGGAAAATCATAAAAGTCAGGAAAACACCATTCTTGAAAAAGGTGTGAACATTTAGTCCATTAGATGTGTGAAGGGTGTTATTTGCTTTACCAAATTTGCAGTCAAATGCTATATTGAAAATTGAAATGGCGAGATGTTATTTTTTGCTGGTGGCAAATTCTAGTCCTTAGGGATTATTATATTGCATTTCAGAAAGCTGGTGTTTGACAAAAAGAAGCTGGAATATAGGATTTCTAAAGGATCTTTAGATCCTATTGAACACCCCTCTGGTGATAAGTGTGTCGTAAACAAAGAAAAGCATTTGGGTGGATGAAAATTGTTTTCAGAATAGCATTTTACCTTGCTAAAAAGGTTTATTTCCTTCAACATCAAACAGCAGTTTCACTTAGGAAAACTTTACTGCTATTGAAATGAATGTCAAGCTCACCAGTGAAAAAACAGACTGTAAAGAGGGTGTGTATGAAATAACACATGGGCTGCCTTGTTGACCTTCTGTCCTCTTGGTAGAACTCCTGTTGGATAGCTGTCCAGTCTGTGCCACTTACCTGGAAATGGATATGACACAAATTCATACAATCTGTGCCATTAGTTGACTCTCGCTGATTCAGAAATTATGTCAGTCTTCATCAGACATTATCACAAAATGCCACAGCAAAGATGGAAAGATCCCCAAAAGGCAGCGGAAGCTGATGTTAGTCAAGGGAAAACTGAACCCTAAAACACAATGCAGGTTTTTTCTTCTCTGGACTGATAGAAACAATTTGTGATGCATTCAGCTCCAGACAGAAGAGTTAATCGCACCCAACTTTCACAACTCATAGGTATTGTCAAATATTGTAAAGCCCATTAAATAATTTAAACAAATTTAAGTATTGCAGATATGTAAGTACAGGTGCATATATAGAATAAACAGAATTTTAAGAGACTTTTAGTCTAAGGAAATAAAGGTATTTAAAATAGGTTTAAAATGAGAATGGAGTCCCTGGGAGGCTCCATATCACAAAAGGGCTGCAGTAAAAAAAAAATAATTAAAAATCACAAGTTCATGAACATATAATTCTGTGCTCTCTTTCTGACTTGGCAGTGTAGTCAAATAGTTTTAATGCAATGGTGCCAAGTGCCTAAAAACTGAAAGGGCAATTACAACATCTAACATCAATGGAAAAGCTACCAGGAAATGTGTTGCAAAATTTCTGTGGAAGTGATTTAATTTTTAAAGAATGACATTCTTCTTCTCTGGAAAATAACATTGCTTCATTTGGAGAATTTATAACAACTAAGAAAGAAAATTTACTATAAACAAAACTGAAAGCAATCTTTTACTGTTCATACTAAATGGAATGAAAAAAACTTAAATAAAGAAATATAATAGTTAGGCTTTCTGACATCATTCCAGTATGAATCCAGCATACTTGTTCATTGTGCAGACAAAATAGTGTTTTAAAATTACTTTGGGTGACTATATTGTTGAAGGATTTTTAATCCACTTTTTAATGGTAAAGCCTATGGTTAAATTGGCCAAGATGTTTAAAAATTATTGCTGATTGGATTCCTAAACTTTACTTACACAGATGTGGTATAATCAGAAGCACACCCAGTACTGCTGGTTCTGGGATTATTCAGTACTTCACAGTGATGTGTGAAAGAGTAACTCACAAGCCCCAGAATATGACAATAAGACATGTCCAAACTGAAAGAGGGCAGGTTTACATTAAATTTTAGGAATAAATTCTTTTCTGTGAGGGTGGTGAAACACCGGGACAGGTTGCCCAGAGAAGTTGTGTATGTCCCATTAGTGTTCAAGGCGAGGTTGGATGGGGCTCTCAGCAACCTGGTCTATGGCAGGGGGGCTGGCAATGGATGATCTTTAAGGTCCTTTCCTACCCAGGATGTTCTATGATTCCATTAATATCTGGATGTTACAGGGAAAGGAGAAAAACTGGTGCTTAAACATGCAGATATACTGCCCACAAGTCTTCTCAGAAACACACCACCATCCTCTTCTCTGCAGAAATACCAGGCTGGCTCACATTAAAAAAACATACACTTCTTTCACGTTTAGCAAGACCACAGTGCTTGAGAGGCAAACAATCAAACAGTGATTTCAGAAGAACCTCCCTGAAATCGAGCCAGAGGGAATAAAGGCAGTTTCTGCCAAGATAAAACAAAAGACCTAGTGTTAGTAGCCACTAAATAGAAACCCCATAAATGTAATAAACCCTGCAAAGTCATGAAGCCTGAATGCCCCTTTAACCACATTGCTTATAAGTTTATTTTGCATAGTAAATATATTTAATTTGAATACTCAGGTAGTGGTGTTTGGATTTGTGGTTTTGCTTTAAAATTCTCTTAACCATGACATTTCTAATCTGCCTTGACACCTTTTTTTTTTTCCCCCCCGTGGAATGTGTAAATTGACTCCTAAAGAGCTGCTGACTATTTCCATGCTAGTTCTGTTATTCACATCTTTTCTCTTGCTGCTTTATTGCAACTCCAAACATGACTGAAACCTACAGCTATTCCCAAGGAGGGATGAAGACCCTGCCCCATACTTTGTCAAGGTCTGTATAGACACCTCAGGGAAAAGAGATATGTGTTTCCTTTGCCTCCCCATCCTGGGAAGACTGTCTGCCATTGCTTGGTAAGAGTGCATCTTCTCTAATTACATTCCCTAAACCATCCTCTAGGCCCTAGACTCAAACCAGCACTTTCATCTGCAGCTGAGATTCTTCATGAGGACTGGGGGGTATCAAGAAAAATGATGTTTCAAAAAAAAAAAAGCCTGTATCCCACACTCTGGGGTCTTTTTGAGATCTTTTGAGGTCCTTTGACCTTAGGACTGCAGAATACAAAATTTTGGTCAGACTCCCTGTTGAGGGGCAGAAGGGCAATGATTATACAGTGACTACTGTACTGTATTAGTGGAAGGTGCTGATATAATATAGCATCCATTAAGAATGCCTTTGAAGCTGTCCAGAAGAAACACAGGGTAACTGAGGTAATATTTGTAGGATTTTAAAGGGAGTGTGCAGGTATCTGAGGCCATATCAACAAAGTAAGCTTTACCTATGAAACTCCATGGAGGGAACCTTGATAATGTTCCCCAAGCTCTTTCCTTTAATTTTCCTTTTGTCTCTAAATTCTCTGGCTCTGGCTGTAAAATTCCTACAAAGAAAGAGGGTCTTAAAATACTTCCAGCCATGCTAACACCTGAAGAAAAAAGATATCTCAGGAGATAACTGCAACCGAATATCCACATCAAAGGAATTTGAGAAATTTCTGAACTTTCGTTGCTTATTCACATCATATCCTGGGCCTTTCACAGGCTATAACTGTGAAATGGAAAGGAGACCAAAAGGAAACATTACTTTTCTATTATTTTTGCAGTGCCTTTAAACAGGGAGACAAATCTAGTTCTTCAGTTGGGTGGGAGCTGCCATTTTGAGTCAGCTGAGAGAGTCTTTCCAAGTTAATCACTCTGCTCATACTGTCACCCAAAAAGCTTCCAGTGTTTTTCTACTTCCCATTGAATAAAAGTTAATCAGGACGAGACACATAACACAATAAACTGCTTTGGCACAGAAATAGACAACAGACTTTTAATTCCCAGGTTTTTAATTTGTTCTTGAGCATTTACAAGACTCTAAAATCTTTGCAATTAAACTCTCCCAGTTTCTCTGTTTTCCATAGTATGGAGCTGTTGCTTTAGGACACGAAATAAAACTATGCAGACACTCGAATCTCCAAGGTAAAAAGAAGGGGAAGTTTAATTCTGATTACAACATTTATAAATTTTCAAAAGTGACAGTGGATTGGAGGATGACAGTGCCACTTCTCCAATGACACTGGACAAACCAACAGTCCATCAAATTTCTCTTCTCCCAGAAAAGAATGCAAAACAATTAATTCTTTACATAAAGTCAATGAGAAAGTTTGTTACAAAAATGTAAACATCAGAAGGCTTAGAAGAACTTAAAAAACAGGGCAACATGGAGCCCTCCACCAGAATCAATCTGCACAATATTTAGCAATGCCTACCAAAAATATGGTTGTGATAATGACTTCTAAATAAGTTTTTTTTCTTCTGAGTTCTAATCCTTCCTGACATTCCTGGGATATAGTCAATTTCTGTGATGGCTAAGAGTTCTCCTCCAACCTCCATTTTAAGAGGTATTTTTCTCTAATTTTTTTATCCTATAGTTTTAAGATATACTCCAAATATTAGAACTGTCATAAAATTTCAGGAACTAGAAGGAACCCTGTGGTGTTGAACAGATAATAAACAATTATACTGCAAATTAGTTAGTTGTGGAGCTATAATCTGCAGTCTCCAAGGGAGCATTAGCAGTTGCAAACCTATATCTAAGCACATCTTTTACTCAGCAGCCAAGGTCATGTTTTTGGAGCTGTGATGGATGTCTTAGCCATGCCTCTGCCAGCATTTCTTTCAGTGAGTCATAAGGGATGGCTGGAGAAGGCATCACTCACGCTGTCAGCGGGCACCAGGGGCTCCAGGAGGAGGAGGAAGGTCGTGCTGCCGCCCTGCCACTGCACACTGGCTCTGTTCCACAGAAGCCCTCCCCGAGAGTGCATCACCCGCTCCCCTCTCGAGCTCTTTGGGAATCAGATGTCATTTGCTGCAAAGTGCACACAGCATATTAATGCCAGCAAAACACCAAATGTTCTCCAGGTACAAATATTTACTGGCTGCGGGAATGATTTCCTGGATGAATACCAAGAATTTGCCAATTTGCAAAGATCTCATTTTGAAGGGTTAGAAGACCAGTGAAGGAATAGAAGGTGCTGTAAGAAATGGAGTAGTCTGAATTAACAGTTTGCCATGAGAACAGATACTAAATTAAATCTGCAGCATGAGGACACAAAGCTGTTTGCATGATATTTTGGAGTGAGATTTACAAGTAAGTAAGTACTGTTGTTGAATTTCAATCATGTCTTGTCTCATTAGAAAAGGACTTTGAGTTGATTTTTACAGAAATCTGAAGTTTAAGGTCTTTACCCTCATGAGTTGTTGTACATAATAACATTCGGATCCAGATGGAAGAGTCATTCCTTGATCATTCTGATGTCCTTTGCTTCTGAAAAATTCTGTTCAGCCCCATCCCACTGTGAATAAGCTCCACATACCCCAAACAAGCACTGATGATGCTTACTAAACACTATCAAAACTTAGTGTATGGAAGAGTGGAGTAGGACAAGGATTCTGAACAGGAGAAAAAATTGCTATGAGTGCATATCAGATCTTAAGAGTCAAATTCTCTGGACAAGGCAATATATCTTCACGGGCAGCCACAAAGCTATATAATGTAATTCTGTCTAAAACCAGTGCAAGGAAACAAACAACAACAACAAAAAAAAAATCACTCCCAAACAGTTCTAAGAAACTGTTCATCTTTCTGACAGAATGTTGTCCCATTTCCTTCTGTGTCTGAACTCTCTCATCTGTGGCCGCTGAATGGTCTGACACAACTTCTTCTGAGTTAGTGTTAGTTATCCTAAAGGTTTCCAGAGAGATTATCTTCTGATCACAAACACTAGTAATATCATATAGATCTTTGATTTGCTTTTTCTTTATAAGATAGATGTGCTGTCAGGTCAAAGTCCTTTCACTGCACAGCTCAAAGAATGACATACTACAAAAACAAAACCAAAAAAGGTATTTTCACAGGACACAGTCTTATTAATTTTAGAGTAGGTTATAAAAAACAGACTATAAGATGATTCATTCTTCTAATGAAGAATATGGAAACAAGAAAATAAAGACAAAACAGGCAAACTTGCTAATTTAGCACCTTTAATTTTCAAAAGAAGATTTTGCCATGCAGAAAAAAGCATTTAGTAAAAGTCAGTCATCTCTCTCTCTCTCTCACCCCTTAAAAAAGAACATGTCTGGAAGCTTAATGCCAGCTGTAACTGAATGTGATTAATTTAATCTTTTTATGTTAGCAAGAAAAGGGAAGGGATAATTAGTTTACTATCCTCAGATACTCTGAATGACTCTAGTTTCTGATAAAATGTCAGAATGTATCAGAAATATAATTTTTTAAGCAGTATGTTTCAAAATTTTCAGACCCACTAGAGGTTACTAGAATGGCCATTTTCTGAGGAAAAACAGTGCAAGAATGAATTTCAGCATAAAATTGGATTTTACTAACACAGAAATGAGTTTAAGACAGAGGTGAAAATAAACACATGTGTAACATGGTGAGTGGGACACAGAGAATGCAATGTGCATTCACTCCATTAGATGTGTACTGTAAATGTGTTATGAACATGAAGACAGACAAACAACAAGCACAAGACAGACTATCCTGGGCCTACCCTGTCCCCTCTGAGAAGACATGGAATTAAAAATATGTTAATTTAGTGCTATCATGGTCTTGTTCAGGGAAAGAAATTGGAATATTTCAAGGAAAAGCAACAAGATCACAGGGGTTTAGAAATAAAAAGTATGCTATGTAAAAATAATTTGACAAAATTCTTTGCCTTTTTATTACTCTTAGTTTAAGTACACATAGACATATATCCAGAAAAAAAATTCATGTCCATTATATAGGCATATAGGGAAGAAATTAACAATTTACATAATTTAAAATAGATGATGTGGAAAATTGGCCCATGAAGATTTCCTGTGCTAGCCATTTATCTTAAACTAATGGCAAAGAAGATATAATAGATAGAAAACCAACAGACTCTGAAAATAATGGAGTGATACTTCATTGTGATACTTCTAAGCTTAGAAAAGCACAGGTTCAGGACAATGGGCCTATGTCCCAAGCCAGTTCTGAAATAAAGAATGAGATTTCTTAAAGGGACTAATTTTTATCTTTTAATTCTCTCTCATTAACATAAATCTGCACTGCTTGCATGGGGCTGTCAGGGAATCCCATCCCTGGTACATCCCATGCTCCCCAGCATGGGATGCACCAGGAAATGAACCAAATGCACAAGTCAAGGCATCTGTTCTCTGGTGCAGGCTGGGCACCCCAACAAAATACATCATTCCTGATGCTCCATTCTGGCAGTCAGTTGCAGAGTGCTTGTAGTGTCTCTTTACTTGGCCACCAGAAACGGAGGCCAGAGATCAAGAGCTTCTGCAGTCTAAGTAGAAAAGCCATAAAATATGTAGGGAAAAGCAAATATTTTCAGTCATTACTGGGTAATGATAAATGTTGAAAGCAATATTTTCACAGGATGGGAAAATTAGAGCTGAAATGGGAAAAAGTCTTCTTTTTTTCTTTCCAGGCTCAATATTTTTTATATTTCAGACTCCCCACCTGTGCAGTACATCTAGTGAATTCTACATCCAAAGACCTCTGTCTTGTTAAGACAGAAAATTGCAGCACCATGACATCTGCATTTGAAACACTAGATTACTTCAAAAAATAATGGAAAATATACAGCGTTTGATAAATATTGTGGATATAAACAGTCTTTCAATTTTAATCCCAAAGTCTATAATTAAAAATTGCAGGGTTTAGTCAAATGCCTTTGGGTTTTTTCCCTGAAATTGATATTTCTGACTATATACCAAAGGGTCAAGATTTTCAACAGAAAAAAAATTGATTAAACTTTTTTCCTCCTACTCTTATTGCTTTTTCCCCTGAGGAAAAAGTGGAAAAGCAAGCACACATGAAAATGTTTGCTCAGCTTCACTCTCAGCAAAGGAATTAAAGTCAAGAGATTTTACAAAATTGCCTAAGATATCACTAGACACTTAGATTAAACCACAAGCCTAAATTCAAAGGGTGGAACACAGAATGAAAGACATAATTTTAACCAGCAGCTGTCAAGCCAAGGCAAGGCACAACAAGCAGAGCAGAGAAAGCATTGTCTAAAGCTTTAAAGACACTTGGGATTGTTAGACAGACAAATCTTAGTTGTACAATATGTTTGAAATATACAATTTCTGGGTTTCAGCAATAGCACCTACAAGATGAATTACCCTTCTCAATTACCAGAAAGAGCAAAGGCACAGAGAGGAAATGTTTTGTTAGGTTGGATAAGCTGTCTGCAAAGAAATCTGCATGATTGTTTTGTCTTCTGCATTGGAAACAGGGGCACTGCTGACTTACTCATTACCTCATTGATACAATTTCACTGCACTGATGGGTATTTAAGAGATCTCTTGGGTCAGCAGGAACCCCCAGGTACTTTATAAGGAAGAGGGATCATGGAAA
Source organism: Emberiza elegans (assembly GCA_024865655.1). Taxonomy (NCBI): domain Eukaryota; kingdom Metazoa; phylum Chordata; class Aves; order Passeriformes; family Fringillidae; genus Emberiza; species Emberiza elegans. The sequence continues at coordinate 20,881,031 of JALJVW010002597.1, read as the reverse complement.
CCTTGGACTACTTGACCTGTTACCAACAAACCAGTAAATAATTGTAGTCTAAAACAAGCTTTCAGTTCCCTCTCAGCAATTGTTAATCTTAATTGTGGAATCTAGGGAGAATTCATAAGAATTTACTGTGACTAATGCTCAGCACTTTTTCTTAATGCTTCATATTCCTTCTATCTGTTCCTTGGCTAAATCTGATTATCAGTGCAAAAAAAATTTCCAGTTCCAGCTCTCTGCTTTAATTCCAATTATCATATCTTTATATCATAAAGTGAGACTCCCATTTGTGGCATTGATATTCTTTATAAAAAGCAATTTCCTAAGACTCTCAGCACCTCTCTAAAGTCTCATTCTGACATTAGTATCAGGGGAAATTATTTGCCTATACTTAAATTGCATATTTTTTACTAGCATGTAAAAAGAAACCAAATCTCCTGAATACTAATTGTGTGACACAATCACAGATTATTCCTTTTACTTTATTTTCTTCCTCACCACCAATGCAAATTTTGAACTTGCTCTGAAGAACTTACAGAGACCCAAAGCATCAAGGCTGGACTCAAATGTTTCTCTCACCCACTTAGCTTCACAACAATTTCTCTTTTCTCCTGGCCAGGTATGTTTTGCATCTGTATGATTTGCCTTCATAATTACTTTACAGAAAGTCAATGTAACAACTTTAAAAGCATTTTCCTATGGGGAAAACTCACCATCCAGAAGGCATTACAATTTATACAGAACTATTATCAATCCCAAACTCAATATGCAACCTCTGACTTTGCTGCTTTTCCATCATCAGGTTTGAGGACTACTAGATATAGGAATCACGATTACTGTCATAGCAATAAAAGCCATCGATACATCAAAGGAAGTGTTCAGGATCAAGTTGAATGAGTCCTTGAGCAACACGGTCTAAAGAAAAATGTACCTGCACATGACAAAGAGGGTTGGACTAGATCTGTAAAGGTCCCTTCCAACACAAACACTGTGATGGTCACAGCATTTCAAAGCCTATTCCCCTTGGATCCTCAAAACCTCAGCTCTCTTAAACGTAAGAACTATTTATCCTCAGAAAAACTCACAAGGGAAAACTCCCATTTCTATTCAGCTTAGCCTGTAGTATGATGGCATATGACAAACTGTCAGTTGAATCAATCCTGGGGATGAGAAGGATTCCACATCCACAGATCTCTTAATATTTTATGCTCTGAGCAAGTTTTGCACATTGTCTTAGAGCTCCCAGTTTCCAGTCTCACTTTCATCTCTTCTGGTGGCATTGTGGAATGGCATGGAAAATGGGATGATATTTTCCCCAGGTTTAATTTTTTTTTAAAAACAAATTAAATAACTCTTTTTTTAGGCTTCCCTGTCAATTATAATTTCTAGTGTTCTTATTTATGCTTTTTCAGACCCCAGTCTGATACAAAGAGCACTTACAGAAAGCTTTGAGCACCACTGCCACATTACTTAGACATTTAATGGCATCAGACTTCTTAAACAGAAACCATCCAAAGCAACAACATTCACCTCCCTCACATCCCATCACTATCAATCATTACGCCAAGATAATCTCATTATCAATCATTAGACCTAGGTAATCTATAATTCAAACTGAAGCCTCAGGAATTGGAATGGAAAGCAAAGAAAAACAAAATAAAACAAAAACCCCCAAAAAACCCCACCAAACAAAAACAACCAAGAAAGCAAACCAACCAAAAAAACCCACCAAAAAACCCAAAACAAATAAATATATATATATCACAGACTGATATTTTACAAAAGAAGCCAGAAAACATAGGGTTTTTCCCCTCACTCAGGGAATAAAAGTAGAATGTCTTTTAGTGTTCCTTTCCAGTGCCTTAATTCCCCCTTTCTTTCACTCTCCAGTTCTTTTTCTCTCTCTGTCTCTTCCCTCACAGCCCACTTGCAGGAAAGGGAGATTTACCTAATCCTAAAGAATTAAGGAAAACCAAGAAACTTCCCACCTGGCAGACAAGCCGGCAGGGAGCTGTTTCACTGCTTTCCCTATCAAGAAAGAAGTCTTGTGAACAAACTGAAGCTCTCCTGTGGAATTCTGAGCAACATTGTGAACAATTCTCATCCAACATTTATGTCAGCAAACTTGAAGTTTCACAAGTAAAACTCTTGCATTACTTTCTTATGTTGAGTTGTTCTTACCTTCATATAAAAATTAGCACCACGGACTACTTGAAAACTAGTTCATTTTTAATTTTTATTTTAAAAAAAGACCCCCCCCCCAGGACACTTATAGGAAATAGTAAGAATCAGTTTGGAATGCTCTGCTAATCTTGGTGGTTGCTAATTTTGATAATTTTCAGTTCGGTTTATTCTTTAAAAAAATAAAAAATAACTGGTGATACTTACATACCACATGATCATAGGTGGAAATGCAGCAGAGAGTTCAAAAGTGAAGAAGAATGGACTTTCATGTGGATAATATGTAGTTTGCTAAAAAAAGATGTCTCAATAATTTTATCTAAATCCCACACAGAATTTTATGCAAATTTAAGTAAAAAGGCAAGGAAGAATAAAACTGTTATATATGCAGACATACAAAAAACAGTCTGTCAGTCTTCATTTCAGTAAAAAACTTGTGCATTACTAAATTCCTTAAATATCTGTCACATTTTTTCAAAAATCAGTAATTTTAAATTTTCACCCAATCTCTTAGCCCTATGTCTTCTTCCAACCCCTTTATTAGTAGTTGAAGGGAGAAAACAATGTGAGACTTTTCACAGCCACTGATTTGCACTAAAATTTGCAGTAAAAATTTGCATTCCTTTGCAACACAAATCAGGTATTTACTTGTTACAATTATGTCTCTAGTCTTTGTGTATCTGGATTCAGTGCAGGTGAAGGATCTCAGTGATCTGCTACCCAAGGGAAAAAAGCAGGAGTAGAACGACCTTTAACTCCTTTTTTCAAACTCCTGTGAACCTTGGGCTGAAATCCATCAGGGAAAAGCACTCGCTTTGATCAGCCAACATGGAATCCCAATATTATTCTAAAAAGAAAAAGGGTCAGGTAGTGAGGTGTAGCTCCCCAGTGCCTAAAACTCTGCACCATATGTCTTTCTAGCATCCTTTAGGGGTTTTAGAGCTGCTGGAGACAATAAGTGCAGTGTTGGCAGGATCTGTCAACACAGGTAATTTCTTGGAAAAAAACTTGTGTACAGAAATGCAGTAGTCCTTTTGCTCATTTTAGTGACAAAACAAGCTCCAGGATCTCTCCATATTCTAGTAGGTTCTTCCTATATTCATCAGAAAAGCTTTGAAAGCCTGGCTCTCAAGGACAGAAATTCTTCATTATTTTTCCATCACAATAATTTTTCTTCTGTGTTTTAAATGCTTCTCAGCCTAACCATTTCTCCCTTAAATTCTGACAGCTGTAGGACTACATCTCTTTTTTTCTCCACAGTGCTTTTGTTCAGCTGTTCAAAGACCATCCTCCTGTCCTTCAGCTCTTATCAGCTCTGGATATCTATTCAAGATCCAAACCTTGTCTTCTTCCCCAGTAAATTTGTCCAGATGAAAAAATTTCCCTACAATCTCTTTTGGAAATCAGCATTTTCCTTAACACACTAAAAATTCATACTTTTCCCCACAGACCAGAATCAGAAATTTTCTGATAATCACAACTTTTAAGCACGTGGAAAAACAAAAAATATCCAGTCATCACTGTTGACTAAGACTGTTGCATACACCCTTCCCCAAACCATGAGAACATGAAGTGTAAGATTAAAAATATAGGCAAAATAACTCTAATTAAATAAGTAAAAAATAACTAAAACTAACCACATTGCTCTACTATAACAAAATGTTATTGCTTTGACACAAATCCCAAATTTTCTGATACCAAATTTCAATTTATTTTTTTTTAATTTCTAGTGTCAACTTTTAAAAACACTCAGGGCAGCAACCACATTTTCCATTCCCTGAAGACATCCTGTCAATCCCACTTCTCTTTCAGCTTAGAGGGCCCCCTCCAGCTGCTTCTGGTAGCAGGACTAGAACAGACTCACTTGAGGCACCTCTGGTTTGTTGTTTATATGATCCCACAGTGATCCCATGGCAGCTGGAGCCCAGCTGAACATCTGCAAGTGTGTTCTTTGCCACTGAGGGAGGCTAAACCTTTTTCCAGCCACTGGGTCCAGCCCAGACTGGGAGAGAGACAAACTGGCCACCAGCTCTTCTGGCTGCAGCTGTGCCTGCCTCAACAATCCCAGTGCTGGAGGAGACCCTGTCAGGATGTGCTTTGCTGTCAGTAGTGGTGTTATCGTGACTCCTCTCAAGAGCAAACCATTGCCTAAGCACTCACAATTTTTCTAACTTTTCTCTGATTTTTCATGCCTCAAGTGCTTGTCTTTTACAAGAATCACATGGCAAATTCCATTAGCAGCTCAAGGTTTCTAAGGGAAGTTTCTGCTCCTTCAATCTCCAACCCCAGGCTGACTTGGTGACAAGAAGTAATGAGGTGGCATGAAAGTTTTTGTCCCTTTCAGCTACAATAAATCCTCAGTAATTCTGATTTCTAGGCACTGCATACAGTGGCATGACAACTTCGCTTCACAAAGGCATGTCTTCTCAGGCTGGAAGCTGTGTCCTTAATAAGACACGTTGAGGTGGGTGTCATTTCTGTCATAAGGTGAAAAGATTCTTTGTCCAGATAAAGACAACCGCATCATCTTTGAGGAAGGCTGTGTCTGGGAATCAGAGTCAAACTGAAATCTAGTGCTCTTAAAGACATCTGGGAGTTCCTGGTTTCTGCACCAGCGTGGCTGTCATCATTAGCTTCAGCTTTTTAAGCCCCTGGGTCCTTGTGCTAAGCCCCTTTCTCTGTGTCCAGGGTTGGAAGGCAATTAGATCAGTAGTCAGTGGTAAATGAAGCCCAAAGCTCTCTGCTGAAAGATTCAGTCACTTGAGATTCGTGACACAAGCTGACAGTGGAGAAACTAATAAGTAGAAAAGCAGAGCTCAGTGAGATGCTGTGAGATGCTTTTTCCCTAAACTACTAACATGTAGTAAATAACATGTAGAGATATCAGGTTGGTGGTTTCTTTCAGCTTCACAAATTTTTGCAGGCTAGAGCAGATTTACAAAGCAAGGGTTGGATCCTCAGCCAGCAGAGACCCACCAGGCTCCAGGTGCAATGTGAGAAGGTCAGCAAGGTGCTTCTCCCACATGCATGTTGAGACTGACCAGAATCCCAAACTCCTGCCTCTGCTCAGCCATGTAAACTGCTACACAGAGACACAGGATGAGTGGGGGCAGTTGATATTGATCACAGAGATCCCTTGCTTTCTCCCACTTACATTTGCCTTATACTAAGCCCTGAAAGTGCTTAATTGCAGAATCTAGTCACGTGTGAAACCACATTGGTTTTACCTCAAAAATGCAGTCAGTTTTGGAACATTACATGCCCATTTAAGGTAAATACAAACATAGACTTCAAACTGAAACTGCTGGTCAAAATTAGGTGGGTATGGATAAGCTGTGCCAAATCAATGATTTTGCCAGGATACCAGAATTTAGTCCTCACCATGTGTCTTTTTAGACACATAATGGTAAGGAATGCATCTTTTCTGAGAGAAAATACTAAAATCCAGTGTGAAAAGACTTTTTTAGTTTGAATTCTTTGATGGTTGATTTATACTATGTCAAGGCTCCTGTAAAGGTGTCATTCTTCTTTCCTACTCTCCTTGCTTAATAAAGAGATTATTAGGCTATGTTTAGGGAGACCAGCTTACTTTGAGGCCCTTTCCAGCTTCATCATTGTGGCAAGTCTTGTCCACTGTAGAGAAAATCTCTGTGTCCATTTCAATGCACCACATAGGCACTTGGAGCTAGTGTCATAAGTAGGGAGGATTAGGGATGTTAATATTCAGCATGATATCATAAAATCACAGAATTAGGGTTGGAAGGGATTGGGTTGGAAGGGACTTAAGATATCATCTAGTTCCAAGCATTATGCCATGGGCTCAGATGCCGCCCACTAGATCAGATTGCTCAGCCACTCGATCAGATGGATTGCCCAATCCAACCTGGCCTTGAACACTTCCAGAGATGGGGCATCCACAATTTCTCTGGCCAACCTGTTCCAGTGTCTTACTACACTCACAGTAAATAATTTCTTCCTGGCATCTAACCTAAATCTCTTCTCTTTTGGCTTAAAGCAGTTCCCTCCTGTCCTATTATTATCTGCCCTTGTAAAAGCTGCCTGTCTCTCTTCTTTGTAAGTTCGCTTTAGGGTCTGGAAGGCCTCAATGGGATTTCCCTGAAGCCTTCTCTTCTCCAGGCTGAACAACACCAATTCAGTTTGTCCTCATTGGAGAGGTATTCCAATCTTCTTCTTATCTTCATGCCACTCCTCTGGATCCACTCCAACAGGCTCAGTCTTTCTTGCACTGAGGACCCCAGACCTGGAGGCAACACTCCAGCTGGGTTCTCACATGAGGACAGAGTAGAGGAGGCAAGTCACCTCTTTCCCCTTGCTGGCTACTCCTCTTTGAATGTAGCCCAGGATACATGGAATGTACAAGGATACTTGGCCTTTTGGGCTCCAAGTGCCTTCTGCTGGCTCAGTTCCAGCTTTTTGTCCACCAGAACCCACAAACCCTTCTCCACAGAACTGTTCCAAATGAGTTCTTCTCCCATCCTGAGCTCACATCTGGGATTGCCCCAATCCAGGTGCAGCACCTTGCACTTGGACTTGAAGCTCATGCGGTTGTCATGGGCCCACTTCTCAATTTATAAATAGTACTATGTGGTGTCCCATCTCAAACCAAATTCCCAAATCCAGATCCTGCTATACACAAAGAGGAAGAGCTGTGTGGAAGAATGAAGACTCAGGATACACCCCACACAACACAAGGCATCTACAACCCCTCTAGAGGCTATGCATTAAAATCCTTATCATAAAATAGACTGAAGGGCTTTATGAACCCATATCTCACAAATTGCAAGTAAGTGCTACAACACCTGGACTCCTGTTTAAGAGACAGGAAGACATTTCTTCCTGCTGATAGTTCCTTCAGCAAAGTCAGTCCCAGAAGATAAGGTAGCTAAGTGAATATGCAAGTACTTATTGAAATAATAAATGTTAAGAGTAAGGGTATGAACAGCTGCATGCGTGGAGGAATAACAGAAATGTGGGCATCTGGAGACCATAGGGTTGCAGCTATCTGCCAAAAGTGGTTAGATTTTAGCATGTGGTTCAATTAGGAACTCTCCCCATCCTCTTTCTTCTTCTTAGGTGAGGAAAGGGTTTTAATACTTTGCCAGTTGCAGAGGGTTTAGGATAATATTATAACTAGAATATCTACTGCTGTGAGATCATTACAAAATCATGATCCATAGTCAGTAAAGCCACTAGCTGTGAGATATGCATATGTGATCTATTGCTGTTTTATTTCTTGGTTTTGCATAACACAGGGGGTTTTTTTTTGGTTTTTTGCACTCAAAAAGCAATATAATAATATGATAGAATCAGAGATCCATCATATGAATTTACCTGCAGGCTTGTGAGATGGCTACAACAGGAGGAAAATTAAATTGCAGCTAATAGTAAAATAAATTTATATGCCAACAAAACCATTGTCTCCAACAATGGACATTGTTCTGCTTTGTTAAAAATTCCCTCATTTCAGTTTCTTTGCTTTTTATTTTCTTTCTCACAGTAGAAACATAAAAACACTTCAGAACATGAAATACAGAGAGTTGGTGTTTTTGGTATTTTTTTTCATCCTCACTTTCAAAAAGCATGGCAGTTGATCTTCCACTTACGTAAGTCAGAACTGGATGATCTTGTTTGATCTCCTTCAGAGATCAATGGCCTCTCAACAGATGGCCAGGTGAGAAGAGTAAATGTGCCTGAAAACATCAATATAAGCCCTGATTCTAAGTAACCACAATTCACCTGAATGTTGTTTGACTGCCAGATCCTGGGTCATTTTAACCTTGTATGCTTTCAAAGTATTTTTTTAAATAGCTGCCCAGCTCATCTTGTTCCATTCTACTTCCATTTCAGATTCTATTACAAATAAGCCATTAGACTTTCAGAGAAGCTAAGTACCTGAAGTCCAAAATTCACTCCAACCTGTTGTTTGTGTGTCAGTAGAGTTCCCAGGTCATTCTTTAATTTCCTATCTGTAATCTCACAGTTGAGTTACCCATTTCTTAACAAGCGCAGCTTCTATCTTACATTTGTGAGTTTTACCAAGATATCATTTAAGAGAAAATTTTCACTTTAAAGGAACAAATTAAAGTCAATCCTAGTGTAGTTCTCAGAAAGTTTGGAAATGTAGAACACGTTTCCTAAACACACAGGCTCCAAGGTCCCCATGGGCTAGTTCCGCATTACTTGCTTGGTACTTGGTTATGCTGTGCTGAAATGAAGTGGTGTGCATGAGAAAAAAAGGAAGGTTTATCTGTAGAATGGTTTTTAAATAGTAACCTTTATTCCTCATGATTTTCTTAAGGAAAATTAATAGTGATTAGATGCAACATGGACAGAGTGCAAAATAATGAAATTCAGAAAAGCGTCCTGTGATTTTCCTGATTTGAATGCACGACATTCACCCATACTGTGCAAACTGACAGCAAAGTCCATTAGCACTACTATATGATCCCTTCAAAGAACCTGTGTGTTAACCACATGGCAAAGAACAAAAATTACTATTCTGCTTTGGATTCCTCTTGCTCCCAAAAGATGTTTGAGGGAATGACATTCATAGTATCATTTCATTCTACATGATAATAATAAGTGCAATCATCTTTATTATTCAAACCCAAAGAAAACAAAACAAATGAAAGACATACAGGAAAAACCTGATTCTTATTTCTCATAGCAGAGATAATCAGGATTTGCTCTTCTGAGGACAGGAAGGTTGAAACAGTATAAATCAATGAAATAAGTACAGACATCTTTCAGTGCATCTGAGAGGAAATAACTTTAAAGCTATGCATATATTTTGAAAAGAGAATTTGCTGAAAGTACTTTCACCTTGTCATGACTTTCCTCCACTGCATCCCCTGTACCTCCCTTTATACAAAGATTGATATTAGATCAGTGGATTCAGAGGATGAGCACGAGAAACCCAAGAACTCGGTGGGTGTTTTCCCCTGGAGTGGTGTCTGGTCGGCTGTCTGTCTCTGCCCAGACACGCGTAGGATGGTTCTGGGGCAGCCCACGCTTCAAAGGACGAGACTGGACTCCTCAGTTTTTCGGTCTTCGGATTTGTTTATTTTTTCTTATCTGCAGAGTTTTCTCTCTTTCCAGCCAGGATCTGACCAGCAAGGCAGCCAAAAGCACTCTCCCCACCCAAGGGGCGTGTCTTTTTATAGTAAAAACTACATACAGCATATTTATCTTTTATCCCCAATGCCTTTCACCCTTGTTAGCACGTGCACCTTCACCATGAACCAATCCAAAAGTGCCAACATCACCGCAGAAGATGGATGATAAGAAGAAGAAAGAAGAACCACAAGGCAGGCCCTGATCCCTCCATCTTGTCTCCATAACCCCCCTGTACCAAAACCCTAAAATTTATATTTCACCCCGTAAATATATTATTCCTGAACCATTCAAACCCGAGTGATTCCCATCTCGTCATACACAGGTGGCACATCCCTAGAAGGGTCAAAGTCAAGCCACCAGGTGCTTTTGGCAACATTCCAGGACCTCCGAGCCCCCCAAGGGTTCTCTCGGTAACTCTGGACATCCGGAGGGATGGGCTGAGTTCCCACAGAGTTGCTCTGCTGTATACGAGAGCTCAGCAATGCTGTTTACAGAATGTCTGTACACAGCCAGTAGCAGATACAATCTAGCTGTATAATTAAGTATCCAGGAGCATATTTAAGGCTTTTGCATTTAGATAGATCTTGCTCATATGGGTGCTGTTCTATAACACTCAGAATTATACAGAGCTATATCCTCACATGGTAAAAATAAGATTAGCTTTGACAGGTTTTACCAGACTATAACCCCGGTCAAAGTGTATTATATAATCTATGCAGTGAGCATCCAAAGCTCTGCAGATTTCAGTTTTTACAGGAACTCAGCATGAGCCAGTGGAAGTAGCCCAGCACAGTAGAAAATATGCTAGTTACAACCTTTTTTTTGACCTTGGTAAGGCAGACATGGTTCATGCCACACTTGCCTGGTAATTAATCCATATAGTATGTGTGTTCTCCCACAGTGACTGCCTGGATCCATCCATTCTGCAGCTGTATTCTGTCTGATTGGAATTGCTTCACACCCCAGTAAAACAGGTGTCTCATGAGTAGCTGTACCTGGTCCATCTGGCAGTAATTTAACAATGATGCTTTTATTATTAGCACTCTATAATCAGTTCATTGTGTGATTGCCAGTCTGTCCCCCTGCCATTTTCTTGTGTGTTTTTTTGAATGTTTTCATAATTTCAATACGAAACCAATCTTTTGGGCCTGATGCCTTGCATGTGCAACCAAGACTTAGCAAATGGAGGCTTACACAATGGGCCAAACAGCTGGCTTTGTGTTGCCTCAGTAGAAAATGTCTAATTACAGCAGAGTACACACACCACCATTGATGGCAACACATTTGTATTAAAGCGCCTTTGTTCTGGGGAGACTCCTATCATTTATCTAAATTACTATTATTTTCCCTTTCTCCTCAGAGCTTTTACTGAGTCTCTGAGCAATTTCAAGCCATTAGCCTACAGATACAGGCTTTATTCAATAGGACTGCATTACTAGAGAATGGCTGTCTGCCTAGCTGCATCTGGCACCAGTCAGTCATGTCAGGAATCCTAGATCCAATGGGCATGGCTCATCCTGTTTTGATTGATGCCTCATTCCCCTAGTGCTGCTGCCAAGAGAGGCTGTAATTCATGCCCGGATGGTTCTGCTGTTCCTTATTTCTGCATAGAATGGCTGTCTTTTCCTGGGTGCATTTTAATTTCTGGGATTTATTTCCATTACTGCCAATATCTGCTTGATGCTGGAGAGACTGATTCCCAATACAAACATACAACTGGGAGAAATGTCTATGTGGAGAAGGATGAGTGAGAGGAAGGAATGGGTACAGCTGGCCCTTATACATGCCTTTGCTCTTCATCCTGTGATAGGTGGTGAACAAGGAACATCTGCAGCCATTTCTTCTCCAGGCTGTTCTCTTGTCAGAATTTTGACAGATAAGATCAATCACATCATCTGTGTTCTTCTTGTCTACTTAAATTAAGCTATTTGGGCTAGAGACTTTTTTTACCTGTAGATGATACTGTACTAGAGGCAGCAGGCCAAGCATTTTGATACTGTTAAAATGCAAATATTCCCTAATATTTTAACTCATTAAATATCTGCCACAGTATTTTGAAAGCTACTGTGCATGCTAAATTTCTACCTTGCAGGGTCAAATATTTCCACCTCCAAGAGAGGTTAGAATTAAGAGCATTGAGAAAGCTGGTAATGATATTCATGTTGTGAACAAATTCTCTTCTAGAATAAACTGGAGAATGCAGCTAGAATTCCCCTTACAAAAATGTAGAGTATGGATATACAGGCAAATCCTAGGATTAGGGTTTGTTTCAGGGGGAGGAGTTAGTTGAAGGCAAGACAAGACAGAGGAACAGAGGGATCAAAAGGTTTTTCAAAGCTAAATGTGGGCAGGTCACTAGAATTATCCCAGTAGCAGTAATCTGGGAATGCACATAGCAGCAGCTGGGCACTATGTCTCCAATAAGGGTTAGAATTTGGAGAGTGAGAAAGCCAGCAAATGGATTTGATAGCCAAAAAGGATAGGACTTAAGCAAGAACCTTTAGAAGCCTCCGAGTGACTTTTTTTACCCTGGCTAAATGACCTAGCAGTAGCCTTAGCCTGCTGTGACAGATTGAACTCTCACTATAGCTCCAGGCTTTTTCCTTGTCAGAACCCCCACTGTTACTTTAAATCTTCCTGTTAACTGGGACAGCTCAGGACTCCTGCCAAACACCCCCACCACTTAAAGCTTCCCAGCTGTAAGGTGAGGTCTAGACTAGGGTGTGACATTCAGCACAAGTGAAAGCTGGAGGAGACAGCTTCTCCATTAGTAGAGTTCTGATGCCACAATTCTCTGCAGAACAGTACATTGAAGGATTTAAGGGAGAATGCCCTTTCGTAAACATTAGTTTAGTTTAGGATTATGCCTCTGAGAAGACAAGCAGGACCTGTGGTAATAGAAAACTTGACTGTGGTTTTCAGCTCTCTTCCTAGCACCATTATGTCAAAGTAATGTATTAAACATTTGTACACCTCACTCTCAGACAAGGAATTGGGGTGCTGAGAAACACCTAAAGAGACCTAAAGGTAGAGTTCAATAGGCCCAGGAAGGTGTATTTGGGTCCTCCCAACTATACATTGGCCAGGCACTTGTAGACAGTAAGACCTAAATCCCTGATTCTATACTAGGTTCAGGTAAAAATGAGGGGCTTAAAAAGGGGAAATTCCTGGGCAACACTAAGAACATGGTTGAAAAGACTGACAAAACCTAGGAGGAATTCCCAGTCCTGTTTAATCTGAGGGCTAAGGTTCACATTAGGATGGTTCACATTAGGATCAGTTCTCTGTAGGAGAGACAGCTAGAGCAACATTCAAAAACTGCCCACTTTGACCCAAGAGCTCCTGTTAATGTCGCTTTCAGTCTGAATACTCAGGTATCATGTCAGGGAGTAGACTTCCATGACCAGTCTCCAACCATTTGAGAATTTTTGTCTGCACACTGATACCTGAGATATTGCTGTCTGACCCTTCCAGCCCCAGACCACTTCTTCCCTCAAGTCCACCTTCCCAGACTGCAGTTACAAATTACATTTTATTTTAACTACAGCAACTGGTACACCACCCTGTTTTTCAATGGTCTTCCTGTCTTTCCTCATGTTTATTTACCCTACTTATTCTCAGGCTTTGTAGAGCTCTCTCACACATATGTTGCTTTTCATCCAACACATCCAAATTCTCTGCCCTTTCCTCAGCTTATTTTCCTAGTGTGTGGACACCCTCATCATGCAGTCTCCACTCACTTTCATTCACAACCTTTTAGTCCAGAAGACAGATTTTCTATTAAGAAATTGCTGGCATAATTTTTCTTGTCCTAAAAGTGGGTTTATGCTGCATCAGAACTCTGATTCAAAGCACCATGTTTTCTTACCGTTGCTACTAAGAACAACATTCACCAGAAGAGGATTTACTACTAAAAGTTACATTAATTTTCATTAGACATATATTCATCTCTGCAAACATAATCAATAACTTAATTAGATATGTTATGTTTACCTCCCTGCACCCCAATATGATTATATAATAAAGTCATGAAAAGAAACACAATGAAAAATGTTTGTACTTAGTTTTACGCAGGAGACTTGTAATTATAAACAAATTGAATTTCCTTTCTTAGCCCAGCATTTGTGTGCAGTTCTTTTTGGACCTGCAAATATTGTGATGGGCAAGTGGTCAAGGAGCTCAAAAGTCCAAGGCTGAGACTTGTGCAGTGTCATAAAAGTCCTGTGTGATCTTTCATCCTCACAGATGAAATGAAAGTAAGAACACTAGGGTCTCACAGAGATGATGTGGCATACTCGAGTACAACAAGGGCCACAAAATCATCCAATAAATCTATGGGATAAATAGATTGGTAAATTACAGGCAAACATACTCACCAGGAGTATGATCTATTTGGTCTATTTTACAAGATCAAAGCAGAGAGCTTTCACAGCTCTAAAGGGAAGATTAGGCACACATAAGAATAAGTTTTCCATCTGTAGTAGCACTAGCTAGAATGGGATTTTAATGAGAAAATCATAGATACTTCAAAATTGGAGGTACAGAAGAATATTTAGGTCATCCAGTCCATCCAATGAAGGATTTCCCATGAAATCTATTCTCCAGTATCTTTTTATCCAGCCTTTTTCTGGGGTCTTTCTGGCTTGAGGTAGAAGGTGATCTCCAGATGAGATCATAAATAATTTTTTTCCCTGTAGCAAAATAAACTTCCCTGGGCATGTCTCAATCAATCTATTAATTTCCAGCAAGAGACTCTGCCCTATTTTTCCAAACAATTTGAAGCAGATGGCCTCATCTGAAAGCTAGTGACCTGAAGATATGCATTTTTTTCCATTTACAGGTCAACCACTCACCAGTGACCTTTAAAAGACAAAAAATCCAAATGCTGACAAAATTTGCCCTGCTTACGGAAAAATGAAAATATTTCAAGTGACTGGTTCAAACTATCATTCTAAAATTACCCTGAAAATCAATTAAGCACTTAACAATGAAACAGCGCTCTGTGTTTCAGCCCACAAGCCATCTGCAGCCTTGTGTGACAGTGAACTCAGGCTGCAGCCAGCTCCTGGATTCCCTTTCAGAGTCTGCCTGAGCCAACAGCAGCTTGCAAAGGAGAGAGAATTTTCTCAAAGTCAACAGACCAACTTCCCCTAGGCATCTTTTCTACAGCACAATAATATCTGCATGGCCATACAATGCAAGAAGGTCTGAGTGGACACAAACACACCAAAACCACATTTTCAAGTCATTTCTCAAATCCTGCTAACTGGAGACAGACCACAATACAGAAATTACTTTCTCTAAAATGCAAGGAAAGTATTATAAAAAATCAAGTGCAGTTTTCCTCATTTTATTAATGCTGACAATATTTTTTCCCTAGGAATCCCTGCCTCAAACTCCTTTGTGATGTTTCACCATCTCATGCTGAATCCCTCTTCAGTGTTATTGGACTTTCACATCCCTATTTTCCTTCTGCTGTGTGTGATGTTATTGCTGAGGCACTGGGGTTTTTTTGCTTCTGATTTATTATAGGTTACTGGTGCAGATTCTCAGCTTTCTGAAAAACCGAAAAGCATGTGGCAGTCTCTCACTGCACCATTCAGTTCCAGCTGGTCTGCTTTCCAGAACAGTTTATCCAACTGTTTGTTGGCAGATACATCACCACAGGGCATAAGAAAAGTCCTTCTCAGGAGAATGAATAAAAGATGGGTACGAAGAAGTAGCTATAAATGCTTGGTTTTCACAATGGAAAGGTATCAAAGGTGGTCCTAATGTTTTTCAAGGTATTTATGTGGCACAAAATGCTATTCTAAGGCCTAAACACCTTAAATCTTGTCAAGTCCATTATGATTTTATGCTTAGCAGAGGGGATTTATCAGCCAAGATCTCTCACCCTAAGGCAGAATGCCTTTTTGTGGCCCTTCACGCAGAGGGGGCCTGGAGTTCAGCCTACAGAAGTGCACAGGTGGGGCTTCATGTGCTGTGCTCTGGATTCAAGGGTTGTGATGGATTATGTGGCCTCTCCTCATAGCAAACAACTTGTTTTGGAATAGATCTTTGACCAACTCTGATATCTTGGGGTTTCTCATTCAACCAAGCAGTTTTGTTTAGCAGTTTCATAAAGCAATTGAAGTGCTTGGTTTCTATGGTGACATACAATGCTATTCTGAAATCAGTTACACACTCTTGAAAGAACATTGTCTTCTCGCAGTTTTCTGAAAAGTAATTTTATATGCAACTTCATATAAAGTAATATTGTTTAATCATGAAGAATATATCTTGCATGCTTTTGTAAAATTGCAAGTACTCTTCATATTTTATCAATATATCTCACTCTCACTAAATGAGGTTTTCCATATGAGTATTATTATCGTGTGTTCAAATAAGGAAGTGCTATCATCAGCAAAACCAGCAAAATCTGAATCAGAGTAAATATTAATGGCAATTTACAACATCATAGAAAGTAAGAATATAGATCTCTGTGGTCAAATCCAGGGCAGTGGTTCAATCTGAAGGTAAATACAAACTGTTTTGCAAGCACTAAGCATGGTTAACAGACTTTTTCAACTCTTAATGCATTTAGTTTGTCACATCTGTTGACTTCAGTATATGATTTTGATAGATTAAAGCTTTAGGTAAGACTTGCAGAATGTTTTCAGCAGGCTGAGTTGAATATCACTGGGAGATAAAAATCAACACTTGTCTGCCTATGGAAAGTTGTATCATTACATATTCTTCTAAGGTTTAAAAGTACCAAAAATTCTATAGATGCAGTTTGTTCACTTCTAAAATATATATAAATAATATGCAACTGAAAGAGAATGTCTGTCTGAAATAAAGAATTAATTCTAGATACACTTCTCAAAAGGCATAAATCCATACTAGAATCAGTACCACAGAGCAGAATTCCAACATAAGCCATATTTCCACTGACATCAGCAGGCTAAATTTGCAGCTGATGTAACACAAAATACCTCCATAAGGAAGAATGTATTTGCAGGGCTTTTCTCCACCTATGGTCTGCATAAGTGAGAAATAAAAATTTAAAAATAAAAAAAGAAACCTAAAAACAGATGCCAAAAGAAATATTTCATTTTTAATTTCACACCAGCCAGAGAACTTCCCAGAAACATTTTCTCTGTTTGCTATTATTGAACACTAGGGAGAGAAAGCTGCTGCTGCTGACCTTAGAGTCTCCAATTTACCCACTCACTTTTGTTGCCCTTTCCCCATTACAGGGGGGTCACTGATTTACTAACACAGTGGTTCCTCCCTCACAAGCAGGCACTTCAAACATGTTGGTTATTCATGAGTGCAGTATGCCCCTCAGTGCTAGGACTTGACCTCTTATTTGTTCTTTTT
Source organism: Emberiza elegans (assembly GCA_024865655.1). Lineage (NCBI taxonomy): Eukaryota > Metazoa > Chordata > Aves > Passeriformes > Fringillidae > Emberiza > Emberiza elegans. Next base: position 20,864,357 of record JALJVW010002597.1, on the reverse strand, counting down.
GTCCTGTGTTTGGACCAATTTATGATCACAAAATTGCTTTGGGCCTTTTCAATCCTCCAGGCTTGTACATTTCCATCGCATGATTGCTTCCTTACATAATGGGATAGCAATCAGTAATTGATGAGTTAATATTTCCCTTTCCTAGCTAATTAGCTTCCTGATCACAGTGCTGCCATCAGGAATATTCAGGTGCCATAGATTATTATGCCAGTCAGGGCTCTAAGCCAGGAAATATCCAGAGCTTTTAGTGCTGGTAGGTGTCACATTTGTTGGAGGTTTTCTTTTCCAGGCATGATAGGAAGCCAAGGTTTGTGCTACACTGAGTTGCTAGAACATCATGGTCTCTCCATGTGTTTTACCTTTTAACTCTAATTTACTCACAAAATTTATTTTGCAGGTTTGGTCAAATAGACATGACATCTGAATTGAATACATTACATTATCCTCTATCTAAGCCAGTATGAAGAATCAAGACGTGACACAAATTTATATTCTGTTTTATAGGAGGGACTAAATGGAAGCTAAAGTGACTTTTGTTCAGGGATTTTGCAATCTGCATCAAATGTTCTGTGATCTTCAGCTGACAAGTATTTAGTTTTAGGCACTGTTAGTATATTACAAAATTTAGACAATAAGTGAAACAAGAAGGAATTCAGAAAAAGGCCTTGTCAGTGTCTCTCATAGAAGCTGTTATAGAGAGAGGACCCATGGTAATTTACTGATACAAACTTTATCATTTCACCTACCAACTCCAAACTCTGTGTTCCTGAACCTGCCCCACCCTTCATACATATTTATGTCTATATATTCACATTTAGATTAAGTACATGAAAGAAAAAGGCAAAAAGTGATATATTCCAGAGGTGGACTGCTCAGTGTGGATTTTCCTGAGCAAAGAATGAGTTTCTTTTATTAATGTTTATGTGCAGGTTTTATACATCACAAACTCATGTTCTAGTGCAGCCACTTGAAAATTTGTGAAGAGTACAAAAAATAAGAACTTTATCAACTGCTAAGGTGTTCCTACAGGACTGGCATAGACCATATTTTCCAAATAAGTTATCAGATATATCTATTTATCTCCAAGAATTTTGCATTTTCCCAGTCAACCTAGGACAGATACTCATTTCCCTTGATGGACCACTGACAGTAGAAGAGATGTTTTTAAAATTCAGGATAGAAACTGATCTTTGTAAAACAGTCCCTGTTGGAACTGAGATTGTGTCAGATTAGTCATTAATATTAGGCAAAATTAATTACCTTGGTTATTGCTATGTCTATTTATCTTTTGGGGACTTTCACTTTCCAAGGGAACCTGTCATTAATAAAATCTATGCAATCAAGACCAATATAATTATTCTGGTTTTGATCAATGGTACTTTTTTTTCTCTAAATGTAAAGATCCTACTCCTAAAACAATTGTCATGACAGCTTTGAAAACACTAATGTTGATGGATTATCCTGAAAATCACAATCTTTTGCCTCCAAAAGATATTGATACAAACTGTTATGGCATTAGAAGTTTTTTCCCATAAGAGCAGATCAATATCCTTGATAACTTTCTCTGTAACTGTTGTTCAAAAAACTTGAAGTACAATAGCTTGGAAAAGTAGAAAACTGCACAAAGGAGGCAAATCTCTGTCTTTTACTTGGGTGAGTAAAATAGACATGGTAAGCAACAATGTGTATTTTAGTGGTAGTATTTCCTATAATAAATGGTCAATTATTTAATTCATTATAAAGAATTTTATTACATACTCACAGAAAAAATAAAGGCAAGAAATAAAAAAACCAACTGGGAAACCCAGAAAATAATCAATCCTGGCCTAACACATTGTATTAGGAAGTGCAGATGAATGCAAATACCATTCATCTGCACTTCCTAATACCATGAGTTTGCAATTCCTGATGGTCCTGATGGTATAGGTTTTGTGTCTCTTTCTCTTTCATTCTTAAACAAGCTACAAGATACAAAAGGAGGCCAAGATGAGGGCAACAAAGACTACCTTTATTTAGGAAGATGTTGCATTTTATTCATTACATGCACACAGCAGACAGGAATGCATTGACTTTTTGAACGTCCAGTTTCATACAGTGAAAACCTGCAATTCAACAATCTAAAGAAAGAAAGAAAGAAATGAAATAGAGAATGACAGCTGGGAACTGTTTCACATCCTGGAAGATCCCAAAGGCACAATCAGGCAAGACAGAACAAAATCAGTAAATAAAAAAAAAAAAAAAAAAGCTGGTGATAGATAGACAGTTGCAAATAAAATATTGATGGTTTTGTAAATTAATGTATGAGATTGTAATAACAGAAGGAAAAAATATAACTAGAAATTTAAAGGTATGCATTTGAAGATGTAATTTGCATAATTGAGCATATATTAAAGCCTGTGAATTGTATGAAATATCCAAAATTTGATTACAAGGTGAACTTAATAGCAAGCAGAAATTGAAGTGCCTCTTGCCAAATGACAGAAGTTTTTTCCAAAAAGAGTTTCAAAGTTTCAGAAACTCAGAACCCAGCTTTTCCAACAGGCGAGCGATGACAGACAAGAAACTTCACTTTCACTAACAACTGCTAAGTGCTCTTTTGTTTTCATCCTTCCATTTAATTTCTGCCCAAGGTAATGCTTTAAAACAAGCTCATCTATAATGTCTTCATTGCTTTCTAATGTAAACCTACAATGTATAATATGTTTCAGCTGAAAAAAGTGTATCCTGATTTTATAAATAGCATTCACTCTTCACTGTAGAACTGAAAACTTGAAACCTCACACAAAGTAACAACTCCTGTTAATGCGTATTCCTCTCACATCATTTGAAGAAAGAGAATACTTTCTTCAAATCCAGCTCTTGGTACCTGTCACAGCTACCAGAGCAGGCGCCAGTGGCTGCCATTCTCCCACTTTGACAGCTTTGTGAAATTCATTTCGCAGGGTGAGAGTCCAAGGCAACCCCACTTAGATTCACTATCTACCAGAGTTGCACCTATAAGGTCTCACTTCACACTTTATATTTTTACAGCACAAAGCAGCGATCTCTTTCTCACTTTGGGATCACGCACAGTAAAGTTTTATGTTATAGGATGAGTTGGTCTGTGTTCCTGTATCCTGGCTGCATAGCCAGAGTAGAGATTGCAATGGGATCAGGCTACGAGCGTTGGACTTTTTGTGCAGAACCTCATGATTCTTCGGGACAGGAATAAAATCTAAATATGAAAACTTCAACTCTTGGAGCAACTATTCATTATCCAGCTGCATGTGACACATGGAATGCTGAAGCAGAGGAGCATGTATAAAATCTCTAAAACTGCACAGCAACTGAGATTATATTACTTCTTCTTCTCAGGGTTAGTCTTTCACTCAGAATGGCAATAGTATAAGGCCTCTAAAACTGAGAGATGTCATACAGCTGGTCTGTCACTGGAGGCAGCTGCAAGCAGAGCTCACATATCTGTAGCCTAAACGTGTACCCTTTTTAGAATATTTTTTGCACATTTTAGGATATGAACTCAATGCATAGAGTTCATATTTTTTCTGGTGTGAATTTCACATCTTTCTTTATCTCTCTTATTCAAAAAGGAAGATGTTCTTAGCACCTGGACATCATAATTTTCTGTTGTAAGTGTATTTTATGGATAGAAAATAATGGGAATTGTATTCCTAGAAATAAATTTTCAGTGAATGCATGTGGTAATAGAGTCTGCATTTGTTTAATAAAAGTCCCTTCATAAGTAACTACTGACCTGAATCTGGATTCAATTAACTATCTTGCAGTATTCCTGTTCCTTCTGTCCTACTGGTAACACCTCAGTCATAGCAGAGTTAATTTGGGAGCTCCAAAGCAGCACAGTCAAAAGAGGGGACCTGCCAAACAAACATTCAACACACAGGCAGAGAATTTGAATGTTTCTAGCTGAAACTGGTAGTGCCTTTTTACCTTCATTCTGAAGCAGATCAAACACGGAAAAGAGAGATATCAGCAGATTTTGTGAATGGAATAATTCTTTTCCCACTTTGGAGATTTATTGATTTGGGGCAGAAAACTGCAAGCCTTGCAGACCACTCCCTGGCTCTGCAGTTGCTCAATCATCTCATGGATGGGAGTTTCAGAGTTCCTGTTGGTGCAATATTGTCAACAGTGCACTGTTGTGGTACTGATTGGTACCTGCTGTTCTTTACCCCTCAGCAGTCCCACAGCAGAAGAGCTCAGTCTGTTTTGTGACAGAGGCTGACTGGAAACAGAAGTTCTTCAGAATTCTTTATTCTTGGGGAAGAGCAAAAATACCACTGTAAAAATTTCTACCCCATTTCCATCTTTTTTGTGAAGAAAAAGGGATAAAACCCTTTCTCACTTCCCACTGAAAACCCAAGAGAGCAGAAGCAGCCTCTTTCGAGTGGCTAAGCCTTGTCATGCTATCACACTTCTTTGTACGCCTCTGAGTTTCCTTTTGTGCAGATATGTGAACAAAACCTTACACAAGAAAATGTTGGTGGAAAAGAAAATAGAAAAAGAAATTGTCCCCAGCCAACTGAAAGTTGGTTTACACTCTAATTAACTATTTACAGACAATTTTTCCACCTTGCTCTGAGCTCCAATTTTTAGGCAAAGCAGTGTGCCAAGCACTTGAAATTATATCTATCCATCCAAACATTTCTAGTGACATAAGCACTGAAGGCCATCCATGAATCAAGATGGACAAGAGGAATTAATTAATCACATCTCCATCATTAATTGCCGTGATTTCAATACAGCCAGATGGCTGCTTGCTAGTGGTGGCAGCATCTCTGTGAAGTGTTAGTTTCTCTGACTTAATATATTTCCAAATAGAAACTTCAGAGAAAAGTGAGTAGATATATGGAGGTTTTAAAACATAATGAAGTTACGTGTTGAGAAAAATTTCATCAAATTCCCCTCTGTTTGCCCACTAAGATTTAAGAGAACTCTTGTTGTATTCAACTGAAGGTCATATCAATTAATTCCTTAAATAAGTACATAAATAAATAAATAAAAGCTAAAACTAAGAGAGAGGTACACAGCTTCAATTCTCTACTTCTCTTCCTCCTATAGAGTTTAGTTGTTACACTCCTGCTATTCAGACAAGTCACAGAAAACTGAAGCTGCAGCTTTTGTCTGAGGCATACCTGTGGATAAACTTAGTTAATGTAGGTACTGAATTTCTAATCAATCCTTTGAGACTCCCATGGGTAAATTGGAGAAAATAAATTTAGCATCCACAGAAGTGTTTAAATATAACTAATTTGAAATGTTATAGAGAAAATTTCTACTTTTACTCCAGGTCTACAGCCTGACTCCAGTGATAATGACATAGATAGTACTGATTTACACTCACAGAAGCCATAAAACAGATATCAGTGAATTTACATATTTCTCTCTAGAGATTTAGTGTCCTCTTTTCCATTTTAATGTCAGTACTATTGTTTGGGGTTTTTCCCCATGTTTGTCTTTATTGAATTACGACATAATTTATTCTTGAGAAAGCAGCCTCATCATTTAAAAGCTGTCTCCAGATTTCATTTGCATTTTTACTCCTTTGCTTCTGAATAAAATTTTGTTCTTGAAGGTTAGCTGGAGAGATAGTGACTACCATAGTCCTGAGAATACAGCAAAGCCTCACAGCAGTTCAGCTAGAGAAAACACTTCATCATGGGATCTGGAGCCTTGTCAGGAGCAAACGGCAGCATGAGATATCAACATGCAACTTCAGTGCTTCAGAGAGATGGGGACTGCTAATGAATGCACCCAGAAAGTAAATGTTAAACTGATAAAAAATTCTAATGCAGTTATTAGTCTGCTAGTACTTGAGAGGAGTTCATGAGGCAGAAAGGGGTACCTCAATATAGAAGAACTTGAATATCTTTTAGTGGAAACAGTATTAGCATTGGGTACCATCTTAAAAACTGGGAAAACAGCTTCACTGAGCCCACACTATGCAGGTAGATTCAAAAACCTTGACACTGCAGTCATGTTCTTGCTGGTGAAGCACAGTGTGTTGGTGAAAGAATGGCCTAACATGGACCTTCCCAACATCAAACCAAGGCCCACAGTGGTGGGTACATGGATGCAATCCCGGATGTACTATAAATCACTCAAAGTTGTTGCTCTCCCAGTCTACAAGTGTAACACTCATTCACATTATGCTCATTTGCAAGATGGAAAATTTGAGGCATTTCCTTTCAATTTTAACTTTTTTCCACTGTAAGAAAAACAAAGACATAAATGCAGAAGCAAACCAATTAGACAAATATTACCGTGAGTTGAAAAATCTCTGAATCAAAATTTCATGATCATTATTCCTTGACCTAGCAGTGACATGCACAGATTTTAAATAGCTGTACTGGATTTTAACTATGCATCTTTCAGTGGTGCTTGTGGAAGGCTGATTAAGTGTTCCCTTGAGATTCAGAGAGAATTCAGTGTGTTATTTTGTTTTGGCACCAAAATATTTCATGAGCATTGGGGTTTCAGTTGTTCTCTCATGAAAAATTTTATCTGCTTTCTTTGTCTTTCATTGAAGTTGTCATCAGCTTGAAAAATTGTCATCACTTCAGAGAAATTCTATCATTCTCGAAAAGTGAAGGATATTAAACTGCCTCTCCTCAAAGTTAAAATGAGATTCTTGACTTTGTCTTTTGCAAGTTCATTAAAGTACTCTGTAGCTCTAAGCAGGAGTTTTTTTCAGTTCTGAATGCTGATATAGAAAACTGAAACAATGGTCATTATTACAGTTATCAGTCATTTAATGCTGAACTATGCCTCGAGGATGTTCTATACAGTACATGCAACTGCCCCTTGCAGAACATTTAAGCCTGTGCTGAATTCCAATCAGGGCTTCTAATATCTTTTTCTATTTTTTTTTCTCTTTAGTTGCTCCATATTCATTTCTCCCAACTTCTCCATCTTTACTATACTTTTCTCTTCATTAATTCTTTCAACTTATTGCAATTCTTTATAAAACACATGCACTGTTTCTTAGAGGGTTTTACATTTGCATCTTTCTCTTCCATGGACTATCCTGTGTTCCCTGCGTGTGTCTCTTCTTTTGTTTGTAATCACAGAAATGAGAAGGGAAGCACACTGACTGAACAGCTCCATGGCCCGAGGCTGAGGGTGGGATTGAACTTTACGACACCTTTTCAAACCTCCTTCCCAGACTGGTTTCTGGAGGCATCACAGTTAGGTGTTGCACAGAGTGAGCGCTGCATCTGCCATGCTGGAGTTGTGCATAGAGCAGGCCAGGCTTCAGCTCACACAGATTGTTCTGTCTCTGGGATTTCCAGACTCCTGGGAACTTCCTCATCATCACAAACCAAAAGTTTGGGCCACATGCTCCACGGTCCCAGCTCCTCACCCTGACTGCCTGCATACTTCAGCCACACCTTAGATACTGCATTCTCAATGTGCCACTCACCAGGCCAAGCTCATACACCTCCTACTAGTAGAAAAGGCCCCGCCTAGTTTGATACTTTTCTTCAAAACACACATCTCCCAAAATCAGAGGAATATATCACACTTGTATCTTGATAATGTAAGGTTTGCTTTTTTTTATGGGAGGATAACACTGGAGTCTCATCCATTCTAATTTTAAAAAATGGATCCCTGAGGCATGTTACTATTATGGTTTTTAAATTCATTATTTTTAAGACTATCTTATGATTTCCAAGGGCATAACTCATCATTCTAGGATGCCTGGAATTAACAATACCAAGTGACAGTAAAAACAGGGCTCCATCATAGCATAAGCCCTTAGGCAACACTGTAGCAATAAAACAAACACTATCTTACTGCTAAGAAGCTATTTCTAGGTCCCTCTGGGTGTCAGCAGGACTTAAGCAGAGCATAAAAAGATGTGAATTTCACAATGCATCTAAGTGTTTGTGATAAAACAGCACAGCTTCTGAGGAATTAATTCTACTCACAGGGAGAAGCTTCCACATCCACTGTACAGAAGAATTATCTAATGAACAGTTTTACAGGGCAAGTTTCTCTGCAGTGTCTACACCTTTCCTGTCACTACTGACTTCAAGCTATTCTCTCCCCAAAAAAACACAGTAGTGTTTTGTGCAACATTATGGAAGGTGAATTGTATTAGAAAACAGTTTTGTCGCTTGATAAACTAAATATCATTTTGAGCTCTTACAGTTTTAGTTAAAAACTCATAAACACATGTTTGTTTTGCTAGGACAATGAAATGCAATTTAGCTACTGAAGTGCCAATTAACTAAACTTCTGTGCTGGTGCTACTGATGTAAATCAGGCTATTAGATAGGCAGTGCAAATGAAGATGCAGAATTGGTTGCAGCCATTAAGCTGTTGATAATTGAGATGGAATGGAAGGCAACACATTGAATTTAACACCGTCTGTGTAGAGAGTTTAGTAGTTTTTTTTCATTGCAAGAATTTATGGACCGTGCAGAGATAGCACCAGTGAAAACATGACAATGTAATAGCACGATGCACTGTAATGCTTTATCCTTTATTGTAAAACAATTGGGAAATATGGAGGTGATGGAACATTACCTCCCAGATTTTCCAATGAACCTTTCCATTCTGCTGTTTCTCACGGGACTGCTGAATCTGACAACACTGGAGGATTTCCCAGAGAAATCTGATCACAGGGAAGGGATCATAATAAAAGGACCTCGAGAGTCCAGATTTCCACAGGGGAATCTCCATGAAGGACTATTTACCCCATCCATTTGTAGATGGCTTGCCTTTCAGGAGCACATCAGAGCAAAAATGCCCAAATAACACATAGAGAAATACTTGATACTTGAAAGATAATTGAAATTCAATTCAAGGAAGTTGATAAGTCAGATGAAGAAAGGCAGAACTCAGCTGAGGAAAACTATTAGGGAAGAAGTTACTTAAGCACCATCTCAGAGAGATTTTAACATCAGAAAGGCTTTAACAGCTGAAAGGCAATGCTTCTCCTGACTTGTGTTTGAGAGCTGTGAACTTTCTTGTAGACCCAAGGCCTAAACACAGTATTTCATTTTAAACTAGAAATCAAAACCACCCAGCATACAGGGAAGTCCTCTGTGTGCCACCATGAGAGTTTGAAGCACAGCTTTCTCCCCCCCACCACTGAAGCCTTCTCATTTCATATCAACAATATAAAGTCTTGCATTAATGGTAGCATGAAAATGAGTGAGCAGACCAGTAGTCTTGGTTGCTATTTTAGGTGTTCCTGGATGCCTAAACATAGCTGCTCCCTAGCTATGGTATGTGAAGCTAGGTCCTTCCTAGGCATTCATTTCTGAAGTTTGGCAAGGTGTCTGAGGGTGAGAAAAGGAGGTAAGAAAAGCCATGGCCTGTTAGTATCTCAAGCTGAAGCTACGCCATTCTGCATAAAATTGTTGGGTCAGGCAGAGAAAGATAATATAACTTATGAAGCTTAGGAGACTAGTCAGGAACTAAAGATAAGAATAGAAAACCTTAATCTATTATCCATTCTAATAAAGAAAGCCTTTTGCTAGAAAATTATTCTCACAAAAGCTGAGGTTCTTAAGGATTTTAGACTGTAAATGAGAAGGAATTTAGCAATCCATAATCTTCAAGGTAGTATCAGTATGTTCATATCAATGCACTTCTGTGATAATTTTCCATAAGCTTTTCTATGATTGAATTTCTCTGAAATTAATATGAATGCAAAATATATGTATTAACCTGCATATCTGAAGGCTTGTACAAAAAAAAATTACAATTAACTTTCTGCAAGCATTTGTATCTGAAATAAATTACAGTCAGCCAATCATAAAATGAGATCTCTACAACATGACTCTAATGATCAGACACATGAAAGTGATACATATCCTCCCGAACTGCAAACTGGCAAAAGCCAAATGGTTGAACTGCAAAGAGACATAGGACAGTCAAGAAAGTTCTCTAATCAAACAGTATTTTATTCATATTAATTTATTATATATTATGATGTTCATCTTTCAACAAGAAATTTTAAAGAGTGAAATTATCTTTGTGACAAAATGAATTGGACTTTGCCAGGAGCCTGCCCCACCACTTATTCTGTGTTCCTCCTGGGTAGAAGTACAAGAAATGAAAATGCTGAAGTGATCATTCAACAGGGTAATGAGACGTTTTTATGAAAAGGGTTGTTTTCTTCTCTGTTAGGTGTGTTGCCAAGGAGAGTTGTAAGCAGAAGCCTCGAGGTTCACGAGATATTTATGGTTTAAGAATAAGGACCTAGGGTGGTCAGATGGCTGAGTCTGAATGAAATAGTACTCAGAAAACTGAAGATCATGTACCTTTGAGATGCCTGATTTTTCCCTCTCCTCTCAAGATTCAATCTTGAGGTAGGAGTAAACAAATTTCCATATAACCTTTCCCATAGCTTACTGTAAAACATCATCTTAATGCTCAGCATTAGGAACCAGAATCCAGGATAATTACCAAGAAAAAAGGCTTCAAAATCATGAAGTTTGTTTATATTTTAAATACATGAGTCTGAATCTGAGTTCTTATAGGCAAATCTTCAGCTTTTCTAAATGAGAAAATTCCTCTACACCAGGGAAATTCCTCTACATCTCGAGGGAAAGGTTGAATTGTCAGTTGTTTGCTTATACTGCTTGTTTCCGGGAGGAGGCAGCAGTCTTAAGAAGAAAAGTTTAATGTCAGTGACTCATAGCTGGTACTATGTTGTTCACAGAAACTAGGAATAGGGATAGAAGAAATAGAGGAAAATGTTCACAGTAAAATGTTGTAGATCTCTGAAAGATCTCTCAAGTATAAAAATGTACTATGAGGACCACTGAAACTTGGTGGCAAGGGAGAATTTAATATCAGGGAACAAAATATCAATCCTTTCCTACAAAGAAAGTGTGGTTAGGAGGGACACAGATATCACCCACAGCCGTGCTTGAATTTTGTTTGTTCCTCTACTTACCTCTGAAATCAATAATGCCTGCTCTGTGTGGGCAAGAACTTCAAGGCACCAAACTCTTCCATCAGCAGCAGAGATGGCAGCACTGGAAGGAAATAGTGATGAAATAGAAAGAGCTGACACCTGGGCACCAGAACAGATACTGTGATTTCTCATAACGTCTTTTGTAGAGATACATGAAATAAGATTTAATAAACATGCATGTGGGATTTTTCATTTTGCTGGGGTGTGAGTGCTGTGTCTAAGGAGAGTGCACAAACAGGCAGTGATGCACTTGTAGCTCAGACCTATTGAAATCAAACTTTGAAGGGGCATTCCCCATGGGCTGCAGTCTGACCTGAGCCTCACCCTCTGAGGGTGGCTGATCTCCTTCTGTGCCTTGTATTGAACTGCACAGAGCAGTGCTGGGTGACCCTCCAGGGCAGCAGTGGCAGGACCTCAGGAGGAGAATGCATTTGTTCCTAAAAACCTTGTAGGCTACTTTTGAAGTTAGGAAGAAGGAAGAAAAATCTTTAATGACTCAAAAAACTGTGCAGAAAAGACAGAAAATATGGCTGACATAATTTCTGCAACTTACAGAGAATCCCTTTGAAAAGTCAAATACTTCTTTATAAAAGAACTCAAGTTCTTTTGTCTTGAATGAAGAAGGTACATATGCTGAAAGCAGAGGGATAAACTTTAAAATCCCAAAAGAACAATACCAGAGAATCTGAATATATTTGAAGCTTTCCTTAAAAGGTGACCTGGAACATGAGGTAGCATCTCAATGATCCAACAGTGAAAGCCCCTTTTATACTTTCCTCTTTCCCTTCTCTTGAATCATGTCCCTGATGCCTCAAATCAGTTACTCTTGCCTTCACAGGAAAATTCACATTTGTGTATACTTGGATGGACCTGGATTTTATAAGACAGAGATGCTCTAAATTTTTACATATATTCAGCTAACCTTTGTTAGCTGAAAATGCTCAGAATATTAACAGACAGGAATTGATAGAAGGAAAAAACGAACTTGTTACCTCAATCTAGAACAGTGATATAAGAGAATTTTCGTCTTCTTTGTTTAAAAAATACAGAGTCTGATGGTAAAAATTCACTTTTATTCTATGTTCTTATCAAACAGATACAGAAATTATGATGAACTAGTTGCAATATATCCTTGCATACTTCTGCTCAGTAATAGGATCAAGCTGGGGAAAGGGAGAGGAAGGAGGGCAAGACAAAGCCTGCAACCATTTATGCAAATCAGGTGTGGTCTTTCAAAGCAAAGACTCAAGCAGTGGCAAATGGTGAATAGAATCCGAATGAACTGAACACTAAATAAATAAAACATAAATAAATAAAATAAGTGAAACCCAAACAATAAATTACAAATAAATAGAATTAAGTAGAGGGGATATGGAAAAATACACTGAATAAACTATATAAAAACAGAGGGCACATAAAGAAAGTGATATTAAAAAGGAAGAGAAGAAAAGGCAGACTGTTTTAAAATTGATAGGTATGTGTAACAAACCTCATTAAGATTTTATGGACCTTCACAAGAGAGCCCAGTTCTTGAACTGTGATGCTCATCATCCCAGCAATCTGCAGGAGCAGCTATTCTGACCAAGTGAGTTTGATGTAGTATTGGCCATTAGGATAAGGCTGCTTGAATTTGTGTTTAAAAAATCCTCATTAATTGTCACATGACAGTAGTGATCTCAGCAAAAGAGCTGGACAAGCAGGAGAAATAGATCAGAGTATTGAAAATACCCACCATTGCAATACCCATGAAGAAATGGTACTATATGTAACAAACAGAAATGTCATTTTAATCACTTGGGAAATGAATACAGTTAAGGAACTCAGGACTCCTTTAGATGATAATATCCTGTTTACTGAGGATAAAGATGTTTAAGAAGATACCTTCTTAGGAACTGCTGTTCACATTTGTTTAATGCTTAAGTTGAAAAAACACCAGATAAAAATGTTCTGGGGGAGGGGGAAAGAAAAAATTAGATTCAAGAGCAGAAAACACACAAAAAAAGATATAGATTCCATTTTAACACTGAAGAAAATTCGATATTTTAACTCTAAAATGCAGCAAGTCAGAGAATCTTCACCTTTTTGTGGTATGCTTCCTCTCCCCTCTACAACTGGTGCTTAACTACTGCTGTGTTTAAAGTAACTAAAATAGGACGTCTTGGGATCTCAGGTTTAATCTTTCAAAAATTACAATTTTGTGATGTCTTCAGATGATTTTCTAAGCCTGTATGCAGGTTTTGGAAGAAAACTTTGGAAAAGAAGAATTTATTTTCAGTTGGTTTAATTCTTGCCTAATAGACTGCTAAGTTATTTTCTTAACAAGAAAGGTTTTCCATTTTAGAGAAGTTCCTTGCCTTTTATTTCCCAAGGCTGCCTGACCAAGAGCTATCATACCAACAGATGTAGTTCATTGTGAGCAAGAAGAGATCTCTTTGGGTTCACTCGGCTACAGAAGAGCCTGTGAAGCTGAAGTTAAAATGTTGTAAAAAGTTACTTGGAACTATTCTTTACTTTGGACCAAATATTTCAAGATAGTATTTTTTTCCATTTTTCCTAACAATATATTTCTGAAGATGTTGATCAATTAAAAGAAAGGAGTCAATGCCCTGGATATTAACACACAGCATACTAATGTATTGTCTTAGGCTATATTTATTTGGAAGGTCAATTCATTACTAGATAAAATGTTAATATATAAATATTAAGCAAGAGTCTTCAAGGGTAATACTATAATTTTTGATTAATGACAATGTTACGAATGTGCTTTAATTAACGACAATGTGCACTTCCTATAGCTTAAAGGTCTGACTCTTCTAAGCAAATTATCATCAGTAAAGTCCAAGACAGTGCTGGATATAAATTTAATTAATTAAAATGCTACTCTTAATGAGAAAAAGGTTATTCTACAGAATTCAGACTGAATGCACATATTAGCTTAAGCAACTGACAAACCTTTTCTCATCTCACTATAATTTTTAACATAAAGTTCTCTGCAAAACATTCCTCCTCACTGTCATTTCAATGAGTTAAAAATGCAGAGGTGAATCAGAAGTAAATCAGAAACACAAGTGTGGTTTTCTCTCTTCTTCTAGAGGGCCTCCAAAAACCCTGCTGGAAAGTAGTAATACATGTGGTGAGCAGGAGGAGATAAAGCTGTATTCCCATTGTTCATGAGATGACCTAGGGTACTCTCTAACAGAGACAGGATTTGCAGGACAGAAGAGTTTTAAGGAAAAACACAGAGCTACTCAATTTTTACAAGCCTGCTTATAGAGTTCATAGAAAGCTTGACATGTAGAAGAGCCCTGCAGTTCCTGTCACCACCAGAGCTCTGTAGTGCCATGGGGAAGATTGATGTCTTTAAACTAACTTGTGTGTTTAGCCAATGCTATGCATGGAGTGCTCAGCAGATACACCTCCACCCAGTGATAGATAGAGCTCCAGGAGACATCTAGTTTGTTCCAGGCCAGTTGGATTTTTATGATTCATGCATGCTTTCTAATACAGGATGAGGTAATTGGATCAGTAAAATAGCCAGAGAAAGAGATACACAGTCCCTTTCCCAACCACAGATGGAAAAATCTCTTTCTGGCATTGGAGCAAATTGTGTATCAAGAAGCAAAGGAGCTCAGAAATTCTCTCAGGCTATGAACCAATTTGACTTTTGGGAGCAGAGCCTGTCAATGCATGCAAATGCCACAACACCATCAAAACACTGACTACCTTCCTGGCTCTAGAAGCCCTGTACATAGATATAGGCTTAACCAGTTGCTTCAAAGTCTCTTGCTGATTTTAGCCAGACAGTAAGACAACTCAATAACAGGGAGCTGGGATCTGCCATAATGGATAACCAACCAGATGGCAAACAGAACCAGGTGGCCAGACCTTGAACTGGGCAGCAGAAACATGTCTTTAGTTCCTCAGGCTTGTTGGATCCTGTCCACAAACACATAAGACCAAGATTTCTATCCAAATGGCTCCTCACAGTAGCACTGCATGTGCATTTTGAAGGAGACAAGGAGAAATTGTAATCCCTATGTAGCTAGATAAATGTACAAGTTTATGTAACTTGTAAACATATGGCATCTGCTTGATTTTCATGCACAACTCAGTCCTGGCATCCATGAGATTTGCTCTGTGGCACAGGAAACCAAACAGCAGCAAAAGACAGAGAAATGCCCTACCCTGCCTCGCTGCCCAAGAGATTGCAAAATTAGAGCTTGTTCTCCTATTTCCCTCGATACCTTGGTTGGTGCCCCTCTATTTGATGCCTATCAATATTTAAAGGGGTTGTCTAGGAAAGATGGGAACAGACTTTCCAGTAGAGGCTGTTGTGATAGGACAAGGAATAATGGTCTGAAAACTAAAAGAGGGTGGATTCAGACTAAATGTAAGGAAGAAATTTTCTATAATGAAGGTGAAAACACTGACAAGGTTGTTCTGTGAGATGTGGTGGATACCTCATCCCTGGAAATATTCAAGGCCAGGCTGGACAGGTCTCTGAGCAACCTGATCTAGTTGAAGATGTCCCTGCTCATTGCAGAGACTTTGGATTAGATGACCTCTAAAGGCCCCTTCCTAACCAAACCATTCTATGATTCTGTGATTCTATTTCTCAGATGCCCTTAGATCTCAGTAGTGCATGGAAAATAGATGAACTTTAATACTATTTACATGAAATATTGATCCATTTGATGATGCATTTCACATTGGAAAACAGTTTCCTAACACTCCTACAAAGCAAATGGTCATATTTTGAAAAGATATTTTGGTATCTACAACTGCAATATTTACACCTCTATGCATAATTTCTAGTTCCAGAGGAAAATAAAGATATATTTCTGAAAATCTTACTGATACTGAAGTGTCTTGAGAAACTGAGATTTTCTGGGGCAACAAACATTATCCCTCTTTCCTCCACTACACAATTAGCAACCTTTAATGCCAGTAGTTGACAAGGAACACAACCCTGGAAACAGATGGCCTGTTTATTGTGCTGTTGCTTTCTTTCTAGTCAGGTTAATTTGGCCCAGATGTCTTTTTAAGAGCTCCTTTGAGAGGTGCCTGTTCTTGTGTTCAAGCTGCAACAGTTTTTTAAGAAAGAGAAAATGCTGGAATAAGCTGTGCATAGGAAGAGATTTAAGGGGGAAAAAAAGGGAAAATTTAAAAAAATATTTTTAAATTCCTATGTTTTCTAAAGCACTATGCAGGCTTAAGAGGAGGGTTAAAATTCATTCACGTTCCCTCAGTCATGTGCTCTTTCCTATGATCATTTCCCCTCACTATGTCAAAGTTCCCCAAAAACATACCCTCAAAGAAAACATACCCTCATCTAGTGGACAGCTGGATGGGAACCAATTGTTTTTGTGGGTATAAATTCATAAGTGAGGAACAGCAAGATAGGTGGCAATAAAGCATGTATACCAGAGAGAATGTTTATGGAGGCAGTGTGCTCAGATTACTTAACCTTGTAAGACAAAATTCAGATTGAAAAAAGGTGGTAGGCAGGGGAAAATGTGTCCATGTATTATGGCATTCTCTCAATCCAAGCTGAGAACTGCAATAAATTAAGAATAAACCTTCCAAAAACCTTCATCAGACCCTGAGCTGCATTTTTAAAGTGATTGATAAACAATTACAAAGCTGCTGTCAAACCTCTAGCATCATAATTCAATATGTGTGCCTGGAGTACAGTTTAAATCACTGATTCACGTCAGGAAAAATAAATTTCTCAATTCTTATTTGGCACTGAGTTTCCCTCCTTTCCTTCGTTTCTACCTAGAGTATTCTCCCTCAGCTGTTTGAGCACTGGCTAACAAGGCAATGAAGTTTCTCACTCCCAAGCTAGAAAGGAATGCATGGAAATCTTTGTGTGTGTGTTCTGGGGGGGGGCAACTTAATTGTTAATTCATAGGTGCCAAAAGCCCCAAGGAAACCCTGGTCACTGAAGTGAAATTAGAACCAGCCTCCTGATGAAAATATTGATAGCTTCTTTCAGAGAAGCATGCAAAGAAACATGACATTTTGGTACTAATATTTAGTGCTCAACAGCAGCTGGCAAATTGCACTCATCTGATTTGGCTGGCTGCTTCGCATTGGAAATCAATAGCAAATTGGAGATATTTCACTCCATTTATTAGGAGCAATATAAAAAAAAGAAACAACAACACCATCCTTGAAGTCAGAGATTGCATAAAACCCTCATTTGAATGTATGTGCTATCTCAAAAGTCAAGTTACAGCCCAAACACTACATGTCTGTAATTCACATCTAGCTGCTACAATAGGTGAAGTATATTTAGTCATCCAGAGTGCAGCTGCTGCTTTAATTCTGGAAATTCCTGGGGAGCTAATGGCATTAGTTTGTTAACATGTTGTCAGATTAAAGCACATCATAGCATGGCTAGCACACAAATGATGCATCAAATTGGTGCCCTTGATGCAGCACCAACAAAAAGACCACACCAAAAGCATGCCGAACCTGAGCTGTCAAAAGTTTTAGGGAAATGCATTATGGAAAAGAACATATGGCACCCTAATACTTTTTGAACAAATTTACCCTGAGTTCAGAAAAGCTTGCGCTTGAATCTAGTAAAAAGAGAGTGTTTGAGGCTGAGTGATTGGGGTTCTTCTCTCTAGTTAGAAAAAAACCTAAACTAGTACAGCTGTTTGATTGAAGAAAATTGATCTTATCAAAGCCCTATGAACTATCTTCCCAAAGTTCAGAAGATCACAATTTTGATGGTGGCCTTGAAACAGAATATTGAGAATGGAAGAGAATAGGTTTCCCAACCAACTTCTGCTCAAATATCCAAAGAAAGTTTTTCTTCCACTCATGAAGAAGAAAATTGTAGAGGGAAATTAAATTGTCCAAAGCTGATATATTGAATTCTTCATCAAGTTAAATCCTACTCTAAGCAGAAGGCTTGGAGTCACGGCTGAAGTTCTTCTCAATCTCCAGCTACTTTGTTATTTGATTGATTCCTAGACACTTTGTGCCAAAATAGTCAGGATTTAAGATTTGTGCTCACCCTTAATGCCACAATTGTCTTGGATATGAGATGGGGAGGGCTACATCTGATTTATCTTGATCTTAATACACTCATTAAGACTTCAGTCAATGAGATTAAAGACCACCCTTCTTAGCCCTTATACACCTGTCCTTCATTTCTTTATAGAACTATTTTCCTGCAGAAATATCAAACTTACAAAGGTCTGAAACATAGATAAAAACAACCAATCCAAGTTATTAGGGATATCAGACCCATCTATTTCAGCGAGCTCTGAGAAGTAGTCCCTCTGATCTTAGGAAAGTGAAAATGGTGAAAGGCCATAGGGTGACCAAAGATCAGGATGGACAGCAAGAAAATGAGCTGGCATACTGAAAACTGTCAGCTAACTCAAGATTCAAACTGCACTCTTGTGATGCAAAGATTTTATCAGTTGGAATAGCCTTGAGTTCTGTTTGCATTTTTCAATATAAAGTGGATGCAGACTGAAGTGGTTTTCAGTGAGTTTGTATAATAGATCATTTGTCTGTTTCCTTTCTCTTGGAGCCTCATATTTTTTCAAAGATAAATGTATTGAAACTTTACTGAAAAAAGCAAAAGAGATAAAAAAGCAGAAGAGATTCCTGAAAAGAAGTTAAAGGAATAGATCAAAGGCTTGAATGAAGCAGGCTATATTTTTTTTCACATTCAATGGCTGTAAAATATACTGGACGTTATGTTGTCAATTTTATTTATGTCCTGACCTGTTATTAAAAATATACAATTAACACCAGCATTGGGTAAAATAATATGTGGGTGTGCATTCAGGAAGTATAACTAATCAACCAATAATGGCTACATAAGCCATATGCTGCAGTAAAGAAGTCACCACAGTTCAGAAAAGTCACCCATGCATGCCATCAGTTTTTCATTCTGTTTTCTTCTAGTCTAGATTAAAATCAATAAAAAAGTAGCTCCAAAGGAACCCTTATCCTTTCACATGTTTTGATCACTATTGGTGTTCTGATTTTCATAACTCATGGATTGCAATCCTTCAGCTGACAAATAAGGCAACCTCTGAGACACTGGATCTGCTTAATTAGGGCACTTAGCTAATATCTTCACCTGCACATTTGCATTCTTCACAGTGCTGCTTCTTAGAGCTGTCTTCTGAGTCTGAGCATATCTTCAGAGTACAGCTTGTACGCCTGAGCACAGCCTTTGTGCACTTTGTGCATATTTTGGTAAACACAATTAGAATGGATTTTCAAAGCTAGTTTGAAAATTATTTGTTTTCAGCATAAGAAACCATTAAATGGCCCTGTTCTGTTGGCTGAAAGGAGACAAAACCAAAGAATGACTGGGATTTGAACTGGAAAACACACAGACTTCCAAGTACTTTCTATTTTTTAAGGGCAAGAAAAGGAAAAACATCTGGAAAGGTTGAAACTGATGAGAAAGGATGTCATCAAACTCAGAGAAGAGTCTCTAGATTCATTATCTTTTTACTATTTTTGTGTCACTGATGCATGTAGAATGGTACTATATGTGTCTGTATTTTTATCAGACAGTCTAATAAATTATTCAGAGGTGAGATGAATCCAGAGAAGACTGCCTTCAAAAAACGTTCAATATTTTCATGATGCTTTGGATTAAAAAAAAAAGAAAAAGTAGAGAAGGTGTAAAGGAAGTTTAAGAGGAAGCAGAAGGGATTGGACTTAATGGAACGACTCATCAATTTCCAAAAGACCCAGTTACAGAGAAACTTTGGCATGAGTTGCATTCATTTGCAGTTGGCGTTGGTGAAGCTTTGCTGTGGATTTGGGAACTTGATGAGTTTACACTGAAAGTTGTGAAGCCTTCACTGTCCCAGTACATCAAATACTAGTGACAAAATTTTGCTTGTGTTCTGGAGTAGCAGCAGGGGAAATCCTGACTGCAGTTTCTAAGCCTCTGGAAAACTGTTGATTTTGCTCTAGTGTTAATCTTCCTACTGTTATTGTCATAATAGACTAAGTAGCTCAGGCAGAAATCAACAGCACACTCAATAACAGGGATAGTCACAATTCTAAAAAGACAGTGGTTTATTATTGAGATGATTCACAACAGCATATTCACACTTAGGTTAAAAGCATTTTGAGATGCACACCAGCTGTTCCTACATGCCTTGTCCACACTTGAGAAAATACTGTCATAATAATAGTTTTAAGAATAATGGACGATTAAATGGGTTAAGCTAAACCTTTCAACAGTGTCAGTCAAAGCCATAAAGCCCCAAAGAAAAAGCAGCTTTCAGGCTTCTCCATGCATCAAAGATTTCAGGTTGATGCTCACAGTGGTTCTCAGAATAATAATCCAACCTGTCAACATATTTGTTTCACTTGTTTCAGATCTCTGGCAAAGCATCTTGTCTCAAACACCACTCTAAGAGTGTTCTAAAAATTCAGCCAAGAAAGTAGTTTTCATTTTTCGAGCCCCTTTGATCCTTTCGAGATTTCAGATCCTGAGGTTTAGAGCTGCTAACAAACTGTAGGATTCAGCTGGGCAAGGGCAAAGTATCATAATAAGTACCAGAGTCCGGCATCACTGAATCTCACAACATGGAGCAAGAATCACTATTGGTTGTGTGTGGGTTTTCTAGAAACATCTCTTCCCCAACAGATCTTGATATTTTTAGAATTTTAACTTAAATTCAACTGACATTTCCTAGGCAACTGTACTTTGGCAGTCCTGGAATGCAAACAAAAAACCCAAAGCCATAAACAAACAAAGAGAAAACCAAACCAAACCAAACCAAACCAAAAAAAAATTTGCATTGAGGTAATGAAATTAATTTTTCTATTTTTTTTTTGTTGGAATTTTGATGCTTGGAATTATGCCAGCCCTGATCGAATGGTCTGCCATTATTTAAATACATTGTGCTATCTCAGGAACAATATATTCTTTTTCTTTTTAATTTTATCCTTTGCCTGTAGCATGTGCCTGTAAAAGCAAATCAAATCAGCTCACTTTATGTGAAATCCAAAGAATTAATTGCTTTCAGTAAAACACTCATACATCCACACTTATTAAAAAAATAATTCCCGTGACTTTTAAAGCTCTAGAGCATTTATTTTGTTCATTAAGAAGGAGTCAGACTATGAAGGTACTCAAAATATACTGTTAAAGAAGTAAAAACAAACTGATGCTAAATGATGTAACTGTAAATGAAAGTATTAAATAGACTGATGGTTAAATGACACACAGATTTTGAAAGTCAGGGTAAAATTAACTGGAAACTCCTACCCAGTCCTTGCTGTCCCTTGCAGCATAGACACAGACTGAGTTTCATATCCATACCTGTCAATATTCCAAAGTCTACAACTCAAACACAGCACAAAGGCATTAGGTACAACAGAAAAGAGCTGGTGGAAGATTCCCAAAATTGGCAAGTTCTGGTATAGAACATGAGTAACCATCTGAGTAGAGGCAATTAACAAAATTGGGAAGGGTTCAGAAATGCATGTTTTGTGGTCTTTCACACACAAACTGCTCCAGCTGATACTGAAATCAGAAATCAGTTTCTTTGAATGTCAGTTTCCCCCCCAGATTAGCTCAGGAGTAGGGGAATTGTAAAATGTAACAAAATTTGCCTTATCTACCTCCAACCAGTTGTGCCAATGTGTAAGTCAGGATCAGCCTAGCTCAGGCTGTGTTCAGACTGAGCATGGTAATTTTCAGCAATCAGTATGTGTGGCACTGATATTTGGATGTCAGGGAGCAATGCGGCAAAGGACAGCCTCTGGATAAATCTCCAACCACAGTCAATCATGGCTGCATCCAGAACAAACTTTCTCAGTTTCATTGGGTGCTTCTGCACAAGCTTCCCGCCTGTGATCTGCTTTTTTTTTTTCCAAACAGCTGGTTCAGAAGGTAAAAGATTATCATAATAGCTGGTTAAAAAGCACTGTAATTTTTTAAACAGTACTAAAATGAGAAGAGATCAAAAGCCTTCATAGCACAAAGAAAATTCCTTTAGCAACTTTTTCAATCTCCTCCACTTACTTATCCTAAAAATAAACCTTGCATTTTCTCAGAAAAAAAAATATTCTTGGCATTTCTTATTCACTCTCCACTTGATATAACCTCAGCTCTAACTTTGACTCAGGTCAAATATAATACTTAGTGCTTAGAAAGTGATTTTGGTTTGAAGTCTCAATCTGCTTTGCAAACATCAACAAACTCAGCCCATTCTATTTCCAAAAGTCAAGTATTATTTGAGGACTTAAGAAAGTTACTGACAGAGCTTGGAAATGAAAACTGATGAAATCATTTCCAGGACAATCTATCTCTTAAATAAAAGAAAACCTAGCTTTGAGGGAGCTCTTTGGTTGGGTTGTTGGTTGGGTGTTTAAGGGTATGAGACACACTGTGCTATGCAGGAACAAAACTGAGCTAAATCACTTCTTGTGCTGTTCTTGTAACTGAAGTGAGACTGCATACAAGTGCTAATCAGAACTGTTCAATTGTATTTCACTGGTAAAATGCTGTCTTGTCTGTTCTAAAATGTTTTGACTTTGACTTCATTCTTCCTATAAAAAGAATTTTGTAGTTATTCAATGAAAAAAATAGGTATTTCATATTGATTCTCTCTCTTGGTTCTCTGCTTTTTTTTTTATTTTTAGAGAAAAATGATTGTATTTAGAATAGATGTTACCTCAAAAATCTGAATTATTAGGATTGCATAGTCAAATGACATTCTGATATTTTTGGGTTTTTGTTTTATTTTTTAATATTGTTTAAGTTTTATTGTTTGATAAACAGTTTTTTTCCACTTTCCTCCAAAAAGAAAGTTTCTCCCAGACCAGCAGGGGGGAGAGGCCGACTAGATCTGCTTTCCTACCAGAGCCCCTTTAAAGATTCTCTCCCAAATTTGCTCTGAACGAAGACAAATATTAATTTACTTGGGAATTATTTCTTCACTTTAAAATTCATAATTTATGCAAAACATGAAAATAACATGGCAGACTTGGGATGTCCTTTAAAATACAAATTCTACTTTAGCAAAGACAGTGTACTCATTTCATTTTAAGAGTCTTGTAAGTCAGGTCCTATAACAAGCTTGTGTGTGCTTTGTCTATTTTGATTCTAAACATTTTATAGGCTGTCTCCATTTCCAAACAGAGTCTGAGTGTCTTTGATGGCATCCCTAACACAAAAGAAATGGGGTCAGGATGGCAACTGGTAGACGACAAAAATGAAAGTGTACATTTTGTATATTCCAAGTTAACAAAACAGTGACTTGTCTGCTCCAGGCCAAGTAAGGATTTCCCAATGGCATGTACAGGATGGTATGTGATCCTGTATGGAGAACTACTGGACAATGTAGTTCATCTACAAGAATGATATTTTCATTGGCATATACTAAAACTCTCTCAGCTGCTGTAAAGAAAAGGTTTCTTTCTATGTATTTTTAAACTTTCAGTTGAGTCGATTTTAAAATGTGGATATAAACTTCTATTAATATTGATTCTATTATAGAAATATTTCTATAGTTTTTGGATGACAGTGTTTAGTTTTATAGAGATTTGTCAAATGCACATGATTTTAGTAAAGTTAAAGTATATGCAATGAACCAAACTAGTACAGATCTAACCCTAGTTTAGAGGTGAAAAAAATATTGAAATGGGGTCCCACCTGGCAAAAGTGTTCAGTCTCCAAAATTTTTCCTGTCTTAAGTGGGAGTCATGTTGGTTCATTCTCTTATAACTCCTACAAAACTGAAGTCTTGATTACTGTGTCAAAGACTGTGCCAAAATACTAATTGTTAAAAAGGAGGGAGTCTACTTCAGCTTTATATTGAAATATAATGTGTTGGTTGGTACAGAAACAGCATAGCACGTTTGCTCAGTCAAAAATAAGTGAAGGAACATCAGGGCACACTTACTTAAAAAAGAAAATAGCTCGAGAATGTGACTAGAAAATATGAAAATAAACAGGCATGTCAGCCAGTTGAGACATTTCTGGAAGCAAGTGGGTCAGACATCAGCAAAACATATGGGATCAGTCTTAAGTGTATTTATAATCAAGAGATGAGCTTCACAGTACCTCCCATGCTCACCAGGGATCACAGTGTGACTGGAACTGACACACTGAATTTTACAAGTTGCATGATGCAGAGTGCATCAAAATGCAGCAGGTACAGATATGTGTGGGAAGACTGAATGCAAACCTAAATGGTGTGATTTTTTTTACAAAGTGCTAAACACTCACAAATGTCCTGAGACTTGATGATGTTTAAAAACTTGGATCTGATAATGAAGGCACCTGATTTTACAGGCCATGAGTGGATGCCAGCTCTTTAAAAATATCTCTAATAGTTCTGCTGAAATATTTGGAAGAGAAAAAATACACATGGGGTACTCCCTTGCATGTACCTAAAAAGATTTGCACATAAAAGAGCATGTCTGAGATTTTCTGCCCAACTCCACTTTTTCTACAGTCATCCTTCCCAGGGTTAATTTCCTTTTACATCCACAACCTTAAAGTCAGAATAGCCTTTTCTCATTTAAATTTTTATCCAGTTTGAAATCATTGAAAAGCTAATTTTTAAAGGTCATGGTTTATCAGATTAGCATCATGTGCACACAGTCAGACATAAGGTATCCATAGAGGTAGCAATGCTTAGGAAAGGTGAAGGTTTCTATTTTAATCTTGACCCTGACATGTCATTAATCCCAGCTAGAGACCAGCTAATGCTCAGGTAGGGAGGAGCAGAAGGCACAAAAGTGCACAGCCTTGACAGAATTTATGGCCCAATGCAAGACTCATTTTAGTGCTGAAACACTGTTTTTCCCAAATACAGCAAAGTGTGAAAAATATCAGTAAGAAGGCTTGCAAGGAGAATAAACAATGTTCATTTGCAGGGAGAAGACCACAAATGGAAGATTGGCATTCAGGAAGTAAAAAGGAATAGAAGAATTTCTAAACAATAAATAAGAAAACAAGTGTGACTATTTCCTTTTTGTGTTATCCTGTGACACAGAAATAGACATATCCTCTGAGCTCATCACTCTACAGGACCACTGGTAGCTTATATGCCAATTTAGATTTTATGCTGTCTGTACAATTCCCTGTGCAAATGTTCAGTGCTGCTCATAATGCCCTTTGATATTTTGCAGGTTTTGTTCAGATATTGGGGCAGCCACATGGATATCTGAGGGTCTCTTTTGGGTGACCTCATTTTGAGAGTATTAAAGCATGGAATGACAGCACACATTACCCACAGGTATGCCCAAGGTCTTTGGGAGCAACCACTGACACAGCTGCAAGGAGAGGTGCTCCCCCTCGAAGAGTAGAATGCTTTGGATGATGGAGATAAACTGCTGGTTTCTTCTGGTCTCCAGATCTCTTGTGTACCCCCAAAACTCTATTTCTTGGCCTATTGACACTGCTAATTTTATTTCCATATAATTCACCAAGGAAGATTACCTAAAGGTAAAAAATAGCTTTTCCATTCGAGACAATTCTTAAGACTTTGCTTCTTTCTCTATGGGATCTTAGTGTTAGCCTTCTCAGAGGCAATCTTTAGCTTTGAGAGATATCCAGATAACTTCAGCCTCCAAAAGAAAAATTCCTTGAGATCAACACAGCACAAATAAAAAGTCTGGGGAAGAGGAGAAGCCCCATTAGAAGAGTTTGATTTTAATAAGAGGATGATGAAGTTAATTAAAACTCAGTGTCCATGAGGAAAAAAGACTAAGAAAGAGCTTTGGGGTTTTTCCTTTAGCTTTGCTCCAGCTGTTCCTATCTCCAAGCCAAATAAATGAGCCAAAATGATACAAGTTGGCAGCTTTTTTATAGCAAGGGGATCATCTGTTAAATGGTTAGGTTGGTTTTGTTTTGCCATAATAAGATGGGGAGTATAGTTTCTAAGTTTTCAGCAGGAACTGAGCCAAAAGTTCTCACTGCTTTTTTAGCCTCTCTTCATTTCACTGCCCATAAATTATACAATGAAATCCCTCTCCCTCAGAGCTACTCTCATGTCTGGACTTAGTCATCAGTTTCTTCTTTGCCTTTATAAACTTTAACCTTTCTATGCACCTTGTGAGTTCTGTGCTTTCATTAATAAGATGATTATGCTTAAAAATATCCACCTGTTTTTGTCCAAGAAAATAGGCATTTCTGCATGCAAATTAGCTGATAATTGGTCAGGTTTTAAATAGATGCTGGGACCCAAAATTTAATGGGAACATAATAAATCTTTTACTATTTAATCTATTATTAATTTTTTCCAGGCCACCCACTTTTCAAAGATTCAGACCAGGTGCCTCAAAAGACAGGTATTGTCTCTATTCTAGACTAATCAGACTAGTGAGCTTGCACTTAGGGCCAAACTCTCCCAGGCACCCTCAGTGACTGTCTGTTGTGATTGTCACAAACCTGGCTTGTTTCTGAAATAAGTCCTCTGGAGAATCTCACACTTAGTATCATTCCTGTGGGTAGTGTTGCTGTTCTCAAGAATTGGATTTGTTACCCAGTTTGCAGCAAGCCAACAATTACACACTCAAGAGTGACGTTGGTTATTTGTTTCAGAGTTCTGCAAGCCTGGGTGGTGAGCAGTATTCAAAAAATCAAGCATGCCAACTCTCGAAATTTTTACTATTTAGACATTGTAGGAAGTAGTGTCCATTGGCTAGAAGTTATGTAGATAGTTCTCCTATTAATTAGTATTCTGTCTTCTATCGGTTAATGACCCTCTCATTTCTCACGCTAATTAGTCCCTGTGCTCAGTCTTTCTCTTCTTTTAGGTCTGTGGGTTCCTCGGGTTGGCTGTCTGTGAGTCAATGGTCGCAATCAGCCCCTGCTGGAATTACCTTTTACCCAGTTGGAGTCACACAACTGCTGAATTGGCTTTATTAGATTATTTCTTATCATCTGAGTTCTGACAGGTGTCCTTGCAGCCTGAACATTCCACATTTTTTGTGTCCACAGTCAGTGGGCATACTTCTTCCCAAGCTTTGCTAACCTCTCCCTAGGTTCCAGATCATTGAATCATGTCCAGGCCCAAACCTTAACAGGGCAATACTACCAACAAGCAATTTGCTTTTCTAACACATGCACATCACTTACAGCTTATTAGCTTCTATCTCTTTCACAGATTAAATCTCTGCTCTTGATTAGGCTTGAAAATATACAAAGAACATCCTTTCTTAAGAAAATTTTACATATTCCACTTTTGCAACACTGTGTACACAGCATATGTGCCTAGCTGACAGGTCAGGTAGTCATACATAATCCCTTTAACTAAATCATGATGCAGACTGACTGGCAGCATTTGGAAGTTTTAAATCACTCTATATTTAACATCTAGTTCTCCAAAGAAAAATCCTCAAAAAGGCTGAATGTGCTGAGATTTCCTCAACAGAAAGAATTTATATATTTACTTTTGTCCTGCGTGCTCTTGGCCCCACAAAATGATTTGATGCTAAAAGAAATTCTTCATATCAGTGGATTTCCTGCTGTTTCCCTTCAAAATGAATAAGGTCAAAATAAATCAGGCCTGTCGTCAATCTGCTGTCACTTTCTCTTAATGAATATTCCTCTCCATCTATGCTTTGTTTGACCAAGACAGTTTCATCTCAAGTTGAAATTAAGAATCAACACCTCGTTTTCCCACATTTGCCTTTCCTGCTGATTCACCTCATTCTGGCACACTGAAATCTGAGGAGCTTCATGTGCTAAAACATTAAGTGGTAGCCTCCAACAACTGATGGGAGAAAAGCTGCAGCTGGGGTCTGCTTACAAATACCAACCATTCAACCAGCAGCTGTACAACAAACAAATTAATTAATCAGGATCTCTAAGGTTGGCACAGCAAGGGACCTAATCCAGTCTTAACTAGGATCCTTCCCTAGGTTAGTAACAGGCAAAGAAGAAAATCAGGAATTCCACTAACTTATCCTTCTGTCAGCCCTAAGCACCAATAGAAGTCAACAAAATTGAAAATAAATCTTAGACTAAGAAGCTGGTTGGAGGAATCTAGAGGAATAAGGTGATTCTAAAAGGATGGCAAAAAGAAAGATAACTTTTTGTACCCCCCAGCTGTAAATATCCTAGATAGCAGATCAGTTTGCAGTCTGACACAGGAGATCAAGCCTGAAAAATCAGAGCTGCTTACAGTTGAAAGAAATGAATGATGATATTGTGTAGGAAACTGAGAGATAACTTTAACTCCTAGAAACTACACTGGTACTCATTAGGGTTCGGGGAGAGGAGGACTGGTCATTGTGATGGAATGGCAAACTGTCTGTGCACCAAGTTCCTCCAACATCTTGAGTTCTAAAAGTCACTGAAAACAGGAAAAGTACTTCACAGTGCTGAGACAACAAAAATAAATCAATCAATCAAACCAATGACAAACTTGTCAGTATCCTGAGAGTACCTAAACAATAAGTTTTGACAAAGATGCTGGAAGACAAGGGGAAAAATAACAAAAGAAGTGTTCTTTCCATAGTCTTTGCTTTGAGATTCTCCACAAACCTCCCAGTTACCCGATGGTTTTGTTTACACTTCTGTAAGATTGAGAGATCAATGAGACATGAATTCTGGAAGACTCCATCTCTGAGAGTTAATGAGGAGAGCCTAAATAATAATACCTAATATCAGTAGAAATGCAGCATTTCATCAAAAGCAAGCTCAACTTTCAGCCAAACCTTCATTTCACCTCACAAACTGCACAAATAAACAACATAAATAAACAAAAAATAACATAATTAAAATCTGAGTCAGTTTTCTCTCATTCAGGACATTGATGAAAACATGGCCCATTCTGGAAAAGGAAAGTAGAGAGGTGGAGAAGTTCTGGGTGCTTTTTAGATTTATATATATTTATATATATATATATATATATGTTTTGTTGTTGTCGGGTTTTTTGGGGTTTTTTTTAGGTGAGTGGAAGTTTTAGGCTGTCAGCATAATGTAATAAGGAATCCCATTGTCAGGAAGTAATTGGCTTTTACATCAATATTTATAATATATTACTAAGCCTATACCCTTGCTGATTTCACACCAATGCTCAACCTTTTCAAAGATAAATTAATCATCCAGCTTGAAGTACTGCAAAATATTCTAGGCAGGTTATAAATAACTCCTTCCATCAGATTCTCAGATCATACAATATCAACAGAACCAATAGAGTCATGCCAGCATTGGATTTGACTTGTAACCCCTGCCTCAAGGAACAGAGTCAACTCCATGATACAGCAAAAGGCTGATCAAAGAGATCAGAGGAGGAAGTTATAAACAACTAGATTACAAATAAGTGGATTAGTTGCTTTCATTTTTCTGTCACAATTATTATAATGATTCCTCAAACTTAACACTATGACAATGGAGAGAATGTCACTCCACATCCATCCGATGTGCAATACAGCTAATACTATTTGAGAACTAATCCAAAAGCAGAGGGGCCCTACCCCTCATGGCATAGCTTGCCATTCTATGTTACATGTTCTTATTTTGTCACCTTCATTAGAGAAATTGCAACCCTCCTTTTCCCCATATCCCCAGATTTGTATAACTTTCTACCATAGTTTCAAATGCTCAGGGCTGCAAGATCAACAACCACACTAATTATTTGCAAGGTCAGCCTTGAGCTATAACATACAAGGTATATTCAGTTCACTGGAAAGAAGGAGGACACTTTGTTGTTATATACTGTATTTACAATGAGAGAACAGGTTTTTTCCATGGACTTCTTACCTACAGTCAGCTGATGTAGCTGATGATAGTCACTACAAACTGATGGCATCACCAGAATTTTTGAATATGTCCAAGTAAACAGTACTCAATACTAAAATAAAAGTAATAAATAAGAGGTAATAAAAGAGGCAGTTAATTTGTGTTATGAGGAAGCAGTGTTATCAACCTGAAAGCATTCAAGTTCCAGAGATGGAGTGGCATACATGGAGTGCTTAAAACACTGACCCAGGATCCAGAGTAGAGCATAAGAACCCAGAGTAGGTTATGAGAATTCAATATAAGGTGTTATTCCCCTCCTTTACTTGTCATTATCTGTTTTAGGATTGTCTTTCACTATGTGTTCACATCAGAGAGCCCCAAGTACAATCATGTTCCACTTGTAGCCTCTTAATGCCTATATAAAAAGTAAGAGGCTTCAAGTCTTTTTGGAGATCCAAATCACAAATATATCAGCAAAAGCTATAAGAAAAACCTGTCCTGACATGAATGTTTCCTGGAGAAAGAAATTAAGATGTCACTTCAGTATCTTTCATCAATGCCGAATTCCCTTGCACTAAATTCATAATTTACAGTGTGTTGTTTCAAGACAGTGTGAATAATGAGATGAAGATTTTAGATATAAATTGATGCCTAGTATTTATTTTTATCTTCAAAAAAGTAATAATCATCTCTTTCAAAGATAAATTGGAATGACTGACCATCCATTGAGAACACTGTAATTGATTCAGACAGTGAAAAGATGTAGTGAGGGGAAGAATTCAACAGTGATGAAAGGAGATAGAGTCTATCCTGCAAACATGGAACCAGCAGAAGAAACACAGGGTCAGAATATTATTCAGATTACTCTGATGAGGCTTGTAACTTGAACTGTAAATTTAAAAGATGCTATGCACCAATTATTTTGATTTTTTATTAAGAAATTTGATTTTAGGAAGAAAATTTTTACTGAGAATTTTTAACTGAGACACTGGAACAGGTTGCCCAGAGAATCTGTAGATGCTCCATCTCTTGAATTGTTCAAGGCTGAGTTGGATGGGGCTTTGAACAACCCTAGTCAAAGGTGTCCCTGTCCATGGCAGGGAGTTTGGAACTACATGATTTTTTAGTCTTTTCCAACCCAAACCATTCTATGACCTTATACTGCTTTTGAAATGAAACATCCAAGTGATAAAGATGTAAACTCCATGCACTGCTGGTTGCTAAAGGATTTAATCCAGGTTTCAGTAATATTCCCACAACCTCTCCCCCTTAACTAAGTTGGGCTTTTCACAGTAAAATCAATGGACATTTCTATCTTCTAATACTGACTCTGCACCTGGAGTGAAGTATTTGGAGATATCCCTATGGCTGGCATTTCACCTTACAATTTTTTTTAATTTATTTCTTTAAGAACAAGAGTGTTTAAGTCTGTACTACCACTACTACTACTGGCCAAAGAAAAGGGCAGAGCAAAAACACAGAATATTTTATCTGGTCTGTCTATGATTCTTGTCTCATAACCTTGAATTATAAAAGTGGTATAAAATTCACCAAACCCTTTGGAGTTGTTTTAGACTCAGTTCTGCTATATGTGCTCTGTGTACAATGGAAGAGATGCTCCTTCTTATCACTTCCTGCACTGAGAGGAATGTTCTTTAGTTTGGGGTTTTTTAGTACTTTGACTAAATGTTTTGGAGCTTTGTACCAGTGATCTCAAACCCCAGACTTAAAAAGCTCCAGATCCAGCAGTATAAAATGCACTGATTCAAGGCAGTTTCTTTTCAAATAATTACTAGCTCTGAGCAGATGTTAATAAAAGGAATTGAAATATCTTTTTCATCTTCCCACCTCCATATCTCTCATGATAATAATTGGCTGCATGGCTTTCCAAGTACCATTTCTTTTATTTGACTAAACTATTATAAGAACTTTTAATCTTTTGGATGTTTAAGCTTCCTCCCAAAGTTTTTACAACATGCAAATACCAGATTGATTTTCCTATTACACCACAGCTTGGATTCCAGATCCACTCTCACGTGATCTCATGAGTTAATTAAAGGGTATGAAGTCAACAGATTATTTTCATTTATTATGAATTCCTATTCAATTCCTGACTGAGCATGGGATGACTGAAAACTGCTACAACTTCGAGAGTTACCATGCTGTGTGCCATTTGAAGGTAGGGACTCCAAGATCCTTCCTTTATAGCATTGAGCTGATAATATTTAATTTTAAAAATCCTTCATCCAGAATATCCTCTGAAAACACAGACAGCGAAACTTGTAGGAGCATCCTTACTGTCTTCCTGACCACACAAAGTATTATTTTTCCAAAATAAATATGTGAAAACAGAGGCCCTGGACCTAGGACCTGGGAAGTATTCCTGCATCCCAGACTTTGGATGTAAGCTGTCCAAGAGAGTTTGATATGTAATAGCAAAACCAGCAGTGAGTCATCAGCTAGTTTTGACAAAAAGTTCTAATCTGGATTCTATGATTTGGAATAAGAAATAAAGGTGACTTTCACTCCTGTTCATCATATTTATATTAGAGTGTATGTGACACCTATACAGGGACAGCAATGTCATCAGTGAGATACAAAATCCAGCATGAAAGGCATAAATCCTCATCTCTTGACCTGAAAGAGCAAATCTACTAGATGGACTAATAGCAGGCATTTGTATTTCTCTAGGTCAGCCTCTGGAAACAAACAAATCATATGCACTGAACCAAGAAGAAAACCAAGCAGGCTCTGCTGAGGCACTCACACTGGGCCCTGAAGAGTCGCAGGTTTCGTTCCGAAGCTTCAGATTTATTGCAGAATTTACTGTTCCTGTTCTGAGGAACAAAATTTGGATCTTCATGGTTCCTTCAATGTTTAGAAGCGTTAGGAAATATTTGCTCTTCCTGGTCAGGAAAACATCCCACAGGAACTGTACATTCTGCCTTTCACAAGGTGGAAGAGACGAGATTTTCAGAACTTACATGAACTACAAGAGCAGGTTATTTGCTCCTATGTGATCCCTCTGCATTTTTCTCATCCTAGAACTGAATCCATTCTAAATCACAGATCACCATTTTGGCAGAACTAATGGATTGTGCCCACTACGCCAGAGTGCAGAGTTCCCCCAGAACCTGCAGAGTCCATTTGCAGAAATGCAGACACAGAAATAGGTAATTCTTGATCAATGCAGGTGCGCATCTGGAGGTTTCTCTCCACAAAACTCCCACGTTGACCACTTTCTCAATTAACCAGAAAGCGCTAACATAGTGTCGTCCCTGAAGAAGTGAGAGAATGCAAAACAGCTGTTACCTTCTTTCTCAAGTTGCACATCTGCTCAACTAAATATGCTTGTAGGAAAACACTTTATTCTCTCAGAAGGTCTTATGATCGTATTACACACTGAGCTATAACACCCTGGGCTATAACTTCCAAGTACTCAACAGGCAGGCATCCCTGCTTCAGCAATCAAACCCTTGTTTCTGTCCCCCTGGCACATATTTTTTTGTCTGTAAAGTGAACACAAGGTAAGATCAGACATTAACCCTGCAAGTTTATACTTTAATTCCATGCTACACTTTGCCATGAGTTTGCCTCATTAAATTTATGTTTTTTCCTTAGCCACTCTTGTCACTACTCCTAAGTCAGCTTCTGTGTCACAAAGATGACAGCAAGCCTGTCCAGCGCTCCAAGCCCACACAGACAATGAATAACTAGGAAAATGACACTTTGAGTTCATTATATGTTGGTCAAAGCTATCCAGTTCCCACTATCTGTATCTATGACCAGGGACACATTTAAACTGAAACAAGTTGTTCTATTTTTCTAGTGTCATTTAACTTATGACACTTTAATATGTGCTTTACATGTGTGTGCCCCTTCCTTAGCATGAATAATTCCATCAGTTTACTGACACAGAGAAGGGTCCACATGCAACCAACAACTTCCTATTTAAGAGTCACACATATATGATATTTTAGGAATGCAACAGATTTTTCACCCTTATTTTGCAAAAGATGTGTCTGTGTTTATTTATCACTGCCATGAGTAATGTGTTGCTTTTTAGTCTGAATCCTATTTATACAAGTATGAAAACAGAGACACACATAAAGGAAGATTAGAAGTTCAAATTTTGAGTTATCTGAATGAAGGTCTTATTGCAACCAATGGAAAGCCAGGAAACTGATAACTAAGAGCTGACACTCCATGCGTCATGTTCTGTCAGGTTTCATTTTGTGGGTGTGTGTACATGTTTATGGGAGTGTCACTCTTCCTTTCTGGGCTTCTTTAATGTTAATTTTTAAATAGGACTCATATGCTGGAACAAAACTGAGAGACAAGAACATAAACACAAACTGACAGTGTCCTTAAAGACAATAAAGTAACACCAGTAGGTGCCATTGGCTGTGATTACCTTGACATGGTGCTGTGCCTCTGTCTCTGTCATGTTACTTAGCATGACCATTTAACCCAGTGCCAAAGGCTTTCCCTTGCACCTCCTTGCCCTTATTGGTACGATGTCTCCAGCTTACCCCACTTTTGGTAATGTAGTTATCTCAAAATCTGTGTTGCAGACCACAGAAAACCACAGGGGATTATTTGGCACATTGTGAGATAGAGACAGCACAAAACCATATTACTTCCAGCAAAAATCTCAACCCAAAGGGCTCAGAATGCTTCACAAATATTCAAATATACAAAAAATTAAGCATCATAGGAGCCTCTAAAAAGAAAGGGATTTTTTTTTTAAGATCCAGAGCGTCCATATTGATATAATTCCTGCTCCAAAAGAAGGCTATAGTCCACAGGGAGATGGAGATCCTACCAGGTCTGAAGGAGTTGTGAAAGCAGGGATAACTCCCTGCATTTCCTCCTCTGACTAGATTCTCCCTTTCTAAATAGTGTGAATGAGGGCTTACAAACACCATCAGCGGTAAAACAGTGAACAATGAAGAAATTGTTGCCTAAGAATACCTTCAGCACTGAGGGTGATACAGCCTCCTTGCACTGACCCTCTCTTTTGTGTCTTGTTAAGCACTTAAAACCAG
Organism: Emberiza elegans; assembly: GCA_024865655.1. NCBI lineage: Eukaryota > Metazoa > Chordata > Aves > Passeriformes > Fringillidae > Emberiza > Emberiza elegans. The sequence continues at coordinate 20,829,649 of JALJVW010002597.1, read as the reverse complement.
GGTGCCTGGATATCTGTGGATAGGAAGAACTTAACTAAAGCACAGATTTCAGAGTGAATAAAGAAGAGGAGGATTGACAAACTTGAAGTGATTAAACGTCTCTGCTTATTCTTTTTTATTCTTTCCCCAGTCTGCTGATATTTTTTTTATATTCTCGGGTTTAGAGTTGAAAACAAGGTGGGACTGAATTGTTTCACAAATACTGTGCAACAAAGAGCAGGCAAGGATTGATTTGTGAATTTACCTCATATTTTCCTTTTTTCTTTTCCTCCAAACACATTGACTCTAAATGCCATTGTGTTTCATTACAAAGCAATTTAATTTATTCTCTGTGGCCACCTCTAGGATTCTTTCATTCTTGCTGCTTTTTCACTTATCTGTCTTTGCTTGAATGATGTGGATTTGAAATGTTACTCTGCAGATAATTTAGTTTGCATGCTATTTTCTGAACGTGTTTTAACCTGAAGATCCCTTTTGATTATAAAGGAGACATGACTGGCATTTGTAATAATTTCCAATGCATTTTCATGTATTAATTAAGATGTGGGGGATTTCTTTTCACTTTTTTTAGGCAGCACAGAAGTGGCCTTGGAATTAGATCTGATGAATGACACAGGGGAGTATGACTTCCAGAAGCTAAAGGTGCTGGTAACAAAGATACTGTTTTCAGATAATACTCCTCCTATGTCTGTAAATATCTCTCTTCTTTCATTTTTCCAAAATCATCATGCACTTTAAAAAGGTCACTGTGATTCTTTAAATGTGCTTATGTTCATTCATGTCAGCATTCTCCACAAAGTATTTAAAATATTTTCATCCTTCTCATGGCTTTCCAGAAGTCTGGCCCAGGATACCAGGAGATGAGCAGTACTTTGTGGATCCTGAATCCCAGACACTCCTCAAAGCCATGGCAATTGTCTTACAGTCCATCTGACAGGCTTACTCATCCACCATGTTATGGGAAGCAAGAAAAGTAAGTCCCTGAAGTCCTCCCAGAGGACCTCGTAAACCTAGCTCTGGTCTTTTGATGTTATTGTGGGTGAGCAACATCCAGAGAGAGATATGCAGGTAATCTCTGTGCAAGGAGTTTAGTCAGTTTAGCAGCTACTTGATAAATATGGAGCTTGGGTGTAAAGGATGCATAAATGACTAATAGATATAAACATCTTCAAAAATGCAAAACTAGCTTTTCAACATGGGTTTCCACTGTTACCTATAAGCAAATAACCAGCCAACCAAATAAATAAAAAATAAAAGCAATAAAAAGGAGATGAAGAATAAAATCTACTCTTGACTAAAAAGAAAGGGATAAAAAGACCTTTATGTGTACTTTTCAGGAGTGCAAAAGGTAATTGAAAAACAAATCCATGTAACTTTTTAATAATTCAAAGAGAGAATTATCTGAGTGATTTCAGTAATATATTTTCAATTTCCCTTTCTGTTTAGGTATTATCCTTGAGGAAATCACTATTTTCTGGATTATGTTGTTCATTTAAAATTACTGCTCCATTATGTTCCTTGCATGTATCCCATATCATGTATTTGTTCTTGCACTGAATGAATACTAGTGTTGGAATCAACATTTATCCCATTAACATTTATTTAATTAATACTGTCTTCAGAAATATTCCATCTTCTCAGATACATATTTTTGAGAGGAAAACAATCCCAAATGGACTAGCTAATCAAACTCACTTGAAATATTATTTTATTTTACTAGAATTCACTTTTTTCAGCATTTTTAGAAGTATTTTATTGCACTAAAAGAAATAAGAAGTGCAACTTCTATTATTTCACAGGTGAAACATTGATGTTAAATTATGACACTGAAATTGGCATTATTCAGTGATATTGAATGATATCACTGAATAGCATATACTAGTCTACCATAATATCAGTAGTCTAGCATATACTCTATGCTGTAGTGTACCCTATGAAGTATGAAGCAACCTTGAAGATGGTTACAAGTGATGCCTGTACAATTTTGTGAAGAACCCTAAAGTCATCTCAGGTAGGTTGCAGTCAGCAAGGTGAATTATTGTTATCTTACCCCATATCTGTAACCCAGGAACAGAAATTTGATTGTAACAGGGTGGTTTATTTCTTTCAGTTCAACCCTTTCAGCATCTTCCTTGCTGTGCCCTTTATTTCATTGACAGTGGGTTTTTTTTAATGCATTAAACTGGTCTGAGTGGTACTTTAGATCAAGTGGCCTCTCTATGCTGTGACAGAGCTGTGGCTGAGAATTCTCATTTGTGAAAATCTTTCAGAGTATGTCCTTGTTCATACCTGAAACAAAAATGAATTGTTTCATAAATCAGTGGTTATTGTCAGCCTTTTAAAAACAGGGCAGTTGCAGCAAAGTTTCAAGTTCCAAACAGAAAGCTTCAGGTCTGATGCAAGAAGAGTGGCCAAAAGGTCCAGGGTTGTGTCACTCAGTAGCTAACATACCCTGATGAGGATGTGAGACCAGTTCCAGACCTTCTTTCTGATTAAAACAACACTAAATCTAGCTAATATTTGAAACTGAGTCCCCAGTACCTTACACTTTTAGCTGCAGGATGCAGAGCAGGAAATTCAGCTTTTAATTAGAATTCTTTGATTGACATTTATTCAAGAGAAAGCAGAATATGAAGCCAACCATACCCTCTACTCAAGACAGTAGCCAGAAGTGTGGTATTGTACTTTCCATTCCCTAGCTAAAGAATGTAAAATCCAACATTTTCTACAAAATTCTGGAGGAGTTTGAGGGCTCACATTTTGGGAGCAGACAGACAAAATCTACGTGTTGTTCTCAGAGTGATGGATCTGGATCAAACAGGATGAAAATTCATTATTTTCAGAGGTCTTGTGTGAAGACTTGAACAACTCTCTTTTTCTTGCTCACTCTTTTTATCTCCTAAAGCAGGGCAAAAGATCTTGCTATCTGGATTCACAACTGATATGAAACTTCAGAAATAGCTGAGAAAGGGAAGAGAACTTACACTGTAGGTCACTCTATGGGTCTTCTTTTATTGAAAACAAGAGCAGAAAGCTCAAAAGGAGCATGTTTACCCATTTGGCACTAACATAACATGTGCTTTGGGGCTAGCAAAGAACACTGCCTTTTCTCAGAGATCAGTTTTGTGTTATGGTGTAAAGCATCCAAATTACCTAAGGATGAGTTAATGATTGGAGTTTGTTTATTTTGTTTTCTTTTGTTTTATCTTTTAAGTGAATAGTAACATGGATGTGTTGAAAGGAAAATTCTACTTTCTCCTTATTGCTTTGATACTTCTCCCTCTGCCGGTTCTCTCTCGGCTTTCTTCTCTTTTATTCTGTGAGCACCAGCCATTGGAAGGGCTGCTTTTTGTCTGGGGAGAACCCTTCAAAGCATCAACTTCTCTGCACAGCTGTGTAGTCAGAGCTGCAAGATGGTTCATAAATCCCCAAAGCAGATACATGCAGGGTATTGCTCTAGTACAAACTCCTGTGAAAAATAGCACAGGAAGGCACAAATAGGACATGAGGATCTGCAGCATAGCAAGTTCAAGTAAAAAAGGTCATTGTGATTCAAGCAAGATGCATAAACCTCTCTTCCAAAGCAATAAGCTGCACTTTTGAGTCTCCTGGGGTTTCATGATGGTTTGACTGGTGATGGTCAGAAAAGTTTCAAAAAAAACAGCTTCAGTCAGAAAAATGACAGTCCATTGAAAGTGAAGCATCTTGCAGAAATGTGCCAATTTAAACAAGTCTGCCAGCAAAACTCATCAGTTCCTCATGCCTCTTCTCTCCTTCACTCATTCACCCAGCTGCTGAGATGCTCCTTGAAGGACTCATCACCGCTCAGATCTCCCAGGCTTTTAAACTTCTGGGATATCTTCCTTCTGGACCTTTTATGGTCAGGAAATCTGTTTTCATCAGCAGTGAGAAGAATTTACTGGACAGGGTTACCAGTCTTGCTGCCACAGTGTCCAGAGCCCTGGGAAAGGGCTCCTGGTCACCCTGCAAGCCACCATCCTGAATGAAATGCTGTTGTAAAATGCAGGTCCACTGACGAGGGGAGAGAATGATGCATCTGACTCCATGTTCCCAAGGTTAATTTATTACGTTATTATACTATAATACATTAAAGAATACTATACTATACTAAAAAATACAGAAAAGATACTTACTGAATGCTAAAAAGATAATAATGAAAACTCGTGAATCTTTCCAGAGTCCCAACACAGCTTGGCCCCACAATGAGTCAAAAACTACTCACACCAGAGTCCAATCAGGCAATCACCTGTGGGTAAACAATCTCCAAACACATTCCATATGAGAACACCACAGGAGAAGGAAATGAGGTAAGAATTGTTTTCTTTTTCTCTGAGGCCTCACTCTGCCTTTCAGCTTCCCAGGAGAAAAAACTCTGGGTGAAGGAACTTTTTCATAGACTGTGAATGCCACAAAGTACAAGGAGTTTCCATCCTTCACCCTGGCTAGTGGCCAGGCACTAGCTGCCTCATGTGGCCCTGGCTATGCAACCACTGAAGCTTGGGGAGCCAATTACTCTGAAGGTACAGCAGTCATCTACCCCTATCAATTCATGGCTGAGCACATGAAACTGGTCAGAAATAGCCCCACTTTGAGTCAGTAGGTTTCAAGAATTTGGAGAAGAAGATTTTATTTTAGAAATAGCAATTTAGGGCATTTGTAAAATTATGTACTCTAGAATCTGATTTTAACAAACGCCTTAAAATTTTGGTCTCTCTGAAGATGAAAATGTTTCAGATAATGCAAAATTTGTGAAGAACAGGAATGTAGTTTGCTGACCAACTGTAATTTTTTCTAAAGGGATAGCTTCATAGGTTGTATAAATAGTTACTTTACTGCCCTATTGCAACATCCCAGCCCAGTGCCAGTTGCTAAGAAAATAAAAGCTCATATCAGCACTAAAGGGAATGAATGAATGCAAACAAATACTTTTTCCACAAACAAGAGACCTTGTTCTTTTCCCATTGCATCGGTGAGATTGTCCTCAGCCATTGACTACACAGGATGAAGATATCACTTGTATCTATATCCAGAGAAATACAGTGGTGATAACAAACAGGAATTTCAAGAAAGGAAAAGGGGAAGCTTTTACTCATAAAATCTATTATCAGCTTGAACAAGCCTCATGCAGTAAATGTTGAAAATGGACAGAAAACATGATCTTCAACCCTGACATAGACCATTTACCCTCGTTAAAACTGCATGCTTCACAGCAGCCTCTGCATCATACATCTTTCAAAGTGTGTGTTTCCAATGGGATAGCAAGACAAAGAGCAGTCCAGTATTCCCAAAAAGTCTTTTAGAATTATTTGGAAAGTGTCTGAACTAGACTGAGCACCTGGAGAGATTCTGGTTCCATTTCTGTCCATACTGCATTATTTTACTTTACTTTTCTAAGTACTAATCCTGGAGGGAAAGGCATAATGATTCTACAACAATGCTCACTGAATCCCCTTTCTTCCCCCACCAAAAGTCAGTCCCCAAAGCCTGAGCCATTCACTATGTCTGAATCTCAGATTTAGCTTTCAGGACATGGAATAGTGTGTGAGCCATTTACAAGTACTGAGGGAACACAGTGCAGGTATTGATTATCTATTATGGTTTTCTAACATTATGCTGGATTTAAATCACACACAGAAAAATGAGCTTGGCTGAAATTAGATTTCTTGCTTTTTCCTTTTATCTTTTTCCTAGCTAGCAAAGCTTTGCTCCCCAAATTACTTTGCACTAAGTTACTTTGCATTAGCTGTTTTCCCCACAGTCTTTCATTGCACTCAACTTTAGCACAGTTTCAATATTTTCTGGTATAATTTGCAAATGTATGGAGAGAAACTCTGCCAGGAAGAACTGCATTAACCTAAAGATGCATAAAAAACCCAGATGAAAATAATCTGTCAAAAAATGCTTAAAACATCAATGACATTTTTGTCAACATTTTGAATTACTGTCTCCAGAAAGGATTACATCTTTCCAGAAGATATGATTATTTTTTACTAGATAAACATCTGAAATTTGGAGTAGCTAAATTTAAGCACATCATCCATGCAATATTTGTAGAGAGGTTTTCTATCCCTGGAACCTCTTCAGACCTAGAATGTGGATCTGAATGCCACAGCTTGGACTTCCACTCACCTGAAAACTCATTGTCGTTATTCACTATTTTATAGGCAACATCTCTGTTTAATTTCTAGGCACATTACTATTATTATTATTGCTGTTAACTTGGAACCTTCCCAATTTTGTCACTTGTGAGAGATGTCAAAGGACATTGCAACAGTTATTCATTGATAACTACCATTCAAACGTTCAACTGCACCAAAGCCCATTATGGCAATGTGTAGGAAACACAGCCTCTGCCTACAAGTGCTCTGTAAGAGACTGATAAACTGAATCAGAGACTTCAGTTGGGAATTCCATACATAAAGACATCTGTGAAATAAAGCAAGCAGCTCCTTCTAACAAACACAATGCAAATATTTCACCAGCAATTCAGAGGGGCATTTAAATAAATTTTACATTGCCACAGAGCAGTAAACACGACAGTGAGATGTATACTAAATGCATGGTCTTAATGCCAGCATAATGTTAATTTCTTTCTCATACATTCATAAAGTCGAATACTATATAATTTCTTCTTCTACCTTGTCACTAAAAGTGAAGGTGTCCTAGTGGAATTGACCTGTGCAGTCAGGTGGCAAAGTGTTAATTAGTTTTCAGAAAATATTAATCCATTGAATTCTAAGAGAATGAATTTTTTCCAGGGAACTGAAAAAGTTCACTGTGACATGCTTTGAATTAGCAAACCATGTCTTTGGAAAACACCACAAAATAATGATTTCCTGGGTGCACTGCTCCACAGGTGCCCTGGTAGTTAAAAGCTTAAAATACAAAAAAGAATCACAGGGAGAAAAGAATGAAATTCTACTGTTTTGTTGCAATTTGAGCAGAATGCACATTTGTAGAGTTGAATTTAACCAAAATATAATCCAATAGTTTTCCTGAACTACTAGTCTCTGTCACAGTGGGGTTTCTGTTCACCATAGCTTAAAATAAATTAACCAACTAATTAACACCAATCTGACTTAAAGAAAGGAGCTACAAAGATGAAATGAATACAGAAAGAAAAAAAGTTGATAGCAATGAATATAACAGACAGATATTAGCAATTACAGAAAAGCGACAGGGGGAGGAAAAGGATATCAAGGGAATAATTTCTAGATGGAGAAATTTAGCAGATCAGAAAGAACTTTTAACAACAAAAAGAACATGAATGTAGCCCTGGCTTATTCCTACCCAATAAAAGTAAGACCAATGATAAAAAGATGAAAGGGATGCATACATTCAATAGACATTTCTGTTCTCAGCTTGGAAAAAACAGGTAATATATTCTGGTCTCAGCACCTGGTGGTCTTTCAGTATCTTCCTTTCTGCCAGCAACGCAAGACTATATAGGGAGCTGCTATAACTAAATATATTTAAATCAGCACACATATATATAGTTGTTATGCACAGGCTTTGAAAACTAAAAGGTTCTCCCTTTGTTGATTTTTAACGAATCTCGGAAAGATGGCAGATTTAAAGTGGATACTTAAACAAAATGACACATTGTGTTCATCAGGATTTTAAAAAAAAATTAAAGCCCATAAGCACAGTAGATAAGATGTATTTCAATTTGATTTCAAAAGGTATGATATGACATGGAACTTTTGAAATCAGATTACTGCTATAAAAAACAAGAAGGCATATGCTATGGTAATTAGGAAATAGCTAGCTTTCTTGTAGAAAACTGAGAGACATTAAAGAAATAAATGGTGGAAAAGTCTTGTGAATTATTTAAGGCTAAGAAATTCTAAGGTTAAGAAATTACCATAGGGTTTTGCATTAGAACAGATGATAAATTAGGGAGTTAAACTTTCAAAACATCTGGGAAATAAACAATTAACTCCAGAAATCCACAAGGTCTCTTACAGGCAGAAGATCAGGTGAAATAATCATAATATCCTTTCAGTCCTTGGAATTTATTTATCTATTAATTAGGGCTATGTAAGTGGGATTTCACTGCTCCAAGGCACTGAGCTGAAAGCTTAATTTACCTGGTCAGCATGGACTTATTGTACAAGATGTACATGAAATTGCACTTTCAGTTTTAAATATATGTTAGTGACCCAGCAGTCAGGTCAGCAAAAGGCAGGGAATAATACAACAGCCATGGCACAGACACTTTTGCAGGTATGAGTCAGAACTTATGACAACTGAGCATCTGCTACTCAGTTCAAGCCTGTATTGGCCAATACCTTCTGTTATCATAAATGTGATAGAGGTTTGTAACATAATTAAGAACAGTTTCTGCAAATCTGAGGTGCTCTCTAGTGTTTTTCTAAGTCTTTTGAACCACATTGTAGTCCCGGTGTGGCTGCCGAAAGCAGTGATGTTCTTTGAAATTATTATGTTCATTAAAACATCATCAGTTGGCAGCAATGGCTCAAATATGTATGGTGGCACTGGGAACACATATTTAATCTAACCATTCAGTAAAAAAGAAAGAAACAAGGGATAAGGTTTTTCTTCTGGAGGATAAAGAACATAGAGAGTAATTCAATATTTGTTTTACTATTTCTTAAATGACTAGTTTGCATTTATATTACTATTTATTACCATCTAATCTGCAAAGGCTACTCAGTCCACTTTTTTTCATGCTACATTTAGAAATGTTTCCCACTGCTCCTTTAAACTAAAATTATTTTTAGTAGAAAAACCAAGTGATGAAAATGCTCAGTCTCCCATAGTCTTGGCCATGTGTGTTTTCCTCATTGTATTTCTACAAATGCTTTACACAAATGCCAAGTAAACTTTTAATAGCTAATGAAAATACACAATAGATCTTGTCTTCTATACTTTCTCTTCTCCTTGACATTTTCTTTTTTTCTGTCTCCAAAAAATGAAATACAGACTAATTCACCTGATGAAATGCCATGTGACCATTCACACTGCTAAATCTTCTCAAGGATGAAAGCAACCAAAAAAAGTCATCCTAATGACTGCTTTTCCTACCAAAAACCATGGTTGTCTTGCTTTCAGATTGACACAGAGCTGCAGGTAATGCTTGCCTGTCCATGGTGGTGACATTAGCAAGGATGACCAGGTGGGGAGTGCCTGGATGGCAGGAACCTGGCTGTCCTTGTAAGGTTTCTTGCGTTGGAGAGGTAATCCATTCTACAAAGATGGCTTTCAATAGTACCTGTTCTGGGAAAAGAGGAGTAAAGTAGACTCAAGTCTTGCCCCTCTTCAGCTTTTCCCATTAGACCTCACCTCTGACCTGGGTTCTTTCTGGAAGAAAACAATAAGCCCCAACTTCTCTCCACAAGATTCTTAAGACTTCAGTTTGTCCTTACAATGGAGAGGAAAGCTGCTAGTCACTTTCTTTTCCTCTTGAAGCAAAGCAACTGGCTGAATCATTCCTGGATCAGATCCATGTGTTTACTAGTAAAGTCAGGCAGTATCTCCTCCAGATGCAGCACCTCACCCTGAGCACAGACCTCCCGTCAAACATTCCCGTGTGCGTACTGCAGCTATTTCTTCTCCTTCATCTCATTTTACCTGAGAGGGGTTCACTCCACCACTGCCCCTTGCACAAAGATGAATTTGCCCTTGCACTCTATTAAAATCATGGTTAGTTTTTCTGTGGTCCTTCTACAATGATTTATCATTCTATAGTCAACCCTTGTCCTGCAGCCATCATGAAAAAGATGAAAATAAAAGGGAAAATATTCCTATCATATAGAATGGACCAAGAAGAATTTAACTACGATCAGTTTGTTAAAACTAAACAGCATGCTGGAATGTGTAGAATTTAGTCCACTTCTCATTTTTAGTCCTAGTTTCTATGCCTTGAATTCATTGACATATCTGAATTTGGTATTAAAAATCGATTTGGAGCTTATGAACACAAAATTTTGTTTCTATATTTTTCTATTAAAAAAAAATCCTTACCAAATTTAAATTTTTCAAGTTTTCCAAGCTGAAATACATAAGCACATATTCTAGATTCTCCTTGGATAATCCTATGACTTTTCCTCCCTCTCGCATCAGGATTTATTATCCTGTGGCAGTGACTTTTATAGGATGGTAGTGTTATTTCTTTGATTTAGATTCTTTGCAAATACCACAGTCTATTAAAAGCATCAGTTCATCAAAGTCCACAGTATTAATTTACCAGGAATATCCCCACAGGATTTTTAAAAATAATTTTGTATTATGAAATCATGCTTCAAACTGAACTAAAAGAAATCTAATTATAAATGGGAGCATAGTGCTAATTAAACCACCCACTCCAGCATTAAGGCCCACTTGGGGGTATTCACATTGGTAAATTGCCAATTTAAGCTAAATTGCAGGATATAATATCCAAGTATTTGCAAGCCCTACCTTTTTGCTACTTTCTCTCCTTTGGTCTGCTCCAAAGGAGCATTTAATAATAAAGTACAGAAGAGAAGAAATCTGAGTACTTTTCAATTACTGATATTTTTTTTTTGTGAATAACCATAGCTAACTGGTGTACCAAGGGTCAATCTAAAACATGGAAGTTTGCAAGCTTGGCTCTTCATATGGTTAAATGCAACCTGGAGTGCTCTCTAACACACTTGGCCTGTCCCAGTCACATTGTCTGCCCAAGGCATACCAAAGAACACCAAGGAAAGCAGTTGTGTGCCAATCCATGCTCAGAGCTTTATCATTTTCCAGCACAGGGTCCCATTTCAGGAGAAAGGGGCCTCAGCACTCAGTGGTCTGAGCCACAGCACTGATATGACTCATGTAGCTTCTCAGCCTTGAGCCTTCACAATAGAGGGGAAGTCCTCTGATCAATCCTGTTGGATCTGCAGTCTCTACTAGTACACAAGCCAAGTGCCACCTGAGCCAGGCAGCCTTGATCTTGTCTTCAGTCATTCAGACTAAAGGCTCCTCCAAACCAAAACAAGTAACTTGTCTATGATAAAATCACCTGCTCTGCTCTGATATTTGTTCACAGAGAGAGAGATTAAAATGAATTCTCAGAGCATTCATTTTAATGAGAAGGGAGAAGATTTGATTCCCAGTAAGCCAGTATTCTGCTGAGAGATGCCAAGAAAGCGACATGACCTATTCAAGGGCTTGATTTCAGAGCAAGAGCAGTGGTGCAAATCTTTTGCTCTGAGAAAGCTAATTAGGTCACAGATGCTTTGCCTCTCTGACTAGATAGTGAGAAGGCTGGATGGAGAAGAGCCATGGCAATCAATCCTTAGTTAGTAGTGACAGCTGGAGGACCAGGGGAAAATAAGAATAGAAGGAGAAATCTTAAAAGATTTTGTCTAGGACTGTATATGCATTATATCTCTTATCTTTCCAATATCTATTTTTCACACCAAATTTGGCTTCTTGGTAACTCCTTGGTGCTGCTATCAAACACTAAGAGGAGTTTCATCTCTTTAGTAGACAGATCCACAGTCGGGGACATTTTCAACCCGTTCACAATGCTTTCTTCCAATAATGTATGCCTGGAGAGATCCCACAGGTAACTTTTAAATGTTTGTTACTGATGTATCACTACACAGCACTGTGATTCCATACAACAACTTACCAAATAAATGGTGCCAAGCTTGTTCACAGTTTGGCTGATAAATCCCTGAAGACAGCCTAGAGAAGGAATTAGCAGTAGCACTTTGCAGGTAGAACCGTCCAACACACAGAGAGCAGTGGAATGCTGCCTAAGCCCCAAGCCAGCAAGGGGAGGGCTGTGACAGATTACTTGTCATTAAGACACCAAAGTGTTGACCAAAGCAAACATAATTCCTCAACAGGAAAAATAATCCTGTGAAAGAAGAAGGAATTTCTTCTATATATAGTATTATTCTTTTATTTTCTATGAGGTGTGGTACTCATCATTTTTTCCTACGTATTTGTGTACCCTTTGTATCTCCTATACCATTCTATGTTATTAACCGCCATAATTCATACCAGATGTTTGTCTTCCACAGAAAAAATCCAATTTCTTCTTTGGGATGTTTCATTGTTTTGAAAGATGTTATGCTTTCACATGCCTGCAATGAAAATCCTGGATGAAAACATGAAGTAAAAATAGGCATTAAGCAAAAATAGGCATGTCTGTACATACCTTATAAAATTGGATTTGCTTGATGCTGAGACCCTTCTTAGTCTCTTACAATTTTTGTGAACTTTGACAGTCATGGGTGAAATTTATTATCCTGAACATTTGCCCTAAGCTTTATCAGTGTCCTGGAGGAGGCGAGGAGGATAACAATCACAAGGTTTTTAAATTACATGAGATTGGTGGGAACAGTTTAAATGAATGAGGGCAGGACTTCCATTCAGAGGGACATAGAGAGTCTGGAGGAATGGCCACACAGGAAACATAATAAGGACAAATGCAAAGTCTTGCTGCAGGAAAGGAAAGACACCTGTAGTGGTACAGGCTGGGGACTGATGGACTGGGGATCAGCTCTACAGAAAACAAACTGGGTATTCATGCAGAGAACGAGCTGGGTATGAGCCTGCAGTGTGACTTTGCAGCAAAGAAGGCCAGCAGGACCCTGGGCTATGTTAACAGCACAGCCAGGAGGTTGAGGATGTGATTCTTTTCCCCTTACTCATCAACTACTATATTGTATCTAGGCTACTGCATCCAACTTTGGGCCCCCAATACAGGAGGGACACCAAGAAACTGAAGGAAGTTCACTGGGACCACCAAGATGTTCAGAGTCAGAAGTGCAAGCACAAGTGCAGTCCTGTTAGGAGAGACAGAAGTGAGGGGTCTTGTTCATTTTGGAAAAGAAATACTGTGGGCATGTGCAGCAGCCTTCTATGACCTATGAGGAGGTTATATATATATGCAACTTTTTCACAGTGGCGAATGGTGAGAGGATGACGGACAATAGGTACAAATTTAAACAAAGGAAAACCAAATTGGATGTAAGAAAACACTTTTCCATGATGAGGACAGACAACCAGAGAAGAGGTTATGCAGTCTCAGTCTTTGAACATGCTTAAGATCATACTGGAAAAAAACCCCAAGAAAACCAGTCTGATCTAATGGCTGACTTTCCTTGGAGCGGGAGTTTAGACTAGAAATCTCCTGAAGTTCCTTCTCACCTGAATTCCATGATAAACTCATTTTTTAAAGTTTCAGTCAGGAGACTGTGTTCATTCCCAAAAAAACTTTAGTTCTGTAGGGTCTATAAAAGTGACTTTTTCATATTTTAGTTTGAAATTACTTCTGTGTTGGGGATGTTCCTTTTGCTGTTCCATTAAAACACATTCAAGACAGAAAACCTCTTCTCAAACTGAAGTGGTTCATTTTTTAAAGTTTCATTCCCAAAAAACAAGACAGAAAAACTTTCAAACTGATTCCCAAAAAAACTTTAGTTCTGTAGGAAAATGTTTTTCATATTTTAGGTTGAAATTACCTTATAAAATAAGAGCCTTGTTAACCTTTGCAAAATCAGCCTTGTTACCCTTTGCTACTTGGGCTAAGTAGAAGGGAGCTATGGGAGAGTGACTCAGCTGGAACAGGGGTGGGAGATGTGAGAGACATGAGAGACATGCTGCGTGACTGCCCCATGTCCACATTGTGGTGTATGGTGGTTGGTTGACCTGGGCTTGTTGTGCCTTAAAACTGTGTTATCTGATAACCACCTAACTGCCTAAAAAGACCTGGTTTTGGCATTGAAGGGGCTCTCCTTTGCACCTGCCCAGGGAACTGAGTCACTTTGCTTCATACAGGAACGAGTTAGAAGTTGCCCAGAAAGTTACCTGAAAATGTCCTTCCCTTTTTCCACTGATTGCATAAAAAGGTTAGCTTTGAGATTTACCTTGCCTACCTTTGGGAGTCTACAGTGTAGGTGTTCATTTCTGAGCTAGTCAGCCCATGTTCCCTTTATAGCAGGGTGTAGGAGTTAACAGCTGGTTAGTTGAGTCCTGCCTTGGATGACTAGCCCAGACACAGAACTTTTAGATATTTAAATTAAATTAGATACCTCTCATGACTAACAACAGCTATCTAGCCTGTGTTTGGTTTTCCACACATCCCCTTTTCCCCAAAATGTGATCTAAAAGCAGTTTTATGTTATCATATGGTTTTCTATAAAACACAAATATATTGAACACAGTGAATATTTTAATCTTTATTTGAGTCTATTGTGCCTATTTTATAAGTGGAGGACTGCACCATCTGCAATAAGAAATACCCATAGACATAAATGTCTAGGGGCACTTCAACTCCAAATACCTGTCCTTACCCTTGTTGGTTTGAGTTAGTTAGATGTAACCTTACAGGAGCCCCTTACATGGCCTGAAATATGGTTTCTACAACTTTTTACTAAAACTGGGATTGACAATCCACCACTCTCACACACTGGTCACAAAACATTCCACAAATAATTATCAGCAAGGAAGCTCTATTTATCCCCATTTAACAACAGAAAAAATCATACAGTAGTTTTGATTGTGGCTTGAAGAAGCATTCAAATTGTCATGTTAATTCTCTTAAGTGAATTGACTTCATGAGCTTTTTCTCAGCTGAAGGAAGATGTGCCTAGAATGCCGGACAGTGATCCTGGGGACTAATAAATTTCCTAATAGAAAGCTAGGAAAAAAACTCTAGGGAGAGAACTAAATAATTAAAAAATATCTTTTTTCTTCCAGGAGATGAATTAATCTTGAGAAAGTTTCAGGGAGAAACCAATGGGAAGTGAAGGGCATGACTGATCCTACAGTGCATGTAGTGAAATAGTCACAACCCACTGCATCTGGCATTTTCTCTCAGATCTCTGAGCTGGTTTCTTCTCTGCCATGCATCTGCATGAACAGCATGAGTCAGATCTTTGCCCCAATGCTTTTGGAACAAATGCCTCTCTGACCACACTGCTGTGAAAAGATGAATCTTACAGAAAGGTAAAACATAGATTTGACTCATTAAATTACAGCCTGCTGAAGTCGTCCACTGAAGCTTGCTAAGAAAATGCTCAGAGCATTCTTGTGGCCCTCCTCTGGGCTGTCTCCAACAGATCCACGTCTTTCTGGGCTGCAACAAAATTGCTGCAGCAATTTTAGATTATTAAAAGGGGAAAATTTCCATTTTTAAACTTCATACAAGGGATAAATGTTGTCTTGTGAAATGTTCCACTTATTGGTCCGCATAACTAGACAAAAAAACATCCTGTTATAGCTTAGGTTCAAAGAACTATAAAGAGTCCTTGTGCAAAACATATGCACCAGAAAATCATTTAAACTAAAAGATCAAGAGAAGATCTGCAAGAAGACAATATGAACCTAAGAGATTCTTGTAAGAAATTATCAAATCATATGCTTTGAAGAGCAAAACTGCTTAGATTTGGAAGTTCATTTGCTTAAACAAACCCTCAGCTTCCCCTTGTATCATTATTTTTTAATAGACAAAATATCCTGATTAAAAATAAAATCATACATGCTGGGGAAAGCTGCAAGAGATTATGTGAAGCAAAGGTAGATTTACATGAAATAAGTATTCCTACAGAAAATAAATCCCCAGGAAGACAGCCATGATACCAGCATCTCTGTATATACGTGACTACTACATGAGCAGGGAATATTCCTGTGCAATGACCTAAGAACTTGGTGAATTCTTCCCATAAACATTTTAAATTAATCCGTTCACTACCAGAAAAAAAAATACCCACCCAAAACTAAAAAACCCAACCTCAACAATAAAAGAGACAAGGGAAGGGAGGAGGGAATAAGGAAGAAAAAACTAAGACAACTGCAGGAGGAGTAGTTTTCTAGAGAAAAAAGGAAAATCTGAGTGTAGAAAATACTCCAAACTTATTCAAAGTTCCATTTTGAAAGCAATGTACATTGAGACAGAAAAATTAGGGTCTAACAAAAAGTGCCTCAAAGGGTCACAACAGCCTCTATTATTATTGTTGCTCTTCCCTTTAGATGTATTTCCATTTCACGTAAGAACCCAGACACCAACCATAATCCCCTGTGTTGGACACAGCCCAAGAAGAGACAAGAGAAGTGTCTGCTACCCAGTGAATGCTGCGTTTACTCCAGAGCTGGGGCCAAACAGAGCCAGGCCTGAGTGAATGTCACATCCTCCACCTTCTCACTGCAGCCATCCTTTCACTATTACTTTTATTTCCACAAAAAGCTGGTGTAGTTAACAGGCATCCTTTTTGTAGCATGTTAAAAAAATGTCTCTTGCAGGAAACTGACAATATTAATGTGCTCAGGCCATATGTTCATTGGAATTCAGGTACTTCAAGATGCAGATATTTGTTTAGGATTATTTTAAATTTTCTCGTGCATACAAGATATTTAAATCACAATCTGGACTTTTATTACTTATAGGCTGTTCAAAATATGATAAAAGAAAAACATATATAACATGAAGGAAAAGACAGTCATATAAATTACCAGGAGAGTCAGAACTATGTACAGCACTAGGAACTACTCAACTTCTTTTGCAGATTTCAACTAGATGTACAGTGCCAGTTAGCACAGCAACTGTTTACAACATGGGGTTTTCTTGTCTGTTTTTATCTGTTAGTTCCTGGAAATTCAGACAATGCAGCAAGCACCTGTAACTTCATGTTTAAAGGAGCTGTCTACTTCAGAGCTCTATGTGTCTGATGGAGATTTCGAGTGAGTATAATTTGAACCTCTTTAGAATACAGTATCACATGTTCCTCAAGTCCTCAAGAGCATGCCTATGGTAAACATTCTCCTGTTGTTTACCATCTCTCCATCCCAGCACTGCAGTTTAAAGACTTCCCGAGCCAGAGATTGTAACCCAACCTTTGTGTTGAATAGTGGCCACACTCTTTGAGGGCTCTCTGCAGTGTAAATTTTCCAGGCAGTGTAAAAAGAAAAAACCAAACCCACAAACCAAAAAACACATAAGAATCACATCAGCCATCTTTCAAGCAATACAGGATGTCCAGAAACCTGCAAGGTGATGGGGAAAGATGCCTGGAGTAGTTCTTGTCCAGTGAGGACACAGCATAGCTTGTCTTGGTTTAAGGGCAAATTTTGGGAGGAAACCTCTGAAGGAATCTCCTCTAGAAAAGCAGATTTCATCAGCCCCTCCTCCAACAAGTTCATGAGAAAAATCTCCTTGGAGAAAAGTGGAAAATACCTGCTTATTTAAGAAACAAAGCATGAAAAAGAATAATATTGAACAGTAACACCTCTCGCTGTTCTGAAATGATGGCAAATTCAGAAAGAGTCCTTCTGTGGGTGTGGTTCAGTCTCAGTCTCCAGAGCTCAGGCCCAGTGTGCCAGGCCTGGTGTGCAGCTTAGGGACACCCAGAAAATTCTCCTGATGTCCTGGACCAGAGAGAAGCTGAACAGTCCCAGAAGAAGAAGACGACACAGTCCAAGGAAGGGCTTTCTTGCCATAGCTAATGAGGAAAACCAGTGAAAAACAGCAAAGAAAAACTCTCTGTCTCTCTCTCTCTCTCAGCAAAAGCCAACAACTCAGAGTGAGCTTCACTCTTATCTCTATGTTTTGAATACAGCGCGGAAAAAAAATTCCACCGCTTTTCCTTCTCCCTCCCTTCACTCTCGGATCTAGTTTTAAAAGCACAGAGCTCAATATCCATTATAAGCAGAACAGATGATTTGGGATACAAGCATCATAAAGTCACCCCAGGACAATAGCTGAAAAGGCATCTGCTATCTACCAGCCTCTGGCTGGAGATGGTCTCACTTTTCAGTTCATCATAGGCTAAAGGTGTGTCACGGACTGCTCCACACAAATTCAAAATTCCCAGTCCCTGCACAATTCCAGCAACTCAGAAAGGAGTGCATGTGTATGTGCATGTAGGGGTATCTTTCTTCCTGAGTCCCATGTAAAATCTTTTTAATCATAATTAACTGTATTAAGGCTGATGGGGGACATTTTTTCAAACTGCTGTAAATATGCAGCTTTTTACTAGCTGGCAGTCAGAAAAACATGTTGGTTGTTTAGAGATAATAGATGTAAAGGGTCTGTAGGAATGAGCCAGTATGTAGATGGTGAATAGAGGCACACAGACAGGAAAAGCATTCCCAAAGGATATTTTGTGTTCTTTGGAAAACCCTCATCCATATACATTCTATTTTTCCAATGCAGTGTAGAAGGAAAATCACTAAATCCCGGACCTGAACCTTTGTACTCTCATAAATCACTCAGATTTATGTCTGTGGAATTAAGTGTTGTTACTCTCAGGCTCAGTGAATATTTAATTATTTTTGCAAAGTGCAGTTTTTCCATTCATGTGGAGAAATACAGAAATGTTCATGTGTCTAAATGGACACAGAAAGAGATGAGTACAAGGTAATAGTCAGTAATCCATTCCTAATGGCCAGGAGTCTAATTCTAATCTAAGAGTTCTGTGACTTAAACACTTTGTAGGTAGACACAGGGCTTCAGTAGTACCCAATCCATCTAAAGATTATGAAGCCCCTTGAAATGGCAACTCCTCTCACTGTCCAAGAGCTCTGAGTTCCTCAGATGAACACTACACCCAAATAACCCAAAAGATTTGTGTTGGGTTTTGAGGATTTTTTTGATAGGGGTTTTTGGGGTTTCATTTGTTTGGCTAGAATTTGGGGTTTGGTTTGTGTTTTTTGTTGGTTTTGGGGTTTGGGTTTTTTTGTTTGCTTGTTTGTTTGTTTTTTAATATAAGTACTCTGTTCCAATATACATGTTCCTAACACTTGAAAATGTCCAGTTTGTCTAAAAATCTGCTAAACTGAATATCCTCAGCCACAAGCAGCATATCCCACCAAACTGCTATAATGTACTATTACTATATATGACCACTTGTTTGCTAAACTGAGTTGAAGCTTTGATTTGACTTGTTTGGGTTGGAGTGAGGGGAGTAGAGGGTGGTGAACAAATGATGGAACAAGAAAAATGTAGAAGTTCGGTTCTTTCCTGTTCTTGCAGATGTGTTTCTTCATTTACTCATTACTTTCTGCATATGCATATGTGTGTGTAATGTAGGTTTCAGTGCTTATGTAAGCTTCTGGTTAATACACTTTAAAGGCTTTGTGAAGAACGTGGTCTGAATTATTTATCACTACAAGAGCTTTTAAGGCACTTATCACCCTGATATCTGGATGCACTTTTTATAGTTTGTATTAGGTCACTAATAGCTAAAAAGAGAGAGAAAAAAATCACATCATCCTTCTCTGCAGTACCCCAGTATCTTGCAGCTCAAGGCAAAGGGGGTGCTAAGTCAGCCAGCTTAAAAAACAGAAGGTTGTTGCTCCAGATCAGCCTACAAAGGTACAATTACAGCCCTTGAGTACTCCCAAATATACTCTGAAGTATTTCTGATAGAAGCTTTTTGCAGAGATAGACCATTTTTCCAGAAAACCCTCCCTCCTGATCTCAGAACGCCAGTCCTATAAATCTTATGAGTAAGACCTTACTATAGGAGTAGATCCATAATCAGGATAACTGAATCCCATTCCTTGGCCATCAAATTGATGGGAATGGTAGAGCTCTCAATAGCTGTGTCTCTGTTCTTGTGAGACCTGCTGCCCACCTCTAGGCTGAGTGGAATATGTGGGTGTTGTGGGTGGAATATGGAACAGGATTCCTGCATGATGTTATCTTCTGGTGTTGGATTAAGAGCTATTTAAACTTTATTTCACCAGGATCTCAGCTAAGATGAGCTATTTTTCATCTGCTCCAGGCTAAAAGGAAGCATAGAAGCAATTACTGCAGTAGTTGATGCACAATAACCTGTGAGCTATGTTACTTTGCTCATACATCTAAACTATTAGATAACTCTAATACCAAGCAAGATACCTTGAGGTAATTCCCAGTTGCCATCAGTTAAGAATAAAACCAAAAGTATCTTGCAGGTCTGTGTCTCTAAAGCATAAACAAGATTTTTTTTTTTTTTTAATTTTTAGAGAAATCAGTGTTTAAGTCACAAGCAGAGAAGGGTTAAAATCCCACACCATCTTATGCAAAATGGATGTGTTCTCCTGTCCTATCAGATTCCAAATTTTGGCAACAAACTGCCAAAGCCACTGCCGAGCAGACTGATGTTTTTTAGAGCATCAGCAGCCAGACTGTTCACTACAGCACTTCTCCTGTATCTCTCTCTCATCTTATGTTCTGGAATTATTATTCACATCATGAAGCTTCCCTGGCAACATGCTGGACTTGCTTCTGCTTCTGGTGTTGCATTTCACTCATGTTTTCTCTTTCTTTCCTTCTTTTTTTTTTTCTTTCTTACTTTCTGGTTTTTTTGGGTTTTTTTCAACTTGTTTCCTTAGGAAAAAAATAGCTTTCACTAGTTTTATTTTGTTGGCAGTCTTGCCAATCTGCTCATGATTCAGGAAATAAAACAGTACAGAAGAGTATTACTCCAGCTACACTGAATCAGGCTGTAAAAATTCACACTACTCATATTTTTTCAGGAAATAGTAATATAATTCTGACCATAATCAACTGTGACAAATCACTCTCCAATAGTACAAATTTGCAAAAATATATAAGATTAAGATAAGTCTACAGTGACACTTCTTTACTATAAAATCCAAGATTTTAGCAATCTAAAAAGTCTAGTTTAGTGATGTCCTGAGACAGAGATTGTACCTGCATCTTTGAACTTTGTAGACTTCAGTGGACTTGTCCTCCATGAATATGTCTATTTTTTCCTGAACCAGCTTAAAATTTGGGTCCCTGCAACAATCTGAAATAGTACATTTTTCAGTTTCATTGTATGAAAAAATACTCGCCTTTTAATTTCTTAATTTAAAAACATCCACCTGATTCTACTTCCTCTACAGTATTGAAGGATGTTTAGAGCTCTACCAAATCCCTCTTTGACTATCTCTTCTGCAAGCTGAAAACCCAATTGTGGTTAACCTTTTTTACACAGAAACCTCTAGCCCAGCTTCTGTTTTTGTACTACAACTCAGCTGATTTCCCCTAGACTACACCCGGACTTGATACAGCATCTTTACCTCAGTACCATCAAGGCTGGTGGCTAAAATTTGGTCAGCCCAAAATGCAAGAAACTCAACATGTATTTTTAAAATAAATGTTGTAGACCTCATAATTTGCTGAGAAAACCATGAAGGAGAAAAACAATAAATATCTTCCTGGTTTAATGTTCCATGTTCCACTGCAGCAGAGGGTTTGAATGAAACAGAAAAAAATTTCTGTCAACAGTTCCAGATTTTATTTCATGTGATAAAGCAGCAGAGTCCTTTTTATTTTAGGAAGCTGAAAGGCGTGCTTAAAATGTGCATGGAATTCTTTCTCAAAATTGCAGATAGAGATTCCATTAAAGTATAAACTAAAAGGAATAAAACAAAACAAAAAAAAAAAAACTACTTGCAGTAAGTGCTCTTCTACCATGTTTTCAAGTCACAGCTGAAATACCTGAGATGTAATGAAAACAAAGTTACTTGAAAGACAATAATTACAGTGAGGTAGGACACTGACATACCTCTCCAGCTCTGAGCCAGAGAAGGAATAGCTGCCATACATATTTTTGTGCAAGGCTATCTGATCAATAAGCAGGAATAATGAATCCTATGAATTATCAATATACTTGTTCACCTTCAGACATCAAATCAGGACACTGTATTTCAGGTGTTATATAACTGTGGTAAAAAGAGACAGAAAGTGATTATCTAGTTAGCCCCTCCTGATTCCTCTGTTAGGTAATTTAGGAGTTCATATCTTTATGTGTTAGTACTGATGAAGAAATTATTTCAGGAGCTTCCGCTTCCTATATGATTATGTCATACAAACCTTGTAAATGGATATTCTCTCCAGATATTAAAGATCAAGATTTGAAAACAGTTGTGGTTTTCTGTACCACTGGAATTGTTTCAATTTCTTGAAATTTATCACTTTTCTCTATTCAGCTTAGTAAAATGAAAAGGTAAGCCAAAGAACAAAAAAGTACTATGGTTGATCAGCAGAGTTAAGGTAAGTATTTTAGGGGGAAAAAAATCAATCTATGATCAAATTTTCAATATAGAAATAGTAATATAGATATAGTAATACAGAAAGGGTTAGTGTGAGATAAACACTAAATTCTGTTTAGGAAAACCAAATATGGATTTATGTCATCCATATGAAGATTTGACATGAAGGCTGAAGATGTAATTTATCCCAGATTCAAGTTGTTCAAAATTAACATATTGGAGATGGAATATGAATACTTCAAATTTTGGAAACTTAGCATAATGCAGCAATCCAACAGAGAAAAGGCAAACTTGAGGCTGAAGAGCATTGCCAGATAAAGCTCTATCAGGTAGGAAGAGGAGGAAAACTGACACCAACCAAAGTGTGATTTCTTTCTATTTCATTTAAAATTAGTACAGAATATCTCCCTATTCTAAGCAGCTTGGGCATTTATCCTGCTGCCTATCAAATCATGTAAAATCTTTTGCAACTGGCACCCAATGCACTAATCCTTGGTGCTGAGTCTTCAGACAGAATTAAAAGCCAAAGAAATGTCATTCCATCAAAGATTCTTAAAATCTAAAAATTTGCATTTTCCTTCTGAAAGTAATGCTTCAGTCCAACCAGAGAAGCTGTTGAAGGGTGGTACTTTTAACACCTCCAATGCCTGTGTTGAAGGTAGCCAGGTGCAACACAAACACTGAAGGAGACTTAGAAGTAATTTTTAAGCATGCACCTAGAGAAAAAAACTTATATAATTGCTGACCAAATAGAAGGTAACTATTTCTGAAGGAGCCTCACCTGAGATCATGGAGACAATCCAAGTCTGAGAAGTTTACATCCATAAAAGGCAAGGCAGACAAAGCAAGGGATACTAATTTCCTGCTTCTAGTTACAAACTACCAGTTCTCAGTTTGCACAAAACAATAAACTGTTGCATGGATATGCACATGGCAAATAGGTTTTGACTAAAGTTTAATCCATAGAAGAGTCAATACTCTGATCCATTTTGCAATTAAGCCTAGTTAATAATTAGTGAGTCATTACCAAATTATTAAAAGATAAAATACTGGAAGATTGTGAATATTGTAAACAAGGGAAACAATCAGAAAGGAAGCCAGAAAAGTCCTTCAAAAGCATCACCTTTGTCATGACTTTAAGCAATAGAGTTATCCGAAACCATGGAGAATGTAGCCGGTGGAGGAATAACGTAAATAACAAAAACAAAGCAGTACATTTGTGCATAACTAGGAAAGTGTCTGCACAAAAGGAGATACTGTGAATCAGGAGAAAAGCTGTAAGAACTGAGAGGTGGGACAGGCCTGACAACGATACTGCACATCATTGCTTTAGCCAGAAATCCATCTGTCTCTCATTTCTTATGACAGCCCCAACTTCTGAGTCATGGATGAATCCTGTCCCCACCCTCAGTGATATTTCTAAAATTATTTTTTGCTATTGAAATATTTTTTTAACCTCAAGTAGGAGTTAAGGAATTGATACAGAATTTAACATGTGAACCATATGGCTTGTGCTGTGCAAAAAGTCAAGTCAGATGGACTTAGCAACAATCCCTTCCAGCTTTAATATCCTTTAGTCTGTATAGATCAGTTTCTCCAACCGTTCTATCTTAAAATAGGAAAGTGAAGTCAATTTTATGTGGTGGCTGAGATCCCAGCTCAGACTCCTGACGTACTGACTTTACAAAACCACAAGTTATGCAGTCTCGCAGAATTCAAGAGGATTGTCCATTTGTTGTATGGACCACTGAATCTTAATAGAACTTATGTAAAGTACACCTGCAGGTTCAGACTTTACACTTTAAACCCTGAGTGCTTAGGTTTCTCAAATTGTCTTTACACTTCTTTGGGCGTGGGTAGGAAGAATCAGAAGATTTTTACCTCCCTGAATCCTGTAGGTGTCAGGTCTATCCATTCTTCAACTCCTTTCTATTGATGCTATTAACAGCTTAAAAATGGCACTTCAATCTGTTTAGGTAAATCATAAACACAGGGAAGTTCAAATCACAGATATTTTTAATGGTAAATAAAAATTTCCAGAGGGAAAAAGGTAACTTCAAACTTAGTTTACATGGGAAAAATGACCCTGCACCACATCTCTGGTCTTAGGGGAAAACAGCAGGAAAGGGCTTTGAAGGACAAAATTGCATCTCCTGTTATCATCTATTTGCATTTGATCAAGACAGTATAAACCAGGCTTGTGTATTTAAGCAGTAGAACCAGGACGTTCAAAAGAGGACAACAGTATTATAAAGTGGTTGTATCAGCACTTTACATTTTCACTGAATTGGGGAAGTGGAGGGGGGAGGGAGGAGGTGGCACAGGTGAAGACATCTGAGGATATTAGATTTAATACTTTCCATGATCAAGCTTATACAGCCATTCCCCTGTAGTATTTCCCAGCAGCCAATATGTTTTCCATTAAACCTATAAACATCTCCTTAATTTGATAGTGCAAATATTCATGGTTCTGATAAAGGTATATATGGTGATGTCTTTTAGCTGTATTATTTCTTTCCTAGGCTATATAAATGTAGCTCTCTGTGTCTCATCCTTCAATCCTTGAACCATATTTATGCACTGTGTTTTTCATTGTTTTTATCCTATTAGTAGTTCCTTAATTATCACAGATTTTTTTTTTTTGCTTCTTTCTGCACTTCCTTCTTCCTGAAAAGCCACCTAAATCTCTGGCTCTCAAATCACTATTCAGTTTGACCACTCAGACCCCCCTGAGCCAGAACCCACTGCAATCATCACAAAACCTGACAGTTAATCTTTCTTGACCACTGAATCATGACCTTCATTGCTGAAACTGACAACAGGGGTGACAATTAGTGTGAATTATAGTGGACACCTGCTTGGAAAAAAAATAGCATCTAGAAGATCTGAGAAGAAATTTTCAATCAACACGATCTGACAACCAAAAAAAGCAGTATTGGGAAAACTGCAATGTGTGTAGACAATGAGGGAGAACAGGTGTGCAAGACATTCTCCTCCCACTCTAGAAAATATCTTCATCACTACAGCACCCAAAGGAAATACAATGTAATGAAGGACACATTTGAGTCATTACAACAAAGTGTTCAGATTTAGAAATGTTGAGGATTCTTGTTCCTAGAGAGAACTGAAAATGAAACACTATGCTACATCTGAATTAAAAATGCAATGAAGTTTTGGTCATGTGGAAAAAGTTGAGATTTTCACTTTTTATAAATTCAGTAACACAAGGAATACAGGAATTTTATACAGGACTGAAGCCCTGATTCTTGCTTGGAGCTCTCTTGCCTTGACTAAGTGCCTCCCAGAAATTCATTTCACAGAATAATTGCACAGGCATTAGATCAGCATGCCAGCTCTCAACTGGCCTAAACTGAGAATCTATGATAGAGAAACATTCTGAAAATTTGCTTTTGTACTGATAGCTCGTGGAAGATGCTCTGGACTTTCGATTAATACAGAGAAACTGTCTTATCAAAAAATGACACACAATGCATTAAAGGCCATAACTTCTTGCAGGAAGACATTTTAAAGAAAATTAAAGTGAATCTATGAAATCTGCTACACTGTGAAAATCTGTGAAACCTAAGATTTTATCATCACTGAAGAAAGAATTGGGTATTTATATAGATGATGAGGATATTTGTATGGATGATAACCAGACATGATAACCTACATAAGTTAAGAGGCATAGAAATCTTCATGTCTTTACAACCAATTCTGAATAGGAATGATGCTGTCCTGAGAGATGTGTTGTTTACAAATGTCCATTCTTAAGACGTTTACATTACTCACTTCAGAATCCCATTTCACAGGTAACAGTGTTAAATGGACTGCCAAAATCATCAGGCCATGGTCATCCTCCACTCAAAGAGATCTGGCTGGCATGCTTCTGGATGGGAGTGTGAGGACTTTCCTAATGGGTTGCTTTGCTCTTGCCTAACAAATGACTGTAAAGTTCTGTTTATGAAGACCAGATTCAGCCATCTGTAATGTCAAGTAGCAGAGAGTAGCTAGAAAGATTGCTATGCTCTCCTTACACCCACAGCAGCCCTCTTCTCTTCCTGGTGCCAAATGGAACATTAAAGAGAAGACATCTAGAAACCACAGATGATGAAGACAGATGAGTTGCTTCAACTGGGGCATGCTGACTTGTGATATGCCTCTCTGCACTGCAGCATGGATCCACCCTGCTGCAGAGAGTAGAATCACAAGCTTTCTCCTGGCTGACACCTCTGGTTAATGCAGAAATATATTTGTGTCTACTCAACAAAGCTTCCAGGAGGATCAGTGCAACTAACCCACCACAAGCTACTCCCTAGAGATTTATTCTGCAGCGCCCTACATCTTTTTGACAGTGACTTTCTGGAAGGGTTGCTGTGTAATTATCACACTTGGGAAAATTGTTGTGAGTGCAGTCTGTAAACACTAGAGTGAACACCCTCATATGCAACACTTGGGCACTGGATTCAATTTTGTGAAGTTCTCAAAAAGGCAAAAAAGGAGTAGTCAATGTTTCTGCTCTTCATTTGGCAATGATTTTGTGAGAGCTGCGCAGAGTTAGGACATTCAGTAGGCTGCAGTTTCAGGCCCCAGGATGCGCTTGGAGACTCTGCTGAATCCACATTTCACCAGACAGAAGGTATTTCTGGTGCTCAGACTAAATATTCTTTATCAAGATGTTTCCTGGGTACCACCCAAACAGCACCTTCCCTTTTTGCCTACTCTGTACTGCAGCCTGCAGAGCTGCTTTACAGCACTATCTCAGGGGAGGCAGATACAGGGAGCAAGAAAGGAAAGACAGGGTAAATTAATTTAGTTTCAGGCAGGATCAGCACATACTGCACATTTTATAGGGGGTCTATTTTTCCACAGAACTGCTCAGATACCATTGTGAAGGAAGAAGCTAAATCATACATGTTAGGAATCATAGAGAGAGAGATGAGAACATCCATTTAGCCCACGCAGTCCCTTAATTTACAATAACTTAATTCTAAAGCTCTGTATCATCTACTGACATTCCAAGAAAAAAAAAAAGAGCAAAACAAACCTAAGACCCACTGTACTTACCAGAGGTTCTTACTAAATCCATTTAGTAAACAGCCTGTATGATTTTCAGTGACTTGTGTTGCAACAGGAAATAGGCTGCAACAGGAGCTGCCAAGATAGATTTAGGCTGTAACAAAGTGAAATTGACTGTTTTCATGATATTTAAAGTACATAGCAAACCATCATAAATTCTGCTCTCTGTGTATATATATTGCCGTGCCCAGCAGCCCACCAGCAGCCCATTTTTTAAATAGCTCCAAAATTGGCCTATTTGTAATGTTTTTTTATTTATTAGCTGTATCACAGATTTTTTTTTTTTGTTACCATGTAGGTAGGAAGTAATGCCGCTTAGTCCACAAGGAGCCTGAAACTTAGAGGAGTTCAGTGGCAGAGTCAGTATATCTAAACAGTATGTCCTTAAAGCTGTGGGGTCTGCTGCAGAAGGTTAATGTAAAACCAAGCCAGCCACAGAGAAGCAAGAAATGTTTAGTGAGATTGTTTTCACTCCCTCTCCCATCCTCCTCTGTCAGTCAAGCACATTAAAAGGGAATTAAAAATGGAAGTTCAAGACGGACAATAGCTACTGGAAGAGAAAAGGGTGGCAGAAATCTGACCAATTAAAAATTAACCTGCATGCTGGAAAATAATTTTCCCTATAAACCATAATTGCAGTTTCCCTTGTTTCTCTATTAAACGAACTGTAAATATTTAACCAGAGTACTGGCATCACAATGCCTGCAGCATGTGCCATCCCCTGCCCAGGAGAGGCAGAGCAAATGTTGCAGAACTAAAGCATCCCGGCTGCTCTCCGCTCCACGGGGCTGCTTGGCTCTGCAGTGCACCCAGCCCTTCCATTTGCGGCAGCTCCACTATCCCCAGGCAGTTGCAGGGAGTGGTTCCAATGCCATAGAGATGAGCCAGGAGGTACCAGGTGCTTCTGCTGATGCACTTCACATCAAATATGAGCAAAAGCCAGTGGGATAGCAGCCCTTCACAAAGAGTACCATGGTCTACTACAGCCAGGTAAAGAAATGAATCGCCTGCATGTTAAAAGACAAAAAATCCAACAGCTCTTTCATGGACACAAAATTGGGAATGAAATCATTGACAACCTGTTATTTTTCCAAAGAATTTAACACCCATAAGTCTTGCTAAAGTCAGTGTCAGAAATAGACATGTGAAGCATTGAGGAAATCAGACCATAAAGCAGGTAACAGCCAGGCTCCCTCCAAAGACAGTTCCTTGGGGTGTACTCAGTAACAATCTGTCCAGTCTTCTTTTTCAAATGGTCTACATAGCAGAGCCTCCATCACAGCTCTTGGTAACTATCCCATAACCTAACAGCTCTATTTTCTTGCTGTTCTGCGAAAGTGGTCCCTCTTAACATATTTATCCTCATCCTACCCTCTTGTACTCACTTTAAAATCACTTTGCGAGACTATTTGGGACCTGGACTTCTAGATACTCCAAGAGTGCTTTTCCTACACTTGTTTAAAGATTAATTGCTTCACTTTTGTAGGGTCACTAGAAAGAGATACAGCAATGCTCTTTCTTTTGTACCTTTGGCACACAGTAGGGATCATGGCTGTGCTATGCTTGGCTAAGGAACAGGCATGGATAAGATGCTTTATGCAGGATATATTACTGTGGACATTAAAAGTGCATAAGAGCAGTGCAGTATGCTCCTTTTTCCAGGTAAGGAGTTCTGCTCAGTGATTCTCAATCAACATAAAACCTTGGACTCTGTCCTCATATTTATTGATATCAGACTTCCAAGTCATCCTTAAGGAAGCATAGATGTGTGTAAAAAATGCAGCTGAGAAAGGCTTCTGCCTGACCAGACCTCAATCAGAGAACACAACGCAGCACACTCTAGGATGAGTTAAATGCCAACAGCTGAAGCCTTGAGTGAAGCCTTTAAAAAGAAAATCAGATCACACGATCACAGCTTACTCTGATTCCAGCATTGCCTCACATTGGAGCAGAAGCCCAGACCTTCTGGGGCACAGAAAGCCACACAGAGTAACTATTAAAGCTCATTCTGGTATTAATACCTATGACTGTCTAAGGATTCATCTCCTTCTCTGAAAGTGAAAATCTATAAATATTGACAATTCATTTCATGAGGAAAGAGCTATAATAAAAAAACCAAACATTTTCTTCCTAGTGGTAAAGAGTATATAACTAAATTTGCCTCACCTTTGCTTCTAGTAGCTTTGGTTTTTTGATGCAGGAAAAACACTCTGTCTCTGCAATAACCCCCCTTTTTGCTTTGCTCTTACAAAAGGTGCCTGTAGTCAAATGAATTGTGAAAGAAGGAACACCTGAGTTAGTAGGGTCTCTGCTCATCAGATCCATTAGACAGTCTGTGGGGTCCTCCACAAGCAGCAATGGGTTTTGCAAAGTGTTTTTTTGAGAGTGGCAATATGATGTTCTACAGTGCCATGTGAGTGAAGGGGGGCAGGAAAAAGGTGGGTCTTTATTTGATTTTCTTGGTTAGAATGCTAAGATTTTACTGCAGTGACAGTGATTCTAAGCAGAGGTAATCCTTTAGACAAAAGGTAGAGGGAGTTTGGGACTTCAGATTATTTGTGGCTCTTGCTAGTGGTTCCATGTACAGAACAGTGTCTTCTCTAGGATGCTGATATTTGAGCACGAAGTTGCTCTGTCTTGTAGCTCCCTTAAACTTCTGTGGGAGGTGAATAATTTAGAAAGAAAAACAACAACAACACAAACAAACAAAACAACAACCAAAAAAAAACCAAAGAATCAAAAAACAACAAAAACAAAAAAAGTGAGCAGACCAGTAGAGGTGATGGGAAAAATTAAGGGGATGGGAGGAAGGGTTGTGGACAGTTTTGTCTAAATCCTTTAGTGTCAGGAAATGACCATGGCCAAAGAAGAGGAGCAAAGTCAGTGAAGGGTTCAGAAAACAGGATTTATGAGAAATAGCTGAGAGAACAGGGGTGGTTTAGTCTGGAGAAAAAAAGGTTCAGGGGAGACTTTATCATGTTCTACAACTACCAGAAAGTGGTTTTGGCAGTGATAAGTTTATGGTTGGACTCAATAATCTTGAGGGTCTTTACCAACATAAACAATTCTATAGAAATAGAGTTTATCCAGTCTCTGTATGCTACAAGTATAAGGCCTCATTTTAGCCAGATTATCAGTGCATTCATACCCAGAATGAAGAATTCTTTAGGAAATAGTTAATATCTGTGCACCCAAAGCAACTTCTAAATTAGCTAATCACTCTCTGGAAAGTTCAGTTCCAATGTAACACTTCTCAAAGAGACAGTACATTCTGACAGAAAACCACACTCTTCAGGTCACTAAGCTGCTTTTGCCCTTGCCCTCAGAAAGGTCAGACTTTGAGAAGAATCCAGGTGGGTGGAAGCCTAATGTATAAACTCACAATATAGGCCTGATTACAGAAATTATACAATATTGTACCTAGCTGAGTTTCTTCTCTTTTAGCTAATTCAGAAAACCACTTCGGATTCATTGTTGAAGTCTCCTAGAAAAGTGAGGTGTTACAAGCCCCTGAAGCTGCAGCCTGGAGCAAATACATCCTAATTTCAGAAAAAAAGAGAAAGGAGAAGAGGTGGTGCCTTAAAGCTTGGCACACATAAGTCTATTTTATTATTCTTGTTTGAAAAAGGAGACAAAGTTTCTTCCTATAATATGATGATTGCTTTTGTAGAAATGAGGAATAAGTGTTCCATTGAGAGCCGTTATACCTATCTTATCAGAAGAGTTTTCTTGTGTAATGAAGATCCCCCAAGCTGTTTCACAGAGCTCTTCAGAGAATTCAGAGAATAAAATGAGGCAATCTTTTGGAGGAGTACTAATTTAGCAGGGTCATGTAGCACTCAAAGCGAAAAGTTAAGGAGTCCTGAGGGTTTTGCTGGTTTTCCACCTCCGCTATTGATTTGCTGGGTATCTTTGGGCAGCAGAATTGATCACTGCAGGACCCACTTTAAAAAAAAAAAAAGGGTCACTCAACATTCTCTTACTGTGTGGGAATTGCTGAAATGGGTTGGGTAGAAGCACCTATATTATGAAAGATAAATGCTCCTTCATTAAACAGAGGGCCCAGATCATGAGAAAGCTAGGAGAAGTCAAGGGAACTCCGTCAGCTCACACTACTGCAGACAGAATCCTCTAACCTAGGACATATGAAAAATACAAACGAAAATTACTCATCTACCATCTTTAAATCTCTTGAGAAATTGCAGACTGCGGATCCTTACCTCACTAAAATCTATCCCAAAGTGGCCATTGTGTAGACTGAGGATGAGTTAATGCTTAAAAAAAGTAGATATATAACTCAGTTCTGTCTCAGCAGCAGGACAAGCATGCTGTATGGTAGCTACTGATCACCTCTGCTGGCAGGGCGGGCTCAGTGAATCACAGCCCCTCCACCCTCTGTGCTGCTGTGTGATGAAGGGCTTGGCCACGCCACAGAGAAGCTTATCCTTGTTAAAGTAGGAGGGTGCCCTGCCTTAGTCAGCAAGGGTCTCCCTGCACAGAATTAAAGGCCAGCATGTACTCAAGTGCTCCATGCCTTGAGGGTTTAAGCTTTTATCCAGCAAAAGTCTAGTACTTCAAGAGTCATATTCTGCTTTCATTTAACACTGATGTAAGCATGAATAACTTCACTGAGATTAGTGGCATTACTTTAGCTTATACCACTGTGCAATAATACCAGAATTTGACTGTATTAACTCTTTCTTACTGTGCTCGGCTCTTCTGAGGATACCTTTGCCAGAAATTCTATATTTCTGCTGAAATGTCTATTATTTGGGGCAATTGAGAGATTTCCATCTCTGTAATATTAATTTCTTGGCTTTTTTCAGCATGGCCCTAGGGAGCCATCTAACTTCTTTCAACAGAGATATTGATAAATTCCCTAAGACGTATACTGCTTTCCTTTTCAGTGCTTGAACTGAATAGATTTATAAAGCAGATATTACTTTAATCTGGAAAATATTCCCCACCAGTGAACATGCTATTGTTCTGATGGCTTAGCTGAGATGCTGTTCCTTTCTTCGCCCTAGTAACAGCTCTGGTTGTTGATACAAATGTTGAATCAAAGAGATCTCCGGGCATCTAGTGGTTCACCCGGAAAACTGCATCTGCATGCCAGAGGCTCGGGGATGAACTGAGAGCAGGGGAGAAGGAGATGAGGAATGCTGCAGGGGAATGCTGCCACCTGTTTCGAGCCTGGCCAGCCCTTGGGACTCAGGCACACAAGTTCAGCGACGCTGCATGCATCGCTGCCCAACCCTCATTATCACCATTAGATGACGCTGATAGGAACCAGGCCGGCTGGGGAATGCAGGGATGTGATTGTTTGCTCTCTTCATCCATTCACAAACAGTGATAAATCAGATCTTTCCTAATGGAGCAGCAAAAATGAGGACTACCCTTGTGATTAATGGAATACAAAGCTAGGAATGGGATACAAAGACATGCCTCCATTTTCCTTGTATTAATGGCACATATTAAAAATAGAGTGTTTACAATATGGAAATGCTGCTCACTCCCACAAGAACTGTCCCTCTCAGTACAGCAGCACAGGATATGAAGTGTAGCTATCACAGTCACACACATATCATTTAAATCCTTTTTTTTTTTTTGTCAATATAAGTGTAAATAG
The DNA here is from genome assembly GCA_024865655.1 of Emberiza elegans. Taxonomy (NCBI): domain Eukaryota; kingdom Metazoa; phylum Chordata; class Aves; order Passeriformes; family Fringillidae; genus Emberiza; species Emberiza elegans. The sequence goes on along the minus strand of JALJVW010002597.1, from coordinate 20,796,945 downwards.
CTTGGCTAACCGTGATCATTTTGCAGGCTATTATCCACTTTTTTAAGGGTAATGTTTGACCTAGAGCTAGACTACAAGGGGCTTCTTTCTAAACTCTGCATCTTGCAGGCAGCAGTTAAAATTTAAATTTCCAGAGGGCTCAGCTGAGATCAGAGCTTTGTGCCAAGCATTGAGTAAATATATGAAAGAGAACCCTGGGTACAAATTAAAATTCTGAGAGAAACTGAGGCGAAAGAGAAGGCAGTTCATGTGTAGAAACAGACATTTTAGTGCAAGGAAATAGAACAGAGATGAGCAGGGAGGACAAGTAAATGGAAACCAATTGTCGTTCTATGTCCATCATCCTAAGGTCTCCCCCCACCTTGAAGTGTTGACTTATGTTTTAATGTAGTACAAAATAAAGCACAGGCTCTCTGATTTAAATGCCACAACTAGAAAGTAACAAGTACATTTCTCCCTTGATTGTAAATTAGATCTCTACACTATAAGAAGTGAAAAACATTTTATTAGAGTTGTAACTTCACAGTGCGAAATTAGAAAGTGGCAAAATAGTTGAGGTACGCAGAATCTTGGTTCAGTCCTCTTGTGTCTCTATTACACCACACTTCAGTTTCTTGATTATATGCTATTTTTCTCAGTAGCCCCCTGACATATAATGCAGGCCTGGGCTGAACTGATCATCAAAATAATGCATAGCAACTAGCAGGGAAGCTGTCAGCTACTGGAGAGATTTACAGTGAATTCAGTAACACCAGCAAAAATGAGATGTCTGTAGTTCACCTGAACAAGGTTAGAGTTCCGATCCATGTATATGCAGAATTTTTCAAAATTGCATTTGTGTGTCAGAAGTCCTCTAAAACTAACAGGAAAGACAAGTGTATGATCAATGTGCTTATCAGACGAGCTTAATATGTAAATATGTTTGGAGGCCCTTAGCAAATGCATCATGCAGTGGCAGAACACATTTCCATGTAAAGGAAGTCATGATTGGTGTAATTTGGGTTCCAGCTACCACATAGAATGCTGCTGGCCATTGCTTTCCAGCAACATACAAATACTGTGCTATTTGGTGGTTGCCAAAGTAAAAATATCTAAATGGTGGTTCTGGGACAAGGTATAACATAAATGAATAGCCTGGAAAAGGTAAGCAGATTAAAGATGAGTAGTGATGGCTAATTCTGCCAGACCCACTTTATTAAAACCAATTAGTACAACTTTTCTCAAGAGCAATTTGTTCTTGGAGCAGATAAATCAGTGATGTGATCTTTCTTTGAAATAATACACAACAAGACAGATGTCCTTGAATTCCAAAGGTGATGGCAGATTTGCATTTTCAGTGTGTCATTTTAACAAATGTTATTCCAGTTTAAATGTCTCTCTCAGTATATTGATCTCTGCCATGTTAAAAACCAGCACATGAGAGATGGAACATATCTATCTCATTCAAGCTACAGAGCCAGGTTGATGGCAAATACCTCAAAGAGACACAATGCAGTGTGAACCAGAGTTCTTGAGTTAATTTCAAAGTGAAAGTATTCTGGGCACTAAGAATGCTTAAAGGGATGAAGAAAAATAAATCCAAACATTGACCTAAAAGAAAAAAAGTTATTCTAGCTGTGCAGTGTTTAGTAATTCAATCACAGGAAAACTACTTGAGGAAAACAGAGATTTAAAATAGTGACAGATGTAATCTAGAATGAGATCATTCAGAATTATTATGAAGAATAGCACTATTAAGAGGTGTGTTTTAATGCTGAATGTTCCTGCCAGGATGAAAACAGAGAAAAAGGTTTGTGTCCTTGCTCCAAAATGCTTAACAAAATTGTTTTTAAAAAAGCCCTTATAAGACCGCTGAACATGAATACTCATGTATGAGTACTCCTATCTATCCTCCCCAGAACTATTCATGCCTATTTAGCATTTATCTGAGGAAGGCTTGTACATATCCTTAATATTGATATATTTTAGTGGTCTCTTCTTGTAACTCCAGTTTGAATACTCTGCTAATCAGTTTCCAATCATTTTAGATAAGAAGCAGCAAATTTATCCCCGACAGAGCTGTTTGAGGAGTTCTGAAAAATGTGTCTGTGAAGGTTTGAATAGGTTTTCTGTAGGGCAATTTCTTCGTCCTTGGATGAAAAAAGAAAGTTGTTTGCACATGGGTGTATCTACTTTTCCACAAGATTATGGAAACAGACACTGGAGAAAAAGAACCTCACAGTGGTTCTATTAGGAAAGGTAAGCAAGACCCATTTCTTTATTAAAATGTTATTCCAGTTTAAATGTCTCTCTCAGTATATTGATCTCTGCCATGTTAAAAACCAGCACATGAGAGATGGAACATATCTATCTCATTCAAGCTACAGAGCCAGGTTGATGGCAAATACCTCAAAGAGACACAATGCAGTGTGAACCAGAGTTCTTGAGTTAATTTCAAAGTGAAAGTATTCTGGGCACTAAGAATGCTTAAAGGGATGAAGAAAAATAAATCCAAACATTGACCTAAAAGAAAAAAAGTTATTCTAGCTGTGCAGTGTTTAGTAATTCAATCACAGGAAAACTACTTGAGGAAAACAGAGATTTAAAATAGTGACAGATGTAATCTAGAATGAGATCATTCAGAATTATTATGAAGAATAGCACTATTAAGAGGTGTGTTTTAATGCTGAATGTTCCTGCCAGGATGAAAACAGAGAAAAAGGTTTGTGTCCTTGCTCCAAAATACTTAACAAAATTGTTTTTAAAAAAAGCCCTTATAAGACCACTGAACATGAATACTCTACTCATGTATGAGTACTCCTATCTATCCTCCCCAGAACTATTCATGCCTATTTAGCATTTATCTGAGGAAGGCTTGTACATATCCTTAATGTTGATATATTTTAGTGGTCTCTTCTTGTAACTCCAGCTTGAATACTCTGCTAATCAGTTTCCAATAATTTTAGATAAGAAGCAGCAGGGTTTTATCCCCGACAGAGCTGTTCGAGGAGTTCTGAAAAATGTGTCTGTGAAGGTTTGAATAGGTTTTCTGTAGGGCAATTTCTTCGTCCTTGGATGAAAAAAGAAAGTTGTTTGCACATGGGTGTATCTACTTTTCCACAAGATTATGGAAACAGACACTGGAGAAAAAGAACCTCACAGTGGTTCTATTAGGAAAGGTAAGCAAGACCCATTTCTTTATTAAAACTGTGTTGTTTTCTTTCTTGTAAAATATAAACTGCATTATGTGTTAGCTTCTGGTTTTTTTTTTCTGGAATATATGAAACTTCTGATAGTAGCATGGGGAAAGTGGAACTGTAGGAAAGGAATCATAATGTTGCACAACAGCATCAAAAGAGATTGCTTTAGAAGGCCCTCACAGCAGAGCTTAGATGGATGCCATTGTTTCTTGATGACCGTCTTGTCAGGTGAATGGACTGACGCCAAACATTTGTCCTACTTGCTTCAGGTGAAGAATAGAGTCCTACATCATCTATTAAGGAAATCATGTAGATATTATTTTTTTCTTCTTTTTCTTTTCCCTTTTTTTTTTTTTAGCCCCACAGCTTTAATGACATTCAGGGTAGCAGTCTGACTTAATCCATGATGCAAGACTCTGTCTAGTTCCTTTCTGTAACCTCATGCCAAAAATCTAACCAGCTCATCCCCTTCATCTTTTTTAAGACAAAAATCATCGGAACTGGTGAAAGGGAGAGAGCTGTGCAGCAGACCTGAGTGTCAAAACTGTTTTATTCTCTCTCTTATCGAGTTCTGATTTGCCGTGTTACCTTTAAAATAAGGTGGTTGGATCTCTCCTTGTCTCTCTTGCTAGAGCTCTGTGAAATGCAGGTAATTAACACCTGCCTCAGGGAATGCCTTACATTGATACTTAATGGATTAACATTTGTAAAGCTCTTTAAAAGCCTCAGATGAGGGTCTGTATGGAAATTCAAAGCATTGTTATCTTGTGGGATAAGCAGGCCAATTTCTCAAGGCCAATCCTGCTTTATGCAAGAGACAACAAACTGTGAGGGTAGATACATCATCATAATTCAGACAAAGCAAAGCCAGCTGGCTTGCCTGTGCATGTAATAATATCATCCTGTCTTCAGTATCATCTGCTTATATATTAGCCTGAAAGCCCCGTGCATCTAAGGCTAACTGGTACCTATGACACAAATCCATGGATTTTAAAAATTCCACGATAGGTGTTGGGAAAAGGCATATCCTGGTCAGAATCCAGAACAAATATGTGTTTTTCCTTCCTGTAGTGAACAAGCTGAGAGAGAAGAAAATCCATCAGACTTTATCCCCATGGCTGTGGAAGGATGTCAATCCTTCTAACTACAAGTGACGCCCTCTCCTAGTCCCTGGCACCAAGATAACTTTAATAGCCAAAGTTAAAAGTTATCTCTTAGTTCTAACAGCAAGGGCCTGTACACTTTGGAGATGATGGGAAAAATGTTTAATTCTAGTTTTTTACTTGTTTTGTAGCAGGTTTGTCAGTGAAGGAGAGGCCTTCCTTCATAAAATCTCTCCAGTGTGTAATGGAGACCACCTAACAGGTCAAATATGTAAATAGCACAGCCAAGGTCTTCAGCACACATCAGATCACACAACTGCAGAAAGATATGGATACTGCATTGTCAGACCGTACCAATATATGCATTCCCCATATTTTGAGGGAAGTGAAAGCAACTGAGATTAAAATCAGGTTATCCTTTACATGTGTCTTGTGACTCTTCATAACAGATATTTTTGCAATACAGCTTTTAAGTATAACAAAATGTTCTCATCCCTGTTCTAATTCTTCCGCTGCCTTCTTCCTTTCTTACAAAAATTGCACCTATCTGTTTGTAATCCTGCCAACCACAGGCAGAGGAAGTGAATCAGGTCTTTTTTGTTGTTGTTGTTCATAACAAATATGATATTCATCCAACACCTTACAAGCAATCATAAAAACACTGATAATCTTAAATAAAGTAGTTGTGATGAAGAGAATAAAGGAGGCAAAATAAAACTATTTCAGGCTGAGAAAATAACTATAAGGAAATCAAAATTAAAAAATGTGGATTTGTTTTTATCCTTTAGAAAAACATAAAGAGATATTAGCTTTATAATGAATAAAATATTTTCTCTTTATACAACAGGAAAATGAGAAAAGATTTCTTTAATTTTAGCAGAGATTTAGATTGAATATAAGGAGTTGCATACTATGATTTGGATTAATGATGTGCTACATTGGGCAGTCTAGAAATGTGAAATCTGCTTCATCAGTAGTTTAAAGGAGAAGCCAAACAATCTTAGGATGGTTTCCAGCTAGTTAGACTTGTATGAGAGTTGGTGGTTGGATTGCTTTTTTTATGTTACATACACACCCACGCACACACATGATAAATTAAAAAGTCCTATGGGTTCTTTTCAACATCAATAAGCAGTACAACCTGATGTAGATTGTGTACTAGTCAGCAAATTTGCATTCCTATCATCTCAACTTGTGTGAAATCCTACTGACACCCCTAAACTTATCCTGGAGTGGAATCTGACTCAAGAGGTGACCAAATAGGAGTGCAGTGTACTCTGGAACTTTGATCTGATGAGGAAATAATCAGTTCATGCTTGGAGCTCCTGTTCTGGCTGCATGCTGCTTTTGCACAGGAGTAGTTTCTTGATTTCATTGAATTTGCATCAGAATCAAGCTTGTCCCCTCTTATTGCATATTTGGATACATTAATAAATGTTTAGTTACAGGCAGAACATTGCTGTATTTCAGTCACTTCCACTCTCTGGGAGTCCATGACTAACCTAAGTGAGATCCTGGCCACATACAGCATGAAGCAGCATGACTGTTAACAGCACAGTGTTAAAAATGAATCATTTAACAAAGGCAGGGAGTGATTAGTACAGAACAGAATAAATGGTACTCAGCTAAAAATATTTTTCCCTGCTCCTTTATTTCAATTTATTTTTTCTTTGAATTACATGGATTAGGGAAACCAGGCTGAAATATTTCATCATACATTTCCAGCCTGAATACTGTGCTAACACATAACAGCATTAAGTTAAATATGCAACAAGTGACTCTACAGAGACTCATTTCAAGCTGAATTGGGTGAGGATCTGCTTTGACAGGGGAATTTTAAGTCAGCTAATGGTGACTCCTAGAATACTGGACAGTGAAATACATTCTCTCTTGTATGTCTTTGCAAGTGTCAGCCATTTATCTAGAGACAAACCATAAAGAAAAGATCATGTGTATTAACATAGAAATAAGGAAATATTCTAAATGTACAAATTTATGTATGATGCTATCGTATATCCTATTTCTGGCAATCAAAGATGAATATTTTCCTCTTCCTTCTGATTATTGACTTACAGATTGCTTTTATATATTTAAATTATTGTAGTCTGTTTTGTACTTCTTGTTTTCTGTCTGAATCTGGAATACTTTCATCTTATTGTGTCAGGTCAGCTAGTCATTTCTTGTGCCATTCTTCTATTAAATTGAAATAAGCCTGGCTATTAGCAGGCTTTTTCTTTCCCTTACTTGCGCTTCTCATTTCTGCTGCCTCTTTTGTTGATCATCTCATTACTGACAGCAGCTCACTGAAAATCTTTTCTTTAAAAGTTAGCAAATTCTGTGTACTGTCTTCTTGATGGTCCATGTTTCCATTATGAAGAAAACAGGATCATGATCAGTGCATTTGGTCACATGAGCCTCCTCCCAAGGGTTTATAGGGGCAATTCTCTGCTGATATTCTCCTCCTCTAAAATGGAGATGAAAATTTTAGTCTACAGGAGAGGAAGGTTAAAACAGTTTATGGATTGTTTTGGTCAGATGACAGGACTTACTTTTACTGTGTAAATAACAGAAAAATGTAAATCACAACCGAGGCAGAGAGAAATCCCTGGAACTTGAATAACAAAGTACTGCAAGACAAGGATGGAGGATGCACTATAAGGTAACTTGAAAACTTCCATGCAGTACAAAGCTGAAGCCCCACTGACCAGTCCTCTTTTTTAAAAGTAAAATTCTGTCAAAAGATGAATGTTAATAGGAACACAAACGACTGCTTCTGATAAGCTTCTTATGGACTCTGATGTATCCACAGGAAATTTAGAGCAAAAGAGAATGTGATTAGAGGCAGCTGCTAAAATTGGAGGGTAGATGGAAACAAAACTTCAGAGTTACATAGGAAATGAGGTAAAATGAAATGAGCTAGCCCAGCTGAGATAATAGAATGCTATATGCATTTGCCACACTTATAAATAAAACATTGACTTATTATTGCACTTCTAGGGTGTACAGATCCCAGGGAATTTAACATAGCATGATGCAAATGTGGGGGCAGAAGGGAAGGCCATATACAAATATGTGATGCTGAAAATTACTTTCATGGAGTCTGTAGGGGGAGGAATGGAAAAAAAATAAGAGCAAGGACCATTCAAACCTGATTATTGTTTTTCCCTTTAAAACAAAATTCTAATCAGGACTTGGGTACAGAAAATAGTTTAGCCTTCTAACAGAGTTGTTCAAATTATAGAGGTAGAAGGGTCCATTTATTACTGTTTCTATATCTCTTTCAATTTTTGTCACCATCTCAATCCATTGGAGCATGATATTCTATTCATTTCCAGTTGAAGCAAACCTTCCTGGTAAACACGAGAAACCATCCAAGTAATGTGAAGTGTCTTGTTGAAAACATACAAACATTTGGACTTTAAAAAGCAGGTTCTCTGTCTTCAACTCCTAATGTTTTGAAAGGAAAGAGAAACTCAATAGTGTACGTTCCAAATGGAGTGGGCGAGTATTTGATGAATGAGCAGAACATGAACACAATACAGAGGTATCCTGTGGAGTGTCTTTGATGTAAATGTGATTTCAAGTGTTTTATGGAATTTAAATTGGGTAGAAGGATGCAGAAATTAAAAGCCAGGGAGGCAAGGAGATTAGGAGAATTTTTTTTCACCTGATGAGATGAAAAGATAAAAACCAATTTTAAGCTCTCACATGATGGTAGAGAAAATTTTTGCACTGAGGTAGCAGAGATAAAAGTAAAAATTAATAAAATATATATGGAGGAAACTTCTGAATGTGTTTATAAAATTATTGTATTTGTGGGGTCCCTCATGGCAGGAAGGAATGATGAATCTGACTCCAAGTTCTCAGAAGGCTAATTTATTATTTTATGATACTATATTATTGCACTATATATATGTTTCATTACATAATACTAAACTGAACTATTCTAAAGAATACAGAAAAGATACTTAGAGAAGGCTACAAAGATAATAATGAAAACTCATGACTCTTTCCAGAGTCTTGACACAGCTTGACCCTGATTGGCCGAAGAGTGAAAACAACCCACAGCTTCTGCAATCACCTGATGGATAAACAATGTCCAAACACATTCCACATGTGAGCACAACACAGGAGAAGCAAACGAGATAAGAATTTGTTTTCCTTTTTCTCTGAGGCTTCTCAGTTTCCCAGGAGAAAAATCCCAGGCAAAGGGATTTTTCCAGAAAATGTGAATGCCATATAAAATGTGTGTTTAAAATTCCCTGATGTTTTTGCACAGTCCACTGGAAACCCAGAGTTTTTCCTTTAGTAGAAGGAAAAATACAAAAGATTTTTTAAGAGAAATAACTCCATAGGGTCTCAATAGGTGTGCCAGAAAGACAAAAGAATATTTGTTGCTGCTCCAGAAATATTTTAGAGGAGGCAGAAAAACTCTACAAATTGAACAGTTGTCACTTCTATTACAAATCCTATAATGTAAGCAACTGTTACCTTTTCCATTCCTGTTTCTTTGGGGTAGTTTTTCTGGTTTGTTTTGTGAGTTTGCACACCCTCCTTCAAGCAAGCGCTGCCTTTGGCAGGGTTTTGCTGGTCTTCTGAAACACTATAGATGTGAAATTGATTCTACCTTCTTAGCAGTCATTCCCTGAAAGTCTTTCAATTACTCCATTACTGCTGACTTCAAATATTTGTCCTTGTGGGCCAAGGAGCGTACAAACAGGTATGACCTCATGTGCAACACCTTGTTGCTGCCTATTGCTGTATTCCTGCTGCCTAGAAATACAGGCTGAGAAATTCTGCCTTTAGTTAATTTACTTTTTCATAAAAGTGCCTTGGTCATCTTGGCAGACACTTCTGTGTTGTGGGCAAGATGTGATACAAAGGAACTCTTGAGTCTCAGTTCTGCTTATGCCATGCAGAGTGTGATAATCTGAAATGCTTGATAGAATGAGGCAAGTTATGTTTGTCATTCCTTGAAATTTTAATGCTGGAGAAAAACAGTACCTGTCATTCAGACATATGGACTGCTTTTGATTTATTTAAGGTATGTACTTTCCAATCAGTCTTTGTATCATTATTTATAGCAACAGTGTATGTACTACTGGGTATCTACAAGTTTGCTCTAAAGGCTTACTAATATTTACAGACATTTTTGCACTACAGGGAAATTGACTACTTTAATGCCAAAATGGCTCAATGCATTAAAATGAGTTAAAATTAATCTAATATCATATTTAGAGACGCAAGGAAGGTCATTTACAGGGCACATTGCCAACCATCAGACTTCCCTGATTCTTTTCTTTGCAAGAAAAACAAAAGAACAGAGTCCTCTTTGTCCATTTTTTCTTGAGCACATTGAACGGACTTGCTCTGTACTGACAGCCTTACATGTGCAATTAACTCCTTTAAATCAGCTGGCAAAAGCTCATGGAAAGCACTGTCTTATGAAAGACCTGGCATAACCAATGACCCAGCCATCTGACCAGCCTGGCTGTGTGATGACAGTGAAAAATAGTCCTGCTGAGAAAAAGAGCATCATCCTCTGGTGGCTACACGGTAACGAAGAGGCTCCGAGAAGGGCTCAATACATGCTCTGCTTGACACTTCATCAGCCTGCCACCTCAAAGATGGATGTTTTTATAAGAGCGCCCAGCAGGATGCTAGCACAGCACTGAACTGTGTGTTCTGGCTGTGGCTGAGAGCATTTTTGCAGACTTGCTATGGAAAAGAGGGGCAGGGCAGCCTGTCACAGCCCACAGAGGCATATCCATCCTACTGAGAAACATGAAGGGCTGCATTCCCATGTTTGTATGCACCACATCTCCAGAGGTAAAAGCCACTGGATTGAGCCTTCTCAGAGTAAGGCATCAGGGGACCTGATTGTCACACATTAGCTTGCAAGTGTGATTATGAGAAATATTAATGGAAACCTTCCTCATTCCTACTGCTAACCTGTCTGGCTAAGGCCCCCTGTGATGATAATAATACTGGAGTTTCTCATGACATTAGTAATTTCTTTACATTTGGTGAGTTTTGTCTGGTGAAGGCATAAAAATAAACAAGACACAATACAGATAAGCAGTAGGTAACAATTTTCCATACAATTGCTCTGTGCACATTTTCACTGAAAATGTCACTGTAAGAAGTGTATAATCAAGGCACAAATAAGCCAAGAGCACAGAATACATAGAACAACCCCCTTACTGTAACTTATGCTACTTGTACTTATTGAACTGCAAAGAGTGTACTGAACGCTAAAGAACGGATTACCTACAGTAAGCTAAATTGTTTTTCTGCTGACGATACGGTTCCACATGATGTGGTGATTCAAAGGGAAGAGGGCAGTAAAAGAAGTAGAAAGAGGAGGAAAGAACACAGCTCTCCCAGAGAATGAAGTGCATAAACTACAGGAAAGGCAACTCAGCTAAGAAATTCAGTCATGAGTGATGGTTCCCCTCTTCAAATGCAGGGGGAACTCAAAGATTTTAATCCATTCAGTGATTTCAAGGTTAGACACTATAAAGTTCCTTCTTGTGGCAAAAAACAGGGGCATAATTTTCAGGTAGCACTTGAAGTCAGATGGTCTCAATAGCTCACTGAATCTTTTGGCACCTAAATTGCAGACAAGGCTCAGTTCAGATGAAGTCCCCTTTCCTAGTCTGTTAATGCACAACTTCCAAAGGCACTGTGACCATGTGAATTGCAGTAAGCACTGGAGCAATAGCCAAAATGAACCAGACTTCTAGACAGATGCATGTGTTATGGAAAAAGATTAAAGAAAACCACATTGCCTACTTCAGCTGAATGCTACATTGCACTAATTGTGTGCTATTGGGTTCAAGCTAGTGAGCACACAGTTCTGATGCTCTGTCAAATGCATTCATGTAGTGATAATGGATTTGTAATCTGTGTCATTTATACTGTGCCACACAGTAATGTAAAAAATAGAAATTGACCTCAAAAATCTACATTGCTAGAAAGCACAGGAAAGATTCATCTAAATTAGTTCTGTGAAGCTCAAGAGTGGTCTGAAAGTATGCCATCTGGAAAATAGCTCTTATAAATGTACTTAACTTGTCATTTCCCCCAGCTATGTAAGATTTCTGTGTGAGTTTCATTACAAAATACTTGCTATTTTTCAGGTATTTAGGGGAGTCAAGGAAAAGTAAAGGAAACAAGTGGATTACTATTTAAGGGTAAATAATAAAATTTGAATATAGTATTCAGGGGGGTATCACTAGAGTATGTACTTCCATGTATGCTACTAGCTCAAGACACCAAACATTAAATTGAATTATCAATGTCTGTAATTTCTCCTAGAATTTTGTATTCTTCAACTGCAGTCTATGTGTCATGTGGTTTTGGTAGATCTTATTTCACATTTAGCACCTGTATGCATGAGTTTGATGAAAAGCTCATATGGAATTTCATTATATGTAAGGAGTAATTTACTACCTAAATTCTGGTGCTCCACATAAGATCGTGTAATTTCTGTTTGATTTAAGGGTGTCAGGACACAGGAGAAAATTCCAAAGTGACTACTTTTCCTGCAGTACTAGAGACAGCAGAACCCATCCTCTGAAGCAGTTTCTGACTCCTAGATCACAGCCTGCTTTCATAGACCATCATGTGTAGAATGGAAGTCCTCTTATAAAGCACCTCTAATTTGATTGGGATTGCATAAGCCTATGGCACCACCTAGCTGCAAACACTTGGGGTTTATTATTTTTTTGCTTCAAAGCCACCATTTTAATTTCACTATCAATTAAGAAGGAGGATATGTATTTACTACAAACGCTACAAATGTACTTATCATCTGATCTATGGTTTCTCAGACCTGCTCCAAGTCTTCTGCATGTTCTGGATTATCTCACTGGTTTGTTATAGGATGGTGCCTTAGTGCTGATCTACAGGCACTGATTTGGAAAGAACTTGGAAAACTTGGAGTTTTTGGAAAGAACTCAGCTGTCTCCAGCTCATGTCAAAGTACAAGTCTGAGCTGAGACCCTAACTGTATTTCCTCCTTCTGAACTAGAACACTTCCTGAAATTATTTCATAAAATTGTGTTATCACCCTAAACAGAAAAAAAACCCAAAAACAAACCCCTAGGAATCTAAAACTAACCACCAAGAAAATATATTTATTTTACAGGAATTACAGAAATTGCAGGAATCTACAGGAATTACAGTAGGAATTACAGACTGACTCTGGGGGGAAAAAAAGTTGACAAATTAGGGTATCAATCTGTCTCTTCTGCAGCTTCTTAAAAACATGAAAAATATATTTTTCTATAAAAACAAACACCTTTTTTCAAATTTTTATGAAAAATGAAACAAGAAATTACACAATATCCTCAATATAGGTGTCAAAAGGAACATTCTTACTCTATACAGAAGGATGTTTTGTCCGTTTTCTTTACAAATATAGTAATTTCTATGTTAATCTAAGCCAATATGTCTTCATTCTGTTTTTCAGGATGTTTGTCACAGCCATTGAACAAAATCAAATACCTTGTCATTTGGTCAGCTCCACAGAGCAGTCTGGAGACACATTAAATGCATTAATATCTTCATTTCTTTATATGTTTCCCAGAAACCTTGGCATAAAAGAAGTAGAATTTGACATTTACAAAATGAGTCTTTTATGAACTTGATGGCCTTTTATACACTTACATTCAGAAAAGATGCTTGAGTTGTAATGGAAAAGTCTTCATGACTGAGTGATCATTATACCATTAATAGTTATATTTGGTGAAAGAACAGGAGGCTGATGTTTTTCTTTGTTGCTGTTCATCTCAGGCAGAGTTTATAAAAATATCTTTGAGAAAAATGCAGTACATGCTTTAGAGAACAGAGAATACATTGGGTGTGTTCTTTTCCTTAGAGATGGCATTTTAGACATATCAGCTTCCTTGTCTCTTTGCAATATGCACGGCAGATTTGCTTATGCCATTGCCTGGAATTACTTAGTCTTATAAACTGTACAGATGCTTCTTTCTGTTACTATTATCAAAAGTCTTGTAGAAAAGTCAAAATGACAGATATAGCACAGTCAGCCATGCTTTCTCAGCATGCAGCTATCTCCTTCACATGTCCTCAGGTTTGTACTTCAGAAGATTTATTTTAGAAGCTGAAGGAAGGAAAAGCAGGTGAAAAGGAGATCATAGTACCAGCACCTTCAATCTTATTCTCCATGCCTCAAAGAATGCTACCACAGACATGAGCAAGATGCAAACTTTCTCTCCCAGAAAGTTTTATATTAGCAATTAACCTGAGTGCTATGAAATTTTTACTAAGCACACTGATGTTTTTTGCAGTATGGCAAGGTGAGCGGTTTGAACCAGAGAGGTAACATTACTCTGCATTTCAATGTTTCCAATGAATTGGAAACTTAGGTGCTGATTTCCCTTAACTGCACTGTACACAAAGGCTTTTCTAAAGCTTAGGGAAGTTACTGCATCCTTCCTAATGCAATATTGCATCCTGACAGCTCTGGTAAGCTCTGGACTCCTGCCTCCTCAGGCCAGAGAAGCAATGTGCCAGAGCACCCTAAAACCAGTATAGCTGAGGAAAAGGGTAAGGGGAAATGCGTCATGTCCCCCCCTTCTTTTTTTTTTGCACTCTGTGTTGTCAGAAATTGCTCTGATATTTCATTTCCTCCACACTGTTTTACCAGAATCTCCTTTAATTAAAGAAAAAAGAATTCCAAAGAAAAAAAAAAACTAAATAAAAGGAAAACAAAAGCCAAAAAACCAAACCAAAAACCAACAACAACAACAACAACAAAAAAAACCCCAAACAAACAAAAAAACCCACCAAAAAACCCACCAAAAAAACCAAAGCAAAATCTTACAAAAAAGATATTTGGCCATGAGAGTTGGGAAGAGGTTCTGTAATTTTGAATCTTGGTTAGAGGCAGATGCTGACCAAAATGTCAGAGTACACTCCCCATTGAAAACAGCAACAGGACCTAAACATTAGTTTGTTCTAGAATTCTTAATCTGATGAACAAGAGATTTTTATTTTTTTTACCACAAGTCCCAAAACCAACAACAATTGCTTCTAGTTAGAATTTGTTTCTATATGGATATTATAAAATAATCAAATAACTGCTTATACTGATCATTAGTGCAATTATTTAAAATTAAAGTCCTTAATTATTTAGTTTAATAGGACAGATTTTGAGACATAAATTTGCTGAAGCAAAGGCATATAATATACTGAATATAAATTATTTTTTTCCTATTTAAAAAATGAAAAGTGATTTACTCATGGAAGTAAGACAACTGTTATTTCCCTTCTGTACCTACTCCTGCTGTACCTTACCTGACACAATTGTTTCTAATGAGTTTGGATAGCCCTTATCCAAACTGGGTCATTCACATGCCAATAAAGGGGAAAAAACCATAAGAATGACCTTTGAAGATAGGATGTGCAGAATATTGGGAATATGAATTTTGGAGGAGGAAAGCTTTGACCAGAAAAGAAAGTTATGCTTTGGAAATCCAAAAAATGAAAGTAGAAAATTAGTGGGAAAACATTAATGTGCAGTGTTTACAAAAATAAATGGAAAAATGTTGCTTATTTGTATAAATAAAAACTAACACATGAAACAAGTGGTGCTGCTATATATAAGGATAGTATGAACTAAAGATAATTGATATATGAGCAAACAGTCATGTTTTGTTTTTGTTCTATGTACACATTCTTATGGAAAGTGCGGTAAGGGCAAGATGATTAATATGAAAGAATAGATATAGAAACTGCATATTCAACAGGGTAATAGTTGATTCCAGGCTGGTGGCAAAGTTATTTTAAATGCTATCCATTCTAGTCTTAAGTGGTTGCATGAGATTTGAAAATAGGTTATTTATATTTTCTATACAAAAACAGAGTACTGGTGTGATTCAGACAACTGATCTGTTAGTTTGATCTCAGCTCATTAAGCACTATGTAAAAACAACAAACATCTTGCTGAAAGAAAAGGCATAGAAAGAGATGGCTAGTGGAGTTTTCCTTGGTCTGTCTTCTAACTTCCCTGGTTAAATATTTTCACCAATAATATTGGCCCTGTAATCTGGTGCTCCCACAAAATTTGTTGCATACACTTTGCAGTGATTAAAAAACCATAGGAGATATTGAATAATAGATAAGAAGAAGGAAAAACTGGATTAGCATGTGGCCCTAAGTACTGGAAATGAGATTTATTTTAATCACAGAAAACAGCATGTCATACTTTTATATCATACTTCATCACACATACATAATTTCTTTAGTGATGAAATGACAGAAAATCTTGTGTTAACTAGTTAGTCATAGCCTGTCTAATATTACCAACATGATATGGTCTTCAAAAGGAAAAAATACTTTTTGGAATCATATCAGAAAAGATATTTCCAGCAGTCAATGTATTGAGAAAGAATATTTTTTAATATATAAGGCAAAGTTTGGACTTAAGTTTTTGTAAGGAGGTATCTTAGACTGAATCTCTAACCAGTTACCAAGGTGCAGAAGAGGATTTTCTTCTCTCTTCATACTGGATAATGTGCAAGGAAATTACTGGGTCATGTAGAAAGTTGATGAAAATATGTTCCATGTCTAATGGCCTTGAGAGTTTACAGCCCTATTGGGCAGCTGAACCTCCAGGACTCACTGTCGACAGAATAAAAAAAAAAAAAAAGAGGAGGAAATATGTTGCAGGAAACACTGTAAACATTCACAACATTCAAAGTGTCACTACAGACATGAGCAGACCAAATACTCTCTCAAGACATCCAGCTTTAGAGTCCAAAGATAACATATTCAAATGTGACAAAGGCCAGAATGTTTCATTCCACCCTACAGCTCTGTTTTATCCTTTTAAAATAACAGAGGCTTTGTTTGGTTTTGATTTTGCTCTCCTATTAATTACCTTAAAGGGAGTGCTTTATTAAGGACATGTTCTAGATTAGAATTTTCTGTGCCAGTCAAGTGTTTTGATAGCACAAACACACTACATGGAAGTAACAGTCATGACTTGTAGGAGGCCCTGAATATATGTATTATAAATGGAGGAGGCTTTAAATATACATATTATATACCTGTACTTGAATATCTTTACCCTGACTGGTCCTAGTTATCCTTGATGGGCTGCAGCTGTGATGTTCTTCATTGGGCTGCAGCTGTGGTTTGTCAAGGTAACTAGGATAAAAGGGGAGCGGGCTGGTTAGTCAGGCAGAACCTTGGAGGAACCCTGACTAAAGAAGATCTTGAGCTGTGAAGATCTGCCGCCCACAAGACAACAATGAGAGGTACAGGACTTATGAAATATGTTAAATACAACAACATGGGACTTATCTAATATGGACTTATGTAATATGTTTAATACAACAATGACTCACTATTAGTTTGTGATTACAGAAGGTGGTGCCACTCCAGTTGGGTGGAAATACAGCAATTATCACCAGATCCTGCAGGTGTGGAGGTCACTCTGCTTTTTTTTTTTCCAGTTATGTCTCCCCACCACTTCCCTTGCCCTCTTTTCATCATGCATCTTGCTAAATCACAACTACATTCTTCATGATAGGTATTGAATCCTCTGATATGGGCATAGAGTGCTATAGCACAAAAACTTCAGTATGAACTTTCCCGGTAATAGGATTTTAGCAGGACTTGCTCTGCTCTTGCTTGGATCTTTCTTCTCTGTGGGAGTTCTGTGTGCTGCTACCACCAGCCAAGAAGTCAGTCTCTTTCTGCCTCCTCAGAATATGTCCAGATAGCTACTCAAAGTACAAGCCCACAGATTAAGGTCCTGCAGGCTGATGTGCTATAGTAGTCTAGACTGCAAGGTCATTAGATCACATTACCAATGCAGGAAGTGAAGGATGCAGACAGTGGCATTCTGTTCCCTGCCCTGGACTCTCACATATCTATCTAGCTGTTGGAGCAGTGAAGCATTTGGATACACCTTGGTTCTGTGACAGTGCTTTGGCAGTTTCTCCACAACATTACTTATTCATCATCCCTAGGAGCTAAATAAATGAATGGCACACTTGACAAGTGGGCCAGGGGCTGGGGGATTCCACATGTTAGGTCATAATGATGAGAGCAGGCAGCAGTAAGCACTGCAGTAAAATTAAGCAAGTATTCCTAGTTCACATCCTTAATGAGGATCATTTTACAGCTATTTTGTCACCTATTCCAAAACTATGCTAGCAGCACATAAGCACAATTCAACAATTCCTGGGTTAGCAGTCAAATGGTAGCTCCAGAAGCAGAACAATTTAATGAGAGTATAGCTGCATGCACACAAATTATCTTTGCTAGGATGCAGGTGCTGTGGCATTATGTCTGTGCTTCTCTTGATCTGATCTGATGTGATCTGATCTGGTAGCTCTGCAGAGCCAGGCAGTGTACCCTATGATTGTATCTGCTCCATTAGCTTCAGCTTAGCAGGGTCCTGGCCCTGCTGCGTTGTGCAGTATAGGTAGTTCTCTAGCTTGTAAAGAGTAGTTTCTCCTTGGAAACCCTGCCGACACCACAAGCTGCTTTTCAAGCCAGTTATCTTTCTTAAGATGTGTAAACTGAAAAAGGAGTTCCTCTGGACTGCTGAGAAATGATACATAGAGTCACTTTTTTGTTTGTCTCATAAAGACATTGTTCAAAATTCAGTACTGAAGGAGTAGTCTGAACTAAGTTGATTTCATATTCTTCATTACTTTGTCCAATATTAAAAAATGTATCATGAAATTTATAGAAGTGAGTGAATATAAAAAAAATAGGTTATTACAATGAAATGTGAGAATTTGATCAGACTGTTTAAATCATGATACCTTAGAAAATTTAGGGTAAAGAAGGGAGACAGTACGGGAGATATTTTGTTTAGTAACAGTCCTTTTTGCTGTTACTAACTGTCATTGAGACTGGTATACATATTAAAACAAAAGATATGACAGGGAAAGTCAAATTTCCAGACTGGAATTAATGCTCCAAGAGCGGTCTTCTGAAATTACAGGTAATGAGGTTATAAACAATCCCTTTTACCAGAGGCAGGGTTGCACATAAGGGAAAAATCCAGTTAGAAGACATCACTTTTCCAAGTGACAGTAGTGGGACATCACATGGTTGCAATTAGAATTCCTAACCAGTGAAATGCATGAATCTTTCAGACTGCAAGGCTGAAAGCTATCTGTCCTGCAGATATTTGCAGTGGGTTTTAATTTTTTTTCTGTGACTATGACTATCTGTTTCTGCTCACTAATAGATCCCCACATGATAACACATATCTCATTCTCCCATCCCAGATGCAAAGCAAGTAGATGCGAGGGAAGGAATTTAAAGGAGAGAAGTAGAAAATTAGAAATAAGGAGGCTAAAAAAGGAGATGGACAGCAGGACAAGTGGGCAAGAAGTCCTAAGAGGAATTTAAGAGAATGGAAAAGATGAAAAGACTCATACACATTGAGAAAGACATGTATGTAAAAGAATGATTGAAGAGTGTGCAGAGATGGATGCCAAAACTGGTACTATTTGTTTTGTCTCAAGTACTTGATTTTGCAACTTTCACATAGGAATTGGCTGTTGAGGGGAATACCCTATAACTCTGTTATTAAAATAAAATAAAATGGAATATTATTATCCAAGAAGATAAATTTGGATGTCCAATGTTGGGAATTTCAGCTATTTCCCTCTGTACCTGAAAGAATGATGGTCTTTCTTATATCTATTTCCTTTGTGTCTTAAGTACCCTCACCATTTTTCAGAAGGTATTATGTGGCATTGCAGAGACAGCTGAAGTTATGTGGAGAAATCAATCTCTTGTCAAAACACACTGGAAGTTTAACAGAACAATTACAATTAATTGAAAACATGCAAAATCATTTTAGAAACTTCAAGGTCAGGTTTAGGAGTGTTTGGTTCCAGGTTTCTTGATTGCAGTTGTCTTTTTCAGCATATATCTGAAATTTAAGTAAATATGAAAATCAGATATCTCAGTCCCACTTCTCTGCCTTGGCCTTGTTCTCTCCTTTTTCTCTTCATTTTCTGCCATTCTGTGTTCAGAGTGCTCAGCTTTCTTCATGGGTATCTCATGAGTGTTGCATATGGAGATGAAGGACTTGCACAACTGCAAGATGCAGAATGTCAGGCCAGTTCTGCCAAACTTTGTTGGATGCTTTTTGGAACAGAAAGATTTAATCAAGACAAAGCTATTTTCTTCTTTTAGAGGAAAAAACAAACTTGCAAAGAGCAGCAACATAAAACCCCTTGACTTTGGTTTTTTTTTTTTAGAAAAAAAAGTAAAGGTGTTCCACTGGTTAAGATGGAAAGACTTTTCAACAAAAAAGAGCCCATTCAGGTCAGCATCAAATCAGCCTGTTCCACTTTTGTGCTTTGTTTTATAATTAATTTTCTTTACACACACAGCATTTGAAGTTGAAATAACTGGGTCAGGAGACCAGATTTCCAAGGCTGGGATTGCAATGAAGAATACTTCACCATCCATGGGGAAATAAAAGGCCAGTAGAGCGTCCTGTGTGCCTTTTTCCCATTAAATAAGTAACCCATTCTCTGTACTTCAGAGGCCCAGTGGTCAGCCAGCCACAAGGGCTGAGCAGCTACCACTGTAGTAAGAGAAAGGCTTTAGAAGAACAACTGTGACACAAAAGAAAGACTACCCCTCTCCAATGCAGTGGGGCTGTCATAATCTTTGAAATCTCCTGCCTGCTGGCCTCTCTGAGGTTAGTTTGAATGTCATTATTCAGACACTACAGATACCTCTCAAGCGCTTGATTTTCTGTTATCTTAGATGTTATTTGTAATCACTGATGTGAAAGTGAGTGGCAAGAATCAGGAGAGAAGAATTATCTTCCTCTCTAGGCCCACTTTTCCACCATATAAGTGACTAAACAGTGCATAGCAAAATAACATGTCCAAAAACTCAAATTAAATTCTTCCAAAGTATTGTCACATTTTCACCTTCTTTTTGGAAACACAGCTTAGAATCTAGTAATACTGAAAACACTGGGAAGAGGAGATGAAAGGACAGAGTGAATATGCAAACAACTCCTTTCTATTTTCTTTTACGATATCATAGCCAAAGATGTAAAAGAGGCAAACAGTGAGATTTGGTTTATAGAATTACAATTCTTTATTGTGATTTGCAAGAACTCAAAAGAACTGAAGTGCTTAAGGAATCTGAAATGACAAAGAGAAATTAAAGCATGATGCTAAATCTGGAAGTGACTTAACAGTGTCTAGAAAAGTCTTTGATGTAAGCATCAAGAAAAAAGAAGCCAGCAGCCCAAAAAGATGTTGTGATATTCTTTCTTTTGTTGTTTTGGGGTTTTTGTTTTGGTTGATTGGTTGGGGGGTTTTTTTGTTTGGTTTTTTATTGTTTTCTTAGTTGTTAAAATTTTGTTTTGTTCCAGTTTTTCGCCTTCTGATTTTTTAACATGGTAAATCTCTTTGGATAAAAAAAGAACTTTCTCAGAGTGATTTTTGTTACAGATTCACTTACCTTTATTAGATGCTTACCAGACTGGAAATCAAGGCGTTTTTTACCGCAATTGAAGCCAAGAAACACGAAAGAAAAAAGTTGTCTCCTAGGTAAACTAAAAATCTGGCCATAAACACTACCACCTAGTTGTGAGAGGCATAATGCAAGGCAGGTATACTGCAGTGCCTTAATGGAACTTAATTGATTTCCAAGTCACATAAAACTCTTCCATCACAAGAAAGTCCTGGATGTCTTTGATCTTGCTTATTGTTTTGTTGGGATTTTAAGGAGGTCTTTTGTTGTTATTGATAAAACTTCTTGCTTTGATGCAAATTAAATGAGAAATGCTAATCACATTTCATCAGGTCATATGTCCAGCTGTTTATCTAAATTGATTTCTGCTCCAAATACAGGAGTAGCTTCAAGAGAGCAAGACAATACCAGTATTGGCAAATATTTTTTTTTTTTTTACATAATACTTAAATGTTTCTGTTGGAGCAGTGAAGGCATAATTCCTTCTCTTAGAGTAGATGAAGACCAAAAGCTGGATCTGCACTTCAAGGAAAATGGAGGACCATTATTTTTTTTGATCCAAAATACTGCAGAATTCTCAGTTTTGAAAACCATCTTTCTGACCCTGCACCTGGCTACTGGAGTGTCACTTGTGCTGCTACATGGAGGACCATCACATACAACCAGTAAAGTTAACTTCAGTCCATTAACTTAAGCAGGATTTCTTTAACATGGAAGGGAGCAATGGGAGCTACTCATGTGATGATGGGGCAGAGCATTAGAAGTAGAGGTCATCTGTAGAAAAGGAAAAAGAGTCTCCTGGTGTTTTCTAACTCAGGTACCTCCTTTTACCATGCCCTTAAATTCTGTCAAATACGAGAAAATGTAGGCATGCTGACAGATTAAACACAGTCCTACACCTGGAGCTGCCTGGGCATCAGAAGCCCACCAAGAGTTAGGTTAAGACAATGTACAAGTTTGTCAAAACTTTCCTTTGGTTATGTCTATGTCAATCTGATTGGATGGGGTTGTCCTGTGACCCTACATTCTTCTCACCGTACTCAGGCATTAAATGCAATAAGCACACAGTTAGACCAGCAAAAGTGTTATCAGCCCATGAACAGCCTGTTTACAAGGAATGTTGAGTAAGGGTGGAACTGTGTAATCCTGCTCCAGATAAACAGAAGTTTTGCAGATGTCCTGTGCACAACTCCCAGATTAAAAAAAAAAAAAAAAACCACAAAAAAAAAGCAAACAAAATGCTAAATTGTGTAATATTGAAGGTGGGATGTTGATATTTCATGTAAAGGAAGAAAGCCAAGAGAGAAGGGTATGGTCATGCATAAATGATAAGGTCAAACTCACATCAAAAATCCTTTCCTTCCTCCTTTCCTCTCTCTCCCTCTCCCTCACTCTCCCTGCTTCCCTCTCTTTCTCTCAAAAATCTTTCCCTCCTTCCCTTTCTTCCCCCCTCAAAAATCTTTCCCTCCTTTCCTTCCTCTCTCTTCCTCTTTCCTTTTCTCCCTTTCTGCCCTTCTTTTCTTCCTCCCTTTTTTTTCCCTTTTCTAATTATATCAACCTCTGCTTTTTATACATTTCTTAATTCCCTTAATCCCCTTGTTGGGTGGCTTTGCAAAAGCATGGAAGAGTAAACATCTTCTTTGCTTTAATGCGTAGGATCAGTTGGATTTCTCAGTGTTATACAGATCTTTACTCTGGACACCGCCAGATACTGCTCAAACAGAGAATGCAAACAATTTCAACACTAGGTTTAGGAATATTAAATTTCCAATTTTTCTTTTCTCATGATTGTGAGCAGAAAAGATTAATGATATCAAAGGAAATGCAGCAAAGGAGGAGGGTAATAAGATGAGGGAAGAGCGCATGGAAGGTAAGGAGGAAAAGGAGAAGACAGCATTGACACATATTTGCTAACCAGTATGGCTGGTTCCATACAAATTATTTTCAGACCAATTTGTTCTGATTTCTTCTGCATGTGTGTGAGTGCATCTGTTTTTGTGGCAGCCTTGGCAGTGGTTTTACCAAATCCCTGTTTGTAAGTCTGTGTGCTTTGCAACACATGCTTTTTAATTCCATGGAAGCAGCATGTTCTAGAGAACTGCAGATGTTATTTTGTGTCAGCTACCAGGAGGAAACGCTAGGAAGGCTCTCACTCCACTTTGCATGTAATGAGGAAAACAAACAGAAGCCTCTGCTGTATCAGCTCCCTCGGATTTCTAAGCGTAGACAAGAATTATGCAATGGCGTGCTTTGAACTGTAAAATGCCATGATGATCCTGAGAAACAGTGAAGCAATCTAAGATAGTAATTTTACCTCACATGTGCCCTGAAGTTTGACAGCGAATCTCTTTGTAGCAGTTTCTTTTAAGAAGGGCCTATGCAAGCAACACAAGCAACAAATGTGGAGAGGGATATGTTCTGCTGTTCTGCTCTTGCAAGAGATAGACAAAACAGTGGATATGTGTTGCAAGTTTTGTTATTTCATGCTCAGTTTGTAGGAAGCCGGATACAGAGGCTTTCCCTTGGCTTACACTCATGCAGTCTTTCCTAACAGCAGTCGCAGCACGAGTCCTGACTGTGTTCCAGCTCCACGTGAGGACAGGATCAGGTCTTCCACTTTGCCCTGGTTTCTGTTCAGGCATGTGGCCCAAAGTTTCAGAAAGGTGTTGAGTAACTCTTGATGGATGTCTTGTTTCTACAATGAGGCAGTTGTGATTCAGTGTGGCAGATGCATCCAGCTCGCAGCTTGAACTCTCTCTTGAGACTTTTAAGTCATTATTATTTTATTAGTAACATATCTCTAAAACTGTGTTCAGTGCTTATTTGAAGCATGACTAACACTGGAAGTAGTCCAGTACTTTGCATTTTTATATTGTTTTGGCATACACTCCCAGAGAATATGGACAGGACTCTGCCCTTCAATTGCCCATGCGGGTTTAACACCCCTTGGCAGGCACACAGACCTTTACGAACAGCGCAGCGCAGAGCCTTTTGGGGAAAGTCAGCTAATCCCTGGATGTGTAGGAGTGCCGAGAGAGACCCACCCCTAAGGTATTAAGTGTGAATTCAGCAAAATCTTGAAACAAATAAGCAGGTAAATAAGACAGGGCTAATCTAGGACCCCTGGAAGTCAGAAAGGAAGGTAGCAGCAGGAAGAGCAGGAAATGTCTTTCTTTGGAATTTGTGCTAAATAATTACCTTGTGCCAAAGACAAGTGAATGTCTTCATGATGTCTAGAAGACAACCGACTCACCAGAGGCAAGGAGTTTGCTTTGCCTGAATGTCTTGAGTCTCACTAGAGTGGTCCCTGCAGGTAGAAGCAGATAGGTCTTATCTTGCCAGGATAGAATGTCACACCCAACTTTGGTTACAATGCAAAGGTGCAACACCACACAGCATCTTGGAGTAGATACACAAACCTCAAACCCTTCATTATTTTCTGACTACTAGTCCCCTGGATAGCTGATGAAAAAAGCAAAGAAATCAAACCTCCAGCTGCAGTCTCCTCATGACCTGTGACATGTCATGACACAACATTACATGACATGACATGACATGACAGTGCCCCAGTGAAGTGAAATTAAATCATCTCTGAATGCAGATGCTCTTATTTCATTACACTTATTTCATTACACTTATTTCATGGCTTCATTTATTGCTGGGCAAGTGTTTCTGAAAACCAGCAGTAGATATTCCTGAGAGTAAAAGTTTGCCTTTGGAGGCATAAAAGCTAATTTTATGCTGGTTTGATGAAACATGTCTATATTTGTACAACCTGAAAACTGAAAAAAATATAAGGCTTCAAGTATGCAAAGACAATTAATTTCTTAACTTTCCAGATATGCTGAGCATCACCATATTCAACTAGACTGCAGATTCTGATGAAGCAAGCAATATTTTTTTCCTCTTGATGAGTTCATAACAAATTTTCATCTTTATTCATTGCACATCTAATTAAACCTCTTTTGCAACTGAGAAGTTCACTGAATTGAACAATTATTACATTTAATATGAAGCTAAAGTGCCTTCTGTATTTCAACTGTCATTATCACTTGCTCTTCAAATAAATCCAGAAAATCCTTTAATTACAGTTATTCTAGTTCTACAGGGAGAAGTGACGCTTCATAAACCTACTGTAAATGTCAACATCAAACTTGTTTCTGCACCTTTTGAAAGCTGTAATTTGAACCAATATTTTGTCTACTGTTTTGGTCTGTGTATATGTTACCTTGACATCACACTGGTGGACATGGCTTCAGACTGGATATTTAGCCACATTGTAGATCAGTCAAGTCTGTATTTCTTTTCAAATGGCTTAAGCTTAAGGGGGGGGAAATAGCAAGATGGTATTAAGTTTTCCTGTTAGTCTGTAACCAGTCTAAATACTGAATAAAGTATAAAGTCTAGAGTGAATTGGACAGCAGAAGGGGTTTTGCTGCAGAGCAAAGATTTAAGTATAACCTGACTAAACAATTGAACCTGTACCAGCACACATAATTTTGTCTGGAAATAATGGCTGACACAAGCAATAGTTATTCAAACATCAACAAGTAATGCACAGGTCAAACACTAAAGGATTAAGACTGTGCAGAGAATCGCTAATGTGTTTTCAATCGGTAATTGCAAATTAAATACCCCTGACACAGCAATTTTTTAATGGAAAACAAAATTCTTTTAGAATGGAAGTGTGATCACACAGTAATGTGGTGTGTAAAATTTAACACTTAACAGCTGCACAGTTTTAAGTCTGAGAGCAATAAACGTCATTCAGGGGATCACAGGTCTTTTGGAAGAATAGCTGACATGATTCAGGGAAGGTCATCCAGGGAAAATTTGGGCACCCTGCCAAGCACTCCTTTCAGGTGTGAAGTATGTTCAGAACAAGTGGCTCCAGCTCAGCTTGGCAATGGGCAAACATTGCAGACCCTCACCTGGAGATGGACATTAGGATACTGGACTTTTCATCATGAGCCCTTTGTCTGTGAAACACTGAGAGTGTGGGAAAAACTGTATAAGGCAGGAAAACTGAAATATTGCTTTCTTATTATTCATAAGATCCATTATGCCTCATTTAGTCACTGTGCCTCTCTTCTGACAAGGTTGCACAGATTTTACTTGAGACGGGTGCTGACTAGAGGAGTTGTTTCCACCACAGATGTTCCCCAACTAATGATATTCATGATTTCCATCCTCTGGCAGCCTTGCTGGGGTACTATCTCACGTGCATGTCCTTCAATGCACGCATTTCCCTTGAAGGCAGCCAGCAGTCAGATCTTTGGCTCCACACGTGGCTTTTGGAGGGCTGAGGTGAGGGTGGGGAAAGGCAGAGAGCAAAGGCTGTCAGTGCAGGTTTTGCCCTTGCTGCTGAGGGACATGGGGCTTGGGTCACCAACAAAGATCTGGTCTCCTGGTTTTGCATTCCTGGAGGAATTTAGGGAACTGAAACCGCCACAGATCATGACAGGCCTTTGACGGGAAACCATATGACGAGTGGCTGAGGCCATTGGTCTGATCAGCCTGAAGGAGACTGAGGGGAGACCTCATCACCTTCCATGTGCGGGGAGGCAGGGAAGCAGGGCAGACACTGATCTCTTCTCTGGTGACCAGTGACAAACCTTGAAGGAATGGCATTAAACTGAGTCAGGGGAGGTTTAGGCCGGATATTAGGAAAAGGTTCTTCATCCAGACGATGGCTGGGCCCTGGAAGAGGCTCCCCAAGGAAGTGGTCATGGCACCAAGGCTGTCTGAATTCTAGAGGCAGTATTCTTGGGCACATTGGGTGACTATTGGGGATGACCCTATTGTTATGTTTGCCCAATTATCTCCTCATAAAAACACTCCAAACAATATTTGAGATAGTAGCAATTTTAATTAAATAATTTAGAAAATATATAAAGAAGGGATAATTTGGTTCTAACAATAGCGCATAAGCAAAGGTTAACCGCGGGGTACGGAGTGCAGGGCTTTTGGACTCGTGCCACCCTCCGTATGTGCTTGCCAAGTGAAGATTCCCCCTTATATGCTATGTGTTAATGCCATATTCTCTAGTTCCGGTTCGTCATCTGCCTATCTCCGCCCTTATAAACACCTTTACTGCGCATGTACCATCACTCAGTTCGGTGGTCGCACCAGTTTTTGGGGGTCGTCACTGATGAAGGTCTCTCCTCTTCCTCGATGTCTTTTAATTCACTTTTGGGTTACACATGCACACCAAGCCAATACATCGTAAGCCAAAAGCACATATCGCTGTATCTACATATCGAAGTAATAAATTCCTTATAATTAGCATTTTTCTGGGACTCAACTAGGTTTTTGTTCATTTTTAGCATCTGTATCTCTAGTTTCTTCCTCCTGTCCTTGTGAACATCTGCTGGGGGGGGGTGGAGTCCCTCCTCTCCCTCTCTTCTTTTGGCATTACAACTTTTAACTATTTCTATTATTCTTAAATAGTAATTCTTATATGGTAGGCCCTGTCCTTGTGAACATCTGCTGGAGTGGGGGGGGTGGAGTCCTTCCTCTCTCTCTCTTCTTTTAACATTACAACTTTTAACCATTTTACCTATTCTCAAATATTAATTACGGTACCAATATTAATTACTTTTTCAATTTTATCAGCACGAATCATACTTATTTATCACACTATGCAGGGCTAACAATTAGACTCGATGAGCCTTGTGGGTCGCTTTCAACTCAGTATATTCCGTGATTCTCTGAACTGCCCGATACCGCGGCCCCGGGAGCAGCGGTGCGGAGGAACCTTGTGGGAAACCTCCCCCCTTCCCTCGACCAGCTCGCCTGAGGGGAGCGAACTACAACTCCCGGCGTGCAGCACGGCACCGGCCGCCGGCCGCCGCTCCGATTGGCTGCCTTCCCCCTCCCTCCCTCCCCGCGTGACGGCGCGGGGCTGGCGGCGGCGGCGGCGCCCCCCGCGCGCTGGGGCAGGGGAGCCACATGGCGGCGGCGGCGGCGGCGGCGCGGTGGGGGGCGGCTCCTGCGGGGGCGCGCGGGGTGGCCTCGCGCCGCGCCTGCAGCAGCAGCAGGGGGCGCGCCAGGGCCGCCTCGGCCGCCGCGCAGGTGAGGCGGGCCCGGGGCGTGCGGCGGGGCCGCGGTGCGGGCGGGGGCGCGGGGGACGTGAGCTTTGCCGTGCCGTGCCGAGCCGTGCCGAGCTGCCGGGGGTCGCGTTTGGGAGTTTGAGTGGCGGGCCGGTGCCTCGTCCCTGGGAAGGTGTGTTTCGTGGAGGGGCGCTCTGGTAACCGTGGCAGCGCCCGGCGGGGTGACCAGGGGTCTTGGGCACCGCGGGCGGGGGCTGCCGGCGCGTTCCCGGTAAATCCAACCTGTCCATAGAATTTTGCAAGGTATCCCGGACCGACCGGTGGTTTGTGCGGTGAGCATGACCTGACTGTGTGTATAGGGGGGAGGGAAGAGTCAACAAAACGTGTAGTAATGCATAATGCTGTGTATGCTTCATTTTGTTGAAATGTCACCCTCACTTTGGAAGTACGTGGGACACCCGGTCTCGTGGACCGAGCCGGTCCTGTGCTCCTGCCCAGCCAAAGGAGAGATTACACAACACTCTTTGATCAACCTGGGTCAAAACCCGAGTGGTTTGGCAGCTTTCGGTGGTTGTGCTCCGATGGTCAGGCGAACTTCGCACTGAACCTGTTTGTTCTGGTACTGGCGTGAAGTCAGCTCAGGAGTTGCCCCGATACAGCTTCTCCCGGTTTAACTTTTGGTCCCTCGGGTGGATTCGGTCTCTTGGTGTCTCTTATTTTTCAGAAGAAAAAGCTATATGGAGGGGCTAGGTTCAGTAACTGTCTAGCAGAAATAGGGCATGGCACACAGAACAGTTCCAGCTGGAACATGATTTATTGAGTTACTTGCAATTGCATGGCTGGCTTCAACAAACAGAAAATAAGCTAAAGCTACTAGTGACAGACTCCCTGTCGCCAGAATTGAATGCATTCACTGCCACTTACTTATTTACAGGAAGCCAAATGGATTAGTGCGTTGCTTTATTGAATGCTTACTTGACTCCGGAAACTAGAAAGGTTATTGAATTTGTTTTGTTTGGTTGTTTTCCTAGGCCATAAACGTTTTTATAAATTCGGATCAGAATTACTTTTCACTACTTTCTTTACGTTGGGTAGCTGTACCAAACATTCAGGAATAGTTTTGAGGGAGCTTGATTACAACATCCATCTGAAAGTCCCTTAGGGGCAAAAAGCCGTGGTACCTGGGAGAATGGGCTGGGGGATATGCATCTGTGGTACGGTAAATATTAGAAGTGTGCCAGGGCACTGGCTCATATCCTGCAGGGCTTGAGAAGCTGGCTAGTGTAAAAAGCAAAGGCACTGCAGACTTAGCAGCTGTACAGTGATAATACACTCATTGCTCCTTTCTGTTCTCAGTTTCTCCTGGGATTCATCTATATAGAGAGGTAATTAGCATTACAGCCATAGGGGACAGTGAAATGTGCTTTCAAATGAGAGAATATTCAAACATTCAAAACAGTTGTGAATACTGCTTGACTGTTTCCTGTGCTGGAGCTGCAAGTATTCATGGGTTCAGTTTAGTTTCCTGAGGTTTTGGGGAGGAGGTGTTTGCAAAGGGGAGAAGAGAGCAGTGGACTATATTTCAGTCCCCTTTAAAATGGTCATTCCAGCTATGGAAGGAAGAACTCAGGCAGTTTAGGAGACAGTTGGGAGGCTGTGTCCAAGGCCAGCCATTCAAAGTCTTTTGGTTGGGTTGCAAACAGTGGGGTCAGTAGAGCTGTTGTACTAGTGGTGTGTGGTGAACAATTTACTTGTTTGACTCTTGGTTTTTGAGATACAGTTGTCAGTCTCGGAGGTGTACACAGAGTGGAGTTCCTTTTTCTAAGACTAGAACAGGGCATGAAGCTGCAGGCACTCTGAAAGCAGCATTTTCACAGCTGTTCTGTTGTGTGCAAGCGTTTCTTTGGATTTTTCTTGACTGGTTCACAGGTAACGAAGTTTAATGGTTAATAGGTAACGAAGTCCTGCCATCTTGTACCCATGATAATATATTCCAGATTCTATTTTTGACCTAAAATGTTCAGGTAGGATGATCTATTTCTGCTACAGAACTGGAAATCAGCATGTTTTTTTTTTTTCTTCTGCTCTAGATGTATCATGTCCAGTGAGGGTCTTGATACAAAGTTTCACTTAATCTTTCTTCATCTGCTCTTGTAGATCCTGTAATCCGAACATAACCCCGTGAAAATTTCTGTGGCCACAATGAAGCCTTCAGTGCTGGGATAAAGTGGAGAGTCCAGCTTGCCCAGAAAGACCTGACATGGCCCTAATTCTCAGCCAGTCGTGTCTGAAACGCTGTGTGTGCTGTTGCTCTGTTTTGTGGGCAGCCAGTGGCAGTCCCTGGGCAGTGCTCTCCGTGCCAGTACCCACAAGTGTAGCCTGCTGTTTGGGGTCAGCTGTTGGGCAGCAGCTGCTGAGTCCTCGCAAAAACATTTGTCTTGGACTTCTCAGCTCAGACCTCATTCTGGCACTTGGCCTACTTAGACCCATTGCAGCCACTGCGGTTGTCTGATTTCCAGGTTGAACCAAGGACATTATGTCACCACTTCCCTGCAGACTAAGATGCTAAAGGTGAGGCATGGAAGAGAAGAGCTCTTGCTGAGCTGTGTCTGTGACACTGCAGCAGTGTTAGGTGCTACACTGGAACAGCAGTGCTGTGCACAAAGCCAGCGGGATTGCAGGAGCGTGAAGAGCCAGTGGATACAGGAACAGCACTAACAGTGTCATGGTACACAGGTTGCGGTAGTCCCTGAGGCCTGTGCAGAAGTCTTTGCAAGCTTTATAGTGCACAAATACCACTGGGGATGAAGTGAAGGTGGAAGAGTAGAGCAAGGATAGTACTTGATCTTCAGATGATTAGTAGGTAAGAATTCTGTTGTCTGCCCCCTTGTGTTTAACTGAGCCTTTCTAGCATCTGTCAGTTTGTGGTGTTCCTGGTAGTTATTGATACCTCTGCTGACAGCTTCCAATTTTGCTGCATTGTTAAAATAGTTCTCCTGGAAATCACAGGTGACTTGTCAGGTCTGAAGGGTTGACAGTTTGTCAAAATATAGCTGCCAGGTGCAGTCATCTAAACTCTCATTCTTTCAGTACTAGTATAGAACATGTGATTGACAGCCCAGAGAATGAACCTGTTTTTTTCATTGATCAGATAAAGTACACTGTGTGACAGGGCGTATTCCTCCCATGTGCAGAAGTGTCTCCTGTCAGCTTTGGAGAGAGGAGAGTGGGGACTTGTGGGTTACAGACATCCCTTTTGAATGAGAAAGTTATCTAATTGGGCATTGAAATGTTAAAATACCAGCAACCATCTACCTTTTCCTACTTCAGGAAACTGAATAACCTTTTTCCTGTAGGCTGGGAACTGTAGCAGGCTTTTGCTTTCTTCCTGTTCCAATAGCTCTCACAAAGGCTGCAAGTGACAAGGTTCAACCTCAACATATTCTTCCCCTTCAGAGAATCCTACTTACACAACAGCCCGAGGGAATGCTTCATCCTTGTCCTGAGTTACCAGGAAGGCAGCTGAGTTCTCATCCTTGATGACTGGCCTTTTCTGTGATATTGATAAAAATACGAGCTGGTGCTGGGTGCAGTAGCAGTTTTGGTAGTACAGGGTCCACCTCTGCTGGAGTTCAAGCTGATGGGTATCAGCTATTATGGCTTATGGCTATCTCCTAATTCCTCTGTGCTGAAATCTAATTGGTCAGAAACTGAATAGCTTAAAAATTCCATCTCCTGTCATTCTTCCCTCCCAGACTAACCCATTTCTATACACAACAGGAAAATTATGGAAATAAGTTCTGGTAGCTGTGTAAAACATTTTTCTTTCCCCTGTACTAAAACCCACTACTTTGCAGCAAGAGTTAGTTATTTCCAATAGAAACTTTTAAGTTTCTTGAGACTGGTCTTTGCTGAGTGCCTGTTATTTTAATGCTGCTTCTTTACAGTTCACTTTAGAGTAATTAATGAAGGGCAGTGTTATTCCTCTTACTTTAGCTACCTTACCTATAGCAGCCATGCCAGATGGATGACAGACCAGCAGCAGAACTGGTCTCCTGTGTTCCACTCCAGTGGGGGCTCTTTCCTGAAAACAGGAAATTGTTTTAAGCATTTTACTGTCTTTGAAAGTACACAGTTTTGTCTTTCATTGCATAAAAGCATTAAAGTGTCCCTCATTTGCCCCCCACCTTTCTTCCAGGGAGGACAACTTTTCCCTTCTTTCCCTGCCTGTAGTGCACACTCTAAAACTGGGAGGTGGGAGGTTTGTACTGTTCTGTCTTCAGGTGGAGTGGTAAGGAAGCCAAATCCTGAAAAAGATTCAAAAAAGCATTGGTGGGAAAGAAACAGGAGAGGAGGGGTCCCACAAGAGGGGCTCAGATCATTTTAATAAACCTGGGAGTACTTTCCCTCTCAAATGTGAACACCTTTCCAAAATAATAGAAGGAGAACATCAGATATCCAGCCAGGCCAGAAAGCAGCATAGTTTTCAAGGAAAAACACACTTTTTTATGTTGTATTTTTTCTGAGTTTGGCAGATTTAAAATATCCTTAGATTTAGTCTGTTCAGGGTTGAATTTTCTGACTGGGGAAGAGGAAGAAATGAAGTCTGGATATTTACCTGGGCTTTTTGATTTAATGTGGCTTATATTTGGAGAAACACTTACTTAGAATCAGTGGAACAGAGCCAGCATTTCTGTCAAAACAAGGGATTCCCGGCTTAAGATTTTTTTGGTAGCCTAAAGCTCTGCGGAGCTCTACAGCAACCCACACACCCCTAGGCTGGAGCATTTTCCTGGGATGTTTAAAAACCAGATGACTTGTTCTGAATGCTGCAGGAAGGGAAGGTGGAGTGTGAGAGCAGTGGGTGTGGCTGCAGAGTGGTTGCCAATTACACTTCTGGTGCTGCCAGGAAGGGAAGGCCCAGCCTTGGCAGGGCTGGCCTTGCACCCCGTATGCCTTTGCTGTTGCAGCCCCTGAAACTGAAAGGCATTGCTTTCTTCCGGCAGAAAAGCAATTTCTTGGAAACTACTACTGCAGTTTTATCAGGGGTAAACAGATGTTTTCTGGGCTTTGAAACTTGTATCTCCCTTGTCTCCTCTAGCTCCTCACTGCTATGGATATTCTTAAAGTAAGGTCTTCTTATCTTACCACAAAGCTGCTTGGATCAAGTATAGTGGATTGTTTAAAGGTTAGGGAAAAGATTATGCTGCCAAGAATGACTGCTCCTGCTTGTAATTTTAGCAGGAGCCTGGTGTTAGCACAGCTGGAAACAAAATTGCTGCTCCTGCTGCTGGTGGCTAAAGTTGGGTCTCTCCCCAGATAACCTTTGCTGTCTGGCTGATTTGATCACTGAGGGTCCTCTATGGCTTCCACTCACCCACAAATGTTTCTTACAAATGTTTTCACAATACAATGTTTTGAGGAAGCATACATGGGTGGTTCACCATTTTAGCTGGCCATTTTTAGATTCCTTGCAAGGGCTGTAGGGAAATCCTGTGCAGGACTATATCTTTGGTCACTAGTGATAACCAGAGCCAGGGAGCTGATGGCTGTGACTATGTGTGTTTCCTGCCCTGTCCCTTGGAATCATCCTGTACATTCTGATTTTGGTATGTCTGGAGATTTCATGTCTGTTTTTCACTGGATGTGAGTCATGACTTTAGCTTAGATAAGCAGTTTAAATACCCACTAATGTGTCATTTTGTTTGGTTCTTAATTCCGCATCTTAAATTTATGTCAGAACTTTATTTAATCCTTTGCCTGCTGCAGCCTACCGAGACTAGCCAGCACAATTTTAACTCGAGGCACAATGCTGCAGCTGATTCACACATGCACACAGGCACGAACTTTGTGAACACCATGTATACAGGAAATGGTTTTGTATGTGCTTTTTCATTAGATGTGAAATTCACTGACATGTGCCTTTTCACTAGATATGAAATTCACTGACTGTTAAATGTCTGTATGTGGTTAACTAACGAGGACCCAGTAAAGGTGGTTCCCTTAATTATTTTGTTTTCTCTGGTTTATTTAGTGATGCTAGGCAGCTGGCCTCATTCATGATTTACCAAATTGACCTCCTATAAAATGTTAATTTAACTCTGATGTAGTAGATGAAAATACTTAGCAGAGTTGGTTTTGGATGTTTGCATGTAGTGCCTGAAGCAAGTATCCACCAGCTGATAAAAATATGTTGGTAAACTCTTGCTTTTCTGTAGTACTGTGATAAGAGTTTATTCAGTTACTGCAGGTTTCACTTGAGGTACCAAAATATTTTCTGAAAGTAGCAGAGTGGTTTCAGCTGTCTTTTACAGGTACAGAAAAAGAGCTACAACATTCTAATTGGAAAGTCTTGGGCTAAAGGCAATATGACTCCCTGCATTTAGACCTTGCTATAATTAACCTTTCTGGCATTGATGGTACTGATATTTTAAAGTTACTGGGTATAAACTGAACTATATTTGTTTGCAGCTACTGTTTGGGATATTTCATACCTCATGTGGCCATAAAAGCCTAGAATGGTTTGGTTTGGAAGGGGCCTTTAAGATCATCTAGTACCAACCCCCTCCAATGGGATGGCTTGCACTAGACCAGCTTGCCCATCCAACATTTCCAGGGATGCGCATCCACAACTTCTCTGGGAAGCCTGTTTCAGTGCCTCACCACCCTCACAGTGAAGAATTTCTTCATAATATCTAAATTTACACTTTTTCAGTTTAAAACCATTCCCCTTTGTCCTATCGCTACAGACCCTTGTAAGAAGTCCCTCTCCAGCTCTCCTGTAGTCCCCTTTAGGTACTGGAAAGTGATAATGTGTCCCCAAAGCCATTTATCTCCTCCTCAGGCTGAACAGATCCAGTTCTCTCAGCCTGTTTTCTTAGGAGAGGAGCCCAGCTACCTGAGCAGCTTTGTGGCCTCATCTGGTCTTGCTCCAGCAGCTCCTCATCTTTCTTACACCCTCATTCTAGAGGGCAAATACTCATACTTCCTAAAAATCGTGCTGTTCTAGAATGTATTACATTGTGCTTAAAAAAACCCCAAAATTTAAGTAGAAATCACTTGTAATATTCACTTCATGACAGTTAATAAAGAAATTTTTTTAATTCTGATCTTTTTTATTCAGTTTGAACAGGTGTTCAGAATCACACACTTCTCTTCCAGTTTCACCATGCCCTGCATTATTTGTCATGTCTTAACTGAGACAAGCCTTTTGGAGGTATTCTCTTATATGGTTTTAGGCAGGAAGCCTTTGTTGGAAATTAAGACAGGTGTCATGAAGCCTAATTGTATATAGCAATAATTCAGTTTTGCTGTTAAAAAGATGTTAATATTGCATGGGATATGGTAGGAACACAAGCAGAGATGCAAACTTCAAGTTCTGTTGTGCTGAAGTGCAGGAAGGGCCACTTCTCTATAATTCCATTTACCCAAGGGCTGTAGTGACCATAGGTGATCATTGATTCTGGGAAGAGACTGGCAGTTGAACAAAACCTTCTATTCTGCACAAAAAAAGCCTGAAGCACCTGTGGCAAAGACAGGGAAAATTGTAGAAATGGATTAAGGTAGGGTGTGAAACTTAATAAATGGCTACTTTTGACAGTGGTTTTCTTTGGGCAGCTGTCTATGTGGGGAAGAATGGAATAATTATTATCAGTTGAGTTCAAAGTTGATATTTATACAGTAAGTTGACAGGGCAACTATTCAAATATTTAACACTTGCTTGTTTTTCTTGCAGGAATTACAAAGCTCGGGAAGAGAACGCTTTGTGCTAGAACATGCTGCTCCATTCTCTGCTTTTTTGACGGACAGCTTTGGGCGGCAGCACAATTACTTGCGAATTTCGTTGACAGAGAAATGCAACCTCAGGTGTAAGTCTCTGCTGTTTCCTTGCACAAAACTCCTCTGCACATATTGTACAAAAACCAAGGTTTGGGTTAGGGTGTTATTCCTGTGTTGGCCATGTGCTGTTTCTTATCTTCACAAAGCAAGAAATGACAGATGGAGACTAACTGGGGCTGAGCTACTGGTGGGATGGGAAACCTGGAGCAAGCCTGTGGATCTACCAGAGACAGGTAGAAGTGACAGATCTTTTATCAGACTTGGTGTGGTTTAAATAATGATGCTTGTGTGTCCAAAGTCTCTGAAAGCAGGAGAGCTCATACCTAAGCATTCCCACAATTACGTCTGCAAAGTCTGGTGATGTCACTGGGCTTGTGCCTTGAACTTGATGTCTCTGAATGCAGTTTAGATAAAAGTGAGGTCATCCTTTTCTTCAGAGTGGATCCATTGTAATTTTGAGGCACATCAAATTAGTCTTGGGTTTTCCTCTGAAGTAAGCCAGGAAATTGTTAGAAGATTGTAAAATTTTTGCACAGTTGGTGTCATTTGACATCCATTAAAGACAGCTGCCCTTGGTGCATTTTGCCCATTAATATTAGATTAATTGTTGCAGGTTATTTTTTGCCTCATGTATTTCTGTGACCTCTGTTTCAGGTCAGTACTGTATGCCTGAGGAAGGTGTTCAGTTGACTCCGAAATCAGAGCTACTAACTGCCCAGGAGATAATCACCTTAGCCAGACTGTTTGTGAAAGAAGGTGTGGACAAGATCCGACTGACAGGTGGAGAACCACTTATCCGTCCAGATGTGGTGGATATTGTGGGTGAGTCCCAAGTCAGTACAGAGTGTTTCAGAGTGACTTGGTACACTTGGTTGATGCAAGGATTGCTCTTGCAGCTATCCACTGACACAGTCTGGCAACTGGAAGAATAATTACATATTTACTGGTGGTGTTTTTTCCCAACATCGTGAAATGCAAGATGTCTTTCAGAAAATTTCCAGTTCTGCTCTGTTGATTGGATGGAGCTTATATGTTTTTGTATTATACTAGCTGAACTTAGCATTGTTTTTATATTCAACATCTACTACGGTAGATTGCAATAATGCAGCCTGATGGTGAAAAATCAAGAACTTATATGATCAGGTCCTCAGTGAGGAGGAACAAGTGATATGTGCTTACAAACAAAACAAGCTTTCTCTTTTTTTTGGTGGTTTTGTTTTACTACCTTGATAACAGATGTCACTTGCTTGTGTTTAATAAGGAATGGTGGAAAAACCTGATGTTAAACTTACTGATGAAGGCTGTTACTTCAATGGAGGGTAAATTACTGGGTAAATTTTAGAAGTCTGTTTGCTTTGATTGGTATTGTGTTAAATGACACTGCCTGGATCTTTTTTCTTGAGTCAGATGCTTTTTGTTCTGTCCAAAGTCTCATATCTTGAGGAAGATTTGTGTAATGGCAATGAATTAGATTAAGGCTGTGTAGGTGGGTGCACTTTGGTGTATTATAGACAACTGAACTTGTCTATTTCTGAGCATACACTCTTCTAAGTACTGAAAATAAGAAAAGGTTTATGTGAAAGAAGAAGGTCTTGAAAGAAGAAAAATTGCCTACCAATGCAGTGAGCTTTTATGCAGAAAATGCTCTCTGCCTCTGCTCAGTTTTGTTCAGGATTTGGATGGAAGACCTTTTCCAAAGAGGACGACCTTCTAAAGGAAGCAGCAGAGCTGTTGTGGTTTGTAGAACTGACCTGTTCATAGCTGGAAAAGGTGTAACTGGAGTGAGCTGGGTTGTGTCTTCTTGAACTTTGATTGTGAATTCTGAAATTGCACTAAATTTTTAGAATTCTGAAATATCATTCTGAACATTTTGCCCATGCATGATCAGATTGGGGTGGTTTTAGTACTGAAGAAGCTATATGCCTTTCAAGAGACATGTTTCTTTCAAGATAATAGATTCTTTCCAATGGTAATAGGTATAATTATTGTCTCCTGTAAAAGAGAACTAGATTTATAAATTAGGTTGCAATTTAAAATACAATAAAGCTTTGCAGTTCAGCACATAATATTGGCATGAAAACAAGTTGAAACCAATCCTGTCATCAGTTCAGTGCAGAGCTGTCTTTCTTAGTGTATTGTAGGCACCTTTTTATTTGTCAGTGGTAGCTGATGACTTAACACAGCTCTTATGATGTTGATAGTCTAAGTGAAGTAGTCAGGTCACTGCAAAATTACTATTGTATTGCTGCAATCCAGAAGTATTGGTACTGGAAGGATAGACATCTCTTTGTTTTGGTTTATTCCAATGATAGAATTCTCAAAGGTTTATTTTTGTGCCTGAAAGGAAGAAATGGATCTTTTCGAACCACTGGATTTTCATTATTCTGCTTGTGTTCCTGTTCACAGCTGAACTTTGACAGATTCATAGTGATCATTTTAGTGGATAACAGTAGTGCTCTTGGGGTGAAGGTAAGGGATGTCAAGATGTTTGTCATGTTGTATTAGTTCATTCTGTTGTGGATTTGTATTAGTCTGGCTGGTTTTTTTTAAGAGCTGTCAAAGATTGTTGAATTAGGCCTACAAATACTTTCTGTTTTCTCAGACTTTGGTGTTACTCTATGGTGCCCCAGTCTGGGATCAAGATAAGAGACTCAAAAGTAAATATATCAATGTAATAACTATGGGAAAACTCATTGAGGGAAAATCAAGCCCAAAAATGTCTTCTGCAGAATTTGAGTAAAGCATCTTTATTGAAGCCATCTTAGCACAATGTACTGGTTTGATCTGGGATAGAGTTAGTCTGGTTTTCTAGATGATTTTGGAGAAGCTGTCTACAATATCTCTGGTGCTGAATTGGGTTGAGGTTTAAGTCAGGTTTACTTTCAGCAAGTCTTTCTCCAAACTATAAATGATCTGTGAAATACCTTTACTCTTGAGTAAAGCTCAAAAAATGTTAATGCTGGATTTCTGTTACCAAATTTTTTAATGCACAAATTCAAGTTTTTTAGTTGTTTCAATGAACAGATGCAATTTGAAGCTACTGTAAGAGACCATGCTATTCCAAGACCCGTTAGAGTTCTTTAGATTATTTAAAATCTTTTAACAGATTCATGTACATAAACTGTGAGTCAGCATCTAACACTTGCTGAAAGCTAAATTATGTCCTGGGAACTGCTGAAAACATATGTTTGAGACTTTTCTGAAGCAGCTGATAGTGGAATATAGAATTCATCCCCTTTGAGACACTCAAAGTTTAAATAACCACCTCATATAAACTCTCTGAGAGCTCTTTGTTATTAGTAGTCTAAGGAGTACACATCTGCACTGATGAAATCATTTTCCGTGGGGTGGAGGGTGGAATATTGATTGCGTTTTCATAGCAACTTTTTACCCATTTCAAGAGTGAAGTGTTGTAGGATAGACTTAATTCATCTGTTAGGAAGCATGCACACCTTTTCTAGAGTCAATCAGGAGAAGTGCAGTTAGGGAAGTGATTGGAGGAGAATATGTAAGAAAATTGTCTATTTAAGAAGAGGCTCCATATCCTAAAGGAAAACATAAATGTAAATTTGTTTACTTCATGGCTCAAGCTTGACATAAAAGTTTTAGCTTCATGCTATGGACTTACAGCATCTGTTCTGTTTAATTTTCTGCTTGTTAGCAAACAGGTTTAGTGCAGGTACAAAGAGAGTTACAAAGTTATGAAGTCTCTTTAATCCCTTTTAATTTTAGAGGTCAACAAGTCAAGAAGCCAAGACCCTGTGAAGGTTACACCTGGTAGTATTCTCACTGGTCCTTTTTAATTTGTTGGTGTTAGTGTTAAGCCTCCATCTCTAACTTCTCACAGTTGTCTACTGTCCAGTTTGTTACTACAGCTGATTCCACGTATTAGTGTATTTCCAGTACCTCATCCTGTATCTCGCCCTGTCTGAGGAAAAAGATGCATGGACATCAGCTGCAGCCTGTGGTGATCTAATTAACTGGTGCTGCTTCTTAATTTTTTTTCCATTTTAGGCTGCAGAATGATATTAGTTTTATTCAATACCTTTTTGCATTTTACATTTTTAGCAATGAAACCTTTATGGCACCTAGACTTTTTTTCCCAGACATTCTGAGGTTGAGCATTTTGTGCATTCTGAGGCTATAAATAAAAGTAGTGATGTTGCCAAACTATCCTCTGGCTGTAGCATGTATCCTTCACTCTCAAAAAGATTAGGCTGCTAGTGATAGCTAATGTTAAATAATCTTTGGCTAATTGAGCCACCAGCCCTTATCCTCTAGGAAGAGGTTATTCTTGGTCATTTGGGAGGACTTTGAGGGCTGAAGGCCAGGACAAAAATCTCTCTTAGTAAAGATTTCTCTTTCCCTACAACCTCATGTCTTTATGGAGCTCCTGATCTTGTTCCAAAATGCTGCTGCTGTAAACTTCAGCATCTTTGCTGTGACCTAGCTTGATCCATTCCAGTGTTCTGGGCTTGGCTTAGGGTGAATATTTTGAAAAGAGCTAGGCAATGAGATAAAGCAGAAATAAAGCCCTTATCAACTTGAATAAATAGAGCTAAAATTGTGAGGGACGAAGGGACTATGAAATATTTGTGCTGTAATTATAGCTGCCTCAAGAGTAAGAGTTCTTCAAATATTTCTTAAATAATTAGGGTGGAGGTTATGAGGGAGGGAGGGAGGGAGGGAGGGAGGGAGGAAAAACCAAAGTAAATTATTTTGCTGTGGCTCTGCTTCTGCGAGTTGTTTATGAGGGGTTTTTTTTCTTGTTTGTTATTGTACTGATAACTGGAGGTTTGAAAGCTTGATCCCTGGAGATCTGGTATGATGAGGATTTCTGCATTTGGCTTATGAGGAGGCATCTCTTTTCTAAGTCTTAATCTCATGATATTAGCTGTTTCTTATGCTGTTTTCTTTTGTTAGCCATTTTTTAGTGTCTTGCGTAAGCACTCTCCAGTTGGCCGGGCTACCACTGGTAATGGAAATATTTCAGTTGTCAAGTGCAAATGTTTTGTCCCTTTGGATGTTGTTGCCTTAGATTCTCTGTAATAGTCTAGTATGTTGACCTTTTTCTGTTTAGTTAGGACTGCATGTGGTATTTCTTTCATAAGTTTAAACTTCTGCTGGCAGCTGCCTCTGGGTTAGAGCTGGTTTTTGGTAAAGCATTGTAGGATAGAAGTTGCTAAATAAACAGATCAGGTGTCAGTTGTGAAAGGAATGGCTTGCTGCTTATTATTATTCCAGAACATAGAATTCAGTTTGCAAAGGTGGATGAGGAAAAGAAAGTACACAAAATCAGGGGCTGTCTTTCAACAATAAAGTAGGTATTTAAGAAATTAGGAACAAAACTAGTGTGCATTTTAATAAAACAAAACTTTACCACCAGTTTCGCTTGCAATAAACTGTTCTCTCATATCTTTTGAAATGGATATGTGCTAAAATTGGTCTCTTAAACCAATACAACCGGAAGAAGGCTGAAGCACTGAAGTGTCCACATTTTCTTCACACATTGAGTGATACATTTTTCTTTGTATTATAAATCTTTTGGGTTGTCTGTGTAACCTCTAAACCTTTTACTTTAACTACTTTTTTAAAGTGTTCTTTTTGCTTTTCTTTCCTAGGTGAACTGTACAAGCTAGAAGGGCTGAAAACCATTGCTGTCACAACCAATGGGATCAACTTAACCAGACTACTGCCCCGGCTGAAGGAAGCAGGACTGA
The DNA here is from genome assembly GCA_024865655.1 of Emberiza elegans. Lineage (NCBI taxonomy): Eukaryota > Metazoa > Chordata > Aves > Passeriformes > Fringillidae > Emberiza > Emberiza elegans. The sequence goes on along the minus strand of JALJVW010002597.1, from coordinate 20,755,546 downwards.
ATGCCATTAACATTAGCCTGGATACTTTGGTGCCAGCTAAATTTGAGTTCATTGTCCGAAGGAAAGGTATAAACTTGTCTTCTAAGGCAACTGTGTTAATACCAACAGGAATGTCCTGAGTTGCTTACTCTATCTTTCACAGTCAGTTACTTTGGGGGGGAAGTGAATTGCTATCCTTCTGGGGGTAGGAAAAATCATCTATGCTAGATTATTCAATAGTGAATGTTTTTCCTCCTTTCTGTAATGCTTAACAGGTAGAGCCCTTTTCATTGGAGCTGGTGAAGTAGAAGATGCTCAACTTACCTCAGTTAGTCATGTGGTTAGTCATGTAATCTATAATTGGTTAGTCATAGTTTTCAAGAGGACTCTCCAAATCTTGTGTTTCTGGAAGTTATACTTGGGGTGTGCTAGCAGTGGTCTCACTTGTGGTTAGTGATGTTCTGTATCCACTACTTTTTAATAGGAATAAACATAAACCATTCCTGAGGTAATTTGAGGAGGGCTGTTGGCTTTGTAACTTCTCTCCTACTGAGCAAGTAATTGCAAGTAGAATTTAAGAAATGTTTGGATATGCCCAGTCTTACAGATTCTGGTTTAAATGAATCCTAAAGCTGATGGAGCTCCACTTCATGGCTGGGCTTCCTTCCAGACTAAAACTGATTTGATGTTGTATCATTCTCTTCCTGTCCAGCCCTGTAACTTCAGCAGTGTGTGAACTTCTAATTCTGACAAAACCTCTAAGTAGCCACCAGATGGTGCAACAGCCTCAGGTACATGTAGGGAAAGGATTGTAGAAATCTGGAATGCTGTGGGAAGTAATGACAGCGTTTGAATCGCTGCTAGCAAACCGAAGTTCTGCTGGCAGATGCAGGAAGGTGTCCTTGTCAACAGTCTCTGTGGGAGCACTACTTCAGTGTCAGGTTTCTGTGTCATGGTGCAGAAATCAGTTCCTGTCATAAAGCTGACTGGAGCATTATCCTTCCAGTGTAGGCTATTTCATTGATCTGGTTGTGTCATGGCACAGTTGGCTCCCAGAGTGGTATCTGGGAGTAACTAATCACAAACAGGTGTTGACTGTGCTCTTTCCTTCTGCTCTCTGTGTTTGAGTATTACCTGGTTTGTGAATTCATAGGAACAAGCCCTTCTTTTGCCACTGAAGGGGCAAACCTGAGCCTCCAGCTCCCTGAATTATAAGGCCAGAGATCTTCATATCTGATTAGAAGCTGTTAGTAATGTGCTAAAGTAAACTAAAAATTATTAGGGGATTAAGGTAATTTTTATTTATATAAATGTTCTCTTCCGCCTTTAAAGAAAAAAAGATCTTTTACCAACAAAGAGAGAAATTGCTCAACTGAACAATGAACAGGGAAATTTCTATTACTGAATATTTTTAAAAAGGAGAAAAAGTCTCCAAATCATAGATATTTTTTCCAAGCAGAGATCAGGTAAAAACAGTAACATTGAGTTCTATTGCTTTGGGTTTTTCCTTTTTTTTTTTGTTAAGGTTAAAGGCTGAAATTATGTAAAATAGCTTTTTTTGTTGTTGTTGTTGGGTTTTTGTTTTTTGTTTTTTTTTTTTTTTTTTTTTTGAGGGTTTTTATTTAATAGGAGATTTCCAAGTATGGAGTGAGCAGAGAATACAGTGCCTGCCCTACTAAGCTATCCTGTCTCCTATGGCAGTTCCAGAGGCAACAAGATTTAGCTCTGTTAAGGTGAGAGGGATCTCTGGTCTTGGCTGGTAACTTCTCTGGAAAGTAAAGGTGGCATCTGATTATGGAGCTTACCAGAAATTTGAGAAACTAGGAATGATTTCTCTCTTTTGCTGGAAAGTTGTTGTAGGGTTTTAAGAAGATGCAGAATATGTGTATATTTGTTGCAGGTGCCCTGCATGACATCTGCTCCTACTTACAGATGGTTGGAATAGACAAAATGACTGTGAGATCATCACAGATTTCACTGACGTGTGAAAGTATTTTAGAGCACCGTAATATTTCTACTTTTTCCAATCTAACACACTCTAAGGGATGAACAAATGAAAAATGCTTTCATACAGGTAGTCAGTCTGACCTGTTTCATGGCCTTTTTTTTTTAATGTGTGTTTCATACAAGGAAAGTGACGTACTGCTGTATTGTATCGTTAAATGTAGGCCTGAAGCCTTTTTTCCTGTAAGGATTAACTGATGGGAGGTTTTGTTCCATACAGGATTTTTCTGGGTGGCTCTAAGGTTCTGTAAAGCTGGCTAAAGTTCTGACTTCAGAAGAAATCAAATATAATGAAAGTATTGAAATTTTTCATTGGGTAAAAGAGGAGAAGTAGTTGCTTCTTGTCCTTTTTAGTTACATGGAGTTTCTCCTTTCTGTAATCCTGTGGTTACAGATTAGATTTTCTGAGCAGTAGCAGAGATTTTTGATCCCATCTATGGCTCTGGGTTGTGTTTATAGCAGTGTATCGTTATCTCTGTTGCCATAATCTGCCTGCAATCTTGCTTAATTGGAATGAGATCTACCACAGGTGCTGGAGACTTCTGGGCACAAGCACAAGTAGGTGATGACTGAGAAGCATGACAGGCCATAACTGTGAACAGTTGTTTGCAAGACTTATTCCACTGTGTGAAATAACATTGCTCTTCACCACTTTTTGTAGCCAGGATTAGCATTAGAACTGGCTTATTAAATAATTGTATCTTCTGCTTTCCTATGTCCATGCTTTATGATGCCTTTACTAGCCAGAAAGCAGTGAAGTGAAATTCTGTCTCTTTCGTTTTCTTTTTTTCTCATATATCCCATATTAAATATGCACAGAATACTACTGAGTTACTGCTTTTTTCTGCTAAAGCACCTGCAGAGTAATGAAGGTATGATCTATTCACTAGAGAATCTGAGTTTCCAGTAGATCATAGATAAGGAAAGGAAGGGTGATGGATCTGTGCAGAAAAACATATGACTAGGAGCAGCATGGGGATTGTCATCAAAACTTCTGAGACATACTGCCCTTTTATTAGCATGTATGAAGTGTTTGCTGTTGAAGATGACAGCTTTGGAAGAAGGAGCTCAATCTCATACACTGTTTGGTCTCTCATACCTGAGTTTCATGTGCAGAACAGGAATGGAACTTAGTCTAGAACCTGCCAGGGTAGAAGAGGAATTCACAAACATGGGGTGAGCAGCTGAGCATGCCCACTCACCAGAAATGTGTGCCCAGAGCTCAGGAGTTTGCGGTCTCATTCTTCTCACCTCTGTTCTCTGCCAGCTGCTGAGCATGGCAGGGAGGGAATAATACACAAAATATAGAATGGATGTCCTGATGAAAGGTCTTAACTTTAAAGAAAGTAGACAGAAGAGGGGGTTTGAATTACATCATTAAGAGGCTTTCCTAAATTACCTCGGAATTCTAAAACTACATCATTGTTTTTCTTCCAGCTTTAAGAGGTACATGTAGGGGCAAAGACACTTGTGCTATATTAACTATATATTTCTGTTTGAGAGTGCTGGCAGGTGTAGGCCACACTAAATGGTAGGATGAAACTGGGCACTTCATTCCTTGAAGTTACTGTAGTTTTTTATCTTTGTTTTCAAGGGTCAAAGGCCAATTGAATTGCTTTCCTAAATGCTCTAATCCCTGCCACATTTTGTTCACTAATTTCCTGTGTTTAGTCATAAAAATGATGATCCTGAAAAATGCTGCCTCTGATCTTCTGACTAATGGATAGTCAGTAGCTTTGGGAAGCCAATTACATCTGTAGCCAGGGTTGAACAGGGAATCAAGGGGCTTTTTGTTGTTCCTATACCCATTGCACCCCAAATGTACTTTAGAAAAATCCTTTAAAAATTCACTTAGCAACATTGTGGTCTGATTCAGAACAGAGAAATTCTGTCATTGTAGAAAAGACACAAGCCATTACTATAAAGTAAACATTAATTTATTATTCCTTCTTCAGTGCATCTGGAGGCAGTTCATAAATTCTTTCCACTCCCTTTAAGAAGAATGTAACACAAGGAAAGCTGTCTTACAGGGGAGTGCAGAATTTTATGCTAATAATATGTGGATATCCAAAGATATAAAAAAAATCATACCAGTATTGTTGATTACTCAAATATCAGTTAAATATTGATCTCAATGACTTGAGTAGTAACTTGGTAGTCTTTGAGGGTTGTGAGAGGGGGTATAATTAAAGTCTTTATTTGCAGCTGTTCTTACTTGCAGCCCTGTCTGCTGAATCAGATTGGGTTTTATTTGTCATCTCTTTGTCTTGTACTAAATAACCACCTTTTGCATTCCGCTTTGAAACAATAAAAATTATTTTTCACTCCTTTTGTATCTTAGGCTTTCACAAGGTAATGGAAGGAATCCACAAAGCCACTGAACTTGGCTACCATCCTGTTAAGGTAAAGCCACTGTTATTTACTCTGAAACTGTTTTGTTTTACCACACATACAGATCACCTGATGAGGAATTTAATATATTCCATCCCACCTCCTACCCCACCCCCTGAATAATTTTTAGTGAAACTGGAGAAAAACTTGAAGATCTCATCAAGAAGTAATGATGAGAATTCATATAATCTCCTTGTGCAGCTGGGGGTGCAGGTCACACTCTGCTCACTAATTTCAGGTGTCTGCTTTACCTGCAGGTAAACTGTGTGGTGATGCGAGGCTTCAATGAGGATGAAGTGCTGAACTTTGTGGATTTCACAAAGGATCTGCCCCTTGACGTGCGGTTCATAGAATACATGCCCTTTGATGGTAAGTACTGCTGCTTTGAGATTCTTCTTGGACACAAGTGAGCTGGCTGGTGGATGTTCACCCCATAGATTTGTCTCTGGAAGTTTTGGTAAGCTCTTTGAGGGAATTAGGAATTGCCTGAAGTTTTTTGCAGGTTATCTTCTTCCCTCCATAAGGTATAGAAGGACTCGTTGGGGCTGGGACACCTCAGTGTCACCTTAAGTGACACTTACAGAGAATGTGAAGGTGGTTCTCTGCTAATTAAGAAAATAAAATCCACAGTCTAAGGTTAGGCCGGTTTTATTAATTCCAGGCAATAAATGGAACTTCAAGAAGATGGTGAGCTACAAAGAAATGCTTGATACAATTAAACAGCGATGGCCGGAATTGGAGAAATTACCCTGTGAGACTTCCAGCACAGCCAAGGTGGGGCTGGACAGAAAAACATGCCCCTGTTCCTTCCCTGCCCCAAATCCCCAAATTATCCCAAGTTCAGCATTGATATTAGACAACCAAAGTAATAAATAATCAGTGTGGTAACTCTTAGGTTTTGGTCAAGCTGCCTGCAGGAGACTTGATGCTTATGAAGTCCTAGTCATAGTCTGTACCTTTATAAATAAAATGTGTTTCCTAATGTATTTTCAGTCAGATATAAAGAATGCCAGGCCTGTATCCTGTATTTGCAGCTTTTGAAACTTTTGTCAGTCTATGTCTGCACATTAACAATCCTGATGGAAGGGTTGCTCAGTGAAAAAACTATTGTTTTAGACTATAAAGTGCCAAATGGGGAATTTATAGCTCATGGTCCTACAGGCATCACCTGTTAGTTGATAACTATAAGAGCAAGCATTTTACAAGTTTGAGATTTCTAGGAACGGGGCAGAATAGACTGGGACACCCGAAAAAAACTACTTTACTTTTATTTTTTCTTTGGTATCATCTTAGGCCTGAAGAAAATCTATGTTAAAAAACATTTTCTGGTCTTTAGGCAAGTGGAGCTATAAAAGCTAGGAGTCTGTATTTGACTCTTTTTTTCTCTCCTTGGCACTTCTTTAGAGTTACAAGGTGCCACATTTCCAGGGACAAATCAGCTTTATCACCTCCATGTCAGAGCACTTCTGTGGATCCTGCAATCGGCTGAGGATAACAGCAGATGGGAACCTAAAGGTTGGTATAACAGCTTTTCCATTTCATGATGGTGTTGAACCTTAAAAAGTAGCTGGGAAAAGGTTGGTAGTCCTGTTTATTTATTCTGTATGAATTCTTGTTCCATCTTGTCAGGCTGTTGGGGAGATGTTACATCACCATTTTTTGGTTTATCTGTTTTTCTAACATAGTTAACTTGAGTTGTAAAACATGGTTGCAGGGCCAGTAAATATAAATATTTACTCTAATCTTTGATTCAAAATCATCTTAAACATGTGACAAGCAGATGATTTCTCATTAAAAAAGGGTCCAAGCAGCTGTGAGGGCTTGGGTTTTGCATTCCACAAGGATCTTGTCTTGTTTCCCAAACAACTTGTAGCTCTTCTCCTTCAAGAGCAGCCTGTACATTTGCTCAATGGCTGTAGAACAAGGAGGGATAACCATTTCCTGCCACGTTGAAACTGGCAGTTTCTGGGGGAAAATTAAAGTTTTCAATTAAAAATTGGCACTTAGACATTGTCACCTGATATTGACAACAGCTGTGCTGCTGCCTAACATCAGTTGACCGAGGCAGCCTGAAGGTCCAATGAGCTTAGGCTGCATAAACATCCCAGGCTGTCTGCATGTACATGAGGAGAGATAAAGAAAACAATCTCCATAAATGTTCCCTTCAATAGGGTAGGCCTCTTCAAAGCTCTTCACTCTGGGGTTAGTACAAAATACTTGCAAAAGCAATTTATTTTATTCTTTCTCATTTCTCCTCATCTGCTTCCCCGGGCTGGCTGCAGGTGTGCCTTTTTGGGAATTCAGAAGTGTCCTTGAGGGATCACCTACGGTCAGGTGCTTCAGAAGAGGAATTGATTCAAATTATTGGAGCAGCAGTGGGCAGAAAAAAGAAACAGCATGCTGGTATGTTTTTTGTACTTGGTTGAGAAATAACAGCAGTGATAGGGAAAACAATGTCTTGATACTTGTAACCTTCCTACTGTCTGAAAGACGTTTGGACTGACTTCTGCTCTCAAATAGATGTGAATACCACTGCTTGCAACAGCAACAGCAAAGTGTAAAGCTAAGTAGTTGTATTGGATCCCTTTTTTTTATTAGTTTACTGTAAAAGAAGGACTAAATTGAGCTCTTGATCCAAGTACTGCATTAACATGTTTCTAGAAGTGACAAATCTCTTTGCCACCGTTCAGGACTTTTTGGGTACTCATCTAGTGCTCTGCATAAGGTTGTGACACAAGGTCCATGATGATGCAGTCACATTCTTAAGCTGCATTTGTATTTTCTGAATTTATATTAATATAAACATTAACATCTGAACCTGAATTTTTGTAATCTGGCTCCAGCTGGGAATGCTGACCTCTTGTACATGAACTGGTTTTATAATCATGGATTAGTCCCCTGTACACTAAAAATATGCTTTGGCCCTTTTGTTTTCTTGCAGATTCTGACAGATTAATAACAGTAGGTTTTTCCCTTTTCTCCTAATGTGTGAAACAAATTTAAAAGTAGCTTTTAAATCTAAGTGTAGACTAACTTGCAAAGGACATTGGTCTGACCCAGGTAAAATAGTGCCTTATAAACCCAAGGGAAGGTGGGGAGGCATTAGTTTCTTTATTTGTAGATCCTTTATTTATGAATTCTGGTTTGGGAAAGGAGGGAGTGGATGGGGAAGAGTCTATTAAAATCATTTTGCCATCATCAGCATTTACCTGACATTATCTTCTCTCAGTTTGTGTTAATCTCCTTATTGTCCCTGGGGCTTTCTGTGATTGAACTTCTTTGAACTGGAACACTTATTAACAGCTTATCTATAGAACTAGAACAGTCAAACACCATTGTTAGTGACAAGATAGTCTCAAATAGGTTGAATTCTGTAGTAGATAGGCTGTAATTCATACTATGGCAAGCTGTCTTGGAAAGAGTTCTGCAGTGTGTTAGACCCACAGCAGCTGGATGCCAGGAGACTCAGGCAGCTAATAGTTTTAAATTATACCATGCTGAATTCCCCCTCCTCCAGTTCCCTTGGTCTATACTGAGCTTTGTTTTTCCTAGTATACAGGTTGCACTCTGAAGAGCAGAAAACTAAACATGTAAACCAGATGCATGACTTCAAGCCTAAAAAGCTGGGATTCTTATGTGTTCCTTATTTTATTTCTAGGCATGTTTAACATTTCCCGGATGAAAAACCGGCCAATGGTCCTGATTGGTGGGTGACAAATCAGTACGTAAAAAACATACAGTGATTTTGTTGGGTTTCTGTCTTTGGGGGAACAGAGAAAATTTGGCTTCTAAGTCTAGCTTTTGGTTCTACCCTAGGTTTAGGCAAATAAAAGGGCTTCTTAATTAGCCAGTTACAGTTAACATGCTGAAGTGGAGGAGGAGGAAAGGTTTAGTGTCCCTACAGAGCCTTACCTGGTTTTCGATTGACAGCCCTGGTTTTGTCTACTCTAATTAAGACACTTCATTACATTTTCCAAAGGGGTAATCAACCTTCTTACCATCTTCCTTTGTACTCAAGTAAAACAGTATAGTTACTTACAAGACAGTTTGAGGTGAGTCTTGACTGTATTGCTATATAAATGTAAAGAATGCAGAATAGAGTTTATCCATGGATTAAGAAATTCAGCTTTGTTTATAACATACATAGAGCCATCACACTGACAGAAATGCAAGTGTTCCTACCTCACTGTTACTTCAGAATCTGACATGGGGGGCTTTATTCTTTTAAAATTGCCTCTTATTGCTGCAAAGTCTCAGAACATTATCATCAGAGACATATGAACCAGGAGCCTTTCCTTTCCTTTTAGTGTCTATTGAAGCTAACTCTCCCTTCTGCCTGAAGCTCTGTTCATGAGTGATGTGGCACTGCTGTGGTTCTCTTATGATTTTTAACATCTCCCTCAGTGTGATTTTATCTTGTCCATGCCTATGTTTTACCTATTCTGTAAGAGCTATCTTTCAAAAAACCTTAAGAAATGGTTACAAGAGTTAGCTTTGCGAGGTCAATTGCAAGATGTCATTGTTCCTTATCAACAAGGTGTGGGGGGAAAAAACAAACAAGGGTCAAAGACATGAACATTACATTTCAAATCCAAACTTTCATCCTCCCATTGGCATTTTGGAGCAGGTTAGCTGCTGGGCAGCTTAAAACACAGGTTTTAAAACAGGTACTCTGGAGGAGGGGAGCATGCATTAATTTGCAAGTCTTTGCAACAGATGATATTATAATAACAACTACTCTTTTTTTAAACCAAGCCCCCAGGCTTGTACTTATGTTGCCATTATTAGGATATAGGATCCACAGAGGTCTTTAACATAGGTTTTCACTGGGAATGTTTTTCACTTGGTGTCTAACTTTAAAGAGCCATTATTTTCCATGTTGGCTGGTGCAAGATTGTGTCTTTGCTTGCTTGTATTTGGCCACTGCTGCATTGTGTTCTAGAGAAAGGGTAAGGAGGACCCTTTATTTAAAGTGTATATTGACTTGCTGCATGAGGAAAAATTTTTGTTGTTTTTTTTTTAAGATGAAAAATACTATAATGAACTCTTGACAGCTCACTGGGACCTACATAATTTTTCAAGTTCTCTTTGAAAGAATTCCCACACTCCAATGTTAGCATTCATAGCAATGTTTGGATGTCTACAGATCAGAACAATGCAACTTCCTTTTGAAAAGTGCTTTAACATTGTCTTACATGCAGTGAAAGAGGCAGCCTGTCCAGGTCCTCCTCCTTCAGCTGTTCCATCTCCCTTTGAGACTGACTGCTGGCAGTCACCGCATCAGTGGAGAGACTGGAGATGAGTGGAGAGTATCCCACTGTGTCACATGGGGAATCATTAGATTTCCTAATTGTGTTTTGAATTAGTTACAAACTTCAAATAATGCTGGCGTGCAAGCAGTCACTGGGGGAGTGTGTGTATGGAATTAATTTAATGAAATTTAATGACTGCTGTGGAAATCACTAATTGGTTTTGCTAGATGCAGTGAGCCAAACCTGGCGTCTTCTCTGCACTGCTGTTGTCTAATCTTTTGCTATACAGTTTGTATCTTATTTCCCTTAATCATAATATTCCTTTCAGCAGGTTCTTTTTCTCCTGGGTTAACTTCAGTTTTGGGAATTTCCTCATTAGTTTGAGTATCTCTGCCTTCTTTCTCCCCCTGAGATTGTGCTAGTTGGAAGCTGACATGATTAAACTTGAGATGCAGTAATAGGATATAAGGAAATGGAATTAATCAGATGGACTCAGTATATGGCACAGTAGAAAACTATTATATTACTTTTTTGGTTTTGGTAGGTATATGAGCAATTTGGTTGCAAATAGAGATGACTAGATATAGAACTTCAAGAAGTGTAGGTTGCTCAGAAAAGCAAAGATGCTTTGCACTCATTACTGTCTCTTGCAGTCTGTTTACTTCCCACTTTACTTGAGCAAATTTTTCTCCCTGCTCCCACCCATGTGTGTTTACCCTGTGGAAGGAAGTACTTGTCTGCCTTTGCAGTCTGGCTTCTCCTGAAAACAAGACACTTTCACAGGGGTTTAGTGTCAGCTTTAAAGCTTATCAAGGAATCCAGTAGAACAGAGTGCTTTGAGCTCCTGGATTTTAAAAGGAATATTCAGGTTAGGCCCGCTATAGAAGGAGAGAGCAAAAGAAGAGGAATAAGAAAATAATTTTCTGTGCTCTTCTAAAGCAAAGAGATGTTGAACTCAGCACATTTATGTCCATTTAATCCCATTCCTCCAAGGTAAACACATGCCTTCAAACTTGCAGGAATCTTACTTACAGGCCCTCAGCTGTAGATGAAAAAAGGCCTTTGCCTGAATTTAAGTTATTGCAGTGATTGTAATAGTGAAATCTGTGGTTGATTTAAGCTTCAGGAATGGTACTTTCAGACCAATGTTTGGAGGTACTCTGACGAAAGTGGTGCTAAGTGCATCAGTCTTGTTTTAGCAGAGGCTGGGACTAACAAGGAAGAGTTTGGTGAGTTTCTTTTTAAAAAAGATGGGGGAGCACAATTAGACCTTTGTGTACACTGTGTCTATTACTGTCATGTGGACAGTCCCTGGGCAACAGAGGTAGCTCAGCAATGTGCAGAGGGACAGGAAGCTGCTTTGGTGCACCTGTGGATAGGCTGAAAAGGAAGTCCTTGAATACCAAAGCTATCAAAGGAGGTTATTGAGCACAGCCTAATGCCACATTTCTTCAGAAAGAGAGAAACATGCTTATCAGTGGTGCTGTTAAACCAGGGCTTAGCCACTTACCTCTGTACTGCTTTCTTCTACTTACAAAACATTTTAATCACTTTTATGTGAAAGAGACTCCTTCTGTCTTCTCAGCTGGCATTTAACCCAGTGCAAATGCCAAAACCAAAGGATTAAATGGCAGAAAGGGGCAGGAGGGCTTACTACCTCTCTGCCAGCTGGGAGCTCTGCCAGCTCAACTTGGAACTTGCTTCTGAGTAGATTTAAAATCTGTCTGTCAGTGAGGGGACTGTGGTTTTTCCAGTGCTTAAACTTGAGCTGTCATTACCGCGTTAAGAGCTGGCAATAATATGAGAGGTTCCCATCACCCTCTGAGATTGTAGACAGTGCAGTTGCAGTGCTTCTGGTCCCTGCTGTCCTCAAGTGCTGGCATGACCCTTCCCTGCAGAAGGAGATGAAAGGAGGAAGTGCAGCTGCCTGTGCTGGGAGGGAGGTGTTTGGAAAGGCAGAGCTGAGAATCTGAGTGTAAGAATTTCCTATTAACCCTGCCAAGCTTTTGAAAGAAGCTAGTGCTGGGATGGTCCCAAATGGATGCCGAGATGTCGTGATTCACTTTTCTTCAGAACTGATGCTCCTATAAGCTTTCTTGGCTGCTGTTTCTCAAAAGGTGTTGATACTTCTAGAAAGTAAGTTGTTTCTTTTTGTCAGGGACCTTGAAATGAGTCTGAGTCTTGTCATTTTTAATAGCAAACCAGGAAATGCAGGGAACTGAGAAGAGAAGGAGGTAGAGGAAAAAAGTGGGTGTTTGCAGGCTTATTGAGGTTTTTGCAACACAGGAAGTCTCAAGCACTTCTCTGACAGGGTTCTCAGCTGCTACAGGCAGTTTATAGCTTTCCAGTTAGTAAGATGTTCTTCTCATCTTACTTTTTGTTTTTTTCCCCAGAACCTGCCCTGATGTCATTCCCACTATACCAAGATGCCCTACAGAATTCCCCAAATTCAAAACAGTGGGGCCACACATTTAGCCATTGGCTGACTTTGAGAGCAAGTTTACCCAAACAAAATGGAAAAGCATCAATGAAAAATAAATTCACAGGACAAATTTTCCTACCAGGATCTCACCCAGAGAAACAGTGGCACATAGCAACAGGAATTCTACAAATCCAGCTCCGAGGCTACTGTGTCTTCCAGAAGGACCCCAGCTCCACATTTGATACAAAGTGCCTTGATGCTTCTGTTGGCCAAGTTCCTGTGGATTGTCAGTCCAAAGAGGCATGTTCAGGATCTGAATTCCATACCAGGGATTCAGGATCTTGCACCAGGGTACCTCATGCCTCTGACAACTTGACTCACACAGATGAGGAAGGACGGGCCACAATGGTTGATGTTGGAGGGAAGCCCGATTCCAGAAGAAGTGCTGTTGCTGGTGCCGTGGTTCTCCTGGGTGAGAAGGCATTCGGGATGGTGAAGCAAAACCAGGTGAAGAAAGGGGATGTGCTGGCAGTAGCCCAAATTGCAGGAATTCAGGGAGCCAAGCTGACCAGCCAGTTGATCCCATTGTGTCACAACATCCCTCTGTACCATGTTGAGGTGTCTCTGAGCCTGGATGAGGCCAGGCATGCAGTGGTGATTCGCAGCTCCTGTCACACCTGGGGGAGGACAGGTGTGGAGATGGAGGCTCTCACAGCTGCCAGCCTGGCTGCGCTGACCGTGTACGACATGTGCAAAGCAGTCACTCATGACATCGTCATCCAAGAGCTCAAGCTGATTAGTAAGACAGGTGGGCAGAGGGGAGACTTCTCAAGGGTCTAGATAATATTCAGATACCTCCAGCCCTCCAAGTGACCACTGTTTCTGTTCAGCCTCTTACAGAAGTCCTTTTACTCAGCTGGTGGGCTTGGAGACCTCAGCAGGTGTGCACAGTACAGCAACCCCATGCCTCCAGCATTGCCTTACTCTGTCAGCTTACTTGAACAGTGGAGCCACTTATCCCTGTTGAAAACCACATCTATTTCCTAGAGGACAGACTTCTCCACTCTGGCAGTACCTCCATTTCAGTGTCCCCACGAACAGATTGAGAAAAGATTCCTGATTATACCACAGCTTTTTGGTATTTTTTTTTCTTTGTGCTGTGAAATACACCTGCTGTCATCACACCATGCAACTGTGAGCTCTGGAAATTAAGCCACTGCTGAAAGTGCTGTTATTTGGCAACTATTTTTAAGTCAGGGATTAAGATTTCAGAATTGTGTTTGTCTGTCTTTCCCCTGACCTTCTTCATTGAATTTAGAGGGTGACAGTGAGAAGAACACAGCTGGGGAACTTCACCATACAGCAGAGATTATAAACATGGAACAGTCAGAGTCAAGGGGTAGCTCCCATCCCTTTGCAGCGCTACTGCTTCCCTTCAGAGCATCAAAGAATCCCAGAATGGATGGCTAAGGTTGGAAAGGACAACAATGGGTCACCTGGAACTTCCCTCAGCAAATCTGTTTCAGTGCTGAGTCACCTGCAGAGTAAAAAAGTTCAGGCAGAACTTCCTGGGCATCAGTTTCTGTCCATTGCCTCTTGTCCTATTGGTCAGCACCACCAAGAAGAGCCTGGCTCCATAATCTTGGCATTTCCCCCTTAGACATTGATATACATTGAGACATCAGTCATCTCTTCTGGATGCTGAACAGACCCAGCTCCCTCAGCCTTTCCTCATAATAGACACTTGCAAGTGGGAAATACCCACATAATCAGTTTCAAAATTAAAAAAAAAAAACACCTGCAGCTGCCCAGTTTTCTGCCTTGTGCTCTGTAAAACATCATGCAGAAAGAGGATTTCTGGGTGTGGAAGAATTATTTTTCTGATCTGAAAGATAAGTTTTACAATGTTAAAGCATGTTCCAGCATTTTGACCTTAGCACTGAAATACATGGATGCCTTGTTGCATGCTTAAGGGGTTAATTTTGTCATGCACAGAAGTATTAAGCTCTCCCTGACTTTAGAAGGAGATGTTGCACCAAGCCCTAGAAGACTCCAAATTTTTAATGCCGCAGTGCAGCTCCTAGTAACCAGCAACCTGTGTAGTTCTGACAGATAAAACAGACTTTAATACTAGTGGTCACTTGGAAAATGAAGGTAGTTACTATTGCCTTCGCCAGAGTGTTTTCCTGCATGTTTCTCTAATTTGCTTTTCATGAAGTCTTCTGGCCTTGATGCATTTAAGTGTCCCCATAAATGTAGCAGTGGCCACAGTCATGTAGCATTAATTAGCCTTGGTAATTAATTGTCCTAGAGAAGAAATTACTCAACGTTCTTGTTAATATTAATGGCTGCTTTTCAAATGTTAATTAAATGCTCTAAACAGGGTGTTACTGGTTGCTTATGGCTAATGTGAAGCTGCACATTATTCAGGATGCTCCCTCCATACACACAGGGTCCAAGACAATTCTAGTAAGGTCAAAGACACTACCAAAATCATCTTAAGTGTTTAAAGTACTGTGAGCACACCACACTGCCATGCATATCCTGCTCATGTAAAGCAAGCACAGGTCTCAGACAAGGAGGCAATAGGTTTTGCTACGGATCCTTCAAAAATCTCATACAGCAGCTACAACAAGAGACAGTCTTGCCATTGCAGGTGAATTGATTTGATTCTTTTTGTTGTCATTGTGAGATAAGGTGCAGAGAACGACAGACATAGCAGCTGTAGCTAAAAGGGAAAGAAATCTGGAAATCTTGGTGCCCAAAATCCATAAGATTAATGATGTGGTTTAGATTAATTAATTAAACATTAATCCATACATTAATGATGTGGTTTAGGAACGGTATTCCCCAATTTAGTGTTCCATTTTCTGGAAGCAGCAATAGAATAAGGAAACGAGCAGTAACACCTTCAGTAATAGAGAGGACAGGCACTACATGACCACTCCCTTACTGGAAGAGACCCCTTCTTCCCTAATCCCCATAATAACCCCCCCAAGCTGTTAACCATGCCCTCTCTTAGCTCCTACAAAAATTACCCATGTCCTGGCCAGAGCCAGGACAATCTACATGCATTGTTACAGTCTTGACTCCCTGTCATTCCCAAGAGTGTAGCCAGCACTGCCATACTGATACCAACAGTCCCATCCAGTCCTGCACATACAAGAGATTGCGTTCATCTGTGGAACTGCTGTGCCCATAGCATGAAAGTTTCCTTAGCTCAGCTTGGATACAAAGTGCCAGGAAAAGGAAGCACACGTGTAACCTGCTAAATCTACTGACTGATAAAAGCACTTACCTCCCCCTCACCACGCACAACACACCCTGCCCTCCTGGCCTGCCCATGGCTCTAGCTAATTCTGAAAATGAAAAAGAAACTCCATGTATTCAGTAGCAATAAAACAATGCTTTGGGCATATGATTGAAGTTTGCTGTCATGCTGCAAAGCTCACACAAAGGACTCAGGGCCATACCAGGGACTACTGAGCACACACATGACCACCGTGCAGATCTCGCTGCTTACGCACATTTCACTACTTCCTTGGTTTGAGAGTGGCTGGAAGTGCAGGACAAACTGACTTTGGTGCCATTTTATGCTCATGTTACATTATCAAGTCTTTAAACTATGCACATTTATAGGTAATGAACCAAACATGAGTCAACATTTTATGAGAGAAATGGGTTAAGAGCTCTCTGTGTTTCCGTGGTGCTGGGTGGGCCATGGTGTAATATACATTGATAATGTTGATGACTACTTTTTGGAGGCTTGCTTTTTTTTGTCCACTGTATTTTTAATAAATACTAGTTGCAATGGAGTGTGTTTTGCATTACTTTGAATATCCTTTTTATTTAGCTTTATGTTTTAACTGAAAAGCTTCTATGAATAGTTACTCGGGAAAAGCAACAAGGCAAGCTTTGCAAGTTGCATGATTAGTCAGCAATTAGCAAGGGATCAGTCATAATAACTTATTACTATAAAGAATCTATTTTTTTTTTTGCTGTTGTTGAAAGAAATTAATTTTAATCTGGCTGTTCTTAAAATGTGTAATCCTGTGGGTTTAACATCATAATTCATCATCTCTTGTCATTATTCCAGCTTCTCCCACATGCCTGTTCTGAGCCAGTGGCTGTATATAACATCACTGCTTTTTGTTGCAGAACTGGGGCCTTCAGAGCTCTTCGTCCTAGTCTGAGTGACCACAACTGAAACCATGGTTCAGAGAAATGCCTGTATAAAAGTCCATCCCTTCTGTATCACGAATTAGCCTTAAGAGAAATTCCCCTTCTCATCCACCTGAACTTGGAAAACCCTCAGGTCTCCTGCTAGCAAGAAGGCATCAATGACCTTAGAGGTCTTTTCCAACCTAAATGATTTTAAGATTCCAAATGTTGTCAATCCACATAATTTTTCTAGGAGCAGAAACAGAGTAAAGCACCAAGTCCACCACTTCCTTCTCTTGAAGGGTGCCATAAGAGTTCAAGTTGCACTTTTGTGCATGTCAAACAGAGCTCAAAATACAAATACTGCAGATCATGGCAACCCTCACAATGCACACACAGTAGAGCTTTTGCCTGCTGAAAATTCAACTGTCCCAGCTCATGGCCCAGTTGTGTGTTACAGTCTGTTCACTGCTAATCCAGGCTGAATCCTTTGGGGCATCTCAGCCTGGCTTTCCTTCATGCCCACATCCTGACACTAGTTACTCCACCCTCACACTGTCCTGTTAAAAACTGGATGCAGCATATAAGCAAAAGCTGGTGAGTAAGAATTCTTAAAGAGATTATGTCAAAAGAGCAGTGTTTTCAGGAAGGAGAATGGGCCATGGGGGGAAGACAGCTTGAAATACCTCAGGGAAGGACTGTTTTTTTTCTGAATGGGAACTGCTCAAAACTAGTTGCTAAAAGCAACAACAGCTGAACAATAAAAAGAGCAATGAATTCTGTTTGCCATTTTCAGCCCCTGCAGTGATTCCCTGTAAATTCCCTGTTACTCAGCTTTACGTGGTATTTGACTGAACAGAATCTGGCCCTTGGTCCTGCCTGTTCCTTGGCACTTTGCTGGTTCTCATCTCCCTCTGGCTGCCTTCAGCAGAGTCAGGCAGGCTTGGAACAGCTGAAAAATGGCTGGTTCATCGTGTGTGCATTGGCCAAGACACAGCTGCTAATTGGTTGAGCGGAAACACAGTTAGTTCACCTCCCTCCATGCACCAGAGCCTTGCTCCAAGAGAATCTCGGCATTTCAGGGAATCTACAATCAGTTGGAGGAATTGCTGTTTGCAGTGGGCTCTCCGGGTTTTCAGTCAAGTAAAAGCCTCAACTTAGGTCTCAAAACCAGTGGATGTGATGAGCTCTCTAAAGTCATCATGATGGCAGGCAACACCCTGACATGCCTGGCATGGTGCCAGAAAGGCACAGGATGAAGAGCTGAACCCTTTGTCACAGGCTGGGCCTGAAGGGCTTTTGGTGAACTCAGTGCACTCTGTTATAAGAGCTAATTCTCACTTTGGGTAGCAGCAAGCTTAAACAGTGGGTGGCTGTCCCTGTCCCTCCATCTCTCTGCCAGTGCCATGTTTAGAAAGCTTCCAGTTAGCATCTCTATCTTGGTACTTACCCTGTTTGCTCGTTTGGAGAGTAAAGGGTACCCAAAATAGTAGCAGTAAAGTGCAGCTGAATGCAAGTCCACAGGAAGGGATGGGATGGATGCCCTGAGACACTGCTGAGCTTTCCTTCAAGCAGAGAAGCACAACAAACCAGGCATTGCTCAGCTGCGTGTGCACAGCCCAACAGCAATGGCACGGCCATGGCCATCAGGCAAGCTGCCTACTGCCCTTGGCTCTCTGAGGTGCCATCCACACAACACTTGCTCCACAGAAAAAAGTGTCACACTTCATGATTTCTTAAGGTTTGCTTCCAGAACTCCAAATTAGCAGCAGAGACAATTTCTCCGTCAATGACTCCAACAGAGCGGGCATGATCTCAAATTCTGGCCAGTCCGCTCAAAACCAGGAAATCTTAGTAGTACTAAGCTCTTCCTGCATGAATTTAAGTTCAACAGAAACACTCTCTTCTCTACCCCTGATACTTTCAGGGTGCACAGCTGAAAGGATGCGAGGCCAGCAAAAGCAGAGTTTGTGTTTGCAAAGTCAAGGGCAGCTTGGCTGCAGTGGGACAGGAGGTAGGGGAGGAAAAGGAGGAGATAGCAGGAGGGCCAGGCAGCTGTAAAGTTGTGTTAATATTATGCTTGGAAGACAACACAGGGTATCAGATACATGGCTGCTCCATAGGTAGTGCCCTAGGCCAGTTACCTGCTGGTGAAGGTTGTGGCAAAGCTCTGTCAACACCAGCAGAGCTGCGCGGTGTCACACCAGGCAGCATCTGCTGCTGGGAAAGAGGGGTTCAGCTGCCCAGCCCTGACCTGCCACTACTGCAGCCTTAACGAACTTAGGTTTCATTGTCGGGGTGATTTGGGCACTCAAGGCTCCCCACATGCACAGTTGCAGCAAGGCTGGAATTGCTGTTGTGTGAGGCAGTGCCTGGAATTACACCACCCATCCATCCTTTGCTCCCTCCATCCCCTCCCCAGCTGCCACCCACAGTCTCAGTGCTTCAGAGAGCTGCACTTCCCCACCCTGGGCCTGACACTGAATGGAAATGTTTTAGCTCTGCGTGGCTCATTTGGCTTCTGCAGATCAACCCTTGGGGCCATCCTCAGCCCAGATCCAAGAAATGAGCTGAGCTGAGGGAAGGGAATAATTTCTGCTGCCCCTGAAGCCTCATCTCTCCTATTGCAGCTGGCAGCTCAAAAGGCTCCATCCTGCCAAGACTGAACCTTAATTGGGATCAGTGGAAAAGACAAGCTGCTGCCAGGGCCGCCCTGATCCTGGGCTCACAGAGAACATGGGCAGAGCTTGTCCAGCCCCACAGGAGAAATCCTTCACAAGGGTTTACAAAAAATAAAATTCCCTTCAGAGTATCAGTGGGAGCAGCAGGAGGAGGCCAAGGAGAGGACATGGCTTAGCTGGGTAGCTTGCAGAGGAAGACGAGGCAGAACCACATCACATGGAAAATCCTCCTGTCCCTGTAGCATGCTGGGAAGAGAAGCCACCAGCAAAAGCTGAGATACAGCTAGTAATCCCCAGGTCCTGCAGTGAATTAAAATACTATATCTATCTCTGAACAAACACACAAAACTATCACAGTCATGCCCAGAACTGCTCTTGCCAAGAGCTACAGGAAGAAGGACAAGGTAAGTTTTTCATCTTTGAAAAGAAAGACTAGAGCAAAACCTCTTCAGGCATGCCATCTGCACATGGCACCAGGATGCTACATGATGCTTTTTCCAAGCCACAGCTGCTGTCTTCAAGCCCACTTGTTTCAAAGACCCTGGCAGAGCTCACTCATACCTCCATGATTAGGCACAGTCTAGCCGCACTTTTGGCTTTGTGGAGGCAACCAGAATCAACACTGCCAACTCCTAATGCACCCAAGATGGGTGCTCCTGACCCAGTTTCATGACAAGCACAGAATCCTGCCATCTCAGCACTGTCTTGTCCCAGCAGCAGCAATGAGCAGCAGGAGTGGAGCGGAGTGAGTAGGTGTCAGCCTAAGTTATTTTTACATCATTTGTTCCACCTTGCGTATTTAGGTGCATCTCCAAGTCCCTACATCAGAGGAAGGCCACCGTGGCAAGTCTTACTCAGACTGGGAGCTTTAGAAGAGCCTCCCTTGCTGACTCAGGGGAACAAAGTTAGCAGCAGCTCATGCAGCAGATGCCATGTCAGAGCTGCTGGATCTGAGCAATGAAAATGGGCTCTTGCTCTGGTAAAATGGCTTTAATGGGATTTTCCAGCCAGCAAACATGCTTTGAGGGACACACCCAGGACCTTCAGCCATCAGCAACTTGTCTGCCTGCAGAAGGCTCTTGGCCAGCCAGACTGGGAGGGGCATTTAAACACAAGTTCCTGGCCTGCCATCTTTTATAGCCTGCTATTTCTTTCCTGGGTTGCTAAGGATGCCCGAGAGCACATGCCTCTGGGATGCCCCAGATGCAGCAGAGGCACAGTCAGTAATAGCCCATCACCAGGAAACCATAGCTTCAGCAAACCTGTGCCAGAGAACTCCAGCTGAACCCCAGCAGCTGGAGGGGTTTTCATTTCCACTTCTCCAAGGCTGGTATTTCAAGGTGTTTTTATTTCTTTTTAATCAATGCACATGGCCAGCTCTGGAGGGGGCTGAACCAAGAGAGGGAGGCAGTGCAGCCACTGTTTCTGTACAAAGTATTTCCACATGCAAGTGAAATGGGGCTCAACTCGCTCGGTGCGTGTTTTGCAGTGCGGTTACGGGCTGTCGTTCCGCCTCCACAAAGCTGTTATTTATTTACTTAAAGACTTGCATTCCATGGAAAAAGATGCCCCAAGATAGCACTGTGTTTCTAAAATTAAACCCAGCTGGATGGAGTGGTGAGCAAGCAAGTGAGCACTCCTGTGCTCCCAACAGCAGTGGAAACAGGGCTCCCCCATGTCCAGGACTCCCCCCCCCACCTTGCTGAGCTGCAGGAGAGCCTGGCAAAATGCCTCCCGTGTCCCCAGCCATGAGGGAGGCAGCTCTCTGGGAAGTCAGACCAAGTGCCTTACTCAACAGCAGGAGTGCCATTTCTTCCCATGTCAGGGGATCAGGCTTTGAGGGCAGTGATAGCCCTTCCTACTCCAGCAGCTCTGCAAAGCCTCCACCCTGCTGCAGGACAGCAGACACCTCACTGTGTGCCTGACACAGGTTTGAGTGTGGCCAAAAGTCCTTTAACAGAATTTGTGAGGAAGGCTGCATTTATGAGGCTCACCTCCCACCTAACCTAGCCAACATTTTTGTCTAGTTTGTGTGTCACTGATAGCATCCTGTTCACAGTAAAGCTCAATTAGCCCTTGCTGTTGTAACCTAAGTTAAGAAACCTGTTCTCACAAAAGCCATTTATAGAAGGGAAGGGAAAAATTAATATTCCTCCAACCTCTCATGGCACCAGCAAGAAATCCCTGCCAGACACACTCTCAGCACCTGTTTCCCTGTCCACATGAGCACAGGGGCCGCCTCTACATCCACAAGTGGCTCTGCTCAGAAATGAGCACATCAGCTCATCAGAGCAGCTGTGCCAGAGCCTCTGCTCAGGGGCTTTACCATGGCCTGCATTTAGCCTCATCCCTCAGACAAAATGTCTCCTCACACACACAGCTGAAGCTTTCCAAAGGACAGGTTGGGCACTGGTGGAGCCCCCTGCACCCATCAGGGCAGGGAGTGCCTTGGAGGCTCTAGAGAGGCAAAGCTCCATCAAGGGCAGAGGTGGCTCTGTAAGGACCATGGGAAGGAAAGTGAAGTACAGCTCCAGACCTTTCTTCTCTGCACCACAAGGTTCACACAAATGTGAGACAAGAAAAGCTGGCAAAGAAGTCTGAGCCAGTCCCCAGAATGAACAGGAAAAGAAACAAGAATAATGGCTGACGGGAATGGCTAAGCAACAGGAAAAATGGTGAAAACAGTGGCAAGGCCACGGTGCCCATGCAGCTGCTGCCTCCAGGCTCATGTGCCAGCTCTTCCAGGGCCTCAGGACCATGTCCTATCCTGAGTACAGGCAGGAGCTGCTGCTCCTTCACCTATGAGCAAAGAGACAGTCCCTGACATCACATGAAGATTGTTTCAACCCAGGCAGAAATGACAGTCCCACCACTACTGGCCTGGACTGCGATCCAAGAGAGCCTGACCACATGTATGCGGGCCAGACCAACATGTCATGCTTGCTAAGTCACTCACATTATTGTTTGCAGATGGAGACACTAACCTAGCACATTGATCTGTGCACTTTACAGTGAACACCTGGAGATAGATTTCAGAGCCCGAGTACTTCTCATGCCTGATGTGCAACTGGAGAAAATTATGTTTGCTACCAAATTTAAAGTCTGTTTTTAGCAGATGGGCTTTTGTCCTTTGATTTCTCCTAAATATTAGAGAAAGTTTTCACCTTGCTGCCTCCCAAGGGAAAAGCTACACATGTGTTGGTGACAGCCCATACCCTTTTCTAAGGAGAGTGAGAGCTGCAGACCCTCAGGGTTCATTGCAGAGCTGAGGAAAGGGTGAGGAGGAATGAGAAGTGAGCTAGCCACCAGAGAAGACCTCAGGAAAGAGCCTGCCTCCCATCAAAGCTCAGTTACTTCTGTGACTATGCCCATTTTCCCATAATTACACTGGTTCTGCTCTGCACAGCACTAAATCAGGTCTACTGATCCCCGTCCAAACTCCTGCTGCCTTCCTGTTTGTATTAGGGCACCAGCATGGGTTAAAAATTAGAGAGTAATACTGCCTCAGTATCTGATTTTCTCCCTTTCTTCCTTCCATCTTGATTTGGGATGCACTGGTCAGCATCCCCCAGGGAGAGGATTAATCAGGAACAGACGGAGAGCTGGCAGCTGTCTGACAAGGACAAGACCATGGCTATGGGACAAGGTGCAAATTAGCATCTCTTGCTTTGACCCTGGTACAAGTCCAAGACATGCTTGCTGAGGCATCCCAGCACTGACACCCCGGGAGCTGGCACAAGATCAGCACCCCCAAGACCACAGCTAGCTCTGGTCAAGATGTCACATTGCCTCAGTGATGGAGATGCTCCTGTGGTGAAAGGCTGCCCATCCCTTTGACTCCAGAGGCAGCTCCTGCTCTCCAGCTGCAGAAAAGGCCTCCTCTCCACTTACAGACAAGCTCTTATTTCAGGGACCAGAGCAAGGGAAGGTGTTACTGCCGCTCCAAAAGGGCAACACAACATCTTTACCATTTGGTCCCTGGATGAACAACAGCTGCACCACAAGTAGGACAATGGGAAGGTAGGACACAGCACATGATCCGCCTGGCATCTCCTGCCCCATGCAAAGCCAAGCTGAGTGCAGAGCTGAGTGCCAGGGTCAGTCCTCCACCAGGGACTTCACCTGGAGCCTGAGGTGCCCAAGCTCCTGCAGCTGATAATACCACAGAGAAAGGGCAGCAGATCCTCCCAAAGTGGGCAAGCAAAGGGTCATGACAACAGAAAGGAATTGTGAGGGTACAAGAGGGATGTGAACAGGGCTCAGATATTGAAGGAAATCAGGAGCAGAAACAAGGGGTACTTTACAGCAGAATGGGGCATGGCTCTGAAGAGTTTTCTGCCTGGGAGCCCAAAAGGAAAAAAAACACTGGACTGGGCAACCCTGGAGAAAATCTGCACTTTGGGGTTACCCAGCTTCTTCTACAAAGCAAGAGGAAATCCAAACTTGTGCAGCAGCAAAAACACAGTGTGTGTAACCCAAGGAAATTCTTGCCCAGTCACAACACCTTACTGTGAGCCCTTGGGTAGGCGAGTACTAGGCTGATTTATGCTTCTGCCCCTGAAAACACGTTGTGACTGTGCAGAGGCTAAGATGACAGCGACCATCACCCCCAAAGGCTGTCACACCCAGACAGCACTCAGCCAGGCAGAGCCTGATCACAGGAATAGCCAGTGAGATGCTGTAGAACACCATTTCTTACCACTGAAATCCAGGAACCACCCAACCTTGTTGGAGGCATGGGGGGGATCCATCTTTGTTCTTTTACAGTGTTGCTACAACCAAATGAAAAATAGCTTAAGCCTAAAGCAGATGAACGTTAATTTTCCTCCTATTTTGTTTGCTTCCTTCTGTGGGCAATGGAGCATGCACAAGCTTTTGATAGTTTTTTTTGCATTCCTCAGCCACTGTGCACAAAGCACCTTCTGATACTTTTATAGCCCACTGGCTTTCCAGGAACCACCACTGGCAAAACAGTGGCTGAGTTTGACTCTGGAATCCCCAGATTCACAGCAAGTTCTTGGTAGTCTCTCATGGGGCATCTAGGCCAATTCTTACATCACTCGTGATATTTTGGGGGATGATAAAACATGAGCTTTGCCCCTGCAGACCTACTGGTAAGATAGAGTCTTTACTTAAACAACAGATGAACAACAAGTATTTATTTGATTTCTTGAGACAATCACAGTTCTCCCCCCCACCAATCTTTTAAAACCTCTACAAGGAGAGACAGAAGCCTTTTTCCCTCCTCTCTGCAGAGGCAGGCAGCAACATCACACAGTGTCCATCACACCCACCTCCCTGTTTGCCCCACAGAAAGGGGTGTCCAGGGCTGATGTCAGCCCTGATCCCCAGGTCCCTGCAGCCTCTGCGTGACTGCTATGCTTTCCTTAGTTATCAGCTGCCTCAGTCCTTGCTGGAAGTGCTCTGAACAGCCCTCCCATGAAGGGAGAGCATGGCAAAGGTCCTGCTATAACATGACAGATCCAACCACTACTGGTCATAGACACTTCTGGCAAACAAAAACCTTTTTCCACATCTCACAGCCATAAATTATGAAAGTCTTTTCCCACATCACAGAATATTCTGAGTTGGAAGGAACCCACAAGAATCATATAAAGTCCAACTCCTACATGAATGGCCCATACAGGGATTGAACCCACTATCTTGGTATTTTTTAGCATTATACTCATCAACTGAGCTAATCTTCCCCTTAGCATTATACTCACCAGCTGAGCTAATCTTCCCTCTCTCATTTCCTGATTCTTTTTTTTTTAAATTAATGCAATTAGAGATGTGTGCTCCTTCCATGAGCACTCAAGAAATTGGATCAACACAATTGCACCCCGCATCTAAAACAAGATGGGCAAAGAACAATTCCTGGATTCCCATGTTAACCTATTCACAGCATTCCAGACCTTTCTGGATGCCTGGGGTACAATGCTGTCACATGGTAACAAAAATGCAGCAGCTCACTCAAAGCAAGCCCCCACCTCACTGCTGAGTCTGGCATGGGGAAAATTAGGGAAAAAATGGCAAAAAAAGGCAAAAGGGAGAGGGGAAAAAAAGGCATAAGAGATGAAAAAACAGCAGAAGGAGGGGTAAAGACCAAAAGGGAAAAAGGACCTTACCTCCTGGTGAGCCTAAGCAAAGTAGAGATAAATAGCAACTATGCCTCAGAGAAAACAGCAAGAAGCCCATTAACTACAGGAACATCAAACAAACAAACTCTATCACAAAAATGTTGAAAACCAAAACTTCTGGGCTTTGAGAAGGGGAAAAAACTCCCAAACTTTAATTATTTTATTTCCTAGTAGCACAAATCCAGGGCGAAGCAGATTTCTCCCAGAAAGCTCCATGTCCACTATGGCAGAAATAAAAGTCAGCTTTGTTTAAGCAGAAGCCAAAAGTTATAGAAAGAGAAAACTGATAAATTATAGACTCAGACCTTCCCAGAAAGAGCAGAGAGCTCCCCTTACACTCCCAGACATTCAGGGCAGCTAAACCCCAGTCCTAGATTTGTTCAGAAAAAGCCATGAGGCACTTACCTGGCTTCGTGCAGCGATGACAAAAACAGGAAAGTCCACAATCATGGGAAAGATATCAACCAGGAATATGGAAGGAGGCTTCTGTGATGGACCCATGCTGCAGGGCAGAGCACCAGCTCCTCACTGTGTGCTCCAACCCCAAAGAAAATATTAAAGAAAAGTCTTCTTACAGTCCAGGCAGGATTTCTGCCTTGTTCAATGCAAATAATTCAAATGCCACTGAGTTTCACCTCTAATAAGAGAAAAAGCAATGGTTTGATTTCCTCAACAAAACCCCAGCTGCCAAGGGTAGAGAACTCAGGGAGGCCCCTGCATTTTCATCCCACCTCTGCTATTCACATGATGCAGATATTTCA
This sequence comes from Emberiza elegans, assembly GCA_024865655.1. Taxonomy (NCBI): domain Eukaryota; kingdom Metazoa; phylum Chordata; class Aves; order Passeriformes; family Fringillidae; genus Emberiza; species Emberiza elegans. Next base: position 20,729,755 of record JALJVW010002597.1, on the reverse strand, counting down.
GAAACATCCCTTTGCCTCTGCCCTTGCATTTATACAAGAACCTAAAAGTCATAAGTATTAGCAAAGCGTGAGGCAAATAGATCAAACAGAGAAACTGAAATCCTTTCTAATGACTAAAAGCCAACTACCTTCCCACGAAGCACTCAGACTCCCATTTGCTGCTTGTTGATCCTCAGCCTGTGCAAGCAATTACACCCTGATTGCTTTTGCTGATTTCCACACTTCCCCACCTGAGAGCCAGAGCCAATGGCTGGGGCTTTGTCTGGGGTCCCTGAGAACTTCAGCGCTGCAGGAAAGTGCTGCATAGCCAACAAGGCTCCCACTGGAAGCTAGGCATGATCTCAGGAGCTCAAGGCTAAAGCATTGCCCTTTGATGGGTTGAAGATAAGAATTAAATGTTGTGGCTTAAGGATAATTTTGCCAGCATGCTCTTTCCATTAACAGAAATGGGAAGATCTGTGCATGAATGAAACAGCTGTTTCACACATTGCCTCTATGATGAGGACAAGGTTCTGCCCCTGAACTCCAAGGAATTCCTCAGCACACCCTTTAATTCAGCCACAAATTAGCCCTAACCCTTGTGTGCATCTTGCTCACCTGGCTGTTCTGTGTCTAACCCTGCTTTTCTGAAGCCTTCACTCCTGATGTTGGCTTTCCTGTTTTCTTTTCAGCTGGCCTTATTTAACTCCTTCCTTGGCAGCAAGGCTCTCCTGCCCACTCCTCCTCCAAGTCCACGCTCTTTCTGTCAGGATGTTGCTCAGTTACATAAGTGAGCTCAGGGTCAGTGCTGCTGCCCTGCACTCCCTTCCTCGTTTGGAATAGTCATGTCCAGCCATGGACTATGAACTCCTAGGTATCAGGACCATCTTACTTTCTTCTTTTTCTTTGAGTGAACTTTTGTGTACCGTATGTAGTTCTGAAATATGAACAAAAGAGAGCTTTTTAAGAGGACCCTTGGATATGGTAACCTGCTGGGTCTGTAATCAGCTCTTCACCACTGCACAGCGTGGGGAGAATATGCTTATGTTCCATGGTGTTGTTTGTGCCCCCAGAACAACCTGTGGAGTTCCTCACCAGCTCTGCAGTGACAGTGTCACCTAAAGAGCTGCACACTCTTGACCAAAAACCCAGAGCTTAACAAAAAACTGCACCCAGACTCTGACTCACCTACCAGACTTTGCGGCAAAATGCACAGAAAATGAAACTACCAAGAAATGTACAGAGACACAGTGGGGGCAATATATCTTTAATTTTTTTTGCTTTTGCTTTTTAGTATTACAGTATATTCTTATAAAAAGATACAGATAAAAAGGACACTACAGGATTTGTACATTTAATTCACCTATAGTCTTAAACTGACTAAGAAATGAGGATAGGCCAAGGCATTACAGCAGCACACAACCTCCCCTTCAGTAAGCAGCACTGTACTTTCTAGCTTGGCAGGCAGGGCCACCTCCCAAAGTGACCTGTGAGTTTCAAGCTGAGCAGGCTTGCAGGGGAGCAGAATGGCTGAAGGTGGGTTAACTTGGAAGGGAGGCGTTGAGCACAGAGCAGCTCAGGTACCAAACATTCCCTCACAATTCTAGAATCTGCAAAGAGCTTTAAAGAGCCTGTTTGAAGGCAAGCAGGAAGGGGGCAAATGGCTTGTCAGAGAGGCTTTTCTAGATCATGTGGCTCAGAGCTCCTAGTGGGGGAGGCTGAAAGGACCATGCCCTACATGAGCTGTGGTAGAACATTTTACTTTCTTACAAAACTGTATAAAGGAGAGTTTTAGTCCAGATCCTACTTTTAATTATGCTGATGTAAAACCACAGCAACATGAACCGGTTACTGTGGATCAAGTCTACATTACTACCCATAACAGAAGACTCCAATTTGGAACTATCCAGACTCTTTCATTAAATGAGTTCCCAAAACACCACACTAGACTGGCGTCCTTCTCAGCAGGCACAGTGAGCAAATCTGGCCAGCTTCAGACAATACTGGTCATCACAACTACTACTTAGATTAGTGGATAGCTTTTTAATGCATTATGTAAATAAATATATAAATTCTATATTTTCAGTTGGCCAAATTGTATTATCCACATTGGTCCCTTCTACCTTTATAAGATAAACAAGGGTGGCCAATGGAGACTACCTCTTTAGCATGGCAGGCAATCAGAAATCTCCTGTGTCAAGCACAGAAGCCAAGGAGCCATGGCCAAACACCCTCTGATTGCCAGAGACTCCGTGGATTACAAACCAATCAGTAGAAAGATTTTGCTTACCTGAGGTAAACTGGGGACGTGGGCTGGAGTAGGAAAGAGGTAAAGTAGATTAAATCATTCTTTGGCCATAAAGACAGGGAGGAATATTAGCTCTGAGGAAGGAGAACTGTCCCAGTTTTTCTCACTAGTGTGTTTAATCTGGTGAGAAGTTAGAGGGCATGAACTGCTTCTGGCCATCTAGCCAAGCTTCTCTGCAATTATGGACCAAATTTGTGTGGAAGGGTGAAGTTTGGGCATGCAACTATGCACCTTAACTCTTTTCTATCTTCTCACCATGATGCATAATGAAAAACAAACATCTTTTGTAGAAAGTGGTCTAAAATAACCAGCCTCCATCAGATCTCCACAAGCTTCAAAATGAGAGCTTTCCAAGAACCAGGATAATCAGGGGCAGAGTAATTATGACAAAAGCCAAAAGGTTTTTTTTCCTCCCTCCCTCCCCACACCAAGACTGCTCACCTGCATCCCCTGGTCTGGCTCAGCTGGCACAGGAGCCAAGCCAGCTCTCCAGCTGGTGTAATGCCCTGGCACGGTCTCAATAGTCTTTGCTGTAATGCAGTGTATACATACATACAAACATAGCAAACTAAAATAAGGCAAAATAAATAGAGGTGTCAGATTTACAGGTTTCCCTTAGAGATTCCTAAAACCTTTTTTTTTTTTAATCATTTAACCCCCAAACAAACAGACAAACAAAACCCAAAACAACCAACCTAGAAACAAAACTGCATATATCATGTACATCATCTACTGTACAACAGATCTCATTTCCCCTCACGGAAACTCCTGACACAAGCTCCTCCCATGCAACCCAGCTCAAAGTGTGATCTTTCCTAAAGAAAAGGAAAGATTTAGCCAGTGGGGCTGGTCATTATGGAAACACCTGCCCCACAGTCTCCACCAGGATCCTTTGCAATTCCTTTCCCTTCCTCAGACATTGTGTACACATCACAGAAATGCTTCTGAAGGACATCCAGGTTTTTCCCTAGTGAGGAAGTCTCTCAGCCCAGAACACTAGTCCTACTTCTGCTCTCGTAGGGAACTTGTGCCTGGACAATGGCTGTGCTAAAGAGCATGGAAGGGTCTTGCTCCTTGAAGTCACTTTACCTTGTAGCATTTCTAGAGACACAATAGACTGAGAAGAGTGACTCAGTTCAAAACAAGTGGAAGGGGGAGGGAGTCTTCTTCAGTCTTTTCTGGGCTCATTTTCATGCAACCTGCACAGCAACAGTGCAGGGATACAGAGGTGAGTGAGCACTATACCTCTAGGGATAAATTCTGGAGAGTTCAGAAGTAGCTCTTCTAGGTGTGAAGAACTTCATAATAAAGTCAGCAATTACTGTATTTCTGCAGGAAGCAGAACAAGCCCTCATTTATGCCTTTTTTTCTCACATCTCCTTCTCCACTTATTTCCAACCACAGAGTGACTTCTCTTAAAATGCTGGTTCTATGCACAGGTGCAAGGACAACAGCAGACCCTAGCTCTTCTCCAGCTTCTCCAGTGATGTTAGATCTCAGACCGCTTCCTAACCCTACCCAGGAATAAGATTTTCCTTTCTCCTTCAGCAACTCATCTACAACTGCTGAAGAAGAGAGCATTATATGCACTCATAGTACCCAAGAGATGAGAAACATGGACAAACTTGGCTTCAGCAAGAATCTGATGCCAGGCCCTTCAGCAGAGCCAATTTTTTCTTTATCTTCTGTGTGGGTAACCTCATCTCATACAGTAGATAATTTAATGGGCCACTTTGCTTGTCACCACTTGTATGAAAACACTGCTTGCCTCAGTGTGAAACTGAGCTTTTCCAAAACCTTCTTTATGAACTTTCACCATGGAGTTAAGAGCCTGCGGGACTGTCCAGCACACTGAACGAAGCTTTTTTGATTTAAAACGGGGAGCCTGGGGCACTGGAGTGCTGAGAAAGTTGAGCTGCATTGAATTAGGGCATGACTCTGAGCTTTCTGTCCATCCCCTTAAGGATCCCACAGCCGATTTACAGGAGTTGCGTAATTATTCATGTATGAGTTAAAGAGGCGGCAAAACTATAGCAGCTTTCTTTGACTCCCACTGTGGCTGGAGTGTTGTTGCGTACCATCATGCAGGACCTCTTTAAAAAATCAGGGCTGAACTGTGTACACAAAGGGACAGAGTATTTATCACTCTCTCTGCTTTTGCTACATTTGTGCCTGGCAAAGTGACTTCAGTTTAGAAAGCACAGCACAAACCTGATTTGACAAATACCGGGGCAGGGGAAATGCTGTATTTATATTCAAAGGGTTTGCCCTGAGGTGTTTCTTCTCTGGCAGCTGCCATGCCGACAGTCTGCCTTATCAAACAAGTACCTGGGGAGCAGGCAAGCAGCTGTACTTGCACATCATCTTGCACTAGGACTGACCTTGGCACTACATGTGAAGTTCTGGGTGAGTCCTAAACCCAGGGAGAACAAAGAGGGAGGAAAAAAACCCTACAATGTTCTAATGCCTAAAAGCATAATCTTTGGAATTCGGGGATTATTCAAATCTAAACTCAACTGTATACCAATTTGGCACATATTACCACCTCTCATATGGCTTACATGGCATAGGCTACATGGCGTGCTTTAAAACAAGACAAACAAAAGGGCTGGGATATATAGCAAGTCTACTTCAGGGAGCAGCAAGGAGCTTGTTAATATAATTTACAAGAGACATTTCTAAAAATCCATTTGTAATTTAAAATAAAAATGCTTAAAAAAGTGAGATTTTTTCTTAAACTTTCAAAAACCTTTATGAAATAGTCTTTCTTCTACAAGGTGCTTGTGTCCACTGCAATAGGCATTGCTGTTAATAGCTAATCCCAGAAGGGAGTGGGATAGTAAGGGAGGAGAATGCACCCAGCTCTTGTAAGATACCAGCTCTTTACGATGAGTATTATACAGAGGCGCGGCAGTCTGGAATGTCCTAAATAGGGAAATTCTGGGGTGGGAGACTCAAAATCCAGTAAACAATGAAACATCAGAGTTTAACAATTCTGACTTTTTTGCTTCTCTTCTCTCAATTCTCTTTTTTGCTTTTAATAGTTTACATAATTATTTAACTCTCAAAGTGTTCAGAAAACCACCACAGTTTGCTTCTCCAACATTGTAGTGTGTAATACTGATCAGGCAGCGTGCATTGCAGAGGAAGTTCTGTTCTGCAGACTCAGTGCAGAGCCTGAGGTTAAGTGACATTCAGAGAAAAATCAAACCAAATGATTAAACTTCCCTGGGATTCCTTGACATTTTGTGCTGTCGACTAATCCAGATATTTGTAGATGGTGGGTCCCTCTTCTCCAATGTTCTCTCTTTTCTTCCTGTCTAGGAGGAAGAATCCATCACCATTCTTTCTTTTCCTCTTGTCCTTCTCCAGGGAAGATAATAAAAAAGAAGACAAGTTTGAAAAAAAAGGTAAAAAAAAGGCCATGACAGCCCACACAATCCAATCCCTTTCCTAGAACCATGAAGACACACAGAATTCAAGTCTCTTTTTGGGTTCTTTGCTTTTCTTCTTAAATACTTAATTCATGTAACTTAACTACAAATTTATTTGTTTCTTCTGAATTAACTCCAAAGCCTGATTCGCTTACACAATTCTGTGTCCTCCTCAAAAGACTCTCAGTTTTAATTATGCAGCTCTCCCTTGGTTCATCCCAAGTGATTTCTTCAAAATGAAAACATCAGCATGCTCCAAGGCTCCTCTTTGACACCATTCATACCTTTCTGAGTGACGTGGTTCCCCTCAGCAGGAGTGGGGTGTGTGCAGTGGAGGGCAGGCTCTTAGGCAGAAAGACCAGTTCATGCCAACAGCAATCACAGTGGAAAAGAAATCTCACTTCTGGCAGGCAGCGAACCTGTTCACTGTTTGCTACTGGAGACCTGTGGACAATACTAGGGAGCTCCCAATTTCCAATCTTGCACAAAAAGATAAGAAATTTTCCACTGATTCTCTGCCAGCCTCCAGCAATGACAACAGACTCTACAGTCATCTACTCGTAATCCCAAACTGGCAGTGGCTTAGTTTTCTAAAGGAAAGCCAGAGTTTCTTTCCAAGAAGATCCATTTCATAGCCTGGAGACTCAACCACCAAGAAATTCCAAAAAACTCCTTCTAGCAAAGCAGAATCCAAAAGACTTTTGCAAATTATTGTATGTTGATCCTGATTCCTGATTTTCATTTGTTACAGAAACTGAAGACTTTCTAAGCTTCACTTGCTTTGGACAGTGTAGGCCATACAAAAATACTATACAAGACATGAGCTAAAATGCATTTTTCAGGTGCTAATCAATGGCTTATAAAATCCAATTCTAGAAGGGAACTGGAAACTTGAGAACCACATCCCAAGAAGCCTCTGAAAGCCAGTCTAGATCCTGAAGAAGTGATAGTTGTTTACAGAGTTGGTCTGAAATTAGTCTTCCTTGTTATCAGCAAGATGGCGATCGTGACTAGTTTTTACTTTGGCACACAGAAAATTATCTTGTTCCAGCTGTGAGGCTGTCTGCAAGGCCCAAGTACTTTCTGTCATCACCGTGAGGCCTTTGATGACACAACACACTCCCAGAAGCAAATCTGTCAGCTCTGCATGGCCCAGTCACAGGCCCTGCTGGATCCACAGAGGCACTTTTATAATGGTTCAGTTAGGAGCACAGAAGAGGGGTGAGAGGAAAGCTGATCATGGAAAGGTAACGTCTCTAGCTACAGACCAAAGCCTTTGGGGCAGCTGTCAGCCAGGCGCCATCACACACATTCATCTTCCTTGTTTTGCACTTTTTCAACACCTTCTTTTGGTTGATTATTTCTCTTCCTCTTGTAGTTAATAATTTAGCTTTGTCACCACCCTCTCACGGCTTGTCTCTAAGCCTTGGTTCCCCGAACGCTTGCGGTTACGCTTGAGCTTGGATAAGTCTTTGTCAAAGACTTCCCCCGACCTTAATGCTGACACCAGGTCATCAAATTCCCCACTCTCTTCAGAGATGCTTCCAGCTTTTGCTTTCTTTTGTCGCCTCTCTTTCTCCCTCTGTTCTTTTAGCTGTGAAGAAGGACACAGAGTTTTAGGATTAGCTAACCAAGATGCCAGATCACTAGGTACACTGCCAAGAAGTAGCTAAAATGCATCAGCACAGATTAGGGGAAAAAAAGAGTAGGAGCTTATCCACAAGGCCATCACCTGTGCCAAGAGCAACAAGAGGCCATGCTGGGCTTCTATTCTACACAAGTGAGAAGAAAGCAGGAGAAATGTGGAATGAGTAGCAGCACATGTCTGCCTCACAAAGCACAATTGGCCTGCAGCAAGAGGACACACGGGACCTCTCCGTGCTGCTGCTGTTTTGCACTAATTTTACAGCAGGACAGTGCCAGCTCAGCTCTCTCCTTCCACTGCTCAGCTCCAGAATCAGTAGTACTGGCAAGGAATGGTGGTGGCTATTGGGAAGCAGGTCACTCACTCTGCAAATGCTAGCCCCACATTGCAGGAAGACTCTTTTCCATAAGGCCTCCCTCATGGCATATCAGGCCTATGAAACCATCCTACACTGCTTTAACAGTGGGCCCTGAACTTTCCAGGCTGCCTGAGAGGAAACTTGAGCCTATGTCCTGGCATTTTATCCCTGTGTCTAACAGTAAGGCTGCTGGAATCCCAGTGTTTTACCTCTCTCCTCTTCTGAAAGGCAAAACCCACTGCTTTTGGCTCAGCAAACATTTAAATCAGCAACTCCCCGCAGCGCGGCCTGGGGCCATGGCAGCAGCAAGGGCTAAGGCCGCAGCAGGGGGGAAGGAGGCGAGGGACTGCGTTCTCAGGCAGCACAGAGGCTGGGGTTAGAGGGGGAGGCTGGTTCACACGAACCCCTGGGGACACGCACGTCTGTCTCCCAGCAGCAAAACCCACAGAAACCTCTCCCTGCCATGTCACGGCCAGACACAGCCCCAGTACTGAAGGCATTAAGGCTGGCCAGAGACAAATACTGCCAGTGTGGGGGCTGCAGCAGGTGCCAGGGCATTTGCTGTGTCACTGTGCACTGCCAGATGACAGGCACACAGCAGATGATGATGGAGTCTGACTGGAAGCTGACCAGCTTGGCAGGACTGAAGGAAGTCTGGCTTCATTGCTTGCTGCCCAAAAGCAGTATAGTCTGGCATGGGGTGGTGGCAACCCCATCATGCAAAGTGCCAGGGAAAAATGCCTGAGCTAGATTTGGTATCTGAATCCAAAAGGAGGTAATTTGAGAGTCAAACAGTATATCCTCGAAATCTGACAAAACACACAGCAGGAAGAATGTCATATATAAGAACAGAATGATGCCAATGAGAGGTGTCAGGGAGAAGAACACAAAACAGTGACAGGATGTGAGCATTGGAATTTCTCTCAAGGCAGGAAAAGGTGAGGGAAGGAAACATCTTCCTGTGCCCAGATCCTTACCATGGCCTCCATGCGTGCCCTGCGCTCCTCCTCTTCCTTTTTCTTCCTCATATTCTCCAGATCTTGCTTGGCCTCTGCAAATGACTGTAAGAAAGTGTCAAAGATGCCAAAAAATTCATCTGGCTGCATCTTGCCCTCGGTCTCTCCAAAATGCTTCAGTGCCTTGGCATACTGTCAAGGGGGCAGAAAACACAAGAGCCATAATTAGGGAGGCAGTTTGGTGAAGACAGCAAGGATAGCTTATGAGTAACCACACCATGTAATTCAATACCCTCTGAGCATTCATGTGGCAAGAGTAGAAACTACCCCCAGCAACAGAAGTGCTTCTCCTTAAGGCAGGTGCCTCCATCCCTGAAGAGTCTCCTGGATACCCTTTGGGTAACATGCAGCAATAGTGCTGGAGAGCACTAACTGTCCACTGATACAAACAGGGATCTTTAGTTCCTGAGGGCAACAGAGTAATTTCAGAGGATGACACTGTGGCCACATATTGGCTGCAGCTGCAGGACAGCCAGGGCATGGAAGACAGTGAGCTAGCTGGGGAAACAAGTAGTTTTAGTCCATACTTTTCCCTTCCATCTTCCCTTCAAATCCACTTTTAAAATGCCTGGAAGTAAAAGTTTTTTGCAATAAAGCTATAGTCTGTCCTCTCAGAAGCCTTCTGCCATGTCATCCATCTCTTGGAGTCCTCTGAGTCAGGGTGTTGCCTGGGAGAGAGGAGACTACAGACAGACAAGGCATGAGAGAGAGGCAAGGAAAGCATCCAGGGCTCCCAGGCAGACTTAAAAGAGAGTGAATACATCACAAGTGGTTTTTATTTTAAAAGGCAAATGTTGAGGCTGCAGGACACATATGGAGGCAGCCAACTGGCAGGACTTCAGTCACAGGGCAGTCCTGATGGGGATATGGTAAATTCACAGCAACCCCTGGCTCTTGGACATCAGTCCTGCAGTAGTTGTACTCTCTCCTTTGCACCCTCACACTCCCAAGCAGGTCTCATTGCTCACCAAAATGCACCCAAATGCAAGCACATATAGTCAGCAGCACATACACACGGACAGTAAGTGCTGTGTAAGGACACACATCCATCCACTGCCCAGCCACCCTCCCTCACACTCCTCTGGGCTGCAGCAGGTAGCCCCAGGAACACACTCCTGACAGGACTTGTGCCCTGAGGCACAGCTTCCCTAGGCATTCCCTGCTTGCAGCAGAGCAGCCTTACAAACCTCAACATTTACCAAACCAGGCTATGGACTGTCCTGAAGCTCTCTGATGCATGTTTTCAGCCCATAATAACACAGCCCGGTCTCCCTTTCCTTATGTGAGTGCTCTTGCAGAATGGAAAAGACAGTAAGAACAGTTCAGGCTCTGATCCCAGCACAAAATGAGTTTGGAAGCAGGTCTTATAAACCCCTCTGGCCCTGTACCAGGTAAAGCATAAACAATGTCTCCCAGTCAACTGAAGGGGGAAGAAATCTCCAAAGAAAGCAACTTCCTTCTGGCACAGCCTGAGAGATTCAGCATCTCCCCTTCTCTGCTATCCCTGCCAGGCCCACAAAGCAGTTTGAAGCAATAGATTCTTTTTCCTTTCTTTAAAAAGGCTGTGTTCTCAGCCAGAAACAAACAAAGAAACCCAAAGAATCTTGGAAAAAAAAGTGTTGGAAGAAATGCAAATTGCTTTGAGCTACCAAACATGGCAGGAGTTGAAGGAGACACCACACAGAAACAGCAACAGATTGCTTCTCTGTTTAACTCCTTTTCTCTGAAGCCTCTGAAGACATACACTCAAGTATGCACACCTACACCCTCTCCCCACTCCTCTCTGTAATTTTATCTGTATATAATACACACATAAGGTTTTTGAATACTAGGGAAATGCAGCAGTCTACAGTAACCCACACCGAACCAGCACCAGCTCTTTGGCAGAGAGCATACAGGCTGTAAATACCACAGAAGGAGATAAAGCATCTCCATATGCTCTATTTTCTCATCTTGCTTGCTTCAGTGTGACAATCAGCCAGGGAGGCAGAAAAGTGCCAGAGAAAGACTTCAGCATAGGCATTGCCACCACTGCTTGAACACACAGAGCACCTGAAGCTGATTGCTCCCAGGGGATATGCTACCTGGAATCTCTTCCCACCTAATTTGTCATTAACTCCTGTGAAAATTGAAAGTAAAGCATAAATTAAGAGCAGTGACTAGAGCTGCCAGCTGGAAGGAAGGCTTGTCCAACTCCTGCAAAGCCTGAAGTCAGGGACAGCTCACAGGAGACGGCTGTTGCACCTTGCAATGCACTCCTCCATCCCGTGTCCCTCCTGTGCTCAGAAAAGGTGAGTGAGAGGGCACAAAGAAATGAGCTGGTTGAGTCCATGAATGTCCACAGGGGTTTCCTAGTCACTTAAGGAAGCTGGAGGTTGAAAAGGCAGAGGTTCCTTGCCTGGGGCTCTTGAATCCTACATACATGAAAGTCTCCTTTAGAGGGTAGTGTTGTCTGCAAATGTTCTGCATGAGGCCTGTCACCCAGCTACTAGGACCGGCTAGTTCGTGTCACACTGGCAAGAGGGGCTTTTACCACTGCCTCCCCGAGGAAGAAGTGTTGCTGTGCTGGAAAGTCTCAGCAGCCTGGGAGCCTTCCAGACACACTCATGAGTCTAAGGCGTTGCAGTCTCTAAGCAGCAGCAAGGAGGCTGAGAACAGCCTGTCTTTGGTGCCCTGTAACACAGAGCTTAGGAGGTCACAATCACTTATTGTAAAGCAGTGAAAGACAAAAAGCAAAAACTCTGTGAGCTGGATGACCTAAAATAACTACAAAAGGAAAAATCTGGAGTCCACTGAAATAAACATTCTCCTTCTTTCTCTACCCTCTCTGGAAAAAAAGCTGACTGAGCAGAGGAAGCAAGTCAGGAGATCCAGCTCCTGCTGCCAGCTCTGCCCATGATGTGGCTTGGGAATTCATGCTTCCTTTCTGAGCCTCGTGTTCTCCACTGGTTACAGAACAGAAAGTGTTGCCCCACTGATCTGATACAGCAAATGGCAAAAGCAGTTCACATCTGTACAACAACTGCACTAATGTAATGCACTACTGTAAAGAGACACATGCTGTCTTTTCACTGTTTAAACTACAACAGACCCCTCTGGCTTTATTACTTCTTTTACTTCTCTGCAATTCTGGTTCTGCAACCACATGTGCTTTTCCAAAGCACCAGTGCTGGGATGAGGGGCAGTGAGCTGCCACAGACAGCCCCCACAATGCTGTCACAAAGCCCCGGCTTCTACCTGCCCACAGTGGCTAAAATCACACTGCCTGCCTCACTCAGGGCATTAAGAGGCAGAGTGGCACAGACCAAGGTGCTCTGGATCCCATCCCTCTCTTTCGCTCTCTGTCATGGGATTTGTGTCACCGTGCACAGATCGCTTGACTGTTCCATGGGCAGGTTCCATGGGCAGGTTCCCTGCCAAACAACACCAGCTCTTGTGCATAGTTGTGAAATCTGTAGCTAAGTCCTCATGCATGAAAAATGCTTCCCAGAATTTTGCGATGTGCTCTAATATTGTGGAACAAGGGCTGAAACTTGCTTATTCCTGAAGTCATTTGGGGACAGATGACATGGGCAAAAAGCAAAATGGAAAACTGTGTTTCAGCAGGTTTTCCACTGTAACACAGAATGGTATATATTTTTTTATTAAAAAATTCATTTCTGCACCATAAGGGCCCCCAAGCTCCATGATATAACAGGTCCACGAGCTCAGTGCCAGTTCTGCTTCCTCTGCCAAACTTTCCACTGAATTTATCCTCTTGCCAAAGCAAATCGTTTAGACAGTTGTTTATTTTAAAAAGCCATTTTAGCAAGGAGAGGGAAAGCGGGACAGCAGCACACACAAACTCTGCTGTGCTTGCCAATGAAATGTTAAACAGTGGCAGAAGACCTCTGGAAACGGCAGGAATGGGGCTCTATGAAGAGAAGGAAAAACAGCCATGATAAAAATTTCCTGCTGTCTGTGCTGTCTGCTGTTGTGGGAAGAGCCAATACACAACTGAATTATACCATGCAGCCACGGAACATGAACTGTATTCCTCAGACAAGTACTCTTGAGTGTGCTCTTATGAAGACACCAATTCAGTACTGAGGCAGGTCAAATAAATGCCTTTTCTCTTTACGGGACAAATTCAGATCAGTTAAGGGAAAGAGGCCTGCCACCTTCAGGCAGGTATAGGCCCAGCTCTTCTTCTGCCTAAATGCTCTTAAAGGATTCTCCGAGGAGTTTCACAGTTACATTTAGCTTGGTGCTTTAAACTTTTCTCATATATAAGATACTAACCTGCACTGCGGCATCTGAAGTTCCAATCTACTGTACAACAGCTGTGTGATTTATTTACCAAATGGCTGGTCGTGTCTTTTGTAGAATACTTCATTTTCCTCAGTCTCTGTCCTGATACATTCCTTATTCATTTCCCCAGGGGCTGACAGAAAACACCAGTCCCCAAAAGTCATAACTGAAGTGCACAGCCTATAACTAACACTTGGACTATAGCATTTCTTTGTGCTTCATAGCATTCTGCCATTAATGACTATTTTCTTAAATGGTTTTTACTCAGCAAGCTTTCACTGCATTTCTGTTCTTCAAAACAGTTACTGTAGGTGCTAAGCTTATTAAATGTATGTGCAGATTCTGAACTCCTTTCTCCATCATACCTTGCTTGAGAGGAACTGTCATCAGACAGACTGGAAATGGACACTTTTCCTACCCACCTTGCCCAGGCAGTAGTCTCCACAGTGCCTCTATATAGAGGCTTAAGTTTGACATTTAGCACAGGAATGGCAGTATCTGACCAAGTGGACTTTGTACTCCTAACAAGATCCAAAGTGTCTTAAAAACAGGTTTGTTATAAACCAAGCACAAAGCAGAACAGTTCTGAGGAAGTCTAGTGATCTAGGTTCATACCTGTCAATATTTAAGTACATAGTGAAGATTCATATACCATAGGAGGCTACTCTTCCTCTGCTTGGGCATTTTCATTGCTTTCCCACAGGAAACAGAAAAAAAATTTTCATGAATAAAATTCAACCTCTTCTTTCTTATGTTAAAAAAAAAAAAATCTATTTTTCATATGTTCAAACACATAAAAACTGGTGAAGGATTCTAGGGCAGGGTTTCACTTTCTCCTGCCCCCACCTTCCAGTTTATGGGAAATGGCAGAAAACATTATCCCTTGATCTAATCTATATACTCCCTTATAAAATGGTATTGAAAGTGAGAAAAACACAAAAAGAACAAGAACCAGCTGTGCTAGAAAGCCTGTTTAGAGAGTTGGTCTAAGTTTTCAATCAGTTCTTAACCGAGCCATCTGTTTACTGCATGAAGATAAGTACAGTTACAAGGCTTCCTCTGCAAACATGGATGCCTGCATCTGACAACCTGGCCCTTTAAATTTAAAATATCACTTCCTCCCCGTGGCCATGGACTTTGAATGGTTCTGTTCAAGCAAAAAGGCCAAAAAGGTACTGCAATGGGATTGTGAAAAATATTGTCTGCTGAAAAGGTCAGCACCAAACCTTGGTAATGGATTGTTTCCATCACTAAAGAGATTACTTTTGCTAATATTGAAAAATTTTTTAAAAATATAAAACTTCCCCAGTTTGAAAAGATAAGTTATATTGTTTTAAATCCCAGCTGAGGAAACATGGCTCTGATTAACTCATGGTAATCAATTAACCACATCTAAATTTAGGATATCCAACTCCAGCTGTTAAAACTAGGGCTTCATTATTATTAATAAATCTGTGAGTCAGACTAGCTCTTCTTAGGTTCATTTGGATATTGTTCAAAGTCCTCCCTGCCCCACTACCTTTTTTGCTCAATTTTCTTTGCTTTGAGAAATCAAAAAAAGAACAGGATAATCAGATGTCTTGGTCCTTCTCTTCCTTTAATTGGCTAGTTCCATTATGTTTCCATGGTAAGAAAAAAGCTTGTGATTCAACAAGCACAGAGAGCCCATTGAGGTTGGAAGATGTTATAAGCTTTGCAAAGCACATCTGGTTTGTTGAAAATTTCCAGCTTTTTCCTTTTTTTTTTTTTTTTTTTTTTTTTTAAGAAAGAAAAGAGGAAAAAGAGGAAGAAGAAAGGGCCAAAATAATATGAAGAAAACATGAGAAATAGCTCAACACTGGTTAGGACAGACAGTTCCCTTACTGGTGTCCAAAAGCAGCTTTTTGCCAGTGGAAGAACCAAAGCCATAGGTTGAGCAAAAGCTGGAATGGTGTGTGTTCAAACATAGCAAGGGTGTGTGAGGAGAAGGTAGAGTAACGTTTCCTAAGCATGTTATAGTCATTAAAATAAAACATCTCTTTATGTTGAGTGCTTTATGTTGGCTATGTCTAAAAAAGCGTACAACAACTTCCAGACATACTGCTCTGTCTGCAGGGAGTTTCTCTGGTTATTTTTAAAGCAAAAGAATGGCATTTTTCCTGAAAGTGTCTGATCAAGGAAACTTGCATTGCTGTGCTGGACATGTACCACTTGCTGGTTTTTAACCCCCAACTGAACTTATAAAGAATCTGCATTGGGTTTTTTCCTGCCGTGCCAAAAAGAAAGGAGCACCACCATCTTTAACACGAAACCAAAAGTGTGCAGTCTAAGCTGTGGACAGAGTATCTTTCCAGAAATATGTGCCTAACTATAATGAAGTTGAAATATTTACCCAGTCATAATACAAATGCCCCCAGACCATAGAAAACCAAGTTTTTCTCAGTAAATTTAGTGGCGTCACAGAATGTAAAGTATTTTTTTGTGCTTAGAGAGCCAGTATGAACACTATTATACCGGAATTAGTTTGAATTTTCTCAAGCAACATGACAGCAATGAAAAATGGAAGTGTTCAAGGCCAGGGTGGAGGGGGCTCTGAGCAACCCAACCAAGTGGGAGGTGTCCCTGCCCATGTCTGGGGAGAGGAGGCTGGAACTAGATGATCTTTAAGGCCCCTTCCAATCCAAACCGTTCTATGATACTATGAAAAAATTAGTCATGTTATTCCCCCCAGAATTTTTTTAGTGGTGTTGGACTGCCCAGCTTTGCCCTCTGAGTGTTGCAATAGCTACTGCCCCACTGGTGTTTGCCAGGGCAGCCCTCAGTGACAGCCGGTGGCTCCGGCGTTTGCAGCTGCAAGTCACTATCACCAACTTTATCTCCACACTGAGGAAATGTTTTTGAATCACAAAATAACACTACTGCAGAGGAACTGGATGAATGAGGAGTCTTACTGTCAAGATCCTCAGCCTGTATTTTCAAAATCTGTCTTCTGATCCAACAGCACAGCTTTCATTAGTAATGCAATAGGTCCTTTAACACTGAAAGGACTGACACCAGAGTGGAAACAATTCAATCCAAAAGAAATAATCCATTTGCTTCATATAGCCAAGCACTTTTAACATGCCAGCCAACGAGGGCAGATTTGCCATTACATATAATTTACTTTAAAACTTGCTATTCTCTAAACATTTTCATATGCTTATGATCTTTTCACATAAATTCTTCCTCATTCAGCTGAGAGACAGAGGGATTACTGCCAGATTCCAGCCATCAGCAAAGAACAAGCACCTCCTTGGGTGCACCAGTCTGGTAATGGAGGGGCAGACAGTGAAAGGACAAAATGACTGCAGCAGCACCTGAAGAATAAACATGCACGTGGTTCTGGGTGTGTAAGAAGAAACCAAAAACTTCAGACAAACCACACATGTTTGGGATTTCTATCTTTGTACTGAAATACACCCAGTAACAGAGAAGTGGAAAAGATCAAGCATAGCTGGTGTAGCACTGTACCAGCTGCTGAAAAGAAAATTAAATCTATCCCAACTGAAACCAGGACACCAAACCACTCAGTACATTTTTAAATGGAAGACACAAAGCACAAATGTCCCCAGATGAATGAGCAAAGTGGAATGCAGTCAGAAGGAGAAGGTAAAAAGATGTGAAGTCGCCATCACTAACAAAGGACCCCTTTCTCAGCAATGGCTTAAAGGGCATTCCCTTCCCTTCCACACCGTGGCAAGGTGTGGTATCCTGTTGTGCAGGATACTGCCATTGCAATTCTATGCCACACAAGAATAATGTGAAGGAAGATTAGAAAGAAGTGGGTAAGAGCATGGTCTTTTAATCCTAAAATATGTTCTAAATGGATATAGACCACATTAGAAAAAATAAGAAACTTCAGCCTAAACAATTTTCAGTCTCTATTAAGTTTTCACAGCAGCCCCAGCACCTTAAATCACTGTTTCCATTTTAATTCAGGATTTTGACTGAGCTGATGAAACTCTAATAACTTCAAAAGAATTCTTACCTTGTCTCTAGCCTCGTTGAGAAGGTCTTCTAACTCTGAGAAGCTGAAACTAGCCACAGTGATGAAATCACTCATCACGGGAACAAACCTGTCCCCTGATTCTCGCATGCGTCTCTTCTGATAATCCAGCTCCTGAAAGAGAAGAGATAGAGACAGGCAAGTGTCAAAGATTCCTCAGTGATGAGGAAGGTAGCAGGAAAGTCCATCTGTTTCACTCACTGCAGAGCATGCTCTGCTCCCACATCCATCCAGAGCTCTGTCTTAGAAACCACTTTCTCACCAAGTCAGAGGTTTTTAGGCGAGAGAGGGGAGGTCAAGGTGGGATGAAGGAAGGTCCTGGTTACAGTTTCATTTATCCTCAGATGACAACCACTCCCAAGAAAGCCATCAACATGCTAAGTTTCTAAAGCAACTTTATAATTTAAGCATCAACTACATGAAGTGCAGCATTTTTTTCCCTATGCAAAATGACAAATGACAAACAGCTTTGTTCAGCAAGTGACTTTAGGATTTTTAATAGTGAGTTTTGTTCCATTGTCTCTTCCCATGGTCAATCAAAATGCTGTATACTTGGGAAAATGTGTTCTAGATCTGCTCTTTATTTCTCTGAAAAGCAGCAGGTGAACAGCAAAAAAGACAGGAGAATTGATTCTTCCACTGAAGGACAAGTAGACAGATGCCAGGTGCAACATTTGTTAGCACCCTAAGCATTATCCTGGACGTCATAAAAGTGACAGAGTTAAAAACTGGGGCTATTGTGCTAAGAAGAGTTATGGTAAAAATAAAACAAATACATAAAATCATAGGAAACAATGATCTATTTGTCTGCTACCTACCAAAAGAAAAAGTATGATTGCAAGATTCTTTCTTTCTGGCTCAAGTTTTTTAGTTTTAAGCCAAGATTACCCATAGCTATCTCTTCCCTTACTTTAATCATCATGCTTGAAACATGGAGAGAGCTACAGAGCTCCTCAAACTGACCAATTTATAGTGAGACTGGATGTCTCTCATGCCTGTGCTTGGCTTGTGTGCTGTTGAGAGTCTCATGGGGACAATGAAATTGTAATCTGGGCCTCATCTTTATTCTCAGCTGAATAATCAGTGGGAATGATAAAGCCTGACTTTCTCTGTAGGGAAAGCAGCATGAAGCAGCAGGTCAAGTTATGATCTGACCCTCTGTTCCCTTTGGAAAAAAATACTTTTGTGCTGGCTGCAGCTCTAGCTCCACCCATGTTGGGTGCTCTCTGTTACTGCTCATCAAAAGAGTAGTTCACAGAGCCAAATGGGCAGGTTTATGAGCACCTCTGGGTAGATTTGTAAGCACCTATGCTGAGAAACAATTTGGGATTTGCTCCACACAGTGCTGCTGAATGCCAAGAACTACTTTGGCCATCAACAACCTAAAATCTGACATGATATATCTTTTGGTCTGGTGTGAGTTGGAAAAAGAATGTAACTGCCACAAGAAAAGACCGCAAAGGAGAAAAGGGGCAGGAAAGGCAATGTGGAGGCGGCCAGAGAAAGCCCACAATAAAGAAGTGCTACTTCCCCTGCTTTGCATTAAATTCTCTTCCCCTGGTTTCCTAACAGATCACAAGGGACAGTCCTGGGAGCACTGCTCAGTACATCACTTTGCAGTGAATTTTGTCTGTGTTACAATCACGTTTAAATGAACCTTACAAATAGAAGAAATATCACTTCACATGCTTCTAAGAAGTTTTGTTTTCAGCCACTCTCTTCCATTCTAATTTTGAAGCTTCTTTTAGCTGAAAGTTGCTCCACTCTTTCCTTCCCTTTCTCTGGCAGGTGAGAATAACAATTCTGTCATCTTACTCTCTGTTGAAAGCTATGGCATTTGGGACTGTTACTTGAGAGCAGAGTTTTTCAAAGTAAAATCAAGATTAGGTGGTCTGCTCTTCAATTTCAAATTCAGTTCTTCCCTGCAGAACACTAATCTCAAAACGCAAGAAAGCTTTCAACCCACACAAGCAACCAGTATGACGATGTAATCAGCCAGAGAGCGACACCACACAATAATAAATTCCTCTGAATCTTCTAGAAAAGATCTCTGCTAATCATAGTAGCACAACAGAGGCTGGCCCTGGTGGGCTGGGCTGCTGGTTCTCTAGAGGGATGAAATGATTCAGCCATGGTAGTAATTTCTCAAGCGGTGGTTATGATCTTCTTGCTGTGTGAGAGAAGGGCTCTGCTGACAAAGTTCCCTTCCATTACTTATCTGTCCTTCTGGAAGCATCCTACACAAAGGCAACAGCTGTATGAATGTCTTGAAAATGAATGCATCTTATTTTTACACAGAAGTGAGCTGCAAATCCAGGAAGCCAAATGGTTTATAGTACCTTTAAGAACATCTGACTGTGAAACTATTTTTAGCTTTCTATTCTTAAGGGGCCTTGAAGAAACACCAGTCACTGGAGCCAAAGCTGTGGTGAGAACACACTGGAAGAGAATCAAGAATCACACCTTCCCCTCCTCCCCCTTCCACCTGACAGTGATCTTCTATTGTTGCTATAGTGCTGCTTTTTACACGCCAGAAAACCACGGACTGAGCAAGCAGACTGGGAGGTGCTGGCAGCCTCAGAAGAAAAATACCATGGCAGGAAGAAGACTGAGGCAGGAAGATGGTGATTGTATGGGAAGGAGAGGTTGCCCATGGAACCCATGTATGGAAAAGAGAAGAAAAATCAGCTGTCAAGGCAAAAGGACAAATAATCTGATGAAAGAAAGCAAAACAGAGTTAGCTACTCACATTTCAAAGGGGGGAATTGTCTGTCCCAGCCAAAAACTGGGCCTCTCTTCCTGTCATGAACTCCATGTCAGCCTTCCCTTTACAGGTTCTTTTAATTCCCAAACACTGTACTCCATGTATGGAGCAGTATTTCTTCTAATTGCTGCATTCTCCCTTACCCCAACAATCCAGAAATAAACTTGGGAAAGTTTGGGGTTTTTTTCTTCACAGGAGGATCACTGGTTAATTACACAATGAACTGCTGGCAACAGCCAGACAGCCCGGGGGCCACTGACAGGACAAAGACACCTTCCTCTACCCCAGAGGCAAAAGCAACTTCAGGTCACATGAAAGAAAAATGAACTCATCACTGGCTTGTCTCATAGTGAATGAGAAGGACTGGAGGGTCCTGTGTTACTCCCTTGTATACAGGTAATCCTTGCACAGAAATCACCCAATGTAATTTCCAACAACTTGCTTTCATTAGTAGCAGGAAAAACTCCACAACTGTTGCTTTGCTTGTCAGCTCAGCTGCTTCATTTTTAACTAGTTTCTATCCTTCCCTCTGCCTTCCCAAGGAGTGCTTAGGATATAAGATAGGGTTGCATATAACAGAGCACTACCTGCTTACTACTACTCCAAGAGCCATGTGAAACACTTGCTCAGCAGCCATCCATCCCTCAGTAAGAAAGAGCATGAATTTTATTTCTTCTTGCAGTCCATGCCACTTTTCAAACTGTCCTTTTACTTTCCAGGTTGAGATCAAACAAGCTTTTCATTAGCCTCTAACTCTGCTAAGATCATCAGCAGGAGCTCCACATGAGAAGCTTTTATTTGTTTTTTCTTGGTTAATGCATTCTGGAATGGAATGGAAAGGAATGAAAAAAGAAAGCCCACTTTATCTTATCATAAAATATATACTGCTCCTGATTCTGAGAGAGATATTGTAAGTGTGGCACTTTGGAAACCTTCAGATACTTACATTTTCAACAGCTTTCAATCCAGTCTTTATGTTGTTGACTTCCTTCTCCAGCTCTACCAGGCTGCACAGGAGACAGAGGCAGAGCAGATAAAACAAAAAGAGCAGTGTTACTCAGGGGTACAGGAACTGTGCAGCAGCACAGACCACTGGCCCATCACGTCTGGGATCCGGCCTCTGGCACCAGCCACGCCAGATGACTCGGAACGAGGGGAGGGGGATCTGTTGATGCTCTGAGCTACTTTTGTATGTAAGATGTAAAAGGAGGCAGACCCTGCTTGCCTGTGGTCACACTGAAAACTGGGATTTTCCTGGGAAGGAAGGCAGAGGCTGCCCCCAGAACATCTGCCCTGCAAGCTGTGCGTGACCCTTCAGCCAGGAGCGTACGCCCCACGGCCAGCTTGCAGTGATCAGCTGATACACCAGCAAGGAGCACAGCTTTAGCACACACATCACTGCAGTCTCAGATTATCTCTGCATATGATTCTTACACCACATAACTACTAAATCCCATTAGTAGTACATTTACATGTGATTTTTTTTTTCCTCCCTCACAGTTCAAACATTGTTTTTTCCATCTGCACTTCTACCATATGGTAGTCTGGGCCAGCTTACACTGTAACTGAGCATAGAAATGTACTGTTAATGTTCATACATGCTTCCCTAGACACAAATGTTACACTGAATGTCTGCTCATCATATATAAATGTTTCTTTTTTTTTTCTAGGACTTATGAGCAAAATAAGTCTTTAATTTCCAGATAACTAGTGAGTACCTATTCGTGAATCAGCAGGCATCCCCTCCAAATATTTGAGGAGTAGTAGCTTACATCTCAAAAACCCCTACCAAAGCTTTAATAAATGTCTTTTATGTGTGAAAATACATTAATTTTTCACTTGTCTATTGTTAGTTGGACTAGTTCCTTACACAAAGAATCATGTCTGGGTAAATATTATGCATAATATTTTTTAAGCAGTGCTTTGGAAAGAGAAAAAAAAAGTTTGTATTCTGGGGATGGCTTCTGTAGTCATTTTTCACAGACACTTCCAGAAATGGACCATTGACTTTTTTGCAAAAGTATGATGCTTTCCATATTTCTGTGCAAGACTGATATGTGCAAAAATTTGAACAGTCTTCCTGAAAAAGATTTACTGTAGCCTCTGTGCCTAAGTGACCCTATCTTAGAAACAAACCTGCAATTACCCAGAAAAAATAGCACACTTAGATGAACAACCATAGAATATGGTGGATGAATCACAAGCAACAGCCAGCCTAGTTAGAAAGTCTGATTCAGAAATAAAGTAAACAGAGGAAAATCTAAGTAAAGCTATCAACTCAGTTATGTACAACAAAGACATTACAACTGTAAGGCTGGCCATGGGTTTGGAAAACAGAAGTTAAAAAAAATATGATAACTAAGTTAACAGAAATCGCTGGGAACTCCAGCTCCGAGAAGAAATAGCACTGGACTTACTTGACTTTTGCTGCTTCTGGAAGATGCTGCAACTCAGATTGGATATCTAGGATATCTGGATAATTCTTTTCAAAGATCATAATTAGGTAGTGCAAGAGTGTAATGTTCCTAAAGGAAACAAAATAAAAACAAAAGGTAGAAATGAGAAGGAAGATGGTCACGAGAAGGAAAGGATGGTGAAAGGATTGTGACAAATCAGTGAAAAATATTTGGGTAGGAAATGTGCTTGTTTGAACAAAATAAACAACATGTCAGCAGTTAGCAGCTGTGCTACTGAAAGAAAAGTGCAAAGGATTGAAATGGATTAGTCCTTTATGAACCATCCTTCCTAAAACCCCAAGCAATATAATGTATCCTAATTTATTCTGGGAACACCAGCACACTTCCATCCATGTGTGTAATAGAAAAGAAAATTGCATAACACAGTATAATATTTGTCACCAGATACTTCAGAGAATAAACAACTACTAGTACTAAAGGGACATTAACTTTTAAGGGAGAGGCAAACTGTCCTCAGAGGCAATGTGGGGAAAAAACCCCCCAGAGTTAATTAAGAAGAGAAAAAAATTCTTGAAGACTGGAAAAGCTGCAAAAAAACTACTGCAGTAATGAAACAGCTGAGCTTACGTGTCGTGCTCAGGCTCACTAACATAAAACCAATGGCAGCCCAAGTAGGAGCAGATGGAATTGAGTTGTATGAAGGATGCAGGAGAGGGTTTAAGGAAATTTGTAAAGTAAACAAGAAATTCTGCATGTAAAGAGAACAGACAGACATAACAGCTACTTTGGGTGGGTGTTATGTGGTTAACTTATGTGGTTGACAGGGAAGATAGCAGATGGCCACTGCTTCACTCAGACTGGAGCCTTGGAGCTGGGAAACTGGTGAGGGAACAGAATCTGCACAGGACATCTAATATATGGAAAAATTAAGTCAAGCTACATTAAGGCAAAAAAGAGTTCAACATTTGCTATACAACTGTTAGCCTTGGAACACCGAAAAGGACATTTTGGTAGTCAGAACAGTACTCTGTTAGTTCAAACTCTATAAGGTAGGGATGAATTTCTTATAATATTTTACTGCCATCATTCATTCTGTCACACCTGAAGTAATTTAACCACAACTATGGTCTCAGCAGGTCTTAAAATTCAAGGAAGGTGCAAGTTAGTAAGAACTTGCAAGGTTCTTATTCCAAGGAGTTTGCTTTCTCCAAGGAAAACCTTAGTGCTGCTGTAGTTGAAAAGTCATATTCTCTACCCAGTCTCAGCTGGATTAATTTCCAGAACCAGTATGGGGATATGGGGCAAAACACAGAGTGACTATAAAGACCTGCAGTCCATGTAAATGAACAGTAAACTCCACATTCCAAAACCAGCTGTTTTCCTTATCTGCCCTAGATACAACCAGGATCAGTCTTTCTGAGTTATGCCTTATGGTTTCATTAGTGGTATACATAGAGAAAATGTTTGTGAGAGTCCTGCCTCAGAAATATACACCATGTTTCACAGGAGACATAAAATTATGCTCAGATTTTTTTTTCACGTTTTCTATTTTTGCAAAACCATGGCCATAAAACTTTGGTAGAAATAGAAAATTCCATAGAAATCCTCCTCCTCCCTAAGCTTATTTCAGTTTTTGTGAAATACATTTTGCCATCTATGCATAAGGTTGCAGAAACACACTCCAACATCAGATGTGCATAATCCAGAGAAACAGCAGAATTTGGTTGCTGTGTTAATAACTGGTCTTAATTGCTGCAGAATCTTCAAGAATGAAAAGCACTACTTAAATGCCAAATAAGACATGATTTTCAATTGTCTACAGAGCAAAAACCAAACCAAAACCCATTTTCACTACTATGCTAAGAGATGCAGCAGCACAGTTACCAATGTATTTATAGCCTTTCACCCCACCTGTCTATGCTGGATTTGGTGTCCGCAATTTTGTTCAGGCTGGAGACTTTGAAGCCATAAGCACTTCCCCTTTGGCCCTTGTTCATGTAATTCCCAAAGGCAAGAACTACCTCCAAGAGTTGCCTCAAACGCTTGCTTCGAATGAGTTCTTTGGATGCCAGAAGAATGGCTTGAAGAGAGAGAAAAAAGAACAAGAAGTTATTGCACAGTGGCTGTTTAACATTCTGAGGCCCATAATTTGAAATACCCTGAATAGCATTTGCACAACAACTGCTGCAACTCTGTCTGTGTGCTGTCCTTCCTGCACCCACACACCCCCAGAATGAGGGCAACTGGAAGGAAAATGCACTACATTGAACTTGTAGGAGGCTCCTCTGGACATAGGACCAAGGCTGTTCTCCTGTTACCTCACACTTGAAGACCATAGCCAGTGAGAACACAGGGAAGGCTTGAGCTCTTCTGAAAATGTAGAGTAGAATACACTGACTTCTTCTCTGCAATAAACATGGATGTGGTACAGAAACCACACCCTCCCCTGCTTCTAAGTTACATGTTCCCAGAACATCAGTGTCCTGAAGTACCTATTCTAAGTGTCCTTTAAAGAGGGAAGGTGCAAGGACTTGAGAGTGAGACGGGAAGGCTGACCTGCACAGAAAGGCTATGAAAGTTTTTGGCAGCTCAGCACAGCCTGACAGCACGCTATCATATTTGTCAGGTCATATTTACAGTGTAACAACCATGGAACAGACTTTTTTAAGTCAATGGGTGAGAAAGAAGAGTGTCAGACATAATTTATTTCTTAGGATACAACACACCTTGGGCTCACTGGCTCTACAAACACAGCATGCATGAAGACAAGCCTCTCTTGACCTTCCCTACCCCTCTGCCCAACTCTTAGAAAAAGCTTTATTAACCATACCTTCCACTTTTGGTTTTGCTTCTGCCAGCCTCTCGGGAAAC
The DNA here is from genome assembly GCA_024865655.1 of Emberiza elegans. NCBI lineage: Eukaryota > Metazoa > Chordata > Aves > Passeriformes > Fringillidae > Emberiza > Emberiza elegans. The sequence continues at coordinate 20,704,649 of JALJVW010002597.1, read as the reverse complement.
TTCTTCTTAAAGAATAATGCTTGCAGCCGCTGCTGGTAGTGGTCAATCCTGCATGAAGGGTAGAGGAAAGCCAACACTGAACTGGAACTCTTGAAGCCCAGGGCCAATATGCTCCCCACATAATCTAATGGTTGGATGTTCAGTACCTTGAAGCCCAAGGCATGGGATTATGGACATAGTTCAAACAGATAACACTACATAATCAACCTCATTATGAAAATGGTGGATCTCAAATCACATTTTGCTCTCAACTGAAAAGGAGGGGGAAGAATTCCCACTATATTCAAAATATAGTCATGGGAGATGCCAGCTACACCTCCATTAGCAGAACAAAATGTTAATCCTCATCAGGGGTGTAGTGAAGTTGGAACAAGAAAGAGGATCAGAGGATGAGGAGATGAGATAGCTTAACAGAAAAAGGGATCTATATGAAATCCTGACCCCTGGCTACACTACATTTGACACTTGTATCTGCATTCATTTTTGTGAACAAATTTAGGTAGAGGAGGCAGATTTCTGCTTGTTGTCAGGGCACAGGCCCTTATGCACAGAGAGTGCTTTTTGTCAATAAAGTTTGTGTCATGAACAGAAATATTTGTAACATTCACAGGCTTCTGGCAAACACAGGGTATAATGCTGGCCCACAACCTTGCACATTCCCCCTCAGTGCCAGATGATCCATTTTCAATAACAATTACAGCTGCTTCCAAGAAGTCCTGCATGCACTCTCCCGAAATGTGTCAAACAGACCTGCTCATTTCAAAGAGGAAACGATCCGCCCGGGCCATGCGCTCGATTTCATGTTTGTGCTCCTCCAACAGGTCAGTATCGCTCTTTTCAGGAACAAACTTCAGTAACTAGAGTGAGAGACACAAACCAAACACTGAGATGTGAGATCCAAGGAAAATGAGAGGGGGACAGAGGAGCACAAACAAACCTTGGTGGAGTGAGAGCCCTCAGATTTCTCTGCTACCACTGGGAAGCATTACATTGACTCAGCCGTGTGACCATAACTTCAAAAAAGTGCAGCTGTGTCTACAAAACTGACCTCTTCTAAACCTTTGCTTGCTGTTCTGTCTTTATCCTTCACTGACCCCATTAAGATTAATTTTTAATTCTATGGGGAATTTCCCATTTCAAAATCCTAAAGGCCAAGTGCTACTGCAACTTACCCAAGGGGAAGTACAGAGAGAACTTGATTCCCACAGCACTGCTTGGAGTTTAGATTGGTGCAAACAAGAGCAGGATGTGTACCAAACAGAGTGAAGTACCCATCGTGCCTGTCGCACACACAAAGCCTCATCTATCTCTCTCGGGTATGCCCTCCACTGCTGAAACAATAAACAATAACCAAACAACTGGATATGTGTCTGACACTGGCTGCTATTCATATGCTGACCTTAAAAGCTCACACTTAGACAGACTTTTGACAGAACTGGTGGTAGCTGTGCTTTAGTATGGTTACAAATACTGCCCTGCACACAGCCCCAGCTCACACCCACAAAAGCCACTCACAAGGCATATGAAGCACTATTCTGCCTTTTAACACTCGTTAATACTTTATTGCACTCTGCAAATATGTGATATTCAAAGGTGTGGAGCATCAGGAACTTGCAGTGACTTCTGGAACAGCTATGGTCATTCAGATAACATGAGAAGGAGGCGATGAATTTCCAAAATGGAAAAGCTTTTGGTTCATGATTAAACACTGACTGCCCAGAAAGAAGGAATCACATTTATTAGACAGTTCATAATTATAATGTTTTGCACACTCCTAAGGAACTTCATCACATGTCTCTTTGGTCAAAGCATCATCTGTCACCTTCTATAAATGGAAATTGGGCAATGGTGGTGTAATTGTGGGGGGGTTTTCCTCACAAGTTATACAGCCAACCAGGTGCTGGGGATGGAAGTACCTGGCCCCCTTTCTAATGGTTCCTGTGAGACCCCTGCTAGTCCTGGCTCTAATCATTGGACCTACACGGCCTGGTTCCTGACACTTCCCAATAGAAAAGGCAGGTAAAGAAGGGAGATGAAGAAAAAGAAAAGAGAAAAGGAAAACAACAGCAACAATAAATAATCAGTAGGAAAAAGTAGAGATGGGAAAAATTATGGAAAAGAGAAGACATAAAAAGAAACCTCATACCACCTGTAATCATGCAAATTTTGCACCAATAAGAGAAACAGTTACATGACAGAGGTATACACAACAACATTGGGAAAAATACTTTTCTCAGGCTCTCCTGTGCAGCTCCACTGACATGACAGAGCCAAGTTCTCATCTGCAGAAAAACAGCTGTGCCAGTACACACATCCACTTGAGAAAAGGCAGTGAAGAACCTAAAAATAAGTTATATCTGACTTTAATCTTTCTTACCTGCTCAAGCATATCTTTTGCTAGGTCTTCTTGTTCATCCATCTTCAAGATTGCTTGTCTGATTTCTTCATTAGACAGCTTCAACCTTTCAAAAGTATCAGCATTGTGCCATTAGTGCAAAGCTTAAGTGACTCTGACAATTCAGAAAGTAGGAAGCCTGAAACACTGCACTAAACAGTCATGAAACAACCACAGCAAGCTCTACTGTGACGTTGCTATTCTAGAATATTCAGTAAGAGGAATAAATCAGTTCTGAACACAGAGGTTTTATGGATAATATATTTTTATCCTTTTCAGCTAATCAAGCACACATCAAAAATCAGATGTTGATCAATAACAATCAAGTCCTCATAGCTCAAAAGTACTTCCAAGTTCCCCCATACTGGATACCTCCCTCATTAATTTCTTTTGCTGTAGTAAAACCCTTCATGCCCATGTGACTTCTGACTGTGAGCTCATGTAACATCCTGACTTGTGAATATTAAAGCATCTCCCAGAGTAACAAATAATGGGACTGAAAACTCCCTTACTGAGAAAGGGTTTTCTTGCAAGAAAACTGCTTGTGCCAGGTAAATTCACTCTGTCAGCAATGACAGATGACATAGGAACAGACAGCATCTGCAAAACCATGTTTCATATCATGAAACAAGCTCTGAAAACAAGAGCTTTTTAATGTTATCTGAGGTACTAAGATCACACTCTCCTTACCACCTACTCCTGTCAATCTGTGTACAATGAGCAGGAGTCATCAGCTACAACTGAACACAGAACCAATAAAGAAAAGAAGTCTCAAGGTCCACTTGAAATCCAGGACAGATCAGGAGAAGTCAAAATTTGTCATTACCAAGATGTTGCTTGGTGGATACCTGAAATGAACTTGGTTGTTCTCAGAGCAGATGTCAACAAAGAAATGCACCAACCCCAACCCATGATACTCAATCATTTCAGGAGAATAGGAAATACTGAAGTGAACCCTAAAGGAAAAGCTATCCACAAGAAAATCTCAGTTTTAGGGCTGAAACAGTAGAGTGTAAAAAGAAATATTTGAAGAGTGAAGTCTATAGTCTCCATGGACTTTCTACTATCAATATAATTAACAGTAGAAAGAGAAAATGCAAATATAAATAAGAGAGAGGCTGATGCATGAAGCAAAATATTTTAGTCTTCAGTGCTAAGAAGTTCCATGTTGAAATTTCATATTGCCATTAGCATTTGGATAGAATCACATTTTCGGAAAAATATGGTAAAAGCAAAAGAAAAAGCTTTTTTTTTTTACAGACAGGAAATATTACTAAATATAAGACACTTAAAATATTTTAATATTACCCAATAAAACCAACAGCTGGAAACTAAAATATGAATCAACAGACATTTGAGATCTTGTAAGTATTACATCCCTGAACTAATTCCTCTTATTGAGTTCAAAGTTGGTCATCATGTAATCTTTCCACAAGGAGGGAAAACTGATACCAATTAAGCAAGATAAATAACTTGAATATCCAGAAAAGCTTCATAATTGGGCCATTCTCAGATGAGATATAAGGATTAATAGTTTTATAATGGAAAGGTTGGAAACTTTTTACTTCAGGTGATTAGTTTGACACTGGATGAAAAAAAACAAACTTCAGTACATGAGGTTCTGCATAAAGCTCTACAGCCTCAATCAGAAAGTGGAAGGGTTACTTTTGGCTTAAAGAGTGAATTGTAAAGCCCATGGCTATGTGACTCTGAACTGATCAAACACTGTGACCAGAGAAGGGCTAAAACCAGTGGCTGTGGGCCTGGTCCCTAGGAGATACATATACACATGCCCAAACAATTCGGTGCCTGAAGTTTTTCAAGTGCTGCATTTTGTTGATTATTTTTCCTTTAGAGAGCACCTTTGCACTTTTCAGAAACTGCAGTCTGCATATTAGACTTAACTTGTAACACAGGCACATGGTCTGTGAGAGGGAATGAAATAAAGCAACCCATTATCACCACGGTGGAGGGGTTTTGTTGCTACTTTCACAGAGTTTACAAAGAATGAGGGTGAGTTTTCATGTGTTTTCCATGCATGTAACTCGAGCAATTACACTCTCACCACCCATTACACAGTGGAAGTACCTCTGTGTGTGTTTGGGGATGCAATAAACAGGACCAAATAAACAGGTTTGAGGTACAGCAACACAACGGTGTTGCATATATTACCACTGATCTTGCTGTTCTGTCCAGAAGCCCAAGGATTCCAAGCTCTTCTGTTTGCTGCCATTCATCAGCATTAAATACACTTGAAAACATCTTCTGTTCAAAAATAATTGAGAGTCCCAAGGACAGAGAGTTATACAAACACTTTGATTTCTTGGATGATTTTGTGCCCCGCCAGCCATCAGCAGAAAAACATCTGGTTTGAATGGTTTAGCCCACAGCAGAGAAAAGCAGAAAGCTTGCCAGTGCCCTGCTGAGAAGCAGTTTAACTTGGTCATTTACAGGACTGCAACAGGGTCATGGTGCCTGCAGGTGTGCATCCTAGATTATTACCAATCTAATTACTATTACGGAAGGATTTACAGCAGAATAATCTTACTCTTCCAAAATGGGTTTGTTCTTCTTCTGGGACAGCATGCCTTTCAAAAGCAACAGTGACACAAAACACAGATCTTCCCATTTACAAACTGTCTGAATAAGCGGCCAAAGAATTGTTAATCAAGTGATTCGTCTCGTATTTTCAAAACTCATGCCCAGCCATGTAGCAGATCTTAAAGATGGCCAGCAGTAATGTGAAACAGATGTGCTACTTTTAAACAGAAGCAGGTGAACTGATTAAAGAAGAACCTAAAGCAGATGCGTAAAATCTTTCCATTTAAAACTGAAAAGAGGCATCCCTCAGAGCCTAAAACTCATTTGAGAGAGGAAAATTGAAGTGGAATTATGGCCCAAAAATTTACACTACAGAAATTACATTTTGGTATCTATTGGAAAGCTGCAATGACTTTCTTACAAGCTTTGCAGATCCAGGCACTCTTCCTCCAGCTGCTGGAGGTAAGTCAGTTTGGAACAGCATACAATTCAAGTTGTATTCCCTCTGCCTTACACTTCTCGAAATCACGTATCCTGGAACCACGACACAGGAAGTAGATGTGACCAGAACAAAATACAGTGCCCCTTTGCTCAGCTGCAGCATGTTCACTCATAGCACAGATACTGCCTGTTTTTGTTCAACAGGAGCCTGACACTGGCCAGATGAGGAAGGAAAAGGATCTTTACTGAGAATACTCCCTCCTTCTTCCCTCACCCATACATCTGGTGGCATTATATGGAAGTCCAACTGCTTGAGTCATCTTCAAGCAATGTTAAAGCTCAACAAGTACCAAATAACTTCTGATATGGTACTTAGCCTGCCTCCCTCTATCCCCTCCGGCGTCATAAATAATCTCTATTGACTCTGCAGAGTAATTCATCACTAATCTCCCCAGGACACCTCGACTGATTTAACACCAGCTTCACTTGCAGACATCAAGTGGTTTATTGTTTCGTCCTCTTGGAGAACGCCGGCAGCCTGACTCAGAACATGCCTGGGAGACATGTTACAGTTTTACATCAACTTCCCTTACAGACACCCAGTGCTCGCTCATTTTTTCTCCTTAAATATACCCATTGATTTAACTCACAGTAACCTCCCCCCTCTTTTTCTCCCTCCCATGAATCAAAGCAAAATGCTTGTCACTCATTAACCATCTCCCCTCCAAGGAAAAAGTGAGTTACATCATGGGCTTGTTCCTTGAATCTTTCCTAGCTTTTGAGAGGAAGCATACTTTCCCACCAGCAGAGAAATGGAGTTTTTCCTCAGCTATGTTAAGTTCCCATTCCACAGGGACCACAGACCCACTGTTCCTTTTACCTTGGAGAAGAGGACTGATTATCATGTATCAAGGACTTTTTATACCTCCTACTGAACTATGGTGCTCCCAACAGATGCCAATAGCAGTAGCTGTGACAGTGACAGGCACTGATTGATACTTAGCTATGTCCTAAGGCCAGTTTTGTACAGCTCACCCAAATCTTAGCTTTAGCAACTGCAGAATACTCCATCTCCACAAAGTCATTTCACACAGGCTACTAGTTACTTCATTCCCAAACTTTGTGACTAAGACACAAGCCTTCTCTAACTCCTGAGCTCTCCTAAGGCTCCTACAGCTCCCAAAGTGCAGGCTTTTCAATATCTAAGTTTTGGGAATACTGATTGTCACTACCCTGTAAAGGCCTCCTCTTAGAAGCAGCATTCAGGAGATAGGCTGGTCTAACTACATATTCAGCCAGAAGACAGAAAGATGCAGCCACTCTTCCCACATCCTCTTATCCCAGTTGCCTACTCATTAGTGAAGACAACAGTGCTTTCTCTTTTGTGGGACAACAGCTGGAACATTTTACCAGGTACATCTTACACCATTATATCAACATGTTGGGGGAAAAAAATCCATCAGTGCCTTTTCAGAACATCACTGTGAAAGTATTCTGGCAAGTACAGAAAGAAACAGGCTTTTCTTTTCTTGTTCTCCTTCAGCAAAAGCTTATGAGTAACCAAGCAACTTTGCATTCAAATACTCTCAGTAACCTTCCAAGAAGGATCCGGGGATGACTATCTTTCCGAGCCAAGAAGAGTAAAGCAGGACCAAATATGGGAATCCCTAAATTACCATGAGATATTGATGAGGTAGTGGTTCATCTTTTATCACAACCCGACCTTCAGGTTCCTAGCTGTGATCTCAGACAAGATGGCACTGACTAACGAGTTTAGTTTGCCTTGGAGTATGGACTCAGCATAGCAGGTAAAGCCATTTATTGTTGACCTTTACTTAAAAACAAAAAAATCTCTCCAGGAACCCAGCAGGCACTGGTTACTGCCCAGTGTTTTTCAATACAGCACACTGAGGAACAGGAATGCTGAGTCCAATCAGCTCTTTCTGTATCAAGATATGATCTGTACTCCAGAATATCATACTGCTTCAAATTTACCTTAAAACAAGGGTGAACACTGAATTGTCCCATGGCAGAAAGGCACACAGGGACTGGGGCAGTGCAAAGCTGGTACACAGAGTGACACTGGCTGTCTCAACTGAAAGAGTTTAAAAGCACTGAAGAAGTACAGTGATGTCAGAAAAATAGTTTATCTCTTTTGTATTCTCATTGGAAATTCTACCCAAGCCTTTTTTCCTTCTCCCTTACTGATGTTTGAATTCACAAAGCCACAAACATTTGATAAACCTGCCTGCTAGTACCTGTCTAATGTCGCATTCACATTTAAAACTATTCTTGTGTAGTCAGATTCTGCCTTCTGCTACTACTGGTCTTAAGACATTTTGCTAGCATGCCTACTGTTTCCAGCCTCTTGAGAAGGTTACTTCCGACTCACTGAGCCACAGAAAGAACAAACTCATCACATTATTCAGAAGAACACTGACATAATTAGAATCACTGGACATCATGCAAAGTAATGTGCACAAAGAAGTTCCGTGAGTATACGTTCAGCCTTCTTCCAAGCAAGATGTCTCAAAGAACTGAATCTCCCCAGAGCATTTCACAGAGCAAGACAGTGAACAGTACATATCTTGGGCATGTTCTGCAAGAACATTTAAAGAAATGACACTACAAAAACAGAGCAGCAAAAATATGATCAATTACTTAAGTAATGGAGGCAGGGAGAAGCCATTGTGGTGAGAGAGGTCAGAGAAATTTCCAGCTGCCAGGTGAAAGCAAGGAAACATAGGGATCTGGGATGACTCTTCCAGACCACACAAGTCTGACAACAAAACTCCAGCCTGGAGGAAACTGAAGACATCAGGAAATTCATGAGAGATAGCAGATTTCTAGTGTGACAAAAGTAACTATATGTTTGAAATGCCATTAAGAAAGCTGAATTTGAAGCTGGTGGCTGCCTGAACTCACTACATACAGATGGTCCCATGCCCTGGTTGAACTATGGCCTACTGGAAGTACTGTGAGAGAAACTCATGCTTTTTTAAGCCCTTGAAGATGGCCTATGGTACAGAGCTTTGTTTTAGATCCATCAGACTCTATTAAACAGGGACAATTTAATCCTTTCTCTGCAGGAAAACTGAAAGATGCTACTATCAAGTAGTTGAAAGAGATATATTTTTATGGAAGTAAAGATGAGATCAGAGAGGAAGGTTTACGAATTTGTTAGATGTCATCAAAAATCAACTAGCAATTCAATTTTCATCTCTTTTCAGCCTACCATGCGGTAGTCTCTGCAAAAGAAAGCAAGAGACATCTATTTCTCATTCTTGATAGGTTTTGGCTTGTTGGACCATATGAAATATGAGCTCTGCCTGACCCCTTCTAACACAGTGTTAGTAAAACAAAAACATTTGAGTAGGGGAGGGAAAGAAAACCCAACCCATGCAGCTATTTTACTTTAAAGGACATGATGGTTTAGTGTAAACAAAGGGGGAATAAACTACAGGGATATATGCACAGTAAGAGTCAATTGGAAACAGCTGTTGGCAGATACTGTGGCAACCTGAAATCTGGGGCCGCAGCTCCGGGTTGCAGAAACTCTTTTTGTTTGTCCCCAGTTTTAAATCCCCTCTCACTGCATGTGAGTGCACACCCCCATGCACGTGTATGAGCTGTGCTGCAGGAGCAGCAAGTGCATGGCAGCAATGCAGTGCAGTGCAGGGATGATTTGGCTGGGAGTCTCCTTTCTTCAGGGTCTAACCTCAAGGAAGAAGATGTGGGGTAATGAAAAAACCTGCAAAGGGGTTATAAAGCCCTTTCACCTATTGTCTGCAGCCATTCCTCCCAATTCCTGTCTTTAATATCAGATCGATATAATAGCAAACTGCAAAAAAAGAGGCAAGAATGTAAGGGTGCTATTTCAGTTCCCGAAGATTTTTGCTTTTCTGGTTGCATTTAAAAGGGAAGTTTGGGGAGGAATACCAATCCTGGGCCAACCTGAACAATATTTCTGATATTCTGTGTGTAACACTATCTGTTACAAACATTATAGTATCTAAGCCAGTGGGATATCCCTGGTAGGTGGTGTTTCCAATACCATAGCAGCAAAGTTAACAGAGCACAGTGCAAACTTGCAGGCTCCATAGGGACATCACAATCTCCAAATCTCTTTCCTCCATGCTAGACATGCTAACAATAAGAGCAGGGTATTTCATAGTGAAGAAGCTGACAGTCACAAAACACAGCTTCCACCTCTGGTTTGAGTCCAGACTAGCAGTTCAAGTTGCACTAATTTCATGGCAGACCTGGAGTGAACACAGGCCATGTATCTTGAAGTGCAAGGTTCATGCTTCAATGACCTTGCTGCTGGAGGCAGCAAAAAGAAAGACAAAACACAGAAGCTGTCCCCTCTCTCCTTCTGTATGGAGAGGATTCTTCTCAGATAAGATTGCCCAGACTTGCACACCAGAGGAGGACAATGTTGAAAAACATGCATTGCTGCTGTCCAGATTGCTTTTGTTTTGGAGACAGAAGATTTTTACAAATAAATATCTAGTGCCATAACCAAGTCATGGACCACCTTTCTGGATCCTCCTTAGCCCAGCCAACTGAAGACAAGATGTTACCACTTCCAGGAAATGTTCCACCTGCTTACAGAATTAATCTGAATCCAGACATATTCAGTAAGTCTGTCAAACAGCATGAAAATCCTGGTGCCCTTATGCCTCCCCATGCCTCTGCCCCAGCCTCAACCAGCTGCCAACACCAGCAAAGACATGTGTTGGCAACTGATGCAGAGAGAGAAATGTAAGCCTTTCCTCAGGGAAGGTTTGGATGGTGGGGGTCCTGCTGACATGCAGGCTAATGCCACATAAGTAGCATAATGAGACCCTCCACAGGTTTCACTAAGCAAGGGAAAGAACTCACTCCATTCCTGGTGGTCTGGCTGAAACCTTGCTTCAACTATCAGCTTGCTAGAGCAGACAAGCATCACATCCACATGAACCCAAATTTTTTACTGCCCAGTGAAATACTTTTGCCGCTCAGTACTCCCACAGTTTTGTCACGTTTTCTCTCCAGCCTTGCTGTCCCTCCTCTGGTAGGAAAAGCAACTTTCTCAGTTTGATCAGTGTCTGACAAATCTGATAGTAACAGACCTCAAACCAGCACTCAAATTGGTAGAAAGGCATGATAAAATAGAGGGCCCTGATGTCACTGCATTTGAATGCATTAGACATTGCAGGAATACACAGAGGCATGGCTTCACATGGCTTCAAAAACATAATTTACAAATGGAAGACTTAATTCTTCACAGAATATTCTGATTTGGAAGGGACCCACAAGGACTGCTGAGTCCAACTGTTTTGTAAATGGCCCATACAGGGATTTAAACCACAACCTTGATGTTGTTAGCACCATGCTCTAACCAGCAGAGCTCATCTCAGGCCTTGAACATCAATGTCTGTGTTTGCCACTGTTCTCACCACAAGTCCAAAATTAGCATCACACTCAGCTCTGCTGTGTTCCAGTGAGATGGTCAGAGCAATATTTAGAAAGAAACAGACAGAACAAAGACAATTGACAGAAAGAGAACATGGGGGACACATTACTTAGAGTGAAGTGCAAGCACTGCCAAAGAACAGCTTTCATCTACCAATGAGTACTGATCACTTTCTGATGATGAGTCTTCTGATAGAAGCTGATGCCCACCTGTTTGACACACAAATGTGTGTGTGTGGATATTTTTCTTAAGTGAGATAACATGTATGAGAAACGCCTTTTTATGACACTGTAAGAGAGGTTTATCTGAGGCTCTGCAGGTATTAAACAGCAGGTTTAGTTGGGAAAAGAAACACATCCATTTGTTTAATTTCATCCCCTCTTGCCTCTACATTGATCATGGCACACCTGTGAGCTAAGGCTTAGCACACTTACTTGGAAAGGAGAATGACACAATTCTGGGCCCTCCGGCCATCAATCACAGAGAGCTCTTTCACCTTTCGTGTGGAGAGGTAGAGGTCTTCTGTTGAGCCCATCTCTTTCTGCATGTATTTCAAAAGGGAGGGAAAACAATCAGTATTATGTTGCTCACTCAAGACTGATAGACCTAGCTCAGTGTAATGAACAAACCCATCCCAATCTAGAAAAATCAACCCACGTGATAAGAAAAGGGGACAAAGGCAGAAAGCACAGGGGTAGATCCTGTGCTACTGGACAAAAAAATAATTAATTAACATCTATAAGCTCATTTTTTATCTCAAATACTGGACCTGATTCTGACCTATTGGACTCACTCTACCAACATTTACATTATATTATTGTGAAAAATAGGTGTGATAGGAGAATCAGGCACATTATAAGGAAGCTCACAGGTGTCACAGCATATCCTTCAGCAGATGCCTCCTCCAGAGGTTACACAGCATTCTTGAAAGGCTGCAGCACAAGCAATAAAATCCCCTCTGCTATGTCTTATGGCTGCCATTGGACCTGACCAATCCATATTATACGAGAGATGAAAACAGCAGAGCACAATGGCATTTATCTTACTAAATATATCTTCCTAAATGGTAAAAATCTACATTTAAACTATCTTCTCTTTTAAAAACTAATTAATACATTTAATCATAGAGATTAATCATAATTTAATCATACAGACCCTTTGCAAATTTGTCTGTATAACCAAATTGCCATACTCATCATCTGAAAAACACTTGAAAATCCAGTCCAGAACATTTGTCATAGCACACAGAGATAAAATATTTGCAAACTCAATCTGACCATCTAGTTTTTATTTTCCTAGCTAACTGCTGCTGGAACCATTTACAAAATGCCTTTTCATTACACATCCATATTGTGAGGCCTGGAGATTTTGAGATTTACCAGTATAATATAGCTTTGAATGTACCCATCAAATAAGCAACATGACTTCAGCATGCTGAGTCAGATCAAAAGGTCCATTTATCCCAGCATCCTGACCCTGGGAGTGGCCAATAGCAGATACTCAGGGAAACATGTCAGATCATGGCAAGCACACAGAATGGGTGCTTCCCAAAATTCACTTTCAGGACTCGAGGTTCTGCAACTCAAGGCTTACTTACATCAGCAAGACTAATCTCTAAAGAGATTTTGACACCCAAGCATTTGAGAGTTCAGAGTAAATCATAGGTTCATACTCTAGTTGTCATTTCAGTTATTGTTACAGTCAGCTACCACAAATCTGTGTTGCTCCTGGATATACAAAGGACTCATGCAGCCACATCCAAAAGTGTTGCAGTGAGCCACCACCAACAGAAAGTGACATTTTTAAACAGGTACAATGCACCAGCTGAAGACATGCACGTAGTAAATTCTTCTAGATGTGCCCAAAGCATCTAGCTTGGCAGAAATACAATTGCAATGTTACTCAATATATCAAATAATGTTTCCAAAAAAGGCAAAACTGGCTTTGGGTAAGTTTATTATTTCTGAGAGAATATCTAACAATACCAACCAGAGGAGTGCCCCCAGTATGATCTGGCATGCAGAGATTTCAAAGTTTTCTCAGTTTGTGGGGAGGAAGACAGGGGAATTCCTGTGGAGATGGGCAGCTGCTGAAAGGAAGAAAGCTACTTGCTGGTCTGTGCTCTTGGTTTAAAAGCTTCACTGTTCCTCACTAGCTAATATTTGCAGACAAGGACACCTGGATAGTGTGTCCACCAAGCATCCATTCTAAGGGAAAAAAAGTTTCAGCCTCTGGCTATGTATGTGAGGCAGGGGCTTAGCCAGCTTTCTTTAAAGCCATCCAGCAGGAACTGATATAATAGTGTCCATGCCATTTCCAGTTCCCCAACCCACAGGGTTCAAGACAGATGAATAACCTGAACTATTCAGACATGGCCCACTCCTTGGTCATAAGGGCTAGACTCAGCTAAAAATATATCCTCTTCAACTCATATTGAGGAGAGAAGTATTTATAGCTACTTGGAGTCATGTGTAAGCAAAAGCAGATGAAGCCTCAGGTTTTATCAAAGCCAGATTCCAAGCTTAATTCAAGGAAAAGAGATTGCATAGGGAATATCCATATTTTCTCAGACACAGAAAAAAAGGAGAAAGGGGGCAGTGGCAACTAGCTTTTGTGAGGGAGCCCAAGCCCTGAATGCAAGAACACGTGGAGCTAGTGTCAACCTGATAGCCAAGATGACTAAGTTTTATGCCATCATCTTTTACTGACTTCTCATCTGGGATAACACTATGTTATGTGCTTCAAAGAGTATTTCAGATTTGATATTTTAGCTGCAAATTCAAAACTCAGCTAAAATTTCAGAGCTGAAATGACTATACATGTGGAATGCGTTCATCACACTGGTGCCTTGCTTCAAATACAATTTGATTTTGGTTAGCTGAGGACTCCTACCATGGCAGCACCCTAGCTTCTGGCAATTATCAATACTTCAGAGAACTATGTCTACCATATTGACTTGTTTTGACATGCTGCCATGTTAGCCTCCCCAGTGTGGCAAAAGTTGTGACTAGACTTCCCAAATACAGTTCCCTGATCACTCATGGTGAGAACTAATTTCTTCTGAAACCACCAGAGATCATATGATCATATCTGATCAATCCTTTCCTGATAGCATCACTCTTACCAAAATTGTTGCCAAGAATTTTGCTTGAGAGGTAGCCAGTTTAAAAACATGTGCATAACCCAGTATCTCTATCTAAACACCATTTTAATCCTTTGCTGAATTTTCTGAGGGTTTCAGCTGTCCATTTGGAACTCTTCTCTCCCTCAGATGGCACAAATCCTTCTGCCAAAGTGCCCAGTTCTATGCAAAGAAATATTTCCTTTATCAGAAAGTCTGTGTCTAGTAAGCGCATCTGAAGACTTCAGTACTGCCCAAAGCAGACAGAACAGAAATAGGAACAATGGGAGAAAAGGCTCCCTGAGAGACCCTTTTGTTCTCCTCTCAAGAGAGTATTACTTTGGTTAAGGAAGAGTTCACACTGACATTCTTCTTTGTCCCTTTTTTCCTCAGGATCATAAAAAAAAAAACTACAGACACCAGCAGTGAGATATAAGCAAGTGAAAGAACAAGAACTTCCTCCTATCAAAGAGATAATATAGCCAAAAGAATTATCTGTACCACCTTCCCCATTAAGAAAGCAGAGTGCAAGGGCATATGAAAGAGTAGCACGAGCTGTGACCCCACAATGGCATGGTCCAGGACTTCACCTTCACACACAGGGCAAGAGGATCAGGAAGCCAACAATGATACTCACCTGCTTACAGGAGGAGGGGTTAGTTAGCAGGTCCTATGCAGGCAGCAGTCGCAAATAACGAAGAAGGAAACATGCCAAAAATTAGCACAGAGAAAGATACCAAGTTTAACAAGGCAGCTGAATTTAGACACATAGTGTTTTCTAAGAGCATATAATGCTTAGCAAGTAATACTGGCCCAGATGGTTCAAAGGTATTTCAGCATTTCTTTGCATATTTTAAATCAGCAGATGTCACGGAACTAAGAGCCCTAGGTCTTTTATGAAAATAATAAATTTGGTCTCCAAAGCATAAGTCTTTTAGGTCTTTAAATATTAACTAGGATAATGCTTAAATACCTTTACAAATCCAGTCCAGAGATTTATTGAAAGAACTGCCAAGGTTATAACTTGAGGGTCAGTTCTCCTCTCCTGATGCACAGGCACAGTTTGTGGGTATTAAAAAGTATAACAAGCAACAACTTGTTTCAATGGCACTTTATACCCCTTAACAACTTGTAGCCAAGTATTTTGAAAGCACTCAGTAACCTCCAAAGAGGCAGTACAGCACTTCTGGAAGAAAGACTCCAACTATTTCATGACTTACTCATTACTCCAGGAAAACACCAGCTATACTGAATCAAAAGGTCAATATTACACAGTAAGATTAGAGCAAGGTCAAAAGACAAGTTTAAGAATACTTGGTCCAGCGTTCTGTACACTGGACAATTTTGCTTTCCCTCACAGGCACCAAAAAGGACACACTGGGCTTGAGAGAGGAGAAGAGACCCTCTGTCATTAACAAAATTAGAAAATAGAAAAACTGTTTAATGTAAATGAAACTGGAAAAAACATGAAGGTCATGTTAATAACAGCAAAGAAAGAAAAGTCTTTATCTCTACTCATTCAACATTTCAGATGCAAAAGAGCAGGGCTTTGCATTGACATTTTTCTTTACAGACATTTGGATGAAGTTTAAAAGTCACAAACCCAGAGTAAACACATAGTTGGTCAGAGTAGAACATTTCCGAAAGTAAAAGGAAAAATACTAAATGTGAACTGAAAAAATTCTCATAAATTTTTAATTCAAAAGCACTTTTGGTTGCCTGGTCTTAAAAAAAAAAAAAAAAAGAAAATTGATGAGGACTTGTTGATTGGAATCCAGTTCACACTGAAGCAAGTATGAATGAAATAGGAAGAAGTATCATGTAAAGCAACAACAACAAAATATTTAAGGAGAAAAAAACCCCACCAAAATAATGTAAAAACTTCAACAAAAGCTGCAAGGGCAGCAAGATGTCTAACTGCACAAAAATACAAGAAGCTTACATAAGTGTTACTCTAGTGTCTGGAGCCACTGTCATGAAGTGTGTTTAATGAGGATGGAAGAGTACTGCTCAGAGACCCACGGAGGCAGGGGTAAGGGTCAGGTTAGTTTATGGCTGAATAGCTCAGGCTGCCTTCCAGTGATTGGTAACATAGTCATAAATATTATGATTCTAACTGAGACCAGGACAGCTTTGGCTTTGGTTTTTGGGGACAAAAGGAAGCAAGGCTTTGCAAGGTCATTTCTAGTGAGGAAGCTGCAAGGTTTGCACCTGAAACATTGGAATGGAAGCTCTTGGGACAGGGTCTAAATCCAATCTCTTAACAGCACTGAAGTTTTGTGTGCCTTTCTTCCCTTCTGTGAACTAAGATCTTCTTTCAAGGAATGTGATTTACAGAAAGAGAAAGGGACTCACTGAAATCAGAATGAGAAATGAAATCTCATCATGCAACAGTTAACATCACATTCTTCACAGCTTATCCATGTGGCTGTGAGCTCATAAACAAGAAGAGTTATTCATTATGTTTATTGGATTAGATAGAAAATAAAAGAGAGAAGGGAGAAGATGGAAAATCCAAAGAGAAGGGGTTGGATTGTTAACTTTAAGGTACTGAACCAGTTAATGAAGTAGTTATCATCACTGTAAGGAATAATCATAAAGGTTGTTTATGACAGTTGGGTCTGTGTCTTTTCCTAAAACTTCAGAGTAATGATTCAGTTCTGGAGCATACAAAACACTGAAAATAGTCCAAAAGCAAAGGAAAGCTGGGGGAGTTCAAGGAGTGAAAGTACAATCCATTCTGCTGCTTAATTTCATTCAGTGGAGATAGACAGATTGAAAGTGACTTGCTTTCCAAGAAAAAGAGGAGGGAAAAAAGACATTCTAATAAATGGCCACTTTTAAAGTATGCTGTTTGTTCTATAATCTGTAATTCATTTCTGTCACCTAACCACTTCAGGCAGTTGGCTGTTTAAGAAAAAACAGACAAAATGAAAGACAGCTAATACAGTCACCTTGCTCAGTACTCAGGGAAGTACAGCCTTTTTTCTCTGGATGAATGGGAGAAACAGGAAGTTTGACATGCAGATATAAATGTAAAGCTCCGCAGCTTTTGGAAGTCAGTGTCCAGTGACATTAACTAGAGCATTACCTGATGGTAGGTGCTGGGAGCTGCCCACGAGTATGAAGTATATCCATACCAGAAGTTTAGACCCTGCCCCGTGTGGCCATGCCAACTTCTTTTGATCTTCAGATTTTCTGAACAGTGGCAGAGCATCAAGTGCTGCAGCCTGACTGCAGGTGGCCAAGGGCTCAGACCACTGTCGTGTATTCATTTCTCCTCCACAAAATTCAAGACAGAAAAGTTACGGAAGAGTTCACTCCTACCTGGTGCCTCTGATATGCGGAGAACATCTTTTCAAAATCTTCTAGATCCAGCACCTTGAATGCCTTTAAATCATCAATCTCATTCCAGATTGTGCCATGGATCCTCTCCTAAAAGGAAAGAACATGTTTTAACTAGATAGCAAAAGTATTTAGCTAGGACCATCCAATCCCATTTGGATAAATAATTTTATTTTCTATTCACTGGTCACATTGCTATCTACTGCTGCTGTCATTTTAGAGGACACACTTTGTTTCAAGAGTCAGAGGAGAAAAAATAGTGTTTCATTTTGGGTTTTTGGTTTGTTTTTTTTTTGTTTGTTTGGGTTTTCTTGTTTTTAAAATACCATTTTGTAGTTTTCATCATAGCAAGCCTCTAATGAAAAGGCACATTCCAAGACTAGCAGACCACATCTCAAGCATTATCCATGATTCCACAGCATATTTCCTTTCAAGAGTGGCCATCTGTCTAACACAATGATTGTGGTCATGCTGAAAGGAGTGTTACCATCAGGAGGAAAAAGCTTAGGAAAAGCACTGATGCATGACAAACCCCAGACACATCTTGCCTGTTGCAAATTTTTCCAGGTTCCTTTGTAAAGCCTAAAGGGTGTGTGGCTTTCATTATGTCTGCCTGCGAAAGTAGTTTAAATTATTATTTTATTTTACTTTTAAGCTTTTGAGTCTTTGAAGTCTAATTGTTTCCTATTACATGAACTCCCTTGTCTACATGAGGTCTTTGTCAAGCCAGATAGACACAAACTATACCCAGATCCCTGAAACAGCATCATTCCCAGTAACTGGAAATGTTCACAACCCTCATGATGATACATTATCCTGAATGCCAGGAATCCTAGCTGTTTGGCAGATAATTAGCATGGAGGGAGACAGGCACACACTTCTACTCCTACTTGCTGTCCATCAAACCCAGAACAAACAGGCCCCTCTAGTACACAAATTAGCAAATTGGCAATCATCCTAAACTAAGTGAAGGTCGTGGGTGTCCTGCTGACATTCTCAGGACAGATATCCTTTCTGGCAGAGGACACAAAGATCAAACTACCTTCTCCTTCCTACTGACTCTTAAGGTACATATTGTGTGGGACAAACTTTGGGTGCTCATCACACCACTGACACCACTATTCTTAGTTCATTTAGTTTACTACATGTATATGTATTGTACCTTATTGACTGCAAAAATAATGAAAATGCTGATTAAAACAAAAAAGAAATGGACAAAAAGATTTGTAAAAAAAGACCTAAGCAAATCCCAGGAGATAAAGAGCCAGCAGAACACTGACGCAGAGAAAGCCAGGGACCACAAGCAACAGCAATGAAACCCACAGAGGTTCCAGCTCTGAAGAATCTGACTTGTACCTACACAGCAAAGTGCGTTTGCACTTCATTATCAGAACTAATTAGGAACAGGCTCTACTTCCCATTCAGAGTCATCAAAAGGAATGAGGGAAATGTGCTAAGCCACAAGGCTCAAGGCGCAAGGAAAAAAACCGGAGGAGGATAAAATGAGGGGGAAATAAAAGTGTGAAGTGTTCTGGAGGAAATTCCTGGCAGGGTAGACACTGTGGAGGAAAACCAACACCCTTTCTCCAGAGGCAGCCTGTGAGTGCCTGAGGGTAAGGAGGGGTGTCTGCAGAGCTATTCACAGTGAGGGCATATCCTACATGGGAGCAGCACCCATCCCTGAGCAGGCTCACCAATACCACTGTATCATCCCTTGCAATCAGCCGTCGCTCTTCTTTCCATAGCAGGAAGAACATCTGACTGTAACACGGCAAACAAGTCTGAGAGGCTCATCTCAGCCAAAGCAATAGGAGACAAAATTAATTTTCTTTTTATCCTAGCCCTGAACTCCACTGCCAATCTTAGCCAGAAGCATCCAGGCACAGTGATCATTCTCATTCAATTTCCAGGCTGGCTTTGTAAACCATGAATTATAAATCCTGAGGGGTGTATTTGAACAGCAGAGCAGTTCTCTGCGAGCCTCACTGTTTCAGACTGTCCAATCAACCACTGAAATGGTAGAATATTTCTTGACAGGAGTCCTCAGAGTCATCACTGGGATAGAGCCCTGAGGATGCCAAGAAGCTGTATGCTGTGTTTGGCAGAGGCTGGATGTGACTCAAGACAGCTACTCATGAGTCTTGCCCATCTACCTGTCCAGCTGCAAAAATCTCACGGGAGTGAGGTTTCCTCACTAATGGTAAGAACAGTGAAAATGTCCTACAGAACAGTCTAGTCTGAATGAACTGCAAAGGTGCCAAAACAGGAAGGTCTGGGACTCAGAAAAGGACTGCAGAGAGTAGTTCTCCCCCTGCTTTCCCAGGAAAACAACCCAGTGAAAATGATTCCAACTTCAATTCAGACTCATTTTAAGAGCCTGGTTGAATCTGATCCTGTACAGGATGGTTTGTATGCTACTTGTAGCAGAAAGACAAATTCCAAAGCAGCACCCATTGCAATGGTGTGCACAAACACAACTTTGACCAACGCAATCCAATTTTAGGGCTAATGCAGTCAAAGAAAAATCAAGGCAGACAGAAGTATAAACAATTTAACACTTTGCAATGGGCCTGTCCCTTCTATTTGTACTATAAGCTCCATCTTTGAAAATTTTCATGTTGCTGCCAGATAACTTCCTGGGCTGAACTCTTCATACACAGTTTACACAGTTATGGATTAACTGGCTGATAGTTTCTTGTCATCAGCCAGAGACGACAGAGTATTTTAAGAGAAACAGACTTGCATAATGTGGTTGCTTTGATAAATGATTCCCTCAGCACCATAAAAATATTTATGGTCTCTAAATAACAATTTAAAAATAAATCTTTTATTCCTTCTTTTCTTTTTTTTTCCTTCTCTGCCCCTAGAAAGAAAAAAAAAAGAAACTAAAAAAAAAGCAATCATTTTATCTGTAATGCTTTTCTCTCCATCTTCATTTATTTGTTTATTCATTCATTTATTCATTCTACAATCTTCCCCGATCTGTGGTTCCTGTGCTTTGGAAAATTTTGGCCCACTTAGAGAAGCAAACCCTGTGAACTGTACTTCCCCAGCATCCTCTAATGGTATGGTGACACATACCAGGTTAGGAAACATCTTATTATGAGAAAAAGTATTGACAAGGCATTTGCTCCATCAAGCTGAGATTTTTGGTATGTTGTATTTAACAATTCACTCACTGTAGCAGTTGCATCATTCCACCTTTATAGTGAATCCCAATTTGCTGAGAGACCTAGCGACACCAGAAAAGAGCAGAGTTTCATGGCCCTGCAAATCATACCAAACTGTCCTCTGCTACACCTAAAGGATAATTTTATTTACCCTGACAGATAAATAATGATATTCTGGAAGGCATCAAAGTCCATCATGCCTCAGTAACTTCACAGCATGAGTGAAAACCTACAGTACCTTTTGTTTGACCTGCAGGTTCAGAGAAACCATGGAAATTATGAGTGCTACAGTGAATACTGGAGCAGGCAATCCTGCTTATTAGTAGGTAAATATTTGTAGAATATTAACCAGAAAAGTGGAAGTAACTTACAATTTTAATTGAGAATTCCATGATGAATCTGAAAAGTGACACGAACACAGCACACTAAGTTTTTCTCTTACTATTAGATCACTTCTTTAGTGTGAGAAAAATCCATTTCAAGCATAAGCTGTATTTTTTTTTTTTGCCTGTTTTTTAATCAAGACAGCTATTTTATTTCATTGAAGGCCTTGGCACCACCACAGCTATTATGAGTAGTTTCGCAATGAAATTTTGGAGAACTCTTTCAAATAACTTTGAATCTCTAGCAGAGTCCATCATCATTTTATGCCATAAACCTGCCTGCTTTTAGGAAAAAAGTTCCAGAAATCAGAATCATTGATAACATTACAGAAACATTTTTTAAAAATTAGTGTCAAAATGAACATTTTCTGTTTATGTGACTGACTGTTTTGGGAGTTTGAGTTTGGTGGTTTTGATTTGTTTTTATGTGTGTGTGTTTTGGGCTTTTTTAAAAACTCCTATATGGAATGTAAAACAAATACCTTTCTTAGGAAACTATTTCAGTCAGGTCTGTTTAGGGCTGGCTAAAGAACGGCTCTCTGACATCACTGATGAGAGTCATTACCAGGACACTTGATGGGAAGCTGCTTCTCCAGACATCAGATAAGAAGCAGAGCAGTTGAAGGCTGACTTTATTTATTCTGAGAGCTTCAAATCAATGTTTATATTTATCAAATAGGTAACTATTAGTACACACTTCCAATTTTCTTGAAACCAGTTCATTGCTTGGATTAACCATAAATGTTTGGTCCCTGATTGACCTTTGGTATTGTGTAAAACTCAAAGAGAGCACTGCTGCCCAGAAACAAAGAACGGAATCCTTCCAGGATATTACAGTGGTTATATTGCAATATCTTTTTCTTAAAAACCAGAGATCCTTGGCACCAGCACTACTGTAGTGCTGTATGAATGGAACTCACAAACAATGCCACAGTGCTGTATGAATGGAGCTGTGGTGTGAAAGGGCTTCATCAGAACTCAGACCATCCAGGCAGCTAAATGTCTTTGCCACTGGTCATTAGCTTACATCAAAACTAGCACAAAGTCCTTAATTCTCAATGGAAATTAGTGAGCTGTTGGAGTTGCCTTGTTAGAAGCACAGATCCTTTCCAGTCAAACCTTTTTTTGTGGTGCCCATGGGAACTGTGGACAATCTGTTATTGTCAACTGCTAAGAGCCTGACTATATTTGATATTTCTCCCAACACCCAAGAGCTCAGCTCTTTTCTTCCAAAGACAAAATCAGCATTGGAAAAAAAAAGGTGTCACATGAGTTGCCCTGGAGAACAGCCTTGATTCCACTACTGAGAAAGTATATTGCAGACAAATCCCTCTCAGCCAGCCTTGTCCACGCTCCTGTTTGTCCTCTGTTGGCTTTCCCTTCCTGCCTCGAGGCAGGCTGCAGGGACAGAGAGGAGTTTGCTCACATGCCTCAGGCTTCACACTTACCTGAAAAATCTTCCGAGAGAGATTCTGTACTAATTGCTTAGAGAAAGGTGATCTAAACAGTATGCAGAGATAACTAAGAGCTGAATATTTGAATACCTGCTTGCAGTCCTAACAACGAACAGCTGTTTCCAACGCTGTGTTCCCTCACCTTGCTGTGTTTCAAGCACTGTTCCTCAAAAGGTTTTTGTGGGGAAAAGTTGTATTCTTGTGAACTGGAAGTTAAACCCTACCACAAACCACAAAAATACTGTGCACACTTCCAAGCCTCAGTTTCCCAGACTCAAAAACTCAAGATGTGCTGCTCGCAGACAGTGTGCTTGTTTTGAGTCCTCACTCATTCCAGTCTGGCTACTCTGACAGCTCAGTTCAGGAGAACACCACAGAAGTGCAGCAAAGGTAACAAAAGGCATGACAAGGCCCATCCAACCTACTCATGACTTTGTGCTCAGAAGATTCATATCCATATGAATAGAGAGATACCAAAGCAGAAAATCTAGGATAAATGAGGAAGATGACCAAAACATATCAGCTTCTCCAGAAGTCAGCAAAATGAAATAATTCCATAACAAAGTGCAACTCCAGCAACAACATGAGACACCTGTATTGACACCACAGCCTCTGCCCTTTTGCAGAGACCATGCCAGGTTCAAAACACTAACATTGGCAGACACTCCAAAATGAAGGCCCCATCCTCTTATGCCCCATTTCCCAACTATTTTGCCATCCTCAAAATAGTGTCTTTTAGCCATCTCACCACCCAGGTCTTCAATTTTATTAGCACAGCTGCCTTCACTCTTATCCAGAGGGCGGGATAAGCCTACAGTTACTGTACACTAAACAGAAACACCTGTGACTCTCTCTTTTTCATATAAATTCATATATACACATGTATTAGTTATTATTTCTTTTCTTCAGAGCACTAAGTTCCATGTTCTGCAAAGGAAAATAAATCCTCATCCTTACATTCTCTCCCACACCCCCCACGTGGCCTTGACAGACAAGCACAGACGGTGCAGCAAATATTTCACTTCACTTTATTTTAAAGAAAAGGGGAGAGGGGGAGAGAGAATTCTTGTGGCATTCCAGAGGTCCCTGGACACTCATTCCAAATGCTGGAGTTGGGCCCTGGGTGAGTTTCAGTCTAAAAGAGAACCTGGGTTTCTAGGCAGAAATCCAAACTCAACACAGACACTTTTTTTCTTTCTAAATCAGTTAAAAAATTAAGACCTAAAGAGAAGGGGAAGGAAAAGAAGAAGGGAAAAAGAGAGAGAAGGAGGAGAGAGAAGTGAAGGAAAAGGAGACACAACCAAGGAGGAAGAAAAATGAATGCAACAGGAAGAATCCAAGTCCTCAGGGTTTTGGTTTTCTTTTGCCAACCTGGAGTTTTATCACCTACAGAGAGAGTTATAACCATGCAAGGAGAAAGGCAGCTTCCCTCATGGCCATGAACAAACAGTGACGAGAATCAGGACACCTTTCTCTCCTTGGTGATGGCTCCAGCCAGAGTAGAGGTGGCTGGTTTTCCAGATGGTTCTCACCATGTTTTGCCCACATTGGCTCTGGTCACCCTTTTCCCTGGGGTACAAGTGAGGGCAGCTCTGGCACGCCAGTCCTGGAGATGTCCAGCTCTCACTTAGGTATTCAGCCCCACTACAGCTTTGCTTGACCAGATCATTTGCATGCCCAGACCTACGCAGCTCAATCTATCACAGGGAATGTGCTGCACTGCTGGAGAACTGGGGAGACTCCCTAAATGCAATTAATGACTCCTACCGACCACAGCCCACAGAAGGCTGCTTGTTTCTATGCCACTTGGCATTTCATGGCATTAATCAACACTGGGGTATACTCAGAAAATAAACTGAGTAATGCAGTTTCTTACCTCACTCAGCTTAGCCCAGTTGAAGGATTTCAGTGGATGTGAAGGCTGAGGGATAGACTTCTTCTTCAGACTGGGGCCACTGGTGCTGAAGGTGGTTGTTGAAGGGGGTGGCACCCCCATGCTGAAGAAAGGTGGTGCTCCTGGTGGAGGAGGAGGTCCTCCTGGTGGAGGTGGTGGAGCAGGAGGCGGGGGACAGCTGGAGAAAGGCAGAGGAGGTGGCAGTGGTGGCAAATTCTCAGACATATGAGAAGAGGACAAAGCTAATGGGCCACCTGGAGGAGGGGGTGGTGGGGGTGGGAAGGAAATGCTGCCCCCTTGCTGGAAAATAAAAAACACAGAAAAAAAGAAAGCAAACAGTTTAAAAGGCACAGTAACTCTGTGTTGCCAGCTGATGTGATTTTATTACGACTCTCAAAATATTTGATGTTTTCTTTAAAACCTCCTGCACTCAAAGCCATGCAATAAAGGGAGGAATCTCAGCTTTCATCTAAGAGAAAGTTTCAAGCCCATGGAGTTGTGGAGAAGAGCTTGAAAAAGGAACCATAAATGGCTCAGAAAAACAGAAAGCTAGTAAAATAAGCCAAAATGTATTATTTTCTCCTTATGTATGAAAAAAGAGAAAAGTTCAATCTTATGAACTTTTGAACTCCTGGTTTAAAAGCTAAGGGTTTGAAACACTGAATACCTGTCATTAGGCCTCAGTAATGAAAGTGGGAGAGGGGAGGAGGGAATGAATCTGCTTCCTGCAGCGTCTAACTTCTCAGAGCTGTGTTCTGGCAGGCTTAGGCACACTGCTGGGATACAAGGAACACCAAACAGGGAGCACCTGCAAATGCCACTTTTGCAGAACTCTGAGATAGTTGAGATGCTCTTGCAGCATGATAGGAATCCTGTTTCTTATATACTTTTCTATCAGGGAGGCTTCTCTCTATTCCACTAAATAACAACCAGGGCCACCCTAGTCAGCAGTGAAAATTATGGCTGGAAGAGGACACACATGCCTCAGCAGCTCCTGCAAGGAATGTGGCTGAGGAGAAGGAATGGAGCAGCCCATGCATGAACCATTCTTTACCACCAACTCAGGGATTTTGGTCTCAGCTAAAAGCTTAGCAGCTTCTAAGTATTCTCTATTATGACCACAGATGTGCTTCATGCATAACATGCTTTTGTCCATCATTCACTAGTTAGCAGCCTTTAAACAAGGATGGGGAAGACTCCCAGTCTCATACCGAGAACTCATTAAGCTGAGCCACCAGATCATTCATCTGGTCTCGGGTCTGGCGCAGCTCCAAGGATTCCTTCTGCAGCTTGTCCTTCATTTTGTTCAGTGTCTTCATCATTTCATCCTTCTCCTGGGTCTTTGTTTCACATTCCCGCTCCTTCTTCTCTAGCCTGCTCATCAGCTCTGCGTGGTCTAGGGGGAACATGCAAGTGGGACTGATGAAACAAAGCTCATGAACAGTCCCTGGGGAGATGTAGGTTATGCTGAAATAAAGCTGACATTTCTGTCAAGCTCAAGCAGGGATGTATAATGAGAACAAGGAAAAGAAAATAGAGTCTGACTGTCTTGACAATGACCTTCAGTGATCAAGACAGTAATGCCTAAGTTTCAGTTAGACTGTAAGATCACTTCATGTGAGGACTGAAGGAACCCCCATCCTGTGAAACATATAAACCGTTCACTATGACACAAAATGTCTGCAAAAGGAAAAGTTGTGCCCAGCTCTGCTGCTCACTGCTCTATGAATGAACTGGCATCAGTTTCTGCCTATGCAAACAAAGAGGATGAACTCACCTTTCCGGAACTTCTCTGCCTGATCCCTCCACTGCTTGACCTCATTTTCATTCACCAGCCTGAAAGAGGAAATGAGATCATTTGAACTTTTCCTGAGCTACCCAGGTTGAAAGGCAAATGGCCATTTTGCAAAGTGATCAGCAAAAGGCAACCTGGTAAGTGTACAAGTTTATACAGGATCATGCCAGTGGTCCTTCTGGATCCAGATTCTGCTCCCTAGCCTACAGCTAATAGGAAAAGGATGACTTTTTACTCAATGTCATAAAAAGGGATAAAGGAATGGCTGTGGAAGAAATTCCTGATACATTCCTGTCTTCAGGTAATGCCCTCAAAGTGCCAAGTCTACTTATTTTGAAAGACAGAAGTCATCACTAAAATAATCACAGCTGCTATGGGTTACAAATTACCCCATCCTTAATATAAAACCAGATTGCCATTGTTTTTTTTCTAACCTCTGTGGTTCTATTTTTTCTTTCTTACAAGGAGGAAGAACACTTCTCTATTGGGTAATACATCAGTAACAATGCAATTCTCGTATCTCATACTGGCACAGCTATTTCCTATTACTGACAGAAAATATGCAGGGCATGCTGGGGATTGATTAGATATGCAGAACGAGGAGTAGCCATGAAAGCAGGAAAGGAAGATCAGGCATGAAATCTACAATGAAGTCTGGTATCCAACACCACTGTATTTTTCCATTACAAGAAATCAGTTTCGATTTTGGCTCACACCTATAACAAAAGGAACTGTAAAATTTTTAGTACAGGAGAATTTGGTTTCATATAGGACTTATGTTCTATAAATGTTCTTTTCAGTGGATAATTCAGAAGGGTAATGGGCCATAAATTACCTGCAGAGGCAGTTGGATGAAATGAAGAATCCAAAAGTTTGGCTAAAAAAGGACTGAGAACAGGGAAGTTGAGAAGAGAGCCAGCTCATGTAGCTAGACTTCTCAAATGATGCATCCTATGGGAAAAAATAATGGTAATGCCCTCGACCAAGTCTCTGGGTGAGAGCAAACAGACATTTTATGAAGAGGTAAGAGGTTTTGTGTGCCAAGTGGGGACTGCTTTCCCCTATTTGCAATCTTTCTAAACCATATGCTCATTAGTAGGAATGGGATCTACATAGAGAATATGATATTATTTTTACTTTTTAGTATCAAGGAAAGCTTTCATGAGCATCCTAAATTAAAAGAAAAGGCACATGAGGAAGCCTTGTTATAAAATCATGAGCATTTTTTCTGATCCTCTAACCAGAATAACAGTTACTAGGAGTCAAATACAAGGACTTTGCAGGAAAATACTGCCAAGCTAAGATGTCATTAGAAGGAAACTACTTAGAATACTTAACTGCTTAACAAGACAAGGAGAAACTGCAAGTTGAAATAAGGAAGTCGTCGCATATGATATTTTATTTCTTATGCACTTGTGTAACAGAAATAAACAATAATAAAGCAGCTTACATTTTAATGATATTTTTGACATTAAAGTTTTCCAACGGAGCTATATCTGGATCATCTCCTCGTTCATCCTGAAGAACAATTTGTTGGAGTATTCTGTCCAACAGCTGCCACTGCTGGAAGTTTCCTCCATTCCTCTTATCTGTATTGAAAAAAGACCAACCCATGAGATCTTCCAATTCCATGCCAAAGTGCTCAGACCTGCCAACAAACTGGCATTCTTTCCTCCCCACCTTTCATCTCAGTCCTGTGTGTGATGAATACAGAACACAAAGACTAACTCTGAACAGTTGCTAGCAGATTACTTACAAACATCTGGCATACTGGGACAGCTCATAACAGGCACAGGCAACTTTGTGCCTGATGTGCACATTCAGGCTATGCAACCCTTCTGACAGGTTAGCTATAAGTTGCACTTTAAACGTCTATAAAAAGGATTCCTTTGTAATACCTAATGCTCAAGTGTTTTCTGGGGCTTGATGTTGAGGTCATTGTAGAAACAATGCATGTTCTATCTGCATGCTTGGTTATGTACAGGTCAGTGAAACTCAACTGGCATGAAAAATTCATACAAACATGACTGGAAAGTGCAGAGATAAAGAACAGAATTTGAAACAAAGGTACTGATCCCATGGATATCCAAACAGAAGAGCCAGAGCAACATTAAGTCCACCTCAACTCCCGAAGTTACATAACCTAGATCTTTAGACTCTTTAAAACTGCTCCAATACAATCCTGCCCTGGCCTAACAGGATTTGGTCTTTCTGCCACCAAAAATCCCAGTCAATACATAAAGCTCAAGTTCTCTTCTAAAGAGTAACATCAAAGAGGCCACTGTGACAAAGTATCACTCAGATTTGTGCATCGCTGCACTTGAATCTAATGAGAGCCTGAGAACATACCACACATCACACTGCTTGCTGAAAAGCACACCCCAGTGCATCTCCCTCATGTTCCCTTCTCAGTTTGACTGCTCAAATACAGATGGAAATCATGGAAGACCAGCACCTCACACCTAACAGGATCAAGGCAGGCAGTTCTTTAGTGATCCTGCTGTTACACTCTGGATGCATAACTGAATTATTTTATTGCAGTTAATAAGAAGATTCTTACCACTTCCTTTGGAAGCAAATTCCAGTATTATTTTTCACTTTGCATTTGGGAGCTCTCCATTAATGTACTGCCACGAGATAGCAGCCTGACGACTTACTGTGGAATTTCCCAGTGGTAGAACAGATTTCAGTACTGTACTGTTTCACCAGAAAAAATCCTAAGTGTCATTTTTTAATATTCCAAATGCTATCTCTTTTTGGGAATTCCCTGATCTATAGCACAAGGACTCTTTTTTAAAACTTCTAATTTAAAATCATTAAAATCTCTGTCAGTGACTAACTGGAATGTCTCAGCTACTCAATTTTATTTACAAGTGTAGAGAGGTCAAACTGCTGCCCTAAGTATTGCAACAAAAATTTTTCAGTGTAAGATAGCAAGTTCATTAGCCACAGCCAAGTTCTGAATGAGAGACTATGGCAGTGTGTGCCCTGGTATCTGTAAACTTGTACCTACACCACAGTTTCACCCAGTTCTCCAATACCCCTTGCTCTGGAAATCTGTAAATGTACTCACATGGCATCTGCAAGCAGTGCTGGAGGATGGATAACAAATAGGGATAGGCATCTGTATGCTTCAATCTCTTCTTGATCAACTCAAACATCTGAGAGGCACTTTTTGTATCAATGTGGATCTGAAGTGAGAGAAGAGGAAAACCATCCACAATAAAAGCCTGATTAACTGTGAAAGAGCCAATCAATACAAAGACAGACAAATTTCCAGCAAGTGGACCTCTGCAAAGTCTCCTGCCAGGTCCAGCTGGAGCTTCCAGGAACAGGCCCAAGGATCTTTGACACCACCATTGTCATCCCTATCCAATATGGAAAAGATCCCCAAAGTAAAAGGCAAGAAAGGTGGGAGCCATGCAAAGCCACCAAGAACTGTTCTGGAGCAAGCAAAACATTTGGGCCCTAGAAACTTGTGGCACAAATAGTAGAAGCTAAGCAAGAAAGACTCAGTTGTTCTGTATCTGTGTGTGCAGCAAGAGCTGTTCACAAAGAAAGAGGGGACTAAACCATTCAGGACCCTGCAGCTTTTTATTGATGCTAAAGATTGTCTCTATGTTAGTCTTTAAAATCCACATATTCTAAAATACTGATCCAGTGCACAGGCTCTGAGGCAACAGTTGCCAGCAGAGTTACATGTAATCTTGCAAAGAAAATCAGAAAATAGCCCAAACTTCACCCATAGTCCTGCAAAGGGGATGTCTGAAACTAGAAGGCATCCAGACCATCAGAACTGAGAACCTGAGAGCATGGTTGAGAACCTCCTCCACTCCTGAACATTCAGGCAAACAAAAGAAAGAACTTTTTATCAAAGATACTAATCAGAAGCCCTTTGTGTGACCACTGTTTTCATTGTTCACACAGTGCAAACCTCCTGCTTGCTAAATGGGAAACAGTGAAAACAAGAGCATCAGCCACTCCCAGCATCAAAGTCAAACATTAGTTTTAGGGAGCACAAAGGAAAGGTGCAAGAAGCATCCCAAAAGGATGCAAGTTCAGCTTTAGCCAGTTCAGGTACTACAAAGAAAAACTTACCAGGTCAAACCGCTTGGCAAGCTCCAGGTCATCTTCATTTCTGACCATCTCAAAGAAATCTAAATGTCTAAGAGGAAACAAAATAACAAAACATCTGCCAATGTTCATAGCATGATTCAGACTTAAACTAAGCGTGTCACTAGAGAAGCAGCAAAACCCCAGTTCAGCTAGAAGATGTGGAAATTGGCAAGCCTTTCTTAGATGAAGTGCTGTCACAGGTATGCAAGGCAAGGGGGTCAGTGACAGGCCAATAGAAAAGGCTGGCAGAGGTGCACACACTCTCTAACTCTGTAATACTGTGTTGAGGTAAGGTGCAAAAGATAAACATAAAATAGGAAAGGGATATTCTGTTTTTGATGAATGCAATGCCTGCAGTGATAATACAGTTCTAAGAAGTCCACATCATACTTGCTAGCCAAGTATTGGATCATTGCAAGTTGTTTCTTTTAAGCAGTGAAGCAGAAATGCATTAAGTGGATCAGTTCTCAATGGCCTCCAGATATGCCTATTGATAAGCACAGCAGCATGACTATGTCTGGATCTGGGTGACCTGGTGAGTGACACATTTGACCATCTGGACTTTTCTTACACAGAGACTGGAGCACAGCAGATGATGTGGAAAAAGACTGTGGCACATTCCCCTGTACAGATCTGGTATAAGAGTCTTTGTAATCCAGGCATGAGAGATCCTCTCAAACCTTTGTTATTCTCCTTACTTGTAAAATCCAGCTAAGTCCCTCCTAAACACTCCTGGTTACTGTCCAAAGGAATACAGATCATCTACAGGACAGATTTTCTTATTCTTGCTTATAATGTTGCAGATCAAAAGCACCATTCCTGGTTCCAGCTCTGCAGCAAACTGTAGCCATAAAACTTGGAAACTCAGAACCTGCACTTAGACCACACATACTCAGTCACAATGAAGTCAATGAACTACTGGCTTCCCTGCCTCCTACCAGGACAGATTTTTGTTCCAGTTTTGCTTCAAGAGAAAACAATTAGAATACTTTTTGTATTTTTCATTCTGACTGCCATCCCCTGCTGAGAAAAAATGCAAATGAGGAACTCCTTTGCCACAGCCTCTGCCAACTTAGTATGATGTTAATTTTAGGATAAATATATTTTTTTTTATTTTCTTTTTGTTTTTTTAGGGAGTCAGTTTTAAGAAGAGACAGAATAAGCTGTCTTAAATAGAGAAGAATTACTGAGAAGTCTTTCTGTTCATCAGTAGCAGTTATCAGAAAATAAGTCTTACCTGTCCAGTGTGGCATTCTCGTGTCCTCTGAGCTTGTCAATGACAGGTTGAATTCCCAGCATTAGAAACTCATATCGGAGATGCAATCGGAACTCCAAATTGTCCTTAAAAATGGGGAAAACCAAGTTATTTGTTTTCAAAAGCTGTCAATCACATTTTAAAAACATTGACTTAAAACTTCAGTCTTCCCTTTTAATATTCTCTGTCCTGACACCAAATTCACAGGATGAATAATTCCAGTAAAGTAAGTAAAAAAGGAATTAATGCCATTGCTTCCATTTCACATTCATAGTACATTTATGTACTATGCATTTTGCATATGCAGTTGTAAGGACAGCACACTCCATGCTGCTCCATAAGGAACAGAAGCTACTGGCACTTTTCCTGCTAGTCCATTAAGAGGTTCCCCTCCTGGTTACAGATGAACAGCATTGCAGTCTTCCTCCTAATTTTTTTCTGTTTATTTGTCATAAAACCATATACATAAAATCACATACTCTGACAAACCTTCTGACATCTGTTTAGTGGGATGTTACAGGATTCCCAGAGATAGAGACAAATACATTGTCAGATAGCTCTCATGAGCTTGCTGTCTTTTGTGGTTTAACCAAAAAATATATTAAAAAAAAAAGCCAATGTCACAAAAGCAACACTTTGAATGTAACAAATTAGTTTAAACTATCCTCCAGATTCAAAAGGAGGTCTTGTTAATAAAACAACTGGGATTTCTTTTTCTGCAATGTTTCCCTTTGATATTTTAAAAGTAAAATGCTTTGACTTTGGCTTTGAGTCAAAACAACCTAACATTTCAAAACATTTCTGAAGGTAAACCAAAATATTTTCTAAAAAGGCTGGAATGAAAAGGTAAATGCTTTGCAGTTCATAAAACAAACAAACAAAATCACAACCAAAACAGCAAAAAACCAACTAACCAAAAAACAACACAAAGTAATCACTTCAGTGTACGTAGTCTATGTTATATTGAAGAAGCTCAAAATGAAATAATATGGAAGACATTATAAGACTGATCTTAATTGTTAAGCATTATTTTCCACAAAATATATCCACTCGCTACCACAAGATTTGTGACTTAATCTACTAACTATTTCCAAGGTAAACTAATTTAAACATAACATTTCAGAAAGAATTTCCCGGGCAGTGACTCACCTCACCAGCACCTGCATTCAAAACAGCATTGATAAAGGACATGATGGCTGTTTTGAGGTTTACTTCATCTCGGTATCGTCCCATGCTTCGGTCTAGCTCATTTAACAATGACTGAAACAGAATAGAAAGCTGGGTTAGAGGACATAAGGGTATTTCTTGCAGGATAGATTGCATTTCTGTATACAGGGGAGATAACAGCAAAGAGAAGCTGTCTTTTGAAGAATGAAAACTATGCCCAAACCTTGAAAGATCTATTCTTGTTCCTTTACTTACCACCCTTTAACATGGAGCAGACAATTATTACCTCTTGGTAAGCTCCTTTTAGGGATTTTCAAATGACAGGAATATCCCCTGTGCATACAGCTCCAAAGCTCAAAGTTGAATTACATGTCTCCACTGGAAGAGCAGTTAAGTCTCCATGTTACAGACTCTTGGAATGGTTTGGGTTAACAATGACCTTTAAAGATCATCTAGTCCTGACCCCCCTACCATGGGCAAGAACATCCTTCTGCCAGACCTGGGCTTCTCCTCAAAGCCCCATCCAGCCTGGCCTCGAATACTTCCAGGGATGAGGCATCTACAACTTCTCTGGCCAACCTGTTCCAGTGCCTTTTCACCCTCATCATAAAAAACTCTCTTCCTTTTACTCATTAAATGCCTCTTATAGTTCAAACCCTTTAGCTCTTGTCCTGTCACCACAGGCCCTGGAAAATGCCTTTCTCCATCTTTCTTATAACCTCTGTTTATTGAAAGGCTGCTGGAAGTTCTCCCTGGAGGCTGCAAGTCCCCTTGTTAAGCAGCCCACAGGGGGTGTTCAGCACAGGAATGCTTTTGGTCTAATTTCTGCATACATACTGATATTTTACCGTAACATTGTGAATATCAGGAGACAAAAGAGAAAAATACTAGACAAGTAGCATTAGTGGCCTTTGCCTTATTCAGGATTAATTCCACTTTGAATATTTACTAAAGAGGTTATATGCAGAAACTGATTAGCCATGAAAGCAACTCTACTTTCAGTTTTCTGCTAATCACCACTAATATTCTCTTCAGGATCTTCTCTGATCAGTTCATAATTCCAAGGATGAATTTCCTTACTGAAAGAGTAACAAATTCCACTTGAGATCTGTGAGTTCAGCTGTATGAGTCTCACTCCAGCATAAATAATAAATGCCTCACACTCATAAATTTGTTTTGCTATCACACTAAAAAAGAATTCTTTTTAGTCTCCCTAAGAAGTTTTGACCATAAAGGGATAACGAAGACAAAAATAACTTTTTTGTATTTGGCTCAGCAGACCATCTAAATAACATTTTGAAGCTATGATGCTGAGTAAGGAAGTTCATTTTCCTCTAGTAAGTCCTTTGTCCCTGGTTACTGAAAGTGTTCATTCATAGCAAAATCTTTCCTCTACTAGTCACCATAGGTCTATCTTGTTTCCTGCAGAAAGCCACAGAGATATGTCTCAAGAAACAGGAGGAATATCCTCCTGCACATTCTTCAGGGGAAAGAATAACCTCCTGGCTTCATGCTTATTTTTGTGCAAAAATATTTTGACCCATCATACACTGCTACTAACAGCTGTTTTCACATCTGAGCATGGTATGTTCATATAAAACAAACTCAATTTCATAAACTCCTTTCTCTTGCTGCTTCTAAATTTCCCATCTGGAATTTTCAAATTTCCCCACTCCAGGCATTTGAGTTTCAATCTTACCCAACACCTCAGTAACTGCGTTACAACCAAATAATACTTTGCTAGAAATGGGAATGAGTCTTATATGAGCACATGAAATGCTCTACTGAGCCAGACTGGTGGTCAGCTCAACCCACCATCCTATCTTTAACAGTGACAATCTGAAACTATCTGAGAAGTCTTTAAATTCATCAACAAAACCAACTGTTCAACTTGACAAACAAGCAGAAGTGAAATAAATGAGAGAATTTTATTCTGTTACTGCCAGATTTGACACTGAAATTCAAAACACATGGGCCTTCTTGAAATAACTGAATTAGCCATCACTACAGAAGCAGCAAAACCAAGGATGGTTTTGCTGGTTTTCTTCAGAGCCTTTTCATTCCTATCATACTTTCTCATAGACTTGTAGGAACATGACAGAATCTATGAAGCATCATATCAGGTACAGAATCCATACAGGTTGAAGGATGCTAACAAAACTTTTCTGTCCCCCATTTCAGAACGCTGAACTAGAAGCAGAATGCAATGGGAAGCAAATCAGATTCAGGGCAAGAAAACCCAAAACTCTGTGTTGCACTAATCCAATTGAAGAGCAGCACATCTTCATATAATTGTTCAGCTTGAGAAAGAAACACCGTAAGTTCTTGCTATTCCTAAAAATCAGAGTCTACACCCACATACTGTGGCCAAACTCCAATATCTCCAACTCTTTGCAAATGGCTGAAGTTCAAATCTTCACTTGAACATTTCCTGTGAAAAAGATTTCACCACACCTCTTGGCAGCCACTTCTGTGGCCCAATTGATCTTATGATTATAAAGGTTTTTCCTACTATTTAAGCAAAACTTTCCTCACATAATCCCATTATTCCTCATCACTGACAACCAGTAGGGTTTAATTCAATCTGCAGCAAACCTCAAAAGGCTTTGGCTGAGCCCTAAAGGGAAGAAGGAAATCAAGAGTGAATACAGCCTTTTAATTTGTTCCTTGTTAGATCCTCTACTCAATTTCAAATTGATCAGCTTCCTCCTTACAAATTATGGTCTGTACTGACAGTGTTTGATATAAACCAGGCAAGGAGGCTCTGGAAGGAATGCTCCTGGCCTCCATCTTTTCAACTGACAATATCAAACTTTCTTTATTCATTCACCTCGAGCTTCAAAATTTCTAGCAGCATTAAGGAGGAAAACAAGAGTTTTCTGCCCAAAGCAGCCCAGTTAATAGTTCCACTGTGAAGTGAAAACAGCTTCTTTCAGACTGTATCTAACACCTAGGTTCTCTCAAGACTAAAAGGAAAAGTCTTTCTCCCCACAGGGATCCACAGCTAGACGAGTGTTTTAAATAGCAAGCTATGCTGGAAGAGCACTGGAACATCCTGATAAAGTTTTTAGGCCAATAGAGCATTATGAATGCAAAATTAGTTTTGTCTCAAAATATGGCATGTTAAAAAGTATAATGTGATACAATGCCATGACACAGAGAGAAGGAGGGGAAGCAGAAAGCATAAAAATAATCATAAAGGCAACAGCTTAGGGGAGAGAAAGAATGTGCCCCTTTCACAAGGGAAACCAGTCATAAAAACAATAAATCAGATATGAACGACTTCAAAATCAGAAACTCTTCTTCCTCAGTTTTTATAGCATTTTATAAAACTCCATATTCACAAGAATAAAAAAAAAAGACAAAGTAATGTTTTTATGATCACACAGTGAGCCAGTGACACAATTATGCTGAATACATTGAAAAAATCCCAGCAAGGACAACAAGGGCTCAAACAAGGGCTCATCTTCCTAATTCCACATTTCTGCTCCGAGGATTTATTGCTTGGATTTCAAGTATTTTCTTTCATCTCTGTTCTCTAAGGGGCAGAGTAGGATTTGTAGGCAAACTAGCATGTTTCAAACAATTGGATGAAGACAGAGTTTTCCAGATTGCCTCAGGAAGGAGACTGAAGGCATGCCCTAATACTATTGTAGCATTTGAGTATAGAAAGAGTATTACTTGGAGTAGGACAGTTTTCAAGGAATATCTTAACATAACTACAGACTGCTCTGTTGGACATTAAAGTGAGAATCATTCCAGGCAGAAGGACGTTATAAAAGAAGGGTCAATAATTAAAGCAAGCAAAGGGAAAAGTTCAGGCAAGAAGATGTGGCAAATGTGAGAAAATAGGAATATTGACTATATCAGTTGAGACACAAACAAAGTCTAGAACCTTGTTGCAAGTGCCAAGACAAGGATGATCCTGATACACTCATTAACACATTGAATATCAAAGACACAGGGTGAAGTTGCAGTATGAGAAGGCAATCAAGTGAAGACTGGAGCCTCAACAAAAAACAGTAAGTTCTGGAGAATCTCCCCAGGGCTTTAAAGTGAATCCTGACTGAAGTTAGGGACTGACAATTGTAGTCAGTAGATGAAATGCTGGCAAATTTAGAACGAAATAATATTTTACGTCTCTTTCAATTCAGAGTAAAATCTGATGTTTTTTTCATAAGGAAAGAGTCCTTCATATTCATATAAGTTCTATTTATATTTTCCATTAACTTCATAAAAAATTAGAAATAGAGAACACATCAGGAAGCAAAGGCATCCTTTATGAAGCCTTTCAATACTTTGAATGTACTTAATGTTTGATTAATGGTCTTCAGTTGATATTACTTGGTGCAATTAAGTTAATTGGGACTTAATTGGGACTAAATATAAATGTTGAATTTATAATGCTCAGGAATTTCACTGTTGTTTGAATTTTGACTTCAGATACCCTAGTATAAAACTATAAGTTTTCTATTCAAGAAATATGAGCTATTGCAGGACAGAGTTAATGTATGTTTTCATAAGAACCATACCTTAAGTCACAGCTTTCCTTCTCCACTAATTCACCAGTTGCTGAGTCTTCTGACAACTTTTGGCAGCTATACCAGGTAGCAGAAGTTGTGTTTAGAACATTGACTGGCAATAACTCCTCACATTCAACAAAATGTGCCATGTTTTATGTTGCTGTGTTAAATACATGATCTCTACACTACACCACACTTGTGCACACTGGAAATAATCACTGTTTCAATCTAAAGTTGTCAGCAGCAAGTTATCCAGGAGCTCAAGTTTTAGATAGTTGTCAGTAAATCATTCTGAACCTCTCTTCCTTCTTCTTACAAAAAGGAGTGGAGGCAGAAGCACGTACCCCAGATTACTAATGATCACAATGATATTTCTCTTCAAAAGGAAAAAAAACTGTTTTGGGGAAAAGTAGATCTGTATTAGTGTTTATTACGTTAACCTCCTGATTCCCCAACAGACATAGTGCTGGTCACCACAAGTGACACAAGGGAGAATGGGACACCTAGGTGCTGCTACCTGCAAGAGCTGAAAGTAAATCCAAACAGATAGTACACAAAGTGCCAGCTTTCACAGATGAGAAGAACTAAATTGACGGTAAGATGGCTGAATGACAAATATTTTCAACCACTGTTGTCAGAAAGGCAACTTAAGGAAAAGCAATGCTGGCACTGATTTTTTCAGAGGTCGGCATCACCTGTAAGTTATTTGTTGGACGTTCCAATAAAAGTGAGCTCAGTACAATTTCCCGAAAGCCCTGCACTTTTACTTCACAAGGACTGAGTTGATTTCCAAAATTTGAGATTTATTCCCTCTTACACATTGTGTCTCTAATGTGGCCATTGTCTTCCAGAGCTAGATATAAAGACTGAGCAGGGCCTTTACAGTTCCCAGCTTTCCTTCCCCCCACCAATTAGA
This sequence comes from Emberiza elegans, assembly GCA_024865655.1. Taxonomy (NCBI): domain Eukaryota; kingdom Metazoa; phylum Chordata; class Aves; order Passeriformes; family Fringillidae; genus Emberiza; species Emberiza elegans. The sequence goes on along the minus strand of JALJVW010002597.1, from coordinate 20,666,675 downwards.
ATCAGTCTGCAATGATGGACCACAGAGGCAAAGGAATAAATTTCTACTCTGCATAGTTCTCCTGTTCCTACAGTTTAGTTCACAGTTTTATTACTTTCACAGAAAGAATTCTTGTTTGTGGGTTCTGCCAGATTCCCCACTTGTGGTGGACAGTTTTCAACATAACAGTGTTTAGGTGTGGCCGGTCAAAGTCAAACTGCAAAGTATAAAGTTTGCTGCAAGCTCCATATTTTATGGACATTTCAATACAGTGAATGATGCTGCTAGATGCTCAAGCTGCAGGAAACACAGCCCCCAAAGGGTGCTGTTTCACACCTAAAGGATCTCTTCAGATACTTGCAAACTCTGGGTTAAAAAGATTACATTGAGGACAAGGATTGAAAGAGGATAGAAAAAGGCTTTCATTGTACACTACATCTTTGAAGCTTACAGGAAAGGTAAAGAATAAGCATTTTCAGCTCATCCTTTTTTTAAAATGGCTTCCCATATTCGAGTTACAGTGGATGCTTTTCCTGACAATAAGCTCCAAGACTATTCTGAGACAGAGATGCAAGAGGCAAAGAGATGGAACATGCTTAATTTTAAGAGCTGCGGTATCAGAGAAACTTCCTCTAAAACATAAGAAAGATCATCACCACATTTGTTTCTTCAGGATTTAAAAAATCCCTAGTCTCCCTGTTAGAAGAATAACTGGAGATGGATGAGGAGTGTCTTTGGATGAACACTTACCTCCGCAAAATTAAACTCAAGCTATTGCTGAGTATAGTGGAAAATTGAATTTCAGTCTCTAAACACAAGTATTAGTAATTGCAAACAAGAACACATTCCTTCTGCTAAATCATTCTGGGGATTGGGTGGGGCTTCTTTTTTTGGTTTTACTTGAAAATTAAAGAGAGCATCCATTTATTTTTCATTTTTTCCTGAATGGAAAAGTTTTTTGACAAGCACAGCATTTAGGCAAAGTCCTTTTCATGAGTGTAAGAGACTGGTAAGCACCTGCAAATCATTCCACCAGATTCCTCAAAAGCTACCACATTTTACCCAGCAGTGACTTACCTCAGTCATTCAGTAATTTTTAAATCAACACAGAAACAGAGAGAGAGAACACCCAGCTAGGCTTAACACAACATCTGTCCCATTATTAAGCACAGTCAGTTGGTCCAGTAAGGGCAAGTTAACATGGGACCACAAGTGTAATCAGGCTTATGAGTTACTGCTTTTTCTAGAGCAGCTCAAGTTATCCCCACCTGTCTCCCAGGTATAAAAACATGCCATATTAATTCAGGAAGGTTTCTTTATTTCAGCTAGTTACTAGAGAACAAATTTCATTTCATTTTTTTCCTTCTCCTCCATAGGCAGTACCCAGTAATCTCGAAATCATAGCTCATGTACATGGCCTACTTCCTGCTCATGGCACTGCTCATTCTTATCCTCCCCCTGTACTAAAGAATGGTTCTTATGACACGTTCTTATGACTGCAGCTATAGTCTCTTCACCTTCCAAGTTCTACTATAATTATGATTTTCTCTATTGAAGTAGCCTCAAGAGCTTCCAACTGAGGCTGAAAGGCCCCCACTTCTGGAGCCATCCATCATATGTGTCACACTAGCATATCGAAGACACACATCAAGTCTGAATGGACAAGCAATGCAAATGAGGCAGTGCACATCGAGGGATAGATCTGACAATGCCAAATACAGGTTAATACCAAATCAAGATCTCCTGCATCCCTGTCCCAGGTCTGAGTCGCAGTCAGTGAACCCCATAGTGCATTTGGTTCTAACACAATCATTGACAGCTACTGTCCATCAGCACAGACTGTTTCCCCATTCACTATTTTATTAGCCTAAAATCCATTAGCTGAGAAGGAGGTAGGAGATAATGACTGTCAAGCATTGGGATCCCATGCCTGTTGGCACAACACAGCTCTAATGATTCTATCTAAGGAAGAACAGCAAATGGCTTAGATTATCCCAAAGTTAAGGAGCCACATCTTCACATACCACAACAGATTCTCCACTATCTTTTTGTAAAGGTGCTCAGTTTACTGGGAGGAGGAACATAATAGTAGCAGCCAGTAGTTTCCACAATAAAAGCCTGTCACTGACCTACTTCAAGGTCTCTGAGAATGCATTTCCCTTCTGTGGTCTGAATGGGAGTTATTTGAGCCAAAAATTGCTAAGTGATGACGATTCACAAGTTGATTGCTAAGTGGCAAGTGAAGTGCCTCCACTATAGATAATTTAATTCTTCATCTCCACTATTTAATCCACAATTCTTTTATTACTAAATTAAGGATTTAAGATCAGGACAGAGAGTCCTGAAATTCTGTGGCTTCAGCTTTTAGGACAGAATAAATCATTACCATCCCAAAAATGCCATGAAGCTAGAGTATGAGCAGATAATCAGCTTTCACTTAGCAAAGCGAACCTCCATTTTCAGGCAAGATATATGGAATTTTAAATTAGCATTACTGACAAGCAATATGTCTTGAAATATAAGTATACACATATAGTAATAACCTATTTGAGGAATATCCCTTCCTAAAACAAAATATTGCCTTTTTACTACTTAGCAAGTTTGCAATATATGCACTCAAAAATCACTCCTGGCAGAGATTCCTCATTCTGGGTATTTCTGTCAAAGCATACTCCTTTTACCTGGAATCTTGTCCTTTCTGCAGCATAGACTTGGTAGTGAAGCATGGCTTGCAAGACTTTTTTGTGACCATCTGGTACCAAGCAGACAGCCCCTAGGATCTCCAGCACAGCAATCTTGGTCTTAATGTTCTCAGTCCGTAAGCTCTGGGATATGATGTTGATACTTTCAGGATGGGCCAGGACGTGAGCCCGTCCCTGGGAGTTGTTCATCAGTGCCTTGATACACCCTATAACGGATGTGTGGATGCGGCTCTCCGAGGTCTCATAGTCCATGCTCTTCAGGAAGTTCAGCAAACAGCTCAGGCCATCCAGCTCAATAAACCTGGTCACAAACCTGAAGAGAGAAAAACCAAAAAAAACCAAGTAGGAAAAGCAAGGAAAGCAGACCAAAGGCACTTTATTCAAAAGACACCATATTATTCAACTCCAGATCCTTAAAAGCTGGCTAGTTTTCAGCTTAAATTCATAGAACAAATCCCAGGTATTTAAGAAAAACAAAGCAAACAAACCAAGAGAGAAAACATTCCAGCTAATAATGGTGTGTTACATAGTTTCAGGGTAATTATATGCTATCATCTTACACTTCTGTTTGGCCTCTGTGTTCTTTGTTGCAGTTACCACCAAACACTGCTGTGGTTCACCTCAACAGCTGCTGCATTTTCAAGGCTGAAGGGATTCTTTTGAATTGTTCCATCTTACATACGTGCTAATACACCCAACACACAGACTTGTCACCGCACTTGTAGTTACGAGTTCAGATTACCTTGAAAACCATTTTTAGGCTTAGCTCTAAGTTTCAGCCAATATAGTGTATAGGTTCCACCTCCAGGACTTGGGCACACTGACAAAGGGGAACTCATTCCCACTCTGTCCACCAGCCATACTGCCTTCACACTCCAATCTCATGACATATGTGTAGGAATATGCTATATTTAAAAGGGGCATGTTCTTCTGTAAATGGTAATGCTCCTCTGCTTTTGTTGAAAACCAGGGTTAAAAAATCCAGATAGGTCAATTTAGACCATGCAAACAGCCCTCTAGACAAATCACTAGAAAAGGATAGAATTAGGTAAATTAGTTCAAACCAATCATTCTAGCAATGTTGTTTTTGTAGTTCCCAGGATTAAAAATGGGGATTCAAAGACATGGAAACGGCTGCAAATAATTTCCCTAGATTGCACTGTTTGCCTCCTCTAATATGTTGCTCAGGTAGGTACAGTTTTTGGAATGTCTGAATGCAAAACCACGTGCATCACACTTGAATTTTCAATCTATAAAAATGTACACCAGCAATGATTTGTCCATGGCCACACTTTGAACAGCATAATACAGAAAGACACTTCAAGCAATTGAAAAAGTTGCTAACAGTTGCCAACTGTGTAACAAATTAAAAGTACCAAAATTCTGTGTCATTGCGCTTTTAAGTCAGTCCCTCTTCTTCCCTAATGTACCATCTTTCTTTTTCTGTCCATGAGATGCTGTTATTTATAATCAGTAATAATGGAAGCACCATACTGAAAGACCAAATTTCACTGGTCTCCATTCATGTCCTGGTACCAGCAAGAGAAACCCAAGCCATACTTACATTTCTCTGGATAACATGGATTTGACACATGTATGGTCTTTTGATTGGTTACACTCCACACCACAAAGGAATTTTCAGAGGCTACCTGAAAGTTACACTCACTATGTTGATAGATTTGCCAACTTTCAGTTTATGTGAGCCAGCAATTTGACCAAAAATATGGAAAAGCGTGGTGCATTCAAACCAGGTTTCAGTCTGATGTTTGGCTTTTGTTCAAAACTGAATTTTGAAGTGACTATCAGAGTAAGGGCACACACAGGAACATGTGCACACCAAAAATGAAAACATGGTTAAACCGAGCCCTGCTCAGACAGTCTGCCAAGTTTGCAAGGTCTGACTGCACATTCTCTGGATGCATCGTTTTGTCTACCCTAACAAATCACAGGAGCAAAAGACCCTCTCTCTCCAGGCTCAAGAGCAGTATTGACATTGTGCCCCACGAAGTCAGCCAAAGCAGCTTGTTATTCAGACTGATTACAGAAAGATCAGATTCAGTTAAGTTTCTGCAATGCATTTGCTGCTAGCTTGATAAAGAAGACTGAAACAAGTGCATTCACAGCTAGAAGAGGTGCTGCAAAGTATTTATTTGGAAAAAAAATAAGCACAAACTCAGCATGTTACTGAACAACAATGCAAATGAATTCTGATCAATTCCCTGGGCCTATAAAGAGTGGAGTCACTGTTGTCTCTATGATGGAGGGGCTACTTTAAATTCTCCTCCTCACCTTCAAAGTTCCATTCTATACTTTACCTGTTCCCTCTGTCTTTTGGGAGTTGGGGGTAAAACACATTTTTTCCCCTGTTTTTTTGACTTCCAGGGCCGAGGGAAGACTTAAGATGAGTATGTTTCTGAAGTTACAGAGCAATACGGATGGAAACATCCTAAGAAGCAGCAGAGCAAAAGGTCTCCTAAATGCACTTTGGGATTGAACACACGATCTGATGACAAGACCAGCAAGGCACTACAATTTTCATGTATTTTCGCCTGCCCTGATGACCACGTGAAAAAAAAATGGTAAATGCACAAAAGTCACATTGTCCCAATTAAGTACAAACTCTCACTAAATTCACTGGCAGTGCAATTTTTCTAGGACTCTTAGGATGAGGTCATTGCAAAAAGAAGGCATGCGCTGGAAAGCGGTGTGTGTGACAAAACTTGATTAATGACATAATTTAAAACAATGTTGGGACTTTCCTGTACTATTCCTAGCCCAGAGAGCAAACAGTGAGTCGTGTTACTCAACAGCAAGAAAGTATCCTTCTATTCCAGCTGCAATCAGAAGGAGGAATCAAATTATGATTTTCATCTTCCTTTTTCCAAACACTTAGTTCCTTATTCTCCAGAAAAGGCAGAAAACATGCTGGGGAAGGCAAAGAATTGGCAAAAGCAGCTCCTGGCCCAACAGACACTCTCAGTATGAGGATTTGTTTGGTGTGGGGAGGTGTGTGAGCAAATGTCTGTAGAAGGTGGAAAAAGAAGTGGGAGTTAAGCTGATAGCCTGAGAGCCACAATCCTCATCGTGTTGGTGTTTGTGCATCTGTCTGCCTCTAGGCAGGTATCTGTGTGTATGTGCAAAAGCAAAGTCAACTTGTACGAGTCAAGAACCATCTTGCACACAGTACACAGCACATGTGTAACTAACTCCTGCCCTACCCAGCCTCTGTGCTGCAAAATAAGGCCTTGTTCTAGACTGGGAGGTGTAAAGTTAAACATATACGCCAATGCATTCTGGCTAACACATTCAAATACTGAAATGTAAATAAAGCAGAGTGTGTTTTAATAGGTGCTAAACAAGCAAATTAAAGCCCAACCTCACCTCAGACTCTCACTTGACCAGTTTAGCACACTTTAAAAGGCAGGGCACCTCTTTGCCTTTCAAGTTTTGGAGAGTGCTGATCAGAATGAGTTAGCTAGCTCTAATAATAAACCTTTCATACATATACAGATGTGGTGGCCAAAGAGGAACTGACCCACTGATGGATTCCAAGTGTTGTGGGTACAGCTTCCCTGCACGACCTGATCCAGCTCAGGAAAGACGAAAAGATCATATGCTGTGGGTGTGCAGAGAGCAGGATGTTCCCACCCTGTTAACAGGCAAGGCTACACTTCCCTGCAGCATTAGTTTTTGAACCAGGGGGCACACATAATCCTGACAACTACTGAACTGCTGAAAAATTCAGCATCACGGATTTTGCTTGCTGATTGCGTAAATGATCTTCTTCATCATGCACCTGGGTGCAATATTGCTAAATCAAACAAAATATAGCAGGAGGTAAATCTGAATAAAAACAAAAGGAGAAATGCAGACAGTAAAAGGAGTGAGTGATGACTCAGACTTAAGAAGGTATTTTTCAAGGACTCCAAAAAGCAATTTTTTCCCAGTCCCTTTTAAGTTTTTGCTTTTGCTGCACTTCTGAACCTCCATTTTGGGGCACTGAAACGCCACTTCTCTTCTCCCACTGCTTCTGTCCAACAGTTTGTCATCACAATTGTTTATAGTTCTGAGTTTTTACAAACCTGAGAGAAAATGTGTTTCTGTACAAGATGCAGATGTAGCATTTGTGTTCTCTGGGGCTGTGATCGTTCCCCGGCACTAAAACATAACCTGGCTTTATTATTTTTGGGCAGCTCCTAGATACCAAACAAGGTGCATTTGCTCAAAAGGGACCACAAACTACCCCAGGGATACTCCTATCCCATTTTCTACAAAGAGGATAGGAACTTGAGTTTGGATAGGTCTGCTTTATTTTTAACTGTTAGAACTGGTGGGTTGGAATAGAGACAGAGCTTAGTAATTACTCTGCATTTTCTACTAGAAGAGACACAGTTTACAATAAAATAAAACAGAGAGCCAAATGCATGTATTTTTCTTCTTTTGATCCCTCTGGATCAGAGAATTCAAGCAGAGGAGCCTATTGGTAAGCTGTCAGAGCCCCTGTGTAACCTGCTATCACAAAGGGATTCCAGACAGTTCATCCTGTGTGAATTTAGGTCTCTATTTTCTTCAGAGACCTGGTGAATAGAAGTGGCAAAGAAAACAGGGTTTGATATCCAAATTAAACTAGAAAGACTAGTATTTTGAAGGGTGAGGTATCATACTGCTTATGAGAGGGATTTGATGGAGCTGAGGGCCTCTCTACTGCAACCTTTCCATCAAGAAGAAACTGGCTTGTTGATCAGGCACTGGCATGCAGCCCATTTGGCAGCTAACGAATTGAGTCGCTGGAAATTAGTTGAGACACAGGACTTAACTCAAAATTTGGCTTGGCTTAACTGTTTTTTTTTTTAAAGCCCCACAACCATCGCCAGCAATTGAGAAGACTTTATAGGGCAGCCTATAGATGCTTCTACTGACTCTTGTGCTTGTCAGGGTTATTACAAACAGATGAAGCAACAGGATGTTGTCAAGGGAATGCAGCAGATGCAATACAGGTTGGAGAAGAAAAATCTAGCAAGGCTTTGAGCAAAAGAATTTGCTCAAATGCTCATTGCTCGCTCTTCTTCTCTATTGCTTTGTCCTCAATAAGGAGTTTGGGCTGTCTATTCAAAATGACACAGCAGAACAACCAATGGTGGCCACCAAAGTGCTTCAGCTGCACCAAGCAAAGAGACCTTGCTGCTATGGCTACGTTCAATGAAAGTTGCCAACTTCACAGAGCAATCATCAAACCAGCTCCACATTAATGTAACAGTTTTGCTATATCAAGTACCAGCTGCACAGGACTTTGGTTTAAAAGCCTGGAGAGAATCAGGAGTTTGACAGTTGCCTCAGCTTCCATTTTAACATAGAGTCCAGCTGCATTTTACTGTGTTCTCTGCTTTAGGACAGTGACAGACAGCATCAAACAGTCACTCTTGACTTAGGTCTCAGTATAGGCTACAACTTCTCTGCTTCCACGTTAAAAGCATTCACTCTACCCACATGTAAAATTACCAAAGCCTGATAAATCTTTATGCTTGAAGAGCACCAGAATATTATTTTGTGCTCTCTTAAAACCCACCTAACCAGGAAATAAATAGGAGGTAAAAACCAGATAAGCTGCATGCAGTCAATTTTTTAAAGATTATGAAAGGGAGAAGCACAATCAGCACTTAGCTCTGCAAGAAGTCCCCAAAAAATCTTCACTTCAAGTCAAAGTAACTGCAATGAAAATTCTTTGAGATTATTTTCTGTATTGTTTTTATTTATTTATTTCATTTGCTTAGTTAGGATCCCCTCCCAAAAAGAGAATTGTATTTGATTAGGCATTACTGAAGCTCTCTGAAACTATGACTTCAGCATGGTGTAGGTGCAAAAGTATTTGGCCAATATAAAAATCATTCAGAATTTTTTTTATTGTTTCCTGAAATCATATAAACTAAAGTTATTGTTTCTCCACACTGCTCTTCCAAAGTGTTAAATTGAAAAGGTTTATATGTTAGTTAGTTTGCTATTGTTCAGAGCTTTGTTCCCATAAAAAGAAAGATGACCTTACCTTTAAAGACAGTACACAATAAAGTCTCTTTACATTTTTCTGTGCCACAGTTACAACACAGAATGGGAAGAATGCCAAACCAGGTGATGTCAGATGGATTAGCTGCTTTGTACTAAACAGTTCACATTACTAAAGATAAGGGGAAGCTTAAATTCAAAGTTCAGAGTAGACACTGAGACTTTTCCCAGACTGAATCAAATTACATGAGATGTGCAGGGGGCTGTGAAGACTAAAATCTGATCTTCATAGTCATTACCTGTGTTTGCAAATATCTGCCACAGATTTTTCACAGTAGATTTTGTCTTTTATTTTCCTGAAACTATATGTTTCAGCATTAGTGTGAAATTAGTTAGCCTGCCAACTAAGCAGGCCCAGACCAGGGACTGTAGGGCTCTCCGAGGATTGTCTGAAACCTCAGAGAGGCTTGTGTGAGGTGGGACAATGAGGTTTCTGTCCTTGCCACTGCTGGTGGTGTCACATGTGACTGTGGGGAGGCAGCGAATCACGATGAAAGGCACACAGCATTACCTCATGGGCTGCGTCCGCAGAGCTGTCTTCAAGTCTTCAACTATTTTATTTTTCATTTCTGTTTCTTCTTCATCGAAAGCATACAGAGTCTGCATCTGTTCACAAAAGAAGGCGGCAATTAGGAAAGCCTGAGCCACGTGGAAGCTAAGAGGCCAGGAATTATGAAAAACAACTATCCCATCAACACATGCAGAGGTGCCTGCTGACCTCTCACTAGGAAAGCAGTGCCTCAGCTACAAAACTGAATCCAGATGAGGCTGCTCATGTGGACTGGCAGCAGCATATCACTTTGCCACACTGGCTAAACCAGGGTTCTCAGATTACCCCCCAAAAATCACAGTTGCCAGTATGCCCGCAGAAAACTGTACCTAATTTGGAACAGCAATCTGCTGTGGTGATCTATGGATGTGTGAGGCAAAGTTTGTAGGGAGAGGCAATATCTTTTATTAGAGTGACATGACTGGAGGGATTTGGGGTGGAGGGGAAAAAAAAACCCAAACCAGACTTATGTGTCAGGTTTCAAAGCATGAAATCTTCTTCAAGTGACTAGAAAGCCTGCAAGTACCCTGAATTACATTTTCTGTACATACAAGTTTGACTTTTCCTCCCCATGCAAAGCATATCGCCTGTTTTAAGATGCTGGTGTTCCCTATACACTTTGCCCTTATTAATCAGGAACATTTACTGCAAAAAGCTGGAGTATCATAAAAATCCCCGTCCCTTTTTTTTAATAAGTAAATTGAAACACACAAAACTTAGATTTCCCCCCATATGCAGCTTGCAAATACTAGAGCTTGCAGTCAACTGGAACTGAAGTTGCTGTGGGAGACTGTAAATTAAGGTGAGAGACAATGAGTAGAACACACAAAAAATTATGGTTCTCAAAGTCAGACAAAGCTCTTAAAAAAGTGGTATATCAGTGGAAAATTAGGGTTCCAGATCTACACTCAGCACCACTGCAACCTTGTCATGTGAAGCAAGACTCTGCAGCGCCCTTTGCATATATCACTCAGGCTCACAAGTCCCATGTGTGTCTTTCGAAAAAGTCAAGACTTAATGCTGGAAATTCTTAGCCTATAGCTATGTCTTCTTAGTCGCTCAAGCTGTAAAATGAGAGGATAAATGACTCTCTTTTTGGCAGGACTTCTTGTGGATATCACTCAGTGGTATCTGGAAAGCAGCTCTGAACCCCTTCTCAAATGAATAACCCAATTAAACTAGTATCATCTATCAGGGATCTGATATTGTACCTCTCTGTGGTGGAATCTGAGTAGCTACAATTATGGCTCACCACAGCAAAACATTTCAGTCTTTATTTTACTGTTTAGCAAGCAGCAAAGAAAACCTTTGTCTCACCAGAACCTCCTTTAACCTTCTCCATCCTCTCCACCATCCCAACACCTCAATTCCCCTGGAAGGGCTCCCACTGCTCACTTTTGCAAGTCATGTGGTGCCAGCACGTGTCGGATCCTGAGGGTGGTCACTTGGCTGCACGCCGTTGCTGTCTTATGCTGAACAGCTGGCATGGGGAGATGTGTTTAACTCTGGGGCTCCTCTCTCTGATCCACGCTAAAGTCAAATTCACTCAGTCACAGAGCAAGCTATTTCCTGCCCTAATGGAATGACAGAGCGCTACTGATGGAAAATGAGCTGATGATGTTTTATCTTTTGCCAGCATCCCCCGACAGCCAGAAACATAAATTGAAATTCTTAAGCCAAGCCGTATATGATCCCCCTCTTCGAAAAATAAACAAAAATCCTGAACAGGCATTATGGATGGCAAAGTCCTCGGGTGTGATTTGGGGCTTGATTTGTATTTTCTTGGGTGACAGCCCATCTGGTCATCTTTCCTTTGGCCCATAAATGCTCCTTTGAAAAGTTCCTGTTCCTCCAATGGCTTAATTTCTCCTCTGAGCCATTTTGGGGGAAAGCAAATGGATGGTAGGAGGGTGCTCAACAGTACTTCCTTCAGAGTGAAAAAGGCCCATTTCCAAATGAAACAAATACAAATAATCCTGCCTTTACAACAGAGGGTGATTATGGAAAACCCCTTTTCTAAAGCTGCAGGCAGCCAAGAGCCCTTCATTTCTCACTCTTGTGAATGGCCAGGAATTCAAATCCTCATGCCCTCGCTAAAGAAACCGGGTTTGCATTGTGAAATGGCTTTCTCAGCAAGAGTTATAAAAAACATAACTGTCCCTGGGAGACAGAGGGGAGGGAACTGTCATTATTTGAGTTTGGAGTTCATTCACGTGGCTGACTGATGAATTGCTTTCCTGAAGAACAGACTGCACTCGAGGACTAACGTCTGCTGGGCTCAGGAGGCAGACAGCTACCATCAGTTAACCAAAATACTAGGAAGGGAAAGCAAAAAAGTGCCAGGTCCTTTTCTGGTGCTTAAAAGACAGTGTATACATAGGGCCCTTTTTATAAGCATATTTAGTATATTTGAAGTTTTCCAGATCAAGTGTATCACCTTGGAAAGTACAGCATCTATTTACTTGATTTGCCAGTTAAAAAAATTCAAGAATTCGTGAAAGCAATCATTTGTGTGGAATTTTATATGTAATACTTCAGGTAGCATAAGAAATTATTTTGAAATTTTGGCTCCACTTAAAATGAAATATTTTAGGTTTTTTTAAAAGCACAGATTTTTCCCACACCTTATCACAATAGCTAATCATTCCTCAAAACTGCTGAGAAGGAAAACACAAAGGCCGTGATGACAGCATGTGGGGAAAACAGAGAGAGAGAAAAAGAAAGAAAAGCATCAAAAAGACACTGTATAACAGACCTAATTTTACTTAATAGCCTCACATGTGTGAAATGAAAAAGGTAAGACACAAAAAGAATGAAGAGTGAAAAACCAACCTGGATGTTGTGACTTGTCATTAAGTCAGTTGAAATTCAAGGTGCACATCTCTAACTACATTAAGGCTGAACTAACAGAATAAATTATTATTAGAATAAAATTATTTGAAAAAATTATAAACAATAAACTATGAATGGATGTAATTTTAAAAAAACCTGAACTTTCATGCAAGTGGCGTTTAAAGTAACATATATGTCATCCAACTTAGAAAGTTATCATCCACCTGCTAAATTCTGCTGAAATATTTATATATTTTTAACCTCCTGTGAAGCTTCTCTGCCTTAAATAAATATTTTCTGGGTCGAGGAAAAGGTCCTGGTTACAGCTGTATTTATTAATCTTGACCCATCTCACAACCTCGACTGAGCCACCTCTCCAGAAAAGCTGAATTTTCAACTACTGCTCACCTGAAAGTCTCTGTGAAAATGCATCCACAGCCAAGATCATAAAAGCAACACAGTGCTGTAAGAATTTTTCCTCCCCAGGAAAGTGCAAGCTGTGCTTATTTGTGCTACCAAGTAGTGTCATGGGGCAAGGAGGGCAGGAGGAGCACAGGGGCATTTCTTTACATGTTATAATAATTTGCATGCTCTATTTTTAAGAAAATTCTTGTTTTGATGAATCAGCAGATGACAATGACATTGATAATGGAAACAGTCTTCTATTGTGGGCATGCACCCTGTCCCCATCCCCAGTATCATTTATAGCACACAGAGATCAGGGGACTAGACAAATTTGGAGGCTTCGCTTTCTAAATTAAACATGATTAGCAGCTGCCCCTTTGTCTTAATGACTGGTCCAGAAGAAAGTGTACCAATGTTCTACTGCCTTCCAGTCAGACTACCTGGAGTCTGGGACAGTGCCTCCACATGCTGTGAATTCCACACTAGTAAAGAGATACAGTTTTAGACATTTGCTCTTGTGAGAATTTAGTTTAAAGTACGTAAAAATCTGAGAAGTCATTTCAACAGAAACAGTTGTGGGAAGAGAACCATGCATAAAATGCACGGTTTTTTGAACTGGATCAGGAATCTGTGACCTAAATTGCTTCCTAACATAGTGGTCTAAGATTACAAGTAGGGAACGTCAAACATGTCAGGAATCACCACATTGCTCTCAAACATAATCTGTGAAGGGCAGATACAGCAGGGCTTCTGAGAAAGTGATCCTTGAGCACAGGAGCCCTGGCCCACAGAAATCCACAGAAAAGACACCTAATGATATCAGCACAAAAAAGGTGCCATTTCCACTCATTCAGTGAGTAGGAGGACCATACTTGCCAAGCTAATATATATTTTAAAAGGACTTCATAATTAAACAAAAGGACATAAAAAAGGATGTGAAAAACAAATATGAAAAGATTCTTATGTGACAAATCCACAGGAAATGCAAAGATAAAATTTCATTAAAAGCAGGATTTAAGGCATTTTAAACTAACACTTCTGTGATTATTACTACCACTTCAACTCCAATATTTCTTGCAATATTTCCAATTGAATTATTGTAATACCTGATAGTTCCCAAGAGACACAAACTGAAATACACTAGAAATTGTTAGGAAGCAACACGAAACACGTTTTTCTTTCACAGCTTCAAAGTCAACTCCACTTGGAAGCAGTTAAAAAAATTCAAAAAACCCACCACTAAATTTAGAACTGAAATTATATAGGACCAAAAATAACTGTTTGAAAGTTAGAAATCTCAGAGGTCTAAATAATAATGAACAGAACATGTCTTTTAAAGTGTGTTGGAGCTGGTTCTTAGCTGGATTACTCCAGTTTTCCACTGATACAATTTCAGCAAAATCGAGTCAACTTGGTTTCACCTGCTGAAAAATAAAGGAACCAAATGGTAAATCACTAGCAGGGGTTTTAACCCCAGTGTGTCTTCTCAACACCTCGAGCATAAGAGTGAATCACAAGTCTTGAAGCCAAATAAAAGGTTATCAATCATTCAGGCATTGGCATTCAGGCATGCAAACAACATTACCAGGGCTGGTGTTTATTGGTGCTCTTAAAACACGTTTAAAATTAGAAACATAGGCCAAAATACAGTCTCATTCCATGGAGCTGTTCCAGATTTGCAACAGTGGTGTATACATATTCACTCCAAGTTTACATCAAGATCATTTAAAGACTAACCCAAAAGTCACTGAAATCAATGGAAAAACTTCAGTAGATTCAAGAGGCCTTGGATCAAATCCTACCAGAAGTACTTGGCTCAGTAACACTGCAAGGTTTCATACTGATTTTTTTTTTCCCCTTAAAGTAGAGTAAATTTGTTCAGTCAGGAAATCAAAGCAGAGTGTCATGCCAGTCACTAAAGCTCAATGTCTTTTCTAAAAATAAGTCCATATTCTTCCTATTCCCTTACTCTGCCCCATGAAAATACAGCATGAAGGAAGGTGGTAGTTTTGATTATTCACAACTCTCAGTAGAAAGCAGCTTTTCTTTTATCCTCTTAAGTGAGTTATTGTAGCTTGCAAATCTTAGGTTGTTTTATTAGGTAAGACATATTTTACCATGAGAAGTACATCATTACTGCACATTTAGCATCCATTAAGACATTAGTTTTATGAAATGATTTTATAGCTCATAACCACAATGCAAAAGGCATTGAGAAGCCTTCAGGAATCTAAAATAAAATCATAAGTAAACAAGCAAGGTGTACTACCTAAGATGCTAGGAACAGAACTCTATAATCTTTTCTGCACAACCATCAACTACAGCTGAGTAGACACTGTACACGAGTAACTGGAGGAAAAATCTGACTACAAATTCAGTAAAAAAAATCAAATTTAAAAATGTAAAATCTACCAAATCAAAGGAGATCAGTGAACACTATATGCAGATGCTCTGATTCTGCTGGTGACCAGCTTTACTCGATGTTTCAGAGGAAGAGACACAACTATTGAACACGGACAATTAAAGAAGGTTTTCCTCAAATACCTTCTTGGCTTGTATCTTATGTCAAAGGTGTTACAGCCTTATGCTTTTTAAATTATGTGCTCTTATATTACTGGATATTATCTTATATAAACAACTACCTTTTCTTTAATTCTTCTACTAAACTAAGAACCCAAGTGTTATTTTGTAGATTGGTTACAAATCAACTTGAAATCATACAACAAAATAAAACTTCACCTAGTTTTTAAATAGTTGCTTTTTGCTGATTCATCAAATATTCTCTTCAATTTTCATTTCAGACTCTAATTTGGTTGCCTTCAGTGGTCAGTATTGTAGAAATAAAAAAAGGAAATGCTTATAGTGCTTTCTAGTATAGTATTTTCTAATGCTAGAACAGGGCTCTTTCTTAATCCTCACACTCTTCTTTTGGAAGCCCTATTTTAAATCAGTTATGCCTTTGGGCTAACATTTTTTTCCTTCAAGGACTTCTTCCTAAAGAAACACATCCCTGTGGTAGGAAATCTTCCCTGTTGAGCAGGAGAGGTAACTTACTGCTGCCATGGAATTAATGCGGTCAATGTAGTAGTCAGGCCAGCTGGTAGCAAGCTTATTAGGATCTTCTTGTTCCTGAAACAGAAAGTTAGGCAAGGTTACACAACATGACTTTACAGGATGAAAGCCACTCAAGAGCCACCTGGGATTCTTCATTGCTCTGCTCTTTATTGTGTTATCTCCCCTGTATTCTTGTACAATGCACATGGACGTGTGGCATTTATTACAAACATTTCTGAAAGTGTAAAGTCAGCACTGTCACAATGGTATGCCAGATAAAAAGAATCCCTTTCAGCTCAGATTATTGAACATAGAATAATAAAGTTTGATGGAGATACAGTTATCATTGGCATCTAAGCAGCAAACCTCTGCCCCTTAAAATTATTGTGTTTCCAAGTAGAAGGACAGCCCATTTACAGATAGCAGGTTTACATTTTGTATTTTATACTGACAGATCTTATAAATTATTTGGTCTCTTTACTATTATGGTGATGGTGGAATTCACCAACAAAGGAGTTTAACAACTGCTAAGAGGGGGAAAAAAAAAGGAACCTGAAAAGAAGATAAAGACTGCATAATTTTGATGTGATAAACCAAAACAGGTTCAGCCTGGACATTAGGAAGCATTGCTTTAGCAAGAGGTTGTTCCAACACTGGAAAAGGCACCCTAGAGAGGTGGCTGATGCCCCAGGACTGTTGATTATTTAAGAAGCATTTGGACAATGTCCTAAATAACTTGCTTTAATTTGATCAGTCCTGAACTGGTCAGGCAGTTGTAGGTGACTTGTCAGTCCCTCCAACTGAAATATTCTGTTCTATCCTGTCCTAATCCTACCATATCCTGTAAAGTCAAGCAAAATCTCAGAACATCCAAAGGAGCACAAAAGCATCCCCTCAGTTAAAGCAGAAGAAGTATTAATCCATATCTCCTTACCTCCCATGTAATCTACCTGAAATCATCTTCAGTAGGCTAATCACAATCAACCTTCTAAAAGAAGATTTATGCTGACTCAGGAACCAATTCTTTTTTGTTCCTTGACTGCTCAAAGGAAATTAGATTTCCTTCTAATGAATACATTTATTTCTACATAGGTGTAAGTCACTGTTAACATGAGGACTGCTCTGCAAGATCCTCATCATTACAAACCAAGAGTAACTAATACTAACATTCCTAGCATTTGGTAAGAGATTGAACCACTTGACTCATCTTAAGAATGACCAAAGGTGTATGAAAAATGTGGATCTTGCCAGTCTTTTCTGTGTATGAAAGCTTACATTAGAAAAGCTACCCAGGAAGAAATACACAACAAAATTAAAAGTGTAGGTCTATCAGAGCACCTCAGCTATTCCACCATTACTTGGTCTGGAGATGAGAAATAGCTTTACAGTTTTTGAGCCACATTCAGAAAATACCTTGGTACCAGACAATTTCCTGCCAGGGTACATACCAACACACAACAATTCTGCACAACTCCAAATCTTCCTATTTTGAATTAAACACAAAGTCATGACCGAGATTTGGATCTTCCACTCTCTTCCTTCCACTGGATATTCAACATGTAAACTGAAGGAGCATCTCCATTCATGACCCTGACAAAACAGCTTTGTCCTCATCTAGAGGAGGACTGCAGTGCGGACACATGTCAGGTCAGCGTCAGGTCACACAGTACAGGTCACAAATCTTTATTAATCCCTTGCACCCAACTGAACAGCTAAGAAGAGCAGAAGAATTAAACAAAGCATCATACAGATGAATATCACTGTACCAAAAGTATGAAAGGCTGGCAAAGTGATAAGAGATATCAACTATGTCAACAAATGCTATGCACAATGTACCACCTCATGATAATAGATGGTGCAATTAATAACAAGGTGATGTTTCTCACATTAATTGAGAAGTTCTGCTGATTTTCTTTACTTCCCTTTCCTGGCCACAATAAGCAGGAATCAGACATAGCCATATCTATGTTAAATGTCTATGTCTAGAGCATTACAGAAATATGCAACTCCCTACCAACAGCCAGTTAGAATGGCCACACCTCATGTTTTTGGTAGACTGCCTTTTGCTGCCCTTTTCTGTGCAGAATAGTATCTAGTGGCAACCACAACCCTGACAACAATTTCACACTTGGCAGACCTTAACCTCCCCTGCAAAAATCAATATATGACCTTGACAATGGAAAAGTAAATTAAAACATACAATAGATAAAGAGAGCATTATTTTTATATGGTAATCTTATCATCCTCAAAGAGAACAACAGGAATAGGGAGCTTATCAAGAAGTGTGAAGTAAGGTCATTCTGCAGGGAACCTGGCTGAGCCTCCCATCTGAAGTGCAGCAAGTGCTCATGTGATCTTCTGAAATGTTTCTCTGAAGAGAATTATAACAGTCTTAGTGACAACTATAATAGTTTGCAGGATACACCTGACAAGAGCACTGCCAGAATTTAATTTATACTTGAGCATGTAGATTTTTTTCCCACCCCATGAAGTTATTCAACTTACTTACAGAAATCTCCTGAGTGACATTTTTAACAGAGAGTCATGTTCATGCCTGTAACATCAGAGCAACTGGGGAAAAAACCCCAAACAAACAAACATTTCACTGCCTAAATTATGTGAGTTCTGTTCATGCTAAAAGATTGCTACACCACGCTTTCTGTCAAGAAGGGGAAGATGAATTGAAAATAAAAAGCAATTAAATCTGTGGTGTGGGGTGCAAAAACAGGGTGCTGGGTTGCTTGTTGGCTTTTTTTTTTTTTTGGCTTTTTTTTTTAATATATTCAGAGAAAACTGCAAGGCAACTTGAAGATAATGGCAAAACCTTTCCCTTGCTCCAGGAGCATAGAGAAGGGCAAAAAAAACAAACAACAGGAAAAAAAAGAGCTTTAATATATAAAGCTGCATAGGTATCAAAACCTGGAAACAATAACCCATCTGTATAAGGAAAAACATTAACTGAAGGAATCTATTAAAGCAAAGCCTTCTTTTAGCTCCTTGAATAGTGTAAATATTACATTAAAAAACAGGCGTCAGCTTGTGCACTTTATAAGGGCCATATCATTCTTCACTGAAGTAACAACTATGTAACTGCTGTGAAAACAGGATCTTGATGCTATACAAGCCTGCAATATAGCCAAGGTATTATATAGGCTTTGACACTAATTTGGACAGGTTCCATGACTTGGTGGAAAGTGGAACTTATGACTTCATCCCAACTAGGACTTAATGGAGTTCTGAAAATATTTGGACCATCTGAACCAATCAAAAATGAAAGAAAATAAAGCAAAGTGTGCACAGCTCAGCTGATCCCAAAAGCCTTTTCTGCAAATCCTGTGAGATCTGATCAGGTAAGCTGTTCTCTGAGACCAAACATTTCTACAGGATGCCATGTCAGTGGGACAAGCATTTGCAATCCAAAGACTGCCATAACATATTTAAGCAAGCATTGTAGACCTCTGGCTTTGTTGCAAAACTTCCTAAAAAGAAGTATTTAACACTAGTGTTACATAGATCATGCAGAAATGCCAGATATTCATCACTGAGCGGATCATGAAAATAAAAGACATTGTTTATATGGTGTTTTTCAAGATGACTTCAATCTTGAAAGAAACAGCACAAGGAAAGCCTGTACAGTAACTGCCTGCATTGAAGCTCTTTTAGGGCAAGCACTGGGTTTCAGTTTCCAGTGACAACACATTGCTGTTTAACTCTGCACCAATCCAGCTCCACAAATATTGAGCAGCTCTCCAGAGCATGTCCTGAAATTTTGAGCATGTCAAAGCATTACTAAATACATCCACAGAATTAGCAGCTTTAGAAGGCTTCTTTCCTACAGAAGGAGACAGAGAGGTATATATCCTGACATGACAATTGAAACTCATTGTCAGAGTTAGGAACACACTGGCACACACTGACCCTAAACCCAGCACTCCTTTATTTCTACCATCATTTCTACCTGAGGACTCAAGTCCTAACAGGCAAACTATAACATAAAACTTCCTCCTTGAACAGATGCATCAAGAAATGCATCCTCTGTTACAGATGTCACAGGACAAGCATGGGTACTCTTGGGATTACATCTATTCATTAGCAACATGACTTCCCTTCTCAAACCTGTCTCTTCAGTAGGGCAGACAGCTGACCTTACTGTTTTGCACTGCTGGATGGGAAGAAGGCACACACCTGATGATAGAAAATGTGGGTTTAAAACATTTCTTGAACAGGAAGCCAGGACACTGTTCACTGAACTCCCCTCTGTATCAATAAAAACAATGTGCAAACACAGATGAAGAATATAAAATGAGGCCACTGTGAAATAAATTCCTGTCCAAGCTTGTTCACTGCATCATGTCCAGACACTGCATGCTCAAGTTTATACTTGGGTCAGAAAGAAGTGCATTTCCTTGCAAACGCCACAGTAAGGTTAGCGTGGTTCCTCCTCTCAACAACCTTCACACATCTCTCAAGTACATCACAGAGCTGAAAGATGAGTTATTTTACCTGGTCTGAAAGGTCAGCACCGTCACATACACCTCAGAAAATACAAATCATGAGTTCAAGTCATTACCAGAAACTTATAAAACTTAGAAAAAACTAAAATGTATTCTTTTTCACAGCTTTGTAGATTTTTTTCAAATTTCCCATTGAAAAATAACGGTAACTGGAATCCTGATTACAAATCAGTGCTTTTTTGGGGGGTGTCTGGATTTTTTTTAAATGACGACTGAAATTTTAACATGATGTATATCAATCAAGATGAAAGCTTTGCTGGATTCTGTTTCTTGTTGAAGCCCTCTCACACTCTTCACAATAACAGCTTAGCTGCTAAAATGTTCATCTGAGATGTGGGATTCAGACTTGTGTCCATGCTCTGTTTCAAAGTGAAGGGTGTGACCCTTGCTTTGCACATGAATGTTTTGGCTCTAAAAACAAGGTGGGGTTTTTGTTTGCTTGAAGGGTGGAAGATAGTTATTACTGTCCTTCATTTCCCACAAGTGCTTCTCTTTTTCCTTCAGAGATGTAAAGACTCAGCTCATCACAACATCTGCTATTAGTGCTGAATCAGTCTTGCATCACTTTGCACTGCACACCGATGAAGGTCCTTCAGGAGATTAATGTATTGGGTTTTTCAGTGTCTCTATCAGTGAGATCAGCAGAAACAGGAAAAATGGGATGCAGACAATTACACAGTACCCAGTTGCACAGGAAATCTGAATTACAGCCAAGAATCAATCCACAGAAGTTGTACTGCACTCTCATTCAAATCACCATTCTCCCTGTTTTCATGTTTGACATACTGACTTTCCTTCACTTTTAAGAAGTTCAGCTTTCAAAGAAACATTTACTTGTTTATTAACACACTGTCCAATCTAATGGCTATGTGGCAGTTCAGAGCAGCCAAAGTATCACAAATAAAAAGTGCTTTCATTAAAAGACACAAAATGTGTTTGATCTGCTGTGGGACAAAATGCTAATTTAGAAGTGGAGCTGAAATGCATGTAAGCTTTGCAGACAGTTTATGCCTCCAAAAAGCCAACCATGTCCCAAGAGATGCTAATTTTGAAACAGCACAGATCATAGGACTGAGCCATTCACTAGACAGATGTGGTCACTGCTCCATTTCTCAGACTTCATGACTAGCATTTACACAAATAGTCTCAGAGTTTTTGGAAGGAAGCTATATCCAAGCCTTTTAAGCACAATTTACTCAGATTGAGAAAAACAAACATTACTTCTCTCCCTGGAATTAAGCTATTGATGTGCAGATAATAACCCTTCTGCCACAAAAGCAGTCTACTGTGTATCTTATTACGGGAGAATATTCATTAATGACCAGTTGGAGCATGCAACTGAGGAGTTCTCATTGCTTCTCACAAAGGTCAGATATATCCACACATACAGTTCACTGCATTACGACACAGGGGTATTTTCCTTAACAAACCACTGTGTGGGTTTTTTCTTTTTTTTACTTAATTTAGCCTGAGCTCTGCCCTGTTGCCCATAACTTGACAAACCTAATTACAACTTCTGATGCTGCTTATTAACAATTCTTTCAAAGGAAGAATCAAAGGCTGCAGATTATTATTTATATTACAAAATACCTAATACTGTCAAACTGTGGAACTCACTGTCAAAAAAAAAGTATAAAAGTAAAATAGGGATACAGCTATGAACAATGAGGATTCCTGCTTAGAAAGCATTTCCTAATACTGAAAGAAGCCTCAGTGCTGCAGAAATTCACCAGCTTTCAGAAATTAAAATGAATTATTAGTCATTTTTGAAAGATGGTTGGCTCTACCAGGGCTGAAAACTTTCCAGTCAAGTTAAATATATAATTTTTATGGAACTAATTATGCCATCTCTCACTTTTTTTTGCTTCCTGAGCACTCAAAGATACAGAATCTCCTGAAGTTGCACCTTATATATGACACATGATGTGTCATTTCCAACCTCCTCTAAAACTCAAAGCCACTTCAAATCAATTATTGATATAGATATCAGTCTAAGGGTGATGAAGGCCATACTTTTATTTCTTGTCCTCCAGAAAACACAGGACATCCATTGCATATACACACAGGGAGAGCTGCTCACAGAAAATAGACTAGAGGGGCATAACTGGCAGGCAGAAAAGTGGTCAGTGCATTGCTTTGAGCTGAAGATAAGAATTAGTGTTGTTTGAAACCTCAGAATTCTCAACTGCTGATTTTAATGTATATTTTAATGTAGTGTTTAAACCAAGATTAAGCTTACAATAAGCTTATCTGGCATAAGACTAACAATAGGTTATTGATGGAGAGAGTCCTTTTTAAGGAACTTTATATTTTAGTAGGACTGTATAGTATACATCCAATTTTAAGAACCCATCTCCTCTTCTCTTTGCTCTTCTTTTGGTGTCTTATCATTCTCCTCAATACAGATGGATGTAAACTTGCTGCCAGCACTGATTGCAGGAGCCTCTTCTTATCACTTACAGATCATACAAGCCTGCTTGTCTCCCTTCAAACATATTCAGCCCTGCTATAGGATGGGAATCCCACCATCACCAGGCATTATTTCAGGGGTATAGTGTGTGAAGTGACCAGGAAGTTAACTCGCCCCTACATTTACAGAAATATCTAATTGTACAGCTGAGGCCACACTGAATTCTTCAGTGATTTCTGCCCTCAGGACAAAGCTTTCTTGCCAAATTGAAGTGTAATTATTGAAATGTATTATTGAAGTGTTATATTAAACATTGTTCCACTGCTGAATGTTTAGCCTCTGCCATGGAAGTTGTTCTCTTTTAAGTTCTCCTGACTCTGTTGCTGCATAAAGATCCTTCTGTAATATTACCTGAAGTCCATATTGATGTTTAATATCTTTTACCTGCTCTACGTTTCACAAGTGTGATATTTTGTTGTTGATAAGTGTATAATCTAAACAATGAGCTGCCAAATAAGGGGATCCATGCATTCCCTGCACTTTCAATGAACACATACCCAGGAGCCTACCTTTCCTCAGCCCATCCACACGTTTTGGATGTGAAGGAAAATGTCCACTAGGGAGGATCCTACCAGCCAGAAAATTGAGTCATGATCATTCCGCCCAGAGGGTGTTCAGAACACAACAAAACGTTTCTCATGGACACGGTCTGCTCAGGGGGTGTGTGGTGTGGATTTGGGCTGCGCTCCTGAAGCACAGCTCTGTTCCCACAAACCTGCAGCAAGCTTGAGGTCACATCCTGCAGTAATGTGTGCAATCTGTGGCAGGTGAAGCCAACAATTTGTCACTATCCCAGCAAGCGCCAAGCAGCAGTAGCAGGACATTTTCTATTGCTTTGTTAACAACTAAACTCTGCATTGTCCCTTCTACTGTTTACTTTGTGTTTATACAGGTACTGTGTGTACATTTCCATTAACCCCGTTCAGGTTACGGTCAACATTCCAGGGACACAGAAAGGGACTTTTTCCTTCCCCAACCAGCTTACCTTGTCTGCTTTCCAACAGTACTGTTTTTTAATGTATTCCTACCACATTAGAATGTTGTCACTTAGACTGCCTCCTTCTTCACTTCCTTTCCTCCTCCTCCTGGCACTCTTTAGGCTATGTGAAAAGCCACAGAAGGGCCCAGGCTGTGTAACTGAGCCTCCAAGTTTATCTTTTTGTCCTACTGTTTATCTCCAACAAGCAATGATTTCAAATCTTTTGTAAATAAAATGAAGTCACCTACAATTCATGGCAAACATCCTGCATGTTGCTTGATGATGGGAATGAAATGTCACTTACTGTACTCAGGGACACACAGAACTTCCAAGGACACACCTACCTAGAGCCAGCAGAGACATTTAGGACAAGTCCTTCTGGAAGAACACAAGAGAATTTTTTAATAGCAAGTTCTAAAAGGTTTCTCTTTGCTGTTCATAACATGTCCACTGTCTGTTTTTCCAGTGACACCCCTTGCTTTCATTCGCTTCTGCTCGGGGCCTTTTTTAAAGAATGATGACAGTAAGATGGCCAGGGCAGCCAATGTATTTTTCATTTTTCTCCATCATTTAGCCCTTCACTATTGAAAAAAAAAGTTAGGAGTTGTTGGACAGGTGAACAAAGGAAATAAATACAGTCCGAGAGGCCCAAAGCTCTTAAGCTGCTAGCCCAGTATTTGATGTATCACTCGGGTGCTTTATCTCCACCCTTTCCATAAACTCAGGTAAAACAATTTCTCCCAGCTTTCATTTCTCTCACTTAGAACATCTGCAAAGTGTTTGGAGTATCAAGTACCTTTCAACATGACTGAATTATCATGGAAGACGGTGTAACTTTCACCTCAATCAAGGCACGTAAATAAAACTCTCACATCTGACTGTGATGAAAACTAAACAACACTCCAGAAAATAGAAGGCAATTCCTTTCTTTCTCTTCATGGCTGTCACTATATTCTCACAACAACTCTTTGCTGTGTCCATTTCTAAACTCCTCACTAAAAAGATAGGAATTCAGCAACTCTTCCTGCTCAGTATTCACTAGCTTTTTTAAGGCTCATGAGCACTCAGTGAAGTTCAGAGTGATCTCTGCCAAATTTGCTTCTCAAACACTACAGAAACATGTTTTTCATTTACACATTCTTTGCTCTTGCATATCCACCAAAGCAATAATCTGAATGGTGACAACAGCACTGTACAGAGTATATGTTGTTATCATTATTAATATTACATGCCATCAACAGGATGGGCTCATACTTGGATTGTGGAGAATCAGAACTTGTGCAAGAGGACAGACAAGGACAACATAATCCAGTGGTATGAGAATTTACATGTACTTCCCATGCAGCAGAACTGGACTGCTCGCCACTATTTTTGTTCTTAAGTACATCAAATTACACCATGTTAGTAGGATGACAGCTGGATAAATGTTTCTCTTTTTTTTTCATGCTAGGGTCAAATCTGCTTCCACTGAGTCCTCCCAAAACTCCCACAGAAGGCAAGACAAATGCAAAACACAGCATTAGGCATGATGATGACAATTTTCTAACTCAGAACTATTTTTAGCCTGATTTTTGATTAGTGTTGAGTTCTAACTTCAGTGGAAGTTAGAACTCTACTACTAGCTCATCTGAAAAACACAGACCTGCAAGATGGACACACAAATTCTGCATACTCATAATATCTATAGCAAATACCATGGCAAGTTTATGACATTGACATCTTCAGCAGTCTGACTAAGGAGGTAAGAAGGCATTTTTTAAGGAGCAGCTGAACTTTTTTTTGTTGGAGAGGGAGAGGAGAGGGAGGAAGGAACTAAAAATATTCCATGCTGTTCCCATGGGGGGCAGGGAAGAAAATACTTTTCAATTATACATAAATAAATATATAATTTCAAGACCCTGACCCAAGGTAACCTCTGATGCTAGGATAAATAAATGAGTCTGCAACTGTTGGCATTGCAACATGGAAAACATAAACCAAATAAAGCAGACAACTTGGAAAAACTTATCTCCTCTTACGTCCACTACAATGTGGTCTTTTAGGTGTCACAATTCCAAGCCATAATAATGGTATATCCTCTGAGATGTGCATGCATTTTTGCCTTCTTGACCCTAAACTTACACTTTAAACCATTACAAGAGTGACTTTAAGGAAAATAAAGTTAAGAGGAGTCTCTAACATCATTAAGCCTGCTATAGTATTTCCTCAAGTACACACTTTGAAGTCTTTACTACAGAAGGAAAACACATGAAGAAACAATTATGGGGGGCTCAAGAGAAACCATAAAAAACAGGCAGTGATTCTTCTCAAGTATGCTGACCTGCTTAAAAAATAATTGGGCAACATCAACAAATTTATATTATAATTATGTGAAATAAAATTTCTAAATTCATCATATAGAAATATAAAAGTATGAGATGGTGTCTTACACGAATCCCCAGTTTTATTTTTCCAGTGAGAACACATTCTCTGCATTAACTACAGAAACATGTTTTCATTTACACATTCTTTTGCTCTTGCATATCCACCAAAGCGATAATCTGAATGGTGACAACAGCACTGTACAGAGTATATGTTGTTATCATTATTAATATTACATGCCATCAACAGGATGGGCTCATACTTGGATTGTGGAGAATCAGAACTTGTGCAAGAGGACAGACAAGGACAACATAATCCAGTGGTATGAGAATTTACATGTACTTCCCATGCAGCAGAACTGGACTGCTCGCCACTATTTTTGTTCTTAAGTACATCAAATTACACCATGTTAGTAGGATGACAGCTGGATAAATGTTTCTCTTTTTTTTTTCATGCTAGGGTCAAATCTGCTTCCACTGAGTCCTCCCAAAACTCCCACAGAAGGCAAGACAAATGCAAAACACAGCATTAGGCATGATGATGACAATTTTCTAACTCAGAACTATTTTTAGCCTGATTTTTGATTAGTGTTGAGTTCTAACTTCAGTGGAAGTTAGAACTCTACTACTAGCTCATCTGAAAAACACAGACCTGCAAGATGGACACACAAATTCTGCATACTCATAATATCTATAGCAAATACCATGGCAAGTTTATGACATTGACATCTTCAGCAGTCTGACTAAGGAGGTAAGAAGGCATTTTTTAAGGAGCAGCTGAACTTTTTTTTGTTGGAGAGGGAGAGGAGAGGGAGGAAGGAACTAAAAATATTCCGTGCTGTTCCCATGGGGGGCAGGGAAGAAAATACTTTTCAATTATACATAAATAAATATATAATTTCAAGACCCTGACCCAAGGTAACCTCTGATGCTAGGATAAATAAATGAGTCTGCAACTGTTGGCATTGCAACATGGAAAACATAAACCAAATAAAGCAGACAACTTGGAAAAACTTATCTCCTCTTACGTCCACTACAATGTGGTCTTTTAGGTGTCACAATTCCAAGCCATAATAATGGTATATCCTCTGAGTTGTGCATGCATTTTTGCCTTCTTGACCCTAAACTTACACTTTAAACCATTACAAGAGTGACTTTAAGGAAAATAAAATTAAGAGGAGTCTCTAACATCATTAAGCCTGCTATAGTATTTCCTCAAGTACACACTTTGAAGTCTTTACTACAGAAGGAAAACACATGAAGAAACAATTATGGGGGGCTCAAGAGAAACCATAAAAAACAGGCAGTGATTCTTCTCAAGTATGCTGACCTGCTTAAAAAATAATTGGGCAACATCAACAAATTTATATTATAATTATGTGAAATAAAATTTCTAAATTCATCATATAGAAATATAAAAGTATGAGATGGTGTCTTACACGAATCCCCAGTTTTATTTTTCCAGTGAGAACACATTCTCTGCATTAAAAGATGTAGAAAGAGATGTATATAATTTTAGGCTTTACTTTACACTGAGTTAATGGTGCTGCCCAAATCTGGGAGCTAGTGCTTCAACCAATGACACACATTAGCAGGTGCCATCAATCAAACAGTTCTTTCACGCCGAAAAGGCCCAAGTACACCACCAATCAGGAAATGTGTGGTTTTGCTGCATTAGTGACACTCTTGCAGCATTTTATTGCTTTCTTTTAAGTCCTGTACTTGTCATAGGCCAGAGTTTCTGATTTTGATTTTCTTAAGCCTACTTGCATTTATAGCAAAGTAATTTTTGAAGTCTTGTGCCTTTCTTCCATACCTAGACTAAAGATACTGAAATGACCCAATGTCAGCATCAAGCTAACAAATCATTCCAAACATCTGAGCATGAAGTCATTCTGCTAACAGAAAAAGGAACAGATGCTGGTGGGAAAAAAGGAAGTTAACTCCACAATTGCTGGCATTTTCCAAACATCAAGCTGAAGGAATGCCGTGGTTTGCAAAGGGCAACATCCTCCCACTGTGACTTCCCAGCATTATGAGATTTCCAGTGAGCCCTAGGCAAACTGAAAGCAAGTCTATTTTCAGGGAATTCATTTGAGAGATTCTTTCTACATTTCAGACTGTTTCACCAGCAGCCTTCTAAGCTAAGAAAGTCATGCAATCTTCCCAGACACAAAGAAACCATGGATCCCAGGCTCTGAGAGGGAACCAAATAGCATCTGCTACTGCCTGTTTCAAGGAGATGGCCTCACAGCAGTAACACAAGACAGTACACAGGAGATTGCTTGAAGCCTTATTGATGCTCCCTTTCTTCATAGGGCCATACAGCTGCTTTCTTAGGTTGATTTATGAACAGTTTAGAGAATGACAAATCAATTTAGGATGGAAGAGGCCTTGAGAAGAAGGGACCCACTCAGAGCTAATGTCAAAGTTTGTTAAGGTTTGTTCAGGTCATTAAGGTTCGGGTCGTTAAGGTTTGAATATTGAGTTAAATTAAAATGTTGACTGAAGCTGAACTTCAGCCACAAACTTCCAAAGCATTGGTAGGAAGAGAAACAATTTTCTGATGTAACAAAGACTTCAGATAAAGTATAATTCTTCATATCCAGTGTGGCTCTGCTGGCCTTTGCCCTGTGGCCATGAGACACCCTCATTGATTAGTCATCAATACTGCTAATTGTGAGATTGATTGCTTACACTGAGCACTGAAAACCCCACACAGCTTCTTCAGCCTCCTACTGCCCGTTAACTGCTGTTAAGCTATCACACGTGCTGTGAGGGTTACCCTGTGTTTTCCAGACTTCCCAGGGAACAGAGAGTAAAAGTACCCACCCCCACATCCACTCATACTCCCCTCAACACTTCCTGCAGAGCTGAAAGAAAATCTCTCATGAAGTCACATCCAAGACTCATCAAACTGTGAGTCCTTACAAATGGCTTCTCAAATACTGCACCAAACCATCTTGTGTGTTCACGTCTGCTGCTCCCAGATACCACATATGGAACAACAACTCGAAAGAAAGGAACTTATAAGGGACACATTAAATGCTCCCTAAAGCTATAAATCCATTACCAAAACAGTTTAATATTCCAAATCAATAACAGACTCTAAGAGTATTTCAAAGAGGAAAAAATAATGCAAGAAGATAGAATTGAAAACAATACAACTTCAAACCACCCACTTCATTTATTATGGGACAACCACGTGCTTGGCAGTCTTCATACAGAAAGGATGAACCCCAAAGGGCTTTCGTAGCTCAGAACAGACAATACAAAACCAAAAACCCACACTCAGACAACACAATAGTGTGATCTTCATCTGGCATACTATATCACTAAATGAGACCAGATGAAGAACAATTTTCTCTCTTCTTTAGGGAAAATGTATCATCTCCTGAATAGCTCAGAACTGGTTGAATGGCAGATCCCAGAGGGATCTAGTGGCCCAGGGTCTAGTTAGAGGCCTTTCACTAGTGATGTCCCCTAAGGTTCAATACTGGGCCCAGTATTGTTTCACAAGTTCATCAATGGCTTGGATGAGGGAGCAGATGCCTCCTCAGCATGTTCACTGACGACACAAAGCTGGGAGGAGTGCCTGATACCCCAGAGTGCTGCACAGCCCTTGAGAAGGACCTTTACAGGCTGAAAAGATGGGCAGAGGGGAACTTTCTGAAATTAAACTATAAGTGCAGGGTCCTGCACCTCAGGAAGAATAATCCCACAGACCAGCACATGACTGACAGCTGTGGCTGACCTGCTGGAAAGCAGTTCTGTGGAGAAGGACCTGGGAATCCTGGTGGACAACAAGCTGTCCATGAGCCAGCAGTGTGTCCTGTGGCTCATGCCCTGGTGAGGCACATCTGGAATGCTGTGTCCAGTTCTGGGCTCCTCAGCACAAGAGGGATGTGGAGCTCCTGAGTGGGTCCAGTGGAGGGTAACAAAGATGATGAAGGGACTGGAACATTTCTCCTACCAGGAAAGGCTGAGGGAGCTGGGTCTGGTCAGCCTGGAGAAGGAATGATGGAGAGGGAATCTTATCAATTCCTATCAGTATCTGAGGGGAGGATGGCAAGAGGATGGAGCCAGGCTCTTTGTGGTGCTGAGCAATAGGACAGGAGGGAATGGGCAAAAAATGGTGCACAGAAAGTTCCACCTAAATATGTGGCAGAACTTCTTTACTGTGTGGGTGACCAAGCACTGGAATAAGTCAACCAGAGAGGTTGAGGCATTTCCCTCAACAGAGATATTCACAATGGTCCAGATGCAACCTTTGCCATGTGCTCTAGAATGACCCTGCTTGCCACAGCTGATCCCACTGGTGGGTCCCTTACCCATCTTGTGATTCTGTAACCTCAATATGGATCTCCTACTTTAAAGCAGGAACCTGAAGAAGTGAAGTCCTATCTAAATACATCAAGTGTAATGCAGTCTCCTGCTCTTAGAACCTCACATGAAGACTTAAATGCAAAGAAAAGACCTCAGGGTTTGGAATAAAAGCCCTGTCAGTTCACTTTAGCACAGAAATATTTCACTAACTAACTGTCTCTCCATCTTAACCAATCTGAAACTATGCTTCACAGTGCAAAACCACAGATGCACAGCAGCCCTAGAGCAAACAGTAAGTGGAGAAATTTTCACTCACTTCTGAAAGCTTTCCCTAAAGGCAAGGAAGACTCCAGATTTTATATTTGTATCCATCCTGTCCTTCACCCGTGGTAGGCTACGGTAATTATATAAAAAGCTGCAAAAGCAGCTTAGATCCCTCCAGCAGTTTTCAAAGTATCTTACTCTATATCCAGCTGCACAATATCAAGCTATACTTTTTATGGTGACATTTTGCTGACAATCCAAACCTCAAGGGCCAAGCTCAAACAGAAACTCTCAAAGAAAGAAAAAAAGCTCAAACCAGACATGTAGACATTATCTTCAATAATGCTAGACAGACAACATGGGACCAAAGTGGGAGTTTGTGAAAATGAGCTGCAAATGGTATAAAAAGACGGTAGTAAAACTAATAAAAGTTGACGTCCCACTAAGTCTAGGATTCTCAAGGGCATTTCAAAGCCTATGAGGATGCAGCCCCGATGTTAGGAAAAGGCAATTGAATGCAAAGTGATGGTGCTTCTTTGTGAGAGAGGTAGAAATCTTTTTAGGATGACACCTGGGGTATTCTGCACCTGGACTGCAGCTTCAGTGGTTCAGCACTGATCTGTGACCTCAGCCCAAAGGACCTGGACTCCTTAATGATTGTGCAATGCACAAAGCGCCTTCTACTCCGTCCTTCCTGCTCCTTACAGTGGGCTCACCCAAACCCAGAAACTTCACCACAAGATCATCACAGAAGACAGGTAAGTGCAGTAAAGAAAAAGAATGAACAGTGCTTGATTTGAAAATATATTCAGATATTTCAGCATCTATCTTGGGAAAGGGGAAAGGGATGCTGTATGTATCCAAGGCATGTGTAAATAGTGCAGGGGAAAGGTATAAGATGATGGCATGGCCAAAATGCTTCCAAAAAGTTTCCTAATGACCTATTCTTTCCTTCAGGTAGAGAGAAATGTATTTTTGCATAAACATAACAATGACACTTCTTTGAAAGTTTAA
The DNA here is from genome assembly GCA_024865655.1 of Emberiza elegans. Lineage (NCBI taxonomy): Eukaryota > Metazoa > Chordata > Aves > Passeriformes > Fringillidae > Emberiza > Emberiza elegans. Next base: position 20,635,169 of record JALJVW010002597.1, on the reverse strand, counting down.
AACAATTTAAATCAAAGACATTTTGGAACCAAGGAGTTTCCTGACTCCTAATTTCATATCCAGCTTATTAGTTTCTATAGTCATCAGGTAGATGAAAAATACAATTAATAGATATTTTAAAAATAATTGCAGAGGATGATGTCATGAAGGATATTCTTTTATTTTCTGCATATTGGCTGTTACAGACTATGGTTCAGGTAAATTTTCCTCAATTTTTATATTGTATTTTGCTATTGTGGAGAATCTCTTTCCCATAATAGAAAAAGTAGAATAAACTTACATATTATAAGTATGTATTTCTTCTCAGATGCCATGAATGTCTACTTACAGAAAGTTTCAGTGTGCTGCTTATTACCTCACTACTTGAGTTTGAATAATCTCCCTTGAGTAGATAAAGCACAATCAACTCAAAGCAACTATTCTAGCATACCACTAAAATCACAAGAGTACAAGATGACAATGAAATATTTTGGAGATCTCAACATATTATTAGAATTGAAGAACTGAGATTTTTGTTGGGGGTTTTATTGTTTGATTAGAAAGAAACTGCATGATACAGCTAGTCCAGGCTGACTCTACTTTGGAAAAAGCTTTGCTACCAATTTTTTTCCTCAAAGAAAGACAGAAGTGGAAAAAAAACCTAACTTGTTTTAACTGTGCAAAATGTGTGCGCTTGCTACTAAAATTTGCTCAGCCAAAGTCATACAAATTAGTCTCTGGAGGCAGGAAAGGCCATAGAAAGAAAACAACTTGACTTGTTTTCCAATAGCAATAAGTCTAACAGCTTGTGGGGCTGTTCAGAAGGCAATGAGCTATGGCCTGCACAATGAGGCCTCGTTCTTAGAAACACAGGCTGCATCCAAAGCAACCTGTGCTGAAGCACTGCAATACCTGCACTTTTTACAGTTTTTGGGATCCCAAGATGAGCTTGTTTATAGATGAGACAAATTAGCTAACAATTTTTTCGTTCCATGTAATTATTTGATCGGTATTTAATAAGGTTATGTGTGTTAGTGTCAGCTCCTGGTAAAACAGCACTGAAGAATATTGGTTTTCTAAACTTTGACATTGGAAATTTGCAAGTAATACATTTGAAATTTTGGTCTAGTGCTTGATTTAATTCCTGCAAAACTTATATCTTGTAGCAAATCTAGAGAGAGGAGTTACAGAGGTGTTTTATATAAGTTTAAATTCCAGCTTATGGTGAGACATGAAGATTATTCTAAACAAAACCAGAATAAAGTACCTGAACTTCAGGAGGATGTTATCATTTGTATTTTCTACATATGGCCTTACTAAACAATATCAGTGGAAGCTCCTTCTACAGAGGAACAGGCAATCTAAACATGTACTGGTGGTCTGGGTAGGGGGTCAGGGTGCCATCAGTAGTGACTAATCAATGATTCCTCTGATGCAAATCAAGCCAACTGCATTTCTCATTGTCCATCCTGTACTGATTAATGTCAAGGTAGAAAACAGCTGAGATTGGGAAGACATTAACATTTTCCAACAGACCAGCCTTCATTCCTTATAAATAGCTATTCCACAAATGAGAGCAAAGCACCCACTAGAGCCCCTATCTACTCTTTTAGGTCACATAATTGGTGATTTGATTTTAATACTAACAGTCTCAAATATGAACCCAGAATAGCCAAAAGTGACCAAAGCAAGCATGGCTGTGAAATACTGTGTGAATGCTACTCTGCAGGTATCACTCACAATTGTGAAATTTCAGTTCAGAATTCAGCCACCTTTGATTACTGTGGGCTGTTGACTGGCAAGCTGTGCCCGTGGCACACAACTTTCAGTGCACAGACCTACCTGCCTTCCCCCATTTCTTCAGAAAGGCTTGATATTAGGAACAGGTGGAATGAGTTTTGTAATACAATAGTGACTTTCTGCCACCACATTGAAATCAAATACCATAGAAGATTACATCTAACATCTGACTGCCAAGATAAATGTATGTCTACAACAATGACTAATCTTCATTTTCGCAAGTGACATTTGCTTATTCAAGGCAGCCCACTAATCTCACCACCTGTAGAGAAATCAGGAAGCTCTTGACTTTCCATTACTTTTAGTCTAGAAAAGGCACCTGAGATTAACAATTGTGAACAGTTAGCTCAGTCTGCATTTCTTGATCTTGTAGTTTGTATTGTTCCCCCCACTTGCCATATCTCAAAGCATAGGGCCCTGCTTGCCAAGAACCCAACATCAGCAAGACAGAGTCCTCTGGGGGCTTGTCCTGGGTAGCTGGAAGCATTCTGCCAACTAAGAAATTGGCCCCTTTGTAGCTAAAATTAGACTGAAAATTCTTCAGGCTTTGCTTTCAAGCGAAGCCTGGCACAGGCTTCTCTGTCACTGCAAAACAAGGATGATAGGTGGATTAGGTAGTGGGCTAGAGAGAGATGTCATCACCAATCATCTGACTGCCTGTGAGGGAAACAGTGAGTAACACTGGACAGTTAAGGTTCAAAGTAATTCAAAGTATCTGCAATTTAATGGATAGACATCTGGAAATGGTATCCCATCCAGTTAGCACATCATTTTGGATAGCTGGAGTTCAGCTAACTAAAGTTGCATTATAAGTGCATTATGGAGATTTTCCAGTATGCCGTTTCTTTAACTTTGGAAGTCTTTAAGATTCTTACAGCAAAGCCACTGCTGTAGAACACAGGGGAAAACAGACAAACAAATAAAAAGCCCCAACAAAAACAAAATCCCCAGTGTAATGAGTGAATCCAACCAACATTCTAATACATTAAAGCCCAAATCTTCTTGCCAAGACTGACTGGTCAGGGAGGTGAGATGTCTCTAAGACAGCTACCAATAGGTTCTCTCCTACCAGAGCTGAAAAACCCGGCTGAGTTGGCCAGCAAAAATGTAAAAGAGACATTAATCACAGCAGCCTGCACCTTCCTTGCAAGCACTGTGTACCAGCAGGAAAAAGGAATAGAGATAGCACTGAAGACAATGCAGCCTAGACTGCTCTTGTGCTCTATTGCTAGCTCAAAGACACTGTAATTAATTGATTTCTATTAACTTCCCTGTCAGAAGTTAAAAAAAAAAACCAAAAAAACAAAAAGCCCTGAAGGCAAAACAGCCTGATTGGACAAGTTTTCTTTAATTACACGTTAAAAAAGCTCACTGCCCCCACTCAGACAAAAAAGGCAGCAAACACAGCCTCCAGAAGGAACATGAGGAGGATTTAAATCTGCCAGGTTCAGTATTGAAGTCTACACCTCCTCTTCTACCTTCTGTTATGCAGACTTATGTTTAAAGACTGATGCTATCACAGCATGACTTGCACACTTGGGAAATAAAATTAACCAACAAACCCACCACACCTTTTTCCTCCTAACATGTATGGCTAATAAATACATGCTATTGGGGTTATCTTCATTTCTGACCTTGTGCTTCCTAGAGCAGCAAAACTTCCAATGCCACATTACTGCAGAAATTCCTTGCTTAGAAGTTTCACAGCAATGACACAACTTATCCATTCACTTGGCCATCATTCTGCCAGTGACAAAAGATTATAGTGTTATTGATCAGCCTCTGATTTATCATCCCTTTACTGGTTTGTCAGAAATTTGAAGTGCTTAAAGGGAGAAGTGTTACATGGAAAGTGATACGAGCAGGTACTCCTTGCTTTCCAGTGCACTGTGGAACATTTCCTACAAACTCTGGAAGACCTTGAACAACCAAGTTCTAAGACATCACTATTGTGTACTTTACAGATATTTGAAGACATTCTAAAGACTTCAGCAATGCTTTTTCTATTTTAAGCAACCTACAAAAGTTTTCAAAAATTCCTTAATGTATTTCCATGATAGCTGCTCTTTCAGCTCAAAGAAAAAACAAACAAACAAACAAACAAACCAATCCCCCAACAAGCCCCAAACAAACAAGAAAACAAAAAAACCACAAACACATAAACGATTCAAACTGGAACAGTGTACTATTTTAAGATGTTAAGACTCTCTTCAGAAACCACAAGTACATACATTAGTTATCAGAAAATTGTGCCATATCCATGCTGATAAAAATCCTTCCATCACTTACTCATATTCTTAAGTAAACAGCAGATAAACACATAGCTCAAATCAAGATGCAGTTATGAACATGCACCCAGAATTTATTGGTGAGCTACTCCAATGAGGATAACAGTAGTACCTTCTTTTTGCTGCAGTAAATCTGCCATTTCTTCTCTGGAGGGAGTGCAAACATAGCCTCTCTGTTCTTGTCTGTGAGATCCAATTCATCCTGGAGATTGAGAAAAAGAAAAACAGTAAAAAAACAGTCATCAGCTGCATTGGTAACTTCTAATAGGTTGAGAGGTTTTTGGATCAGGCATGTTTGACTAGTCTTCAATCAAGAGGACTTAGCAGATCCCAAACACTCCAAAGATTATTGGTTTCATGATGGTTTCCTTGCTACCTTGAGTTCTCCCTGTCAGAGCACAACCTTTGAAGAGAGGCAGCCTGAACTACTCCCATGTCAAACTTCCATTACTAATGATGAGTGAAGGATGGGAAGGATCACATGAATAGGATGAAGTTAAAAACTCAAAGCACTGGATTATGTGACACAGACATTCCTTATGACACTTAGAGAAAGGATGAAAGTTTGATGCATCCTTTTTCCTGGCTGGCAATACCAAATTGCTCTTCTGTAAATTGAACTATTTTTGTTCTATCTTTCAAGCAAAGGCTATGAGACAGTTGTCATGTCATCAGCAACCGACAGGCTGAAATGTTTTTCCAGATGTTTGTTCTCTAAACCACACAATCCCCATCAAAGACACCCAGCATTTCAGACATAAAGGACAGAACTCCACACTGCCTCATCAGATTGATCTGAGCAGCACATTCAGTCTCTGTTAAGAAAAGTGAGCTCAGTAGAACACACCCTCTTAGAGCTGAGCCAAGCTTACAATAGTAAAATGAAGGATAATACTAGGATTTGGAACTGAGCACCAAATTCCACAGCTTTGGTTATTCCTCTGTAAAAGGTGAATAACGGCAGACTCTTTTCCAATGCATGTCTCTAAAACTATCAAATAAGAGATTGCTACTTCCTCTGTGTTAATCCAGTACTGACCAGAACAGGGCTCCAATCAAAGCTGACTATTTTAGGTGCTAATAAAGAGAACTAAACAAAAAAGAATGGTCTTCAGGGCAAGCAGACTATATGAGCAAGGACAGATGAAGATGTCTAAATTAAGAGTTTCAGGAATATAAAGAAAATCTTCCAGTAATGTTTCAATGAATCAGTTTTGGCAGGGGTTTGAGATTTTTCCCTACGTATTTGAAATATTTGGAGAAGGAAGTGTGCAGGGGTCCTATATCAAGATGACATTGTGGCACTAAAATGCTGCACACGCAGATTCTGGCACCCACACTAACCTTGTCCAAGCAGAGACAATACCTCTTTAACTCAGCCCAACAATGGCTCATTCGGAAAGTGTTCAGGGCTGGGAAACTTGTGAAAACAGTGAGCAAAATTGCACACTGAGCCTGGTAGCGGCTGCTGACAGATTTAAAAGCCCACAGAGATTTAAGCTGCAAAAAGGTACAAAAGAAATGCAAACAGTAACAAGGCAAGGTCAGTGCCAGCAGCCCAAGGTAGAAGAAGCTGGAGGGTTATTTTAAACAAGAAAAAGTTTAAAGGGAAAAAAAAAATTAGCTGTGCAAAAAGAGTGCAAACCATGTGGAAATGTTTAGTGTGAGTTTCCAAACAAGGGGGCAGCCAAGCGAGGCAAGGAGTTTTATCCTTGCTATACACAATTAGAAAACTCAGGCCAGGATCACATTCTTGGGGGGAGAGGGAGAGTGAAACTACATGTAAGGCCTTAAGACAAGCAAAGGAATGCTGCTAGAGGTCAAGCATGTGGAAGGGAAAGGAGGGGCAGATAGGGAATCAGAAATGCCAAGTTTGGAAGAGCCACCATAGAAGCCAGAATATACATGAGCTGTCTGCACTCAGCTGAATTCTTAGAAAAAAATATGATTGTTTTATTGACCTGCTTAATTAATGCTCTTACTTTTTTTTTTTTTTTTTAATACAGTGCAGCTAACTTGGTTTTTTAATCTATAGCTCTTTTTCTGCTGGCAGATCAGACAAGCAGCAGAAGTTCTGCACAGCAGTTGTGCACTAAACTAAATGAAGATCTTAATCAATACAGTTCAAGACAACCATTTCATCAAAAGCATGTACCTATTGACTAAAACCACCCTGCAGCTTCTAGACACTGCTCTGGATACTGGCAGTATCAGAGATGTAAAGATAAATCTCCTTTCAATGGGACAGAAAGAGTATGCAACTTCCAGTCCCATAATTTTGCATCATGACATGCTTTTCAGGACAGAAGCCTAGAAAGTTAGTTTGAAAGGGTGGAAGATACAGAGGGAAAAAAGTGCATCCTGCATTATTGTGACTCAGGAGGGTAGAGGAAGCCAAAAGAACTTTAGAAGTCATCACATTAGCTCAGGTAGCATAGTAACAAGGAAACTGTTCAGGGTTTCTAGGCATAAGGGGATCACCAGAGGTGGACCCAAACACACCTGTCTGGAAAACAGCACATGAAAAATGCCTTACCATTAACATTGAAAGTTTGTGTGTGTCTTTGTTAGGAGGTAAAATGCTGGGTTCTAAAACCCAGGACAGATGGGCAGGGAGTAAGCACAAATATTCAGCAGGGAAAGAAACATTTCCAGAATGCAAAGCAGTAGTCAAGCTCCTCAACTCCATTTCCTGAAGTTAGTGTTCATCAAGGTGTGCTCCCTCATGGAGAAGAAAAAAGGAGTGGGATGAACTGAAGAGACCTGCACGTCTTCATCTACCTACACCATCAATCAAAACCTACCCTATTAAAAAAAAATATCTAAGAAACCCCTGCAAAATACAAGAAACATAAGACCTTCTTCTGGAACTCTTCAAATCATTTTACCTCTGCTGTTCTATAAAAGATGAACAAAAGATCACTGCAACTGTAGGGAAAAACCATGGATCTAGCTAAGAAAGAAGCCCCTGAATTAAGCAGGCTATTTTTCTATTCTGACTCAGGATCCTAATAGATGGCACATAAGGAAACCTGCTGCCTTGGAGGGAAGCAGGAGGAACAATAAAGAACAAATTTCAGGAGGGTAATTTTGTTCGTGAACAGGTCATTCTGACCCAATGATAGAAGCAGATCTGTCAGCATACAGAAATTCAGAGTGCAGAGTTAGCTCAGTGATGGCAAGTGGCTATTGAAAAGAGAAAGGAGTTGCCAAATTCGGAAGGAAAGGGGAAGAATGACAAACTGAATGCAGTCATCAAGACTGGGGTTGGAGCCAGACTAAGGAAGCCAATGTGACTGAATGCCCAGGGAGCAATTGCAAAGGGCAAGGAAAAAAGGGTCGGTCAGAACAAAGCAGGGAAATCTCCGTTCTCCAGCACCTGTGCAAGTTTCCCAACAGAAACATTGTAGTCCCCTTCTAGACCTTGGATGGGCTGCTTGGTTCCAGCAATTCATGCCAGCGTGACCCTGCTCAACAGAACTCAGCCTCCTGGCTCTTAAAAATGCTTGAAGTTGCATGAAATAGAGAATAAAAGGATATTTGCCAGGCTGGACTGAGGAATATGTAAAGCATGCCTAGTTAATAGTGTGGGCATTTCTCTCCTTCATTTATTTCCTATTTTATCTAGTGGTAGTTAATTCAGTTAATTTTCACTTTCTTGTGGGCATTTTATTTACTTATGTAGATTGAATTTCAATGATAAAACATTTTAAAAGAACTGGAACTGGATTTGAGGTTCAAATGCTTCCAGTCCAGTTCTCAGGCCAAAAGAGAAGATGGCTTCCATTCAAAATGGCTACAACCCAAGGAAATAAGAGACAGAGAGAAAGAAACAGAACAAGAAGAAGGAATGGGTAGGAAACATAAATCCAGTATTTTGCAGGATTTAAAACTACATTATGTCCCTTGTTTTTGGGAACATTCATCAGAGCATGAAAGCTGGATTAGATACTGGGCAGCCACCAGCTCAGTAATGATACTCAAAGCTCTAGAAAAGCATTTCTCACCTAGACTGGGCAGTTCTTTGTTTAGTGACACAAAATGAAATTAATAAAGGAGAAAAGTAAGATTTTGGTAAAGTAGAAGAGTGGTTCACTTGGAGAGAGACCCACTAAAGGTGAACTGTTAACACCTACCAACATGCCTACCTCTCTAAAGGAGAAACCTCCAGGCCATAAATACACAGAGAACCACAGCTTCTGGTCTCCAGCATCCCCTGATTTGAAGTCAGAATCACAGAGGTCAAGAGCCCCAAACTTGGTTCTCCAGGGATATTTGGACACTAATGGGTGGAGATATCCTCAGTTTCAGTTTCTCATTCTACTCGTCCCAGGTCCACTGGCTGCTGGACTTAGCAGTCATGGGGAGTTTCACACTGACTTAAGGTCAGACAGCTGCTTTATTTTGCAAAATACAAAAACCAACAAACCAAACCAACCAACCAACCAACCTTTACAGGCTAGTGGGTTGTTTTGTTGTTGTTGATGATGTTTTGTTTTATCCTCATAAATGTTTAATGAGTCATGCATAGCATTTCCAGCATTACGAAACCCAGACTCCTCATATGATGTCTACTGCAGGCAATAACTTGATTAATATGGGCCTAACAAATATTTTGCCAGAAGGAAAATGACATATTGCTTATTTTCTTATGTTCAGTTGGATAATTGTCTTATTTCATCAATTTCTTATAATTTCAGCTACAGAGAGTTGCATTACACTTTTAATTTTTTTACCTGCAGGTCACAGTTTCTCTTACTTACTCTCCTGGGAGAGTATTCTGTCTATAAGCATTCTCCCCAGGCCTGTGTTTCACATTTAATTGCTATCTTTGTGATTGAGAGATGTTAAAGATATATAAGCATATTCTGATTTTTTTAAAAACTTTATTTCTACCTACAAACATATTCAGGCAACTATTTAAGCATTATTTTAAAATTATATGCTTTTATGATCCTCACATTAAATAGCTTTGACACAAAACCAATCTTTATTTTACAACATAGAATCCAACACTAAGAAATAACTCATAGGCAAACAGGCTTCAACACTCCCACTGCTCAGAAATGCCTATTTTGACTGTCTGATTACAGCTCTGTTGCATTGATTGGTTCTTTAACAGCTGATGTGTACTCAAGCAAAAGGACAGCCAGGTCTTGACACTAACAGGCTCCTTGGGAACCAGATGGCACAAACTGGAAAAGTTCCCCAGAAACTCTCCTCTTCTTTGTTAAACTCAAAATGGAAACTTTAAAACTTCCAGAACAGATGAGGTCAGCAGTCATTTGACCTGTGACAGCACCAAAAGTTTCAGAAGGCTGCGTGAAACCCTGCAAAATACAAAGCCACAGAAACAGCTTTGTAGATGGTCAAACACTTTCCAACTCCCCACCTCAAACAGGCTGGCTGATTTTGTGTTACAGGTGATTTATTGTCTCTCTCAAGATGGTGATAACAATACTATTTGCAATATTTTTTGTGCAGTTTGCTCCATCACACCAGCATTACCTTTAATGATTCTTTGTGAGTCATCAATAAGGAAAACTGAGATTTTACTCTAGGACAGGCTTCACAATTTGAAGACTATTTATTTTAATAACTTGCCTGGAATGTTCACTTCAAAAATTTAGGTTCCAAGGGTACATTCATTTTCACATTATACTCACTGTATGAATTTTATTTTAATGCACTGCTCTTACCGTGCTTGCTGTCCATATTCCCATATTCCTTTCATTCCCATGTTCATACTCCTTTTTTTTCTTTCTCTTGTACACACCTACCATTTTTTTTCCCCTCACTAATCTTTTTCTCATTCCCCTTGACCTTTTTCACCTGTCAAGTACAAATGCACTCTCCCTCTTCCACCTCATCAATCATTCTCTCTCACTCTCTTAACAGCACCAAATCCACCCAAGTTACAAAATCAATTATAATGCACTGCTGCCAGGATAAATTCCCTGTCCAGTATGATACCTGTTACTTCAGGCTCCCCAAGGTCATTTATATAGTTGTCTGTCACTATGTCCCCAAAGAGGCCACGTTCCAGTTCCACCAATGCTCCCAAGTGCCTTAGCACAGATGATGGCCTTATGCTCTGAACAAATTTGTTTAAATCTTGTACAAAGTAAACAATGACTATGACACACCGTGGGATCCTATCCAGCACCCACTGGCAGGCCCCAGAGAAGGTTCATGTTCATGTGTAATTACTTCAAGAGGATTGTTGATGGTGGGTTAATCAGTGCTGAAATGCAACTCAAGCAAACACAGGACAGAAGGCACTGACATGCCTGGGACTTTAGAAGAAAGAGAAGCAGTGGAAGGAGATCAGGGGCAAGGTTGTCAGCAGCACACTACAAGTTTTTGGACTAGAGAATCTTATCCAGCATAACTATTACCACTTTAGGACCACGTTGCTAACACGTGACTGAAAGCTGCATTTTCACATTAACAACAGCCCCAGGAACATTTATATTTCTGTTATATTTTGTTTCATGCTGCCTATGCCAGTTTCCATTGGCAAATAACAATCAGGTTAGTCTGGTTGCTCACATTCAAGCTGTGCCCACCAAAAAGGGAGTAGCAGAAATGCTCTTGTCATAAGTCCAGAGGCAGTTGTCCAAAAAGCTGTTTCAGAGATAAGTGCAGTGAATGAATGAAGTAATGAACCAAAACAATCTTACTCAGATCTCAGTCTCTTTGCAAAGAACTTACGAATCCTTCAAATAGAAGAGATAAACCTTCCCTATTTAATCACTGTGTCTACCTCCAGGGGACAGTATAAGCTTGTTCCCCTACAGTTTTCCTTCCACTGTTTTGTTCATTCCAGCTCCCCAGGCTGACATGTAAGAGGTAGCCTGCAGGAAGAATGCTCATTTCCAATGCTGAGGAAGTCGATGAGGCATTCTGAAAGACTGCCTGTCTGAACTGTCAGTGAATGAGGTTCATTTGACTGCACAAACCACCTAAACTCCAGTACCAACTGGAGCAATGAACAGTGCAAAAGTTTTTGATCAGTCAACAGCATTACCACCCACACAGCCAGCACATCTCCAGGTAAAACACATTGGTCAAAAACTCCCACTGGGGCGCCTGGTATATGTGCTAAGCCACAGATAACCCATAAAGTAAAAAGCAAAATGAGCCCCAAAACAAGCAAATCCCTCCCCTCAAGCTCCTCTATCTCATCCTAACCCTTTGAATAAAAGCAGCCTTTGTAAAGCACGCGCGCAGCACACTGTGAGAGGCATGGCAGTAACACTTAGATCAGTTTTACAATTGGTAAGAATTAGGTTCATCATGGTAAAACATCATTGGGTTCCATGTATTTGCATACACATAGTGTGTGTATGTGCAGATATGCATGCCTCCCACACCTTACATACACAAGAACTATACACACAAGGCATATCACGTAACATCGGCCCATACCCACAATGTTTTATCATTACATTTGTGCATTAGGATACCACTGTGCACACATGAATTGCTAACCCAGCCTGTTGGCAGAGGAAGCAATGTTTACATTTCAGCTACTGCCATGGATCTGACTGTAAAGCAGAGAAGCAGACAAACAAAAGGCTGTGATTCCCATTACACTCTTTTCCTCCTTGCTTTTTCAAAAAGTTGCAGCTTTAAAACCCCTTCAGTACTAGGGGCCCAAACATCTTGATTCTCAGTCATAACAGTACAAGACAGAAAGCACCTGATGTTTACACACTCAAATATGTGTTTCTCCTCTACCCTGCCAACACAGAAGTTACTCATTCTTAAGGCTCAGCAGCAGCATCCATGAAAGGCACTGCTTTTGGTGGAGAAATTCTTCACACACAAAGTCAACCAACATGGCTCGCTCTCATCCCCAAATGCACCCCTCATTATACTGCATTCTTTTTCCCTTCTTAATCACTGGTTAATTGCTTCCTTGTTTCCTGGAGAAGAGCTAAATCCTGTCCTTCTCCTACTCAAAGTTCTCTGTGACTTGACAGCACACAAGTACACATAACCAGCAATGCCTGTTGTGGCAACCCCCTCTCACAGGCCACTTGAAACAGCATCTGCTGTTCATTTTTCTGTCCTTCACAGGCAAACCATATGCTTGAGACAACAATCTGCTGGGCCAAACAGAAAGAGAAAGAATGAGGAAAACCAGTACCTTCAGTACTTCATGCAACAATACACACAGGTGTTTAGAGAGAGGAAAAGATCAAGACTCAGACACGCACTCATATGCAGGGCTATAATACAGGTAGAACAAGAGGGATATTCTATGGATATGATTGGGCATATGAGAGCAATAATGTAAAACAGCTGTCTGTCATCACAGCTTTTTCTGTTAACGTGGGCTGCATGTCCATGTCAGTGAATTTGAATGAACACAATGAGAGGGACAGGGATGAAAACTGAATGGTCAGGCTCATGTCTAATCTAAATCCCTGCTGCTGCAATTTAAGCCTATTACTTCCGGCCCTATCAACCACTAATGTGGTGAGCAAATTTTTTTCCTTCCTCTTGATAACAGTTTCTGAGGCTGTTAAAGACTGTTGTAATGTCCCTTCCCACTGAGGCTAAACAAACCCATGTCTTTCAGTCTTTCTTTGAGGATATGTCCTCTGGATCTCTCACTCCTCTTCTAATTGACTTCTGGCCTTTACCCAGTCAAAGTACATCTTTCTTGAATTGCACTGTTCAAAAGTGAGAACAGTGCTCCAGCTGAGACCTTACCAAAGCTGAGTGCAAAGTTTATTTCATGCATCTTCCAGACTGCCCCTGTGGTTATATACTCCACATATTCTATAGAGCCAATGACCTTTCTTTTTAGATAAAACCCCTCAAAATCTGCATGACTTATGTTCACTCATGCTTAACTAGAATTCAAGTTTTTTCTCTGAAAAAACTGTTCCTGGCTGCTTTCTGTCCTGAATTACCAGACTTGCTATTAAAAGGAGTTTCAACTGAGCCCCTTGAGTGCTGTAATTTTTTTCACACATCTTTCCCACCTTGTTTTAAGCTTATCTTTTAACATATGTACAGTATGGGTATGTGCCCAGTGATGCTCTAGAGAGATGCGCTGCTTACTGAGGGCTCATACTGGGGATATCACTGAGAGACTACCAAGCCTCAGACGGTCAGCTGACTATTATCCACTGCTGTTGTTTCAAGTGGGCACAAGTGATACGAGCAGGAGCAGTCTGAGGAGTATCCAGAGGGATTACAGAGCTCTGGGAGCTGTGGCAAGGGACTCTGGAGGGCAGATATCTTTTCCATCAATTCTCCTGGTCAAAGGGAAGGGGTTTAAAAAGGGCCAATTAAATCTGCTAAATCAACTAATGGCTACAAGACCAGTGACACCAAACCTGTGTTTGTAATTTAGACCATGGGATTAATTTTGAGAAACCTGTTTTTCTGGGGATGACAGGTCCATCTGTCAGAGAAGGGGAAGAGCATCTTCAGTTATCATGTCACCAAGATGGTGAAGAAGGCTTTAAACTAAAGTTGCTAGGGAAGGAAGCATCAATCCATCTACTCCTACCAATTTGATGCCACTGTCAGCAATAGATGTCCAGATACTAGACAGGGATCACATGTCAGCAGGAGAGCACCTGGAGAGCAGCAAAAAGGAATTCCAAGCACTGCTGCCAGTAACTTAGAGTCATCAGAGACCCTACTAAAATGCCTCCATACATCATGTAGCATGGGGAATAAACAAGAGGAGTTTGAGATGTGCACATGCCTGCAGGGCTTTGATCTCACTGGCATCACAGAGGTGGTTCCTCTGAGCTGGAATGGAAGACACTTTAGAAAGGTCAGGTAGAGATGATGAGGAGGCAGTGGTGCCCTCTATGCCAGTAACCAGCAGGAACACGTGGAGTTCCACCTGGGGATGGGTGAGGAGCTGACTAGAAGCTTATGGGACAGGTTAAAGGGAGGACAGGGACACTTTAATCTGCTGTAGGCTGCCTGGCCAGGAAGCCCTTCTGTAAACAGACAGCAGCAGCCTTGCAGTCACAAACCCCGGTCCTCCTGGGGGACTTCAGCCACTCCCATATCTGCTGGAGGGACAGCAGAGCAGAGCGTAAGCCATCCAGGATTTTCCTGGATCACACTGATGATCATTTCCTAATAGATGTGCTCTGTATTTCACCATCCAGTCAATTCAATAAAAACACCAAACAGAACTTAAGCTGTTCTATCTCTCCTTGATACAGTTTTTTTCACCATGACAGGTTGCAAGTCCTCTAGTACAAGTGCCAAATTTACCTCCACATGTACATGGTACCAAATACCTCTCTCAAACAGAGCTTCCAGCATCAGCATATATAACACTAAATAAAAATAAAATCTGCTGTTTCAGCACAGTGCCCATTTTCCACCCCTTATTTCCTTTCCCGCCCCTCATTTCCTCCCTCCCTTCCCCCTCCCTGTGCCAGGGCTTGTTTTTCATGCCAAGGTCCTCTAGCTGAGACCCTGTATGGGAAGGCAGTTGTGGGAAAGGTTATTAGGAAACTGCCATCTAAACTGCTACCTTTCCGGCTTCCACACCCTCTCCCTCCCTACAAAGTCCCCTCTGTTCTGTTTCAATACTAATGAGTTCAGAGGAGGTTCCTAGGCTGGAGCAATTCACAGTCTAGACTGTGCCAAAGCACACAGGCACACACCTCTCTGATCGCTTCCTGCCCAAACACAGCCCTGCTGGCTCAACCTTCAAAATGTGGGCTGGGGATTGCTGCTGCTGCTCTGCCAAAGGCAGCCTGAATTTCCAGGGGCGTCAGTGCCACCTACTCCTCCCCTCACAGCTTTATCCTCTTGTGTGCATCCCATTTGCCATATGCCCCTATAGAGGAAAACAAGGGTAAGTCAGAGCTTGGCTGACCTTTAAATCTCTGATAAAATATTACGTAAAAGGGCAGGAGGAACTGAGACGCTGGTTAAGAATTTAATGAGCAAAATTAACACCTTTTTGAGCTTTGGTTGTGCAGCTTTGAAGCACATGCTCAAACTTATACGCAGGGTAAACTCACAGGAACTCCACTAAATCAACATCATTTTCTGGCAGAAGTTCGGGTTTACACAGACAAAAGCAAAATCAGAAGCTAGTTTAGTTTTCGCTTGCCCTCTGAGTTATTCCAAATTTGGTAGTGCAAACCAGAAATCAGAATGCCCCAAACTCCATTAAATTGAGTGGACTTACTCTGGATTTATACCACTGGAAAACATTGATTAAAGAACCTATTTTAAATTGTAACAGACTAAACCTCTGAGCTTAACCACCTTTAACAGTAGCTAGCTCTGTAATCTACAGCATGGATTTCCAACATAGAACAGACTGAGAAGTTTAGCAGTCTCCTTTTCACTAATTGTTAACTTTTACTTCAATAAATAAAGATGATCTGTATTTACTACTAATCAGCAAGATTAGTCCATAGTAAATAAGTAAATAATCATCCATATCATCCATATATAGGTCTTCTCTTATCTCCTCTGGGTTGAAGAGGAGGGAAATTCCACAATTCTCTTCCCTCACATAAACAGAGTATTTCCATAGTCAAACAGTGAATTGAAGGCATGACAGTATATTTGGTTATTCACTCACACCCTGTCCTGTCTCATTGCTCAAGTATTCTGATAAGCAGAACAGAAATTACTGCACTGACATCACTGGGCTTAAGAAAACACCACCTAAGACGCTTTTCTCTCTATATTTCACTAAAGAAATTATGATAAATTTTCACAAAATGCAGCAAAAAGAATAAGAGAAGAATGAATATGTGCCTTGCATTGTCTCCTAACAACAAATAATAACTGCATTTAGTATCTGGTTAAGCATTTGTAATCCAAAGTTCTTGCACATCATTAATGTATAAGCCAACAGATTCACACCAAGCAACAAAACTTGTGCAGCTGTTCCTCTCTATTCAAGATGTAATGCTGAAACACAGCCACTAAAGCAATCCCAATGGATTTTCCATGACTCAGGGATCTCCCTGGACACCTTCCAAACTGCGAAACTGCAATCTGCTTTCCCCTTGTAATTTCCTTTGGAGAAGTTATTCTTCAAGCCTCCACCTAGTAAACTATTGCATAACACTGTTGTGCATGCTGCTAACCTTTTCCAAAGGTTGTTAAGTGTGGGCAGTCTTTCCTTTCCTTTATGTGGTCAACAAATGATGGCAAACTGCAAAATTAAAAGATGCCCTGAAGTGTTTTTAATGTAAAAGTGCATAGAATATACAAATGTCGACTAGGACCTTTTTGCATACACCACTGGGTCTACAGGAAGGCAGTAGAGTCTTGCATCAGATTCTCCCTACAAAAAGAACAAGTAGATAAGAGCAGGGCAATGTCTATGACAGGAGGCAGTAATAGAAATTTGCTCCCAAGTTCTTCAAACACAAGACATTTGCCACTGGAAGACTCTTGTACTGCCTATAATCTACACATGCTTCATGTTTTCAGCACCTTTTCAATCTGGCTACAATTATGCATTAAAACTGCCCTAAGGAGCATTACTATTCCCTGTTTCACACAAGGGAAAAAACCCCTCACAAATGTATGAATTTAGTTGTGTAAATATGCAGGGGTAGCTAGGAAAATGCAATGTCCTTGAAAAGTTTTCCTCCCATCAAGCTTACAGACAAGGTAGCTGACATGTTAAAGCCCTGGGTCAGTGCTGTTGCAGTGCCAGGTGGAAGGCATCTGTCTGTACTGCCTAAGAATAAAAAACATCAAAACAGAGCAGAGTGGCAGTCTGGTGTGATGACTGACAGAAAAAGCACCTTCTGACACTTGCTTTCCATGTGCTGCTCCCACCTGGTGCTGAAGGATGAACAGAAGGACCTCTGCTGCATTTAGTGACACCAAAAGCTTCTCCTAGGGTGGAGCAAGGTGCCAGGAAACCACTGACCTGAAAACCTTGTGCCCTAAAAAGGTGCTACTCCATCCACCTCACCTGTAGCACCTTGTGCTCTCCACCTTGGAGCCTTGCACACCAAGCAAAGAAGAGGCCATTTCCTCCAACAATGGAAGAGCAATCCCAAATCACCTCAACAGGTCCCCTAAATGATAAACAACCTTGAGTACTGTTTGAAGATAGAATCCACCTGCAGAAAGGCACAGAGACATGACATAATTACAAACCCTTTTCCCCCACTCTCCCTCAGGCCGTATGATACACTATCGAAGCCACGATTATATCTGATATAAATTGTTACTTGGTGAGCAACTACAGAAACTAATCTTAGTCAACATATTAAACAGATGATACTTCATGATTGTTATCATCTTCTCCATTCAATTATCTTATTTTGTTAACAGTTCCTCTAAAACCCCAACTACAGTCTACCTCCCTAAAGATAACTACTATCTGGCAAGACACATCCCATCACGTTTCTCAAACTTTTCTCTTCACTGGAAAATTTCACTGCTTCCCCAGCTTCAGGTGAGTAATTATTATAAATTATTAAAATTTTATAAGGTCTTAAATGACAGAGGGAACTGGCTTCCTATTTCTTGCTGACATCAGGCTAAGTATCAAAACATACCTCCTACAGTATCTCAGATCTGGCCCTTCCTCTATAAACTGCAGAAGAAAGAGACATCTGTCATTCAACCTTCCCTTGATCATAATTCATTCACTCCAAAAACACAGCCAAAAGATCATCTTGGCCTAGCATTCTTTCCATATCATCTCCATCTTTGCAATCGGTTTTCACTTTCCCTTCAGCACCACAGCTACTTCATTTGTTGTGTCTTTTTCTTCAGTACTGTGGAAGACACTTCTTATCACAATTTCCCATCCAGTTACAATCTGGTGAACATGGTCTTTGCAAGACATAGTACTTTCCTCTTGTCATTTCTTGCAGATGCTTTTCTGGCTGGCACTTTCTCGTCCCATATTATCTTTCTAATCTGTTTTATAACAATCTCTCACCTTTCCTTAGCAGATCAAATCTAGATTCAAATATTCTCTCCAGAAGGTGAGGGATGAGGTCTTAACAATAGATTTCTAAGCCATCAAATAGAACTCTGAAAAACATAAGACACTAATAAAGAGAATTGAAGGATAGAAACCACAGAAGGGCAACAATCACACTCAGAGACGCCATCCCAAAATGTTGGGGCAAGAGGACATCCCTGTACTGCTGCTGTTTGTGCTATTTCTACTGAAGAGAACCCACTCTCTAAGTCATCAGGCAAAGTGGCAGGAAATACATGGGAATGCTGGTGCAATTCTAGGAAGAGGGTAGAAAATTCTCTATTCTGTATCCATCCAAGTCTAGCTGGAAAAGCTCCAGAAAGCTGAAACAGAGATAAGTTAATTTGATCCTTCCAGCTAGCACGTATGACTCCTACTATCAATATCATCTCAGTGTTTTATCCTTCAGGAGCCCTCAGGCTCAATCCAGAAAGTTGCTGACACTTTGTTATAGCTATAGTGGAACACAAAAGCCATTCAAATATTAATTATACCTTACTAAGGAAAAAGGCCAGAGTAGAGCTTTATGTTATTTTTTTCTTTTTATATTATGCTGCCTAACACTTGCAGCTATACTGTCATGCCAAAACATGATAGTATTAGCAAATCAGGTGATAAAGGTGTTAGAAACACATGGCCACAAGATTTCTGAACATTAAACATATCTACCCTATCCATGATTTCAGGGTTAGAATATCATGAGAGCTCTTGAGCATTCAATTGAGGGAAGACATAAGGTTGACAACTTAGCACTTCCATCCTCTAGTGGTAGATCTATTCTTTCCCCTCTTTCTGTATCCCAAGCTACCTATGTATTGTGGTCCCAAAATCCAGTACTTCTCCTCTTTTTCCCTAGATGCACTAGATGCATTTCCCTGCATGTTCCCATGAAACAACAGCACTGCCCTGTTAAAAATATGTAGTCCTGTGAGAGCTTCCTCAGGCATTTCATGTCTACTGGAAGTAAATCATTCTCAGAACACACACAGACACTCCCTTCAAGTATTCCAACCATGACCATGACCCTTCCCACTTTTCAGAAAAGCAGTCTACTTGCTCTTCTTGGGATATTCAGAAGCAAACAACCACCACAGATGCAAAAAATACCACACAGGCCAAATTTCAGTCAATGGAAAATGATGTAACTCCACTACTGTCTTCAGTGAAACTGAACTGGTTTACACTGGGGTCATCTGTCCATAAGCTTTGTAGTAAAGCAACAAGATCTAAAACTCAGTATATGCCTGTACAAAATCCTTAAAACTGCACAGGTGCTTTGGTGACACCCCCAGCTTCTTCACACCCAAAATCTTGCACATAATACCAGATCTGGATTTGCATTTGTTTACACAGCTCTATTGGTTCTCAGACATGGAGTGTGAGACCTGGCTCCCATCTCCTGCTCCTCTCCCAGCAGCTGTGTCTCACACATTTGCATAGTGACTGCTGCTCCTTACACAGCTGGCCAGGGAGCTGGGAGCTGCCAACCAGCTGCACCTGCTGGAAGGCAGCCTAAAGTGACAGGGTAGCTGGTGCTGCACTCAGGGGCATAAGACTGTCCCTATCACAGGAATCCAGACATAGGTGAGCACCTCAAAGGGGAAGCTGTCTCTGCCACAAGGCTTAAAATGCAACACCTCTTATGGATTTGGACTTGAATTCAACCACAGAAAGCTTCTTGTAGTGACATGTGCATTAAAATCAGGGACATGTGCACATGTATTGCATATGAGACACATGTAAAGCAGAGCCAACATTATGAAAAACTCTCCCTGTACAGCAGGAAGAAAAGAAGAAACATATCCCCTGCATGGAAAAATTAAAAAGAAAAGAGGAATCCTGCGTATGTACAGTCCTGGACTATGCTGGACATAAAGGAATTTTGTGCATAACTAGACAGACTTTGATATCGCGAAGAGCTTTTGCCTCCTGAGCCTCAGTACCCTTTGCTTCAGGAATTTTAAACCACCCAGTTCTTTTGCCATTACTATAATAGAAGACAATTGCATCCGAGTACATGAAAAATATTGATCTGCCAACTATAAACTAACCCAAAAGAAAGGGACATTTTTGTGGCCTGGCCACCATCAGTGAAGAAAGTGATTTGCTGCCTCAAAGTTTTTGATTTTTTTCTACTTTCAGGGACAGCATCTTCTACTCAGAGGGCAATGCCAAGGCTTCTTCCTGGATATGAGCCTCTTTTCAGGAAACTTCTGCCTTGGTCTCACCAGCAGCATTTTCTTACAACCTCCACTAGTTCTTCCTCATTAAGTGCAAGACAGGAAGTAATAACTGGGGTGGGGAGTCTCCACTGAGCCAAGGCCAGCAAAGCCTCCTAGTTTGCTGAAGTCAGAGCTCATCAAATACAAATCAAAATGAAGGACCGCTCCAGCTGTCAATTGTGTTTGGCATTACACTTCCTGACAAATTAGGTAGATTAATTAATTACAGAGAAGCACAGAAGGGATGAGGGATGGGAAGAGGGAATTAAATAACTTCCTCTTATGGGAAAAACAGAAGAGAAGGACTTTTAAATTATGGTTCCGCAGAAATTTGCATTTAGCAACAACTCAAAGCTGCAGGCCAATGAGAGGCATAGTCTGAAACTATGATTTACATGCAGGGCAAGTGACACAGAAAGTAAATCCCTGTATTCATATGAATCCAGCATTAGGACAGAATGACTCAAACAACTAATAATTTGAAACTAAACACTTAAACCTTGGTAACATACATGAACTTCAATGACAGTAAATGTGGTTATCAATGCACATGACAAGTGTTTGGGGGTTGAAGCAAGGACCTATCATGCATGTCTGTCTAAGTCACAATCTTTCAATGAGAAACGAAGGAACTTAAATAAGCTTCAGACATAGAAGATACTTTTCTGGAAAGGTGTTGCGCCATACTGAGACAGAATAGGTAACGCTGCATCTCTGCTTCCCAGAAAAATTACAAGAGAGCTGGAGGAGAAATAGGAAAACTTTTTTCTTCAAGCCCAGCAGCAAACACATAGAAACAGACCTGATGCCCTCTTGCTCCTACATACATTGACAAATATTGTCTATATTCACATGAAAGATCACAGTGGAAGCATTTCTTGTACTCTTTACTACATAAATACTCTTGCAGGCTGCAGAGCCAAAAAAGGGGCCTCACAAACACTGCCACAGCTAGGACTTGGCAAGCTTGAGTGGGACTGGTGATATATGGGAGTGCTTATTCAATGTGGTGAAGTCTAGTTTTCATGTGAGCTTTATGTTGTATCCATTACACTAAATGGTCTGCAAGGGAGAACTAGGCATGAAGGGAACTTGCTACTTCGAAGTCAGCTGTTTGCAGTGGAAACCACTACTACAGTTATTTAGGTTTGGATCTCATCTCCCTGTAGCTGCTAAAGGTATGTTATCCAGTGTGTGCCAAACTTATGCCTTGCTAAGAAATTGCTTTGCTTCCTTTGACGAAATAAATAAACAAATTCCCAGATATTTCCATGCTTTACCTTACTTTCAATATAAAACTCTTTTCCTTCCTTTTCTCAACTTTCTCTCCTCTGGGAAACAAGATAATAATCACAGAGTTTTACTCTCTTTTAAGGCAGAGAAGGAACAGATGTGAAGAGATTTCACAGAGAAAGCAAAGATCAGAATTTTTCCAAACTTTATGCTGCTGATCAATTCATCCAATGCTAATATAAGCATGTCTGTGGTGACGCCGCTGTTCCTTTGCCTCTGTGCTGAGAGAATTAGCACAGACACCAGTTATGTGGATGGCTCATGTACTCAGAGAAGACTAATAAACTCCTTTCAGTATTCTGGCACTAAAGTGCTCACAAATACTAGCCTGGTGCGTTGAGAAATCAAGAGAGCACCATAACACAGAGAACAGGAGTAAACATCATCCTACTTCCATAGTTCTATTTCAGGAGAAGATGAAGACACTGATTTACTTAGGAAGGGATTTGTTCACTGCCATTTCTTCCAGCTAAATACCTTGGCTGGTTTGTCTTTAATTCAGAAGGTGAGCCAACTTTAATGCTGAGGCATTATATTTCATATAATGAACTCAGAGGTGATGAGATGAAAGCCTAAGAGTTGAATTTAGGGCTGTGTCAAGAAGGGACACACTTCCATGTTCTTGTGGTCACTGTTGCAGGGCACTGCAGACAGAAACCAAGGTCACAGTTTCAATCATGGTTCCCAGAATGGGCTGAGGGAAGGACAGAGACCTTGATTCAGCACTTGCTTCTATCTTTATTTAATTGCACTCAGGCAATTTTACAGGAAAATATGGGTTTGATTTCAGTGATCTTATCATTCAGGAATATATAGCAGCTCCATATCCATCATCTCTTCTACAAGATCTGGGGGTTTGCAATGGGACAACAATGCTAGATCTAGAGAGGGAGAGAGAGAAGAGTGTAGGCTGCCTCACCTGAGCAGCAACCTACCCCTCTCAGCAATTCAATGGATGAGAAGAAGTTTAAAGGCAAGACAAAACAGATGGTGGATAATCCTAAATTTTTCAAATATAGAGACTTCCTAAGTATTTATGCTGCTCCTCAAGTGTAAATGATGTACCTTTAGATTTTATGCCAAAAAGACCTATTAAGTTTTGTTCTGGAAAAGCCTGTGAAGAGGGTAAATATCAATATGAACAAAAAGCACCCAGAAAGTCAACAAAACTCCCTTCTTGGGGACTCAGAGAAAAAAAATAAAAAAAAAAAAGAAGGAAAAAACTCCCAAATTGAAAATGAAGTGGATTCAAATGCAATGTAATAGAAACCATGACAGGGAATTCCAGTTAATATCCCACCTCAGCTAAATGCAATAATGCTTCTAGGGCAGATAAGACCACAAAAGTATAGCAATAAGCATTTCTCACATCTTTCCCAGTCTAAGAACCAAATGTGCTGAAGGAACTCATTCAAGTTTGGAGGATATAACAATACTATCAACTTTGAAAACATAAACTCTAAAGAGCCATTTCTTCCCCAAGGACCTTGCATCTTAAAATAGAGAATCTTGCACTCCACCTCCTCAAATTCCATGACCATCTCACAGTCACTAACAAAACAGAACAACAAAAGCACAAGATTTTTACACTGCTCTTTCCTCTGTGCTAGCATTCTTCAATCTTTTTTTGTTTTTTCTGAATTGCTACCATTAAAGTCACCCTTCTTAATGGTCTGAGTTACAATATGGGATCGGGCTGCTGTTATAAGAGATCTAGATGGCAAAATCTTTAGTGTCAAGCAGCACACCACCTTTAACCATCTAGAAGAGTCCTGGATTCTACCGAGGAGAAAGTGTCAGAATCCACTGACAAGAATACACTGCTGCTAACAAATATGAACAAGGACATGGAGAAGCTGTTCCATGAAAAAAAACTACTTCCTTTGCCTTACAATAGTTCTTCCAGATTTTCTGTAGTTTCTGTACAAGGGAAAACATGTGTCTAGCACAGGTATTTTTGCCAGCAGGCACAAAACTATTTCGGAGCCCACCAACAGACCACCATCTGCAGCAATACTTTACCACTATATGGCACTATGGAAACAGAAATGATGCTGGTCACATCAGCCTCGATGGTCAGGTAGGGCCAGTTTTACAATTTGCAAGGTACAGGACCAGTCCACACACCCTGCTGCCTAGAGCTTCCCTCTCTGCTTGTTCATTGAAGGGAATATGCTAAAGCCAGACACACTGTCCTCTTTCACAAAAGCAGCCTTTGGAGGACAAAACTTGTGGTCATAAATATTTTTGTTTGCTTTGTATTTTGTGCATCTAGACTTTGATAAGAACTTACCTGTACTGCTACCACTGCATTCATCCCAAGGCAGTCACTACAAGCATATGGCCTGAGAGCTGGTAAATCATCTCCTGTCTTAGCCCAAACCAAATCATTCCACATCACCATGAGCCATCTTCTTCATTCAGACCTACTCTATGCACATGTTCCCAGTGCAATAAATCAAGTCAGAATTTAGGACCTATCAGGAGTAACTCTGTTTTAATTTTCTAATTAATCAGACAAGGCATAAACACAGGATCCAGCTTCAAGTAACACATAAGCCTAGAATTGTTTTTTCTGATTGAGTGTCAACAAGACCAGGCATTTCAGCAGAAATCAGCATCACCTTATCATCTCACAGTCACTGCCTTGGTCAGAGTCCAGTCAGGCAGCTGCCATTACACAACTGGATGGTCTGGGTACATCTCCCAAACAGAGAAGCTCACACACGTGTACCTGCCTCAGTCTGGAGGCTACAAGCAAGTTTGAAAGCCTGGAATGGGCCATTCCTAATTTCTTCCCCTTGAGGAATGGACATCTCCAAATTCACTTTTCATGGTACTAGTTTACGTAGCACAACAACAACAGAAGACATGCTCCTGATCCTCAAAATTTTCCTCAGAAAGGGGTAGAAACATACTGAATATTTACTGGATTGGAAAATTCATCACAAGGGAGACTTCTCCAGCGCAGCTATGCTTAGCTTTTCTTGTCATTAACTCTTCCATGGGAAAATGCCCCAGATTTTAACTGCAACAAGGGAAAAAATGAGGCTTTTAAAAATTCATTCAACCACACCAATGTTTCATTATACCCTTTGCAGAGCAGATGGCAAGATGATGCTATACCCCCTGGGCCTGCTTCAGGCAGCTAACACAAATGCTCTTCTCACTACACATCTCAGATGATGTTGGTGTCATCATTTCACTTGGGGATTTGGGTCAAAAGGCTTTACACTCAAATCTGGTTTTTATATAGTACAAGTGCACCCCGACTAGACCCTAACGGATAAGCAGCAGGGAGCGAGCACACAGCACAGAGCTCTCTCAGGCACTTCCAGGTCGCTGATTTACCCTGCTGCATTTACAGACTGAATCTTTCTAATCCAATTAAAATCTCATCTGAGCTGTCAATACAGATGTAGCCTGGTTTATTTTAGTGTCTCATAGAACGTGCATTAATCCAGGCCTGTGGACAAACTAGCCCTTCTAGGCAAAGTCTGCATTTTGCCAGCCCAGTTTCCAGCCCAGGTTCTCTCACACATAAAGCCCTCAACTGCTCTTATGTTACCTGTCTAATCAGGAACTCCTATGGACATGCACTGCCATCATATCTGGCTGCTTCATAAAATGTGTGATGTACACCATTACCCTTCTGAAAAATAGCACTTTTCTCTCCCATCTCACTTCTCATGCAACGATGGCTAGGGTGCTATCATTAAATATAAGAACTGAATATGATCTGTTTTAATTTCAATGGCTTCATTTGTTTGAAATGCATATGCCAGTTACAAGCTGTCAGCACATTTAATAAGTTATAGCAAAAACCAACAACTCTCAAACTACTGGGGCCAAAAATTTTTACAGATCATCACATATACTTGTCATTAAATTTTGCACCAGAAACATTATAAATTATACTTTTAATAGACTTCCATAAGGCAGCTGCGAGCTGTTTTGCCACAAGCAAGCACATGGAACACCAGCATTTGCCAGACATAAAACTAGAAGTTAAAAGCATCATTAATACCACCACAAACTCTCAAACTCCTTATAAAACTGATACCTTCTCAGTAAGCAAAAGCCCAGCAGCAACTCAAGCAGGTTTTTCACTATGACCCAAAGGTAAACAAGTTCAAGGTTCAGCAAGCCAAGTTCAGAAGCAAAGCACATCTGTTGGTGACGTCTTCAGCAAGGCTAGATTGAATGCTTCAGTGGATCCTGGTACCAGAGAGAGGTGAACTTTGATACAGCAGTTTGAGCTTTGCATGCGAAAACCAACCGTTAAGCAGCATCCAGAAATAAATTGTCTGCAGAGCAGATTACAGGTTACACTCTTACCCTTGAGAGATACCTGTCACCACCAGGAATTCTCTACAGTCAGACAGCTGCATTTTCTAAGAGGGACTCAAGTAGTCTCACATAAAAAGAAAACTGACCTAAATATAGACCAGAATTTTGTGAAATATTTCCGTAAGAGGAGATTCTCCATTTGCAAATTAGTTCAAAGCAAGTAGACTCTTCTGCTGAACACATTGTTCTTCCTGAAACAGCTGCAAATCCTATTGACTCATTCCTATGCCCCTGCCACAGAACACTGAAAATCCTAATGGGTACTGGGGAAGTGTAAAGTTAATGGAAAAGAAATCCATACCAATTTACTATGTACACAGAAGGCAACTTCTGACTGAGGAAGTCCTTGAGCTGAAAACTGTTAAAGGGTTGGAGAGTATCCTGGAAAAGACCACCCTATGGCCACAACTTATAGTCTCCAACACCTTACATTTTTCCCTAGCCATTTGCTTTGGACCCCAATCTTGAACCTAAAGCCTGGGCTAGGATGTCAGACCACTGGTCTGACAAACTACAGCTGTCCCTGTATTGGATATGACCGACTATAGTTGCCCATATACTAACCTGCAATTGCATATGCAAATGTCATGGTTCTTTTCATTGCTATAGCATTTCAAAGCTAAATTTATTGGGCTAATGTTACAAGTGTAACATAGGAAGACCACTGGCAAATTCCTCTAATGCTGAGATCCAGTATTTTCTGTTCTATTCCTCACCTCAGATGCACTCCTCAGGCATATACACACTTACAGATATCTCACTTTACATAAGCTCCAGTCTCAGAATGGTAATGAGAAACTTAATCAGCTGCATCAAATGGGCATCACCTTTACGACACAGTTTGCAAAACAACCCAGCCCTATGACCTCTGCCTGTGTTTTGCATTCCGGCTGAACAAGAAGACAAAGACAGTGAAGTCATTTGATGCCAGGCATGAAAAGCAAGTGTCTGGCTCCTGGAGTCTGCAACATTTACCACAAAAGAAAACAACAAAGTTCATCTGAAATAATTCTTTCTCTTCCTGTTTATGGCTGTTGCTGCAACAGTACCATTTCATGGTTCAAAGGCAGCTGTGTGATGAAACATAATTAGCATGGTCACCTGATTCTTATACCTCACCAGCAGAATGCTACTCATCAACAAAACCAAATAGCCCTCACTTTACAGATCTGCAAACACTAAGATTTTCCACTTTGTTACGCTATACAGCAGATTTTATCCCAAAGCTGTAAACGAGAAATTGACTGTCAGCTCTCTCTAGTGAACTGGAAAGGTTCCTTCTAATATGCCCAATCCTACATAGTGCTATGAGAATAAATAAGCATATTTAAATATTTTACTGTACTTATACCCAGTGCCACTATCATCCATCCTGTTACTTGCCACCTTTCTCCTACCAAGTAACTAGTCATTAAAAAATGATAAGTTTTTTTTAAAAGCTTCAACAGAAGCTCTCTAATAAATCCCTTAAATCCTCTTATTACTCTTTTAAAGGGAAAAGTCCATCCACCTCATAAATATATCAATCTGTCAGCAGAAACTTACCACAAGTTCGGCGAATCTGGCATTGAGCTCTTCTGCTGGTGGGATTGGGACAGAAAACTCAAGGAATTGGAGGGGATTATTGTCCTTGAGGTTGATTTCAGGGAGGTCGCTGCCTCCAAAACAACAAAGAAACCCCAACGCATGACGGTTCCTCTTCCGGGGGGCCATGATCATGGTGTAAGGTGCTATCTTCTAATCATGTTCTGTAGGAAAAACAAAACACAACAAAACAAACAGACATTAGATGATAAAAAAGACAGTTGAATCTGTGCAGCTCTGTGCAGTTACAATGGCTGTCACTGGAGTAACAGATTGAAGAGGACAGAAGGATCTGATACCCCAAAGAGCAAAATAAACACTCAAGCTAGAAAAGGTAGCTAGGCCTTCATATGGTATTAACATGTTCTTCCAAGGCAGTGTGGAATCGCTTCTCCCAGTTTTTCTGAAAAGGTTCTATAAACTCAGCATGGAATTTCCCAGCAGGTAAATTTATCAGCAATGCTCAGTAGCCAAGGCTGACTGCTACCACAGAATGCTGGTATTGGCCTTTTTCTCACTACTACAATAAAAGGGGCTAAACTATCAGAAGGACAAAAGCATGTATGGGAGAATTTACCCAGAACACATGAAAGAATCTTCCAAAAGTATCCCATTATATCAAAATAAAATGAACAATGAAAAACTGAAGCAGGCATCAATCTTCCACCACTGCAGAGCCAGACCACCAAACTCACTTATTCCTTCACAGCCAGGTTTATCACTGCAGGACCATTTTGTCTATCCCATTTTCAAACACATGAAAGTACTTTGGGATGCTTTATGTATTCAGGAAAGAAACAGCACAGTGCTAATGCATGTCTTTAGATTTACATTTCAGCTGCCAGATCCCATCTTGACAGAACCTGGCTTGAGGGGCTTTGGTATCAGGAGTATAAAGGGAGGCAGAAGGAGGCAGAAGGAGAAGCTGGGAAGTGACTGATTTCACTACCACACAACACCGTTTGTGAGCGGCCCATCCAAACAGGAAGTCTCCTGCCAGCAGTTTGAAAGGAGGGATCTGTGCAGTGCACAGAGAGCCACATATTTTGCCCTTTTAAGGGACTTGTTGTTTGACAGCTCAGGGGCTTATTTGTGTTATATTTTTAAGGACTTCACTTTTTCACTTAATCTGCAGAATAAGCCATATCCTTAGAGAGTAAATAATTAAAGCTTGTTGTGAGGCTGGTCTCCCTGGGCACAGGGCAGGGGAGCAGGAGGGAGGTGGCAGGTGAACCAAACCACAGGATGCTGGATGCTGTATCAGCAACAACACAGCTGAGCTTTGTCATCAGAGCAGCTGCTGCCCTAACCTGCCCTACAATGCTTTGGTCTGTTTGCTTGCCAGAACAAGGCTGCTTTGAGCTTTCATAGAGACTGAGTAGCTGTGCAAGGAAAAGCACCTTTGGGACAGCAGTTGCATAGTGGGACTTAACATACAGAGCACAGCCAGCTCTCCAGGGATGTTTTGTGCAGAAATTGGCATGCTTGCTTAAAAAAAAACCAACAACTAAGCAACAAACAACAGCCAAAAAACTGTCCAAACCATCCAAACCTCTACCCTTATGGCACTATGTGCTTGGCAGGAATCACCTGCCCTACTCTGTGATGGGATTAATTTATCCAGCACATTCTCTTATGCATTGGATGGGCATCAGCTGCAAGTCTCACTCAGCTGAAAGAAAAGCAAGCTGGTAAAAAGTACTGTCTTCTGGCATGCCCACTTTGCTTTGCACTCCATGCCAGCTCTGCAAGGGGTGTTGTGTCCCAGCAGGATTCACTAGAGCAGGATGTTGCTGGCTTCAAAAGCCCATTCATAAAAACATTGGGTTCTCACTAGGAGATGCCAAAGGTCAACTTAAAACTTAACTGGTCCATTGACACAGCTTCAGTCAGCAAAACCAAAAAGCCCTCAAATCTGTCACAAAGATGTGCATGGCAATTTGTGTTTCCTCTCAATAGTGGACACTTGAGAGATTCAGCTGCTAAAAGATTTCACAATAGAGCCTCAGAAATTAAACTTGTACACTACAGACCATCTTCTCAAGTATTATTATTCCAAGTGCAATGCCCTTTATGGCAACCTGGTCATGACTGAGATTAAAACCAATTAGTTTGACAAAACTCTCTTTTGGAAGGAACTGAATTCAATGAGAACAACTTGATTTATATGCAATACGACTACACTTGCATCAATTCAGTTGGGCCAAGCCCTGGCCCACTGTGTAAAGGCCTCCCCACCAACCATCACAGGACCAGCATTCTCTGGGGCATGGACAATGAATCCTCCTTGGAAAAACTGGCTGAGCCATTGGAATGATAGGACCATAACAACCTTCTTTATGAGCTCAGGTCAAGACTCTGGTATAAACTTCACAAAAAAAGATACCTTATCAGGAAATGAGAATTATGTGAATGGATGTGAAGCTCAACATTTTTTACAGGCTAATACAGCCATGGTCTGGCTACCACAGGTTGTCCTGCACTGGAATTTCATTACTTGGCTCTCCTCTTAAGCAGGTTCATCTAAGAGATTTTCAGTCTCCAGGGTTTCCTCATCCATAATGCTGAGAAATACACAAGCTGATGTTTGTTACTGTGGTTTTTTTTACAGAATCTGCAGTTCCTTGGGATCCACACTTGTGAAACTCAAGGCTACTTAATTTTTACTACCCTGCAAAAGAATGCAGAGCTCACATGGACAATAAGCTCACTTTTGCAAAGCACCATTCCATTGCACAACTCATACTCTTAACACTGGCATTGTCCAGGTGCATCTATAGGCAGCAGGCATGAAATTCATACTAACATAGAGGGGTAAAATAACACTTTTGCACTGCTTTCACACTGCAATTGTGTGCATAGGTGAGGTGTCCAGACGCCTTCAAAATAAGAACAGTTGAGGGCTGCTACGGAGGAATCCAGCACAGGTGTTTTGGAATCAAATCACTGAAGGAATGAATGAAAGAAATTTCTAAGTTGGAGCACTGTCTCTCTAAAATTAAGCCCACCAGTTAAGTAGCTATCCTTCAGAATCCTGTAAGTTGCACCATTTATGCTATTTAATAACTAATTAAAACTTCTTTATTTTTGTTGGTGATCAATAAAATAAACATTTTCTAATTACCTCCAAGTTAATAAACTTTTCCTTTCCTTTCTCAAAAATCAAATCTGGGAAAAATGTGCTTCTAAATAATGAGGAGGGTGGGAGACAACAAAGAAAATGAAGAAAAGAGCAACTTCCATTTTTCTGAGTGGCAATTGACAACAAAGCTGACATAAAAATTTATGAAAATAACAAGAAGTGGGGGGTTTTGTTCTAATAAAAGTTCTATTGCCTCTCAACTTCAGGCAAGTAAAAATAAAACATGTGCAAGTACGTATTTCTATATATATACACCCCCAGTGAGAATCAATAGGAAATCTCTCTCAGGAGAGAATCCCACTATTACACATAACTCCCTCCCACAGCTCTTCTCAGTTCTACTGTTTTGCCCTTTTGCACAACACAAACAAGTTGCTGTCATTTCAGCAGCTAACCACACACCCGCTCCTCACAGCAATCCCTCTCCTGCTTCCCAGCCCCATCTGTGGTTCGGCTCAGGTCAGGAGTCACAGCCTGGAACTCTGCCCAAGGCCTATTTATAACAACGTCCTCTTCCTCTGACAGGGTGTACGTGTTCATCTCTAAACCATTTGGCCCAGTGACCAAACATAATTTAGCTAATGCAATTTTTCCAACCCTTATCAGAAGTTTTAGGCACATGGGATCAGATCCATGCTAACTGCAAACGAGGATCCTCTTTCAATTGCTTTCTGAATTGCTCCATAAGTCTCACTCTTCTCTTCATTCTCATCTCAGAGATTGTAATTTTCATGCCAACATATGCTAAATAAGCAATGTTCCATTAAAAGGCACCTGAAACAACTGATCTCCCAGCAGCTCCCCTGTGCAAGACAGCTGATTATTGTAGATTTTATCTCAGTGTTCTGTCCTTCAACACACTTAACAGCCAGAGCATAACTGTAACTAAAACAGAGAAAATCACCGTTGTATCACTGCCTTTGGAAAAAGGGAAGAAAGAGAACTCAGTGGGTAACTAAACACACGTAGTCATGCAAAACCACTTCACAACATAAGGAAGCATTAATGGTAAAAACACTTTCAGAGCTGTAGCTCTACTGATCATCAACAGACCCATGATGCCAGTGGATGTAGCCATAGCTCTCACCTGAGTGAGGAGCATGGGACTAAACATATGATGAAGAATCACTGCCCACACTAGCTTATGCTAACAAGAAAGGAAGTTTATAATTTCCATTTCCCTGTAATTTATCTATCTTTGTCTGTGGCAGGATAAAACATGTAATGTAATGTGATCACTGATGTAGAAATAAATCTGAAGTCATAGTTGTTTAGAACACAAATCAACTCACCCACAACCCCCAAAATCCAAGTTAAAACTCCAAATTATTCAACCATTAAGTAATAAACCATGAGAAGTTCCTGGTATTAAAACAGCTCCCTAGATCATCACTTATTGATGATGAAATGGAGAAAATAAGCATCATGCTCAAAACTGCCTGCATGTAGACACTGGATAAAGGGAAAGAGCTTCCTACTGATCCTATGCTCAGTTCCCTGGACCACATTGCTGCTTCAGTACACAGATGGTGAAATGATGAGCTTCATGGCATGATTTAATTACCATGGGAATTTTC
Source organism: Emberiza elegans (assembly GCA_024865655.1). Lineage (NCBI taxonomy): Eukaryota > Metazoa > Chordata > Aves > Passeriformes > Fringillidae > Emberiza > Emberiza elegans. The sequence continues at coordinate 20,602,959 of JALJVW010002597.1, read as the reverse complement.
CATGGATGTCACATGTAATGTGACAGATGTCAGATGCACTGTATGGCAATTGCAGCAGGGGGGATGGGGAAAGGAAGCAGACAAGCAATCCGTTTGTTGCATGTGTAATAATAACCCAACTCCTTTGGTTTGGATTGGGTGTCCTACTAAGGAGCCTCCTGGTCTCCAGGGCAAAAAACAGCAACAAAAATTCCTGACCACTTAAAATCCACAAAGTTAAAACCTTATTTTTCAGGGAAGCTTCCTGAAGATCCATGGACACCTGCCTTCTATGTTGGACAGGAAGGCACTGGAACCAAAACAAATCAACAGATTACAGATCTGGAAAAGGGCAGGGTCCTGTGCAGCAATGACTACTCAATCCCAATCAGCCACAGCCCACAGTTAAGTTGCCACCATAGGAGAGAGGGCAGCTCAAATAAAGCTGTGCATTTTGAAGCCAGTTCAGGGATTTTCCCTCCCCCAACACATTGAAACATGAGTGCAGAGCTCTTGGTGTTTATCAGAACTTTGCAGGACAGTCCAGAAACTCACTGCTCATTTGTTTTACACACCTTTCCATTAAAACTGAGATGGTTGATAATTTCAAAGCATTCCACAGACCTAACTATTTTCTCCTGTTTTATAGATATATATAAATATTTATTTAATTTTTATTCATTTATTTGCCTCAGAAATAAGTCCTGAGATAAGAAAAGAGGCAAGGACTATTTGAAGGCTGTCAGGTGTAACTATATCCATGAACCTACTTACTGCAACGTGTCTGTCAAAAATCTCTTTATTTTTAATACTTTAAGGATGCTCAGGATGTGCTGGGTGACTAATGACCACTAATGTTAGTCTGTTAATACCCACAAATCCACTGCGTCTCACCTTATACCAACTTATCAACACACAACAACAACAAAAAAAGAAAACTAAACAACTGAAAGAAACTTCTCTTCTGAAATACTAATTTGCAACACTTTCTCTGCCTTCACCTAAGAATAAGGGAAAAATAACTCTACAGAAAAATAATTTAAAAAAACCAAACAAAAGAAAGCAGGAAAAAATATACCTGCAGGTTCTTTGTGTCCCTCCTAATCATTAATCTATCCAAATTGTATTCATAGGGAAACTATTATAAAAGAACAGTCAAGATTCAAAACACGAAGCAAAGAGAGCAACAAAGCAGTAAAAGTCAGTGTCAGGGTTAGTAATAACTAAGTATTTATTTACACCTTTTTTCTCACTCTTTAATGAAGTATAAATTAATAATTTTCTATGCTTAACTAAGCTGACCAAAAAAACATTCATTTTTTTACCCGCTAAGAAGTTATTTTATTTTTGCAAAGGTACTATCACTCTATCATAGTTTCCTATAACAACGACTTCATACAGAAACGTGCACAGTCAAAACTAATCTGTTCTCCTAGACACCAAATGCTAAGTCTTAATTATATTCTTGCATCTCATTTACATACAAGTACATCTATTCACATTTAGCATTTCTGAATGGCGATACGACCGCCACAGCTTAGACTGCAAATAAATCAAGTAAAACTCACTGCCTAACTGTTTATCCAGGACAATTATGTCCTTCATCTCCTCAGGGTCTGATTGTACTGCAGATTTGCATCCTAATTTATCAATTCCTCACTGAGGCATGCTTGCTAGCAATTTATACCACCACGGTGGTGGAACGAACAGGATTGCATACTGCCTCAAAATATAATCAACCTTGCTGGTTTGCATGAAGTAGTGTGGAGTCCTGTCCTCCTCTCCTTACCCCTCCCCATATTACTTCCAAGTTCTCTGGTGTTGCAGCACTGCAGTGTCAGTAACATTTACACATACCCTCCACTTCCTTCTCAATCAGAAAGTCACTGCTACCAAGATCAATCTTCCTGTCTTCTTCACCATGAACCCCATTTGTTGCATTCATATACCTCACCAAAGATTACTCATTCCCTTCCAGTAAAAAAAAAAGCTGCTCCTTTGTAGTCTTTGTTCTCTCTTTCTTTCTTTTCTACCAGTTTTACTTTTATTCTCTACTATTTCACTGTTTCATTACAATATCCTCATTTTTTTCATGACAACTCTTAGAATTGAAATGGCTTCCTGTAGCCACTTCCCATGCTCATACTATAAAACCTTTTTTTAAGCAGATATTGAAGATAAAAATACTTCTAAAGAGACACCTACTGCATGACACAAGCTGCAAAGCCTGCATCACACTTCATATATGTTTTATTTTGGTTGTAGTTTACTTTATTGTCCTAGCTGTGGTATTGAGGTTGTAAGTTCTCCACTGTAGGATCTTACTCTTCTGCTTAAACCAGTTATTTTACAGTGTCAAATAAACTGTGAACAAACAGAAATAAAAGCAGTAGGCCTGCAAAAGGGTAATCACCTGGCTGGAAGCTGGCCAAGCCAAAACAGGCTCACCCCCCAGTAATGATGCTGCTGTAGAGACAGCATTTAGCAGTGCCCACAAATCCAGCATGAATAAATTTATTCTTTACAAAATAATGGAATTTATGCAGTGATTTCCCCTACCACAGCATTAGCTTCACTAAATGGGTTGGTTTATAATGGCCCTGTTCATGAAATTGCTGTGGCTGTACGAGCCAATGGGAAATACACTGCAAAAAAGAAAACATAGAAAAAAAAATCCCACAAACCTCACAGATGGCACCCCAAGACCCAATTCTGACTAAGGATAAGACCATGAAGCAGCAAGTATTTTTAAACACTCTCTAAAATTCACAGATTTTACTTTTGAAATAATTCAGATTCTAAAAATATTATTTTTAAGGCTTGACAAAATTATACTGTAATTCTAGGGCCATGAATTCAGGACAAGGCTATAATTCCAGTTTGTGTCTGTTCTACTCAGAGTGTGTCTCAACTTCCTTTTCTAGAAGATACAGACCTAGACAGCAGAGCCCAAGTTAGACTCTCAATTTTTTTTACTTTCTTTTGGTGATGGGTACAACCAGTGATGCAATTTCACAGAAAAAAAGTGCTGTGGAAGCTGGAGTGCAAAATGAAGTTTTTATTCAAAATAAAAAATCATAGACTGAAGATTAAATAGATCACGATGACATCAGTTAAGCAGACACACACACTGAGAGCCAGAACCAGTACATCACTTCTTCAGCTTCAATGCAGAAGACAACTATTTTCCTCTACAGGAAGATGAATTCCTGTACCTTTTACAGGTCTTATGGTATGAAATGCCTTTAAAGTCATTGTATGACACTGACTCTAATCAGTAATGTCTGTCAGCTCTATCTAATAAGAGCAGGTCCCAAGGAAGAAACATCCATACCTCAGAGCAACAGTTTCGATCATTAAAGAAGCCAAGGATTGAGTGATCTGCAGAACAAGGTGTCTCATTCTATCCTCTATTCCATAAGATCAGGAATACTAGTAAAGCACATTAGCACTTTAGATTAGTACTAAAGCTTGATCTAGGAACTTTAAATCTCTCTAATATTTCTATTGGAAAGAGAGGGGTTTAGTTACAAAGGAAGTCAACCCAGAGTTTCCCAGTAACACTACTGCCATGCTCAGAAGAATGAACACACAAAACCCCATTACTAAGAGCGTCCCTGTCTTGTTTGAGTCATTGTAATTTTTCCATTCTGTCATTGCCCAATTATTTCCAGACATGATGTAACTATTTTGCCAAGGGATTTGGGAGTCAAAATGTTGCCGTTGTTGTCATCGTTATCCTGGGTGCTTGAATTCTCCAGACAAAATAAGCAGCTGAGGGCATTAGAGAGCCTCTAGTGAGAGAGAAATACTCTGTGAAAACTGCCAGGGTGCTCCAAGAAAAACAAATAGTAAAGGTCCAATTACATTCCCCCCAACTCCTCATTTCCATGTGAAATGCTGTTTTCTTATTCAGACAATTATCAGAATAAAATTTCATCTGTTGTCTGATATCATCATAGCGTTATAAAATTGATCTGCATTCGAACACACTGATCAGGGCCACTATGGGACTTGAAAACTCAACTTCAGTAGAAATATGCCTTGATTACAACCACTGGAAACTAACCACAGATGTAGGTGTACCAGTGCTGTTACCAGTCACTATTGACAGGTAAATCAATTACCTGCACTGGTAAAATTTTCCTAAATGCCACACACTGGAAAAAGCAATTCAGTCTTTATAGCAAATGGATGTAACTGGGGGAAAACTCAACACAGAGACCATTTGGATTTTCATGTGGTTTTTGTGGATGGCACTGAATCTCTTCAAAACCGGCGCTCATCGATGCCACCTGGGAAAGCCAGGTTCCAGGCTGCAGAGCTGCCACTTTGCTGCTCAGTGCCCCAGCTAAAGCAGAGTGTACTTCTCTGTGCCCCTGCAAACCTGTACCTAATAAAAATGGTGGCTCTCAGTTCCGTTCCACAGACTGAAAAGCCACTGATGTGGACAATGGTTAAAAACCTTCTTTAGTGATCTACTAATGGAAGAAACAGGCACTAGATGCATTCACAAAGGGAATGGGTCTAAGGGTTTTCATGCTCACTCCATCTTGGAGATGGCTCCCATAGGTCAAGGCACAGACAGGGTGAAAATGTCATTGATTCTACATACCTACTTTTTAAACTACTTGGATTGCAGAGTTGTCAATTTGACACCAAAAATAAATTCCCTGTAGAAAATCAAGTTAAGAAAAGGTCATATACAGCATTTTATTCCAGCATTTTTATTTTTCTTCAACATTCTGACCAGGGATACTCTGAGTTCAATGCCCTGAAACCTCAGCATTACGCAAGTAGGTTTGAACTCCAAGCCAGAAGCTTGGTGAAACAGCTGAACTTTTAACCTAACATGTCTTCATGAAGAATGGAATATTTGGAAAGAGCTTTGCTCAAAGATTTTGGGTTGCTTCTGTGTGTATTTTTAAGTGACATCCAGATAAAATATATTTTCTGGCTGCTGCAATATTTTCAGGAGGAGACTTTACACCAACACTGAAAGCTGGTTTCAGAGGCGTGACGCACTGCTTTAGGTTTTGGGGCTGTCAAGTGTTTCATTGCAGTAAAGTGAACAAGGCTTCCTCTGTACTTCAGTCAAATTCAACAGAACTGATGCTCTGAGTGACACAGGCAGTGATCAGTTATGAGGTTCTGAGAAGAAAACACTACCTAAAACCAGACACCTTCCTTGCATGGTCAGTGGGTGCTCTGGCCAAGAGCATTATGTGGAAAATAATGCAGTAAAAGGAGGGGCAGGAAGACATCCCTTAAAATGCACAAATGTGTGGTTCCTATCTACAAAGCAGTGCCTATCCATGTGGTCTAGAGCATTCAAAACACAGGAGTGGGGTGCCTGTGCCAACCGTGAACCTCCCTCCTTCCATCCTTGAACTGCCAATAGCTAGCTCCAGTCTCCCAGATTCCCATGGTAAGAGGTCATCAAGGCCCTTTAAAGGTTCATGATTAAGAAACGTTAAGTTCTAAAGTATATCTAGGGAAGACTTCCTAGAACTGTAATTGACCTCTAACACACTGTCCTTTCACAAGGATAGGTCACTTTTAAATGCATGCTCAGATACCCAAAGAAAACTGTTGAGAAGCTGCAGCAAAAGTTTGGGCAGTCATCTCCAGACTTCTGAGTGTCTACAGCAAGTCAACAGCCTGCCTGAAAATACAGCAAGTTCTTCCAGCTTCTGAACCCAACCTACTTGTAGCTTGTTGACAAAGCTTGGAGCACATTCCACATAAAACCAGATTGCAATGTAAAATTCCCTCAGCTCCCCATCACACCTGCACACAACTGGGAAAAAACCTCTAAAAATGCAGCAAAACAACCAACCTGCTTCAAAACCACTACTTGCTCTGGATTCATAGTGCTCAGACATGATTCATAAAGGCAGCCCATTGTATACAATAGAAGAGAAACCTACCCTCTATTAGAGAAAGGAACATGTTTGTCCCCTGAGGGCTGCAAACATTATTATGTCCAGTAATGTATGTCTTTGCAGAACATGTACCAATATCACTGCTTGCTGTCTCTAGTTTTGTATAGCACTGACTTATTTGATAGCTTGTACAGGGTTTTATCCAAATCATCACTTGCTGCAGTTTGTTTTGTCTCACCCTTTGGAAAGGGTGCATTTAAAACTTAGTTAAATCAATAATTTTTGTCTATTTTATATCTTAAATTTATGAACAGAATATATACAAATAAACACAGTCAGCAGTCATCCATTGCCTTGTACAAGTTGAGGTCTTGGCTCTGCTGCCTGGTCATATACAAGAACATGTCCCACTGCAAGAAAGGCTGAAATTGCTGTTATTCCCCTTTTCTACTAATCAAAGAAGAGCCACAGCCAACCACTACCAAAATCTTTCCAGTAACAAGAAGCAACAGCATTTTCCCCTAGCCCTGCCCAGAAACCCGTTTGAACAAGGAAGCAATCTCAATTTTCATAAGACCTTTGCCAGCAGAGGGAACTGCAAAGTGTCAGAAGCTCTGAAAAATCAAGACCAACTAGGCATTTGGTCTGGGTGGCAAATTCAAGAAGAAAAAATTTATATACAACCCAATGATTTGCACAGGAGCTGACAGCCTATCACTAAATTTTAACTATTGGCTGTTGTACCAGTAAATTTGAGATGAAAATGGCATTAATACCATGGAATTCTCATGTTTTACTGCCTCCCCTTCTCCCAGTCACTCATGTTACAAGGAAAGGGTCCATCACACTACAGTAGTGATTGCTTAAAACAGATAAAATTGCACAGAGAAGTGTATCCATCTCCAAACCCCTGAAAAGATAAACTAGCAGATGTATTAAACAAACACTGAGTCCATATCAGTGAGATACTCTTCTGGGTGAACTCTTCCCTAGTGCTTGTTCTGTCCATACCATAACAACAGTCAAACACGGCCTGTAAGAAGCATGGATACTGCCCAGGAAATGTTCATACTGCTGGGTTTACAGTGTCATCAGCTATTAATCATAAAAAGCTCCACTGGGATAACCCCAGAATTAAACAAATTAAGAAATGCACGTCTAGAGAAGGGAGTTGGTGTGGGAAGTAATTTTAAGGAACGTTGTTTTGTTTGCAAGAAAAAAAGCAGTTCTTTAGACAGGAGCGAGTGCACAAGGTCTTACACTATCCTGTTCATGCTGAGATCTCAAACACAGGCAAAAATTTTCTACATTTTTAGGAGGTCATGCATGATAAGGAAACAATTCATCTCCTACAGGGCCTACTAATAGCAGCATTAACTCTTCTTAATTCTCACAGCACATTTCATATCCATATCAATATTGTGGGGCACATTTTCTGTATCTACCAGAATAGTCCTACAGTTAAGAGTCCACCTTAGCTTAAACTGCAATATTGTGATAACATGGTGAACACTTCACAGCCATCAGACCCCAGCATGCAACCCCCAAGTCATCCATTTCCCTGAAACCTGCTCATAGTAGAAGTGTCCTTGAAAGGAGTGATTTTCATAGCACCTCAGAAACCTCTGTGTGAAAGAGGATGTCCAAACGAAAACAAAACAAGATCCCAAACCCCACTTTAATGCTGTGACTGGATTCACCTAGAGAAGGAGCTCTGCCTTGTTCATTTGATAGAGAGAAACCAACACTTAAAGGAGCTTGGAAATGAGTTCTGTCTGCGCCTTCTAACCAACCAGTCTGGACCAAAGAAAGCAGATCTCTAGGCTGGAGGAAGTGCCTCTGAGGAACAAAATTTGAGCTTGAGTTACTAAATAACTGAAGAGAGGGGAAACCACTTATCACAAGAGATAGAGCAAAAGGCAAGAGGAAAGATCAGTTTTCTAGCTGGAAGGATGCTGTGCTCTGTGGGTGTACTATAGCAAGTCGCATGCTGTGGAAGGACCTTGGTGTGGAGGTAATGCCAGCAGATCAACAAGCCAATAGTTCAGTCAAGAAAATAAATTCATGTCTTTGTACTCAGTTCTTCAAATATTTAGGCTGAGGTTACTCCAGAGGAAATCTCTAATCAGATACTAAAGGGTTTATACTGTGTAAAGCAAAGTATTTCAGACACTTTTTGCTAAGGAATCCCTCAAAATCATATTTATGTAGGCAAAGTCAGCAGAAAAAGAAAGAAAAGGGTAAAAGAAAAAAGAAAAAAATGAAGAAAGAGAAGTATTTTAGTCTTTTATTCAGACAGACTTCGGAAAGCATGCTCAAAAATCTGTTCGTCATATCAAGGCAGTAATTTCAGGGTGAACATACTATTTAAATTAGGTTACAGAGACTTCAGAAGAGCCTTTCATTCCCCATATGAGTGAACAACATCACTCCCTATATCATTTCCTCTTCATGGGTGTAACAGACTCCTATTAACTCTGATGGAAACACATAACCTCACAGAACAAGAGATCAACTCTTCCAAGCAGACCTCAGACTCTTAATTTCTGGTGTAATGGCCCTTATGAAATTGTGCCAGACGGGCACCTGAGATTTATTTTTTTTAGCCTCCCAAAATATTTTATTTCCTCCAAAGCCCTTTGAGCTGAATTTAGCAAAGTCAATCCAAAGCATCCAGAGCATCTAAATCATCATTTCCTGACTCCTGGAGCATGTATGCCAAGGCATATACAAACTGTAGGGGCCAGTTTTTAACCTTAGTTTTATCTCTAAAAGTCTCCTGACAACAGAATCAGAAAAGCAATGTATTCTATATGTAAGTAGTAGTTATATGTTTCACCTGTACTTCCATATTTTCCCTTAAATTTTCCATATCCAGGAGTACTTTTCCATGCTCTGTGTAACAGCTCAACCAGTTTGCCTCAAATTAGAAGGAGATTGAGGGCAGAGTTGTCACTGCTTCCACTACCACTAAGCAGAAGCTGCTCTAGAGCTGTGCACAAAGCAAAAGTTTTTCTCACTCTTGGCTCTGAGCAGGGCTTCTTCACCTGCACCAGCCCGTGCCAGAGTGCATAGCTGAGCATCATGGACTGCTCTGCAACAACCTTCAGCTCCCTCCATTCTGCACTCTGATCACCACTGCCAGCAAAGACCTGGACGTGGGTTTCCAGTGTTATCACAGAGCAGCAGTAAGTAAGCAGCACTGGCTCTGGAGGGGAAAACTAATGCAACACATAGGAGAAGGCAAACTTTCCCCCACCCCCATGATAGAAGGAGTTGTTGGGACATGCCACTGTTCTTCATCCTCTTACTGGCTTCAAAGAAATGCTTTATATTATTTTCTTCCTTCTATTTGTAGGCTGTCTTCACTAGCTATAGCTTTGGTTCTCAGCTGCTGTCACTTCTGAGACAACCCCATGGAAATAAGATAATGCCAGCACACTAACATTCAGGAGCTGCTCAACAGCCATATCAGATGTTTAGCATCACCCATCCAGAAACATTAAGCAGGCATTCTTATCCCAAGGCACTGCCAGATTATTGGTGAATAGCAAAACAACCTCCTCCCATTCAGCTGGTCAGTTGAGGTCTCATAAGTAACTCACGAATAACCATGTTAAAAATGGATAGCACTTTTGAACAATGCAATATATACTTTAACTTCAGCTGTTGAAATGAGTCAAAATTCTAAGCTTCTTTCACTCTTTTGATAACATAACCCTAGCTTTCAGTACAAGGCAACTCTTCACAGTAAATGTGTCCAGGCTTTAAAAACCAAATACACATCAACCCCAATGCAATTCTAAAAGAGTAAAATGCACAACTTCCATGGAAGTCTTCCTTTGCTATCTGAAAACAATGAATCAGCCTCAGCCCAGACTCCTGCTAGCTCTGTCAAACTTCACTGACTGCCATTGTAGCAAAATATTCCACCTTAGTTCAAGTTCTCTGTTCCCTCTAGATAAAGCAAAAGGGTTTGCATTCCAGCTTGAAAATATTCAAATAGAAGAAATTCCCTTCTTCTAGTTTTCTTAGAACATTGAGAGTAGAGACAGGTTTTTGTAACACGTCTCTTCCCATCTTCTTCTAGCCAAGCACTTCAGTAAGGAGATTTAAAGACAGAGGGCTTAAAATAAGGCTTTATTACAGTCCATATATATATTTCTCTCACTTCCTTGTTCTTGTTCCCACCATCAGGCAGACCCAAAAGCCCACAATGTTTTGATAAACACACCAAAAGTAGCTTGGGATGTAAGTATGAAAACATGCACAGCAAGTTTATTTTACGCTGGTTTGTTTTATGGCTCTCCTCCAGCATTTTGGATGCAAAACCCCACTAGGGTCACAGTGCTAAATTTTTCCTTAAACAAGTCCATCTCAAAGGTCCAGGCTTCTTTTTCCCTTTCCATACCACCTGCATCTCAACACTCCTTAAAGAAAATAGAATTTATGCTGCATAGAAAAGACTAATGATGTGTATGAACATCCCTCTGTAGTGAATCCTCTCCTGCTCAGCTGTGTTCCACCTTCCTTCTTCAGTGCAGTTTCCAAAGTACTCCCAAGTGGGGAGAGGATCTGTACAAGGCTGCTAAGGTGACTAACTGCTTTAGCTCATAAGATCCAAAAGTTGGTGGGATTGCAACTTGAGAGTTTTGGAACAAGCTCAGCAGTATAGCTGGAGCATCTTGGAGTCCTCAACGCCTGAATTACATGAGACAAAGGTCCAGTATTACATCCCCGACAGAGCCCCATCTCACAAGGCTCCAATGCTTCAATCCATGTTTTTCCATTATCAGGACATGAAAATCCCAAACAACATATTTTATTCTGTCCATGTCTGAAAGATATCAAAATTTACACATCAACATTCTTTTACCAGATAGTAGAGGCCAATTTCTATGAAATTCATTGAAGAAATGGGGTTGGGAGAGGGAAAGGGAAGGTTGAAGAGAAGATAAAAAATAAAACATTGCCTTCAGCCTCACTGAAGGAAATTTATGTGTCCGTCTTTCTTAAGACAGTGCTTCTTTCACACACTTATAAAGAGCTTTTCTGTGCAAACAACTTCCAAATTAACAATAAAGATCTCACAAGTTTTCTTTAAGATGGCAGGTTTTCTTTAAGAGGCAAACCGAACAACTCTAGGAGCAGGATAGTGCCTGGGTGAGCCATTACCCACCTTTGATTCAGAAGCAGATAAACGAGTTCTGAACAAATGGTAGAGGAGAAAAAAGAAAGAGAGGAAGAGACAGAAAGTGTGAAATAAACAGTCAAAATATCCCATTTAAGAAAAAAGATTAAGTTGCCATCTGCAAGAGGGATTAAAGAGGAAATTTAGAACCAATGTATATGTACTAGCAAGAATCCTTTTGAAGGAAGACCCAACTTCCTGGCCCCAGAAGCCACATGCTGAAAATTTTCACACAGTCAAAAGCCAAGAGACACAGACTACACACCTAGTGAAGCTGAGGAAAGGCAAAGCACTAGGAAGTGGTTCCCAGTCTAGATGCGAACACATACTCATGACTCCTGCGGCTCCTTCAATACAAGGCTGGGCCAGGCAGGTAGCCAGCTCCTAAGAAAATGCTGCAATACTGATCTCAGCAGCTGAAAGGAGCCCCTCAGGAGTGCCTTATCCAGTCTCCTCACTCAAGCAGGGTCAGCTAGAGCAAATAGCTCAGGACCAGTGTTCAGACACCTCCACAGGAAAAAGCTCCTTGTGTTCAGATGGAGTTCCCAGGGCTTCAATTTATGCTCACTGCCTCATACTGTCACTGGGCACCACTGAAAAGAGTGCCCCTTTCTGAAGCAAAGAGTCAAATTTCCCAAAAGACCTCTTCCCAGATAAGCCCTCTTACCAACATTTACAGCTCTATGTAATTGTCCAGGGATTTTACCCCTGTGTACAGATTTAGACTGCTTGCATGACAACAGAATATTGCAGAAGTTCTCTCCTGTGCCACTGTCTGCTCATGACAGACACAAACAAACTGCAGAACAAAGAACCATGCATAGAAGAGATGTGTTAGAAATAAAAATACCAGTACATTTTCCCAGAGGCAAACTCATTATATGTTCTCACAGCACAAAAATTCACAGACAGGGCGTCAATCAGCCAAAAAAAAGACTCCTCATATTTGTAGAAGGTCTTCACCAATTGTTACTGCACTGCCCCAACCTTCTTCAAAATAAAATATTAAAGACAGCACAATTTTGTCATTAACATTACAAATTGTGAATCCCCAAACAACTTAATACCAGTAGAAGCAACCTTAATGAAAAGCTCTTGAGTGGTAACACTTATCACTTATCAAATTACTGTTTCCCAGGCCTAGTCCTAGCCACAATACAGATACTGTCCTTGCATTAACACAAGTGGTGACAGTGACAATCAGAGTGGACTTGCACATCTACTGGTTCCCATACCAGCTAAGGTAATAGCCATTGCTGTTGCATTGCTCCAAGACATCCCCTGCACATTCTAGTCTACCATCTTATTACTCCCCTGCTTGAGAGTAAGTCCTTGTAACTGGTGATGCAACTGGTGATAAAAGAAATCAAAGAAAAACAAAAATCTTCTGTTTGGTCTGAATTCTCCAGAAGTTTAGGCCTTTACAGAATTTTTCCCTTTGCATGTCTCAGCTGCTTCCAATGAAGTCAGCGGATGTTTGACCACTGATTTCTGTGGGAATGACATGCGATTTTAGCCACAGCAGGACTGCTAACCACGACCACCTATTATTTGCCCTTCAGAAGCTTTTCAGGGCAAATGCTTAGAAAGTAGTTGAATTCAATTTTTGCAAGCAAAGCCCCAAAAAACCCCTTTCTCAGAGGTCAAGCCCTGTTCCCTGAGGCCTTGGTGCAAGCTGTCTTGGCAGGACTTCTCCTGAGCCTGTTGTGTGGAAGATAAGGAATTTGAATGATTTCCTGCTCTGCAGCATATAGCTCCCCAAACATCTGACAGTTTATGTCCCAGGGACTGTCTCCACAGAAACCTGGCTAGAGAGGCTATTATGGTGAAAGTGAGAGTTATCCAGTAGCCAGCAGCTCATCTTCAGTCTTGCACAGTCCCCATCCTGTACTACTTTCTAACTACATTCTCTTGCCTGTAGCCCTCCCAAACCATAAAAGGAACTGCACACTTCCTCCCAGCCAAGTCTGAAGGAAAGGTTATTAACTCCCACATTAATGCACTAATGCTACAGATAAAGCTCCTCCCCTGAAATCAGGCACACTCTCCTGTTCACCAAAATATCAGGTAGCAAGTGGGAGTACACTTGGCCCTGACTTGCTGCCCTCTTGCACTGCACACATTGTCTATCAGATAAGCCTCCAGTCCTTGTGTGAGGTGTTTTTCACAGTTCAAAATCAGAATGGTTCCCCCTCAAGACAGGTTGATTTTTATTTCAGAAGACTGAAAAAAACAGAGGAAAACCAAAAGCAACCCTCACATTTCAAGTTGTCCTAAACTAGAACTGCGTGCCAACTCCACACCAGAAAAACAACACAGCCCCCAAGGACCAAGAGCCAGGTGTTCTCTCTTCAGGCAATCTTTACCCCACAGCTGCTTGGTCTCTTCAGGACACTCACCTGCTAGGCTATACCCAGGAGATGCTGTGAGTGAAATTGCTTCCAGCAAAATTGCCCAACATCCTTTGGGGCCAGGCCTATCGCATGCGGCAGCTGAGCTTATCCAGCCACATCCAAATTCCATGGAGTTACTCTTAGAGGACTAAGAAGAATTTAGTATAACAGTTCTAAAGGCTGACTTGCACTGATGCCTGCAAAGACAGCTTGCCTGACCTCTTAAAGGCATATGTGGCCCTTCAAGGCATTCATTCAAAATGGGGATTAATTGAAGAGAACATCTCAATTAGTTGATACTTTTTCCGTTCAACTGTATGCCATAAAAGGAACATTTTACTATTTAGAGGACATGCAGGAAATCCCTTCTCTAAATGCACTTATCAGTCTGCTCTCCAGCCTAGCACTCTTCACCACTGTTGCTTGCAAAAAGAGAATTATACATACAATCTGCAAACTTCACTTGCCATGTGTATACAAGATATATTAAATTTCTATAATTAGAATTTAAAGACACTTTGGCTCTTGCCTCAAGAACAAATTTTCATAAAACTAACCAGCTTCCATTTCAATGGAAAACAGGAAGCAAAAATCCAAAATAGTGCAGCTTACTGAACGGACCTAGTTAAAAGGAAAAAGAGCTGGCTTGAAAAAGAAAAAAAAAGTTATTTTGAAAGAAAGTGCAAGCTCTTCTAGTGCTGGGGATGCCTTTTGAGGTATTTCTTTTTTAAGAAAAAGAACAACAAAGACATTTCCCCTTTCACCAATATTTTCCTCTTCTACTAAAAAAAATTAATACAATAAAGAAAAGCATTTAGAAAAACCTATCACCATTGCACAGCATTCAACAGCATAAAAAAAAAAAAAAAATAGTTACAAATAAATACATGTTTCTGGCATGATTTATCACACATTTTGAAATATCCAGCTCTTATAAGAATGTGGAAACATTTGGGAAAATCTGTGTTTTCTTCAAAATTTGGCAATTCTGAATAGAGACCTTTTCAATGAGAAAATCTCAATGGAAAAAATTGCATGAGACATACTAAGCCCTTTCAAAAGTCTGACCACCAGCGTCAGTCAGGGAGATGGAGAGTTACTACGACCTAGTCTGTCTTTAGGGAACAGTCGCTCAAACAGTCAAGTCCTCTCCAACATCCCCAGGCTACCACCAGCCACAGTCCTTCAGCAATAGCAATAACTGAGCTGCTAGCTTGGTCAAGGACACGGAAGTTCTCCTTGACCCCTGAGCTCTGTTCTCCACTCTCAACAGGCAGCACAGCACATCTCCGTAGGAGACAGAATCAGCAAAACCCACTGGGCTCATTCCTTGTACCATAAGATACAGGTGGGAAATTAAAAGCAAATCTCGCTCTCTGACATAACATTGGGAGCAACTCAGTAGCCAAGAATACTTTCTTTTGTGGAGCAGTTTGGTACACTACAGTGCTGGGGGAGAAAAACTACAACAATGTAAATAAAAATACAAATTTATGCTCTATACCAATGATTGCCGAAAGGATAGCAGAGCAGGAATTTCTAGGTGTGTCCACAACATGATGTGCTGCTTTTTAGATCTGCTCAGACTTTATCACTTCGCAAATCCCATTCCAAGAAAACAAGCAAAACAAAAAAAGAAACATCCCACAATTTTAAGACGCACGTGGAAAGTACTGCAGATTGGTAGCAAGCTAAGTGATAACCACGCAGTGCTAAGGAGATAAAAGCCAAACAGGAAGATATTTCTGTATGTTGGCTGGGCAACAAGTGAATAGAGGGTTGGAATCATGAAGGATGTGAAAGGGGACAGTGTAAAACCCTGGCCTCAGGTTTATTTAGCTTCCATGGGCCTCAGCAAGAATTACATTCACCAATCTGATTAAAAAAAATCTTATGAACTACAAAGCTGGAAGGGTTGTATCAATCAGCTAGTCTGACCTCATACATAGCACAAGCCACAACACTGCTATAAATTAATTCCTGCCTGAAGTACAATATAACTTTTCAATAGGCATCTCATTTGATTTAAAGATTTCCAGCAGTAGAAAATCTACCACAACTTTTAGCAAACTGCCTCTCACTTTAGAAATTGTTTCATCTGCCAAGTTTCAATTCCCAGAGTCTGGGCCCTGAGTTACTTTTTCTAGATTGAAAATGCTATCACCAAATGTTCTCTGTATAGTTAATTATAAATAGTGATCAACAAGCCACCTTTTAAGCACCTCTATAAATAACTACAGGATAAGCTTGTGAGTCTCATCCATCAATACCTGGGATTAATCAATGTTAAATTCCGTAATGTTCCATTTATGGCCTCTGCAGCAGTTAGTCACATATACAAAGGTCACTTGAAATACGGTTCATTCTTGGATCAAAGGAGTCAGTCAAGTTTAAAACAGAAGTTATTTCTCATGGCAAGCTGGCAGTACACAAGAACATCACAATACAGGTATGAAGAAAATGATGGTCTGCTTAAGATCATTCAGCAAGTACGTGGCAGAGCCCAAAGGAATACCAGTTAATTCAGATTTTAAATCTTCATCCTTGCTCACAATGCCATCTATCTGCACAGCACAAGACAGAAACTATTCTAAAAACAAAACAAAAAAACCACATCCTGGAATCTCTCCAGATTTGGAGCAAGGCTTTTAAGCTATTTGCATGCAACTGAAAGCAATATAGAAAAGTCTTGGTATCTGCATAATAATATCCTTCCTGATTACTTTGAGGCAGAGAAAACATACCAAGTAAATCAAACTCATAGGCCTGTACCCACAGTAGGCCCACTCACAGATTCTTGTTCTCTTGCATCTGCAGAGGTGCTTGGCAAGACCAGCTCCAGCAGCCTACTGAGGCTTTACTATCAATTTGATTTCTAGGAACTAAGTAGTCAACAGAAAAAGGCCATCTCACAAATTCCAGTTTGCTAATGTAAACATCATAAAAAAAACCACAACAACTTTAAAAACAAAATATTTGAAAGTCAGTTTCCCTTCTTTACTAGCTGCCAAGAGCAGAGTTCAGGGCGCCCTGCTTCTTGAGTTGATGAAACCATTAACACCTACAGCAGCGTCAGGAATGTTAGTCTGCCCTCAGGACTTGGTAAGTAATAAGAAACTGGTGTCAGTTTCACATTTAAAAACCAGTTCCAAGTAATAAATTTCCAATTTCTCATCCGGATGGAAGCCCAGCCCAAGCAGCATAGTAGAGGCTCCAAGTACTTCACTAAAAAGGTATCAACACTGGCAACCGTGCCAGTAAGATGCTTGTGAAAACAGTTGGAAGATATCTAACACAAAAATATGCCTTGCTGCAAAACACATCCAACAGAGTATGTGGAGAGTCATTGCAAAAAACCCAGTGAACAACACTGGCAGCACAGAAAACTTAAGTCTCTCTTCAGTCAGTTCTTTTGTTGCTACAGACGCCAGACCAAGACTTAGGGAGACCTTGTGTGGCAACATCAGGCAGCCAGTCTGGAAGCCAGAGCCAGCGTGAATTACAGGGTCTGTATGCATTTAGCAGCTTCAATAAAGAACCCCCTTTATACTCATTACAACACAGTTCTGTCTTCACTGCTACAAGGGGTGCTACAGAGGAGGCATTAGCAGCTGGTCCTTGCAAGAGTCACAGTCTTCTAACAGGATAAAGGTGGGGTGCAACCCTCTTTCCAGCAATGTGAGTCTCAAGTGCCTCACAGCACATGGTGACAGCTTTGTCATGGCTCATCTCACTCTTCTCCAAACACAGCTCAGTAGGCACCATCCTACACAAGTTGTACATGCCCCTTTCCACTTCATGGGGGAGGGAGCCACAACTGGAGTTCAATATCCATTCATTTATTTCAGTCTACCTAAGAGAAGCACAGCCAACTTTACTGTGCACTAAACCACTTAAACCAACACTTCTCTGACTGTGCTACCTCCTATCCATGCCCTCTGGCCTCTAGGGCTGGAGCAAGAGATCTAACTTGTGCCACCTCCTATCCATGCCCTTTGGGCTGTAGGGCTGAAGCAAGAGATCTAACTTGGCCACCTCTCATCTTCTTTCCTGTTCCTCAGGTGAATTCACTATTGCCTTATAAGGTGCAGGGGAAAATAAATCCCACAATGAAAACCTGCCATTTATTCTGTATCTATTTCAAGTTGAAGGCAAACTATCTTTCACCCCATTAGTATGGGATGCAGAGAGCATCCTAACATGCCAAATGTCCTGCAAGTTTCTGCATATTTTGATTCACTTCTTTTGACACAACTGCTGTGTTTTGTTCCTCCCCACACACATATGTCAGATACCCTTCCTGAAAACACCTCCTCTGACGTGTGGTCCTGTGCACTGATAGTGCCACATGCCAATCCTCCTTTAAAATTCACTTCCTTGTGTCCCACCAATAGCCCAAAAGTCCAGGATTCTCAGTCATTTCCAGTCCCTTGAATTAGCATCCAACGATGTCCTGTTTACATTTCAGGGCTGTGGCAGAAATAAACACCATAATGTCAGGACATTCCATCAGCAGGATTCCAGCACAACCATGCTGAGCTGTGACCAGGATGCTGAACCAAGTATGGTCCGACTTTTTACTTTATCTTATTTCCTCTTCCTTATACTTCTATTACCTACCAGAGGACGCCTTCTACTGAGAGAGTCCCTGCAAGCAGTGAGCACACTGGAAGGGTCTTTACAATTGTTAAGTTACTAAACAAGGAATTAATTAGTAAGGAAATAAACACAACAAGCAAGTAAGGGGTACTGGATCACTGAAAATGATTTTATGTTTTGTCAAACAGAAGTTCAAAGTAACAATCATTCCTCTATCTGCTAGATGAAACTGAGAAGTGGACAAGACAAAGCCATTTCCTGGTTAGATGGTTCCAAGGACTAAATTCTACTGTCAATTATGATATCTGTAAAACCAAAGATGAGTCAAAAACTAATTAATTTCAATTATTCTTAATTATATTTCACCTACTTAAGTACCAATCCTTGAATAATCAGAGGAGACATCACAAATGCATCTGCTATTAAACCTCAGCCAAGAGACACTTATTCCTAAGTAGGTTATAAAATTTCCAGACAAGAAAACAGCCTGTTAGCAAAAAGGCTGTCCTGTGGTATGACTAAAAACTCTCTACTTCTCACCCCAGCAATGTACAAACAAATGCTGTCTTCTCCATTCCAATTAGAATATAAAATATAAATATTATGAAGAAGAATCTCTCAAGACACACAAATTGGGTGGCTACCAAGAACAGGCTGAATGCTTTAGAAGCAACATTTTCTATGATGCACTGGATCTCTCAGAATCAGAGAAAACAAAGAAGGGGAAGATATACCAAGCTTGCATACTCATTTTGTCCCAGTGTAAAAAAAGTCTACTGAATATTTCAGTGAAGTGTCAGTTCAATCTAGATTTCAAGTTTTGCCATTTCATGCAGAGTAGTTACTGTGTAGGTACTGATTCTTGGGGATTATAACTGGAAAATAGATGACTGTGCTTTTGGAATGAATGCTTGCTCTTGGGGATTCAATTAGCATTGAAATGGCTCCCTAGCATTTGTGTAAGATTTCTCATCTTCAAGTCACAACCCAGGCCAGAGCTGTCTTTAAGACAGTTTTGTACAATGCTTAGTCCCACAGATACCTCATTTACTAAGACTGATAGCCCTGAAGACTATTTGGAAACTCCAGAAAGTGTGGTAAGAACCGCAATCTACTCCATAAATAAAGCAGTGGATATAAGACCCATGCTCTGGGCTTGCAATGGTCTCCTTCCACACTTCTAGGTATCAATTAGTAGCCACCATTCACCAAGTGGCCCAGACCTGACAGATGCCTTATCATGACAACAACAGCTTTGAGAATCTGCTTCAGGTCCCACTGCTGCTGCAAAGATTTTCTGTTCTATGAAATTTGTTCCAGGAGAATTGTGTGGAAGCTAAGCCTCACCACATTTAGACCATGATGCAAGACTCACCTCTTTGTTCAAAGCATAGTGTGAACTGCAGACTCAGAACCTCCTGGCACTTTTCCACGAGCTGTATTTGTCTTTCTCCCTGTCCCTGAAGTTTACAAGCACATTGTTGGAGGCAGGTAGGGAGTTCTGGTACTTTTGCTCCCCCTATTTGGGAAGCTGTTGATTTAAACCATGTGCACACAGTGAAGTCTCGACAAGGACATTATAAATGCATGTAATGATGTGACGGCTGCTGGCGATCAATGGAAAAAAAGAGAGGGAGGAGGGGTTTACTGGGTCTTGGGCCAGCTCCTAATGGACAAGCTTCCACATCACAAAACCAAGCACTGCAGCTGCCAGCAATCACATCAATCAGCCCTCTCCCCAGAACAGCCAGGCAGCAAATGGACAGGCACTGACCGAGCTGCTCTCTCCTAACGAGGTTTCCGAGGACTCTGGAGTGCACTGGCAGGACAGGCTGTGAGCAAATTTGATGTATATTGCCCATGCTTTGCCTGCCACTTTAGCATCTTTAACAAATACTACACTAACTTTAAAAATAATCAGTGGGCCCAAGTTAAAAATAAATTGCAAGTTGGCTTCCATGAGAAAGCAACTGAGCCAATACCATTTATAGTAATTCGACGTGTCACTGAATAGCATCATTTTTATAAATACACTGAAAGCCGGACATGAAATAACTGGTTAACAGCTCCCTAATCACAAGGGCTTCCTCTGCTACACATTTTTCCTATTTATCCAATGGCTTCTGTTTTATATCTAGTTTGCTAATGGAAAGAGGGGCGGAGGGGGGGGGGGAGAAATTGGCCTTAAACTGATCCAGCAGATGCACAGAGCTGGGGCCTCAAACACTGGCTTCTTTTCTGCAGCCACCAAAGGGCGGTGGGGGAGAGACATTTCAGCAAAATTCTTTCTCTGCAGTAACTACCACAGAAACACATTTCCCTCTGTTTGTAGCCACTCAAAATAACTGCAGCTCAAATGCCAGAAGAATATTTTCTGCTCCCTGCATTTACAAGAGAAAGAAATGGGAAAATACTAAAGAAAGTTCCTAGTGTGGTGGTCTCAAAACAGCAGTAAAAGGCTTCCAAAAAAGTACACTCTCATAAAGAAAGCAAAACAATCTAGCCCAAAAATATTTGTTATTTAATGATCCTAAAGTGTTTTACAACCATGCACAGGAAATACATCATTTTATAAGACTGTTCATCTTCTAGGCTGTGCAAACCATTCCGAGTTTTAGAACAACTCTGTACCAAATTTTTTACAAGTGCCAGGAATGCCTTTGCAAGCATGACTGTGTGCAGCACAAGCAGCTATCATCATTTATGAATGTTTTAAAATAATTAAACACAATTTCCTCAGGTATGTTGATTTCTGCTTGTACTGCTTCAAGTCAGGATGCACACTGAAGCCTGTGTACTTGCACAGTGAACATCCTGCCTTTTCTACTAAATGGGTGAGAGGACACCTCATACTGGCACCAGACCATAAGGCCAGGAAACAGGTGAGGGATTCACCATCTACTCAAAACTGCACCTACCTTTGCTCTGTCCACTTGAATTTTAAGGTGCTTGATAAATACTTCAATCTACAAAGGTGGATGAGGGGAGCACTATGCATACATACAAAATGCGATTCCAGAAGTTGTCTAAAACTCAAGTCAGTAGCAGAGGCAAGAAGCAAACACCTGCCTTGGGTTCTGTACCCATGAGGCCCTCAGCTCCAGTGAATAAAGTTTAACTGCATCCCCTAGTTCGGGACTGCAGTATTAGTCCCAGAAACAGACATGCAAGTCTCCTAATCAAACTAAGTCTCTTGACATCAAAACTATGCTTATGTTAACCTGCATGTCCTTCTAGTCCTCCCTCAGCATCTAAAGGGACAGTTTTCTCTGTTGTCATGACTTATTTCCCAATCATTTGTCAATAGTCTGCCTAGCCAGAGCAGAAGCAAAGAGAGTGGTGACAAACATGGGAAGGCTAGTGGCACTGAAATAATCCTCTGTACTCAGACCAGTGTGGCAGGTTCTCTAACCTATATTTGCTTAGGGTAGCCTGTGCTTAATGCACCTTCAGGTCTGGGTGAAAGGCATTTCTCTTTGTGAATGGTTGAATTTGGGAAAAACTTAATAATGCATCAGTAGAACTTAATGGTGAAGTTCACTTCAGATGCAAAAGCAAACGAAGTTTATTCACATGGTAAGTTTGATCCTGACTTTATAAAGCACAACATTTACGGCTAAGTTTTATAATTGCCCCATAATGTGTCCTGGCACAATGGGAAACAACAAAACTAGCTACAGCTTTAGGAATGACCGTCTGCAATGCACCACCTTTGCCACCAGTAGAGTAGACAAAGGAGAAAGAAAAGCAAGAAGCAACTTTCAGTGTAACTATGGACACATGTGAGCCAGGGACACCATGAGATCGGTTCCTTCTTCCCCTTGGGTCTCCTTTCATCACCCACAGTCAGGACATAGTGCTCACAGGAACAACCCAGCAGGTTTAATTCTATAATAATGCAGTACTTCCAAGATAGCTCCTCTCCTCTTGCTAAAGGCAGAGGGGAAAGATGTTACCTGGAGTTAGCATTGCTAGTCCAAGCAGAGATGCAATGCCTCATGCAACATAAAGTCAGAGAAGACGGCAGCCCACAGCTAATGCCTTGACGTGCTGAGTGGGATTACAAGCCAAGGCCTGCACTTCATATGAAAAAGCAGCAAGCAGACTGCCAAGACCCCTCTCTAAATACATTTCAAAGTGGGTTATTGGGAGGAGTGTGAGCATTATGATCTCAGCTGCCAACAAGTACTTCTGTGGGAAGCAGTTTGCAAGCGGGAACGCATTCTCCCAACAATCCAGGCTTTGACCCATATTTGTGCTGTGCAGTTAATCTAAGTGGAATTAGTGCTGATGAAAGGGGCCATATGGACAGCCCTTGAGACAGAAATCTTATTTACCCACAGAAATTTCCATAGCTAGCAGCACTGTAAGATACATCTCATGCATGTGCCAAAGCCACGTGCACTTCTGTGCAGCTGCCTAAACAAGGACTATCCAACCCCAACTTTCTGTAAGAAAACTTTTGTGATTCCTAGGTTCATGCAAAGTAACTAGAAGAGTTATTCTACTGCATTTTTTATAGCACACAGAAAACCTACCAGGGCATGATTAGTGCCATGTTTGTCTGGGTCTGAACAGAGAACATCCAAGAACACACCTATTGGTAGTCTCAAATATTTTCTTCAAATTTAAAAATAAACTCAGTGTGTTAAAACCCAAAATGTGTTTTTCCATATTACCACGTATTTGCCTCCCTCTCAGTCTATAGTCCATTCAGTGGTACCTCAGAACTGCTTAGATCAAAACTTCCAGTTGAAGTTGTCCTTCAGTTATTATGAGAGTGTAATTCAGAGAGAAGCATAAAACCAGCAAACCAGAAGTTGTGACTGGACTCAGATCCTACTTTTCATGGAAAGCGAGGCTTATAACATAATTCCTTTGTGTCCTCACAAGGCACATGGATTGTGTCTACACAAGCTTTGGAGGTCGCCATGCATATTCTTCACATGCAAGATAGCAGCATATCATACAGCTGTCAGAGAAGCATCCCTTGTTAACATTCTTCAGCTTGTTTTATGAACGGATATCTTGCAGAGAAGAGCAAATAGAATAAGCTGTCCAAAAAGTAGTGCTAAAGGATAGTATAAGAGTAGAGACACAGGCAAAGATAGGTGCACCAGGGGTCCATCATGCACTGACTGAGTAAACAGGAATTATTTTTCCACTCAGTTAGATTACATGTGCTGGAAGAACTATGGCAGTCCAGGCCCCTTTAATTTCTTAAAATGCAATGGCAGATGGCATTAGTAAAGCTGCAGTTGCATTCACTGTTGTTCAGCATGTGTTAGCAGAAACAACATCTGGTGCCCTTCCTTATATTTATTTAAGTCTTCAAATGGGAACATGCCTTATTTAATTACTTTTTAGCCACTCTATGCAAGCCATCCCACACACACTCCTCTGGTAGATTCCTCTGCACGAGTGCAAGTTGAAGTATTACAGCAGTTCACTGCCTTTCATGTGCTTTCATGCTAACCACTGAAGTTCTGGCTTGACCACCATTGACAGGTACACAGACAATTCAAAAGCTCATTCTTGCAGACATCCTAAAACTACCAGGCAAGGACAGAGAAAGTGCATAATGCCACCTGCAGAACATGTACAGCTTCAAAGACAAGCAGAAAATCCCACTGTTTTCCTGTATCCTGTCATCCTTGACCACCATCTTTGCCTGACGAAGAACATTAGTCTTTCAAAATAACATGCAGATAAAGCAGAGGCAACATTACATCTTGAGTTATTCCTGTATGGAGATATGCATATGTGTGTGTGCCATTGCCCTGTTGCACATTCCAGAGCCAGATTACTCAGGCTTCATTCATCCCTGGCTTCTACAGGCAGAGAGAGGGCTGTATGTTTGAGGAGATAGGGTAGGGACCCATTTGTGGCATGTCTGCCTTCAGCCCTGAGAAAAGAGACTGACACTATATTCACTTCCATCTTTCTCCTGAGCTTAGGAGTAAATTGCAATTCAGTAATGAATGAAACACTTTTTTCCCCCCAGAAACAAAGCTCAAGTGTTTACATTGGAGCTAAACCCTCCTTCCCACCAAAGCAGGGCACTGGAACAGTTACACACCAGGACAGTCATCCTAGCTAAGGAGTGTTTGGGGAACTCCCAATAATGCATTGTCCAGCCTGAATTCCTACTTGGACAAGGCTCCAAGCACTAGACCTTTTCCCCTCCAAGCAGTAAAACAGTGATAATATCTCATGCATAAAAACCAACCCCAGTCCTGCTTTTACTTCTTAAGTTAGTACTGTATCAGATCCTCAGTTTGTTTATACTGAAAGTTCCTTGGAGCAGTGGCAGCTTCTCCTTTAGCTCCTCACTGGAGCTTAGCTACAAAGAACAGTAGTCAAATCAGCATTGGCAACATCTTCTATGGCCAGGCACAAGGCCCAGAGAAAGCGTCAAAAATTCTCTCACCCCAAATACATTCTCCTACGCTTGCTCTGCATTATCAGCTGTACCATATTCACCTCAGAGGTGGGAGTTTGCCTTTGAATCCATTGATTACAATCACATAGCCATAGCAACACCTTCCCAAAACACTGCTAACACAGGACCACCCAGAATGGTATCATCATAATGGCATGAACTATCTCAAACCATACAAAATATGAGGCACTGAATTCACCACACCAGATTAGCGCTGCTATTTATTGGTTACAATATCTATACAGACAGGAGTTTATGCCATAAGGTCATCCATTCCAAGAACCTAAGCACTCAAAAAGATTGCAGAGAAAAACCAGGTACAGAAAAATGGCTGTACTTCTCCCTTCTGCATTAGTCTCCCTTGCTAAAGGGCATTCTCCCTCCCCACATCAGTACTAAAAGCCTCCTACAAGTATTGTTCTCCTTAGTGGTCCGGTGATGACTTGTTTCATACACAAATTTGGCTCTAAATTTCACACTTATGGATAAATGTACAGGTCACACTACCGAGCACCTGACAGAAAGATATTCCTGTTAGATGAAGGTCAGAATGGCCCAATATAATCACCAAAAATGAACTCTGGCAGAGCACAAACTGCAGAATCTCACCTAATAACTTCTTATTCACTCTCTCTCATAGAGGTAGAAACAGTTGTCACTGCATGGTATAATACTGGGGATTTTTCCTGACTCCCACTGACAACAGGAGGGAGATGTCTCAACAGCCAAAGACATTCATCAATTCATGTTTGTTAACCATTCAAATTACTGTACTCCTTGACCCTCCCCTAACCTAGGATCAGCAAATCCTTTACAAACATCAATGAATTCAGTCTCACGTCATGATTAAAGGAGTCCTCTTTCTCCTAACTCCAGATAAGGAAAGAGAATTAGAAACCATAAAACTATACCTATACAAAGCAGTATTGGAAGACTAACAAACAGAACCTAAGTGTCCTGTTTTCAAGATCAGCTTGATTTTTGGATCAACAATTTCCTTTAAAGTAACCAGGTAATGCAGAAAACCAGGGGTTTATTTTCATTGTTTCTTTGTCTTGCACAGGAGATATTCCAGAAGGGATAAAATAATCACATCCTGTGACCTCCACTATACTGAATTGCAGCAAAGAAAGTTTGACCCCAAGAGCTTTTTCATGTCCTTCTCCAAAACCCAGTGTTTCTCCATCAATGAAAGTAGTACAGAATTTTGTATGTATAGTGGTATGGCAGGACTGCTCAGTTATAGAGAAAGCAGCAATTCTTTTAGTGTGGGGCACCACAGACTACAAACGGGAAAGGAGAAACAAATCCAAGAAGACAAGACAGGGTTGATTTTGGTTCTTTGTGGGTTTTTTCAGGGGCAAAGGATTAGGGGGAAGCAGTGAGCTGAAAGAAAAAAAAAGACAAAGTTCCAACAACCCCCCCCCAGTCAGACTACAACAAAATTCATTGTACTTCAGTGCTTTTAAATGTCTCCTGCCTTTGTGTGAATGTAACACAATATGAAACCTGCAAAACACAAGTTTCACTACAAGAATTCTTTCTGCAGCTTAGCAAACATCCACTGGTAGATCCAGCTCACTGGTAGATCGCCAAATTGTAGTTGATGATGTATAGATAGCACTAACTGTCAGATGTTGCAGGCAAAACATTTGGGAATACTGCTCAAATGCAATTTTCTTTCCAGTATAGTCTGTATTTGTGACTGAAGCTGTCAGAAAACACACTACCACAAAGTTAAGAAGTTTGGTGTACTTGTAGCAAATAGCTACAAGTTTGCTGTCTCTGGCCAAATTCTTCGCTTACTCATAGAAAAACATGTCTGATTTTAGTAGGATTTTCTTAGCATTTCAAAGGTGCCCTTGGTCTCCAATGGGATGCAAGGTGCAAACAAGCCAAGAACTTGACCCAAATTTGCTTACTCTTCAAGACAGCTACAAGTTACAATTCCCAGCAATTTTTATGACGCCATTATTTTGTTCCCATCAACAACATTTGAACTCAGTGGCTTTCCTTTTGACCGGTTCAGCTGATTCTTCTCACTTGCCAGGCTGATCAAATGTTCTGAGAAAGATACAGTCTCTTCCTATAATTTGCTTTTGAACAAATTAAAGCACTCTGGATCTACTCTTCTGAATCCCGTTAATAATGACATAGTTGCTTCTCTCAGAAACAGCAAATAGGCTCTGCCTGGTACAAACTGTTTGTGATCTTCACCAAAGACAAGTGTTTCCAGGGACAAAGAACTCCTATATATACTATGGGTATAGACCATGGATAAGAAAAATAGCTAGAGATGTAAGGTAAGACCCTTTAACTAGCTAATAAAAAGGCTATGAAAAACTGTATTTGTAACCTTCATGATTTAAGTTTGCCTTAAACAGAGTCAGAAAGAACGTATCCTCTCCACCACCTTTTTAATTAGGAAAAAAAAATTTTAAAATAAAGGTAAAGAAGGGAGATATTTTCCTTAAACTGTAACTACATCAAATGGCTCCAGGAGACTGGAGAAGAAAGATTATCTCTACCAGTGAGTAAGAATTACAGGAATCTTAAACTGTGTGATTTGTGTAGGATGACTAGGATGTAACACCATGAAGTTTAGCTCATCTTTTCCTCAGCATAATGCTTTTCTATTTTCCTTGCCAAAATCATTATTCTTCAAGATGTAAGTTGACCAGAAGTTGAGAGCAGGGACACTGGCAAATAACATGTGCAAGGAATGCAGGGGAATATGCATTGGCTTGCATTAAAGACAAGACTCCAGCTAAAATGATTATTTGGTCCCCCTTGGCACAGTTGTTAAAGTGTTACATTTTGCTACTGTAACAGGACTTTCTAACCTTACTGTTTCTGTACAAATTTAATATTGATTTCTATTGCAGTTGCTGCCAATACAAGGTCCTGAAATATGGGCCCCACTGCAGTCAGAAGGAAAAAGATGTACAATGGAACCAGGGATGGGTTAAAGAAAACACAGAGAAGAACATTGTACTTGGCTGTACAAGTAACTCATGAATACATCTTGAGAAATGTCCTGGATTATCAACTGCAATAAAACTCTCTCAATGAGGAAAACAGGGATGTCCTGGAGAACTAAGAGTTCTGGTTTTCTGTGTTCACTTCATGCATGGTTTGAAAATATTCCATAGAGAGACGAGAGAGTGGCAGAGAGAGAGCGGCAGAGAGAGGGAAAAGAGAGAGCAGCAAGAGAGAGGGAGGAAGAGAGAGAACACAGCCACAGAAAGCTCATTTTTCCCAGTAGCTAGAGAGATTTAAGCACTGCCCCTGTAAGGAGAAAGAGAGCAAAACACCATTTGGAACATGGATGGGAGTGCAGAGATACAGAAATAAAGGGTTTTATCTGCTTCTTATTCAGTCAAATTTAGGTGGGAGACAGAGCCCAACTGTTAGCTTGGGGGCAACAGTTCCTCCATAAAGAACATATTTGAAGAAAGGAAAATAAAGCAAAGCTGGAATAATGATCAAAGAATGAAGTGGACAATAATTACACAGGTGAACGCTTAAAATGGGCAACAATTTAAAAGTTATAAATCAAGAGACTTTAGAAACAGCCATAAAGATCTTTTCCTCTCAATGCTGGCAGATAGCATCATCCTCTCTATCATCTGCCACAGATTAGTCCTTTTGCCTACCTTTAAGCAACATTTGGCAATACCTGTAAGATACAAGTCAGAAACAGCCTTCTGCACCATTACAGTAGTAATTACTTCCCCTGAACTGAAGAAGACTTTCCAAGTTTCCACTAAAATTTCCCATTTCCTATTGAAACATAATGGCTTAGAATGTGAACATTTCACTCCCTCCAAAACCTGTATGTGTTTGAGTAGGAAGAAGTAACTACCCAAATTGCTCCTTTATATTTAAAGCAATAGAAGCTTATAATTTTCATGTTGACATCCTAGGAACACTGCACTGAAAGATAAGATGAGTGCCTGCATGCACTTGGATGAAAGACTATTTGGAGTTTTTTAATATTTCCTTTAGCCCCACCTTGATATGGTTGAAAACTTCTTCAGTCTTCAACTTTTTACCTGTTGATGTTATGCTAAAAAACATTTCCTTTTTTTAGCAACAGCCAAGACCTAAAAAATAGTCCTTCTAAACCTTGAAAAAAGAAATCTAATAGTCTGTTGCAAGTGCTTGTAAAGGGGCTGAATTCCACTTTATCTCAGGCATCTTTTAGGATGCCTCAACTATATGCAGCAACAAAACACAGTAAGAGTTTTAAGAAAGAAAAAAGAGTAAGCAACAGACCTTATCTTCCCATCTTCATCATAAAAATGCAAAGCTACCCATATGGCCCACTGCAAAAGAATGCATTTCCTGGAGGCACTGTGCTGTCTCACTAAAAAACACACACAAGATGTACTGTACAGATATAGGCTGGAGGTCACAAAATCCCACTGCTGACCAGCAAAAAAAAAAAAAAAAAAAAAAAAAAAATCCTCATATTTCACAGTCAGGAGATTCTCACAGAGCCACATTTCACAACACAGCAGCTGAGTAAGGATTTTTAAAAACAGCAACAACATCAAAGCATGTTTAAGGTTCCAGAAACTTGATTTCTGCTTAAAATAAAAACTGTCTGTTCCCACTGTTTAAAGGAAGAGAGGGTTGGATGTGGTTGTGGGTTTCTCCAGTGACATGCATGCACAGCATCATAGTAGGAAGTTTGCAGATCCATGAGGAAGAGCACGAGCACACGTTCATAGATCCCAGGACAGAAAAGACTGGCTGCCTATTCACACACTCAGGCATACACATGTGATCAGGCAGAAACACAAGCTCACACACATGCAAGTCTTACCTCTTCCCTGTATACAAAACAGATTTAGAGCCTGAGTGAAATAGCTTGGCAGTCAGAAAAGAGTGATATTTCTCATGCAGAAAATACCACCCAAGTTGCAGAAGTCATTATTCTTGCTACTCTTCCATTCCACATGCATGTTGGCACTTCATGCCGACATGAAGTCATAGTATATTCCAGGAACAGCTCTAGCCTTTTTTTTCCTTTTTAATTTCTTTTTCTTTCTATTTCTTTTTTTTTTTTTTAGAAGCATAAGCAGCAAGTTTACCAAAATTGGCTTAAATCACGAAGACCAAGACCCTGAAAGATTTGTAGATGCTTTAATTGTGGGACAACCAACCCCCAAGAGAAAACTTGGGAATCTGCGTTCCTCTGAACACCAGCAGAGTCAAAACCACAGTGAGGTCAGTGGATGACTGTGGAAGACAGAGGCTTCTGCAGGCTCTTAACCAGTTTGCCTGCAACTGTATTAATAACCTGGAATTTCTGACATTCGTAAAGCAATCCAATAATTTCTGATAGAAACTGTGGAGGGTTATGTACATTTTGCTGTATATGTCAGCATCAATTGAGGCTTTGAAGTGACAGTGTGCGTCTTGGATGGCTTCTCTATGCTTTCAAGCCACTGGTACTTCAACAGGAACCCAAATAGTGCTTTTCAGTGATTTGTCTTCCTTCACAGAAATTAATTATTTTCTAAAGCATCCTAATGAAACAAAGGATTGAAAATGTGAACAGATACACTGCCTGCTGATTGCT
Source organism: Emberiza elegans (assembly GCA_024865655.1). NCBI lineage: Eukaryota > Metazoa > Chordata > Aves > Passeriformes > Fringillidae > Emberiza > Emberiza elegans. The sequence continues at coordinate 20,572,880 of JALJVW010002597.1, read as the reverse complement.
GCTACCAATCTAAGATTTTCAATGACCCTAAAACCACAGAATCTACTCTCCAGTTTTCCAAAGCTGTGCTACAGGATCCATATCCTATCCCTCCAACTTCTAACCCACTAACAGAATGACAGGAGCCTCAGGCATTAAAGCAGTTTTTAGCAGGCACCACTGGAATTCCAGGCACAGAATTAAAAGCTGGTTTTGCTTTGTAGTGACAAGAAATGACTCCAGCTAAAAAATGCTCTGTAGCAGGAAGACACAATGACTTGGTCATCTCTGGAGAGGCAAGAAACTCCCAGCAGAAACCAAGTGTTACAGAAACCTACCACTGCCAAATATTGATACATTTTAAGCCCAACGGCCTGACAGAGCTGGGAAGAAAGGGCTCTCTGAAGCTACAAAGCCTCATTTTTAAATAGTTTGATAGTTATTCATCAACCTGTTTCCAGTCACACAGCTCTGGCGGATTGGTTATTTTTAGTGAGTTTTTTGGGCTTAGACTCGAAGAAAAAGAAACACTATGCATTGCTTAAAACACTGAGAAATAAAATGCAGAAATAATATCTATGCAAATCTTGCAGATCTGCTATTGAAAACTCCTGATTTATTAGCAGGGTTAAAATTACACCAAAGAGTTCAGATCAAAATGCAAACTGAGGACAGATATTCTTTCCTGTATACATCTAACCACAGGTACCAAGAGGAAAAGAACACTTTATCAAGGGATTGAGAGCAAGTCCAAATAAAAGAACAGTTTTATCAGATTTTCCATCTTGCTGCATTGGTCTCAGTCACACAAGCAGCACTTTCATTTGCTTTGTCCTCTAAGCAAAGCTCAGTTAAAGAGCACAAGTCCCTTTTATTCTGAAGCCTGCAGAGTGCAAGTAATCTGGACAATTTTTCCAAGCTCAGACACCACAGAAGAAAGCAAATGATTCCTGGGTCATGCTGTTTTTAATGCCTGTCTCTCTGCCATGCCATCACTTCTATGTCACTTCTACAGAGGATGACAGCTTTGGAACAGCTTCAGTGGAGAAGATATGAAAACTATATTAAAAAAAATGTATTAAGTATGTTCTTACTGTGAAAAGTGTAAAGTTGTAGCTTTTTCTTAAGACCTTTGTGTTTAGAGGCGTAATATAAAGATGATGGTCAAAATTTTCACTGTTACTCTTCAGCACTCCAAGGATCATGGGCAAACAAAAAAAAATCCAAAAAATTAAAGTCCTGCAGAAGGGCACCAGGTTTCAGGATCAAAGGGATGTTTTCAAACCATCCAGTTCCATAAGTATCCTTTGCTGTTTAAGGAAAAAAAACGTGCACTGCGAAACCGTTCCACTTTCAGTTCAGTTACATGCTGTTTGTGATCTTTGCTACAATGGAAAGCAGAGGGAAGGAAGAGGGAGAAGAAAATGGAGGAAAACTGTATCCAAGAGTTTGGTAAAGGTGAAAGGAGTCTTTACGAAATGAATTTTTAGGAAATGGAAAGGAAAAATCTACACAGGATTTTTGTTGAAGTTTAGCAGAATCAGCCATTAAATACAAACAAAAAACTGTTCATCTTATTATAAGAATTACATAGAACAATATTTTTTACAGTGAGAGCAGTCAATCACAGGAACAACTTCCACAGGGATATGCTAGAGACCCCATCACTGGAGCTTTTCAAGATGTAACTGAACAGGGAGCTAGATAATCTCATCTAGGGTTCCTTTTCCATAAAAGGTTGGATCAGATAATTTTTCAAGGTCCCTTTCAACCTGGGATTTTTCATGAGCCTATGACCTAAACCAAGGATTTGGTTAAGCCATGTGAGGTTTAACATCTACCTGAGTGCATAGTAGATTCTACTTCCTGAAGAAGCACCTATGTGGACCAAGACTGCCAAAAAACCTGCATGCAGTTGATTTTGTACCATTGTTAAAATTCCAATGTATCATCTGTCCAGGGGTAACAGCAAAGGTACTTGTCGGTGACAACAGGAACTGGTTGGGTATTTACATCTGTGTTCATGTCCATGCTTTTTCAGCTTCATCACTATTGATTTTGGATTCTCTGCTTGCAGTACAACAGTATTTACATTACTGTGATCTTTAACTGTACATCTGGAGTCAAGCAAACAGACTGGGTTTGTCATTTTTTGCTTTCCAGTTGCCAATCTTTAAGTGTAGACCACTGAAGTTTACACAGACCATCCCTTTGCTCTGCCAAGCTCTAGAGACTAACTTCCAGCTCTCCTCCATGCATCTTCTGCTCTGTCCATAAGGAAGCAGAGCAGCTGGAGTCATTAGATCAAGGGGTCAGTGTTGGTGACAGCTAATGAGGCTATTGCAAAGGGGTTATGACACATGTGGCCACAGACCATCCCATCTCTGAAACTTCAAGTTACAAAGAGGTGCACAGAGACAGGTACACAAGGAACTGAGGTATAGGAAGAACAAGAGACTTTTCCTGCAGAGGAAAATTAAGGAAATATGAAAACAGACATAAGAGAGTGAGGTATTTTTAAATCTACTTGGTATATGAGAAACTATGATTATTTCTAGCTTTAACAAAAGGTCTGATTGTGCTGCATTAAGTCATGGCCTTCTAACTTGAATTTAGGTTACTTGGGTGAAACAGCACTGAGGGATCACAGCAGAGCCTTTTGTAAAAGCTAAGCCAGCTTAGAAGTCAGGTTACTTATAAAGGAGGCTAACACGTTTTCAAGCTCAAGACACCACAGGTTTGCTGCCACTGATCTCTAAGCTCCACAGACTAAAGTTAGCTCAGATCTGTCCGTGTGCAGCCTGCATTTCCCATCCTAAACTGTGGTGCCAAAACACCACAGTGGTAAGTTGATGTTGCTCTCCATAACTTCATTTCAGCATCAGGTAACATGCATACTAATGGTTAGATACAGCAGAAAAGGAAAATAAAATGCAGTCAGTACCATACCTGTCATGGCATGGAATCAACTGGTGTTGCCTCTGCACAGTAATTATCATTTCACAGAGACATAGCACATCTCCAAAACAACTACCTGTTTGTAAGTATTTCAGGATAAAAACTTATTGGCCAAAAGTAAACTTACTGTTTATGTTTTGATGATGTTCTATACAGCAAGTACCCATTTAAAACAACAAGCTTCGTAAATTCATCCACTCAAATGATGTTCTGTGAAGTAGGACAGGAAAGCAGTGATATTTCTCAGCCATTTTATCACAGACTGTCTTAGATTGTCTCAAAAGGTGACATGTGAAGAGTTATTTTCTTCCTGAGGAAGAATAAACTTCTGGCAAATCTATACCATTTATACTATGCCTCTGCATGGAAGGTTGAGATAGGAGGCCTGAATGCACAGAGATAAGCATAATCTGGGAAAAATGTCAAATGCAGAAGAAAAGGAAGAAAGGTGATAATGGAAGAGTAACCAGAGCCAAAAATTCTGGGAGGAGGACAAATATTCCAAGAGGTCCCAATCAGAACATTAAACATGGATAAGCAAAAACAGTAGCTGTTCAAGTTCAGTAGAAAGACAGCCCCTGAAAAGAACAGACAGCTGAAAGTAAAGAATGAGACAGAAGAAAAACCATGAGGCAATGACAGACAGTCATTCAGGCCCAGATAAATATGGAACTCAAGAGATAACAGTCCATGGGAAAAAAACTACAGCAGATGAATATGAATTTTAAGGCTTTAAAATTCAGCGAGGCCCTGTAATCTGGAAAGGCTGTGGTACTGTTCAGAGCCAGAGCTCTCAAAAACCCTTCTCTCACTACTTGGCAAGGAATCTGTTGCCTGTGAAGTTTCAGCAGAGCATAGCTCAATACAAAAATATCATAGAGGCAAGACAATATCTGTAACATGACAAGGGAAATATTTAATTCAAGATTTTTGGAACCAACAGAAAAGGTGAGCATCCTTCAAATGAAGCTTAAGTCCATGGAAATGGGAATATATGAAGACAACAGAGATGTGAAAAGTCTGCCTAGGTCACTTTTACTTACTCCATGCACCAATTCCATCAATGTGACAGATAGGAAAAAAAAAAGTGAATGAGGAAAAAATAACATTGAGACATCTGGGGTTTATGGAAGCTTTTCTGATTTTTTGGATAAAATGTACCAAAACCCAAGGAATATATTTTAAATACCCTAAATTTTCATTTTGGACAACTCAGACACCTAACTTCTAAGTTGACAGTTGATACCTAAAAAAAAAAGGGGTAGGAGAAAAAACATTCCTGTACAGCATGATTTGAAGAGGTGAGGTAATTGCACATGGACTGTCCAGAGGCCATGTATCTCTGTGTCTGTATATATGCATGTGCATATGTGTAGCCACCAAAGATAAAAGTGAGGAGGAGTCCAAGTTTTTCATGGAACATTTTGGATCTTGTAACCTAAACAAAGATTCTTACATCCACACAAAAGAATGTGAAAGATGAATTTCATCTCTTTTAATTAGAAAGGGAGCTTTCAAGCTAATTCACCACTTTTATTGCTGTATTATATTTCTTTCATCCTAAAAACTCCCTAACTCAATGGAGTCAACCAGTTTAAGGCTACTAGCTCTTGGAGGGAGAGAAAGAAGAGACTCAGAGATAACAGATTTTCAGTTTTTGGAAAATGCCACATGCATCTGCAACACATGGGGAAAACATGATAAAAAATTAGCCCCAAAAAGTTGATTATACAGAAATCAATCTCATGGACTGTGACAGAATAGACTTTCAGAGAAGCCAAAGTAAGAGTGCAGGCACCAACTCTGATGAGGTCTGGATCCCACCCAGAATAGACAGATGATTCAAAGCTGGGCAGCAAGTCAGTCTTCAGAATCACACACTGCTATTCCACGCTACACCAACAAACCCAAAAGATATACTTAATGAACCAGAAATCCAAGTAACCTATCCTCTGACCTACCAGTGAACTATATTCCCTCCTACCTTATCCCAAAGCCAAATACAGAATCAGCAAGGCAGGAGCCCCAAGGCCCTCTGCTATTCTCTTGAAGAATAACTAAAGAGTGCAGTAGTGCATAGTTTCTCCTGCAAGTTCCATTGGAAAGGCAGACTGGAGCACCATCAGTTACTCATCATTATCTCTGTCTGCCTAAGAGAGAACATGTTCCTAATTAAATTATAATGATGTTTGAAGTTAAAAATGAGAGAAGAAAGAAGACCTGCTTTTGGGTTGTTCAAAGGAATTGGGATAAGAAAGATTTTTTTGTTTAGGTTGGGTCCATAGATGCCACTTAGAGATATTTACTTATTAAAAAAAAAAAAGGTAAAGGGACATCAGTTTTCACCTCTCTGGTTATAGAACCGGAACTAGACTGTGTTCAGACAGGTTGGGCAGGGCATAGTTAGTGTTGATAAAGACTCAGTAAACAGTGCCCAGAAAGTGTCACTGAAGCCTGCCTCAGGAAAGCTGAGCTTCATTTAAAACCACTTAAAAAGGAAACTCTACAAATTGAGACTTGGTAATGAATAAAAGAAGATCAGAGGCAGAACTACATACTGATTGTGAGAAAACTCAATTAAGGAAATTGTACCCATCTGCAGTCTTGAAATGACAAGTTCATTTCCAGAAAACCAATATTCCTACTTCACAAGAAGAATCAGAACAGTGACCAGCTTAAAGCCATTTTCATAAACTAACAGTTCTATCTACATATATTCCACATCTCTGTCTTCTACAAGAAGCCCATCTAGCAAGACAAAGGTTCCTTGTATAAATATTTTCAAGCAAAAACAAGGTCTGAATGTTAGACTCTGTTGGGTTTGGGTAGCGCTGGCAGGGGTGTGTCAGGACAGTGGCAGCTTCTCACAGGAGGTGCCAGAAGCCTCCTCTCTGTCTGACAAAGCCAATGCCAGCTGGCTCTGAGTCAGACCCAGCACTGACCAAGGCTGAGCCCATCACCCATGTTGGTCGTGGCTCTCAGGTAACACACTGGAGAAGAGAATAAAAACTGTGAAACAGCAGCTTCAACTGGAACGAGGATATGCACAAGAAACAGCAATGAAGACACCAAAGGCGGTAGGGGTAGAAGTGCTTCAGGTGTAGGATCAGAGATTCCCCTGCAGCCTGTGGTGCAGACCATGGTGAGGCAGCTGTGCCTCTCTAGCCCATGGCAGTCCATGGAGGAGCAGAGATCCACCTGCAGCCCATGGAGGTTCATTGTGGAATAAATACCTGCCTGCAGCCTGTGGAACACCCCATGCCAGAGCAGGTGGTTGCCCAGAGGAGACTGTGGCCCCATAGGAAGCCCATGCTGGAAGAGGATCCTGGCAGGACCTGTAGGTCCATGGAGAGAGAAGCACACACTGGAACAGGTTGCTGGCAGGACCTATGACACTGCATAGGACCTGTGCTGGAGCAGTTCACAAAGTACAGCAGCTCACACTGGAGAAGTTAATGGAGAATTGTCTCCCATGAGTGAGACCCCTCATGGGAGCAGGGCATAAGTGTGAGGAGTCCTTCCCCTAAGGAGGAAGGAACAGCAGAGACAATGGGTGATGCAGATCACCCTGTACTGCTTGAAGGCAGAAAGCAGAGAAACATGGAGTAAAGTTAAGCTCAAAAAGAGAGGGGTGGGAGTACGGTATTTAAGGTTTGGTTTTATTTCTCATTATCCTACTGTGATTTGATTTTAATAAATTAAGCTAATTTCTCCAAGTTGGGTCTGCTTTGCCCATAATTGGTGAGTTATCTGTCCCTGACTTAATCCATAAGCCTTTCACTGTATTTTCTCTCATGGTCAGCTGAGGAGAGTGACAGAGCAGATGTGGTGGGCACCTGGCCTGCAGCCAGGGTCAGCCCAGCATATACTCATATAATTGATCAAGGAGATAACAATTTTGAAATAGCTAAACTTCTGTCTTGCATAAAAAATAGTCTGAAAAAAGGTCTAAACCATACCAGTAGAACCAGATTTGGGCCAGCTTTCACAGCCAAATCTGCTTAGCCACCATAAAAAGATCCAGTCTATTTCCCATGTAACTGTGAAAATCAGTTGTGTTTCAGAAGCATAATCTTCATTTAGCACACATTAAATATAATCCTGCATAAGATCTTTCATGAGATTTTTCCTACTTCCACACCTGATAACAGGTGTGGCCATTCTGACTCCATACTTGGCATTGGCTGCTGTCCATAAGTCAAGGGCAACCCAGCCTTTTACAAACATTAAACACCTTTGGTGTTGTCACCAGGAAGCACATCACAAGTGACCATGAAGTCAGCTGTGCACAAAGCTCCCATGAATATATCTCAAACACACAATGGGGAAAGATAACAAAAAGGGCATGAACAAAAACATTTAGCAGAAGGTCCTTACTCAGAATGAAGAATTTTCCCACTGAACATCAGGACAAAAATCACCTGGAAATGAAATCCCAGGTTGCTAATACCAGAGAACCTAAAAATCCCCAAACTAGTCTAAAAACAGTGCTACTAAAAATATTATTGTAACCAAAAGCCTCTTTAGTAATGAAACCTTCATAATACTCTCTTTTGGCAATTTAACTAGCTTTTCAATTTAAAGCACTATATCTTGATTTGATAAATGGAGATGCTGTTTTTTTTTTTTTTTTAAACAAACTATCAGGTTGTTGTTCAGGCTACATCCAGGTTATATATGAAGTGCTAGATAGTAAAAAAAATAAATGAACACAACAGAATGCTTTCATTATATGAGGACCTCTTTAATTAAAAAGCATTTATTTTCTGCTAAGACCCTGCTATCCATTCTTCCTCATATCACAGCAAAGTTATTGCATTACTTTTCAAAAGAGACTCTCCTTTCATCAGCATTAATGATGCTGTATGCTTACACACTGCTCACATACTGAAAGCTAAAGCTTTCACACATCTTTTCCTAAAATCATATCATATCCTGAGTTGGAAGGGACCCACCAGGGTCACTGAGTCCAGCCCCTGGCCTTGCACAGGACACCGCAAGAGTCATACAGTGTGCCTGAGAGCAATGTCCAAATGCTTCTGAAACTCTGCCAGGGCTGGTGCCATGGCCACTTCCCTGGGGAGCCTGTTCCAATGCCCAACCACCCTCTGGGTGAAGAGCCTTGCCCTAATACCCAACCTAGACCTCCCCTGACACAACTTCAGGCCATTTCCTCAGGTCCTGCCACTGGCCACCACAGAGAAGAGCTCAGTGCCCAGTCTGTTTCTCCTTCAAAATGATCCACTGGAAATGGATTGTTTTGGTCATTTGCCTTGGCCTTGTGACTGAATGGCAACTGCAAGATTTAGACAAACAACTGAGCTGCATTTGCAAGCAAGGCTTACAGTACCATGCACAGTACACTCAGTGTATCACAAATGTATACATTCACTAAGAAATTAAAGAAAACACAGCAGGAATGTTCATCATCAGGCCCTCCGAGTTTGAACCTGTTAAATGTATTCAGTATCACATTTACCAGGAGGGTGTTGACAGGTGGAAGGTAATAGCAAAGTATTTTGTCATTCCTATAAACTGAATGCAGCCATTTGTTTCCTTCTATGGACATTATATGGCCTTTTAAAAGCATATTTATTTCTGGCTCTGCCTGTCCTGTATGAACCCTCTCCCCAGGATTACAGACTGAGAAAGTACAACTAATCCTGACCAAAGAGCTCTAACAAGAATTACCAGCAGAACTCAGACTCATGATTCTCTGTTTCTGGGCAACAAGTGAGGAACCGAAGAGAACAATGAGGGATTGTTTATTAATATTTGATTAAAGTCCTCTGGAAGCCACATTTTGGTGTATGGCTGAACTTCAGCCTCTTAAGTCAACGCAAGTACTGACCAAGTATCAACAGCATAATCACCCTTCTCTTCTTTAATGTCCTGAGAAGTCCTTCAGCATCTATTGCCTGCACATGGGGCTCAGAACCCTCACTGAGCCTCCTGAACTGAGCCACACAAGCTGTGCAAAACTTGTGTTACCTCCATTGGAGAAGGAGTGCCTGGATAACACAGAGACGACAGTCAGGCATCCTCTCCCAGTTCTGTCACACATTTCCAATGAGAGAATAGAGGCGTACGTATAGTACAACTAATGTCACTTCTTCATCTTGGGAGACTTATCACAAAATGCAATCAAAGCATAAGGGTATAGGAGCTAAAAAACTGAAAGACTTTCAACCAGACTAATTTCTTACATACAGGGCCAATCATTACCATTCCTATTTATAAACTAACAAAGAACCAATTAGTGACTACAAGACTCTTTGTAGAACAAAAGGTTATGCTGTGTTCTGAAAAAGGCACAGGTCATCTCCAGCTAGCTCTACTCATTCTATTCTGGCACTGATTAGAGACATCTTTCACCTGTAAATTTAGATTCTTCCTGCTTAAGTTCATTAGGATGGATGAGAAAAGAAAGACACTGGTTCTGCTTCTTTGAATAAAATCAATTTAAAATGTATCTAATTATGGTCATCAAAGCATAAGCACCTCACATAATGAATTATTAAGACTGTTTAAATAATTCTGTTGGAAAAGAGGAACAGTAATTATTTTGAATTAGTGATCAGGAAATAAGTCCCAAATATTCTTTTGCACCAGTCCCAAGAACTTAATTCCAGGAGTATCACAGCACATGTCACAGCTGAGATGGCTACAGTACACAGAGTATCACCATACAATTTCAGAAGGCTTTAGCATAACCCATGCAGAGAAAGTATTTGCCCATACAGAGGAACATCACACCACATCAGAAAGCAGCAAGTATCTGCCCTGCCCTTCTTGTTCTTTAGCCCAGCCTTTTATACCCCTCATGTCCATGCACTGCACCTGTGTGCCCTCTGTTCCCTTGCCTGATGGGTCAGTGCATCTGGGCACTCCATGGCTCATTGCTTTCAATGCTGCTCACCTGCTGCTCACAGCTGTAGCCCACTGGAGATGAGGCTCAGCTGCAGCCCCACTCCCAATTACCACAAATCATGTACCTGCACAGGAGGATTCCACAGTTATCTTACTTGGTAAAATCTCAGCAGTGGGGCAATACAAGGAGAGCAGGATTCAGCAAACTGCGTGTGCATACCTCAGCTACAGAAGCAGCAGAGACAATAAAAGAAGGTATATTTGAAAACTTGCTCTTGGAAAAATTAATGAAAAAATGCCAATGAAAAAATTTATTTGGTAATCAACGAAAAAAATCTCAACATACACAGAAAAATACAGACAACAATTTCAAAAGACCTCTGAACCACTATAGTCTGCTTAAGATGACAGATCTGAACAGAAGTCCCACTCTCCTCACGCTGTCTGCTCTGCCTACCTACTATCTACCATGTGCTGTGATACTGGAGCCAGACCTTTCTTTTTGGCTTTCTCTCCTCTCAGTCTTTTGTCTTTTTGTCCACCAAAATTTCCCAGTAAACTTCAGACATCTTGCCTGAGATGGGTACTCCTCTGCAAAAACTTCTGGTTTTGATACACTCTGCTAAATAAAAAGCTGTCTTATAAGAGACATTCATCCTAAATCATTCTGCCTCAAAGATCAGTAGCATTGTGGTAAGGACAGTATAGAGCAGCATGCTGAATGGACTGTAGGGTTTTTTTTATACTGAGTTTAAGGGCATTTGAAGAATCTTGTAAATGATGCCATCAAGGACTGCCCAGAGAGGGAAGCTGCATGGGAATATACTGAGGTCACAGCAAACCTTACTCAGCTTTCTCTTTCCCCTCCTTGCCTGCCCTCAAGTGCAGCTTAGCGTGGGATTCTGACAGCAGGAGGTTCCCACTGCAGGCCTTTGGCTTCATCTCTCCATCAGCCTCCGGCCTCTCAGTTCTTCTCAGGGACTCTCCATGCACTCTGAAGAACAAAGATCCCAGGCATTTGTCTGGGGCTCTGGGAGCTGCTCGCCTCATTCCTTCTGAGGAAACAGCTGGAAATCTGCCCTCCAAAACTCATTTGTGAGCTGCATCCCCTCCAGAAGTTTTATCAGCTGCTCATTTCAAGCAGGTTTTTATAGAACAATGGGAGAGCTGGACTGAATGAAAAGAACTGGATCAATGTCTTTGTCTATCCCAGGTACCAGATCACTCTTCACAAAGTCCCTAGTTAAAGCTTTTTACAGATGCAAAAACATGCAGGCCACTTTCTCTCCCTTCCCATCTCACCCTCCTGGAGTCAGAGGAAACGAAAAGTAACACATACTGTCTGTCTTGGGAAATGCAAACAGCCACCTTTTTCTGCTTCTGTCTGAGAATTGTCTGACAAGGCTAAAAAGCTCTTAAGTCCAAAAGATTTATCAAACCAAGACACAATGACACTGATGAGGAAGAACATAATGAAGAGATGCACAATTTTAATTATATTCCCTCTTAGGGAAAAAAAAGGACAGAAAGAAAAGAATCCTCTTAGATCACAGGAGGATTGTAAGAAAAGGGAAGAACTGTTGGAGAGTAATGATGGCATAAAACCAAATGGGCATAAATGGGTTATGAATGAATTTAGTTTGAAAATTAGAAGCAGATTTATAAACATCAGAGGAGTGAGGTTCTTGAATGGCTTCCCAATAGGAAGCAACAGGAGCAAAAGCCATTCGGACAGAGATCAATAAATTAACTAAGAAAATCCTGCAACATAATTTCCTGCAACTACGGAAATGGTGTATTCTGTGGCTCAGGAGGTCTCTTTCAGTCTTGCACACTTCATCCTCTGCTGAGCCAAGACAGGATAGATAAATAAATAAAAACTAGAGACAAGGTACATTAAAAGTGGAATATTGGCAGGGCAGCTAGAATAAGGGTGAGTCTGCTTTCTTTATTAAGCAATTTTATGGAAGTTTTTTTGAGTGACATTTATTCACCTGTATGTACTTCTGTATTTTCAGGTAAAAATTTGGGTCATAATGGAAACAGGAATAAAGTTCTGTGATATTTACTATCACCTGCAAGGAGCAGGATGGAGATGAACCCTCCCACCAACCATGCAATCAGTTGACTACATTGTTAGAATTATCTTCACTGACCTGCATCCAGGGATTAAAGCTGTCAAAGGAACTGTAAAAAGAGATAAATAAGTGAGAAAATTAACAAAGAAAATAATGCAGGAAGAATTCAAGTGAAACAAAGAAGTTTCATAGCTGAGAAACATGTGGATGGGTATAGAAATGATCACCTGTCTTTTTCAGACTTTACTGAAGTTTTCCTGGAAAGAAGTCTCTGAAAGCATTAAAAAGAGTCAGCAGGGAGAAATCTCTTCACATTCTATTTCTATATTGAAAAGCCCAGGATAATACAGTCCTATTCTACACACAGGAAAACACTAAACACATGAAGCTGAAAAAGCATGATAAATATAGCACTGTAACATAAAAAAATCATCTGGGAACTCTCCTGTAGCACATCAAACATGAGGTATTCATTCATTCCCACAAATGGAGTCAGTGTTGATCTATAAGCTGCAGCACAATGTTACACATTTCAGTTTCATGATAAGCTGCAGCTCTGTATTACACATTTCAGTTTCATACATTTAAGCCAGACAAACATTCCCAGGGGATTGAAAGAACCACTACAGTGAATTGTGGTTCTATTTTGGACCATATCACAGCATAACAAATCAGAGTTTCAGACGCTGGGATAAGGAGCTCAATAAAGCCAGTAGCATGATAACTTCATGTATATCCATCCCTTCCACACATGCAGCCATGTGTAGAATCAAATCCACCTCAAGCCTTTCAAACTATACAACTACAAAGTAATGATCACTGTCATACCTGCATATATCCATTATTCATCAATATATATATTCTTAAATATACATAATTTATTACATACTGTTGTACAGCAGTAGCTATCTAACCCTGTCCGCACATCAACACTGTTTACCATATCTGATCTCTTACATTTGTAAAAAGCAGAGAACAGAAATGTTCAATGCAGAAGTTCTTTTGTGGAGCTGGTTTGTTCTGCTGATTTTTCATTCATGTCCCATACAAAGTGGTCCTCAGAAGCAGAGTCCCTATATGTATTTGGTAACCCACCAGCTCCCTGTGACTGCTGTCCCACAAGAAATTCTGAGGGTGGAGAATGATGCACTGTTCCCCTGTTGGTCTAGCAGATTTTTGGTGTCAAAGAGATTTGTAAATTAAGTAAGGAAGGAAAAAAAAAAGCCATAACTTAAAGACTGAGCTGGAAAAACAGTGATATTGCAGGTACCCTGTGCTAGAACTCTACTCCTGCTGATCTTTCCTCTGGTTCCCAAAGAAATCATGTTAAAACATGCAAGAGCATTAAAAATGAGGGTTTTTTTTCATTATAACACCTTACAGCACCTTGTGCAGATTAGCAAACTCTTCTGAAATATGAAAAAGATTTCTGTTAATCACTGAGCAAAGATGAGAGACAAGACTTCCAAGAGAGTGCAAATATTTCTGAGGTACGAGATGCTATATTTTCCTAAAGAATTTTGCACATTAGATGCCTGACTATTCATGTCATTTTGTTCTCAAGCTGAGAAACTGAAAATCTCTCTCTGAGCTATTTTGATTGACTGGGCCTTGGGACATGAAGTCAAAGTAGCAAGCATGACTGTAAGTCTCCAAACTTTCAGAGCCACTTGTCCCTACTGCGCTCAAAGTTGAAGCACTGTAGTGGTTTCATTCCCTCCACCTAATTAAGTTGCATTGAAAAAGTAAATGAAACTGGGAAAAAACAGCTTGTCTAGAGTATGTTTTCATTTTTCCATTTTAATTTCACCTACAAGTCAGCCACCTTAAACATGACATTGGATGGTTGGCAAAAGCATCACATTATTGCTTAAAACCTAACATCACTAGAAGTCCTTGTTTGTTTTTGGGTATTTTCTTAAGTGGAAAAAGGAAAAAAAAAAAAAAAAAAAAGGGTTTTCAATATAAATAAATCCCTGAAGGGCTTCCAACCAAAATGCTTATAGTATTAGACGATGAAAGAACTGTTAGGGAAGTGAACAAGAAACAGGAAGTTGGAACTACATGGCCAAGTTTCACTCTATAACCTGAGTAGTGTGCCATTAAAAAATAACCAGCACAAAGAGTGAAAAACAGCTTCCAGTACAAATATATACTTTAATGATCAAGTTCTCCACAGACAGAAATTTAATTTTTTCCTAGAGAACATGATTAAAAGACAGTCATTGTTTAAATCTCAGGGAAAAGGGGAAGCAGACATACATACAAACATAAAAATATAAAGTTTGCATAATATTTAAAACAGTATCTCTTTTTAAAAAATACAATATCCTGCCAAAAGGTTTAGTCTACACTTCAGTTACTACATATCATTGCAGGTAATACAACAAACCCTGTGCCACTGTCCCACACAGTCCCTCTGTCCCACCCTGAAAGAAATCATCTGTAGTTCAGAGGCTTTGATTTCTAGATGAGCTTAATGCAAAAGCTCACATGAAACTTTCCAAAGGGCCTCTGAATCAGGAAAAGAACACAGAGCCTAAAAACACAAGGCTTGTGTAATGCAAGTGGAGTACTGAAAAACCACATTCAATTGGGAGATTGAATGATTCACAGGGCTGGTAATGGAATACAATATGTCCTTCTACCAGGTCACTAGGCTGAATCAATTCTGGATGATGACCAAAAACCATTCCCATTTGATTACTGCTCATGTGAAATGAATTGATCAAGGCTGTTGAGATAAGTGAGCAAGTTTGTCACTTGAAACAAAATGATCCACAAGGACTTCTGTTGGCAAAAATGTTGGCAAACCTAATGAGATTCAAGAAGAAGCCATCTCAAAATCTAAACAGTCAACTCATTGTCAGGAATCTGACAATGATGGTCAAAAATAAAAAAATACAAAAATACAAAAAGTAAGTTGAACAGAAAGATGCTAAATGTTAAATGTTGGGTTTGATCCACTGACTGACCCAAAACACACACCTAGAGAGCACCAATAGGGAAGGTGACTCAGACATGGTTCAAGGTATCACTTATTCTGTGACTGAACAAAGAGACTGCACTCTTCCAAATATGTCAGCTTAACAGCTTTCCCCCAAAAAATTAATTTTACCTTCTAAAAGCAAAGCAAAAAAAAAATCTAACTCACCAGTGAAGCTGTCCAAGATTTTTTGAAGATACTAATCCTTCAGCTTACTGGGATCTGTACTTACAGACAGATAGGGTGCCAAGAGGTAGTTCAGCCCCAGCTGCCAGTGCACCTTTCTATTCCAGCAAACTCAGCTTCCTGCCTTTTAGCACACACAAATTTGGCACATTTAATCAAGTAAGTGTTCATTTTAAATAAGGTACCAAATTGCCAGAAAAAATATTTTGCTTGCCTACCAAAAGATAAAAATTGAGCCTTTAGCATGTTTTCTTAGGAAAAAAAAAAGACAACAAAAATGTTGCCATCTTAAGGCAAACACTAAAGCTTTTACTTTATTTTGGGTCTGTTTCAGCTACTGTAAGATGCACTAAAACAAACAAATTCCTCCATCCACCTCTGTAACCCTGCATCAAGTCCTGAACCTAGAAGTATATAATAATTTACAGTGTGCTGTCAAAGGCACATGAGAGTGAAGCACTGGTGTGGGCATGCACATACATGCACACAAACACATACAGTATTTATAAACCCACTGCTGTAAGGGATTTGGCATTTATTTTTTTAATTAACTGCAAATGATAACACAAGAGCTTTTCATCTGGCATGAGCTTGAATTTCATCAGCTGCTGGAAAAGATTCTCGTGGAGAAACAAAATTACAGTGTTTCTTCATGTACTTTCCATGGCTTTCCAAATAAACAGAAGTATATGGTCATGCCAGTTAATAAAGAGATGCAGGTTAAGTTACAGGTATATCTTGATACACACCCAGAAAGAGGCTGCAGAGCTAGACATGCACAACACATCGTACTGGCTAAATGACAAAACACCCAGGTGAGGAAAAAAGTGAAGCCCAAGTGAAAAGAACTGGGAAGAGAAGTTGCAAAGAGTGCCATGAGCCTTCCTGCTGCCCTGGATATTACATTATACACAACGGGACATAAACAGATTTCATTGTTTGATGCTCCTTCTGCCCATACACCTTTCTCACCATGTCACATTTCTCAAATGGAACAATGTGTGACAGCCGGAAACTAAAAGTGATGCAGATGACTTCAGAACTGCTTTTAATCTCTGCTTCATTTCAAAACTCATAAGCTGCACTGTGAATCAGTTCCATGCCACACTCCACCCCATTCCCTAAAAAATCAGCCCCGAGTATAAAACTTTTTCTTTCCAATGAAGGCACTGAGAAGTGCAGCCCTTACTAAATAACAGCACTGACAGCTGCCACCTTGGTTTTTCCTTCTCATATGGAACTTTTACAGTCCATGGTCTCTTGAAATTATGAAAAAGGAGGATGGAGAAATCTCAGCAGTACCTTATTTGGTCCCTAGAAAGCTAAAAATTCCTACCTCTTTTCCTCATTTCATGCTACAAAACACATCAACTTGCTACATACTTTTGCAAAATGCTCAGAGGATTATTTCACAGGTTTCAGGGTGTAGCATAAAGAACAAAGGGGATTTCGCCACTGCTTGATTTACTGGCTGGCAAGGTCAATGCAGCATTTAAATGTGATAATTTAATGATACATTCAGTCACTACCATGTTTTTGAAAGCACAGTTAAAGAGGTAGAGCGTCTAAACAAATTTTAAAGACCTCTTGTTTATTATTTTTACATTTAAGAAATAATACTCTCAACAACAGATTTAGATTAACAAGAGATTGAAATTGTCAATGATTCCAATGAATCTGGTGAAGAAGAAAATAATTTTGGAATTACATATAATAAAAGGAAAATTTCAGTCATCAATTGTCTCAGACATGAAATGGCAGATGCACACTTGTGAATTTGTACATATATTCATACATGAAAATAAACTAATTCTTTGGAGGATGCTTATCCACATGATTATTGACAGATCTGATGTAGTCTCCCTGGGATAGTCAGGACTAGCTACACAGAGGTATTTACTTCACTGAATATATTGTTTGGGGAACACATTCCTGCATTAATTCCTTTCCATATCTACCTTCAGAGCTATTACATCTTATTTACTTTCCTTCATATTCTGTGCAAGCTAACATGTTTTGATCTTGCACAGGACAACATCTTGAGAGGGCTCCACTTATACAGATAAACTTGTCCCATGTGTAATGGAAAATGTGGCATTCCAAAAGCTGAAGTAGAGACAGACAAATAAATCAGACATAAAACCACACCTATGACTGTTCAGTATAAAAAACTACAAAATCTCTTCTTGACGAAAAGAGCAAGTTATTATGTTACCAGCACAGTCAGTCTTTGATATGAAACTGGGGTTTTAAGTTGGGATCCTGGTTCTGTTATGGAAAGCAGAAAGAGGCTTTACCTTCAACAATGAACAAAGCCAGATTCACCACAGCTGTGTGAGCACCAACAAGCCTCCATAACCTGTGGTAACATCCAGCACTTCATAAGGCTGGAAACATTCTAAGAAAAAGGATTTTGCAGTAGGCTTCATCAAATAAACTATTATAAGATGCTCAAAGATTAATTAACTTGAAGCTCTGAGAAACAATGACATGAAAATTATGTTGGAAATCAAGCTCACAGTAATTTGTTGAGTAATCATGAGTCTTGCTCTGGCTGAACTCAGCAGAGTTACTGTCAGTGTAAGCAAGTAGTAGAAAAGTGCTCCAATGGCAGTCACAGAATTCATAGCACTGCTAGCATGCTAAGTAAGTATCGACTGGCAGGTAAAAGGATTAGTGGTCTCTAATGAGAAAAGCTATTCAAGGAAGATCCATTTCTTTAATTTATCATAAATACAGGTGGAGGATCCCTTTACATTTTAAATATCACATGCATATGTCATGTTAAGCTAATGTTTTGGGAACTCTGCAGGAGTTAACTGCATGACCTCAGCATCAGCCACAGACAGACTCACATTGTTGATTCCCAGGTACAAAGTAACACTAAGTAAAACACTTGGGAGCAAAATAAAACAAATATTAAAGTGAATTTCCAAACAACACAGTAAAAATCAGGTGTGGCACATCATACTATCTTCTCCATTTTTGAAGAAAAGATTTTAATTTGAAATATAGGCAATTAGGAGAATTAAACTGAAACAACTACGGTCACCATACTAAATGTACTGGAGACAAATAGTGGAGAGATGCAACTTTTAAGAGCTTAGCTGACATCAGCGATGGTGGAGGAGACACTTTGAATGCATAAATTAGCTTCCTACGAAGGCAAGCATCTGCTAGGTTCAAATGTGCCTCAGAGTGTCTGATAGTGCTATCATTCTCAATGAGCTTGCAGTCGGCTTGAAGGGAAGTGAAAAAGATTCCTCAATAAGTTACTGACAGTAGTCAGTAGACAGGCAGTAGTCAGACAGACACCTGACTAATGCCTGCTAGTTCAGAGAGGAACCAAAGAGGGAGATCTTTCCTCTGATCCAGTAAATAATTTTTACAGGTCATTCATACCTGGGTGTCAAATAAAGCATAAGGAGCACAAAGAAATGGCTGCTTTTTTCTTGAAAAACTACTAACATCACATGGATACACTGCCGCACAATAAGCGTTTTACTCTCTCTTGCAGGTAAGAAAGTTGTCTTCTCTTCACATACTCCACTGATTCAGCAGAGGTAGTAGAACTCTAAATTTTTCAATGAGGCATAATAATTGGTAGGCAGAATGACTGTGTTCCATATGGTTATTCAGTTCTTTTAATCTGCTTTGCCCAGCATGTCTCACATTAAGGACTCAAAACCTGCAAATCTTTCCACTCCACTGCAAGTGATTTGTAAGTAACAGGAATACAGTCAGACAGAAAAGTCTTGTTCAAGGCAGAACCAAAGCTCTGGGTCACAATAGAAACATCAAGTTCTAACAGAGGCTGGATCAGAGGGGAAATTGACAGCTGTGGTCCTTCTCTACTCACAAGAGAGCTGCATTAGTTAAAATAATATCTTTATTCCTTTAAAGCCTTTGATTTAAGTAAACCCAAACTCCTACTTGACAAAGAATAATATTTTACACCCCAGGTGATACATAAGCAAGTATACACACACAAAGGTGTGAACAGATTATTGCTGCATTTTCTCTTTGTTTATATGGGTGAAATATGGCACAACTGTCAGCCTCTTGTAGCAGTATTGGGATTTCCATGAGGAAAGCTTTACACCTGGACAAGACCCTTCCCCTTTCCCCAAACAATTCAGTCATTCGGGTCTACAGTCTTAGTCACTTGTAGATCTCTAACCTCTGCTGTACATCTGTACTGGACACAAAGGATATGTTCCCATGTCAGACGTCCAATTCCAGCCTGCAACTTGACCAACACTGAGTGACAGTTCTACCTCATCTTCCACACCACTACTGAAGTAACATTTCTGTCAAGAGATTCCACACTTTTCCTTCCCTTCTTGATCCAGCATGATTCCACAACACACTCCAGAAAAGATAACAAGGTCATAACCAGGCTCTAATATATTTCTCTTTGTAATTCAGACCAAGTACAAAACAATAAACCAAAAAACCACCCCCAAGACTTGAGGGAATGAAAATTAAAAACACTGGCTGCTCCAACTGGATGCTATGCACTATAGCTTCGCGCCTGTGTGAACAATTGCTGGTTTAATGGTTTAAAACATCTCGCCTCCCCTCGATTTTCCCTGGGATTTCCAGCAGCTCCCCGTTCCAAGGAGGCTGATGCCGGGTGCAGCAACAGCGCCCTCTGTCCGCCCCGGGGGAAACGGCACCTCCTGCCTCTGCCCTCCCCGGGCTGACGATGGAGTTACTTACATTTAAACAAATATATACAGCATTTGCCCGGCAATGCTCTGGCATACAGGTTTACACTGACAGCACAGTTTTTAAAAGTTCCTTCTGCTTGCTGTACAAATCCCAGTGCGTTTAAGACTTCAACACGAGACTTGTGTTTACTTTGGAAAAGTAAATGACAAGCCATTATTTCAGGCTTCTTGAAAGTTGGGGTTTGTTTTGTTGGCTTTTTTTTGTTTGTTTCTTTATTTTTTTTCTGAGATCTTTAATCATGTCCTAAGGAAAAGCCAATTACAACTTTTACTAGCTTTCTGTCCCCCCGACATAAAACAGCACTTGCTCGTTTCTCCTTCCCCACTCCTGCAGCAAAGCTTCTGTGTGGAAAGAGGATTTCAAAAATAGGAGCACAAGCACTGACAAATCGTCAAAGTTTTTTTTATACTTTTATTTCGCCTCCATGTTTTCCCAGCTGCTCTGTTTAAAAGTAAAAGAGGAAAAAAAAAAAAGCTTGCAAAGAACATTACAAATTAAGAAACTGGTAAACTGCAGTCCAAGGAAGAGGATGTGACTCCAGTTTGACTTACCAATTTCATCCAGATGTATATTTTCCTACTTGCTTTTTACAGCGGCTGAGCTCAGTGCTCAGGAACGTCCATCCCGTGTCAGGGAGCCGGGCAGAGCGCTGATCCCGATGCTGCCGAGCGAGGGGAGCTGGGGTGCCTGCTGCTCCTCCTGCTGCTGCTGCTGCTGCTGCTGCTGCTCCTGCAGCGGCGACTGCTGCTGCTACGTGCGCTCTCTCGGAGCCGGACCAGGAACTGCTTCCCATTCCCCAGCAGCGCCGCTCCAGCGCTGCGGGCTGCGGGAGGCAAGGCCGGCCCCTGCTACTGTGCCGCGCTTTCTTAAAGGGCCCCGCGCCGGCCTGGGGGAGCGTCCGGGCCCGGGGCCGCCGCCGCTGCTCGGGGGCGCTGCGGGCGGCAGCCGGGGGGGCTCAGCGCCGCCGGGACCGAGTCACGCTTTCCTGCGTGCCGGGACACCAGGAGCGCTCTTCCCCGCAGCCATGCGCTCGAGGCTCCCAGGTGTGGCGGGGTTTGCCCTTGCCTTCCGTGGCGCTCCCCGCAAGGCCGGCCCGGCAGAGGCAGCGCGGTCCCCGCGGGTCCCCGGGCAGCGGGAGCAGGGTCCCGGCTGCGGCAGGCACCTCCGCGGGGAGCCCTCGCCAGCCTCCTGCTCCCTGACTCCCACTGCGGCACGCTCTCCCCAAACCATGGGGGATGAGGGATTTCCCCTGGCACCAGCTCAGTCTGACCTTAAGAGATTTTATTCCCTGTAATGGAGAGGATATGATTTAGCTGAATGAAAAGCCCTCATTTCCTAGTTTTTCCTCTCCATTCATTCTCCAGATAGCTTTAGTCCCGTGTAAACCACTGTTTCTACCATGTTCGCTGATTTCTGACTTCACTTTTAACTGTATCTGATTTTAATAGCTAATGTTGGGAAGTTGTCTGCCTGGTGTGTGTTGCTGTCTGCAGTGAAAGAAACCGCATTGTCTGTTAAATAGAAACACTGAAATACAGAGATAGTAACACCATCTGCAAAATCTCTTTTTTTTTTTTTTTTTTTTTTTACTCGTGGAAATATATGGTTTTTTCTTTGTATGTGCAAGACATTCATTTTTGTTGCAATAACTGAACTCTCATGATGACAATACCAATCAACACATATCACAAGGCAAAGTCATATATATACACACACAGATATGTGTATCTGTAATGACATATCCAGAGAAAATAAGTTACAGGGGGAAAATGCTGCCTTCAAACTCACAGGCCAAACCAAGCAAGATAAGGCCAAGTCACCACTGTCCTGTCCTCTCTGCCTTCACTTAAACCAATGCACAATAAGCACAGAACAGGTACAAAACAGCTTGCAAGCCTTGATGCCTTTCTGTTTCTTTGGTCCTATGGAGAAGAATATGGGTACAAACCAAAAATTGAATGCAACCATTTAAATGATAATGGCCCATCACAAACAGGCTCAGTAGGTACCCACTAACTCCTGGCATGTATACCTTCTGCCCTGTAAGCAAAGTAGCCATTTGGCCACATGACTAAATTACAATACTCAGCACTATGAGCCTTCTATGAAACCACAGGGATCCATCAGAGTTCCTCTAGTATGAGCTGTACTATGCTCCTGCCTTTCTCAGCATAAAGCCTGAGAAAGTTTTATATTATTTACATATGCAAACTACACATGATGCATGGTAGAACAGATCCTAAAATTCCATCAGTCCTCCCCTCTGTTCACACATTCCCATTGGTCTATTAATCCTCACTTGCCACTCACATCTCTAGCTACCACTTTTTTCATCTCTTCTTCTAAGTCCTTCACCATTTACTCCCTCTTTCCCTGTTCTGCATGCCAGATACTTCTGTAGCTGATCTCCACCTTTTGAGCTCCATCTAACTGCCTTCGTTCCCCCCTCCTTGCCTCTTAACTTCTCAGTTTCTCATTGAAAGAGCAAAGAAGGCCTGAAAGGAGACCTGGGAATGATTAACCAGTTCCTTCTCTTGCATCCCTCTCTTTTCTACAGCAAAGGTTCTGGAGACTGAGACCTCTATCCAGGCCTAGAAACTAACCTGCAGCAGCAGGCCAGGGCACAGGGGTTAGGTATACTCACATTACCAAGGCTATCTCCCTGCTCACAGGTCCACACTGAACCATTTATTATGGTACAATGTAGCAAAGATAAATGGCCCTTGTCCATTAGTTAAAAGTTAATGAAACACCCATCTTTAAGATAAAACTGGTCATCCATTTGGTGCCTAAGGTTAGCTAAGGTTATTCTGATATGTTTAAAGCAGGCAATGTCTGTCTACAGGACAACAGGGTAAGGTGCTGCAGTGGATGGGAAATTGAATGGCAAAGATACCAATGATGGAGAGAAACTGGGGGCTGGGGCAAAGTGAAGTGATGCTCCACATGCACAAAACAAGAACATGAAAAACACCAGAAAGTGCCAGCAGGAAACAGGCTTGTGCCACTGTAAGTATGATCTCATCACCATAAATGTTAAGATAAAAAAGGAATATCTGCAGCTCCTTACATATGTTGCTCCTTACTCTCCTCATATAATCCCATGTGAAAGCTGGCCCCCTCTCACCGCAGCATCTGGATGTTCCATTGACAGAGCATTGTCTCATGGCTGCAGCACAACTCCTGTTTTCTATTACTGGCTCTAGGAGAAATGTGTGGTATATTAAACAAGGACATAGAATTTGCATTCTGATGCATGCTTCAATATTTAGTCACCAGTAAATGAAACTAGGTAATAACCAATTCTTTCTGTGACTCTGTTCGCTCAATTACAACGAGGTACATTAAACTTTAGTGTTACATAATTCAATACTTGCATTAGTAACAGCTTGGAATAGAAGCTGATGGCGAATCCAATGGTTTTTATTATTAAATACTGAACTAGAGAAACCTCTTAGAAAACTGAAAAGTGTTGCAATTTGCAGAAAGGTTTGATTCAGTGGAGCATTCCCCTTGCACAAGAAGTGACATTTAACAGGAGGTTTTGGTATTTTGGCTTACAGGGGACAGCAAAACCAAAAGTCCTGCCAAAGGTGCCAAAAAAGAAAAAGGTGTGTTTGTCTCTCTGACCACCATATCACATAATGTCTACTTTGCAAGGCAGCACAAACATACCTACAAAGGCAGCTCCTTCTGAATTTAGGAATAAAACTATTAAAGAAATCACCTATTTTCACAAGAATTTCTAGATTCTGAAGACCAAGATCAAAACAAAAAAAGCTGTAGTATTATTTATGTATAAGGGCCCAGAATAGTTAGGAGTGAAAAGGGGAAAGGGACATAGAAAATCAAATAGTTTGTTAGTCAAAACCATATTCCTTTCAGAAGCCAGAAGCAAAAGCTTTTCTGAGATGTTGCTCCACCTCTGTAGATATGAAGTGTTTGTTAGATCCCTCATCAAAACAAAAGGACACGGGTATATTAATCTAACAACAAAAGTGTCCATTGTGAGAGGGGACCCAGTGCCAGGCTGCCTGCTCCATCTGGCAGTGAGAGTAAACACCATGGCTCTGTGCGCTTGGCTGTGTGCCTTGCCTGACACCACCACCCCGTGCAGCCACAGGGTCAGCAGCTCAGTCACCACAGGGTACAGGGCTAACAGCACTTTCCTACCCTCACATCATCTCTGCAGTCTCTGAAATGCCACACAACATTTTGAGCATCCCTTCAGTGTGAAATAAAGTATAGCAGTAATACTGCCATACACTGACATTGGATGTAAGGTGGTGATGGAGCCATCGCGTTTGTCACTTACCAATGAACCCACAAAATTCTGTCCCCTGCTGCTGGGGGGCTGAAATGAGGCATGTATAGTCAATACAACAGAAATGCATGTACATTTGTTTAGTTTATATAATCCTCCTAAAATGAATTTTAACTTTAGGCTGAAACCACACTGTCTGATCTAAAGGCTGGATTCCACTCTCACTGACTGCCAGATGAATAAGGACACTTCAATTCAGGGATATATATATATATATATATATATATATATTTTTTTTTTTTTTTTAGATTAAAGCTTTTCAATCCTAAGCAAACAACATCTTTAATGTTGATATTATCACTTGATATCATCACTATCTTGTTGATACATCACTTTGAGAACCTGCCTTGAACTTTTAAAAAGTAAAGATCTGGACAAAGCTCATCTGAAAAACATTTGTTATTGTTTAAAATTTATAACTTGTAATGCCAGAAGATTTTTTTTGCCCTTGATGAACCACAATGTATGTACATAATTGTGCATGCATGTATGCATTTACACATGACTATATTCAGGCAGATGTTTGAGTGAAACTGTGGCAGGGTTAGCTTGCATCTGATTTATTGCTGGTGTTATTTTCCTGCAGCATTCCTTACACTGCGGAAGAATATGGTTTTGTAAGATGCCACTGCAAACCCAGCACAAACATTTATTTTTGGTGAGTTTATTTGCTCAATTAAAAAATTGGTTAAGAATAAATAAATAAATTTGTTCCTAGGAACTAAACCTTATCAGATCTGTAAGAGTTATATAGTTAATGGAAGTTACAGCATTCAATATGAAGATAATTTCTTGAAAATGCCTGAAATAAATGTACTAGTTGTCAATCTACTTCTACTAATTGTTCTTAAATGAAAAGATTGGGTTTCCCTTCTCCCTTTCATAAAATGGCCCACACCACAAAACTGAAGTCAACTAAAACTGCATTCAAATCTGTATCCATCATAGTAAGGTGTTGGTGGACCTTTCTGGACGCAGCACATTTCAATTGTCACCCTTTTCCCTGTGTTGTTTACAGCTCCTTGTCTTTTATTGGCTTCTCAAGCCTGTTAAATACTTGTCCCTGTATTGGTTAAGATGTAGTGAGTGGTCTGCACAAGTTGTGTGCTGGCAGGGGAACATGAGAAAGAGAAAGAGAAAGAAAGATAGAAAAGAGCAAAAAGAGAGGAAAAGGGAAGGGAAGGGAAGGGAAGGGAAGGGAAGGGAAGGGAAGGGAAGGGAAGGGAAGGGAAGGGAAGGAAAGGAAAGGAAAGGAAAGGAAAGGAAAGGAAAGGAAAGGAAAGGAAAGGAAAGGAAAGGAAAGGAAAGGAAAGGAAAGGAAAGGAAAGGAAAGGAAAGGAAAGGAAAGGAAGAAGAATCAGTATTTGCTGCATCTTGGATAACAGCTGTGGAAAGAAGAAAGGCATTTACTCTTTAAAAAGAAGAAGCTTAGGACCTTTTAGAAAGTGAGTCATCTTTACCTCAGCTGGAAGTAAAAAGAAAAAAAATAGGAAACTTTTACAGGAGTTGTTTCTTTTCTCCCTGTAGTTTTGCTTGGTATATCTCAAACATCTTCAAAGTGAGCCTCTATTTTCAGATAACAGCCCAACTCAAACCACATCCCTGAAGGAAAGACAGTCAGAATCAGCCAGAATTAGATTAAATTTCCTGCCACTAAAACTCTGATCATCTGTAGGTGATTAAAGGTAGTTACCAGTCCCTGACAACTGTAAATATTTGTAGTCAGCAACTTCATCATGGCTTCATTTGCCTCCCTGGAAGAAATTTGTGTTCACACTTAACACCTTATGACCATTTTGAACTTCTTTATGATATCTTGCACAGACCAGAGCTTTAGAAAAACAGTTGTTCAGCTGAATTTCATTTAGCAAATTAGAGAGCACTGATTTGTGCCCTCTAATTGCAATCTTCCTCTGCCTTCCCCATAATTTTTGATTGCTTCCTTCTATTCTGTATATATTTTCCCATCTTCCAGAGGAATAATTTTTAATTTAAAAATCTCTGTTCTTTCAAATGGTCACCTTACAGAAAGATGCATTATGCAGGCAGGTGACCTGTATCACAAATATTATTATGAATATGTTGCTGTCTACATTTTCTTAATACGTGAACTAAGGAGACTGGTGTCAGCTTGTCCTTAGGCAGCTGTTCCAGTAATGGTCTGCTTAGTGCCATACTTCAATGTTTTTCATTTGAAGGATTTTTTTGCCTTTTTGAAAAAGAATCCAAGCTGATTAAGCTGTACTGCAATATAAACTTCCACTAATAGAGTTTGGGCTCTGAATGATCAGGGGTTGTTTTCCTTTTCATTCCCCTGATATATGCACATGGACTTGTTTAGCTGCATAGAGGGGAGGGGTTTGGGAGCCTTTTTAAGTTTTGGAAGTGATTAGGAAATACCTGATGCTGTATTGACCATCATTTAATTAGCAATGATCTAGATCAACGTCTTGTTCCAAACAAGAAAAGGGCATTAACACAATCAGAAGTAAAGCCAGTCTCCAGCTATGAAGACAGAGATCTCAGTGACTTCCAGGAAAAATCAAAGTGATATCTATTAAAGGAACAGAGAAAAAGGGAAAGGCTATTTCCCCTTCTTATTCTGATACAGGATTGAGGCCAGATCTTTTACTCTAGTTGACTACTGGTTGACACAAAACCAAAGTGAAACAGTAAATGTCAGTTTTTAAACTGCCCTTGTAACTCTGTGGTCTATAAGCTGACAGGGGCATGTTAAGACCCTAGTGCCAATAGAATTGCCTTGGGATTTTTAAAATTATATTTGGCTGCTGTTGGATCCTGAAACAGCTGCTCAGCAGGCAGGGAACTCCAGCTAAATATCCTCCTTTCTGCAGAATTGGTGACTGAGCTGTCCCACTGCTCCTATTCTACCAAGAAAACTCACTTCCTTTGAAAATTATTTCAATATACCCAGTTCTGTATGCTTTTAAGTGCTTTGTAGCATCTCATTGGTAAAAAGGTAGCTGGAGAGAAAAACCCTGGTTCTATCAGTGATGCTGCACAGGGGACAACATTTGTTTACTGTGTATTCTTTGCAGAAGACCTAGAAGAATTCGTTTCAGTTGGTATGTCTTGCTAAACTCTGATTACTCATATTCTTGGAAGTTTACATGCAAACCAATCAGCAGCACTGATCCCCTAGTAAGGAGCAGAAATCAATTAGGAAGGCAGTTGACCTTATTATAGCAATTAATTGCAAATGACATTTAGTTTCAGTATTTGATAGCCAAGCTCTTTATTTTGGCTTTGGGGGCTTTGGTGCTTTAGTTTAGCTTGGGTTTGTGTTTTTGTTGGTTTGTTTTGCTTTGGGGTTTTTTGCCCTCCCTCTCTTACACTACTTTTAACCTGCCCTGATTTTTCTTAAACATAATTTTCATCACATGAAATCTGTCCTACTTTGTGACACACACTTTCCTGAAGGATACTTGACCTTCTTTACAGGAATTCCTGTGTGCTTAGGAGTCCTGGAAATGGGACAATATTCCTACGGAAAGGTGGCTCCTTACTTCTAGGCAAAGGATGCTGACTTGCTTTCTTGGAAATCTGCTTGACTGTGAGAGTGAGGGCAAGAGAGAAGAAAACTGTCTTTGTTGTACTTGGCAAGAGGGTTCATTTTACAGGGAACGTGGAGCACCCATATTCCAGTGAGGTGCTAAGTAGCACATGCGTGTTTACCAGAAGGCAGAGTTGCTCTGGAGACAAAAAAAAAATTTCTTTCTCTGTGAAGCAGATGAGTGAAGAGGGGCACACCCAGGGTCTGCAAGTTTTAATTCCATCCTGGCAGTCTGAGCCGGAGGGAAACCCAGTGTATGCCAGGAGAGCAGCGCATATTTAACTAGGTAGTGGCCCTGATCCTATGCAAGATGTTCATGCACAGAGACTGCCCCTCAAACCATTGTTTGCTCCTGGACCACTGCACTGCCAGAGAAGAACCTGGTCACCTAGAGGGATGTAGCTAATTAGGAATTAATTGGTCAGTTTTTCAAAATACTTCAAAGATGTAAAATAACACTGTTTTAAAATTATGGGGAGAAAATCTGTATATTTTGAATACATAACCATACACATATAGAAAACTGGAGCTGTGAGCCAAACATCATGTTTTGTTTCATGTGACAGAATCTGAATTTAGCACTTGTATTTTTTTGTATTGGTTTCTGTGAGCTTCTAACAGCTGTGGAAACTATTTAGGATACTGACAGAGAGACAGTGTCATGCCTATGGAGACAACCACAGGAAACTTACTGCTCAGATCATCAGAAGGGCAACAGAGCTTGAGCCCAGACCACTGATTTACCACTGCCCTGCTCATTCCCATCAGGCACCTTCTTAACTCAGCCACACTCCACACTCACACTGCACTCATGTAAATACTGCTGCAGAGCTGGTGTCAGTAGGGAACTGGGTCACGAGACTTCACAGTGTTGCTTCACATAAAGTGCAAATACCATGGGAAGAAAAGGTTTCACATTGTTTTGTCTCTGTAAATGACTGTTGCAAGGCTACGAGAAAAATATAGAAAGGATACTGAAAATCATGAGACACTAGGTGTAATTAGGTTGTATAGACAAATTGGATGCACAAATTCTTAATAGACCAAAACAATGAAGTATTCAGAAAGGGAGGAAAGGGAGGGAAGGGAGGGAGAGAGGGAGGGAGGAAGGAGGAATAAGCATAAAAGCATAAAAAGAAGAATGTTACTAAACTATCATTTCCAATAAGTCTATTTACTAACTTACAAGAAATGCCTCCAGTTTAGACTATAATTAGAATCAAAACCAAGTTAATATGTTGGCCCTCAGACAGAGTAATGGTATGACTAACACTTGTAGACCTGCCTAGATACCAGTTCTATTCAGCTGAAATGGTGATGAGGTAAAAACACAGTTGGGATTGGAGGTTACAATTTTTATGCCATTAGGATAAATGCTGCTTCTAAACACACTTTGTTTTTCCTTTTTTGGGGCTTTTGAGGCCCTGTTTGCTGTAACTTTGCTCTAAAGTTGAAAAACCATCTTACCACCTTTCAGTATGCAGAAGGTTCCTCTTGCCTGGTGAATGTAGGACACATCATATATGCTTAAGAAAACAAAATTATAGCTAATTTTCTTTTTTCCTGGTATTCTGTTCCTCTTCCATTCCCCATATGCAAATCAGTACTAACCTGGATGATCTGTGATCATGATTTCTGACTCGCTCTTCTCTCGCTCTCTGTAGGTCACTGTTCAGTTCAGGTCCTCACTGTGTACGAAGAGCCCCTCTTCAGCTGCTTTGACTGCAGAGATGATCGTCTAGAGAAACAATTGCAAATAAATCGTTCTTTTTAGCTTTCTCTCAATATAAAAGGCATCTCCAATGTTTTTTCACTCTCAAATGAAATGACAGAAGAAATATGTACAGAGGTTCTTGTATGGTCTCTTTTATTTTCAGTGCAGGACTAGTCTTCATCACTGAAGTACTCAGCAGTGCTCTTAATATATGCTACAGTCAAATCCACTATGAATATCTCACATTTTCCACTATATCTTCAACACTGACTGCAACTGCACCAATTGATTTGTTACTCTATACATTAACTTTGAGTATAGGGATCATAAGTGATCCTTGATAAAGAAAAAGAAACACCTTTTTTCTGCACATAATGTGATTAACATACAAAAGATGTTTTTCAGATGGTACAGAACTATTGGCATTTTCTTCTTTCTATCAGATGCTCTAAACAGATGATTTCTAGGATTTAAAAGGAAATCTGTTTCGAATTATTTGCTTTTATCATTCAGCTAATTTTCTTGTTGTTGGGTTTTTTCATTAGTTTTTATTAAAGCCAAATGAGTGTGCTCCAGGACATTCCACAAATGCTCCTGTACTGCAACTTTAGGAAATACCATTTAGGCGACCTTTTCCTTGTTTGCTTCCCATGGTATTTAACTAAACTGTTTTAGGAGAAACATCATTAGAATTGTCAATTTCTCCATGTGTGCCTTAAGGTTATTCATAGAAACTGTAGTCTTTGGGGGATAACAGGAAAACAGGGCTTTGTTTTTCCCTCATTAACCCCATGAAGTAACAGTATCAACTTTAACACAGGTCTATCAACATTAGCCAAATTCAGGCCACTCTGTCTCTCTCTCTTCTCCCCACCCCCCTGTAAGTGTTTGATACTGGTGAAAGACACCACATTAGAATCACAAAAGAGTGAAGTCCTCTACCCAACCTCAAACTCTGTATAGGACACGAAGAAATTCCCCACCCCACAAAACCTTCTACCACAATTCCTGATTTTTGTTCTGGTATCACCTATTTTAAGAAGGTGTGAGACAGTCCATCATAAGTAGTACTTGGACCAAAATAGTAAGTGCCAGCTATGATCACAATTCTTGAGTTGCTTTGACTCAGCCATGAGAAAAAAATTAGGTATCACAAAGCACAGAACAGTTAGGGCTGGATGAGACCAGACCTCTGGCAATCATCTCCTCCAAAACTTGTGCTCAAAGAGGAGTCAACTAGAGAAGGTTGCTTGGAGCCCCATCCAGTCAGGTTTTGAGTATCTCCACAAATGGACCCTCCATAATGTCTTTTACCAACTTGCTTCAGTGTTTTGATCACACACATATTAAATTATTTTTCTTATATTTAAATGGAATTTCCTATGTTTCAGTTTGTGCCTATCAACTCTCATCCTGCCACTGGGCACCACAGAGAAATGTCAGGTTCCATTCTTCTTTACTCCCCACATCAACAAGTATTCATATATACTGATAAGCAGTCCCAGATCTCTCATTCTCTCCTCCTATGTCAGATATACCAGTCCTTTAACCATCTTTGCAGCCCCTTATTGCACTCTCTCCATATCTTTCTTGCCCTGCAGAAACCCAGAGCTGGATACAACACTCCAGATGTGTCCCACCAATGCTGAGCAGAGAGAAAAAATCATTTGTTCTGACTTGCTGGCAGTTTTTCTTAATATTGTCCAAGACTGTTGTCTGCCACAGTGGTCCAGTTCAGACTGATGTTCAAGTTGTTGCCTACCTGAACTCTGGGTCCTTTTGCACAAGGCTATTTTCCAACTGGTTGGCCTCAGCCTGTACTGATGCATGAGGCTTTTCCTCCTCAGAAAAAGGACTTGGTATTTTCCTTTGTTGAATTCCATGTGATTCCTATTGAAATGCCTCCAAACAGCAGTATAACCATTTGGTCTATCAATTTTCTTCCCAGTTTTATGTTGTCAGCAAACTCGCTTGAGGTATAGTCAGTCCCATCACCCAGGCCATTCATGAAGATGTTAAAGTTTTGTATCCCAGAACTAAACCTGGGATAATCTATTTGTGTGGCCTGCAGCTGATCTGTTTGCTGCTGACCACAACCTTTCTAGCCCAGCAGCTCAGCTAGCTACTAAACCGTGTCACTAATCACTTATCTAGCCCATAGTTCATCAGTTTGTCGATAAGGACATTATGTCAAAGCGTCAAAAGCCTTACTAAAGTCAAGATAAACAGCATCTACCAGTCTCTCCTTATCTCATCATAGAAGGCTGTTAGGATGGTCAGGAATGATTTCTCCTTATGGATTTGTGCTGAGTACTTCTGGTCATATTCTTGTCCTTCACATGTTTGGAATTAGTTTCTAGGATGGTGTATTCCTTCACCTTTCTAGGGATTGAGATGGGGGTCCCCACCCTATCTAGATAACCTTTCTTGTCCCTCTTGAAGATAAAAATAACAACTGCTTTCTTCCTGGCCCCAGGAATCTCCCCCAGTGGCTATATATTTTCAAAGCTAATCAAGAGTGGCTTCACATTGACATTAAACAGCTCCCTCAGCATTTTTGTGTGGTACCAAGGACTTGCTTGTTTATTTGTACAGTTCAGTTAAATATTCCCTAATCCAATTCTTATTAATTGAGGGTGAGTTTTCCTTACTCCATACATTGTAGCTGACAGGCATAGGATTTCTCATGGTGAGTTCTTCCAGTGAAGATTACAGTGAAGACTTGAGCATCTCATCCTTTTTGTGTCCTTTGCCACCAGGTTCCCTAGACTATTTAAGAGTGGGTCTATTTTTTCCCTCTTCTTTCTTTTGCAGTCATTCTCCCTTTAGACACCCTTTTTGTTATCCTGTATGTCCCTTAGCAGACTCAAGGCCAGGTAGGCCTTGGTTTTCCTTATCCCATTCCACACATTCAGATAGTGACTCTATATTTCTTCCAAGTCACCTGACCATACTCCCAGCTCTTGTAAAATTCCTTTTATGTTTAATTAGAAGCTCTTTACTTACATACGTGCACCTCCTGACACTTTTGTTTCATTCCCTGCTCATCACAAGGAACTCGAGTTTAAAAGAGGTGATCCTTGAAAATCACTGGATTCTCATGGAGCTCTCTTCTTGCCATGGCCCAGTCTGGTGGAATTCTTTTAAGGATGTCCCTAATCAGGCCACAGTCTGCTCTCCTGAATTAATTCTAGGGTTGTTATCCTGTTTTTTTGTACTGCTCCCTCCTCTCAAGATCCTAACTCTGCCATCCCATGGTCACTGCAGCCAAAGCTACCCTTTACTTTCCTACCCACAGTCTGCTCTTCCTTGTTTGTAAATGCCAGGTCCAGTAGAGTTACTCTTTTCTTCAGCTCAACCATTATCTGTGTTAGGAAGTTGTAATCACTCCAAAAACCTCCTGGATTTCTTGTGCTCTGTGGTATTGCTCTTCCAGCAGACATTGAGGTGGTCATGAGCCTTCTCCAGTTGTCTGAAGAAGGTGTGTGTTTACTCATTTTTTTGATCTATAACAGACATCCACCAAAGTTCTGGTTTGTTTCCCACAAGCTCTCAGCTGTCTTGTGGTCCATCACCATGATGAGGTAGCGTGAAACAGATCCTATAATTGGAGAACCATTTCAGAGCAACATCAGACTCCTCCTCTGCTGCAGCTTTCCTTCCTATGTTTTTAGGGAGCAGCACTCAGAAATTCAAATACATCCTGTTCTGGGAGACCTCATGCCCATTCAAATCAATACCACAGCTCAGGGTCAATTCAAATCAGTTTTCCCTGTACACCACAATTCATTCCCAGTTTGCTGGTGTTGATATTTCTTTCATAGTCTCCTGTATTACTGCTTGGGACTTCACCACACTAACACATGGTAGACTTGTATCTCTATTGTTGCCTTAGACTGGCTAAAACTTAAGGCATCACTACCTTCTGAGAAAGAAGTTTCAACAAAATCTTTTCACCTCATTAATGTACAGAAACCCTCATGTGGGCCTGTTTACTCTAGGGCTCTCTGCTAAAGGTTATCTCCATTCATGCCCTTGTTACCATTTCATGATTCAGTCTGTCCTTATACTCCCTGAAGAGCTATCCTTAGTCACACAATTCACATGGCATTACATCTTCTCACTCCCGAGTCTAAAAGTGAGGTAGCTTGTCCTACAACATTTGTAATTGTAACAATTTTTCATTCTGATGAAAAAACTGGATTTGAACAGGAGACCAAATCTTTGTTTGGCCACATGTAATAACTCTAATCTTATCAAGCAGGCCTGCTTCTTCTTATAGTATTGCTTTTGGTATGATCACTGTTTGCTTCTGTATTCACATCTACATCTATCAGTGCCGCAGCATTTCACTATGCAATGAAGTGTTCCTCGTCTCCACCTTCCTAGCACAGCACGTAAAAGAACTAGGATGTAACATCTGACAAGAAGCAATAGTCATCCTTTTGTGTAATGCTCATTCATCTCAAAGGAAGTTCCTGCCTCAGCTGACATTAAGGCAGTGAATGCATGGAGTTCTAAGAAGCATTGCCTGGCAAACTTTCTGTATGCAGTCCTAAGTGGTTTTCTTAAAAGAGCTGGCAGAGATGGAGCAGGGAAAGAGAGGTTTAATGCCAAATTTCTTTACTTAATGCAAATATCAACCCCCTTGAGTAATAATTTGACATTCCTTAGCAAAGAAACACTCTACTTTTGAAATATTTACCATTCCTTTATTTTTTATAACCTTAAGAAAATTTGGAAGGAATGTGAACTGTTTTGGTTTTTGTCTTCCTATGATGGCAGAGATTTATTTATAGCCGGGAACTGCAGGACAGTTCTCACGTGGCTGCTGAAAATTAAAACAGCATGTAGAGTTTTGTTTTGTTTTACTTTTATGCCTTTGCTGCTACAATCTCTCCCTGCGTTCCCTAAACCCTTGTTATTGTAACCAGAGCCACATTTTGCATTGTTACAATTGCAGGGTTATGTAAATTCCAAAAGCTTTAAAGGAAAGGGCCTGTAGATTCTGCTCTGGGACACAGGGAAGTTGACACAAACAGTTATGCCCAACATCAAGGGAGACCAAAAGTATTCGTAAATTGTCAAGAGATAGGAAACCCAAGCCTCAGCATCAGCATCAGTCTGAAGCTTTCTGAACCTTTAGAACTTACTGGTTTCATTTAAATTTATTGCCCTCTCATTTTCAGCATTGTGCTTTGCTAGGGCCAGGAAAATTTTCTTCAGTCCCTTTTGAAAATCTTCATATGCTCTCTCCCACTTTTCACCAGTGCATACAGGTTTACCCAGACGAGCCAATACAAGAACGTCCTACAGGTACAAATATTTTCAGATCCAAGGAACTTAAGTTTTTCAATGATGACAAAAATGTGTGTGTTGAAATACTTTGCTTTAGTCATGATTATTTTTATATTAAAAAGAAAATCAAAATGAAAGAGAAAACCCATACTCAGAAAAGTTATTAAGATAAGAAAAGTTATTAAGAGTGTGACCTTTTAAGCAGTCTTTACAGCACTTAGGGTGGGAAGAAGTGTGATACATGTTGCACATCTGTGCGCTTCTGAGTAACCAAGTTGTAATGCTGACATTACCTGTGCATTTCTGTGTGGGCATGGGCAAGCCAATTCATGTCTCTGACTCTGTACTCTCTAAAAGAGGGATAATCATGCCTGACTGACTCAGTGTTAGAAGGTTCTGCATAAGCTCTTAGTCCCCAGTGTTTAGACAACTCAGCTAAATGAGAAAAATATTTAGCCCACTTCTCCAGATTTGCTTCTATTTAAGTTCTAAATCACCATTAGATAAATCATGTTTAGATCTCAGACAAAAAACCAGATTACATTATTCCTGAAGTATGTGGAGGTTTTGCTCAGCACGCTGCACCCCAGTCGCTGGAGTGTGCTAATGAGAGCTCATGGACTTTGTGAAGAGGTGCAGTCAGAACTCCCTAGCCAATTCAGCTGACTATAAGGAAGAATGAGGCTGTGACGGCATTACAACATGCTCCTTTCTATAGCTGCTAAATCTTCTAGTAAGCATTAAACTTACTGCAGTGGATTTAAAAAAAAAAACCAAAAAAAACCAAACAAAACCCACCAAAAAACCAAAACCAGCAGGGCTTGCTGCATTGTTCACACACATATTTGGTGCAAGGTCAGTCATGGTAAGTGAGACAGAAAATGAAGCACTGGCTCAACACTTTGGAAGCAGGTAGGTCAAGCCAACACAGAAGGAGCATTCCAAGCAATTCCCAAGCTGTGATATTTCAAAAACAATCATTACCATTGAAAAGACACTTTCAATAGTGTACAATAGTTCCTACTCACCTGGTAGTTACTGTCACTGCACAGGTGGCAATAGCTATTATCATTATAAAAGTGTAGGTGTTTAAATCTGGTCATGAAAGACAAGATCCACTTCTAAAGGTGCAGCTGTGCAAGATCCCTGCACAGCTCAGAAGTATCTACCAGTCTGGCATGTGTGTTTATTTACTTGGAGCCAGGAATTGCCCTGTGGAGCTCTGATCCTGACCATCACTGTGACCCTGGGCAAGTGACTGAATGCCTCTGCACCCACAATTTCTTTTGAAGTCAACTGGTGATGTGTATGCTCACCAGTTCTGAAGAAAAACCCAAGCCCTACAGGCTAAAGCCAAAATCTGTTAGAGCTGCAGTGTTTTGGGTTGCATCATAAATTATATAAATTTTGAACACAAAAACTGAAGCATCAGCAGATAAGATATATTTTTTGTAAATGTTGTCATGTAATTGTACCAGTAAAACCCAACTCCCAGACACAGAGCAGCGGAGTCCAAGGGACCATCTATATTAACAATTTTTGGAAGAGGACAGTTTGTTCAAAATCAGAAACAAGCAACCATAAGACAAAAAGAAATTAGAAATCAAAGTCAGCTATATTAGGCTGTGTCCCATTCTTACTGTACCTAATCATAAGTATCTGAGCACTATATATATCGCTGAGTCAAATAAAGCACTGACCAAAACTGTTACTTTATTTTATAAGTTGTGCTTTCTGATAGTCTTAACTGTTGTATTTTTTCCTCACAGATTACTAGTTTAGTGCTCAAAAGCACTGTGGAGCACAGAGAAGAAACTCTGATATCCTCTAATATGAAATTCTCCAGATTTATTCTTAGACCTGATTCCAAATTGATACGTGCCTCTAAGAGATCAGCGCTGCTTCAGATACCCTTCAGTATTTCATCAAATTATTAAGCAAGATGGAGTTTGCTCAGCTTTTGGGACCTGTGAAGTCTGCAGCCTGTAATTATTGGCCAAACCAGCATCATACCTGTTACCTACAACTCATTAGTTCCTTGAGTTGACAAAGCCCTTCCTCACCCTCCAGACTTGCATACCCAACAGATACCACTTGGCTCAGCACAATTAGCAAAGCACGCAGGACAAGGAGCAACTTCGTCACCTCTGAGGCATTTTACAGCAGAGACTCTTCAGTAGCTGACACATGTCAAACAAGGCAAAAGAAGTCATAAAATACTGATAAACATAACCACATGGATTTCTGACACATTGGAAAGACCATTTAAAGAAGAAGTCTAAAAAAATCCTTGTTCTGATACCAAATGACAGTAAGAACATAAAAGGCCTCAGTTGTCCCAGTGGTTCAGTGTGGTGAGGTTTAGTTATGCCCATCTTGGATCCTCAGTGCTGTGATATTCCTCTGCTGCATGAAGAAAGGAGGGCAAAAAGAATGAACAATGGTAAACACATGGGTAGAAGCCACACATTAAAAAAAAAAAAAAAAGTTTAAAAAAAGCAAACCAGGCCTAACAACAGCAACAAAAAACCTTCCATAAGCAGGAGTAGAATAGAAGTAAAATTAGAACAGCTCAGTTGGAAGGCACCTACAATAATCAGCCCAGTTCCCTGATTGCTTTAATACTCTCTAATGGTGCACCATAGGTGAGCTGCAAAAGGCAGACTTGTCTTGTCCTCTCGACCTGCTGCAATCAACTGTGCCCAAAAATATCTGGAGAGAAAAAGACACCTGACACAGACATGGTAAAAATGATCCAAACTAAGAAGTAGCAACTCTGAGGGTGTGGGAAAGTCTGCAAACAAATCATTGGGTGTGTCAGATACACAGACGCTGGTATAATGCGGTGATTACTGTGTCTCAGTGAATATGTAAACGTGAGCTTGGTGTTTTAAGAGCCAGGCACAATGACCGCTGAACAAACTCCAGTCTGGCTGCATTTGCCTAGGAGCAGTACAGCATTTGCTGTGACCCTAAAGCTTCACGAGATGTTCAGAGATAACTGAAGCCCAGAGCTACTAAACAAATCCAGCGTGACATCTTATTCTACATGGAGATTTTCTAGACTAAATATCACAGGACTGGGAAAACTGCTTCTGTGACACCCATGAGTGAATTTCTCCATGAGCTTCATTGAGGTTACAGGGTCCATTATTTCCCACCCTGAGAGCATCACAAGATGCAGCGTGTATGATCCACATCAAATGGCAAAATTCAGGCCTAGAAACAGGCCTCCAAAATTTTGGTGAGAAGCTTTAAAATTCCAAATGCAACAAATATAGGAACATAGAGAGCGCATGGATTTAAACTCACACAGTCTGTCCAGAAAACCTAAGAAATAAACCTTGTAGTTTTGTGCAGCCTTGGTTGTTCCATTGCAAACAAGCAAGCAGACAAACAAAGAGATAGATAATGCACTGAAAAGCACATACCCCAAGTTAATGGCACTGGTCAGCCAGCAGAAGCAAGCCCAAGATTTACAATGAAGGAACTCCTAATGAAAGTTTTACCCATTTGTCTGGAGGCATTGGCCCCCAGTCTGGCATCAAACTGTCCAACTCCCTCTAGCTTCTTTGTAAATTAGGTTTATTCCTGAAGGAGCTCAAGAATCCCGAGAGACCGTGACTAAAAAGGACTCAAAGAAAAAATGAAAGTTGCCTATCTCTCTCCTCCACTGTGTAACCACTTAGCACTGAGTACCGAGAACTGTAGACAGTATTCCCAGTGTTGTTTCAGCCTAGCTCAGAGACATGTTTCCCCAGCAGGCTATTTGGATCAAAGACTTCAGGCAACGTCCCTGAAAGAAAAGACAAGGCAAAACACAAGAGGGTACTTTTTCACCATCTGCTTCCATTTTAGTTTGCTGCAGTCCCACATGTCACCAGAGTCTGTGGGGTGGTCAGCTGGATTCTGGGTCATGTGCATTCATGGCAGTAAAAGACTACAAGGTCATCACATCCTGTTTCCTACAATCACAGACAACTGTGTAATAGACACGTAGTCCAGCAGTCTCCACAGCACATTTATTCCAAAACTATCACACATTAACATATGCCTTTTCAAGTGACCAATGGGAAACAATTAGATAAGTTTTCCAGTCTGAAGTAAGGCAGCAATTTTCATTCTTAGTTTAAAGCAGCTGACAATGACAAATTAGGTATTTCATTGTACAGAGGTATATTATCATCTCCCTGACCTCTGTTATCTGAGTCTAGAGATTATAAAATTCGGTCCACTCTGTGGATAAAAATACATAGAGAGATAACTTTTTATTTATGTCAAAATTGGAAAAAAATCCAAAATATTGATATGCATGTAATCTGAATTGTATGTTGACGTATATTGCAAAAATCAAAGCTAGTAATTGAAAAACTGATTCTCAGAACTGATGAAGTGGCAATCTTATATTGCTTTTTGGTAAAAGTACAGTGGTACCATATGAAAATGTTACTACATTATGATAGGCCAACTGTAATTTGACCTATCAAATTTGACTTACCTACCTTACTGTATTTCCTTAGATAAGGTTCCCATTCCACAGTAGCTTAGCTACACTAACAGATGTGTAAATCAGAAAGAGTAGGGGCCCCAGGAGATGTCCCAATAGATGTGAACATCGTAAACATCACCACTGAAAGTAAGCAGGGGATGAGACAGTGAGGAGTCACTTGCTAAATTTTGCCTCTGATTTAACAGAAAATGTGTCATGAAGGACACAGTAGGTCATTTGTAGCACAACACATGTGGCCCAGCAGGTACATGAAGCTATTCTAGATAAGTCCAGACACAGCTGGAAAACAATTCAGGGGTCCCCCAAGGAAAATGTCAGAAATTTTCAGTCAGAAAACGCATCTGTTTTTCTCCCTATAACTTAGTAATGGTGAGTGCCAAAGACTTTGTAACATTCACACAGACTGCCTGAATCCTGCTGACGATGAAAGGCTAAGGTCAAGCTTTGTACTTCTGGCATTGGCAACACATTTCAGGGCCTCTGCAACAGAGCCAGAGAGATTCACTCATTGGGACGCCTGACCCACAGGGCAGTTAAAGTATGAAACAAGCAAAGAGGGCAAGTTCATATCTCAGTAGGGCACAGTTGGAAGACAGTTCATATTGGCAGGGCCCTAGCATGGTTATTACTCTATCCCTGCATAACAGTGCAGGAGGATGCTGACACATCAGAGCTCAAGTGAGAACAAAACCAACTGTCTCTCTGTGCACTCAGCTGTTAGAAACAGTTTAATTGGTTCCCGCTGTATACACGGCTGCAAAAGTAGCAAAGGACTGAAGTCCCCTCATGTTTGGTCAAGATCTTGCTTTCTTTCATCTGTTGTGCAGATGCTGATGGGGGTCACCTGCCTGGAGGGGGGTCAGGATTCCGCCAAATGGATTTAAGGAGGGTACTCACAGTGCAGGCATCCCAGCTTAACGGTCAGTGACTCAGTAAGAAAACCAAGATTGTCTGCACTGGTGGATGGCTCCATTCCTAAAGCTTGTAAGGAAGAATGATATCCTGGCAAACCTTCTCTACAGATGTATGCTGTTTTATCTAAAAAATAACCCCATTCCACCAAGTAGGGTAATTCTCTTGCAACCATTATCAACAGTACCTAAGTTCCATAGTCTCAATACAGGCAAAAACCTCAATGAAGTGTGGAGTGTAGGAAGAACAGGAGATTGTAACTAAAGTCTCTGGGAAGATATGAGGGAGGGAGTAAAAATGGAAAGTAACACTCTGAAATAGGGTGGCATTCTTGCATTCTGGGAGAAGTATGATTTTGCTGAGTATATGTGGCTTGTCTATAGACAGGAGACTAAAAATAACATAATGATTAATATAATGTTATAATATTTTAATTAGTAACTATGGCTTTGCTACACTAACACTTCAGAAGATGTAGAGTTGTATGAAAAAAATGGGTCTAACCTACCTGCAGTGAGATAGTGATAGTGATATGTGATAGCACAGATCCTTATTAGTTTGCAGGCTTCTGAGAAAATTGTGCCTTAGTTTCCCAAAATGCTAAATCCACTAATATTTGTAAAGTGCTTGGAAATTTTCCAGAGGAAAATGCTGAATGCAAACAACAAATTGCTGACTTTATCTGTCATATATATGTGATTTATCCTCACATTTTTATACAGTGTATGATTGCAGACAAGAAAATATTCTCAGCATTTAACTTCTGGTCAAATAGGAACAGTCCATTGACATGACCCAGCTCTATCAGAAACAATCTGACTAATGGTCATACAATACCCACAGAATTCAGGGCTTGATCTTAAACCAAGGGAAAGTACAGAACTTGCTGTATTGTAGGCTGATGATTTATTGACTACATGTTTTCAGAAGGAATGGACTGTTGAGACACACTAGGGGGAAAACAATGGATTCATGTTAAAGGGAAATCTTGTTACACCTCTAGAAGAGTCCAGGAAACTTTTATGTAAGGATCAGCAGAGACAAAGATGCTTAAACAGTTCCCCAGTTGTTTCATTCCTTCTTGAAAAGGTTGTTTGCATCGACCTGACAAGCAAAGGAGCAGAATTGGCAGGCTGATGCAGAACAACATGGATTCCCATGTATTTCTGTCACAGCCTTCTGGAGATTTGAAAGAAAACAGATGGCAGTGCAGGACCAAGAGCGTGCAAAGAGATTAATGATTTTAAAGACCAGCATGATTTACTTAAAAATATACTAATTTTTTTATATTTCTAAAGCACTGAGATTTCCTGGAAAATGGAAGAACTCAAAATATTTGTTAGTTACGAAAGTGTCAGCAACAATATGCTACTGATGAGTATGCCTGTTTTAAATGTTTTAAGAAATATTTAAGTGCAAAAGAAAATACAAAACATCCCTAAAAACTAACTAGAGAAGGGTTGGCAAGTTAGCTCTTTTCTGAAAAATTGTCTCTCTTTGTAATCTACTTTTCAACTTTTCAGAACCAG
Organism: Emberiza elegans; assembly: GCA_024865655.1. Lineage (NCBI taxonomy): Eukaryota > Metazoa > Chordata > Aves > Passeriformes > Fringillidae > Emberiza > Emberiza elegans. Next base: position 20,531,228 of record JALJVW010002597.1, on the reverse strand, counting down.
CAGAGATGCTGATCCCTTTTTTCAATGTCCAGAAGACACAGACAGTGCTAAAAATGCAGGTATAGTTTCTTCACGTGCATTCTTGACACTTAAAGGCATCCAAAATATGAATAAATTTCTGGAGGTTCATGATGTGTCTGGTCAGCTTCCTCAGTCAACATCTTACAGATATGACTGCTGAAACATCGGAGGATCTTCACATTGTTTTCTCTCACAAAGAAAGACCACAGGAATATAAAATTGACTACGTAGAGTCAGAAATCCATCTAAACCAGTACCATATCTCCAAGTAAAGGTCAGCTTCAGATGTTTAGGTAAAGCATATTAAAAAACCACATACAGTCTGATCCTACCTCTGCTCAATCCTTTCAGTTTAGGACTTGCAGATGGAAGTACAGCCAGATTATCATGTTTAAAAGTAGACCCATCCTCCTAAATTTTTCACCTCTTCCCACAGTTTTGTCTTAGGAGAAGAAAATATTGCCATAAGCTCTTAAACCTTCAAATACATTCTTGCATGATTTCTTCACAATAAATCCAACCTGGATTGTGCTCCTTGGCAGAAATACATCTTCTCTTTTGTGTGTCTGTGTTAGTGTATTTGTTTTATGAAACTGTCCTGGGAACACATCTTCATGTCAGATCTTTTAATGTTAAATTTAACCTGATCATATACTTCAAGGAGGAATAGGGGACTGTACAAGTTTCTATCACTTAAGTCTTCACAGCTCATTAATCCAATTCTTTAAGCAGCTGAAAAGATTGCCCCTCCAAACAGCAAACAATATGAAAAGCCCCCCAAATCAGGTTTGTTCACTGCCTTGAATAATAAAAGCTATAAAACAATAGAAAGGAGTTCTTGTTTATGTCTCCTTTATAAAAGTCCTATACCAGGGAGACAGAATAGACTTGGGTCTCACAAGTCAGCTTTGTCCCCATTTCAAAGAAGAGCTGGGCTGGCACATACATTGCCTGGATTTAAGTTATATTGGGACACAGTGAAAAGAAAAATACTCTCCAACAAAAACAAATGTGAACTTCAAAATTCATTAGCAGAAATACCAACTTCAGCAATTATTACTGGGAAGTCAGTGAGCACTTGTTATTCAGGGATGAAGCCTATTTCTTTTTGCTGCCAAAGTTTTTCTCAGTTCCTAAAGGTTACCTTTATTTCCATTTTCCCAGTCTAAACACATCCTTCTGATCTCCACCTCCCATTCCTTGAATTCCAGCAAGTCTTCTGATCTCATCCCTTTCTTATCTACTTCCTTCTTTTTACCTGAAGTAGGAATTTTTAACTCCAGAAAAGCCTTATCTCTGGTGAAAGCCTGCTGTACTGTCAGAATAACTTTTCTACTAAATCAAAAAAAAACCCTGAACTTTTCCTGGTCAGTTTTGCTACCTCACATTACAGAACCACAGAACCACAGAATATCCTGAGTTGAACAGGAACCCACCAGGATCACTGAGTCCAGCTCCTGGCCTGGCACAGGACCATCCCCAAGAGCCACACTGTGTGCCTGAAAGCAATGTCCAAAAGCTTCTTGAACTCTGTCAGGCTGTGCTGTGACCACTGCCCTGGAGAGCCTGTTCCAGTGCCCAACCACCCTCTGGGTGAAGAACCTATTTCTAATATCCAATCTAAACCACCCCTGACACAACTTCAGGCCCTTCCCTCAGGGCCTGTCATTGGTCGCCATAGATTTTGTCCTGTAAACTCCTACTATTAGGAAACATTATCTGACACCATAGAGATCACCAGAGAAGCCAAAATCTCAAGTGTACAACAAATACCATGTAGAAAACTGAAAATATATATCTAACAGGGAGCATGAACATTGAGCAACATATAAACAGATGCAAAGCCTCAGAGAGGGAAAAGCTTGTTTGACCATCACCAGGTACCCATTTAACAACACACAGCACTAAGACAGCTTGAGGCTACTCTACCAACAGCAATGCCAGGGGTGTGATGTGCTCATGTGCCTTCGTGGTTCTCAGCAAATCACAGCTGGGAACATGCTGTCAAGAGAAATAGACCATGAGGACAGCACTGACACACCAGAGCTCATGGGAGCTTCCAGCAACATGGGACACATTTGTCTGTGCCTTCCACTGCTGTAAACCAGCAGGAGTTTCAGTAGTTTCACCAACCTTCAGAGAGTTACTCTGCTGTAAGAAGTATGTGAGCAGAATCAAATGCACTCTGTAGATTTGCCCAAGTCCCTCAGCCAGCATTTCAAAAACAGCTTATAATTTTGGCTGCCTCAATTTTTGAGTCTCTTGGTGTCTTAAAAGACACTAAAAATAAAGAGCCAAAATTACAGGTTACTTTGCACAACTTGGGCCTCAGTTTCTCTGTACTAAGTTCTGATGTTACTTGGACTTAGAATTGAAGCATGGAGTAAGTTTCTTGAACAATACAAAGCTCCAGAAAACTTTCACTGAATGAGAGCTGACTTGCACTCTCTGTGTCTCAGGTCACTCAGGTTGAAAGATAATAATTCCTTGGCCTGATAACAGACTTGTGCCAAACAGAAGTAACGTCATTGTTAAGTGGAATTGCAGAAATATGATAAATTATTCAGACTTACTGCATGTTAGTATGTGTACTGAAAACTACCAGTTTTCTGCACATGTCTGAGTTCAAAGGAATGTGATATTAGGGATCACAACTGGCAAATGGAAAAGCCACATGAGACACCACTGTCAATAATCAACAAACCAAAAAGCATGGGAAAATACACATAAAATCTTTCATCCAATGAAAATAAGAGCAGTCAGCTTTCTTTTAATTTAGGAACACGCTGTGCTTGCCTGGGGGTTGCAAGGGCAGGGAAGGGAAAGAGGGTCAGCTCTCCATAGGACTGACCCAGGTTTGAAAATTCACAGCAGCTAAAGTGCTGAAAGCCAAGCCTCCCACACATCCTTCCCCTATGTGTCAGGAAATAGTGTCCCCTGATTGCTCAATCTCTAAGTCAGATGGCTGGCCTGGAGGGACTAGATGGGTTTTTCGGATACCATCAGACCTTGGGGGAATTTTATATTGACTAAAGCAGATGGAGCAAACTCAAAAATTTTTGGAGATCCCTTCAAGATGCTATTCAACTCTGGATGAGCTTCCCTGTCAATGAAGTACAGTAAGTGCATCTCATATCTGTACTTGGTAAGAAAAATTTTTGTGACTGATTTTCAGGATGAACAGAACTACACATAAGAAGCACAACTAAAAAAACCACCAGTGATAGCAGCAGACAAGTGATATGGTGTGGTAAAGCCACTAGGCTATCCAGGGAATTTGCTTACTCAGCTCTGTGAAACCATGAGACCTCACTTCGTAACACATAATATAGACTTTTAAAACCTCAGGGCTACACTGACTGTCATAAGCTGCAACAGGCAATAGATTTCTGTTCCACAAAACAAAACTGAAAAGATGCCTGCCTTGTTCATATTGTGTTTTTTTAATCTTGCTTCCAGGGTAAGTCCATCCATAGTTGAACTAGCAATTTCCTGGCTAGTACAATCTCATCCAAATTCAAGGATGCTAAACCCATCCATTCTCATTGGAACTGAATTTATGTCCTGCCAGATCAATATCTCCCTTCCCATTTTTCTTCCCAGCCTTCCACTCAGTGTGCAACTTTCCTGTTGAAGCACAACTGACAGCCCACAGGGAATTTCCAGACTTGCAAACCCCTACAGGTAGTGTTGCTAATCCTATTGGATACTGAGACAAAGGAAAGAGAGAGGAATAATGAGACAGACAGGAAACAGTCAGATGAAAACAAATATGGAATTATCTCCTCCTTAGTTCCTCTTCTTACCCTCTCAGCTTTCAGCGGTTCTGAATATATGAGTCCTAAATTGCCTAAAGTACTTCAAAGAGACTAACTGTTGAACCAGGTAAAAAGTGTTTGTGGCTCCAGACACTTACCTTGGCTGTGACAGCTCTCAATTTTTTATTGGGGCATAAAGATTTCTAACAAGTTACTACATTCCTTAAGAAGTTTTTTTTCTTTACATTGCCAGCCAAAGTGATTAAGCTTTTGTTAAGAAAAAAAAAGCAGCTTCTTGGAAAAGGAACTGCTAGGCCCACTGGAAACAAAATCTAGTAAGAAATAAATGGGAGAGAGGAAAAAATTCTGATATGTCAGAGCAAAGTAGCTCAGATCCCAGTATGATTCCTTCCAAGTCTGCAGACTTCACTTCCAAAGTACATCCTTGAAGGATCTGCTTTTTGAGATCCTTGCAGGATCTGCTTTTTTTTGCATCCCTACACATGCATTAGTACAGCTGCTTATTCTCCAGCTCATGATTTGCATAGCATGGCATCCCTTAGTGGGGATTAGACCTTGACCACCTGCCCAGTAAAGGCTATCTCCATCACATAGCCAGCACAGTGATTACATCAACCTGCAAATGTTTCCAGCACAGCTAACTACACTTGCTCAATTTCGATATGCAGTGGAGATCCCAGTAACCCTCCTTCATTTCAGTCCTCAATTTTCATCTTTTATTGCCTTCTCCCTGCCCCAATAACCCACTCTGCCACCCTGAAAAGGAAAAGTATTTGCAGACTTTTCCCATTATCAAAACAGCCCGATGCAGGGAATGCTGACTGGCAGCGGCCTTTCTTGTGACTGCTTGTTGGCTGAAGCCAATTGCTAACAGCATGGGGACTCGCATTGTGCAATTCACATGGCTTCTGCTCCTCAGCCCAGCTTTCTGTTTATGCTCAAGGGCATCATCTCTCCTTCCAGCAACTGCACAGGCCAACAATGCTCCTGCTGGCCAAGAGTTTCCTACAGTTACAAGTGCTTGCAAAGTGTGTCATCTTCATGCAGGAGGCCTCAAACCGTTCCTGGGGAAGCAAGCTGCTCCTGTCATGGGTCTCATTAGAGAAGATGCCAACGAAAAGGACAGCTGCCTACACAGCTGTTCCCAGAACTGCTCCCTTCTCCACTTGAAGAATGAACAGACACCCAGGTGTGAAGTTGTTTTCAATCTCACAGGAGGTAAGGTTAATTAAATGCAGCACTGAATTTTAATTGCAAATAGATACAGCTGTGTGCCCCACTGAAAATATCATCTTCTTATGGAGTAGGCTTGGGAATCCCTGGACTGCAGAGGTATAAAAAAATTACTAAGAATTACTACTTTTAGGTTGGACTTGGACCAGGTGCCTGTATCAGTATCTGCAAGGAGATTCTTCTTGTAGTAGGTGACTTGTTCATGTATGACCTTGTTACATCTAGGTTTTAGATGTGAGAGACACCTCTTCTCTGCAGAAGCAGAGGGTTCTTTGGAGAGCCCTGAGTATCAAGCAAGTACAGGCTCAAGATGCTAAATTTGGTAGATTTAGCCAAGTGACTCCCCTCATTTTAGTATTTTTTATCACCAGTAGCCTGGCAGAGCGGGACAGGTCTTCATTGTCAGGGGCCAGGGAATTGCCCGTCTTATCCTCATATGGGAAGACGAACTGCTTGCTGCACAATATGACAAGGGATTAAAGAGTTAAAAAGAAATCCTGTATTGTGGAGTTGCCTAAGGAACTTGATTTTTGCCTAAGGCTTATTTGGGATTTTCCTTTCCTGCTACCAGAACATGAACTAGCTGAATTTTAGTTAATTTTGTAGTCTTCTAAAAATATGACCTCCCTAACTTGCTCTCCCCAGACCTCCCTCATCCCCTGTCACCCCCATCTACATACAGAAGAGTGCAAAAGCCTGCACTGTCAGCCCCTCTGCATACCTTTGGGAGAAGCAATCAAACTAAACCTGAATTGTGTCTACTGCCAATCTGGCTTCAGGATATTTCAGACGAGAAAAAAAGAAAGAAGAAAGAAAGACAATCAGTACTTGCAGGGATTTGTTCTTGAAAACAAGCAAAAACATGAGGAGCTTTGCTGCAGCAGCTGCACTTACATTGTAGTAGCCGTGTGTCTGCGTGGATCCTCCCTGTTCTGCAGTCCTGTAATCCACACAGAGAAATGCCTGTACTGCTCCTCTCGCTGGCACTGCTGTTAGAGTGAGACTGGAACTGCTGCTGTTTTCACTTTCAGACCAGCCTCTCTCTCAAATCCTCTGACGTCAGACAGCCTGCAAGAGATATTTATGGAATGAACAATCTAAAAGTTTTTCTAGGTAGATTTAAAACTGCAGTTGTGGGGAGGGAATCTGTAATTTTTAATAGAAAACCCCTCTAAGGGGTTCAGGGAGGAAACAGTGGAGAACTGCAGATGTGGTTGTATAAGTCCCTGGCAAAAGGCAGTACCTGTACTTTTCCGTCCATGGTATATTATATCCACACCCAGGCTGTAACTATCTGTCTTGAAAGTCCCCATTTGGAAAGCGGTTTTCCAGTCTCTCAGCTGTGCTTAAACAGAGTTTGAATCAAGCGTGACATAGAGATCTCTCACAGACACACTCTAAGCCCACAGCCCTCTGCTGTGTCCAGGCTTTCACTGTATTTAACTAAAACAGGACTGAAACAGGGCCTTCCAAGCATCTTGTCCACATTCTCTTTCAGTTTGGCACTAACCCCTTTTTTCTCAAGCATGTGGGCTATTTTGGCCATCTTCCCTCCTAACTTCAAAATATCTTCTCAAGATGTTGTGTCATCTCAGATAAATATCAGCTCAGGAAATTAATTTAGTCTTTGATCTCTATTATGCTCTGCCTATTTGCATCTTTCCATTATTCCTTTGCTGCTGTAGAGTACGACATTTTTCACCTGCTGTGAAAGCCACTTAGGTGTTATGTGACAGAGAAGAGATGCTAGAGCAAAAACCTAAACAGTATTAGCCTTAATGTTAATCAGTACTTGAAGAGTGAAATGCTCTCATGGTATAATCCTACTGAGGTAAGTGGTGATAAATTTGGACTGATAAGACCTCTTTGTTTTGTATTTAGAAGCTGAGCATGGCTATAAGCCTGTAAGTATCAGTAGTCCCATCTAAGAGACAAAACAAGTCTGAAGGTGAAGTGATATATGGTGAAAGTCCTTGAGTGAGCTTTGCTTGATTACAGACAAACCTTTTTAAGAAGTTCAAAACTTATTCAACATTTTCTGCAGGAGTGTACAAATGTGCTGCTATTATAAGCAACTGGGTTTGGTTTTTTAATACCACATCATTTCCATTTGTAGGCAGTTAAGAAGTATATGTCTTGGTACCACTTTTGGAGATGCAATTTCTATTTCAAAATGTGCCAAGGTTCTTTTTTGTGCAACTTACTAGCAGAGCAAATTTACCATTTGGGGCTGTGTGGACTAGGTTTATATATATATATAAATGCTTTCTCTTTTCTGCTCTATCATTATCACCTTCAAACTAATAAAAATCATCTGTTCAACTTCAAAAGGCTTAAAATCAAATTTTCTCTGATAACTTCATAATGGCAGCTTTCCCCGTGCACTGTAATATCATCACTATGACCAAAAGCTTTGAGATACATTCCAGAATAAAATGGTATCTCTTTGAAGAGATTTCCACTTTTATACTTACAAGATAGGTCTAAGAATATGGCAGATGGAGGAACCAGAAAATCATCCCAGTTCCAAAGCAGTATTCAGTCAAACGAAGGAAATAAAATGTTTTTATGTATAAAGAAAAAAACTAAAAGGTTCCTTGTTTTGACAGTGCAATCCAAGCACTGACCAAGTGGTGTTGTCCCCTCTAGCTATGAGATTTGTCACTTGTCTACTCAGCATCAACAAGGATCACTCAGGGATGAGTCCCTGCCTTGTTATGCTGCATGCTAATCTTATTAAAGATCAACCCTGGAGTTACATTGCTACCTGTTGGCAGTTTGTCCCATGGATATCCAGCAGGAACTCTGAAGGGCAGAGTGATTCAGGGCTTTTCTGTAGGATACACAAGCTGTTGCTTGCAGGGAGTTCCACATCACATCAGATTTATTTGGCTCAGCTCCTCTAAAGCACAGTAGAGGCTCCTGGTGTTTGCTAAAGATGAGATGGCTATCCATGACTCCTCTTTCTTCTGTTTAGTTTATAAGATTATATTACATCTCCCTGGAGAGTGGAGTAGGAGGAACATGGAAATCCTGACCATCAGACAGAAATAAAGCATGAATAACCACAGCCTGTCTTACAGGCTGAGCCAAGAACAAAATGGCATTCCTTTATTTTGAAAGATTTTACAGCAAGATTGGAATGCCAAGAGACTGAAATGCTCTGTTTACCCCTATGTGACATGGACAGTGACAGTTAACCACCTGTGTCCAGTGCCACATTTCATATCTGTCCTGAAGGGATTTGCCCCTTACCATGTAGTTGTTAAGGTAGAAATATTCATCTCATCAGAAGTGCTGTAACATTCCAGCTACTGAGGACTAAGACAGTATCTCTATGAACCTGTTGCATTTCTATATGAAAATAAAGTTACAATATCCAGTTGTATGGTTGTATATTCATAGCCTCTGCATTGAATCTCATGGGAGTCAATCCCACAAGATGCCACAGAAGCCCTTTCTGGAACACAACCATGATATGAAAAGCACAAAGAAATCCTCTGTGGGCAATCTGTACTCCTGTTTCCTATACTTGAGAACCCTCACTATTAGATTGCGAATGTACATGCAAGAGAAAAAACTGTTTCATTTTAAACAGAATTTATTTAAAACAGTAATTCTCCCAAAAGACACTAGAGACAGGCACTTTTGGAGGATGAGGAGGATCAGCTTTGGGCACTGGACCAACACAAGCATGGGCACTACTCAGCCCTAAAACACAGAGAAAATACAGAGAAACCTCTGCATCACTTGCACATGACTGAAATAAGACAGCATGTTCTCCTCCGATCCGAACCAGTCTAATGCATGTTCATATGTGCAGCTGTAGAAGTCCAGTTGTCATTCCCTTAGTGCAACATAACAAAATAATAAACCAAAGGAAATGAAACCCTATTAAAATACTATTCTTGCTGCCATAGTGGAATAGGACATTCAGCTCACTAATCTAGTATGCTGCCTCAAGCAGTGGTTAGCTACCTGATGATTCAGAGCATGAAGAATGGAAAACACACTACATCCAGCCTGTTGTGGGCTGGAATATTATGTAAGGATGAGTGGTTGAAGAGAGAAGAGAAATTCTTTCTCGAACCCCATAGTTGATCAGTTTACACATTTAAGTATGAGGTTATTTCAGATGTTGTTTTTTTTCTCTTGCATTGGTGTTGCTGTGTATCTTATTTCTGCATATATTTCAGTTTGGGAAACTGCCAGTTTTTTTTCCAATCCACTGAATTCAGGAAATGCAAAGTTATGGCATATGTTCAAAGAATAGCACACACCAAAGCATGCAGAGATCTCTGTCTTTGTCCTCAGATGCACACAGCCTTGGCCCTAGTTTTTAAATCCACCCAATGATTTTCCTTTCATTTTGAATGATGAAATTCTATTCACTGGGTACTCTTGGCCCCGTATTTAATTCTCCATTGCACTGACCAGAGGGAAACTACCTACAGGTCTTGTAGATATCTTCATTTCCAAGGCTTGCAGCAGCATCATGGCTTACCAAAAATTAGTAAACAGTTTAAGTGTTTGGAAGGAAAACTGTTGTAGATAAACGTGCCAGGAAGAAGGATTGTTCTAAGACACTACCACAGCTACCTCTGAATTGTATAAAGGGATCATACTGTAATCAGGAGAGGGGGAAGAAAGCACTTTCAGGAGCTATTCAGTATGTACTTGAGGAGTTTCTTTAGCCACAAAGGACCATGAAGAGCACAGGAAGTATCTGAGTATCATAATCAATGTATAGCACTGAACTGACAGCATTTTAGACTCTGTTTCCTTCCAGTATCAGAGGCAACACAAATTAAAAATCAGTGGAAAATCAGGTTCACACAACAGAAGGAACATTTCAAATTAAAAGTAATGCTGTGTTAAGTAGAGTGAGACTTACAAAACCTTCTTCTCTGCAGTACATTGTGACTGAACTCAGAGCCTGAGGTGAAGACCGGACTTCTCAAACTAAATCAGCAACTTAGATGGACAGTATTCATATGTGAGAGTAGATAGAAGGCAGCACTAGCTGAGAACACCATGCCTCCACCACCAACAGAAGAGGAGGCAGGAAAGAGTGAGCTTTGTCCCACACAGGGAGCTGTGGCTAGGCTCTGACTCCTTTGCAGAAGTCAATTAGACCAAAGAGAATTGAGTAGGCAAGACTATGTGGACAGTTGGTAACTAAAATTGTTCTGCAGACATATAATATTAGAATTAAACAACATTTTGTAATACATCACAGCCTGACTAGCTATTCCCAGAGCTATCCTACATCCACTTTGTTTTCCACCAAAAACTGTATAGTGAATTCAGGTTAACCAGGGTCCTTTGAGAGCTTTGTGGGATAACAGTTTCTTGGCTTCTTTTGTTCACATACTGTAGTGACAACTGTTAAAATGGAGATGCTTCAAAGAAGCCAGAGAAAAACATATGCACTCAGTAGAAAAGCCAGCAATTATATACCATATTAACAGCAATCATCATGTGTTACAGGAGAGCCTAGGTAGGAAGGAGAGTTCAGTTCTAAGGAATGTATCAAATTTAAGTGGTATTTTTTTTCTTTTATTTCCTAGACATTCTCTTTTCTTGCAAATAGATTTATTTTAAAAAAACTTCAGGAAGCCAAGAGAGCCTATTAGACTGGCAATTATCCTGAGTCACTTCCTACAATGGTTTAAAACTCAGAAAATCTTTTTTGTGGGCATGAATGCAAAAGTACATCAGTGGCCCACAGAGCTGAACCAGTAAAACTGAAAAGAGTAACAACTTATAGCTAGTTACATCACATTTTTAATTACATTGAAAGATTGTCAAGGTTGGAAAATCAAATGCTGAAAAATTATAAATAGCAAACAAATTATGATAAGGATATGTTTAGCCACTACCCATGCATAACAGCTGTGGCAGAACGTGGGATGGGATCCAGCTGCCTGCATTTTAGTTCAAGACATTTAGCTCAAGACAACTCTCTCCTTGCAGCTCTTGCCACAGTGGATGTGAGCCTGATGGAAGCTCAATGATGAAGCAAGCACCTAAAAATGCAAGAGCACAGTTGGAGCTGGTGCTGCAATTTTTGTGCTTGTACACTTTTAGGTGTTTGGGTTCACCAATGCTTATGCTCTTTACTGTACTTCTTTCTGTATTATTTGCTAATTAAAGAAAAAAACTCCCAACAGTTCCAAAACATTTGCCCATGCAATCCTACTGAATTTTTGAGATATGAACATAATCCCCAAGGTCCCCTGAATACAATTTTACTCCACTGCTGCTCCAATGATATTGTACTCCTCTCCTCTTGTGAAGCTGCCATTTCAAGAAGCAATGCAATTTGGCCATGATATATTCACATGTCCTCTCAGGCTGGAAAACATAGGAAAGTACTTGAGCTTTGCTTCTGAAGCATGCTACAGTATTATGGACATAGACAAATAGTCTTGGTACAAGTATTCTTGGAATTTATACAAACTGTAGAGACTGCTATGCTTCAGCCCCAAGTTTTATTACCACACCAGCCAAAAGTGACCTTGTGTGCTACCCCACCTGCAGAAGAAGAAATTTAAACAGCCTGTCTAAAGGATAAGAGCTCAGAATCTTGACTGATAATGCCAAGAAATAGTTCTTAGTGTTTTATAATATAAGAAATTAAACAAGCAAACAGAACAAAATGAAACATAGAGGCATCCTTTTTCCTTTGTACCTAGTAAATACCATGATAAGAAGTCATTCTCATGTGACACTTAACATTTATTGTGAACACTGTTTCCACCACTTACTCAGTAGTCTATAGAAATGGGTCAATTTACAGGAGTAAACAGAAGGCCACCAAAGTCCAGATTACATTTATTTCTTCCTAGACAGAAGAAAACCCAGTGTTATAAATGAATGAAAGTTTGAAGACAGAATACTCATTTGAAGAATCAGGTTTTAGACTGGTCTTGGGGGGCAGTGAAATATGACAGAAGTATAATCAGTCTTCTAGTGAAGACAGGCAAGAAAAACCAGCTGTACAAAAATATACTAAGCATGCTGACTTCTCCAGAGTCTTAGTCACTGCTGATTTACACATGGTTCAACATATTAAATATCCCACAGCACCAGGATTTTGTGTCTGAAGTAAAGCAATGATGCTGGGTGGGTGTATGGGTGGGGATTATATTATGTCATGGGATGGCTATTGTGCTTAAATTTAAAAAAAACAACAACAACAAAAAAACAAACAAAAACCAGACAACCAGACAAAAACACTTCACAAAAACCCAGTGAGGTAGAAATGAGCTGGAAATTCTGAAAATTAAACCAGAATAATAATTCTCATATGTCTAAACCTGCTGTCTCCCAAATCCCATAGTGTGGTCCTTAGAATCTCAAAGCAGCTTGAAATAAACAAAGTTGGGATGCTCTGCATATTCTAAGAGCAAGGTACAACATATTGTCAAATATGCCCCAAAATAGTCCATTTTGTTCTGATAAAACTAATTATAAAAGACACACCATTGGTGAAATTATCAGTGATGACCTAGTTCAGATAAAATTTCTTAACTGGTTTCACAAGAAAAGGCTACTGTACTTTTGATTTGTCATTTCCTTTGATTACTTCACGTATAGACAGAAAGGTGACAGGCTTAAACAAATACTTGTATGACTTTTTGTTCATTTCACAGATTTCATGTCACAAAAGTTGTTACTATAAGATTCTTGTTAGGTACAGGAATTATCTAAAACCTAAAAGTTTTGTTCCTTCTCCTCCTACCTTCCTCCTCCCCCCATTAATTTGGCAGATCTAGGAAGGTATAACAATTTAATTGCCCTTGATCAAGTTTGTCAAGTCATGAAAACACAATTTGCTCATAAGATAAACTCTTCAAACTTCTGAATACTCAATAGTGTATAACAATAAGAATGATAATATTATGAAATAATAATAATAGTATGTTTGGAGGAAGGGACACTTTCTAAAACCTTAAACATATGATTAGATAAAAATTTTTCCAGCTTAAATAATTTGAAAAATACATTGAGGGCTGGAAGGTATGGAATGGCCTGTGAACCTGCAGGAAGAGATTGGGTTGTGTGGGGACTGTTAACCAGTGAATCGCAATCACAGGATTACCAAGAAAGGACTGGCATTGATGCCTGGCTTCCCTGAAAAAATGGAATGAAGACACTTCTATTTCCTCCTGGCCTCTGAAACATGACGAAAACAACTCTGTATTACAACCATCCATAGTAGCTCTCTGAAGTCATTCCAGAAGCACAGGACCACTGGAGTGCAGTAATGTTTGGAAGCAGCAGGGGGGATCACAAGCGAGTGGCTTCTTTCACATATAATCAAGGTCTCTGAGGATAGTTAACTTGTCTGAGAGGTTAGTCCATGAGCATCCCCAGAAATTAGGGAGTGTAAAAGGTATCCAAATACAGGAGAATGATTAGAAAATGGTGAATGAAGTATTTTGTGAACTTTAGTGCTGACAGAAGAGCAAAAAGCAGCTGGCTATGGCAAAGATGTTTTTTACAACAAATAGCTAAACCAGCTTATTTTCTTCACACTAGTGTTACAAGTCAGATTTAGTTAATGTCTGTAAATCTCTTTGAGATCTTCCAGTGGAAATTACTATTCAAGTTTTATAAAAATATTATATGAAGGAAAAGCTGCAGTGCCAGAATATATACAATGGATCTATGGGAAATTATTATTCTTCCATGTTTCAAGAATTGTTTGACAAGTTTTGAAATTATTTCTCTGGGAACTGATCTGACTTAAATGTGCCTATCCCTTGCCTATTGTTAGCTCATGTTTGCATTTACTGTCCATTAATAATAGATGAACACAACAGCCTAAGGTACTTGATTCTTTTATGAACTGTAGATAATTCCACATTTCAGTCCTACATAACATCAACAGCATAGGGAAAACTGGAATGTGGCAGGAAGCCCAGGAAAAGGCAAGTTGAGTTGGATTGGGAATTAGCTGGAAGGATAATAATCCTGCAAGCCAATATTCATTAAGTAATTTTATGTGCAGCAGAAAAAAATCATGATACACACTTGGCATCTGGAGACTTTAAAATGCTAAGAAAAATATTTCAATAACTGTACAAATTGGTTAACAATTGTGACACAAACCATTTATTTCTACGTGCCTTGATTCAACATCATTCAGTTTTACTCAGCACTATTCTGAAATTCCAATATGTAATCTAAAGAAATGCATATCAGACAGCCCAGGTATTTTCTGAGATGTTATACAATCCTTCTTCCCATTCTCCTTCTGCAGCCATCATTTGCCCTATTTCTAAACCATGTTCACTTCAGCAATATGGGATTAAAATTCTGGAGGTGCTTTGGCATACACTGGGGCCTAGGTAAACCCTATGAGGGCATGCAAATATATCAAAACTGTAAAACAAGAATTCAAACCAATCGATTACTAATGACAAAAGCAGATAAAAATTAGCATATCTAAATTGCTATTCTGTATTAAATTAATATCTGCTCTTAAACTATTAAATATGAGCCCAAATAACACTATCACCTGTAGGTACACAGTTTGTGGTAATTGGGAGTGTGGCTGAGCCTCATCCCCAATGTGTACAGCTGTGAGAAGCAGGTGAGCAGCATTGACAGCAATGAGCCATGGAGTGCCCAGGGGCACTGACCAACCACCAAAGGGAACAGAGGGCACACAGGTGCAATGCATCAACATGAGGGTTATAGAAGTTGGGCTAAAACAAGAAGTGCAGACACTTACAGCCTTCTGAAGTGGTGTTGCTCTGTATGGGTGAATGCTTAAATTGCATCGTGGTACTCTTTTTTTTTTTTTTTTTTTGGCCATCTCAACTGTAACACACAGTGTGATAATCACCTTCCAAAGCTAAAATGTTTCATCCTCTTGTAGCTTGTGATTTGTACCATACTGCATGGTTTAGTCATGTGGCTCTTCTGATAAGGTGTTCAGTATAAACAGCAAATAATATAAGCTCCACCGAAAAACAAGTGTTATATTGTTATCAATAATTAGGTTGCTAACCCAGGAGGACAGTTATATCTTAAGGAAGGCTTTTGGATTATCCCACATAAGAAAGGTTGGTGCTACTCTGTCTGTCTGGATGTCTGTTCATGAGTGAAGAAAATATTATTTATCTGAATTTAGGTAGTAGACAAAGATTTGGGGTTGTTTCTTTTGTTTTTCAAGTAGGATTTATTTGTTCATGCATGTCAGTGGATTAGAATTGACCTCTGAGAATGTAATGGAGTTCTTACATATCCTGCTATACTTATACAATGCAAAATGATGTTTTCCTAGTCCAAAAAATCATAGCCTTTTTAAGGACAGTAACTGTTAAAAATCTTATCTGTTGTTTTAAAACTGCTTATGTACTAATCATTTGCAAGAAAAGATATATTCTGAAGAAATTCTCAGAAATTTATTTACTGCTGGAATTTTTCATTATTCAGATTAACAATCTGATATATCTATATTTTTCAGATATCATATTTAGTACTTCTTGCTTATTACCTTTGGAAAAATCTGGCTGGTAAACCACTGACCTCCCCCACAGGTCACAGAATAATGCAAATTTGAGAAGAACAGGTCCTGATTTTGTCAACAGTTCTCCAGTGAAATATATACTATTAGCTTAATGATGACTTAACCTAAAAAAAATTGTTGCCGACATATTTTTGTCTGTCAAATTACCACTAAGATCTTTAGGAAGCTTACTCTCTGAATCAAGGATCCACAGTATATGGAATTTAAATATGTGAGTTTATAACTCACCATCTTGGTTGTAAACAACCTATGAAAGATTAAAACTCTTGACAATGCTTACAATGAGACTTCAGCTTGGAGAAGAAATAATGGACATAAAGTGCAGTACAGTTACTAACTTAGTGGATTTATTCTATTTTCACCTTTGGTACATTTTCTCTGTTCTCTTCAGCCATATGTGAAAAACAGGTAACATGCAGGTCATGTTACCTGTTTTTAACAGGTCACTTGTGCTTGTAATATTAGGGTCTGAGATACAGCTTTAATTTGATGATGATTATTTTCAAATGCAAGAGAATTGCAATTCACTAGTTCATTGCATTCTTGGGGATTCATAAGTGAAAGATTCTAGGGAAGTCTAAACAACAACTAAGTACACAATTCATGGCCAAGCCAGAGACATAAGGTCAACACTAGGTAAATTAACATTTCGTATTTTAATACGAGTTACTCAGACAAGAAGCCTGCCTCCTCACACTGGCAAATAACTCATGTCTGCAATCCCTGGGTACCAACCCTTGCCCATTTATGAGATTTCTCAACTGCAGATGCATAACATCAACATGTGACAAAATCATGCAGCCTCAAAGATATCTGGCATTTGAGACATAGATTCACTGAATGGCTGGGTTGGAAAGGACTCTAAAGATCATCCAGCTCCAACCTCCCTGCCCTGGGCAGTGACATATTCCACTAGACTAGGCTAAATTTGTGATATTAGTTGAAAAAGCAATAGTGTAGATGCTGTATTTTAAACTAAAAACTGAATATTGAAAGAAAAAAAAAACAACCAAACTAATCCTCTTTTTCCTTTCATTACCTGAAAATATCTAGAAAAAGGAGGGTTTAAAATACTATTGCACTGTGCTAACATGAGGGCTTTTCTAGTTGATTTCAAACAGCTCAAGAGTGCATGTTAATTTCTTAATTCACAGAATTGTATGGGGAAAACCAGTGTTGTCGTGTTTACAGCAAGGCATAAATACATGAAAAACTTCAGTGGTAAAATTGATCTTGGTGTTTAAAGGTATTTAGTGCCTCACTACTTAAGAAACCATTTTCTCTGGCTTCAATGCAGGATGTGCTTGTGAAATTGAACCTACTGTTTAAATAATCCATGGCTTAATTTGTTCCCTGAAGAAAAAGGCAGGTACAACTCTAAACATGTTAATGTCTGGCACACCTGGCTGGAGCATATTATTACATCAAAATTGAAGAACTTGTGAGCTGTGCAATTATTAGCATAATAAAAGAATGCTCATTATGGCAGTTTCCTGAGATCAGTAGACCTGGTTAATATAATTTCCCTCAGTTTTACGTATGCTATGCTACTTAGATTATGATGTAAACTTTTGCTTCCTTAAAGATGGCCATCTTTTCTTGTGCAACTCCATCATCCTGTAAAAACCCTTCTCATCTTCTCACCTGCTCAGGTAATGGCCACCCCATCCTAATCCATCTTCTTATGAGATCAAATATTCTCCTTCTGTGTTTTTTTCTTAATTACTTTGTGTCTATTCACTTTTCTCATACAAGCTCCACACTTTGATCTATTCCATCTAAAGAAAAAGGCTGAACAAAAAGCCCTCAAGGTTTGCTACCTCTGTTTACCCTTGCCTCCAAAGTAACACTTAATTTTACATTCTCATTTTATTTTTACATTACATAAACCATGAACTTTGTTTTTACCTGCTGGAGTTCTCCTTTATACTTATATTCTAGAGACTCTTTCACTATAGCTCTCTGCATCATGCTCTCTATTTTCACTAAACAATAATTTTGAAACTGAGATCACAACATTTATCTTTACCCTTTTGAGCTACAAAATTTAATTTTACTCCATGGCTGTAATCACCTTCCTTTGCATTGTTGTCTTTTCAGTACATGTGTCCTCAACGAATGACAGCTTCTCTACCCTCCCCTCTCACCCTATCCCACACACAGACTCTGTGTTGTTGCTTAATATCATCCTTTCAGTTATCATTCTATGCACAGTTATCATTCTGTGCCTCCTCCAGCAACTCTCCTGTCTGTATCACATTACTTTGTTTTTCTTTAAGGTTCTTGCCCGTACTGTAACACCTTATTCATGACCACCTTGCAGATAAGTTTCTGTCTATGATCTATCAATGGCATCAACTTCATTTTACACTTTCAAACATACCTTTCCCTGTTTTCTGTGATGCTAGTTTTCATTCCCCAAAAGAGCTCAGCTGAAATATGTAGAATTATTATAATTCGCTTTCTTTAAATTCTCTTAACAGCAATAGCCTGATAGGAAAATTCTAGCCTCTGGCTATTCTGCTAATACTACCCACATTATTTCTATTTATTTTCCTCTTCCTCAGCATTGCCACCTGTCCTAAACTTAGCAAGAGCTGTTTGATACACCTCTAAATTTACACAGTACCCAAAAAACTTCTAATAATCCTTGGCTTTAATTTAAGATTATTGTAAATCAATGGTATCCAATAATTGAATTTTATAACGTTTTGTTGAAGGTGATGGAATTTTAATCCTCTTCAAAAAAAGCATATACAAACTAGTTATACAATGACTATAAAAGAAATTATTCATTCAGCAGGATGAATATAAGATTCTAAATTTCTCACCAGTTTTCAGATAAAAAAACCCAAATCCTACCAATTTTTCTATTCATAGTCACCTAGAATTTTATCACTCCTTAGTCAGAGACAAATCAACAATGGACTTTGGAAGGTTTCATAATAAAACATCAATAAGAAAAACCATTATGCTGAAGATAAACATGAGAAGGAGGTAGAGAAAATTGCACAGATAACATTTGCAATGCATTGGAATTAGGTTTATGTCTCCTGTTAACATTTCTCATGCTAGTTTGCAACAAAGGATCCAGTTTACCATTTAGAAGATGAACCCCCCCTACGTCATGCCTCCAAACCAGAACCAAACTGCTGAATTTGGAAAAAAAGAATTGTTGTCTGTTGTAGTCAGAGTGCTAAGAATCCCTAAATTTCTCTGTGGAATTTTTGCTTACTGTAAAAGAGCCAAGCAATTAAAGAGCTATAATTATGCATATACATAAGCCCTAAGGAGGACATTTTCAGATTTTCTAGTTTGACTGAATCTACCAAGACATGCATTTTTAGGGCACATAAAAACGTGTTGGGTGAGAATGTGAGAATAGTGAAATTTTAAGGTGCTTTCCAAATGTTTTTCTTGCATACATGAGGATGTAGCCCTGTTTCCTAAGAAACAGATTGTAACAGTAGCCTAGTAAAGAAAAACATATCTGTCCTTCTCTCAGGGCTGGACTGTTGTTTAAAGCTGAACAAGGCAGTTGTTGGCTACATGACAGTCCTAAGCATTTTAATGCTGGACACAAAGCAGAAGAACACAAGGGTTGTAGGACTTTGGCACGATACTTGAAGTAATATTTTTTGAGAGTTCAACTTTTTCACATTCCATTCAAATACCTAATTTTCTGTATTACCACACCTTTTTGCTATAAAGCTTGTACTGTTTCTGGCAGTGCTCGCATAGCAAACTCAACAGATACTGTACCTAAATTTAGGCCACATTTCAGACTTTAATTTCTGGTCGCTTAAGGAGTGGTTTTGGTCATGTAAAAGATATGTATTTGGCATTAATGTTTTCAGGAGTTAGATGATGAAACAAATTCAGGATTTGGCAAAAGTTTTGGTCCTTCATCCTGCCCAGTTGATCTATGGAAAGATTTTAGTGTTCTAACTTCTAATTGTTCTCTCAGCCAAATGGCATGATAGTTGCCAAGAGTAAGTAAAGTCTATGAAAAGTAAAACTTTGGGGAAAAAAAGAGAGGACTTTAAAGTTTGGGCTATTATAAAATTAAGGCTGTTTATTTGGAAGCATAGTAAGTTGTTAGGTGACATAATGGAGCACAAGTCCTTGAATTACCAGGTCCAGTATATATTGTGACCAGTAGTATTTGCTAAATGGAAGAAAATGACAATGGTAAAGGCAGATGATTCATTTTGATGCTCTATTACTTCAGCAACAGCTGACCTTTTTAAAATATGGAATTTCCAGATCCTATAAGTTATACAGTCACATAATTATTTCAAGTCTATAGGTTCCTTGTTTTGTGGGGTGCACTTCTCAAATTCTGGAGCTGAAGAAAGTGACACATCTTTGAAGTTTAACATAAATGCAAATGCTGACAATTCCTCAAGTACAAGGTGATTTCCTGGGGAATACAGAAAGAAGATCTCACAGTAAATTTACAGCAAACCAAAACTTTTCATGCCTCCAGCATAAGATATCATCTCTAGACCTGTACATTTTTAGTTAGCTGTCACCTTCAGGCCTTTCTTGAAAGGCCATTCTTTTATTCTGGAAGCAGCTTGAGTCTAAAGAAGGCTCATTGGCTTCTCTGTGGCATAGCATATTCAGACTATCCTATGATAAAAGAGTGTGTCTTCACTGTGCCACTGGCTCAGAGTTTACAGCTCAGGCTGAAGAAAGGCACCTAAACCATTTGCAGAGCAGGCTTGGCCCCACAAGCAATGGTGTCATTCACCCAGCTCCATACTCCAGCTACTGAACATGGGCAGACACAAAATGGCTTTCTTCACAATTAACTGTGATATTATAATGTCTGATGCCTCACTAATTCATAATCCAGCTAAGCTGCTAAATAACACAGCTGACTATTAAATGTGCAGTTTTCTGTCTAGAAATAGAAAAGAGTGTACTGTCCTACATCATTTCAATTCCAAACAAGCAAACCAACATTTCAGTTCCCAAAACTTCAATTAAACATCACAGTTCTCTCAGAGTTCTGGAACTGAAGTTATCTATGCTTCCCTCCCAAATCCTGACCTCTTAGTCTAAATTAATTGAACACTGTATGTTCTGCTTCCTTCTTGGCTGCAATTCTTTACCTGTAGTCACTTCTGCTTTGAACATCACCTTCGATATCCCTTTCCCTACTGACAAGAGACAAACTTTTTTCATAATTTTGGAGCAATGCCGAGAAGATAATTACTGCTTATTCCATTACCCCATTGCAATGTCCTGTTTTTCCTTCACTCTTTATTTAATCACCAAGTAATATTTTCCATTTGTTTTTATTTTTACCCTTTTGACTTTTTGCACTTGACTTTAGATGGTGATCAGTCTTTTTCTATTTTATTCCCTGAAGGCTCACTACTTATGCTTCATACAGTTTCTGAGACAGTTATTGGCTTAGCTGAGAGAACAGAGCCTTTTCCCTACTGTTTTTCCTATTTGGAATTCAAGTTTATCATACTTTTACCATATCTGAGTTGGAAAAATTTCTATCCTCCTCCATAATTAAGTCCCTGATTTTCCACTTAATTTAAATTAGTGTGCTTGCAATCACTGTAATCTGATCCCTGCCACTATATCCCACCAAAATTAAGGTCAAAATGCAATCATGTTTGTGTGGCTCTTCAGTGACCACGTCACACAATAATGGAGTTCTGCTCTTACTGCTCTCTAATGTTACTCTTGTAGCAAGACAGCATCTTTCTCCACTAGAAATTGTTTTGGTTTTTTTCATAACCATTTTTATATTAGAATTAAGGAGTTGATGTCCTCAGTGCCTGTAATCTTGGTATTTCTCTCCGTGGTGTTTCAACTGTGTCACGGCAGAAGATCTTCTCTTGAGACTGATACAGGTGGGCTGAGCCGTGCGGACAAACAGGTGCGGCCCAAGAGATCAGGCAGGGAATGCACTTTAGGGCCGGGCGGTGCGTGCGAGCTCCCTTCGCTCGCAGCCGCGAAGCTCCGGCCACGGGGAGCCAGCACGACGGGATGGGCAGGCGGCCACCCGGGGCAGGCGGAGCCCGGCCGCTCCGCGCTCCCTGGGGCCGTGTGCCGGCCCGGGAGCCGCTCCCTGGGGCCGTGTGCGGGCCTGGGGCCGTGTGAGGGCTGGGAGCCGCTCCCTGGGGCCGTGTGCAGGCCCGGGACCCGCTCCCTGGTGCGTGTGAGGGCCGCTCCGCGCTGCGTGGGGCCGTGTGGGGGCGGCGCGTGCCCGCGGGCCGTGCCCGGTTACCGTTGCCGGGGCCCGGCGGCGGTGGCGGCGATGGTGAAGGAGACGATCCGGGTGTACGCGCGGGTGAAGCCGCTGGGCAGGCGGCAGCAGGCGGGGGTAGGCTGGGAGCTGTGCCCCGGGGGCGCGCTAGGGATGCACTGGGGATGCCGGGGAGAGCCAAGGGCTGGCCGGCTACCCTCGTTCCCCGCTCAGGTGCGGGCAGAGGAGCGGAGCCCATCCCCTTCAAGAGGCTCGGGCGGCTGGCGGGGGCGGAGAGGCTGGTACGCGGGTGGGTGTGCAGCGAGAAGCTCCTGCCGTCCGAAGCTTTAAGAAGTACATAAAATCACTAAGTAGAGTAGTTCAGGCTGTAACTGTTGGGGGAGTGGCTGAGGAGCTTTCTCAGCCACTATTACAGAAAGGCTCCGCAGGAAAGCGCTTGACCCGCGTCCCTGGGTTTGTGCAGCTCAGCAGTGCTCTGAGCAAGGCAGGGCAACGCGTGGCTCCCAGTGTACAGCTGCCCTCCCAAGGGATAATAAAGATAATGAAAGTGTTCCTCAGGAACCGTGCATTTAGGTCTCTTAATTGCCTTCTTGTTTTAAACCAGCTCTTCTCGTCACAGCCTTTGTCTTATTGTGCCCTTTCTTAATGTAGTGTTTCAAATTTTTTGGAGAGGTTTGCACTGGGGGGCGTGCTTTGGTTTTTTATAACATTACCGATATCAAAGTGGTTTAGTAAGCAACTTATGTCAAAGAGGCTGCACTTTTGTTTCAAGTGTTATCGTAGTGTTTACATGGTGACAGGATAATGCTGTTATGTGCTGGTTTTCGTTGTGTAGTAGTTAAGGGAGATCTGCTCATGTATTCAGTGCAATTTGTAACAAGTTTGTCTCCAGACAATTAATGGTGCTAAGGTTAGGTGAGTGGTATGTCTGGGGGTAATGCCGTTCTGTTAATGACGTTATTCTGTGAATTCGTATCCATCCTTTATTAGAGTTACTCGGTTGATAATGAGGAACCTCTGCCCAGTCTGGAGATTACTGTGCCACGTGACTTAGCAGATGGGTTCATCAATAATAAACGAGAAAGCTACAAGTTCAAGTGAGTAGCAGCCTTATCTTTGTACCTTCTGCCTTTAGTGACTGACAATGCTATGTGTAGTGATACAGATCTATAGAATCAGGAAAAGTCTAAAATCAAATTATGGTATAGTTGGGTTTATTTTTATATAACTCCTGTAACAAGAGGAATAATTCAGGATGGGCTGTTCACCACAATGGGTCTGATAGCATTGGATAAAATTGTCATATATTGTCTGTCCGTTGGAAGTCATTATGTATTTCTAAATCTCATCTCAAAGAATCATTTACCAATTCTTCTGTTTTTGCACTTTGTTTTGAATTTGTGTATGAAGACTGAATCAGGACTGTATGTTATCTTGTGATCTAATAAGTTGTCCTAGACTGGCTGAAGTCTTGATGTAAAACATTCTGTTTGGAAACTTTATTTCAGACATAGCCAAAGCAAAGTAACAAAACCTAGAAACTGTTGACAGAAATAAATTCTTGGTTTGAGAGTGTAAATATTTTTTAGGAACTTAAAATCAGTATAGCAATATCAAACATTTTTATTCAACAGAAAAGTGAGGCAACACTTTAAAATTTTGGTGATGAATAAAGCTAGATATATCATCTTTTATAATGAGGTCAAGACTGTCTTTTTCCAATTCAGTTACGCTTCATTTTTTGTAGTAAACAACAAATAATTTGTTTCTCTATGCTATTAAAAAAGAGAGCTCCACATAAACAAGTGCAGCTCAGACTGATGTAGTTTTACATCAGCTAAGGTAACCTGCTTGAAAAGAGAGGAGCTGCCCTCTCCAAATAGATTCATATGCAACACTACCTTAGTCCGTAAATGCCCAAGCCTGACTTAATGAATGCAGATATTTTTGTCTGACTTTATAATTCATTTAGAACTCTGAGATGCATTTTGAGAAACCTTATGACTTATTATCCTTAAGGCAATGCAAGAATAATTGTTTGAGTTACTTGACTTATTATCAGGATAGAATAAATGCTTTCAAGTTTTGTGTATTGGATTTGTCTGTGATACTGCACCCACTGCGTGGGTCAGCATGGTGCTTTTCTACACACCCAGTGTCCCTAAGGCCTTCCTACACACCCTGGGAAGTTCTGTGCAAGAATAGAGTTACAAATAAGGGGGGCAACACAGCAGGCCACCAGCACTATGGGGGGCTGCTGGAATGTGTGGATGACAACTTCCTAACATACAGTTAAGACAATCGGGATATTTACAAACATGGACAAACTGTTGAGGGATATTAAGCCTGAAAGTAGCTTTGACTGCGGTGGCTGTGGGATAATGAAATTCAGGATACTGAGAGAAGGGAGTAAGGAAAAAGCAGGATCACAACCCTGGAC
This sequence comes from Emberiza elegans, assembly GCA_024865655.1. Classification (NCBI taxonomy): domain Eukaryota; kingdom Metazoa; phylum Chordata; class Aves; order Passeriformes; family Fringillidae; genus Emberiza; species Emberiza elegans. The sequence goes on along the minus strand of JALJVW010002597.1, from coordinate 20,506,974 downwards.
TTCATAAATGCAGACTTTGGCTTGTTTGTGGGTCTGCTTGTAAGAATTCTCTGAGACATATTCCTGGAGAGATGACCAGGAAAACTGGCAGATTTTCAAGGATCATCTTCTCCAAGCTCAAGAACAGTTCATTCACATGAACAGAAATGATGCAGAGGCAGCAGGAGGATTGGAGCAAGTGGTCCCTTCCAACCTCAAAAATTCTGATTCTGTAAAATAACTGCAGATATTTTATATAGAAAATGACAAAACATAATTAAATATCTAATTGACCTATAGTAGCTGTGCAGCAGAATGAATGAAATGGCTTGAAAAAATGTGAGCCTGGCTGTACTGGTGGGATGCTGTATTTGGTTATAGTGTAATCTATTTATCCAGGATTCAGTGTGGTGCCAGTTACAAACACTAATTCTCTTGATAGATTTAAAATACGGTTTATTTTTTTCTGAGCCGCATCATTTTATCAGAGGATTTTATTGTACAGGTCTTGTCAAAGCAGCTCTGTGTACAGCCTATTTATGTACAATAGCACAACAGCAAGCTGTGGTTAAGACTACAGGGAAAACATTGTACTAAGTTATGTAAGCCTAATGATGTAAACATTGACTATTACAAACACAAACAAAAATGTTTGAATCAAGTACTGTTTTAACATTCTAAGCAATTATTATTTGCTTAATATTTTCAGATTTCAGAAAATTTTTGATCAAGAGGCAAAACAAGATGTGATTTTTGACAGCATTGCCAAACCAGTAGCAGAATGGTATGTTGTTGATCCTGCACGTAACCAGGGAAAAGCTATTTCTGCTTTTGTTGTATTACTTGAAGGAGAGCTGTCAAGTCTTTGTCTTGTTGTTGTAAAAGTGAATTGATGTTCTAATTTACTAAATACTGACATGTCTGACTCCAGGAGATATACAGTCCCCTGAGAATGCTATGCATACTGGGATAATGAAATTCAGGATACTGAGAGAAGGGAGTAAGGAAAAAGCAGGATCACAACCCTGGACTTCATAAATGCAGACTTTGGCTTGTTTGTGGGTCTGCTTGTAAGAATTCTCTGAGACATATTCCTGGAGAGATGACCAGGAAAACTGGCAGATTTTCAAGGATCATCTTCTCAAGCTCAAGAACAGTTCATTCACATGAACAGAAATGATGCAGAGGCAGCAGGAGGATTGGAGCAAGTGGTCCCTTCCAACCTCAAAAATTCTGATTCTGTAAAATAACTGCAGATATTTTATATAGAAAATGACAAAACATAATTAAATATCTAATTGACCTATAGTAGCTGTGCAGCAGAATGAATGAAATGGCTTGAAAAAATGTGAGCCTGGCTGTACTGGTGGGATGCTGTATTTGGTTATAGTGTAATCTATTTATCCAGGATTCAGTGTGGTGCCAGTTACAAACACTAATTCTCTTGATAGATTTAAAATACGGTTTATTTTTTTCTGAGCCGCATCATTTTATCAGAGGATTTTATTGTACAGGTCTTGTCAAAGCAGCTCTGTGTACAGCCTATTTATGTACAATAGCACAACAGCAAGCTGTGGTTAAGACTACAGGGAAAACATTGTACTAAGTTATGTAAGCCTAATGATGTAAACATTGACTATTACAAACACAAACAAAAATGTTTGAATCAAGTACTGTTTTAACATTCTAAGCAATTATTATTTGCTTAATATTTTCAGATTTCAGAAAATTTTTGATCAAGAGGCAAAACAAGATGTGATTTTTGACAGCATTGCCAAACCAGTAGCAGAATGGTATGTTGTTGATCCTGCACGTAACCAGGGAAAAGCTATTTCTGCTTTTGTTGTATTACTTGAAGGAGAGCTGTCAAGTCTTTGTCTTGTTGTTGTAAAAGTGAATTGATGTTCTAATTTACTAAATACTGACATGTCTGACTCCAGGAGATATACAGTCCCCTGAGAATGCTATGCATACTAAGGTTCCTTTTTTGACTCTTCAAATAGCAATGCTACTGTTGCCTCTTTTGTTGTATAGCAATAGAAATCCGTGCCCAATTTTTTTTGTCTATAATATAAGCTGACTTCATTGCCTTAGAATACTATTTTCTATGTAGTTTAATGTAGAGGTAAACCTAATGAAAATTTTACACCCCCCCCTATAATTTTTATTAAGCTTGGGACTCTCACTAATGTTTGTGGAGATATTCCTAAGTCTTGTCATTACTTTTGTTTTGACATGTAAGGCACTGCTTTTGGCGCTGTTTTTTTTTTTCCTCCTCCATTTTCATAATAAAACAATGCTCCTATCTGATAGTTTGCAGAGGCAAATATTTAAGACTGATGAAGACCTCTGCATTCATTGAGTGGATTGAATGCCATTCTGAAACAGGTGGATTTTTCCATGGAAAATGAATTTTATGACATTCTCTTTGTTCAGTTTTACTGTTTGTGTTCCTGAAGTTTGTACTGGTGTGGGACAAAATCCCATGCTGGAGGAAGCAGAATTTCTGCATAGTGTTTGATTGTTTATCAAACTTACTGCTCAAAATCCAAACTGGTAGTGAGTTGGGAAATATTACTTCAAGTGCCAACTTCTTTCTCATTCATTGTCTGATCCATTTGTTGGTTTAAGCTGTGATTCTGCAAGTTATTCCTCAATGTATTGCACAGTCCTGTGTTTAGCACTGTAGGAAAACGAACAACTTCAGGTGGACACTGAGCCTTTCTCAAGTTGTTACAAGGAAGAAAAATATATCCATCTCTTGAGCATTTTATTGTCTTTCTCCCCACTCCTCCTGTTTTTGTCTCTTAAGTCCCACAAAGCAGAAAGGTAATTGACAGTGAAAATGAAAAGCCAGTGAGTTTGAAATTTCATTAGAATAAGCTAAATAGACTAAAAATAATGCTTGTTTTTTCTTATCCAAAAGATGTATCTTTGCTTATCTGACATTATCACATTAACTCATACACTTAATTTTAAGTATTTCTGGGTTTAATGTTGACTGCAGAAAAAATATTTATCAAATGTGTGTTTGAAAAGTCTCATTGGTATGTACTATAGACTTAATTTTTATCTGCTGAGCTTTTATTGAGGATAACTAACTAGTAACAAACTAGCTACTTTTTTTCCCTTTGGAGAGTTTTGCTAGAATATGGAAATGTTTTCCAGTTGAAGAGTTCACCTATACAGTACCCTAATAATCAGGAAGGAGTGTTCTTCTCCTTTATTTTAGTGTTAGCTGATAAAATACTTGTGTTATATATTAATTTTCTCCATTATTTAGGCTTTTGTTTCAGTGTTTAGATATGTTTATGTACCTGGAAGTACTTTAATGCTATTAAAATCAATGGTGTTTAGGCAGACAACTATCTCTAAACATCTCTAAGTCCTTGTCTTTAATGCTGAAATTGACTTATACAACCATTCTTAATGAAATCAAGATTACCTCTGAGCATTTTAATGAGGTTAAGCTTGTGTTCGAAATTATGCTTGTGTTGTTACCGATAATTTTACTTGTGCTTTTATAATAGACAATAACTTAAGTGTGTTTATGTTTTTTATCCACTCCCTTAATTTTTTACCTCTTTGTAGACAGAAATATAAATTTCAAAATATATTTAGAGTCATGAAGTTCCTTGGCTAATGGAGTCCTGAACTGGGCATGAAATTTGTTTCTCTGGGGTTAATGATGCCATTTTCTTTTCCATTATGGAAAGAATAATTGTCCTGTTTCTCTTAGAGACCGCAGTTTTTCCCAGCAAAATGTCCTTCATTATTACATTCACAGTCAATATTCTCTTGCATGAAAAAGCTGTTGCAAGTAGACATGTTTCTGTTGTTGGAGTCACTTTACTAAGGAAACAGGTTTTGTCTGTGTATTGCCAGTGAAAAGAAAGTAGCAGGAAAATATCAATGAAATAGTTCAGTAACATTTTGAGGTTCTTTGTCATGCATTCTTACAGTCCTGAGAAAATGAAGTTAGAGACTTGAATGCTTAGGAAAAAAAATCTTGGGCATTGTTTAAACTAAAACCAGAAAGGCAGTGCTCAGGATTCTAAAATCTTTCTGTTTTGTTCTTGGATGGATGGAAATTGGATGCAACTTTCTTTTCTTTTTTTTTTTTTCTTTTTAAGTAGGTTTTCTTTGATGTTGGGCCACTACTTCTCTTTCTCTAAGTCCAGTTACATTGTCATCTTGCCTGTGGTTTCAGAGGCACCAGACATTAGTTTGTTTAATTTGCTTCTTCAGTCAAAAGTGCCAACCTCTGCAAACCATTATGAACATATGACTTGCTTGAACTTTATTAGTTTTTTCTATCCTTGAGTCATCTCTTACATTGTTTCTTTTCCTTCTAATTTTAAATATATATTCTTGATAATGGTTTTGTGCAGAGTTTAAAAAGCGCCACTAATTCTGTTACTGTATCAAAACCAGAGAAAATAAGTAACACCCTACTTTAAAAGTTTGCTAATGGCTAAGCATTGCTTTTGCCTCACAACTAAACAAGGGAACTCTCAAAATTTCAAATATTAGTATTATGATTATGTATACAACCAGAAATTAAGTACAAAATGTGTACTGTTTTGAATTAGTTGATTTTTCAGTTCTAATATGAACTGAAAACTCAATGCTTTGGTATTATATTTCTTGGGTTCTTTTAAAATAATAACATTTAAAAATATTTTCTCTTCAGTTGTCTCATGCAAATAAGAAGTAGCCTAGCTGTTTATAAACCTCATGTCAATCACCTGTGATCTTTTGAAAAATCTGATGGCCTCGGGGATGATGCTCCCACTTCTGCAGGTTCTGGTTTCTTCTAATGTGCTATATTTATCCTAAGAATTAGCATCTCTAATATATAAACTACTTCAGTTTACTCTCAACTGGTTTTGTGGTTTTTTCCTGCATGTTTGTACTATGTATTCTTACAGAAAATGTAGTAAAAACATTTTTATTAGCAGTTATTCATTTTATACCTGGATATATTTGTCACACAATGTTGAAAGTAGGCATCTGCCTCACCTGCCTCAGAAAGACCTGTAGAATCTATATAGAGCAAAAGCACACATTGTTTCTGATGTGATCTTGAAAGAAATTTAGCCTAAACTTTCCCCTAAATTGAGAAATTAACAATGCTTGCTGTACTTTCTCAAAGTGAGTACAATTATGAGGCAATAAAAAGTGAGAAGTGTCATTGATATTTCTTCTCAAATGACTGTTAGTTGCTTGTTTGTTTTGACATAAATTGTACAATTTAGAGTTGTTCAAGAAGGTTGCCTAATTTAAGTTGTTTGACAGCTTTGATTCAGATTATCTTTGTCACTTATCTGTTATTATGTTTATGGTGAAATTCTGAATGTATTTAGAGATCTTGGTCAAAATGAGAAAATATATTACTTTTTTTTCCTGTAGGAAAACTTCTGAAATTTCTAAGGAAACTTGCCTGCACTAATTTTTCAAAAACAGTTGCATTCAAATCAGTTTTGTTTTTTAAAGATGAAGCATTACCAATTTGGATTTGTTCCGCAAATCTGGCAAAGACATAAGGAAAAAATAGTCATACTGAGATACTTTGTTTATTTTATTTAAAAGAAACTTTAGTCTAACCTCCAAGTGTTAGAAGATACCTGAAAGCTGAGTCTCTGAAGACAAATTCTCCTGAAAACTTATTTTCCAGATCCTTGAAATTAAATTCTTCCTTCCTTTTATCTTCAGTATAATTTGGAAGGGGGAAAAGGGGTGGAGGGAGGCGGTTTTGTCAGGATGTGGTTAATTTATTTTTTGATATCGATGAATTGAGGTTTTATGAGATGGAAGGAAGGAAGGAAAATGAGGGACACTGATAAAAAAATCCACAAGAACTGAGATAGAGAGGGCCAATAGTATCCAAATATCAGAGATGCTGGTGACTTCTGCTTTTTTCATTAGTTGAATGTTTTGTAGTATTAAATATTTGTTTTGACCACATGCTTTTTGTTACTACTTATTTAAAATGAAGATGGCAGAACTCACGTAAAAATGATAATATGAAGCCAAAATAAACTAAGAAAATTAAATAAGTTTTTTAAATCAAAGCTGATTCTTGTTCTCAGAATTTTCTCTTACCTACTTAAAGTACAGAATTTAGTCTTACTTAATAAGGGATTTTCAGTGTTTTATTTATTCATATTATAAACTTTGTAGAAAACTTTCACTTTGAATTTTTTAATCTATTAGAATAATTAAGAAGAAGGGGATCACTGTAGGTCACCTGGACCAATCTTCTGAGGAAAGCAAGTCTGGCTCCTAGGTCACATTTCTTAAGCTCTTGTCCAATAGAGATGCAAAAATGTCCAAAGATGGGAATCCCACAATTCATCTGGGAACCTGTTCCAAGGCTTAACTACTCTCACTGTGAAGAATATTTTCCTTATACCAACTTGGACTTTCTTCTTTTGCCACTTGTGAATCCCTGCTTTATGTTCTACCAGTGTAAACCTCTGTGAGGAGTTTGAGTCCATCTCTAGTGATGCATTGCAGAAGGTGGTAATTAGGTACATGTAAGGCTTTCTCTTTGCTGGTTTGATAGGAAACAGTTCACTTGGCTTCTTGTGCATGACATGCTGCAGCCTGAATTCAATTGGTTCTGGCAGGCTCATTCCAGTTTCTTTAGTGCATTTTTCATCTGCTGGGGAGCCCAAAAGTGGGGACAGAGCTCAAGGAGGAGTTTTTCTTTTCCTCTTTTTTTTTTTTTTCCTAATTTTGAAGGTAACTGTTCTATTTGATTCAGCCAAAACAGTGCAGCAGCAGAGGAAGCAGAGTTCTTGGTTATACTTGGGCAAAAGCCTCCCTAAAGTCTCATTAACAATGAGCACAGAAACAAATGAAAAGTTCTGTGTCCGTAAGTTTTAAATAGAACAAATGATCTTCACTGGAAATTAAAACAAAATGTAGTCAGAAAACCCAACCACAATAGAACAACCTCAGTCTGCTTTCAACCTCTGTCTACTGTCACTGGGCTTTTACCACTATTTATATTGTCTCAGATACTCAAGGACAAAGTACTGAATGATATTTTAGACTGTAGTAACTACCCATAAATTGTCTAGCTCTCACTTAAGGAATTTCTCACTTGAGCAATGTTAGGTGGTTGTAAACATAACATATCTATCAATTTAAGTGGAATTGCTTCCATGAGTTATACTTCTGTATCACACTATATTTAGGAATTAGACAGCTTTCAGGAATGAGACAAGGCAGTGGAGTGACTGGAAGTGCTAGTTGATAGCTCTGTAACAGCATTCTTTTAAATAGGAGTCTGAACTGAATTTTCAAATAAAAGTTCCTATCTCACTGTGCATGTTTTGAAATCACCACTAATTACAAGTAAGTTAGAACATGCAAGTTACTTGATAAGTGAGTGAGAAACTTGAGGGGAGAAAAAAACAGATGGTATTGCTCTCCTTTACATTCGTGTAAAAAATTGTCCTATGCTTGATAATGTGTAGTTTCTCAAAGTGCAGAAGAGATCACATGTCATAATTAGTTTTTCGTGAAGCCAAAAGTAATTTTCTTGAGCAATCATCATTACATAAGCTTTTATGTAACAACACTTGGGTTATTAATTGGTATTAATGTTTTACTGAAAGTGGAATATATAAGGAATATTTGCTTCAGCCTTCTGTTTTTCTATGTCTCTTTTTCAAAACAAGAGACGTACTAAAATTAAGAGTATTCCATGTTAATTGGAAAAAATATTTGTAGAATGTGTGTTGGGGGTTTCTAAGGTATTTGATGCATGCAGATAAGTGTAAATCCTGTAGTGTGTTCAAGCATTTACAGCAGAAAAAAATTGCTGCATCAAATTTTTCCCCTAAAACTCAGTGGCATATTGGAAAGGTGGTTGTTGAATTGAATAAGCTGTGGATCGTGATCTTAATACTCTACAGGTAGAGCATTCTTTCCCAGTTGAGGGAAAGTATCCCTTAGTATTCTGGTTAGAAAAAATACTAAAAGTATTCTGGTTAGAAAAAATACTAAAAGTAATTCCTGTCTCAAACACTGTTGTTGGGGGAGATTTTTTTGGTAGTCTGTGTCATAGCTGGAGGTAAAACTTGAAAATTTTTAATTTATCCCATCATGTTACTGCCATAATATATGATTAGGTTTATTTAGCAGTGGTATCAAATCAACCTCCTTAGTCAGCTATGTGCACAAACCACCTTTTGCTTGGAAAAGGTGTGATTTAAATCTGAGGCAACATAGGGGATATATTTAATGCTTTCTTTTTGTTTAAACTTGTTGCTGTTTAGCTCTGTAAGGTGAAGCACAAGCTGTTGTGTTGCTTAAAACCAACAATAAGTTTTCAGTGCTTGATCAGAAAAGAAGCATTCAATTTTTTGGGTAAAATGTAAGAACAGATCTAATCCTTTTCAAAATTATAATCATCTTGAAGAGAACCTATAATTTGATGATAAATTATCATGCAGAATAAAAGAATAAAGATGATTTAGGCATGTAATAAACAATAATTATTCATACTTTGGGAGTTGCTTGCCTGCAATTTATGTTGTTATTTGCTTTTTTCCCACGCACTCTCTTATTCTGTTTTCCACCATGCAAAATCCTTTTCGTGCAGTCTTGTGTTGTTCAATGATATTAACTTTGCTAAGGAGACTTTCTTATTGCATAACTACTTGAGTTCATAATGCTTGTCAAACAATCATGATGTTTCTTCATCAATATTTTGTTTTAAATTACCTTGTTACAGTGATCAAAATGACAAGACTAACATTTATCATACCACACGCCTCAAGATGCAGAAAACTTATGTAGATGTGGTTACATAGATGTACATTTCCAACATATCAAACAAACATTATTTTTTTCTTACATTTAGTTTTTTAACATGTGAAACTTCATATGACTTGACCACATTTTCACTGAAACACAAAAATAAATATTCAGTTTTAAAATGTATATTTACCAAGTGTTGACATAATTATAATTTAAGCTACAAAATCTGGAGATTCTGAGGTTCTGGTATCATGAGTTAAATCTAAAATATTGATAGTCTACTTGTTTACTTCTGCCCTCTTTGAATTTGCAACTGACTTTTTGGAGCCTTTCTTGACAGTCATGAAACAGATCTTCCACACATTAATAAGCCATGAAGACAGCTCAGTATATTAAATGAGATTGAAATACAACTTTTTTTCAGACCTGTTGCATGTCTGTGTTTTTCCTGAAATGTCATGGTTTTTTGTGGAAATCTTAGCTTAACAGAATTTGAAGTCTTGGCCAGGCTTCTTTGAGACTTCCTTTTATGGAGAAATTGAGGTCAAGGAGATTTGTCCCTATTGAATGCATCTTATTGTCCACAGGTATAAATTTTAACAAAGCAGACTTACTGCTCATGCATGTGGCAAAATAAGTTTTCCTGGACACAATTAAGTTGGTTCCATGCTTTCCAGATAACCACATATTCCATTTTTCTATAAACAGTAGAGGCAAAGCCAAATCAACAACTTGTTAGAAACTGACTTTTTAATATATATTATTCTTTTCTCATAGAGAGTGAGTCTATCACAAAGTGTTACAAATATATGCCTGCATGTTTTAGTGAATAAAATGAAAGTGATCCCTCTCAATTCTGTAATAGAATGAAACAAGCATACAAATTTAGTGAAGATTTTGAGCATTTAATTTTAAAGGGTTTTTTTCTCTGTAGTAGATGCTTTTAGGTCTAGCTAGGTTTTGATAAAGAAATAAGACCCTCCAGTAACTCTGGCAATCAAATTTTGGTAAAATATGCTGGGGAACAGATTTCTCCAACAGTGTTTTGGCTAATCTGTCTGGAAGTTGTCCATGAACTTCTGAACAGGGTATTATACAGTACTGTATAAATGCATGAAATATCTTTTCTGCAAAGCTTCTTCTTGGATTATGGGTCTTTAATATGTTTTCTTTGAAGCAGTAAAGAGACTACTTACTCAACAAAATGTCTTCTTAACCATGCCAAAATTCATCCTTCAGAGAGGAAAAAAAAAATCTGGATATTCTCATAAAATCAAGGGTGCGTGACTGAAAATACACTTTAAGTGCATGATTTTTATTTATGCATGGTTTTAAGTTCTCACATGACTACCATCACTATCCATGTGAACTTGTGTGGTTTCAAATACTGAGTTTAGCAAAAATTTGTGACTTTTGTTCAGAGACTCTGAAGAGCAAAGATGCAGACTTTTCCTGTGGGAACTGGCATCTTGCAAAGTAGGTTTTACTGAAAGGGCAGAAAAAAGCTGCTGATTCTCTACCAACCTTTCCCAGCAAAGAATCACTTCCACTACTGTTGGGGACAGCTTTAATTTGCAAGTGAGCATCTTTGACGATCCTTTTGGTAGATGCCGTTTAGAAAACGTGCTCTTCTCTTGTCTTGTCATAATGGGTATTGCCAACTTTTTTGGTACCTGCTGCAGTTACATTTTAGGATGAAAGAGACAATGTTTATATTATCTGCTCATGATGCTGACTTCTAGCATCTGAGGGGCCCATCGCTTTGCCCAGGGTAATTATGCAGTATAGTTTGATGATGTTTTCTTAAACAGCATTCTATTGGTGGCTAACAGTTTATGAAAGTTTTTGAGCTTTTTATTTTCCTAAAGGAATTGCATATCTTGGGTTGAAAATACTATGTACAAATCTTAAGCTTCCTGAGTATTTAGTAGATAGTTATTGATTTTGTATTGGGCCATCTACATGTAGTTACCCTTTCAGTGTTAAACTCTTTGGGAAAATGAACTATAATTAGATTGATGGAGTTTTGGTTGGATTTTTTTTGCCTTGAAATACTTAAAAGTTGAAAAGAGCAAAGCATGTCTCCAACGAGTATTTTCTATGGTGATAAGTTGTCCACAAGGTTCATTGCTAAAACATCCTCTATGGCCATTGATTCCAAATGAAGTTACTTAAAGTAAATGTGAATAAGACATATCAGATGTGGATTTTTATGACTTAATCCATGTTATCATATACAGACCTTCAAAATTGATATTGACTAATATTCATACTATTATACTTAGAATGGTAGTTATATATCTTCAGTTTTAAAACATGTTCTTTCATAAGTATATATGTATGCAGAAACCTTTAACTTTTGTATAGTTCGTAAATTTAATTTTCTCTCCAAAGCTGATGCAGTAGGGGCTTTTCATTTTCACTGCATCTTCCCCTCTGCTCTTTTCAGAAGGCAAGATCATAGTTACAGCTTGCTTCTGAGCCAAAGGAGCTTTGTCAGTCCTGTCTGAACTCCTAGTCCCTTCTCTTATTTATGAAAGTGTTTTGCTTCTCAGGCTTAGAAAGGGAATTTGTTCTCCATCCTGTCCTCATGGAGTTGCATGTTAGAAGGCCTTGCAGGCAGTTTCACTGGTATTATTGGTAGTCTTCTTTCCCTACAGGCTTCCTTAGCACCTCGAGCAGGCTGTCCTTAAATTGACTTGGTGGTAGCTGTAATACACTCTGAATGAAAGAAATACATGTTGCAAATATGGACAGGATGCAGTTGTTTGTATATATAATTATACACAAACACACACATAAATACTTGCACATAAATTTAGAAAATAAGGTTGACTTTTAGCTCAAAATTTAAAGAACATAACTGGAATCAAAATCATCTATGTAATGCAATATTAAGATAACCTATAATTGCATTGGTTAAGAAGAATGCATTATAGGCATGGATATGTTCACGTTTTATGAGCGGTCAGGGTTTTCCAGAAAACTTTTCAGAGCTGTGCACTGAAGAAAATAAGAATATATATGAATCAAATAGCAAAAAGAAAACTCACTGACATTTGCAGCTTTTTGACAGCATGCGGTATGTGACATTTTATCCTGTGTTTACATGTGAGATAGTTCTAATCAACAGCTTTTTTTGTAGTTGTTAGAAATCAGAATATAAACATGTTAAGTTAATAGTTTGCAGCCACACGTGTATTAGTTTTTAGCACATTGCAAGATACACCTTTAAAGAAGAGGAGTAAGAAAATTTAACAACCCCAGTTGCCAGCTCTGAAGAGCCAGAGAGCTCTTCTGTAGGAGCTGAAGAGCAGCTACATAGCATCAGAACAAGGTTCCACCTAGCACACTATGTTGTCTCTCACAGGGACTGACAGACAATGCTCAGAGGAACAAAACAGAGTAAGCATGTCGAGCTGCCTCCTGCATGTATCCTCTTAGTCTTTAGTTATTTATAGTTTTGTGACTTTCAAATTTCTCTGTGATTAGTGTCCCTGAAGAAAAATATTCTGGTGATTTAGTCCAATCTCTGCAGAAGCCTGTGTGACATTTAATGTCCAAAATAGGGCATGGCAAAGAGTTGCACAGCTTAACTACAATTTGCTTAAAGAATCATTTCCTCTTGCTATGTTTGAATCTGCCATGTCTGAACTTCTGTTGATACCCCCTACCTTCTGACAACTCATTACTGTCGTCAGCATTCAGATATTGTGACAGTGGGCACTAGAAATTCCTAAGATAGATGAATGAGGTGTTTTATCATAATATTTGTTTTGATTTGTAACATCTGGAATCTAATATCTATATATATTCTGTCTTTGTGCATTTTGGGAGCAGATGTTCATTGTAGCTCCTTTCAACATGTTTCTGGTTTTGTCTTTGACATCCTACTGTAATGGATTAAAATAAGCAATTTGGCAACTACCCAGGCCTTTAAATAAACTTTAATAAGTTGGAGAATCATTGCATCTCTTGTGGCGCCAGACCAGCAGCTATCTGTATACATGTTTCTTTTCCTCTTACACAAGCGTTGTTTTCCCTCTTTTTATTTATTAATATTGTAGTTTATTTATTGCTTCTTCTTTAAACAAATTGCACAAGAATAATTTTTACTTTTCAATTGGTTGAACAAAATTGGTAGGTCCTTAAGCATAGTAAATCCAGTCCAAAATTTAAGATGATTAAGCTTATCTGCTGTTTAGTAGAAATAAGGTGGCAGTGTGGTGAATTAAAGAAAGATATTTGAACTGGACTTTCATTAGGCACTTCTGCAAACAGAAATAAGAGGTGTGAAAAAGATGAGTCTGAATGCCAATTCATGCAATGTCATTAACAGCTATTTTGTCTGTTCTATCAAATCTTCTTGTACAGTCATATTTACAACAGAAAAGTTTGCTACTACCAATGTGGGTTTGTGTGTTCTCATAGTAAATGAAGATTTTATTACACTGATTTAAGCACAGGTTCTCCTGCATACCCTTTTCAAAGTATAGTCTGGTGGTTCAGTATAGTGATATTCTCAGAATAAAAGTTGGACCCTCCCTGGTATAACAGTATCCTTACATGAGTTTCTAACCATAATATGGTTTTCTCTGTTTGCATTTAATGAGGTCCTATGTGAAATATTTCTTGATTCTTCTAGTGTATGAATGGCACAATTCCTGACATCTACGGTCTTTAAAGAGATTTAATATCATCCTTGCAAAAAATCATCTGCCAAACTAAAAAGTATGAAAAGATAATGTAAATAGTAATAAGTATGATCAGCTAATAATGGATTAAGTCAAGGCATCAAGAAATCCTTCCATTCTAGATAGTTTAAATTCTATAGAATCTAGAATATATATTTTAAAGTATACTCTTTACCTTCAACTCCTTACCTGTACTTTAGTACTCTCATATTACCAAAGCCAGTTGCTATGTAATTAAGAATTACTGTTAATTGTATTTAGTTCTATACAAAGTTGATCATGGACAATATGTTCTGCTGTAAGTGTTAATTATCTTCCTTTTTTTAATTGTATAGTGTTTTGGCTGGATACAATGGTACTATCTTTGCATATGGTCAGACAGGCAGTGGCAAAACTTTTACCATCACAGGAGGAGCAGAACGTTACAGTGATCGAGGCATCATTCCCAGGACCTTGTCTTATATTTTTGATCAATTGCAGAAGGTATGGAACATACGTTTCTGTTTATTTCTGATGTCTGGTTTCAAATATTTGACTATTGCTAATGGTTGTTTTTATAATAGTGTTAGTGGAAGTCCTAAATAAAACTAATGCTTAACAAAAATATCTAACATGGCACGGTACCTACTGTGTGCAAGAATATATGTGTGTTGTTTTGGCTACCTGGTTTATTGCAATAGTCTGAAAATTATGGGCATCATTTTGGGGGCGTTTATAGTTTTAAATCCCAGGCTATTTTTAGTTGGTGCAGCATACCTTCAGATCACACAAGTGGTTCTCCTTGTCTAACACTTATATCAGCTCCACTCTGATTTTGTATTGCATGCATTACATTTCATTTTGACTTTTTATGTGATGAAATGAGTCAATAAGTGAAAGGATGTGCCAGAGTAAGCACACTGATTTTTTTGTTATGTTTATTATGTTTGTGAGAAATTTAATTTTCTTTTAGTGTCTGAAATACTTACATGAGTCAACACAGTCAATTATTCCAGTACTTTTATAATTATAGGAGAAAATGAAGAGAGAAAGAGAGGAGTCTGGTGTAATTTATGTTTTGTCTCTTCATTTATTCCACCAGGCCTGACTCATTAATCTTCACATTTTAGCAAAGCTATTTAATTAAGCCAAATAAAATATGATTTGCCATTAACATAAATCATTCCACTGTACATTTATACTCTTTCAGTTTTGTACTACAGAGTACCAATCTGTTTGCAGAAGGGTATATGGCTCAGTCACATGAACATGCCCTGTCTCAGTAAGGGTTAATAAGAGTAATACTTTGGCTCTTTGGAAGTATGGCTTTGGCAGGTAAATGTACACAGCATGTGGCAGGTGCACAAAAACTTGCCATTGTGGAAATGGTAATGAAAAAAACCCACGTGATCATGTTATCTTAGACTTTCTGCTGCACTCATACAACCTCCATGGAAGACTTTTGTTGTGGAAACTGAACAGGTTTATCGTGTAATTGCCAGAAACAGTGTTAACACACCAACATTCTTTTCTAATATTAATTATGTAGTAAAGAAAAATAAGATGAGAAATAACTAGTGTGTTTTTCAGATTCTCAGCACAGAAATATGAATGTTTCCCATTTCAAACTGGGTTTTGGATCAAAGGTTATACTTAGTTACACTTATAGGGCTATTTCAATTTTCCTGCTTCCAGATGATTGTTTCATATACTTTTTTTTTTAAGTGCATTTTAAAGGATCTCTTCTCAGTGTTTTGTCTTTCTTCTTGCCTTTCTTTTCATATCTTTCCCCTGTAGCATTTCTTTATATATACAACTATGGTTTGGAAGGTGCTCAAGTAGTGGAGAAGAATCATTTGCCTTCTAACCCTAAGTAGGATGAAACAGGAGAAAGTGAAATCAGGGACATGAAATACAAGACTTGTTAAGCTCTTACTTGGACAAAGACAGTGCAATTTGAAACCAAAGAAAAAAAATTGGAGAACTAAATGAGAAGCAAATCAAGCCCTTTGTTTTTAATAACATCTCCTTTTAATTTAGAAATTCTCCTATTTCCATGGCATCCTGTTTGAACTGTTCCTTACTACATTTTTTCCATCCATCTGTAGTATATCTTTAAATTATGTCCCTTGAAATGGTGAACTGTCATAACCAATTAAAAAAATGGGAAATAATTATTAAATGAAAGTGACAAGCTATATCTCAAAGTATTTTGCAAAAAACCTGCAGTGGATTGAATTATTACATTTCAGCTGTGATATGAGTGCTTTCACAGTGGTTTTGTCTTCTGAAAAAAAGTGACTGATTTTTTTATTCTCTTTTATTTCTTTAATTTTGGAAATCATAGCCCACTATTTTGAGGTTTATGTTGTTTGGATTTGGCTTTGGGGCAGGGGAAAATTGTCGGCAAAACTCAGTTGTGTTAAATTACTTTTTGGCAATGTAATTTACCACAAGAATTGTGATTGCAGAGAACAGCTGACATCATATACAGTGCTCTAATGTTATGATGAGGAGAATGAAAAGCAGTATGTCACTGATGTTTCTAAATGAAGTAAATATTATTTTCATTGTTGTTTTTACTTTTGCTTTGTTTTTTCTTTAAGCACAGTCTTTCTATCCATAATACGAACATTTACCTTTTTATAAAAACTTATTTTTTTAGTGCAGAAGTGAAAAATGTCATGTTGCATAGTTCTGTAAGCAGCTCACATGTTCTAAATATATACAGACTTTTAAAAGTATACAGAATCAATTAAAAATCCCAGACTAAACTCATGGTAATGATGGCTTTTGGGGGGATTTTGTTTTACTGAGTGTTGTGTGTGTGTGTGTGTCTCTGTTTTGGTTGGGAGCTTTTGTCGGTTTGGGTTTGGGTTTTTTCCCCTTTCTTCTTCTTGAGTCCTTATGCATATAGCAACACAAAACATGAAATTATCATAAATTGAACATGTGCACCATACCCATGAAAAGACACAAAGTGAGAAAGTGACCTAGAAGCTGTAGAAATAAATTTGTCTTCTAATTTGCCTCTGACTTCTGTTTATAACACTATTTTTTTTTCTTATCCAGGATAGCAGTAAAGTATACACAACTCATGTTTCCTACTTAGAAATCTACAATGAATGTGGTTATGATCTGCTGGACCCAAGACATGAGGCCTCCAAAATGGAAGATTTGCCGTAAGTATTAAATACAGAACATCATCAAAACCAATAGAATAATTTTCATATGCCCTATTACATTGTTTAGGGACTTTTTGAAGTTATGCTACTGATCTCAGTGTTAATTTAATCAGAATACTTTGTTTTCACAATTTTGTGTGTGTGGAGGGTAGGAGGTAACTGAAAGGGAAAGGATTAGAAGTGTTCACTGCTATTATGCAGAAGAGATCTCTTGCAGCCACTGACAAGGAGAAGGTGCACTTGTTTTTCTCATGGCAGCCTGTCATGTGGCATGTATGACTGTATGGGGCAGAGACATGGAACAGGTGGTATTTCCTTACAGCAGTAATGACAATCTCCCTGCTTCTGTTTGGACATTTTACTTCAAGGATAATTATTTTCTATAATATGAAATTTTGAAATAAGGGAAGTTACAGCTAGAAAATAGGCCACAAGTAGCTCCAAAGAATAGTATATTTCCTTCAGAAAAGATGTTTTTTACAATAGTAGTCATTGATCAGACACTAGCACCTAGTAATTGGAGAAGGGTACTAAACAAAGGTTTGTAGATCATGAATGCTCCAGCTGGTGAACTTAAAGATTTCTTATTTATAGGAAATCCAAATTCTAGTCTCCAAGTCTGAAATAATAGTTTGTAGTCTGTGTTATTTTTAAATACCTAAGCAAACACTAAATAGGTGTGAATAAGTGAGTTGTTTACTGGATTCGCAAGTGCCCTGAAATAATGCTGGGCACCATGGATTTTATCACTCAACATGATACTAACAGACACTTGTGAATAGCAATGAAATCACTGCTGATGCTGGGTCAGGAAACATGCTGAAAATTTTCAATGGGGCAATAAAAGAAAATCAGTAGACTTTTATTTTGGAATAACTAATTATGTTATTCACATATAATTAAACCATTTTATTTATTATAAAATCTTGCAGCACAATATTTATTGTGTTTGAATGGAGCGTTTTTTTTCCACGCAGTGTGGGATATCTAGGATATGTATGTACAAAATAATTTTCAAGATTGATCTTTATGAAAGAATCTAGTCTAGAGATTAGGAAGGCAGCAGACAAATGCAAAGTGTGGGACTGGGCTGTGAATTTGTCTAATTGTTTCAATTTCTTTACCTGAAAAATGGAAGTAGAATTTATTGCTTTATGACACATCAGTGCTATGAAGACTGTGTCATTATCAGGGTCTTTCATGATGAAGTTTAGGATTCTCATCTAATTTATTATCTGCTTCCTGTGGCATTCAGACAAAAATTTTAGTCAGAGGCTAGTTTGGATCATATAGTTTAGTTCTGTGTCTATTTTGCAACATTTGTCAATTTTTGACAAATAATAGTAAATAGTGTTACGCATTTTTCTACTTATTATATTTAATTCTATCAAGTTATTCAAGTTTATTACATTAATAATTTCATTTTTTAATTTATTTGAAGATTTTATCTGAACTCATTCCATTTAACATTTTATAAGAATTAATTTATTCAATTCAAAGAAACTAAATTTTGATAATATAATTGTAACTTTGAAACAGATACTTGGGGTCACATATTCTGGACATATTTTAAAACTAGGTACTGAATATTTCCTAATAATTGTGATTTTTAGAATCCTCCAATTAATTTTATGTATGGTGATTCAATTAAACTAAAGAATAACTCTGTGTTGTGTGTAAGTTTATTTTAAAACCTAAAAGTTGATGGATAATTTAATTGTAAATTAGGAATAAAGCATGCTGGGATAGTCATAATTACCTGTAAACTTCCATAGTGTATACTACTGCCAAATGAGTTATAGAGGATAATAATTTTTTCTCTGCAGAGTAATATTAATGAATGCTTTAAGGTTTTACTGTACATGGGCATTATTTCCACTACATTGTTTATCAGGAAAATATGTTCTGTAAACTAGAACTATACCTACATGAGTCACATTTAGTATGTGTAAAAGTATTTAATTAATAAAATATGTTTTGTTTATTTTTTAATATTGTAGTCTGGGGATTCAAAACCTAAAAATTTCTAGTGTCATTCTGATCTAAAAAGGGAGTAAAAGTTGCAGGAATTGGTGGTTGCATGATTAACTATATTTCAATTACTTGATTAATTTTCTTAAAAGATAAAGTAGAGGTTACTTATAAGTAAATAATCATATTTTAAAATATATCATGTGTTTATCATCTAATATATACTTTTTGGATAATTTTATGTGCTTAAAAACTCTTAATATTTTAGTGACAGTGAGCAAAATACAAAATAATAACTTTAAGTTTGCTTGAAAGCCTGTATTTAATGAGAATATTAAAAATAATTTGGTTTTTGTACCTTAAAGGTGTCATATTATATATAATTTTCTGTTCAACCCCACAGTGGATCATCTAAGCTTTGAGGCTTTTTACGGCTTCAAACCCTATGTTCTTGGATAAATATTAGCAGTCAGTGCTGATACTTTCCTAAGTATTTAAGATGGACAGGAAGAGTATCAAAGAAATGTGTCATTTTAGAAGAATAAGCCAAATGATTAGTTAACCTCATATAATGTGCAGATTGTTCTGGAATAGTATTGCTATACATATTTTTGCAAAAGAAGGGGATGAAATTTGAATGAAAGATAGGTACTTCTGACCAGCCAACTCTGCATTCTTTCTTTGTTACCAGCTCAGTGTAAGGACTAAATGCAGATTGCATTCAGGTGATAGAAGTTGTGAAAGGCTTGTGGATACATGACAGGCTTGTTGATACTACTTGAAAAATGAGGCATTGAAACTGTATTTGATGCTTAACGCAAAAGGAATAATAAACATTTTTAAAATTGTCCATTACATCTAAACATTACACGATTAGACTTGGAATCTCAGCTCCTGAAGTCAAGGTTTTGTGTGTAGCCATACTTTGTGTATTCTGTAGACTATGAGATTTTCATCTTAGCACTGCTTACTCATTTCATCTGAGTCTGCCAGATGAGGAAGCAAGAGACTCTCACAAAACCACTACTTTTCTGTAAATAAATTCCTGACAAGTGCATGAATATGGGCCATATAGCTGCACATCTATATGTATACATATACAGATTCCTGCACAGAACTATGAAGAAATTAAATTTAATATTGACAATGTAATTCTGTTTGTAGCTGTAGAGAATGCCATGTTTCTACAATGGTATTATGATTGTTTTTAACACATAAAGGTATGAAATAATTGCTATAAAACAAAGCTGGTAGAAGACTATTTAAATACTTACAGACACCTTATGTTTTCAGAAAAGTTTTGCAGGAGTGTTCAAATTAGGAATACTTTTCTAAAGCTCTTAATTTTCTGTGCATTTGTGAAGGAGCCTTTTATCTCCAACAGGTTCTTGGTTGTAGTGTATATGTGGCCAAATGTTACTGAATTTCACTTTAGTTACAACCTATCAGCAAAGCTCTTCCTAACATGTTCTTATTTATCCAGAAGTAAGAAATTTTTTGGCACCATTATGCAACACAAATGTAATGACTAAAGTTATAGTACCTTTCATCAAGAATGACTGCATTAATTCATAGGTAACCAATAAGTTACTGCTTTACCTCTCTGATGGCATGTGAAGGCTAACTACAGTTAGTGCTGTTTTGCCTTAGAATGACAGTCTAAGCTGCAGTAATTGAGGAGCTACTTGTCAGGGAGCTCAGACAACCATTACTCCACAGTGATGTGGCCAGAGGAAATAGAATCTAAATTTCAATTCAACAAAAGAGACTCCCCATTTTTCTGTGAAGATTCTCTGAAGTCCTCTTTGAGAGGGAAATGTTTAATTTTTAGCATTATGCAGTCTGACTTTAAGAAAACAACACTTTACTTAAAGAGCCAATTTACTTCAAACATCAGCAATGATGTCTATATCAATATATGTTAGTAACATGCAAGACTGTTGTGTTCCATGGGGTCACTGTGAAGTAATTTCCCTTTAAAACAAAACCTGTGACTGCATTTTTGTAAATTACCTCAAATGAGTTTTTACTCTTCTGTTTCTCTACTGCCCCTCCAAGGGCTTTAAGAGTTACCAAATTGCTGACATGGAAAGCTAAAACAGCTACTAAAATAATTCCTGTTTTCCTTAACAAAGAAGGATAAAAATAAAATGAGACTAAAGGAATAATTTTAAACATATAAGAAATATATTTTATTCAGTCTGATGTTTTTATGCAAATAACATAATTCTCCCTTCCAGTCTCAACTGTGTTAATGTCAGCCCCTTTTATTGGCTGTACCAACTATGTAATTTGGAAACTGACCAGCAACCAGAAACCTACAAGAACTGTATTTCCAGTTTTCTGAGAATTATCAGTATTTTAAAACTTCTAAGGCTAATAATATTATTATTATAAGTTCACTTTTTT
This sequence comes from Emberiza elegans, assembly GCA_024865655.1. NCBI lineage: Eukaryota > Metazoa > Chordata > Aves > Passeriformes > Fringillidae > Emberiza > Emberiza elegans. The sequence goes on along the minus strand of JALJVW010002597.1, from coordinate 20,485,982 downwards.
ATATGAAATATGTTCTTTTGAAATTAACAGTGTTCTTTGTGTTAGACTGAATACCAAATGTAAAGAGAATACAAAGTTTTATAAGGCTAGACTTTGTTAATGAGGAGATAGCTAAAAACTGTTTTGAGTAATTTCTTCAAAGATTGATTTTTTTAATTACAGTTCAAACAAATTACACTTAAAATGCAAACAATAACTTCAGTATACAGGATATATTGATTCTTCACATCCATGTTTTATGTTGATTTGTTTCCTGAAAAAGAGTATAAAGTCCAGTGAAGCTTTTTTAAGGTAACTTTTCTACAAACATTTGAGCAAATGTCAAAATTTATTTAACGATTTTTTTTTGTGAGTGAGATTATTGAAGTTGCCTACAAATTCTAACAGATTTTGTATGTTTTGTTCATACATGAATCACTGGTCTCACTGGTCCAGTTTTGATTCCTTGTTCTATGTGGTGGGGTGGGGTGAGAGAGAGTGCACAACGTTTTCCAGATGTCAGTGAGAAAGGTTTATCAACAAATGGCTTAATGGGGCAACTGCTTTGGTAAGACAGAATAAAAGGAGGAAGATATGTGGGAAGTAAGTCTTGCATCCCATCACATGCTGGGTGCCCTGTATTCATGCTGCGTTGGACAGAGCCTGAATGGCACACTGCACAAGAGCAGTACAAGTCCTGGCCATGGAGAGAAGGTCTCCCTTTTGCTCTTTTGATCCTTTGTATGATTTTCTTACAAGAAAACAGATTCATTCTATAAGGTGTTCTCCTGAGAACTCAGTGAATTTATCTGGCATCCAAGGGGTCTGTGCCACACAACTTGGGCCTGAATGCCCTGCTGTGTGCACAGCACCTCGCTCAGGTTCACTGTTACATGAATCATTAACCCCTAAATATGTAACAGTCTCCAGTCATGTCCATAACATCCAGAACAGCCAAACTGTGTTTTTTTTGTCTCAAAACAGAATCCACTGGAGAAAATGAGAAGGATTTCCTATCACAATATGATGTGTCAAGCAGTCTGCCCGAGCCCTTACTCATCTCATAGTTCTGCCATGTCTCATAAGGGAGATTATGCTCTAAATCTCTACTGGGATGGTGTCCTGGTTCTGGGCAAATCTGGGAGAGAGCCCCCAAAGGGGTTCCTCTAGAGAGCGGTTTCAATCACCCTCTCCCCCCAACTGGTTTGGGAAAAATACCTCCTTGGAGAAAAGTGGAAAAAACTATTTATTAAACAATAAGACCTAAACAGTATTAAATAATAAAACCTCTTGCCGCTCCAAAAGAGAGACAAACTCAGAAAGCCCCCTTTGTGGACTGTAGCTCAACTCAGTCTCTTATCAGTCCTTCTGGTGCTGGAAATGCCGTGGCCCAGGCCTGGCCCAGTGGGCCACAGGTGCAAGCTGCCAGTTCTCTGCTGGTGTTCAGTCCAGAGCAGATTTAAACAGGCCCAAAGAAAAGGAAAAAAAAAGTCCAGGCAACTTCTTTGCCTCAGCTAGCTGAAACTAACTAAAAACCAAGGAGAGCTCTGTCCTGCTGTCTGTCTGTCTGCAGAAAACACAGTCCAGGAGCAGGAATGTGGAGGAGTGAGTGCAGTTTTCTGAAAACAAAACTCTGCTCCTTTTCTCTCCCCACTTCACTCTTGGAACTCCACACTTCTTCTCTCCCCACTTTACTCTTGGAACAAGTCTTAAAGGTACAAAACTTCTTATTCAGCATAAGCAGAACAGATGACTGGGGATAAAAGCATCATATAGTCAACCCAGGACAGATGGAAAAGCAAATCTGTGTGCTGTTGTGGTGGTGGTAGCTAAATAACTTTGTGACCTTGCCTCTTGAATAAGTGTTGACTTTGTCCTCTGTTGTGGTATTCAGGTATTCATGATCTTTTGAAAGGTTGTCTTTTTGAAGTGATACATAAGATGTTTATCCTGACAATTCTTTCTTAAAAGCTAAAGTTCATTGCAGTTTTAAGAAACATTACCTATACGTATCCATTAATTTATTCTGTTCTTCTGAGCAGACTCCAAGATGCATACTTGCTGCTTTTCTCGTTTAACTTTATCCCAAATTTAATTTTGGCTCTATAGTCTCCTCAGAATGACAGAATATCACTATATCCTGCTCATGTATTGGCATAAGACTTGTGTATCTTCATATGTTGTTTGTTTGCATCATTATGATCAATTTTTAAATGTTTATCAATTTTTTAAGATTATTTGAGATTTCTTCAATTCTAAGCTCTAGAGACAGATATAATAATAGGAGGCTTTTTAAATGTTCATTTGTTTTCCTAAATATATTAAGAGGATTTTTTATTATTATTTTTAGTACACAAATTAATGAGATAGTATTAATTAATCAAAGGAAGCTTTAAGGTCAATATTTGCGAGTAACAAGAATTTAATAAATGAAAGCATTCAGTGTGCAAGGCTACTGCATTGGTGGCAGCTCATTTGATGCAGGAAAGGGCACAAGTTAAGAGTATACTGCAATCAGAACTGCTCTGGGCTTTAGTGTGTGATGCACACACAGATGCAGACATAATACAATCTGACATTATCAAAAGTTTGATACGCAGGACCAAAATTATGCTCTGGGGTTTGTGCTTTGCATGGGGAAGCTGAGTTTTGTATTTATATAAATGTCTTATACCACCACACAAAAATAAGGCTAACAGCGGGAGGCAATCGTACTTGGAAGAGCAATTGTTATGACTACCAAAGAAGCTTTGTGTGTATTTTATGCACAATTTTTTTTTTAAACGAGTGCATTGCAATGTGTTAAAATTATTTCTCTATATTCACTTGAATGTTTTGACCATCAGACTGTGAACTACTCCTGTGATGTCTGAGAGTAATACTATGCCTGATTTCATTCTCAGTTTGGGGTGGTATGGGAGAAAGGAAAGCAGAACAAAACCCAGTCCCTCTGGTTTTGAAGCAACTTGGAGTAATTAACCTGCAAGAACTACCTAGTGATAAAAACTCAAGCCCCATACTCCCTCTTGTGGTTTATCTTGAAGAACATGAAAAATATTTTTATGCATATATGTATACATATAGGTGCATATGTATAGATAGAAAATGTTATCTATACTTACACAGAAAATAGTTTTAGTTTAAATAAAAACAACCCCAAACTTTTAAAAATTATCTAATTTGTTTTAAATTGTTTCAGAACATGTAATTCACTCTGAAAGACATGTTATTTATCCTCAGAGTTAGTGTATGTCTGTTTTAACAGATTCTTCTGTGAGTTTTACAAATCCAGTGAGGCAACTACTTGGCCTCCGTGTTGGGTACTATAAAATGTCCTGAGGAGACACTAATGTCTACTCAGTAATGCCACTAAAGTTTAACTCTCATTAACCATTAAAAAAAAAAAACTCTTTTGTTGAAGGACTATTCAAAGAAGTGAAAAGGATTTTCAGTAATATTTAGCAGCTCTTTAGGAGCTTTTGCCATATCCTTCATACTTGCATGCAATTCCTTTCTGGCAGCTTCAGTCTTATAGATGTGTAACTAAGAACATTTCTAACAGGGGGAATAAATAAAATCATTGTTAGCTTGCTTTTAATTTAAGGAGGGGATAATTTACAGTTGTAGTTACTACCATTTAAGAAAAATGAAAAGAAAAATAGTCTTGACAAATGTTTCCAAAGTTACTAGAAACATGTTGACTACAGATGTGTTGATTCTGAAATATTCCATGTATATTTGTATGTCAAAATAATGGTATGCTTTATGTATCATTTGTACTTGGTAATAGCAAACAAACCCTTACATATTATTTGTGATGAATCTAATCTCTTACTCTTGAAATTTTAATATCTCAATAAATAAAAACACCAAAGTTTTCTCTAAAATGTAGTTTTCTTGTATTCCTTTTCTATGTGGAGTTTCATAATAAAGGAATAAAAAGGAGGTGACAGTAAAGAAAGAAATCAATATTTCCTTTGTGTATCATTTATTTTTCATGTTCTTTCATTATGATTTGACTTGGGTTTTAGATTTCACCTTTAGGCGTGATCAAAATTAAAGTATGAAACAAAATTGCATAAAAACTCTAGTTTTCACTGCTGTTTTTATTTTGCATGTAGAAAAGTGACAATAATGGAAGACTCTGATCAAAACATTCATCTGAAAAACTTGTCTCTTCAGCAAGCAACCAATGAAGAGGAAGCCTTAAACCTACTCTTCTTGGGGGACACCAACAGAATGATTGCTGAGGTAAGATTTGCTGCTCCAATCTTCTTAACATCACCAAAATTAAAATGGTCAAAAGCATCTCTCCTCCTCTCTCAAATAAAATGTATATTTTAGAAGTCCTTGGACATAAATTAGTTCCTCTTTTTGATTGTATTTCCACAGTGAAATTAAATAAGCATTTCTCTATTGATAGTGTTCCGTAGTGGATCTGATTGGTGGCTCTTGAAGTCATAACTTACTGAAATTCAAAGTAGAATACAAAAATTCTTGTAGACTATAGACTTACTTTTGAACGTGACATGTATCAACATGCACAGATATGTAAAGATAAGAAAATATGTCCTTGCAAACATTGTCAAACATTCCCAGTGAATTTTTTCCCTGGAAGTGTTCAACACCAGGTTGGACGGGGCCCTGAGCAACCTGTTTGAGTGGAAGGTGTCCCTACTCATGAGGTGTGAGGGGACTGGGTGGTTGCAACAAGATGATCTCTAAGGTCACTTCCAGGTCAAACCATTCTATGATTCTATGACTAAGCACTCAATTGCCTTTGAAGTACTTAATATAAGTCCCCTCTTTTTTTCCTTCTTACTGCATAATAAATGCATGGTGTTTTGTGGAAAAACACAAAACAAACAACCTCCCAAACCAAATAAATAAACAAAACTCATCACAAACCCAGATGGTAGTTCAAAGGAAATTCAAAATAAATGTGTCAATATTCAAGCATGAGGATGTTTTTACTGATTCTGAAAAATTCAAATTAAATATTTCTGTATCTGTAAGGTTCTTTTTTTCCCTTCACACTTGGATATGGAATGTAAATATAAAAAGTGTGTTGTATAATATGAGCACTGGCAATGTGTCTTCACTACAATAGAGTTAATTTTCTTTTAGAACTTTTTGGGTTTTCCTCCTCTGTATCTCCAAAAGGATATATCATAAATCATTGACAAGAAAGACACTTAGATTATATGAGTAGTTCTGTGCTCCTGCTGGATGACCACATACACCTGGACGACACGGGGGAAGAAGCATTTTATTACAAAACGTAAATAGGTAACACAAATACTTGTTCTTTCTCAAGGATGACTGTTTCAACAGTTATATTTTGAGAGGTAGGAATATGTTAAGGCAACAGATAATCAACATAAGGGCTTCTCATAAACCTGAGCATTTAGGCAAGGAACTGCTTCATGATATTGAAATAGAAAAATTGGTACTGTGTGGAGGAGAGGAACTTGACAAAGTATGATAGAATACAAAAGGGTTAATCTAGAGATCTAACAAAGAGCACTTATGACATAAAACATAACTTCTCTTGAGAGACATATTTTTACATCTTGAGTTATTATAATACTTTCTGACCTCTGAAGATTAGAACCCTCTTAAGTAAACTTCAAAGAAAAAGAAGCAAGATTAATAAACCTAAATAGAAAAGAAAGTAAAATAAATGCTTAATCTTTTTTAATGATGAGTTTGGCTGTGGAAAAAACTCAGATGACTGTCATGGATCACATATGAGATGTGTAGCCTCTAAAATTGCAATCTAGTGCTTTAACCCTGAATAACCCTTTTTTGAAGAGTTGACTATTTTGAAAATAAGAATGACAATTTAATTTCTGCATTGCCTGTGCTAATGCAGTCTAACTTATGATTTGAGGGGTGCATTTTTCCTTCATCACTGATTGTACTAAAAAAAGTCATCACAATATTAAAAGTATTTTGCAGGCAAAATTTGTTCATTCATTCAATTTCAGAAACTAAGAGAACGTTTATAACTGAATGCTTCTTTCGTGCATGTAACTATATAACCCAAGAGAAAGGGAAAAAAAGGAAACTAATATACTTTGCTCAGGATTTCTTTGCTAGGTCCTTTGTTCTAGTTTTGATGTCTACTACGAGTTGTCTAAGTGGTAAGATGAGAGACATTTGTGCGCAGTCGTTTCATAATGTAAAAATCCAAATAGGAATTTTTTGTCTCGTATTTTGCCATGGAGAAATAGGCAGAGATCAAAACCAAAAAGAAGAGTCTTTTGCTGGCAGTTCTGCTGAATGTAAGGAGTAGATTTTTGTTTGATTTTGTGATAAAGCGCTTTCTTGATATATTTGAATACATAAGAGTCTGCAGCAACAGGTTATAAAATCTCAACTGTTTTCATATATTTTCTATCTGTTAGGACAACTTTATGATTTTGGTACCTGAAATGCATGCTGAGGATTTAAAACTCAAGTTTGCAGTATAAACAATTGGTAGCAGCAACATCTAAAAAAGCTCCTGTGTGGAAATAAATGTTTGGCCATTTAGGTTGTGTTCGCAAACCATTTTATCTTGGTATACTGTTAATACATGTTCAGCTGAAGTGGTCTTTTCTAAGTTCTTGTGATGGGAATCCCATATAACCTCTGCCTTTTGAAATAACATGCCTAAACCTCTGTGATTTTAAGAATTCTTAGTGGTTTTTAGTATTTCTCTAAAAGCAATAGACTTAAGTAGCCTCCCAAGGATGTGCAACAATTTCAAGACTGTAAAATTCTTTTCTGAGATTAGTACATCTGAGGACTGCAGTTACATGTACAGCTAGAATTTATTTTTTCCTCTAATGAAAATGTTCTTTGCTTTAATGAGGAAGGAAATGTTTCAGTGCATGGTTTTATACCTACAGCACTCAATTTTTTAAAATTTGGCACACAGTGTATAAGACGCAGTATTTGTTCCATCATTTAAAATGTTTGAAGTACAATTGGGTCAACCAGTAAACTTTTGGCAATGTTTAAATATATTTATTTCAAGAAATAATGAAACCTTAAGGTTTAAGGTTAGTTGTGGGGCCCAACTTGTGACCTGTGAATTGAACTCATTCTATTTGTATTTATTGTACATTAATATTCTCTTGAATATATTTAGAAACCCAGTGGTAGTGTTTGACTGCATTTTTTATTGGATGAGATAGGAAAAATAGGATTTCAGTGTGTGAGCATATGAGATTAAACACCACTTTGGACAAAAATGCATGCTATCTGGATTAGTGCTGCAGTCTAGAAGAAATTACAGCTTTCTGCTCTCCTAGGTTCCTCTTTGGTGTCAATTATTAACTTCTTTCCACTCCAACAAATCTGTAATATTTTATTATGAGCACCAAATAGCAATGTTATTTCAACACAGGTGCTTTCATTTCCATGCATGGTAAAAATATTACTGGTCATACATACTACTTTGAATAGTCCTTAAAATGCTTTGGGATTTATATGGATAAAAGGCACTATATAAAATAAGGTTAATAATGTCTTCAGCAAGGAATATTAATTACTTTAAAAGTTGCCTGAGTTTAAAAGTTCTCATGGTCTAACTGTGAAACTGTACTTGTAGTAAATACGAAAATAAAGTATTGCTTTCTGGAAATGATTGCACCTATTCTGATCCTGATATTTTCACAGAAAAGTTTTTCAATTTCAAACTATGACAAGTGTACCTAAGTACAACTGAAGAGCCCCTTTACCTGTAAAGAAAGGAAACTAAAGACATACTGAGGTGTCTCTCATCTACCAGATATAAAGACAGGCACCTCCTATTCTCAATTTGTATGCTCTTCTTTATATCATAGTTCTGTTGGAACTGTAGTTTATATTCATTAGACAGAGATATCCATCTGAACTGTGAAATTTCTGTAGTTGTCAGAACATCTTCCTACAGATATCCCTCTGATTGTAGCACAAAATTGGATAAAATTTATGTGATATCAATCTTGAATGCTATCAGTACTTTCTCTTTTTTCCCCTTGCTCTTCTTTGAAAAGTTCAGAAGCAAAAAATCCTTAGGAAGAAAAGAAGCATTCCTTAAAAGAAAATTTTGTTAGTTTTCACTGAGATATTCTCTCAAAAGACTGAACACACAGAATTGACATCTCTTTATGCATTGGCTAGTCACTAATTCACTCATACAGGAAAATCATTCTTCTGCTGTCTAAATATTTTGATTGAAAGAAGAAAAGATTTCACTGGAATGGTGTAAGTTGCCAAGTGGAGATGGTTTGCAATATGGGCTTAACAACTGCATTTATCACCTGCAAAATTGTTTTGTCCCAGTGGTCCTGCTCTCTTTCATGTATTATCTCAGTCAGTGTTTTGGCAGCCGTGCTTAACGCATTATTCTTCCAGATAGCAGCAGCTTCTGTTATTCTAGTAGTGATTTTCAAACAGCTTTTCATATGTCTTTGTCCTGTTTAAGAAGCTTTCTCTTTCTTAGGTCCTCAATCCTTAAGAACGCTGTTTAGACCTGTAGCATCCATTTCAGGCTATTTTTAGTGAAAACATTTATAGTAACAGCTGCAACAAATAAAGGATTTTGGAAATACATAAATTCCTGTATAAGGAAGAACTCCTTCAGTGTTTCACTGACTTAAGATGGGTAAGAATTAGATTAAGATAGACAGCTTAGGTTCCAGCAAGTTTTTGGATGGTTCTTGACCTTGCATTCCTTGACAGAAATATCCAACTCAGAAGTTTCTTCCAGTATGACTGTGATGTACATTCTTATTTGAGTAGAAGCCATCTTCTTGTAACCATTGTATAAATAGATGTAGTAGTTAAAGTCACAAAGCTTCTATACAATTTATTTAATTTCAGCGAACACAGGTATATTTTCATCCTGGAAAAATACAAGACTGGCTTGAAATGCACCTTGTATATATTTTCCATGATCAAATGAAGTGTTGATGCTTTACCAAGTCAATGTTACTGCATTTGTCCATTGCCATGCTACAAATGGGCAGCAATAGATGACCTGGCATTAAGTCCTTTGTAGTGTTCACATGATATCACAAAGCATCTGAAGTCTGCTTATGTGGTTTATGATGTAACAGAATTCCTGGAAAAAATTATTCTTTGTAAGTAACTGCTGCTCATCAGTTGTTCTATATATAACTCTCACAATAGCAACCATCTGCTGAGAACCAGGACACTCCTCTCTTTCTCTTTTTTTTTTCCTTCATCACATCAAATTAGTGTTAGGATGATTTCATATACATATGGTTTGAATACTACTAGCAAAGCCAAAATGAACTTTGAAAATCACCAAAGGAACATTTTAGTAGGCTTTGAGACACTGTCCAGAAAATGTTATTTGTTTTCTGTTTTCAAACTTTCTAAACAGATGAATGGTGATACTCAGAAGTTGTATACGTAAGATAACAACCAAATAGTAAAAAAAAAGGCTCGTTCTTGGACTAGAGATGCCAACACATCATCATTTCTTTTCTGTGCTGTGCATCTACTTGTGTGGTAAAAGTAGCTACATGTGGGGGGATTATGAAATTAACATTTCATGGTCGCTTCCCATTTAACAGTTTAAATTTTCATTGCTGTATGTTTTCTGCAAGAGTTCTAGCAGAGCTTCTGTAGTGAACCCCAAGGATACAGGAAAAGCTCCTTGGAGAATTGAATGCTGAGTCATTCCTGAGCAAGTGTTATCCTGTTCCTCTGACCCGACCGTGTTGAAACCCTGCCCTTTAATCAGTTAAGACAATACTATTGTAACCCTTGTCTATTGGTCAGTTAAGGAATATGCTTAAACCTGCGGCTATTGGCTGGTTTTGGATCCATGCCAAGGCTATAAAAATAGCCCTCTGTACCCCCACAAGGGGAGAAGAAGAAGCGCTGTAACCCTTCGCAGACCTCCTGAATAAACCTTCACTGCGGAATTTCGGCGTATTCTCTTCCCCTCTCTCTCTCCGTCTGCTTGCCATTGCCCCGGGCGATCTTCCTAGCAGCTGAGCTGAATTCATGAAAGAGCTGACAAATCACTAAGCTGAATATCACTGGCTTGCTAGGAAGTAGCTCGGTGGCTTGGCCCTTGCTTAACTCAGCTATTGGGTCTCTGCTAAAGACTTGATCTACTGAGCTAGCTGGGCATATTATATATAATAATCGGGCCTACCTAGTGAGGCTCGCTTTATTATATATAAGCTTCCTGTATATGGGAACTCCAAAGCAGAGATAGAATCATACTGCAGAAAGGAGTATCAGTGTCTTGATTAAGCCATGGTTCTACTCTGAAGAAGGACTTCACAAAAATACCAGTTTGGGATTCTAGCCAATGACTTCCAAACCAGCTTCATTAATTTTTTTCCATTTACACAACAAAAAAATAAAGCTGTGGAGAGAAAATCAATGGAGTTTCTAATGACTAGTTCAGCCAAATCTACTTGGAACACTCAAAATAAGTGGTGGCTAGTGTATCAGAATAGACAATAAAAACCTTGTAGAGCAAATATTTGCCATGTGCTGTTTGGAACTCAGAGTCCTAAAATTATGTTCTTTTAGGACTTGATTTTTTTTTTGCGTCTGTTGGCATTAAATGGGTGTGACTAAAACCCTTTTTGAAATAGATAAGGTTTTGCTGTAGCGTGAATCTCAAGTTTTCTTAACAATGCTTTTTCAGAAGTATGGTGATTTCTTCAGCTTCTGTCATAGCAACATTTGCTTTGTGCTTCCACCTGTACTGATACTTGATCTGGCTTAGACTTGTCTGCAGTATAGTGTGACTGATGCTATCTCTGTAGTGTAAAATGTCCCTAAATATCAGTTTTGTCAAAGAAAATGTCCTTAAATATTAATTCTCTTGTGGATTTTTAGCTGGAAAAAAAATCCAGTCTTGCTTCACAGAGCTGCAAATAAAAATGTCGTAGACATCCCAGTAAAATAAGTAAAGCTGGCTCTGATTATTCATGGAATCAGAATTACTGAATGAAGTACATTTTCACAGCATGTAACTTTTTCTTAGTCTAACTACATTTTAAGTAATTTTGGGAGTGCTTTCTTGCTTGACACCTTTCCCTCAGCCTCTTTATTTTCATTCCAACATTACAACTCACTTCCTCCTCATTTGCCCAGCATCACCTGAGGACAGCATAGCATGTGACTGCACTCTGATGCTCATTTCACAGGATTATGAATTCTAAAATTCTTCATGTGTATGAAGTAATGATCAAAATTCTTTTCCCCTCCCTCTGAGCTTGCCTGTATTAGGTAAAGCAGCCCAAAAGAAAATACTGCTAAGGCTGAAATTTCCTTACAGAATTTTCACCAACGGCTACAAGTGTACGTTGTTTCTGCAAACTACCTACTTGTTCACATCCAGTATGCTGCCATTTTCAGGTATTCTGCACAGTTGTTTTCTATAGCTGTGCTGTGGCTGAATCAAGAAACTGATCTAGGTTAAATATCTATGGTTTGCTCTCTTTTTTTTTTTTGGTTTTTTTTTTTTTTTGTTTTATTTTAAGCTGGATCTGTTCCCAAAACCCATTTGGTTGTGCTGGCACTATTAAGACTTTAAAAAAAAAGGGAACTTGAAGTGGAGACAATTGAACCAATTGGCCCATATTACTCCTGTTAAAGGACAATTCAGCTTTGTAGTCTTTTTGTTAAGAGCTGTCCTTTCTGGATCTATAAGGCAAAATCTTCAGTACCTGCAATGGGCAGGCCATTTTAACATCTGCATTGTTGCATGCTAAAGCAGATTATGTTAAAAAAAAAGGCAATATGTTTATATATCTGGTCTGAATCACAGGATAGCTCTACATAGAAAAATTACTGCAGAATGAATAAAGTAGAGACCAGAGATTAATGTAGACAGTATAACCAGGATGCTTCTATTACTTTTTTCAGCAGCTATAAATAAATATCGATTTAGTTACTGACTCAATAATATTGATTTATTATTTTACTACTCTGTTTTTTTGCAGGGTCAGCATTTATGTCCTGAGAACAATGTAGTCATACTTGTTATAGTTTATGAATAAAAATACTATCTGTATGCTAAACCTTTAATCTCCATATATTATCTCAAGATTTAGCTATTTATGAAGTGAGGATTATGTAGAGTAATTTTAGATTTAAGTTTCTAGATTTAACTTTTAAGATTTAAGTTTTGATTCAACTAAACAAAAGGTCCCTTAGATGTTTAAAGGTATTTTATATGTTTTTTAATAAAATTTCATATGTTGGCATATGGTAATTTAAAATCTAGAGTTAAACAACTGAGAGCTGTTTAAAACTTTTGTTTCTACATTTCAAATATATTGAGAAAACCTCTGAAGTGATGCTAAGACTGCACATTTCTAAAAGTTGACCAAGACTTTCTGTGTTTTAAATTAAGGATGTGTGGCTGTCGTTATTCCCAAAAAAATATATTTAAAGCCAAATATTTTATGAAAACTCTGTCATGACACCTAAAATTCTGATATTGATTTTGCCAAGCAGAATTTTTTCATACAAGTAATAATGCAGAAGTCTAAAGCCTTATAGGAAGTCCTAGTCCTTGTTACACTGGTGGCTACTTATCAGAAAAAAAAAATTATGTACCAGTGGGGAAATTATTAAGTTCTCAGAGACCAGCATTCAGTAACTTTTCCTCCAGTCAAGCTGCACTTTTCTAGTATTCCTCATGTAGTAAGGCCACTTGTTTTGCTGATGTTAGAGTATTTTGGACCAACCTTAATTGCTTACTGTACAATTTGTCCAGATAAAAGTTATCCAAGTATTTTTCCAGAATACAAAAGTCGGGTAAATCCTTTTGGGTTCTTTTTGCACGTCCATTACAGGTCCAATAGCTAAAAAATGGATAGATTATTTCAGTTGCCAGATTATTGAGCTATAAAGAACTGAATTTATTTATCCACTGAACATTGAGAGTTCTTTTTTTCCTGTCATTGTAGACACCAATGAATCAAGCCTCAAGCCGGTCTCACTGCATTTTCACTATTCACATCTCCAGCAAGGAACCTGGATCTGCAACTATCCGGCGCTCCAAGTTGCATTTAGTAGATCTTGCTGGATCAGAACGTGTTGCAAAGACTGGAATTGGAGGCCACTTACTGACAGAAGCCAAATATATCAACCTATCATTACATTATTTGGAGCAGGTAAAATTGAAAAAGAGTAAAACATTTCTCCCTTTACTAAATTCCTGCTTAACAATGTGCAAGGTTTTGGAAAACTTTATTGCAATGTTTATTTAGTCTTAGGATAGTTTTGCAGGGTTTTTTTTAATAATTGAATTGATGTGTCTTCCTTTAAAATAAAATATTTTCATTTAGGACAAACTTAACAATTAAGCAGTAGGATTATAGTAAGTATACAGGGTAGTATTTCTGAAATAGCTTTCTTGTTTTATTTGGAATACTAAAGATATTTACAAGTTTTGAGGTATATTTCTCCTAAAAATGCTCTTCATAATTTTCTGCCCCTTCCACAGCTGAGATCAGGATGTATCACTGAAAAGAAAGTGTTTGGGCTTTATTTGGTTCAAGCATTGTGATATGGTAAATTATTTGGCTCTTCTCTCATGTGTTGTTTTATTCCTCTACCAATATGATCTTTTTACGACAGAAGATATCACTGGTAATGTATTTATGGATTGGCTACTGTAACTGGATTTATACCAATAGTATTCATAGAAGTAGTAAAATGATAAATAAATAAATTATTGTTATTGTTGTTTTAGTTATTATTAATTTCCACAAAGCTTTGTCATTCAGATGTTTTTACTAAAAAGATTGTCCCTCTTAATTTAAGGTGTACTAAAATCCCTATCCTTCTTTTACTGTTGCTCTTTGTTTTTCCTCTTTGGAAAAGGCAAATATTGAGCAAATAGATTGCTCCTAATCAACCTTATTAATTAAAAAAAACCAAGAAACTTCAGACAGCAGCAGTGAAAGGAAACTTTGGAGATAAATTTCCAGTAAAAATATTTGGTCAATTATGCCAATTATTATTAGTAATAATGTGGTTTACAATAATTATGTAACTCTGAAGTTAATTATTGAGATAATTATTTTAATACTATTTTTTTTAAATTTAAAGCTTGAGTATATATATCTCTCTAATCTACCATGACGTTTTATATGATTGGATGTTTATGATGCTTACCAAGTTAGAGTAAGAAACACTTGGCAATGAATGAAATCTCTTTTGTGAATACTGTGCTATTAAGCAATCACTGAAGATTTTCAAGTGTCCATTTCAGGTCTCACACCTGTAGGAGAAATCAATTTCTTCCTAAGACTTAATATTTAATATTTTTTACACAGTACAGCATGCACTGTTCCTGTTGCAAGAAATTAATAATTTTGGGTATTCCAGGGACAATACAGTGTTTTCTCCTAAGGCTTCTTTAAAAATTTTTATGTAGAAACATAGCAGGTCAGTGAGGCTGTCATTTAGGGAGGCAATTAAGGAGAATATGGAGAAGAAAAAAAACTTAACTCTAAAATTCAAATCTGTGCTTTTTAACTTACATTATAATATATGTGCTATTTAGTAAAAGATGCAGTTGAAGAGATCATCATTAAACCTGAAAATTTAGTGGGTGTGTATATGTGAAAGTTCTTTAAAATAATGATTAGGAAATATAACTGTTCTACTTGCTGGGGAGAATATTTTTCAGTTTTGTGTTGGTTTTCACTTAACAAAAACAAATGTCTTGGATTTCATTTAATTTATGGTCAGAGATATTTCATCTGTCAAAAAGAAGAAGCTTAAGGTACAGCAGGTGGCAGTCAGTCATTTACTATCACACTAAATTTTTTTCATGCCCCTCATTTGTTTAAATTTTACCTAGAAGAACAATGTCTGAATTTGAGTTGTACTCAAGGGAAGTGATAAAGATGAGTGACTCTAAAATGGACATCTTCAGAATAATACAAATTATACTCAGGATCACTTCTTATTTATTGTAGGATTTTTATGTATTTAGCAGGGAAAGATACTATTTTTTCATGCAAATGTTAATTCCTAATTTAGGGAAATACTGTTGGAAATAGGGATGTTGTATTCTGTCCGGGATTGTATATTAATAGAAATGTTTTTAATATTGAATAAAAGATGGCCAAAAACAGTAAAAATGTCTTTTTTTCCCCAAATAATTGGGAATTTAACCATTCAAGCCTGAACTTGCAGTGAATAATATTAAAGCACACAAACGCTTCAAAATTTTAATTTCTTATTAAAATTATCAAGTCTTTAGCTATCTACTGGGGGTCTAGTGTTGATTTATGCCATTTTGAAATACTTTTCACAGTAAAATAGTCGTATTAAATGATTGGTATCGAGATGACAATATGAACACAGTTCTGTGTTACCACACTCCATCTACTTGTTAAATATCAGCAGCATGTTAAAAAAGTCTTCAAATAAATCCACTGCACTTTTACTCCAAGTAGTCTCTACATCTAGACAAAAATGAAGATAGTTTTATGTAGCTGATCTGAAATGATAGCAGGAATTTGGAAGTCCTTAGTACTATATCTAGGTAGCTTTTTTGTCTGAGAGATGTAGTAGTGCATTCTGGAATTACAACTGCCATGTAACTGTGTATATGTAGATATTCCCTTATGATAGAAATATAGAGGATCCTGGACCAGATTTAGAGTTGAAAATTAAGTTATGCTGCCATGTGATTTGACACTATAATGGAATTATTTCCCCAAAAAAAACCCCAGGTTACAGTGTTCTTATTGCTTTAATGGATGTGTTAGTAACTGTCTTTTAACATGTGTTCCATTTACAGAATATTGAAAGATTTTTATCCATTCGTGGATGGTTGCTGCCCAAATTTACCAAAGGGGTTTTTAATAATTTATTTGGTTGGTTGGTTTTGTTTTGTTTTGTTGGTTGGTCAGGGTTTTTTTTCTGCAAACACCACAGTTTAGGCTTCTAAACTCTACTAGAAATGGGAAGTAGGATGGGAAACAAAAAGAAGACCCCTGAAGCAGGAATATGGCTTCAGAGCATGTGATACACTAAACAGCAAGATAGATGTGTACCTGACAGCTGTTTCTGCAAGTGATGCATACCAAAATGCCCATGTCTTGAGGATTCTCTGAGAACAGCATGGCATGAGATACTGGTGCAAATCTGTTCCTTGTGCAGAGGTTGTGGATGGAAACAGGGACTCTTGGGCACACTTCAGATCATGTCAGAATCACTTGGGAGTCTTGCACTTTCTGTTGTGCTAACAGTGTTTCCACATGTATTACTGGAATTATTTGTGAGTGATTGTACCTGCTCTGTTTCATATAGGATTCAAAAAGTGGCAAGAGTTCTGACAGCAACTAGGGCATAAGGTGGTTTGTTCGACCCACTCAAATGAAACTTTCTGTTTTAGTGACATTATTAAGCTTAAAACTACAGCTATTAAAAAAAACCTTTTTATATCTAAAGGGTAATGATGCCTTCTTAAATGAGACAATTTTCTGATTTTCACATTTGCTGAATTTTAGAGAATCCAGGTTCAGCTTCTGTGCAGGTAGTCTTTGTAACTTTGTCAAAGTATTCAGATTCTCCTCTTTCTGTTCCAGATTACTTGATTGGATTGTAAAGATCTATGTAGTGATTAAGATGAAGTTTTACCAATGAGACTTTAGACTGAAATAATTTTGTTATGATACTGTCACATGACAGTACAATAGGTTCTGTATCATGATAGCTGGTCACAGCTTTCCAGCATTAGTGTGGGAGGGTTCAGATTCTAACTGGGCTGCAGACTTCCTGCGTGGACTTCAAAAAAGAATGAACTTCCCTGTAACAATGTTCCCATTTTTAATGGTAATAACAGATCTTCTCTCTGGCTCTTTTCTCATATTGTCTATTCCATTTATGGTCTCTGTGTGGCAGAGGCAGAGAATGTGCTTATTAATGTATGTGCTAGACTACTATGAGATTTCTGTGCAATATTATAAACCAACAAGCTTTAACATGTTTCTATACAACATGTTGTAACATATGAGATGTTAAAACCTTTATCCAGGAATGGGTTTCCAGATTTCTTTACATGACAGTAATTTTCTTATTATGCATTTGTGTTTCTCAGGGCTGCCAGTGTAAGATTTATAGTTTTAACTTTTAACTTTGAAGACCATTTAGAGAAACTAATGCCACAAAAAGTCACTAAGAAATTTTCTAAAATAGCATTATTTTTAATGTAGCATGAACAAAATATGCACTGATATGTAACATTTATTAAAGAAAAACCAACTCCTAATCATTTAGGAGAGCTTGCACAACTCATATAGTTAAAGATTTTCAGTACATTGCTTGGCCAGATATCAGTTCACATCTTTTATATCACAAGACATCATGGGGTAATCTAGCTTTTTATTTAATAATTAGGTCCCATAATGTAAACAGCTGAGGAGAGAAACTGAGAATAGTAGGTGTACAATTTCCTTTCTGGCCAAGGTATATATATTCTAAACTGAATAATTTCTTTCCAGCAGTACATTGTAATCATGCACCCTTTTATTTGTGCTTTGCTTTCCAAGACATTTTCTCAGAAGCAAATGCATTGGCCCATGTACGAAGCGCATGTTTTAAGAATGTGTCATTTTTAAAGTATGCTTTAGCAAATATTGAGGAAGTTTTTACTTTAATACTATCCATATTTTGTGTTATGACAAAAAAGTATGAGGAAGATTTTAATTAAGTTCCTGTGTCTTAGGAAAACCTGTGGGTTTGAGTTTATCATGTTCAGTTTCCATGTTGCTGAGAGACTGTAAGGCTAAGGCATGATAAAATTTAATGTGTTTGGTTTTTCAGGTCCAGCTCCTACAAAGACATATAAACATACTGAAATTTAACTTGGAATTCTTTCAATAAAGCCAGTGGGTTTGGAGCTAACAGTGGGGTGCATAAGCATTCCAGTTTTGTTGTGTCAAAAGTTCTTGAGCAGATTGGATTTGTTCTTTATATGTTTTATATGTTTGATATTTTCTTTATATATCAAACATTAAGAGACATATAAATTTAAGTACTTTATTATTGCTATTGTTTCAGGTAATAATTGCCCTTGCAGAGAAAAACTCGGTCCCACATTCCTTACCGAAACTCTATGATGACCTCAGTGCTAAGAGACAGCCTGGGTGGAAACTGCATGACTACCATGATAGCAATGCTTGCTATGGACAAAAGTAACATAGACGTATGTTATTTCTATCTTGAACAAAAATCTTGTCACTTCTCTATAGATCCTGCTCTTTTGATTTTTAGTATAGATTAAAATTCAAGTATGTAAGCTTTTATTCTTATCTTGTTAAAAGGACATTTTAATTTTTGTTTCTAGGAGATAATTTGGAATAGAAATAGATAATCAATGAAAATTGCTGTAGGATAGAAACAAATCCTTTAGAAAAATGTGCTTTTCTCTAAATTAATCTCAAGTCAAGTAGCAGTTGGGACTTGCAACTAGTAATGAACTACTCTTTTTTTCAATTTACTGATTTCCTGGTGAATAAATTTTTTGAGTTATAAAAGTGCATTTCCACTGAAAACCTTGGAAGAACTTCTATTGGATTTCATTGGAGGCAAGATTATATAGATTATGGTAGACAAATGGAGAGTTCACTAGGGAAAAAAGGGAATTGGGAGGGTAATTTGGGATTTATAGAAATTTTTCAAATATTTTGTGTCCTGTCACCAATTTCCTGCACTGGAGTTACGTGTAATGATATTTTCTTTCATTTACAAATAGGTCTGTAGTTTTTATGAAAGGGGTAGGGGCTGTAGTGGATGGTGCTACATCTGTCTGGAGACTGATCAGCAATTATATTCTTCAAGGTTCAGTTCAGGGCCAGTTCTGTTCAACACATTCATGATGATCTGGATCCACGAGTTGAATCGCCCACTAGCAAGTTTGCTGATGATGCCAAACTGGGAGATGCTGTTGACTCTCTTAAGGGACAAAAGGCCTGGCAGATGGATCTAGATCTATTGGAGCATTAGGCTGTGGTTATTGGGATGAAATTTAACGAGTTCTGCATTTATATTGGAGTAATGTCCAACACAAACATAATTTGGGAGACCAGTGGATGGAAAGTAGCCCTGCAGAAATGGTTTCAGGGGTGCTGGTCAGAGGAGCAGTGAGCCCTGGCACTCAAGAGGGCACCACATCCTGGGACACATCAAACACAGTACAACCAGCAGGTCAAAACAGGTGATTATCCTGCTGTCTGCTATTCTCACCTTGAGCACTGTGTGCAGTTCTGAGCCCCACAGGTTAAGAAGGATGTGAAGGTCCTTGAGTGCAGCCACAGGAGGGCAACAAAGCTGGCTAAAGTCTGGAAAAAAGGTCCTGTGAGGAGCAGCTGAGGAATTTGGGCTTGTCTAGTTTGGGGCAAAGAAAGCTGAGGGTGACCTTATTCCTCTCTGCATCTTCCTGAGGAAGGAAAGTGGAGAGGGAGGTGTTGAGCTCTTCTCCCTGGTGTCCAGTGATGGATTGTGTGGGTATGGTTCAAAGATATGCCAGAGGAGGTTCAGGCTGGACATTAGGAAGCATTTCTTTGAGAGAATTGTTAAACACTGGACCAGGCTGGAGAGGTGGTTGGTGTCCCAAGCCTGTCAGCATTTAAGAGGTGTTTGGAAGATGCCCTTAACAATGTGCTTTAACTTGGTCGGGCAGTTGGACAAGCTGATCATTGTAGGTCCCTTCAACTGAAATAGTCTAGTCTATTTTATTCTAGAACACGTAGCAATGTCAGTACATAGAACACTGCTCAAAGCCATTTATAATCAGTTTGTTTCCTGATTTTCCTAACACAAAAACATTCTAATATGAATACACAAGAAAAGAAACACCATTTAATCTAAGACTGTTTTCTGAAATACAGTGGAAAATATTATACTAAACTGTACTTGATTTAGTTATAGACTTTTCCTTTAGAAAAGTGGACTTTGCTGTTAAATGAAAACGTGTTGTTCAGACTTGCAAACGTAGCTATGCAAACATATTGTCTGGTTACAAAGAAAGCTGGGGAAGTTTGTTAATTTTATTTTAAGCTCTGTGAGATGAGAAGCCTTTCATATATAAATTCATCAGGTGTATCTCACATTGTGCTCTAGATTTCTATTTTGAGATCAAGCAATTATCCAGAACAAGCTATTAAAATTTTCATGTTCTTGCTTTAACGTATACTATTTACATCACAGATCTTATTCTTTGGTCCTCCCAAAAATAAAGTAAAATGAAAAAAAAACCCAAAACCAAAACAAAAACAAAAAAACAACCAAATAAAAAAAAAAACAAAAAAAAACCCCAACAAGGCAACAAAATCCCTTCCTTGATCTCCAAAATCTGGAATGTCCAAATAATAAAGGAGGATGATAAGCTAATATGTCCGAATAATATAAAAATATTATAAGTAAGTTGCTAATCATCAGAAAATGTCAGAATTAGAATAGGTGCATGAGTGATTATCTGTAGCTATGTTAGGGCTGCGTGTTACTTTGTTTTTTCCATTGGGTGTACATTTCACTCATAAATGATGCACAAGATAGAACTAACTTCAGTATCAACTGAAGTTGTATAATAAAAACCACTTTCTGAAGGACCTAGTGTTGTTTCTTGTAATGAAAATAATGAAACAGAAAATTCAAAGAAAGGATACTCATATGAAGAGGACAAATAGATTATTATCCTATAGAACTGGATAATATTCCTACTTCTACCAATGAGTTTACAGAATTTCTTAAGTCACTACATCAAATTTTTTTTGAGTGCTTGGATGAAGATGTTAATTCTGAATTGTAGATACATTATTCAATATAGCTGTAACTGAAACAGAATGGAAGTTATTTTGAACAGCAGATTATAAAATCAGAACAACTGGGTATAATTTTTTGATACTTTTGACTTCATTTTCCATTCTGTTAAGTGTAATCATTCCACACACTTGCAGAAAAGGTTAATTGATTAATCCTTGTAAAGCCCTGAGGTGTTGTGATGATAAGCATGATATAAAAATGATTAGGAAATTAGATGTCTGACTTGATTACCATTTTAATGGCATGGAATAAATAAATAAATTGTAAGCTAGCATATTGAATACATTGAGAACTGAATTGATTACCTACTCATTAATTTAACATGTGCTGTGCACTTAACGGGGCAAAGAGATCTAGTGGAAATGTATGTATATATACTGTACATACTACAGTACTTACTATATGTATAGAACTTAATTAAAACCACATTGGCTGATCATCATAGCAAAGGAACACCAGAGGCAGATACAGAGTCCAACTAATACAGTGTGCAACTCAATTAATTGTAAGGCCTTCCTTTGCTTTGATTCTCTGTGTATATCCTGTGTCTTTAGCAAGAATCATCTTTCCTCATAACCCTTATTCAGGGTTCCAAACCGAAACCTGCAAGCACTTAAAGAGACAGAAGTTGTGTAGAAAAAGGTGTATGAACATAACATTTAAACTAGTGTTTTCCTATATTGGAGGACTGAAAACTGCAGAATTACTTCAGTTCTGAAAATCAATTCTGTTACAATAGTGAATTAATTTAGGGGCTAACAAATTCTCTTTTAAATGCAGGCTGCCACATCCCATAAGGGTTTATCATACAGTTCCTCAAGGGTCATTTGAATTTCTAAGATTTATTTTTTAGATTTAATTCTGTTTTATTACTTGACTGAACTGGATACAGGTGTTGAGGTTTTTTTTTTTTCATTAAATATGTATGTCTTATAGCAGGGTCTGGCATTTAAATATCAGCTGATCTGGAATGTGAGAACAATACTTACCAGCATCTTTGATTTCTCCCTGTGTGCTAGATGGGGGTACACAATGGCTGTCACAGAGTTTCCCCAGCCAGCTCAGTCTTGTATCTTTTTTTTTCTGCCTTTCAGTCCTGCTGATCCCTGTCTTAGCTCATGTGACAGGTTTTTATCTGGTATCAGAGTTCCCTTGTATGCCTCCCAGTTTCAAGTCTCCTAACTTGTTTCTCAGTTGTCCTGGATTTCCACTATTCTTCCCTCCATTTTTTTCCCCAGCTTCTTTTACATAAATTACCTAGTCCCCTTTTCATCAAAAAACCAACCAGCAAACCAAAACTAAAATAACAGCAATAAAACCATAGCTTTTCTTAGTTTTCTCTTTTTCTCATCATTCAAAGGTTATTGCCTTCTGTGTAGCATGGCTTTGTTATGCTATAATTCCAGCTGGGGACTTACCTGAAACACAGTTGTTCAGGGGATAAACTGTATCAGTAAAATATATCTTATGATTTAACAGTTTTATGTGCTCCTGTCATCAATACGCTAACCTAATTTCTCTTCAGTATTGTTATTTTGGAATGGAAAATGATAGAATATTTCTGTAACATACTCAAAAATGAAATTGTAGTTTAATGGCTTCGTTAGCAGTCTGACTACTTACCTGGTGCAAAGGTAATCGGAATTCTCTCTTCTCTCATTTTTAAAATTTTTCTTCCAGGAATCTATATCAACCTGCAGATTTGCACAGCGAGTTGCTCTTATTAAGAATGAAGCAGTTCTTAATGAAGAAATTGACCCCAGATTGGTGAGAACTGTCTGGGGAGGGACAGAGGGAAGGAGATTGCCGGGCTTAAGTTTTATTAATCAATAGCATTCAATTGACGTTGGGGATTTTATACTGAAAAGTGCCATTAAATTGTTTTCAGATGCAAGTTCCAACTTTTTTTTTTAAAATAACTACCACTTTAACTTTTTTTCTTTTGGACACAATTATAATTAAGTGGATCTTTATCAAATCAAAGGCTTTCTCAACTCTTAAAGTATCTGAGGAGAAATGGTCACTTTCATGATCATCTTAGTGTTGTTTTTTTAGTGTGATAATTCCTAAATCACAGTCAGAGATCACTGGATGGTTCTAAAACTCTAAGAACGTACCAAGATTGCTAATCACTTGATGAAGGCACACAGCTGCGCTGAAACAATTTGTGTATTAAAAAGCTGAGAAATATACCAAGCCCTTCACTGACATTGATTCAAGGAACATTTTAGATAGGAACAAAGAACTTTGTGAAGTTACCATTAGGAAAAAAGAGGGAAACAAGCAAAAGAGACAGAAATAGCTAATTATGTAGCTAATGATTTTATTCATTGTTACTTGATGGTAATTAGCATATTTCAGTTATTGTTAATAATTGTGCTTTTATTTTTTATTGTCTCTTCTTCTTGACTTTCAAAGGGAATAGAAGATCCTTGTCAGGTTTTTAGCTGGTTTCCTTTGTCATTATTATTATTTATTTTATTTTTCCTTGCAAGCAATTTCTAATAGCAATAGTATCACAGAGTAAAAAAAAAAGCCCAAAAAATAAACTCAATAAGCATTGCACAACTTCTTAATTTCTATCTGTTTTCTTTTCTTTTATACACAGACTTTCTAGTAGCAAATCATGCAAAACATTTCTTCCATGGCCACAGAAAGCTTAGATTGAGGTAAAGCATATGCAGGCTCCTGAATATTTACTACATCCTGTGGAGCTATACTCCACAAGTTTGGTATGTCTTGCTCTGCAGGATCATGTAGCAAGTAAAGCAAAAGTGGACACATGAGAGTTAGAAAACCCTTCCCCTCTTGTGGAAAAAGCAGGGGAACACAAGTACTTTGAATTTGTATGGCCCTGTGCTCATTATGGAATTTGTTGCCCATCTTTAATGTATTCCTGGGGTGCAACTCTATTATTCAAAGTGCTGGACTTAACATCTTTTTCATAAAAATTAAATTTTATTGTAATAAAATAACATTAAGTTTATGAAAAGTCAAAACACAATTTATTGTCAATATCTATGATCTGTGAGTCGAATGCATGCTTTATAAAAGGTGTTCACAATACCTCTTGGTGGATCTGAGTTAAGTCAGATTCTTGTGTAAACATTATTCTTCATAATGGAGAATTCCTGACTTTTTATCTTAATGAGAAAATGAATTTGTACCTGTTATATTTTTAAGTGACTCATCCTTGAACCTCTCTCACTCATGGTTAAAGGACATAGTTTAAACTGAAAATCGAGGTCTTGAATTAAACCTCATCTCTTTTGGTCTTCATGTAAAAATAGAAATTAAGTTATTTGCTTTCTGTAGATTTCTGTTTGTCTTAATAATACTTGAAAATGAATCTTCTATCCATATCCTGAAATTGGGATTTCTGTTGTTGTGAGATTGGAGTTAATCATCCTAAGAAATTTGGACATGGAACAGAGATCTTACTGTGATTCAGCTGTTTCAATTTTCTTGACTCAGCAGCTGCCACAAACTATATCAGAGTGTGGGACCAAAATGGGGCAGTATAAAATTAGGGTAAAATGTTTGGCCTGCAACATTCTCTAAGTGTTCTTGAAACTTCTCTAATGAAAAGTCATAATTTTAATAGCCTATTAAATAAAATATTTTAGACTTTCATACTTTATTCTAAAATGCTTATACACTGTAGGTTTAGAGTTAAAAGAAGTACTCATATGCATGTTTAAAATAATTGAGTTTTCAAAGTAAAATCTTAGGAAGTTATGATTTAACCATTGAAAGAAATAGAAATGTTTGAAGGAGTTTTAACATCCAGCGAAAATATGTGTCATTGATTTCAACAATCTCATTACTGGAAAGTGCATGCAATCAAAAGTGATTAATTTTCCTTAAAAACATTCTTCTCTTGGAAAGTTATTTTGCATATGGAATCCGTGTATGCAAATGCACCTAAAAAAATCACTGGCCTACTGATATGTTTGAACCATATAAAGGGAGGTTTCATTAAATAATCAACCATTAAGTGTCCAAGAATGCACTCATTTGTGTTTTAGACTTAGGTATATGCATATTGCTCTGCTCTGTAGAATTTGCCTTTGAGAGTTTAATGATTAGTAAAATTTGGTTTTATACAGACATTTATTTCCAAAGTACAGATTCTGACAATGACTTCCTAGAATTTAAAAATCTAGTTAAGTTTTCCATGTAATGTTATCATATTACTATTCATTAATACCATTTAATTTCATTATGTTGCTTCATGCCATCAGTTTGTTGTTAGCAACTGATGCATCCTACAAGTGTAGCATGCAATAATTCTAATAATTGCAAAATGTCACATGAGAAAGAAAAAAAAATAAGATTAAAATTATGATATTGTTTGGAAATTTCTGTTTCTATAAGGGAAAGCAAAAAAATTGCTTTTGTTGTATAGTTGCCCTTACTCTAACAAAGGTGTCAGTTCTGAAATGTGCTTTCATTATTAAGAGGCAAAACTAATGAGTCAGAAAAACTCTTTTTATTCCTAT
This sequence comes from Emberiza elegans, assembly GCA_024865655.1. NCBI lineage: Eukaryota > Metazoa > Chordata > Aves > Passeriformes > Fringillidae > Emberiza > Emberiza elegans. The sequence continues at coordinate 20,460,678 of JALJVW010002597.1, read as the reverse complement.
GTCAAATACTATTTCTCTTTTGCAAAATATCTTTTGAGCCCTTTCTGTACAGCCAAGTCTTCTAACACAAGAATTTACTGAATTTGGAAGACTGTTCTTGGGTTTATAAATGGAAAAACAGGAAAAAAAGTGCTTGATGTATTTAAGGTATTTTGACAGTTTTTAGAAAAGACATCTTGTTTATAAAAAGAGAAAACTAAAGTATATTTACCTAAACTAGACCTTCTACTGAAAAAATCATAAGCTAACTATTAATTTGTTGGTGATGCTTGTTTGCTGTTTGTAGATGATTATCCAGCTGAAAAAGGAGATCCAGGATTTGAAGGATGAGTTGGCACTGGTGACTGGCAAGCAAAAAAAATCAGAGCTTTCCCAAGAAGAGCTACTTCAGTAATGTCTTACATTGTTTTCATTTTCTTCTTTTATTATTATACTTTTGATCAGTTTCTTTTTTGGCATAAATATTTAAATTCATTTGAGAGTTTAAAACTTCCTTGAGTGAATAATAAAGTGGAGTTAGGTGCCAGTTTAGAATGGCAGATTTCCATGAAAAACTCTATGAGGCTGCTGGCTGTGTTTTTGCAGCCTCAGCATTGAGGAAGTGAAGTAAAGTAAATGCAAAGGATGGGAATGCCTGTCAAATGCCAGGCAAAAAGAAGTGTTGTATAATAGGGCAGAATGAAAAACAGCCTCTCTCAAAACTGGATATGCAATCTGAGTAGATTCCAAAAAATATTCTTGTGCTAAGATGTATCCTGCTGCAGCATTAGTTTGATATAAACCAAAAGAAATCTCACATTTCGGATCCACAATTAGTCAGTGTCTTGAAAGCCAAATATTCTTTTTTTTTTAACTGAACATGCTGTTGAAATATACTATTAGTTCATGTAAATATTGTAACATTCTGTAGCTTTTGGTAACAGATCAGTACAGCATATAGGAACTTTCTAAATATGATATGTTTACTCAGGTCTAAATGTTCACAATGACTGAATTCAATTTCTAGGCTTGAAAAATTGATTCTGGAGTGTGGACTATTTAATTACTGTACCTCTATAAGTCTATAAAGAAAGAACTGCCTAATTTTGTTTGATTAGGGTATTAACAGTAACCAAATGGAAGCTGTGGGAATATATAGTCTTTAATTTCTCAAAGGGACTGCTCCAGAAGACAACTGCCAGTGCTGACAATTTCCCCCGACATATAGGAGAGTCTGGAGACATAAGGACAAGCTGCTACCTTAAACCTTGAATTTCTCATGTAGATTGTTCTCATTATTGATCATTTACATCAGCAGTTATCAGTATAGTCTCCTAATCAGAAATGTCCCTGCAGTTCCTATGGAGTTAATATATATTTATCATCTGCCCAAACATGAGTGTCAAATGCACAAATAACATTGCAGAGTAGCATGAGGTGTGACCAAAACTGACCATATAAAGAAAAGCACCTTTCTTTTTATATGCAGAATTAAATGCCCTTATTAGTTAGCTTCTTTTTACCCTGGCAGAAGGGTAAAAATAAACCTTTTTAATCTTCAAAAGATGAGTAACTTTCAGTGATTTTATTCAGACATACTTAAATAATTTATATGTTGGTTTAAATAAGTGCTTTCATAGCATAATTGTAAAAATCTGTCACATTAGTTTTCCACTGTGGTCTTGTTTGCGGCTTACTTTGTGTAGAGAAACTGGGGTTTTGAAAATTGTTTGAGTTTTCTAAGACCACAGTCACAAATCTTATTTGCTAAGATTTTTATCTTTTTGCCATGGAAATGGCAGTCTTATAAATAGGAACAGGTTATAAATAGTAATGGATTAACGGTTGATTAAATTTTTCATTATGATTATGCAAAGGAAAAGTAGGAATGTACCATCTGCATTAAATTGCACTATAGCATCCTCTGGGAGGACTGATTTCAGAATTGTGAATAAGAAGTGTATTAGTTTTATGTTTTTCCTTTTTATCTGTGTGGCACAATATATAGTGCATTACACTATCAGAAAAGGTTTTTTCTGGGCTCATAACAAGGAATTTTGCATCCAATTACTCCAGAAAGAAGCAAGGTGGAGACTTTTATGAGTTTCTACCTGTATTAAGTCACACAATGAGAAATAACTTTCAAGAACGTCAACTACCCCAGATCAATGCAAAATTTTAAGGTTTCTAAATGTATAATTTATTTATATTTATTTAGGTTCATGTAGCACATGTATTCATTGTTTCAAAATTAAGTTCTTTCTTGGAACAAATGCTGTGGAATTAAAATATAGAGCAGCAGTTAAGTACTGCTGGGATATAATAATTTTCCTGAGGATCAATACTAAACAAGGATGGCCTCCAACAATTAACCTCATCAGTTATCAATGCCATATAATAACATTTTTCAGGGATTATTTTCTTAATATGTTTTTAAGTAAAAAAAAGAAAATTGGATATATAGAGTTTTTTCAAACAGAGAGGCAAAGAGAGTGTTAGAGAATAACTAACACATCCATGGGTCAGACTGGCTTGTTGGTACTTTGGGCTGCAGTTGAATGGAATGTTGAAAGCTGAGTCAATCTTTTCTAGAACAATTCGAGGGAAGGAAAATACCAAATGTCAGTGTTGATGAGTTTTGCATTTGTCTGTGTTCAAGCAAACAGAATGCTCACAGATAAACAACTGATGCGGCTCAAACACCCAAATGAAAATATAATTAAATGGTAGTATAAAAAGCCATTACTTCAAGGAAAGTGTCTGTTTGTGGTTTTGAACATTTATACTTTTTGAGCTTGTTTTCATATGGCAATAACATTTGTGACCATGCTGATTTACATGTCTGAGCTTGGAGTCCATAAATGTTCTGAGCATTTATTACAATCAGCAGATAGAATCTAAGTGTTCTGTCTCCAGTTAGAGTCTATCAACACAAAACAGCAAATCTCCATGGCAGTTCTGTTTATTGGGACTGGCCATCTGAGCTTGGAGCTACTCATTATCTGGAGAGTTTGTACACATTAAAGGAAAAATATATAAGTGAGTAGTCCAAACAGAGATATGGACCTGGATGATGGCTGATAAAATCATGATTGACTATTACTGGAAAATGTCTATGTTGGGATTTGCATCTGGTTTTGCATCTATAATAAAACCCAAATAATATTATTTATCAGGAGCATAGAGAGCAGTTTGTTATGACAGGGAGAAGAAGAAAGGAAACATGGTATAGGTGATAATGCACCATACTCTGTTGTGCTTTATTTCAAGTGGCCACCCAAGAATGATTCTTAAAGCACTAGTATTTTAGGGGATTATTTTATTATTATTGTTTGTATTATTGATGCTTTTCTTAAATGTCAGAGAGGAAAGTCTAATTAAGGTCATTATGGATTTCAAATCCTACTTAGACATTTTTGCTGAGTTAGGATATCTTCTGTTTAAACTTAAATAAACTATATCTCATCATGTGTGTGTGTATATATATATCTGTGTAAATAATTCAAGTTTATATAGTTCTTTTCCAAATTCTTAGACTTTGACTGAAGTCTAACTGTGGTTAATTTTATTGCAAATAATTGACTAGTAAGGAGAACTGTTACAAAGGATAGTCTTATAAAAAATGGATGTGTTTTAATTCTTCTTTTTTTGGTTCATCATATGCATTTTAACAGAGGTCACAGCAAAATTGATCTGCTGAAACTATTCTGATCCTGGGTTGTTTTTTTTTTTAATTCTTTGATGCTGAGCACTAGTGGTCAAAGGTACAAAACATGTCAGTGAGAAGCTCCATGCACTGAGTACACATTTATTGTTTTTGTCCCACACAATGCTTTATCTCAGGCACTTTTCAGTAGAAGACAGATGCCAAAATGAAACCAAGTCCAGTGGTATGTGTGTAGATCCAATATTTTTTTAGTCTAACACAATGCTTATGGTACTGCATAGGTTTTTTGCTCTCTACATATGTTGCAGGAACTAGGTGTTAGTGATTGCCCAGGAAACAAGTGTTAATAATATGTGAAAATTATATTTTGTATGTTTTTTGACTTACTAAGTCAAGAAATGCCAAACATTTCTCATAATAATGAGCTTCATTCTACTTGTTTACATTCAGAGTATTCCAGAGGAAATTGATGGGCTACTCAATGCAGTTGGAATTGCTAAATATTTGCAGGTAGCATATGAATAAGCTGATTTTCATTCTTCATTGTTTTTTTCCTCAAAAATCAAAATTCTTCAGGGATTTATTTTAATTCTTTTTTCATTTAATGGAAGGAAAAAATCTGGCAAATAGGCTTTCCTCATAATTGCTACAATGTCACGTTAACATTCACTAAGTTTAAAACAAAATGGAAAACAAATGCTCTTGACTTTTCTGGGGAATGATAAATTATGGTGCACCTTATCAGTTGTGTGACTAAAACTACAGCTGTCTGGAATTCAGAATTCTATGTTAAATGGTGCACTTGCATTACTCTACCATATTTTTGATTTTATTAGTTTGTTCTCATAAATGTTAAATATAAATTAATTCTTCTGCTCTCATTTTGTTTATCTAAAAAGCAAAGCTTAAAAATTTCAGCTAGACTACATAAGTGGTTCAGAATGTACTTCATAAAATGCTTCCAAAATCTGAATTGCTTGCTTTGGATCTTGCCTTCTATTTCCTCAGCAGTAAAAGGCTGATCTAAATATTTCTTTGAGCTAAAGAATTAGTTTCATATTTAAGGGGGAAAAATTTAGAAAAGGAGCTCTTTGAACTATTTTTAAAAAGTAGAAAACAACATCCTACATCCCAAATACAAGGAAATTGTACTCTTTCAGGTTTCAGCATTATGCTTTAGAATAGAATTAAATTACCTTGAAATTATTTTTTTTGTGAATTGTATGCCAAAAGTAAAAGGGAAAGTCCTTTTTGTTTGAATAATTTGTGATTTTTTTTAAATAATATAAATGAGCTCACTAGCAATTTTCAGTGTGTGCCCAGAAAGTCAGGATTTCAAATCAACGTCCTATGTTCCAGAGAACCCACGCTTCCAGAGCTTTTGCCAGCTGGAAATCTCTGAGAACAGGACCGGAAGTACTGGCTTAGCACTTTAATTTATTAATAACTTTACCTTATTTCTTTCAGATACATATGTTATTACAGACACTTCTATTTTTTACTTCAACAGTCATATATTGTTCATCTTACTCAAGTCCTGGAGATCTCATTACTTCTGTCTTACATTTGTTCTGTTTCAACATAGTGACATCTGTGTGCTATCATAGTATTAACAATATTGCACTGTTGTACAGTATAGACCTTTAACAGTTACTCAGTTAAGCTGTTGAACAAATGGCTTCTTTTACAAAGCAGAGCAAATGTTCTTATTTGCTGATGTCAGTGTTCAATTTCATTTGCAAGGTGGAAGAAATAAAGGCATATCACCTTGCCTCTTGGCAACACACTTTTGCAGACCATAGATCTGTGTAGAAGTTAGCAGACTGACCAACATGAGCTGTGTAGGCAGTATTCAAGAGAAAACAAGCTACAAGCTACTATAGCTATAAAGTAGTCTTAAGATGTCTCACGTTAACTGCTTGCTTAGATGCCTGACTTAGAATGCTATAAAATCAGTGTATTTTCTTAGAGGCCATATTGTCTCCTACATGTTATGAAATCTGTAGCAACAGCGCAGAAAGTTCAGATTCCTAATGCATGCAGCTAAGCTATGTGCTTAAATTGTAAATAATTTTCTGTGATCCTGCTTTTTGTTCCAAGGCCCCTGAAAGTGGGGGGAAAAACATCTTATTTCAACTGATCACCTTTTACATTTAAACAAGTCAGAGATAATAAACTGTAAAGTTCTTTTCAAAGGATAGCAAGTTTGTTTCAGCATGGGGGTGGGAGGGAAGTTGGTGATCGACTGTGTCCTGCTTTTTAGTGTTCAAAATTATACCAGTCATCTAATGTTATATGGTTTCAACAGTAATAGTGAAATAGACACATATTAGTGAGGTGTATGGAGAAATCATAACATAGCTTCCATTGATTATTTATGTTTGAAAAAATCTTGGAGCCAATTTTCAAATATATATGACAAAATGTGATCATAGAAGCTTTTTGAATTTCACTGAAATTCATTGAATATTTGGTCAGGTGCATTCTGAAGGTGCCACTAAATATCTGTTTGCATCTTTTGGAACTCTCAATACTTTTTGATAGTCTTTTTCTTTTGAGCTTATAAGTGATAACCTGTGAGTGATACTTTACAGAGTTTTTTAAACTACTTCTGTCTTCTATACTGTAGGATTATCTTGGTGTTCATCCATATGAGTACTTTTGGCTTCTTTGAATTGCTGTTATGTTTGTCCTGTGTAAGTTCACTTTATTTCAAGTTCTTCCTACTTTGTAGATATTTTGATTTTTTAAAATTTTGATAAACTAAAGGTTGGTTTTCTCTTGCTACTTTTAGATATACTCCAGTGATTAGAACATAACTACTGTTATGGCCGCAAGTATTAGCTGGCAGTGAGTAGCATTCCTTTCTGTATGCGCTTTTGGATTGTTTTTATAAAGTGCTGTTGAAGAAGGAAATCATCAACTCAGCAAGCTACTTGACATGTTTCTTCTCTGAAAAAAAAAAAAGTTGCACATGTAGAATTAAAGGCAGTAGGCACCTTTTTCTCCCATAAACCAGTCTTGGTCTTTTTATTGTCCAGTCCAAATCACCCCTTTTCTTACTGATACAAAGATTTAGAGCTGTGTGCATTTCCTCATTGGAATGAATGCTTTTCAACTGTGTAGAAAATCATCTTACATCTGTTTGCCACATGGTAGCTATCTAATTCAGAAGAATCTCCTGTAATATCTAGTTGTTAGAGCAATATATAGATATTTTTCAAAACTGTATAAATCTTCCAGACTGTAGAAGTGTAAGACACTCAAAGGCTTACTGCTCTTACTACCCTGGTCTATGACTGAACCAAATCAATGCAGCCCATACCAGGGCTATGATAATAGAACTATCCTATGAAATATCTTCTGAAGGGATTGGACAAAGGTTTATTTAACTGCTTCCACTATTTACCTGAATTATTATTCTTTCACCCAGGAGTTAGGACACTTTTGTTAAATGAGGGGCTAAGCAGTTATTTCTGGACACAGCATACAGCATTATCCTCTATAAATGTCAGTTAAGCTGTCATATGTACTACCTGTCAGCAATGTATAGCAGCTCGCTGTATGTATTCTGTGTACTTTTACCTTCTGTCATTTCATTCACAACAATGCCTGGAAATACCTTTCCTTTTTTCCCCTATCTTATATAACATTATTCATAGAATCCACTACTTTGAATCTCCATGGTCTTCCCATACTGATGCACAATTGAAGATAATTTAGCTTCAAGTTAGCTATTCTTAAATGTAAATAGTCATTCTGCTTCCACTATCATACATTTTTTAGATGAATGAATTCATAAAACTTTTAGAGATGTGGCATTCCTATTTAAACAATATAGACATCATTATTAAACTTAATAATGGAATTAATATATTTTAAAATAAATTGATACCAATTTTTTTACCAATAGGAAAACTATTGCAAAGTCAAGGTAAACAAACTTGTTTAATTAAAACAAACTCTCTAATTACCACAAGTTCTTCATTAGCTGCCTTGTTAGCAGCCTAGTTTTCATAAACTTAGATTTTTGCTCATGACAGAGTTCACAACTGACACACAATATTAATTGTTATTTAAATGGACTTAATTTTGATACATTACATACAGTGTCAGTGATCAGGGGTTAAAAGGCAAGTTCTCTCAGGAATGAATCATGGCATATAAAGCAAGGTCAAAACAAGTCCTTCCAAATCTGTGTTTTGAGACTGTGCATCCTGCAAGCTATTGAGAGCTCCAAACTTTAAAAACTTACTCAGTTGGCTGGGAGTGCTTTTCTGATGCATTTCAGCTGTGTAATTTGCACCCTGGTTCTTCCAAACAAGTGACTGATACAGAAGCAGATTTTTAGAAAAAATATAGGTGCCTGTTATTTAATGCATTTGTAAAAGCAAAGTAGTACAGTGCTCAGTTAATCATTCTGAAGTTGTGCTATCAGAAAAATTGCATGGAATCTGAAGTAATGTGGGTAGAAAAATTTTGTGATTTATGTGTAGTCTAATCAGTAAGCAGTCTTCATTAAAGAAGAATTTCTGAAGGGTGGAAAGTAACAGAAGAGAAATAAAGTTGATAATGTAAAAGCTGTCTCTGAGCTGCAGTACAGTGTGTGTTTACATTATTTGCAAAAGAAAAGATATAAAGAGGGGAAGGCTCCACCAAGAACTTGTGCCTGATTTACAGTCACTAGTGAAAGAACACTGTTAGTTTAACACGTTTCCATCCCAACTGTTTATGACTCTTCTACTGTGAGTTTTCTTCCAAGCATCAGCACAAGGACTTGTGCTTGACACAGCTTGTGGTTTCACATTCAACTGTTATCATGGTTCAAACCTGCTTGGGTCAGCACTGTAATACTTTTCTTTTTGTACTATGTTAATTTGTGAAGGGCCACTATCAAAATTAGTTTTAATTTAATCTTGTAAATCACTTAATACTGTTCCCTTGACATTGAATTAAAAAACTTGTGGATGTGTGTAATTTTTTGCTCCTATTTGGGGTTTTGTTGCTTGGTTTTGTGGTTTTTTTTCCTGATGAGCACTGGGAAAGAAAGACCCATTCTTTTTTTACTGCTGTTTTTCACAGAAAATGGGTTTTTGTTTCATACTTTCCTATTCTTCATCCTTCTGAGAATTTCTGTTGGGAAAACTATTTTTTCTGATACAGCAGGGTTCTGGCAATAATCTTCAGCATACCTGTACTCTTATTAATGTAAGTTAGGCCTGCTGTTCTCAGGGCAGAACATTGCAGTAGTAAAAGAACAGAAATCTATTAAAAGTTACCTTGGATGCTTCATTTACTTTAATAACATCAAACCATATTTACTGCTCTGTAGTTTACCTTACAACATGCAAGAGAAAAGAGAAAAAGGGGAGTCACTTTGCATGCCCATGAGTTATGAGACACTTTCATATGGTGCCTATTTTCCTGTCATGTGAAATTAACAGTGATCATCCACGTTCAAGTTTTGATTAGCACAAATTCTGCCTGAAACCATTTTTGAGAGACTTACTAAGCTAAAACTAATGAAGAATGCAGCATCTGGCTTGCTAATGTTATTAACTACAACAAATGAAAGATTATTAATTTAATATTTGTTTATACACAAAAATAGAGTTTTTAGGATTTCTAAAATGTACTTTTAGGTTTGGGGATTTTTTTAAATACTAGTTTAATACTTTCAATGTAAGTATCTTGTGGCTAGGTACCTCTGTTTCAGATAAATGGAGCCTTTTCTGATACAACTCACCAGCATAACAAAATTCCTTCAAATTTAAATAAATTAAATTGACCATCTTATGTTAGAAGAGTACCAAATACATATATATGCATATGGCATATTTCCACTGAAGCAGTTAAGTGTAACAAGTAAGCAATTCAGTAATTTTTAATTCAGTGTTTGTACCTAGCTCCATAATTAGGTTTCTATTGAATTTCAGTTAATTAAACAGCTTCCATCATAGCTTTTTCCTATCAATCTGACTTTAAAACCAGAGAAGTGTGAATTCTTAGCTATAAGTATTTTTTAATAAGGGTCTCTCCAGTGTGTATAAAATTCCTGATGTTGATCTTCAGCTGATAGTACAGAAAGCATCTTTTTTATATGGTTTTCTGCTTCAGTGAGAGATAGGTATTTGTTACAAGGTTTTTGGTGTAATTTCATTACTAGGTCTTTGGCTTGATTATCTTGAATTTTAATTTTACTTGGGAGATTATTTTTTTGCTACCGATTGATGCCTTGCAAAGCTGATTTTGTAAGTTATAACAGAGAAATAGAATGCCAAAACAGGAATTTATTTCTTCTGTAGTCTGTCTTTCATACAACAGGGAGGTCCTGTTGTACTACTGTTGTAGTGCTAGTCTCCAAAAATACAGTCAAGAAAGGAAAATGTAATATCATACTGTAAGCAGGAGTGTTCACATATATTCAATGTTATGGAAAGTGGTTTTGTTACATTTGTTAGTTGATTTTTTTCTTCTTGATTCTAGCTGGTTTTCATTATATGTTTGAACCACAGCATTTAAACATTTTTTCCTTCCCTCTAGTTTATGAGTTACCTTGGCATTCTCAATCATTTTGTAGAACCTATGCCTATGATTTTTCTAAATTATTTTCCCATTGACTTTTGGCAGTTTGTGTAATGGGGAAATTAAGTTCAGCCTCAGTTGTTTTGGGGAGAAGAAAAGCTCAGTCACATACTTTAAAAATTTTCAAACATGGTATATATTCTGTGTCCAACATGCTCTTTCCTTTACCAATTTCATTATCAAAACACCCTTCTTTGGGCAGCTTTATTTTATAATTTCTGTTTTTAGGGAACATGGAAATATTGACCATTATCCTCAGTATAAAAGCATAAGCTAATAAAAGGATTAATTGCTCAGGTCTTTTTGAAAGAAACTGTAGTTCACAGCTCTTACAGAAAATAGGACATACTGGCTGACTAGGTGTATGGTCTCAGGAGTGAGCCACAATAGATGACTAAAAATACTTTATTTCATATGCCTTTCTTCCTATGCCTTTTGTATTCTACTATGACTGAGAAAAAAATGAACCTTCAGAAAAAGATAATTTTTATTTTACCTCATGATTTCATATTGCCTTTTTTCTGCCCCTTACCCATGCCTCTGAGTAGACCAGCAAAGGAAGATTTGCCAGAAAGTTCTCAGGACTTCTTTTTCTCTATGAGGTTCTTGCTGCTCTTGAACAGCTGGATGTTACTTTGTTCAGGGTTGGGATGTTTAATCTGTTCTGCTTCAATTCTTGCTGACATTTTCTTGTGAAAGTCTTTAATTTGAGAAAAACAGTTCAGTATGCATTCTCCTTGTAGAAAGCTAAGGATCAAAAACATAGGTGACTATTTCAGAAGATGCTATTATTGCTAAGAAGAATGGTATTATCCATCTCGTGAAAGTAACAGAATGAAAAATGAAAGCTATTTTGGCTCTCCTTTATTTTCAAAAAGGATTTTCTCACTGTCTCTCTGTTGGAGGATGACTACAGCTTGTGCATGATTTTCACCAGAAAAGATGTTCTAGACTTGTAACTGTAGTTGCCCTAAATGAATTTAATAAATCTTTTACAGCCCTATTTTATATAATTCTGTGCTCTAGATTTCATATATTCTATATATTTAATTTTATGGAGTATTTAGAGAAAAACAGTAAACTGCTTTTGTCAGGAATATGAGAAGTAAAAGGATACTTCTCTTGTAAATTCTGTTGTCATTTGTTTTTGTGCCACCTACCAAACAGATATACCTTGTCTAATATATCTTAGGAAAAAGTGAATGTACAGTCAGTATTCCTTTTTTATGCTTATTCTCATCTGTTTTTTTTCCTTGCCCTGTGATTCTTCATTGTCTCCTTGATTAATCTTGTGAATGTTTCTGAAAATGAAGTAGCATTGTTTTTTTAATTTTTAAAACCGAAGATCTGAACTGTATAAATTAATTTGTTATTTTGATGGTCTTTGAGCTGCTGAATCAGTTAAACAAAAGATGGTTCAGTTTACTAAGATCTACTCATTGAGAAGAGAATCTTCAAGTTGCCTCTGTATTGCATTGTTTATTTTGTACCTTTGTTTATTGCTTCAATTTTCTGGAAGAAGTCCCAGAATGTGTAGTGTGTTGCCAGACTCTGTGTTTATTTTAGAAAGAGTTCTGGTTGGTGTTTTTTAGGAGGAAACCTAAAAGAGTGAGAGAGGCAGTGATTTCTTTTGCTAGACTTCATGGAGATTTGCATGTCTGGTTTTCTTTTATTTATTTATTTTTATTTTTGTTTTATCCATAGCATTTAGACTTGGCTGGTCTTTTCCTTTTCTTGTTCTCAGTCTTAACAATGAAATATTGAAAATTTATCTAAAAATATAGTGACAATGTAGGGTTTCCTACAACTGAGAACGAGGCTGAATTGGTTTATAACTTGGGATTTACACTGTGCTATTTTAGATTTGATTCAGTCTTTTGGTGCTTAGATATCTTTTGGCTTTTATGTACTACTTGGAAATCAAAAAATGAATAATATTGTTGTGATTTTTCAAGAATACAGAAAAGGTAACATGAGAGAGAGGAAATAACAGTTTATAACTACAGCTTGTCTAGTTTGTTACACTTAAAAAATGAACCTTGACTCTTGACTGGAATAAGAATTTCAAAAAATAGAGCATTATGTTTCAGGAATTATATATTCTTTATCTTTCTCTTGATATATTTTCACATTATAGTAATTGTAATTGCAAGTCAGGGCAATTTTTATGATTGATTCCCATAGTCTAAATCTGTTGTAATCTGAGTATGGGTAAATCCCTGGCAACTAGATAATCTTTGAAAGGTTAAAACATCTCCCTCATAACTTCTAGTTGAAGATAAAGGCCCATTTTTGTAGATGACTTCATATAGTCAGTCTAGACAATCTAATATCAAAAACCATTTTTTACTTGTTTCCTCTTACTTACTGAAACCAATAAGGTGCTTAAGATAGTGACAAATACTAACTCTGTGTAATCACAATCATATTCTCATTAAAAGTATCAATGCCTCTTTTCTCAGTGCTTACACAAATGCTTACCTCCATGGATGAAGGATTAATTCTCCTACTCTTTGTGCTTAGTGTGTCTGCAGAGAGCATGAGTAACTTTGTACTATTGGCTTCTGTTCTGTTGTACTCTTAATGCTGTGAAAAATCATGTAGCAATAAGTAAAATTTTGAGTTATTTTACTGAGTAAATTTTATCTCTTCAGTTGAGAAGCAAGTCAATGCAAATAATATTTCTCTAGTTAATATTTCTCTTTAAATATCCTTTCCTTCAAGCTCTCCACATGTACAGCTCACATTGACTTCAGGGAGTATTCTGTAAATTCAGAAGTTGTGAATTTTGGACATTTGATGAGTGGATTACACAACATATATGTCTCTTGTTATTTAAGTGAAATCATGAAAATGGGAAAGCAAAGTTTGTCTGAAACTAATCCTCTTGTTTCCTTTTTCTGCTGTTCTGAGTGTTGCCACTTTGCTATCTCTAGAGGAGATAAATACCAAAGCTTTCTGTAATGTTTTCCAATTTTCATTTCAGTCCTGCAGCATTATTTTCTCCTGAAAATAATGTTAAGGGTTTTTTTTCAGATTGTCATGCATGTTACTTTTTCACTCTCCAGCAGGGATTTCCTATTACTGTAATGTGAAGAATTTCAGTGAGAGGAGTCTTCAGAAGCAGGGAAATACCACAAAACATACTCTAGGGTCAGCTTTGGATGCTGTGATATTATAATGCCTAAAATTTTTCTGTGTCGTTACAACAAAGTGATTCCGATAATAAAATGGCAACAAGATTCCCAATCCTGTAACTGAAATGACTACGAAGTGATGTTCAGAAGGCTTGCATAAATAGTGGGGAGCTGAACAAAACTAGTCCAAAAGAAACACTAGGCACAGAGATGAACTCTTGCCTTTCTTGGGCACTTGATGCAGCTACCTTAGATTCCCTGGCTCAGGCTCAGAACTTAAGTTCATCTTCTGAGGATGATAACCTAAATAAACAGTTAAAATTATAAAATTATGCTTTGCAGGGCATATGCCTATCATTGTTGCCTGCCATTTGCCTATTAAATAGCAAAGAGCATTTGGGAAGAACCAGGAAGCCATAAATCTGAACCCAGTTGATGGAATTTGAATTTGCACTTGCAGTTTCCGAGAAATATACCTTAGTAAGTGGGTTAAAAGTCTAATTTCGGCTTAGAAATCCTCTTGCCTTTGTCTTGAGAAGGAACTCCAATGAGTCCTGAAATATGAGACCTGGATAGATGGTGACAGCATGTAAGAGGAAGACTGACTCTCTCTGTAGAGATGCGACATCTGGCCTAAAACACGATATATTATGCCTGTATAGGTTTTTGGTCTGATAATTTTAATTTGGTTTTAAAATATAAAGAGGGTGCTTCCCTGTGCCAGGTTGTCTTATCAAGACCAAATTATTGAACGGTATCTCCCTGAGGAAGATTTGGTCAGTTGCTTGTAAACACATTGCAAGAGAATAAAATGCTAATTGCATTTCATTCCTCAGAGGAGCAGTAGGTCTTTGAGAAGTGCATAAATATCTGCACTAGAAGATATTTTGCCTTACTTGGTGATTGGAGCAAGTAATTTATGCATGAAAGCTGTGCTATCTGCTGACTATTGTAATAGAAAAAAAGTAGATTTTTCTTTTGCACAAATACTCATATTTAGTTACAAATCCTATGCCCAAAATCTTTTAAAGTCTAGTTTTCTGAGAGAGCAGATTTTAAGTCTTCAATTATGAGATAGCAGAAGAGCAAAAGGTTACAAAATAAATGAGAAAAAGAAAAGATTACTTCTAAGATGCTTTTAATTTTAGAACTATTCCTTAGCATGTGCCAGTATGTTCAGATATGCAGTTGTAGAATCTTCAATATCAAATCCAGGTTTCATTAATCAGAACAAAAGTACGTTTCAATGCATGGACCTTGAAGAAAAATAGCCTATTAATATCAGGCAGCTTGGTACATTTTGTATTGTATTTGACATGCCACTTTGTGGAGTTGTCTGCTTGTTTGTGATTTTTGTTTTCCTCTTAAAAAATGTAATTTCCAGGTTGGATGAGTTAATTGAAACATTTCTCAAAGATAATGATCCTGATAGCTCTCTGGATGTTGGTGCTGACATGCGGAAGATCAAGTATTCCTTCGTTCACATGAAGGTATTTCTTTTAAACAGAGATGAAAGTGTGGCTGGTACTCTGAAAATAACTTGGAGATATTAATGGTTTAAAAGTGTTAAAAGAAATTCAATGTAGTTGAGAGGTACTGGGAAAGGGTAAAACAATTAAGCTTTCAATAGTGTGGAGGACTCATAGAAAACTTAAATTTAGCTGGGAAAATTCAGCAGCATTTTGTGGAAACATCAGCAAGGATCCCAGCATGCAGTAAATTGTAAGAGAGCACTGGAAGTTACTGGAATCAAGACAAGTTGTTTTTATATGGATAGGTGTTCTCATCTGTATTTCCAGCATTACTGAGGCTTTAGTTTTGACAAACTATGTTGACAGAGGTAAAAATGTAGGTTAAAAACATTATATACTTTTACCTGTTGCACTAATTCTTGTGATGGTGTTGCAAGACCTTCTGAATCATTGAGAAAACAAGATACACTTGTTTCACAATCATTAGAGAAAATAATACTTTTCTGTATTTGGGGATATTGTTTTTCAATATAATAGTGTATAGATTTCTGATTTTAATTTATTATGTTTAAATAATTAGGTTTTAATTATATTTTTAATACTGTGATGCTAGAGAACACTGGAGTTTGTGTAGAAAGAGTAAAGTAAATTGAACCCTTGCTAATGAAGATTAAAAAATACAGTTTTTTTCATACTTGATACAATGGATATAATTTGACAGTCAACTGTGGCATGATTTTTTTCTGTCAAGACTATAGAAAGTTTTTACCTTTCTTTCTATAGCTAGACTCCCTCAGAATAGAATAGAGAGCTGGAGGGAAAGTTAAAAGGGCGTGCTTTTTTTTTTCTCTTTATAGCAAATTATAAATCATCCAATGACTTCAGGTAAAAAACTGCTCTCAGAAGACATCTCTGAAGAAAAAAGCAGTAATGAAGAACTGGAAAAACTGAAAGGACTTCTGCAGCAAAGAGACAATGAAATCAGTATGCTTTGTGGGAAAGAAAGTACTGTTTGGGTTTGAGATGATCTTACAACCATTTTTCTTTGTGTGAGAGAGGGTGTACTGTGTTAAAGGAAATACTCAATTCCCAGCTTTTATATGACAGGACTTCTGCTTTGCACCTGCTTCTCTTTCTGTTTTTACCAAAATCAAAATCCTGGATCCAAGTACCTCTTAGCTTGAGAATGGTCCAACCAATAACCAAATATTGTGGATCAGGCCACATCTAAAACATTCTCCTCAAGCAAATTAAACTGCTTTTTAGAGGGGGAAACTGATGCTATATAAAGACAATCTATTACCTTACAAAGAATAGAATTTCCTATGTGTCTTATTTTTAGCCAAATGAGGTGTTGCTTTGGGGACTACTGGGCAATTTGCCCTTAGAACAAATATAAAACTTGTACTTTTTACATTTAAATTTAAATCTTTTTGCACATAAAAGTGCTAAACTGTTCAGACGTGCTTTGTCTGTTTCACTGCCTCACAGGAAATGTGAGTAGCTGCACTGCAGCATGACAGGTGGGAGGTATTTTTAGCAGTTTGGCAGACCTGTGGGCAAACCACAGCCACTACAGCCCCAGCTTTGTGGCTACTCAGTGGGGAAGGTTTGTAATACAGCAGAGAAATTAAAATATGGTGTTGTTCAATGCAAAGGTAGCAGGGGTTTTCTCATAGTTATTAGTAAGGAGCAAACTCAGTTGCATTCTTTGTGCTCAACCATTCCAGCTCAGTTTTGTATGTCAAGTGAGAATAACATTTTTTATTGGGGTGTAGCATGTTACCTGTCTGAACTGGGGTGGCAGGAAAGCTTCCCCATTTCTGCTCTTTCACAGATGATAAGATTGTGTTTTTCCAAGGCGCAGTTTCAAATAAATTTAGCTAATACAGTAACACATTTCTTTTGAAAGAATTTTCTTTCAAAAAATTCTTCCATTTTTTTTAATGTAAATTTCAATATCTGAATTCCCAGAAATATTTCCTCCTGAAATGAATTACTTCATTAGCATGAGAAAAAAAGCAAAATATCTCCATCAAATACATTTCTGCTCAACAGAATTATGCAGCTTTGCTCACAGAAGTGAAAGAAGGGAACTTGTGCAAATCCATGTGAGAGTTAAATAGAAAGAATATAGGAAGACTTTGAAGAGAAGACTGATTTAGGGAGTCTGCAGAGGCTAAGTGACAGTGCCTCATCACTAGAACATTAATAACATGTCTAATGTGATGAAGTGGTGAGAAGTATGGAAGCTGTTGAATAAACTATGAGTTCACTCTTGCCTACAGTAGCCAGAAGCTATCATAAAAACTGAATTGGAAAGTGTTTTACTATTATTACTTAGTCTAGTTAATAATATTCCCCAAAGACTACTTAGAATTTCTGCTGTTCATTAAGAAGATTAATTAGGATTAAGAAGAGTAGCATACAAAAAAACAGATCACAGGGACTTCACTGCTGCTAATTGAATGTATGCAGGATTTCCATTATATGTCCTCTATGAGCTGTTAGGCAAAATGTATTTATATCTAATATACTTCCAGTAAATTCACAGTGTTATTGCAAGAAATTTCCTAAAGAATTTTTCTGAATTTTAGTGACCTTTTGTGAAAAGCTTACAGATAGGATATACTTGCAAGGCTAACTGTAAATTAAGAAGTTTTTTCTTTTGTTATTCTGTAATAAAAAAGTTTTTTTATTACAGAATTTAAAAAATAAGAAGGGCCTACCACAATGGCA
This sequence comes from Emberiza elegans, assembly GCA_024865655.1. Classification (NCBI taxonomy): domain Eukaryota; kingdom Metazoa; phylum Chordata; class Aves; order Passeriformes; family Fringillidae; genus Emberiza; species Emberiza elegans. The sequence goes on along the minus strand of JALJVW010002597.1, from coordinate 20,443,099 downwards.
ATAAGATCTTGTTTGTCTGTAAATGCTTTTATCAGGAGTTGATTGAATGGGATCAGCCATTGTGGTCAATGTGTGACTTTGTTATTGTTTTAGTAAGGACTAATCTGCTGCTTGGAAAAACTGAGGTGGATGAAAATAATTGCAAAGAATATGTGGGACTTTATTTTCACATTCACATATATGCTTCCATAATGTGAATTTTTTTCACTTTGGAAAAAAATAAGAGTCTTATGGACAAACAATTATGATAGTTGCTTTAAAAAAATCCTTAATATATTTTGCAGATATTCTGGTAACTATGCTGAAAAAAGAAAAAAAGAAAGCACGAGATACTCTTTCCCAGCTTAATGCCACCTCTGCTGGTTCTGTAGTCTTGGAGCAGTCTCCTTCTATGAACTTGGAAGAAAGTCAGAGTCCATCCAGATGTTCTACTCCGAAAGAGGCAGAAGTTTTCAGCTCTTCCGTTCCCAGACAACCTTTTCTTTCCAGAGCAACAGGTTAGTGTAATTAATTAAGTGAACTGTTATTGGGTCATTCCAATATGATTTATAGTATATCTTTCAAATGTGAACCAAAACAAAGGAGCTTTATTTTCAGTCATATTGCACTAATCCTATATCTACAAATGCAGGGTTTTAAATTTAAAGCCCTCTAAGGTTCTGGTGGCTTTTACAAACTTATGTAAATACTCTGTTGAACACCATAGCATAAATTCAGTTGCAGGCCCTTGATTCTTTCAGTAAATTAACGGGAAAAAAATGGGGGTTTGAGCATAATTCATTAAGAAATGTAAGGTAATAACGTTTTCCCCTGGAAAATCCATTTCAATTTATCCATATAAGTGATATTACAGGATTTAAGTTTGTGTTTAAATCATTGTAGAAGCAACTCAAACAATTGAAATAATATTGACCAGTTAGCATGGATTAGCATGGATAGGTAGGGCAGTTTTTATAGTGGTTATTTGAAAAGTGTTATGGGTGAATCATTGCAATTTTCTTTCCTTACGTCATTTGAGCTAGTTATTTATGAAAATAGATAACAATATTCTTGCAAGTTGTTAATTTCAAAATCCACATGAAAAAACTTCCAATAACTGTAGACAGATTTTTCTTGCATGGTTTCATGTTTTCTTCATTTTCTGGTTGAATTGTTCAAATAAAAAGATTTTTTGGTGTGTTTTTGTTACTAAAGAACATACCTCATCCTAAATTATCACATATTACATATTCCTGATTTATATTTCTGTAAGCTTTTTATGCATTTTGGGGGGTGGCTAGCTGAAAGAAAAGAGTTTTCAACATGAAACTCAGACATGGCAGCTTGCAAGTAGAAACTTAGATTTTGCTGGAGTACTAGTGGGAATGGAGTTCTTAAACCATGTATGGTTGCCAATTATCCTCTAAAATTGCATTGTAATTGAACTAGTCAGTTTTCACTCTTGTTATTTTGTTTCAGTTGCTCAGCTGCTGAGGAATTCCCTTTGCCTTCTACTTTTTGTATTCACCATCCTTCTTCTCATTTTATAGGAAGAATTTACTGGATTTGGTGTCACAATACTATAAACTAAATATAACCATGTTCTTATAACACATTTCCTTTTCATTACCTCAGAAATATGCCAGCAAATAATAGCTATATTTTTTCAACAAATTGCTAGTATAATTACACCTTTTATACAGTGGCATTTCTTTGAACTTTTAAAAAAAAACCTCATAAACAGGAGAAAATTCTTAGTTTTGATCAATGCATTTCCTTTTTACAAACATTGTGTGGGTATGTTCATAGGAGTTTTCTTTGAATATAAAGTAGGAAGTTTGAGCATGTCAGCTCAAATTGACTGTGTTATAGAACCTTATTGCCTGCACTCTGCACTGGCAAGGCCAGGTTGGATGGGGCCCTGAGCAGCCTGCTCTAGTGGAAGATGTCCCTGCTCTTGGCTGGGGGTTTGGAACTTGGTCATCATCAAGGTCCCGTGCAATCCAAAATATTTTGTGGCCCTTTGCTAAGTTTGGATGAGGCATCGTTCTCACTCAAGCACAGAGCCTCATTTTTCATCCATTGAAAGACTGAAAATTATGTTCACCACTATAAGATTATCTATCCATTTCAAAATCTATCTAAGCTGTATATATATATATGTATGCTATTTTGTCTATAGGCTTTAAGAATTCACTAAAGATTGTGAAAGGGCTGGGGCCTGAGCCAGGGTCAAACTCCCAGGAAGAAGGTTTCATGTAGTATTAAAGCTGTTCTTCATAATTTAAACACTTTGCATCCTTTACATTGTTTATGAAGATTTCAACTTATAGCATGAAGGCTATTTGGTATGTTAACTATTTCAACAATTTAGCTTTTTTTTTTTTTTTAATTCTGTACTCTCAAACCTGCTATCAGCCTGATTTATTGCATTATAACATCGTATTTCTAGTGTCTCTATTGTGTTTTCCATTTTCCTATCTCATTTCTTTATCCTGAAAATTAAATTAGGAAATCAAAAGTATTGGAAAAAAATACTTAGTTTAGCAAAATAGTTGTTGGAATGTCTATCTAATACTTTTTTAAAATATATTTAGAACCATTCATTTATTTTGCAGTTGATTTCTTGTGTAGCTTTACATTTGCTTGCCCAAAACCAGATCTTTACCATTCTGTGGTAGAATAATATTTACCATTTTTTCCCATATGATCTAGGACCATATCTACATTGAAAGATATGTGTAATCAAGTTTCTTGTCTATCCTATCCAGACACTTCTTGAAGTAGGAGAAAGGCAGTAATACTATTTCACTGCTGAGCTTGATGTAATAATCTGTGAGAACAGGAAATTTATCTTGATCTCATCACAGCAGTAAAACAAATCCTTGTCCAAATTTGTCCCTCAGCAGGCTGACTTTGAAGGTAAATTAGTTGTGACTCAAACAATGGTTAATGTTGTACAGGTACAGCTGTAATTTATCTCTTTTTAGGTCTGTCCTGCACTGAATGTGCATGGTCTTTTCAGAAGAAACTGAGTGAACATAAAAAATCTTCAAAGATTTGACGTACGGTACTATTTACCTACCACTGCCTTTCCCCACCATGTGTATTCCTGACATTCTAAACAGAAGCCTTATTGGAAGTACAGACTCAAGGATTAACAAGGCTTAACACCCAGGTTTGATTTCCATGTAGGTTTTTGGGCACCATTATATAATATTATCAGCTGATAGTACTAAGTTATAAAGAGTTTATTCCATAGAATCGTACAATTTTTTGGGTTATGTAAGGGTCCTTAAGACTCATCTAGTTTCAAACCCCCTGCCATGGCCAGGATTGCCACTCACTAGACCAGGTTGCTCAGGGCCCATCCAAGGTGGCCTTGAACACTTCCAGGGATGGGGCATCCACAACCTCTCTGGGCAACTTGTTAACCTGTTCCAGTGCCTCACCACCCACTGAGTAAGGAATCTGTTCCTAACATGTATTCTAAACACACTATCTTTCAGTTTAAAACCATTGCCCTTTATCCTGTCACTACCTGTCCATATAAAAAGTGCCTCTCCTGCCTTTTTATAAGCCCCTTTAGATAATGGAAGGATACAATGAGATCTCCCTGAATCCTTCTCTTCTCCATGCTGAGCAACCATAGCTCTCTTTGCCTGTGTCTGATTTAATGTTGAAAGGTACTTTTTTTGAACAGGTATGTTTTTAGCTGCTTGTTTGAATATTGTATTTGAAATAATGTCACCAGTAAAATGTCGTTGAACATGAGATTTGGTACTGGAGACCTAACTAAGAACAGCTGTAATTAGACGTGTAAATCATTGTTGTTTTGTATTGTGCTTATTTCAGTTTGTGTCAGAGTCTGGATTAGGCTGTACTTCTTGATAGCCACAGCAGAGAAATATGCAGTGTCCTAGTAATGCCCTAGCTTTCTCTGCTGGTTTTGGGTCACATAGTATTAAATTCTACATTAATTAAAAATTATACCAGTTTACATGCTGTCAAATTTCTTTTTCTTGGATCCCAGAAGACTTCTTTTAGGAAGGACTGGATGGCAGGCAGGCTGCCTGGAAGCAGTGGAAGGCTGTCTGCTGCTGTCATTTTGTCAAGTCAGATAGCATAAAACAGTGAACGGACCGGAACTTGCTATCTTAATGCAAGTGTTGCACCATAAAAGGGGATAACTTGCTTTTTAATATCCACCCTCCATCACAGAGAACTCTGAATTATAAATCCATAACCACATGAGGGAGAGTGAGCAAAATAGCCCTGCGTAGTAGCCATTGTTATTATTGCATCATAATATCTTTCCTGAATCTGAAACAGACATAACTAGCTATGAATTTAAATTGTTTTAGATGAGCATACCAGAAAATGCAAAGATAAGTCATTGACATAATAACCTGAGCATAACAAATGCTTCAACAATTTTGCTTTTAATATAATCATTTAGTTCATAATCATAAAGTATCTACTGCAGCTTTGTGTTAATAATTCATATCTTCTAGACATATAATTGTAGAACTACATATAATCCTTCTTAGGAGTTGAGTCAATCATTAATTAGTAGTTTCAGGATAAATCAGAGAATGAATGAGTCTATCAAAACAAGAAAAAAAATTAGACTTCATTAGACAGTAGAGTGATAAATATTTTATTGTATTTTACTTTTATTGCATTATATCACTTCTTCTGTACAGAGAAGTCTTATTTTGGAATCAGTTTCTGATTTCAATGACTGCCGCTTGCCTCTTAGGATAATTCTGTCAGCATAAAAGATGTATGATATAATTTTTTTACCCTGCTAGATTTGTTTTTCTCATTAAATATAAACAGTTTAGTTACCAGAAAACAGTGTAACTATTGTGACATTTAAAGAATGCAGTAAATCTTAGTAAGAGGTTCAAACTGTTGTATATGCTGATGGATTTGAGAGTGATTATTTTGCTCTTACAAAAGATTTTGTTAGGATAATGTTTTGACCAGTTTGAGCCCTTTCATTTTTTTTTTTCATTGAGAAGTTGTGAAGTTTTTTGAGAGTTTTTTGAAGAATTTACCTTCTATGTATCCCCTTCATGATTTAAGGTCACTTTTTGCTTGACACTATGAAAACACCTATATAAAAAAGTATTCCTGCTGAAAGGCTGTCTAGCTGGCTTAGAAATGTAAGGTGAGAGATGGTTTCTGTAAACAGATCATTCTTATGAATAGCATGAAAATAGTGATGCTAAGACACATACTGCTTATTTCTGAATGCTAAATATTTCTGTCATGTATTAAGACATTTTAAAATATTTATCTTGTCTATTTATGTAATAATTTGGGGAAAATGCTTCCTTCTCTTGTTGAAAATCTTTCTATTGTCTGAAAACAGAAAGTTCCCTAATGCAAAAGGCTGACTGAGGTTTTCAATCAGTGGCTTTCCATCTTATGTCTTTCACTTCAGAGGAAAGGCAGGTCTCAAATGTTCAGAAAAATTATATGCTTAGCAAACCCATATGTTTCTTGGGAGCATTTTCTGTGTCCAGTAGTGCTTTGGGACATCTGGGGGCAGAGTCTTGGCACTGTGCTCATGACAGATCTTTTGTTAACAAACACATGTAGTCATTTTATTGTTATCTGGCCAATAAAAGAGTTCACTGGTGCATTTAGGGCACTGCTCAGAATTACTGCTGATCTTTCTCATTAGTCAGAAAAGAATGTTCTACATTTTCTGTTAGAGGTCCAGGAAAAAGTAGATGTCCCATTTGCTCTCCAGCTGAACTTCTACCAGCTCCTAGTAACATGTAGTGAATATTTCATTGCTACTGTTAAATCTTTGTAACAACTATTTAAAACAAGGTGTGATGTTTTGCTAATTTCTGAAGCATTAAATATTTTCTATAGTGCAGAGTGATTATTGTGTAGAGTGCATATTGCCAAGTTTAAGGACCAAGCAGGAAGTGTCAGATTTCACTGTTTGATTTAGTTGTTTTAAAAAGTCTTCAAAATAAATTCAGCAAATATAAACAGACAGCAGAAGCTTTTGAACAATTTTATTCAACTTTACTTGTGATAAGCTTAACAAAGTTATTTTCTGGCATTTCAAGTTACCAGATAAAGTGTGTATTGCTAGGGCTTCAATTTATGACATAATTACAAATGGCTGTCCATGGCTATCAATGAGACATGTTTGTAGCATATAACTGTGAAAATGTTTTACTCTGTCATGTGCTGTTAGACATTTTGGTATCTCTGTTGTCTTTAAGATCACAGTTTTATTCCATTTTTTAATCTTGTGACATGAACAAAAAATAAAAAATAAAACTCAAAATTATTTCCAAAAGAGAATTACCCTCCTTAAATTTACACTCACTGCAATAAATACCAAGCAGACTAACTCTCTGAATTTATAGGAAACTCAACTAGCTTCTGGGGCTTGCTCTTTTGTTTGTTTGGGTTTGTTTTTGGTTTTTTTTCAACATCTATTCTTCTATCTGTACTTCTTCCAAGAGCTTTATTTTGTTGGAATTCACTGGGAATCCACTGTGACTTTTGCTTGAGTGAGAACTTTGAACTCACTGAGGTTAGTAAACAGCAAAAAAAGAACTGTATTAAGATGTTTAAGACTCCAGAAACATCTCTGTAAGGAGCAACAGATGACTATTCCTTGCAACAAAGAAATATAATTGCATGTTATAAGATTTAAAGGGAGCTCCTGCAATTTATATTCAATGATAAAACCCCGAGTGTTACAATTTTCATCATCTTAACTAAGTGTTTAGAAATATGAACATAGGATTATTTTTATGAGATGAAGCCCAGATTTTTCTCTTTGGAGCTTGGTCCCCATTTGCAACTTCAAAGACAAATTTTGTAACTTGCAAGGATTTAATGAAAGTGAGGAGAAGATCATAGCAGTACTTTAACTAATTTTTCAGAGACTCTGAACCTTATTTATATATTGAAAATGTTGTTATGTAAAAAAACTTACTTCTTCCATCAACAGCTTTTTCTTTCTTCACAATTATTTGGTTTTACAAAACATGTCTGTTTTTTCTAAGATTCTCATCATGTTGTTCTTTCCACTTCTCAAGTGGGAATCTCTTCTGATGTAGAACGTATGTTTGGAAGCTTGTTAAAGATGCTTTTGGCAGTTTTTACTGCCTTCCTCTTGAGTCTGCTTAGATGGGGAAACTTTCCAGTATTTTTGTACTAGTTTACTGTTCTCTTATCCAGATTAGTCTGCTAAATGTAACCTAGTGTTCCTTGGAAGTTCTCTGCTATTTCAAATCTTTTTGGCTTTCTGTTTCATTAGCCATATTTTGGCTGTCTAAAAATACTATTGGATCCTTCAAACTAACTCCTTAAAGTTTTTGGGGGTTTTTTTTGGTGGTTGAAGGTCTTCAACTCTTGATATTTTAGAGGTAAAATATGCTTCCGAAAGTTTCTGCATGTTTGAAGGGTGATCAAATTCCTTTATATATTGACTGTCAGGTTTGGCAAATACGTCTGAAAAACTTCTTCCATATTGTTGTTGTTATGAACACCAGTCTTGAGAATCTACACTGCCTTTTAACAGAGCCACTACATGCAAATTATGTATGCCTATGGGTAATCAAAATACTACAAAGTTTTTCTATTAGCTTAAACTCTAGATATTTCTGTATAGACATTACTAGTTCTGCTAAATAATATCATAGTCTAGATTTCTGTCTCTTTTATTTGTGAATTTAACCTAAAAACCCTTTTTTTTTAATTCTGTTCCTGGCAGAAACAGATATTTTCTTGAGACTCTAGTCTCAGCATATTTGAATATAAAACCCGAGTAGGAATTAGTGGAAATATCCCACAAATCCCTACCTTTTTTTTCCTGATATTTGTACATTTAAGCAGGTTAAGTTTCATACAAATGTTTCAGGCTAGTTTCATGCTTCTGTTCCTGTACAATTTTTTCATTGAAGTTTTGTATGCCTGTTTGCCTTAGTGATAATTACTCTTCAGTTTTGGATGCTTTTGTTGAAAAAAATCGTTGCACAGTTCACTTACCTCTGATGCATCATCTTTTTTCTCTTTACACTTTTAGCTCTGAAATATCTATTTAGTAACTGTGCCTTTAATGATTTTATATACAATGCAAATTAATTCATTAATTTTCAGCCCTGCTAAAAGTTCAGAAGGATACTTTCAAAAGAATAACATTATCTTTACAGGTTATATTTTATGTTTATTATACATTGTATATTTAGGTTAATTTGAGAAAAATTAGACCATTATAGACATCTGCGTGGAAGAAAAGAGTAACCACATAAATGAAAATAAGCTAACTGCTAGAGATGGAGTGATACTTGGTTTTCCACACTTACACAGTAAGTTTGGTAAATTTTACTTCCAGGGCAGGTAAAATCTCTTACTAATTTTCATTGCAAGGCTGGTCTTACAAATCTTTGACTGAGGTGCTCTGCTGTAACCATCTACCAAGCTATATTGAAAGGAGTCTTTGATCTTTTCATAGAGTTGGGTACCAACTGGTCTAAGACTTCCTTAAGTTAAGGCAATTTGGGCATTTGAAATGATCACACAGAGTTATACAAAGAGCTGAAGTTGTTTTTTGTAAACCTGTGCATATCAAAGATGCTTCACATGCAGATAATTATGCCCTTTTCCTGTAGCAGAGGTTATATGACTGAAGAAATTATTTAACAGTTGTAAGCATTTAGCAGTAATTTCAGCTCTTCTTCAAATAACTTGTATCTGACTTGAATGTAGTGAATGGTGGAGTTGGGCATGATAAAATTCTGTCTATTTTTGTGTTCTATTACAGTGTGCTCATGTTTAATTTTCTCTCCCTTAATAGTTTCTTTGTTTTCCATTTTTCCTGGCAATATTCTTCCTCGAGGTGAGTAATTTGGTGATGATTGAGCATAACATTTGCTGAAAGATTTTGTTGTTTCTTTTTTAAATGATTCTATGCTAAATACTCACACAAATAGCCCTGTCAAACTGTGAGCCCCTTCCTGATTTTGAGCATACTTTTACTGAACCCTCATACAAATAAAATTAAATTTCATCTTTTCCTAATCATGTTTCCTAATCATCATACTAATGTCCAAGAATTTTCTATAACCAGTATTTTTGGTCTTTAATGTGTCTTGACTGTAATTATCTCAAGCCTTCTTATTTTGGTCACCTCACGGCCCTTGAACTGCTGCTGCATGTTCATATTACTTAATTTGCTTACAATTACAATCTTAGTTATTGTAATGTTTATTGTAACCCTGTAATTCCTCAAAATAAAGATCATCTCAGAAACAGCATTTTGAAGTTCAGCTCTAGGCAAAACTAATATAGACATGTAATCTCAAAATCTGGTGCTGTTTATATCAGATGCTGTGTTTGAAGGCTTCTGCAGTTTATTTTATTATGCATATTATAATGCCACTATTGCTTTCTGCTGCCATTTTAGGCTTTCTACTACCTAGATATAAAAGCCTTTGAGAACATCAGTTTGTTATGCTGGAAGTCACAATAAACTTTCCCAAAAATCTAAATGGAAAGATTAACTTCTTCCTTAATATTTGTTATGCATTTGAAGCACAAGTCTTATGAGGAACAGCTGAGGGATCTGAGGTTGTTTAGCCTGGAGAAAAGGAGGTTCAGGGTGGACCTTATTGTTCTCTACAACTACTTGGAAAGAGGCTGTAATGAGGTGGGGGTCAACCTCTTCTCCCAGGTAAAAAGTGACAGGATATGAGGAAATAGCCTCAAATTGTGCCAGGAGAGGTTTAGATTGGATATTAGGAACAAATTTTACTTATAAAGGGTTATTAAGCATAGGAGCAGTCTGACCAGGGGAGTGGTGGAGTCACCATCCCTGGAAGTGTTAAAAAAAGGTATGGATACAGCAGTTGGGTATGGTTTAGTGGTGAACTTTGTGGTGGTGCTGGGTTAATTGTTGGAGAACTTGATCTTGGGCTTAGATGACCTCAGAGATCTTTTCCAACATTAACAATTCTATGTATCTGTGATTTACACTCTATTTTATGAAGACACTGGAGGGTTTTTTTCTTAGTCCTCAACAGAAATCAAACCAGTTTCTCCATATGTATGTCTCAATAATATAGGGAATACAAAGAGGACACGTTGCTGTGTCACTGCCAAAATAGACAGCAGCACCACCTCCTGGGCATAAAAGTACTGGAAATACCTGCATCTCTTCCAAAGCCAGATAATTCGCAGGGAGGGTAAAAACCCAGCATAAACTGCTGATTGATAACTTGTTGTTCAGTTTGGTTTCTTTCTTGATATCTGTTACTTAGTGTTTAGATTAAGTGCAAAAGCACAAGATTTATTGTTTCTTCATGTTTTAACTTGCTATTATAATTCTTTATATGTATGTAGCCTATTCTCTTCTGGTTTCTGATGTGTCATATGCATATTTAAAATGATAAGTCTTAAGACATTTATAGCTCAGCCTTTTGCATGTTTGTTTTCTGAGCATAACGACTTGGCCTGATGATCAAAACATCCGCATAGCTGAACGAAAATAACGTAGGGTAAATAATCTCCAGCTCTTGTGGGGATTCCCGAGTTTGGGCACATAGCCTGTAAAGCTAAGTTAATCAGAAAAAGGAGAAGTGCTTAGGAAAATAGGTCTAAGGCAGTCATGAGGTTCATAGTATCATTGCATGACCAAGCAGAATTTATAGTTAGGGCATCTGTAAACAACAAATGGTGTTGATCTCTGTAGGCATGTTAGTTCCCTATGATGTCAGTTGGACCTAATCATATATCAAACACTCATGTAATGTTTCGATACTCTGTGAATTAGAACTTTAATCTATTTATCCTTACAGTTTGAAGAATCAAGGTTAAGTCCAGAGAATTTCTTTCCCGTATCTAACTTCCCTTGTAAATTGTTGCAGGTTGCTATCATGTGTTGCTCTTAGGTATAACTTTGAATGATTTAATGGTAAATAAACTGGATATAAAAATTAAGGTATTTTTCAAAGTTAAAAAAAAAAAAAGCCTTGATAGGGATTTCCGAGTTTTAAGATTGCCTGGAATATATTTTGGAATGTGGCCTGTTTGATTTTGACTTTAAAATTTTGACAAATGCTTCTTTGAGATAGGGATATTAACATATCCATTTCAATCCACAAAATTATTATGCAGCATCATGGGAAAATGGGAAGAAATACTCGGAATGAACATCACCATTCTTGAAGAGAAAGTTTACTTGAGATTTGTAATACAACTTTGTGGTATTTTAGACTCAAATAAATAGGCGTGTTTTAATCTGTGACTGACAAGCCCTGAATGAATAGAGCTTTTTCCAAATAAATGATTTTGCTACACCCTTCCATGCATTTGTTGCCTAGGTTTGATTCCTGCAGTGTACTTTGCGTAGAGCTACAAATTTAAACTGGTTTGAAATTTAATATGGTATAAAAAGTATCTGCTTGTCTGTTAAACAGAAATGATCTCTGCATATATGTAATAGCACAGCTCTACAATATTTCTCAAATTAAGCCTTTGGCCTAGAAATGTCAGTCATTTGGGACCTGCCTTTTTAAGAAACTGCTAGAAGTTGCATCTATTACAAAAGGGAAGATCTGTGGTCAGGCTATTGTTTCAGAAATGTCTTCGCTGTTGGCATTCTCATGTGCCAGAGAGGTGCTCCAGAGTTTTCTTGTTTTGCACACTTAAAAGTCTGATTTTCTCCAGATTTTTAAAAAGAAGGAATAGATTGAAAGGTGCCAACCATGAGACATGTACGTTTTTATATTCCTATGGCTGAACTTGTTAACTCTAGCTCTTAATATTAAATCATTGAATTTATATTTAGGGGAAGAAAGCTTGGGTAAATTGAGTCATGTCTTGAACTTTTTCAGTAAAATAACTTTAATGCTGGGTCGAAAATTTATATGATAATGTCTAAAACAGTGGAGGAGGACTCCAAAAAAAGGAAAAAATTGAAAAGATGATTGGTCTTTTATTCTGTCTTACACTCTGCTCCTGGACTTTTTTTATTCTAATGTCGGGAATCTTTTTGATCTGTTTAATGGAATAAATTGAGAGACCATGTGCTGGTTACACATAGCAAATGTGTTTCTGAATACTACCTTTGTCTTTCTTGTGAAAATACTGTGGCTGCCAGGAAACTGTAGTAGGAGTAGACAGTGGAAGCAATTGATACTACAATAGTTATTGTACCTCACACTTGACAGTCTGAACTCTGGGAGGGAAAAATTTATTTGGAAGGGATAAAAAAGAATGGGCAGGTATGGACTGGAGTTCTCTTTTATAAATAGGGTAGAAAGGAGCAAAATTATATGTGGCTTAGGATGTGTTCCTAATGAATCTGTGAATAAGATCAGAAATGAGAGAGACTGTAGTTTCAAGGGAAGGAAGAGCTAAGTTACTAGGAAATGAAAAGTGAACCCTAGAGAGTTATTGAATGGGAAATGGGCAGAAAGACAAGACCAGTAATACATGTTTTGAAATTCACATGCATTAAAATGGAAACAATAGTTGGGAAGTGGCTGCTTGTCATCCTTAATTTACCTGTAGCACTGAAGAACTGAAAGTTCAAAGACAGAGGCCTCAGAGGAGTCACATTTTAGATTTAACAGACATTCCTTAAATTAGTAGTGTCATAGGAAAAAGAGGTACAGTTTTAAACTGAGGCATATATAATTGTGATCCCCTTGGTAAATTTGTTAGTCTTTAAGATGAAGAAGATTGGTCTGGAGTCAAAGCAACTAGATTAATAGCAGATTTTTTTTCTTTATCGATACTTTTAAACGCTTGGTTTGGAAAAACTGTGTTGTTACAGTCAAAGACCTAATTTTGTCATAACACACATTATGCAGGGCGAGGTCTGGTAAAACACCTGTTAACAAAGTCCAAAAAAATATGATTGACAGCCTGTTCAGCTCATCTGATAAGCATCGTGTATTTCATGGTTTCCTGTTACAGCAGCCCAAGTGTTTGTTACAGAGGCTTTCTCATTAAAATGTCCTTTATCTGCCTCTGAATGAGGCATTAAGAGTGTCAATGCCAAGAATAACAATGACTATGTTATGTCATGTTCCAATGAATAGTCTCTCTGCAGGCATTTCATAAGTGACTCTTTACAGTGCATTCACATGTGAGCCTGTACAGAGAGAGGAGAGGAAAAAAAGCACAATGGAAAAAATGCAATAGTATCAGGTCATGCATGGATAAAGTAGTCAGTGTGTTTTTTGTTTGGAACCTGTTTGATACTATTTTTCCAGAGAAATGTAAAAATGAATTTATTATTACTGGACTGTAATGCTTTGAGTGGTTAAATATGTACCACTGGTGTACAGTTCTGGGGCTAAATTGAGGTTTTGTGTGGCTGAATGGAATGCCCAGCTTGGTTGGATTGAAAAATGTCATAAGACTTTTTTTTTCCCAAACATTTCTGCCAAGTGCGTACAGGAAGTGGCTTTGGCAGTTGTATCCAAACAAGTAACTTCATTTCCTGGAATCTGCTTTTTGCAAAATGTGGACTTTAGGGAAGAAAGTGTAAAGAGGGATGTTAAGTGGTAGAGGAAAGATCACCCTTAAAAGCCTTTGAGAAGAAGGCACAAATTATCAAACTCCATTTTTTCTAGATATAGTCACAACAGTGTTATAAAATTTCTTTTTTTGAAATTGATAGTTTATTTATATAGTAAAAATAATATTAAAAATCTATTGACCATAACTGCACATAATTATGAAACCATTATATTTACTATGGTCTGTTTAATCATGGTTTACTTTATGTCTGGTGTTTACTAGCAAGGCAGCTACAAAGTAGTTGAGATAGAAGAGAATGTGTTGTATGACCACTTATATTAAAAGGACCTATTAGCAACCTGAGATTTTGTAAAACTTCTGCTTATTGTCATTAAAAAAAAACTAAAAAGAGAATATATGTTGCAGGTATAGTTTTCAGATATAAAGAACACACAAGTTGATGTAATATTAAACATATTCTGCTAAAAATACAAACATGTTATCTGACTGGTCAGGTGCTTTTTTGCATGCTATTGCAAGTTCATCTTTTTCTAGTCTAACTTGCTGGATTTGAACTACAGGTTTTTTTCCTTTGTTTTGGGGTGTTTATTTGTTTTGTTGTTTTGGGGTTTGTTTTTTTTTTTTTTTGGTTGGTTGAGGTTTTTGTTTTGGTTTTTTTGAGTTTTTGGGGCTTGTTTTGGGTTTTTGGGGGTTTTTTGCCAACTCTCTTAAAGTTACTAACCTTAATATTTCAGTAATAGTGCCTGCATTATAATGTACTGCTGGGTATCTGCCAATAAAACACAGCCTTCATCATCCTAAACCCTTAATCTCAGGGTCAAATCATTGATATTTTTCAGATGTTTGAAAAGCTGTAGTCAGAAGCTGTTTTGCATCAAATAATTTTTAAGGGTTGTTGCTAATGAGGGGCTATTTCAGAGTTGCTAAGAGGGAAAAAGTACCTTGAGAAATGCAGTAGCAATGAGTTATACTGTGATGCGTCAGATAAGAACCTTGGACAAAATTTTAAAACTTCCATTTTCTTATAAATAATATTAAAAATCCTAAACTTCAGACAGCAAAGTAAATACTTTTAAAAAATCTTAATTTCAGAAAAAAAGCTTCAAATTTCACAGATAATCAAGAAATCAGAATATATAGTTTTAGTAATAGATATAGTTACTTACTACACAATGACAATATATAAACCAACTTTGTATAACTGTTGTTCTATGTAGTCTTTATCTAGTCATTAAAGATTCTGCTAGTGGATGAAGAGACAGGAAAAAATGCTTTGGAAGCAGTTCAGAACAATAATTAAAACATAAGTAAAGATAAGCAAACAAGTAAACCTTTCGCAAGTGGCACAGGCTGTTCTTGCTATCATAAACAGCAGCTGCTGTACATTTTGGGCAAGTGAAAGCCTTACCTTTCCCTTTTCATATTTAGTTCTTCTCAGATTTTATTCTTCATGCAATCAACTATTTTTTTGATTTTTTAATGTTCACTTTTTTATTGCTTAAGCAGACAAGCTTCAGACAGTTGTTGTTAGCAGTTGTGCCCTTTGACTACTTGTGCCACTCTTTTTATTCCAAAAGAAGTTAAATTCATTTGTAAGAATAATGCACAAGCTCCTGTTAACATTTGCCTTTGCATGTTTCTGATTTTTCACTGAATGCTTGTGATAAAGTGGATTGTCTAACAGAGGTTGTTAGCTGGCTTATTCTTGTTGTTTGTCATAAAACAACTCAGCTTTCCACTGCATTATAGAGGCAATACATTGCATTGAATAAGATCCTAGACTGAGATGCAGGGCATCTGGTTTTTATTTCAATCCTTATTATTTACTAAGTTTGTGAACTTACACAAGTGACCTCATCTCTGAATCACTTTCTTCAACTGTGAAATAAATTGAGAGTGACTTATCTTCCTTGATCACTTTGAGATTTCATGTTCAAAGGCCATCTCTAAGAGCAAAACCTTGTTTTTCTAACATTGAGGAGTAGCTGAAATGATTTGTGAAAATAAGACTGTGAATTAGATGCAGAAACCAACATGAAATCTTGGAAGTCTTGACTCTTCATTTTTAGTCAGCATAACTATCCAAGCCAGTTCTTGAAATTTTCTTTTCATTGATAGCTTATTTGTTTGGGAAGCTTTGCAGAAACTCTAGACTATGCTGGCTACTTAAAATTCTATACAAGCATGGGCAAACGTATGGTATGTTTGATATTTATTATAAATTCTGAGAGTAAGCTACTTGCAAAGCTGTCTCTACTTGCTCAGTAAAAGAGAGAAAAGCACTCAGAGTGTGCTAAAAAAGTTGTGTTGAAATTATTGAATATTTTTATTATTAATCTTTTCTTCTGCAATACCTCCCCACTTTGATCAGCACACCTTATTTATGCCATTTACATCCAGCTATAATTCTGGGGAGAAATAATTCTAAATATTTTAGAAATTTCCTTTAATCTTTAAGTGTACAGAGAGAGACTGACATCAGTTTGAATAATGACCAGTGGTTGGAAATAGAAGAATGTTGTAGCTTTGTATCAGAACCATTGAAACAACTTTGCATCAGGAAATACTAGAAGAAAAGGAGTTCCGGGAATATATCCTTTGGATTTTCAGCAGGTTTCTTTAATTAACTAAAGCCTGATACACGAGCTCATGGCTCTGATACAGCACATTTAATATTGTAGTAAGGTTGAATGACAAGGAATGTCCATAATTTATTGTCCCCTTTTGGTCTTCAGGAAAACAAGCGGTTTAAAGCCATCAAATAAACATAGTGTACTTGGCTTTCAGGAAGAAAAAAATTAGAATTATGCTATTTTTCTAGTGATAGTCACTTATTTCAACAGATTTTCAAGGAGCAAAGCTGCTTTTAATTCTATGTCCTGACATAAGCAGATTTAGAGCTACAGAGGTTATTGGTCCAAAAATTCTATTTTGATCCTTTGTTGCAAGTTAATTATATAGTTCACTTGGTTACAAATTTTGATTAAAAAGGAATTGAAAGAAGTTTCTTTTCACAGTGGAAATTGTGCCAGTATGAAACAGAATTTTATTCAAATACTTTATATTACATTATTGGGTTTTTCATTTAGTTTTGTTTTTTTGGTAAGAGAAGTTACCTCAAATAGCTTCCAGGACCATTGAATTTTCACCAGAAAAACTCTGTGGTATCATGAGCCAGAGAGACAACAGGGTATTCTTGCCTCTGTGACCAATCAATTTTGCCTTTAATATCTCTGGTACAAGAATGTCATCACTTTTGATTAAAATGAGAGTTTTTTGAATCTCTAGTACAAGAATGTCATCACTTTTGATTAAAATGAGAGTTTTTTGAATCACAGAAATAAAAATTGATAATTATAATTCAGAGGAACCCAGATTAGTTTTAGTTATGATTATTCTCAATTTTAATACAATAGACTTATTAGGCATCGTAACAAAGTTTTACTTTTCTCTATTTATTTACCTTGGAGTCTATAGGCAGAATAAATAAAGCTGAGAATAAATTACTGCAAGCAATTGTCTCAAGAGAACATATTTAGGTTATGTCAAATGTTATTGTGCAATTGTATGTGTGTTGTATAAAAGAAAAATAATTTGTATGTTGAATAATGAAGATGTCCTTCTAGTTTTGGGGGGATGGGGGGAGAGTTTCACTTGTTTATTCTCAGGAGCAAGAAAGGCTATACGTCCCTCTGCTTATCCACATGTTTATTGTGTACATATGTTGGCTGTCTCTTGAATTGCCGTGAATGTACTGGGGGAAAGATATCTGCACCTGTTTGTTCGCAGAATCAGGAATTTAGTTTCTAAATTAATTTGCTTTCCATTATCCATCCACTGTTGAGGATGGAAAAAATGTGTAATCATGTAGTGCGAATATACATCTAATAGTAAGGGATCTGGAATTACTATAATTTTTCAAAGGCTCATGGAATATATATATTTCTATAAATAGGAACCCACCAATGAGACAAAAAGATAAAAAGTGGTCAAGAATTTGCTTAAGATGCATGAATAGATTTCTGGAAGACAAATATTTTGTGAATTATTATAAGCAAGTAGATGTTGCAAAATTGTAGGTTTATTTTACCACACTCCAATATCACATCTGACTTTTATATCATGGGGAATGGTTGCTGTACACGAAGACAATGAATTATTATTTTGCTGAATGTGGTAATTTGTTGTTATGGAAGCAGGACTTATTTTAATGGGATAGGCCACACTAACCCGCAACTACAGGGCAAAAGGCAGTTCCTCCCTTTAGGGACAATTTAAGATGGAAGCTTCATCCAAAATTTGAATTAACTTGAGCATGATGAGGTTCCAGGGATTGAATTTGGAGTTAATATGTGCACTTCTGCTTCAAAACTATATTTGTAAACCCTGACCAGTTATTTCTGGTGTTTACTCTGAAGACAAAAAATAACACGAATAGCACAGATCTTTTGGTCAACTTAGTGGCAATTATGAGGTCTTAGCTGTCTCTGGCTATTCATTCTCCCTTTGTTATGATATAAATTCACTCTCTGCAGCAGACCTGCTCTCAAAGAAGGTATCTTAATCCCAATATGGTGGAATTTTACCTTGAGGGTATGAGAGAGTAGGAATTCATTGTCCAGTGCTTATACTTAAAGTGCTTACACTTTAAGCTCAAAGCAGAAGTTTCTTTCCATGAAGTAGTAGTTTTCCATTAAAATGGCTTAAGATATATTTAACAAAGAAAAAAATCTCACTCCAACTTTTTACAGCAGCAATAGCATAAATATTGTTCATGGCCAGTGTGATCCCCCTAACTGTAGCAAGCCTCAGATTGTCAGGAGGAGAACTAATTTTTAATGAATATGTTCCTCCTCCATTCCCCTTTATATTCCTTCTTGGTTAGACATAAAAGGTGTTCTTCATTCATCATCCTAGAGTGCATGTACCATGCTCCAAAGATGAATGTGCAAAGAGGAAAAGGTCCAGGTGAAGCCCTGGATTGAAAGGAAAAGGCTTTGAGATCTGGCTGTGAAGGGCAAGACATACGATGTAGTAAAGAATAATCCTTTTTTAGCCATTTGAAGGTTGCAGAACTGGCAATGGGGAGCTCTCACATTGAGTCTTATTAATTCAAAATCTAGAGATATTTATATATTTGAGTGGCTATTTTCACAATAAAAATGGATGTTAAGGATTGTATTTCAGGTGATAATGATAGCACTAGATGGAGAATTTAATGTTCCTGATTTTAATTACACTTTCAATTTAAAATATAGACATTTTAAGCATTGCTTCTAGGTCAGATGGGTTATTTGAATCCTATGGGTTGGGTTTTTTCAAATGTTTCTCAGTCTTCTATGAGGAGTGTCTGTGCCAAGAGGAATAAATAGGGATATTTGTTTGAATTCCAGAAATATTTCTGTAGTATTAATGAAATTTCTCAAGCTTTTTTTATTCCTTCAAGCCATCTAAACTAAAGACACTTCTTACCACTTACTACTTTTAGTCTTGATATAAGAAGTGAGGTTATTGCTTTTATCATTTTGTCATACGTAAGAAGTCCCAGATTTACCACATGCAAGGTTTTAGAGGCTTTTAGCTGACACATAAGATTGGGTAGTGCAATACTAACTTTCACCGACCCTGGTAACACTTTGGCCAACTTCCTTCCATCTTCCTTCACTCAAATGTGTCTTTAGGTGGTGTTTCTTTTGAGCTGCACTGAAATAGCAAGTTACACATTCTGAGTATTCACTTAAGTATATATCCCCTCTAAGGAAAAATCCATCCACATACTTAACCTTCTGCAGTTGCTCTGTGGGTTTACATTGACCATTTTTAACCTCCTTTGTGGTGAAATTGCCACAGCAGAAGTACTGTCATACCTAAAGTAACTGAAGAAGAATGCCAGTGGATGCAATCAGAGGATAGGAGCTCTGTTATCACATTAGGAATTTCAAAGCATAAAAGCAGATATTCAGTTGCAATAATTAATGACTTCTTGATTTATAACCAGAAAAAAGGGTCACCTCACAAGGGCCTAACTGTCCAGCTGAGTTTGTCAGTTATATTTTTGTTGATAAAAGCAGTGTTTCTGTTCAGTATACATGAATTTTTCTCCACAATGGTTGATATATTAGTAGAGTCTGAATGCATTTTTATTTAAATGAAACTTTTCAAAGTCATCTGTAAGCTACTAAGTAAAGAAAATCACAGATTTATCTTAGAATTTCTTAAGCTTGGGCTGTATTAGAAGAATAACAAAAGAAACATTTGAATGGAGTTTGTCTCTGCCTTCATACAGAGTTTTCCGCTGGTCTCTGGGACCTGGGATAACAGAAGGCTGGTGGTGCTAGTAATGACTAAAGTGAAGAAGCACTGCCTTTTCCATGTCCTTAGCAACTAGGCCCCCCTCCTCATTCTGCAGGGGACCCACGTTTTCCTTGGCCTCCTTTTGTCACCTGTATATGTATAGAAGTTCTCCTTGTTGTCTTTAAGCCACTTCTTTACATACTACACTTTGTGTAGCCCAGTACAAGAAAGGAACAGTTAAACAGCATAACATCCATACATATAAGGTGATAAGGCAATGCTAGGTCACAGATTGGACTCGGTGATCTCAAAGGTGATCTCTTTTCCAACCTAGCTGATTCTGCGATTCCATATACTTACTGTACAACTCACATAAAATCAACGTGAATATCCAGTGGCACTGGAAACAGCCAATGGTTTCAGTCTTGGCAGACAAAATATTTTTGATGAAAACAAAGGGAAAATACCTCATTCTTTTGCTTTTCTCTACAGAATGAATATATTACGGATGGAAATTGAACTTTCCTTTTAACAGTTTTCAGTTGCATTTCAAAAGGTCTTGCTATAGATGCAATTTGGTATCCTAAAAATTTGATCAGCTGTTCATATATATTTTTGTAACAAGGACAGCTACTACTTTTCCATTTTGATTAATTTATAAATACTTCCATTGAGGCAGGATTTCTCCTTTTGCAAATGACCACTAATGACTGTAAATCAAACGCATGTGAACTTCAGTAAATTTAGTATTATATATTAAGAATATTCAAGTTAATTCCTGCTCATGGAATCTGAAGGTCTTATTCTTAGAATATTCAAAGGGAATACTACTGATGTATTGCATAATTTTGTTCATAAAAATGTGATGTGCATGCTATTTGTCATAATTGCAGGAAAAAATGGATTTAAACTCTGAGCTATTTGTTTTACTTCATCTCATTTTTATCCCACTTTATTACTTGTTTTACTTTATCCCATTTTTAGTGAGTAGTAGAATCTTAGTAAAGCTAACTGAAATATAGTTCTAATTTGCCATTTTAATAAGTTGTTTTGATGAATGCCTCTGCTTAAAATGTTTTATTAAAAATGCAAATTACAACTTTACCTAAACATGCTCAGCCTTCTAGACTATGTTATCACTAATTTAGAAAGCAAGTGCACTTACTTCATGGACTTTACAAAACTGATTTTAAAAAAGAATGTATATGGCATTCAGAATAGTTTTTCTTTTTTCTACAGTCTACAAAGATTTAATGTTTCGTTTACAATTCAATCCTTCAAGATAGATTTTTTTTCCCATCCAAAATGAAATGCAGTCAAAAGAGTTCTTAAAAGCAGTAAAAAACCTTTAACAGCTGAGGAAAGTCTAAAATAATTAGAAGTTTTACCTAAAGATAGCTCAGAGTTTTGTAAAAAACAGTATGATAAAATTTGAAAAGCAGAAGTGAAAGTTCAGGAGAAAAATTAGCCAGTTTGATTTTTCAGGCCCCATTGCTATATCCTCCTTTTCTGCTTTGTCTGCTATTTGAAAACCACTATAGATGAAAAAATTGAATGGATTAATATGGCTTAACTGGCAATACCTCTCTCTTTCTACATTCACTAATCTTTACTTTGTGTTACTAAAATGCACTCTTTGTGTAACACAAGAAGCACAACAGCCTTAATTCCAAAGCATATTCAACACCTTTTGTCAGGGTAGGTGTTTTAGGAACGTGCAAGTTACACAAGTGTTCTCTGTCTGCTGATTTATGGGTGCAGGACTCCTATTTCAATTCTGCTGGACTTCTGGAGATTGTTATGTGCCTAGAAGACCTCAGTTGTGAGATTAGTTGAAACTACTGAAGGCTCTATTTTTTGTGTATACTTAAAGTACAGTTAATATGCATTGATGCAGTCTGTAATGTAGCAGTTACAGGATTCCCTCGGAGAGGGATAAAATGCTTCTTCAGTAGGTGAGTGCTTGAAATTTATTGTGGACATTGCTGAGGTATAACATGCCTAATGCTATACTGTCATGCTATTGTTTTTTCAAGTCTGCACATTGTTACATAACAGGCTTCTGTGTTCATTCTCAGAGATGAACCCCAATGAAGCTTTGAAAGGGCAATAATCAAATTTCTTTTTTTTATGGATCAATTTTATTCATTTCTTAATTGTTGATGTTCAGCTTCCAAAAGATCTAAGTGATGGAAGGGATAAAGCTGTGTTCATCTTGAATATAAACAGATAGTAAATTTTAAAACTAGTTATTTTAGATTGCTGTCTGGCAAAAATAAATAGCTTACCAGGAAGTTTATCTCATGGTTTCTTCCCTGAGCTCTCTACCTCAGCCTTTCTACCTGTCTACTTCTACCATTCAGTGCTGGTGTTCCTGCTGGGAGAGAAAAAAAAAAGATTAATTTCTCATGAAGTGGCCCCTGTACTCCTGTAGTTTATAGCATGAAATATTAAAAGAAAAAGATAGCCCCAAGATGGTACTAATTAATGGCGTACCCACTACAGATTTTTTTCTTTTCTACCCAAGATGTAGTATATAGAAGCTTCTACTTCAGAAAACCTCAGTGTCTTAATAAAGAAAAAGCTAAAACGTAATATGAAATTAAAAGTACAGTAAGTTTCCAAAACCAGATGGAAGTTTATAACAAGTTCTTTTCCCTCTCCTAAAGTGTTCTGAAAATGAAATATGCCTCTTTTGTGGTTTATGGTGTTACTGGCAAGCCTGGTGGTAGAAGTTATTCTCCTGACACCAAAAATACATGCAGATGTCTACAGATGTCCCTAACAAAAAAACTTCACTTGCATTTGATCCAAGCTGTCATGACTCCACTGATGTAGGTTGTCATTTTGTAGAGCT
This sequence comes from Emberiza elegans, assembly GCA_024865655.1. Taxonomy (NCBI): domain Eukaryota; kingdom Metazoa; phylum Chordata; class Aves; order Passeriformes; family Fringillidae; genus Emberiza; species Emberiza elegans. The sequence goes on along the minus strand of JALJVW010002597.1, from coordinate 20,420,433 downwards.
CCTAAAATATTGTTTTCCACAACTCAGAGTAATTCTTTTAAAATTGAGAAAGATATATGGAAAAGGAGAATTCACATACCATGTCTATCACTCAAAACAGCATAAAACACATAAATTGAGAAAATGTTGGGGCTATTCTTTTCTTTTATAAATATGTTGGTCTGGTTGAAAAAAGAAAAGTTTCTGAGCCTAGAAGCCCTTTTTCAGATCTAAAACAAAAGTGGCAAATATTGCTGCTATAGTGTGTCAAGTACATGAAGCATGTAAAAACTAATTTAATTTGCTATTACTCAATCTTAATTGAAATCCTCTTCTTAAGTTCACTGGTCTAAATTTGATTTTAAATCAAATCTGAGTTGACACAAGTGCATAAATATAGGCCCTTTCTTGTATTTAGTAAAACTTTTACAACTGCATCAACCATTGAAGGGAACAGATTTACTGTTCCTAAAAACAGGGGAAATGCAGTTTCTTTGTAATATCTGGTGTTTGATGTAAATTGTACAATGAAGTATGACATATATATCCTGTTTTATGAGAAGTTATCTGAAATGTGTGATTCTGTCGTATGCAGAAATGAATCTTATTTATTTAGAAGTGGCAGCACCATTGGGTGGGTCTCCTAAAGTTCTTGTGGGTTTGACTTCATATTTTCCTTCATATCCACCCACTGAGATTCTGCCAAGCCTACCATGCTTCGTTTCATGCTTTCCCTTTGTACCTACTAATTAAGGACTTTGAATCTGTGTGTGTATTATACAATCAAATATGATCTCACAGGCAGCTTTAAAGAAGTAAATTGCAAAAGCAATTGCAAAAAGATTGCAAAAGCAGATGATTTTTTTTTCTTTTGAAGCAGGATGTCATACATGAAATGCAAAAATTTCTCCAATAGTATTTGTGTCAGAACACTACTATTTTATTCCCCACTGCTGAGATATGTAAACATTTTGTTTCTGCCAAATAGCCTTAAACTGCTTTCTTATTTCCATGCTCCAACTTTGGCATTGATAACACTGGTGCCCACTGGCTTTTTAAAGAGAATATTCTAACATAACTAGGCAACAGAAAAGTAGGCATGCTGTAAATCATCAGTTCTAGTGCAGATATTCTAGAGCATCTTGATTCCATTCCATGTAATCAGAGAAATTATACTAAAAATTATATCTGAGAAATATAACAAATTATATCTGAAAAATCCATAAGAAACAAAAAACATAATCAGACCAAAATGATCCTGTTATCTGAGTCTGACATCTAGGAAAATATGTGCTCTATCAGGTAGAAGTCGTGACCATATTTAGTTGCTATTAACAATTTCCTTTTATCCTGCAATTCTCTTTAAAATTGTGTTTTGCAACATTTGACAGGGAGGCAAACTGGTATACTAATTTTCTGGAAGAGGAAAATGAGGGAGTAATATTTCAATAGTTTCAATCTTTACACATGGATATCATTCTAAGATTCAACCTGATATTCAACCAGACTCACCACATTTCAGTAAGGAGCCTAAAACCACGTTTCTTTCATTAGACATTAAAGGTCAAGTGGCTTTTGTTGCAAAAGTAGAGGTGTTAAAAACATGCCTGCACTGCCACTTGAGATTTCTTAAAATAATGAAAGTAAAGAAATTCAATGTGGTTAAATTCAGCTGTCATGTCCCATTTAGAGTTTTGTTGTTGTTCTGTGGTCTTAGGCAATCTTAAAATAGTCAATTTCATCTTCTTTAAATTAAGGTTATACTTCATTTAACCTTTGTTTTTGAAATACAGTTCAATATTTTCCTTACTGCTCCTGCAGAGAAATATTAATTAAATGTAATAGTCTACTCCTTATGAGATTCTTGAAATTAGTTAGTTGCTGCATTCTTTGGAAGCATTTCAGTTGAACTTTATAAAAATTGACTTTTATAGAGTTTACATTATATGAAATATCTAGAGTTTTTCTGGTTTATTTCAATTTTCTTAAAGTAATCCCATTCTTAGTCATATTAATTGCATTAGAAATAATATTTGTCTTTGATTTGTGTCCATATGCTCCTGTACAAGAGTGTTCTTTGCTGTTCATCATTTTCAGGGTTTCAACAAATTGTTCATTTTGCCCTCTTCCTCCCCTGTAAATAAACAAAGAAACTCCAGAGCCAGAGAAATTAATTTATGCCCGTTTTAGTTTTATTGAGTTCATTGCATCTGAATATTTTGGTTTTCCTTCAAAGCTTTTAACTTCCCCAGAAACTGTTTACCGCTGCAGGAGTTCTGTGAGCAACCTTGTTTTATGCCTTTCCCATTTCTGAATTGTAGTTTAGTGAAGATAGCCATATCTAATACACATGCTTTTCATGAGAAATTTAGCTGAGCATTGCAGTAGGGAAGTATTTGTTGTATATCCTTTTGCCATTTGCTTGCCTATTTGTAAGTATTTATTCTTTATTGACTCAATATTGCAAGCTTGGTTACATCTTTTTCCATTCTGAACAGATGGCTATGACATCTTGATGGATCCTGGTAAAGATGTACTGAATTGTGCTTACATGACCTCTAATACCTTAGTTCTATAGCAAAGATTTACCAAATAATTTGTCTTTAGTTTCCTTTGAAAGTTTTTGCAATTCCTTTGTTCCCATTTGATAATATGTGGACATACATAATAGCCCAAACAGGCTGACAGTCCTCGTAAGCATGAAGACTCGCAATTCATGATAGTTGGTATCCTGAAATTCTTCAGACTACCCTCACTTGAACAAGAGTTTTCCTTGAGCCAAGAGGACTTTTTGCTTCTATTGATTTCATTGGAAGGGTTGATAACTCTTGTCTAACAGACCACTTAGGAAAAATGGAAAGAAAATGGAATGACAAAGTCTTTTACTCTGAAAATGAAGTTTCTGCAAAACAGATACATGGGCAGATATGTGGACAGATGCCTTTCTCATCAGAATACATGATCTGAACAGTTATTCCCTAGAGTTTGCTTTTGTCTACAGTCTCAATGTTCCTCCCTCAGAACAGATCTACTTGCAATCTTAATAATTCTCTTCTGGAGAGTTGTTTCCAATATTTTTGTGGGTTAAACCAGCAGTCTCTGGCATGAGGGCTGCTGAAACCTCCTCAGAGCCCTCATACCAGGACCAAAATCTGGTTACAGGGTGGTATTGTGAGGAGACACTGTGGTTCTGCTTTCAGACAGAGATTATGTCAGTTTCATGCTATTGTTCAACAGATTTTCCCAGACCTAACTGAAGAGCCGTGTAAATTTTTCCTGTAGGTTTCATGCATTAAACTTTATGAACATCTTCTTGCTCTGAGGAATAACCCTTTTACAACAAACCAAAAAACATAAGGTGTCCAGACTCAAGACTGGGGATGCCTCTTCCAGATTGAGCAGTCTTGAAATTTGCATGGGGAAAAAAAAAAAAGAAAAAACCACTAAAATAAGTACTTTAAAAATATCTGATATTTATAAATTTTGATCACTAATACATGCTGCAATAGGATCTGTTGGTGTTAGATGCATTTAAAAATCAGTATGGTCATGTAAATAGACAACTGTGTTTGATCACTTTTAAAAACTAAATAAGGTCTATGTTTATCCCCTTGCATGCTCCTACCTACTCAGTCTAGTCCTTGAATAATTCCAGTTCATACTATTTAATTTAAAAATAGCTTTCATCCAAATAATTTCTTTGTTGGCAGTTGAAGACCCAGTGCCACAATGGGGCACCACACACCTACCCTACATATTCCTTTAAAATTAAAGTTTCTTTAAAATTAACATTTGGTGTTTAGGATGGCTGTAAATAGCATTTTGTATGAAACAGCACAGAATAAATGCTTAAAATCTCTAAATTAGTGAGTGATAAAATCGCATGCACAGTGTCTGCCAGGGTCTTGACTGATATGCAGGCTTCTACCTCCTATAGACATACAAGTGAGTCCTTAAATCCATTTTGTCTTTTCTCACCTTAAAAAGTAATCAGCAGAATCCAAAAGCCTCATTATGTTTTTGCTAACTGTATTTTGAATAATTACTGGTTTTGAGAGTTTTGCCATCACAGGAACCTTTCTATTTCTTGGTCATGTCAGATCTTGTTCTAGTTCAGAGCTTGGGAGACATCACTGCCACCCTGCTGACTTAGGCAAATTCAGTGGGACGGATGTAATTTGCACATTTCAGCAGAGGAGCTTATTGAACCAAATTTTTTTGCTTAATATGAAAGTTGAGAGAGTTCACTGGGTCAGAGAACAGACTAAAATCAGACCTGCAATGAGAACATTCCTAAACACACAAATTCATGATGTGAATTGAACCTGAATTTTACCAAAAATTTCAGCTATGTGAATTTGCTATAAATGATGATGGGTTTGCTGCAAATTTTTCATTGTGTGAGCATATTTGTGTTTTAGTATTCAAGCCAAGTTACACAGTCTAACAGGAAAGGTATCATTAAAATTAGGTTGATACAAACTTTATCTTTTTTTATGCAATCCTGTCAACTGGGGTTTCATGAATGTGATTGAAAGAAAATTTTATGCTTTTTCCAATGATCTGAATTATTTTTATGGTAATGACTATTCCAGGTCACATTGTAATGACTTGATGACATGTGTTTCCTGGTTCTCATCCTGCAGGATATGATAGTTCTTCCTTTGATAAGAATTTTCAAATATTTATTTTGTAACATTATGCCATGGTAATTAAGAAGGAGAGGAGGGGTTTTTTGGCTCTTTGAGTGAAATAAATTGTTTTCTCTAGAAGTTTTAGCTGAACTATTCCACCGTCCTGCCAAAACTTTGTCCTTATCATTGGTTTCTTCTCTTAATTCTGTTTTTGTTTATATAATGTAGGCATTGCTGTATGTAGATTTCAATTTCAAAGCTAGAGAAAAACAAATCCAATAACACCTTGGTTTAAAATAACAGAGAGCTTATTTGTTAGAATAAAGCCCAGGAGAAACAGCATGCCAGTAATGTCAATGCACCATGGCACTTGGAGGTCAATTGAAAGAAGGTGAGGCTATTTTATGAAATTACAGATTATTTAAGGAAATGTAAATATCATGATTGAAGATACCACATCAACCATGGAAAAGAAATAAGCTTCACTACTGAGCAGAATGAAAACACAACTACTTTCAATGTCTTTCAATGTCTCTTGCAGTCTTTTTACTGTTATTAACATTATTGTCTTCCCTTATTTTGTCTATAAATGTCGCTGCCATTACCCATAGGCTGCAACATTATTCTGTAGCTAATATATGCTCGTATTATACTGAAATACAATTTCAATGGTCCTTTCTAAGTTTCATTCCATTTATACTATTTTCAGAATGGGTTTGTTTACTACTTCATATGTTTCTGTATTTTCTTAAAATGAACAGCGTAAACCAGAAAATTTCCCCATCCAAAGTGTTCTGGGGATCTATTTTTGTGTGCTTGGTTTGGCTGTACAAATCTGATGCCTTTTCAAGCTAGTGCTGGAAAATTATTATCAGGTTACCTTTAATTTTGGTTGATGCATTTCTGCCAGGCAGTAGCAATAATCACTGTAATAGTTTTGTTTTCCGAACTTACTCTACTGTTTTTATTTGTACTGTCAAAGGCAGCCCATGGCCAGAAGAGTTAAATACTTTACATTGCAGTGTTATGTATGAGCAAGGGCATGTCATTGTTTATCTTAGGCTTGATAGTGAATTTTTTCCAAGCTTTCTGCACTTAATACAAGCTTTTTCTGCAACAAAAGCAATTCTAGGGGGTCAATTCAGGCTGCATGTTAAAATTAGTGCTAGAGATGGTATGAATGTACTATAAAATTCTGCTCACAAATCTGCCTGTTTTTCTACGAGGCAAGGATGAAACATGAACATCACACTCTCAGGTCATCACCTCAGAAAAAAAATATTTTCATGAATTCTCTTGCTCTTTTGGATAACACAGCAGTAATAGTGCACTCTATCTTTCTTTGATTTTCATATACAGAAAGGGTGGAGCATTTCTGCATGCTTTGCCATTCAGACATTCCCGGTGGTTCTATTTTCAACTCAAAATTGTTGAATTAGTAACAGATGTCCTGATTCTTTTGACAGAAAAGGGGTAAAATTTTCTCTGTATTTTAAAGAAATCTTTTTACACCTTTACTGATCATTGAACCCTGAGTCCTACTTTTTGCTACCAGCCTTCTCTGTAAACAGTATCTTATATCACAGATATCTTGCTGCAGTCAATGGGAAGTTATCCTGATATATATATATGATGAGGTGCACCAGAATATATTTAGAATTACTTTAAAATGCAGCTTATGGACCAGTAAGGGGTAACATCCCAGTATTGCACATCCCAGCCTGTTTAGGCATGTTTTGTTTATTTCTTGCCTCAGCTTCACTGATGTAAATGAGTATAAGACTTGGTGATGCTGACCCCGAAAACAAATTATTTAATGCCCATGAAAGAAGAAAAATGTGTTAAAGAAAGCAGAAGAAACTGTAGAAACCTGGAGAAGGAGAAAAACCTTACACCAAAATTACAAAGCAGGTAGCCTGGAGAAGAATTGGTATATGTGCATATGTTACTGGTGATGCTGGTCCATTGGCATTAAACATAGAGAAAACTCTTGCACAGCAGAAATCCTAGGGAGCTTTACGGCTCTTGTGCAAAATGGATTTGGAGGTTTTGGATAGCTGTGAGGGAGGAAGGCAGACTTCTGGGTAGGACAAAAGACACACTCAAGGAGGAAAATCAAAAGAGAATAAAATTCCAATTTAAGGAATATCATTTTGGAGGTTTAAGTTGCAACCTGGAGGTTGAATTAAAGGTGGAGCTATTTTGCATTCTTCACAAAGTTTAAGTGTTAGAGTCCTCCTTCTTTCTGTTCCTGAACTGTCTTCATTCTTGTAATTATTTAAGTGCAAGTCTCATCCTTTCTTCTTGCTAATTTATTGACATACATGTACAGGTGATAACACGTATGATAACAGATGCTGGCATACGCTCTCATTCTCCTTAAGCCTTTGAATGTTTTTGTTAATAATAATACACATACAATGTATCTTACTTGGATATATAGCTCATACAACAGTAAGAACTGAAAATAATACAGACTGTAATATTTTTCTCTAGTGATTTTAAAAGATTTGAATGCCAAATAAGTCTTGACATTGTGGCGCACAAAAGAAAACAAGTACCATCTTGTAGATGTAAAAAGGCACCAACCATTTGTGTATGTAGAATTCTTGCTTTACTTAAAAGGGTACGGAAAAATATTTGCTAATGCATTATTAAAGAAGCCTGATTTTTTTTTTTCTTCCAATAATATTGAAAATATTCGAGGTATACTTAGGGTTCAATGTGAAACAGATGGAAGAAATACAGAAGCAAACTGCATTGTGCTGTTGTGAAAATACCTCTGGCACGCACTTTAGAATAGTTCACATATTTTAAATTTTCAAAGTTCAGTTTTACTTATGAACATTTAAAATTATCTTGAGGAATTATATACCTCAAGCATTGAGACTTTAGAGAAGTGTTGTGAAATATAATTTTTCAGATAATAGAAATCTTTTGTCAAAAATGCTTTTCAATCAGTGGAAAATCAAACTTAGTCTTCTCTTTGCTTTGAGACCCCTGGGCTGAATTGCTGAGTTCATCTAAAAAAGGATTTAAATAAGTGCAAAATCTCTATCTTTTGATGACTCTTTCTTTTTACCTTGGGGCAGGAGGAAAGATGTCACTTGGATGTCAGGAAGCTTTTGAAATTTTCAAGCGGGACCATGCTGACAGTATAACAATTGAGGACAACAAACAGCTTCTGAAGCAGAGGTGGGTGTCATAAGAAAATACAGCTGGGGGAAGACATCTGAGAGTTCATTAGCAGTCTGAGCAGGAACACATAATTTTACACCAGACATCCCAGGCTTTTGCTGAGGACTCGTTACAGGCCCTTCACCTTTTCTTGTTTAAGAGATTTCATATTCAGAAGGCACTGAGTGGTGATAGAAGTCTGGATATAAATGAAAATAGCATGAGGAATCTTAGTGCATATTTCCACTGGTTTTATTCATCTTCACAGCCATGTTGAAGCAACGTGGCAATGACATTCATGATCAAGAATTATCTAGGGGAAGTGAAATCCATGGGACTGAATCAATTACTCCAATTTCTATTGTCAAAAATGCTTTACTGACTTCAGCACTGAATTGGATAGTAAGCTAGGAGATGCTTAACATATGCATGTCTGGTGTCCCTAACCTGTTTGCCAAGTGATTTTAGCTTCTTTCTGCCAGTTTTGCATTCACAAACAGAAATAATACTTTTGTCCTCCACATTTGTTTTTAATGTTGGCAAAACATTTCATATGTCTGGTGAAAATAGTGATAATGGCAAAACATTGAAAACATGGGTTTTCTACAAATTTTAAACCTCACAAATTAAACCACCAACACTTGTCTATGTTGGTTGGATAACAGTACTGCTTCACTGTCAGCTTTTAAAGTGTTAACCCTCCTAGTACTGCAAAATAAATGCATGGCTTTGAGTTTGCAGATGCAAAAGTGAATCTCTCAATCTGTGTTTGTAACTTACATTTTCCCCTAAGACTTGCTTGGGGGTATTTTGCTTGTTTTCTTCTATTTGGTTCAGGGAGGTGTTTGTTTGATTGTAGGATGTTGTCATTTGGTTTGGTTTTTGTGGAGTTTTTTTGTTCTGAGGTTTTCTCCTTCTCCAGGTTTCTTCTGCTTTTTTCTGTTTTCTTTAACACAATTTTCTACTTCACAGGCATGGAAGACTTTTTTTTCAGGCACACCAAGTCTTATACTCATTTATTTCAGTAAAATTGAAACTATCCCCACATCTTTGTGACTTACTCAAGTTCCTGCTATTTACCACCTTTCTGAACTGATTAACTTTTTATCTGGATCTATACCTCAGCCACAGGAAAGCAAATTGCTAAGGTATTAGATGTATGTAAGTATTTATCCATGTAAACTGGATATCTAGCAATGCCTTTCTTCTGATCAATTTATCAGATCATGCCACAGCACTGCCTCATCACTGCATAAAAGATTACACTGCAGTCATTTCTGGTGTTGCTATAGAACAATAGAACACTTATTAGTTACAGCATGATCTTGAGAACAATATGGTTCTGAGCCATGCTCTGCCCTTCTTCTAATTAATAATAATTCTTCCCTATTTTTTCTGTATGTTATTACTATTAAGCAAACCAGTATTTCCTTCTGGTTTCAGAATATATAATAGAGATGAGCAGAATCTACTAAGTTCTATGACAGATTTGGTTTCCTTAAGGGATAAAGATTGATACTAATGGCTTGTGTAGCCCCTCTCTAATAGGCATCAGCTGATTGCTAAAATCAGTGCTAATGTTAATTTTGATACTTTGAAACAGGCAGTTTCCCCTGCCATTTGCAGTCATTTTTAGCAAAGATGCTTAGCTCCAAGTTTACTGAGTTCATTAGAGTGGATTTGTATGAAATCCAGTCTGTAATTTGGAATGCAGCCTCTCAACTACTAGTTACACAAAAGCTCTGTTACCCAGCCAGTGTTCAAATTGCACAGGAAGAGTATGGACACCACATGTTTAAAGGTTACCATAGCTTCCTTTTATATGTAGGCTTCTCTTGTTAATAATTTTGTTTATAGTTGCATAACCACTTCTGTCATACCACAAACAGTGTTTGGTTCACAAATTACTTATTTTTAGCCGTCTTATTTTTTCCTTTGGGCATTTTGGGTAGATTTTCTTGGTTTGCTAATTATCATTGAGTCAGAGAATAGACTGAGTTGGAAGGAATCTTTAACTGTCATCTAGTCAAATCCTGCTGCAATAATCAGGGATATATTCAACTAGATCAGGTTGCTCAGAGCAAAGTCAAGACTGACTTTGAATGTTTCCAGAGATGGGGCATCCACCACTTCTCTGGACAATCTGTTGCAGTGTTTTAGCCCTGTCATTGTAAAAGATTTCTCTCTTAGACCTACTCTAAATCTAGCCTAAAGCACTACACCTTGTCCTATCACAACAGCCCCTGCTAAAACATTTGTCCCTATCTTTCTTATAATCTCCCTTTAAATATTGAAATGCTGTAGTATGGTCATCCTGGAACCTTCACTTCTCCAGGCTGAACAACTCCAGATCTCTCAGTCTTCCTAAGAGAAATGTTGCAGCCCTCTGATGATTTTTGGGGCCCTGCTCTGCCTCTTCAACAGGTCTATGTCTTTTCTGTGCTCCAGAACTGGACACAGTGGTGTTGAATACATGGAGTCCTGGTAGCTTGGTCTGCAGCTGCCCTTCAAGCTCTGGTTGGCAGGAGCCCGAGGCAAGAGGCCTTGAACTGGCACTGACCCTTCGCATAACAAAAGACACAGGGACCTGGTGGTCCCAGCCAGGTGGACAGACACTTAGAGACACAGTAGGAGCCTGTGCCTTAGGTTGAAGGGCAGAGTCTTTCATGCTTTTACACTGTGGGTAAAAAAATCCAGGGTTTCTTTTGTTCAGGGTCCCTCCTCAGAGGCAACAGCTTAAACTGTTATCCTGCTGTTGCATCATGATTAAATTATTTTAAGGACCCAGACATCTGGGTCTCTGCTATGGGAAACTCAGGGCTGAGCCAGTAAGGAAATGTTGTCTAACTGTGTGTGGTAAGTGCAAGGAGTCAAGCAGTTCACTTCTTGGCTCACTCGCTGCAAAGGGGCTTTGGTCCTAGCTCAGGTGATGAGTGGAACTCATTTGGCTAAGGACAGGGTTAATTTTTTGTAGTAGCCATGAGGGGGCAAGGCCTGGAGTCATGTGGGTGTAACCAAGACCCTATTGTTATTCAGTACCATGGTATGTCATGGCCAGGGGCAGAAGAAAAGGATAACCTAACCCTCTTTCATTTCAGAAAAGAGCATTCTTTTTCCCTTGGGGGAAGTGTGGCAGACAGAGTGGTGGGGTAGCACTGGTCCCAACGAAAGGGAGCACTTTGGATGGCATGGCTGTGGTTGGATCAAGCTCCAAACTTTCTCTTTTGCACACTTTTGTTATTAATATTGTTGATGTTATTAATAATTTTCTTATTTCATTGCTGCTTCCAGTAAATTGTTCTTATCTCAAATGATAACCTTTGCCTTTCCTGCTTCCAACTGGACAAGAATCAAGTGGAAATGTGGTTTTTTTAGTGGGACTCCTAAATCAGAAAATGCCATTCCTAAATCATTCTGGCCCAATCCCTACACAGGCATCACTATATTCTTCCTAGGTTGTCCATCTGTGCTTCTACTGCCTGTGCATTTCCTGCCTCCTTTACTTTAGATTGATTTGCAGATCTCAACTCAGTCATGCTGGTCTCTTGCCTTCCTTGCTTGATTTCTTGCTCCTGGGGGTTTTGAGTTTTGCACTTCATGGAAAACATTCTGAAAGACCTACTAGCTTTGTTCTATGCCTTTGTCCCTGAAGGCAGTTTTCCAGGGAATCTTATTGACTAACTCCCTGAAGAGCTGGAAGCTAACTTTACTCTTCCCCTGACCCATATCCCTCTGGACTGTGAACTCCACCAATGCATGACCACAGCAGTCCTGGCTGCCTCCAATCTTGATGTCTCCAATTAGCTCATTACTTTGGTGACCAACAGGCCCACTATTATGTCCCTCTGGTAAGGCTGTCTATTACCTTGCTTAAGAAGTTATCATCCACACAGTCCAGGAGTCTCTTTGATTGCCTACTTCTTGCCATGCTACTTTTTCAGCAAATGCTGACTTGTTTGAAGTCTTCCAGGGGAGCAAAAGCCAGTAAGCACAATGCCTCCATCAGCTGAAGCATGAAGGTCTCATAAATAGGCTCCCCTTGATCAGGCATCCTGTGGTAGATGCCAACCACTCAGTTCCCTTTGTTGCCTCAGTCTCTGATTCCTACCCATCAGCTATCAGCCTGCTCAGATAACTATTGTTCAGAGACAGCTCTTCACACTCAGTCTGCCTCTTGGTTTAAAGAGCACCCTTTCTTCTTTGTCTCTTCAGACAGTCTGTAGCCACTGGTAGGCAAACTCAAGTTATGGGATTTGGCCTACCAAATTTCAGTAATGGCAACTAGATCACAGTTTTCTACCAGTGTGGTGACTCCCAGCTTCTTCTGTCTGTTGCCCATGCAGCATGCATTGGTATAAAGGTACCTCAGCTGTTGGGCGCTCCATCTTAGAACACACCTTAATTCCTTTGAAGTATTTCCTTGGTGTTCCCCTGTTGGCTCCTACTGCCTCAGGAGCCCCTGGCACATCTCAGTAAGACATCAAGTGTGCATTGTATGGTTCTTATAGTAATTGAATGGTGAACTGACAGTGAGCCTTGGAAGTTTCACTGTGAAGGTCACAACTGTTGCCTGGGCTGTGAAATTATTCATATAGATGTGACTATACATAGCCATACCTATAAAATATAGATGTATTTTTTCTGTCAGTACTGGTGTAAAAATGATGAAAGGCAATCAACTAATTAAATATTGAAAAACATTTGTTTTGTTAAATATATATATCTAAAAGAAAAAAAATCTGGTTTTGAATAAAGCTTTTCACCTACTACTTCAGAGCTCTTCACAGGTGCAGTAGCTTTTACTGTAACTCAGTAATGTCTCTGAATTTAGAAAGTGGGAAAACTGATATAGTGAAAGATAATTCAAGTGAAACAAAATTGAGTCAATTTGCCTTCAATTCAAGTTGCCTAGGGGAAGTGCCTTTGTAAGATAGAAAATGTGATCTTCTACAGCTTTACAGCAATTATTTTTCATTTTTCTTCCATGCATTACTAGCTGCTTTCTTGCTTAAAAAAAACTACCCTGTGTTGATACCCGGACAGAATCAGATTTCTGCAATTTGAACTTTCTGTACCTGATTTCCAGAGAAGTTAATAATATCCTATTTCTTAATGCAATCATGTTCTCTTAGGATTGCTTCTCTGAACAGGAGAAAAATGCATCCCATTTTCTGATGAAATATTCTAGCAAGAAATCTTTCCAGTTGTGACACTCCAATATAATGCATACTGCATAAAGCCTCTAAATCCCATCTTAGACAATATTTCCAGTAGTAAAATTCTACTGAGCTTATAAATGAGATGTAAACCTAGTTTGCTTTTTGTTGTTCTCCATTGTTTTTATCCCATTTTCTTTGTTCCTAGCTGTCTGTTTTTAGCTGGTTAACAGTTAACTTGTTTTTTTAGTACCTATGGGCAAGTTTCATGGAAAGGATGAGTTTCACTTGGGTCACTTGTTGTAATTTCTAATAATTGAAAACAAGTGAATACTCATTTAATTCACTGAATGTCTCTCTCATTAGACAGCCTCTGAGTTTGCCTTAGTTTACATGATGAGTTAGAGATTTGTTTTCCAAGCTGTTTATATTTTAATTACTGGCACTTGCATTCAAAGAGTGAAATCTTTGCCAAAAATGCTTTTTCCTCTAAAATTAGTGGCTAAATTCACTCTGGGGTTTCATTGTGGAGTATTTATCTTGTAGGTAATAGAAGCCATGATTTGGCAATTTCAACCTTTTCTGTTTAGTGGTTTCCAGTAAGATATACATGAATTTTTTCAGCTAACAATATAATTGTTCATCACTATGAATATCACCTTAATGCTAGATAATGTCACCCTTTTTTTTATTAAAGTATTGAAAATACCTTTGTCCCATTCAATATTAGAGTCAAGTCTTGTGTATTTACCTGACTTATTTTGTTTGACAAGGATTCATAGTCACAGATGGAATCTGTTGAAATGTCATAAACTCATTCCAAATTTCAGTTTATATTATTGTGCTGGTTTATAAACTATGATGTTTGAACAACAGATGCACAACCTATTCAGCTGTTGGCAGTAACCTGTGAATAAAGGCTGGATAAATATCTGGCTTCAACTTTTCCAGATAAATCTCTCTGTGAACATGAATCAGAGTCAACAGCCAACATGAGATTTGTCTCAGGAATTAATAAGTAATAAGTAATTGATGAAATTATTATGGGACCTGAGAGAAAGAAGGGGAGAAGTACTTCAGGACTTCTTTCCTTTGATATTTATGCAATGCTTAATGCTTGCTTGGGGTTCTAAGTTAACCCCAGTAGAAAAAGCTTTTCTAAAGTCTAATAGAATCTTCAATGGCTTCCACCTTTTTTATGTAAGAAAAAGTGTCCAGAAACCCTCCAGCTTCAGCCATTTAACCTTGTGGAATTCCGCCTTGAAAGCATATGCTTGTGAGCAGATACCCAAGTAGAGACTTGAAATACTAACTTGTTCCAGTCTTAAGAAGAAATGGACTAATTGCTAAGGGGAAACTTTTTCACATCCCACCTTTGTAGAGAGAAGCCATATTTGTTTACTCTGTTTTGGTATTTTTTGGGTTAGACAGAAGTACAATTTGTGGATTTCTTCAATTTCTTTGTCTAGATCAAGACTCTTCTAAATAGTTTCTCTTAGACCAGACAATCTCTCCTAATGGAAAATTGTTTCCAGTTAGTTCTACTTACAAATGAAAAACTAGTACCAAGTAATTCTGTATTTTATTGTGATAAGCTTCTGGAACTATTTGTTCTTTAGAATAATTCTGTATCATTATGCTTGCATTGACAGGTTTGATGAAGCTAAATGCCTAGGAGAGAAATTAAATGGAGTGAGAAATAAAATAAGTGAGTACATTTTAACTTCATTTTACCTTTAGCTGATTAAATCACAGAATTCAAATATATGGGAGGAGATTCTAGTTTCTAAAAGAAAAAAGTCAATGCATTGCTAAGACTTCCAATAAGGTAAACTGTAAGCTGATGACAACAGTAATAATTTTATGCAAGTTTTGATTATTTCAAATAACATAATGTAAAAACCAGTTCCATTCTTTATTTGACAGGATATCTGAAATTTATCAAAAAAGGGAAGTTAAGGTATTAGCATGGGATTTTTAGTTTTATTTTGGAATAAAAGGATCTGAAACCATAATTTGAAAAATTCATATCTATGGATTAAGGATTGTATTTATCCATAAATTTATATGATTTCTGATAAAAGACTACCCTTCTGCACTTTGTACAGATCAATTAAAGCTATTTTGAGGAGTGCCTCAGTTTGGTGGGGAGTTTAATCTTTTTTTCTTCTAAGGCCCCAACAGTATATGATTGCTATCCAGTTTCAGATTGTTCAATGTCAAAATCACCCATAGATATATTCAACCCCAAAGCAGGTCTTATTTGATCCTCTTAGCAGCCTTTGATATTTCCTAGATGATTTTGGAGTTCTGTTGATTCCAAATCACTCCAATTGACTCCAGTCCTGGAGGCTGTCAAGGATTTGTCAGATGTTAGACAGTTTTTTTCTGTCCCTGAAGTGCTTGGAGATCAGGTCCATGTCCTCCATTTTGCATGCTCAGGTGAGCCATGTCTCTTCAACCTTTCAGATGCAGAGTATGAGGGACCAGATTGAAAGGTAACCTGGTATCCAGGGCAAGTGGTGTAGATCCTGCTCTTATTTTCTGTCTCCTTCTTTGGATGGCACCAAAATAGACACGGACAATGAAGTCATTATCATCACTTCATGTCTTAGAATAGCAGTTGACTTCTGGGAAAGGACAAATATCTCACAACACAGCTGCCAAGTGCTCTGTACTTACACCATAGCCATGATTATATTCTCTGTGGTCATGAATGGTAATTATTGCCAGATTCTCCTCCCGGTCACCTTTGGGTTCACCACAAGTCCCTCAGAGATATTATGCAGTATATTTAAATTATGTCAGGTATGCAGAAAGCCTCAGCCATGTTGGCAAAGTGTTTTCAAACCACAGCACAACTGATGTTTGGAATAGATCCAGAAGCAGACACATCAGGTGCTGAGCATTCCTGACAGTTTTCTGAACACTTGGTTATTTCTGTAAGACATGACACTAGAATTCACCTGTCTTCTTTCAGTAGGTTAATTTGCCTCTGTCAGGCTGGCCAAAACATAAGTGTCAGTGCAGAACCTGTGCATAGATATTCATAGATTGACCCATGCAAGAAGAATTTCAGTATCTACCTTGCAGCTGTGGGCTTCTGTTGTGTCCATATAAACTCACTTAACTCCTGCCAAGTAGGCTTTATGCTGCGGCAAACTTGGAAAAGCAAGTTAAACATACTGTGGAGGACTCTTTTTCCTCTGCTACCATCTTGAAGTCCACATTCTCCTGCCATTCCT
The DNA here is from genome assembly GCA_024865655.1 of Emberiza elegans. Lineage (NCBI taxonomy): Eukaryota > Metazoa > Chordata > Aves > Passeriformes > Fringillidae > Emberiza > Emberiza elegans. Next base: position 20,404,242 of record JALJVW010002597.1, on the reverse strand, counting down.
TCTGTCTCATAGATTTGCTCATCTATGTTACTACCCAAGAAATTCCTTAGCCTAAATAAGGTGTAGCCAAAAGTCAGCCCTGACTGCCAAGCTTCTTTCTCTTATAGAAGTTGAAATTAATTTTAGAGTAGGAACAGTGAACACCAGCAATAAGCAGCCGCACACAAGCATACCTTTCTCAGTATCTGGGGTCGCAACTGTGCTGCTTGAAGAGAGGAGCCCAGCAGCCACCCTAAAGGCATTTTTCCTGAGAGAGAACAAATGTTTGGAGGGCACAGGAGACAGTAAAAGATGCAGTGGGACACAGGCTAGTCCTGAAGGTACCACTTGCAACGTCATGGTAGGAGAAGACTTGTGTGATGTCTAAGTCCCTTGAGATTTGAATCTCTCAGAAATAAGGTAACAATGCAATGTAGACATCATCTCTCAAGACTCTGTTTCCATGGATTACTGCAAAATCTAGAAGAAACCCTTGGTTTGGACTGAATTGCTGTGTGTTTTTCCTCAGTAAGGCAAAACTTCTGATAGCTGTAGTGCAGTAGAATATGGATTTAGCTGTAATTAAAAACATCTGTTTAAAACTTGCTTTTGGTTAAGTTCTTCAGTGTTAACATTGAAACAGTGAAGTATATCTGGGAAACATGAGTGATACAACAACAGTATATGTAAACTAAAAAACCAAACTGATGCCTTGAACAAAGCAAACAGCCATGTAACAAATCAGTAGTGCTGCACTGAGCTTGACAATGCTTACATGCCTCCTGAAGGAAATTGTAATAGGTTGTAGACCACATGAAAATGTCCCTTAAGAATCAAGCTAGAAATGTCTCCAAAGTTCTAAAAAAAATTGCACAAAGCACATTTTGTCTTGTATTGGTATATAAGTGTAGCTACAAGTGAATAATTTTCAAACTGAAAATTAATTTCCTTACTCTCTTTTTATTTTGGTAGCAAAATGGGAAAATTATATTTTCATTCAGTTTTTACTCTATTTCTGTTGTATAAGGAAGAAATTATATCCATGTTGTATCCATTTATAGCTGTCTATATCCTGATCGATGCAGATTATGCAGATGTAAGTACTTTGTGGATGATTTTTACACAGTGTCTGAGGCTTAAAAGTGATCATACTGTAAATTCCTTTCTTCATTTCTTTCTATGTAACACTTTGCAACATGTGAAAATTAGCACTCTGTCTAATATAAATATTAGATTTTATTGATCTGTCCTTTCATCCTGTCCAGCTTTGTTTAGAACGTATTTGTTAATGTATCTACCTATAGGCATCTCCTAAGAAGTATTCAAATTTTGTATCCAGTTCATCTTAGTCAATTCAATTACACTACCTTATACAGTTCAACAGCCTAAAATTTATTTCAATTAATAATTGTATCATCATAGAAGTCATATTCAAAGGATCATTAAAGATGCTAAGTAAGTTTCCTAACCTTCCAAATTTTTACTTAAAATGTGGTATGAGAAATAAGAGTCATTTGTGGCCTGCAACTAGATCTTTCATTTACTTTTATTGTTGTTTTGGTTTCCTTAAGCATTCCTGGCTCCCTTGTTCTGTACAATCAAGAACAGATCCCATCAATATCAGTTTCCATTATTTCTAAGTTACTCTTAATAGTAAAAAGCTAAAAACCACAGAGGCCATAATGATCCATTTCATGCAGTCCGATTATATTTTGAGATAGTGACAGCAGCATCTGGCTGTAACTTTTATGACATAAAAACTCTCATTCTGACTTTGGAAATATTAGTGTTTTGCAGTGAAAAATACACACAATACTCCAACCCCTTCTCAATTACACTAGCATTTCAAAAACATCAGGAAATTAGGGCTGTAAAAAGAAATTTGTGGTAGGATTTTCTTGGTAGGCTTTTGTAGATGTACTGCTTGCACAAAAAGATTAAGGAAAACTATGTCTAGATGTAAGGTGGATTTCAAGTGTGGAATAACTATAATATCAGAAATGAGACATTGTGACCAGCATGCCTCTTTGCTAGTATACCACTTAGTCCTGGATTCTGTCTCCCTTTATGTTTAATAGCAGTACAGGGATTTTTTTTAAATGAAAAATAATACATCTTAAATTTATCATTATGCTTACTTTTCACAATGACTTCCTAGAATACAAGGATGACTTTTATTGAGGATGAAAATTGTCTTTTTCTGATACTTGGGGGAAAAAAAAGAAGAGGGAAGTATTTCTAATTCAGGGTAATTTTTAGTGGCACTATTTGCTGCATTATGACACTAAACTCTGTATAGGCACAAATAAAGGAGCCAAGGGCTTTAGTGCAAGCATTGAGGGGCAATTCTTTTTGCGAGCTATTGCATAAATACACCATAAAAAAGCAGAGAAATTGTATAGATTTTGAACATGTAGACATGCCTGGATTTGTTTGAGTGAACTATTCAGAATTGTTTACATATGGCTGGAGAATGTACCCAATGACTGGGCTTTAAAAGACAAATACAAAAAACCAACATGAGTGAAACTGGAAAAAAATAACTGAGAGGTCAGGAAATGAGAACTCTTTAACCAGCGTAGGAGAAGTGGAAAGTGGGCCAGCACTGACACAAAGTACATTTTTGCCTTTCTAGTCCAACATTAAGAACTTTCAAAGTGTATATTTTGCTAGCTAAAAAAAAAAAAAAAAGTTTCTTTTCTTGGGAAAAAAAGTGCTGTATGACTGCATATGTTTTTGTATTGTATTATTTTCAAAGTTAGAGTCTCTAACAAGAACTGTAGATCCTTTTGGTAGTACTGAAGAAAACAGTGAAGGAAATTTGATGCTGAAGCCTAAGATTTTATTTCAGAATAGTGAAGAAAATTTCTCATTGCAAAAATTTGAGTGACTGTGCCTAGCACAGTGCGGTGAGTCAACCTCAGCTGACTATCCAGCAGCTTCCTCACATCCCTTCCTCAAAGGACTAGCAGGGAGAAGTAGGAAGAAAAAGGTTGTGGGTTGAGATAAAGATGAGGACGTGGCTTAATAACTACTAAGTGAAACAGATTGAAGTCAGGAAAATTAGTTTAATTTATTGTCAATTAAACTAGAGCTGCATGGTGAGAAGCAAAGACACAACCTCTGAAATGAAAACTTCTACCTTTATCAGGGCTAGCAGGAGGGTTTGTTTTTTTTCTAGGGTGCTGCTATGGACAAGGTGGTTTTACACTATTACTGCAAACATTGTGTCAAAGTACTCTGACAGTAAGGACTACTCTACATCTGAACAAACTGTAAAGCATTAAATAACAAAAAGACCCAACTGCTACTTTCAAAGTGTATATTTTGCTAGCTAAAAAAAAAAAAAAAAAAAGTTTCTTTTTTGGGAAAAAAAAAAGTGCTGTATGACTGCATATGTTTTTGTATTGTATTATTTTCAAAGTTAGAGTCTCTAACAAGAACTGTAGATCCTTTTGGTAGTACTGAAGAAAACAGTGAAGGAAATTTGATGCTGAAGCCTAAGATTTTATTTCAGAATAGTGAAGAAAATTTCTCATTGCAAAAATTTGAGTGACTGTGCCTAGCACAGTGCGGTGAGTCAACCTCAGCTGACTATCCAGCAGCTTCCTCACATCCCTTCCTCAAAGGACTAGCAGGGAGAAGTAGGAAGAAAAAGGTTGTGGGTTGAGATAAAGATGAGGACGTGGCTTAATAACTACTAAGTGAAACAGATTGAAGTCAGGAAAATTAGTTTAATTTATTGTCAATTAAACTAGAGCTGCATGGTGAGAAGCAAAGACACAACCTCTGAAATGAAAACTTCTACCTTTATCAGGGCTAGCAGGAGGGTTTGTTTTTTTTCTAGGGTGCTGCTATGGACAAGGTGGTTTTACACTATTACTGCAAACATTGTGTCAAAGTACTCTGACAGTAAGGACTACTCTACATCTGAACAAACTGTAAAGCATTAAATAACAAAAAAGACCCAACTGCTACTACATTAATCCAAGAGTGACTTGGGGAACTACAACTTCTATTTTCAGTGTAATTAAACTGATACATTCATTCAGAATTTCACCACCAAAGAAAGTTTCCTATGTGCAAGAATGTGCTGTGTGTTAGAAGCCTTTAAGAGCAGTAAAGATTTCCATTTCACTCCTATAAATGTCTGACTGTTTTGGGTTATTTTTACCACTATTAGATTTAGTTTTTTCCTAAAGGGAAAAAAACATACTAAATGGTATTTAATGCCCGGAGGGAAGCAGCTGTTGTTTTTAGTCTGTCCAGAAATCAGCTAACATTATGATTGAAGCTGGAAGAGGAAGGACAAACTCATGTGGGAGTAATAACTGTGTGAGGAAACAGGCACTCTCGGAATGAAAAAGGGTAGGTGGGTGGATTATGTGCACATGATGTTGATGGTGCATCTATACCCACAGGAATGCTGAGCTGTTGCACTGCTCTGCCTCATTTCAGGTTTAGATTTTTGTGCAGAAGATCATAGAATACCAAAGCAATTTATAATCTTTAGTGACAGCAGGTTCTAGTACTGCAAAGCAAGGTTATTGAAGAGTCCTCATTTAATTTGCCTGCAAATTATTCAAATACTGTTCATATGTGTCACAGCTAAAGGCATGATATGCTGAAATGGTAAGGGTGAAGGAGAGCAAGGACAAGACATGTCAGTGCTCAGAGATAATATTGATTCTGATTCACTAACTTGGAGGTCACACTGTTATTTCTGTGAATGCACAGTAGATGTTAAACCTACTCCAAACCTAATTAATATAAACCCAGAATTTTTATTCACCCTTTTTTCTTTGTGCAAGATTCTATGTATGTATGTATACATAAAAATTTATGTATGTATGTATACATAAAAATCAGTCTTGTTACTGTCACTCATCCTTTCCATCTTGATGAGGCAAGCAGACCTACATTAAACTCCAAAATAAAAATATTTCATGCAAGGGTTTTCTTTACACCATGCAAAGGTTTTATACCTACACAACTTTATGAAGGGCACTGATAGCAGCATTTTTGCACAGAGAGAAAAATAAATAAGGCAGATGAAGTTAAGGTTTTTTAGTCAGAGATGGTCTGAGAGCACTCTGTGGTGTACATCTACATTGTTATAGCTTCACATGTGGGCAATTACTTGGAAAAAGAAGGATCAGCTAGTTAAGAACTAGAATACCAAGGCTGATACTAGGAATGCCTATATATTTTAAGCCATGATTATATGAGCTGAAAGAATTGAGGGAAGTCATGCACAAGCAAATAGCATTTTTAAAACTATTGAAGAAGTATCTGTGCTTTGGAAGGATGGGATTTCTCTGTTAAAGAAAAGTTCTGTGCTTTACATGGAACCTAGATGAAATGAAAAAGCTGTGATGATTTGCTAGATGAAGAGAGAACCCATCAAAATCTATGCATTGCTCTCTTAAAGCTTAATATTATTGGTAGTATTATCTATTTCTTTACAGTAATATAAATGTTCTGAGTTAAAGACATTAACTTACTGGACATTGTTTCAGCTGTGAATGAAGTGAGACATTAAGAGAGAAATTACTGTGCTTTGAAATGCATTTCATTCTTTAGTGTAATATTCTGAGATACTTATTCTTTTATGGAAATAAACACTGTGACTTCCTAGTTGTTGATTTAATTCACTGTTCTAGTGTAATTCCAAAAACTATCAAGTAATTATGAAAAATTGTATGTGCTGAGCAAATTTTACTGGAAATGACTAGTGTAGGAGAAAAATGGCAAGGTTTGGTTTAAAAAGGGATTGAGAAACTTCAAGAAGAAAGGTTACATTCCACAAAAAAAATATGGTTCATATGAGATGCAAAAAACTCATAACTAAATATATTCTGTATGCAGATTTAATGAACAGATAAGTCAATAGTGTCATTCCACAACATTTCATTCTTCAAGTAGCTTGTATTCTCAACAGAGACATTTAAAATCCATCGAACTTGAAATCTTGAAATCCTCACTAAGGAAAAACTCTAGCTGAGGTCAGTTTGAGTTCTACTTGTGTATGGATTGAAAAGAAGATTCTGAAATTATTTCCACATTTATGTTTATGGTTTTTTTAGTTGATCAAGGGCAACAATCATTAGCTGTAGATTCATAGAATCATTGAATTGTTTGAATTGGAAGAGACATAATGGGTCATCAGTTCCAACTCTCCTGCCATGGGCAGGGTCACCTTCCACTTGAACAGGTTGCTCTGAGGCCTATCCCACCCAGTGCAAATGGGCACTTGGTGCAGCACATGCTGGGCAGCTCATTCAGCACATTCTCTATCAGCTGTACTGTGTGTGCCTTCTTCAAAGCCAGTTCAGTGTCAGGCTGCATGTACCATGGTTTCTGTGTCCAACATCCCTAGCTGGATTGCTCAGTACCTGAGAAATTCCAGATGAACAGCCAGATCAATGATCTAGAAGAAGCCGAAAGAGTAGTTTATTATGAGAAGGAGATTTGACAAAAACGCATCAGCATAGACTGGAAGCTCACTGAGCAAAAAAGCCTGCCTGCCTGCTGCTTCATCACTTCTGTCCTGCACTGGGATATATGGAAAATTAAAGCTTCAATACACAGTTTCCACTGATTTCTTTTCTCCTGGAACACTGCCTGTCTGTTACAGATGTCCTCTTAACTGAGGACAGTCTTGGTATCAGGACACAAGCTGTATCAGAAAATAGTGCACAAACATTATTTCTTCCATATTTCATCTCAGGTGTGTAACTATGCTTCTCAGGTGTGTAACTCTGTTGCTTATTCCTGAGTGATGTGGCTTATACCTAACGTAACACGGCACATTAGGTCTGCAAAACCTGCAGCCATCTGTAAGGAAAACAGTAGAGAAAACAGGCCATGGGGACAAACAGTCCCCCAGATGTGATTTCCCAGCTGGGATGTTATTCAATGTGGCCCAGTGCCTAGAAGCCCCAGTCTGTTTCTGATCTGCAGGTCAGTTTCAAAGCAGTTTTGTAATAAACGAGGCATGTTTATGTGTCTACCAAAAATAGCAGTAGCTGTTAAAGCTGAAGCCATTCAGCGTGGCTGACACAGTCTTCAGAATCTTGCTCCTTAATTTCTTGGCCTAATTGTTTGGCAACTTAATGCTGAAAAAACCCAAAGTTCCTATGTGTGTTTGTTTTGGATAAATATCTAAGTTTTGTGCCATTATGACAACAGTTTTGAGATCTGTTTTTTTTAAATGTTACATTTTGATTTTTGGAAGCAAGGAATTGAAAACACAGAAAAACAGCTGAGTTTCTAAAGATACTATTTTCTTAACTACTTTGTCACCATCTGCGGTTTCTTCTTTGTTAGAAATGTAATTTACTTTGCTTTGTAGGATGCTACATGCTATTTTTCTGTTTGGTTACAAATCCTTCAGTTTTAACATATTTCCTGCTCTCCATGATGAAATATTGCATACTTTCATCCTGATTCTGTTCAGGTTCTTTTTCTACCACTTCAGGCATGATTTGTATGGCCTAGTTAACCACAGATCTGCAGAGCATAATCTAAAATGGTGTGGTCTTTCACAGTGTCTTCTGGAAGATCTCTCTCAAGGTGCTGTAAGGCAGAATAGGTGCCATGACTTTCACACAGGCCTAACAGGTAGCTACCATATGGTGACTGGTTACTATCCGCTTGGGGCAGACTCAATGCTGTGATGGACGTTTCCCCAACTTATTTTCTTGTCCTTTGAGCATCCAGTTGGATCATAATATAAAGCAGAGAGATGGAATGTATTCTTCTTTCTTGCTAGAACTTCAGTGAAAGGTTCATGTTAATGATTTTTTGTTTCTTTGCTTTTTCACTGTGTTCATAGTGAGTGTAATCAATTAACTACCTTGTTTGTAATCAACAGATCATATTTCGATTCACGTGAAAATTTTTTAGAGTCTCAAAAGTCTCTGCCAAGTGAGCAAGGCTTAAATTGTCTTGAAGTAGTGCAGCTATGTTTGCTGAGTGTAATTTTAAACAACCTATGACTAGGTAATTTATAATATAATAATACTTTTAGCTGAATTGAGTCCCCAGAAAGCTGGTAGTAAGATGTGCAAATAAGACAGAGAACCAGACAAAACTATAAAGTCTATCATAAAAGCTTGTGAAGTGTTACTATCCCTTTCTGAAAACAGTAGAGAAAGTCTGCCTTTGTTATACTTACAATAGGCATTGTACATGTTATAGGTCCTAACTGTAAGTGGAGCAGGAAAAATCAGCATTTTCCAAGGCTGAGGATCAAGATATGAGGGAGGTGCCAAAAGGAAGATGTGAGGGAGCAATGTTGGAGCAGCACCATGCTACCCTTGGCATGCTTATTGTAGCTGCAGTGTCCCTGGAGCTCTGGGTTTTGTAGCTTTTTCAAGCCTAACCCTAAGCAGAGCAGAAAAATCAGAATTTTTCAAGGTGAATTTCCACCTTGTGGGTGGTGCCGAGGTGTGAAGAGAGCAATGTTGGGGTTGGCATGCCTTTTCTAGATGCTGTGTCCATGGACTTTGAGGCTCTGTGGTTTTCTCAACACAAACTGTAAGTGTAACCTTAACCCTAAGTGCAGCAGCAAAAGCAGCTTCTTGCCCAGTTGCCTGGAACATAAATTGCGCCAAGAACAAAGCTGTTGAGGGAGCAATCTTTGGGAAGTGGTGTGTTCCTTTATAAATACAATGCTCCAAAACCTACCAAAATGATACCAAGTAAAACCTAAGGGACCAAAGTTAAAAGAAGAGACAAGAGATTAAATTCATTAAAAGAAATGGAAAGAAAAAAAAAAGGCAAAACAAAGATAAAATAGTAAAAAGGCATGGGGTCCATAAAGGGCAAAGAAAAGAATCAAACCCTACTGAATTTATCCTCATTGAAATCACAAGATCACTTCCTTTCAGGAAAGGAAATGAAATCTTGAAAACAGAAAGGAAATTGTTACAAACACTCAGAGCTTTTCTGTTTGTATTACAAACAGAAAAGGATGTGTTACAAACACAAGAATAAAATTTTTAAAAATTTTTTTAAAAATTTTGAAATTAAGGAACTAGAAGAAAATAGATAGGGATGAAATGAAGTGCAGTGAAAAGGATCAAAACTTGCTGAAATTATTATCACTGAAATTGCAAAATCAGGAAACAAAGTCAAAGAAAAAGATCGAAGAGATAGATAAAATTAAAATACCTAATGGAAAAAAAATCTTCAGCTAAGGGAAAGCAATAAAAAGGCTTGAGATGCCATGAAGTACAGGGAAATGAGCAAAGCCTTGTTAAAAAATTCCTCATAAAAACAGAAGATTTAATTTCTGAAACTTTATATTACAGGAAAAATACTTGACAAAAAAGAAATTTACTTCTTTGCAGATATATTGTTTGACATGGTCCTCTGATTTTGAGATTTCAGTAAAGGTTAATTGGAACAAGTCTTGGACTTTTTCACTAAATTTCATGGCATGCCATGCAATCTAATTGTTTTCACTTAGGTGAGAATTTTTTTTCTCTTTTTAAATTAGGAAGGTAATTTCATCAATATCCTCGCCTATATTTTCTCTGTGATTGTTCCCTGGATTTGGGATTTTGGTACAATAAATTTTGGAAATTCTTCAACCTTTGCCAAACACCTCATTTCATCCCAATCCATCTGATTTTAGTCACTAAATTTCCAAATTTTCTGGGTTTTTTCAATTTAATTTTATTTGATCCTATCTACTTTCCAGACTGTTTGTAATGCTTTCTTTTCTGTTCTCCATATCTCATTTCCTTTCCTGACAGGAAATGAGGTTTTTTTCCCTTCAAATTAAGCTGGCGTTTTCTTACAGTTGTTCTCTTGTCTTTTATCTTGTTTGATTTTTTCCCCCTGATTTTGCAACTTCAGTGAGGTTAATTTAGGTAAGATTTGGTCCTTTTCACTACAACTCATTTCGTCCTGGTCCATTTGCTTGTCTTCACTAAATTTCAAAATTTTCTTATTTTTTTCAACTGTGTTTTATTTGATCACATCTCCTTTTCCAAGTGTTTGTAATGCTTTCTTTTCTGTTTTGGTCCATATCCTTGCACTTCATGGCATCCCATGTCTTTTTATTGTTTTCCATTTGGTGACAATTTTAAATTTTTTTTACATTAGTCAGGTCATTTCATTCAATTCTTTTCCTCTTGTCTTTTCTGTCTTCCTGTTTTATTTTTTCTCATGATTTTACAACTTCAGTGAGGTTAGTTTTGACAAGTTTTGGTATTTTTCACCGCCCTTAATTTCATCGTGGTCTATTTCCCTGGTGGCTCCCTATTTCCAAATTTTCTTTTTTTTCAATTGCATTTTATTTCATCATATCTCCTTTTCTGAGTGTTTGTAATTTTTCCTCTTGAAATTAACCTCATTGAAATCCCAGAATTCTGGCAATGGAGTCAAATGAAAAGACAGGAGAAGATATCCATAAACTACATGTCTATGAAAAAAATAATTTTCAGTAAAGGGAAAACAATGAAATTACATGGGATGCCATGATTTGCAGGTAATGGATTGAGGCTTGCCAAATTGTTTCTCTTTGAAATTGCAACCTTTAATTTATTTTCTGCAAAGGAAGAATTTTCTTTCCATAAAGGAATTTAAATCTTGAAATCAGAAAATGGATTGTAACCAATGCTCTGGAAAGGAGATATGTTCAAAGGCATTTTGTGTTTTTTAAGCCTTTCCCTAATTTTGTCAGAAAAAATGACTATTTTCTTAGCCACAGATACCCAGCATGTGAGTATTTTCACTGTGTAAGGTATGGATGGAGCAATGTTGTTTTATTGCCATGGTCCCCTTGACATACCTTTTCCTGTGCACTGACCCTGATCTCTGGACTTTCAAGTTTTCTCTACCATAACCCTAACCCCAACGAGAGCAGTAAAATTAAATACTGAGTTCCAGGGCTCACTATATACTTCAGTTTCAGCAACTTAAAATTTTGCTCTTACCCAAGGAATTGTCCTGGCATTGAGCACCTAGTGCTGTGTAACTTCTGGTCAGATGAGACAGACTGATATTAAGAATCTGACAGATATGACACAAAATTAAAAATAAAATAAATTTTAAAGAATTACTATGCTGAAGCCTATTAGATATGCTGCCCTGTTTTGAGGCCATGCAGATAAACATTTCAGGGTGAGGCTGATATGTCCAGGCTGTGTGTGGTGCAGGCTCTCTCCCTTCAGAGGTACACCTATGTTTATGGCAGCTGTGCCAGAGCTGTCTGCTCTGCTGCTGCTGCAGCAAGGTCATGCTTTGGCCATTTTCAGAAAAGAGAGAAGGACACATGTCATTGCTCTATCTTCCTCATTCCTTAGCTGGTGTAGGACTTTTCTTATCTGATCTGGTATAAATGAGACTGGTAAGAGAACCAGGCAGTTCTAGTAGCTTTGCTGGGGCCTTTTTCTTTTTTGTGCTCCTCCTTATAAGAAGAGGATACCATCTTTGGTAAAATAAAGTAGTCTTTGCAGCAGCACTCAGCAAACCTATTTCAGAAAGTAGAAGTCTTGGTTTCTGGGGGCAATGCCTATGTTAACGGCAGTGCTGAATATTGTCCGTTGTTTCAGGGTTGCTTGCATATGTTTGTTTTTACTTTCAAACAATAGGCAGTGCCCTGGGGTTGCAGTATGTATTCTGAATGGGTCCTCAGAATGAAAAAACATGATTTTTCAAATGACTTATTCAGAAAATACCAAACTGAATGAACTCATCTGAACAGCTCTATTATGCTCCCCTGGTGTGCTATTCTTTAAACAGAAGAACCTTATTAGTGTAACAGTCACTCCAGGCCCAAGATGTTAATGTTTTCTTTGGCTCTAAGTTGGAATGTACATATGTAGGGATCATTTTCATTTTCTAATTATTACAAATGATGTTCTGTTCTTTACAAACAGAACTATTTTCAGAGGGAAAAGTTATGCTCAGGAAGAAACCAAGTAAACATTTTTTACTTAAGGTTTCTCTAGAATTGCTAAAACTAATTGACCAGGCTCATTGGATTTAATCAAGCCATGACTATAAACTTGGAAAAATACTCAGTAACATATTTCTGCCTGCAAGCTGTCTTTTGACTGAAAATAGGTAGTCATTCCTAGGTTGCTACACTGCATTTTGCTGTTTTATTAGGCTATAGTATGTTCTTATGTCAATCTGTTAAATTTGTTCTTTTAAAGAAAAAATGCTAGGTGATAGTTGATGCTATATTATGAGGTGTGCGTGTGTTAAATCCTACACTCTTTTGTACAAAAAGTTTTCCTTGATCATAGAATCACAGAATATACTGACTTGGATGGGACCCATCAGGATTATTGAGACCAACTCCTGGCCCTGCACAGGACAACCCCAAGTGTGACACCATGTGACTGAGAGCATTGTCCAAACGCTTCTTAAACTCTGTGAGGTTTGAGGCTGTTACTGCTTCTCTGGAAAGCCTGTTTCAGTGCCCAACCACCTTCTGGGTAAAGAACGTTTTCCTGATATCCAACCTAAACCTCTCCTGATGCTTTATCTGATGCTCCCAAGGTATACTTGGCCCTTCTGGCTGCCAGGGCACTGCTGACTCCTGTTCAAGTTACCACAGACAGAGCTGAGGTCCCGTTCTCCAGCACTGCTCTCCAGCCTCTCATTCCTTACTATATACAGCCAGCCAGGTTTGCCCCACGCCAGGTACAGAATCCAGCACCTTCCCTTGTTGAACTTAATCTAGTGGGTGATTGCCCATCTCTCTAATTTGTCAAGGTCTCTCTGCCGGGCCTCTTTGCCCTCAAGGGAGTCAATAGCTCATCCCAATTTAGTGTCATCAGTAAACTTAGTATTCCCTCAAGTCCTGTATCCAAGTCATTTAAGTCTTTAGTATTGGATGGCCAGACATTTTAACAGTGAAAAATCAAACCTTCAAATTTTACAGATGTAGATCTCCACTTATTTAGAGTAGTACTGTGCAAGAGTGATAATCCTTCCTGAGCACAGAAAGATAAATTCTTCATAGTATCTCATGGTTTGTTTACATGCCTAGACAGCATTCATGCAGACTTGTAGCGTAGGCATATAAGACCTACACATGCTAGAAGACAAGAGCTGCTTTTTCTAATCAAACTAGTTCCTAAATTATGTGATGTCACTACAGTTGGGTGTGAATGTTGCAAAAAGAATGCAATCAACAGCAAATGAAGATTTTTTCATGCACATTATTTAAGGCAGAGGGATGATGTCTGTTCTGAGCTGATTATATCACTATACCAGTTATATATAATCAGGTTGTGTTTTAACTTGCTGACCAATTCAAGAAGTAGTCTTGGGCTCATCCACAACAGAGAATATATGCTGCATCTTCACAGGAAGCTGTTTACTGGGTTGCTAGTATGTGTCTGACACTCAAGGAGTCATTTCTCAAAGGTTTGGTGGATATATTACAAGTAAATAGGAATAAAAAAACGTGTCATACACTCATTCTTACTCTGACTTGTTTCCATCACCCTGAAATGTTTATCTGCATGGCCTCAAAACAGGGCAGCATATCTAATAGGCTTCAGCATAGTAATTCTTTAAAATTTATTTTATTTTTAATTTTGTGTCATATCTGTCAGATTCTTAATATCAGTCTGTCTCATCTGACCAGAAGTTACACAGCACTAGGTGCTCAATGCCAGGACAATTCCTTGGGTAAGAGCAAAATTTTAAGTTGCTGAAACTGAAGTATATAGTGAGCCCTAGAACTCAGTATTTAATTTTATGTTGGACAGCTCTGGCCAGAAGAAATGTCATAAAATGAGACTGGACATCAAATTGTTGCATAGAAATTACAAAACCATGAAGGCAGAAAAAACAGAAAATAACCATGTTCATCTGAAACTCAGATATAGTCACTCTCTACCTAAAATATTAACTGAGACCAGTACATTATTACCAGAAAACTTGTTGGAGGTAAAATCCTTTGGTTTTGACTTTGCTTGTTTGTGCATTTAAGAACTCTTTATTTATTTTTATCCTTTTTAAATTTGCATATTTGAAAGTGTGAAAAGGATACGAGCTGTATACAAAGCTATTTCTCTGTTTTCCTTATTCTGTTTCTTCATGTTAATTTCTAAGAAATAATCAAGAGATAAGCGGCATTTAATCATATAAGCATCCAGAGCACTAAATTCACAGATTATGGCTCCTTATCCATATGGCATTGCTTTTCAGTCATGATTTTTGGACCAGCTTAATATTTAATTCATGAACAAATAGATGTGATAAACAACAGAATGATAGTTTCCAGATGTGCTTCATTTCTGTTTCTTTCCTAGCATATGAAGATAAACAGAATATTTGTTCATTTTGGACAATACCTAAAATAGCACCCTGGCACCTAAGATACAGCTTAAGAGAAATTTAGGTACTTGAATTCAGGAGAGCTACCCAGGAAAAACAAAACCAAATAAATTCCCCCTCCGCTCCCCCAAAAAAACCCTGTTCACTTATTTCCTGAATGCAGCAAACTGCCATTGCTACAGCACCTACAGAAGTACTACTTTATTGGCTGAGCTGCCTATCCACTCCCCATGGAGTATCCAGAGATAATGTGTGCTTCTGCTGAAGTCCGTTCGAGTGTGCTTGCTGCTGTATATACATGCTTGGCTAGAAATGCCTGGTCAGAAATAAGTAGTGACAGCCAACCTTGGGACATGAAAATAAAGGTCCAAGCATTTGTTTGTAAATTCAGAAAGCATTGGTTCTGATTTCCTGTTTCAAGGAGATGCTAAGCTGCAGTCCAGAGTCGTTGGTGTTTTATGTAGGTTATCCTAAATGTCCAAGTGTTGAGTATCTGGATTTTTAGAAAAAGTGTTGAAGAGTTCCCTTGGGAACGTTTCAAAAATTAAGGCCTATGTAGCCTATGACAGCTTGTACGTAGAGGAAGATCGAGGTCCAGAATGATGTCAGCAGGAAAATAAAGTCAGTTTCTGTATAGTTTTGCTGTTTAACCCTATCAAATCTTTTTTTTGTTCTTTAGCAGCCAGAATGTATGAAAGGCTATTAGAAAAAAAAATGTGGGATGTGGCATAAAGGATGCTGTGGAAATGCAGGCCGAACAATAAACAGGAATGTCCTTCAATCATAAAGTGTAATTCATCAGCTTGTGAGACGACAAAAGTAATCTGGCCAGAATTACCAAGAACATGAAGAAAAAGGGGAGGAGACTTAATATGGAGGTTAGAAGTAGATGCATAGACATGGGTCGACAGTTTAGAGGACTGTAAATTGAGTAGCTCAATGAGCCACAAGATGATTGAGTTCAATGTTTTACCAATCACCAACCCTTCAACTAGACCATAGTACTAAGTGCCATGTTCAGCCTTTTCTTGAATGCCCCCAGGGATGATGACTCCACTGCCTCCATGGACATTCCATCTCAATGCCTGAACACCCTTTCAGTGAAGAGATTCTTTCTGGGAAGTCAAGTACATTGTCATCCTGTAGCAATGACTGGCAGAGACTGCTACGTCATAACTTTCTGTCTGTAAATTTGATCATGCTTGAAGGAATAAATGTGTCAATAAAATCTATTGTTGTCTCAACTGAGTATGGCAAGGAAGGGAACATGGCCCCAATCAGATATTTTAAATAGTAATCTCAAAATGTGCAGTATCCTACATCGTAGTAAAATGTATCCATTTGAATCTAGGATATTTAAATTCCAAGGAAGGAGATTATGTATCCTGTATTATGATTATGGAGGAAAAATTGTGTATTTTCATGTGTGTTTGGTAATGTGCTGAGCTTAGGCTATGGTTTGCAATTAGGAATTTGTGGAAGTCAGGGTTGTGCTTCAAATTCT
This sequence comes from Emberiza elegans, assembly GCA_024865655.1. NCBI lineage: Eukaryota > Metazoa > Chordata > Aves > Passeriformes > Fringillidae > Emberiza > Emberiza elegans. The sequence continues at coordinate 20,388,446 of JALJVW010002597.1, read as the reverse complement.
AAACCTGTTGTCCTTCCTGGGAGCTCTGACTGCAGAGCTCTATTAAATCCCATCAGCTTCCTTGCTCGCAATGGTCTGGCCCATCTCTTTGCTGGTAGTTACTTTCTCCAATCTTTTCTTCCCAGCTGGCAAAAGAGAGTGTTTACTTGTATTTCAGACATTGTAGTTGAGTTGATGATAGTGTCTCATCTTAAATTGCTGGTATGCTTGTGCTGATATGCCAAATTCTGCTGCTAGAGCAGCCAGAACATGGGCGGACATTTCCTTCTACGTTCTCTGCTGTGGGGCAGTGACCTTTGACAGCAAACTTTGGGATGGAGGGAAGAGAGAGGGATGAAAAGAAAGGAGAGGCAGTAAAATCTTAAACCACTGCAGAAGGCAGAAATTTGCTGCAGCAGGTTATATTCCACAGTATGTTACCTGAGGTATTGTCACTCATGCATTTTTAATGCTGATGAGGGCCATATTTCATACCTGGAAAAATGCATGTGCATGAGAGAGGCCCTGAGTATTGCAATAATATGTTTTTCTCCCTGATGCCACCAAGGGTTTTCTGAAAATGAGAAGCTATCAAATTATATGGGGATTTGGCCAACCATGTATTCCAAAATTAAGCATTTCCATCAGACATAGCATTGAGCCAGTTTACTAATGCAGACTACTTTGTCTCTGCACATTGTCCTAATAGAGCCAACTGACATGTTTTTGCCATTGGAGAAGGACAAAGTTTGAAAAGAAAATTCAGAATTTGTCCCAAATATTTCTCTGGGTCAGAGAAAGGCTGAATGGTTTATTTGTTCTTAGTGCTGCAGGATTTTGCATTAGAATAGAATATTTTCTTTTATTCCATAACTTTTCTTGTCACATACTTTTTATCATAGACTGTGTTCTCATACAATTTCATCACCAGATTTTAAAAAATATTCTAACACATCTGGTAAGATTTCTTATAACTATCTCTGTTTAATCTTCTCAGTTTGAGAAATTGTTCCATTTGAATATCTATGCTTGAGTTCAATGTCTCCTACTTTCAGGAATACTTTGTAAGCTGTTAGAACTCTAACCCCAAGTACAGTTAAAAATATATCTGTACAAAGCTCATGGTAGTTATGTGATTGCTCCCCTCTTTGTCTCTGAGTGATTATTTGCTGAATATGCATCTTTAACTTCTGCTCATTCAGCAGGACTTTTTATCTGATTCGAGTGGGTGCATGCAACTTCATGAATCAGATTTCATAGTTTCAGAGTCTTGAGTTGGTTTTCATAGTTGGGTGGTAGCTGAGTCCAACAGCAAATATAGGGGCATTGCATTACAAACAAAACCCCACTTATTTCCTGTCATGGTTTAAGCCCAGCTGGCAAAAAAGCACCACACAGCCACTTGCTCACTCCCCTCTGGTGGGACTGGGGAAAGAATCAGAAAAGTAAAAGTAAGAAAACTCATAAAACTATATATTTTAATGGGTAAAGCAAAACATATGTGTGGAAGCAAAGTAGAATAAAAAATTCCTTTACTCGCTATTGACAGCCAGATGTTCAGCCACCTCCAAGAAAGCAAGTTTCCTTCACTCCTAAGAGTGACTTAGGAAGACAAATACTGTCATTCCAAATGGCTCTGCTTCATTCTTGTTCCCCCTAGCTTTTTTTTAACTAAACACTATGCCACATGGTGTGGAATATGCCTTTGGTCCATTGGGGTCAGCTGTCCCAGCTGAGTTCCATCACTTCTTGTGCACCCCCAGATTATTGACTGGCATGGCAGTGTGAGAAACAGGGGGGAAAAAAGGCAACATCTAATACCATATAGCCTGATTAAAGACTCAAAATCCCTGGAGGGTGAGTTCCAGGAATCAGATGCCCTGGATGCATAGGAGGATGTTCTGCTAGATATTTTGTGTAACACCAAAAATGATTTAACAACAAAGAAAGTGAAACATACCAGCATCCTATTTGAGGTGTGAAGGTTTCAGGATCTCCATGATGAACGGCTACATTAAGATAAATGAAGGCTTGAAAAATGTGAAATAGTAGGAAAATACTAAAAAATAACAAGATATGAGAAGTCATTGACAAAGGTTTTAGCCTGTCAGTTCTTGAGTTAGCAGTCTTTGAAACCTTATATTAGCATTATATTGAGGATCTAATAAAACATAAGAGAAGTTTTAAAACCTGTAACATGGACCCAAACAAAACACAAACTTTTTTTAAATCAGTGGGGTTTTTTTAATTGTAATATATTCACTTTTGTATTGTTCTGAAGTATATGTTTCAGGTCAAAGCATTCCTTGTCTGTAAAACATTGGAAGATAATTTCAGATCCTTGAAACAGTCTGGAACAATCCAAAGACAAGAAGTTAAAGGACAGCCATTTTATTCAAGTTATGTATTCTGTCCTATTTAGTCGCCAAATGGGATACTTTCCTCTGCTTTGCATCATTCTTAACTAGATTTCTCTATTCCATTTTATCCTCTCCATCTCTCTCCTTGCTTTTGTCTCTTGTCAAAAGGAGTTCTGTGTTACCGGCTCATCTCTTTTCCATACCTACATGTCTCCAGAAATGCAGGCCAAAACCAACAGATTTATCACAGCCTTAATGACAGCTGGCTGCATGCTGAGTGAATTCTTAAATTCCACAAAACTACTTTTCTTGCCAAAACATGTGGAGTTGCAGCAGTCAACATTTTATTGGGACTGTTATCTCCAGATGAAGAATGACTCTGCTGGAAAAAATTATTTGGTATCAGCTATAGACCTATTTTTAGCTTCTTTTTTGGTGAAACTTCAGAAAATATAATTAGCCATATGTTGAGCGATGTTCTCCACGTCTTAAATTCAATTTTGCAAACCACATTTAAGCACTACCTCTTCCACAACTTTACACTTAGAATCAGAAGACCTAGTAGGGTTTTTTATGAGAATGTGATTCTTCATATTTCTTTGGGTATATATTTGTGCTTATGAAGACTGTAGAACTGGCAGTACTTAAGACTGAAATCTTCCTTTTGTTTACGTGGCAAGATTTGTGCAGGCAGTGGTACTGGAATCATCCCCTTCTGTCACTTATGAACTTCAAGCCTAGCATTGGGACAATGGTGTTCTCAGAGGCAGAAAAGTAGAGCAGGTCAGAAACATTCATTCTCCCCCACAAGTATTTATAGTGAAAACAAAACAAGATTACTTTAATCAAAAACATATACAAAAAATCTTAAGGGTTTGTCAAAAATAAGAGCTTCTAAGTGAAAACATTTTTCCCCAAATGAAATCTAAACAAACTGTCAAATTTCAAATTGGATTAAAACAAATCAAAAGATTAAATCACATCTGTCTGGCTAAGTATTGGTATGGAATTATAGTCAGGTGCGTCATGATACTACTATGTCCCCCAAATCTGAACTTGTGTTTGGCCTACTTTTCCCATAATATTATTTCAGTTTTTCCTCAGGAAGTTTTCTGGGAAATGAAGTTCAGTTTTTGCTGCCCTGAAAAGGCAGTTTGAACTATATGAATTGGATAAATGTCTTCTTTCTATTTAAAGAATAAAAAGAAAACTATTTTGCTAGAAGAATAGTAAGACTGGAGTTTTATTTTTCTAGTCGGTGGAGAAGTGTTCTTTGGTTCCTCTCTGATTACAGGTGGTCTGATTCAAACTTCTCATTCTTTCACAAAGCTGCTAAATAAAGGAAATTTTCTTGCAACATCATGGTCGTGTGTACAAAGGGTAGAGTGAAGGGAGAGGAACATTTGGGATAGTTTCACACTGCTGAATGGTCTGACAAAGCTCACAATACAAACAGAGCTTCTGCAGCCTCTGTTGTTTCTATCCCAGCTGTGCTCAGACTAAATTCTATGTAATTGAAAGTCAAGCCTCGTGGTTATGATAATTTAAAACCCAGTCCCAATGTTCTTGTGTTTCCACATTTTTGTACTGATGGCAGGCTGTTGTCTATCTGCTTGGTCTTACTCTCATTGACTTGTTTGGCCTGCTTTTTTTCAGTTGGCCTTATTGCTACTTGAAATGCAAAACATTTAGATTGCTGATGATCTGTTTCTAGCAATTTTAAAGAAGGAGACTTAACACCATTTATTGACAAAATTGAGACCTGTATGTCACCCTTATTTTCAGGTGGCTCTTGATGAAAGCCTGTTGTCCCTGCTGGAACCATTTTTTTCAAATGACAGAGGCAGTTGCCTTTTGCAGCTCACAGTGCTTAAGAGAGTTTCTGATCCTTACATAAAGATAAATGTATAATTGTTTCTGAGGCACCTCTGTTAATGGTAATCCATTGAAATGAGTTTCAAGATTGCTACAAATTGTTTCATGGCAGTCTCATGGCTCAATATTGAGTGGGTAACATCACCCTGTGTGAAACAGTGCCATAGAATACAAGGATCTAAATAGTCAGAAGAGCAAAAAGCCATTTGAGGAAAAAAGGAGCATGTTTAATCACATTTCATTGATTATTGAAATCAATGGAATTGCTTTATAGAGCTTTCAAAGCACAAATAGCAAGAATGTTGATAATTCAACCAGGTTTTTATGAGTAAAAATTAGTAATCAAGGGTGTTTTTTCTATAGTTAAAGGAATCAACTTATTTAACTGAATGTGGTTTTTTGGTCAAGTGTTAGTAGAGCTGAGATGGAGGATTTATTTGTTTTTACAGCAGGGTTAGATGAAGTTAGCTTCTTCACTTAACCTGTTTCTCAGTAGCTGAAGGCTTTTCCTAATTTTACAGACTGTATTTTCCTAATTTTATGAGTAACTTTAATTACAGAAAAAGTCATTGGTTTTATGTAAAATAATTTAAAAAATAAAACTTCCTCTGCATAAAAATAAAAACCTATGTTTATTTTATAGTTGAAGAGTAGGTAGAGTGTTTTCTTTTGTTTACTATAGACATTCAAAACAACAAAACTGGACTGTTATACTGCAATGTATTTCAAATAATACATTTCCTACAATGCTACTAAATACTTAACAACTATTCTCATAATTTCCAAATAAATTCAATTTGTTATGGTCCTTTTGTGCTCACAGAACAATCTAATTCTCATGACCTTTATTTATATTCTCTGGTTAAGCATTTGCCAACTTTTAATTACTTAATTTGCCTCTGATTAGCTTTCTCTGTAAGACTTCACTTGTAAGAAAAATGATATTTTTAATTCAAATGCACACTAATATGATAAAGATAACCACAGGTCTGGGGGGAAAAAAAAGTGAATCCAGCATGGATTTTTTTCTTTCCCTGGTATCCAGATTTACACTTAGTAAATATTATGAACAAACCTCTGCTGAGAAATTGTTTTAATTTGAAAACTTGAGAGACATAATCCCATACCCCTTCAGAATACATTTACTGCTGAAATTCCATATTTAAGGTTATGTTTTTTTTATTAGTTGCATTAATATCTTTGAATAATGGCTTCCCATGTGGTAATCAAATTATTGTTTGGAATAATTGGAAAATTGGCCCATTGTCATAGTTAGGAAATTGATAAAAGAAGGATAAAAAATTACTTATATGGGCAATGGGAGTCTAACTAGGAATTTTTGATTGAAAACCAATGACACAATGAGTCCTGCTGAGTAGTTGCCATGATTTAGGAATATTACTGCCCAACTCCGTGCCCCCACCAAGACTCTCCACACAGTGCTGTCTCTCACTGCCCCATTCTCCCCTCCCCTTCCCAGCTGTGGTGGCATGGAAATAATTATTGGAGGTAAGAAAGACAAAGAACACAGGTTGAGAGAAAAACAATTTACTGGAAACAGCAATGAGACAAGAAAATGAGCAGTAACAGCAACAATGTTAATGATAGAGGGTACAGGAAAAGAAAGAATTCACACAGAAAACTGCCTCAATATCAGACAATATAGGATGGCTCCCTTTGCCATGTTTTCTTGACCCTTTTGAGAAGAGTGTCCTTTTCCCCTGCCCCCAGCAATGATGTGACGTAGTACAGAATAACCTCATGATCCCCTCCCAGCTACTGAAAAAAATAACCCCAGCCAGAACCAGGATAGTAGTAGAACTTGCAGAAGCTCTAGTGCATGGGTTATTTAAAACAGAACATGACAGATAAGGAAAAATGGATTTTGGGGAGTTAGTTTCTCACTGGCACAGAGTGGACTAGTGACGTACAATCTCCTAAGCACCTTTAAGACTGTTTGAGCAAATACTTGGAATTCTCTATGTCCTCTGGTTCCATTTGGACTTCTTTTGTATCTAGCAATAGATCATTATCCTGTGAAAATGCTTGACAGTAAATGCTTAATTGTCCAGTCTTTCTTACTGGACAATTAAATCTCAGTATTTGTACAGTCACATTGTACCCACTTGTTTACTTGCAGTAGAGAGAAGGACAGATCACAGAAATCAACTTGTCCCATGGATCACAAAAATGCCTAAAATTGGCCAGCAGCACAGGGAGTTTAAAATGGTAGGAAATATGCAATGACTTCATTGATTTTGACATTTTGAATTCTAATTATTTGCCTTTTGTGTCTTTTACAGACCATCTGAAAGGAAAGATAATCCAGAGGCAGATACAAAGAGCTGCTCTAGGTAAGAGTGTAACATTTCAGACAGGCCACAACAGGGAAAAGCTCTTTCCAAGGGCTGAATCTGCTTGGGAGACAGGCTGGGTTTTCTATGATAGAGTTTTTGCCACAGTATTTCTACAATAGTCCATGCCACAAAGAACATGTGAACTTTGCCTGAATTTTGACTCAAAAGGCATCTAATTTTATATGTAGTGACAAAAATAATACAAAATTCTTACAGATTTGGGAGTTTGGTTTCTGATAGTCTAATCTGAATTCTCATTAACAGACACTGATTTGTCCTGAGGCTAAACTAGTAGCCATGTTGCCACAATCTAACATTCTTTTTAATTTTTCTCATTCCAAGGGGGGCTGAAGGCATATACAGTTCATTTCTCTCACATCTAGTTATTGAAATTGAGAAGTTATTCTTGCTGTTTCTGTTGACACAGCTGTAAAGCTAAAATTGTCTGTGTAAGTTGTTCACAAAAGTGTAAAGTCCTCCAAATTTAGTTTAAGATGCTTTAAGCTGACTTCATTGACTTTGTACTGAAATGGCCTAGGAGTGTTCAGAAGAGAATTCCACTTTGGGGACAGTAAACGTCAGCCAATATTTGACAGAAAACCTCTGGGACAATCAGTTTAGATCCCCCCTCATTTAGATTCATGGAAGAATCCCAAAATGTACCTTCATGGACCTACATCACATAAAAGATGGAGCTAACTTGGACCAGATTGCTGCTGATATGTGTATTTCTATGTATACATAACATAGAGAACATTTATCGCTTAGTAAGAGAGAGAAAATTTGGGGACTATCTTTTCTTCCAAAAATCAGGTAAGTTACTTCAGAATAGCAAAATTGTTTCTGTTTTTAGTTTACCCATGCATCTCAAGCTTTGATGATAACGTTGTTATTTCATTCCTTTATCCTTTTGTATTTTGATTAAAAAATCAGCACTAAAAATAATTTTGTGTGTCAACAAAGCCCAGGAATCAAACTCAGTTGATTTTTAACAGGATGAGAAGGGGAAGGGAAGGAATTGCTGATCTCTTCTTCCTATTATTCAGTGACAGGACATATGTGAAAGGTTCAAAGCTGCATCAGGGGAGGTTCAGATGTGATATTAGGAAAAGATGCTTTATCAAGAAGCAAGGAAAAGATGCTTTACCAAGAACAGGCTTCCTTGATAGGTGATCAATGTCCCATATTTGACTGTTTAAAAAGTATTTGAGCACCCTGGTTTAGCAGTAATATGCTTTCACTTTTGGTCAGCCCTGAAGAGGACTAGATGATTGCTGCAAGTCCTGTCCAACTCCTCCGCTTCTCTGCCCTCCCCTTCCCTCCTCTGAAGTTCAATTTAAAGGTGCTATCTTCAGAATAACATGGAATTATTTCTTTAATTCATTCCAGGTTTGAATACCATCTATTTAGTAATTTTTTTAACATTCTTACAAGTTACATCAAGATAAATCATCACAGTGCTGTTTATGAGAATTCCTTATTCAATGTTTTGAAAAATGAACTAATATATTCTGAATATATGTTTCAATCTGAATGATAATATCTGGTCTTGTACACTGACTTTTTTACTACATAGAAAAATTGTGTTTCAGATGCTGTTTTCAATAACTAAGCTGTTTTCCATAACATAGGTAGGTTTTATTTTTCATGTCCTTAGGAAATGCCATAGTAGTGACTTTACCAGCTATGCATTCACGGTGTGAATATTCTATTAGTATTTCACCTCATAGCAGGCAACCTGTGGGGTTTTGCCTTTTTGTTTTGAGCATTGCTGTTTGCTTATTCTCACTGAGTCTGGAACGCACAAAGTATTTTCCAGTATTTACATTATTATTTGAAATACTCTGGATATTTAAACTTAATATTCATTCTATGAGTTGGGGAGTATTGTTTGCCTGTCTGCCTTTCTGGATGAATGTTTTTTCAAAGAGTAACAGGTGCCAAGCCTCCCAGGAACTTCTTGATGATCAGAATGTCATTTTTAAATGAAAACTGTGTGGTCAAAAGTCTAATTAAGGGTAGAAATCCCAACCTGAAATAAAACACACCATTGTTTCAACTAGAAACAAAGTTAAGTTAACATCTTCCAGCTGCCTTTTTTTTCCCCATTAACTTAAAGCATTTTATGGTTAAAACTCTCCAAGAAACTCTTCTAGTCTGATTTGAAAGAGTGTAGATCTGTTTCCTTTACGGCTGTACTTAAGATGTGGATTTCTTTTTGAAGGAAAACACCACCACTCAGCCCATTGCTCTTAGCTATCTCTTTTAGAACACCTTATGCTGGGTGTTAAAAAAGGGCACAAATAGATGGGAGGCACCATTAGAGACAAGGGATGTTCAAAGTTTGTCAGTACACTACCAGAAACATTGAATATTTTACGTAAATTTGCAAGGATTCATCTCAGTATGCCTTTCATCTTCATTAACTGCAAAAAATACCTTATTATGCAAATAAATAATTTTAGTTATCTTTATTAAAATCTTTCAGAGTAACACACTTAACTGCATTTTTAGGCAGGATTTAAAGTTCCTTTTGCATGCTTAACTGCACTTCAGGACTATTTAAAATTAAATAATGTGCACACTGCCTAAGTATTGACAGCAAAACACTGGGTCACAAACATGCTTCAGGGTGGAAAAGATGGGAGAAAAGAATGGAAAGAAAAGCTTTCCCTGGGGTTGCAGTGTTTTAGAAGAAAAGTTGATGTTTTATTTTATTCTAGTGAGGCATTATCTTATGATGCTATAAAGTAGTATTTTTGTAAAATACAGAGCCTGATGGTAAAACCTTTTTCCTTCTGAGGAGGTTTGTTAGGAGCAAATTATTATCCAACTTTGTTGTCTTTGTAAAGCTGCTTGAAATGAAAAAACAAAAAAAGGACACATGTGGGTCTTTGTAAGGAATTTGCATCCCTTGTACAGATTTCAGTATTAAGTCACATTTTTATCAATATTTTATTAAAAAACTTCAACCAAACCAAATAAAAAAGCACTTGTTTTTCCAGATTTTGTAACTTGAATTTTATAAATAAGATTCTGTATTTCTCATATTATTCAAAGAGGTGTTCCCCAGTTCTTTTTTTTTAGCAAAATTCCCTTGAAAAACTGATTGCTCATAAAAAATAAAATGACGAGGTGATTCAGAAACAACAGATATGTTTCAATCCCTGAAAATGCATACCAGCATTTGATTTGGTGTGGCAAATGCCTGCGAGCAAAGATTTTGGCATGTTATTTTTATATTTGGATTTGTAACACATATTTGGTTTTAAGCAAAGATAGGGAAATTCCTGCTTATCTTTCTTCCCTTTACAGCTTTATCTGTACCATCTTTTCCTACATTTTCAAAGCTAGATGCCTGTTCTAAAGATGTTAGTATCAGTCTATTCCCTTTTTCATTCTTTGCTGTGTGTTTCTATATTGCATGTTTCATTCTGCTTACTCACCTCTCCATGTCTAGAAGGGAATAAACATGATCAGCACAGAGGACAGACAGTGCTGTATAACGAATGCATCATGGTACTCCTGCAGGAGTATTCCAGCCAGTCTTCGGAAAGGATTTGAAGCCATGATTGCTCCAATGCTTTGATGCTGCCACTACCATATATCCAACATCAAGATGCAAATATGTTGTCTGACAATATTCTGCATATCAGAAAAGTTACAAAGGGGAACTACTGCTTCTAGCTGTCCAGTGTCAGATCACAGAATGATTTGAGTTGGAAAGGAGGTTTAATCCTCCAGCCATGGGGAGGGTAATTTTTCACTATATTAGGTTTCTCAAAGTTCCATCCAACCCATCATTGAAGTATTCCAATGTGGCTCATGCCACAAGAAATGCTGGTCCACTATGGTTTGTACCTGCTCTGGATATAAGATATGCTCAGGAAGTATATGGTAGTCCTCTCTGCAACCCTTGCAGCCTCTCCTAGACATATATAACATTAATTAGTCCAATAATTATGACTGTCTTGAATTCATCTGTTATGATCTGTGTGAATGGAAAGCATATAAGCACTTCCAAACTGCTGGTTTGCATCAGAGTTAATCTGCTCTTTAAATAAATCCATATTTAAATAAAATGAACTTGGTTTCTTTCACTGCTTTGCATCTTGTAACTGAGATGACATTTAACTTTTTCATATGAAGCAGAATAGTCTTCATCTGTACTAATGCCATGAAATGAAGAGACACAAGTGTTTTCAATCACAAAATGACAGAAGCTGAGGAAACTGGCAGTTTGTGTTTTCCCACACAAATCCAGCATAGTCCATGGAGAATAATAGATGGCCTGTTTTAAGACCATCATTCTTGGTGATGAAAAATGATATCTTATGTATGGGCTAAATAAAGCACTTTAGAGAAATAATCTGAAGTCCATAATTTCAAGGAGGTTGTGGTGTGTTTTTTTGCTTGGTTGGGTTTTTGGGTTTTGTTGGGGGTTTGTTTGTTTGTTTGTTTTTTGAAAGAGATAAGGCAATGTCCCCAGTACTACCAGGCATCCAAGAGCTAAAATACACTAGAGAGCAATGCAGTCAGTTTACAATAGCCTCGGATTAAGGGAAAGATTTCTCTTAGGAATATACAATTTTCACAAGTCACGATCATTCTGTGTGTTATGTTCTTCTGTACATTTGCACTTGAAATGTCAAACAGCAGTGGTGGTTTTGTATAAGATTTTTGCGCATGCAGCACACTGATTTTTATTCCTAGGGTGACCTCTAGTGGCATCAAGGCCATTTTCTTTAGAGTTTAGTTTAATTTCTTTAGTCTGTTTCAAAGGAAATAGGAATGGTGAGTGACAGAAAGCTTGTAAGATTGTGCTTGCTAAAAGGGACATTTATTTTTCATTATTATTAAGACAAAGATACCAATATCACAACTGGATGAAAATTCAAAATCAGTACCTCTTTGCCTTTATTAACAAGTTTTACTCTGCCAAAGATACAGATACTTTTGAATTTGCTTTGTACAATTATTGAAATATATTAGATATTTTTAGAAATATTTACCAAAGTGGTTTTTAATCAAATACTTGCAACAGTATAGGGAAAATTAATTTTGAAATTATATATAAGCAATTATTTGGACATTACAAGTTCTTAGACTACATCCTTTTGGTAACTGTGAAGCTACACACTGTAACAAACTTTCTTGGTTTTGCGTGCTATTTTGTGCTTCAAGTCAGCATAGTTTATGGCTGAAATGATGAGCTCTTGAAGAGTTTTTTTTATTTTTATATCTGCAAAGTTCTCCTGTAAAGATGATCACAACCAGGAAAAAAGCCATGGATTCAAAGCAGCAGCTAGACAAGCTGCAATGATGCCTTTACCATAGCACCTGAGGTTACTTCTTAGGTAATATGTTTTGGGATTTTCCCAGTATTACATGGGATGTACGTTTAAAACTGTAGGAGTATGTTCTAAATAAGATGACACTTCTTCCACCTGTCTCTTCAGGCCTCACTGTCACACAGACTTTTCTTTCCACAGGTTTCTCTCCAGTCCTTCTGGAGTGTTTTGTAGTTTTATTTTTTGCTGTATTTTTTCTATTACTTTTTTTAGCAGGATTTACTATGTCCAAGGTTAAGTTCTAGAGGCAGGCATGAGTCTTGTCTTTCAGTTTGTCTTCTGATATTTTCTGGAAGTCTTTGCAAATATGTCCTCCTCAACTGTCAGAGAAAATTCTGAGATTACTTGTGTGTTCCTACTAAACTTCACATATGACCCACGCAAATCCAGCGATCAGACCTCAGAAAAGAGCAAAGACATTTTTTGATCAAGTGATATTTTTATTAGGAGTCATGAACTTGTGGCACAGCTACCCAGTACTCAGCTTTTTGACCTTGACTTTGGCATTTCACTGTTGTTGGAACAGCTTGCAGTCTCTGTAAGCTTTCTTGTAGTAAGCATTTCTTCTGAAATAATGAAAAGTTCAGTGGGAGTTGTAGTATTATTTAGAAATTCCTTCTGATGTCTAACAAGACAGAATGGGAAGATGAAGCTTTCAATTCTCTAATTTGGTTTATTAAGATAAGATAGAAAGTTTCTGTGAGGGTAGTTACACATTGAAAAAGTCATCAAAGAAGTTTGCAGGATCTCTGTTCATGGAGTTTTCACAAGATGTCTGGACATAATCTGGTTCCATTTTCACCAAACCTTGAGCAGTTTGAACTACACAGGCTTCCAAGGTCCCTTCCAACCACAATGATTCTATGATTCTAAAACAGGACTTGAGGTAGAGTGAACAAAAAATAAGTCTAGTTCTATGCACACAGACTACAGATTCTAGGCCTAAGTTTGTTTGCTTATCTTCAGTATATCTTTGAGTACATCTCTCTTTTGGCTCTAAAAAGCTGGTAAAAATTTAACTAAGAATCATACAGAGTTTAAAGTTCTGTAGACTTCTTTCTTCTGGCCATGTCCAGTAGGTGTGTTGGGCAGCTTGACTAGTTCTGTTTCTAGTCAAGGTTTTCTCCATGAAAGATCTCTGTAATAACAATTTCTGTAACCTAATGAACTGTAAACCACAAATGGAGCTCTTTTACATCTGTATTGATGTGAGTTTTTCGAGGTCAGACCTAGAGTAGAAATTTCTATCTAGCTGATTATGTTAAGGACAGGACAAGGGGTGAACAATGAAATAGCATGGCGAATGCGATATCCAGCATTTCAGAACAACCTGCAGGTCTGGTAAAAAACTTCTGCCATTTATTTTTTGCTGAAATAGCTAAAGCAAATTAATTCTTTCCTTCTTTGCTGAAAAATGTTTGCATATTTGACATCAAAATAAATAATTACTTGGAACAAGTAGCTAATTATATCCTACAAATGTGCAGAGGTTGGATACAACTTCTCCAGATAAGAATCTTTTGGTTAAGTTGTAATTGCTTCTGGATATGTCAAGATTGTCTCTTCTCAGTACACACTACACTGTAATTCAGCCAACAGCTACCAGAACTTCAAGCCCAGTGTCCTTTCTTTCACAGGTCACAGGAAAGAACTGAGCTATGAGAACACCTTAAATACCTCTGTACTTCTTGTTCCTTCTCGAGCTGGTAGCACAGCACAGACAGCCCAGCTGTTGTGCAGCCAGAACATGGGAGAAGCAGCAAAAATATGCTTAGTGCATGGGAGAAGCAGCAAAAGGATGGCACTCTGTATGGGACAGGGGTGTGGCCAGTAATCACAGCGGGTCCCAAAACCATAATCTGGTCCCTACAACTGCCCAAGTTGCACATGGCCCTAATCTAATACACATGCCAGAATAAAGAACAACATCAAAATGAATCTTCTTAAAGAATGACATTCCTGGTGACATTAAATCCTATAGTTGTAGTTTCAGAAATTTTCTGAAAAATTCATATATCATACCAACATCTAAAAAAGCATTTAGGAAACTGTTTTAGAAGACCAGTGGAGTAGCCATGTGGAGAGTGGAAAATAAACTTTCTCTAGTACTTTTGTCTTTATTCTACACTTAACTGAGGTGGGGTCTTAGCACATCTCTTTGCTATTTGCATAGAAAAAAAATCAGATCCGTGACAGAGGAGCTTCAGCCCAACATCTTTTGTTTTATTTGAGCCAAGAGTTAAACTAAATAATTTATAGTGCAACCTCATGCTCATAATATAATAATTTCAGCAATAATGATGCTTTCCTTTGCGTTTCCTCTACTCTCTTACAGATGAAAGTAGCAGAAAGATCAAAGTTGTTCAGACTTGTACAGCCGTATACATTTGTTTGGTTAGTATTCACGTCTTGAATCAAGCTCAAAACCTCATTTATTGTCTAACTTGAAGTTAAACTTCCATTTCATGGCCCATCTATACCTGTACACAGCTGAAACAGAAGCAGTTAAGGATAAGCATGTATGCTTATTTTTCCTTAATATTCTTTCAAATGACATTACTATAAATTTAATGTACAGTCCAGAATAAATGCTTCTGTGCATTGTCACGAGCATTTGTGCTGACAACCACAGTACAGTTCTGTGTCTACAGACAGTTGAATGCAGAATGCAGGTAGAACACCCCTTTACTTTTAGAAAACACTAGGCCTATTGAATTAATCCCACAGTTGCTATGTGCATTGCATTCCTAAATGTGATCTGCAAGCACAGACTTTGCTGCCCGTGCCTGTGTGCATTGTTCATGCCCAGAAATCTGTGACACTCATTGCAACTGCACCTTTAGCACTTTTAGGTGTGTCTTATTCTTAGGAAAGTTGTGCTATATTATTCTCAGTCAAATCCTTCTCTTGACTAGGCATTATTTTACAAAAGTTGTGCTGCTTATTGAACTGCAGTCTCGATACTGGTGGTGGGGCATTCCTAATGTCTCATGACAAAGCTTAGAAAAGAGATTTTTATTTTTTTTCCCATGAAAGCTCTTGGATTTTGTAGAAATTAATATTTACAAAACTTTAAAGCTTATGCATGACAAATCACACCCCTTCTTGGGAGGCAGAGAAAGATCATTCAAACATATCAGGTATGATTTTATCTAATATTATGAACAAGATAAATGATGCAAGAGGATTCACATGTAATCAAATGGTAAAAAGTATTTATTAAGTTTAGGCAAGAATCTGAGTTTGTAGGGGGTTCCTGGCTAAGACCCAGCTATGTTACTGCTTCACTAGATTAACTGTCATGTATGGAACATATTAAACTTGAAGCTGCTTTGTTGTTTTGGGGTTTTTTTTTCCCCAATTTATTTTAATTGTATATTTGGAAAGCAACAGGGAATTTTTAGCCATGATGGTTTTAGAAGCTTGCATGGCTTAAGTGCAGCTGACATGAAGGTAACACCTCCTGTTTTGCATGCCATGTGTTTTCAGCAAGAAAAATATAGATTACTAGTTTCAAAGAAGAAACTTAAGGGAATTAAAGTGTGACTGTATTTAGGAAAAACAGCTCACTGAGATAGGAAAAATAGCTCTGCTTGCCAGGTGTACATTGGAAGTTAGTTTGAGCCAGTATTAAGCCAGTAAAACAACAAGCAATGCAATGTTACCAAAAAGCCAACCAAAAAAAAAAACCAAACCAAAACTGCAACCTAAAAAAAAAGCAGCATGCCAATGGATGCTTTTACTGAATTCAGTGATCAAAATCAACAAAATACATGTCCTTAATCCCCTGCACATCCATTAACTTTTAAAATGCTGAAAATAGGACAGTGTGTTTCAGTGTATTCTATGACAAACTGGCTGAAAATTTTAAAAATCTATTACATTAGGGTTAAGGAAATTGCTCTAAACCCACAATATAAACTTATCCAGACATTAGGGTATTTTCATCTTCTCCTGAGTTACATTGTGCCTGCTCATCTTTGCTTCTGTATAAGGTACACACATGGTGCCCAGTGACAAACAAGCTGACATGGCCCTGGGGAAATATAAAGAAAAAGAGGAGAATTACTTGTAAGATGATCCTGAATAATGATAGGTATTCCTTTAAAAAAAATCAACTTACAACATATGTTCCATTTTCAAAGCACTAATACTTGAGTTTGCCAAAAGCTGCAAAGCTGATAAATAATGCAGTAAATATATTAATGGGATACTGAAGTCAATTCTAAATTTGGTTACTTCAAGTGACTATAAATTTAAGCAGTTAAATACAAGACTATCCAGTGAAAAAAATGAAAATATTTGACTGCAAAAGTACAGCTGGAGGGCAAGGCACAATGTTATTTGAGGCACAAGACAATAAATCTCTAGGAGTTTGACTTCCAGGATACACTCAGGTTGAGAAATATATGAGCACTCCAGAGAGTATAAAGTTCAAGGTCACAGAGAGTTTCTTGCAAAGTTTTCTGACTGTAGACAAGAATCTGACAGAGTATTTCAGGCTGTTGCCAGTTTGCAGTAAACTATGGTGATAACACTTGGTATCATTCTAGAAATAGTGTGCCATGCTTTCCACATGGCTTTGAAACAGTGATCCAGTTAGCAGGTGCTACAATTTCTCTCTGGTACTTTGTGATCTGATCATGTGGAATGTGCTGCAAAATTTATTACTTCCTGGACTCCAAAATTGGCCATTTTAGTATAATTAAATAATTATATCTTTAAATGTCTCTTACAATCTTCTTTATGGGAAAAAAAAAGGACCAAAATTTACAAACTCTTATCATATGAACTGTCACCTGATGCAGAGCTCACCTTCATCTCTGTGTGGGCAGCTGGTATCAGTTGTATCCTGTGCTCACTTCACCAAATGGGTTGTATATGAAGATGAAGCAAAAACAGATGAAGCAAAACCAGTTAGCCTTAAAGTAAGCATCAAATTTGCCAGCCATTTCCCTACCAAGTGTAGCACTGTCAGTATCTTCTTTACATCTTTGTACTCAGTATTCTTAAAAAAGGCTTCACAACTTAGGATTCATAATTCTTGCCACTCAGCTCTATGTGCAGTTATGTTAATGTAAAGAAACTAATATTCTTTATCAGTACATTGCTGACTGCTGCCAAAATAGTTCTGTTGTACAGAACTGAATGCCACCAGAACCCCCTAGTATACACAGAGCCAATGTTTTCCTAAGCATGCATGTCATACCTCCCTGCACCCCTGAAACCTGGGGCTGCATTATCCAGGATTAAATTGCAGCAACTGCATTTGTTGCCCAGGAGAATTCACTGGGGTGTGAAAAGTGCATGTGATATTACACTCCAACTGAATGAAATCATCTCAGCTGATTCACTAAAAGCATACATCTAAACTGTGCAGCTGAGTTTCATATGACAAACTGTCAAACAATAAATTAATAGTCAATCCTGACTGAACAAAGCAGATACCACTTTTGTTCTGTGCAGTTGCAGAAATTATATTTGATAGTTAATATTTTAGCAATAGCACCTCTACTACATCTTTTAATGTAATGCAAATTCTTTCATGTATGCAGGCAAAGCTGATGTCACAATTTTTCAGTGCTTCATGATCTCCATGTACTCGGTATATGTGTGGTTAATATATATTTTCTGTTTCTGCATGGGAAGGCAGATATATACAATAATCTCTTTAGAGGAAAAAAAGCTGTAGCCAAAAGAATTTTTTTCTTAGGTGTCTAAATTGAATTTGTGAGTAAATAGTATGCTTTTTCTGTTTTACAGTCTATTCATTCCATGTCCTCCTAACATTATAAAATGCCTGAGCCTATGTACTGAAGAATGCTAACATTAGATATGAGATACAGTGAGCCAGTAACCTCTGCTTAGCTTCCTTTCTTCAGCTGTAGCTGAAATTGCCTGAACTGGTAAGAGGAGAGTGATGTGAGGCAGCAGAAGCCATGGGGCAGAAAGAGGGATTCATCAGGAAAGGTAAAGAGGAGGAGCAGGGGGAACAGAAGTAGCAGGGAATGAGAAGGCAGAAGTAGCAGGAAACGTAAGTGTTGAAATACCATCCACCAGACTTTAGGTGTCTTTTTGCTTGGAACATCAGGAAAGAGCCATGATCCCTTGTATATATTATAGTAGGTATATTCCAAAGCTCTAGTCTTTAGAGAAGAATGTTGTTCAGTTCACAAACATATTGCTGCAATGAGCAGACATGACAAGAAACTGAAATGGGCCTTGCAACAGCTTGGGAAAAGACACTGGAGAACTTACAAAGCAGTGCCCTGGCAGGCATGCCCTGGACTTGACTTACAACTGGACTTCACCTGACACTCTGATCAGATCTCTTCTTCTTTTGTGACCCAAGCTCAGTGATGTTCACAGGGATATGTAAGTTTTAGCCATTTATCTGATGCTGCTGGGGCTACACCAGCCTGCAGTATACTCATCTCTTTCCATTCACAAGACTCTGCTCCTCACCTTGTCTACAGCTGTGCTTCCGCCTTTCATCACCAGCTAGGGATAATGGGCAGACTTGTATTCATGGGGAGGATGCTGCACCCAGTTTATGATAAAGGTTTTCATCTCATACAAAAGGCTTTATTATTATTTCTGAAGGTAACATGCAACCAAATAATCCCATCTGTAGCATGTAATCAGCAGAAAGAAAACCATTCTTTTGCTGTTTTTGTATACAAGTGACAAAATTTTGTCTAAGTTTGGCTGACCTTTCAGAGCTAATATAAAAATATTTTCCCAAGTACTAGATGTCCTAATAAACCAAGGAAGGAAAGCTATACTCTGGTTTGTATCACTCTGTAACAACAGCAGAATTTGGTGATGTTTTCATGTAGGGAAGTCCTCACTTCAGAAACAGCATTAACATTTTAAATGTTACTCTCTTACACCCTATGTTATTTCCCTTCATTATAAGGAGCTCAAGCTGCTGCCTCCTGAACTCAGACACAATCACAGATTGTGCAAATAGGACAAATGCACTTCAACGTGCTCAGGAGAGTCCCCTTTAACCTGAAATTGGCTCACACTAGGTCTGGCTGGAATATTCATGGAAACAGAACAAGGATTCTCACATGGTCTGTGAGCACGGCTCACTTGAGAGCCAGTAACTCCCTAAATAATTTCAGTTTGTTCCACAAGAGCACATTTCCCTCAAGCCTGGCTGCTTTGTGTTCATCAAGTTTAGAAAAGCATGAAGCCTCAGGAGCTCTGCAATGAGAGTCTCCCCATCAGTTTCATCTGTAGCTGTGCTTTCCCACATTAGGCCTTTTCCTGGGGATGGCATGTGAGAAATCAGAAAATCCTCATCCCTTGTAATCATGGAAAGGTTTCCTCCTTTCCTTAAAGGTTCTGGCACAGTTAGGATGACCTTTTTATTATCTGTTATGTTCAGGAATAACTTACACAATGTCACTATTGTATCATCTCCTCCACCTCCTGTCTTGTTTGCTCACTTTAACATTTCAAGCAGTTTATCTTTTAAGGGTACTCTCCCCACCACAAATGTATTCACCCTATCCTTTGTAATCACATGCAGCAAGGCCTTTCAGCATCTGAAAGGAGACTTGTGCATGGGCTTTGTCCACCTTGACTGTCTGTATTAACATGCTTTAGCTAAGTAATGAAATAAAATGCTTTTCAACATCATCTGTGTTAAGCTATAGGGTGCTACTACAAAAGATTAATGGTTTCAGCTGGTGTGCTGACAGGCAGAGAGGGGTCACTGCTGCCCTCTTGTTCCAGACAGAATTCCTCTCCTTGAAGGGAGAGTGCACTCCTCAGGCCTTGTGACAGACTGATATAGGATTTATTTTCTTGGCAGAAATAGGAGTTGGGGTGGAAACTTGCATGTACTGTACAGCAAATCTTTTGGGTTTTTTAAACTTTTCTTGAGTTAAAAAGGTCAAACATATTTTCTTGGGAACATAAAACTCTTCTCATTCATCCCAGAAACAGAAACTGTTGTAACATTAGTAGGTAACTTTACATTTCCTTTCACCACTGAACATATAAACTGTGATGGAAAGAGTGTTTCACAATCTCTCAGAATAAGCATATTGTGTATTGCATGTTAACTACCCCTGTTGCAGGATAGGGAAATCATAAACTGCTAACTTAGGCTACTCTTAAGGTATTTCCTTAGTTATCCTTTACCTTGAAAATTTTCTCACATAGTTTCAAGATATTTTCCTTATATGTACTAATTTATTGCTCTCCAAATTTTTCTTTCAAGAGCTACTGCTGTCTCTTCTTTTTGCAACAGCTTCTGGTCTTGTTTTTGTTGCCAAAACCATTGCAAAAAGTGGTTGAACATATTTGACAGTGTTTTATGCCAAATGTTTGTAAATGAATGTTTAACTTGCTTTTATTTATATCTAAAATCACTGTTCCAATCTCTAATGATGAAAAACCCAATTATAAGCAATTTGATTCAAATTACTAGTTATTGACAATGTCCTCTACTAAGTAAGGCCTAAATAGGGAATTTGAAGAAGCATTTCCAGAAGAGAGAAATGGTTAATCACCCCAATTTCATTAACTGCCTCTTATAAGCTAGTTTTTATTCTAATCAGAAGTTGCTTCTTTGGATACCATATAGTCATTGCTTAAATCTGATTTACCCTACAGCTGTTTTAAATCCTTCTGAAGAACTAATGTTTGATCCAGTAGAAGAGAATCTTCGAATACAAATTGAAGAAGAAAAAAAAAGGTACTACTTCTGCCTCAGATTTCATCCTTCAGAAGATAAATTATACTGATAGCATATTCCAATTACAATTCTACACACACAGCTACCCTCAGGGTTTTCTCTGACATTTTAAAAATATCAGCTTTGTGGTTCACTAATAGTTCTAAATTTGTGTGTATGCTGTTGGTTTGTCTGTCAGATGCCACAGTAGATGAGAGAGGTTAAATTTATGCTTGAGCTAAAGGTTAAAAATAAATAAAAACAGCTTCATGTCCTCCCTGAGGATTAGTGTTTGCAACTTGTTGTTTGAATCCAAATGTATTGTGAGCCTTTTGGGTTGATTCAGAAAAGTCCTAACTTTCTTGACCTAAAGAAAGCCTTTAGGTTATACAGGACTCACTAAGTGTAAATAATATGCAGATTACACATTGTTTAACCAATCCTTGCCAGGAGGATTAAAAAAATTAGATACAAGGATATCAGTATGAAGTATTTTGCTAGCATTTGTTATTCACAATCTCTGAGGAAACTTCTGTCTCTTTCATACTCCTGGTAAATCTCTGAGTGTCTAATAGCCAAGAGGGTAATGAAGTTTCCATCTGACAGGGGAACCAGTCTCAGCTCCTATCTGAATCCCAGATACCAGTTATTTATTAATGGTAACATGTTGACAATTCAAAAGAAATAATTTTCATAGTTGATTGAACCCATATTTTAACTGTTAATCAATGTTGATCCCACTTGAATTTACTAACAATTTACTAACTTCTTTATGAAATAAAAGGTTTGTGGAATAAGTTTCTTGCACTTACTGTCCCGTGAAGCTTTTGTAAAATATGAGATTTTCCTTCTACCATCTGTCTGTGTCCTCTGCATCTCTGATTATTATACATTATTTTATAGTTTAAATCTCTAGCAGTTCTAGGTAGGATTAACCTTTGCTCACATATATGTTGGAAAATCTGTAATACACTTTCTTCTTCTCATATTAGCTATAAAACAGTGTACAGTCGCTTCAAAGGACTCAAGGTAGAGATTGAGCACCTGCAGCTTCTTATGGAAAAAGTGAAGATGAAGGTGCAAAAAGACTTTGAAGTCTGGTGGTCTGAAGAGGCAAAAAAAATCCAGGTATGAAATAATTTTGTATTTCTTCCCTTTTCGTGTAAATATAACATCTTCAATAATTTCTTTAAGAAGTAATTAGTTGACTAGACAGAAAGGAGTATGAAGGAAGGAATTCAGGGTCTGGTTCACCTGTACTTATGCCAAGGTGAGTTGGACAAAGGTAATGTGAATTATACTTGAGTGAAGCTAAAAAAAAAAATCAAACAAACCCATTTTTTTCCTGCTCTCTTTTCTTTTTGATGTTCTCCCAAACAACTTGATTAGTAGGGAAGTATGGGTCTGTCAGGATCCATCCTAGTGAATGGATGACCTGATGGTTCGTAGGGGTGATCTCAGGGTGCAAAAAACCAACATGGTACAAGGGGGTTTGCAGTGACAATCAAAACAAATACAGTTTTATTGAAATAGCCACAGTAAAATGCAATAGAGGGATTAAGGGAGAGAAAAGCTAGAGAAAGAGACAGAAGAGAGAGAGAGGGGATATAGCTACCAACACAGAGACGAAGTCCTTTGATCCAGTCCAGTCGAGGATTTGCCTGTTACGCTGGGGAGATCTCAAAGTCTCTAGCTAACTCAGAGGATTTTATTATTGAAAATTGTGAGGGGGGGAAACAGATACAATAGGGAATAGAGGTAACAGGTAGTCTATGTTCTTAGCAGTAAACGAGAGCCATTGTTTTCGTGGTCCAGTGGTCACACCTGCAGGCAAACATCTCGCTTTGGTCAGCTTGCCTCCCCCCAGACACCTCCCCCGGGCTGGGGGTTTCAGTCCCAGTCCTTGGAAGGATCAGAGGGGCCTTTTCACATAGGAGTTTCGTGTCTCAGTCCTTGATGGAGAGGCTTCTTACATCTCAGTCTGTCTGTCATGGTGGTTGTAAAACAGGTGAGGGTCTTCTGTGGGGGACCACCCGAAACTCAGGAGAACTCCAGCCAGGCTGAGAGGTGGGACAGCTTCCAAAGCTATTGTTGCACAAAAAGGGCACAATGCCCCCTTCTTCTTCTCAGTGTAGCATACAGCAAACACACCTGTGAAAACAATAATACTGGGCTTTCAGGTCTCAGGGACTTTGGCATGTGACTTTCTCCTTCAGAGCCAGAGATTCTAGATAGGGGGTTTTCTCTTCAGTGGTCCCCCAATTACAATTGTGAGGCAGATGAGGGAAAATTCAGACAGACTCTCACAGGGTCCAAAATGGTAACAACTCTGAAAGAATATGATCAGATTGCAAAAAACATAATCTTTTTTACTACTAGCAAAACTATGATTTCATCAGCTTTATTTGCAGCAAATACAGTTACTTTTTAGCTTCCTTTGCTTGCAAAGACTCCAGTAACTTTTCAGCTTCCCTAGGCTCCCAGAGGGTCATCAGCTCCCTGCACAGTGTGCTTCCTCACTCTCTAGCTGAAGTCCACCAGCGTTTAAGCGCAGAGTGCGCTAATGCAATGACTTGTGTAAAAATAAACTAAAGACCTGTCATTTTAACCTGTGTATTGGAAGTTCATAACACAGTCAGTCTGAAAACTAAACTCTACTGAAACAACCTAGCTTTCTTGTGCTCCCCTTCTAACACTTTTTTTAATGACTTGCAAGTAGTGACACAGCAACTCACAGCAAAGTTCGGTCATGAAACGTACATCAGCCTCATGAAAAAGAAGCTGAAGCCTCATGAAGAATGCTGAGTGCAGTCCATCCCATATCATTTATTATTACCTGGAAGAGAAGATTTACTCCTTGAGGAAAAGTTGTTATAAAGAAAGAAAGTTTTAGCTTATATTTTGGTTAATTCTCATGAGTATAGATTTAAACCATATTTTTAAGAAAACAGCCTAAAATAAATACAGAACTTAACATTGGGAACTTAGTTATCCGTAACACTGCCACCTAAGCAGCCTAATTGCAAGTTAGCATGACCAAATACTTTTCCCTAACCATATAGGTGGCAAAGAGGATGGTGTTTTAGTCACCCTCCTGTCTAAATATTTAGGCTTTTCAAAGCACTGCAAGTAATATTCTTGAATACACAGCAGCACATTTTTCTCCATCCCTTAAAAGGAGAGTTACACAATTCAACCTCTCATGATTAATCAGTAGAAAATTAGAAAACTGGGATTGATTTCTTAGATCTTGAATTGGGATTGATTTCTTAGATCTTGACCTATCTATACATCTGAGCTGCCCAAGAAACTGAAATCAGTGAACATATGCTGTTGCATATTAAAAACCTGTAATTTGAGCTTAAAAATACTTGAACCAATCCTAAATACTTTTCTCTTTGTTCAGAAGTGTTTGTGCGAGTGGAGAAAATACTGGGTGATTCAGGCTCTGTGTTTTCTGAATGAGTCATTGCTTACCTTGTTATTACTGAAATTTATAGTCCAATATGAAGCACTTTAAAAAAATCCTAACCTCATTTTTTTTTTTTCAATCTAAACGAGCAGGAAAAGCCAGAGATGGTTGCCTCACCAAATACTGTCAATCCTGTTTATCCACAGCTTATCAGATCCTCACAGCATGTATCACCTATCAGGTAAATTGTTTATTTTTCTTTTCCTTCCTTACATGGGAAAAAAATGCACTTTTAATAAAAGTGAAGTTATTTTGCAAATACCACACTGAAACACTGTATTTTCAGTTACAACAGAAACAATTGTGTAAAAAAATAAATTTTATCATTCAGTTATTTGGAAGTCCTGTTGAAGGTAGGACCCCAGTTCTTTTGACATGTTTGTCTTGGAACCTTGGACACTTTTCTATAGGGGCCCCACAACAGCTAAAAAAGGTAAGCCTGTTAGCAGTTAGTTTTGTGAATGAGGAGACTGTATCTCCTTTGGGATGTATGCAGGGGACTTCAAACCAAAAGAGATTTAAAAATTAATTCATATATATCCTACATAGACTTGCTCCTGAAAAATGTCATAGTAATACATTTATGCAGCATATTATTCCACAATGATATTATATTTGATATTGTAAGACGGTGATGCGTCATATACAAGAGAAAAATGTAATCATCTTGGTTGTTTCATCAACAGTCACCTCTGATTTTAAAACCTCTAATTTAAATTTGCAGTAATAGGTTATTCACAACCATCAGGGAAAGTAGTGTGTGAGAAACCACATACCTGACTGTGCAGGTTTCCATATTCAAGGACAATAAATGGAGGTGTTCTCTCCCCTTCCTTCTTTCTCCCTCCCTCTTCCTCTTTCCCTCCCCACCTTTCTCTTGCTCTCTTTTTCTGCCTCTCTCTCCTCCTTGTTATGCAATTAACATTTCTCTGACGAGTGGTTTTACCTACATTTTTATGACAGTAATTTGCATAAATTATTTTTTACTGTTTTCTTAAAACTGTGAAATAACTTCTAAGTTTTATTTAACACTCTCATGTATCCATAGTACATGCTCCATAATCAGTACAGAAAATGATAGACATAGTCCTCTAAAATTTTCTGACAAGACATTTTCAGATATCTCAAACTGATGAAAACTAACTCCAGTCTTCTCTACTTTGCTTTGGTTCTTATTCTGTGTCCTCTCAAGACTTAGGCATTAACCTCTTTGCAAATGGTTTTAGGCCTAATCTGGGCTGTTCGTTTCTGGTCTCAGGCTGAAGGTTACTAGCCAGAGAAACGCTCAGGAACCAGAACATGAGAGCATTTTTGGTCTACCTTAGCACAAATTCAGCCAGATTAGCTCAAGCAATCCATGACTGTCACTCTCTATACTGTCCTTTCAACTAAGCACCTCTTGCACAACCCCTCTGTCCCGTTGATCTTGGGAACAATAAATTTCAGTTGGTGTGCTGATGCATTGCTCAGGAGAGCAATACCTTTTGCATTCTAATTAAAAATTCTTGAACTAAAAAGAGCATATGGTAATGCCCAGGCACTTTCTAGTACAATGGGGAACTGGCCTCCAGCAGTGGTGAATCCTCCTTTCCCTACCCTGGTTCAGAAACAAAATTGCATAACTGATTTCTTTATGCTTTTTTAAGCTTTTCTATCAAACGCCTTTAGTGTTCATGTTTATTACTGGAGGACAAGTCTAAGGAAAGTCCATCTGGCATTTTGACTAGAATGGAGAAAGGTGCATGGTTGCTTTCAGCTGCCAAGCTTACTTTAGAGTCCTGTACTGCCCCACATGATTCCCTGCAAAAAGCAGATGTTCTTTACAGTGAACAGTTTCTCTGTGTCTAAGTAATGGGCATATTGACTGAGGCTGACTGGATGATCCTTGCATAAATATCACAGACACAGAATATTTATCGTCTGGAACTAAAATTGTAGAGGGAGTTGGGATGAATGTAGTTTTATTTTCCCATCTCTATCAATATTCTTGCAATAATCTTTAAAAGTCAAGCACTCTTTCCTTCCTATGGTTCTAGAAAGTTGATGTTATTTTATGTTAGGCTGTTTAAACACATTTTACTGAGGTATATTTCCAGTGGCATGTATATGGAATAGAAACACTATTTCTGCTTTTTCTGAGGCAGGAGCTACAGGCTTAACCTCCCACTGTGCATGAAAATTTACTTTTTCCCCTACCCAAGTCAATAACATTTTAGAGTAATAGTTTCAAATTTCAGACTTTAAAAGAATAAAATAGTAGAATATTTATTTCCCAAGGATTTCTTTGGCCCCAGTTGTCACAGCAACTTTACTTACCACTTCCCATAATTGTGTAGAATGAATCCAGGCTACAGGCACTTATTTTCCTGAGACACAAATGGCTCTTTTTTTCTAACCTGTATAAAAATCAACCATCTCTCCTTGGAATGATATTGCTGTCTTCACCCAGCAGAATAACCAGCCACCAAAGCAAAAGCTGACATAAATTATGTTTGATATAATGTGGTGTAAATAAAACCTGTTTCCAAGATGGAATTCAGTTAACAGGTGTGTTCAATAAGTATAAGATCTAAAATTATGTAGGCTAAATTCTAAGACTGCTATTGACAGAGTAAGCATGCAGTAAAACCATTCAGACAAACTTCTGAATGGGAATGGATATAAATACAATCTTCAGGCTAGCAGTAATAATTTATATAACTCAGCATGCAAAAGACACAGGTGTATTCCTAATCTTTGTGTGTTTGAACAAAGTCTTTTGATCACCTTCTAGTATATGACTTGTGTGCATTGTTATTTTTGACACACCTAATATGTCATGTTTCCAGAGAAAATTA
The DNA here is from genome assembly GCA_024865655.1 of Emberiza elegans. Lineage (NCBI taxonomy): Eukaryota > Metazoa > Chordata > Aves > Passeriformes > Fringillidae > Emberiza > Emberiza elegans. Next base: position 20,361,523 of record JALJVW010002597.1, on the reverse strand, counting down.
AGCCTTGGGAAGGCTCAAATTTTATTTTATACTAAAGTAATTTATAACTAAAATAACAGAGTAGGGAGGGTGGTAATCCTCTTAAGGCTTAAGAAGGATACACACACCTAAAAGGCACTTGATCCATGGCCAAATATGTCTCTTTTTTCAGTTGAAAAAATGGCTGAATTGTTAAAGTGTCAAAATTAGTCTATGTTAATAAAAGAATTGAATAGTGACCATTTCTGCCTCAGTCAGTGAGGTCTGAAAGCTGTGGTGCTACCTGAACTCACACTGTATATATCTTTATGTCTCTTAATGGATTCCTGTCAAGTTTGCAAGAAGTCTGAAAATGCACATTTGGTTCAGGACTCCATATGTGCTCCATGCATTCAGAATTCAAGCACAGCCTTTTGTTCTTCCTCATACAGTCTCTCCCACAATGGCTTTCATTTAAGGAATTTATCAGATCCTTGTCTATTCAAATTGCTTCTCTCACTGAACATTTAATTTCAGTAGTGTTGAACAGTTCTTGTATTCCCTTTGAATCATATAAATGTTAGATAGTTATTCAAATCTTACAAAAATTTTGGATTTTTTTCCTCCTCTTAGAATGAATGCATTCCTTTTTATCTCAGTCAAATCTTTCTTAACCTCACTCATTTCCTTTTACTGCATCTCATTTGTCCTATTCCAGCAAGCCCCACAGTATGTTCAACCTCAGACTCTGTGGCTGTTCTGTTTCTTATTCAAAGTCTTCCTGGCACTTTAAATTCCCTTGGAGCCATTTTCAAAAAAATCTTCATGTTGTCTGATGACTCTGAGCCTCAGATTTTTTAACAATTACTGTCCTGGATTGCAACAGTTACCCCCTGTATTAATGCTGTGTGAAACAAGGTCAATGTTTACATATTTTACAGCATTTTCTGTCTAATAATTTTTTATTCCTGCCCATTTTCCACAGTGTTACATAATGATAAAAACATAATCTGGGAATAACTAATCACTAATCATTGATTAGTGACATTTCAAAGGTTTTCACATTCTTTGGTAGCAACTGGAACAATACATCTTTGAATTTGCAAGTTAGGCCAAATTTAATTTTGTAGCCAGCTACTAAAATGCTCAGCTTTAGGCAGCTTGAATCTTTCCTGTCTGTACACTGAACATCTGTTCCCCTCATGTCCAAAACTCAGATAATTGGACAACTGCAGCTGAGGTTTTCTTAACATTACAGAGGTTGCACACCTTCAAATTTTCAATTTCCATTTCAATCTACCCTGTGTACTTGATGGAGCTGATCAGTCCATGGATCAGTTGTCTCTGGTCCTTGGGTTCCTGCAGCAAGGGAAACGCTGCTGCAACCCTGTGTACATCTCTATGACCCTTGTCCCATGCCTGCCTGAGACATACACTCTCAACAGAGGATTCTCCCCCCCCAGCCCCCCCACAAAAAGAAAGTTATCCACTGGGTGAAACATCAGGTACTAGGTTATGAAAACAAACAGACATATAAAGTTGACGGACTATCTTTAATCTCCAGAAAAAGTAGGAATTTTACTGAGGTTGTCAGGAAGCAGTCTTTGAGATTTCTTAAATTCAACTCAAGGGAAAATCAGATTTATTGAGAATGAAAATGGGAATCATACACTGTTAAAACAAGCTGAATAATGTTAGAGGTTAAAGCTTGGGTGACAGACAGACACTGGACTAACATACCTTGTACACCCACTCAAATCCAAAATGTGATCCAGGAATGCCTGTTTGCACATTAGAGAAATGTTGAATGGCACTTCTAGAGATCTCTGGATCGACCCCTTGCTTGAAAAAGACTTTCATCACACTAAAGTGTGTCAGGCATGGTTTTGTTTGGCTTTGTTGGAGCATCCTGAGATGTCCAGTCCTTCATGCTGGTAACACTGAAAGGGGTATCATTACCTCCACCCCATGCTGGCATAATGACTTTCCATTGAATCTAAAGCATTACTAGAATATTTCTAATTTTTTTTGCATTACTAGAACAGCATCTAACACTGAGATGAATAAAAAGTGTCCTGACTTCTAAGAACAGGCTAGGAACAAGTTGCATCTGAACGTACAAACCACTGCACAGGAGAATTACACTCTTTTTTCCCCTTATGATTCACCTTATCTTGCAATATCAGTATCAGAGCTTCAGTATGAAGGATGCAAGTTATCCCCATACAGACCATCCCTCTAGCCTAGGAATTAGAGAAATCTCTAGGATATAAGAGATGGATTTGAGTTGTGCCAAACTGATGGACTCATTTGTTTGATTAGCACACTAATTGTTAACCTCTTACATGGAAGCAGAATTTTGAGTCATTTCAAAAAATAGTTACAAGCTTCCTTATAAATTTCCTTAACTTGCAGGAGAACAGTTTGCATCCCACAATAAAAATGTCTGCTTGCAACCACACAGGCACAGGATAGGAGATGAAGGTCCATCTCTAAGTGCAGTAATGTTAATTTCCTGATTTTGGACATAATCCCATTCAGTCTAAGTGGGGTTTTTAATATTGCTTTCCATGGGTGCCAAATTCTCCCACCCTGAGGCAAGTTTTGCCATATTGTACTTGGGTCCAGGAATGTACTAGGAAGTGACATACCGAGAGTTCCAACCATGCCACACCTTAGTTAATATATGTATTTTTTTTTAATCAGTCTAAATCTAAATCCCTTTCCAATTTTGGGCAATTTTTTTTTTTTTTTTACGATGGAAAAAATAAGTAATTCAAATATGTAAACTACTGCAACTTTAAATCAACACTAAAGTGTGTCAGGCATGGTTTTGTTTGGCTTTGTTGGAGCATCCTGAGATGTCCAGTCCTTCATGCTGGTAACACTGAAAGGGGTATCATTACCTCCACCCCATGCTGGCATAATGACTTTCCATTGAATCTAAAGCATTACTAGAATATTTCTAATTTTTTTGCATTACTAGAACAGCATCTAACACTGAGATGAATAAAAAGTGTCCTGACTTCTAAGAACAGGCTAGGAACAAGTTGCATCTGAACGTACAAACCACTGCACAGGAGAATTACACTCTTTTTTTTTTTTTTTTCCCTTATGATTCACCTTATCTTGCAATATCAGTATCAGAGCTTCAGTATGAAGGATGCAAGTTATCCCCATACAGACCATCCCTCTAGCCTAGGAATTAGAGAAATCTCTAGGATATAAGAGATGGATTTGAGTTGTGCCAAACTGATGGACTCATTTGTTTGATTAACACACTAATTGTTAACCTCTTACATGGAAGCAGAATTTTGAGTCATTTCAAAAAATAGTTACAAGCTTCCTTATAAATTTCCTTAACTTGCAGAAGAACAGTTTGCATCCCACAATAAAAATGTCTGCTTGCAACCACACAGGCACAGGATAGGAGATGAAGGTCCATCTCTAAGTGCAGTAATGTTAATTTCCTGATTTTGGACATAATCTCATTCAGTCTAAGTGGGGTTTTTAATATTGCTTTCCATGGGTGCCAAATTCTCCCACCCTGAGGCAAGTTTTGCCATATTGTACTTGGGTCCAGGAATGTACTAGAAAGTGACATACCGAGAGTTCCAACCATGCCACACCTTAGTTAATATATGTATTTTTTTTTAATCAGTCTAAATCTAAATCCCTTTCAAATGGGGATTTAACAATTTTGGGCAATTTTTTTTTTTTTTACGATGGAAAAAATAAGTAATTCAAATATGTAAACTACTGCAACTTTAAAATACTTCAGCTGACTCACAGTATTTGTAAAATTATATACTTTGTGCATGGCAAAAAGAAAGCAAAGATGCTTATTTTAATAAAAAGAAAGCAATAAAAAAGAATCACATTAAGTCACATTATGTTTGTTGTAGGCTAAGAATAGAGTCAGGGATGGTTGCTATGCTTCAGTTGATGTGTAGCGATTTATTAAACCTCGGTTATGTGACTTGGATGCCTCAGCATCTCAGGGCACAGACACAGAGGCCTTTTAGAAAACTGAATTTAAAACACTAAATCACTTCATTTTTAAGAACTGCCAAATCAGTGGAAAAAATATTCAGGAAATCCTAAAGCAGAATGATGATATAAGGTTCCCAGATATTGTTGAACCACATAGTAGGTAATAACATCACACATCCTTTCTAGCTCTTGTAATATGTAGATGTAATAAAGTACAGAATATTATTGACATTAAATAAGATATTACTTTAGTTGAATTAGGCAGGTGTGAATGGTGTGGGACTCGAGGAGTTAAAGAGAATCATTCAGCAAACCTGGAGCTGTTCAGCTGAAAATGACTTATACTCCTGGGCACAATATCTTCTGCAAAACTGAACCTGGCACAGTGTAATACAGTAAAATTTTTGTAATAAATTTCTTTCCCTTTTCAAGTTCTCTGCCAGAAATATCAATTCATCAGCCAACAATGAACAAACTACTGCACAGTTAGAAAAGCAAGAACTTGCCAATCCTGCCATCTACTGGAAAAAACCTTACACTGAGTAATTTACTTTTTCCACTCTGTGATTGGCACTAGATCTGGCAGTATGTGCAATCCCCAGGAAAACCAGAGAGTCCCTAAACATCCAGTGCTGAAAAACTGCCTCCCTAACAGTGAGCTTCCTTGATAATGACATCTGCAGAGGCAGGAATGCACAGCAGCTGTTTGCAATATATTTGGCTATCATCAACAAGCCCCATCCCAAAGTCTCACTGAGTTTTTACCCAGTCTCTCACTGATTTTGGTAACAATTTTGCCTGACTAAAGAAAGAATAGGAAATAAGCAAGGGCCTCTCTTGGCTAATATTCAGTTTAAGAGCTAACAAACTGTACATCAGATATATCAAAGTGCTTTACAAGTCTGGCTTAGAAGGCAAATACTAAAAGTATATTTTTTGTGAAGGTATTTGTCATTTTTCATAGCCACATTCTCTACATAAAAACATAATCATCATACAGATTAAACTGAAATCTTCTTTCAGTAAACAAGTGTTTTATATAGATTTTTAAAATCTTGAAACACATCTTCTTTGTAGTTAATTACTGTATGTATTAGTATTGCCTACACGAGGGCTATATTCTTTTCTTTATTTCCTTGATTTTCTTTCATTTCTTCATTTCCCATTCAGTTTCTCAGACAGTAGAGACAGCCCTAATGAAGATCCAGCTGTGAAAAACAATTCAGTCACTTGTGGTAGCCCAACTTTAAAAACAAGGTAAGAACTATACTTTGCCTACTCAGAGGAAAGAGCAAAGTACAAAATAATATAATGCCTTCAAAATCCTCCATCAGTCATTTAAAAACAGTCTCCTTGAAATATAAAAATAAAAAATTTTACAAATTGCAGATTTTTCTCCAACTTACAAACCAACTGCAGGCTGACACATAGCTTTACACCAATCTGCTGCATCATCAGTATTACAAAGGTGCTTTCATGTTTGGCCTGAAGCTTTTTCCTCTATAAACTTATGAATATTCATGACTGTGCCTTCCCAGCCTTCTCAGAGAAAGGGATTCTGAAGAGTAAATAAAAACATTTGAAAATAAGAGAAATCATAGTGTGTATGTATTGAAGAATCGTAGAATGCAGGAACTAGGCAGAGATTTTTTTCATGCTTGTGATTTTGTCTTTAAAAATGGCAACAGTTTCAAGCTTGGCAAAGGTTATATGTCATGTTTTCTCAAAAGAGGAACTGCTTTGTGAAAATTAGCTTATCAGGTTAACAGAAACTACTAGGGTTTTGAGCCTCTCTATTTTTTCTAGTGTGTTTATTTCCATGTCCTTTTCTCCCACTGAAACATTATGCCAAGTCACTCTAGTTCCAGAAGTTATATTCTTATTGTGCTCAACAGTTCTGGCTATCAATGCCCTTAGGAAAATATGGTCAAGTTGCTGTTTTTCCTACTGCATTAGTAAGAAGAAAGCACAAGGGTTTTTTCTTTCATTTTACAAAACAATCCATTTCTGGAAAATAATAATGGAAAATGTCATCCCCCAAAACTAATGTTTTAAAGTGCATTTGGGTTTAAGAAAAGCAGAAGAAAAATAGAAGCTAAAATGGAATTTAGAGAGTACCTTCTCAATATACTGTGGGTTTTTATTTTTGTATTGTTGCTAAGTAAATGAAAATCAATCAAGAATGGTCCCTTATTGGTATTCTGTGATTACCTTGTAAATTACATAAAAATAGGGGAGTTTTAAGTTCAGAGTAATTTTTTCTTTGTTTTTCCATTTTGGTTCACTGATTCAGCAACTGAGAACTTAATTAGTAGCACAAAGACAAGGATATTACACTGCTGCATATGTCAGTCATAGAAACCACCTACTGCTGCAGTCAGTATGGAACAGTGAAAATAACTATAATTACAGAGGTATGATATGTAAAAAAAAAGCTTTTCCCTTCAGTTGCCCTTGTCCTTCTGTATTGTAATTTTTTGTTGCTGTATTTCTCATCTCCCAGTTAGTGCTCAATCTTCAAATAAGGTTAAAGATGCAGGTGGAAATTCTTAGCTTTTTCAGCTTATTAGAACAGCTTCATTGTATTACATCATCTTACACCCCCAGAGGATCTGTCAAAAGCAGTCATAAGTCAATGATTTAACAGCATAGGTACATGAGTTCAGCTGGGACTGGACATTCAGCAGCACAAAGGATTTGGTCTGTCACAAGATGTCCTGAGTACCATATGATTGTTTACTTCTGTGTATGTAGGAAAACTTAATTCCCCCACAGCAGGCAAAAATTCTATTGGTCTGTTCAGATGTGTAACAGCCTGAAGCAAGCAAACACATGGCATGGTCACATCCATCATTTCCTTGGTAAATTCACTACATTAAGCTTTTCCACTTGGGAATTAAGTCTTTGACTCAGCACTACAATATTTTAACCCTTTGTGAGAGGTCTATAGCTGATAAGCAAGTAGCCTTCCCACACTTAAGAGATGGTGGCTAATCTTAGGAACCTACATAAGACCATTAAGTAGTCCTGAAATCAATAATCTGCTAAACTGTGCCATATCAAACAATGCATCTAAAGAATAAAATCCTTTATGGTAAAAAAAGAGGAGACAGAAAAATTAACCTTCTTACTTCCCTGAGTTCAGAAGCATACTTTCTTATTTCAGGATGCCACCAAGTTCAAGTACATCTATTCCTCTGACTGGAGACAGCCAGGCTGATGCTGACATCCTAGCTTTCATTAAAGCAAGACAGAACATCCTCCAGAAGAAAGGTAGATCCTGCCAAAAAATAGAAAGCCAAACCAAAATCTCCAGTACAGCATTTTGAAGTTAAAATAGCTTTAGTCCCCATTACACTGATGCAACTGAAAACTGATTCTGGCTTCAGTTATATTACATTATGTTCTCATCCTTTCTAAACTCTTGAGGTTCTTCACACGTATTTCTTAAGTGGCTCAATGCTGCAGTGAAAAACTATGAAGGCTCTCTGTTTTACTAAGCCACCATCAGTGAATGTCTGGTGCATGCATGGCTGTGCAACCTGCATAGTATATTATTTTACCCTTAAACAAATGCATTTGAATGTGGTTCCTTGGTGATCCAAATTTTTCTCTATAGTTGTTCTTTAAACTATATGTCCTGATTTTCATCTGGTATAAAGTTAGTTTTAACAGTTGAAACCAAATAAAGATAACTCAAATGATTGCACTGTACCCCTGCCTCAGGAGGCCAACTGGCCCACTGTGCCTGGAAAAGAGAATATCCTTAACAGGTATTTCACTATGTCAAGGTCTAATGAAAATTTCTATGAGTATTTGTCATCAAATCAGGTACCAAGAGCAATCATAGGAAGGCAATAAAGTTCACTCTAGAGTGTAGATAAGTAAAATTGGCAGGAAGCAGAAAGCAATAAATAAACAACAGTGGCACTGCAAGGTAACCTAAAATTTATTATGACAAAGAAAAATGACCTGTGCTTTTTTTTCCCCTGAATAATAGTTTTTAGTGGCAGCAACCAATTAGACAGAATATGAGCATGTTAGTGGTTACCGAAGCAATAACTTTCCATCAGCACTTCAGTGCTGACAACAGCATTTTTCAACAAGCTATCTGCACCTGGCAGATGGTGTTAGCACTGTCACAAAGTGGGGCTTTAGTATCACACTGCTTATCAGGAAACTGTCAGGTAAACACACACTGGCTGAAAAAACAGTGTCCCTACACTCATCCAAAGCAAACACTTTGCATGCTTAGGCTTTGGGATCCCTTTTGTCTTTATTTAGAAAAGCTGTGGTCAGATTTCTTCTGCAAATGAAATTAAACTGGATTTATAGGCAGCTCATCAAAAGAAGGTTAGAGATAAATGTCTTACAACAAATATTTCAGGTCTTCAGAAGGCCCAAATCTAACTTAATGTGTGATGTAGAGTAATGTAATTAACAAGAGCACATCTTATCCTATAATCATCTCCTAAATCACATCATATAAAGAATGTCTCAAATGCCTTTTCCATCCTGATTGTTTTCAGCCAGTGGCTATCACCTGGCATCATCCATCGGTTTCAGAAGGGACTAGACATTATCAACATTGACAACTATTTAGACCCCAAGTCATAAAAGGTTTTCTTGTGGAACAAAGGACAGTCAACACTTTTAAAATTATTCTGAATTTCCGTCAGACAAGATGAGCTGCCCTAAGTAGATTAAAAAGAAATGGAGTATCATTTGATCTTCCTGGCAGTGCAGGGCTGGATGACTCAACAAATTGCTAAATATGAGCAGGAGAATAAAAATGTAAAGAGGCTATATCAATTCAACAAACATGTAGGGACCTGATGTGTCACAGACAAGAGACTGCTCAGCAGCAAGTTCTGAGAAGGATTTGGAGTCAACCTAGCAAATTAAAAAGGCTTTTCTTCCTTGTAAGGAAAGGCAAAACCTTACAGATTTAAGGGATAGAGTCACTGATAGCATGAACCATTGAGCAAATAAAGTTTGTAAATTCTAATTTAGCAAGATAAAGGAGGAGAACTAGAGGCTTTTCTTCTTTTAGGGGACAGGGATGGGGGCGAAGATGTCCCCATTCCCACTCCCCAAAATAAAACTCTCCGATGTAAAGGAGAGTTAGGTTGAGAGGAAGAGTAGAAGAAGAATGTAGTCTCACTTCAAACTCTGGGGGGAAAACAGTGTCACCAGTTATATAATTTTTCCTCAAGAAATTTCAAACTTATGAAAAACCAAAGAGAAATTATTAGCCCAGAGCCATTAAGATGAGTCAGACACTTTCACACAGAGTCTAAGTGTGCTGAGTCCCACCTCAGTGCTCTGTTGCTTCCTTACCAAAGTCTCTTCAACTGAGATGTTCAACAATTCTTTCTACATTTGCATGCAAATGTATTCACTCTCTGCATGGCTGTTACACACACGGTGCCCTGCAGGAAACATGAGGAAGCATAGGGTCAGCCAAGCCAAAGTCTGCTGAGCTTAAAAACTGTCAACATCCTTACTGCTCTTTCCTTTATTGATTCTGACCCTTTCAAATTGTTGTATTAGTATCTTAGAAGCAAGCTGGGGGCCCTACTATACGTTAGAGGTGGGAAAAAAAAATGTGTGCAGAAGCCAACAGAGTGGAAAATAAGTTTCATAAATGGAAAGCATGGGAATGCTCAATTTCCTTAGTGACAGTAATGCAGGGGTGGGAATGAGAGGTCTCAGTAAAGATTACCTCAGGGACTGTGGGTTATTACCATTTGCTTTCTAAACAGAGCAGAATTAAAGCGGGTACATTCACAGGGTCTTGCTGGGATTGTGAGAGCGCTGTAATAACTACACTGGAAAGCTTTTTAGAAAAGGGCTACTTGGCAAACATGCTTTTGATGCCATGTTCAGTGTTGGGGTAGAGAAATGAAAATGCAGAAGAGTAGATTAATGATTTTTGTGTCTTAAAAGACTTAAATGAGAGGATTTTTTTTCTTCTGAGGTTTGTTTTAAAACTGACAATGCAACCTGAAATGTAGTCTAATGTATTTCTTTATCTCCTTTCAGGCTTGGGGAACAAATGAAATTCTTCTCACAGTCTACTCTTTCCTTTTAGAAACAGTGAGAGACCTTTATTCTTTCCCTTCCTCTTCTGTTTAGAAACAGGTACAAGTAAGTACTTCAGATGTACAGGTTTAATTGGTAATGGCATATAGATTTTCTTTGACAGCAAAATCCATTTCTCTGACAATAGATATTTGAGTATTTGCACTCAGTATCTTCACTTTGCATTAAGATTAACAAAACTGAAATAACTAATCAGGAGTTTGCCAAACATGTTTGTTTATGAGAATTCATCATACATTTCTAAATGTTTAAATTATCTAATGTATTAATGCTCTTACACATCTTTAATCTGGGAAAGGCTTATTACTACTGGTAGGGTTTTTTGCATTGATTCACATGAGGCTTTGTTAATTATACCTATTGACCATCAAGAGATATTCATTCAATAACAGTAGTTATCTGCGTTATAAAATTCCATAAAATTTCATTAGAGATTTTTCCCCCTCAAGGAATAACAATTTTCATATCAGATTATTAGAATACTGAGATTACATTGTAATATAAAACCAAATGTATTTTAGAAAGTAATTCTAGAGCTCAAAATTTCCCAGCTGTTTTCTTTTTATTTGAATGGACTAAATGTTGTGCAGAATGGATTAAATGTTGTGCAAAATGCACACTCCCCCAGAATATACAGGTTTTAGAAGAAACAACTACACTAAATAGGCATTTAAACAGAACAAAGCCAATACTTCTGAAACACCAATGAGATGTGAAAATTTAAATGCATTTATATCTTATATGCAATGTAATTTCAGTACTGACTTGGTACTATTTTATTGCATAATATCCAGTTATGAAACAATTTGTTTTACACATCAAATTAAAATTAAAAATGCAATGCAAAGTACAGTCTATTTCTCTGAGATATACATACTACCATATTGAAGCTGTCACTTTTCATGCTAGTGATAATCTTATAGTCATGCATTTAGAAGTGTATGGGTTGGTCACATAGAAATAAAACAATATATTGGCAGAAGTCACATATTCTCAAGGATGTGTATTTCTTTATATACATGCTGATACTTAATTTTTTGACAAATTCAAAACTATACAGAAGTACATGGTGAATTGCTGTGTTCAAACCCACAGAAAATGTTTGTCAAATTACCAATTAATATGCAATCAGTTCAAAAATATTAAAGTTGTACCTTTTTTTGTATTTTAATTTTCTGTAAAAGTCAACACTGATACAATATAAATCAGTAAGCTTCAGTAGAATTTAGTATGTGCAAACTGAGATAAAATCAGATCTACTCTTGCTTTGAGAAGAGTTCAGGGATTTGGTCAGAATTTGAAAAATCCACAGGCCTTCTCCCTTTTATATGTCTGTTTTGTTGGAGATTATATTAAAATGTCCTTCTTCCAGATTTTTTATGTCTGTCATTATTTTTCTTCTTCTCACTCTTTCATACATAAACACTGTATTAAATATGCACTGTGTTATTGCTCATACAGCTTTGTTGAGGAGAGCAGGGCCACATTCCTGCTTCCATTCAACACTGCTAGCTGGAGAAGAGCCACAGGTTCCAAAATGTTGCTGGGTCAAGCAACCACCTTTTTTTGTTTCCAGCAAAATACCCATTGTGGTAAATTTATTTGAAGGTGGCTGAAAGGGAATCAGTGGTCCAACATCTCCTTCCTTTTGACATTGAAGCATTTCCAATGGCTTTAGGTAGCTGTTTAAAAGAAGGATCCCAGTGCTATCTTCATATGAGTTATGTGATGCTGCTACTACTTGATGATTCAGTGTTCTGTTCTCAGTTTCCCACACATCTCACTCACAGAGAAAAAAGAATTCCTTACTCTTCTGTTTCAAAATTCTCTATCCTTTTTTTACTCTATTATAAATTTGGTGTGAAATTCAATCACCGCCAACAAAGTTGTACCTGATTGGCAAAATGGTCTAAGATTAAGATTATACCAGGCACTTAAGAACTTTGACAAAAGCTGCATCCAGTAATAAAAAACTGTATAAATATATAAAACCATACAAAAAAATAGAAAGTCCTTCTTGCATATTTTAAAAATTTTCATAAGATCATGTGGAAAAAAAAAGATTGCTCATTTAGTAAATAGTCTTAAGACATCAAGAATTCTCTTTTTTAAAAAAATTGTTCCACTCTTCTTGGGTTCACAGGAAAATTCAGGCTGGAAATTGTCTCAGCAGGTCTTTAATCCCACCTCTTCCTCAAGAAAGCATGAGCCACAAGACCAAACCAAGCTGCTGAGGGCTTTGTTCAATATGGTCTTGAAAACCTCCAAGAATGGAGACCACATAGCCTTTCTAAGCAATTCATTCTAATGTTTGACTGTCATTGTGACAAAAAGTTTTCCTTTATGTCCACCCTGAACTCTTCTTTTTGTCATTATCTCTCTTCCTCTCACAAGCCACACTGTCAAAAGCCTAGCTCCAGCTTTTGATTGCCTTTTCTCAGGTGCTGGAGGGCTTCTGAATCTTTTATCTAAGTCTGTGTGGCTTTCTGAAAGCATTTATTGCTTCAAGAAACATTTTTTTGGCCACAAACAAGCAAAATTACTTCTTTTAATAATCTCTCTTCATATAACTTCAAGATTAATTTGAAATAACCCAACCATTTGCTACACTGAAGAAACAATCAGAGGCCCACATTTATCCTGGTCTTAAATCCTCTCTAAGCCACCTGTAAAACAGCATTGCTAAGCATGCCATTCCTCATGTATGTCTCACTTCAGTCAATTCACATGATATCTAGTTGGGTTTGGTTCAATGTTCATATGGTAAATAGAATTTATTTATTATCTGCAGAATAAAACCAAATATCTTTTTTTTTCTTTTTTTGGTGGGGATTTCTTGAGGAAGTAACTCTAGAGTGTTAGATTCCATACAGATATTTCTGGGATTGATGCCAGGCACTGTGGATCATCTCATCTTTTATTTCAACATATTTCCAATCTTCAATATAGTTAACTTCAGAAGATGATGCATGTCCTCTGCTGTGTTACAGCACTGTAGCTTCTGGGAGGGTCGGGATATGACCCAGATTATAATGAAGGCCAAGGGTCTGTTCTCATTTATGTTGAATCTGACAGGGTTCTGTACACAGTCTGGGCCTGCATTAGTGAAACCTGTGAGCTAACCAGGTTTTGGCTTGGGCATTTCACTACTTCCTGGCCACTGCAGCTTTCCAGAGAGCTCCAAGAAGAAAATGGCATAAGCTTGAGTTTCTCTTTCTTGGAAGATGGACATGCCCTAACTCAATCTCCCTCTGTCATGCCTGTGTTTTTTAAAGAAAGAAGCTTTGAAGAGGAGTTAGGAGGTTCACATGTGTAACAGTGTAAGTATCTAATGTATATATTCTTACATGGTTTAATCAATCATGGGATGCAAGTATCTTATGTCATTAGTATAAACTGAGAGCACTGCAACATAATAAAATGTGAAGATCTTATAAATGTTGCTGCAAACATGCAGCTGGTGAATATGGATGCCACGAAGATGAACATCTGGAAATGCCTTGTTAACCATAGCATATTTGGTAGCTCTATATTGAAGGTGTTTGTCTTTTCAAAGTGAATTTTTTATAACCACAACAATCAAACCACTGGCTTTATGTTATTTCATATGAATAACTTTTATTGTTGCTTTAATCAATGTTAAACAATCTTTTTCTAATTTTTTTTCTTAATGATTTCACTTCCTGCAATGTTAGGTTTGAAACCCCATGTATAAGACAAGCAAAGTAAACTGTCATGTCTGAAGAAATTCAATGGTTCTCTTATTTATATTTAATATGGTTCTAAAATAATTTCCTTAATTCTTCTCTGCAGTGCAGATTTTAAAAGTCATTCAAGGAGCAAAACTAATTAAAATAATTCAGTATTTCCTTGTAGAAAGTGTTCTGGGTGAAATGCTTGGCATGTGAAAGAATGAATCCCCGGATCTTTGCATCCACTTTGCCAACTAGTTGTGTACACATTTCTACCAGAAAAACTAGTCCAAAAATCATTCTCCATCAGAAGCTTCATAATAACAGGATCAGTCACGATATCTTTCAACTTATTTAATTACTTAATTTAGGAACAGCTTATTTGTGTTGATGTAAATTATACTTCTGATCACAGTGGTATTTTTTTCTGGCTTTTGAAAACAGTGAGGAAAGTGAGCAAACCATTTCACTTATTTTTTTGGCCTATCTTTTATTTCACATCTATCCATGTTCAAGATTTGTTAGGGGCTGTAAGAACAATAGGTAAAGCATTTGGAGAACACTGAATCCTTTTATTTGCTCCAAGTAATACATGAAAAGTGATTATTATGTATATTGTAAACCAGGATGTCATTGTGATATCTGTCCTTTCCAGAAGGGCTCAGATTTTCTATGGGAAAAGCTGGATTCTATTGGGTCAGTCACGCTGAGGAAGAAAGACAAGTGAAAGAATAATCAAGGACATCATATCCAGTCCTGGATTCAAAATATGTTTTGTGAGAAGTCATTCCCTAGTTTTGAGACCAGATGCACTCTTACTTACATTCTATATTGGCAGGGAGGACTGGAAAAGCAGGACCTTGGAAGAACAGTCCACTTCCACGTTCAGCTACTATTAAAACGTTCTTGCATTTTGCATTTTTTATTCCTAAAGTTTGTGAACTCAGGTTTTATTTTGTAAACAAGAGAAGTTAAGACTAGAGAGTGTGCTTTGTCATCCTGTCATAAAAAGTGATTTGCTAGTATTGTTGTTTCAGCACATCGTATATGATGTATTTTTACCTGGAAGCCAAATTTAATTTCTGATGTGGTAAGCCATGCTGAGCTCCCTCTCCCAGATTCAGAACTCACACAAAAACCATAAGTCTTCAGTTTACTTCAAAATGTATATATTGGGCTTTCTTTTTTCCTGTGGCAAGGCATCATTTCTGGGCTGCTGCACAGATTCTGGCTTTATTTGGTTCCTATATTGCAGCCTGACACTAGAGGGGGAAAGAAGCAAACCAGTAGGAAGTACTGTATTATAGAAATAAGCATACTTTGATAATGTTAGTGACTCAATTTTCAAAACCTTAGAAAATTAAGATCCCAAAAGTAAGTCTGAGTGGACATTTTTTCTTAAGGCAAAATTTATACTGCCAACTTTGTCAGCTGGCATGCTTTGTTGATATGACCTGAAAGAACAGAAGAGGACAAAAAATCAGATTATTTTCTGTATTTGTTCATTTATATCACATAGTTTCATACCCTTAATTGTGAAATGTACTTCAACTGAGAAAACTTGTCCCAGCACAGCTGTGCACAATTCCATGGTTTGCATCCATTCCAGAAAGCCAGTAGGCTGGCATTCTCTTGGCCTGGTAGGCATGGGTCCTACCGACAATGAACACATGGAGCTCCCACCAGAGACAGCCCTGCTAGTGCAATACCCCAGGCTTGTCTACCCATATCATTGCAGTGGGAATGGAATAAAAAGCTGTACCTTTTAGTTATGGAAGTTGGACACAAGAGCAATGTTCTTGTTGGATACTGTGTAAGTAGATGTCATCCTTATCACTGAACAAGATAAGGCCTTCCATCAGTGATAATAAGCTGGATTCTCAGCTGATTCAGGTCAGTTTGCTTCATAATGTTGTTGCAGTGCTCTCAATTCTAACTCCCAAATGTTTCGCTTTTTCAGCTGAAAAGAAATGCCAGACCACCAAGTCTCTGAGTCCTTACACATTGCACTTCCCTGTTGAAATCTTTCTGTTTCCCTACTCACACTAACAGAGCAGTCCCAGACAAACTCCAGGATGGTCTCCTGGGAATTATCCCCAATAGTTTTCACTTTTCAGAGTGGTAAGTGGCCTTCTGCTGGTGGTCAGCCATCCTCCTCTGCATGATGGCTGGCCTCAAGTTACAAGCACAGTACAAATGGCAAGCCCAGGGATACTCCCAGATACAGATATTAATGAAATAATTTTTTCAGACTTTTTCTATGAGTACTACCTCTTGTTTGAAGATAGGAGTAAAACCATATGAATGCTAAGCAAAGTAGGGATATCTATATCCAGAACATTTTAACTGTAAGGGAGTATAATAACAAAATTGCAGCCCTAGCCACCTGGCTGTCTTTGTGTGTGTGTGTCTGTGTTTGTTTTCTTTCAGAAGCAGTGTGACAGATGACACTTGCCATAAAGCTCTTCCTACAGAAAAAATGCAAGCCCAGCTCATTTCCAGTGCATGATAATTATTAAGGCTCCCATGAGTGAAAATCTGATACTTTTTAGCTAATGATTAACTGTAAGCCCTCCTTCCCCCTTAAGTATTTGGATTAAAACAGCAATACAGAGACTGAAGGCAGTAGCCATGAGTTCTAACTCATTCTCTAGTCTCTAACTCTGTGGACTAAAGGGTGGAGTCATCTGACAAGGTTCAGGAGCAATAGGCCAGGCAGTGAGGGGATTGATCTTATTAGGACGAGAAAAGAAAGAGGTTCTCTTGTGTGACCAAGCTGAATTCAGGATGTTTATAAGCTTCACTATGCTGGTTTTACTGGTGCCAGCAATGTTGGTATGGTACAGACAGCAGCTATTGGCTTTTCCATTTATTCAGCTCCTTACTTTTCTTTCTGGGGAGTCTGCTGTAATTAAAGAGTTTAGAGCATTTTGTTGTAGAGAAGTCTAATGTTTAGAATAAGGCTTTACTTATCAAGATTTTAAGAGTCTGGCCGTGGCTCTATATTCATATGACTGGGGATAAGTCATATAACCACAGTTTTGATTCAGCTTCCCAGACTGGAAATTAATACCAACCTCATAGGGCTTTATTCATTTGATGGAGATCTTTGGATAAGAGCTAATAGAAGAAAGACACTATGATTCACAGTCTTATTAAGCTATAAATGTTCATCCTTTATTTTGGATAGAGAACAGATGTGGAGGGATAAAATTTCTCTGTTAGTCTCATTTTGTAAGCCCTGATACCCTGATGTTTTATTGAAAAACTCTCCAGGGCAGTCGCTGGGAACATGGGTGTGTGATTCCTGGTGTTTTGGGTAGGTCACATCTTGGAACAGTAACCTATGAAGTACTGAGCAGGGACTGGCAAGGGCAGATGAGCAGCATGCCCCTCCTCACCATGCACAGCCGGCAGATCAGCTGGACTCCACTGCTGGTACTAGGGTACCTCTTTTACCTCCTCCTGGGTGCTATGGTGTTCCAGCTGCTGGAGAAGCAGGCAGAAACACATTTTCGGGACCAGTTCCAGCTGGAAAAGCTCAAGTTCCTTCAGAATTACACATGCTTGGACAGACAAGCCCTGGAGCAGTTTGTACAGGTAAGAGGAAAGCGTTCCCATTATTTTGGCTCAAGCATTATTTTCATTAGAAGGAATTATACTATCGGGGCTAAGTAGCCTAGCATGATATAAACCAATCAGCCATCCATGATATTAAATATCTAACTTTATAAATAACTTAAGCTCATTCATGTTCTTCTTTATCTTGATCTACAGAACTTGTTTCCTTCCACAGTCATGAGCTCCCAAAATGTAAGTGCATCTAGTGATGCACTTGTGCTACATTGCAATAATTTCAACTTCATGGTTCTCTTCTCCCTCATTAAATATTACTGGGAATTATGCATGGAAACAAAAAATACAAATCAAACCTAAAGAAGTAGGTTGCCCTTCCAAGGTTTTTCAGTCCAAACCTGTGCAAATTCTGCCCTTTTGTAGTAAAAACAACAATGTACAGGCAACAACTGACAGAACCAGAGACACAGTCTTAAGCTGTGCCAAGGGAAACATAGGTTGGGTATTAGGAAAAAGTTTTTTATAGAAAGGGTGATAAAGTATTGGAATGGTTTGCCTGGGGAGGTGGTGGAGTCACCATCTCTGGATGTGTTTAAAAAACAATCAGTTGTGGCATGCAGTGCCATGGTCTAGTTGAGTGTTAGGACTGGGTTGGACTCGATGATCTTGGACGTCTCTTCCAAGCTTGTGATTCTGTGAAATTGTCTACTACCTTTGAAGGCAGTCCTGCACTTCCAGGTCTAAATAAAAGATAAAGTCAACCATCACAAGCTGTGTTATCTATCGCTTATAAGAGATAAAGGGCTTTTGTTCAATATGGGTTGTCAGTTAATGACAACTTCAATTACTTTTTAATCTTTTCCTCAAAACTGGCTGGAGGTAAATTAGACCTTTCCTGGTATTATAGATATATTCTCATAATAGTAGTGCAAGAACTGGACAGAAATCCTTGAACTTTGAACTCTTGAATCCTTGAGTTTCTTTGTGCTCAAAACATACCCACTTGCAAAGCTGGGTGCCTAAACAGTTTGAACTCTTTCTACCATGTTATTAAAACTGATAAAAACTCAAAACAGTTTGTACTGCCCAAGCCAGAGTACTTCCATGAATGTATAAGATTTTGATCAACAAAAAGCCCAGTCTTCATATATGGATTTAAGCGAACAGTGAAGTTCAGATCAGAAATGGTAGAAAAGGTGCCTGAACCTTTACATCTATAAAGCCAATGTTCTGATACTAATACTGTGATATATTACTTGTGGAACCTTGGACATGTGCCAGAAAATGACCAGAGCTTTCAAGAACTTACATGCCTAAAAACATGTCTATTTTTTTCACCTTCATGACTTGGTGATATTACCTGTCCTTCCCTTATCTCTCTGATAGTGATTGCAGAGCTGAAAACCCTGATTCTCATTCTAAACCCAACTGTGATACTTTATGGGATTGAAAGGTTTATTCAAATCTTCACTACCCTCAAAACATTAGAGGAGGTCACACGTATCCAAATTCTTCTCTCTCTGACTCCAGTGGACTTTTCTTAGGTCCACTGCTGTGCCACTCAGAGAATTGCATTTTGCTGCTGTGTCTCTGCTGAATTAAACACAATTTCACTTGTAAGCTGTTCCAGACAAAACCGGCTGAGGGCACCAAATCATCTACAATGCAGCAAGCTTCAGCGTACTGAGACTTTGCAGTCCGCAAGGTAGATCTAAGTGCAGGTACTCTCTGACCCATATGTTGCTCAAAAGACCTGTTAACAAATTTGTCTAACTCTTATTAATATTAGAGAACACTAGTCTTCCCATATAAAATCTCTAATGCAGGGAAGCAGTTGTGTCTCTGCATGTTTTAACTATATGGTTAAGGAGGCCTGTTCATCATGACACAAGTTCCAGTCTGAAAAGTCACAGTAGTTAGACTGCAATGAGACACAGCCCCCAGACTCAGTCTATTCAGCTAACAAGTATATGATGTCTTGTCTTAATGCCTTAATTCTTTAAACCTAAATCCTGCAATGTGAGATTCAACACAGATTTTTCTTGGCATATCTATAATCACTTAGAATGATTTACCGCTTATAATTCATTAACTGCTGACTCTGTTGTGCATGAAACCAATTCTTATCATTCCATGTCAATAAACTGCATTGGTTCTGCATAGATAAAACTGCCTAGCTGGGGGATGATTCTGAGCTGCAGCTCCTAACATGAGCAGCTTGGAGCTTTGAGAAAA
Source organism: Emberiza elegans (assembly GCA_024865655.1). Lineage (NCBI taxonomy): Eukaryota > Metazoa > Chordata > Aves > Passeriformes > Fringillidae > Emberiza > Emberiza elegans. The sequence continues at coordinate 20,341,964 of JALJVW010002597.1, read as the reverse complement.
TGCAAATCCAAGCTCTTTTATCTAATGCATCTCTGGTAGGCATACTTTGGTCAAGAAATTATGACAGCATAACTGAGAAACAGATGCATTGAGTAAGGAGTCCGTGTTTTGATCATGTCCATACTTTTTCAGTTTCAAAGGACGTGACATAAATACAGACCAAAAAGGACAAAATCCTTGTTTATGACCACAGTTGGCTGCAATGTGCATTGACAGGGGGACAGGAGCAGAAACAGCAGGCAGTTTTTATTCTCTCCACACCCTGCTGTAGCTTAATGTAGGTTTCATGTCCTTACTGTAAATTACAGCACAGTGCTTTTACATACTGACAACTTCTCTCCCAAAGACAACAGCTAATGTTCACCAACCATTCAGCAGCTGCAATAACCCTTACCTGAGCTGTAGGTGAAAGGAGCCTGGCGCCATTATAACTGTCCCACAGGAACCTTTTTGTTGGGCACTGGGATGCCATTCCATTCATGGCATTCTTTCATGGGATTGTACTTAATAGCATCAATTACACCAAGAAATCTGGCCTTGTCAGACTGTGTCTGAAACGGTTTAACATTTAAAGTTGCCTTACTCTTCTGTATTGGTTCTCATGATGTGAGTGTAACTCCTGTGAACTCTTGTGCATTGAAAAGCACAGAACTGTCAAGTGTTCCTTACAGGAATAAATTAAACCTGTGATTATTTCAAAATACCCACACCTCAGTAGCTTCTCTCTGTTTCTTCTAAGCAGCAAATGAAATAAGTGACTCTAGAAAATCTGACATGTTGAATTTTTCTCATTCTAAGAAAAGGCTTTTAATGGATAATTCAAAATTCTTTGACATATTGAAAATAAGCTCTGTTGACACTTCAGTCATGAGGTCATACAGGATGATGTCCAGCAGCCCTCTGAAATTTGACCAATGCTATAGGATTTTTTACTGAACGAATCAAATTAGCTACTATACTTAGGATACTCAGTCCACCAGTATAAATCAGCTAATATTGCAGAACCTGTCCAAAATCAGATACCTTGTAGTAGTTGTGTTCACTAGAAAAGCAATCTTTCTGGGAGTGGCTAACATTTGAATTGAGAAAGAGCATCTTCTTGGGTCTCATACTCCTGGAACCAGCTAAAGCTGGGGTTGCTATTGGCTCCTGTTCATCTTGCATCATACAAAGTTTTTGAAGAGATGAACGAGTAATTCCTTCAGGCATTTTGCAACATTACAAAGGCTATGACTTAGCCTTTGTAAGGTGTGTGACAAACAAGGGGATTCTTAAAACCCCAGCCACTGAGCAGAGGGAAACCAATCTCCCACAGACAAATCCTTGGGGACAGCCAAGGGACACAATTTTATTAAGGAAGTTGACAGGATATTTGATGTAGGAACGCTAATTTTTTGGCACACTGTAGTTTTGCTTTGGTAAGAGCTGTCCGGAATAGCAGAAAATATTTTATTAATTAATCTTTCAGACTAGGAGAAGCCTCATATTCACTGAAAATTATATGGAAGTCATAGCCAAAAATAGTAATTCATCCTTACAAGTACTTACATGGAGGAAACAGAAATGAGCATGTTCTTCATGCCCCTGCCCACAGACACAACTATACATTTACACATGCCTAAATTAAAAACTTGAATGAGATTACTAGATTACAGGAGAGAAGAGCAACCACATTCTTTTTTATGGCACAACTTTAATTTTTTTCCCAGTTTGATCACTCTGGGGAATCGTCCACCCCCTTCCCCTTAGATTTCATCTAGCTGGGGAACCTATCAGACTTTAATGACCTGTTCTCCTGTAGCAAAAGTTCAAGTTCCTGACCAGCTCTATTTCCAAGTTTTGCCATGTCAGCAGAAGTTCTTTTTAGTCCAAGTCTATCCTGTTATCTACGCTGTTTATCACTCTGCTTGCTCAAGATGGAAAACAGTATTTACTTATCTCTACTTCTGACATTCTTCCTCATCTTTGCTCCTTTGACCTTTTCCACTTCAGGTCCTCATGGAAGCATGGGAAAAAGGGGTGAATCCAGAAGGAAACTCTACAAATCCCAGTAACTGGGACTTCAGCAACTCCTTCTTTTTTGCAGGAACTGTTATCACCACTATAGGTGAGGTACTCTCTTTCCTTAAAAACTGGTGTTTCCTCCAACTGTCCTGTAAACCCCCAGAAATGTGTAATTAATGGACAGAATACACCTGCAAGAGAATCAGCTACTGTGGGTTATGGTTTTCTATTGGTTTCCAATTATGCCTGGTTTTTTCCTCTATATAGCATTTTATACTCCCAAAAAAGCTGAGTGCCTGCTTGGTACATGCAAGATCATTTTGTACATGGACACATTTTTGGGTTGCTTTGAAGCACTGAGTCGCACTCACCACAAAATCAGAGACCTATAGAAAGTTACAATAGTACCTGGAAGAGTAATACTTTTCATGTTTCATTTTCAGCTAGTAGTAGTGAATGCAAAAGACTTCATCATAAGCAATGGCAATTTGCAGACAGATTCAATTGCAGAAAATCCTAGATCCACAGGTTCCTGAAGCTTAATGTAGTTGAGCTTCCAAGCTTACAAACATTCCATGATGCCTGCAGCTTGCCTGTAGAGCTTTTTCATGTAGCTGTTTTCTTCTTTTTTTCCAGGTTACGGTAACCTGTCCCCCAGCACAGTGGCAGGGCAGATCTTCTGTGTGTTTTATGCCTTATTTGGAGTGCCCCTCAACCTGGCCTTCCTCAATCAGCTGGGGAAAGCTCTCAATGCTCATCTGCTTACCCTGGAAAGATGGGTGCAAAAGCCAGGGCGTGCCCAGGTACAGTGTCAATTTACCATTTGATTTCACTATTTTAAAACTAGTTAAAGTTCTTTTCTCAGATAGCAGCTGCTGCTGCTAGCTTAGGTTTCCTTTGTGAACCACAGCAGTTACACGGCCCTCTCTATCAGAAACTTGATACACTTAATCTACCTACGATAGCTTTAAAGCTACAGGCTTTTGCTTGAGGGGCCAGAGATTTGCCTTTCTAAAACCTTACTCAGCAAAACCATAGACCTGGTGACCTTGGCAGAATACGTGCATGTACACACACTGCCAAATCAAGCTCTTATTCTCCAGCCTATGCCAGCATCTATCCAGAGTTTAGCTCTACACTGCTAAAATGAGTTGCAAAGGCAACTTATTTTTATTGGCCTAATGATCTGGCTGGTATTAACTTTCCTGTTTGTGCCAGCAACTGAGCACTTCCTTCCTTTTCTTTTCTTAAGATGCAAATCCTCCTCCTTACTTACAGTTTATTGGTGAGTCGTTGAACTAGTCCTGACATTTCTTAATAAGAAAAGCACTGATAATGGAAAATGCATGAAGGTCATTTATTACAAAGTTATTGCATGTTTCTGAGAAAAGGTTCAGTGAATTATCCCCTTCAGTTAGGGAAAAAGGAGATTAAATATGTGAGATATGTTGAAACATTTCAGAGTTCTGGCACAAGTTTTTTCTTTTACATTTGTAAAGTCTCTTGGGTCACTACATTCTTTATCTACAATGGGAAAGCTATAAAGGTACCGTCAAATGCAGACTTGGTTTATATCAGCAAGAAATTCTTTAGCAGCATAACCTCTGCCTGTTCCCCAAACACATGCAGCTCTACCACCAGAAGGATTTTCATGCTACTATAGCTGCATCTTTCCTGAGATTTCTGATAGAAGCTCCCTTTTTCACTCCTGAGTTGACATTTCTGACAGAACTCCTATGGTCAGACAAAGCTTTGGAGCTGTATCTGCTTGTTTGCTCTGAAAAGTTTATTCAAGGATGTTGGTTTTCTCCTTATAAACAGAATTTTGTCATGCTCTGGAAAATTATTTGCAATCAGTTCTTCATTTTCCATGACTTGTTCCAAACATTACAGGTTTATACAAGAAAGTTCTTAAAAGGCAGGTTAAAAAGTAAAATTGTTCATTTCAGTATACATTTTAATGCAAATTGTATTATGTAATTAAACTCTATTACAGTACTGGAATGAAATGAGAACAACTGAATTATATATCAACTATAATCATGTCAATCAGTAATTCTCAAACTGCTCTGCAAATGAGGCAAATATTGTTAAACAGCTAGAGAGACATGACACATAATATAGAAGTGACTTGTCAAAGTCACCCAGTCATCTCAAGTCATGTTTCTCAAGCTCAGAGTATTATTTTTTATGCGAGATAATTCAGAGAGAGAAGTTAAAACATGGTATCTGGACATTCCACTTTATAAGCAGTGGTTTGGCTTTTCCTCCAGTCACAATAGGCTCATTAATAGAAAATCACACTCCAGTTTGATTGCCCTTGAGGGCATTTTTAAATAATTGCAATGAGTTTGCATCAGCCCACACATCATTAGTCAAAAGTTCACCAGAATATGTTCCCTGGAAACCCCTAAGTTCCTGATCATCAGTTGTGAACTCCTAAAATCCCTTCAGGACCCATCCACTGACCATTCTTCGTACCTATCTACCACAGTCACATATATTGTAACTTATCTCTCTGAAGGCAGATGTTTGTCCTGAGGGACACAGATCTGCTCTGTGCTAACATAAACCAGTTCTGCTCTGAGCACTTCTAAGTTAAAAATGAAAGCAGGCAAACTGACTTCACTGAGGTTTCATCCAAACATATTTTTGGATGAGCTCTTGCCAGCCACTCTGTAAATCTTTGGAAGCAGTCATAGTGAAAAGAACCCTAATTTGTTCTTGTCCATCTTTGCTTCATGACTTATGCAGTATGTGGTGATTTCCTCAAAGACAAGAACTAGTTGATTACAAGAGCATCTCTACTTGAATTGAAATTATAAAATTAGTATTTCATTACAATGGTCATCATAGTAAGTCTGAAAATATGACTGGAGTGTTCTTGAAAACTCATTGCAAAAAGCTTTTAAAAAATCCTCCTTTTTTTCCTAATTTTAAGATTTTTTTTAATGCTTAGGTACAATATCTATGTGCAGAGTAAGCAGTGAGCTCAGTCTGCAGTACATGGAAGCATTGGCTTATCCTTTTTTTTTTTTGCCACTGCTCCCAGGTGGGGTGGGTTTGTGATTCAAGAGTAAAAACAGACACAGCAATTTTGACAAGACATCTGCTCAATGCTATTTAGCTGCCATCTTCCCCTTCTCTTTCAGGTGGTTCAAACACTGGCAGTGGCCATCTTCCTGACCACTGGGACCTTGCTTTTCCTGGTGTTCCCACCATTAGTCTTCAGTTATGTAGAAGGCTGGAGCTATGGAGAAGGCTTTTACTTCACCTTCATCACTCTGAGCACCATTGGATTTGGGGACTATGTAGTAGGTAAAAATGAGTATGAACTGGATTGAGCGTTGTTGAAATTCATAACTCTAGTATAAAACTAAATACAGGGAGCATAGATATCCATTCCACTATAGATCTGGTCAAGAGTGAGCTCAGCCAGACTGGTAACAATGAGTTAATGTATTACAGGACATGAGCATTTTTCTCTTGACAGCCAACCAAATAGTCACCCAACTTATTTCACACGTGCCACTGAACATTCATTCAACAGTGGCTGCATCCAGGCTAGTACAAATGTTATCAAGAGTGAAAGGTGGAATATAAATAAAATTCCTTTTTCAGTATTAAACCCTTGAACCACGCTCTCCTAACACTGTTTTGTTTTAGCAATTGCCTACCATTCCCAACAATAAATCATATCAAATATTAAATAATCAGTACTTAAAATGGGGAGAAGATTACTGACAACCACAGGATGCCTCTGAAAGAAAACAAGCCCACTGACATTACATAGTCTTTAGACCTCTAGATTGAGAACATAATGGTAGAGACACATGAGGGACATTTTTCCACACACTTATTTGAACAAATGCATAATCTTAACAGATTATGTCTAATGTATTTATTTGTTAAAATCACTAGGGTTTCTTATTCACAAGTACTAGCTCTCCTCTCCTAAAGGTCATAACTATTTCCCAAAAGGAGATAAAAAAGAATTCCATGCTGAATCTGGCACTGTGGAGTTTCACGACTCAGCTGCACTGATTGCCCATGCTGTGGAAATATCAATCCAGGGACTAAGATTCTTGTAACTACTTAATTAAAATGGCTACATTTACCATATTATCCAAGTGATTGTGAATCCCAGTACTGAGGTAATATCACTCTCCAAAAAGCAATCACTGATTCACTAAATTGTAGCTGTCTAAATCATCTGAGATCCCCTGTGTGCCTCTTGAGTAATATACAGTTAATTTGGATTCAATATTTAATTTCCAAGACTTTTTTCCTTTGTTGTTGGCTAGGAACCATTGACTTTGAGTATCCCTAATTAATATTAGATATGGCTATTTTTATTATATAGTCTCAGCTTCAAGGATTTCATGCTAACTCTGCTAAGCTTAACCTGAGAGTTGGCATGAAAAAAAAATCTATCTGCTGATGGATCACAAAAGCTCATTAACATATACAATTTTGCAAAGAGTGGAGGGGGTGTGAGTATGTATGTTTAGCAGACCAAACTGCCAAGATAAATACACAAATTTTCCTGGATTTTTCAGGCACGAACCCCAACAAGCACTATATCCCTGTGTACAGGAGCCTAACTGCGATATGGATTGTTTTTGGCTTGGCCTGGCTGGCTCTGGTCTTCAACGTGGGAGCTGACTTGATGGAAAGATACCTTCAGCTAAAGTGGCACAAGTCTGACTTAAGCCTGGCAGAAGGAGACACCACCAAATTGGAAGATGAACCCGAGCAGCCTAGGATCCATATCCCTAGCTGAGTAAGGTACAAAGAAAGCAGTCTTGAAACTGCATCTTCCATCTGTATCTCACACTGAGCGACCCCTGTGGATAAAGGACTAAACCACAGGTGGTGGACTGTTTCCTAAAGAGGAAATGGTTCACACCTGGAAATTCCACACCCTGTGTAGGCATCAGCCAGTTAAAACCCCAAGGAAGGAGCATACATGGTTACACAACTGCCTCAGGATTCATTTTACACTTCTCATTCTAAGGCAACTTCCCCTGAAGTAATCAATTATTATCTTTTCTCTTTCTGTAGTGGAATTCAGTTCTTATGGTCACTCATTTTCAAAAAATCCAGAGTGACTGCCTGCCAGCTTCAATAAGAAGTCATTTCACCAAGAATCCCAAGTGGAAAAAGTCAGGTACAGAAATCTTTCTTCATTTCCAATCAGAAAACAAACAAAACTACAGAAGAATGTCATCAGTTATGAACACCTGCTTAATAATATCCACTCAATTAAGATTCAGTTGATATTGTCTGAAATTAACATCTTTCATATAAAATGACAGCATTTCTTTATTTTCTGGGGCAAAATGCTTCTCTTTTAATTGTGACAAAATTATGTGTCTGTCCAGCTCTGCCTGGACTGTTACAACTTGTCTCAAAGCAAACTGCCAGCTCAAAGCAGGTCCTTATCACATTCATTTCACAGCACTTGAAAACAGCACTTTAAACTAAATCTAAAAGCAAAGAGGCATACTTATTTCTAGCCAGATCACAAAAATCATTAGAGCCTGGAATTTGTTTTGGGGCAGGTCATAGGAGAGCTCTTATGCACCACAGAGAACTGATGCTGTATGTTTACCTCTAAATAAGGCCAATGATAGGTTCTTGCATTAAATCTAATCCTCAGTCAGGCCCACTGTCCCATCAAAAACAGGGAGACTGAATTTATCCCAGTTATTTTAAGTCAAAAGAAGCAAAGGAGCTGAAAAGCCAAAGTACTCACAAGCACCTAATAAGGGACTAACCACTGAGATGCAGCTCTTTAGTCATACTCTCTATTAGACTCCAGAAACTTGATAAAACAATTATCCATTCATTTGGGTACCATGCTCAATCATCACTGACATGTTCCATGGGTGTGCTTGTAATTATATACTCACTGCTATTTATTCAGTATGTTTATATCTCACAGTAACCATCAATTAATCCCTTTGAACTCATTTGTAAGTGGAACTTTAATGTAAAGGATGAGTTTAATATGGCTAGGTATGCAGACCAGCCCCAAGCTAGCACAGGTCTGACAGACTATAGGAACATCAAATGTCAGCCTTTCAGCATCTGCTTTGATATTTCATTTTGGAGATGTGTCTATAAAACATGTAGAGACTTGTGTAGGTCACTAATTTTTCCCTTCATGCTTTGTGAGCTAGATTTTTACTTCTGAGGAGGGTCACAAGAGATGTTTGTTCTTACACCTGACAAGGTGCAACTTTGCCAGTTGCTGACACCTGCATAGTGCAGTGTGGCTACTCAAATCTGAAATGCTGGCATATAAGAATACTGGAGATGGCTTATTCAACTAATTTTAAAAATTAATGTTCAAATGCTTATTCCATCCAAGATTTCCCTCATGTCTTACCACTACCTACCTCACAGATTTTTATCTCCTGATTTTTGCACTGATCTTCCTCTGTGCCCTCAGCTATTCCCATAAATTTATGCAATGGCTTTCTCTGTAGACTTTCACTGGAAGCAGCCAACTCTCTTCTGTCTGGCTTTTTGTATTTTTGCAAATCTCACGGGAAACTTTGTCTCAGTGTTTTCTGTTCTTTAGACACAATGTTTGCACTTGCCCTTTTAACATCATCACCATCACTGTACTCTGTACCTGCCTTATGTTAACACCATGACACTTTTGGCCTCTTTATGTAAAAGACAAAACTGAAGTTCTGCTGACTTCTATATCTAACCTGTTTTCTTCACCTTGCCTTTTTCCATGCCTTCTGTACTTTATCAAGCCACAGTCAGCCACAACACATGCACTAGTCTAAAGGTGATCCTATCTACTGTTTACAGCATGCTGCATGCTATAAAAATGATAAAGAGGTTTATCAGTGATAGAAAGCACTTACCGGCAAAGTTTTTCTTAAAATTATCCTTACTTGACATCTGACCGTGGAAAGTTTGGATTGTTTTTACTGCAGTCCAGAAAATCGTTCCCGTATCTGATACTGATTTTGCAAAGTAGCAGGAAATGGTGAGATTACCTTCCGGATTTTTTGCTACTGCTGCACTTACTAAAGCTACAGTAGCTGCAGCAGTTCTCCAGCTGCCCAACAGAAGACTCAGAAAGCTACCCTTAAATCAAGCATATGGCCGTGCTGGAAGAGAAATGAGAAGGATACTGATGCCCTCTCCTGTGCTACATAAGTGATAGAAATTTCTTGCTTATTTTGTCAATTTTCAAGGTTCTGAAAAGCTCCTAAAGGTCATGCACATCTATAATAAAAGTTACTTTGAGGCACATAATGGGAGTACTGACCCAGGTTTTGAGCATGCATAGACCAAGTGCTTTCTGGTAGTGTTCCTCTAATAAAAATGTAGTCATCAAGTGTCAACTGACCAGCTAAGAAAAGTAATGTGGAAGAACTGCACAATCACAAGAACTTGCTATGAGCCAGAGGAGCACACAAAATGGATTCTTATGGTCTAATAACCCATTTTACCAGTGGTATATTTTTGCCCAGAATGGAGAACACAGATGCTCAGCTCCAAGCATAGAAAACAGCACATTTGCAGCCTCTGAATATGGCTCTGCAGGCTGTGGCAGAAGCAATGGCCCAGGCAGTGTTCATCTGTGATGTGGAAAAGAAGCACTTTGTCCTGAGCAGCTACCACCTGCAGCCCAGGGCAGGACAAGAAGCAAATATCCTTCCAGGCTTACCCTTACCCTTTCAGCCTACGCAACAAGCCCTTCTTCATCCTCTGAAATACATGGTGTCCTTCCAGACAACACCAAAGTATCATTGGCAAAAATTTGAGCCTTTCTCTATGGAGATGTAAATAGTAGAAGACTGACAGACAAGTCACGTTTCTGAGAATACTCAAGGAAACAGCCATGTAACTATTATATGATTCTGTAAAGATTTGTTGTGAAACTTGATCTCTTTCTTCCCAAATTCTTTCTAGCAAGCACATGCCTGATATCCTGAGTTTTCACAGCATGTCTCATAGTTAAAAACCCCAAGTCTCACTTGTAATTAGTTTTATATATTTTTAGCATAAACATCAAATTCTATATGTTTAGTCTATAATGCTTCAACATAGTTATACTCAGTGTGCTTTGTATAAACTGTACTTAAATACAGCTAAAATGTCAAAATGTAGCTCAGATGTATCTATTTCCTGATCTTAAATGTGATGAGTAAATATATGCTATTTGTATCCTTGCATTTTTCTTACTTATGTATATTTTTATAGAGAGTTTTCTTTTATATATATATATATATATAATTCCAATTTTGTCTTTAAATATCACTGAGTAATTAGTATCCTGAAAAGACAGAATTAAGACTGAACAGTAACAAGCATTTTTTTTTCTAAGACTGTGCTCCGGACGATATTGTTACACTGGAATTAGTCTAGACTTTGCATATTAATTTTTGCATCTTGACAGCAAAATCGTGTGTCTATGCCAGTCAGTTTAAAGCACATCTCAGAAAACCATGAATTAGCACATTAGCAGAACATTTCCAGGGGAGCAATATATGTTTGGAGGCTGCCTCACTTGTAATAGTACTACACTCCCCTGGCAAAAATAGTCACAGGGCAGAGTGAGAAGACATGACCCTCTGACAGTGCATCAAGTCATCCTGAGCAGACACAGGTTTTATTCATCTTTATCTCATATTATGTAACAAAATAGGTAAATTACAATGTTCTACACCCAAAACGATTTAATCGTTTTATCTACCAAGTGAGAGAAGAGAAAGGAACTTTGAATGCCATGTTATACAAGAAAGTAATTCATCAAATAGGTCTCAGAAACTACCTATATGAAGAAAGTAGTCCCATCTTTCACAGGAAAAATCACAAATTATAAAAGGACTCTAAAAAAGCTTTTCGCTTGTTTCTATCAAAGGATTGTTATCACAAACACCTGTTTGCTGCCTTTTAAATTAGCCTAGCAGCTGAGTGAAAGAGGAATGCAGATTTGTGCAGAGTGCTAGAGGTCCGCTCTCTAAGTAGTGCCAGCTGAGGAGGGAAGCACTTGGCTTTGTCAGGAGAGGGACTGGGTACTATCCGTCGGGGGCGCGAACGTAATTCGGAGCCGGCTGCAGTCAGGCAAGGGCGGAGCGGAGCTGGGAGCCCTGGGCAGCGCTTTGCGACAGACAGGAGGGACCTGGAGCGGCGCCACACAAGGACAAGGGCGGTGGAGTGGGGTGGGCTGCCGCAAGACGAGCGGCACGACGGCGTTCATTGCCCTGCTCGGCTCTGGGCCCCCCCTCCCGCTGCGGGGGGGAAGGGGCAGGCCGGGGGAGGTGCTGGGGGCCGGGCCGGTGCTGCCCTCTCCTCCCGCCCCGGGCCGGGCCGCTTCTCCAGCGCCGGGGGCGGCGGCGGCGGCAGCGGGGCCGATGGTGGCGGCGCGGCAGCAGCAGCGGCGGCGGCGGCGCTGGGGGGTGCTGGTGCTGCTGGCGGCGTACGTGGGCTACCTGGGGCTGGGCGCCGTCGTGCTGCAGGCGCTGGAGCGGCCGGCCGAGGTGCAGGCGGCCCAGAACCTCCTCCGGGAGCACTGGGAGCTGCTGGCCAACCACACCTGCCTGCAGGGGCCCGCCCTGCAGCGGCTCATCGAGGTGAGCCCGGGCGCGCCGGGAGCTCAGCGCCGCTGGGGCTGCGGGGCAGGCGCTGCCTCTGGCCCCTCGGGGTGAGAGCGGGGCGCGAGCGGCACCAACCGCGCCTCCAGCCCAAGAGTAACTTTAACAAAGAACCAACAAAGACCAGCAAGCTTTTCCCTTGTGTAAGCGTACGCGCACACATCCTGCAGAAGCCGCCCACAGCGTGGGAGCTTTCCGCGGGCAGCAGCCTCGGGCGCGTCGCTCCGTGCCCGGGGCGCGTCGGGCACCGCACCCCGCGCTGCGGCCGCCGGTGCTCCCCGCTGGTGGAGGGATGCTGTCGTTCTCCGCTGCCGTTCTCCGCTACCGTCCCACCAGCCGCGGCGTTCGCGGGTCTGAAGCGCCGCTGTCCTTCCTGAATGCAGGCGGTGGCGGAGTGTCCCGTTGTGCGACGAGTACCTGCGGTTAATTACAGGTGGTTTAGGTTTGCTCTTGCACTTAGGAAGCGTGAGTTATAGACTCTGACGTCTTGCAAGCGGTAACTTCTAACGGGAAGGCTTTGTCGTGGTAAATTTAGTTGATAATGTCAAACTTTTTCCATTTTCTACTTCTTTACAGGGAAATAGAAAGTCCTTAGGTCTCTTAAGTTATCATTGAAAATGCTTCTGAAGATATTTGCAGGATGGTTGGAAAACCAAGCAAACAAAAGCAACAACAAATGCAGTCTTACTGAAGTACAGATGGTTGAATTTTTATTAAACAGATACAGGCAAAATGACATAAATGGGTTCTCTCTTTGCTCAGCTTTTGCTTGAAAAAGGAAAACCTGCAGTATTGAAGTGTCTTGGGTACTTACCCAAACCCTTTGATTTCAGTAGGTGCTGGTAGCTGAGTATGTGCTCCTTGCTTTGGTGTGTCTGCCTCAAATAGATGCTGCCAAATGCAAAGAAAACCTGGGGTTGGTTTGTTTTGTTTTGTTTGTTGGTTTGCAAAAGCAGTGTATGATGGTGACTGAAACCATAGCAGCTGGTCACTGCAGTTCAAAGAATCTAAAATAAACTTGGAACTCAGATATATACTTTTTTTTTCCTCTTCAGCAGAGGAAAATACAAAAGCCATCAAACGGGATGATCAAGCATGTTTCAGCAAGGCTCTGGCAGACAAAATTATGCTGATTCCTTATGTCATACTCCCATCCCTTGGCTTTCTGAGTGGTATCTTCTCTGCTGGCAGTCAGTAGTACAGTGATCATATGCTATAAATTTGGGCCTTTGTAAGCTACTGTAGTACCCACTTTTATTATTTATGGTATGTGCTATACTACCTGTAGAATTTAAATAGCGAGAAGTGAGAAATAGAGCAGAGAAGACCAGTCTGGCATTTCACAAAGCTGGGTCTTAGTTAAGCTTCATTCAGCACTGGCCCAGTGTGTAGTGAGCACCTGGTATGACACTTGCCCAGGGGTTGCAAGCCCTTGGTGAATGATGGTAATGAGGTGCTAGTAATGGAGAGAAGATAATCACAACTAAATAGGTAGGGATGTCATTCTGTCAGTTTCTTTTACTGCAGCATGACCTCTATTTGTTCTTGATGCCCCAAGAATAGGAAAGCCACTCAAATCCCCTTAGACCAGAGGTTGTTAGAATATGCTGTGTGAGTACTTAATTGTGACAGAGCAAGCCCTTGTGGGAAAGTTACAAATAAGCTTTGTTTCATTTTATGCAGTGTCTGTGTGTGCCTTCATGCTCTGAGAAGCCATACTCTGAGTTTGAATGGATTTGTGTGTTATTCAAAATAACTTCAACGCTGAGAAATTAGTCCTCAAAAATCCACAGAACTGATGCTTTCCTGTACTCTTCTCTAATTTCCTAGGCAGCAATCACTGGCATGCTCTAGGTATGCTCAAAACGAGATGGTTTTGTGTGCAGTGAATTGTTATTGCAGTATATTGCACATAGTTTATCAGGCAGTGTCATCACTGGCTCTTTTCAGATAAGAAACTTGTGTTCTAGATACACAGCTGATTACTTGCTAATTAAGAAAGACCTAAAGCATGTTTGTGAAAACGTAAAGCAGTGTGTGAACTTTAATTGCCTTGACATTACTGGCAACTCCTCATTGTTTTCTTATAGCTCTTGGATTCCAGATAATGCTAAACTGTGTTTGTTTTAAGTGTATATGGACCAATATGAAATAAAATCCTAGTTTGCTGAGCAATGTACAAATGTAATTTTACAACCTGTTTATCACTTAGTTCCTAGTTACCAGCTGGGAGGGGAAATCCACTGTTCCAACCCTTGTTCAGATGGGGGAGCAACAGAGAGCTCCAGCTTGAAGGAGCTAGCAGGAGAGCAGGGAGTGAGGATGGTTAGGAGGGAAGCAAAGCAAACAAGCCATGCTGTAGTAGCTAGATGAGTGAATTATCACTCGGTAATTTCTATTACTTGGGTCCTTTCCAAGGAAGAAGCAGCCTTCTACTTAACAAAGGAGAGGACAGAAGGAGGTGAGCATAGCAGACCACTGATAAAAACAACAGCGGAGGAGAATGTGTTAGGAAGCCTGTGACATCTGTGGTGGTGTGCCCCTGCTTCCTGTAGCTGGATTTTGTTGGGGCTCTCTTGCCTGGAGGAATTGGCCAGCTCTTCCCCTGCAGGAGCAGTTCCACATTTCCTGAGTAGTTGACAGTAGCACCTGCAAATACTTTACGTGTAAGCAGATAAACAATGCATGGTCATGTGTTTATGCACACACAGAGGGCACAATGGAGGCACTGTGGCCACAAGTCTCTATACAGCGCATCCAGTGATGTTTGCTCAAGGAACAGGTAACCTTGTTGACCCATCTAACCCCAGGCTATTGTTCTGCCGTTGTATACAGTCTGACTGCACTTGTGCTCAACAGGAGCAAGACTGAGAGCAGGCCATCCCCATTAGCCACTAGGCAGCATGCAAAGAGGGCAATATCTGCCCTTTTATTATCATTATGGTGGTGATCTTTACATGTCAGCATTACTGGGTGTGAGATCACATCAAAGGAAGCCCTCAATAGCAAAACTCGCAGAAGATGGCAGCAGATGCAATGGTAGGACAGATTGCAGGTCATACTTTCAATACAATGAAGAAGAGTAGCTGGACTCAGCTGGGGAGGAAAATATCTGTGTCCAGGAAAAGATTATGTTGGTTCTAGATTCTGGAAGTGTCCAGAAAGTGAGGCTGCACACAAAGAGGACACTTTATGTATGAGCATATTTCTTGGAGCTGAGACCCTTTCTGTCCTTTTGGGGTTGGGGACACCTAGACATGCTTTGTTGTAAATCACTTCTAGTGCAAAAGTGCTTTACTGTGTAGTGTGAGTGCATATGTAGCTCTAGTCCAGCTGAGCGACCCTCCAAACTCACTCCTTTTCCTGCATTATTTTCAATGGTTACAGGCACTCAGCTGCTGTACTTGCCAGTGTCTCTTGGATCAGATGGTTGGCTGTAGGGCCAAGTTTGGAACAGCACTTTTTGTGTGTTACCTATTAATTACCATGACATCCCTTTCATGCCATCCTTCATTTTTTTTGATAGAAACCTTTTGTGTTGTATACATATTTCCCCAGTACTGATGCTTCCTATACTTATATTGTTCTATTGGTTTTCTATTGTGGATATATAATGCTATTTAAACACAGTTGCTTTCATAAAATGAGAAAATGAAAGCTGAGCTAATTTTTTTTCTTATATCTAGAAAGATGCAAGGTTTAGTGAAAAGGGCCTAATGCTAAAGGGCAGGTTATAAACTAAATGGCTGCAGGTGGATCTAGGTACTCTTATCTCCAGAGTCAACAGCTAGAGGTACACAGAGAGTTTGAGTAGATGTTTACAAGAGCAATGAGATCCCACGTGACTGAAAGATCCTCATCAATACCTTGGCTTGTACTGACATTGAACCAGCAGAGAATTGTGACAGCTGTCAGGAAATAAAACCCTGCAACCACAGTTTACTAAAATAATCTTGCACTCAGATGATGCAACAGGAGGGGGTGAGCATCAGAGATCACCTGCCAGTGGTGAGGACCTTTAAGGAACAGCAGTGACTCCTGGTATTGTGGAGCTGTAGTATCTATATGGAACCAAATTTGGTCAAATTAACTTGTCACAGAGTTGATCCCCTGTAATTGTTTTTTCCAACTTTGTGCTTATCAAAATGTACTACTACTTTGCTTAAGCTACAGCCAATTCATTATTCTTCAGACCTGTTGGTTAAAAGAGCTGTGGGTGCCTTACCAAGGATGTGCATTCTGTGCTAATAGTACCATTTTCTAGCATACAATTGACAGAAGTTGTTGAAGGTAAAATCATTATTCTACAAGGCAGTAAGCTGGCACTATGTCATCAGACTTCTTGGAAGGTGATGGGAAGACATACTGATGACCTGTTTCTGGTTAGTTGACTCAGCCCTAGGTTTTCTGGTAGTGTCTAGTACCTGTGTTCAAAAAGAGAAAGGCAAGGGAAAAAGCATGGCAACCTATTATATCATACCTCTGCCTAGAGAGATATGTTCTTTTGATATTATCAAATTCCCAGTTACAGCTGGTCAGGCTTGGTGGGAAGTAACAAGAGAGTGTAGCCAGCTGCATTTGAGTGGTGAGTGTCTCAATAATCTGTCCTACCAGAAGATTTGAGACCCACAACTAGCACTGAATAGCTAAAGACTGGGGTTACTTTCTAAAAAGAGAAATGGTACTTGTTGTCAGTTGTTTGAAGATGTGGGTTATTCTTATACATACTTGTTCTTAATACTTTATCTTTTTTAATGCAATTAAAAGAAAAACTAGGGAAAGAAATCTCAGTTTTAAAAGGATAATACAATACAACCTTTCTGTGTTCTGTAAATTATACAGGCAGCTTCTTTGAACTTCTTTCAACAGGCCCTGCCTATTTCTGTTGCAGCCCAGCTGTTGTCATTGGGGTTTGGGAAGTGACTGGAATTCAGCAACACTCTGTCTCATGAATCATGCCACAGATTCTTCCTTAATGTAAAAGCTTAATTTTCTTAGTACTAGTGGTTTACAGTAGCATTGGTTGCAGCATTACTGCACTAGGCTACATCTTTTGCTCCTCTCCTGTTGGTGAGTAAGCCTAGATGAATTCTAGAAACCATAGTGCACATCCAGCTGCCAAGTAAAAGTGTTTTGGCTCTCAGGGTTCCTTTGGTTTTGAGGAATTAGTGCCAATTACGTTAGCAAACATTGCTGTGGAGACAGGGGAGCAGTTACTTGATCTGCTCTGCGGTTATTCAAGTGGCATAAAATTAAGAAAAAAACCCCCAGCACTATGAATTCAGAAAAAGCCCTAGCTGGGCTGGGGTTTTTTGGGGTTTTTGTTTGTTTTGTTTTTATTTTTGGGTTTTTTTTTGGTTGAGTGTTTTTGTGGGGATTTTTTTGTGCCAGTTCTTCTTTTATGTAAATTTCCTCTCCAGACAAAGACAAGGGATCAGAGCTCATGGCTGGGAAAGGTGTGATTAATAATCTATTTGTCAATTATTTAGAAATTAATTGACCTTTGTCCTTGCAATCTGAGACCAAGGTTAATGTTAACCATTTTCTTCTGATTTACATCTGGTATCTTGTGAGGCATAAATGAATGTTTATATGCCAACATTGCACAGAATTACCAGTGCAATGGTATCCTTATCACCTTATTTTCCTCCTTTATGTGTTTGCAAAGGTGAGGAAAAGTGTCTGTAGTGAGGCAAGCAATTTTCAGGAGTTCATGTATGCCCTGGAAAAGTTGATTTCTGTACATGAATATATAAACTTCAACTAAACTTAAGAATAAAGTTTCTTACACCAGTGGATTTTTGCCTTCTTGGAGAATTGCTTTCAAACACACTTAGTAAATACTGCTTTTGCCTTTAAAGTTATCTCAGGATTACTGTCACCTCTGGCCAGAGTGCCACCGTTCAGAAGCAGGGGACAACAGCAGTGAGAGGAGCCACAGTTTATAAAAAGGTCATTTTTATGACTCTTTCCCTGATGTTTTCCTCCAGAAAAAAAAAAGTCATGAATTCTTATGGATGTATTTGGTAGGGTCATAAGCTTTTGGGGCTCTGCTTTTGTCATATTTGCTTAACTTGCTCACCTTGGGGGGGGGCAGGCAGATTAGAATCAGTCTGTTTAATCATTTATATAAAGCTTTTTTTTTGCTGTAGAGATAATGGGAGGAAAGAGAAGCATAGTGTTCTGAGGAAAGAGATTGTGAAGAACATAGTGCCTCAGTTTACATATACACATTCATTCATTCTTATGTAATATGACCTTAAATACCTTTTTTGAAAGCTGTATCCTAGTCACATGCTGTTGTGACCCAGTGCAGAGATGAAAGATGGGATTTTTAGCTAGTGTCAGTGAGGTCAGATTAAATAATGGTCCTTCCTTTTGCAGTGCTTGGTGATCAGAAGCTGTGCTGTTGCCACAGACGGGTGTTGGGGGGCCCACATGTGATGATAATTGTGGAGGAGAGGAAGTGTAAGCTGAGAAAGCTGGGAGTTGCCCGCAGCTGATAACAGAGCAAACATGGTAAATGAGACTCCTGGGTATGGCTGAAGGATAGAGTGGCTCTGCAGCAAATATAAAAGAATAAACCTACATTTTGGGGGGAGGAAGATGCAATACTCAAACATCAAGTGGAAATCAAACTGTAGTTGTTGGGGCTGGGTTTTGGTGGTTTGGGTTTTTTTTGTGTTTTGGAGTTGGTTTCTTTTAGCTGGACAGTATGAACAGATCTTTTGAGTGTAATTCAAAGTGTATGGTTGAATTTTTGCTGGTATGACTGTAATAACTACTTTGGGTTTATTGCTGCAAAGCTGAGTAGAACTGGTAAGACTCCAGTATAAGTGAGTGTCATGGTTTAAGCCTGGCACAATGCCAGTGCCCCCATGAAAATACTTACTCCCTGGTGTCTGCTGTGAGATGTGACCAGGAATAAGCAAAGCAGTCCTCTACTTAAAAATATAGAAAACAGAACTTTATTAACTACACACTACATAGGAAAGAAAAGAAAATCTCAAGGAAAATGAAAACTCTACAGAATACAGCTCCTCCTCCTCCTCCCACCAAATTCCCAATACAATTACATCTTCCGGTCCAGCAAAAAAACACCCTTAAAAATACTCAATTCTCAATTCCTTAAGAGGAGGAGTCCCTGGGCTTTTGGTCACATATCACCACCGGGATTGGAGATCGTGACCCCCTCCTCCCATGCTCAGTGCTCTCACCACTGAACATGGACCAGAGCTACTTTGAGGGTTGTCTTTTTAAGGATTCCGTCGTCCCACTCCAAAAAAAGGCAGTCTCCACTTTGGGACATCTGTCCCCCCCATTATTTCACCTCCTGGGTCGGGAGGCTCCCAAACTGCCCTCTTAACTCTGGGACACGGTGGCTCCCCCTGAAAATAGTCTCTGTATTCAGGAACAGTCCATGGCTCCACAAAAAGCGTCCAGCAAAAAATGCCACTCCACATCTCTTCCACCCTGGGTTCTTCTCACAATCTCTCCCCTGCTCGGCCCTTTAAAAAACTTGCTCAAATCCTTCTTCATCTCCTCTCCAGGAAGGGTCAGTACTCTGCAAAAGCTTTCATTGCCTAAGAAAGGGTTAAAACTCTACAGTTCACAACCCACAAGCAGCCGGACTCCTTCTGGTTCAACCCCCCTCCTCTGCACAGGCCGGGCAGGCCGGCAGCACACGATATCGAACTTCAAGGCCACAGCCCAGTCCCAGGCAGCAAGCACAGACACAGTCTCTCTCTCTCTCTCTCTCTGTCTCCCCAGGGGAGGGGGGGCTGCCCAGTAGCTCTCAGTGTCTCTCTCCTCCACCCTTCCACCCTGGGGAGGGGGGAAACCAGGCCAGGCCTACCCCCATCTCGATCCAGGCCTGGGCCTACCACATGGCTGCCCCTCCCCCTGCCCAGCCGGGACAGCTGGAGCAGGGGAGAGCTCTGTCCTCTTCCACGCCGAAGTCCCAAGAGGGCTTCCCAGGGGCAGAGCTCTGCTTTTAACCCCTGTGTGTTCTCAGAGGCGTGTCCAAATCTTAGTGGTCATCAAGGTGTCAATCCCAAATCTAAACCTTCAATTGGACTGACCACACACTCCCAGAAATCCACTTCCCCTCAAACTACGACAGTGAGTCATGCATTATCAGTCATCTGTGGAAGTGCAGCCCCAGAGCTGTGAAGGGTTAAAATTCAGGCTGTAGGAGTGATTTAATTTTTTTAGTTTCTTTTTTTGACTCTGATAAGGAAAGTGTGATAATGTTGTGTTTGGATGTTGCTGCAGAAAGAACCAGCAACTGATAGTAAAGGACAGGGAAAGTAAGGAGCATTGCCATCCTAAAATAAGTGTGATAAGGGAGTCTACAGAAATCCACAGCTTCCTCACAGGGGTACCCCTTAGCTTGAATTCAAGCAGGGAGTTCCTTGCAGAAATATGCACAAAGTAGGCTTTTGTACTAGGATGTAATCTAACATAGAGCTTGTATTTGCAAGCATGAGCTTATGCCATTCCTAACTGAAACTTCAGAGTTTATACTTGAGAAAGTTGGAGCTGGAAGCTCAAGCTGGCTATTGTGAGGCATTTTTTTCTAACAAAGGTAACAGGATAGGCATCTACATTTTAAATAAACCTCTTCGAGTGGACATCATGCTGGTGTTCTAATGACCAACCATGGCAATATTAAGTAGCACCAAACAAAGCCTACTTGTGTGGTCAAAAACCAGAACAGCCTACTTGATGACAAAATGCAGCAGCCTGCAAATTAAGTTTCATTGACCCATGAAGGTCTAAGAATTTAAAATCTCAATTCATAAATCCTGTAGGAGTTACAATAATTCCCACAAAATTTTTATCTATAGTTTAAAATTATGTAAGTGTTGTCAGCTGAAGATGCAGTAGTCACTGCAAACTGTAAATTATTACCACTTCAGAGACGGGGAAATAAGTGCAGAGAAGTGAAACAATGGTTTTATGTTGTACAGCTTGTCTGTCAGTAGAAACCAATTCTGGCTTTCTGCATTCTGGCTTTTTCTTAGTATTTTAACCACCCACCTGTTTCCTTTCTGCTTTTTGAATTGCACATGACCTTTAAAGTTCCCAAAATATCAAGCCCAAGCTCTGCAAGTTCAGCATTTGGGGGTTTTAGCAGTTGTGGTATTGACTGAGGTCTTAGATTAGGTAGATAACTGCTTTTGAACACTGGATTTAAGATGCTGCTTCTACTAGTGCCTTTTAATGCATTAGGTTTTGAGACGGACACTGTACAAATCTCCTAGTCCTCTCTACTATCTCCTAATCAGTGTACAAGTCAGCCTAATTAAGAGAAAAAGGAAAACTCCTAGGATTTCACCTCAAAGCAATCATAAAGTAAAATGAAGTTTCTGGTTCTCAAAAAGGCTGGCTAAGGAAACTGAGCTCTTATGATGCAACATGTGTGATTTACTTTATTTTAGTACCTCCTGAACCCACAAGCTAAAATATACTTGAAATTTATTTGAAAATCCATAGCAGAGATATATCAACACCTCTTCAATGGAAAAAGCAGGGAGAATTCAGCTGTTTTGCTAGAGTGTTTATCAGCTGGGCTTTTTCCTGTGTTCTCTCTAAAATTATAAACTGTTTTTAATTTTTCTATGAAAAAGAGCAAGAGTCTAAAGAGCAAGAGCAAAAGTCTAAAGGAATATAGTAAATTAGGGAGAATGTTCACTGATATCTCCCTGAATGCTCGGTCAGCCTTCAGGAGTTTGCAATCCAATGACTTCCTGTGCCAGAAGTTATTTCTGTGCATTAATAGCCATCAATGGATTTCTCTTTCATGAATCCGCCCCCATGGGCACATCTGCAGGAAGGCAAGCTCCATTAGTTCTACAATTCTCAGAAGAGTCAATCTTTAGTTTTCTGTCATCATTGTTGCTATGTCAAATGTTGATTCTAGATAGTATAGTAAAGCATTTTTTACTTTAGGAAAACAGAGACTGTATCCTTATCTCCAACCACTGTGAATCTTCCCTTTTAAGGGTGGCATCAGTAGCTCTTTCTTCCTGACAGTAATGAACTTGACATTTTTTCTGGGAGTGTTGTTTTATTCAAGTGGCTTTGATTTGCATGAATATTCAGTGCTCCCCATTGGGCTGGCTTCAACAGGTGGGTGGGCCTAGTAGTTAATGATGTTCTCTGGTTACTTGATAACAAGATTTAACAAGTAAATGCTTGGAGACCTCAGCAAGCACACCAAGTGCCTCAGTACCAGGAACAGAAAACAGCTGGCATGCTGCAAGCTCAGGGCTTGCTCTTTGCCAGTGAGTAATGGTTCCATGGTACTTCCTTCCCACTGACAGCAGTGCAGGTCACTGTCCATTTAGGGCAAATGCTGTGTCTTCAGAGCCTCAAGACACATCGTGTGCTTCCTGCCAGTAGCATCACTGCCTGGGAAAGGTTTACAGTGACCCTGGGATTCTGAGTTGTTACGAGTCACTGCAAAGCTGGCATAAGTGCTCACAACTGCTCCGCCTCTTGCTTCTAAACCAAGCAAAAGAGAAGTGCTGCAAAAATGTGAAATTAAACATTTAATGACTTACTGCTGTTTGCTTCTCACATGGTGTCTTTTTCAGGCTCTTTGTTTCCGTTTTCTGCATGAAGGTTTTACATTTCTTTGGGCCAATTGTGTGACAGGTTCTTGCAGTCCTCTCTGGTTCTTAAGTGTTTTTGGCTTTAAAACTTGATGTTGAGTGTAATATTATCTACTGCTGAGCTTGTGTCAGCAAGACATCATGCAGGAGAATGGACAACAAACATGCTGCATGTTTGAGTTTTTCAAGTCTTCCTGATCCAGCTGGTTATAAATTTATCCAAGAACTGGACTGCTGCTGTTCCAGAAGGTATATATGTGTTCAAGACTAAGAACTGCAGAGACCACCGTTTACAGAAGGAAATTTTGAGGAAAATATCAAGCTTTTTATTTCAAATTTAACTACTGGTTTCTGGAGGGGGGAAAAAAGTAGGTCATCTGTATAATTTTCCAGTGTCTCTCTTGCCATTTAACTTACTTTAGGAGTTGTTTTATGTTCATGCACACTGATTCCTGTCTAGGCCATTGTCTGCAGAGTTTCTTACATTTCTTAAACTGAAGGTCAAATGTCAGCCTGCACCCCATGTAACCTGAAAAACCTCAATGCAGACACCAGACCTGGAAGAAGAACAATGAGTGGGGGAATTACACAAAACTGTTCAAAACAAATCCTTGTGGAGGCTTTTTGAGGTAACCTTTTCTCTCTCTTGTTTTTGTTTTGGTTTTTTTTTTTTTCTTTCAGGGATAATTAAATGGAGAAAGGAACCAGGGCTTGGTTCTTTTATGTTGCTAATGCTATATACAGAATCTTTTTTTTTGAGTTGCCCCACTCAACATTACAGCTACAAGTCGCAGAAGGAAGCAAAATGCAATACAACATGTGTGGTCCTTAGCCCTTCTCAGAGCACAGGCTCTCTGCTCTGTCTCATAATTTAGAATTTAATAGATTATTGTGTGACTCTGAGGGGTTTAAGTTGCCTTCAGTTATGAGTAAACCAAGATATTTCTGAGAATGCATTATCAAACAGTGTTTATTGCTTAGAAATTGTGTTGATTTCTGAGCTGCTCCGTTATTTTAGTGTGAGAATTAGTAGCTCTAGAGAAAAGAGATAATGATCCTTTTAGTAAAGCTGCTTCTTGGGACCCTGGAAATGGTTTTTAATTCACAGCCTTGTATAATATTATATAAATAATATAAATTATGTAGAGCACATTACATCAGTAAAATGAGACAAAGCTTCCTCACTTTGCAGGCTTGACGTGCCAGTTTGGTGGATGTGTAAACTACAACTCCTTTGCAAAACCAAAAACTGATCAAAGTCTGAGTGTGATTACTTTTATTATCAGTGCTGAAAGTTTTATCACTAGTAGTCTTTTTTGTTAATATGGGGACAGTACTATTTAGTATCTGCATGTCTTTTTCAGAGATGATGAATTTTATGTATTCTTGGTTACACTTTGCATTCAAAGATAATCAACCGTCAAGTGAAGTGTGAAATGTTTCATTTCCATGCTGTGAAAAATGTTGTTTTGGACACTACTATCATTGATTTTGTTGGCATGGGAAGGTATAGTCAGATGTGGGCACTGTTAAGACGTCTCATATCTTATTTTGGCATAACTCTGCACACTTCAGCTAGTGACTTCTGAGTCTTTCCCAGGAGGACTGAACAGAATTGGGCATAATCCTAATCTGATGTGTTCATTTTCATTTGTAGTCCCAATATGAGGACATATTGGCCAACCTGAGTGGTCTCAGTCTCCTATAACACACCAGATAAATTCCTTCCCAGTCCAGGGGGCTTCCCTGCAAGGGATCTGTATCATTTACATATGAGTATATATTTGCTGCTCTGGGACTTCTGCCATTGGAATATCCCATCTGGAAACATTTCATTTTCCTAATGAATATGTCATAAAGCAGTCTTAATTATTGTCTGTCTAGACCTTCTCTAGTTAGATCTTACCCTCCAATCTCTTCCACATTTATCTATATAATCTACCATGTGCATGTGCAACTTTATTGTATTGCTGTAGATGCCCTTTTCTTAGAAGCAATATGCTGGCTTTGGCTTTTCTGACCTTGCAGCCCTTTGGTCTCTAAGGCACAAGAGATCCTCTACTGAAAGGGAAACAACAGAATCAGAAGTGGTTGAAGTTTGGGATTTTACCAGCCAGAAGTGGAAATGCCAGTCATGTGAGCTTGCCTTAAAGGGGTTTGTGGGATCTCATGTTATTGTCTCTTTGCAGGGTATCATCCAAGCCTACAAGAGTGGCATAACCCTCCAGGGAAACACCACTAGCCTGGGCAGGTGGGACTACAGTGGGTCTTTCTTCTTCTCCATTTCTGCAATAACAACCATTGGTAAGAGTTCCCTGCTTACAGGGCCACCTCGAAGGTGGGAAAAGAGTGGGAATGAGGGCCTGTACTCAGCTGCTGCTCCAGCACTGTGTGGTTCCCTGGAGCTTGCCGTAGGGAAGCACCCATGACCCCAGCACTAGGAGTGTTTTGTCAGTGCCTTGTCAGTGATCTCTAACTGATCAGACACAGAGATAATTAGCTCAGGACATATTCCTGCTAAGTTACATGGCTTCTGGGGCCTGAACTTCATGGTGCTGCACTGCCTCGACTTTCCCAAGTCTTGTGCACTCTAAAAGGTCTGAGGTGAATTATGCATTGAAATGGGCTTTTCCTATCACAAGGACAGGAATCATTTTGGAACATTCTTAATGCTGGCTGTTGCATCTTCAGAGACTGTATTTATGAATTATTCCTCCTTATTACTGTCTGTATTAGATGAGGACCTGCTTGTTCAAGTGGAAGTTAAATAACTGGATAAGTATCACAATTCAGTTGACTCGGGTTTCAGCAAAT
This sequence comes from Emberiza elegans, assembly GCA_024865655.1. Classification (NCBI taxonomy): domain Eukaryota; kingdom Metazoa; phylum Chordata; class Aves; order Passeriformes; family Fringillidae; genus Emberiza; species Emberiza elegans. The sequence continues at coordinate 20,316,898 of JALJVW010002597.1, read as the reverse complement.
GGGTAAGGCAAAACCATGAAGAAATCTTGGAAAAAAGTATGGGGAGAGAAAGTGGAAAAAATAAAATGTACTGGGTACAGAGCTGGTTAAGGCAGATGCTGTTAATTATTGTCAGTTCATGTCTCCTGTCCCCAAAACCATTAATAACTTGACCTGGTGTCTTTTTCTTATGGTGTGACCCAGTATAAAAAAAAAAAAAAATGTAGGGGAGAGTATGTGGAGAGATGGTTGTTGAGTATCAAAAATCCCTCATGGGTTTCTTGATTTGTCAGCTCTCTTCAATTTTAAGTATATTTTTAAATCGAAGTTTTTCTTTTTGTACCCAAATGGAACCTTCTTTTGATTTCTCATTGTTTTTAAAGGTACATGGGCTCCAGAACACTAAGCCCCCAAGCATGAGCTCAGAGAAAGGGGGGTTTGTGGGTTTTCTGTGGGGGTGGAGGCGAGTGGGTGGTGGTGTGTCATCTTCCTGTGACTCAGTACATCTTTCTGCCCTGCTCCTTTGCACATGCATTGTTCTGGTTGGGAACACTTTCAGTGTGCTGCACTGCCAGGCAAGGGTTGCACCAGATGATGGCAGTGGAGGCTCATCAGACAGGGTTACTCAGGATGTGAGTTTCCAGCAGAGCCTGGTCAGTTCCTTCCAGCCTTTGGTACAAACCAGCATCTGCTCAGAGCTGCTTTGCGTGCCTCAGTAGTGAATCTTGATGAGTTCCTAAGCCATCAGAGTGACGGTTTCACCGTGGCCAATTTAAGTTAATGATATTCAGGAAGAATCAAATTTATCGTGTTAAACTATAAGGGGATGTTGTGATGTTGGCAGAGACCTAGACAAAGCATTTCTGCTCTTCTCTGCAGACAGTAGCTGTTAAGCTACTCTTCCCACCCCACCCCCCTGCCCCCACTCCACTCTTTTTTTAACTCCTTGCCCTGATGGCTATAGGGGAGGAGGACAGGACAGGGCATGACACAACTGAGTTGATAGCAGAGGCAATTGAAAATAAGAACCAAATCTTACAGCTCTTTATCTCATGATTTTAAAGCTGGTGCTACGACTCTAGAGGCTTGTTAATGATTTTCAATTGCAGATTTGAGAATGCCATACAAGCCACTTCTATTCAGAAAACTTCAGATGACTGGACCCTTCATTCTGCTTTTTCAAGTGAAATTGCTAGTTGCATGCAGATAAGTGTCATAACACTCTGTTGATAACAATATGTTGTAGAAGAGAAAACTACAAATGGTTTCACAGAGCCTTACCCTGAGTCTGTTGTCATAATCTCTCCTTATGCAAATTCTTGAGGTAGAGGGGCTCAGCCTCAACGAGGATACCACGATGTGATTGGGAAGGATAATTGATTATGTCAAGTAAAGAGACAAACTCCTTTCCAAAGAACTCAATGAAATTCAAGGGGTGAGTTACAATAGGAAACTTCATGTATATGGTGTGGCAATGAGATAAATGACAATTGAGAAGGCTTCTGGAGAATTTGTAGAGGTTTTAGTGTTCTTACATGGCAAGGAAGGGTTTATCTCAGACTGTGATTATGGAGTCAATGAAAGCAGGTCCATCTGCCCTAGATTAGCCTATAGGACTTAAAACCCTAGGCATTCTGGCAAATGAGTTCAGGAAGGATAGAGTTAAGATGAAAAAGCAGAAGAAAGATTCTCAGGAATTTAGGGGTACTATATAAAGATTTTGAAGAATATGGATGGCCTCTATTCCATGATTCTGCCACCACTAGCTTTAAAATCAAATTCTTCAAATTTTTGGTTTGTTCTAACCATAAAACTGAGAAGCCAATGCCAGCAGTGTGGCTGCTTGGGGATTGTGTCCTGTTTCTGTCCTACCTGTACAGGCTCCATGGCTGTAGCATCCTCCCTGGATGGATGAATTGGGAATAACTGACTTCCCATGCCATGTGTTCCAGCTGCTGCAAGTCCTTTGGCCTGTTTGTCTCTTCCACATTTTTTCTTTGTAATTAATCTTATCTATGCCTTGCTGGCCTCTTGTGCAAAATAACATCTTTGAGACACTTGTCCTTAGTTTTCTCAAAGAGCACTGCCAAAACCACTATCACTTTTACCTTAAGCAATTCCTTTGAGATGCTCTTTCTGTTCTGCCAGCTTCTATATTCTACTTTAGGTGCTTTAACCCCCCCTCAGAAGGCTACGTCCATTTCTCAAGTCCTTGCCAGAACACTTTCTCACTGGGATACAGAGCAGGGGATGTTAACTTCTTTCCCCATTAACCCAACTGAGGAGCATTAGCTTCTGTCCTCACTAACAAGGTTTAAATCCCCATGTCACCTGTTGCAGCATCTTCTGCACTGTATCCTTCTTCCATTTAAATGAGAACCTCATCTATTTTCACTACTAGTGATTAGAAGCCGCGTGTGAACTTTGCTTAAAAACAAAGCACATTCTAACCTGCAGTCTGGACATAGCTGATGCCTCAATTGCAGATGTTTAAAGAACAGATATGTATGAACTAAAATCTCTTGTTTAAAGTGCCCCAAAGCCTATGTAGTTTTTGGCCAATCTCATAATTTGAATGGAACTGCATTTATAACTTTGGGATGGGCAGCCCTGGCTACCTGCTAATTCTTTCTCCCCACTCTTACGCTTCTGTGCTTTCCTTGTTGCTGTCCTTGACATATCATATCATGACAGATTTTGTTATCTCATTTTCTGCAGATTTTTCCATAAGAACCCTTTCTCCAATGCCTTGAAGGGTCATCCTCAGAGTTCCTGTAGAGCTGTAGTAGTAAACATGATTAAAGAAAGAAAAGCTAACTTGCTGCTGGTTTTATCTCTCAGACTTCTTTATCCCTTGCCGACACAAAGTCTCTCCTTTCTGTGTTTACTCTCCTCCTACTTAGTTTGGACTAACAGGGCAGAGGTCAAAGCAAGTTCAGAGTGGGGCACAAGATCAAAGTTCCTAAAGTCAAACGACCACAGGGTGGTGTAATTTCAGAGAAGGTGCTAGGGAAAGGCTCTTTCTGTAGTCAGTGATGAGGCTGAGCCTAAGAGTAGAAGGAGTGTTGTCCTCTCTAGCCTGAACGTCCCACTTAATATTAGGTGGATGGATGCCATTGCCTAGTGCTATATTGCCATTTTCTGATAGCACAACCACCAGAATTCAGTTGTGCGAATTTCAAGGGCCCTTTTGAAAATATAAAATGGGGCAAGTAAACAATCTCACTGTGAAGAAAAGGGAAATACCTTCTCCCTTTTCTTTCCTTCTCTGGTTAGCGCAGTACATAGCTCCTAAAAGCAGCACCTCAGAGGACTGGGAGATAACAACAGAGGCATGGATCAGGCTATTCAGTGAGTGATGGTATTAACCACACTGTTACAGACATTTAGTAGTTGCCCCAGATGGTTCCAGTGCAGGGAATAAAACAGTAGCAAGTTCAGGGCTGTGAAATTCTGGTAGGGTAAAGCTTTGGGCAGCAAGAGTTTTGTGAAGACTTTGGCCCACTGCAGTGCTCTCCAGTGTCTGGTGGAGCTCCTGAAAAATGGTCAGGTTCCTCCCATTGCTGGCTGGCAATCTGTTGGGGAATTCAGTTTAACTTGATGTCTCAAAGTTATTAAAACACAGAGTAACAGCTTGGGACCACTTTCATGTTTGAATCCTCTGTGAACCTCAGGATCTTCTTGTGTAGGGGGTTCTCAGCTGAAAAGCTGCCACTGTTGATGCATGGATCTTTTCCCTGCCCTGTGACAGCTGGCAGAGCTTCTCTATAGGCTTGGCCAAGTAGAAAATCAAATTCTTCAAATTTTGGTTTGTTCTAACCATAAAACTGAGAAGCCAATGCCAACAGTGTGGCTGCTTGGGGATTGTGTCCTGTTTCTGTCCTACCTGTACAGGCCCCATGGCTGTAGCATCCTCCCTGGATGGATGAATTGGGAATAACTGACTTCCCATGCCATGTGTTCCAGCTGCTGCAAGTCCTTTGGCCTGTTTGTCTCTTCCACATTTTTTCTTTGTAATTAATCTTATCTATGCCTTGCTGGCCTCTTTGTGCAAAATAACATCTTTGAGACACTTGTCCTTAGTTTTCTCAAAGAGCACTGCCAAAACCACTATCACTTTTACCTTAAGCAATTCCTTTGAGATGCTCTTTCTGTTCTGCCAGCTTCTATATTCTACTTTAGGTGCTTTAACCCCCTCAGAAGGCTACGTCCATTTCTCAAGTCCTTGCCAGAACACTTTCTCACTGGGATACAGAGCAGGGGATGTTAACTTCTTTCCCCATTAACCCAACTGAGGAGCATTAGCTTCTGTCCTCACTAACAAGGTTTAAATCCCCATGTCACCTGTTGCAGCATCTTCTGCACTGTATCCTTCTTCCATTTAAATGAGAACCTCATCTATTTTCACTACTAGTGATTAGAAGTCAAGTGTGAACTTTGCTTAAAAAACAAAGCACATTCTAACCTGCAGTCTGGACATAGCTGATGCCTCAATTGCAGATGTTTAAAGAACAGATATGTATGAACTAAAATCTCTTGTTTAAAGTGCCCCAAAGCCTATGTAGTTTTTGGCCAATCTCATAATTTGAATGGAACTGCATTTATAACTTTGGGATGGGCAGCCCTGGCTACCTGCTAATTCTTTTCTCCCCACTCTTACGCTTCTGTGCTTTCCTTTGTTGCTGTCCTTGACATATCATATCATGACAGATTTTGTTATCTCATTTTCTGCAGATTTTTCCATAAGAACCCTTTCTCCAATGCCTTGAAGGGTCATCCTCAGAGTTCCTGTAGAGCTGTAGTAGTAAACATGATTAAAGAAAGAAAAGCTAACTTGCTGCTGGTTTTATCTCTCAGACTTCTTTATCCCTTGCCGACACAAAGTCTCTCCTTTCTGTGTTTACTCTCCTCCTACTTAGTTTGGACTAACAGGGCAGAGGTCAAAGCAAGTTCAGAGTGGGGCACAAGATCAAAGTTCCTAAAGTCAAACGACCACAGGGTGGTGTAATTTCAGAGAAGGTGCTAGGAAAGGCTCTTTCTGTAGTCAGTGATGAGGCTGAGCCTAAGAGTAGAAGGAGTGTTGTCCTCTCTAGCCTGAACGTCCCACTTAATATTAGGTGGATGGATGCCATTGCCTAGTGCTATATTGCCATTTTCTGATAGCACAACCACCAGAATTCAGTTGTGCAATTTCAAGGGCCCTTTGAAAATATAAAATGGGGCAAGTAAACAATCTCACTGTGAAGAAAAGGGAAATACCTTCTCCTTTTCTTTCCTTCTCTGGTTAGCGCAGTACATAGCTCCTAAAAGCAGCACCTCAGAGGACTGGGAGATAACAACAGAGGCATGGATCAGGCTATTCAGTGAGTGATGGTATTAACCACACTGTTACAGACATTTAGTAGTTGCCCCAGATGGTTCCAGTGCAGGGAATAAAACAGTAGCAAGTTCAGGGCTGTGAAATTCTGGTAGGGTAAAGCTTTGGGCAGCAAGAGTTTTGTGAAGACTTTGGCCCACTGCAGTGCTCTCCAGTGTCTGGTGGAGCTCCTGAAAAATGGTCAGGTTCCTCCCATTGCTGGCTGGCAATCTGTTGGGGAATTCAGTTTAACTTGATGTCTCAAAGTTATTAAAACACAGAGTAACAGCTTGGGACCACTTTCATGTTTGAATCCTCTGTGAACCTCAGGATCTTCTTGTGTAGGGGGGTTCTCAGCTGAAAAGCTGCCACTGTTGATGCATGGATCTTTTCCCTGCCCTGTGACAGCTGGCAGAGCTTCTCTATAGGCTTGGCCAAGTAGGGTGTGTCACAGTGGTCCATGGGATGTCACTGGTGGGTTTGGGCACAGCCACTCACAGCAGCATCCTCTGAGCTATCTCCTGAGCACTGGAAGTGTGGTCTGCTTTCCTGACTGCATGCTATGCCACCCAGCTGAACCTAAGCCCACTATAGAGCTTTCAGTGTATGCACAGCATGAGTCAAAGACTACAGTACTCATCTGAAGCGTTTTTTTCACTCACTGGAGGAGTGTGCAACCAAATTTTACTCTCATCTGGAACTTCATCAGGCTGAAATTGTTAATAACTTCCCTGGTTCAATCTGCCAGGGTCCCAGTGAGCTTCCCCATATAATACACAGTTCCTGAGATTCTGCCACCACTAGCTTTAAAATCAAATTCTTCAAATTTTTGGTTTGTTCTAACCATAAAACTGAGAAGCCAATGCCAACAGTGTGGCTGCTTGGGGATTGTGTCCTGTTTCTGTCCTACATGTACAGGCCCCATGGCTGTAGCATCCTCCCTGGATGGATGAATTGGGAATAACTGACTTCCCATGCCAAGAGTCCTCAGCTGTGTGCAGCTAATAAGTGGTCTTGAACTTAGTGCAGACTTGGTGGTACCATGTGAAATCTCACAAGAAGGTTGAGAAGCCAGCATGTTAATATGTTTTATATAGTTACGGAGACAGTCATAGCAGGAGGGAAAATAGGAACCCCTGAGTTGCTCATCTTCAGGTGCATGTGGGTGGTACCAAATCATCTCTGAAAATCCTAATGCCTGTAAGATCATAAGGTAATTCAGGCTTCCTGGTACCTGAGGAGATCTCCAGTGCAACTGTCTGCTTAAAGTAGCCAGCTATGAGGTCAGAGCAGGCTGGTGAGTGCTTTGTCAGGGTCACCTTCCAGCGAAGCTTGGGCCATGCTCACATTTTAAGGAACCAGACAAACATTACCATAAGGCTGTGTGAGTGATCAGAAGGTGTGTTGGTGGTTTTTCTACTTTGAATTACACAAAGATGTCTTTTCCATCTAAAGTGAATTTTCTGGGTTTTTTTTTTTTCCTTCAATGAAACATTGGAATTTTTAATGGAAAAAGCCTTTCATTTCTGCTGGATTAAAACATCCAGATCACTTGTAAAGACCACAAGGGAAAGAAATTTTAGAATTCCTGAAAAGTGTTAGAGGAGGAGCTAGTGGTGGGAAGAGCTGGATGGCTTAAGGATTTAATTTCCTCCAGTGCCTGGGAAAATAGGAATGTGGCTCACTGAACATCACCCCAACTGCCAAGCAGAGAAGTTTTACTGAGTATTTAAATGTGTAATGCAAAATAAATAATTCTGGCATTTACACCCCTCAGTGAACTGCAAAGTGGATACTGGGCCCCCAGGCTTAGATGAATTCCTGATTATTCAAAGCAAAATATTGTCAACAAGAGCAATCTGTAAATTTGGGATTAGACCCATGTCTGTAGGAAATGATGGCTTTGTATACTTTCAGGTAGGAGAAAAGATTTAATAAAACAAGAAGTATTGCTTCTCTAACCATTGCTTTATCAGTGGTTTTAGCACTCAAATACATTTTTGAGGAGATTTGGTTTTATGCTAACCCTGGATTTTTCTGCAGATGAATTTTTTTCAGATGTTTTTCAGCCTAATGATAGACACGTTTTGTTCTAAGCACTTTTTGATGAAAATGCTCTTATATCTGGACAGTGAGAACAAATCTTTCATTGTGGGTAGCAGGAAGTTGCAGCTGCCTCAGTTAACTGAGGGCACTGCAAGTACTGTCTTGTGAATGAAAAGATCTTTTACTAATAAGTCTTATCTTCTTAAGAAGTCTACAGAGATTCTGAATCCCTCATGGGCAGGAATGTAATGGGAAAGCAGGGAAAAAATCCTGAATTACTTAATACGTGTAACAGAAGCACATGAGTTAAAGCACATGGTTATGAGCATTTAGAAATAAAACCACTCTTGTTTCCTCCAAAGAAGCTTAACTTGCATTACACCTTATTTCAAAACAAGACGAGCTATACATGCATTTAATCCAGCTGCTTCAGTGGAAACACATGTTGATGTCTTTGCAGATTTTAGTGGTCATTTCTCAGTGTCTCTTTGCTCACACATGTACCAGTGACATCCCAGCAGCAGGCTCATGAGGGATGTGACACAACTGGCAGTGCAGTTTTAATTTCTGAATCTGGTTCAGATCTTCTAAAATCTAGCTCACAGTGATTTAAGACACCAACTAATACGGAAGAGGGTAAGTCCCATTTTCCCATTCCTGCTTAAGTTTTATAACAGTTGAGGTTTATATACAGTTAGGTTGGCATCTCTTTGTCTAGTGCAAGAACAAGTGGGTGTAACCAGACAGGAGTAAATTTCTGGCCATTTTGCATGATCTAAAGTCTCCTATGCTATTTGATTATACTTCATATCCTATATAAAAGCCGGTGGGACATGGGTTTTTTGGCACGTGTACAGCAACTGTGTACCAAGTCTTCAGAAAACTGTCTCAAGCTGCTGAATCCAAGGGAAAAGGGAGCCAGAGAAATCAAATGCAAAGCATGTCTGGTGTTTGGAGGGCTGGGTTTACTGTGCGCATTAGACCTTCCTACATCATTCAATTTGCCATTCTAAATTAATTGTAACATACAGGTTAAGTTTAGGTGCTCTGCCATCCAGCACTATGTGGCATCCCCACAATTCTGAATGCTGCTGTGCTCACAGTGACCAGAGGACACGGGCCTTTCGTCTTTTATGTTTTTTCTGCAGAGACACTTAGAAACCTGTGGTTAAAAGAACTGCCCAAGACATTACAGGGTCTTTCAAAACTTGATATAGAAGGGAAAGGTTGGGGGGTAACCACCTTGGGAATAACTGGCTGTAAATGATTGTGACTCATCTTCAGCCTCCAGCCCTACAGTAAATGTCCCCCAGAACTTTCTCCAGGTCACAAAACACCCTAATCCCATAAGAGAAAAATTGGAACTAATCCACTGAAATGTCACAGCCAGTATGAAATGTATCACACCAGACACATCTTTCTGTAATTCACTTAGAAGGGGTCATCTACCAGATGTTCTTGCCTACATGTCTCATTTACCACACTTGTTAGTCTAGAAATGGTGAAAGATGGCAGAAATTAGCAATCACTGGGGAAAAGTGCATTAGCATTGCAAAGAAGGGTAGCACTGGCATGAAGTCTTAATTTAGCCCCTTTTTTTGGACTGTATTTCAAAACATCTAGTTACATAAGAGCACCCACCCCATTCTTTCTGGGGGATGCTCTCCCCCTTCCCAGGGCCAGGCTCCTGGGGCTCCATTGGAGGTGTATTGTGTGCCTAAAGTTATTGAAGAGGATGTCCTTCATGTGATCAAATTTGGGATTTGTGGGGGTGCATAGTTAGGAATAGATTGCCCCCAGACCATTTTCTGGTTGTAGTTGGCTGGCAGACATGCACAACTAACTGCAGAGTTGTCCACGGTGAGAGATTTTTGTTAGCAAAAACCTGGCACATGTAGCTCATAGCTGCACACATTCCTACATTGTTGGTCAGTGGCTTATTGCATCTGGCATGTGACAGAGGTTAGTGAAGAAATGGGACTCTGCAGTTAACCACACATGTTTGCACTCTCACTTATCTGGGATACAGAGCCCAGCCCTGGGGCCTCTCCCTGCTGGGCCCTGCTCACTTGCCCTGAGGCTGCAGCACCCAAAAGCAGGGTAGCAAGGCAGCAGTGGAGGGAGCACCTCTGTGCTTGCTGTGCTCATGGCTGGGCGGTGCTGGGAGGGGATAGCATTATTTGTGGGGAAAAGATAATCTCCTCTGTGGACATACAACAATCTCTAATGAGCAGAGGTGATTTTGGAATGTAGTCAAGGCCATAGGTCTCTGACTGGCTAAGGCAGTGTTGAAATGCTTGTGGTGTGCTGGTTCTTCTGTCTTTGAAAGCATCCTGTGAAATATACCCTAGTTAAATCTGACTTTCTTGTGGCAGAAGACACTGGAAGTTACAAGTGCAAGTCTGCAAATTTATGGGACATTTTAAAAAGAATGTATGTGGAATGAAGACAAGTGATTTTGAAGCTGGAACAATCTGGGGATACAAGCAAGGCTGTGATTGCAAGGCAGGGCCTTTTATTAGATCACTTCCTATGACTAGAAGAAAGAGGAAAAATTTAAAACTCCTTTTCTTTTTCTTTAGGTCATAAATTGAAGTATTTTACAGAGAAATTACATTTAACCATTTACAAGGTTAAATGTAATTTTTTTGGATATATTGACTCTAGACAATCATTTTGACAATTTAAGATGTATTTGGTACTTGTGGTGCAAAAGAATATAACCAAAGAGGCAGTGTTAAGTTCACTAGTCCTGTGGGACAAAGGTAGAAAAGGGTGGTTGTTATAATTAAAACTCTATTGTTGTGATTCAGAGACCATCTGACAGTGATGCAGGATCATGTACCAGTAAAGCCCATGCCAACAATGCTTACAAAAATTGAACTAAACGGAAGGTTTGCATTTACGTCAGATCCCAGCCAGGGCAGTGGGTAGGGGAGAGGAAATTGACTGGTAAATGGAAAAGGAACTAAGCAAAATTGGCAGCAAAAGAAATGTTATTTTCCAGCCCGTGAGAGGATATGACAAACAATGGATGTAACTTACAGTTATTTATAAAAAAGGTCCTTTTGGAGCAGTGACCTTCTCACCTAACTTCTGTGGATGATGGAGGTTCACCCCTCCAGGGGGAAGGGGTGTAAGCAGAGACTATTTTAGATTTAAGGCTTCATTAAAGCATTTCATCAAATCCCTTGTCTAGGCTATGGGAACCTGAGCCCCAGCACTGCAGTTGGTCGAATCTTCTGCATCGTGTTTGCACTTTTTGGGATCCCCTTGAACCTTGTACTCCTGAATGAAATTGGGCACCTGATGCTGCTTGGGGTTCAGCATTGTGCCTGTCGCCTAGAGGAGGTGTTTCACTGTCAGGTAAGCACTATGGGCAGGCGTGTCTCAAAGAAAAAAAGACAGAGGACATTGTCTGGTATTTGAGATCCTTTGACCAACAAGGAGAACCTGGCTGACTGCTTGACCAAAAAGGCAATAATACTCAGGAATAACTGGAAGCAAATAAATTTAGTGTATGACAGCCCTATGAGGTGTCAGATAAGGTTGTTTATTAATTGAGGGAAATTCTGTGATGAATGACTTCCCCTACAGCAACAGAAGTGATAAAGCATGTGAGCAATGCACAGTCCTAGACTATTTAGTCTGTTTATCATCAGTTTTAGTTAGAATTGCATATGTAAGTTACATGGGAGCATTTGTGGAAGAGGCTTTAAACTGGCATGAATTTAGGACTTATGAAGGTGATGCACAATTTGCATTGGCTTAGTTTCAATGTTTAACATCAGCTGGCATCTAAGCACCATACAGTTAATCACCCCTTCCCAGGGGTCTGGGGAAGAGAATCCAGAAGAGTAAAAAATTCATGGGTTGAGGTAAAGACAGTTTAATTAATAAAGCAAAAGTTGTGCACACAAGCAAAACAAAAAAAAAAGAATTTGTTCACCGCTTTCCATCAGCAGGCAGGTGTTCAGCCATTCCCAGGAAAGCAGGACTCCATCATGCATAACACTTTCTTGGGAAGACAAACTCCATCACTCTGAACATTCCCTGCTTCCTTCTTCCCCCAGCTCTCTATGCTGAGCATGATGTCATGTGGTATGGAATATCCCTTTGGTCACTTGGGCTCAGCTGTCCTGGCTGTGTCCCCTCCCAGATTCCTGTGTACCCCCAGCCTACTCACTGGAGGGATGGGATGAGAAGCAGAGAAGGCCTTCACGCTGTGCAGGCACTACTCAGCAACAATAAGAACATTCTGTATTACCAGCACTGTTTTTGACAAAAATTTAAAGCACAACCTCCTACTAACTACTGTGAAGAAAATAACCATCCCAGCTGAAGCCAGCACACGTGTAGGACAGACACACCATTTGTTATAGTGGAATTCAATGAATGTTTGTATGCTTTTGTGGAGTCCATCATCATATCATTATCATCTCCAGCTGGAAAACAGGCTGGACTTTCCTTGCTTCCCTTCTTGTGACAATCTTTTTTTTTTTTTTTCCTTCCTGTTTTGCTAGAATAAAGCTTCCTTCCTCATTAAGACCTGTGCACTGGGAACTGGCCTGTTATTGTTCCTCCTGCTACCTCCCTTGTTATTCTCTGACAAAGAAGGCTGGTCTTATGAAGAAGGCTTCTACTATTCCTTCATTACCCTCAGCACTATAGGGTTTGGAGACTATGTGATTGGTGAGTAGTCACATTTCATTGCTTTCACCTACTGAACAGCAAATCCATGACACACTTCCCACTTGGCAGTTTGGCACCAGTAGCAATCCCCAGACTTGATGATCAGTATGTTGTGGTGTGCATTTGGCAGGTGGGAAAAGACACGATTTCTGCCATAGCAATGTCACCTGCAGAAGAACAAAGGCACTGTTTCCCAGCCAGTAAGTGGCACTGAAGTGGCCTGTCCCTTGAATGACTACACCACCAGGCAGGAGTGCCATGGTTTAATCACTGAGGGCACTCATCACTCCAGTGCCACTCTGCCTCTTCATCAACAGACAGGGACTGTTTCTTCTCTCAAAACCCTAGGTAATTACTTTCTAAAAGGCAACTTAAATCACTTAGGTATAGGCTGTCAGGCACCAGGCACTACTTAGCTTTGGATGCCAAAACCCTTTGCCAGAGGAAATGGGATTGGATCCGCACCCACTGCATTTGCTGAAATTCAGGACATGCCTCTTTGATAAAGACTTCATCTTTAAAAACAAATTGATTATAGAAACACATGCACTCTTGAATTCCTGAGAAAGATAAAACATCTTGTTACAGATTTGCTATTTTCTTTTCTTCATAGCACTTGCTTGATGCTTAGACAACTTAGTGGCAGTTACCTTAGGACTTGTCTGTAATGCATCAAAGTTATGATTAGAGCTTGTGTAGGCACATGTAAATAAGTTAGGAATAAAGTTAGCTTGGGTAAGGGTAGCCAGATGGAGCTTGACAAAAGCTGGGTCAGCTCAGTGTTTTCCTTTGATTTTACAGATGATGCTGAACTCTGTGCTGTAACAGCTTTACTTCTCTCAGCTTCTGGTAATGCATTTGGTATTCCTTCCTCTTCCAGGTGTACCTTCACCTGTGTAGTACCTTTGAAACTGGAATACTGCCATAGAGGCACTAGGTTTGCTAATGGGAATAATTGAATATGTCAGTTGTGGTGTGTAGAGGCTAAAGAATTTTGCCTTACAATCCTGCATGTTTTGAGGCATGGTTTATGCCTCAAAAATGAGGTTCGAGGACTTTCATAGTGTTTCCCTACTGGTGTGATACAGAGCTGGGAAGAATAAATGACCTGTGGGGAAGCATCTCTGCAGAAAAGGACCTGGCAGTCCTGATGGGCACCAAGCTGTCCATGATGCTGCAGAGTGCCTCTGTGGCCATGAAGGCCAGTGACAATTTCAAATTGTCTTCCAAGGTTTGGTTGTTCTTAGAGGCTTTAGGACTGCTCAGGCCTCTTTTCTCCTGCTCTGAGAGACTCTCCTGCTTATATCTGGTTTAACAAGATACATAATAGTGGTGCATAAAACCTGCTTACCTCTCTGCCTGCAGGGACCTCTGTTACATGCTAATAGACTACTGTGGTGCTGAGTGATAAGCAGAGAAACTAAACTGTGTGCTTGAATGCGGATAATTTCACTTTGACATGGATGTAATTTGGGAGTTAGTTTTCTTTCTTGAGAGTGATATTTGCAATTCCTAAGGAGTACTAGGCTGTTGCTGACACATCATGAAACATACTTACAACATCAGTTCACATGCTAAGTGGATGGCATACTTTTGTTTTATGTAGAAATCACTAATATTCAGTGATATTTCAACTGTCTTTGCTTTACATGTGATGTCTCCTTTGAGGCACTCTTGATCCAATGTAGAAATGTTTTGGGTGGTTCTGTTGTAGGGATGAACCCAGATCGCACCTATCCAAGCTGGTACAAGAATGTAGTCTCTCTATGGATCCTCTTTGGGATGGCCTGGCTAGCACTGGTTATCAAATTTTGCATCAACATTCTAGAGAGCTCCAGTTACTTCTGTCAATGCAACAAGAAGAACACGGAGATGGCTGAAGATTTAATGGATGGTAACAAAAATAGCATGACTGGACTTCAAAATGTGGAGGTCTGCTGTGACAAAGACGCAAAAATGAAAGGACCAGTTGAATCTCACTCTTACACAGCTCCTACAGAAGCCCTCTAGTGAAGAAAAATGTTCTCTGTGTCCTATAAGTTTTAGTGCGCCAGAGATGAGCCATTTAGAAATGTGTACATGGAGCTGCTCTGACCTGTGAATGGGGTGAAAGTTTGCTTATTGAGCTTGAAATGCTTTTATTTTGAATTGAGCAATGACAGAATATTTCAGTGCCAGCACCACCAAGTACTACCAACAGGACTCTTAGCCAAAAGTAGATTTATGGAAATATTACCTGCCCTCCTATTGGGGCACTAAGGGCTTCTAAATGGTAAACTTCGGGACGGGGAGATGAGCTTGAAATCAACTTCAGAACTATGCGTTTTATTAGTCCAAAAACAATGCTAACAACTAAAATAACAATAACTAAAATAACAATAACTAAAATAAACAATACTAAAAACACAGTTTTCAGAATAGATCCCAACCAGCCCGAGAGTCCCCAGCTATTGAACAGTCCACTCAGCCAGTTGTCTGTTTCTCTCTTGATGTCGCTCACCAGGACTTTCATCTTGTCAATTGTGGCATGGATGTTCTCTGCTTTTGATGACAGGTTGAGGCAGCAGAGTCCTTCAAATTCTTCACAGCGATGGTTGTGCAGCAGGAGCAGGTAGTCTATGGCTGCCCTATTCTGAATGGTGGCTTGCCTGGTAATTTCTTCATCTGATAGGAGGTCACTCAGGGCAGTAGAAGTGAGATTTGCCTGTTTTGCAACCCAACATTCCAATCAGCCTAATTCTCCCATGCTTTTTGCTGCCGAGATCCACGGCAGAAGAACTGTAATTGCGGTGGCCTTAAGTCTGGACCAGTGAACAATTTCCAAATTACAGTCAGGGTCTAATTGCCTTAGGTCTCTTTTTTGGATAGCCAATGTATGTGTACTGTTTTTTATCTGCCAATGTATTAGGTTTATTCAATTTGGGGTTAACAGGCTCAGCTTGCCAAAGGTGCATGGACCTCCAATCAGACGAGAAGGGAGACCTGCCCACGCTCTGTCTGCACATATTAAAAACACACCCCTAGGGAGTTCACGAGGCTTATAATCACCACCTGATGAGGGCATGACTAGGACTGAGTTTTCACACCAGTTTTTGTCTGTGTATTGTGGGTTGCTAGGGTCAGGATAGGTGTTTCGCTTACTTTCCTGATATAAAAAGTGGGAATTGAATTTAAAGTGAATGCAAAAAGTTGCATTCATGGAGCCTAAGAAATGGAACTCTTGTGGCTCCCTTTTTGGCACTGGTAACTTTCTCGCCCACTCCTGCCAAAACAGTAAAGGATTATCAGCAGGGAAGCGGCCAGGAGAAGGTGCAAGTAGGTTCACTTCGTTTAAAGCATTCCACATTTCGTTTGGGAACTCTGAGGGTTTAAAGGGAACTCCCACCAGGCAAGTTGACAGGGGGTCAGAGGCTGTCGCTGTGGAGAGACAAATGTGATCTTGTCCCAGGATATGTGTGTTCATGCACTTCTAGTCTCCTTGAGACAATTCCAGCCTCTAACATCAACAGAAGATCTAAACAGGGGAAGGAAAACTTCATTTGCTGAACGCTCTGATTTAATAACCTCTCTTCACTCACTTTGCCTTAGGGTTGCTATGGCAACACTGTGTGCCACCTTCTTTAAGCTTGCGACCTGAGACTACTTATCTGCCACCTAATACATAGCAACACATCCAATGCATTCCCCCTATCTGGATCATGGCACATGTTCCATAAAATTATCCAACTTACCAGGACACAAGTTATTGAAAAACTGAATTCCAAGGGAACTTAACAGAAAAATTAACAGTACAATCCACAAATTTTGCAAAAGCTTTTCATTACATAAGTTACATATAGTTACATTAACTTAAGGGCTGGAACATATTTCACACTCACATCATGAAACACTGACAAGCATAGTTAGAACAAAAGAAGCCTGATGAGTTTTACTGTGCTCTTGAAAACTTGAGTTACTTAACCTCAACAGCCAATTAATACAAACTTTTAGAACCCCATTAAATGAAGACTTCAAAGCACACAGTTGATGACATTCTAATACACCTATATTCGTATGAATATTGCCTGAAGTCGCCCTGAAGAAAAATACACTCAAACATCACCCTATAAATCATGCTTTCATAAAGCATTAAAGATGCTTCAGCTTCACCATCACTGCCTGCAAGGCTGCTGTCTGTGGATGGAGCTCCATCTTCATTAATACCCCCACCATTATTCTCCCTCTTATGAGTTTCATCAGTTGCATCCTCCTTAGGTGTGTCATTAACCTCTGGAGGCTGTTTCCCTATGGGCAGTTTAACGCTACTTGATGCAGAATCCGAATCAGATGTAGTTTGCTGCTCCTTTGCATCAGGATCCCCTAAAAATGACTCCCACACCTTGAGCCTTTCTTCCCTTTCTCTTGCAGTCTCCTCCACCTGATAATCTGTTACACCATCCCATGTTTCAGCACTGAGCTGACGGCCACTAAACCACCTTCCATTTAGAGTCAGCTTGCACAAATCAGCTTCTGTTGCTTCTTTAAATGACACAGAAGCGACGCCATCAGGGTGCCTATCAAATATGAGAACCTTCTTTACTTGACCAAACTTTTCACACTCCATCCGCAGATCTTCTCTTATCTCATTTAGCACTAGAGGGTCCTCCTCAAAGTCCTTGGGGTGAAACATATTCCTGATAATAACGATGCGCTCATGCCGCATTCGAGTTGCCCCATCTTCCTTCTCCAGCCTCCAATCCAACTGTTTCTGCTGCTGTGACAACTTCTTCTTGTAGTCTTTACATTTCTTCTTCTTTTTGCTTGCATCATACTCCCCCTTCAGTTGGAACTTTGCAACTTCCACATGCAATTTATAGCCTCGGATTTCTGCTTCATCCAGAAGCATCAAAGCGAGTTGAACTGATTCTCTCCTCAGATAACAACAGAGGCCATCTCCTTTAAGATTTCCTTCCTTATCTTTGTACAGTTTGATCTTGTGTTCTTCTGTCTGAGGATCTCGCATGATGATACCACATTTTGACATGACTTGTACAAATTCATCTTTTGTAATGTCTGGAGGTAAACCTGTCACATAAACATTTGTGTTCCTATCTTCTTCAACGTGAAACCACCTCTCAGTGGCTGTACCAGAAGCAGATGAAGTATCTGTCTCATCTGCATGGAAACCATAGTTGGCATGATAGGTTGCCAGGAAATCTTCTGTTATCTTGGGGAACCAGGCCTTCTTCTCCAAGTCCCACTCGTAGGCAGCCCGGTCCGCCGGGTCCACGTAGGTAAAGGGGTCGGACTCGCCCTCGGCTGGCTTGGCCTCGTACTGCTGCTGGCGCTGCAGCTGCCGGTAGAACTCCTCGTTTCCATCCTCGCCGCTCATGCTGCCCCGTTCACTGGGCCTCGGACACCAGCGCTCCTTCCGCCGCCGGCTGAGGCATGCCCACCCCGCCCCTCTCGGTGGCGGCAGCGCGCGCGGACAGCCCAGCACCTCACGCGGCCGCCGCCACCGTCCCGGGAATGCCGGTGTCCCGGCCACGTGGCAAACCGATACCAGGGCTGTGCCGCGCCGCGGGTAATCCTCCCTCCCCCGCACACAGAAAGCCTCCATGCCTCGTGGAGAGAGAGAGAGAGAGAGAGCCCCCGCTGCACCGAGAGAAAACAGAGAGCACTCCCCCCCCCGCCGAGAGCCGAGCACTGCCGCGCCGCCGAGCCGGGAAGAAGGGCAAGTAGGAACACGCCCGCTCCTCTCTCGGCGCGCCAATTCAAAAGGCAGAAACAGCACGCTGCACTGGGCTAAGTTTATAACGCGACCGTATCCGAACTGTGGGGCTGCGCAGCCGAAAAATACAAAGGCGAAAAGGAACAGTTCTCACGGCAGAGACTGTTTTTGAGTTTCTACCCTTAACAAGAAGCAGAAATACTCACCGAAATCGAAGCTGTAGCTGGCTAGATCAGGCAGGCTGTCTCTTCACCAGAATAGGACCCCCACGGGCTGGGAGGGCACCCCTATTCTCCACTGAAAAATCGCTCACCAGAAAGGAGCAGAACTTTCCAGGGGTGCTAAACAACCGACAAAGCTTCTTGTGGGATTAACTCCCAAAGTTTCTACTGAGAGCTCTGCGTCAAGGGCTCTTCAGCTGGGTGCTTAAGCTGCCTAAAGTCTTTTCCGAGGTTTTCAGGTTCTTTCTGAGGCTGAAGATTCAATTCTGCCCAGACAGGGACGACATTTGAAGGAGGAATAAATTCCAATGTGTGCAGATGGGACGTGCCCAGGCTTGTCTGGCTACTGCTTCTTGGCCGGGAGCAACAGCTGCGGTTCTGGTACCACAGAGCTACTCCAGGCTGGCAGCTAGGCACTAGACATGCCCGGGCTTGTAGGAACCCAGCTCTGTTACCTCAAGAGTCC
Source organism: Emberiza elegans (assembly GCA_024865655.1). Lineage (NCBI taxonomy): Eukaryota > Metazoa > Chordata > Aves > Passeriformes > Fringillidae > Emberiza > Emberiza elegans. The sequence continues at coordinate 20,298,428 of JALJVW010002597.1, read as the reverse complement.
TTAGACGAGGCCAAGAGAAAGGAGTGGATTCCGTGGAGGTTTTAAATCCAGAGTTTAATTCCAAGGGGACGCAGAGCTCTGAATCGTAGAAACTGCTCCTACAGAATGCTAGAACCTCGTGGCCTGTCTCCTTTTAAGCCCTAGGGCAGGGGGCGGGGAGGGACAGGTAAGCTGCCAACCAGGTGAGGAGGGGGCGAGGCCCAGGGGACAAGACGCTTGGCTAAGCCAATGACCCCAGGGCTGAGAAGCATCTTTTGAATTTGTGCCAATCACACGACAGCATTGCTGTAAAGTGGAATTTGATACACAGGCCTTGGCAAAGGGAACGAGGGGGTTGTGGGTAGGTGAGGCTGGAAAACACCGCAACACCCTCCCACCTCAATCTACAAGGTAATCTTTGACATCCCTGAACAACACTAGCTGTTGTGCATCTCTTTGCATGATTTTTGCAGCCTCTAGTTATATGTATGGCACTCTGCAAATGCCACAGCCATAAAAGCAAGTGCCATTTAATGCAGGAAACAAATGGCATATTGCCAAAAGAAATGAAAAGCAATGTTTAAAGCTATCTAGCAGTCATGGCAGATGTGCAACATCACCTATATACTTGTGCTTGAGAAAGGTGGTAACAAGGTTTTGCTCTCTGATCGTTCATACAGGGGTGGCAACAAGGAAGAGCTCATAGAGGTGCCTGATAGAAACAGATCATTCAGTTTTTTAAAAAGTAATTTCTACATCTGAAGACTGCTAACAGAAAGAGACTGGGTATGCTATTCCTTACTTCAGAACTTAGGTGGATTCATTCTTGGAAGTATTTTGCAGACCAAATGTCATCAGCTCAATGCGACAGTTCATTTAGATAAATTTGTATTTTGTGACATCTTGGAAGTCAGAAAAGGAGGACTAGAAGCAATTTTAAAAGTCAGTGGTTCCAACATTTTCCTATCGCCAATATTAACAAGGGCTACTTCAGTCTAGAAACAGACTGGATTTTCTTCAACTATGATCAAGAGATGCTATTGTGATGAACTTCTCATGTCATGAATGATTAGTGTACTGTACCTGTTCTATCTAACATCTCATATATAATAACAACTGTCTTTGATATGTGGAATGACATGCTTATTTGGCTTTTGTGTGAGTCATGAAGCAGAACTTGGTTGGGTCTTTTTAGTTACATTAAATTCCCAAAAATCTTTTTAAATATTATGCCATTTATAAGGGTACAGCAGAGTCTAACTCCTGGTGCTGTTTGCATTCCGTTATCTGTTCTGGTGCTGTTTATATTCCGTTATCTGTTCTTCTCATTTTGTTACTCCTGTTGTGCTATTTGCATCCTAAGCATTAACTTTGAAAACTTCACCATGGCAGCAAACCAGAATGAAGCATTTGATTGAGCCTTCAGCTTTTGCAATGAACTAAGGTCCCTTGGGGTTGTAAGAGAAAAGACTGAAAACAGAGTCTGTTGGAGTGTGGGACTGAGGAATTAGAAATATTCATTGCTGTATTCACAGAAATGGAGTGAGTGAAAATTGTACAGTCTTCAGGAACACAAGTTCTGAAACATATATTGTGAAAAACGTGTTTCCAGAAGAGGCCAGTCTTGAGTATTGATATCTGGTGGAAGTGATTACAGGAAAAAATGCAGCAAAAGGATCAGCTGAATGAAATTCAGTCTGTTGACCTTTCTCTGATTGCACAGTAGTAAATGTTCTCTCAAATACTGTTTGAAGGGGCAGCAGATATCAGGAAGGGAGACAGTGGACCTCTTGGATCATACTGATGCAAAATAAATACATTTCAAATTTTTGAACATTGTGTAATTTTTTAAATAGCGTTTAGCATAAACTTTTCTGTTCCATGTTTCATCTTTCTTGTTTTCACTGGTGACTACACAATGTAGGTTTTATTGGCCTACCTGAAGAAGAAAGTGTATTTCTTGAAACATGAGTAAATTACAATTGACTTCATAAAATGTGATACCCTTTAATGCATATCCTTTGCACCCTTTTTCACAGGCAAAACATAGTAAATATAGGTGTATTGTAAAATCGGGATGCCCGGGAGGTAGTAGAGTTTCTGCTGTCAAAGCACAGGAATGACTATGTTAATCTGTTTCAACTTTTACTTGAAATGTCACAGACTCTGGGAATTTCTACTAACTCTGCTATTTGATGAGAAGGCTTGTAGAAGATTTGAGAAGAGTTTCTTCTTTTGGATTTGAATGTCTATTATAATAATCTCATTTAATTAATGTTCTCATCTATTTTTAGGCTGTGGATGGGGTCTTCAAAAGTGCCTTTGAGGTTTAGGCATCCTGGTCCCACTGAAGAGCAGAGTTACCTGTCTTTGGGCAGCTAATGTATATTTCTGAAAGGCAAAGGGGAGAGGAACTCAAGGAATAGTCTTGAGAAGAAAAAAGGTTAAAAGCCTTTTGCAGATCTCAGTGCTTCCACTGTATATCAGGGTTCAGCCACAGACTTAGGCACATGGCTGGGTCTCAAGATGCCTCATTATCTGTCCCAGCTGTCCTTTCTGAGTCATGTCCTTCTGCAGCCCTGCTGCCCAGCCACTCACCACCAGCACAGTCCTGCCACCCACACTCTGATATCCCATATTTTATGGGAGATATGTCAGAACTCCTGGCAAGCCACACATACCTCCAGAGCCACAAGTTCTTGCTTGGATCTTGGCTCACCAAAAATTTTAGGAATAAATGAGTCAAATACCATCTCTGGCTTGTTTCTCTGACACTGAATTAGCATGTTGCCTCTCATGAATACCCTTTTTCTGACAATTCCTCTCAGCTAGCTTTTGATGCGGACAATAGATATTAGTGTATCTGAGTCCCTGCAAAGTGCTGTGCCTCTGGTCTTTCTGCTCTTTATAAACATGTGTTGTGGTTAAATTATATGAATGCATTTGTTCCCAGGGGGATGAGAAGAAAGTGGAGTTTTGCAACATCACAAAAACATCATCATCACTGTGTCTATACCAAAATATGAAAGATTATCTTCTCAAGGGTAAAATAAAGAAAACAAAAGCATGGTCCTGTTATCATTCTTGTCACAGCTGACTTGCAGTCTTCCCTAGTCTGCATTGGAAAATTACAGATGCTCCTTGATTGTTTTTTTTTTTTTCTCTTTTTGTTCAGATAAGTATGCAGTTTTCATCAGCAATTTCAAATTGACTTCCACTGCTATTTTTCTCCACAAGTCAATTTTTCCTTATCCTGTTTTCTTCCTTGGGAAGAGCAGAGGTTGGAAACAGGTTTGGTTAGTAGTGGTAGTTGTAAATATTTATGTAAAATCACTCTCCAGAGGCTTTTTCACCACCACATAGAGCATAATGTGCTTCTGCCCTTTATACAGTTTCCCAGGAAATCAGTCCCTTGAAGCAAGAAAATAGAGAGGGAGCTATCTCCCCTACTTCAAGGACAAGTTCTGGCTTCAACCTCAGTGTTTCTTATGCTGGCTCTTTCTGCTAGGCTAAAAGAGATGTTTACTCCTTGGGGAGGGGTGTGCCCAAAACTCCACAACAGGATGTCACAGCAACGTAGTACAGGCTGCTCAGAACTTCACAGTTTTTGTCTAGTTGACTACAATATTTTGAGGTCCCTAGAGCAGAACAAGGAGGCTCTTTTCCCATGATAGTCTTTGGCTTCAGAAAAAGTCCCAGGATGTTATTGCAGTGTGTGGCTGATGATATCTTGTCTTACAACTGATATCCCAGGTCAGTTTAGAACTGAAAACTGTTAGCCTAGAGGAGGTTCAGGGGGCTGTCATCAATGTATCTAAATATCTGCAGGGAAGGTGTGAAGAGGATGGAGTCAGGCTCTTTTTCAGTGGGGCCCTGTGTCAGGGAAAGAGGCAATGGGTACAAACTAACACACCAGGAAGCACTTTTTCACTATAAAGGATGACCTGGCACATATTCCCTGGAGAAGTGATAGAGTCTCCATCCTTGGAGATCTTCAAAAGCCATCTCTAGGTGACCCTACTTGAGCAGAGGAGTTTGAAGAGATGATGTCCAGAGATCCCTTGCAACCACAGCCATTCATGTTTATGCATTTTAGGTTCAAACCATCCTCCTCCTAGTAGTCCACTGTACACAGCCTTCCCCTTTCTCCAGACTGTCTCCATTAACAGCCAAGTTGCACTGCCAGCAGGCCTGGTAGACCTTCCTGCAGTTTTGTGGATGCTAATTATTTTTAATCTCACAGGCAGAAATGCACTTTGTAAGAAGGGAGCAAATACAATTATTGGGGGGTAGGGAGGGTGTCTTGTCCATATGTTAGATACCATTGTACCATTCAAAAAATGTGCAATGATGTTCAGCTTTTCAGGTTGGCATAGCCTCCTGTCAGTGTTATCTATCTGCCTGCAAGTTCTAGAAGATGGATTTGGTGCTTCATCTGTGACACACTTCAGGTAAGGCAAACCTCATTTTGGTTTACCCTTTCTAAACTAGAGGCTTACACTGGTACAGGTGGCAACTTATCATTTGAATTAGGGCAAAATTTCAATGTATTGATATCTTAGAACCTTGTCATCCATGTAAATAAATATTCTGTCTGATGGAAAAGGTGAATACAATAAACACAAATAAATGGTCTTATGGCCTAGGGAATTGTGTACTCAATGGTGTTTCCCCTTCCCGTGATCCTGGCTGTGGGTGAAGTAGCATCAGGGCAGATAATTTTTGTGATTGCCTCTAAGCACCTTTTTGGTCTTAGGTGGTTAGGGGTTTTTTTGTTTGTTTGTTTTCTTTTCTTTCCTTTTTTTTTTTTTTTTTAATATCTCAAGTAATTATGTGGAAACTTACAGATGAAATGGAGTTGGGTCTCAACATCTGGGCATGTGTCACACTGGATGGTCCTGGGCAAAGATTCAGGGGTTTCTCAGAAAGATTATTACAATGGAACAATATCTATGCCCTGAAAAATCTTGAAAAAAATCATATTCTTAAAATCTTTATGTTAATATAAGTGAAGATGTGGTCGTCAAAACTTCCTTTCAAATTTTGAGCTAAGGCACCTTTATTTTTAAGGGAAGTTGTACAAGAAAATATTCCTAGTAGAAAATTGATAAATCTGTATTGCTTGAGTCTAAGTACTGGAGCTACCTCTTGAGGCAGAAGCAATGCAGTGTAAATTGGAAAGGCTTTGAAAATGTTTTAATTTTTATGGTAATATGTAACCTGTTTCTTCACTGCTACTGAGTTAAACACACTGGAACACAGGATTTAGTTCTCAGGTAATATGAGTTTCCAAACTCTCTAAATTAAAATAAGAGTATGCTTACCAAAGAAAGCTGTAACAGATTAAAACAGGGAAGGGAAATAAGAGGAAAGAAAACTTTGAGGAGAGAAGGCTGTGGAGTTTATTACTCATTCCTAAGGAACCTGGTTATCAAATTTGATTAGGTTCATACTTTTTCCTTTTTTTTGGTAATGCCTTTAACATCTGCCTTTAACATTCATTCATCATAAATGAATCCAACTGTATTTAGTTAGTGATTGTGGAAATGCTTCAGACAGCCATGTATCTGAGTGACTAGGAAGGCCCAATGCATAAATTTTGGGGTGTACTACAGCCCCAGAGGCAAAACTGAAGAAGACACAGGTGCGTGGAAATTGAACAAAAAGGCACACAGAAAGAATAGGATCAAAAAGGAAGGATTAATTGAGGCAAGGGGAAATCCAGTGAAGCAGCATTTGCCCAGCTTACTGTGGTAAATGAGAAATGGGTAATTGAGGAAACTTTCAGTATAATTAAAAATCAGAAGTAACCTAATTTGGATAACTACTGATCAAGAAGTCATGATTGTACCACAATTGCTGTTACTTGACACCTAGTTCTATTACCAGTTGGATTTGCAAGGCTGTTTTTGAAACATTTCAGTTCTCCGGGTTAATGTTGTTAATCGCTTTTCCAGCTACTGTTTTGGATCTGTTGAGTTAGAATTGTGGTACTAACGATCCTCTGCACCTCAAACTGATAAACAGGGTGTCTTCCAAAGACAGGTTTAAATCTGTTGATTAAGCTTTGGTTAGAATGTTAAAACACAAATTTTATGAAGTATAGTACAGAAAAATATATTCCTTGAAGGCAAATGGGATGGATGACTGCATGCTGTACTGAAAGTATCATAAAAAGTGCCTGGCTTCTTGGTTTTATATGGCTTTGCTATCAAAAAAGCACAATAAGGAGTTTAATTATTTATGGGCTTTAAAATAAGGGGAAATTGCTCCTTAGTAATCAATAAATGTAAGACAAGACTTTAATGCAACACAACACATTTGGGTGCACCCAAACCAAAGCCACATCTCAGATATTACTTAATAAGGAGACTGCAGTGTTGACACCATTTGGATGAGAGGACTTTTGGAATCTTACAGCACTTTGAAGTCCAGGGATTACAAAAATGCTGGGTTTTACTTTTCTGAGTCTGCCCTTTGAATTTTGAACTGTTACTGCAGTACACAACATTGTGTCTCTGTGTTTATGTGAAAGAGAGAAAGAGTATGTGCTGCTGGTGTTGCAAATCATATTATGGTCATGTTAATTCCTACAGTACATTCCCCATATGGCTCCCACCACTTTCCTAGCTATTAAAACAGTATTTCATGATTTCTTCTTCATACACCTTTTCTTACTCATAGTTTTTTCTGGTCTTGCTTCTGTCTAATCAGTGTTTTCAATCTTGAATCGCATCATATTCTGAGTTAGAAGGGAGCCACAAGATTCATCTGGTCCCGCTCTCAAGTAAATAGCTTATACTGGGATTGGACCTGCAACTTTGGCATAATTAGCACCATGCTCTAATCAGCTCTGATTCTACATTAGCTTCCTTAAAACTCCTGAGCCAAACTCAGCTCTGCTCCTCTTGCATTTCCCCTGTGTGCTCAAACCCTTCTCCTGTGCCAGGTGTGTGTCGCAGAGTCCTCTCTACTGTGCTGGGGCCAGGACTGTATGTGATGAAAAGAGAAGGGGCAGGAGCAGAGAGTTTGCAGGAACTACTTTTCCTGCTCCTGCTCTCTTCTCTTAATGATGTTAAGTATAGGATCCCAGCCCTGAGGAGGGCTGAGATCTCCCCAATATCTGCACCAGTTCTGATCTGCTGGTCTTTACCATGAGGAGAGTAAGGGGGTCTCAGGTGGCTGCCTTCCTTTCAGGTTGGTTGTAATATACTGGAAAGCTGAAGCTTTTGTTGTCAGCTGCAGCCATGCTCCAAGCTCATTTGGCATGTGAAGAATTTGAAGGAATGGCAACACTTAAGATCTTCAGGAAAAGCCTGAAGGAAGGTGGTGATGGCTTTGCACAAATTTGTCTTCCTTTTGAGAGAATGCTAGCTGTAGTTATCCAGGAAGTGCCAGGCGGCAATGAGTGACCCCAGGAACTGAGCCCAAAATAGTTCTCCCCATGGATTCTCTTGAGATCCAGCAGTTCTGGATGTTATTGCTGTTTGTTCCATGATAGTGTTGCCTCTGGAGTTCAGAACAAAATGTTTCAGCTGAGCAATGCATTGAAGGCACAGGGATTGAATCTGAGGATATCTTTTGATGTGACATAAAATTAATGATGACAGCTAGTAGCCACAAGAGAGTGTACTACATAATGTTCTTGTTGTGGCTCTGGACTAAAACTTTTGAAGTTTAGAACTTCTCCCAGAATGTCTTCATGATTTCACAAATAAGGACATTTACCACACTATGTGCATCATCTCTATATAACCTCTAATTCTTAGGACAGCAGTACAACATTCCCTGCTATGCATGGAGTAGCTAACAGAAGTCGTCACTGAATCCAGAAGATAATTAAAGGACCTAACCAAGCCAGTAAAAAAAAAAAAAAAAAGGGAGGGGAAAAAAAAAAGCCAAACACATGAACCCCACTTTTAATCATAGTGAAGTACCTTTGTCTGGACTAGGTCCAAATGTTAGGTGTAAAGCCGGTGCTTTGTCCTGACAAAAAAATGGAACAAAGTGCTTGGGACTGGTATCTGGGAAGAAGGGATCTGTTTTTAAGTCTTTAGTCTGAGACAGGTAGGGCAGGCCAGCAGTATGACATGATTGCCACCTATTTAAGGTTCATGGGCAGGCCATCTCAGCCACTCTTGAAGCTGTTTCACTGCTCATAAATTATTAACTTGGCTGTGAGGTACAGAACTATTAGCTATCCTCTCTCTTGCTTCATGAATCACTACATGTGTAAATCTTTATGTGGATTTAGTCCTTAAGGAATTACTACAATAGGGAGCAAAAGAATATCCAGTTTGGATAGTAGTAGCCAGTGGTGTGAAGGATTGCCATCACAGGTGTCACCAGGTTAGCTTTCATGAATTTAGATGCTTGTTGGTTCTCAGGCACTGTAAGAACATCTTGGTGTTAGGTGGACTTTTCCCATAGTAGAGCCCTTAGCCCTAAGAATGGTAAACGTGTTCCCCATATAATGTATGGCAATACGTAGAGACATTTCTTTACCAAGGAGTTGTTCATGTGAGCTTGCAAAACAAGAAGTGACAGCAGGAAAGATAGATACAGAAGTAGCTGACTGGCATTTCCACACAGAATTCAGCCACAATTTCTTTGGCAAACACCTACCTGCAACTTTTCTGTTTGTAGAAACCCAATAGAGACACCTTAAAACAGGCAGCAGCTGAATGGTTAGGGAGGACGTTTAGATTAAAGCAATGCATGTTCATATTTCTCTGTGACTAAAATCAAAGGATTTAAATCTATCTGACTGTAAAGGCCCCAGGCTAAAAGGAAGTAGGTCTTTCTCAGTCTCCTTTGCTAAATACTTGTTGCAGGGATAGAGAGCCAGTGGTTCAACCTATTGCTCACTCATGAAGGTATGGGGGTTGTGAAAAGGTGACATTTAGGATCCACTCCTGTGAATATTAAATAGTTGCACCAAGTGGGACAAGTGTACTGGTAGAGATTGAAAAATATTTAACTCAAGGTACATAAGCAACTCTAGTTCAGATGGGGCAGAGCCTTCAAATCCTGGCCCCCAAATCCCAAGTGATCACCTGCTGAGTAGCTAGTAGCAATTTTGACAAGGTCACTAGCCCCTAAATAGAGCATGGAGGCACCTACAAAGCAATTGCCACTGGAGAGCCCTGAGGATGCAAGCTAGAAAGCAGAACTGCAGAGCAGTTAAGCTCTGCCAAGCTCAGCTAGATTATATGAGACCTGAATGATCTGGTTTAAAGGATGTAGCTGTACATACAGCTGGAACAACTGTGCAATGCCATTACACAAATAAATGACGTGCAGAAATAAAGTCAACCTGTGGGTGGGTGAGCAAGTTTCTCACCTATAATCTTCCTCACCATTTGCTTTGCAATAAAAGGGAGCTGTCAGAGACTGCCAATGGGAGCTGTGTCTCCCAGCCTTGCCCTCCCTTATCATGTTTCTGAGCAAAGCCAGCTGATTAAGCAGCGTCTGGTGTGACTGACCTTGTATCTGAGGTCAGCCAGAGACCTGCAGAGCAACCTGTTGATTCACTCTTTCAAGTTTCAAGTTTGCAGCCCTTGATGCCCTCACTCAGATGGGCATGGAGGAGTTATTTTAGGTCTATTTTAGGTTTAGATGTCTGTTAACTTGCCATACAGTTCAGCAAGTTGCTGTGGCTCGGGGCAATTTTAGCCTGAGAAATGAGGGATGATGAAACTTTGCCTGCACAAAGACACACACAGGTGTGCACAATATGGTAGGAGCAGGATTTGGAATGCAATGGGGTATGTCTGTGAGGATCAGTGAAGTAGAATGGGAGAACATGAGATCATATTGTAAGAACATGTGTTTCTGGAGTAATTCAAACCTTATCAGCACAAGGAAGTATTTGCCAGTGTAACTTCAATTGGTATTGGTGTACCAGGAAGCCCTCCTAGCAAGTATAGAGCTTGTAGTACTTTCCACAAGGAAATAAAGGCTTATCTTGTTGGAAAAACTGTTGTATTCTGGCCCAACACATTCAGGCTGGCAATCTTGGAAGGAGAAGTAAGACCTCTCTTTATCTTTTCACTTCTCTCTAAGCCAACTTCAATCAAAATGGGATTAATGTTTCTTATTCTGTAGTTCGCAGGAATAACACGAGAAGTCACTACTTGAGCTTTGTGCAATACTTTCCAAAAGAAGATCTCTAATGCACTCTACTGATGCAGTGGTGTACTGTTAGCATGCTGTGAGCTCTCACACAACCCCCTAGACTGCCTGTTGTCTCTAGCTGGTGGCAGCACTTGAGGAATATTAGGTGTGGTCTTCTTGGCTGCCAGTTACTCAGAGATAATCTAGTTCCCAAATACTGAATTTCTACAGGGAAAAAATGTTTAATCACACCCAAAGCTTAATTAGCCTCATCATGCTAAGCTCGAGCTAGTGCATGTGACTGTAGGCATGTGGTCCTGTGTGATATGCCAGAGGCAGTTTGGGGAAATCTTTTGGGGTACAAGAAACCCAGGGAATCACCATCACTGCACAGATACCACAGAACGGTTCCAGTCTTCCTTCTGCTTCCACTGTTCTTTAAAATGCTTAGTTTGCCTGAAAAGGGCACTTAATGTAACAGACTGATTTGTTAAAGATCGGGGAAATAATTAATCTCAGCCAGTATTAGGCATCTATATATAAATTAATCAAATTACTTCATGATTTTTCTGGCCCACTTCTAGAATAAGATGGATTTCCCCTAATAGCGTGTGTCATTCCGTTGGTTTTACAGGAGACCCCAGCATTGTGCACATTCAGATAGATGGCAGATGAATCACAGCCTAGAGGTCTTTACCCACCCTGCACCTAGGCCTCTGAGTAGTCTTCTGTGTGGATGCTAATAAAGCAACCACTTTTGCTTTTATTTTAGGTCAGTTTCACATTTTGGTATTCAGGCACTTGGCAGCTGTGTAATGTTTAATTTGCAAACACTCCCAGGGAAGGGCTCAATCCAAGCCAATTCTTTTCTTTACAAAGAGACAAAAACTCAAACATTTTTCTTTACTCTCACATTTTATAAAACATTTTTTTGTTTTTCTACCCCAAAAAAGCCCAGGCTCAGTTCCTATACCCTTCACATATTTAAAGATCTCCTCTTTCCACACTTTACTGAGGATTATTGTGTGGCCCTGTGCTCAATTTTTATGGAGGTAGAAATACATTTAACTCTTCTTCAGCAGCCTAGACATTTTAGAAGCTGGAAAAGGCATGGACACATCCACCCTGTTCTTCACAGGCACATGGGCTGAGGATGACCTGTTGCTACCTGAGCTGGTGTATCTGAATGATGCACAGCAGCTCTTTGGAGGAGCTGGCTTTGATGTAAAAGCAGCAGATTTCCTAGGAAAAGTGCTCCCTTCCAGGAGGTGTGCTGCACTGGGACCCTCACACTTTGTGCTGCTCTGCTGCTGGGTTGGGAATCTCTGTGCCTGTGCTCTGCTGGATGATGCAAACATGCCAGCAGCCACCATGTAGCACTGCTGTCCCCCCTGCTTTGTGCCATGCAGTGGAGAGTGCCGTTCTGAGAAGCCTCCAAAGAGGAATCCCAGGGAGTGTTTAAAGCCAGCACTGTCTCTGTTTATAAAAGCCAGGTCCCATTTCAGCTGTTTCCCCACTGAGAAGTTCTCCATTAAACTGCCAATCCAGTCTTCATGCTTCCTCCCACTCATGAAAGTCTAGAGATCAAGATAATCTACTTCCAAGATAATGGAAGAATACTAAATATATGCCAGATACTTGATGGGATAAATGAGCATATTGTGATTAAAGGAAGTGAATCATATCTTCAAACAATGTAAATTTGTACAAACTTACCTCAGCCAAGAATGTATGCCCACGGTCATACTTTCAATTGGAATTGAAAGTTAACTAATAAATGGGAGGGATTTAGGTAGCAGGTCAGTCAGGCTTGCCCAGTCTTTCTCATGCTGGAGGCCAGGTAGGAGCTCTGGGCTTTTTCCACCTAAGCCCCAAGTCCCACAGTGGTGTCTTTCACATTCCTGGTGCAGGAGGGACCCCTTTGATTTCCACTTCCCCTTTTCCTTTTCTGCACACACAGCAGCTGCTACATCCACTGGAGGAAGAGACACTCGCTGTGATGCAAAGCAGGCACTGAATCTGGACAAGGCACTTACCTGTTTGAAATAGTTTGGTCGTGTTGTTCATGGAGTGTTTCATGTGGGATGTTCACATTCTCATTTGCAAGTTAACCCAAATAACAGGAGTGCTTGTAAGGCAGCACAAGAGCAGCTTTCAGCTCATTGATGAGTCCATCTGTACCTCAAGCAGTTTCTCTTTTTTTATCAGATGTTTTAAAATCAAGTATTTATCTGGCCATAAAATTCTATACTCTCCTGTTCAGAAGCTGGACAAACCTGTCTTTTATTTGGTTTCTCCAGTCTCTCTGAGGGCATAGATACCAGATAGAAGAGTATATCTGTTTTAATTGTTTCTTAGTTTTCTGTGTTCCATATAGAGACTGTTGAAAGGCTTTACTACTCTGTATCTTTTGAGCATAGACTTCTCCTGCATAGAATAATAAAGAATGAGTAGAATAAGGCCTGCTGGATGACTCCCGATGGATAAGAAAGACAGCAATTCTAGCACTACCAGAGATGAAGAAAGCAGGTGAGAAGGAATCAGCTCAAAGATAACACCATTTGGTTATGGGTTTTTATTTGTTTTTTATTTGGTTTGGGTCTTTTTTAATAGACACATTAGATACTGTAGTCTCTTCTATTTTTTTCAGCTAAAATGTTTTCATACTTTTTCATTAAAGATAATTTTCTTCACAGTGTTGGAGAATGCAGAAATCAATATGTTTGGCTTGTACTGATGCCACACTGAACAGACTTCTGGCATTATGAAAAGTGCCAATTTAATTGGAAAGACCTAGTTTTCCATTTTCTGGATCTGTGAAATGTGATTTTAAATATAAAAGGGAGTCAGACCAAAGGGGATTATCCAGATTTATTAATTTAAATTATCATCAGTGTCTGAGTGGATACTCTTGTGTCAGTTTCTAAGTGATTTTTAAGGTGGATAGATTGGGAAGTAGATAGATTTATGAGCAGGTTAGTGGGTGAAACATGAACATAGCTCAGAAGTCATGGTTGCCTAAACAGGAGTGCGCAATGGAGGGAGCTGCTGGATGCAGGGATGCCAATTAAGCCACTATGGGTAATGGTGGGTTTAGGTCCTTCCCCCTTCTCTTGATCAGCCCACCAAAGGATGGAGCTGTCCCTGGGGCCTGAGATAGGTCCCTATCCTTCTACTAAGGTTTCAGCTATGGAACTGCTGTGAGCTCCCTCACTTGACACAGTGCTGCCTTGGGGACAAAGCCTCTCATTCAGGGCTGCCCAGGCATTACAGAGCCACTCAGCAGCTGGGTCCTGAACGCTGTTCAAGGATGTTTTGTGTAATGAGATCCTGGCAATCAGATTGCAGAGCAGCTACTCAGAGGTGAGGTGAAGTAATGCCAGTGCAGGCAGAGTGCACTGAGGTTGATGAGGCTGTGATGAAATCTAACTCACCCAGTCTTCTTGCAGAGTTTACAAGTGTTATGAAGTGAAGATGTGTGGCAGTATTTCCCAGCTTTAAATGATGTAGTTTATCCAGGCTATAAAATGCTTTGCTTTCCTTTGAATGGTTTCTATAAACAGCTACAAACATGTCTCTCTTTCCCCACTGCTTGATTTACTGATGCCATACTCAGGCCTGCTGTTATCCCACGGCTTATTGTTACAGGTCTCAATAGATCTGAAACAAAGACAAAACATCCTGTTTATTGGAGCAGGCATCTCAGATGACATTTTCCATTACTTTCAGTATCACTGGTTTTTCCCTCTCTTTATTCATCTTTTGTAGCCATGCAGCATAAAGGTTACCTGATACAGGTTTTTGCCTGCCTCTGGTGGGAATTTTGTGATACTGTAGGAAGAGGGGATGCTTGTAAGAGTCAAGAGATGCACAAGCTGTCTTGCTGTTGGGAAAGTCATACGTACTAGTTGTGAATTACTTAAGGTGATTTGTGAACGCTGGCTATGCCTACTCTTGCATTATCACAGTGCTGCCCGCAAGATCTGGCCTATGTGGTGTTTTGTATTGTACTGTTGTTTGTGAACACTGGGTTATCATGGATTATTTTATTATTCCATATCATTCATGCACACTCATGCAGATAGGCCAGGTATCAGTTTAGATCCTATTTTCTGTTGTTAAAGAATGCATGCCTCCGTGTAAATCTACACTTTAAAAAGCTGTATTCATACACTAAATCTCAGTTTTCTCTTTGCCTGCTTTACTTGCTTTACTTTGCCTGCTTTACTTTATCTTGTGTTAATCTCAGCAATGTGTTGAAGAAAGATGAGTGCAAACCAGTGAACTGTGTGGTTGGCTGGTAGTTTAGAGGTCTGGATTCTGTTCTTTGTTTTCATTTTGACCTGGTGCTTGACCCCGGGACCTTTCTTTGTTCATCTTGTCTATTCGGATTGATGGGTTTCACTCAAGTCTGTACTGGTTGGAAGTACTCAAGTCAAGGGAACCAGGGTTTCAGGATAAATCTGCATTGCAGTTTTAAGCTGTGTTCCTGCCTCTGCCTTTGCCTAAACCCACTACTGTGTCTGCACAAAAATCTTGCTTATGTGGCTTGGATTAAGTGATAAAGCTCAAGCTATTCCCAGCTGCTAATCAGTGAATTCCTGAGAGTGCCTTTTGTTATGTATTCTTGGCTTGACAAGAACTGTTGGCTAAAATAAGTTGTCTCCCAAGGCACCATCCTGTACCCGGGGTCACAGGAGCTGCTGGTTCCTCCAAGTAAAAGCCAAATGAACACAGCAGGCACCAGTATTATTTGTGAGATACATACATACATTTCTCTACAAGCAGTACAATCTTTGCCATGCAGTTATGGACCAGTATATCTCATTCCTGTAGCAAAGCATCCTGGTGTGAGTGACTGAAGGAATTTCTGAGCTGTCCCCCTTTCTCCTGCCCTCTCACTCACAGAAGTGGTGGAGGAGCTGCACCAGGTCAGGACTCCTGCAGAGTCCTTCCAAAATGCTCCCATCAGACTGGGACCCACCCCACAGTGAGGCTTTTCCTCATTTTTAGCTTGTGTCTGATAACTAATATTAATTACTTCAGCTTTGAAATACTTTAGCAAATAAATGTACTGGTTTGATATAAAGACCATTTATCTCCCAAACTTTGGGATAGCTGAGTGTTGCAAAAGTTAAGTCTTTCACTTCCATGTCTAGTGCTGGTTTCAGTCTCTTTTCTTGGCAAGGCAGTACAGGAGTTGTTCTTCCATAAATTTCTCAACAGTTTAATAATATTTTAAGATAATATGATTCACCCCTCTCATTACTAGGCAGTTTTTGTTAATAATTATTTCTGGCAAACATCAAGTGTTTCCTGTCTGAAAACTAACATTTTTGCTGCCCCAGTTTCTCAGCTAGTGTATGAGAAGACCCAGTTTGCCTGCACCAAAACTGTGCTTGTTGATGACAATTTTGCTGATGAGGTGAGATGTAGGAAGATTCACCTGAACACCCTTATTTCTCCATGTTAGTGTTTCCTTACACTGCTACATAGGGGCCCGAAAATTCAAGATACAGATCTGATCAGTGATGTGTTCTATCCATAAGACTAACATCTGTTATTCACCAGAGGAAATTAATCATTCTTTTTAAAGTCATTTGCCCACTGGATTATAATTTAACTTTTATCTGGGAGTGTGAACCAGGAACCTGAATACTGACCGCATGGTCAAGGAAAGTAAATGGTGTTTCCTCATTCCTTTCAAGTGGTTGGGCAGAAAATTGGTATTGTAGCTTTTGTTTAGCTTGTGTATTCATAAGCCCTTCTCTCTTTCTTGCTCTGAACCACAGTTCATGTGGTACTACCAACATCATTAAAAATCAGATCATCCCAAAGGACTGCTTCTCCAGGAAAGGATGGACATCCAAAATCCTTTACCTCAGAGTTAACTGGCTTCTGAATGGTGCATTCTTAGACCATGGCAAGCTGCAAGAAAGAAACCTACCTAAAAATACCTATCAAAGTGTCCATCAGGTGCCCTTTATTTTGTGGGTCCTTGGAAAAAGAAATGGTTCAAAACAGGTTCAGAAAATCAGATCATGTTAGTTAGTTGTAACTTGACATCAGTGAGGTTAGACCTGGGGTTTCTATTTCTTGTCTTTTTCTAGGTCACAGAGACCTTCATGGCTGTGAAAAGCCTCAGATCAGTTCTCTGAATTGTTTTTCATTACATTTACATGTAGTCTGAGACTTTTGTTGAACTAATTTTCAAGATACTGAGAATTAATTAAATGTTTTTATTGTCTGTGCTGCAAGTACACATTATTTCCTGGAGGCCTGGCGAGCTGTAAGGGACCTGAAGGCTGGAAAGTCAATATTACAGATAGGAGTAAGACTCAGAAATCTTGTTGCTATGATAGTTCTTCCAGTCTTAAACTATTGCTGACTCAGCAATGTTTTTGTTATGTTATCCAGATTTCTTTAAGGACAAATATCATGACAATTTTTAAAAAAAATATTAGCCCGCTCCCATGCCTTTTTATTCTGCTCTGTAGGCCAGATCAATTTGTAGGCCAGATCAATTCTAATACCCAGGCAAGTTGTTCATGGGAAGAAAAACCCTCATTAACCTCAAATTAGACCCAAATGATGAGATTTTTAGTTACGATTATATCAGTGAAAGGTAAATTACAACAATGATGTTACAGGTACCTGGCAGATGGAGATGAGATTCACCCAGTGCAGACACATCTGAACAAGGTATTTATTAAGTGCCTGTGATAGTTAATGAAGAGAAAAAAGCTATGCCTAGGGCATGATTAATTGAATGCCCAAAGTGTTGATGAAAGGACAGCAAATTAAATCTGACTATAAAAGTATCTATTTCCATTAACTATAAAATGAACTTAATATGACTGCCTTAGATAGAGACTTGCAACCCAAATGTCTAAAGGTGATGAGATTCCTCAGAGAATGAGATCCCACAAAAAACAAATGTGAACACAAATGTGGAGATCACCCTGCAATGTAAACTCTGTAGTGCCAGAGGCCACAGTCAGGAAAGAAATTATTATGCTGAAGAAGTCACCACCTGCAAGGCCCACAGTCAAAAGCTCCAGTGTGTACAGGAAGCTGTATTAAAATGCCAATAACAAGATTTCTAAGATACCTGCTAGAAGAGCAATCTATTGTATAGGCTGAAAGGGTCTGGTTATCTACCAAGTTGGTTAATTGAACAAGAACAAAGGTCAGCAGGGTAAGGCCATGCGGGAACCTTGCATGAAAAAAGCCCTTTAGTCAGACTAGGGCATGTGTATGAGACTGATACACCCGGCCTGTAAATGCCTCCCAGCCAGAGATGCAGGTGGGAAAGCCATGTGGGCACTTGCATGTGTGAGGATGTGGTGCTCCCCAAAGCAGTGACAGTTTTTCCTCCCTGCCCACGTTACGAATGAGTCATATTCCAAGGGCACTGGGGCTGCTTGAATGGGGTTTCAGGTTCCCATCAGTTGTTGCATTTTCCTCTCTCCATCCCCTCCATATCCCAGGTTTCAGTCTCTGTTCTGTACTGTGATTGATGTGTCCCAGAAAGACTAAAAGTAAGCTCCTGGGCTTTCTCCACAGAGAACAAAAGTCCCCATTTGTAGTCCCCATAGCCCTGCCAGCAGCAGTGGCTGTGGCCTCTGTGAGTCTGGGCAGGTGCCAGTGCAGCTGGCTCCTGCTGAGCTCTTCAATGCCACGACTCCATCGCCGGCATCCAGGCAGTATCTACCTGCACCCATGCTAACATGGCTGAAGTTAATTCCAGCACTGCTGCTCGAGTTTCAGTGAAGACAGCTCAGGTGTGCACTCCACCTGGAAACTTTACCAGTCCAGTTGCTGATGAGCTGCCTCCTGTCCCCACTCCACGAACACTCTTCTGACTTGGATGACAACCTGACTGCTGAATCAGCTGCGTTGACAGGAACATCTGACACCAACAGGACTTAGTAAGTCAGCTAAGGCAACCTGTTTGTGGTGTCCTGCTGAGTGGTTTAATGCCTTGAGTGAGGACTGGGATGTTTTCCTTAGAGTGTTAGATGTTTATCCTTTTTTTCCTGTATGTTCTGTTAAGTGCCTCCTCAAGTTTACCTTGTCCTACACTTCTGCCCCAGCCCTGCCACCCTAGGCAGAGGGGCAGGTGTGAGATCTGGTTTGCTGTAGTGGTTCAGTAGCCTAAATATTCTTGACCAATGTCTTCATATAACTCAGTGTGAGCTGAGTTCCTCTGTTATCCTAGACAAATCTAGCTACCACAGCAGGCTTTTCATATACCCACATTACAGCAAGAGTACTCAACAGACCAGAAGGGGTTTAAGCCAGAAGTTCCCAGATGCCAGACTTGTGAGTGACCCATTCTGTGAAAGCTATCTCTGTTAGGAGGTTTGCCATGCTGGGAAGTGACTGCTGCAGCTCTTCTGATGGAGAGAGGCTGACATGGTGCCAAGCACAGGACATGACTGGTGTGACAGCGGCAGATCATACCCTGGGGTTGCAATCAGCAGTTTTGGATGACATTGTGAGACGCCAGCATAGCACTTGGTATCCTGGAGTTCTGACCCATCACTTTGATTTCAGCTCATTTCTATAATTAAGATAAAAGGAAAACAGCAGATCAAAAACCCATGTGGGTTCTTTAAGATCATCAGACACTGGTAATGCTGTAAGAGTCTTCCTGAGGACTACAGAGATTTGTCTGTTAACAGGAGCTTTATAAAATCTTCATCATCACCACCTACTTACCAGGGGAGCTAACAATTTCACACCCTTTTTATTATTAGCTGCACATAATACCCTCTTAACAACAATTTAAAAATAACTGCAGGAAGAACTGAATCACACATAATTTGAACAATTAGAAGTGACAAGCTGTTTTTCTCATCTAGTAAAATATGTCCATTTGGCATACTTTGCTGTCTAGCAGAGCTCTTTTATTCACACCACTCCAGTCTCTAAGGAAGACAAGCTATTATTATTATTATTGCTCCATTGACAAAGTGGACATCTGTACTTTCAACAAGATTAATATATTGAATGCACCAGAGTTATTTTATAGGCTCTGAATTTGTTGTTATGAAGCAGACCCAGGAAACTGAAGACACAAGGCCAAGCCAAGCAAGTCCTTGTGAAAAGCCTCCCTCCTTGGTCCACAGAGTTAGCCAAACAAAATGAATCAGCCCTCCCATGTGCAGCATCTCCTATTTATAAACTGGGCCTTGTAACATTTGCTCCTGAACTTTAAAAAGCTTCAAGGGTTTTGAGAAGAAAGCACACTCCATGTCACAGGTGGCATAGCCATTCTCTAGAGAAAACAGGGGCCCCTAGTTGAGGATGTTATGTACATGTTCTACCAGCCAGATTTTTTGTTTGTTTGTTTTATTTTTTTTTATGAACAGTAAAGTTCAGGTTTCTTGCTGAGCAACAAGCTTGACCTAAGAGGCAAGCAGAGAGCTGGGCTTGCAAAGACCTGATGCCTGAGGGTGCTTAAAGCCTAACTCCTATGACTTTTTTCCTTAGAGACCTACCATAAGGCATAGCTTTAAGATTCTTTATCATTTTCAGAAATGAACCACTTGCCTCTGATTTTTAGGGATATTTATGTGTCTAAAAAGGCAGGTAAGTAGTTAGTGAATATTTCAGAATAGTTTTGTATCTAACTTCTATCCAGCAAATGTCAAATGACTTAAAGCTTTGAAAAAGTCCTATAAAGAAGATTTCTGAATACATTTGCATCTCTCGCCACTGTTACTCCATCAGTGAAATGAAAGCTCTCATAATTGCCCATTTTCTTAAAGGCAATGATGAGACCTTGCTAGGAAATAAAGAGCTCTGGAGCACCAGTGCTGCTAGAGAATGTTAGGTAGATCTGAGGATGGCGAGAACATCCTTGTTTCTGATGTGTCTCTGGCCATAGGGAAAAGAGGAGGCAGTGAGCTGAAGCACTTCTTTTTACTTATTCTTATTTTGTATTTTTTCATAGTTGTTGGTTTCTTGTCTTCACACATCTCCGACCCTCTTCATTCTGCCCTGTTCCTCCCACCTGCAATATACACATTTTATTTCATCCCACCATCTTGAATAGATGGGAGCTTAATTATCCAGTGGGAGACAGTGTGACTCCTTTCTTCTATCTCTCTGAGCACTGACATAGCGTTCATAAGTACAACTACTTCAAATAGCATGCTAGGTATTTCAGGAGGTGAAAAATGTTCCCTATTTGCTACCAGCAAATCCCATTATTTTCTGCTTGATCCAATTTTTTTTCTTCATCTGTTTTCCTGAAGCAAGTCAAGCATGGTTTGATTGTGCACTCCATTAGCAGAAAAGCAATGTCTAATTCTTAAAAATATCATGTTGGTTTCCTGTGTTCTTCTGTGCCATGAGGCTAAGTAATCCCTTGTGAAAAATCTGACTCTATTAGGATGGAACTCCAAGTTCAGAAGAAAACAGTGAATGTCCACTTGCTGGTGTGCCAAGCAAATCTGGATAAAGCACATCAAAAAGATAAGATTGATCATTCCTGGAATGATCTATCCCCCCCTCCCCTCCAGTCAATTCAAAGGGAGAAAGCTCAGTGCATTGCTGTGCTTCCTTGCATAAACTGTAGTGACTACAGGACAGGGTTCTGCCTGGTACCCAGAGATTTTCCCTTTCTACAAAACATTATTCTTAATTTTTCACAGAGGAAATCATTGTTCAGTAGTCCAACAAGTAATCCTTTAGTCCTGTATTGTAGTGTATCTGAACCCATGAACCACTGGTAAACATTCCTTCTCGCTGGAAACTGATAGTCCTGATTAATTTGCAGGATCACACTGGAGATAATTCACTCCAACAATGATAATTTGTCCCTTAAGCATTATGTCCCTTAATTTCCCTGATATTAGGCACAGAATTCTGGTCTTTTTAGCTATGAAAAATTGTATTTGAATGCAGATGAATTTCAAAAATTGTATTTGAATGCAGGTGAATGTCAGGTGTTTGAGACACAGGGAGAGGTGGGAAGGAAGGAGGAACTGGCTGCAGAAAAAAAGGAAATGAAAGAGGTTAACTGATGTAGTTAGGGAATGGCAGAGATTTGGAAAGTAGTGCCTCATAAAGCAGTGAGATTCTCAGTGTCCTCGCTGAATGGGAGTAGGAAGCAGCCCTACCTTGGGCAGCCACACTGCAAACAGTTGTACCTACCTTGCCTCCAGCAAGGATTATATGTTAACAGCACTGTTATCATCACTGTTCACAGGAACGATCAAGGGTTTGCCTCAGGAACACCCTTTTGGACAATAGTAGCCTTCCTGCCCTCTCTTCCCTTGAAGCAAGTAATAATTTACACCTACATCAGCAGCAGTCACTGCAGCCCTCAGGCAACTGAATTACAACTGCAGCTAATGCACACAGGATTGAGCAAAAGCTACACCCTTTCGCTATCACATGGATTCCACAAATGGTTTAAACTGGTGACAAACCCTACAGATTCCTCTGAGACATATTTCTAATCTTGGCCGCCTGCATAGGGCTGTGGAATCATTTGTCTATTACTTATGTATTATACAATTTACTTATGATTTTGTGGAATAACACAAACCTGTAAACCATGGCACAAATTATCTCTAGTTCAGTTTTCTCTGAATCCTAAGAGCTTGTGCTGATGGAGCTTGTACTGATGGAGCTTGTGCTTGCCTCCTGATCCCTATTCAGGCTGCACATTCAGGGCTACATCCAGAGTAGGGCTGTCCGCCCTGAGCTGTGAATTTGGGTCCCAAAAAGGCAGGAGGGTGCCAAATTCACAAACCTGGAAAAGCTCACTCCACAGCTGTGTTATGAAACATCTGTGTTTTCTTTTTGTGTTGAGCTACAGTCTGGGGAATAAATTAGGAGCTGTTTGGTTTGTGGGGTTCTTTTTCCCTGTATAATGATTTTTTTTTATGAACTGAATTTTAAAAATGGGAAATATTTGCCATTATGTGACGAATAATCTGTTTAGTGACAGCCTAGTAAAAGACAGTCTGTGTCCATAACTTTCCTTTTCTGCAAACACATCCACAGCCTCCTGTTTTCTTTTCTCTCACAAAACTTTTTAATGAAAAATATGAGAGAAACAGTCTGGATTTTCAAATGTAAAAATCTGCAGAACTTGGACACCCAAACTTCCCCTGGAGAAAGTATTGCCAGCTCAGAACAATCCCTGATAGGGCAGGAGACCGGGTGATGGGGGATATGGAACAGGCTGAAGGTCTTACTTTTTTCTTTTCCTCAGTCTTTGCTGTCAGAGTCTGCCTTCAGCCTCACCGAGCTGCATGCCTCATGGCAGAGCTTGAAGGAGACAAATATTACTAATGGGAAGGGAAGATTAAGTCAGAGACTGCGTAAACAAATGCTTCAGCGTAAGCATGGGGACGTGTGTGAGTCCTTGGGATGTGATGGCACGGATCCAAGAGTTAGGAAGGAGCTGGCTGGTGTCATTGAGTATGGCAAGGCCATACTCTATCACATGGGAAAAATTATGGTAATTTGATGAGGTTCCCAAGGTCAGGAAGAAAGGCAAATGTCACACCCATCTCCAAGAAAGGCAAGAAGGAGTGTATGTCTTAGCAGGAACCTTGCTAGGAGCACAAATTGCTCCTAGCCTAATGCAGCTGCAATTGAAGAACTGTGTCCAGCTTACAGGAGGGCATCTGGCAGAGGACCACAAGTCACAGGGCATGGGAGAACATGGGAGACACTGAGACAGCAGGTCTATTTACCCTAAGAAAGAGAAGGAGACTAGGAAAGCCTATTGCCATCTTCCACTGATGAGGAGGCTGCAGAGGGAACAGAGCCAGATTCTTCTCAGACATTTAACAGGAAGGTACAAAAGAAAATGTTCTCAGTTTGCAGTACAGCAACCTCTAATTGAATATAAGAGAAGAAAATGTAGTCCTGAAAGTGACACCGCACTGGAGTGGGCAGAGAGGCTGTGGAGTTTCTCTCCTGGACATTTTCAAAATTCAGCTGGTCAAGGCCTTGAGCAACCTCACCCAGCTTTGAAGTTAGCCCTGCTGTAAGCAGAAAGCCTGTCACGTGGCCTCAGGGATGCCTTCCAGCCTGAATTAGTCTGTGGCTCTGTGACTCTTGTGTTGGGGCTTGAGAGTCTTTCATGGGTTTTCTTTCCTGTGTGTATTCCCAAAAAGAGGAGAAGACAGGAAAGTATACGTAACTGTTAAAAACAGAAAATATTCCCTTACCCCATTAGAACACATAAGGAAAATAAATACATATTGAAATGGACCAAATTATATATTTTGTTCTTAGCTTGCTGTTGTCTGGAGGGTAATGATTCCAGGTGAAGGACAATTGCTTTCTAGAAAAGTAAGGATGTTTTGCAAGATACCTTCTGGCTTTTAACAGTAGCCTAAATTTATTTGCAATGACTGGAACTTCTCCCAGTGTGTTTGAATGCTTTCAAATATAAGGAAGTCCAAATCATTGCTGCTGATGGCTGGGTCAGGAGATGGTGACTTCTGGCATGTGGAATGCAGTCTCATCTGACACATCTGTGTGCTGGCCTTCTGCTGGGATCTTTTCTTGCAATCCCAACATTGCATTGCATCATCACTCAAAGCTGTTCTCATTTAACTCCTAAATTTAACAAGTGTCTAAAACCTCCAAATCCACATAAAAGATGCGAGCCTTTAAAGATTCTTCTGACATCTTCCTTTGATACTGGAGCTCATTTAAGGTCTTTCCAGAATGAAAGTAAATATGCGGGGGGGAATAAAATCAATATGATGGACAGTCAAACACTTATTGATTAAAAACACTGTTCCTTAATGCATCATCAGTTTGGTATGGACATTTACGAGCAAGCATAATTTTACTAATATAGTGAGGCCAATACCAGTCTGTAGCAAACACTTATGGAAAAACAATCTGGCTCCACAGTATTTCTATTACTGTTATGCAGCACACAGTAAATTTCACCACCTTCAATTCCACTTTCAAATTTCCGTTCTACAAGAATCTGTAGGAACATCTTGTCTGCATTCTCCACCCACACAAACACATGCACACACAGGCACAGTGTAAAATAGTAAATTAATTGTTGTTATTCATATGCTGCTCATTGTGTATTCATAGCCACAGGTTTTCCAGCTGAGGTTCCCAGCCTGGTTAACTCAGTGGCAGCACACAGGTATTCCCTCAGCTGACAGTGCTAGTGCAAAAGTGAGAAGTGATCTCTCTAGAAACAGCCTGAGCACCTGAGCACCTGAGCACCAGCTTTACCTGGATAGTAAAGCTAAATATCGTTCTCTTCTGAGTGTGAAATGGGACCAAACTCCTGCCTGTGTCTGGGTGAGTTTTCCTGTGTTTGAGCTCATCTTCCAGTAAATGTTGAACTGCACGTGCAATAGGCATATTCCCAAGCATTGTGAATGTCCAGTATCACACTCAGCTAGCACTTGGCAAAGTACAGTAATGGATTAGGACAGTCTCTTATGACAGGGCAGATCTGTATGAGATCCCAGACCAGGTCTATTTTCTGCACATCTGTGGAGCAGTGCCACAGACAGAATCCTTGCAGCAGCTGTCTCACCTCAGTGCCTCAGCACCCTGCTTGCAAGGCTGATGTTTCCCAACTACACACTTCCTCCTGTTGGCCAGATCCAAACTCAGTCCTCACTGAGTAGCCTCAGCTCCTGTGTCTTCCCACGAAAAAATGTGCTCTCAAAATGTTGTCATTCATTTTTGTCATGGAAAGAGCTGCTCCCATGCACCTCCCCTGAGAGCCTTGCATACACACTAAGTCACGCTGCGATTCATCCTGCTTAGCTGGTGTGTCTGATGCTATGATGCTGTGCGCTCCACCTCATATTAATACTCAGACTCTGAGTCCAGAAAAGTCCCTTTAGCAGCCTCATGGACTAATAATGATCCAACTCTCTAATAAAAGGTTAATTCTATTTTTTCTTGTTCATCTTATCTCTTGGCCCAGACACAAGCTAGAAACATTTTTTGCATGTAAAGCTGCCAAAACCCAGACGTCTTACACAAGAGCAGATGCTTAGAACTTTGTCCCTAGCTGGCTGGCAGAGCAATGCTAGAGCAGAGCCCAGTTTCCTCCCCTCCTGGCTGCAGCTCAGCTTAGATTACACAGACCCTTGAACCTGCAAGTTCCCACATGGCAGCGAGATCTCTGCTTTGGCTTCAATTGGGTCATCAAAGTTTTAGTGACACCACTGCCATGCACCTAATCTGGGGATGCTCTGCAGGCCCTAAAAGAAAGTTGTTCAAGGGTGGTTGCTTGCTAATGGGAACATCTGCCAACAGAACAATTTCGTCAATTTTAGGGCAGATGCCCCTTCTGTAATTAACTTTATGCTACAGACAAGACCTACCAGTTCACTATCTCTGATGGTTGAATGTTCTGTACCTTTAAAGTCCCCATTCTTTGCAATACTTTTTTTTTCCTTGACTCCTGATTTATAGAAAATATCATGTCTTCCTTTTCTTCTTCTTCTTCCTTCTCCCCCACATACTTTCACATTATTTTTTAGTGTTTATCAATATCAAACCTTTAAGAACTTGTGCATCACTAGGTAAGAGCATGATTACTCATGAGTGTGAGCACAACTCCCACCCTGTACTTGTGCCTTGGTGTTTCACTGAGAGCCCCCTGTGCATTGCACATGGATGATCTCTCCAATTTTGCACTTTTTTCTTAATCAAAGAACAACTGATTCTCTCCTCTACACTATTGTACACAGTCTAATAAAAAAAGTAAGACACAAGCTTAAAAAGTTGAACATACAGATGTATGCACAGATGTAGAAAACAGTACCAAAGCCAAACATTCTATGTTTCAAGAAGCAGAAGCAATTTCTTATGTTAAGTGGCATTCATACTCTGGGGTTCTTTCCAGATTGAACATTTGTTATTTGAATACTGTATGAGTTGTCTATGCAATTTGCATATCAACATACTTACATGTTGTTGAACTCTGCTAATGTTTTGCATGGACCTTCTTGTGGTTTAACAGGGCAAAAGGAGCTGTACAGGACAATATACCCAGTACTCCTTGCATAAACCTGTGAGAACTTGAGCTCACAGTGAGCATTTGTATCTTGAAACAAGCAAAAGCATCAGATCTCATGCATCATCCTTCTAAACTCTCCCCTGGTTTCTTATATTACTTTGACTCATCACAACAGTGTCTTCCCAAGCACTGAATCTGCACTCTACCACTGACAGCAAGCCCTTCCTAATCAGGCAGAGTCCAGATGGATGAGTGCAAACATACTGTGCAAAACTCATCTCAGGACTGGAGTGGTAGTAAGAGATGGATCCTCTGAGTACTTTCACCCTAAGACATATTCCTTATGAGGCATTGTGCTGTTTGAAGGCAGGAAACCCTTTTAGCAGTAAATAAGGATGAAACCATGCGTAGAATTCAAGCAGTTAAAATTAAAATTGCTTTTAGAGTAAAGAAGGAAGGAAAAGAGGAAATGCTAGTCATCAAGGTGTGAGATGACAATAGACTAGTAAAGAACTTCAGCTGTGTAAGTGAAGATACTTGTGAGAGACTGCAAGAGATAGATTTAACTAGCCTTAGGACATAAACAATCTCATTGAATATCATGTCCAGAGTACAGGTATATACGATAAAATGGTATAAGAAATTTAGACAAAAGATCCAATATTTTAGTTGAGAATAAATAAGGATAAAATGACATCTAGGCATCTCAACTGGAAGTTCTGTTGAAAAAACAAAACAGCAAAAAATTCCCAAGATAAATCATCAGGGATGCAATAACTTTGTCAGTCCTCTGCACTCAAGTGGTCACTTCCAGGGGGGTGACACATGTCTGCAGAAACTGCAGAGCAGTTGGCAGTGACTTGTCTCCCTGAGTGTGTTTTACCACTAAATGAAAAGAGGCCATCAGTGATGATTCTTTAAGTGTTGTTCCTTCTGTGAATAGATTTGCCTTTTTCTTCCTAGTCATTCATAAACAAAACAAAAGTAGGAAAATGCCAACCAGTGCTGAGGGAGAATTGGTGTTGCTGCATCAAGTGTTCCTAAAAATTGGGAATGTCTTCTTCTGAACCTAAACCAATGACTCTTTGTCAATTTGTTTGCAGTGCCAGTTGTGCCTGTTGTATTTGTAATAGCTCACCATTCATCCTGAGAAAATAGAAATACTATTGAGTATAGGTTGCTTAGGGAGGTTTGCTTTCTCTTATGTTCACTGATGGAGAGCTGTTGTTCAGCTGTAGCAGGGTGCAGGTGTGTCCTCTCCTCATAAGTTCACTCCAGTGTGGTAGGCAAGCCCCTGCTTAAGTGACACAGATCCCCAAATGTATCTGCAGACCACTCACCCTCTCCCCCTGCTCTCCCCTTGCCTTTTACCAACATCTTCATAACCTGCCATGAGATGAGAGCTGGTACCTGCTGTATACCTGTATATCCTGTGGCTGTTTTAAGCAGCAGAGAAAGTGCGTGTTATCACATCCTTTCTGAAGATCTGTTGCCAGTTGTCCTCCTATCACAGGACTCATATTTTCTGGCTGTCTAATTGCAGAAGCATTTGAAGGCAAAGGACTTTGTTATTGTTTAAAACTTTGAACACTACTTGTAACTCTTTCCAGTGAGGGAGTTTAAAATCTGATGCTCTTGTTCTGATGCATTTTGGGCCCACCATCAAACACTGGCTGTCACTCCCCTTCTTTTTCTGAAAGCCCCTGCAAACTTTGCTTCTGGCAGTATCTCAGAATATGACTACATAGTTGTTTTAGTTGAACCGCATTACTCTTTTGTCCCATTCCAGTGCACTGCTTGTTTGCAGTTGAGAGTGTGATTTTGATTTTCACTGCCTCACGTGTCAGTTACAAGCCTGAAGGGACCTTTTTATAATTGTAATAACAATTCTCAACAAAATCAATGGCACTTTCATTAGTGGTGTGGAGCATCCATTTTGTTTTGCCCCCAAGGAACAGATGCCTTATTGCAGAAGATGTTACAATAGAGGCTGATGCTCAGCAGTTACAGAGCAGAGCCACATCATAAGGAGGATCTGTCATGAGGCTGCCTTTAATAGGCAGCCAAAAGAATTTGGCTCACACTACACTGAATTCTCTTATCAACAAATTTGGCATCAAAGGAATCGCAGTCTTCTTCTAAATTTTTTGAGTTTGCCTGAACCTCAGTGATCTGGTGACCTCTGCCCTCATAGCAGCCTTGCTATGTGTTGGAAAGTTGGAATAGAATTACTGTTCCAGTTTGATATGGGAAAAGGAGTTTCTCAAGTAAATGCCTACCCAAGATGTCACATCAATATAAGAACTGGAATTGCTGGACTACGTTTTTAGGCACTTGACTTGGCTCACAGTAGATACCTGTAGATTCAACAACAGATGCCAGAGGATCTTGCTCCAGCACCATTGCACAGGAGTGCATCCCAGCTGTGCTCTCACCCACGCTTCTGGGTTTCTTTCCCATGAACACAGAGACAGGACAAAGAGAAAGGTAGAGGGGTGAGCCTGGTGCAAGCTTTTCTCTGTTAAAAGAGTTAGGCCTTGGATCTAACCAGGACCTATCCCAGCCCTAGGAATCAAATATGTTTTCCAGAAGCACAGAGGCAGATTGAGGTGCTGTGGGGTGTTAGGACTATGCTAAGCCACTGCTATTCCTTCTTCCCTCTGCTGCTGTATTCTGCCCCTGAAAAGGGTGCACCAGCTGTGCTGATAGAGCTGCTTGTGTGGTCACTGTGTGAACCAGATTGGGAGACTCCATCTGAGAAATAATTTCCTTTTTGTTATTTTCTGACTGGAGTAGTTGCGCAAAGCTGTTTACAGCACAGCTGCACTACTGAGGGATAGCGTGCCACTGGACAGGGTGTAAATGAGAGGAGGCATCTCTGGGGAGGAGTCTGCAAGGAGAGGAAGGAACTGATGTTTTAAACCAGAATAGCTGTGAAACTCTTTGTAATGTAAACTACAGCTGAAGTCAGTTCATCTTCTTGGGCTTTCTTTGTGGTCACTAGGGAGAGATAAGCTGTTTCAGAGTGATGGAGAGCAGAAGTCCTTATCTCCATTGATTATAGAGGGACCCCAGACACTGAAGTGCTTAATATTACAAATACCACCAAAACAAGCACTGAAGCCAAACTTCCAGTGTCTCAAGCAACTTCCCTCTTGCTGCCTTCATACTAAGGAAATAACTTTCATTTTTGTGCCAAGAGTCTGCCAAAATAGCAGAACTATGTTCCTGAGTGTAAAGCTACTTTGAAATCTGATCAGCGAACAAACAGGAATCTGACTCCTAACTTCACCTACCAGTCCTGACAGTCCTCATCTCCAGGGTATTCTTTATTTTCAGATATTATACAGTGTTTAAGATAGGTGTCTATCCCCATCCCTACCTAATAGATATAACCTTTTAAAGTCTGCCTGCACTTATTTTTTTCTTCCTCTGAGTATGCCTTTCTTAGTCGGTGAGCCACATTTCCCCCTTGAGGTTGTTTACTCAGCTCCCACTCCAGTCTCCAAAATGCTTCTTCATTAATTCAAATAAAGTCTGGGCTGAAAGGGGGGAGAAATGGCACTATCCATCTTCTAGTTGAGCAGGAACAAGGAAACTGCAGCTGCCTGTCCATCAATAGCAGTTTTTGTGCTCTGCAGGATCATGTGGCAGTGCACATTTGATATGGATAGATCACGAGTTCAGGATATTATTTAGGGCAGATTAGTTGTAGGAGAGCAGATCTTACCTGCTAAGCTACTCCTTCAAAACATTTTGGACATCCTTGAGCCAGCAGAGAGAGTAAGAGTAGTTCAGTGCCTTGCATTCTGAGGCCACAGTGGTTTTAGGTCCATGACTATGTACCCTGAAAGTAAAATTACCATAACAGGAAAGCCCAGCCCAAGAAGTGCCTGCCAGCAACTCAACCATCATGTATTTTATCTTGTGAGCATAGCATTTATACTCACTGTGGTCAGCCATATCAGAATTTGCAGTGTTTATTTATATCAGCTGAAAAAAGGCCACACAGCTATTGCGACCACACAGTTGTCAGCAGCCATCACCCAAGCAAAACAATATTACATGTTAATTGACCATGGAATAGCATGCTGGGAGTTTGTCTTTCCTTGTTTTGTTCATTCTCTCTGTGAATTGGACCAGTAAATCTACCACACTGTAAATCTGTTTTCTTCATTTTTCAGCTGACCAATCTGCAAGTCACTTCACACACACTGCACCAATCACAAATAAGATTGCAGATTTATTTTAGTTAGGTTATTCTATAGATGTAGATTATGCAATAGCTGTACCAAGGTACCTGGTTAAAATGTACTACATTAAAGTATTTCATGCAAGATCAAGCTATGTCTTAACCATATCAAGAACTAATCAGATCCCACATGAAGATACAGTTTCCTGATATACATGAGAATTAAAGCATGTATCTTTCAAAGATTTGTGGTTTTAAACTGAAGTTATGATGATGTTGTGTCTTATATAATTCCAACCTCCAGTACTGGCAAGTGTAGTTTTAGTTTATATCTCTCTTCTGCGGCATACATCCAGAGAAAACAATACATAAGGCAATGTCAGAATGTCCTTGTGCAGAATTGCAGCGTTTAACTAAATCTCTGCAGCATCACAGTATTTGTGAAAATGATACCCCTTTTTGTTTAGAGCTTGCTCTTCCCTTCCCAGTCTGACATCCAGATAAGATTAGTTAATTTTTCTTGAATTCTACTTTAGCCCATGTGTAACGAAACCCTCCAAACCCTCCACGTAAAACTGTGAGCAAAAAGTCGTGCTCCTATAAGAAAATGCAAGATTGTTCTCAACCTGGTAGTGGGAGTTTAGGCTATTTATTTTTAGTAATTCAGAAATAAGTGATTATTGGTATGTAAGAGATCCTGGATAAGCCTTTGCCTCTTTCTTACAAATTTACACCTGCTGACACAATGAACATTAGCAACTTCCTTCCACCTGCTCCTCTTGTAGTTGGAAGAAACAGGAGCACAGAAACCATCATAGATTGGGATAAGCACTCTGGTAGCAGAGTTCTGAACCATCTTTACCTGTACAAGGTAAAAATGGCCCCACCCTGTTACAGGTTGGGGATCAGCAAGCCCACACCTCTTGCAGCCTAGTCCCTCTCTCGTGCTGACACAACAATTTGTGGGGCCATGCCATGAGCCAGACCACTGAATGGAGATGAGTTTCTAAAGGGTGCATCCCTCCCTTTACCCATGAATGGTTGTGGGGGGCTGGTGTGAAGGAGCACCTGGAGATGGAAGGGACGAGGGCAGGAGCAGCCCAGCCAGGCGCGTTCCCTGCTGAAGTGCCTGCACTGCGGCAGTGCAGCCTGGGCAGATGGTGCCACTGAAACAACACCCATGAAGGTGGGGTCAGTGCTGAATTACTGGCTGGCCCTGCTGACTCAGGAGAGATAAGGAAAAGATGTGGGCTATTCCTGTGATAGTGAGACTGTCTGTCAGGCAAAGGTCCTGAGGGAAAAACATGCCTTGTTTTAAGGGCTGTACCATGATACAGAGTTGTGTTACAGTAGCACTAAAAACAGTGTCCTATTTTGCCAAACAGCTCTATGCTTCAAAAGTCTGCAGATGATGGAAAATACTGCATTTGCCCTGAGTTCTCCCTGTATGTCAGAGATAGGTGTAACAGTTCTGTTTTGCCATTTCAGAATCTTCCCCATTCCTATCACTTGGATGTGGGAAGTCTCTGCTTCTACTGGCACCCCCCAGTTTGGCCAGATGACCACTGGCATGCCCCATTACTCCCAGTAATACTGGCACTGGAAAAGCCAAATGCCCCCCCAGGATCTGACTAAGATCTGTTCATTACCAAACATGGAGTATGGAAAGAACATTCCCTTGGATCAACCTGGTAAGAACCAACTAACTAACAACATAACTACCTACCTACCTACCTACCTACCTACCTACCTACCTACCTAACTAATTATCTATCTGCTTATTTATTTTATCTTCTCCTGTAATGTAGGGCCACACTCCTAAATCTTCTGCATATTGTTTATCTAATATATCCTGTATAGGGCAATGATACAGGGAACTGGGAACTCTCTTTGATACCCTGATGCCTTCCTATGGCACAGTTTCTGTTGTAGTCTTCCCTACAGAAGTTTGTTGTGGAGTATGGTAGAATGTTCTGTGGCCCATGGTGGGGTGTGGAGCAGATGGCATGCGGAGTTTTTTGGAGCAGCATTGTCTGGAGCTACAGAGGTACTGAATCAAGGTTGTTATCCACAAATGAGGCCTTTTTTTGCATGTTAAATGGAATAACAGAGTCCACCAACTTTTCCCCCTGTGGTTTTTCTCTTACATTCTTAGCCTTTCACAATATATAAGGGATATCTTGGATTCCTGAAACTTAATTGCTGTTTTATCTTCTGGCATGACAAAAACACATTTCATGATTAGCACTTTTTCCTGCCTACAACGATCCTTTTCTTCAGGACCTCCATTAAAATCCCTTTGGAAATTCCACTGGCACTCCCATAACTCACAGTGATACTCTCCCTTCCATGCCTCAGTCTCCTGACAGTGCTGTCCATATGACTCGATCATGGATTGGTCTACTGACTGCATCGCCCACACCACTGCTTTTCCATACTCATGGTCTTCATGTTGTGGATAGGAGTAAAATCACTGTCTGCCCCAACCCAAAATATCTCTGTCAGTCTTCCCAGGTCCCTCTGAAACTGAATCCTTTATTACTGGCCTTGAAACTGAAGCTTCATTCCAGTGCAGACATCCACACATCTGCTGTCCCCATGGCCTCTCCTGGCTGCCAGACGTAAACCAGAAATGCAGCATCGTGTTAGCCTGGTCCTGCCCCTGAGCACACAAGCCTTGCTGAGAGCAGAGCATCTGAGCTCAGATGTGAGTACCACACTAAGGCTGTCACCTCTGTGCCAGAGCTGGCTCAGCTCATGTCCTGGCAGCTTGGAGAGCAGGAGGAGCAGCCCTGGGACCACCTCACCTGCCTGTCCAAAGACACCCTCGTGTCCCTGCACAGTGCTGCTTCCAATGTCCAGCTGCCCTGACACTGGGAGCAGATCCCAGCCCCGGGTCCCCAGGTCCAGTGAACTCCAGAGATGAGTAAAGAACCTGAAAACATTGCTTCTGGGAATCACATCCTAAAGGGGAGAAACTCAAGGGTCACATCTAATGATGTAAAAAGCACCACAGTCTAAGCAAGAGAAGGAATATAGCCTAGTAATGGATCTTGTTTTAAAACTAAAACATATATATTATATTATTTCTGTTAAAAAAAAAAAAACATCATTTAAGCATGTCCAAGTGCTTTAATCACTACAGTGTAGTTAGGCAAAAAGTTTGTCTGTGGATCTGGAATCACTGTACGAGCTTTGTTCATTACCTGTGCAACTTGGCAGCAGTAGAGAAGCTCATTGCAGCATCAGTGGTGAAATGCTTGCTTACTTACGTGGAAAATTATTAGCATAGTTTTCTTGTTACCTAACAGCAGTCTGAATTCCTGAAAGGGATAAAGGAAGATGATCATCTTCATTCTTTCCAGCTGCACCAAATAAACAGCATTCCTCCTTCATGTTTGTTATTGCTTAGAGGCAAAGAGACCCATTTTCCTTATCCAGCTTTGATGCTTACGAAAAATTGGAAATTGAAGGGACACACCCTGCCACTGCTTTCATCCAGCAAAGGGTTAATTGGAATTGCCCCGACATTTGGCACTCGAGATGGATGATAAAACCTTATCTTCACTGAAGCAAAAAAAATCTCACCAGGATAACAAGCATTGCATTGAGGAAAAGACAGTTCAATGAGCAAGAGCTTCTTAGCAATAGGGAGCTATGCAGCCTTTACTGTATTTGTATAGTCAAGGCAAGCAACCTTTCCCCACACTTTATCACAAATATAAAGATACCAACTGAAGGTACTGCACAGTTGATTTTGGCTTGAGAAGCACTAAAGTTTATGTTGGTGTCAGGCAGCTTTATTTAAGGCCTAAACATTTGTCTGGTAAAAAACAATATATTGAGTGTCTGGTTGAAGTATTCATAACCTGTTTAGGATAGACCAAAATGTCTAAATCTTAATCTAGAAAATTGTGAATCTGTACTGGTGTAGCTCCCTCTTTACACTTGTGCAATGTCTGTAATTACAATGTGTAAATTGCTTTAAGGGTGTAGTGACATTAAAAACATTGAGACATTTGTGGAACAAAGCCCTTAGGAGACTGAGCTGTTGGAATGAGTTAAACCTCATGCATTTGGGTTGAATAGTGCTTTACCTTCTGTAAATCGCAAACTTATGGAAACAGCCATTGGAAACAAACACTGAACTGAAATGAAGAGCCTGGCTACTCAGGGCTTTGTGCCTTATAAATGTAATAATCTGTGATGAGTCTGAATAACATCTGCCTTTGCTCACTCAGATGAGTGCAGATTCACCTCACAGCCTCACAGTCATTTCAGCTCATCCTTTTTTTGAGCTGCTGATCTCTTTGAAGTGATAATACTTCTATGGGTCCTGTGTCTCCAGAGCAAAGGCACTGTACCAACTTCAAGAGCTTAACTCCTAACACTCCAGACAGAGAAAGATAATCAATCTGTTTTGGGAACTACTGGGTTAAGATGGATGTTGAGAGAGAAGAGGTGGAGAAAATACCCATCTCCTCCTGAGTTTTGTCTGCCATACTCATCTGTTCTCAAATTTTCCAGTGAATGGCTCACATTTTCCTTCCTCTCAGAAGAGCTGTTTTCTTCTGTTTGCAGTCATATAATATTCCTGTGCTGTCTTCAAGGACTAACATAAGGAAAGTATTTAATCTGTTTTACCTAAGGCTATTAAACAAGCTACTGTGATTTAAAACATGACAGTGACAGCTTTCTATCACATGATGTAAATTGAACTAAGGTTACTTTGGCTGCATACGCTCTTACAGTGTAAAAGTAAACCTGGAGTAGTAGAGGAAATAATATGCTTTAGCCTTTCATTTAAACATTTAAATTTATTTTATCCATGAATATAATTTTACCAGGATAGTTATACTGACACTCTCCTTAATGGAGTTGCACCTAATGTGTATTAACTAATTAGCTGATTTGAATAAACTAGAAAACCCAAAGGATTAATTTTTCCCTTTTTTTAAATTCCTTCCACTGATTTTTCTAATTCTGTTTTAATTGCATCTGTATGAGCAGAGGTGTGATTTCATCTTTTATTCTTTCTTCTGAGCTTGCATACCTTCCCTTTTGCTTTCCATGAAAATTTTCATTAGCAGATTCAAGTAGTTTAATGGAAACAAAATAAATTTGTAGCAAATATCCAATAAAAATTAATATAGATCTTGAAAATGCAGCTCTCCACTCCCAGAACAACTGCACTGAAAAAAAAAGTGACTGAAAAAACCCAAACATATCAAATAACTGGAAGGTTTCAGTGAAACCCATCTCAAAAGTAGCAGCCAGGTACCTGTAAAACACATTTTGGCTGGGGAGTACAAAGCAGTGCTCATGGTACCCCAGGGCTGGACACAGAGTATGAGGAACTGCCTTCTTATTCCTATCCCTCTAAGTAAATCACATCCTGAAGGACCTTGCAGATTTCTGTGGGTTTATTTTTGTTGTCTGTGGAAAGGAAAGAGGCATGATTCCTCACCAATATGTGCTGTGCCAGCAGATATCCGAGGGGCTGACTCAATTATTTCCCAAACAAAATGCCTTTGTCGGTGCAATTAATAGGTGGTTCATAATACGTGAATGTATGACTGTCCTACTACTGTAAATGTGCCCTCACTAGGCCTTGGTATGGGATATGGAAGCCTTATGCCCTAAGTAACACCTGCAATAATGTCATCTGAAAGCTATTTGCCACATTCAGGCAGAAGCTGAGCTTGATCTCAGATCCCACTGCTGCTGGAAGCAGAGGGCAGCCCCACCTCTGCCTGTTCTGTGGTCACAGTGATGCTCATGAGGGGATGCTCATGTGGGAGCCGCTCCTGCTCAAAAATGAGTTTTATCAATAAAAAGCTTCTGTTTCCTCTTCTTCAGCTGACTGGCGTGGCTGTCCGTGTGGACGCAGCACATCGTGTGTAGTGGCAGCACATAGGAAGGGACAGATCTGCATGAAGTGCAGCATTAAATCAAATTAAGATAATTGGGGAAGTAAAACTTAAGTCAACAATTAATGTTGATTGGTGAATGAATATGAGCGAATTCTTTTCTATTCATGACAACTATCCATGCAGAAAGACAAAAATGTGTCAGATATGTCAGTTACAGCAAAGAAATGGTTCAGTTCTAGTTAATTCAGAGTAAGAAAGGAGTGATAAGACACATTAACCCTTGAATTAATGAACAGAATGTTTCAATTTTAGTTTGGTTGGAGCAGAAACAGAAATGCTTAAGCTGCTTTTTCTTCGTTTTTTGAATACAGCCCAAGATGTGGGCGGTAACAAAGCATCAGAAAGGTTGCAATTGATTTGGAGCATATGGCAAAACTCTTTGTCAAGGAAAGGGGGGGGGGGGTAAGTTTTGTTTGCTGGAAGAAAAAGAAATGAGAAGACCAAAGCAGTTCAATCTGCTGAGTGTGAAATGCATTAGGAAGGTAGGAGTGTTGCACAGCTGAATGCTGTGCTGTCACTGCCAGACACTTCTCTGCTGGCTCCCAGTCCTGGAGCTCTGAAAGAGGTCTGGCAGTCCCAGCTCCATGTCAGTCACTGCCACAGCCCAAAGCTGTGGGGACAGCAGCATACATATTGACCCAACCCAGCTTAGGCATAGAGGGACAGAAGGAGCATTTTGAAACAAAAGGAAAAAAGCTTTATAGGTATTTTGAAACCGAAATGCAGGCAATATATACCTTATTCAGATATGGATGGCATTCACATCTGAAAATTGCGCATTTGTAGTAAAAAATCCAAAGTTTCCCCTGTGTTCCAGATTCCTGCATTCCTAAAACTGCCTCTGCCATTGTGGAGTTCTTAGCAGTGCCCTTCCCCACACAGCACCATCACTTCAGGAATCATGTTAGCCATGGCAGGAAATGAAGACCTGCTTTGTTTTAACTCCTGCCATCTACCAGAGCATGCCTAGTCACAGGCTCTGCCTTGCTTCTAATGAAAGAAGATAATTGACATCTTTTCTCTGTTTTGGGAATTAAGAAGGATCTGAGAGATATAAAAGTAAAAGCTACTCCGTAAATCTTTCTAAAACTGCCACATGGAATTTACACTACAGTTGGGAAACCACTGTGCTTTGTGAGATAAATTTGGTCGTGAGAGAAGCCACAGAGATGAAGCCATTGACTTTGGAGCCCAAAGCCAGGCTTCACATTTTATTGCTTTCAGTGGATTGCTTTCAGCTTGAGCTCACTAGCAATGAATGGAGTCCAAACTCACAGTGTCAGGTAGGCTTTGTGGTCTGTGATCAATGTGCTGTCAGTGGAAAGCACACTCATGGTTGGTCTTTGTCAGTTCAGGTGTGCCTGCACTGCCCACACAAAGTCAATACAATTAATTTATTTATCATTGAGGTTACAATTGACAACCCAAGCGTTGATCCCAGTGCCATGAGAGGCAGATCATAACTTGGAAACCAGTGCGTGGTCTAACAAAATAGCACAGGAGGAAACCTGGGAGGCATAGTTTGTGAAGAGATGCCACCACCATGAGATGTTAGGAAGCCCACATTTATTCCCTTTTGACTCTTTCATTAAGGTTTTGTGCTCCACCTAATGGGTTGGAAAGTTGTGACCCCTTTGATGCTTGAAGATCTTTCTGCCCACTTCATCCACAAAAAAACTTAACATGTATTTAATCTTTCTTTGGATTTAAATGTTTGGTGCTGTAAAGTGTTAGATAAAATGTTTTGAGGAATTCATACTTTTGAAGTAATAGATATTTATTGCAGAAGAGATTGTAACAATTCCCTTGTTCAACTTCTGTAAAATCTGGCTGATCAAATTCATCTTAGTGCAATCAATTTATCTCCTACTTAAGCCTATGGAACTCTTTCTATAATGTAATGATATATTATAAAAATGTATTCAGAAAAGAGAAATTTCAGTTTTTCCCAGTGTAGATCCAACCTGGTAGGGAATTATTTCTGCAGGACAATAGTTCCTTATCTTAGCTGGGGAGCAAAGATGAAGGCAGCTACTGTAATTCAAAACAGCCAAACAGACAATTGGTTTTTTCACCTTCTTTTTTTTTTTTTTTTCAGTTTGACTGAACAAATCTGAACCAACCCAGCTCTGAAAAAAGTTTTGAATTCATTGCCAGCCAGATACACCCCAGAATCTCAGATGAAAAGTTTGTAGCAGTCATACTGTCCTCCACTTACAATGGAAAAAGTTGGGAAAACAGCTGTACTTTCTCTCTTGATACTAGCATAGGGGTCCTTAAAATGAAGTCCATAGACAGACTTTAAAATATTAAGATATATTTTATGATATTAAGATATGTTGGAATTTAATCTTTTGAAGAACTTCAGTTGCTGACCAACTCTCTGCAGGGCTTTAAAATGTAGTTCTCCTTTGTAACATGATAAATAGGAAAGAAATTGTGAGTTCTGATAACCCTCTAGTGTGTTCAGAGTTGCCTTGAATGGTTTTAGTGTCTGTAGGGGTCTGTTGTGAGTGCTGCTTCTTAATTGTATTGGAGAGGGAGTGGGCAAAGAAGCAAAGTCGTGTGGACATGCGTATATTTCTTTTCTGTCCATATGCTTAATTTGTTTATTCCTTTTCCTCAGAGGATCTCGTAGTACTATACCAGGAATAATCCATTCCCTGTCTCAGACTGGAATGCGCCCTCAGTGGAGGAAGAGAGGAGAAGGTAAATGTAGGGCAGTGCTTTCAGGGGTTCACCCCAGGAGCTTGGCAGGGGGCTCATCCAAGGATGCTCAGCACTAACAGCAGACCAGAGAACAAGCCCTGGAAGCCTAGCTCCTGCTCTTTTGCTCTAACCTCAAACTTACATGTTTACTGAGAACACATTTCTATTACTTCCCTAGCAATTTTCACATGATAATCTTAGATTTTGCTTCCCCTGTTTGTTACATGCCCACGAAAGCTAGAAGACAAATGAGGACTCAAATGTTCTTTTAAGTGCTAATAACGAACTGAAATGGGAGGAGGAGCACAGCCCTCCAGGAGTATTACTGTCTTATGGCAGACTTCCTTGGAAATGGCAATGCTGATGAGTGCCCTTTAATGGTAGGTACTTCTCATACTACCTGCATCCCTGACAAACACAAATAAATAAATACAAGCCATTTCTAAACTTACTTGGTATCTTAGTTGTTCAAGAAGCTGACACCTGCTATTGTAAATAACCAACGCGGCCACAGGGAAAACACCGTGTCAGTTTGCTTTTCTGTATTTGTAGAGCACGTTTATACCCCAGTGGTATGCAATTATCCAGTTGCATCACGTTGCCTGTAACTTCATTTTTAACACACGTTGCTCACAACAGCCTGAGTCCAGGTAGATCATTCAGCTGAGCAGGCTGTCCTGCTCACAGTGACTCACAAGCAGCCAGGTGATGGACACACAGCAGAACATGAGGCTGGTTTTATTTTTCTGAGCAGTTGGCTCCACTTACTTCTGTAGCTCACAGAACTTCCAAAGTGCTCATTGACATGCTACAGAGGAAACCAAAACTACCATTCCTATGCCTTAAAAGCAATTTCTTCTAAAGCAGGGTGAACTCTAAAATAGTGGACTGTCATAAATGAGGTACATTTAATCCTCTTTTATATTTCATCTGCTTTTGAATCATGAAACACATAAAAACATTTTTTATATAAAACTGATGCATACTTTTATGAGACAAATGATTGAACATTCTTTTCCAGGCAATAGTGATGAGAAATGGTTTGCCACAGATGTTTTAGGAATTAGGTTTTTTATTAAAAAGATAATAGCAGAAAAATAATATCTCTTAGCCTCAAACCTTGTTAATTCGAATTTCTGTGTACATCTAGCTCGAAGGGTGTTCTGAATTCTTCGTTTTAATCCTTGCAATTATAAGGACAAAGCTTTGATTATTTAACATCTCTCATCTCAGCTTTCTGCCTCATTTTAGTACTTCTAGAGTGGGAGACGGCTCCCACGTCGGGGATGTTCCTAAATTCATTGACAGAGCTTATAGTCACTGAGAAAAAACATCATTATTGCAGAGTTGAAACTGTCCCCTGGTATTTCATGCCCTTCAAGTCAGCTTCAGGTCTAGTACCTACATCTGAAAATATGGGAAATAAAGGATTACAGGACCTATCTGAAACCTTGACACTCGCCCTTCCCTGTCAATAGCACTGGAATGATGTGCAAAGCATCCAGCTACCTTGCCTGTGTAAGGCGTGATTAGCCAGAAGCATTAGTCACAGCAGTTCAGCAAAGCTGATTCATGTTAAAAGCTGATGTGGATGGGCCATTCCCACCTGTGAATGGAGGAAAAAATTCCTTGCCAGGCCCTTCAGATTTGTTTCCTGTAGCTTCGAGAGCTCTACACTCCTCGTGTAAGCCCTGCATTGAATCGGTCCTGTAAGCAAGGACGCCAGCAGCTCTCTGTGCAGAGCCCCAGTGGCAGGTGACTGTAGGGTTGGATGTGTCAAATACAAAAAGGCAGAGAGACTACAAAAGAGGAGAGGAGCAAAGGGCTTATCAAATGTGAGTGATCTGGTGTTCTGGGGGTGAGGTGCGTCAGGAATTTGGCTGCAGGGCAGATGTAGCCACCCCCCTGCAGAGTTCAAAGCCACCCTTCGGTATGGGAGCGATTCCCGGAGCCGGGATGCGCAAGCCAGGCAGGGTAAAGGTTGCCTGAACTTGTACTTTCATTCTGCCTTTCTAGTGTTCAGAAACTTGTATTTTTCTAACTTGATTATTTCTAAAAAGACCTGGGACTTCATCACGTAATCTTAGCTATGCTGTTAGAAAACTATTTGAAGCTTAATTTTCCATCCTTACTCCTTTTCTGTAAGAAGAAGAAACACGGCTGACAAGGGTTCGAAATCCTTCAGGAAGCCACAGCTATCACAGTTTTGCAGGAGAGATGCTATGGCAACTAGTTAAATATAAAGGAGTCTATATGATCTCCAAGTGATTCTTCTGTTATTTATAGAAATGGGGGCTGAAATATTTGGGGTTGCTGATATAGATTCTCTTAAAGAAACAGTGACATGCACTGGATGGGATAACTATTGGATGACTTGAAAACTTGGAGCTGCACCCTGCACCAGCAGCCTGTGCAAGTACATCCCTAGTTCAAGTCAGATTTTGGCCCCCCATATCTTTTCTGTGTGTCTTCAGGGAACAGGGAGAACTAATTAGGATTTCCACCCAGGTACGTATCAGAGAGGTCTGTACTGTCCACCAGTAGCTCAGGTGAAGAATACAAGTGTGAACAGCTTTAATATGTTATTCCTATACACCTAATCCTTGTCTTCTCTCTCTCTCTCCATACACTTCTTTTCTGCCTGTGCTATTCTGGTCTTTCAATTTCTTCCCATTTATGTAAATCCTCTCTTTCCTTGAAGTCAGAAAATCATGCACTTTTCCCATTTGATGCAATCTCTCTGTAGTGACTGGAAAATAAGACCATGTGAAATAAGATTGCACAGCATAGCACACTGATTTTTAGTATATTCCATTCCTCCCAGCAGTAGGAATTTTCTCTTGGGCACCCAGCACGCTACTGCTGCTCTACTACTACTGTAATGTCATTGTGATTTCCAATAATAACAAGAATTATCACCTTATTTTTCCAGAGCTTGAATGCTAAATGTTCCAACTTTATAGTGGCAGAAAAAGAGAATATTTTAAAGATTTTGTCTGGAGGAATAAAGTGAATACTAGAAAATAATGCTACAAAAGAGCTTAATTGGAGTAAGGTACTAGAAGCAACAGGATAAAATTGACTTTATATAAATGATAGATAAATAATGTCTGAGGGTCACTTAAGTTCAGCTGAGGGGTTCAAATGAGGATGATGCAGGTTCTTATTAGATCAAACAGTTAATTTTTCAGAAATGGTGACCTTTACCCAGCTGGATTTTGAAAAAGAATAATTGACTGTGCAGAAGGTTATTAGAGCTGGTTAATTATCTTCTAGTGCATTTGTAGAATATGATAAGCATGTGAATTTGAGACACCCCTATAAAATGGATGATTGCTTCTAAAGAAAAGTTCAGTGACTTCCTCTAAATGAACAGTAAGGGCAAGCCAATGACCTCGGCCATGAACAAAGTCTCTCTTCTCTCACCTTTCTGTTTTCTTTTTCATCATGAAACACCTCCCCTTCTGTGAGTATAATACTGGTGTCTCTCCTACTACACCTTTCCCAGAAGCTTGTTTCTATAACATAATCTACCAAATACAAGCTTGTAAAGTAGTAGAAAAGCACTTGGACATTCTCTTTCTCTTAACTGTCCAGCTGAGAAGTGTCGCTGTCGTTCCACTATTCCCCTCCCTCCATTTAATTTGTTTCTTTCCCAGTTGTCTGACACTGAACATTTCAGACATTTCCC
Organism: Emberiza elegans; assembly: GCA_024865655.1. Taxonomy (NCBI): domain Eukaryota; kingdom Metazoa; phylum Chordata; class Aves; order Passeriformes; family Fringillidae; genus Emberiza; species Emberiza elegans. The sequence goes on along the minus strand of JALJVW010002597.1, from coordinate 20,255,817 downwards.
TTCCAGACATATAGCTGCACCTGATCTCCTCTGAGGACACAAACCCATCTGCTGAATGATGGGGGTTATTTATAATAGTGAACAAACAATGGCATTGCTCTTACCCTTGATTCAAGAGACTTGGAAACTGTGCCTGATAAGGGTGCAAAAGAAAAAAGCTCTCATACAGATCCTAATGTTCTGCTGAGGTTTGGACAGTCACCTGTGAAATGGCTGTTCCTGACAAAGTCTGGACCTCTCTGCTCTACAGAACCAGACCCTCAGGAGGCAACTTGGGTGTATTGGGGGTCAGAACTCTAGTTACATATGAAGACACGTAAAACTGGGACTCAAATACTGGCAGTTAATCAGGATGGTCAGAAAGGAAAAGCTCAGGCAGGCACAACTGAAGAGTGAGGATTCTTATTCCCAGTAAAGCTCAAAGAGTGTACTACTGGTATCTGTGTTCCCAGAGGCAGGTAAAGAGCTGCAACATGGCAATGCCTGGACAAATTAAAAAGCCCCACCCAAGGTGGACGTTGTTCACAGTTTGTTCACAGTCATTTCTCGCTATGCATGTGAGTAGTTCTTTAACTTGACTTAACAACTTGTAACTTGACTATCACTTCTGTATTAGACCTTTGCTCCCATCCTATCTCCACACTTCAGTTTAAGCTCATAGCACTCCTGTAGGACACTCTTCTTCCTTTTATAGAGGAAAAAATAAGGCACTGAGACATCATTTGCAGATAGTTTTAATGTGCAAGTAATAATAGGATGAATTAGGGTTTTCCAAATCCATGACTGCTAGTGCAGCTGTTTCTTCCACAGTGACTTCTGCTTTGCCTGTTGGTTAAATGTTATATCTTCCCTGGGTTTTCAAGTCCTTCCTAGATGGCCTATATCAAAGCAAGATTGGGGGCATCTGAATGCAGTGTCTGGTTTCTGAACTATCTCAGAAGGCCCTCTCTGAAAAGGTTCAGAGGTCTGTGATATTCAGTTCCTATATTGTGTGTGCCCACCTCCAGAGAGGTCCCTAGTGCTAAGTGAGGAGCCCCACACAACAAGCAGGCAGGGGTAGATGTTTAAAGCTGGTGTTGACATCAGGCATCTCAATATTCAGGGCACTGAGTCAGGCAACAGGACATGCTGAAGAAAGGTTTGTGTTTGAAATTCTCCCTCTAGCCTCCATAGAGTAGTTTAACTCAGAGGTAGGCGCTTTGGTGAGGCAGAAACCGAAACAAACACGTGAGCATGACATCTCAGTCATGCAGTTGGATGAAGGCAAACAAGGTGGAAGAACAGCCCATTCCAGTGGCCCTCCTCAGCCCCAGGGGCATTGAACCCAGGGCTCCCTCTCTGCAGCACAGCCAGGTATTGGCCAGTCCTGGTGGACACCTCCTACTCTTCTTTGGAGGATAAGGGGCCAGGACTACACAACTGACAAGGATCAATGGGACAAGAGAGACACAGAATGTCACCACAGTGTCTGGGGACTCCCACAGTGTCTGGGGAATCAGAGAGGACCTGCATCTCCTATGCCATGGTTGGCAACACTGTGTTGCTGATCTATTCTATGGATACAAGAGTGAAACTCAGCTTCTCAGTCCAAGCTATGTGTCCTTAGGCAGTTTAGGTGATATTTGAGGTATTTGCCTCAAGTAGTTGGGAAATTGTCTTAAATTGCACTTCATGTGGTTAAATGCTGTTATGGATTGTGCTGTCAGTTGCTGTAATTAAGAAACTAATTTAGTGAGAGTTAGAAGATCTGGTTTCTATTTTTTGTTTTGTCACAGATTTCCAGCATGACCTTGGCAATCAAATCAATTCAGGTCAAGTAACAGTGAAGTCAGTGTTTTAGGCATTAGCTAATGCAAGAAATTGGAATGTATCTGCACCTAATTTATGGAGTCCAGTATTTATCCATTCCTTATACACATCAATCACAAAAGTTTACTTATTTTCTTGTATTTTGTGAACATGCTGACCAAACAGGCTAGTTTATCCTGGAGTTAAATTTAGATTATGGTATTTCTGTACATCATAGATAGTGAAATAAGGTTTGCAAAGCAGTCTGAGACTCTCATGTACATCAAATTGTGTGTAGATGCATATACTTAATGCCCTTACTTTAGTTAATAACTTTCAATCTTCTGAAGCTTCACAAAATATGTCAATATTTGATATGGATGTTACCTTAGGCAAGAAGTTTACAATACCATGTCAATCTCTGTTTCTGAATCTGTTCCAGGAGGTTGTGGAGCAACCATTACTTCAGACAAATGTTTTGATTATGGAAATGTCTTAATCTAACCTCTGTAACGAGACAGACTCATAGACAGTGACACCATTTCAGACATAGTAATGTATCAACACTATAATTAATAATTAATGTACTATTTATATTGTGGTAATGTTTACAAACACAGTTTACAAACACAGCAAGACTCTGCTGTACAAATACACACAAACATGATTTCTTCCCCAAAGAGCTTAAAATCTAGATCAGGGGCGAAAAAAGCCATTTTCAGGCTCTGGAAAATGAAAAATATCCAACCAGTGACAATGAAAGACTCTGCAAAGCAACTCATCTACACTGTAACAGGGAACTCATGGTTTCTCTGCAAGGGAAAGCTACTCTAATGTAACTTGAAGAGATTTTAAACAATGTAAGAGGTTATGTAGATACTCCTATTTCAGAATATTAGTGGCTAATTGAAGTGTAAATAAAGATTTGCCTAAGTGTTTGCCTACATGGTACATATTTTTCTCATTATCATAATGTAATTAGCTAATGAAAAAATAGGTGCCAATTCCTGATGCAGACATCCAGAGGGAACACAGAGGTTGGCAATTATGCAGTTGATGCAGGGAAGGAATATTGGCACGCTCAGTTCTTCTCTGGAGACTTGCTAACACAGTATACACACTTAACTCAGGTACCTCCTTTTGGGAATTCCACACTTCCGTGTCTGTCCAGATGTGCTCTCTCCTTCTGCTCAGAGATTATGTCCAGGTGCCCAGTAGCCCAGTTATTACAGTAGCACAGCCCTGTCTGGGCTGTTTGACAAGAAAGCCCAAAGAAACTTCCAGCAGTTTTGTGCAGATCAAAGTTACAGTGTTTGTGCAGTTTGTCCTGTGAGCCTCGCTGTATTGGATGTTCATGCGCTTCATGGCAGAAATATAATTCTATTAGAGAACTTATACAAAAAAGAAAGGGAGCCCTCCCTAAACTAGAAAACTAGAATATATACTACCCATGTTACATTTTTTTAATAGTAGAAAAGTTTCTCTTCAGTTTACAGTGTTGAATTATTCAAGTCACACAAAGTTAACTGGAGAGAAAAAATTATACATGAATGGTGATTATGTTCCTCTTCACATGGGGAAGGAGGGGGATTAAGTGAATCCCCATCACAGTTTTCTTCTTATTGGACAAGTCAATTGAGAGCAAAGGGAATAATTGGAGCTGTAGTCTTGAACTGCAGCAGTGATTTTTGCTGGTGCTCATCTGTCAAAGCTGCAATGGCAGTGTCCCCATTGGTTGAATCATACTGACATAAATTCACTTCTCAAGTTAAATTAAAATTAGTTTTTCAGGCTGTAATTATGCTGTCACATAAAACCCTTTACTATTTAGTGGATTAAACTAGGGGAATCTTGTAGTGCATATGATTCACCCTGGTCTTTTCAAACTGACACAAACTGATGTGGCCTCAGCTCACCCTCAAATGAATATGCAAATTCAGATGTCTCAAGAGGATGGGAAGACCAGAGCACTGGCAACTGTTGAGACAGGATATCACATCAGAGCCCAGAGCCAAGGACAGCTCCAGCACAGCAGTAACTGCCCCAATGCTGGCATGCCACTAAATGCTTCAGATTCCTTGTAGGTAAGCAGCCTGTACCCAGGACATGCCTGAGTGAAGGAGGGCTGCAGACAAATAAAAAACATGTGCTGGTAATAGAACAGTAGGGATTAAACTTTGCCCCAGGTGTCTGCATTTAAGACCACTGTTTTCAGTGCAGTTGTCCTGGGTTGGTGTCTGTGTCACAGGGCAGGGAGCTGTGGGAGCTGGTTTTGCTTGGGGCTGTTGCTGCAGGGCATTCAGCTAAGACACATCAGGACACATGCAGAAGTAGAGGGAATTATTCCTGCTTAGACTGTATTTTCCCAGGATTCACTCTGAGCCCCCAGCAATCTCCTGCACCATGTCACCCCACGTCTCTGATATGCTCATGGTTTCTCCACTTCTACAGCCAGGCTCCATCTCCTCCACATTCCCACCTTGACCCTCCAGCCCAGACCCCTGGCCTGCCAGCTCTGTCCTGCCTTGCTCCTGCATCTGCATTGAGATGCTGGGAATGGCTTCCTTGCTCTGCACAGTGCTTAGCAGTGTGGGATAGCTGACTTGTGGCCTCTTGCTTCATCCAGGTCTGGGCCCGGGTCCCAGGGATGTTATTTACAAGCATGTAATTGTTCACAAGGAGTCTCAGATGCACTCTAGGCCAGGAGATTAAATTCCAAATGGTTGTGATTAGACTTGTGGAGTGCCAGGGTTTACCAGTCTGTATGTTACTCACCTATATTGCTTGTGGACCTCAGCAAGTGTCTTGAACATTACATGTCCACACAGAGTCATCTGGAGATGCTAAATGAGGAATCTCTGTACTGCTCCATTATTTACTGCACATGTGCCCTAGGATAAGTGAAATTAAAATATGTGTTGCAGAAGCCCAAACATAGTCATTCTGAGGAGGCAAACATATTTATGGGTATCTATCTGAGAATATCTTTGCTCAGTTTTACTGTATACTTTGGCTAGAAGAAACCCAATCTTTATGAAGTGCAAAGCACCGAGAAATGAAAAAACAGGGAGTAGAAAATCTGGAGGTATTCTGCACAGTTCCAGATTTGTGTAAAGATTGTTTACAGTTTGAGCTTCTGATTGTGTGCTAGAAATGGCAGGGTCCTGACCAGTACTGTCTATACTGCTTAAGTCCATGAAAAGCCCTGCAACCTTGCCTTGCAAGATAGAAATAATATAACAATATATATTTTGTCCCCACCACCCATTGCACAGCTAGGGACCTTCAGCCAACACACTGAATTAGTGCTTCAATGGCCTTCCACGAAGGAAAAGAACTCAAACATCACGCCTCAAGCCCTCCCTATGAGGTAACAAAACACCTTTGCCATATGCACGACCCAGGGTCATGATTAACTAACACAGTTAACCAACTGCTACTCGCCCCTTTGGACATTAACAATGGTGAGGCTGGAGTAGCATTACCTTGTTACACACCCTCATTGCCAGCTGCTCTGAGTATCCTATCCTGGAGTTCATCTTCCAAAGTGCATTTATACTTTTCTGGGCTTTTAAGCCCATTTCAGACTGATAGCACAGAAGGACTACATCTGTGCTTGTAACAGGATTGAAATTGGGCATATATATAGTCTTTGTCAGTGTCTGGAAATATTTCCATGTTATGACTATGAACTTCAAACATACTTTTAGGGGAGATATTTCACAATTTAAAATCAAAAGCACCTGATGTACTCATTAATAAGAATGAGCCAGACAGTGACTATTTAGGAAACATTTTCCTCAAAGATAAACAGTGATACCTGAAGGAAAGAACAGAGATAAGGAAAGGTGGAAAAATCATAAAGTACTCCATAAAGTGAAGCATCTGAAGAAAAATATGTTCTTATTTTTCCCTGTTGCTTTCCTCTGCCCAGGAACTGTGTCATTAGTGTGTATGGTTCTCTGCAAGGCAGAAAGAGATGGCTCTGTGCCTGTTAAGCTGATGCTGACCTGCCTTCCTGACCTCACTCTTCCAAAGATGGGCTATTTTAGTTGCCTGAGGTCTGCTACCTACACAGGTGCTGTCTGTTGAGAGACATTGCTGAGGGAGAATCGCCTTTCAGAAAGCTCCCCCTGGGAAGGGGTAGTGGAGGCATCCTTGACTTTGAGTAAATTAGAGACACTGATTTGGACTTGCTTTGACTCCAGGTTTTGTCTTGCTTTAGGTTTGCTTGAGAGCTTGTGGCATTGTAAATAGTAGAAAAACAGGGATCAGGGGCAGTTTAGGAAATTAAAAGACTGAAGGACAGGCTTTGAGACCTGTAATCTAAATCCCAGTTAGCAATACTTCATCCAGTGTAATGTGGTAGCCAGCCTGAGTCTGGCTCCGTGGAAAAACTGACTGCTGGTTATTGCCTCCCTTGGGAGAGCTGTGCTGGGAGGCTTTCACCCTGCCTGGTCCCTGGGGGTGGTTTGGGGCTGGTTGTGGCAAAGGTTAAATGACTGCTTTTATGAGCTGGAGAGGAGAGGAATGGGGAAACAAGTGTCCAATAGCTGTGGAAAAGAACCAAGGACAAAACTGAGAGCAATGGTTATAGTTTGAAAACCTGCAGAATGAACCGAGGGGTCCAGGGTGGCCTAAAGCAAAAATCTGACTTGGAAACAGACTAAAGAATAGAGTGATGGTGGTCACTTGCTGTGAAAACATATGGTGCAATGCTGTTCTTATTAATGAAAACATGAAGAACAAGGCAGGAAGAGCCGCAATCAGAGAAAATGTTAGGATCAGAGTGATTTCCAAAAAGCAAAAGGACAAGGAATCAGTGGCCATATGCAATTTCACTCTTACCTAGTACAACTAATAAACAGTAGTACAAGTAGAGATCAAGTATTTGTGGATGGAAGTCAAGCACCTAACTGCAGACAACTTGCTTTCTTTGTCCTAGAAGCTTTGAATTAGTGAATTTGGCCTGAACAGCTCTCAGGGTGGACTTTGTGTGCAGGTACACATGTATGACACAGCAGTGCACCCACCAACCCCAACACTTGAATCTCACAACAGAGATGTTAAGAACAGCAGAGTTATGTTAAGAATGGTAATCAATTGCAGTGTCTATGGACAATTTTTTCATCAGGGGTAACATCAGCAAAACAGATGGATTTTTACAAGAAGTACAGTGTAGTTTTAATGTCAAAAAGCCCATTCAGATAGGAAAGTAAAGAAACTGTTAATATAAAAAGGCAGTTTCTATAGAATAAGACCTTCAAGCGGGAGTGAATTGCCTTCATAGTGTATTTTAATACTGATAAGGCTTTTTCTCTCCCTCACATCTCAGTAAAGAACTACAGCTGACAAGGGTGGACTCATCTGCAGGTAGTGTCCACATGGTTTGAAGTTATGGCAGAACAGATTATTAGCTATGGCAAATAGGAAGGAAAAACAGTTAATTAAAAAAGAAAAAAAGCAAGCAGCTAAATAGTGACAATCAGACAGTTTTGCTAGTATTGTCATGGGTTTTCCCATGACAACCTCTGCAGTGATATGTCTACAAGAGCAAAAGAGTGCTCCATGTGTAGTAAGATGGTCTTTTATTCAGTATCTTGGTTTAAGCTAGGAAGTTTTAAATCCTTCCTTTTTTTTTTTTTTTTTTTAACTAGACACAGCTGTATCCTAGAGAAAGCCAGTAGGAGTTTTGAGAACTCTTCTTTAGGTGTGATTTTAAGAAATAACAGGAGCTGAAAAGCAACACCATTCTGCCCAAAGGAGCTACACATTATGGGCTAGATCTGAAATGATATTCAAGTCAGTGGATTCACATAGGTAATGTCTCCCTGTGTGCAAGGAGGAGCAAGACAAGGCAGACTCCAACATTAACACTCTCAAATGTGTTCTGAAAGAAAGGACATTGCTCAGAACCACAGAATTACTGAAAGGGCAGGTAGGAAGATATGTTTGAGGTTATACTCACTTTTGTTAATTTCCACTGAAATGCTGGTTTGCATGTGTGCCTTGCATGAAGGATAAGATCACTGTAACAAGCAAAGTCCTTAGTGCATGTAGAATTTGAGTGTCACACAAGATCAGTTATGTTCCTACCTCTTTTCAAACAGAGGTGATTTGTGTGACTGGCATATTCATTATATAGGAATATATTATATTCATTATATATGAATATCAGGTGGTGTCAATTGGAAATGAGATAGTGGCACTGGACAGGGTGAAAAAGGTGAGTGCTTACAGGATGCTCTGTTGATATTTTGTTGATATCTGTTGATATTGGGCTACTATGTTCAAACCCAAATAATTTCAGATCTAATCCATGCACATATTTTCTGGAAACTTTGACAAATATTTAGTAATAAAACCAGCCTTCCTTACAATGATATGTCAAATAAGCATATAGACACCCGTGAAACAAAAGCAGTTTCTTTTTCTTTTCACAAAATCTTTTTCTTTTCTGTGATACTTTCACACTCAGACACTAAGAAGTGCCTATTAAGAAAAGGGATTTTTTTTTTTTAATGTGCAGATACAACTAGGGCTCTTAATTCTTATTTAGTTACTAAGTTTCTGAAACTAGTGAAATCTCATGCCTGAAGATGTCCTGGACATCTATTATATATATCCTGGACATTTATCCTATATCCTGGACATTTATCACACTTGGTGCCTAGCTGTGAACCCATGAGTTTAGGCATCCATTTTAAAAAGCAGGTGAAGGTTTCCTTTGCATTTGTGTCCACTTTGAATGTCTATTGCACAGCGGGCAGGTGAGAAGGCAGTGATAGTGAGGTGAAGGCACTGCCTCAGGTAGCAGGTTATCTGGATATCTGGATTCTATGCCTGGGTCTGCCAAGCCTTCTTATATTAGTTGCATCATTTTTGAGCTTCATTCTTTCCTATCTACAGAACAAGGAAAACAAATCCCAATTTACATTGGCATTGCTTGCATTGCCAGCATTAATTCATTGCTGTCTGTAAAGGAGATCAACCCTCTGATAAAAGGTGCTAGAGGAATGCAAAATATGTCTATAATATAAATATGAAAATGGGGATACTGTCAAGGTTTGCCTTGGCTAAATCAAAGGTTCCAATACCAGCTGTAGTCCCTCTGAGAGCTGAAACTGTCTGGTGTTTGGATATGTGGCAGGATATGTGAATTCTGATGAGGGCAGGAATAATATTTAGCACTAGTGAAGATTTTCTTTAAAGGTAAAGTTTCTGTTTCTTATTAGCACAGAGAGTTTTACTGTCCAGCTTGTCATGGTTGTGTGATTTTTGTTGCAAAGAATGTGCTTCATCTCTGCTCTGTGTTCCTGTTGGCTTCTGTCTCTGTGAGTACATCCAGGTACTCAAGGACCTGTAAGTGGTCCATCACACTATCTTTTTATTTTTTTATTTCTTACTATCAAGTCTCATAGGGTTCTAGTGACAGCCATTAAGTCTTTATGACATGTTATGGAAGCAACATAAAAGGAACATTTAGGATGAGATTGAGTGAAGCAAACAAATGAGAAGAGAAAATTTCTATTCAAAATTCACCTCAAATGAGGGTCAATGTAGAACACACAAGTGCACAAGCCAAATGTAAGTAATAATAAAGGGTCTGTCTTACAGAAATAGAACATCCAACTTCTGGACAGTGGCTGGAGTCAGCTATACCTCAGACATACGTGATTCTTGGTGTACTAAACTAACCTACTAAACATATGCTGTATGGGTTTGTAAATATTAGCAAATGCTGTTCTTAACTGCCAGAATGCAAATTTAGAGGCAAAATTTCTCAAATGGTCTGGTCCCATGGGTGAAATAACTAGTAATGAGAATATGAAGAACAGTAGTTCCTTATTCAGTGAAGTGCTGTCAGCAGGGGCAGGGTAAGGATTCTGAGCATGGTCTTTGCCAGCCTTTTTAGGCCTTCTACTGCTAACCTCACCACTTAGTCCTTCATCATCACACACCATGTTTCCAGCACATACCTCCCTTTTGGCATCAGCAATATTTTATATTGATTCCAGACCTCAGGCAATGGACACCATCTAAGTACCACAAACAGAATTGCTTCTTAACTTGGTTACAACTTTTTCCACCAAAATACATTTTCCAGAAAATAACATTTTTTCACTGGCAACTACATAACTACTTTTTAAAAATTATTATTATTTATTTTCCCTCTGGAGACACACTGGTACTTTGAAAGCTCTTGGCAGAAGTCTGTCAAGTTGGCTGCCTAGCTAAAGGTGTGACTGCCTGATGGACTCAGAATCTGGCTGAGCTTCTTGCAGAATCAGCCAAGTCTCTTGGCTTCCCTCCTTATAGATGAGCAGGTATTTTGGCTGGCCAGTGGACTGAGTTGTTCCCATTTACTGGAAATTTGGCTGCTGGCATTTTGTCATAAGTATAATGTTAGCAGCCTGGAGTTCTACACAAAGCAGAAGCTGCCGTGTTTGGGATTTTCCTTCCTGCCGCCACTAGTCAACAGTGGTGAATAGACAGCACCAACTAATGCCCTTTCACAAGCTATTGCATCCAAATAGAAAGGTCTTGATATCACTTTTGATCCGAGTTTGTGTTTCAACCCCTGCCTAACACTGGTGGCAGAAGACTGCAGTGATTTCTGGTGTGGCCCAAATACGACTTGTTTTCATTAGTTGATTCATTTTTTCCAAGAGGAGTGAAGAAGATAAAAGCTATTGTGTGCCCTCCTTTTTTCGACTCATCTTGTGATCTGCCAACATATTTCAAAAAGTCTCATGGCTTAGATCCTTGACCTTAAGAAAGTATTAGATTTTTTCCTCATTCCTGCTACATGTGAGTGCATGTGATGGTCTTGTCTATTTTTGTTTATGTAATGAAACATCAGTGCCCCAAAGGCACTGGTCATTCATCTACTTATGCCAGCATTCTTGGCACTCTCTTGGCTTTTTCCAGACAGTCTTTTTGTGCATCAGCATCAACACATGAGACAGCATGCCTTCTTACATCTTTTTCAAGGGACCTCTTAAAAGCTTTCCTTATTTGTCTTCTCTACACAATTTATTTTAAATTTGAATGTAGCTAACAGACAACCAATCTGACAAAGAATATAGACATTGTGTTTTTAGAGATGAGGATCACTGTCTTTCCAATGAATTTGTATGAATATTTTTTTCAGGAGGTATAACCTTGTATATCTAAAGTGTAAAAATGTTTAATGGCAGTCAGTTTAATACACATTGTACATTCAATTTGTCTTGTCCAGCCCAGGCCAGGAACATCTTTTATATCTCATTAATGTAACTCATATATTCATGCAGAATATTGCATACTGCACACATTCAGTGCAATTACAATTAAACCTTTGGACCATAATCCATCTTCTTGGATCCTCTGAGTTTTCCAGTGTCACGCAAAGTATATAAAACAGGCACTCCTTTCTCAAGAGTTTGCAAAGAAATTATTTGAGCTAGACAAATTTTGAGCAAAGTGTGTTTGGATTATTTGTCCGAGTGTTATTTATAAATCCAGTTTGAATTCAGTAGATACCTTTGTCTAGATCCTGGTCTTTCTCTTCTTTTACCACAAAGATAGAGGAAGATGTGACAGATACTGGATTTATGTGACAGCCTGGGAGTCGGGTGCTTGGTCTGTGGGAAAGCCTGGGTTAGCAGCACAACTCCTCATTATAGTATTACAAAAGAAAGACCACAGAAAAGTGTCCAGGAATGAGCCTCTACCTGTTGTGTGAGAAACTCCCTGGAAGGCTGGGGCTACAAATGTTTGTCCAAAGTGAAAGTGCATCAGCAGATAACTGGAGAGTGGCTCTTTGACCACACGTGCTGATTATGTCAATTTTCTGAAAGGTGAGCAATGGAGACAGAGAATAGAGTCTGGATAATTCATGTCCTTCACAAGGGCCAGAGCTCTTGAGATACTGAATAAAGGGACAACTGTCTCCTCCAGAGCAGTCCTGAGAACTACTGCTGCTCTGCATATTTATATTTACATTCTGTGAAAATACTTGAAATTAAATATTTTTTATTAGCCAGAACATGACATGTCAAATTAAATAAATTTCTAATAATTTGTTTGGGAAGAAGATTCAGATTCTGAATTTCCATTTTTTATTTGGCTTCCAAAGTACAAAATCAATTATTTGACAGCCATCTGGTAGATGTGTCTGATGAAATTGCTCAGAACAAATTTTACTTAAAATTTTGTGTTTATGTAAACATAATTTTCTGTATTTATTATAACCTCATTGCTAAGCAAATATTTTAACCATTTGCATTCCCCTTGGCTCCCCCATTTCTGTAAGGTTTTCAAGGACAACCAAAACATCCAAACGCAGCTTGTTCTTTTCTGTGGGGATTTCCATGCTCAATATGCAGTTCCCTTGAAAGACCTGTGAGAACAATCCATGTTTTTATGGATGTTATCTAAAAATGTGTGTATTTTCTTATTATGTTGCACACTGAGGAGCAACGTATGTGTTATCCCTTTCTTTTCTAAGTACAGAAAATGAGACACAGGTAGGCTGATTGTTGCCTTGACTTTACCCTGGCAAAGCACCCAGAAGAGTCAGAGGTTCTCTTATCTTTGGTGAATTGAAGGAGTTAGCAGATAAGGTACAGTAACTGATCACAGTCATGGTCACAGAACTGCAAACTAAGGAGAAAAGTCTATTTGTTCTCTAAAGGTGTCTAAAGCTGTCCACACTCAAATAGTTGTACTTATCCAGGTGGATGGGCAGCAGCTGCTCTTTGTGGGGTGGTGGTTGGAAGCTGAGCAGTGAAACTATTGTACAAATGCATGTTCCCTAATGTTAGGTCTCAGATTCTATACTGGAATATGGTCACACTACCAGGAGCACTGGCTGGGAACTGATGCAACAGCTTTATCAATCCAATAAATGCAAGAAAAGTGGGTAATTCAAGCTTCTATTGGAATGATATCTGCTTCCTCAAACCTATGGTGCTCCACCCACATTGTAAAGCTGACCATCTGTCCAATGTCCTTGTTTTAAAGATTGACCTCAGGAATTGTTTCAGATAGTTAGAGAGATTAGCTGAGCAGATGGTTTTAAGTAAACATCCACCCAAGTGGTTAACACGTGCTTATCACCCCAGCAGAGCCAACAGTCATGTGCCTGCATTCAGAGCATCAGAAGTCGGTTCTGCTGAGTGGTGCAACTCCTGCAGTGCCCAAAAAAGGTACCAACATAAACTCTGATTTAGTGAAGTGTTTAAACCTGTGTTTAAATAGCACTGCAGCAATCAGATGTGAACCTTGAATTAAGAACCTTGTTCAATTAGAGGAATACAGGAGTTTCCATGAGAAATCAGACTGAACATCCAGATGGTCCAAGCCCACCTGAGACTGTGCCCAGACAGATGGAATCCATCTGCCCATCAAAAATGGAAATCTCCATTCTTGATTCCCACTGCTAAGCAGAGGGGTCAGAAAGAGGCATGGAATTTCTCAGTGCCTTTTTGTCACTGTGTGTCATCTTGCTGCTGCAAGCTTTGAACCTGAGAACTGCTTGTAATTAAATATGGAATGGATTTTTGAGTAAAGTGTGCATTAGTGATGGATCACTAATTTGAGTAAAGTGGGCATTGAAGGGTGCTGGGACCCAGGGAAATGAATGAGGATTGGCTGATACAGTCACTAGACTTGCAGACAAATCAGCTCAACAAGCATGTACAATTTCAGTTCATTTTGCATTGGTCTCAAAGCATATACATGTCTTGAAAGGCATATGCTGAAATTCTAGGTAGGGTTCCAGGCACCTTGAGCTGATTTAAATTTGGGCAGTCTTAATCTTAACTTCTCCTTTTTCTCCTTCCCAGCCTCATATTCCTTTCTTCTTCTATGCGCTAAATCTAACATTTATATGTCTGCAATATGATCTGATTTGTAAGATCACAGAATGGTTTGGCTTGGCAGGGATCTTTAAAGGGCATCTAGTCCAAACCCCCTGCAATGGGCAGGGACATCTTCAGTGAGATCAGGTTGCTCAAACCTCCAGCTCTTAAATGTTTCCAGGAATGGGGCATCTACCACATTTCCAGGCAACCCATTCCAATGTTTTGCCACCATCATTGTAAAGAACTTCTTCCACATATCTAATCTAAATTGACCCTCCTTCAGTTTAAAACCAAGACCCCTTCTCAGATTACGACAGGCCCTGGTGGAACGTTTGTTCCCATCTGTTTTATAGACTCCCTTCAAGATGATCTGGTTTATAGAGGCTGACTTTTTGAAGGTTTTGGTTTTTTTTTTTTTTTTTAATTGCCAAGGCTACCTGCAAGCCTATGGACCATTTATACCCTTTCCCCCTGATAAATTCTGGAATTCACCAGCCAGACAGACACGTGTGTCTCATCTCTTTCACTCAGCTGTGGGAAGATTTAACCTTCTAAGATTCCGTTAGTGGTATATCTAATTAATTTTCTCTTAGTGTTTGGAGCTGCACTGCATATGGGGGCACTGTATCTGCAGAGCCAGCTCTTTTAGCCAGAATCAGACCATACTTCTGGCAAGAGGCCACCAGAGCAGGAGAAGCAGCAAACCTATTTATAATACTCATTTTGTCCATCAGAAGAATGTCAACAATCAAATTACCATAACCTGCCTGAACCAGCTCAGCCCTCCTGCAAATGAAAGCCCAGATTGTATTGGGAATGTTTGTTTTGCCATTTTTCAAATACATGAAGAAATCAATGGCGTATTCATGGCAATCAGTAGAGCAAGTAGTTATTTTAGATGGACAATCCCCAAACCCTTATTGCTGGCACTAAGGGACTGCACTGCTGGCTGGTAGCAGCATTAATGCTATCTGGGTAAACCCAGATTTGCCTGAGTCACAAATTTAAGCTGTATCAGCTGCCATGCTTTCATCTATTAGTTTCAGGAATGTGGTTTCTGCACCAGATCCATCTGGAAATTACCTCCTTAAGACAGATTGCTTGTCATTATCTCCTTAGGGCTTGTCTTCAGTGCTAACCTCTGCTTTTTCTTTTTTTTTTAACCTTGGGGTAGCTGATATACATCAATTTTCTGAAGGTAAAAGGAAAGGTAAAGAATACCTGCGGCCACAAGAACAGTTGCAGTTGGACAGGAGAGAGATACTGGCTATGGGTTAGAACCTTAGTACAGTAGGACTTCATAATCTTAGGTACACCTAGGAGTTGTCTACCCTGTCATTTCATTCCTGCTGGTAGACCTGCTGGACAAGTGAGTTTGGGGGTGAGACTGTGCAATGTGCACAAGAAATACTAGGGTTTTGTGGTTTTTTCTTAATTTTTTAAAATTTTTTTAAATCATGATTTTGGAGGCCCAACTGTTCCATTTTGATCTATAAAAAAATTCAGTTCTCTGCTTTTCACACTGTTTCACACACAGGTTAGTCTTTGTTTTCAACTACATTAAGGTCCTCCTGTACCTTCACCTTGATCATTTTATTGCATGATAGATAGCACTTTTTTATTGACAGGGAAGTAGCTTGTTGTTGTTAATATTTTCAAGGAGGTGCACTGGAGAGGAATATTGACTGGAGAAGCATTAACCAGCTGTCCCAGAACCTGGAACAGAATCCCAAAACTTCACAGGCAGGTATATAGACCCGGTGTGGTCAGGCAGCTAAGTCCATCTGCAAGCCCCGAAACATTTGGATACATTCCCCTAGCAAGACACAGAAAGATGCTATTCCATTAGGTTTCTTATGTAGATATTTAGATGTTTTTCTGTTCAAATTATCCTCCCTCCTCGTGGAAAACTTGCCCCTTGAAAGCTAGGATTAATACTAAACCTTTTGCTACTCACATTACAAGGCGAGGTCTGCAAACTTAGCCAAGACTATATAATGATGATAATGATATATCTTCCTTTCTCAGAATTGGAAATGATGCCACCATGTTCAACGAAGGTAGAAGATTAAAGTATTTAATCTCCTTGGTTATATTAAATTATCAGATTGATGAAAGAGGCGGGGAAGGAAAATGAAGATCATGAAGCTGTCTTAAGCCATGCTAACGTTTTGCTTACTTGGTGTATTGACACTGCCAGAAGCTACATCCTCATTCCTAACTTTTTATGAGTCTACATATTATAGGATAGTTTAACAGCTGGGTTTTTCAGCCTGCATGTTTGCAGGTCTCTCCCTGACTTCAGTTTCACTTTGCATGCTCTCTTTCTCCCTTCCACGCCCTGCTCCTTCCCCAGTTAGAGATGCAAATACCAGATAACTGACAGTTCAAGAGCTTGTGATCACCACTGGCTTTCATGATTGGAGATCATTATTAAATGAGACATGTGAAATCCTCAGGCATGGAAAAAGTGTAGCTAGCTTACAGTTCAGGCTTCTCCAGAGAACTTATGCCTGGAGACCTGAGATGGCTTAAATGCTGAAGTTCCTGTCATTTTTGAGTGTGAAGGTGACCTCAAAGTGATCACTGCTCCTAACCTGCAGCTGGGCAAGTTTAAACAGTCCTGGTCAGAAGTGTGAGTTCTCTCTTTGATCTCTCTGAACAGTTAATTGTTTATCCTCAATTAAATATTTACTTTGGACTTGTTTTCTAATCTAGGGCTTTATGCTGCACGTTGCAGGTGGAGGCTCTTGCCATTTTAATACCACTGATATAATTTTCAAGATAAGCTTTAGTGTCTTACAAAAAGTCTGAGGTTCCTGAGCATGCAAGTAATTTCTAAAAGGAGTCTTGAACTTATAAGTCACTTTACAGAAAAGAAAACTCTAATGATTAGACAGAATGCACCCTGATATATAGGAAGTTATGAGTAAATTTAAGGATTTAGCTTAAGTCAGTAGGCAGTTAACTAAAGCTAAATCAACATAGAAAATGCTATGTCTACTCAGATTATATCAGGTTAACATCAGTTTCTATACAAATATAAGACTTACTTTCCTAATACCTTTATAGCTGTGTGATTGCAACTTTACACAAGCAACTGCTCTGAGAAGCATGAACATGTCTTTCAGTGACATCATTGCTATAATGCCATACTGCACCTAAATTAAATAATGATTTGGTGTCATGCATTTAGATGAGAATACTGATGTGGTACAAGATAATCACCCATCTCTTCTGCGTATTCTGAAGTTGTTCCCAGCAGAGAGTCTTCCTCACATGCAGACTCCCACGTTCCCAGCAATGGCACTCACAAGGAAACATTTGGACCACTGGTTTTGAAACAGCCCATATGGCAAGGCAGGGCTGATAGCAGAGGATCTGGGTGCCTTGGAGGTTAAATTTGAGACACCAAGTCAGCTGTGTGGCACTGACCCAGACTATGGACTTGGAAGCTCAAGCTCTTGGTTATTTTCCAGACCTAATGGCTGGACTCAGAACAAGAGGCACATCCCCAGTGGATCCAGCCTGCATTTTATCAGAAGGGCATTGAAAACACTGTGGTGGAACATTCTGGGGTTTATGAGTATATATTTTTTAATAAAACCCTTTTACATTGCAAGTTTCTCACTACTCTCAACTGTTCAATTTTGGCAATCACCTTTTGTCATATTCACTTAATTAGTCCCAACATATTTCATTCATTTGACTCTGACAGTGTTTGGAGACTGTCTAAAAATTCATTTTCAAGGAAAAATGACAAGAAAAAATTAGAAGTAACCTTTACAAATATTCTTCTTTTGAGGCCTGAGTAGATAAATTATGTATGTTAATGACACTCTTTCCTTTAACATCACATCACTTCACAGTGATTTTATGATTAAAATGTACTATTTCTCTCCTCATGTTTCTTGTTTTCTTTCTGTCTTTAGACAACTGCTTTTCCAAAACAAGCATACACTTTTTATGAATTCTGTTCATCTAGCATATGAGGGAGACACTGTAATAAAAGCATAATATATTATTAATACAATAAACATTTTAAAACAGTTTCTATTTTATATTTGTGTGGTAACATTTAACAAATTTTCTGGTAAAAAATATAGTATAATAATCATTGTACTGAAATATCAGTTATTCTTGAGCTTGAGAATGTGTAATCTAAATAGAGGACTTCTAAAAGCCATATAGCTATTCATTTACTCACTGGGTTCTGATTCAGCACTTACCTAAATTCCTGTGCAGTGAAGCATTTAATCTTAGATTAACTTAATGTTTAAATTTTTTTTTTTTCAAGAAAACACTTAAACTAAATGTACCCATTATCAAACTGAATTATAATTCCACATTAATCAGGACAGTCAACTGGGCTTAAAAAGAACCATGAAAGTCCTTTGGGCCATGTCTCCACCTAGAAATTGTACTGTTCCAACTATATTCTTAATTGAGGATGAAGATATATTGACAGTGAAGTGTTTATAGGAGAGCAGTTCATTACCTTAACAGAAGCAGAAAACTGTATCTGCTCTTTTCAGCTGCATTTCCCTACAGGTTTTAGCTATATAGTTACGCTGACAAAAGTCCTACCTCAGACCAAATTGCTAAACAGTCCTCACTGAAAATGGCAAAGAAATGAGTAACCTTATCTGTCAAAGACATCCTGAGTTTGTGAAGATAGAGCTGGATGGAAAAATACTTGCTGTGCCTGAAAAAGTGATCCTACTACTTAGTTAACCAAAGGGTTCCCAATTGATTAGGCTTTTTGGGGGGGTAAAGACAAATCCAGCATATCACTGTAACAAGATAAAATACATATGGGGATAGTAAAGTCTGAAGTAGGACACTAAAAGAGGTTACAGCTTTATAACTTAATCTATATTGTCAGTTTCTTTCATGCCTTGGTTTCTGTTTTCATTCACATGTTGCAAATGGCACGAACAGCAGACAGTAATTAAAGAAATGAGACAAGGATACACTGCTAGGAAGCATCACTGTAACACAGCAGCCTCAGAGGATAGAGCTGTATTCCTACAGCAGGTAAAAACAAGGGCATCAGCTAAAACCCAGCAAAGCACAGAGAATGCCTCTAACAGCACGTCTGCTGCAAAAGTTAGTGGACTGGATTAATATTATTTTTGAGAATTTCTTTTTTAGGGTTGAAATTTTCAGGTAACATACCCTGATGTTAAAGTGATTTACAAGGAGAAAATAATAATTTTTCTAATTCTCATGAGGCTCTGGAACTGAGAGGAATTCTCAGTACTATATTTTTAACACTGGTTTACTTAAAGGACTCTGGATGTTTTATAGTAAGCTTTTTATTTCTATTTGATTACTGTAATCAGTGGCTGATTAATAATATGAGAGAATAGGAAAGAAGGAAACATGAAGTCTTTAGCAAAGAATTTTTTCACCTAGTAAGTCTTTATGGGGCATTAGAATTGTAAATTTGCATAGTAGAAACTAAGTCTTAAGTAGGCAGAAAAGAGTCCCCATCACTTCAGATGATCAGCTTCATTTATCTGATTTGTTAATGTCCTATACCAGTGTTTGCTTATTGTGTTTGCACAATACTTTTTCTAAAATTTTTATCATTCTTAAATTTCTATTAGTTTTTTATTCCTAAAAAATAAACCAACAAGGTAGAGAATCCAGGTATTCAGAGGTATCCTTTTACTCTTTTTTTTCCAAGAAGAAGAAGAAGTGCTGAAATATTTTTTGTGTTATGACTTAAGAAGAATATTGCAGGTTTTGGTTTGTTTGTTTGCTTTTCTTTTTTTTTCCTTGGCTTCCCAAAAAGGCTTTCCTGGGAATCTTTGAAATTAAGACTTTAAAGGTGTTATGGAATTTAAGGTAAACATATTTCATTTAATCCAAAAGCAGATCAGTATGAGGGAGATGTCCCCAGATGATTTGTCAAGAGATTTATCAATTCCTAACAGATTAGTGTTCTTTTACCTGACAGGGAATATTCAAATATATAAACCTATAATACTATAACATAAATCTATGCCTATAGGCATATAGGAAAGTCACATTCATGGCTCTTAGTAGTAGCTCTGTGGTTCCTATGAGGAATTTGAAAAGTCTACATGTGCCATTACTGTTACCCAAATTTTAATCTAATCCCTAAACATGAAGTCTAGGATAACTTTTAAAATTACCTATCTTGGAATTCTCACCCATTTAGAAACTAAAAATCATATTGGGAAACAATTTTGTAAACACGTGACTGAGAGATGTCGTATTTTTAACATATGAATATCTGGAAGATGTTTCTGTTTTCATTGGAAATTGATGAAAATTGAATTCTCTAAGGTTAAGTGAAGTACTGATCATTTCAACCCCCCAACTCTTCCCTGAACTGATCATGCAAAAATGCTTTTATTTTGTACTATACTGCAGAAACTGATAATACTGTCAGAGCTGTCAGTCTTAAACCTTAAGCCATTTTATTTTTCTACATTCATTTGTGTAGGTCAGAACTGTGTTTGTCTGTTCTCTAAAGGAAAAAAAAAGATATTAAAAAAGGTCAGTGCCAGAAACTGAGCACTCATACAACACTTCGCTAACAACTTGGTGCCAGTAAGTAGCCACTGGGACTGGTGACACACTTCCTTTCTGAGCACTGACAATAAAGAATGTGAATAGCACATTGCATAACCTGAAATTTGCATTCCAAAAAATAGAGCAAGAGTTGAAATGATCTACAATCTGAAATCCGAACACCCAGAGTACAAGAAATCAGCTATTCTCAGAGGCCACTACAGTTTGAAAAAAATTGCAAGTCTTGCTGCCCTACTCGCTTTCCCAAAATGTGACAAGCAAAGACAGCTTTGTATGGAGCACTGCCATCACATTCTCAATTGGCTAAGCACTGTTACAGAAGTGAACACAGGCAATATGCTCTGTGCATCTTTATATATAAATATGTCTCAACATCTAGATTTATAATTTGATGTGATAAAATCCCATTAGGGGAAATAAATACTATAGAAAAGTTTTCAGATTCCACTCTTAACTGTCCATAATACACATAGGAATCCATCTGTGAATGCTAAATTGATTTACACATGCAAATTGCATAACTGGTTGAACAGTTACCAGACTTGTGTGCTCAGGTGGGGGATTATTTTAACATCTACCTCAAATTGTGTGGATGCAGTGTAGGCGTTCTGCTGAGTTTATGACTAATATCCCTCAGGGGAGACCTACGAAAGAGGGAACGTAATCTGTCAAGAACACACTTAATTTGATTAGTTTGAGCTTAAACATTTAAGCAGCCTTTGAACCTGAGCCGAGATAGTTCCAGGAACCTTCTTTAAGAAAAGTTCCTCTGGTGGACTGCAGGTTCAGGATTGCCATCTCTTCCTTATTAAAGGAACATACCGTACATAAAAAGATACTATGCTGGATCTGGAAAATATTTTACAGGTGTTCACTAAGACTGCATTTAGGTACTTAAATACAACATGCACTACCTTCAGACAGTATTTTGTATTTAGGGCATGACCCTGATTCAGGAGGTTACATATGGCAGGGCTTGTTTGGTTTTCAGTTTCATTGCATTTTGTGTTTCTGCTCACCTCTGTCTTATCTAATTGTTCCTCTTGCTTTACACATCCACTGGCTGCAGGCTTCTTCTAAGAGAGTGTAGACAGTCCATCTCTATGCAAAGAAGTACTTTGGTTTATTGGGTTTTCAGGGTTTTTCTAAAGCTGCTTCTCCCCATACGTTCCTTCCTTCTGTTTTAAATTTGTGTCTCCCCATATGCTGGACCTTGAGAGAGGCACGTACCTCTGGAAGTAGCCAGCACTCTTCCAATTCTTATCTAAAGGAATCCTACAGGAAACCTTGGAGCTCTTACAAAAATTTGGACTGTCTGTTATTTATCAGATTTACAAGGACACTAGTCTTTCGCTATCAAGCCCTCCTGAAGCCACTCACTGTTCTCTTCCTTTCTCCTTGCTTTTAACAGTAGAGGTAAACATTGACTTAAGTTTGCTTTGTGGCATCTATCTGTAATAAAAAGGTTAACTATAAATGCTGACAAGATCTTAGCTCAGTATTAGTCCTGAAGCCCTGACATCAGCACCCGGTTATGTCAAGTTACAGGCTCTCTAGCAACTGACAACAAACATTTAGACCCAGCCTTTACTGGGTGGGGAAACTGCAAGAGCATCTTCCTCACAGTAACCAGTGGTCTTTTCCCAGGTTTGTTAGTCAGAGACTTTAATAGGTGCACATCTCTCAACATCTTCTTTGTTACAAAGTTCCCAGTATTAATTTTCTCTCATGTGAAAAGGCCCATACATTTTCTGTATGGCTGGTTCTTGTGACAAGCCAGAAACTGAAGCAACCTCACTTGAGTAACAACACAGAGACATATTATAAAGCTATCTTTTAAAGTGTATTTCAATCGTGGCATTGCAATTACATGCAGGTAAAGCACTGCACAAATATCCAATGCTTGAGAAAATTAAAAGGGATGGTCTGATAGAAACAGCCCATTCTAATGTTTGAGGAGCAGCTGGGTTTAGAAACTGTTCCAGGAGTACAGTAATACAGTTTGGGCTTCTTAGAGGGTAGACTTTATCATCCCTCTCTGAGGAAACCTGATAAGTGGTCAAAAAGGAAGTAAATAAAAAATGTTAAAAATAACATTGCATAGAATTATGACAGTGTGTAACTTGGCATCCTGTAGGTCAGATAAATTAGTGAGTATAATTGTGACAGAGAATATTGTCCAGCAGGAATAGGAGGCAAAACTTTCATTCCAAGCTGTATTGATTCCATGGCCCTTTTCTTGCTGCCCTGTCCCTGCATCCTTTTGTTTACTCTTTGTTTTTAAATGTTTGAATCAGGGTAAATCACATCACCATATCACAGCTGCCTGTGAAAACACATTCCCACAACTGAGAGCTGTAGATAGTGCTAAATAATACTTTAAAATTATTTGGAGACTATTAGGTAAAAGAAATATTCACCATATTCTATTATTACATTAATTCAAAGAGCTTCTTTGAGTGCATTTTTGAGCTGAACTAATTTTTCAACATTTTCACCTAGAGTGATATCTTGCACACACTATTTGGTTATAAACAACCACAACAACAGAGGATAAGTGAGTTGACAACAGAGATGGGTCTGCTCCAAAACTCCAGTTCTGAATGTATCTGAACTTCAGCAAGTTCAAAGAGAAGTGAATGCAATGAAACTCAGCCCGTTTTAAAATGTTTTTTTTTTTTTCTGAGTCCATGGGTTCCATTCATTTTCGTTGATACAAATTAGTTCTCACCTGGGGTGTTTGCATTTACTTCTCTGACAGACAATTTAAAATTGAAGCAGAGGCTGGGAGGAGCATCCTGCTAGCATAGAAAAGAGATCTGGTGGTTTAGAGACAGAACTGGTGGTTCCTCTTTTCCTTGTTGGTTGAAGGGGCACTCTTCATGCCACTGCTCCTCCTTCCTTCAGCTGGCACCAGGAGACTTCCTCTCCTCTTCCACACTTCTGCAATTGCTGACACCCTCTGAGAGTACAGAGAGCCACAGTTTCTGTCCTTGAACAGAAGTGCTTTTCAGAACTTTGGTTGCAAAACACAGGAACCCAAAGAACTTGTATATTCTCTGACTTCTTGCTATAATTTTTTTTTTAGTTCCTTAACACATGCCAATCCCTTGATAATTTCAATGTTTTTCTAGGGGAAAGGACACATTTGCTTTGTGAGGAAGCTACAAAGAGCTCTATGCAACAGATTCTCTTAACATAACCTCTCTAATCAAGCATGCACAAACCAATCTTTCAGCAATAAGATACAAGACACAGCATTTTTAGGCCTTGAGCTGATCTGGTAGGAAGAAACTGAAGGCTGACAGGTTACAACCATTTGGCAAGCCAAATAATACCCAAGAAATACATAGTTTACTGGATTAAATTTCTCTGTTCTAAATGGAAAAGTCAGCCTTGGTCAGTATTTCTGCAGTTATAAAGGCAATGGCATGATCCTTTGGTAATGCCAAGAGAAGTCCTGCTGAGCCTAAGGCAGTTTGAGTGAGAGTCCCTCTGCTGCTACTCTCCCACTTCCAGTAGCATCCTCCTGCACCCATCCCTGCAGTAACAGCATCCTCCTGCACCCATCCCTGCAGTAGCACCATCCTCCTGCATCCATCCCCACAGTAGCACCATCCTCCTGAACCCATCCCTGCAGTAGCACCATCCTCCTGAGCCCATCCCTGCAGTAGCACCATCCTCCTGAACCCATCCCTGCAGTAGCACCATCCTCCTGCACCCATCCCTGCAGTAGCACCATCCTCCTGCACCCATCCCTGCAGTAACAGCATCCTCCTGCACCCATCCCTGCAGTAGCACCATCCTCCTGTGCCCATCCCTGCAGTAGCACCATCCTCCTGTGCCCATCCCTGCAGAAGCACCATCCTCCTGAACCCATCCCTGCAGTAACACCATCCTCCTGAACCCATCCCTGCAGTAGCACCATCCTCCTGCACCCATCCCCTCCAGCACCCATCCCCACAGTAGCACCATCCTCCCTGCAGTAGCACCATTCTCCTGCACCCATCCCTGCAGTAACAGCATCCTCCTGCATCCATCCCTGCAGTAGCACCATCCTCCTGCACCCATCCCTGCAGTAGCACCATCCTCCTGCACCCATCCCTGCAGTAGCACCATCCTCCTGCACCCATCCCTGCAGTAGCACCATTCTCCTGTGCCCATCCCTGCAGTAGCACCATCCTCCTGTGCCCATCCCTGCAGTAGCATTCTCCATCCCTGCATCCATCCCCTGCAGTTCTCCTGCACCATCCTCCTGTGCCCATCCCTGCAGTAGCACCATCCTCCTGTACCCATCCCTGCAGTAGCACCATCCTCCTGCACCCATCCCTGCAGTAGCACCATCCTCCTGCATCCATCCCTGCAGTAGCACCATCCTCCTGCACCCATCCCTGCAGTAGCACCATTCTCCTGCACCCATCCCTGCAGTAGCACCATCCTCCTGCACCCATCCCTGCAGTAGCACCATCCTCCTGCACCCATCCCTGCAGTAGCACCATCCTCCTGTGCCCATCCCTGCCAGTAGCTAATCCCCAAGGCAGGAGCCGTTGCCAGCACTGTGGCTGTGGACAGGAAGCTCTTCAGCCCGGGGCTGGAGCAGGTGGAGGAAAACCTGCAGGGGCCAGCATTCAAAGCACCTTTGTTAGGCAGCACGCACCTGCCAGCAGGGGCATGCCCTGTGCATCTCCTCCATGCAAGATCCAACATGCCCAGTGTCAGAGCAGGATTAGGAGAGAGATGTGGGCATGCATTCTCAAGAGATGATTCCCTCTGACCTCCTCCCCTCTCACGTGATGCAATCACTCGAGAGTCTCGCTGTTCCAGGCTTTTGACAGTTCAGAGGTCTGCAAAGGGTTGAGCCAGACTTGTTTTGTATTGCAGCTGAAATACATCTGGGACAATGGTTAAAAGGAGACCTGTCTGCAAGAGCTGGAGGATTTTAGAGGTATGGAGGGCTTCTGTCCATCTCCTACATATATGGAATGTCTGAAAGAATAATTGGGCTGTCTGTTTTCCAGTCAGAGGCTTGTTGCTTTTTACTTGTCTTATTCCAATACACTATTTTTGAAGCAACATATTTGGTTCAGCAAGTGCACTTGGGAGCCTTCACCCATGTCCTCACAGCCCCTGTGCCCAGCTGAGCTCTTTCACAGCACAGCAATGCCCTGTGCCAGGCACCATCCAAGACACAACACTCTATTAACTATCACTGCATGAGGCAGATACTCAAACAGGGATATTTCTGAATAGAAACTGCACTGTCCAAGCCTGAACAACGTATGGAGACGGACCACTCAAACAGGACAGAGTGGTGGTTTAAAACCCTTCCCTTTCTTCCATATTACTTGCAGCCTTTACTCTTTACAGTTCAGTAGGCAGAAGGGCTTTGGTGGTCCTTTCCAGAATGAGAAGAAGAAAAAAAAATACCCTCACTCTTCCCAAGTAATCTTTCATTGTCTTTAATCAAAATTTGCCTATGTGCGAAAGTGTAGCAAAAGTTATTTCCAACCTGAGGATTAAGTAGAAGTCAGCTGTTGTAGAAACCATGTGCTGGCTCTGTACACAGGATTGAAATTCACTTATATTGTGCACAGTCCTTCAGGGAGAAAGTACAAGGAATAAAGAATATTCCAATCCTAGTAATTCTATACTGTTACTATAATAACAGTATTACTATTGTTATCCTAAATATGTATCTGATTCCACTGTCTTCCCTGTTGGCCCAGCTGGTGTTGGTATTACAGCAGAGGCAGCTTATCCAGCCATAGAGAAGATACCATGAGAAGAACCAGGGTATGAGAAACTGCCAGAGCTCAATGGGAATAAGTAATGTGCCTAAAACTGCTCCCAGAAGAACAATAAATCTTTTGAGTTTGGAAGACTTTCTTTTATGGAGTACTTCATAGCTCAGCTTTGTGAATGTGACTGTTTCATCTGAGGGCTTTGCATGTCACAGGTGGCCCATGTTGGTTTCAATGGTTTTTTGCAAGTGCCTAAAAGAGGATTTGTGAGTTCTGATATATTGTCTCCCATATGTGAGACAATACTTAGTGTTGCAGAAAGATAGATCTTTTTGTGCCGTGCATTCCAGTTCATGTGTAACCTCCAACAATCGGTTTTACCTACCTTATCAACATGGAATTTGCATAGTTTAAAGAAATAAAAATGTACTGGGAGCTATGGCTGTGTAATATCTGCCTTTCCATGGAGCTGAGTTTAAAAGTCAGATCAGGTGTGCTGGAATCTCTTCTTCTACCCAGTCTGTTTAAAAGCAGGCATAAATGAGAGACTGACCAAAAAAGGCAGAGAACTGGATATGCAGCTTTGAAATTAGTTCAGGAGACTATCAGAGTCATTCTTTCCATTGTTATTTGAACACACTCATTACTGCACAGTACAGTGTATTCTTTGGAAAATGAGTGCATATGGGGGAACAGATTGGACAGCGTTACAGTCTAAAGTTATTTGCTATTCACTCTGCAAGGTACAACTGAAAACATAATTCACTGCAGGGACTAACTGAAAGGCGCATATTGCCTGTGTGTGCATTGGCAAGCTTTCAGGGTGCTCCTGTGAGCTCTTCCCTACCCCTGCTCCCTTGTCCTGAAGTGGGTACTCAGTTGTCCTGGAAAGCCTGTGCTGAACTGCAAAAGTCACATATGAAAAGACCACGAGATGATTTGATCTGCCTCCTTAGCCGTTCTAGATCCCATATTTTATATTATTCAAGGCCTTTTTACTTTTTTTATCTCTCTCTGCACCACTGTTTGAAGATATTCAATCTTTCTATCCACACAGGACCAAATTCAAACTTTATGTCTAAACCACGATCAATGTAAACTATATTAGATTTCTAACATGGAAAACTGCTAGACTCAGAGGAATTCTCCACACAGTGGGGACCATAAGGAAAGGTTCAGATTTGAACTGCATCTTAAAACTTGTGATCTTTGTTCAAAAACAGAGGACTTTGCATCAAGGTTAAATGGAGAAAAACCACTTTGGTTTAGTCACCCCTGACAGGAAAGCCAACATTTTTCTGGAAAATAAAAATGGTGGCTGGATTATGTGTTGCTGGAGTATCAGTGTGACCCTGTTGTCCACAATAAGGCCAGCAAAGGCCTCCCATGGCAGCCAGTCTGCACAACACTTCCTGTAGGCTCCATCCCACCCTTTCTTCCAGTGGCAATAGCAGCCTCCCCACTGTGTCTTGCCAGTGAGGCACCACAGCAGCTTCTCCCATTGTTCTGTACTAATGACAGATATAAAAATCCCCTCTCTTCTTTACCTATGAACCCCAGCAATGTCCTTCCTACACTGCTCTGCTAGCAGCTGTCAGATTTCCACAACATTATCATGATAATAGATATTCCAATTGTAATCTTCCCATGTTTTCCAAGCAGCCTGCCCTACAAGCAGTCCAGGTATAAACAGAGACAAAGGAATTTAATCTCTCTAAATGTCAAACAAGGCATTTGTACACTCTGATAGTTGCAAAAAAAACTCACTTCCCGCTGCTGAGAATAGATATTTGTTAGTCAAGGTATAATTGTGTAACTAGGGCTTTTCTCAGCATTAGAAGGAAATTCGGGAGTCATGTTTTCAGTTGATACATGCAGGATTAATGATCTTGTCCAAAGTGCTTGTAAAAGACTAGTGTTGAGACAAGCCCAGAACTAAATGAGGCCTCCTTTATTAAGCAAGGCTGCTGTATTTGCACTAGGCAGCACAGCAGAAGAAAGACTTCTCCAACAGCTCATTTATTTATCTGGCTTAGACATTACTTATTTGTCATGTTTTAATAGCTCTGTGTCAATTATCAGTTCCTTTAGTCAAAATGGAAGTTGCATTGTCATTTGTTTATAATAGACACACACTGAAAAAACATACAACACAGTTAATGTCAATTGGCAGGTTCTGGCCACTTCTTTCTCGTGAAAGCAGCAGTTTCTTCAACCCAGCTATGGAAAATGATGGTTTTGGTAGGGCAGAGGCAGATCTGTGATCTGTGGTAGACCTAGTACAATAATTTCAGCAAGGCAGCCCAAGCTTGTCCATGTGCTTGTGACACAGCGGCAGCAATGCAAGACTGTAAGCTCCAGACTACTTTTAGACTTATCTTGGAAAAGGGGGAGTGAAGGGGTGGGGGAGTGTAGTTTCTGCAGGACACATTTCTGCACTCAGATATGGGCTGCGGTAATCAAATCTCTCTTAGGAAAATTAAGGGCTTCAGGCTTCTTGGTATATTGCCAGGGCAACCTTTACTTGGACAAAATGCTGCTGCTCCTCCTTCCCCTGTGAAAATTTCATCACAAAAGATGATGATGCAAATTGCTTTACAGGATCACAGACACACCTTTATTAACTCTGATTGCCACTGAATTGCAAAATTTGGGGGGTGAGAGTAGGGAGCAGTGAGGCAAGGGTATGAAGCAGGCTCCCCAGCCTGGAGTCTTTATTGCTACAAGTACCCACAGTCAGTGAGAGTTCACGGCTGCTTAGCTGAATGAGCATTTGCAGATTGGTCCCATTATTTGCATACACTTCCTTGTTCCTAAGAAATCTTGCAAAAAACACATGCCGGGAAAGCACTGAATTTTCTGTCTTGATTGAAGCAATGCCATTTGCAGAGTTCACCCATCTGCTTATTGACTTGATCTTATAAAATAAATGAAGCCCATTTAGTTTTTATTTCCTCCTCCTCCCCTTTTTCGCCTCTCTTTGGCAAAAGAAATAACTAATATTCAAAGGAAATGAGTTGTGAAACCTCTAACAGGCTGCTAACCATTAGTTTCTATAACCTATGTTGACAATGCAGTATTCCCTGGGGATGTTCAGCCTCAAATGGTCCTCTTGAATGAACAAAAAAGTTTGGGATGTTCACCTCTGTTTGGATGCCCTTAGAAAGCACCACAGCCCTTTATCTTGATGGGGTCAGTGTTCCCTCCCTCATATTCTCTCTCTCTCTCCCAACTGCTTCAGAAATTTTTGCAGATGCACAGGTATAGTTATGAGTTGTCTGTTCTTACACTCTGTGCTCTCCCTCAACTCTGCTTGTTGCCAGTCCTCCCCCAAGCCTCATTGTTGGCACCATTGTGAGTCTGACCTGAGTTATCAGGACTCGCCCATGAGCTCCCAAAGAAGATCAGCAACATGGGCAATTTGAGTCTGCTTCCATTCACTCACTGCTTCCATTCACTCACTGCTTCTTCAGTTTCCTTGGACTGTGTTCCAGTTCTGAGACAGAATGATGAACAGAGCACTGCTGAGGTGCTACACAACAGGAGGAAAACATCCAGCATCCAACTTGCTTTTCCACCTCAGTCATGGGTTATCTTGCAATTGACTGTGACCATGCACACACACATCCCTACAAAGCCACTGAGAGCCAAGAGCATGGTGCTCACCATGAAACCTGGAAGTTAGGACTTGCAGGCAGCTTCTATACTTAGAGCAATGACAACAGTCCTGCTGTTGACTGAAGCACCAGACCAGGTGAACTTTTTTCTGATGCTCTCACCCAGTCACCTTTGTGCCAAGCTACCTCCCAAGAGTCGTATCTGAAAGCCACCTAGATTTGCTTGCTACTTTTACACTGAATTTTGGCATGTGGGAGGCACCACTGGAAGACAGTAACACTAAAATCCAAGTTCCTCCAAACTCTGTTAATGCTTCTCCTTATGATGGTCTAGGAGGGTGCAAAGCTTAAGTTAAAAGCCACTAATAGCTTTGCAAGCCCTTCACTTGCAGGACAGCTGTGGGAGTTAGTGCTCAGCCTTTGCTGTTTTCTTTCCCAATACCACATGTGATGGAGGAGGGATCACAAAGAACCATGTGACAGGTAAGGGGCTGTGGAGATTGACTATGCCAGGGACTCTTGTCTTCTTCCAAAACCCCTTTAAATACATAAGGCAGAGGCACATGCCTAGAGACCTCATGGGCCATGACCCTTCTTTCATTCCAGGACACCAAGCACAAAAGCAACTCGTGTCCATAGAAAACAAAAATCTTAAAAATCCATACTCCTTTAACTGCATGCAGCCAACTCTTTCACTTACTTACTCAATCTTTTCTGTCCCTAGATAAGACCCAATCTAGCCTCACAAGCTGTTGCTGCAGGGTTTGGAACTGGAGAACAGATGATAAAAATATGATCCTTTTCAATTTTTTTTTGGTGTATAGCCATCCTCATTTGTTATCCACGAGGCTCTATTCACCCAAGAGGAGAAACAAAAAAGCCTACAAACTTCCATCTGTTTTCCCACTGCCAAAATTAATGTGCAGACTTTTTTTCTACAAAGGGAAGAGTTAAGTGGGAATAGCTCTTCTGACATGTTGACTAACAAAACGTGAGTGCTACACACCGTGCATGGAAGGGAGCCCAGTTTGGAGTTGGGAGCTGCTCAGTCACATACAAGGCCCTTCATTGCACAACCTGGCACACAGACACACAGCTGTGCAACCCAGCTGGGAGATGGGGGAGGCCAACAGCTCCTTGAATTCCCCCCTGTAATCCAGCACTGCCACATTCAGGCAGTAACACTGGGGAAGGTATGCACTGCATGCACTGCATGACACCAGACTGATAAAAGTTAAATTAAACTGGTTTGGGAAACAAATCTCAGGACGATGGGCAAACATTCATCCATATTACTATACACAAATAAAATTTAATTCCTTCTTAATGACCCAAAAATAAGACTTGACAGTGATGTTTTATCTAACAAAATAACAGATTGTCGCATATTCACTGACTGTTACCATGGTGCTCAGCTATCCTTGAGCATATTATCTAGAAGAGTAATGTCCTCTGGGTATCATGGTGGTAAAAGCCAGCCCAGGACTGACATTGTACAAAGTCGGTCTTTTTTTGTAGAGCTGTATTCTGAAATGCTTAGATCACTGACATGAATGTCAGCATGAAGGACTGCCATAAAGCTTCAGGCACTACCAGTGAGGTCATGGTGGAACAGAAAGAGAAGGCCAGAGTATTTCTTTTTAAAATATATTGAAGGAAAAATGTTTAGTGACTGCTATGGATGGCTGAGTAACAAGGCAGTCAAGGAAAGAGATGCAGAAAAACAGTTGAAATACCTAGGCTTCTTCCTGATACCGAGGCTTCTTCCTGATGAAGACATTTCTCTCGAGCACTGCAGGTACCTCAGTGAAAAACAGATGATCCAAATGCATACTTTTCCTCGAACATATTACAGCCATTCCACACAGGTATTGTACTCATCACCAGTTATTCATTAAGCAGCATGACTAACATCTGTCATGTGGTGTTTGTTCACTCATTATCTGTCCATGGGTAAAGAAGTCTGCTGCAGTGGTATGCAGGTTGTTTTGGTAAAGGTTTTTATTATGATTTACTATGTGTTACTGTACATTCAGAGGATAAAATGTGCTTTTGTAAATACTTAAGCCAAAAGGTATGAACAATCCCATGGAGAATTTTCGAACTTTCCACAAATGCCTCATATAAAATTCTGCATCATCTGCAGACCACCCTTATCCTCTCTGTGTGCATTGGACTGCATCAAAGAAGCAAAACTACTCACGATAGTCACGACAGGGCATCCCTCAACTTAGTTAAACCATCCATGGCTGGATGCATAACACTTGAAGGAAACGTTGGAGGTGCCTAAATTTCAACAGTTCAAAAATAAATGAAAGATGCAGAGTTGACAGGCATTGAGAACAGTCATCAACCAGCCAAAAAGAGGCTTCTAAGTGAAAAATGGCAGAGGCTTGAAGAGAGGCCCATAGTTCATACCCGGTATAACATGCAGTCTTTGCCACTACATGACAGGTTTCTTTTACCCAAATAATGTCTTTTACTTGCTCCATCTAAAACATTTTCTGACATTTATTCATTCATTCCAGGCTGTCCTAGGAAACATCTGTACAGCAAATGTGTCTTAGACATACAGCTTGGATGAAAGAGATTTCCTTTTGGACTGGACAGCCTGAAATAATGTCTTATGCAAATAATACAAATGATTGATATGTGTGGTATTGCTCACCACAGTGCTTTCTGCTGTTTCTCCCTTGATTTTTAATGAGATTTAAAAGCCTGTGAGTGAATAACCCCAGCCTTTTGATTAACTTAGCTAGCATGAAAAGCTGTGGGGCCTATGTGGCAGGTGCTGTGGGTTGACAATAGGGGTACTGTTTAATCCAAGGGAAACAAAGAGGAGAAAAGGGCCATGAATAAAAGGATATAGGATCTTTTCTGAGGTCAGGAGAAGCATTTTAGATCAGGAGGTGCAAAGAGAGGCCAGCTACACAAAACATTCCTTCTTGCCACACTACTTGGCCAGCAGCATGAAAGTATACCTTGTAATTTGTTCTGCAAAGACAATGGAATCAAAGTGAAATATCTAAGTGCCTGAAGTTTGTTGGTACTCAGTGGATCACCTCTACTTGCAGGAGTAGCTGGTTATGGTTCCTTGGGGAATAAACTATTCTTCTGGATGTTGCTCCTTACCAGGCTCACCTCTTTTAAACCCAGAGAAACACAAGGAGACAGTCTAACAATTGCAATAGCATTTCAACACAGGGAAAATGGTATGTGATTTACAGGCTTGTTTGTTTTTAAATATGGACTGACTCAGTTACTGAGAGTACTAATTATGCAATCAGTGATTGGGAGTTTAGAGTGGAAAGTAGAAATGTTGAATCAAAATCACAAACAAACTTTCTGTAAAATGCTTGGAAGTGTTCTTGCTCTTGTCTGCACTCTGAAACTGCAGTGGGTTCAGGGTCATTCGTGTCATTCTTTGTGCCTTTAAGATACTGTTTCAATGTATAAATGGGCCTTTAGAGACTTAAAGACAGATGGAGAAGAGTACAGTTTCAAAATTTAATCAAATACCTTCCAGTTACGAAGCACAGATGTTCAAGGTCAGGAACACACAAGCACAGCATTGCCGTAGTGTGTCAGGCTACTGCTGCTGCTGTCAGAGTAACCTAACCACTTGCAGGTGACTCAGAAGAAGGCGCAAGACCACGAAAAGGAAAATTATATCATAATTTGCCTACTGAAAGTTCTTAAATTCTTTCAGTCACTTGCCATAAGTTCTTATAGACAATTTTTTGAAATCAGCGAGTGGGACAATGACAGATGCTCACATTATTCATTTGTGGCCAATGGCTTTTCAAGTTTTGCAAAAGTCTTGGGCCAAGTGATAACACCTGGGAATAATTTTCATGTGGTAATTGTGCATCATGAAATTCTTCTTTTCCTTTCAATTAAAAGGAAATTACAGCCTTTCAACTTCATGAAGCATCCCCCATTTTTCCTTTTAACAAAAAAATTAGCATAGTTTATGATATTTAAAAATGTTTATTATGATGCTTTTTTTCTTGCTATTCCCTCTAGTATACATAATTTTTTAAACTACTGCAGTTTGAAAATCCTTTTTTCTTTTTAATGCTTCCTTTAAATAGCTGGAAAATCCCATGCAAAGACTGATCACTTAATGTGCTTGTGGATTTTGTGGTTTCTTCAGTCCTGCTTTTAGGCTGCTAGGAACCTCTTGCAGATGTATTTTTATTGAGCACTATATACATTAGTGGAAGGACTGCTTAAGGACCATGTGATTTCTTGGGGGCAATATCACATGAGTATCCATTGGGCCCGATTGTTTTATAGGTAACTCTAACCAATGCATGTTCTTCTGCCTTATACGTACTCTCCTTTTTGTTTTGTCATACTCTCTTGCATATTTTCTATCTCTCTCCTTTGTCTTTCCCATTCTCGTCTATTCTCCCTCTTACCATTTCAACTATGTCTGCACGGGTTTATCTCAGCCTTTTTGTTTGTGTACTCCAACTGAGTACCTAAACACCCCAAATCTCTTAGTGTTGATGCAGTTGATATGAAGTACTCTACTTTTTGAATGTTTACTTCCTGTTGTGGGGGCTGAAGGAGAAACAGAACAAGTTACCCTCACAAAAATGATGTTTGCAAGTCCACACCAGAAGCACTTTGCCAGTGTGTATAACATATCCCTGTATCTCTCCCTGACCCATTTAAATTCCAATACAGAAGGGCAAGGGCTTGTGCGTGGCTGTAAGCGGCCCCTGGAGAGGGCTTCACAAACAGGATGAGCTTCAAGAGAGCTTCAGCTTGGAAGATATTTTGAGTATCTTATGGAAAATCACTACCCGGTGTTCCCCCTCCCTCCCAAACACATAGACAGGGATATAGCGATATTTATTGAGGGTACCAAAGTCATGAAAGAAATGGAGACGCAGTTTCTGCTCCTAATGAACTGTAATGCCCACGTGTGGACGTCTCAGGAAGGGGCGAAATCTGCGGACGGACATCTTTTCTCCCCAAAGCTCTTGCTCAGCTTCCCCGCATGCTTCCACAGGACCCCGCATGGGTCCAGGAAAGGCACAGACCTCATTTCACAGCCTCCCGGCGTCGAAAACGAGAAATTCCGCTGAACCTGCCGGCATGAGGGAACAAGTAAAATAAAACTGAGCGACGTTACTCCTTCTTACCCTGACTCTGGGGGAAACACAGAGAGGGACGCGCGGACGGCTGCGGCCGCAGGGACCAACCGCGCTCAGGGGGAAGAGGCCGGGCTGCCCTCCCGGCCCCACACTGGCTCCCGGCGGGCAGGGCGGGAAGAATGGAGGTCGCGGCCCCGCTCCCCTTCCCCCAGGCGGCCCCTCGGGGGCTGGCGATGGCGATGGCCGGACCCCACCGCCTCCCTCCCGCGCCGCGGGGACAGCCCGCCCCCGGCCGGGCCGCGGGCCGGGTCCCGCCGCGCCCCAGCGGCCGCTCCCCGGCGGCAGCGCCGCATGCGCGGGCGGGGGGAAGAGAGGAAGCGGGAGAGCCCCAGATTCAAATCGCTGTTCTGGAGGGAGGAGAGAAAAGTAGAAGGAGACAGCCCGGGGGGAGTGGAGGGAGGAGGAGAGAGTGGGAGGGGAGTGTGGAAGGGGAGTGTGGAAGACTCTAAGGGAACGCGGCAGAAGCCGGGAGAGGAGGCACGGCAGACGGCCGGGTAGGCAGAGGTGTCAGGGGAAGGACAGGGCGGCTTTGGGCACCCACGGCCGCGGCGCGGGGCACACGCCCCGGCTCGCCCACCCGCCGCACTCCGCCCGCCCGCCCTCCTTGCCTGCCGCCAGCACCATGGTGGACAGGGGCCCCTTGCTGACCTCGGCCATCATCTTCTACCTGTCCATTGGGGCGGCGATCTTCGAGGTGCTGGAGGAGCCCCACTGGCGCTCGGCTACCGACAACTACAAGCGGCAGAAGACGGAGCTGCTCAAGCAGTTCCCTTGCCTGGGCCAAGAGGGTCTGGACAGGATCCTGCAGGTAGGTACAGCGGGCGCCGCCGGGGCGGGAACCGGGGCTGGGGCCGGGGGGAGCCGGCAGCAGCAGCGGCAGCAGCAGCAGGTGCTGCCGGGCGCCCTG
Organism: Emberiza elegans; assembly: GCA_024865655.1. Classification (NCBI taxonomy): domain Eukaryota; kingdom Metazoa; phylum Chordata; class Aves; order Passeriformes; family Fringillidae; genus Emberiza; species Emberiza elegans. The sequence goes on along the minus strand of JALJVW010002597.1, from coordinate 20,220,180 downwards.
GAGCGGAAAACCCCGCGCCCGTGGGCGGGCGGGCTGAGGAACCAGCCGGGACCCGGCGCAGCCCGACCGCGTCTGTGCCTTCGCAAAGCCCGGTGCCGAAAAACTGTCCCTGGAGCGGGAGCGTAGGGAAACCTCTTAATCGTTCCTAACTACTTAATGACAGAGCCTGCTCTTTCCCTCTGAGTCCTGAAGGAGCTGGGGGTTGATTTTCAGCGGGCCGGCCCAGAGGTGCCGCCCGGAGTGTGCTCCCGCCCGCTGCTCAGCCCGGCGCCCGTGAATGCGGCTCTTGTTTTAGCACCCACGGTGGCTCCTTCTGCCTCAATGGATGTTGTGTTAAGAGGAAGGGAAGGTGAAGCCAAGTGTCTCGATCCTCCTATGTTTGGTCTGATTTTCTTCCCTTTCTCTTTTTTTATTTCTTCCCTTACTAAATGCTGGAGAGGTGCCTGGGGGTCCTGCAGGTCAGTCGGGGTAACGGGAGGAAAGGGTGCACGGGTCGCACGGAGGGATGCTCGCAACTCTTGCGCTGTTATACTCTAGGAGACTGACTTTTTTCCAAGCCATAAGGAGTTGATAATCGTCCTGTCTCGCTCATCCGGCAGAATGCTCTTCAAACCTAATTCTTAATCGATAGCGTGTATTAAATCCGAGAGCTATATAAACTTAGTTACTGCCTTCTTATGGATGTGGAATCCGTTAAAATGTCGTGGTAAGCAGTAGTGAACTATGAAACACAGACTGCCCACATACGCGGGGCTCCAGTGGTGAGGCTGAGCCATTTGGGACTTTCAGAAATGGTTGTACCGAGTAAGATTTTCTGTTCATTATGTTTGGATTTTTATAAAATTATTTTATTTTCAAATTCACTAAAAGTCGATTAAAATGCTCAAATACAGAAGAATGGCAAAGTGGCTCATTAGTTTTCTTGGTATAATCGATACTATGCAAGCTAGGAAGAGTATAGATTCTTTATCCTAAAAGTTTGTGGTTAAAGTTGCTTTTCTTCGGTTGGTGGCTTCCTTCTGTCTGCTTCAGATAGCAGAGCGTTCTGGGGGCAATGTCCTTATTGTTCCCGTCTTAGTGCCCTGCGAAGTGTCTGTGGTATTTAGTGGAACAGGTGGATAGAGGCTTGAAACTATAAAGAGATGTTGGAAAATGAAAGACATGCTATGTGTTTGGAGTATGTTTTTGCTGTTCTGGAGTCTTAATGAAATCTTACTCTAGATTATATCCCAAACCTGTTTTAATGTCCTCAAGGAAAAAAGCATTGTTTAGATTGGGATGTGCCTGGCACGCTTAACTTGCTGCAGACATAATGCAGGATCTACATTCTGCCTCAATTTATTATGAAAATTATGTTGGCATGAGGGAATCATTAACGGGGTTTTATGTTTGGTTGTTTTTTCCCATGATGAGTATCACAATGAATCCTGAAGTGGCAGAAAGTTGGGGGTTTTTTGGTTTTGGGTTTTTTTTTCTTAAAATACAAGATGATAATGAAAAAATGTGGAGGGCCTTTCCTCTCCAATGCATTAGCCCCAATGCTGATAGTATCATACGTGGTTTGAGGTTTCCCTCTGCACTTCTTCCAGTCCTATCCTACTTCCATGTCCAGTCTTGCTAGTCTGATGATCCCACACAGATACTCTGTTGTCATCCTGAGTTCAGGTTAGCTCAAATGTAAATGCCTTTATTTCACAGTTATTGGTAACTGCAAACTTTACTGCCCACTCTCTTTTAGAGTTGTAGTTTTGTGCCTGTTCTTATTCAAGTTCTAGGTAAGAAGTGATGGGAAAAAGGGGAGTGTGTCATATCTGACAGAGGACAATGGTAGGGTGCAATTTAACCTAGCTGAAGCTAACTGATGGGGCGGGGAAATCATGTAAGGACATCAGGATTCTGTCCTAAATAAGCTGTAAAGAATATCAGAAATAGTCTTTGTAGTTGTCCTTTCTCAGCCACTTAATGCAGCTTCTGTTGGGTTCTGCCGAATCTTTAAAACATTGTTTGTATCTCTTTCACAAAACCTGATCATCCTCTTCTGTTATTAAACCTCCACATTTATTCTCTATTTACAACCAGAATATGTTGATTTGAAAAATGGGCTTTTAACAACTCCCCACCCATCCTCATCCCCATTTCTATCTTGTTCCTCTGAGCCTCCTCCTCTAGCTTCTTCCAAGGACTCTCTAAACTTGTTCTTGGGATTTTGTGTGGTTTAGCTCAGTTTTCTGCCGTTGTCTCTTTTTAAATAGGTGATTTAATCTTCAAGCCTTTTCTTTCACTCTGATGTTGGTCCCCACTGATACTCATGTGACTTTACAGAGCCATGTTGAGCTTTGCTGTTACTTCTCTGATGTTCTATTTAAGACCCCCATTTAAAACATACTGGATAAAGTTCTTCAGCAAATATTGCCAACTGTAGAATTTTAAATGGGTGTTGGTAAAATGAAAGGATGCCAAGAACTGTTCAAGTTGGACTAACAATACCAATTTTGTTTCCAGAAGCAGCCTGAAAAGGTGACAAGGACTGACTTATTCAGAGACCGGTCTCTCTGCTGCCCTTGTTCCCCACCCAGGTTAGCTCGTGTGTTCCTTTGAGCCTAATGCTAGCTGTAAGTGCAATGGAAACTGTGTGGAATGGCTACAGAGCCAGATCTGTAGTGTTGATCTTGAACACTTAAAAAGACAAATCGTTTATCAGCACAGATTCTCAGCTCACATATAGACCAGCATCTCTGTACCAGCAGTTTGACTGATTGTTAAGTGGGCTGTATTTGGTCAAATACTGTCTGAAGTTTATATTCTGTAATAAAAATTTCACAATGTATTACAGTAGAAATACACCACAATAAATGTTTATTGAAATGTGTTTAACACACTTGCAAAAATTTACAAGCTAAGTATTGTAGGATATGCTAAAAAGAAAGCCTTTTCCCTCCATACTGAGAAATGCCCAAAAATAAACTTGCTTAAAAGCAACTTTTAGGAGTCTCTTGTATGAAGAATCCATTTGCTTTTGATTGTTGAGAGTACCATACTATTTATCATAACTGTAAGACATAAAGTACTTAAACACTTCTCAGAGTAAGATTATGTAGACCCTGATTTTAAAGGTAATTCACCCTGGGCAGTGTATAGGCTGGTTTCTGCTTGTCCATGTTCTTCTGGGTAGAACTGATTGCTCAGATATAAATGTGGCTGAGATGCCACATTATTCACATTATTTAAGCCTCCAAAGACCCTCAACCACAACTGTGTATTGACACGAGGAGCTGTGTAATCTCCCATCTCTATGTACAATTACTTTGGAAATGTCTCATAACTCTTCAGAATGTGTGCAGAAATTAACATTGTTAGTATGAATGTCACTATATCATATTTGTCATCATTGTAGGATCTTAAAAGTAGTGTTACAGCTTTGTCTGTTGATACAATTCTGTGGCTTGTCATTGCCACTTGTTTCAGTGGCCCTGAGTCCTGGGACTCTTCAGATAGGGCAGCAAAGCAGGGATCCAGTGATGACACTTTTATCTACCCTGCTGTCGGAGGGAGTTTGGTAGACTGAACCAAATATAAGGTGATTCAGTCATTTCCCTCTCCTCCAGTTCCTTACTTTTACTCTTTATTGCTCCATTCTGGTTGTGAAACATCAGCTTTAATGATAAAGGAGCTATTCATGCAAGGAGGTGCCCTCTTGACCCTCAATTTTGTCTATTCACATGAGCAAAGGTTTGCCTACCCTGGGCCGTGTCTTATTTACCAGGAAATCTTCTACTTGCCCACCAGAGTCATTGAAAAATGATACGGGTCCCACTGATAAACATCAAAGCTGGTGAAAAGAAAGGGAATCATTTGCAGATGAGTGAAAATGGTTGCTTTCAAAACAGCAATAAAATGAAAAGAGAAACTGCTGCCTGTGTTTAGGGGAAGCAGACAAACATACTGAGTATGACAACAAATAGTTGGAGTCTTTATTTGAGAAGCATGTAAGACTCTAAGCAGGCCTGAGATATAACTTTAGAAACTGAAATGTTTAGACTTAAAGCACAGTGCTGTGAACAAACATTTTAGAAGACTTATAAGGATGGCTGCTGGAATATACATGGCACATGGTTTACGCTAAAGAAAATTACAGTTAAGTGGATTAATACTGGTTTCTCCCCTGGTTTTTAAAGTGTCTTCACTTTTCACAAGTACCTGCAGGTGCATTTCCAGGATTTTGGTTTGTGTTTGAAGATGGTGAAGCTTGCTTGAATATTCTTGGAAATAATCTTAAATTGTGAAAATTTAAGAATATTCTCTCATTCTGAACATTGTTTCCCACATTGCTTTAATTTCAAGCTGCTACCTCAAGGTTTAAAACTTTGTGCAACACTTTTGAGTCTGCGAACTAGAAAAACTAAACTTTTCTTAAAAACTTGAACTAGGTTTTCAATGCTTTATTCATTTAACATTTAACAGAGATGATGGCTTTTGCTTAGGCTTTATAGAGTGATCTGTTTTTCAGTGTAAAGTCAATAGTGGCATCTTTTTCATAATATTTTTGCTTTTTTGTGCTCTTCAGGAGATGGATAAATGAGATTCTTGACTTACTTGGGTTTTTTGTTTGCTCTTTACCATCCTGATCCCTTCCATTGGAGGTATTGAAGGTGGGGTGGATAAATAGGGGACTGAATTAATGATCTGGATTGCCAGTTGACTTGTCTCTTTCAAGGTGAAGCCTTTTTCATAGGCTGAGCAAAGTAAAGCTGAGCATCTTTCCAAGAAGAACAAGTGACTGACAATGAAACAAAGCTGATAGCTACTTCCAATATCTTTCATATAAAAACTTGGCAGTGTAAATTAAGGCTTATGCATGTGAAAAAGGTATTCCTAGATCAGTTCAAATTTATATCTTAATTAGGCATAGTCCAAATTCAGCAGCTATGAACTGAAATGAAAATGTATGACCACTGTCCACAGCCAACTAAGATGCCTCAGAGTGTGACTTAGGGGTACTGCCACTGCAACATTAGAAAAGAATTGAGGACAGGCAGCACAGAATTGTTAGGGTTGGAGAAAACCTCTGAGATCATAGAGTCCAACCTTTGACCAAACACCAACTTGTCAAGTGGACTCTGGCACTGAGTGCCATGTCCAGTTGTTTCTTGAATGCCTCCAGTGATGGTGACTCCACCACCTTCCTGGGTAGTCCATTCCAGTGCTTAACAGCCCTTTCTGCAAAGAAATTCCTGCTGCTGTCCAGCTGCGTTACCCCACAGCTTTTCTCTGTGTGTTTCTACACAGGAAACCAAATGTAAGCAGGCATGCTTTTCTGTTGTGTTTTTTTTTTTTTTCCCCTTTTTCCCTGTTTAACCATTAAATTGTTTGAACTTTCTTGGAACATAGTTAAACAAAGCTGATAGTGCATACACTGCAACTCTGCTGATGGAGCAATAGCAATCGATCAGAAGCCATAATTTTTCTGCTATGGGCTTTTCCTTTTTCCTGTTATGAACTTAATCTTTGAGTGTTCCTAGTATGCTGTCCTTCTCTTACCTTAGAACTGAATGTTTGTGTTACCTTGCATGTTACCTTCTGCTACTAGGTGTGTTTTTGGCAAGCTCTGCTCCAGAGACCATGGCATGCAAGTAGTTTTGCAAGTTATTAACAGCTTGTTCTATGCTTTGGTTCATACTCTATATATGGTTTTTGCAAGATACCTTCTGTACCCAACAAAGATACACTGTAAGGATGGGTTTGTACAGATTTCCTTTTTAAAAACAAATAGTTGTTTTTGCTATGTATTAATAATTAAACATAATGAGTTGTTTTGCTTTCCTCTGAATGCTGTTGACTTTCAGAACAGTTGTTTTCCTTGCTGGTAGTGCAATTAGATGTCAACGTAATAATACACAACCCAGAAACAAGCTGGATTACAAGTGAGAGTAAATAATCTGATCAGCTGGGGAGCAAAGGAGAATGCTTGTGCACTTTGGTGCTGCAGATCTGCTGATCACAGTGCCTGTGATTTGCAGAGGTTTTATTTTGTCCTGGCACTTGTTTGATTCTATGGATTGAGTGCATAGGAACATGTAATTAAATTTATTCCTGGTGTAGGTTGGAATAGTAGTATGTCTTTGGGCTTTGTTTAGTCCAAACTTAGCTCATCACAAACTGAATCTGCTCTGTAGTATGTAACAGAATATGGTAATAGGACAAGTGGAAGAGTTGCACTCTTCAGTTAAATTAAAATCCTGAAGCACCACCTGTGGTGCTACTGACATCCTCAGGAGAGGCATACTTTGAGGCCGATTGAACTTTCAAAATAAGCATGTAATATGTACTCTGCATTTTTGCTAGTGCTGTCTGTTGAGGGGATGCCTTGGGCTTGAAGGAGCTTTGTCTTCCTTTATTTTCTGTCTTGATTCTGTCAGGTCCCTCGTCATCACTGCCTGTTCTAGCATTAGTAGATCTTTTCTTTAAAACACCAAGTTCTTGAATTGTAGGCAGGAGAGATTATTCCTAGGCATGTATTGCCCTAGTAGCTCTATTTACTTTAAAACAGTAGGAAAGTGATTCCTTTTTTTTTTTTTTTTTTCCCTGCATTGTGTTGTGTGAACTTGAGTGGATCAAATACACTCTTGGGTGCAAAATAGCTTCTGAAATGTTTTAAAATCAAACCTCATACACAGATTTTCTTAAGAGAAAGAAATGTGAGTGATAAAAGTGAAGTAGGAAACAAAGAATAGGTTGTGTTTCTTTTTTTAACCATGTGTATCTCTAGTGTTTCTTACGATGGACCTGTGTTTTTTAGCCTCTGTTGTGGGGTCGATTGCTACAGATCAACCTGTCTGTAGGACTGTGATTCTGCCTTAATGAAAAGGTAGACACAGATTGTGATTGAGCAAACTGGCAAATACTAAACTGACTTTGTTCTGTGTTGGCATCTTGGAAATACTGTGTAAGCAATTTCCAACTGCTGAGAAAAAAAACCCAGACCTGTACATCTCTTTGAGCTTGCAAGAGGTGCAAAAATGTTCCAGTTGGACCTATCACAGGTCTCTGTATTCTGATACTTCCTAACAACAGTGACAGTTAACATTCATTTGGACTGCAAAGTAAGTCACAAGATTGTCAGATAATGGCAGCGAGTGAGTAATAGCTGATGGAACTTGAAAATAATTCTGCAAAGGGTTTTGAAGGTCCCGAGGTAGAAAGCAAAGCCAGATATGATACAGTATTTTTAATGGCCCAGCTAAAATACCAAATTATCAGTGATGACTTCTCTGTGTGACCTCCAAATGCACATATTGCTGCTTTTCTTTGCTACTCCCAGCCTATTCCAAATGAGAAAAAAAGCTGTGGAGGAAAGTTTCTCAAGAATCATGTTTGGTCCCTCGCTAGAGAAACAGCAGTTTGTGAGTAGATTGGTTCTGGCCTGTAATGGAAGTGAGGTTGATGAGTCTCCTCCAGGCACCAAAGAAACAGAGGAGGTGTTTGGAGCCAAGCAGCTGAACAAAGAGAAGGGTTTAATCAAGCTCACTGTGGTACCAACTTCTCCCTTAGCCTCTCTTGCATTAGTCTGGCTGGAATGCTCAACCTGCCACATGCTCAGCTCTTACAGTTGCTGTTAACCAGCTACAGACTGTAATGCAAATATGTTAAAATCAAGTTAAATAGTTGATCTATGATAACCCACCAGTTAAGGCTTCAAGCCTGTCTAAGTGGTGTGTATGTGACTGCAGAATGACAGAGGGCAATCGGTGCTTGCCTTGTTGGCACAAGGGTTTTTGAAGGGCACTGGAGTTTATGCTTCACTCTTTCTCATTTTTATCAGTGCACTCTGAAAATTTTTCACCTGTGTCACTATCAATTGCCCTTTTAAAATGCCACTTGCCTGCTTCCAACTTTTTTCATGGCTTTTCAGGTGGAAGGCAAGGAAAGGGAGAGAGAGCAAAAAATTTTGAAGTTGCTTCTGTTTAGCAGCAAACCCAGTAGTCATCTTTATTGTGTCTTTACATTATTTGTTACAGTAATACTAGATTGTCTGGTAGTGTCTTAATGGGATTGTGACTATAGGATAACAGTGCTTTTTCATGAAGTTGTTACATAGTCTCTGCAAGGTCCTAAAGTTGTCAACTTGATTAATGACATGAATAGATGTCTTTATCTTATGTTTAGGGGAGGTAAAATATAGTTCAAACTTTGAGAGCGCCTTGGCTTTATTTGTAAGTTTTAATAATGCTTGTTCAGCTCTGCTACAATTAGACAATTGGTTATTTGGACATAGGTCCTCACAGCTGGCTACTTCTTGTCTCCTAGTGGAGAATCACTGTCATAAAGTAGTTTCATGCTAGATATTGAGTAGGTGTTTTCAAGCTGAATTCTGTGCATCTTAGAAAAACCGTCTCATCTATTTGAGGCAACTGCAGCTTTTCTGTGGTTTTGTTGACTTGCTTAGCATCTTGTACTCTACTTAGAAGTGTATGAGTGCTTCCTCTGTCTCAGCTTTGTAGAAGGTACTAGATGCTGCTGAACAGTCACAGATGTCAGTTGCAGGAAATCTGAGCTAGGAAGGAAAAGAGTAGCAGAAGGCAACAACTGTGGTACTTCTGCCAGTTGATCCCTCTTGCCTTCAATACAGTAGCAAGAAGGTGACAAAGTGGTTTGGCTTGCATGCATCCTCAGGGATGGATGGGGCAGTTGAGAAGTGATGGAGCACAGAGTCTCTTAATTGCCTACCTACACATCAATGCTGTACATTGCTCTTTGCCTGCAATTTGTCTTGTGTTAGCTGTTCAGGGGAAACCTGCAAATGGATGGGAAATTTTGTGAATCTGAAAGTGTGCATGGTAGTTTTAAAGTGGAAAGATTTTTCAGTTGACTAAGCTTACTTTTTCACTTAGTTAAAATCCTTTCTACAAGATATATGCAATTTCTAGTTTACCTGTGGGGTTTGACCAGTAACTAGATGTGGTACAAGACTGAAAAGATGATTGGAGAATGATTGAAGCAGTATCTGTTCTGCTTTCTGTCAGTTAGTGATTGGAAGCTCCCTTGGTAAGAAAGCCCATTCTGTGTACATATTAGTGTAGTGCCAAATATATTAAAAAGCAGAAGATTGTGTTCCAGTGCATATGTTGTGTATATGGTTTTTAATGTTGTTATTTTTAATGTTATACAATTACTGCAAAAAAAAAGGGGGGGGGTTGTATATATGCTGACACAACTGTTTAAGAAATATTCTAATGCACAGCTAGTTTTTAGCAGCAAACTGATGTTATTGCCAGTATCATACACTCACCCAGCAGAAGAAATAAACTGGGCAAACCAAGCTATTACAGGTCTGAGAGTGTCTAGGTCAGACTGTTTCCTAGTCTGTTATCTCAGTTACTGGTCACACTTCTTTCTAGCCTGCCATAACTGTGCTGGCAGATCTCTGTATTTGAAAACATTTGTTCAGAGCAGCCTCCACTCTTTCCCCAGTCCTCCTCTAAGATCAGTCTTCAGCTAACCTAGTGTTGAAGAGATTTATAATAAAAATATTTTATTTTAGGTTAAGCCCTGGATAAAGCTAAATACATAATAACAGAAGTCTCAAAGCTTTTCTGTGGCAGGCTTTTTGCCCTTGTTAGACCCCTTAAGATAAACCCATCACCTTGCTAGTCATACAGAGCATCCTGTCCCTGTTGACCCTGGAAGTGTGCCTTGCATTGCCTCCTCCTCCTGCTGCCTGATACAGGAATGATATAGGGAGATAGACTGGTGTGGTTGAAGTTATGAAAAGTTTTTGGTTGACCCTGGAAACCTGGTTGTTTGTTTGGCTTAACAAGGTGGCTTAAGTGAAGGTACTACCCTAAAGCGTTAATAGCCAACAGTGTGTCTTTTTCTTGTTCCTGTTCTGTAGTTGAAAAGTCTACCTGATTAAAAATGTTGTTGCAAGTAGTACTCTGCTCCACCCAAGTCTGATCACTTTCAGTTTTTTTATTTGATGCTGTTGGGACAAGCAAGATTTTTATTCTAGAATGTGTAAGCTCACTGAATGGTCAGACAAGTAAGTTGTTAGGATAGGTTGTTAAATAGGAAATGAGGTGTGTGATGCTACTAGCATGCTTCAGCAGCAGCCTCTAGCATGTCTTCAGAGAAACAAGACCTTTAAAGTTGTGTTGAAATTTGGGGGTGCAATACAAAAGTGCTTGTGAAACCAAAAGTCTATGGCATTTTCCTTCTGGTGCCTAAGAAACCGAACAGTTTTTAGAGTGTTCTTAACAAGTAGCTTTCTGTAAATTTCTTAACCTGAAGCATATTTTAATGCATGGCTATAAATGGGAACGAAAATAGTATGCAGTGTTACTTTATGCTTCAATTCACTCACTGAGTTGAGAAGCTTATTGGGCCTCTGTAAGCAAAGCTGTCAAGTTTAGATCACTTGTGTTTTGACTTGTTCTAATTAACTGTTCTTATATACTGAGAGCATGGCAGGCTGGCGGGGAGGGGGTGGTGGGGAGCTTCATTTTAAACTCAGTTTCCTCTTCTACTTCTCCTGTGTAATATCAACATTTTCTGTCCAACCCCTCTGCATTTGATAAATTTATCTCAATAAACTGTGTTTTTATTGACAATAGGACTGTTTTGGTTTCATTTAAATCTACTTAAATCAATTGCTACTGAACTGAAGTGTATTATTTTGGAAACAGACTGCTCCATGGGTTACCATCTGCTTATGCAATCGGTACCAGCTCTGTTGCAAGAGTCTCATGCAAACACCGTCTGGTTCTAGCCCTGCCTAACACAGGTCACCAGCTGGTGTGAGGGCTTGATTAAACTCTTGACTCTTCTGCTTCCACTTTCTTATCTCTGAAATGGGGACAACAGCATTTTCCAAAGCCCTTCTAAAGGGGAGTTGGCTACATTAGTCACCATGTATGTATTCAGATAGGAAGGAAGCCTACTCTGGTATTACAGATTATTCCAGTGTCTTAATTTCAGCTGATGCAACATAAAAGTTGTCAAAATACTTCTTTTTTTCCTTTTCTTCAACCAAGGCAAAGTGTGTTATAAGCATTTTGGAACAGAAGTCCACCAAATCTAGCTGTTCTAATGAAAGCTATGACATAGTCTGATAGGTTTTATTTCTGAATGAGAATGGTGGTAAGTCAATGAAAAGTAGGGACACTCAGCATCTGCAGAACAGCTGCAGTTCTCATGCAGCAATAACCTTTAGCTAATTTGTCTTCAGAACATGTCTATGTGGAACTTGGGAAAGTGAAAAGGAAACATTTCTATTACTGCATTAATCAAAAGAGCAAACGGAATGCTGGTAAAGCACTGAATATGCTTTTCATCAAAATAGTTTATTAAGTAGTTCATAAAACTGGACTCTAGTCCTGAAATTAATAGGGGAAAAATATAAACTGCTAAATTCTGTGGTCATGGTCTGTCAAAAAGCCAGATGCCTCTTGAAAACAGTTGGTATTTACATCCATTGCACAGAAATCAAAAGGGTAAATAAAATTAAACAACATTAGCTTGCTGAAGCATAGGATCTGTAAGTATCACAAATAGGGAAGCTTCAGTATTCTATTCTGCAATGACAAAATAGTTCCAGTTAACTTATTTGCTGAATTAAGAGTTTCACTTATTATTTAACTCTGCAGAAAGTCACAAAAAGGAAATAACCTTGTTGATCTCTTTCCATTAATATCTCTCACATTGTTTGTCCTGTGAATTATGACTTATGGGAAAATTAACTGTCCATGCTATACATCATACACAAGCAAGTCTTAAACAGTGTATGCTGTAAAAATATTGACATGCCTCCAAGAGGTTAATTTCCCTACGCATTAGACCTTTTTTTCCAAAGGAAACAGTAACACCTATTTGAACTGCATAATAGAACTCCAGTTGTTGAAATTGGTTTTTTATGGACTCCTACTACCTAAATCTCAATGACTTCATGTTTCACTCTAAAATAGAAATTACTCCAAAACATGGGAGGTTATTGCAGAATTAATTAATTCTCTCATCACAGTAGTTTGCCCCTAGTCTTCCATTTTATATATCTGGGCCAGGAGGTCTCTAATCAAGCACGTTGTTAGCTAGTTGTTATGTCAAAGCAAAATTAGCAACAGGACAGTAAAGGTTGGTAGTGAGGGATTATTCATTCAACTGTAATGGTTCAATTTGCCAAACCCCCTCAAAATTCACCATGTAGCATCTTAAAACTGCTTCGTTTCTGATCAGTGGTGTTACATTCATTTTCTCTTCAAGGCTTGTTTCATGGTATAGAAAGAGCAACAAATATTTCCAAAGGCCTGACTACTCTGTTTTTCTATCAATTCATGTGAGCAGTGCTGGCTTGGCCTCAATTTGCCTTAGAGAGAAAGAGTGCTTAGGTCCAGCCCTGTTTGGGCTGAACATCCTTCTGTGATTTTATTCTTGAATTTTACTGCATGAAAAATGAAGCCTCATATTTAGGACATTCCTTTCAGTAAAGGTAGTGTGGGAAGTTTCCATGAGGATGGAGAAAGGCAAAACATAGAACTCATTGCAGACCATGAAATCAATAAGTATTATCCAGATCATGTCTGGGCAGATGACAGGAGGTTTCCACAAACACTCCTGTACACCATGTGAGGACTTTTTAGAAAACACATGTGTGTGTTTTGACTGAAAATGTCTTATACTGCCTATTTTTAAACACTGTTTTGTAAAATAGATGCTTATGATGGAAAGCTGCAAAGACAAATGTAACTCTTGCATTGCTTCTTACAAAGCAAAAGAACAAAATTATAGAATGGTTTGTGTTGGCAGAAGCCTTAAATATAATCCAGTTCCAACCCCCTTGCCATGGGCAGGGATACCTTTCACTGGACTATGTTGCTGAGATTCGTGTTCTGTTTCCATTGTCAGATGGAATATTTCTATGCAAAATGTGCTTAATCCAAAGAGGACAGCTCTTGTGTTATGTCTGTAGCCGTAGACGTAACAGCCATCTGTAAACCTTCAGTAGAATAGCACTTGGTACAAATAAGGAGGGAAAATTATCATTACAAAATCAGTGATCTTGAATTGTACTTCTTTTCCATGTGGCCTTAAGATAAGGCTTCACAAAATCAGTAGGGTAATGCATCCACTTTGTAGAACTGCTAGTATATTCAGTAAAGGAAATTATATGTATTCTGTATGGCTCAAACCTTACTTAAAGTCCTTCTTGTTAGAAGTCTGTCAGGAGAAAAAATAAATCAAGCTCGTGCTGCAAAAGTATTAGTCTTCTATTTTATCAGTAGAGTTGTTTCTTTCCAAGTAATCTGTTTTGCTCTTCACCATTTATCTCTTGGGCACTCGGCATTGTGTCCATCCTTGAGGAAGAGCTCCTGCACACCTTTAAATGGAGCCACAGAAAATGGTAAAAGAGTAAAAACTTTCTCCCAGCATCTCTTTGAAATACTATTCCTCTCTTACTAAGAGCATTTTACTAAGGACAAAAATATGCTCCACAGTGCACTATAGTAGTAATAAGGATTCCAGATCCAAAATCTTATGTCTAACACCACATTGCAAAAATATTTGCATTAGCTAAACTAATCACTGTTAATCTGGACCTTGGTTTGGGCATGGAGGTTCTTGCACACTACCATGCTCAATGCTTTGATTAACAGATATTGCCTGGTTGAGAGCCTTTTTTAATTAGCAGTTTAGTTTCATTCAGGCTTATTCTTTTGTTGCTTATTCCTATACCAAACTGGATTTTTGTTTAAATGGTTTTTGTTTGTGGTCTTGCATTATAGTTTCTGATACAGTAAAAAGAAAGCAACGCTATCTTCTCTCACCCTTTATTTTTGCAGTACAACTTGCTTATCTTCTCTAAATAAAATTGATGACAAAACCTATGTTGTTCTCAAGGGCAATGAGGTCCAGTTTCAAGATAGGGAAGTTTTTGAACTCTCCTCTTACTGCAGGCTAATTCAAGGAGAATTTAAGTTTATAGCCTAGACTGAAGTAGGAAATTAAAGAAACTAGATGAGTTTCTAACTATATTTTGCTAGTCTGTTGTCCCTATAATTGAACTAAGTTGAATGGTTTTTCCATGGTTCTCTTCTACAGGCAGGCACTTTCTGTTATTAAATCAAGAGCCTTTCCTGGAACTTCTGTTTTTCTATTAATTTTCAGATATTGCAGAAGTTGGGAAGCTAGGAGGGTCAAGTTTGATCTCCACCCATTTGTTTGTCCCACAGGAGATAATTCTCTCATCATTTCAATGGGGATTGTTGACAAAGATATTTTCTACGAACTTTAAAACTCTCTCTAAGTCTTTGTTCTCCATGCCAAGTGACACACACAAAAAAAGTGCGCTTGCATCTTGGGAAGCATCATATCCTCAGGAAAGCTCCCTTGATTAGGTTTATTACTCAGCTGTAACTTTCCCTGCAAAACTCAAGCACATCAATACACTTTGTGATGTTTGTGTCCACCTTGGAGGGAAGGAAAAGGTGGTGGTGCTAGTTACCAGCACTGATTGAGCAGCTAATCTTGCAGAACATTACACAATACTAAGACTGTTTCTCCAAGTAGAAGCAACCCTATGGACTTTTTGTAGATAGAGTGGAATTCATTGCAGTGATCAGCATTTACACCTATATGAATTACTAAAATGGCCAGCACATGAATATCTGGTTTTAATTGGGAGGTAGGACATGGTGACTGGAGTGTGTGCAGGGGAAAGTAGGAAAAAAAATATTCAATATAGCAAATGCTGGCACTATAGAGTGCCATAAATTTTTTGTCGTCTAGTCTTATGTATCCTGTTTGATGCTGCTTATGTTTTGTCTAATTTTGATCATCCATTCAAGCAGGGAATAGCTGGCAGGATTGTTTACCTTTTCTGTTTCCAAACAATGATGTGGAATTAATTTATCTGTAAACTCACAACTTGTTTCCACTGGACTGTGTCCTGAAGTTTCCAGACTCATAAATATTATATTTAAGCCACAATTAGAGTTTTATGTGTCTTTCAGGTTCAGGCCTGTAAAGAGATGGTTCTTTACATCTCCTCCAAATTCATGATTTATTGCATGGCCTTTAGATAACAAGCTAAAACCAGAGCAGGGCATATATCTTCTAAATTTGTATGTAAAATCTTTCCCCCCCTTCTTGTCTCTGACTAATGAGAGCTATTTCTGGATAATAAATTGAGATTGTACTTGAAGAGCATGATTTCTGCTGTCTATTATGGGTTAATTAACAGATTGCCTTTCTAAAGGATCACTTAGTCTGATTAAATTCTAATTGAAAACCAAGAAAAACAGATGAGCACTTAAAAGACTGAAATAAGGAGTGTTCCTACCTGTGACAAATGTGCATTCTCTACCCTCATTCATTTTACCAACTAGGAAGCGTATAGAGTAAGAGGAGACAAAGAGAGGTGCTTGTGCCTGTATTACTGTCTTTAATGAGACTGCCCTTTGCATGTTAAATCAATTTTTTCTCTCTTCACTGCATTGTCACTGTCAGCAGTTACGGATTAACTAAGCCAGGTGCCTGGTCTCTGTTACAAATTCATCATTTTAGCATTGTTCCCACAGACACTCTGCACTTGCACAAACAAAAAACCCAGAAGAAAAAAATCCTGAAATGCCCAGATTGAAATTTGTCACTCTGTTCCTTTTGAGACTCAGTCCACTGAAGAACTTTCTGCATTGTTTAACGTGTATGATTGGTGCTGCATTAAAACAGTGGTGCTAAAGATAGAGGGTGGAAAAATACTATCTATCATCAGTGCCTGGGAGAAGGTGTGGGAAAACTCTTTTCCACTTGGCAGAATGGTTAGAAAACAGGTCTATTCTGCAAAGTCAGGACAGATTCTTAAGCCACTAGCCTTAACAAAGGTAGGGAGGTGTGACATTATTATCTCTTATGTTTTATTTATAATGGCATTGTATCTAAACACAAATTGTTCTGAAAAACTTCACTCATACACATTTTTGGAAGGTCCTGGAGACTGTATGCAGTAGTAAAATGTGGTGGGTTGACGCTGGCTGGATGCCAGGCACTCACCAAAGTCTCTCTATCACTCCCCTCCGCAAGTGGACAGGAGAGAGAAAATATAGTGAAAGGTTTGTGAGTTAAGGATGGGAAGAGATCACTCACCAATTACCATCACAGGCAAAACAGTGTCAGCTTGGGGATATTAATGAATTTATTACTAACCAGATCAGAGCAAGATGATGAAAAGTAAAATAAACCTTAAAAACACCTTCCCTTTCCCCTCCCTCCTTTACAGGCTCTACCTCCTCCCACTCAGTGGCCCAGGGAGACAGGGAATGGGGGTGTTATGCTCAGCCCATCACACTCCTGGCACTGCTCAGGGAGAGGAGTTGTTCCCCAGCTCTGCCATGGAGTCTCTCCCACAGGAGACAGCTCTCCATGAACTTCTCCAGCAGGAGTCTGTCCCACGGACAGCAGTTCTCTCTGAACTGCTGCATGTGGGTCACTCTTCCATGGGGTCCAGTCCCTCAGGCACAGCCTGCTCCAGCGTGGGTCCCCCACAGGTCCTATAGGAAACCTGCTCCAGAGTGAGCTCTCCATGGGTCTGCACGTTCCTGCCAGGACCCTGCTCCAGCACAGGCCTCCCACGGGGTCACAGCCTCCTCTCAGGCATCCACCTGCTCTGCTGTGGGGCTCCTCCACAGGCTGCAGGTGGATCTCTGCATCCCCAGGGACCTCCATGGGCTGCAGGGGCACAGCTGCTCCACCATGGTCCCCACCAGGGGCTGCAGGGGAATCTCAGCTCCAGAGCCTGGAGCATCTCTGCCCCCGGCTTCTGCACTGACCCTGGTGTCTGCAGAGCTGTTCCTCCCACATTCTCACTCCTCTCTGCTCTGGCTGCAGTTACATTGGAGCAATAACATTTTTTTCCTTTTTAACTACATTATTATAGAGGTGTTACCATCATTTCTGATAGGCCCAGCCTTGGCGAGTGGCATGTCCATCTGGCTGGCATTGGCTCTGCTGAACATGGAGGAAGCTCCAAGAAGATCCTCACAGAAGCCACCACCCCTGTAGTCCCTCCAGCTACCAAAGAATGGCCACACAAACACAATGGATTCACTAACCCATAGCAAGGATGCTGTTGTTTAAAGGCTCTTTGCATTTACAGGTGATTTTGGGATTGGATAGTGTGAATTTTAAGAACAGCTAATATGATAGAACTTCAGATGCAAATAGGAGTTCACTGGCATATCCAACAAACTCTTGCAGACAGATTTTGGAGCTCATGTTGAGCAGTTCCAGTTTGCTTTGGGGAATGTCAGTGTTCTTCCTCAGTTCTGAGCATATAAGTAAATGTTATAGAAGCTTCCTCAGAATTACATTAAATAGTAAATATTCTCAAGTGTAAAGGTATGTGTGTAGGATTAAGATGTAAATGTTTTCTAATCCCTCTTCAAACTCAGTACGCCCTTTGAAGGACATACACAGGGCTTCTTCACAGCACAGTGATGCAGCTATTTAGTCAAGAGTATTTTCTCTCTGGTAAAGATAATTTCCATGTTTCTCTGTGTTTGATAGTATCTTGTTTGGTAGTTTCTTGTCTTTGGTGTTCTTACTGGACGGCCTGTTCTGTGCTAGTTAATCAGTAAATTAAAAGATGTTGAGCTCTAATCCACAGTTTTCTTCATATCATGTACTTAATTACTTTCATTGGAATCTGCTTTCAAAGTCCAGTAAAGGACAACGTATCCCACTCTGTGCTTTCTCCACCTAAATGGAGATAATAAAATATTGCAATAAAACTAGCATGACTGCTTTAATAAAAAAATGCCAGCCACATCTTAAGTCTCAGAACAGGAGGTTTCCCACTTTAAAAAAATGAAGAATGAATTGTGACAAAATGACTTAAATAAGAAATCAAGAGCAAGACATGTAAAAAAATCTTCTGGGTATTCTGTGTTCTAAACTAACAGCCAAAAATTATGCCTAATTTGCTGTCTGTTGTATCACAAAACTATGCAGAGTAAAAACCAGGCATGTATTTACATGCATTCTTTAACTATCAGGCTTAGATGTAGGGACAGCTTTGTATGAAGTGGCATGTGCTGGAGGCTCAGTTAGGTAAGAAAAATTCTGCTTAGGTGAAGGCACAAGTTCCTGACAGACCAAAGTAAAGTATAATGAAGGGAAAGCAATAGTGAGTCTTGGTTCTGTAATTAATTTATGCATTGAGAAGCACTGTTGCATGAACAGAATGAAACACTAAGAAGTTGGCTGGGTAAATGAAGAATCAACAAGATTAGCCAAACTCTTTCTGCAGAGCAAGTTCAATCTTGTTGTATAACCTTTTGGATAAAGTGTGTTGTATACAATGCATTCAAACTCTATATGTACCTTTCTGGTTTGTATGCTGTAAGATACTGGTGGATCATTTAAAGTCACTTGTAGCAAATTTAAATAACTTTTATAATTGCCTTATTAAAAACACAGAAATAAACAAAAACCACTAGCATGTTGAAACAGTTTTTAAAAACCAGCAAAACTTTTTTAGTTCTTCTTTTTCCCAAGATTGTGGAAAAGTGAGAAGATAATATTCTATTTGCTGTATTGATAGAAGTGTGAAAATATAATCTCATTCTGGATTAAATCTTGCTATTGTTGGAAAAAAACTCCTCCCTTGAAATATGTTAATCCATGTTTTGCCAGGATTTTTTTCCCCCACTGGGAATTTTCAAAACTTTGTCTTTTGATAAGAGAACTATATTTTAAGACTAAACTGTTGATTGAAAAATGCAAAATATGTATGCACTTGCTATAGCACTTGCACTGCATTTATAAAGTGATTGGTTATGACAGCAAGGGGAAAACTTTTCCCCTGCTATTTGTAGTTGATCTACATTGGAATGTAAACCTGAGGAATAATACTTGCTTTCCAGGGTTTGCTTTTATTTTTTTCTTCTATTTCAATTCATACATAAAGGAGAAGGAATCCCATATAGTCCTAGTGATCTCTCTAGTTTTCTGCATAATCTTCATGTATTCTTTTGGTTATGTGTGTTATTTACATCTGTCAACATCAAGCATGAAGCTTGTGAAGTTTCTGTTCTTCTAGAAGTGAAAGTTAACATTGTTCCCTCAATGATTACTTCCTATTTTTTGTTTCAGTTTCAACTTTGACCTTGTGGTAGGCGGCTGCCGTCCACAACCCCATTGTCCTGTTAGAAACAAGATGTTTCTGCTTTGGATTTTGTTTGTTAAAACAGACTATACAAGTTCTAGGATTATCAAGGGTCTTGCAGAACCCAATTTAACATAGGCCAGCTGGGTATTCACTCCTTTATGCTTAGCTGATCTGGAACCAGACTTGTGTAGTCAGCCAATGTCCTCTTCACTTAATGTGGAATTTACTAATTCCCACCATCCTTCTATAATGCAGGTGCTGCTGACTCATATCCTGCTCCTCTTGCTTCCAGCTCAACTCTCTGTGTAGGTCAGTAAAGGACAGTAAAACTTTCACAGGTTAGCAAGACACAAGGGTGTTGCCTGTCAGACTGAGACAATGTGGTTCATTTGTCTTATTTTTCTTTCTCAAAAAAGGTCGCAAACCATTCCCCACAGAAGAGAAGTAGGAAATCCAGGACTCAGCTAAAAGACTTCTTTTTACATCTGGCAGGGTTCTTGCCCTGACAAACATGAAATTCACACTGCAAACACAGATAATGCTGAGAGGGAAATGAGAGGTCAGCTATCCTAAGTCCTGCTGGTTTGTGTAATCCTGCAGAGACTGTCAAGTGGCAAGGGCAGCCTCAAGGGCTTGTCCACTTGGCCCCGTGTGCTGGCCCTGCTCATATTGCCAGTGTGATTCCAATGGAAATGCTTGAGACCAAGTGAGCAGTCGGGGTAAGTCTGTCATTAACACTAGAGATGGTGGTGAAAAAAGATGGCAGGAACCACAATTGGGTGTCTTTCTGGTGGCTTTGAGCTGCTCAGAAGGGGAGGATGGTTACCACCATGCTTTCCTGAGAACTCTTGCCTTGAGCAGATCACATATGAAAGGTGCCAGGTGCCAAGTGGCACAAACATGTTCCAGGGAGGGTGCTGCTGTTTTGTATTCTAGGCTGTGTGAGGTTTTTGTATTCTAATCCTTAAAGAATTTTTTTTCCTTTCCAAGAAGTGATGAGCTTCCATTTCTGTGCACTGACACGTGTATAGCAGCCGTTCTAAAGATGACATGGTAATAGCTGATCTTTCTGCTGCCTCAATGAAATCATTTCACTGTGTGTGAATTCTCTCGGCTTTCTGCAGCTCTGCCACGTTGTGTCTCTGGCTACCAAAGTAAGCAGCGTGGCACTGCAAGATTTTCTTAGCAGTATTGCATCTGTCTTTGAGGTTGGGAAGAGATGTGAAAGAATATATAGGTTAATATGAAGTCTTTGAAGAACTCAAAGAGGAATTTTTAATAAAACATTACTTGTGTACATCTCATATATCTAGACATGAAAAGTAATTGGGGAGAAAGAGTTTTTTATTCATTGGTAAAATCATTAGTTGCATAGCTGGCTTCACTTTCCCCTTCCTTACCCAAAACCCAAGCTGCCAAGGTATTCCAGAGAGGAAAATATTTTCTCTGATGGACAGTATCTTCCGTTCAGTTGGGGCACAGTGGGGGTGCAGAGTAAAAGCCAATCACCTTCAATATCTACCTTGTTTGTTTGTTGTTTTCTCTTTCTCCAGTGACTATAACTCAAAACAATAAATTATGGTGTTTAGTATTACATTAGATATATATTTGTTGTTTAACAACTAAATACAGAAACTTACTCAGTAGTTGAGCTATGACAGCTGTAAGCCAGGATTAATATATTCTAGTTTCACTATGAATTTACAACTTGATCTAGCTATAAAGGACTTAGAAAATTCAGACTGTGCCTGTGAAATAGTTCTGCTGCTTTTGATGTGTAAGCAGACATCAAAATGCAGTATGCCAACAGGACAGGACAGGAAACTTCTGCCCATGGCCACTGTGCTGCCTGTCTGCATAATGAGTCTGAGGATGCTGTCCTGGCAATTTAGCTGTGACCACCCACAGGCTTTTTTCATTCAAAAGGGTTACTGGCTGAGAGGGTTTCTTTTCTCTTTATATACATGTAGTCAATCCTGCAACACTATTATCCAGGTCAGCAGAACTTTGTAATGTATATCTGACCTGGGAGTCTTAACATGTGACGCAGGTTTTTTATTATTGGAAAGATATCCATTAACAATTAAATATGTTTTTATTGCATCTAAAAATAAGATTATTATAAACAGCTGACTGCTACTGTAACTTTATAGCTGGAGCCAGAAAACCTAAATCACTGTAAAAGCCATGTGGGACAAGTAAAAGGGTATGCAATTTGCATGGCATGGATTTTAACTGTTTATGCAGTTTTAAAGTCACTACAAATTCCTTTAGGCTTTTTGTTCATACAGTTGCTTGTACCATTTCACCTATTTGTTTAGCCCTGCTGCTGCTGGATTTGGTTAAAAACTGAAATCTGGTTAAAGATGAACAGCAGTATACTGTTCATCTGATAGTTTAAATTTAAAATATATTACCCTGGACAATTTTTATTGTAACTGGCTAATTGTCAGTATTATACGTACCTCTGATTAGATAACTACTGCACTTCTCTGCTTTCTTCAAATTGTGTAAAAGATTTAGATGTCAGTGTGAAAAAAGATTTATTTCTTGTAGGGAAGTCTCTAAAGTACTTGGTAGATTCTAAATTCAGTGTTTTTCAGTGCACTAAATCTTTACATCCTTGATAAAACAACTTGAGAAAGAAGCAAAATTACTCCTATGTTCTTTTGGAGTCAGAAGTGAGGACAAAGCCTAGGAGTCCTCAAGGATGGATCAGTTCTTGCTTTGATGGGTTCAGCTTTCAGAAGCTGTGATTGTCCATTACATTGTGATGCTCTTGGGAGTACAATGAAAGCCATTGGGTCTAATTTCAGGCTTAATAGTTCAATTACATCTCCTTTCTTGTGGAAAAACAGCATTTCAAAAGACAGTTGTTCATACCACTGGGAGAACCTTAAAGCTGCCATTAGACCTGTATGTGAGATCCCCGGGGAATGCTTTGAATAACGCGGGAGGCTTGAGGCTTTAGCCTCTTCAAAAGAGACCTGGCTGAGCAATATCTGGCTGTTCTTCCTCTATGTAATAGGGTGCCTGTGGGGCAGGATCTGTTGCTCTAGTTTATATATAGTCGGTTTATTGTCTTCTGTCTTCAGTCTGGTGTATCTGTCTATCTGGCCACAAGTACCTCAAAAGTCCTTTTTTCTTCCTATTGCTTCCTATTGCTTATTGTCATCAGACACAACTCTTCCTTTCTAAAGTCTCTTAAGATTTGCTTGCACTGCTTAACTTTTAGAGTAAAATCAGTAATGGGGTGTGACCTATATGGGCCAAGACTTCACCTTGCTATTTTTAAATGTTTTGAGAACTTTCCAGCCCTACTCTTACTCATATGGGGGAAATTCAAGTGGCAGGTGCCTAAAACAGTCCTGCCTTTGTCAGTATGAACTTTCTTGAGGTGAGACAGAAGGCAATGTATAAATTACGAGTCAGTTATTTTCAGTTTTTGCATTTGGGCATACTTGAAAAAGTATTTTTAAGTTACATCTTTCAAGATACGAACACTTGCACAATCTACCCTCTTCTTCCTCATCTTCTTTGCCTTGTATTTTATAATCCATAGACTTTTTGGTGGAAGTTTTCTGCAGTTTAGGAAATCAAGCACAGCCAACCTGGAGCATTCTGCATCCTCGCATATGAAAACAAAGGCATCTCTGGCATTTGAGCCTAACAGATTTGCCAAGCAAAAAAGCACAACCATGTTTGCTTTTCAGTTGTATAGTGTCCAGTCACCTTTTTTTTTTTAAGCCAAAATCTTTAATTATTTCAGTATGGGCAAAAGTTAAGCTGCTTGGAAAGCAGCTACATATTTCCCACAGCACCAAAGCTATATAAGCATGTTTTGTGACTGTCTTTGTTCCTGCAGCTGGGATGCATATAGTGCATTCAGACTTACTGCAGGCATAAAGTAACTTAGAAGACTGGACTGTAGATCTTAGATAATTGTGTGCTAATAGCCAATAGCTGTGTGCAAATAGGGACCGGAGGAGGGTGTCAGCTGTGTCTGGAGAATTATCTGTAGTTCACTATACCAAGGGTTCGTATAACTTGTAGAGCTGGCCATCTCCCCGAGAATGTTAGCTGCCTGGCTGTGAAGGGCAGCTGTGTGCCACTCAGTCCAGCAGCTTCTTCCCCTCAGATCTGGGCCCTCTTTAGACCTCCAGACCTCAAATCCTGGCAGGTCTTGACATAACTGTATGTACTGGGAAACTGAGCTCATGAGGTCAGGCCAAGGTGGATTATTGCAATGAGATAATGGGAGTGGAGAGTTCACTGGGTCTCTTGGAGATCACTTGCTTTGTGAGGAAACAACAACTAAAAAATATCCAAGTCTGATTATGGAATGGGGAATGAATGGAAAACTGGCGCTTAGTGTAACATTTAGGCAATGGAAGAAGTCAGGGCATCTTTTCAAGAATAATAGATAACAGATTGTGTTTTTCAGGTGATTTGGATGTCCTTTGGGACTTTCAGGAAGTTCCTCTGCAGACCATGCAGAAATGAGTGATCGTACTTTGATTGGTTTCTTCTCAGATGAGCTCTTGTGATCCATTTTTTTTTTTTTTTTTTGAAGAGGATTTCTGTGTTTTACTTGCCTGCCCTCAGCCTGCCTGTTTTAGGGCTGCTTCTCATTTGTACACCACTTTATCATGATAAATGAGTGCCTTGGTGAGAACTCTGTCCCTTTTCTATCCAGAGCCTGTAGGCTATGGAAAGATACTGCTTCCAGTTTTACACACACTTTGAGTTTACTAGAAGAAAAAAAAAATCGAGTTCTTTACCTTCATTC
Source organism: Emberiza elegans (assembly GCA_024865655.1). Taxonomy (NCBI): domain Eukaryota; kingdom Metazoa; phylum Chordata; class Aves; order Passeriformes; family Fringillidae; genus Emberiza; species Emberiza elegans. The sequence continues at coordinate 20,196,238 of JALJVW010002597.1, read as the reverse complement.
ACTTTCAGTGCTTCTCCTTTTATCTTCTGGAACAGCCTGGAACAACACACAACAGTGTGTTTAAAGTGCATTTTTAATTAAATTCTGTGCATCTTGTATATATACAATACATTCACTTTGAGGGCATTTTTATTACAGTAGAAGGGTGGTGATAGGTAAATATGTAATAAGTCTCAAGAATAATTAAAACCTGTGTTAACTTGTGTATCTTTTCAGTAGTGATTGAACTTTGTGTTGAGTCTCTGCTGGGTCCAAGATCAGATCTTAATCAAATAGAAAGGAAGGAAAGGGTGACGGGGGAAGGAAGAGTTGGTTGTTACCTTTAAAAGTTCTTGCCAGTTTAAGATAAACATCACCTGTCATGTTTATTTCTTAAAAAAAAAAAAAAATCTAAAGTGTATTGCTTCCAGTTTTAAAAAGATTTAGCTGCAGATAGTTTCTATGTTCATCACTTACTGAGGGAGAAATGCAGACAGTGGGTAACATTATAAATCAATATTTGGAAATATCTTCACCTTTTCTGTCTATTGATGTAGCCTCAGATTTTTCTTCAGTGTTTACACTGAAGGGACAAAAGCAGAGTAATGTGGTAAGGCTTTAACTGCATCATGACGCTACAGGGCAAACATTTAAATAACTTGAGATTTCCCAGAGGGAATGTGGTATATCTGTTTGTTTTTTTCCTTTTACTTTGGAGAGGTAGAAATGCACTCCAGAATCAGCAAGAGGCATGGTTTTGATCTGAAACTTGCACTTTCTGCACTGAATAAGAATTAGTGCTTTGCATTTGTCGAAGCATGCAAGATTCCAGCGTGGGAGAACAAAAGGGCCTGATTCAGGGACAATGATTGGAATCCTGTTGCATGAAATGCTTTGAAAAAAATGTTAATTCTATGTCTTTGAAAAGTACAGTTTTACCATTTTCTTTTAGATGGTTTCAGTTTGGTAGAAACAGCAGGTGAATTAACATTAATCTCATGAGCTTTGCCAAGTATTCTATGCCATTCATACCCAAGTCAAGCTGAGGCATGTAACAGTGTTTTGAAATGGATAGTAGTTCTGAAGATGTCCCTAATATTAAACCAAATTCAAGATCTGCACTGGAGGTTAAATGCTAGTTCAGTTTGCAGGAGTGTTATTTGCTCTCTGGAAGACATCCATTTAGTTTAAACTTGTAAGTCAAGTAAAAGCTTATCTAATTGAAACTCCCAATTGAAATGTCAGAGCACCTGCATTAGCTTTTCTTATGTGAAGAAAGTTTTTAGTATTTCATAAAATTATTGTTAGTGAATATACTAGCCCAACCTTCACAAAAAACTCAAGAGATTATTTTGAAAGTATGAGCTAAGGGGGAAAACCTGCGAGGGACAGACACATTTTTTTTTAGGCTGCCAGGATTTTACAAGATTGATTGTTAACTTTTTCCTTACAGATTGTGTCAGATGCTGCTGGACAGGGGGTTGCCATCACTGGGAACAATACTTTTAACAACTGGAATTGGCCTAATGCTGTGATCTTTGCTGCTACTGTGATCACGACAATCGGTAAATATTTACTATGTCAACCTTCCTATCTGTAGTTTTCTGTAGGCTCTACTGTTTTTGTACTCTCCCATTTCTGTGTCAAGGCAGCCACCGAATAAAGTCCCCTGGCTGGAGCTGCCTAACGTGTGTGTTCACCTGCAGATTCATGGAGGAAAAAACCAAGGGTTTTGGCACCCTCTCCATGTGTGTACAGAAGAGGGAAGTGTGCCTTTCCAATAAGTAATGGACTAAAGGTGCTGTTGGGGTTGGCTCGTGTCATTCCAGTTCCATTGATTTATGCACTTAAATTTCCAAATCATAAAATTCCAAAACAAAAGCGTAACAAAGCATTCCATTAAACGAATACCTAAAGCAAGTGCATATGAGGTTTTTGGATTGCTGTATTGTTACACACACGCGTTCTCTTGAGCTACTACTAAATTATCAGTGTCACTGGCTTGCAGAACTAACTATATTTTTATTCACCTCTTAAAAAAAGGTGAAGCAGAGCAAGTATTTCTTTTTAAATGTCACTACCGATTTGTCCTTATAAGATCCCCTGCACTGGATGACTTCTTTCTCCTGTGATATATAGGTTTTCAGAACTAAACATCATTTGCCTTCTGCTTTTGCAGAAAAAATCTTTGCTACATGGTGTTGTTACACACTTGTTGCACAATTGAAAAAAAAAAAAGAGAATGCAAAATAACCAAAGAAGACTGAATGTAGAAGTCTTACTGTTAAACCATATGCAGTGCAGTACTGTGGTTTTCTTTATTATTTAAAATTCACAATACCCAGCTTATATTAAAACTTATGAAAAATGTTGAAGTCAATAACACACCTAAATAAGAAGTCTCCATCAGAAGTTCAGAAAATAGGCTGCTGATTTTAGAGCCTGAATCTGTAATGCCCTGTTGGGTTCTATGACCAGCAAAGAACTAAATTAATTTGAAATATCTTGCACTTACTTGCCTTGCACTTAACTCACAAGCTCTTACCCTGCAAAGGTACCAGGTCACAAGTTAAGTGTGTATAGTGGATCTTTCACCTGGGACCTAGCTTCAGGATGAATTTTGAGTTTCACACTGTAAAATTAAATCAGTCAAGTTTTAACAGTGCTGCTTAAGATTGAGACATCACATTAGAAGTTTTGAGATGAGCTTTATTTTCTATTTATCCCATCTTGTCCAGAAAAAGATGCACAAAATGTAGGGAACACTTTAAGTGTAGTAATGGAATATGTGTTTGTTAGAGTAGAGTAGAATTGGAATGCATCCAGTTTCAGAAGATGGGCAGCTGGAGTAAACTAAATGCCTTTTAGATGGTGAAGTAAGGAGTGCCCAACACAGTAGGAGCCCACACAGTGTTGTTTTGTGCACAGCTAGAATTGCCTTGAATTCTCTTCAGCCAGAACAGACGGAGGACATGCTTATCTCTTCCAGGTTACGGAAATGTTTCCCCAAAGACACATGCTGGGCGTCTCTTCTGCATATTTTATGGGCTTTTTGGAGTCCCTCTCTGCTTGACGTGGATCAGTGCTCTGGGGAAATTCTTTGGAGGACGTGCCAAGAGGCTGGGCCAGTTTCTGACGAAAAGAGGAGTAAGCCTGGTAAGCCCTTACTTGTTTACCCTTGAACTGTGTAGTTTTGATGCACGAATTAAGCTTGCATTTCATAACTTGCCTGCTTATCTTGTAGTAAACGAACACTTGCACAAATTTTCACAAATGGTGTTGCATTGAAGGACTAAAAGAGGGATGGGGTTTGATGTGTTAGTTCTGCAAGAAGTTTAGCAAAATGAGACCTCATAAAAACCTTTGATACTACTTCTTATGTTAAAGACCTTTAGAACAAATGTACATGAGGCTCCATTTCACAGACATTTCATTCAAGCTCTGCAGGCCAGGAATGAAAATACGCTGTCCTGCTTGCCTCCCCCTGCCTGCATGCTAGCACAAATATTTCCTGCTGTGCAGTGAACCTACTGCAAAACAGTATTTTGTTCTGAGTTACTGGCTTTTGCTTTTTTCTTTGTGGCATTTTCTTGGTTTTTTGGTGATGATTTGTTTGGGATTCTTTCTCCTGCCTTCCCCACTGCAAGTGAATTCTCAGTTCTAACTCTGCACAGAAGTGGGAGGCATTGCAGGGTCATAGTGCCTGGAGGGCACTGGGACTGCTTTAGGTCCTGGTTTCAGAATCAGAGCAAGAAATTTTTTGGGTTTGCACCTGAGAAGAAAGTACAGAAAATAATAGTGAAATATTTGTGTCTGTGGAGGTGTGTACAGAGGTTGGCATGAGTGGCAAAGGGAAAGAAACAGAAATGGGAGAGAAACAAAAAATGCTTCTGATCTTCTGTGTTCAGGTGACTAAAAGGAAAATTGGAGGTACTGATGGCTTTTTAGAATAGAGTGCTCTATCCATATCCCATTCCAATTTATAAAATACTAGGGACTCCTTAAACTCTTCCAAGAGCATGAAAGAAAACTATGAGCAAACAATCCTTTTTAAGCAAATAGTTGTAAGAATAGTGTGTTTTACCTAAAGGAAAAAAAGTGTGTTTACTTCAGTTACTTTTAGGGACTTTTAATTATGGTAGCTAAATTGTTAGCACAAAACTGAAATATCTGGTACTGTCAGATGAGTCTTAGTGCCATGGGTGGGAAAAAAAAATTGAGATTGTTCCCTGACTTTTTCTTTTTCTTTGCAGAGGAAAGCCCAAATTACATGCACGGCTATATTCATTGTTTGGGGTGTCTTGGTCCATCTGGTTATTCCTCCCTTTGTCTTCATGATGACTGAAGGATGGAATTACATTGAAGGCCTCTATTTCTCATTCATCACTATCACCACCATAGGATTTGGAGATTTTGTTGCTGGTCAGTAATTGTATTTTATGTATTATTTTATTACATGCACAGTGTCACAATTCTACTTCCAAACTCTTAATTTGAAAAGATGTTTTCTAAGATTTACAGCACATTTTACAGGATAGAATATTCTGTTAAGGCTGGGTACTGATCCAGTGGACTAGATCTGGCTCTTCACTGTTGGTGTAGTCACCTAAGGCCTTTATTGGGTTAATTTTGCAGCCAAGTTCTAGAGTCCATAAGTCCTTCTGGTACCCCAGGTCTGTGTTTTGGGCAAGGAACTACCCTGCCTACCATGTTAGTTGTGCACCTTTGGATGGGATCCAATATACTAAGCAGGATGTATAGGCATTGGGCAATGTTTTCTACACCTGCCTAGAACTAGTCAATGGGGAATGCTGAACATATTCCTCTCTCCTCCTAAACCTCTTCTTTTTCTAAAAGCCACTGCTTTGTTCACTTTGGTCCTTGTAAGTGGAACTCTGCATCTTTTTCTCAAGGAAGGTACCTATATATGCATATTTCAGTGGCAGGAAGAAGACTGATCATTTTTAAACAGAAAATGTTCACTTTTATATCTTACAAGGAGAGGATAAATATGCTTCATTTTTATTTGGTTTGTCCAGTGGTCAGAATACGTGTAGCTGAGAAGTGGAAGATGTGGGATCAACTTTTTCTTTCATTTCCCCACTTGCTACCTCTCTGAGTGGTGTTCAAATAAGAAGGCTCTTTTAGTGAGGAAGACAGCAATTCTCAGGGTCATAACTTCAAAGGTTTATCAGCTGTGAGTCTTCTTACAGTAATGTTTCTGTTTTTAATTTCCTGTAGGTGTAAATCCAGATGCAAACTATCATGCGCTTTACAGATATTTTGTGGAGTTATGGATCTATCTGGGACTAGCTTGGCTCTCACTCTTTGTTAACTGGAAGGTCAGTATGTTTGTGGAAGTCCACAAAGCAATCAAGAAACGGAGGAAAAAAAGAAAAGAGTCATTTGAGAACCATCCTCGGCCTAAAAAACCTCTTCAGATGGGTACCTCAAAGGATGTCAACATTTTCAGCTTTCTTTCAAAGAAGGAAGAGACCTACAATGACCTTATAAAGCAAATTGGGAAGAAGGCCCTGAAGACAGGCAATGACAAAATGATTATAGTGGAAAATGCCAAACAAATGAATGCCAGTATAGATGTTCAGGTGACTTACACAAAAACAGAGTCCTTTGAGTATGATGAGGCTTCCCTGGACATTCAAAATGGTCACGTACTGAGACCCGTCCATGACAAAAATATTGGAGACAGCCCTCTAGAAGGAACCATGTTTGTGAACCAGCTGGACAGGATTAGTGAAGAAGAAGGTGAAGTGTGGGATTCCAGAGACTATCGGCCCTTAATATTTGAGAATGCCAATATAACATTTGTAAATGAAGATGATGATGAAGAGGAAGATATCTCAGATGATGAGGAAACGTCAAAATCCTCTATGGATGATAATCTTGCAGAGGAATCTGAAACTGCAAAAAAATTGGTAAAATTCCCATCCTCTGATGAATCTACCTTTACCAATAATGAGCTAGAACTTTCTGTGCCTTATGAACAACTGATGAATGAATATAATACAGTAAGCAATGTGAAGGCTGCCACGTGAAGCATGCTGGACAAATGGTTTTCTGAAAGGGGTCAGTGCATATTGAACATAGAGCAAGGAGAAAAGTGTGTTTGCACTTCTCCTGTCTCCTTGAAAACAAAAGCAAGTCCCAGACGAAGAAACTCCAATCTTCTTTTCCCATCCTAAGTTGGCTTCTGAGCCTGTCAGCTTTGCTTTTCTGAAAGACTTGTAAAATAACAGTTGAATTTGGAGTCCCATTCCTTTAGAATTTATGGTTCTTGAACAAAATAGAAAAGACTAGTTAGTGCACTGGATCTGCTCTGAGTTCATGCATTTCATTGAGGAAAAAGTTTGGGATTGTAACTATACTGTTGCAAGAACTGTTTTGGGCATCAAAAACGTTCGGTTACTCCATTAGCCTTTCACCTCTGAAAACCTGGATTTGAATCCGGCATTTATCACAAATGAAATCAAGGGGGTTGCTCGTTGTTAAGTTGTTACTGCCAAAAATATGGCACTGTACTTAAAGAGAAACTACAGAGCACACAGATCTGAGCTGAGCTGTGCTGGTAGACTGAGAAGGTAAGCTCTGAAACATCTCCGTAGAATACGTCAGTGCTTGTCAAATTATAGTGAATTCTAATTTCATAAATAAAATATTAAAATTAAGAGTTCCAAAGGAATGGATCGAGAAGGAGCCCTCTAACAAGGAAGAATCTGGGATGAAGCTCATCAGTTGGGCTGCTAAGCTGCATATCAGCTCCAGAACTGTCAAAGAGTAAAGTGACTGGAAGACTTGCTGATCAAAGCATGTATGGGCACAAGCAGGATGCAATGAACTTTTTTAGTGTTGAAAGTGTCCTTCCACTGTCCATTTCCTAAAGGAAATACTTGAATGAACCTTATACAGTATCTGTGTACAGGTGAAGTTTTATTGACACTGTTCTTCTTAGGAAAAAATCACCTTGGGAAGCACAGATATTCTCCAAATGCCCTAATGCCTGTCAGAAGGGGACCTGTAGCACTGCTGCTGATCTGGGCAGTGTGTTAGTCAGTATTGTTGTTTGATGTTCCTCCCTGCCTTGGTACTTCAGACATGACTTGAATGGGAGATGATTTTTGAAACAGTTGATTACACTTCATATATTGTTTTGTTTTGTTTTGTTTTTAGAGTTTGACCCATGTGTGTATACAATGGTTATTCTATCTCGCTTGATAGAAGGTTGGGCAATATCAAACCTTGGGCATACTGAGATGTGATCAAATGACTTAGGGCCATAAGACACTTTTTTTTTTAGAAGGAACTTTGGCTCTAAGCTTCTGAAAGTATTATCTTTTGACTTGGACATGGGCTACGCACTAGAAGGAAGCATGTCTGTTCATAGCATGTATGCCCAAATTGTTTTGGCTACAAAGAAATTTTACCATGGTTTTCTTTTTCTTTCTTTTTCTATATCTGTGCATTAACCCTGACAACTCTTTCACATGAGGCTCTTGATTATATGCTGGCAAGAGATATTGAACTTCAGTTTTATCCAATACACTTGGGACAGAAAATAGCCAAGACCTTTAAACCTTAACATGTCAGGTTCTGCTGATCTGTTTGGTTTTAGAGTATTTAAGCCATTCTGGTATGTCCGAAAGTTTCCAAAGTTCAGTGAACAGTTAAAAGTTGTCCCAGTCTCATTTTCAGTGTAATGCTGGCAGACTCACTAGCTCTGTAAGAAGACCTTTTGGAACCTTGCAGTGTTAATCTTAAATTACTGGCTATTTCTGATAACTACAAATATTGGCTGCAGCTTCAGTTGCTGGCCTGTCCCTGAAGAAGGAGGATACATGGGAAGCTAGCCTTTAGATGGGAAGTTTTGAAGTTATCTACTGTGAAACAAGGGACTGTCTTTATTATTCTGTTTCTTTCCTAGAATTTTCCACATATATGACATTTTTCAAATACAATGTGAGCACAAGGGCCAGGTTGTGGCCAACTCGTGTCCACCTGTTATATTAAACAACTGTGGAGTCAACATCATGGTTCTTGAACAAAATAGAAAAGACTAGTTAGTGCACTGGATCTGCTCTGAGTTCATGCATTTCATTGAGGAAAAAGTTTGGGATTGTAACTATACTGTTGCAAGAACTGTTTTGGGCATCAAAAACGTTCGGTTACTCCATTAGCCTTTCACCTCTGAAAACCTGGATTTGAATCCGGCATTTATCACAAATGAAATCAAGGGGGTTGCTCGTTGTTAAGTTGTTACTGCCAAAAATATGGCACTGTACTTAAAGAGAAACTACAGAGCACACAGATCTGAGCTGAGCTGTGCTGGTAGACTGAGAAGGAAGCTCTGAAACATCTCCGTAGAATACGTCAGTGCTTGTCAAATTATAGTGAATTCTAATTTCATAAATAAAATATTAAAATTAAGAGTTCCAAAGGAATGGATCGAGAAGGAGCCCTCTAACAAGGAAGAATCTGGGATGAAGCTCATCAGTTGGGCTGCTAAGCTGCATATCAGCTCCAGAACTGTCAAAAATAATACAACCCAGAAAGTGACTGGAAGACTTGCTGATCAAAGCATGTATGGGCACAAGCAGGATGCAATGAACTTTTTAGTGTTGAAAGTGTCCTTCCACTGTCCATTTCCTAAAGGAAATACTTGAATGAACCTTATACAGTATCTGTGTACAGGTGAAGTTTTATTGACACTGTTCTTCTTAGGAAAAAATCACCTTGGGAAGCACAGATATTCTCCAAATGCCCTAATGCCTGTCAGAAGGGGGACCTGTAGCACTGCTGCTGATCTGGGCAGTGTGTTAGTCAGTATTGTTGTTTGATGTTCCTCCCTGCCTTGGTACTTCAGACATGACTTGAATGGGAGATGATTTTTGAAACAGTTGATTACACTTCATATATTGTTTTGTTTTGTTTTAGTTTTTGACCTTGACCCATGTGTATACAATGGTTATTCTATCTCGCTTGATAGAAGGTTGGGCAATATCAAACCTTGGGCATACTGAGATGTGATCAAATGACTTAGGGCCATAAGGCACTTTTTTTTTAGAAGGAACTTTGGCTCTAAGCTTCTGAAAGTATTATCTTTTGACTTGGACATGGGCTACGCACTAGAAGGAAGCATGTCTGTTCATAGCATGTATGCCCAAATTGTTTTGGCTACAAAGAAATTTTACCATGGTTTTCTTTTTCTTTCTTTTTCTGTATCTGTGCATTAACTCTGACAACTCTTTCACATGAGGCTCTTGATTATATGCTGGCAAGAGATATTGAACTTCAGTTTTATCCAATACACTTGGGACAGAAAATAGCCAAGACCTTTAAACCTTAACATGTCAGGTTCTGCTGATCTGTTTGGTTTTAGAGTATTTAAGCCATTCTGGTATGTCCGAAAGTTTCCAAAGTTCAGTGAACAGTTAAAAGTTGTCCCAGTCTCATTTTCAGTGTAATGCTGGCAGACTCACTAGCTCTGTAAGAAGACCTTTTGGAACCTTGCAGTGTTAATCTTAAATTACTGGCTATTTCTGATAACTACAAATATTGGCTGCAGCTTCAGTTGCTGGCCTGTCCCACAGAAGAAGGAGGATACATGGGAAGCTAGCCTTTAGATGGGAAGTTTTGAAGTTATCTACTGTGAAACAAGGGACTGTCTTTATTATTCTGTTTCTTTCCTAGAATTTTCCACATATATGACATTTTTTCAAATACAATGTGAGCACAAGGGCCAGGTTGTGGCCAACTCGTGTCCACCTGTTATATTAAACAACTGTGGAGTCAACATCATTTGATTTGTATTTAATCTGCAATTTATGGTAGTGTTGTTGAAGAGAGATTCTCATTTGTAATCAAATTTTATTATATTTATGCTATTTGGAGCAGGGGTGGCTGGATGAATTTGACTTGTATCTGACAGGAAAGAAGGAGAGGCAGTATCAAGATTATTCTTATTTACTTCTAATAAAATACCTTAATCCCCACTCTTCTAAAATTACTCCAAGCCCTTCAAGTTTTTGAATCTGAAGGGCTGTGGTTGACAGCTGTACTTAATAACTGTAAGAAATGCTAGGTAGGATTACATTTTTTTTTTTTTTTTTGTTTTAAAACATCCACACTAACTTAAAATAAAATGACAAAGCACTCCGTATAGTTTTTGTTGTCCTCCAACTTGTCTTCCATTATTGATGCAAAGATCAAAGTTTTAGTAACAGTTAGAGAGCTACAGGACAACGAGGAGAGAAAAGACTTTCAGCAAGTGCGCCAAATGGAAAAGCATAGTCCAATCTTCATTTAAAAAACAAGAAAAAAAGAAAGAAAAAATTCTCTTTAATACTGAAATAATACAACCCAGACACTTGGCTGGGCTGCTTTGATTGGGAGGGGATGTTGCACACTGGAACCCAGACTCTGTTCTGCGTAGCAAAGTGCACTTGTATGCCAGAGCTGAGAATAGATGGGATCTGTTTCATATTATCAAGCTAGATGTGGCTCTCTGGCCTTTCCCAGTGTAGTCAGCACAGACTATAAGTCTGCATAATAAGTATCATGGGATTTAAAGTAATAGTTTAAATTTATTAAAACAAAGTACAATATTCCCAGTTTTTTGGGGAAACATGATCACACCTCACAAAACTGTTCTCAAGATATCCCACCATGTGCCTTAATGTAATCTTAACACTGGGAAAAAATTCCTCTTTACACAGGGGCCAACGGAATTGGTCTCATTAAGCCCTACATGTTTCAGAGTTTTGGAGGGGTTTAGTTGTGCATAGCTTTAATAATGGCTCTCTCCAAAAAGCTGAACCATTCCCAGGGTTTTTAAAATTATGGTGCCATCTCAGAAGTGCCGAAGAGCTAAACAGGACAGCTTTTTGCCTGCCTGTCTTCCATGTCTTGAGAAAAGAAGCTGCCTGGGGGATCGAAACTAATATCCTTCTGCCTTCAGTTTTGGATGTAGTGATTTAGAGGGGTGTCCAGGCTGGATTTTGTTCTATTCAGCTCCAAAAGTGTCTCTGAGTTAATTCCCCAGTGCTACCTGGTTATGTCTTGTAGTTATTTCAATTATTTGGTCAATCTGGAAACATTTTCTTTGGACACCTATTGTTTTCATTTAGATAACTAATAATGTTAGCAGTTTTCTTAATGCTGTGGGGTTGGTTTTATAGGTGAGACAGATCTCTTCCTGGAAAGAGAAGAAAGGGGGATATTTAAGGAAGGAAAAAAGTTTAAAAGCATGTATAAGGAAGGGATGGAATAGTAGTGAAAACTTCTTTCTAGCTGTTGCCTACAAGTGGATTTTATTTCCAGTCACATCATGTGAAGGATGGATTCACTTATTAATTTTGCCAAGATGAGCCAGTACTTTCAGTTTTACTCTTTTTTCAAAAATTAAATCCTGAAATGTGACCATGGAAGTCTGTTCCTACAAAAGGCCTTTTAAGTGCTATAAGACTACGTGACCCCATTCTTCATGACATCGTTGTGATGCTTCCTGGATTTGTACTGCATTACTGAAGCCTGTTTTTACCAGAAGGGCATCACTTTCAGATACCTGTCTGACATCAGGCAGCCTGACACATCCGATACACTGGTACGAAGTCACTGAGGAAATACAAAATCAGAGTTTCATTTTTCTGAACTAATGATTCGTGAATCTGTTGCTGGCAATGGATATCACAAAGCATGCAGAATGAAAACCAGACTGATAACAGATCCATGGTGACACAGCTGTATGTGTGAAGATTTTATTTTTCCTCCAGTTGATCTGGGAGAGTGTGCAGAGACAGACGAGGAGAGCAAAAAGCAATATGTCTGTTAACTAAACAAAAAAACTTTGTAGACATGTAATTTTTGTGCCTCGTGGGATTCATTCCGTTTGTGATGGATTTAACTTTTAAAAATTAGCTTGTCTTTCATATGGCTTTTGACATTTGTGCAGTTCTGACTCTTATCACTCCATAATATGCCTGTCTGTCTGTTCTTTGTTGCTGATTGTCACTGGAATCACACTGTATGTAAATATTTGCTAAGTCTTTGTAAAATGTAATTTATTTTAATATTTTGCAATAAAAAATTTACAATTTATCCTCTCTGTCATGAGAAGAATGACAATCAGTATTTCTTTTTACAACTACCTACACTTGTAATGCACCTTACAGATGAGACTGGTCCTGGCCCAAAAAGCTGGAAGGTAAAGAGCCAAAAAAGCAAGCTGTTTTATGCAAGCAGATGCCTTAACTTGTACAGGGTATTGATGACTTCAGTTCAACGGCATCTGGTCTTCAATTAGATACAGCATAGCAGAGTATTATTCAATGTGGATTTTGGACAGCTGTTGAAAAATAAACTGAAGTTTATTTTAAGGGCTATGTTTTATCAGTGGGCTGCTTTTAAAGAAGATTCACAGAGATGGGAAATGTTAGAATTAATCAGTACTGTGATAAAATAAAATGGACATTTATGACTGGTATCTGAATCTCATGCCAGGGCTATTAAAATATCAGGCTAGAAGTATTTGCAGTCCTTCAGCTCCAGCAGTTTCCTTGGCAACACGCTGGAAAATAGCTAACTACCTGCCTTAATGGGCAGCAAAGTGTGACTTGGTGAAACCCATGGTACAGATGGAGCCACCTGAAGAAATTGGGACAACCTCAGCCCGAGAGGGAAGAGACTGAACTTTGGCTTTTAGACAAATAAGTGGAATTGCTGAGGCACAAGCTAGGAAAGTGGGGAGATGCATGGGCATGGCAGCAAAGGGTGGATGCTGTAGGATTTGAGTGAGGGTAGCCGATCTCCGCTTTTCCTTCAGCCACACAACAGGAGCAGTGAAGGAAGAAGTGCCTGACTGGTGACTGATGCCAAAAAAAGCCAAAGAGGGAGGTAGCAGCTCCTCATGGAGCTGAGGGCAGCACATAGCATGGAGTCTGGAAAGCACCCAGTAATACTTCTATCAGCTCCCAGCAGGCTGGAGACTATTGTTCACCTTCTGCCCTCAGAATTTTAGTAGTGTCATGGAATTTCAGTAGTGTCATTAATTTATTGAGGGGAGGGTGGCAAGAAGTAGGAAAACAGGACAAACCTGTATCTGTTACATGCCTGTTCTAATGGTCCATGCCTGGCTGCAGGTTCTCTGAACACAATAGCTTAATACATAGATAAAATCACAGAGCAGGTGACATTTAAAAAGCCTGAATGTGTATTGTCAGCCTTTACCAGTGCCTGGTGCAACATGAAACCAGCAACCTGCAGCTGGCACAGAGATCTCAAACCTTTATTTCTGAGAGATGAAGACAGTAAGAAATCAGGATGAGTAGCAGTTCAGGACCATTTTAAACAGGGAAATGCTACTCCATTCAGGGCAATTTCCTGTAGTTGGGCCCGGGTCCTGGAGAACCCATAAAATACCTGTCTCAACTCGTATGCAAGGAGGTGGTGGAGCTGTGTTACCTATAGTTTAAAGAGGAAGGGTTTTCTTTTAAAATTTGTGACTTGTGTCTGTCAGCAAGGGTTGGTGTTTTTGGTTGGTTGATCTTTACTTTTTTTGTTAATACATTTTTAGCCTCAACCTGCCCTTGGTAAGATAACTGATACTGTAACATATAAGAATAAAAGGTTGTGCTGAGTACAACATTCCTTAGATTTTTAGTTCTTTTTGTTTCTTGGAGAATTCCCTTGACCTGCACCCAGACTGGGCCTCTCCACATAACCTGCCTGACCTTACTGCCTGATTCTGGGCTGTGGCTTCATCCCTGAGGAAAAGGGGGAAGTGATGGGTGAATGGGAGTAAACCCAGCCTGACCAGAGTCACCTATCTTGCTGAGAGCAAAGCCATGGCATTGCCTCCTCCTGGCAGGCCCTTAGCTGTCCACTCAGGCTTGTTCAGCACCAGGTCTTGTGCAGCTTGGGGTACTTGAAGGGGTTGGTAAGGGATTTTCACTTTATTTTGGGCAAATACCTGCTTTTTGTGCAGCTGATGCAACTCCTGATGACTTGTGGCATGAGGGCAAAGAGGGGGAAAAGGGGTGCAAAACTGCCCTTTACTGCCTTGATTTTATTCCCAGCTCCCAAGGAAACAGACTCATAAGGGGTTGGGGTTTTGGGGGATTGAGGGGGGTTGATGTTTTGTGGGCAATAGGTGTCTAAGCAGGTGTTGTGCATCTTGGGGTGAACAAAACAGCAGCCACTGGTTATCTTGGACTACACAGCCAGCCCAGCACAGGGAGTGGTACCACGACTGATAGGAGCACAGAGGTCCAAAACAGGACACCCACAAATACTGATCTAACTGACCAAGGGAATTTGCTGTTTCATCACCAGCATGGCTTCTCTGGAAAGGGAGAGTTAATGTGGACTGGGATGCTGGAAGCGTTATGCTCCCGAAAGCCAGGTATCGTGTTGTAGTTGGGATGGCTTCCTCTGATAGCCAAGATTCCAAGTACAGCCCATAGCCAGAGCTCCTTCTGGTTAATAAAAAAATGAGTAAATACATGAAAAATATATTAACATATGAGAAATATTCTGATTTTCATTTTTGATTCTACAAACTAAACTGAAAAACTCTGAAGTCAAAGAATTTTGGTTTTGTTGTCAGAATATTTTTATGGGATGTCAAAATTTCTCTCCCTCTTGTCACTCTGTGCTGCTCATAGGAAAGAGCAGAAGAGTGATAACTCACTCTTCATATTTTGATGGTTATGTTGTTTCCTACATGGAGAAAGCTGTAGAAAATATATCCTATCCCCTCTTTTCTCCTTACTGGGGTGGGGCTGTGAATGACAAAGAAAGCAGAAAAAAAAAATTGAAAATATGAATTCTGAAAAATTGAAAATCTCTGAAACTATGAATTTCTCCTCTGTAAGGAGGTTAAACCACAAAATCAGGGTACAATCTTAAGTACAATCGGGGTTTTTTCCTATAGAATTTTTCAAATTCTTTGAAATTTCCCATGCTAACTTTTAATAACATTCTTTTGGCTACTCTCCTGAGTATGCTAAACAAAAGTACTCATGTTTTCAAATTAGTTCTATGCATTATTAATTCCGGTAAAATGCAAATACTTTGACACACTTTTAATCTTATTTGATATAAAAGTATAGTGTGGCACCATAATATGCCTATAATTGTAAGGAGAATTAATGCACTCAGTATGAATGGCCAAGAGCAAAAAATTCCTGTTTAAGGCCTATCAACAGCCTTGCAGTGTTCTGTGGACTTTTGGCTTTGGACACTTGTTGATCACATTTCTGTTTATCTAGCTGAGCCTTTGGGTGTATGAGGAAGTATCCTAATTCCTAATGCCGCTAAGATCAGAGACAAAAATCCTTTTCTGTGCTGATTTGTGGGCTGGGCGCTATCCATACTGATCAAAATAAATTCTGCAGAGGAGCACTTGTTCCTACACACTCCTGGTTGCTGGGCAGAATTGCAAAATATGTGCACACCAATGTGAAATAAATCTGTGTTCACATTGAAATGGAAGTCACAAGCTTCTGAAGCTGAAGTGTGTTTTATTCATAAAGCTCTGTTGTCCTTCTCTGGCAGCCTTCATATTTGTGGCTCATGGGTTGTTGGCAGCTAGCAAAAAGTAAAGGAACAAATTAACACTTCAGATGCAGACAATCTCTATTGATATACTCTATTCCTCTCATCCTGGGGCTTTTGCCAACTCATCTCAGGCACAGCTGGAAAGGAAGGAAAAATAGTAAGCTAATTGGCCTGCCTTTTAATTGCTGATTGGAATGGGAAATTAATACAAAACCAGGAGTAAGCAACACACCTTGAACACCTGAGGGGGACACTGCACTCTTTGGCTGTTTTGTGGCTGTTAGTTTTTAATAAATTATAGAAAATCTGTGGCTTAAAATGAGAAAAGCTTGCAAGGATGGCTTTCTTTCATACAATGAAGACTCAAATTTTAAGGTTTTTTTCTGTGCTGCTATCTTCAGAAAGTGAAATTCACAGATGTAAATTGTAAGACTAGATTCTGAGATATATGATTGAGATCAGATGAAGGCAAGAAGATAAAGCAAATACCTGCTTTTAAAATTTAACCTTCAAGTTATCTGTAGTTTTGTGGTTTAAGTTCTCTATCCTTCACAGCTGCTCAAATTGAGAGAGCCTGACATTTAGCCACAGCTCTGGTAATCCCAGCATGTCAGTCAGGCAAAGTTAAAGGGATTGGGTGTTGAATTAAGAAATTATTTTTTTTTTTTTAGGGCAAAATATTAAATTTGTACCAAGTACAGGAAGAAATCAGAACTACAGTAGCTGAGGAATCTGTTAATTGTGGGGAGATTTGCTCTAAAACGCCAAGAAATTAGTTTTTTGGCAAATAACTTCAAGCAGTTTTCCGAATATGTTGTCTGGCCAAGTCTCTGGGGGAGTTTAACTCTAAGATGTTTGTCAGTAGATGCAAAGTATAATCTTATGGAGGTTTAACAACAGAAAGGTGCAAAATCTGCAGGAATGAGCTGGCAGCCTTTTAAAATGTGTAGTCTTGAGACAGTCTTCTTTCAAAGAATTCAAGGAAAATAAAAAAAAAGGTGGAGATGGATTGTAGCTCTAACTGGCTCTTATTTAAAAGCTTCTGCCTCCAGATATTACTGTGCCTTCAAGTGCTGTGTGGTTTTGGAAATGCATGGGATAAACTCTTGGCACAGAGAGGGAGGAGGAGACTTTGGGCTTGTCAGAGTATATTTACTGTAAAATGACCATTCTTGAAAGCAGTATCAACAAGACTCAGGGTGGGGAGAACTGTGGTTTCAAACACATATTCTAGTCAGACCTATGCCGTAATGACCCAACCAATTTTTTAAGGAAGGATGCCACTTCCAACACTTTGGTCTCTTATCTTCTGGTTCCCATCGCTTGTCTTCTTGCTGATATGTCTTAATTTCCCCTTCCCTCAGCTGTGTTGCATCTGTCCCATGCCCCCTAGGAGCACCACAGCTGCCTGCAGGCAGGACACAGCAGCCTCTTGGCATTCCAGGCAGGACACAGCAGCCTCTTGGCATTTGAGGCTGATAGCCAGAAGTTAGACTTGGCTTCTCCCCTCAAACAATGTCAGTCTGAACTGCTTCAGCTACAGGAGGCAGACACTGAACAAACAAGGCACCCAGCTGAGTGCTCCTGGCTTCCTTCAGTGAAAAACTCAAGCTTTTGCACACCTCCAGCCATGCTATTTTTGTCTGCTGGGGATTAGGATTTGCATGGATGTAGTTCAGTACAGGGCAAGGATAGAACTTCTCTAGGGGGCAATGGACTGGGTGAGCCTACTGAAATACAGGGATTTGTTAGTGAGGCTCCAGTTCAAAACAGTTTGGAAAGAGGCTGTGCCTATTGTGAATTTTAGTTGCACCTTTTCTAGCTGCATGTTCCTCCTCCCCTTCTTCCCACTCCAGTTCCCACTTACTGCCACTCCTACACTCCTCCACCCCACTTCAGAACCACAGTGGTCCCTGCTGCTGCAGCCTCTGAACTGGGAGGATAAAGCTTAGCTCTTTCTAGTCTGGAATTCTCCAGAAGGTTTCCACACCTTAGATACACTTCAGTTTGTTGTTGTGTGTTCAGATCCCTTGGCATGGCTACGTTTGTCTTTGTAGATGTGACCTAAAATCATGTTACCAATACACCAAGTAAGCAGCAAAGCTGTCACCTGTTTAAATAAACCTTTGGCTCCTAATCAACAATTCACCAGAAGAAAAGAAATTGAATAGAACAAAATATGTTTGATTATTTACTAAAGCCATAATGGCCTGGAGACTGAAAACAAAGAGTGGGACTGAAAACCAGATGGCAACCAATATAATCTAGACAGCCTACATATTAAATCTTTAGGGTACAGAATACTCCCACAGTGGAATCTTTTTAAGCAGTAGAGAAATCCATATGTGCTACTTACCCAGTTACAGTAATTCCAAATAAATGCCAAAGCTGTGACTTTAAAATACCATAGATCAATGTCAGGAACCATTTATGTGTAACACCTGACTCCAAGTGGCCTCAGAATGCCAGGGAGAGGGGAGGAGTCGGGAATGGGGTCTCACACCACCTCTGTGCAGAAGCACCCACCACTTGGGTTATGAAGGAGTCCATAGAAAGCTGATAATGCATGAGGGCACGAGCTCATAGGATGGATGCTGCTGGTGTCACGTGCCATAGAGGAATTCTAGGGTGCTATGGTGCCAGGGAGTGTAAAGGGACCATTTCAGACAGGGGCAATCAGCTGATTACAGGCACAGAAGGACAGATTATGAATAGCAGCTGCCAGTGGTCCCAGGCAGAATTATCAGAGGTATTTTTATCGTTTGCATCACTCTTGGCTGGTTAGTCTTGAACTGAGGTAGAGGAGTCTTCTTCAAGTATCAGGGATATCTAGCAGCACCAAAGCCCTTGTACACAAAAATGAAGCCCTAGGAATGAGAAACAGGACTAGATGCGGACAGTCAGTCACCTTCTAGAACTTTGAAAAGGAGGGAAATGGAGCAACCCTCGCAGGTACTCTGCATGAGGGGGAATAAGAAACCATGTCAACTATAGGTGAAGAAGATTCTTCTACATCCCCATGTCCTGCTAAACAGACCTTTACTTGGGCTTATGTTTAGGCTGGGCTAGTATTTGGAGTGGGAAGGATAAGAACATGAGTTTGGGTGGATTCCACAGTTTTAGAACACTGTCTCTTGTATTTCTTGTTGCAGCTGAAGGCCCTGAAGCACCTCTGTGCACTGGAACTCTGGGATGGGACTTGTTCCCTTAATAGAAGTCCACAGGCAAGGAGGGCAGGGCATGTGCCACCATGTGCCACCTGCTGGGAAAGGACTCGGAAGAAGCAAAAACTGTCATCACCTCACAAGAAAGAGTTGTTTCCTCCCTCCCACTGATCCACCACAGTGATCCTCAAGGGTTAAAAAGAGGTAAACCTATATCTTCATACTAAAGGTCTCCATTATATGACATTTAAAAGCTAAGAATGATGTCCATATGCTTCATGAGAAGAAGCATACAACCCTCTCTTGTTGAGAAGACTCTCCAGGAGGGCAGCTGATAATTCTTGGAGCAATAACCTTGTTCCCTGTTGTTACAGACCATGAGGAGTCCCATGTCTTGCTGCTGCTCTACATTCACCCATCTTCTCACAAGGGAGACAGTGGTGCTGTTTCCCTCAGGATCAGACCAGGACCTAGGTGGGTCTCCTTTGCAGAATTCCCTCATGCAAGATTTGTTTGCTCTTGCCCAATTTTAATGCTCTTAAAGGCTTGGAAGGCCACAGAGTGTGAGCAGCCACTTCTTTCCTCACAAATGTGTGACTCTTTGCAGTGAGCAAACCCCTATGACACTGTGCTGACAACAAGTGGCTGTTTGGTTGTAGCTTTGGCAAGATCTCCTGGTGCTGTTTCCACCACCTCCCTCAGCAGGTTCTTTTTTCAGCTAGCATAGTAATTTCTCTTACGCATAACATGCAATTCTCCAAAGTTTAATTTTGTGATCATTTTTGTGATCATGTTCCCATTAGCAAGTAGAAATAATTGGTTCCTGTTCTCATCTTCATTTTAATTTTTCACTGTCCTGGGTGCAGAGGGCTCTGGGCAGCAAAACAGGAAGAAACTAAAAACAGAATTAATGGGAAAGAAATCAACATGCACCAGGAGAGAGTTCATATCAAGAAATTCTTAAAATCCCATCCTCCCACCTCAAGAAAGTAATTTCAAACACTTTAGAGATAATTAAAATCAAATAAAATATCTAGAATAGCATCAGAATTACTACTGTATGAAGGGATCTGGGAGGCATCAAAGATCCCCCAGCAAACACATCAGATGGCTTTCAAAGCCGTAATTCCTGAGATGTATGAACAAAATTAGAACATGTGAGAGATGAGAAAGAAGTATTGTTCCACTCTCTAGGATGGTGGGGTTAATATAGACTTTTGCATGTAATCAGATCATCAGATTTTAAGGAAGGTGTAGGTAAACTGAGAACAGTCTGTATTACAGCAACAAGAAAATGTTTTAAGAAAGGATGGCACTTGTGAAAGTCATTAGAAAAGGCTGAAAATATGTTTATTCAGACTAAAAAAGAAAACAAAAGAGCCAGTACACATAAGTTTTTGGATGGGTAAAAGACTGCTGAAGACTGCTAAGCAGGAGCTAAACTGTTCTTTTGTAGGCCTTGGAGAAAATAATAAAAGAAATCTGTCAACATTGCAATAAACATGACAGAGCCTAGTGCTACAACAAAGTGATTTCCAACTGCAAGAGCAATAAACTCCTAGGCGGACATGGACTTTAAATTCTTGGAGAATTTGCAAATGGTATCGGCAAACAGCTGAACTGTCAGGGATAGACTTGCTACATGCAGGGACACCCAGTACAGAAGGGCATATTTGGTTATCTCTAGAGGTCCCTTTCAGCTGTAGTTTGGGTCCATTCTAAGAGGTCTGGTCTGTTTTTATCACTCTCTAAATTATTCCTCTTATGTATTAGGGTTACTCAGACTAATGAGACTCTGCTGTAAATTAGATGCAATATTTCATATGCATTGTAGAAATGACTCTTCTACTTACTTGAGTGGCTGCCCCCAACATGGTTAGAATGTACTAACATTAAAAGGTAAATAATAAAAAGAGAAGGAGACTTCATATCCTTTCTATTTTCTGCCCTTCCTTAGTTGTCAAGGCCACTGGAATATGGTGCTGTGTGGAATCTTCTAGTTCATTGTCTGGCTCTCCTTTCCAGTGTCAAGTGTTTGGATATAATAGTGTTGAGGCAAAGATTGCTATGTCTACGTCAGTGTATCCCATCTGCTTTTCCACTTGAAAGAAGGAAATTATTCTTTTTCTTTTCCATCAGCTTCTCCTTGAACAGTATGTTCTCCTTGCCTACCTTTCCCTCCCACTCCTTAGTCATCTTCCATTGCTTTTCAGCCACATGTATGGATTTATGTGACTCGGATGAAGTGGTTGTTCTGTACATCAGTTGTCATGCATGTGAAGTTACAAAAGTTCTCTCTTGATTACAGTTCTCCAGAAGTTCTACATTTGGTGGCCTTTCACTGCTGTGTAACAAGTCCCTGTTCATTTACCTCACTGCTTAGTTGAAGGGATGGAAAAAGAGGTAAGAAATTCTGTGAAAGGCTTTGCCTTCCAGAGTAGCACAGATGCTTTGCACAGTCATAGATAAAGAGCAGCAACTGGTGTCTCAGAGGAACATCACTCCCTTTGTGGGTGAGAGAACTGGCAAAACCTCTGACTATTGGGAAGTCTTATGAAAAAAGTTCTTTCAGGAAAAAAAGCAAGAAGCTTATTTACAATTCACTTCCATTTTTATCACTGGTTTGGTTTTCTTTTTGTTTTGTTTTGTTTTTTTTTTCCCTTTGAAAGGTTTTACGTCAGCTCCTGAGAGAGACTCAGACAAATTTACAAAATGTTATGCTATTTCTGTTTCTGGAGCAGAGGAATTAACAATCTTCTCAGACACCTACAATGTGCTTGTAGAGAAGGGAAGCATATTATAATGAATTTATAAATCAACTGGACATAGGACTTGAAATTGCAGTGAAAAGAGAAAACAATGCTTTACTAAGGTATATTAGAGACTATCTAAAGTACTTACTGACATAAATGATGTTGTATTCAGCGCAGAGAAAGTACCTAAGTAAGAGCTGCCTTTCTTATTCTTAATTTATTAGGTTATTTAGATTACACTGAGGACAGACAGACTCCTGTCCCTGAGTCCTGCAAGGCTCCTGTCGCTGCGTGGGCTCACCACCATGGTCCACAGCACCTGCCTGTCTCACAAGACGGGAGAAGGAGCTAAGAGAGAGGTCCTGGGGCACTCTTTTTCCCAGACTCCCATACATTTTTGCCTTTTCCCTTAGCTCGTGCAATTTTTCTGCTCTGCCGGGCAACCTGTGTGATTTGTTACATCAAGCCTAAAGCCATCCTTGCCCTCTACTGGCACCCTGTAGAAACACAGGAACACATCAGGCAGCTGCTCCATCACTTCAGCTAGTCCAAATCCCTGGACAGGAGGAGAGGGAGGGTACACTGACCCCCTGCAGTCCCTCGTGGGATGGGGAGCAGACCTGTGCAAACACTCTGTGAGCAGCTTCCTACAGCACCTGTACCAGCAGCGTCCTGGTGAGACAGGGCATGGCAACCCTTCTGCTCCTTCTGTCCTGATGTTTCCAAGGAGAAAATCTGTCACTTATTAAAGTGGAATGTGATTTCAGGTTATTTATGAACAAACCAGTTCACAGAGAACAAGGAGCAGCTCTGCCAGCAGCTGTTCACAGTGTTTCTTTCCTTCATTTCCAAGGAAAGTACAGTCCAGTGGGTTTGGAAGCTCAGGGAACATGAGCAAGAGTGGTCAAAGAAAATTCCTTGAATGGCTACCATGGGTGTGCCAGCAGGCTGGTAATGTTAGGTGGCACTTTTAACTCTGAAGGGTCACCCAGTGCTTGAACACACTGTAGGCTTGAAATGTTGCACTGAATCCTGCTGGAAAGCCAGTGTTGGGGTTGGATGCAGTGGGAGCACCAACAGTATGTAGAAATCTGAGACAAAGCAGAAAAATAATTGTATTTACTCGAAAGACACGTGTGTGAGACATTAGCTTGGCAACAGGTTACTGGATAAATGGAGTAGCCCACCAACACCACTGAAAATGTAGACCACAGTTTCAGTGTTCAGGCTGACCTAGTCACAGAACCACAGAAACATAGGATGGTTGGGGTTGGAAGGGTCCTTAAACATTTATTTAGTTTCAACCCACCCTGCCATGAGCAGGGACAATTCCTCCTAGACCAGGTTGTTCAACGCCGCATCCAACCTGGCTTTGAACACTGTCAGGGACGAAGCACTCACAACACAGTCCTGTCATGCAAGGTTTGGATGGATCTTTCATATCAACTGCAGCTGTAAAATCCAATAGATTCAATTCCTGGTAAAATACACTATGCAAAGACTCAGACTAGCAATAGCCATCTAACTACTGCAATCTGCTTTATATTAACTTGTTAAATAAGCTACTGTTGGTCACTATAATTTTCAAAAACTCAAAGTATTGAAAATAAATATGAAACTCTATACAAGTAATAAATTTCAGAAAATAATTGTTCTATTCCCTTTGTTTGCTTGTCCATAATAACAAATAGCAATATACACCTCCAGCAATGGCACAAACAGAAAGCAACAATTCTTTTGTCGGAGAAGAAATGTTTAAATGGCAACTGTAATTCAAAACTTGGGGTGCCATTTGTTCTCTTTAACTGTATATGTTTAGATCCAGCTTATCAAAATAACTTATTTTTATAAATTTTGATCTTGTCTTAGAAGAGCAATAGGAAAACCTGGATTATTCTTTGAGACAGTGTCAGTGTGCACATGACTGGAAATGTATGTGCATGCCATCTGCCAAGATCAGACATTTTGCCTTGCCCAAATCCATACAGCAATGCCATTGGGGTTCTTGTCTCCTTAGCCACTCCCAGTTTCTGTTCTAGGGTGCTTTTTTGTGAGCCATTTGATCAGTCTCCAGCCTCCACATTTAAGATGGAATTCCCCTCCACCTCTTTGAATCTGCTTCTGTTTTTTGTAACCTCAGAAGTTCAAAACCAACTAAACCTCTCTCAACGCCTCAAAGTCAGCAAGGTCTTCAGGAGGCGCTTTCTGCTTTCTTTGGAAGAAGCTGCCATTGTGGTGGTATATCACCCTTGAGCCATAGAGAGGGAGCCTCAACGTTGCTGTTGGATCCTGCTTCAGCACTAAATCAACTTGATTTTTCCTCTGCTCCACCTGGAAAGGTATCTCTGTCCTGCTCATGACTTACTGCCATACAAGCATTTACCTTGAAACTATCTGATCTATCAACATCTGACTTTACAGTAACAAACCCTTCCCATGGTCTTGCCACCCAAATTCATGTCTGAGACAAATGTGACCAGGACTTCACCAGATCCTCTCAGCACCTCATGCAAATCATTTTGCATCCCACATATTCCTTTGAAACTGCATGAGTCTTTGCAGTAACAGATGCTGTCCTTTGGAACATGTTTTGGCTGAGCAGCATGATAACTTTGCATCCCAGACATCATTCCTGTGTGGCATTGTCCTTGGATACTCTGGTGGCTTACAGAAAGCTCATATACCTCAAAAAGAAACTAAGAACTTGGTATAACTTTCAAAATCTGCTTATTTTCTGTCATTGCTTCTCATATGGATTATAAGGAATTTGTGGAACTGATTTACTAGCAAAATCAAACCACAGTGCCCTTGTGTCCTGTAGAAGTGTTTGCTCCTCTGAACTAAAGACAAGTGTAAGTATCTGGGATACTCCATCCAGTTACCCAAAAGGCCAGACCTTCCTCATACTTTTGAAGACCTTCAGAATGTCCCATACCCCCCATCCCTGGGGAATGAATGCAGGTGCTCAACTATTTACTTCATGTTGATCCTTATCTCCAGCTTCTGGTCTCCCACCCTTTTCAACTAAAGATGTTTCTCTCAAGACTGTGCTGCACAGAAATGTTTCTTTGCTGCTGTCTTGTCTGCAGCATGGAAGAAGCAGTAGAGAAGCAGTGTCTTGGGATGTGAATATTCACATTACCATAAAGCTTCACTACAGAAAAAATCTGAGGTTTTTTGTAAGTTTGCATTAATTACCAGAGCTTTCATGGGAGACAGAGCCCATTGGCCAATGAATGACATAGTTCAAAAGACATATTAAAAAATGAGTCAAAATATCATCTTATCTATCAAATAAACATCTCCTGGATTGCTTGTTTTCTTGCCAGTAATATGTTCCAAATGTACCCTGCTTTCATAGGATCTAAGAAGTGGCATCTTAGGCAGTTTAATTTTAATAAGAGCTGAGAAACTGCATTTCCCTCCCAGTTTTTGTATTAGGTAACAATATCTTTCAAATTGACCCATTGGTTACTAATTTCTTCAATTACAAAGGAAGAGAACTGATTTTCCTCTGTAATCCCCAAATGAGGCTTTTATTCACTAGTGGCAAGGGTTCCCGAGATGAAAGCAAAAGGCATCTGGTCTATTGAAGTCGGCAGCAGAACTCCCACTGCCTGCAGCATTGTCAGAATTTCACACTGAGGATCAGGCATATCCTAATCTGTCCTGATCTTTTATGCAAAAGACTGGTAAAACAGCATTTAAAGTTTTATCAGATTAGACAAACACATACTTAACAAATCAAAGGCCTTTTAAAGATAAAACTTGTTCCTCTGTGAGGCCTGAGTCATAATGTCTGAATGTTTGGAGACTGTGACTTAATTCTGCTGAGAGGGATACCTTGTTCAGGCTAATGATCTCACTGGAGCTGATGCCTGAGGAATCCTTCTGGCAGCAGCAAAGCACAGGAGGCAGTTTACCTCAGCAGTCTGATGCAGCAAAAGTTTGGCAGGTCTGATTCCCCACTGACTCCTCAGATTCACCAACTCCCATAAATTAGGTATTTTGTTCCCTCTCTTGTTGCTATCTAGGTGTAGTAGGGAGATCTGCTTATGTGTGCTGTAAACATGTATTAATAATTTAATCTTTGTACTTGATAGATGTAAAACCATCAAACTGCTTGGAGCAACTCCATAAGGTCATTTCCAAAGCAATAAAATTTCTCCCTTTTGTCCTTCCTACCAAGGGAGTACATTCCCGGTTTCTTTCCTTTGGGAACAAAATACAGCATGGAGAGAAACAAATTATTACAATACATTGTGTGGAGAAACAAGTAACTTTTTTCACTTGCTGAAAATTTGTTTTTGCTTAGTTTGGCTGATAACAGCTCTGCACTTGAGAAAGGCCATGTTTCAACTCCCCCTGACAGATGCACAAGACGTGCACCCTTACTGCCCTGTAATTGTACAGTGAAGACGTGTGTCTGGACTGCAAACTTTCTGAATTTTTTCTCATGCTACATCCAAAAGAAAGGGCTGAAAATAAAAATGCCAGAGCAGAGAGTATCTTCATCTTCTGCACTATCAGGCATATTCCATGGGCATCACAGGTACTGTTTTCACAAATACATCCAGCTTCCCTTTAAACCTAATGAGGGATTTCAGCTCTTGAAGAAAACTGTTCCAAATACTCATTCCTTTGGGGTCTGGAAATCTGTTTTCCAGCAGAGATCTATTCTTGACGTGTTCTTACCTATTTTTAGTAAGCTAACCTTATCCTTTAGCTTATGTATTCTCTTCCTTTCAAAGTGTTATGGCCCAGTGTATTTACTTAATTGTAATTGTATCCCCACTTCACTATTTTGTGCTTATTTTGTTAGACTAAACAAGCTGATGTCCTTCATCTTCTCCTTAACCAGCCTACTTGCCTTTCTCTGCTCCACTCCAGTGTGCACAGCAGTAGTCAGGAATTTTTACAGATGAAAGCTCATCAAATAATGCCTTTTTCACACCAGGAAATTCAACAAGGAATTACAGCAATAAACTCTAGGTGCTATTGTTATCAATACTATTGCAATTTTATCAATAGCAATAAATTGTATGGTATCTGCTTTTCATACTCTGATCAACAGATGCATTCAGTCATTTCTTCTCCCCTTTCAAGGGAAATGCATCAAAGGCAAAGCATCATCTTGTGTCTTCAGTTTACTGATTCTCATTTTTTCCAGCTAGAATCATAATCCTGGAATCAAAATAATTTTGTTCTTTATGATTCACACTGTGTTTTCATATTTTTAACAAACTTCAGTGTATGAGAGCTGACATCACATTTCAGGTCAGACTTAAATCTGGCTGAAATTTCCTGAGCTTCTCTAGGGGAACAAAACCAAACCCTGGATGTTCCAGGAAACACCCCCACAAGCAGCAGAATGGAGATTAAAAGCAAGAGTCGATTTCATCTAAAAAACAAATTGTTTTGTGTCTCAATTAAGAATGCAGGAGAGAAAACCACAGTAACTACAGCTACAAAACCCTAGATGCAGACAATATAATAGCAAAGAAGTGCATTTTCTTCTGGTATGCTTTACACTGCTTGGGGATTGGCTGGAGCAGCGTTACCAAAGAGCTGCAGCGTTGTGCCTCGTCTGGGAGGCGCTGACAATATTCCACGTCTGGAGAAGAGCCCTAAAACAGGGGACTGCAGCTGGGGCTGGGGACACAGGCTGAGCACTGAAGGCAGGCCCAGAGAGACTCTGCACATCTGAAATGTCTTTTCTAAGAGGCTCTGAAAACACCCTAAAAACAGGGATTCTTTCACCAGAGGGCTGAGAGGAGCTGCTGTACCTGCAGTACCTCGTGCCACTGATGCACAGATGCACACTCTGCTGAGTGGCTGTTGCTCTGGTGATCCTCCTCTCATCCCAGATCCTGAGCTCAGCTTTCGCAATGGGAAGGCTGGAATCCCCAAACACCTGGACACAAATCAGCCAAGCTTCTTAGGTCAGCCCTGTGTATGCTGCCTGACTTCTGTGAGCCAGGGTATGGCATTTCACTTTGGTGTGAAATCCCTTCAGATCTGCCTTTATTACCAAAAGTCAGTTTCCAACCACTGTGATTGCAAGGGAAACCTGAACACAGACTGATGCACTAAGCTGATGTCCTTCATCTTCTCCTTAACCAGCCTACTTGCCTTTCTCTGCTCCACTCCAGTGTGCACAGCAGTAGTCAGGAATTTTTACAGATGAAAGCTCATCAAATAATGCCTTTTTCACACCAGGAAATTCAACAAGGAATTACAGCAATAAACTCTAGGTGCTATTGTTATCAATACTATTGCAATTTTATCAATAGCAATAAATTGTATGGTATCTGCTTTTCATACTCTGATCAACAGATGCATTCAGTCATTTCTTCTCCCCTTTCAAGGGAAATGCATCAAAGGCAAAGCATCATCTTGTGTCTTCAGTTTACTGATTCTCATTTTTTCCAGCTAGAATCATAATCCTGGAATCAAAATAATTTTGTTCTTTATGATTCACACTGTGTTTTCATATTTTTAACAAACTTCAGTGTATGAGAGCTGACATCACATTTCAGGTCAGACTTAAATCTGGCTGAAATTTCCTGAGCTTCTCTAGGGGAACAAAACCAAACCCTGGATGTTCCAGGAAACACCCCCACAAGCAGCAGAATGGAGATTAAAAGCAAGAGTCGATTTCATCTAAAAAACAAATTGTTTTGTGTCTCAATTAAGAATGCAGGAGAGAAAACCACAGTAACTACAGCTACAAAACCCTAGATGCAGACAATATAATAGCAAAGAAGTGCATTTTCTTCTGGTATGCTTTACACTGCTTGGGGATTGGCTGGAGCAGCGTTACCAAAGAGCTGCAGCGTTGTGCCTCGTCTGGGAGGCGCTGACAATATTCCACGTCTGGAGAAGAGCCCTAAAACAGGGGACTGCAGCTGGGGCTGGGGACACAGGCTGAGCACTGAAGGCAGGCCCAGAGAGACTCTGCACATCTGAAATGTCTTTTCTAAGAGGCTCTGAAAACACCCTAAAAACAGGGATTCTTTCACCAGAGGGCTGAGAGGAGCTGCTGTACCTGCAGTACCTCGTGCCACTGATGCACAGATGCACACTCTGCTGAGTGGTTGTTGCTCTGGTGATCCTCCTCTCATCCCAGATCCTGAGCTCAGCTTTCGCAATGGGGAAGGCTGGAATCCCCAAAACACCTGGACACAAATCAGCCAAGCTTCTTAGGTCAGCCCTGTGTATGCTGCCTGACTTCTGTGAGCCAGGAGTATGGCATTTCACTTTGGTGTGAAATCCCTTCAGATCTGCCTTTACTTACCAAAAAGTCAGTTTCCAACCACTGTGATTGCAAGGGAAACCTGAACACAGACTGATGCACTGGTATTTGCTACCTGAAAATGCCTCTCTAAGCTACTCTGCTCACCTTAGCAGGTATCTGAGTGTTAGTGCCTCGTGGTGACAATGAAATAGAGGTGAATTTTAGGAAGAAGAACCAATTAACTTGTTTATCATCCCACACTGTCTGTCCCTCCCTCACAGCTGCTTAAATAAGCAGCTGTCCTCATTCCAGCTCTATCTCCTTTTGATAAGTCTGCAATACTGTCATATTTTTTCAGCCTAGATTTGCAGCACACTGAAGTTTTGAAAGTATGGAGAATTGATAAACCAAATTGCACTTCTGCATAGAAATATTATTTTACCACCTTTCTCAAATTTATGCTTAGTTCAGTAAATAAATACACATTTAAATATATTTCCTT
Organism: Emberiza elegans; assembly: GCA_024865655.1. NCBI lineage: Eukaryota > Metazoa > Chordata > Aves > Passeriformes > Fringillidae > Emberiza > Emberiza elegans. The sequence goes on along the minus strand of JALJVW010002597.1, from coordinate 20,167,033 downwards.
TTTAATTTGATATGTTTCCAAATCTAAACACCTTGCTGTAAAAGTGGATCCAAGTTGCTAAAACAATAGCTGATTTAAGTAAACATCAAGCATGGTTGCACTGCCAGGATCTCTTTTCTGATTACTTTTGGTAATGGAACATCATTTTCTTGTCATGAAGTGCTTCATGTGACAAGGACAACAAATCTCTGAGACCTCAGTGTGAGAAACAAAAACTGAATTTCACTTACAAAAGATGAAAGCTACTTCTTTCTTTTTTTTTTTTTTTAACCCCACTCAGTGGATGTCCTGTAAAGAAATCTTAAAGCTATACTGTGACAAATATTGATAACTCCAGAAACTTCTTTCCACCAAAATGTTCACCCTGTAAACCTCTGCAAACATAAAAAAAAGTATTTAAAGATGTGTCTGGCTATGGTATTATCCAACTGCTTAAAACTCAAGACAAATGAAAATACTTGGGAATGCTTTGGGAAGAAGGGAACATCAGCATCAGGAAATCATCTGCTTAAGGGAATCTGTTGTTCTTCCAACAGCTCCCAATACCTCCAAGTGAAACTTAGAGGCTTCCTTTACTTCTGTGCCTAGCAGAAGGATAATCTGAGTGTTGATGTTAACCCACACTAGATCATCCTTCTAGTCCCCTGGGGATAGATGGTTTTGATTGTGAGAGATCCTTTTTCCTACAAAGAATTTCAGGTCTCAAAAAGACTTTTAGAAGTGAGCATTTGGCTTTGAGTCTTGTAATAACTTCTGAGCCTCCATCATGAAAATACTCATCAGGAATATTTTAATATATATATTTCAAAACATCTGCAGGAAGTGAATGCAACAGACAGAAGAAATATTGGGAGAGACTCTAAGGGAGCTTGAAAGGGTTCACCAGCTCTTATTGAATGCTTCCTACGGCATGTGTGACTCCTGCAAAGACTGTGTTTTCTTCCTTGCATGTCTCACCAGGCTTGAGTTGCCCACCCTACATTATTTTAATTAAGATAAAGCAAGGGTTCTTTGGAGTGCCAGGTGCAGTGAGTCCTGGATCACTGGGTAATTTAGAACACATTCTGGGACATCTCTGTGCTTCAGTGGTCCCAGCTGCAAAAAAGCAGTAGAGCACTTGAACTTTGCCCTGTTGTGAAGTGCTTTGAAATCCACTAGATCAAAAGAGCTTCAAAGCAAAGAGCAATGTTATCAATGTTACCTCTTCACTATGTTGGCAAAATCCTCATAGGTATTGCTAATTTCTGATTGCTTCTTGTCCCCACCTCCCCGGCGTGACAACTATGGAAAATGCAGGCAGGTACCACATATCTTATCTTCAGTTTCAGGTAAAGACAGATGGAAATGAGACAAAGCAGGGAAAATCACCCATCGGTTTGCATCTCCAGAGGAGATGAGTCTTCACTAGCTCCTGAAGGTTAATTTCAAGCTGAGAGAGCCCTCAGTAACACAGCTAAACTTCCATGTAGCTGTCAGTGTAACTGACAGAGACAGCAAATTATGGCTCCCCAATTCAGACTGAACTTGCTGGTTCTTGCCATCTGCAGGAATATGTCCTGAGCACCAAGTGATTTAGAGCAATGCTCTGAATAATCAAAGGAATAATGTGTGCACCCACTGCTATATTATACTGATGCATATGATAAATGAATTGACCTGTAGTTTCCTGCAGCATTAGCTAGAGCAAGTATGTCCTTTTGTAGATTGTATTTATGGAAACCTGACTGTAGCAGGTCAGTGTGACTTGATACATGGCTGATGCAAGCAAAGATCTTTTTAAAGTCAGACAGGCTGGGAAGAAGTTTTCCTCCCACCAGGCTCAAACATTGTTCTGTCACTTCATCTTCTGCAACTATGAGAAATCCAGGTGTCTGGTCACTGTAAATTCACACCACAATCGTGCAGGGATAGTCACAGCTGAATTATTTGCAGGAGTCAAGATGTATCTATTCAGAAGTGCCTTTGAAAGGATCATCCCAGGTCAGTGATGGCAAAGCAGTAGCACTGGTACCCAGTTCAACAGAGGCAAAATTTGGACCAGCCATAATATTCAATAATTTTTAAGAACAATACAATAGTGAAAATCAGAAGAATTTCCTGCCATTGCTCCATTTTTTTTTTTTTTGAGTTAGACAGTACAGAAATGTATCTGTGTATAAGGAGATCCATACTTTTATCTATTTGGGAAAGAAGAGCAAAAATTCATATAAGAAAAAATAATAGGCTAAAGGCTGCTATCATTTACCAGCTACTTTCTCTTTGAGGCTAAAAGAAATTAATAATCTTTCTGATTGCAGGCAGCCTTTTAAAAAACCATAGGAGCTCAGTTTCAGTTGTCCTAATTCATAAGTTAGCTTACATAACATCCCCAAAGTCCTTGCTGAGCCCAGGCTCAGGCTCCCAGCCACACTCCTGTGCTGCTTCTGCACCCCACCAGGACCCAGATGTGCTGTCAGGTGCCTGCTGTGGACAGTGTCTAGAAAACAGGCAGCAAGATGAAGTATTACCTGAGCAAACTTCAGTGCAACTCTCTTTATTTAAACAGTTCACTGCAGTAATTTCACCCCCACACACACCTCTGCCATTTTTCTATTTGTCTCACAAGCAGGGGCTGGGGAAAACACTCCCCGCCCTCAGACAGAAGTCATTTTTTGAGCGTGAGTTGTACATATTTTGAAACTTTGTATTATGAGTAACTCTCTAGAGCCCCGTCATGGTCCAGCCCAAATGTCCAATTCCAGCAAATTTCTGACATGCCACCCTACATCCCCTGCACTTCCCTTTAACTGCTCTTCTATTCCCTTCTGCCCCTGACCACACTGCTGGGAGGGTTATGGTAGTAATGGGAGAGAAATGGAGAGACCCTGATGTTGGTTTTGTCATATGCCTGGCTCTGAACCCTGCCCTTCCTCCCCTTCCTTCCTCCCTCCTGCTTTTCATCTTGTTGCAAAAGGAAGTGGCTTTTGGCTGCAAAGTCTTCTGTTCTGCCTCCTCTAGGGCAGGATTAACCAGTCTTCCTCACACTCCAGTCCATCCCCGAGCACATGACAGGCAGCTTCATCACCCTCCACCTCCCACCATTTCCTCTGCTACCACGGCTGTGCCCACAGCAGGCTGACAGTCACCATCAGGGTGTATCCTGATGTATCCTGACATTGCTGCATCTTGCTAGCCATAAAAAGCCAAATCCAGTGATTCCACAGAAGAATGTCTCCATTAGAAACTGAGAAAGCACACCAGGCAGCGTGTCTGAAAAAATAATTGAGGGACATTTCTGTTCCTTTGCTACAGCCAGGCTCTGCCAGATGTTTTTGCAAAGCTCACAGCGCACCACCTATACAGATGCTCCTTCCCTCTCCCTCTTTAACTGTGCTGAGAAGAAAGCAGACACAAGGCTGCTGCCATGGTCTCAGCACTGCAATGACAAAAGCTTACCAGCTTGTATGCAATGAGCCTTTTTTCTGCCACCTCAATATAAAATTTCCCTCTTCTGCTTAGTAAGTATTATCAAGAAATTTTGGACTGAGATCACCACTGCCTTACTAAGAAATATACAATCTCCACCCAGATGGAAAGAAAGGGTGATTGTTCCTTGGGGAAGGTGACTCAAGGTTTGGTGGCAATGCAATGTGCCTTTTGATCACTATGTTAAACAAACAAAGTCTACAACGGGGAACGCCAGTATTCCTTCTGCACAAGAGGACATTAACAGTGTTGCAAAACACTTGCACAACATTTTCGACTGACAGATGCCCAGATGCTGTGTAGGAACAAGGACCAAAACAAAAAAATCATAACCATTTGCAAATATTTGAAATATACCTGTATTATTAATCCTGCTTTAGTGATTGTTAGATAGTGGTATGCAAAATCAAGGAATCAGTCCTGCTGTGGAGAGAAGTTCAACAACACAACCACAAATAAATGTCACATAAACACCCAGTTCACTGACACACAACTTAGACATATTGGAAACATTATTCTGTAGTATATCTCCATTGACTTTTATTGTGTTGAGTAAATGGAATTGGAGGGAAGTTCAATTAATTCACAGGTTGCTGGACTGAAAAGTTATCTAAGCCTATCAGCACAAATAGTTACCAATCTTATTGGGAAGGAAAGTATTTTAAACTTGAAGTAATGCAAGTGACTATAATGTTATAGTGAAACTGAAATATTCAGTTAAAGGGGAAAGGGCTTTCCTGGTCTATTTACAGAAGATCCCAAAATTTCAGTGTCTCAAATTTACCCGAAATTAAGACAATGAAAAAGTGTATCCCTGGTGACATAGACCTTCCAAATCTTTTGACAAAGGCACCACAATTCACAACTGATATCGTAAGCTGCAGTCATCGAGAAGTATGATAAGAACTGTGTGGAAGATGGAAGAAATTTGAAGGAAAATTTTATTTATTTTATTCCAGATGAAAGTCATCAGCTTGTCTGATAATAGATTTCAAACATAAAAAAATGTCATCAAGTGCTCTCCATATCCAGTACAGGCAAGATGTAAAAGTGATCAGCACTCATCTGAAGGATTGAAAAGAGCTTTCTAAGTCTAGAAATAAGCCACATAGCCCATTTTGGAGACTCTGATTTTGGAGGTTTTTGAAAGATCCCTGGGCAAGGGAACATCTAAGTTCAGATATTTCTATCTGGATCAAACAAGCTGTAGGTGACAGCTTGAGCTCCTGATAGATTTAACTTCTGTGATTCCAAAATATTCTTCTGAAGTTTCAGTTTTGAACATTTACAATTTTTTGACCTTTTTTGTCCCCAAAAGAAATAAAATATTTTTAAAAGGCTATTTCATGCTGTCTTGGCTTGACGGAAGCACAGAAAACATTGCTGTGAGGCTTTTCCATAATCAGGAAGATCTCTTAGGTTATTTATGGTTGCTGTCCCCCAGGCTGAAGGCTGCAGACCATGGGATGGCTCCTCAACAGCAGCAGCCACAGCAGCTGCTTTCCACCTGGACTCCACCTGTAGCTCCTCTCCCTCAGTATACAACTAATATACATTAGTTATTTATTTAGTCTAGTCATCACAGCTGGTAGAAGCAACATACATATATGAAATGTGCTCCAAGTAATAATCTAAAAGCAAGCAGGATTTAAGCCCCACAGATAATATTGTTGCAGTAAATTCTTTTTCAGTTCCCAGAAATTGCACAGTTCCTGAGTGACTTCAAAACCTGAAGGATTGGGAGAGTGTGATAAAAGAGTTAAATTTACTGAAGGTGAAGCACCTGTCTAGCACTATGAGAGGGCTGATGAAATCTGACAGGAGGTAGGACTGGTCATTCTGTCCTTAGTTGCCTGGTTTTTTAAGTTACTTCAAATCACACCCAAAAGAATGGGCAACTCTTCTCAAAATTCTGAGGAGCTGAGGTCTGTTTCCCCAGTCAACAATGACTCCCAGGAATGTACATCTCATGCACACATACATCATCCCTCAAAATACATGTGTTTGTGGAGGAGACTCAGTGATCCAGCTGACAGCTGATCTGAAGATGTGAGATTACAAGATGTGTTGAGCCAATTGAAGAAGCTGACCATTGGAGAAATCTTGGAATGGAAAATGTCAAATGACAGGATTAAATCTTTAATTAAAAAACAGAGATCTGGGAATGTTTTACATCTGCAATTCTCAGCCTCTGGAGCATCCACAGATCATCTGTAGATGGTGAAAGCTCATGTCTGTGCCAGGCTGTGTGTGCTCTGCCCCTCATGCTCCCAGCCAGCCTTGTGAACACTGCAAGCACTTGCCATAAAGTTGGTGAGAACAGAGCAAGAGCCACGCCAGCTGATGAGCCCCATGGTCCAGGAGAGGGGCTAATTACTCAGGAGAAGTTGTACTTGCTTGAAGTGTTGTTTGGATAAGGGACCCTGAGTCAAATCCTGTGCAAGGAGTGCACCATATCCTGCATTCATATTGCTTTTACATCTGGAAACACTACAGCACCAGTACAAAGGCCGGGAGAGGAATATTTAGGTCCCTTCAGTCCTGATAGCTCACAAAGCTGCTTGCACAACTCCAATGTACAAGACCAGGGCCAAACAATTAGCACAATGGTTCCCCTCAGTGAGCAATGCTGGATGCAGCAATGTCTGAAGATTTGGCTTTCAGGTCTACATACAGTGGCAGGATCTGAACTGTTTTCTCCTGTCTTTTTCCTGTCTTGTACTGCATGCACGAATGAGAGAGACCACAAAGAAGTTGGGAAATACTCTAAGAATTATTCTCCACTGAATCATGGTACTGAAACAGCAAGGACACAAGTGAAAATCCAAGCAGGCAATAATGTGGTTATATAGTGAAGGCAGCAGTTAAATAACACTCATTAATGGCATTTCTATAGTTATGATTAGCCACCATAATATGGTAGTCTTTAAGCTGCTTTACTCCAGGTTCAGGCAGCTTTAAGCTCCACAAAAGATGCAGCCCGAGGACTGAGGAACAGAATTGTATTGTGATACCTGTTTCCTTGGCTCCCTGTGGACTCCCTCACCCAGTCATTCTTGTAAATGACAGTAACTCTGGAAGGGTTGTTTTAATTTCTAAGAGGCTCATCAGTGAGTTGGTAATGAAGATGCTGCCCATGCTCAGGTCACGCCTCTGTACCCAGAGTCAGAGAGCAAAATGATGAGGTGTGGGTGGGCAGCAGCTGATCCAGTCCTTGGCTGAGCAAATTCTATGTGTTCATTACAGCCTCTGCCCCACCAGAGCTGGATTTGAATGGAGGGTAAAGGACTCTGAACTGGTACTCTAAATGAGCACTCAAGCAATTCCAAATCAGGTCATATAAAAAACCCAGACTATTTCAATTATGCACTTTCATGTTTGGCAAGAACAGGAATGAATAAACTCCTACAGCAGTTTGAAAATCACAGAGATAATTGTGTAGCACAGATATTGTTTCAAATGTCTCCTCCTCACTTTCAGTAAAGATTTTAAATGTATTAGTTTTTCTTTCCCAAAGAGGTTTAGGTGAGATACATCTTTTTGTGGAGGTTTCATTGTTTTCAATGCACACTTTATATACTCTGAAACCATTTTTTCCCCACAGAGACTTAAATGCTCTTGTTCCAGATATTGTGTTTTCTTTTTCACTGATTTTGTCCATTATATTATATTTTAGCCTATCATGCAACCATAATTTTCTGATTCCCTCCTTGATAGCTGTGGAAAGCAATTCTTCCCATCAACCAAGTAATCATGACTCTCTGTGTGCTGCTGAGAAGGGGTAAGCATGATGCCATTTCAGAAGAGGGGATATGTGTCATTCACTGGCATATAACAGCAGAATATTTATGCTAAGTCTGTGGTTTCTCCCCAAATCATTGGTAGTTAATATTTAAGCAAACTGTATTAAATCTTTCTTTGTTGCACGTAATTACAACATTCCTAAGGAAGGAGGAAAAAAACCCATGCCATCAAGACGACGGAGGGGTTTTATGACTAAAGCTACCTCTTTGTGTTGACTTTGGCCTCAGCTCTTGTCTGGACCAGACACAAAGAACATTTCTTTCGTTTGGTGTTTACCTGCTCTTCTCATGCACATTTCTGTGCAATTTACCAGACTTGAAAAAGAACAAGTAAAGCTCCCAATCCAGTGAGTTTCCTGCCCTGTTCTCATCGTAGAGAGTATTTGCAGCTGGTTTTTTTTGCAAAAAGTTTTATCTGATTTTGTTACCTCCAAGAACAAATCCTCTCAGAGTGATGCAAGTTGCTTCTTCATATACCAGCTTTTGGTGAGAGCAATGTCCCTCAGGATGAGTTGGCTCAGCATCTAGCAGTCTGTCCACCCTCAAGAATTCAATTGCCCTAGTATTATTTGCTGAGATTGTGTACATCCTCACATTTCTGCAGGGGCTTTCTCCTCTGTTGAAATACTGTCAGCCTGACTTCAGAAAAAAAAAAAAAACAGCAAACAACAAAATCCCCAACCTGTTCGTCTTTGCACTGCAGAAGAGCAAGGTATGAAATGCAGCATATTTTGCCTGTCCCACATACAGCAAACTGGAAGTGGCTGGTGTGCTTAGTCTCTTCTACTTATGGAGCAACTCTTGTTTCAGTGAGACTCAAAACTTTTATCGTAAAGATTTAAACAGAGGAAGTTAGCATTAGTTTATACTTCTTAAGTAGTCTGATGATATAAACCACTCATCATTAGTTCCTATGTCATCCAAGTTCTCAGCACTTGGATCCAAGCTTCATGGGGAAAAAGAGCAATGAGAGCTTTGTGGTTTTAATAGCTGCCTCTTAAGTGAGTCACAGGGTGACAAGAAATAACATTTGGTGACAGTCTTGTGGTTGGGACACTGTGTGTCTCAGATTGCTCAAGTAGTTTTCATCCACTACTAAGGAAGTTATCATTGAACTTGCTTATTCCTTTAGAAGTTGTTTTTCCGGCCAGTTGTGAGCTCTGAGTCAAGAAGTGGAATAATCTCTAAAGGTATGACAGCATCAGAGTACCATTGTTTGATAAAAAAGTCATGCTGCTTTTACACCACAAAACCACAAATGGTTTTCTGAGCTCTTATGTGCTGTGGGTCTGACCTTTTTCCTTCTCCAACTCAGTGCTTCTCCATCAGGAATTTTTGTGTGTGTACGTGATTTGTGGGGAATCTTTTCGTCCCCAGTGCAGCAGCAGCATTGGGAATGCTGGTCATATGTCAGGACAGTTTACAGTTTTAGAAATGGCACCATCCAACCATAGTAAATGATTTTTTAAAGTTCCAAAACTATGTATTTTGGAAATGTGTGGGTACAGTGAGAGTAAAAGGTGGGAGAAGTAGGGGGAAAACAACTTGTTCAGTTCCTTGGAACCATTTCCATTTTATACCATGGCACAGGTAGCTGTTACTAAAGTATGGTGTGCATTTCATTGTTCTGAGCTAGAAAAAGAACTTAGCTGAATTTTCAAAACAAGACCAGACAAAAAAAGGGTGTTTGGGCACTGGAAGAGGCTCCACAGGGAAGTGGTCACATCTGACAGAGTTCAAGAAGCGTTTGGACAATGCTCTCAGGTATGTGGTGTGACTCGTGGGTCTGTCCTTTGCAGGGACAGGAGCTGGACTTCAATGATCCTCGTGAGTCCCTTCCAACTCAGGGTTTTCTATGATTCTATAAGTAAGCTGGGGAAAATATTACCAATTATTTAATAATAATCATGATAGCAAGCAATCCATTCCCACAAAACCTTAAAGACGTGGTGATAAGAGGAGAAAAAGTGCATGATTATTTTCTGTGCTATCAACTCTGCAAAACTTCCAATAGCATTGGAAGTTCCAGTGCTTCCTACTTTTATCTCCTGAGGAAACTCTACAGTAGCAAATAGCACTGTGCTGCCTCTGCATTTGCCTTCTGTGTCCAAGCAAATCCACCTGGTGTCTGAGCAACCCTGCATTTTTGTAAAAGTTGTTGTGAAGAGGCTTAATGAATAAATTACACTCAAATATAGATTGCATCGTAAATTTTACCTTGTGATGTGGACAGAGGAGGAGCACTACTTTAAAAACCAACAAGTGTCAGTTTTTTTCCTGGGTAAGTGGGTGTGGGATTCGGGTAAGGTTTTAGGATATGTTGCAATCTCTTTTGTCAGTTGTGTGGGCTGGGCAGATGAAGTGGCTGGTCTGAAAGCCATAAACATCATCTGTGGAGAGAGCTTAAACATCCTCACCCCACACATGCTGATATCTGAGCAGCAGGGACCAGAGGTGCTGTCAAAAGAAGAGATAATGAAAAGAATAAAAGACCTTAAGTATGTATTGGTTGGTATACTGCCATCCTAAAGATTTTTGTTGCCTTTGTATTCCCTTATATGAGTTCAGAGCCACATCCTCTGGCCCAAACTTTTCTGGTAGCTCCAGGAATTGCATGTGTTCTTTAATTTTCATCAAATCCATGCACCGCTATCCCCACATTCCTTCAAAGAAGGCCCTTCCCAGTACTTTAATGCTTCTTAAAATATCCCTATGCAAGCTCAGAATTAGCTACTCTGAACAAGATGGGAACTGGAGGTGAGAGGGTGAAGGCTTTGTCAAGAGATGCTTTGTCACTATAGGACACAAAATGACATGACACAGACATGCAGCCTTCTCAAGGGTAAAAAGAGAATTTTTAATTTTTGACTCCAACATTTATAGATTTCCAAAAGTGACAGTGCCACCTCTCCAATGACACTGGACAAACCAACAGTCCATCAAATTTCTCCTCCTCCATAAAAAAATGCAAAACAATACGTTATTAACATAAAGTGTGTGAGAAAGTTTGTTACAAGAATGTAAACATCAGAAGGCTTAGAGAAACCTAAAAAATCAGGGCAACAATGCCTTCTCTTTTTTTCATTGCCATGATTTTGATCTTTTAGAAGGAAGCACAAATGCACAAAGGAATCTGCAACAAAAGGCTGTAAGGATCTTTTCCCCCTCAGGTTTCTTTTCACCTGGTAAAGCCATATAGTCTCAAGTTCACATGGCTTACGAAATATCTCTGCCACAACTAACACACAAAACAAAAGAGAAGACTGATGCCTGGCAGCCACCTTTAATTCCGGCAGATTTAATAAACTGGTAGCGACATCTGAGTTATTCTAAATGCATGTCCCAGTCATATTTATCTCGGTTTTAGGCAGAGGCAGAAAACCCCTACAGTGTTTTTTTGATTGTAGGGTTCAGAAAACGAGAGGAGACAAAGAAGAAAACATGAATGGAAATATAAAAAACCATCCCTTCACCTATGTACAGAGGAGCAGCTTTTGGTTTTGAGTATTTGATGTTAAATTCAAAGGAAGATGTGGTACCCATCTCTTGACTTCTTAAAAATATCCAGCATTATCAGGTATTTGACCACAGTTAAGGAAAGATGTGCTGCTTTGCTTTCTGCTGCAATTGAATAATATGGGTGAGGTTTGCTTTCACTTGATAATGTACTTTGATAATGATGTTACACTCTGAAACTGTGTGTAAGGCTGTCAAGCTTGAGAAGACAGGAGACTTGAAAGAAAAATATGCAAACATGATGGAAGGAAGAAACAGCAAAACCTCTCAGTGATATTGCTGGCAATAGTTCATTAACACAAACATCTGTAGGATATCAGATCTCAGAAGCAGACGCCTCAACAGATAAGAAGTAGGTTAGCTCACATGCACCTTGTGACTCTGCTAGAGCCAGAACAGAACATGCATATGGCCAGGGAAGGCAGTCTGGAAGCAGAAAGAGCATCTTTTGAGGCCCACAAAAGCATAAAGGAGCTTTACCATAGCTTGACAAAATCTGACTCTAGAGAGAAAATGAGCAGCTAGGTTTATAAACACATGAGTCTGGAGACTGGTTAATGAAAATGACAGCTCAGGGAAGTAAGATTGTTTCCTGCTGCTGTGACACAAGCAAAATTGGACACTTCTGTCCTTTTATAAAGCCATCCAAATCAAACATGGAAGATAAAGTATTTTCCCAGCCCTAAAGTAGCTCAAGCTTCAGCTGGTTAAAATGCTTCCCCCAACTTCAGACCATCTATAAAATTTTGCAGTTAAAATAAACAAATTCTTCTCTGTCTGTCTCTCATATAGGAGATAAAAACCCTTTGTCTGCTTGTTTTAAAATGCAAGTAAAGCTGCAAATATGTCTTTCCTCTGAAAGAGGGAAAAACATTCTTTTATATTCTTTAGTTCATGGCCAGGTTTCATTCATTTGTGTCCTTCTCAGTAACACTCACTCTGAGAAAAGAACAGAGGCTGTTCTTACTGTGAAGTGTTCCTGAGAATGACAATCTCCTTTTCCCTGGCAGTTACACAATGTCTGTGCCAACACAAATACCCTGAATGGATGAAGATAGGAGTACTGCTCTTTTCCTCTCTGAGCAACATTAACCTTTCCTAGGCTGCCCCTTGGAGATGTGCTGGCATTGCTGGGTTGGTCATTTCCAGGAGTGATTGATCACAAGATGGTAGAGCTCAGAGGGTGTTTTACTGCCTGGCCTAAGGCTGGATATCTGGTACCTGAAGCTAGAAAGCTTCATGGGCTCAGTTGTGATTTGTACTTTGACTCTTGCTCATTGTGCACTTACTTACTTGTAAGAGACCCTGTAATCATGACAAGGACTTCTGCTGCCCCCTGCCAGGACAGCCCCTCTGCCCCTGTCTGGACTTTCAGGAATGAAAAGGAGCAATATTTCCTTGGAAGCACCAGTCATATCCATGACCCATGCTTTCCTGCAGATGCTGTGCAGGCTAGGTAGGATTCATCCTAGTTGAGACTGTACTGCAAAGCTACCTCTGCTCTCATATAAAAGCTGAGCAGAGGAACGAGCTCCTCGGGACCTGTTTGGACAGGCTGGAATGGGAGGAGTTGCATAAGGACATCTTCAGCTAAGCTGGTCTCAGTCTGGAGCCATTCTGCTACAAGGGGGAGATGTGGGGATGTAGGAAGCATTCCCTGGTGAGAACTGGGGAGCAGAGCAGTTAGAAAGCAACCCTTGCCATGAACCCTCTGACTTTGGGGATGTGTGGCAAAAATGTACCAGAGGTGAGAACAAAGCACAGATGTGAGGGCTTGCTGATGTTGTTGTTGTCAGTTGTAGAATTGGTCACTGAGTTACTGAGTTCATCTACTCCTGCTTTCAGACACATGGCTGTGCAACCCAGAAGTCAGTGGGAGTCTGCACAGGCAGAAGCTGTGCTGCAGCAGTGTGAGGTGAGGGAGACAACTGAGAATGGCAGATCAGTGCCAGGCTTGTTCCTTATATGGCTACTAAATGTCTGTAGTGTGTTTCTTGGTATATGGTTTACAGTAAGAAGCTTCAGGTGCTGTGCTCCTGCTCTGCTGTATATCAAATGCTATTGCTGAGGCGGCACAGAGCTGCCCTGAGACTGGGCCAGAAGGAGGTAGGAGCTGGGCTTCATTCAGATGCTAAGCATTTGACTAGCCAACCCTGATATGGTCTGCAAAACTGCTGTCAAAAACCCCTCCCTTTCCAGTGACTGGCAAAGGGGGCAAACATCACATGGGAAGCCTCATGCCCCAGCTGGCAGCACATCCCCTCCACAGTGGGAGCAAGCAGGACAGGGTGCTGTCAGGATGGGGTCTCCAAAAGAGATTTCACTTAGCCAAGGACAGACAACTTTTTATATCAGGACCTGATTTAGTTTTTGTTTTTTAGGCTGGGAATATCTGAAGGGAAAGCTCCTGCTCACCAGGAAGAAACCTGAACTGCATCTGGACTAAGATGTAATGCTGGCTGCCTGTCTGTGAGTGGTACCTGTGCACAGCTTGTTTTAAACAGCACCTGTTTGCATTTCACAGGTTGTTTTTCCTCTTTCTAGAACATAATACCACTGGCAATCATCCAGCAGCACTGCTTCTTTGGGGGCTTAGCTACAGTGAATCATGCTGGGAGAACATGCCATGTTTTTGATTGCTGGAACATTGCTTTTCTGCACTATGGGATTTTTAAAGTGAAAATATTTTCAGCTTTCCCAAACCCACAGAAATACTGTTTATTAGTGACCTAAAAATCAGTATTTATACCAAACAATTTAGTGCAATGAGGAGGGTGTTTTGACTTATGGGAAAAAAATGTTAAAGGCAAACAATTTTTTATGAATACACATATACCTACACACACACCTGTACATACACACACACACAAGCACACACATATATATATATGAAAGACAGGAATATAGATGGTTCAGGCAACTCTAAAACTCTAAAGCTGTGTTTTAAAATATACCCTTATAGACATGATAGTACGAGGTTTTCAGGGTTGACTACTATGAGCTGACTTTTTGTAAATAATGTTTGAGGCCTAAATAAAACTTATTTCCCTCCTCTTTCAAGCATCTGCCAAATACTTCTGATTCTTGGGAGACTACAAAAGTGATAAGCTTCATCCAGCCCCTCAGAAATTCTGCTACCAGACTGTAGAGTTGCATTAAATGTTGGGGGGTTTTTGTTTCTCACTTTTAAACACTGAATTATCTCCTTCATATTTTCTGAGCTTTGGCTATGCAATTCTTATGTTATTTTTACCACTCTAAAATATTCTACAGATCATCCTTCAAAAATATCAAAGCTGTCTCAGCATTAGTTTTGAACAACTGTCTTTAACTTCATGGTACAGCTCAAGTTGCCTTTGTTTTACTTAGACCTCCAGGATCTTATGATGAGAGTAGTGCAGTCTCTGGTCTTTTCATGCAATTTTAAAATTCTAAATATCTGCATCTTATGGGACCATTGTAAGGAAGAAAAAGAAGCTGGTACATGACACAGTCAGACATGAATCCACCTCAGTTCATGTGCAATGAGCACACAGCCCTCTGCACCAATGACCACGGCTTTAAGTTGTGGTAATAAAGCATGTTCAAATTACTTTTTAAATTCTTGAATTCTCAAGCTAAGAGACATTAATTAAACCATCAAAAACCATGGTTCTTGAAAAGGAAATGGAGAAGGCACTAATTTCTTGTTTTTTCCAGCAAATGTAGTACAGTGCATTTGTGATGAAGCTTTCTGACCACAACAAATTCCCAGAGGGAAGATTTTTTAAACACAGCAACCACAAAATGACAGAAAGTAGGGATTTTCTAGTCTGCATTTTAAAGAACTCTCCAGAAGTTAATGGTCACATTTAAAACTAATGTTATTGGAAATGACTAAATATTGTATGCAGGAGCTTGGATGAATGTAAAGACTTGTTTTGGAAGATGTTGAAGAAAAATGGATGCTCTGTGGTGTGTGGTTGGGTTAATACCAAATGGAAGGAGAATTACTTCTATGTTTTTATCAAATGACACCTGTTTGTTCATTTGTTTTTGCCTTTGTTGGAATTTTGTGACGCTCTAGTGAGAGGTGCATGGACTGCTACAAGCTCTTCCAAAAAACTCTGATGTTCACCTGACGGAGGCAGGCTAGGATGCTGTGAGAATTATGCAGCATCTGCAATTAAGCTGTGATCTAAAATCTTTCTCTTGTGGCCATCTTGTCATTCCCCCATTCTGCAAAATGAAAGCAATTTTATGTAATTCCCCATTTTATGAGGGAGTTTGATTCAGGGAAATCACCATGTAGGACTTGCCTTTCCTTAACAGCAATTTTAGAATTGCTTTGCCCACTGTGATAAATTATGTGTCTCTGCAGGGACATGAAGGCACAGGAGTGTGGAGTGAAACAGCTGTACAAGGTCTCTCTAAGAAGCCTGACTTCCTTTTCTGTGTGGTAACAATTCTGCATATATCACAAACCTAACCATATTTTAAGCAACCTGCAGATCCCATAGGCTGTAGGTGAAATACCTTAGGGTCAGTGGTGAATTATTTTTTTAATTTTATGGTCCTCTGGGTTTTCTCTACTTTTCAGGGAGGCTTTGGTGTTGCTTGTTGTTTCTGTTGTTCCTATATGGTTTTTTTTTGCCTTTATCCCCATCCTCCATAGTACCTCTCCTTCCTTAACAGAAAAAACAAGACTGTTATCTAAATGCACTGATTTCTCCTCATGACAGCTCTTCTTATTTTTTTAAATCATTTGGAACATTCTCAAACTAGATCAGACAATATATTAGACAAAATTTAGGATAAGGTGGTGTTCTTGCACTTTTCCAAAAGAAAAGAACTAGACAGAATTGAGGTACTTTGTGATGTTTGATAAAAGTGGTATGTATACATGACAAATGCATCCCAGTAGGGTTGCAAAGTAGCAAAAAGGAGGCTGAAGGCAGCTGCTTCAGAAGGTATGCATGCATTTTTAAAGGAGACAAATTTGACTTCTATTCTGCCAGAAAAATCAGCAGCTGAAATTATTTTTGTCTCTTGTCCTGAACTTTTCAGCTGTATTTTGAGTCTTTTCACTGTTTCCTTCTTGAGCAGGCATTTTTTTGTTCCTGCTTTCTTTCTATTCAAGTCCAAGCAATCTGTACTCCAGGTCACATCTGTATTAGCAACTTTCATGAGGACTCACATTTAATGAGAAATGACCCAATGCAGGGTAGAAGTGGTAAAAATGTTTTAATTCCCTGATTCTTACATGGTGCTATTCCTGGAGCTCTGGCTAATGGATGGTATGGAAACACCTCGTATTTGTAGACTACTATTCTTAGTTGACTTTTGGAATATGAATATGGTTTTTAAAATAAACTTTCAGCTAAGCACATATGCCTATTACAACAGGACAGAGCAAGATAACCTTGCATGGAGTTGCTATGTCACCCTGCTCTTAAGCTGTAAATTCTTTTGATATGATCAGTTATTTCTCCTAGTCATCATGAGGACTTATTTATTAATGGTATTTCCTAATAGGAGTTATTTATGTGTGATACTGTGGATTGAGAATAAATAATTGCATCTTTTCCAAATCTCTCAATTTACTTCTGGTGTGAGACTAACAATTTCAAGGCACATTCAAAGGTTACAGAGCAGTTCTTGGCTTTACAAGAACAAAATGTCACGGAAATGCCACCTCTCATCTCCCTCTCCATCAGCAATAGCAAATATTTGATCAGCGTGTACTTTCCATTCAGCTCAGCATCCTTGGGCTGGTTTGGCACATCTGCTCTTTTGGAGAAGTCTTACATTTGTGATAAGATGATTACAGAAGGGTCAAGGGGACCCTCCCTTAGTATTTCAGTGAGATTGGCTTAGATAACAAAACAAGGGGAAGACATGGGTAGGCTTTAATGGAACACATAAAGACAAGAGGCCATTGTTATTTGAGTTAAAAGAAGTATGTTTAAAGAAGTTTTTTACAGTGAGAGTGAGAGAACACTGGAACAGGTTGCCCAGAGAGGTGGTGGATGCCCCATCCCTGGAAATACTCAAGGCAAGGCCTTGGAGATGTCCTTGGTCACTGCAGGGAGGCTGGACAAGATGACCTTCAAATGTCCTGTCAAACTGTAGTCGTCTTGACTCACCCCACCCTAAGATGGGGCACGTCATCCTTACTTTCTGTGATTTCTTCTGGATTTGTACAAAAATACAAAGTGAGTTCTGCTCCTCATCTTCCACTGTATTTTTAAATCACTTTATCATTGGAGCAGCCAAACCACATCTCTTTAGTAATGTTGGTGTTGTCCCCATGTCGGCGCTCTGGCATCTGACCAGCCAAGGGGTGCCAGAGGGCTGTAGGCTCTGCAGGTCCTCAGCTCTGAGGTATGGCTCAGCAAGGACCACTGGACCTGAATTTGCCCATTTGCTCTTGCACACAGCTGCTCATGACCCACCAGGAAAGCCCATCACCTTCTGCCTGTGATCTAACCTGAGCTCCCTTCCACCGGCTCCCAAAGACACAGGACATGCATCTAATGGCTCCACACTAAAACCTGCACAGAAGAACAGGAGAAGAAAAAATACTTAGTGGGAGGCCTTCTGTAGGAGTTCTGCAGGCTCTTCTTGCTGGAAAGCCAAAGGAAACCAAAGCATAAGCGAAAATTAAGCCAGTTGCTGTTCACCCCAAATATGGGCAAAAAGTAGGAGCAGCTATATTACATGCTATTGCCTTGAAGGAAGAGAAAAAGACTTATTCTTTTAAATCTGTGCAGAGAAACTGAATTCCAGGGGGAAAGCACTGATAAAAATCTGCTACAAATCCAAGATTAGAGTCCAGACAAAGTAGACTTGTTCTCTGACAAGAAATTTATTATCTCACACAGCCCATTCAAAAGAGCTTCTGACCAGGTAATTAGAGTCCAAAATTCCACTTTCAAGGTTTTGTCATATATTACTCCCTGTTTGTTTTTTATCGTGCAAGCTCAGACACTCCAGTGATAAACTGTTTGCTCTGTGGCCTTGCTGTGGTACATGGAAAACTTTCCATGACTGTACTGCTGTGGAACAGAAATAGCTAGGCATGTCTCAAGCAGCTTTTGAAAACCCAGTTTGGATCCTGATGAAAAGAGGGATTGTTCAGAGGCTCATCACTGTCCCATACAACTCATTTGTTTCTCTTTAAATGTGTTATGTGAAAGAGCGTGAAATGCTGGGAAGAGATTTTATTTTGTATTCTCTCAATAGCTTTTAGAGGTGCAGAAAGCTGTGCATTTCTTGAAAAACATTTCTTTAATTTCTTTCAGAATTTTTCTTTTTTTTTTTTCTGAATGCCGTACTGTACTGGACAGAGATATCTTCCCCATTTTTCAGGTATTATATGAATATTTCTCCATTAATTTTACCCTTATGTAGTAAGAAATCGAGTGTTTTCCTGGTTTTCCTTCTGGAGTTTTCCATAGGCAAAATTTTCTGCTGGTCTATAGTGAGTCTGGGTGCTGGTATTTCAGATACAGACAGATGAGAGGATGAATCACTATTTCTGCCTTAGTTGCTAGTGCTGTAATGATCTGACTTTATTCTTCCCTTCTGCTCAAAATTTCTCACTGCTTCATGCTTCTTTTCCTTCTTTGAAGGACTCCTTCAATTTCCACCATATCCCCTTTTTTTTTTCACTGGGACGTGACCTGTAGTACTAAAAAAATAACAAGTGGCTACAGCTAATGGATAGCTGACTCTATCAGACTTACTTGAGATTGTATAAGGTTATGTTAGGTTGCCTTGTTCTCCAGGCAACTAAAATTGGCACTAAAATAGTTATTCTTGTGGGTTTTATCTTTAAGAAATAATCCTTTGTGTTTTATATGGGAAGGCAAGAACAATCATTACTTAAATTTTCTTCTTCCAGATCATGTTGAAATTTCTCAAGCCTTTCTTCTAATTTAGAAAGGCTTAATAATCTTTCTTATTGGGCTGATTAATCCTAGCTGGTCCACTAAGTCATACAGGAAATTCTGTTTATCTTTGGAAGATTTGTCTAAAGGATTTTGTTTGATTGATTATTAAAGTTAGTAACTTAATTTTTCCCCCTCTACAGATGCATCTTAGTGAGTTTCAAGAAAATATTAATTTTAGAAATGAACTGTGGTCACTAAAAGGGCTTGGGGGAAAAACTGAGCCATTCTGTGGTTGGTGAGAAAATGCGGAAATTTGCACCTTCAGGAGTAGTCACAAAAATCCTGCTGGATTTGGGTTTCCACATGAGCTAGATGCTAGTTTTGTAGTAAATCTACTAATAGAAATATGGTCCCCACCAGCAGCTTCAGCAGGTACAAGACTATTTAGACAACAAATGCCAGACAGTAGAAACTTCCTTCCCTGCAGATGACTTCACACAGCAGCATTTGCAGAAATTGTCTGCATTGTGGCTTGAAATTTGAGTCCTTAGGTCTATCCAAATTACTTCAGCATTATTCTTCTACCACTCCTGTTGTTTGTAACATCATAGAGATGTAAGAACATTGAATTCCATTGGTCGAACAGGAAAAAGCTGGACATAGGATATTCCTTTATAAGGGACCTCTTCCATGCATTTGTGTGTATGGCTGTGTCCTCTGCCTTGATGGGCAGACATCTCTTTCACATTGACTGTCTCCTCTTATTCTGCTGTGCATGCACAAGTAATGCCTGCATCTATTCCCTTACTTAGGCCTGGATGTATCTCCCATCCAGCTTGGGCTCTTTACCTGTATTTCATACAGTTCTGGAGCGTGTAGACACCTCACAGCAATGTAACCCTGCCTTCAGGGCTGGCAGGGCTGTACCTCAGCTTCTGGCTCTGTGCTTTTCCATACACAGTGCTCTCACAGTCAGAGTTTCCAGAGATACCCTATCAATAACTCAGTACCAAATCCTACTCACAACGAACCATGGAAAGCAAAGTCCTCAGCTAATACCCTTAGGGGGAAAAATACTTGAGTTCTCCAGAGCTTTTGAATTGGAAACTTGAAGGTCTTGTTATGATGGATTCAAGGTTTCCAGCTGTGACACTGTGACCCGCTGTTTCATTTTAGTGATGTCACTTCATAGGATATAAGCAACTTAAAAAGTTTCCCAGGACATCATTACGCTGTTTAATAAACAAATGAACTCTGTCTTAAGATTGTGGCTCTGAAGTCAGAACAGTTAAAATTATTTTAACCGTGCACATATCCTGGTTCTGTGATCCACTCAGTCAAATCTGAGAAAACATGAGGATGCTGGTCAGGTATCTTCTTCACTAGCTCCTGTGGGCTTTATCAGATGGTTAGAGAAGACACATCTGGGTGTTCAAACAAAACACTGAAGTTTAGCAGTAGTTGAAGCAGATTTGGGGACATCAGAGGGAAAAATGTACTGGAGGATACAAAGCCTCTGCAAGGATGAGGAGAAAATCTTGCCAGACAGATTCCAATAGAACTTCTGAGTTCTGTTTTTGGCAAACACTTTCCCTGCATAGCAGTTGCAGCAACAAGTCTCTCTTTGAATCTGGTTGCACCCAATATAGGTAAATGAAGTAAAGCAGGAAATTGAATGGATTTGAGATTGAAATAATCTTTATGTACAGCCCTTGCCCTTGCTCAGAGAACATGTCACATGTTGCTTTTTGGAAGGTGGAGAGATTCCTAGAAAACTCAGGCAGGTGTGGCTCTGCACAAATATGGGCAAAAAGTGGAGCAGCTATATTACATGCTATTGCCTTGAAGGAAGAGAAAAAGACTTATTCTTTTTAAATCTGTGCAGAGAAACTGAATTCCAGGGGAAAGCACTGATAAAAATCTGCTACAAATCCAAGATTAGAGTCCAGACAAAGTAGACTTGTTCTCTGACAAGAAATTTATTATCTCACACAGCCCATTCAAAAAGAGCTTTGACCAGGTAATTAGAGTCCAAAATTCCACTTTCAAGGTTTTGTCATATATTACCCCCTGTTTGTTTTTATTTTAAGCTCAGACACCCCAGTGATAAACTGTTTGCTCTGTGGCCTTGCTGTGGTACATGAAAACTTTCCATGACTGTACTGCTGTGGAACAGAAATAGCTAGGCATGTCTCAAGCAGCTTTTGAAAACCCAGTTTGGATCCTGATGAAAAGAGGGATTGTTCAGAGGCTCATCACTGTCCCATACAACTCATTTGTTTCTCTTTAAATGTGTTATGTGAAAGAGCGTGAAATGATGGGAAGAGATTTTATTTTGTATTCTCTCAATAGCTTTTGAGGTGCAGAAAGCTGTGCATTTTTTGAAAACATTTCTTTAATTTCTTTCAGAATTTTTTTTTTTTTTTTTCTGAATGCCGCACTGTACTGACAGAGATATCTTCCCATTTTTCAGGTATTATATTAATATTTCTCCATTAATTTTACCCATATGTAGTAAGAAATCGAGTGTTTACCTGGTTTTCCTTCTGGAGTTTTCCATAGGCAAAATTTTCTGCTGGTCTATAGTGAGTCTGGGTGCTGGTATTTCAGATACAGACAGATGAGAGGATGAATCACTATTTCTGCCTTAGTTGCTAGTGCTGTAATGATCTGACTTTATTCTTCCCTTCTGTTCAAAATTTCTCACTGCTTCATGCTTCTTTTTCCTTCTTTGAAGGACTCCTTCAATTTCCACCATATCCCTTTTTTTTCATTGGGACATGACCTGTAGTGCTAAAAAATAACAAGTGGCTACAGCTAATGGATAGCTGACTCTATCAGACTTACTTGAGATTGTATAAGTTATGTTAGGTTTGCCTTGTTCTCCAGGCAACTAAAATTGGCACTAAAATAGTTATTCTTGTGGGTTTTATCTTTAAGAAATAATCCTTTGTGTTTTATATGGGAAGGCAAGAACAATCATTACTTAAATTTTCTTCTTCCAGATCATGTTGAAATTTCTCAAGCCTTTCTTCTAATTTAGAAAGGCTTAATAATCTTCTTATTGGGCTGATTAATCCTAGCTGGTCCACTAAGTCATACAGGAAATTCTGTTTATCTTTGGAAGATTTGTCTAAAGGATTTTGTTTGATTGATTATTAAAGTTAGTAACTTAATTTTTCCCCCTCTACAGATGCATCTTAGTGAGTTTCAAGAAAATATTAATTTTAGAAATGAACTGTGGTCACTAAAAGGGCTTGGGGGAAAAACTGAGCCATTCTGTGGTTGGTGAGAAAATGCGGAAATTTGCACCTTCAGGAGTAGTCACAAAAATCCTGCTGGATTTGGGTTTCCACATGAGCTAGATGCTAGTTTTGTAGTAAATCTACTAATAGAAATATGGTCCCCACCAGCAGCCTCAGCAGGTACAAGACTATTAAGACAACAAATGCCAGACAGTAGAAACTTCCTTCCCTGCAGATGACTTCACACAGCAGCATTTGCAGAAATTGTCTGCATTGTGGTTCACGATTACTGTCACATAAATTTGAAGGCTTGAAATTTGAGTCCTTAGGTCTATCCAAATTACTTCAACATTATTCTTCTACCACTCCTGTTGTTTGTAACATCATAGAGATGTAAGAACATTGAATTCCATTGGTCGAAGAGGAAAAAGCTGGACATAGGATATTCCTTTATAAGGGACCTCTTCCATGCATTTGTGTGTATGGCTGTGTCCTCTGCCTTGATGGACAGACATCTCTTTCACATTGGCTGTCTCCTCTTATTCTGCTGTGCATGCACAAGTAATGCCTGCATCTATTCCCTTACTTAGGCCTGGATGTATCTCCCATCCAGCTTGGGCTCTTTACCTGTATTTCATACAGTTCTGGAGCGTGTAGACACCTCACAGCAATGTAACCCTGCCTTCAGGGCTGGCAGGGCTGTACCTCAGCTTCTGGCTCTGTGCTTTTCCATACACAGTGCTCTCACAGTCAGAGTTTCCAGAGATACCCTATCAATAACTCAGTACCAAATCCTACTCACAACGAACCATGGAAAGCAAAGTCCTCAGCTAATACCCTTAGGGGGAAAAATACTTGAGTTCTCCAGAGCTTTTGAATTGGAAACTTGAAGGTCTTGTTATGATGGATTCAAGGTTTCCAGCTGTGACACTGTGACCCGCTGTTTCATTTTAGTGATGTCACTTCATAGGATATAAGCAACTTAAAAGTTTCCCAGGACATCATTACGCTGTTTAATAAACAAATGAACTCTGTCTTAAGATTGTGGCTCTGAAGTCAGAACAGTTAAAATTATTTTAACCGTGCACATATCCTGGTTCTGTGATCCACTCAGTCAAATCTGAGAAAACGTGAGGATGCTGGTCAGGTATCTTCTTCACTAGCTCCTGTGGGCTTTATCAGATGGTTAGAGAAGACACATCTGGGTGTTCAAACAAAACACTGAAGTTTAGCAATAGTTGAAGCAGATTTGGGGACATCAGAGGGAAAAATGTACTGGAGGATACAAAAACTCTGCAAGGATGAGAAGAAAATCTTGCCAGACAGATTCCAATAGAACTTCTGAGTTCTGCTTTTGGCAAACACTTTCCCTGCATAGCAGTTGCAGCAACAAGTCTCCCTTTGAATCTGGTTGCACCCAATATAGGTAAATGAAATAAAGCAGGAAATTGAGTGAATTTGAGATTGAAATAATCTTTATGTACAGCCCTTGCCCTTGCTCAGAGAACATGTCACATGTTGCTTTTTGGAAGGTGGAGAGATTCCTAGGAAACTCAGGCAGGTGTGGCTCTGCACAGGGTTCAGTCAATGGCACTGGTGTTCCCTCAGGAGCTACTGGCTGCTGTTCTGCAGGTGCTTGGAATTAATGTAAACAGTACAGGCAGATGACAATGATACCCTAGGTCATCTGTATACTCACAAATGTTTGCTATTAGGACAGTAGTTAGGCTTGTTTTGAGTTTGTTTCTTCCACCTGTGCCCATGGTCATGCAGCTGATAGTAACATTCCATTGTCCAGGAGAGAAACTGCGCTGAGGGAGAGAGGAAAGTGGGGCTGGCAAGAGATAGTGGTGTAAGGATTGGATGGGAAGAAAGACCTGAAATGGGGTGGGTTTGGTTTGCTTTCTTAAGAGCAAGTTGCATTTCTAGAGCATGCTAAAGGCTGGTGGGGGAAGACAAAGGCAAGGATGGGGAAGACAAGGCTGCATGATGAGAGCCTCTGCCTAACAACAATTGCCCTTACTTACTTCACCATATTTTATAAAATATTTTTCTTTTGCTCCCTACATGCAATCAAAAGCAGTGATTTTTGAGAAGAATTCAGCTGAATATGAAAAAAATACTAGTAGGGGAAAGGGTGATATTTTAATAATTTATTAATAATGAGCTTCCTTGAAACAAATGAAACAAACAGGTAGGGTTTATTTTCAGACATTACTTTCTCTGAGGAGGGCAGAGTTTTAAGCATGGTCCATCATGGAGAAATGGATTGTCTGGTTAGAAAATCCTGATCCATGTAGCCAAGACACCTGACAAACATCAGAGACTGTGCAGCACAGAGAGTGGAAAATCACCAGCGTGTTCCAGAGCAAGACCAGGTTTGGGGTGAGGAGGGGTGAGGGATGTTAGTTAACCTTGGATGAAATTATAACTGAATGTGCTGGAGACTTTCTGCAACAGAAACTGATTGTATCTTGTGTATAGATAAAAGGGGATGGTCAGAAATGTTTCTCTTCTGCTGAAGTTTTTGCCTGGAGCTGTAATTTACTGCAAATCAGGGGAGTAGCTTTTTTTTTTTCCCTGCTAAAAATGTAAGAAGAAATACAGAGACGTTTTTATTGTAGGACAAATTTCCAGAGCTAACCATGGAGTCTTGTGCTCTGGTGCTGTCATGATTAAAATTTTCACTGCTGTCAGAAAGCACATTGTACTCTGCCAACGTATTTCTCCTGACACTATTCCCTCTTTTAGGGACTACTGCTTTGGTTCTCTTTCACATTCATATGCTGAAAACCAGCTGGAGCATCCTGCAGGAAAGTGTTCTGTAAAACGTTTTTTTTAAGGTCTGCTGTGACCACAGCTCATTGTGGAAAGAAAAAGTGATACCAGAAGAGACATCATAAATAATATGAACAAAAGTTTGGAGAGGTAATACACTTCATACTGCAGGATTTATACCAATCCCTAGAAGCTAGAGATTGGATTATGATTTAAAGTATGTGGGATAAGAGGTGAAGTTCTCTCATACTTGCATACTGTCAGTTTTGTTTTTGTTTTTAAAAAATTTATTAATCCATAAAATGAATTCCTAAAGGAGAAGGATTTTCTTTTCCAACACTTTAAAATGCCTTTTGATTCTCTGCTGTGTTCTTAAAGATTCTCTCACTGTGAGATCCAGACAATGCTTTTGTTGATCCAGTTTGAGGTTTAATTTTGTTTTTAAATTCAGTGAAACAATAGATATGACCCAGATACAGGCCTGTATAAATGTGAACAAAACTTGGCCCATAAACTGCAAAATCTGCTACATTTATTTTCAGCTGCCTGTATTCGGAGGTACCCTGTATGCAAGCCTGTAGATGTATCAGCAAGCAAATGTGTCCTTTTCTGAAAAAGTGAATGGCTTCACATTCTTGCTTACAAAGCTCCTTTGCTGGAGTTGCTGTGAAAGGGCTGCTGAACTGAAAAAAACATAATTGCCCAGACTTTTATTTACTGATTGTCAGCTGATAGAATGCAGTTCATTCAATCCCAGGCTAATCAAGTCCTGAAGAAACACTGCTATGAACAAGTTCTGACCCAAGTGTTTTCTCATTTCATTTAAGCTTTTATAAAATCCTGTTCAAAGGACATTCTAATGGAAATAAAGCTTAATCCCTAGTGGAAGTTACCCAAACAAAACATTTAGTAGAAGCAGACATTTCAAACTGCTTTCACTGATGGGCCAAGATCAGAGAATTTTTCAGTATTTCAGTTTCTCTTCACCCTGGGAATAACATTTTCTGTTATTTAAAACAAAATGTACTATAATAAAAACACAACAACTAGAAACACTCTGAAAACAGAAGGAAATGGTTTTTCCTCCCTAATACTATTTCTGGGTAAATTCACCTGTGTCTTCCTTCCTGGCTTTCATGTAGAGTGAAAGGGCTTCTTCCAATCATCGTGTTTTGTAATTCCTAATGAGACAGTTATGCTGGCAGAGGCATGCAGGGGTGGATGAGAGCCCCTTTTGGCTCTCCATGACCATTTTGTAAAATGCAGTCAGTAAATCCGATTAAAAGTAGCACTGGAATTGCAGAAGCGTCCAGTACTGAAAATATTATAACCTCTCCTGACTGCAGATCAAGTTTTCTGCTTGTAAGCACATTTTACTGTGGTGATTTGTTCAGACAAACAGCTGAGGTTTTATTTCCATGTAACATTTTGCATTTGTCGAAGGTTGTGGGGCTTCTTTCGATATTTATGGGTTTGGAAGAGCCTGGCCTCTTCTCCCGGTACTTGGCAGTACTGGTTTAAGTCTCATTACTTATACCTCATCCTGAGTGAGGAAGGATTATAGCTGAAGTGGGTGATGCTGATGTGTTTGTTCTTTCAGAATATACCAGCTTGCACCATCAAAACCTCACATTACATTTATGCTCTCCTCATATTGGCCATTGCCCTTTGCTATACCTTTCTGATCTAACTGCAGACTGTAAAAAGCTTTCAGCTGGAGCAACCTTGTCTAAAAAGAAGAAGATCTGTGAGTCCATAGCTGATGCATACAGCTTGGTCTGGAAGGTTCCTAAGAAAGATTTTCTCTTTTTGCATTTTTTCTTTTGCGGTGTTTAGTGGTAAGGAAAGTAAGAATACAAGATGCTGTGATAGTCTAGGGTTTTAGCTGCATATTTTAGGGTTTCTTGAATAGATTTAATTTTTAAAAGTTTCTCTCTAAAAAACTGGGTTAGTTTCTTTTGGTCCTGAAGCCCTCAGAACATTTTGAAGGGATATTTCTTATTTAAACTTTTACATAGAAATTGTTTCTACATAAAAGTTAGTCTTTTTATATTGCTGGAGTTCAAACCTAATGCTGTGTGTCCATCAATCATTCTATTCCAAAAAAAACCTGTGCTTTTCATTTGATCTGAATTTCTGGGTGACTGGGTTTTTTCTGAGGCTGACTCTCTGAGTACAGCATGCCATCATCTCACAGTGTATTATTCCACAGAAAGCTTGGGATGGAATTAAATGTTATGTTGGTCACTGAATTAACTAAGCTTTTCCCAACAATTATTTTCTTCCCCTGGTAATCACTAGTGACTTTAAAAAAACAAACTATGTTTGGATTCAAAAGACCAGCTCTCAGAGGAGTTACTCTAATGGCTGTGTTGTAGAAGGCCAAGTGTTCTTTCCTAGTTTAGTCCTTGCTTAAATGCTTTCTTCAAAGCTGAGTATGCTTGGACGTATTCTTTGGTATTTGAATGTTAGGAAATGGAAAATTAAAAATAATAATAGAAGAAATTCCCATCTGGGAAATCTGTTGTGTACTCAAAGCACCTTTAGTTGCAAGCTTGCACTCTGTGGCCTTGACACATATTGTACCTAAAGATCAAGCTTGGATTTGTGCTTTCCCAAGGTTTTTAGTGAGGGAGTGGGAGGCCTGGGAGAGGATTAATTCAGCTTTGCCTAATTCCATTGCTCTCAGTGCTTCTGGTGCCTGGTGCATGGCCCTTTTCAAAAGATGTTCCCTTTCCAAAGGAACACAGAGCTTGTCTTGGCTCTAGATTCAGGCCCAAGACCACGACTGTCCCTTTGACTCCTGAGCAGAAATTAACATAGCACTGAGCAAAGGTGCAAAAGGGATAGTCCTCTGCCTTTTCCTCAAGTGTATCAGAAATGCTCAGTGTTTGGGGCAGGGAATGTGCAGTCTGTGGAAATGCACTGGTAGAAGAGTTCGGTGAAACTTTCACAACAAGTGTAAGAAAGTTATTTGTTTCTCTTCTGGCACAGATAAAATAATAATCTTCGTTGTTTAAAGTGCAAGTCTTACAGAAATCTCAATGATGTTGTGAGCTGTGTAGGCAGGATTTATGAGCAGCCAAACAAAACCCAAAGAGATCATGATGATCTTCCTATGGAAGTGTGGGTCTGGGAGAGCAGCAGCCAAGGAAAGTTTGCAGAAACATCACACAGATTTATTTGAAGCATGAAGCCAAGAGGGAGAAGGAGCTCTCAGGGCTCAGCTACTGGCTGGAAGGAGACTTGGCATCATGAGCAAAGGAAGTGCTTCCTTGAATGCTCAGTAGCGCTTTGCTTATGTATTTTGTAAATAAATGCAAATGTCAGAAAGAGAGGAAATCAGTATTGATATAAAGTTTGTAAACTTGTACTTTTCCCTGAGACCGCTGTGAGCGTGTGCGCGTGTTTGAAGCTAATTAACTAATTAAAATGTTTTACAGGAAACATGTAATTTCAATCTCATGTATATGAAACTTAAAAAACAAATGGTGAAATTGGTCTTGTTCTTGCACCTGTAGTGTTGATCATGGCTATGAAATGACAGATTCACAGATTCTTTCTGGTGGCATTCAGCAGCCACAAAAGAGCAGTGCAGCTGGAAGGCCAATTTGCAATACGAGTGCTTTGCACTTTCTTGCTCATTCACTTGTGCTCCATTTGGCACTTGTAAACATCTTTTCTGGAAAGTGTTCCTAGAGTTTTGCTTTCACATTTCTGTAAATTCCTGTGACACTTGGTGTTACGGATTCTCCTGCTTTTCAGGTGCTCCATTGCTCTGAGCTTCTTTGTGGACTCTGGGCTCAGTCCAGCACATCTCTGCTATGCCAAGAGCTCCAGAGCTGGGCTGGACTCTGCACTCCAGGTGGGGGCTCATTTATCAGCATGCAAAAGTTACACTCTGCTGGCTATTCTGCATTAAAAACTATGTGATTTTTTCCTTCTCAATTTATATGTAACCACAAGTATCTGTTGATGTAGAAATATTGAGAAAGTTAATTCCTTATTGCAGAGAACTATATTTCTGCAATACCTAAATCTTGCAAAATAATCCATATGCCTTGTGTGCTAATCCTGCCACTGATTTAAGAAAGTGGCCCAGAATACAACATGTATTCCACAAACGCTGTGGCAGGGCAGAAGCAGCACAGCAGCCATCTCTGAAGTGAACTGTCTTCCTTGTACTTGCTGCTGGGTCTTTGAAACAAAAGCTTAGAAGAAAAAACACCTAGAATATGATGGTTAATCAAATTTGTGGGTGTCTATGAGCAACCAGTGTGAAGCAGAAGTAAAAAGCATAATGTACTTTTTGGGCAGGCTAAGCAAGGTGATTTTGTAGAGATACCCAAGCCATTGTAAGTGACCATGATAAAGTTTTTTTGTGCAGCTGAGATCACCTAGCTTTAACAAAGCCTAATTTGAATTTAGACAGGTAGCAACAAGGATTAGTAGGTTGGTTAGAAGAATGTGATGGATTAAACATTTCCCCGTTATTCTTTACAAAGAGACAAAAAAAAATCTTGATTTCTATATCCTGGCTGGCAAATGCTTATAAGGGGATAGGACAACTATTGTAAATGGATTGAAGGGTTATGTACCAGGGAGGAAAAAAAATTTATACAAAAGGTTAATATTAATCCCAGATTGAGTGTTTATTATGTAGTTAATTTAGGCCAGAAACAGGAAGGTTCCTGAGCACTCATAGAGTGAAGCTCTAAACAGGACTGGAAGGAAAGAGGAGTTTAAATTGTTGGGAGATTGAGCATGATAAGCCCAGTGGAAGGGATTGTGTAACTAATTTGGAGAATTCCTTAAGATAAGAATCCATGTGTAACTGATATGTTCAAAAGGAAACCAGATCAGTGCTTGCACTGTATTTATTTTTTGGTAATCCTGTGCTAAGACTTCTACCCCTTTCTTGTAGGGATCAGTGGAGATTTGTCCCCCTAAACTATGTAACAAACTTTGTTAAAAAGTTTTCCTCCTTATTGAAGGGATCTAGGACAGCAGCAGCGCCTTCGGTCTCTCTTTTGCTGCCTTCTGTCTAAGGTTGTTTTGTCTACAGCTGTTTCTCAGCTCCTTATTTGGTTATCAGTATTGGGTGGGTATTGTGTGGAAAGTGGGCACCTGGGCATCTGTTGTGTGATCTCCTGGGACTGCAGGAAGCCTTGCTGCAGGATCTGTATCCCAGTTCTCCATTCCCGCCAAAGAGAGAGTTGCTGATTTATTTTTCCATCAAAAGGTGTTGGTACTAAAGTAGTGTTCCCCCATCCTCTGTTTATACACACACTTTGTGTCTTTAAAAGCTATTTATTTTTTTGTTTTGAACATTTCACAGGCACATTGCTGTTTACTCAAGCAAAGGCCTGGAGTACAACTGAGTACTTGTCATGCTGTACTGATTGAATCCAAGTTTGTTTTCTCCCTGTTATTCCTTTTCTGGTGCATAAAAAAATGTCATGGGAGACATGCACTTTCTGGATTCCTTGAATTTTCCTTTGCCGCTGTATTTTGGCAGAGCTATGTACGCAAGAGACATGACAGCAGGAGAGATCCTCCTGCTTAGGTTGTCTGGAAGTGCTATTTCCTTTTTTCCCTGATGGCTTTGGCACAGGTTAAATAGCAATGAAATTTCAGAGGGCAGCAGTCATACGTTTATCTATCAGTTTACCTTGCTCAACAGTGCATAGCTAATTCCTTTTTTTCCCCTGCAGATTGCTGTTTGAAAGCACTCACTGTGTAGCCAGCTACTGTGTGTGCTTTAAGCAGAGAAATAAAAACATGCTGCCAGATACAAGGTCTTGTTGCTGTACTTTTCCTTGTGACCTTTAACAAATTCAAACCATTGTTATTGTGCACAGAATCCAGCAAGGCTATAATCACCATTAAAGAGGGTGGTTGGTTTATGTTTACTTTGGGTTTCACTATTTTAGGGCAGACGGGAAAAATATTTATGGTGGGGGGGTTTTTTGGATTTTTTTTTCTGTTGTTTTTGGTTTGGTTTTTTTTAGGACAGAAATAATCTTTCTGTTTACATTTGTGGAGTAAGCACAGCCAGGTCCATGCAGCAACTGGGGCTTGGGTGCCACAGTACATGACTATTGTGTACTTTCTCATCCCACATCCAATTGACCAGTAGATCACTGGATAAACAGGTTCCATCTGATTGAGTGAGATGTCTAAACAGTTGGTAACTATTGCTGTAGAAAAAAAAATTCTTCTGAACTGCAGAAATAGTTCTAGTTCACCCACATCTTGCACCCTACATCCCAACTTTCTGCTAGTAAAAATAAAAAATAAAAAAAATTTTAAAAACCTCTCCAGATTTAACACTTGCATCTTTTCTGAGGCCTCCACCAGTAGTTTTTTCCCCCCATTTTGCTGTTTTCCTGCCTTTATTTGCCCAGCAGACACTGTCATCTTCCTGCAAACTTGAGCATGGACAAAAGGCATTCTGTGTCATGCCCAGTTCTGAGCACTGTGTCCTCCAAGACCCAACTCAGCAATCATCTCCTCAGTCCCTGTCACAGCCTTTGCCTTCACAGGGAAATTTCCTGGTGTCTTCTATCACCATGCAAATCTTGCTCTGTAGGAATTTCAAACCTCGACCCATCTGTCATATGTGGCCAAAACTGCTCATTGTGTTTGGAAACCATGAGGAAATGCAAAGCTGGACAGACCTACAGCACAACTGTATAAAGCCCATTTAATTAGCAAAGTAGCCTAAGAAGACTGGATTTTCAATTGTAATGCATATAGGCAGGGATTCAAACCCAGCTCATAGAACATTAGCTCTGAAGATGTGCTGTTACATGCATTCTGCAAATAGATAATTGGAGGGGGAGAGGGAGGAAGGAGAGGGATGTTTGTATCATTTCATGGCAGGTAACCATGTCATTCATACCACACCTGGGTGTTTCTGACTTTCTTTCTCACACAAGTGCTAATGAAATACTTTGTGGTTAAAAAAAAAAAAGAAAGAAAGAAAAAAAGAGCTTGGAAACCCACTATCCAAAGGGTTTCAAAACTTTATTGTATGTGCCAAATATTTCCAGCTGTTATTGCCTTCCACTTATTTCCCACAGCATCTTGGCCTGGGTCTGCTAGTGATCTTTCTTCGTTGATGGCATGAGATGTTAGCTGAGCCAATGTTTATGCTGCTCAGAAAGATATTCCTCAAGCCTTACTTCATTAATGATTTTAAAGCTTGTTAACCTGTTTATCTTCAAAGGATAGAAGCTTTTAACGCTAAATAAAGTGGAAGGCATTTATATAGATTTTGATAATGAGTACAATTGGATATCAGACTCCAGTCTGTGTTATAGACTAGAAGCCATCACACATTCTCCAGTTGCTTCTCCCTGAGAGGAGGGAGATTAGACTACAAACACTGGTGTCTGAAGCAGCATTACATCTGCTCACTCCAACCCACTGATTGGATTTCTAATGTACAGCTCCTTCAAAAGAATACAGTTGCCAAGATATTTTGTAGTGGAGAATTTGGTGATGGCTTGCTGTGTCTTCTGTGATCACTCATGGATTGCCTAGCATAATAATTTTGTGAGTGGCTTAATTTAATTAAATCTAGATCAGCAAGGCATATCTTGGATATTGTGGAATCAGCTGCTTTCTAATAATGAGATTTTAGAAAGTCTTATAGGCTAAGCAGTTGTAAAACCTTTTTAAATTTTCTTATATCAGCCTCCTGTGCTTTCTGAAAGACTTGATGTCAAGTTACTTAGGTTACTCAAAATCACTGCCTGGTTGATCGACTGCTTTTTGTTGTTTTGGCTTTGAAACATTCACTAGAATGGAAGGAAGCTTTTTCCACCATTCACATTGGTGCTGCTTGCATTTTATATTTCTTTCTGTTTTGGTGATGAAAGCATCCTGCTGGTTAATTGTTGTAAACATTTACCTAGCACTTTGCAGTCACTAATGAATTAATCTCCGTAATGCTGGGTAAGTGTTATGTGTATTTTAAAGCTCAAGAGTGTTGATGAGACATACCTAAGGCCCTAAAGTGTGTCAGTAGTGTAGATGAGGATTTAATTTGAGAACATTACTGTGACTCACTGTAGTTAATGTGCAAGCAGTGTCAGTCTGTGGGTTTGTGTATGAGCCAGGATTTGCAGTATTACAGAGATTACATCTTTCTTATTGTTCTAAAGCAGCTCTTTCAGGTTGTGTTCATTTTCCTTTTAGAAGTGGATATTTTTAAAATTCTTGCTTCTAAATCACAGAAATTTTAAGTTTAATGGAAAGGAAGTTTGACTTGCAGCTACAGCAAACCATTAGCTGTTTCAATATCAGTCCTAGAAGTTAGACTCCAAAAGGTGAAAATACACTCTCCTTCTCCCACTGATGGGACACAGAGAGACAACCTGCTCTCTCTCCCACTTCCCTTCTGCAGGGACCTCCAGAACCAGCTTGTGCTGCTGAGCCTCGGAGGGGCTCCCCAGTCTCATGCAGCAGAGCTACCAGAGCTATGGGTAGCACGGCCAGGAGGAATCCCACATCCCATCCTATGTGTGATAAAGAGAGTGAATGAACCAGGGGCTGAGCAGCACAGGCAGATTCTGCCCCTTTGCACTCTAACTCACAAAGGTATCACCCCACTTTTTCTGGAAAGATGAGAAAACACCCTTGTTTTATTCCATGTCTGACAGAATCGCCATGCAGAAAAGCTGGCACTTGCTTTGTCAGCAGCAGCTCAGAGCACAAGGCACCACTAAAAGCTCTGGGGTAGCAGAAAGAGCAGCTCATGGGGTATAAAGTTCTTTTATTTCATGTTTGCATTCAACAATGGTATTTCTGTTATTTGGGGTTCCTGACCCAGGGATACTACTGGGTCTACACTCACAGCCTGGATTGTACCAGCTTAGTGTGCATGACTATGGCTGTGGTTTGGTTTGGGGTTTTTCCCTCCTCAGATACACTTCATATTGCTTCATTCTTTCAGAATTTAAGGTAGAACTAAAAATTTGCTGAAAGAGATACACAGGGTGGGGAAGGGGAAATAATTTTCCAATCACATATTACTTGTTCCTTCCCTTTTCCCTCATCACCATGTCCAGATGTTGCAAAATGAAACTTAGAGCTCAAAAATGTAGACGTTGGGGTTTGTAGCTCAACACCTCGTTTAAAGGCTATTTATTTGAGTGAAGTAACAATGCCAACTAGTGGTCAGATGCCTCACTGAGAAGAGATTTGGTATTCTAGCTTAGAAAAAAATAGTAAAAATGTATGTAAATCACAACAGCTTTTGAGACAATCGTGCTACTCAGCTAAGGAAAAGACTGTACATATTGATTTTTGTTGAATAGGACATTTCAATTAGTAACATAACAAGTGTATCATTAGGTTAATGACATGCTGTCCTTGAACAATGTGTTAATACACTGTTATGCTTTTCTTTTTTTCAAAACTAAATTCATCCCACTCATAATTTGATCACCTGTACAAATGACACCAAAACCAAAGAAAGGAGTATGTATTCTCTCTGTCTTGTTTCACAATAGTATCTGGGTTCTTCTTTTCTAAAACATAAATGTGCATTTGGGCTTAAATAACCCACTCTGGCTTCTGTTTGAAAGTCCATGGTTATTCAGATGACAAGGATAAACCTCCAACGTCACTAAAGGCTTTTTTCTTTCTCTTCTTCAGTCTTAAGTGTATATCAACATATCAATGTTGATAAGGTGCTCTGCCAGAGCTGCTCTTTATTTTTGTTGTTTCTTAAGGGCTCCTTTTGCATCAAGATAATTAGGTTTTGGGATACATATGTAAATGTTACTAGCTGTAATCTGGATGCCAATATCTAAATTAAGTTATCATCTTTATATATTAAAGACATAAAACTGTAAAGAAGCTATTTGGAATTTTCATTTCTTTTAGGTTTTTGGGGTGGTTGTTTACCTGGGGTTTTTTCCCCTTTTAAAATTATGCCCTTCCTATAGTGTTCACTCAGCCCTCAATTGTTTTAGAAAACTCATGTGCTGATTGACAAGATTTCAGTAGATGATGCAGGGAAAGGCACCAATTAGGAAGACAGCTCTCTGGGTTCTACACAGTGGTTAAAATTACAGGACATTTTTACTCTGCCTTAGCTACATATTTTCAGAGTCTGCAGTATGCAGGAGCTGTGTCTTCAGAATCTCCATCATGCACATCTCTTGATGTGTCTGTTGCTCAGTTGCACTATTCTTTCAATATGCAGTGTTCTTTTAGACATTCCCTGGAGTTTCTCCTAGAAATTGGCGTGACTACCTACCTACCTGACTTTTGAAAAGCTGGATTTGCATGTGTTTTCAGGTACTTATAATTACTAATTTTGCATTCACAACAATTTGGATACCATTTCATCCTGTTTCATGGTTTCTTCAGATAGTAGTTACCTTGTATGTTGAGTGAAGTCAGCCAGTTTGTGTATAGTTCTTAATTTCTTTAATACAGCATCTGTATTTCATTTTATCCAAAGGCAAGCAAGGTTCATTTCTCTGATGCTTAGTGAACTTTGGATGGATTCCTTATCTCATGTGTTTCACTGCAATGCTGAGATTAGGAGCTCTGACTCACTTTGAGCTGCAGAAAAATGTGGGTCACTCTTAAAGGAAATATTTGGGGGGCTAATTTTGGTTTGTGCTAGAAGTCCAAATCCTTCTTCCCCTTCTGGCAGGCTTGGGTATGCACTGTCCCTTTCACCATGGAATAAGCCAGGCAGAAAGCTCCTTTCTCCTTCCTGCAGCACCAGGAGTTGAAGCCTGCTGCCTTTGTCTGTGACATTGTCCAGTGCCTGTTTATGGCACTGCTGAGTGTTGGATTTGTATGAGCATCCTTATCCAACATGGGACTTCACCTCTGCTTTCACCTCCCTAACAGATACCTACTGACCTTTGATCTTCAGAGCACCATATTCTCCCAGGCAATTCTGAAGTTTCCCATGTCTTTTGGAGGAGTGTGAGGATGAATCCCGTTCTCTGGCTCCTCTGTATCCCTACTGGGGTTTTGAGTTTCTCAGTCACTGTTCTGGCTCCAGACCCTGGGGTCTTGGTTTTTCTCCTCGTACCTTGCTTTTTCAGTGCTGGCAAACCCAGAGGGCACACTTATATAAGCCAAAGTTGGTTCATTTATTTTTTCATCTGGGACTACTTTGAAGATCATTTACTAACAAGCTTTGCAGAAACAGCTTTCTAGCACTACTACTGAATTTGGAAGTCCTTCATGTTGCTCAGTTATCTCAGACCTGTTTTTTTGCTTTTTCTCCATTTGACTCCAAGCTCCATGGTTTGCATATTGCTTTTATTTGCCACTTCAATTTTATTTAATTTCAGCTCAGAGACATCAAACACTGGCTGCATTTTTGGATATATGTATTTCCTGCTTTCTTGCCCTTTGTAGCCTGAAGGCAGCCTAAGTTCATAATTGAACTACAGGCGAGA
This sequence comes from Emberiza elegans, assembly GCA_024865655.1. Taxonomy (NCBI): domain Eukaryota; kingdom Metazoa; phylum Chordata; class Aves; order Passeriformes; family Fringillidae; genus Emberiza; species Emberiza elegans. The sequence continues at coordinate 20,130,911 of JALJVW010002597.1, read as the reverse complement.
TGGGAAAAGAGAACTGTTTGTTCCATGAACTCAGCAGCATTAACCATTAACTATGCCTCTGTTTATTTTTAATGAAGGAAGAAGTGGAAAAAGTAAAGCATCTGTCTCTCACCTGTATTGATACATGGCTTTTAAGGAGGTGGGAAGCTTGAGAAGAGAGACAGAAAGATGCAAGCATTGCTTTATGTGATCTTTTCCACTTCTACTCCTGGAGAAAGGATTCCAAAATTTATTTTCCCCACCCCAGTTTTTTGTCTCTTTCCAGCAAATTTTAAAAGAAGAAGAGGGAATAGAAAGATGAAGCAGTGTTGAATCCACCATTCTGCTCCCCACTGCAGACTTTCCTCTTCACTTCCTGGCAGAATGCTGCTTTCTTGCTTTTGGGGTTTTTCAGTTGCTAGGAATTCAAAATATTTGTGGCTTTTTGAAAAATAATTTTGGAAATTGCATCAGTGCTGAGGCCCTGGGGCTGGAAATGCCAAGTGTTACCTAAGTGGAATAGTTGGCAGCCCAGCGTGGCACTGTGTGATAGGAGATGAACCTGGGGCAAGAGGAGCCAAGCACCGAGGGTAGAAGGCCCCCAGCTGTTTCTGAGTCACAGTCAGGCAGAGGAGCAGTGCCCTGATTGCAGAGGGCAGCTGGCTGAGCATGAGAAGCAGCCCACACACAGATCTTGGTGGCAGAGGGAAACCAGGCACTAAATGGAGAGGTGAGCAGATGAGGATCAGAAACTTTTGACTGTCAGGAAGCAATGGGTTTTCTGAAGAGGGACCGAAATTCAAGGAGACCCAACCAGCCTTAACCTGTCATGCTTCCTCCTTTCAAATCTGCTGCTTGCCACAGGAGCCTGGGCAAATGGAATTATTTTTTCCCCCCCACCCTGTACAAAACTGTCCTACCTGGTGGATTCAAAAATGAATGATGAGCAAAGTCAGGAATCTGGAGAAAAAGAGCTCCTCAGTGTGAAGTTAGTGGAAAAAACCAGAGCAGACGCCCCTCCCTCCCCCTGGCATAACATGCAGTTCTGTGGAGTAACACACAAACCAAGGGAATCCTGCCATCTCTAGGGAAGGCTTTAAGATTTTAAAATTCCTGTTTTCCTTGGCATGTGAGGAAATGTTGTTTGCTGTTTTACAATGAATATTTCAGTAGTTCCAGCAGAAGAATTTAAAAATCTCATGTACAATAATGAGGAGGGTAATATCTGTGCAAGCTACATGTATGAAAAAGAATCTGGAGTGTTCAAATATGTCCAGTTTGCTGGGAAAAGTTAAGTTTGATAGTGTTGTGCTCTTTACAATATATTTTAAATATCTTTATGCATTAAAATATACAACATATATTTTATATATATAAACATGTAATATATAATTTATAATATATTTGGCTGGTTTTTTTCTTATTCAAAATTTGGAAGCCTATTATCAGTAGAAATGACCCTTCTTCCTTGAAAAGGCCCTTTGTTCTCTAAGAAAATAATTTTACATTGTCAAGGAGTTTTACTCAAGGAGAAGAGAAACTGGGTTTTAAAATCTTTTTTTCCTGTGCCAGGTGTCCTTGCTAACAGCTTCACTGCAGTTCGTGCAATGGTCCGGCTGCTTTGCTCCTTGGCACTGCCTGACATTCTGATAAACTTTTGGTAAATCTGCACAGGATTAGTCAATTGCAGGGTTAAAATATGTTCAAGAGTATACTCATAAATATTGCTCAGTACCATTTTGCAACAATATACATAAAGGAATTCTCCAGTTGCCATTATAATGTCCTACAACAAGCACTAGGCTACTCCAGTGCAGTTGTTCATACTTACCTCTGGGGAAATTTTTATGGCCTGTGTTGCAAACTTTTCAAAATCCAAACCAGAAATTTCCCCTTTTGATTCAGTTAGGTCCCCAGTGGCTTGCCTCATTCTGTTTCCAAGGGTTTTGGGGTCCAGGGCCCCATTTCCTTCTGTTCAGAGATGGAACTCAAATGTGATGCACACAGGACAGTTGGTTGGTGCTTTTCCAGATGCCTTGGAGAACAGAAGTGTAAGGCAGACTTGAGGAAGATGGGAGATGTACTGCTCTGATCCCTTCTACCTTTCCAGGGATTTGCAGAGGGGAATGCAGACCTGGCTAAAGTTTTCTTCCCTATTTCTTCTTCTAGGCAAATTCCCTTCTCTACTCTTCTCCTATGATGAATTAGAGACAGATATCTGGACTGCAGAGACTTCTATGGATAAATGTGGCTATCCATACTATGTGGCTACATACTATTTTTCTACTATATTGCTATTTTCTTTTGACAACTCTTTTTTCTTGTTGATATCTGGTAAGTGCAGACTGAACTTTTGAAATCCTGGATAAAGGAGGAGCTCTGATTCTTTCCTTTTATCCTGCAAGGACAGCCAAAAATAGAGAAGACTTTGGCTGACCACTCAGCTACAGGGAAGGAATATGGCAGATGGGAATATCACCAAAGCAGAGCAGGTAGAACTAAAAAGACACAGCAGATTTGGTGATCTGAGGCAAGGTGGGAAAGGTTTGCAGGTAGGTGAATGCTTAAAGTAGGGGTCCTGAGAGCCCTAGAAAAACACTTCATGACATCATATTCCTAAGCTCCTGACAAACACCTATCTGGATCTTTTGGGATAGTACAAAAACACCTGGGTACAAGAAAACCTGCATCACTAAAGTAATAAATATCCCTGCTCTTCTGAGAAATGTGGATTGGGAAAAACCTTCACTTCTTTTCATATTTCTAAGAGTTTTTTTTCAAAGTAACACATGAAAAAACTGAAGCTTTTGATGCCAAATTCTGTCCTGTAATGCACAAACATGACTTTTGTTGACCTTTTGGGGGAGGGCTATGGACTTCGCTGAGTATAGAAGAGAATTGCATAGGCTTGGACTAGGAATGACAAGTAACTATGAGGGACTTCAACAAATTTGTTACCAAGCCAGAAGTACCTGATGAGCAAAAAACGATGAGCTATCTCAAGGTTGGGGTGTGGAATAAATAAAGACACAGTAAAAATATAAATCAATAGGATCAACACAGCATCCCAGAGCCAAAGAAATAGCAAAATGCTGGGGAAAAAAAGTCAGCAAAACTAGAAACATGAGAAGGGCAACAAAAGGTGTGAGAAAAAAAGGGCTGAAGATTGTGAAGTCAAAGTAGGACATTTATAATTGTGTCAGGGACAAAAGGTCTGTCAGAGACTGCTTTAGCCAAGGGGAAGTTGTCATGGATGCCCTAGATAGTGCTGGGAAACAGTGCAGTTTCTTCACCTCAGCATGCACCAGGAAGAAAAGGAAGAGACCTGCCAGAACCAAAAGGGACTGTTGTGTAGCCCAAAAAAATGGAAAATTCCTGAACACTCTGTCTACCCAGAGCAGCTGACAGAAAAGTATAATGGCTCACCAGGGCAGTGCCAGGGCAGCTGGAATCCTCCTTTACTCTCCCAAAAAGGCAAAGATGGGAAGTAACAACAGGAGGACTGGCAAGAGCCAACTGCAATACCTTTATTATCCCAGCACAGTATGGGTCAGGGCAGCTTTTTCTTCCCCGTGTGTGTGTCTGTGTGTGTGTAAAACCTTTAGATTTGAGTCCTGCTTCTGCTTGCTCTCCTTATGGTCTCCTTTGTTTAGGATGATTACCTGCTCTTACTAAGGCAGCACAGAGTGCTCAGAAAATGCTGAACTTTATGCTCAGCCCCAGCATCCCCATTTGTTCAGGCTCTGTGTTTACCCAAAATCTCTGGGGCTCAAATAAACAAGGTGATATTATATTTATAAATAAAACTGTGCATGACTAATTCATGCATCTGATGGCAGAAAATAAGGTGACATTTGAGGTTGCAAAGCTCATAAGCACAAAATGAGACAGGTTAATTGAAATTGCACAGGGCAAGAGGGTTCATTACTACTGCCTCTCCTGGACCATCATCCGTGAAGAACATGGTAACAGAATACTCTGTTTAACCATGGGATAGGTATGGTTCAGGCATGCAAAAAAGAAACCCGTGTTTTTTTCTGCTTGCACACAAGTCCTGGTTTGGGCAAAGCACTGGTAGGCACCAAACAGATGTTAGGTGTGCTGGGGATGCTGCTGTCACCAGACCCTTCTTTATGGTGGAGGTAAAGCAAAGGCATTAAAGCTTCCATTAGCATGGCATGTACAGCATGAGCTTCTGCTCACTGGATACCCTCTCCCTGACCCTGAAGTCTGCTAAATCTGTAAGATACTTAATTGCATGACTTACTGAGAATGTCCACTTTATTTCATAACTGAGCTGGTCTAACTTTAGTTCCTGATTATTAACTCTTCAGTGAGCAAATTCAGTCTCAGAAGAAAGGGACTTCTGTGCTTTCTGAACATCTTTTCCCTGGAAATGAGATCAAGATTCTTCGAGTCTTGCAATCTAAATTGCTGCTCTTTGACACTTGTTTGGCAATTGAGAAGGGCAGGATTCAAAACAGCATCTTAGAGGTGAAAGGCTACATATCCTGTTAGTGGGAAAAATCATCTACAAAAGCAATGGTATTTGTCAAGAGCCTAGAAAAGATCTGACATCAGGAAAAGCCTTTGTGAAGTCTACCACAGTAACAGAAATGTATTCACCTTGATTTAAATCATTCTTTTTACAGTGAAATCTAAAAATGGAGCAAGACAGGCTTATAACTTAAATGCAGGAACTGTGACAAATAACAATTCATATGAGGAAATGGAAGTGCTACAGGGATTGGGTTCCAGGGCAAACTTGTCTTGTGAAAAGGATATGAAGTTAAGTAATGGCCAAATAAACCAGGGCTTTTGTTTTCTTTTGTTTTGTTTTCAATATTGCTTAAAAAAAAAAATAGTGACAAAATGAGAGCAGAAGTAAAGGTCTGACATTCAAGAAAGGCTTGCTTGTTGTTAATATACCACAGAAATTGCTGAACAGTTTATCCCTTTGAAATTATTTCCTCTGGGATGTTGTCAACATACGAAAATATGCAAAATATTGATTACTTTGCCTCTGAATCAAACCTGCAGGAATGCAGGAATGAAAAGCTAATATAAATAATCCTGTCTGATGGGGAACATTTTCTGAATTTTTGCTCTTGAACCATTTCACTTTTAATAGTTACTGGCTTTGTTCTGTTTGTTTGTTTGTTTTTCTTTCCTTGCTCTGTTTTCTCATACAGAACAATAAGAACTCAATGCAATAAGAACTCAACTAAATTGCACTCTGGTGAGGATTTCTCCAAAGAAACCTGAACTGTTGCAGTTTAAAGACTGAGGAGCTGGAGAAGAGAAGCAAACTGCATCTTTCCCAGTGGTACTTGGTTGGTACCAAATGACTCCAGAGTCATTCTGCCACTCTTTTTATTAGGCTTCAGTAGCTGGGAAGTTGTATGTGCACAAGAGGTCAGGCTGTTTGCTGACCTTGCTGGTTTTACTCTGAAATCATGGCCCTCCTGCTCCATTGAACAAAGATGGTCAGGAGTTCCTGGAGCAATTTTCCAAATAAAATATGCTTTTTTTGTTAGCCAAATATATTGCAACAATGTTTCAGCATAAGATGTTTCCTGTAGTGTGGTAATTTTGATTAACAAGCTGAGAGAGACCTGCAAAGAGGCAGAGGCTGGGTAGGCACAGACTGCATCACTGTGTCCCATGAGGTGGCCCAGCAGAACTAATGTAGAGACCCCAGTCTCTGGTAAAGCTGCCCATTGAAACCAAGGCTTGCCTTGAATCAAACAGAGCTATGATTTGAATGAGAGATTTTTCTTTGTTTATTTTCTTTCCTTCCACATGTAAATGATCCAATTATTTTAAGGTATTTTTTTTTTTTTTTTTTTTTTTTTTTCCCTTCACCAAAAAGAATCTCATCTTCCATTCAAAAAATACTGAGTTTGTCCCCATATAGAAAAGGAAAACTATGACATCATAAGTTTCATATTTTTTTACTAAGTTTTTGTGCTAGTTATGTTACAGATGTAGACCAGAAGGAGACATGTGTTTGGGTCTTCAAGCTTCTAGTTGAATTTTCATCCCAGCAGACAGCTCAGTTAATTTATTAAAAGTAGGTATTTTTAAATAAGAGAATAATGTAACCAACATGACATGAACTGCCTTTACCTTGCTGCCCTCTTTGACCTCTAGCACTTTCCCTAGAGATGCTTTTGCTATATGCAGCATATCCTGAGGGAATGAGAACATGGAAACATCCACATATTTGACAACAAGTGTGGGGGGACAGCAATGCATGGGAACATTCTTTTGCAGGTTTTGTAACTGCTTTCGAGGTGAAAATCCCCAAGAACTCCCTACTACCCCTTTTGTGGTTTCGACAAAGCAACTTGCCTTCCTTTCACCTTCTAGAATTCGAGAAGGATTTACTCTTTATCCAGCTGAAGGTCTCCAGGGTTTCCCCCACGTGCCCAGCAGCAGCAGCAGGTCTGACTCCGGCTGTGCCCTGCAGATTCCCGGGAGAAGGATGGAGGAGCCCTGCGAACCCCTCCGCTCCCGAGAGCGCCTTTTTGCTACCACCTAGTGGGCACGGAGAGCTGTGAGAACACGGGCCGGTACAGAGGGGGATGGCACCAACAGCGAAAGAACGGGGAGAGCAGCGTGCAGACAGACAGACAGACATTCCCCCTGACTTGGAGTTCCAGAGCCCTGAGCCCGCATGAAGAGACACAGTTATAAGGAAGTTATAATGGAGCACCTAATGTTATAACGAAGTTATAATAAAGCACCTACCTAAGCACTGTCAGGGCCAGGTGGCCTTGGAAACCTTATGGCCCTGCTAAATGCTGAGGAGGGGATGGGAGGACCAAGGATGTGGCCAGGGAACGTGGATTTCATTTTTCTTCAATCAGCCAAGACTGGAGAACAAGAAAACACAGGACAACAGGAAAAGAAATCAACTCACTTGTGAAGTGAGGCTGAGATGGCAACTAAAAACAGACCCAAATTGTGATAGGTCTGGAGACAGGGCATGGGTTCATCTGGCTGTAAATCCTACACGTAGTGATGCACAGTAAATACAACTTTAGTGCAGAGGCATTTCTGTTCAATCTCCTGGGAATTTTTCCTAGAAATAGACACAGACACTGAACTCAGCCAACCGTATGAGACTTAGCATTGAGCCTGTACCTTCCATCAGGAATCCTGGGCGAGACACTTGCTAATGATGTATGCATATGCAGCATTAGTGATTTTCATGTACCAGCTGATGCCTACTGAGAACCTGATCAGTTCTGTTCTGTTGATTCCCCATTGGTTTTGTTGCTTTAAACAAGAAGCAAATGCTAAAAAATCTGGGAAGTTACATGAAGCAAAAGTAATGCTGGGATAATTATGTGTTTGTTCTCGCCAACAAAATCCTAGCATTTCATGCACATTATCCATATTTACATCGCATTTCTCTCCTGAAAATCACTTTTATTCAAGTACATGAATGAATACTAATACCCAATGTTTTAAAACCACAGCCAGCACAACAGTTTGTTTTAATTAATACAGAAGAATCTTTCCTAGCACTTCAATTTAAAATGTTGATACTGAGCATTAAAAAAAAATAAGAAGGAAAGAAAGAGGACAGAATACTTACTAAATTTCCTCTGGAAAGAAAAAGCAGTAGCTGGAAAACATGAAACTGAATTCTGAAGTCCACTTAATGAAACAGACCTTACATATAAAAGAAGATACCTTTTTGTCTTGATACCTCACATGAAGTTTTAAAGTAAAGGATTTTCTTGGAATTAATCCAGATCTCCATTTTCAGTACTCCATGGGCTGGGGACACACATGCTTTTGTGTAAATCACAATATTATAAATCCAATCTATTTCACTCTCTTCACGTGTGTGAAGGAATTAAAAACAACTATCAGATCAGGTCTACAGCAAATAAGTCAACTTCCATAAGTACATAAATAAAGTTCCTGAGATTTTACATTTATTTTAGAATTAGTTTAACTCAGAACCAAAACCATATGTCCATCACAGAAGGGAAGTGGGGATTAGAGAGAGAGGGAGTATATATTCATTTCATAGAATTCAAATTTTACCTCAGTCCCTAATCATGGAAATAAATCCCTTCAAGTCTCTGTAGTCAATCCATCACTACATCCTGGGGAGCTCAGGATCACCCGTGTCTGCAGCAGGGAAAAAGGAGATGTAATCCTAATTGTGCAGCTCCCCGGTGTCAGCTGTATGGAGATTAAACCTGTTGGGTTCATTGGCTCATCAGTCAGAGAGTGGGTTTTAGAAAACATATATTCAGTGTAGATGTTATAAAAACCATGTTTATTGAAAGACAAGGCTGTATTTTGAAAGGTGAATCTTATCTCACATAAGCAGAAGTCATAGATTTAAAATTTCAGTTCCTTTTAGATCCCAAAGGACAAATTAGACTGAATTGCAAAATATTACAGTCATTTGCAAAGCAAAAAAATAGAAATAAAGCACAAGGCAGTCACAGTCCTCCTAAAATAAAATATAAATTATGAACCAAAGATTCTGTAAGCTTTTTCCCAGGAAAGATAAAACCAGTGAGATTAACAGAGAAATCTTAAAGGTAATAATCTAAAATGACAGCAGAGGGTGCTGTCATTTCTCCTTTGGTTCATGGTGTCAAGTGAATCCGCAGCTCTCTTGCTCCCCGAGCTGCTACTCTAAAGAATCTTTAAAAAAAAATCCAAAACAAAACAAAAACAAAACAACAAACAACCTAGTAAATGTTGAAATTCAGCCGAATTTTTCTGGAAGGGAATTAAAGACCACAAATAGAGGAAGAAAATATGCACTGGTACAGATTTAAGGCCAGAATTCAACTTTAAAATGTGAAGGCTTTCCTGCAAGCACTTTCTTTGTTCAAAACTATGGAAATTTTTTGCTGCTGTCTGCTTATATTTAATTTAGAAACATAAATTTTAGACCTTTTAATCTTTAAACATTTCTCTCTCACGAATTCATGCATTGTCTACTGCATATTGTTGTCATTACTGGACTGCTAAAACAGAAATTATAGGATAGTATTGTTAAATGTTTGTCATATCCTGCCTATGAAAGCCACCTAGTCATCCTTTGGAAGAGCTAACAAAAGAATGTACTGCATCCTTTCCTGCTCCCCGAGATAAATGATCTAGAAATGCTCCTCAGTCTTTTCTGCCATCTGAAATTTCTACATAGCCACTACATACAAAGCATGCTTTTCTTTTTTCCCCCTCCTTTCATAGCTTGGTTGCTCAAATCATGGCCTGTGATGCCACAGTCAAGACAAATACTGAAACTCTGGTCAAGTTTGACTGCAGAGAGAACCCAGGCAGGAGGTTTGATGCTGAACTTGCTGCAATGCTGAGAGTCCCTCAGGGTCAGCACAAAAATGCTGAAACACAGTTTAAGGTTTCATCCAGAGGTAGGATGAACACTCCACATTTCTTACTGTGTTGGAACAGCCAGACCCAGTTCTGAGCTTTGCTTGCCATAAATTCAGAGACAGCCCCATTCCAGGTTGTCTTTACAATCTAATATACAAGAAGCTTATCTTGCTTAAGTATTAATTGTCCTCCTCATGCAATTTATATTATTTTAGAAAGCATAAGGTACAAGATTTATGAGGCATGCTTGCAGCCTAATAAATAGAATAAATTGGCTAGGTTTGTCATGGTTAAAAAAAAAGTGGCAAAGTTTTCATTGCTGTGTCAGTTTATTTTTAAGGGAAATAACATGAAGATCTTTTATATGAGGCCCACAGGTCTCATCAAGCAGATAGCAAGGTATGAGCTCAGTTTGATCCATCAGGAATGCAACACCAACCCCAGTATAATCCTGGCAAAGTCCTCACTGACTTCAGTAGGGTCAGGTTTTAACCCTACAGGGTCACATGATTTCAGGAAAACTGAGGATCTGGTCGGTGTCTGTTTCTTTCGGACACACCAGATTGTCTCCAGCCTCATCTCTGCTATTCTCACATGAGTTCTCTTGTTCTTACCTCCTCCCTGTATTCCTCCAGTCCCACCCACTGGGCTTCACACTCCTGATATTGTATCTTGGTCTGTAAGGACAGGAGGCTGTTGCTGACACTCTGCTTGATGTGGTGCTTGACATGTTTTTTCAGGTCTCATGGTCAGACCCAAGCTAGGAAAGTAAGTTCAAGACAAAGTGGTAACTAGTGGAGGACTAGGGATTTTCCACTTTTTGAGGATGTCAGAGGAAGGCATTATGTATTGGATTTTGGAGTATTGAACTTGTGATTTTTTTGCAAGTCAGGGCTGGCAGTGTGTTTAAATCAAAGATTTATTAATCTGTTCTAAAAGGCCAAGTTACCATTTAATAGCTTTCAGCAGTTAGCAAAGGCTGTATTTCTGCAAGTCCTTTGTGGATTCAAGACTTTCTTATATCTTTCTTCTCTTCGCATTTTGTTTTACATAGGTTTCTCTTCCAGATCTTTATTCCATATATTAAAAAAAAATACTGGCCTGAAAAATACTCTCTCTGTGAATTACAGCCTATTAAATTTAACTTAAAAAGCATGGAACTCTAAACTACTAGCATGGAGATCTGAACTACTATTGCACTTTTTACACTGTTGTTATCCATTTGGGTTCCCATGTTTTCTTTACAGTCATGAAGATAAATTTCTTGGTATTTTCTTAATAAATTAAAAGTCATCATTGGGTATAAGATCCAAAATAGCACATAATCACCTAGAGCAGAGCTGAAATTTAATTAGACTCTTACACACAGATCAGTTGCAGTCTGGATTCTGACCCAATTCAAAATTACAGTTATTAGATGTGACATAAATAGAGCAGGTACAGTCACCTGAACAGGGGTGAGGGACTGGGACAGAATTTAGATTGCAAGACTGCAATCCAAGACAGACACACACAAAATGTTTGCTCTAGGGATTAGACACTCTTTGTTCATGAGTGCTTCTGTGTCTTACAGAAGTGCTGTCATACTAACTGAGCAGAGCATCCTCACGTCCTATTTTCTATGAAAGTCATTAGGGATTCTCAAACCACTCATCCCTAGGGGTGCTAAATTGTTCTGGTAGGTGGCTGAGATATCTGATAACTCTGGATTTAGCACAGAGCATTAAAAAATAATGACCACTTCCATTAGAAAATGAATGGGTGCTTTGGGAACTTTGTACTTGTGGTGATACCCACACTGTGTGATGTATCACCACAGGTGCACCTCCTCCATGAACACCAGGTTTTTCACAGGTGATTCTGGTGATGCCCCAGCCTTATGACATGAATGTGATATAAAGCTTACTGCTCCTGCCTTTTTCTCAGGATTCTCAAACCCATAAAAATTCTTTCCATTACCAGAAGATGAATTTAGGGATTAAGTTCATAACCAGTGTACCCACTTTTTATTTATGTGTGCCATCTGCTAATTTTCAGGGGTGAGCCCCAGCACAGCCTTTGTGAATTACTGAAGGGAGCTTGGAGCTCAAAACCTCTGTTACAAATGACAATCCATTATTTTTACTATTCTGTATCAGTTTGGAAAGAAGCACTTGGTATATCATATGTTCAAATATCAATCTTGGAAAAGCCTTTTTCCCAGTCATGCTGAACAGCTCATTCTGTTGGTGGACTGTCCAGTTTATTCCTATTGTTGAAAGCATTAGGGAAAGCCTTATCCCTAAAGCTTGTCATCTATCATTCCTGGTGGTAAACATCATAAATATTCCAAAATCCAGTGTAGGTGTTGAGACAAAAAGGAGATAATGAAGAGGAGAAATTGCCAAAAAAAGCAAATTGATAATATTTCTATACAATCTAACAGCTTGCCAGAAGTAATAGTTTGAACTTCTGTTCTGTAGATTATATGGAGATATACATAATCAACTATTTTATTCTAGATAAGCTCATTTCTTTGATTTAGAGCCCAGGAGGAAGAGGAATGCCCTGATATCTCCCTCCTTCATCTTGTAGTCTGCTGAATAATTTGCGGTAATTCAGAAATAGCTGCAAGCCCTCACACCTGGTATACCTATTGCAGGGGCACAGTTGAAGTCTCACCACTACTTGAAACATTTATAGGGAAATTATATTTATCACCAAGAGCCTGAGGTTCCAACCAGCTGGCTGGAATGCACACTGACAACTGCAATGATAGAGCAGCTCTTCTGCATGATGATTTGTCCTGTACAGGGCAGAGGCTCAAAGGCATGCAGAGGCTCAAAGGCATGAGCAAAGGTTGCTTCAACACCTTTCTGGGCATTCTGCCCCTCTAAAAATGAAACCTAGCAGTCTTCTTCTGCCTCTTGTTTTTTTTTTTATTTTTATTTTTGTAGAAGTGGATGTGTAAAACTGATAGCCAATGTGAGCATTAAAGTTTACAGTGCACTCTCAATGAAAGGCTCAGTGTGTATGTGTGTAAGGGGGTAATGCAGCCCATTTCTGTCTTCTCACTCTTTATTCACCATCTAGCATCTAGAATTTTCTATATTTTAAACTGAAGTGGATTAAAGGAAATAGATGTGGAACCAGAATTCAGATATACAATTAGTTTTAAGATTTTGTCTGACATTCTTTTCACTTCATATTTCCTGTCTGAGGAAATGCTATTACAGCATCTAGGTACATTTAAGTGCTGTTATGTTTAACTGCTATACAAAACCAGCATAAAAATATTCACACCAAGCCCAAAGAGCTGTATTTCAAACTTCACAAAAGTACTAATTAAGTTACAATTTTTTTTTCCAAAAAAAAGGTTTGAGAAGAGGAGACTGATTAAACCCAGCATTATGTTAGCAGACAGAAGAGATAAAACAGGTTTCTTTTCATTTAAGTTATGAGGAATATCAAGTGGCAAATTACTTTTTTCTTCACCCTAGCTACATAAAAATCAAAAGACAGTATTCTGAATTTTTGAAGGTTTAAAACAGTTTCCAAACTTTGACTTTGGAATCAGATCGAAGTTCTGAACATGGCAAAACAATCCTACCTAGAGTGCTCATTGGGTGCTATCTTCCAAAACCAGTAAAATAGCTCATCTCCCTTTTCTGTTACAATGATTTACTGCTGACATTGAACTAGTAAGGGATTTTTTTTCTCTGTTTTCCCTCAAATGGAAGTTTCTTGTGAAATGATGAGGAACATTTCAGAGTTGTGACAGAAATATTAATAACTCTGCTTTGTCCAATTTTAAATATGTTTGAATATAGAGCACTTCAGCATATAAAGCAGGAACCTAAGTGCTAGTGTCTGAGAACTCTTTAGCATGCACTGCTGAATATACAAATGCACACGTTTCAAAACCACACAGACATGAAAATTTGCAATTGAGAAGCTAAACGAGTTCAATAAAAAGACAGAAAAAAATTCTTTATGTCTCATGGCAAAGTACCCTGATGCTGCTATTTTAGGAAGGAAAATTAATGACAATTTTTTACAAAGGAAGCACTTCTTCTCTGTAGTTTAGAACTGATTAGTAAATGGATATGCAGAAAGCTCTCTATGGAATTGGAGAAATGTGAATCTGTGCACTTCAATCTATTTTATACATGTTCTGCACAACCTCAACAACTAGATCTAATGCTCCCTCAGCTCCACTGAACTAATTAAGCTAGGTCATTATATTAATAATGGGTTGCCCTTCTGTCTGCATTTATGGCACTTAGCAAGTCAGTGTGAGCATGAACACTTATCTCATGAAGGAGAGAGCTCCTGACAATGAATTAGATTAATCTATCAAGAGAATTAATGTGACTTGATCACTGTTGATATCTGAAGAAGCTGGCATGTACAAACAGGTATCTGCAGCTGTAGGAAGCAAGCATCAACACTGCACCCAACTGGGCAAGGCCCCATGCCTGTACTATTGAGCAAGGAGGTGGCTGACACCAAGACTGATGTGGCACATGCTAAGGGTGCCACAGGATCTGAATGTTGCTATCAATGCTTAGGTTAACTCAGCTGGGTTGGTATTTTGCCACAAATGGTTCTAATGTCATCTGTCATGTAAAAATACCTAATCTAATTAGTTTTCACTTCTCTTCCTTTCTTAAAGGGCATGATAGAGTGAACATATTTGAATATTTATTAGTAAAAACTTTGCAGTCACCACCCCAAAAGTATAAAATCAATGGCATTTTGGGCATGGCTTTGCCTGCTTTCTTCTGTCAATTCTTTCACCTCCTTCAGTTCACTTGCTGATAGAGTGCCATAGACAAAGTTCCTAATGGCTTAGAACCTTAGCTCCTTCAGCTGATTATACTTGGCTGAGAACAGAATGCAATGATTCTTCTCTGTCATAAATATTAAAATATAACAAAAAGTTGATTGCTGGGATAGAGGAAAAGGTTTCAAAATCACTGAAGTGGAAATTTATAAAGAAAAAAGGTTCTCTTCTTGGCAGAGAGAAATACGCATATGAACTGCTTTATATTATGATTTAGTATGAAACAAGTTAAAAAACCAATTAAGTTTTTAAAGTGATCTTAATGGTGCCTCCTGGAAGCTGTTGGGCAGTTCCAGAACTTCCTTCATAAAGAATGCAGCTTTAGAGATCTATCAATAGCACCCAACATTTTTGATTCATCATTGGCTGTGGCACAAGCGAAGAAATACTCAACTCGTAGTCTCACACCTACAAACCCACTATATTCAAACTGTTTTTCTCATAAATAGGGGAAGGCATGAAGTGATTCAAGTCCCACAGAAGTGTTCTTCAGCCTTTCCATGTCTCCTCTGCCCTCCTAACCACAGGCTGAGGATCCAAAGATTAAGCTTGGTGAACTGCCAAGATCTTCCGTAGGCACTGGAGTAGGGAACAAATTGTTCATATGGTTTGTTAAACAGACAAACAAAATGAAATTTCTATACAATTAAGCTGTTTGTTTAAAACAGGATATATTGAAGTAATTCAAGACTTTATGGATACAAATTTGTTTAGGTATTTATTCACAATGTAACAATCATTTAGAGATGAGGTTACTGGAGTGCTCTTGAGCTTCAAAGGCATAATTCATGGCACTCTTCTATGTTTCCTAACAACACATGGCAATATAGGCAGCCCTATAAAATAGCTACTTGGATGCATAATAGCAAATACATACTAAACCCAGTAAATCTTGAGTAAAATCTGACAACATAGGAATCACTGGGTGCAGCTTGCAAAGGTGATATTTTATATATTATTCACATAAAACTATTACTTTGACTAATGAGGTCTATAAAACAAGGAGCTGTTTCCATGAAGAAGAGGAAGGAAAAAAAAGTAAAATAAAATAAAATAAAATAAAATAAAATAAAATAAAATAAAATAAAATAATGTCCTGTGCAGGCTATCTTAAAACATTTTTGATTGTTATTTCAAAATCAAATTTCCACAAATAAAGAGAAAAATTTTATTCATTGCAGCACTCTTTGCAAAGTCGGAAGGTTAAAAGAAAGTCATTTTGTAACCAAGCATAAAATAGGCATTTGAAAAATTATTTAGCTGGGAAAAACACAATTTTTTCCACATTAAGATAACTTAAGAACACCCAAATTGATTTTTATTAGACTTCTCATATTCACTTCTGAGCTGACACATGCATGAGACATTCAGCCCCAAAGGTCACTTCTGAGAAGGCTATAAGTAACTGGAAACAGCACTGCAGGATGAAATGATGGCTCACTGCTGACTATTACTGCTGGAGAGTGATAGATATTTTACTCCTGAGGCTAAGAGACAGATTCTGTAAATAAATTTTGATTTCTTGGCAGTGCCGGTAGCTGGAACATGATGTGATAGAGCTGCTTTTCCCAATGCTATTATTTGACTTAAAGAGACTGTGGGATGGATGCTGGCAAGGCCCGTGGGCCCGTGTTGGAGGGAGCCCACCACAGGCTTTTCTCCAGGGCCAGCAGAGAGGAGCACAGGGTGAGCCCTGGCTCCTGGCACCACATGGTGAGCGGCCAAGCCCAGTGTGGTGCTCTCCTCCTCCTGCTCGCTGCCCTGCTCCAGCTGCCCGGCACTCTGCTAAAACCTCTGCTTGAACACCCAACACAAATGGCGCTGGTCAGCTGTGAACACCTCGTTCCTCCTCCCCAGGCTTTGGTCACTCCATGCTTTATTCTCTCCAGCCCCTCTTCTTTTTGGTGCCAGCATTGGTCACTGAGGTTGTCCAGCCCAGAGAAAGGCTGGCTTGCGGGAGGCTGTAGCCAAGATCAGCCTCTTCTCCCGGGCAACCAGCGACAGGGCAGGAGGGCACAGCCTCAGGCTGCGCCAGAGGAGGTTTCGGTTGTGTGGGGGAGGAATTTCTTCACAAAGGCTCTGATTGAACGCTGGAATGGCCTGCCCAGGGAGGTGGTGGGGTCACCAACTCTAGAGGTGTTCAAGAAATGGCTGGGCGTGGCATTTAATGCCATAATCTATTTGATTTGGTGCTTGGTCAAGGATGGACTCTAATTCAGATGCCTTTTCCAACATAATAATTGTGTGAAAACAAAACACAAGAGGTCTCTGGTGAACTACAGCTTTTCTCCAGAGAGAACCGCCGCCTCTGCCATCCATCCCGGACGGCGAGGAGAGGCTGACGAGCTGCCTGCGGCGCGCCCCACGGCGGGACCGACCCCGGCCCCTTCCGCAGCTCCCCGTTCCACGGCCCCGCCTCTCCCGGGCCCTCACGGGCCGGGCGCAGGCGCAGCTCGGCCATGGCGGCCACCGTGGAGCAGCGCCTCGCCGAGTTCCGCGCCGCCCGCGGCAGCGCTGCCGCCGCTCCGCGCCCAGCCGAGCGTCCGGGAAAGGCCGCGGCTCCGGAGGCCGCCGAGGGACCGCGGGCAGCCGCGGAGGGCCCGGGCGGCGGCGCTCAGGTGAGCGCCGAGGCGGGCGGGGCGGGGGCGCGGCGGGCGTTCAGTGCCTGACGCCGCTCTCCCCGCCGCCTCCGCAGGTCCGGCCCGGCGCGGCGGCCTCTCCGGTGTGGGCGCGCCCGCTGCTGCTGAAGGTGCTGCTGTGGGCCGTGCTGCTGGCGCTGTTCGCGGAGCTGGAGCTCGGGCTGCCCTACTTCGTCCTCTCCCTGCTCTACTGGATGTACGCCGGCACCCGCGGCCCCGCCGAGCGGCGGCCCGGCGAGCTCAGCGCCTACTCCGTCTTCAACCCCGGCTGCGCCGCCATCGCCGGGACGCTGACGGCAGAGCAGCTGGAGCGGGAGCTGCACTACCGGCCCGCCGCGGGCAGCTAGCGCCGGGCCCGGCGGGGACTGCGCTGGGCTGAGCCGGGCCAGCTGCCGCGTCGGGCCTGCCCCGCCGCCGCGAGAAAGGGCCGGGGCTCGGGAGAATGAAATGGAGTTTGTTGCTATTCAAAAAAGCACCTGAGCCTTACTGCTGGCCTCGCGTCCCGCGGCGCCGGCCGGTCCCGAATAAAGCCGTGGCAAAGCCTGCGCTCTGGTCTCGTTTCCTGGGCCCGGGCGGCTGTGTCGGCAGCTGTGGAGCGGCCCCCAGGGGCACGGCCTTGTCACAGCTGCGGCTGCCAGCGTGTCACCTGGAGGGCTTCAGCTCCCGAGAGCTTTGCCGCAGGTGACAGACACAAAGGCTGGCGTTTGACGACACCTGCAGTAGAAGGGCCTGCTGCTGCTCTCCCCTGCACCGGCTGGAAACCTCATGCTGAAGGAAACGACGAGAAGCAATAGCCATATACCTAAAATAGGCTGCTGCTTTGGTTTGCAGTGGTGTCTTCCACCTAACACATCAGATTTTAATTCCCTTTTTGCTTCATATTACAGTTTTCATAATTTTAAACTGAAAAATACTTATTCCTGGCAGCTGTATTTGATCTACTGATGTTTTTAATATGTAGATCATTGCATTGAGCCAGACCTGCTCAGCAAAGTGGTAGTCACCTCTGCTTAAAGCATGGAAAAAACACATGGGTGTGGCATTTGAGAACATGTTTTAGTGTTCTAAGACATGCTCTATGGTGGTGATGCTACATAGACAGTTGGACTTGATGATCTTTAAGGTCTTTACCAACCATAACAATTTTATGATTCATTAAGTCATCATTTTGAAGAGCAGCTGCTAGAACTTGTGTCTCTGAGGACAGAGTTAAGAAGAAAAGTCACCAATTGGTCTTTCAAGTCCGTTCTACTATGTCTTTTCTAATTTAACAGTTAAACACATTGTTAAGGCTTGACTCAACACAAGTTTCATCACTGGTTCTAGAAACGAAAGTGGTGCTTTGAATTTAGCTGGACGAATAAGAGAGTAATAGATTAAAGCATATGTAATAGGTTAACACTGATAAGCATCTCTCAGTAGCTCTCCACAGCACTCTCACAGTTTCTATCTTGGGGTGTTCTATAAATTCCAAGTCCTGCTATTTGAAGGCAAAATTATAATTTGCACATATTCTGTCATCCTCCAGTAAACCCCCCCAAGAGTTTTCACTATTCTTACTGATTCATTTTGACTCTGTAACATGCTGCATTTTGTATTTGATTAAGGTAGGCTCAGCAGCGTCAAACACCTCCAGGTAGTGGACACACAGTTGCACATATAAAGCACTGTTTCCCTGAAAGAACCACAGAATCTTTCCATACTTAAAAAGTATTCTTGTAACAGGGTAAGAAGCAGTTAGATGATACTCAAAACACCTGTAAGCAATGGAGTTTTGTGAGTTGAAACTTTATTCACAACAATAAAAATAAACAGCATAGTGTTTATGGGGAGTTGATAATCTGACGTCTTGTACAGTTAGGTTCTGTGGGTATTTTTTAAAAAAAGGAAATACATGCAAATAAATATTAAATATAAGGTAAGATCATTGAAATTATAAAATTCATAGCAGCAATGCTGAAAATAAAGTTTTCACTTGCTATACACTCTAGCTGCATTATGTCCAGGTGGATTTATAGACTCTTGTATTTAATGCTTCATGAAATAAGTTACCACAATAAGTGAGCATGAAGCCAAAAGGCACAAGAAATAAAAACTGACACAGTTCATCTCTTCCAGTGCTTTGTGTTGGTTTGCTTATTTCATGCTACTCAAATTAATGTACATTACACATTGTGAAATGGACATGGCATGAATAACAAAGGCTTGTGAAAGGTTTTACCGAAGTAGATAAAGTATGATGGAGAAATTGGCACTGAAGGCCTTGCTCAGTCTCTAAATACACAAATACTGTAATTCTGCTTGGTGTTAATTACTTCCACTGAGTTGTTTTGAGAGGGGATTTTAAAAGGTTTGAATTAATGAGAGCTTAATTAGGGGGAAAATTTCCTCTGCAGCCTTCTGCTTGGCTTACTTTTCTCTTGTGTTCTAACAAAGCAGAAGTCACCAAGGTAACTGGTGTTTTTCCTGTGGGCCCAAAGCCCTCAGTTCACAATGAGTAGGAGGGACAAGAACATCTTACTCAAAAGCACACCAAGCTGTTGAATCTTGCTTGTGACAGCAAATAAGTACAGGTTTGTTACCACACGTGGAAATGCTCTCCATTCCCATGTCTGTCCTCTTTCATTTGCTACACCCCCTTGTTTGTCCAGCACTGCAGTGAGTTAGAACACTTCTGTAACTTCCTGTTGTCATAGCAAAACTATCATCTTGCCAACAGCTGTGCAAGCAGCAGAAACTTTTTTTCCCAGGTCTGCACGCAACTAAGCAGAACCAGCATCCACTCTTGAATATTAATGAGTGAAATCATTCCCACCAGTGTGCATTAAGCCACAGCTGTAAATTGCATCTGTCACCATGCTGTCCTTTCACCTGTCATTGTCAGTGACAATCTTTAGTACATTTTTCCTATTCTTAGCACTTCAGGATAGACATTAGATAGAAACATCAAGCATACTCTGTACATACAGGAAGCTAATTAATTAACTTGCAAGACAGCAGTTAACACCTGCATGTAGTAGACAAGTATTGTACTGATGGTCACACAACACAGAAGCTAGTTATTAAATATACAGAAGAACCTGAAGTGCTTTGTTCCAAAGCCAGCTTTGCAACCGATGTTAAGAGAGGGAAGGCCTGGAAGCAGCCTGCAGAGAAGCCAGCATGCTGGAGACACATAAGCCAGCCTGAGAACTGTGGTGGATTTCTGCAAACGTGCCTTTCTCCCTGGAGCTCAATTACTAGCATTAGAGCAGAAGGTGGTAACACATCCTCTTTAATTCAATTCTAACCTTATGATTGCAAAACTAATCCATGCTGTTGGCAATTAGGATTCTAATACAATGATTAAATAATCCCATGCAAAGCAATCTAGCTTCAGGCAGGAAAGATGCTGAGTTACATCCCAGAATATCCAGTCCACTTTCTTGGTAATAGGGGCTGTGAATGCAAGTGCAAGGAGACTTGAAAATAGGGAGGGTTATTTCTGCTGAGTCGTTGTAAGTGCTTTGCCATGGAAGTTACTTACTTATATAAAGAATTATGTGAGCAAGGCGATCTCAGAGCTTGTCTTTGGCACTTTGCCTCTTTGTTGTAAAGGGAGCCCAAATAAGAGTAAAGCTGTGCAAAACTTTTTATTAAGTGATGCAACCTATCACATCGGGCTTGTAAAGGTACTTCTGCTTGTCCCCAGCAACTCTTGCCTACGTCAGGGAGGGGACACACTACACAGTGCAGGTGCAGTCACTGCACGAGCCCTTGTTGACTTTAACAGACAGAAAAAAGGCTCATGGAGTCCAGGACTTTTTGTTTGGAGCTGTTGGTTTTGTTTGGGTTTTTTTTTTTTTTTTGGAATGCCGCTGACGGGAAGCTGGCGGGTGCTGCAGGATGGCAGCCCACCCCGGGAAAGGGGGCCGGAGCTGTCCTTGGTCCTGAACCCGCGCCCTGCGCCAGGGCCACCTCCCGCTCTGTGCCAGGGTACCTCGTGTCACGGGAGAGAAGGACCAAGGCCGGAGGGGAAACAAAAGTGAGCTCACACTGCCAGCTACCGAATCTTTGCAATGAGGAGAGGTCTGCTGAGACCAGCAGTGGCCGCAAGCTGACTTCCTTCTGCGTGTTTGCACCCACAAGGAGCAGAGTAAAAGCTCAGACAGGAAAGGTTCTTTTGAAACACAAACCATCACCCCATCCCTGTGAACACCTGTGTGCCCACCAGGTGGGCAGCCTAGCATTGACAGTGGAAGGGCTGTGCACACAGGGCACATTTCCATCCACATCAACAGAGATAATGTGCACTTATTCCTAGCAGAGGAGGTACCTAACAGATACTGCATTTTTGTTTTGTTGGGGTTTTTATACTTTTTTAAGTGAAGCTTCAAGATAGCATTCAGAAGTGCTCACTACACTACTTGCTGTATGTTGACAGACCTTCAGGATGCTGTTCTTCACCTACCCAGAAAACAGATTAGCATATTTTCAACTTTAACTTTGGGAAACCCCTGCTACAAAATTGATTCTTTCCTGAAATGCAAGTTGTGTCCCACTAATTTTTTTTTTTCTAAAAATGGCGATAGCACCTTACCCTATCCTCAGAAAAGTCTAAATGTATTTTCTTGCAATAATCATATTCTATATCCTTGTAATTTAATCAGTTGATCACTCAGCTCACCCACTCAACAGTAATAAGCCATTGACCCTGTGGTTTCAGACTGGATCAATGCAACGCTTAAGTTTTGGACCCCCGGAGGCCTTGTGTGCAAATAGGAAAAAATTCTTTTAACTTACTTTAGACATGACCAATTTTTTTCTCTGATGTGTTCATTACATTAGCAGATTGCTTTCCCTAGAAACCTTTGTCCAACAGCCTGCAGGCGATGAGCAGCACATGCTTAAGTTTCTTGCTGGAGATGGCAAACTTAAGCCACTTGCTTGGGTATTTAAGGGTTTTCAGGTAGATTATACAGTTCATAGTTCTCCGTCTGATTCACCTGCAGAAATCTCAGCTGAATGTGGCCTGACAAGTGGCAGCATAGACACTGCTGCCTACTGTGCCCCCACTGCTGATGCTGTTGGCCGGACACTTCAGAGGTTTCATACTGCTGTCTCTCTGGACATACAAGTGCTCCAACCTCCAGCGCTCCCAGCTTTTCCGAAACTCCATCTGAACCTAACAGAAGCAAAGAAGGAAACAAAAGGAATGAATGTAGAACTAATCAGCTCTTTAAATTACTCCATCAGAAAACAGCAAGGATACCACACTACTGAGAAAAGCTGGAAGTGCTTTAAACCTGCAATTATTGCTTCCAATTATCCAATTATCTCATTAATCCATTGTAGGCCATTCCACATTTAAAATAATGATGACATTCATTTTTACTTGTAGAAAAAAAGCTCTTCTATGCACCAGAAAATCTTACCTTCATTATTTTGCTCTAAATGTATTCACCTGCAATACTGATTGGACTCTATGCCCTACCAGTACTAACAATTAAACTGACTTTGCTTATCAGCCCTGAAACAGCTGAAAAGACTGACTTTCTGCTCAGTATTGCACCACAGATATTCTTAAGAGTTCTAACTTCTGGTTTGATTTAAACATTATTATGTCCTGGATTATTTTTGTTCTTTGAATATTTATGTGCGTTCTTTTTATTTAATACAAAAACCATATGCCTATTCAGAATTGAAAACAACAATTAAGCAAGTTAGAGGTGAATTTGTTCCCCTTTTAAATAGCAATTACAGTATGTCATTCCAGACACTAGCTTTTCTTGAAGCTACGAAGTATGCTCATCTAGTCACAGGTTCTGGGTCAAACTGTGTAACCTCTGCACAGGTTTGGAAGTTTATCCAGGATTGTGTAACTGCTAAACAAGAACAGAATTAGATCTTCCTGTTCCACAGGCAAAGTTCTTGCCACTTGACTGAAGTAAGAACCTCCATTAGCTTTTAACACATAAGGCAGAAGACATAAAATTTCACACTCGTTACTCTAGATAAAGGCAGGAGTGCAACCACTGTAATAAGTTCATTATGGTGTCTACTTCAGCCCAGAAATAAGTTCACTTAAGGGTCACTTAAGGGAGCCTTCTCTGGAAAGATGCTATTTTATTTTTTAGGGTCTCATACTGAGTACCAAGAGACTAAGTAGGTTGGTGGCAGTTTCAGCACAGGTTTGTCATCATGCCCAGGATGTTGAAACCTTCATATTCTGAGGGAAACTTCCTAGGGACCCAGCTGCTGTATGTCTGCTTTCTTCACCTGTTCACTGCAAAAGACTGAATTTGAGAGGCAGTCCTAAAAAAGGAGCAAAGCCTTGCAAAACTAATTGTCTTCCCCTGGTGGGTGCCTCTGTCAGGGCTTGTCAGCTCTGGCCTACTGAATTCAGCTCTTGTACTGAATGTCCTGGTGGAACCAGCTGTATCTCTGTGTTTCTGACAATCTGTCAGAATCCAGAATCTAACCTCCACTGTCACAACCAAATGGGTCAGAAGGAAAGATGCTGAGACAGATGCTTGTATTCTACCATGGTAAGGGGGGTTTGTTGTGTCAAAAGGTGCACAAAGAAAGACAGCGTGTCTGGGATAGCTTGGCATAGAACAATGAGGGAGAATGGTCAAAGGCAGAAATGCAGGAACCAGTGTCTGCAGGAAAATAATGGACCATATTACTATTCCAGTACTTGGCATCTTTTGTGGGCATGGAAGCATAAGGCTGCACTGGGAAAAAGCTGTTGTAGGCATTTACTGGCAAATCCTGAATGAAAGCATGACTGTAGTGACTGACTGAGTAAGTCAATGAGCAATAGAAATAGGTACCTTTAGGTCAGTCAAAGGGAGGAAATGAGTCTTTACTCCAGCTGGACATGACAGGCTTGAGCTATGATATAAACAGCCTGCAAAACTGAGATAAAGTGAATGGAAGACCTGAACAAAACACTGTAGGAATGGGTCTATCTTAGGAACAGATATGACTGGCATAGTATCAGTTATCAGGAGTTTTCTCTCCAGGGGTTAAGAAGAGGGTAGGGAGCAGATCTGCTGCCTGTGTGGAATTGAGTTTTTGCCTAAATGACTTTGAATGTGTAAGCAAGGGAATTAAGACTGATTTTGCAGAGGCGGTTCCTGAGCACAGAAGCAGATCTACAGATCTTTCAGCAAAATGTTTTTCCTACTAACTTCCCCATGTTGGTAAGATTACCCAGAAATAAGCTATACAGTAAAATGATACCAAGAACAAAGCTCCCATGATGTGCTGACATTGGCTGGGGTAGAGTTAATTTTCTTCACAGCAGCTAGTATGGGGCTGTGTTTTGTCTTTGTGCTGGAAACAGTGTTGGCAATTATAAAGATGCTTTTGTTATTGCTGTGCAGGACTTGCACAGTGCCAAGGCCTTTTCAGCTTCTCATCCCACCCTGACAGCAGACAGGCTGAAGGTGTGCAAGAATTTGGGAGGACAGCTGCTTGCCAGTGGGAAGTAGTAAATGAATTCCACATTTTGATGTGCTTTACCTATTAAATTGTCTTTATCTCGACCCAAGAGTTTTCTCACTTTTATTCCTTCAATTCTCTTCCCCATCCCACCAAACTGGAGTGAGCAAGTGGCTGCACAGTGCGTAGTCACTGAGGTTAAACCATGACATGTGAGAAAGGAGAAGAAAAAATTTTATGTAGGGTATTTTAGAAGAAAAAGGAAAGAGAGGGGACAACTTGAAAAAGATGGTCATGGAGGTTAAAGCTGGAGAAGATCTCTCACAGAGAGCTCTTGATTGAGCTTTATGCAGCTAATGGGGAAGGAAGTTGACAGTGTAGCAATGAATCTGGAATCTAATTATAAAAAAGCCCTAAATTTTGGCAAAAAAATCTCAGCAAGTGAGAGTGAAAGGAAAGCAGGTCTAAAATGGGACGGAACTAAGCTCATGGAAGAGTTTAATTAATAGTCTGTATAGAGAATTAAAAGAAATTAAAAGCAAAAGGGAAGATTGGCCAGTATTTCAAGAACTCAAAAGTCCTGGCACCAGGACAGATTCTTTAAAGTAGAAGAGACTGAATTGTACTTCCTTTGTGACAAGAAGGCAAAAAGGACAAACAAGACTACAGAGAATGAAATCTGAACCATCTTCAGCTAAGTGGTGGAAAAAGGCAACACCTCTGTGGTTTAAAGTATTTCTTATAGAAAGCAGCACTAACAGCAGAAAAACTGGTCGTATTAAGTCTAGCTCATTTTGCAAAGAACATTGGTGGTAACAGGCAATCTCATGAGACCCTACTGTTGGCTTCAGAGCACATTCAGAGAAAATCCAGAATCTTTCAGGCAAAATAAGACTGAAATATGTGCAAATTCTATTTTTTTTCAGAAGTAGATATTAGAAAAGGACATTAATATTACTTCTATCTTAATTTCTACTATTGATCTGTCCATCAGGACTTGCAAGGAACTTTCATTCTGTATAGTTAAAGAAAAAGGAGTCAATGAGTCACAGACAAAAATAAAATGTAGACCACATTGCAAACAAGGATAGTCTTTGGACACATACAGTGTGTCAGAAAACAGTTTCTCATTTAGCTGAGGAAAAATAGAATTCTCATCTAGTTTAGAACAGACTTTACTTAACCAAACTCTTTGTAGAGATTTTTTTTTTATGGACACTGATGACCAGGCTTCACAAAATCCTACTCCCCTCTTTGAACAAGAGTTCGAACAAGCAAAATAATTAATCCCAGACTGTCAGTGAAGCTGAACTCATCGTGTTCAGGCTTTATGAACTACATAACAAAGGCAAGAGAATTATAGTAACAAGAGATTTGGAGCACTTCTTAGAAACACAGGTAAGCTATTACACAGTAAGCTCCCTGAAATGAAACAAGGGTGCCTGTCTGAGAGCTTGTAATAAAGTTTGGGTTATGATGTAACTTTGCTGTTATTTCATGTGAAGGAAGTTATTGAGCATTACACATGAGAGGCCTGGCTGCAGCTGCACAAGGGGTTTGTGAGCAAACACCAAGGTGAATCAAAAGAAATACATGATCCACCAGCAGACGGTGCTGCATCTCAGGACTGAAGTGCACCTGTAAAGCCATACAAGGAATCTGAAACAAATATTCTTTAATTCATGACACGCAGCAAATGACATTCATTCCAACAGTGAAACCTGCTGCTACTCACCTCTGATTTTGGTAAGCAGTGCAATTAATAGATTCACTTCAATAAGATCTTACCCACAATCTACAAAAGTGAGCAGACTCCTGAAAGGCTTAATTCAGGATGCCTGTTGCTTTCCTGTTGACTCCAGCCTGGCCATAATGATAGAAATACCACATTTTTCTACTGATTCCAATTCCCTGATGAGACCTGTTTCTCAATAAGTGATCTTCAACTACCAGGTCATAGTTAAAAGTAGATTTATTGTGAGTATAAAACATATTGATGTGCATTTAATTTGACTAAATGAGTGACTAAATGAGTAGTGTTTGCTTCCCTTACGAATCTGGCTGCTGAATGAATGAATAATAATCACTTAGAAAGTAACACGAGAGATTCCTACAATACTGAAACAGAACAATACCCTTTCCCAGTACAGGGCTGGGATTCAGCAGAAGCCACAGAAGATGGTACTTGCAATCAATTAACTCAAAGCTAAAGGTTCACTTCTTCTGGGTCTGTGAGTTTACCACTCTGTGAGGTTCAGTTTTAATGTGTTCAAGCAGCTGGGCCATAGGGATACCAAATGAAACCAAACTGTACAGAGAATTCTCCAACTTCACCAGCAAGCTGATCTGAGTTCACAGAATAAAATGGGCTCCACTCCCACATTCACAAAAACCAAGCAAATAAAAAGCAAGTAAAAGCAAAATAAACAAATAAAATAAGACAGATTAAGAAAGGCAGCTGTAATTCTTAATTAAAGAATTCACCAGTGCAAACTACACAACTGTAAGAAAGACTGTTTGTGAGATTCCACACCTACAAATAGTGACCGTAAATTATACTGCCTGAATTCCTTCCAAACACATTTGTCTGATGAGTTATCCCACAGAGCTGTGCAGGGAAGGCTCTGTAAAAAAAAAAAAAGTCCTGAACAAAGACAATTTAGCAGTTCAAGACCATTTTCAATTTCCTTTTCCTATAGTGTATGCTGATAAGGCAAATTGGAACAAAATAGTATCTCTCTTACCTCATTATTGATGAAACAGTAAAGAATTGCAACCATCAGCCCCTGAAATCAACAAAAACCAGAAGAGTGAGCAGAGCAGTTTCTTCACTTTGCCAAACTCAGTTGCAAAGGGCTAGAGGCTCCACACTGACATGTCTCTGATAAGACTGAAAGGTTGGAGAAACCTTGGTCTCTGTCAACTCTGATGGCAGAGCAGAGATTTGACCAAACTATGTCTCAAAGCACATGATCTTAGGAATAAGGAGTTGTTGTTTTCTTCAATTTTTGTCTAGTGATTTCTTTCCCCTTCTTCCTTACAAAGCAAAGGTTTCTAGTCTTAAACACTTCATAAGTGAGTAATTCACAGTGGCCTTAAATGTAGCTCTGTGCTTGATAAACAGGGAATGAGTGAGTGTGCAGGGAAACAGAATAATGATTTCCTTACACAAGGATACTCATTTGAAATGGCTCTACCTATGGGAACAGTTAAATAAAAATCACAATGAGCCTATGCCCTCCTCACACGCAGTTACAGCTGAAGACAGCTACCTCTCTCAGCACAGATTTTCCAAGGAGCATGAGAAACACTGGAGAAAGCACAAAATGTGCTTCCAGCAAGACCACTGTACAATTACAGGAAATCACTGACAATTTTGTTATTGCCCTGAGGTGAACCATAGGACATAAATAATAATATGTGGACAGGAATACCAACTTACTGTAGTAAAATTGGCTGTTAAAAATTAGTCCTTACACTTTCCCTTTCACTGTCATAATCCTGTAACATCCAGTGCTAAACTGAGAGATATAAGGAACATAAGCATGCAATGAATGAAAGAGAAAGCAGGTCCTCAAATAGCAGTTAAAAAAGATCTTATGCCCATGGGCACACTGTGAGTGCTACCTGGAAGGAAGCAAAGGAGAGCTCAGTAAAAAGCTTCACGAAGCGCAGCATCCCCCTGGCATGCTCGTCAGTAATGAAGGCAAAGATGACCTCATGGGTCCCCAGCAGTGGGATCAGAGTCAGCGTAGACTTGGCCAACCTAAGATCACAAAGAAATTAAAGATCCATCAGTGCCACTGAATAGATCATTGTTGATCCAAATGATCCCTGGGGGTCACTCTTTCTGCATTCTGTTTCTGACACGGTTTCAACTTTCCTAAGTCACTGCACCACTTTGTGATGCAGGGTCCTCATCCAGAGGCTGCAGGATAAAAACCTCCTCAAAATAACCTTAGTATGTTCCTACAAGTTTTAACCTCCCCCACCACTTCATTGCAGACCATTTATTGGTGACAGAAAAGCTCTGTATCCAGCTACTGGCTGTATTTCACCTGGAAAATCTTCTATGTGCTTTCTTGTACCTGTGATATCTTTCCTCTGTACTCTTTTTCTCCACCTGTAATTGGGCAAGACAACCAAAACCTACCTTCTTGAGGATATGAACAACATAATCTATCAATAACTGGAATCTTTTAAAAATCTCTTGGCAAAGGGAGGAGTACTTGGTATTCCTTCCCACCTCTGTGGGTGTCTTAAATCTTCTAAACATTGTAACTACCTGTAACTACAGAACACTGTCAAAGCAATCAAACTGTCTTAAAATGAGTGATGGCAAGTTCAAAGACACAGCTAGCAAAGGATGAAAGACAAACCAATCTGAAAGAAATTATTCTTCACTTGTGAGAGAGTTCAAGATACACAACCACAGGAAAAAATTCACAAGAATGATCCTTAACTCTCTTTTGATGGACATACATGCCAGCCACCCAACAGGACAGTGACCCCCAGGTGCCTAGGGATCATGTGGGAGCTTCCTGGGCCACAAAACCCAGCAACATCTCACAACAACCTGTCTTGAGACAAGTCAGTAGATGCAAAATCACTCAATCAGCAGGGCTGTCAGACCTTTGTAGCTCTTGTGTGCCTGAGAGCTACTGGCTGCTATTCTGAATCATATAACCATTCAGGTTGGAAGGCACCTCTGGAAGTCTCTAGCCCAATTCCAGTTCACAGCAGGTTACTCAAGGCTGTGTCCAGCCAAGTTTTGAGTATCTCCAAGGTCCTCCAAAGCCCCTCTGGGCCTCTCTTTCAGCATCAGACCAATCTGACTGTGAATTTATTTTCACCTGACATGCAAGGGGAATTTCTTTTGCTGTAACTTGTGACCTTTGCCCTTGTTCTTTCACTGTGACCCTCTGAAAATACTCAATTTTCTGTACAAGTGGGCTTGGAATCAAAGCCTCCAGGTCAGACAAGTCATCTTGAACTACTACTCTGAACTCTCAAGACATTAGGATTTCCAAAATTTCATATGAGGTAAAGGTAGGTCACATACACATCAACTCCACACTGGTAAGAAATCACCAAAATATATGCTGTGTCTTGTTTAGAAGATTTAAGCATCAAAATACCCAATGTAAAATAGCTAAGTGCAGTGACAGCAGCAGTCCAGCTACCACAGCATGTAGCTCCACACTTCAAGAGCTAACTTGTTATTCTTACATTGTTTTTCAGACCACAATACAAATGTCAAGATGGACAAATGAAGGATGCAACCATGAATCTTAGCAAGGGGATTAAGTAACAGGGAGAATACAGACAGGGATAGACTGCCTACAAACTAGAAATTGAATGTATCTGTGATAGCCCTGACATTTCTCTTGCAGTATCTCATGCATTCAAGATTGAAAGTTTTCTCAGTAACAACTGGCAAGAAGAACAAGGAGCAAAACTCAAAACAATCCCATCTTGTCTTAATTGAAGTGGAAGCTTTTATTTCTATCAACTCATATTTTTATGTTCAAATTAGAATAAGATAGGATATTTCAGTGGGGAGCAACCTGTGACAACCACCTGTTCAGAACTTAAAACAAGTTCTTAAGGGCACTGTCCAAATACCTCTAAGCACTGACAGGCCTGGGGCACTGACTACCTCTCTAGGAAGCCTGTTCCAGGGTTTGACCATCCTCTCAGTAAAGAAATGTTTCCTGATGTCCAATCTGAACCTCCCTTGGTGCAGCTGTGAACCATTCCCACATGTCCTACCACTGGATACCCTGGAGAAGAGCTCAGGGTACCTCCCCCTCCACTTCAACTCCTCAGAGGACTGAAGAAGGGAACAAGGTCATCCCTCAGAGTCCTTTGCTCTAAACCAGGCAAGTTGGAAGTCCTCAGCCACTCCTCACAGGACATTCCTTCCAGCCCTTACACCAGCTTTGCTGTCCTCCTCTGGGTGATTTCAAGAACTCTAACATTCAGTACTTGCATGTGCTGCAGGTATTTTAAAAATAACTGCTTACTTAATATTAATTCAGTCTAATGGAAGACTGTTAAGTGACAGTCATCTAGCCTTCTGTTCATAGCACAGGTGAAACACCTGCTCTGGTTTCCCTGAGACTTTTCTGTGGACTGACTGTCTGATTTACACCAATGCATGACACCACACCTGTGCATTACTCAAAGGCTGTGGTCTTTAACCACCTTTGTCAAGCCACTCCTTTCACATATGTCCTTGTCTGCTTCCATTCTGATGAGCACAAAAAGCATCAGACTACCTTAAGACATACCTGCATTTTATGTCAGTTTTGCACATCAAATTAGCTTGCAGTTTGGAGATGATGATGCATATAACTCTGATGAAGATGAGGAAATTCACCTGGAGAAATGGAAGAAGAATTTATATCACCATCAATAAACCCATGTGCATAAGTACTCAAAAAGGCTGGTTTGTGTATGCATGTGTAGCTCTCCGTGCATCCTGCTATGAAGCAGCTGCAGAATTTGCCACAGAACTCAACTCCTTGCCAAGGAATTGTGGCCTAAATGTGAATGCACAAGCCATCCTTGAAAACAAAAGTACTTCATTACAAAAAGCAGGGGACCCCAGTTACTCTCTGGGGAGTGAGACACAGTAAAAGTGTGGGTTGGCCCATTTGCCTTGTCTGGAGTTCTGAGCCTGACACAGTATTGTGCCTGCAGAACATTTCTACACAATGCCACGCATTTCGCAGCTCTTTTGTAGCCCAGTATTTGAAATAGTATCTTTGGTCTTCCTGAACTACCTTCAACACCTCCTGCTCACAGGGGAGTTAATGGGACTGCTGCAGCATGCTGTTCTGTTATCATATCCTGCCACTACAACATGACAGCTTGTGGCCAAATTAAAGAAACAAAAGCTAGTCTGGAATTTCAGTAACAGAAACCAACTTGGCTTCATAAAATCCCATTTCTGAATGAAAATGTCAACAGCCTCAAAGGTTATTAGCCTTTGGAGATGCACAATGGCCACATGTGCATCTTTGTACCATATTGTGCTGTTCTCAGGGAAATGTGCCATCTCACAGCACCCGTCTCAGACTCACCCCGATGGCGATGAGAATGGGCAGTCTGATGATCAGCCAGTAATTCATGTTATAGTTTCTGGTCCAGCAACTAGTAGAAGCACAAAAAAAAAAGGAGATTAAGGAAAAGTTTCAGTACATTACTAAAATCTCTTTCTTTTCATTCTGTTCCAGCAACACAGATGGAAAACAATATTAAGGACTACATATCAGGAAAGCACATCATGCTGACATGGAAACAGATGCAGCTGCTTCTGAGAAACATTGAATGCTCTGTACTATTGCAGCTATCATAATCCAGCTGGATACTACTCACCGGCCTTTCTTGCCCACTAATGGCTAGCTCTCCTCCACAATTTGCTATGAATTATCATCCATTAATTGTGGAGATTTACTCCATTAAAACCAAGGTCAAATTTGTCATTTGTCTGAAAGAAGAAGCAGGGGGAATCTGTTTGAGTGCTGATCTTTCCACTGTCATTCTTAGCTTCCTCATCCTGCACTATTTTTTATTATTCTTCAGTCTCCAATGTCAGATCATCTTATTTGTTTGTTTGTTAG
Organism: Emberiza elegans; assembly: GCA_024865655.1. NCBI lineage: Eukaryota > Metazoa > Chordata > Aves > Passeriformes > Fringillidae > Emberiza > Emberiza elegans. The sequence continues at coordinate 20,099,037 of JALJVW010002597.1, read as the reverse complement.
TTTTTATCCCATTACTTACCATCATTATTGTCATAACATTATTGAGATCAGTAATCTATTTTATCTGTCCTTATTTTCAAAAAGGAGTTACTAATTTCAACCATGGGAAAGCAACTGCAGCTGCAAACTCCAGCTCTTTCAGTGCATATGCACAAGGTTTCAGGCCCACTAGGAGTTTTAAAAATTATAAACAAGTAAAATCAAAAAAGGGAGCAACAGTTCCTAACTTTTGCTGACCTGTGCCCTCTGCCAAGTAACTAGCCTGCTGCAGCAATATAATACTTCGTTTACTGCATAAGTCCCATTTAAGCTTTCAAAATTTCTGTCTCCTTGAGCAATATGGGAGAAAAATGACAAGAAAAGTCACGGCAGCCACAGTTTGGGATCACTGGTCTGAAGAGAACCTTAAACTGAGGGTTTGTACATCTAGTTCCTTTCCTCTGGCCTCAGCCAGCCACCCCCACTGCTTGGTGGGCCATGTCTGTGTAGGATGGCCCAGGTGTTAGGGCAGTGCTCACGTGCCACTTGGCTTGCTGCTGCAGTGACAGCATTCTTAATATTTCTGTGAAATAACTTTGTTAGCCTCTTGCTCAGCATTACTCAGAAGCAACAGACACCAGTAAAGCCAGCAGTTTTCTGAACTACACAGGCTGAGAAACAAACAAGGAAGCAGCACTACATAAAACATAAATTCCGTCCCAAAAAAGGTTTCTCTTCATCTCCAAATCCGTTCTGCCAAAACATACATATGCACAATTTTCCCTAAGGCTTCTTAACAGACCTATGAAAGTTCATCGTGGGTGATGCTGGTGGAGCTGAAACCCTCCCCAGCCTTGTAGTGGGACAGTCTAAGAGAAAAGAGCATACCATGCGGCACTGGGAGGGATCCATGCTACAAGCACATGCCCACATGTGCTCACTTACTAGAGAGGAAAGCCCAGCAGCTTGGCTCTGGCAAGTCCACATTCCCTTGCAGGGACTGCAAGTCCAAGAAGGGCTTGAGATATTATTTTTCCTTCAATTTCAGTTTAATGCTTTCAAAAAGCATATTATTGCCACCAGCAGCTCTACAGCCTCCAATTCAATTACATTTTAGGTATTGGACAAATAAGGTGTGCCAACTGTGTGCAGTGTACCTGAGCCAGAATCTCAGCTACAGAACTTCTTAATTGGTACACATGAGTGGGAGCCAGCTTCATGGAGCCTTTGAAATTAATTTTATCTGAACACCTCAAGACTGATGGGATAATAGGCATAGCTGGAAGTTGAGTTCCAATTTTCTCACTAGCTGCAGTAGATGCCGAGGTAATTAAAAAAATTCTTTAAAATAACAAAGGCTGAGAAACAATTCTTTACATTAACTCTGTTACATTTCTGTGTTAATTTGCTTCCTGTGGCACACATCAATTTTAGCTACCTTTAAATTTATACAAATATGTGCAATAAAAAAACCATTACAGGTCAATTAAGGTGTTATGGCTATTGAAGCATCCACAAAATAAAACTGGTAGATCTCTACATGATTTTTGGCCCATCTGTGCTTTGTGTGATTGCCACACTGATAAATACAGCAATATCTATTGTGCTTGGGATCTCTCCCAACAGTTTGCTCAGCACCTCTCAGAAGAAGCTTGGCAACTAATAGCCTCAGACCCATGAATGGAGAATTTGTCCAATGAAAAAAATGCTAGTGGGATGTTTCTGCCTTTGCTTACCAATCCAGTATTCTCCTTCTAGAAGTGAAAACACTGAATTTTTACCTTGAATTGCTACAGGTGAATGGAAAAAAAAAAAAAAAAAAGATTGAAGGCTGACTGTTTGGCTCCCATACGTAATTGCAGACAGAAGCAAAAATGTGTAAGTATCAGCTTTTTAGGCACAGTCTAATAACTAAGAACAACAGCTTGCCTTTAATTGTATTTGTAATCTAGACAAAATATTTTTAATAGCTCACTTTTTAAAACACTAATTGTGTTCTAAAGGAGTTTATACTTGCACATGTAAGGAAAGAAGAAGGCAGTGTGCAACCAACCAAGTCTTGCAGGCTTCAGTCCTTTAGTCAAATGGCTACATTCACAGGACTGCCTCAGATTCCTAGCCCTGACCACATTTATTTCCTGTTATTCTTCATAGCCAGGGAAGTAGTTAAATCACAAATGAAATTTACAGCCCGCTGCATGGTGACAGAGCTATGGCAAACAGCATGAAAGATATCCCTGGCTAATCCAGCAAATGCCTGCCTAAGGCACAGAAATCTTGTCTTTCAGAGCAGCTGCTGCACATAGTTATTTATTGCTGTATTTTACAAATATTTAGACAAGATTTAGAAAATTCAATAATGTGCAAAATTGCCCCTTTTAAGGTCTGCTGAAGGCAGTGAGTGACAGTTTTCCTTAATAGAAAATATAAATCAGCTCTGAGCACCACATAATGTGGGAGGCTCAGCATGAGCACTTTGAATACATTTTCTACATCAATGGGAAGATATGCCCATGGAACATCGCCTGTTCAGAGGCTGCATGGTCTCTACACCTATTCTGATAATTTCAACAAAACTTGCAGTACATCAGTGCAGCCACAATCTTGCTACAGAATATCATCACGTCAACACTGAAAAGGAAAGTAAAAAAATCCTAGCATTGCTTAAGCCAGAAAAGGCAGATTTGACTGAACTGGTGCAGTACTATGAGGAACACATACATAAAAAAGCCTGGTTCTTAATAATCAGAAACACCAGAAAACAGTTTGGGGGTGGCTCTGACTAAACTGAATCTTCACATTGCAGCAACTCTCCAATAATAATTGTGTCTGGGAATTAAAAAAAAAAAAAAAAAAAGAAAAGGATCCTCTACAAAAGTGTTGGCTGAGTAATGTGGAAACTAAGTAAGAGGAAAACCCATTAAATAAAAAAAATTAGAATAAAAATGAAAGAGCATAAATTTATTTCTTTTCACAAAGAAAACTACCCAAATATTTCTAGGCAGCCACTATCTCTAAAAAGAAGTCACTTTCCTTGCTTAAAAAAAACCCCAACAAACAAACAAACCAACAAACAAACAAATCCAACAAGCTACAGTGCTATTTGTAAAACAGCTATTTATAAAGCATATACAAAGGCAATTTTTTCCAGAACAGCCATCATGGTAAAAATGCACAAAAAGTATTTTATGTTTTACAGCAGTCTTGTGCGTGACATAGTTGAGTTCAGTAAGACTAACGTAAGCAGACAGAGAATGTGCCTTTATTTTAGGAAAACCTAAATAATGGGAGCTTAAACAAGAAAAGGCAATCACTTCTCTGCTGCTAGGCATAGGCTAATCACTACAAATTGCAGGCAGAATCCTGTGGGAGGTTGCTGTCTTCTTCTGAAACAACTGTAAAGGCTACTGCCAAAGGCACAGTATCAGGAGTGGTCTTGGTTAGGTAGGATGACTTCTATTGTTGATACTCTAAGTACAGAAAAACAAAACATACCTTTCCTTGACCTGAAAAAGAATAGATTTATTCAGACATGCAGGAAATTCTGATCAGAAAAAAACATATTCTCCTTTCTGAAATGTTATGCAAGACCTTCAGACAAAACAGAAGCAATTACGTGAGTTTTCAGCACATTGCCAAAGCAAACCACACCAAACAGAAAGCAAACAGTGACCTGCTGGTGCACACATACAGCACAAATGAGATAGCTATAAAAACCAGAACTAAACCAACCCCTCATCTTCATAAAGGTACTTGACAGTTCCCCAGAGGATAACAAACAGCATTGGCACACCTGAAAAGAGAGGAGACAAGGCTGACATTGACATTGAGACTGAGAAAAAAGTGAGAGAAGGACAACTCCCTCTGCCTCCCCCCATAATGATGAGCAACATAATTAACTGGTGTCAGGGTTGCAGCTCCCATCCAATACAGAAAAGCATGAACAGTGGGCTCCCACCTATCTCTCAACAGGCATGAAAAATGAACATAAGTGCCCCATAACAGGCATTCACCACTTCTTCTGTGGATATTTTCAAAGAAAGGCCAAGGGAATTAAATTTTTGGAAACTCTACTAGCCTCTGTACTCATACTTGAGAAGGGGTGCAGTGTGCTCTGACCAAAACCTTTGTGTCTGAATTTCTGCTTGTGGGTCACTGTATTCAAGCAGGACCAAGTTCAGGCTGTGTACTGGTGTCGAGGCTGGAGCACACCCAGCCCCACATGCCCCCCATGGCACAAGGAGGGTGGGCACCCCCAGCAAGTGTCCTCCCCCACAGAGAAGCACCAGTTCTGGCTGTGGTACTGGCGTGGACTCCAGTGGCTGCAGCAAAGACAGCAGAGGAAGCTGACAGTGAGGAGAGGCTTGGCCCGGCCCTCACCTGACAGCGCATCTGGGCTGGAAAGGGCAGAGACAAGCCAGGTAGGCTAGCACTCATTACCTGCTTTACAGTATCAAAGGCTCTCTAATTAACTTCTTTCATTTATGAAGAGCCCAGGTCATTAAAAATAATTTTAAAGTGCACCTACCAACCAATATTCAGTACAGAGAATGATAAAAATGCACACAAGGAAGGAAAGCAGGTTGTGACTCAAAAGGCAGGATGAGGAATTTTTGCTTAAGGACAGATCAAGATGGTTGAATTCCTCCTTGGACAATGTCTGAAGCTGCATGTGCATTGTATAGAAAGAGCAACATTTACCATACTTTGTTACTTTATTCTTAAGAACCAGTAAAGTCAGGGACCATAAGAACATCAGGCTGCAGCAGTAAGATCTGCACAGGGCAAATCCACAGTTCATGGCAGCAGAAGTCATAGGGACATTGGTCATCCCCCACAGTCTGAATGCCTCAAGTAGTATTGGGTATTATCAGTAAAAATAACTTTATTGGGTATTATTAGTAAAAAACCTTCACTTTTGTTGTGCTGTAGAATTTCTTTGCTATCAGAACAGCTAAATACTACAGACACAGAATAATAATATTCTCCTTAATCAGTTACTTAAAAAAAAGAAAAGAGGGAGAACAAAGAGCAGCATGGAAAAATACTAATAATTAGAATAACAGCAAAGATAATGAACTGAGTAGAGATTACTAGGGCAAATAGCTATCATGTTCCATGGATTTACTTGATATTGAGAATGCACAGTATTTTGGGAGCAAAAGTACCAAAAACTGTATGCTGCCTTTATAGTCATATGGAGAGATTAAGAGCAGGCTCACTGCACATCACATCCAAACTGAATGAGATTTTAATTCACAGAAACAAATTATAGTTTGACTTATTTTTTTCTTGACTTTGCTGAGCATTAAGAAATATAAATATGAAACTTACAGGATAAGAGACAAACACTGAGAGCACAAGAGCTGTATGTCAGTGTTATCATTTGATAGATCAAGTGATAACAATAATGATTTATGGATATCTCAGTCTTCTGGACACATCAGAAATCTCTCCATGTTTAATCAAATCACTTGACATTTGAATTGAGAACCTATTATTAATACATATTTCAAAAGAGCCTAACTAGAGTGAGGCTGATATAAGAGAATTGCGTCAGCTATGCAAATATTATACAAATTAATAGGCAGCAAGTATAAAGTAACTTGTTCAACATTCTCTGCCCACTCTCACTTGTGATGCACACCACTGGTGTCTTGGTATTGCAGCACCATCAGTCACACTATTATCCATGCTGGCAATGCAGATTTTAGTCTGAGACACAAAGACTTAACAGTGCACACATGAATTTGCACTGATGTTCAAACCTTACTGCATGGATATTACCTGACATCTACCAAATTCACAAAGCCTTGTCCTGAGAAATTGACTGCTCTGGAAATTGTCTGGGACACAGTCTCAGCAGATGGGAACACATGCAGTTTTCCAAAGCCCTAGTGAAGATCTAAAGAGGAGACTGCCCCAAGAACATTCCCTAATTCCCTTCAAGCCTCTAGAAGTCATTCCATCACAGCAAAAGAGCAAATCTGAAGCACCTCTGCAATAGCTGCCATTTGCAAGGATCACTGAGACTCACCAAAGACTAATTAACAGTCTTGATATCTAATTAGCCTGCATTAACTGGCAAAAAGCCATATATTATTCTGGTTATTTCACTCAGTCCAGAGAACTCTATCTGGTTTGAGCAGGCAGTGGAAGTAAACTGAATACAACTCACTGAATAAGCACCACAGATTACTATGTTTCATTAACAGCATCAGTGGTGTGTTCCACTCCTGGGCTTCCAACATAACACTTGATGCATTTGGGTTTCAGTCTCACACTTCTTTCTCCTGGTGCTGCTATTCAAAGTATATCAGATACCCAAGAAAAAAACTGCACCCATTTACAGCAGGCATTTATTTAAGGTGTTGGCTGAACTCTTTCTGGTTTTGCTCTTTTGTCATACAGAAAGCTCTGAGATGGATCTTTTCTGAAATAACTGACCAGAGAAAAGTCTCTGAATTCTGGAAATGGCAATGTCTACTTTTTCTTCTGTACTGCATCACTGCTGAAGATGCCAGAAACTGCAACAGCCTGATCATGATAAACTGTGACCTTAATTCTTGCATGTTCATAGCTGACCCAAAATCTTTGAACACTACATGGCAATTATGCAATCTGTCAAGTGTACTAGAAAATAAGCCTGCTGACAGCTCAGCTAATAAAGTTCAACTTCAAATGACTGGGCATCTGAATTATAGGCTGCAATAATAATATATATTATGGATGATGAGAAAGTAATGCAACTGCCAAATCATCATCTTAACATCCTGCTGCATAAATAAGCAGCACAACCTACTTAGTTTCACTCTAGCTTATATATTCTACACTTGGCCAGGTGCCTGCATAGTAAGAAAAACAAAAAACTTGGAAAACCAGTCATTTTTCAGAATGGCAAAAGGATGGGGTAGGTAAGACAAAAAAATGTTGAGAAAACCTGTATAGGTTGGCATTTTCAGAATGCTCCACTATCCCTAATGAGAGAGGCAAGAAATTCCTGCAGCTGCTAATGAAGTTACCATGTCCTGATAGCAGCATGCAAAAATCAGTCTCTTCATTTAACAGGTCTGAGATATTTTGGTAACAGAACAGAAAAGCTCAGGTTTGTTCTGGAACCCAGAACATTCCCAAGAGAGGTGTCACCAGGTGGTGCTATTCCATGCCATCATCCTTCCCTTACCTCCACATTCAAGCAAGTTTCCATTCTTACACCGTATTTGTAGCTTTGTATTGTACCTCACTTTACCTGGACACAATTTCAGGAAAGACATATGAGGAGCAAGGAGGCTCCCCTCATCTTCACAAGCTGATAAGAGAGTCTTCCTGAAGTAGATTCATCTCTGAAGGACCAGAGCACTGCCATCCTGCTGAAACCCTTAAAGAAGGACATATTCTGAATACAGCATTTTAGGGCTGTTTCCAGTATTTTAGCTGTAACCTGACATCCCACGTGTGGTAAGTTCAACCTCTGAGAAAATCAGGCACATAAACCAGAAGGACACTACTGCTGTCAGAACAAGTCCATTCTTCTTTCTCTCAGAAAGCATCCAAGACGCTCTGACTTGATCAACTGATAGGTGAAGGAATTGAAGAATGATGCCATGAGGAACCGAAAGAAATTATAAACAAATATGACTACGTGTAAAAAGAGTAAAAGCACTGATGATGTGAGAAGATTAATTTATTTTCTTCCTAAAAAAGGAAAAACATTAAAAAGTTTAATTTAGAAAAGCAGAGAGTGAAGAGGATTAAGAGGAATTGCTGAAATGCATTTCTTACCAAGATCAGTCTGGACACAAAATCTATTTTTACATCCTTGTCTGAAGCAGAGCTTTCATTTGAAAATAGAAAAGAAGTGGTCAGTGCTATGAAGGCATCCCATTGCTACAATGAGTTCATACTGGGCTTCTGAAGGAAGGTTTCTTACTGGCTCTGTTCCAGTCATATATTCCTTGGAATCAGGATGTAGATTTTGATGCCCCAGCCAGGCTTCCTGCTTTTAATAGCTTCATTCCTCAAAGTGTTCTTCCTTAGAGCAAGTTTGGATTGCTAAGGCTTGGAAGGAAGCAGATTATTTATTTTTTATGGTGATTTTCCTGCTGCAAGTGCAACTGGGTGTAAAATTACCACAGAAGCTCAGAAAATACGTAGCTGTTTAGTAACATTTTCTTCTTAGCCTTTAGTGCTGAAAATGGTCTCCTGTCTGGTTGTCTGTCACTCAGAGTCACAGTGGGATGTTTCTGTTGTTTCCCCATTCTTCCCTCCTCTCTACTCTTAAATGTGAACAGGTCCCTTTGCCACTAAAATCTGCTGATACAGCAGCTTTACAGTATAAACTGCTCTTCTCCAGAGACTACTCAGTAGAGTACTGATAGCTGAAAGTCAATAGCTCAGCAACTCCTGCCTTGGGCTCAGACATGATGAACACTGGGTTGGTGCCCTGGACACTGGTTCAGACCTGTCTGCACATACTGAGAAACAAACAAACAAACAAACAAAAATAATGATCTTGATCTCTCTAGTTAGGTTGGGGTTTTTTTTATCCCATTCTTATAAATGTTTTTTCTTCTCTCTAGAAAGTGAGATCCACAGGCAAGGATTTCTCAAGGAAGCACCAAATACCAGCAGCGCATTGCAACAGATTTTCTGTTCTGCAAGTGCAAATGACTGCGTGAATCAACAGCTGTTGTAGCTGCTGTTGTGCTGACCCCCAGAGGGAAGGAAACCTCTCACCCACCTGCTCTTCCATTGGCCTAATAAAACTTTGGGGTTTCGATGCTGCAAAGTGTTTCTGCCTTCTTTTTCTCCACCAGCATTGAAAATGGAATACACAATCATTTTTGCAGTAAGGTATGTGGAACTTAAGGCTGACATAAATACATGGAATTCTGCTTTAACAAAGAAATAGAAGACATAAGCAAGACATTCCACATTAAATGAAACAGGAAAAATTTAACACTGCCATCTTGAAGCCTAGTATGACATGAAATCTCAGCAGTGAAGTGGCCATTAGAAATACAGTTACCTCAAAAGTAGTAGGGAAGTTTTATAGAATCCTATCAATATACATGATGTTAGTATAAATGACTCCCAATTTATGAAACTACATTAGTTTTCATAGGTCTATCAAGATTTTATGACTTTTCTAGGTTTTTCAAAGTACAGTAATGCAAGACAGACTTCTCCCTTTATAAACACTTCAACAGCAAAGGATAGTCATTTGAACTGATAATAAATGGACTACTGTTTAATAACTGACTTTAGAACAGACCTGATGTTATCATATAACAAAAAATGGAGTATCTTGGAACAACTGGTCTACTATGGGCTGAAGGGAAAGAAAATCTTTAGTCATAGGCTGGCCAAGCCTGGAAAGAGGGCTTTCAACTGAAGTTACTGGGGAACGGGATCCTTAATCCATCCCACTCCTACCAGCAGGATGCCAGGGGCAGTACCTGCAGGGCTATGATCTCACTGGCATCACAGAGACATGGTGGGATGGCTCCTCACTGGAGTGCTGGAACAGAATGCCATAGGCTCTTCAGGAAGGCCAGGCAGGAGACAGCAGGAGAGGGTGTCACCCCATCAATGGCAGCTGGAGCGCACGGAGTTCCACCTGGGGATGGGTGAGGAGCTGACCAGGAGCTTATGAGTCAGGTTCAAGGGAGGACAGGCACAAGTGACATTACTTGAATCTGCTGTAGGCTGCCTGGCCAGGAAGCCCTTCTGTAGACAGACAGGAGCAGTCCCACAGTCACAAACCCCGGCCCTCCTGGGGGCTTCAACCACTCCCATATCTGCTGGAGGGACAGCAGAGCAGAGCATAAGCAATGCAGGAGTTTCCTGGATCACACTGATAAATTGCTTCTGCAAGTGACAGAGGAGCCAATGAGGAGAGGTGCCATGCTGCACATTGCTCTCACCAACAAGGAGGAGCTAATGGAGAACGTGAAGCCCAAGGGCAGCCTCAGCTGCAGTGACCATGAAATGGTGGAATTCAAGGACCTTAGGGCAGTGAGGAGGGTGCACATCAAGCTCAGTACCCTGGGCTTCAGGAGAGCAGACTCCAGCATGTCTGAGAGTGATCACAATCTTCAGTTACAACTCTAAGAAATAACAATGTGAAGTGACTATGTTTTTGAGGAATAGAAACATGAAATTTTCATACATAAATATTAATCAAATGACGAGAAATGAAAAAGTTAAAAAGATATCCTGTAAGAGGACAATTCATTAATGGAACAAAGGGTCAGAGAATCAAATTAGCTCTGGCAATCAAATAAATATTTAATTTTTTGTTCCAGCTTTATTTTTACAGCTGATTGACTATTTCAAAGAGCAGGACAACAGTTCAAACAGGAACCTACTGTCTCTCTCTCTGAAGCCTCAGCATTACACTGAGGCCATCAGGCAGCTCAAAAATCAAATTAAATAAAAATCCTCTGAGTGTTGCATACAGCAGAAAGTCACCTGGTGAGGGACTTGAGCACCCAAAAAATGGAATCACCAATGAAGAAGCAGAAAGAATGAGAAAAATTTTGGTATCTTTCCACTGGTTAGATATGAAACTGGTATAACTAATCTGGGAGCACTGAAATAGCAGATGTTTCTGCCTTTGAAGGTGGAGAATCATTGACAAGGTTTGCACATGCAAACACATATGGAATAGCAAGAAACTGTACAGATAACAATTGAATAGCACAGACAGAGCTTTTCTAGAAAGCTTGGATGAAACCCATGTATCTAGTGCCAAGTTCTTGCATTGCTGCTCATTTCCACAAACTCATCTAGAAATTCAACATACAATAGCAAAACCACATTTTTAAAGAAAGAACAAAACCAAAATAACATCATCTGTTTCTGCCTTCTGCATTTGCATGAGACAAACTCTAAAGAGAAGTGATTCAGACCAAAAGCAGCCTAACCCTTTCTTACAAGTAAACACAGTCCCCTTAGGATTTGACTAGATATAATTTTGTTCTAATTTCTTTTCCATTTCCTTTCATGACCTCAGTCAGTGCTTCAGGATAGCCCCCCCTCCCCTTTTTTTAAAAATTAAATTGAGGGTCTAATTAAAACATATAGTTCAAATGTTAAACAAAAAAGTGCTGCTTTTGCTGCATGCCTGACATGAAAGAATTTGGAAGATAGAGAACTTTAAATAAAACTCTCCTGCAGGAAACTGCTTTATTTGCATTCATTTATTCCTATCAATATGACAGAAAACCTTTTCTCATTATATATCAAGTTTTTGTAGAATTGGGTAATTCACAATAATATGCCATTTATATGCATTTTTCCATAGAACTAATTTGCTAAAATATTCACAATTGAAATCCATAGAGAGAGGAGGAGAGGCAAAGCAATTTAAATGTTCAAACTAGCATCTGTGAAAGCACTTGTAGTATTTATTTGTATTTACTTTCATCTTTCCAAAAGTGGCCCAATTCCACCAAAAGGGGAGGGTAGAGAAGAGGGAGGGAGAGAATGCAGTAGAAGTACGTGCAAGATCACTCTAAAAATAGGATTGATCCCAAACTGTAATGTATTTTTAGGTGAACTATATAGTAAAAGAATCACAGCTTTACCCTTTCTACAGAAGATGACCCTTACTCAACCAGCTGGTTTCAAAGCATCACAACCCTTGATTTCACATGTGTGCACACACAGGCACATGGCACGTGCACCTCTGACCCTTTTTTCCCCAGACAATCCCCATCTGACCTGCTCTGCTCACTTAGCCAACCTGACACCTCCCTGCCCCTTTGCATCATCCCCTGCCATGCTGTCACCATTTCTCTACCGCTGTCCTCGCCAGATGCAAAGCAGCTTTGCTATTTTATACCACAAGCAGTTCACGTGTCTTTAAATGCAATGGGAAACTTTCAAGAGATGAAGCAGGGAGTCCAGAAAAGTCCACATCCAGCTTCCAGCTGAAAGCACCCACACATAATCTGTCCTGGGAAGCTAATGCCCTGAAGGAAAAGTAGCTTAGCACTGATTTGGTGAGTTTCTGCAGTGTCCCACAGCCTCTGTGTCATGAGCATCCAGGAGCTGTGACCACACCCTCCAGCCCAAACAAGGTAAGGGCTCAGGAACAAAAAGGGAATGCAGAGTGCAGGACTTGAACTGGGCAGCACTAGGACAGACACACAAGTTCTCCTGTGATCCCTCTGCCGGTGCAGCCACAGGAGGACAAACGGAAAAACCAACTCACCCCAGCCAATGCAGAGATAGAGGCGGAAAATCCTCTGCTCAGAGAACACAGAGAGCACCAGCAATGTGTACAGGTACATGCCTTCCACCAGCAGCCAGTAGTAGTTTGCAGCCACACAATACTGCATCATCACAAAGACCAAACGGCAGCTGAGTGATTCCTGCGACAGAAAAAAGCACAGCCCAAAGTAACCCAACAGGGACTGAGAATAAAACACAACAGGGGACTGAATAAAAGGATATTAACTCAAAAGGCTGGTTCTTCTTTACTACTTTTGCTCCTCAAAAAGGGAGCTTGCTAAACTAATCACATATTTTATTGCTGAATGGACAGAAGCCAGTAATAGGTGCTATGCACAGCAGACAGATGCTTTCAACAGCACAAGTCCTTAAAAAACTCCTTAAAAACTCCTCCTGTTCTGTATTTTTCCCTCAATAAGCAATTGATTTTATTTTGAAAAGCCTGAATAAAGATGAAAAGAACAAGTGAAAGGTACTATATCAACCACAGTCAGTGAATCTTTCACTTTCCTGGATACTCTATTTTGCAGTTGAGAATTTATCTATTAAAAAGAAAAGAGTGGATGTCATAAGATGACTATTTGCCAAAGCAAAGGATATTTTCATAGAACAGCAATGTTGCCCAGTGCACCCCATTTAAGTGCAAATTCTCTCATAGCTGGTAAAATACAGAGGTGATCAGTAAGGCTTTAGATAAGTATGATTACCTAATTAATATATCCATCAGACCTGATGAAACCACTATTGAGTAAACTGTGTGTAAAATCATAAAGTCAAGGCTTTTTGGAAAGTGGAAATGACTGACAATCCAATATGAACTTTTCCAAACCATTTAAGATGCGATGTTATTTTCTGGTAACTGATAAATTGCAGATGAGAAAAAAAATCAACCATCACATGAGATTCACTAAGTTGTTTTAGCACTTCTGCCTTAGGCGGTGTCAGAAAAGGATGGGCACTAAGGATGCATCAGGACAGTTTCCCCTTACCACTCCAACCCTGTACTGCAGCAGCAAATGCTGTACCCATGTTTTAGAGTCACAAGAGCTATACAGATAATAAAGTTACTTTTCTTTGAGGTTTCAAGTACATTTTGTATTCCAAATCCAAATGGGGAAGGGCACACTTTCATCATCATTTACAAAAGAGTTGTATAGCCTCTCTCATCAGTTAGAAGTATTTAATTAGCCTATTCCTCCAAAGCTTTTCTAAATGCTTTCCATTTTGCATTTTAATCAGATGCTTCCTTTTTTTCCTGTCATCAAGAGATTATACAGAGATGACCAAGAACAACAAACTTAGCTGGTGGACAACCAACTGACGAAATGGACATTTCTATCACAACAAGTGCTGGCTTAGGAAAATAAATGCCCTCTTGTCACTGTTAGAAAGAAATGAAACTGCAGCATAGAAAGAAGATACGGGCATTGGTGTATGTGTATATGTGTATGCAAAAAGATCTGCTTCTTGTTCCTCTGTCTCGTGGGGGCAAATTTCCCACAAGCAGAGAAACATGTAATGCCATCAACTAAAGAATTAAATTGCCTGATGTCATGCAGATACACCACAGTGATGACTCCAATATCCTAGGAATGACCACAGCCTTACCTGGAAGGCTATAAGTCCTTCCCACTGGTACTCTTGTGTGGCTGTGCTGTACATCCACTTCACCACTGAGTCTTTAATGAAAACAGATATAGCCCGGAGGATGAAAGAGGTGAAGAGGTTCAGGTGAATGTAATTCCTCGTGCAATGCAGATGTCTGTAAAAAGAAAAATCCAGTCATGATCCACTACCCACATAAAAGATGCAACATCAGACACAGGACTGAGAAAGGGAACAACGAGCCCTGTAAGAAATCAGGAGCCACCAGATGAAACCCCATAACTTGAGAATGGCTGTAGGGATTTCAAACTGTCTTTGGGAAGAAAATACTATCAAGGAAAACACATTCAAAACTTCAGCCCTTAGAGCCAATGTTTGGGGAAATGAAGAAAATAGGTGTGTTAAGGAAAAAAAATATTCAAAAGCTTAAAAAATGTAAAAATAAAGTCATTTTCAGAAGCCTTATCTGACAGGACTGAAAAAGTCAAGTTCCACATAATGCTGAAGCTAATTGCTTTGAATTGACCCCAATGTCACTGCGCAAGTTTACCTTGGCAAAGCTCAGGACTGGTGTGCAGTGCAGCTTCTGGCTGTGCTCAAGCCCACAATGAAAAAACATCCACCTGTAAATGACCCTTTGACAACAAGAAAAAAATCTATATTCAAATTGCCTTCTGGGAGAATTGTAAATACTTTCTGTAGAAGTAAAAGGAACAGATTTTTCACCTCTGCATTCAGAATTGAAAACAAAAAAACAAAGGAAAAATCCTCTTGAGTTTCAGCAGCCTGCTGCAAAGACAATAAAATTGCTACTTGTCAAAAAAAAAAAAGGCACGTTAAGGGATAGCAAAAGTAACTGCAGTCATGTAAATGGCATCCAATTGCAGAGTACTGCCAACATTTTACCAGCCTTATTCACATTTTTCTCCCAGCTCTGCAAGGGTACACACTTTACCAAAAAGGAAGTTACACTGGGTATGATTTTTAAGATGCTAAAAGACAGATATAACATATGGTAATCAGCAATTATTCCAGTAAAACTTTCAGTCAATTTATACTTCATTTGTCTGGTTTTTACAGCTCTATAAATTTTCGTAGAAAAACTGACTTGGTCTGAAAGTTAGAGGTTTGCACTGAAGAACAACTTGTTTGTCATAGGTCAGGTAGAATTTTTGTATCACTTTTAAGTCACAATTTATTTCAAAACTTACCTATTATTAGTATTTATGTTCTTTAAACTCAAAATTCATTTGTTGCTACCCTTCAGAACTGCTACACATTTCAATCTGATTGAAAAAGTTATGTAAATTAAGCAATTGAAGAAAATAGGTTGCAAGTAGTTACTGAGTATTTTTGCTACAGGCAATGCAAGTTATTCAAATTGTTTCAGTCATGAAGTTATGGGCCTAATTCAGCTTCCACCACTGAAATTACAGACTTTCCTTCCATTTTTTTCAGAGGATCCAAAATAGGACTCTAGAGAGATATTGTTTCCTCTGCTGTATCACCTTTAAAGACAAATATAAAGGTTATTTTGTAGTCTAAGAACTCTAAGAGGCCCATCAGTATTTGCATGTCATTGAATTAGATTTTGATCCCCATTTGTTGAGACTGAACAGCTCCAGAGAAAAAAGCAGAGATTCCAGTCAGAACTCAGAAACTGCAATTCACATAGGGTAGGTCTTATATTTCATGAGATCCAGGACCAAGTTGTCTCCTGGTAAGCAACTGAGACAGGAGAACACAAAATGGATTGATTGCACAGTTTTAACAAGACTCTTGGTATCTCTGATGTCCCTAGAACCTCACTTTCAAAATGAGAAGCACACACTTGTGTACAGTTCTCCAGTCCCTGCTTCATAGTTGAAGGAAAAAACACTAAAGCATCACCCCACAAAAGCCAGGACATCACAATTCCCTCTCTCCTACCAGTCTTTGGTGACAAACTTGGTCTTTGTTGCCTGCCAAAAAACATCCTTTCTCCCTTCCTTCAAAAAGTACATGGCTGTGCTCTGTGACCTTTACATTTGGGCTGCTAAGATTACTCAAGGAGTATCACTGATGGGTGAAATGAGGAGAAAACAGTTATCCTGGGAGACATTTGGAGACTTCAAGACCATCTGGTGCTTCATCAGAAAGGTCCCAAAGTTGCACAGGTACAACACATACAAATCATAATTATCACATGGCACTCACAGAGGGTGAGCATGTCTCCGGATTTCTGCAGTCATTTTAAAACTTACTTGATATTGCCCACCTATGCTTCTCCATTGAAAGGAGAAGGGATAATATAGTGCTAAAAAAGCATGGTTCTAGTGTGAGGAGGCTTGCATCACTTTAGTTTTGGAAAGTAGAATTTAAAAGATATGACTGACCTTTTCAAATATGTAAGGGAAGAAAGGAAAGGGACTGCCTTGGACTGCCTTGCTAAAAGTGTAGTGCAGGCACCAAAGGAAATGATCAATAACTGGCAATGGTAATTCTTCAGTCAGGGAAGGAGGTTTCTTAAGGATCAGAGGATCACTGAAGGTTCCTGACTTGACTTCAAATAAGAGTACCAGGACATGGAACATTATATTTTTTTAGGAGGCAGCCTCACCAGGACATAAGAGGGATGGGACCTGGCTGTAGGGATCAGCTTCATGGCAGAGGGACTTCCTTCCCACAACAGAATAGGATCTCATCTTTGTATCAGTCTCCTGTGCTCAGCACCCTCAAACTGAAGGAAAGTCTGGCTGGAATCAAAACATCTCTTGCATTTACAGAGAGGAAAAAAAAGAAAAAAGATCCCTATTAGAATCCAAAGTTGTGTTTTGGTCTGGTGGGGGTTTTTGGCTTTTATTTATTTTCTAACCAAACACACACAGTGTATCTTTGGCACAGGCAACCAAGAGTGTATAAATTTTTATATGCTCTGTTGAATTTGTAGGTGCAAATCTAGATGAACTCAGTATACCACTGTGGCCAGCCGTCAGCAATTTATTTCAAAAACTTTTCAAGTTTCCAATTAGACTCTCTTCCATATTGTGAAAGAAATAAGAATTTCTGAAAGTTCTCCAAAATTATAAATTTTGTCAAAAATCCATTCATGCACATCTTGCATGTGAAGACTGGGATATAGGCCAGACTGAGATTTGTGCTCTGGATAACTCCAAGCAAAGCAAGATGAAAATTTTTCTCCTAAATGTCCTTGCCCATCTCAGACTTGTGCCTCATCTGCAAGGTGAGACCATGAAGGAATGCTTGCATCTCTCTCTTTTACCACCTCTTCCAATGGAAATTTTATTGAAATAAAAACTTACCTAACAAAATATTCCAATTGATAAAAAGTACCTGTTCTACATGTTCATATGGGGAACTGCAAAAATTTGGTAACTTTACTTGCATTTGAGAAGGGATTATTTTAGGAAGGAACACAGAAGTGACAAAAGATAGAGAAATAATGAGTTGATGGAAGGAGGGGAAAAAATAATTAAATGTTTCTGTCAAAGTCTGATACTGTCATATAGAAAAACATAAAACCTTTAGTTCACCCTCTTCAAAGCTTCGCCAGTTACCTGAATCCAAGAAGAATGGCAGTTGCTATTACAAGGGCAGAGAAGGAAAGAGCATATCCAATGGTGTATATGATGGACAAATTCAGGAGCTGTTCTTCTGGTGCATCCTGAGAGCATATAAAGAAGAAAAGAAAAACAAAAAAGTGGAGGGGGAAAAGAGAGAGCTCATGGCCTTCAGTTCTTTTCTCCCAGCTACTTTCTAGCTTTCTTAATGATAAACAGAAATCATTCTCCTACTTTCAAGTTTAAATGCACATGTCAAATCAGTCTTCCACTTCCCATATGCTCTAAAGAAATAAAAATTTAATCTTAATTCCTCAGCTGCTCCCAGGTACTCGCTCAAATAGTTGGGTTTTGCAGCCTGGCTAGAAAAACAGATAATGTGATATTATTTCATAATAAAGTTGGAGAGACATGAATTACCACACAAGCAGGTCTTAAAACTGATGGCAGGAAGCACAGACACAACTCAGACCTGCAGTAAAAATGGAAGATCTAACCTTTTCAGACTTGAGCACTTCAAGCAAGTATCTTTTCTGTGATAATGAGGGGGGGTCCTCATCTACACTTCAAAGTGCAACAAGCCAGGTCCTATTTGATGACTTGGAGGCAAAGCACGCCTTGCATTCACATAGCTAAACCCTTTTCTGCCCCCAAATAATCTGTGTTCTGTCTCAACTACACAAGCTCCTGGTAACAAACCACAGCCCAACAGCATCTCATGACCTGGGTGTTACCACACTGTTTGAGAGGGAGCAACCTGCTGCAGACCAGAGCAGTGGGAGCTCTCTTCAGATTCAATGAAAACATGATTATTGAGACCCTTGCTTGAAAATTCTGGCCAAAATCCTTATAGAGAAGAGAATTACTTGAAAAGGTACAGGCAGCTCTGAATTTTAACAATCTTATTGCTCAGCCTGCAAGGCACATTCATATTCACAGTTCTAGTTCATCTCTAAGCACTTATCTTTGTCTAAATAGAGTCAGGGATTTTATTTCCCTTCTTCAAGCTGCTAACTCTGCAATTGACTCCTGAGATCTGTGCTGTACAAAGGAATATATTCCTTGTACTTCATAAATTAGGTACAGTTATTCAGATGCATTTTGCACAGCCAGGAGGATTTAAGGCTGTACCTCAGATTTGCTAGCTTAACGCTTTAAAACGAATGCTATGAAAGCTGCCTTTTGAAAAGGAAAACCTCTTCAGTACCAAAGCTTAAGCAAACAACTGAAACCTAACAATTTAAAACACGCACATAGATGAAAATGACATCATACACCTAAATTTATAAAGATTCGCTAACACTTGGGAATTTTAGTTATCTTTGTAATATAACACATGACAAACTCATAAAAACAACTTCTTGTTCCCACATGCCAGATGCATAAACCAAAGTTACTATGGGGCTCTATATACATTAGCTGGAAAACCAAACATGGCTGCTCACATTTCAGGGAGTGACACCACCTACAAAGGGTTTCAGAATCCAGATCAGTTCATGAAAAATTGGAGGCAGGTGCCAAATGAACAAGTGTTACCATTAGGTATCTCACTCATTGGCATGTCCCAACACAGCTCTGGAAGAAATCATAATGGCCAACAAGGAAAAGTCAAACAACCAGGCTTATACATAGCATTAAGAAAATGTGTTATGCTGGTTCAGCACAGAACACAAAAGGGACAAGGAGTAAGGCTGCAAGTCAAAGGAAAAGGTTAAAATTCACATATTTGGAGAAGAGAAACTCTCTCTTTTCCAATCTCCTCCTGGTTTGTAGCCATTTTTTCATTCTGAAGAATGAGGCACTGAGCAATGGAGACCACAGAGGGCATGGATCCTGCAGCTCTTGGGACTTTCATAAACTGGAACTGTTTTGACTAGGTAATGCACTGGCTCCCAGTACTCCTGGCTAGAGAGAGTGCACTCAGTTTCTGTGAGGAAAAGCATCGCCCTGGGAGGTTCACAGTAGTAATGGTATCACGTGTCATGGGAACGCACACAGTGCACTGGCTGACGCCAATGGCTGTCAAAAATCCTCTGAAAATCCCTGTGCTCTCCTTCATTTAGTGCCAGGCATCTCAGCTCCCTGCAGAGTAAAAAGCATGAGGGCAAGAAAATAACACTGACAAGCCTAATTCCATTGCCCACAGAAAATGAAGGTATAAAGACAAAAAAACCTTTAACAAAAAAAGGCAGGTATTGCCCCATGCCCAAAGGTGAAAAAGCAAATATCCTTCAGTTCAGTTAGTCTTAATCACCTTAATAGCTGCTAACAAGACAGACAGAACAAATGGTCACTATTACAATGACATGACAATGGAAAAAAGGCAAAGGAGTAACAGTAGGTCACTCCTGCAGTTGAGCTCCTTGCTCAACTTGCACCGCAGCTGGAATGACCTGAGTCACTTCTCTTGGCTCTCACGCACATTTGAAAGTGCTCTCATCTGCCCTTCATGCTCCCTTTGTTAAAGAGGAGAGACCTGATGTCCCTCAGCATTAGGCTCACTGAGGTGAGTCAGTCAAGATTACTCTGACAGGAGAAAAACCAGTGGGCATCAACAACTATTTTTTCCTCTCTTCTGCTTTGTCCTAAACAACAACAGCAAGGCGGGGGAAATGGGAAAAACTCTTACCTGGTCAGAGGGCTCACACTCAGACAGGTTCCTCCAGGGCAGGGTCGAATTCTCCTTGAGCAGCCAGGTCCCCTCCGAGGTGCAGAAGCGGTACACCTGCCCATGCAGCACTGCCAGGAGCAAAGCCAGCCACAGGGTCAGTGGGGAGACAGCCTACTCGACCGAGGGGCAAGGCTCACAGAGCATCTCCATGCAACCCTCCTTGCTGTCCCACCGCTCTCCTGGCTGGAGGGGGAAGCTGCAGCATGGCAGGGGAAGTGCTGCGCCCACACCCTGCCTGCCCCCGACACTCTGGCTGCTTGTCCTCAGGGCCCCAGAGCAGCTGCCAAGGTATCAGGTGGCACCAGGACACGTTCAAGGACCATTCCACAGTAACAAGAGACTGAAATAATTGCTGCCATCTTTGTGTGGATTTTACAACATGCATAAATTCCAGCTCACTAAAATATTAGATTCTGAAACATGCAAATTCTAGGAATGTTAAGCTTCAGCTACAGATTCTACAGGAAAAAGAAGGTGCAAAAAGACGAAATGTGCTTTTTCTTTTCTGAAAGCATGCAGACCCAGAGAAATCTCAGAACGGGTACACTAACACAAGCTTCCCAAAATGTAAATGTTTACACTAACATCTGTGCTACAAAATGTAGCCATAAATCTTTTCCTAAACTATCTTTCTATTCCCTCTGTCTACCTCTCTGAATAACAAAATTAGCAATAAATTAAACACCTTTCTCAAGCAGTAAGCTGCTTGATCTTGTAAAAGCGAATAAATTGCAATGGCTCCTAATAAAATTATGTCAGACAGAAGCACCAAAAGAAAAAGTGCAAAGGGAAAGCAGCACTCAGTCATACTGTATGAAAAGAAACTCCCTCTCTAGTATCTGGAGAACTGAGGAAATCTAACAACTTAGCTGTACACACAAGCAACTGGAAGCGTCCTTGTATGAGCTGCTTTGTAAATAAAGTTTCCCACTAATCACATTTTTGACCCAGTAGACCGACCTATTCTGTATAACGAAGCTACTCCTCAAAAAGGAATGCTGGGTCAATCCCTCAACCAGGGTTAGCCTCTACCCAGACAATGTTTGGAAAAATGCACTTACAATATTCTGGGGCATAAGAAGATGAGTTAGGAGGATTCAGTTCTACATTTGATGTAATAATTCCAATTACAGCTTTTGCTTGAACTCGGCCTTTCCTGCTGCAACCTCATGCTCTTGTCAGCTCCCTCATTACTGCAAACTAGAATCATTAGAATTTGGCATTTCTGTTCAATGGGAAAATTTTAAAACCTATTTGAAACTCTAACAACCCAGTAGGCTGTTTGCATGTTAGGTGACAATTGGTAATCTGTTTGATAATTGTCAGCAGCAGACACCTAGCAGATACTATTTGTAATAAATGTTTAAAAAAATAGCCATTAATATTCTAATAAGCCATTTTTGATGAGTATTCTAAATGGTAGCTGATAATGGTTGTGGTAGGCACAGTCTATTTGGTTTTGTAATTGCTATACTGAATATACCAGTAAGAGGTAATATAAAGATGATATAAAAATTAAGCTATGCTTGTGGAGGTTTTTTCTTACTATTAAGGGTATCTGTTTTTGTGAAAACAGGAGAGATTAGGTACAGCATCTGCAACACACACATTCACAGCCACCAACTGCACCTGCCCTCATTATCTACTACCAGTGCCAACCACTTCTTTAGGTCAGCACATTGCTGTGATGTTGCTCAAGGGTAATAAAAATGCTCATTTAGGCGCATCAGGAATAAAAGACAGACTAGGGAAAACACGGGTGCTCTCAGGAAGGGTAAGGGAGACCTGGCTGCAAAGGACATGCAGAGGGCTGTGATGTACTCAATGGCTTTTTTGCTTCAGCCTGGAGAAGAAAAGGCTCCAGGGAAACCCTACAGCAGCCTTCCACTTCCTGAAAGGGGCTACAAGAAAGCTCAAGAGTAAACTTAGATTAGATATTAGAAAGAAATTCTTTATTGTAAAAGTGGTGAGTCCCTGCAACAGGTTATGTTGAGAGGCTGAGGATGCCACATTCCTGGAAGAGTTCAAGACCAGGCTGGATGGGCCTTTGAGCAACCTGGCCTAGCGGAAGACATCCCAGCCCAGGGCATGGTGCTTGGAACTAGATGATCTTTCAGGTGTCTCCCAACCCAACCATTCCATGATTCTATGAATATATTAAAGACCTCACACATCATTCCACCTCTCATCCACCCCCCTTAGGATTAGTTGTCAGCAACTTGAAGGATGCCATTCAAAACAGCTGTGCAAAAGCAGCCCTAGGAATCAGTAAATATTGTATATTTGGAGCCAACGTTTGTGAAATCCAGGAGGTTTACGTCCAGAGGACTATAGGACTAGGAAATTTTGTCTGACTACCATTAGATGAGCTATAATCAAGCATTACAAGACAAAATTATTATGAGGAATAATCCCAGAAAACAAGAAATTTTACTATATTCCTGGAAAAAACCCCACAAGGATAAAAAAAATCCCACCCTGCTAAAGGAGAATTAATTAAAAAACAAGCAACCAAAAAAACCCAAAACCCAACATTATTTCACATTTTCTAAAACTCTTTGTGAATTCCCCCCCTCTGCCAGTATTTCTTAGTGGCAAGGTCTAATTGGAATGAATGCTTAGCTTCAATATATTTATTTTCTTTCCCAATCATCATGACACACTTTAATTTTCTTTTTATTGATAACACTTTTTAAATAATGAAGAGGAAAATCTAGTGTATCCTGAAGGCTGGCAAATATTAGAGAATTGAAAGGTTTACTGTAAATGAAACATGCAATTTGCTATCAGACAGAAAGACAAGGCAATTCATTTAGATATGAAGAAAAAATAATGGAATGCTATTACACTGGACAGAGACATTCCTGCCACACTTAGGGGTCACAAACTCTCAAAGTGGATGGCTCTCAGACTCCTAGGTAGTGACATGCCAGCTGTGTCAGGTTGTCATAGACTCACTGACTGCCAAAACAGGGGCAACCAGTGCAGGACTCAGAGGCAACTGAAGACCAGCTGGGCTATCTCTACGCAGGAAGAGTTTTAAAATGTAAAAGAATAAATCAAACAAATTCCAAATAGATGAGACTGCACATCACAAAGTGAGAGCCTAAACACCTGGTCCACAGAATAATTTATTAACCAAAATGCTTATGAGATAGCAAAATGTTACAAAAAAGAATGCTTTAATGTTTTAAAGAGCATTTATAATGTTATAAAAATTTCCACTTTGAGGCACCATTGAGATGCTAGTTGATAGATGGGACAATGCTCATGAAAGAGCTGGGAGAGTACAGAATGCAGGACACGAAAATAACACGGGGCTGATGCACTGCAGGCAGCCAGTTACTCTCAGAAATGTGCAAACAAGTCTCACTGTTGTGGAAATTGAATGCTTTCAGTAATGTGTCAGACTCCCCATTACCCACACAGCACCACTCTGTGGAGCTGAGAAGGGCTCAGAAATTAATAAACACCACACACATGAGGCCCTGCATGCCTTGCAGCTCGGCCCATCCAGCACCATCACCATGCAGGGTCTCCCAGGCAAACCCAGCCCAGGGTGCGGCCACCTTCGAGCGCCTGGGATCGGTCAGAGAAGCTGCCCAGAGGAGACTGCCCAGAGCTCAGACTTCACACAGCATGCCCATGGAAAAGTGTGCCTCTGAAACAGAACCCTCCCAAATTGCATCAGTCCACAGGCATTCCTACTTTCTCCATTTCCCAGAAGCAGAAGGTAAACAGCCTCCATCCACTCCTCCTGTGGGCAACAGCCACCTGCTACTGCCCCAACACAAAAAGGCTGTTTGTTAATGACCAACAGCTCAGAAGAGATTCACCTGAGCTGAATGTTCTTCCCCAGTCTTGCCTCAGTGACATGAGGGACAGGATAAAACACCAGCAACTCTGCTCTGGTGTTTCTTCAAAATAATTGATAAAACCCTGGAGTTTTAAAAAGTCTTCTCATATACAAAATTCCCGTCTTTGTTGCAGGTCCAACAAAATTCAAAGAATCCACTACCTTTTAATCAGGAATGTTTTGACTCAAGAATTGGAAGTGTCTTACCATTCTTTCTGCTCAGAGGAGAGCATGTGGCTTGCAGTAAAACTAGCTAAAAATGTTTTAAAACAGTTTTTTCACATGTACTTTTTATACTCTCTTTGCACAGGTGGTCATGGCTTAAGATGGCAGAGATCTTCAACCTTTTAAACAGATACAGGGATAGTATATGTACACATTCTGTCCTTGCTGAGGGCCTGCTCCAAAGCTTACTAGGAACCTCATTTCCTGCAAATTTCATGTGATGCCCTTGCTGAAAAGAAAATCAGTTATTAATAGACACTGAGACAAACTAACAGTGACATGCTGGGAGGTGGCCTGTATGCCATGACAGAAAGAAGGCACCCACACAGCTTCCCTCACAGCTGCTGAGCCATTCCAGCTTCTTGCTCGCAGGTGGCTTACTCAGAGGCAATTCACATTTGTCCATGCCTGAATTCTGCAGTGACTCAGGCTCTCTTACCTTTAATGCAGTCAAAACACCAAGCATACAAAGATCAGCAGCAGTTCTAACAGATCAGAATGACAAACAATATTTTTTTTAAGGTTCAAGGTGGTTCTTGCCTCCATGCTATCTTGCAATAAACACTTATTCCTGTCCTGTTTTCTCTTACCATAAAATGTTGCAAATCATTCCACTCTATTCTAGAATTGGCTATCATCCTCTGCAAATAAACAAATCCACACCCAGTGCATAGGGAATCTGATTTTATTTACTTTTTAAGTTAAGTGCAAAAAATTGCAAAACCTTTGGAACAGCAGCCTAATGGCATGAGTTTATTTGAACAGGGTCAATCACACCTCATTAGAATTACATGTTAAAACATGGACTTGATGCCCAAAACTCAGTCTCTGTAAGCTGATAAAAGGTAGAGAGCTAGCACTGAAGCTAATAACATCGATCTACTGAACCTGTAAATCAAATCAAATCTCAAAAGTAGCTGGATACTTTTACATATGGAGAGTATGGGCAAAAAGCTCACAAACTTTTCCCTATTAGCCCCACTTTTACTAGAAATAAAAACAAATTGAGTATCTTCTCTATTTGAAACAGCCAACCTCATCTGCATTTTACAACATCAGGGTGTCAAGGTCAGTGTGACATTACTCACCCAACTGTCCCTCAGGATAAACTGGAACATTATTCACTGTAAAAATAAATTACAGCATGTCCTAGCCAATCAATTCTATTCAGGCAGAGAGATGAGAGAATGAGAAGAACAAGAGACTGCAGTTTTGTCTGTCTGCTCTGTGTCGAGTATTATAGACTTGTCCTCTGTTAACATCCATTCTCGACTAATTTCCAGCAGGGAAATTGTTTTGGAAAAGGTAACAATTTTCTCCATAAACCAGGGACTCTGCAGTATGAGAGCACCACTACAGCCTTCAAGACAGCCTGGCTTGTTCCTGAAATGAGCAAACTTCCCTTTGATGGGGACAACAACTTACCAGAATTTAGGAGGTTGTGCCCCCATCAACAGCTCTGTTCAGCTACCACTTGCTGTGACTTGGGCAATGCTCTCCTGAAAGGAATCACTCTTGGTTGTAAATGCTGCTGCTGAGTGTCAGTCAGCCCCAACCCCCGTGCTGCTTTCTGCAAAGACATCCTAATCCCAGGACTCATGCCTAGGAGCATGCAGCTAAAAACATGACATAAGGGAACAGCCTGATCCTGAAGCCTCCAGGGAGCTGGGAGAGCCCCAGCCTGCACCACTGTCCAAGAATCACATTTATCAAAGTGCTCCTTTGTGCTGGGCTTACCACCACATCATCTGAAATTATATTACCTCAACAGGCAGTTTAACTACAGGTACTTTATTTAGTATTCTTTCTCACCATTCCTCTTCCCTCATAATGGATTAGTCATGTCAACTCCTCTGCTTTTGTAATAACAAAAAGAAAAAAAGCAAGCCTGTGCTTGCTTACTTGCATGTTCCCTTGCACCATGGGGAGGCTGTTAGGTGGGTGCAAGTTCATGTCTGTCTCTTGGTAGGAGTGCAAATGCATTTACTTCTCTTTTTCCTCTTGTTGCTCTTCTTCCTTGCAGTGGTTTGGCCTTTTTTCTTTTCAATTGGATAAGGTTGGAGGGATTCTTGGATCTTTCAAGCTAGAACAGTCACAATAGGAATGTTTGAGTCTGTTTCCCCACCTCTCACCCAAACCATACACAGTACTGAAAATTCTCTTCCTGCAGCAAGAACTTGAAGTGACCACCTGACATGGACTCACGCACACCTAACAGAACCTTTAAACAGTGCAAGGGAAGAGCCAACCCAGCACAGGCCACATTGCAGGCTGCACAGACACCCCTGTATGTTCTGGAAATTCTCAGTGCCAGAATCCTCTGCTGTGCTATCAAAGCACAAAGTCACAGACACTGCAGATGGAGATGATGTTTGGCATCACACAAGGAATATTGCCTGCATATGAATTCTTATTTAAAAGCATTCCTTTTGAAATTACATTAACACAATAGCACTAAAGATTCAAGAATTAGGAAGTGTTAAGCTAAAACTACTTACGTGAGTTCTAGTTCCACCCAATAGCATTGTTTCCACATACACAGTCATACATTTTTTTCCCAACAAAATCCAGTTTTATTCAGGACACAGAACAGAGGGAGATAATTTAATGTGAAATTACTCATTCTTACTACTGTGAGATGCAAACCATATTTAAGCAGACTGAATCAAGTCTATACCAAATACTGCATTTTCTTATTTGTGTGGTTCATTCAAAGACCACCTACAATTCAGCTCCCCAATGAACACTAAAGGTTATTAGCTCATAGACATAAAGAGATCAAAAAATAAAGATCATATTTTGGTAACATAATAAAGTCACATTTATAGAAAAAGAAAATTATGCAGCCACAAAATTTGTTCTGCATGGGCATATTCAGTTCTTAGTGCAGACATCACCCTTGCCAGCTCTGCAATATCTTGCCTCACTCAACGCAACTTTCTCAGTTAATGAGGCAATGATCCTGCAGGTAAGAGCCCCATTTACTGCATCTCACATGCAAATCCATTCTTCATACTGAAGGCATAAGATCTGTGAAAAAGAAAACAATCAATCACAGAACATAGCTTCATAATTAAAAACTACTTCCACAATGGTGGCCAATAAAGGTTATGGAAGCAAAGAAGACCATACCAAATCACAAAGTATTCCTTAAGTCACAAATGTATACATCACTGGATATGAGTGACTATCTCAAAAATTAAAATAGCTTTCTGGAAAAGAATATTGTTTTTAATAGAGTATTACCCTAAAAGGTGCTATACCCTCCAAGTATTTAATTTGAGGAACTTGTATCAAGAAAAGGCTGTCATTAACTATGCTAGACAACACTGACACCTAACATAACTTTTTGAAATAAACTTTAAATAAAATCATAAAAGTGCACACATGCATGTGGGCATCAGGTTTAATAAAGAATGTTTATGAACTATAAAAGATATGTGAATTAATGCAATAAAAGAAGGCAGCTTATGAAAAACAAGTATTTATGATAATGGAACAGCTTTGTCAACATTTGGTAAGATACCAAAAAATACCATTAGAAGTTTTGTTCAGAATAAATAAAAGTGCATTGCAACAACAAATGTGATTGGAAGTTTAATGCAAAACAAACTTGTAAAAATGCTGTTAAGATGTTTTGTGTTTTTAAGTTATTGGATCAGTTAATGTAATTAATAGAAGCTATCCTATTAGAGGATATTAAAATGATGCCAAAAAAAAATAATTCTGCAGTGAAAAGTTCTCTTAAAAGGCTGCAAACCACATAACTAAAGTTGTCTCCAGGGCAGAGAAAGGGATCTATTTTACTACACCCATATTCCAAGGCCTTATAAAAATAGCCAAAATAACCCTCAAAACAAGCTAAAAAGAAAGGAAAAAACTAGACAAATCTCTAGCATAATACTTGCTGAGCTAGAAACAACTTTGAGAAAATACAACAGGTAACTAGTATGTTAAATATGCACAGCCAAGAGGGAGAGGGTTGTACACATGCAAATAAACACAGGTTGGTTGATGCAGCTTCTGCACAAAACAAAAAGCTCCAGAACAGGGAGGCTAAAACAAATGCCAGATGCTGCAAGCAAACTGCCAGTCCTTGGCAACATGGAAATTAGTGGTATTTGGTTATCCACAAAAACAATGGTATAAAGAAACTCTGATTAAATAATCTTAAATTTATCATCTCTCACAAGACAGGTAAAAAGATCATCCAAAAAATCCTAAACAATAGGAAGGTTTCAGAAAATAGATCATAAAATTTATCTCAAACTATCAAACTTCATTTAGGGCTAACTATAATTCCACAAGAATTGGCCACAATCTACGCAATATAAAGAATGTGGATACTTCAAAGCAGAACAAATAAAATAGAGTATCTCAGCCATTTTAAAGACTGAAGACACACCATTCTTCTCTTCCCTAACTGCATTCCTTTCCTTGGTTCTCCCTTTCAGGTTAATTCCTTCAACCCTTCCTGCTGCTGCAATATTTAGTTCTATACCGCTGCTCTACCTTCACCCTCGTGCCCCCTTTCCCTTTCCCCCCCACACTATTCTACTTCTCTCTCAGCTCCTACCATTTGCCATTTTCCAAAGCCACCATCTCCTACTCTGCTCCTCCACTGCCATTTTCCAAAGCCACCATAATGAAAACTGCAACCTAACTCCAGCCTCTCACATCTCCTTCCTCGCCAGTCTATTCCTCATCCTTCCTCATCATACTCCAAGCTCCTCCTGCTCCAGCCAAGCAGTGAAGAAGGGCAAAACCAACAAGGAGCACCTGCTCTCAGATCTGGACCTGCTGCAGCCAACAAGGCCACAAGAAGCCCATGCACCAAAAGCACATCTGACCTCAAAAGCCACACATTTCAAGAGAAAGGAACACTACTCCACACTGATGTGGCCTCTGGAGACTGTAGTTGCAAACAATCACACATAAGGAATTCACCCCCACAAGCAGCAGGAGACATATCACCAGTATCACAGGAGCCACAGTCTTCTTTCTCCTCCACATGCTGAAATACAGAATAAGATTTTGACAAAATGTTCTTGGAAAACATCCGCCTTAAAACAGAGTTCTGATTTGTTGAATCTCATCATGCCAAGTACTACAAATCTGTAAGATACTAAATACAAGCTCTTACAAATAATGGGGAAAAAAGAAAGGACCAAGCAATTTTATTATGGAAACCACCATCTTTTCTGTCAATAGTGTCTGGAGACCACTAAAGCTGCAGGTATATCTGGATTTACCTTTCCTTTACAAAGTCAATCTTTATACCAATCTCCATGATTCTTGCCCTTCAACCCAAAGCTGGGACCTATCCCTGATCTAAAAATAAGGATCTCTTACAGTCTTATGTGGGTAATTTTCCCCAAGTTCTCGATTCCAATTTAATTTCCATTCAATTTTCATTACTTGAGAGGTATTTGGATGGACATAAAATCCCTTTGACTTAAACTTTTCTTTTAATGCCAAGGAGCAATCCCTTCTCTTGAATATTCACTGCCAATGATACCTGACATTTAAAAAAACTTAGGCCCACTGTCATTCATCAGTCACACCAACACAGTGTTTTCCACATTTCACCCCTGCTTTCATTCTGTTTAAAGGAATTCTTGGTGCCCTGCTTCGTTAAGTTCCAGGACCATTACCGGCAGTTTTTGCGTGTGCAAGTCAGTTTTTTGCCTTCAGAGAAAATATGCCATTAAGCACTTGATCCTTTTCTTACCTAATTCATTTCTGCTCATTCCAATTGTCAAAAAGTAAATTAGAACCAGAAAATCATATGAGTCTGACCAGGCATCAACCAGCATTATTTTTGTCATCAAACAAGTAATGTACCCAAGTTCTCTCATAAACATTGCCCAGAAGAGCTTTATTCTTCTACAAAGAAAAATTAAAGTGATGTATGGGATCCTAACAGTTAACATTTGGAGCATGTTTGAGGAGGATTAGACTTTCAAAATTCACAACAGAAACCTGGGTCTCAGGGAAAATCTGGTCTATGACAGAAAACTCTCAAGGGGAAAGTCACCAATAAAACATGCAAGTAGAAAAGAATAATATTGCTAAACAAATAAAACTGTGTGCATGATTAAGAAGTGTAATCCTTGTAAAGATTAGTATATTCTCAAGTTAAAGCTGCATATGCAAAATGGCATGAAAAGAGAGGATGTTCTATAATTAGACTTGCATTCAGATACCTTTTAAGTCAGTCCACATTTTTTTGCAAGACTACCCTGTCAAATGAAAATATTATAAAAATTTCAACCACAGAGCTACTAACTTAAAGAGGCAAAGACTCAGCTGCCTTTACATAAAGCATTTACATATATATATATATATAAATATGTGTGTGTGTGTGTGTATATATATATACACATATGGCATATACATAGATTGAGCTGTATCTTCACCAAAATTTAACTGGGGATATTGGGAAAAGAAATGACCTTTAAGATCACTACCACATCAGAAGCACATCTGTTATGTGAGAGGATACACATAGGCTGGATGTGAGAGGAGTCTTTCCCACCACCCAAGGTGAAGTGCCAGGAATTCCTGAAAAGGGGAGGAAGAAGTGAGCCATATGGGCAAGTTCCTCTCCACCTATGCAGTTTTAAAATCAAGTATTCATATCTTAGCACATCTTCTGGGACTTGGGGAAAAAAAAAACACCAAACCAATCAGTATTTTACTAATTAGCAACATTTAAGTCAGCTGAAAGTCAACAATGTGTTTTCAGCAAGGCATTTAATTATGTAGCACACACAAACACTATTGCTTATTCAGACCCTTAATTAGTTCACTTTACTCATCCACAGCAATTAAAAACTACAAGTTTTTAGGCATAAGTAACCTGAAGAAAGGTTTGAGGTCCCTCTGTTTAAGAGTGCACTGGTACAGAAAACAAATAAAAGTAAGTAGATAAAAACTTCAGTTATGCAAGTATGCAATGAGAGCACAGATGAAGTCTAAGATATCAAACATATTTAGCTACCTGCTAGACTAGCATGGGCAAGGCACAGAGGCAGTCCAGCTCTTCCTCGCAGCTGGGTCTAATGGTGTTCACTTCTCAGATAAAGGCACAATTCATGGCCTGATCAGCTCTAGGCAATGTCTCAAGCACTCACAAAATTAAGCTCAGCCATGTGTTTTCTGAGGTGTGCCTTGACATCCTTGACAGTGCATTTCAAGGAATTACTTTAAACAAAAACATGATACAGTTATAACTAAAAAATTTCTGGAAAACATACAGTCCTGCCAACTGCTCCAACTCCCACAGACACAGCAAGCTGATATCCTACAGCAGGCTCCTCCGGCATTGCAAAACCCTAATTCTTCCTAGAAGGTCTCAGGTGACCAGATCTATATACCTGACATATGAAGATCATGCTTCCACACACATATGTGCATTTCAATGTGTGGCTATGTGCAAAGTTTCCTGTTCTATAACACAGTTGATGCATTTTGGTTGCAGCAGGAGGGGAATCAGATTAGAGCATTTTTCATTGTCCCTACAGAAAGTCACATCTCAGCCCAGCTGGAAGGTCATGTGTCACTGCTCTATTATATGTACCTCAATCGGAAGTTAAGCAGCAGTTTCTTTAAAAGGCTGTTTCTTTTACTTAAACAAAATTGATAAAACAGAGAATGACATTGCCACGTGGCCCAAATAAATGCATGTTAATAACATCTATCTGTTAATGATTTTAAAAATTATTTCTGCCAACAGCCCCTATATCTACCCTTGAGATGAGCAACATATGTTTGAGAGTTCTCTGGTATACTACCAGATGGAGACTGACAAACAGAGGCAGAGGTGAACTTGGAAGACTAAGGTTTTTTTTATTATTACTTTAAGCAAACTGAAATTGCCAATTAGCTTGAGACAGCTTCTGGTGCAAGGAAATATAAATTTTGAAGTGCTTACAGGTTAGCAAATGCAAAGAAACATTTTTCACTGAAAAAAAGGTCACACCTTTTTCAGCATTATGGAGAACTTTCTGGAAGCTTGGTTTTATTAAAGCAAGGAAGGGAAGAAATTTAATAAATGTCTAATCATTTTCAGAGTATCCATTATTTGAAGTGAAATTTATTTTCCTGCATGCAAACGGACAAGCAGGTACTTAAACTACACACCCACGAGGACATCTGCTGTCTCGGTTTTAAAAGACTATCTCAAACTGCGAAGCTGGATGATTAAACAAAAAGTGAGAGAGATTAAACCAGACAAGGTTTAACTTGGTCCCTTGAACCAAATGTTCCTGCCATGCACATAACTTCAAAAACTGTCTGAAGGAAAACTCACACAAATGCCATCTTCTTCAGCTGTAGGGTTTTCCACAGAGCCCTCTAGAAAGCAACAGTTTCTTAAATTTGCTTTGCACAGGCAACACCAGAGCTTCACCACCACAGCTCTGCTATCCATAGGAGGTTTCACAAACAAAATCAAAGTTCTTTTTTTTAATGTTTTTGCTTCTTTCTGGCACTATGGCACTCTGTCCCCAAACTCCCTGCCCCTCTGAGTTAGAACAGTGTGCAAATGGAACTCCAGGAAAGGGAAGAGGATCAGGACATTGGATTTAATCCTGCAGCATAGCAGATGCCTTGGGAGTGGAGATGCTTGAGCACCAGCTCTGAATGACCATGTTTGATAGCAAGGGGTTGAGAAAGGTACTAAATCACATTTTAGAAAAGATTAGCTGCAGAAGCTTTTCCAATTATCCAGGCACCCCAGGAGCAATGACCCAAAATCCCGCTGAGGCAGAAGTCTAGGTGTGATTTTCACCTGTGTCACAGTACAGCATGCCACAGACACAAAACAATTGTGGCAACACCGCAACAGAACAAGGTTCTGTTCCCTTTCTCAGACCTTCTTCTTCTCCCAATCACAGAGAGATTTAGTTTGGGATCAGATGAATTCATGTCACCACTTTTGGTTTTCCTGCTTGTGTAGCAGGGACTGGAATCTTCAATATTGCTGTATGTGATACCATTACAATTGTGTAAGTTCAATTCAATTACACTCTTGGGAAAAGAAAGGCACCACACAAGAAGGAAGGTATTAATTCATTATTTAAGCAACAGCTAGGACTAACTTAGACACTAATGCTGGGTGGGGACTGTGCAGGCAATTTCCATGATCTCTGATGCACCAGAATAAGGTTAGTCTATATCTCATAACCCTAAGGGAAATTGCTTTAAACAATCATAAAATCCTAATGGTTAAACTGCTAACCTCTGGTACTTCAGAGTTCCAAGGTAACACCCCACTTCCACCCAAAGCCTCATGCAGAGCCCCTACCTAAAGACACATCAGGAAAAGAAGTTCTGCTACCAGAGAGAAAATGGGGAGTGCTGGAAGAGGGTCTCAAATGCAGGTTACAGCAGGGGAAAATGAGAAAGATCTGACCTTGATGTATCCTTGATGGTTCTGGAGCAGCAACCCAGTCTGATCTCTGCACTTCCACACCCCCACCTGAAGTTCAGCTTATACAATCTCTGTGACTGGGCAAAATTGCTGTGTGAAGTACAGCTGTGGTGCCAGAGATCTCCATGACTGAATCAGACTGACTCCATTTCCAGCTGCCAGAGACAGCCACAAGGTTACCATCAGAGGTCATCTGGTATTAGTGCTGGGTTAGTCTGCCACCAGAGAGACTTTCAGGCTGGAAACCAATGTTGTTTCCAAGGGTCCCCAGGCTGTACTTTACCTGATGATCTGGGAGAACAAAGGAGAAGGTGCCACCACTGCAACACATAACGTAGTAAAGAGAGGGTAATACAGAAAATAAAGTGAATTATAGGAGACAAGTGATTCAAGCAAAGGTGAATGAAAAGGGAAGTTATTAGGTAAACAAAGAAAATCCATTTCAAACTAGGAGAAAGGCAGATCTAGAGAGCATAGGGAACTACAAAGCACTAAGGCCTCAT
The DNA here is from genome assembly GCA_024865655.1 of Emberiza elegans. Classification (NCBI taxonomy): domain Eukaryota; kingdom Metazoa; phylum Chordata; class Aves; order Passeriformes; family Fringillidae; genus Emberiza; species Emberiza elegans. The sequence goes on along the minus strand of JALJVW010002597.1, from coordinate 20,064,962 downwards.
GGACAACATCAATTAAGGCATACAAGCCACCTGGCCCTTTACCTAGCACAAGAAACATTACAATTTAATGAGATCTTGGTAGTGCAAAAGTCCTCCAAAGGCCCATGTATGGCTGTAATGGAAAACTACATAGTAGTACAGCCAAATTGTTAGGTCTTATGCCTCCCTCCAGGACTGAAAAGAATCCAGTGCACTCCTGGGACACAGCTTCTGGCTTAGTTTCCTCCAAAGAAACAGACACCAAAGCTGCTCAAACTAAATCAGTCTAAGCAAGCAGCACAATCAGGGGTTGCTTCAAAATTCACTGCTCAGCCACAGCAAGATACCAACACAGACACAGACTGGCATCAATCTAATTCAGGTGTCAGACCCCTTAGAACTATAGACAGGTTCTAAGCTGGAACAAAAGCATTCAAATATTTCAGATTTTGAGAAGAGATCTGAGCAACAGCCACATCTGTTGATGCAAGTCTGCAGCCAACCTTGGTGCAGTCCAGTGGATATAGGAGCAACTTTGTGGCTATTGTTCACATAACTCTTGCCTGAAACTAGTACCTCTGGAAGGTTTTTTAATTAAAAAGGATTTAGTGCTATTAAACAATAAAATATCAGAACCCCAGAGGAGGCATAATTGGAAGATGAATTGTGCAGCTCGACAGTTTCCAAATCCACATGGTGTTACTGGCAGCTGGCCTTCAATTATGAGAAGGTAACAAGAAAAAGCACAGAGCCAGTGACAGTGAGGCAAGGTGCCCATTGTCCCTTAAAGGAGCCCCTACTGCTCCCCTCAGAGCTTCTGCACTGATTGGCTTTGAGACAGCTACAGCCCCAGAACCTGTCATAACCTTTCCAACTGCAATGTGGATAGCAAGGTGTGCAAAGTTTACCTGGTGCAGCTTCAATGTTATCATACCCTGAGTGGGCTCACATAGAGGAGGCAAAAGCTTCAACTCTGTCAGCCACAAGTATAGAAAATTTGCCTTCAACAAGCTCTGGCTGCGGGCCGAGATCTGCACTGGCAACTTTGCAGAACAAATTCATTTAACAGTAACCTCCCTCCTGCTACTTCAGCATCTCCCCACAAAGACCTGCCCTCAGTGGGAGTTGCACAAGAACAAATAAAAGCCAAACAGAGCTAGAGTGAAATAGCTTTCACAGATTTGAGAAACTTCTGTAGTTTGCTCTTTCAAAGATATATAAGCAAACCAGATGTATAAGCTTTGCTTTGGGTTTTTTTGGGGGGAATAGAGAAGCAAGTCATGCCAAAGTAAAGCATGTGCTTGTTTTGATAGTCTATACATTTCTCTTCATATTCTGAAAGCATTTTAAATAACACTTGAAAACCAAGAAATCTTCCCAAAGAGAAAGTTTGAGAATTTCCCTACAGAGCCCTGAACAGAACACTTTGTTTGACCAAAATTAGATTCCCTTCCATGTTCCATTTGCCTCAATGATCCTGCTTCTTGCTGTCAAGAAACAAGAAAGAGCTTCCTCACTACATGCACAAAGCTATTTTATATGGCTCTCAAGGGACACAGATGACTTTATGAACTCCTGCCATGTAGTTGCAGCCCAGCAGTGTCTGGGCTCCATGCTTGCTAGGATACCAACCCCTGTGCTGTGAGACACATCAGCCACCTATTTCTCATTCCAGTGACAATGATTTAACCTGAAGCAGAGGCTACCCTAAACCTCAGGTACTTTGGCTTTAGTGGAATACTGATTACCCAGATAACCATAATATTCTTATTTCACAATTTTATTTTAAGAAAAGAATATAATGACCAATATACTTGAAGCAGATGAATGCTAATATAGTGCAATCACACTTATCAGGAAACTGATCTACATGAGAGAAGAAAAAATAAAACTAAAACTCAAAGGAATGAGGAGAAGGCCCCACATCTCAGGTGGGTGAAATTTCCAATCTAGTTTGCTGCATAACTACAGATGAAAAAATGCCAGCAGTGCCACTGAAGAAAGAGTGTTCAGAGTGAAGAAAGAGTGAAACCCAGTGTTCAGAACATACCTCAAAAGTGCACCCACAAAAGAATACCCACCATTTCACTGGAACCTATAATAATAAACTTTCTGTAAAATTCAGCTTTAATTTACTTGCCTGTCACAAAAAAAAGTCTGTAGCAGTACAGGCATACATGGTTTCAACCATAAAATCTTGGTCTAATGTTGTGATCTTTCTTCAATTATCATGAACACATTCCCAGCCCTCAGTGTCCATCCTTGCAGACAGCATGCCAATAGTGACTTTTTCAGGGATGCTGACACACCTGCCAGGTAACACAACAAAAAGAAGTCTCAGCCTCAGCGTTTCCAAAGAGATCTGACACAAGTGGGACAGTGTAGGAGGCCCTGAATATATGTGTTATAAATGGATGAGGCTTTAAATATATATATTATATACCTGTACTTGAATATCTTTACCCTGACTAGTCCAAGTTATCCTTGATGGGCTGCAGCTGTGATGTTCTTCATTGGGCTGCAGCTGTGGCTTGTCAAGGTAACTAGGATAAAAGGGGAGTGGGCTGCTTAGTCAGGCAGAACCTCGAAGGAGCTCTGACTAAGGAAGATCTTGATCCTGTGCTGTGAAGATCTGCCGCCCACAAGACAACGAGAGGTACAGGACTTATGAAATATGATAGATATAACAATATGGGACTTATCTAATATGATTAAATACAACAACATTGGACTTATGGAATATGTTAACTACAACAGGACAGTATTGATTGTCTCTGCTGTACCTTATAGGCTGCCTTTGCAAGCAGCATCTTCAAAAAGGGTTGAAGACAAACGTTGCAATCACAAAGGAAGTGACCTTGTAAGGAAAAAATCTTGCAAATGCACATATTTCTTAGCACAAAAGACCTGTAAGCCCATCCTGAACAGATTTGTCTGGCAAAAGGCTGGTCTTGAGTCTCTGTATGCACACAAGTCTGAACAGGCACACAACACTGGGCACCAGATTAACTCTCAAGTTTATCAATGAACAGATTCACATCTCCCTGCAGTTGCTCTTGTACCCTGAGATAAATGCTCAGTCCAAAGAACTGGAGAAAGCACTTCTGCTCAACCATGCCCACAATGCAGACAGGGATTCAGAAGCTGCTGCATTAAAGGAACAAACAATGTCACACCTCAGGGAGCAGCTCTGTGGCATCACGTAGGGACAAGAGCTGACATCATGTGCAGTTGGACTGCTCACGTACCTGCGGAGCACATAAAAAGTTCCTCATACCATTTTCAGCCTGCCACTCTGCTAGGCAACCTGCTGGGCCACATCTGCTGCTGAGACTTGCAGAGGGGCAGCCTCAAGACTGACAGCCACTAGGATAAGACTGGTACACCAACAGCAAAAGCTATTAAAGCATAGTTTGCAAAACCTGGAATTTCCCAAGGAATGCTCCATCTTTCCAAACATTTACCATGCAAATTCTTCTCCCCATCTTGTATTCTGGCTGACACCAACAGAAATTTGTAATATCTGACAATCACTTGTTACCAAAACTTACCTTATAAAAAAAAAAAAAAAAACCCAAAAAAACCAGAAGCAGAGAATCACAAAGCAGTCAACACTGGATTGAGACACTGGATATTTCCTAATACAGCGAGGAACTAGAACAAGTTGCTCAGGTTCATGTCTAGTCAGGCTATGATCATCTCCAAGGACAGACTCCACAACCTCTCTGGGTCATCTCTCCTAGGTATTTGACAAACCTCACCAGAAAATAATTACGTTTAAAGGAAATTTTCTGTATTTCAATATGTGACCATACACACTGATAAGATTTTCCCTGAGGCTTCTCTTCTCCAGGCTGAAGAACACCAGCTTTCTCAGTCTCACCTCATAAGAGAGGCACTCCCATTCCTCAGTAAACTTCACAGTCATTTGCTGGACCTGTTGAAGTAATTCCATGTCTCTCTCATACTGGGGAGCCCAGAACTGGACAAAGCACTCCAGATGTGTCACCCTCTGGAGTAGAGGGGAAGGATCATCCTTTTGAACTGCCACTAATGCTCTCCTAATACAACCCAGGAAGCCCCTGGTATCCTTTGCCGCAAGGACACACTGCTGCTCATGCTGAGCTTGGTGATCACCAGTACCTCCAAGGCCTTTTCTGCAAAGTTGCTTTCCAGCCAGCCAGCACTGATACACCCAACCACCCCCCCACCAGGGGCAGAACCTCACAGGATTCCTGTCAGTCCATTTTTTCAGCCTTTTGTCTAATTCACACTTCATCAGTTTGTCAAGGAGGATGTTATGGGAGCCTGTGTCAAAAGTCTTACTAGAGTCAAGATGAACACCTCCATTGCTGTTCCCTTAGCCACCAGGCTAGTCCTCTTATCAGGTTCATCATGCATGATTTCACCTTCACAGAACCATGTTGACTACTGCTAATCACTTTATTGTCCTCTAAGTGCTAGGAAACCATTCCCAGGATTATTTGTTCCGTTACTTACCTGGGACTGACAGAAGGCCAATCACCTGTAATTCCCCAGATTTGCCTCTTTGCACTTCTTGAAGATAGTGGTGACAATTGCAGGAATCTGCCTCAATTGCCATGACCTTTCAAAGATACCCAAAAGTGACCTCACATCAGTATTAATCAGCTCATTCACCACTTGTCAGTACATCCTTCCAATTGCTGTGGATTTGGGCATACCACATGAAAGTGTTCCATATTCTGATCCTCATCCAGTTAGTCTTCATTGCTTCCAACTTTATTACTGATCACAGTGGCCTCAGATTGCTGAGAGTTTTACCAGTAAAGGCCATGATAAAAGCAGTGAATACTTCAGTCATTTCCCCATCCTTTGCCAAAGATTCTCCTTTTGCACTCAGCAGTGGATCCGTATTTTTTTTCTCATATCTTTTTAGAAGCCCTTTTTGTTGCTCTTCATCTCATTTGACAAGATTCTGAGTGGGCTATGGCTGTCCCAATGCTATCCTTTAGTGACCAGTGTATGCTTCCTGGATCACCTTTCCTTGCTTCCAGCTCTTCTACATTTTTGTACCAAAGTGGTTAAATCATGAAGAGATTCAGAGTCAATGCTTCCTAGGTTTCAGTACCCCATTTGGTTTCAAGTGACTCAATTCAATTCCCAGGGGATTTCTGGGGGTATACCCCAGCAAGCTTTCCACAAACTTGAAAACCTGACTCCTAGTTGAGGGAGCAGCAGTCTTAAATATTTGAATATTCTTGGCTGAAGCACTTCATACTTGATGACCTTCCCTGAACAGGTTTTTAAGGTACTTCCCAAACAACATCTCATCTTTTCTTCCTCTCCATTTCCAGGAGATGAGATGGAAGTCCTGCACTGCTAGAACCTATTTCAAGTTCCAAGTAGGGGGCTCAGCAAGAACAAGTAATAAACATCCTTTAGTGACCACTCTAAATCACAGTGTGTTCAATTTTCTATTGCTCTAGATCTTCTATTACAAAGACATTACCTCTTCATCACAGCAGCTCATTAGCATTCACTTTGAACATGACTCCACAAGATGTCATGGAATCCTATCAGGTGATGGTAATTCAGAGTCTTAAATTGCATACCTGGCACAGATACAAACTTCTTGTTTTATATTGGACAGTGAAAGGCCTCCTTGTTCCATTCTTATTCCTTGCTGATAAAACAGAGGTTGAGGTATATGCACAATTTGCTCAACAAAGGAACAAATCCAAGGGTTTAATGATTTTCTGAAGTGTTTTGCAATTCTCCCAAGCAAGGAGTTTACAAAATGCTGCTCTTCTCACTGAAACAAACACCGTTTTCAGGATAATTAATTTTTAAAAAAACTTATTTCCAAAAGTATGAAAGATATTGCACATTCAAGTAATTTATTAATCTGCAGTATTGCATTAAACCATGGCTTTTTCCAGCAGTGTTTTCAAGAGCAGTTGAAAGTCCAGGGTCTTAAAGACTGAAAATAAACAGGTTTAGAGGAAAGAAGTTAAAGTCTGCAAAGAGTTTTAGGTTTCCAGACAGAAAAGCATTATTGGAAAAAATTCTGCCATATCCAGTGATTTTATGTTAATTATGAGGTAAATATTAATTTCATACACTTAAAAAAGCTTGCTGATCCATTCCAAAACCACAACATTTTTAATAACCTGAGGAGGATTAGCAAACAGCATTTTAACTTCTGAGTCACTTAGGAAAGCAGGCAAGGCTGGAGATGTAACCAAGGATGGCCTCTGCAAGGAGAGGCTGAAGCTGTCCCATGCTGGACACAACTGGTTCCAAAGATCCACTGCAGGGCACAGCTGATCCCCCTCAGCCAAGATCACAGAATCAACAAGGTTGGAAAAGACCTTTGAGATCATCAAGTCCAACCTATGAACTAACACCACCTTATCAACTAGACCATGGCACCTCAGGGAAACCATATGCAAGAAAGAAACAAACACTGCCTGGAAGTGAGGAGCGAGGAAAAAAGTGTGAGAAACAGCCCTGTGCAGAGCACTAAGCTCAGAGAAGATGGAGGTAAGGTGAGGAGATGCTGCAGGCACCAGGGCAGAGACTTCTTCACAGCCCCTGGGCTTCCTTGGTGGACGAGGTAAACTGACTGCTGGGCTGCCAAACACACCCCTGGCTGCTTTCCCTCCTCAGGATGGGCGAGAAAAACTAAGATGTAATATCTTGCAGGTCAAGATAAATAAGTATCCAGGAGAAGTATTGGGAAAAACTGGGACTGGATGTTACCACAGAGGGGAACAACTACAGGGAATCCTTTGTGGTTGTAAAGCACTGAAGGGCCCGGGGGTGTAGTAGTGTTGTATGCATAAATTTTTAACCTTTGTCAGTGTTGTGGTGACATTTTGATTTAAGTGTGGGGATTTACACACACACCACCAACCCTTCAAGATATTGACAGTTTAATAAGTAAAGCAAAAGCTGCACATGCAAGTAAATCAAAATAAGGAATTTATTTATTGCCTCCCATTCGCAGGCAGACATTCAGTCACTTCTTGGAAAGCAGGGCCTCAGCATGGATAACCATTATGTGGGAAGACACCATCATGAATGCCTCTACTCACTTCTCCCTCTTCTCTCCCTTTCCCTGAGCTTTACTGCCAACCACATCACAGAGCAGGAATATCCCTTTGGTCAGATCAGATCAGCTGTCCCAGTGATGTCCCCACCCAACCTCAAGCAGACCCCAGGCTCTCTGGCAGGGCCTGGAGCGAGTGCTTTGATGATGAGCAAGGGCTGTTGTGAAGAAAGTCATCTCCAACTCAGCCAGACCCAAGATCATCTCCACCCCTTATTTCCATGCTATTTGTATTATGCCCAGGTCCCACATTACACAATATGTTTAAGTAATCTCTGACTATCCCATCCCTTCTTTTCACCATTCCTGATATCCCACCATACCAACACAACGTGTCCTCCATACTTACACCATATACTTTGCACCTATCAATCAGAACTATATATCCTCATTAACTAATATCCTCTGTCCTTTAACAGAGGCCAAAGCCAATTCTCCACACTGCTGGAGCTGGCTAATAAACTGTTTCATTTAGACTTCAAAGCATAGAAAGGTCTTCACAAAGTACAAGCTGTACAAGTCACTGGTTTGAAAGACAGAATGCTCAACAAAATTCTCTAATACACCTTGCCTTCAAGTGTACATGTACGTAAGGCTGTAAAATGTAAAGGTGCCATTCAGTCCTTCACAGAAGAAGTCTCTGCAACCACTGAAAAGGCCTTCATCTCACAGCGTTCTGAGAAGTATATTTATCTCAGGAAGCAGCACAAAACACTTTCACTTTAGACTTTTCCATCTCTGTTTTCTACAGGATGATGTACCAGGCACCTTTGTTACTTTTAACTCAGTTTTCTAACTAAGCCATTATCATTGTTAGACAGCTCTGCATGCTTGCTGAAGGCTGTTATTAACAGTCACACTATCCATGCAGCAAAACCAGATGAGACCAAAAAATATCCAAACTAAGCACAACCTTTAAGAAGTCTGTTCTCTCATTTTCATCTTCTCCTGCTAAACAGAGATCAAGAATGATACTAGTATCAGTCCCTACTTTTATGTTACAGAGAATTGACTGCACTCACAGACACTTAAGCCAATCTTGTCCTCACTGAGACTGGGCAAGGAAAATAGGATTGGTTTAAAGCTGTGCCTATAAGGAAAGACTCTTACCTGCATTAGCCCAGGGAAGGTACCAGGGGCAGCTGACATTCACGTAGGTGCCAGGCAGTCCATCTGGCCAGCAGGCATAATCATCAAATGTTCTGTTGCAGAACTTGCCTTCTGCAGAGAGAGAGAAGGGAGGCTCGTGCCACTGCCTTGTACTAATACAGCAAGAAGGAAAAGATTGAAGAACAGAATATAATAGAAAATATAGACACATGCATTTAAGCTCTGATGTGGAATTATACAACATTTATCCAAAAGAGTGAGTTTATCTCCACACAGGAAACCATTGTTTCAGGGAGGAACTAAGGAACAGATTAGGGTCTCAGACTCAACAGACAAGGAAGTAATGGATTAGTATTAATTTATTTTTTTCACACCCTTACTTGTCACAGTTTAATTTAAAATCATTTTTGCTATGAACACGAAAGATAATTTCCTCAGAATGGTTCAAATTCATGCAGTTGGAAAGCCTACCCTAATATATAGGTCCACCAATGAAATACCCACACACAACCATAACTTTGCATTACAGCTTAATCAACATGAGAATAGTTCTACTTCAGATTCATTAAACTGTCATTCTTAGAGGGCAGCACTCAACTGCTCAACAGAATAATGTGGCAGAGGGAGATGAATGTGTCCCTGCCATTGTCATCAGCTACTGCTCTCACTCTGACATAATAATGTAGTTAAGACAAGGAATATTAACAGTTTAGAAATAATTCCTCACAGGCACACCTTCAGACACATCTTCAGTGTGTCACAAAAGCACTGAAGCAGAGGAGAGGCTGCGTGCTGTCCAACTGTGAGCATTATTGACACCTCACCACTTGTCCTCTAAACACCATGATGCTGGCACATCACAGATGCTCTCAGCATATTACAGCAGCTCAAACTCTAAGACAAGCTACATTCTCCTTAAGTCACTTGCTGCTTTTTCCAAAGCCATTTCAGCATTTCACAAGGCTCAGAATAGCTTATACCAACTTTACAACCCACAAACTCCTAGTTCAATGTGAACAGCATGGTCCCAGATTTGCTAACACCTTGACACCTAAAAAAGTTTCAGGTCTATTACATTAGTGGCTGTTTGATATGGTAGAGCTACCACTTGCCTCTTCATAACACTCTGGACCTAAGGACAAACATCTTTACCATGAAATTGCTCAATAAAATGCTTCCCCCAGCAGAGGGAAGAGCCCCACAGAGAGCAGGCAGGAGCAAATGGGATAAAGAAGCAATGAACCAGAAAGAAGTATTTTCAACTTCATAATCGGTCCCTTGCTACTGTTATCATGCATTTTAAAAAGTAATACATCCTATCCCTACCAAATTAGCTTACCTGCCACAATGGGGGGTGTCTCATACAAGTATTTCTGGCACTGGAGCTGATACTCCTTCCATTTCTGCACAACCTCAGAGAGGGACCCATCTGAACTCTGAAAGAGAAATCACGAGTCTCAGACATTGCAGGGATTTAAACTGTAGGGTTCTTCATGCAAAATGAGTGAGTGAGTGTGAAAATGAATACAAAAAGCCAGAACAACACTGCTTATCACAAAGGGCAGAAGATGATGCTATGTATTTGCCTAATTTCAACCAAAAAAAAAAAAGCCCTTCTATTTGCACCACAAGGAAACAAAAATTCCACAAACTACACCATGTCCTCACTGAAACCCTGATATAACCACTGAGATAGCCCTGCTATCTTGAACATGCCCCATTCTGTGATTTATTACCTCATGAAAAGACAGGGCAGCAGTAAGTCCTTTATTAGTAGAGGGTTTTTTTTTCCAACAGCAGTATTTCTGCCTTCCCATAAATGAAAACAAGCTAATTCACTGTATTCAGCAGATGTTCCTCAAGCATTCTTCCAAAATGTGGATGAAAGCTTTTCCAGCCTTTTTTTTTTCTCTGATGAACAGCTTTTCCCTGCATCCTGCATATTTTTCCTGCAAATGCAGAAAGATGTGGAGCCTCCTTTTTGCAGATTTTGACAGGCTGCAGGTTCCACCATCAGCTACCACAAGCAGCGACAGGGCAGGGGAAAAGTATGTACAAACTTGGTTTGAGGACAAAGGAAATTAGCTCTTATTAGAGTGAGCAGCTAACTCAGAGCTGGCTGCTCACTCAGCCCTAGCAGATGTCCTACCTGGCTCACAGAGATCCAGCTTTACTCGCTGCATTTGAGTAGAGACATTACTCCTTCTCCCTCTTTGTGTTTGTATAAACCAAGTTTAAATATCCGGATTAGGAGGCTGAAAGTGATTAACAATGCAAGTAACTCATCCTTCTTTTTCCAGAGAAAGCCCTGTGGATATCTCAGACATACAATCAAAATCATGAACCTAATGGTACAACACACTAATGCTGCTGAGTGGAAGGAAGTTCATTTAATCCCAGATGCCAATCAGTTTATTTAGTGAAGCATGAGGGTAAATAATCCTTGCAGTTTTACCCTCCCAGCTTCAATTGCTAATTTTTATTTTCCACTTGTGCTTCTAAACCTTTTCCAGATGGTTAAAATAAAACCAGGGAAGAATAATTTTAAAATGAAGAAGTAATTTTAAAACTCTACTGCATTTCAGGAAAGCCAAACTGAATTCTGTCCACTACAACTAAATTTAGACACCACAACTAAAATTTAGACACCAGGGCAATCACCTTAGTATAAAAGAACAGAATAGAACAGAAACGACCTCTCAAGTCCTCTTCTTTTATATCCTTCCAATAAGAACCCATTTGAAAAGAAATAAAACAAGCACCATATGCATAATTAATGCTTCTGCCTGGATTAACCCAGCACATGTAATTACAAACATGGTCTTGCACATGTGATGAAAAGTACAGCATTTAGTTAATACCTGTATTGTGTTTCAAGAGTAAGTACCTATAACTTGTAGCTAGAGCCTCATGGCCATAATTTTAGAAGAATTTAGTCAGCTCCCCTTGAAGTCAAAACAAGCACAAGCCTGTGGTTCTTGGAAACTCTGACCCTGTTTGCCTGATTTAAATTACCTTATCTATGCCAATAAATGCTGCAAAGTCTGTCTATTGTAAAACAAATGGATTCTACTGAATGGAAAAACAAACCTGTAGCATAGTGATCTATGCTCAACATACCTGAAGGGGAAAGAAAACATTACCTAAATTAGATCTACAGGTGTGTGTAGAGAAACAGATAATCAGTAACTAAATCACCATTTACACATCCATGTAGGCTGAGTAACAACAGATGACCTGAACAGAGGGAGACAATCAGTTTTCAAGCTTAAGTTTCTCTCAGACATCTTTTCAAAGTGACTTTTAGGCTATATATCTTTTAGAATCAGAGAATCATTTAAAGGTCTTCATTGTACAAGGCTGGTTAATTGAAGTTACACAAGACTGTTTCACTATCTTCTTATCACCAGGTTAACACTCTAATAAAGGAATTAAATGGAACATTTTCAGGATTAATACTTAAATTAAAATTCAGTATCATTTAAGAAGATACTAAACATCACACATCTTCCCAAAAAGTAACTATTGGTCAAGCAGTTGATGACTACATCAAGTTAATCCAAACTTAGCTTTTAAAATCATTACAAGATACAGATGCAAACAGAGTTTCATTTAGAAACAAGACTCTGTCTTTTAAAATATCCTGTTTATAAATAAAACAAAATAAAAACTGCTTCCACTAAGAAATGTAGCTCTTTTGGAGTCAGGGAGCTTTAAAGGAATTTTTCAAAATCAAACTTTCATCTATTGTCTTCATGAATGCAGGAACAACCAGCTTTAACTACAGCTTAAAAGCAAGCCTCTATTCCATAATTTAATGAAAAAGCAAAAGGATTCTACATATACTGGTTTTTCATAATGTGAGAAGAAAACTCTAAGAAAGAGACTAGCAAACTATAAAAGTGAAATATTTAGAGCTGCTTTTTTGTGGACATCATTTATTTGGTAGACAGTTTTCTATTATTTATGGTTTGTTTCAATAAGACAATCAAATATAAATTCTAAGACACTGTGATTCAGCTAAATGCTGTGGTTTGTTATCAGACAAATTGACTTCAATTTGATTTTAATATATGCTGCTTTTCTATTTCTCGGAGCTTACAGTCCACAAGAACAAGAATCACAAGTTACACAGTGCCACAGATTTACCATGTGCACAGTTATGGAAGTATGAGATACTGTATTTTCTTGAGAAGTTATTTAAAGCCTTCTGCAACAAAGCACTAAATGAAAGTATACAACGCCAAGGTTACTAGGTCAGTACCTAAAATTTGGAACAAATGGAAAATGCATAGCTTTGTTAAAGTCAGAACTGTTTTCATTGCTGAAAGCATGTAATTGTGGGTTTACCTGGGGTTATTTTCTCCTGTTATATTTAACGATGGGTGGAAAAACAGCAGTAGTTTTGCTGTGGTGAAAATATATCAGGATAGCAGAGGAGAAGATGGAAACACAGCTGACTGGTTAAGGTGGAGAAGCTAAAAGGCATGAACGGATGAAAGACATTAAGGAGGTGAGTGATGGCACAGCCTAAGGAGCATGAAACAAAGAGAGAAAAAATAGGACCGTCAAGAGGACAGAGACTGGGAGCCTCTCAGTGTATGTATACAATTAGTGCAATTAATCTCTAGTGAGCACACTCCAAATTAGCACATTTAACAGTCTGAAGTCAGAATTCTTTACAAATCCTTATCATCTTCATAGGAAAGCCCCTTTCTATAGCCATCATTTGTCTTCACAGGCCCTACTGTAAAAGTACCCATTTTAATCACTTTTCAACATCTTTGAAACTATTCCTGCTGAAACAAAAAGCAGCATCCACACAGATCCAAGGTGATCGATGCCACAAAAGCAATATTCTAATACAGTGAAATCTGAGCACAGACAGTATAAGGCTTCCAGACAAAATGTACCATGAACTGGAATTTAAAGTGGACAGTTCTCAGAGCTTCAGAGGCAACTGGTGACCCCTGGGTTTATCTGCTCTCTTCTCCCACCACCACATATAAGGTCTCACATGCAGCAGAATGAGAAATTCCTCCTTATGTTTATATTTTTTTTTTGTCTTTGCTTGTCTGTTTTTAAACTGGACCACTTACGCTACAACTTTTTCATGTCTTTAATATTTCTGTATAACAAGCAAGACTTTAACCTGCTGCTGAAGGCTCACTGGTAACATTACAACCACTGGAACCTCCAAATTGCTAATCTTAATATTCAAGAGCAAACAATAAGGAACCTCGCATTGAACAACAATTTGGCACAGCCTTGGGATTCTTCCCTTGGATAGTAATGCTGGGGTATCTACCTCATGAGAAGAGGATTCAGATTATATGTACTGCTTTTAGCACAGAAGGGCACTGGTGAGTTACTTTTAAACTTCACAGCCCGTTTCTGAAAAGCCCAAAGGAAGACATTATTTCAAGGCTATTCTGCTCAGGATCAGCACAGCAACTAAGTCCAAGATAGGTGAAGACTACACATTACAAGCCTTATGCTTCTTCTGACTTGTAACATTTTTTCTGGTATAATACAGATCTTAACAGATCATTACTTAGGTAACATAAGCCATAGGTTTGCATCAGTACAGAGCAGAGTGGGACACTCCCCTCCCTTGCCCTTCCAGCAATGCTGTGCCTGATGCTCCCAGGACATGCTTGGCCCTCCTGGCTGCCAGGGCACTCCTGACTCATCTTCAGCTTGCTATCAACCAGCAGCCCCAGGTTCCTGAGCCACTGCTTTCCAGCATCTCATTCCCCAGTCTGTCCCTACAGCCAGGGTTTCCCCATTCCAGGTGCAGAATCCGGCACTTTCCCTTGTTGCACTACACATGGTTGGTGATTGTGAGGCCCTCTGGTTTGTCAAGGTCTCTCTGCAGGGCCTCTCTGACTTCAGGTGAGTCAGCAGCTCCTCCCAGTTTTGTGCTGTCTGCAAACTTGCTCAGTATCCCTTCCAGTCCTGTGTCCAAGTTGTTTTTGAAGTTGTTGAAGAGCCTAAGACAGAGCCCTGCAGGACCTGCCAGTGCCAGGTCCCCAGCTGGATGCCAGCCCATTCCCTGTAACCCTTTGTGCCTGACCTGTGAACCAGCTGCTCACCCATTATATGATGTGTTTTTCCAATTGTGTGCTGGACATTCTGTCCAGAAGGATCCCATGAGAGACAGTATCCAAAGCTTTACTGAAATGTACTGTACTGAACTTAGTATTAACAGAGTCCTTTGACTCACTGTTCACCCCATGATAAAACAATCCTGTTGAGGATCAGTCCTTCAAGTCCAATGCTTCTTGAAGACCCAAAGACATTCTGGAAGTGTGTTACTGTGGGAGAAGACTTTATTGCTCAACCCTCACTCTCCCAAAGAGATGATATTCAACCCAATTTTGCAACTACTTAGTTCCACTTCTGTGTAATAAGTTAATCTAAATCCATTATGTGCAACATCTCACAGTCCACTTACTCTCCTTTAAGAACTGAAGCTATGCCAAAGGAGGAGAAGGCACATCAAAAAATGATGTCTCTACTATAGATAATTCAAAAGAAGTATCATTAAAGGTACCCTTTCAAAGAGATGATAAATTAGATCATACTTCAGGACTGACATTCCCTAAATTTCTGTATTTATCACATTCTCTTCCCACATTACGTTGCCCAGTGTCAAGTTTAATGTAGTCATTTGACATTATGCAGCACTAAGTGACCCTCTGAGATAAAGTCATTACTCTCAGTCCCTTCTGTAGGGCTGCTTGACTGATCAGATGATATAATATTAATTATGCTTCCCAACTCATATTTTACAAGATATTTCATCAGTTGTTGGATCACTCTGTACAAATTCCTCACCCTTCAGAAAAAACAAACAGGATCAAAACAACTTATCTTTGAGAGGGAAGCCAGCTTCTAGGAGCTTTTCCTGTAAATGCTTCTGTTCCTTAGTTACTAATGAACCAATTATTTCAGAAGCTCGGGAACGTCAGAAAAAGAAATCTTTCAGCATCCTCCTTTCTACTGAAAAGCAAAAAATGAGTTCCCTCAAAAGGAGCTACTGAATTCAGGGCGAAACTCCCTGGTGACACCTGCCAGCTGTTCTTGCCCTTAGGCTGCAGCAGCTTAGTACTTTTAAGTCCTTGAAGGAAAACAAAAAGTCTCAGGACTTCGATAAAAGCAAATCTTGAGAACAGTGTTTCACCATCTGTCCAAGCATGGAAAGCCCTCTGTTCTGTCACTGACTTCTAGTTCCATGACATCAAGCTTTTGAACTCTCAGCTGCAAGAGGAAGCACTCATTAGACACATATAATCAACACACAGAAAAGACATTCCTCTGTTTTCCTCTTCAGATCTGCTTAGCCCAGATTTCTTTTTATTTTGGTGGTGTTTGTTGCTGTTGTTCTTTTTGCTTGTTTTAAACCAGTGGCTGGATCTCAGCATTCCTCTCTCTCAGCTGAAAAAACCACCACCACACCTCACCTCACCTCCCTCATCCTGGCCTTCCTGCCTTTTTCTTTTCTCTTTTATACACTTGCACAGCTACGGAAGGAAGGTTTTGCTGGGCTCAATCCTACAGCAGCCTGTAATAGCACCTGTAAGGGCACTTACCACCACCATCCCATCCCCATCTCCCACCCCCACCATTCTTAAGATCTGTTCTTACTAGATTAAGGAAAAAGAATAAGCACACACATCTCCTAAAGGTCTAGAAATGCAGAATGCTTCTGCACAGAATCTCAGATAAGCCATTTTAAAGAACAAAACCAAAACTGATTTGAGGCAAACTCCTGTTTCTTGGTACTTCTGCACAGGGAGCTCCCAGTTCAGCTGATTGATTGTTCCACCAATCATTCCAAATACAAGAACTGTCTGAGCAGGCAGGAGAGTTCAGCCCTAACCACAAGGGTTTCCATTCCAGGACCAAACACTACAGGTCCATCCTGGGATCTTTCATTCGTGCTTTGAAAATAACCAGTTTTCCCAACCCTTAAAATTTTGTTTTGACAAGGTGCATCTCAATGAGAAAAATATCTTTTGGCCCTGTAATTTTCTGGATCAAGAGAAAGTATTTGGCATTCAGAGACATAGATGTCAAAGCAAACTTTTAAAGACCTAAATCAACTTGCATAGTATACAGTTTCAAAATAAAGGGAATAAAGTAAAGCCTAATATTTCAGCATGCTACAAAATTTAGCATCACCTTCTAGAGAAATAAATAAAAGCAAACTCCCGTAGATCAAGTAAGATAGTTTGAAAATGTGGTGCCAGCCTGTGTTGATAGGGCTCAAGTTTCTATTGTTTCTGTCTTCAGTGATGGACAGACCTGGGACAAGAACAGTTACCTGAAGAGCTCTTTTGTCCTATGAAGAACTTCCCAAAGCTGGAAAGATTTTTGTCTTGGGTGACTGTAGGACCCACAAATTGATATGCTCACTGTTGAGGGAGGTACACATTTAGATTGGCAGCAGCTGTTACCAGAAAATGTTATTTTCATTACACTGTCTTTCATCTGTCCTGGTAAGTGTTCCTGTCAAGGATGTATTACACGAGCCACTCAAAAGTGCCAGAAGAAAATTACTGAGAAACTATGCAGAGGGACAGAAGAAAAATGCAAAATTCAAAAGCAACTATAACTCACAAACTCTTGGAGAGAAGAAAGCAATCCAACAATTTTAGTGGGAGACAGTGTACAGCACTCATGAGAATTACATTATCATACAAGGAGATTTTATCATGCATTGCAAAACATAATAGTTTAGCACATATTTTTAGAAAGATACACAAGATATAGCTCTAGAAACATCAAGGAATGAACAAAGGCAGAGTTGAAGATCACTACAGGAGGAGCAGAAGCTATAAATCTGAAAATGAGGGCAGAACTTCATATATACTCTCACACATTTAGAAACAAAATTCAGTCTAGGCTACTGGAAGAGCAACTCAGCATTTCATTCATTAGTAACACAGAATCCTAGAATGATTTGGGTTGAAAGACATTTAAAGATCATCTAGTTCTAATATCCCTGCTGTGGTCAGGGACATCTTTCACATAGATCAGGCTGCTCAGAGCTTAATCTAACTTGGCCTTGAACACTTCCAGGGATGGGACACACACAACTTCTCTGAGCAAGCTTTTCCAGTGGTTCACCACACTAACTCTCATACAAAGTAATTTCTTCTTTCTATCTACAATCATTCTACCCGGCTTTAGTTGAAAACCTTGTCCTATGACACCACAAGCCCTGGTAAAAAGTCTTTCTCCACCTTTCTTATAAGCCCCATTTAAGTACTGAAAGTCTCCTCAGAACCTTCTCTCCTCTGGGCTGAACTATCTGAGTGCTCTGAGCCTTTCCTTGCAGAAGTCTCAGATCACTTCCACAGCCCTCTTCCAGACCCAGTCTAACAGATCAATTTCTTTCATTTTTGGGGACCCCCGTGCTAGATGCAGCACTCCAGGTGGGATCTCACAAGAACAGCAGGAGAAAACCCCTTCCCTCGCCCTGCCGGCCATGCTGCTTTGGAACCAGCCCAGGATACAACTGGGTTCTGGGCTCTGAGTGCACACTGCCAGCTCATGTCCAGCCTCTCATTCACCAGCCCCTCCAAGAGTGCTCTCAATCCATTTTTGCAAAGCCTGTATGGATACTGATGATTTTCTTGATCAGGTGCAGGGCCTCACACTTGGCCTTGTTGAACACAGACCCACTTCTCAAGCCTATCAAGGTCCCTCTGGATGGCCGCCCTTCCCTCCAGTGCATCAACTGTACCACTCAGCTTAGTGCCAACTGCAGACCTGCCAATAGTGCACTCAATCCCACCACATCCACTAATAAAGATATTTAAATTACTGGTCCCAATACAGATCCCTGAAGGACATCACAGTCATGTACTACCAAATGGAGTAGAGGAAAAATGAGGGATATATGCAGCTGGAAAAAGCCGAGGAGGTTTAGGATGGAATTCAGATGCCTGATCATAGGTACCTATAGTTCCCTTTAACATTGATGTGTCACTCATATTGTCTCCTGCCACACCTACAGAGAGGTACAGGATTCCCCTATGTCCTACATCATATCAATTAGTCCCACACAGGGTCTTGAATACTGTAAAATTTTTGAGCAGCTCTAGATGCCTACATTTGGGCAACTGACTCATCTATCAGCTGCTCAAGCAAGAAAAAGTAAAGAACATCTGTCAAAGCTGGACTTCTGGCTCCTCTTGCTGAGGTTTACAATGCAATTAGTTACGCTGGTTCTTTAGGACATACTGAACCAAATGCATTTAAAAGGATCTTTATTTTATGCTTATAACTGATTGGTTTCTCTGCACCAGCCAGCAACTGGACAGTCCCAGTGCTGGCTGAGCAGAGGGACAGACTGAGCCGGCAGTTCCACAGAGCCATGGAATTGCAACATTTGAGTTTCCAAGCTAAAAAAACTTACCACAGAAAAACATATGAACATCACTTCATTGTAAATAATCTGTATTTTCACCAGGAAGGAAAAACTCTAAATCTTTCCACTTTCCATACCAAAATATCCCAACAGAGTTAAGCTCCCCCAATTTTTCAAATGACTATTTAACAGTCACTCTTCTCAAAGAGCTGTGGTGCAAAGTGTAGCTAGTTTTCCCAAGATCAAAAATCCTGTAACACTCTAAGCCTGGCCACCAATTTGTCATCTCATCACTGCAATCAGTTCCACAACAAGAAAAAAAACCCAACCAAATAAATCAGACACACTAATCTTCACAACCCCTTTTCTCACTGAAAGCATTTCCATCTACACTTTTTTATTTGTAAACAAACACAGTTCTCCAGTTAAAAAAAATTACTCAATAGAAAAACAACCACCACAAAGCTATTTAAAAAACAACACCACACACAAACCCAAAAACTTCAGTTTACAATTTCATGGGTTCTGCACCTACTATCGTTTAGAGATTGCCAGAGTAGAACGCAATCAAATCTGTATTGCTTTTACCAGTTCTAGTTGAGGGCAGCAGTTTATTTGGGTTTTAACAAATGCAAATTAACTCCCTCAGCAGCTCATTGTCACAGTGGCTCAAGGTTCACTGTCCAAATTGTCTGCTGTATGGCTTGTCCCTGCCAAGGCAGTTATATGCAGCACCTTTACAAATGGCCAGTGCTTTCATCCACAGTTAGGACACATTTGAGAGCAGAGCATACAGAATTTCCGCCAGCAAAGCTCATTCTCCAGACGTCATCTGTTTGCCTTCCAAATCCTAAAAAAGTAAAAGTACTTGACAAATTCATCCAGAAGAGATTTACTTCTCTTTCCTGCAATCCCTCTGAGCCAGGGAGCTGACTACAGAAGTACAGACAGGTCAAGTTGAATCACAGACTTTCCTTACTCTAGGACTGCAAAGCAACTTATGAACCACCCTATCGCTACAGGAGTCCGCTCAGGTTATTCCTCCAGTCTGCTGAATTAACCATGCATACCAAACACTCAAATCCTAATACACAGTCCCTCTTGTGCAGTCAGTGCCAGAATCTCTGGCTACAGCTGAATCAGTAGCAAAGGATCCATGCATTACCTCTGCAAGACAATCCCACAAGCTACAATGATTCTGTCCCCAGGCAGTAGCAGAAGAGAGGAACTCAGAGGCAAGACCTAACTCCTGTTTTTTCAAAAGTTTATCCCTACCCCATCTTCAGGCCACTTCTAGCACGCTTTGATTTTCATCAATTGGGATCTCATTAGAACATTTTCTCAATGCATGGGACATCAGTGTATTCTCTTCCTGCATGATCCTCACCAGCCCTGGGGTTGGATCTTACTTCTTTACTTCAGTCAGACAGCACAGCCTTCAGTCCAGCAGGTGTGCTGTGGGCAGCAGCCAGCCTGAAAGACAGCCATAACTCTCCACATATATCAGCCTGCCTCCACCCCATTCCTTCTTTCCTTCCCTTACTCTCCCCAAGGTGTATGCAGCTGAAGAGGATTGTGGTTCAAGCTACAGAAGTGAACTGCAATTGTGTTGGTGTTAAAGCTGACAGGACTTCCATTTCTTGCCACTTTTCCTTGGGGACACCTTCAAAATAAAGGGGAAAGTGAGCAGCAGAGGAAGATTGCTGTTAAAGCAGCAAGCACACTAGTTTTTAGAAAGCAAGAGACAGGATAAATCCCAAGGGAGAAGCAGCTTGGTAAGGCAAGCAAAGAAAAACATGCAGAGAGCGTCAAGTAAGTGGGACAAATGGAAACACAGAAGAGAGAGCCACCCCTCCAGCCAGGTCTCCAAATTACTAATTTTGAGGAAGGTGAAGTTGTGCACAAAGCTTCCCCTCCACCCAGCTCCAGTTTTAACAGCACTGAAGGAAGCAGTGACCATGCAGTAATAAAGCAGAAAATGGATAGGTCACTTAAAGGAATTAAACTCATTCCATGTTAGTAGTTTCACAGCTACACGTTTCCCCCTCTGACACTAACCTTAAATCAAACAGCACTTGTAGGAACAGAATACATTCACAGAGAAGATGCTAGAGAAAAAACTTAGAAATTCAAATAGCAGAGGCTTGGCTTGACATGTATTTTCAGAGGAAAAGTTTTCCCTCTGAGTGAACCTGCTCTGCAAGACTTATGTTTTCATCTCAGTCCACCCTTAAAATGTACTTTTGAAGCACTGGGTCATCTTATAGCATAACTATCAGCATTTAAAGCAGCATAAACCAGCACTGCTGTTGAAAGCAGTGGTTTCTCTGTGCCCAGAGAAAGGTGGTGATTTTCTCCCCCAGGCCTCGCTCCCCTTGTCTCCTTAGGCCTTATGATTCATTCATGCCATCAGCACTGCCAGCCAAACAGGCTTACTCTCAGAGGCAAAATTAAACAGGGAAAATATTTGATGGGCTAAGTGTTGCTGTGAAGCAGAAACAAATGCAGCACAGCTCCCAGTGAGACATAAGAACAATCTTAATTATCCACCATCCTAGAAGTGAGTAGTAAGTAAAATCCTATATAGCACATAAAATGAATTACCAGTACCAAAATGTTAAGCTAGGAGTCAAATGTGTTATTCAAAAGAAGCAAACATTTGAGGACTTCAAAAATCAGAGAAATAGCCCCTAAATTTTCCTCATCTGCACTCCCTACCATAAAGCTTGTCATTTTTCACCTTTTGAAAACCACGGTGACCTTGAGGCCAAAGGACTCATGTGATAAACTCATCAATTTCCCACACAGCACCTTCTAGAGCCTCCCACCAACTGCTGCATCCATCTCACACATGCCAGCTTGACCAGAAAATAACCTTCAGAAACACATCTAATCTTGACTTGAAGACTTCAAGTGACCAAGAGCTCACTGCACTCTTAGGCTAGCTGTTACTGTGGTTTATCACCTGCACTATCGAATTCTTCACTTCTTTCTGCTCTAAGTTAAATTAACCATACAAATGACTTTGCTTAAAAGTAACTACCTTGCAAAACATGAAGTATGCCACAATAGTTTTAATTAAGAAGATGGACCTGAAGTAATAAAAATTGTATCTGACTCAATTTTCCCAAGATAACAGGTTGGTTAATATTTATGAGGTTCAATAACTTCTCAGTCTTTTCACAAAACAGGTGGATGCATATCAGATTAAACAGTTAAGAGTTACTAGTGAAAGCAAACAGAAATTGAATTTTTCATAGACTGCTACCATTACGTACCACCAACTGCTGTGGAGCCCTGCAAAGGAAAGTCCAGGCTCCTCCACCCCACTGCCACTAAGTTGGTTTCTGATAAAGGAGCCAGTTGTCCTTTAGCCTCAGATTATGCAGACTTGTTAGACAGTTTTATCTCCATTAGCATTTTTGAAACTGTTGGTTTGTACTTGTTGCCATCAGCTTCCTTACCTTTTCCTTATACACGACTGCTGGAGTTATTTTAGCCACCACTTCCATTTCTTACCAGAGCAGTTTAAGTTCTGAGAAGACATCTGCAGAGCTGGAGGTATTGGGGATACTATCAGCATCACTATCTCTTCAAAGTTAAAAATACTTGTGCTTTTTATATGATAATGTGCTCCTTTCGTGCATTTTTTACTCTTTCAGCTTTGCAGCTGCAGATGGTACCTTACATTCTTTCTTCTACTTTTCCAGTTTGAAGGAATTAATTGGGTAAACAAGTCAAAATCTGTAGATGGGAGTGCTGCAGTATCAGGGCTGTAGATCATATCTGCTTTTAGAGATTGGTAAAAGCTTTCATGCCTGAACACCTTGCCCAAAAAAATACATCTGTTCCTTGCAGCTACCAAAGCAGCACACTGCTGTACTGCAGACAACAGCCCCTTTTTCACCTCAGGCATCTTTTTTGCTTTAGCATTGTAGATTATGACAGCAGAAAGTTCACTGAAACACTTAGATTTAAAACAGGTAAATAAGCCTCTGTATGAGAAACTTCTGCTCAAACATCGCTATATAAGTAAAAACACTTATTACCCAGGTAGAATTAAAAGTATCAAGTAGAAAAGAAAGGAAAAGTCAGCTCCGAAAACAGGCTGGAAATGGCAGAAACATAGAAACCCCTTTGTTCTAACAACCTGCAAGAACAGCTTCTGTTCAGGTCACTAGGATGCATCCTCCTCCTTTTTGGCAGCCATAATTTATTCAGATGCAATAAGTCCTTGTGCATGAAAACCTCCTGCAACATCCTTTATACAACAGTCTCCAATTATTGACATGAGCAACAGTGAGGTTAAATCCTTTACAATTCCTATCTCCAAAATGATAGATCATTCACCTTTTCAAAAACAAAACAAACAAATGCTCATCACTACAATATACTGAGGCTCCAGGAGCTCTGCAGGCTAATCACTATATAAAAAACTGGAGGGAGGAGTGGCAGGAACTTTCCAAAAGTCTCCATCTTAAGTTGTTCAGAAGTATCCATTTCATGGAATTCAGGGGAGGAAACAACACAGCCAAAAAAGGCAGTAACTCACTACATGGAGGACAGGAAGACAACATTGGCCAGGCTGGGACACGCTCCCTAGAGGGGCCCGCTAGATGAGCGGCTTGGGCAAGCAGACAAACACACAGCAGACAGGCCAGCTTGTCTGCTTTGTTTCTACCAGAACTTTTAATGGAAAGGACACTAACCCACAGAACATTTCTCTTGTCAGATTCCTTGGACCAGAAATGGTCAAAAACTTAAGAAGGCGCCAGGGTGGAGGAAAAGACAGATGAGAGAGAAAAGGCAGCTAAAGAGAAAATGATTTAGTCAAGACCAAAGTAGGCTGACACTCTCCATTCCCAACTGTTCAAATAGTTTATTTTCCAGTTTGGATCATAAAACTAAATAAAAGATAAGCATTGCAAAATAAGCACGAAGCATTTAGATCTCAATGGGAGTGAAAGGTGAATATTTCCATGTCGGGTGCCTGTCATCCCATACTTGACAGTGCTCCAAGCTTGCTAGAAAATTTGCTATGAAATTATCTTCTCATTTCCCAGTGACATAGTCTGCTGCCCATGCTGTCTTTCACATAACACTTTTCTTCTGTGCTGATCCCAGCTGTCCATTGAGCAGGATACAGATACTTTGGACAATATAATAAATCTGTTTTTTCCACAATTTGGTTTTGCTCCAAATATTTCCAGCATGACCAAAAAGAAGAAAGAGGGATGAATAAGGAGAGCTATAAATTAAAAAGAAGCCAAAAAATTCCAGAGGCCATAAAGTACCATCAACATAAAGATCACCATATCAGATGTAGTTTGGGGATAAAATACTTGGAATTCAATATTTTTATCTGAGTTCTTTCCAGCACACTAACTGGAAATTTAGTTTCTCCTTGATCTGTCAGTACAAAGCTCTCTCTCTTTCCCCATACAGTACAGGCATATTAATGAATTACTCAAAATTGTGAATTTTCTTTAAGTTTTAGTTAAGCATTATGCTAAGCAGCTCAGCCATAATGGCAAAGTCACGATTAAAGAGAACTGTAAGTCCTTCTGTTAAAGAAAAATTATAGAGTATTTTCAAAGAAACAGAGGAAAAGACACAACACAGCAAAGCTTAAAGCAAAGTTGTGAACTAAGCTGCTGAACCTCAGAACTCCACACACCACAGGCAATACAAAACATAGACATGAAAGAAACTAATCACTGAAAGCTTGAGCAAGTAGAAAGTTAACCTCATGAACTATAAATGATGTTTACATTAGCTTTGTTCTCCCAATATTACAGCCTTCAAGCTCCCTCAGTAGGATGTGTAGCACCGACTGACAGCTTGGTTTGTTATTAAGTGTCTGGCTCTGAAGAGTGTAGTGTTTAATACTACAAATAGTCTCATTGATGAAGTTTTCTTCTGTGCAGCTGTAACCCCTTCTCCACCAGTAATCAATTATACAGGAACTCAGAACATTTTCAGACAAACACAGTCCTTCAACCTCGACTCAATATAAAAAGCAATTTGTCCTCCACTGCTTTCTGTAGCTATTACAGATAATTCCAAGGCACCCATCATATTAGTATTCAAACACAGACTTGGGGAATTAAGTGCACGTATAGAAGAAAACACTACTCCTTCCCGATAACAGGTATTTGGAAGGGGTCATCTTACCAAATGGATTATCTCCACGCACACACATTTCTAATAGCAAGAGTGACAACAGCTCCTAACTTCCTATGCACAATGTAAGGAAACACTGTAATCCATTTCCCTACTCAATAATTAATATGTAAAACCACAGGAATGTTACTCACCTGACTCAATCTCCCTAAAATGAAGAGAGCAAAATAATAAAAGTCTGAAACTGTAAATCTTTCCATGCAAGACAGTTAAAGAAAAAAGGAAACACTTTCCCAAGGCCCAAATCTGGACATTTCTCATCATCAGCTACAAGATGTTCCACCAGACTTGATGAGGGACTACAAAGACACAACACAAATCTTGAGACACCTCTGCTTCTTTTCTTACCTGACTATTCCAATCTCTGGTTCTGAAGAAAGTCTTTATTTGAAAGCACAAACACTCTATCAGCCAAAAAGAAAACTTATGAGTGATCCCCAAGTTACAGTCAGGCAGATTCCTTGTCACCAATATCCACTGTCTTGGATGGCACCTCTCCCTTGACTGCTCTGACTAACCATGACTACTACAGCAACAAGATGGACAGCTTACTCCCCACATTCTCCTCTCCTCCTGTAAAGAGGTTTGATTCCTATCCCCAAAAGGTACCCTCAACTACCTCCTGCACCTGGAAGCACATACGTCCCACCCATCCTGACACAGGAATTAATCTTCTGTTAAAAAACATTTTATTCTGACTGGGTTTTCAAACAGTTTCCCTACAATACACCACACACACCCCTCAAGCCAAAACAAACAAAAAAAAAAAACCCCACTCCAAAACCCCCTCTATCAATGCTTCTAGGAAGAGGAAGAGCATCCTGGAAGATCACAGTCAAGGTCCAAATATGGACTGCTGTTCACATTTGGAAAGTCTGTGACATCCTTTTGCAAAAACCAAGCAGAAGTCAAAGCTGCACTAACACAAGGTTTCTTTTACAGAAAATTAACAGTCTACTAAGATAAGAGCTTCCTCTATAATTAATATGTAGGCGAAAAGATTAATCCATGTACTCATTTGCCTGACTCCTTACCCAATGTTTAATTGTTGATGTGATCTTGTAAAGGTCTATTTGAGTCCAAACTAGGTGATTTTAAGTCTACTGGACAGAGACTTATTAGAGCTTTCACCTCAAAAAAGAGCCCAGATTGGTGAAATACCACAGTAAATTCAGTTTATAGCTAATTAAGATGGATGAATGGTAGCAGAGTGCAAAAGAAGGCAGGAGCAAGGAACAAGACAAAAGCTTCATTCAACCATTATAGGATGACCCACCAATCATTTAGCATAAGCAACAGGTAGGAAAACAGATCAGGAAATCCAGAGCTCTGACAGCTCAGTGACCCATTGGCATTGATGTTACCTTACACAAATAAATAACTAAGCAGCCCTGATTGAGCAAGAAGGTTGAACCTCCTTCCAACCCCACCCATTCTGGGGTTCCAATGTCATTTAGGTAGCAAAATAAGTAAGAAATCAAGAAATGCAGTTTCCAACTCCAGCATTTTTTCCTGCAATTTAAAACCCTCTCTACTATTTCAAGGCCATTAAGTTAAGAGTTCAAACTATTTAGCTAACATTCCTTTATCATTACATCTTATTAGTAATAAAATCAGTTTTATTTTACAAAGCTTTAATAGCCTCATTCATTAGCCACCAGGTGTCTTAATCCCCAAAGAGCAATGAACAAATACAGAGCATACTGAATAGTTATAGAATTATTATTCTGTAGTTTTCTTCTAGTACAAGTTTCTCCTCTAAATGTAGTTAATTAAAAGATAAAATTGCTGCCCCTTGGAAGTCCATAGGGAGCAAAGCTGAGTGCAACTGAATGCAGGTTTTTCAAGTTTCCTGTGTCAACTTTTACTCAATTCAACTAAAACAGGATTGCCAACATCTAGGCTCAAAGCACATCTATCACAACAATAAATGTGTTGGAATTTCACTTTCTGAAATACTGTTTGAACAGGATGTTTCTGACTACCTTTATATCTGAAAGCCATCCATGCCATCTGGGATGCTCTGTATTTCATTTAGAGAGGTCATTCATATTAAGGATTTAGGGCTTTTTGAAAGAAGTCCACTGCAAACACATCTTAATTTATTTGCTGTGCAATTTATAACAGTGTCACTGTAAACAGCACATAATAGCATCCTGTCTTCTCTTTTTTTATTTTCTCCAGAGTGTACTCTGCCTGCAGTGTCACTGAGTTTAAAAGGAATGGGATCTTTTTGTTATTCTTAGAGTGATGCATTTCAAATGGTACTTGATGAATTTGTCTTCATTAAGAGATGGTAATGAAAAGGGCAGTATATTAGAGAGCATCACAGCATCTGATAAAAGCAAAGACCAACTGCTATTTCAAATAATTTAGACTACACCTTTAATTTTCCCATCCCAAGGGGTAAAACCTAAAAGCTTAATTCATTCTGCATAACATGCTTTGTATAGTAGAACAATTTTATTTGGGAGAAATAGGACTGAAGGAGGAAGATGGAGACTGACCTAAGTGATTATCACTGATCTTATTTGTACATAACTGTATATCTTATTTGCAACCCATCCACAGCTCTACCAATATCCTTTTAGAGGTGACTTAGGAAGAAGTGTAAGTGCTTTACAGGGCCTGGCTCCCTCCACAACAGCAGCAGCACCTCTGATGATTTTGGGGCATAGGAGACAGGCTGTTACCCTCCTAGATATTGGTGCTTTCCTCATACTTCATGCTTGCCATTCAGTTTCACATATTGACGCAGAGTGAAAAATTCAAGCATTGACACTTATGTTCTCACTCTCTCTGAAAGGAAAAACAGTGGATTTCTATGTACAGACCCCTTCAGCACAATGATCAGTCTGTAGAGAAGTCACAGCCAGCCATAAAGGCAACATGTTTCTGGACTTTGCAAACATGACGGGTACTTTGCCACCCTATTCCAGCTCTCAAGGTGCTACTCTGAGCCTGAACAACACAAAGGTGACATTGGGTTGAGTAAATTAGTAATTTCATGAAGTAGTTGTTGAATAGAACATTCTGTAATCTATAAAGCAAGCCTCTTGAGTTTCCTGGTTTTTCCCCTCCAATTAGACAAAGTAAAGACACCTGATACTTCTCAATGCTTCTGTACACCCAACCCTTTCTACACATCAAAACAACTTACAACAACTCTTCAGTAGCTTCTGTACAACACTAGACATGTCAGAGGAGAAACAAAGTCATCAATTTCCATCCTGAAGAAGATCTATGAAGAGGCTACTGCATTTCCAAGAGCCTGTGCATGTCAGGAAACGAATCTTGTGAAAGAGGACTGCAGACACCAGGCATATCAGTCTCTTCCAGAAGATTTGAAAGGTAACAAGAACTACTTTTTCATACCACAGCTTAGTAGTTACATTCAGTCCATGCTTCAGAATTTCTACCAGGCACCTGAAGAAGCAGCAAACACCCAAAAGGAGAAAGTCTTTTGCCATTACTTCATGTGCAATATTACAGCAGAGAGCAAAAACACCTGCTGGGTTGCTAACAATACACACAGCACACTGCACCTAGGATTTATCATCTGCTCAATGAAAAGCCAGGAAAGAGACAAATATCACAGGCAGATAGTAGACAGAAGTCAAGAGAAAGTTATTCTAATGTCTTCAAACCTTCCCCAGCATTGGGGCTTTAGAGATAAACTGCAGCACAGAACAAAATATTAAGCCACATCCACCAGGGCTCCTCCTACTATGAACATCATATGTTTTCCTGTAGTCTTGGTTCATACATGACCTCAAATGTTAACAAGTGAGTTAAAAAACAGTCTCCCCATCTTACTGAGCACAAACACTTTGTCCTTTCTGCTCTCCATTGAAAGCTGACTATGTCATCTTGAAAAACATTAAAGACTTGGTGATAAGATTTTTGCAATTGCAGGGACATACCACACCCCCTCACCTACTATCCTCCTAATGCCTTATTTAGTCACAGCAAACTTCAAATTTAAAAAAGAGATGTTCTAGAATCCCTTAGAAGTTCAAGTCTGTTTTAGAGTGGTTTTCAAGTTTGCTCTGGTTTGTTTGGGATTTTTTGAAGGTGGTCACAGGTTCTGACACCCATCAAAGGTAATAAGGTAATTCTCTGATTTATTTACTCTATAAGGTTCTTAGAGAACTGTGGCCTTATTGCTGCAGTTGAGAAGTCACCTACATGTCATCTGCCCTCTGTGTCCTCCAGTCATGCCCTATATTGTCATAAAGTCCAATCACACTCCTTTTATAAGGGCTTCTTTCAGATGTCAAGAAAGACTGAATTGCTAAAAGAGCATATGCAGAATTTGACTCAGTCTGGTTACATAAGAAATAAACTCTCTGAAACTCAGTTGTAAAGAAGTTGAGCAGCATTTTAACAACTGGAATATGCTTTAAGCAAAAAAAAACAAAACCGTTTTCACAATGAAATAATACCTAAGTATGAATATAGAAGAGATGTTGGTCACAACATGAGCAGTGCTGATACCTATGGAGCAGAATGGGAGTAGGAATATTAGCAAAAGAAAAATACAACAGTTGTTTCCTATAATATGTAAAAGTTTACTGTTTGCAGAACTCAGATGAAAAGGAAGATTAATACTACAGATCATGAAACAACCTGGTTTTAAGAGGTGCAATCCACCCATTTCATTGGAATGACTTTTGCACATCTCTTGAGTGCTTGGTAGACATGAGGGTAAAGCCTGACATCCACTCCTCAGCTTGCTTCAGCACATACATCATGTTCACAGGTAGCTGGACCACCTTTGAAAGCACCAGAGAAATACCCACACTAAGCAGAGCCAGAGCAGCTCTTCTGGCAGCTGAACTCATCTGCTTTTGGCTTGTCCACACATAACAGCAAGTCTCAGCCTATTCATGCTGCCAAAACCACGCGTGCTGTGCTGTAAAAGGAGAGTTCCATACGCTTCTGCCCTGCACCAGAGACACACTCAATGCAAAAGTCTCAGTGGTCACCATTCTTCCCATTTAGAGAAGGATTTATAGACAGCACTGCTCTCCCTCAGGCTGCTCACACAAGTGTTTTGGCTTACCTGATACCAGGCCTTTCAGTAGGATTCAGCTTCCAAACTGATTTACTGAGCAACACCAGAACTGCAGATGCCAGAGGAGTTACCAACGCATCCTAGTCAGGAATGAAAGTCTTAAAGATAGCAACATTTCAGAGACTGTCCTATGCAGATGTGTCCATATACACACCCCACATCCCCCTTCCTGTTTGCTCTGAACTCATTAAATATAACAAAGAAACTGCTTAATGGGGAAAAGGGGCAGCTGGGGGAGAAGGAGAGAAGCAGTGCAGTTTTACAGAAGGGACAGGGAAAAATGAGCCTGAACAACAATAAGATGTGAGCAAATATGCCCCAATTACAACAAAATTTAGATGACAAGCTAACTCATGCTCACTTGTTCTCTAAAAATCCAGAAGGTGGTGGAAAAAGGCAGGACAACACAGGAGTCACAAGCTTCTAAGTTGTGCTCAAAGGATTCATAATTTCACACATGCAAAATAGTTCTACAAAGGTCCCAACTCTTTAGCTGCTTCCAAGGCACAACAAGAAAGCAGGTTCCTTTTCCTGAACTTCTTGTACAGTGTAGCAGAGAGCACATGGGTAAAATGACTATGTAATAATAATAGAATGCAAGTTTCAAAAATTCTCCTGAAATCATCACTGGGAGAGTGGCAGGGCACATGCACAAGTGGGACAAGACATCTGCATTCACAGAACAGGTGAACGCAGATGAGCTCAATGACCAGACGAGCACAAGATAAAAATATGGTAATTCTAAAAGCCAGCATAAAACAATTGAGGAAAAAGATGGCAAGAAGGCAAACTAACAATGAAATGCAATCAATTGCAAGAAAAATAGCAGTCAATACCAGACTACACTAATACAGCAATCTATTAACAATCAGTTATGGTGAAACAGCAATAAAACGTAGTCAGTAAAATGACCAGCTGAAGGAAATATTCTTTTTCACATGTCTAAACTACAATTTCCTCTGTTACCATATTTTTGATTGTTCATTCAATTAAATTAAGCCCCTGTTTTCTCTATACAATTACTGCAATATTTATGAGACTATTAAGACGCCATATTTGACCTTGAGGGCAGGGACTGCTCGCAAGGTTTCATGTAAACATTTGGGAAAGAGCTGTTTATGTTATCATGGCCCCACTTCAGCAACCTGTATCGATTTATTCACGCACATCAGAGACAGTGGCAGTTGTTCGTCTCTTTGGGAAGACAAGACCATAAAGATTAAGGGAAGGACAACTGGTAGAAATCTAAGCAGATTCCCCTCCACAAAGATGTGCCACACTATATCCCTGGAACACTGTCTTTTAAGGTTTACAGAAGTCCCAGTGAAATACAGGGAGTTTCCTTTTGCAGGGGTCCATATCCCTGGCAGTAGGAATAGACACATTTACATTCCTTCAGCACAGTGGAAGCAGTGGGCTTTTCATGTTTATGCTCACAAACAATAGATCATGATGCCTCTGCAACTTTTTTGGAAGTTTCTTGTCCTTCTGCATGTGAAGATCAGCATGTATTTCTCACATTCACACCAAGGCAAGGGATCACTGGAATGCAGCAATCACAGCCCAGCGTGTTGAAATGCACAAATACCAGTTTCCAACATTGAACAAAATGAGGCATCAAAGAACAGTATTCAGCCACCACCACCCAACTTCTTTCACCCTTCACAAGTTCAAATCTGCTGCATATGAAACTATGACATTTGAAGAGGTTACCTTCTATTTGGCAAGCAAGAGATCCCTAGATACTGCTTACGCTATCCCTCTTCTAATGGGAAGCATTGGATGCAAGCAATAACTCGGTCTTTTTTCAGTAGCTAGGTTAGGAAGTTTTATTTAATGAAATGAGTTCCTGCCTGATGTTTTAATTTGGGCTCACAAGAAAACATTGTAGAGCTTAAATAAAAGGTCTCTTATCTACTTTGCTGACAATATTTTTTTCAGAACTGAGACATACCTGCTATTGTGTACACTCACTTTTGTTAAGACACAAACTAATAGAACTGATGTACTGCACAAAGAAACTTGAGCAGGCAGCCTTGGTGGCAGTACGTACACTGGTTTATCACAGAAACGCAAAAAAAAAAGCTGCTCATGAAAGAAGATGGTAACAGCTTTCATTTCCCTACAGCACTGCAGAAGGAAACAATCAGTTTTGAAAAGGATTATTTCCAAGTGAAAAACTAGTGAAGGCTTTGTGATTTCAGAGATAACAGCTCCTGGTGTGTCCTCTCAAGTAACTGGCAATCAATCAATGCGGCAAATTAAAGCCCTATTTACACAGGCTCGCAGAAACAGGATATGATACAATACCTTTAAGAATCTGACAGAAGGCAGACAACTATTTCTGTATATCAGGCCCAGTTTCACGGAACTTTACCTCAGCTATAGAGCCACAGCTTTCAGAGTGCAGGAGGTTTAGATTTGCAAAGCTGCATCAATTCCATCTCTCTTTGAGAATACAAGCTCTTCTCACAAAGGAGGGCTACGTGTGCTTGTACAGCCGTAACATCTGTCCTTCCATGCCCAGCCCTATCTGTCTGCTTTCCCTCAAATACTTCTGTCCAAACTCTCAGATTGTCTCCTAGGCTGGGGGGTGGGGAAGTGATGGTGGTGCAGTCACAGCTACAGAAATAGGGGGAAGGATTTAAGAGCTGTTTCACTAACTTAAACTTTCCTGGAACAGACATCAGAGCTTTTAAACAATGCCAAGGGCCAAGTCATTGTTTTGTTGTGTGAAATGCAGTCCTTTCTTCTGGCTCTTGGATATCACAGAACCATAGAATGGCCTGGGTTGCAGGAGATTTTAAAGAGCACCTAGTTCCAACCCCTCTGTTGTGGGCAGGGACATCTTCTACTAGACCAGACTGCTCAAAGCTCCATCCAGCTTGGCCTTGAGCACTGACAGAGATGGGGCACCCACAACTTCTCTGGGCCTGTTCCAGTGCCTCAATACCCTCACAGTAAAGAATTTCTTCCTACCATCTAACCTAATACTAGTCTCTTGCCTTCTGAAGCCATTCCCCCTTGTCCTGTCACTACATGCCCTTGTCCTAGGTTCTTAAGCCTAAAATACCATGTATCATCCCCACTCCCACCCCCAGCCCCCCAATATAGTTACATTTGGGATATTGTAACAAGTATCTTATTAATTTGTATCATTAGATTTCCTATGTTAGGCCATCTGGCTTTATAGCACACACTCTGTAACTTTATAAAGTTTCCAAAAAAATTAGAGTTTTCTATACAAAACAAACAAGAAAACCTCCACATTATTTTATGAATACATAAAGGTTTTAGCCACTTGGGATAGCAATTTAATTTGCATTGAATTATATAATACAATAATCTAATTTAAGTTTACACCATAATAATATAGTAATGAACTTAAACAGCCTACAAATACTAAGTTTTTAAGAACCTGGCCATATTCCTGGGAAAGCAGCCCATTACCTAGAGGCTAGCCAAGTATCCTTGAATAATAACTACAGCAAGATGGCCCAGTGTCAGACCTTGTCCACCCTTTCCTCCACTGCTTTCTATAACTGTGCCAGTATGTGCTGCTGACACTGGTGTAGCATATTTTGATTTTCAGAGTGTGGGCAACAAAAAAAGACCAAAAAACAGTTCTGTGAAGCTTTTGGGAGCAGAAAATTGAGAAAAGGAATAACTCAGAACTTCCAGCCAAACTACTAATGGAGGGATTTTTACCCAGTTGGTGTAAAAATAACCCCTTGGTTATCCAACTAACCAAGATGCAGTCCAACTCACCATCCTCACTTCTGCAAGGAGTCACCAGTTTATAGGTTCACTTGTCTTTCTTTTTCTCAAACAAGCTCTACCTACAGTCATTTTCCCACCCTAATGGCTTCTAAAGAACACAGATCTACAGGACAGTGGTAGTCAGGAACCATAGTTCAGTTTTCTCAGCTTTAGGGTACGTAACAGAAGACAAGAAGTCAAAATGGGCATGGTCCTGCAAGCCTGGGCTGGGGCATGCAAACACTTTGGGGACCTTCATGCACTCAAGGGCAGAGTACAGCACACTAGCAAGGCATTTAAAACCTCCCCCCTCACACTGCATCTTCTCCTCAAAGCTTATCAGGACTCAAAAGTAGCCCTCCTGGAGACAAATATCCAATCCTACACACCCATGGTAAAGAAGCAGATGCTGCATGCAGAACTAGAAAGCAGCCACGGCAGGCTTCAGAAGGGTGAGCAATGAGCAGTAACTAACTATAGGTGTTCCTAACACCTGCAACCTAACAAAGTCCTGCCGCTGATCGCTGATCGGGAGAACAGCTGGCTGCTGTATCTAAATAAGCCTCAGTAACAAAATTGTAACTGAGAGCACCAGTAACATACATACACCCATGCTCCGTGTTGATATCTACCTGTGTGCTTTTCTATTCCCATACCAGAGCACTTCAGAAACAAGAGGTGAGAAGAGCAAAATTTTCACTGAATTAATCTGTTTCTACTTCTACCCAGACCACCTCTATTGTTTCCATTTAGCCTCAAAAACAAAAGCAGGGGTAGTTTGAAGAACAGTTTTCCCAAATCACAGCTGTGGCACAGCTCTTTCCTGCTCTTCACTGACATTTAAACTACTTCTTTGAGATTATCTTATCAAACCTTTGAGCAGAAGTACTACATAGAAAAGCAGGATCTGAAATCCAAATCCAAGAGAGGGCTGGATGGCAGTGAACCAGTGGCCAGCTGCTGGTCAGCTCTCTCAGCAGCAGGGCATCACTGCTCAAGGCCAAACACAAAAAGGACACAGGCTTGTCATCAGTAAAGAGATTCTGCAATGCAGCCGTGTGCTACCAGCTCTTGGTCATTTTACTACCCTCAGTGCTGTAAGGAACATCCAGACCTAGGAATTACCCATCACCCTGCATTTAAGATGATGGCATGTAAGCAGCACCACCTCAGATAAAAACTCCGGACTAAAATTCTTCTTCCTTCTACGTACATTCTCAGCTTTCTCTCCTTCCCTTCCTCATTTGTTTGAGCAGGTGAAGGGAGAGAAAGTCTAAGTAAAACATTAGAGCACAATAAATTCTTCTTCCCTCAACTCTGTATCACATCGTTCTGCCTTCCTCTCACACCTATCTTTCACAGATTTACTACCTGCTATTGACTGTGCAGTGCTATTTTCAGTTTCTTTTAAACACCATTTTTAACACTATTCTAAACAGAACCTGAGAAAATAAGTCAGATAGCCAAAGTCTCATACTTTTGTACATTTATGACTGGACTGAGTACTTCATTCAGTTTTTCAGCATACAACAGGCACAATCACTGCTCTAGAGAAGTTGTCAGATAAGACCCTCTAGTGTCAGAAAAAGCTATAAAAGTACTTGTTTTACTGCAAGACTGAAGTTACAGTGTTGAGGCCATGGAAGCCTCTTTCTTCTCACCTGCTCCCAGTCCTTCATCCAGGTAAAGAAGGCCCCTTGGCCCAGAAATATACTTCACTTTGATTCTCTAATGCTGGCAGCTCCACTATTAGTTTGCTCTATGGTGAAAGCTCAAGAAGCTCAGGGATTTAGCCTGCCAAATTCCAAATACCTCCATAGATAGAAGCTCCCCAGCCTCTCAGGGCCCCTGTTTCAGAGTTTGATCCTCTTAACAATGAATTGGAATTTTTCCTACGGCAAATTGTGCCTGTTGCACCTTTAAGGGCCTGAAGTAGATAGCAAGTAAAACAAACCCACCAAGAAAAGCCAATGTGTTAGACAACCCTACAGACTTATACCTAGTTTGGTATTAAACAGATCCTCTTACTGGTGTATTGAAAATCTGTAACCCCAAAAGCTTTCAGCAACTGGAAAGAAACCGGACAGCGTATTTGGTCCATCATCAGATACACTGTCCTTTCCTTGACCTCTGCAGCCCACAACGCCAGCTTTGATCCCGTCCTTGCTCTCCCTACAGCAAGAGCCTTCTGCTGCCACCCCAACGCTGTAACCTCCATCCCTCCCCACCAGTTTCTCTTGCCTCGCTGTCCCCAGTTCACCAAACCACAGCCAACCTTTTCCGTCCATCATCCCTTCCCTGGCCCTTTCCCTTTCCCCCACTGCCTGCTCTTGCTTTTCACGCGGATTATATTTTGCTTTCCCACCCTCAAGGCTGTGTCACAGCCGACCCTGCCATCCCCCGCCAGGACCCCGCTCTGGTTTTCCCACGGCACTACGTTTGTTTGCCATTACAGACACGCGTGTTATTTCCTGTGGGTTTATGCCGGGGGGAGCATTACCTCCAGGGCAATACCCTCGCAGCAGCAGCGTCTCCGCTTGCTTCCTCCGCTCCGTTCGCCCCAAGCCCCCGCCCGCCCGCCGAGCCCCCGGCCGTGCCGGACCCACGCACGGAGAATTCCACGCACGGAGAATTCCCCGCGCTCCAGCCCCGCCGGTGCCGCAAGTGTCGGCGGGGGCGCCCGAAGAGTGACGGGTTTGAAACTTCTGACTTCTCTTCGAGGCGTTCCCGGAGCCGCGGGCACGGCGGCGCCGCAGCCCCCGCGGGATCCCTGAGGGCGCCCGGCCGGGCCGGGGCAGCGCCGCGGGGCAGGGGCCGGCACTCACCCGCCTCACCGGGAGCGACCTTCCCGCGGCCGCCAGCAGCAGCAGAGCGAAGCCCAGCGGCGAGGAGGGCATGTCCGGGGCGGCCCCCCATGCGCGGGGGCCCGGCGAGGCTCCGGCTCCCGCTGGCCGCGGAGGCTCCGCGCCGGGCACAGCGAGCGGCGGCGGCCGCGCCGGGCGCTCCCGAGGCCGCTTTTGTAGCGGCGGCGGAGGCGGGGAGGGGCCGGCCCAGGTACGGCCCGGCCCGGCCCGGCCCCGCCCGACGGAGATGCGGAGCCGCCGCGGGCGGACGGGCCGGTGTCGGGGAGGGAAGGGAAGGGAAGGGAAGGAAAGAAAAAGTAGAGGCAGCGCCTCTGCGATCCCGTCCCCCACCTTTCCAACTTCTTATTTTATTTTACTCTGCATCTCTTCAGGCTTGAGCATTTTGGTGACCTTCATGCTGTTCGTGACGTCCAAGTTTTATTAGGTTTAATAATATTGAATGCAATTATCCATTTATAACCTGAATTTGCAGAGCTGCACGCGGATCAGATCAGAGCTTGGTTTCTAAGTTGAAGACGGGGCACAGGTCAGTCCCGGCAGTAGTGTGTTGTGTAAATCTCAAGGATTTAGAATACTCATTTTCCTAGCAAAAGAAGGCTCTGAATCTGCTTTGTGCTAGATTCACATTACTGTTCTTATTTATTCACTCTGCACTGACTGGTAGAACTAAACCAGCACTAAAGCACCTATATTTGGTGACATTCCACACCAGAATCTGGAAGAAAGCCATCAGAGCTAGAAGGAAAGCTGAAAATTGAACCAGGAAGTGGGGAAAATATTCACATTGGTCAGTTAGATGCAGCTAGAATATAAACAAGTTAATAGCTTAAATATTAATGATGTGTATTAATTTCAAATACAACACAGCATCAGTCTGATGGTTTGGAAACATAACTAGTTAGAGCATCGATGCTGTGAGATCATGAAATCATGAAATTCCTCAGACTGTGAATTGCCAGGGCAGTGCTTACATCTCAACAGCTAACTCCAGACAGAAAGTACCTGCCATGGTGGTTTGATTGACTGAAGGCAGAAAATATATTTCCTTCAAGTTTTCTAAAACGAAATAAAAAAAAAATTTTAAAAAAAAAAATTTACTACCTTCAAGCCAGGCAACAGAAACCTTTAAATAAAGAGAAAGAAACCTCTTCCACTTGGATAGCACCGCCAGCCTTAGCATGGAGCACCTATTTCGCATGCCAATCTTTACTGCTCTCTATTGTTTCTGCACCAGGCTTATGAAGTTTTCCAGTTAAGACTTCTGCTTCTGAGATGATTCCCAGCACCTGTGTGCAGCAGAGGGCCAGCTGCTTTTGCCAGACCTCAGTAGACTCATGCCTCCATTGAAAAGGGCTACGATGGTGATGTATATCCTGTTGGAGGCAGGAATTTTACTTTGGAGACGAACTCCGCTATCCAGAAATAATCCCAGGTAGCTCTTCAAGCATGATGACCAACAGCCAGCAGACCATGGGTTAACTATCACAGTCTGGAGTACATTGTGTACCCTCTCCATTATCCTTTTGGATGGAGATGTGCATGGCTAATACCAATAAAGGATGAGTTGGCTGAAGGAAGTGGTGCTGTGGAGATTGGATGGTTCTGTTTCAGCTCCAAAGAATGCATAGAATAGAGAGAAGTTAAATAACAAGAACTCTGAAAGACACCATGGCCAAAACCCCCAGTCTTGCCTTAACCAAGGGACATTTAAATATTAACAGGCAAACCCTGCATTTGCTAATGAGCTCAGTGAAGTGCATGCTGCTGCATACATGACTGCATTACTCAATTCCCCCCTTAGATCATGATATACAGAAGGAGGAGAAGGGGTACAATCTTACACCAATCTTGTGATTGGGCTGTGTACAAGCAGGGTAGAAATGTCATCTGGTTAGGGAGAAGACCCACAAGGACCTTGGAGACCACTGATGGGCTAGTCTCTTCTCCTCTCTTCTCCCTCCTCCCAAACAAGGATGTCTTTATTGGTAAGCTTCTGCACACAATTATTATTATTATTGCTTCTATTAATATCTCTATTGCATCAAATGAATTTATCAACCTCCATTCTGAATCTGGATTTCCATTCCTTCACTAAACCACACTATTCATGGATCTGTGATTGCACAAGTTCCTATTCACCACAACCACACCTACAGGGCTGAAACTTCAATATTTGTGAACCTGTGCTCATGGAAGTTCCTACTGAGCACGACCAGACTTAGGGCCAAGTTGATTATAATCAGAAATCAATCCCAGCTGCACTCAGACCTTCTGATCTCTGAGGACCTGCTCAAACACAAGAGAGCTTATTTTCTTGCAAAATTTCTATGCTGTTAACAAAACACACACGCTAGTGCTATCTATATTAACAGAGGAAAAAGCAAAGTAGATCAAAGTAAGCTCTGAACAGGTGTCCTTTCACTGTAGCCATTAAGAAGCTATTATCACAAGACTAAACTAATTGTTGACTGAAAGGACTGTATTAAAAGACAGGTCATTTTCCTAGAGATGAAAAATTTTATTGAATAAATTCAAATATTTTTGTGGGGAAATACTGTTGAAAGTTGCCTCTCAAACCTGGATCTGTTAGATTTTTGTTACATTTATTAATGTTTTTAATAATATTAAATTTTAACTTGGTCTTGTGTCAGTGATTATGCAAGAACAGTTTGAAAGTAAGTGAATCATTAAAATAACACTATCCAAGTTTGAAAGGAGCTGGTATCCTTTCAGTTTGAAAAATACAATGCAATGAGTTGATGAAGCTTTGCTCAACTTCAGAATTTTGTTTGTTGAGGCAAGCACTTCTTTTCCTGTAGCTGAAGGACTTCAGATGCTATTTAATGTGCAGGACTTGGTAACAGCTCTCTTGTTCCCTTACCAGACCTCTCATGCATTAAGCACGAGCTGCCTTGCAGTTACACTGCAACACAGGGATTATCATCCTTCTATGACCATTAAAGCATTCTTAATGCAACTGACTATGTTTTGAGGACAAAACTGCATTTTGAAAAAGTTCACTGTCTCTTCCAATAATCTCCCCCGATAATCCCTTTCTGTGGAGAGGCATAAACATAACTTCATGCAATACACAAAGCCTTCTCAAGGGTTTGGGCTCTCTGCTATCTGAAATTTATCACCACTGGACTTGTATATTGCAGAAAGTAACATCCCTGTCCCACAAGACTGAATGCTTTGTCTCTGAAACTTTCTGAAAGGAAAAGTCTGTGTCACAGAGAAATTGTGTGTTTCTGCTGTGACATGTGCTGAGTAGCAGACATTTTCCTAAGCTGCCATGGGCAGAATCCTAAGGAATATTATCAGCTGTAACTGCAAGTTATGCACTTTGTGCTTCTCCGTTACCAGTAACTACTAGCTTTTATAAACATCATCTTTCATAACAACTTTGTTTGGGATAGAGATATATTCCTGGATCTCAGTGGAAATAGATCTGAACTCTTAGTGGAACTTTATTCCTTTCTACCTTGTACATGCGTATTTGAAGTTGCTGACATCTGCAGAACTAAGTGTTTTCTGAGACTCAGGATTTAAATGAGAACTGGAGGGAGTGGCTGCCCTGTACAGTGGCTGTACAAGTGTTGCCCAAGTGCCTGAAAGGCAAGAGCCATTTGCTGTTGTGTTTTATACCTGTAGTGTGCTGCAGCAGTAAATGTGCTTTGGCTCAATTTTCCTTTACAAAGCTAAGAGGAGCTTTCAGTAAAGATCTTTCCAACCTCAATAAAAGTTAAAGTGTCTGAGCTGAGAACAAGCACCTATGAAGTAACTCAAATAAATCACTTTAAAATTTGAAATATGTGCTTAGGAAAGGAAGAAGAAGAATTTCAGTGTTGAATCATTGAATTTGAATGATGTTTGTGGACCTGTAACTCATATCAATACCAAAATAAAAGTTTATCAAAGTGGAATCCTTCTGTGGGCCTCCTGGGGAAAGAAAAAAGATATCTCTGAGCTGGATTATGCAAATGAGAGTTACAAATATATATGCCGCAACTGCAATTACAGCACATTGGTGTTTAGAAAGAACATTTAGTCTTGGAGCTATATATACTTCAGTATCTTTGGAGACACCAAATTGCATTAATTGCACCTTGAAACCTGAACTCTGGGTTAATTTCTACTTCATAGTAAAACTCAAAATTATCTTATTTTGAATCAGAACATGACTACTCAAAATACTTATGTGACAGATCACTGTAAAAAAGTTCTAAATGTTTTTCAAGGGCATTAGGAAGCAGGAGAATTTCTTCTGG
Source organism: Emberiza elegans (assembly GCA_024865655.1). NCBI lineage: Eukaryota > Metazoa > Chordata > Aves > Passeriformes > Fringillidae > Emberiza > Emberiza elegans. Next base: position 20,024,245 of record JALJVW010002597.1, on the reverse strand, counting down.
TTGCTGACCATCATACACATTTTGCATTAAATCTCAGTAATTTTAACTTATTGCTTTTAAGTACTAATTGTTCTGTTACTAAAGTTACCTGCCCACATGTAGGAGAATGTGCTCAGTTCATGAAATGTCTCATGGCAGCTCTGCAGGGCTGGAATGCAGGGGTTGAAATCAACCAGCTTTCCATAATTGTAGATGCAAGCTCAGAATGAATGAACATAATCTTTTGCATCTTGTTTTTCCAGACATAAGGCTGTGGTTGTAAGTAATAGACAACTCCATTTTCAGCTGTCAGACAGTACGGCTTCTGCACTTTGGGCTATACATTTCTTGATGACAAAAAAGAAATGAGTGCAAATATATATATATAATTTTTTTAATTTAAGTTTTGTAAACTACAAAATGAACTGAAATAGTTGTATCTACTTTTGGAGTCTAGCTGCCTTGTGGAATTTATTCTGTGTAATGATTGTATGGAGGGAATTATTTAGATGGGTATTTAATTTCAATACAATACAGTTCTCTGTCTTATAAAGAAGAAATTGATTTAAATAGTCTCCTTAAAATGTTGTTGAAGAATTCATATGACTGTGTCAATTTGTGAATATGACCCAGTCATTCCTATATTTAAAAATCTTAGAACTATAGAATTAGAAAGGTCAAAGCTAGTTGCAGTCTTGTACTATATTAGAAAATAACTTTTATTACAGTTTGAGTTTCTTAGCAAAATCTCTGACTCCTATTTAAAATTTCCATGTTAAAAACCTTGTTCAAAAAACTTTGTTAAGAGTAGTGTTTTGGATTACAGAAGGCTGCTAGGATGAACTAATAATGGTAAGAAATTATCAGCAAAAAATTCAATTTCTCTCCTCATTTTTGACAAGAAAATAGGAAGCTATGACCCACAGAACAAAGGAAGAAAATAAAAATAAGAAGACTTATCCTAAGTAAAATTGACTGAAATATTACTCTCCCATCTCCCTCTTTTGTTGTAGTAGCTTTTTTTCTCGTGAGGAAATTATTTGGAAATGCCTCCATTCAAAGTTCTCCCACCAAGGGAAACCTCAGTACAGAAAAGGAGGACTGCCTTGTACATATTGTGCAATGATCTAATACTGGTCTTTCCCAAAAAGGTGGTGAGAACTTCCATCTACTCTGCTGCTTGATGCCTCATAGGCAGGACCTGTGTCCCCTGAGTAAATGCTTCCCAAATGCTTAGGCAAGCATTTAGTTGCTTGTCTGCAGTATCTAATGGATTTTTTATACAAATATCTTTTGAAGAGGGACAGGATGTGTCTCTTGAGAAACAAAACTTTATGGTCTGGCATTTCTTATCAAAATAGTCCCTGCATGAATGAGTGAAATTGGGAACCTGTTTCTTGGATTTCCCATGTGTTACCATGGCTGTGACTAAAGAGAGAGAGAAGGGTACTCTTTAGATTGAATTCTCTAGATTGTAATTATACAGGTTTAATAGCTTTCATTTCCATTTACATGCCAATTTATGTTTCACTATTTTGACTTATGCTCAGTGTGAGAAGGAGATCACAAACTGCTCATCGCAATGTCTTTGAAGCTGTTGTTTATCACATCATAAATATTCCCCTAATAAGAGGGGGTGGCCCTAACCATCCTTCATTTCCATTGCTATCCAGCAGCCTGCTCACAGGTCACCTGAAGGTGCAGGGACAAAGGGCAGCTACCTGTTGAATGCAGTTCTCTGAATCACTGTGTCTGTAAAAATGATCATTCTGTCTCTGAGTGGCCGTTCACAGAAATCCCACTTTGGTGATTAGCCAGCAGGCTTTGAGAAATTAATATCGGGGATTTTAATCAGCTAACCTCTTGAACAGCCACTCAACTAATCTGAGTATCAAGCATAAACATATAAACTCCAGTAGGAGGAACTACTGAGCAGTGAATATATGCAGGAAGCTGCAGTTTGCCTGTTGGGACATCCTGCCACAATTACTTGGGAAAATGAAGCATAAGGTGAATTGAAGGAGTCAGCCTGTTGATATTGTAAGACATTTGTAGTTGTAGATCCACAAGGAAAGTCCAGGAGTTGGGACAGGGGTGAGAGAAAAGGCAAGGAGTCCAAGAGGAAAGTCTTTAAGTGTGTCATTTTATCCTGGAAATAATAAAAGGTAGTGTTTTCCTAATATTCAGAAGGTGGAATCACATTTCCCTGGAGCTGAATGAGAATTAGGTGGAAAATACCAACAACTGTATCTTAATTAAGGTAAATTTGCACTGATATTAAGGATGAATTTTGGATGAGATCTCAGTATTCAGGAAAAATGATAAAATAATTTTGATAAAGACTAAATCTCACAGGAATAGTGTGAAGAGTATCTTGCTTCATTATAAAAGATAAAAAACCTAAGGCAAATTTTAAGATCAAAAAGCAAGGTAAGAATTAAAGTCCTAAAAAATTAACTTTTTAACTGGTGGAATGCAATCATTAATCCTTTTTGACACCTGCGAATGTGAAGATGGTGGAAATTGGATAAGCTGGGTCTGGTATTCCTGGATATTCCTTAATTACTAGTCATCCAACTAACTAAAACCTTGGTTGAGTCATTCTGTTATTAAATAGTCAATGCAGTAAGTCAGAGACTATTCTGATGTCCCCAATGATGTTATCAGCATAGAGTTATATTAAATAAATCAGAAATTATAATGGAAATAGAGAGGCATAGAAGTTGAGTCAGACATGTTAGCAGTGCCTTACTTACCCTTGCCAATATCTGCTATATAAAAACCACAAGGTATTTGTCACAGCACACATTGCAGTTGAGACAGCCACAATGCACAGGGTATCACCATACAATTTCAGAAAGCTCCAGCCCATGCAGAGTAGCACCATACCACTTCAGGTGCTTCAACCCATGCAGAGTAATGTCACACCACATCAGAAGGCTGCAAGTATCTGCCCTTGTTGCTCTTTAGCCCAGCCTTTATACCCCTCATGTTGATGCATTGCACCTGTGTGCCCTCTGTTCCCTTTGGTGGTTGGTCAGTGCCCCTGGGCACTGCATGGCTCATTGCTGTCAATGCTGCTCACCCACTTCTCACAGCTGTAGCCCATTGGGGATGAGCCCATTGGAGATGAGCCCCATTCCAAATTACCACAAACTGTGTACCTACATATTTCTAGTTGTGAAGTCTTTCTCTGGATTTGACCTTTATCACGGACCATTGCTAAGTTAAGAAACAGTTTTCCTGAATTTCTAAAAGTTAATGTATGCATGGCTCTTGGTGCTCTGAAGGCAGTGCTAATCACTGGAAAAGACATGGGGTTTTGGCTTTTATGAAATTAGACTCACCTCAGGAATATCCTGCTTGTGAGATGCAGATACAGGTACCAACTCCTACAAAAACATCAATGTACTTAAAACCGCACCTTGCACATTCCATACATTTGATTTTCAGTATTTGTGTCAACAGAAACACAACACTTATATACTGCTGACAGATGTTCTTCAAGACTTTCAAAAATTACGTATTAGTTTAAATATTAAGAATAGATATGGTCAGTGAATGAGGTTACTGAATAAGAAAACAGTGGGTTGTGGCATAAACTATGACTATTCTGACCAAATTTTGATTACAGCTGACCCAAATCTAGAGGCAGAAACAGAGGGTATAGATGAATAAAATGATTCTATGGAATTAACAAATCTTTCAAGGTAAAACTTAGCTGAAATGTTACCTTCTTGAAACAAGCTCATTCCAGTCAGTGGCTTTGTGAGATTTAGAAACCTGGACAGTAAACAAATCCTCCCCTTCCTGCCATTCACAAGCTCTTTTCCATAGTTTTTGTTAATTCTTAGCCACTGTCACATAAAATCTCATCACACAGCCAAGCTCCAGGCTTCACATTAATCTTCACCTAAGAAAAAGTTCTGTGAAAAGTGAGTATCTTGAGGTACCAGCAGATCAATGGCTCCCAATTAAGGTGTCCGTTCTAAAGCAGCAGGAAAGAACAGAAGTGCCTTCCCTCATCCCACTGGCTTGGATTACCTCTGAAAATCAGAGAAAAAGGGCAGGAAAATTCTTCTAGGTGACACCAAGGGAGGAAAGAAAAATGCACACAGTGAATGCACTCTCTAAGCCAATTCTGGACATGTTCTTTACATTCTCAAACACAGACCTTTGTGAGTCAGGTCTTCTCTCACAGAGACTAATTAAATGTCATATTTCAAGTACTTGTATTCTCTTGATCATCTGTTAAATATTTGTGTTTTGCTGACATGGTGTTCCTTTCTTTGTCAGTTTAGGCACTGCAACACTCTCTCGCAACTTAAACAAAATCAACATTCAAACATTCAGAGAGTAACTATGTTTAGTTACTTAAAACCACAACAAACTGTGTTAATTTAGGAATTTGAATGCTTATTACAATATTCTGGAGGTATAGAGGATTCCTGGGAGTGAAAATTCTTGAACTGAGATCTTGAATTCCTATAGATTATGACAGTTGGGAGGAATGACTTGTGGTTCAAGTAATTAACTGCAACTCTTTAGATGTTTGAAGAGCTGGCTGTAAACAAATTAAGTGTAAGAATACTATTTCACATATGTCCAGGACATGAAAATACTTGATAAATATTCTTGAATCATACAAAGACAAAAACAGAAGTCTTCTGAATACATAGTAGATTGTTGCTGTCACAAAACATAGATTTCCATAAATTAACTGAAAAGCTCTGTGAAGATTAACATTCACTGCAACCTGAAAGTAGTGAAGTAGTGCATGGTATTATGGAAAGAGAATGGAACAAACCCCTAGACAGGCTCAGAGAAGATGGAAATGGGGATTGGACTCTTGACAAACAAGCAAGAGATGATCTCAAGAATCTTATGAATATGATACAGCTGAGATAACAATATACTATTCATCTCTATTTTTGCTATTATACTGGATGGAGAATAAAATCATCTGCAGTGTAAATTATGTAACTCAGCACATTAATTTGTACTTTCCCTGCTATTTCCCATATAGGCTTTCACTTGTAAATGTGTCAGTGCACATCTTCCACCTGTGGATGCATTCAAGGTTACACACTGTTTCTCCATTGTAATTAAGCTAAAAGTCTAGACCAGGAAAAATACATCTAGGAATGAATACATGTAGTTCTTGTGCTGGTTTTTGGATATAAACTGTTTTCCTCTCTGCCCCTGCAGTGAGTATACTGGACATGTGCAAGAACATGGGAGGGGAAAAAGCCAGGGCAACTGACCCAAACTGTGCAAAGGGATATTGCATAAACATGATGTCATGTTCAGCACCAAAGACTTCAGGAAAGAATTAGGATAAGGGACATTTGTTCTCATTGAATCTGTTTTACCAAGTAACCATTATGTGTGCTAAGGTTCTTCCCAGAAAATAGCTAAACATCTGCCTGTCAGTGGGAAGCAGAAAATAAATTCCTTAATTCAATTTTCCTGTGTGTGCAGCTTTGCTTCACTTATTAAACTGTCTTCATCTTGGCCCCCTTCTTTTCAGCTTCTGATCTTGCAATTCTTTGCCCCATTCTGTTTGGGCAGGGCAGTGTGGGGCAAGCCACTGGGTACTTAGCTGCTGGTGAACCCACCACAAGTTCTAACATCAGTATTGTAATTACTTGGGGAAAAATCTTTTGCAATTGCAAAGTCAGATTTTTTTCTTCCTTTTTTGCAGATGCCATTCTGTGGCACAACTTCTAAAAATACATAAAAACCATAAAAGTTATCCAACACCAGCAGGTTTCTTGTATTTGAATCTAAGTAAATCTATAGAGGGGAGAGAAGAAATGTTTTACTTAATTGCATTTGGAGGTCTCACTTTTTTGTTATTCTGCTCATGATGTTGTGTCTGTGTATTGTTATTTCCTGTATGCCATGGACCTTGTGCAAGAGGATATCCTGGGATGGTGACCTCCAATAGAAAGCCAAAGGACTCCAGCAGCTGGAAGGGCCTTTTATCATCTCAACAGATGCCCAGGACTTTGTCAAGTAGTAGCTGCACTTTGCTACAGCAGATGCATTTGAACAGTCTTGAATGGCAAAAGGAAAAACAGTCCAGTCATGGGGTGTAAGTGAAAAATTGTTGTATTTAGCATATTTCTGGAGTCCTGTACCTTTCGATGTTGTCTTGTGGGCTGCAGATCTTCACAGCACAGACTCTGGGTCTTCCTCAGTCAGGGCTCCTTCGAGGCACTCCCCAGCTGGCCTGCCCACCCCCTTTTATCCCAGTTACCTTGACTGGCTACAGCTGCAGCCCAATGAAGGACATCACAGCTGCAGCCCATCAAGAATAACTGGGACCTGCCGGGGCAAAGATATTCAGATACAATACAGACCTAATTGACATAGACTCAAAGGTCACTTACACAATACATATCTTTTCAAGGGCCTCCTATAAAAAATTGTGTTTCCAAATAAAGGTATCTGAAGGAAGAAACTTTTTGGAGATTATTAAAGAGATATTGTAGACTGCATATCTTGTTTAGTATTGCATAAATAGAATTAGTTTAATGCTAACTATATCTGGGAAACTCATGGTTAGGATATTCCTGAGTATCATCACAGATTAATGCTGTGAGGGTCATTTCAAGGATTGCAACCCACACTTTAGAGCTACAAGGAAATGCAGACAAAATAATTATACTTGTAAATAATCTGGTTCTCTAATTTAAAAAAAAAAAATCCATATTTAGTAGTTGGAACTGTTCTACTTCTGTTCCCGCACAGCGGAACTGGACAGAAAACATACTGGTGTCCGTCAGATATTTCAGACGCAAACATTCCTGATGTAGTTTTGCTTAATCTAGATAGTTTAACAAGAACAAGTGAGATCTGAGAAAGCCCAAGCAAAAAATATGTATCAAATACATTTTTTGTCATATAGTTTCCTGCAGACTCACAGAAAATAAGGTGTGTACCATGCAGAATCTAGGAATTTAAGTTTGTATCTAGGAGATTTTAAATTTTGTTTTCATCATACGTCACTGAAACACAAGCTAAAAGTTCTACATGTGAAAGAACAAAAAAGCAAAGTTTTTATTTTTGTAAGGTTTAATAACATTTTATTTGACATTATTAAAGCAAATATCCATTTAAAGTAATATAATGCATACTTCAAAGACTACAAGCAATGAACTTATTTGGAAAGATTTACTTCAAAACTATCAACAAACAGCCAAGGCAAACTGAATTTGCTGACAGCAGAGAAAAGACATCAGTAAGCCAAGACTGAAATGTAATTTCTAGTATAATGACAAGTAGCTGCCAAATAAAAAGCAGTAGATGAATTACACATTTAGTTTGTTACTGGTGCCACACACGCTTCTGCCATAGTAGGAAAAGCAGCTTACTTGATGTCACAGAGAAGAGCCACTCCTCTCAGAATCCAGTGGTCAGGAGACTTTGCTGTCTTTAAAAATATCTCTGTAATAAAGTTCAAACCTGTCCTCTTGGGCTTCTTGTAAAGAGGACAAACATAGAGCCTGGAATCCCTAGGTCTGGTTGAATCAACAGCAAACATATGGAGCACAGGCAGCTGGACAAAAAGAATCTTTGGTGAAGACTCAACAAGTATGCTTCTTCGTTTGTCCCAGCCTGCACCTTCCAAGAAGAGCCCGTAGATATAAACTCCTTCCTGTGTGAAGAGTAAGCAGATACATCACAACATATAAAGCATAATAATCTTTTTAAACCATTGAAAAAGTGTATGTTTTATAGTAAAAAATATCTGACATTGAATCTCTTCAAACGATTTCATTTTAAATTATAATATACTCCTTTTTCAGAAGATAATGCTCCTGAAATGGAGGGCAACAAAGGTTGTTTAATAAAGTCTGTATACTACAAAGTTTAATGTAAAGTTTACTATAAATTCCAAAAATTAACAGGTGATACAATGAAACAATTCTTTTAACTAAATATTTTTCTAACTTAATTAATATCTTCATACTTAGTGTTTGGCTTCTATGCTGAGCAAAAACATTAGGGTGAAGACAGTAGTAACTTTTTCCTCTATCAATCCAAAATGACTCAATGATGCATAATATAAACTAAATACCAAAATTAATACCGAAATATCTTTGCATGTCATACATACAGAAGGAGGTGATATGATTTCTTCCTTGGTTAGCTTTAGCACATCATTATGCACTGCAACTTTATCTAAAGCCCAGTCTTTATGTGCTCGAGTCGCTTCTTGTTTCATGGCTGTCAGGAATCCTTGAGAAATGAAGCCAGACATTTAGTATTTATCTCACATTATAAAATAAAATCTTGCTCAGTTATTAGCATGGTTCTTCACTGAACTTGCAGACAGATAATCAGAGTTGTATTGAAAAAGGAGCATCCTGACTAATGATAGCAAACGTGGCTTTGGGACCAAAATAGGAACAAGTGACAAAAGTAGCATACTGTGAATTACACCAAGAAAAATATTTTTGAATGGCATGTACTTTTTTCTTCTGTTAAATTACTCTATTAAGAAATATTTGGTCAGGGCACTGACCAACAAATTATCATAAGGCAATCAACTACAGGATCCGTGATAAAAGTGTCTTTCAAGAAAGAATTTCAAGGCAAACAAGTTATCCATTGTGTGAGCTGATGTTTATGCAAAGGCAACTTAGCTAAAAGGTGGGGGTGTTTTAAATGAAAGAAATAGAATAAATTTCATTGATGGAAAACAGAAAATATGTGTCCGAATATGATAATAAAATCACTATGTGAGTGTGGGGAATCTAGTCAATGCAGTGCCTATGAAGAATATTTTTCATTGTTTTGAATATGTTTCACATGTTTTGTTAGGGGGAAAAAAGGGTGTCAGATAGAAATTAAGGTAGAGGATGACATAACTGAGCAGCAAGTTAGGTGATTTTTTGAATATTGTTTCGAACAGACTTTACAGAAATTTGAAATAGGAAAGGTTTGAGATGCAAAGGGCTGAACAGTTTAAGTACAGATGACTGAGCAGCAAAGAGGTTTGAACGTGTTATAAAGGAAAAAGCTACAAAACCAGAAACACCAGTACCAAATACCTGGTTGTTTCTGTGTGTGTCAGAAGACAACAATAAAGTCATCAAAAACTCAATATCTGCTATTTTAAGCTACGTGGTGAAGAACTGCTTGGAATTGAGAGTCATAGAGATCAAGAGGAAGAAAGAGAAGTTAACAAAGAGAACTGCACTCTTAATAGTGAATTTCCTGGTGAGCAGTATTACAAATATAGTCTGATATTACAAATATACTCACCTCACCCCTACCCACAGCACACTTTTTGCACTTAGCAAACCTCTCTCTAGAGGAAGGAGAGAAGGAGGGAGGAAGGAGGAAGTCCTTCTAGCTGAAGGACCACTTTTGGGTTTTTTTAACACAGAGGTTGAAGCAATAATAAAGCTCAAGACCATATGTATCTCAGGTTTGTTGCCTGTTAGGCTAAATGTTTTAATTTGTCAAAAGGATGTAGTCCATTATCTTCTTTTACACCATTGTGAGTGCTGCTTTTGAATCATCAGAGATCAGTATGCTTATTAGCTGTGCCACTTAGCATACAAATGATGTTTTGACTGGCATCCCAATACCATCTTTTAATAATAAATTGGATGTACTCCAGACATCTCAGTTGTTTCTGAAAGTGACTCTAAAATAGACTTTGGTATTAGTAGTTTTTACAGTTCTGGCAGCAGGAAGGCCAGTAAGAACAGAAGAATCACAAAGCAAAGGTAACTCATATAACATTCAAGAATTTCAGAGGTTAGTTCTAATTAAAACAAAAACACACACACAAAAAAAAACCTCAAAGCTATCACACACAAGTTTCTTATGAGAATTTTGTATGTGTAGTTACATAGGCTGAAGGAGATTCTCTTAGATACATACACCTTATAAGGTAATGGGTTTTTTTACTCATGGAGATGGTTAAAATTTTTTTTACATCCTCTTTCCTCTAAATGGTAAAAATATCAAACTATAACAGATAATGATAGATAATGTTTACTTGTACTTCACAGCATATTTTTGATGGATTTGAAGAAAATGTTCATTAAATAACCTGTGAAATGGATACATACATTTTGATGATTCTTTGTGAAAGACAAAGAACTGCTATAAATTGTGGTACTATTGCACGCTCATAGCCCACACTGGAAGAGAGATGGGAAGTTCACCTGATCCAACCCTTCATGGGAAAGAGAAGACTAGATGAGGTTATCTAGCACCATCAAATTACATCTTGAAAACCTCCAGAAGTGGGGACTTCACCATGTCTCTGAAGAGGTTGTTCCAGTGAGTGATGGATCTTACTGTACTGCAAAAAGTCATTTTGTTGCTACTGTATCATCTTGCTCTAGATTAAAGCTCTTCCATACTCGCAATTTATGGTTTGGAATGAGTTAAACAGTTTCAAACCAGAGAAAAACAGTATTTTCTTCAAAAGCTATATCATTATTGTTAAGTATACTTTCTTTAGAAGATGTATAATATCATGCTACAATATGTCAGCAAGATTAACTGTTTTCTTTATTAACCATGTTTTCCTTCTTGTAATATAAAAACTGTGGGTTTGGGTCAGACTAAAAGATCAGAAAACCACAGAATCACATAGAATGTTTGGGTTGAGAGGGACCTTAAAAAATCATCAAGTTCCAACTCATCTGCCATGGTTAGGGTCACACAAAAAAAAAAAAAAAAAGAATTTCACTAGACCAAGTCCAATCCAACCCGGCCTTAGACACTGCCAGGAATGGGGCACCCACACTTCTTTTGTCAATCTGTTCCAATGCCTTAACCCCTCACAGTAAAAAATTCTTCATAGATTTAGTTCTAAACCTACCTTTTTTCAGTTTAAATTTGTCCTCCCTGCTCCTATCACTAAATGCAGTTGTGAAAAGTCCCTCTCCAGCTCTCTTGTAGCCCCCTCTAGGTACTGGAAGGTGCGATAAAAGTCACCCCCAGAGCCTTTTCCCTGCGGCTGAATGGCCCCAACTGTCTCTTCCTGCCTTCATAAGAGAGGGGCTCCAGCCCTCTGATTGTCTTCATGGCCCTTTGCTTCACTCACTCCAGCAGGCTCACACCCTTTCTGTGAGGGCCCCAGAGCTGGATGCATCACTCAAGGTGGACTCTCACCAGAGCAGAGCAGAGCAGAGCAGAGGGGCAGAACCACCTCCCTTATCCTGCTGGCCACACTCCATTCAATGCAGCCTAGGCTAAGGTTGGCTTTCTGAGCTGCGAGTGCACATGGAACCCATTTTTCATCTTGGCTCCTGTGACACACTCTGGCAGTATAACCATTGAAATACTACTGTTCAATACATTAGTACTCAAGTCTTTTCAGTAGCCTTACCTTGTGGATTAAAGAATCCAGTTATCCAAAACACCTTTGGTCTTCCTTGAAATATCCAATTAGATAATTGAGCATTTCTCTCCAAAAGATCAGTAAACCAGAAGCCAAGCGTGGAAGACTCCCAAGATACTCTTCTCCATACTTGAGGGATTCGAGCATCATACATGTTATCAAGTGCATCTCTTAAATTCTGAAGGAATTAAATATTATTCAAAGTAAATAAATCAATATTTTAAAGCACAGTATTCCATATGTAGTAGAAGCACTTTACTTGCCTCACTCATAACAATAGTTCCATCTATGGCTAGTTTCAGATCATTCAAACTGGTGCGGACAACTGTGATCACCCTCTGCATGCGGTCAATTTCTTGACGAAGAAAAATATTCATAGAGTTTAGTACTCCCATTTTAACTAAACGAGCCTTTACCTAAATTATAAAAGCACAAAAGGAATTTAGTTAAGTCTAAATCGTTGAAACGCCATTGTAGTATGCAACATTTTAACTACCCGTGTGTTCAGAAAAGTAAATATTAGATTTGTGTATTATTCAACTAACATTTATCTCCTTAAAACTGCTGCAGTTTTTACTTTTTGTCTGATACAACCCAATTACACATGATTTTGCTAGAACAGGACTTCACCCAGAAGGCCCAGGAGACTGCTATCACAAAATGTCCAGACTGACTTTCTCCTGTTTTCCCAAGTAGCTTTGCAAATCCAAGTGTAGTCTCTCCATGGCCAATTGTTAGACGTCTTGATTTCAGATAAAAAAACTTCATACCAATTCATGCTGGTAGCAATAAGGGTGTTGGTTCCTTACTTGAATCTGCGACTATTTATATGATGTTTTGTACAATTTGGTGTTTCTTTTTTGGAATGTGTAGTGGGAAAACTCAACAGAGAGAACAGTAGGACAAGACTAAGGTTAGCTTGCCTCATGAGGTATGTAATCTGGAGGAAGTTTCTCTAGCATGTCTTCAGCCAAACGATAAACAACTGATTCACGAGTTTCTCCAGATCCTCCAGCACTTTCTTTAGGCTGAATGTTGGTAATAGTATCCAGAACATCAGCTGATGTATTTCTCTGGTATCTGAGAGGATGAAGAACATGCTATAAGTTGCATAGAACTTTTTAATAGTTAATGATAACTTTGTAGAACACACAAAAAAAAAGTTTGCCATGAAGTCAAATCAAAACTCGCACAAAACTGGTTTTCTTTGCATCCTGCACCACCCATAATACACTGCATAATACACTGATCATGAAGGTTTTAAAACCACAGTTTTAAAGAATATGAACTTCCCTCTTCCCTGTTATACACTTGCTGTGTGCCTAATTCAGGGATAAGAAGGAGGTCTGCAAGCTGAGATGGTGAGGTGGCAGAAAAACCTACGATACTAGGGATTCTGAGGAAAGGGAAGGAAATGGCATATTCCTGATTAATGTCTTCTAAAGAGCTATTTGTTGAGAAGAAGCAATAAAAGTTTTGTAACAAGGAAAAATATTTGCCTCATTCATTACATCTTAAAAGTGTAACACAGAAACAGGAAAAGGTGGAGGTATAACTCTGAAAGCTGCCCCTTTAATAATTAGTAAATCCATTCTGCTTTCAGATGTTTCAGGATTAATGACAAGGGCTGCTAGATTTACAGCACTGCAGGTAAAAAACTTCTATTCCATAGTGAAGCATGGGCAGTGCTAATGCAAATTAATGTTCTGAGTCAATAAAAAAATGCAAATTAAATTTGTGTGGCCTTAGGTAATGAAAGATGGTAGACCACATCAGTCCTTCAAAAGAAGAATTATGGGAGTATTTTTTTGGAGTGCTATCCAGTGGCATAGAGCTATGAGAGGAAATAAGAAAGAAAGCCTGAAGTACTGAAGTGTCAGCAATGCCTACTTTTACCATATGGAATCAGCTACACAAGGAACAGACATCAATGAGTGATGCAAATGAAAGAAGGACATGCATTTATACTGATTCAAAGCCACGATTTGCATGTCAGCATTACTTTTCAACTTTCCTATGATACCCATCTCCTTCTATTACTTTGTCATACATAATTATATAAGACATGAAATCAAGGATAGAATGTGTGAACTAAAGCACCTAAAGATGCTTTGGATACAGTGTCACAATACCAGAGAAGCTAGATACTACAGTATTTCAGCAAAAAAAAAGTGTGAATGCAATTATAAAGACTATAAATCAGAAAAATGAAAGAAATACTACTGTGATTTTGCTTCTCTGAGGATATAATTTCTGCTTCTAAAAGTAGGAATGGTGGGGGCTTTCAAGGATTTTCATAACCCTTGACTTTAGACTCAAAACTCTCAAGCCTTTTTTCAATTTATGGCCCCATTAAAAGAATGAAAGATTTATTCAAGACCACATATGAGCAGGAAAGATAAAAATTCTCTTGAATTCATGGCTTTATTGGTAATTTGGATGACATACTGGTGGTTGTAACCTTTCCTTTTTGTCTTGCTGATTTAACAAGTAGTGATTAGAGATATGTGAACCTTCCTCTTCATACTGTAAGCACCATTCTTCCAATTCTGCTGTCAGACTATTTTATGTAGAAGGTATGGGTTCCCTGATTATTACATCAATTAAATTATTATAAATCACAGAATTTTAAAAATGGTCTTTCTAAATCTAAAAAAAAAAAGGAATAGAAACTATTTTAAAAAGAAGGTAGTATGCAAACTTTGGGGAAAAGGAGAAAATGGCTTTTGAGAAACAGCATCAAAGGAATGGAATCAAAGGTGATATTGATTGGTGATATTCCTTTCTTAAATGACACAAGCTAGGAACCTTCTGAAGAGGAGAAGTTACATGAATCTTGGATAAATAACAGCTACTCTTTGAACAAGACTTTTTTGTAAATAAAAATAGAAAAGACAAAAATATATATCTTGGTCTTTACATAATTAAAAGTAATTTTCCACTGAGGAAGTGAGGTTAAAATACCAAGAAAGAATTTCATTTACATACCACTGGGACATATTCAACATAAAAATCATTCTGGAACAAATTTTTTCTGGCCATTTTATTCCAAATAAAATGAAGTATAGATGCAAACAATAACAATAAAAAGATGGCAGAAATCTGTAGAGGAAGTACCATGTTCCTGAGAATGGAATCAGTTGCACGTGATGGGTTGACCCTCATCACATGTAGATATTTATGTGTAGACGTCTCCATAACAGCTCTCTGTCTTGATTGCCCTATTCAGCTCATGTATTTTAGATGTCTGCTTTGTGATGAGAGAAATTGCACTTTACAAGGATCTATTTTTCTCTATTACTGTTAAGCAAGTCTGTTAAGCAAGAGTAACTAGAAAGGAAGATACAGCAACATTAAACGAATCTCATTTATTGTGTCAGTGTTGCTTAAAGTATGTAAGATAAAGCACTCAATACCTATTTATATATTTTTTCCCCAAAATGGTATTGTAAAGTGAATTGTGTCATAAGAAGAAAAAAGAAAATTAATTTTCTGTGGATTCTAGGCTACAAAAAACATTTATTAAGAGTATTTTCTCAAGAATTTGGATGTGACATACTATTATTTGATAGCTGGAATATGTGCCATCAGGGATCTTCACTGGAATTGAAAACTAAGAAAAAATGCACGTGACAGAACCATTGCTTTAGCTTTGAATAGAAGACTGCAGCATCTATTGCAGCATGGTGTTCAAAACCTTACATTCATCAGCTTGCAATAGCTTAACAAAAATTCAGCTACATTTAAGGCTTTAGAAGGGAACCAATTGGGAAGGGGTTTTGGCAGAAGATTGTCAGAATATTCCTTTCCTGCTCAGGTACCTGTTAACTATGTGGCTTTGCAGAGCCTATGATTCATACAGCAAGTTAAAATCATTCTCAATGACTTCAGGTGTTAATCCTTAATGAAAGCATTGAAACTCATTGAAGCCTTACAATTGGAA
Organism: Emberiza elegans; assembly: GCA_024865655.1. Classification (NCBI taxonomy): domain Eukaryota; kingdom Metazoa; phylum Chordata; class Aves; order Passeriformes; family Fringillidae; genus Emberiza; species Emberiza elegans. Next base: position 20,008,946 of record JALJVW010002597.1, on the reverse strand, counting down.
CCAAGAGCGTGAGCTTTTGGCTGCAATGTACAACTGCCTTGTTAAACTAGTGAGAGATAATATTTTTCTTGTCCTCAGTAATAGTAACATGGAGAGGTCTTGGCTCTCTCAGGGTTTCAACTCTAGCAGCTAGCCTTCTGCATACTCTGAGACAACTTGATAAGATATTATAAGGAGAATTTGAATAGAATTTTATATTGTATGGGATGCTAATCCATTTGGTCTGTGCATCAAAGATGAAATTCAGACACAGTAGCTGTGCATTGTTGCTTATAACAAACCATGATACAACATAGAAAAAAGCATGAAGCTGTTGAACGTTTTCCCCAAACTCTAAAGAAATACCTACAAGGCAGAATCTACAGGAGAAAAAAATGGGCTAAAGTAACAGGAATATGTGGAGGTACCAAGGGGAAGAAAAACTGAGCACTGAATAGAAACCAGAGAGCTGTTCCTACTCACTAAAACCTCCAACAGTATTAGTCTCAAGTTTCCTCCTATAAATTAGCTCTCCTACTAGCCTAATTTTGGATCTACAGCATGTCTCTCTTCAAGACTTTGTTTAGCTCTCTGTTAAATCTTGGCTCGTCTTTTTTCTTTAATCATTTCTGGAGGGAGGTCTTGCAAGTATCAGGGAATGATTTGAAACAGAATCTACTCTCAGATTCTTTTCTTCACAAACATATATTAACAGCAGTATGTGCTAGTAGGAGTTGACAATAAAACTGTACTCTTCTCACAGCACACCTAGAATACAGGCCTCTTGACATGGCATCAGCCTCTCAACTTTGACACTGAAAAATTTTGGAAAATTATAGTTTCATCCAAAAATATTAGATGATGTTAGGCTTTCACAGCAGCTCTGCATTTCAATATTTAAAAGTAGAAAAATAGCTACATGAAGAAAAATTGAATGTGGAATGTGGACATACTGCATATGAAAATGCAATATTTCATGGAAGAATTATTAAGAACTTCAGTGAAAAAAATATGATGATGTTCATATCCTTTCCCAGGGCATATAATATTAGAAAGAAATAAAGGGCAAGCTGTTAGGCAGATTGTTTGGACTGAAAGATTGAATTCAGTCAAGGATAAAATTTTAAGTGGAGCTAGTACTTGGTGCAGTTGAAAAGCCTCTTTTAAATAATGGAAATGGCCAGACCGATTGCAACATAAGTTTGTAGTTGCATCCAAAGACGTGATTGTAAACCAAAAGAAAATCCAGAGAATCATTTAACAAGTGTGCACAGAAAAAAAAACTGCTTGAAACAGAAGGCCAATACTAGAAATTTTCTCCAGTTGAACTGTATAGATCAACCTATCACATGATCATATTAAAGTTTCATAATGCTTTCAATTAAAAAAAAGTAAAACCATGAGGAGTAAGTAATAAGAGTTCCAACTGCTTTAAAAGGACGTGTAAAACATAGCTGAAGATATTGCATTTATAACAATGTACATACACAGGAAGCGTTCCACTTCAACAGTGAAATTCACATGAACCCTAGGTTTCCAATGCAAAATATACTTTACTTAAACACTTGATAGGAATTTGTTCCCAAATACCAAAAGAAACATTCTCCATTTTCAATATGTTGAGACCTACTTACGTAATATCAGCATTGGGATGGAGACCAAACACCTCTGGGGTGTCCATGGCAGGAAGTAACTGGATGAATTCAAAGTACTGTTCCAGAGTTTTGCATACTGGGATTTTATAGCCAGTGTAAAAGCAGAAAGCACTGTCAAACATACTTTCATTAAACCATACCTGTGAAAAATCCATGGGGAAAAAAGAAAGACAGCAATTATTTTGCTACTTAGAGGGCTTTTAAACCTCACTTTTACTCTTGGAGGATTAGGATTCTTGTTTCAGCTACTGCATCTAATTTTACTTTAAGACAAATGTAAATCATTAAGAATTATGTCTATTAAGTTTGACTCCAGCTTAGTCTTTTTAAGCTTCTGCTCCTCACGAAAGAGGAACCAAAGGGAAGATCCTCACTGCCAAAGAGTGATGTTTTGAAAAATCTGTTTTACTTTGAAAACTGGTGAAATGTACACTCAGCCGAAAGAAGACCTTCTGATGTCTGTATTACAGCTGCCAATAACAATGACAAATACTGTATTTCCAAGATCTCCTACCCTTGCAAAGCAATTAAGAAGACGTTTATCATAGTCATCTGTGACTCGGCCTCCATACTGTACTTCTCCAATCATGTAGCGTACTGTGTTCCATGATATCCCCTGGATGCAAGTAAAGTACATGAAAGAGTATAGTTATTATATGTAAGAAGAACATTTTAATTTAAGTACAATCTGAAACTCATAACGTTCTGAAATGCAAACTGAAAAAATTATATAACAATACGTTATTTCTAATGTATTTACTGAGCTCAACTCTATAATTTTATAGAAGGGTTGGGCTTGATCCTGCTACTATAAATATAGAATCACAGGATCATTTACATTGGAAAAGACCTTTAAGATCATTGCATCCAATCTTGACCAAACACCAATTTAGACCATGGCACTAAGAGCCATGTCCAGTTGTTTCTTCAACACCTACAGGCACAGTTACTCCACAGCCTTCCTGGGCTGTCCATTCCAATGCTTGACAACCCTTTCCACTAAGAAAATCCTCCTGATGTTCAACCTAAACCTTTCCTGGCACAGCTTGAGGTTATGGCCTCTTGTCCTGGCACTGGTTGCCTGGGAGAAGAAGCCAATCCCCACCTGGCTACACCTGCCTTTCAGGGAGGTGTAGAGAGTGACAAGGTCACCCCAAGCCTCCTTTCTCCAGGCTACACACTCCAGGTCCTTCATATACCTTGATCTCTAGAAGTAAAATCTCATTTTATATATATATATTTATTTATTTATTTATTTATTTAAATATATATATATATATATATATATATATTTGACCTAAAATATATATATATATATATATATATAAAATATTTCTTATTACCCCCATTCCATCCTCCCTGCGCATCCCCTTCTCCCTATTTCTCATTTTTCTCTCTCGGCTGAGTGCTGCTTCATAAGGAATGGCTATTCCTGCTAGGCAGTAGAAGATCTAATAATAGCTGTAGAGAGGTTTGATTTGCTCTATCAAACTCGGTAAATATTTTAGCTCCCTTTCCAAAACAGATAACATACAGACTTGTTAATTTTGGATACAGTGAAAAAGAAAAACAAATTTTAATGTTCTTCACAAATATGTATTTTTACATGCATGACAGCACATAAAATATCTCAGCTTGATTTTCTTGCAGAGAACCTCAACCTTTGATCATTAGAAGTGGCACTAAATGAATAGCAATGAGTGAATTATGATAAACATGAGGAAAAAACAATATCTGCTGCCATTCAAAGCATTAAAATGTACTATATAAAGATTTTAGCATTCACCTTCTTGATGTCAATTTTTTTTAGGTGATTTATTATAAACTGAATGCTGGCTGTAAAGTCTGCTGAGTTAAATTCATAGGGAATATTCCAACCCAAAGGTCCAAACTTGCGTCGCTCCTTAGGAATAAAATTAAAACCAAATATATTTATGAAACAACTTAAAATTTTCTTTCCATAATAAATTTCAATAACAATACCAGTGGAGTAAAGAATTGAACTGGAGAAGAAATGTAGCCTAGGAAATAGCTGTATGCCTCAAACATATCAATAATACAGTTATAACAATGTACATACACAGGAAGCGTTCCACTTCAACAGTGAAATTCACATGAACCCTAGGTTTCCAATGCAAAATATACTTTACTTAAACACTTGATAGGAATTTGTTCCCAAATACCAAAAAGAAACATTCTCCATTTTCAATATGTTGAGACCTACTTACGTAATATCAGCATTGGGATGGAGACCAAACACCTCTGGGGTGTCCATGGCAGGAAGTAACTGGATGAATTCAAAGTACTGTTCCAGAGTTTTGCATACTGGAATTTTATAGCCAGTGTAAAAGCAGAAAGCACTGTCAAACATACTTTCATTAAACCATACCTGTGAAAAATCCATGGGGAAAAAAGAAAGACAGTAATTATTTTGCTACTTAGAGGGCTTTTAAACCTCACTTTTACTCTTGGAGGATTAGGATTCTTGTTTCAGCTACTGCATCTAATTTTACTTTAAGACAAATGTAAATCATTAAGAATTATGTCTATTAAGTTTGACTCCAGCTTAGTCTTTTTAAGCTTCTGCTCCTCACAAAAGAGGAACCAAAGGGAAGATCCTCACTGCCAAAGAGTGATGTTTTGAAAAATCTGTTTTACTTTGAAAACTGGTGAAATGTATACTCAGCCAAAAGAAGACCTTCTGATTTCTGTATTACAGCTGCCAATAACAATGACAAATACTGTATTTCCAAGATCTCCTACCCTTGCAAAGCAATTAAGAAGACGTTTATCATAGTCATCTGTGACTCGGCCTCCATACTGTACTTCTCCAATCATGTAGCGTACTGTGTTCCATGATATCCCCTGGATGCAAGTAAAGTACATGAAAGAGTATAGTTATTAAATGTAAGAAGAACATTTTAATTTAAATACAATCTGAAACTCATAACGTTCTGAAACGCAAACTGAAAAAATTATATAACAATACGTTATTTCTAATGTATTTACTGAGCTCAACTCTATAATTTTATAGAAGGGTTGGGCTTGATCCTGCTACTATAAATATAGAATCACAGGATCATTTACATTGGAAAAGACCTTTAAGATCATTGCATCCAATCTTGACCAAACACCAATTTAGACCATGGCACTAAGAGCCATGTCCAGTTGTTTCTTCAACACCTACAGGCACAGTTACTCCACAGCCTTCCTGGGCTGTCCATTCCAATGCTTGACAACCCTTCCCACTAAGAAAATCCTCCTGATGTTCAACCTAAACCTTTCCTGGCACAGCTTGAGGTTATGGCCTCTTGTCCTGGCACTGGTTGCCTGGGAGAAGAGGCCAATCCCCATCTGGCTACACCTGCCTTTCAGGGAGGTGTAGAGAGTGACAAGGTCACCCCAAGCCTCCTTTCTCCAGGCTACACACTCCAGGTCCCTCACATACCTTGATCTCTAGAAGTAAAATCTCATTTTATATATATATATATATATATATATTTATATTTCATTATATATATATTTATATATAAAATTTATTTATTTAGCTATATATATATATATATATATATTCTATAAAATATTTCATTCCATCCTCCCCTGCATCCCCTTCTCCCTATTTCTCATTTTTCTCTCGGCTGAGTGCTGCTTCATAAGGAATGGCTATTCCTGCTAGGCAGTAGAAGATCTAATAATAGCTGTAGAGAGGTTTGATTTGCTCTATCAAACTCGGTAAATATTTTAGCTCCCTTTCCAAAACAGATAACATACAGACTTGTTAATTTTGGATACAGTGAAAAAGAAAAACAAATTTTAATGTTCTTAACAAATATGTATTTTTACATGCATGACAGCACATAAAATATCTCAGCTTGATTTTCTTGCAGAGAACCTCAACCTTTGATCATTAGAAGTGGCACTAAATGAATAGCAATGAGTAAATTATGATAAACATGAGGAAAAAACAATTTCTGCTGCCATTCAAAGCATTAAAATGTACTATATAAAGATTTTAGCATTCACCTTCTTGATGTCAATTTTTTTTAGGTGATTTATTATAAACTGAATGCTGGCTGTAAAGTCTGCTGAGTTAAATTCATAGGGAATATTCCAACCCAAAGGTCCAAACTTGCGTCGCTCCTTAGGAATAAAATTAAAACCAAATATATTTATGAAACAACTTAAAATTTTCTTTCCATAATAAATTTCAATAACAATACCAGTGGAGTAAAGAATTGAACTGGAGAAGAAATGTAGCCTAGGAAATAGCTGTATGCCTCAAACATATCAATAATACAGTTAAGTTATACCATGAGGGATAAATATTTATAGGAAAAACAACAAAATAATTTATTATTAACTTTAATAATCAATTTGAAAGTCACAAGTTTACAATGCCACACTTCTGTGTGGATAATGAGATTTTTATTTTAAATAATTAATTAATTTAGCATGGTACAGTTTTTCTCTTCTTTTTTACATATACTATCAACTAATGATATTTAAAATTTTCAAGCTCCTATATTTATGCTCAGTTTTCCCAAGAGTTTTATACTGCCACTTCTGTCTTATTGTTTCAATATGTTTTTTTTAATGTACATTTTTTCAAAATTCATAACTTTACATTAAGGTTGCCACCATCATATTATTGAAATATATTATTTCACACCTACTTGGAAATAAAGTGATAACAGTTGTATTAAAAATATAAATACAATACAGAAATATAGTCAACTATGAAAGTAAAGAATAAATATTCTGTAGGCCAAACTCTTTCAACATCTAGCACTATTAGATTTTTCACAAGTATATTAAAGCCACCTGTTAACTTGCTCAATGATTTTTTTTTTCAGAATGTAGAACAAATTAATCCAAGAAGTTAAGAACTAAATTTATGAATAGCACTGAAATTTATCAAATTAATAAATTAAATTTTAAAATTGTCTAAGTAATAACATATTTATCAGATTTTATATTACCAGGTCACTAATCACTGACAGTCTTTGACACCTGAAGTAACATTTAGGCACCCTAACTACAATATTTAAAAAGAACTAGAATGAAAAAAAACCCCACCTTTTATTTTTCAATGAGAGTGCTGGGAACCATCATCTGCTTATAAGCAGATGAGACAGCATTAACCAATAATACCATGCAGAAAAGTGTAATGATTTCCTGCAAAGTTTTTTGAATTACATCTTAAGCTATATTTATCATCATAATCTCGTCACCAAAGGATATTAAGAACTGGTCATTTTAAAGGCAGGACAATGTATATATTGCTTCTTGGTTGGCAATTCATAAAATTTCTTAATAGATGAATAGCTGTAATAGTTTTTAAAAATACTGATGGGTTGAATAAGCATCGACCTTCTAGTTCCACAAGAACAGTATAATCCCGAGGCAGTACACAGAACAACTTTTTCACTGTTTAAAAAGGGTAGAAGAAGGAAAATAATGCAGAATGCTGCAACAGTGCACATCAAAAATTGTCCTTCTCTCACCAGCTGCCTACACCAAAAAATACAAGATACTTAGGAGAACCTAAGGCTTAAACAGTATTTTATAACTATTTTGAGATCCGTGGTGAAAAGACAGTACATTCAGAGAGCTCAGAATACTAGTCTTTATTGTGATCTCAAAACTTATTTCTCTTAAAAGTACAATGTATAGATATCTTTGTTCTCACACTGGAATTAATGTAGAAAACACATTGGCACAGATGTTATAAGAATTTTATTTAATTTTAGCCATCTAGAAAATAGCTACTCTAAATTAGGCATCTGGATTGCCTTTAAAATCAATGGAGAGAGTGATATATCTCTAGAAAAATATTCACTCTTAGAGAAAGACAGCTGTGACAGATAAGCTGGTTTTCTGTTTCAGCATGCTTATCTATTTCTATTGACTACAGAGAGAAATTTTTCCCATCTACCCAATGACTAACTTTCAATCAGCTGAAGTTAGATGAGAAAAAAAAATTCTAAATGCCCATTATATAAGAATTGTTTAAAAGCTATTTAAAAAAAAAAGAGATAATAATGAACCTTGAAATACAGATTACAGCTGTTAAAGCTTTAGTCCTGTAGCACGATTCTACAATAAATATCAGAATGTGTTTTTTCAGGAACCTCTATTAGAGTGACTCCATATATCACACCACTATTTGCAAACCTTTTAAGAAATACCTGAACAGTAGAATGCAGGAAAGCTACAGTGTAAAGCAAAGGTTTCCACATAGGCAGGTTGCTAACGCTTAACAGATCCTGACTAATTCCAGAAAATGTTCTTTTCAGTCCAGCACGTATACCTTGTGGAGGTTCATTTGTGAACTTTATAGCAATCTGTCACAAGAAAAATATAAAAGAATTGGATTTGTTTACTGAAACAAAAATAGCAACATATGAAAATGTCACAACTACTAGTTATAAATAAAATGTAAATAACTGAAGCCTTGTAGAAATGAAGTTGATATGTATTTAAACTGCATAAAAGGATCATAGAATAGTTTAAGTCGGAATCATAGAATAGTTTAAGTTGGAAAGGACCTTTTAAAGGCCATCCAGTCCAACCCCCCTAAAGATCAGTGATATCTTCAAACAGATCAAGTTTCTCAGAGTCCTCTTCAACTTGACCTTGAATATTTCCAGGGATGGAGTATCCCATACCTTTCCGGGTGCCACCTGTCTCAGTGCCTCACCACCCTCATTGCAAAAAACTTATATCTAATCTAAATAAAACCTTCTTCATTTTAAAACCAGAATCCCTCGCCCTGTTGCAACACACCGTACTAAAATGTCTGTCCTCATCTTTCCTATGGGCCCCTTCAAGTACTGCAAGGCTGCAAACAGGTCTTCCCAAACCCTTCTCTTCTGCAGTCATACTAGATTAGGCCACAAAGGACTTTGAAAATAGACCTTTAATTTCTCTTGGTTAAAACCATCACTGACACTTGGCCATGGACCTAAAATTTATCATCAATGACATAAAAGCAGTCAATGTGCTTTTCAGAAGGCTTTTATATCCCTGATTCAATGACTGAATCATGCAAGAGAAGCATCCCTTATAATGACAAGAACTGTGTAGTATTTCTGTTTCCAGAATTTCACACTAAATACAAAGAAATCTCACCCCTCAGATCAGATCTTTGTGTTCACAGTGGCTACTCTGGCTCTGTGTCTGTCTACAGCAGCAAATTAGATTCACCAGAGAATATTCCTGAGTACTGTGGTCAGTAGACATTGAATCCATATTTGTGGTAGTAAATTGCCACAGCCCCTCAGTTTCATGCAAAACTGCCTAATGGGAAGAGTGGCTACAACATTTTGATTTTCAAACCATACCTGCAAATTATTTGGATAAGTAAGCACAGGTTTTCTCATCAGAGAATATTGTAACTACTTACCCCTATGGGCTATTGCATTCCAGTGCTGGATAATGCTCATGGAACAATTTATTAATTCAGACACAGATTGGCCCTACCAGAATCTCTGTTGCTCAAGACAATTACAAATACTGGAGGTACTCAAATAAAAATAAAGGGGTTTTTTTTCTCCAACTGTAAATACTTGTCTGTCTAGCTTGGGTAACAGGCAGCTTGCACAGGAAGGACAGGCCAGGCAGCCCATGGACACACCGAGCTGTGTTGCTGTTACTGTTGGACTGCATTGGAACACTTGAAAAATCAATGTTTCCACATTTCAAAGGATATCCTGTTCAGGTATTGATGAAAATTCTATATTGAAAAGAGCAAAGCAAATTGTTCTCTTTTCATCTAAGACAGGGCTTTGGTTTGTCAATTATTCTTGTTCTGGAATTCCTGAATATGTTAACATTTTAACAAGACACACTATATAATGGGAAATCACATGTGAAATATTTGAGATAAACACAGTGAAGATTCATCTAGTAACCCTTTGAGTTCTCTTTTCTCACTTTTAGCAAACTGTGTCTCCATGCACCTTGGAGATGCAAGATGATTTCTTGTTCTTTTGAGAGAACACAGGAGTGCATACAGCTAGCTTTCCATACACACACCATGGGGATGGACAATTCTTACTGAAGGCTGTCTCTACACTCTTTCAAGACAGGAGTCCTTCCCCCCTTTACATGCTGGATATCAGGTGAGGCATCTATTTTTATTCAGAGAGAATGAGAATGACTAAGGAGACTTCCACTGTTTTTTAGAGGAAAGGGAACATAGGAATGTCAACATACAGCTATTACAGTAGACATTAAGTAGCATTATGATCCAATGAGAGCGTTGGGAACCATCATCAGTTACTTAAGTGTACTTTGTAAGAGTTCAGGCAATTCTCTTGGTTCTGATAAAAATTGTGTCCTTGAGATCTACAGAGCAGCCATTTATAATTCATCCAAAGAAATCGGGTAGATGATGTTCTCTGTGTTATCCAGTGTGTTCTGTCCCATTTACACTTCATTTCTTTATTTTAGGGGAATCTGGAATCTTTCTCTGGAAGAACGTTTGTGGCCATTAATCTGTCTGCAAGGCACCTGGTCAGGCAAAAAGGTATAGAAGTAAAGCCAGATAGTTTTTACTGAAGTGCTTCTGTGTACAGAATGGACTGTGTACAGTGTGGACTCACACATACATAATGCATCATCAAGAACATCCAGATACTGGTAAGTAACCTTCCTTTTTGAAGTGATATTTGCATTGTAACAAAAGTCTATTTTTTCCTTGGGTTTTTCCCCTCCGTTTTTTTACTGCCATTTACATAATTAATTTGAATTATTTTCATTAAGTACCTGAATTAAATATTTGAACAAACCTGTAAGAGTGTAATTGGGAATTTAAGATGTTGTTCAGTAGTTATCCAAACTCGAAATGTGTCATTCTGGATCTCAGCAGTAAGAAGTGTCTCCAGTAGTTCTTCCATGAACTCCAGTCCAAGGTGACAATTCTGAAGTAACACCCAGCCTCCCTAAACAAGGATATCAACTATTACCATATAATATTAAGAACAAATTATTCATAACGCTAAAGCCAGCTGTCTATATAAGAATAAAATTTGGTTTTCCATGTAATTTTTTTTAAAATTCTGTTCTGTTTCTAAATATATATTCTCTTTTGATATTATAGGATATTGGCACAGATAAAGCAAACAGGATAAGTTAGTGCAAAAGTTATTTCCAGATTCTCTTTTTCTCAATGAAAATAACATAACCAGGCTCAATATTGTAAGTAACGAATCAGTGCTATCTAGTGGCAAAAAGAGGTTCCTGTACTCTCCCAGCAAAACATCAGTGATAAGCAATCCTGTTCTCAGATCCAAAAGAATGTGAGTGGAAAAGTAACAGCTGAAAATTAAGGAACACGTATTTTTAAAAACTGATTTGTTAATAACATAATCTAAATAAGTGCAAAGAGGTGGTAATAAGACTCTAAAAGTTTTTAACTCCAATTAGTTTGTCTGCAATAAAGGCATTTGCATGAAATTCAACCTCCACTTATTTTGATCTTATTCATCTCTCAAATTGAGCATGAAAGCTCTAGTTGGATTATTGTTTCTCTAAACTTTTGTTTATGAATTTAAATCCAATCAGCATTTTTAACATCACTTTAGAAGTCTGATAAATTAGAAGCCTGATACTAAAATGGGATATTATTTAATCAGTTCTAAACAGTGATGGACAGTGGATTTCATTACAGCTTGTCATTTCATTTTAGCAATTTTGTTTTAGCTCATTTAAAAAACATCAATAACTGTTGGTGAAAAAATATAATTGACATATTTATGATTAATTGATAGATATTAAAAAAGAAGATTAAATGAAGGTGGTTTTTTTCCTTCTTTTATGGGGATCAACTTTTCTGAGGGAGATCTTTAATCAATTTTGTACATTTCCAAATGAATCAAACACAGTTTTTGAAAATTATCTTCCTGTGAGACAGCACAGCAGTTTTAATCATATTATGTACTCTTGGCCAGAGGCACAAAAAAACCAAATAGGTATTTGTCTTCATATTCACTAATTCTGTTTAGTAGTTTCAAATGTGATGTTCACATTTTCCTCCCTTCAGCACCAAGGCATGTAGTTCAGAAATTGTTACTGGTAGCTCTACTGGAGTGCTGTTTTGAGTGTCCTTGTGCTTCAGTTTAAGGGCAAAAGAAAGGAAGGGATGCTCCAGTTTTCACCATTGCAATGAACTGGGAGTTTACAGTGACCATTCTAGACATACAAAAAAAAGAAATACCAGATGTATGTGTCCACTTATAAATTTTCATTTGCTATAAGGAGATTTCTTTTTTCTCTTTTCCAAATTGGTGTACATCTATATGCCAATACTCATGTTCTGCTCTCTATTACTGGAGATATTCTACCCCTCCAAAGTAAAGGTATGTGACTGATACCCCATATTTTGAGTTTGCAGGCAACTAGGGCTGTATGTCTTCATTTGAAAGACTGTCCACAACTCCTTGAAGTGTCCAGCTGACCAGAAGGTACCACTTTTGCACTAAAACTTTTATATTGTATTTGAAGTTTCAATTACTTCAAATTCAAATTAAAATAATGTACCTGCTACTTAGGTTTTTCATGGTTTTACTGTTGGGGAATATCATCTGCCATAACAAATTACACTACAACATTTAAAGAAAAAATCTTAAATATTGTTTAGAAATTCTTAGACATGCTTGAGATTCAAAGCCAAAGGATCAACAATAAAAGAAACAAAGAAGAGACACCAAATGCTGGTAAGTGGTCCTGTCACTAGCAGTGTTGTAAGAAGAATGTGAAACAGCATTAGAAGCAAGCACATCCTTCTGTATCTACAACTTTAAGCTACACGTGCACTCACTGTTTCATTCAGTAGAAGCTATGCAGCATCCAGGTATCTCTTATGTGGGAGGGGAAAAAATGAAAAAAATTTCCAATAAAGAGGTGGGATCTGGACAGGACCAGGCCCAAATGTCCTTTACCCTTTGTTAAGAGTGTAGTGATAAATAAGGAATGTGCTGCTTTTGGGAAGCTGCTCAGTAGCACTGCTGCCAGAGGCATTGCCTTGGACTCCACTGTCACATATATATGCCACAGAGAAATGTTTTTAAACTCAGGCATTCAAAAAGACATGGTCACCCTGAGATATGCTTGATAGTAAGATGAAAATGCAAAATATTATAGACTGGATGCTAAAGGGGTGCGAAAGAATACCAAAACAATCAACTTATGTTGCAATGTTTTTTCCCCACCTGTTCCATTGACGCCTCTATGAGTTTGCGTGCATGAACCTCTTGTCCTTGGCCCATTGAGATGGTCCTACATTCTGTAACATATTTGACAATATAAGATTAATGAACTTACATTATTGAGAAAAAGTAAGAATTTCCATTCAGTCCAACAACCAGTGATATATATATAGCACAATTAAATAAATTTAATGCAAAAATATATAAATATGAAAGCATATGAAAGCCCTGCACCATCATATTATGCTATTGTGTATACATTTTCTAAACATTGATATTTTGTATAACAACACAGAAATACAGATACACAATACTTACAGAAGTTAGACTGTGACTAATATTGACTGTGAATGTGAATTTGTGCCAAATTTTAACAACACCAGAGCATTTGAAATATGAACAGAGATTTTTCTCAAAGTGTACATAAACACAATGCAAAGATGTAAAACTGAATTCATGAACATACTAATGTGACTAATGTCAAGAATACACGGGATCTACTCTCAACTCAGTTTGTATTCACACTTTTTCAAAATTTCCATATAATGTAGAACTAAAGTCCAGAATATACAAATGTAGATCTTGTAGCTGTTTTTTTTTTTTTTTGTTACAAAGTAATATTCTAAGCTGATTACTGATTTTTTCAGTTACCTGAAGTTAAGAGTTAAAACAAGAAAATATCATTGTCACCATAACAGAATTTTAAAAGAAGAATGAATTGCTTTACAAGATAGGGATTTAAAAAGTTATCATCACCAGGAAGGATGATAACAATTTATTTAAAAAAGACTTGAATTACTGTCCAAATTCACACAGAATGGTTCTTAGCATACTGTCTTCTATTTAAAACATTATTTTATCTCTAAGATGATATTTCAGGAACAGTACTGCAAGAGAATTCAAGAAATACTTCTCAGGAAAAAACATGCCTGAAATTACTTACACTGCCCATCTGTGTCTTAACATATGACAATGAATAATTACTTTCATACCCAAATTAAGCTTCCGAGACAAGGAATTAATCTGATCAGTTGGATCTGAGCCCATAGACAAGAAACAGATGAGAGGTGTTCGCATGTCACTTTCTTCCCAAGTTTTTCTTAAATTCAAAATAACTGGCTCTGTATATTTCTCATCCAAGGAACTTGAAATATATTTCCTCGCTTGGGAAAGTGTTCGGTCTGGACACCAAGACCTAGAAAATAAAATATACACAAAGATATAAATTCACTGCCTCTTCCTCCAAGATCAGACTCAAATTAGAAATTTTATTTTTATCAATTAGAGGGATTTTTAAAAATCATGATATATATGTATACATACACACACATTCATATATATATATATATATATATATGTTTCTAGGTTTATCTTTACAGACATAATAACAGGCAGAGCCGATGGTCTTCCCTCTACTTCCCTCTACTTATGATACTTTCCAGTTGCTTACAATTTTGCCTTAACTATTTTGCATTGGAATTTTCTCTTCTAGGCACCTTCATTAGTTTGGGACATTTTAAACAGAACTTTTGTATTTGAGAACACAAAGAGGAAAATGCTAAGATTTTTTTTGCCCTTTAGTAAAAGTCTGCAGATGATTCATTTGGTCTGTTAGGCCTTTAGGGTACAAACTCAATTCTTTTGCACTGAATTGTATTTGTGTTGGTGATGAGTGTTTTTCCCATGGAAAAACAAACAACTGCTTTTGGATAAAATATATTACTTTGACAATCTTCAGTTTTTGAAGATTTTTAAATGTTTTGGACTTGGATGGTCCCCTCCCTCTTAGGGTGTAGAGCATTAAACAATATGGTATTTCCATCAGATTCCAGCCTTTTTTATGGCACAGGTTGAATCTGCTCCAAAGACAAATCACAGTGTAGTAAATAATATTGTTGGAGTATTCCATTAGAATCTCTGATTTATTTGTTACAGCACTTGGGAAGTATAAAATGAATGGAATAAGATATGATCTCATGCATAAGGCAGCTGAATGCTTGTTTGGGGAAATCCATTTTATCCCAACATCTTAGAGGTCATATATGATGCAAAAAAATATAATTTATAGCACACCTTTCACATGAGATTTTGAATACTTATTTTGGATTTTCACCATCTTTTTTTTTTATTATTTTATATTTTAATACTTGTTTAAAGGTATTTAAAATAGTTAATTTTAAAAGAAATTTAATTTTAAAAAATTGAAAACTATCTGGAATATTCTACTTTTTCATGGGCTTCTCAAAGAAGGCTGCATTATGCAATCCAGTTTGCATTTCTTCTGACGTAAAAGAAAAGCTATAAAAAATATTTTCTATAAATACCTTTAGATGGCAGAAAATAGCTCTGAAGTAATTGAATAAAAACATATTTCATGTGAGTGAATTGCTATTTAATGTCACCCAGAGATAGCTGAAATTATGCTATTATGATAAGAGCATACTGATAGGTTGAGATGTATTGCAACTGTGTAATTTTCCAAAATTTCTGAAGATGCTCACCTGATGAGTAAAAGCTTGCGAAAGGTGTCAAGCGAATCACTGTATCCACTAGGGATAATTTCTTCCTCAGGGGCATCTTTATCAAACCAGTGTTTCCATGCCTTATCATGGTGAGATATCTAAATTTATTACATTAAAACACAAATAAATATATTTCAGTTGCAGTAAAATCCCCTTGCAAATGTAGCTTTTAATGAGAGGCCATTATTATATTAGGACATATTACAAGTAACATTGCCTATAGCATTTAAGACATATGCCATGAGAATTGCTATTAAAATACTACAAATAATATTAATTCAATTGCTGCAATCAGTGTTAAGATGCAGACTCTCAAGCCAGTCAGTTGTCTATGCATTCCCCTCCCAAACACATGCATCTACTTAAAAAAAAATCAGTAATTAGCAGGATGATTCCATACTGCAAGAGGAACACCCTGTGACTGATTAATTTATTCCTTTTGGTCACAAAATATGAAGAGAACCAGAAAAATCTGTCCAAGTGCAGTTTATCCAGCCAATGAATCACAAATTAAAAGTAGCTGATTCTAGCAAGCTTTTGGCTTGAGAAAGAATAAACCTGACCACAAATATGATCACAATATAAGGCACCTCTTAGAACCCCTGACCTAATAGGACAAGGAATACCAGTGGGCAGAACATAGTGAAAATACAACTGAGCCTTCAATGCAGTGACTGAGGAGGGTCAGCTACTGCAATATTCTCATACCACTGGAAAAAGAACAAGGAATGCACTGATAAAGGTTTAAAACAAAAGGTGTCTATGTTAAATTAGGCCTCTGGAACTTATTTTTTTTAGAGGAGAAAAATAAATTGAAACTAGCATGAGAAAAAGAAAAGCCTTTTTGATATCTCTACCTTTTTATCCTATCTCTGTTTTATTGAATTCCTTTTTCCTTTGCTCCTGTTCCTTCTCTCCTTTTTCCACCTCAATTACTATAATACCAAATACCCTTAAGAAGATAAATAAACACACCACCACTCATGCTTCCTAATTGTCTCTATTCTGTTATTCTGTATTTTTGTGGAAATACAATTATGTTGACAAAACCGGTTATTAACATTAAAAAGATAATTAGAAGATGTCACCTGGTTCAAAATTTCTGCAAATTGTGGAAGTTTGCTCAACTCCACTAGATTTAGCCATATCATGTCAAGAATCCAGCGGCTTGGTTTGGGTGGGCAAGCCTGTAAATCCAAAGCTGCACCTCCTGTGGATAAAAACACAGGATGAAATGTACTTTCTGATGAAACAGATAATATTCCAGGGGTCAAGATATAATTGACATTTCTTTATAATTTATAGATTTTGACCTTAGTAATTTTCTGCAGGATACTAACTGTACTCTTGTGTACTTAGCATTTATTTTATACCAAAGGATAACTTAGCATTATTAATAGCCTTCTCACAGGTGTTGGAAGGCTACTATTGGGCATCCTCTAAGGCTTCCCTTTGCCAAGTTGAACAAGCCCAGCTCCCACAGAAATGTTGACAGAAACCATGTAGACAAAGAAATAAGATTTTGAAATGGCATAAAAGTTAAAAAAAGTTGAATCAGCTCTACACATAAAACAACTTTTAAAACTTACCTCTAATGAGAGTTTGGAACTCTCTGTTGTCCACATGTCCTCTCTCAATATCAATCTTTAAAGCCAGGAGTAGGGTAAAGAGGAATTTGTGGTTTTCATACAGGCCTCTAACAGAATATGAGTGAATTTCAAAAGTAAGATATTCGATAATATTTGAGATTCTTTTCTGAGGCACAGGAGACTTCTTGGAGCTAAATCATAAAACAAAGCACAAAGAAACCGCATGAATAAGAGAAAATACATTGGAAAGGCAAACATCTGAATAGTAGGAAAAATCTGTGTCTTCTTACCTGGCTATAGATAGATCAAACAGCTTCAAGAACTGAGCCAGTGAAGTTTGATACATATTATTGACCATGCTCATTGCTGTAAGAAGGAAATAAAGAATGCTTCCACGTGTAGCAACAGGTCGATATTCCTCCTGAGCAGTGTTAATCTTCACTTCAGTTTCTGCTGCCACAGACAACTTGACAGCTATTTCAGCAGCTGTTTGCTTAGTTGTTTGCAGGACACCAATTAAAGATTCATCATCCACTAGTGAACCTGAAAAGTAAAATATTAGGTGTTTAGGATATTATTGTAACAATATTTTCCACTTCATATCTATATATAAAACAAAAGGCCAAATTACAGGAAATTATTTTAAAAATGAAATTATTTACTGAATTGCAGAAAGCTTTTAAAATAGAGACCAGACAGGATATGTAATACTAAAAATTATTTTGACATCCAACCTATTTGAGCAAATTCATTCAGAATATGTTAAATGTATTTATACCAACACCTTTGCAACATATACTAGAGAAGTCACCTATCTTATCCACACAACCTACATAGTCAACAAATGATTTAAATTATTTTGAAGTCTATTCATTGTCACTCTCAAAGTAAAAAGGACCTATGGTCCTAAGGGAAATGGTCATTCAACAATTGCATGAATCTCCAGCAGTTACAAATTTTCTGTTACCAAATTCTTTTTCCACCAGAGATAGTAAGTGGTCATGTTCAGGCTCATAATGTACTGCAGAAGAGTTTTGAAGCAATTTTAAGCCAGGCCATTCCAATTTATATTTCCATTAAAGGATAGAAGATTTGTCCATGGTCAGATAGATACCCTCATCTGAGGGGCAGAAAGCCTTCAAAAATATAGATGTATTTCAAAAAACTTGTTTAGGTGTTAAGCTCAGGTGTCCTGAGTTGCGCATAGTGGCATCACATGTGCAACTCAGGACACGCGCACAAATCCCTCACAGTCTTCATACTCCTGCCATTGTACGTTCTCTTACTGAATCTTAGATGGATAAACCAAAATCTGTAAGGAAAAGACCTATTGTGAATTAGTATTATCTGCCTAATCTGATTAATATTTTGATACATAACCTTTGGTTGCAGTTAGTTTGTAAAGAAGATTGTCTTCCAGTTCCTTCATCTTCCTCTTATTAGAAGTTACATCTTCCATGAGTTTAATTCGTTCTGCCTCTAGTTCCTGTTATTGAAAAAAAAGAAGATAGCATGACATTTTATGAGCTGCAACTATGAGGGATACTTAAAATTCAGTTTCTGATTTTTCAAATGAATGAATTGTGATTGAAGATACAGGTGAAGAGTTGGATCCAGTCATGGAATGTGCATTTTACTTTTCTTGGTATCTAAAACATGTTTTTAATAGCAAATGTTTTTTTAAGCAGTGTTTATTCAGGATCTTGTGATGTATCGTAGCAATGTCAAATCCAGGCAATTAATTGTTTGTATTGTACTGACAATCATATATATATATTAAGAGCCTCCCAATGCATTTCTGATATTTGGAAATATCTATACTGAATCTGAATATAATTTTAGAAAATAGCTAATATATTTTTTTCCATTTGAACATTTCTTTTTATATACATACCAAAACCAATTAAATGGAAAAAAATTAAATATCATTATGATTTATTTGTACTGTTAACTTACCTGTTTTTCAGTGAGTATTACTCTTCTCAGTAACTGATTCTCAAGTCCTTTCATTGTAACAGTAAAATCAATAATTGATGTTTTTGCATTAATTTCAGGTGTGAAAGAAGGATTAGGTAGCTTTGTAGTAATGAACAGTCTAAATGTATTCATAACATCTACTTCCTTATCACCAACCTTCACCTGCGGATTAAGTTAAAATAGTATTAAACAGAGGAAAATGAGCTTTATTAAACTCAGTAATATTAAACAGAAAAAAATTTACACTATTTGAAGTGCCAAAAAGAGGAAATTTATTTCACAATTTAAATTTGTCATGAAAATAAAAGTCAATGGCCAAACATATAAGTATGTTATAAAAGTAGCATTTCCCTCCAGTTAAATACAGGGATCACTTCCACTGTGGAATATGATTAACAGTTTCAGAACCATTTGGTTTCTAAGCACACCTCAAATGAAGAGGTAGTAGAAACTGCTGACCTTTGTAGAAATCATCATTCTCTTGTGTCCAAGGTAAAAAGAATTATGTGTTCCAACAATGGAACAGAAATTACTGGACATAAATTTTATCTTTATGAACACTAACCAGGTTTCAAAGAATATTTCCAAATGAAGTAAAAACTCATTCAGAGTATTCAAAATAATTTTTTACAGAATTAAGATATTCTGAAACAGTAGTCAAACTCAAAAGCTGCATGTGCACAAGGAAATCTGATCACTGCATATTGTAGTATGAGCCACGGAATTGTTGGTGTTTGAAGGGACCCTGAAGATCATCTGCCATGGGACAGTGGGGGGCAAATGAGGCTCCAACATATGAGTCTCCAAGGTGGCTTCAAATACCTGGCTTATAAAGGAGGAAGACCAAACCACTTCCTTAAGCAAATTTGCACTGCTTGAAAATCAGTAGAAAGAATTTTACACATTCAATCAGATAAGTGTAATTGGTTCCAGTTTGGAAACTTCAGTAATAACCCTGGTAGTTAAAGTCATAGTTTAGACTTGCCAACTTACTACACAGCTGACGCTCTGTCTGTTATATTTTATTAGTTTGGTTTGATTCTTTACATCTCTACTGAATACAAAGTTTACCTAGGTGTTTATAACAAAGATAAAATAACATTTGTCACAAAGCTAGCTACTTTTTCCATTTCTTTTGTTTTATTACTAACCTTAAAAGCAGATCCAGATTTTATGAAATTTTTTTCTAATATATTATCAAGGACTGGATCCAATTCTTCTTCTATATCTTCAATCAGGAGTGATCGTCCCAGTGAAAGACTGTCTTCAAGGTGCTGCCGGAAATACTTGTCATTCAGAGTTGTTACCTCAAAAAGCAAATTATAAATTTGTTGTAAGGACAAAGCATTTCTTCACAGTCTTGCATGAAAACCACAGACCTAACCATGGAAAATGTTTTCATTGTTTTTGTTAGCTGCATTTTTAAAGCAGGTGCTATAAATGTTGACCATGCAGCAATTTATGCAGAAATACTTCTGTGTGTACAGTGACAAGTACCGTAAAAAGGTGACTTAAAAGGTTGGCTGTAACTGAATCCTCAGGACTTCATTATGAGAGTAATAATGTACTAAATCAAAGTGGTACAGCTTATGGCATATTAAAGATATTATGTATGTTTTAGAAATCAGAGACACCTAGCCTTAAATTTTCTGTTCTATGTCCTAGAAGGACTAGATTTTCTAATTTTAGCTTTGAAGTGCTGAGAAATTCCTTCTGGAAATCTGAACTCAGTCTAAAAAATGAAACACTGCTACAATATTATTAATTCAGATTGATATTTCATGAAATGGGATTCATACTACATGAAATTATTAAAAAGCATGCATAAAATATAAGTAAATAATTAATTAATTCTAAACCCTCCAAAATTTATTGATATTCAGGATATATGAGCTTTCTCAACATTCAGGCTAAGGGTTTTAAAATGCAGTTTCTTTTTGCCATGTCACATCATTTGGGAAAAAAAATTGTGATGCAAATAGTGACACATGAATACCTACCCATCTTGAACAAAATACTTTTATACTTTTTTGCTAGAACTCATACATGTTGGATAGTCTTTTCCAAGCCCTTGAGTAGGATTTACAGCTGTTCTCAAGTTCCCTGCTGATGTATCTGTGTAATTGTCAGTCTCCATACATGTTAAACTTATCTCAGATCACATTGATTCAAATGCAACCTCCTTCTAAAGCAACAACATCTGAAGGAGTATAATAGAGCACACCCTTCCTTTAAGACACTGTTTACCTGTAATTCATTATCCTGTTCTTTATTTTTAACCCACTCTTTTCCTTGAGTTTGTGGGTCTACTAAAAGTGGGTATCTTGATGCCTTAGTGACAATAATACCATTCTGAATTGAGAGGTGATCTCCAGGCAATCCTTGAAGATTCCACTCACTAATCTAAAGAAAAAATAATAAAAATTAAATTATCACTGGAATTTTTCTTCAATTAAATTTTTTCTAAGTAACAGGGACATCAAAGGGAATGCATATCTGAACCAGCTGAAGAATTATTAATGCAGATATAAAAATATGTCCAGAATTTTATTTTTATGGATTTTTTTAACTATATAGAATCACAAAAGTTTATTTTAAAGTGTAAGAATGTCAAGACAGTTTGACAGGCAAATTAAGCATTGGGATCAATTAAGCAAAAACTAGTCTAAGAGAGCTTTTGGGAATTAATGTTTCCTGAAGGAAACTTGAAGATTCTGGCATTTCCCACTCTTTGCCCATTTCTAAAACACTTGCGTTGAATAAAAGGACTTTATGTATTCTATTTTAAATTACAACCAAACCCACTGTTTTAGAAATGTCCTGGTTTTGGCTGACAGAAAGGTCCATTTTCTCTTAGTAGATGGTACAGTGCTGTGTTTTTCTGCTTCAGTGTGAGAATCATGTTGGCACCCTGATGTTTTGGCTGTTGCTCAGTAGTGCTTATGCCAAGTCAAGGATTTTTCAGTGTCCTGTGCTCTGCCAGCGAGCAGGTGCACTGAAAGCTGGGAGGGAGCATGGCCAGGACAGCTGACCTGAACTGGCCCAAGGGACATTCCATACCATAGAATGCCATGTCTGCTATATAAATTGGGGGAGTTACTCAGAAGAGGCTTGATCATGGTTTAGGGATTGACTGGGTATTGGTCAGCAGGGGGTGAGAAATTCTATTGTGCATCACTTGTTTCTCTTTGGGTTTTGTTACTGTTACTACACCAAGACTTAGTGAAAATTGCCAGGAGCATTTGGAAACCACAGAACTACCCAGCACAGCAATATTTGGAATACTGAGTGTTATTGTTCTTCTCTAAGCAGGCATAATGCCAGCTAACAGTTGTAGAATATGCTAAAAATTCAAATTAAACCCCCAGCACCAAGAACTTACTGTTGGTTGATCTACCAACATAGAAATGAGGTTCAAATCCTCAGAAAAGGGGATTTTATGCTCTCTCAACTCTGTTTCCCATAAGTCTTTAATCAAAAGGTTCCTGAAGTCTTGATTAAAAGGTCCACAGTATGAAAGAAAGCCTGTGCAGAGCAATATATCTCCCACAAGTCTAGAAAAGGAAGAAAAACCACCATTAAAAGGTGGTGCACAAATTCAATTTCTAATTACTTAGACAGCCAGCTTTTGAAACATAAGAAGATTAAAAAAAAAAAAGTTGTTTCCAGAGCATTTTTGAAGCAAAACTTAAGAGTAGGATTTTACAAAATACCATCTCCACCCCTACAAAACAATAAAGCCCTGATGACAACTATTATTTTTTTCCTAAATGAGTTAAGAAAACTGTTTATTTCTTAAAAATATGTCTGAAATGCAGTATTTATCAAGAATACAAGCCTAGCTCTATTGAAATTCTCACTAGAAATGCCCACTTTCCCCATAGCAAATTTATAGTAACATAAGTCTTCTACAGAAGCTGAGCTTATCTGAAGGTTTCACTTCCTCAGTGACATCAGAAGTACTAGGGGGACTGCAGAAGAAGCTGCAATACAGGCACATAACAGCCCTGGTAATAATCTTTTTGGAAGCTAATTCCAAAATCAGAGGTATTGTTCTTTACTGAAATACTAGTACTCAGCACCCATGTATTCTTACTTATGGGAGGAA
This sequence comes from Emberiza elegans, assembly GCA_024865655.1. Lineage (NCBI taxonomy): Eukaryota > Metazoa > Chordata > Aves > Passeriformes > Fringillidae > Emberiza > Emberiza elegans. The sequence goes on along the minus strand of JALJVW010002597.1, from coordinate 19,985,906 downwards.
AATTCAAATTTCAGGGTAGTTCATTTGATTGCACTACTATATTAAGATTTCCAGGAAGAAAATTGAGCACCAGAATTAAAGCTACTAAATTGTTTACCAACACTTCAGTTTTTACAAGCATTTCCTTTTTTGTTTTTCTGTAATGGATTCTGTAATACCTTTTAATTTGAGCTTTAAATTCTTTGCTTTGCTGAGTCCACCTAACTTTCTCTCCACTCAATCCATCTATAAGTGCAGAGGCTGCTTGCATCTTTCTTTTGCATGTTTCTGCATCATCCTCTAAGTCCTAAAATTAAAAAATGTCCTACTTAATTATCAAATGCAAAATGGTGGAGTTATTTTATATACTTTTCATCCACTTATATTTATTATAACTATTTTATTTATTTAATAAATAAATATTTTATTAATATTTATCAATAAAATTAACATATTAGACACTTCAGGGACTCTGTTCCTATTCACAGGAAGAAGATATAGGCTTAAATTTCTTACTATTACACCTGAATCTCTGCCATGTTATTCAAGGTGGCAGGTAAATGTGTGTTTGCAGCAAATTCCAATTACATAACAGTATTGTACAAGCATTTCTAGTAAGACTAAAATACTTTCATCTCACCATTTTCTCCTTCATTGCAGCATCAAACTTTGCCTGCACTTTATCCAGTTCAGCTTGCTTTTCATCTAATTCTGCCTGAGCTTTATCTTTTTCTGCATTAGCTACTTTCAGACGACCTTCTTGTTTTGCCAGGTTAGCCTGCAAAGGAAAAAAAAAATTAGAAGTTCAATCATATATATGATTTTAATATAATTCAATGAACTATTTAAGCCTACTTAGCTGGTAATCACAAGACAACAATACATCAAAATAATTTTTATATAAACATAAATACATTTAAGCTGAAAACTATATCACATATATACTGAAGATTTTTTTTTTTTTCAATAACAATACAGCACCTAAAGTTCTACTATATATTTTAAAAAAAAATTACATTTCAAGAAGGGGGCTAAGAAAGTAAGGTTCCTGATCTGTACACATTGATTAGACTAGAAGAACAATCACTCAGTATTCTTGCTTGACTATATGTAGTTTCCTCTTCTATCAGTGAATTTTTTAGTGACCAGCAATCACAACAGGAGATTTGTCCTTTATCAGCTAACAATATTCCTTTTACAGTGACTCTTCCTATTGTTCCTAAAATTATATTTATGGTGAACACAGGAAATGAAATTATTTTTAAAAATATTAACCTGTATTACTCTTGCTTCTGTAAATAACACTTCTACCAGTGACAAAATGTGAAAAAAATTTGGGATTGCCATGTGCTCACCGCTTTTACTATTTTTTTATTATGCTACATTTAAGGATAAAATACTTTGTTTAGAACAAAAAAATCACTGACTGAGTTTCATAAACTTGAAAAAGAACACTCACACACACAAAAGTAAAACTTTACTCTTAAAAATGTTTTCCTTATTTTGCTCCCTACTATTGCAACATAGCTCCTTTATTAACGTGAACTCTGAACCTCTTTAGAAAGTCAATATTTAGGCAAGACGTCGGTGCTCCACTGCTACTAAGTTACCAGGAGAAAACAAAAATGCTAAAATAGCTGCAAACCTCTGTTTGCAGGACCCTCTGGAGAAGGAATGAAGATCCTGGTACAACATTTTAAAAACAATTATAAAGTAATTATAACAAAACAAAAAGACTGAAAACATCTTTCCCTATACACAGTAAACCAGATCACATAAATTTAGTCTAGGCTAATTTTTTGTTCTGTTTTCTCTCTAGAATCAAAGAGAAAATAGTTTTGTTTCTGCTCCTACCCTCTTTAGCCACTGGTAAGCAAACACAAAACAAGAGAGGATGTATTACCTTAAGAGGGAGGACTTCTCTGTTAACACCATAAAATACCACCATGGCTTTTGTCCAAGAGAGGAGTCCTGCCACGTTGCCACACACCTTTTTACCACTTTCCAGTGTATAGTCTTCCATTTCAAAGTAAGGCTGGACTAATTCTACTGTCTCATCATTGATTGTATCCCTAGCAAAGTTCCTCAGGTTGTTCAAGAACGGGCCACTCATAAGCTTTAAAAAACAGCACACGAGTTATTTACATATTTGACATTCAAAGTCTTGTTCATAGGTCTTAAAGCTATTAAAAAGTATTCCTAAAATTCTTCTGTAAACAGAGGTAATTCATATTGCTAATATTATAAGTGTGCTATTCAGTTGTAACTCCTCCCACACACCTTCTGTTATTTTGAAGTTTTAACCAATTATACTCCAGTAACTAGATTCAAAAGTTACTGATGTACTTTCCATCTCCTATATTCCTGTGTTGCACTTTAGAAGCATTTAAGAAGCATCATTTAATTTAAAAAAATTGACTCAAATAAAGACTCAGAAATATATATGTAACTTAGGTAAATGCAAAAATAAAAATACTTTGGCAGTTGTGATGGATTATCTAAATTCTGAAAAGTGAAATAATTTGGTTTAATTTTTTCTAACAAACTTTTTGCATGCTAAAGGCAATTTATGGAATAACTGCTTATCTCATTTTATTATATCAGTGGAAAACAAAAGCTTTTGATGACTTTTTTAACTGTAAAAGTCTAAATAAAATGTAAGAGCACTATTTGTTATTGTTACCATCAGGCCATGTGCCAGGAAGAGTCAAAGAAACTCTAAAGCTTCTGCTGCAAAATTCACCTACTATTTCTACCAGTTAGACATAGTGTATAGATACAGTTTATCTTAAAACAGTATGTTTGCCTTTCAATAAAATTCTGTCATGTTTTGGGTAAACAGCTTCAAATGTTCTCTGATAAGCTAATTGCTATTTCTGATGTTTAAGAAACACCATTTGAACACTCTACTCACTTTTAATGATTCTCCCCATGATGGCTTGCAGCAAGGCTTTTCTGGATCCATAGTAACTTGATCCACTCTCTTTTGAAATAGTAGCAGACAACAGTCCATGATCCTCATAATGAGGTGTGGAGGTTTTGCAAGTTTTCTAACAGTAGCAATATCCTCTGGTCTGATGGTCTGTTTGAAGAAAGGTGCAATTAAATCCTGCATCAATACCATCATTCTACTTTCCCATTCAATATCTTGATTTTCATGTTCATTTGTAATACTTTTCTCTGAGGTGCATTTGTATTAAGGATATACCAAAAAAAGTGAGAAACCTGGCCTAATTAATAAGTTTCATAGTTTGGTGAAACTTTAGTAATTTTGTGACTATTTTTGGAAGTTTTATTTATCTCATTATGTAAATATCAGTGCAAGAGCAATCAATACTCCTTTTTTTTCTTTTCTACTCAATAAATTCTGTCACATAAATTCTTATAACTGGAATGGAAGGCCATGATTGATTTCTGATTTCAGAGGTTTTTTACTGTTAAGAGCAGAATAATGAAATTATGTAACACAGTAATGCCTTCAGATTTCTGAACCCTGCTTCTGATTGCCCCGAATCCCCTTTGTTTCCTGTTTCTCTTAAAATCAAAAGCATTGTGGTATTTGGTGAAGGAAGAGATAAATTTTTATTTGCCTTAAAAGACAGGTGTAACTACTTAAGTTTGAATTAAAAACATTCTGTTAGCACAAGAAGTATTCCCTTGAATTCAGAATAACAGATATTCTAAAGGCATCTGTAGCTTTTGGAAAGATCTCCACCTTCATAATGCTCAAGTGTTCAGATGGAAGGAAAGAAATACTATAAAACAGTCCCTATGTGTTTGAACTAAAATAGGTGTGCCTTAAGTATTCTTGATGGACATGGCCAGCAACAGCGAGGAGCTGGTGACAGCATTTAATACCAAGAGACAGCTGTGTGTTGGTGACTCTGGCCACAGGTGATGCAAATAATACTGTACTAATAAAAATGAAATTTATTCACTTTCAGAGCTTCTTCTGCTTCTTCTAGTGCTGGTTTAGCTGCCTCCAGTTTTTTCTCTGCCTCCTGCTTTTCTATATCAATTGCATCCACAATCCTTTGTGCTTTATCTTTCACCTCCTGGACTTCAAGTTTTATTTTAGTTGCAGCTTCAGCACTTTGTTTGACTTCTTCTAGTACCTGGAATTGGTAATAAACACATAAAATCTATAAATCAAAATGGTGGAACAAATGATTACCAGACAGATGATAAAACAGGTATGTAACAGCTATTAAGTATATAAATCTAACCCCAACTACAGCTAACTAGATATGGTATCATATAACTATTGAATAAAAATTAAATGTGAGAAATTCAATTTCATCCCTTTCTGTCATATATTTCTCTCTTATGAGATTAAAGGCCTCAAAGAATGCAGGCAGTCCCTAAGTCATCACCAGCCAAAATTCACTCTCAAGGGCATATTAAATATGCACCATCAGAGCATTACGGTATCTTTCAGAAAACAGAATGCCTATACTGATCCATTCCCTAGCATGCCTTTCCAGAGAGTCATTTTGAAAGCCAGATTTCTAGCAGACCACCACTCTCATGAACACACAGATACCTTGGTAATGTAAAAGACAAAATCTGAAACTGGACGGCAATGAACATTTTTCTAAGGAATTTTGAAATAGAAAAGTCCCAATATCATGTTAACTTTTTCTCTGCTAGAAAGTGCACATAAATCCCAAATTTAATTATGTCAATTAGGACAAAAAAAAAAAAGGAAAAAATGAAATCTGATGCTTATCTGAGTGGGTAATAAATGGGAGAAGGACAACAAGGAAAGCACTCAACCTCTGCTGCAGTTTAAAAGCACCTCACTTTCAGAAGCTATATATATATGAACCAATGATATAGAGAGAGTAAAACCCCATTTTAGATGAGGAAAATTCTTTCAAATTATGATAAAATTCTGCAATAGCATTTTACCTGCTGTATATTCTAGTGTTATTTAACACTCACTTTATCTGCCTTAGCAGATGTCACAGCTAGCTCCTTCTCCTTAATAGCCAAGTCCTTAGAGAGCTGAGCAACAGATTCACTGGCTTCCATCAGCTTGGACAGACCTATTAAGTAAAGAATAAAATTCAGAAATATAGAAACTTCTTTTTTCCTAGTTAGATTACATAAAGAGGCACGATCTCGCATAGGTTGTACCTTGTGCTCTCATTCAATTTTATGTAAAGGAGAGAAAGTGGGTGCAATCAGTCATACTATCAAGATTGTGTCTACTGTTCACTTTTCATAGATATAAGTAATTTTGCAAGGCAGAAAATTATGATAAATACAATTAATTCTTCAAAAGAAAACAACAACAAAAACAACAAAAAAGGAACTATATCAAGTATATGTTGCATCATAAAGTCATGAGAAAATCAGAATTTCTGAACAATGCTTCATCATGTCGTTACATGAAGAAATTACTTAAGGATCCATGACTGACTTCTAATAGAGTCCCTTCTAGAAAAAATTGGGAAGAAGTGGAGTCAGAAGTTGACCTAAAGATCACAGCAAAATTATGATCTCCAGCTCCTGCATATTGAGTTTACCCTCTCTTGTCCCTGGTGACAGAGACGGTGAAAAAGCACCTATGTGCTGAGGGCCAGTCCCATCCTAGCTTTTCTGTGTGCCATAGAAACCACTCAGGCCACCCACAGAGGCCACTCAGCCTTTTATAGAACCATGGAATGACAGAATATGCTGAGTTGGAAGGAATCTATCAGGATGATCTAGTCCAACTCCTGGCCTGCACAGGACACCCCAAGAACCCCACCATGTGCCTGAGAGCATCTACAAAGAGATGTGCTTGCTCCTTGTATAGTTATATATTCAGTCTTTCCCAATCACTCATGGGTTCTTTTTTTCTCTTCTCTCTTGCTCATAGACTTAAGCACAGAAATTTTGGCCATTCCTGAGTTCCTCATTGCATGCTGAAGCCTCTCCAGCCTATTTCTTCCTCATCACTGAATCCTACAAGCTTTCTGGAAGTAAATCCCTTTCTTGCCTTCTCTCCCTAAGGATTTGAGTCAGCACACCCTTGCAGCTACACACTGGATGTGTGATATTTCTCTGTGATGGCTCTCCAATTTTCTGCTACCCTATTTCAAACAGAAAAGAGTTCTCTCCCAGCATAGCCGTTGTTCTGACACAGCTGCCTCTTGATTAGGTTGCTGCTATTCTACAGAATCACAGAATCATCTAGGTAGGAAGAAATCCTCAATATCATCTAGTTACACCACCAATCCAGCACCTTCAACCCAGAAGCCACAAGAGGCAAAATGATACCCTTTGATGCTTTACTTATCTCAGCTACAAGCCTAGAGTGTGGAGAAGGAAAGATGGAAAGAAAACAGGAATATGCAGATCAAAGAGAACCGAAGAATTCAATTATAAATGAGAAACCTTTATAGCTTATTGAGGTCCCCTGCATACTTCCAGCAAGAAATATTACAGCAGTACCAACTGTGCAAGTAAAATAATTAGAATATTTTCTAACTGGCATTCATTAGACATGGTTTTCTATGCATCAAAGATATGAAGATGCTGCAGTAGAACATATCCATTCACATGTTCACTGGTACACAATAATTTTTTTCAGCAGAACATGTAAGGAACTTGTAATAACATGTCAGAGGCTATGAAAATCTACATATGAAATTTTATTGATAGTGCTTAAGCTGCCTATGTTACTACTTCTGAATTACTTTGGAAATTAAAAAAACTGTAGAAAGAATACCAAAAAAACCTAAACCAACCCCAGTCTTTTGAATCTTCAGGGTTCTCAGGCTTTATCCCCATCTCAAAGTAGACTGAGGATAAATTCAGATTTCAAGAACTGGCAACAGATCCATAGAGTGAAACTTACACAATTTGAAAATATTGAGAATCACTTACTCCTCTACAGTTCACTCTAATTCAATAAAGAATTTATGAATAAAATAGCTACGCATTTTTATTCTAGACTTTTCTTCATGCAAAGGGTACCAGTTAATCATTGGTAAAGTGACACATTCTTTACCTTTGTATGAAAAATCTTATTATGTAGAATTCTTTATTCCATTGAATTGGTATGCAATATCTTTTCTGATAAAGGCCAGGTTTCCTAAGGTTCTCAGTTGACTTTATAGATTTACAAAAGCGTGTCTAGATGCAAACTGGAAAAAACTGAAAACACTAGAAAACTGATGTTCTGAAACCATTAAACACTAATGCCAAAAATTAGGCCATTTCAAACAGATATCCAGAATCTGTCTGAAGAATATTTCAACCATACTTTTCTGTATTTCCACAGAACCACAACTATAAAATGACCCCAAGTAACAACTACTTATTCTACAGCAGAAATACAAAATAAATCACATGTGAAGCACAGAGATTGCATGGTGAGAATTTCTATAGACAAGTCCAGAAACAAGTTAATAACTGTTCAGAATTACCTCTCTCTACACCAGTAAATCAAATGCAACCTCTGTCCATTTTCAGGCCCTTTCTATTAAAAATTCTGATGCACAAATATTAAAGTTCAATACAATTCTGAGCTGAGTGGTTAGGCTGGTAGTTTCTTTGAGCTATTTTTACAAGAGAATCATTATGAGGTTGTGATTAGGGGAGTGTCTGGTAAAGGTCCTCATATAGTACTACTTCTGGACTATGATTCCCTATATGTGATCACTGAAAAAGAAGTCTAATGTAAAAAACATAGATCACTTGAGACCACACATGGAATGTATTTGCTTACCAGTTTGCATACGTTCAGCCTGCTCATTAATACTATTTAACTTCTCAGTGTAAACCTCTTTGTAGCCATTGATGAAAGAGAGATAAGATTTAGGTGTTACATAAGCTCGTCTTCGATACCTAAAGAAAACCATATTGACAACATCAACTTCATGTATATTTTTGATATATACAGCTATTCCATGACTTCCACAAAAAGGGAGAAAATTATATAACTCAAGACTTTATTCATTCAGATTTCTTCATGATGCAAATCCTTATACTTTTAGTTACATTTTTTTTTATCCACATAGAAAATATTAAAGACTGTTGAATAGTGGGAATGAAGATGAAGAATTTGCAACATAATAGCAATTTTTTTTCATGGCCTGAGGATATAATGGTATAGTAGATTTATTTTTTATTACCCTTAGAATAACTTTATTGATACATAGAACATGAATTCAAAAAACACTGTCAGTAGCAATATTTTTGAGATTAATTATTGCATTAGTAGAAAATATTACCTTTGGAAATAATTCTCACAGCTTTCTGATACTATATCATGGAAGAGACCCATGGTTTCTACTACTTCTGTTTTAACTGGTGGAGGGCAGACCATATTAAACTCTGACAGAAAATAGTTGGACACAGCTACAAGAGCTTCCCTGGGCCATCGACTGAACCAATCCATGGTGCACCCTGATATCAGACCAGGAAATTTCAAAGAACGTGCACGGAACTTCTCACCAACCTGAAGAGAGAATCACTGTTTGTTAGCAATATGATTCTTAAGCAAAGGTTAATGAAAGTGTTTAATTAGTAAAAACAACTAAATAGTCTATTTCCTTCTTGATCAATTTCTGCTTATAACACCTTGAAATTTTTTTTCTTCTCAAATGGAATTTTGCAAAAATTCTAACATTCAACATTCATGAAATTTGAAGAAAGAAGTTCATTACAAATATATTTTGTTTTAATACTTTGAAGCATCAAATAATGTATTTTAATTACCAATAAAATACTGTTTTCCAGTTTAAAGCCATAATTTCAGAAAAATACATTCACTGATGTGCATTAGGAAAGAATATGTGAGAGGAAAAAAACACTTTAACTTGTAAGAAATTATTTAGTTTTTAAATATTTTGCTGTTAAGTTCTCGCAGCTGTACTACTACTTTTATTATCTCAGCAATTACAACTAGACTTCGGTAATCTTTTTATGCATCTTGAACTTCCATAAAACTTGAATAATTATCTTATACCACATAGGCAAGTTTGCTAATGGAAGAAAGAAAAACAGATATATAGAAAAAACTTACTGGAGAAAAGCAGAGGACAACGTGCAAGTTCTTCTTTGCTCGACTTAAGAAGTACTCATAAAGATTGTCAAAGGTAGGAGGATGCCGAGGTAGCTCTTTTTTCATCACAGGTATTAAGGATTGGGTGATTTCATCCAATTCATCCCGAGCAAATAAATTAGAAATCTTTTTACAAAGTAAGAAATTGATAATTAATTGCATGGATGTCATTATTATAGAATTTATAAATATTTGCCTGTTTACATCTGTATCTCTCTCTCTCTCTGCATATACACAGTTTAGACTAAAAACCACAAGTTTAGACTTATGAAACTCCATTGAAATCTAAGAAGCCCAACTCCAGAAGAGTATAGAATTTGAACTGGCAACTGAATCATCATTTAATAAAAGGCTACTGAAATACTAACCACAGCCCTTTTATATTCTTGTGGTTTACATTGAAATAAAGAAACTACATATCCAGAGCACTCCTTACTGAAAAAGTTGAAATATTTTAATTGTTATTACTCTACAATATATTACCAAGACAAATAAAGTAGTGAGAACAAATTCTACAGTACCCTGCCTCTAGAGCACATTGTCTGTCAGGCTGAGACCCTTACCTCTCCTGAAGACAGCAGATTATTTACATATTCCAAAAATGCTTCCTCTTTTATCTCATTATCAGTGAAAATGAAGGTGATACCTTGTCCTTCCTGTCCAGCTGTCCTATATAATACTTTTAAATCTTCTGCCAGATTGGTTACGTTATAGGATCTAAGAGAGATAAGGAAAATTATATTTTAGTTCAAAACAATGCAGAATACTGCTCTTTTTGGATTATATTATTTTATAAATGACATTGCAAACATACTTTGTAAACACAGATATTTTGGTGCAGGAATAGCTAACACACAGTCTACCTTTTTCAAGTCAAAATAAATCCAGTGTTGTATACAAACCAGATAAGAGTGTGTTGTTTTCAATATTTTTTCAATGGTGTCAAAATTAGAATTAAAAAAAAAAAAAAAAAAAATCTTGTAGCCAAGTAAAGACAAAGCAATACCATAAACCTGATTTATATTTCTTGCATTTCTTACCTGGTTAAAGTTATCTGAAATATTTTATAGCCAGCAATGAAGGAGGCTAACTTTGAAAGACTTTGTTTTCCAGATCCACCAACTCCAACAAGTAAAGCATTTCCATAGGCTGTCCGAATAATTCGGGAAACCTATAGAGGAAATAATAAAGAAAAATATCAGTAATAAAGTTAGGAAAATTAAAAAATCTATTATGCTTCATGCTTAATTTGCTATAATACAATGTAAAAATTATTAAAAGGATACTTGCAGAAAATTTTTTCCTCAAAAGAACACTTGTAAATTCTTTAGGAATTTTGTGTGGCTAATGAAGAAGCTGCATATAAGAATATGGGATGGTTATAATCATAAATACATGAAAGGGTATATTTTGAGCTCCAGTTTATTTTGAAGACATCATCCTGAATGTGCTTTAAAATATCAATAAAAAGCTTTAGCTAGAAGAACAAACATACTAATTTCCTAGTTTTAGTAGTCTGAAAGTCTTAACATGAATAAATTACGTTTTAATGTTATCTTCTAGTCTATCAACTTTCAACATTTCTTTTGTGATAATTTTCTTACCAAGTCTCCAGACACAAAAGTTGAATTACAAATTTTCTATTCTATTGCTTTTTGACATTCTTTGGGTTTATGATATATTAGTGCACTATTAAGATTCTACATTATATTTTGGTTCACACCTAAATTATGCACAAAATTAAAAAGATTGGCATCTACATCAAGTCTTTGAAATATATTAATTTTTATTTTTTATAATATTTTAGCTTACTGCACACTTCCTTATGAGGCTTTCCAGATAAATATATTAAAGTCTAAATATGAAATTACGTAGGTGACTAGATTTATTGTCACCTGAGGTAGAAAGGAGCTCTGCTATCACTGATTGCATATCAAGGATATTCTGGCTAAAACTTGCCAATAAAAAATGGAATGTCAGAGGCTTTCAAGGTCTTCTGAAAAGCACCTAGCATCACATGAACCACATTTTAAAATAAATTTATTTACTCCTATTTAAATGCAAAGCAAACAAACATTTACTTCATTTGAGTTGGCCTAGAGACAAACAAAACCCCTTCTTCTGTTTTTGTTTCACTGCAACTTTTGTGTGTCTTTCAGCAATCCAGTCAAAGCAATTCCTGAGATAACACTTCTTAAAACTGAGACACTAATCTCATACTTTGCCTTTATTTGACCCCCATAAATCAAATCTTAATTTCAGATGAATTCTTTTCTTATACATTCCTTTCTGATTAGGACAACAAATGATTGTTAGTTGAGACTACACACTACCCTAATCTCTGCCCTACAGACTGATTCTATTGCAGCCCCAGTTTACATTTCCTTTCATCCAGTCAGATTCTACCTCAGGTTGTTTTTGTCCCCTGTCAGGCACAGGTTCATTTGAAGGTTCTTGGAATTCTAAATGGTGAAAAATAATTTTATAGAGATAACATAAATGTCTTTATTTATGGTCTCACATTTCCTATTGAGGAAAATTTTCATCTGTCTGAATACATAGAAGTTTAAACAGATATTTAAATAAGGAGTTTATTATAAAACATGCAAACAGGTAAAATGACTGTAGTTCTTTCCTAGTTCTCAAAAATGACCATGCAAAGATGGCAAAGTTGTTTGGGGATAAGAATAGCTTTTCACAATGGGCCCTTTAAGAATAGCTTGTCCAAATAAGCACTGTTACAACAGTTAAATAAAAAAGTAGCAACACCAAACCTTAATAAGATGTGTCATTGCATCCTTGAAAAACACCAAATCAAGAAAGGACCCTCTAATACTTTCATTGTACTGTGACTGATAATACCGCAATTTGTTACAAAGGAATTCATAACTTGGAATCTAGGAAAAAAAAAAAAAAAAAAAAAAAAATCTGTAGCAACACTTGTAGAGCACTTCAGAATTTTAAAACTCCCTTGATATTTCTACACACATTTCAGTTTTATGTTTTGGCCATGTGTAATGATATTATCTTGCTAATTCACCATAATTATTGCCGTTGTGTTTACCCAGAAATTTTTGCTAATGGTGGAAGAAAAAAAAGAAGCAACAAGAACAGGAAAAGATAGATCACATTTATATGTCATTATTAAATCTAACATCACTAAAATGGTTTGTTGCATGCTAACTAGAAAAATCTGGATATATTTTCACAAATATTTTCATAGCTATTTAACAAAACTCTGTATTGTATGAGTTCAGCAATATAACACACTTAAAAATTAAAGGAAAACTTTGGTGCCTAGTATTTGATGCGTGAAATGAAATACCTCCTCATAAACTTTTGGTGCTAGAAGCTCAACATCTTCTGGTTCTTCACCAGTTGGTTCAGGCTCATCCCGTAAAAAATCTACAAAATACGGTTCAGATTTGAGAACTTGACTTAAATCTGCCTCCACATATTCCTCAATTGTTTTATCAATAGTTTGTTCAAACCAAGCCGTGTCTTCGGGTGTATTAAACCTGAAAACCATAAATTAGTACAAATTAAAAATAATATTTCTAGTTATATAGAGAGAAAACAGGGATCTAAGTACTAAGAAAAAACCCTAAAACAGCAACAACAACAAAACCCCAAAACTTGTAACATTTTAAAGAAAAATATGTATTAGACAATACATACTACACAGTGGTCACAGACAAGGATTAGGCAACATTCACAAAAATCAAGCGCTTCCACACTATAGAGTGTAATAGTCAGTGACATGAAATATAAAACAAGATAATTTGATTTTCCAAGTTTGACCAAGAATGAGACAACAACAGACTATGTAATTTTTCAGATAAAAAAGAAAGAAAAAGGGTGAATGCTTTCCCAAATAACCATGCTTAAGTGAATCTTTCACCTTTCAGTCTGCAGCAGAACAACATAATTTCTGGTATTACAACACTGCCTATGGAACAGCAATTAGACAAGGAATACTGAAAGGAAGGTAGTATATGCCACTACATCCTGACTCCATTCTCAACACATCTTACAAAAACCCCATAATTAGCAGAGGAATACACATTGGGGAAGAGGGGACTAATTAAAGTCTGGAAACATATACTAGTGACTACATTTTATTGTGTAAACAGCTTTATCTGCTTCCCTTAAGAGATTCAATCTGATTTTAATACAGATCAGACCTTTGACTACTCTGCTTGTGATTACTGGTGAAGCAGTAAAAAATACTACTTAGGAGTGACTGGCAAATGCAAGAGACAAGAACCACCTCATCCACAGAAAAAGTTAATTCTAACTGTGAATGTCAAAGTACATAAAAAGATAGTTTTCATATATTTACTTATTTTCTTTTCAGTGATACAACTGAGAGGAAAGTAGAACAAATGTGAAGAAGCCCAGCGCTGTGAGTTTTCACGTCAGACAAGCTAAATTGAAGAACTGTTGTGGAGAGAGCCTAGATATGCATTAAATCACTATTGCTAGAGGTCTTTTGTAATGACATTATAATATTAATCTCTCGGAAATTTAAAAGCAGCATGGAAACAGTGAATGCATGACTATGTTCTCTCTCTCCCTCTTTCTAATATATCTGTACAAACACATCTCTTCCATGCATTTTTAAATTTACCACAAAAAATTAAAAACACGTATTAACATATCAATAAATAACAGTGATATTGCTCCCTAATTTAAAGCAGAAAATAATACACTGTATGATTCTGTATGACACTTTTGCCTTAGTAGTGCAGAGTGCATTTTTTTGAGGGGGTTGAGTGGTTTGTTTTTTTAGTAGGGTGGATCCTAGCTTTAAATAAAATTAAAAAATTTCTATATCTCATTTCAACAGCACTCTGTTGTACATAAAAATGTATAAACATAAATTTTATCAAAAATGTATGTTTGTATAATATTTGATAGTGAAAAATATCAGACAAAAATATCAGCACTGCTAATATTTTGTCATGGATGGACTTCTCTGATCAGAGAGAAATAATTATAACTACTCACAGTAGTAGAGGATATATGTCAGGTTTTTAGCAGCAGCTTTAGTGCTACATCTAGAATTTCACAAGAAATTGAAGCACTATGAACAGAAAACTAATACTGGTCTCCAAGACATACAGGTCATACTTATATCTGTTTTATGAATATTTTGAAAGAGATTTATAGGAAATGGGCCAATTTTTAGTGATAAGCATGCAATCCTGTTTTTTTCTGTGAGGAGAGCAAAGCAATTTTAAATTATCTTATGCGTATAAATTTAGGACACCATAAGGTTGTCTTTTCTACAGTGGAATCAGCTGAATGCAGCGAAAGGGGGAAAAGAAAAAAGTAGGCTAAAAGATATAATACCTAGATATTTTGATGTTTTCCATTCAGATACTGGGTTAATCTATCAGTATTATACCATGATATTTGTTGGAATAATACAGCAATGCAGACCGTATGTAAAATAAGATAAAATTTTTAATATTGGCCTAATAATATTTATAACATTTAGAAGTTTTACAGATGTATGAGCATAAATGAAGTAAATGGCTAAACCTGATAAATATAAAATGCCATAATTATTATACCTGTCAGCAATTACCCTGGTACATTCATGTTTAAAAAGTTTTAGGATAACAGTGCTGGTTGTGCATTCTTCTGCCTTTATAGTTAACATTCCTTGCCAAATTCTAGAAAGGTCTCGAAGGTTGAAGATATAGTGGAATTTAGATGGTGTAGGTAACATCTTTGCCTAAAGAAAAAGATTGTTAATATTTAAAATCAGTTAACACCTAGAAAGAATCAATAATAATAAAATTTATAACTTTATCATTAATAACACATATAAAACAAATAACCAAAATACTAACTTTCACACGTAATGCTGTAGGAAAACTCATTATATGTTTTTATTTATATTCCACATTTATTGAGGAAAAAATTTTTTATCTGTCTGAATACATAGAAGTTTTTAACAGATATTTAAATAAGGAGTTTATTATAAAACATGCAAACAGGTAAAATGACTGTGGTTCTTTCCTAGTTCTCAAAATGACCATGTAAAGATGGCAAAAGTTGTTTGAGGATAAGAATAGCTTTTCACAATGGGCCCTTTAAGAATAGCTTGTCCAAATAAGCACTGTTACAACAGTTAAATAAAAAGTAGCAACACCAAACTTAATAAGATGTGTCATTGCACTCCTGAAAACACCAACCAAGAAAGGACCTCTAATACTCTCATTGTACTCAGACTGATAATACCGTTAATTTGTTACAAAGGAATTCATAACTTGAATCCAGGGAAAAAAAGAAAAATCTGCAGGCAACACCCCAGAGCACTTCAGAATTTTGCAACCCCTGATATTTCTACACACACATTTCAGTTTTATGTTTTGGCCATGTGTAATGATATTATCTTAATTCACCATAATTATTGCCGCTTATGCTTACCCAGAAATTTTTACAATGGTGGAAGAAAAAAAAGAAGCAAATAAGAACAGGAAAAGATAGATCACATTTATATGTCATTATTAAATCTAACATCACTAAAATGGTTTGTTGCATGCTAACTAGAAAATCTGACATTTTCACAAATATTTTCATATAGCTATTTTACAAAAACTCTGTAGCCAGTGAGTTCAGCAATATAACACACTAAAAAATTAAAGGAAAACTTTGGTGCCTAGTATTTGATGCGTGAAATGAAATACCTCCTCATAAACTTTTGGTGCTAGAAGTCAACATCTTCTGTTCTTCACCAGTTGGTTCAGGCTCATCCCGTAAAAATCTACAAAATACGGTTCAGATTTGAGAACTTGACTTAAATCTGCCTTCCACATATTCCCTCAATTGTTTTATCAATAGTTTGTTCAAACCAAGCCGTCTCGGGTGTATTAAACCTGAAAATCATAAATTAGTACAAATTAAAAATAATATTTCTAGTTATATAGAGAGAAAACAGGGATCTAAGTACTAAGAAAAAAAAACTAAAACAGCAACAACAACAAAACCCCAAAACTTGTAACATTTTAAAGAAAAATATGTATTAGACAACAATACATACTACACAGTGGTCACAGACAAGGATTAGGCAACATTCACAAAAATCAAGCGCCCACACTATAGAGTGTAATAGTCAGTGACATGAAATATAAAACAAGATAATTTGATTTTCCAAGTTTTGACCAAGAATGAGACAACAACAGACTATGTAATTTTTCAGATAAAAAAAAAAGGGTGAATGCTTTCCCAAATAACCATGCTTAAGTGAATCTTTCACCTTTCAGTCTGCAGCAGAACAACATAATTTCTGGTATTACAACACTGCCTATGGAACAGCAATTAGACAAGGAATACTGAAAGGAAAGGTATGCCACTACATCCTGACTCCATTCTCAACACATCTTACAAAAACCCCATAATTAGCAGAGGAATACACATTGGGGAAGAGGGGACTAATTAAAGTCTGGAAACATATACTAGTGACTACTTTTTATTGTGTAAACAGCTTTATCTGCTTCCCTTAAGAGATTCAATCTGATTTTAATACAGATCAGACCTTTGACTACTCTCCTTATGATTACTGGTGAAGCAGTAAAAAATACTACTTAGGAGTGACTGGCAAATGCAAGAGACAAGAACCACCTCATCCACAGAAAAAGTTAATTCTAACTGTGAATATCAAAGTACATAAAAAGATAGTTTCCATATATTTACTTATTTTCTTTTCAGTGATACAACTGAGAGGAAAGTAGAACAAATGTGAAGAAGCCCAGTGCTGTGAGTTTTCACATCAGACAAGCTAAATTGAAGAACTGTTGCGGAGAAAGCCTAGATATGCATTAAATCACTATTGCTAGAGGTCTTTTGTAATGACATTATAATATTAATCTCTCGGAAATTTAAAAGCAGCATGGAAAACAGTGAATGCATGACTATGTTCTCTCTCCCCTTTTCTAATATATCTGTACAAACACATCTCTTCCATGCATTTTTAAATTTACCACAAAAATTAAAAACACGTATTAACATATCAATAAATAACAGTGATATTGCTCCCCTAATTTAAAAGCAGAAAATAATACACTGTATGATTCTGGTATGACACTTTTGCCTTAGTAGTGCAGAGTGCATTTTTTGAGGGGTTGGTTGTTTGTTTTTTTTAGTAGGGTGGATCCTAGCTTTAAATAAAATTAAAAAATTTCTATATCTCATTTCAACAGCACTCTGTTGTACATAAAATGTATAAACATAAATTACATCAAAATGTATGTTTGTATAATTTGATAGTGAAAATATCAGACAAAAATATCAGCACTGCTAATATTTTGTCATGGATGGACTTCTCTGATCAGAGAGAAATAATTATAACTACTCACAGTAGTAGGGATATATGTCAGGTTCCTAGCTTTAAATAAAATTAAAAATTTCTATATCTCATTTCAACAGCACTCTGTTGTACATAAAAATGTATAGACATAAATTTTATCAAAAATGTATGTTTGTATAATATTTGATAGTGAAAAATATCAGACAAAAATATCAGCACTGCTAATATTTTGTCATGGATGGACTTCTCTGATCAGAGAGAAATAATTATAACTACTCACAGTAGTAGAGGATATATGTCAGGTTTTTAGCAGCAGCTTTAGTGCTATATCTAGAATTTCACAAGAAATTGAAGCACTATGAACAGAAAACTAATACTGGTCTCCAAGACATACAGGTCATACTTATATCTGTTTTATGAATATTTTGAAAGAGATTTATAGGAAATGGGCCAATTTTTAGTGATAAGCATGCAATCCTGTTTTTTTTTGTGAGGAGGAGAGCAAAGCAATTTTAAATTATCTTATGCGTATAAATTTAGGACACCATAAGGTTGTCTTTTCTACAGTGGAATCAGCTGAATGCAGCGAAAGGGGGAAAAGAAAAAAGTAGGCTAAAAGATATAATACCTAGATATTTTGATGTTTTCCATTCAGATACTGGGTTAATCTATCAGTATTATACCATGATATTTGTTGGAATAATACAGCAATGCAGACCGTATGTAAAATAAGATAAAATTTTTAATATTGGCCTAATAATATTTATAACATTTAGAAGTTTTACAGATGTATGAGCATAAATGAAGTAAATGGCTAAACCTGATAAATATAGAATGCCATAATTATTATACCTGTCAGCAATTACCCTGGTACATTCATGTTTAAAAAGTTTTAGGATAACAGTGCTGGTTGTGCATTCTTCTGCCTTTATAGTTAACATTCCTTGCCAAATTCTAGAAAGGTCTCGAAGGTTGAAGATATAGTGGAATTTAGATGGTGTAGGTAACATCTTTGCCTAAAGAAAAAGATTGTTAATATTCAAAATCAGTTAACACCTAGAAAGAATCAATAATAATAAAATTTATAACTTTATCATTAATAACACATATAAAACAAATAACCAAAATACTAACTTTCACACGTAATGCTGTAGGAAAACTCATTATAAGAAGTCACCAAGAGTATCTAATTCCTTAAAAGCAGGATCTATCACTAAATGTAGAACACCAAGGCTTACAACATGTCATTTTTTCACCTGTTGCTCTGGCTTTATAAATTAAAAATCATAATTTGTAAAGAATTTCACTCCCTGTCCCTTAGCAATGGAGATCAAAGCTTTGGGTAACATGAATTAACTTATAGGAATGATTTGACTGTTTTTTCTATTCATCTGTCTTCTTACTGAAATCTGGTGTTTTCCAGATTTCATCTTGAAAACACTGTAGCTCATTCTCTGGGGTTTTTTTAATCTCTTTTTTCCTTTTCTTTTCCTTTTTTTGAGGGGGTTGAGTGGTTTGGTTTTTTTGTTTGGGTTTTTCTTATAGATATGATCTTAGGGAATAGTTGCCTAAACCAATAGTCACTCTATTCAGAGATAAAACTTCACTCTATTCAGAGATAAAACTTTCCTTGTATTTATACCTTTGTCCGCTGCCACAGTATTCTTCCTGTTGGGACCAATTTTTCCACCATACCACATACTTCAGGGTTGAATTCTCTACAGGGATGAAAGTATCCATTGGCAATTATACCTGAAAAATACAAGACACAATAAACAATTAATCTCAGCTTCTAGGATATAATAAGGTATGTCACGAGCAAGACAAATAGGTGCTTATTTAAAACAGTACTTGGTAAAACATAATTTAAAATTACAGGTGAAATTGTTTTTCTCTGTTGCCTATGGCTTTCCTGAATTGGTATAGAAACATTGGGCAGTAAGCGCTGGGTTTCTGCCATGTCCTGTATTGACAGAGTTACCAGAATTGAGAAATTTAGCAACAGAGTGCATTTCAGACAGTTCAGAGTTGGAATGTTAACCTACAGAAAAATAGTAGTGCTCATAGTCTTCCAGAAAATGTCATTACTTTCTTAATATTTGTTTGTCCAAAATTAGAAAGACAAACATTTTAAGGAATTCATTTCTCTTCCACAGCACTATTTTTGCTGTACCACAGCTTCAGCTGTGAATTGTTTTTCTGGAAGAACTCTGAATTTGCATGATGAAAGTGAGAAAGAAAGCATACTTTTATAAATTTTAAATCCATTACAAAGGGAAATAAACTGTACCAAAACAAAAAAACGTACCAAATATTTTGTCGATGGATGCGTTGGATGGCAATGTACAATTGAATACAGTAAATTGTCTTTTTAAACGCTGAGGAATATCGTTACGGCCTCCTCCAGGATGGATCATTGCTGCTATTATTTGTACATCTACAATTGTAAGGAAGTCTCCAGGTTTATCCAAGCTGTACATCCCTCTCATTTCCATCATCTGACGGACAATTTCATTTGTTATCTGGAAATTTATGTAAGTTGTGCAAATTAGAAATTTATGCAAGAAAAGAAGAAAATACACCATGATAATTTAACTTCTTTTTGTAATTCAACTAATCCATAGAGATATTGTTACCTTAATCTAAAAACAGATTAAACTACCTTCCTTAGAAATATGGAAGATCTTTGTTTATGTGATTTTAAGTAGCAGGAAAAATTTTTCACAGCTCTACTGCCATATAATATCATGAAATTGTGTTTGTAATCTTTTTAACTAAACAAAATTAATGAAATTACCAGAGGGAGAAAAAATTTTGTTCCTTATTTTGTAGCTGGAAATTCAGCTACAAATGTTGCAGCTATGCTTTTCCGCTCACTCTTGGGCCTCCTTTGAAGCAAAAATTACTGATTCTTTTATGCTTTTTTGGAAAGATTATTCACTCTTCATTCCACTCTACATCTCCAGAGTTTTCCCCACAGCAAGTGCTCCAATGATATTCAGCAAGCCTTATGTTTGTGCTTACACACCCCACCAAAACCAACATGATATGCAGCATTTCACCAATCACAAACCATTTTTCCATCAAAAATATTTCAGCCATGTCTTGGGGCCATAATGCAAGACTTAGTGGAGGCCTTGAATTTTTCATATCCTTTATTTCTCTCTCCAAGGTACTGGCCTTTCTCTTGGCAGAGATTTATTATTGGTACGCTCAGATTAATGTCAGTCTTGAAATTGATAATATACTACTTTAGTATGGTGCTGATTTTTGTTTACTCTTAAAAAAATAAGGACATGGAGATTATGTAAAACATAGCATCATTTTATTACATGTCTCATCAATAAATATGATTTGCTCTTTTTTTGTGTGTGCATCAATGTACCAAAATTATAAAGCACTTCCAACAATTAACATTTAATTTAAAAATTTAGGAAGTCATAAATATAAATATAAATATAAATATAAATATAAATATAAATATAAATATAAATATAAATATACCTATAAATATAAATATAAATATAACTATAAATATAAATATAAATATATATATATATATATATATATATATATATATATAAAGAACTCCACATAAAAATCAGAAAAATTGAGAATAAGTAGTAAATATTAAAAAAAGTCTACCTGATCTCCCCATTCATTGATAAATGGCATATTGATATCATCAATAAAAATAGTCATCTTTCTGCCCCCAGGAGGTCCATAAGTGCTTCCAACACGTTTATCCACATAACTCTCTATTGTCCTCTAAAAAGATAAAGAAAGTTCTCTTTTTATATCTAAAGCAACAATATTTAAAAGAAATTGATGAAAAACCTGCTACAGCACTCAGACAATGATTCTCTCTTTTTGCTAGCAGTTTTACCTTTAATTCTAGTATTAAGGAACCCAGTTCCTAAGGAATCCAACTCCTGTCCTGCAACACACCTGTGGCTATCAGAGCTTTTAAAAAGTTTCCAAACCTAGAAATTATTATTTCATTATCAGCATTATCATTCCCCTAACTAATATAACTTGTTTAATATTTGCAATACAACTTCAGGGCACAGAGGCAACTTAGATTACTTTAATTATGATTTTCCAGGTGTCTTGTGAGGGATATGAAGCAAAATTTTTTAGTATTTTGGTGGCAAGAAAGAGGATGCAATAGACAAGTAAGAATGATATATAGCTGAAATGTTTCTTCGAAGTTCTACAGCTCTACGGTCTTTCTAAAGATACATAAACAATGACATTAAAAACTACCTTACAAGATGGTACCAGATGTTTTCCTTAGACAAGTAATGTTTTCTCCATAAAAGCACAAATGTCACCCTATATGAATAATGTAGCATGTGCTGTCATAAAGATAAAAGAATCAAAAGTAGTTTTGAAACAGAAAATAGACACATCTTTTGTCTAACATTTTTGCCCCATTTTTACAACAGGATATTGATGAGTATTTTAAAATACAGAGATACAGAGAATATGTGATTAAGGTGTAAAAGAGAAACTGGTAAGGGATTACATAAGAAATCAAGAACTTTGTAGCATGTCTAATGCATCCAAAATCACACAACCTTTCAAATAGCCTCAGAATGGTGACTCAAAATTTAAAAAAAAAAAACAACAAAAAAACTAGTGTAACTCTTTCAAGTGTTTAGAAGCATTTCACCTGTTTTTCTGCTACATCTCTTCATTGGAAACCAGCAGAGTGAATCATGTCTTGAGCTGACTCTCTGCTAAGACAGAACTTCCTCTGGTACAGAGGATGTGTGCGAGGACCTGGGAGTGTCCTCTGACACATCCTCTGTACCAGAGACAAGCAAGTCTGGGATTTGTTTCCAAGAATGTTCTAAGGACCCACAATATGCTTGGTAAAGGACACCGGGACAGAGATACTGACTGTTGCACAAGCCTTGCATGCATGAAAGGGTGGTTGCCTTATTCTGTCTCATTTTGATACAAACCATGACCAGAGATCTTAAGAATACCTGCTGGGAAAAACTCAGCAGTCATTCTGTGAGTCTGGAATTTTTTAAAAAAATAGGTGTATGGTTCACTATTTTTCACTATTTTCATAATAAAATTTACATTAGTTTCTTAAAAAGTATGCCTAAATTTGGAATGGAGTTTGTAAGACCTATTCCGTGAACAGATTTTTCAATCAATAAATTTTCCAAAATGAATTCTTTTTCCTACCAGAGGCTCATCGCTATGAATTAATTGCATTGAATTGATAATGAAGCCAATTTAACTTACTGAACCACATTCTAGCAAATTAGTGTTATCAAATCATACCACAGTGTTATAAAACATCCTTTCAATCACTTGAAAAAACTATGTACAGCATTTTTTTCTGTTTATATAGATTTTTTACCAGTTACATAGAGTAAGAGAAATTTCGACAAAGTTGTCATGCTAGAGGTCTTTAAACATTGAATTTCTGATGCTGTAGTTACTCCTGAGCTGAGGAAAAATAAAATTATCTAAATATGGTTGGAATCAGTTCTTTATTTAACAAAAATTAAAATTAATACTGTGTACTAAAGAATCAGAAAAAACCCAAAGTATAACAAAAAATCTAAGAAGAAAATCAAAGGTCTTTAGCAAAAAAAAAATCATTCTTAGAATTCCTAATGAAAAACCACACAGCAATCATGAATATATGTATCTCTATATATTTTACTCTGATCTGCAAAAATTTTTAATAGAATTTTCTGAAATGTTGAAGTGACTTAGACAAAAAAGATCTTCTAGAATTTATTTCAAAATTACTTATCATCAGAATTAAGTACCCTTTATACACTTAGCAAGAAAATGGTATGCAAGATTGTTTAAAATCTATATTTTTACCTGAAACATAAATGGTTCTGTGGCAGAAGAAAAGTTTAGACTTTTTGACAAATGCTCTTCTGGGTCATATCTCTTCATATATCCCTTAATCATAACTGTCTTCGCAGTCCCCTGTTCTCCTATGAGCAAAACAGCCTGTAACAGATATTTAAACCACATAAGTAATATCAAAACTTATATTTCTTTATGCATAACACACCTATTTTTGAGAAAAGAATAGTTTCTGTGTCTATTTTTAAATGCCATATTTTTGATAGGTCTTTCTTGTCTCCAGATGCACTGACATCCTATGTGTTTTTCATCCCACAAAGTCTCCAAGAAATTTCTTTGAAGAATTAAAGGAGAAAGGAAGAAACAAGAATGTGCTAGAGGATTTTCTTCCAATTGCCAAATTTCTTCCAGTTTCTGACACATCTGCTGCGATAGTCTCTTTTAGTGGATGACCCTAAGATGGCTTCCTGTAAATTCCTTCCTTTATAAAGTTTTGTTCTTGCACAAAAATAATTACAGAGGATCCATGCTAAGAAAATAAAAATAAAACAATAATAATGATGCACCTGGGAAGCAATGACTAGAGACAATGACTAGAAGATGAAGAACAATTATAACATCCAGTTACTTTTTAAGTAATTTTCTATTTATTTCATATGGTAGGTATATACTAAAATATGTAATCCTGTACTTACTTTCTTTTGTTTTGCAATTGTGTTTATCAAAAACTGAGTTCTGGTATTATCAACATTTGGAACCAGAATAGATGCATAGTCTGGGACATGATCTGTTGGATAAACAAATTCCTGAACTTTATTACTCCAGTGCTCCCAGGCACCTGAAATGACCAAAAAAAAAGGGGGAGAAATTTCATAATATTCTGATCATGTTCAATACGTTCAATATTTTGTTAATACAATAATTTAAAAAATAGATATTATGGGTAGAATACTACAAAGTGTAAAAAGGGATAAATTTTCTCAAATCTGTCTAAAAGGCATCTAACAAAGGACATTCTATTAGTCATGACCTGTAACTAGTCTACAATCCTACTAAATGTAGACATATTTATTAAATTTATATATACTTATCTAAATAAAAACCCTAAAGAATGTTTACCTAGAAATGAAATCTCACACTACTGATGAAAAATTACAGAACATGGCAATATGGACTTCACATGTGTACACTAAATCAGTATTGCTGGCAAAAAAAATGAACATCTGGATATGAGAGAAGGTAATTTCTTCAGAAGAAAACATACTGTGTCATGACAGTCAGTTTTTTGTGACCATGGTTTTGTGTGCTAGTTAAATTTTAAAAACTATTCTAGAAAATAGTACACTATTCAAAATATCAAGAATCAAAATATCTCACTATTCTTATAATTCTATAACCTTTCAGATTCATGACCGGTTATTAGACGTAAATTACTAAGCAAAATTAAAATCAGATTTTATTCCTTTAAAAAAAACCTGTAAGAAAATTAAACATAAAATAGTATTGAGCTAGACTAAACCAGCCTAAGCATGAATTATCTACAAATTGCAGGCTGGCTAAATTGATAGAAAAGTAAATTGTAAGAAGGAAATTAAAAAGAAATAATAAAAGGTTATCAGTGAGCACTCTTTGTCTTGTCTCTGACTTCTCACATTCACAGATGTGCTGGTACTACACTGTCAAAAATCCTCAACTCATAGAACTCTATAATAAGGACAAAGCAGTAAGAGAGTTTTAAAATGACAGTTTAAAAAAGAATATTGGTTCTTTTTCTTACCACGATCAGTTACATAAAATTCATACATCGTTTGATTGCTGCCACGGGGGATTTTTGGTAAGTCTAATTTACTATCATGACTTCTAATGAAGGCTTCAAGTTTATCTCGACTGTCCAGCTCCAGAAGGGCACCTAAGCTCCACATTATTGCAAAGTTGAACAATTTATGCAGAAGTTGTGTAGCTGATACACCACGTTCTTCCTTCAATGGAATCAAGCCCTCCAGAAGATTAATAGACTGAAAATATTTTAAAAAATGCATTTAGAAAATATTACATAATCACTTTTTATTTACCTATATAAGTATGCACATGCATTATTTATATATATTCAAAATTTAAATCAATACAGATTACAAAAAACCACCAAGCATAAAATTCAGAAGAACAAATCAAATAAAATTTATTAAAGATAGCTATATAAAACTGAATAAAATTTTCAAAGTTACTTAGGTAATTTGATCATCAGTTATCCTTCTAAATTATGCCTACATAACAAGCATAATTTATGAGCTAGGGTAACAAAATAGCTTTTAAAGGGATTTTCCAATATTCACAACTCCAAGAACAGGTGAAGCTTGGCCATTTCTTTCAATTTTAAAACATGGAAGAACTTTCAGCATCTGTCTGATGTATTAATCTCAAGTATGGTACAATTTATGTATCTATCACATTAATTTCTATTTTTTCATTTAAAAATACTAAATTATTATGTTATGTGATTGCTTCACTCTGTTTATAAGGAACTAGAGTCCAGATTCTAGAAAAATAGTAACTTGTTATCTACAATTGTGACATGTTGCTGAATTTGGATGTTTGACTGTCTTAGGCAACCCATTTGTACTCCCCTTCTATACAAGGCAGTGTGCAGCATATTGCTCCAAAATACGCCTTTTTAACAGTGAAATAGATTTTCAGTCAGCTCTTGGAATTAGTAGTCTTTCTGCTGTTTTGCATCTCATAATTGGAGTGGGAAGTAATAAAGTAACACATGCTTCTAATGCTTGCCCAGAATCTCATTTGCAATCAGTGGCCAAAAGTGGACGAGTAAAAAGAGTAAAAAGAAAAAAATCTCTCTTGGCTTGTGGTGGTGCTGGGGTAGTACTTTCTGTTGGTACCCTCTTCGGCTTGTGGCTTTTTAAACAATACACACTTTTTCTGTTTTTATAATCCCATGTGGTTTTTTCCACCCTGAAAATAGCAAGACTGGTCTTGAGCCTACATAAACTTTTATTGTCTATTACAACATTTGGCAAGATGTCCCATAGGCCTGCTATTCATGGCATTGAACAGTTTGTTTTCTTCCTGTGTGAACTCCTTCATGCTTATCTTCACTGAATTTCATTTGCCATTTTATTACCTATTTATTCAGTCTCATAAAGTCTGTCTACAGTTCTTCATGGTTAGTTGTTTTGTCCTTAATACCCTCAATAATCTAGTATCATCAATACATTTCTTCACCTAAAACTTTTCCAAACTCTTTATGAACATTTTGAACAGCACTGATCCTTGCAAAGGTGCCTAAGGATCAGTGATAACCTCTATCATTCCTAAGAACTGATAATCTAGTCATACATTTACTATCTTCCAATACATTGTTTATCTAGAAATGAAACTCCTATCTTCTGCGATGACTATTTAGTATCCATGTAAATGTGTCATGGTTTGAGCCTGGCAAAATGCCAGTGCCCCCCATGAAAATACTTTCTCCCTGGTACTTGCTGTGAGATGTGCCTAGGAATAAGCAAAGCAGTCCTCTACTTAAAACTATAGAAAACAGAACTTTATTAACTACACACTACATAGGTATAGGAAAGAAAAGACAATCTCAAGGAAAATGAAAACTCTACAGAATACAGCTCTTCCTCCTCCCCTCACCAAATTCCCAATACAATTACATCTTTCGGTCCAGCAAAAACCACCCTTACAAATACTCAATCATGAATTCCTTAAGAGGAGGAGTCCTTCTTGTATGCCCTGGGCTTTTGGTCACATATCCCCACCCAGATTGGAGATCGTGACCCCTTCCTCCCATTTCAGTGCTCTCACCACTGAACATGGACCAGAGCTACTTTGAGGGTTGTCTTTTTAAGGATTCCATCGTCCCACTCCAAAACAAAGGCACAGTCTCCATTTTTGGGACATCTGTCCCCCCATTATTTCACCTCCTGGGCCGGAGGCTCCCACACTGCCCTCTTAACTCTGGAAGACGGTGGCTCCCCTGAAAATAGTCTCTGTATTCAGGAACAGTCCATGGCTCTACAAAAGCGTCCAGCAAAGAATGCCACTCCACATCTCTTCCACCCTAGGTTCTTCTCACAGTCTCTCCTGCTCGGTCCTTTAAAATACTTGCTTAAATCTTTCTTCATTTCCTCTCCCGGAAGGGTCAGTACTCTGCAAAAGCTTTCATTGTCCAAGAAAAGGGTTAAAACTCCACAGCTCACAACCCACAAGCAGCCGGACTCCTTCTGGTTCTACCCCCCTCCTCTCCACAGGCCGGGCAGGCTGGCAGCCCACGATATCGAGCTTCAAGGCCAAAGGCAGCAAACACAGACACAGTCTCTCTCTCTCTGTCTCCCCAGGGAGGGGGGGCTGCCCAGTAGCTCCCAGTCTCTCTCTCTCCTCCACCCTTCCACCCTGGGTGTCTCTCCCGGTGTCTCTCTCTCCTCCACCCTGGGGGGGGACCAGGCCAGGCCTACCCCCATCTCGATCCAGGCCCGGGCCTACCACATGGCTGCCCCTCCCCCTGCCCAGCCGGGACAGCTGGAGCAGGGGGAGAGGTCCTTCCTCTTCCACGCCGAAGTCCCAAGAGAGCTTCCCAGGGGCAGAGCTCTGCTTTTAACTCCTGTGTGTTCTCAGAGGCGTATCCAACTCTCAGTGGTCAAAACAGGTGTCAATCGCAAATCTACATCTTCAATTGGACTGACACACTCACTCCCAGAAACCCACTTCTCTCAAACCAGGACACTGGTAAAGAAAGATGTCAAGCACCTTTGATCCTTCATGCAGACTATATCAATCAGATCTTCTTTAGCTACACGTTTATTGACTTTTCCAATAGGCTCATAAGGCAGGATAACTCTATAAACAGAAAATTGGTGTTGAATCTCCTAAGGTAAATGATATTTGTCTTCCTAATGAGGTAGGCCAGAGGATGCATAAAGAGTTAGAAAGTCAGTGGAAATTACAAGGAAGAAAGCAAAGGTGAGACCACATTTGTATGAAACCATTATAAAGCTGTTGTACCTGAATAGGAAACTCAATTGTGAATGCTAAAAAATGGAACATAATCAGGTACATGTGCACGTTTGGGTGAACATGCAAAATTGAGCTTTGAAACTTAAATACATGTCTGCCAGATGCAACCGCTTTGATTTGGTTGTAATTTTTGAAAATGCATGAACTAAACAGAAGCAGCATGTCCTGAATCCTGCAATTGCTAAAGAGATGTAAGACCCAACAAAACAGGAGGCTGATAAGGTCTCTCTTCTGCACAGAGACCATTTATGGCAAAGCTGGGATTTTAAGTAGGGTAAAAATCTGTGGTGTCGCTGGCTCTCAGATAACACAAGCGTGGAGGCCTGCTAAGAGTTATTTACTTTGTCACAGATGTGACAGAAACTTACTAGACATTTTCATTCACACAAAGAAACAATCAATACAGCTTAAATCAGGGAAATATTTCCCTGATCAAGCAGCATGAATAGAGCACTGACTTGCTGACACTTCCTAACAAGTGCTAATCAAAAATAACAGAAACATTTGATCACAGGAAAAAATCTTCCATGAACACAAGCTCAGTTCAGTCAGAGGTTTCACAGATAAGAAATGTAGAAGAAAAATGATACCTCTCTCAAAAATGTTGTGCATTGCACATCATAAAGTTCAATTGTTTCTGCCTGGGGACTTTAATTCTAAAGATGCTCTACTGTCATTCAACACTGCACAGTTAAGCCCTCCAGCATTTACTGTGGCTATTAGTTTGCAGTAAAATACCTCACAATCTAGAAAATCTGAAACTAACTCTCTAATGAACAGAAAAAAGATACTGGGTGCAAATTTGGTAGTTTGATATTAAACTGGAGGGCTATCCAAAATATTATGTTGTCTAAACTATTCTTCACGGACACCACCGAACTTTTATGAGTGTGTCAAAATAAAAGGGAAGATTCATGGACAAATGGAAAGTCTGGAAACTTAGAATCTGAAGATGACAACAGACTCATAAACAAATCAACTGGAGATATGCAGTACAGGACTGACAGTCTTGCAAAATATACCCAACACATATTTATATTATTAATAAATGACTGATATTGTTAGGAGTCCACTCAAGGTAGAACTCCAGCTGATAGGAAAGAAGAGGAAAAAATGACTACATTGATATTGAAAGAGCTGATGGACAGAATAACACCTATTACATCTGAAGATAAAAAGATAAATAGAATTATTCTTCTCTCTCTCTGCTGACACTGCCAATAGAGATATAGTGACCCTTATGACAGTGCTTTGGTACTAAAAGAGCCAAAATTAATTCACTAGCTTACTAAATATATGCTTCTGGAAATTTACTGAAGCCTCCAAATTCCAGTCATTAGAAGACTAGCCTAGGTATGAAGTAGTAGAGAGAAGAAAAATTTTCTTCTGCATATCTTCACACTTCCTCTTATATTGCCCAAGAAACAAATATTGATTTTGAGCTTTTCTTTGTCAGGTTAAATTTTATGGCTATCAAATGTTCTCCTGGCTATTCCTGTGCTTTTACTACTGTCAGTCAATTCACACAGACTCATACAGTATGTCTTTTACCTGCATAATGTAGTTACATTCCAGAAGCTCCATTTTGGGGTTAAGGTTTAGTTTCATATATGTATACGCTGGTTCAAAGATTCTGTCATACAAACTTTGCAAAAGTTCAGCTTCCTGAGCAGTACGTTTTTTCAGCCATGCCTGAAAAAAACATCCACAATAATGCTCTGTATAAAAGGTATAGCAAGGTATAATAAGGAGCAGCCAGCAATAGTTGTGTTACCTGCAATATTGGTCTCCAGCTGAGGACAGAAGAACTGATGAAGACCATACCCATTCGAGAAACTGTTGCTGGAGAGGCATTCTCAATGTTGTGGACCTCAAATAAGAGTTTACATGAAGGAGACATAGGAATTCGATCTCCATTTGCAAGAGTGAGGGTCTTGTTGTCATCCAAAACTGAATTTAAATTCTCAATCCAGATTGCATCTACAGGACCATCTAAAACTAGAAACACATTTTCACCTGGAAAAATAATCAAAAGAGAGATAGTTCATATCACATTGCTGAAAAATCAAGAAAATAAGTGTACAAAAGATGGTTTGGAACTTAAATGTCATCCAAAAATTTATTTTATTTATTGTAATTTCTGCCATTTTTATGGATGCTACTTACTGAATAAATTGCGTACTTAGTTAAGGAAATATTTTTGAAAAAATTGGTAGCAAACGAGGGTGCAATTGTACCTTTATAGTGTTGAATATTTGTTACCTTGGCTGGCTACCGGATAGAAACTGTGCTACTCTCTTTCTCTACCCTCCCTTAACAGGACAGAGGGACAGAATACAGTGAAAATGTTTGTGGGTTCAGATAAAGAACAGAAGATCACTTGACAGCTGTCATGGGCAAAACAGACTCAGCTTGGAAAACATTATTTTGTTGCAAATTAACATAAATTTGGATGATGAGAGGCAAAGACTAACACCTTGAACACTTTTACCCCACTCCATCTTCTTTCAACAGATGCAACCTCTTTCTTTACAACCTAATCTAACTCTTCCTCCTCCTGCCCCAAACCTACTCCAGCAGCACAGGGAAGTTGGGAAATTTAGTGTTTTGTTGCTAAAGTAAGGGTTCTTTGAGCAACTAAACAAGAGACATTCCATGTTCACAGATCCCTCTCAAGTTAATGAAAACTATGCACACTCTTCTGTTCTTAAAATCTGGTTGTTTTTCATATACTTTGAAATATAAACATAGATGTAAGTACCTATGTTTTAGCAACTAAATTTTAGAATTCCAGGTTCATTTGGAATATAGAATTTTTTAAACAGAGAAAATATATGCATTTCCAATGTAAAAATTCAACTCTCTTCTAAAATTAACACCCTTTTAGGAAGGTTCCATAAAATTAATAAGGTCTCCTAAAATTAACATCCTTTTAGGAAGGTTCCCTTTCTTTAACAGATTTATTTTTTCAGATACAAATGAAACACTGTAAAAAGGAACTTCAGTATGCCAATCCTAAAATACTGGAATATAAATACGGGCAATCTATGCATGTAAAACCATGACAATAACATTATTATAAAGATAGTGCCATTAGAACAAGTTAATATAATTTATGATTAATCAGCTTCCAACTAACACGTCTACATTGTAGAACTGAAGTGGCAAGAAAATGATCTTTTTAAAATGCAGATATACTGAAATATTAAATCTTTAAACATCCTTTCTTAAGAGGTGTAATCTCATCTCATCTCATATGTTCTCTATGGTTTTCTTCAAGAGGAACATGCATGAATTCAATACACTTTTTTCAATATATCATTCAAGATACATTTTAATGATATCAAATAAGAAGTGTTTACATACCCTTTTTGGTTTTCAGTGTTTTCCTCCACAGAGTAGAAAAGATTCCATCTGTCCAGTCATTAGTTGCAGCATCTAGTTTTCCAAACATTTGAGGAGCAGTAATAGCTTTGGGGTTCATGCGCATTTCCTTATGAGGGTGGCCACATTCTGTGAGTGCTCTCATTAATATAGTTATGACCGTCGTTTTTCCAGAACCACTAGGTCCAAGTGTCATCAACCCATGACGTACTAGATTAGTTTCATACAACTATTAACAACATCAAAATAAAATATTTCAATTTAAACATCAAATAGAGATATTTTTGCTTGCACTTAGTAGTGATTAAGATGTATTAGACATATAAGTTATATGCTCAGGATTTAATTTAGCATGCATTTGCTGAATTTTAGTGTTTTGTGGAAGAGTACACATCTTCAGTTCCTAACCTTTTTACCACTAAGCAAGTACACTATAAATGGTTTACAGAACTAAATCTTACCTAAACTTTTTTAAGCAGCTGAAAGCAGTTTTACGAGATTTGAAAAAGTGTTTTATGTATTATTTAAAAGGAAAAATTAATAGTAGCAAAACATCAATACTACAGAATTGAATAATTACTACAGTCTGAAATACCTGTGTATATGAAACAAACATAGGGACTGTACTTCCTCCAGAACTGTGTGTATGGGTTTAGTTTCAGGAGAGTTCTCTACTGAATTTTTTGTTTGTCTTTTAATGTTAGCCTTGGGTTTGCTGTGGAAGTGTCAGTCTGCCTATACAAGTATGAATGAACTGAAGGGCACAAAACAGCGGTAGTCCTCTGGGGTGCCAAAATCTTGTAAGATGAAGTATATACAGTTTCTTCCTCTGCAAGCTGAATAAAAGCTTGTATCAGTCCAGGACGAAGATCTACAAGCACCACAGTGCAAGTCCCTTGAATTGGTCTTCCTCAGCATGGTGCACACACAACCTTCAGTTTTTCCCGTATGCAATGTGCAGGCTCTTGGGTTAGACAGTGGTCTAGCCACAAACACTGTTCTGACTCCTGAATGTGAAGAATGTTTTAGAAAAAAAAGTTTTACCTGAACAAGCTTAAGGTTCCATGGTGGGTGGTTAACCAATCCTGCCTCTTCAACCTGATGAGCTACAGCGGCCTGAAGCTCCTCATAGGTACTGCTGTCCAACTGCAACCCCGGGAAGAGATCATTGATAAGACTCAGAAACAAAGGCTCATCTTCATCTATCTGAAACAAAAAAATGTTATTAAATGTTTAAAGGATGGTTATTCAAAGAACATTTCCAAATCAAAATTAGTCTCTGTTTTAAAAGAAAAAGCAGTAATAACATAGATTCTAGATACAGATGCTTACAGACAGCTAACAGGAGAGCTTGCTACAAAAAGCAGCATTTTGAAAATGTCATCCACAAGCCATGCAAAAGAGAAATTCAGAATTGAAGGAAATTTCCCACTGAGTAGTCGCTGGAGTCAATTTATAAAATTGATTTGTAAACCACTTGCAGCATATATTGGAAAGGATATCCTAACTGGAAAGAAATCTTTAAAAGTCTGATTTCGTGGATACTCGTTATTCAATTTATTTATAGTACAGTGATCAGTCTGTGCACAAGTCAGGACACTGAAAGTCACATGCAGAGGTAAGCCTTAATATTAATCTATTTGAACCTTTGCATAATGAACACTCTTTACAAACCTAATAAACTCTCTATACTGTTTAATGATAACATGAAGGTTATCATGTTTCATTTTTTAAAGTAAAGAACGTTTGAGATTTTTTCTGATCTCATACAAAACCCATGAAACATCAATTAGGCTTTCCTCTACATGGTGCTTAAATATTAAATTAGATTCTTACCAGCTTAGAAAGATTCATATCTCTTAACCCTCTCATGACAATACTTAATTCGCCTTCATTTGGCCTGGCTCTCTTTTGAGCTCCAAGAGTCCTCAGTACTGAAAGGATATTCCTCAGACCAAAGTCATAATGGACCTAGAGAGTGGAAGAAGGCTTATGTATCAGTAACAAATTCTCTAGCTTCATTTCATCAATATATCAAGCTTTACTTGCATATTTACTTGTATAGTGCAGTTGTCCTGCCTGGAAAAGGTAGCTAAAATAGGAATTGCTGCTGCTGTTTAGGAATTATTCTGTTCAAATTAATGAAGGATAATAAAGTTGTTTTCGGGAAGATGTGTGTGTGCTATAAGGTTTTTCTTTCCTAATTTAAATTTAATTGGTTTAACCATTTGTCATGCCATATGGAAAAAATTTAATATCTCTGAAAAACAGGGTTCAAAAACTAATAGTTCCAATTCTGAGCCATGTCTTTTCAACTAAGACATCTTAAAGCACAGACTTCAGATCAAGGCAGTGCTACAGGGACATGAACAACTTCAATCAAACTAGACGTTTCTCCTGTGGTTTCCAGTTTCCAATTTCCAACTACTTAGCCTAGCCCTAGATAATTCTTACAGAAAAATTGCATGACTGGGATATTTTCTGTCTGGCTGACATGTTTAGGCAGAGAACTTCGTGCACTTGCAATTAACTAAAAAGCATCATTTTTCACAAAAAAGGTGCATATACAACTACATATTAATGAATTAATGTAGTAATTTATTCAGAAATTTTAAAGAGGTTTTTTTTAAATTACATTTAAAGTACTTCAATATTTTGTAAAAGGCATGAAAGTGATGTTCCAGAAACAATTTGCATAACCCAAAAAGTAGGAGGTTTTATGATGTAAATACAAAGAAAAAAGAATACATGACATTACCTGCTTAGTGAGCTGCTCCTCACAAAGTTTATAAAGAACAAAGAATTTCTTAGCCAAGACCACATTATCAATGAATCCATAACTTGCAAGTTTAACCCTTATAATTATCTGAAATACAAATATTTGTAGAAATTCCATTAGGCTCTCCTGAAGACAGGTCAGCAAATTAAAACACATTTTTTCCTTTCAGTTCAGTCAGGAATTATACCTGTCTATCTGGAACCATCATTGCAACACTTCTAAACAGTACTTTGAGGTTTTCTGGTAGTTCTTGACGTCCAGCATATCCAGGATTCTAAATAAGAAAATATAATGCATCATTATTATTTGCAAAATAGCCTCCTTTTTATTGTTCAATAAAAATAAATGCATGTATAAATACTTAGAGCAGTTCAGAGTTAGAAGTCTTGCCTATGAATTACTGTGATTTTAACCTCCCATAAAGTAATCTTGGATTACCATCTGCCTTGGCATTAGGAGACATACACTTTAAAATTTCCTGCCCATGAGATTACAGGAAACAGTGCTATGAAGCCCCAGGAATCCTATGGCAACAAGACAGCATACTCTGAAAGTTAATATTACGGGAGATTGAAGAATTTTTACATATCCATGTAGGTACCCATTAGTCAAGACCTGTGTCCCTGAAAAACATCTTTCTTATATCTCCTTCTTTAAGTGAATGTTTTCTTCCCACTCCCTACAGTATCTTTCCCATTAATACTGTTAAAATATTAATACTATTAAACTACTAATACATTAGTGTTGTAGTTAACATATTCCGTAAGTCCAATCCCATATTGTTATATCTATCATATTCCATTGCTATATTTAACATATTCCGTAAGTCCATATTAGATAAGTCCCAAGTTGTTATATTTGACATATTTCATAAGTCCTATACCTCTTATTGTTGTCTTGTGGGCGGCAGATCTTCACAGCACAGGATCAAGATCTTCCTTAGTCAGAGCTCCATCATGGTTCTGCCTGACTAAGTAGCCCACTCCCCTTTTATCCTAGTTACCTTGACAAACCACAGCTGCAGCCCAATGAAGAACATCGCAGCTGCAGCCCATCAAGGATAACTAGGACTAGTCAGGGTAAAGATATTTAAGTACAGGTATATATATATATATATATATATATATATATATATTTAAAGCCTCATCCATTTATAACCCATATATTCACATCCTCCTACACATTAGTATTATTAAAACATTCAGGAATTATTAATGCATTATTATTATCATTATTAAAGATACGGTAGTAAAGCGTATTAGTGTTTCAGTCCTCTCAATGAGCACAGAAAATTCTGCAAGTTTGGTCAAACTTCTAGTCTGCACAGAGAGTAGCAATACAGCAATGAAGGGACATAATTAGGAACCCTTCCCATAATATTAAAGTCAAAATGAAGGCAGGCTATTAATGAATAATCGTATTATTTATGTATTGGGCACTTTAATCTAATTCTATAGTAGCATTATTTTATTAATAAAACCAGTTATTTTCACTATGTCACTTAACCTCTATGTAGTATAATTTGCCACTTCTTTGAAATTATTACTATACTCACCATAGTTAGGAAAATTCCAAATTCTGGATTTAAATCCACACAGTCCCCATCAGAAAAAATGAACTGCTTTTTTTTTTCTTTTCTTGCTGTTAAAATAATATAGATTTGTTGTGCTGCTACTGACAAGACAGGTAACTCAATTCGATTGAATTCATCAAAACATCCCCAAGATCCAGACTGTGCAAGACCTAAAACAAGGAAATAAAAAAATATTATCTCTTGTCCTTCATGCATATTTGAATATCTGAACTAAATGACTTTTCCTGCAAGTAATTAAATCACACTAGTTTTATTTATTGCCCTGTGGTCAAGGCCCATATTCCTCCAATCAACCTAACTGTTTCCATATCTGTCTGAATTAATATTAGCTGATTTATACACAATGCTTAAAAGTGAGCCAAAGTCTGAAAAAATATTTTTATAATGTTGGGTATTTGGTAAATATTTTTATAGATCATTCTGTGATGTAGCCTTTTATTGTAGAGCACCATCCAATTATTTGCAAAAAGCTGTACTGTTAGTTTAAAAATTAAAAATTATTGACTTAGAGCTACAAAACATTAGTCCTAAATGTCACTAAAACAGTCACTGTTTTGATTTTACCATTTTAAGTCCCCACTAAACAAGTTTCTCATAATAACATAACACATTAACAACATTCAAAGTGTGGATATGTCTATGAAAGAAAGAGAGAAACTCAGAGAAAGAAAAAGAAATTAAAAGAGAAATCTAGCAGTACTATATTAATAAGTAGAGTACTTTTTGTACAGGATTATTTTCACAGTTGCCTAATTTCTGTTTGGAAA
Source organism: Emberiza elegans (assembly GCA_024865655.1). NCBI lineage: Eukaryota > Metazoa > Chordata > Aves > Passeriformes > Fringillidae > Emberiza > Emberiza elegans. The sequence continues at coordinate 19,949,144 of JALJVW010002597.1, read as the reverse complement.
AGTAACATGTATGTAGTAGCACCTAAGAGAGTTGTTTTTCCTTTCACAATGTTTTATAAGAAAGTTTCTAACAGCATTTTTTCCCAAATGATATTAAAGCACCAGCAAGCCATGTTTTTCTTTCATGTATGCTGAAAGCTTGTTATTTAATTGCGAATAATTTATGTCAGTCATTCAGGGTTTATTTGTGTTGCACAGTTAAGACTAAATCACTTTAAAAACATTCTGTCATGGATTTTGTCACTCAGAGATTTTCTAAAATTTTAATGACTTTCAAATGGGCAATAGGTTTATAAACCCACAGCTTTAGCCACTTTTATGCCTCTCGCTTCCACATACATACAATACCATTACTCTGAAAAATGAGCTGACAGAAATCCCGTGAAGTTCAAGTCCCTTGGACCAGGATAACCCCGTGCAGCAGTACAAGCTCTGTGCTGACTGCATTGCAAAGCAGTTCTGCAGAAAACGACCTGCTGGTCCATTTAACAACTAATTAAGCACGAATCAGATCTATGCCCTTGTAGCAAGGGAAGCCAGATGCATACTGGGCAAGAGCCTAGCCTGCAGGGTGAGGCATATCAGTGTTCACCTCTGCTCAGCACTTGTGAGGTAGCAGCTGGAGTGCCATGCTCACTTTGGGGTTTCCCAGTAGGGGACAGACATGGATACATTGGCATGAGTGCACCCAGGGGTTGCTGTGATCGTGTCAGTGGCTGGAGGGAGGACAGGACACAGTGGGAGAGGCCGAGAACAGCATTTGTTGAGCCTGAAGAGAAAGCTTATTGCTGTTGACAGCTAGATAATAGGAGGCACTGAGAAGTTGGAGTCAGGCTTGTTTCAGAGGTGCAGAGAAAGAAGAGAAGACAATGGACACGTGTTTCAATGTGGAAGATTCCAAGCCAGAGGAAGTATAAAAAAATGTGATGAGAATGATCAAAACACTTAAGCAGAGGTGTTGCAGAGCATCCATCCCTGCAGACAGCCAGAACCCCAAGACAAATAAGGTACTGAGTGAGCACCCTGCTCTACCTGCACCTGCTAATGACCTGTGGAAGTCCCTTCCATCCTGCAGGAAGAGATCTTACCTTTAAAAATCCTGCCCAAACCTCTGAAGTCCATTTGATCAGAGCAGTTAAAGACTACTACATATTTTCCCAGAGCCTTTCCCATGTCTTTGGTTGTTTCTGTTTTACCAGTTCCAGCTGGTCCTGCTGGAGCTCCTCCCATGTTCATTCCCAAAGCTTGTGCTAAAGTTATATAGCACCTACAAATATAAATTGATGTTAAGCTATTAAATTATATTCAAGATATAAATGCATACATATAAAATAAAGATCAAGTCATGCACTAGATTTTACAGCCCCTATGTTGAAATGCAACTTCTTTATAAAGCAATCCTATGGATTTCCATGCAAGAAGTTCAGAAAGGTAAAAGGCACAAAATACAACATTTAAACACTACTTGTAAAATAAAAGAACCCAACAAATCAAACAAATAAGAAAAGAAACAAACCCCGGTGTAAACAAGCTAAAAAATCAATGCATATCCCATAAAGATATTTCTCATTAACTTTTCTGGCAGCTATAAAGAGCAGATTGTGCTGTTGCATTCTGCTATGCCATCATATTTTGCAGCATACTAACCCATATACATTTAATTATGCTACTTTTGACTAAATCCTCAGGTGTGAAAGAGTAAGGATATATGTGGCCCTTTCCACGCTATGTGTAAAATTTAGTTACAATTCTATTTGTAGAAGAAATAGAAAAGAACCCTAAGCTTTACCCCTTTTTTTTAGTCTAGATTACATTTTTACTTATATGTGAATGAGTAATGCTAAAGGAATTAAACAATGGGGTATCTTCACTAACAAATCAACATAGTATGGACACATTCTAAATGAAGTATTTCTGGTTTTAATCCATATTGAACAGAGTTTTATAACTAACTGGTTCCTCATTTTAGTTTGAATCACTGTAATTTATTATGCCCAACTTGCTCTTCAGGAACTTTCTTGCTTGCTATACAATAAGGAGCTCTGAAGTGTCAGGAAGGATTTCTCTCTGCCATTCTACTTTAATCAATTTTGGGGTAGATTTTAACAATTTTACATAAAAAATACTCAGTTGCTGAGGGCAATACAGTTCACTGCAGAAACCTACTGAACTTTCTGTATTGTCACAATAGCAGCTCTACCTCTTCTGGAGAAATAGAAGCACATATACCACACAGATATCAAAGTAAATTATTGTAGGTTGGAAGTTGCTTTTATTTCTTGAGGGGATCTTTTTGCAAGTGAAGTATCTCTTGGTCTTCTATTTTCTCATTTGGTTTAAAGTGATATCTCAAGAAAGGATCAAAAGGAGAAATAATTTGGACAAGGAAGGAAGCAAAGATATTCCCAAAAGGAAAAAAAGGAAATACAGTTCTTTGTTAAGCCACATTTTAAACAAAATGACCATTTACTTGCTTGGCTACAGAAGAAGGAAGGTGAGTGCACACAGCTTTTTCTTAGATTTTCAAAGAAGCCAGAGAATCTTTACAGACTCTCTTATTACAAAATTTGAAATATTTGACCTAACCTTCTCTTCAGTGTACTGCTAAACTATATGCTACTATATAACCTCAAAAAAAAGAATTTCTGTTATTAAATGTTCTTTTTAAACTGTGATAAAGGCAGTGACAAAGGAGTTAGTACTTGTACAGAGTAGTGAGACTCTATTTTATTTTTTCTAAAAGAGCATATTAAGCAAATGTATGAGAATGCTTTCAGCCCACACAGGACTTAACTCAGATTGTATCTCTTTAGAGATAAATATTAAATAAACACTATAAATATTAAAAGTATCCATTATTATAGTTGCTTTTCTAACCTGTCTGTAAGAGGTGTTATAACCAGACGATCAGTGCAACCCAGAAATTCATTTTGGTAAACAAAATCAACATCTGTGATTCCTACGATGACTTGATCATAATCCTCTTTATAGTAGAATCTTGACTGCTTTAACCACTCAAAATCAGTTGGTGATTTGATGTTCATTTTTACCTTAAAAGAAAGTAAAAGTATGTGATATAACCGAGCACCTATACTTACTGACTTTACCAACTGTGATAAAATGCTTATTTTTATGTGAATAAAAGTGATTACTCAGATTAAAGTTCCTGTGTAAGTAAACTTATATACAATAAACATGATATAACATGTTCAGATGTATGCTAAACTGATATTAAAAAACCTCCCGACCACTTAACCAAATCATCCCAACATCTGTGTTATCAAATAAATCTGAAACTGCTTTAGTGGGGAACTCACTTTCCAAGTGAGAAATGCAAACAGCACACTGCTAAACCCTCCAAACACACCGCAACAAAGGGTGTAATGAGGGAAGAATGTGACTGAGGCAGAGAAGCAAATGCTGTATAATCTAAACAGCCTCTGGAAATACGTGAGGGACAGTGTTGAAGGACGCCATTCCCCAAAGAATGAAGGAACAGTAACAATTTAGCACAGTCTCAAAAGTTCAAGTGTGGGATTGCAACTATTTTAGTAGGTCTTTTGTTTGTTTGAGTTCTATGTAGTCTCTTTAGTAAGGTGCAGCCGTGTGCCAACTGAGATTCTGTAAAGTCATGAGGAAATTATGTTACAGTTACAACACCCTCAGCAGTCTCAACTTCTTAACTTATGCAATCAAGAGTAGTACAACTTCTTTTCAAAAACAGGAAATACTTTGTTTTGTCTACCAAAAAACTCTATAGGAAGACATGGAAAATTTAAATGTTCTAGGAAAAGTGTAAACATTTGGCAAAAAATATTTAGCTGACAGAACTAATTTTATTCTATTTTAAGCAAAATTATTTTTACTGTGATAAGATTATGGACATCTCTTACATATGCATACACATGTAACTGTAGCTACCATATATAAGAAAGAGTATTATGATAGAAAATAATTTAATTGTCAGAAATCAAAATCTATACCAAGTCATCAAAAATATCACGCTGATGCACGTGAATGGTAATAAGTGTTTCAAATTTCACTCTCTCAAACTTGGAAAGATCCAGTGTGGTCTGGCCAATCAATGTATTCAGAATATCCAGAAATCTAGCATTGGTTACATCCATGATTTTTTTGTCCTCCTTAGCATTGCGTAGAGCTTCTTCTCCATCACGTGTCCACAATATTTGAACTCCCAGTAATCCAACCTAAAAATGTAATACATGAAAAATATACAAACTAATCACTTGTTGAACTCTAGCTGTGTGACAGAAGGCTTAGTTATAATAGGAACAATAAATTATGGTGTAGACAGTTCCAAAATATCACTACATCCCACATGACTCTATCCCACCAGGACACCTTGGCTGAATTAACAGGCTCTGCTGCACAACCTGCTGAGAAAGATTTAAAAATTTTACAAAAATTTGTCACACAGTAAGATACTCTCAAACTAAGGACTAGTGTCAGTTTCCCTTCTAATCCTTTCGAGGACTCCAGGAATATGTACCCAAACTGGCTCTGGCGGGAGAAGACGTTCTGAAAATTTTCCATTGCCAATTTGTAACTAATTAAAGAACATCAAATTCCTGTGAATTTTCACTGAACATGGGATAGCTTGCCTTCTAACATTCTGTCATGCCCAGTGTAAAGCCTAGACCACATTAAATTACAAGTTATTTTGCTTCTAAATAAATCTAATGAGTTATAGGATGTTGTACATAAATTACTGTTTCAGACTGGTTTTGATTTACAACACCCACAACAAAAAATGACAGACAATCTCTGTATTCTTCTATTACACACATTTTTATATTCACAAAGCACCAAGCCCCAAAAGTTTTACTAAACATCTCTTTCTACTTTTCTGGCTCCCTATAACTGTAGTGATTTCATGGTTACAAGTTTGTGTATTAGAAGATAGCCTCAGGATTCTAAATGGTGAGCTATCATAGGTAGAGACTAAAAAAGATTAATTTTAGAATGACCAATTAGTCAAAGGAAAACAAAAAATAAATAACATTATGTTAGGATGTGACTATTTCATGCTATCTATAACAGCAGTTTCTGAGCCAGGAAAAAGACAGTTTGAAGAAAAATTTTATTTGTCAGTATTTTGCCCAACTCCTCTCTTCTGTAGCACAGCTTTTCTTTGTAAAAATTCCTTGGCCAAACCCTTCCAACACAAACAATTTTTTGAACATAAGAACTTAGCAAGGTGTGAGAAAAGATCTTTGCAGACAGTAGTAAAGCCACATCAAAATGTCTGACATGAAACAAGACAGTCCTTATTTGTTTAGGGTAGGAAAAACTTTCAAATAAACACTGATGAGACAATACCCAATTACATAATAAATAGAGTTTTAGGACAATTCTATTAAATATTTAAATGTATTGATTTTTTTGAAAATAGCAACATGATGGCTAGTTTTAATATCTGCAGGATTTTTATTAAAAATTACACCCAGCACTAAAAATTTGCACTAGTCAGCAAATTAGAGATTCAGAATTCATACAGAATGGAAAACAGTTCAATAATTTCAGCTGAAATTTATTAATTATCAGTAAGATGGAGGAGTTTCTAGAATCTTTCAACATAGCCTTGTACTACGACTGCATTATCATAGTGGCAAATATATGAACTATGAGGTAAATCTTATGAGATAAATAATCATAATCATAGCTCTTGCAATCTTAAAGTATGAGAGAAATCAATCTGCACATGCAATTTTAGTTGCAGCTGAAAGGGATTAAAAACTCCATTACAGAAAATATAAGCTCTACTTTATATTCACCAAGAGAACTGAAAAAAACTAAATTTATAGCAGATGGCAAGAAAAATATGATGCTATATACTGAGTATCAAAATCAAAGTGATTTAGGATTACCTTCTACTGACCAGATCCTTCCCCTTGTTTCCTCTATGAAAACTTCCTCATACAGGCAATCCCACGTGCTCTTTGCCTTCTACCTGCCCCCAGATACACCCCAGACTGCAGACACATTTGCACATCTCATATTCTTACCTGTGCTGGGAATTGATTAAGAAAATGCAACAACTGATATCCTGGGTCACTAATTTGGTAAAATGCTGCCCTAATTATGCCATGCAACGACCTCTGCTGCATTTGCAATAAAGCCTTCAACCAAATTTCTACTGGTCCTTTTGCAAGCACTGGAGTGTCCAGCTGAAAAATTAATGAAAGCAAATGTATAAAATTAAACATATTTACCAACATCCTGTTCAAGAATATGAGTTACTACATAGTTACTGAATTCCTATTCATGACAGCTACAGATTTTACGTAGTATCCAAGCAATTTATTTCATGAAGACATATTCTAGTCTTGTTAACAAAAATCTTGAAATATTTATTTGTAATTAACCATAATTCACCTTAATACATCTTATGTGTTCAATAATAAAATTATTTATCTATTAGTGTTTCTAGAAAAAAAAATCAGATAATTACTGAAATTTTTTCTCCTTCTCTTGATATGACTGCCAGTATGCGATCGTAATCCTTTGGGTGAAACTCTACTTCATTTATGTTGTCAGATATGGAAGTCAGATGTGGCTGTAAGGATAATTCGGGAGTTATTCAATGTAAATATTTAGCATTAGCAAACAGAAAACCCCCTCTCAAATAAGGTTATCCTGCGAAATTCATCTGAACTTACAGATTAATTTCTGGCCCTCCGTGGGTAACAATTACAGAAATGGTTGTGTAGTCTTTTATCTCTGTCTACTGTACTTTTGCAGTTTGCAGAGATGATCTAGCAGAGATACACTGGCTTATCTCAATCGACCCTCAGTAACAATCCAGACCAGCTGGAAGAATTTTGCAATATGCAAACCACCAGCAAACCACTTGATCAAACCAAGTTCTAGTGTTCTGAATTCTGAATATTGTTTTGAATTACAGGTATCCATTTCACATTTTTAAAAATTGTCAAGAGCAAGAAACCAAACTTTTTTTCAAACTTTATAAAAAGAAAATGTTTGCATCCCATTTTATTAAATGCCTCTCTTTATATTAATTCTTTCTATAAGTAGAAAAAAATCATTAAGTTCATACCTGGATTGTATGAGAATCACTTGCTTGTCCAAGAATTTCAACAAGTGCAGGATCAGAAATAAAAAAGAATCTTGGAAACAGCAGTCTTTTCTTCTCTAAATATCTTTAAAATTGAACAAGATTTTTATTAAACCATTTCAGGTTGTAATTTTTTCTATATAAGGGTGTAAGTAAGACTGAAATACATTTAATGTTTCATACAAATTATTTACAATATAGTAAAGCAGTAAAAATCAAACAATTCATACCCTGTAAGTGATTTCTGACATACTTCCAATTGTTCATGTAAATAAGGGAGAAGTTGCTCCATAGTATCATCTCCAACACAGCAGGCAACTACATTTGCATTTTCATGAGCTCGTTGCATTATTTTTACCCATGATTTGTCAATATTCTGAAAACGCTTTGCTTCCTATAAATAGAAAAACCAAAGCATAATCTGTTGAAAATTATTGCAAAGAAAGCTTTCAGTAAACAATATTAGGCAAGCATTGTAAAGTTTACCTGGGGTAACTCTTTTGCAATATCTCCTGCTACAAAAACAGCTTCAAGATAAATCCAGAGGTTCTGCACAATCAGCCATTCTTCAATTATGCGTGAAGAGTTGCTTAGTTTAGAAACCCAGCTCTGAATTTGCTTTTTAAATGCTGTATTGTATCTAAAAGTAGAGAGGAGCATAAACTATTTAATTCTAAATAAAGCTATTATAAAATAAATACTTACAATGGTGAAAAAACCACAAACCCAGAACAAACTAACTCTTGTTTCACTTAGAAGAAGAACAATATTTTGGAAAGATTTTAGCAGCTTGATTATATTCAAGTATATTGAGATGAAAGTTGTCATAATTGAATATGCATTGAAATCTTTCTCATAAGAAGGTTTTTTATTAGGCCTTTTAATAGTTTGTTTTATTAAAAAAATATTTAATTCAAATTTACTGCTAATTGAGCTCAATAATAGTATTGTTACTCTCACAGTGTATTTCTGAAAATGCCATACATGAACAATGGCAAGTACCTATTGGACATTAGAGAATCCAGAACCATTAAACTGTCCTCCATCAATATCATAATTTCTGATGATTCAATCCCCTTTAGCAGTAACTCTCCTCTTGCTTTGAACTGTGAAAAGCTCAGATTCTGGGCTCCCCAGGTTTCAGCTACTTGTAACAGTTTGGCTTCTATATCCTTTTCCTTCATAGCAGATATGCATATATCCTGCAAAGAAAGAACCCCTTTTTAGACTCTCCAGTCTTGTGAAATGAATTACCTAGTACTGTACCTCCAGTCATAGAATATTAAAAAATGCAGATATCACACTACTGATGTTACTCACTCAAATTACTTGTATGGACACCTGAAAAAATCACTTTTGGAAATGGATGGATATGTATTTTCTGTGGCTTCACATGTTGTTATTTCTGTTTAAAAAAGATTTTTGATCATAATTTTTACAAGGCTGAGGAGGGGCAGTGATTAGACTCATCACCAGATAACTCTGACTCTTACCACTTTTCAGTTTATAGAATCACAGAATCTAAAAAATGTTTAAGTTGGAAAGGTCAAGTCCAACATTCTATTCAAATAAGAGCTTAATTAAAAATTAAGCTAGTCACCTTGAAATGCTTCCATATAAATCAAGTATAGATATAATAAGTTTTTGCATATGTATTTACCATATGAAAAATGGAAACTCCACTGAGTTTTCACAAGCTATAGGGGGTGTTTTTTTTTGAAGCTGTGTGATTCAAAAGAATCCAGAATAATCAAAAGATTATTTCTAATAATCTAGAAAAAGTTTTAATATTAAATATTCTTAAGCATGAAGTCCTCATCTAAAATGTCTGATTTACCTACAGAACTATAAAGCAACAACAGAGGTAAAAAATTAGGTGACTATGACCATTTAAGGTCTTGTTTGAGGATTTTTTCCTGCTTAAAAAGAGCCAGAAAATAATAAAAAATAATGGCAGGAGGAATGTGAAGAGATTATCAACAAACAAGGGTCTAAAGATTCCAGTTTGTACCTCTACATTTTCTCACATAGATAAGAGCTTCTAAATAAAACACAGACTGTTTTAAACCAGTGTGATCTGATTGAAAATCAAGGACTTTAATGAAGTAATTATTTTTAAAGACAGTAACTATTCTATAACCAATCACATTATTTTTGCTGATAATAGAAAAGGAACAAGGAGGGAAAAAACATATGTACCTACCTCAATATCTTCTTTATTTTGAAGAATTGGTGCTTCCATGATGTTTCGAAGGCAAAAGGTCTCAGATTCTACATCAAATGGATGTCCTGTTGTTTCAGAAATACGATCCCAGTGTCTTTGCTTCATTGCTTTGTCAGTCATCATTTCCAGCAAAGAACAACACTCAATAAAATCCTCAATTCTTTTCTTGAGATCAGAAAATGCTTGCCAGTGGTGGAGGCCTTTAGGTAGTCTACGGCACCTGCAGTTCAATTAAAGTGATACAGTAGTAAATTTCCCTTTTGTCAAAATTACAATTGTTTAAACAAGAGTTTAAACAAGGAGATATGAAGTGGATTGTATTAAGGTCAACATTTCCTATATCAACTGCCTACCTGTTTAGGAAAAACTAATACAAATGCCCTACTTAAAAATCATAGTATTTAATAGTCTCAAACACTGATATTTTCCCTGCAAATAAAGGAAATAAAAATACTGTAGATTCTGTTAAAACATAGTTATCTCTTGCTTCTCATCAGAAACTCTTTATTGGAAAAGAAAAATCACAGAAAAATATTGGTTAAATTAGTTGAATTTCACATATTAAATCATTGTACGAATATAATATTTACTTCAATTTAATAGACATGGCACTTACTAACATACCAATTTGGAGACAGACATGAAAATGAAATAAACTTGACTGTCTCCTCCACTTTTGGTTTGCATATTTCTAGTGTGGAAAAAGCCCTGAGAACAGTTAAATAAATATCCACCTCTTTGACCACACTTTTAAAGGGCCAACACACCAAGAACCGAGCAGGTGACCTACCACAGGAATACCCTACTGCAAATGGTAACGTATATCCTTATCGGGAAAAACAATAAATCCTTGGGTTTGCATCCTTTATCGCTTATTTTTCTGCCTTCCACTGATGTGATTTCATATTCCCAGTAATCAGGAGCAATGCAGCAGCATGTGTGTGGCTTAGAGCTATGTCAGTGCTGGGTGGTTGTCAGTATGTTCATGTTGGTTAACTCCCCGCTTGATGTCAAACTGGATGTTTAACACCTGCTTGCCCTTCTCTGAGGGTGAAAGAATTTTGTGCCTATTATTATTGGATGCAAAACTTAAAATATAATGGGCTAATCATCCCTGCTGAAGAACTTAGCTTTTACAAATAAAGTTTCAGTCCTCCTAACCTTTCGGCTGGTTTAGCTAATGAGACAGGCACTTTGATCGTCTGCCCTTCACTTATCAAAGCTACAGGTAAAAGGCTGCTTAACTACAAGTATGGTGTTAATTCCTTCCTTCTTGAATAATCTTATTGTTTACAACAAACCTTATTCATGGGGTTTTGATAAATATATAAATGGCTTTGCTGAACTCACCTAAATCTTAATGCACTTAACATCTGTTACTATTAATACATTAAACATACCTGGCTTGAAAATCTGTAAGTTCATTAGTGATTTTTTCAATATCTATCTCTGTCCAAAGTATGTCATAGTAACCATCAATAGTGCTTATTACAGTGTCATATAATCCATACAATTTCTGAAGCAAGCCTAACTCCTTCCTGGAAAAAAAGAAGCAATTATGCCAATAATTTCAATCAGATTTCTGGATACCTCACAGTATTTAAATACATGATATAGGAAATAATAATACAAAAAATAGGGGTAGACAATTAGAGTACTTTTTTTCAATGTAGAAAAGAATACTTCATCATAAAATATCCACAAAAAAGGGCAGATGGTTGATGCTAAGGACCTAACATCCACACTAAACATAGCTAGAGGAAGTTTTGGTTTTGCCTAGTTCTCAAAACCCCCGTTAGTCCAAAAGAAACCTAGATTATACACCCTGAGCTGGCTCTGCAGTGCAAAGCAGAGCATGGCAGGTGGAAAAAAACTGTCAGATTACTTAGGTGCACTCTCTGAATCTGAACTAAAACTCTGATCTACAACCAGGCAGAAAAAGTGAGATCTTCCTCTGGGATGAATCATCATCAAACTATTTAAATGGCTGGAACAAAAACTTGAGAATGTGATCATCATTTGTCCAGCTGCTCAAAAAATTCCCACTTTCAAATTTAGTTAAATTCTTCTTATATCACAGTAGAATGATCTTTCCTTACATTTCTTCTTCACTTTCTACCATATCTTAAAATATATTTTTTTACATTTATATTCATGTCTAGAACAGGGCATATTGCTCCTTTATATAGTATTTCTATACAGTAAAATCATGTGGTATCATTCTATTGCAATAATAGATATTTTTTCAAAATTAACAAACTCAACATTAACAAATTAGAATTAACAAATTCATTAGAACTTCATAAATTTTATTTATTTATTTATTTATTCAAGGCAACAGAAAACTTGCATATTGTAATATTTCTGCCTTTGGTGTAAGCCTAAGACTTTCTAACATACTTAAGGTAATGATATTTCCACAGTTACCTGACTCTATGTAAAATGTCATACTCTGTGACAGGCAATCCAAACAACCGTTCACCAGACGAGTACGTGATATACTTTCTCCACAGCTCATCAAAGTTAGCCTGATTGTGTTTCATACAGACCAAATGAAAATACAAGTTTTTTAGTTTTAACTTTAAATTGTCTAAAATAAAATCATTAAACTATTAGAAGTATATGTAAAATATCTGAAAATATTTTTGATCTAAACAAGTATATAGCTTGAAGAAAAACATCAGAGTGCAAAATAACACAATTACTTTCAAAGTTTAACTGCTGTCCAAAAGAATATGATCATCATAGAAAAATGGAAAGAAGAATGATTTTCACAACTAGTATCCAAAAATACAGAGCATTCTCTTGGCAAAATAAGAAACACAGCAAATTTAACCAGAATCACTCAATTTTCAGTACATATTAGATGCATTAGAAGTGTTAAGCACCTTCTCTTAGTCACTCAGTTCTTTTTACAAACTAAGAATTTACTTTATACAATCTATACAATATTTTAGATTGACAAAAGTACTATTTAAGTTACTATAACTTGCAGAAAAAAGAAGAAGGTTTAAAATGAGAGAAAATAATGCTCCTGGACCTATGAATTAAGGTTCATAACAAATAAATAACGAGTTGAAAGACAACCATCTAATGAAAAATGTGATCTTTAAAGATTACAAAATTGGCCCGTGACTGCTTTGTAACCTGGCTTATTTTCGGCCATTATCAAGGTGTCACAATTAACTCTTGCCTATTTTTCTGCTTTTATTACTCCAAGTTGATAATTTCTCCTCACAAAATATGGAGAGGGAAGAAAGGTTACAGATCAATCAATCAATCCTTCCACATTAAGGGAAACGTTGTGTGAGAGGAACTATAGATAACATAATATTATAAGGAACATCCAATTACAATTTGGTAAACTTGTTATGATAAACAAGAACAGATTTAATAAATTAGCTGCAAATTCAACAGTTTACTTTCTTACCTGAAAGATCTGCTGCCTCTTACTGGCTTCCTGAGGTGGAATGTTGGGAACCATAGGCCCTTCCTATCAAATAAGTAATTAACAAAAATGGAATATTAATTCTCAAAGTGACTGAAGGCCACTCTATATTTACAGACCATTACAGAATACATTTTTTTATTAGTCAAACTCCGATCAAGTCATGTAGCTTGGTAATTCAATACTTACAGTGGTAAATCTAAGAAGATGTAACTTCTATGGAATTGAAAATCCCTTACCTTAATTAAAATTAATAGGATTAGACTCTAACTTTTCATACTTCCTTATTTTGTTGAAAATAACAAAACCAGGACAGTGGTCCTTTTTAATGCTGATGTGTGTGCAAAGATGCTACACCATGAACTACAGTTTCTGAATTAATTTGTAATTTATAATCACAATTTCATTACAAGTTGTATCACCAGCGCTTCTTTTCTTTCTTTATAGAGTTGTGTGTATTTTTTCATACTGAAAAGTTTGACCTACAGTGATGACTGCTTAGCAACCATGGCATCCAACACCAGTAGCTGAGCAAAATAAACTTCTGGCACCCAAATCCTGCAAACCAAAATAATACTAAATTCATTTACCTTTTCATAAGCCGTTTCAAACTGTGCCACATCCCCCTGAAAAACTTCAACTGCTTCTAGCAACTCTTTCTTAAACTTGGGCTGAACTTCAACCAACTCATCTTGCACTACAATCTGACATGGAAAAGATTAAAATAAAAGTTATTTCTGTAAGAACCAGTAACAGATATTTGAGTTAAATATAAATCAAAATTATGAATTAAACATCTCAAATTTTTGAACAAAAGTTGATTATTTGAAGCTAAATAACTTTTTCCCCTTTATGGTGCTATATTCAATTTTTGAGAAGAAAGGTGAGGGATAAACCAAACCACCTCAATCAAAAACCATAAAAAAATCTTGCATTGGACTTTAAAGATATGTATTTCATTACAAGGGGGTGGTGGAAAAAGATCCTATTATCTTTCTTTCCTCCCTCCAAAAAACCACAAACCCCAAGCTAACAGAGTCATCTTTCTCATACAGGGGTCAGCCTTCTCTTTAACAAATTTCTTTTTCTTTGATCAAAATTTTGAGAGAAATCACCAAGACCCACACAAAAATGTAAAATGTACTCTTGAGTCCTTTCCTGAGTGATTAATCTGTGGCAGAGGATGTAACTTAATAAATTCAACAAAATATCTACATATTTCCATCTAAACACCTTCATTACATAAAATACTCAATAAACACAGAATTTTTGAGGGATATAAGACTGTTCTAAATCACAAAGGTGAAAGTACAACCCCCGCTTAAGGGTAAGGGCACCGGCAGAGTACGCACTTCTTAGAAAAATGTAACTTAAGGGTAATAAACTCCCTGATCAGACGAAAATGACACAAAAACTAAAAGGAGAGCAGACTCCCTGAATATCAAAGTTATCATAAAAATGAAAAAAAATGAACCTACACAAACTGATGTCAAGAGGGGAGAAGTCAGAAATGAAGGAGAGCAGACACAGCATTTTCTTGCAGGTTTTATACATATATCTAAAAGCTTCCTAGCAAGCTAGTGATATAATTTCAGTTTCAATATCAAAAGGTTATCTATAAAAGAATGAAATTATTCAGAAAATGAACCTAGCCTTGGCATGGATCCAAAACCAGCCAGATTTAAGACACTAACTGACAATAGCTAAAAGAGTTACTGATGTCAAGAGGGAGAAGTCAGAGAGGATGGACAATTAGTCTCACACTCTCATTTATGACCTGAAGAAATTCACATATTTTCCACAAATGGAAAATAACATAATTTTATGTACTTACAGCTTGGGCTTTTAATTTATTAAAATCATATCTCATTGTATCAACACCATCTGATTCCTCTTTTGTAATTTCCACATTAAATGAATTTAAAATGGCATAGGCTTCCTAGATGAAAAAAAAACCCAAACCTAATTTAGAAATATATTATAAGTTTATTTGAGGAAACATAGATCAAATTTGTAAAAAACACTTCAAGGAAAATCTGTTCTTATATTTTAGGCATAACTGTTTTGGTGAGGTTTTTTTTCTAACAAGGATGAGGAATGAAGAACTAGGGAACAACAGCAAAAACTATTTCTTCAAAGATGTCTTGGATGAAATACTAGGAAAACATCCAAACACCATAGATTTAATATCAGAAAATATAAAATTTTATCATGTCAATGGTATTTTATTTCACATATCTACAGTCCACCTGAGTGCAGATTTTTATGAATTTTCCCTAACTCTGAATAACTGTGCATGCTAAGTTAAACATCTATAAATATTTTGCCATATCATCTATAAAACCTTTTTGCTAAGTTTGCCAAGTTTGCTAAACTGTCAAATATATGGATACGTATCTGTAATGGAATGAACCTTTCTTATTGTTTGTTTTCATCTGCAATTTATTTGCTTACCTTCTGCTTTATGATCCTCCTCCTAGACATACTGCATTATTTAAAAATAAGTTCATTTTGAGATTTTACTTATCATTTGCCAGACTGACTCCAGTATGTTCATGTCTGTCTTGTAATGGGAAGCCCAGCACTGGACACAGCACTCCAGCTAAATTTCATAGCCCAGAGCAGAGGGAATCATATCCCTCAACTGCTGGCAACACAGATTGTAAAAGGCCCAGGAGACCCTTAAACCCCTTTGTTGCAAGGGCACTTTTCTAGCGTATGTTCACTTTGGTGTATTTTCAAAAAAGGACTTAGTTCTTTTACTGCAAAGCTGATTTTTACCCAGATTGCATTGGTGTCTAGGGTTATTCATCTCCTCAAGAAAAAGGATGTACGGGTGACTTGTTAACATGACTAACCCTACTGACATTGACAGAACTCATTATATTAATCTAGGAAGGAAATAAATGTTCACAAGATATGTGAAATATAAGTAGTTTGGGAAAATTCATTACCTTAATTATTCATCTTAAAGTGGCAGAAGCACGATGATGATAATGATAATAATAATAAACAAAATATTAATACTTCATCTTTGTTAATACCTTTTAATTTATTTACAAAATTTGCATTATTTCCTACTCATGTAAAACCTAACAAGTAGACAGTGCTGAACTCAGTTCCTCTTGCTTGCTTTATTTAACAGCTATGAGTATGATTATCATATCCTGAAGACAGATTAATAACATTTAGTAGATGTGAATATTACTTCAAATGTCTACATTATTGTTCAGGTTCCTCTATTTGATGTAAGGCTGACTTCCTAACATACTTGATACACACTTCAGAAGGCAGCTGTATTTCCACAGTTTACCTCTACATCATTTAATGAATTAATTTGTTTTATTAGCTGACTGTTTCAGACAGTGATAGTAAATACTAAGTACTTACAATGAGCTTCTTTTAGCTTCTTTCAGCTTCTTTCTTATAGAAAAGACTAAAAGAATGTTGCCAGTTTTTGACAACATACCATGATGTGTGGCTTCATGAATATTCTCTGGCTGTATTTCAAGGAGTTAGATGATCAAGATGTTTGTTTACACACACAGAAAAAAGTAAGAGGATTAAGGCTAATGAAAAGCAAAAGGGAGCACAGTGCTCCCTCGTCTTGTGTTCTCATCTTCTTATTTCTGCAGGTTGTCTCCTAGATTATTAGTATATTATAATTTGAGAAATATTTTTTCTGTTTTGTATCAATACAGAATATATCAAATTATCTGATTCATAATATATATTCATATGAATAGATATTCATCATTATAATATAAAAAACCAAAAATAATATTTTGTTTCCCATCTTCAGCCTAGTTCCTTCAAGACAGTGTTCAAAGTTTATCTTATCCTGTGACACTTATTATATATATTATAATTATTAATAATAACAATAACATTTTTCCAATATAACAAATTAGAAGTCATCTTACTTCAATAGGTCCCATAGAGATGTCTATATCTGATCTCTTTTCTTGAATGGCAGCTAAAGCTTCCATTGCTAATCTGACATCATCTAAGTCAACCAGAGGTCGAGCCAATTTGTTTAGGTAATCACTTATGAATGTTATTATGTCTAGCAATTTCACTTTATATTCCTCATTTAAATAACGACAGAAGACCATCTTCCAGGAATTGGCTTCAACTGTTAAAGCTTTCTTCACTGGTTCTGGTTTTAAAAAAATAATAAAAAAAAAAATTACTCAATTCATATCCTAATTTTTTTCTTTAAAAAGCCCACATCATCACATATGGTTCTTTAACAGCAGTGAGAAAACAGCAGACAAGCAATTCCATTACAGCATTTTAAAAGTTTCAAAACAAATTCAACTATAACTAAATATATTTCTGTTGTTTTATTGTATATTATGGTATCTGTAAAACCTATTTGTAAGCTTACCTAGTGGAGCACATAGAGAAGATGAATAAAGAACAAAATGTCTTCTTATTAATGTGGAGTTTCAGAGAATAGCTTTGATATACATTAACCAAATGTATTAAGATCAGTAATATTTAAATGCTTTATACCCTTTGAGGAAATGGCATCTTGGGATTTCAAATTTGGGACTTGGAATAGTTCACAGCTGAAACTGTGACACATCATGTTATATGCACTTAATATATAATCACAAACCAACACTGAAGAGACAGAAGAGTCAAGAATTCAAATTTATTTTCAGAAAAACTTAGGATTTTATTAGGCAGCATTTTGTACTCTGGTAAAAGAAAGCAAAATATACTAATAGCATAAAACACTTCTGCTCAAAAACCCACAAATTTTGCAGCAGATATAGATGCTCATTTTATAATGTATGTATTAACATTAAAGAGATGATTCGTGAAGCCCAGGCATATTTCAAGAAAATTACCACACCCTTCCAGAAGTTAAAATGTGTAAATCACAAGAAATCAGTTCCCAAACCTAAACTGAGTCAAAGAAACTACCTGCTGTCCCAGATCATAAAAGACATTTAACATCTTTGTTCTGTAACCTAGAGGACATGGGTCCCTGTGATTCAGAGGTCACACATGACCATCAACAAAACCCATATTCTTTTGGATACACTCTTTCTTCCTACTCTTGGTCACACAGTATTAGATAGAGTTTTCCAGAGTGGTCTCATTAAAAAGAAACTGCATCGAGAAACAGGATGAGGATGTGCAGTCAGCAGTCTGACATTTTTGCCTGCTCACTGAAAGAAATAGGGTTAACACATCACCAAGATCCTGAAATGAACTCGTCTTCAAAGCAGGCATCTTCTGCTTCTCTGATGTGCAAGAAAGACAAATTTCACAGATTATTTCTTAATCTAATCAAACTAATCTGTCGTAAGAAGAGGGTTGCTCATTAGAAATACAGCCACACTGATATTTGCAGCAGGACACATTTTCTACTTGTCACTAGGTACCAATCAGATAGTTGGTCAAGAGAAGATGTGTTAGCCTTGTAATAACCTGTGAGGTGAAAGGGATAAGTGCAATTGGAATCCTCAGCACAATCAGCTGTGGCCCAAATGCCATAGAATAAACAGCTTAATTCAGAACGTAATGTTCTGAGAGCTAGAGATACTAAACATGGGAATGACCAAGTAGCCATGTCTCCTCCTGACACAAACACTGAAATGGAACAACACATTAATGCTGTTAAGCGCTAGTCTTTCTCCAGTACCAAAAAAGGTGCCTTATGCTTCCAATGCCCTTTATAACCATTGGCTGATGTGATGCCAGACAGGAGTACCGAGGATGATCAAATCAGTGTCAATACACATTCATTAACTCTTTGGAAAGTCTCCATAACAACTTCACATTCATGATAAAACTTAGTGCCCACATTTACAAGCAGAGAAGGCACAGGGAATGGAGGAATGGAAGATTTTTTAATCACAGATTTCTTAGAAGGATCTGAGTGAGCCCTGGCTGACAGTTGGTGAGGTCTCTTCAGTGAGTTTTATTCATATTGAAATATGTCTAGATATATTTCAATATATATATTAATATTTACAAGAATAAACCTGTCTCTCATAGTATCCTTATGGACAAAGCACACAGCTGGATAAACAAATCATGTGAGGGTGAGCAGCTGGCTCATGGGCTGACACTTAGGGTTCTAGTGAACGAGGTGACATCCGACTGGGGGACCTGGCAACAGTGGGGTTCCACAAGGCTCCATTTTAGACCTTAGGCTCTTCAACACCTTCATAAATGGCTTGGACATAGAACTGGAATACTAAGTAAGTTCACAGACTAGGTGGAGCTGTTGACTCACCTGAAGTCAGAGAGGCCCTGCAGAGAGACCTTGACAAACCGGAGGGCTGGGCAATCACCAACCATGTGCAGTTCAACAAGGGAAAGTGCCAGATTCTGCACCTGGAATGGGGAAACCCTGGCTGTAGGGACAGACTGAGGAATGAAATGCTGGAAAGCAGTGGCTCAGGAACCTGGGGCTCCTGGTTGATAGCAAGCTGAAGATGAGTCAGGAGTGCCCTGGCAGCCAGGAGGGCCAAGCATGTCCTGGGAACATCAGGCACAGCATCACCAGCCACACAAGAGAGGGCATTGTCCTGCTCTGCTCTGCACTGGGGCAGCCTCACCTTGAGACCTGTGTGCAGCTTTGGTCACCACAAAATAAGAAAGATACTAAACTATTAGAGAGGATCCAAAGGAGGTCAATGAAAATGATGAAGGGCCTTGAGGGGAAGCCGTATGAAGAGCAGCTGAGAGCACTTGGTCTGTTCAGCCTGGAGAAGAGGAGAATGAGAGGAGATGCCATTGAAGTTACATCTTCCTTGTGAGGGGAAGAGGAGGAGCAGGCACTGATCTCTTCTTTGTAGTAACCAGTGACAGGACACAGAATGGCCTGAAGTTGAGTCAGGGGAGGGTTAGGTTGTATATTAGATAAAGGTTCTTCACCCAGAGGGTGGGTGGGCTGGAACCGGCACCTCAGGGAAGTGGTCACAGCACAGCCTGACAGAGTTCAAGAAGCATTTGGACAGTGCTCTCCTGCACATGGTGTCATTCTTGGGGATGGTCCTGTGAAGGGTCAGGAGTTGGACTTTGATGATTCTTGTGGGTCCCTTTCAACTATGCATCTTCTGTGATTGTTTGACCATTTTACTGATTATCTTACTGTACATACTAAGATAAGAAAATGTCATACCTGTGTGCATCTCAATTGGACCAAAAACCAGAGTGGGTTTAAAATTTTTCATCTCTTGCTCAAACGTATCATAGTGAACTATTTCTTCTTTAATTTCAGACAGGGTGGGATCAGTAGCAAAAAATTCCTGTGTGCAGTTTAAAATGTCAATCAACAAATGTCCTTTTCCATAATTTTGGTAAAACATGTTATAACTGTAATTCAGCAATGACTGAAAATGTATACCATTATTATACTTGGTTTTAGCCTTCTGTAGCCTTGCTAGCATTGTAAAATGAATGTTTACTAATTTCTCTGTCACTAACACTCAGCCTTGTTGAGAAATTCCAACCAAATTCAACAGAGAAACAGATAACCATATTAAGGACTTACTTGTTTTGTGAAAACAGGTGATGAAACAGAGGTCAAATACATGCCCACACTTACAGAAAGACTATCTCATAAGCCAAATCATGTGAGAAACAATCACAATAAAACACATTTTCTAAGTAGTTCCCTGAGCAGAACTCAAAGGTAGAAACATTTTGTGATTCTGAAAAGCTGCAATTCAGCAATGTTACTTAAGACCTGTATTGATTATGCTTACACTGCATGGGCAAGTAATAAATGCTGAAAGCATTTATCGTCCCACTTCTACTCTTCTGTCCAAGAGTACTTAGACAGACAGTGGAAGGGTTAGCATAATGGAAAAGGAAGAATGTAGAAATTAAACATGCGTGTATAAAACTTAACTGCCTTATTATTGAAGGTTTCACTGTAGCAGTAGCCTATTCCTCAGTAGTAACTAATCAAGCTAGTAACATTAATTACTTTAGACTTAAAATTTTAATTAGACTAACACTAAATTTTGAGCCCTGCTTATGAATTGGTGGGGTTTTAACCCACATAAACTCCTCTTGAATTCTACCATTTCATGGTCACTGCAGCATAAAACTACCCTTGAGCTTCACCTTCCCCATCCCCAGCTCCTCCTTGTTGGTGAGAACAAGGTAGAGTATGGCACCTCTTCTCATTGGCTCTTCCAATACCTGGTCAAATAAATATCAACACATTCCAGGAACATCCTGGATTGCTTGTGGCCTGCTGTGCTGTTCCTCCAGCAGCATGAGGATCAGGGTTTGTGAGTGTGAGGCTGCTCCTGTCTGTCTACAGAAAGTCTCATCTGCTTGGACCTCCTGGTCAGGCAGACTGCAGCAGATCCCCACTATAATGTCACCTGTCCCTGCCCTCCTTTTAATCCTGACCTGGTCTTCCCTGCCTAGCCTTCCTAAAGAGCCTGTGTCCCTCCATTCCAACACTCCACTCATAGGTGCCATCCCACCACATCCCTGTGATACCAGCAGCCTCGCAGGCATGTGCATATCTCTAACTCCTCTTGTTAATACCCTGTGCTACCTGTGTTTGCATAGAGACATGCCTCATATCAAACTGGGTTGGTTTTTTCTGGCCAAAAATACAGAGTTACAAAAACAAAATAAAGCAATCACCAGGTTTTCAGTATCTAGAATGGCACAGAATCAGTATTAGCAGACACAGTACCATTCCTACAGAAAGATAAAAGAAGAATTTCAGCTGTAAATGTGTTTGCTACATCTTTTTTTTTTCCTTGATTTTTCACAATGTTTTCTGATTTCAAAAGACAGGATTAATGAAGAATAGTCCTGTAAATTATAATCATTAAACTGACCTGAAATATGGTGTCTTTATCTCCTGTCCACAACACCTTATATTTATCAAATTCTTGCAGAACTTCATTAACTCCTTTTTTTAGAGAATTCGCAGCAGAAGAGAGCAGCACAACTAGTTTAGTAATAGTTTCATTTTCTGCAACACCGGAGTAAAAATTTTTTAACTTTTTGATAGCCTCATCACCTCCTTCTGTAAAATAAAATTATATATAAATCAATGAACTGCTGACAGTCTGATTAGAATTCTCAAAGATCTGTCACACTGCTTAATGTGAAGTAGCAGCTGCTAGCTCATGCCAGGCACTATACAGCTAGAGCAAATTCAGTCTAAAATGAAGGTTTTCAAGTGGAAACAACATAGTCTTCTCCATTCACAAATTTCATTTTGTCAATGAATGAAATGAATGAATGAAATGAATGAATGAAATGAATGAATGAAATGAAATTTCATTTTAATGTAATTGTAAGCAGAACATCAAAGACCTCATAAACATTCCACATTATTTAATAATTATTTTAAATTTTTGAAATTAAAGTTTTAATGTATATACTGCTTAAAGCTGTGTAAACTTCTTGAAGTCTTTGATTAATTGCTGAGAAAATCAGGGTCAATATAGAAACTGATATTCTTCAGATCTGATGATCTCCTTCTGTCATAACAACCCCTGAGAATTTTGAAGCAGATTTCAGTGAACAAAGAAGAAAACTCCACCCTTCCCACAGCATATATTTTTTAACGAGGGGAATTTGAGGCAGGTCCAAGTTCTCTTTTACTCTAAAGGCCTTTTCTGGGGTCTGCTTACTGGAAACAGTCTCAGATTCATCCATCCTTACCAGTGTACTCCATAATCTCATTGCTATAATATTAACATATGCCCCCAGGTGTTGCTGGTGTCTACTTAAAGGTAATGAAAATGGTGATTTGCTGATGCTGTATTTTGACACAGCAGAGGAAAAGACTGAGTGTCTGACAAGGATTGGCTCCTGCCACCCTGCTTGAAGCCCATTAAAAGAGGTGAGACTCATACAAGACATGTCAGTAGAAGAATAAAGTAACAGCTCTAGACTGTCAGAAAGAAAAACTTTCCAAGATGTTACAGATTTTTTGAAGGAATGAAAACAAAGATATAACTGGATTGCATATCACTGGGTCTAACAGCTAAGAAAAACCTGCATGTAAAATGTAAATATGTAAAAACATATTTAGGCTTTTATGGTGGCTTGCAAAATGTATGGAGAGATACTTTGAAATAATATTAAGAAATAAAGTATTTAACTAAAATGGATGTAGGTCTATCTCCAGTCAAATATTTTTCATTCACATGAAAAAACATTTGAGATGTTTTTAATCCAATCTAAGAATACATCCAGCAATTAAAATCTTTCCTGAAATCTGTCTCTTGCTGTATCCTCAATATTTCAATGAGATTTAGTATGAAATCATGGTTTATGGTTTTAGCTATATAATATGGCTACATTCCACAATAAGGTAAAAAGATTGATCAACAGCTTACTTTGCCTTAAGTTAAGTAAAATATGAGAATCTAAGAATTTTTCAAAGTTTTTTGCTTACTGTTTTTTGGAGCTATATTACTTAAGTAAGCCTGAAAAGCTATTTCTGAAAAATACAGCTAATTAAATCAAAATAAACCCCCCAAAATTAATGTAAAGTAATCAGCAGTAGGCTTCTCTGAAGTAAGCTTATTCACAAATGTTTATATATGGCATAGTTATTAAAGCAAAAAGTAAAATGAAAAGTAAACAAAACCTAAACAAACCACTTACTTTCTCCTTTTTTGGCTCTTTTTCCAAAGCCTGCTTGGTATGTGCCTGGTTCTGTTTTTAAAACAGATTTTTGCAAATGCCTCTGTCCCCACTGAGCAACTCCTCGATTTACTTCCAGTATTAATTGAATCATGCGATTGATGCCATGCTGTATATCATCTAAACTGGGAACTATTACCTATTTAAAACAGTTGAAAAATTGTTGAAATAAATGCAACTAATTGTAATTTTTGAGACCTCAGTTTTACTCCACCCATAGTGAATTGCAGAGTTTACCCCAGAAGAGAAGCTGGAAAATACAACTTTAGCAGGTTGTCTGGCTCAGAATTGCTTCTAAAGAGATGAAACATACTGTAGTGACCTACCATCTAATTATGCACTCATACTGTGGGTGAAAAGTCAACCAAGTATATAAGCAGATAAATTTACTGGCTTTTTTTACAGCTATTAAAAAAACTCCTGCAATATTTTAAGCATCATTTTTATAATGACTTTTAAATAAGGTATGGGAATACATTACAAATCTTGTTTTTTACACTCTAGAATAACAAAGCATTAGAAATTGCATGCTAATATGCAACCACCACTTCCCACCCTTCTCAGGCCTTGTGTATGATCAGTCACATACATAAAAGCAAGGCTCTTGTAAACTGTCATTAGAGTTTAGCATTAGCAAAGAGGTATTTCTCCCAGAATTACTTGATTACTGCCCTGGATCAGCCAAGCATTTGGGGACTGGAAAGAGAGATGTACTTCCTTTGCAGTGGGTAGAGCTTGGTGCTTTATGCTTCTACAAATATCAACAAGGTAAGCCTTCTACATTTTGACAGAAATTACATATCATGGGTACACACACACACAATGTGAATGTATAACAGAATGGCGACAGGAACACCAGTTCAATGTCAAAGGAATATCACCTAAGAGCAGAACTTTTTTTCATTGTAATTTCAATATAAACCCATCAATCTTTATAAGATATTTGAGAAATTTTGTAACCTTCTCTCATAAAATAAAAAATATGTATTGCTGACATATAGTTATTTTATTATACAAAAGGAAAACAAACTAATGCTTTACTTCTTTGCAATTGAGCTGCCTTTTTTTCACTGTACATAGAAATCCAAAACTCCTTTTCCTGGTTTTGAATCTTCTCTTTTTGTTCAGTGTTCCTCATTCCTCATCTAACTTCCCATTTAGGTGACTAAAGCCAAACTGAGCAAAGATAATTTTCATTATTGAAACAACAAAAGGATTTAGATTACACAAGTAAGAGAAGAAAGAAAAAGAAAAAGAAAAAGAAAAAGAAAAAGAAAAAGAAAAAGAAAAAGAAAAAGAAAAAGAAAAAGAAAAAGAAAAAGAAAAAGAAAAAAAAAAAAAAAAAAAAAAAAGAAAAAAGAAAAAGAAAAAAAAAAGGCAAGATGTAGAACCTATTCCATGTAATAGTAGTAATGCAACTACTACACATGAGGAGAACTGTAATCATTCTGCAAAGAACACGGATGAATGGATTGCAATGTAATTGCTAAACCACAGAAGGTTAAAAAGCAAGGTTCTGCAAGCACTACTGAGACAGAGGCCAGAGCACTGGGACTGCAAGCACATTTCATCAGTGCTCTCAGCACACCAAAAGATAGAAGCAACTGCTCTCCTTTGGAGAAGATGCTGGTTCAGTGGAAGTGTGCCCACACCCTGCACTTGGGCAAATGCAGAGATAACTCTAAGACAATGTATCTTACCTTACCTATATAAAATAAAACTTACCAGATTTGGAATCTCAAGGTGTACTTCTACTTTTAGAAAAGGAATGACGTTCTCAGATTTGCTGTGAAATGATTTTGACACATATCATGAACACTTCACCACAAAACCTCCTTAGTTTATCTGAGAAATATTTTATTTTGAGCTACATTTTCTGACCAAAGCCTCATGGAGAATTTTCAAATGAAATTATGTACTATTTCCAAAACTTAGAGAAATTTCTTGTTTAAAGGATAAAGAAAATAGCTAGAGCTCCACCATTCTGACAAAGGCTAACTTGGATCCAGCCATTGTTTTCAGAATATTTTTTCCAGAGTATTTTCTGATTCTGGATTTTAAAGTCTCAGGTTCAGAATGATGGAACTCTGCCAGTGGTTTGAATAGGGCATAAGAAGGTCTCGTTGATCATTAAATGCAACAACCTATCAAGAGCAAAAGTTGTCCCATTACATTTTTAGGTAAAAATTCAAAAGAATGGAAAAAAAGTTTCAAAGATGACAAGCTAGTGCAAAATTACAAAAACATGATGTTAACCTACTGAAAACTGAAATTAAAACCTAAAAACATAGAGCAAAGTAAAATTTTAAATGCTGTGGTATGATATATTAACCAAATAAGGGAGAATTCAACAATATGATATAGTAGACAAATATGAAGGAAACAACCAAAAAAATTCTCATTGACTTTGATAAGGATTTCAAGACATTTTTTATGGAAAACATCTGTAGGAAAAAAAACCACACAATTCAGACTTTAACAAACATTAATGAGAAAATATGATAATCTTCACTTGCTTGAACTAAATTCTCTTAATAGAATTCTAAGTAGGCTTTTCAAAGTACAATATATTATACTGAAACAGTTCTGTCTCTGAACTCTATGCCTGTTCGAACAGAGAAGAATCTATAGAAATCATCCTGAATATAGGAGAGTGATTTTGTATGGATCTTGCCATTATCATGAAGAATTCATAAAGAGTGCATACTATTGAGGGAATCCTTCATTTGTAACTTACATTGGAACACTCATTCTTCTTTTAATACGATCCAAAGACAGTCGGGTTGATTTCTGGAGACTGACTAGCAGCCGGCGACTGAAATAGGTAAGTAAGTCTTTACAGTGCTGTAATAAATAAACCATACATTATTTAGCATCATGTTCACATAGGAACCTGAAAATTATTGCAAAAGTGTTGTAAGTCAAACCTAATTCATTTTGTCAGAAGGAATTTATGCTGTAAGCTACATGAAAGAGACAAAGTGAGAAGTTGGGGGGTTGTAAGCAAGTAAATAAGTAAAAGCTGCATAGAAAAGAGAAAACAATATGTGAAGAAACAGCTTGTCTTATTCAGATACAGAATACTGAAATCTGTTTGAAATATGCTCCTTCAGAAAAGCTCTCCATATTAAAAAAAGAACAAATAGAAAACGAGCCACAAAACTAAACCATTAATTATTCAAGAATATTGGTGCACATGTACCCATTTTTGAATAAGAGACAAATACAGTAAAATGCAACTGGATCAAGAATATGAAAATACAGCAACATGAAATTATTGCTATTTTTTAAAATCGCAACATTGTAGCATTGTTGTATTTGTACTTCCAAATTTGAGAGTCCTTGTTCTTTACTTCTACTTTCCTTCTTTGCCTAACATGAAGAAACTTCATTCTTTGTGGGAAAAGTACAAAGACAATCTTTGCTGATGAAGTTGGAAGAGAATGATAGAAAGGATGAAAGATCCAGTCTACCCAAGAAAGAAAGTCTGTGTTAAGGCTTAGGCACACTTTTTGTCTCCAATTTTTACACTTACCGCTTGTGTCAAGAATTTGTTTAATAAAGGCAATAATTGGAATAAAATACAATATACTTGTGAAAACTAAAATCAATCTCAAATGCACTTTTTAGGTAAGCTATTTCATCATTTGTTACATTTGATACGCTCCATGTGATGTCTTTCTGTAACATAGATATGCAACTATCAAAACTCAACATCCTGTTCACTAATCCAAGTGGCCTAAAAATAATTTTCTTATTTTCACAAAACACCTTTTTAAACTCTTCTTCTTTATCGCCGCTCTTGCCATCTTCACTTTGAGATCCTTCAGCAGGAGTTTTTTGTTTACCTTCAAATGCTGAACGTTTGTCTTTTCCTGTAAATTTAAAAAAAGAAAGTTATCATATAAATATTCTGTTTTAAAGCATGCTGTCCCCTCATTAGAGGCAAAAAAAATATTGACTTTTATTTAGTAATACCTGGATCACCAAAAATTGGTTTCATTTCATGACACTTTTTCACACCAGAAATATGGTTTAGAGACCAGCCTATAAGCCTTAGCTTAGCAAACACAGTGCACTACCACTCTGTTACTAAAGATGGATAGGCAGACATTAATATATCCATGAAAATGACCAAAAAATCAAAATAAGCATAAACAATTTAACAAAGGACAGAGAAATATTTTTGTGTCATCTTTTTCTGCTTTCATCCTACTGAACCACCTGCAGAATTGACCCTGCCTTTGCCTCTACAGCTGGAGAAACCTGAACCCAGAAGGAAAAATCCCATGAAAGAAAAGAGCTCCATTACTGATTAAGCCTCAAAATAAAATTTTCCTGAAAACTTTTTTTTCCTCCAAATATAAACTATTTATCTTGTAACAATATGGGATCTTCTAAAATATTTGTAAGACACCCCAAAGAAGTGGGAACCAGTCATTCAAGTGCCATCCTTTGACTATACTAATTTAAACTGACCAGCCAAAAAAGCACATAATTGTACTGCTGCAGGAAAGGTAAAAACAGAGGGACAGTACCAAATAGCTGACTGAGCTGAGAAGAGAGGAACACTGGATTTCATTTACAGGTGGCGAGATGGGATATGGGAGAGTTATGATGAGTGACTGATAGAAATGGAACTCGAATGTTCTTCCTCTAGAGAAAATACTTTGCTAATCTAAACAGAAGGAAGAAGGACAGCTATTAACTCTAGAAACCCCACAACTGAGTTATCTCCATACTTCATGAGTTAGTGGTTTAGTTTAACTGTGGTTAAAGAAGGCAGAGCTGTGACACAGATGAAATTTTAGTGGCAGGAAAGTTTGTTCAGCAAATTAGCTAAAACATATCAGTTTTGATAAAAACTAGCTAAAGTCCACAGAACTTTTTATTTAAATAAGCAATATTAACTACCTTGTGATTCTGAGGGCTTAGGAGATCGAAATTCACCATGCTTTTCAAATATCTCTATTAGATCTTGAACAGAATCTTCTACGCGCATGCTTTTGACGTTAATTAACTCAGAACATTCTTTAGTATATTCCTGTTAAATAAAAATATCAATGCATTGTCATAGTTAACACTGATTATCTTATTACTGTTTCTCTTGATGGAGATTCAAAACACTTCCCTGAATACTGTATTCATCAGACCAAAACCATTTCAATGAAACATATATACTTACTAAAATACACTTGTACATTTATAAAAACTTCTCCTATATTATCACTATATTTTTAATGCCTAAAAAAGCCCAGTTTTTAAAATGCAATGGTACTTTTAGGTGCTTTAAAAAAAAATCCTGAATATTGAAGAGAATACTCTGAATCTGAAATTACCCAAACACTGTTTCAACTGTCCTTAATAATTTTATTTACTTGCAGTGATTTGATAATTAATACATTTTTAGCCTATTTTGTACTAAGAAAACTTTCAGATTTTCAAATATACTCGTTGGAAAATATTTTTTGCCTTTTCCTTAAAAACAACAATTTGGAAAAAATAGGGGGGAAGAAGGGCTATATATCTCTGAGGTCCTTCATACACAAGAAATCTCATCTAAATACAAAGTACTTAAATAAAATTATCTATGAAATACTACAGCTTAAGTATCTCAAATACCAAAGAGTCAATATATCTTCATATAAAATATTTTAACCAAAATAATTTAATTACAAATAAAGTTCTGTATTTCCACATGGAGAATTTTATAGTTTTATTTTCATTTACTAAGGCATTTTTCCTAACATGCCCTAAAATTCAAGTTCAAAGATGTAAAGTGGCACACACCTCATTGTCAGTCAACAGATCCTCCATTTTCATAGCACTATCTACTGGTAAGCTAACTAAAGAAGTTCTTGATATTTCTTTTAATATTTTACTAATCCGCACGTCACTTATAACATTTACCTAAAAAGAGAAAACCACATTAATACCATACATTTATCTTTAAAGCATAATGTATTCCATTTTAGAGTGCTCTAACAGGTAAAAAATGTATTGCAGAAAAATAAATGCAAGAATGTTACAGAGTAGAAAATTGTCCAATTGAATAATAACAAGAGTTATGGTAACTTAAGGGTTATTTACAATTACTAGACTCCCAAAGAATCCTGGCTGGTTTAAGTGCAGTTTTGGGCAGACAAGCAGTGACAAAAAGTCAGACTCTGGATCATTCCTGTCATGCAAGGTACACTGTTTCTAGATTAAATAAAACAGAGTAATAGAACAAGCTACATCAATATAATTGGATACTTGTTCATGATCTTACTGACCCCAAGTTTAGCAGCAAGGCAAGTGGCAGGGAGGGTCTACTGTAAAATGCTTATGGGTTAATCTTCAGTCCTTCTCCTTCTTTTAGTCAACACCATTTTTGCTGGGGTTTTGATCCTAAATTGCAGCATTATTAGTATACAGTTAACTACACTGAATTGTTTTTGCCATGGAAGAATCCAAGTAAAAGTGACTTCTGTCCATCTTTTAGTCTTTTATCTGAAGTAGTCTGCATTTGTGATATTCCATCTTGTTTTTCACAATATACCTCATGCTTCCATTGCACATCACTTTTTTCCTTTATGACAATAATACCCCATTCACAGAAATCAATAGTCTAACCAAGGTTAACTTTTTTAATTAATATGGGAGGGAGAAGTAAAAAAAAAAAAAAACAAATACAACCCAAATTTACATAAAAACCTGGTTATTTTAGATATACTCCGGCTTACAAAACTGTTTTCTGACAAAGACAATGTTTTTCCTGCTTTGGGTTTCAGTGGCAAACAGGGAATTGCTCATAATTATGATTTTCTGCCATACATAAGAACTAGATACACTGACTAGTGACTAATAATTTCCTACCACAAAGGAAACACAATTTACAATATTCATAGAAAAGTTATAGTCACACAGTTTAATCACCAAGCCAGAAGGGCAATCTGACTGTCAAGTTAAAGTCTTGAGAAAAAGCCAATACTGGTCCTCAAGCATGGTAAATCATAGAATCATAGTATACCAAATTGAAAGAAGACTTCAAGGGTCATGTGGTGCAACTTTTCTTGGCAAAAGCACAGCCCAGACAAGACAGCCCAGCACCCTGTCCAGTTGAGTCTCAAAATTGTCTGGCACTGGGGAATGCACCACCTCCAGTGGAAGATTATTTCAGTTGCTGACTGTTCTCACTGCAAAAAATTTTCCTCTTCTGTCATATTGATAATTCTCCACAAGTAACTTATACCCATTACCCCCCATCTTTTCCACATAAATTATTGCAAAAAGGGAGTCTCCATCTTCTTTGCAGCCTTCTTTACTCAAGGTTGAAAAAACCATTTCTCTCAACTTTTCGTCATTTGTCAGGCTTCCCAGTCCTTTGATCATTGTTGTGGCCCTTCTCTGAACCCTCTCCAAATCTCTTCTCTATAGCAGGGACCAAAACTGAATACATTTCCAGGTTTGGCCTCACCAGCACCAAGTAGAGGAGGATGGTGATTTGTTATCACTGCTTATTAATGCAACCAAACATCCTGCTGACTTTCTTTGCTGGAGCAGCACACTGTTCACTCACACTGAACTTGTTATCCACAAGGATGCCCAGGTCAGGTAGATCTCAGCCTTTGCTGCACTCCTGGATGATGTTTGCCCAGGTGCAAGACCTTACATTTGTCCTTGTTAGACTTTGTAAGGTTCTTACTAGTCCACTCTTCATGCCTATTCAGGTCTTCCTGTCGGGTGACTTCCTAATTTCCCATTTAGCTTGGTGTCATAAGCAAACTTTGTCAGGGTACACTTGATCCCATCATCCAGATTACTTATGTAGATATTAAATATGGAATCAAATAAATTCAGAAATTATGTGATGAATACCAAGAGAGTAAAAGAGCACAGAGCATCATGCAGAGAACTGGGAGAAAAGACCATAATCTCATTCATTATTTTATGGGATGCACAAAGAATTTCACAACATGTCTGCTATGGATAGAATTAATGCTCCAAAGTTCTCCACTCAACAGTTTTTACATGGAAGAAACTTTTATGCAGCTGCAGTCATGGACAAGCACTCAAAGACAGGCATTGACTCTGAAAATCAGAGTGAAAGTCACAGAATCTGAAGACAAGAAGTGGAAATAGATTCTATTTTAAGGACAGAAGGAAAAATCAAATATATGATGGCAATAATAGCAGAGAATCATTGAGTGTATCCCTACTCCAAGAAAAGCAACCTAATTTAAAAAGCAATGAAATTTGTAGGTATGGTACAAAAATAAGTACAGATTATGTTTGAATATGAAATATAGCATCCTAGAAATAATTTCTGTAAAGTATTGGTTTAATTTATATAGTGAGCAAATGTTTACCCTTCTCAAAAGCTGTCTATATACATGCAGAATATGATCAGCTTCTTTAAAGAAAGTTTCCAGTGTGACAGATGACCAAGTCAACATGGTAAGTCCTTGCCTCAACACAGCTTCCATCTAAGCATAAAGATATAATTTAATAGATTAAAAAAAAAACCAAAACCACAACAGAAAACAATTAAAGCAAGTTCTATTATTATATTTACTAACATTGCTTATAAAACAGAGTGGTGTCCAAGGCAGGTTACTAGTTTCCAATAAAAAAGGTCAAAGAAATTTATGCAATAGAAAGGAAGGGGAGGGTAGTGCATACTACATCCTCAGGTTTTTAGTTTCTCAAACATCTGTCCAACTTTGTAGTTACATAAACTTACACAAACTCTGCAACCTTTCAGTGTGACTACTTACAAACAAAATGGGGAAGGTTACTTAAAACATTCACATATGTACACTTGTAAATGTCTGGCAAAACAAAATGGCTTGTGGGATAGACATCCTGCATCTCCAATAAAACTGTACTTTTACTGTAGCATAAAACAACATAGTGTAGCATTCTACACCACTGAAGAGACTCAATTTAAAAAGTTCATACTTCCTTCTGAGCAAATTTCCATGTTAAAGCCAGAGATTTGTGGAGCTAGATAGACCTCAAAGACCATATTTTTTGTTCTACTGGTCTTCTATCTCATAGGCACTAAGATTATTTGACCATAAAACACATTATTTGAGAACTGTATGAAGGATCAAAAAACCCAAATTTTTAGTCTTAAAGGTTTCAGAAAAATCCATTAAGCTCACAACATGCAGATCCATCTAAATATTTCAGAATTATAAATTATTATTAAGGTATTTTAAGATCTTATGAGGTATACTGAAGTGCATGCAGCAATACTAACCCTTTCCTTTTTTGGTGTCAGCAGATTTACAAACACAGCTCGTGTTTCTTTACACAAATCTTCATAAGATTCAATAACACCCTGTTGATTGTTAGAAAGGATAGAATCAAACAGAATATTTAAAGCATTTCTTTACTCAAGAAAACAGTTTGTCATACAATCAAATCATCTGGAAAAAGATATTGAAAGCTGCACAATGCTCTATTTGAAAACAAATGTAGAATTTTAGACAGACATTACATACCTATGAACATCATTTCTGGGATGTAATGAATTTGTATTATGCTGTAGGGAGAAATGAAAGCCACCTTTTTGTAACACTTTCTTAAGGCACAAAGCCAGAAAAAGAATGAACTTTCTCTAGAACTGAACACAGCTTAATCTTTGAAATATCCTCTTAATATTGAGTATCATACCCTTTAGATGCTTAAGTCAGTTTTAAAATACCCTCTTCTCTTATGCACACACACGCAGAGAAGTCTTGTAAGATGCACAAGATACAGGCTCCCCAAGATACAGGCTCTTGAAATAACACCATAGTGGAGACTACAATAGGTATAACAAATGTAATTTCTCTTGCAGGTAACCTGCAAAATTCTTCAAAATTCTTCAAAATTCTTCACAATTCCAAACCAGACTAACTCCAATGTTTATTGTCAAAAACTCTAAACCCCTGCATTTTACTGTTTTTCTGACTGTGAAAACTATTTGTGTAGCCTAAATTATTTCATGACCAAAGTATACGTGGTGTGCCATTGGGTATATGAAGTATATATTCTTATATTTAAGTATCTACCAGCCAACACAGGACTTAACAGGGGGTTTTCAAATGAGATTTTCTATGTTCACCTGTGCATTCTGCAAATTTACTTTAAACTACCTCTTACCCAGCTTTAATTTTTAGCTATAGAAAAAAAAAAAATCCATGTTTAAACACACTCTCTTTTTAATTTTTTTGAACAGCAATCATGATACTTTTCAAGTTTACCTCTAACTTCAACTTGTTTGACTTCAATTTATCTTCTATTATTGCTAGTTTGACTGCTTGCTCTGGTACTTCCAGACCCAACTTTATCATACATTTCGTCTCTCGTACAATCTCTAGAATCTGAGGATCAAAATTAACCAGGAACCTCTCAGTTGTAGGATGACGCACAAATATCGTGGATTGTAAGACTGTAAAGACATTCTAGTATCAGTTTCAAAAGCAAACAATTGTTTAAATTCTATAAATTATTATGAAATCCATATTTCTAATGTTAAAATATAGTGATTAAGTATGTAGGGTTACTTGTTATAGCTTCATGTTGTTTTCAGTTAAATACACAACCCACTTCCATCATATTAACTTTCTGCCTTTCTCTTCATAAACTAAACAAGTCTCAGATCCAGTCTTATTTGTGTCATAATTTTTCTCAGCCCAAGTTAAAAAATCATGAAATTAGTTCTCTAAGTACCAGGAAACTCAATGCTTGACTATCAAACATTTCTAGATGTTTAATAATAATATATTTTTCCTTAGAGGGACTGGGGCAATACAACCTTCTGAATTATTATACTGGGGAAAAAAAAAACAGAAAGAATTATTAAATAGTACACATAGAGAATTTAAATACTGAAGTCATCTGTGTCTTAAATTTGTGTCACTAATGCTTACAGTCATCTGTACAGTCAAACAGTGTACCAAATCTGCAATCCTCTGCATCAAAACCCAGCATCAAGGTCAGTAAAGCACTGAGATTGCATTACTGAGTCTCATAATTGGATCATTATTTACTTGCACATGTTAAGGGTAAATGAAGCTTAAAAAAATCTGATTTGATTTATGTTAACTTGCTGTTCAACAACAATTTAAAAAACAAGTACATATTTAATTACTTACGATATTGTAATTGTGACATTTCCTTCATCCACGCATTATGATAGACTACCTCGAACTCCACCAATACATATGCAAGTTTGTTGTATGATTGAACAACTGCTTTACCTTCTGGACTTGCCAAGATATCTGAATGTTTCTGTTAAAACACAGCACATTCAAATTAAAACTATATACAAAACCACCCATACCACTTGGGTTTTTCTCAATTTAACTATTGTCTATACATAGTGTAGGTTAACGCTATGAATTATACTGACAGAGTTCTTAAAAACTGTATCAAATATTTATTATTCAAATTTTCAGGGCAATAAAGTCAGTAAGAACTTGTAAGGAATAAATACTAAATATTTAACATCAGTAAGAGCAATTATTTTAATATACTGTCATAGATACCAGCAATTCACAGTGAAATGGATACTCAGTTCTACTCAAAATTGAATAAGTGAAAATTTATTGTAAAAATTTCCTTTTTTAATCAGTAATGATATTCATGTCTGTTTTCCTTGGAACAGATTTAGATTATCATTATTCACATCCGAGGGAAACAGGAAAGTGAAAACCTCTCTCACATAGAAGTTAACTTGGCATGAGACCCTAGATGCTTTGTAGAAGAATCTCTCAAACATTTCAAGAATTCTTCAAAGTTATTTTCAACTGAAATAGTCTACTCTGTTCTATTCCAACACTACATCTTGGATCTGCAAGGCTTACTGCAGAGCAGTATAAACATACAAAGAAAAATGCTCCTTAGCATATAACAAGTGATGCAATCATAACCAGAAATTTTATGATTACCCTACTAAAGACAGTTCCCAGTTACACAAAACACCTAATTTTTCAGCACATCTACTTACATGGAAATAGGTGATTGGTTCATTTACCCTTCTGAATAGCTGTCTCACCCACAGTATCTTTCCTGCAATAGGTGGCATGTTTCGAGCAAGAGGAGGGTCATCTTTCTCAGTTTGGTAAAGCTATAGCAAGAACAATATCATTAAACAGATGTATTTTAAAAATCGATTGAAATGTTAAACTGTTTTCTCTGGTAGCACAATTTCTTCCACCTCTCAAATAGAATAAATTTGCATGGTGTCAGACAACAGCTCATGGAGAAAAAAATGTATTTCTTCCTGACTTGCTACCCTTCAAAGATGCACACAATTCTTTCTCAGTTTGGTAAAGCTATAGCCAATATCATTAAACAGATGTATTTTAAAAATCGATTGAAATGTTAAACTGTTTTCTCTGGTAGCACAATTTCTTCCTCCTCTCAAACAGAATAAATTTGCATGGTGTCAGACAACAGCTCATGGAGAGAAAAATGTATTTCTTCCCTGACTTGCTACCCTTCAAAGATGCACACACATCAACGCTGGTACCTCTCCTGTCTCCATTATCTCACGCTGTTTCTCAGCTGTGCTCAGTTATGACAGAGAACTGAATACACCAAAAGGCATTGTGAACCCTGGGACAGAGCAGCCAGTACTCAGGATCAAATCTGACACCTGACTTTGAAGCCATCTGCTGTGAAAGCAAGATGTTTAAGGAAGTGGTGTCAGGAGAACCCTTGTGGGGCTTCTCCTCCTTTGCTTGGAACTGGCCTCAGGAGAGGCCCAAGCTAGATAGTTAACTGGGAGTTTTTTCCTGAATAGAAACATAACACTGTTCTTCAGACACACATATCTGACTATTAGATAATATTTCAGGATTTGAACTTAATTATTCTTGTGGGTCCCTTCCAAATCATGATAATTTAGCATTCTATGATATGCACTTTCCGACTAACTCCTAACCAAAATGCATATAGATACTCCTGGATACACAGCCCATGCTGTGGCCAAGATGAAAAAACAATGTCCCTTGCTCAGTAAATGGCTGCATTAAAACAAAACAAAAAAAGGCCTAAATTTATACTGTACAAAATTTGCAATGACAAAGTATTCAATCACTTTAGAACCAGCATTGCAGTAAGAGCAACATTTTATTAGAAATAACTTGCTTGACAAAGATAAAAGGCAATTTATTAATATCAAATAAATAGTTAAAACCAGTCAGCAGAATCAAGACATGTTCTTTGACAGAAAAAAGGAGTATTTGGAGCCACCCAACTTTTGGCATGTGAACTCAGGCTGTGATGACACAACTATTCACTAACTAGAATGTCTTAGCCCTACCTTGTGTCCCGTGGCCCCAACCAAAGAAATCCAAGTAGCTTCACAATGACCTTGAGAGGAACTTACCTGGACTAAACCCTCTCAGCAACTGTACCTATCGTTTTTTTTGTCTGGGAAAATACAACTAAGGGTGGGCTACATGATTTTTTAAGCAAGCAGTGCAGCTAAAAATGTGTTCATCTCGTTAAGCCAGTAATTAGGGGTTCAGGGATTGTTATACACAGGGTATAGGCAGGGAAAGGAAAGAGGGGTTTTGTAAAGAGCCTTGCTAGGCTACAGTTTTAAGTCACTGTTTAGAGGAAAAATTTTCTAATAACTGCAGAATTTATAGATATTGGCTCCTTGTGCAAACTTCTATCATTGATCTTATGAAATGTTAAACATATCAAAAAACCTTTTTCAACAATCCAGTTTTCCAGATTCCCCTTGTATTCATTGAAGAAAAATGGTTATTTGGAGGAAATTATTTAAATCTTCAGGACACTATGTAAAATTGATCAGATTAACTCACTCTAGAGTAATTCTTTCTTTCTTTCTGTCTTTAGTAGAAAGGGAGTTTAGACATCTAGTTCTGTTGCAGATGTTTATTTTATGGACAAAGTAATAGTTTCTAGTCAAGTGATATGAGCAATTGCCAGAACTTAATTCTCATTATACTTCAGTCAGGGTGCACTACAAAAATCATGAAAAATTACTTCATAATGACATAAATGCAATTCACCTATATTTTACAGGTATTTATGATGCCACAGCAATTGATAATAACTACTTATACATGCAAATTAACTGCAGAAGCCTCATTTAATTAAAAAAATCCAAAAGGTAGAAGCAAGAAATGTACACAGCCAGCAAAGAACAAGTTTCTTTAAATTTAATTAATGAAGGAATAACAGAAAATATTTTGGCTTATAAAGTAAAATTGTGATGACAAATTTGCCTTCAAGAGCAGTTGTACATATCGTTCTGCACACTCACTAAGGCCTGTTTTCTGTAACAGGAAAACAGAAGTAGGATAAATTGAGAATTGGGAGTAAATTAGTGAAAGAGGCAGAAAAAATAAAAATTATTCATATTAAAATGCTTGCTTCTATTTTAATATGATGTTTACAACTTACTGGAAAGAAATTAAATACCTTTTTAGTAGCTTCAAGTTCTGCTACATAATGTTGAAGAATACAACTAATTGTATGTGCTGTTTCTTCTTGAAGGCATGGCATATTCAGACTTTGAAACCTGTATTAAAAATTGACAAAAATAGCCCAAAATGACATATCTAAAATTATAACTGTTTTTATTTATTTTGGGGTATATGAACATTACATAAATTGAAATGAGCAAAAATCTAGGAAATTATTTTGAACCTGGAAAACTTTTTTGTTTGAGGAAGTTTAAACAAGTTGAAAATTTCTGCTCTGGTGGGTATTTTGGTAGTTGCTGCTTAGTATGTTTTAGGCTTTTCCTTTAGTATCTTCTTGTGTATAATAATATTCTCATGAAATTAGGAAAAAGAATATATTGATTCCCATAAGAAAGAAAAAACATATATTTTATCATGATTGTGTGGTTCAGAATATCAGTAATGAAAAATTCTCAATTAGGCCATTTGTTTTAAAATTTGCTGGGCTGTTTCAATTGTGGTAATCAGTAATTTCAAGTTACTTTAAAATATTTTAAAACACAGTTGCCAGTACCTTTGAAGTAACTGAAGTGAATTCTGTGAAGACAAAATTTTCCGAAAACAGGTGCGCATAAAATTCTGTAGCTGTGTCTAAAGAAAACATAATTCAGTGTGGGTTTTCAGGTGAGAAAATAGTATTTTGATGATACTTTCTTAACATAGTAGCATTTAAAATTGTCACTTAAAGCACATTTAGAGCACAAAATAGCAGCCTTCATAATGCCATGCTTAATATAATTATTAAATAGCCAGTTTCAGTCAAATAATCTCTAAAATGTCATAAAATTCTGTGAAATAAACAAATTAGTTGCAGACTTATTCTGCCTAAAATTTGACCACATTTCTTCAGGCTAATAAATGACTTTCACATAGATCATTCTCTCAGGTATCACTATTTTTATCATTTTGGCCACAGAATGAAAATCATCCTTAAGCACTGTTTGATATATTTTACACCTTCCTTTGAAAGAGGGGAAGGAATGGAAAAAATCTCCCTCCAGACAAACACAAGCTCCATGCTGTTTAGAAGAACAATATAGCCTATTCACAATCCAACATCCTACTGACAATCAGTTCCTTAAATTCTTTCCCAAGTAAGTTATTATAAGTCAAAATATTACTCACCTCTAAACGTTCAACTTCTGTCATGAATTTCACAAAATCCTCATCAAATTCTGTTACATGTGGATCAAGGGTGTCATATGGTTTCTTTTGAAAAATGTGGTAGATATTTTTGAATTTTACTGCCATAAGATCTATACCTTCAATTGCACACCGAGTCAGTGCATTAAAATTCTGTTCTATGGCTATCATTTCCATTATCTGAAATAAAGATGTTATATTCATGCTCATAATGAATTCTTTGTTATTTCCTCTATAAACTAAAAACTGAGCAAAATAAAATATTCAATAGCCACTCCTCTAGCTACTGCATTCACAAATGTGTTGTTTCTGAGTCAAGTATCTTAAATTCTTGAAGCATGGTTAATTCAGTTTTCAACATCAGTTGTCACCACAACTCAACACAAAATAAAATAATAATTGCTTTTCTTAAGGATAAAGAAATTTATGTTTTGCTGATAGATCCAATAGGATAATATGGAAAAGGAGTTAAAACATGGCATACTTACAACAAAAATATATATCAAAGAATAAAAAACCACAACCCTACAGATTAGTATGTATATTGACTGATAAAAAAGTACATCAAAGACTCACAGAATTCCTACCTTGTGATGATTATCATCTTATCCCTTGTCTGACCTTAATCTGTACCAAGAAGCACCTATTACCTTTTCCACTCAAGAATGTTAGTTTAAAACCTTTAAACAGACTCCTTTAAAGGATGATTAAGAGAATGTATGTTGGCAAGCATCCACTATGTAAACTGTTCTTTGGAGAGATGCTTGTTCTTTGCAAATAACAACAGCACCCAATATACTCACTTTTTCTAATCTCCTACAAAAAGCTTCAGATTTCCCAAAAATGTACACTTCTGATACTTCCAATGCCTTTTCTCCTAGATTTTTAGAAGTCTCTTCCCTAGCTTCATGGAAGCATTTCTGATATTCTCTCAACAGATATAGGCAGTCCTAAAAGGTGAAGGAAAAAAAAAACCATATTCATTATGCTATGCTTATGAGTGAGGGACTAGAGTACTCAAACCTATTGATATTCCACAGCCATTAGCTATCACTTAATCTGGTTTCAGTCAACAGGCAACAACAACTTAAACACCGTGGTTTTCTTTCAATATCTGAAGAAAGTGTTTGCAACATACGAACGAACATACAGTAGTACAGCACAGTGAACAAGACAGTGGCGGTGAATGGTGTTGCATCCAGTTGGCAGACACCCTGGTGTCCCCAGGGATCAGTGTTGGGCCCAGTCTTGTTTAATATCCTCATTGATGATCTGGATAAGGGGACTGAGTCCACCATCAGCCAATTGAAAGATGTGGGTGTCAGTGTAGATCTGGCGGAGGGTAGGAGAGCTCTACAGAGGGACCTGGACAGGCTGGATAAATGGGCTGAATCCAGCAATTTGATATTTAACAAGACCAAGTGCTGTGTCCTGCACTTTGGCCACAATAACCCCCTGCAGCACTACAGGCTGGGGACAGAGCGGCTGGACAGTGGCCAGGCAGAAAGGGACCTGGGGGTACTGGTTGGTGGCAGACTGAATATGAGCCAGCAGTGTGCTCACATGGCCAAAAAGGCCAGCAGCATCCTGGCCTCTATAAGCAATAGTGTGGTCAGCAGGACTAGAGAAGTGATTCTTCCTTTGTATTCTATGCCTTTTGGGGAAGAGTGGAACTCAGTAACTGAGGTCCAGAAAAGGAGAAAGTGGAAATGAAGTAAACATTGGCAACCAGTATTCCCACAGCTGCACATATTTTGCCATAGCATATTGCATTCACTTAATTTGTTCTTAATAGGTCACCATCAGATGAAGAAGAGGAAGACTATCTTAACACCGACTTTTCATGGTATGCCAAGGAAATCTTGTATGGAAAGGAGCTACTGTAACAAAGTCAGGGTCTATTCAAACACCAGATTTTCCAGGGCAGAGCAAGATGGTACCATATCAGAGCTATACCCTCCTCCATAGCCCTTCTTCCTCAAGACGGAAAAATGTGAAATATTAATTCCTTGGTTGCACATAAAGCAAAGATGTCAATTCCAAGGTCAGTGACAGACCACACTGATAAAGATGAAGCTATTGTTATTACAGCAATGCCCATGGACTATGAGTTGAGAAAACTTTCAAAGCATCATGAAATAAAAAAGCCAAGAGGCATGAAGCACTTGATCCATATTGATATGGACTTCCTTACGATATCAACAGGTAATCAATAGGTTTGACATGTAAATAATAAAATGCCAAAATACAAACATTGATTTTTCCAATGACTACTGGTGTCTCCTGATCCCAGAGTCGATTCAAGCCAGCATCTGTAATGTATGCTCTACATGTTGTGACCATTTGGTTTGTAACCTAGGACAGACAAATGAAAAAAGTTTAACAGTAATTTTAAGCTTAACAGTAAAATTGTCCTGTTTCACAAAATCTAATAAAATTTTCATATACATATGTCAATACTATAAATCAGTTTTGGAATAAATTTCACTTGTGGAAATAATAGTGGCTAAAAATATATGCAATATATACAACAAACATCCTATAAAAACTCTGAGAACACTCCCAGAAGTATATGTAAGTCCCAGGACATATTTGTTAAGTCCTATAATTTCAGCAATACATAAACACAGAATGTCATCAATCAAAATTCAAGAACAAAAAGAATTTATTGAGTTCCAACTATTCTTCACTTACATTTTTGTCTTTACACTTGCAGCACTTATTTAAGGACTGCTCTTAAAGAATTTTTTATCCTAACAGGATGGCTTTACCTTGATTTCCTGTGGCTATAAAAAGGAAAAAACCATTCTTCTACTTCTCAACCATTCTTCTACTTCTAAACCACAAAAATCCAAATTTAGTCATGACAGGAGGAGAGAGGGGAGTATGTGCAGATACAGAAGGCATACCATAGAGAATAGATACAGGTAGACAAAATTTTTGTCTATTAAATAATATGAACAATTCAAAACAATTCTCCCGATGGTACTTTGGTTTTGCCTTTTTTCTTTTATATGTTCTCTGTATTCTTTGCACATATATTTGTGACTCTGTCACCCACTGTATTAGTAGCCAGCTTTTCCAGTACTTTTCCATGGCCTTTCCCTAAGCAGAAAGACAAAACAAATTCCAGAGCTTCAAGCCCTGAGAGGTACAAGGCCCCAGTGCTATCTTGATTCTACCTGGGAGCCAAAGCCAAGAACAACTCTTCGAGATGCATTCTCATGGACAAAGCACAACTAGTGCTGAAGGGGGGGCTCCAGAGAAGGGGCTTGACCTGGAGGAAAATTGCAACACCACTTGTACTCCTAATTGGTGCTTTTTATCATTTATGCTAATTTCCTAAAACCTATAAATGTGTACTCATCCTTGTAGGGGTGGGCTTTTGTGGACATTTTTCCATAACTGCCTCTGGAAGCCTTCATTAAAGATCCTCTTTTATATTGTCTTCTTACTAAAATTCTCCCAAGTTTCATTTCCAGGTTGGGAAATAGGCAACTCTGACATGAGTCTACTGTAAAGTACATTTTAAGTACCCCTAGCTGAAAAAAGACTGGAAACTGCCATACCAAAGGCAGCCTCAAACTTTAAGAAAATTACTGATGAAGTTGGAGATAGGACCACCAGTGTCACTTTTGATGATCATTAAGTGAAAACAAACAGTAAATAGGGACCTTAAACTACTGCATTAAAATACAGATTTTTCCTTGCTATTTCAAACATAGCTTCATGTAACCAGTTTGCTATTAGCCTCTGTAGTGAAATACTCACCCCCTTAAACCATTAAATAATAGACAGTAGCAAGAGTCAATAATACAAATGTACAAAGATGCATTATATGACAGGTAATATATACCTGATGTGATAGATAGAAAACAGCCACAGGCATGAATAGATACAGATTCAAAAGAGATATACAAAGATATACTTTGTAATATCCTAGTTCAAACTGAAATGTAACAAAATTTTATGCTGAACTCTGTGGTGTGAAGAAACAAAAAATGTGTCTGTGTAATGAGGGTCTACTGTGAATTTCCCCTGAATGCTACTGCAGGTGTGTGGCTTAGTTAGGAAGGATTTCTTTGCTAGAAAACCATTGTCCAAACCACCTTTGCATGCAGTGAATACCTGGATTCTGCAAAAGACATTGGTATAAATGCACAGCCAGTCTTAATTTTCTCTTTAAGGAGGGAAAGTTTATGATCTGAAATTCAATTAACTTTTCAAGTATGACTTGCTTCAGAAAACAGGAACCTTTTCTCTTTCTCACTTTTTGGAGGAACAGCCTAGTCAGATTGATGGCTATCTGCCATTAGGTCATCCAGGCTGAGAGAAAAAGAGCCTTTGCAGATTCTGCAACTTAGGAAACAACTGATCATATTAATTAAGAATTTAAAAAAAAAAAATTAACACTGATGAACCAAGAATAAACAAAGTTCCTTTCAGAAGAGAAATCTGCAGTCCAAGTTTAATCCTCTTGTGATCAACAGAGCTTTCTTCCTTTCCCTTACAGAACCCCACTATTTACTACCATTTTTAAACTCTTTCCACACTTTTAATGCTCTACTGATTTAAACATTTTTTTTCTTCTGAAAAGTCACACAATTTTTGTAATTACTATTTTGTTTAATATACTTACCTTTATAAGTAATGATGTAATTCTCTCAGAAGTATTGTAATATTTTGAAACACGGTGAATCATTTGTACAGCCTTTATCAAGTATGGTATTCCTTGTGTCATTAATACCTCAAAGCAAATTTTCAAGAAAAAAATTACTTCCTATTCTTAGCAACTATATTTCCATTCTATTGACAACTTCTGAATTACGTATTTCCCTAAGCCACATGAATCAGTCTCTAAAATGTCATGGCATCTTACCAAAAGTTTTCTTATTAAAAAAGACTAAGCATGCTCAATAAGGTTTCAAATATCAACTAACAAGAGCAATAAATGGCTAAGTTTGGTCATTGGCTAAGAAATCACATTAAAGATGTTACAAGATAAAATAATTTTAAAATCCTATTTTGACGAACAAAATTGAACATTGATTCAAAGTGTAAAGGTTGCATTTTTTGGTGCAATGGGAAGCATTTTTCTGCAAGCAATTTTCTGTGATGGATGCTTTTGTTTTCCTTCGGGTAAGGGTGCTAATGTACTTTTATTGTGATAACAATCTTTACATAAAATATTTCATGCAGACACTTCAGAAAACTCATTAAATAATTGTCACAATGTAAGTTTCATTAACAAATGCCTAATTCCTTCAAGCATATCAAACACCTACATCTTTCATATGTTTTGTGAAATTAATGTTCACATAGTTAAAATTATACAGTGGCATTACAAATACTCAGTAGCTCAAACACTTC
Organism: Emberiza elegans; assembly: GCA_024865655.1. NCBI lineage: Eukaryota > Metazoa > Chordata > Aves > Passeriformes > Fringillidae > Emberiza > Emberiza elegans. The sequence continues at coordinate 19,904,724 of JALJVW010002597.1, read as the reverse complement.
AAAAGTATTTTGGTGGGGAAAAAACAAAACTAAACAAAACAAAACATTACAATTCATTAACATTATCAGGAACTTGTCAAAGTTGCAATTCAGAACATCAAGAAAGTAATTTTGGCTGTCAGCCCTCAGTGGAGAAGCCAAGCTCCTGTAATTAAATTTGAGTTGCAAACTCAAAGTCATACTGTGAATAGATGTAGAAGGCATTTGCATTTAGCAAGAGTGTGAAATAAATGCTATTTAGTATAAAAAAACCATCTGTGTCCATAGTATCCATCACCAACACCACCTGTGAAATGGAATCAAGAGATTCTAAGTCTACAGGTTTTCTTTTTCAATCCTTGACAGAAAATAAAACCCTGAATACTGGACTGTGTAGAAATTTCTCTGATTCAAAGCCTCAAGTTAAATGCTGAGGCTTTGAATTTTCATATATTAACCTACTTCAGCACAAATGTTCACTGTGTGATACTGCATACACTAAATGCCATATTTTATGCACACACCAAATATCATCATAAATCAACATATATTCCTTATTCTATTTCTTATTCACTAATACATAAAAGAGTTGTCCATACCAGATAGTAAATGCAACTCTGCACAAAATGAAGATCTGTTTAAAACAGGATATATTAATCTTGGAAATCACTGTTTTAAAGCTGAACATCATATAAAATCCTATCTAAATTAACTTGTTCTCAGGAACATGATTAAACAGAAAATCACATACATCCAAACTGTTTCAGACAAAATAAAGAACTCTAATTAACTATCCTGTATTGGTAAAATTATGAACTTTTCAACAGGTTTGCACCCACTAATGTCTGTCTTTGTTTATGATACAAATAATTTTATCTTCATAACACCTATGAAGTAGTTCATCATTATGGCCTGGTACCTGGCACCCTCTAGTGATACCTTGAAGAGCTGAAGATAAACAGCTTAGTGACACTGCTTATCATACTTGCCTCTTCAACTATTCCATGTAATATGAGCTCCATGTCATATCAAAGCCCTTTTGCTTGCCCTCAGTTAAAATTTTGTAGTAGGATCCTAAGCTGCCAGAGATTCAAAAGAAATGCAGCATTTCCTGACAGAGAGCTGGAGGCATACAGGACCAAAACATGAAGAACTCAAAACCAAAGGAGAATGAGCACTATTCTTCTGAGGTATTTACTCCTTTCATTCTATTCTGCAATACACCTCCTATAATAATTCATACTTATTATACCAAATAACTAATATCTTGAACTACCACTGAATGGTCCACCTGGACAACCAATTGTCTAAATTCTGACTGGCAGGTACTTCTGCAAACAGAAGCAGATAATATTGTATTCCATAATAAAAAAAAATGTTTTGCCTATTTAGGACCTTATAAGGTTTCGTTATTTTCTATATAACTGAAATTTTAGTACTTTGTTTACAGTTATGTGATCATAGACACATACAGCATTTTCAGGGGAAGACATTTTGGAGATTTTCGTATTATAAAATATGTAGCTGGTTTAATTGCTTTTAAAAATAATACCAGCAGCAGGACTGACTTATTAGACAATCATATGTATTTATGCCTATTTACTAAATACATATTTTATATTTACTAAATACACATTTCAAAACACTATATTTGATTAAATATATAATAATGCTTCAACATTTAGCTTGACACACTTTTAGAAAAAAATTTAAAATTTATTAAATTACTAGTAGTAAATTAGAAAAAATTGCTTTTAAGTAAATATAAGAAAGGGAAACTTTATTTTGCTCTGGGATTTCTATGTAAATACCTAAACTATGCATAAAGAACGGCGAAAGGCATACTTACAACATCAGTGGTATAAAGGGGCTGACAAACTTTTTCAAGTGTGCTTAGGTATCTCACATTATCCTTTGATTCATTTGCTGCATCTGTGATTTTGCCATCTAATTCTTGCCATGACTAGTGGGAAAAGAGCACTGTGAAAAACTTCATACATAGTGAACTATTTCTTTAACTGCACTCACTTGCCAGACGTAAACTTTGGTAAATGAATTGGTAAATGAATTGGTAAATGAATAAAGCAGGCAATAAAAGTTAACTTGTCGTATTTATTACACATATAATGTATTTTATGTTCATTTTTGGCTGCATTCCTGAAATGTCTTGTTCTTTGTCTTGATACATTCAGCACACCAGCAACACATCTAACTTTTCCTCTTCTAATTCTCCTTGGCAAATCTCTCTCAGATGAAATAAAAACAAACAAACAATAACCTTTATAGTAAAAAACCAGCATAAAAAAGAAAAAAATTATTACCTTTAGTATTTTAGAGTGTGCAACTTTCAGAACATTGATAACAGCTTTACAGTTTTGTCCTTTGAGCTGTTCAATAATAAAGTTCAATTTAGCAGACATGTATTTCCAGTCCTCCAGTTCCATCAGTGGACCTGAATCCTTAGCTTCTCTCCTTAGCTGTTTGCTCTCAGTCAGAACCTGCAACCCAATTGAAAAAAAAACCAAACAAATGCCTACTACAGGAAATAGAGAAGTCATCGTAGAGAGGAAACGCTCCTGAGGAAACTCACTTAGAAAGGAACAAGCTTGCAGTTACTGACACATGAAAATGGTTCCCATTTGGAAAAGCTTTCTAAGGCTGAATTGCACTTAATCATATCTTTAAACTGAAAATAAGGCAATTAATACAAATTGCTGTCATACCCTGGGTGAATAGCAGCATATACAGATAAGCCTTTAACCAGAATCTGTGGATTGAAATGCATTAATGTAATTCCACTAGTCCAGAACTTCAAGAACTAGTTTAATAAAAGTATTAGATATCAGTCATAAATTTATCCATTTGTATGTTGATAAATGTGCAGTCAGCTCTTTTTTCATGTCTTTAACATTTTTATTCTTATGAGCTAAACACACTAACTATAGTATGCCCTGTAAGAAGAGCATGTCCCTGCCTACATAGATTCATATTTTGACAAAGAATTCTCTCTTTTCCATGGAAGTCTCAGACTTGGATAACTGATACCTTACCATGCAAGACTTACACAGGATAAAATTGCCCTGCTGTGCCTGCTCAAAAATCTTTCTAAGAGCAGTACTTCCCACCACAAGTGGCAGCAGAAACTTAACAGGTAATGCACAGTTAGGTATGCTCTATATACATCAGTGTTATTGGTCCTGCAACTCTCTGTTCTCTTCTTACTATTTGTGAATTAAGTGCTCAGAAACTCTTATTCTCACTAGACTGTAAACTCCTAGGCATAAGGACTATCTACTTAACTTTCCTTGTGTATAGAAGCAGAGTGCTTCTCTTAATTTGGGTGGAGATGCAGCTGAAGCCTTTGGCAAACTTCAGGCAAGTCTCACCTATAATTTATAAATATTCATCCATATTCATGCTGAATTGATGTATTAAAACAGCAACTTACATGTTCAATTTGTTTATACCATATCATAAGTACTTCCTCTAGCTGGTTAACTGTGTCATGATTGTCAGCAGCTGCAGTTATTTTATCAAAGGTCTGGAGTTCAGAAAAATTAATGTGTTCTACTTTTTTCAACTCAACTGTTCCTTCAATGCATGCTGCAGCACCTGAGAAAAAGGCAATAACAATATCAAACCAATTAAGACTTTAAAATAAATTTCTACCAGCCAAAGCAATTTAAATTTGAAAATATACATCTGCAGCCAGTGTCATTTTGATATAATAGCAATCTACTGCACTGACATAAAGCAGAAATATCTGATTTTAAATGCAGTGGTATTCCTTAAAAGCAATGTGTCACTATTTGTTTAAGAAAATAATCCACCCATGTATTTATTATGCAAGTAATGGATAATTTTATTTTTCCTTGCAGAATGTGAGAAGTTCCTTATCTATGCACTACTGCCTTTAAATAGAAATCCTTAAGCAGAATTCTTCTAGTTTGTTTCCTAAATGCAATGCTTACCTCCTAAAAATGAAATGTATTTCTTAATTGTTTCCACAAATTTCTGCTTGTCTTTTGTATCCTCTTTGGACTGACCTAAATCACCCCAATTACTTGTTTCAAGGATAGCAGGGAGAAAAGCCTTTTCTAATAAATCTTTAATACCAGGTAGGAGTCCATCAGTGGCATCCAAAACACCAAAGGAAATTTCCTGCAGCATAAAAATACTGTTATCAAAGCAGTAACTTACACTAGAAACAGTATTATAAGTTCTATGTATTTTTATAAAAGGACTCCAATATGCCAAACCAAACTTTAACTGAAGGAGAGAAAATCATTATATTACACACCTACATTGTGCCTGTAAGATAGCACTTTCAATAAAAAAGGGAAGTCAATAATTATTTAATACAGTTTAAAAAAGCTATTTAGTTATGTTTTTGTTACATCAGTTATTTATCTATCACACAGATTCTGGAAATTTTGAAATGGTAGAAAAATGCCCTCACCCACAATTAGGTACTAATTAATGAATTGCAAGTAGCAAAAAACTCTCTGAATGTCCTTATCTGAAATTATATAAGAAGCAATTATCTGACTAAATATACATTATTTCGAATCAAGTTAAATTTTTACGTACTCTCCAAAACAAAACTTTACAAGGTGTGACTATTTCTAATATTCCAGTATTTAAAATGTCCTTAAAATAAGGCAAGTATTAACATACATCATGTAACAAACTTCCTAGAACATAAATTTCCTTTCCTTATCCCTTCAGCATTTGGAATTATTTGGGAAGATATTTGATGGAAAAGTGATATTTATGACCAATACTGAGGCTCTTGATAAAGACAGAACTTGTATCTTACTAACGATAGTGTTTTTTCTCCTTCATCTTCTTGGGTCTTAAAAGGAATGTAATATTTTAATATGAAATATAAAGAATATAAACTAATAATGGATTTTCTGTCTGAAGAATTTGAAATAATATTAATTACAAGATACATATCTGAAACTATTTGTTATCAATTTACAGTCCCTTAAGCACTGTCCCAATACTAAGACATGTAGCTATGAACAATAATGAAGCCCACACTTATATAAGAATTTGTCTTGTAAAACAGAAAATCTCAAGCCACATAATTTACACAGGATAAATGTTTATTTTGTATTTTATTTATCAAAACACATAAAAAGGTACAGGTAAACATTTTGTCTCCTGGTATTTGCAATAAAGTCTTCTCAGTGTTTCTTTGCAGCTTAGGAATTTTGATCACAATTAAAATATACTTAGCAGCTTTGACCGCTACCAAGGAGAATGAGAAATTAATATATATTTCTTTAATAAGAATCCTGTAAGACACTAAATTCACAAGTATTTGCTAAAGCAATTCAGCTATTTGTTGATTACCCCAAATGGAGAGCAAAAAAGTTACCAGTAACTTTAGATATGTGACAACTGTGAAAATAATAATGAAACAAAAAATAACTGTTTTTAAACCTTTTTAGTTTAAAAAAAAAAAAAAAAGAGACAGTACCTCGTGTATAGTTTTGTCATTTATGGATGTGTCATTCTTATAGCGAACGAAATATAAGCATAGTCCTAGGATTTTGTCTGGTGTCCTCTCCAAATAAAATTGAAAAATTTTACTTCCTTTTTCAACATCTGGAATTACCCGACCACACTCTGAAAAGGAATTTCATAGGTATGACTCTTTTTAAAAGTGAGGGTATTATAAAATGCTTAAAATCAATATAAGGAAATAAAATTGAACATATAAATAATTTATTTTCTTCTTTTGTCAGATAACAAAACCCAGTATAATTTCTAACTGTAATTAATCACACTATTAGAAAAATACACCAAACATATAATGTGTATTTACAAACCTATTTGGGTGCATTGTAATGCACTGAAAAGGGAATTTGTTCAGGCCCATAGTTCTGAAACACTTTGCTGGTGACTAAGGTACTGTATTTCCATTTATCCTACCAAAAAAGATGTCAGGTCTAAGTGAGAAAAGAGTGATTTCGAGATGGCCTCAGGTCTTCTGTGGATACATTCCTATGCAATTTGATAGCTCAATATAAATAAGTAACAGAACAATATTTGCAGTTATTAGTGAATCATTAGAGATTTCGGACATTACATTCTAATTCTCTACCATGCATGTGAAACATGAAAAATTTCAAATATTTATAATAAATGAAAATTCAGAGACGGGTTTTATGAAAATGCTTTCTAATGAACCGCAGGCAAAACTCATGTATGAAAAAGTCACAACCAATTCAGTACTTCAGGATAACACTTTATAGTCTTTCTTCCAGGAATGGCTAAAATTGAGATTTTTTTTTTCCTAAATAATTTTACTTGAAGCAAGCATTTAAAATATGAATTTTCAATCCTCAGAGCAAAAGCTTGTAAAATTCTGAACAGGCAAAAGCTGATTTTATTCTGAGAAACTTCAAATGAAATGAACAATAGAATGCACTGTTACATGTGCCTGTATTATTATTGATAAACATTTACCTATTCCTCGTGGATCTCCTTCTTGATAAAAAATTTTCAATGATTTTTTTCCTCCCTTGGCAAAAAAGGAATCAAAGGCATCAAACTGTTAAAACAAAGAGTGAATGTGTGTTACTCAAAATATTTTTATGTGCCTTTAAGAGGTGCAAAACTAATTTGACCACGCTACTGTTTAAAGTTTTGTTGGCACTGTTTATCCCCAAATATTGTGAGAAGATAGGATGTGTCCAACTGAAGGACTCAGCCATGGTAGTGGCTTCCTCCTCATCAAAAAAAGGTCAGAAGTTTAGCAAGCATGTGTGGAGATGCATCAGCTGTTCAGGGACAAAGGATACACTTCTAGTTGTAGTATATTTCTTACGAGCATGTTTTTTTCCCCAAAATAAACAAATATTAAAGCTGAATCAGAACAATGATGGGAAAATGAGTGACACCCAGGCTGACAGAACTTAAAGCCACTCTTGTGAGAAGACAACATTGCATGAAAATAAAAGAGGCAAAAGCAAGCCAGCTCTAGAAGTGCATTTCATTTTTGTAAAGAGCATTAATGAATAACAAGGTTAAAACATAGAAAAATACATTAAAAAACCCACCCCCAAAATAGTGAAAGAAAAAGTTATTAAAGTGCTGAAAGCGCAGTGACAAAAAGCAGGAAAAAGTTCACTACTACAAGAAGCACTCCAGCTTGTGAGGAAGAAGAGGACAAACAGTAACTTTGGGGCTTGTATGATTCTACACAGAAGGTAAGATGTGATTCCCACAGCTACTGATTCTGCAAAGAATCAATCTGCTGTTTCAAAGTCCATGTGGTTCTCACACCCACTGTGTGAATGTATATGCAGGCTAACACTTTAAAGGGCAAAGCATAACTCATGGATATCAAAGACATATGTTTATGGGAATTTATTAAAGGACAATTTGGTGAGGAACAATGTTGACACAGCCCCAGCAGCCTAAATTGTTTGTAAATAAACTAAAACTGGGAGCAGGAAAATATTCAACCACAATAATTTTTCAGATGGTCCTGGTGACAGCCAAAAAAAAAACCCCAACCCAACCCAAACAAAAATAAACAAACAGAAAAACTCAAACCAAAACCAAATACAAAAAAAAACCCTAAAGAACCCAAAATTTCTCAATTTCTCGAGTGTTGGGATTAGTCAAACTTGTAGAACAGCAGTTTCACATTAAATCAGAATGATTTAAAACTATATGTCATTTAGCAAATGTAAAAAAAGGGACAATACTTAGCACATCTCTATGTTGTGTAAGCACAAAAAACCAAACAAATGAGGCTAAGTACATTTTATGATATAAAATATCAATAAACAAACAAAACCCAAACAAATTTGGAGTAAGGCTAAATTTGGCTTATAACTGTAAAACTGAAGTTCTAAGAACTGATTTGTTTTATCAAAGGAGATATTACCTGGCTGAGTTTTAAATGCTAAGTCAAATCTCTCTTAACAGACAAAAATAACATCAATGAGGTGCAACAACAAAAACAATGAGAGAAGTTGAGTCCTATCTTTTCACAACAGCCATACTGAATTTAGATAATCTCTTTAAAGTACAGTTTAACTGTTTCCTGCTCTTTGTTTAATCATTTTGAAACATCATGAAAGACAACACTAATACACAAAAATAATGAAAGCTTTCAGAAGTTCCATAGATTTGAGATCTATACACTCTGCAAACCCACTTAACTCAATCTTTTAAACATACAAACATAAATAAAGCACTCAAAAGTGAAATTTCTTAGTGGGTCTTTCAAACATTTCCATAGTATTTAAATGGTGCAGGATTAATCTTCCTTCTTACTACTAACAACATGTTAATTTTCAAAATGCTCCCTTAAGTTACACACTTTTGCACTATCTTAGAAATTTCATTGAGAACTTGCCTAACAAACAAAATGAGCATAGTTAGAACATAATAACGTCAGTCTCAGATGGATGAAACTATTTGGAACTGCTAGATGTGAAAATAAACCCTTTGAGCAAAATTACAGCAGCATTTATATTTTCCTTGAGGTAAGAAAGATGAAAAAGCCACAAACAAAAATTGGAGATATTTGCCAATCTGCTGGGAAACTCAGCTGAAAGATTTTGTCAGGTGTCCTTTTACATTGATTGTGTGCCTTAGTAACCACATTTTCTGGCAGAAACAATAAAAATGATGGATAACACTTTCTATCAGAGGGGTAACCTGCTACATATTTTTACTAATAATTTAAATCAACAGGAATACAGAACAGACTCACCGAAGGGACGTCCAATATCATTTCTTCCACAGTTGCTAAGTCTAAACCTACCCTGGCACTGAGAACTTCAAATATGTATTTATATGAAGCATTAACTCTTGCTCTTCGATCTTCTCTTTCTTTTTCATATTGAATCTAAAACATTAAGCAAGACTTTCAAGTTAAAAATACACAAAGTAATCACAACAATGACCTGCTACTTTACTTGCAACTAATGCTGAAATCTACTGTCTTGTATTTACAGCTACAAAATACCCTGATTTTACAAATATTTAAATTTTCAGAGGCTAACAGAAGAATAAATTATTAAGTATTATTATAAGATGTGAAGTCAAATCTGAGGATATGTCAAGGAAAAATAAACATTAAGAATATTACAGTTAGATTTTAAGATTTTTACATGACATTAAGTGGCTTCCTTGCTCACAATCAAAATTTCAATTTATTAAATTAATACAGAAAGGTTAAAACATCCATTTAAAATAAAGTATCTAGGGTGGGTAAACATTTGCAGGAACTAAGGTGAATGCAGCTTTGCTTCTATGTAAATTATTCAGCTAATATCTTCTGCCTCTAACCTCTACTACTCTAAAATTTTAAAATATTACAAACACGGAAAAAAATACTTTCTGCCAGAAATAATTTAATAAAAGAACTGAGTCTAAACAAAAATAAAATCAATAAATAAAAGATTTAAACTAATTGTTAATATAAACTGAATTTAATAATCTGAGGAAAGAACCAGAAACTTAAAACCTTTTTTGCTTTGTGAGTTTGCACGCTCGGAACTCCACTAGGGCGGTAAATCTTAGACAAACTTTGACTTCGACTTCCAAAAGAACGAGATGAAGAGGAAAGGCTCGCTAATCGATGAACTGTCAGAGAAGGTCTGGGTAAATCTTCTGTAGTGCCTGAACCTTTTTTAGTATTTTTTTGTGCTCCCGCCATTCTAAAATCTGAAATTTGAAAAGAGAAGATTATGTTTTTAACAATCCAAACATTTCAAGTCTACCTTTTGCAGAAGACAGGAGCATCTCAAAACTGACTTTCCAGGTATATAAATTTAATAGTCTCACCGAATCCTCTTCCAGTTTTTAAAATGCCAGACATTAAATACATTTTTATGATAGGTTACAAATGTCAAGACGAAGATTGAGACATTTTTTAAAAACAATTTTTCATACACATGCGTTTTGTGGAATGAATGCCTCTCTATAAAACAAATATATTTTACAATATAAATAATTTCAGTGCATATCTAACTACTGAGAAATAGAAATAGTTTCAAACACAAATTACTTATTTAAATTTTAGTTTCTAAAATATATACCCAAATTCAGCAACTTGAGAAGACTTGCATACACAGAAATTGCTATTCTGCTCAGTGTACTATTACAGTAAGGATCAAGACCACCATCAAGAATTCCTTAGTATTTAATATGAGGCCCAAGGGCAGCCTACCACTGCTGTAACAGTGGTATATACTCTCTTAGACATTATTACCTGATGTGGGAAATAAAAAATGAAAGGTGAGGCTGACATGAAAAGCAACACCAGGCTGAAAAGCAACACCTGGTAGTGCATTACTAGCTGCTTATTCTTGCCCATATAATAGGTGACAAATTGGCTGATGTTCCATGATTTTAGGCATGCAACCACCTGCTACAGATTGTGTTCATCTCTTTCTTGAAGTAAATGTACCACCAAAAAACAAATTAAGGAAAGCCACAAAAAAAAAAATGTAAATGATCATATTTATTTATTTTTCTTCCTGTTTCTATGACTGGTCTGGTCATATACAAGCTTAGCAGTGATGCTTACCTCCTTGAATATTCCACTCAAGTGGAATAGGTTGGATGTTAATTTCCCTGCCTTTGGCTTGCTTTTAACTGATACTTTCCCCTAAAGCACAAGATGAGACAGGTGGGGTTCTCACAGCTTTCTTTCAAAAACCCACCAAGGCTGCACTGTATCCTGGCATCATCCCTGGCTCTCCAAAATCCATACTTAAGACACCTGAAGATCTACCTCCAAAATCTGTGCTCAAGAATCTCAGGTGAGATTCTCACACTTTTCCAAAACCTGTGTGAGCTCCATCTGCCCCCTTCTCCTGGCTGGAATAACAAACACGCTTTCACGTCAAAACCTCCTTTCCTTTCCTCCAGGATGCCCCAAACCTTCTCTACAGGAACTGTTCATTCAAGGAAAGTAGGTCTGGCTTCCAGCGTGCGTCATCTTAGGGTTGAAGGAGAATGAGAGGGAAGGAGAAGTGGAGGATTCCGGAGTATTGAGAATACAGCCTGAAAAGCTGAGCTGCCTTAGCAGCTTTGGCGGAGAGATGCGGGCGAAGATCCCCACCGACCTGGCCGGAGCTGTGTCTCCTCACAGGGCGGGCAGCACAGCGCTCACGGGCGCTCCCCTCAGCGGGCGGAGCAGCGCCCGCCGCGGGCAGACTCCTCCCGGTGCGGCGGAGGGGCCGGGCCGGTACCGGGAGCCCGTAACCGCTGAGGGACGGCGGCTCCAACGCCCCCCGGCAGCCGCGGGGCTCGGAGGGCACCCGCTCGCTGCGGCCCCGCGCACGGGCGGCCAAAATCCGAGCCCCAGCATCCGAACCGTCATTCCACCGTAAAGGCCTCGTGTGCCTGGGAACCGCTCGCCCGCGCGGCTGGTGGGGTAAATGTGCCTATGGAAGTCACTTGAGAAACGCAGACTGAGCTCGGCGCCGTGGAAGTGCTTTGCTCTCGGTTATAAAACGCGTGGAGTTTTAATTTTTTTTCCCCACATAGGGTATTCAATCCTGGTTTTCATTCTACGCTTTTGAGAGAAATGTTATCCTTCATTCTTAGGCCTGAAATGATATTTTTATACCAAAGAACAGTGTGTAACTCCAGAGGGTGAAGAGACAACTGAAAGGGGGCCTCATCAACATTTATAAATATCTAAAGGGGGGTGGGAGGGGAGTGCCAAGAGGACGTTTCCAGGCTCTTCTCTGGAGCGCCAAGCAATAGGATAAGGGATAAAAAACAGAAAGTAATGTACAGGAAGTTCCACCAGAACATGAGAAACTTGTTTTAACACTCTTAATTTGAGAGTGACTGAGCCCTGGAACAAATTGCCCAGAGAGGTTGTGGAGTATCCCTCCGTGGAGATATTCAAAAACCCTCTGAACAAAATCCATGTACTCTTGGATAACACTGCATGAGCAGGGAGATTGGAACAGATCCGCTCTGGTCCCTTCCAATCTGCCCAATTCTGCGATTCTGTGACAAATGCTACTTGGAATCTTTTCCCAGCACCTGGAGGCAAAAGCAGAACTCGACCTCTTTCAACACTAAACCAAGGCTGCCATGAGTATGATAACAAGGCAAGGCCAGGATTCCCAAACAGCCTGATACTGCCAGGACTTAAGAAAGCAGCACCATTCCTGTGGAGCTGGGTTATCAGCTGTGTCTGCTCTGGCACTGGTGTGGTACCCTTGGCCTCCCCGTGGCAACTGGAGGGATGCATCCTCAGGTCACCCACCGTAGGGGATACTCACTTTCATGCCACATTTCAGCTAAGTAATGCCATAGTCAAGGAAGCTCCTTCCCTCTTTGGTCCTTATGTTGTACTGAATGCAGGCTGGTTACCTATGCAGCATCAATTCACACACTGAGGCAAGATATTTCTACTTTTTATTCTAGTTTGCTCCAAGTAGGGAGCTGGGTGGTAACACACAAAATGCTGGCTCGATAATCAAAACTTTACAGTATTTATAAATTTCAACAAACAAAGGCATCAGCATTCATTAGATACAAATTACATAATATTGCTATTAATTAGTGCTCAACCTCGTATTTGCTAGTTGTGTCTATGCTAGTTGTGTCCACAGGTGCAATCCTTCCTTCCATTTGAGTCTGGGGTCCGTTTTGAGTCAGAGTTGCAATTGCACATTGCTGGGATTATCTTTTTCCCACTTACTGCTCAGTTTTGCTGACTTCACTCTTGGTGGCTCCAGTCCAGACAGCCCATTCATCGTAGGATTGCGTTCTCTTTTCCTTAAAACAGAAGATTAGCCAAGCACACGACGTTCACAATGTAGTTGCTTTATCATAACTGTGCAGATAAAACTACTGACTCACAAAAAACCAAAAATTGAAAAGCTTGATTCAGAGCTTGAGGGGCTCGCTATGAGTTAGGGATGAACTGGCAGACCTCGATCTGACCCCACACCTTCGCAGCACGGCTCGGGCATCCTTACGAGAGAGCGGGCGGGCCGCTGGTGGCGTGGGGCGCAGCGGGGCGCAGCGCCGCCTTCCCGTCTCCTCCTCCTCTCCTTCCTCCTCCTCCTCTCCGCCCTCCTGTCCCGACATGGCGGCCCCCGCGGAACCTAGCGGGCTCACGGACGAGGCAGCCTACGCTGCCTGCTCGGAGCCAGATGCCAGCACCAAGGTGGGTGGCGGTGACGGGCGCGCCCCGGCGCTGTGGCGCCCGCTCCTTCCGGGTCCCCTCACGGCGCCTCAGCGGGCGGACGTGCGGGGCTTGGGAGCTGGCATGGGAGCCGGCATGGGGCCGGGCCGGGTCCCGGCGGGGCAGCGAAGTGTGGCCAGGCCCGGAGCTGCCCCGGCGCGCTGTCTGTCAGGCAGCCGGGCGGGGTTCGGGGTCGTGCCGAGGGGCGACCGAGCCGGGCCGGTCCGTGTGAGCCGCTGAAGCCCGCGGGGCGCGCTCGGCCGGGCCCGCGGCTGTCCTGGCTCTGAGCGAGCGCTCCGCGCGGTTCGGCCAGTCCCTGCCCGGGCGGCACACAAAAATCCGTCAAAACGCCCCAAACCTTTTTGCTTTTTATTAGGAGAACATTGTAGTTGAATTTTTTTTCCCCGTTACCTCTGTCAACTATTATACCACTCACTTTGTATCCACTTGGTCGTTCACAAATCTCTTGGTATATAGTTACCTTGGAGCTTCAAGAAAATATCCTTACAGAGCTGTAGGCCGGTTTTGCTGCTAAGATACAATCAAGCTTGACAGAAGTTCAATACCTGTGCCATGAAATAATAAAAAGAATGAGCTCAGGAGTCTAGGAGGCTCAGTCTTGAATATTCATGTGTCTGTTGCACTTGTGTGAGATGATGTTCATGCATGCTACAGTCCCTACAGCTATTTATTATTTCTAATAAATGCATATTTATTATAAAAGAATAATAAATATAAGGGTACTCTGTTTTGATGCATCTGGTAATACATATTGAATGATACCACTCATGGGATTATTTGTTTTTTAAACATTATGTTACAAAGATGTATTTATTTAACACAAATTTGTATGTATAGAATCAGGACAAAAGGTTTAATTTACACTTGAAGTAATTATCCTTGTTACTTCTGAGCCTCCTGGTTTTAGCATCATTACTAACTGGCATCTTTGTTAATACCCATAATTCAATTCTGGTTGATGTATAAAGTATAAACCTTTTTTCCCCACAGGATTTTATATTTCAGCAGACAATGTTAAGAGTAAAGGATCCGAAGAAATCATTGGATTTTTATACAAGGATACTTGGAATGACGTGAGTAGAATTTGAATGCATGACTTATCAGAAACTTTTTTTCTGTTCTTCTGAAAATAACTATTTTTTGAGATGTAATTATATTAATTGGTCTAACTACATAAACAATGCTGTCCCATCAGCTGATGCTTTGTTGGATGGTCTGGCAGTAAGCTGTAGATGCCTGAGCTGCAAATGAACTAATGCTGGCCTTGACTAGAAATTTCTTTTTTCTTAAATAGGTCATTAATTATCAGGGTACAACTTGCTTACTTCCTCTTCACTGAGCCTGCAGCTGACTGGTAACTTTTATGACTGTGCTTATAATGAGGAGGTTTATGACTGCCTCCAATCACATCAGAATAAGTCAATAAAGGGTGAAGACAAAGTCCAGGCTCAGTCTTTTGGAGAGGGCTTTTGGAAGGCAGATACCATGCAGCAGCTTAGCACGTTTATGCTGCGGCTTTTTGTGCATTCTATGCATTTGAGTTATTTCAAAACAAAATACTATGTTTTTAAACGTCTTGAAATGAGTCCATACTAAAGTAAAATAAATTACTCCCAGTGTAGTCAAAATGTGTGAAAACAAAAATTAAATACCTTGTAAAAAAGAGATTAGATTAATTTTGCATGCCTACTTGTTCCAATTAAATGTCCTACATAAAAATGTATGCTTCATGTATTTTTAATTAATTAAATTGTCACATCTGAAAGGGATTTTATCATTTTAGCTAGCTATTGAAATTGTAAATGTATTTCATCTAAAGGTATGTTTGCTGTCTTCTTAAACTTTGTCTGGTACCAGTGAGCTCTCTAGAATGAGTAAGATTCAAAGTAGATCTTTTTATTCCTTGGTGAAATTTTAAAGTGGTTAAAGGTTTTCTGGTGAAAACACAGTCAGGTAACAGCGTGACAGTCTGAAGACCCAAATCTTTGTACTGACTTTTCTATTCAGTTACTGGTAGTTTGGTTCTTAAACATCTGATTCTTTTAAATTTTGTAGGTTTGTAACATGTTCTGGGGTATTTTTATTTGATAGTTTAAAATGTACCTATTTTAAGATGTGGATTATAGAAGAAGAAAAAAATCATGGAAATAACTTTTCTATAGGAGAAGCATCTTGGTTTACTTGCAAGCTGCCTGACTGCCCTTTAAAGTTACTATTTCAAAATAATTGTTGCCCTTTAGACTGCTTCAAAAATTTGACTTTCCTACTATGAAGTTCTCACTCTATTTCCTGGGGTATGAAGATAAAAATGATATCCCAAAAGATAAAGCTGAGAGAACACCCTGGACCTTCTCTAGAAAAGCTACACTTGAACTGACACAGTAAGTATTTACATAAGGAGACATGACACTTTGCTAACAGTGATTAAACAGTATTGGATAAGTGTAAATCCCATTAGATTGAATTGAAAAAATGTAATCATTACTGTGGATACATCTTCACTGTCATACATACTTAGAATATGTCCGAGATTGGATACTTGGAAAGGTTAATGTTCCTCTTTCAGAGCTCTTTCAACTGGTAGGTGAACACTAATATGAAACAGTACTTGGTATATTTTATATGCATGCCATCTGGGTAAGTAATTTAGGGACCTTTCTTTGGATCCCCAAAGCACCCTAATAATGGGTAACTATTGCTTTTGGAATCTAATCTAAAGGGGTATTAAGGCAAAATACGTGCTTCCTGTAAACAGGACAATTGGGTTAATGCTACCAATCATTATAATTGTGCAGACACAATCTCCCAAATGCTGTCTTACTTAACTGCACAACCTGCTACCCTCACTTGCTGTTCTCCAGTGATGGGTAGCTCAACTCATTTGTGCAGCAAAACCTTCTCTCTAATCTGAATGAGACAGGAGTATTCCTGACTCATTCAAATGTAGAGCCTAAGTCATAGTGAAGGAATGTAAACATGGCTGGATTAGTCCCAAGACCATCCCTGGAGCCCATGAATAGGGAAGATCTTTGTAATTTAATGAATGCAGCCAACAGCTGAAATTCTGTTTTTTTAGGAGAAACAATTTACCCTCCCCAAGGAAACTGAACATTTAGGATTAGTTAATTTTAATGCTTTTCTTCAATATGTAATAATTACTTCTTACAGCAACTGGGGCACTGAAAATGATGACAGTCAGTCTTACCACAACGGCAATTCAGATCCCCGAGGATTTGGTAGGTGTTTAGTCTTGTGTTTATAATTTTTAAGTTTTGAAATAAAATGTACTAACTCTTAGAAAGTAGGGAACTTGCCTTTCATCCTTGATCTCTCTTCTTTCAACATGTATACTGTGAAAGATGATGAAAATAAATGAAGCAATGTGTTTCAGAGTAACGAGCCATAGTTACCCTCTTTATCAAGAATCTAAACCTTTGGCAAGCAAACACATGGTGATTGTAACAACTGAGTGAAGAACATCAGTTGTGGTTGTGTATTAGATTATCATGGTGCTTAAACTGATTTAATCTTGGTATCTTGGTTTTCTGCTGTATAATCCACTAGTTAATGATTTTAAGGTAGGAGGACAATTCTCTTCATCTATAGCACTGAAGATATTATTTGTGCAGCTTGATTTGATACTCTGAGTGCTTGAAAGGTCACTGCTGTGAAATAAGTTTTCACACTTGGTCCAGCCACTTGACATTTAAAGCTCCTCAAGTGATTTGTAAGCTCAGTCCTTGCATAGCACTAGTGTCAGTCTCTGCAAAAACAGCATTAATGATAAACTCAATGTGCTGTCAAACAGAGCAAATACAACAAAATCCTGTTACGGAGCTCTGCTTCAAGGAAGAAAATGCTAATATAACAGTTTGATTGAAAATCTTGTTTTTTCCTATTCTAAATAAAGTTCTTGTCTAAACAACACAGGATACTTCAACTCTAACATTCGTATTTAAAAGGCATTATCAAAAGACAACTGTTTGAAGAAGAATAATGGTAACACCCAAAAAGTTCTTCCTGGAACTTTTTCTTAAATATAGTCATAGCTTATGTGAACTACAGCATGAAATACTAAACTAACTTCTTTCACAGGACACTCAGCAATATCTATAATGCACTTCACTCTTTTTATCTTCTTGCACAGGACACATTGGAATTGCTGTTCCTGATGTCTATAAAGCTTGTAAGAGGTTTGAAGAACTAGGAGTGAAATTTGTGAAGAAACCAGATGATGGTAAGTCTTATCAGAAATGCAAGTAATTTTTTTTCTTTGCTTGTAATATATTCCGTCTATGAGATCTTCCTGGAAGGCTGGGTAATGTGTTGCTAGGAGTTTCCACTGCTTAGAGCTTTCTAGAACCAGTTACCCCTGCACTGCCTTATCGAGTGGGCAAAACTGGCAATAGATCCATCCCAGTAACCATAATACATCAGTCTGCTACATGCCTTCTGTATGCAGCCTTCAGTAAAATTCACAGTCTCTCTTGATGTCATAGTTTACATGTCATGTATACTGCTGCCTAGAGTTGTTATAGAATTTACTGTAACATGGATCAAATTTACATGGCACATCTGCTTGGAAATAACAAGGAATAACAATCTGCTTAGGAAAATAAGTCAGAAAACATAATAATTCCTACTTATTTAAACTGAGTAATTTTTTACTTTTCTGGCTATTTTCATGTAAATCCACTTAACACCTACTGTAAAACCTACTAGTTATTATATTTTTAACTATTCTTTCAGTTTTGGTAGGAATAGCCCCATTAGTCTGTATCATAGTTGACTTGCATAATGTGTAGCACAAATATCTAGATAGTATAGAAGCAAAGAATGTGTATGTGAAAATATTGCAAAATGCAGAAGTGGTGAGAAGTCTTGCATTTTTCAGCTGGATTCTCTTTCATAAAATGACCTCATGAGATTTTTAGGACTGATGCATTCAAAACCAGACATGTAATATTAGTAATTGAAAAGAGATTTCAGTGATTTTCATCTTATTCACTGTGTTCTCAGCTGAAGCAAAATAAGAAATATAGCTGAAAACTTGATTTCTTGAATTAAGAATAGATCTTGGTATTTCTAACATTTTAGAGTTTCTGAGCCCTTTTTAATTTGTCTGTTTGTTAAACCGTGAGAGGCTTGAAATCAGAGTTGCTGACTTAGTGCAGTGGTAGGAATGAAAGTACATAGAAATACAAGCTTAGACTATATATGGAGAGAATCACAGGAAAGAACTCCTGAAGCAGACAAGGGGTGGGGGCAGAACAAAAGCTCTTCTTTAAAATTCAGAAATAAAATTGATGCAGCAAATGCCAAGGAGGAGGAGGAAGTTTTGGGCTTCATGTTGTGTGCAGAACAGGCTGGGAGATCAAGCATGGGGTTTACTTTCCTGCCTTACTGATCAAACATTTATTTCTCAGTTGTTTTTCTGACTAGAATATATTAAGAGCTAGGCCGGGTCTTTTACTGTAAATAAATTCCAGGAACAAGTATAACTACAAGCGTATGGTTAACACTTTAAATATAACATGTTAAGCTGTGCTTTCCTGATCTACTGTTGAAAACAACCTTTGGAGACACTGTTTTAAGGGATAATATGTAAAATTAGTAAAATTTATAACAATCCTGTCCTGCATTTCTTTGCTTTATGAAGTGATGCAGAAGTGTGCTGTAAACCACATCAGAGGTAAAAATGTATGGTAAACTTTCAGTGTGGAGTCGGGAATGATGGGAGATGAACAGGGCAGAGGAACACAGGATTTTGTACAAGCAAAGCCAGCTCAAGAAAATATATCAAAACATCCCCAGAGCACAAAAATATTTTTCTGAATTTCGAGGATGAACACTTACAGGGGCATATGCAAAAAACGTCAGTCAACAAAAGATGGAATTCCAAAGTGACTTTTAACTGCAGCTTTATTGAGAGTAGGATTGACAGTTTTGCATACAAAGATCTAATGCCAATTAAAAACTAATCTGGATGTTTTTAGAATGATCCATCTAAAGTTGAACTAATACTCATGCAAAAGGAAAAATACTTTTCTAAGTAGTCATATTTGACATTTAGAACAAGTCATGTAGTTCTAATTTTATCTTTTTTTTCCCCCTAATAGGTAAAATGAAAGGACTTGCATTTGTTCAGGATCCGGATGGCTACTGGATTGAAATTTTGAATCCTGACCACATGGTGACTCTCACTTAGTGCTAGTGAAGTATAGTGTATGAAAGAGACCCATTTTCAGACTGCTGGAGAAAATCTGTAAGAGTGTTTGTGAAATTTGCTTAATAGAGAGGAATCAGTCATGTTCAGAGTCTCCTCCAAAACTATCCCCTGGAACCTCACTTGGATTCCTTTTCTGTTATCCTCTGATGCCACTGCAAATTGTTTCCACTTAGGAATATGCGATCATTTTCTGGAAGAGCACTTAAACAGATTCTCCTCTTGAACATAGATTATGTTAATATTTCAATAAACACTGTCAAAAGATATGTGACCAGAAGCTCACTGCATCTCACACTGATTAGATTTAAACTAGCAACAACTCCTGTGTTACTACTGTTGAGCATCAATAAGGAGGCAAAAAAGAAACTTCAGTGTATTTTTTTATAAAGTCAAAAGATCCTGAAGGCTTCATGTCCTATCTCGTATACTAGAAAATAAAATGTCAGGCTAATTTTGACTGGAATAGTAGCGTGCTTATAAAAGTCATAATCTTATTTACATTAACCCAAGCAAAACTCTTTTAAGGAGCAGCCTTAAGCAGTCTTTTAAAAAGAAATTTTACAGAGGGAATAAATCTGTACAGCAGAAAGAATTCAGTCTTTCAGCTCAGCTTCTGACTGCTGATGACAGCTAAGAGAAGAGCTCTCATAGTTGCTAACTCACAGTGACCCTTGTCTCTTTCAACACTAGGAAGAACTTGCTCATAATTTTTGTTTCAGTAGAAGCCTGGGGCTCTATTTGACTTAAATGCTCTGTATATTCTGCCTTAGGAAATTAACGAAAAAGAGTATTTGAAACAACAGTTTCCTACTACCAGACATTTGATCTGCCCTCCCAAAACAAGTGATGGTACATACCTGTGAGCAGCAGGAAAACCTGTAGCATTTCCATGTGTTACACAAACTATAAAACCCTCTGCCTTGTCTTACTCTGGTTTGAATAGCACCTAACTTCTTCAATTACGTGGCTACCAACTAATGTGTAGTGTAATCAAAGGCTAACGAATAGTGTAAAGGCATTGCAGTTCACTTCTCAATAAAGCATTGGTAGAAACTACAGAACATTTGAAAGCATGATGATGTGTTGCTTTGCTTATTGTTGAACTTATTGTTGAATTCTAGATGACTGAAAGGCTCGCTGTTTTGCTTTAAGGATTCTGTTTTGAATCACTGTACTCAGCAGGGAAATTTCCAGTGGTCCTTTCCTGTGGACTCTTCACAGACCTCACTGGTCCATCTCTCATCTGTCTTCTGGACAGTCCTGGGAACCCAATCCATTGCCTGGTGTGGGCCAGCACCAAAGGGAGTTGGTCACCTAAAATCTGGGTGAGGCATGACTCCAGTTCCTCCTGTCATATGTTGGTCCCAAATGGTGGAAGGACCCTGGAAAGCCCCCATGTGAGCAGAAAAGCCACACTGTGGAAAGCCAGTGTCCACAAAGGAGACAGAGAAGTCCTGCAAATTTATTCGAATAAAGGGAGAGAGTTCATTTGGGGCACCCCCCTGTTATAAACTCCCAGCCACATGTTGCCCACTTCCTTTCCCCATTGGCTGAGGTACTAGGAAGGTACAGCCTTCCTGAACGGCCTACCACATATTTCATCCTTAAACCTGTCATTTTCCCCCAAAGTTTAGAATCTCAGGCTTGTGCATGGACCCATTTGTCTGTTTCTGGAGTCAAATTTCTGGGCTCTAACAAACCTGCGGCTTGAAGTTGGTAGAGACATTAGGAACTATTTCAAAGACATTAACACACGCTGCCCATGGAATTGCTTGGAAAGACATTAGCACACATCTTTCCTATCATGTAGTCCAGTGGATAAGTACATAAGTAGGAGCAGGCTATGCTAAAGCATCTCTGCTTAGGAATCAAAATTTACTCTAAGCATGTTGGCTAATCTTGTAGTGACCTTTGTTTTTTTATATGCTTGACAAAGTGTAGACATGATAGATTTTGAGCTAGTAAAGAGGAAACTAGTAAAAATCCACTGGCATCTACAAACTAGTTACAGAAGTATCATGAAGTGGGCAAGGTGTGGGTTTGGGTTTTTTTGAGAAAAAAGTTACTGCTGCTTGTCATACTGAGAACTAATTTAAACCAGTATTCACAGATAGGAAATCCAAGAATAAACTACTACAGAAAAACACTTAATGGTAAGCCTTTTAACCTGCAACGTTTTTAAAAATTATTTTAGACGTATAAAAACTTATGAAATTGTTTCGTGTTCTCACTGATTACAGGCCGCTATTTTTGCTTCTTCCAAGGAAGGCTTCTTTTCTTCTAAATAAAGAATGGCATTAAATAGCGTGTAGTGTTTTGCCTCTCGGAGGGCTTAAATTTAGCTTCATGCAGTGCAGCAGAAGTCACTCAGCGACAGGCCCACATTCCCCATTCCCGCTGGGAGAAGCTCTCCTGACGCAGGAAAGCAGGACACGCACCGAAGGGCAGGAGCTACGCACGCCGCTACCAAGGAAACAGGG
The DNA here is from genome assembly GCA_024865655.1 of Emberiza elegans. Lineage (NCBI taxonomy): Eukaryota > Metazoa > Chordata > Aves > Passeriformes > Fringillidae > Emberiza > Emberiza elegans. The sequence goes on along the minus strand of JALJVW010002597.1, from coordinate 19,882,823 downwards.
CTTTTGAACGCAGCCAAGGAGCAGCAGGCCGGTGGCGGGGAAGGTTAAACACCACTCTCTGTTCCGCAGTCCCGCTGTCCGGCCGCGCCGCTGTGTCCCGCCCGCCGCGCTCCAGGGGCGGAGCAGGAAACGCGGCGGCGGCGGCGCTCCCGCGGCGCGTCGGGACCCGTTTGCGTCACACGCAGGCCGCTGCTGCCCGGTGACGTCAGCGCGCCGCCGGGTGACGTATGGGCGGCGGCGGGGCGGGGGGAGGAGGCCTTGGCGGCGGCGGGGCCGGTGAGTCCCGCGGGCGGGAGGGCGCGGCGGCCGCGACCCCGAGGCCGAGCGGGGTCCCGAGGCTGCCCGGGGTGCCGAGGCGCTGCCGTCGGCGGCTCCCGCTGGGCGCAGGCAGGGCAGGGCGGGTCGGGCCGGGGGAGCGCCGCCGTCCGGGGAAGGCGGCGGGCGCGTTTGGCGGGGAAGCGATTTCACCTGAAGTGCCTTGTTGTGGAGGCGAGGGAGGGGGCGGCCGAGCGGGCCGGGGTCGCTGCCCCCGGAGCCTCCCGAGCTGCGGGTCGGTGGCGGCCCGGGCTGCCCCGGGCGCGACCTTGGGCGCATCGCCGGCTCCGGCCGCCGGCTCCGCTCCGCTCCCGCCTCACCTGCCGCCCCCTCGTCCTGCCTCTGGCTGGCTCCTCAAGGCCCTGCTGTGGCCATTTAATTCGAATTTTATTTCTTAAAAAGTATAAGTTCGGTATTTTGACGCTCTCGCAGTACTCAATGTTTTCCCTGGTGCTTTGGTGTCGTAGTAGTTTAACCACTCTGCAAGTTACGCACTACTGTGATTCATTGGAATTACTCTTAGCTTAGAAGACATTTTACCAGATATTAAAAAAACCAACTTGATCTTAACTTGCTAGCAATCTGCCGGTGATCTCGCTTGCCGAGCAATGCCTTTTGCTCATGTTTTAAAGCGCAGGACACAGACTTCCTTGAAGTCCTGTGCTGGAATCATTTAAGTTTTTATGTGTTTTAGGATTTGATTTGAGCCTGCTCACAGAGCAGGAGTATTTGATGTGTCTTCTGTTACAATTCTAAATCAGCTGCTACAACTCTTCCGTTGAGATGTTTACTCAAATTTAACAAAAAAAGATCCTGAGAATTTTCATGAATGGCTTTTGAATATATTTTGATTACACAGGCCAACTTGATAACATGCATTACTTATAGAAAAATACTTGCATATTCATTTCGATCCTCAAAAACCAGGAGACTTTCTTTGCAAAAAGCCTGCATTTGATTTGCAGGATTAAGGTGTGATTACTTCCTAGTTCTTGAGACTACCTAAAAATATTTTCTTCTGCCTTCTCCTCCTTTGTTCTCTTAAACATATCCCATAAAGAAAATTAGAGTGACCCTTATGAGAGAATTCATAGATCAATATAACATCCATTTAGCAAATTAAATACAGTTTATTTTTCCTCCTGGAAGGTTTGATGGGAAGATTAACAGTAATTTGTAATTGTTGAGAGAGACTCATTATGTTGGTTATGTACTTAAACAAGCCAAGCCTCTAGATTTCTCCATTTCCTGAACTTACAGTTTTGTTTTGGTTTCCTGTTTAAAAAAAGGCTTGTGCAGTAGAAAGGTCAGCAACTGCCTTAAGTTTTGTAAAAAAAACAACCACCAAAACCCAAACAGAACCCCTAAAACTTTAGGTAGGCAAGAACACTTGGAGAATTTTGTCTGTATAGGGAATAAAGCATGTGTTATACATTTTGTACAGACCTGGTTTAATTAGGACACCCATCTGGGAAAATGGTGTTTTCAAGGATGTTAATGTTGAGATGTAGAAGAAATGTCAGGATGGAATTTTTTTGGCTTATAACGAATATGGCAATGTGTTACTGTCTTCTGTGATGGTTAAAAATATTAATGGTCAAAATTAAGTTATGATGACTCAGAATAGCAATACTATTCCTGCACTCTGTTTTTAGAAGTTTTCCCATTAAATTGAAGGCTTTTTAAAGAATTTATTTCTGCAAGAAGTTGAGTTGAGAAATACGCATCTCTCTCACTTTCATCGTAGGGCTTTGTGCTCATAGTTTCTGATGGTGTGTATTTCATGCATTGTTCCAGGAAACGATCCAGTTGTTGCTGTGCAGCTGGATGTTGCTGAATAACATTTCTGTGAGCTTGCTGTTCAATCTGTGAACAGATGAACAGAATCTGTGACCTGATCTTAATGGCGAAGAACCCTGATTTCCCAGAAGCGGGCAATCTGCCTACAGGCTCCGCTCACTGTAGTTCTTCAGACAGCTTCACTGGTGAGTGGACCCCATGTGTTTTCTTGAGATTTTAATGTTTTTGTTGTATGCCATTTTAACCGGGTTAATTTTATATATGTGTAAATAAATAATCTGCATAAGTATGTTGTTCTTTGTACTTTGCTAAACTTATTCCTTCTCTTCTGTGACAGGAAAGTGTCTGAGCGGAATGTGGAATGTTAGCACTGCAGCACAAGTGAAAGGAGTGTGTTTGCAGATGAGCGGGGCATAACTTCTCATATGCTTTGAGTCAAAACATTTTTTGGTACTAAATTGCTGTTTAGAATGCTGTGATTGGATGGTGTGGTTAGTCTCCCTTAATGTTACCATCTGCTTTCCTTTTAATCCTTTCACAACAGAAGGGTTGGAGATGAGGCTTGAAAGTTCTGTGAATTGCGCTATTGCACTTATTGGAGCTTTCAAATTCTGTATTTATAAAGTCGTGTGGGTTGGTTAAGTTTTTTGTAGTTTTCGCTACAGAGTATCAAAATTTGTTTGGTTGGTTTTTGTTTCCTTTTTTCCGTTACAGTTTTCACTCGGGTTCAACTTTGATTGAACCAACCATTGTTGCTTAGAAGTACAAAGGAGCTAGGGTTCTCACAGAACTGAAGTATTTACAGTATGAATGTTTAAGTATTTACTGAAAATTTCTGTTTCCTGAGTTTAAATATTTATGAGAAGACATATGTGTATCCATTGAAAATATTAATACCATAGATTTGAACCAGTGGTATGTTTGTACAGTAGAGGATGTAGGAATTAGTTGTTTTAAGATTATTTATTTTAAAATTATTTGCTCTGTGTCTATAAACTGGACTTATTTAATGAAAAATTAGTTCTAGCAATAGTCTGTTTACTTGCATTTATTTCTAAAGTTTTGATGGAGCTATCTGTTGTGTAAGCATTCTTTACTCATATTATATAAAATTTTTCTTCCAATAATTCATTACCTGGTAGAAAAAAAACATTTCCATGTTTCATTGAAGCAGCACTGCTTTTCAGAGGATTCTTCAATGTTAGCCTAAATGAGGGAGGGAAGAGACTGAATGCTGATCTTTCATTGCAACTGAGAGTTGTTCAGGAAGGATGTCACTGCTGTTGTTGCTAAATTTCCTAGATGATGTTTTTGTATCCCATAAGATATTACAGATGACCTACTGAGCAGAAATACAGGAGATTGAAAGCATGGAGGGGGTGGTTGTTTCTCCAGGCACAGCACACATTATGTAGTATTGCATGCTGCCTTATGTCATAAATACTAGGCTGCATTTTTCACATGCTCGCTGTTGAAGATGGCCACCAAATAGCGTGTCCTTCAGTGAGGTCAGAAAAGTGGTTTGTAGGCCTTAGGACTTAACAAATGCTTTTTCAAATAGTTGCAGTTCTAATGGTGCCTCAAAATCACTGCGAAGACTGTTTTGTTTGTTTATTTCTGTGTCATGACCAAAGCTGCAGCAGCTGACTCCTGAAGCAGTTAATTAGCTCTGAATAGCTCCTGGAAATAGGTTGTGGTGCTGGCAGCAGGCTTACAAATGGCATGTTCTTTGACTGCCAGGAAGAGTAAGCATCTGTATTCTCTGAAAAGGTGATGTTGTTTTATGACAGAAGAGCCAGAAGGAGCTTCAAGAAGGGTTCTGTGCAAGTTCTTAGCAGCATCCATCTTTTTTTAAATCATAAATAGTACTTTTGGATAACAACTACAAAAAGACATGTTTAGCTATACAGAGAAGTTGTGAGCTCATAGCAATTTGGCACAGCTAAAGAGGTTATTAAGTTTGACTTCCTCAAACAAGAAGTGTACAGATCGCTTAACAAGTTGCCTGAATTTGTACCATTAATTAATCCAGCCTAGGAAGTGATGAAGTCATGTGTTATTTGGTACTATATTTTGGAGGCAGGATGTTTCACTGGTCTGCTTTATATGAAAAATGCACAATACAGACAAAACTTTTGTTGGAAATCTGTACTTGTAGACAATAGATGAGTTGGTGTGTTTCTTCAATTTACTGGTGGTACCCATAGCACACAGAAGAGGCATGAACATGGTTTTGTAAAGGTGACCGTGCCCAACACTTTAAGTCACTCAAACATTTGAAAGGCCTCCTCAGCTTGTAGCCATCATTTGAGTCCTATATTTCCCGTGCTCAGCGGGTTTGTGTTTGAAACTGATGGTTGGAATAGTACATGGAACCAGCAATTTGGAGACCATTACACATCAGAAGAAATTTGCCTTGCTGCTTACACACAGGCCGGTATCTAAATTTCTACTTTCATTGCTTGCTGTTCAGAATCTTGGTGTTCATAAGGACTGGGCATCCTTGGGTCACTAGCAAGTGTTCCCACCTCAGAATTTGCCCTCTTATATATACTGATACTTGTTTAGACAGAGGTTTATGTACTCTTGAGAGGGAAGTGTGCCTTTGTTTTTATTTGTTTATTTAACCTTAAATAGAAACAATTTCCCATGAGCTTTTCCTCCTATTGGTACATGACAACATCCACAGCTACTGAAAGCAGAGTTAATACAGTCTTTCAGTTTTATTCAGACAGTACTTGTTCTTTTTAAAGACTAGTGGATTCAGGAGACAAAGTAGTAGAATGTAGTAAAAAAGTTGAAATAAAAATAGATTGTAAAATTAAAATGTGCCAATATTTGTACGTGGATGAAGTATCATAAATCAGCTTCCTGAATCAACAAACGTTTAAACTAGCAGAAGAGAGATTATACAGAGTTCCTTGATGATGTGTAATTCACACGTAGTTGGTTTGCCTGACTATTGCAAATGAAGATCAACAACAGCAATTATGGGTGTGGTATGGAAGTCTTCAAGGAGTACCCAGACCTGAGATTGCAGCTGAGTAACAAATAACATCTTTTTGCATACTCCCTCAGTGTAATAAAAAGTTTTCTATTTCAAGGACATTTCAATTTTACCGTTGTTTATAAAGTCTCAAACAATTATGTTGTGATAAGTGGTATTGCTGGTACAAACAGATGTTGCTGGGCTGCTGTAATCAACTTCATCTTGCTTGTTAGGAAGTAAATATTACTGGAAGTGTATGTAGAATAAATCTAATTTGTCTTAACTAATTGTAAGTTAACCAATGCAAGTGGAAGAGATTGTATGTTATGATGAAAACCTGAAAATTCATTTGCTTTCATGTCAGCATACAAGAATGACTGCAGTGTTCTGTGTTCCCATGGTTAGGCTGCCTCCAGTATGTTCGCCAGTGTTGCTGGTTCTGTGCTGTAGTGGCTACACAGGCACATAACTTCTAATTCAAGTTGTAGAGACAGCCAGTGGAAACCTGGGAGTTTGTTCCCATTTGTGTTGTGATCTATGATTGATTTAGTATGCTGTATTTTTCTTAAATTCTATTTTCTATCACTTCTGTTTAGTTTGTCGTTCTTTGGGACTGTGTTTCCACAGTATGTTGATTTTAGATAAAGCATTTCCTTGTGTTCAAGTGCAAGTAATAATTAATCCCAAGTGCTTCTGTTTGGGGTTTTTTATACATATTTTCTCATAGTATTTTTACAGTAGAATCTAAAAGTGTCATGGATATTTGACTTGAAAGATTCATGTGTTAGGTATGTGCAAGGTATGGCCTCATCATTTTCTTGGTTCATGTGGTACACCACCTTTCTTCAGCACTGGATATCTGCCTGTTTTCAAAAGTGTCTAGTAACTGGAGCAGCGAAGATATGGATGGTCATTATCTGAAACAACCAACCTCTTTTTAAAGAGAAGTAAACAGAAGTGTCACAGTAGAAGCCAATATAAGACCTAAATTCACTTTTGTATGCTCTTGCCATTGAGACCACAGAAAGTCTCTGTTGCGAAAATAAACCAAAACCATAAAAAGCTAAAACCTGTTGTGAATAATGAAGAAACAAAAGAATTCTATAAAAGATACAACTAATGCATTTATCTATGTTACTCATTAGTGGGCAATCTCCTAATTTTATGACTGAGAGGTATGTTTATATATACATATATATAATATATATATGTGTGTGTGTATGTGTGCGGGAGCAAAAAGTCATCAAGAAAACTGAATGTAAAGAATTAGAAGGCTGAACTGTACATTGTAAAGCTTTTATCTCTGACAGAATTTGTTCTCTATTAAAAGTTTTCCTGATTGTTTATTTTCTTCCAATTCTGAAAAGCTTGAATAGAAATCTACAAAAACAGTTTTTACTTTTCACTGATTCTAGTACACAGAGGAGAGTTAAGACTAAGCTTAATTGGTTACCTTGCTTATTTATATTTTGTGTCTGTGCATTTTAATTCAGGTAAAAATTGCTTTCTAATGGTAACATGATGTAAAATAGTTTAATTTTTAATTCCCTTTGTTGGAAACTTTTTCTTTTAAGTAAATGGGTTGACTGAATAACAAGATGATAATTCTCTGAAATACTTAGCTAGAATTGTTGGTGCCAGCTGTGTTGAGTCTGGTTGAAAAGTAGCTTTCACAGAAAACCTCAGTTTACTTTTTCTTGTATTATATAATTACTTAGATTAGTCACTTTTTTGTTATTGCAGTTATGCTTGCTATTCTTAATATTTTTGCCCTGTATATTACTGCTTTCTTTCTTTGTGCTTTAGGCTACCAGTATCACCATCCCTCCAAGATGAGTAACAGCCAACCGCTTCGTCCGTACACGGCTGTGGGGGAGATCGACCACGTCCACATTCTGTCAGAGCACATTGGTGCACTAATGAATGGGGAGGAATACAGTGATGTTACCTTTATTGTGGAAAAGAAGCGTTTTCCAGCACACAGAGTCATCCTGGCTGCTAGATGCCATTATTTCAGGTGAGTAAAGCTTTTTGTCAGGCTCACAGGAAGTTTTTGTGCAGATGAGATAAACATTATTTCCCTGTGAACTTTTCAGGGTGTAATCATCTGTCCATTGAGTGTGACCTTTTCTGTGTGAATGTTTCCCAGCACATCAAATCATTGTGTTCAAATAGAAAAAGCTAAATACCATGTCACAGTGTTATTCTTTTGACCTTCATTAAATTGGATTTTGAAGGTAGTTTCACAAATTCAAGAGAAAGAGAACTTGAGAGCAGGAAAGTACTACTGCAAAGTTGTTTTGATTTCTCAGAGTATAAATGGTGTGTTTCTATGGAATATAGTCAGATAGCAAGTTTGATTTTGATGAATTGGAATTGAGAAGAGGTTTGGCTGACACAGACTAGAATATATATTTTAAAACTAGGAATAATACTAATCCAACTTTTTTTTTTAAGAGTTGTAAATTTTTCAATAGAAATACATTTAATATCCCAGTGAATTTTGCCAGAGGGTTAAGCTACTAACTGAACTTAACTCTCTTCCTTATAGAGCATTATTGTATGGAGGAATGAGAGAATCTCAGCCTGAAGCAGAAATTCCTCTTCAGGACACCACTGCAGAAGCATTTACCATGCTGTTGAAATACATTTACACTGGCCGTGCTACGCTACGAGATGAGAAAGAAGAGGTTCTTCTTGACTTCTTAAGCTTAGCACATAAATATGGATTCCCAGAACTGGAGGATTCCACATCTGAGTATCTTTGCACAATACTTAATATTCAGAATGTCTGTATGACTTTTGATGTTGCCAGTCTTTATTCTCTTCCCAAATTAACTTTCATGTGCTGTATGTTCATGGATAGAAATGCCCAAGAGGTGCTCTCCAGTGAAGGCTTCTTGTCACTTTCTAAGGTATATCTTTAGTTTGTACTTCTTTTCCCCAAGACTGCTGATTTTAATGGTAATACAGTTTTGTGATTAAATACTAATGAGGGCACCAATTAAAAACTTGTGTAAGCTCATAGTTATTTTATCCTTGTGAAACTGTGATGGTAGGAAATGCTCAAGATAAGCTGAACTGAAAATTTTGGCAGTGTGTTCTGAATTTTTCAGGTATTGACCAATCAATATTGTTTAATATAGTATATGTAATGGAGTCTTCTAAAATATGGCAGCAGGCAATCTAATTTTCATTCGTCTTGTTTCATCTGTTCCTGGTATAATATAATTTGTCTTCTGAATGCTGCAGAGGGGAAGTCAGATATAGAGTTGAATATGACAGGACATACTTTGTTCTATTAATTCCTTGATATAGACTTCACCAGTGATGGGTGGTTTTCTGCAGGGTAGACTAAAGCATTCTGGAGATGACTGTGATTTATATTGCTGATTGTCATCATGTTCTGAACTTGCAGAATATGGTGGTTTGGGTTTTTTGTGTGTTGTTTTTTTTTTTTTTGTTGTTTGATGCATAAATATTTGTGACTGAGTCCAGCTGGTCTGTGAGGTTGAAATTTTCCACTTACTCTGGAGGGGTCTTTGGGCTGGACTTAATAGTGAGAGTGTTTTCAAGTAGTGTTCACATGAATCATCAGAGAATGAATGATACTTTAATTGGGGCTTCCTAAAGTTGTTTTTTTTTCATTGGGAAGTGCTGTGAAGGGTCTATTCCTTGAATGAGTATATGACACTGCTGTAAATTACTCATTGTATAAGGAAAAAATATTTTTTTCTCTGTACTTTCTCTTATGCTGTTTGTTAAAGCTGAGTTCTGAGGGTGTATTGTCAATAAAGAAATGAGCAAACATCGTTCATCAGGAAGTGTACACTTTGAGGTTGTTGACACAGCCAGTGCTGACATATAGGAGAGATCTTTCCATTTTCTAGGCAAGCTCCTGATGATTCTGCTAGCTAAGTGAAAATCAAAAAGCTATGTGATTATTTGTGTTCTCATTTTGCAGTCAGTAGGTTTTCTACATGAATAAGAGCCACTGGAGTTTTTACCTAATGATTCTTAGTTGGTACCCAAAGAGAGAGAAAGATTGACAGGACAGAAATCCCAAGTAGTTAGAAATGGTTAAAAAAGTGGTTTTCAAGCAATACTTTTTTTCTCATCAGTGGTCTTATAGCAACCTGAGTTTAAAGGAATATTTTGAACTATACTGCTAAGTCCTCAAATCTCTTATAATATTCCAAAGTAAATTTGAACTACTGAATGGTATTATATTGATTTAATTAGTTCTCTACATTTCAGTTTTCTCTAGTGATTTTGTTATATTGCCTATTATTTTGGTAGTGGATTCTGTAATTCTTACATAACTAAAACAATCTACAATTTCAGGGAGTCACCCCTTTGGAGATTATTTTTAATAGCTATAAGGCAAAATAGCTATTAATTTTTGCCTTATTTGAATTTCCCTTGATTAAAAACCAATAAAATTCAACTTAATTTCTGTTTATTTAGGGGGTATATTTTTTGTTCTTATTTCTCTTTTCCAGGCTGCCCTTCTAAGTATTGTACTGCGAGACTCATTTGCAGCTCCTGAAAAGGACATTTTCCAAGCTTTGATGAACTGGTGTAAACATAACCCCAAGGAAAACCATGCTGAAATCATGCAAGCTGTACGTTTGCCACTAATGAGTCTGACAGAACTGCTGAATGTTGTAAGACCTTCTGGATTGTTGTCACCTGATGCCATCCTAGATGCCATTAAGATTCGTTCTGAGAGTCGGGACATGGACCTCAACTACAGGGGCATGTTAAGTAAGCATCAGGTTTTTTTTTTGTTTCCTTCTCATTTAGTGACTGTTGTTGTCTGGAGGATATGGTTAATTTGTGCTTTGGGTTTTCATCTATTACTGTGTGTTATAAAAGGTTTGCAATATGAAACATCTTGTTGTGTAACTGTTCATGCCATTTTTATTTCTTGATATTAGTCAATTATTTTCTTGCTTTGTATCTCAGATGTTGCTCAAACATGAGTGTAATACTATTTTCCTAGAGGAAGTGGTAATTTAATAGAAAAAGTTTTAAAAAACCATTGAAAATAATAATTAATTGGCTGTGAGAGATACGATATTGAAATGGTTTTTATGTGACTTGTTTTCTACTTCATAAACATTTTCATAATTTCTCTGCCTCTTATGACTTTTCTCTTACTCTTTATATGCTTGTCTAAGTAGTTTAAACAAGTCTCTGAAGTCTATTTAATGGAAGCTTAAAAAGTGTAAGAAGCCTTGTGTTTGACTTTTTTCTGCACTCTCTGTTAATTCAACAAGAGTATCTAACACTCAGGCTTTAAAAAGATATTGTTAGCCATCTAATGTATGAATTTGACCCACAGCAAAGGAAAGAAGCTCAGTGTTCTTTAAGAGTCTATACTGTATTCTCAGTCATGCATGATGAGCCCTGAAAATTATTGCTGTCTTAGAATTGCATATTCTTTGTTCTCCCTTAGAAGTTACAGTTATTAATATTTAAACATATGAGTTTAACATTGGGGTATTGTAAAAATCTTGTTATGGGAGATACATTCTGTTGACAATGTAGTAGATACATTTGAATAAGTCAAATGGTCTTCTCTGGCTTCTTTTCCTGGATATTTATCTCCACAATAAAATTCTCCTTATCACAGCTTTTTGGAGAGTGGAATTTCTTTGTTGTTTTAGTGCTCATTCAGGATCTTGAAGCTTTTTCTACATGTGGAAATGTTGACTAGCACTTCAAATTCTGTTTTTTAGATATCAAATTTTCATCAGCCTGTTAAAATTCATACTTCTGTTGTCAAACTGCCTGAAAAGTTTGGGGTAGCTTTTCATCATTTAGTTTTCAGATCATATTTTGTAGGATCTCTCCTCAAACAAGGCTGTTAAAAATGTCTGTTGAAGAGACTAGTTTACAGAGTATTGTTCTATAGTTGAAGTTAAGGATCATTATTCCCAGTTAGCTTGAAGGAAGCTAGTCCTAGGACACAGGCTTATTACTGTGAAATGGTGGCATAAAAAAACTTGCTTTTCCATGTGAGTTCAAAGCCCAAGTAGCCAAAAGTTTCCCTTTTCACTTGAGTTCATTTAACTTTGCAGGGTACTGGAAGCTTGTATATCTATCAGAGGAGCATATGTGGCTTTACTGCTTTGCACCACTCTGCAAAGTCAGGATGGATCTTGAACATTTGATATACATCTTGTGCCTTTAAATTTCTTCCATTAAGGAAAAAAAACCACACCAATAAAACCCAAACCAGAAGCAAACAGCAGTTGACAGGTGCAACAGAATTCTGTAAAATCATGAAGGGGACTGAGAATATAGCTGCTACAGAATAGTAAATTATCACAGCTTTATTACCATAAAGCATGTAGGAGATACCAAATAAAATTGAAGAAGCAAAATATTTTTAATGCCTCTTTTTTATCTTATTTTCTTTTTTTTTTTTTTTTTTTTCCTAGAGCATGTGTTTCTGGCCAAGAAAGGATACTAGCAATAAATCTTTGGTCTGACCTAATAGAGTTGATATTCAGAACATCTAATTTGCAGTATGAGAGTGTAAAATTTAAGAAATTATTCCCTTTTCTTCTTAGTACCAGGGGAGAATATTGCAACAATGAAGTATGGAGCACAAGTTGTAAAAGGGGAGCTGAAATCTGCTCTATTGGATGGAGACACTCAGAACTATGACCTGGATCATGGATTCTCTCGACACCCGATCAGCGACGACTGCCGCTCTGGCATTGAGATTAAACTGGGCCAGCCCTCAATAATCAACCACATACGAATTCTCCTGTGGGACAGAGACAATCGGTAGGTGCCAAGGTGACATAAAGGAGATAATGTAGCACTGCAAACTATAATTTCAATATTTTGTGGGAATAGCATGGTGGTGTTGAAGCTGACAGTTGCCAGGTTTATTTGGAAACGGGCTGATTTTTAAATGCAATTTTGGTTACTTACACACCAGATCATATTTAGAGATGTTAAACTACCTTAAAGTATTTAAATGTTTTAACATATTTGTATTTCAAACATTAAAAGATTTTTTTTGGTTCCAATTTTTTTCAATATATCAAAACTGTTAAGAAATGGCACACTTTGACAATAAGATTGGACTTGATCTTGGAGGTCTTTTCCAGCCTAAATGATTCTGTGATTCTGTAATTCAGAGGTGGTAAAATTTATTTACAATGTGAATTACCAACTGACTACAGTAGTTATTAGAAGCCACTTCATGGTTAGACTGCTGAAATATGAATTGTCATAGATGCTGTAGCCAGTTGTTACTGAGCTACTTCAGGTTATTATGGAATGTATGAAAATTCAAATTAAGCTCATTTGAGCAATTGAGAGGCTGCTGAAGTAGAAAAATTGCAGGGTTCTTTTTCTCTGAGAAATTGAATATATTAATTTTGTAACTTGCTATGACAAAGATCTTACAGTTTAGTAGACAGCTCAGCAGGTATTCATAAGCTGTTAAAAACAATAAAACAAGCTTACTTATACATTTATTATATACCTCATTACCTTTCTGATAAGGGATTTATTTTATTTTATTTAAAAAATAAAACAGTTTAGCGTTGCAGAACATTTCCATTTTGCTTTTTTAGCCAAGCCATGTTATTCTAGACCAGGGTGTATAAAAGTTTTAGTTAGGGTAAGGTGTTTTGTAAATTCAAATAAATTTTTAAATATGAGTTAGTTACTAATAATTCAATACCAATTTAATTAATTTTAGCTATTTAACTGTTTCAAGAAAGTTCTCCTAATTCAGTTCAACTGAAATTTGTTTTATATCTTTTGAAAAGATCTAAAAGTGGGTCTTTGAAGGTATAAGGATCTGCTTCATGTAATATTATACTAGTTGTGCCAGAAGATCAACCAAATTTATGAACTGATTTTCAACCAACTTTCTAAAATTTGAAACAATATTAGAGATATATTAGTAATGAGTTCTTTAGCAATTTTTAGAGAACTCATGTAACTGGTAAAATGCCCTTCATCTGCAGGGCATAAATTTGCAGCTGGTGAAATTCAAGGAAAAAAACGTTCTCCTTGGGACAACTTCTTACAAAGTTATTTGTTACTTGATGTCCTGTGTGCTTCATCTGAAATTTGTAGAACAAACTATTATTGCTGGCAGAATATCTGACAAGGTGGATCTCTAGAGTTTTTTGTCTTCATGAAATACTGAGAGCTCAATGGTTTAATATCTAGTTTCTGTGTCTTGCTGATTTTTATTTTTTTTTTCTTTTTAAATCATCCTGATTTATGTGGGAAGTTTGCTGTTGGGCTTTCTTTTGCTTCCCAACAGGTATAGTACTGGAATTAGCACTGTCTGTCCTGTTCAAGGCCAGGAGTTGGACTTTTATCATCCTAGGGGTTCCTTCTATTTTCAGAATATTCTGTGATTCTCTGTTCTATGAATTGTCAAGCTTTTTTCCCTCCAGTAACTCAGCTGTCTAAGATAAATGGAAATTGAGGCATTTGGAGTACTTTGTCTATTTGTGGGCTCCTCAGTATAAGATACTGACTTCCTGGAGTGAGTTCAGCAGGACACCAAGATGAAGGCTTGAGTACATGAGAACTTGGAGTTTTAAGATGAGCAGGCTTAGGAGGGGGAATTTGTTGCTCTCCTCACCTATTCAGTGGAAGAATGTAGAAAATACAGGGACAGAGTTCTCTTACGGCTGTATGCTGAGATTGCAAAGAGCAGTGGACACATGAAGATAAATTAATAATAAATATTAGGAAAACAATTTACAGTGGGGTAGTTGAACTTGGGAAGAGTTTGGCCAGAGAGGCGTGCAGAAATTTGCCAGCCAAGATCTTAAGGATCTGGGATTGCCCAGAAATGTCCATATCTCTCTTACTCTGAGATTTTTCTTGCTTTTTGTAGACATCTTTTCCTTTCTACCATCTTTGTCTAACAATTGCTGGCCACTAAACTGCATCTTTCTCCAGGGATACATGAATAATGAGATACACGAGAAAGAGGTGTTTTAACACCTGTAGAGACGTGAACAGACCTATACAGCATGATTGCTTCTTGTTGAGCAATTTTTTAAGTTACTCTGTTAATTTTAACTGTGTGAAGCTCTGATCTATTGGATATTCTTAACAGAACCAAGTGGAAGCTAACAGGTGTGTTACACCTCTAGTTCAGAGGTGTTAACAGCTGAATCATAGCTGTAAAAGTGCTAAGGGGAGGCTATCCAAACTGCCGCTGCAAATAAGAAGCTATGCAGCCTTAAAGGAATGAAAGGCATACCATTGTGTATGATAATGAAACTGTATTTTTGAGGTAACATTTATTTGTTTGGTATCTTCAGAAACCAAAAAGTAGCATGTTGTGAATTGGTTACAAATATATGTTAGCAATGATGAGAACCTCTAAATTCTCAAGGCAGAGAGTACTGACAGAGGTCAGTAACTTTCGTATACAAACTGCTCAAACTCTAAAACTTTGCTGCCTAGTTCGGTCAAGTACCCATGTGTTATTAATAGTAATGTTGCTAAAACACATTATATTTATGTCGGTTTTGAGTATTACATATCTGATTGGTGTGAATGTGAAAGCTGGTTGTGTAATTGACATTTAAAGACTCAGCCTTACCTTTCCAAGGTATTAACAACTATTTAATATTTTAAGGATTTTTAAATAATATAGTTTTAAGTACATACTCTTTTAAGTCATCAGGAAAATTAGAAATACTAACAAAGACATTAATGTTCAATAAGAAATGCTTGTGTAGAACTCTTTAAGAGCAACTCCTCTGTAGAAATCAGTGTGAAAGGATGTTAAGTGCTGACATGGTGCTGTTGAAATGCCTGTGAACGTTGTAGACTAGTTCCTTAGGAGAATGGAAAATACTCTGAAACATATGTACAGTGACTTGCAGTCCTACAAGTGAATTTTCTACTTTATTCTAAGCATTACAGTCATGAATATAATAGGGAGTTAGCTGTAACTTTTATGTTCTAGTTTGGGTTTGCTTTCTTTTAACAGCAAACTGTAAGGTAAACATAACTAAAAAACAAAAGGAAGACAGATTCTGTCAGTGGCTTTTTTATTTTTCATGAGGTAATTTCGAAGTGTGTAAGGAAGTAATGACAGCCTCAGTGGTGGATCATAAAGAACTGAAAGGGTCAGAAGTGAAGAACAACTTCAGTTGTGAAATGGTCGTAAAATAAACTTGCTTTTTTCAAGTGAGGAGTTTGAATTTGCATTTTTGATCTAGTAACTGTTTTTCATTTTTTCTTTATTGATTTGGCAATAGAAGTACCACTGTATCACTGGCGGTGATTTACTTTTATTCTATGAGGAATGAATACAAATGATAATTTTTATGACAGAGTCAAAAGTCTCCTTTTTTTTAGGCATAGTAGTCTCATCTCATGACTGTAGATTGTGAGTGTGTGGATGTTTCAAATCATTCTGAGAATACATCTTAACCATGAGACTTCCTTTTCAAAACTAGTTTGAAAATAGGAATCTGGGAAAGAACAGTTTTCTTTTCAACACAAGGATCTGGGGAAGAACAGTTTTCTTTTCAACACTACTGAAAATCCAGAAGTCAGTGTAAAATTTAATACCTAAAGTTTGTTGACTTGTATTCTAACCAGTGTGTTTTGACAATCCCTAGGTCTTACTCCTACTACATTGAGGTGTCCATGGATGAGTTGGACTGGATTCGAGTTATCGATCACTCTAAATATCTCTGTCGGTCCTGGCAGAACCTGTATTTTCCTGCCCGTGTCTGCAGGTTAGTTCATCAGTGTAATATGCTGTGGCTGACACTAAAGAATGTAGGCAACAGAATAAGTTGCTGGATTTTGATACTTCATCATGTATTTCTGAAAATGTGCTATAGCTCAAATTTTATCAGCTATGCTAAAAAAATAGTTTATTTTAGTTTGGATAGTTTTATAGTAGTTTATCTTATTCTTTCTAATATTAATATAGTTGATACCATGCAGGCATCTAGTTTGAAAACTGTGTTTTTTCCATATCTACTATCTCCTTGTCCTTTCTTTTTTTTCTTCTTTTTTGAGTCATACCTACCTTTTTTGCAATTGATGCTGGGTTTTATTCGCTCAGTAGTAAACATAATTCCTTGACTGCCTAAATGTTTACAGTTGTAAAAGGGGACAGTTAGGACTGAGGACTTTGGGGAATGTCTCCAATGTGCAGTTTTGGGTGCCACAATATAGGAAGGATATTAAACTATTAGAGAGTGTCCTAAGGAGAGCAGCGAAGATGGTCAAGAGCCTAAAGTGGAAGTCATATGAGGAGCAGCTGAGGATACTTGGTCTGTTCAGCCTGAAGAAGAGGAGACTGAGGGGAGACCCCATTGCAGGTACAACTTCCTTGTGAGGGGAAGAGGAGGGACAGGCACTGATCTCTTCTCTGTGGTGGCCAGTGACAGGACCCAAGGGAGGAATGACTTGGAGTTGTGTCAGGGGAGGGTTAGGTTGGATATTAGATAAAGGTTCTTCACCCAGTGGGTGGTTGGGCAGTGGAACAAACTTCCCAGGGAAGTGGTCACAGCACCAGCCTGACAGAGTTCAAGAAACGTTTTGACAATACTCTTGGGCACAAGGTGTCACTCCTGGGGATGGTGCTGTGTAGGGCCAGGACAGGGACTTTGGTGGTCCTTGTGGGTCTCTTCTACATCAGCATAATCTGAGATTCTGCCATTCTTTGAAAATGAGTAAATGGGTTTAAGTTTTGTTAAAGTGATGTTTTTAAAATGGTAAATGTTTTTTTAACGGTAGGTGTTGGGAATTCTGCAAGAAGCTGGTAATCACATTGAAGCAGTCTTACTCAAAAACTGAATTGAGCTAATTGATAGGAAGGATAAAACCTGTAGATACCAAAGATGCTGTCATCATTAGATTTGGGTCATAGACCCTGAGAGGAAATGGAAGAGGAAATGACCTGTATTGTAATAATTATTCTTTAGACATAAACTTTTTAATTGGCACAGCAACTCTTGGAATTGCCATGGAGAGAAGTGCTTTCTTTGCCCCAAAGAAATCCTATTCTAATCTCCATTCCTCATTATCATACCCACAGAATGGTAGGGATTTTCTTGGAGGTGCAACTTATTTGAAGAGTGGAAGAGCTAAAGAGAAAGTCATGTAGCAGCCTAAGTTTATGAACACTTATTGTTAAGGAGCAGTAACCTTAAGGCAAAATATGAATTCTCAGCTGAGTCACCATAATAATTAAATATAGTTTAGATAAGATTTTCTGTAATCTTTATTTGCACCAGAGAATTGAAACCTCTCTTGAGGAGTTCCACATTAAGAACTTTTTATTTTATTATGTTTATATAAATAGTTAGGTATTCCTTGAAGGTTGAATCTCTGTTGTTTGGGAATTTTGATCAAATTCCCTCCAGGAGAGGGGCTTTGAGCAGGGGAGGCTGTGTACACATAGATATTAGCGTTAGAGACTTATCTGTCTTTTCATCAATAATCTGTTCAGAAGGAAATAAGCAAGGACTACTAAACTTTACTTTTGTCTCCAATTTCAGTGTTTTATGAAATTGTATTTAAAGTAGTTCTGTTTAATTAAGCTAGTTAAATTAGTTATTTCTGGTATACTAACATACACAAAACATAAATCCTAATATATGTAGCATTTTCTTGACACCCAAAAAAGAGGTGTTCTCCAGTCTTATGAGCCCAGATTTAAAGTATGCGATTGTCAGAATGTATTCCTTTAGTATTTGATATTCTGTTTCACAGGCATGTTGTACATGCTTATCAAGGGGCAGATATGTTTCAAGAGTTTTATATGTTCTATTTTGCTCAATGCTGCTTTTGTTATATAGTCCCAGTGCCAAAATTTTCCTGTTAATGGATAACAGTACAGAGGAATGGAAGCATCATGTTATGTTTGTCTTCTTGCCATTAGTTTTGGCATTTTACTCTTTTTGTCTTACTAATGCAGGTAATATTTTTGGAAGCAACCGCTTAGGGAACCATACTGCAATTTTTTAATAGTTTTGAATGCATTTTTAGTAGATAATCATGGACTGAGTGCCTTACCAGGTAGGTCTTCAACTAGTGGTTTGGGTTTTTTTTTTTTAATTTAAAAATATATTTTAGCTCAAAGTGCCTTATGAGGTCACTGTGTAAAATGTCATTTTGAAGTGCGACAAAGAATTGAAGAGTAGAATTATTGGCTGGGGTTTTTTTGTTTGCATGCCTTTTGCCAAAGTGAGGGAGTAGAACGTGTACAGTTGTCTGAAATACTAGAGCAATTCTTCATAAACAGGATATGAGCCCTGCAACATTAGGCAGGCTTAGTTGGCTTTTTGAGTTACCTTTCACATAAATAATAGTTATAAAAGGTGAGAGCTGTCAACACCTGAACTGATATGTTCATCTAAGTTTTAAGAAGCTACTCAAACGTGTCCATGGGCATAAAAATTGATGGAGTGTGTCTTTTATTTGCATGTATACAGGTTGGGGTATTTGTTCGTCTTTTTGAAAACCCGTGACCTTCCTCTTAAAAAAATCTATCCATATTCAATTCTACAATCAATGCCTTTTTCACACAAGCTGGATGGAAAAATGCAACCTTCTGGCCATTAGTTGTTAAATAAAATAAAAAATTTATACAACAGTGAATTAAGATCAATTCAGCCTCCTCAATGAATCATTTGTCATGTGTGTCACAGTCTCTATCAAGATTTGATTTTTTTGATATATGGAGCGTTATGGAATATTTACAGTAGTGTTGAAGTTAGGGGCATTGTGCTTCCTGTGAAAGATAATTTGTATTTGGCAAAGTGCCTATCAAACCATCCAAACTCATTAGGCAAAGTCAAGTAATGTGGTAAGACTATTTACACTCTTGGCTTCTTCCTGTTGCTTATATGCTCCATTCTATCCTAATGTGTTCAGCATAACTTTGGCCAGCCATGACCTCTGTCAGAATAATACGTGAAAAAAAGTGGAAGGGCAATAACCAAAGACTGAAATTCTGGAATAAATACATGAGAAGATTGTGCTTTCTCACATATATCAGATCATTTGTATTATTTGTGGGGTGTAATTCCTAGTTCAGATAAACAAGTTGATTTGTACAAAGATTACTTGTTCAGTGTCGAAGGTTCGTATAGCAAATAAGGGGATGTTGCTGTATTTAGAGGGATTTTAGTCAAAGAAAATACTGAGTAAATCATATGGGGTTTTATTGACATATTGTTTTAGACTTCCAATTTTTGCTTTAAATCCTTCTAGAATACATCATTCTACCATCTTTGAAAATTGAACAATCATATACTATGCAGAAAATGCAAATAAGAGAGTGGGATTACAGGGTAGTTCCCCCTCCCCTCCCCTTTTTTTTCAACACAGTAGTGGATTTTTTTAGAATTTCTTTTGGTCCTGTTTTCTTTGTTTACACTTTCATATCAACTTTCATATAAAGCTGACAACTCTTTAGATGAAAGACAGGACACAGAAAATGTTCCTGTGAAAGTTAAGAATAGGTGTCAGGTTCATAGTTATTCCATATTCCTCTTGTAGCAATGAATGTTAAAACTGCTAAAAGTCTTTGAGCAGGTAATGCTGTTTTCTGTCTTACCTTTCCCATGTTTTTCCTCCTTTCATTTTTGTTTTGTGACTTCATTTTTTTACTTCATCCTTGACCACAATATTTGAAGGAGTACATTAAAAGAATTCCAAGAAAATGAAAAATTTTTGAGGTTTCATAATAAGGCAGATGTAGCCACAAGGTGTCACTACAATAAAAGTTTAGAAGACTTAATTTCTTTCTGTTTACACTCATTTGATGAAAGTGTTCTTCCTACTGTGTGCTTTTTTTTTGTGTATTAAACTTCCCAGATTTACAAAATCATTCTAGTTTGCTCTTTATGCTATAGAGGGAGCAAGTACAGAGTTAGTACATAAAATCAAAAGGAAACATTTTCCATTAATTTTCCATCTTTAGCTTGACATTGGATGATTCTGTGTTTTGAGTGGGGAAGCATTTCCCTGACCAGACCAATTTATAGTCTGAAATCAGTGCTATTCTGTCAGTAATACCAACATTACAAAAAAAAAAATTGCAATGGTAAAGAGATCTATTTTTGTCTGTATTTGGTATTACTGCCTTAGCTCTTTTTCTGTGATGATAATAGTGTGATTTATCAAAAGGAAATATTAATTATTTCTGCATGAACTGGTCTAAAGTATGTTTCTATTAAGAGAACTGGTAGATGCCTGTAGAAGCATGCTGTAAATGTGAGCAATTGTTTAAGCATATTGTTTTTCCTGTTTTTTAAATCTGCTTTAAGCTGAAAAATCTTGAGGTTGTCTAGTACTACTGTGTTGAATTAATAGTGATATAAGGGCTCCATGTTTCCCTTAAGGCACCCGGTTGCTATAGAAAGTGTGGCAAAGAATTATTTTTTACTTTAGAAGGTGTATTTGTATTTTAGATGTATTTATTAGTGCAGAAAAAATTACTTGCCTTTCCTTTTATTAAGCATTGATGATACTGGGTGGGTTTTTCGTTTAGTGCTTCAACAGTTTTTGCTACTAATGATTACACTATTTGTAATCCTCTGCCTGAGTGAAGACAAATTAAATTGTAGACCGTGTCTTCTGAACATTGAAAAAATACAAGAGTAAATTTTTCAGTACTAAGGTAGTTCTAAACTCAGACATGTTAGTAGTTGTGCACAATTATTTTATATGTAATGATATGCAAGGAGATGTGATTTTCAGGTGTAGGCTAGACAAAACATTTCTCTTTGGTCTTAATCAGGCAGCCTCAGGTAACTGTGGTAATTTCTACTGGTGGTGCTGCAGTAATTTTATTTTTCTTTGTCTTTTGGAGAGTCACTGAAATTAGCTACTGATTAAGCAGCAATGTCTCACTCTCAGCCTTACCAGTAGGTCTCTGACAACGTTTTCTGTTATGGATAGCTATTTTGCAGTTTTCCTGAGCTTGGTGAAACCTTAGGGGATAGTAACTTGCCAAAAGACATTCCAAGTACAGTTTGATTTAAGAAGATGTTGAAACAAGTGAGTCTACTCTTGAGGAAGATGCAGTTGAGGTATTGTCCAACATACTTGAAATAAACTGAGGGGAAAGCAGTGTCTGCAGATTTAATTTAGTGCTGGGAGTGATTTTTATGTGTTGTTTCCCAGTAGGGAACAGTGGTGTTCAGAAAAAGCATGTGACATCCAAAAGAACATTTTGAACATTGTTTTAACTTGAAATGAAGCCCTACTGCATCACTGACCTAACTAGAAAACATAGACTAAGAGTTGCTGGCAAGAGCTTGGTAAGGCCTTCTGTCAGTCTGAAAAGTATGTGAAAATTTTTTCATCAGTAAGTTCTTAATATTCTTATAAAAGGACTTCCTGCAAATGGAGTGATTAAACTTGGGTAACTGAAACCGTCTTTACCTTAGTTACTGTAGTACTGAGAACTACAAATAGTTGCACAGGCAACGTGTTGATTTGTTATTTTATTTGTACTGTTCTTTGGGAAGCGTTGACTCTTGTGTAAATATTTTATTTCTAACTGTGCAGATATGCTGGTGTTTGTGAGTTACGAAGAAATCCCAACCTTGCTGCATAATTCAAATTGGCTTTTCTTTATTTCTGGATATTGAAATGTTAAAATCTTTTCCTGAATCTAATACTGTAAGTGATACAGCAATAATGTAATTTCCAGAAATAAGTAAAAATTATTTTGGTTTGTGTTACAGAAGCATGTTAATAAATAGTAAAAGCAATTTTGAAATGTTACTCCAAACCTTTGAGGCTTTTCACTGACATTATTTTCAAAAATCAATTTTCATTGCAGGCAGTTCTCTTTTTTGTTTTGGGCCTGGGGAGTAGGGCTCATTGTTCTTTCTTGTAAGATGTGATCATATTTAGGAGTTTTTATTGGCATGTTTCCAATACTTTGCCTTTTAACTGTGAAATAGGAGGAAATGGTTTCCTGTGGTCTCCATTTTAGTGAATAGCTGCTACTTGATTTTCAGTCTATCAGTGTTTAAGCATCATTTTTTCTCTTTCAGTAGGTTTTCATTCTGATGTTCTTTTTTTCTGTTCCTAAGAAAAGGTGATAGTCTGAGATTTTTCAAACAATGTAGATCATCTACACAGGATCAAGAAAGCTATTGTGTCATCTGGGTTGGAGTGTTTATTGATTTAAAAATCTTTTTTTCATTTCAGGTTATGTATACTTTTGATCTTAAGCTTACATTTCTAAATTCAGCTCCAAATCTGCACCTAATGATACAAAAGCTCATTTCTCTACAGGAATAATCAATAATATTTTTCATCAAGAACTTTATCAAAGCAGCTTTTTTCTTCTCAGATTCCTTCTCCTGTCTGTCATAGCAATTTCAATTACCTTAACCTAAAGAGCCCAACTCAGCTTTGAGGAAAAGTAAAAAAGCTAGTGTGTATTTAAGCTGTTGATGACAACCTGCCAGACAACTTATCAGCTGAAAATGAGTATTTGTCTGCAAAAGTGTCTGTAGAGGGTCAATATACCTTGTATAGAAATACCTGAGAAATAGGGAGAGCTTGCCAATCCAGTTCGTTGGACATGAATTATAAAAAAGAAGTGTAATGTATTATTTTTTTTTTTGCTTTATGGTTTGGACAAAACAATTAACTTTTTAAGAGACCTAGATTACATATTTCTCATGCTTGACATAATAATAAGTAGGTTTTTTGTAGTATGGTTAGATTTCTTTAGTCTGAATTTTGAGGTATTCATTTTGAGTTTCTTAAACTCTAAATTGTCTTGAGTTCTGTTTTCAATGTTTCACCTCATAAATGAGATCTGATGTAAGTAAAAATTATCAGTAATTATTCAGCTTGACAGTGATGCATAAAGATACACCTAAATGCTGAATTGTCAAATTGTTGATGATAATTCTACAGCAAGCTGTATTTTAAAGTTAATGTTGCAGAAGATGAGTGTGTTTAAAAAGCATCTTGAGCACTTCTTTTCTTTAAACTCTCTTCTGTGTTTTCTTTTGCACTCCAAGAGTTGGAATTAACTGTGAAAACTTGGCCATACATGTTTACAAAGACAGGCTTTTCCAGGAGAGGAAATAATGTTTTGGCAAATTTGTAAGAATTCTGGTTTATTTCACTTCGTTGATCCCTGATGACTGTCTGTTGAAGTTGTTTGATGCCACTGTGTAAAGCTTTTCTCTGTTTCCCATTTCTTAGCAGATAATGGGCACAGTTTGCCCATGTGTATCTGAAACGCTGTACCACACTTAAAACTGCACATTATGAGTATTCAGATTGTTTGCATGAATCAAATAATGCACTTCTGTGGATGTACTTCTCTAAAGTCACCTGTCAGCCAACATTAGGGCAATCTTAGCTGTGGATGATAAAAGTTTTACAGTAAAGCAGATTTGTCTGTGATTAAATTTGATTCTTTGTTCACAAACCTCAAGTTATCTTCTGTGCAGCAGAAATGTAAGAGTATGAGTAGAAAAGCCCTATAAAGTAAACTATTTTTCAGTGTCCTTTTTCTCTGCAAAAGAAGCTCATGCAACTTGTCTGGAAGTTAAAATTCTTGGGCTTCACCTGTATTTGCTCTTTCTCATCTCAATTTCAATTGGGAGGATGGGGCTAATAGTTCCATTTGATGCAGCTTTGAATAGTTTTTAAAAGGAATATTCACTCTTTAATATGAAAGAAAATAGGATACAAACAGTTGAAAATGAAAAATCAAACTGAACAAATTATGTGATATAGAGAATCAAATTTGTAGATAGTAAGACATGAACATGTGTGTAAGTCTCTTCAACTGACAGAAGTGAGAGAAGGAAAGAAAACAATGGAAGAGATATATTACTCAGAAAAAATACAATGTTTGGGAAAAACTCTGCAGGTGAAAAATGTTTTAAGAGAGGTTTTTTTATGGTAGGGTTAATGATAGGAAAACCACATGGGATTTATGATTTTTAGGCTGCTACTGTACTGGAAGCAGTTATTATTTGTCATGTCTTCTAAAAGAAAGAAAAAATGGTTTTTCTAAAACACCAGTTTCTGCATTTGGGTTTTGATTTTCACCACAAAGTGACTTTAACAGCTTTATACTTTCAAGCTTGTTTTTCATTTGTAAGACTGGGACAAATTTTTCTATACTTCACTGCAGATGTAATAAAGATCTTGGAAATTTTAGGTACCGCAAGTAACATCTTTAGTGATCAATAAAGTAGTCGTTTCATTACTTTTCTTCATCCCATTGTCTTTCTCATTCGTATTGGAGAATAACAGCTGTGATGGAAGGTGTATTAAGTATTGATCTCTAAATCTGTGTTCTGTTCAATTAAATTACCCTGTCTCTATTAATGGCAAATGGCAAAGTTGGCTAATCAAGCTGCATTTTTATTACATTAGCAGTGAAGGTGCCCTGTTGAGCCGGGTCAGTGGGCACCTTGCCGTGTGTCCAGTCTCTGACCTGGAGAGCAGGAGGTGCTGGTCAGGGACAGGCTGTGAGCACAGACTCCTGTGTGTTCATCCTTGTAACTCCTCTGATCCTGCTAATGCATCTTCAGAGATAGCTTGGCCATTCATTTATCTAAGATCCCTCTCTTAACTAGGGTGCTGTCAACTGCTTGCAGGTTGTAGTGGCTGCACTTTCCAAAAGCTCATTAACCTTTGCATAAAAAAAGTAGTTTATCTATTTAGACAATCCTTTTGCTACTTTGTTCTTTCTAATTCCAGTATTGTGGGATCTGGTGAATGAAAACATTGCATTCACTTGTTTTACTCTTACTAAGCCTTTGTGAATGTCAAGCTTCAACCACTACTCTTCCGTTCCATCTATTCAGTTGCTTTTATGATTTTTGGTGATGTTGGCTGTACCTTCTGTGACACTGCTATGTACTCCTTGAGGTGTGGAGACCAGAACCGTATGTGCACATTTGAGATTTGGGTGCAGCAAGCTGTAACAGAATGACAGAGCAGCACTGCTTTGTTCTCAGCAACCTTCACAGTGATGTGCCGTATTTCAGTGACACCACCCTGCTGTCTGACTACCCCAAGTTTCTTTCATCTGCAGACTTGGAGGCTGCACTAACAAGAACTTAGGCTTATTAGCTCCCAGGCTATTTAAACACAAGATTAAAGATTTCAGGACTTGTGTTCTTGATATTTGACAGTACTTAGCAAATGAAAACGTTTTTGGCTTTCACACAGTTACAAGTAACTGTGCTACAAGTTACAAGTAACTCTGTGAGCCACATAAGAATTCCTGTTTAGTTGAATTTTTTAAAGTAAGATTTGGTAGTATTTCTTTGAATTTGACCTTTTGCAAAGATTTATAAATACCCTTATATACTTCAGAAGCTAAAATCAAATGGAGGCAGACGGATTTTTCTGCTTGGTTGGTTAGTTGGTTTGGTTTCTTTTTGGGAGTTTTTTGTGTATTTTCTCCAAAATTTTTCCTCTAAGCTTATCCGGGGAATTTTTTTAAGTCTCTTTTGGGGGAGAGGATAAAAATCCAATTTTTTTTTTTTTAAGTTTGTGACTAGCACTCTAGTCTTAAAAAATAGTGAGACATTCTGAAGTTAAAATAATTTTTTTCTTTGGTGTTCTTTGTGAAGACTTGAAAGGGGAACTTTTTCAGTTGCTTTGCAGTTTACCTTAAAGTTATTTGATTCTTTGGATGTATAAGATTTGTATTGGAGTATTTTATACTCATTTTCTGTGTGATCTAAAATTACATATTCATTTTCCCATTAACTGATGAGGCACCTCTGCTCTTTTTATACCACCAAAATTTGGATAATAGAGTTTAAGAATAACTTCAGTTAAGAAAGCAATAGCTGCAAAGAGTAATGCCTTACTGTTTCTGTAACAAGCTTTTTAGACTAGAAATTATGGGTTTAAGTGTCACATACTTGGACATATGAAAAATTTAAGAGTAAATTATGAGTACGTAGTATTGAAGCATACAATCAATCTTAACTGTGCCTTAGGCTGATTTTGTATAGCAGTTGTGTTCCCTCAGTGCATAGTGCTAAGTTTTTTATCTGTTAAACTTGCTTCTAATTTCTATTGAGCTTGGCTTTTTAGAATTGCTATTATTATTTTATTGTATATTGGTAGCTGGACAATTTTTTTTTTTTTTTCAGTTTTGCTAATGATGTTAATGTTTTATTTGGGGTTATTTTTCTTTTTTTTTACAAGAGAATTCTTGATTTTGACTTAGCAGCTAGGAAAACTAAATCTGTGTGAAACACTATATATATGCATAGACACTCTTCCCATTCAGATATTATTTCATCCTGTCTTTTTTAAAGGAATGATTTAATGTATATTTAGATGAAAACTGATTTTAAAACTTTGATAGATCAAAATAGGGTGAAGGGCTAGAAGACATTATTGCTGATGATTCCAGTTTGCAGTAAATTATAAAGCACATGTAACAGCTGTAAAGAGAGATTACTTCCTGTGTCATATTTCATCTTGCCATCATAGGTAAGTGTGTAAATGAAAGGGAAACAAATTGTTTCAATATAGCAAATCTGTATTATTTCTTTGGCGTGAAAATGAATGAAATTGAAATAGTTCACTCTTGGGTGAAACTAGAGACTATAAATGTCTTTTATTCTCTTGGTGTGGATTGACATAATGCAGATTAGTAGTAAGAGAATGTTCCTTGTATCATCAGTGGTTGTCAGACATGTTCACGAGTATTGAATTATAGTAAAGTAAAAGGGGTTTACTGTACTCACAGGTAATTTACACAGAAGAGTGTGCAATCCATCTTTTTAACAGAAGCTACTGTTCACTGCTAGAAAATTTATTTTTTCAGACTCCTAATCCTCTTTTACTCTTTGTATTATGGAAACTTTGTAGTTACCTATGCTGTGCCTGCACCATCTATGCATCACCTGATTTCTAGGTAGAGAACTCTTTACTGTCCTGTGGCCCGTGGGCATGTGTTGGCACTATCACATCTGGCACCTAAGTGGTTTCCCCATTTACTTCTAGGTCTCTAGAAGTAAATATAATAATGCTTGAGGTCAGCAGCATATTTAGTGTACTTTTTTTCTGCAACATTTTAACAAAATTTTTGGGCTTCTTGAACTAAGGAACAGTTTCTAAGTTGGAATTCTCAAAATATGCGTATTAGATGCAATATTAGTTTGTGTCTAAAATTAATTTTAAAAGGCTTTTAGCAACCGGGGAGTTGACTGAACATTTTATTCTGTCCTGTAAGCTCATTTAGTAGAGATTATTTTCAAAAGTTATTGCTGAGGAATCCTCCAGATCATAGGCTAAGGAAAATTGTGTAAAGCAATGCATGGAATGTAAACTGTCTGCCCAGGTTGGCCCATTTCCTGTATTAACTTTGGCAAATACAGGACCTCAATTAAAAATGTGTGTTTTGGGATGATTGTGTAATAAATTTTTTATTGACGGTGTGGCATGTAAGAGGAAGTAGAATAACAGAGTCATTTAGGTTGAAAAAGACCTCTTAGATGGAGTCCAACCATGGACCCAGCACTGCCAAGTCCACCACACAATTGCCACATCCACACGTGTCTTCTAAGTTCAGGGATGATAATTTGCCCACTTTGCTAGACAGCCTGTTTAAAGTACTGTTCTAGAACTGTTCTTGAGCAACTTCTTGTTTTTGGAGGACTCAATTTATAATTTTTTTAAAAAATTAACTGATTTCCAGATAGATCTTCTCTATCTACTCTGTTTGAAATTACTTGATATTCTCATATTGTTCTGTGAATGACCAGTGTTAGAGCTGTTCAAAAACAAACTACGAAACTGACTTACTGGCTACATTTGACAAAAAAAATGCAAGGGGAAAGAGATATCTAGGCACTGAAGAACATGTATTATCCCATTTTATTTTAAGGTAAGCTCAGTGGTACATTATTTAAAATTGCTGTTTTGGTGAAATTCGTAATCTAATCTTCATTATGTAGCTTTATGGCTTACATTGCATGTAACTGCTGTGATGCAGTGTTAAAAGTTGAATATATTTGTTCTCTAATCCTTTACCTAAAATGGAAATGTTTCAGTATGAAAATGTTATAGTCGTTATAAATTTCTTAAGTGCACGTGGGAGGAATGGCTATTGATCTAACAGATTTTATAGTTCATGTTCAAAATCTATGGAATAGAAGTAATATTTTGCATCTGAGTAACTGCCGAGTGTAATCCTTCAGGCAGAATTCTGAAAGCAGCTGTAAAACTGGAAAATTACCTTCTTTTCTTTTTCAGGCATAACTGCACTTGAATATCTTTGTTCATTTTAGCTTCTAGTGAATTATGAACATAATTCACTCAAATAAGGAGCTAAAATATGTATTATTTCACTCAGGTAAGAATTTGGTTTAGCTATTAAAATTAGAAACTGTGTGCAGTTACCATGGAAATTACTTGAAGTAGTTGTAGTACTTTAAAGAAAACAGAGGTCACCAGTGGAGTCACAAACAATGTATGGAGAGTGCTTTTGTATGAGGTGCATAGGATCACACTGATAGAAAGGGTCTGAGCTTTTTAGTGATCGCTGCAGTTTTTTCCTATTTCTAGTGGTCTTCTTAAAGGAGAGAAGAGTTGTTTCTGGGTTCCTCTGAATATCTTTTGGTTTGCTTCCTTTCACAGTTTGCTCCTTCTCCTTCTGACTTCTGGCTTTCAGAATCCATCATTGTTGCTTCTGACATTGGATTGAAGAAATGTCTTCACAATACTATGGAACTTTCCTACCTACCTAGTCTCTTAAGGAGAATTTTTATATTGACCTTGTAGTTAATCTTGATTTATGAGTCAGGAAAACCATGTACTCATGTGTCAGTTCTTAGTTATCTATAAGCTCTAGCCCAGTTATTACAGTAGTTTCATGAGAGTTGGCTAAAATATTCTTAAATGAGTGAGCAAAAGTTCCACTAAGATGGAATAGACTAATGTGTCTGATCTTAATGTGGCACAACTTGAAAGAGAAGATATATATATATATATATATAAATTAGCATCACTCATGGGAAGAGTTACATTTTTTAAGGTTTGTTTTCTTGTGCGGGATATTTTAGGTGTTCATATGTGGTGCTTTAGAGTGAACTTACTCCATAGTAATTATAGGCAAATATAATTCCACTTCAGAGTTAATAGATCTGGAAGATAAAATGGGTATAAAATAAAGTAGCAAACACCTATATGAAGAACAAAAATAGAGAATTCTTATCCAGATATTCTGAAAGACACCTGTGCTTTTCACAAGGCTTGGAAGTACAGGGGATATGTGGTCTTAAAAATAAAGTTGTAAATTTTCTTCTTTGTGGAATTATGGCCACACGTGAGTGTTAGAGGAATTGTTATTCATAGTTACTGTAACATTAGAGCTTTAATGAAGAATACTTTATTCCAGAGTCACTGTAGTAATTTTTGTGGCCTGTTTTCTAGAATACAATTTCTCACAATTTCCAAAAGAACAAATGGAACAAGTGCTTGTTATCTGGGATGCTAGAAGATGCATTTCTTTTTTACTCTGCTTTCCTCTTTACACGACTTTCTGTTGAGCATATTAAATGCAGCTGTTCACTTGCACATTAACAATGTCTTGATGCTAACATTCTTTCTCTATTGCTTTGGAGATCCTTGCAGTTAAAAAACCTGTTAATTCCTTATTTAATCCTTTAAATTCTTTTCCAGGCAAGGGCTAAATCGTAAGTGGTTTATTCTAGTTGAAAGAACCAGGTGTGAAGACAGCTGGTTTCTTGGCCTAGTGACTAACACACAGCTGCCATATGTTGTGCTATCACCGCTTCATCTTCCTTCAGAAAGCCTTGGTGGAATGCTTCCTGCTGGTCTGCCTCTGCCCTGAGCTCAAGGTTAGCACTGAGGCAGGGGTTTTTGATGCTGACTCTCACTTTCCTCTTGAAGAGGAAAACATCTGCTGCTCTGCTTTAAATTCATATGCTTAAACTGGAAGGTGGGACTCCAGAGTTTGTGGGAAACTCTGCCAGCCTCTTACAGAAAGAAAAACAATTAGCTAAATTAGATGTGGACAGGAGATCCAAGAATCAAGCTTGAAACTTCCTTTGCTTAATTCCCTCACTCTACAGTGGTAGGAGATAAAAAAAAGTCATCAGATTTTTTGCATCATTAGGTATCTTCCACTGGCTGTGGATGCTTGAGAGCAGGATGGTATCTAGTCTGTGAGTGAAGAATAGCTCTTGTTCATAATGCACAGTAATTAAGTAGGAAAACACACTCTTGGATTAAACATGAATATGCTCTCCACCCATAACACAGTGCCCTTGTGACCCTCTGCAGGCCAGTCATCAGTAAAGTGGAACAATGCTGATCTGATCAGTCCCTGGAGCAGGCTGAGCCTTTGTTTTGCTGAGCTGCTCTTTTCCTTTTTTCTGCTGCTTCTGGTAGGGTTTCTATATTTTCTTTTATCACTCTTTTTTCTTCTGTGTTCTTGATGCTCTTAATTCTCTGCTGAGGTAGTGCCGGATAGTTTAAAGCTATCTCACATTTGTGCCTTTGCTTTGTTTTTAGTTTACTTGGCATGGCTTCATTCCTTAAACATGTTCTTACCTGTAGATAGATGTGGTAAAGACAACAGGAGCTCATCATTAATTTCTCTCAGTAAAGCTGAGACCTGAGTCATACTGCAGGAAGAAGAGAGGGAAGAATAAAGAGTAAAAGTTTCATACTTAATGTGGGAAAAGCCTTAATTCCTCACTGGTATCAGCTGGTTTTATTCTGGCAGCATCTTTCTGTCCTGAACTGGGAAGATACTTCAAAAAAATTGGACCACTAGATGAATGCTATGGACAACCATGATACAACAGTCTGTAAATACTGTGTTAAATTAAGGTAAAATGGATTCAATGGTTCCAACAGAATTACAAGAAATGTTTTGTTGATTTGAAAATGATGGGATAGTTGTGCTAGATGAGATGTGGAACTGTTTCAGTAAATTGAATGCCATATAAATGGCAGGCAGTAAAGATTATTTGTAAGTTTCTTTGTGTATATTTGGATAATGTAATTGGATTAATACATAAATACAGGATAATAAAGTACCTGCTAATGTCACTGATTTATTCTCAGAAGTTTCTATCAGAAAATCAGCCTGATAATCACTATATTTAAAGGAAAAAAATGCTGCTCTGTTTTTTTTCTTGATCCAAATTTTGTAGCTCTTAAAATAAAAAAAAACCCTATTTCATCCTATTTGAAGGCAGCTGGCATTCTCCAGCTTTAGACGTACAGTATAAGCCTGACAGGGAGATTACATAAACTCTTAAGAACTGTGAGCTTGTGAGTCTTAGAAGAGCCTGGGCAGAAGACAAGAATAGGAGGATAAGATTTTAAAGTAAAGGAAACCTTTTAAACCGAGGATATGAGGCAAAGGGCAAAGTAAGCTATATGTGGAAGGTACGATTAGGAGCAAGTGTCATGTACAAACCACAGAAGTATGGCCGTGAAAGGCAAGCCTGGAGAATGCTGAACAAGCTTACGGCATTTTTCATTCAGCCTAGAAAGTATATTTGCTCCTAATAACTGTTGGTTTAAAGCTTTGAAACTGCTTCAAGTAGTCTATAGCTGTATCTAAAAACTAATGGATTAAATAGTCTCAATGCCTATTCTTTAGTCTTGTAGTGTCCTTTTACATTTTGGCCATGTTCATCCTATAAAACTCCATTCAGCTTTGAGAATGTATTGAGTGTCCTCATTGGCCTTGGGTGGAATAGCTTCTGGCCCATGTGGGTCCTCACTGAGGTAGTGCTTGAGAAGAGTGCGCCAGTTGGGCTGGGCTGGAATAGTGCCAGGGCCAGGCCTACTGCATTAACAGTGTGGGCAGTATACTGCTTCCATTTTCAGATGACCTCAAAAACAGTGTAGTCAGAATAATTCTGAATTCTGGAAGAGGTTTTCTTGTGCTTTTGTGCAAAATGACTGCTGTGTAGAATAGGGGAAAAGCTTGGAGGTAGCAGGCCTAAAATGGGGGCTATCAGGTCTAGTGAGGGCATAGTTCTGGTTTGCTTGAACAGACTTCTACAGAGTGTGGACCCTCTTTGCAAGGTTCAACTTGTTAAATAATTAATTTAGAGAACTTTGATGGTCATTTTACTGATGCACGAAAAGCATCTCAGTGTAAGCTGTTGTATGACGCAGTAGATATGTGTGAGCTGTGCAGAAATTTGTGGTTTCTGTTATAAAACACAGAGTGAAGTAATCAAGTATGTCACTGATAATGTCTTTAGGTTTTGAAGAGTGCATTGCTTTTTTTTTTAATATGGGTCATCTAAAAAATTCCTTTAGCTGTATCATACTTTCGAAAATGAGGAAAATAAAACTAAATTATATTGGCTAATCTGCTTTTGTTTACAGAACAAACTAAAATTGCAGACTTTATTTTTAATGCTTGAAGGATTTGGATGCTGTGTATTAGATAGATTCTATGAACATTAGGTGCTGGATTTTTAACAGAATGTAAGATGTATAAGAGAGGGAAGAAAAACGTATTCAGCAATTGCCAAATCCAAGATCACTTTGTTTCTGTGGCATGTAGGGAATAAGAAGTGCAATGTCAGTTACTCACATAGAATGTTTATCCTCTGGCTCAGTATAAGATTTATTATTTTAAAGTCTTTTATGTTTTGATCTTTTATGGCATTTTGTTAATACCAAGTTGTCTAGCAGCTCTGGACTGCTTTTAGGATGATGGAATGAATGATGAACCTGCAGAGATGGAATACCATCTCAGGCGGATGCTGAAGTGTAAGACTTCCTACCTCTACAGAATGAGAAACCTTGAGGTAGCATATTTCAGTGATAGAGTTAATATTCAGTTAAATACAAGAGGAAGAGGAGCAATAGTGCAAGGGAGGAGTGAGAAATTAAGTGGTATCTTTTTAGAAGTCTGCCTTACTGCTGCCTACATTGCTCCTTTGGGATTTTTTCTATCAAGTGCAAGAAAAACAGCTAGCTCTTCTTGAAAAACCCAAGATGAAATTACTGCCATAAATTTTTATTTTTTTCCTAGTGTAAAGGCTTTATTTAGTTGGGGAGGGTTTATTACCAGTGTTTTCCTGGCATGGCTAAGTTCAATTAATTTCAGATGACAAGCTCCAGGGTTTTCTTCCTCTCCTCCCTCACAGCCCCCACATCCCAATGTGTGGAAAGTACAATTTGTTACTGGTTTGCCTTGGGCTCTGGAGACCTCATTAGGAGCCCCAAAAGGGGTTTCTGTCTCTGCTGTTGGACACTTTTCTGTTGTCTGCTGAGCTGAGGCCATTTGCATTCTCATATGGAAAGGAATACAAGGGCCAGATGATGAAAACTCTTATGTTTATATTGCTTGTCTGTTATTAAAAATGGTGATAAGAGATTTTAAAATGCTGTTCTTTAGGCTCTAGTGCTATACTAAAATTGGCAATGCAGAAGCAGTTCAGCTCTGAGAAAAGAATGTAAAAAGCTCAACTTTTTGTTGTGACAGTTCATATGCAGTGTCCATTTGTTTGATGGTAAGGAAAGATGTCAGCAAAACACTACATTTTGTCACAGGTTTGAGGTACCGTGCTAACTTTTCAAATTCATATTCCGATGAAAATACTTTAAGACTGCCTCCTGAAAGAAGAGACTGGGCTTTTTAGTCTGCACAACAGTTCAAGACACTGTTTTTGAGCAGAAAGCATATAAGAACTATCATATAAATTCAGTAGATTTTCATAGCAAAAGTCAGCGTGCCTGTGAAAAACTATTTATTCTATCCTTACAGTAATTTCAAGGTTTAACATGAAATGTACAGAGTCAGATTGACTAGGAAACAAAACTGTGTGTCTTAGGTATTTAAGCCAATGTAGGGTCCTGAATTTTAATTTAAAGCATTCTTACTGATGTAAAATAAATTAGGAGTTCCAGAAAACTGATTTTCTTCCATAAGCAGTGGTTCCCATACTATTTTTCTCTGGTGTTGTATCATTATAAAATAATGTGTAGCAAACATAAATTGATTTTGCCTTTAGTGTTTTCACAATATTTGATAGTGTTTTCAATGGCTGTATAAAGCACCTATGCACACATGCACACACACATTTATGTGTATATGCATGAAGACATACAAACCTATTTAAGCAGAATATCAGGACTTTCAGGAAGATTAAATTGAATTCCTTTATAAATATAATGAATAATTGTTTTAATTGCACATTGTATGCTGGTGTAATACTCAGTTTATATGGGGAATGCAACATTTAAACTTCAAAGTGTTACATTAAAATTAGATCAA
Organism: Emberiza elegans; assembly: GCA_024865655.1. Taxonomy (NCBI): domain Eukaryota; kingdom Metazoa; phylum Chordata; class Aves; order Passeriformes; family Fringillidae; genus Emberiza; species Emberiza elegans. Next base: position 19,848,435 of record JALJVW010002597.1, on the reverse strand, counting down.
ACTGGGAGTATTGAAATTCTAGCTAGCTAGATACCACATGTAATAGTATTTTAAAACAATAATACAAGATTTTTTAAAATAAAAGATTTCTTAAAATTCTTTTTTCTAGCAAGACCACTATTCATAGAAGAACTAGAATTTGTTTGTTAAATAAAATAAGGTAGGAAATTCAGAATAAAGTCCTGATAAATTTCCTTTCCTAAATTATCCGTTCTGGAAACAGTCATAGTCTCCATGGTCGTGTACTCCTTAAAATTAATTCAGAGACCAAAAATGCTTCAGAAAGTCTTTTCATTTAGAATAAGTGTTTGACAACCTGAAATAGTTGAAGTTTGAAAAAGGAATGGCATGGATTTATATGGTCTGAAAAAGCCCTCTTGCTGCTCTTTCTTTAATTTTTTTTTTATTTTAGGTAGGATCCTCCAGCATTTAGTCTTTACTGTGTTTAAAATGAAAGCTAAATGGCGCAAACTGTTCTAGCAGATACTTGATAGTGGGAAAAGCTCTTTATGGGAATGCAGTTCATGTTTTGTAATGACAACAGTCAGTGTTTTATCCTATTGTGGAATTAAGTTTTTTTATTAGGTTCCAAGAATTCTGCAGATTTAAAGCTATCAATATGTTTATGATACAACCCTTAAAGGAATAAGCTGTACTTCCATAGCTTTTTTGAGCTATGATTTCATGCAGAGATCCTGCTGTGCTTAGCAGGGTCATTCTGAACTCAGGTAGAGATTGGTATGGGCAAAGGCTGGTTTTGTATCTATGGTGTTTTCCAGAACTTGTGAAACTGTGATACTAATGTACCAGAAAGACCTTTTTATTGCCAGGGTAGCTTTTCAGAACAACAAATATCCACCTTTACCTTCACTAAATAGATTTAGAAAAACCCAGCAGACCCTGGTAATAAAATCAAGGAAAGTGTTCCAAAGAGTGTTCAGAGACCTTGTATTCTCAGCAGGAGCAGCTTAGTTCTTGATAATGTGAAGACCTTGAAATAATAATAATAAGAAGAATAATAAGAAGAAGTAGAAGTTAAGAAAAATTCTGGTTTATTAGGAGTTTTTAATCTAGTCTCTGGGTCATACCTCAGCTGGTAACAGGTATCAGAATTTAATAATGCTTCAGAGCTCCTATGTGTAAATTTTAGGCATACAAAGAAACTGATCCATCTGAGGGCTTTCCACTGGGGTGTGTATTCCTCCAGTACTAGGTGGTTCCTTAGATAAAAGCATTTTGGCTTGCTTTCTTGAAGCAAGTTCAATATTTAGGTACATAAGTTATTTTTGCCTGCCAGAGCCTTTTGAATCCCTGGTCCATGAGTTTGCTTTGATCAGAGCCCGCTCAGCTGTCAGCAGTTGGAATGCACTGTTTGCTCCTGCCTGGGGAGCCTGTCTAGGGATGTGTCACACCAACCAGTGTATCCCTAGTTCTCTCTTTGGAGGTTTGGGCTGAAATGGACTTCAGTAATTAAAATGTTTTAGATTCTTACTGTGTTAAAGTCTTGTCTAGAAAGCATAATTTTGCATGTGATAGTTAACAATTAAAAATGAGCCATTTAAATAACACAAAATGAACAAATGTAGTAAATTGCAATGGCTCCTAGCCTCTGACTATAATTCTAATTCCTACGTTTTGTTAAAAAAAAAACCACAAACCTATCTGTCTTCAGGTTTTTAATGTTATTTTTAATTTCTTTTTTGACAAAGTGTATTTTAAGTCAGATGCTCATAATACTTATATCATTAACAATGACTTTTAATACAATTGAACTTCACTTTTAATGTTTAAAAATTGTTATAGACGGTTATTAACAGAATATTTACAATTTTGTCATAATAAGGAATTAGCCAGTCTTACCTGTGCTTGTTCTATTGCTAGAATTTAGTATTTTATTAATCTGCCAGAAGGTGTGCCATTTCACCGAAAGGTATAAAATAGGAGTTTAGGAATCAGCATGTCCTGAGTGGTTAAATAATAGGGTACCAGCTTTTCCATTTCACAGCTGAGTTTCAGGTTTATTTTTTTTAATGAACATGGAAATAAGTTGATCTGCATTTGAAAAGTAATGTAAAGGGGTTTTTTTCTTAGTTCTCAAATACAAAAGGAAATCTGCACTCTCTAGCACAAAAGATCCCAGTGAAAATTTGCTGTTAGGAGAGGTAGGGAGTGAGTTTATTGAAAGAGCAGTAAATTCCTCTGCACTTCTTGCAGAAACCAACCTTGTATCTTTGTTCCCAGGTGATGGATGAGTGAATTTGGGATGTCACATGCAAAGATAATCTTAATCTAAACATAAAATAACTAACTTAAAAAATATAACAGCAAATATTACCTATTATGTCTTTTTTTGGTGAAGATTAATGGAGATAGGTGATATTTGTCATTATATGTGTTAGATACACTTTATAATGTACAAAATACAATTTGGCTACATGTGCGAGTATCCAAGTCTTCATTTGTAACTACTGAATCATAGGCCTCTTGGAAATAGCCTTTAGAAATACCTATACATGCAGACTGGAAGCTGCTTTCCAGCAGTTCAGAATGATCTGTCCTTACAGGCTCTTCTTGAAGTCAGAGAACATCAATGGAGAGTTATGCAAATGCTTTCTGTTTTGTTGTTCATGGAATATCCTGCATAGATATAAATTAAAAGTCATGATTTAGGGAAAGATGAAATGTTATTAGATTTAGCATTGATGATCTTCACAAAGATTGTATTTGAAGCACTACCATGAGAAAAGTTGCATGTGAGAGATTGTAGTTTAAAAAAAAACCTGAAACCACACAAAACTAAAACAAAACTTAAAACTAAAACCAACAGAAAATCAAGCACTTTTCCCAAATTCTAGAAAACATATGCATTAAGTCATGCAAAATCGTGTTATGACATAAATTCTTCAGTCAGAATTGTTCCAGTTGATTTGAACACTTCTTGCCACTAGAGTGTGCTATGCAATAACTAAAATCTTTCCAGGAAAAAATCTCCAGTTGCATCTTTCCTTTTTCACACCAAGCAGATAAATTATTGATATTCTTCAAATGGAAAATTAATTTACACTTAACATGCAGGCTTTAACTGTAGAAAATTGTTTGAGTGACAGTAATGGTTTCATTGCAAGTTATTTAAACTTTTAAGGTTATAATTTACTCAAAGTCATGTAATTCCTTATTTGACTGAATCAAAACAAAATGTTGCTGCTGTTGTTTTTAGCATTAATTTAACAGTATATGTAAAAAAAAACCACAAAAAAACCCCAAACACCAAAACAAAAAAAAAAAAAAAACATGGAAAAAGTCTTTCTGATATATATTTTGCCATCCAGCTCTTATGTGGAAAGAAAGTTTGAAAATAAATGTTGTTTTGAAGATTTTAATTTTTAGAATTTTCTCAATTTATCTATTCTTGTCTTCCTTCTGCTCAGTTTAATAGTTCTTTATAGTTCTTCCTGTGTTTTTGTTCTAGTAGACTTACAAATCAGATTTGAAGCAAGTGCTGATTCTATGTAGATGTTGTTTCTAAAAAATCTTGATTTTGAAGTCATAATCTTCTTTAATCTGAATGATTCTATAAATTGAGCAGAAGTGAATGTTGTGGTTGCTGAACTAATAACGTCAGTGTAATTGTCAAACAGGGAACTAAAATGCGGACTTTACTGACAGTGGGAGTACTTTAATTCCTCTCCTACTGCTGAAGTTAAAACCTCAGCATTCAAACCCAGAGATCTCATCAGGAATTTTTTTGCTCTTTGAAACAGGTTCAGCTAATAAAGGTGTACAAAAGTACTTTATTGTGCAGTTTTAAAAGGTTTGAATTTACTGAAATTAGCTGCTAGAAAGCTGTAAGAGTCTTGGCTGCTTTTCTTGTTTGGAAATTCAATAGCTTGCATTGTGTGAGTACTCAATAGTACAGTATTTTGTTATCAGGAGTCCATAGCTATAGCAGTTGAAAAAAGTGCTCTCCAACCTCATTAAAATGTTGGTCAAAACCTTTGCATAAGGTCTATTATTTTGGTTTAATTACTCTAAGTTATGGCAATCAGGATTCTTTCAAATTCTCCTTTACAGAAGCTCCCTTTAGAGTCTTCACTAATAACCTTTAATCTCGGTGAGGAATAGCAGTGATGGTACAGCCACCTGATCTGATTTTCCAGGGGCTCAGAGCACTTCAACAGGCCTCTGTTTTTCCTGTCATATCCAGAAACAATATTTAAGAATGCTTAAGACAGAGTGAGCAATGGAAGTAAGAGTGAATGTTGCCATATGTCTTCCCAAAAGGAGCAGGTAGATGATGCAAAGCTCAATACAGCCATTATGCTTGTGTGTTGAATGCATTTCATACTGAACCATGGGCTTTAATTTTACAGTCATCTCTGACAACTGTGAAGTTATTTTAGGGTGAATTTTCATACATAGTAATGGAGGTTGTTTGATAAGAAATACAGTGTTGTCACAGTTTGACAAATAAGCTGTAAATTGTGGTGTAATATAGTCTTAACATTTCCTAAAGAGATTTTATATTTTAATCAGACCTGATATGGCATTGTATGAATAATAAAATTGTCTTGTGGAAAAAACTAAAGAGTGTTGTTGCTAGAATTTGGCAAAGGATAATTTTCTTAGTTAAACATCTCTTTAGCCATGTATTTTAATGTTTTGTGGTGTTTCATTGCTTCAGATGCATTTCTGTTGTAATTTGTCACAGACTCACATTTTAGCAATTTTAGGAGGAAATGCATACTTTTTTTAAAAAAAGGAAAAGCAGAATAAATATGTCTGCAAAGCAATGCTTGTGCATAGGATTCTGATACTTGGGTTGTACAAAGTTTTAAATAATTATATTAAATTTCCTTAGTTAGGGTTATGTGGGTCAGACTTTATAGAAATGTGTATGAGTAACTTGGGTTGTCTAAATACTTGAAAGCATGTACCAGCCTTGTGACGTTCCATCTAGGTCAGTTGCTCTGCAGCTTGGTATGACCTGGTGGTCTGAGTGAGGTGCTTTTGGAGGCACAGGTGCCTGTTTTTGGTAGCCGTTGTTGCGTCTGTCAGATCTGTTCATCAGTTGATGACCCTTGCCCTCATATTTATTAGGAGGATGCCAGGTTATTCTGCTTGAAGTACTGACGTGGGGAGTTGAGTGTTTTGGGTGCAGTTACATACTTTCCTTTAGGTGCCTGATGAGATTTCAAGTACATCACTTATCAATCAGGTACCCACGTACACTACCTTCACCACAGGGCTTCTGGTCACCCCTACTTCAGAGCAAGGCTGGGAGAAGTGCTCAGAGTTGGTACTGGGAATTGTCTCCTCACTTCATGTCCTGATGTGCTCACTGTTGAAAAACTTATTAACAGTGAAGAAATATTTGTTTTCTACTTCTTTGAAGCAATTCGGGACTGATTGGTTCATAAGATGGTTTAGCTGTATGTGCAAGTACAATCTGTAGCAAGATTGTAGGAAGGTTGAAAAGGATGGAAGATCTTTTTTCCTCATTCTTGGGTGAACATAGTTGCTTTGCTCCATTGTGCTGGCTCTGGTGCATGTCTGACCTCTGCATGGACAGTTTCAATTCACTGACCCATGACAGGGTAGTTCTCTACCTCCCATTAAGTTAAGTTGATTTAAGTGAAGAAGCTCTGTCTGATAAGCACCAGAAGTGTTGCGAGGGGAAGTCCTTGGCCAGAAATTTTAAAAGTGTGAGGCTTGAAATAATGAAATTGGAAATTGAGTGAGACTTTTCCCTTCAGATGGAAGAGAAGTTGTCAGCTTGATCATCATAATACAGCAGTCTTATCACTTGACATTTTGTCAGATGATTAGACTCCTGTATTAATTCTGTCTTTGAATTTATTTCCCCAAGACAAGAGATAGAGAGCCCTTTGCTGTTAAATTTAACAGGCGAAAACCATGACACTTTGAAAAGATGACAGGCTTTACTTTTTCTGCACTAGGTATATTACAGAAGTATCTGGAAAGTAGAGTAGCCACACCTGAAATTTCCTTTTCAAGGAACTATACCTAAGGACATTTTTTTCTTTTGTTGGTAAAGCAACATGAAATGACCATTAGTTGTTGAAGCATTTATTTCTCTGGATTTTTTTCTTTTTGTTTTTTTGATTTTAATTGAAACGTGAAATGGCTGTCAATGTGTGACTTTATAAAGAGAAAACATTTTGGGTTCTTGTGACCTGAGTGATTATTAACAAGAGAAGTTCTGCTTACTCTGTGTTACTTGGTTCAACCTGAGACATACTTTTCTTTCTTTGACTCCCTTCCCTCTTAGGTTTTATTGTTGTGACTAATGCCTTAAATAATAGCTATCTGACTACTTTTTCATATCAAAGCATTATGGTACTAAAGGATCTACTTTCTTTTTCCTCAGGATGACATATTTTCATGTATAACAGGGGCAAAATGTATTTGGGAATGTATTTTCACAAAAATTTTGGTTTAAGGAACAAACCTGTCCAATTGGGATGCTGTTAAATTCTATCTTGCAGTGCTTGTAGTCAGTTTGCTGCAGTGATCCCTTGTGGCCTTTCTTTTGCTCTTTTGATGAAACTGTGAGGAATGAGATACTTGACTTTATGGGGTCTTGTTTCTTGCCTGTGCACAACAACCTGCATAGCCAGGCCATGTCCTGTCTCTGAGTGGGAGGTTGGAAATCAGGTGTCAGGAGGTAACACAAAAATTGATACAGTGTTTGGGCATGCAATACTCTACTGTCAGAAAGGACCTCTTTCCTGTCAGGACTTAGAGGTCAGGATATGCACCAATGTGTGAACAGCACTTAGATTTTTGACTGTTCTAGTGAATATTTTTTGAAAGGCTATTTTATTAAGGTTGCTAGAAATTATTATAACTTGTATTGCTTGGTGGTGTGAACAAATTTACTGTACTTCATTTTTACTTATCTTAAAATATTTTGCCTTCCAACTGTACTTCATGTTTTTTTTTTTCATATGAAGGGGCACTTAATACAATTGGTCTTAACCATTTACTATCATTGTTTCATTTTGATTTTTAGTAATTCATAGGCCTAATAACAGAGTAGAGCAGATATAATGGCTTAAAATATCAGTATGTTAAACATGAAGTTCACATTGTTATTTCAGGGTGGTAGTATTTTTCTAGGTTTATTTTGCAGTTTATAGTCAGCAATGGAAATAATGTGTCTTATTCTTAATTGGTTTAATGATAACTATCTTGGTGATTGATGCCCTCAGAAGCATGTGTATTCATTTGAAATATAAGATAATTTTCAACACAAAGAAAATTTAAAAGTGAAATTAAGAAAAATCACCTTTCCAAATCTGAAGTGTGTATGAGCATAAATAAATTAAGAAGAAAAATTAAAACCAGGATTGCTAATTATGCTGCATTTCTGTTTATATTCTGTTTATAGCTAGTATCACCTTCAGATGCGTTGAATGTTGGTTTTTCCCTATTGGCAGCAAATATCTGTGGAACTTGTTGAATGTCCCATTCACCTGTACTGCTGATGGGCTAGAGAATAAGTATCTGTTGTTCTTAATTGCTCTTGGTTGACTTCTGTTGACAAGCCTGCATGACAAATGTGTTTGGTCTGGTCATCTGAATGGACAAAAGTGTTATATGGTTATATGGTAGATGTAATGACTTTAAAGGTTAGAAGTTATTATTGAATTTTCTGTGTGAATTTTGCAAATCTAGTAATTGGATGTTTGGAAAGGCCAAAATCAAGGTGTTGTATATAACCTTACTTGGCCTGCTTAAGTTTATGTTTATTATAAAGTCTTGCATTTATTGCCATTTCATGTTGAACTCAGTTCAAAACTATGAATGTTAAGTGAAGCCACACGCTTCAGATATTGGGGAGGCCCTCCCTGATAGGTGCTTGAGGAAAGCTTGTTCTGCCTGGGTTTTTGGGCATCCCATCAGAACTGCAGCCTGCAAAGGGACTGTGCCCCGTTCAGCAGTGCAGCACTGAATCATGCAACTTTCCCCAGTTATGTCCTGACTCTTGTTCATGTTTTACCATATAGTTTTATCCTCAGAAGTAATGGAAGAGGTTTGCTGCAGTCAGTCTTACATTATTTTTAATTTACCAGCCTGATTTCTCAGTTCCATCTGTGCACATGCATTATTTGCTGAGTTGTATTTTATTTTCCTCTGAGGATCCAGGGAGTATACATCACATTTGGACAAATGTATTGCTCTCTTCTTGGGATAAACTTAGTTAACCTAGCAGGTTCAGAATCACACTGCAAGCACCAAATTATCCCTTCTAGCTAGGGCAAAATCCTGCTTTTTGTAGCATCAAATACAATAGAATTTTAAATGGTTTTTAAATGGATTCAATGTTAAAAATATGTTGATGTTAAGGCATAGTAGAGAGTGTGATATTTACCAAATTTTGTGCACAGGGGTATGTCTAATATTTTGACTTCCAAAGCTTTATATAATATATTGATAAATGAAACAAATAGTATTTATAAAGGGAATTAGTTACTAAGAGGAAATTAAATGCCCCAGAATTCATTCATTTAAAACTATTAAGATCTTGTTAGTTTTTTTAAAATGTTTTTTATTATTTTTTTGGGTATTTTATTTTATGCAGATGCCATGCAAGTTTCTAAACCCTATAAGTGATGTACAATTGCCTTTGTTCCCCACAAGGCACTTCTAAATTCAACTTCTATCAATTTATATATTCTATTAATATAGAATTTTTAAAATATTATTATGGATTTTATAAAATCTACTAATTTATATTTATAGGTTTAACTTACTTCTATTTATCTAAATGTGACTTTAATGTCTTTTCACTGTGAATTTCAAATTGTGTCCCACTGACATAGGTGGTCTTGTTGAGTAGAAGCTTTACAGAAGAGCTATAAATGCTTTCAGGATATAAGGAAGGTTGAATCATACTGGTTCAGTTTTATGCTGATATTAGCTTAGCTTTGGTTATGCTACTGGAGTTTTTCTGGATTTCGAGTCACTCATATTTCCATCTTGTAGTTTTCTGTGAAAATTTCTACACATGTTAAAAAAAACAGCTAAGCCCCTATCCTCTAGATATAGAACATTCCCTCCATTTAACTTGGGCATTTAAGAGCCCAGGTGTGTATGAGCATAAATAAATTAAGAAGAAAAATTAAAACCAGGATTGCTAATTATGCTGCATTTCTGTTTATATTCTGTTTATAGCTAGTATCACCTTCAGATGCGTTGAATGTTGGTTTTTCCCTATTGGCAGCAAATATCTGTGGAACTTGTTGAATGTCCATTCACCTGTACTGCTGATGGGCTAGAGAATAAGTATCTGTTGTTCTTAATTGCTCTTGGTTGACTTCTGTTGACAAGCCTGCATGACAAATGTGTTTGGTCTGGTCATCTGAATGGACAAAAGTGTTATATGGTTATATGGTAGATGTAATGACTTTAAAGGTTAGAAGTTATTATTGAATTTTCTGTGTGAATTTTGCAAATCTAGTAATTGGATGTTTGGAAAGGCCAAAATCAAGGTGTTGTATATAACCTTACTTGGCCTGCTTAAGTTTATGTTTATTATAAAGTCTTGCATTTATTGCCATTTCATGTTGAACTCAGTTCAAAATTATGAATGTTAAGTGAAGCCACACGCTTCAGATATTGGGGAGGCCCTCCCTGATGGGTGCTTGAGGAAAGCTTGTTCTGCCTGGGTTTTTGGGCATCCCATCAGAACTGCAGCCTGCAAAGGGACTGTGCCCCGTTCAGCAGTGCAGCACTGAATCATGCAACTTTCCCCAGTTATGTCCTGACTCTTGTTCATGTTTTACCATATAGTTTTATCCTCAGAAGTAATGGAAGAGGTTTGCTGCAGTCAGTCTTACATTATTTTTAATTTACCAGCCTGATTTCTCAGCTCCATCTGTGCACATGCATTATTTGCTGAGTTGTATTTTATTTTCCTCTGAGGATCCAGGGAGTATACATCACATTTGGACAAATGTATTGCTCTCTTCTTGGGATAAACTTAGTTAACCTAGCAGGTTCAGAATCACACTGCAAGCACCAAATTATCCCTTCTAGCTAGGGCAAAATCCTGCTTTTTGTAGCATCAAATACAATAGAATTTTAAATGGTTTTTAAATGGATTCAATGTTAAAAATATGTTGATGTTAAGGCATAGTAGAGAGTGTGATATTTACCAAATTTTGTGCACAGGGGTATGTCTAATATTTTGACTTCCAAAGCTTTATATAATATATTGATAAATGAAACAAATAGTATTTATAAAGGGAATTAGTTACTAAGAGGAAATTAAATGCCCCAGAATTCATTCATTTAAAACTATTAAGATCTTGTTAGTTTTTTAAAATGTTTTTTATTATTTTTTTGGGTATTTTATTTTATGCAGATGCCATGCAAGTTTCTAAACCCTATAAGTGATGTACAATTGCCTTTGTTCCCCACAAGGCACTTCTAAATTCAACTTCTATCAATTTATATATTCTATTAATATAGAATTTTTAAAATATTATTATGGATTTTATAAAATCTACTAATTTATATTTATAGGTTTAACTTACTTCTATTTATCTAAATGTGACTTTAATGTCTTTTCACTGTGAATTTCAAATTGTGTCCCACTGACATAGGTGGTCTTGTTGAGTAGAAGCTTTACAGAAGAGCTATAAATGCTTTCAGGATATAAGGAAGGTTGAATCATACTGGTTCAGTTTTATGCTGATATTAGCTTAGCTTTGGTTATGCTACTGGAGTTTTTCTGGATTTCGAGTCACTCATATTTCCATCTTGTAGTTTTCTGTGAAAATTTCTACACATGTTAAAAAAACAGCTAAGCCCCTATCCTCTAGATATAGAACATTCCCTCCATTTAACTTGGGCATTTAAGAGCCCAGGTTTCATATATGTGTAGGCACACACAGTCTCTGCTTCTAAGAGGAATAAACATCAATAAATGTAGGCATAAAAGATGGGACCAACTTGTGCTGGTTGGCAGCCAGCTAAACATGTGCCCAGGGGGCCAAGAAGGACAATCCTGGCCTGTATCAGCTGCAGTGTGGCCAGCAGTGGTTGTCCCCCTGTACTTAGCCCTGCTGAGGCCACATCTTGCATCTTGTGATTAGTTTTAAGCCCTCCACTACAAGAAGGACATTGAGGTGCTGCAGCATGTCCAGAGATGAGCGCCAGGGTGAGTCCTATGAGGAGCAACTGAGGAAGCTGGAGTTCTGTAGCCTGGAGAAAAAGAGGCTCAGGGGGATCCCTACAGAATCACAGAATAAGCTGAGTTGGACAAGGATCATCAAGTCCAACTCCTGGCCCTGCACAGGACATCCCCAGAGTGACACCCTGTGCCTGAGAGCATTGTCCAAGTTCTTCTTGAACTCAGTCAGGCTGTGCTGTGACCATTTCCCTGGGAGCCTGTTCCACTGCCCAACCACCCTCTGGGTGAAGAACATTTTTCTAATATATTCACCCTAATACAACTTCAGGCCCTTTCCACAGGTCCTGTCACTGGATACCACAGAGAAGAGATCAGTGCCTATCCCTCTTCTCCCCCTCACAAGGAAGGTGTAACTGCACTGGGGTCTCCCCTCGTTCTCCTCTTCTCCAGGCTGAACAGACCAAGACCTCAGCCACTCCTCATATGGCTTCACCTCAAGGCCCTTCACCATGTTCACAGCCCTTCTTTGGACACTCTGTAATACCTCTCTTAAATTGCACTGACCAAAAGTGCACACAATATTCAAAGTGAGGCCAGGCAACCAAGCCTCAAGTGGTGCCAGGGGAGGTTCAGGTTGGACATCAAGATGAATTTATTCAGGGCAAGGGTTGTCCAGCATTCAAACACACTGCCCAGAGTCACCATCCCAGGAGTTTTTTGAGAAACAACTGGACATGGCACTTAGTGCCATGGTCTAGTTGACAAGTTGCTGTTTGGTCATAGCTTGGGTTTGAGGATCTCAGAGGTCTTGTTCCAGCCTAATTGATTCTGTGAACTCAGAGCTCTGCCCTTGAGAGTACTGCATTAGCTGTCTTAGCATAGAAGCCCATGGTTGAACCATATGAATCATGTATCTTATGAAGTGGCATATTAGAAGCACTTCAGGCTGCATGGAGGAAGGAGAATGAGTAACTCAGTGGGGCAGGAGTAGGGAATTGGTGTGTACATTCCACTGGATCATGGAACATAGGGAAAAGTTTTAGTTGGATACACTAAGGTGTGTAAGCATCAGATGCACAGGAGTCCTTCATATAAGGATGCAGGGCTTGCAGGATTTTTATGTGCAGTGCAGAGATTTAGTGCTTCTGTTCACCTTTATTTACTGACTGAGGTGGTACTAGAGATAGCAGAAGTTAGTTTTTCACAGTTGTAGACCAAGCCTATACACAGTTTGTACAAGAAAGATATTCACTGATAATTTGTCATGGCTTAAACTAACTTTCATAAAACATTGCATATTGGAAGAACCACTGTGCATCTGTTGAGCGAGAAGAAACTGCAAATGAAGTGGCATAACATTGCTAATACTTGCAGTCTTCATTATACTCTCAACATGAATGACAGGCAAATATGAGAAGTATATTGTAAACAGAAGGTTCCACTATTGCCAACAATGTTGTGAAAGAGAGAAGAGAGGTCCACTGGAAAATTAACAGAATTTTAAATGACAGGTAGTTATTGCTATTAAATGTAACAGGGAAAGAAAGCATCAGTTTTCAGGAACCTAGGCAAATTCCTACACTTTTTTTTCTTTATTCTTTTTTCCTTGTAGAAATTTGACATTACCTGTCTATTGTAGTGAATGCCTTGTAAGTAGCATTTGCTTTTCCTGGCACATATTTTATGTGCTGTACCACAGTATACTTTGTGGGATGTGGTATAGTATAATACAGGGGTGTAAAAAAAACTGCTCAGGATGCACACATGTGAGAATGGGCCAGGGCAACTGCAGAGTTGAGTCAGTGGAAGTATGAGAGAGAGGTATATATCAGGTAAGGATCTTAAATCACCATGATGATTGTCATATAGAGTTGGAATAGCCTTCAGTTGCTTTTGCTTAATCCTATGCATAAGTTGTAGTGGCTTGTTTTGGTCTTTAACACACTGCAATATAAAAATACCACCATCAAGCCTTTGTAAATGAAGTGTTGTTTTCCTGCTCTTGGTAGGATCATAGAGTGGTTTGGGTTCAAAGGTACCTCAAAAGATCATCTTATTCCAACCCTCTGCCATGACAGGGACATCTTCCAGTAGACCAAGTTGCTTGGAGCTCCATCCAGTCTGGCCTTGAACACCTCCAGGAATGGGTATATTATACAATTCCCTGAAGTATTTTGATGGTACAGTTACATTGGCTCTGCAGTTTTCCTCTGGTATGGACATGGGTCAAAAGTATCATTTGGGTTTCGTCTTACTTTTTTCCATATACTGACATAGATACACAAAAGATTTGTTCCTGAATATTGTTATGCTGGCTAGGCTAAAATCTTACAAAGAATACTCCATTCACTCCAGAAGATTTTTTACTTTTCCTTAATTCTTTGCAATTCCTCAATTCTTGGTAAAAATTCTGCTGTAGCATTACAGAGAAATATTTTTCATCTGAAATTTTTGTTAACAATGAGAATAATGCTGTACTTTTAAAAAAAAGTACATTTTGAGTAATAGGAGTTAGGCTTATTGTACAGCTGACATTAAAAGCTCAGAAATGTTAATATGTATGAAGTAGCATGAGATGTTGTGAATTTGGGATTTGTTTTGTGTATTGCAGAGCATTGTTGCATCTGCTGGAATATCCAATTCAGAGAAAGGAAAATAAACCTATTTAATCAAGTTGTGCCTTTTTTCCTAAAAATAGATTTAAGGGGTTTTCTTCTGGACTTTTAATTGACATACTTTGCGAATCAGCTGTATTGAATGAAAAATATTCTTTCCATGTGATATTCCTGATTCAGAAACAATGCGGTGGATAGAGAATGTAATTGAAAATAGACTTTGTATCTGTCTCTTGCAGAAGGTACCCATTTTAGCTTAAAAGAAAGCCGATTTAAATATGTTTGCCAAGTTAGGCATTCACACTTCATGTACAAGCTTTGTAGCTATTTTCCTTCTCTGAGTCTTGTGGTAGTGCTGATATGTTCCTTGCATCCTGCTTTTTAGCCTTCTTTCTCTGGGAGACCAATATATTTGAAGCATTGCCATTCCTGCTAAGTCAATAGTGTCTGAAGCTGTTACAGCATCGTCTTTTATGTCATCCTCACAATTGACCCCCAGCTGAGGATGGTTTGATAAGGAAAGTCATGTATTTGAGGTGATTGCTCTGGGGCCTTATCTCTGGGAGATAAAATAAACATATTGAAAGTTGGAATGATAATGTGCTATTGAATGAGTTTGAAAACTGTGTTTGTTTGGTCTGAAAGTGTATTAAATATATCAAGTGTCTTAATACAGACAGGCTGGTTTGACTCGAAAAAAATTGTCTGCCCACCTGCTTCTTTCCTACTGTCTTAGAAAAATAATTACCCTATTTAGAAACTATGGTTCTGGAGAAGAAGTACTCTGACTGAAAGCTGCAGCAGACAGAGTTGTCTTCGCTCTGATTTTATTCTTGCAACTATATTATCAGTAAGATGTTATTGTAATGGGCAGAATAGATTAATCTTTGAGATAAGCAAAAGTTGAACTGATTAATTGTTATGTGGTTTCTTATCGTGTCAAAACCAGAGTTCGTGTTAAAAACAGAAGGGCACTATTGTAAATGTACACTAATACTGAATCTGCTGGTGATGGTAGGTAATGTCCTGTCACCTACCATCCTTTAAAGGTGGTAGGTGAAAGGAGCAGCAGCAAAGTCATAGAAATGTAGTAAATAGGGTGGTAAAATAAATGTAACTGATTCTCATTTTGTAGGCTTACAATATCTTTTTCAGAAGCAAAATTTGTTGATGCTACTTGAAATTTCAAAGTATCAAAGCTACAGATTTAGTGTTCTTCAAGCTTCTTTTTGTCAAGCAACTTCTAGGAAATGGCTCTCAAGTGTTAATTTGTCATTCAATATTCTTCATTTCAAAATATACTTTACTTGGTGTAATTTGCATGTTTTGATTGAGCTATTAATTGAAAAGGAGCTAGTGCTGACTGAGATGAAGGATGCTTTCCTGAAAATTCAAAGTGTTTGTTTGATTGCCATCTCTTGTTCATCTGTTAAACAAAAATATCAACAAAATAGAAAAAACAGCAAATAAATGACTTTTCACAGTGGTTTTTATTCTTATAATTTTTGTAATGTTAGCTCTATTTTAGTAGGGATTTTTTCTTCATTAAGGTCAACAAAAGTGTCAGGGTCACTGGATCTGTGATGATCAGGATGCCAGACTGCACTGAATGTCTCAGTTTCACTTTAGCCTTGACAGTCTTTTATATTTTAACTCTACTGGATGGATGTTCAACTGATAAACTGTGATGAAATGCAAGAGCTTATTGTTATTTCACAAGGAAGCAGCAAACTACTGGCAGGAAAAAAAGTTTGTATTAAAAATATGGAATGAACTATTAACAGAATAAGGTAAGCATGTAACTGTTCTAGTTGAATGAACAGTGAAGAGATTTCCTATAAAAGAAAGTATGATCCCAGGCTGAAAAAAAGTATGGAAGAGCGTCTTGACTTTCATTTCAGTGTTCTTCTTCATAATGACATAAGAAATAGATCGCATAAATTCCTCAGTGGGATACAGCTATTTTCAGTCTTTGAAATTCTACTACTAAACTTTGTTAACAGTCCATCTGAAATGAATGAACATGAATCCTTGAAGTTAGAAAACTGTTACTGCAGCTTTACAGTTTGAAGAGACTTTTATCAAAGGAAAGATATTATGTTTAACAATCCACAGACTTTATTTTTTACAGCGAAATAAAGTATACAAGTACAGAGAAAGAGGGAGACATCAGTTTTTGCTTTGGGAGTTTGAATGTACCTTTATCTTAGCTAAAAATTACAGCTGGGAAAATGGGAGGGGCAGTAGTAGTATTAGCTAGTTGTTAGTAACCAGTAATTAGTGCCTGGATTTTAACCCTCTTTGCTGCAAAGTTCAGCAAAGGCATCTCCAAGATGTATATTTAAGAGTGGTGCAGAGTGGGTTATCAGTCCCAGTGCAGACTCATCTCCTTTTCTGCAAACCTTCCTGGAAGCCTCTGCCCTCTGATTTTCCACTCCTGATGATCAGGATGACGAGCAGTGTCCTCCCCCCTGCTCTGAAGTCTCTTTCCTTTTTTGTTTATAATCTGAGTACTGGTGGTGTGCTTGTTCCAGTATAATAAGCTTGGGTGGGAAATGCTTCAGCCGCCCTGCAGGACTTAGCCTGGAAATGGTTTGAACAGTCCTTGTGGATTTAAGTTAAATCTGCATGCAAGTACTGCTCTTCCCACACTGAAGTTTCTTCTGGTCACAATTCCAGTATTGCAATGCTAAGACTGAGAATTTCTGAAATAATATTTTACAATCATGTTATGGTTTTTTTTGTTTCTTTTAAGATTTGTATATCACATGGAGAAAATTTGAATGTAAAATGAGCTTTAAATAGGAAGAGCTGGAAATTAATCTCTTGTGGAATAGTGCTTGTTCTTCTGTTACCTGATTATAGTCATCAAAGGATACTATAATAGGTTTGAAAATTAAGCTTACTAACGTACTCAGCTTTTTTTCTGGTTTCTAATTTGTGTTTTATTGGATTTTATCTTGCCAGTTGCTATTTCTGAGGCTATTCTTGTCAGAAAATAGGTCTAAAGGAGCAAACGTAGCATGTTTTTTGCTTTATACTTACATATTAAACAAACCTATGTTACTTCATCTGCTCCAGAGGGATTTTAAGTGTATCTCTAATCAGAGTATAAATTTTCGGGGGTACTAAGGTACTAAGGATTTGTCTCACAGGTTTCTGAGTTTTGTTCTTTTTCCCAGTGATTACTGCATTAAATAGTACAAGGATACCAATGTGAAGCAGGCTGATATGTTACTAACACCATAGGCTGATGTTACTGAAGTGTAAAAAACATTGTAAAACATTTTTAAATGGGCAACTGCTTCTGTAAAGTGGGAATGCAGCTCTCAGGGTTTTGTTGCAAAGTACATAAGACATTGTTATTGACACAGCTGATTTTCTCTCTGCTCCCTTACCTTGAGTGTCCGAATTTTAAAACAATGGTAAAATTAACTTGCAGGTATTTCCGTGGAACAGACAAATGCAATAGGTTCTTCCTCCTTGATTCCCATTTAGCCATATTAGAAAACAGTTATTTCAAATAAATAAAAACCCCACATCATTTTACCTCAACATTATTACTTTTTGCATACAGAAGAACAGGACAGAACTAACTGCCTTCTTTGGGTTTGTTGTGCCTTCCAGCAACCAATTTACATTTAGAAAAAGAAATTATTTTTTAAATAGTTCTTTAAATTTTATTATTTATGTTATCTTAACCTCCATATAGGATACGATTAGACAGACTTTGAAATACAGTTTTCTATAGCACTTAGGTTTGGGTAGAAAACAACAGATAATTCTTATGAATACTTAGCAGATACCAGCAGATCAGCTGTCACACTTCTAGTGATTTCAGTCAGTACATTTAAAAAAAAGAGGTGAACTTGTTTTTCAGAGCCATAAGTGTCCTATCATGATGTGTGTTGAACAGTAGTTTCTGTGCGTTTCAAGTAATACAAGCATTCACCCCCAGAAGTTTTCTGCTTGAGTGGGATCTTCTCAAGAAGTCAGAAAGCTGTTGGGAATAGCTGTATTCCCTCCCTCCCTTCCTCCTTCCCTCCCTTCCTTCCATCCATCCATCACAGCAGGGAAAAGGAGAATTAAGGTGTCAGTATTTTTTTTCTGTAAAGGCTTGCAGCAGAATATGACAGTTTCACTTAAGGCCTTTTCTCCTCGTCTGCCTTCCAGTGGAGGTCTCTGAGAAGCCCTCACAGGTGTGTTCGGGTAGTAGGGATACTATTGCATCTTATTAAATTAGTGAATAGCGGTCTTGGCAGTATGGGTTACATTCTGTCTTAACACTAACACTGAATATTTTATTTAATTTAAGCTGTTTCCAAATTACTCATCATATATACTTCTTTTTCTATATGTTCTTAATTTGTTCTCCTTAGAGAATATTATTTAGTAAGATGTAATTTTTCTCTTCTATTTAAAAGGTTTTTTTACTTTTATACTATAGATGATTTCATGATATGAAAAGTTAATTCCAAAATTCCTTATTTATTTCACTACAAGGCTGTAAAGAGCAGTAGTGATGTTAGAGAAGAGGCAGTACTTGTTCTATTCTTAATAAAACCAGGAAATGTAAGCAATAAGATAAACTCTAAATATCAGTTGTTGTTCTTGAAAATTTACAGTATGTCATCTTCCAATTTCTTGACAGTAATGCTTGTAATTAACAATTAGTAATTTTAGAACCAGGAAGAAATTTCTTCTGCTGGTACCTGAAATTTATATTTAAATTCCCTTTTATTTCTCTACAGAAGTACAGAACTTGCTTTTTACTCCCCAGAAAACAGCTTTTGAACTAGTAGTAGTAGCTTATACCTGTTAGCTTGGAAGACTTACTAATTTTATAAATTAATGGAAAATATGTAATGAGTACCAAACTTATTTCTTTCCCATCCTTAAAAGAAACAAAAAGAGGGAGCTGAGGAACTGTGTCATACAGCACAATTTCAGTTTCCAGAAAAATATTGGAGCAAGTAATTGAACCAAATTGTTTGTAGGCACTCAAAGATAAAGGAATTACTGTCAGCTAAACTGGATTTGTCAAAAACAGATAGTCAATTTAGTTTCCTTCTGAGGCAGAAAAACTGGGCATGGATAAGAAATAAATCAGTACATGCTATATTTTGTCATAAGTAAAGGTTTTGACAATAAAAGGATATTTCCATATCCAAGCAAGAGGAACATGGTCTACAGGAAAATACTGTCAAGTGAATATAAAATTTGACTAGCACCTGTTGTAATCATAATTAAGTAGAAATGGAAAATGGAATGATAATGTGAAGTGGGATTTTTGTGGGGTCTTCCACACAGTCCACACAACTCTGTATATTAGGAATGTATTTGTCTTAAATTCGCAGATAGCATGAAACTGTGAGAGAAGATGCAGTTATGCAAAAGGACAAAATGAGAGTTAATAAGGATCTTGACAAAGTGGAGACAGTCTAAAAATATAATGCCGTTTCCTAAAAACAAGGGTAAAAATTTCTCCCCAATTTAGAGAATGAGGGTAAGCCCCAGAAAGTTCTGCAATGCCAAACTGGATATAGAACTGCAGTATCTCCTGCTAGTGAAAAAAATATTATTTTAATATATAGATAGGAGTATAACTTATAATTTGAATTGGTGTCATTCACTCAGTTCAGTCATATCTGAACTGCTTATTCTGGATCCTTGAGGGGATTATCATTTTATCATTAGAAAAAGAAAATTCCACTTCAAAAAGTGTGTGAACATTCCAAAAGGGAACACCAAGATCTGACATAGTCTGACCTACAAGAAAAAATGGACAAACTTGTGACTGACTGGTTTAGGGAAGAGAGGTCTGAAGGGGGGTATGAAAAACCTCTCAAAAGGTTTAAAACTCATAGAGAACTTGGAGGATGGCCACTGACCAGAGAATTTTGGAACCTTTGATTTAGGTGATTTTTAAATGCAGTTTTTCCTACAATAATATGTAGAATTGTAACAAATCTGCTGGAATGTATTTTTACCATTGGAAGATAATTTTTTGACTTACCGGGCAATCATACAGTGTTTAAAATTGTTGCTGAACATGCTCATGCTTCTCTTCTGACCTACGAATGACTATGTGTTGCTGAATAGTCACAGCAAGGCTCATCATCCAATTTCTGTCAGTGTTAATTGCCTGCTCATAAATGTGCAATTGTGTGTGATTCGATGACAAAGGATAACCCAGCCAGACTTGGGGAACTGAAATCATCATGCAGAGCTCAGGTAGAATCCAAACAGCTAACTTAGGTCATGTGAAAAGCCCTTTACATAGTGTGCTCTATTGGTAAATGGTTTTGCTTCACAGGAGACTGTTCCTGCTAGCAATATCTTTTCAGAAATAATGGCCTTTAAGTGATACACAGGACAGCTGCTTCAAAGGTTTCAAAAAAGAGGGAGGGTGGAAAAGGAGGTGAAAATCAGCAGCAGAAAGTAAGCTGATTCTGTATGTCATCATAGTAGATGAAACATTTAGCAAAAGAATGAGTTAATTTACTTGTGCTTGGAAATTCCATTTTATTGTATAGTTAAGATTTGTTACAGTAGTCTGGGATGAATATGATGTAATGGCTAAAACTTTTTCCCAGCTGAAATTAGTTTCTAATATGACTGGTCACATGTCATGTTCCTATTACAAAGAACACAGGTAAAACACCTGATTTTTTTTTTTATTATGTTCTGTGGATTCAGTCAATTAGTTTCTGTGGATTTTTTCAAAACAATAACCTTAACCTTTTCTTTTCATTTGTTAGACAGGAGACATAAGTGGGAGAGAAGTGGTTTCTGCACTGATTTGCAAATAAAAGGATTAAACCTATATTTCTGCAGCCCTCTTAATTTTATTTTTTTCCATTCAGTGTGCCATAAAGTGACATACTGGTTTGATGTGTCTGTTTTCTGGTCCTCTTAGTAAAAGTAATGCATTATCTTTCATTGTAATTTTCTTTTTCCTAATCAAAATGGTGCCACTCCTCTTTATTTCTTCACACAATCTGTGGTCTACTGCCTCTTCCCTTTCTTAATTTTTGTGCTGTTTTTGAGGTGTTTTGTTGGTGTGTCGGTTGTTCTTTTTGAACATCTTATTCCCAGCTTATATGTTCATTATAGTATCTCTTTGATTTTTTTTTTCTCCTGAAATCAACTTGATAGCAATATTTCAAACTGAGAGTAATGTGAAATTACGAATCTGTGTTAATGAACAAAGCACAAGAACAAGGCATATTGCACCGAGTTTACAATCAGAGAAAGAAAAGAAACAAACATGAATAACTGACTAGAATAAGAGCTAATCAGTACAGATTACTCTCAAAGATGATTCTTCTTGAAAAGTTATCTGAAGAGTTAGTAATTTTGACAAGCAAGGTAAAGGTGGTCTTTTGCAATTGTATGGGCAAATGAGTATGGAGCTTGACACTAAAGGCACTATTGAGAAAAAGTGATGTGAAATGCTTGGAAATACAAGCAGTGTTCAAATATTTTAAAAGGTGGAGGTAAAAATGATGTGTTAAACTTTAGAATTAACATTCACTGCCATTTTTAAATTGTTCAACTAAAGACCATGGAAGTACAGAAGAAAATGAGCTTTAAGCAGGGAGTGGGGCCATCTTCACTTTTTCTCCTGGCTGCGATCTTTCTCTCCATCAAAGTTCTTCGCACTAAAGAACACTTAAAATTGGGTACACTACACATTCTTGTCTTGGGCAAATAGCTAACAGATCTTATTTTGGATTCAAGATTAAGACTGGAACTATATAGGAGTGTAGCAATTCAATTTTCCTTTCTCATGGATGGAAGTTTAAAAACTCTATGAGCTTTAAAGGCTCTAAAGATAGATACATCAAATATTCTTTCCTTGAGTGACCTGTTAAAACCATTGCATGTCAGAAGTGATGAATAGTTTTTGTGGGTTCTGGGCAAGTTTCTGATCGATTGGTTGCTAGTTAATGAGGGAGAAGAAGGGCGAGTGCTGAAGTCCAGCTGACTGTGCGAGGGCACACCTGCCTTTTCTCTTTACCTCATTTTGTCTGTAATGAAGGAACCAATTGGTTTAGAACAATCAATGCTGACCTGTTAGGATCAGGCAATGTTCTGCCATTGCCAAGGCAATTAAATTCAGCGGAGCAAGGATTAAGGGAAAAAGTAAGAAAGGACTTCAAACTTTGAATTGAGTAAGATCTACATTGATATTTTAAAGTTGGCAAAAAACCCCAACCCAATATAGTTAAAAAGAATTAATCATTATCGTGTTCTCTTTTGTGTGAGATTGGGAATGCCAACATCATTGTCATTTGTCCTTTAAATTCTGTTTCTGTGACTGGGAATTTCTGCGCAGTGTAGTGTGTGTATTTGGAGGAGGCAGTTTGCTTCAAAATTTCATATTTGTAGTTGAAAATTTCCCCCATTGTTCTTCATTGTGTTCTGCACTATTGAAATCATAGGCTATTTATGTTCATAAAATAATTCATTCAAACTGAGGTGAGTAAAAATAAAGCTCAAACCCTTAGTATATGAATTTACTTCTCATCAAGTGTTAATTTTAGAAAATTTTTCATATGTTTTAAGATTTTAATATTAATTTAAATCTTTTGTTGCCTTCTATGGATGCCTTTAAAAGGAAATTACTTGTTTTCTGTAAGAGTTTTGGCCTTATCAAAAGAAATATATTTGGCCGGTCGGAATTCACTTACATAAAATGCTAGTTTCCTGCTCCATATTTTACATAATTTACAGAATCATTGACTGTGTATATTAACTGGCAATATTATTGATGTTAAATAAAATGTCAGGATCTCCCTTCTGCTCTTCTTTCCTGTTTGGAAGAGGCTTAAGTATTGTTTTATAAGGGTTATCCATTCGGAGTCCAGAACTTCATTTTTAACATTTCTGTTAAAAAAGCCAAAACCATTCAGGCAAACATAAAATCTTGTTTAAAAATTTTGAAGTATAATATTAAAGTAATAATATCAAAATATGGTTTATTTTTCCATCTGATAATCTCAATTTTACTTGATTGACCTGTTTCAGGGCAGAGAAGGGGTAACCTTCACCTCTTTCAACTTCAGAAAAATCAGAGGTCGTGAATATATATAAAGTTCTTTTAAGCATCAACTGCATGTTGTCATTTTAACTGTCACTACATGAACATCCTTTGGTTTGTGTTTGCCCTTGAGCAGCTGAGGTGTGCAATCCTATTATTTCAAGCTTTTAAAGCATTTTTATTGGATCTTTGTAATGGAGTATTATGTTACATCAACTTCCTAATTTGAAATCTGAAGCTTCTAAGCTAATAGGTCATGCCCATTCTATTTATTAACTGTGGCTTTGTGCTGACTTATTTTCAGGCGTGTTTATATATACGTACATATAAACAATTCTAAAGTTAAAATAATCATATGTCCTGTAATGGCTAGGAGGACTGAAAATTCTCGAGGCTGCTTTCTGGTGTGCTACTTTTTGGAAAGAATTGTTCCCCCTGCAGTAGTCTCCACCAGTTAGTTTTCAGATATAATTGGAGAAACTCTTTTTCTTTATGTTTGAATATGTTGACCACAGAGCAAATGTTCTACTTTAAAGCAAAATATCAAATGTAGGCACTTCAGAGGTCATTGTTAGATTGGTAGATTTCTGCCCTTGGCATGGGGTGTGTGCTAATGATGGCTAGTGCTAATGACTTCTGTCCTGAATGTATCCTTTTTTAGGATATCTGATGCAGAAAAGTTTTGAGATAGTTTTGGCTTTTTTTGCTAATTGCATGCTTGTAAGGCATGGGCAGGTTTAATGTTAATTTTCACACTGAATTTAATATAGAGTAAGAACACTGTGTGTAAGCCTGTATCAGTTACCAATGAAGTGAGTTCTGGGTACCGTGGAGTATACTAATGTTCTGGAACAAACAGTTTAAAGTAATAATATCAAAGTATGGTTTATTTTTCCATCTGATAATCTCAATTTTACTTGATTGACCTGTTTCAGGGCAGAGAAGGGGTAACCTTCACCTCTTTCAACTTCAGAAAAATCAGAGGTCGTGAATATATATAAAGTTCTTTTAAGCATCAACTGCATGTTGTCATTTTAACTGTCACTACATGAACATCCTTTGGTTTGTGTTTGCCCTTGAGCAGCTGAGGTGTGCAATCCTATTATTTCAAGCTTTTAAAGCATTTTTATTGGATCTTTGTAATGGAGTATTATGTTACATCAACTTCCTAATTTGAAATCTGAAGCTTCTAAGCTAATAGGTCATGCCCATTCTATTTATTAACTGTGGCTTTGTGCTGACTTATTTTCAGGCGTGTTTATATATATGTACATATAAACAATTCTAAAGTTAAAATAATCGTATGTCCTGTAATGGCTAGGAGGACTGAAAATTCTTGAGGCTGCTTTCTGGTGTGCTACTTTTTGGAAAGAATTGTTCCCCCTGCAGTAGTCTCCACCAGTTAGTTTTCAGATATAATTGGAGAAACTCTTTTTCTTTATGTTTGAATATGTTGACCACAGAGCAAATGTTCTACTTTAAAGCAAAATATCAAATGTAGGCACTTCAGAGGTCATTGTTAGATTGGTAGATTTCTGCCCTTGGCATGGGGTGTGTGCTAATGATGGCTAGTGCTAATGACTTCTGTCCTGAATGTATCCTTTTTTAGGATATCTGATGCAGAAAAGTTTTGAGATAGTTTTGGCTTTTTTTGCTAATTGCATGCTTGTAAGGCATGGGGCAGGTTTAATGTTAATTTTCACGCTGAATTTAATATAGAGTAAGAACACTGTGTGTAAGCCTGTATCAGTTACCAATGAAGTGAGTTCTGGGTACCGTGGAGTATACTAATGTTCTGGAACAAACAGTTTAAAAAAGGCCTGGAACAGATGGTTTAAAAAAAAGAAGAGCCAAAGAGTATTCATCCTTTGATAGGGAGAAAAATTGGTTTTGGCTTATTCTGATCTGGTGCAGAGCTTAGCTGTGATTGTAGTGAACACACTAACAATAGTGTTTATAAATACAGATATAAATTGGTAGGAGAATATTTCAAGTAATATATCCCTTTTAAAAGGGAAGGGATGTGTTAGCCATGTGTGAACTCACTCAAAAACTAGTGGTTTGTGCTTTAGCTTTTGTGCCAAAACAAGAGTGATTTTTCCAGGTCAAAAGGTTCACCATGGTTTCACCTTTTTATTTATATGAAGTCTGGTCTCTAGTCCAGACCTTTCATTAAACTACAGGTCTGAAATATCCCTTTCTGGAAAGGGATATCATAGCATAAAATATAAGTAATCCCTCTAAAAATGTATTTTTGATGACAGTTTAATATTTTAAAAGTCATGAAGGTTTGAGTTATAATTTAAATGTGTCTCAGGCCTTTAGCTTTAGTATTTATGAGAATGTGAGTGATTTCAAGGCTCAGTTTTTTGGTGCAGAGTAGGCAGATTCATAGACCTCACCAGTGAAAAGCAGACATGGTTCATACCAGTCATAGTAAGGTGCACCTGCACTGCTGTTCATTTGCAGTGCACATAAAGCAGACTTTGAATTTTATTTATTCATTCTAGATGTCCTTTTTAGTTTATATATGTGCAATGTTATTGCTTTGAAACAGAGGTGGAAAACCAAACCTGTAGGTGCAGAACTAAAAGCATATATACAGGGTTTACTTTTTAGAATACTTAGAATACTGCATTAAGAGTGAATTATTGATAAGAAAAATGAGCTTTGAATTTTTAATAGTTAATATTGACAACGCATACCTAGCAAGATATTTGCAAAATGGTGCTGTTTTTCCAAACCTTTTTTTTGGTTTCCTTTTGTCTTTCACAAAACATGGTGAATATTTTGATGTCTGAAACAAAATCTGTTAAGAGGTGTCACAGTAAAATCAGATCTCATTTGTATGGGGAAATATTTGGTTACTTTTCGCTATGAGCGTAAATAGTACTGAAAGTAAGTTCCTTTAAAAATATGTGTTGAAATGAGATAGGTATAGAATAATGTGGAGCTGCCTATTTATTAATTTGCACTGCATTTTCTCCTTTTTCTTTTCTTTTTTTTTTTTTTTTTTTTTTTTGTCACTCTTCCTACCATTTCTGTTCTTTCCCTAATTTTATGGGTTGTTTGGTTGGTTGTGGTGGAGGGGGTTTGTTATTGTTTTGTTTTTTCTCTTTGTTTAAGTATCTCTCCTGAAACGTGGGTAGATGTCAAGACTTGTAGATTAGTTGATCTTCTTTTAGCATTACATCTCATTTTGTTAGATGCTGGTTGCTCAAATTGCTTGTCACATACAGTCATACATCTTTATATAGGATCTAGTTGTAATGTTTTCACCAAATAGTTCATGTCATTGATATTTATATGTAGAATGGAATCAGACATTGAGCAAATAATTTTTGGTATTCCGGCTATAGAAAATTATTAGAGCTGAAATTTGTTCGTGTCCAGTCACTGTATTTCTGGTTTACTTACTTACTTGTGGAAAATTAGCAAATTCAGTAGAATCCCTGAGTATAAGAGAGAGCTTCAAATGCAGTTTGATAACACAGAAATCCTGTTTCTATGCTGTTTGTGTATAGCAAAATGAAGGCATGATCCCAACATGAGTTAAACTTCCATATTTTAACTTTAATCTGGCTACCATGGATAATAATAGGTGAGTGGTAGAGGGATGCAGGTTTCAGCTACTGCGATTCTGAGGGTTATTTGTTAGACTTGCATGTGTTTTAATCCGTAATGTAAGGTGTAAAGCCAATGGTACTTTAGCATAAAAATTACCATTACTTTGTTTCCTTATGCTTTGGTCACCATATCTGTGGTCCAGGACTCCTTTCTCTTAAATCTGCTCATAAACCAATCTTTTGCTAGCATTTTGATGTTACTGGGATCTTTTTCCTGAATGGATCTTTTTCCTGAATGGATGTTTTGAATCTGAAAATTGAAGTGTTTAGAGTCAACTGTGTGTCTTTAGATAGAAACAATGACCAGACTTCTCTGAACTAATACTATAATGTAATATAAAGAAAATTATCAGAAAGTTTGAGTTTAGTTTAGGATTGATGCAGTTGAGTCATTAGGGGTTGTAGGTCATCAAGAAAGCTCTCTGATGAGGTATATAAAAAATGGTTGGAGTATACATCAAAAGATATGTATTACATAGATCAATACTACAGTTACCTGCTAAATATATGGGCAGTAGGGTGTTTAAGAGTCATTTTATGATTAAAAGTACACAGGTTAATTATTGATTTCCACTAAAATCTGGAGACTGTATTCTAAGTATATCAAGATTCATTTTGACTAAGTACCCTGTCTAGTTCAGGATACATGACATAGTAGGGTGACTGGGTGTCAAGGTGAAGGAAAGAATGTGTGAATAGAGAGGTGGAGAATAAAAGGTATGAAAATTAAGTGTGAAAAATTGACTTTCAGCATAGGTAGAGAAGGTCAGAGAGGCCAGGTGAGGAAGGTCAGATGGGGGAGCCTCAGTACTGAAGTTCAAAGGTTCTGCTCCATGAAGGACAGAGAGAAGTCACAGCCTTGTAGTCTCTGTAAATGTCTAGTAAATGAAAAATAGCAGTAAATAATATTGATTGCCTCCATTTCTAAATGGATATTTATGTCATTATACTGAGAATAATAATATTATTATTGAGGAAAAGGTACTATTAGACTGATAATAGCCACCTAACTGACATCAGTTACAACTAGGAATAAAGCAATGAAGTATGACAAAGAGCTGCCTCCTGAAACATGTTCTCACTGCGTTCATATATAAGAATAAAATGCATTAACTTATCTTTTAGCTATGTATCAAAATAATGCAGTAGTGAGTTCAAATTATCAGCTTAATAAAGTGAAGTAGATGTTTTAAAAGGTAATGCAAGACATTCAGGAAAATTGAATTGATGTGCTAATGAAGTTTGTGCCCATAGAACTGAGATTCATATAACTGTGTGGTAGATTCATTTAAAAGACACTCTTCCACAGAGCGCTTCTGTCACTTCTGAGGCAAGAATAGTGTTATTTAAAGGAAAAAATCTGCTTGAAGAAGATACAATACAACCTAATGCCTTTCAGTGGCCGTTTTTCCAGTGTAATGTTGTAATGATTTAATTGGATTTCAGGTAGGAGAGCGTTGTGTATGCTCACAGCCACTTTGGGAAGGCCACATACAAGGTAATAACAATGGAGAGCTATCAAATATCCTGAGGGTAGCTGTGGTGAAAGAAGCACATGAATAGAGCAGCTTAGCTGATTCCAACACAAATGTGTAACTGCGGGTTTCTGATGGACTGTACAATTGTTAGAGCTAATATCCTAAATCACTGATTTCATTCTCATGACCTTGCCTGCTGTGCAGTATAAGGAAATACCTTTTACTTATTTTTCTTTTTTTGTCTTCTCCTATGCTTTTTTTTCCTGACTTTTTAGTTCAAGTATAGTGGTTTATTTCTTCATTGAGGAGTCACATTCTAAGTGCTAGCTGAGTAAATTCAGAAACAGTCAAAAATAGAAGTCAAAGAAAACAAGTTCCCATCAAACTAAATGTTGGAAACTCTTGTCAGTGCTAGAGATGTGCTATATAAGCGGAATTCTTCTTCCAGCTGCTATTGAGGTGAAATCCGAAGCGTGACACAGGTTTATAAGGTGGTGTCAAGGATATTGTGGTAAGCATTTAGATGGATCAGAGCACTTAAAAAATCTCCTTCACATTTTCTTTAGGTATATATATATATGTATGTATGAATTTTTGAGCTGCATTTCAGTGGTTTTGAACATAGTTCAAAATTTAACAGTAGAGGAAAAAGATATCAAGATTTATCGGATTTGGGGTCTAATACAGTACCTTTTTGAGTAATGAAAATATTTCAGAAACAGCTTTAAGCTCAGAAAAGAAGTACTACATGTCATCTGAATTGAAAAAGGCAGAGGTTTATGAAAAAGAAATAAGTTTGTTACATTAGAGGATCCTAGGTAGATCATTAAATTATTTAAGAATCCTTTATTTTGTCATAACTTGGCTCTAAGCCTATTGATTTGCAACTTCCTGCATTTTCAGTGTAGTTCTTATGCTCAGTGTGTTTGTTACTTTTCTTTCAAACAGTTGATGAAACTGCTCTTTGGCAGTTTTTAATATATAGATAGCCAAATGGATGATGGTTTAATGCATTCTGTCTTCAAGTAGGCATTCAGATAAAGCTCTGTTTCATTCTCAGATAAGAGATTCTTTGTTCATAGCGAAGGAAGTTATTACTCTGGTGGCTTTTTCCATGGCCATAAAGCTTACTTCACTACAGAAGTAGTCATCCTGCAACTGTTCAAAGTTTTTGTGCACAGACAAGTACTGACTTTCTCATGTCCTTTCAAAGCCCTGAGGAATCTGTTAAGTATTTGGAAGGCATTACTAAGAAAGACCAAGGCAGATCTTTTGTTGTTACTGATACAAATATGCATTATTGTTGTCTTAAACACAGGCTTGTTACAACCTGGCAGCATCAATTCAGACACTGAGGAGGGTAATTTCTATTTTTTATTCTAGTTTGCTCCAAGTAGGGATCTGGGTGGTAATGCATGAAATGTTAAAGCTTTACGCTTTTTATGCATTTCAACAAACAAATGCATCAGCATTCATTGGTTAGCAATTACATAACTTTTGCATTAATTAGTACCCAAACCCGTATTTGTTAGTTATATTCCTTACTTCCCATGTTAATTATTCTGTAAGTAGTGTTCTTCCTTCCATTTGAGTCTGGAGTCCCTTCTGAGGAGGTGGTCAGTGTATCAATGGTTGCAATCTCCCTCTGGAGTAGTATCACCTAGAAGTAACCTATGTGCAGCTTAGTCAGTGTTAGGGGTATTTTGGGTAGGTGAGAACTTCACTTCTTATTACACTCTAAAAGAAATAAAGTTTGCAAGAAAAGCCTTACTTTTTTTTTTTTTTTTTTTCTGGTTGCCATTTCTTCTCTTCTACTGCACCCAAAATGATTTAAAGATTTATGAAATTAGATTTAAAACAGTGTCATATTTTTAGATGCTTAACCACAGGAAGAGAACTTCTTGAGTGGTTATTGTTCTTTGGTTAATGAACCAATTGAAGAGATCTGAATTCAGTAGCTTAGTCAATATATTTCTGTT
Source organism: Emberiza elegans (assembly GCA_024865655.1). NCBI lineage: Eukaryota > Metazoa > Chordata > Aves > Passeriformes > Fringillidae > Emberiza > Emberiza elegans. The sequence continues at coordinate 19,818,530 of JALJVW010002597.1, read as the reverse complement.
TTCTGCAGGTCTGCTCACAAGTTATAGTGGTGTATTTCATTGAGATGTCAAACATAAGTTATTTTTGTTTTGTAGGAGAACAAGAACTATATTTTAACAAAATAATAACCACTCCAGGCTGATGATAATGTTTCAGTGAATAAATATCCATTGTAATCAGTTTAATTGGTGCAATACTGCGGAGTGCTGTTCTGAATTAAACAGTTCTTACTGGTTATTAAATCAGCAAGAGAAATGTGGCAAATGTTGTGTGATACATGTGGCTCTAACTCTACAATTAAAACAAATTAAAAAAAGTAAAGCAGTGTGAACAAGAAATCGATATAGTAGTTGTCTGTCTTAAATGTCTTAAATGCTGTGTTTTTAACCATAATTCAACTATTCTCACATGAACTTGAGTTTCTGGGTATTTTATTATTTGTGTACATACATTGGAAGTCACTACCCTTCCCTTTTGCCATCTCATTGTTGATGAGCTGTGTAGGAGTGTTTGTACAGGTTAATGCAGACCACCTACTTGTAATCCAAATTTATGATCTTCTTTCACCATGTCATCAATTATTTTCAGTAAAACACAATTTGATTTTAAAAGAACTAGACCTATGAAGCTTACGAGATGGAATCTGCTGCACTGTCTGTGTTTGATGAATAGGCCCATAAATAATATTTCTTTTGTCCTTTATTTTATAGCTCAGTTCAGACCTGCAGTAGCTAAGAGTTGGGTCTTCAGTATGCTGGAAAGTATAAGCAAGGAAGTTTAGAGACACTGATTAACTGAGGTACCAATGGTTTATGTATAGCAGATGATACTGCTAGTGGATATAATGTGAGATTTTTTTCATAAAAGACAGAACTTGGAGAATTTAGAAATAATTGGTTGATGGTTTTACTGTTCTGTCTCACATCAGACATTTGTTTCACAAACACTCTTTCATAGTATTTGATAGATATTTCATGTGAATTTTAGTCTTCAATAATAATTTCTAAAATTCATCTAAAGAATGATCGTAGTTTAAAAGTTTGGCTAAGCTGTGTGTTATCAGGAGCAGAACAGGTATTGCACACTTTATTTTAGAAAGGAGCACCAAAGCACTCAGTACTGACATTCCACTGCCTTGGGTGGGACATTACTTGTAATTTTTTATTTTTAGTGGTTTTGTTCCTAAAAGCATTGTTCCTAATGTTGAACAATTGAACTTGATGTTTCTTGTGATACAGGTACTGTTGGCTGGTGTCTGTAAATCCATAAATCTCTGGTAGTACGGGGGTTTAATAATTGTAGGATCATATCTTTAGTTAAAGAACCAAATCTTGTTCAGTTAACAAAGGCATTCTTGTCCCAGATCCAGACCACACTGGAGTAACACTACATACTACACAAAATGTTTAAAATGTATGAGACATACTTTGCTTAATGAATTACCCCATATTTCAGCATTCCAAAACTGAGTAGCAAATTTGAAATCGAGCCAGCAATACTTGGAATCAATTTTCTAACCACCTGCAAGTATAAGGAGTTGCATCTGTTGGTACAAGTTTTCAAATAATAAAAATATTGATGAAAAATATATAATCAGTCATTTTTATGTTACCAATACTTAGCTGATTTCATTTGAGTGTTGTTTAGTAGTTTTCTAGTATAATTTTAACATAATGGATGGTAAGGTTTCTTGCATATATCCTTGGATGTATTTTTCTGTAAGTAAAATGTTATACTGTTTGGATAGGAGTGGTGGTTTATTTAGTGGTTGAGCATTTAGTTTATTTGTTTGTTAGTCAGTTTGTTAGGGTTTTTTTTTGCCTTAAACATTTAATTCTTCACATGTATTTTTGACCCCCTTTTGAGGGCCCTAGAGGTCTTCTCTTATTTTCTTATGCCTGTGAGCTCAAATACCAGGAGTTACTATGTTTCTGATTAGTAATGATGCATCCAAATAACATTTATATTAAAAGGATTCTTTCAATAATTGCCTCCTTTTTAAAAAATAATTTTCAGAGTTTTTTTTTAATCCACCCTTCCTTATCACTGTCTGACAGATTTTTGTGATGCCAGAGCTAAATACAAATTTTTGTATATATCTGCATTACAGTTTTATAGGATGAATTTCATATTTCCTTGCTTTTTTAAGCACAGGTCAAAAGCATTGTTATTTCTTTGTTTAGCTACCTTGATGTGGATTGAAATCAATGTGTCTTTCTTTTCCTTCCTTGTGTCCTTCCATCCTCCCTCACTTTTTTCTAATACTTTTCAGGTATTTCTTTCTCATACTGTTTATAGTCTGATTCTAGTCTAGATCTAGACAGCACTTACTGAAGTGCCACTGGAGCAAGAAAGAAGTATTGCATGATAAATTCACAGACTGGTGCAGCATGAGAAGCTGGGGAAAATGGCAAACATTCTCAGATTTTGCTGAACAGCACTTTCCTGTATTTTCTCGTTTTATTCGATATGTTTAAAAATGTGGAAGCTTCAATGTATCTATATAATGAAGCTCAATTGATCCTGAGTCATAAAACCTCATGAGGATGTAGTGTGAGTCAAAGAAAGTTAGTTCTATTGAAGAGGAGATTCACTTTGGAAAGAATGTGGCTTTGTGTCACATCAGCCTGGAAGGTGTGCAGCACCAGCTTGTGTCTGTTCTCTGAATCCCCCTGTCCAGTTTGTTTTAGAACTAGACTTTCTGAAGAACAGTGCTTTCTTCTCTATTTAAAGACTCCTTTTTTCTGTACAGTTAAATTTAATAGAGTCCCATTTTATGTATTCAGTAGAGATGGCATAAATGAAGGTGATATTTAAGTTGTGCTTGGCTGCAAAGTCAAATCAGGAATATGGTTTAAATGTAGATTTCATGACATCCAAATCTTCATATCTTCTCGTATTTTATTTTGTGTTCTTATAGTGGAAGTCCATTATGAGAACTGGTGTAATTGCAGATTTCTGCTCATATCTAGATGGGTTCTAGGAAATTGAGCTGTTTTGGGTTGAGGTCTGACCCAAAATAAAACCAGGTGAACCAGTTCACATTTGAGAACTTCAATGGAACTAGAGATGCATACAGGTGAAGATGGACGTTAAAGCCAGTTTACCTGAAATTGTTTTTTTTTCTGTTTTAAAGAAATAAAAATTGGAAATCATTAGAAAAGAACAAAGCATTTGTAAATTTATTGTTCTTACAGATTATGTATGGAATACACAACATACTGCCACATTGTGCAAGTTTTACTTATGTGCCAAAGCCCATCAGTGTTAATTTGGTTATATCCTTTGAGAAGCACTGGTTGATTGGATTACATATTGCTTACATGTGGTATAAAATTACATGTCCTGTTTAAGTGTTGTATACCAATATTTTTAGTCACTTGAATGCCCCAGCATAAAATACCTGCATACACATACTGGCACATTCCAAAGGGAAATGTGCTGTGTTTTCAAACTGCTTCACTGTCGGTTGTATTTCCAAGGTGAAAATGTTTGTTACTGTCCAGGCTTTGTAGGTGTTAGATGTACTTTTTCTACTGGAGTTCAATGATTTTGTCTTGTGTAAGTGTTTTATTTAATTTGTCACAGTTGTTTTCAATATTTGCAGCAGGGATTTCCTCTGGTATAAAATAGACTTTATTAGACTTGCCTGTCTAAGGGCAGGAAAACTTGTCTTCTGTCAAAAGACAGATATGCTTTTCATGTTTGTTCTGGCTTAATTATTTATATTATGTATTTATTTGTGTCCACTGTTCTCCCACATGATTTAATGCTGGCAATAGATTTTTCTTCCTTGTTTTTTCTATCTTCCTGCCACAGGTCTGTTGATTCAGCTGTGTGAGTCTGAAGGATTATTCATTTTCAGGAGTTGTCAATAAATGGAGATTAGGCGGTGTTGAATAACACTGTTTCCTTTTCCACTGAAAAACAAACACAATGTCTTCTAATGCCCTTGTGTGTTGGGCTGTGCCTCTTTGTGGCAGTGATTGGAATGTGAATGTCAGTGGTTTTAAGCAGTTAGAGGTAAAAAGCCTGTAGTAATTCTGGCACTGGTGTCTCATAGCAAATGCTCCACAAAGGAGAATGAAATGCCAATTTCATAAAAACACATTTTGTACTTAGTAGATTTAGTTCTTTGAGTTTGCTGTTGCTGTTCTAGGTTGCTTTGCCAGTTACTGAAGAGCGGATATCTGCAAAATACCTGTTAATTTCCATTCCCTCCGCTTATTTAGTCTTCTGTCTCAATAGTCTCAAGGAATTGGAATTTGTGCTTAATATATTTTAGTTTGTCTGTATCTTACTGCTGTTATTATAATGAAGGATTAAAATTACTCCTAGAGTATGCATATTTTCATGCTTTGACATGTATTTCCTAAGCACTGTTGTGATGATGTAGGCAACTGAGCTTTGGTGTTTGTGGTCCTCTAGGGTATCCACAGCAGAATCAGTGGTGTGATCTGCAGCAGCTGTTATCTGAATTATATGTGTCAGGTTTACAGATGTAAAGAACAGAAGTAAAACATAATTAGTTGTTCAGATATGTAGTCACATCAAAGTACAAATATTGTAATTTCATATGAAGGAGAAGAATTGCTCAGGGAAGAATGGGGGATGAATGAGAGATGTTGCCATGTAGGTACCTAATTAATCAACCCAGGTCAAATTTCAGTCATTTAAAAGTCTACCAAGATCTAGTAGAACATGCTATTTCCCTATAGTCAAAACAATTTTCTTGGTAGTGGGGGAAAAAACCCCACCAACCATATTTTTCTGATATTCCTGTTGTGAGGATTTTAAGGTCATGTGTAGCTTGACTCTATCTGTCTAGAGAAGTTTGTGACATGTGAATGAAACTCTAGAGCACATTATATATTATCAGTATCCATTATTCTCAAAAAGGGCCAGAAAATAAAAGTAAGGGGCAAAATTTTCGTGTTGCATTGCTGTTTACCTGCTAGGGAAGTTTAAATCCCACAAATTGATCAAGGTTTTTTCTTTAAAGAATGATTCGGGGGTTTTTCTGTATTCCAGTCTTATCAGTGGAGTCTAACGTCCAACAACAGTGGAGCTAGTCTAGGCATTGGACTGTGATTCTTTTATTCTGCAATCACACAAAGATTCATAGATAACTTTGTGTCCTATGGACATGCTTTGTTACTGACAGGAATTTGAACAACTTTCAACTGCTCTGAACAAACAATCAAGAAGTTTGCTCTAATGATAGAATTTTATAACACAAAAAGTCTAAGTAAATTAGCTTTTAAAGCTAATTATGAAGCAGTTTCTTGTGTTCCTATTAATCTTGTTACTTTGTTTATTCTCTAAGCTCTTTAATGCAAGGAAGCGTAACTGAAGGATGTCAAAGTACATCTCCATTAGTAACACTCTGGTGGTTTGACTGTGCATTTTATCCAAGCAACGCAACTCAATCAATATCTTCCTTGCCTGGGAGAGTCAAGGGAGTGTCTATGGAAAGCCAGGCTCCATGTGCACTTCAAAACATTGCAAAATTATTCCTGTGTTTAATTGAATTCTGTGCTTCTGAGGCTGGAGGGAACAAGATCAGTTACCGTTGTCGAATTTCGGACATTCCCTGTGTGTTTAGGGTTCAAACTGTGGTCATGAGTTCATAAGAAAAAGTCAGCTGGTTCACTTGGGCAGGTCTGGGGGAACACCTCCTGTTTGCCTGCCTGTCAACCAAGACTCCTGCAATACTCTTCACAGTTATTGGCACAGCTACAGCATAAGGGCTAAGTTCTGCTTTACTCTTAAAACACAGGTTCATCTTCTTTATGAATAATAAATATTTTCTCCACTTTTGCAACTTTGTTTTTTCGACATAAAATGACTTTCAGGACATTTGCTACTGTGATAATTGATTGATCTGTGAGTTAATATTAATTAGGCAATAGCATAAAATTATTTGTTCCAAGTTATGATTATTATAATTTCTAAGTGAAATTTGGAGGCTGAGCATTAGCAGAGGAAATAGCTATGATGGTTGTTTTATTTGTTAAAAAGAAAATCTCAGAAAATATGCTGTGTATCTTCTCAATTTGATCTGATGAAGAGCACAAGCCAAAATGATGCTGTTGGTGAATGGCCAATATAATTATACCATGTAAATGAGAGACAGACTAAGGATATTGCTTAAGATTCATACATTCTGATAGTTGATAATTGAAATGAGTTAAATTCATACAAAGCTTTCTGTAAGTGTGGGTAACCCACCTTGTGAAGTAATTGGTATTTGGTTTAGGTAGTTTTCTGGTTGCTTGTTCAGCATTTATTGAGAGGTGTACTATAGTCCTTTTGAGATTTTTCAAAATTTATAGTAAGAACTGTTGTATCTCTTCAGAAAATGCAGGATCAGACTGAATCAAGTGGTTGTTTATGGAAGGTGTAGCCCCCAGGGTAATGCAGCAGGCGAATAGGTCACAGTGCTTGAGAGCAGCTCTATTTGATTTGCAATTGGGGTGTGGAAATGTGAGTTATACCACCACGAACGACGCCCAGAATAGCTTTATTTCATAATATTTGAATGAGGTTTTCTTCATTATTACTAAAAGATACACCAACAGAGATTGATATCCTGTACATCCAGTGTTAGAATTAGAAAGAGTCTTAATAAAATGGAATTGATTTTTGACTTTGAAAGAAAAGCCTGACTCCTTTTTTGGGCTTGTCCTGGCTGTATGAAATTTTTCACAGTGCTGAAAATATATTGGTAAAAGGATGATTATTACTGTTGTTCTTGTTATTATTATTACTGTTATTATTAGTATTTAAAACCTCCATGAACACATATTTTCACTAACAGACCATTTCTGAAACAGAAGGTCCCCAGTTTTGCTTTTCTTGGCAAATTAATCCAGAAACATTTTTAACAGATTCCACATCTCTTTAAAGATTTTTTTTCTTCTTAAATTGCACTGGAGCCAGCATGAAATGCTGGACTAGATGCAAACCTGCTATGAAATTGATATTCTTTTTTACTCCTTTTTCTTTTTTTTTAAACAGTTACTCAGTTCTTATGGGTCTGCACGGTATAGTCTAATTGAATCAGTTACATTTAAGTGCACAGAAGTTGGTTATTTTTAACTTATGCTGTTTACCTTTTTTTTGTTTCCCTATAGGTATATTCGAATTGTTGGGACCCACAACACAGTGAACAAAGTTTTCCATGTTGTGGCATTTGAATGCATGTTCACGAACAAATCCTTTACCCTTGAGAAAGGTCTGATAGGTAAGAGATAAAACCATTTTCCTTTTTTATGAACTGGTGTAAACACTTGTCTTGTCTTTTAAAGCTGGCCATTACTGCACTCCTGTTTCCATCCAGAAATCTCTAAATTGAGTTAAACAATGTTGTAAGCATAGAATTAACTGGCTAATCCTTACAACTTCTATGAACTTCCAGTACTATGGATTCATTAATGATGCTGCAGGAATGCTGAAATTCAGATCAACTGCTGCTGACAAAGGCACTCGCAGCTGAGTCAGGTCAGTGCTGGCAATATGATTTTTTCTTTGCATGTCACAGTATGGTTGCTCATGCTTCCCAGTAGGTTAGCCTGAATTCTTTTACAAGAATGGACTAAGCACAGCTATTTATTGTAGTGATGATGGATTTGGACATTTAGGGCCCCTTACACAGCCTGGTTACAACTGCTGAAAGTAAACTCTCACGTGTTCATTTCCCCCCAAAGAGTCATAGACATGCTTAGCTGTGGCAGAACATTATATCAGCTATGCTGCTGTTATTTTCAGAACACCACGCTGATGGAGCACTCTTAGCTCTGGGCAGTTTATATAACACTGATTTAAGTACCTTTATGTTACTTAAGGTAAAATCCCCTACAGACCAATGGTATTGAATGATAAAATGTGTCACCCAAAGATTTAACTTTTTTATTTTTTAAATCATTAAAATGGGGTGGTTTCTGTACTTTTTTCTATATAAACTCACAAAAGTCAGATCCTGAAGTTCATTGGAGAGAGAGTGTTGAGTAGTTGTCTAGGGGAGATTTCCCACAGTTTATTACTTATGGCATAAAATCAAGAATTTCAGCAAAATTTTCAGAGTTCATGCTGGTTTTAAACATATATTTAAATTTAAATATGTACCCATGACAGATGGAAGGGAAAACAGGTTTCAGAATAGGAGGAGAAGGAAGATTTTTACTAAGACACGAATTTTTCTCTGAGAAAACTATAATATTTAGCCATGAAAAACCAAGACCCAATTTCTCCAGCCTTTTCCCCATGCATTATACAAAGGCAAATCAAAAACCTTCCCTTTGGTTTAGGCAGTGTGCAAGCAGCATTGCAATTGCTATTGACTTCAAAATAGAATAAGCAGTAAAAGGAAGAACTGCATTAAAAGAAAATATCTCCCTTCAGTAATCTATTTAGCAGAGAAACAAAGTATCTCAGATTTGATAAAACCTTTGAGCTAAATTTCATATTTGCACTGCCAGCTATGAATTTTTAAAAACTTCACACAAAAGCAGTTAGTGTGTACAAATGTTTTTATGTATTTGATTTCAGATGATCAAACTTAGTAAATGCTGAATTTTGGACTTAAATAATTTTGAGTGTTAACACAAAGATTGATCATAAGTAGGCAAGGCAGTAAATCCGTGCATGTTTTGTGTAAGTGAACTTATACTGAAAGTGACTTATCTTTCATAGACTCAATTATTTTTACTGGTTGAGTGATCATTCTGGTGAGACAAACTATTTGATCTATTTTAGCACTTGTTAAGTTTCAAAGGTAATCTAGGGATGGCGACTTTATATGGCTTTATTAAAAATTCTCTGTTTGTGAGAATGGTTTTGTAGAATCTTACAGGTGAATAGGATTTGGCAGCATAATACTGAGGGTTTCTGGTGTTAATGGTGATTTTTAATCAAGGGCAGCTTTGCTGTTCTTCAGTGTGGGTCAGTCAAGCTGTTGTACGTGTAAGTCATTTGAAGTGATCAAGAGTAAGGAAAGAGAGGGGCCTGTAGGTTTACACAGCTTTTTATATTTAAGGGATATTAGTCAATTCAATTGGTAGAAAGTTAAAAGTAAGAATTTGAGGAGTAGTTAATTGAAAGTGGGGTGTGGATAGTCTTCCAGCTGTCACTGAGGCACCAGCAGTTCTATACATTGCCCTGCAAAGTTTATGATGAGAAAGATATAAATTGAAAGATCTGGGGACTAGTTGAGGCCAGTCCAGTTCTGAAATGGAGCATGGACATCTATGAGTGTTCCATTAGAATTTTTGGCCATCAGTATTGCCTATTCAAAAACATTCTCAGCAACTTTGATCCAGCAAAGAGATATTATATCTATTCAATGCCTTTTTTCAGTGTGATGATTACCATAAGGTGCCATATTGTATGGCTCCTGCAGTCAGACTGTAAGTCCAAGGTCCACCTGTGTAAAAACTCAGTTTGAGTACCAGTGGGTTGGCACAGATTTATTTTATTACTGTGATGAGGGTTTGTAGTGTTTGTTTCCTCTTCTGAAATGACCGGATAGGATAAAGTGAATAGAAAGCAGTTAGGAAAAATCAACAAAATATAAGGAAGTGCAGTAATCAGAGTAGATTGCTTTTAAGCTTGACTGAGTAGAGAAACTTTCATCTTAAACCCTTGAAAAGCAGTTAATTGGGTTCATTGCTTATCCCATATGTTATTAAATGTGGTATTAAATTGGGTTAGAACAAACACAGCTGCTGTTTCTATACACAGTTTTATTAAAAAAACGAAGTATTGGTCAGCCCTTGAAGGCCATAAGGTCCTTTCAAAAAGACTTAGTGACCCCTACTTCTACCAAAACAACACTGAAGATAAGATGTGAAGATTTGTCATTTGAAAACTCATTCCAAAGAAATGAGGCCTCTGAGGTATATGGTTAGAGATGTTATGTAGAGACTTGAGAAATTATTTATTTAATTTTTGTGAAAGATACTCAACTTGATCAGAGAGCTGTATATGTGAAGAGTGTAATTTATCAGATATATTACTACTGGTACATAATATCTATGTCATGGCCGTCACCATACAGGGAAGATTAGAAGGCTGGTAAACAAATAATAAAAACATGAAGTGTTGTTTCATTATAACAACAGTTTTATGTTGTTGTGTTTTTGTGTACAAGGTTTTAATGCAAAATTACTAACGTGACATATTGCAATTAAAAGTCAATGTGGAAGGTGATTTATACAGTTACTTTGTACAATACTGGATGTGGTACTAACACAACACAATGGTAGCTGAGTAGCACTTTTGAAGCAAAAGTAGCAGGAAATGCTCTTTATAGCACTGCCTGGTGTTCAAGTGTTGGTTTACAGTTTGTTGTCATGTGAAATGAGGTGACAGAAAGGAATGTAATCATATGAAATTATTTCCCTAATGCAGATACTAAGGTTGAGATGTATTTTTCTTTTTGGCATAGTATTATTTCTAAATGTGTAAGTTAGCAGTTTTCCATATTAAATTCATGATATTAACATAACTCTTTTGTTTAACAAGGATGCAAATATTCTTTGATCTGACAATCATAGTGCTTACTTATAATGAACTTCTGCTTTTGAAATTTTGAATGGTCTTAAGCCATTACTATATAATCTAGAATTCAAAACAAAAGAATTTTTTTCTCAAGTAAGAGACATACTGCTTTGGAAGCAGTACCTGCTTTCATGTACTGTATTGTAAAATGTTCTAATCTGCCCAGTGGCAAAAAGTTACAAGAGTTAAAGAGCTGCTTCTCTGCAAGGCCTCTTTAGGTTTCTGGGAGTTTTTTCCCTGCCTTGGTATAGGAAAAAAAATCCTCTTTTCTGCCTCAAATGGAAAAAAATTTATAATCTCAGTGCCCTTTAATCAATACTCAGTGCTAAGGGGCAGTCAAGGATTATGTGGGCTTGACCAATGTTCTTTCTGATTTTGAGCCTGGTGAAGGGCATTAGGAGTGCAATGTGGATGGTTTTTCCATGAAGCAGTGTTGGTCTGGGGTCTGTCTCAGTCTATCAGACTATCTTGTACTGTGTACAGTACACATGAAAGAGAGAACAGTGGATAATGACTGAAGAGCAGAAGATGGATGTAAAAACATTGGAATGTCCTTGGTCACCCTCTAAGGAATGCTGTTCAGTTCTTAGGAATCATCATAAACCTTCATTTGTGTGCTGTTCAATGCCTTAGAACTTGTTTTAAAAGGGATAAAATGATACAAATAAATATTCACTTGTCTTTTACTCTGGCAGTTATTTAGAAAAAAAAGAACAAACAAAACTGAATGTGTAACAGGGAGAAGCAGTCATATCAGTTTCCTAGTGTGTGGTTCAGCTTTGTAAAAGATTGCTTTGCCTCTCCCCAAGGAAGCAGTGAAAGATGCTGGGCTTTGTCTAGTTTAATGTTGACTCCAGACAAAGCTATCATATTTTGTTTATTCCCTTTTGAAAAGGGTCACATTTTTTTGAAACAATGCAGGCTTGCCAGCATTATAACTCAGCTCTGCTGCAGACATAGATTTAGGAAATTATAAAAAATTGAAGACAATCTAAATACTGCAGGAATTTTTTTCCCCCTTTCTGCAAGAAAGGATGGCCACATGGTTGGTTTTGAGAGAAACCTGTCCATGTCGGTTCTTTTTTTTAAAAATTCTTTTCTGTCTGTTTCCAATGCCACAAGGAGGGATGCACACCTCCTAAAACAACTAATATTTCTGACAGCCCTCTGCAGACACAATGTTTAATGAAAGAGCCCTGTAGCAGCCAATTAGTTGGCAATGAAAAGTATGGCCAGTTATAGTGACTTGGATGGTTTTGTTCTAATTTATTGGATTAGGAATCACAAACTGTAGCAAGTATCAAGTGAAAAATCAGTCTTCTCTGAAGTTTTTCTAATACAATTTCTGACAGTTGGACAAAACCACATATTAGTGGGGTTTTCTTTTCCAGCTGTATATGGCTTGCAGGAGGTTTTTCATTGAAACAGGTGAAGATACTGTTGATATTTGTTTGAAGTTGATTTTTTTTAGCTCTTGATTTCTTTGAGTAATTTAATTGAATATTCAAATTAAATATAGTAATTTCATCAGCAAGTTTCAACTCAAGAAAATAAAAAGTATGTTGAATGAAAGACAGGACATGTGGCTGTACTTTTAATTAACTGAAAAGTCTGTAGATTTCTTATTTTTTCTACCACGTAGCAAATAAACAAGGGCAAATTCATATATTGAATAAAGATTAGACTTAACAAATCTTTTGGCATGTGGAAAATAATGAGAGCAAAATGCCTATTACTCCTTTAATTCTTTAATACAATATGATCAAACTCTGAAATAATCCTTGCATACTTAATTCTCTTTTTCTTTAGTCTCAGCTTTCTATTTTCCTACCAGCCAGGAAGGAAACTTTTGTCAATTTAGTAGATGTTCAAGTAGAGAAGGAATGCAATTTTATAGTTAAAAATTGAGCGATTGGAAGCTGAGATTTTAACAGATATAATCATCAGAGGAAAATAATTCTTTCATGCTAACTAAAACAAGATTTTGTTTCTTCTAGTGTAATTGCTTGTTTATAGTTTCTTCACAATGATAGTTTTGTAAGTGTCTTAAAAGAATTTCCTAAAATGAACAGTTTTGTTCCAATGATGACACATAAGCAAAGAACTTTTGACTATTGCCTAGAGTGCAGTATAAATATATTCAACAGTCCATAATGCTTTGAATTGCTGCTTTCCTATAAAATAAGACTATGTAGTAGATCTGCCGTCTCCCTGTATGTTTATTTTCAACATTTTTTAAGGTTTATTAGTGGCTGGTTTTGTAAACCAGTACAAATACCCACTTTGTTCTGTTCCTTTGTGTTGCAAAAAGTTATTTGAGGATTGTCTTTAATTTCCCCACCCACCCACATTGTAGTGAAGTCACAGTGGATAGATAGAAAGCAAAAGCTGACCTGTCCAGAATGAGAGATGAAAGGAAGAGTCTACACTCAGATATGGAAGCTACTTTGCAGCAGCAGCATTTACTTATTTTTCACAGTGCTTCAGGGGGGAAAAAAAATTCTTGTGAAAAATCATGTATGCTAAAAAGACAAAGAGAAACAAGCTTAAGGAGTGATAAATATGACTGAGGCTACAACACACTTCTGGTAAATTTTTATCTTGGAAGATCTCTAAGGACAGTTGAATAACATATCTGTCTTCTCTTTAAATATGGTCAGTATAGATGACCCTTAGGTCATGTCTTGAAAATTGCAATCCTTTATAAAAATACCATTTCTAGAATTATATATACTGCCAGTTCTTCATCACTCCATACTGCAGCAGAAGACAAAGAGACAAGAAAGTAAGTTTTAATAAATGTTTGATGCCACTGTCCTGTAACCTCAATCATCTTCTCCTTTTGTTTGCTTACAGAATATGTTTGCTTTGCTAACACACCTCTTTCCTGTTCCTTAAAAGCAAATCAGACTTTTCAGCCCAAAACTGTTTTATGAACAGTAGGAAAAAAATTGTATTTGTAATCTTCTCTTTTCTCTGACCGTATGTAAGAGCTGGATAGCTGGTGGATTAATAAAAAAAGGAAATAAAAATAGAAACAAGACTGTTGGTTTTGACAGTTTCTATTTGTAAATAAGTGACCTAAATGGTAGCAGATATTCTAATGGGAAAAAGAAAGACAACCAAAATACTTGAAAATACAGAAGAGCCCCCACCAGATGGTACTTTTAATAAATTTATCAAGCATTTATAAAAGATAATGAACATTCAAAATAGGGAGTGGCAGACCCCCTAGGGAAAAGGAACAGGATGGCACATTCTGCACACTTCAATTAGTCAGAGTCATGTTCTAATTAGCTGTTGTAGGGAAGACCACAGAATTATGTTAAAACCACACCAAGACAGTTTCTGTGCAGTTTTTAAGGAGTTTGATTAATCAGGGTAACATCTTCTTAGGAGGGTCATGGATTAGTGCAGAAATCTAAACGTGAGGAGCAGGATGATGCTCAGAGGGCAGGAGACAAAATATTGCATGAAACTGAGCTGCACTACATTCAGTTAATCACTTAGCTCAGAGTGTGTCTGGAATCTGCCATGGAGCTTCAATATAAGCATTGATTTTGACTCTTATACTAGTGGGTTTTTTTTACCAACATTGCAATAGCTTCCTCTTACTATTTAAAAAAACAAACAACAGCTCTATGTAGAAGATGCTTTAAAGTCTATATAAAATGAATACACAATAAGTTCCTTTACTCTCAGGGAGAAGAAGAAGAAAAGGAAGTCAAGACAAATTTTAATTCAATGCCAGTACTCTTAGTTCTCAGTGTTGGGCTTTGCTTTATTGAGGTTGTTCCCAGTGCAGTACTTCTAATGTCTAACACCTGCTCCCCCATAAGAATCTAGGAATTGTTGAGTGCCTCTTTTCAGTAATAGGGGAATCAGGAGATTTCTAGAATAGTCAAGTGGTGGTTTTAGTAATTTTTTATGAGCAGACGGAGATGATAGTATATTTGGTAATGCAGTAGCTTTTCCAGAACTGGTTGTTTTTCCACTGCCTTGGATTACTACTTGGCAATGATCTTGCAGTTTCTTCCCATATGTTTTTTAAGGTGTTTTGGTTGGTTAGTGGCTTTCTTAAGATTATGCTTCTGACACCAGTAACACAGTGAAATCACAGAATCCTAGGTCTTCATGGAAAATTACCTCTTTTTTTTGCATGCTGAAGACTCATACAGTTATCTCAGAAATTTCTCATAGCTATGGTATAGCCATTTTTGAATGTTGTAGTAGAGGGAGGATTTGTCATGAAAACAGGAATACATTATTTAAAATTTCTAAAGTTTTGCTGGACAAGATATTTTTTCCCAATTGTGTTAAAAGAGTGCTTTCATATCACCAATACGGAAATCCATCTGTTAATTTACCAAGCTATTCTGGAATCAGTGGTATAAAAAGTATCTGTACCACTTGTTCATAGTTCGTTTTATGTGAGTTAGATTTCCTTCTTTTGTTTTTTTTCCCATAGTTTCTTTTTTTTTTACCAGTTCTTCTCCAGAAATAAAGACCAAATCTGAATGGTTTTCTGACTGTATGTCTGTCATCTTTGTGTTTTTAATTTACAGTTCCCACTGAAAATGTTGCAACAATTGCCGACTGTGCCACTGTGATTGAGGGTGTAAGTCGCAGTCGCAATGCCTTGTTGAATGGAGACACAAAGAACTACGACTGGGATTCTGGATACACGTGCCACCAGCTTGGGAGTGGAGCTATTATGGTGCAGCTGGCACAGCCCTACATGATTGGATCAATACGGTAGGAGGATTTATTTTTCTTTAAATTAGGGGCCACAGGAAATTTTTGCTGAGCAGTTATTTTCTTTAGAATGTATGACATTTGGAAATGACATTAATTAGGGGGCTAGTTTAGTAGTTGTCATTTGGCTTCTTACTTCAGTATAACAGGCATGTTAAAAATTAAATGTGTGAATTATATGTCAAGATACAGAGTGCAATTGCAGAAAATAATACTTTTCAGAGGCATAATAGTAGTAACAGTCAAATTATAAGATTAAAGTTATATACTTATTTTAAAATAGAATTTAATTGCAGTCTCACTTATGGTTAAGTAGGTGCAGTTACTGTTACCCTCTTAATTCTGAAAACAA
Organism: Emberiza elegans; assembly: GCA_024865655.1. NCBI lineage: Eukaryota > Metazoa > Chordata > Aves > Passeriformes > Fringillidae > Emberiza > Emberiza elegans. The sequence continues at coordinate 19,802,883 of JALJVW010002597.1, read as the reverse complement.
TTTCCTTGAAGAAAATCATCATGTCAAGTCAGCCAGGCTTCCTTTTTGCTATAAAATTACTGCTAGTTTTTACTTAAACATGGAGGGTATAATAAAGGTACAGCAACCTGAATATTGATTTACAAGGCTGGATTTATGAATGTGTTTAGATTTGGATTGAAGTTCATTGGGCTGTTTCTGCTGTAAATGTGTGTATACATATGAAGATGAAAATTTTGGCTCATGTAGAGACCTAGAAAATAGATAGGAGAGCTGGATTTTTCACACATGAAAAGAAAAATATTATTGCCAACTTCAGATTCTCTGACTATAAATGTTTGGGTTGTTTGTTTTATAAAATCAGGCACAGAAAACCTTGTCTTAATGGGATAATGGTCTTTGTAAATTTGGATTGTGTAGTCAGGGACTTAATTTGTATGCTCTGTGACAGAGAAATAAAGATTTCTGAAGTTCAGAGTACCAGTGATCACAGGCTGAATTCCCAGGTGAGTATTGGCTTGCAAACAGAGACTGTGTACGTAGATACTTATTTCTAGGAACTCAGTGCCTTTCCCCTTTTAAGAGCTGCCAAGTGAGACTTGAAAACTCTTTTATAACTGCCAATTTCTATTTTGTGTGGTTTGGTTTTGGCCTATGGCATTGTTATGATAGTTGTAAAACTCTGAAGATAGAATTTGACATAAGCTATCCAGGCAAATCCCTAACCCAACAAAAGCAGTGTTTTGTGTGTATACAAGGTGTAGATGTTATGCATAATGCAAGTCCAGCATTGTTCTCACTGTGGGAAACAAGTTGAGTAAGTGTGGTTGGCAACTTTCCACATTCATTTGAGTTTGGTGTTGTTACTATTCTATTAAATATTGTATATAAAGTAGAAAACCAAGCAGTGCTCGGATTTCTTTAAATAGGTAAATGAAAATGTAATGCTGTCATTTTCATGACACTTTAAACTTAAGTAGCAGTTTTTAGCAGCAAGGCTTTGGCCATATAAAAGATTAAGAGAAGAATAGGCTAACTAAAATGGATAGTTTCTCTGTCTTCCTATCTTACTGTTTGCTGATATGCTTCAATTGTTATCCTTCAATTGTATATCCTTCAATTGATGCATTGTACCATCTTTTTACAGTTAGTGAAAAAACTGAATTTCCTATAATAAATGCTATACTATTGTTTGTTCTAGTGTAGAAGATTTTTAGTAAGTCTCTTTATTAAATGGTGTGTTAGGTGAATTAAACTTTTGGTTGCTAATAAATGATAACTGTGTAATCAGCAAGTGTGTAGAGCAAATTAAAAAAATAACCCAAACATTACGTAATTCAAAACTAATAGGCATTTAGTGATTTATGTGGTATTGAATTGTACAGCTAGAGGTTCAGAATCTCATCTTTCTTTGTCAGTTTCTCTGCATGTATAGTACAAACAAGATTAATAGCTTACTTTACAAAAATAACAGTAATAAACATTATAGTCTGGGGTATCTTCTCACAGAGGAGACTTACCTGCATTGCCTAGAGACAGAAATGCTAGCAGCATGTCATTTTTCCTTTGTTGTGTACTGCCTAGAAAACAAGGGGTTTGAGTTGCAGCCATGTCTATTGGAGGTCATAGGCAGCCAAGGGAAGCTGCTCCTTGGAGTGGGGAAGTGAAGTTTCTGTGGCATCTACAGCCTTGGCAAGGGTCTGGAACATGTTCTATATTATGCAGTGCTAAAGATGATGACAGTGGTCTCTCTATTCAGCATCAGGAAATCTGTGTTTTGTACAGAAATCAAATCATATATAAACATAGACAAGAGCAAAAAGTCTTAGTATTTAATCTTTATGGACGCAAGAAAATTTTTTTGTTAACAGAATGTCTGTCACAACTGATGGAACTGTATTCACTGCCTGTTTTCCTGCTGTTTGCTTGTTTGAAAACTCCCTTGATCTCAATGTCCCACCTAATAGAAAAAAATTCCAGGAGCATTTGCTTTAGGCTGGCAGTACACCATGACTACAGAATGACATTAATTCTGCTTCCCTCAGAAACTGAGTCATTATACCCAAGGGTTTGGATTTTAAGTGAATAATTAGGAATTAAAGTATGTATCTTTTTAGTACAGAAACACAAATGTGCCATTGAATATATTTATTTCAGAGGGGGTAAATATTATATAAACCTTTGAAAAAAGGTACTAGCTGCTTTTAGTCTATAGAAATGGGAATATCACTGGAGAGAGCCTCTAAGACATAATATGTTACCATGGTAACTAAATTCTGAGTGTGGAAAAAACCCAGAAGAACTATTGGTGTTCAGATATGCCTTAGAAATGCAGAGGGTTGAATGTTTCAGGAATATATATTGTATGCATGCTTTCTGCCGAGGTCATTCCAATGTCTAAGAATCTTAGCACCCTTCAGGTTGAAAGGGACTTGAGGAAGAAGGCATCTAGCATCAGGTTGTTTCCCAAAGAAGGGTCAGTTATGAAAAAAGACCATCCAAATCAAGGCTTTATGCGCACAAGTCTTAAAAATTTCCAAGGCTGGAAATTCCACAACTTCTCTGGGTAGCCTGTGGTAAGCTGTTCTCAGACATTGACAGGTGCTGTTAGGTTCCTCCCCAGCCCCAAGCCTCCTTAGGCTGAACAAGCCAGCTTTCCCAGTCTCTTGCACAGGGTGTGTGCTTCAATATCATGAACATTTTGATGGTCCTCTGCTGGAATTGCTGAGATGTATCAATGTTCTATTTGGATCCAAAAAGGGATTCAATATCCCAGGCATGATCTAACAAGTGTCAGGTACAGAACAATGATCTCTTTCCATGGTTTTGCTGGCTCAGTTCCTGTTTCTCCAGCTCCATAGGTTTGTAGCCTTTATTGCTGAGAAGGCACACAGGCAACTAATGACATCTGTTCAATTTGATTCAGGAATTCCATGGGAGACCACATTAAAACTTTGTTAATAATGAATACTTCCTTCTATTTGTATATAAATTTGGAGCTCTTGACTTCCACATCAAAATTTACTCAGAAATTCTGAAAAAGGTCTAATGACAATCAATGCTCAATACTATTTTCTAATAGAGAAGACATGGAAAACATGAGATTTCAACCCATCCCTTTCAATCCAAACTATTCTATGACCCTATGGGTTTTTTTTAAACAGTTGTTACTAAATATGGTCTTCTAGATTATGAAATTTAAAAAAATATTTAAGAGTTTTATTTTTTTATTAGTTCTCAGAACAGTTAACAGAGTAATTGTTAATTTAGGTGTTTTTTTCCACATAGTTGCCTGTCTGGACACAAAATATCTTTCTCCTTTTAGTCCCTAAAAAGGCCCATATCAGTGACAGAATGCTATAGTGCTTAATTAGGAGCAGAAATAAAGCAACTGGTGTGTGTAACATTGTAAACACAATTTAATTTTTAAATGGCTAAAACGTGAATATTGCAGCAGCTGCCATATTACAATGACTTTCTGTCTAATTCTCCCTGCACTTATCTGGAATAGAAATATAGCACTATTATGCTGCAGTCTTTGGCTGATTTTTCTCATAAATAAAAAAAAAATAATTGTTAAGAGTGTGTGTGGTAGAGGTGGAATTCTATACCATAGTGATTTTCATGTTAGAATAAATAGGAAGACAAAAAGTATGTCTTTAGAAAAGTACATGAACTCCTTATCCAATTTTAATCTTTTTGAAGACTTAAATGCTTGTATGAAATTGATAGCTTTTCATATACAGAGTAATCCATAAATTAACAAACAGCATCAGTGAACTTGAATGTATTTTCTGTTTGCTTATACCATCCTCATATGCATCTCTTATGCTTTCTGATTTTCCATACTATTTCCACTTGTGAAGCTTTTCTTTCTTTTGCTGCTCATTTTCTGTGCTTGCCTGACTTGAGAGTAAAATCATGACTCAGAATGAATGATCATAGGAACACTTAGAAAATATGCAGAAATTTTGGCTCCTTTATAGGTTCTTTGTAGGAAGAAAGAAAGTTTCTTGCAGCATAACTACTGAACCATAAATATCTGCAGAAAATTGAAGGGGTTTATAGACAACCAGAGGCAAAATTGCAGTAACAATTGTATAAAAAACCTCCTTCCATGTGTGGAAGGGTTTTCTTCCTTTTTATTTTTCTTTCTCTTTCAAGATGTGTCGCTACTTCATGTTTTAATTTCTGTCTTTTGGGTTTCTACAAGTATGCAAGTGGTTTATGAACACAGTACTGTCAAATGTTTATGTGTATGTTCTCTGTAGTGACTTACAGTACTCAGGAAGCAGGTGTCATCCTGTCAGGTGCATGACTAATATTGTTTGGTTTTCTACTAACACCTTGAGTATATGTAGTTATATAGCAGTCTGAACTAAACAGTGACAATCTTTTTTACAGAAATTTAAAAATAAAAGGTGAGCACAGACAGCAGAAAATGTTTTTAGAAATGCAGAACATTCAATCACTGGGCAACACGTGACATTTAGTGACATACAGTTTAAAAAAGTACTGCAGCCTTTTTTTTTTTCCTGTAACAGGTAGCCAATAGAATCATTTTCCTATGCCTGCAATGTAACATTTCATTCATATTTGAAAAGCTTTTATTTTATAAAGTGAGGCATTGTGGACATGTGATGTAAACAGCAATGTCATATTAAATGATTCACAGGCTTAAGCTCCAGATACCCAGAATAGAAATATGTTTAAATCTCACAGTGTTGCAGAGTGTAAGCTGGATAAATCTTCACTCAGTTTTTCTTTCTCAATCCTGAGGGCAAGATACACTAATGAGCTAATTTAGCTTTTTATTTCAATATGGAAAGTCCTAAGAACATGGGGAATTTCACCATAAACAGATGCATTTCCAATGGGTATAGTTCTGACTTTTTAAGTGGAATATTCTCTTTCTGGTCATTTAATATTCATCTTAGCAAAACATAGCTTTGCTAAAAAAGTTCAGCATGGTAATTTGCCTGTAATGTGTCACAAAGATGACTGTGCCTGGCATAAAAAGTGGCCTTCGTGCTCAGTGTGCACTGGTGAATATTTTAGTTGTCACCTGAAAGTTTTTCACTGCAAATCCAGAAAGTCATTTCAAGCAGAGTAAATTCCATATAAGTTCTACTGTCAGTCTACATCCTGATTTTCTTCTAAAAAGCTACTAGAGAAGAAGTAACTTTTTATTTTCCTTCATAAGTATCAAAGAAACAGAAATCTACATTTAGCATTCATACAAAGTCATTTTGGGAAAGATGATGCTGACTTTAATTCACTCATTATTTGGTTTATAATAATTCTAAACCATATGATTTTTAAACCTATTTAATGAGATTCAGTTGATTTGGAAGAGATCAATTATATATTTTTGAAAGGAACAAATAGTCCTGTTAGCCTTTTGCTTTAAAACCAAGCCAGCTGTGTTTTAATTATGGCATTGTTAGTTGAAATTACAGTCACCAGTGTGCTTCTGATATTCAAAGTCTTGATCATAGCTTTGAAAACATGGATCAAGGAAACAGCAGTGAGTCACCATGATAAAAAGGATTCTATCGAAAAGCATAATTAGCTACATTTTGATAGACTTTTTGATGGAAAACAAATATATGAATGTTTTTTATTTTTCCTCTTTTTATAATTTAGAAGACTTGGTTTAAATATAGATGTTAAATCAATTCAGGACCTATTGATTAGTAGCAGTTACCAAAAAGAGGACTGTAATCAATAAACTTCTTTTTTTAAGAAAATGCTCTTCATCCGGTGTTTTTGGAGACCTTTCAGCTGTAGAAAAGCAGAATGGGGATAATCAGATGAAGGAGAGGTGTTGAAGTTGAGTGGTTATGTTTTGTGGTGTGGGATGATTTTTTAAGACTGTTATGATGCCACAGACAACTCTTCATTTTTTACTAAGTCAACTCTGAATTTTTTAATTTGCAAATAGACAGTATTCATATGTGCTAAAAGACTTCTGCTGAAAGTGTTTTTATTTAGCTTCTTAAAGCTACTTTTTGACAACATATTATTTCTGATAATATTAATGAGTTACATTCAGCATCTAGAGATTTTGTTTTGAATCTGCTTGGCCACTAGACCTAATTCCACTTTTAACACTGGGATTTCAAAAGCTGAAAAGAAAAGACTGACCTAGGATGTTTCTCTCTGTATTTGGTGTTGGGAGGCTGTACCTCGAGTACTGTGTACAGTTCTGGGCCAAATATCTCTTATAACAGGGAAATAATGCCCATATAAAGAAAAGTAAAGAGGATACATTTGCCAGATACAGTTTTTGATAACACTTGAGCTAAATGCTATGTCTGATGCTTTAGGTCGTCTTCTCTGTAAGACAAGTATGGAAATCAAAGGCTATTCAATATCACTTAGTGCCCTTCCTAAAGGGAGTGCATGTTTGTTAGAATTATTGTCTTTCTTTTTCTTCTGCCTTTTTAGCAATTTGTTAAACAATTTATTGCCTTTTTTTCCTCCTTCTGATGAACCAGGACTGGGAATTCCCATTTCCTTACTTTTTAAAAAATATATTTCTGATATATTTTCCAAAATCAAAATAAAATACAATTAAGAAGGCAGCATAATCCTTTTAATCACCTAATTCTTTTTTATGTCCTCTCCTAAACTGTCTTTTTGAAACAGATCTTTGCATCATTTATTAAAAAGGCAATGCCATGTGGCAAATCAGTTAAAAGTAATTGGATTAATGTAATAGATTAATGTTCATAAGTTGGTCATTACAAGCCTGTGCGTCTGTTACTGGCGTCAGGATAATAAGAATGGAGACACCATAGTTTGAGATGGTAAAAACTTTGTTGAGTGTTACAGGTACATTCCATAAGAAACAGTTGGATTTAGAAAGGATTAAGTGGAGAAAAGAAAGGGCTGGGAAAATTTAAAAGTTGGTTTGATGTTTGTTTAACTTACATCTCAAAAACTTCTTCTTATGTAGGTTGCTACTTTGGGATTGTGATGATCGGAGCTACAGCTACTACATTGAGGTTTCAACAAATCAGCTACAGTGGACCATGGTGGCGGATCGCACAAAAGTTTCCTGCAAGTGAGTTTAGTTTTCTACACTCATTGGCACAAATTAAGAACTGGAAGCTGGGGTTTTTGGTGGGCTTTGTGTTCACTACTTACACAGGTTACTGTGAAAAGAATGATCATTGCATAACCTGTGAATTAATACAAGACTTTCAGAATCAATTTTTTAAGATTGGTACTGGATCTTCAGACAATCAGTTTGATTCTTTTTTCATAAAAAGTCTGCCTACTATACCCTTGGTTTTGTGGTCACTAGAAGTTAAATTGTGTTTTTCTGGAGGTCACATGTTTATGGTGACCCCAGATGTCAAACCACCTTGAGAAATGTGGTAGGAGAGGGAAGAGAACATACTTTATAAAGCATTTTGCTACTCAAATGTCTTTCTCCCTTATCAAAACTCAGGAATGTATTGTATGACATCTGAAGGGAGTGAGGGTAGGAACCAAACCATAATAGCCCGCACGATTGCCAAAGCTTGATCTTGTCTCTGTTCAAAAGTAGAACATTTGACTTATGCACTGAACACTCGGCTTTTGAAAAGCACCCTTCTAGAGAAAAAGAGTGCTCCTTAAGTACAGAAAAGAAGAGAGAAAAACTTCTGTTTTCATTTGAATACTTAAATCAGGAAAAATCAGGCACGAATACTCTCCAACTGTGTATTCTCCGTTGGCTTTACTGCAGTTACTGTTGATAAAATCCATTCCTCAAGTATGGAAGAGTAATTTAGTGCTGAGAGCCTTCTTAAACCATGTGGTGATGATTCAAATTCCTAGCAAATAGTGATCTAGATACTGGTCATGGGACTAAAAAGACAGTCTGCAAATTGATATATTACGTATCCAGAAGCCAGGTATGCTGAGCATTCAGTGAATATTGGTGGGATGTGATTCCCTGATAAAACCCCAGGGAAGCTCAGAATTATAAAAATCTCACATATTTCATTTTCCCTGAGTCAGTTTTCCATAAGATGTGCTTGCTTTCTTTGGACAAAATTCAAGTCATCAGCTTATATGGGGCCAGCCCCCACCCATCTTCTACTTGTGCCAACCAAAACAAAATTGATTTTACAAATTCAGAGGCATTCTGCATTCTCAGTTTGTCACATCAAGCAAGAGAGTTATTCAGTCCTTTGTAGCAGCACTGCTGACACACATTTTTATAAAGTTTATATTTCATCCCTTAACAAACAGTGTGACTCAAATGCTTTACAATGCACTCTGGATGTGTTGGTGAAGAACTTGACACGTCCTTTCAGTGCCTATAAAGGGCAGGGTATTGATGAGCAGAAAACCTGGGTTCTGCCTGCAGGTCTGGAGAGCGATTCAATCTTCACTCGTTCTCAAAGACATCTCAGCATAATAGATAAAACTCATCTTTTTGTCTGCCTCCAGCAGTGGGAGCACTAAAAGGCTGAAACCACAAAAGGGAGAGAAAGAGATATCAGGAATCTTTGTGCACTTTTTCCTTTTACATTTTGATATTGAAAGCCGTTTAACAGTCCAAAGGAGCACTTGCTTAAGTATGCACATTGTAGGTGAAATTGCTGATAGACTGCCCAGTTCAAATGTCTTTTCACTGTGTTCAAACCACACTTTTTTGCTTTTTTTGTTATTTTCAAAGCCTTAGCCTTGAGCAAATAAAGGTACATCCCTAAAGTAAAGATAGCTGCCTTCTTTGGGTATACTTCAAAATCTTGATTAAAAACATAGATACTCTGGAAATTCTCAAAGCTGTGGCTGTAGGAACAATTTTCATGTGCATTAAAGAATTGCATTGTGCCTAACTTCATGCTGTGACAGATGTGCAGTCAGCTGGCATGATGCCAGTCTTTATTCTTGAAGTCTACAGAAATGGAGTGTCCTAGCACTGTCTGTATCTGCTTTAAACAGATAAAAAGACCTGGTCTTGAAACTACCAGAGTTCACTGGCCATCAAATTTCAGGTGATTTCTTTGCATCTGATAGCATTTTTTGCATTCAGTTTATATCTCTTGTCTTTATAATCAGAAATATAGACTGGTTTTTTTTCAGTCAAAGAAAACTATGTTTCATTTTATTTTCAGGTATGATTTGCAGAAATGCTGAAGTTCAGCTCAAAAAATTACTTGAATTGTAGCAGCAGATTGATAACCAAGTATATGTATCATAAAAATATATGCAGTAATATCCATGGTATCAATATTTTTTCTCTAGTAAATATGTTAAATATATAAAATGCTATATAACTACCAAATGCCACAAATGTTAGGACTGGTCTGTAAAGAAAAGAGCATTTTAACTTCATTCAGTGTGTAATTACATACAGTACTGGCACACTAATTTTTTTACTGAAAAATACTGAAACACAGTATGATCTAAAAAAGCCATAAAAGTGTTTAAAAATAATGGAATGTAGAATAGAAGACACATCATCATTCAGTGGCTTATGTGCTGAATGAAGACCCTCACTTAAAATTGTTGGGTAAATTTTCAATATGGTGGTAGAGATTTCTTAATGAAGAGGGAAAAACTGAACCAGTCACTGCCAGTAATATGTGAAGAACTAATTTTTGGGTTAGTTTCTATAATTAAAAAAAAAAAGTTCAAATTGAAAACCTGGGGATGGTTGCCATGAAAACAAACAACTTGTTTTCACTTCAGATAATTTTAACAGTGACAACAAATAGAGAAGATAGATTTGGATCTTAAACGAAATTAACAGATGCTGGTAAAGCGGAGGTGGTACAGTTTTTCTGGTTTACTGTCATAGTGTAACAGTGAAGATACTCCTGTTGGATGCAACGGATTTCTTTTTTATCTATGTGTCTTTCTTCTTAGCATTACATTGATAGTTTTAGTCTGCCTCTGAATGCCTTCTGTTGCTGATTTACAGGCTCCCCAAGGAAAAGGAATGATCAAACTGAAGCACTGTGCTTGGGTTTGACTCACCATCAGGTTTAGGCAGACAGTTATAATGACTACATTTGGCAATTTTTATTAACCAGAGTAGAGCATACAAGCATAGAAACAACAGTACCCCCATCTCTTTGTTCCATGTATGGTTTTGAATGCTGTGCTCCTCTCTCACTTGGGTGAAACAAAACAAATCTTTGGATAATGTGGTCCAATTTTGCAACTATTTTTTATCTCAGCCAAATCATCCTTTTTTTTTTTTTTTGATGAATATTTGACATCCCAGCCTGAAATGAAGTAATTCTCTGTTGGTATAAAAATTGTCTTCACTTAGACTTGTGTCTTTGTTTAAGGAAAATAAGAAATAGGTATGTCCTTCCATGGTATTGTGGTTGCCCACGTGACTGCAATATACATAGTGGAGATGGAGTGCAATATAAGTGATTGATGAGGCCTGGAAATCCTGAGGTTACCCTTTCTGGCATTAGTTCTGTTTAATGTATTGCTGTAGACTGAAGAAAAATAGCTCACTTGCTTTCCAATGTAGAAAATCAAAGTGGATGTAGTGAAAACATGGGAGAATTTCACTGGGGCACACATTTGAAGAGACAGAATACTTCACTGAGAAAATTGGCATTACTAGTAATCTTTCCTGTTCATTTTCCTGTCTTCAAAGATGTGTGGGTAAGTTCTTTTTTTGGATAAGACTTTTTGCCTTCACTGTTTGCTGCCTGGCTTTATGGCTACCGGGTCTTGCAGTGGAGTTAGACTTCTGTGGAAGTCATTAGCCTGCACTCTTACAAGTGTTCTGTGAGGTCTCCAAATAATTTTTTGCTCAATTGCTGGCACAAAGGGGAGGATGAACTGTCTGCCAAACACAGACCTCGACAGACACCTTTGATAATCGGGAAGCAAAAGAAAAAACTATGAGAAAAACATTAAATTATGTTTAAAGAGCCTGTATTGGTTTTGGCAGACAACTGAAGCATGAATTTCCCCTTTAAACTCTCAGTGTGCTGCTTTAGGTTGTTTTAATGGCATTTTTAATGTAGTATTTTGTGTAAATTAATAATTCAGTGCTCAAAGGCAGGAAGTGACAGGCTACTCCTAACCTTTTCTTCTTCCAGTTTTAAAAGGCTGAAGAAAAAACTGGATGTCTGTTATCTTCACAGGGGAAGCTTGTGTACCTTCCCTAAGTGAGAGCCAATTTATGCATACTGGTTGTGTAATTGACAATTTTCATAGGCTCTGTGGAGGCTATTTTTTTTCTTTTCCACAATGAGCTGTTTTTCTCTACACAGTATGACAGTAATGAAAAACAGTCATGTTCCCTTCTATTTTTAAAAGCATTTATGATAAGTGGACTTGAGCGTGTTAGTGTTGAACAACAGAGACTTGCACTTGTTAGGAGAATTTGCTGACAGAGTCTGAAAGTCAAATGAAAAACAAAAGATACCAAAGGCCAGTAGGAGAACCAGACCTCAGGGTTAATGACACTTCTGATAAAATAAACCCTGCAAAGACAAATACTAAGCAGGCTATCACGGTGCTCATCAACTCAGTATCAGTCTTCAAAGTTCTCTGCTTTGTAGTTACTGTGAAATGAATCTAATCCCTTGGCAGCAGGCATAGTATGTTCTGTCTAATACTGTAATGGAATTTGAGAGACAATGAATATTGGTTTTAGATGGACAGTTCTAAAGCAGTTTGTATCAACTGTCTGTATGCCTGGTTGAGATTTTCTCATGGCAGGCATTACTTGGTTTCCAGGGGGTTTGTAACATACTGCATTATATGTATATTTTTAATTCTTTGTTTTTCAGAATGTTCTGCTGTTATAAATAAATGTGTAAAAGCTTGCAAACTTAATTTTACGTTTCCATTGCTTATTGAGTTTTTATTGTATAATAGCTATTTCAATTCTCAGTTCAGTTCCCCTCAGATTTTTTTTCTGTAGTTCATGTATAAATCAAATTAATAGTTTCACATGAAACAACCTTTGGAGTATGGATTCAAAATTTATTATCAAAATTTATTAACTGCCTTCTGATTATTTTTTTCAGAATAATTTTCAACTTTTAGGTTTTTCCTTTTGTCCAGTGTTTCATATTTCTACCTCATGACATATTATGAGCATTTCAAGTTTTCATTCACTGCTGTATTTTATTTGATGATAATTCACAGGTAAAGAACATCTAGAGAGATCTAGATCATGTGCTTAACAGTCCTAAACCAATTTCCTGATGTACAGAAAAGTGTTTTCCATGTTGTCTGAGGATTTCTAGTGAAAAAATACTCTGTTCTAAACAATAATAGCAGCAAACTAAGTTGGGATTTTTTTTCCTGGGTGTACTTTTGTGAAACCAGGTTAATACCTATCACAATATGATTATTACTTCTGCTATGGAGATAATATTTGAAGTATATGAATATCTTTCCTCCACAGGGCACATTATGTACATATATTTGTAGTTTCTTATATTTAACCACAAACACAGCAGTTCTTTATTCCTGTCCTCTTCTAGTTCCTGCACTTCACTGTATGATCCCATTTCTAGAATTCCCTTGCATCAGTTTTCATTCATCATTATTCTCCATAACTACTTCCACAGAACTGTTTTCTTGCATAATAAAATGGCTGGAAAGTTTCTCAGCTCTCTTTCCCACTGCCTGTATGCCTGCATTACCTTTCTTCTATTGTTTCCCATCAGTTTTGCATGCATCTATTGTCCTGTCATACCTAGAATGAGAAAACATTTTTCCTAATTTCTGTGTAGTCCTTAATTCTGTCTCATGCCTGAGCTCCCAAGTGGCCAGGTGGAACAGGATAAAAGGAGCTGTTCTTGTACCTCTGATGTCAAGCAGATTTTTTTGACCATACTTCGTTGTATTTGACATGAAGTTAATTTCACAGCAGAACTCTTCTTGTACCTCTTCTTCTGTCAAATGGAGTACATTTCAAATATGATTCATCCTGTTTATTTCACATGAAGCAAGTTTCACAGCAGCTCTGTGAAATCAAGATGCCTGCTCCAGGGTTGCCGAATTCACTGTGGTCACATTCATACAATACAAAATGAAATATATTCAAGCAAGATGCCTGGGAAATTGCTACACTGTGAAGCTCAATTTCAAGTCTCACTCCACAAAAATAAACTAAGAGTTCTCATTAGTCTGTTCATTATCCTGGTAATAATGCCTACTGGAACAAGTCAGAGAGATATAAAGGGTCATTTTGTGTAATTATTGAGCTTTTAAGCCCTGCACGATAGAGGCATTGAAGTACATATTTTTCCCTGTGTTTATATGCTCACATTTTCAAAAGATTCTAATAAGGCAAAAGAAGAAAGACTCCAGCTTCCCAGTGCTGTCTTATTGAGCATAAAGAATTAAGATTTCACAGAGAGAAACCAGAGTTTCCATTTCAGAGTATTAGGAGCCTCTCAGCAGTGTAGAATTTCTGCATCTAACATTTCATTTGCTAGCTTCTATTTTAGGTGATTCTAGCTTGATTGAAGAAGAGTCTGGCTTCTTTAAAGTTACTTTTCTTAACAGCAGTTCAGGATCACAAGGTTTTCAAATTGTTAATTCTTCTTTTCTATTTTTCTGCTTCTACCTTCAGTTCCTTGTGTTTGCTTTTCAGCCACAAATATACATGGATCTTTTGAGCAAGCCTTCAACAGAGTAACAAGGAGCTGCATACTGCAGTGTCCTATTCTGCCTTAAATGTTTTTCCATGTTCTTGTTCACTACAGCTCTGCATGTACCATATTCATTAAAGTTTTGCCTTGTGACTGCCGTGGTCTCAGCTCCTCTTCATGCACATTGCTGTGAGGAGAGTTGTGAAAACACCACAGTAAATCTGACATCAATTTGGATGTTAGCTCAGTTCTGCCTCAGAGAAAATAAGCAATACCAAATAATACCCACAATATCACTACCTGTTTCTTTTAGGTGTTGAGTTTTTCCCCCATGCCAGCAAAGACATGAATGTCTCTTTGGAGACCAGCAAAAATTGGTAAATTCAGAATAGATATATGTATTGCTATTGCCATCTAGAAAAAAATACTTTAAGAAGAAAAGGCAATTCAGTATATGTAAAATATTTGTAGTATAATCTTCTATTCAAAATAAAAAAATCAAAGTAGTAATTTACTTTCAAGAATTATTATTCTCTTGTGGCAGTACATTGGCTTGCCTTCACAGTCTTAAATTTTCTCTCTTGAAGATGTCTGTGTGTGCATGCATATACCCACATGCATGTAGGCATGCATGCACCCTCTCAGCACTTGTATGAATAAGTATTACTACAAAAAAGTTATCCAAATTGTACATGTTTCCTGTGAAACTGGCCCATTTATCTGTCTGAGATAAGAAAGGAATGCCTAATACCTGAACTGTTGCTTTGTGGCTATGTTTGTTTACTTGGAAATTAATTGTTGCTTGAGATAATAAATTAATGAATAAGAGATACATACTAGGTCATTTTGGTAAGGTTGTGGTTTTTTTTTTTGTCTGTAGCCTTTTCATACAGGCAAAATAATTAAATAATACAGCACCTGTTGACATCTTGTACTGTCAGGAGGCCAGTCAGGTGTTACCATGTCAAATCAAGAGGTTTGCCCTAATTTGGTTGCTGATATTCAGGATCTAATTTCATCAAAACTCTGAAAAGTACCCATTTATATATGCTGGCCTAAACAGGTATGGTCTTTAGGGTTACAAATGTTTTGCATTGAGATTCATGCAGTATTAAGCCATTGATTTATTCACAGTAATGTTTTTACCAAGACAGATTATAACCATGAAACACAAAGTCGAAGAATTACTGTATCTTTAGTTTCATCCTTTGAGGTCTTCTGCACTGTGTGGCATGTGGTCTATTTTTTTGAATAATGTTTTGTCCGTTTGTTTTACATACTTAAAGAGATGATGCTTCCATTTTGCTCTTTGCTTTTCGATTACAGTGAATTGCCACAGTAAGAATTTTTTATTTCTCAGTAACAGCACAGGTTATCATCATATTACCTAATTTCATTCCATTATTTTTCTTCTATACCTGTAAACTAATTTTTCATTCTTAATGGATTTCATATATTTAATGTACATATTTCTGAAATCATTCTACCTTTTTCCTGATACCTTGGTTGCTACACAGACAAGTCTTGCCTGACTTTGTTTTGTGCTCTTTCATCATGAGTCATGTTTCCTTTCTTTTAAAAATTGTATTAGTGAAATTTTACCCAGTTCTTTGTCTATAAGTTTTGAAGGCAGAGAGTTCCCAACTAAATACTAAAATTCAATTTACCAGACACTATTCTGAGGACTTTTCATTTCTTCTGTTCAAAAAGTAACAGAAAAAAAGTTGTATATGGTCCTTTTGTCTGTCTTGGCTCACTTCACTCTCATGTCTAAAATTACTGCAGTCCTGGATTCAGGTTCAGGGTTTTTAGTGGGTGAGTTTCAGTCTGAGGTCACAAGGCTTTCCCTTCTGACACTGAGGTTAATAGATAATTCAGTGTGGTAGTAGAAAGGGTAACAGTTTTCCTCCCTTCCATTACCAAACCTCACTGTGCTTGTATTGCTGTTGGGAGGAGGCACATGCTGATTTACTTTTTTCACTATTTTATTCTTCTTAGAGGCTGTGGTTCAATTTACTGCATTCCTTGGAGGTTTGACATGTCAATTAGATGTTATCGACTGTAATAGAAGAGTGGTTGCTGTAAATGTGAAGTTTTTACGAGTGGGCCGTGAAATTACACCCAGGGGAATGTAAGAGACAAGTGCGATAAATAGCGTTAGTGTACACACTACAAAGAAACTGATTAATAGGGAGCATGTTTCTGCCTCATATCTCTAAAAGAATTGCTTATATATTTGTTTTTAATCAACTTTTCCATTTACATGAAAAGTTACATAATAAAAGTAGCCCACTATCTGTTGTAGATTTATGGGGACAAGAAGTCTTCAAAGTTGAAAGCATCCCATTAATTGTATTATTGGGTTTGTTGTTGCATTGGATGGCTTTTCATATCTTTGCTACCAGTGTGAACATCAGGAGCAATAACTGTTGGTAACAAGTAAGCACAAAAACCCAATTCAACAATGGGATTATGCAGACTTGTCATGTGCATGTGTGCTCTGATGTACATAGAAGGAAGGTGTGTTGCAGTGTGTGATGTCATTTCCTTCTTCAGCTATCCCAGCCATCCTTCAGGTATGCCTGCCCCTCCCTCCCCCTCATCCCCTTGCTTAGGTGCTGTCCATCAAACTCCACATTCCAGAAGGGCATCGTGTGGTTGGTCAAATTCAAAGGATGCCCCTCTGGCCTGGGGTCATTGGCGGAGTCAAGTGTCATTTGTCCCCTGAGACCCTTCTCCTCTCACCTGGTTGGTGCCTCACCTGTCCCTTCCCCTCCCCCTGTCCCTGGGCTTAAAAGGGGGACTGGACCATGCAGTCGGTATTCTGCCATGATTCAGAGCTCTGAGACCTTGGAATAAAACTCTGGACTACAACCCTCCTAAGAATCCAACTCCTTTTCTCTTCACCTTCCCTAAGCACTCTCACCAGAGGTAAAGCCTGAGTTCGTACAAGACCGGACCTGTCTAGGGCCTAGCTGCAGCATCCAGCCAGCCAGAGGAATCTCTGTGGTGAAGTACCACAGCTGCTGCTTCTGGCCAAGCAGCAGGGGCCAGATGAGCCTGGGCACGTTCCATCCATAAATATTGGAATTATATTCCAATAAAGGTGAACTCTCAAGTTACTCCAGTTCTCAGCCTTTGTCTGCTGTCAGCTTCATCTGCCACTGCCAATCCCCAAGGATGTGTGTGTAGGTACTACATGCACAGTTCTTGCTACAACATAGAAATTTGGCTCATGGCATTCTGCCAGTTTCCAACAAATTGCTAAGAATTTAAATTTATGCAAAATTTTAAAATACAAGCTATATTTTGGGGAATAAAGAAAGATGACTTATTGAAACTGAAAAAAATGTGTGAGCA
Organism: Emberiza elegans; assembly: GCA_024865655.1. Taxonomy (NCBI): domain Eukaryota; kingdom Metazoa; phylum Chordata; class Aves; order Passeriformes; family Fringillidae; genus Emberiza; species Emberiza elegans. Next base: position 19,785,955 of record JALJVW010002597.1, on the reverse strand, counting down.
AGCTAAATTATATGAGCTTATGCAGTACAGAAATGCCAGCAGTTGCCTACATTGGTATGTGGAAATATTTGAAAATTGATTGTTTCATTTAGATAGATAATTATTAGTTCAGTTTTCCAAATGTTCAATTTGATTATATTTTTAACTTTTTCTTCTTGTAATACTTTTTCTAAAAGGTAAAAGTGTCAGCATTGAGGCTTTAAAAGCAGGCGTTACTATATGGAGTCTTTCAAGTGAGAAGTTTTCTACAGATGTCAGAAAGCCAGTATAGACTTTATGAAATCTATTATATGTCAGAATTTTTTTCTAGTAGGTCTGTTTTGTCAAGCCCACATTTGGTTTCTACAACAAGTGCTATGCAATGCAACATTTATAGCAGTTTAGTAAAGCATTCTTACAGAGGACAGATATTGTTTGGTTTGGTTTGGTGCAAGGGACGAAATCATAGAAATTATCCTACAAATAGCTGTATATTTAGTTCAGATGCTTTCAGAATTATGCAGTCCTTGTGGGAAGTATATTTACAATAAAAGCTTTTGAGGGAAGGTTTCCCAAAAGATGTTCATTCATGTTTTTACTTGTCAATATATAAAGCTTTACTGCAAGAGGTGACTCTCAGTATTTATTATTATTCTCACATTATTCTAGACTCTTCTAGACTCTAATATTTACACAAACCATTTTTATTACCTCTGATAAGTACTTAAAGTCCTTTTTGGCTGTTTGGTGTTTTTTGGGTTTTTTTGCCAAAATGCATAATTAGGTCAGTTTTGCGTCCATCTCTGAGAGGAACAGATAAAAGGTTGTTATTCCAGCTTGGACCTTCCTTGCTTCCTTAGGAGCCCCATGTTTCATAGGCCACCTGTTGAGAAACATGGGCCATGGTCACAGCATGAGATGGAAACTCAGTTTTAGTTGAGGTAGAATTTATCTTAATTGGCTTCAATTCAAAAACCAAAACTGATGACCTTTGATTCCTAACAAGATTTTCTTTCTCTTGCTTTGTCTTCCCCCCTCAGTAGCTTGGGAGGCTGGATGGCAAGGGGTTGGCTGAGCCAGCTACTCAGTCTAACTTCTTTAAGGGTCTCTTTCTGAGTTCCTGTGTTAAAGTACAGCTGTAACAGGAGAGGGAGTATTCCCTTCATTTTTTAGTACTGTTATGGTGGAAAACATGGGTTTTATAGGCAATTTATAAGGTAGCTGTAGACCTTTTTATAACAAAGAGTATCTGGATAACAATTACTTTTATAGCATTTATGGTGTGTCCTTCTGTGTTTATTTTATAGGTTTATTTTATATATTTTATTATTCCATAATAAAGGTTAGTATGGTATTCATTAACAAAGCAGGGGGCGTAACATACCATGCAGAACATACTGTGGCACTCCTCCAGTTAGCTTGCTCATCTGTGCACACAATTTCATTTGGCAGTGTCACATGCTGGTTACAGTCTGCCTTCTTTATATCAGTACAGTCATCAGACTAATATATAGAAAAAGAACACAACTCTACCTTCATTGTCCTGTTACCTGCTTTCACAAATTCCATTAAAAAATACATTGCTACAGTTGAAAAAGTCAACATCCAAATAAGCTAAGAAGTGTTTCATCACTTACTGTAGAATAAGGCATATGTAGACAAATATTAGAAAGTAAAATGGAGGTTAAATTTGCTTCACAGTCTGCTTTTTTTTTCTTTCTCCTTTGGAGTGAGGAACAGAAATATGGAAGTTGTATGTCATCTTGGAAAGTGAGGAGACATGAAAATGTACATGCTTAGGCTAAAGCAAGCCTTGATAGAAATGTGATATGGTTATTACAGCTTGATGAATGTTAGTTACATGTAGCAGCTTTCTCTTTTGTCTGACATCTTTGGCCTGAACTGGGTTTCAGCTCTGATCAGTGCTGCTCTGGTAAGCCCACAGTGTGGTAGTATTGTGTAGTGCCACTGGCTCATTAGAAAACCTCAATAAAATATAAGCTTCCCTTTCTTTCTTAATTTGTTCTTTCTGGAAGAGAAGGAAATAATGGGGAAGAATCCCTATTTATGTCCTATTATGTGTAATAAATCTTTAGAAATATAGCAGCTTAACTAGGAAAATAGTCCAAATGCTGAAAAAATCCATTATGTTCTCTAGGAGGTGAATTGCTGTTTTGGAGCTACAGATAGTTTAATGAATAGCAAGGTATTAATTTGGTTTACCTGGAATTTCTTTCATTCTTCTTGCAACCGCCTAATAAGGGAAAAGAGAAGAAGAAATATGATTGCGGGGTGATTTCTAGTGATCTTTTTCCTTTCTCTGAATAGAGTGTGGTGAAAAGATTGTGAGATGCACAAAGCCATCATGTTTTCAGCTGTTGCTGTTGGAGAGGTGAAAATTCTTGGCCCAAGAGTCTGTTTATATGTTTAAACAGAGAAAGTGATTTTCATTGCAAGGAGCTCTAAGTGAGACAGGCAGAGTCAGAGAATAAGAGAGCAAAAGATAATTATCTAAATTATGTTCAGGCTATTATAGAAGACGAATATAGTTAAAATGTAATTAAATATGACAGGCTCACAGGATGCAAGCATGGCTTTGGAATGCTAATCATCAATTACTGCATCTCCTTAGGGGAGTCAGGCAGAAAAAGAGTTAGAAGTCGTATGGCTGAGGTGAGATGTAGAGTGTTAAACGCTGTAGGACTGTAACGAGGCTAATTTCTTTTTTAAAATGGAGCTGCTAGCCAAACAACTTGTAGTGCTGCATTTCAGCTTGAGGATCCTGGTATCAGTCGAAGTAGGCTGCTAGTTCTGGGTCTTCTCTTCGAGATGGAAACCTCAGCTTGACACTGTGATTATTTCCGTTGTGAAAGTGATGACCAGAACTGCTGCAGACTGAGCCAGCAAATCTAAAACAAATCAACTAGCAAGACAGGTGTCAAAGCATAAAAAATATCAACACTGCCTGAATATTTAATAAAGCTAAACCCTGAAAAGTATATTTGTTATAGGGTCACTAATAAGCTGTACAGAGACACAAAAAGTCCAAAAGACAGCAGTGTCATTTTATGAGAGAAGTAAATTCTGATAACTTCTTTATGACTGTGTCCTAGGTAAAGACAGTAAAAGCATTGCCACCAGTTTGAAAAATTTGTTTGTTTGGCATATGGGGAGTAAAGGTGAAGAAATACCATCCATTACACGGGGCTATCTAATCCCAGGCTGAAAATGAAGTGCTTTTGATCTGCTTTAATGCTGCTGTTTCTGTTACAGAGTGACTTATGTGTGAATCAATGTGAAAGCAATGTATAAAGTTTGGAGGAAATTTCTGTAAAGACCATCAAAAGTGATTTTGAGAATAGAAAGACAAACTTGTGCGAGGAAAATGTAAAGTAGGCACAGAGGCATGGAAGGACTAGATAAATGACGTAGCTACAAAACAATTTGCAAAATAGAATTTCTACAGAGAAACTGAAATTATTAAAATAGTACCAGCAGAGATAACTAGTAGTAAAAAAGAAAGGTTAAAAAAAAAACTTGAGGATTACCTGTGATGTCTTTGAGGAACACCACTGAAAAATTGTTATGGCTCTTTACATTAATAGAATTCTAAGTGAATTTGTTATATCAGCAAAAAAATGCAAAAAAGAGGTCGGATATGCCTGGATAATGTTCTGTAAGAAATCTCTTTTCTCATAGGGGTATAGTTACATGCATAAATTATCTCTTTGCTGCATAATAATGTGTATACTGTAGAGGTGTTGCCTTGCATATATAGACAATCTCAAATGTACTGTTGCAGTCAAATCCATGCATCTTTCTAGTGAAGCTTTGCCTTATTTCAAAAATTATTCTTCCCAATCCACTTGGCTTGTTTTCTATTTGGATTTTCTCCTTTTTCCTAAGAAAATAAAATAAGACCCCTAATTTTTCTCATTATGCAATTAAGTATTAATTCTCTAGTGGCAATATTATTGCATTTTAATAACTGGCTTACAAATTGTAAGTAATTTTGACTTTCTTTTTCCATTGAGAAAGGAGTAAAATGGACACATACCAAAATAGTAAGTGTTCTTAGGACTGAATTTGCTGAAAATACTATCTAAAACACCCTCAAGAAATGTTTTTATTCTTTTCCATTATATTTTAATATTATTAAAGGAGTAATTATAATCAAATCCTAATACTGTCATTGTAGCAGAAAGTAAGGACTTGCAATCCAGTGGGAAGTGAACAAGCATAGGAACTTCATGGAGGAGTTGATCTGGAAGTATGTCATCAAAACAATCTTCAGAGATCTTTTTCTCAGCCTCTCTTACTATCTGTTGTTCTCTTCAGGTGTATTCCCAAATAGATGCATCATGGCACAGACAATGGCATTTATTGCCATGTGTGGAAATTCTGCACTGAGCTCTTGCAGTGTGTGTCTGATCAGTGCTCAGAAATAGTAGAAATAAATACAGACCCACTTCTATTCTGTTTTGTGGTCTCTAATTAACATATTATCAAAGAACACAAACTCTACAATAGTGTCTAGGGAGGCACAGGCTCTTCTTAATAGCTTCTTTAGGACTTTAAACTCTTTTATTTAGTGCAGCTTTAAAATATTTTCCAAATCACTAGAAAGCAAACTGGTTTTTATATCATCATTCTCCTTGAATCAAGTTATTGTGTGTAAATGTCAAAGCATATGCATAATGCAAACTTTGGCAATGCTTTGTTATGAGAAGCAGTGCTGTGATCATCTCTTTGTCCCAGCCTCTCATCTTTGGGACATTGTAGTTCAAGATAACAAGTTCTGTTTGCCCATGGAGATTGACTTACTGTACTAGAGTAAGGTTAGAAGGGATATCAAGAAGAATAATTCTCCTGTTTGTGGGGAAATGTTTAAATCATAACAATCTTTCCGGTCTTGAAACAATTAACAAAATAGTCTATTCCCATTTTATATTTTATTTAGAGCATGAAGAAACAACCTGAGCTTTAAAATAGAGGTACAGCTGCATAAGGCATATAAATAAACCATACTATTAGGTAGTTAACTGCCTACCTCTGAGGCCTGCCACAAACCACACCTGTTTGTTATCATTAATGACACTAATTACACCCATTACTTCTTGGAGTAAGACCAGTAAACTATTTGAAATTATGACTTGATTGGATTTGTAATCTTCTTTAAGCAGATATAACTGGACAGCAGTGATAAAAGTAATAGCCAACTAAATTAAGCTGAGAAATGCTGTGTTTGTGACAAAAGGAGTTTTCCCAACAAGAGAAAAATCAAATGTCAGACAAGTAGTCAACAATGAAGCTGTTCATACTTCCAGGCTTTTGGATTGTCTGTTGGCAGTGAGTGGTGTTCTATTCCAGTTTTACTTAGATCCCCTTTTTCTTAGAAAACACTTCTGAAGGTATTCAGAACTCATTCTGGAAAACTGTCCAGCTTTTTTCCATAGGAAATTAATCAAGTTAGACCTAACATCACTATTTCTGAGGCCTTCTGTGATAGAGTCTAGTTTGTCTGAGAAGTTAAATTCTGGATTTTTTCCCCATGTTTTATGAACATAAAGTAATTTAAATTTTAATGTGTTCAACTACTAAAGTAGTGGAAAACTGGTGCCCAACTGAAACTTCTATTTCCTGGTATTCTTTTTATTTGTTCTGTTGTACTCTGAGCACAGAGGTATGGCGTCCTTTTCCTGCTGTGTATTAGGATACTTGAGATGTTGCAGCTCACTCAGATCGGATATGAGTGAGGAACAAAGATTACAGTGGTCCCAATGTACCTCTAGTGTTCTCAGTCTAGCCTGAAAATTATACACCAGCTCTGGAAGAGTTGTCTGTTCTCCTCACTGCCACTGTGTCAGGATGGGGAAATGCTCACAACCTGAACTGCACATGGTGCTTTGTGGCATTTGTAACTTCCTGGAAGGACCTTGGTCCACACAGAGAAAGCTTGACTCCTCTTGCTCTACTGCTCCACATAGAATGTGGAAAGTTTGAGGTTTTAGGTGGTTTGGTTTGGGTTTTTCTTCTCCTAGAGTTGTAATTTTCTTTAACCAAACTCTGGAGATTTCTTATGAGAAGTTGATAGGAGGATGCACTTTTATTTATCTGACCTTTTTGTAATCTAATACAGTCAATATTAGTCAAAGATTTTCAACTTTTATCCAGGCCTTTTTTCTTTGACTATTTTTTTAAGTTTCAGCTTCAATAGTATGATTGTCCCCTGCATACAAATTATAGTGGTATAAGGTATGTATGAAATTGCATAAGCAGAGTCAAGACACTTAAAAATGAGGAAGTAGTGCTGAAAATTCAGGCAATGAAGAATGGTTCTCCATTTGCCCTGTTAAGTGATAATAGTACATGCTGTCCCTTGAATGCATTCTGTATGTTTTATTGGATGCTTTTGTGACTGTGTTCCATATTTGTATGTCTTTCTTAATTTTCTTTGTAGATCCTGGCAAACGATCACTTTTGATAAGCAGCCTGCATCTTTTATCAGAATAGTTGGAACTCGCAACACAGCTAATGAGGTAAGGAACGTCTAAAAAACCCTCTATTCTTCAAGAATATACTACAACACAGTTTTTCATATCTTGCAGTGAAATTGATAAGGCCTTCTCAAATGTACATACTTCATCTTTTTGCTCTGGCACTCAAGCAAAATGCTTGAACAGTGTTATTACCTGTTCCCGATTTTGACCTTTCCACACTGCCATCAAACACTCCTATTGGGTTTGATTTTAAATTAATCCTTATTTTGATGAACAATTAAAATACCAATTTAGTGCACTAGAGAAAGGTGTATGGTCTCTGATGTACTTGGGTTTTATCACCCGTATATTCTCTTTTTAATTAACAAAACATAAGAAAAATCTCATTATTCATAAGAAAATCTTATTTGAATAAGAGTCCCTTAAAATTAATTTTCATACCTGGTAAATCAATTGACTAATAGTGGCCAAATCAGAAGATTTTTTTTTCATTTTATACAGACAAAAATATTTTTCTGTATAAAAAGAAAGTGCAATATCATCCCATTTGATATGTTTTACTTGTGCTTCTCTCTTTTGTAGTCATTGTGTATTGTCTCAGATTAAGTCCAGATTTTACTCTTGACTTCAGTGAAACAATTTACAATATGTGCATTTAAGAGTACATGCACATCTTTGTGAGATCAGGATTTTATATGACATCATCATAAGAGGCACCAAAGGCCACTGTTTGTGTGTCTAGACCTTCCTGTGTCCCACATGTGTGTAGCTCACCACCAAACATGGTATTTTGATGCTTCACACTGAGCTTGAGGTAGCACTACTACACTTGGGTTAATTAGAATTTGTCAGCTCCAGAGGTGAGGTTTTCTGATTGTATTTAGAATTTGGGGCTGCTGGTTCCTAAGCTCTGGGAGCATTGTCCAATGGCATTGTCTGTTTCCAGTTGTAGTGCAACTCCAGCAAAAAAAAGCAGCACCAGATATCAACATCTCAGCCAACAGCTGGAAAACAGCTGACCAACCTACACAACTGGGAATGCAAATTTTTATTTTATGTTTCTGAGCAGTGTCTCCCCCCACATACAATTCAGCATCAATGAATCCTTAGAATGGGTGTCAGAAGCTGCCTATGGGGCAGGACATGTGTGAAGAAGACTTCTTCCATTACTGATCCATATTGACAGTCTTGTTTCCTCTTATGCCAGTGTTTGTAAATTCCCAAGTCTTTGTTAAAAAAGAACAAGATGCATTGCATAAACTTAGGAATGCATGAAACATTACTTTCAACTTTGAGTTCTTGAAGGTAGCTTTAAGCCCTGAAGAGCAATGGCCTTTTAGCCATAAGTCTAATTTCAAATTGGTTACTATTTCCAAAGAACTTAATATCCTGTATAATTATTTATATAGAGCGTTGCATAACTGTAGTGAAGATGAGTATAGATAGAGGTTACAGCTATTCATGTAGTCTCAGTTGAATTATAAACACATGCTGTTCTCCTTTATCTTTCCCTCTTTTGTCTGTAAAATCTGTATCCAGCACTAATTTGATTTTTTTTTAATTATTTCTTCTAACACCTATAGAGGAGGAACATTGTCAGTGTGCACATATTACTGAATTACTTTTAGATAGATATATATATATATATAAACAGAGAGTCTGTAATGTTTTGTCATAGATTTTAATTTTCCAAAGAAAGCAGCAATATATTTTTCATATTTACAAATTAAATAGGAACAGTGTAACCAAAGTCTTGCTTTTTCTGTAGTCTCTTCAGTAAGAATGCAAGCAATGTCCAGAATTACTTGCCCACAGCTGCTTGTACAGTATATCAAACCATTTTCATTTTAAATAAAATCTACAGCATATTCAGCAGCATGTTCTTATCAAGGAGTGTTACTGTAATAGGTTCAAAATACTCCTAACTTGTTCTACCAACAAATACCTTTGAACTTTAAAACACAATCTGTACATCCCAAAGGGAAGAGTTGATTTTTGGAATTTAAAAGAAATCCCATAAAATTTCTCCATTTTGTGAATTCTTTAATCTTTTAAATTCATCTTTTCCTCACCATGTTTTCCAAGTTTTGAAAGACATGTTCACAAACTTTTTGACCTGGAGTTTGAATAGCTTTTGGTATGTTAGAAGATGATAAAAGTGTAACTTTGTTTTCTTGAGCTTACATACTTCCTACTTTTGTAGAGAAAATAATTATTTTTCCTTGTCATTATTTGTCAGCTAGGTCACCTGATACTTTATGTAAGTTTTCTCTTGTTATTCCTCTCCAGTATCACTGACCTGGAAAGGACACCTAGCTGCTGATGTGAGAGCTTTATCTTAAAAATTACTGCATCAGTGTATTACTACTTGGCCTTCCAGCTTTGTGTGTCTGACCTCTCTTAAAATATCCATGAGAAGTAGAACATGATGTGGGTCACAGGATGATCCTGAGCTGTCATTGTTTCTTTTGAGAGAAGCACATGGAACATTGTTTGTTTTAGTGATACTGTTCTGAAATGCCTAATTCTGATACCGGATGAAGCAGCTGGGCTCAGCTGTGCTTCTCAGGCTTAGGCTTTTCCCACACACTGTATTCATTATATGCTGAGGTGGCAGAGTAACTGAGAATAATGTTCCAAATTCATAGGCTTCTCAATATGCCACATGTTTTCACCATTAACAGTTTGATATGAAAAAATCAGTAAAATTGAAAGTTACAATTTAAGAATTGTGTACTTCTGACCTTCTAGACTTGTACTAGCTAAATTTCAGGGCTGTCAACACTATGTTTAAAAAAGCTGTATCACTATGTAAAGTGAGGTTTTAAATGAGAAATGCTATTATTGTGGGATACAGTAGAAATACAGAATCTTCTGGCTTAGAGACCTCCATCACATTCTGTGCTTCCTTTCAAGGAAAGCAGCATCTTACAGAGCTACACGGATGAGAGAATGTTCTTTTCTGCAAGGCCTTATCCTGAAAAGTGCAGCTGGAAAAATTGTAATTGCTGTTACTTGAAAAACACAGGAGTGGGATGAGTACAAAAGGGACTTAGTCTCTAGAAGTGTAGATAAATACAAAAATTGGCTTCTCAAGAACAGTAACAGATGGAGAGAATGCATGCCAGTATAGGAATTAGTTCAGCTTTAGGAAAAAACAGAAGAAATGCAGAGGAAAGCCATTTTGTGCACATGTGTCTATGTGTGGGTGCCTGTGCAGATTTGTAATCTGTTCATATATATATATGTATATATAAAGACATAGCAATACATCTTTATTTGAGCTATATAGAAATATAAGCATGTATTGCATTGTATCTGCATAAAAAACTTACACTGAGGGGCACAAGAAAATATAATGGGGATTTAAAAAAAAAAGCAATGACTGAAGATTTTTTTAAATTAATTTTATGTATGCTGTCAGAATTCAAATTAGCTAGCTACATCCTCAGACAAGACCTGGTGCTACGGCAGACACATCAGTGCAGATGTCTGCTCAATGTTCACTGAGCAGGGATGGTCAAAAAGAATAATAGGATTTCAGGTTATATTGGAGAAAAGATAGAAAATACAGTATTCTGTAGTCTTGTATGAATATGTAGTATATCTGTTTTTATATATTGTTTATTATATTTGATTTTGCCCATATTAATTTGAAAGGGTCTGGGAAAATGCAGTTAAGATTATAAGAGATTACCTTTGTTTGTGAGAAGAGCTTTAAAGACAAGAATAATAGAAGATGTCATAAAAGTATACAAAGTTAAGACAATAAGTTTAAAATTCAGGATTTAATAATCATCGAGTATTAGCTTTTAAATGTAAAGCATGGGAAAATAGCAAATTTAAAGCAGTGTAAAAAATACTTAAGTTTAGTATGTGGCAAAGTTGTACAATTCATAGCAATACGAAATCATATGAAAAGAGGTTTTGTAACAATTTTAAAGAGTTCCTCCCCCTTCTCCTCCCAGGCTCTTCAAGAACAAGTAGAAGTAAGTAAAGTAGAAAATAAATTGGAAAAATTCTTAATCACATAGTCCTCTTACTCTAAGATACAGTCACCTGTACACTGGTCCCAGGTATTGTTTGAATCATCAGAAAATGATAATTATTTCAAAACAAATATTTCATCTGATGAAGCAGCAGCCACCTTGGGTACTCTGAATGCCTTTCTACATACTCCAGGACATGTCTGTAGAGCTGCCATTGTTATTACAGCAGAGGGCAATCTTGAAATAGAATCATGTTGGTAATGATTTAAATTTCATCTCTAGTGTGCATGAACATTCAGCCTCTTGAGGAAGTGATTAGATCATAAAATGTGTTTAAGACTACTAATATAATTGTTGTTATTATCCAATAGCATGTAGTAGGTATTTCTGGTAGTTGGCAAAGAAAAAAAAAAGTTTACAAATATTCCTATCTGTTTTGGAGCTATCTTTCTGATTTTGAGTGCTATATATAAAGGTTGGTATAATTTGAAGGCTTTCTCTTGCTCCAGTGTTGTCCCTGCCTAATGTTTATTGCCCATGAGTAAATGTTTTTGACCTCATGGTGAAACATTCTGTTTTGACTTTGTCACTGGCCTGCAGACTTCCATATAGATCTAGCCTGCAGACTTCCACATAGACTTCCATGTAAAGTTCATCTTACTTTGCTCATGCTTTTGCCAGCATAAAATTGTTTTGCTTTATCTTCATTTTTTGTTCTCTCCAGGTGTTTCACTGTGTGCATTTTGAGTGCCCAGCACAAAACAGTACCCACAAGGATGAGAGTAGTAAGGAAGTAGCAACAACAGAGGTGGGTACTGATGGACAGTAGTTTGTTTCTTGCCCTGTTGGAGCTGCAAGCACCTGCTTCCCTGCATTCCCCTCCTGGATCCACCTCGCGTCCTCATGTTCACCAACTGTAAAGGAGGTTGAAAGGGAGCTTTTGCAGCCCCACTGACATTCTATGAAATAATTCTGAACCTTCTTGTGCTGGCACCTTTTCTTTCTTTGTGAATGAAGGGGACCATGTCTGAAAGCTGGAAGTATTGAAATGGAATAGGCTTTCTCCCAAGGACTTGAAGAGACTGTTGCACTCTCCTGGATATGTTCAAATCAGGCTGGTCTCCAAGGGGGGAGAAAATAGGTCTTCAATCTTCATGAAGTACCCCATTAACACCCTACCTCTCTAATCTAACCAAGGCAAGGAAAACAGAAGGGAATAAAAGGCAGAGCTACAGTGGAAATCTAAAATTACTCAAGCAGAATGGAAAGCATATGAAATAAGTATTTGTTCCCTAGAGGCTTTTATTAGCAAAAACAATGTTTATGGAACACATCAGTCCAGAATATATTTTATTTTCAAAGTGATTCTTCATCCATACTCCTTTGTAACTAGTAATCTGTTTTCTAAATAATTTTGATTCTGTATTCCACTTATTTTTATTTTTGACTATAGCAAATGGTGTACAGTAGATTAAGGAAGTATCAGACATGTTTACCTGCTGAGATGCAAATTCTCTCATTCATCAGTGGGATGATAAGAAAAGCATTCATGATATCAACAAACTAATTAACGTATCTATATTAATCTTGACCTTAGTTGACTTTTCAAAGTACAAAATTGTCTTTTCCTACATTCAAAAGGAAGTTTCTAAATCAAACACCCGTCTTGAAGAAAATTGTATTTTTTCACTCCTGAAGATGACTATTTAAATTCTGCCTGCCTAAGACAACTTGCAACAGAACATCAAAAATGTTTGGTTTAGAAAAGTGGAACTCCATCTGGTCACTGACAAGTAGTTGTTTAAATACCAAAAGACAAATTTGCAGATAATTTACATTTTTCCAAGAAGAGTTGTTTTACAGTCTGGAGCTAAAAATTCAAAGGCTGTGTATGCATTAACATTTCTCATGATCTTCATAAAATGTGATGCTTTTGCACTGTATTGTAAAAGATCTGGTTCTTACTTTACAGTCACAGAATTCATTATCCATCCATATCTGTCTGGATTACATTGCCTGCTACTTTGCTTATTCTGTTTTTACACTGGTGATGATGTAATCTCTTACCTCCAGATCTGCATGACTTTTAGGAAGAGCTCCATGCCAGTCTTTCCGTATGGGATAAAGAGATTTTGTATTAAGACAAACCCTGGTGTAATTGGCAAAATTGATTAGGATGCTTGCTGCTCCTCACAAAGTATATTATATTGGAAATGTCAACTAACCAGTTTTATCAACTTGGAATTTCCTGTGGTGATAAATAACCTTGCCAGAAGAAAACAAAGCTAGTGCAGGATAAATACGGTTTTCTATTACATAACCATAGTGATAAAATGCGTTATATCAACATAGCAAATTGTATCTTAATTTATCACACTGCTTAATTTGAAATAATTTCCCTGTTGGATACTAGTTGTGCTAAACCCAAGAAGAAATACAATCAGTGGTAGCATTGAATCAGAGAATATTTCAAATTAGAAAAGCATCCCTTTTCTTTCAAATAAAATTGATTAGGCTTTATCAATAACATTATAGTCTTTTTCATTGCCAAATTACAATTTAGTTCTGACATTTTCATACAGTTCCCTCCCTTCCCACTGCTGTGTTCTGACTTTTGAATGTCTGCTGGTGAAGATGGATGCCCACTGTGCTGTGTGAAGCTTCTAATTAATGTGCCACAGCTGCCTTGGACAATGCAGAGTTCTGAGGCAGGATGCTGCATGTGCCACCTCCCAGTCTGCAGGGCTGATTACCTTATGCTTAACAGCCTTTGGAGCATGGAACAATTGAGACCAGCTACTGAGGGCACCACTCTCGAGTTCATGTACAAGTCCAAAATGTTGGAATTTTTTTCCCCTTAAGAGCAGAAAACTTTTTCAGCTGCAATCCATGCTGGAACTACTGAGGTGCCTGGAGCGTATCTTGCTTTTGGTAGATAAATCCTTGCATGACAGGGGTGGTATTTCTTTGCAGTTCCATCAAACCAGTCTGCTTTTCTCAGACTGTGGGTAAACAAAGGGCATAACTTCCTAGCTGTTACTATTTAGTAGCCAACATTGTAGAGAATGTTAAAAAAGCTAAAAAAAGGTTGTGCCATCTGTTCTGAGCCTAGGCTCTCAGAGAAAGAATGGAATTTTTCCATTTATAATCTTTGATGTGCACAGTTAATTTTTATGATACAAATAAGTCTTGTAGGCTGTAACCTATGGAACATCTGTTTGATCTTGTCCTGTAACTCATTGTGGAAAAGAAATGTTTCTTTATTTCCCATGACATTCACTCTCTGCCAAGAATCTGGATGAACGTATCTGAAATCCCCAAAGCAAAAACTCTTGAGGTCCTGCAGACCCTTCAGTTTCCCACCCCCATAAATCAATAAAAAGAAAAGCTAACTTTGCATTATCCTTTCATGCAGGTGAATAGCAATTTTTAGTAGTAGACTTGTTCTCAGTCACAACTGGCCTTTCTCAGAGTCTTTATTTTATTTAGAGTTGCTCTGAGAACCTGGCATCAAGATGAGCCCAGTAAGCTCCCAGGCCTTTAAGGCAAGCCCTGCCACAAGCCCTTCACACTTTCAACCTTTACCCTCTTTATTTAAAGATATAAATGTTTACAGAGAGCTGAACTCCACTGGGTCTTCCAATGCTGCCCCCCAACAAACACCCTTATAGTCTTAAACATTGTGTTAGCAATGTATTAGTAGTGACAAAGGAGGATACAACACAGAACTGATTTGTGGTTTTGTGCGAATGTTCTCATTCTTTCTAATTATAGTCTGTGTGTATTGACTCCCAAGTTCACATGTACTTCCTGTATATTCCTCTGAAGCTTTTTGTTCCTTTTCCTTTTTATCTTTGCTTTTTCTTTTAGGAAAAGTAACTTGTGCTGTTATGGCATAGTATCAGGGTTTACCAAAGTGATGAAATGCTGTAATTATTCAGAACTGTGTAATCAGTCTTATTCTATTTAGAACAAGGTTAGAGCAGAACGGACCAGGTACTCATTGCTTTCTTATCAGAATCTATAAAATAGACCTGTTGTTAAGAGTTCTGCATAATACTGAGCCATTGATTCTATTTGGTACTTCAGCATCTTTAAATTCCCCAAGCCTTCTTTTCCCAATTTTACTTCCATAGGTTGAATTCAGGCTTAGACTTAACTCATGTGGAGCTCAGCAAAGGCCTTTCTAAAATCTTTTTATTTAGTTAACTTTTCCCAAATGAAAATAAAAGGGTTTTTATTCACAGAATGTAGGGTAAAATTATTATCTGAGGAAATTAATTTTTGAAGTGAGCAAACATTGTGCAGCTTACAATTTTTCAAGATGCTTTTCAAGCCGTTTCCAATCAGCTTTAAAACAAGTTCAGATGGCTGTTAAATGGAATTACAATGAGAGAAGTTAATGCAAGTGTAATGTAAAAGACAATACAGAGAAGAAATTGCTAATTTTTTTACAGTAAGAACTCTTCTTCATTGCAGTTTTCTTCCTTCAGAGCTCCATTTCTTTCTTCTTTTCTCCATGAAAATAGGTTATTCATTATGACAACTCATGTAAAAGCTTAGTGCTTCTCAGCATTGCTGAAAAATTCAGTTTAATGCATCTTTACTAATGAAACATTAGAGAATTTTCAGTTGAGTACCTGACTTGATGAGAGTTAGTTTCCATAAAAGAAAAGAAGAAGTCTGTAATTGTTTCAGTCTAATTAAATTTTCAGTACAAAAATTAGATGACAAAGTTACTGCCTTTCTTGTCTGATTGTTGTGTCATCGTAGTTCTAGTTATAAAGTGACGCCCACTCAGAGATGCTTAGTAAGGGGATAGAACTTTGATTTCACAAGCTATAGATTGCATTTCTCTATGAAGATATTAATTGGCTTATATTTTGAGAGGTGTTAGTCTACTACCAAATAAACAAGTGAATGCATTGGTAATTTTGTTGTTGTGACTAGAGTAGTGAGCAAATGATAGAGCCAGTAAGAGTTAATGTATCCAAGAGTAACGTTTAGGCTTGTGCGTCATCATATCAGTTGCCAGAGGACTAAACCATGCTTCAAAAATAATTGTAGATCCCAGAGGATGCTCGGGGCCTGGTTTCCATCCCCATCTCTCAGTTAATGGTTCTGTTTAGGTTAAAATAATTAGTTCTCTCTGAACTGATTGTTGTTGTTGTCAGTTGTACTAGTTAACTCATACATATATGGAAAGCTCCACAAAGCTTTGTTCAGGATACAGTTGGGTCAAGTTTTAGGACTGCTTAAATACTCATCCATAATACATACAGATATATATATATATATATATATATATAGATATATATATATATAAAATTGAGATCATAGCTAATTATTTAGCTTGCATTTAGAATATGTTCTTAAGTTCCAAAATGAAAAAACAACTATCCAGGCAGGTGTGAAATGCTGCTGTTGTGATATGGCAGGATGCTGGTTGCTTTAAAAATATAAATGTCTAAGAATGGTAAAGGTGAACTAGTCCAAAGTTTTTGTCCAGTTGTTAAATATTGGCAATTTGGCTGTAGTGAGATATATATAATAAAAAGCAAGTTAAACGTTCATCTCAAAGATGGGTGCAGTCTGAAGAACACAGATATTCCTCCTAGTTACCTTGTCTGCCATGGTTTGCAGTATTTACAGAGTGAACCTTCATAGGACTTCTGTTACCTGCTGAAAAAAAACCTGCAGTCTTTTTGGCCCTTGCCAAGATTTGTTGCAAAGCTTTTGCTGAGGTAATGACAAAGTCCCACTCACATTCCATGGTGGAATCTGGGTCAGTGTTTGAATGCTTACATGAAAAGTTTTAAAATTGCTCTGCAACTTTCTTTAGATAAAAAAGCCCAAATTAAAAACTGCAGCATAGTATGAGGAAAATAGTTATCTGTTCTATGCCCACATTCTGACTGCCTATGCAACCACATACCCATCTTATCATACTGTATGTGTTTAATTACTAGGGCATGTCCAGATGGTGGAAGTGAAGAATGAGCTCCATACACCCATGACATTATCCATTTTCACACAGACAGTCATTAGAGAAGTACTTCTTGTACTGTTCCTTGCAGCCTAATACAATAATACAGCTCAGTGTTCTGAAGAAATTATAATTGATTCCTTACATGAATGTAATGGAATTGAGGTTCAGATTACTAAATATTTGAATGAGTGGGGCCATCACCCTGCACAGGTGTAAACATGCTTCTCCAGTGCCTCTTACTTCTTTAGGCTATGGGCTATCACAAAGGAGGAAAGCTACACTATTGGTAAAATGAACTTTTATTCGTCCTTTTTGTACTTATCATCTTGGCACTTCTATTCTCTTTGTGCAGCTGCTCAGTTAAAACAAGTTTCTCATCATTTTCAGAATTAATCCTCTGACTCCTGAAAATCAGCAGATACACATCAACAACTTCAGTCAATTATATTAAGCAGTCTGAGGAATTTACAAAATGAATGAAACAAAATACCAAATTCTATGTGTCCAAAAAGTACCAGCCAAGTCCTGAAATACCAAGTGAGTTGGAGAGTATTACTGCTCAGATGAGGTGTCTAAACTATGTGCCCTGTAGTCCAAGTGAACAGTAGTTATCACAGTGTCTTTCTGTAGAGGAATCAGGGAATCACAGAATTATTGGGTTGGAAGGGACCTCAAAGATCACTGAGTTCCCACCTCCCTTCCATGTCAGGGACACATTTCACTAGACCAGGTTGCTCAGAGACCCATCCAAGCTGGTCTTGAACACTTCCAGGGATGGTCATCCACAACTTCTCTGGGCAGCCTGTTCCAGTGCCTCACCACCCTCACAGTAAAGAATTTCATCCTAATACCTAATCTAAACCTGCTGTCTGTCAGTTTGAAGCCATTCCCCCTTGTCCTGCCCCTACATGTCCATGTAAATATCTGTCTCCATCTCTCTTGTAGGCTCCCTTTAAGTACTGCACAGATGCAGTCAGGCCATCCCAAAGCCTTCTCTTTTCCAGGCTGAGCAATCCCAGTTCAGCCTTTCTTTCATTCATGTAATTTGTGGTCTGCATCACCTATATCTGTTATCTCTGTACTCCTGAGCTGTAGTTGCTGGGTGACAAGGTTTGTGGTTGATACCTGGAATCCAATAAGTGTGTTTAATCACAGACGTTGAGAAATTTTTTGTCTTTACTCAAAACTTTCAGCTTGTGCTTTTGAAACATGGTCAGGCCACAGAATTGGCTTTTGGGCATCTTCTATAGCTGTCTGTTGGATTTTTGAGTTATCTTCAGTTGCTAAAAGATGGTGAGATTCTTCTCAGGAATTTCTCATAGAGATTTGTAATGCTGAGAAATGGCTTTTGAAACAATCATGGCAGATTCATTGCTGGAGAACAGGGGCAGGTTTCTTCGGCTTCTACAGGCCAGGATCCTGTTTGGGTTATTCTCTGCATTTGTTTTTGCCATTTTTAATAACAAGGGTGTCAAGTGTTGCAGGATCTGGATCTGTTTCAGAAATTGTGTCACTCATTTTGAGAGGTAAATACTTAAATGAATGTTTCTATGCAGTAAACAAAGCTCATGAGGCTTGGATGATTAGATTAGAAACATTTCTTAAAGCAAGAGGTGGAGTTGCAAAAAGAGGAGTTTGGGGGAAAGAAAGACTGGTATGGAATTACATGGCTGCATCTGTGCATATATAGCAATGGAAATGTACGTGTTAAGGAAGTTGAGGGACTATTTGCAAAGATGTGTTTCTATATGGTAATTTTGGTTAAAAAATGGAATTTTGTTAAGGAATCTATCACTCATCTGAATATGAGTCCTAAAAGAGAACATAGGAAGTGAGGCTTTAGTAGTTTTTATGGCCAGAGCAACACAAAGATACAGTTCTTGTGGTCTGAGCTAGTTCTGTTTGTCCCCAATCTTTTCAGCTCTTACTTTCTCCTACATGCTTTCCCCAACCTGCTTGTTACTCCTTTGCTTTTCCTCCCTACATAGCATCATATCACTCCTTCTGAGGTGTAATTTTTCTCCATATTGTGATGTATTCAGGAATTTAAAAAAATACTTCAAAAATTATTTTGAAAATTATTTTTAAAATTATTTTTTATTATATTACCTCTTTATCCTATGCTGAATAAAATGTCATCAGCCTCTTTCATTCCCATCAGACTCTAAAGGCAACTACCACTAGGCTGTCAAGTGCCAGTGAGCAACATTTGAATTTGGCTCTCTATGGATGTGTGAAATACTAGTTCTTTTGGGCCTTGTACTTCCATGATCTGTTTACAGTCTGTTATCCTTAAGAGGAAAATAAGTAAGTTTACTGTTGACTTAGGAAATAGGTCAGGTTTTATGCAGGTTTTATATTTAAACCTAAGTTTTTACATAACTTAGGTTTAAATATAAATTTTAAGTATTTCTTTCTCACCATGGTACACCAGCTATACATTCAGTTTGCTAGTAGTGCGTTGTCCAAGGCATTAATTGTGCATAAGTAATCTTTTCTAAGTTAACTGCATCATCACGAGTGAACCTTGAAAGAATTCATAACTTTTCAGTGTCCCTGTGTGAGGGTATTTCACCTGTCCATATGAAACATCATACTGAGCACACGGACTCATTTTGTGAAATTCAGCATTACTTCACAATTTTGTCTGTTAACCTTGTCCAGTCTCTTGTAAAATATTCTTTCCTTTTTGCTTTGCTCAGTGTCACTATTGTCTTTGGTTTTCTTTTTTAAGTGAATGTTAATGTTCAGAGCCAGGCTAAACAGAAGTTTAGCTTTTAGTGAATTTTTTCACTCATTCTGTTAGTGGCTCCTCTTTCTTGACAGACAGTAATTTAAATCCATTTTACACTATGTTACCTTCCCCTTCTCTGTAGCAATTATAATTGTATCTTGAAATTGTTGTGCATCAAATCCCTTTCCTTCTTTCTCATAGAGTGGTTCTAAACTACCTCAGACTGTTGTGAACAGGTACGAGTTTCAGCTACAGTTTTTAGTCTCTATCATAGTGTTGGAATGTTCTTTAAGTGCAAGTGTATGTAGCAAAACCGGCCTGCCAGACCCTGATGGCATTTTCAGGAGCATGGTCCCAAGTGAGACATGTAATTGGGATGAATTCACAGCCACACCTGTTCAGGCTCTCGCTGATACCTCTTTCAAGAAAAGCTTTTCAGGAGCACAACTTCTGGTATGGGAAGCGCTCCAACTTTCTCTTTGAAGGGACATGATGCTGCCTGCACTGGACAACTTCCACCTCTCCATCATCGTGACAAGCATCATAAAACTGCATCATCAGGCCTCCATCCCTGGCTGCAGGATCCATGCTATTGCATTGGACTGTGCTCATCATATGAGAATAAACCCCACATGGTGTGTTTTGATGACCTTGGTGTCATTTTATTGTCATTTTATACTGTTGCAGATTTGCATTATGACCCTTTGGGCTAATTAGGTTTCAGGTTAAATGGTGGTTGCAGATTGTGCTGCAGTGATCCAATTGATAACTTTGGGAATTGTCTGGTTTTGTAAATTATCCATTGAACAACCCGGCAAACCTCGTTAGTACTGATTTCCTTTTCACCAGCAGACATGCATATCATCAAACAAGCATTTTGTAACATGGAATTTTCTATGAGCATCCAGAAAAAGAAGCATCCCAATTATTTTCTTAGTAGCAATGTGTGTATTTGTAACGAAAGTTTTAGAATTATTAAACTGCTGTAAGCTATTTTGTGCATGCTCTGGCATTGTATTAACAGTTTATATTAACAGCTGATAAGCAGAGGGCTGTGGCACACAAGGAAGGCTGGCTGTGGATTTTACAGTTTTAAAGAGCAGCAGAGTGCCAGAGTGGATGCAGGACCAGACAATGCTCAAAGCAAATAATAAAGTGAAACTGTTGTGCTTTGTATTTACTTCTTTGGGGATTCTTCTTCAAAGTATTTAACTTCACAGGAAAATATAGAATATATTTAAAATAGTAACAATTAGAAATACACCTTTTCAAGAATGAGAGAGGTGTGATTTGGAAAATAAAGTGATCTTTTGTGCTTCACTGCTTGTCTGTAGTTTTGTTAACTTAATGTTAGAACCTGTCTGATGCTGCTCACATATTGCATGTGTGAATAGAAGACTTTGGGCAGAACTGTATTGATTTCTCATCAGAGCAAGGAAGTTAATACCCCCATCATTGATATATTAACTCATAATGACACAGGCTTAATATCAACATAGAAAACGGGGTGATTTTCACTGTGATTCTGGGTCACCGGGCATCCACTAAGCTACGGCAAATGTTTGGACCCACAGGTGCTGGGTGTTGCTAACATTATGTGCTGCTACACTCTCTGGATGAAGTGTATGAATGAGTATTTCACAAAAAAAGTGGGCTAATATTGTGAGACTTGGGATTCTGTTTCCTAAAAACAAACCAAAAAAGGCTGGATTTTTTAGCTGATAAACCCATCAGACTACCATGAAAGGTGGGAGCATTGAATGTTTGATTAATGAATATTAGACCTTTATCTTCCTGGCTTATCAGCCTCACATATCAAACAGAATTTTTGTGAGCCTTGCCCATCTTTCAGAACCTCATGCCCTAAAGCAGTGACTGTTCTCCAGTCTCTCTCTGTAGCTATGCTACATTCCTCCTCCATCATGTAATCTTCCAAACATTTGTATGTCATGCTATTTTCTTCATAAAAGAACCTAGAAAGTGGAGAGGTCAAACTCAAAAAAAGATGGTATGCAGTTGTAAGATCAAGCTGAGGTACCACAGCAAACCATACAATGCCATAATGTAATTAAATCTAATTTCTTTTGTGTTTTGATAAGTCATACAATAGTAAATACGTTTGACAGTTATTATCAGATTCTGAGGATAAAAATGAGATTTTTTTAAGTGTCAGATCCTCCTGTTCATTTTAAGAAGCAGATGTGTAGATTCTGAGGCATAAGCTGTCAGCTCAGTTACTGAATTGTGACACGTGGAAATACTGAGGTGAGGAAGCCTTACTTTTGAAATGATGTGTGCATAATAAGGTACAGGCTGAAGGCAAGCCAGACAGCAGTATAACCCAGTCAATGAGAAGGAGCTTATCCTGGAACCGTCTGCATTCCCATGCCGTGTGTCCAAGTTAAAAAGAGAGTCAATGACTTTACTGTCTTGACAAATCAGAGGCCTCTTGAGGCCTTTGGGAAATTTGCATTGCAGCCCTCAGCAAAATTTTGATTGTGTTCAAGATAATGCAGTTTGTAGTGAGGGCTGGATATATTAAACTAGAAGAAAAAACACATGGAAAAAAGCTTAGAGAACAGGAAAAGAGGTAGGATGAAAACAAAGCTAAGAAGAAATACTCTCTTTGGTCTGGTAAAGGCCCAGTTTGTCTTTGTGCTTAGGTAAAATCATCAGCAGGGAGGCCCCATGAAGAGAGCGCAGACTGAAGTGGAAATACAGAGCTGCCTTTCCAAGCCGTAGTGGAGTGCAGTCAGCACTGTCTCTGCTACAGCCTGAGGATTTATTTCAAAGTTGTTTCTAATTCTAAGTGATGAGCTTGCTTGCTTGAGCAGTGGCAATTGAAGCTTAAAACACCATGACACATTTCAGTGAGACCAGATACCGATCAAATCACCATCATTTTATCTTTACAATACAAAGCAAAATGCACATAAACAGGGCGGTTTTGTTGCTAATTCATTTTGTATTTTATCATCTACTGCTTAAATATCCTTGTAGGCTGTGTTAATTAAATTAAACATCGTGGAAAGTAGGCAATGGTTGCCTTATAGCTCAAGGCAAAAAAGAAATAATCGTATAAAATTTTATTTGAGTCTCTGTATTTCTATGCTTTGCCATTCTCTTTCCCTTTTCCTCATCCAATAATATGCTGACCTTCTGCAGCTGGAAAAGTGTGGGTTTTGCCCAAAACAAGAACTAAGGTATAGAGATAAAAGCATATCCTGCTTAATAAGAGTAGACACATCACAGAAGTATTCCTTGTTGCAGCTGAGTCATTGGGAAGTGCCTGGTCTGTGCAGTGCCCCCTTTAGTCGTGTTTATGAAAGACTGCTCCTTGTTGTCTGCTTTTAAGGTGGTAAACATTAACTTGAAGGTTGATGTTTAAATTGCTAGGTGTTTTTCCTTGAAGATTGCATGAGTCAGGGAGAAACTGAAATATTGACAAATCTTCCCCCCCTCCTCAGGAACAAACTGTGTGATTGCACAGGAACCCTTCTGGCTTGCAGAGAGGGCACAGGCTGGCTTTTCTCAATGTGTGCATGGAAATGCATCTGCAGCTCTGGTTGATCAAACACCTCCATGTTTTTCAGATGTGAATGTTCACAGCATGTGTGTAAGGGACATAGGGTATTCTTAGCACAGAAATATTACCATCTCTGGAATAAAATCAAGTTGGCAAGAAGGAAGTGTTTTTATAATATAAAAAGTATATTTGGTTTTCTATCATCTGAACATTGTTTTTTGTGAGGGGATATTCTACACCTTATGACAACTGAGTTTCTTTTTGGAAACCTAAGTATACCCACTAGATCACTGGTATCCTTGTGTTCATTGACTTCTTCAAGGCACTAAACATATTTGTGAGTTAATTATCTCTTCTACAAAGCCATCCTGAGTATTCCCATTGGGGAGGAAATGAAGATGACCCACCCTTCTGTGCACTGTGGGTGCACAGAATGGCTTTTACATTTTCACATCTGCCAGGTCATATGTGTGCTTTTACCTGAGATTTACTTGTCAGTCCTTAGTTTCATTCATAGTCCTTCACTCACACTTGTGGTGTGGTTTTTAGAAGACACGAGATGCTGCTGGGCACCTGCATGTGCTGTGTGTAAGGGAGGAACCTGCCTCAGCCAGGGAGGCACAGCTATAGAATAGCCAAGGGCTTTGATCATCCTCAGAATCAGATTGGAAAAGACTTCTGAGATCATTGAGTCCATAATGTTTGACTGAACACCACCTTCTTAAATAGATGATGGCATGAAATGCCATTTCCAGTCATTTCTCAAGCATCTTCAGGGATGGCGACTCCACCTCCTCTCTGGGTTGTTCATTCCAATGTTGAATCAACTGTTCTGTGGAGAAATTCCCCCTGAGGTCCAACCTGAACCTCCCCTGGCACAGCCTGAGGCTGTGTTTTCTCATCCTGGACCCAACTACACCCTCCTTTCAAGGGCTGCAGAGAGCAATAAGGTCTGCCCTGAACCTCCTGTTCTCCGGCACTAAAATCCTCATGGAGGTGTAACTGCACTCCAGTGCATCCTCCCTGACCTACCCTTAGCTACTGCCTCGTGCCTCGGGTACTCTCAAATAGCTGGATCTACTGCCTGGGGCTCGTGTGTGGGCAAGAGCAGAGACTGAGACACAGCTGCGCTTGTTTAATACAAAAACCTCTTTGCCTTGTAGATGATGCATGCTCACACATATTTCTGCACACCTGATGTATGCAAATAGCCACCAGCAAATCAGCTGTGCTCATGCACACACTTTGCTAATGAGAGATCCTGAATGGGATACAGAGAATTTGCGAGCTTTGAAAATATGGGCTATTGTATCCTTAGGTAGTAAGCTTTGTCACAGGTTCCAGGATTGCTGCTTAAAAACCATGTGAAAGTGATTCTAGCAACAATTACTCCTAATTGCCCTTGCCTTGGAGATGCATGAGACGAAGTCTGAGCTCTGTTCAGAGGTATTTACTTTTTGATAAATAGCCATTTTGCAGCTTGATTTAATGGTTTCATTAGGCACACGTACGAAGAGATCATGCACTGACAAATGTACTTGTACATATCAATGAAGGGCATGGTAAGAGTTTTAGAAATTTGCTCAAGGCACAGCTGAGGCTGCCTGGTGCAGGTCTATAAGTGCATTCTGTTTACAAGGCAAATTACTATCAATCCATCATTGCAATGTGTTCAACTGATGCCGCTATAAGGATCTGAAAAGGTCTTGCTTTCCAGCAGTCTAATGAAATGAACACTTAAAATGCGTATTTTAAGAAAGGAGAATGTGGTAGAAATAGATCTGTTTCTGTCCGGTGTGTTCTTTATGCTGAATGCTCTCTGCTAAACCTCTGCATAAATATCCTTGTTGTTTTAATTCAGATGTGACATTATCACATTTTGTTATCAGCTGCTGGGTGAAAAGATATTTTTGCCAAGGTGCTGACATAATATGCTTTTATTGCTACTTACACTGCTCAGACTTCAGTATCACATAATGGAGGTGATGCTTTATTTTATAGATGTGTTTCTAAGCTAAAGTTTCACTATTAATAAACAGATAAATGAGGGTTTATTAATATAAATGGAACATATGTCACAATGATCCTTTAGCCATGTTCTAAGCTGTTAGTGTTAGTAGAAGTTTGCTACCAATATATAAACTTACATTATAGTTATATTTTGATTTATCTGGTTATTAATGGTAATACCAGATGGGAATGGCTACCTTTGGAAGTGACTGGAACAAGGAAAGCAATTTCCTGTGCTTTTGATGCTGTCATAGTACTGTCCTGGTTGAACCTTAGTAGGGGAATAAAAAAGCACAGCTTTGCAATTGAGGCTGTTAGAAGAAATGTGGTTTTCTGCACAAACACAGGAAATAACAGTAGGGATGTTCACATATTCCCAGGCAACAGCTTTCCAGTTCATGTGTACAGTTAACTCTTCTCCCATATGTTTAATGGTCCTGCTTTGCTGTCCTGCTCCCAGCAGCTTTCATCCCTCTGTAGCTCCAGTCTGAAGGGCTTTCTGCCAGTGACAGTACTGTTCCCCAGATCTCAAGTTCTGCAGAAAGGGGAATAAAGCATATAATACACAGGTATTTTCTTTGTCCACGTTCTCATAGAGGCTTGGTACAAATATTTATTTAAATGGTGGGAAATGCCAGTAGGTCCCTTGTCAAAAACATCGCTCCCAGCTGCCGACCTTGGGCAGAGAACACTGAATACAGGATTAGTACTTTAAAAGCCTTGAAAACTAACTGGGGAAAGTTGTGGCACAATTGTGATTTAGTGTTAGCTCCTGATTAGAACAGACAATAAGTCCAGTGTTCTTCCTCCTTTTCTAGAATGAGGAGCAGTAATATAAGCATACATGTGTTACCCTGCATATTTTATGAGATCAGAATTCCCCATTAAATTGACCTTTATTTTTGTTTCAAACTAGACTAGGCCCCATGACTTACAGCAAGAAATCCTGTAATCTTCTAGCATTTGCCAGATTCAGGCTTGACTGATGGTGTGTTTAAGAACTTCCACTGTCTCTCACACTGGCACACGGCTGTTTGGGTGGTGGCCCAACACATGGGGGTTCTTGTACATGACCAGGGTGAATAAAACATCTGCTCAAAGAGGATGTTGTTTTCCCTTCATGTCATTGTTAATACTGGCAGGCTCGGAAACACAAGCCACAGGTTTACTGATACTCCAAGGGCATTTTCTTTCTTGTTTTCCAAGTATTAAGTCTGAACTGCTCCCAGTGGTAGCTGTTCAGGGAAATTACTGTCCCAATAACTTAAATGCTATGATTTCTAAGCTTAACCATTACACATTTCAGATATTCTCTCAGTGGGATATGAAAACAGGAAGCCAGCTTATTATTCATCTTCAGAAAATGGTCCTTTAGTCAGATTTATGTATATGAAGGAGCTCATGAAAGGGCCTGGCACTTCACTTTAGGCTATCTTATGACCCATAGTCAAGGAGATGCTCTTGTAAAAATTGCAAGGATTTTTTCCTCTCTGACAGAGATAGGAGCTGATGAAACATGAATATTCAGTGCTACATCAGCCAGTTGACCAACAGGAAAGACTGGTGTCTACTTGTAATAATTTCTAAGGTCAAGAGATGACAAAATAATTTAAATCATCTGCTTTCCAAGGCTGTGAAATCCTGAATATGTAGCCTGAACTTTGAAGATGGAAGATACCTATATTAGGCATATTGACTATGATCCTTAATTGTCTCCACTGATTGCAGTAGTGGGCAGGCCAAGTCAACCATGCTGTTGGGCAAGACATAAATTTATGTGCCTTCTGCTAAGACACCCCAGAGAATGCTCATGGTTGCCTGAAGCAGTCTTGTATCAAATTTTATTCCATTAAGATGCATCTGTAATATCTACATCCAAAATATTATTTTCAACTTGATTACAAGTTTGTGTCGAGGTAACTACGGTACAGTCTCTGTCACTAATACCACTTGCAGCACCTCCCTGGTGACATAAGATCACAGTTTTGGTAGTCATCTAACTGATGAAAATATTCTCTGCTAGGTACTGTGCAAAAGTGTTCAGGTGTAGTTTGGAAGTGTTGGCTGGCCCATTTTGTGGCAAGAAAGATAACTAACATATTCTGTTCCCCTGAAAATATTCTAGAAACTATTAGGTAACAGGTGTTTGATTGTTAGATGGTTCTTCTGAGAATGTGAAGTAGCAAGTTGTTTTAACATTTTCCTCTTAAGTGAAAATAAAATTGCTCATTGTTTTTTGAGTGATTTTAATCTTAATGTTGATGGGCAGATCAGTCTTGTTTTTCTCAAGATTAATGGGTTTCCTTACCTGTCTTTCTCCCCAGTTTTTCCTTTTTCCTCCACCATCAGAGCCATACTACTAAAACATAGCAGATGCTGACAAACAGAAAGAACCCCTTTTGCTCTTAATTTATCAAGAAAGTGCTAAAAATTTGGTTTTCTTGTTCACTTAATCATTTTGACAAGCTGACAGTACAATGTATCATCACTAGACAGGTGACAATGCTAATTCTGCAGCAGGTTCTCAAGGGAGATTTTTATTGTAAAAATTGACATATATTGTATCAAGGCAATCAAAATACATTTAGGAAAACAGCAATTCACTACTTTGTGCAGTAGGTATCTCTCTGGGTCTTTATCACTGTAGAGACAGAGTTTCTGCTAATCTCAGCAGCCTCAGAATGTGGGCTCTGGTAAAGCTGGCAGGTCCTTTGTGTCAGTCCCCACTTCTGAAGCTGTGGTGATGTTGACAGATAGGAAGCAGACAGATGTTTGCTTAATGATTCTTTCCCTTGGGAGTCCTGTCAGAACTCTTGGCAGGAAAATTGGGGAATTACCTTGGAAATTGCTAACTCACTTTCCCAAAGCGATAGACCACCAGTGCATTACAAAACAAATTTGACCATTCTGTGAATATATGAGCTGCCTCCAGAAAGGGAGGGAAACTGTTGCTAGCATCGACTCTGTCACACATCTCTTGCTCTGTCAAATCAGTTCCATTGCTGTTGGCAAGGACTCATGTCTGATGCTTCAACTGAAGGGAAACATTCTCTAAAACATACATAATTTGAGTGGTTCTGGACAGAAGACAGTCAGGAAGCAATTCCTGAGAAAACATGCAGGGTAGAGGGGAGAGAAAAAAGAAGTTTAATTTTTGTTTTGAGTGCATTTTCAGAAACTGTGGTAATCAGCATAGTATAAGATTCAGGTAAGGAGAAAATCTAATTATCTTCTCACGTGATAACTGTTTGTCCTGCAGTGTGAGCTCAGATTTCCTTTTCTCTTCATGGTTCCCATAGTGGTAGTCAGAGACCAGGCTGCAGGCAGAGGGAACTGAGATGGCTGTACCCCTGTGTGCAATCAGGGGTTGGAAGTGTCAGCTGGCAATGTATTATGCTGCTTATTTTGCTCCATGGATTACATACTGTGCCCACATATTGAGATGCTTTTAACTCATGTGCAGACTTTGATCTTTCTTTTTTTTTTCCTGGTATTATTGGGTTTTATCTGTGACCTGTGCAAGAAACAGCCCAAGCTGAAGAGAATATCTAAGCCTTGCTGATGCCTGCCATATGGTGACTTATCCTGAGATATATTTTTTTCTTGACTTCTCTGATATATTCAACATCACAATCCCCATATGGTTACTGCTTCTTTGTGTATTCCAGTGGGAGTTTATCTTTTACTTTTCGAAGATTTGCCACAGAGACTATCCTTAGTGGAACAGCACTGTGTGCCTGGCTCATCTAATCATCCTCCCTAGTTAGGGATGCATCAGGGACTCTGTGTTAAATTGGGAAAGGCTTTTAAAGTTGAATATCTGAATACTGAAAGCTGTAGAAACACTGAAGAGCAAACAGAAGGCATCATATATTAGAATGTTCGGTCAGCTTTGACTTCCTACTGCCAACAGCTGAGTATGACTTGATTTTCATGGCAAAGCTTGGGAAATCACAGTAAAGAAATATCCCCTCCTCCTGAAGTGACCAGAAATATTTTCTTCCATTACAGCAAATTCAAAACATGCAACATGCTCAAGGATCTTTGAGCATGATCAAAGAGCTATTACTGTAATGTAGGACTGCTTCATAGTTCCACCCATTCAATATCAAAATATAAGAGTATCTTGTTGATACTGGCAAGTCAAATCTATCTAGGTGCTCAGTAGGTTTTTAATAAAATGGCAATAAAAAACTCAAACCCCTGTTGTCCATCATAAAGCACTTTTCCTGCTGTTTCACCTTACCCTGAAGACCATGACTTTTCACATCATCATACTGGGGGTGTGTCCATGGGAGTGAGTAGTGATTCTGGGAAAGAACAAGTGCATCAGCCTGCTTAAGGTCACCTTGTAGAGGGCAGCATGAGTCAGAAAGCCATCCTAAAAAATCCTGAAACAGAGTCCAAAGAAATGCAGACTCAGTGGGACTCTTCAGGATACAAGCAACATGCAGCTCCTATGCAATGGTTTCCAGCTGGAACCACAGTGGAAGAATAAACCCAGACCAAAATGGATGCTGCTTTTTCCAGCTCTCAGTAGACACATCAGTGCAGTGCATAATTTGATTTATTCAATTACATGTTTGTCATTCAGACATCTGTTAGATTTTTATATCCTTAGCCACAGTAATAAAGGAGTTTCATATAAAGTCTTATTACAATGGTATCAGATGCTGGAAAGCAGCACTGTGAAAGATGTCACTGTGATTTTGAGAGGTACAGTGCATGCATATCATCAACATTAATTAATGGTAACAAACAACATTAGTGTGAGAATTTTATTAACCTAACCGCCTTTGTTTTCAAAACAGAAAATACGTGAACAGTTATAATATTCTGTCCTTCAACCCCCAAGTCCACTCTTCTTCCTTTCTCCCTCCCCTTGTTAGTCAAAATCAGACAGATGGTGTGTACTGAAAGGCTGTAAATCAGGAAGGATATAGTCTAAGGTCTGTGGAATATGTGGTATTTGTAGGTGTTTCCTAGAGTAATAAGAACAATTTAAAACCCCCAAAACTCCAGGGTATTTTCTGAGATGAATGAACTGATCATAGATATTGATTGTACAACTATTTCCACCATATAAGACTAGACAGACTGGAAGACTCTTCACCCACTTTTTATATTGGTAAGGTTATGTATGTATGAATCTATGCATGTCCTTGTAGAGGGCAGCATGAGTCAGAAAGCCATCCTAAAAAATCCTGAAACAGAGTCCAAAGAAATGCAGACTCAGTGGGACTCTTCAGGATACAAGCAACATGCAGCTCCTATGCAATGGTTTCCAGCTGGAACCACAGTGGAAGAATAAACCCAGACCAAAAGGGATGCTGCTTTTTCCAGTTCCCAGTAGACACATCAGTGCACTGCATAATTTGATTTATTCAATTACATGTTTGTCATTCAGACATCTGTTAGATTTTTATATCCTTAGCCACAGTAATAAAGGAGTTTCATATAAAGTCTTATTACAATGGTATCAGATGCTGGAAAGCAGCACTGTGAAAGATGTCACTGTGATTTTGAGAGGTACAGTGCATGCATATCATCAACATTAATTAATGGTAACAAACAACATTAGTGTGAGAATTTTATTAACCTAACTGCCTTTGTTTTCAAAACAGAAAATACGTGAACAGTTATAATATTCTGTCCTTCAACCCCCAAGTCCACTCTTCTTCCTTTCTCCCTCCCCTTGTTAGTCAAAATCAGACAGATGGTGTGTACTGAAAGGCTGTAAATCAGGAAGGATATAGTCTAAGGTCTGTGGCATATGTGGTATTTGTAGGTGTTTCCTAGAGTAATAAGAACAATTTAAAAACCCCCAAAACTCCAGGGTATTTTTCTGAGATGAATGAACTGATCATAGATATTGATTGTACAACTATTTCCACCATATAAGACTAGACAGACTGGAAGACTCTTCACCCACTTTTTTATATTGGTAAGGTTATGTATGTATGAATCTATGCATGTGTATGTACAAAAAAATGCAGATGCACACAGACACACACACAAGAGCTTTCTTTGATCCAGCTCCCCAAGTCTCTCAGCTAACTGGCAAATACATATCAAAGCTCCAATAAAGTAGCTAAACCAAATAAGTACAATGTCTTATATTTATCCACAGTTAAGTTATCCAAGTCACAGTGTCTGGCAATGTTCTCACCTGGTTTGAACTGCCTGGAGGAGTTCTGAAGTTACACAGTAAGTGCTGTGTGTTACACACTGAATCAGAGTTTTACCAAAGAAGCTGCAATATCAGCTGCTTTCCTGAATTGCTTGTATTTATGGGGAGTGATCATCAGTGATATATAAGGTCAATTTGCGCTGTTGTCATCATTGCCCAGAGACCAAGAATGATTTTTCAGAAATTCTTTCTGCTTCTTTCCCATCCCATGTCACCTGGAGAATGAACTCTGGTAAGAACAATCAACAGAGTGGCACAGCCAGTGCAGATTTGAGAGACACTGCTGATCTCAAAACTGCATGATTATCTGATTTACTCTATTACTCACCAGTAAAACTGTTGTTGAGTTGTTGTCTGCCTGGGCACTCAAGTTCTACAGCCATGAGCACCACCCACACTTAAGATGGGCATGGTAAGTTAAGATTGTAACATTAAACTCTGACTGAATCAATATGAGTTTCTATAATGTAGAAGTTCAGAAAAAAGCTTAGAATGTAAAGGCCCCATGCAAAAGCAGAAGCAGGTATCAGTGTCTCAGCAGCAGCAAAGCTAGGTGTCTGAGAAATGGCTTGAAGGCAACTTCTTCCCCAAAGAGCTGGTATTTTCACAAGACAAAGGGATCTTTAAATAAGCAAGAAGCATGATAAAAACCTTCCTGAGCTAATGACTTTAGTGGTGTCTGTGGTGGCCTGATTGGTTGGCTGGGTGGGGAGATTTGTCTTTACTGTGGGTGACAGGAGGTCTGTGAAACTGAAATGTAAAAACATTATGAGTATAGCCTTTGCTCCCAGTTTGCCCACATGCAATCTTTAATTCCAAGTCTAATGCAAAATCCTTTGTATGAGAAATAAAAACTGGTGGAGATGTGCAATAATGGAAGCACATGAAATTCAGAATCACTGCCATGTTATGTTTTCTTCTTTTTAAGGTGTTTTTAAAATCAGCTCAGTGTATTCTAAAGATCTCTATGTTGCATAATATGGGATTCCTGTCTCAAGGAACTTGAAATCTAATTTCAAACACTAAATAATAGGTAAGGTCACCAAAAAAAAAAAAAATAGAGAGGTGTGAGGTGAAAGTGAGAAAAGAAAGCGAGGTGGGAGTCAGTCTCTTTTCCCAAGTAACAAGTGATAGGAAGAGAGGAAATGGTCTTAAGTTGCTCCAGGGGAGGTTTAGATTAGACATTAGGGAAAATTCCTTCACCAAAAGGGTTGTCAAATATCAGAACAGGCTGCTCAGGGAAGTAAGTGGTGGAGTCACCCTCCCTGGAGGTATTTAAAAGATGTGTGCATGTGGCACTCAGGGACGTGGGTTAGTGGGGAACCCAGCAGTGCTGGGTTAATGGTTAGAATCTTAGAGGTGCCTTCCAACCTAAATGGTTCTATGATTCTAAATGAAAATAAGTTCATTTTTTTTGTACCCAGAGAGTGGATTATGGATTTAAAGGAACTTTTCCAAATGCCTGTTATATAAAAATAGAAACCACAGAATAGTGGTGTCTCTGTGGAACAGAGATTTTGTTTTCATTGTAGTTTTATATTTAGAGAAAGCAGCTAGTATATTCCATCCCAGGAGGCCTTTCCTCAAAATTTGCTACAAGTATCCTACCACATAACAAATTTACCTTAGGATGCTGGGATTTTTTTTCATTCATACCTTGAGGCAAAAGAGATTGTAACAGCTGTCTTTCATATTTCACCATGGTACATCTGTGTTCCCATTACTGTTTTGTCTAAATTTCCCTTTAGCAGGATTTAGATAACCAAACAAGATTAAAGGCTTTGCTATACAAAAAAAAGCAAAACACTGAAGTCACTCTATACTGATGCTCATGTTCAGATGTGTTTCTACAAAATAGTTAGCACAACTAAATTCAGTCTGGGACATCAGACTTACAGTTTAGGTGGGCAGGAAGGAACTTCTATGTTAAGGGAAAAAACTGATTAGAGAGGGAGGAATAAGCAACACGTGAAACAGGGTATCCTAAATTAATAAATCCTAAACTCTGCACGTTTTTGTCTCCTCCTTTCTGGTTCTTGCTATTGCTCTTTTGTGCAATCCCTTTATGGCATGTCTTTGGTGCAAATGTCCCTTTGGCCCTAGTATGTGTCAGGAAAGTGGCTATCCCATAATATAACCAGCAAGGATCAATGCAGTGATAAACTGTTTTACTGTGAATGGAGTTGATAAAACATAACCAATTAACCTTGTCTGAAAGGCTGGCAGGGCTGACAATCACTAAATTCAGAGGGGCCTTGGAGTTTTTGAGAATCTTTTTGCTTGAAAACTGCTCTAATTAATGATTAAAGGAAACGAGGAGGCTCAGCACATGAAGCAGAGTGGGAGGAAACTGCTGGCATGATTAACAGCTGGTAAAAATGTGGATTTGAAATAATTGCACTGTTCTCCATGTTCATGGCCTGTTTTTAATCATTCTACACAGTTCTTTTGATGACAGAAAGAGAACAGGCTAACTAACTCGCTGGCTAGCCTGAGAACTGTAGGAATCCATTTTGTGGCCTCTGACCAAGAGAAAGCACTTCTCTAATGATTGTAGCTGGGAAGGAGCAAACAAGAATCACTCACTACCATGTCAGGTCAGGGATTTATAATCCATGGCTATAGGACAGTTTAAATTCTCTGTAGGATACAAGCTCAAAAATGGTAAATCTGGGCCTCATTTTAATAAGTTCAAGAATGAAACAAAAAATAAACTTGCATTTCTGACTACCAAACAGGTCCCTAGAGGCAGTCAGAGGATCTTGCATGACTGTAATTTGACTGGAGATGGAAAGTTACAGGCTTTCATTTTTCTGATGTGAATTTTATTTTCCAAAGCATAGTTTTTGTTTTAAACACCCCTCCTGAAATGCCCTTTTTGGTGAATCTTGGTACATAACTCTGCATTCAAATGGATTTCTCAGCCTGCCGGATGCTACTGGTAGGACAGTGATTTGTCTACGGACTTTATTCATTCTCCTGTGATTATTAATCAGCTAATAACCACCTCAAAACTTCCTATAAGTCTCAGCAAACCATGACATTTACTTCACCTCTGAAGTGAAACTTCTGAATAAACATGCGTCCTCACAGCTTGTCCAGGAATTTAGGACAGTACTGGAGAATGACACGCAGAAAGAGGAGAGAGTGCAGAGAACAGTCGAACTGAAACACTCAAAACCCCATGCCATGTTCAGATATTAAGGCTAACACTAAGACTACTCTAAAGGTGGAAGCCATTTTAAAGGTGGAAAGCTTTTCAAACAAAGCATGGCAAGAGAAAAACCCTGCAGGACTGCAGGGAACAGGTATTTGTGCTCCACAGTAGAGAGAAGCTGGAAAGAAAGGGAAAATGAAAGGTTAGAGGAGCAGAAAGTAAGAAAAAGTAGGAGGAAAAAAGACGTGGAGAACTAGAACAAATAAAAAGGGCAGTACAGATCCTTAAGAAAAAGGTGAAAGAGGTATTAAAAAGGAAAAACAGCCAAGAGAATTTTCCATTAAGAAAACTGAATTATTTCCTGGTTCTTTCAAAAAATGGAACCTCAATAAGCAAAGTTACTCAGAATCTCAATTTTTGTATCTCAGCCAAAACAAAGAGAAAAAGTAGAAGCTGTGACAAAAATCAGGTACAGGAAGCCAAAAACCTGAAAGAAGCTTAGTTTTGGAAAAACTGAAGTGAAATGAAATGTGCAAATATACTTTCTGTTAAATCAGCTTGAAGGAAATCTCACACACCAATGGTGCAAAAATGACAGCCAGGGACTTGGGAATAGAGCTAGAAGTAGAGAAATGGTAGTCATAATCAGCTAGTCCTAACAATTATTTACTGTTATTTCCCTCCAAAGTGTTGTTTTTCATGAACATTAAATGTCCAAAGCATATCAGATTTATTACAAACTACAGTTAATTAATTTAGCACCCCTGCTAGAGAAACCAGTCAATTTTCCTCTGTGTCAGGTGGCCTCTCCAGTAGCATAGTCAGCCTTGGCAGGCTGCCTGGGCATTCCCTAGCCTCTTGGAAATGTAAGACAGGTGCTGCTCTAGGTTGAATCTGTTGATCTTATCTGTGTGTAAATAAGTAAAACATCAGAGGCAACAAATGAGCCAAGAATGAGGCTGTGCTTGATAAAGTTGTACCTGGGTATCTTTAGAATCTCTTGTGAAATGTATTCAACTAAGAATGGAAATGTGAATACTGAGCTGCGACAGTTGCAGTGTTTGGCAATTTGCAAATCTCATCCACATTTATTCATCCCATATACATAAATACTGTTGGATAAGAGATGGGAGAGAGATCCTATAGTAGAATTTCCTTTATCAATAGTAATGGATAAACCTGTGAGATGAGAAGCCTGTACATGTGCTACTGGGTGAACCTGAGAGCACAAGAAAATGAACACAATGTGTGTGTCCAGTGCAGGGCTGCATCCAGTTGAGCCTGGTAGCTGGCTGTACCAGAGCTAGGCTGGCTCTCTTCTGTCACACTAGCATTCCCTAGTCTTCCAGAGAGGCTTCACTAATGCAGCACAGTGCTAGGCTGAGTCTGGGTCTGCAGCTGCACCGTGGCTTGAACAAACAAGCCCTGGAACCTGGAGCACAGGGCTGCTGTGCACAGCTGTACTCAGTCTCACTGCTCTGGAAGTTGTTCCTGCACACTATTCCTGACAGCCCACCTGGTCCTGCCAGTGTGGCACAGGCACTGAGAGACTTTGAATCCAAAGTTTACAGGGGGAGCTCCAAGCAACACAGATCAGCTCTGTGATTTCCAAGCCTCTCAGTGGTGTGCCATTGTTCTCCACCTAAGCAATAACACGAATTGTATCAGAGCCAAGTCCTCCTGCAGCCATACCAGAGATAAACCACAACCTGAATAATCCCAGAAAACAGAGAGGTGACTGCATAGTCGTGTCCATGGTATTAGTTTTACCAAATTACAGCTCTGTAAGGCAAGGATGAGTGTGGAGGTGCAGGAGAAGAAAGACTGCAAAGGTGTCTTGAATGGAATATGGAAAAGTGCTTGTCTTCTACACTGTCATGATAAATCAGATACTTGACTATCTGAGTATTCTCAGGGGGAAAGTAGGATGAGCTTCTTAAATCTGCTGAAACATATATGCAGGAGAGGCTGCTAAATGAAAAACCCCTCTAAGGGAATCCCGGGTACTCAAATATTTAGAGAGAACCAAAGCAGGTTTCATTTGCCTCCTGGATATAGTCACCTCCCTGGGAGAACATGGAAAACTGCGGGGGATAGCAGTAATCTGAAACATTCCCCTTCTTGGCTAACAAGCGAAAAAAGGAAAATTCCACTAAAAGGAATATGTAACCAGCCACTAAAACCAGCTCTCTTTGTGATTCTAAAGCATTTGAAGGAGAGCTGTATTTTCACTGTGACAGCATTAATAGATTATCCCGATTCTCTAATGGGTAAAGGACACCCAAACACCAGGATCCCTTCCCCCAGAATTACTTATTGCTTTTTTAATCCCATTGATATCCTGAAGAAAGGACTCTAATGGGTAAAGGACTCCCAAACACCAGCATGCCTTCCCCCAGAATTACTTATTGCTTTTTTTATCCCATTGATATCCTGAAGAAAGGACACAAAGGTTTTAGTGCAATTAAGCAAGTGGGAGACCGTGTTTTTAATAGAAGTGACTAATGTATGCCCTGGGAATGATGTGAATTTATGGCAAAGGAATTTTATACCTTCCTCTGACTTATGTGGTGGTAGAACTGCCCACGTGTGACCAAGACCCTTAAGCTCAGTAGGCACATTGTTCTGGAGCTCTGTGTGAATAGGGCACAAGCCTCCATTAACCAGTCTGTGTTCAGGCAGCAGTGCCACGTTTCTAACATGTCTTCCTGAAGCAATACTCCATGAGCCATGACCTCTCACTCTGTCTCTGTTTACTCATATTGGAAAATGAAAATACTGGCTCCAGCCTATCTCACTGGGGTTTCTGAGCCTGAATTAGCAATTATGAACTGTGATAAGATCTCTGGAGAGCTGACAGATCACAGTATTATAATCAGCTTTCTGCTGTTTTAAATACTGGGTTTGTGTAAGTTGGTGCATGTTGCATATTCTGTCACCCTGTTTTGGGTAGAAAAAGAGAGAAGAACAAGTCAGATACAGATTCAGAAATTCTTCTTTATTACTATATAATGAAGGATAAAGGCACACTAATTCTTTTGACACATTCTTCTGGTTCCCATGAGCCAACACTGCTGAGACTTAGAGACTTGAATTTTGATTGATACCTCTGTGCCAGCACTACCTTTCCATGAAGAATCAATTGTTCTACTTAACATGAAGCAATAACCAATATGAGCCAAACATTTCATATTTGTGGATAAGGATTCAGAATGAATGTTAATAGAAAAGTTCTGGTTAAAAGTCCCTGGCTTCAGTGAATACCCATTTCCTTTGTTATCTTCATGGCAACAAAAAGATGACTCAGGAATTTATAGAAAAGTGTGACTATTCCTTGAAGGGTGCAAAAGTCAAGTATTTTCTGAAGGCTGGCAGGATTGGACCAGAGATAGTAGCTGCAAGATTCCTACCAATCAGTATCTACTTCATCTTGGTGCCAAGGCTTTTTAGAGGTTTCAGATTTTCTGGGGAGGTCAGATAAATGTTATTTTCCTAGTCAGTGTGACGGTGATGAAGGGAGTCACTAATCATCCCTCCCAGGTAACCAAGCACCTCCATAGCAAGGTTCTGTGCACTGGGATTGTAGCCAGCCATGGTCAGCATGAAACAGGTTTCAAATCACCAAGGTTAAGAGGTACAGTAAGCAATAGGCTAATCACGTTTCTTTAATAGGAAAAACATCATGTTGTACCCAGTCCCGCAGCAATTCTCTCTCCAGCCTGCCTGGAACCTTCAGCTCCTTATAAAAGCTCTGGAAGAACAAATCTTGGCTGCTATCTAATGTGATAGTGACACTGATAAAAATGTAGACTAGGTTGTCCATCTGCAGTTTCTCTGATTTATACATATTGCCCTTTTTCCCATACCCCACTCAAGCTCCTTTCTCAGAGTGAAATCAAATCATATTCCAAATTTCTTGAGCAGACAGCCCTCATTGTTGGCCACCTTAGGCCACCAGCAAGGAGGGCATTCTTAGATGTCAGTCCCTGATACTGACACTACTCAGTCTCATTGAAAATACTTCACCTTCAAAACTTGCTCTGGGTTTTAATGAGCCACATTTAAGCAATTCACCAGCATCAAAATCCCTGTTATTATTTCAGCTGTGCCTCTGAGATAAGGCAGGTGGTAAACAGATCCAGTTGGACAGCGGATTTGACTGCAAAAAGTGTGCTTGTTCTTTGGAAATTTTATAGAGCGCTTGCTTGACTTGCCCTTTAGAAAAGCTTTGTTCTATTAGAGCTTCCTCTTTCCTGCCCACAGCTTCATGTTGTCTTCTGGAAGCAGCTGACAAAAGCATCACGTATAGTTTTTCCATTTAGAAAAATGCTTGATGTTCTGCTTGTCCTTTATGCTGATCTGCAGCATGCACCCTTACAAATGTTTTTTTTTTTTGGGTACAGAGAACAGTGACAGAGTGCCCAGCCTGCCACTGCTGGTCTACCTGAGCTATCTGCAACAAATTATTTACCCACTGAGTCTGAATTTTGTGTCTGAACAGAGAACAGTTTCTCACCCGGAGGTACTCACTGAGTATTTTTTGTAAAGAAATTTTAACAGAGGGACTGTACTGACAGCCATCACTGTTTGGCACTGTAATGTTTGCAATCTAAAGTCAGATTGATATGGTATTGTTCCATGAGGTCATATAGCTGTTGGAAAATAGCTCACGACTAATATATTCATCACTCACAAAGTAATCATTAGCCAATAATATGAGCATGATTTAACTATTAGTTCTAAATGCAGAATACTCTTTGCTCCTCAGATGTGTAAGTTACATCAAAACAGCCATATTCACTGTCAGCTGCCATCTGTCAGGTGGTTTTTTTAATGTGGAGTTTTGAAAACAATTGTTTTTTCTACACTTGTCTTTTAAAAAGGCTGTTCTGTTGTAAGAGATGAGAGACAGTAATCTAAATTCTTATTAGTAGATCTTGCATGGTAGAAAGACCTGTGTGAGTGGCTACACCGCAATAGTGCTCAGCAGAGATTAAGACACATTCTCTGCCAGTTTCCTCATTAATGCTGTTCCAAACATGGTAGGGGGCTCAAGGTGGTGGCATTTCTAAAGCTGTTTTCCTAGCATGATAGTAGTGCCTTAAAAAAAATACACCTTATTGTTATGCATATAATGATCTTTCTAGTGGGAAAAGATATTGAAAGCAGCTAGAGGTTTTGTTTTCTGATGTGATCTCTAATTAAGAGTGAATTCTTGGAAAAGAAAGGCTTCCAACATTGATACTCAGATGGAGATTTCCCCAAGATCTGACTATTTGTCAATAGACACTCCAATTGTTCTGCTGGTGTGAAGAATTTTGAATGTTTTTGGTGCATTTAAAACATTTTCTGTTCTTATTCTCTATTTAGCACAGTTGCATTCATAACCTTCTGCATAGTATTAATTACAATTATGAAATTAAACAATACTGCACTATGTAGCCAGAAAAGGTCTGGGAGATGTTCCTCTTCCTCACACACAGATTAATCCCAGCAAGAAGCAGGATGACTAAAGCACAGCAAGGCTTGCTCTTCACCTAATAACTACAGCGTGAAAGTGTTCCCAGAAATCCTTACAGATGGGAGTCTAGGAATAGTATCAATTTGAGACGCTTTGAGACTAGAATCATAAGGATATCACAGTAAAGATTTAGCTGCTTTAAAGGGAAATTTTATTGATATAAACTTATGCATTTACTACAAAGTCTTGACAAATGGGACCATTCTTCTCCCTCACCCTGCTGTTCACTTGCTCCCGCTGTGGTGGGGTGAGTTGGCATTAGGGGCTGGCTTGGCACCTGGAGTTTCCACTGAGACAGTAAAACCACACCCACTATAAACTTGTTCAGGAGCCAGCAGTAGTCTGCTCTTCAGAAATATCTGTATTTGAAAAATGAATGAGTTAGAGATAAAAGAGAGTGTGTTAACTCTTCTAAGTAAATTATTTAAACTTGCAACCTGTTTCTATCTTTTCCATATGAAAAATTAATGTGCCACGGGCTCTTTTGCATCTTCACGGTAAAAAAAAAAAAATCATTTTTATAGGTTTATTCCTCTTACGGGCTTTCCACAGCCAGTATCAGTATTTCAGCTATCAATCCTCAGGCCTCGCTCTCCCATCCCTCTCCCCAAAGGGGACAATTCCATTAATGAGCATCTAAGTATGAACAGAACAGAGCAGGCCCAGTAATCTCCAGAACAATGTGTGCTACTGAGAAAGAAAAGCTGAGTCAAAAATGCTGTTCTTAACATTTGCAAAGAATGAAATGAGGATTTTTTTTCCCATGTGCCACATGGATCTTGCACTGGGCCTTAGACTGACGTTTGCTAAAAATCATGGCCAAAATCTTCAACCTGGGTGCACAAACTGGGCTTTTATTTTCAAATTGATGCAATACCTGAATAAAACCCCCTTAATTTTCAGCAGGGCTGAGCAAATGCCCCTCTGAATCTTTCCACTGATAGTTCAGAAATATCAGCACCTCTGAAAATCAAACAGTGCTTAAATTTACAGCTCCTCTGTTTGAAAATATCTCCCTGAGTCTGAGTCTCCATCTATTTAAATGGAAAACTGTGAAGCCAAGGGCACACAGTGATCTGGGCAGTTAATAATGTTCCTTTCTATATAATAAATCAATGAAACTCGTGGGAATAATGGCATCAACTTGGATTTAACAGTTTAATGACAGCGTCAGTTTTCCAAAAAATGTTGGACATATGGCATTATGGAAAAGTGAGTATTGTCCTTCTCATCTTGGAGGAAGGGAAAGAAAGAAGAGAGGACAATTCCTGATTTCCCTGAATTGGC
The DNA here is from genome assembly GCA_024865655.1 of Emberiza elegans. Lineage (NCBI taxonomy): Eukaryota > Metazoa > Chordata > Aves > Passeriformes > Fringillidae > Emberiza > Emberiza elegans. The sequence goes on along the minus strand of JALJVW010002597.1, from coordinate 19,745,073 downwards.
TTCAGTCATTCCAGAGCAACATCACAGAGTTTTAATGACCTGAAGTGGTAGACTCCCTGATCTTTCTAGGACAGTCACACAGAGCTCATCATTGCAAGTAGGAACTGATTCTCCTTTCCCTTGTGACCTGCAATTAGCATCTGACTCCTGCGTGAAGCATTAATTTTTCTAGCCCTGGAAGTGCCTGTGCCTGCACTTGGAGTGCATCTGCCCTCATCAGTGGCAGCTTTCTCTTCCACATCCCCTCTGCTGGGTGGCTGTCTGGAAGCAATGCTGTAGTGTTTGCTCTTTTACAATACTGCTCTCCTGGGCATTCCCACATCTTTATGGCCCCATGTTTCAGGGCCTTCTGCTTCCACTCATTATTTATTTATTGCATTTAGCTGCTTATTTGGCTGACAATGCACTTTCTGTCCTTGTATACCTTCTCCCCTCCAATGTTCCACATACATTTTAAAGACAATTTTATTAAAAAATAAAAGCAGGTGAGTTAAGAAACAGTTTGTGAAGATAAGACCTCAAAGGAAGATTTGCCTGAGCTACAATATGAGTTTCATACTGTAATAGAAGTTGAGGCAATATTTAGTTTTGTTTCTTTTTCATAATTTCTTGCAGAGTATCCCAAGGAAATGCTGCCTAACTGCTAGGCAAAGAAAAATTAAAGGGAAAGCAACCTACAAACTACTTAATGCTTTTTGATATCCACATAATGCTGGCTGATATCCACCAGCCAGAAGGGCAATACTGACATATTAAGGTTGACATTGTGAGCTAATGCAATCATGTATTTAAGGGTTTACTACTTTGTTCTAGGATCCTTAGCAAAATACAGTGGAAAGAACCAATTTGGGCATTTTGGGTGACAGGTGTAATTTTGCATTAATAACTTCTGGGGAAAGTTCTTTTCTCTGTAGAGATGGATAATCTACAATGGCCATCAATTTCTTTCCTTAGTATCAGTAGTGTGAAGCGTGTATTGGGCATTGCTTTGTGAGAAACCCTTTGATATCTTTGTTAAACACTGTCCTTTGCTATTGCTTTATCTCTAGCAACAAATCTGGTGTGCTTTGTACAGACAGAATAAACGATAAAAACAACTTATTTTATTGAAAGAGAGCATTCCAGTTGGAAAAGAGAATGCTTGTTACAGGAAAGGCGGTTTATCAGATCAGATACCCGGTGAATTCAAGGGACAGGGCTGCACTCCCCGCCCCGTGCCTCCTCAGGGACACGGGCGGGATTCCCGCGGGAGGCACCGCCCGCCCCTCACGGCGGCTGCGGCGGGAGAGCCGCGCTCCCTGCCTGGGCTCCACAGCCGGGCTCCGAGCCGCCCCCGCTGCACTTCCAGCATCGCCCCCGCTTCTCTCCCCTCCTCCTCTAGCCCCGCTCCTTTTCCAGCGGCCGCACCCCGAGCGTGTTCCCCCTGCCCTTGGCCGGGCCCAGCACCTCCGCCCCCCCTCAGCCAGCCGGGGCGCTGGGGACAGCCGGGGGGCCGCGATGGGGTGGGGACAGGGAGAGCTGTGCTGGGGACAGGGAGGGCTGTGCTGGGGCTGCCCCCGCCCAGGGCCGCCATGGCAGCGCTGGGGACAGGGAGAGCTGTGCTGGGGTCACGGAGAGCTGTGCTGGGGTCACGGAGAGCTGTGCTGGGGCTGCCCCCGCCCAGGGCCGCCATGGCAGCGCTGTGCGGCCCCGGCAGAGGGAGCCGCAGACCCGCAGACCGCCGAGCCGCGGAGGCGGCGCCGGGGCCCCTCGGGCCCGGTGTTCTCTCTCTGGGCAGCTCGGTCGGCTCGGCTTTCCCTCCTCCTGCCGGGGCCCGTTGGCAGGGCCGGGCTCAAGCCCCAGGGGCGTGAAGTGTGTTGGTGCAGCTGCCATGCATCCCGCTGAGGGAAAGGGCTGCTCGCAGTGCCGGAGGTGCCCGCCGCCCGCTCCGCCTGGAGCAACCCGGATCAACCAGGCGGCTCTGCAGCTGCACCCTACCATCTGTAATTGGTATAATTTGATTTGACAGTAATCCCATCGTTGTTACGGTTTTTTACCAGAGGTGCCCTGTTACTCGTTCGGTTTCTGCCCGTTGTTTTCCTGCCTTTTCCAGTCGCGGTTCCATGATTTCCTGTGCAGTTCTTGGGGCCTGCCATGCGTCGCGGCTCCCGGGATCTCAGTCGCTCCTTTGTGCCCTGCCCCACGAGGTTTGGGGTCTGTAGGAGGACCTGCTCGTCCTTGCCTAGGTAAAAACACTATAGTCTTACCTGAAATCTCTTATTTCATTGTAATATTACAATGAAAGGTGCTTTCAGCTTCCCAACAATTTAGTTTTGTACCCTTTTCCCTCCCCGTTTTTTCTTTTAAAAACAGCTTGCTGTGTTTACCTTCAGATGCTCGTTTAGTTCAAGGAAAGCAGGCAAGTACAGCTTCATTATGTCAGTTTATAGGAGCTAGATACCAAAACCAATTCAGCACAATGAAGTACAGCACTTTAAATGCCAAAATGGTTTCTTTTTAAATCCATTCTCCGTGGGGCTGAATCTGAAACCTGTATCAAATCCCGCTTGTGCTTCTTGAATGGGCTGTAGGAAAAGCCGGGTATATCAACATGACTTCCAGAACAGTATTTTAAAGATGCTTTGAAATTACTTCCAAAACAGTGTCTGCAGAACAGTGCTCCACAAGATAGATCTAACCGGTAGGAAATTGTGAGAGGAAGGGTTCATCATCCATCATGTCTCTTTTTAGAGTTCAAGTGTTTAATTAGGAAACATTTGGAATATTGTCTGGAGTTCTTTACTGAGCAGAGATGCCTACAAAGAGAAGAGAGCTTTTATTTCTTCCTTAATGCATCCTCATTGTAGGAGATGAGATGAAGGTATCATCTTGGTATACAGCACCTTGTCAGAGAAACTGTGCAGCAAGTGAGAGACCGTTCTCTTTGCAACTTCACAACTTTCAAAGTCACATCTCTCTCTACTCCCAGAAATACTCTAAGCCTGCAGTTTACAGGGAGAGAGGTACAGTATTTGTTACCAGTGTCATCATCCAGAAAATAATACAAGAGAAAAGAAAATTTGGCACCCACATGAAGTACTTCAGTTGCCTGGGTGCCCAGAGTTCTGGGAACATGTAGTTATTTTACCAGTTAATAGCAGTCCCTGGAGTAATGCTTAAAACTCAATGCTGCCTTCTCTCAGGTGCATGTTGTAAGTCCTCAGGTGCTCTGTAAAAGCAGACCATTGCCATTAATAGGCAACAGCTGAGTGAAAGCTGTGGGTTAGTAATTTGGGATCTTGATACCTTATGCCTAGAGCCCAACTAAGGTGGCTTTGTTTTCCTCTTAAAAAAGAATCAAAGGAATCATGATCTGCTCCTCTTTTTTGAGGTTTCCTGTAAATATGGATATTTCTGCATATACATCTGAATGGTAAGGTGATTTTTGGTTGTTTCAATGATACAAATGGCTGCTTTGGAAATAATAAGGTCATTTTAAAAATCATGTTTTAATGTCTAAATCATGCCAGTGAGTGAAAATTTCAGGAAAGACATTTTAAAACTAATGGAAAAATTATGTAAGCATACACATGTGCCAGATACGGAGATAAAAGTTACAGAAAGAACTTCTAAAGTTGGATTTGCATATATTAACTTTGTAATTGTATGCACAACAGGCAATTACACAAGAGTTAATAAAATAATAGTAATAATGATTTGTACTAGGTAATTGAAATTTATGAAGCAGTTTTGGTATCTAATAAAGCTGTGATGTCTTCAAGTAGAGCTAATGAGTATGATGGAAGTGACTAGCATGAATAAACTTAATTAATGTTGCAACTCTCAAACAAAGATAGTAAAATATTTTTTGAAGGTGTCTGAATATTAGTATCCTGATTATATAAATGGAAAACTGAGGTAGGAATGCAAGTCACACTTTTATTTGCTTTGCAGCTTAAGTCAGAACTGGGATACTACAGTCTTTCTTCTAAACACCCTTTTCTCCTACTCATAAATCCTTGGCTGCTCTTAGCAAAAACCATCTAAAGTGCTGGTGTGCTTCAGCAGTGCATCCATGCCTGGGGCATGTTCCCCAAACCAGTGTTGTGTTTAGCTACTTGATTTCTTTTCTCATGTTTGCACCACACTAACTGTACCTGTTTGTTATTCTTGCGTTTGAGTGTGTATCTGTTACTCTGAAGGAGTAGCCTGTTGGCTTTGGGATCAGGTGCTATGCCTTTGAAGAGCAAAAGAAAGAAAATCTGTGAATGTGAAAATGTTTTTGTTTGGGCACGGCTCACTTTTTAAAATGCTGGTTTGTGCTTAGGGTTTGCATTAAAGTTGCTTTCTTTATGTTCTGTGCCCTAGGATATATTTGGCACTTGATAGCCAGAGCTTTTTCACACCAAAAAAATTCTGTGTGGGTTGCAAGTCAGGTAAATACCATCCAAATAGAATGGCCCTTACTTTATGTGTTTTGTGGGGGTTTCACCTGGACAGAAGACCTTTATGCTGGGAAGGGTTTGCTTTTCTTTATGTTCTTGCTTTCTTTATGTTCTTGTTCATTGCAATGTCCATCTCCCAAGAAAGTACATTTACTGTAGGGTAGGATGAGACAGTAGAGAATGGATTCTTTCAGCCCTCTCACTGATTGTGTTACTTTTTCTTGCTGCATAAAGTTACTGGATTGCAGTGGTGTGGATTATTGGTGGCTTGGGGGGATGCAACTGGGAGGAAGAGGGGCAAACTCCAGAAATGAGGAAGAAGTGCCAAGTGAGTCAAATTGTTGTTGAGATGTGGTGTTGGAAGCTCTGCTGTCAGCAGTAAGGACTGCTGGGGGCACGAAGGTCATGAGTCAAGGTAATGTGTATTGGCAGAATAATGTATCAGTATTTTGAGAACTAGATAGATGGAATTAGGTTCTCTATTTCCCTCCTCTCCCATTCCTTCCTTGCCTCCAGCTGAGCTCCTAATGGAAATACTGGGGGGAGGGGAAATGGGAAGCAGCAGAAGGATGTTTATTGCTGCTTGGTAGGAATGTAAATTAAGTGCCTAATGATGTGCGTTGAATAAATGCATTTTGGTTTTTTTGTCTTACTTCTTAGCACAGATTGCTACTCACAGCCTGCCTCTGCCCTTCACTCACACATAAGCATTTGCAAATTCAACCTTTTCCTAGGAAAGTCTCACCAAACTGAGTCTTGTTTTTGAGCATCTCCCCCTTCTAAAGGAACCAGAAGTTTCTCCAGTCAGGTGTGACGTGGCATGTTGGTGTTCCACCAACATTTGTCACGTTTATGACTACAATGCAGTGTGGGAATGATGGGTCTGGTTGCCAAAGCCCTGGGAACCATTCTTCTTTTTGAAAGCAAGAGTGTGGGATTTTGGAAAATCTGTGAGAGCAAATGGAATGGGAGGGGTGGGAGGAAATTCTGAAATGTCTCTGTGTGTGGGGCTGACTGATGTTCATGACCTCCAGATGGGCTCCTCACACAGGGAGAGACAGTCTACAGTAAAAGTGCCAAAAGCTTCACTGATGCAGCTTTTTCTTAAACTGCATTTCTGGGTGGAGTTTGAGCTGGTATGAAGTGGGAATGTTCCACATTCTTCTCTAGTAAGAGGAAGTAAGAGGAGGAGTTCAATGTTATTTATTACTGGGCATACTGAATTTGGCAAATGACAGAAAAAGGAAGCAAAGGGGTGATGGCCTTAGGTGAGATCAGCTCAGGTCTCTCGTGCTGATGAGCTAAGAGTAATTGGACTGACACAGGCAGTAAAAATGAATGATGCTACATGTCATGCAAATTGACCTTGGAATTTAACCTAGGACATTGCCAGTTTAACCTAGGAATGAGGAATAGTGGTTCAGCTCTTTCTGAAAACCAAAGGAACCATCAAAGAGCTTTCCATAAATATGCTTGGCAGTCTGCATTGTACGTGGATATAATGCCTGCTTCAGCTGCTTTAGGTCTGGCACAGAAGGTGCTGTGACCCAGAGTGCAGTCTCGTCTCTGAGTTAGGTCACAGAGCCCTTCACAGCTCAGCTTCTGATAGTTGCAGGTTCACTCTTACTGTGTAGGATTCTGTTCTTCTCTTGCTAAACAATCCAATTTGTTCCCACCCTAACTTTACTGGCCACGCTCGAGCCATCCTTGCTGATGTGTACAGGAAACTGGGGCAGGATCTTAAGACTGGGAGCTGTCTGCTGAAAGCTGCTTTGCTCCATTTGGTACAAAAAATTGCAAAATACGGTGCAGAGCCTTGTCCATGGCCTGCAATGTCTGTCTTCAAGAAATAATAAGGAACATGAGTGACTGCTTTGAGGCAAAGCTGCAAAAACATTTTGCTTGATTTTTGGTTGGTTGGAATTGGTGGATGTTGTTTTAAAAATATTTCCCTCCACTTCCTTGTTTTATCTTTCCACTCTTGTTTTGCCGTCATGCACAGGCTGACCCTGAGAAGTAGGGATTATCTGCTAGGGTGGTAAATCCAGCTCCTTCCCAAGGCACTGTCATAATTCTCACTGTCTCTCTGAGGATCACTCAAGCAGGAAGGTGTGAAGAGAAGTACTGGTGAGAAGGTGTGAACAGAGGAAAGACTTGCAGTAACAAAGATGCTTTGGCACAAATAGTTATGATCTTTTCTGGCTTGGTCCATTTCTTCCTGAACACCCAGATCCCTGAGCTGTGTATTCTCTGGACAGCGTGTCAATTAATTATTTTTCACTGGATGGAAAAAGTATAATTCCAGTAAATTAAAAATAGAGCTGCAAATGGGCTTGGTTTGATCTCTGTGGTGTCTGAGGCAGAGGAACAAGATTAATTCCCGCAATTAGATGTTAATTGATGTCTGAGCATGTCTATTCCTAGAAACAGCAAGACCACGTACAGCATAACCAGCACCATTAAAACAGCATCGCCTTCCCCCTGTGCTCAGCTAGCGCAGAACGGGAGGGGGGAGCTCACATCCAAATAGAGCAGTGGGGGATGCTGTGAAATGAGCAGAAACTTGTGAGGGGGGAGAGGGAGTGCAGCCGCCTCCGATGATTGGGAACTGCTGGTTAAATGCACAGGGTATTACAGGAGAACCCTGGCTTTGTTTGCTAAGCCTACATGTGCTTTATTTTCATTTCTTTGCTGGTCAAGTCTGCTTGAGATTCACATCATAAGCAACTACAAAGGTTTATTACAAAGTGATGAAATATGTAATAAAGAAAAGGAAAAAAAAACCCCAGAAATTTTCTTTGGCCTTTGGAAAACCATACACTAACAATTTTGATTAAATTGAATAAGAGGTCATTGAATCTGGTCTTTTACCTACTGTGTGTAACAGTTTCAGCTACATCCATTTCAATAATGAAATTCTGTTCCTGTGCTGCCGGTGCCTTATATATAAAGCACCATGCACTGTATATATTTCATTTTGTTTCCATTTTACAATACAGTAAAGATCTTTTTCAACTAGAATAGATGCTAGCCTTGGATACTGAAGTGTTGAATAGAATAATAAATCCTGTGCATCACTAGCTTGACTTTCATCTAAGAGTCTGAAAAAGCTTTATAAACATCAAGTAATCTTTCCAGCATGCCCATTACAACTGCAGAATATTACCACTGCTCTGCAGCTATTATTATTATTATTTTGTATCATTGCATCTAAGGGCCCCAATCAGACTCAACACTGTACTCTGTATGTAATGAAAAGTAAAACCCTGTCCCAAAAACCTTTGAACAATTGTTAAAAAATAGAGGGATAAGGGCCAGAGTAATGCAGGATAACAGTAGAAGGGGGGAATAAAAATTGCAGCTTGGGGAGTGACCAGTGTTGGAACAGCATGATTCATCCAACCATTGTCATATATCTTGTGGGCAATGCACTGAAGATGAGACCTAAAGAATTTTCTCAGTGACACTGTAGATTTTACTGTGTGACTACTTTTGTGTTTAAAGGGCAGCACAGAAAGAGCCTGAGGCACACTTGACTTGATGAGCAATTAAGTTTGCCTCAACATTAGGACAAAAATCTGCAGAGTGGAGGTAACTGAACTGTGAAGGAGTAAAGGCTGTTGCATTATGTGAGGCAGTAATGTAAATGGAACCAGTAGGCTGAGAGAAAGAGGAAAATAGTGGCCAGCCCCTTGCTCTAACAGAGGTGACAAATGGAATGTGGGTAGACCTCACTATCACAAGGTCCCAACACCTTGTGATAAACTCAGCTTTCTATTTCTGCTTCCAGACATGCTTAATGGGGAGTTTATAGCAGCAGTAGGAAAGCCCAACATGTGTAGAATGTATGTACCAACATGTGTAGAATATTGTATTGTACAGCCTGGTCACCAGCGGCCAAACCAACTAAACCACGGCAGGTGTGGAGCAAGCTCCTCTGTTGATTTTACATCTACAGAAGCAGTTTTAGGAAGTAGTGTCTGGCATATTGAGGCTGTGCAGTGCTCCTGTGCCACTCAGGATTACCCTTGCATTCTTTGTGTAGTCTATCAAGCAGGACTTTCACTAGTGTTTTGGGGGAAGGAAGAACTTCCTTCTGGGATTTCCTCCTAGCCCAGTGCCAGTTAACACCTGGGCTGCAGGGACACTGCTTAGCTCAACTGCCCATGTAGGGGGTGCTCTAAGTGGGGGTGAAGTGCTGCTAAACCATCTATGGCATGATTTCTTTATTGCTAAGCTGATAAAAATATGCTGAATGTCTCTCAATTTACAGCTCCTCTACTGCAGCAAAATTGCAGATCTAACAGGGGTTTTATATGTTCCATCCTGTGTCTCAAGATGCAGAGTCTGATGAGCATCTACAGAAAAGTTGCTAATTTTACCCTGAGATGTGTTCTCCCACTGAGATGCTCATGCCCAGTTCTTACCAAGGGCAGAGATCTCTGACTGCTCCCAGCTTTTGAGTACAAAAAACACCCGGGAGAGGAGAGTGTTTGTGATTGCTGTGTGCAGCTGCTGTTGGACTGGACCTCTCCTTTTTAGTTTCACCCTGTGACCCCACCTCTGTTTTTCTCATTTGTTTTCTGATCACCTGGCTGTTCATGGGAAAGCAGAAGCAGAATTCGCTTCACTGTCCAAATCTAGACAGCAGTCTGCTTCTTTTGAGTAATTGTCTCTACTGTCTGTCTCCTTTCAGCAGTTCAGACAGGTCCAGGTCATCCCTGATGTAAGAGTACAGATGTGAACAAAGCTGTGACATTGAAAGGACAACTGTCAGTAGAATATAAGCACCTGGGTCCGCAACAAACCAAGAGAGCCCTCAGAGCCTTCACACTGCTTCTGGCAACCAGACTGTGGGATCCCAGGTGCTTCTTAGGTGCACACTGCTTCTCCCATCTCCATGTCACTTGGGACTCCCACAGGCTTCCTTCATGCCACAACTGCAGCTTCCAGTGCCAGGGACAGGTTTACTAGCCTGGGCCCCTTTTGCCATCCCACACCATTCCTGCCAGCAAACCTTGCTGCTGACATCTGCCTCAGTGCCTGCAGCCAGTGAGGTGGGCACAACATGAACCTGCTGAAATCTTTTTACAGGTGTTTGTACTGTTCCTCTGCATTGTCAGTGGGCTGGGGTGGTTGCTGTGTCAGAGGGTTGGGGATCCTGAATCCTGGGCACTGAATCTCTGCCTCTGTTGTGTAAAATGTGTGTGCTTGAGAAATTCCTCTTGTGAAGCCCGTACTCCTTGCATTCTGCCATGTTATCCCTGACTTTAATCTAGAATCCCAAAGACTTTGTGGTCTAGGGAGATGTCTTCTAACCCAAGGATAATGGACCATGATATAAATATGAGGTTGGGCCTTGAATGTTTCAAGTCAGGCTAGCTTTGAAATACTGGCTGTTGAATCCTTCTCTTCCTGACTAGTGACCTTCCAGAAAGTTATTTGATCTGTCTGGGACTTGCACAGTTGAAGGAAAAGAGGGATGATACTTTGGGTGACTGCCATTTAACATCAGCAAATGTGGTATTCCTTTTGTGTGTCTTGTTTTCCCATTCTAGTATACATCTCCTTGTGGGGCTACAATATCCATGTCCCATTCTGATGCAGTGGGATTTCACAGCCATTTTAGTGCCAGACTGTTGACATGGGCTGTGCGATATCTCACAGCTGGTCTCTGTGAAGATGTCACTGGAGTTGAGGCTCCAGCTCAAAGGCAATCAGTCAAGTTGGAAAAAAGACACTGACTGCATAGATCAGAGTAGCATTTTGATTGGCATGCTGGCTGTCTGCCACAGGCTGTGATTCTGCTAAATTTTGTGAGATAATGCAGGTTCAAATCTGGTCAGTTCTGAGGTGGGAGAATGCAGAGGGAAAAGCTTGTGCTGCAAGGAGTGTAGTTCTTTGATGGAGGAGCTGGCATTCCTCTCTCTTCAGGGGCAGACAGCACTTTGCTGTGATAACAGGGGATGTTGTCCTTCTGGAAGTGCCATCATTCATGCACTACGTGAAAATTGCATCTGGTTTATGCTGCTCTTAAAAACTTCCCAAGGCAGGGAGAATCTTACTCTGCACGGCCTGGTCAAATTTCCATGTAAACAACTTCAGTGCTGCCTCCCTAAATCTACATTCCTATGATAACAAATGTTTGAGGTACTGTGTGTGAAGGCCTGTGTTTGCAAGAGGAGGAAAATGCATGTGAAGAATTGCTGAAGTGCTGGTGATAGATGGTACCTTAGTACAAGATGTTAAGCTAGGCCATGTGGAAGTGGTTTTACTTTGCATTTGCAATGGGTTAAGGGCACACCATGGCCTTGGCTGCTGCTGCTCAATGGAAAAGCTCTGATCCACTGTACACCACAGTAACTCAATCACTAGCAGCTCCATTCAGGATGGAGACAGCATTCTCATTTGAAAATGACTGGGTTCTTTCATGCCAAAGAAATGTGCAGTGTTGCCAGTGTGCTCAGAGGGATAGTGATGAATCTCTCTTAAATCCACATGTTTCATTATTTTCCTGTGTGAAAAAGGATTGGGCTTTGTTTACCTGTGTAGGCAGGAGAAGAGTACTCTTCATATTAGGGGTTTTATTTTTTGAAAGAACAAATTGTTTGTGATTGGGGCTCTTTGCAATTGAGGTTACATCTAGCAGTAAAATTTCAGTAGTAGAGTGAATGTTTGGATTTTTCTAGTGTAAAGAATAATGAGATGTTCTGATGCCGTATATCATCTCCAAAGGGCAGATCTCTGATGCTTGTGGCATTCCAAATGCCACATGAAGCATTTCACTGCTCTGATCAGGAATCGTTTGGCACTGAGGCTTTGCGTGGGATTTCCAATTCTTCTTTGTTGCATTTAGACTTTGACTTGACTGCAGAAACTCCTAGCAAATACTTCTGATTATATATTAGCATTTTTGTTGCCTTTTAAACTCTAAGATGAAAAAGAATGTAATGAGCCACCTAATCTGTGCAGTACTTGCTCTCCCTTTCTTACATATAAGAGGAACTGCTCTTTTTTCCTTTTACCACTAATTGACTTGATCTTTCCTTTATGCTGCTGAAGTTAAGATGCTGCTATGCTCTTGCATCAAGGAGGAAAAATGGCATGTACAAGGTAGGTCAGCTCAGCTACCACTGAGAAATAGGTACTAATTGCACTGATTTTTCACCTGCATCTTAAAATGACAGAATTGCTTGAGAGACAGAGGGCAGGGGCCCAGGATTAACCATTGTAACCAAACTTGTGTTTGAATGGAAAACCTTCTGGCTATTTTTTTTTTTACCTGCTGGGTGCCTGTTTTACAAAGCTATTAAATGATTCCAAATGAGAGAAGAGAGCCTAGCCAACATATGCATCTCAGCTGTCTTCTTTGGATGGCGAGGAAAGAAAGATAAAGGGGTGCTGCATTGCTGTAATTAATGAAAGAAGAAAAATTTATTTTTGCTATTCAAAAAAGCACTTTGGTTCAGCATCTGACATTGACTGACTTGTACACTTTGACTTGACTTCTGGAATTCTGATCTTAATGGAAGGGTATTGGAGAAGATAGGAATGGAACAAATTAGGAACCAAAGCCTTCTCCATGTTAACTAACTGAATATGTCTGTAACCACTGAACAACCCCACAGTTGCTGCTGAAGCTATTGGGTGTTACAGCTATGGAAATTCTCAAAGCATGTAGATATAAAGCATGGTGGCAGCTGAGAAAGGAAGCTGTAAAAGGGAGAGCATTTTAAAAACTTTTGGATTACAGGTTCCCACGCCTCATTTAAAAACAAACAAACATAAGAATAGAGCCATTATGCAAACCACATCCCTCTGATTCCTGCACAGTGTTGTCAACACGTGCCCTTTCCATTCCACAGTAAAGAGCAGCCACACAGAATGAGCTGAGCACTGCACAGGTTTTCAGGCCATCTGTCAAACAGTGCTCACCCACCCATCACTGGAGACCTGGAGTTACCTCTGTGCTCATCCAGACCTCCTGTTATCTCAGTTTCTCTTTTACTGACATTTGTTGACATCAAGACATGGAGGTTATGGAAGATATTATTTATGTGACTAAAACAAATGCTACCTTATTGGCAGCTGCCTTCTGTCTGGATTTTTCTTTGTAAAAGGAAGAATATTGTCTTCATAGCTTTTCATGGCATCTTTTTAAGTTGCCCACAAAATCTAACCACAAAAATCCAGGTTTAATATTCTGAATTAAATTTAGGAAGCTCATTTTCCCCAGCTTTCCTGTTTATTCAAAATGACTTTTTAGTTATTCTTGGCTGCAGGAAATTCATTATCTAGGGTGTACTAGATATGGAGGCCGGGCACATCAGCTGAGTTGTCCTAGTTCTTGTACACAGTTCTTGTTTTTTCGATTTGTTTAGCAGATGCAGATGGTACCAGATGCAAAGGGTGCATCTGCTTAATTTGTTCCCTTTGTTTCTCATGAGGTGTGTTGCAGTGGAGTAGCGGTGAGGAAGAGCTCCCTTTGTGTCTTGCACCTGCTACACAAGGGTGAATGAAATACTGTTGGAAGTATTTGTACTTTTTCTTGGGGATGACTTCTTGGATTCTTCTCAGGTAGAAAATCTTCAGCAGAAAAGATCAGCAACGTGGGTAGGGAAACCCTAACAGAGAGACAGAGTTCCTCTCTTTTTCCATAAGAACAGGGTGATGTGAAAGGGAGAATATGCTTTGAAACTCTTTTATTGACTGCCTTACCAAGCAAATCTCAGTTTTTTATCTATTTGAAGAAAGGGCTTATTTTAGAGCCTAATAAACTAGAACATCATCTGGTTTAGAGATTGAGAGCTTCTTGGTGTACTTTGATGTGCTTATCTGAAAGAAAAGGTGGAGAGTTGTTCCACATGAATACTCAAGCTGTTTCAGGGTTCTGTCACAGCCTATTTTTCTTCTCTCCTTTTCCTTTAATTGGACAAATGGAAAATAATGAAGAAGGTACATAGAACAGGCTACCTGGATCAATAAAAATGTCAGTTTGGCTGCATCAGTGTAATAGGCAGGGCTAATGTAATTTGGCTAAATAAATGAGTATGTTTTGTGCAGCATTGTGGTTGTCTAGAGTGCTTTAAAAGCAAAGATAACAACAGAGCTCAGCAGCTGGCAATCAGTATGGCCTAGTGATCTTAGAGCAGAAGAGACTTTGCCCAGTTTTCAGCAGGAAAAGGGACTTTATTCCAAAGCACTGGCTCTGATGGGGCCAGAGGAGGGCTGTGAGGCTCAGCAGGGAAAGGCTGGGCATTGTTTACCTGATAAATGGCCATTCTGCCAAATATGGTACAACCCAAGGCTTTGCTGAAGTCTGGTCAGTGTTGCTGCTGTCTTTGTGGCAGTGTGGCAGTAATGTGTTGATACTCAGGTGCTGAGCACTGTATGGATATTAAATCTGCAGTCAGGAGATCTCAGCACTGGATGTGTCCAAGGCCCATAGATTAAATTGGTGGCAAGAATTCAACCAGACTTGATGTGGACAAGTACAGCCTAACTCTGCTGGCAGGTTTGCAAGCCAGCTTGAGCAATGCCTTTGCAAGGCAAGCACTGCATGGTGAGCAATGCCCCAGTGAAGTTCAGAACTGCTTTTGCATCTGTGTGGAGTGGAGGGATGGTCAGTGCCACCACAGCTACCCAGCTGTTTGCTGTGCCTTCAGGGTGGCTGCCTCTGTCCTGGCATGAGACCCCCTTGTTGCTGTAAAGAAGGGTTTCTTCTTTTGCTCACTTTGTCTCCCACAGCACTTGAGCAGAATTCCATATGCTCTGGTGTTATAAACTGGCTGCATGATGTTCAGCCCACAGAACTGCTATTAGCAGTGACCAACTAGAACCCTTTATGAAAGGTGACATTGTATCACTTAGTCCTTGCTGCCTAAAGAGATGGCAGCAAATGCATTTTCATGGCATTGATATTTGTTTGGGATTTTTTAAAGTTCTATTACAGAAGTCTTGTGTAATTTCTGTGACGTTGCAGCATTTGCAGAGAGGTTTTCCTTAAATACCAGTGGAATTGGGAGGAATCTTAATGGTCAGGATAATAATCAGGAACTTCTGATTTAGCTAGGATCTAGTTTCATTCCAGCCACATACCAGAAATTTTCTCTCAGCTTTAGTTCTCAGCTGTGAAATATGGCAGCTCAATACATTTTGTCCACTTATTAATAAACACAGATGTGAAATTGGAGTGCTACCAAAGACCTGAACTGTTGGAGAGGCAGCCATGTGAGATGGGGAGAATTTCTACTTTCGAGGCTGCTAAAACAAATGAAAGTCCTTTAAACCCTACCCTTCAGGTTCTGGGTCAACAATGTTCATGTTCTTCTTCAGGAGCCACATACTGACTTTATTTATATTTAGGGTCACACGCTTATTTTACTTTCTGCTACACACAGGTTATTCTGAAATGAATACTGACAGACAGTCTCTTAATAGCCTGTATGCAGCACTTTTTTGCAAGTATTTCTGTGCTTTACAAATTGGATTGCACACTTTGATCCCTTTCCCAAAGGGCAAACACCTCTGGGAGGAATCCGACACATTTATAACATTGAAAGCAAAATCAAAACCCTGTTAGTGTGGGAAAGAGTAGAATGGTACTCCAGCTAACCTTAGGAAACTTGAATGGCTTGTGAGAAGTCAGTGTAATGTAGAGCCCGGTCACCCTGGCTAGTGACCTGTCCTTTCAGTAATCTTCCATGTCTATTTGTTTTTCATTTCTTGTGAAAATGAAATACTGAGTCAAAGCATTAGTTCAGCATGGAGCCAGATATTTTATGTCACACCTTGACATTGTGCAGTCACTGATGCAGGGCTGAGCTTGAGCAGAGACTGAAACTGTGGCAGATTTACTGTTCCTGTTCCTGAGGAACAGTCTTGTACCCAGACATCAGGTCACTGACTGATACTTGCCTTCTAAAGGAAGCTCTCTGTCCAAAATGATAAAATGGGCACAGTCACCTCACTAAACAGAGGCTGGTTCTTGCCAGTTTTCAAAAACAGAATAGCAGCTTCCATTGTTGTGTGTCAGGAGGACATTCCACCCAAGTTTTGCATCCCATGTCACCCCCACCAAACTTTCCAGTACCAGCAAATACTGAGCCACCACTGGAACTTTGGGCAGGAGCTGGTGGGAAGTTGGAAGTAGGCTTGTGTGGAGCATGTGTGTCCCTTCACTGACCTTTGCTTGACAGGTTTTCAGGACCTGAAACAAGATTTGGGGAATGGGGAGAGGGAAGATTTCAAAATGGCCTTCAGCAGTCCAAAGCAGCACAGGGAGTTCTAGTCTTTTTTCTTCCTCTTTGAGGACTTTTGGTCAAGAATTTGCCAGTGTTGAACTGCCACTCACTGAGGAGAGAATGTGAGTGGATGTTATTGCAGAGGAGCTCTTAAGCCCTTTCTACTGCTGCAGAAGAGGCTCTGCAGAGTACAGGGAAGTCATGGCCAAGTGATGTAGGGGCAGATCCTACATGTGAGCATGGAGGTCACACAGGAGGTGCCTCGGGAGCTCCAGCACTGCGCAGTCGCTGTACCGACAGTATCTTACACATGGCCGCCCTTCTATGCGGCCTACCAAAGTCACTGCAGGAATGTCACAGTGACCTCCCTCCACACGAGCAGGGGGTTGTACCCTTTTCTCTGTGGAAGATGCTGCTGCACAGGTCTCAGCCTGGCCTGGCCAGTCTGAACTCCTTGATGCTGCCTATGACTTTGGAGTGACAAGGGACTTGTTTGACTGTCACACCAGAGATGGCATTTCTTTTACTGGTTTGGCACAGTCAGTGTGGGCAAGCACAGAAACAGAGCTCGATTCTTTTATGTGGGTTTCTATGGACTGTAACTCAGTATCAGAGCTGGCTCCCAGACTCAAATAAATTTGGGATAAGTGGATCCTTTAGAGCCCAGTATTACTTCTCTCTCTTTGCCAAATTATATGAACTAGTTGCTGAACTGTGTGCAGGTGAAGGTTGTGTAGTTTGTCATCCCTGAAGAAATAATGCTTGTGTGAAACTCCCCTGTGAGTGTTGTAGGCCCATCACAGCTCAAGGAATGTGGTTTCATATTCTCAAGAAGGAAAGATTTTTTTTATTTTGGGGACAGTTATGTGCAGTGTTTAAGTCTTAGTTGGCTTGGCACCTCAAAAAACAAAGGCATTTGTTGAGCTTCTCCATAAGCCCTACATGCCAGCAGAGAAGTAAAACAAAGGATGCTTGGAGCAGCATTGTGTAAACCCATTATCTGTTGCAAACCTTTGAAGTTCAGCCGCCTTTGTGGACTATGAGAGCTGCAGTGCAAAGCTTGTACTGTTTGTGTGGCTGTGCTGGCACGGGCAGGGCCCCAGTAGTCACGGATAATTCATAGGAAACAGAAGCATGCCATGAAGAATGTGCCCCTGGCTGGAGTGAGGCAATCACTGTATCACTGAGGCTTTTTTTAAACTGAAGACTGTTTACCTGGCAGCTCTCAATTAACATGCTGATGGAATCTGTACACAAAGTTTACACAGGCTCCTTGAGAAAATTTGCTACTTTAAATTTGCTTGTTTTTCTGATATTCAGGGGATCAAGCCCTTAGCCAAGGATAAAAACTAGACATTGTAAGACTTAATGCTTTCATTTTTCTTACACACTTGGTGCAGGCAGTTATCTAGGAATGGAATTACACAGTATCCACAAACTGTAGTTCACCCTTAAGCTCTCTCAAACAGAAAATTACACCAAGAAATCCATAAACAGTAAGAACAGCAAGGGTCAGACTGTCTTACTGTGAAGAATTATATAGTGTGGGAAGCCTATTGCCTTTTGGTTTTTTCTGCTGTTAATTCCCCAATCTCAGCTCACATGGAGCTTTCTGAGGAATCAGAAATGTAGCGTTGTATTTGAAATGCATTGCAGTATTAGAATTCTATTTTGGCACACTTTAAACTAAACTGTGTAATCCTTATAGTAGATATTTAACTCTGATATGTTTTATCTGCAGACTGCTCTCAAAATGATTGATCCTCCTAGCCTTTACTCTAGAAAGATGCTGAATGTTGGCTGAGGGAAACTGATCTGTGTTGGTGTTAAGTGACTGAATCAGGGCTGGTGTGAAATAAAAGCATTAATCTTTCTGCCTTGCTGAATGTATGCAGACTGCATAAGGCCTAACATTTGTTTCAGTTCCTGTGGAGTGATTTAAATTCCATAGGCTTGTTGAAGTTCCTTACCCACCTTGCTGCTACCAGCCAAAGACTGCTAAGAGAAAGCCACCCCGGAATGCATGATTCAACTGCAGGTCAGCATTGTCTTGTTTAATACATCACATCTCTTCATAAACAATTTCCTTGTTCTGCAGAACAAACACTATTAGGAAGAGGAGGTACAATGTACAGCTTGACTGCCTTCAGGGACTCGAGGATGATGGTTCTGTGACTCCTGAGATCTTTTAGGGCCTGGGGCACAGCACAGAGCAGCCCTCCAGCTGCTGAGCCAGGGGACCACTGGCACAGGCTGTGCAGCTGAGGCAGCAGAGTTGGCTTTGCCTTTATTCTCCACACGGAGAACAGCAAAGGCAAGGAATTGCTTCTGATTCACGTTAAGAAGTGTGGACACGGGTCTGCCTGACATGTGGTTTCCATGTCAGTGAGATCAGATCTGCCTGTTCCAGTAGTTAACTTGTCTTCATGAAGATTGGTGTAAAGAAACCAAACAAACCCACAGTAACAACCACATGCTAAAAATCTTAATTCAATCACTGTGATTGATAAATGCTTTGCATTACTTGGCAAATGAGTGATTGATAGCTTTATGTTTTATCCACAGAATAACAATACTGGGTTAACAAGAGGAAGAAAGAACTAAAGCAGAACAAAGAGACAATTTTTTATTCCTGTTCTGGATGGGTATTTGGTACTTGCAGAGGCACTATTAAACACTGCCTGTGTATCTCCTAGGCTGCAGTATCAAGCTAGCCTAAGGTTGCTCAGATGAAGAAAGTCCAGAGTTGAGAGCAAGGAAGAAGGGGGTTGAATTGAAAGTAGAACACAGCATTCATGTTATTTGCTACAGTGTATTAAAACAGCTCTAGGAGTTTAATATACTAAGAGCAGGAATCATTTAACATTTGAAAATTATGTTTTCATTGCAGATGGTAATAGCAGCCCCAGCACCTTTAGGTATGGATCAGCTTTCCTGTTGTCTTCACACAGACTCTGTCTCTGACCATGACAACTTGATGTAAGAGTAGGCATCATTGTCGATGATTGGGGAATTTGCAAAAGGGATGATGGAGCAAAGCTTATGGAAATCACAGCAAATCAAGAAATGAAGGCCAGCAGGGGTGCTGAAACAGGCTGATAAATAGATATTTATTGGATAGTAAGTTTCAAATGGCACATATTTACCTGCTCCCAGTAATTTAGCAGGAGTTGCTGCCTCAGGGGCAAAGTATTTCTGTTAAGGTGGCAGCTGGAATACAATCAGCATCACCTTGCTGATCCTGCACAGGTGCACACTCCTGTCATCCCTCAGAGCTCCGTGCCCCAGGACAGCGGGACACACACTGTGGAGAAAGATCAGAACTGCTGGCAGTCACTCAAACCTCCCACCTGCTCGAGGAGAGTGTTTTTAGTGGAATTGTAAATGAACATGATGGTGGTTCCAGGACCAAGTCTATAGTGGGTGACAATAATTTAATTGCAGTTACTACTAAACAGGCAAATTGAGATGTGGGGATGAGCTACTTTTTCCCAGAACACAAGCCAGACAAGGACTGATAATACACATGTGGGTGTGCAGAAGTGAAAGCTGGCTTACTCTAGCAGCATCATTCTGCTACACCCATTTGATGTTCCAGAAGATTCGAGTGTATATAGGTCCATGTACAGGAAATACATGTGGAACTATTTTTTTGACAAGACCTAGGACCATACAGTCAAAAGGACAAAAGAAGGGGTATACAGAGTCACTTGAAAAAAGGTGTGTAGCTGTAGAATTTCTGACTAACTGCTGCTTGTCAGGTGAGTGTTTCTATCTATAGAAATGTCGGGGTGGGTGTGTGTAACGCAGGGCAAAGTCTGCTTGCAGACAGGACAAACCAAGGAAACACCTCTGGCTGCTGTGCACATTACAGACTACCCAAATGAGAAGGATTGACGCAAAACTCATACAGAAAGATGAGCTGAAACATTTCTAGGTAGCCATCCTTTTAACACTCTAGTGTGGACAAGAGTTGTGCTGGCCAACAGTGATTTAATTTTCATTTTAACCTACTGGAGCTCATCATCTTCCTCATGCTGCTGCTAAATGCAGCGTGTTAAAAGACTTCTCCAGAAACTGGTGTAGCTGAAACTTCCAGGAATCTAAAGCAAATGTAGTATAAACACTGCAGAAGGAGGAGGTGGGGGGAAAAAAGACAAATTATTACTAGAATGAAGAATGAATTTAGCTTGGCTTTAGCTCACACTATTCCCTCCCTCCTCTAAGAGTCTTGCATTTATGTGCTCCTTTCAAAAGCAGAGAGATGAGACTGGGTATTTCAGGAGTCAACAATGAACTTTTCATTGAGCTGGCTTAAAGCTGCAGTGCTGATCATGCAGGCCCCTTTCAAAGGAAGACACAATGCTGTGCTTTTCATTTTTTTAGGATTTTATTAGGATTAGCTTTTTGATTCAAAGAGGTCCTAAACATTCAACAAAGATATCCCAAAATTTTCAACTGTTCCTTCCAAGAACCCTAAGGAGAGCTCTGTCTGGACTTGCATCTCTGATATCCGTATAACTTCAATACTTTGCCATCAGAGATATCAACTTTTGTTTTCTAAATAACCTTTAGTTAGAATTTGGTTTTCCATCCTCCTTGAGCATGTTGGTAGAGGGAAGGAAAGTGTCTTCTGCAACTCAGAAAATAAAGGGGACTAAGCAACAAGGAAACAGAGGGTGTTACCTGTCCTTTCGTGTGAAGGGAGAGCCACAGACAGGAGTAGGTCTCTATCATTTTATTCTCGTTACTTACACAGTCACTGCGCCGTGCTACAAGTTATTAACTCAGAGCATCCTACTGCATGTTACTGGCTTTGCACAAACCTAGCAGAAAGGAACATTCTGCTTATGGTTAAACCATTGCCATCAACATTTGCTACTATGTGAAGAATAAAACCCTTTTGTTAAGAGGATGCAGTCATCATCATCATAATCTTTAAAAACTATATATAATTTCAGTAATCTCTTTCTAATGCTATAGATGCACATACTGAATTTGAAATGATTTTCAGTTAGTCTTATAAAGTTCTGCTTGTTTTTCTTCCAAAGAAAATAGCAGCATATTGCAAAACAGGAAGGTCCAGTAGCAAAATATGTAGTTATTACTAAATAATCAATCAAAAATGTTTTCCTATTATGATGGTGCTGTTTCATTTCTTTGCATATAACATCTGTTGCAGAATTGACTCAGACAAACTCTACACAGGTATAGTCACAAACAAAGAGCAAAATGGTTTTCTGTAGTACCAAGTGAAAAAAGGTGGTGCTGTTTGGCAAGTAGTTACCTGCTTCTTTGCTATTCTGTGATCCAATCTGACTTGAAGAGCAAGGTGGATGTGATCACTAACGATTTGTCACTTTGCCATCCTCTGCCTCCTGTTTTCATGCCTTCTTTTGTCCTCATTCAACTTCAGAGTGGAAGATGAAGCATGCAGAGTTTATGGGAAGATGTTTGTGAACAGAATCATAGAATTGAAGTTCAACAACCTCACAGCCCCAAATCCAGAACAGGTGAACTGTGTTTGCATTATGTTTCAGTTAACTGAAGAAAGAGGCTGCCACTGCAGTAAAATAAGAGGAGGTCATCACTTCTGTAGAGCAACACCTGTATTTTAAACTGCTTGAACTAACGTGCAGGGACTTGTAAGAACAATGAAGTTGATGGGGTTTTTTTCCAATGGGGAATACTGAAAAGCCAAAAAGAGGAACATTCAAGTGGAACTCCTTTCAAATGCCCAGCTGCACATGCTGACTGCTTCAACAAAAAGGAAAAATTAATGAAGATGAAGAAGAGTCCCTCTCACTGATGTACATCAGGAACATTATTTAAGAGTGGCTCTTTCCAGCAGCAGTGACATTTGTTCTCCCAAAACAGCTGCTGATAGTGAGAAAAAAGCCCATTATTGCACCAGTTCACCATGTAAAATGTGCAATGCAAATACTTTTGAGCAGTTTAATCTTATGCACTCTTTTTTCATTGTGATCCCTTTGTAGTAAAGTATGTACAGATGCAGCCTTAACTAACCATTATCTTATGAACTTGTTATACTAAAACTACATCCTTACACAGCAGCTCCTGCCACCACAGCCTTTGTGTTGAACCAGATATATTATTTTTGGTTTTATGCAGAATTCAAATAATGTATTTGAGTAATGAGATAAACATCTGGTACCAATAAATACAGGTAATTTTAAAAACTGAAGTCTTAAATGTTTCCATTGGTTTTCTAGGAATAAAAGTTTCCAGGAGAATTTGAATTTATTTCTAGTGTGAACTGGCTACAAGCTCATTGTTACATTAAGGGATTACTTTGCTTAGACCTTCTCTTGGCTGTTGCTCTGGTGATGGGCAATATCAGTATCTACAATACAACAAAGAGAATGCTACAATTTGTCAGGGCACTTAACTGTCTACACATTGACTGTGAGGACAGCTGCTGTCAGATATTACACTGGTATACTTCTTGGAGTCTATTATAAAACCTGTATTTTTATGACACAGTTAATATCAGTTTTCCTCCCTCCTGAGTCTTTGTACTGAAATAATCATTGTAAGATTAAAAAAAAAGTCCTTTTATCCCCTAGAGATTTATATCTAAGATGTAGCATAATCACAGAAGGAACTGCTGATTACACAATGAACTGAACACCACAGTGAGTACAAAGCCAAATATAAAGAGGACATTGTATTCACTAGGCTAGGGGATTGCAATTTGTCCAAAAGAAAAGTCATGCAAAATTTAAGTTTTGAATGTATTTATCACCTGCCATTGAGTTAATAAAAGCAGCTAATATAACTTCTGAATTGCTAGAATTGCACCAGGACTTTTTTCAGGGTGTTTCCTGTGCACTACTGAAGAGCAGTTCACGTTCTCAGGTACCTCACGTTACAGATGTGCTGCTGCTCAGTCAAGACACAGAGCTGCTTGAAACAGAACAGGTACACAGCAACATTCCCAGGCAAGTCTTATTTTTCCTAGAAGCCCTTGCTCACACCTAGACACAGGTTTGAAACTGGGTGAAAAGGCAGAGCTGTTTTATGTAACTTACCTTTACTAGAACACGGCCATCTTTTAAAGACTCATGCAGTTTTATAGTTTACAGTACCACAGGAATTTGAGGAAAAAAGTGGGTGAATGTGACCCATGAATCAGGCACAATATGAGTTCCAAACAATTTTTAAATTTTTTAAAAATGATTAATTACACATTCTCTCTCCCTCTAATACAGTAAATTATGGGGTTTTTAATTAACCTTGTGTTTTTAGCATCTAAATGCTAGAAACACCAGGACTTTTTCAGTTATTCCAGTTCACGTTCTCAGGTACCTCACGTTACAGATGTTTGCTCATCCTTTATGCTTGAAACAGAACAGGTACACAGCAACATTCCCAGGCAAGTCTTATTTTCCTGAAGCCCTTGCTCACACCTAGACACAGGTTTGAAACTGGGTGAAAAGGCATGTTTTATGTAACTTACCTTTACTAGAACACAGCCATCTTTTTAAAGACTCATGCAGTTTTATAGTTTACAGTACCACAGGAATTTGAGGAAAAAAGTGGGTGAATGTGACCCATGAATCAGGCACAATATGAGTTCCAAACAATTTTTAAATTTTTTAAAAATGATTAATTACACATTCTCTCTCCCTCTAATACAGTAAATTATGGGGTTTTTAATTAACCTTGTGTTTTTAGCATCTAAATGTTTAAGAAACAATAGTTATTCCTCTGTTTATCCTTTATGAATATAGCTCATTCTGATTTGAAATACAGCTACTCTAGGTGAAGCTGTCAAAGTGCATGAAAGAACATTTAAGACATTTTAGTGCCAATGCTACAGTGTACAGTATGCATTTGACTTGAAGAGTATGCACAGCTTATTCCTTTCATTACTGTATTTAACCTCAAAGTTAAATGGACCAAACTGGCTACAGCAGATTTGCTTACAAAACAAATCCTTCAATTCAAACCCAGTAAAAATACTATCCTTCCCCTTCAAACCTGCAAAAAATCCTGTCCACTCTTCACCAATTGTAAATTCAGCTTGAAGTTACTGACCTAAACTTGGTCTTTCCCATTCATATTTCTTACATGAATTTACAGTAGAAATGGTGCAAAATAGCAAGACCTGTTGGAATAGGCAGAAAGGACTTCAAACTTTAATCTGATTGGTTTAATTTTTTTTAGCATGAGGAAAAAGAATAAAGTTACAAGATTCTTTTAATATTTTCACAATGTTAAACTAAAACTGAGCTCTAGGCTACATGTGTAAGTAAATCTAGAACACAAAAGGGTTAAATAAGATCTTCTTTTAAGATACAAGAACTTAAGCTTTCTTTACGTTTAACAAACTTCACAGAACAGATACTGCAAAGGAACAACCCCCTCCCCAACTTTTTGTTTAAAGTGAACATTGTCCATAATTCACATGAACTTTAAGTAGTGTCCTCTCAAGAGCCACCTTGAAACTGTCTGTGCACTTGTAACGAGATTAAAGAGAATATTAAGGAGGAACAAACTAGCATCTTCAGTATTAATGCAGAAAAGTCTTGTGTATCAATCAGAATGCCCATCAAATACTAGGATAGGATTTTGTAGGAAAAGAAAGTGCGTATCACAGCAGCCGCCAAAATCCATGTTTTTTTTTAAACTCCTCACGGCAAATGTAAATAATATCCTTGGACAGTCCCTCTCACCAGGACCACTTCCTGAAAATGCAGCCCATTACAGAAGCTTTTGCTGCTAGTTCATATTCTTGAATAAGAACAAGGAAAAAAAAAACCAGCTTGCCTTCCAGACAGCTTGCATTTATAATGATGGGACAGTTCTGATTTGCTTCATGGTTAATGCTAATACAGTCAGATGCTGAGTGTGTGTGTGGAGAGACATATATATATTTGTGTATATATATATATGTGTATTCTTTTTTTTATTAGTTGTCTAATTGTTAAATGTTCCTAACTGGCTATCAAAGTAACAGTATAATTTGGCCTATAAGGAGTTAATTACCTGTAACAAGTAGAATGGAGGATGACTCATACAAGCTGGGGTTTTCCAAGTGACAGGTTACTTCATCCCCAGTGTTTCACATCTGCCCAGTATTCCAAGATGAGACAAAGTCGATCCCTCCCTCAGGTTTTCTTACAAATGTACCCATTGTTAATAACTTACTAATCGACTGTGAAGTTAAACTCTTTCAGGATTAAGCTGGGCGACATGGGCAGGAATCACTTTTACCTGCAGAAGCCCTGTGTGCAGCAGGAGAAAGCCCGGTTATGGTGTTTGCTTTTACGCTTCCGAAGTGGCAAAGCTGGTGCGGCTCGGCTCAGCTCAGCGTGACACAGTGTAACACAGAACCAAGGCTCTGACCAGATCCAGGTCATGCATTCACATCCACTTGCTATACTCACTTTGTGGGCAGGGATTTTCCTGGGCGCGTTCAGCTGCATAGAAGGAGGGCTGGTGGAGCCCCTTTGATTATCTCATTGACACTCTGAACGTGAGGAACACGAACTCACTCTGACAAAGGGCGTTTGTTTTACAGGTTGTTCCCCAATACTGTTACTGAATTCCGTTTGCTACAAAATGTCCTTTTTTCCCCAATATGTAAGTCTAGCTACAGAAAGTCAGTCTGTAGAATCCAGCCATGGCTACTGTGCTGTGAAATTAGCCTTATTTGATCAATTATCAGATACCTGCACTTAGCAAAAGGCAAACAAGAGCCAATCAGGTTTCGGCCAGTGGGAATGGCTGCACTGCTCAAGGTATGTGGAATCTGTTCACACAACACGTAGAATCTGTGGATGCCATGTAAAAAGTTATGCACCATTTACTGCTCCAGGATGGAGTTGGCTTTAAAGAGAGATCATAATTTAACAGAGAAGAAAGAAAAAAAAGAAGGAAAAAAAAACCAAACCCTGAAAGGTTCTTTATAGTAAGATACATATAAAAATTTTTCATAAGAATCTCTTTCCCCCTTTCTTTTTGGCTTCCTGGGAAGAACCGGAAAGGTGTTCCTACCCCAACAGAATCCCTGATGCTGGTGACACTGCCTAACTCAAAAGCCACATGCGATGAAGGCACGAGTGACCAGTCAGGTCTTCTGGGCTTAAGCAGCTGCAGTTGCTGCTCCGAGTAGTATTTCACCTCCTCAGGATTCAGTAGCGGTGAAGAGGTGAAAGGCTGCACATTAAACAGTTTGTCCGAAAGCCATGTGCATAGCAAACTTTTACACCAGCTTCTATACAACTATTTGTTTTAACTCTGCAGCTGGAATGTTTCCAGCATAAGGCTTTTAGAGTGACTCCAGCAATAACAGAAGCCTTTGGATTTTTCTTGCTTTGTTTAAATCCACTAGCCATACTCAAAAATAATATTTCTTCATGTTTTATTTTTATACGGTGGCTAGCAGGCACCTTAGTAACCAGCCAGAGATAGATTTCAACCACCATCAATCCCTAAACTACAGTACCAGGACGGTTGGCTAAAGGAAGGAAACTGATTGGCTGTAGTCTGAAACTTGCCTAGTACAAGGTGTCTGGCTGACTTTGTCCTAAATAAGGCTAACATTAGTGAACTAAGAGAACAGCATTTGGTTGCAGTCTTGCACTCAGGAACATCCTTCGCCAATGCGTTGGCAAGATCTCCCTACTTTCCGATCCAGTTTCACCATTTTCATGATGGCCTCCTCACGCCCGCGGCCCATGTGGTCGAACGTGCAGTCGTGCTGTTCGGGCAGGCGGTGCAACATGCAGAACACGTAACCTGCCAGAGGGGACAAGAGACACGGTTAGGGACTGCTTACACGGGTGGCATCTCACCTGAACCGCAAGTGAGTAAACCCCTCTACTGGGGGATTACTCAGGTCTCAAAAATCCATGCCAGTTTAAAGCTTTTACTTATTTTCTAACAGGGTAACAAATATTTGATAATTTAGTGCCTTTTGTTGAGAATTTATCAACACAGTACCAAAGCTTAAGTCATACAAGATTTGTGGCATTTTTCTGCCATCCTCTCATCCTATACAGGAAACCTCCAAAATCATCTAGGCTACATACGTCTACATAGTAACCAAGCTAATGCTTTTGGGTTTTAATCACCTTCATTGAAATTTTCCTACTTTTGAGTGGACTTTGTTGTCATTTCTGAAACTCGCACCTATGGTACTCTAGGGTGAGCTCCCAAGCAGATTTTCAAGTCAGAACTGTTAAATTTAAGCACCTTTCTCCCTCCTCACTGCCAGCGCTGGCAGTGAAGGCAGGAGAGTTCACTGCTCTTTCGCTATCCTGGTCTTCAGAAGCTTCTCCCCATGAACCATTCTGTCACTAACCACAGGGGGGAACAGGCATTTGTCACAGGGACATGGCATGCCACATCACTTTGTTCTGTAGCTGAGAAGTTGAGGTTATTGTCTCTTTGTCTAAAGCTCCTCGATGTTACTCAGCTTTCCAGGGAGCACATGACTTAGAAACATGACAAGATTTTCCCTGCAGGTGAGGAGGGCATCTGCCATAGCCACCACTTCCTAGTCTACAAAGGAAATCTGCTTTTTCCTTCTTTGTCCCTAACACTTTGTAACAGTAAAGATACTGCCTCAAATTTCCCACCTCCAAAATGAATGTTAAATAGCAGTGGATGCTAGAGGAGGGAGAAGTCACACAGATACAGGGCCCACCAGTCCACTGTATACAAAACCAAGTATGGTTCATGTAATATCACCTGTGCTGGGATATTTTTCCTGCCTGATGGTGCAAAGAGTAACACTGCCTCTTACTTGAAAGCTTTACATTACTGCTGATTCTTAAATGCTCAAAAGATATTCAACCCACAAAATTATAATACTTGAGAGATAGAAAAGTATAAAAATGAATGAGTGAATGATTGGGAGAGTGTTTTATACATATACACATACATATGGTAGGTGTGTGAAGTAATTTAAGTTTCTGGACTACAAAATATCAATTGTAGGAGAGAAGAACTTGCTACCTTTATATTAGAGTGATTGTTAAGAAAACAGAGAGGGGAAAAGTGTCATACATGGAATTATTTTTTAAAAAGTGATGAAAAATTGATTTATCTTTGTTTCAGTAGCACCAGTCTATGAAAAGACACAGCTATTATCTGTGTCTGGCTTTGAAACCCAGTTCTAGGAACAAAGCCAAAAGGACAAGTATGCTGTATTCATGTGTACAATTCAGAAATATGTATGGAAACATGCAGATTGAATTGATGTGTATCTCACCCCTTGTGATCATTGCCTCCACTTCAATCTCAATCGGGGTCATACCACACACAAATGTGACAAATATCTTTCCTGAGGTGTCAAAAATTCAACGTCTGATTGTTAAAATGAAAATATCCCTGGACTATAGTGCCAATACTGAACAGGCATTTCCCTCAGCTCTCTCTCACAGAAAGCAGGCTGTGAGAAGGCTTCCCTTATTTCCTGAAATAAGGTATCAGATTCCTGAACCAATGTCCACTGCAGGTACAAGAATCATAAATACCTGCCTGGATGAGCTCAAAAATCAAGTTCATCATCTTATCTGCAATGAATGTCTAAGAAGCAGATGCAAGACACCACAAAGATATGGATTGGGCAGGAGGTGAATCAGCCCCTTCTAAATAAAAACTTGTTTTAAATCCTGATTTTTACAGGTTTTACAGATCCTTTCCAAATGTTTAACAAGCATATGTTGAAATGCCATCTAATGTTACTGAAAAGAGGTCTTGAAAATTTATACCATTTTCTGCACTGCTTCACCAGTGCAGAAATTCTGTAAATGTAGTAAGGAAGTTCATATGCCACGTGATTTATCACTTTTGAACTTTCCATTCCCCCGTTTGTTCCCCTTCTACAAAGCCTCATGCAGACCAGCACGGCTTCATGATGTTCCTTTCTAACCTGCCACCCCTAATACAATCTATCCTCTGATTTTGCCAATCTTTATTTCATTTTTGAACACCTTTTATTTCTTTATAGAGCACCTGTTTTCATGTGGGAAAATCTGTACTGTACACTATATTTATTCCACATGACACATTATTTATTTTTTTCTGTGCCTCAAGATTTTTTTTTTGCATTCTTGAGCAAAGTTTCAGTAACTGTCCACAAAAGAATGGCAAGTGATTTTCATTTTTCCCAGAGTATGGGAATAGTATGTCTAATTTCAGCAACTAAGTGATCTAAACCTGTTATTAATGTATGCATATATATATATTTAAATATGTGCTTCTAATTAGAACAGATAGTATCTAATGAAAGAATACCCAAGCTCATTTTGAATGTTACAAAAATAGTTCTGCATATATTGGCTGATTCATGGAACAGGTCTTATTCTGGTTGAATTAGCAATGCAGATCTCCTGGAAGCTCCATTTCCAAAAAGAGAATTCAGATCTTTAGTCCCATTGCTACAAATGCTGAAGTCACTTTAAAGATTGGAATTTGTTTTTTTCTAGGTTTTATTAAAATTTAAAGGCCTTTAAAACACTGTTATTCAGCAACTAATTGACTGACATTAGTTCTGAACATTTTTTCATTAGTTCAGTGGGTATATTCAATTAGGTTATTACTGCTTTATTCACTCCTTGTTTCTTCAGTGGTTTGAAAATCAGAATGGACACTGCACGTGTACAAGTGCCTGAGCTGCATCAAGGCCATCAGATTTTACAGCAGTTCCATTACTGACTTGTGTGTGCTGGGGCAGAAGGCCAACAGATGCATCTGTATTTTGATCCTTAATGCCAATCCATATTTAGAGGTGAAACCTTTTCTCCTGAGAACTCTGCTTCTGTGGTTACAAAGCAGGTTAGATGAATGAACTCCTGGAGTGTATATGTTGTTAAGTTCATTATGGGATGGTATCAAATACAGGTTGTGTCTCTTAAATTTACTGCAGAAATGCTTCTTTTAGCACACTGTAACTAAAAGCCAAAACAAATAACTTTTCTGCTAGTGTAAATAGCATTGCAAAAGGGAATCTGTCTGCCAGCTGAAGTTCATTTGCCCAAGTCATCAACCAGAACATGCCAGACTTCCACTCCCAGTGCAGAAGATTTCAATCTAGTAAATGTAATAATACATCTCACAGCTCTGCAATTGTTTTCTGATGTTAGAAGTAAACTATGAATCACCCACTCCTCAGGTCTCTAACGCAAACATCTTGGAAAAACACTATGTAGCGCCTCAAAACATTTGAGCTCCTCTGAGCACCACAGAAACTTCTACACAATGCATCATTAAAAAATTCTCTTCCATTTCATCACCAGAGCAAAAATGGCTAAAGCCATAAAGCAGAGCACCATCCCTGCCTTACAGAGGAGTCACTCAAAGGAAGCCCAGGACTGCACACCAGCAACTATGAAGCTGCATTCATCGTTCCTGAGGAGCCTGATGGGAAGGGGATATTGGAGAGAACAGAAAACAGAACAGGCTTCCGTATTCCAGACCAGAGAGTTATCACAGACCTACAGCATGCTGTATGTGGGTAATGAAAAACAATTGCCCTTTCTTCTTTGCTACACTCAAGAGCCCTGGTACATTTTTGAATTTCTGAAGGCTGAGCCGTTCAAGTATCACTGCTGACATGGAAAGGCAAAGCCCTTCATTACCAAGTACCATCAATCATCTTAATTGTTCACTCTAGACATTTATCCTTTCATTGCAGGCACCAACTGCTCTGAAGGTTTAGCCTTCTATGCTACAGTGAACCCTTTTGATACATTCAAAGAAACTCCCACTGGTAGGTAAAAGAAAGCGAAGTCAACATTACCATAAAACCCTGAGCTTCTGATACTTAAAAATCATCTTACCTATCCACTAGGATCAGTATTTATTATTTTCATTCCCAAGTCAACAGGCCGAAGTTCAGAACTGTCAGAACTTGCAGCTTACACCATTTCCAAATCTCATTTAATAAACAACCTATGTTTGTATAGAGCCCTATACAAAGCCTATTCAAAAGCAGTCCTAGTAATGACACAGACATAATCCTGTGCAGAATTCTGTGCTGTGTGCTTTGACTTCACATTCTTCACAAGATATTTTACTTCTCTTGCAAATTTGAAATTTTAATCAACAGATGTTCAAACAGAATTTAAAAATACCTTGTGACTTAAGAGTTGAAGATACTGCGAAAATTCTCTACCAAAGGTTAGAATTAAACTGTCTAAGGTTAGAAGGAAACTAACTACACTGAAGGTATTATCTAACAAGGTATTGCATGAGTCTACAAGCAGATTTCTGTTCAAGAACAGATTTTAACATCTGTTTAAGCAATGAACATATCTGCAGGCTATCACACAGCACAGGCAAACCAGGCAGATGGGCCAGCAGAGATCAGCTCATGCTGCTGCACCATCCAGAACAACTGCACACCACTCACCCCCCAAAACAACATTTATGCATCTCCCCCGTAGCCCTTCCAAGTGGAAAGATGATTTAATGTGTTGCAAATTATAGTAACAATAAAACTATTTATAAAGTAAGTGTGGAAAGGAATTTTTTCTGTTTTTTTTTTAAAGACATGAAATAGGTAAGAAATGATAGGAAGAACAGAAGAAATAGCTACCAAGACACAAAGCAAGATCCTAAAGGCTTCAGCACCTGAGAAGTGCAGTATGACCCAGCTCACTCCCCTGTGTTCTGGAGGCTGTTTAGCAAGAACACACAGTAATGGAAAGATGGGAATGTGCACTGTAGTCCAGCCAGGCAAAGCTTCCAGGGCAGCTCAGGATGCACTGCATAGGCAATAGAAATATATTCCAGTCTGCTGGTAGCTGGTATTATTCTCTTTTAGACAGCTCCATTCGTGCATCTACTCTAATCTACTCTGTGTTCTGTGGGAATGCTCTGCACTAGCATTGTCAGCTTTCATTACACAACTCAAGGAAATTTCAGGTTTACTGACATTTTCTGTATAACCAAACCAAATCCCACAAAGCTAAACAATGAGGTTTTGGAAATAAGTGAACTAAACTCTTCTGTTTCTCTTTCCCAGCTTTGCAAGTTGACATGGACTTAGACAAAGTGCTAAGTATCTCAGAGTAACTTGGCTGGGAATCTTGTCATTCATTTCCAAGGGGAAAGAGAGGAGCACGCCACAGTATGATGAAGCTTTTTAACCAGATAGATGTACTTATTAAAACTCCACAAAATTGAGGTAGTCCTTTCTATCATTTCCACTCCAAATTGAGTGGATTGGAGTGTTAACCTCTAGGTGCTCAAAGTTACAAGTCTCTAAATATCAATGCACATTGTCTTAAACACTGCCCTCTTGAAGCAATTCAGTTCCATGAATCTTCACAAACAGCACACAGCTGTAAAAGGTTCACAAAACATACAGTAGGATGAAGTGTACTTTTCCTATTAACTTATTTTTTTAACCATTTGCTATGATCACTGCTACTTAATTTACAGTATTTTCTTCTACAGATCATTGATACCTATTCACAACTACCAAAATGATCAAGAGCTGAATCAAAGAGAGGAAAAGGAAAGAGGTGGTGTAAAACACCTTTAGAATGTTTCTTTTACTCTGGCAATCTGTCCCTGGGACTGGATGGGCACCCTGGCACTTCCCTCCTGCTTTCAGTCAGCAATAACCTCAGGTCTCATGCTGGAAGCATACAGCTCTGTGATATCTCCAGTGCTACATAAGAGTGCTCATGAGAGCCTACAGATTCATTTTGTATTTCTACTACTGGTTTTATACTTAGGAGAAAAGAAAGGAGTAAGAATCTTTTTTCTGTTCTTCCTCTATTTTGCTCTCTGCCATAAAGAGGGTAAAGTAATGTGTATGTATCTGCATTAGAGACATAAAAAGCATTTGTGGAAAGGACTGCCCAAGAAGTGAATGGAAGAAGTTGTATACCAAAGAGAGAGGACATAATCTTAACACTGTAACAGCCACTGGACCAGTATGGTTAAAAATTCTGCAAGAATTCTTCCAACTGCAAGGAAAAGACTCTGTATTTCCAAGTTTGGTCACATACAAAGTTGTTTTCTGTTTATTTTTTTTAAGATCATAAGCCTGGGGAGCTGCTTTAGGGAGCACACAAGAGATGCAGTTTGGCACTGTGGAGACCCTGCAAACAAAATATGTTTTATCCCAATTTGTACTAATTTCAAATACACTTTCCTATTTATCTGACTACTTGCACAGAAAGATGTCAAACTATTTTTTCCTACATTGAATATGACAAATTTTGAACAGAAAATTCATAACACTCAGGACAGAGCATGTGCTGCTTTTTAGGAGAATTTTTTGGATCAACAATTCTCAAGGAGGTTCTACACAAGGCACTACTCTATTCCTTGTCTTTGGAACAAAGAAGAACAACTCAAAGTTTCCTCCTATTTCTTTGAATACATTGTATTTGGAGTGGAAAAAATTAAGATATGGCACTCTTCTAGACTCAATTCTTAACTTTTGCTGTAGTGAACACTAATCCCAGAGAAGTAGGGAAAATGTTTAGGAACAGAGCTGAGGTTTTCAGGAAATTATTTCTGAATTTCAAATAATCCCTAATCAAAGTCATAAATACAGCAATTATTTGTAATAGTAAGTTGCCATTAACAAATGTTTGCTATGGGTCAGGTCAGAATGACTGAGTACTGCAGGTCTCTAGTCAAGATTGTGTCCCAGTTCCATCATGCACAAGAAGAAGATGGTGGTTAAATAATTTGATTTGGACCAGATAGTTTTCTTCTGTACAGAACTCAGGCATTTGAGAGTAAACACCTCCACATCACAACTTCTTCACCCACAACAGATTTGTAAGTTAAGGCTGTTATCTACTGGGGAGGGCCTATCAGAACAACTCAGGTCCAGGAATACTCCTGCAGATACACCATGCAATCAATACTCACTTCTAAACTGCTTCATACTTCAGAGGTCACTGACTTACCCAGTGGTGACAATGGCATGTGTAGGTTCCCCTTCTGACCTTATACACTGTCCCTGGCTTTTGGTCTCAGCTTTCACCCACAGCAGTCAGGCACAAGCAGCAGCTGTGACACCACAAGCTTGCTCTCCAACCACCACAACTGTTGGGTCACTGCTGCTGTGTAATCTCGGCAGAACTGGGCTCTGGTCCCAGTTCATCTGTGATAAAGATGCAACTTCCCAGAAATTAGCATTTTAATTTGTCATGTAATCTGTCGGTATAACGGGAAGAAACATTTTTTGCCAAAGACTTGTGCAAGTGTTGAAACACAAAGGAAGAAAAAAAAACCCAAATAACCAAAACTGGTGGAACTTTAACAAGAGAATATTTGGAGAAACCATTTTGCTCCAAACAACTTAAAGCATCAAGTGAGGTATCAGATAATAAACATCAATGATCAACTTATTTGAAGCAGGGGAAAAGTAAGGTTCAAAATTATAAGTTTAGACTTTAGGTAGGTGAAGAGTTTCCTTATTTAAACAATTGTTTGATTTTGCAATGGCATATTCAAGAGGAATTAGTAAAAGGAATATTCATTGCCACATTTGCACGACCAAGAACACACTGAAATAATACTGCACCTCCCAAATCATTCCTAGTTTCACAGGGTTATGTGGGAAAATGAATCCAAAGAACAGGATGCACAGTAAAAAAGCAGAATTGTGTCAAAAAGGCCTCCTAGTGTCCAAGGCAGCTAATGAAGTAGAGGTAACTTGTACCAATAGGTGACACTATCACAAATGTTAGTACTGCTATAAAATTAGATCTTCCATGGGTTATACCAGCTTATCAAGAGGCATTTGTTTCCTACTCAACATATTTAGATTTGAGCAGTGTAGACGCTCTAGATTTGAGTGGTGTGAAACCTTAATTAGTGTCCTGAGAAATGGCAGGTGGATGACAGAGCTCTCCTAAGGTCAGAGCTGGGACTTGTGCAATATTTAACACTTTAAAAAGAGCTGTGTGAGCTTTAGTACTTCTAGAATTCTCTACGCCAAACCCACCTGAGCTTATACACTTCTCCCAGAAGCTGAGGATTTAATTAAAAGCTGAAGTGTACCCAGAAAGTTAATTAAAATAGCAAGCAATACCTAGTGATTCAATAATGTATGTGTGTAATTTTGTTTAGCCCAATGAAAATGCAGGAAAGATAAGGCTACTAATAAAGCACTGGAATGGATAATGAAAGGATCTGTACTAACATCCAGTATGTGTTGCATTAATTTTAGCAGCGATCCTGCATGTATTTTGACTTCATCTCATGCTGAATACAATTCCAGGTTTGACTTTCAGTCCGTTTCCTGAGTTGTATTACTTATGCCTTGGGTTTCAGTAGAGGTTGCACCATAGTGATCCACAGTCTGAGAGCAGCTAGGCTGGCTGGCCAAACAAGAGAGAAGCAGCTCTGCTTCTTTTAAACCTAAATAAAATGTGTTTTATGTCTTCCTTCCTTATTTACACCTTCTGTTCAGGGTCTCTTAGATTATACCTTCTGCTCCACGAAAGTCTTCTGTTACTGTAGCCTCTTGCAATTCATGTCAAGAGTAATTCTTCCTCTAATCACAGGAAAATAGAGCTCCATTCAGAAGTCCCATTTACACCACAAAGGAAAACAAATGCTTAGAGCAATGTACACTTCCACTATTCCCTTTTTTTTTTTTTTTTTGGTGTGAGCTTATAAAACATTCCTGGCTCCTGCTTGTTCAGAATATGGCAGGACCCTCATACATGACCCGTGCCTGTAACTTGCAAAACTTTCATCAACTTGGGAATGCTTAATAGCTCTGAACACCTCTGAAGACATTTGCATTTCAATATGTATAAAGATACAGTAAATAAATATATTACCTTTAAAAACTTACTGAATACCCTCATATGTGATTATAATAGCCATTGATGCAGTTTCTCAGCTCTTGAAACCTTCCTCCAAGGCCAGTAAGACTAATACTAAAAGGCTCTGACACTGACACAGACCAATACTATTCTTTTTACTTTTGGGAAAATTGATGCACACTGATCTCAATGTCATTTCCTTAGGACATCAATATCCTGAGAACATCCACATCAAGTAGACTCAAGTCTCAGTACCTACCTTTAACACCTTCTTATAACTGAATTATGTACATTAGGACCACAGGTGGTATTTTCCTCTAAGATAAGATTTTATTTAAGGGCACTCCTCAGGGGAAAAATACTCTAGCTCCTCTAAAGAATTCTGACTTTTCAAGCAAATTTAGACAATTTCTTTCAATTATCCTTTTTCTCCTCCCAGTTCTGGTGCAGCAGTTGTGGCTGTGTTCTTTCCCCACTTATCCTGTGAATATCTTAGACTTTCATCAACAAAATTCACATTCCTCCCTACCTAAGCCTCACCTTGTGGCCAGTTAACTAGCTGGTAATGTTCCTTCAGGATTAATCAGATTATTATGGCATATTTTTGGGCCTTCTGTGTCTATTTCGAATATGAAATAGTAGTAGAATCAGTACTTCTGTGTACAGCTGTTTGTTAACATATGGACAAATTTGAATCATTTTTAAGGGGGACTTATCTGTCCTTTTTTTGGTAAGAAAAAAATGACTCAGAGACTGAGCAAATAGTTCCCTAAAGGTACTGGAAAAGATATGAGTTAGTCTCAGATAGATTTTCATGTTCAAGTTCACTAGGCCATGTGTCTCTTGTGCATACAAGACAATTAAAAAATTGTATCATCTTTCACTTTATGGATACACGTCATTCTTCTGTAACTACAATACAGGTATCTATGGAAGAGATTTAATGTGGCACACCTACAAAATGTTGATTTTTCACCCAGTACTGCAGTTTCCATTTGAAAACCCCAGAAGGTTATACACTGATGGACTTACCACATCAGTAATGTCAAAATAAAACTACTTTTTGTTTTTAGAAGGAACAGCCTAACTTGTTTTACTTAAGGAGAACTTGGGGACTTAGGAGATGAGCAGCCCATTTCAATTACATGGACTGATTGAGACTACAGGAAGGCAAGGAACAGGCTCAGTACACATTACTAAATCAACACTGCAAAACTTTTGATAGCACAATGGAAGAAATCAAAATCAGCACATCCTGTAAGAAACCCATGTCAATTGAACAAGCTGAAGAATTATATTGGAGCCTCTTCAAACAATATTTCATTATTCCTAATTATAAGGAGCATGAACTCCATTAACACTTTTAAAGCTGTGGAACAGCTTTTCTGAAACCTAGACACTAAAGCATTTTTCTGGGTCCTACACTTGGAGTCTATGATGCACCAATTAATCAACTACTTCTTCATTTCTGGTACTTTCAGAATACATATTAGAAAAAACCAACATTAGTTAAAAGCTCCTATTCCCCATCAATTAAACTGGAGTCTTGGAATAACATCTTCATAAAATACAACAAAACAAACCCCCCTCCCCCTCTGAGATCAAACTTCAATAGACTTTGTGTTTTGCTGGGTATTTTTTTAATACTTGCAGCAATATAAGGTAAGATGCTGGACATTCCTGAAATGGCTGAAGCAAAAGACCTATTCTGGGAGCAACTCCCTTAGAAGAACAGCCAACTCAGGACAGCTGAATGTGGCACATCTTACAGGCTGACAGTAAGACTTGCCAGGGCTGTAGTAACCAGTCACTAATAAGATTTATTTTAATACTTACTGAACTGGCTGACTCATACTCTCCAGAAGCACTGTGCGTATTTCATCTTAATCAATGGAAGTACATCTGTTATACCAAGACAGACTCATGCCCTGAAGCCATTTTGGCTTGTACCAGATAAACCTTATCCATCTAGAAAGTGAATTTCCCAGCACCATTACAAATTCTCCTCCACAGAAAAAGGTTCCATGGAAATGGAACTATGATTTAATATTTGACCAAGTTTTAGGAGAAACATTAGTTTCAATACATGTTTGACAACTTTATACAAAGATGGAGCAGCTTATCTATTCAAATTTGTTTCTTTTTTCCTGTTTTTCTGAATATTATTTCTAAATTAACTGAGTAAATCAATCACTCCAAATTTATTTTGGCACAATCCAAACAAGTGCTTAATCTCTTGTGTTTATGGACCAGCAATTCTGTTATCCAAGTTAAGGATCTGCAGCTGCTTTTCTTCCACTTTTTTGATTACTAAATGACAGTGATACTTGCTGCCATTTTATCTGTAAGTACAGTCTCTGCTGTGCGGTTGTATTTTGTTTCTGCTAGTGCTTGATAGGAGTCTGTTTTTCTCTCCCTCTTATCCCTGTGCTTAGACCAAACCAAAACAAACCAACAGTAGCACCAAGAAAAGAATTTCAAGAGATTGTTATAGATTTATACAGAACTAAATGAAAAACAGGGATGTGAAAAATAAGCACAGTAACTAGGAAGGAAATTTATGCCCTTCTAAAGGGGCAGGCTGTGGTGGGCCATGTGCTCCACCCTCAATTCCAGGTGCTCAGCACCCCAAGGTGGCTCTCTGGCTGAGTTGCAAAGCTTGACTCTTGTTTCCTGGCTCAGTCTTACTGCTGTAAAGGCCACTTGTGAACTGCATCCCTTCCAATCAAAAAGCAGACAAACATCAGTACTTGCCAACATCTCACAAATTAAAATTGCAAACCACCACATTCTGCCTTCACCTCTGCCTGAGGTTAGTGCTCACAGCAGCCTCCCCCAAGAGCAGCAGCGAGTGCACAGCTGTTAGGCCAGATGCATTCCAGGAAATTGTAGCTTCTTACAACATAACCCAGGCCAGTAAAATTCCAAGAAAAGCTTTCTTGTCCACACAGGCAAGAAATATGGCTAGCAAGTGTTTGATCAGAAT
This sequence comes from Emberiza elegans, assembly GCA_024865655.1. Taxonomy (NCBI): domain Eukaryota; kingdom Metazoa; phylum Chordata; class Aves; order Passeriformes; family Fringillidae; genus Emberiza; species Emberiza elegans. The sequence continues at coordinate 19,706,636 of JALJVW010002597.1, read as the reverse complement.
GCAACATGACTGAGCAATTATTTTTCAAGTGTGATCAAGCTGGAAGGTTTCAATGTCTTCCCATCCTCTTAAGTACCTCCTATGGCCCAAGAACAGGAAAAACATTACAATTCCTACCTGAGAAACACACAAACAAATGGCACTGCCTGCTGGAAGCTGCAGCCTGGCTTGCTTTGCAGGGCCCACTTATCTCAGCCACCCCACTGGCTGCCAAGAGCCAGGTGGAGCCTGAGGTACAGACACACCCATAAGGATGTGGCCAACAAACACCAAAGCGTTCTACACAAAAGCTGCTGCAGAGCTGGCACACTACACTAATTTCCCTTTAACTGCTGACTAGAAGTGGATCATATTTCTCATGCAATTCCAACAACGATCGCTGCAGACTTCTGCATGTTGGCTTGGTACCACAGACCTAGTGCTACCAGAACTGCTTTTTGCTGTAAAACTGTAAGCCTCTTCCATAAAATTAAATTTTGCTTTCTGTGCAAATAGTTTCTATAGAGTAAAAGTTTACAGCTCAGTGTCTTCTAAAACTGTACATAACTTTATTTAGTAGCAATATACATCTAGTCAAGCAATTAAGGGCAGGCCTAGAAATTTATAGTGTTATTTGCAACTAATCAACCTGCCTTTTTTACAACACATTTCCAGAACTCAGTGTTTTATAGCTACTTCCACTCACACATTCAGTGCCCCTAGTTTTGAACCAACTCTCTGGTAACCACCCAGTTATGACACCACTGAGGCAACAACTCCCTTTTCAGATCAAGGACCACAAGCAGTTGATTTGAGAGTGCTTGGAGAAATGTTGTAACAGAGTGTAACTTCAAGAATATGATTCCTGGAATTCTTTGATGATAAGACTGACTCCTAAATTTAATATTAAATAAAAATTATTTTGATACAATCATTACCCATTGCAAGACACTGAACTATTGCAAGGACCATCCAGCCCAAACTAGAGAACACTGCTGTCTAGAGGACTTGCCTACTCTTACTGTCACCTACAAACAGTGCACAGGAAGCTGATTTTGTTTTAGTGGTGTTGATACAAAGGTTATCCCATCAGAAGCTCAAAATGAGAATTCATTTTAAATATATCAGTGGAGCTTGCAAAGTGCATCAGCAATTAACAATTCCTATCACTTCTCCCAGTTTGCTGTGTGAAAAGGCTCAGAACTCGTCTTACAAATTGGTCTTTTGAAGATCAAAGGGAAGCCGAATTTGTCTTGTGTGTGCTCTGGATGAGTTTGTAATTTACTGGAACTTTCAGAGGAGGCTTAGCAGCACACTCGTTTGACAGCCCCGGGGCACAGGATTCAGGGGAGCTCTGTGACTCTTCCCTTCTGAGTTCCTTCCTTAGCTTTAATTGGCACCTCATTAGAAATTAATGAAAATGACATCCTCTGTTCTTCCTGCTCCGGGCGTAGAATGCTACAAAAAGGCCCATCACAATTCATAACACATTCAATTTATACAGCAATGGCTCTTAAGCATTATTTATGAGATGTGAATTTCTTGTCAGCAGTTACTAACTTGAACATAGTGGAAGAAGAATGAAAAAAGATCTTGAGAGTGTATGTGTATGAAAACAAACAAATCTTTCTACATCTGAAAAATGTTGTGTTTGAATTGCTGGAACTCCCTTCTCAGTAGTGAATTGTTGTTCTTCACAGCAAAGCCCTGCAGCACTGTCAAATCTGTCTAAAATTCCATGTAGTGTCAAGGGAACAAGCTCAGCAACATCACCTCCCTCTGGACAGGACTTACAGGAGACAGGAGAGCCAATACAACAGCCTCCCAAAGATCTCTGAGCTGGTGTAAAGCACCAGTCACTCTCTCTGTCTCCTTTCCAAAAAGGCTGTGCTTTGTTGGACAAGTCCCAGTTAACTGGATCAATATTTGCAGATACATCTACATTAAAACATTGTTCAGCATGTACATATTTTCCTTTCTACTATGTCTCACTAAAAATCTCACTAGAGAATTCACCAGGACAAATCATCAAAAAATAAGATGAATTCCAGCACTTTTAACATTAAGACAAGAGGATACACAACAGGAAACAAATTGTTGGTCTGTGGAGTGAATTTGGATTTTAACAAGAGTGTTTTAGACACAGCTTTGGATAACATTTTTATGCTTTAAATCCTTTTTCCTTACATCCAAGCAAATGCACACACTCATCATTCTGAAGATGGTATCTGCCTTTTTATTGATCGTGATATCAGATTTTCTCTTAATGTTTAAAACTGGGAGGACTTTCCCCCATTTTTTCCCATTGCTTCAGTTCAGGATTAAGACACCAAGAATTTAATAGCCGTGGTTCAAAACTCAGATCAAACAATGTGCTATGCTGACCATTACTTTTGAAGAGTGTATGTGCTTATTTTACACCAATTGATTCTATCTCATCACCTGCACCTGACCACACATCCTTCATTACGTGTGCTTCACATTAGGACAGAAAAATATAACACAGTCATGTGGATTTTAGGAAATATTTTAAACAAAGGACAATTTGACAGATTTGTTCTACTGCATTTCCACCACATCCTCCCAGGGTTTTTGAATGGGCTTGTCATTCATGACCTAAAGCAACCTAATTTTACAGACAGCAGGGCAGGCTAGCAGGTTTCTCAGGCAGCACCTTTAAAACTGACCAGAGACACATGCTGCTGATCATTGGTAAAGCAGTTTGGGTGATGTGAAGCTGAGGTGCCCAGGGTGGCATTTTGTTTGCTTCCTATTTATCTGACTATTAAAGGTAAGTGGCACAGGGTATGCCCACACTGACATCACATCAGAGCACAGATAACACACCCTTACTGCCCACCTGTAACTGCACAGAAACCAAAGACTTCCAGTTTTTCAGCCCTCTTGGACACATGGAAATAGACTACTGCCTTCTATTTTCTCATTAAAAGTATAGAATAGAAATATTTATAACACAAACTATAAACTGTGTAGGATGTAATACAGGAATGCAAATTTTCATCTCCTCACTTATTGCCGAGGAATTCAGAATTTTTTCACATTCATGTTTTATTAACACATTTTATGAACTTTAACAGAAATATTTCCATAAAGCTATATTTATCCAGTAGAAGAAAATTAAAGAATAATTCCTACAACATTTATATTACAACAGTATTGAATTAATGGAACCACTTCATGAAAACTTGAGAGGAACCAACCAAATGTATCTGTAATCCAGTTTACAGAAAAAAAGGCAGGTCTTATATAATTTTAGAAACATTACTGACCAATGAAAGGGCTTTTTAAAAGTTGCTTTCAACTTAATTGCTCTTACATAGCTCCAATATTGCAGAATGCAGGAAAGATGAATGATGTTACATAATGGTTAAGCAATCATTTATCCAATCCACCCCAAAATTCAAACTCTCCCACTATTTGGGACAATTCTGCTATTTCAGTCAGGTCCCTGTGAGCAGCCTGACTTCTTGTATACTTGACAACAGCAAACCAAAGCAGAAATTCCTGCCTCTACCATGTTGAACAAAAAGAGCCATACCAAATGTGTCATTGATAGCCCTGAATTTCTTTAGTTTGATAAAAATGTTACCAGACACTTCAAAGTATCTTGACACATGATTTCCATAACAGGAATTTCAACATTACAGCTTTTGATTTCATGTTTGGTGGCTTCACATATCATAAAAGTTCTGTGCCAGTGCTCCAATATCAAAACAAAGCCTCATCTCATGTCCAAAAGAGCCCAACACAACAGTAATCTCTAAATCTCTAGAGCCTGAAGACAGACAGATGCTGAAGAAGAGAACAAAGCATAACTCAAAATCTTTGCAGCTTTCTATCACTTCTCTTCACTTGGCATTTGGTATTCAGTATAGGATTATCTGTCTTTGTAACTACCTTAGCCCACCCTTCCTCTCCACACTGTTGCTCAGAAGGACATGCCTTCTCTCCAAATAATGGTTTTAACATAAGATTTTATATTTCACAGGTGAAACGTGAATTCCATCTATCATTTGCATAGACCCTTTGGAAATTATCTCCTGCCTGAGACACAGTGGAGTAACTGAAACAAACTTCTCCAAATGTATCAATAAAAGCACTGTCAGAGAGTTCAGTGCAAGCTTCAATACGTGATTATGTGAAAAAAAAATTAGCAGGTAAAACTACCACATGCTATTATCACTGGGTCTAACAAGCACATTTAAACCAGTTAAGAACACAATTGTTCCATGAAGGAGAGAGCATCTCCTTTGGAATCCAGTCACATTAATTATTGTTTCAGAAAGATTATTTGCATTTAATATGAAACCCCAAATTAGCTGCCTGCATGGGATTATTGTCTTCAATTCAACTACCTGAACAGTGTCATCAACTTTGGAAAAGCCAAGTTGGATTATTTTAAGTGTATGGTGAAAAATAAGTCTTCCCCCACAAACTAGGCGTGAGAATGAAAATATTTTCTGTTGGGGGGGGTTGGATTTAAGTTTTTAATGTTTATGTAATTATAACATGCAGAAGCAGCTACTGACCTATGTTTCTTTACACCCTATAGAAACCTTCTTTGCATATTTATTGATGTGCTTTGTGCTTCTTCTCCTGTCAAGTGGGTATGATGCCCTTTCTGCCTTACAGGGAACATCTGAAGCTGAATTCATTAATATCTGGCATCTCTTGAGACAAAGCAGCACATCGAGGCCAAAGTTTTAAAGGGGAAATGTGAGGAACTAATTATAACTTTTTGCTACCAATGGAAGCTATAGCTTCTGTTTAAAATATCTTTGCAAGGTGAAAAACACAAGTGTTCTCTGTATTTCCACATGTGACCCAGACCTGAGCACGGCTGCGTTCGAAAGCCGGGTGCTACTGCCAAGCTGTACTCACCACAGCGACACGATCCCAGCTCCTGCTGTACTAGTTCCAGTTTTGTTTGGCACTGGAAGCATCGACGTCTACTCTTCTGTTTGGATCGACTGGTTTCTTCAGGCCTGTCATTACTGTCATCCAGTAGCCGTGGCCGTTTCACAGGAGAAGCCTCACTCTCCGACTGTGAATCTGTTGTATTCACAACAAATATTTTAGGAAAATGATTAGAATTTCCTTGCTGAGGTATCCCTCTAGACAGACTGAAGGTATATTGCTTTCAGCTGGTATATTGCTTTCAGAGGTATCACACCAAGCAGTGTGATACCTCCCATTCTATTGCATATGAATGTTTTCTTAACAACCAAAATGAGCACCAAGTAAAGGACAAATTATCTTTGTTCCCTATAAGAACCCCTCCTGCTATCAATACTGAGTATAAAGTGAACTGATTAGCTTCCTTCCAGCCTTGGCTGGGTCATATGGAGATACACGTAGAGCATACACCATCCTAAACAACTGCAGGCTTCATCTGTCATCTAATTTATTTTCTCCTGTGCTGCCTTCAGTGTCCCCACACAAACTGACTGAAGTGATTGAAAACAACTGAGCACAGGTTTGACCTATTTCCTCCCTGGACAGGAGGGGGATTTTTCAAGCACAGCATGTAAATTGTATCTCTTATGACTGAAGGCAGTACATGAAAGCACCATACCGTGCTTCCCTCTCTTTCCACATGGATAACAATTTAAATGTAAATTAGTATACACCAACAATACAACCCCAAACAAAATAAGCATGATCTGTACATACATCCTATAAATTTCAAATGCCCAGACATTTCTGAAGTATTAGTCAGAATACTATTTGCATTAATAACTTCATAAATTTAATCTTGTAAGAAAGTGGTATGTGGAAAGTCCTTAGGAGTTAAAGTTTACAACAGTCTTACTTCAGGTGGCATAGTCCCTTTTTTTTTTTTCAGCCTTTCTTTGTTTTTACAATGGAGAGTGTACTGACAAGGGTTCTAGAGTAACACACAGAATGCACATTACTGAGTGAACAGTGAGATGCCCAAGCCTTGTTTATGTGGCATGTCAGAGACACAACATTTCAGTGATCTGCTGCTCTGCAAACCAAGTCAGGCCAGAAAAGACATTTTCCCTTCCCAGATTTCTGCACAGTAGAATCAGTGCTGTATTTCTTTGTAATACAAACTGCAAATAAATCTAATCCCAACTGTACTAAAAATTAAATTGTTGGTTGCAGTGCTGCAAGGAGCTGTTGAAAGACATTATTGCAATCAGTCAGTATTCTACTGCATGACGGTGAGCAAGGGAAAAAAAAGCCTATTAGCTGAGTTAAATCCCTTTACAACCAACATTAATCCAACAAATAACAGGCTAAATCTATCTTTTTGCCAGGATGGTAACCTATTGAACATGTCTGTACCATTATTCTATGATTCCATTGCGTATGTCTCCTTTGTGCTGTCCTGAATTAGGCTGGAAAAGGTAACTGCCATGGATACAACACTGTCCATAACCTTGTTGTGTCAGCTATCTTACCTGAGCCACTGCTGATCAACATCAGGACCTTCCTTGAGTAAACACCTAAAGGAGTCAGACTTGGAATACATGGTAGCTTCAACCTTTGGGGACGCTCTGTTAGCTTCTCTTGGTTCCTCACATGCAACACAGACTAATTCACGTTTCTTACCTGTTTTGAGCCCTTGTGGCACAGTGTTTTTCCTGTGGTACCCCACTGTTCACAGCCATTACAAATAAACACCTTGCCTCACTGGGGCCTACTTTGTTTCTGTCATACTGTTCTTAAGATATGCTGAAAATGTGCCTGGCTTTCCAATAAGTATAAAGCTTCTGTGTCTCACATTTCATAGAAGAGTGAACTGCTTTCTGCACTGCATACAGATGATAAGTTTTTATTAAGCTGCAATGATTTTATCTGATGTGTGCCCCAAGACAGCCACCTTTTTGATCAGTGTCACAGATTACAATTTACACCTTACAAAACACATATATTAGGCCTAAACTAACACTCAGTATATAATGTACTCCACCTCTGCATGCCTGGCTGTGCAGGAGCCTTGGCAAGGAAAAAGAAAGTAGTGCATAATGCATTAATACAGCTATGGAACAACTAGTCCTGTCTTAAATCTCTGGAGATAACAGTTCAAGGGAAAGATCCTCTGAACAGACTGCCTGACTCCCTGAACAGAGATCCCAACTCATACTCTAAGGCCAACAGTCCTGTCCCATGGACAGTTGTTTTCAGAGTGCCTAGAACACCAGGCTAGCCTGGGGTCTGTAAGGACACCCCCTCCCACAGGCAGATTCTGTCCTGTGAGCTGGCTGACTCAGCGTGCAGTAAAACCTGCTCCAGCCCACCCTGCTGCCCCAAATGGAGGATGTACATCATTTGCAGTTTATTCATTACCCAGATACACTGCCAGTATGGAACAGCTGCCTCCCACACATCTTTGCTTCTGGAAATATCAGCCATTCTGGTAGTTCTCAGAAGCAAATTCGGTATTCTGAATTACGCTGATGGAAACCATAGTGGTCTGCTGATCCTGAAGTCCAATTCATGGCGTGAGTCAACCAGTGTCTAATAAGTTAATGAAACCATATGTCTTAATGAGAAAAACAGCTACCTCAAGTCAGGCTATTAGTCCTACAAATGAATATACTTAATCACACACTTTCAGTTAATTGGTAAAGACTGAGTAGTAACATGAGTTAGCCATTATCACTGAAATTACAGATATCTCATTTTTACAATGTGTATCTCTCTGCCATAAGCTAAAACACTTAGCACTGAGGCAAACTCAACCTGGCTCTCAGGGACACCACCATCTCTCTGATCACTGATTGCCCAGGACCTTGAACACAGGAGTCCAAGCTAACACTCATCACAAACCAGACCCACAGCTCACACACTTCCATCTTCCCATGGGCAAGTACAACAAGCAAGGAGAAAGCACAGAGCAGAAATTAGACCTTTCAGAGTCAGTCCTGCCTGCATTTCTTCCAGAGCTTTTTGTGATACTGACACATGCAGTACAGGACACGAGATACATATTCCAGCACCTGGAATCTTGCAACCTTAAAGTTCAAAGATCTGACAGCAAAATGAAATTGTCATACATAGCTTTACTACCTGGAGTGCAACTGAAAAAAAACCCCTAGGAATACAGGCTGAAGTGCTGCAACCAGAATCAAGAGTAAATGCCCAGCATGAACCTTTAAACAACCAACAAAGACTACAGAGAAGAGGATTCTCTCAGGCAGTGACTGACAGTGGCTTTTCTCAGAAAGTTGGTTAATTCAACAACAGTTACTTCTTTCTTTGCTTGGAAGAAACATTTTCCATGCTCAACTTGCATTTTATTATTGCACCTAAACCAACAAACACCCAGTCTGAGAGAAAATCAAAAATGCTCTTTTTCTACCCACAGATGTCAAAAATCATAAAACTTCTTCGTAAAAATGAACAATAAGGATGAGAAATCCCCAAAATTTCAGGAGGAAACTGCTCAGCAGAGTTAACTGCCATTGACATGTTCCCACTGCAAATTTAATTCTGAGTTAAGAAGCAAGAATTCTTCTAACTGATATCTGATGATGGAGATCCTTCTAATTGTGTATCAAAGTCCCATTTGAAATGAGAGAACAAAGAAGTTCAGTTAGGCAAGGCTGAAACTGGAGGCTTTTCTGGAATCAATAAGCAGAGCAGTGTTCTTAAAGCGGTTATGTCACATTTATTCCTTGCTGTCCCTGCTCTCATCTTCATTACTCATGTTCTCTTGTCAAAATTTTTCCAAAAAAAATGGCACCTGAGCTGATTTTCACTCCCTTATTCTCCAGCCTTGGAAGAGTTTGCAGGCTGCATGCAGATGGCTTCAGTTCTAATCATGATGGCTCCTCCATGGCATTTGGGGAGAGAGTGGGATGCTCTAGGCCCAACAGAGGCATGGGCTAACAAAACTTAACAGGGAAGGAAGAATGGAAGCGATGGAAAAATCATAAGAAAAAGAAGATCTCTCCTCTGCTGTTGCTTTGTTCAAGATGAATCTGTTTAATCTCTGGTTTCATGACAACTTTTGAGGCACTCAATCAGGTTTTTTTCTTATCATAAAGAACCCATCACACAGACTGACATTTATGATCTCAGCTGTCTGTGCAAACACCAGAACAAGCAGTCTTTAATGAAACCTCAAACATTACTGCCATCTCCCCTGAAACTATTTTAGCAGCAGCTTAAGCTGTTAAAACCTCTGTCCATGAAGAAACTTGCATAGTCACAAACAACAACAATGTAACATGGATTAACTAAAATTTGAGCAATAGCTTGTTGCCAATTTCTAGTTGTTTTTTTTTTTTTTTTAAAATTCATTATTCTGTTGTTAGATGAGGGATTACTTAACTGCCTGGCATGTTGACTATGCATTAAAAATTTCATCTAGAAAAAACAGCCTCCATACAAATCTTCCCTATCACATTTTACCAGAATCATAATTTAAAATAATCTCCCTAGTTCAAATGCATCTAAAATTAACACCGTGGTTCCAAAACCCTTTTGTTTGTTGACTATTAATAAAGAAACAGAAAATCAAGATTAACACCTCATAAGCCAAGTCTGACAACTGTGACCGCCTCAGTCCCTCCCTGTTGCTGCACAGTGCTGTGGAAAATGTTATTCTGAAACTCTGATATTTCACTGAAATGAACATCTTATCTTTTCTTCTCACACAATCGTGACTGCATCTCAAGGCTGTGCACCTCTTTGGAAGCACTACCAATCATAAGAAATGTATTCTTTTGTGAATTCACCTCAGTTTTTTTTTTAACACTACAGACAGTTGTCTCAAAAATATCTTACATAAGCCCTTTGGTAATATTTAACCACACAATCTCTTTTCCAGTATCACTGCAGGGCCCTTAGCATCATTATTTCACCAATTTATTTTTTTCCCCTCCATAGAGTTTAAAAGCAACAGCACTAAAACTCAATGTCCCTAAACAATGTGGAATAGAGAGACCACATGGGAACAGTCTCTGTAGAACTCACATCCCATCAGTTGCCTCTTTGCCTCAGGAGGCTCTCCATGAAATCACACTGGAGACTATAAATAACACCCATAAGCTGTATTACATAAGTTATTATTTCTCATCCGTCACCAAAACCATGCAACAGTAGTTGTTTCCAGTTCTAATGAGTAAAAACAACCAATAAAAACCCCCCACAACTTTCAGCCTAGCTGTTTGAGACACCTAAGTGGGATAATTGCTGCAAAATGTTCCAAATGTGAAACCTTACTGATGTGCTTCAAACTCTTGACAGAAAAATTCTCCTTCCCCCTTTGCAATACAGCTAAGAAAAAGGATTCCATTACAGACTTGAAGTATTGGATTAATTTAGAAAAAACCCAAAAACAAACAATGAAAAAAACAAACCCTCAAAAAACAAAAAAGGAACTTAGCATGTATACTGCTTTGGGTGTAAGTGGTATTTTCATGTTCAACAACAGCATGGCTTCATTTTTCCAAAATGAGAGCTGGCACACATGACACGTGCTGCTAGAAAAGGGGATACACATATACATGTATCCATGTATGTGAGTGAATGGGTATTAATTATATGGTTTCAGGAAAACAGGCAAGTGTGGGGGTGTAACCATACATACAGTTTGGGTAACATTCCACTTGCACATAAGAAAAGGCTTTCTTACTGTAGGGGAGACCTGACATCATCCATGAAGGTTCTCAAAACCTGACTGGACACAGGCCCCAGCCTGCTCTAGGTGACTCTGCTCTAAGGAGGGAGGTTGGATCAGTCTCCCGAGCTCTCTCCCACCCTCAGTCTTTCTTATTTCTAAGATTCATGAACAGGAAAATAAAATTTAAAATTATATACTAATTCCTTCCCACCATTCAGGTTTTGTTCTCCTTTAAACCCATATTGCCACTATTGTCATCTGGAAAGAGGAAGTGTAACTTAATGAGGGTGCTAACTACCATCTCTAATGAAACAGAAGAGACTAATCTAATGAATGCTGAAAATGTATGAAAATAGTGAACTACATAGGCATCTGCATGCATTTTAGCTAAGCTATAATTAGAAAAAGTGTGAAAATGGCTATTATCCTTTCCTGTCAATAAAATTCATAATTGTTAAATTTCATGAAAAGGTAATTAGTTTTCGTCTTGTATTTAGGCTCCCATACTACGTGTTTTACATTTAGTTTTAAGTTTTTGCATTACTTCCCCCATACTCTGATGTCAGTATGTCTTTAGTTAAACAAAATGCTAATTTATTTCTCAAACATTTTTACTTATATACCAGATTGATTCAAACAAGCACATATCTAAATGTATTCAGGCACCTGTACCATACAGTTCCTTTGATGGATTAACTTCAGGCATTTCAATTAGTTACAACGTTTCCTGAGGCAATGACCACCTCTACTGCTGCTGGCTGACAGAAGGATTTTGTTTGTTTAGAAAACTATGTGAGTGGGGTTCCCTTCCTGAATTACACCCATGGGAGAAGTCTGCAAACCTCCAGAGCCACAACAGATGAGCTTGTGAAGAGAGAACAGGTAGGACAGTCCAGGCTTGCTGTTCATCTCATGCTGACAGCAACATCATACACACTCAGTGACTGCTGCTGTGTACAGGCATGAGGCTGAATTCTCATTCCCTTGATTACTGGGGGCAATTGATGCAGGGTAGAAGCTTGATACTATTCTAAGGATGCTAAGGGAAGCTGGTTTAGGTTGTTGGTGGGGGTTTTTGTAATGGCTCACAAGCAGCATGTCATCTTCATATATATTCAGACTATTATAAATAATTAACCTTGAAAAGGCCAGAAGAGAAAAAGGGCCACAACACTAAACTAAAAAAATTAAAAAAAAAAAAAATTATGGTGTCAACTTGAACTTCTTTTCTCGTTATTAAATAATGTACTTTAATAGTACAGGGTTAGGGCTGGGAGAGGGACAAAGGCTATCCTGGTGACACTTGAAGTTAGAGAATAAATTACATCCTAAGTGGCCTGAATAATCAGAATAGGATTATTAGGTGAAAGGATAATGCACACTACAAATAGCTAAATGGAAGAACAAGACACAAGTAGAAAGAAAAAAGGCATAACACTAATACACATTATGAAGAACCTGTGAAGACAAATCATGAACATCCTGGCCATTCCTCAGCACCTGAAGACTACTTAGTAGTACTCAAATTCAAATATGCATATTTACATATGTATGTAGAAATACACACAAATAAGCTTACACTGGTTCTGATGAAATAGGAAATTTGAAAGCATTCAGCAATATCATAGTTTTGGTTTTGCTGACTTTAATGAGAACCTTCTTATGCTTTGTGAAATTCTCTAAAATATGATTAGCAAGAATAGATAATGTTATAAATATTTCATATTTGCTAGTCAGCTCCAGCATGCATAAGTAAGCGGTGCTGCTCTGCTTCCAAATCCTAGTGGTATACTCCAGCTATGTCCTCATCAATCAGATGGTATACAGTATTCAGGAAGGTAATTCTTCAAACTAATAGCCTAAAACAAGTTCTATATAGAAAATATTTGCTCTGTTATTTTTCATTCATACACAGAGTTTTCCTTAGTAGACCCTTCCCCCATTGGTATAATGAAGGTTTTCCAAGGCTAAGAGAGATATTCAGAAGAGAAATTGTAAAGAACTCTTGCCTGCTAGCAGTGGAAAAAAATACTTACCAATATTTATCTTTCAAAAAACTAATTTGTCTTTTAAGTGCAGAACTTCAGTGATGTCATTAGTAACAGAAATCCTGCAATGAGAGACTATAGCTCCAAGGATTGTACCTGATTAATGTCAAGGAAAAAAACCCTAAGAGCTCTTGTATTTTGATAAAAATTTTCCTGAATGCATTTGTGAGAAGGTACATTCTGAAATGTACAGCTAATCCATCTTCAAACTTGGTTTTAATTCCATTACTTTAAATAAAGCTTAACAATTTATATTATATAGTTTATATTTTGACTGTGTTACTTTTTCTAGCAATTCTTTTGGGGGGGGGGGACAGGGAACAACCAACCCTGGCAGAGGACACAATTCCTGTACAACTGGTTGGTGTCTACAGTACACCAGAAGTCAAGATGGCTTACCAGGTATTTCTTACTGTTTGGAAAGGAGATGTTTGGGAAGCTTCTACACAAACCTGAACCAAAGACCAGGGTGAGGAAAAACAGATCAGAGAAGCTTGGAGGATGCAACAGTACAAGCACTGTCTGGTATCTTATACCCAGCTCCTTTTCAATCCTCTTTTGCTCCAAAATTTGCTCTCATTAGTGATTAGTTATTCCTCAAAGTTCATGTTATGGAAATAATTTGGAACAGAAACAGAAAAAAGACATCATTTTTATGTTCATGGAACTCTCACACAAACGACTTCCTCACTTTCTAGGAAGTTACACTTTCCCCGTGTATGTTCAACAGACTAAAGAATACTTCCAAAAGGCTTTTAAATTACCTTCATTTATTTCTGAAGTCCTTATGAAAACTATGATCTAAATGAAAACACTGAAAACTTGTTCTTAGAAGTTGTCTGATGCCCACTGAAATAATTAGTCAGAATAGAGAACTTCATGAAGAGTCAGATGAAACCTTTGGGGCACTCACATCAAAAAGTACAGCAGGAATCTGATAATGGATTTGTTCCCTGTGAGTTACATATGTTTTAAAGCAGTAAAAAAAAAACCAAACCTGAATTAAAAAGTAAATGTAAGTGGCTATTTGTTTCAAATCTATTTCAGGCCAGTTATTTAATGCTTAACTTAATTTTAAAAATCCCCAGTGCAGTAAAGTAACAGTTTTAAAATTATAAATTATAAGTTTATAATTATAAATTTAAAATTATGTGTATCATTTGCTAAAGCATACCTGTAAGGAAGCTGTCTGATCTGAACAGATCAGATCAAGATGCTGACTGCTGAGGTAAAATCAATTCAATCCTTCAACCTGACAGGAGCCAGGTCTTTAAAGTTAATGATCTCAACTATTCTTTGTGACATTCTCCATATTGTCAAAATTAAAGCAAACCCTAGGCTTCCCATATCCTCTTCTAGTAGAGTTTAGGTGAGAAATGCAAGACATACAACCCTGATTTCTTTACCCTTGAAATTAAAGGCAATGTGCTTTGTTTAAAGTTATGAGATGCAATTTTTCCAACAGTCTCTGGTTATAAAACAAGGAGTTCAGAGCTCTAGGGAGAGCAATGTTAAGTAAGGGTAATAGATGTATATTCTTTCATAGTATATACCTACTGTCAGAGATCACTCAAGTGACCGTAGAGGTCTTTAGAGTTATGAAAACTAAACATGGCATGAAACCACTAAAAAATAATCAAGGCTAAGCTGTTTCGTTTTAAACAAAATATACATAAAGGACATAATATTTACTGTTCAGTTTCAACAAACTGAAGACAAATTCTTTGTCATAATTCCCTAAGACTTTGGTAAAAAGAAGTGGCAATATCTGAATTTTAAAAGACAATGACCTTTTAATTGCATAGTTTTGTATTTGGCAACAATTTCACCAACCAGACTGAAAAAGATCAGCCCATAGAGAAAATGTAGTGAGAAAATGTTGAGGGCAGCAGCACACATTTTTTCAGGACAGGAGAGTCTCATTTACAAAAGCACAGGTCATTTGTCAGCTCATGGCCCGAGACAACACGGCTGCCTGGACTGCTCTCCCAGATCTTTGCTTTGCACTGACCATCCCAACCCTCCCACCTTTCCAAGAGTCTCTCTCCTGGCTCTTCTCCACAGAGCTTGAAGTGCTTGAGGCACTAAATGCTTGCCTGTACTTCCAGACCTCAGTTCTCATTAAGTGCTATGAATGCTACTGAGGTTAGACTAAGTATCTCTAAAGACTGACATCATATTTGTTTTCCATTAGTGGCACTGAAAAAATTAGGTTGGAAGGGATTTCTGGAGGTCATGCAGTCCAGCCTCCTGCACAGTGCAGAGTAAAACATCAAAGAAATTGGATCAGGTTGCTCAGGGCCTGGTACATTTTCAAAAATTTTCAAAGACTAAGACTTCACAGCCTCTGTGGGTACCTGTTCCAGTGCCAACGAGAGGGGAAAAATCTCTTCCCTTAATCAGCCAGCTATACTGTTCCTAACACAGTTAATCCAGACAGGGTTTATCATCTGGTACCTCTAGTTTGACATTCAAACTAATTTCCTTATTGGCTGACAATTCAATGTGAACTCCTCTCAAGAGATCATCCTGTCCTACTGACCCAAGTACATTTTCCTCCAAGTTACTCTTTTTTATGGGATTCAGAATTTGAAAATGAAAACCGATGAAAAATTTGAAACAAAAGCAGCAAAAAGAGATAAAGACATGTGAAAGCTGAGAAATGGACTTACACAAACCCAGAAAGTCTTAAAAGGGTTATTTAGTGAAGAATAAAAAAGTTTCAAGGGCTTATCTGAACTGCACACAGGCTAAAAGAAGACGAATTTGGGTGATTTGAGAGGACAAATAAAGACAGTTTAAGCACTTGGAGGACATTTTTTGTTAGGATGCTGAACTTGAAATGACCTCAGAGAGCTGGGAGTACTATGAGGTACACAGAGGTGTGTTGTGTGTGTCAGCACCTGCTGGGAGGTCACAGAGGTCAGGAGGCCCTTCTTCCCCAGCCACAGAGAGATTCTGATTATTGTGTTTTACTACTATTTTACTGGGTTGGGTTTTTTTCCTCTCCACAATGGAAAAAATCGTTGATTCTTATAAACTATGAATCTCTGAATAACCAAAATCTACCTGAATTAGTGCACATTTCTGACACTTACACCAGCATGTACCAAATCCCACTTTCTGCATGACATAGTGTCCTGGCTTCCACTGAATTTTCTTCCAAGTAGCTGGTACAGTGCTGTGCTTTGGATTGGGATGAGAATAATGTTGGTAATACACTGATGTTTTAGATGTTGCTAAGCAGTGTTTATACAGAGTAAAGAGCTTTTCAGCTTCTCACCTCACCCCACCAGTGAGAAGGGCTGGAGGGCAAAAGAAGCTGGGAGGAGACACAGCCAGGACAGCTCACCCCCACTGTCCAAAGGGATGTTCCATACCTTATGGTGTCATGATCAGCATATAAACCAGGGGGAAACCTGGCCAGGGGCTGCTGCTCAGGAACTGGATGGCAAAAGTTGGTTACTTCTCTCTCCGTTTTGCTATTTTCCTTTTTTTACGATTTATTATTTTTTTAGTTATTAAACTGTTCTTAAACCCAGGAGTTTTCTTTCTTGGAAATCATGTTCAACTGCCTTACATGGTCTTAAGAGAATTGATCTCAGTTAGTGTGGTTTTTGGGACTATAATATTAGAAAACAGGAAACATTAATAAGCGTATGTTATCATGCTCATCTATTTATCTTATTCCACAACATTAATTTTACTTCTTAAGGCCAACAGTCCTTTCAAGAATCACCACAACAGACTGTTAAGAAAAAGGAGTTAATCCTAAATAAAAATTACTGGCATGTCTGTTAAGTATTTGTAATTTATCTATACAGCATGTGAAAGAGGGCTTTCACAGCCAGGATACATTTTTAATCCCTTTGGCCGCCTCAGCTATCTAGCTTCCTCACTTGATGATCAATGCAAAGAAAAGGTACACCTAGGAGCCACCAAGTGTGAAAGTTAATTTCAAAGTAATACTGTGAAAAGTTCCCATTCATCTTAATTTAGTGTACTTTAACACAGCAGCAAATTATTCCTGTCCTAATATCATAAGATGATAGAAAAATAATCTATTTATTTTATCCTGCCTGTGATGAATAGACAGGGACAGGAGTCACTGTTTTCATATGCTGTCATGCTGCTGCACGCCTTTTCATTTCTGAATGCTGTGTTTTTTCCACAACTTGGAAGAAAATTCTCTTCAAAAGCAAACAGCATGAGCGATTAATATATGAACTATGAACATGCTTGAAAAACTTCTGTTTAGTTCAAAGCAAATACAGACTAAAATTCAAGGCATTTTTTTCACTGCAGTTCAGTAAAGCGATGATTTAGATGTCTAGCACAGAAATGTGCTAGACTGTGATAGATAGAAATCAAGAAAAACTTTTTTACAAAAAAAATATTACCAATTATTGTGTGCTAACAAGTGCTTATAAAGCTTCCCAGGAACAGCTGAAGTTTTTAAACTCAGAGGCAAGGATCATCACAGCTATAGCTGACTTTCAACAAACTTTTTGATGTATTGACCCCAAACCCATCTGTTTGGATTCTCCAACTAACTCAATTAGTCTAAAATCATGGGATGTCTTCAGTGTAAAAGAAAATTCAGGTGAACCATATCCACTGTTTTTAATGAACAAGAAGGGCTTTGTAAAGCTGAGAAAGGCAACAGTGGAAATAAATAATAAAATTAGAGCAAGTCCTTAATTTTGTTTACTGCTACAACTATTATGATCCTTACCACTAGGAGGATTTTAATCTACAATAATCATAACACTTTGAGAAGGCTCTTAGGTAACCAGGAGGAGAGGAAACCAATCTGTCCATCCAGATAGATATTGGAGCATGGAACAGACAATCCAGCATGTCACAGAAGTAGGCAATAAGCTGAGGCAGTAAAAAGCCATCACCATCCATCATCTGATCACAGTACGGTGTCATCCCCCAGCCTCCATCAGCTCCTGCCACATCAGTGCCAGTCCCAGGCACTTCATCCTGTTTGTAATTGCTGATGAGCGGCAATAAGGCCTCCATGCCTCAGCTCCCGTCCGTCCCACTTCAGCACCCACCTATTAGGTTGTAACTTTTATTTACAGCCTTGCTCGATGTGCTGCTCTATTAGTGCAACGGGAAACTGAGCAGAGGGAGGGGGAAGAGCATCCCTAATGGGCACTATTATTGCTAGGGCTGGCTGATTTACTATGCTGCTCAAAGGCTGTTCTATCATCACTTTCCTGTTGGTGAGAGAGCTCCAAGAAGGCTGGATTTCAACACAATGCCCTCCAGAAGTCAAACACTAAAGAACACCTTAATAGTTAAGTCCCTTGAAGCACCAATGAAAAAAAGACCTCAAAGTTGGTTTAGTGCTATAAAGCCCTCTTCAGTAACCTTTTGTGCATTTTTTGCTCAGGAGTTTAACACTTTGGAGCAATTAAAAAAGAAAATCTAATTAGTGGTGTACGAGGTCCTTTTGTCCTTACTCAACACGTAAGGATTGATTAAAAAAATGATCCTATCAATGTAATGATTTCATGGTTTTAGCTCAGGCTCAAAATCCGTGTACTTCTATTTTCATAACCTGACCTTCCTACAACTCCTCAAAGGCTGTCCTCTCAATTGTGGAGGTTCAACCTCAATGTATTTGGATTCCTGGCACTGTTACAAGTAAGCACATATCTTAGTACAAGAACATCAATAAATTCAAAACTTCAAAAAGGACCACAGCACTGTTTAACCACTTTACTCAAGCAGTGAAATAATTATTTCCACCTTCTAGACTCAAATTTTAAACTAGAAAACACACAGAGAAAATAGACATATTCTCATCTTGTACAATATAAACACCATCACACCAATCTACATCAGATATTCTCATAAAATGTGAGCTATCTACCCATATAACTATACAAAATATTACAGATGCACATTTCTGATGAACTGCTACTGAGAAATAAAGTACTTAAAACCTCACCAACTTTATGAATATAATGTATGAATTGATTGTATCATTACCACATTTTATCTGCCTGTTTCTACCATATTCTCTGCTGCACAATTAAAAATTAAGTGAGCATACTCACACAGTTCCATCAATTTTTTTCCAGGTTTCTTTAAGCTGCATAAAAATGTTATAAAATCTGGCTGTTTAGAGTTGTGTAGTAAACCATCATTAAAGTTGTACAGCAGAAAAACAAGAGTAATATGCTACTTGCTACTGCACTTTCCCAACATGGGCACCTGATACAAATGGGATGTGGATGCCCTGTACTAGAGGAAGCCTCCCAGTACCTGCCATCAATCATCACATTACCCAACCATTAGGAAACAAATCAAAATGCATAAGAAGCTATACACTGGGCCACACAGCCCCATCTTTCTTCCTACAAAATCTTCAGACTGCCAGCACTCAGAAGCCTTTGAGGCATCATCCAAACTAATGATTGCAAGGCTTTATTCATTTTTTTCATTATAATCCCTGTCCTGTGGGTACACTGGAATAGAAATACTTTTACCACAGCGATGATTCTGGTGAACAGGAGGAAAAGCCCCACTATTTGGTATCATAATACTATTTTTTATCAGAACAGCTCTTACAGCATGCAGGTTGACAAGTACATTAGGTAAAATCTCTTTTTTCTCTATGAGAACTTTACCTTGGCAGATTTATTGTTTTGATCTTTCTTCAATTGTTACACTCATGCTGATAAAATATGAAAGGTTTGTCTCCTTCCTTAATATTCTGATAGAAACTTACACATAAAATAAGTAGGTCAAATTTCTAACTTTCTGTCTCAAATGCTGATCTAGGGAACTTTGGGGAAAAACTATGCTTAAGGGTGAATAGAACTACACAGATAAAATCCAATGCAACATTTTTTCCTCAAAGCTCTTCCAAGCATAAGAAACATAGGATACTTACAGAAAATAGGCTTATAAACAATGTGTAGTGTTGACAAATACTACTTGCATCATTTAAGTAGCTTCCTGGGAAGCTGAAGTGATTCTAGTGTGAAAGAATGAGCTGGTTTTGGCTGGGATAGAGTTAATTTTCTTCACAGTATAAATGGGGCTGTGTTTTGGCCTTGTGGTTAAACTCTGACAAATGTTCACCTACACAGTATGTTGCTCATGCCTGAAGATGTCACAGCATTTCTGGGTAATATTTTGTAGCCAATATTTTCTTGTCAATTCCCATGACAACATGGTAATTTATTTTAAAGATGAAAGTTTGCTGAAAATTCAAGATCTGGAGAAGAAAACTAACTCCTGGTACTAGGTTTATTCGTGTAAGGGACTATAAAGATAATATGTAGATTACTGAGCAAATAATCTAAGAACCTCAGGGGAAATTGAGCTAATTCAAAATCAGCAGATTTAGCTGACTGAAGATTAAAATTGTAGTACCAAATTAAGGCCATCTCCTCCTAAATGAAAAACATAAAAAAGCATGTACAGATCAAACAAGAGCACAAACTGAAAATAAAAGAACTACTGAGCAAAGTTAGCCAAGACATTTTTCAATATGTCTTGTGGTTTCACCTGCTTCACTCCAAGAAGCTTTTACTGGTACCATTTCACACTCCAAATAATGAACTTACATTCTTTTTGCTAAGCACATACACAAAAAAAAATTCCAACAGTACCCTCAAGTTTACTGTATCTGTAGCACCACAGCAAGCTTTTAAATTACTCTGCCATGAAAACCAGCTAAACATTACAACAGCTAACATATAAAGAAAATACAATTTAGAAATACTGTGAGCAAAGCTGATTCGTTTTCAAGGGATACAGTAGCAAACATTCCATCTTGTTTAGATACACATCCATGGATACTCAGAGAAGAAAATACAGTCTGTTTTGAAGAACTGTCCTCCAGTTCCAAACTCAGTTCTTTGGCAAAAAACACTCACTGTCACAGATCATGTGCTACTTGAGAAGTGTGCCTCTGCAGCAAGAGCAAGCTAAAGCAGCTTCTCTGTAACCTTCCTTCACTGCAGAACAAGCCAACTTGTATCACCACACATCTGCTGCAAGCTAACACCACCTATGGAATAACTACAGCTCAGCTCAAACAGTAACTTGAAAGACTTTTTGAAAGAATGACTTCAGAGGAAATTCCCCTGAACTCCTTAAAGAGCAAGGGCCCTTACTCAAACTGGGATACTCTTCCTTTCTGCACATAAATGCAAATATAGACAAAAAATTATTCTGGAAACACAGACCGCAAGAACATTACCACTACCTACACACCCACTGCCTACTGCTCCCCAGGAGATTACGGCTACCAAGAGTGGTCCTGGTGGAAAGAATCATGTGAGTTCTTCTTAATGCACACAAAACCAAAGCCTGCAAAATACCTGAGCCAGTGCAGGTAACTTGGCTGCCTGACTGAATGAGTGCAGATGTGGTTCTCCAGGACAGATCTGATTCAGAAGCAGTGACTTCAGCCTGGCAACAACCTAACAAGTCACTCCTAATAGCAGCTCTGTGAGACATTATCCATCTACATCCTGCATATAGAAATAAAGGCATCAAAAAGGACCCAAAGCAGGTAAAATTTAGTCTCGAAGCAAAGATCTGCAAAGTCTATACTTCATCATATAGACTTTCCCTGATTGAAGACAGCATCTTCAATCGGGGAAAGTCGATGTACTCAGCACAGTTTTCTACTCAATACTTTTCATTTCAAGGGCAGGATTTCCAGAACACTGTCACAATCATTAGACATAAACTGATTACTCCTGTATGTCTTGTTTTTACAAAGATTAACTGAAAACAGTGTATTTATAGAATTATGTTTAACGAGATTCTCAGATGAACTATCTGCCATACTAATCCTTTTATATGTACATTTCTGTCAGCAAAGTAACAATATTTATTTTCATTTGGCATTTGCCAGGTAAGGTTATTACCCTTTACTATTAAACTATAACTGCTAATATAATGCAAAACCTAATTTCTTGATCCCACAAAACACATACCTGAGTCACAAGATCTTTTGGTTGGTGTGGTTAACGAGGCATGAGCTGTACCTGTGCATGGCCCACCTGGAAACAGAGAAGATTGTATGTCTCAAAACACCACCTATATTTAACATTTACAACCACATCAAGATTATACTTAAGAACATAAAAAACACACAGGAGCACTTGTCTTTGGAGAGCACATATGGAAGTAGTTCTACTCTCAGCACTTTTTTCCCAGCTGAATGTGAATGTCTTGTGGTAAAAAAAATTAGATGAAAAGTTGGGACAAAGTTACACTTTTAAAATATACTTTATAAATATTTCAAGAGGCATTTTTAGGAAAATATACACCGTAATTGCACTGCTAGAAATGTATTTAAGTGACCCACAAGTAACACAAGGGACAAAGTGATCAGTTCTTTGATATCAAATCTTGCTACTGACTCCAGTGAGATAACAACTTTGCCTCTGATCTTGTTCTCATTATGTGTTCTAAGTGTGGCACAAGCATATGCTAACAAGCTCTTTCCATGTTTAAGGTTTTTCAGCTCTGGACTCTTGCCCACTCATCTGGTACCTGCTTGGTAGTAAATTGCTTTCTGCCTTTTTTCTTAACATGCATCATCGTTGAGGAGTTCTCCAGAGACCTTGTTAAAATAGCAACCAATTGAGTGTACACAGTGACTTGCAGGAAAAATAAATAAATAAAAATAAACTCCATGCAGAGAAGCCAAGACAAATTGACAGTAGCACTGCCAATGGTAATACACATCATAGCTTTGAAAATTGAATATTATAAATGGGAACATGGTAGAGAGCCTGAAATTGAGTTAGACCTACTAGAGTTTGGCTATCAAAATACCAATAATCAAGTTTGCACTAAACTGCTGGTGATATAGTAATACTTGCTGGCAATACAACAGAGCTTAGTATAAGAGGATAACCTTTAACATTAAGTCTTCATGCACTGAAAAACACTAAAAGTATTTTTTCCCTTCCCCCCGCCCCCCGTCTTTGCATATCTGGAAAGCAGCAGTGTGACTGTAGAAATGCTTTTACCTTTTCAAGTCTGGGCTGTTAGTAAACGGTTTCTTTTTGCCTTTCTTTGGCATGCTCCCCCTTGAAGTTTTCCTTTATTTCTCTTTTTCACTAAGTTTCAGGTGTCAGAAAATTTTGTCTACCCTGAAATACTCATAGCATTGTAACTCTTAAAAAAAGAAAAATTCTGCAGTTGAGGGGGAAAATGTAACTTACTTTGCTGCATTTTATTTCAATGAAGTCCACTTGGGAACAGAGTTTTACACTCTTCATTTTCCAGAGAAGGACCAATAAACTGTTCTCCCAACAAGTTCCTCCACAACACACACCATTTCACACCTGTGTGATGGGCAATCTTTCAACAGGTGGTTACAATGGCCAAGAAGCCAATTCTTGGCCTGCAGGCCAGCACTGAGGGCACTCATCAGGGCCTGGTCAGAGGTTAAGGGAAGCTACAGGATATGGGAAACTATTGAACCTGACATAAGAAATTGCTGCTTGTGACAGGCAACAGCATAAGTAGCTGGCAGATGTTACAGACAGTGAAGCAATGCACTGTTGGATTCTCCAGGCTGGTAAGGAGGGAGCTGGTGAGAAATAGCTGAACTGCACAGGTAGGGGAGGGGAGTGGTGGGGATCTCTATGCAGGCTCAAGTCTGCATATGAGAAGAGACAAAGTTACTTTTGCAGTGAGGAGGACTGGGAGTCCCGGGGTGGGTCCTTTCCTAGGCAAAAATAAAGCATCCTGGATGGATGGATCAAGCATCCTGGTATCACTAAAGTGGCACTGGCTTCAAGCCTGACAGCACTGGCAAGCAATGACCTCTTCTCAACAACCAGAAATGGTCAAGTAAGCAGAAATAATTTTTTACACCATAATAGTTCAATTTTTTTATATTCTGGCCTAGAAAACGTTATCTTGATATATATTAGTACTACCGTTGCAAAAGGCTCAAAAGATGCTTAGTGTAGGGGTTGGTCCATTTGGGAAAGAAAATCAATACTGAAACAGAATCCTTACCAAGTTTTCTAGTGAAACCTTCAGCATATTCAAAAACCCACATAGCACGTCTGTTAAGTCAGTCTCTACTTTCAGACACCAAGTATTTGGTTTCAGTATAAAATGTGTGTAAGCAATAAATTCAACAGGGTACAGAATTTCAATGAACTGACTTTAGATGCAGCTGCCTCTTAAAATGCAGCAGCTCTTCTGTAAATAATTTTAGTTACATTCTCCCAGTTTTCACTGAATAGACAGTGAGAGGCATCATCACTGTGGACTAACAAATAAGACTAATCCTTTCAATTATTGCAAAGTAAATATTTACAGTAGCTGATACTTTCAGCATCCAGCCAAATGTAAGAACTTTATTTCTCACTCTCTATAGTACAATAAGTTGGTATGCATTTGGCACTTCCCTTTGTCAGAGTTCTCCTGTTATTTATTCTTCTCTCATTAGGTATGGCTTCCATCCAGCTTTGATTTGTATAGCACAGCACCAGAGTTTCAATAAAGAGTATCCTGGGATTTGCATGCATGTACACTAGTGCCTAATAAGCAGTGAAGGCAGCACGTACTTTGCTGCATTTCCTTCTGCTACTCCTTTTGTTCCACCATTAAAAATATCATGCATAATTCAGTGCTGTGGGCTTGGCTGTTCTATGTGGAAGTCACTACATGGAATCTTTTGGTGTACATAACAGCTAATTCCAGCATCTTTGTATTGTTTGAAACAGGACAGTATATTTCTCACAGCTTTGATAAAAATTCTGTGTGTGAAAAAGAAAAGGGAAGTCATAACAATAGAACACCAGTCTATCTTGACTATTTGCAAAGGTAGGCTTATAATTTTGCATGATTCAAGATATATCTGCATTTTCATTGCCAAAAAGTAAATTTTTCAAGGTTATTTAACTGTGCTATATAAAACACTTCAGTGCACAGTGAAAGGCCACACATGTCGAGCTTCTAACATAACCCACAAGGCTGTGGAGCTCTTTTTGCTCAGCACAAACAAGACATTAAAAGGGAAGAAAAGAAATACCTTTCAACTCCATATCCAATTAACAGATAACACAACAGCTTCTGCTCCTATTTTTTCCAGTGTATGTTTTCTGACATTTGCAACTCCTCTTTCAAACAAAAGCAGTCACTGTCCAGGAATAATGTAATACCAAAAGAAGATGATTATAAATGCAAAAATACTAAAAGCTATTTAGTATTAGCTCAAGAAATTAGAAGAATTGTGAGAATTTTGAGAATCCTCAAGTTTGCAAATTCAAACATAGAATTAACAAAGGACCAAACAAGGTAACTCGAACCTTATCATATATTAATACAGTAGGTCTTGTTAATGTAGTTATTATGTTTCTGGCTTCTGATATCCACAGCTCTCCATAACTCACTGTTAGCTGTACTCAAAATATATTGATTAGAAAAACAGATTCAAGCCTAATTTCTCTAATTATCCAAAGTAGTACAATTTTATATATTGCTTATATTTCTATGGATACATTAATATTGCTATTATTTACTATTGTAGACTAAATTCTGTATGTTTAAACTGTCTTTTAGAATGCCCTTCTGCATTGTCCATCTCCCTTTCTGAACGATGTTAACTGCAGCCAAGCAGTATTTGTCCTGAGGACATTTCTGAGTCAGGGCAACTTGCTGTTTCCCCTTCCTGAACTCTGTAAAGTGAAGTGACTCCACTCAGTCAGAGCCTTCTATGCAGGAAACAAGTTCAACACTAGGGTGTTTAGCCCCCTCTTCTTGCTGTTTGGAGAAGCACTAAGTTTGAGCCCAGAGGACACGCATCACATGGGTTTGAACAGCACTCAGAAGCAGATTGTGCAGAGAAAGAGATGCAGAATAGAGCAAAACTAAGTTAACACATGAGTAAAAAGTCTAAATTCCAGTAATACATTGAAACAATTTCAGATGCCACAAAAATTGCAAGCCAGATAATGAACAAACATGAAAAATAAAAGGAGCCTGAATCTCAGTAACATTTTATCACAGAAACGTAAGGACAGAGGAACTCCTCTTTGAGCTTTTGGTACTGCGATGGTTCCTCCCCAGATAAGCCACACTGACCCCCTGAATACAACAGCCTGGCAGAAGGTAATAAGTAAGAGCTGAATTTCCTTGGACAACGATGTTCTTGCCAGGACAGGAACAATTTCATGGCTATTTGCAACACAAGAAAGAACCCACCTTGGGAAACCAGTCCAAATCAGGAACCTAGTTGTATATTTCCTGAACTGGGAGAGACATAATCTAGTTAATCTACACAATTGAGTATGAAGGCAGTCATTGATTATGAACACCAATACATAAACAAAAGGAAAGATAAATTTCTAAGTTCAGTCTGCACAGACAGGCTAGCTATCTTTAAGGAAAAAAGGCAGAACTTTATAACACTTCAGAACTGCTTTTTTGCTGCAGAATGGGCAAGATGCATGATTGTCTAAGTGATGTCATTACTACACAGGTAAGAGGATTATATCACATAAAAATGTTCTTTAAAATCTTTTTACAAATCAGCCTTTAGGTACTTTTGTGGATTTTTTTTCTGCATGAAGCTTTTGAACAAGGAAATGAAACCTGGACTGCTTTGTTGCTGAATAGACGGTAAATTTAACAACTATGATGAAGTAAATGGAGACAGGATACGGATTCCACCTTCTCCCCTACTATTGTCTCACTGGGTTACCTGTTTTTCCTCAGTAACAGATGCTATATTCTCCTACTTTGTAGGTGTAAGTTGAACTGTAAAATGTGCTTTTGAAACCAGCAGTTAAAATAGCATTTTTATAAACAATTTTATTTAATCTCAATAGCTGTGCAGCTCTAACCCACATCTTTCCAATGTGACTGTGTTTCTTTTTTGTGTTCCATGGGGTTCTTTCATGCTAATAAATGGGACCCTAGGATGCACGGTCTACTCTGCATGTGAAGTGACTATAAATCAGAAGGAACAATTAACAGTGGTGTAACATCCCTGGTCTTCATTATGTTTCAAAATTATCATGCCACAGACGTGGAAAGATGTGCTCATTTCATAATTCTTTGTGCCAGACCTTTGCTTGTCAGAAAACATAGATATGTTCTTTAAATGACACTGAGACTGTATGGAATAGATGGAAACTTACAGAAGTATCTTCACCAAAGAAAAGATGATGATGACTTATTATTGAAGATGAACTTCTTATTCATATTTCTAACTGCCTTTATGTCCTGTACTGGCACCTAATACAGGTGCCATTTCTCAAAAGAAATAGCCCACAAATCAATATGGTTTTACTTTTAAAAATATTCTTACAAATTCCCAGAAAAAAGTGTTTGCATTGATATTAAAATATATGTATTTAGTGATAAATATTAAGAAAAATCAGATTCAATTATAATCAAATTTAAAAACTGAGTTAATTTTAACATTAAAAAGAGTACCAAAAGACTATTTGTAAATAGGTTCTAATGAAAACAAGGCTAAAAATAAAAAAATCCCAGACAATGTAAAACAACTTTTACTGTTATCTAATTTAATAAAAGCAAAAACCTGAGAAAACAGCTAGTTCTTGTTCTGTGGCACAGAAACCTAAAGATGCCTATAACACCAAAAACCAGACAGGTGCAGATCTTGTATCTTGCTTTGATACAAGACACAAAATTGACTACAATGAGAAAGAACACATGACAATCTTGTGAGTTGATAAAGAAAATTAGAATTATTCACCATCACCCAGCTGCAGGTTTCTCAGTTATGTTTGGGTATAAGTTTAATTTAATACTGGGTCACATGGGTCATGTAGGCTTCACTGTAGCCCAGCACAATTTTACCAGTTACTGCATTCTTTTAAATCAAAGAAAAACATAGAAATTGGTATTACTGAGAATAAATCAGGTTAGCAACAAAGCAAATTACTTTCTACAACCATATGTGACAAGCAAGACAAAAACAGGCAGCTAGCTTGGTCTGTTGATAGATTTACTAGTTATGGAAGTGGGTATGCACGTAACCATCAGTCAGAGATGGGCCAGAGAACAAAGGTCCCCATTGACTGAATTAGGGAAAAAAAAACCTAAAACAAAACAAAAACACAGCCCCCACCTGCCAGAAAAAAACCTGAAAAACTCAAAACAAATGAAGAAAGGAAGTACAAAACTGACTCCTACTGCACTAAGCAGCTGAATTCTTAAAGTCAGATCATTTAAAAAAGTATACAATGACTAACATCCAAGAACAACGGTCATTTTAAAAATCACTCTCCTTAAAAAGCACAAATTGAAATTAAGGATGTCATCATAAAAACTCAAAATATGAAGTATTTTCAGAGCATACACAGAAAAGCTGTCATCTAGAACTCTACTCACAAACCGCAGCAAAATACAAAACCCGTGAAGTTGTTTTAAATTGGTAGAAACCTTTTGCATAGTGTCAGAGAAAACGCCATTCAGCAAGAAAGAAGCAAAGAAAGAATGCACTTCTTTATCCATTTTTCACAAAGTTATGTTGAAAAAAATGGTATATATTTTTATTTTGCTCCAAAGAGAAAAAATACCATTACTTTTTGAGTGCTATAGCCTATGTGGCTTTTTACACAGTCATGCTTCAGCAAGCAATAAAATTCAGAGTATAAACATCCAACAGATGCAGTAGGAAAAACAATCTCTCACCTTTCTGCCAGATATCACTTATAGAAGCCCACTGCATCTTTGTCTCAGGACTAGTACACTTAATGTACATTAACTTCACTAAAATTACTCCATCATGGGGGGTATTTCAGTGCTTCCATGGCACACAAATGCTTAATAAAATAAACAATGTTATAAAGCATTTTTCTAACCTTATCTTGCAAATTTAAATGTTTGACACAAAGGTGTTTTCATTTTGATGTGCAATGGCTCAAATTCTGAAGGGTATACAGAAACTAGCCAAAATTTAGAGAATTCAGCCCATAGAGAGGTAAGGTGTGGTCAGTGATCATCACCATCTTTCTGGGCTGAAATCTCCACTCTATGTTCTGACATTCACAGCAGTAATGATCTTTGTTTATCTTCTTATAAATTCTTCAACACAGGAATGAAGAGCATTTAACTCTTTTAGAAACAGGAGATATTTCTTTTGTCCTTTTTCAGTGGTGGTTCTTGCTATTCAAGAAGGCCAAGAAAAGTTAAGCACACAATTAAAATAAAATCCTGTCAGCTGAAGCTAAAAACTACTGAAATACCAAATCTGATCAAGCTGCCACAGTCGGTGTTCTTCACATTGACATTTCTCCTGTCACATAACAACACAGTTAATTTCAAACCTGCACAGAACCAGCTTTAGCTCTGCTCATGCAGTGACAGAAAAATGATGTGACAGCCCCAAAGAAAGCATTGAAGGCCTGAAACTAAGCAAAATTATTCTATGTGCAGTGTGACCTTTTCTCTGCCAAAATACATAGAACCTTGCTTAATAAGCTGCCTTTTTTTTTAAGAATGTTGGTGGCTGAAGGTAAGGACAGGGAGGGCCATTGTCAAATCCATTTTTTCCTGTCTGCTAAAAATAATCAAAAACCTTGCCCATCCAATATGAAAAGGAAATCTTTGATGGAGGAACTGGCTGATATAGTGACTGATGCTAAAAAACTACGATTAGGAGCTCCTAAATGAAAGAAGGACATGGAAGGAAAATGTGAACAGATTAAACTTGTCTGCATATAAAGCAGCAGCACAACAAAAGTTGGACTGATTTAACTACCTGTTAAGAAATGGATCAGAAAAATCCATGCAGCACTAGACTAACTAGAACTATACCAATATCAATATTACTCTTTGTCTGCAAGTTTATTTCAGAAAATTTACTGCAATTGGAGACCTGAAAGTTTTGGATAGAAACAGGCAACTCAAGAAGTATCTCTGAAGGGGGGGAAAAAAAGAATTCCATAGAATACCCCCCTCACCAATTTCAACAGAATTTTTTAAAAAATCAGTGATTAGTAATATATCATAAAGATCATGTGAAGGAGGGCAAAAAAATTACCGAAGTTGTGTCATTGTCTCTGTGCATAAATTTTTAACACATTTTTGTTGACTGTAATAGTATTGAGAACTACTGGGTATAATTTTTTATCACATTTTTGTTGACAGTAAATATAATATTGAGAACTACCTTTCACGTATAAGGGTGAGAGAGATTAGAAAGCACAGCAGCCATTGTGGTAGGTAACTCTACAGACCTAAGGCTGGTGGGAGATGGAAAGTCACTACAACCTGGTTGCATATGTAAGACACTCAGGAATGCAAATGCAACTCTCACATAAAATCAAAACAGTAACAAAAAACACACAAATACTTGCACACTGTCAAACTGAACTCCTGCAAAATATAGTTCAAGGAAATCTTCTCTTATATAATTCATTCTGTGATAAAAAGGAAATAACTATTTAAAAACAAGTACAAAAACCCTTTCACTTTTTCTGATACAGAGTATAAATCTTACCACACATGATTTCTATGGCTTTCTTCAGTTGTTGTAACATGAATGCCTTTAATTGCCTAAATGACTTGTTGCAATTTTGTCCCCTGTTTACCCTGTGTACTGAAGTACTGTGACAAATGCCTTGATGCAAGACTCTCCTCAAAATCTTGAAAGGAAAGGGAGGTGAGTGGAATGAAATATGAGGATCCTTCCCGATTAGATCAATTTTCCCACACTTGGATAAGGATTACCACAGTGATTCCATACAATGATTTCTGGTGAATTACCACAATTCTATTCAGAACAGAACACAGCTGTATACCATCACACACAGTGAGAAGTATCAGTCTTTGAAGAACACAGCTGTACTAAGAGCAGCGCATACTTTACAGAATATGCTGCAAAATAAATAAATATTGCACAGAAAAAGATAACCTCAAACTAAAATCCACAAGACATTTAAGTCTGGGCATTCTTCATTAAAGGAAAGAACCTTGTACAATGAGGTCATTATCCATCAGAAAATCTCCATCTGTACGTAATTATTTCTGAGAAATGATATTAAGCTTCATTAAAGAGGTAGTGGGGATGTGAGAGAAGGCAGAGCTGTAAATAAATCTCTCCACTGTATTTCACTTAGAAACATCCCAGCAGGAAGTCATGAAGAGAGTTTTTTTAATAGGCAATATTTTCAAATGCTCTGCAGGCTGTGTTGCCTAATATCCATCACATTCAGAGTATGCTCACAAGCTCACAGCAATTCACAACGAAGGACACCATTTAATTTCTTTTCCATTCCTGTAATCACCTTCCCACTAACCAAATCTTTCTCAGTCACAACAGAAACACTTTGTTGTAACACAATTTCATTTCTACCTGAACAAATTTTCAGGAAAGGTGACCCAGTAAGCACTACAGAAGCACCCCGTGACACTGGCTAATAAGCAAGTGAGGTGCTCTAAGTCCCCTGCACTGAGAAGGCCCAAATGTGCTGCTGAAGCATAATGTGCTTTCCTGAATTCCCCAGGAAGCTTGTTTAAAGGCCTTGTTTTTACAGCAGGGTACAGGTTTCCCCTGAAGAAGCACTGAACAGAAGGAAGAGATGGAAAAGGGTGGTCAGCAGCAACTGTGTACACAAAGCAGAGACAAGAGTTACACAGCAAGTTTAGTCTTATGACAAGAACTCGTCACAGAACACTCACATTTGAGCACTTCTATTTCTCACAATACAAGAGAGATAACATCATCACAGTTTAAAAATTTTACTTTAGTTGGTCCAATACTTTGTCCACAGCCAACCTGCATAATTAAAAACTCTTCATACCTGTACACAGAATAAATATTTGGACAAATCAGCAAAAGCATCCTAAGCAAATAGTTAACACAACTGAAAGCAAGATGTGTTAGTCCTAGTGCTTTGTCAACATTGTTATTTTCAGCAGTTGCCTAAATGCTCAAGAACCAGTGTAGCTCTTGCAAATTTCCTTCTGGAAATCAAGCATATTCTTGCAATGTGTAGATGTGTTCACTAGCCACAACCTAAAGTAATCTCAGCTCAAGGAGGTTTCTCTCCATAGAGCACCTTCTAAAATAAATCCACTACTGGAGAAAAATGAAGCTACAAATTACACACTGGAGCTTAGGTTGTAGAATGCAGATTTTACAACTCAATATATTAGATGCAAGATGAACTTTATACAGAGGTTTAGAATAATTTTAAAGTCAATTTTATCTCACTGTGTTTGCTAAGCATTCTAACTTACCTTCAGGGAGAATTTTTGCCTGACAGTTCAATAAAGACAAAAGACAGGTCATGAAAGAATAGATAAATTACCACACAAAACAAGTTATATTTGTATGCAAGTAGCAATCTAGACAAACACACATTACAGTCAATATTCTGTGCAACCACAGTAATTAAAAACCAACGTGTTTAAAAGTCAAATTTCACAAGACACTGGTGTTGATGCTAGAATATTCATACAAATTTACCACTAATGTGAGAAGGAGTTTCTCACAATTCTTTCCCACACTTCAAATGACTTACATATACATGAAATACAATATATCAAATGTGAAGTTAGTTAAAAACTATTTGCTCTTTAGTTAAAGACATCAATGTCTATTTTGTGAATGGCTTCTAACTTTCCCCTTCACCCCAAAAGCCAGGGCAGTAACTTCCAGAGGAAGTCAGTGAAACATAAACCTGAGAAAAAGCAAAAAGTTTATGCCTCCTTTGCTTTCACTACGTACTCGTGCACTTACATTCCTCTTTGCTGGGTGAAGTTACATTCAGTTCTGTCAAAAGTTGCTGGTTGGAGTTAGCGGCCTGCGTGGTTAGAGAGGTATTGCTGTTGTCACTGTTCGTTTCCCCAGAGAACAAATCTGACTGGCTGTTGCTTGTGCTGGGAGTAGAGTCATCGTCCGGCTGTTTCTTCTGGAAATCTAGCAAAACCAAGATTTCATATATCACCACACTTGCTCAGTCTAATCATCAAATTTTATACAAAAACCCCCATGTAATAAAAATAAGCTCAAAACACTGCCAGAGGTATCAACACTTTGATAAACACAAACAGCGGCCTTCAAATTTTTACTTCAGATTTAAAATAACTTAAAAGTTATTTGTTGGAGAAAAAACATTTTCAGAATTCCACAAAGGTTTTATTTCCCCAGCCATCCAAGAGCATTCAAAGCTTACCGCAGCACACAGTATCATTTTTAAAAAGGGTTTACACCAAGCATGTACAGAAATATAAAGGGAGCAGACATCCAGTGAGGGAAGAACCAAGGCATGTAATACAGCACTATGGGAATGTTACACTTTTCACTGCTATTATACAAAATGCCATCAGTGACAGTTTTGGCAAAGCCAGTGTAGACAGCTACAGTGCCAGGTTAGCATGGAGAGCAGGTGAGGACTGCCTCTGCATCACTGGTTTATGGGTATTTGGGGAGGAATGTGTGGGAAGAAGTGGGTAGAAGTTTGGGGTGTTTCCTCCTTCCTTCACTTACTCCAACAACACTGACACTAAAAGCTGTCCATTGATCTAAGAGCAGAGAGTTAGGTATGGAAGGTAAATCACTAAAATACACTGAAGATGTGGACAAACAATTTGGCTTCAAAGTTTTCTTTTTTATCAGTAAATGCCAAGTCACACTTGTTTCCAAACTGCCCCCATAGTCCAAATCCCATGTGTTTACAAATGTTACCCTCTGGCTTACCTTGCCTCCAAACCAGATTCAGGTTTGAGGGGAAATATTTTCAAGTGCAAATTCCCCACTGAAAGCTTCTTCCCAAATCTGCAGTCCTGATATATGATTAATTATAGCATTAGTCTACCAGTTACACAACTGGATTTCAGTCTAGCACACTCTGCCTCTGGGAAGCACACCAGCCAACCAAGTGAATTTTCGTTTGCTTAGCATCTAGTTCTCTCATGTCTTCCTTGTAAAAAGACAGCTGAAGATGAAGTGCACCACCACTTGGTATCTAAGTACATTTTTTCTAAATTACATACAAGGGTAGAATTTATTCAATACATATATACATAGATAAATCAATATTTGGTTGCTCATTATTATGTCATGACAGAGAAGAAAACAGAAGAGTCTATAAATATTAGCAGATGATGATGTGTTAGAAACACAGGTTCCCAACATGACTCACTGGGATTGGGAAGCACTACAGTCAAACAGCCCCTGAATGCTGTTTTAGGATTTAAGTGATTTGCCAGAAATTAAGCCTTAACTTCTGCTGGGGAAGAGTCAGCAAGAAGTCCAGATAGGAGGGGAGCAAAATCAAAGCCAGGGAGGAGGAGGGGGAGGATGAAGAGAAGGAGGAGAAGGTGGCAGACAGGAAATAATCCACCTCCACAATACAGCTCTGAAAAACCAGTGGGAAGCTTTTTGTCAGGGATGAGTTACAGGGCTCAGGAAGATGTGTTCTACTCAGGTATCAACAAAGTCTAACCCAAACTGGGCTCCTGGATTTTATTTGTGTGTTTGTGCAATCAAGAAGGCTTCAGACACTTTTCTGCAACAGCCACAATCAGGCAGCTGTGGCAATTTTAACAGTTCAGAGCTGCTGCAGCAGCAAAATCCACCATGGCAGTGAAATGCTCTTTGCCTCCCTTAGCCCATGACCTGCTATTCAGAACTAACTTTTACTCAGACTGCAAATCAATTAACTTTCAAAAAAAGTTTTACCCTGCTCAGTTGAGTGGAACACAAGAACACCTCCTGCCTCTGTTTTAGCCCCTTCTTCATTACAGACAACAGTACTTGAGAAAAACCTTAAGACTGATGATCCCAAGCATCCCAAACACAAGAACCGAAACTGCAGCTTGCCTTTGAATTTCATCCATGTATTGAGGGGCATTTGGCTTCTGTAAACCAGGACTCTCATTAACACAAGTAACTTGCAGATCACCTTGTTCTTCCTGCAAGCACCATAAAAGTTGGCAGTATTTCCAGGAGAGCTGAGCCTGAATAAATCCAGTTAAGCCTTAACTGCTTAACAAATAAAACAAAAATACACACATGATACAGGCAAGACCCTGGCAAGTTTTGAAAGGTAAGCTTTATTCTGATTAAAATCAGAATGCAATTCTGTTGACAGAACAATGACCTCACCTAATAATCTCAACAAGGAAAAACCAGAACAACAGTTGGCAAGAGATTAATCACCATCTGCAGAAAATCCTATTTAATTGGAAAGGCATGAGAAACACTTTTAAAATTTTTTTTCATTTTTCCCGAGACTTTCACTATACTAGCAAAATCTGTATCAAATGCACAAGGGTGACCAAAAGTCCACAAAACCTGCACTGCTCGCTCCTAGTTAACAAAATGCATTTTTGCAATTTTTAATTTTTAACACAAGCCTTCTCCATTTGTTAGAAAAGATGTTTTCTTTCTCCTCTCAACATTGTCTCCCTTTCTCCACTGCCTTCAGGTTTGGTGGGTTTGGTTTTTGGGGTGGCTATGGTGGGTGGTTTTTTTTATTAGTTTTTTTATTAAACTGCAAAGTATCCTGTTTTTAACAATATGGTGGAGTCAACACCAAAATAACATATGAAAATTTGCTCTTTCCTGCAAATATGGGGAAATAGTAGAAGGAAAGATCTAGCAATAAAATGCATGGAATACTTTCAATAAACTACTACTGCTTGGCAGAAAAGCTGCTAAGAATAAGCAGCTGTCAGCTGCTTCAAGCTCCAAAATCCTTTTGCTTTGTTGAGTTCAAGGGTTACACACCCAGTATCTGAAATATTTGAGCAAGAACAGAATATCTCAGAGCTCTCCTGCACTGGATATTAATATTGAGAGTGTTATTTTTGTTTTGTTGCTTAGTATTTCTTTGCAAACAAAACAACAACTATGTGAATGGACAGACATGATTCAATCACTTCATATTCTATATATACAATGAATTCTAACAGCTTAGACTAAAGGAAGGCAAGAAGTTGCATTTGTTTCCAGACTTCAGGTAAGACCTTCTTCTGCAGGGACAATCTTTTGCCCATTTTTATTAATAAGGTAACATTAAGAATGAAGGCCATTGCCTTTACAGCTTCTGATTCTAGCCCATAAAACAGGAGTTGCCACACAAAACCACACCTTCTGCACAGCCCTAAAACTTTCAAGCTCTGTTGTCCAGTTACTGTTACCAGGTTATGGTGAGCAACCTGTAAGAAGAGCCCATCTTCCCAGCATGTTCATTTCACCCATTGCCTCAAGAGCAAATATTTAGGACATCCAACCCCTTCCACCCCTAAAATACTTGATTCTGTGACACAAGAAATCAGACAGTCCCAATTCCAATATGTAGCCTTCTTCAGCTATCAATATCCAACAAAATACCAAAGAAAATCTTGAGTTCTCAACTTTTGCTTAACTAAGGGCTCTGTGACTAAGCAGGAAATGACCCTTCATGGCTTCCGGTAACTTCTGTGATTACAGTCAGTTAAACCTTAAGGAAAATGATATGTTCATAAAAAGAATTAACATTATCAGCATATCACAAAGCATTTCTTCTGAAAAAGACAGGCATGGCAAAGTATTACATGAAATGACTCAATACTAAGCCAGACTGTTTCTTCATTTGCACTCCTACTATGGCATAAGAAATCATGCCATCTCCAAAAATCTCCTTTTGGGTTATTTTGAGAGTCTAAGTTACAAACAATTCCTATTCTCTTACCTAGAACAGATGTTTTATTAAAAAGAATAAGTTCATTCAAATACGTGATGGAAGAGGTGTCAGAGGAAACAGCATGCTAAGGGGAGAAAATCAGTCTTTAAAGTAATTATTTTAACCAATCGGAAGTATTACACTTCCTCACTCTTCAATCCTACAGTTCCCATAACTTAGCAATGTGAGCTAGCAAAAAGGCTGTTTGGAGAGTGCTAGCTTCTTACACTGCATTAAATGTACAATCTGCATGTTTTTTATTCCCAGAGCAACTTGTTCTTTTACAGAGCATAAATTAATGTGTTGGTATAACATCAAATGTCTCCAGTCCTTTAGTATCCCGATGTACACAACAGACTTACATAAGTCTACTCAGAAAACAGTTCCACAATTAAAAGAAACTGCTTTCTAAGAGTATTCTATGGGAAGTAACAAATGTTATGACATTGAAACTGCTACTGTGAAATCTTTAAGTTATGGCCTTTTTTCTTTTCTTCATGTGTCTGTTCACAGAACTGAGAACAGAGAAACTGCTCACATATGGCCAGGGAATAGTACTGAAAAGCCCAAAGATTAATTACCTATTGAGAACTCTTCACTAACTTCTGTGGTTCATAGCTTACTGAAGGCATTTCAAGTGTCATTCATACATAACTACTTTTTGCATAATGAAATAAGTTGAGATGGATAAAACCTTCACTTTCAGTACATACTGAAGGTAATCTAGAGCTCCAATAATGGTCTGGCAATAAAACTCCACTTGGAAAGGGAAGTTTTAGCTTTTTTCTTTTTAAATAACATGCAGACAGAAAGATGCACTAGCCCACTTGGAGAATAAACAGGTATCTGGCTATTAGGGGAATGCACCATAGAATACACACAAGCATTTGCATTAAGAGGTGACAAACAAAGTTCATAAAAAGATATCAGAGGTATGTATTAATTAAATTTTATTTATAAATATATAAATAAAATATATTCGACTGCAAAGTACAAAATTACAATTGCAGCATATTCTTATATGAACAATCATCAGATCTCATTGCTTTCACAGTACAAAGTACTAAAAGAATTAAACAGTAAAAATACTAGAAAGGTGAATTTCTGTAAAACAACTTTATTTAGAGTTATGAGCATGTACGATACAGGAAAGCTATTCAGCCTCTTAGGGGTTTTATTCATAAATACAACATTTTCTCTTTTTTTCAGCTTTTCTTCTTCATGAAGAAAAACTGAAATGAGTTCTTTATGCTAAGTTATCCTTTATGATTGCTGTATTTTTAAAAATTGCAACACATTATTAATATGTTTCAAATAACACTGAGCTTTGCATATTGCATATATTGAGTTTTTCATACGCATTTCATTGTCTTTTCAAATAAAAAGAGAAGTATTACAAAGGCAAAATACAAAAGATGCATCTGCAAGAGTGGCAAACACTGAGATAACAGAGCTGCAATTATATGTATTTATCACTCAGGAATAAGGACCAAGGTATATAACACTGCCTTATTGTGAATCTTACGCAATGTATCCAGATTTTGGGGATTTAGTTTCATGGGGGTTTTGTTGTAGAGTTTTTTGTTTGTTTTGGTTGGTTGGGTTTTTGATGGGTGGGAGGAAGTCTGATGATGATGTGTTTTGACCTGGTTTTCTCTCCAAAAAGACATTCCTTGCTTAAATATGACATTCCATAATAAACCTTATTTCCCTCGGCTCAATGAAATGATTCTTCCCCAAAGTTACACAGGAAGCTCTAGATTTGACTACCAGATTTTGCCTATTATTTAGCAAGAAAATTCATGAATAGCTAATAAAC
Source organism: Emberiza elegans (assembly GCA_024865655.1). Lineage (NCBI taxonomy): Eukaryota > Metazoa > Chordata > Aves > Passeriformes > Fringillidae > Emberiza > Emberiza elegans. The sequence continues at coordinate 19,668,506 of JALJVW010002597.1, read as the reverse complement.
AAAGACTATTGAGACAACAAGCATAACATTGTTAGAGATGACCTTCAACTTCAGATCCAGGTCATTATTATATATGCAGACATGTTTTTAAGGAAGGAAAATGCAGTTTTGTACAAAAGAATCTACAGCAACTGTATTAACCAGGCTTATAACACACTGCACAACAGACATGAAAAAAATTGCCATTTTTACAGCCTATGATCCCATCATTTTCAAAGCAGTTGTGAAATCCTAAATTGATGAAATAGGAATTTCATTATCATCTACAAAGTATCCCCTGAGAATGGCTACCCCACAGAACAAATACTCCTTGCTCTGCCTGATAATGACAATTTGCTTACTGTAGCTATTTCAGTACAGGAACAAGGTCACTGAAAACTTCTGTACCCTGGTGTCACATTTCCCATTCTTACGTAAAGTAGCAGGCTTATATCATTCCAACTAAAATTTCATTATTCCAGAAAACTCACCAACATAAAAAAGAATAAATATTACTGACTTTTACAGGATCCAAAGTGCTGAAGCCATGAAGAGTAAACTCCTATTTTAACAATACACTTTAAATTTCCTGTTAGAGAATCCCTAAGATCCAGAGTTAGCACTCATACTTTAATTTATTATAGAGCACATACAGCGAAAAAGCTCTACTTGAAGGTACTGTTACATTGCAAAACCTAAAACCAGTGAGGGGCTGGCTTATACAGTACCTGCATCTGGTAAAACTATGACAAGAAGATAATTTAATACCCAACTAATTGACATTCTAAGGATTCTTGAATCTGTATCAAAGGATATTGGTAATAGACCAGTGCAAGGGTAAAGCACGAAATTTAACTGAGGAAGACAAAGAAACCACTCCATCATGACTGTAAGAAATATTTTATTTTTCAATGATATATGGAGTGGGTATTCATTAGGACGGGCACATACCAGAGCGGACTAGTAAGACACCAACTGAGTGGGTAGCTTGCTGAGGACTCTTACAATGCTCCTCTGCTAAAGATGGCAATCTCAACAATTTTAACAACCCCAAGAAACAAGACAAGGAACTCTATTACTTAACAGCCAGGAAAAGTAAAATCCTGCAGCCATTTCAAGACCCATCTGGCACATAAAAAGAACAGATATTTTAACATGATCTGAGGGTAATACAGCAGAGATATAACAGAATTAAACATGGGAAAATTTTTAAAAAGTACCTAAGGAAAACATCTAAGCAGCTGTGATCAGTAGAATTTACTCTCAAAGACAACCTGGAAAACCTGTGACGTGGGCATTTTACAACAGACAAAATTCTAGAAAATTCTCAAAAACGCAAGCATAGAACTGACTAAGAGCAGCACACAACCCATAAAAACTGCACCTCTACTATTCCCCTAAAATTTGGTATGCTTATCACTAGAATTCTTTCAGTATTACTATCCCACTACTATCATGAAACAAAGGGATTAGTAAATGTACAAGTTTGAACTAAATTCAGAGTGATGAGACATCAAAACTTATGCACGTAAAGGGGGAGAAACATTTGATCTGGTGGAGGAAACTGACCCATGAACCCATAAACCAAGCACTTTGCAAAAGCAGCGAGTCCTATGAAACAAACTAATGAAGTGAACTTTTCAAGGTGCATTTATAATAAATGAGAGATCTTGAAAATGGGATTGTTAACTGACAGAATTTAATTACAACTCATATTTATTCTGGACACATAAGAACTATTATTTTAATAAAAGAAATGTTTCAATTAGCTTTTCTTATACTGGAGCTATATTTCAAGTCACCTTAACATGCCCTTTCCAATATCTAGAGAGAACCTTCCAATTTCGAGACACATGTCTATTATTTTTTAATTAATTCCTCCAGTCTAATTTATGTGATTCCAATTAACGTGTACATTTGCCTCATTTTCTGTCAATAATAGTCACATTTATGGTTCAAGCATTCCCAAATGCTTAACTATGTCATAAATTGACAGGATTTTCAGAAGGGACCAAAGGCCTCTGCAGCAGATTAAACCTTGCTTAGTAGTAAACCACTCATCAGTTCCCTCACCCTTATCTTCAGTTAGGACACCTTAACAACTACCAATACTGAAACTCTCAAAACATCTCCCAGAATCATTTATTTATCAGATTCTTTTCCTTTGAACAGCCCAGAGGCTGTTCTAGAAGAAAAGGGAGAGCAGGCACTCCCATTTCCTGGCCTCATTTTCCCAGAGCCAACTGAATGCTTTGAAATGTGTGTCTGTAAGGAAGATTTAGTATTTTCTCACTATTTAGGTTTTACCACCAAAGCAATGAATAATGAAGTATAAGGGGTAATCTTCCTACTCTTCTCAATCTTACTGCAACCTGATGCTTCTTGTTGTAATACACATCTGCCTTTCATACAAACTAGCTACAGGAAAGTGTGGAGAAGAAACTCCCAGTCTGACACAGTCCTCAGTTGTTGGGGCAGCAACCTTTGCAATGGTTTATATGAGCAATCTGTAACTTCAATAATCTGCAATAATACGAAGAAAATCTAAGTAATGTTTTAATCATACAAGTGAGAACACTCATTGAAATCTCATCTGACCCCTTGGTGCCTTAGCTCCAAGCTCCAGAGCTTATTAACTATGCAAGGAGTCCAGAAGCTTAAGGGAGTAGCTGTAGTCTCCCACTCACCATCCCCTCCACCACATTCTATAATCATATAGAAATGCTGGAGAGTAGCATTCAACCTGCCAGCAACAACATCAAAAAAACAAACCAAAAACCAACCAACCACCCAACCAAAAAAAAAAACCCCAAAAACAAAAACAAAAAGCAAGAGCTCAAGGACAAAGAAAAGAAAAGCTGGCTTAGGTTTATAAATCCCAAAGCTCAAACACTGAGAAGTCTCCCTAGTTGTGGTTGCCACAAACCACCATGTTACATTAAATTTTGACTATGGAACACCATAGCTCAGAAACCAAGCCCGTACTTAAGCATACCATGCTTATTCTCAGTGAAGTTTAAATATAAATATTTATTTTCCAGTCCTTTAGGAACAAAAGTATCAGACACAGACATCGAATGCCTACATAAAATAAACATTGCTCGGGCCTCTCTGTGAGCAACAAAACATAATGAAGTTTTGAATTAATAAAAGTTTCTTTACCTCTTATTAAAATTGTCTTTTAGGAGAAGGCATTAGAAGTGTTGAATATAAGTCAAAGACAACAATCATTTTTATTATTAGCAAATTGGTCCCAAAGAAAAAAGCTGGAACACATCTCAACATTTGAAATTGGTACAAAAGGGCTACAAAAAAGTGATCTATTGAGTTAATACCTGAAGTTCATGGATTTTTAAGTGCTTTTTTTTCCTTACAAATGCTAACTATTTTGATATTGATGCTTCTTTTAATGCAAAGAAACCAGAGAAGTGCAGAAAAGGAAAAGGAATAGAAAAACTGCTCTCCTCAGAATGTTGCATTCCTGTCCCCTCAGTGGAAAACACAGATAAATACACTTCTCCTCAAGTCACCTTATTTTTAAGTAACAAAGACACGAGAACTTAAAGCATCTCTTATGATGATGAACTGATCCTTCTGCTTGTCAGTGCTGGAGAATTATTGCTGAAATTGCCTAAAACACCCACTCTTGTTTATGTCTGTATTTCCATGTTAAGACAAAGTGCAATAAAAGAGGTGTAAGAAGAAAACAATCCTTTTGCTTCTCATATCCATGATTTGTCATTTGATGTGATCTGACTTCCTGTGCTATCACTTCAAAGTTAATGCAGATACAGAAAAATAACCTTTGACCAGTAGTGTTTCCAGAGCTGTGGCTTGCAAAGGATTGTTAGCTGGGACAACAGGAGTGGAATCCCTTAAAGGGGAGTCTACAGCACTAAAGCACCAACCTGCAAATCAGAGCAGTGACGTGCTGACCTTGAACAATGCATTAATTAAATGCTGGCAATGTTGGGATCCTGCACATAAAAAGGGGCTTCTGTAGCCTGTCCTCCATGTCTAAAGTTTTGTTTCTCTGACTTTAACAGTGTCACAGTCATGGAATTAGGACTCCTACTCATGAAAATGTCCCAGATTTTTTGCTTTTCAACCGGAGCCTTGGAGAAGATTTACAAGGTTTCCCAGGTTCTTCTATTAATGACATTCAAAACAAACTAAAAGAGTTTTGAGTGTACAGCCTGGATTGGGGGAATAGGAATAGGTTTCACTATGCTGTGAAAGAACAACAGGAAAAATCATCATAAAATGCTTACTAAACAGAAAGGAAAACAAGGATCAAGAATGTTATTCTCACATATTCTGCTCATTTGTTACACTTTCTGAAGCGTAATGGGCATGAAAACCAAGGAACTGAAATATGCCTTCAAGAAACATTTTAAAGCATTCTCGTTATGCCTAAACAGAGCTAGAAATAACAATTCTACAGCCTCTTTGGGAGCTCACATGCCTGACTGATGGATTGAAACCATCCCTGTTCTGCTGATAAAAAAAAAAAAAATTTGAAGTAATATGTTTCTTGGCATTAATACCCTACAAGATAAACTATTAACAGCAACCTTTCTCCTCCAGTTAAGGTCGCTAATTGTGTTCCAAGTACAAGTAATTATAGATATTACTTTGGAAACTGAGTACTGGCACATGAAATTCAGACCAAGCAGCTAAATATGAATAAACTAAGAGATTAGTTAAATTTTCAGAACGAGCCAAATGATTGCTAGAAGCTATAAGCTGTTTCGTGCATACTGTTCTGATTACCTGCTTAAAGCACCAACATCCACAGAGCCTATTCCTACAGCCCAGCACAAATGGCAAAATGCAACAAATCCCAGCAGCAAGATGGGAGGAGAAGAAAGTATGGATTACCTGACAAATTCAGAGTGAAGGAGGTCAAGCAGCCTAGACCTCCCCCATCATACCCAGGGGGGAGGAAACTGTATATGCAATTCCATTATCTTTTTAAAAAGCTCTCCCAGCTCTTCAGTAGCAGCGACATTCCCACCACGAAGGTTCCAGTCACGGTGTGACCGAGCAAACTGAACTGTAATATCTACCACCAGAGGGAGGTGTTCTATTAGGCTGCATTTTCCAAAACCTTCCTTCCCTGCATTGATTTCTATTCTAATCATCTTCAGCAGAAAAAATAAGCTTCCTTATTTCTGTAAAAACACTTTTGAAGAGTCTCTTTTTATGCATATCAATTTTAGAATAAGTACTGCTATGGCAAATTTGATTATTTAACAGAAGCAACTTGGTAACTAAATCCATCCTTTTAATCTCAAACAATCAACAAAAACCTTGCCCTTGATCATCTTTCTGACGCATAAAACAAAACCAGCAAAAATGCTAATCTTCCATATCACTGGGGATCACTATAGATTTTTTTTTTCCAAAACAGAAACCACATCTACTTTCTTCAGTGAGGGGGTGGGGAGGGGGGAAGAAAAAAGGGGGGAGCAAAGTGGCATGACCATGCTGTGCATCACATTATCAAACTTGAAAGATAAATTTTAAATTAAACACTAGCAAAAAACCAAGTACAATATACAGTGCCTAAATGGCTCTCTTGAAATACCCACTTCTACTGACTACAGTGAGCAACTCAACTATGCATGGAAAAAAATATTAATCTCACACCCTGCCATCTTGCTTTACAATTTCCCCTGTTCTGCCTAAGTAATAAAAACAAACACCCTGTTTGGGGGGGGAAAAAACAAAAAGAGTTGTATGTTTCCTACAGAACTGAAGAGGGAATATATGCAACACTCAAACTAGCAAATAGAAATGCAGATGAAAAACAGAAAATAAGGATTTCTTGTATTACTTCAAATACACCAAACACCAGTCCTCAGGAGTAGAAATCGGTCATCCATTGCATTGACTATTTCTAATTAAAGTCTGCAAGTTCTTCAATATATGAACACTAGATGATAACTTTGATCAGGACAATGTCCAATGTTAAATCTAATCTTGCTGGAGAAACAGAAATGTATCTATGAAAAAAAGGGGAGCAAAGCATTTACTCATTCAATAGATTTGGCTTGGAAACAGTGACAGCAAATCTAACTTGTAATGCTCTGTGACTGATGTTCCAGTGTCTGTTCTCATCTAAAATGCTGTGAGGTAACATTTAAATCCTGCCTGATTGTCTGTGCATTAAAATATCAGAGGCAAACAACTTCAGAAGTACAGATTTTATTCTCATAATCATATACTAGGACCACAGTGACATATATAAAATCAGATACATTTTAATGCCTAAATATAAAATAAACTTCAACAAAAAATATATTTAGCACAGGTAAAAATGAAAGATTTTTTTTCCTACATGGAACAGGAGCAATGGAACCATTAATTTTATTCATATTATGGGCTTGGGTTATCTCTGGAAACACTGGTTAAACACACAAGAATATGTTTTATATATTTTATATGTTTTATGCAAATAAAAAATAGGCTGCTCTAGATATTCTGGAAGACAACATCAGGAAACATCTGCCTTTCTATTAGTTGTCCAAGGTTTCTGTAAACATTAGTACATTAACATTCACAGCAAATAAAAGTGGCAGCTCAACTGAAAGCAGAAGTAAAATGAAGGGATTTCAGGTAACTAAATCAATCCACAGCGCAATATTTGCATTTTCTTTTCCTAGAACTAAATTCTAAGCTAATCCATGGTTTCTCCAAGACTTTTAATTAAGAAATTAATTTGTAGGCCTGCATGCTAACTATAGTGATGTTCCATAGGAACTCAAACTCTGAATCTTGAATCTTGTTTCATAAAGACAATTCATCTGCAAATCTCCTGCACTCGATTTCACAGACTCAAGAGAGTTGCTGGTTATGCCCTCTCTTCTTCCTGCCAAATTCAGCAATGACTAAGAACATATTAGGACTACAAACCCTCTGATATGAAACCCATATATTCAATTGCATCAACATACTCCCTTGCTAATTAATTTCTGACCTCTATAACGCACTCTGGGACTGCAATCTATAATCTCCTCCAGTTTCCAGTTCAGAACATAACTCAATCTTGACTGCAAGACTGGTCTGGCTTCCTGCTTCCTTCATTTCCAAGTTCCCCAGGCTACACTAGAATGTGTCAGCTACATCTGAGATAAACAGTATGATTACAGAAGCTGAACTTTCAATTACAAGATTTCAAGACCTCATATTTAATTTAAGCAAGAACACTCATTTTTATGTTTTGCAGACATTTACAGTAACAGCTGTGCTACTTCTGCTTTGCCTGGTCTGTCCCAGGTTGAATTTCGCTGTATTAAATTACCAACAACCCAAGTTCTGGTTGTGATGCTACTTTAATTAGCAGATTCAAATTCGCACATTTAAAAGATTTTTTTTAAAACAGAGACAAATAAATTAGTAGCCCAGAAGGGACCATGGTGGCAGAGGTGGCAGATGAAATCCAAGCTTCTGTAGTATGTTCAACTGGATTATTCAAGCTGCTTTACATTGAACTGCACACCATTTAGAGTGGAAAATGTCACATGCTATATGACTGAAGGTTAAATTAGTGTTTACTGTTGAGTGATCTTTTCAGCATTATCAAATACACCTTCAGTACCGTTAGTTATATTTTTATAACCATTTTTTAAGGGTATCCAACTGTCTTTAGAGATAGGGAACAACTATGCATAAGGAAAATTAAGCTACTAGCCCAATTTCATGCTGGAGATGCATGACAAACTCGGGAAACCAACATTCATTTCAAATTTAGGAGGGTTTCTTTGTTGAATACTTTTAGGAATTTTGAGAACAGCTTGCTTTGCTTAGTCTGGCACCTTGGTCACAACTGGTGAGAGGGTGCTGATTAGTCATAGCTTTGACTGGCCCTGTACAAACATTATTTTATTCAAATTAATGAATTATTTAGGAATTGCTCACTTGTGCACAGGAAACAGTTTGAAGAGAGCAAGCAATGTTGTAGCAAAAAATGGAGCTGAGGAAGGAATGGCAGAAAAGAATTAATACAGTTCCTCACTGTATACTGTGTGAAGAACTCAATGCCACAAATCAATTAATATGGAAATTCGGAAAATAGCCATTGTGCTTGTGAATTGTAAGGCTTGTTGCTTTTACCTTGCTTAATTATCTTAATCCTTCTAGACAAACAAACCTGTTTTTTAAAAAATGTCTTTGAAAAGGGGATCACCCAGCCCTTCTGAAAAGAAACAGCACTTGTAACATCTTTATGAAAATTACACAATACTCAAGTAGTTTGTTATTTTGCTAACAGCAAAGTGACTAGCATAACTTTAAATGAAGTAATGCCACAGCTGACATGTAGAGCTTTTCAGTTCCTGACTTTTGCTCTCCTTTGCCAGAGAACCCTGAAGTAGCTCATTATAATGTATGGAGAAATTACCGCTGTCTGATTCTTGAGCTACTTTCTCTTATTTTGCTTTATCAAACCTGAAATCTCTTTCCTTCTCCACACTCCCTCAAAAAAGTAGTTTTAGAAATGTGAATCTTATGCTCCCTGGTCAATTTAAAGATGATTTACACAGCCAGTATTTCCCATCAAACTTGCTTTACAAGAAAACTACACAGTTTTATTGATTTGCAATGCCAGGAGAAAAACTGCATCAGCCTGAAACTGCAACAGCCCCTCATGTTGAAGACATGGCACTCACCTAAAGTATTTACAGACTAGTTTTCACATCAAAATTAGGTGGCAAAAAAGTAGTGACTTTTTAAAAAGCATTACAGTCAAAAAGACAGCTAAGACCAGGCTTGTCTGTAAAATGCTGGATTCTCAAGCTTTTTGTTTAATTCATGCTAAAGCCTCATGCAGACATTGGCCACTGAGGAGTAATAATTGTACATGCCCAGAAATGAGATTGCCAGCAGCCTCTAAATTCAAGACTTGTACTTGTGATTTTCTGCATTAGCTGCCTTCTAGGTTTCTTTCAGAAAGAAAAAGTAAAAGGTATTTTTATCGTAGTGATACACGTATTCTTTTCAACACTTAGTTTAAGGGAGCAGTATCAGATGTTACACTGATGGACACTTCATGCATTTTCTTTCCCCTCCTTTTTGATAGTATCCCCAGTCAAATGATATCTTAAAGACATTATACAAAAGGAAAGTTAAGACTACTGTAGGTCGTATTTGCATTGTCTCCTCATGTGAGCATAATTCTACTTTCTTTTTCTTTAGGTCATTCTCTTACTTCTGTTATCACGCACAAGTGGGAAAAAACCCATGGCTGGAAGCAAATTAGAGCAACTTTATTCTTAACCTGCTGAGAGAGCAAACACATTAACACCAGGCAAATGCAAAGCAGTCCCAATGCAGTTGAATCTTGTCAAAGCAGAGCATGCAAGAATTATCATATTTAAGAAGATTTTTTTTACTGATGATTTTTACTTTTTACTGGAAGTTCAGTAAAGGTACAGAGCTATTCTTCTGGTATTCTCAACTTGTTCTCATAGTTTCTTTAGGGAAACAAATCTCAGCCTGCTATTCCAATGCTGAGAAAGGAAAGTTTCTATTCTCTTTTTTACCTGTTCAATGACAGCAGAATGAAAGGCTTTCATCAAATCTCATGTGGTGAAGAACAGAAAGCTGTAGCTTTCCACCTGGATGCCTGATTAGTACTAAAATATCTTCAAAGACATCTGCTTTTAAAAATAGGGATTGATAGCACAGCCTCTCTACGTTAATACAAAATTGCTGTCTAATTGAAGTTCAAATGAAAGTGATCCAGAAGTGCCAAGCTAAAACTATTCTGCAGACTTTTGTCTTGCTTACAAAGTTTTACCATTTTTCACAAGAAGAAGAGATAAAATCTCTATACTGTGTTATGTCATGGATCTATCATTGATGCCTAGAAGCTCCTTAGGGACTTGCTCAATTTTTCAGAAGCAGTCAGATGTGGAAAGTCCACAACTACAAATTTTTGAAAGTTTTAAGCAAGAGGTTACACTACTTGTTTAGGCAAAACTCAACATCTAGTCTGTATTCAGCTGCCAACAATGTATTTCTGGAAATACTAGCTGAGCTAAAGAACTAGAATTTGCATCAGAAAAGTAAAGAACACTAGAATATAGATGTATCCAATTAGAACAGTTGCTATTTCTTGCAAATGCTCAGAGTATATAACAACAACTTATGAGGTTTGTTTAAAAACACACCAGACTGATGAATAATTGAATTATGAAGTGATTAGAAATCTGTAGATGCAAATGAAAAAGCAGCCAAGATGATAACAATTTCACATATTTTATTCAACTAAACTGTAAGTGCAACCAAAATATATTTATTTGATATTCTATTCAGCAACTAAATATAATGAGAGAAAAGGGAATAAACAGAGTGATTACCTAGATTAGCTAGAGAAAAGATGCTCTTTGGGTATCATGAACCTGAAAGTAATTTTATCAGAAAATAAAAAAAAAAGAGGTATTGCAATAACAGCATGCAATTTACATACTGCTTTTTAAATAATAATTGTCATCTTTAAGAAAGCACTCAATAGTCCTAGGTTAATCAAGATTCAAAATTATTAGAGGAATATATATATGCATAAACACCATGCACTCACTAAACTATTTTAAAAAGTAATTTTGTAACAAAAATTTGTAACAAAAGCACATCAACAAACAAAATACATCTAAGGTAAATCTATCTTAAATCTAATGGTATTTATGCATTTCTGCTGCTCTCCTAAAAAGGATTCAGTAAGAAAAACTTTTGTGAGGAAACCCAGCAGGTCCATTATCATTTCTGTTGTCCCTGCAGAGACAGCAGGTTGGGACCCATTTCCTCCTCTAAACTCTACCACATAGTCCCTCTTTTCAAATGCAAATGGTGTGTGAGAGCACAACTATTTAATTCACCCATTTAATCCTCTTAATACTTTAAATATGCCAGAATTTGGTCACAATGAAGAAAGCTTTTCTCTTGTGGCACAGTATTACCTTTATCTACTGTATTTTAGTATCTATTTTTCATGCTCATTCACACTAATTAGGGCTTTACCGAGCAAGAAGGTAGCAATTACTGTGTTCTCTAGCCAGCATAACATTGCTTCTTCTAATCAACATGTTGCAAAAAGACAAGACAAAGAAAATGACAAAAAAAATCCTGAAAACCAAAAAACATCAAGTTATTTTAATCAAGTACCATGACAGGCAGTTATTATCAGACTCTGATACACAATATACCGTCAAATCACATTCTTAGTAAATACACGAGCTAGAATTACAAGACATGCTGCTCTGCCCTTTTTAAAATACAAATCTATACTCAAATGCAAAACTTGAATTTTCTCAGAAGTGAAAAGAAGAGCAAAGAAGTGCAAGAGAGGCAAATTGCAATAGGCTTCAAAAATCTCTACTACTTTAATTATTTTTGCTGACTTCATGACATCTTTTTACTGATTAAGAAACTTTCCCCTTCAGTATCTATTATTGGTTGCATAGTCTCTGCTAACAACAGTCTTTTATATAAATATGACAAAGGTAGACAGCTGTGAAAAATTTTATTCTTCAAAACTTCATATTGATTTTCTGTGACTTCACTATTATTACATAAATTGCTTTAGCTACAAAATTCCACCAGGATTTTCATTCTTTGTATGCTAATTAATATTTTATGTATTTGGTTAAAAGGGGCTTTAAAAATATATACTTTCAAAATGTTTTATATACAAAAAGTATGCTTTAGGAGACTGTGTGGCAAAGAACTCTGCAATGAAGTTGAAGATGTTGAGGAAAACAAAGCCTCCAAAGTGCATTTTATTTCTGTTCTCTTAATTGCACCAGACTCAAAAGAATGAAGTAACTTCCCAGTTGCCATTCACTGTTTCATGACTTACAAAATTCACCTGCAGATTTCTGGAATTTGAGAGCAATGTAACTCTTCAGAACTTCTTTTGACATTTACATTTAACACAGTCATAACATGTTCACAGCAGTTGCTGAGTTATTTTCTGATGAAAAAAGGAAAGGGGAAGGAAAGCAGTTTGGAAAACACACAAGGATTTTGATTCTACTGATAAAATACTTCGTGCAAACAAGTTACTGAATGTGTCTGACATTTGATGTCAATACTTTAAGATTTGACCATCAATTTTCAAGTTATAAGCAGTAAGTAAATGGATCTGTGTCAGACATCAGTTAAACATTCCTCAGATTTCAGTTGCAAGTATCTAAGCAAAGAAAGGCTTAACCTGAATTAGTACATTTTCAATACACAACAAATCCTTTTTTAACTATAAAAGTCAGATAGGTAAAATGGAGGAGGCAAACTGTTCACCAAAACCTGCAAATGAGCTCCCTCAGGACAATGAGCCACACACAGCTCAACTCATTTCTCTACATATGCAAAGTATGTTTTTTATATTTATTCCTCCTAACATGTAACATACTTATACACATATCTACCTGCCCAGTCCCATCCCTTCTCCAAAACCTATCAAACAAAAAACCACTTACATAGCCAGCACAGGATCTTACCCCTGGCAAAAGAACAAGGGAACTGTCAGCACGAAAATATCGTACTTTTTCAGCACTGTCAGGGAATGATCAAAACATACAGTGACACATGGTAAAGAATCCTGCATAAAATATTACAGAGATGTGCCTTAGAGCTGATTTGATTTTAACTAATGCTGGGCAAGATGGAGCAGGAGGCACTCCAAAGATTTTGAGAGGCAATAAAAAACCACAAAGAAGTTTAAGGTTTACAAGAAAATCTGAAGCACAAAAGTTGAACATAAGCATTTCTAGAAGGGTTTTTTTTGTATTTTGTTTTGGATGTTGCTTTGTTTTTCACATTTTTGTAACCATCAACATTTTTTCAGCAACAACACAATGATTACTAAAGAGCGGAAAGGAACTCAAAGTATTTAAGTCAGATGTTGACCTTACTTTATAGTACTACCTTCAAGTGGCCTAGAAACTACTTGGAATAGAACATATCTGGTGATAAAGTTAATTTTATTCCTGCATCAGGAAGAGGTGTATCTAACTCTATCTGTACAGAGCATAGAGATGCTGGGTAAAAAGAAATACTGCCTAGGGATAAAACAGAGAACACAAATTTCTGTGAGAGAAGGTAGTGAAGATCCTGATCATTGTTAACAAGTGTTTATTTCACCAACACACTGCAACCAGTGGAAGTGGGCAACTTACCACCAGCAGGTTTGGTAGGAGAGATAAGTAGGATCAACCACTGGCTGCCTGAAAAGCAGCACTGAACAGCCCTCAAAAAGACCAACTCAAAATATTCAGCCAAATGTATAAAAGAAAAAGATTTTGAAGAGAACATCACTGGGTGAAAAATTCACAGTCCTGAACAGTGTAAGAAGACACTGAGAGCTGAATGAATAGAACTTTTGGTAATTTTTAGAAGACTGGGCCACCCAGCATAGAGGATACTCATTTGTATCAAAGCACTTGGGAGCTATTCAGCTCTCCAACACTTGTGTTCTGGGTCATGTTGCACAACTCACTAATTTTTTCAGCTTTTTCTATATACTGGTCATGTCAATTTTTTCAGCTTTTTCTATATACTGGTCATGTCAAATTAGCTTCCATCAACACAATAATTTATTCTCAAAATTCATCTACAAAGGATGCTCCAGAATGTCAAATTAAAATGAATTAAAGTCTGAAGTCTTTAGCATAGGGCTAAGTACAGTAAAGTCTCACATAAATTTCTCCAAGGTAAGCCTGAAATTAAACTTCACACCTCCAGTCAATACACTCTAGTTTTCCTTTATCTAGCACTGGCCTCCCACTCACATTCAGCAGTAGATTTCCAAAGCAATTAGCTTGGATATACAAAATTACTGCTTCTCTCATTATTTACTATTGCTTTTTACTGCTTCAAATAGTACAAAGGGATTTTCACCCAAAAAAAGACTCTTTGTCTCAAGAACTAGAATCAGAATTTCCTAGTCTAAAAAAATACACCACATTAAGATGCAGGAAACTAGCTGCAGCCCATCAAACTAAGCTAGGACACCTGCATTTTAGTACATTCCTTGAAAAGCCTTATAGTAATAACCCATCTATATACTGACTTTCATGGACAAATCACTAAAATTCCCCACACTGCTTATCTCAGGTAGGATAATGTTTGATCTAATCCTAATAGATTTTCACTTTGGAACCAATTGTAAATCTCAGCATGGGATTATATACAACTTCAACAAGACAGTAACATGCAAGAATCTGCTGACATACACTTGTTTAGATTTGCAGTATTTTCTTTTGGAGGTCGGAGCTCAAGGAGAAAGGTTAGTTGAAAAAACAAAATGTAAAAAGAAGTGACACTTCTTTCCTACTAATCATATTGATATGACTATATATGAAATATGACTTAACTGCTCATGGCATTTCTATTTACCTTTAGAAATTTCAAGACAAACTGTGCTCTCTGTTTTTAGGTGCTTTTCAGTGCATCTACTGAGTTGCAGAAATTAATGCAAAGCAAGAAAGCAGCTCTGTAAACCTGCTGACAGCCATTTAATGGGAGAGGTGGCAAGTGGTGGACATGTCCTGGCAGCGTGCTTAATGGATACACAAACACCCACAGCCGTCAGCCTAAAGTGATACTGGCACAAAATTAACTGAGAGATGCAAAGCACATTTAACAAAGAGACCCAAAGCAATCTGGACAATATGAGGCCGTGTAAAGGTTGGAAGAAAGAAAACAAGATGCACTTCTTCAAGGAGATGGCAGTCTTTAATTTCACAAGTCATTTTATTTAGCCTTGTTGCTTCAGTGCAGAAACCACTGCCTCTGCTTTACAAAGCAAATGTTTTTGTACAATTTTTAAGTCCCCTGGACAGAGCATGTCACAGAACCTTTTGAGTTAAAAGGAGATTTTCATGTTAATAACACTGCCACTATATCATGTTTTCTTCAGACACTTCAGAACGTGGCTGTAATAGAAATCATAGTCTCTCTCTCTCTCTCTCTCATTGTGACCATTTCAAAAAGCAAACCTCAGCCACTGTCAGACCTTTTGCAGTTACTGACAGAAAAGCAAATCAGTATATTGAATTATACCAACTACTGGCATTGGGAAATAAAGAGAGAAACCTACAAACAAGGATTATAAAAATCCCAAAACACAAAAGAAAAAACCCCAAAGACCACAAAACCTTTCTACATGGTTAAATAAGAAAAAAACCCCAATTCTTTACCTATCCATACTGCAGTAGTAACTAGCTGCCCAAACAAGTCAGGGCTGCTGTTATACCATACAAGGTGAGCTGTAAACAAAAGAGAACATGCAAAGGCAAGACTGCAGAGAAATGTATCTGCAATATTACAGAGAACTTCAAATTAACATAATGAAATCACAAAATCAGTCTTCTGTAACATTTCTGTGGGATTCTGTCTTTGTGGTGACTACACAATCAAACAAAACTATTTTATGATCTAGTATAAAGGGCAATCATCCCCTTCATTAGTATTTTAAAGCAACTTTCTGTGGCAGTTCTTATTGCAGAGCAATAAGAAAATTTCAAGTGCATGAAACCCTTGCAATAGCAAAAATTAGGAAAATATCAGGATCTTTTTTCTGGGATGTGACATTTCCCAACACAAACCTGAAATGACCTGTAAATCCACTACTCTCTTCCTCCAAACCTCCTCTTTGAGCCATCTGTACACCAACAGCTACAACAAAGTCTACAAGTCCCCAGATATTATAGCAGGATAATTAGACAGCATTTCCTTAGGTTTTAGAATTATGCAGCTAATGGCAAGCCTTGCCATCCTCCCTTCTTATTTAAAATTTTAAAAAAAGACACAGTATGTAACACTGCAATAACAAAAAAAGTTTTCTCCTCAGCTAAAGTAGAACTTAATTCATTTTTAAAAAGTATTTTTTGCAATACAGTTAATCCAATCTCTAGTTGAGGATGATTTTATTCCTCAATGAGGAAAAAAAAATCCTAAACCTATCCCACCCTATTATCTGCATGAGCCAGAAGTCTGAAATTCTGTCCAATGCAAAAATAACCATAGTACTTTCCATCCAAATAGTATCCAAAACAAGATGACCACATCATAAAAAAATTTCACCTTGAAGAGATAAACATGCCAAGGTTCAGAAAGCATTTCTTCCAACAACTGTGCCAGTTTAAGCAGCTTTCCCTGCATGTTCCTCAGGCAACTGTCCCACACCAGTGTGATGAACCACACTAGAACGCTGAATGTGGAAAAAATACACCACCCTCCTCTCATCCTAAAGAGCTGCACATTTTTGTTGTCAATTTTTTTTTTATTATGGTCAACATCACTTACTTCCCGACCCAGGTTATACAAAAGAACTTGGGGTGGGTGAGGAGGAAACAAACAACAGGGAGTCCTTGAAACTGTATCAATCACAGAAGAAATGCACTTGAAACTGACTTCAGTTTCATATATCTGTAGAGTAAGCAGCGATAAATTTTTAGAGCAGTTGTGTTCTCAGTATCTGAAAACTGGCTGCAAAATCAACTAACATAGTTACCTTAGCTTCAGCAGCTTTGCGGGTAATTTCTTAAATTATACCCTCTACCTACAGAGGCATATATCTTTTGATATCAATAAATGGTTCCACACTTGGAGATAATATGTCAACACCCTAGACCTACCTCCTTCCCCTCCATGCAGATCCATCAACTTTCTAACAGCAAAACTTTAAAACACCTTTTATCTTTTGGTATGACAATCTCAACTAAGATTTTCAATGTATTTTCATTTAAAAGTAACTCTCTAAACTATAAGCAAGTACTACAGTCTGTCTGACACAGTCAAGTATTTATAACAAACATACTAAATGCAACCACACATCTTTCATTACTTTCCCTTCTTCCCTTTCTTTAGCTGAAGAACAGAATTATTTTCTTTGTAGCCAGACATGTATTTACTAGACGTATCATGGGAATCAACATTTTAGACAGATTTAGAAGAAGGAACACAGACAATGCTTTTATCTGAAAGAATAAATAAATTATAAATTAAATCCTCCTGCTTGAGGCAAATCAGTTGCCAACAAGGGTCAAAAATAAGTCTCCCCCTGCTATCAGTTACTAGACAGTTGTGCATTTTGTGTTCTAGATAATTTTTGCTACTTTTCTTAGTAAAAGTCCTGGATAACTCCCACTTCAGACAAGAATTTTAAATGCAATGCAAGTCAAGTGTCATTTCCATGATATTCTGAACTCTTGGCAATAATGAAGGGAATACATAAATTTATTCTTATCTTTCAGCTTTCACTACTGTATTACTCTGGTTGGGAGGCACCTCTAGGCATTGCCCTGTCAAAAGTATGTATGAACATGCCATTAGTACTGATTCCTTTATTCTAAGATGCAGATAACAAAAATAAAGACATCTCTATTTATTCCTAAATTCACTGTCAGACAGTTTAAAAACATATCCTTAGTTTGAAATTAGTTTATTAATTTCCAGTACCCATCTATGCTAACCCTTGTGTGATTGCTCCCTCCCTTGTGGTCACAAAATTATTTGTGAGGTGACAAAATACACTGAAATACAGAGCTCATGCAGGTGTTTGCATTCTGATGGGGTATCTCACCCCTAGTTCAGTCTGCTGTGTGGCCAAAATCACCACACCCACAGAGGGAAATATCAAATGAGGCTTTCCAACTCAGTTTACCTAAACCAGTCCATACTGATAGTAAACTCTATAGTGAGTTACATTTGAGCTAACTTGACTTCACTCATCTAAACATAGAAAGCTTGATCACTTACAGCTTCAGATGAAACTTCCAAACACTGAGGCAGGAACCAGCCACTGAGAGGGGTGTAACACTGGTCCAAATATAGACAAACTTAATTAAAAAAAAGCACAGCTGAGAAACCTACCGAGCAAACTGGACAACTCGGTAACTGAAGCACTTTGAGGCATGGTTACTGTTTGACACGCAAGAATGGGGAGAGCAATACCTGAAGTTTAATAAAGCAATCTATACCACCATATGTCTAATTCTATATGACCTTTAAGATAATGTCCAAAACAAAATCTGAAAAAAGTCAGTTTAGAGTACAAAAGATACTGGATAAAAGCAGCTATTAAATCAGTAGACAGTACAAGTCTTCTAAAAGGGATTTACAGAAAAAGTAGTATCCTGGAACATGACATTATGTCTCTAGAGGATGGTTTTATCTTCAATATAAAAAAATTGAATAAATAGTGTCACTTCACTGTCTGCTGAGAAACCTGTATCCTGTCATCTGATCAACCCCAAGAACATTAGGAGACATTTCTGCAGTGAGCTCCACAGCTTTTGAGAGGTTATGTGATTTTCTGCTCTTGCTTTCAGGTTAGGCAATTCTCACAACGGTGTGGAATTTTGCTTTTCTCCTATTGTTTCTGCATGTCAGGAGACAGTAGAAAAAGCTTTAAGAAATATACATTCTAGAATTTATCTTGAATCCCTGTATGCACAAAGTGAAAAGAGGCAATAAAGTGTTCTCAAAAGCAGGAACATTGATATAGGGGGTCTAATCAGATCAAGCTCTCAGACTGCATTTTTAAAGCACTGAATACATGTCTGGCTGGGTACACTAATAAACAACTTCAAACACCAGCTGAAGGTGCTCTATAACAAAAAGACAGCCTAACTAAATAAAATCCCAGCAGGAAAAACAGCTTATTTTTTCATTGCTTCTACCTGCTTGTCCACAGAACCCATAATAGTAGTCTTCACTATTAGCCATGTATTCCTTTTACATATTGAAAACTAATATACACAAAATTGTGTAAGTGATACTTCAGAACTATTTTGTGTACAAGACTTGCAGCTTGGGTTTTATTTCTGAGAAGTACCCTGTTGTTTTGATTGATTTAGGAAGTGTTACTGTTGAGAAAATAAAGTCACAATTATTTAACTATTCTGAATCTAGATAACATATTTCTTAGGTTTAGATGCACTGTAGCAAACACTTGCTTTTTACTCTTCTTATATCCAGAATAGTGAGAGTGACTTCCCTATTATTTTTTCCATGTCTACAGGATTTATAAGCCACATATATCCCCATTTAATTGTCAGCCTGGGATATCCAAGCATGTTCTCACTGGGTATGGTGCAGTACTTCAGTTTCTTCAACTATTTTACTTATCTGAGGCCAACACAGGTTCCTATGTTAGCTGACAGAAGTCAGAATGTAAAAATGTGTGTCCCGACTATCAATGCAAACAGATAGAGTCAACAGAAATTATTTTTAAACCATTAAACAGATATAAATTCAGAGATGCAACACTGTGAAGTTTACAGCAGAACTCAAGATGAATATTTCAGTTTCTTAACTGTAAACTCTTAACTGTAAACTCATTCCTGCTCTCAAGAATCTCCAAGGAGATGGACTGTCCAAGCCATGGGAGACACATGGAAAGCAAGAGAATTAGCACTCAGTAGTGAAAACAGAATAATCTCTTGAACATAGGGATATTCATCACCATACTAGCACTAGGTCCAGCGCTGGCTGCCACTCAAGTTAGGAATTCTGTCTCCTGGGGAAAAAACTTTGGGATAGAAGTTCTCTTTAACAGTGACAGAAATTTTAGAAGTTGTTATTCTTCATAATTGGTGAAATGTTTTGGCAACCAGCATGATGCAAAATTAAAAATTCAAGTAAGCAAAGCAGTACAAACTTTTGTTAAACATCCAAGTATTTATCACATTAGTAATAGGAAGCCTGGGGATAGATGAGGAAGCTGTCATTTCCTACATGGAATAAAGAACTTACAAGACCACAACACAGGTCTCAAAGCACAGAAACTTGCTTTGGCAGGCTGCTACAAAACCAACAGAAGTAAAAGAGATTTAAAAATGTTCAGTTGTTTCACCTATTATTACTGACAGCAGTGTTAAACTGTTTCACCTGTTATCTCCAACTACCTTTGGTGAGCTGGGAGGCACATCCTGCTCTCAGCAGATATAAGGCTGTGTTTTGGAAGAGACACCACGCCATAGAGACAAATTGTGAAATATCATCAATAGCTAACAAATACTAGTGTGTGCAAGTGTGATTATATAGGACACTGCTTCTGTTATTGGCATACTGGACATAAGCAAATGCTTTCCCCATTGCATGACAAAAAAGACATTAAATAAGAACAATGTTTGTTCATTGTGTTGGAAGGCACATAGTGCAGTTCCTTTCCCTCATTTCTACTACTATGACAGCAATGTACAGTAAACTTTGAATAACAAGTGAGAAACATTAAATAGCAATTCACCCTAATGAGTTGACAAGCAGTATAAGCAATGCTTCATTTTTACAGAAACACCTAAAAAGCAGACCTTGAAGCACCTAGATGTCTTCTATTAGGGAACAAAGAAATGAAGACATACCTGAGAATTTGTTGCTATCATTTCTACAAAAAGAGAACTCAAAATAAAGGACTGGCAGACGTTACCTGAGGTTCTTGATAAGTAGTTTTATTCTTTAAATATTTTAAGCCAAATAAATCCAAGATATTTTTGCACTAAAGTTCTGTTCAGTGAGAAGATAAAATAGGTAACTGAACAATTACACCATCAGGGTCCAGCTTAAGACCAGTACCATCTTCCCCAGTTGCAGAACTTGCACATACTTTGAAGCCACAGAAGCACTTCCTATTTCTCCTTCAGGAAGGAGACATTTGTTTATGCCTAATACAATCATCAGCTCATCTGGAAAAGGGCCAAGGCCCTGTCAGCTCTCCTTTAGAATCAGACAAAGGTAACACTTCACACCACCCACGATCAGTGATTGCCAAATTACACAGCTACCCTGCAGTGCTTCAAATACCTTCCTACAGGTAATGCACAGTGGCCAGAATTTAATATTTCTAATGCCACGTATCAAGTCACTTGTGGATCATGTGGATATTGTTGTTGAATTCAGGGAAGAGACTACAGCAATAAAAATATGTTTAGGTAAACACATGTAGTAGTTAACATCCTTAAATGAAAAATAATGGGTTTTTTTCACCCAAAACCAATAACACACTTCTCCACACTGCAACTTCAGTGTTTCTGAACAAATTCATTAATTTAGGATTAACTTACTATCTCATACAGCCAATTATCTGACCAAAATCACTAGTTTAAAACAGTTCCTAAGAATTATTTAATACTTTACCAAGAATACTGACTGTGTTTTTACCACTGTTTTACCCAGTGTTAATTACTTGATACAGAAAATAAATGCTTAGTTCCTTATAAGACATTATTTTCCCAATTAAAATACACTTAAAACTATACAGACAATTAAAAAAAAACCTACTAAAAATTAAATTCAAATTTATGCCAAAAGCTAGATTTTATATGCATCACTCCCTTAAACAGTTCACTTGCATGCATTTGCATGATTAATAGGTCAGGTTCAATATGGGATAAAATAATCTAAGCTCACAGCATCTCTCTCTCTATATATATATATATATATATATATACACACACACACCCCCATATGGATAGGTTTTCACTTAATTCTAGGCACAGGGGAAAAGTGAACACTATTTTCATTATAACACTTCCAAAGAGACTTTGTAGCTAAAACATTGATTTTTCCCTTCAATATATGTCAGCTTGAGGGTACTTTTCAACTAACACACTGATCCCTGAAGCAACTTTGATTTTAGAAAGTTTTTTTCTGTAACAGTTAGCAATCAGCTTCTCATGAGGGCTCTCATTTATGGTGCATGACTTCATTCTGGACATTTTTCAAATTAGCTGACAACAAGATGCTACAGCTTCTCATAATGAGGAAGTGCTATTTATTCCATTAGCATATGGTGCAGCCTTTCTGCTGTCCATCGAAGAACATAAGAGTTGCCAAGGGACGGTACCACTTCATAATTAGTTAGAGCCTCTCAAATTAACACCTTCATCCCCATATCTTGTATATGGGCAAAATTTTTCTGAATACCATATGCTGATAATTTCTTCCTGAGGATCTCTACTTAGCCTGTGACCTCAAACACCTCCAGAAAACACATGTAAAGGAAGATCATGAGGATTTTTAAGAACTGTGCAGCTTTTTATTCAACTACCCCAAGACAGGCAACCGAGGACAAATCTAACAATCTGCAACTAATCTTCTAACAAATGCAAATCAGTCAAGAACGAGACAAAGGCAACTCCATAGGCACATCAGGCATCATTTGCAATGAAGTCCTGTTTCAACTCAGTTATGAAGTAATATGCTAACCCTTCAAGGCACCACAACGAAGACAAATGAATGTATTTTGGAATTTAGTTTGATTAAATATCTGGGTTTACATCTAATTTAAAGAGGGCATTCTCTTAATTGTGAGAGCCTTTTTACGCTTTGTGTGAAAAAGAAACAATCTGAACAATCTGAAACAAAATGAGTGTGAAATTTCTCCTGCATCCCACATGCCACTGCAGCAAATGCAAAGACATGTAACAGCTGGCCAATTTAACTTACATTCTCAGTTATTAAACACTACCTGAAGGTTCATTAAACTCTTTTCTACTGGACACATGGTATAAAGTACTTTGTATCCATAATGCTAAGGATTAACCTGACCTTTCTCTAGGGCATGATATATTCTTGCTCAAAGTCACTCAAATACAACCCTAAAATTATTTTAGCTGTTGTTCTAGTGTAACATTTTAGAGGGACATCTTTTGTAAGTGACTTGGAGAGTGTCAGTTATCTACCTTACTGTTCCTTTATGAGAAACACCATGGAGATAATGGATGTTAGGGAAAAACAAAACCAAACCAAACAAACAAACCCGAGAACGACCAAAAAACAACAACCCCCCAAAAAAAAAACAAACTGCCAAACAAAAAAAAAAACACACCAAAAAAACCCCAAAAACTCAACCAACCAAAAAAAACAACAAACCAAAAAAACCCGCCAACAAAACCCAAACAAACAAACAAACCAACCCAAAAATAATACACCAAATCAAACCAAACCAAAAAACCCACCAAAAGCACATTGACAGATTAAAGTTCTATTACACAGTCATAAAAACACAGGATTGAGAATCCTGGTCAGCCCTTGAGGGAGACAAATAGACATAAGTACTCTTTGACATGACTGGTATCTGTGCCCGTTGTATGCAAATTATATAATTTTACCTATTCTTATAAAATTGCTTCAATAGCTCTGGAAATGACAAGACATAACACTGAAACACTGCTTTTAATTCTCTGCCTGGAAAAACTGAGAGTCAGAACTTGGCCAAATATGGATTTTACCCAAGGTAACTGCTTGCCATATGACAAGCTACAAATTCTCTGCTTTGTGTGGCACAACAATTGTATGCAAATTAAGATGATTTCTGAAATCCATCATTACAGCTAATCTAATTATTTAATGCATTACAATCCTTGTAAACAGCATAGCGGATGAATAGATGTTTGTTACCATTAAAACCTCAAATAAATCTACTCCTGCTTCAAATTTTGGGAGGTATGAAGCAAAAATTTCCCTGTTGCTTCCTGTCATGTGACCTCTAACACCTGGACTGTAAAGAAACAACAAACTTTTCATCATTTTCAGGAAGTACACTTGTGCTTGACTGAGCTCTAAGACACAAAATTTAAGTGAAATGGAATATTGCTATGCAGCACAGAATGGAAATTCAAAGACATATTTGGCTAGTAATTTAGACATAAGACTTTGTCAAAGTAAACAGAACTTTGAAACAATATTCTTTCCATGTAATGACTTCTACACACAACAGCCCAGGGAAACAATGGATATTCCTTGAAGCAATCTGAACTATTAAAAACCTAATTATATTTTCTTTCCTTCTTCACAAATGTTTACTTTGGAATGGCAAGAGTATGTACTTAGACTACTTGCTCATCCTGCTCCTTTCCTGTCAACCACATTCCTTCAAACACAGGCAATAGACACAAACTGAAATGTGTCAGCCTCCATCCAAATATGAAGAAACACAGGAGCCAAGGGAACAGCCTGAGGTTGTGTCAGGGAGGGTTAGGTTGGATACTAGGAAAAGGTTCTTCTCACAGAGGGTGCTTGGGCACTGGAACAGGCTCCCCAGGGAAGTGGTCACAGCAGCAGCGTGACAGGGTTCAGAGAAGCATTTGGACAATGCTCTTGGGCACAGGTGATTGTGCAGGGCCAAGAGGGTGATCCTTGGACTCAATGATCCTTGTAGGTCTTTTCCAAATCCATATATTCTGTGATCCTGTGAACACTTTTCAATATGACAGCAACTGAGCACTGGCACAGGTTGCCCAGGCAAGCTGCAGTCCCCATGCTTGATCTATTCAAAGTCGCCTGAACACAGCCCTGAGCAATCAGCTGAAGGTGGCCCTGCCTAAGCAGGGGGCTTGGATCAGATGACCCCCAAAGGCCCCTTCTGACCTCAAGCAGTCTGTGATTCTGTGAAACATGCAGCAGTCTGACCAATGACAAGAATCCCTCTCAACATAAAGCAGTTCTCATGAACTGCAGATAAGAGTTACCTGCAATACTAATACTCTATTCCTGATGCTACTGTTTGAGAACAGGAACAAACAAAAGATTTGGACAGCATATGGAACATCAAATTAATGTGAAAATCAGAGATGACAACCTATAAACACTCACAATCTACAGGTAAGTACGATCTCTAAGAAATGGCTGCTGTAAGGGAAGTCGCAGCCCAGCTGATGGTGATAATCTGGCCTGAACCACATTCAACTTCATCATACACAGGATGCTCTACAGCTATGCTGATAGTCCAAACCCTCAGGGAGCTACAGCTAGAGCTGAATATAGCAGTCATCACCATACTGCCAGTAGCACATGGAACCCATCCAAACCTTTATCCTGGCTTCTCAGAGAGGAAATTCAGGTGAGATGTCAGATCTAATCTTTGTGGTAAGTGTTATCTGCCAACATGGTACTAGAAAGCATCTGAAGAGAACCATGCAGAACACACCACAAATTGCCTAAAGCAAGGGTAAAGCTCACCTGCACAGCACAGATTTCCCCACAGTCAATTCAAGTCTCTGTGATGGATCCCTACAGAAACTAAACCCACTACAAATATTATCAGCATCTTCTCTAAGGGCAAGGTATACTCTGGTGATGTAGCTTTCACTAACAAATATAGAACACAGAATAAAGGAACGTATTTAGTAACAACCCTACAGGACTTACCTTGGGGAAAAAACAAACTACCCATAGCAGATGCTAATCAGATCGCTTGCTTAATTTCAGGCATTACAATAAGGAGAACTATATATGAAACAATAACCCACCCTAAGAAGTTAAATTAATTGAAAATGTCACAATTGAGCCAATACAAACAGCATTCAAGGACACTGTGTATTTAGGGCAGACAAGCAGCTAGACTAGAACACAATTGCACTAGAAGATCACATAATGCCATGGAGAATTGAGAGAATGCCTGAGAACTTGCTGAGTAAAACATTTACCATGAAGGGCTGCCAACAGCTTGGACACCGTCTTCTGTAATATTTAAATACAAATAGACACGCTTTAAACAGACTGGGCATAAGTTTTTGCAATCCTTACAACATTCCACAATAAAGATGACTTTAGCATTAACAGAGAATATCTCTGGATTTTTCTTAAAGACACCATGCAATATTATTTAATTTCTCTCGTGAATTTCAAAATGTTCCCCTTTTGTTTAAAAACATTCTCCTTTAAAAACTAATTTTATGGGGATTTTTGTTTCACATCCATTACACTGAAAACTAACTCTAATTTTTGCTTTGTAATAATGACAAGCACTAAAGTACATGGCGTGTAAGCGTACTGTCCAAGTAGCCTTAGAAGCCTTTCTCCAATACAAATATTTGTGCACATTTACACTTTGGGACAAAATGTATTCTAGCCCATATTCTACACAAAAAACTATGGTATGGTAACTGATAAATTAAAGGAAGTGTATTTATAAAACATTTGTTTTCTTCTCACATAGACAATATTGCATAGATATAATCAGTATTAGCCATTAATTAATTTTGTTTAGTTTAGTAAATGTAAGGCATAGCTCCATTGTTATTCTCCAGAGCTACCATCTTGCTTTGAGATTTATTGCAATTGTGATGACAGTGTCTGATGTCCTCTTTTCCATCACTATTCTCATCTTCCAGCTAATGAAAATCTTACTTTTGAAACAGAATTTTATAACCATACAGTTCTGGTAATTCTTAACTTCTTAAAGCAATTACTATCTGCTAAAATGTTTGTATTGTGTGATCAAAACAACAAAGACAAGTACCATATATGAAATGAAGAAAAAAAATTAAAGATTATTTAAATGAGAAATTCATAGCAGAATGCAAAATCCACACAGAAACCATGTATATGAAAATATTTAAATACTGTGAAATTACTTTGAAAGCTATCAAAGTAGTGCAAGATGTATTGTAATCTGCTGCTCAAAACCAAATAGTAAAATGTACAGTTTTACTTGTATTATTGTTGTCAATGGAAAAGCTGCTTTAAACAACGCCTTTCTATGTCTCCAGATAGGAGATTTTCTTAGAGAGAATGAAAGTCCAACTTCATACTGTATGGTGATGTTCTTATACCAATGGGAATTGATTTTTTCTTCCCTTTACTCTTTAGGTAAACACTTCTGAAATGTACATTTTCTATAGTCCATATCTGAATTGCACCTTCCAAAAGGGAAAACCTGTGGGCAGCTAAGATGTAAATTTACACACAGCAGAATAACTGCATGCTAGAGACAGTACAAAACAGAACTCAGTGAGGAAATTTCTAGTTTGATTTGCCTAAAACTATGGAAATAGAGATATATTTCTAAGAACTCGAACTAAAACTCAGAATAAAGCATCTGATACAAATTAATTTTTCTACACCAATGCAGTAGAGGCAAAGGAAAAGGTCTGTGTCACATTAACAAACTAAATTTCTACTAAGAAGCCTCCTAAATTGAGAAAAATGTGGTTAATGGAATCTCTGCAAGAGTGAATAGATTGCACTATGGCCCTTACACAGGACAGCATCAACAAAACTAATATTATTTTAGTAATGTCTCCAGCATTATGGTGCTGCCACCTTCCCTTTTCTGTTTTCACCTCTCAATCTTCCATTCATTCACTGTCAAGCAATGCAGCTGATCAATTCTTATCTCAATATTAGCAATGGAGAAATTTTCTACTTAGAACTGTTGAGGTAGTAGAGGGCACACTTCAGGCCATGGTGAACACATTTCCCCTCTATTTTTAAACAGATGCATTATGTCCTTACATGTTTAATGAGCCTTTCACCAGGGAAAGAAAATAAATTATGCACAGATTATGCATAAAGTAGAGATGTCCTCTTGCAAAGGTCCATCCAGAACTCTAGTAAGAAGTGCAACATTCTGTTGCTCTGTCAAGTGTTTCATATATGTTGTTAGAAAGTAGATGAAAATGTAGATGTTTAATCAGTAAAATACTGATTAAACATTCTTATTACCTACAATGACAGGTAAAAAGAACAAAATGCTCCAGTAGTTACTTCTAGAAAGGAGTATGCCTTCAATCAATGAATAAAATTCGAAATGAGGAATTCATCCTCTTTCTATTGAGATTGGCATAGGTGTCACTTCTATGGAAACAGCCAAAACAGGAGGCTCTCAGCATCTGAGAAACTTACATAACTAGAAGGGAAACTAATATAAATAAATGGCTGTACACACATGCACACAGTCTTCCTGTCTCTCCTAAGACAGCCACAACCACATAACACAACTTGGAAACCAGAAAAAAAAATCTATTCCATCAAATTATGACAAATGTAAAGTCTTTGGAAAGAATCTGCTCTCAGAGTTAAAAACCAATATATTTTGCCCTAAGAAAAAAAACAAGCAACAGTTTCAATGGTTTCCCACCATCAGTATTTCCAGAAGGTATTACATTCTACACAGTTTTACAGGACAAGCACGCCTTTTACAGCCTCAGGCAGAAAACCCTTCCCTACTGTCACCTAGTCTGAGTTCTGGACTTCCACCTCTCTGGTAGTTCCTTGTCTTGATTTGATCAATGCAAGAAAATCTGAACACTTACTAGAGGAGCTTCTGTTCAGAAAGAAAATACAGGAACAACTATTATTAAAGCAGCTTACTTTTCAACAAACCCAAAATATACTATACATGGGGCCATCTGATCAAGAAAAAGAAAATACCCTGATGTGCACATGCTTACACATTTCAGGAGCATTAGCTGGACACTTTTACTCACAACATTCCAGGTTTTACCTCGTGAGTAAAAAGCCTGCATCCATACAGAAAATTTAGTGAGTTTTGTGCACTCTGCTTTAACCTGCACTCACATTTTTTCATAAATTCTTCCTCTCTATGACACCAGAAGTTAAAAAGGAAGAGAGAAAATTCTACATCCAGGTATAAAGAGGCAGTTATCTGTAAGGCAGTATTTCAAACCAGACACAGATTTGTCATAAAAACATGTCTCGCTCTCCTGCACCATGCAAGGAACTCCCCTTAAAAGCCCACAAAAACTCCACATTGAGAAGAGAAACCAAAACTCCTCCTTTCAAAAAGCAACCTTCACCTTTTTCCATACAATCTATTCAGCTATGTATTTCCTTTTCCCATGCTACTTGCTCAGGATCACAATCTCAGAGAAGATCAATGTTCATGGAACTATGCCAATAAAGGAACAGTGTGTAAGCAGGGTGACTCCTTAAGACTGAGCTGGATGAAGTACCAGTGCCCTCTCCCCCTTTCACTGTTAAGAAAGTTTACTCTGCGCCTTACTTTTATTTATACAGGACACAGCTCTATCTTTGACTGAAGCATACAGAAATTACAATGCCTACTGCCTAAAGACTGGTAAATCCACACAACGAAATTCCATAGACACTACTGCAGTGGTAAAATGAAACTGAAATTAGCATCCAGTTTTTTTCAGTTTCAATAATATGACCTAGAAGATTCATTATTGTGATTAGAGCATGAAGAAGTAAAAAATTTTTTCAGGCTTCGTAGTAACTTTTCATCCCCAGTGGTATCACATGGTACCACCAACTTATGCAGACTCAATTGTTTTTAAATTTACTAATTACTGAATAGCTTTGCTGTGCTCCAAGAGAGTAGTGTGATTTTCCAGCCTATATGCCAACCCTCCTAAGTAAATACAGTACCATTGTTTAATGCTTTTGAGAAATTTGACAGGAATGGTGTGAAATACTCGCCCATTGAAAATAAACAGCACTGCAAATTTTTGTCATTATGTTTAAACTGAATCCTAAGATTCAATATAAATTCTCAAACTTTTATTTTTATTTTACACAATTCTCTCATCTCTTTAGCCTGGTAGATAGAGCTCTGAATATTCACTTCACTGGCTACTGGCAGAAAACAAGTTAGAGATCCAACTCCCCCAGAATGTCCAGGGGAGACAGATAAAAGCTACTGAACTAAAATTAAAATTAAATATTAACGACTTTCAAAAGGGAGCACAGTTTCTCTACAGACTCTCTTCCAGTTAGCTCCTATACCTTTCACAATATGTCTGTCAGTACCTAGTAAATTAACCTTACCCTAAATTTTTAATCATGGAGCAATCCCATATCGCACACACACACTATTGCCAGGTTAGAGTTAAGATTAATTTTCAGTTTCTTTGGAAAAGTAATAAGCATACATACAGAAAAAAAACCACTTACTCGATGCATAGCCCAGGACATTTCAAGCGTGAACATATCTGAAAGCTTCAGTCAGAAATGAAAACAGTTTTGAAACCTCATTATAAGAGTTAAAGAAAAGGCCCAATCAATTTAAACACCAGACAGCACAGATGCAGAAAAATCCTTCAAAAATGCAGTTCGCATTTACCATTTATATCTACATGGAAAAAGGTGACAGGAAATGACTTACCAGACTAACAAAGTATAAAAATTTTTAAGGTTTCACTTATTTTCTCTCAGTGAAAAACAGTAGGAGCACACTGCTCAACATGCTAATACATATCTGCCTCTCAGAGAATGTTCATAATATTAGTTTTACAATTCTAGAACACTGTGGGTTCGATTTCAGGAATTCAAAAAGGTTACCAGAGAATACCTGATTTGAAAGGAACACTTTCCACAGATCATACAAGACAGGCAGTGTATTGTATCTGAGGGATTAAAACTGCTTCTCAGAAAGCTATCAGAGATACAGATGCTTTCCTTTAACCACTTTGTCCTGCACTCTGTAAGGTATTTCCACACTGACAGATGAGTTATCTTCTGAACGAAGTCAGGAAACAAAAAAGGTAGAGGGACAGGGGCATTACAAAGAACTGTCTAGTATAAGGGAACTGTTTCCAGCAGACACCTGCAGACATGGCAGCACAAACTACTGCCATCTGGAACACAGACATCCCAAGCTCAGTCTCTCATTAGATGAAGGCTTTTCTATTCAAACAGATTCCCCATTTTCTTTTGTGCATTTCTGTAGATCAAGTTGAATAATATGAACTTTCATGCAAACCTTAAAAAAAAATAACGTAATGATCCACTCTAAGTTGGGCTCAGTCATGAGTACCCTCTAAGGCAGGAGCCATAGCCTATGAGGCCAAGTTAGAAAAAGCTAAGTTAGACTGACAGTGTTACAAAAATGCTTTAAAGAAGACAAGTCCAAGGTAAGGTACATGCCTCAGATCTTCATGCCTATTTGGGGCCAAGCTACACCTGACATTCTGTGAAGGTCTCACTCCTCAGAAGGAAGGAGAATAAATAAAAGGAAAAATATAAAAAAATTACACTCAGCATTAGCTATAACTTATTTTAATACTAGAAAACTCACACTTATGTTTTGTGCTTTATTGGTAAGCTAATACATTGACAAACATTATGTTATTATTTAAAAACCTCTCCAAATCCTCTAGGAGCAAATCTAGCTCAAGAGCAAAAACACAGTGTTTGACAACATGATTTTTTTTTATTAAGCATGTACATTTCAACTCCTTTTGGTATCTCATTTGGTAGACATCAGTAAAACGAGAATTTTCCCTTTTTTCTTTGAAAAAATGAAGCAATTCCTTGAATTTATTTGCCTTTAATCCTCAAAACAATTTCTGTAGCTCACACCAGATGCCAAAAAAGAATATGAGAAATTCTGTATCATTTGCAGATGAACTAGGCAATTAAAATGGCTTCACTACACTAGGTTATGGCTTCTGTAGAAGTCCTCTTCATAAGTGTCATAACAGCAAGAGTCAGTCCCACCATATGAGTACGCAACTTGGACTTTCAGTAGAAAAGTTTCCAACTACTGCTTTTGTGATCGAAATTTGAGCAGTATCAGCCAGATAAAGGAACTAACTCTAATCCTAACTTTCCCATCTCAACCTATCACTCCATCCAGTGCATGACTCCACTTTTAATTCCTCGCTAAAACCAGCAGTTTGCACCAGTTATAAAAGTCTCAGGCACAACACTATTGAAACCAATGTAAACCAAATTTCATTCTATAACTCAGCCAGTTGAATATAATTTGTAGACATTAACTTTAACCAAAAGCATTAAAAGAATACACCTTATATGGTTCTGCTGTTACTCTACAAGAGAGCAAGCAGATGACACTAGAAAAACTCCTGGAAAACCACGATTATCCCGCAGAACAAACGGCAGATTATTTTCTTTTTTCTCTGCCATGTGCTGGCCATCCCACTAGGACAAAAAAACCACAACAAATACAAAACAGTAAGAGTAAATCCCCACTTGCCTAAGGAATACAGAACAT
This sequence comes from Emberiza elegans, assembly GCA_024865655.1. Lineage (NCBI taxonomy): Eukaryota > Metazoa > Chordata > Aves > Passeriformes > Fringillidae > Emberiza > Emberiza elegans. Next base: position 19,636,801 of record JALJVW010002597.1, on the reverse strand, counting down.
TCTGACATGCTCAACTTAAAAACTATCAAAAAACTGAGTGCTTCTGTCTAGGGTTGGTAACTGGTGAATTATTTTCCATTCACCTTTTCTGCTGCTGTAAAACTGTTGAGTGGTTTTCTTGTACACACCATCCCCCTTGGCAAAAGTCTGTGCTCCACCCCTTGTCAAATACCAACTCACCTACATTTATACCTAAACTTTGTCTCAGGGCTGTAAGCCTTCAAGTAGGATTATTAAATTATCTTATAAGCAAAACAAATAATTTCTTTCCACATCATGAACCTCTAATTGGTAATGCTGAGCACTCCAGCTCCATATATACACACCTATCTCTTTGCTAAAGTTAAAAGCAAATGCTTCAATCTCTGTTTATCTTCCACAGGCAAACAGAAATCCTGTATCAATAACTTCTAGTTAAGGCTGACCTGAGCCGAATCAGATCAAAAATCTATAGTGAAAGCATTTGCAAAATGCCAGCTCCAAAACTGCACCCAGTTTTGTAAAAAGGCTCCGTTCAAAGCAAACAAAACCAAACTCAACCACCAGGATTGACATTTAATATCAAACAGATTTCCCACCTCTACATACATTGTACAAAATCTGCATTACCAGTGTCACAAGGCAGTTATTGAAAAGTCATTATCATGCTCACTCAAGGCAGAACTCTGAAGAGCTGTTTTCCCTTGGAATACTGACACAGATGGACAAGGGTATCCCCTCTTCCTCAGGAATTTGCCCTTTTGTCACTGCGATTTCCACTCATCCTTCTCTTCTTCATTCCCCTGCTGCTTTGAATGCTCCACAAGCACTTTTTCATACATGAAAGCAAAACTAAATCATACATTGATTTCACATCATAATCTTTCTAGTTGAATTCTACTGCAAGGAAAGTATTTAAACAATTAATTTTAATGTACCAGCAATACAATTTTTTTCCATTATGTTCCAATCTGAAGACAAGAAGAAATCCAGTAACAGAACGTCAACATTAATTTAAGAGGAGAAGAAAAATTACTTAATAATACTACAGAAGGATACCATTCTTCAATAGGTCATGGAGGCATAAAATTTTCAACAAATTCATTCTTGTACTACTGTATATTCCTGCTAACAGGCTGGGGCACAACCGAAAAATTGTTAATACCTTGCTGCACAAACTTACATAGTGGAAAGAGAAACTAACTTTTATAGTCTCTGTTTCCCTGATCAGCAGTAAAAGTGGGGAAAGTGGCAGGAAGCCTCCTACTTGCTTTCCCTTGAGCAAAGGGCAGAAAATGAGTTGCAGTTAACCATGAAATGCAACTCCATATTCTATTTAATAAGTGATACTAAATACTACTATAGGCATGTTCTAGTGAAGAAAGCTGTGCACCTAGAGAGCCAGAACAGCACAGAAAAGCAACAAGAATAACTTGCTACTAGTTTCATCTAACCAACTGGAACCTGTAAGTACACTCAAAACTCAGGAAACTTTCTCTTCAAGAACCCAGTTACGGACAAGTGTTTTGTAAACGTGCTCGTGTCCTTACTAGAGTACAGTACCTTGCTGATTTCAATATAAGGTACAACATAAAAGGCAAAAAGAGTTTTCTAACACAAGGGAGGGGAGAAAAAAAAGTCTGTTTTGGACACAGTAAATGCCATGTCAGTTTCAACTTCTCCACCCACCCAACCCTGAGTCTTTCGGAGAACAGGGAACCAGAGAGGGAAGACAGGGGCCCAGACACAGACTGAGCTAAAGGGCTTCCACTGAGAATCTAGAAGCCAAAGCTCCTTTTGGCTAAGCAAAAAGGAAGGCTGGGTATAAAACAACTCAACCCTTGCAGTTAGCTGCTTACACAGGTTCTACAGCTTCTCAGCCTCAAACCTGATGGAGAACACACAAGAGAACATGGGACTTCTCCACCTGCTCAAGAATACAATCTCACTCTAAAAGGATTTTCCTCAATTTTCAGGGCCTGAATTCCTTTGAGTTTCACTAAGAAAAGAGAAATGGAAGAAATAGGCTAAACCTGGCAGCTCTAGAAAGAGTTTTCAGATTTTAAACATAAAAATGTTATTCTAATCCTGGTTCATAAAGATGCTTTTTAACTAAAATGACTTAGTATTTGGTGAACATGTTTAAAGACTGTTTCTTAGTCACTGTTAATATTAAATAATGAAATTTAGAACTTCTTTCTGTTAACTAAAAAAACTAAGGGCTACCTACACACACAAAGTAATTAAGCTTAGTATTTGTCCTGTTTGTTGGACACTTACTGATTTCTAGTTCATTTGTCTATTCATGGTCTAGGAATACAGCAAACTGGAATTTCACAGAAGGTTCACAAACACAGGAACTTAAAATTGATGACTTAGTTGAATAAGAAGTTATCTCAAATGCTTTGTATTTATTTAGAGGCATTGCTACCGTTAGTAAAACTGACTGCTTTTATGATAATAAAATGTTAGTAAAAATTTCACAGAAATAATCTTCAACTTGAATTTTATAAATTACGTATCATTACATCAACACAATTATTTGCCTAGTTTTTAATAGAAAGTAGCTAGACTCTTATTTTAACACCCTGCTAAGTCTAACTAAAGAACAAGCTGCCATAAGAGAATATAAGATTTACTACTGGAATTATTTTCTGAAGTGTCCTAAATGAACATACACTCTCAAGTCCTACAGACAACATCATCTTCAAAAGTCTGAAGTGAATAAGCCATGAGTTTCCCCTCCTTGTAAGTTAAGGCACAATTAATTTCTCAGGTCCAGGTGTGTGGATGGAGTCACAAGTGACCATTCTGTCTGCAGGGAGTTACTGCAGCTTGCTGTACAGCAGAGACAACAGTTTCAAGTTGAAATAATTACTCCTGCTCTCCTGTAAATGGACATTCTCTACTTTGTTGCAGAACCTGCAGAAAGGACCACAATAAGTATCTTAAAATTCCTTTCACCAAGGCATGGTCACAGTACACAGCGCTGCTCACAATGTCAGATGTTTATGCAGTACTAACTCACAATAAATATCTTATAAATCAAGTGCAAAATAGCTTTCTTTCTGTCAAAAAAAAAATTCAAGTGGAAACAAATACACAAAATCTGACCTTTACATGAAGAAAAGCTCATTTAGTTACTACCAAGAAAAACTGGTTCTGTTACAAAAGCGTTCAGCACTCTGCATCTCTAAATCTATTAGATTAATATTCCTATATATTGTTCCTCAGCTAGAGCATACCAGGACCCCGGACAGAGAAAGAAAAAAAAAACCCAAACAAAAAGAGACAAACAAACAAAAAACCAAACCAAAAAAAAACCAACCAAAAAACACCCCCAAAAGACACCAAAACAAAAACAAAACAAAAAACCCAAAAAATAAGCAAGCAAGCCCCCCCCCCAAAAAACAAACAAAAAAATCTCCCCAAAAAACAAAACAAAACACCCCCCCCAAAAAAAAAAAAAAAAACCAAAAAACAGAGTGGAAAAAAAAAGACTGAAATGCACTGGACACCTACTGCTACCCACAGCTAACAGATACATTGATTTGGAGAATATTACCAGCCATCTTGATTTTGGAGTCAGACATACTCTTTTTTACAATTCAGTTGTGCACAGATTCAAGAGCTCATTTAGAAAAAAGAGAAATATTCAGACTGATACACTAGCTGCAGCCACATATCAGCTATGTGCCGATTATCAAAACAAGTCACTGCTATGCCTATCTTACATTAAAACTTTACAGTTAAAAGTTTCCAGTTATACAATACTTTTAACTCTTTGAAATAATAATTAGGGACACTAACAGAAGCAGTGCAGAATAAAGAATAATGTTTGAGCAATTTCTAAACATTAACTTTTCTATGTCAATTGAGTGGATGTCAACACTCATTATATGCATTTGCATTTTTGGGATTATTTACACCTATCACAATTTTCTCTAGATATTACTGAGTCTCAAGGAAAAAAAGAAGCCAGCATTGTCAAACTCTAGCTTTCAAATTGCTACTCAAAGTGTTTCAGCAGATGGCAGCTCTGCTGAGAACTTGAAGCTAAGCACTGACTTTGCTGAGACAGAAAATGTCATGGTGAAAGACTGCATTCACCTACACTGGGATCAACATTCTATTTCTTCACATATTGCAGGGCAAGGCATGTCAACAGAGGAGAATGAAAGCTTGTCTATGAAGACCAGTAATGCCATACTAAACATTGCTAGAACACAAAGGTAAATAGCACAGTGTATTTCCTTCTCAGCCTGGAAATGAGCCAGACTGGTATTTACCTTCACAAACACCCTCTAAAGTGTTTAAAGTTTTAGGGTTTTTTTTTCCTACTCTGAAGCAAAACACAAGACAGAAGACAAAACTCCAGCATCTTTTGTTAAAAGAGCAAAGCCTGTAACTTACAGAATTACCAAAAAGGAAATGAGTCTTTTGTTTCTGATGGAGCTCACCACAAACAACTTCCAGTGAATAGCGTGTAAACTTTGAGCAACTATTTGAGATGTAAAAGTGTACTTTTGGTCATTTCTAATGCTTACCAACCTCCCAAGACATCTACTGTCTGCTCGTAATTTGCTCTCCACTTATATGGGACCTTGTACACAGAGCTGGACAGAAATGCCCCAATCCCAAAATGTAAAACCTCCAGTTATTTAGGACCTGAAACCTAATAAAAATTATACCAATGCTGCTAAACTATTAATGTAGATAAATGCACATAAATACAAAATAAATGCTTAGAAAGCTCCAAGGCTCTTCCTTATGCACTGGATCATTAACCTTGCACATCATGAAATTCATCTGCTCAGTTTTTCAAGTAATGAACAGCTAGGATGTGGGTAACATTAGTAGTTAAAAATATACAAACTAGAGCCTCTTTCCACATTTGTCTGATCAGAAGCCTTAATGCATAAGAGAGAGACAAAAATCTTGCATTATGTTCTGAAGACTATTATTAGAGGTGCTTTTGTTGAAGCAAGAAAAGAGCCATCTCAGAAGACAGACTCTACAGAAGACCCCAAATCAGGTTGCTTGCTCAGCTTCAGCACTTCTGATCAACCACGGCAGAGCATTTGTGTCCAACCTGACTGCAACCCAACAGCTCAGAATCAACACTCCCGATTCATGGTTTCCAAATACTTTGGCCCAGTAATAGTTAATAATTAAAATACATAACTGCATTTATTTATACCAGAAGATTAGGGGTGGCATTGCAGGATAGCAAAATCCTACACTGAGCTTGAAAAGTCAAGCAGTCTGAAATAAAGAAGTGCCTGATCTAATCAATTTTTTACACTTGTGATCTGACCTCTTTATTTAATTTTAAATTACTTTCATAATGCATGCAAGTCACAGAGCCTGTCTTTTAGAGGACCCTTAACTTCCTTGCTGGGTAGAATGAAAGAAATTCAAAATGTGCACTTGGAATTTAACAGAAGGCAAAGCAAAGCTAAGCTCCTTTCTGCTCTTGACTTTGTTTTAACCCCAAGCACCATTCCAAAGAAAAATCAAAGATAACTAAATTCTACCTACTTCCTCTGCTACAGAATTTAGAAGACTTTTATAATGTATTTATGGTATTTATTTTCAGGATGTTGAAAGTTATTCTTAGGTTTACCAAGAGAAGCATTAAATACCTTTGCAGTTCCATAGAGTTATGGAGGTGTGTATTTTTAAAACTTAAAGCATCAAAATTTTTATGTCTTGGGGAAGGGAGATTAAGAAAGGACTGCAGTTAAAAGGCTTCTCAAAGTTGATACCCAATACCTTTGGATGTTTAGCATCTGTGCTTTAGATTCTTATCTATGTACAGTGAACAAGAATATCACCACCTCTGACTCACACAAATGTCAAGATGGTAAATTACTTGTTTTCTTGAAGCACTAGGGGGCTAATGAGTTCTTTAAAGAAATTCTCTAAAGAAAATAATTATTCTCTATTCAGCTCAATGTACAAATGTCATCCCTATAATGTTGCAATTAAGAAGGCATACCTTAATATTACTTAACAGTAAGGGGGCCTATTCATTAGAAATACTACCGACCATGGTGCTTTCAGAACCCCAAGCATCCTCACATCAAGGCAGAGTAGCTGTTTAAAGGAGAAATTTTCAGCAAACAGAGCTTACTTAGATGATATTTAACTACTTGTGATTTAAACCAGGAGATTAGGCCAGTAATCTTATGCTTTCCTGTACTCTGATCCTTTTATCATAATTAAAAGTCAGTTACAATGCATACACACAGATTGGCTTAATTATTACAGCACTGTAACCTGTTTCATCATTTCCTAAATCTTCAGTGCCAGATTCAGTCAACAGCCTATGCTTTCTGCAAAGGAAAGGAATAACATTTTACAGGCTGAACTACCAGAGATGCAGTTATTTCAGGTGACTTTTCAAGAAAGGCCTTATCTGTATCTTCAGCATAGGATTACACACACACACATATCTGCCCCCATAATAGAGAGTCATCTACTTAAAATTAAGGATAAAGATATTCCTGCTGAAAACCGTTTTAAGCTACTTTTTTCTCCCTGACTAATATTTAAGTGATATTTAGTCACTTATTTAGTAAGGGGTATTTAATGTGGTAACAAGGAAAAGGATTATCTAAAGGGGTATTTTTCCCCCAATAGTTGCAAAATAGTCCAACAGTTTAAATGTAACTTTTTAAAAATTCCATCTCATTCAGTGTAAAATTTTAACTTCTTTATCTCTGAAGACAACAGTCATTAAACTTCTCATTTAATTAATACTACATGGAAACTCAGTCATAGACTGTTGGGCTTTTTTCAAAGAGGCAGGAAATTATACTTGTATTGACTAAATCTGCATGAGCAGTTTGCCCTCTGGTGACTAACTTCGTGAAAACGTTTTGCAATACATATAAGAAGACTGGTATGAATAAACAACAACTGGCATGTTTGCTGGCTCCGTAAGAAAAATCATTAAAAGTTTTAAAATAAATGGTATGCATTGATTGTACCAGTGCAGTATGATTTCCTTTAAATTAAGAGAGAAACAAACTGGACTGAAGGTAAAAGTGTCAAGAAGATGAAGAACAGAAATTCAACTGCAGTAACAACACATATAGAAAAGAACTGAAATTCCAAAACTTTGCCTAAGATTTCTGAAGGCTAAGACAAAACAAAGGAACAAAAGGTCCCTATCTGCATACATTTCCCAAGTGCCTGAAAGGCAAGTCCAAAATCAGGTTGTCCAAAATCAGTAGAAAAATAGTATCATCTCTCAGAAATTGATGACAAAAAGAAGTGCAAAACAAAAAAACTCCAACTTGTCCAGTATCACAAAGAAATTCTCATTGACTGTGAAAGGATCCTATCTAGTAGCTAGACAGCTAGCTCACGTTTCTTTCATATGAAATGGCTAAAGAACTGAAAAGTCATCAGTTACATTTCATTCTATTATCCAGATCACATTTATCCCACACACCTGCTTTCCCTAACAGCTTAAATCACCTTAGCAAACAGCTGTACTTCCCTTACAGCTAGCTGCTCAACAAAACGGTCTTCACAAGGGAGGTTGTTCTTGGTCTTGCCCTGCTTATGTATGCAAGGACTGCTTAAATGTTGTCTGAGTTAGCTGCCATGACCATTCACGCAAATTCTTTCCCACTGTCCTTAGCTAAGAGTTGCTGTTGGACAGAACTAACTAGTTCCATTTGGAGATGCTCAAGCATGTAGATGTACAAGTTAATAGTAATGACAGAGGAAAGGAAATGCTGGGGGTGGAATCCAAGAAAGAATTGCAAAGTAGAGTTAACTTCCTAAATTACTGTTGTGTCTTGCTTGAATTCACCAGGAGGTTTAGTTAGTTTGAAGACCAGTAGAAGCTGGATAATTTCTTCAATGATCACAAATTTTGATCATAAACACACATCTTCCCAGCTACCTCAAAATGGTAACTTCCTCTTGGTCACCTAGCACATAACCTTAGCACTCTAAAAAAATAAATGCTGTTTCTAGACTCCTTCCCTTGTAAAATACCTTCTGAAAACAGCTCTTTCACCATCTGGCATTCCTCCTGCTTTCTCTCTCAGCCTCTTGTGTGGCAGTACAAGGGAAAAGAAAAAGGTAGCTGCTAATCCTGTACAATTTTGACTTGACATTAACAATCAGAATCCTAGAAAACATGCCGTCAGCTTGACAGATATCCTTATGAATTTCTAAATACTCCTCAGGCAGTAGTACCTAACATATCGAATGGCAAACTACATTTTATTTAAAAGATAAACCATGAACCTGCATAATACTTTTTAAAGGAATGAGTTGAATGTTTCTAAAACACACACTCTGATATTGCCCTCACTTCTCAGGCAGAAAGAGTTAAATATCCTCTTTTTATTCCCCAAAGGCTGTTGGTCCCACACAGAGGTGCCATGTTTTATTTAAAACATGTTCTCTCTCAGTAACCACTTGTTCTAATTGGCAAGGCAAGGCTGGGTCCCCAAAGCACACAGCTCGTTATATTCAGTTTGGATTACAAAAACACGATGAAACAAACTGCATCGAAATGTACAAATTAACAGCTCAGGAGTGCACGACACGGACATGGAATTACATTGTAATATGGAACAAACTCCAGAGGGAGGCTAAGGAACAAATCACTAGTGTCACTATAAACTATAGAAGGGCTCCAAACGAGCAAATACACAAAACAGCACTTTTCCGTAAATCAACCAAATTGCTAAATTAGAAAAAAAGGAATAACATTTCTTCTTCTATCTTATGCACACATTTATAAGGGAACAGAGTCATAAAAAAGTTAAATAAATTAAACCCGTGGGTTGCACATCCTCAATAGGTAACTCCACTTTCATGCTGGCAAAGTGCAAACATCATGGCAATTAAGTAGTATTTCTAAACATTTTTTTTACATCAACACAGAACCTATACACAAGAGACTAAATTACAGCCGGTGCTTCAACGAGTCATTTGGAAAGGTTACAAGTTGGAAGGGGAACAAGATATTAAGGAAAGAGAAAGAAACTGGTTTTCCCATAAAGAAAAAAAAACACACTAGAAAACAAAGCTATGAAAAATTAAAAATAATGTAAGTCTGAGGAAATAAAGTGCTTGAGCACTATTCTTTGCTTGCAGATCAGTCTGTACAATGGGACTGCCAATCCCCTGAGATAAGAAAAAGAAAACACATGGAAAACATCAGTGATGTCTTGTCAAGACAGAGAAAAAAATTAAATTAAGACACTTTTGTAGTCTTTTCAAGTAGCCAGTACTGAGAAAAGGTCATATTTTTCTGTGAGTGTAATTCATATTTTTAACAAATGAGCCCCAGTCTACTAGATGGAATTTTGCAAGATGCAATCCAACAGCCACTAATGTCCTACAGGGTGGTTTGCTGAGAGGATTGATTGACTGTAAAATGATAATAGTTATTAATTAAAGGGCATTTAATTTTACTAGACTGTGTTGGTGAAAAGACCCTTATGCGACAGGAAAACACTCTACTAACTTAAAGAAGCCAGAAAGAAGAAAAGAGAAAAAGAACCTGTCCTATCTCAATACACAACATTTGAGTGACAGATGTGAAAGAAATTCTTTCTTCCACTAACAATTGCACAGAAACTTCATGGGTCTGTCCTCTATCAGTGCTTGCCCCTTCCCACTATTTCATCCAGGGGAACTTAAAGGAGGATGAAAAGGAACAAAATAACTGAATACACCAAACCAGCAGCTGAGCCATTGGCCCTGTTGACACCCTTCGTTGCACTGCTGTGCACACAATGCCTTCACACAGCCAGGTCCCGGGAAGGTGAGGGTTGTGCCTTCTACTCAGCATCTTCCACACCTTTTTATACAATGCACAGCCAAATCATATCAGTATTGACACAAGGCAACACAGGAGCACTGTACTCTGCAGCTTCCATGCCATGACAACGTAGATATGGACACCTAAAGTCATGTTTTACTAACTTCACTCAACATGTGATCTGTATTTTAACTCCAGCAAGGCTAGAAAGCTTCAGGTATCCCTCTCTCCCAAATTTCCAATTCTCCTGTATATACTGAGACCTAGGAAGGTACTGTATAAATATGCTAGATGATTTGGTTGATGTTTACTTCTGACAAATGTAAAATGATTAGTCCTAAGCTTAGATCATACAACTGCATTTAAATAAATTAATTTTCTCCTGATTTGTATTTCCCCTCTAAACTTTTAAGACAGGTTAGGGTGAAAAGCGGTCAAGTAAAAATCCCTTCCCAACCTTTCCACAAAATATTGCCCTGTTTTAACAATCCAAACAGAGCTACTACTCAGATTTTTAAATTTTTTTAAAGCCAAAGAATAATGCATACTAACAGAGTAAAAGAAATTATTTGGGTCAGCAGTGCGAATCAAGGGTATAAATAACTGAAGCAGTTTATCCAATTTTTTTCTTAATTCCATTTCATGGTGACTCTCTTTTTCAAGCTTAGCACACGTGTCACATTTCAAGCTTACTAATTATGCTAAAACATCTTTTTCCTACCAGGTTTACCCATTTAGAAATTCTTTGGGTACAGAATAAAAGAAATTGAGTGTATGCCAAACAATATCTATGGTTATATCTGAAATGTTACATTCTTTACTAGAAGGTGCTCTAGAAATACAAAACATTTTTGCTGCCACTGTAACAGCTATACAATTTTCCAAAGAAATATGTAGCTGCAAGCTTGACTGTGTAATAGAAGTTAAAGATGAAGCTTGACTACTTTCAAACTCTAGTCAGTGAGGGCCATTTTTTATAGCAAGCAGTCCACGTACTTCAGAGCACAAAGATGTGAATACAGCAGCAAATTCTAACCTAATGAAGCAACATATTGAGGCACTGGCTTCTATTAGGAGTCAACAAAGGGAATGCCACATTGAAAAAAGAAATGTCTTGTGTAGTGGTAAAGAAAACTAGTTCTTGGTAATGTTTTCAAATTTCTGGAAACACTTCTTGCTGCTTTCCTAACAAAGTACTAAAACTTGTGGATTCACATCAGAAATTACAAGTGTATGAAAAATACAAACATAACAGATTTGTATCATTCATTTAGGACTGAAAACTTTATGAACACAATGCCTAATGAAGCATAATTTAGTAATTACCATACAATAGGGTATAGCAAAAAAAGCGTAACTTGAACTAGCAACATGCAAGATGCACCTGCTGCAAAGATTTCCAGTAAGCAAGAATCAAACCAGTACTTAATTAACAGCAAAATCTATTTAGGCAGGAACGCTGATTTTTGCCAGGTCATGCTTACAATAGGAGTCATTACTGCCAGACGTGGCAGCAATAACAGACAAGTTGTAAAGAGCTCCCAAGATTTACAAAAACTGAGAGAAAAGGAAATTGTACTACTCAGTAAGTCTGAGACACAAAAACCTGCCAATTTTGTTAGCTCCAAAAACTGCATGTGATTTAAGCATGACAAAATAAAGATCTGCTCAACAAAGGAGGGAGGTTAAGATATGCAAAAATATGAAGTAACTCTATAGCCAGATACCTGAGTTCAGGCAATAGGTGAATAATCTGACACTTCTAGATTCAGATGGTATATAGACATTAATATGTACTAGGTTTCTTTTTCACTCCTTATTAGATCTTTTCAATTCAGGAACATAAAAAATACTATCAAAATTTCAAAATTTAATAACAACCTATCACAGAGCATACATATTGAAAGTACAGATGCGATACTGACTTTCTGCTACTCTAATGAAGATTAAAAATTTCTAATTTTTTACTCATCAACAATCCAGTAATTAAAAAAAGGTGTTTTACTTCAGCCTAAAAATAAGACCGAACTATGAGTGGAAGCCCCTAAAACTCAGACAATTCTTGGGTTATGGCTGAGTTATTTTTTCAGTTTCAGTGACGCTGATCTAGTACTTGGCACAACATGAATACAAATATTGCACAGCTGGATTAAGGGACAGATACCCACCTCTAGAAGTTCCAATTACATGTTCAGACAGAATGCCTATGATTTTGATTCACAAATCCATGAAAACTCTGACCATATTTTAACTTCTTCCAGTTTTGTAACTGCATCTCTCCACCAAACCATCCAGCACTGCACTTACCTTTAGCTTCACACACTACTGAAAAAGCTGAAATCCATTTCCTGCACCTCTCTTTCCATTGCTGATAGAACATAACACAAATTAAGCCTTCCAGGCTCACAATCAAATAGATTAAAGACAGACTGCGTTTTTGGGGGGTGATGTAAGTAGAAAGTGTAGTCTTATCATTTTCTCTATTTAAATTTTTGTTCTTACTCTGTAATAGTTCATTCTGTGACTGTTCCCAGAGGTTCCAATTAAAACTGAATTCTTGAGGTACCAGGTGCTGTTTCCATGAATGCAGAATTCCTGCCTGAAAGATTCTACTTTATCAAGCGGCATTTCAAAAGGTACTCAAACAATGTCCCTACCTGAAGTTGATACTAGAACATCCATAAACCTAATGGGAGCAAAGATAGGTTAATAAAGAGTACTTCTGAAAATTTTAACTTATCACTGTCCTGTATTTAATCACTCAAAATTCACAGTTTATTATATTGAAAAAATAAATGCTGCAGCATTCTTGAAAGATGTGGTGTCATTAAGGGAGATACTCTGGCCATGATTTACATTTTTTTACTTACCAGCCTATATTCTGACCAAAAAAATAAACATCAAAAAGCCTCCCAAACCCACACCACTTTACTGCATTTGTATTCTAGATGCATGGGAAGTCTGAAGCAACTCTGTCTTCACCATCTAAAGAGCATACTTATTTGAAGCACTTCAATATGTAGGGTTACACTTGTTCTGTATCTGGAGACTGTGAGGCATTGATAACACATGGTCAGCACTGAATTGGAGACAGAATGTTGTGAAGTACTTTGCAGAAGTACAATTAACTTGAAATTATTTCAGAGAAGCTCTTGAACATTTTAGAGTCTGTTGCTTCCACAAGGATTAAGTAAAGTCAGGTATTCCTTACTGGAACAAGCAGATGGTGTGAAGAGGAGGCAAAGAGAGCTGAAGAGGGTAGCTAACTTTAAGCTCTTCTGCAGTATTTATCAACCCTTATCTGCAAGCTAAGAACTAGTCTATGGCAAATGAACAGCAATTTTTGGTTGTACAGAAGAGCTTAGTGAACTTTCTTGATCTAGATGAAAACAGTGGGCAGTTACAGACAAAGGGCCGCACGCATCTGTGCAGTATGCAGTTAATTCTTGCCATACACTTATCACTTCTTGCCAACAACTTATCTCAGTAGTATCTTGTGAGCACTGCTCCCATGTTTAATGAAAAAAAAAGTACAAAAGATAGCCAAAAAAAAGGAATGTCAGTCTCCCTGCCATATTATCTGGTTGCTTTTGCAGTTTGTTTCATCTTTGGACAAATGTGGGTGAAAATTCAGTGAATTTACTTTGATAATAAATTTAGAAAACAGAAGCACTTGGTCAAACAATAAGGCAAACTGACATTACCCTTTGCTCCAATTCTGGGCGAATGAATCTGATTTATGTCAAACTTGATCTTTTTTCTCCCAAGGAATAGGTGTCATTGTTTAGGTATTCCCAAATCTAGTGCCCCACTGAAACGCCACACCACAAACTGCTCCCTCAATTTCCCCTCCCCTAGTGGTAGGATGGAGAGGAGAACTGGAGACACAAAGGTAAAGATCTCAGGCTGAGATAACAACAATTTACTGGAAGCAGCAATGAGATAAGAAAAGGAACATTAACAGCGACAATATTAGTAACAAAAATGTACCAGAGAGAGGAGAGTGGTTCACATGCAAAATGCTCAGAACTGGCGTTACCCAACCACTCCCTCTGCAAGACCTTCTTGACTGGAAGGCAACCCCTTCTCCCTGCAGGAGTGTCCCTTTTCCCCACCCCTGGCTATGAGGTAAGATGGTACAGAATAACCTCATGTAACCTGCACAAAGTAACCCTGTCCTGGCAGAACCAGAACTATGGGGAAGCCAGGAAATGCAGAAGGAAAGAGGACTTCATGATCATGTATTTACAAACTTGTTGATAGTTCAGAAAGTCTCAAAAACCTGCTAAAATAGGGAGGTTCTGTGAATAAATCATACTTAAACAGAATGTTTCATCACTTCAGGACTTGTTGACCTTCTCCCCTGGTACATGTAAGAAAGGAATGCTTACACAAATGTAAGGGTCTTTCCTACAGTGCATGTCTGAAATTATTTTTTTTTTTAAAAAAAGGAAGACTGGATTCTTCCATCTAGAAAAAAATGAGCAAAAAAAGTAATTTAAAGAGTTACTAACCTTTTTCATTGTGTGGGTTTCTTTTTTCTGAAATAAAAGAAAAAGGAAATGATGGTCAAGACAAATAGTCTTTTGGAATTTTTCCTCTGCTTCAACACATTTGAATAAATAAATTGCCATTTTAAAAGAGAAAAAAAGAGGAACTAGTTTTCACATCCCTTCTCTGGAGTGCCTGAAACAGTGAAAAACATCTTTCAACACCTTACTTGCCTAAAATCTTGCTACCTGTGGTGGTTCAATTTACAGATACAGGAGTACATATCTTTCTATATCAGTATGTAGCTAGAAACCCAATATAGAAAAATATGCTAAAAATATTTCAGTAACATCAGGGGGAAAAAAGAAAAAATAGAAAACCACTTTTATGTTGGAATGATGACACTGAGAGGTTTTGAGTTATGACTCCAACAGAGCTGGCGTAGTTTTAATACTACTTGTTGAAGGAACCATAGTTAAGATTTAAATAAAATAAATTTGTCTTTTTCCACAGTACCTCTATTCCAACCACTAGCAGCTCTTCAAGTTACTAAAACTCTTAAAAAGTCTTATTTCATTAAAATAAACAGGCTGTAAGGAACATCTTGAAAATTTAAAACCATAAGCTCTCCGACCCGCCCCCCACCAATCACACAAGGTCTCATCTTAAAATTTTACAGCAGAGAAAAATTAACTTTATCAGAGGTAATAGCACTTCAGAAAAACTGCAGAATAGAAGCCAAGTACTATTATTTTCTTTAAAAAGAAACAAAATTTCAAATAAACAAACAAAAAAAATCCAAACCCATAAAAACCAAAAGAAAAGATGCTGTGTCTAATGCCTGGTCTTCTGGCTGTGAAGTGTTGGGTACTCTGTTAAACTCAGCAAATGAGGGATTGGCTGTTTTGATGTCACAGAATCAGAACACCTGCATTGCTGAGTACACAAACACAAGTTACTTATAGTGCTAATATAAATATAGCAGTCCTACTGAGTCAAATCAAAGACTTTTTTGTGACTGTGGTCAGTAGGGAAAGAGTACAAGAAATGACTCAAAGAGTACAAGAAATTACAATATACCATTTCCAGAGATCCACGCCTTTGGAAAAGAGCCAGAGAAATACATTTTGCTGAACAACCTTTTAGCAATCTTTATTTCCCAGTTGTTTGTTTAATGAAGTGATGCTGAGCCCGAGATCTGAAATCTAAGCCAAAAATCTTTTTGTTCTGTTGTTTTAAAAATGCTAAATAAGCTTTAAAGTTTAAAAAAAATGCTGGACCTTTAAAAATTTTATCTGCTGCCCCAAGGCAGTTAAAAATCATAAACTATGACAGGACCTTAATTACAATTAAAAGTAAGCTTACAATACTAAGTAATACCAAAAAATTAATTCAGAAGGGCAAAGCTACAAGCTGCTAACAGGAAAAGGTCAAAAATAATTCCTAAGATTTTACACAATAGCAATGACCATACAATAGGAAAATAATATGAAGTCTACCAATGACTTACTGATGATTTAATGTTCAAGGGCTGCAAGTTAGAGAAAATGGAACAAAGTGTTCTATACCAACTTTTTCTTTTAATTTTTTTTCCCATTATATAGATCAGAAGTTATTACAAAATAAATCCTACAAAATTCCAAATTACAATTCAGACTTATGTGTTGTGGAAACCACATCATCCATACAGGAGCTGTGCTGGCAATGGGGCTAATGCCTGGTCTTCTGGCTGTGAAGTGTTGGGTACTCTGTTAAACTCAGCAAATGAGGGATTGGCTGTTTTGATGTCACAGAATCAGAACACCTGCATTGCTGAGTACACAAACACAAGTTACTTATAGTGCTAATATAAATATAGCAGTCCTACTGAGTCAAATCAAAGACTTTTTTGTGACTGTGGTCAGTAGGGAAAGAGTACAAGAAATGACTCAAAGAGTACAAGAAATTACAATATACCATTTCCAGAGATCCACGCCTTTGGAAAAGAGCCAGAGAAATACATTTTGCTGAACAACCTTTTAGCAATCTTTATTTCCCAGTTGTTTGTTTAATGAAGTGATGCTGAGCCCAAGATCTGAAATCTAAGCCAAAAATCTTTTTGTTCTGTTGTTTTAAAAATGCTAAATAAGCTTTAAAGTTTAAAAAAAATGCTGGACCTTTAAAAATTTTATCTGCTGCCCCAAGGCAGTTAAAAATCATAAACTATGACAGGACCTTAATTACAATTAAAAGTAAGCTTACAATACTAAGTAATACCAAAAAATTAATTCAGAAGGGCAAAGCTACAAGCTGCTAACAGGAAAAGGTCAAAAATAATTCCTAAGATTTTACACAATAGCAATGACCATACAATAGGAAAATAATGTGAAGTCTACCAATGACTTACTGATGATTTAATGTTCAAGGGCTGCAAGTTAGAGAAAATGGAACAAAGTGTTCTATACCAACTTTTTCTTTTAATTTTTTTTCCCATTATATAGATCAGAAGTTATTACAAAATAAATCCTACAAAATTCCAAATTACAATTCAGACTTATGTGTTGTGGAAACCACATCATCCATACAGGAGCTGTGCTGGCAATGGGGCTCTGTAGTACAAGGATGTACCTAAATTCCCTGAACTTAAAGAATTAAGTTTGATGGGTACATTTACATAAGAGGTTCTTGATTAGCAAATAAAGGAAGCACTAAAGTGAGGAAAATCTGATTACATATACACACTGAAGGAAAAGAAACCCATGCACAAATCCTAAGGGAGATGCCAACAATGTGGTTTCAATAATCTAAGGGAAACACAAAACCTTTTACTGCACTTACCAGCAAAGCATTTGGAACAGAGATTCATAGTCTTGCTGGACCTGGGGCAAAAAATAAAAAAAATAGAGCTAAAAAATTCATTATATTTCTAATCAATACAGGGAAGTTTTGGGGGCAATGAAGCAAGGGTACAGAGAAGGTAAGAACTTAAATGGCTAAGAATCAAAGGTAAGTGGCTAGAAGTGGCTGAACTAGAAACAAGAATATAGAAAAAGACTTTGTATGGTAACCTCTTTCAAGAGTTTCCAAAATATGACTTCTACACATTTATCTCATATAGGAAAATAAACTTACTTTACCATTCAATATATATGTTACACATTCATCATTCAAATCTTTGTACTGCAATGTGCTAATAATGATAGATAGGAAACACCAATACATTCCATTTGAATAGCAGACTCCCCTTGGCAACAGCTCTGCAGCCCTGACAAAGCCTGAATACAATACAGCAATGGAAAGATTAAAGTATTGTACTTATAAGGACACAGACAGATGTGCTCTTGGAAGTCTAGATGGAATGGTTTAACTAGTTGTTACATCAAGCTGTTCATTACTACCCTCAGCTGCATTCAGCAGTAATTTAAGCAGTAATTTAAAATAACCTGGCTGACTTTGCACCGACATGGACTAGGATAGTTCATATGATCAACAAGGGTAGCTCAGCTTTGAGGGCAGCAACCTTCAGCTGAGAGGAAAACAGCAGGAGAACAGAAGCAATATATTAAGCCTCCCAGATGTCTACAAAGTGCATATGTAATTATGCCACAGGTGTTCAAACCCCAGAAAGTCAGTAGCCTTACCAAAAAAAAAAAAAAAAAGGTTATAAGACCTCTCTAAGGCTCCAATGAAAATACCCAAAGCAATACACTATGTTACCCCCAGTTTACAAAAAGTTCTCTTCTAACATCACATCTCCTTTACAAAGTGACCCGGAGAATATTCTCTAAAGTTCTCTGTGTTGGATTATCTTTAGGTAAAAATGAACTGGTTTCTGTGCACACTGCCCAACATTTGATTTTTTCAGCATTCCTGAATCAACTCTGCCGTTATCTACAGGCATTAACACCATCCTGGGCAAGTCTGAAAGCACCTATTAACAGGCAAGGTTGCACCAAAACTGTTCATCCCCATAAGACCTTTTTTCCTCCCCAGAGCAGCCTCCAGCTGGAACATACAACTTAGCCAAATTAGTTGCACATTTCTCTCTAGAAAAATACATACAAAGAAACAATTGAGACTACCAAAACAGTTTTTTTCTACCTCCAACCAAACAGGAAAGGAATTTTGAGAGGAGATCTGAATCTAACAACACATCAATCATAAAAAACTGCTTGTTACCTTGAGACAAAAAAAATTGACAACATTTTCAAAGCAATTGTATCTCAAATTAACACATATCAGAATTATAGATTCTTCCTGCCTGAATTTGCAGATGGTTATTTTAAATTACTTTCCAGTAACAATGTAAACCCAGACCTGGTCAACCATACCTTGATATCAGTCACCCCAAACACTTTTCAATTGGATGCTTTTCAATTCATGCACATCTGAAAGCTGGTTTACAACAGGCTCAAAAATTCTATAAGAACACATATCACTGGAGATTTGAGACATAACCATTTGCCAGCTATAGCAAGAGCCACAGACACATGAACGCTAGTTTTAAATGCAAACAGTATGTGCGCAGGAGAAAAGTTAATTCCCAAGAAAAGAAAAGCAAAACAGCATTTGTAGCCACAGAAATATATCTTCAGATTGGTAGATACCCAAAGATTCAATGTATTGATGGTCTACACAGATTATCTACCTTCAAGAGAACTGCAATTAAAAACAGCATGGTGAGCCAACACCTACAGCATCACTGTGCTGCAGCTCAGTACTCACTGCTTATGGGTTAGACCTTCTGGAGCAGCTCAGTATGCCAGGCATATGACCTTCTCTGCAAAGCCATTAAACCCCAGGGGCAGCAAAGAAAAAGAAAGGCAGAGTCCAGCTGGTTCATACTGATGACATTGGAATGGACAATGACAAATATTTTCAGTGGTATATAAGCCTCATATAATATTTACTTATCAGCACACCAACAATGGAAAACACAGGCAAAAAACACAACATAGAGCCTCTGTGAAAAAGAGTAAAAAAAGCTGCCAAAAAGGCTGCCACATACATCTAACACACAAAACTCCATGAAATTTTCTGAAAGGACAGCACTACTGGACAAGTGACCTTGTGAGCCAAGTAACACTGTTACAGTTTCAAGGATCACTTTCCCTTAGATCCTTGGGCATCCAAGGCAGTCTGAAGCTGCTACTAGGATGAGAACCCAAACCTTGAGTGGTCTTTTTATTAGTTTTTTTTACATAGCCACTTATGTGACAGCAGATACACACAGCTGCACTACACTAGAACAAAGAAAAAAGCAAAGACAGCGTAACAGGATTGATCAACAACTAGCTTCTTTATGAAAATGCAATATTTATTTAGAGCAAAAGTTTTATAAAGAAAATGCATTACACAGTTTATGTACATCAAATTTTGTAGGTCAGTGTACGCCAAGTAAAATGTTTGACAGCCTTTTGCTGTACTGCAAATCCCTCCTCCCACTGGTAGGATCTCCTCTTTTCAGCAGGCAAGGGTTCACTCACCAGACTTAAAACTGAGCAAACCTGCATATTGCTGTTCTCTCACGGAGCACATGTTAACCACACCACTGGTTTAATTATTTCTCACTGACTACAAAATTCACTGGAAGCTCATGGTGCCAGAGAGGAACACAAAAATGTAAAATTTCTTTGTTCCCAACAACCTTCTCAAATATACCATACATCTGCAATATCTGTTATTTCTAGGGACAATTTTATTTGAAACACTAGAAGTTCTGAAATATCCAAGTCTTAATCATGACACAGCCTTCTGTTTCCACTTCATAGGAAAAAGAGGGTCATGGATGACTTAGGGAAGGCAATACAATTCCTGTTTCTAGGAACACATAACAATATCATGACTGTAGTGGTGTATAAGGCACAGCAAAGCTAGAGTTCTAAGTTAGCCCTGGCAATGAGAATTACATGTTTTAGATTGCAAGTCTTTAGGCTGACACCCAGCACTTCTACACCCTTCTGACACAGCTGGCTTGGGATATGCTTCTGAATCAGATATCACCACAGTTTTTAACTGCACATTATATTATATTATAGTAATTCCTAGATTTCCCTCATAAAAAGTCAGCTTCATGCTGAACACCACCTCATCCAGCATTACTCAGAGTATACATTTTATATGTACAATATCCCTAGAAAGTCATTTTTATACAGATAATTTATAATCTCTACTTGTACATAATTTAAGCTGGCATTCAGAAAGACATTCATATTTATAGATAAATCAAGTCAAATAGAGTGGCATTATCGCTGAGGCAGAATATATAGTTAAACCCTCTTTGGAGGTACTTCCATCTGTCAAAAAGAAACCATTTAACTAAAGTGAAACACAAAATTATTATGTAGATTGGAAACCGCAAGGTGAAGCAAGCTCAGAAGGTCAAGTGGCAGACTAGGAGAGGATACTTCAAGCCCAGAGGCTACAGAATGATTGCATGCAACAGTTCTGCAGGGTTTGGTCTGAAAACAGTGAGGGTATTAAAATCACCTCTGCTGCCAAAGGAAAAACCCACTCCCTCAACAACATGGCCATGAAAGCAGTAGCAATGACACAGGGACTTTGAAAGAGAAGAAATTTACAGAAATGGGAAATCCTGGAAGTTCTAACACATTTATACTTTAAGCAGGAAATAAATTGCATGTACAGGTAAAAATAAAATGCACATTTGAGGCTCTCCAAACCATCATCCCTTACTCGTGCTGTTGTGCCTACAACTCACCACAACAAAGGGAACTTTTTGAGCAATCAGACAGACGTACAGACAGATGCACTGTAAGGTTCCAACCTCAGAGATGCACATCTGCATCTCCACTTAAAGGTGCATAATGTAAACTGAGAGCCAGCAATGGGCATTAAATAGCAAAAATCACATACTTCAAATCCTATGCGTGCTCAAATTGTGTACGTAATTGATATATAACTAATTGAGAAAACTAAAGAGATTGCTTGCCTGATTCCATTTTCATATGGTACTTCCATTACATTCCTATGAAGGTGTGAACTGGCTTTATCTGCTCCAAGAAGAGCGCTTGATCTTATAAACTCAATTTTATGCACTAACCTATCCATTGTTCCTTTTATTCCCTGCCATTTTACAGTATATCACTGCAAGGTATCATCCAAATCAATGCACATTCTAATCTGTCTTCACTGGAAGTTTGGTTTTCCTTCCCTCTCTTCCAGTAAATGACTACAAATACAAAAGCACATGCAGAGAATGCAAGTGAATTCTAGCCCTAAATCTCAAAGAAACAACTGTTAGATGCACAGCAGTTGGTCAGAATAAACAGAATCAAAAGACAATCCCACTCTGAAGATTCAAGAACAGGTCACATGAAAATTTTGTGCAAAGAGAGTTAAAACCAAAACTTGACTGATCTCAAGATACTCAGTCTCCAAAAACAAACTTCTGCCAAGAAACTTAGACAGGCACACCTAATAAATAAAGAAGGGTTTGGTAACAGAATCCTCCATTTTGCAGCAGATGGTCAGGGGCTTTATAACTTCCTCATCCCATCTTTAAGACAAAAAACAAAAAGAGACCAGAAACACTAAATCTAATACTAGCTTTACTCTACACAAGTGCCAAAGGGCAGTACAAAATGCACAGTTTCACCTGTATTAGCATGCCACCTAGACTTTTTAAGGTAACGCTGAACTAGTATATTATTATTGCAGATGTTCACCAATGACAAGAACTGTGCAGCTGCCTCAGAGTAAAAATTCTACTACTACATACAGGTATGTACTGTCAATGCTTGAAAAACAACCCTAGAATAATCATAATTCTTTAAATTAATTTTTGTTCATGTGTCTTTTGATGATGGAAGAATAAGGATTTTGGAAAAAAAATGCTTTCATGCAGCATATGTGCATTAGACATTTAGTTTTAAAGACATTAAAAACCACAGATGCTAATTAAGTATGACTGTAAAATCCCAGGTTCTGCATTTTTATTGGAAAAAAGCCTTCCAGCACATCTAGTAATGGTTTGTTACGATTCAGAAGTTGCTCTGACTTGGTAGCAGGAAAACTTACCTACTTCAGTGTCCCTGTAATTGCACTGGTGATTAAATGCAGCATGTTAAATGCTTCTTGGTCCCCTTCCAGCACAGCAATCACAGTGGGATCACAGTGCCACTACAGTACAAATGTCTATCAGCCCCTGAATGATACCTGTCCAACATGGTCAGGGGCCCTATGTTGGAGGAAAATTAACATAGTATGAATCATGTAATTAATTAGTTGAAACTGCAAAGATACTCCCTATATGCTCAGCACATACTGTGTCATGCATTTTGCAACTTAAGATGACTACACTCACATTAAATGAATGCATTTATACTACTGTAGTTAATGATCTGTCACCATTTCCATTAGAAAGCAATTTTCGAAGCCTTAGACCTCTGCTAAGAATTCACTGTGAGCTGAATCCTGGCACAGGGCAAAAGCAAAACCATAGCAGACACATTTACTTTCATCCAAATAAATTAGAAGGATTATTTATTATTAAAAGAAAATCGATCCAATTCTCTATTTCCATGACACTTTTCATCATTCATTCAGAGCATCTAATGCTTTCCCTTGTACAGGAGGGAGGTTAATTAGGCTGTGTTAATAAGATCCTCAGTAGTTCTTTGGAAGTTCTATATATTCTGTACACTACCTTCTGAAAAAAGCCATTTTCCTTTTCTAAATCAGAAGTCACCTCACTGATTTCATACATGCTATATATTTGATATTTATGGGTCCTTTGTAATTTATAATCTTGTTAAGGGAATATAGGCAAGTTTTTTGGGGCAGTTTAAGCAATTATTAATATTTTTAAACTGAGGTAATTCAATTATTCTTCATAAATGATGCATACCAAATTCCTTTCAAATAAAAGAGCAGAAGTGAAGCATGGCAAACGCAGGTGGACCTACAGAGAACTTGGCAATGAGAAAGTCACATGCATTCAGAAACAGATTTTTAAGTGAACTAAGATCTGAAATTAAATATCGCATGAATGCACTCAAAATCTACTTCATCATCTGTTCTATACCTATATGCTCAGGGTTAAGAACTTCAATCACAAAAGTGTTATCAGTAACATTTTTCATGATTACAGCTACTATAGGGGGTTGTGCTTTAAAAACATCAGTATTCTGGTGTTGGACTTTCCATTTTCACTACAAACAATTTTTATTAAGCCGCTGAAAATGATGCTTCAGTCAGTGAGCCACATGTTCTTACCTGAATTTGAAATGAAATGGAGGGCAAACTTTATGAACTTTACAGTGTACTAGTGGAATGTCCTTCTGGCAGCTTTCCACACCTAAAAGATATGTTGGTGTGCTGATATCCCAATGAAGTAGCTGGATCTTAGTTTATTATTTTTTCCAATGGTTACACTAAAGCCTCCTTTTTAAACTCTATGACTGAAAGACTTTTTATGCTTTAAATACATACGACACTGAAGTGCTCAGTTGACAATTAGTCCAGGAAAGAGCACAAACACTCAAGTGGTAAGATGGAAGAAGGTGGAAAATACACAGTGCAGTAGCTGAGTCTTACAAAACACACAAAAACACTGATAGAATTTTCACTGAAAGCCTTCTCCAACAATTCTCGAAATAAACTGCAAAAAAAATCCAGTGCATTTAAACAAGCTAAGACAGGTTGTAAGAACGTCGATCTGATTCATCTGGGTTTCTAGCTGACCTTACGTTGTTGCCCTCCAGTCAAAGCTAAATGGCTCATATTCCCATGAATACACAAATCTATGCTTTTAAAAAAAAAAAAAAACAATCTCAGCAGAACAATCATCTACCAAACATTGCTCTGATAACTCTTCAAAATCTTTTTCAAGATGTGCAGCCTACTATTTAAAGGACAATTAAACATTTGGAATTCTAAGAGTTGAAGAAGCCTTCAGTGAAGCAGGAATAAAACTTGAAAGTTGTGATCTCCCCACCTTCCACCAATTCCTCAAGGATATTATTTTGCTGTATATTGCAGGTAATAACTAACATTGCCCTATGACAACACAATCATCCTCCTGAGATTTACAACATGAGATATTAACTTTATTTTTTTCTTCAGATCAGGCACTCCAATAAATGCTCTGCTGATAAGCACCACTCAAAAATCTATTCCGCTTCTGTTATTCCTTTTACCACAGGAGCAGTAAATAGATACTAAATAGTAAAATATTCTTAGGAAAAAAAATGCAGCTGGAAGAAACCTCAAGAAAGAAACTGTTTTGTCCCTGGACTTAAAGGTATGGGTATGCCAGGAAACCCTCCTAAAATACTTCCTGACCTGAACTGCCAGATTTAGCATAGAAAGTAGGAAAATGTTTGATTCTCAATGATTTTAAGCCCAGCATGTTTCTTCTGTACATAAATGGATAGCAAAGCATTAAATTTTTAAAATCAAAGTTCTTTTTCTATGGCACAAGTACACTTAAGAATGCCTGTCATTATGATGGCTTAGAATGGTCAGAAAGTTTGAATTCTTGGTGTGGGGGGAGAGGGAAACAGCTTTGCAAAGTATTTCCAAGACTGCAGGCTTTAAGTCAAGTAACATTTAAAAGGACAAGGTATGTAAACTGGTTTTGAAATGCAGTTGTTGCATTAGTATTAACAGATCACTCCAATAAAGTCTGGTATAAATATTGGGCCGTGTGTATTCTCCCAAAAGCTACCAGAACACCAAAATTATAAAATAGAGTACTTTGTTGCAGAGCTCTACATTTCATGTCTAACAAGTCAAACATTAATCAAGCAAAAAAGCAAAAAGGAGTTTCAAGTGTTGATCATCCCAAATATGGAGAGAGAAGGCACTTGAAGGTGCACCATATGCAAAAGATCTGACAGGATGAGTTAGAATCCCAACCATTATTTTGACTATTTATTTCTATGAGTTAAAAACACAGGAAGCTAGGTTCAGAAATAAAGCAGCCAAAACCAAGAGGAAAGAGTATCCCCTGGACAAAGCAAGAAAGCATTACTATTCTGAGATGGGCAAAGAGCTGTGTCCTATTTGGACAAGGCTGTCCAGCAGGATCTCTCACCTGCCTAGACAGCCCCAAAAATCAGCAATGAGAGTCATTTTGTGAATGAGAGACAAGCCACCTTTTATGGTTCTCTTGTTTATTGAATCCTTCTTGAACTGCACACCATGACAGAATTGTGGCACTTCTTGAAAAGCAGCTGAAAAATTTTGACAATATGCCTGCAATCCTATCTTACTACATTGTTCATAAACACATCTGAAAGAAGGTACCAGTATGGAAGTTAGAAGGCATTTTTCCTCCTCCCCATGTAAAACAGATTTCAGTAGTCCCCAAAAGTTTACCTGGATGCTCACCATGGGAAATTCACTTTCTTTGATCCTAGCCTGCCTTATACCCAGTTGTACAATCAAGAAGCAATGGGGCTCTTACTCTGGCCACTGCTGCCTCTACACCTGACTGACTACACACAGACATTTTCAGTTCTCAGGTGTGAAAATGCAGCTATGTCTCATGATCCTGTTTTAGAAAACAAGAGTACTTCAGCTCCTCCTCAGCAATCTGAATTGTATTAAGATTATGCCTACACTAGGAGCAATCTGCCAATTAACTAAACAAAACATTCCTCAAAGCAGATCTGCCTACACTGTCAGAAAACAATTCCACCCTGCTGTTACAACAGCAGAAAAAGTAAGACAAAGAAAGTAGGAAAAACCCACATAAAAAGATGCTTTTTAAATTGGAATAAACCACCCAAGACAATCTTACTCTTAGCAAAAGCAGGTTTAGGTGTTCATCTTGGTCATCCCAGAATTTTGGTCAATATCCAAGTAGCTCTCAGGTGGACACCTGTCCCAAATTTTCTGTCTATCAGGTATGAGAGGCTCCCACCCTCAAAAGAACCATCCCATAGTAAAGACACCGAGTGTAACTCTCTTGCTACACTGCAGAAATGTTATGAACTAATGTTTTCACCAACACATTACACAACATCTTGCCTCAGAACAACACTTTGGAATGTTTAACCTTGAGAAGAGATATCCTCTCATAAGTACTTCAGAGTTTTCTAACAGTTCAGCATCATTCCAACCAATACAGCATTTCTAACCAGCATAAAACTGCTTATAAATAATTCTTTCACAATGGTTCTGTGTTAAGACATTCAACTTCTAAAGCATCTGAAAAAGACTAAATAAAACAGGTAAAATTTAGAACAACAAAGAGTTAAGGAACAAACCAACAGAAACATGTTTGGTAACACCACTTCAAAAAGCAAACAAACCCTCAAAAAAACCCCCGAAACACTATAAACAAGAATTAGGCTGATAATAACAAAGACTTACACAAAGCAAGACATGAATCTGAACATAGAAAAAGGTGCGATTTTTTCTTTCCCACATGTGCACCCAGGCACAAACACAGGTAAAGAAGTTGCACACTAACCACCATTAGTTCAGTGAAAAATGACATTTGATAGGCTGGGACCCAGAGCTCCATTGATAGCTCATATGAAGCAGCATACTCTTTTCAGCAGTGTTCAGTACTAAGTTGCTTTCTCAGGAGCTTTAAGACACAGTGGATATTGGCCATGGAAAGTGTCTTCAGCCCCAAGATCCTTCACCTGCTGAAGAGGTATGCTCTATGAAATATCCCAAATCAGTCCATTCACAAACAAATCCGAAAAGTGGGGTGTTAGGTAAGTAGGAAATCTGCACAATTAAGAAATCCAAAATGAAATGGAAGTGCTTGAGAGACTTGAGTAGGTTTTTTTTAGGAGGAAAGGGAACATTATTTTGTTTTTTTTCATGTGGTTGGTTTTGAGGTTTTCTCAAGCTGTGATTAAAATATTAAACATGAAAGATATTTTAAAAATCTGAAAATCTCAGCTCCTCCCTGCATCTTCAACACAATTTCCAAGACCTGAGCTTGACCCAGGGAATGCTGCTCAATGCCATTCTTTTTTTCAAGTAAGGGATTTTGGAAAGTTAATGAGTTAACAATGTTGTAGAGTTCAGTAACTGAGCTGCAAGTAAATGTGCTCTTTTGCTCAAATCCTATGATTCATGTGCCCAGGAGGAACAACTGCCTTAACTCTACTTTATCCAGTTATGTTATCTGAAAACTCTTCTCAATTTTACTTTGAATAGAAAAATGCTTAAAATAAATTTAACTGGGCTCAAGAACTACACATTAAAAAATACATTGTAATAAACATCCTGAGCATATGATTCAAGCCAAAATGTCCAGAATTTGTGGTTGAAAAACAGGAAACAACTTTAAAATAATGTCATGCACCACAGTGTCTATGTCTTGCATTTTCCAGCATTCTAAATGCAAATGCATGATTTCCAAGAGCAATCACAATGGAAATAGTACTCCATGTTTTTTCAGAAAGAAAAAGCATCTTAAATATCCCACTACAATTCTAGAGGGAGAAAAAAGTTATTCACTAAATGCAGATTTTAAACCTGCCTATCACTGATATAATACGAAATATTAAAATATTATTAAATCTTCTCATTACCTACAGTTAGCTTATAGGTCTGGCTGCTGGTCTTTCTGTAATCGTAGCCATAAAATTTCGTTCAACTACAGAAGAGTTAAGTTTATTAAGTTACTGTAGTAAAGCATTTTCAAAACACAGATGAAGAATACCCCACGCATTCTTTTAGTAGACAGCATTCCAGTCTTTGCTATTTTCTTTTATCACATGTTAATTCAAGTTAACATGCACCTGACTCACTGAATAAAAATGACATACGAATAGTCCATGTTTCTTAACTTCTTCACAGACAAAAATTGAAACTCTTCAAAGAGACACCCAATAAAAGAACAACTCTCTGTTACGGGAAAGCTTACTGCATAAACCTTTGCATGTTTAACTTTCTCCATAAATAATGCAAAAAAAGGAGACAAATAAAAGTATTTTGAGTCTTAATATGTAAATGTTAATAATTATACAGATGCTTTGCTTTTTTTTTAAATCAAACTCTTTTCATTCTCTTTTGTGGCTGTATGGTCACTACTACTGTCATGGCATTGATCAGGGAGTCAGGAAGTATCTTCCGTAAGAACTGAAATACAATGAGCACAGTACACAAAAAACAACACAGACAGCATCACTGCTGAACTGAATCTATCAGACAAGTGTCACAATGTCATAATGGAACACTGGCATTTTTATGCTAGATTATTCTGAGTTTCTTATTTTTGCATCTTTCAACTCTCTATATACCTTTTCAAAATATTACACAAAATTACATTTCTCAACATTCTAAAAGGAAGCAACAGCATTTGTTTCCACATATTCAGATTTGGTAGTTAATATAGCTATCCCAGCAAAACACTATTATTTAAAATATCCAAGTGCTGGGGATCTTGTCAGAATCCTAAATTGTTTTGTTTCTGATTGTGGCCAAGAACTGTTCTCTGAGCATGTTCAACTGCAGCATGCCTGAAAATCAATCCTTTATATTCATTCCATTATGAGCATCTGTACCCATTGAAGTAGAGAAAGGACCAGTGAAAACAACAGATTCAGATACAGTTTAAGAATCTTTCTCCATACAGCCTGCCATCTCAGGTTTAAAGGACTCACTGTTTGAAATTTTAACTAACACTCACCACTGTAAATGCAGCTGCTGTTATCCCTGATACAGAACAAATTATTCCTTATGCTGTCAATCAGCACTGCTCACCATCTACTACAAGCATATACTAATCACTTCCACATGGGCTAACTTCCAGCTACCACCCATCATACCTGGGGATTTGTTAAATCATTCCTAGCATTTGTTAAATTGGAACCAATGACATGAACATCAAACTCTGTTATTTACTTCATTACTACCGGAGAAGACAGTCAGATCTACAACAAAAATACTCTCTCATCAGAAGTTTAATCTTTATTTTCTTAAGGTATTATGGTGAATTGGGTGCAAAAGAAATAATGCAGGTGTTGTGATATGTATGCAACTACAGCCAACTTCAAAAGTATCTTGCACATATAATTCCTAAAATCACTTATTTTCCTGAGAGACATTTATGGTATGAGCTCGGATTGTGTTAAATCAAAAGCATTTCTAAAAGAGACCAGCTGTGTCCCACAGAGTTCACTAATACAGGAGGTTATTTATCAGTTAATATTCCACCTGGTTTTTTTGAGCACATCCTATGAAGAACTGGCAAATTGTTCCAGTGTATCTAATTGACCTACTAAGGGAAAATTGACCAGACTCCAAATCTCAGTTTAGTTCTTGGCTAGAGTTTATTGCTTTTTAAAGTCTGGAGAACTTAAAAAAAATTAAAATATCTGATATGTCAATAAAAAAGCAGCAAAGGAAGTTGGGGAGAGACTGCTCATCTTTTATTAGATGGTGCTCACTTCCCCTTAGCCTTCACACTTAACCAAGGTCAGAAAATTAAATTTACAGTTTGTTCAATAAAAAAATGTTAATGACTCAATATACTTTTAAATATACAATTGGTCTAAAATCCTTGGGTTGTACAAAGCACCCTTAAAATGATGTGGCATCACAGAAAAGTACCCACAGAGGTAGGAGTTAACATAATGCCTATCTGCTGCATTAACAAAATCTGTACTCTGGGTCTCTGCTAGTTTGCACTGAACATTTATAATTCTCTAGGTACTCTAACATCTGTGAAACATTTTACAACCCAAACTATCAGCACATATGGGTTTCTGCTGCTGTAAACACTGAATCAGCTGAACTACTAGAAACACTAGAAAGAATTTAATGTATAAAGGAAATGCATTACAGAAGCAGGCTACGACACTCCAGTACCAATGGGTGAGTCACAATAGGACTTACAGCAAGATCAGATGATCTTCCCTCAGCTCTACACAACCCAAGTTAAATACATAACCTGCTTACACTTGCATTGCAAGGCTCCAGTGAATGCCATCTGCACTGGGCACTACTATATGATAATTTTGACTGCAAATGCCCGGGTCTGCAAATAATCTATAGGGAAGAAATACCACTCACCAAAATTAGCATTAGTAAACAAATACATTTATTGATGTGGTAGTTTTTTGTGTTATTAGAAGGGGAAATGCTGAATACTGTATTAAATGAAACTGGATCAATACTACAACCTAGCATATTACAAGATTCAGTATCATGTAAGCAAAACAAGCCAGAAAACTTACCCAGCACTGAAAAGAAAATATGAGCAATTACACAAGCATATATCTGTTTGCTTCCTTTTTACCCTGTATTACAAGAATCCTGGTCTACTTTTTTCTGCTTTTCTTTTCAGCACAATAAAACTACCAAATCAGAAGGTGAGAGAATGAACACATTGGAAGGTGTTATTACCAAGGAGAGATTCTATAAAAACAAATATGAATATTTACTATATTTAAATAGAATATGAGTCATGCACAAAATGCTTGAGAAATGCTGAAGTGAATAAAATCATAATGTTTACTCTTCCTGCTCCCTCAGTAAAGGTTTGCAGGAACTCCCACTTCTGCTCTTGAGACTTTACTAACTTCAGCAGAAGCAAAGAAGTAGGCCCACCAGATCTACTGAAAAATTTCAGTCTTTAAGTGTCTCTATAAAGGTTAAAACAACAACAGAATAAAAGCAAGTGAGACACTTTATTTCAGTAGTCCCTTTTTAAAAAGGTAAGTGGCTCAGTATTTTCAAACGGCTGGGGCTTCAGATTCCAGAATTTTATTCTCCTCCAAATTTCATTTGCAGGTCACCTGAGAACTGTAATTATTGTAAAATTGTAAAAAAAAAAAAAAAAAAAGTAAAATATGTAACTGTAAACATAGATAAAGCTTTTGCTTTTCTATGTATCACATAAAGAATTTTGTTTCCCTATATCTTAAAAGTTCAAAAAAATGTAACACAGCTTCAGCTGAAGTCAGCTATGACAGATTAAATGTTCAATTTAGTAAGAAAACACTAAGGTCCATGGCTTAAATGAGATATATAGAGAGAAATATATATACATATGTCACAGAATAGTCTGAGTTGGAAGGGAACCACAAGTCCAACTCTTAAAGTGACTGGCCCATACAGGGATTGAACTCATAATCCTGGCATTATTACCACCATGCTCCAACCAAGATAGAAATATGCATATATAGAAAGATAAAATATATATTTATATATATTTATATGCATATTTGTATTAGTATACTGTTAATGTTGTCAGTTTGTGGCGTGTGAAATGTGCTCTCTGGAAACCTGAAACTGACTAGAAATCATAAGTTCAAGCAGTTAGCTCTTGGCTTTCATAATGTAAGAATACAAAGCAATATAAAGATATATTGCTTATAAGTACTTTTCTCTAGACAACTTTCTGAACACATGTTAAACCTTCACACTTGAAATAAAATGCCTTAAAATTATGAAATACGTTCTTCCCTGTTACAATAGTCACTCTAGGGGGAAAAAGAAGGGAAAAAACCCAACAAAGAGTCACCCAAAAAACCTCAATAAAAATCCACAAATCCTCCCATTTCCCCAGCTATCTTACGCTATTTTTGCTATTAAATCTTATTTTTTTACTATTTGTGAACCAGTGACCAACACTTTCCTAAATCTTCAACATGCAAATAGAATTCTACCTTGCATCTGACTGCATCACCTGTCATAGTTTACCCATCAGCTACAGCAACCATCACTGTAAGTAGTTTCAGAAGAATAAAAGTTGTATTCAGTTTTGTATTTTTGCTACTGTGCAAGAAAACCATAACTACACTGAAGGTTTCATTTTTCCTTTATAAGACCTATACTAAAACTGGTCACACAGTGTGGGCAAGGTTTGTTCCTCTAATTCAGAGTGAACATTTCATCCCAGAGCACAGTGTCCAGAAGCCTCCTTGATAATAGTGACAAAATGGTCCAAAGGGAAAAAAAAAAGTTTTGAACTACCTGCTTCTTACCTCTGAGCTGCCAATGGGACAGACTGTCATATCTGTCTTTCCATGTTCTGCTTTTTGTTCCCTAAAGGTAAGCGTCGTATTTTGAATCATCACTTTCAGCTGGAATAGAAGTATTACATCTATGGTTTAAAAAAAAAAATCCTGTGACTTGGAATACTCAGTTGAATACTCTGGTCTTCATTCTTCAGTGAAGTTCCCTGATGTGCAAAGCAATGCACTTATACATCAGGCCCAAAGGTTTTGAAAATTTTTATCTTACTATTATACAGCTGAAGGTCAGTGACTGCAGCTGTACTTCTGGCATTTATAGCACAATAAGAAAAAAAAGTATGATTTCATAGAAGTGTCTCAAATAATTCAAAGGCTGCTTAGTTAGGGGAAGGCAAAACACCTCCAAAAACATTAGTCTTCTCCAAAAAAGCTGTTTTGTATGAGAGCTTTACATTCTGTTGATACCACATGTAATTATAAAAGCAGAATTTATGTGGATGGAGTAATGCAGGTTTTTCCACTACTGACTCAACTTCCAAGTTACTGAGGCTTTTGAAACTGTACTGAATCAAACACCACACATTGCAATGTCAGAGCTTACAGCTTGTCTGGACTCATGGACCATTCCTTACCCAGTGTAGGTATCCATCCACATCTCACTGAAATCAGAGGGGCTTTTTCAGGTGCATTTATTATGGCAAACACAAAAATATTCCAAATACCTTAAGCTCACAGGATCAAACGTTACACATGCATACTAATGACAGCTATTGTCCCTGCCTCTTTGCTCTGCCACCTCTCCTCCAAATTTAACAACGAAGTATGGGAATTTGAAAACCTGCTGATTCAGGATACCCAAACTTAAGTATATTTTAAACACCATTTTTTTCCGTTACCATCATCTAAATTATTCCCCTCACACCAGTCAATGGGTTCAGTAATCCTGTCTTGTCCCCTACTTCAAACAATTTATTTGATCACTCTGTTCAGGAAAAATCCTACTGCTAGCAGCGCTGCCAGATTCCATGAGATACTCAAACATATTGCACAATGAGGCTGAAGAGAAACTCATGTAAGAGTTAAAATGCAACAGAATGGACCCACTACATCTAGGATTTCCAAATTCTTCCCTCAAACTTGTAGACCATTTTGCCTGTAAACATACTCATGCAAAAAATCCACAAAAGAAAAATTATTGTATCTTTTTGAAGCACAACAAATACTTGAAGGAATTTCCAGTTCAAAACTGAAAATAAGTCAAATGACACAAAAATTTGGTATATTGCTACGGGGTCTGTAAAAAAAAATAGTCATAAATAGAATGTGAACATAACACTGATGAAGTATTTCTTCCAAAACAGTTTATAACCAGAAACAATAGTAGGTTACTGTGGTGTGATGCATCTTACCAAGGGGGAAAACATTTATATTTTAGTACACACACAAAATGATCTCTGCCAGTAATTAAATACATAAAAGAGTAACCAGTAAGAAGTAAAAAAAACCAAAGCCTGCCTTATGAAATTATTAAATAAGTATCATGAAACTACAATAAAAATAACTGGACTCCTGTCCACAGCCATAGAAAAACATTCCATATGGATATTAAAAAATATTAATGTCACTATGTATTTATTACTTATTTTCAGATGCGCAAACCAGGGCAGAACTATAGTTAGTTATCTTATTTCATGGTATTCCTTACTACAGATTGCATATACAACAGTTTTTGCTCTGCTGTATGGCCAGCTGGGGAAAAGATTAAAATGTAAAACTGTATCATTTATTCCTACAGGTAACTCTTTTCAGAGTTGTTTAAAGCTGGTTCAATATTAAACATATACCTGTTTTCTAAAAGAAATGGACTATACAACTACATTTTAAATGCACTTAGGTCAAGTCATACATAAGCCTATCCAATGCTGACTGTGCCACTGAAGTAAATCACCCTCCTAAGATACTCACCACAGTTCTGGCTCTGGATTCAGTCCTACAAACCTACAATCACTGTTTGATCACATTACGTAAGTATGGATCGTAATGTAACATTTTCAAAGGCTCCCAAGTGTCAAGGGGGTTTAACACACAAGTCGTTTAAATGGTTTGAAATAATTTCTTATATTTATATTTTCATTGAAGGACACTCAGTTAGAAGAACTATGTTTGCTTTGTTACTCATGAAAGATAATGAGGTTTTTTTGGTTTTAAACAAATCACGTTATTTTCAGGGCATCTCTAACTAAATAAAAGGCCCTCCCAGGAAATCACTCAAAACTCAAGTTGCACAAGGAAAAAAAAAATACAACAGACTCTATGATTCTATATCAGAATTCAGTTGTGTTTCCATCAGTCTTAAGCTTTTCAATATTTCAAAGTGTACAAAAACTACATGTTTGGTTGTTTTTGTATACTTAGAACAGAAACACAGAAGACTGTAATACTGTCTACAATGAAAATACCCACTGATTCATTACTTCCATCAATGTAAAGTAATATTTTTCTATTTTCATGCTCCAAGGTGTAGTGAGAACTTCCGTTCTTCTCACAAATCTCTTTCAACCTTATGCCTTTCAGCATCATCCTCACTCCTCTCAATGACAAAAGGGAGGGAAAACAAAGCTTGAGCTTCTTCTTACTGTTTGCCTCCCACAGATGGAGTTTGATAATATCCATCCACTGCAACAAAAAGTTGTTCTGTGCTTCCTCTGAAATTGAGCTCAAATGACTCTTTACAGGTTGTACAGTGTGCAAGCAACCCTGCCCTTCCTCCTCTAAGTAGCAAGTCACCATGCAAATTTTGCTCCTGTAAGTAGCAAATTATATATCCAGTAGAGATCATTCAGCATTCTTCATACACACCTTCCATTCATAAATCTCCATTTATGTTTGCAATAGGATAACAAATAATTTGATTTTCAATCTCCCCTGCATTTTTCCCAACTTTATACTTTTGTAGATGAATTCATTTGTATCTCTACTAGACACAGGTGTTCCTGGTCTACGTTGTATCACACTTCTTTTACCTGCTTTGGAACGCAATTCCATTTTAGGATTTTAAACTACTCTAGCGCAAAACACACTGATTTATTAAGAGTTGATAATTCTGCATCATGTCAACTTGACAAATTGTTTTTTCCAGTTTAGGGAACTTTTTGTGTCTCTAAAGTAGAAATAAATGTTTTCATGTGATTGGTGTTGCAAGTTTAGGTTTAGTAGAATGGAAGTATAAATGAAAAAAGTATTTATCTTACATTTCAGTCCCTCTGTGGCAGCTCTGAAAAGCAGGATGAACACGGCTATCACTTGCAAACTGTAACAAATCACATAAAGCTCAAAGAAACAAGCAGAAGCTGTTTTTTTTCTTAAAAACCCAGCAAATCCTACTTATCATCTAAGTAATGCAGCAGTATAACAAAGTGTTATTCAAGAATCTAGAAAAACATAAACAAAACCTGCGAATCTCATTTCCTCTCAGCATCTAACTAATGAGAAATGCAACTAAGTAAACACTATGCATGCTAAACGACAGGGGGGTAAGTTAAGTGTTTAGGTCAATCATCAAATGTGCTATCAACAGCAGTAGGTCTTGTTTGGAAACAACTTTGACATAACCAAATCTGTCCAGCTAATCAGTGACCCACAAATCTAAACTCCCAAATTTAAACAGACCAATCTACATCAGGCCACTTTTGCATTTTAAACACATAAGTTCAGTTAATTCATACAATTAATTGAAGAGAAGTACTTCAAAACTAATACATAAAACCCATCAGCCTCTTTTAAGTAAATAATCACAATTTCTCAAACATCTTAAACCTTATCCTTCTATGTCCTACTTACTCCATCAAGATTTAAAGCAAAATTGTAAAAAGCATTGGTGCTTACCATTCTGTAATGTGTTTCTTGCTGTCATAATTCAATTGCACATAAGCAGTGAGGTTTTTTCCTAAAGACTTTTAAGCCGTATGTGGAGAAGTTTGCAGTGTCTACATAATTTGTGAGTAGCCACTTGACATTTTCGTTATAAATTTATAACTAAAGTCTTTATGCAAGTGCAGCAGAACTAAAATTTAATGGCTGGAGGACAGACAGAACAAGGTCACCCAAAACTATTATATTCTTTCGTTGACAAAAATAAAAATACCTAGGTTTTTCTTTTGTACTTGGAGAACTTAGAAGAAAAGGCAATAAGGCAACTAAAGGAATAACCAAAATATGAACATGCTTTACCCTCCCCCTTCCTATCTTCTTTAAAGTTTTGCCAGCCTAAATTTATTATTGAGTATGGATGTTTGCAGACAGTCTTTCTCACATGGTGCCTTGGAAGCTGAGTCAGGAGCTCTTATTCCACTGCTGATCAGGTGAAAGCCCCTTAAGTAAGACCACAGCTACTACAGAAGGCAGTGTGGACTGCTGTAGGGGCAGCTCACTCTTCTCCACTATGTCTGCACTGGTCATCTCTGATGGGAAGTGGAGGAAATGAGCTGCCGCACGTGCCCTTCAGTGGCTGACAGGTCAGGGAACAGCACTTGCTAAAAAGGGAGTCAGTCAGATGTGAAGATGGGATGAGACCCCCTATGTAATGCATTGTGCCTTTCTCCTATTTCACACAGCACACTTCCAGGTCTCAGACAACTGCATTTCAATTACCAGGGAAAAAAGAATTCAGAATGCACATTTTGCTTTAAAGTTCAAGGGTTTTAAACATCTAGTGAAAAAAAAATCCTTCATCCTACATCCTTCATCCCATGACAGGAGAAGGAAACCTTTACACAGGGTGATATTTTGACTTTTCCATCTTCAGTGATCCACACTAATGTAAACTGTAATCTTCACAGCTGTCACTTTCACAAGGTAGCTTTTTACTATTTTCTAAGCGTTCAAAGTAGACAGCCTAGATTTATTTACATGAACAAAAAACAAGGGCATCACAGCACTCAGAGAAACTACTATTAGTCTCACCATTTTCCTATTTCAGAATAACATGGAGAAAGTGTGGGAACAAGCCTCAACTTATTTTCCTCTAATAATGGAGACTGAGGGAATAAATCACAATCAGTACATTCATTTCATCCAATTCCGACAGTGGGAAATCAGGGCCAAGTCAAATATTTTATTCTCATGCATGCAAACAGCAAAGGCTCTTTCGTTAGAGCAGCTTTTTATTCATCTCTGAAGGCAATCTCAGGCAAAGGCACAGTAAGCAAGCAGAGTGATCATTAACAGCAAGTAACACAAATGAGCCCCGAAACCTTACCTCATCCTGAACTCTCATCCAAGCTATGTGTAACCTTCTCAGTACACAAGAAGAACAAGCAAGTTTTAACCACCTAACCACAGGGCCAGGCTGCAGCTGCAAACTGCAACTCTACTGCTTCATTAACTATATTTTAATGCTGAATCCTAAAGACAAGCAGGAGCTAAATTGAGCTTTAAAAATTAAGCAAGCAGCAGTATCAGCCCATAACACTTCAATCATTTCTAGTCTTCATGTAAAATAAAAAAGAAAACCTGGTATTTCCATGATTCTGTCTGACTTTAGGCTTATAACCATAAAACTGTGCACCTTCTTCAGCTGCTTCCTTCCCACCTGGAAGGCCCCTTATGAAAGGAGCCCACAGAATCTTTTGTCACTCTCCATTTACACTAATGCATGACAGAAGTCTAGGAAATTTAGTGACATGTAACAGAACTAAAAAAAAGTGCCTTCACTATTAGCTATTAAACTAATGAACAGCAAATATGTAAATTACTAATTTCATGTACATTGTCTTCTTCCCTCTTACTTCCCAAAACTTTTACCCAACATCTAACCCTGTGCAAACAGTGGACTGGCAGATTTTGGATTTTCAGCTAAGCATCATTTTTCTTCAGTCAATTCATGTAGATGATTTTGCTCTGTTTTGGGGAAGAAAAATACTACCAATATCCACTCAAAGAAAATGTTTACACTTGCCTAATTCAACTAGACTCAAAGCAATTTCAACACATCTCTAGTTTTTTTCTAGATGGTACAAATTGAACAGTTCAATCTTTTGTGGTAAGGAGAATACCACATTTACTGTTTGCTATATATCATGCCAGAAACAGGGGTTTCTGAGTAACATACACATGAAAACAGCTGAAAAAATACAGAAACATTAAATCAGGCCACCTGTCCTGGCATATAGAACACACTTGTCTTTCATGTCACTGCTGTAGCCACGATGACCTAAAGTTATGGGCAAGACTGATTTTGGGAACAGAGGTAATATCTAGGTATATACTTAGAAAAAGCAGATTAACTTTCCCATACACTGAAGAAATGCCTGTGCCTCCAAAAGCTGGTCCACTTTTTCCAAATTAGGTAGTCAGCTGTGCTACTAAAAATGTAACACTTACCTTCAGAATTTGTCCTGCAGAATGATGAGGGACAGGAAAACTAAGCCAAAGAAAGTTAAGCACCACTGATTAACCAGCTAATAATCCCGAGATGGAGAATCACGCTCACCATTTCACATACCCTCTCCTGCAACTGCCTTCATGGACATCCAAAGAACACAAGTCGTAGAAGCCTCTATTTGTGTCAGAACTTTACTAAGTAACCTTAAAAGAAGTATAAACCCATCTGGACCATGAACTGATTTAAACACTCACTGGTTGTTTAGCGGCCTTAAATAGTCTTAAAAATAATAGTTAAAAAAAGAAAAGCTAATAATAGTCCTCAAAAATAATATTTTTTAAAAAAATCTCTTCTTTATACAAGCTTGCAAAAAAAACCTTGCTAGCAGAAGTCAGAAAGCCACTCTAAATCAGCAAAGTGAAATAATAAGGTCAAAAAGAATGCTAATAAGAAAGCAGCTAAATCACTGTCTGAATGGCATCTAGGAGTGTGATGGAAACTTGATCTGAAAGGGGGGGGGACGACGACGACGCAGAAAGCAACCAAAAAAAATAATTATAAACCTTTGAAAGCTGCAGACTTAAGTTTCTCAAAGCACTGGTCTAGTTCTGTTTACTTTGGGATTCAATTACAGCAACAGGATTCAGCACCAACCAGTACTTTCTGTTATCTGAATTTCAGCTGCACTTCAGCTCAGGCAACCGAATTTTAAATTGTAATGCTGGAATTCTTGTTATACCACTGAGTGATGGCATTTTCAGTATAATATAATGCATCAATTTGCTATATAATAATATATATCATTGTAATACACATCATTGTGGTTTTGTTTTTACCTTTTGAATCTCTCTCTGCAAGTCACTTGAGCAGAACAGGAAGTGTTAATTTTTCACCAGAAAGATTTCTGGTCTTTCCTGAATTCGTCACACAAGAACTTTAATAGTCAAAGGAGAGACTGCATCACAGAATAATGGATAATAATGGGGTCCTATCTTCATCAAGAGAGTGCTGCAAAACCACCTGAGACTCACAGATGTGTAATGCAGGCAGTTCTTGCTCTTCTAATTGCATAGCAACTCTTCTGATTGAAAGAGATTTCCTCCACCCACCACAAACACTTCCTTCTAGATTAACCACTTGGGAAACAACATGTCAATGGGTTAATATTGTCCTACAGCAAGTTCTGATCTGAAACAAACACCTGTTTCTAAATGAAAATACTCCTTGCTCCTAAATACTCCTTGCTCCAAAATCTCTCATTCAAGGTTCGTAAAGCACTGTGGAATTGAATGAAGAGGGATATATGATTCACAAATGAAAACAGAGAGAGACCATGCAGAGAAAAGCATGGACTGACTCTCACACATTGCATCAGCAGCAGAAATAGTAATAAATCCTTTCCAAACTTAAATGTAAGAATGGGACTTTTATTAAAAAAGGAACATCCTACTACCCATATATAGATTTACAGTCTCTAAAGTCTTGTAATAAAAAGATGTCTCAAAAAAAAATCAGCATTAAAGCACAATGTCTAAAGCAGTACCCCAGAGAATGTTAAGCAGGAACACATCCAGTGTCCTAAATAAAACAACTTCTAATAAACTACAGTCAAAATAAGAGAAAAATATATAGTGATATTCAACACTATATGCAGAGGGATTCTAACATCTAACTTGATGTTAGATTCTGGAAAGGAATTATACTCCAAAATAAATATGCTAGGAGTTACAAACACCAGGATTTAACAAGCAGCAGAGTTAGTCCACTTTCCGAAACAAAAGGAGTCAACCTGCTTAATCTTAATTATTATTTCCAAGGCAAGTTTAATTTCAATTATTTTGCCAAGACATACTAATCACAAAGTCTCAATGCCATGAAAAATATATTTTAAGTGTGTAAATATTATTGTTAATTGCTTTCTTTCAAAAGTTCAAAAATGACTCAGCACCTAGGGAAGGTACTGAGTACATATGGACTAATCCTAAAAGCTCTTTATAAGTTGTAGCAAAAATGGTCATCACACATCTATGTACAACAATAAATTAAAAAACCCAATATTTCAGCTTCTTCAAAGAATTTAAAATGTATTTTAAATTTTGTAAAATTCTGAGCATTTTAAAAGTTTAAATTACAATGCTTTTTTCCTATTAAAATGGAGTAATTATACTAACACGCTTGCTAATTAAAATTGGAGAGAATCTTCATTATGGAAACACACTATACGATAATTGCTTTAATTCCTTCATGGAAGTACACAGTCAAAAGTTTATTCTAAAAATAGAGATGAATAGATTTTAAATTGATAAACATGTTAACAATTCAGGGGAACATTTGAAACCTATCTGCACGAATAAGCAAGCATTTGTTAACACCCAGACAATTTGGAAACCATCACTGTCCATTAGCTCACTGAAAGCGACCACTAAGGAAAAGGTAACAGTAGGGCATTAAGCAATGAACAAGCATTACTAATGCTTCCTCCTGCAAACTGGTGTCAGCAATACCCAACCTAGAACTCTTCTTGCTTCAGGTAAAAAAATGCATTTCACTAGGTAATAGTGGATACTTGTTAAAGAAAAGTTTCAAAGACACTTAACTGATTTATCAAAAAGCCAGGCTCCTTAATATTGACATTATCTTGGACCAAAATAGCACCTAATCAATAGTTGGAGGACAATACAATTTCCAGTACTGAGGGACTCTCTCTAAATGACAGAATTTTGCATACTTTATATATGCATCTTCCTCTGAGACACCTCTGAATATAATAATTAGAGATAAAAATGCTGCAGTTATGGCGACAGAGCTGATGTCAGTAACAGTCATATTGGGAAGGACGGTTGTGTTTTAGCAATTAAGTCAATGAGGACATGACTTTGGATTCTGCTTTTCCAAGGGCACAACTAGGTGGTTATCATGAAACCAGCCTGCTTTTTGCTCTTTTAAATACTGCTTCAAATCCAGTATTGTGCTCCTTTCTCCTCCCACTTCCATATATGCTTAGTATTTAAATAGGACTTTCAACTTAAATAGTACATTCAACCAGGTGGAAGTTAAATATATACATTACTAAGACAGGCCTTCAAATAAACAACTCACCCAACATTAGACACTACATAATCTAAAGAGCCAAAAACTAAAGACAGTAATCATCAACCAAACTCTTTTTCTGTTTGTCTGACTGCTTATTAAAATTATTTTAGAAAAACCTGTTTTTATCTCCATTCAAAATTTTTTATTACTTTCACTTAGTCTCTAATTTACACCACACAAACATTGGAAATCCAACACTAGCCAAAATACATTTATTAAAGGACATAACACTGATGAAAGTAATATTAGAAATAAACTTCTGTAACACACTAATAAAAATACTGCAATATTTACAAACTGAAATTTATCTTCCTTGCATTGACTTATATTGTTCAAGTTCAGAGCATGCAAATGGTGGCCAGATTCAACAGATGGAATCAAACAGGATACCTAAAAGTCTTTCATACAGAGCATGGAGCAGCATTCTCTGCTGCAGGGAAGATGCCAGATGACACACTAAGTGTAAAAATCCATCAACAATTTTCTAATACAATTTCTCTGTACAGGCAAGTACTGCACTTAGCACAGTGCTACTAGTCAGATGCTATACACAGAAACTGAACACACAACTGTGAACATCTTCCTTCTCCTCCTGGAATACTGCAACTCTTCAAATACTATATTTTCCTGAGTACAGGTAAGGAATAACTTGGAGTTAATGGAGCTATGCATTACAATACATTGTTTGACATTCAAGATTTCAAAAAAGTGTCAAAAAAAATACAGAAGTCTGACCCCACACTCTTTAAATATATAAACTTTCCACCATTTCAAACAAAAGACCCAACTCTATTACAAAAATAGCTTGACATCAAAATCTTAAATTAGAAGATAATGATTGGGCATTTTTGCAGAACCTAAAAATGCCAACCCACTACTTCTGTACATTAATGTCATTTCCACAGCCTGAAACCATTGTGGTAATTTACATAAATGTTCCATTTGTCAGAACCATTCAATGCATATGGTATCCTCAACAGTATTTTGTTATGTGGCCCCCTCAGTGTCCTGAGGAGATGCCATTTTAATATCTGCAGCTACTCTGACCTAAGTTTCTTCACAGATCTGTCATCAAGAGAAGTTGATCCATGCTGCAGCTACTGCCTGATTTTCCATTCTTCTTCCAAAAGCAAAGAAGGGACTCCATCCTAGAGAGCCCTGCCTGGTCAAAATAGACAGGAAATATTTCTGACACTTCAGTTTAAAAAGGAAATAAAAAGAGGGAGAAAATATAAATGGAATTTACTAGCCTAAAGTGAATATGAAGTTTATCTTAACCCAAATAAGGGTTTCAACATAATCAAGATCAAATACTACCCAATACTCACAAGACATTTGTCTTAACTTTGGAAGTACAATAATAATTACATCAGTCAGGGTTGCATATTTGAGGAGACTCATGAACACAATTTTTAACTTCAAAGAATATAAGCAGTAACTGACTGAGAAAGTATATCACATTCATAATTTTTACCCACTGGCTGTAAAGAAAGCCTGTGCCTATTTATATTCACTAACTTCAAATTTAAAAAGAAATTAAAATCCAGTAATGGCATAGCATGTTAGTGAAAACATTCAAGTCAAAACCAGACATCTCCAATAAATACATCAATCAAGGATCATTCTCTCTAGTTAATGTTTTGCATCACTGATTTCAACACCTTAAAAGAAATACTGAGTCGTGAGGCTTCCACCAATGTGAGACTTCAACAGCTGTCCAACATGCAGCAACAATATTAACATCAAATTTCAACAGAGGTGGTAAATTGTTTGAAATTTATGCAATTAAAATCAGCAGCAGTATTTCCCCAAAACTGATACCTATATTATAACCCTCTGACTGACTGGGCTTATCAGAAACTACTGATAACTGAAAGCATCTCCATCAAAATGAAGCATTACCCAACACATATCTGTGGTACCATACAACATTTGAACATTTTAATAATTAGCATTAAGACAGGTATTTCCTAGCACTAACTGTGGAATAATTACCAGCACTGCCCAAACAGTAATAGCTTTGACTAATCACAGTTTACAGAAGACACGATAAGGTTCTGTCACACAGCAAGACAGAAACTGGGAAGGTGACCTAGACACAGTAACTTTTAACTCCTGCAAGTTCAAAAAGGAGGACAATCTACTTCTTCCTTGTTTGTTCCACTTGTAAGAACAGCAGCTACAATAGTAAATTTCATTCTGACTGATGAAGTATTTACAATTAGATTAAAAGGTGCTGGATATGCCTGTCTATAATTAACACAGCACCCATTTAAAATCAGAAAATATTTACAAAACATGTTATAGACAGATTTTGAATAAATTCATGGTTTAAGCAAGAGGGTTTTTCCTCAAATTCTGGCTGCACAACATTAACAGACATTTTTAATCAAGCAGGCCTATTTTTGGATCTTCTTAAATAAAACGCCCTCATACACCAGCTGTTTGAATTTATTCACTCCTTACAATTATCA
Organism: Emberiza elegans; assembly: GCA_024865655.1. NCBI lineage: Eukaryota > Metazoa > Chordata > Aves > Passeriformes > Fringillidae > Emberiza > Emberiza elegans. The sequence continues at coordinate 19,592,689 of JALJVW010002597.1, read as the reverse complement.
CACAGCAAGTTTAAAAGAAACAGAATCAATTACCTTTTTTTTCCCCACAGAGAGAATGGTTAAATTATGGAACATCTTCCTGCAGGATTTTGTAAGGGTCAAGAGTACATATGGCCTCACCAATTCATCATGCAAATTTATTGAAAAATAGGTAAGACCTACTAAGCTGTAAATCTATAAAACAGAGGACAACCTTATGTCAGACTGCCAGAAGCAAAGGAGGTATACCAACATAAGCATCACTGCATGCTTGCTCTGTCCTTATGCATATTCCCTCAGCATCACTTATCACCTAAATCAGAAATAGGGCTGGATGTATCTTTGGTCTGATCCAGAGCAGCTGGTTTTCATTAAGTAACAAAATCTCCTTTCTGTTTTGTCTATTCTATTAAGTACTGCAAAAGAAAGCATTGTTTTCACATTCCTAGAAAAGAGCTTATTACAGTTAAAGTATTAAATCCAGTTCATCTGCTTTTACTTCAAGTGCAAATAAGCCCCATTTCACAAGGTAAGCTTCTACAGCAAATGGAAAACTTAGCAAAAATATGGTACCTTGCAACTGCAGTTGCAAGAAGCAAGAGCTCACTGTACAAAAAAGTGGATAAAATTTATATTTTGACTTCATTTGATATGTCCTTCTAGTTGCATTATGACTGAGAGAAATCACAATTTATCATTCTTTATCCTGCCTATTTTTATTCAAACAGAAAACATGACAAAGCTCAATTCCTCACCACCACTCTCTCCTCAGACAGAAGCTTCTCTCTCTCATAATTCTCAGTATCGTCTAAAATTAGGATCTAAGCAAATAATTTCAGTGCCTCTCCAACATCCGTTATCATACACTGTAGCACTTTGTAAGAAAGTTGTAAATAAATCAATTTCTCATCAGAGTCTTTGTTTCTCAGTTAAATAATCTGTCACTTCTATTTCTGTAACAGACCAATAGATATATTATTACAGAAGTTAGTGCTGGATTTAAATATAAACTGCTTCAAGTTCTTTTATCCACGAATTTAACAGAGTATTTTATAAGTTCATGCATAATATTAAAAAAATAGAATATTAAGGTATTTTTAGTCTTAACCTAAGAGCAAAATAGAGTACACTGTCTCACATAAACTGACAAATTCACTGCTTACTCCAGCATCTGATCCAAAGTGCCAGTCAGTGAAAGCCTGGCTAAGGAACTGGATGATCCAAGCCCAGCGAAAACAGGTTCTCAGAGCAAAAGATACATATTTCAACAGTGTACTCAAGCTTCATTTAGGAACATCTATGTGAGGTTGCAACAACAATTAAAGCAAAATTAGGTTTAGGGAGGCATTATGCATTCACAATGACCTACACTCCCTGTGAGATGAGACAGTGTTTATTAAAAAGGAACACTGAGAGTTCCTATGGAATGAACAGCGGTAATCACGAAAAAAAAGTAAAGAAAAGACTAGTCAAAAAGAGGCTTCTAAATGGCACATATATATAACCATTGTTTGTCTAGAAGCTAAAAGCAAGCTTTGGTGATATACACTCACAAACTATGATTCACCGTTTGATCAAATGTTTAATTTTAGCAAACAAAATTGAGGAAAGAGCCAGATTGGCATGACAAGGATCTGATGATATTTCTGACTGGAAAATCCAGACTCAGAAATAAACTCTGAATTGGGCCTGCACAGAATGCTTGGGGCACAGTGTCTCATCACACATATGATGCATGCAGTGTCAGAAAAAGGCAGACCAAATGGCAACATCCTGCAAAAGCCCTGCTGGCATGTTCTCAAATAATATTGCTATCAGTTTTAGCTGACTACAGAACCTTATAGTTGCCAGAACTAAGATGAGATGAAACTAATCATACTGTGTTTTCAATCAACTTCCTGCTGGCTGCCACCATTTCAAGAATGGAATTCATTTGTTTTATGTCTATTAACATATTTCTTTCTTTTCTGGTTCTAAGGCACTAAATGCAGTGGTATGGTATCAGTCTGGACAATAAAAATGATAAGCAGCAGTCACTACAATACAAATAGAATTGTAAAAGTATTACCCTCTCTGACATACCCTTTTCACAGTATAGGCCATCACCAGCTCCCAAGTCCCTTCTATGCACATAACCATTTAACAGTAGTGTCCCAGCCCTCTGATGGTTTTACTCACAAGTGAAACCTTCATGGAGATCTTTAAAAGTCAAAGGGAAATTGACAACATGTAGGTCATTAAAGAATCAGCCTCATCTCTAATAAGCAAAAAGGCTTAACTGGAATATAATACATGCAGTAATATTTTCATATATTTATAAAATCTTCAAACTTGAGCTCACATACACCATAAGGGAAAGGCTTCTGAAATCTAGTAATCTAAGAAAAAATAAACATTACAAAATTCTCTGGTGTGTTAACCAGGAAAATAAGAAAGCATTTTTCCAGGTCATAAGAATCAGAAGTTAAATACAGCATATTTTAGATGAAGAAATCTAAGATAACTTGCATACTGAACCCTTTCCAATCTTTGTATACTAAGACTATTCCAATAAATAGTGAGATAGTTCCTAATGACTGAAGTTGAAGATATAAAAATAGGGAGAAAGGGGTGCAAAATATTTCCAAACACTAAGTTGTATGAATTTTTCATAAATAACACGAATACTGATGAGGTTTCCCCATTGAGATTATCTGGGTAAGTGAAATGACTCTCTAAAATATCAAGATCATCTCAGTGCTCCATTTAAACTTTACTCAAGCAGAAATTACTGACTGGAGAGTCTAAAAAGAAGGGCGAGTCTGCAGATTTAAGGATGGATTCCGTGATCTTCAACAAAAGGCAAGCAAACGTTAGTTGTTGACCTTAAGCAGATGTTTCAGAAGTTCTTAACAGCCTCACTCAAAAGTATCTTCTTTCAGCTGTTCATTTTTCAGTCTCTCAGATCTTGAAACATCAAGAGTTTAGTAGCTTTCCAGTCTCTAGAGATTCTTGAAATGTAGAGGATCTGAATTTCTAATATAAACCCAAGTCTTCTGAAAGAAGAATCCCTCCAACTTCAATGCAATACCACATACTAGTCTGCTCCTGTAATCTCTTTGCATGCCATCACTATCAACACATGTCTCTGGAGCTACTTCTATCCCTGTTCAACCAATGGGCAAGCTTTAGCACAGTAACCCATAGCTTACTTCTAATAATTCTTTCAGTCTTTTCCTTAGTATTTTCTGTCTTTGGGGCTTACTGCAGAAAACATGCATCTTATTACAAAGAGTCCTATAGGCATTATATAAAATCAATTTTGAAAAGAAAGGCATCATCTTTTATATTTGGTGAAATCTAGACCTCACTGTTTGACCCCCCAGACACAAAACTGCTCTGCTGCTTACCTGGCTTGGGCTGACTCAAGAAGAACTGTGAAAGGCCTCTCAACCACTGCACTGACAGGGACCCAAAAACATAAAGCAATACCTCTACGCTACCTTATTTACAAATTCAGTGGAAACTACTACATCAAATTACAAGTTCCATAACTTTTCATAGCTTTAAATGTACTGGTCCTGTTGTTCCAAAACATGACTCGACAGACATTAAGATGCTGTCTTAAAACATATCATAACCCTAGCTAGAGCAAGGGTTGCTCTAGGAGCCCTAGTTGAAATCTAGAGCAGCAGAATTTCAACTTCACACAAATATAAATCTTTCTGCTATCATGACTTACTTCCTTCAGAAAGCTGGCATAAAACTGTAACCCCTTAAGAACTCCTGACAATGCAACTTCAACAGAAAGGCACATCTGCACTGATTTACCAGACAATCCATTCAAGCACTACCTAGGCCTAGGTAAATAAGGTCATAAGCTTTTTCAGGACTGAAAAGTATAGCAATCAACTCTGGAAACTGACAGGATCATTTTTTAAAGTGGAAAAATAGATACTTATTTTGTCCCTGTGTATTGAAATGCACCTGGCAGACACTTAAAGAGACTGAAAAACAGGCTAATTCACTCACTCTATTAGTGGAAAAAGTGAGGGTTTTGTTCCACAGTGCTGTCTTTCAAAATTATCATACAAAAACACTCCTGCATGGATGGCACTCTGAAGGGAAAAAAAACGGGAGGGCAAAAAAAATACCAGTTGATATCTGCTTGTGCAAGGGAAGCAAGTTTTTTTAAAAAATCAGCTTTAAAGGCAGTGGGTTTTCTTGAGAGCCTCCTGTAACCATTAAGCAGATCCTTGAACACAAAGCACCAGATTTTCTTCTCATTATCAAAACATGCTGAACTAGCCAAGAAGTCGAGCCCAAAGAAAAGTTCACTTTCAACTTTCCACGATTCTCCCATAAGTATCATGTTACAGAAGTAAGTGCACTGCATTAGAGATAGCAAAAACTTGTTCTCTACTACTTTACAAAAAATATCAGACCCAAATATGGGAGCCTAGCAAAACAAAAATAAACAAAATTATTTACTATGTATTTATAATCTGTCTTGTAAGATCACTCCCAACAGGGCCATGGCATTTGTTGCAATTCAGGCTTCTGTCAATACTAAAAAATGGGATTTCGTTTAAAATCCTGCCAGTTCAATGAACCAACCAAACCTACAGTGACATCACTAAATCACTCTTATTGCATCTTTTTTCTCTCAGCCTCCACCTCCCCAGAGTACCTTAAATTGCATTACATAAATCCCAAGAAGGTACAATCACAGACAAGTGTAAATCTCAGGTGGGCCCTCAAAAGTCTATTTAGTCACATACTCTATGAATTTTCCATAAATAAGAACATTAGGGACTAATGTTGCTGTGATAGACACTAAAGACATTTTACGACGATGTGTATCTGCTAGAATACCATCTCCCATGGTACAAGTGATTTTTTTTTAAAAAATCAGTAACGGAAATGTCTTCAACAGATACGACTCTAGAGGTGATAGTTTAGAAAGGAACAGATTTACTTTTTTTTTTCACCTTTGGCAAACAGGGATGACCCCTACTTCCTCCTTCCTAAAAGGGTATCAGCAAGCAGCTAACAAGGGCCTTATCTATTATGAACCACTTTGCTTTCATAAGGTGGACAACGAAGTATGTTTTTGTCCTTAGCCTTTTTCCCTCATTAGCTATGCTGACCTGTGCGAATCGCATCGACAGCTCCCGGTTGCCGGGCACAGGGCAGGGATGTGTCAGGGACACCCGTCAGGGCACCCAGGGGCCCGCATTACTCAGCTGCGCCTTTGAGGAGGTGAAGGCAGGCCCCGGAGCGCAGCCCGCAGCCCCAGAGGAGGGGCGGCCTCTCCAGGAAACCTGCGTGCCTGGGGAAGCGGTCAGGCCTCCCCCGCTGGGCTGCCGGGAAGGCCGCGGTGTCCGGGAGGCGGGGGGGCCGCGGGCGGCTCCGGCACCCCCTCCCCCTCCGCGCCCGGGGGCAGCGCAGCCGCCTTCCCTCGGGGCACCCGCTGCCTCTCCGCCACCGCGGTCCGGGCCCCCCGGCACCCACAGGCACGGAGACATCCCTTTTTCGAAGGGGGGGAACCCCGCGGCCCGCCCGACAGGGGCCCGCGGCCGCCCCCTCCCCGCGGCGAGCTGCGGGCACGGGCCCCGCGACCGCCGGCGCCGGGGGTTAAGACCTGGCCCGTTCCCCCCGCCCGCCCGGCCGTAGCCCCCCGCCGCCTCGCCCTTCGCCTGGCCGCCCGCCCCCCTCCGTCCCTCCCCGCCCCAGCCCAGCCCCGGGCCCGGCTCACCCCCAGAAGCCGCAGGGGCAGCGCGGGGGCAGGCTGGGCGCCTTGCTGCGCTCGCTGCCGGCGTCTCCCATGGTGGGGCCGGGGCGCGGGGCGGCGGCGGGCGGGGGGCGCGCGGCTCCCGGCCGGGATTCCAGGCCGGTCAGCTGGAGCCGGGCGGCACCACTGGGGAGGCGGCGGAGGGGGAGGGCGCGGGGGGGCCTGGCCGCGCCCTGCCGATGGGGCGGGCAGGGGAGCGGAGACGCGGTGGCACGGGGACGCGGAGCTCCGTGCGACGGTGCCGCCCGCCCACCGGTGCCGGTGACCGCCCCGGTGCCACAGCGACGCGCGCCCGCCCTCCCCGGAACGCCGCTCGGCCCCTCGCGCAACAATGCGTGCCCCCCTCCGGCACAGTGGCTCCCCCCGTCCTGAGCGCGATGGTTTCGTCAAGCCACCGAATCAGCTGGGAGCGGCATGTACCACAGCACATCCCCGGGGGAAGTTGGGGCGGACCGAGTGCGGGAACTGGGTGAGGAGAGAGTTTGGAGGGCACTCATAGGCTCGAGAAGAGAACAGGATTCTCAATGACGAGTCCCAGGCGGGGCTGAGGCCGACAGAGCTGCCTGGAGCCGCTGGCCTCTTTTGCCTTCTACCCATACGTTGGGCACACAGTGGTACAGCCAGGGACGGCCGGCGGGGTGGGGGGGTGCTGGTGCCGCCCGCACATGCGCAGACGGGCCCCTGACGCGGAAGTCTGTGGAGGGAGCGGGTCCCGGGGGGCCGGGCCGGGCCCGTCCCGGGCTCTCGCTGTGCCGGGACCTGCTTCGTCGAGGGACGCTATTCAATATCTTTCACTTGTCCTCGTCGCTGCCAGCGCACTGTGCCGGGGCCGGGCCGGCTGTGCGCCCTCGGGAGGCTCTGGGGGCTCCGGTGCGGTGCGGGGTGAGGACAGGGACTTGTTCCCTTGGGGCTCCGCTTGGAGAGAGATCTGGAGGGCACCGAGGGCGACGCTTGGCCTTCTGTTTTTCTTCTTAGCCTGTTCGTCCTCGGTTTCCTCAGTCCGAACTAAAGCGGTGTAGGTGTTTGACGTACTCAGGGTTCTCCTCGCCGGTGGTGAGCACCATGCGGACACGGAGCTGTGGGCTGGCTACAGCCGGGACAGGGCGGGCCGCGCCCGCCCCGTGCTCTGGGACCTGCAAGAGGTAAGGGATGGCAGGGAGGGAAGAGCACAGCTGGCACGGGCATTACCGGCTGCCCCTTTGACGGACAGGAAAGGAGAGGGGAATTTCCAGCACCTGGACTTGAGGGCTGAGTAATGGGGATTGTACTTCTGGTACTGGTTTAGCCAATAGTATTGAGCAAGGTACAGCCTTGCACTGTCTGTACCTTGGTTTTGTCTGTGAAATAGAAATAGTGCTGACCACCCTCACCCCTCCCTGCCAGAAATTTCAGATCTGAGTGGGAAATGTGTGGAAAATACTGGTGTGGCATTAATGAAGGGGGAATTTTGATCTATTCCTGACTGCTGTTGCTTGTCTTATACTTTGATTTTTGCTTTGCACTTAAAACCAAGGTTATTAAACTTTGAAAATAATAAACATTCTTAACAAAGTTCAGAGTATGTGAATTTTTGTGAATAACTAATTAATTCTGACAAAGATATTAGGCCTTTAGAAGTAAGCTTCCTAAAGCATCTTCTATCAAATTAATTACAGAAAAAAAAGCAATAATGAAGTACATATACATACATGCTTAAAATTTTTTATAAAATTGGAATTTAATTGAAATCATGTAAACAAGACTTCTTGTGAAGAGGCTGGTTGGTGACAATTTACTAATGGTGGTGATTTTTTTCCATCCATTTTAGTCTGGGATTGCCTGACTCTCAGCTGATGCAACTCTCTGCCCTCTTTGAAGTGTCTGTGGCTGCAAACCACCCTGTACACGGACCAGCACCAGGGCTGTCCCTCGGCAAAGCTCTCTGAGGACAAAGCTGAGCTGCTGAGGGTACCAAGAGAAGGGAGTACGTGCAAAAAAGTAGCCTTGGCCTTGTTAACTCGGCCCTTTAAGCCACTAAGTCAGCTGGAAACTGAAATGGTCTCTTTGGTGCTGGTTACCTGCGCTACTACCAGAGGCTGTAAACTCCCCTCAGATAAGGAGTGGCTTCTTAAAGATGATCTAATAGGCTTTATGTCTATAATTGCTATTAAGGTAAGCTCATACTGAGTTAGCTTCCAATCATTACAAATGTTGTGGAGAAGCAGTCTCTCTGCTTAGTACTTCTGTGTCACCTCAAATAAACCTTGGGTTTCATCACCTGGAGGTAGCCTAGAAGAAAGAAGGAGTCTGTTTACAAGGACAAGGGGGAATGGCTTTAAACTGACAGTAGATTTAGATTAGATAGTAGGAAAAGAATATTTAACTGTGAGAGTGGTGTGGCACTGGAACAGGTTGCCTAGAGAAACTGTGGATGCTCCATCCCTGAGAGTGTTTGAGGCCGGCTTGGATGGGGATCTGAGCAGCTTGGTCTGGTGGAATGTGTCCCTGCCTGTGGCAGGGAGGTTGGAATTGGATGATCTCTCTTTAAGTCCCTTCCAACCCAGGCCATTCTATAATTTTGTAAAATGGTGTTGGGATTATGTCAAAATTCCAGTTTTCTAAGCAGTTCAGATTTTTAAAAACCCTGCAAGGGTGTAGTACTTCACTCCAAAGTTAAACACAAGCATGAGTATAGGGATAGTGCTGTTGCACAAAGCAAACACTTCCTAAGCAAGCTGCCGGTGAAGATACACAAACAACTGACTAGCTGCTAGTAATGCCCTAAGGAAGAATAATCTCAGGGACACACACAGGATTACAGTGCAGCTGAATACTATGGGATCCGGAAGAGGGGATCATGTGCTTTGATTTCATGTCATGTTTTAATAATGTATTTAGCCTTTTTTCTTTTAAAGTATGACCTTTGCAACACTGTTTTTGTATATTTGTGATATTTCCCACTTTGTCTAGACAACAGAAAATTACCAATGTATCAGTTCAGCATTGTCTCCTGAAAATTCAGTATGTTAATCTGTACCTGCTTTTCTAAACCCTTTAATGTTTTGATTAGCGTCATGTGTCTGCTAATCACATCCATCCATTTGCAACCACCAGAAAGTGTTTTTGTGTTGAAATGTGGCAGCAAGGGGAAGTGCAGCTGAGTGACGCTTCTTTAGAGGCTGGCAAGGACAAAACTGGTTCAGCTGATCTAAAATGAATGCTGTCATGAACAGGGCATTGCAGCCTCCATTCAGTGTGCAGGCTCTCCCCCAACAGATCTCCTCCTGAGCCAGGCCTCTGGCCCCTGAGGAGTTTCAGTGCTGACATTTTCTCTGGCTTTTTTGATCCAGAGTGCAGGCCCTGGATGCTTTCTCAATAATGTACAAGCATCCACAGACAAATGGATGAACAGCACTTAGGAGATACATAGAGGGATAGGTAACATATTAGTTGGTTCCAGGGCTGGGAATATTCAAGTGCAGAAAGTTATCAAATGGTCCAGATGCAGCAAAGTATGTTTCAGCCTTTGGAAGCAAATATGCATTGTAAACATGCATTAGGTGGGGGAAAAACCTCCTGAGTGATGGGAAGGTAATTTGGAGAAGAGTGATGCCTGGAATAGTGAGCAACAGTTTAAGTACATAACAAGAGAAACAGCTCATGCAATTTTAGTTCTGCGTATCTGAATGCATGAAAGAGATGTGGAAGGTGCTAATCCTTTTTAATGAGTGACCCTGCAGCTATTCTCCAGGCATATTTTTGCAGACAATTCAGAGAACACAGAGAAAAGCAGCCAAAATACAGGCTGCAGATGCTGAAATACTTGAAAAATCTGATGTTTACTGTCTGGCCATTTTGGGAGAGATTATAATCATACATTCTTACTTTAAAATTGTCACCAAAAATAGAAGGTATTTGCTAGCAGGACACACAGAATTTGGTAAAAAATAGAAATATTTCTCTAAGGAGGTAAATACCTAGGACATATGCAGAAAGTGTTCTCATGGTAAAGTCTGATTTTAACCTCTCACTGAGGTTCATTTCTAGCTCATTCTCAGCAGGACCCCATTGCAGGATTAGATGAGGTAATAGACCTCACAGAATCAGAAGGCACAACTCCACCAAATTTAGAAGCATCAATTAAATACCATTGTTTCTCAAGAGCTCCCTTTTTTCCTCACTATGCTAGAAAAGGTTGTACCTGTATATAATCAGAACATTTGGGGGTGGTTTATTTTAGTATAAACATGATTGCCTGACTGAAATACATGTGCACAACCATAAAGTGGAGCAGGTGGAGAATGTCACAAGTATTGTACGTCTTCCTTCTCATCTTAAGATTTAAATTACCATGAAATGATAACAGTGACTCGTGATGCCAGTCTGTTTGAGAGACTCTTGAACTGATTGAAATAATCACCACTTTTTAATTCCTCTTCAGTAGGCAGATATTCTTAGTGAAATCTTTTCTTTTGGAAGATCATTCTTGTTCAAACCTGTGCTGAGGCTGCGAAATAAAATGAGCATGTGGGAAAGGGCAGTGGAGAGGACATGTCTGAGCTCTAGCCATAGCAAACAATAAAAGTGAACAATTATGATGATTCACTGGAGCCCAGGGCACGGACTGCAGATCATGAAGGCATTAACCTGCAGCAAGTCAGTAACATAGATCTGATCCCAGAAAAAGTGACTGATCCGTGCCAAAGGCGGCCTGAATGGGGACTGAGGCTGCCAGGCTTGCAAGTGCCTGCTCTTTGCTGCATAGCTCACCTCATTTTCTCCATTTGAAACGCATACCTTGAGGTTTGTATGCACCTGGCCTGGCAGGGTGTGATCCAGGTGAATGCCTCAGCCTTTGCTTACTCATTTAGTTTAAGGTAGGTGTCAGTGCAAGCTGTCTGAAGAGAGAGGTGCCCACACCTTAGCCTCTGGCTTGACCTCAATGAATCCAACTCAGTTTTCTTTGCTGCTCCAAGGAAGTCTCCAGATTAAAGAAAGCAAACTGAGCTCATCTTGGCTCTCAACATTGCTTGTGTTGACAAAGCAAAAAAAAAATAATATATCAGCCATGAATTATCAATTTATGAGTCATACAGATTAGGAGGTTTTTGTAGCTGTGTCTTTTTAAAACATAAAACAAGCTTGAAAACTAAAGGACAACTTTAAATAGTTACAACACAAATTTGGAGTTGGGACTTTGACATTCTTCTGGTTATTTTAAGTCTCTCTGTGCCTCAGTTTCGTTTTCTCAAATGGAAACAATAATCTCATGGGCACTCTGGTAAAAGAGTCTTTATTGGATGGCGGTTTTAGAAATGAAAAACTGCTGCTGTTGCTATTACTGTGAGAAAGAGACTGCTATTTCTTTGCAATTAATGGCTGGATGGAAGGTCCAAGGTTAAAGAGAAAATTCTTAACCAGTTGCAATTTGCATTATTATGACTAACCCAGAGGCAATTAATAATACTTCTATTTTTATCAGACATGTATTTCTTCCCCTTCCTGCCCCTTATGTAATCTAGGGCGCTTGGAAAAAAAGCGCAGATGGAAAAATTGGAGTGCAATTAAACAAACATTCTAGGCTAGTCTAAAAATGCCAGATAATGTATTTCAAATAAAAAATCTGAATATTAGACATGATTTAGTAGAAGGAGTGAGGATGCCTAGAAAACAAAATTGAGTAGTGACCTCACACATGGTGACAGCAACTAATACCAAAATCACTCACACAAACCTGCAGATGTTAAAAGATGCGTAGATGTGGTACTTTGGGACATGGCTTAGCAGCAGTGCTGGGCTGACAGTTGAACACAATGATCCTAAAGGTCTTTTCCCACCTAAATGATGCAATGGTTCTATGTTCTATATAAGTGAGACTTTCATTATTATTAGAAACCAGGAGATTTATGAATCTGTAATGATACTGAATTTGTGCTAGGCATTTCCTGGTGCTGGATGGCAGACTCAGCAAAGACCAATCTTAGCCTTTGAATGTTCTTTTTAGCAAATGATCTTCAGTACTTCTTAAAAGAAAGAAAAAAATAAAAAAAGGTAAGCATTGTGGCAGCAATTTTACCAGGAGGAAAGCAGCTTTGGAAAGGGAAACAAGCTGCCTCGGGTCACACAAGAAGGCACCTGCAGATCTAGTAATAGCATTCACATTGCTCAACTCCCAATATAGCAACCAATGCAGAGTCTCTCTTGCAGAACTCATGCCTTGAGTGCTCCTATAAGCACCTCCCAGGACCTGCTTCCTCTGCCACAGTGTCCAGGTTTGCTTAACAGCAGTATCTCAAATCGTTGCTGCAGCTGCTTGGTTTATAAATTGCAGGGATAAAAATGAATAAAGCACTATACATGTCCTTCCATTTGAAAAAGCAGCTTAGACCAAAAGAATATGGTTAAATGGAAAGGTAGAATATTATAATATTTATATATTTCTTCTGTTTTCTTTACCTGTCTTCAGGATTTTCATAATGCCTTGTGCAAAGGGATCTTGTCTGCACCTATGTCTTCTGGGTCCTACTGCAACACAGTTAAAGAAGCATTATAAAGCTCTCATCTTGTATAAATTTGAAAAAGTTCACCTTCAGTAGATTGGAAGGTGCCTGCCCCTGGTAATCTATTTGAATATAAGCTATTTCTGCTCTTTCCTCCACTGCTCTGAAGATATCAGCCCCAGGGACACAGCAACTGAACATATTTCTTGGCCCATCAACAGGTTTATTAATTCTCTGACTTCTGACCTGGTGTTTCTGAGCGCAGCTGAGATGGGCAGTAATTCCCTCATACCCTCATAAACACTCCAGTGTCAGGGAGGCTTAATTGCTTGGCGTCATGAGAAAGTGTTTGGTAGTTCAATGACAAAAGGTCTTAGAGAACGTGAAATGAGAGCTGACAGTTCTCCCTTGCTGCCCCTGCCTGCTCCCCTCCATAATGTATCCAGCATTTAGCTTTTTCAGGGCTGTGGCACCAATGTTAGCAGAGCAAACCCTGATCCTGCCGTTGATGGTATCCATGTGATCACAGCAAGATCAGAAGTTAGAAGTCATAAGTGCCGCTCGGGTAATTTTGTAAACAGCAGCAGCACCAATTTATTTTACAGCAAGGAAAAAAAATACATTGCAACTGGAAATGAAGAGCATTCAGAGCAGCTGTTTCAAATTTGTCTGATGCTGTTATAAAACAAGTTTAAAGTGTTAACAGTTGTACCCATGGCACAGTTTCCCCTGCTGTGTGCACACTGACAGCTTTCCTTTATGCCATGTAACTGAGCTACCACATTTGTGCTCAGTTCCCTTGCTGTTCCTCTGAGATGCATTTCTCCAGCTGTGGGCTGGAAATGACTGGGCAGATTTCTGGACTTGCAGGAACCCTGTGCAGCCAACCACAGCTATCACACCATACAGCAGCATCTGCTGGGCTGACCAGTGCTTGTGATGGTCCTCAAACCTTCTGCCCATCCTGTTAAATGTGTGTCACCTTCTGACTCCAGGTGGGGAGTCACACCTCCAGAGAGCCCCACATGTTTCACACTCTGCCTGTCACATCAAAGTGATGGCAAGATACAAGCAGGAAACTTTGGAGGAGGTGGCAGCCCTGACCAGCTTAGTGCTCCCCAGGCCAGAACAGCAGCCACTGGCCTTGAACAGATACTGAAGAGGAGGCAAATTGGTGAGGGGCGAGCGAGGGGCTGCTGGAGAATCCTGTCCTGCCTCTTGCAGTAACATACCTGGGGCAGTGTGCTCTACTCACCTCTCCCTGGGCTGAAAACACTGAGATCTGAAGGAATCTTCACCCAAAGGGCAGAACAGCTACTCCAGTTTGGATGAGTTGGAGTATTTGCCAGAGAGTGAGGAAATTTGCTCGTTGAAGGTAAGGAGAATACTGAGGCTTTGAATTTTCCTTAGAAACTCAGCAGGGGATTTCTGTACGCCCCTCTGTCAAGCTGCAAAGCATTTCACTCTAGCAGGCTTCCACTAAAGCTGGGGTACCACATTTTGTTTCAGTCACTCGAGAAATTTGAGGAGAACCTAGACAGCAAAGCACAGATAAGAAATCCAAGCAGCAAGCCATGAGAGGATGGTTTCCAGGGAACTGGGGGAGTTAGAACTCAGAATCTGGAAGTGAAGCAGTAGTTAGGAAGATGCTTCTGACAAGGTAACAGCCATGGTGACAAACCTTGGCCCACCTGCAAGAGGAAGAAATTGGGCTGTGCAACAACATTGTAGTTGGGATGGAAAGTGGAGAGCAGACTAATGAGAGACAGGCTGCAGCACCTGAACCTCTTGACCACAAGCTCCAGTGGGAGCAGCTGGGAAACTCCAGCTGCTGATCCTTACTTTGCTCCTGCACAGCTCTGTTGATGGTACCAGCAGTGCAGAAAGAAGAATGGTCTGCATGGTGTGGGGGCACTGCTGGGTGGAGGCAGAGAGATGCTATCTCCCCACAGTACAAGGAGCAGCTATCCTTTTCCTACCCAGAGCAGCAGGCACAGCAAGTCTTGTCCCAAAGTCTTTGGGACTCTCCATCCCAGATTTCATAGTCTGTAACACACCAAGTGCATTGGTGGCCCCAGAGTCACACAGCTACTGTGAGAGGGAGGATTTCTTAAGAGCAGGTGGGAGGGAAAGTGGCTGTCAGTGTTTGTGTACAGGTGAGGGAGGTAGAGGTCTCAGAGTGGGGAGACAAGGTGGAAATGGGCTCACTGCAGCTTCTTCACTTTCTGAACGTAGCTTACTATTCCAGCAACTCAAATGCATCTTTGACTTCAGCAGTGAGTCTGGCCTGTATGGGCTCCAAAAGGGTGGATTTGTAGGATAAATTGAGGGTGTGAGTGGAGTAAGAGTCTGGCTAGAAGACCAGTGCAAATGCCTACACTCAAGTGTGGAGCCAAGTGCTGGCAGAGGAATGAAACACTGGGTGATTCTGTATGTCTAAACTACGCATGCAGGAGAGAAAGAATAAACCACTGTTGGGGTTTGCATATCGGTTTCAGGAAGATTATTGCATTTTACAGACAAATTTTCAACAGAAGAACAGCTTACAGGGTACATCTTGAAGGCTGCTGATGGGAAGAGGTGGAACATGGGGCAGGTCAATGGTTAACAAGCTGAAAATAGTTCAGTGAAATACCACAGGGAGAAACCATAACAATGGAGAAAGGAGTAACAGGAGGATAGGAAAGAAGTTATCAGTGGGGTCTTAGCAAGCAATACAAAAATGGAGAGACTTCTGAGCAGGGATCCTCCAGCTCTTACTTGTCACAATTAGCTTCCTGAAGCTTGTCTGTGTTGCTGGGACTTTCACTTGTGTTACCTGCTGAGTTTATTAATTTGTTTATTAACCCCCCAGCAGTGGTTAACATGAGAGGTTTAAGAATACCAAGGGAAAAGAGTCAGAGCGGCTTTGTCTGTAATGACTTCTATTTCTGAAAAAATGTGACAGTTCAACACCTCTAAATGGGATCTGGGACAAACTGCTTTGTTTTCCAATTCTGTTATCCATAGTCAAGGCTGGATTAAGACTGTGTCAGCACAGGCCTATCATTTCACTAAGGAAGAAAGCTTTCTGCTCTCCTGATCAAAGAAAATCTTGAAAAATCCCTATTCAGGAGTTTCTACTACCTTTTGAAGGCAATTTATAGACAACAGCTCTGAGGTGTGAGCTGCATGTGCTTATTAGTGAAGTACTGTTGTTCCCAACTTTGATTACCAAGTAAGCCCATTCACTTCTGGGATCAGAAGGTGTCACAAGTCCTTCAGGAGCATGACTGGGAGTAGGTGTTGACAGCCATTACTCACTCTCAGAGGTGCCTCTCTGCATTTCTGGGATGTGCCCATCACCTCCCTACTTCCAGAAGGCCACACACTGTGACTCTCTCACTTCTCCAGCACTTTCTGGCAATGCTGATTTACTGCAGAGGGAGCAATAGCTGCTCTCACACTCATTCACCTGGCCCTTGGCTGCACTGGGTAAAAGGGCTCCAGCAACCAGGCAAGGGAGGCTGTACTGCTGAAACTGAAAGCTGGGTATCTCTTTTTAAAGAAAAGCAGACTGCATTGCTCTGGTCCCAAAAGTAAAATGCTGAACTCTAAGTACCTGGGAGCCAATGGTTTTGGTATTTTGAGCTGCTGCTAGTGCACACATCTGGTGCACTGAAGGCATGTCCGTGCTGCTAGCAAAGCCCACTGGAAGCAGCTCATCTTTACTGGAACACAGTGCATCTGCATAACATCTATGAGAAGATCAGAAGACGTCTCCAGTAAGGAGTTCAAAGCGTTGCTAGTTTGTGCACATGCATGGGCAACAGATTTCAGCACCTGTTGACTGATCATCACATGAATGAATAGGGAGAGCTAGCTGGCAGCTGTTGGACATTCATCCTGCTTGTGAATATCACAGCTTGTTGCAAGTCTGTCCTCTGGTTAAAAAAAAAAAAAAGGAGGCACCCAGTCAGGAATAAGGAATAAAGAGGTGAACATCCAGGTAGTGTTGAAACCAAGAGCCAGAAGATGGTTAATTATTTTTTTTTCTCCAGCTTTCTGCATTATTTCCAAATAGCAGACTGTGAACAATAAATAACCTTTGGAGACTAGTATTCCTGTCAATGTTTTCATTCAGTATAGCCCTGGGACCTGTGTGGGACAATGTTGCATCACTGGTATCAGCACATCTGGTTAACAGCACACTAACCTGCTCAACAGAAATGAACTCATGTAGACCATGGTTCTCCATTTCCTGTCTTATAATGAAAAATGCATCAGTTGCTTTATACACAGCTACAGATCCAGCTCTGCTGCTGCATTTATTCTGAGCCCATTTCCCAGGAGATCTTTAAAACACAATTATCTCCAGCTCCACTTAATCACACAATCTGTCCCAAGGTCTATTCTTGTTTTCTTGGTCCCCTTGTTGCCAAGGGCTCTCACAAGGACTCTGCTCTCTCTGCTTTGATCCTGTATCAACACTTGTTGGTGTGCCTTGGCAGTCACCTTGCTCTGGGACAGCTTAATGGCAGCTCTTGCTGTGGTGGTACGTTGCCTTGTAAAGCAGACAGTGAGGTGGTGTAATTCTGTTTAACCTGCCCCAAAGCAGGACATACACCTTCCCAAGCCTTTCCTTTGCCATCTTCCCATGTGTGTTTTCATCTGGTCATGACACCCATGTAGGTGTCAGTGTGCTTACCCATTGTTTCCCCTTCTCTCACAAGCACGCAGGACTGAGCACACAGCCCAGCAAGTAGTCCATTCAGGTAGTGTCTTTTCAGGCTGTTGAAGAGTTCTGAGCAGTGAAGCAATGGAGAATGTTGTGATATTTTGGGTTTCAGCTTTGCTAGAAACAAGCAGGTGGCTTCTAGTAAGCTGGAGGAAAAGGAAGGGCAATAGAGTCTGGAAAATACAGGCTTAGGAGATGTGATGGCATTGAAGGACTACTAAAATTAAACTCTGCTGTCTAGGTTTCAGCTGTGTCCAGTTTGGGTTCAGCTTACACTGAAACCTGGGCTCTAATTTATACCTCTGCCAAAGGTCTATGTCTAGCTTTCCCTTTTGCTGGAGGTTGAAGTAAAATGCATGACGACAGCAGCCATAGGTAAGGCAGTACAAAACTGGATGAGAGACAAACTACCAGTAGCTAGCTGTAGCTTAATCCATAATTATTTACTGCAGAATCTCTTGCACCATGTTAGTCTCCTGTATTCTATTTCAGGCGACAGGCTGCTAGACGTTGGCTAAGCAGGTGGTTTGCCGATGACTCCCACATTATATATTGATCTCTTCTGGCTCCCTCTTCCTGGCTGGTAACTTTATCAAGGCAGAACTGCCTATGTAGGTTATGTTGTGACAGTGCCCAGAAGTACTGGACTCCTGAATGAAACACATCAAACCTCCTCTACAGGTACAAAGCCACTAAAAGCCTCAAACTAAAGTACCCATTTATTAAACTTCTTTTCCCCTCTCTTGTTGTCCCATGCTGTGCCAACCCTGGACAAAACCTAGCAAAAAGCTGTGATCGTTCATTCTCCTTCCTGAAAGCTGCTAAAGCTGCTTCTCAGTCCCCCACCAAACTCTCTGCCTGGGGGGCAGAGTCTCTCAGGAAGCGCCCCCCTATCAGACACTGTCACCCCTATATAATATTACTGAGTATTCTTTGTCCCCTTTGCTGTCTGATCCTTTGCTCCATGATCCAGCCCAGACTGATCTCCTCCTATATCAGTACCAGCATCAACATCTTCTTAATGACTATTTGCCCCAGCTTTGGATATGAAAGTTAGCATACACCTTCTTTTTGTATACTGCCTCTTTCCCAGCTCATGCAGGCTAATTCATGAACCAAGGGGAGCTTGCCTGTGCCTCATGTTTTATGCTGTATCTTTGTGAGGCTTAGGCATTTGGGATGACATATCTCTTCATCACTTTCTCATCCAAATCCACTAATACTTCATATTTTGGATCTGTTTAATCCCAAGATGTACCTTCTTCATTGGATAGCACTGACAGTACTCCCATATTTTCATAAAGTGACAGAACTGGGCCTTTGATATTTGTTATCTGACTTACCCAGCTGTATTGTCCTGACAGCAAAAAAAAAAAAAAAAAAAAAAAAGGACAGCCCAAGGGCACCAAGTTAGCATTTTGGTTTCCACAGTCAAATGCTCTGCCCGTTTGTGTAAAGAAGTGATGCTGCAAATTTGTGGATTAGGTGAAAGGTGCAAATTGGTTCCTAGCTAGACATAGCTCAGTCAGAGATATTTCCCTCTTCACACCTTCAATAAACATTCAGAAAAAGATTGTAAATGGACTTCATAGGAAGCAGAAAGTGAGAATGACCTTGGGTAAGGATGGAGCTCCCATTTGGGATGATAAGAATAGTTTGAATCCCCAGACTATTTTTTTCCATTGGGTTTAGTTATAAACTTTCTCTTTCAGACAAGAGCTCTTTTTGCCTTTTTTTGTGCATAATTTTTGCCCAGTCATACCATTTCCTTCCAGTAGCTGATTTTACATGTCACCTTTTGCCTGCCAGCAATATGTCTGAGAATGGTTTGAAAATCATGGAAGACAATCTTACAGTAGAGAAATAAAAATGCCTTATTCCAAGCTCAGTTCTGCATAATATCAGTAAGATGAAGTTACTTATGCTGTCTGAATCAAAAATATTTATCGCCATTATAAAAAAAATATTTAAGGAGTTTCAAATGGGAGCTTGTAGCTTGATGCACTGATTGGTGCTCATAGATTTATTAGACATGTGATAAGTAACTTGAGAATAAGAAAATAGCTATAATCAATTGAAGATGCATTTAACTTTGAAAGATATGGAATCAAAAATAAGTATATATATTAGTTGTAACAGTAAGTAAGCATGTGCCCAGTTTCCTACTGGAAAGTGTGACCTATTTTGAACTTTGTAGTCACTGTTCAGAAGCAGTTTCCATCGGCTCATGTCGACAGCTAGGAAATAGGTTTCCTATTACATTGAAATTAGGTAAAATCTTTTACCAGGATCTGTTTAAATGTGTTTACAAATGTTCTAAACATTTCAGCATCTCCTTGTATTCTTTCCTCAGGTGGTCTACAAATTGCTTCTGACATGTTTAATTTATTCCTGAAAGACTGGTCTGCTCAGAAAACACAAGATCTGGTTCTCTTCTGCTCTTTCTTGTCCTTCAAAGCATGAGATCTTGTTGATGAAAGGAAATGACACCTGCTTTATACCAATTAAAAGCTTCAGTTATTAATGCTATCTTAGCCTTAATAACACCTATACATCCATTCTTAGGATTAGAACCAAAGTGAAAGAGAAGTCATTCATGGAACACATTGGTCTCTTAGAGTTTCAGGAAGCTTTGTTGACTAAGTGATAGATGGGGAATCCAAGAATCTGAGTTCCTGAGTTTCTGCCATTGGTACTACTATGAATTAATTGCCACAGATCACTTGATCTTTGTGTGTCTTGGTTTTCAATACCTTTAATGCTTTTGCTCTCAGGGAGACATAACCTCTTCAAAGTTGTAAAATGCTTTGAGACCATCGCATAGACAGTACTGCATGAAAGCTCAGAATTACATACAGCAAGTCTGACTTCAGACTTCTGGTTGCTTTTCTGGACTGATTTTACTTGCAGTGGGTTAAACAGCTGTAAACATGCAATTGCTGCACGTAGAACAAAGGTTTTCATTCCTGGGTTCCCATGCAGGTGCATGGCTGTGACCTGTCTCTGCTGATCCTTCCCTGGTTTCTCCCTTGCAATCGATTCCAGCAGTGATGAATTCACCTCTTGAAATTAATAATGTCAAGTTTGTCAATATTTTAAAAGCTAAACCTAATTTTGTTCTCTTGAGCCTTGCCTTTGGCTTATGAAAGCAGAAGCTTTAAACTCTATTATTGGGGAAGTCTACTGGGATGCCTTGGTGTGGCAGGCGCTATATATAAGTTTAGCACTGCATCACTATTGAAGTCCATTAAGAAAGATCTTTCTGGAGCTGTCAGCACTGTGCAGATTAAAACCAGAAAAATAAAGGCACTCAATAGATGCTGCTATAATGGTTCTGATAGCTGCAGAGAGAGGACTTATCTTTGGCTTGTGATCAGTTTACTTCTGGGTTCAATGTAAAGGTTTTTTGGCTTCCTGTATAAGCTCTGGGAAAAAAAAAAACAATGTGGAGAAGCTTGGGTGAGTGCCAGAAGAAATATTGTACTGAATCCAAAATATAGAAATCCTTCACAATTTCTGTATTTTGCTCCATGCAGGCTCTTTATAGTCTAGCAAGAACTAAGCTTTATTATCATGACTCCAGTACCACTGCAGGGTTGTACAGGATGTGAACAAATTGTCAGATTTTATTTGGTCATTTAAAAAAGGGTATCCACACCCCCCCAACCCCCTCAAAAGGTACTGTTAAAAAGGCAAGATTGGTAAAAAGTGAGAGGAAGAAGCATCAAACACCTGCAAAAGGGCTGGAAACAAAGCATAGGAATAAGCATTCTGTTTTAAAGTTGGTGAAGATTGGCAGCAAGACACCTCCTTAATCCCTGCCATGGCTTCTATTTGACTGTTTGGAGCAACGGCAGAGGCGTCCTGCATGAGCAGGTGTAGGACAGTGCCTCTGGAAGTGGTGGTGGAGAGCACCCAGTCACTTGCAGGGTTTTCCGGGAACTGTAATGCCTCAGGAAAGGAGCTGTGAGAGTGCAGTGGATTCTCCTGTCAAGGCATAATGGGGTGCTCAAATTTGCAGATAATGCCAGTCTGCTCAGAGTATTGGCCAAACCAGCCTGCAATCATGGTAATGCCTTTGGTTGGGTCAATGGCACAATCCTTTTAGCCTGTTCTGGTTTCTGTTTGGTAAAGATGAATAAGGCTGTCAGATACAAGAGGCAGAAATTGCAAAGCGATCTGAATGTGGTGTTTGGCTGGGGAACATCTGGAAATACTGGAAGTTGTACATCAGAGAGGAGGTCCCTGACTGGGATGTGAGAAATGTGGGTGGTAGCAAGAAGGAAAAATAGGGAGAAATAGTATTCATGCTCCCAGAATACAAGGACAAAGGAACATTCAATGGAAATATAAGGCAGCAAATATAAAACTGTTAAAAGGAAATACATTTTATACAATGCCTAATTAGCTCATTCCCATAAGATAACATTAAGCCTAAGAGATTAGTAGGATTTAAATAAAGGGATTAGACATTTATATGGATAATGTAATTGGGGATGTTCTTATTAAATAGAATACATATTTTCTTTTGTTATGGAAGCCCTCTTGCTTCAGGGCCTAGGTGAGTTGCTAACTGATAAGAATTAAAAAGTAACTTCCCCTTTTGGCAAGTTATTCCCTACTTGTCTTCTGCTAGGTTCCTTGTACTTAATCTGAATTGTTTCTAACAATTCAGGCCCTGTCACAGCAGGATTATTAAGCTATATGGTCCATTTTTTTGGTATAGCATAGCAATTCTGTTCCTTCATAATCAAATATCTCACTGAAGGATCACAAATATCTCAGTGGTCTGGAACAAAATTCCCTTTTTCTTCTGCTAGTTCCATAAGAGGATTGACCTTGAGTGCCCACCTAGTAGACACGACCAAAGCAGCACCAACAAATCTCACTTACCTGTTCTAACAGTAATATCTTCCAACTCTCATTCATGACTTACACGAACTCAGTTAGAGAGGTGGCAAGACACCAAAGATCCCTCAACCTTCACCAAGGGGGTTGTCAAACATTGGAACAGCCTGCCCAAGGAAGTGATGGAGTCATCATCCCTAAACTTATTTGAAAGGTGTGTAGATGTGGCACTTAAGGACATGCTTTAGTGTTGGACTTCACAGTGTTGGGTTAATGGTTGGACTTGATGGATGATCTTGAAAGTATTTTCCAATCTGAACAATTCTATGATTCTATTACCTCCCACAGATGTGAATGGGAGTGTCTCATGGATGCTGCAGGCTGTCAGCATTTGGAACAAAACCCAGTGATAACCAGAAGGAAAAACTGATTCAAAGTTCTTCCTTTCACTTCCAGGCAAGATAAGAAAGTTGCTGCTAGTAGTCTAGTCTTCCCATTAAAAAGCATCAGATGGCCTTATCTAACCTGGCTAAAATCCAAATGTCTTGCATTTTGATTACCGAAACATCCTTCTCTTAGGTCTTGCCAAGTGTATTTTCAGTCTATGCACATCCCTGCAAAATACTGCTATAAAGATCATCCTCCTAATCCATCAGTTTGAGGATTTTACACATTCTTTGCTCCTTTCTACTACATTCCTCTTCTTCACTCCATCAAACACAAGCTATTTGTCTTTCCTGTCCAGCCCCTTCCCACCCTGCCAAAGAGCTCTCCTTTGCTATGACAATGTCATCTCCTTCTCATCATTCTGTCACTCTCTATTTCTCACTTGTTAACATTTTTACAGAAACAACTTCTGGACTTTTTTCCTTGCTGCTATTGAGAAGAATCTTGGTAAAGAGCAGCAAAATACCCTCATTATCTTTCCAAACTCTGTTGAAAACACTGCTTTACTGTGTTGCCTATGAAAAGCTTGCCAGCCATGTGGCCTCTCTCCATCACACTGACAAACAGGACCCAAACCAAACAACCCACTGCCCTGTGTGCCCAGATGCACCTGCTGCCCTTCCCATACACCTGGAAGGTAGGGATGGTCTATTTGGTTCTGCAAAGCGTCTTCACAACAGCTTCCCCAACACTGACTGGCGCTTCTGAGGGCCACTACAAAATATTGATCCTTCCTCATTCCTTTTCCATCACTCAAAGAGTTTAACAGAGTGCTGATGCTTTTGTGCCCGTGAAACACCCAAGTTAGGAACTGCGTTCTGTAGGAGATCTATGTGTGTGGTCATCATGCTCTCCAGCCAAGGTCTCTTCTGAAGGCACATGCAATTAAAAGTGGGCTCCAGAGAAGTGTTCAGCTTACCCCAATGCTTGGCATTGTTGCTTTTCCCTTCTTGGATAACAGCTCCTGCAAATCCTCCAGTTCAAGAGGGTGTCTTTTGTGTACTAAATGCTGTCATTATTTATAAAGTACTCTTGCTGAATGTGCCTAAAGTCAGTCCTGCAGGACAATTTCAATCAAATTGTGTTCAATTTATTCCAGCTGAATAACTCTGAAACGTAAATAAAATTAAATTAATGGTGTTGTATTTTGTATTGTGTTACAAAAGTAATAAGCTTGAAGTAATGCTGACTGTAAAATCAGATGAAAACTATAGAGTAAAAATCAACCCCTAGAAAATAGTGCAAAATTTGATATCTGGCTTGTAAGAGCAATCAGGGTACATGTAATCCAGAAGGTATTTTTAATTATATTTGTTCATACGGTTTCTCTGCTTCATTCTAATAAAAGACAAGAAATACTCCCCTACAGTGGTTCTGTTTGGTTTGACAAACATGCAGAACACCCTGTATCTCTTCCCAGCTGACTGTTTTGGGACTTGCAGAGATACTGTTACTAATAATTATCTTACATTTATAGGTCACCTTTAATCCCAAAGCACATCATAAATTAGAAATGAGGCCCAAAGTGCTTACACAGCACTGTCAAAATATGTGTGCTTTCTTCCACTTATTTGGTGACACTCCAGATTTCGTCCTAGAAATTGTAAATATTATTATACATAGCAGATATCTTATCTATTGAATACCTTCCCAGAAAATTTACTCCCCAGAAGGTCTAGGATTCCTGTCAGTTAGATATTTGGATAATTCCTGGTGCAAACATTACTGAGAATCAGTGGGGAAAACCCAGCTTTCACCAAGAGTGCTTCAAAATATGTTGTAGGCATACAAAGCAGGCACAGCTTCAGGATGTGATGTTCTATCTAAAGCATTAGAAACAGGAAAATACACGGAGTGCAGTAGGGTAACTGGGAATAGCTGGTTGAAATGGCCCTGTTGGAACCCAAGCCCTTGGCTCAGGGGAGCCCAGGCATTTTTAACGCTGCCATCTCTTCAGCCACAAGCTGCTCTGCTTTGAGCTGCCCAGGGAGTAGTTTGGAACCCATCCAGTCTCTCACATACCCTTCTGCTTATCTTACAGGAGCATCAAGGCTTCATGGTGTGCAGACAGAGGATTCCACAGACTCAGGGAAAAGATGCAAACCTATCTGGGGCAGCACAGGTGGAAGGAAAGGGAAAGTGGGACTCAGCTGACAGATACCCACTGCCATCCCATCATGAGTTATGCAAACTGCACTGGGGAGGGGTGATAGAGCCCATCAGAACCGTGCTTTCTTTTCCACCCCTGTTGGTTCTTTTCCAAAGGCCTTAAAGGACAGTGCAGTAAAGTTGTTCCCACAGCACATAGTGCTCCAAACCTCAGAGGCTCTCAGGTCTTCACCAGGACTGGCAATATCTCTATGTATGAAGCAAATTTTCTTTGGTCAAGTAATCCCTATCAGGTTACCAGAGGCAACATTCTCAGTAGACAAGAAACTCTTCTGACCTGCTAACAACATACAGATATTAAGGACATCTGGTTTCCAAGACATTTGTGACCTCAAAATGCTTGGACAGTCTTCTCTGAAAATCTGACGGATTGTCTATGAATCCTTGTGTTTAAAGTGATACAGAAAATACTAAATCAGTGTCAGTACTGATAGACTCAAAAAAAACTGATGCCTTAATATTCCCTGACTTAAAAAGCTTGCCTAGAAATCTTTCCAAGTTCATTTGGACTGGAGTAAAATTCATGAAGCGGCAGTCATACTGTTCTTTCTATTTAATTTCTGCTTCATACATTCCTTTCATAACTACTGAGCACAGTTATGTGGCCCCAGGAAGAGAGGGCAAAGTCAGCTCTATTGTGATGGGGAGAATCTCGGTAGAAGGCACTGGGATTATGCCAAAGCAATGTTCAGTTCAAAGGGTACCAACCCAAAGTGCTGAATTAAGGTATTCTTAATGTATCACCCAAGAACTATGGAGGTCTTTCAGTAATCTTTTATTTCTAATTAAACAAATGAGCAGTCAGTAGGTTAAATAAATTCTAAAGAGGAAGAAGCTCTAACATTCCCTCTGATCCTCCTTTCTTTTGTGGCTCTCTCGTATGTGCTGCTCACGTGCTTGCCTCAGTTATTCACAGCCACATGACAAATGCTACCTAATGGCCAGCTTATTCTATTTGTGCTTTTGTACTACCCTCTCCTTACAACCCTGAAACACTTTGAATTCACACAGTGAACTACAGCAAGTCAATGTTCACTTTTGGTACACTGGATTTATTTAAAAAGTGGCTTGTGCAAAAATCTTTGGATGAGCTATGGGGTATTAAGTTTTGTGTGGACACATCTATACTTTGTGCTTTTCTACCTGGCCTCTTGCTGATATCCCACATGATATTTCTTCATGCCAGGGTTGTTTCATCTGCTTACCTATAGGCTCTTGCTGGATCAAGGGCCAAGCTAATGGGATTCAGCTAATGGTGCATGTACCCAAAAGTAGCCTGTGAATACATACTCGAAATCTCATGCACTATTTCACACCTCCCAATCTCCTTGCCCAGAAAATGAGGAGTCATCCAGGATTCACAGACCATCATACACCCAGGAAAAGCAGGCTGATCAGACATGCTGCGAGTGACCTGGAGATATAGGAGTATATACTAAAATGACGGAGAAGGATGTGCTTAGGATATAGCTCATTGCAACAAGGATGAAATAAAACTGGCAAAAACGGGAGAGAAAACTCTGAGTCTGTAAACAAGGTCTCTGTCAATGCTTCATGTACCAACTTCTTCCCCAAGGCTTTGTGTCTGATATTTGGTGCAGCAACTTGTGTGCTGTGACCTGTGCTGGTGGAAGACAGGAGTCTTGTCCTAATTTAGTCAGGGCTACAAGAATGTAAAATTTCTATAGACCTAGGACCTCTCCCCTGTGGAAAAACAAACAAACAAAAACCCTGGACAGACCCAGACAAGGATGATCCTTAAACAACAGCATAGACTTGCTGTGTAGCTACAGTAAAAGAGTGCTCAAGATAGTGGTGGTAGACTTCACATTCAGGTGTATATTGGGGTCATACAGGGGGGGATGAGGGAAGGCGCACAAATGTGTTCCGTGAGCCCTGCAACTGATGTCATTTTAGGCCAAAAGAATCAGGCAGATTCTTCATCCTGTTTGGGTTGTGGATTCTAAGTCTGCTGAAAGCAGCATCCATGCCAAGGAAGTTTTGTTTTGTGATGATCATTCCTCTAAAATTTGCATAATAATTGCACGCTGTCACTTATTTACCATCCCCATTCTCCCAGCCTTTTGCATTTTCATACTTTCCAGGCCAATCACTGTGGTACATGCCTGCACCTCAATGAAACTAATGACAGTGCAGCACTTTCAGATGGATAAATACTTAATATAGGCATCTAAGTTTACTGCAGCTAGGGAGAGTGTGGGCAATAAACAAGGCACTTTGCTATTTGATGGACACTGTCAGCTTCCAGCTCACATGGCATTTTATGAGGTATATTTCCCAAAACAAGATGTGTGGAAATGGAAGGAGATTAAATACCCCTGGGCCAGTCACTGTCACAGTCACACTCTTGGCATCACCCGAGTTTAGGTCTAGTAAGGTTATTGCGGGACTCGACTTGGCGTTGTGCTTTGTACGTGTCCCCTAGTGGAACGAGGGGGAACAGCGAGCAAGGCGCTGCTGCACCTCCTCACCAAGAGTGCAAGACAAAGCCGGTCCACAGGGGCTGGTGGTGAAGTGATGACCTGTGAGACAACTCTTTGGTTACACAAAGTGATCACACCTCCCTTGTCTGTGCTCTGCTTTCAAATAACTCCCTTCTCTGCCCCTCAGGACCTTATTTAATGAAAAACTTTTGAAATTTAAATGCTGTGGTTGCAACACTCTTTTTGCTTTTCCAGTACCAAAATATCATGTTTGTTTTGAAAAGCAACTGTTTAAAAGACAACAGTCACTCTAGCAGTTGTAGATTTACACCATTTTCAGTGTGGTCCTTTGAATACATAAAAACAGTGCAAAAAGTAGCGCTTGGAAATTGCAAACTTTCATGCATTTAATTTTTTATTTCTTCCAGTATTCTGGCAGTGGTTATTGATATTCAGTCTGTATGAGTATTAGGTCTGTTTCATTTTGATACATTGTGGAGCAAGATGCAAATGTAAGTGCAGAAATAGGGATGTGGTTTAGCAGTGGATTTGGCAGTGCTTGGTTAACAGTTGGACCCTTGAAGGTCTTTTCCAAGCTCAGAAATGCTATAATTCTATGATTCATGGCAGGATGAACTTCTCCAGCATAAGAACAATGTGCCTTGACACACAGGCAGGGCTGACTTCATTCTCTCCCCATCCCTACTCTTTCAGGTCCTTAGTGCATGGATTTCTCCTGCCTAACCTCCCAAAACCTCTCATCCCCGCCACCTTTCCAACTTTTTAGGGTTCCTCAGCAAAATGGAAGTAGCGTGGGAAACATTTTATTGTTGCTACATCTTCCTTAGCCTGGGAAGAGAGACTTGGGAATGGCATTCCAAAATCTTCATTTTAGAAACGTTGTCATGGCTGTGATCAAGATCCCAGCTGCCACAGTAATGGCTTAATCTGACTGTCAGC
This sequence comes from Emberiza elegans, assembly GCA_024865655.1. Classification (NCBI taxonomy): domain Eukaryota; kingdom Metazoa; phylum Chordata; class Aves; order Passeriformes; family Fringillidae; genus Emberiza; species Emberiza elegans. The sequence continues at coordinate 19,564,873 of JALJVW010002597.1, read as the reverse complement.
CTGTCCTGCTGCCACATCACAGTCTCCAAGAAAGGGGAGAGCATCAATTGCAGAGTACCAAACTGACCTCCTAAGGAAGAAAGAAAAGGGAAGAGATCAAGTGTTTCACATCATCTCGATGGTATTGTGGAGGATGAACAAAAGAAAAAAATGAGGAGAAGAAGGGAGCTCTCTGAGCAGAAATACAAGACAGCTTTTTACTTGAAGGGGGTGTAGGAGGGAGAGAGAACCGAACAGCAGTAAGTGAAAAGCAACAACAGCAGCAAAGAGAAAGAACAGCCCTGCAGAAGGGGCTTCTGGTTTGGAGACGGAGCAGAGAGGCGGTGGAGGATGTGCTTGTGGCTCATTCCTGTGCACTATGTCAACCCCAGCCAGCCGTGTTCTGGAAAGCAGAGGGACAAGTGATTATTATGGGCAGCAGTACACAACACAAAGCCAAACACGAGGCAGAAACTTGTTCCTTCCTTCTGTAAAAGTTGGGGCAATGAGACCAGCAGGCCCCTCACTTGTAGTCAAGCAAGGACATCAGACAGAACGGCCCCATCTGCACCCAGGTGGGACCATTGCAGCCTTCCTGCATGCACCCAGCATCTTTTCCACTGCTTTACAGCATGGATTACATTTACAATGGTTTTTATTGACAGTATTTTACAGATTGTTCTGTGGATGAGTCTGTACCTTGCCTGATAGAAAATTCTGCCTGGATTTTTCTGATGGGAGGTTTTACTACTTGCATTATTTGATTTCCAGCAAAGGTTATTTTTGAAAAAATTGTTACAGTTTCATAAATTTATATGCTCTCATAAACATCATAAAATGCCTTTTTGACAAATCTAATAAACATAACAAAATGGCCTTTCAATAAAATCACTGAAATCTTGCCAAGCTGCATAATAAACTTGCATTTTAGCATGGTTAGCATCTGGGCTTAAAGAGGAAGTGTAAAACCACCCACACCTTTGAGCTATGACTTTCTGCAATTTGCTGATCTTGTCATGTCCAAAAACCCTGCACTTCACCTTTCTACCAGCCAGTGAGGCTCAGAACTAGGTTAACCTATGGGGCAAAACAATGCAGCGGGTTTACACTTCACAGGAGCAGCTATTGCTCGGTAGCCTCCAGCTTTGTCATGCCTTCGTCAGCCTTTAAAATATATATTTTATTTGCAGTCCACATTAACTCTTCGTAGAATGGAGTGGTTCATGTAGAAGTGCCCCAGAAAAAACGTTTCATGAAAATAAAATTTCATAAAAATGTTTTGTGAAAATAAAATTTCATGGGGGAAGCTGATGGATAGATTTTCTTAGAACAGGAAAAAGTCACAACACCCTTGTTGTCAAAGTGTTGTTGGGAGCAAGAAGAGCATGTGTGTGACTCTGTGTGTGTGTGTGTCTGTGTGTCTGTGTGTGTGCATGTCCCCCAAACTCAGTAGTTACCAGCTGGTGGTAGCTGGGAGTGGTGAACTTGCACTTGTAGTGATATCCATGGTGACAAGCAGAAAAGGAAAAAATCCTCTGGGATACATGTCCAGAATTGCAGAGCTCCTGTTTCTCAAGACCTGCTACAGCCTCGTGGTGCTGTGGAGACACACTCTCAGCCATGCCTTTCCTTAGATGCACTGCTCACATGGACACCTTTCCCTGAGATTCTGTGGATACATGACTTTCTTTGTGCCTTTGCCTCTCCATTGGGGAGGGAATGCAAGACACCCGTACTTACTTCAGTTTCTGCTGTCTGCTTGTGAGTCAGGCATCCTGTTTTCTCTGTTTGCTATCATCCCATTCTCCCCCTTATCCAAGAATTGGAAGAAGGTGATAAAAAATGGGAAACTGGAGAGAGAGGAACATGGCCAGACTGTGATAACAGTCCAGAGGGACATGGGCAGTGCTCGGGGGAGTGCTACCACTTTCACCCGCTTGATTAATGTATGAACTTTACAGCCTTATTCTTAAGCTGGAGTAGCTTTGGCAATTTCCAGAATTTCTTAGGGAAACAGAAGACTGTAACTCTGACACTGCTAAGAGAGAGGCTCCTATGGAGGCTGAAGGGTGCTGTCTTTACTCTTCTGTGTGATGCAAGCACTTGTCTGGGCCCTTTTTCTCTCTGGAGATTATCTGTCCACCACGATGTAGTTGAGAGAGGTTGGGCAGTGGCACCCCAGAGCCATGGAATGCTGTAAGTAGCACTGAGCTCTTCATTGCAAGGAAATGTCCATTTTCTTCCACTAGCCTGATGAACTTGGTGTAGGATAACAATGGCAAGACAAGTGTCATCACTGAGCTTGCTGAGCTGTGCTCTCTCCTAATGAATCCAGTGAGTCCTCTCTAACTTGTGTCTTCCCTAAGTATTATCTTCTGGGCGTCAGTTGCCTTCCACAAACACTTGCAGAATGGGCATGGAAATAATTTGAAGTTATGTCTTGCTCTGACAGATGAACTGCCAAGTGTGAAATGCCTCTCCACTGGTGGTGTTTATTAAGATCCTTCTGGAAATGACATGCATCTTCCAATGGGCTCTAGGGTGGCAGCTGATAACTGAACATAAATGTGAACTCCTACTCGCAGAGCTAAACACAAACAGCGGGAAACAACAAAATACATCTCAGTCCCACAAATGAAGTGACATTCTTCAGCATTCTTTTCTGCTTTCTCCAATTTAATGGAATGTATTTAATTACTTTCGATTATAAGTGAGAATTAAATAAGACAAATGTGCTTAGAAATCTTTTCTTCATTGCATAGCTATATTAGCCTTGTGATGTCACAATTATCAAAATAAAACATTTATGTTCTTCTCTTTATTGGTTAAAGTTCATCTGTGGTTGTAAATCCACAGAATGCAATTAGATCACACCAGATAGCAATTTGATTCTATTTATTTAGGTTCTGCGGTGAAAAAATTTACTGATGGCTCTAATTCCCTTATTTCTAGAGTTAGCTATCAAATTCACTTAAATTATATTCTGACTTCAGTGTCATGAGAACTGTTACCAAAAGTGGAGGTAAAGGAGTGATTTTCCTCCTGTGTTAGATATTCATGGCATTACTTGAGAATGTATCATGACAAAAGTGCTCAGCTTTTGCTTGGCCCCCATCTGAACTAGATTCTCTCTTAAGACTGATAAGTCTCTGCATATGCTTCTTCCAATTTCCTATTTGATAGGTCAGGCCATTTATCCATTATTTTAGGTTTTACAACCCACCTAATGCCTTGCTGTAAAGGGCAGTGAGATTTTGCTGACTTTCACCTGCAAATTGTGGCTCTTCTCTGTCAGCCTTTCACATTCATTCACAGCCTCAGTTGCACACGGGGGTTTGCTGGGTGGTCAGTGTGTGATGTGGCCTTCCAGAGCTTCAGGCTGAGCTGTGTAGGCTCCAGGAAAGGTCTTTGCAGCAGTGGGAAGCAGAACAGGCTGCAAGAGCTGGTTATGAAAATACCTTTAATTAATATGCTCATGTGCAACAAAGGAGAGTCAAAGCATTCCACCAAAGCCTGTAAACAGGTTCTCTCATTGGTTCCTTTGGGATGAAAGGTACTACAGAAATGTAAGATGTTATTGCAGTGGTACCATCCATATGACTTGGTGTGGAAGGCATTGTTTAGTATGACAAAACAGGTTTGCTTAACTGGTCAAGTCATGCCTGTTCTGGAGCTTTTATGGGGAGTCTGGGGAGGTGATGAGAAGTGCTGGCTCTGGTCATCTGTAGTTTCCTCCTTCCAAATGAAATGGATACAAGACACATGATTTTATCAATATAAGTCTGCAGTATCACAACTAAATAAGTTAAAATAGTCTGTACTACTACAAAACTGCTGAAATTTCAATGAATTCCATGGATTCATTCCAGATTTAATGTCACTAGGAAAATAATCTGTCCTAATTGTTATTCACTGATTCATAGGGTCCAAAGTCCACTTTGTCCATGGGAATTTGCATTTCCAGGTACAGTTGTGCTACTAAGCCCGCTGTACAGATGTTAACACTGCAGTGGTGTAACTGTAAAAGATGAGCATTATTAAGCCAGAGCACTCCAGAACACTGCTTCTGGAAGATGTCATTAAAACATATTGCATCCCTTGGACAATTATGTCCCTTTTGACCTAGATCTTAGGCGTCCAGGAAAACACTTCTGCAGAGTTCAGCTTGGATCTGCTTTCCCCCACAGCCAGTCTTTAATTGAGCAAAGTTTCCTGAGCTCATTTCAATGAATATTGAGTGGATATGTCAGAGAGTTTGTTTCTGAGCCCTCAGAGATCTCATTTGCTCTGGCATGTCTAGTCTCTATCAATTTTGTCTGTCTAGGCTGGAACATATTTGTACCCATCCTTTCACCTGTTTGTACATAAATTAGAGGGTAATGGCTGAAGAATAAACAAAATTCCAGGAGAAACATTACATATTCTGTTTATCCATTTCCTTTTTACATGCCCATTATTTAATTATCATTCAGCTCTTTCTCCAGAAGAAGCTTGAGTAAAGACTGATTTAACACCGAGCTAGAACCTCAGGAAATTGGACAGCACTGAATGCTTTTTTATTTTCTTTTACATGTAACGTTGCTGTATAGTGTTGGCACCAAGGAAAACTAAAGTGAGAAATTGAATAGAGAGATCAGAGCAATGTGGCAGTCAGGTTCTTCAGTACCTTCCAACACTATTATGGACCCCAGCCCAATCCCAGAAAAGCATCTCCTTTATTAGTTTCTAGGTATCTGTCATTTTCTGCTATTTGTGTTACTGCTGATTGTTATCCTCAAGTTATTTTCAGGCAAAAATGAAGGGAGAAAAGGAGAATAATAGAACAGGAAGGCAGAAGTGGCCTCAGTGTCTTTTTCAGCATCTTCAAACCTATGCCTAGAATAGCCAGCCTTTCCAGACTTTTCTCCCAGGCTGCACATTTTCTACACTTCCTCATGCCCAAATGTCCAAGGGATGTGTTTCACATAAGAAAGGAGTTTCTCAAAATGAACAAGGGAGCCCCAGGAGGTTTTTTAATTCAAACACCCAAAAGTGTAATGGTGCCCTAAAAGAATGAAATGAACTTTGGAAGTTTCTGAACACTCTTGCTTTCTCACTAGGTGCCCTAGACTGGGAGAGACTCTTTCTTCCATGTATCCTTTTTCCTTCCATGTGAAGAAGAAACCTGCATCACCTGCCTGCAAAACTCTCAGATCACTAACTCGGATCTGTGCATTTTCATCCTGTAATAGCTTGCTGCTTTGTTGTTTCTTTAGTCCTTGCTCATAGGGTGATGTCAAAAATGTCATTCCTTATGAAGGAGGAAAGGACAATGTCAGTGTGTAGGGACTGTGACAGGGAGAGAGGCCATAGATATAGGTCTAATGTCACTAATGACATGAGGCAGCATAATGGGAGGTCTCTGGAGAGGAAGGTAGCACTTAAGAGATTCTGGACATGTGGAATTCAGTCCTCCTTTGGGGGTTAATTATACCATTTGGCCCAATATATCCTGGTGTTTCACCTTCTTTTGTGTATTAGATTTTAAACATTTAACCTTGCAATGACAGAGCTGCTGTGTCTGTTCTTACATGGTCCCACTTAATAAATTTAGACTTGATGGGTCAGCTTGAAGTTTCTGCCTCTGAATCTTGCCTAGATGCTGGGTTTATTGCCAAAGAAACCTTTCCAGCTAAGGCACAGACTGAAGAAAATCAGTAGTGACCTTGATAGTACAAATTTTAAACTATTCTGGTTCTTGATTCAATATTACATAAAGTTCTCATTATCTCAGCCCTCAATTACTTCATTGGGAGTGCAGACTGAGCACTGCACCTTAGATACACAGCACCCTACATGTCAGGTAACAATTAGACATTTGGGGGTACTGCCATTGTAAAAGAGAAGAAATTCCAGTAGGTCTTATGCCAGCCAGACCCCCTTCCTACCTATCACACAGGGAAAGCTGCTGGAGGGAACACAAAGATGGTAGAACAGTGTCTTTTGTGTCTTCTTCCTGAGAGGAGACTTCAAGAGCCCAAGCACTCATTGTCTAAGTGCTGTACAAATATTGGTAACTAATTTACATTCTATTCTGTTCTGATAAAGTAAACAAATAATTTTGTCTATACACTGAGGCTCTTTCCCTACCTGGTTATAGTAAATAAAAGTTTGAGTCAAGATCATTCAATGTTCTTTAAATTAAAGTGAAAATATGGATGCCACATTTGTGATTGAATTGGCATGTGAAATTTGTGATTGTGTTTATGTCAGTAGGATTAAATTAAAGTACAGGGTTTATTTTTACACTACTTCAGGTCTCTCACAGGGTGGGCCTTTGGCAGAGAGTTGTCAAGACAGTCAGAAAGATGGTCTTGGGATCTTCTGCTGCAATGACAGTGAGACAGCCAACATGATCCATGGTCTCCTGGTACCTCCTTGAGCCAGCTGATACTGAGCACCCATTCTCCACTGCAGTGTTGGTGCTTTCCTGGTTACCACTTTTTCCCTCTTCAGTACTCTTGCCTCCCAGCACTATTTCTAGTTCACTATGCACACCCCCAGCAGGGTTCAGCCCTGACCCTAAGCTGCTTTGAGAGTTTCCTGGCATTTTTCCTGGAGTACTATGGGAGCCTGTGCATGAAAAATGCCTATTCCAAAGAGCTGAAAAGCCAGAGGGCAGTGTTCCTCCTTTCTCTTGCTATACCAAACTCGGCTCCACCAGGCACAACTTTGCTTCAGGTCTTTCATTTTGTTCAGTGAGAATCAAGCTTCAGCAATTGTATTCCATTGAAATCAATGTTAGGCACTCAAAGGCAGCTCTAACATTTGGCATCTGAGCAGGAACTCCCCGATTTACATGGGGAAAGCACTGGGCAGCATCCAGCTTAGAGCTCTGCTTGTTGCACAACAAACAAACACGGGCTTATTTAGCTTTCCGTAGCCTTGGAGGCAGGCGCTTATCGCCAGATGCAGCTCCTGTGGTGTCGCACTAGCCTTGGAGAAGGCTCTCAACAAATCATGAGGTTCTTGTTTGCAAGACTTCTGCTGCCTTTATATCTCTGTGCTGTGTTCAGAGATATTGCATGGGAGGAATAACAATGGCTCCAGTGGCATTTGTGGGTCTCCTTGACGGCTGAGCAGGGCAGCTGGTGCTCCCAGTGGGCTGAGCTGTGTTTCTCTGGGTAAATCTCTGAGAAGGTAAGGGCCCAGGGTAATAAAAGAGGAGGGTAAGGGATTTTACTTTGTGCCTGGGATAGGCCACAGGTATGAACAACAGGTTTTGCTTTTTATTTAGCAGCCCTCACCTCTGGGGTCACAGTGTCATTCCTTGTTTCTTCACGTGGCTCCCACACTGGTTAGGAGGTCATTCCCTCAATCCCTACTAGTAGGTGAAAATGGCAAAGATTAAATTTCATGTGCCCTGTGTTCAGCACTATGGCTGCTTCTCTGAAGCAGAGCAACTGTCACATGCTGATGCTGCTCACTGAAAGCCCTTTACAGAGCTGATCCTTGCAATAACCCGGGCTTGCTTCCTTCAAGCTTAATTTGACCATGTGTCAGCACCAGACACAGCTCAGCTTTTACAGCTCAGTCTTTGTCAGAGAGGGCTCCGGCAGGAGGAACTCACCCCACCATCACTCCTCTGCTAAATCTATCTAAACCACATTTTCTACACCGTGCTTTGAAACAAAACTATTGTAACCACATATTTATTCCCTTCTGACATCTCCATGGCTTTGCCTCTCAGGAACTCAGCATGCTTTATTTGAATTATAAGATGTTTTTAATACTGTGGTTTTATTGTGCTTTGAAGCATTTCTATTGTTGTTCTGCAGTGCCCCAAGTGTTCTGGCTGCAAAGTGCTGTAAGTACAACTGGATTATTATTTGCTTAAGTAAACTTCAGAAAATAGGTTTAGAATCATAGAATCCTAGAATCATTTAGATGGGGAAAGAGCTTTAAGATCATTGAGTCTAGCCATTAACCCAGCACTGCCAAATGCACTACAAAGCCTAAGTACCACGTCTACGTGGCTTTTAAATACTTCCAGGAATGGTGACTCCAAGACATCCCTGGACAGCCTGTTCCAAAGCTTGGTAACCTGTACAGTGAAGAAATTTTTTCATTTCCAATCTGAACCTTCCCTAGTGCAACTTCAGGCCAGTTTCATCCTGTCACTTCTTACCTGAGAGAAGAGGCTGATCCCCCTCCTTTCTAGAACCTCCTGTCAGGTAGTTGTAAAAGCAGTAAGATCACCCCTGAGCCTCCTTCTCTCCAGGCTTAACACCCCAACTCAAAGAATAAGCCCTAAATATATGTACACACACCCATGCCAGAGTTTACATAAATACATATTCACACAAATATACCACAAAATTGTATTCATGCACTTGAACGTCCAGAAGATGTCAAGGAATCATGCTGCAAAAGATCACCTCAAATTTTACTGCCTTTGAGGTGTGAGATAATGTTTGAATGCAAATTTCAGCTCATTCATTGCATTTCCTGATTTCTATAACTGTCTTTTTTTTTTTTGATTACTTTTATGCAGCTGCCTCAAACAGTAAAAATATTTCTCATTTCTGGCTTGCATAGCCTCTACTCACAACAACAGGCATGTGGAAAATCCTGTTAAACCAAGAGAGTTTTCTGTCCTTGTGAGAGAAAGCTGGGGGTAAATGTTCATTAGCTTGTGGCAGCAATGATTCAGAAGGCAAACCTAATCACATTGGGAGGCACCTTGGGCACTCTCTCATTTACTTTCCTCCTCCTTCCTATCTATTCCTGTGAGGCAGGAAAAGCTACTAGCAGCTAAGTTGCAGTGGGCCATGAGTGAGGATGCACAAGGAAAGACACCAAAAGTACATTCCTTCCAGGCTGGACAAACAGGCAGACTCACTGAAGAAAAGGACTCCTTTACTCTGCTGGTGGCTGCTCATGTAATTACAATGATCCTGACACAGAAAAACACAGGTGCCTGAAGCCTTTGCCTTTCTACAAGCAGCTGATGGCAGAAGCTTTTCAGACAACTGGGGGAGTGGAAGAGGAGAGAAAAAAAGCCAGATTTTAATTCAACATCATTTCTCTGCTCCTGGCCCCTGGCTTTTGAGATATTTTTGAGATATTTTTTGAGATATTTTTCAGATATACCATATTTGGCTTATTTTCTCTGAAATCCTTAAGTTATTTCTCTCTCCAATTTGACTAGGAATGAAAGCACAGAGTTTGGGTGATCAATAACAAAAGGAGCACAGTTTATCTTAGATTGCTAGGCCTTGTTCTTTGATTTTATTTTGCCTTGTCTTGTTTATTTTTATATATGACTGTGCCTGCAGAAATCCAGTAGGAAATAAAGATACTTTCCAAAGAGCTTAACATTGTCCTTTACTGAATTTTCTGGGACCCTGGGCAGCAGGATAGAAAAAAATCCTGTTCTATCCCTTTGTTCCAAAGCCTGAGTGATGGACAACAAATATGAAGATTTTATTATTGTGCGCTGACTAAGGGTCTCTTGTATACCAAATTATTAAAGTTGAACTAAAAGAACTGTTAATTTCTATAAGCAGAACTGTTATTTCTATAAGCAGAAAATAAAGTTGTATTTTTACCATCTCCTCATGAGAACCAGATCATTCCCATCTTTTGGGGCTCTTCACTAGGCACCTTCATCATCCTCCTCACTCCTTCACATCTGCTATACTCTGTGTCCTGGCTTAGTTGGCTGTATTATTCTTCATTTGCAGGATCCAGCTCTGCTCAGCCATGCTTGGCAGTGCAAGTACAGTTACCTTCCTTTGTTTTTGTAGACCCAGCTCCACAGCTGGATTTCCACCTGGCAGATCTCTGATCTTGTCTGGGACACTTCATCCCACATTGGAGAATTTTCCTCGGTTTCTATTAAACAGTGTGTCCAACCTAGCTGGTTAATAATGGAGCTTGTGCCTCAATGATTTTTTTTATGTGGCTTTGTTTTAGTCACGGTTGGCCACACAGTGAGATCTCCCTGTGTTCTATTACTCTGTGACACTCCATCTAGGGATGTAAAAAAGGATGAGGACTGGCTCTCAGGGAGAGTTTTTAGTTGCTAAAATGGCTAAAACTTTGGATGTCAGCAGTGATAGACATTAGGTGAACCAGCAACCCAAATTCTTCACCATAAGAGGCATAGTAGCAGCATTCTAAATCCAATCAAAATGATAATTGTTTTTCATAATTTATTTTCTTTGCACATTTTAAACTCTCGTTATCCTCACTAGAAGTCTCTGTGGAGCCACATCTTTGCCTTTTAACAATGCCTAAGTCCATGGCTACAAGCACCCCTCTCCAAACATCCTTTTGTAGCTCATCACCTGGAGCTGAGGATTCATCAGCAAATAGGTAGTGGAGCTAAAAATGACCCCAAGGAGGATCTGAACTAAATCTTTCAAAGCTCTCAGATCACAGTGCTTTAATTAGCTAACAGACAGCTACGCACTCTGGAACCTGCAGCTTGCTGCCCTTGTGGGCTGAGAGCTTTATACTAGCAGAAATTTGGGAGATTTTCATCTCTTCTCTCTCTTGCAAACGGCAAACTTTGCCATTGGATTTTGAATGTGATGCTTGGTAATGTAGCAACAGTACAGCATTAAAAAAAAAGAAAAAAAAAGAGAGAGAGACAGAGAAAAGAGGGAAAAAAAACCCTCTCAGACTCCAGAGAAGAATAGCTCCTGCCATTTCCCTTTTGTATCCGCTGCCGAGGTATTTGAAAAGAGCAGGAGATAAGTAACCTCATGACTACTGCAGTTTAGCAGGCTCTGAGGCACCGAACGCGATTGCTGTTGCTGGGAGTATAATGGCTATTGAAATTCACATTTATACAGACATTTTCATGGTGGCACTGCAAAGAGCAGGGTGTACAGGAGGCTACAGACTATAAATGCTGAGGCCATGCAAAATAGGACAAGGCGCAAAATCATTGGGAAGCATTCATTGGGAAGCAGCAGGGCACTGACCAGTTCCTGCCGTGCAAGAGACCCTCTCCAGCTTCAGATTATGGATCTTCCTCAGAGACAAAGAATACACTAAAGCTTGGAAAATTACTGTCAGAGGCTTTCTATAGGGAAGGGAACACAAGTCCCTGACCTGCAACGCTGAATGACAAACTGCCATGAGGCTCCTGCTGTCCTGCCAGGCTCTCCAAGGCAGATCATAGGCATGGAGGAACTTCTGCCAGGGAAGCTCTGGAGGACAAATGTACAACAGAGGTTTTGGGTTCTCTTGTAGCCTCTGTTTTTGTTTGTAGTTTGTTTTGTAGAGCTTACTGAACAGGGATGGGGCTTCATGCAAGAGGTGGTATGGCCTGTGACTGTTGCAGAGGCAACCTCATATTGTGTGATTGTCCTTGACACAAGGGCTGCAGTGTGCCACATCATCCTTTTCCAAGGTGTGTACATCAGAAAGTGCAGGCAGTTAGCTCAAGGCTGGTTAAAGCAAGACTGACTTTTGCTTTCCTTGCTTTAACACTGAAATATGAGAGGCTCAAAATCAGCTGCATTGGGGTTGTACCAGGACAATGACACTGTTCATTCTAACCCATGATCTGTGATGCAAATTGTGAAAGCATTCTGCACGTGAGTGAATGCAGCTCTCCCAATCTCCTCAGCTCCTCGGTAAGGTCAGTAGTATTGTTCCCATACTACAGTTGGAGAGATGGATGTACTGAGAAGAAAAGTGTTTTTTTCACCATCACCTAGAATAAATACCAACGATAGACTTGGGAAAATAAGACATGTATTCTCCAAGTCTCCTGGTCTGATGCCTACGTATGCAATTTCCCAATAAAGACACAAGTCAGTTAGTTCTTTTTGTATTTCCTCATACTCTACAACATCTATACCCACAGCCTCTGAACACCTTTCAAGCATTTGAAGTGTTATCCTTCCAGCATCCCTGTGAAGGAAATGCTAGAGTGCCTCCTTTTACAACTAACAAGTAACAATTCAGGGGTTTAAGACATGTCTCATGCCTTTGGTTTGAAGAAATACAAAATTATATGGAAAGCTGAACTGGTAATAAGCAATGTTTGCATAAATTCCAGAAGAAAGCACTTTAATAACCTGTTTTCTGATATTTAGTTGCAAAAATCTTAATTCCTTGTCCGTCAGGGAAAGGGGATGGGAGGGTGGGGGCAAGCTCTTAACCAAATTTTCATGTATGCACCTCTCTGGGGAGTAGAATTGGCACATAGTCATTAGATGTAAGTTATATCCACACATTTCTCTCCAGCTGCTCTTGTTACTGAGGAGAAAGCTGATGTGTTGATTTTCATCTCTTATGTACTTTTGATTGACTGATCTCCAAGGAAAAGAGGGATTAAAAACCACATCTGCAGGTTCCAAAGGATATGTCCTGGACAGAGCTGTTCCTCCCGCTCCTGCCCATCCCGAGCTTTCCATCTTCTAAGTACAGGGAGGTTTCCAAACAAGGTGAGCCATTCCAACTGGTGTGATGGTTTTGTGTTACACATATTCCATCAGAAAAATGAGTTGTCTGCATAATGTGGGTGCTCCATGCTACAATAGTAGGGCCTGTGGGTCATGGCTGAGCAGCACTGACAGAGATGTGTAAGGGCTAGTGCTGGAAGACCAATGTGACCTGGTGGTCAGAAGTGAAGAAGCTGGTAGATTTTGGTCTGTGACAGCTTTTGATACCAAACACCTTTGTGAAAGAGGTATGTTCTTATTCCAGGTGGAGCCAATTCATTGTGTCACCGTTTCTTCTAGCATTGCTAAAATTCAGTACTAAACTAATAAGGTTTAAAAATAACTCCACAGCTGTGTCTATTACTGTCTCTAAGTAAATGTTTACTTTTTTTGTATCTCTGTTAGTGGCACTGGCCAAGCCAGCATTCAGACACAACAGAAATGAATGAGTTACTGCTTTAGCCCCTGGGTCACACATGGACATGATGCAAGAAGGACATAACTTATTTTTACTCAAGGGAGAATGTGGAAAAGATCCCCAGGTCTACAAATGGAAGGAGACAGTCCCATAAGAGCTAAGGACATCAGGCTGTCTTATTAAGGTCAGGTCTGGTGTGTCATGTTGAACGTAATTATTCTACTGCTTATAATTTCAGTACATTTGAATCTGAATATAAAATGAGGCAATTTTCTTCCTGGGGATAAGAGAAATGTGTGCCTTTGCAGAACATGAGACACAATCACTCCCAGACTGGCCAGCTTTATTTCTTCCTGATGAGCCTCTGACTCCCCAGGGAATAAGCTGAAAACAGTATTTCCAACAGAGAGGGCAAGACACAAAGAAAAAAGTTTTTCTTCTGCTCTCAGGGGTGTTGTGCTTGGATGGTGGCCTGTTGCTAAGTGGCCCTACGGGAACGATTCCCAAAAGGATCATAGTTCTGTGTCTGGGGATTTCATTCCCTTTAGACTTCTTTCATCTCCTCATTCAAATCCCACTGCTGAGATTGACCCTGTAAGCTATTAGTTGCCTTCAGCTACCATTCTTTCCATTTTAAAAGCAAGGCCGATAGGAACGTTAAGAACAAAAACAAAAAAATAAAAAGGCTCTTCAGCCCTGGCAAATTTTATCATTAGGTAAGTGCAAAATACTCTTCTTTTTTTTTTTCCCCTCTTTTCTTTGTGGAGTGAATGAGATTGGATTCTTTGCTGCCTTGCACTTTACACTGAAATTTATGCTTGTGCCAAATGCCTATAACATGCTGCCAAATCCAAAGAGTAGCATTTTGTATGTTCTTTGTTCAAGCATGAATGCTTTGTGCAAGGTGCAAAGCAAGACTAGCTCAGATGCTATAATAGTTCCAATCACAGAATGTTACTAGCAAATGCTTAAATATGGTAGCACATTTCTTTAGGTCTTCTGCCTCTTGTCTGAAGACAGGATTGCTGAGGCTGAGCACAATCCCCACACAACAAAAGTGGCATAAAGTTAGAAAGCTACTAGGTATAAAATAGCATTTCCCCTGACCTTGTTCATTTGCAACCTGCAAACAAAATTTAATTTTTAAAAATCTGAGCCCGAGTAAGAACTACAACAGTGCCAGTTTGCACCCTCAGTAATTTTTGGGTGTTCTGTGTTCGCCTCTAACTGCAGCACATAATGGACAACAAAGGATTCCGCATGCACTCACAATTAAAACACTTGTGTGACCTCTGATCCATTTCATACCTCAGAGAGAATGAAAGGCCTTTTATTATACAGTGATACTGCACATTTGGGTTTTGGTTTGGTTTTTTTTTTTCCTCTGAAATGGTTTCTAGTCCTGTAAAAAATTCTGGGTGTCCATCCCTTCAGGATTACTCTCACAGCAAATGTTCTCTGTTATAGAGGTGTAGGGGCTCAGGCTCAGGTTATTAAGAAGACAGATATTCTTGGGGGATGACAGGAGGAAGTAACTGTGGAAGAACCCCTGACATGAGAGTATTTCCTGCCTCTGGAAGTGAGGTTGTTTCCCTCTGGTGTCCTCAGAAGAACATGTATATGCTGTCTGTCAATTCAAATCCACAGGTCTTTGATGGCACAGGTTTCTGAATTGTTTGGTGTTGTGGGCTATCATCCTTAGGAAATGAGCATGATTTATGTGATCACAGCATTTAGGAAGAAGGACCTTACCTGTAAGAAGACATGGCTGGTGCTAAGAGCCCCCAGTGTTTCTTTTGGATGAACCCAGGCCAACTCTGGTTAAGCCAGGCAGTGCTGAACATGACTTAGGGAGGTCGCACTGTGGCCTTTCTAGTTCTCCTTTCAGCTCCTTACAGCAGAGACAGGGAGAGATCTGTTCTGAGGGGAGGAGAAAAAAAGGAAGTTCCATTCTGCTCCTTCTTGAAAAACAGAAGCTTTATAATTGAATTTGTCCGAGCAAGAGCAAAGCCTAATTTGACATTTACTTCTTAGGTTCCTGACAGGAACCATCTTCCTCCCATATTTGCCTCTAAGGTCCTGTGTTAACGTCAGGGCCACTTCTTCACCTGATCCACTGTGGAGGGAGGTTCTAACTTGGCACTTTGTGAGGTGGTTTGAAGTCTGGTCTCAGGGTATAAAGAAACTTCCTCAGGAAAAATTGCTGGACTAGGATCCTGTGATTTCTGTAAGAACATGGTGTTTAATTATTGCTAAACACATGAATAAGTAGTGATGGGATTCACTGAGAACATCAGTACCTACCACAGCATCTTGCTGTGCTGGGCTCAGTCTGTAGCCTCCCAGGAGATCAGCTGGCATTTAATTTTGATCACTGCAGAGGCTGATCTTGCAACAGTGACTGACTTAGCTGATGTGTGTGAAAATGTTATTAAAATGGGAAAATGTCTCTCCAAATGGATTTTGCTTTGCCATTTAAAAATCCCATGTAAATGATGCACATAGGATTTAGAGTGGGAGAAATATCAGATATAATAATAATAAACCTCTAATACAAACAGGTCAAGTTTCACTCAGTGGGATTAAGGCTTAGTCATATCTCGTTCAAGAGTGTAGTATTAAGCCGTCTTTCAAACATGACAAGGCTTATGTTTTCCCTGAGTTGTTTCCAAATGAGGAGGGAAATCTCAATTAATTTAAATTATTGCCTGTTGTCAGTCCTGCCTCCATGGACTTTGGAGTCCTAGCCTGATGCCATAACCTACAGCAGCAGTGATGGATGTAGGTTTGCCATTGACAAGGAAGCAATAAGTTCCAGAAAGAGGTGCCGAGCAGGGGAAGACTTGTCTGAAGAAGGGGCACAAAGTGGAGGGGAGGACACGCTGTCCCATTCTCTGGGAGTCATCGATGTTGCCATAGAAATGAATTTGAAAGAGTGGATTATTTTACCCTCAGAAAAACAGAAGTTTCTTTTTTCCCCTAATGCTGGCTGCTAGAAAATCATAGCTACACATGGAAAAGACCAAATCACCTTTCCTCTAGCTGCCTTTGGACAGAGCAGCTATCAAACTGAATGTCTGTATCTCAAAATTGTCAGTTCTACCCCTTTTCTGGCAATTCTGTCCCTTGGCTTGGTAGATTGCACTATTAGAAACTCTTTTTTAAAAATGATACTTCACATTTTATATCCATCTGAGCAGCTGAATCAGGGAACTCACCCTGTAATGTACTTAAGATGTATGGCATGTGTGAATCCTCATTGTGTTGCAGTCAGATCCTCTGACTTGCTTAGCACCATACAGACATGTTGTTATATTTAGGTACCATTTACACTGCCCTTTTTCAGCTCTGATCTTCAAATACATGCAGGAAGTTACTTTTTCCTCCTTAGATGTAACTTAATAAAATTAAACCAGAAAGCTGCATTCATGTGCTGTGGTATCTGTGTTGTTGTCTTTATACCAAATATTGGGGGATTTAGGAATGTACTACTTTAGCAGGATGGGATGTGCCCATCCTTCATTTGTGCAAAGAAAGGTACCACCTAAACTCAGGATACCTCCACTCATTAACACTATAGAAATACCAAAAATTTCAGGGATTCCTTTCATTAACTAGCCACCAACATTTGTGATTTCAAATGAATTTGCTGGGATTGTTCTTGCTTGGGATAACTCTTCAATTTATGCAAAACATCTGCCTGAAATGTGTCTCATGTCAACAGATGTAGGTTCAAACTGCTACTTTTCACACAAGTTGATTCCTCTGGTCCTTTGCTGTGATGTTTGCAAGCCCTTTGTTGTTTTGGGACGCTGTTACCATTGCCCCTTCCATGTTCTCCTGAGGGAAGCTGGAGGGCAGAGTTCCCAGGAGGATATGTGCCCACAGAAATTTCAGAAAAGGGAAAAATTTCATCCTTTACATTTTACCAGGAATTTTAGCTGGTGTGTGTTTTTTTTTCAGGAAGTGAATTTTAAATTTGCAATAGATTCTGCCTTTGAAAACCAGTGTTAGCAATTAATAAGGCACAGCAGCTAGGGATAGAGAAGCATATTAATCTATCTAGAAATCTATACAAAACCAGGGCAATTTTAGGTACTGAATTTTTCCAAAAACACCTTGTGAATGAACTGTAGATCACTTGAATTAATTAACAAGTTTTCAGATCCAATTTCAAATGGTGAATTAATTTCAGAAAAAAAAATCTCAAACCTGTGAATGGTCGTTGTTCAATGACTAAATAGACTATAAGAGAAACTTCATTTAAGTTATTTATATTAAAAAACTTGATCAACTCCCCTGAGATTTGGGAGTTAACCCTTTTGATTCTAGTCCCATGCTTTCTCTCTCTCTCTCTCTCTCTCACACACACACACACACACACACATTCTGTCTCTCTCTCTGGACAATTTAGCTCTTGCAACATCTTGTTATTAGCCATAATCATTAGTGCCACGGTCGTTTTGCTGTTCCATTTCCTCCTCTCTCATCTTTCCTGGTTCTGCTTGTGCACTACAGTGATTCCTCTCTGCCTTGTAGAATTAATTTTAAACATGGAGACTTACATGCTTCAGTCTTTAGATGGCACCAAAACTGAATGCACTAATTAGGGAAGCTTTATGATTTCTATTATTTCCCACTCACAGAGAGGCCTTTTTTTTTTTTTTTTTAGAGCCTGTGAATATTCTGGCTTGGCAAGGCTTTCTAGGAGTTCCACATATGCTGTCTGTAGTGCAAGGCCTTGTGTTGATTAAAGGGCACCATCTAAACAGAAGCAATTACACCAGCAGCTTTGAAGTGCAATGTATATTGGCAAAAACAGTCCTGAATTGAGATGCAAGAGTCTGACAACAAAACATAATCAAATTCTTGAAATATAAAACTAAATGGTGAGGTTGTCTGATGTTGGTAGTGGTCTTTTCAATTCCTTCCTGCTCAAGCCTATGAAGCAGTCAAATATTTTCTTTTCATCGCAGGGCATTATTACCTTTAAGGAGCTTGTTTATGTAGTGACTTCAATTTGTCTAGATGGTATTGACTGAAACAAAGCAATGCATGAAATTGCATTTCTAAAGAACCAGTGGAAAATGATATGAAATTAAAATAGATAGAGACATTAAGTGCTCCCCAAGGGCAATAACAGTGGTACTTAATGGTCAGAGACAAAACTAGGAGTTATTTACTATGTAAATCCTTATAGACAGACAGACTTCTGATAACTGGGGCTGTGGTGAAGGAAGGTCTGAAACTGTTGCTTTCTTTCAGCCCAAATGTTGAGGTGGTCACAGTCCACTCAAAGTGATCCCTTCTGGTCCTCAGCCCTTTCCATATCCCAGTGCTTTTTGCTTAACTGGTTGCTGCTTTCAGAGCACCTGTCAAAGCACAGTCACAAGGCCAGAGTCCTGGAAAACTGAATGGGTAAGAAAAATTAGCCAGGGTCATTTTTCTTGAATTTAAATTGAATTATGTATTTAAATTGAATTATGTCTCTTATTTATTTACTTATATTGCACTTCCAAGAAGCATACTCCTGTGGCTTATGAGCAAGTGGCCCAGAAGATTTGAATTTTAACAAGTGTGAACTGTACTGCTAAATACTGAAATCTCAGACTTGAGAGGTTGTTTAAGAATTACTCAAAGAAAAACTGCAGTGTGTGCAAGCATGTTGTACTGTCTATTCACTCTGTTTGGATCAACTTTTTTTTTTTTAATATTCTAAATACACAAGTAGCAACAACAAAAAGTAGAAGACAGCCAACCCAACAAGTCTGCTTAGTATTGGCCGAGCCAACAGCAAGCTTTTTATCTTAGGTGTTAGTAAATCTGACAAATAATCTACATGTGTATTGAAACTTCTTAGAAACATCTCAGCTTCCCCTGACTATTCAAGGGTCTGCTGCAATCTCCTTTCCTTTGATGAGAAAGGTCTGAGGGACCACCATGGTCACAAGGGCAAATGGTGACAAGGTTCGTGAAGTGAAGGGCTCACCCAGGAGCTACAGGGAACCTCTGACCTCTGTTAACCACACTCAAACTAGCAAGTGGCAACCTGAGTTTTAGAAAGAGGCATTTTCTGAAGGGTTCAGTCTGTTTCATGTGCCTAACTGCTCACACAAGCATCAGCACTCACTCCAGTGAGATCTTTCAGCAGTGGCTCAGCACTCAGAGCACAGTTTTAATGCATCCACTTTGGCACTGAAGCTGGCATGATCTGGTTTGTTGTTCCTCTGACCTGGACTGCTCATTGCTGCTCATTTCTGCCTGTACCCTCTGTGACTGCCCCCTTGAGTGTACTGTGGACATGGATCTCTCAGTAAAGTCCTGGAAAAGATTATGGGACAGATGGAAGGAAATTTGCTGCAGCCATGTTATCCAGCACAGTATGTCTGTGTAACACTGTAAGGTTAATGAAAACATTGGTGGCATGGTGAGTGAGTCCTTAAGCCCTCTTGGTTTTGAAGAGCAGTGTGGCCAGTCCTCTGATGAGGGATGCTCTGGGAAGTGCTGGGCTCACAAGAGCAGCTCTTCAAGGCAAATTGCTACAGACCTTTTTTGCTCCTCTTTGCTCACCAAATAGCTGTACAGGCTGAGTTACACTTTGTAAGGAGTTAGCATCCTTGACATGGTCTGTAGATAAATGAAAGCTTGAAACACCAATTTACCAGCTCCTCTTCTGGGCCTTAAAATTTTCTTGGGTAGATGCTGAACCCCAGCAAACAGCAGCCACAACGCAGCCTGCTTTCCATGTTTTGCCTTGAAAGGTTTGCTCAAGACAGATACCAGCCACAAACCCCTTTATTTGCTTGTTGTATTAGCCTGTAAGTTGTGCAATTCAGCACTGGAACATGTCTCCAGTGAGGCTGGCATCACCATCCTTGACAATTTTCAAAACTTTTGGACAGGGCCCTCAGCAACCTGACTGCTTTTGAAGATTATTTTGAGCTTGTGGTTGGTTTAGATGGATTCCTAAAATCCTTTCAAACCTGAATTATTCTAGGTCTCCTAGAATAAAACTCCTTTGTGTTGGTTATTTGGACTCATTATCTCCTTTCTTTTCTTTTCTATCTGGTCTCCCTTAAAAAATTCACTCCCTTAAATATAATTGCATCTGTCTTGAAGAAAAAAAAAAAAAACAAACCAGGATCCACAGAAAAACACAGATGACCTAAGTGGAAATTTTAGTGATACCATTACATCAGAGCAGGGCTTTAATTAGTAGGCCTGAAGTAAAGATAATCAATTCTGCCTGTATCTGTTACAGACACATGAGAGGGATGCTAACCAGATGGAGACTGTCATTCATTAAAGTGAAAGGTGTCTTCTCTAACCTTGGAAAGATCTCTATTCCAACACTGTGCTTTCCTTCTTGAGCAGCTCAGCAAGGCAATAACTGTGAGGGGAAGAAAGAAAGAAAAGAAGGATTCAGAGATGTAGACCTTGAAGAAAGCTATCAAAAGGAAAGCTATAGTCAAAAGTTATCATACCTGAAATACGTTTTTTAACTTTTACATTGCTGGTGGGTTCTTTCTCAGGAGCTGCACAAATTTACCTTGGCCTGTAAAGAGCAATTTCATTCTTTGTGGATTTAGCCAGGAAGAAAGGCACTGTGTCAGGAAAGTCTGGGCACAGAAGGAAGGAGGCAGGGCTACAGGTATGCTTCCCATTGGAAAGATGATTCTTTTACAGTGATGCAATATGGTCACAGGGGCTGCACAATGTGGCTCTGGATCTGTGTTGCCTTAGAGAAAGATTCAATCACAGAGAGGAGAGGAAAAAAGCACTGTGGAGCAAGGCTTCACCTGTCCTCAGGGTCTCCAGCCTCCCTGGAATATCCTGTCCTCTCTTCAACAGACATGGCAAGGAGACTTTGGCCAGGCCAAGTACTCCCATGTTCACAGATGTCCATTGCAGGGGGGAACAGCCTGAAGGATGAGCAGCAATTCCTGTGTCTGTTCTAGGAAAGCAAAACTGGGACCCTTAGGGAAAAAGTAATTAGGGACAACATGGTAGGATTCCAACCTTACACTATCTTTTATTATGAGGTATATTATGATCCTGTGTTTTCTAAATATGCCTTGCTGTTTGCTGTCTTGGAGAGTGGGAGAAGTCTCAAAGGCACCCAAAAAATGGCAATATGGTAAGAAAAAAATAAAGGAGAGAAAAGTGACTAAGAGAAAAGAGATCCATTTTTCTTAAGTGTCTAAGGGACTTACGAGACCAAATCTTTGGTAAATTTAAGTCACTTGAGGCATTTCTGATAACTTACCCAATTTACCAGGAAAAAACCCCAAATTCTAAAAGCCTGGCACTAGTTATGCTGGAGGCAAAACAAACCTTATTTATTATGTCTCTCACTACTCTGTATATCCTAAGCTTGGTGGTGGATCCCCAGGGAATTTCCCCTTGAACACATCCTGTCTTAGCACAGAGCAAGTAATGTGTGAGAGTGCCTAGAAGGAGTCACTGTTTTTGAGTGACAGCATGTAAACAGTACAGTCTCCTGTAGAAAGGCTGTCTGCTGGTATTTCAGTTCTCTGGTAGAGATTCTGTTTCCCCTGTAGTCTGGCCTCTCCTTGTCTGTTTGTTTTGTTATCATTTGTATGGAGATCATCAGATCCAAGTACATTTGACATATGGAGATAACAGTCAGGAAAGGAAACAACATATGGCAGACAATTCATATCCATCAAGATCTGACATAAAACCATTTTTAGCAATAGAAAAAGAGGAGCAGAAAAAGACAGCAGGTTTGAATTTAAAACAAGCATGCTGCTCTAAAAAACAGGAGGGCCCAGGACTTGTTTTCTCAATGAGACCATTGCTTCACCAAAGCCATCACCTGCTGATGTTTGAACACTGGGTTAAAATCCTCTGTAGTGCCCTGGCCAGCTCCTTGTTGACCATCATGACCAACTAATGACTAATCTCAATGCCCAGAATGAAGCCAACTGCACTACCTGTTTAGCCTGTTGAATCACTGCCTTGTGCTGCTTCTGGGCTAATTCAGCTATTCAGCCCAGGCTATGGGGAGGAGGAGAGAGAACATATACAGGTGCTAAAGGAACATGTACAGGTGCTGAAGGAACATGTACAGGTGCTGAAGACTGGGTGGGTGCAGGGACCCCAGAGCATGATGCTTGGCTCTGCTGTCCTCACTCGTGCCCTGGAGCAGCATCACATAATTGACGGGACAGATGAGATGGTCCAAGTCCTTCCTCACAAGGCACTAGCATTGCCTCTTGGAAAGGTAGACAGAACTGAATTCAGGATGAATTCAAATCATCTATACGGGTGCTTTGGATGTGGAGTCCTGGGTCTTAGGAATGTCCTAGGCTTCAGGCTGCTGCTGGGACTGACCACCTCAGGTAAGGTGTGGATGCATACAACAAGAATGGTATTTGGATTATTTCATACAAAATAAAAAAGCTGGTCTTTTGGCTGAATTGAGCTTTTGGTTGGAGAGGAGCATTTTGAAGGACTGCATCTAGTCCAGACCTGGTTGTATATTTGGATATACTGGGAAGTTTTAAAGGAATGGAAATGCTTTCCAAAAATACTGTGCATGTCACTAATCTGTGTAACTTAGTAATAAATGGAATTTCTTCTGTAAATGGTTACAGCTATTTTTCCCTAAGGGAAACCCGGCCTTTTACCAAAGAAAGTGGCTTCTCATTTTACTTGGTTTCCCTTTTATAGCCCTGTGGAAGTCCTGCAGGACAGAGATGCTGATTTAAGGATGAGAAAACATCTGCAAGGGAGTGTTTACATTGCCTACCCTACAGAGGTCTCATAGCATCCCTCCTGTGCCAAGAGGAAGGAGCAGCCTCAAGCTCCTTCTTATGAAACCAAAAACTGAAAAACAGAGTAGAAATAGACAGAGATATATTTTTCAGGGAGGATCTTTTCCCAGTCTATTTTCCTGATGTTCTTTTATATAACTTCTGGTGTGGCCAACCCTCTTTTTCTGCTGGTAATTATCTTCTCATCTGTTATTTTCTCTGCTCCAGGAGCAGAACAGTTGAGCTGTAATGTTGGGGTTTGCTGGTACTGCATCTTTGTAAATAAAAGGATAGAAAATCTTGTGGGAAGAAACAAACACTCTTTGAGATGGACAAAGCTTATTTGGTGATTCAGGGTACCTTGCTAGGAATAGAATCAGTAAACCTCATCTACAGGCTAAACATTGACCTGAGTAGGGCTATGTGAGAGAGGAATTTGGCCAAATGTTTCTCCCACTCCTGTCTGGGTGAGCAGGATGGATGGGACCTTTGTCTGGTTTAACAGGGCACCAAAGCCTGGCCCTGCCCAGAGCCTCACCACAGTGGCAAAAGAAGGAGCTATTGCTGCTGAGCACAGTAATCCTTTACACATGCCAGCTTGGAGGGTTTAAAATGCAAAATGGCATTTCAATGTTCAAGAATAGCAAGTAATTTGATGGCTGTAACCGAAAAGCTTCCAATAGAAAAGCAATGTGTTCCAGGGCTGCATAACACTGCTGATAAAATTGCCTTTGGATTCCTTGTCTAATATTCCAGCCTTTCTCTTGCTCAGCAAAACACAATAGCTTGCACTAAGCCTCCCTGAGAGGGCAGCTAACAGCACATTTACTAGACACTTCAAACATTTGATCATATTTCTCCTGAGTATATTTAATATCTGTTAATGTCAGCAGCCCAGCCTGATCAAAATGCCTGCATTGCTGGGAAAAGAGCAGTTTAATATAAAAGATGAAATGGGTAAGCAATCACTTACTGATGTCTTCTGGAAATGGATAGGTGACCACCTAGGCTTACCCTACCCCACTTCTTCTGGACCCCTGCCCCCAGCCCTGCTCCGTTACCCCCCTGTTGCTGCGTGCTGCTCTGAATGCATTAGAGTGGTTATTCTGAGTATGCAGGAGATGCCAGGAATAGTTTCAGGTTTCCTGCCTCATCAAACCAAATTCAATCTGTAAAAAATTAATACACCCAGAAGGAACAGTTAAAAGCATCTCCAATCAATTAATGTTAAAATGGGGGCTAGAAGGCTGATTTGTTAAAGGAAACCCAATCCAGCTAGGAGCTCAAGAGGCTAGTGAGATGAGTTACAGTGATGAGTCAAGCTGCAGTGCTTCAGAGGAGGAGAGCAAATAAGGTATAGGTTGAAGCAATCCATGTATCACTCTCAGCCGCTCATTGCTTCCATCTGGGGGACCCCAGAGGCACACTCTGTTTGGGGAAGGCCAAGAAGTCTCAGCAGAACAAGTCTTCCTCCCAGATCTCCCACAAGGCAGGAGGTGGCACAAGTCTAGGTGTTTGCACTAGCCAATCAAAACCGCTATCCCTTCTACCAGTGCTGCTGGAATGAAAGTAAAGGATGCAGCCAACAGCCTTGAGAGGTCTGCACATTTACAGCAGCCCCATGTGTACTGCACTGCTCACTCCAGCAACTCAAAAGACAAGTTGGTACACCATCCCCATAACTTTGCCCTAAAAAATCATAAGTCAGAAAGAGACAGATGAAAGTTGGGAGGTTCTTTATTGATATCTGAACCTTGTTGACATGCAGTGTTATTTTGTGATGGAACCTGAGACTTATATAATCTCTCGACTCCAGAGCATGGAGCTTCAAGATGCAGTTTTAAAGGCATATGGATAAGTTTCAAGAATTGCCAACAAAGATCCTTGTGGTGTATTTAAATCTATGTAATTTACACACAGTGGGTTCAATCTGCAATTCTTGACAGCTCTTGTCTGGTGGGCTAGTCTTCATAAAGCTGATTTTATATTTTTTTTTCCTTGAATGATGCCTTGATTGTTTCCAAACGATAGAAAACTTCCAAATCCTGTCTGAAGCCACATTTGAATGCAACCTTTTCAAGTATGTTTTCTTGATACCTGCTGCCTTAAAAATAAATAAATATATAACTAACCAAATAAATAAACAATTAGGTACACATCCAGCTGAAGCCTATTGTCACCACTTTGTTTCTGATTAAGGTAGGTCACACTTTTCTCCCTTTCAGCTATTAAGTATTTAGATCCATTTATACTTTAATCTCTTGCCTTTTTTCCTGGTCCTTTGTTGCTGTGTTCATCCTCACAGTCAGAGAGCATTGAATTAAGTGGTAGAAAAATGGGAAGAGGGAGTTAAGGCAGTAATCCAGCTTTGAAATAAAAAATTGCCCTGAGGTTAGTGCTTGAATCTAAAGAGCTTACCAAAGGCAGAAGGGGAAAAAAAAAGACTGACAAGAGAAACTGAGGCAATACAACTGAGCCAACATTAGTGCTTATCTGGATGGGGTACTTCAGTGGAGTCCTTGTGACAAAGGGTTAATTAAATTGCATTTCCCTGAGTGTTGACTGGGCCAGGGCTAAGAGTGAGAGATTTTTGGAAGGTTATGATACAATTGTTAGGGTTGTTAGGTGAAAATGAAATTCAGCTGGTGCTGGGCTATGCTGCTTGGGGGCTGCTCTGTTCAGGGAGGGCTTCCCACTGCCATGAGGAGGAATCAGAGAGACCCAATAAGGTTCTGAGATGGGACATCAATCCCTTTGTTCAGGCAGAGGAGCATGGCACCCCAGAAATATGGTCACTTGGTTTACAAATCATTGCCTGTGAGATTTAGAGTGTGTTCTGGGCTTGATCGTTTCTGAAAACTGTATTTCTGTTGGAGGTGGGAAGGAAATTTTGTGGACACAGTGATAGTCTCATAGTGATGAAACATGTCTGCCTGTTAACTATCACCTTTTCTATATTCTTTATCTTTGACAGTAGCAACAACCTCTCCTCTGGTTAAATTAGAAGAAACTGGCTAGAGAGAGCTCTGGTAAAGCCAGACCAGATATTCTTATGTTCACTAAAAGAAGTTTACACAAAAATACAATTATTGGTCTCCTCTGTCAGTAACCAGGCATGCCAACTCCATAATGCCCTAGGTTACACCTCTAGTTCTTTGCTGCTTGAAAGCCAAAATCAATTTCCCCATGAAATTTTGAAAATAAAATACCTATTTAAGGAGATATTTTGGGCTCCCTGTGTGCTGCATCACAATAAGATATAAACTGGGTTTTGCTGAAAATGAGCACTGTTATTTCATTTATCCAGATCTGGGCAAGAGGAATGATGTTTCTGCAGGCAGATATAGGAGACTGCATGCCTCACTTGTGTCCTACACTAAAATACAATAAACACAGTGTGGTGCAGCTTTAATTTTAATTCAAAATAAATATTTCCATAACCTACAAAATTCGTCTAATACACTTATCTGGGAGAACACAAAGATTTAAGAAATCCTGCTAATGCCTTTATCTTTCAGATACAGAAAGACAAAGACATCCAAACCTTGAGCCATTTAGAAGAGGAAGAAGCCAAAATCTGTGCCAGAGGTTTGACTGCTGGGATACTCATGGCTTCAGGTAAGCTTCTTTCCCTGGGTTGTTTAGCATTTCAGAGGCCCTCTGTGTTCCTCAAGGAGAGCTGTGGATTACAGACATAAAACCTTGCCTAGCTTGCAGCCAGGGCAGAGCAGGGGGAGTACAAACAAGCTAATCCAGGGTGCCTTCCTCTCCAGCTGCCTGCCTCTGACCCTTGCCAGCACTGCATGCTTCAGAGGAAGATGTAAGAACCTCACAGCAGGCAGATGTAGGATAATCAATCCTTTCAACCTTGTTCTCAAGCCCCATTAGATCTCATCCTGATCCCAAAATAGTTAGAGGCTGGATTAAGTCTTGAAGGATGGCATTTAATATACTCTAAAAATTGTTGTTATCATTAACTCCCATGACTCTGGAAACTAATGTTATCCATAGACAAATATATTTTCATTTTGAATCACCTTGTGTCCTTGGTCCGCTATAGCAATGAGTACATAGGCTTAAACACCTGTTTGCAAAAGGTATTTAATATTTCTTTCGATCTGTGGTGATTTTGCTGTGATTTTGTGCACTGCATGTCTCTTTTCCTGACATTATGAGCTAAGGAGGAGGGATAAAGTGAGTATACTCTAAAGATTACACATTCCTTCATCATATTATTGCACAAAAGGTCTCAGAAAATGAATTATTTCAGCAGCTTAAGCATTGGTTTGGCAGCCAGCTTCCAGCCCCACTCAAAAATACAGACAGATTTGCACCTCTCCCAACACAAACTCTGATCCACATCTCAGTCCAAATGGCTGACCTTGGCTGACTTTTGTCCCAGTTTTCCCAGTCATGGTCAGGATAAGCAAGATCTTATAGGAAAGCTATTTTTGCAGACCATCCATCCCTTGGCAGCCCTTTTCTGCCCTGTTCCAACTGCAGCAGTAGCTCCTGTCTCTCTCCCAACACTAACCCTTCCACTCACCCTTTCTGTCAGCACAGCCTTACCCAGAACTCTCAGGCATCCTGGAGGTGGAAGAGTTGTCAGTCCAAAATGCTTTTCCAGCTTCCTTGTTCCTCTGGCCTTCTTTTCACCCTGCACCATTTGTAGCACTCCTATTACAGTGATTTTTAAACCTAACCCTTGCTAATAGCCTTGTCTTCTGCTCTTTCCTAGGATGTCTTCTTAATATTTTGCTTTAACAGGAACCATATCCGCATTTAACTTGTGCAGTATCTCTGAGGAAGTTTTAGAGCCTATGAAGAGATGTGTAGGATTTCAGCTAGATTTGTAGTGCTTACATAGAACTGATCAAATATTTTTGAGATTTTGAATTAATTTTAGCTATCTGCTGTTGTTTGTGCACAGATTGAATCTTCATGGATATATCTACAGTGATGACTTAGACTGTCTCCTTGTGTCACCTTTGTATCTTTTTTCCCCTTTTCCAATGTTCCATAACTTTGGTGATTTGGCACTGGAATTTGGTTACCTGAGCCAGTCATCTGGTTGCCTAGGGTCTTTCTGAGTGTCATCATCATAATAATTCTTACTACTCACCCACCTAAAAATTTGTGGCTGGTGCATTTTTGCTATTTCAGTTCCAGTCCTTTTTAGATTGTTCATAAACACAAGCAAATTAAACAGTGTGGAATCCAGACTGGAACCTTGAGGCATATGATGTTTTCCAGGGTGAAAATAGGCCATCTGAGTTTTCAGTTCTTTCCCCTTTATTAAAGTTTCATCAAAATAATAGTTTTCTTCCTTCCCTGAATTCCTACAGTTTCTCTTTTTTGTGATGTTTGCTCAAAATCATTTTGACAGTCTCAGTAGGTCATGGCTTCCCTCTGACATGGCCAGAAAATTATGAGAGATTAGTGAAACACTTTTGCCTTCTCTGGCTGTCATTTTAAAAACCCTGTTACTATTTTCTTCTCATTCTTAATGTTACTTTCAAGAAAGGATGGCTAAAACATTTCAACTAAGTGTAGTTTATCAGACTGCAAAAATTTATTTCTATTACCATCCTGACCAGACCACCCCTCAGCACAACCAGGTTTTTAAATATGGAGATCAGTAGTAATTGGAAGAGCATGGAAAAGGGCAGATTCAAAGAGCTTCAGGCTTGATTTTCCAAACAGTTTGGTATTAATACCTGGGAATGGAGTTTCACAGACCCTAACTCAGTGGGAACAGAACTGTGTTGGAAACCTGACCCAGAGCTGTGCTTTGGCCTCTCTTAACAAGCTGATGAGTCTTCATGGCACAGTGCAGCTCTGTGCAGGTAAAAAACTCAGCTTCCAGAGATCCAGTAGACCTTTCAGTGCACAGAAAATTAGCCTTTCAGTAGAGCAAAGCAGCTTCACAGCTATTCGCCTTCCAGTTTGGGTGATAATTACAGCAGAATTAGTTTGGTGGCCTTTGCCCTGTGTGTGGTTGTACCAAGAAGACAAGTTTATACTTTGGAAGTCCTTAGAAAGTACCTGGGAGAGTGTATACACTCATCCCCCATCTCAGACAATGAAGAACCCCCTTTCTGCAGCCACTTCTGCATGGGGTGAACTCAAAACCTATGGAGGTTCCTTCCTTGATATGGAGATACTGAGGAGGTGAACATGCCATTGCCTCAGACATTCATCAAAATTCCCCTCTAACCCTCACAGTTTCTTCAGGACTAGGAGACCTCTGAGATCAGGCTGCTCATGTTCCTTCTCCCAGGGAAGTGTAGCTTGTCCAGTGGGATGTGCTTCACTGCAGCTGCTCCTTCAGGCTGTCATGACTAACAAAGTAGCCCTTGACTGGCTGCATGTGTGCATCCCTGGTGTTCTGCTATTGCCTAACTCTGCTGAGAAGAAATGGGTGCTGCATTTGACGACTTAGCTTCTCAATGGACACAGTTCCTGGAAGAAAAACCTAAGCTAAACCAAACAAAACCCACAGAAATCAAAACAGCTGGAAAATGCTTCCCCATATAATCCCAGCTGTCCTGTCCTGCTGCTAAGAGGAGCCATGTGGCTGCTACAGACACATGCAGGAAAACGATGTTATTAGAGGCATCAGGTATTTGTTCAGCAGGCTGTGGGATGCAGCCATTCCTTGGGCACTCCAGATGTATTTACAGTATTAAAAGGTCAAACAATCTTTTTATTTCCCTGTTTGCTTCAGAGGGTTTTGTTGAACATT
The DNA here is from genome assembly GCA_024865655.1 of Emberiza elegans. NCBI lineage: Eukaryota > Metazoa > Chordata > Aves > Passeriformes > Fringillidae > Emberiza > Emberiza elegans. The sequence continues at coordinate 19,535,509 of JALJVW010002597.1, read as the reverse complement.
CTCATTATTCGTTGTGATATTTCTTTGATTTAAGAGGATTTCTCTACACAGCTGTAGTTATTGGAATGCAGTGTGTGAGAGTGTGTGTGTGTGTGTGGTGAATGTGCTATTACAATAACAAACTTCTCCTTGTAGTAGATATTTATTTTGAGAGCAAAGCTTTTAGTTCAGTTGTGAATGTGGCAGTAAAGACAAGATGCACCAGGTAATTTGGAAAAAGAAAAATGAATGAAATGGAAAAAGACACAAAATTAATAGCTTAGAGTGATGACTTCTGTCCCTGTCTTTGTTATGGCCTCTGTGCCAACTATTAACTTACTTTTCATTACCTTTTTCCGACAGACAGAAACCCTGTACAACAGCATAGAGACCCTGAGAATGGAAATTTTCAAATTTTTATCTTCACATAATTTCCTTCTAATTGCAGGCAGGGCTTTTTGGCCCCGTGAATTACAGAAAGCCTCTGAATGCCAGAGCAGTTGTCAGGCATCCTTCATGATCCCCCTCCAGAACTTGCCTGCTGTTCCTTGACCACAACACCCTTCCAGAGCGGGGTGTCAGAGAGGAGGAAGAGGCAGCAGAAAAGGGGTTGCTGGAGCAGGAAGCAGCTAAACACAGCACACAAACCCTCTGATTCAGTGAGAGAAGGTAGAGGCAGTGAGGACTATCTGCAGGTTTAGGAACAGTAGGAATGCTGGCATTATCAGCCAGGGATAATTAAAGATATTATAATGAGGGCAGGGAGTCAAAGGCCTTATGTCATTATTTCCACTCCATATTTGAAAATCCACAGCATATGGACTTGGATAAGGCTGATTACTTCCCAGAAGAAGTAACCGAAGAGTCTGCTAAACATTATCTATTAGGACAAAATATATCTGGAGTCTTGAGAGGGTTGGCTCAGGAAACATCTGTTTTTAATGAGCCTAAGAGTGCTGGCAATATTGCAGATGACTGCAAAGGTCTTAAGTTTTGCTAGTACTTTGCCACCCCTTCAGATGGGTGCAACAGGAGCAGTTAAGATAGTTATAAGCTGAACAACCTGAAAATAATATCTAGCAAAATAGCGCACAGGGAAATATGAGATTCTAACTGGAAATATAATTAATATCAGGCAACTTAGCTTTCGGGGAGGTAGAGCCTATTAAACAGAACCACTTTCATTTTGGATGTGATTACAAATTCAGTTGTCAACAGAGACTGCAGAGAGATAATGTGCTTTTGCACTGCGTTCAGCATGCCCCAGCACAATATTTTGATTTGAGTCAAAAGATGTAGGGAATGCTGACTGATGGGAGTGAGGTTTTTAGGAAATAGTCTGTGTCCAGTGTTATTTCCATTTCTGTATTGGTGATCTTGAAATAAATATAAAATTGCTGCTGATAAAATCTGAGGATGACACGCAAACTGAAGGAGTAGCCAATAATGATGGAGACAGAGTGGTTACACGGAGAGATAGGATGGTGCAGTCTCTGGTGCCCATTTCAATAAAATGCTTTTTAATGTTGCCAAATGCCAAGTCATTCACCTGGATTGCAGGGAAACCAGTTTTGATATGGTCAACTCTTATTCATGACAGCCCTAGCACATGATTTGTTTCCTTTTCTTTACTCTTTTTTTCCCCCCATCTTTCCATCTTGAAATATCTGTTAGGGTAATACATTTGGATCTCATCACTGACTGTTTTGCAAATGTTTTTTTTTGCCAGCACAGACTGTTTTTAGGTGGTTGCATATGTTAGTGTTAGTCTCCTACAGGTGAGGGTGACAGTGTTGTACCAGCAGTGAGTGAATCCAAGTTGGTGGAGGTGACTGTGGAGACCTACTCTGTGCTGAGCACATGTCACTCTGCTGCTGACAGTACCTTCTCCTTGTGTGCTTTTCCTACCCAGGGGCAAGCTGATTAAAGCAGCTCACATCATCCCTGAGCTTGGTGCTCTGCTTGTGGCTAAAGATTCATACATTGGCTGATAAATTACACTGAGTCAAATGTGCATTTAAAGTTACTTGAAGCACTTTCTTGGACAACTGCCCTTCCCAGGTCATTATTTGGGCAGTCTCATACCATCTGTCCAAGGCATGAGCCCAGCTTACTGCAGCTGGGTCTTCATTAATAGACTCCCAAGGTTCAGTCTTTATGCTATGAGGTTTGAAGGGTGATTAGCATCTCACACTGTCTTGGGCAGGGTCGGGAAAGTCACAGTAGTAGAATTTCTCCAGCTTGTACTTGCTTTACAGCATCAAACCCCCATATTTCTACAGAATAATGCAAAAGATGATACGGGGGTGTCTATTTCCAGTTAATTATTAGGAATATCTTGATTTCATGCAGAATCTTGAGTGAAAGTCAAAAATCTTAACAGAGAAGTTGCATGTATGAAAATGGATCCATTGATAGATGCTCTACTTTAGTAGTTTTTTCCTCCTTGAAATCAAACATCACTTATTCTAATGTAAGTCCACAAAGTCCTGTGGAAAATTTTATGATCACAGATTTAGAGTACGTTGTCTCCACATCTCTTTTCATGGATCACTACACCAGATGTCAACAAGGGTGCTGGGCTCAAGTCCTGACTTGCAGGACCAGTCAGCTCTCCCCCATCATTTCAAGATGCTCCTCTACATGCTCATGGCACCCCACTGAACACATTCAAAAAGCTCCTGCCACTAAGCTTGTGAGAGCTGACGAGATCACAACCTGGGAAAACAGCTTTATTAAAATAGGGTCTTGAATATTGAACCAATTTCTCAGACGTGATTCTCTTGCCGTTAGCCCTGACACATCAATGGGTTTAAATTTCTTTTCCTAATGGGCTTAGCAGGCTTTGATAAAAAACAAATGTATCTGTGAAGTATTCTCTCTTTTTGTCCAGGTGACTGCTTCTTGATACATACCCAGTTATAAACATCATAATGATTGTTAAGAGTTTTTTCCCCCTGTGCTGATTTGATATTAAAAGGAATGATATACTGTTAATTGTACTAATCATGCATCTTTCAGAACTTATTTAGTGGATTATATATTGCCTCCTCCTCTCCCTGCTGAATAATCAATGATATGGGCATACTTGCCTTTGGACTCTTTTTTAACCACCTGAACCTGCAGGTAGTTCCCTTCTTGCTGTAGCAGAAGGGAAAGCAGTGATGTAAAATGAATTTTTGTGGTGCTAGCAACCAAGGAGTTAGTTCCCTTTCCCTAAAAGTCCCCAGCCTATGGATGTTGTTTCAGGTCTATTTACAGGAGTACTGATGACTACAACAAGAACTATAAAGGAAATATGAACCTGCTTCGTGTGGTGATGCAGTGAAAAATTAGACGCCTCTGGAGAGCTGGACTTGAACAGCTGCTCCAAGGTTATGGGGGCTCCATTTTGCCACTGCCTTCATTAGCCTGCGAGAAAGAAACAGGTACAATCTCCTTAGCAAGAATGACCCAGCAGGGAAGAAGTCTTTTCAGCCTCCCACTTCTTCCAGCCCTTTTTAGCAGATGTCAGGGAAATTGCTGACTATCAGCACAGAGCCTGCGGGACTTCCTATACTCTCCTCCCTCTCTCTGAAGCTGATGATTGTGTGGATGACTACCTCTGCCCTCTTCTCCCTTGGGATAAAACTGCCTGAGCTCCTACTTAGGGCTCCTCTGAGGGACCTCCTAGGCTTGCTTTGTCCAGTCTCATGACCCCCAGCAAACAGTGGAACAGGAGTCTCTGGGTCATTTAATTTTGCTGGGGGTCTTGTGTGAGCTGGGTTAGTGTCATAATCTGGGCTTGGGCAAGGGTAGGGGACAGGAAAGTGCATGGCAGAGGGACATGAGGTTCAGGTGACAGGCACATGAGAAGTGATTTTCAAATTTACTAGGTCCCCTTCGCTGAATCTTTTCGGGACTCTCATTTCCTGTGACCATCCTGTACCATTCCAGCAGCTGACACCCAGGCTGAGCATGTGGTGCTTCTGCACCACAGGGGACTTTGCGCACAGAATTGGGGCAATGAGAAATGAAGGATTAATTTGGCTTGTCCTTGCAGTGTTGGCTTTTAGGTTGCCTCTCTGTGACAGAGAAATTTCAACATCTGTAAATAATTCTGTCCTCCAGAGAAGTGATTGCCTGTATTGCAATATCTGTGAAAAATTCTTGCCCCAAAACCTTATTTGTGGCTCCATTAACCTAAAGAACTCGTCTGAATGCTCCATTTGCCTTTTAAATAAAGAACAAGTGATTGCTGAGGACTCACATCCCTATCATTTTGTGTTGCTTTCCTCATTATGAGAGAAACATAAGGGTCCCCGATCATTATTTCTGACTCTGTCATTAGCAAAGGTCTGGAAAGCGTGTTTTCACTCCATTAGCCTTCAGAAATAAAAAGAATGATTGCATAAGTCAAGAATAATTATTTCAACCAGCTCTTCTCAATGTATTGCTGTGGAGCAGGCCAGGATCTAAACAGGAGCTGACAAATTAATTTATATTATTTCTATTTTCCAGAAAAACCACTATGTTCAGGACTGATTTAGAAATACAAACAGCTCTATTTGTGGTTTAATGTGCTTCTCCGATCACTTATGACAAACATCAGGAAGCTAATCTTTTCCTTCATGATGTCTGTCAGAATCCCTGTGATTTACCCCCAGAAGAGTAGTAGAACAGATACCCAGATCTGTCATGGTCCTTTTGTTTCTCAGAAGTGTGTGGATACTTATGTTAATCAGGATGGACCTCCTTCTGTAATGATACCCTTCTGTGATGATGTTGAAGTTCACAGTTATATGATGGCATCTGAGTCCAGGCATGGACTCATCTGAATATGGCATTTTCCATGTTCAGAGCAGTTTCATCTTTGCTTTAAAGAAATGATGGAATGCCTCTACTCTTCTTTCTTTAAAAGACCAAAATGCAGCCATTTTTCTTCTAGATACAGTATTAAAACCTGCTGGACCTCTGATGAGATCTGTAATTCCTTACCAAGTCATGCTTTCCACCAAGAAGGGCTCATGCAGGACAGCCTCTTTCATGGTGTCTTGAAATGTGACAGCGAGAGTGCATAGGAGGGGCAGTGAGTCAGGGAGATGGAGTCTCTCTGTCCCACCACTGCTTGTTGTCAGCAGGGACAAGCTGCTTCCCAGCAAAGGAAGACAGTAGGATGATATGATAATTCAGTCTTGGATAGACAGTACTACAGAAGAAGCATAATTTCTTACTTTGACTGAAAATGTTCTTATACTGCTGCAGATAGTAGAGTTAATTACAATGCATCTGAGAGCTTGGAGTGAAACTGGATTGAGGGAAATTATTTAGCCCCCTCTTCCAACTGAAATAGACTTTTAAATCTTTTCTTAAAAATTACCAATGAGCCTGTTGGCATGAATGAAAGCATCTCCTATAGATCTATGCAGCTCCTTTCACTACAAGTTTCTCAACTGGAGTCTTTTGGTAGGAAAAATCATATTCTCCTTGTCAGTGAAAAGTTGTGAGCTATTGTATTAGCTTTTTTTTTTCAACAGGTGTATGATTGCCAAATGAGATGTGGATTGCAGCTTGAAAACATAGGTATTCTGTGCCCAGATGCCATTCAATGAGAGACAAAGGTGATGAGCACAGAAAAAAACCCTAGGTGATACTATGAATCGTGATACTGTGCCAGAATTTTATGTTAATTGCACACCTTGTTTTCCTCACCTCTGAGTGTGCTAGCTCCTAGGAGAGGAAAGAGTTCAAAAGCTTGACTCTAGCAAACCCACAGAAAGCTGCAGTCATTCACACTTCACTATTAACGCTAATCATAACCTGAAAGACAAAGAAAGATGTCCTCTATCTGACAGTGGTGTAAAACAATCATGGTTCCTCTCTCCTTTGAACAATCTTCATGGAAACCTAGCCAGAGCATCTAAGATAGAAGAGTCCTCTGACAGTAGTGTAAAAAATACAGCATCAGTCCTGAGACAAGGAATTCATCTCAGCGACTGACCTGAACTTTAAAGGATCTGAGCCCAGGCATGCAAAGAATAACAACTGGTGCATTGCCACAGTACCTTGTAAAAGCAGGCTGACATGACCATCACTTTTGCTGGAAGATTCATAGTACAGGTAAAGCCCCATCAAAATATCCCAGAGAAACAATGGGTTTTGCCTGGGGAGCTGTGAGATATGGGCCAAATCTACATGAGATGAGCCTTCATCCCACTCCAGAACTGTGACAGTGACACATGGGCTGAGGAGGTGTTTTGAAGCATTTGGGTGATAAGCCCCCAGAGCTCCTCACAGACATTAAGGCTAGAATTACTGCCAGATAAAGTAGAGTGAAAGCAAAAGTGGAAGATGAGATAAGGAACACCATGTTAAGGGCTTCTAGAAGGACCATGACACAGACTGCAGATTCCCATCTTCAGGATGCAGGACATGTCCCTGTGAGCTTTCTCTACTGGAAAAGTCACATACTGGGGTGCTGAAACAGCTTGCTGAAACGTGGCTGTGTTGTAATTAATAAATACACTAATAGAGTCTTCATTGCATTATTAGGACATTTAGAATTTACTCTGGGAAACCTTTCAACTCCATTAAATCCACCTTTGTCACAAGATAAAGTGCTGCTCATAATAGGCTCATTAACATGCAGACTGCAGTTCAGCCCCATCCATTAACAGCTGGCAGGAAAGAGTTTCCAAAAAGACCCCAAGAAACATTTTCCCTGTCCAGGGCCTGGCTTCCTCAGCATGTCTGTTAGTCCTGTGTGGGATGTTTCATGTCAGGGAGCTTTTCTGCTATCTCCCTGTGCCACTTAAATGTAATGCCAAGACCAGCTGTAATCAGTTAGGGATCTGGAATAATCTGCCAGGAGTTCCCACCCTGCTGCTGGGGTCTTTATTTGACTCAAAACTGCCATGAGCAGAAGATGCCAGCCCTGTTCAAGAGCTGTGGGCATTTTCCACCTCTCTCCCACTTGGCTCTCATTTAGAGCCCAAGTGTCAGCTGGTCTGATGAAGTGCATTAGAGCCAGGCGTGATGATTAACAGTGAATGATAACAATGGCATTTCAACGGTTGCTAATAGGCTTCCAAACTTAATCTCTCACGCTCTCACAGAGATAAAGAATAGATAATTCTTCCAGCAACAATGACTACACAATAAAGTTTGCATTTGCTCTGTGCTGATGAGTTATGGTGCCTGACTTCATCCAGTGGCACTTTTGAGACCCCAGGGCTGGGGGTGGTGCCAGCTCAGGATTTTACGGATTTCCGATGTCTTGCAGGTCTGTCTCCTGGAGCAGGGAATTAATGTCTTCGTTCTTTCCTTCTTTCTAAAGCCCAGATCTGCAGCCAGCAACTGATAGGGAAATACAGACTATGGGAAATTGCAGTTGTCCCTAAGTAATCTATCTGAGCTTACAACTTTTGGACAAAACTCAAAACTTTGGGGTGCAATTTATTGATTTGAGTTCTGAGGATTGTCGTTCTGGGTCTGGCACATCCACAGTAGGGGAGAGAGCTATAAAACTGTCAATGGGCTAAGAGGCTCAGCAAAGAAGTTAGACTGGGCTGTAAGGATGACTTTCTAAATGCTGAGAGCAGCTTATCTGAATGAGATGAAAGCCTGTCAGTGACTGAGGTAAATGAGGAACTTGACATGAAGATTTGAGACTTCAAGGAGTTGCATTTAGGCAGCCTCAATGCCAGGACACTGAGACTTAACAGTCCACTCAAGCACAGATTCCATGAGTAGCTGAGCTGTGATGAAACTTTCTACTGGATAAGATCCATGGACCAAAGCACACTGGGTTCAAGAGAGCAAAACTCCTGCTGAAATTGTAAATGAAACATGGGCAGCCTGCTTTCTTTTAGGACAGTGCCTGCCAGGAGAAAACCCTCATTCCCTCCAACATGTCCATCATGCCGTGATGCAGACAGCAGTAAACTGTAGGCAGGGGATTGTCACTGGAATGAATGAGTGTCCCATAGCTCTGTATTCCAGGAGTTACTGTTTGCTGCTAAAATTCTTACAAAAGAAAAACTGTTCCCTTTTTTATGTCAGTCTAAGTCTTGCCTGTGTTGCTCCTGAACCGCCTGGCAGGAGATCAGCTCTTTCAAAGATGTTTCTCACATCCCTCTTGACCAGCCCTAAATTCAAGGTCTAGAGCAAGAACTGTACAACCAAGTGAAAAATTCAGTGAGAAAACTCTAGTTTTGGGGCAGGCAGAGCAGCCAAACAGAGAACACATCCCACTGCTAGAGAATAATGTGATTTAGTGGACTAACAGCAAGACATTATGGTTAGGTTTTACAGCTGCTAAATGTGTTAGTCCTTAAACAAACATCTAATGGGACTTTAGCCTTCATTATTTTGAAACATCAGGCTTCAGAGGACAGTAATTTTCTTATAACATCCAGCATTGTATCTTCAGGATAAAGGATATTATTTTTAAAAGTGAAGGCAGAGTTCATCCCTGATGTATTAAGCCTGATTCAGTTTATTTTTTTGCATTTTCCCCTGCACTGAATTCCTTCTCCTTTTCACTCTGCCTCTGGTATCCCAGCTGTTCACATTTCCTTTGCTCAGGCTTCATGAAATGAACCCAAGATGCAGATTTTGGTGAAACCAAGAAAATCCGCAATTAACTCCACCTTTTCCAAAGAAAATATTATGTCTGTGTCTTGAACTATGCTTTGTGTATCAGCATGGCACAGTTCCTGTAATTGTGTCCTACCAGTTTGCTGAGCCCCTATTTTAATAGCAACTGTATCCCTACAGATCTCCCACAGAGGAAACAAAAGATGTTCATTATAATCACAGTTGGGCCATCCTGAACCCCACTTTGAAAATCAAAGCAATTCAATTATTCTTTTTATTCTTCATTTTTACTCATTTCTGTATTGCTGGTTTTATCTGGGGTACAATATGGTCATCCAAATACAGGTCAGGGCTGGGAATTACTCTAGGTTTATTCCTTGCAAGATATTGAAACACTTCACTAGGTTTTGGCACTCTGTTATTCCCTTCAAAGGAAGATTTTTTTTTTTTCCAGCTGTATCCAACATCTTCTTACCTTGCACATATCATACCCTGAGTGACTAACTCACTAAGATAGCAGAAACTACCCCAGAAATTAGGATCACATCCTGCCAGGCTAATGATTCATATAGCTCACTGAAGGGTTTGGGGGGCAACAAGAATGGGCTCATAGGGGCAGGAGAGGGAAAGCCTATCTCACAGGATGAGGGGAAGTGGAGAGGTAAAGAAAGACAACAGGTGTGTAGGGCTATGCCCCCTGTTGACGGAGTGACCAAATTTTAAGCAGGCAAAGAATAATTTGGTCACTGTCTTTGTCTGCTTAAAAAGGCAAAAAGCCCAGAAGTTTTCTTCCTCAATTTGGTATAAAGACACCTCATAGGACCTTTGGGACTTCACCTCAGACCTGGGGCTGCCTGATTGGACAGAGGCCAAGAGGTCCCGCCTAGCTAATTCACTAGAAAAAGAAGAGAACAAAGGAAATAATCGCTTTTGTGGAGTGTTTTAGCAGGAGCAAGAACCTCTTGCCCCTGGCTCCAGTTTTCTCTGTAAGAGCTTTGTTATTTTACCTTTTATTAAACCTTTTTCTGTTTCCAACACAACCTCAGAAGCCATCCTGCTGATTTTATGCCATTCCAGGTAGCAGAGCTATCTCGGGTGTAATGGGTTCCCCTTAGAGCTCATAAGGCCTGGCTTGAAGAGTAACATTAAGGGTGAGAAAGACAATCCCTTCCTTTCAGCAGAAAAGGCTGTGTGGGCTCAGCTGACCATGTACCAAGACTTGGTTTCACCTATGACAGAGCAAGTTCAGTACATCCTTCTGGATGCACGGTTCATTTGGAAAAGCTATTTATTTTTCATGGGGAAAAGATATTTTTTAAAATTTCTGTGATGCTATTTAGAGACAAACAGCAGTCCTACCTGCACACCCCTTTTCCCAATTCTACTTGCAGAGTCAGAGACTGTTCTTGTTTCTAGGTGGCATCTGAGAGAGGCTCTGAGGTCTCTGTGTAGAGTCCGTTTAGCCCATATAAGTGGTGAGACTTTTCTTCATTCTAATTGATCTGCAATTTTTTTTTTGTATAACTGGGGGAGCAAGATGCCTCTACCTCGATAAAACTATGCTTCTCACACTCAATCCTCCAAGGTTTTAATTTATTTTCTGTACTTTGTTCCTGCCCAGGCTTCTCCTCAACACCTGATGATGTCTATTACTGTGTATAAAAATGATCTGTGTTGACACAGGACTGAGTGGGCACTTTGAATTATCAGCTCCAGCATTTGCCTTTGTGCTTTATTTCATGCAACAAAAGTGTAATTCACAGCAAGGTGATTTCCTGAAAGGTTTTCCACTGACAACTTGTCTAAAAAGACATGCTGCTTGAGAAGACGGAGAAGTGTGTTTCTTCAACCCATTCAGCAAAGTTACTAAGGAAATCACTCAAGGCTTTCATGTTACTGCTACGACCTGAGGCGCATGTTGCAGTTCCTGGGCTCCTGGTCCCACTGATATTTCATGAAAGAAAATGAAATCTTGCCAATTCAATGAGTATTATTTTGGTCAGGTTTGGTCCACTTCAGTGCACTTCATGTCATCCTATTCCATTTACTTGTTTTCACTTCATTTCAGAATTTTTTAAAAATGTTGATTGCCATTTATTTCATCATAATTCCTCTCCTGTGTGTTCTGTTTACTTCATTCCCTGATTTCAAGATTTTATTTCCTTTCATGAAATGAAGAATTTTCATTTCATGAAAGGAAATGAAATCTTGCTATTTCTATAAGTATTATTTCTGCAAGTTTCAGTACATTTTACTGCACTTCATGTCATCCCAGTCCATTTAATTCTTTTAATTACATACAATATTTTTCTTTTTAATTTTTTAAAATTGAATTTCATTTCATCATAACTTCTCCTCTGTCTGTTCATTTCATTTTGTTCCCCAGTTTTGAGATTTCAATGAATGTAATTTCAGCAATATTTGGAACTTTCAACTGCACCTCATGACATCCCACTCCTTTTAAATGTTTTAACTTCATTTCAAAATTTTCTTTTTTTCTTTTTGATTGCATTTCATTGTAATTTCTGTCCTATGTGTTTGGTTCAATTTGTTCCCTGATATTGAGATTTGATTTCCTTTCATGAAATGAAGAATCTTCATTTCATGAAAGGAAATCAAATCTCAATATCAGGGAACAAACTGAAATGAACGGACTGGATAGGACATATGTTAGAAGGAAATGCAATTAACAAAGGAAATTATATCTTGCAAATTCATCAGTTTTGGTCTGTTTCACCGAACTTCATGTCATCCCATTCCATTTAATTGTTTTCATTTAATTTCAGAATTTTTGGGTGTTTTTTAATTGCAATTTATTTCATCATAATACATCTCCTGTGTGTTCATTTGATTTTGTTTCCTGATTTTGAGATTTCATTAATATCATTTGGGTAATTTATAGTCCTTTCATTTCAACTCATGTCATCCCATTCTATTTAAATATTTTTACTTCTTTTTTTTTTTAATTGGAATTTATTTCATTATAATCCCTCCTCTGTCTGTTCATCTCACTTCATTCTCTGATTTCAAGACTTCAATTTTTTTCATGAATCATAACTGAGGCGAGGAACTACCCTTCCTTTCACAGTTCTGGGGGCTGTGGCATTAAGCTGCAATGTTTAATCTGACTCTCTGAAATCACCACCAGCCTCTGACCTGCCCTGCCTTTCCTGCAGCCTACCTCCTACCTGCGCACACCAGCCCATGTTGTGTCACCCGCAGCAGGGACGTGCTTGTTGTGCACTGCTCTCTCTTCTGCAGCAGCAGAGTCTTTCCACTGCTGCTGGCTGAGCGGTTTTTAATTATCCTCCTCGGACTTCTGTGCACCATAATCAACAGTTAATTGCAAACAATCAGACAAATTGGTGATCTAGGGAAATAGGGAAGAGGAACAGAGGGGAGCAGGGACTAAAGCAGGAGCCGACTGCAGTGATGGGCATGGCTGATGGCAAACAGCTGTTTGGAGTAGAGGGGGCTCAATGGAAAAGGGGCTGCCATGAAAGCCAAAGCGTCTCTTCTTTCCTCTGTCCCTGAAGCATCTTCACTTCACAACTCACTTCTGGCACATCACCTCCCTTGTAAGACAATACAGCTTGGTTTTGATGGCAGTCTTGTTGGGTCCCACTAGTCTGTGGAAAAAAACAACACACTGGAGGATGGCAAACAAGGAGACTTAAAAGTCACAGCACCAAATCTTAGAGAGTTTGAGAAGCATTTGGGCAATGCTTTCAGGCACATGGTGTGACTCTTGGAGCCGTCCTGTGCGGGGCCAGGAGCTGGACTTCAATAACACTTGTGGGTCCCTTCCAACTCAGGATAGTCTATGATTGTATTATAAGCTAGCAGCAATGCTGCTATTTTCCCTGTAGCTATCCAGAGGTTCCCTACATCTCAGAAGAGTCCTGTGGGCTGGAGGTGAGCTCCAGGAAGGTGAAGGCCTTGAAGAGGAGGCCCCAGCAAGCGGCACAATCCCAGCTACAGAACAAAAGAGACAAGCACAAAAATGATACAAGTACGGAAAAGAGCTCCTGGGCCTAAAGCTGGTATTTTACCCCCAGTGCACAAGGGCTGCCATGTTTTAGGTTATTTACAGTTCCACGCCACCATTAGCAACAAAAGGCGACCAAAGGGTTTGCGCCCGTTCAATCTGCAGCACTTTCCGGTTGTCATATTCTTGGGAGGGGTGGGTTATTTCTTCTTTTAATTAGTGAGGGAGCGCTCTCCTTCTAAAAGGACGGCTGCTTTTTCAAAGGACGGCGCCTCGGTGCCCTGAGGGCGGCCTGTGGGGCCGGGGCTGTCCCGCCCTCGGCCCGGCGGGCAGGGCGGCGGCGGGAGCGGCGCCGCGCAGGCCGGCAGGGGGCAGCACTGCCCGTCCCCGGGCCGCGCTCCGGGCGCTCCCGAATGCCGGCCCCGCTCCCGCTCCCTGCCCTTGCGCTGCTCTCCCGGCGCCTGAAATATTAATTAAGGGAAGGGAAAAGGGGAAAAAAAAAAAAAAACCAACCCAAACCCAACCTTTTACAATGCGCCACACTATATTAAACTTACAGCGCTATAAATCGGCACCGTAAAACTGTAACTCAGGGGCTGGGTGTTAGACAAACCTGACACGGTGCTGGGGGAAGGGGAGAGATCTTAACAAAGTGCATCATATACAAGTTTCTGCAATGTACATAAAACTTACTATTTTGTACCCCTATTAGCTGGTTTTTACAACGTTTTCAGGGACCAAAAAATAAAAATGGCAAGCAATGGAAACAAGCAAATCAATTCAGAAAAATAAAGTTGACGTGAGCTTGCATCCAAGAAGTGAGTGACGGCTCAGCCTGTTTTATTTGTTTGTTTGCCTGTCTTGGGTGGTTTGAGAAATCTGGGTTAATTTAAAAATATTTTCCTTCCAGTTTCTTTCATTGCTTTGTTTCCTGTAGGTCAGGATAGACACTGTTAGATAATGAAGGCATGGTAAAATTGGTTATTCTTGAATGTATTTACTGTCTGATCTCCAGATTTCTACACCTCAAATGAAAATCAGCTGATTTGATCCCTGCTGCTTTTTTATGATCAAAGGTGATCTCAAGGGGTGTATTCTCCTCATCACTCACCCCCTCCCCCAGTGGAAAAAAAAATTCTCCTGGTTTGTCCGTTTGTTTTGACCTTCAAAACCTTATCTCCTGTCTTTCTCCTCTTCACTAGAGGAACCCTGACAAGAACTTTTGAGACCATAAATAGTCATGTCATTGTAAAGCAGTAACATGGGCCGCAGCTCTCCTTCCTTGGAAAAGGTGAGCAAGGGTGTGCAGCTTGTTAGCCTCCTTGCTGAGAGAGGGAAGGGAGAGCTGCACTTCATTTTGAAGTTTCATGCGACATCACAAATCAGGTTCCTTGGCAAAGAGGGGAAGCAAACACCAAATATGCTGAAGTGAGTAACTACCTTGAGTGAAGAGAATCCTTTAATGTGAGCACAGTGTAGGTAATGCAGTATTTATTTACCGCAGAAAAACTGTAAAGAGCACGGCATTGATTTCTTGGTTTTTTCTTTTTCAGGTTGGTTTCACGGGGCTTGGTCTGTTGGGAGGCTTTTCTGAGATGCATCTGAATAGCTCATAGCCATCCAGAGAGCTGGATGGCTCCAGCTCTGACCCCCTGACCCAAGTGAGGTTTGCCACTCGCCGTATTCCTGGAATGACACAGGGCTCTGGCTGGAGTCAGGCCAGGACATTAGATGAAACTGCTTTTGTGGCACTTCTGCATTTAATACCTAGAGGACAGATTTCCCGCTGTATCTCTCTGCAGCATTTGACTCTGTTGACCATGAAACTCTTCATGTCTCTCCTGAGGAGGGGCTTTGCAGTCTGGTGGTAATGGTTCAGTGGAACAAACTTATTAGAGATGAAAACATACTCCACTACTACTAATGCCTGGATGTGGTGCTGTCCCACTAAGACCTATGCTTGTCCCCTTTTTTGCTGACCCAGTTGAACACAAAGTCATTGGGTTGTGGGAGACATTGCTGAAGCCCAGAACACTTCAATAGCTCGTGCTGGTTGTGCCATTCCTTTCTCTTGTGTTTTAAGATAATACATAGTCAAGTTCAAAGTCTCAGTCCTTGAGAACCTTAGTATTCTGGATCAAAGTATCTGAAAAAGTAACCTTATTAGCACCATCTGATTTATAAAAGAGTCTTGTCCTTTTCCATTGCATCAAAAGGAAAGAAGTGGCCCTCTAATACCCTCCTCCAGTAGTTTTAAGCAATGCCCAGTGTCTCTCTGAAATGTAGGAAAAAATAATCTTACCCGAGACTAGCACTTCTCTTACTGGGATTACCAGCATGTGCAGATTCCCTTGCACTTCACATGATCAGGGAATGTTCACTGCCTCTGGAACATGTGTCCCACCAGACAAGCACGGGGCAACACAATGTTTCACCAACAGAATGGCAACTGGCTCCTCAGAACGATGCCAGGAGCACCTGGTTATCTGTGCAGTCTATAATGTCTCTCCCTCAGCCTTTCCATGCACATTCCCCACATACATAATGCTTATCTTTAATTTTCTGTGTGCCCAAACCATACAATTTCTAAAGAGGGTTAAAGATATTGAATTAATTCGGAAGACAGAGGTGAAAAGGATCATTCTGAGATATTCACAGGGTTGGTAGTAGTAACAAGAAAGACAGTTTCTGTCTCTTTTTGATACTGAAGTTAATTGCAGGCATCTAGGGTTTAAAGACCTTGTGTTATTGATGGGGGTGTGTTAGCAAAAGGAGGGACTCTAACATTAAACTGAAATTTAGCATGTACAGTAGGTTGTCAGGAGAAAAAAATAAGAACAAAGGAGACTGCTATTATCTTTTATTATTATCTTTTAATTCCCCCCATTTTCCTTGTGCATGCTCTCTCTCTGTCAGCCTTCTCTCTTTCAATAATTACAATAATCAACTTACAGTGATAACAGAAATAATCTCCTGCAAGATAACTAAACAAACCACATGTTATCTGTACTGAACTGTGCTTACTTACAGGAGGTACATCACTTATGGAAAAGCCAATAAAATTTTAATTAAAAAAGCATGTATGTTGTCAGTTAAGATGCAAAGAAGGTGTGCAAACACATTCAAAGTGGTCCATAAGTTGTTTGGTATTTGATAGAACAGGGAGGAGGACAAACCCACCCCAAAGAGACCGAAACAAAACTGAAGCCCGCCAGGTTTGAGGAGCTCAGAGCACGGATTGCTTGGGAATTCAAAAGCAGGGGGAGGGGACAATCCTCCCTTGAGCAACAATCACATCCACCCACCTCCACCAGCGCTGGGAGCGAGTGAGCAAAAGTTAATTAAAGATTTTGCATCTCCCCACTGCAGTGCTGTATTGATAGCTCTGGATCCTGAGATAAACTGCAGCTCTCCCACACAGTATCGCTAATGCGCCTGCAACCTTGCCCTGGAGCAGCACCTCGGGGGACCAGATGTTTGCTTTCCCTGGTGTACCTGAGGCTTGGCCTTTCTGCTAGGACTGGAACTAGGAGGACTGGTGAATGCCAGCCCACAGGTAGGTGCATGTCTCAGAGGAGCAGGGCTGTAGGTAATTACCCAGTCATGAGTCACCGTGGCTTCAGAGCATTCCAGCCCTCTGTTAGTTGTTTTCTCTAAGCATAAGAAGACTGTCTCACATAAAGGCTACTTGGCATAGAAGAATTTCTGTACTGTGAATGGGAAACAGTTCTCAGGTGATTAAAGCAGAAGGTTTGCTGGAGCCAATTATGACACCGAAGGAAGTCCTCAACACCACTCAATGCCCTGAGTTTGTCCTGCTCCTCCGAGTATTTCTTTTTGTGGGTCTGGTGTGAATGCTGGCATGGTCTTTTCATGTGCTCTGTGCTCCTATGGCAGGCTGGGAATGGTGGCTTCAGAGGTCCCTTTGAAGACAGACATGCATGTCCTTCATCCAGACGTTTTCTCTGAGCTCTTGCTGCAGGGCAAGATTTCCAGGAGGAAATCTCGGCAGTGATATCATCAGCATGGAAACAGTTGTGCTTTGCACTGTTCTCACTGGGTGAGTGAGCAACCACTCCTGGGATTGCATTTAGGGCAGAGAAGGCCTATTTGATACAGCATGATATGTAAGGACATCCCAAGACAGTGTCTCAAATTCCTTCCTCTTAGTTCAACCTTCAGCTTCAGCTGCAATTGGCAGATATTGCTTGCACAGGTTGCCCAGGAGAGCCCTTGCATGTGGAGAAAAGCAAGGCTGGGAGGTGGAAGAACCTATTTCCTCGGGGAGCACATTGCTGTGGTACACCTGCTATTGCAGGACAGAGTTTTGAGGCTATTACAGAGACATAGTGCTTACATTTAAAGAGATCTATGGGCTGTGTCTAATTACAGAACCACAGCAGCCTGGCAAGGCAGGACAGCTAGAACCCACCTCCTTTTGGGCTGGAAAATAAGACAGGGGTATTAAAATGTGTGACCAGGGTTAGAGAGATAAGGTCAGTAAGAAGGCCAAGGTTAAAACATCAGACTTACATATTCCCAGAGCTGTGCTTAACATGAGTCTCAGCCAAAGAAATTGATGTTAATGACGTACTAACCCCTTTCATCTGAAGATCTCAAAATGTTTTATGTCCTGATTTGCTTTTCCTATGCAGCTCTGTTGAAGGCTGTTGGTCTTTCTTGGGGGAAAAGTGCAGGCTGCTCCATGCTGTACTGTCTGTATCACCTTCAGGTCCCCACAGAGTGGAGATGGCTGGGTTAGTGGCCACACTCACTGGGGATGAGCTGGGTGATTGTGCTACAGGAAAGCAGATGCCATTGAGGGAAGGTGTAGGAAGATGGCCGGGTATGGATTGAGATGATTTAGTTTAAGAGGTGGTTCATGTGACAGGATGGAAGTTGCACCAGGTTTAGGGGGTATCAGGATGCAATGGGATCCCTACAGGGAAGGGACAGCAGGAAATGAGGCTGATGGATTGATTGGCCCTCTTTGGGGAGGGCTGAACAGACAAGTCGGTCAAGAGGAAAACCAAAGCTCTTCCTTGTTGATTTTCTTCAGAGAGAACATTTTTGAAATCACAGCTCTGTGCCAGGCAATGAAGGAGAGGCAACTGCTGGCTGGGCAGGATGAGGACAGCCCCGGGTCCCACAGAACAGCCCATGAGAGGTCTGTGGGCTGGTGTGCCACACTGCATATGGCCAGGTGCTGAGCAGGCTGAATAGAGCACCCTGGCACCAGCATGGGTAAGGGTCCCCAGAGAGCTGACAAAAGCAAAGTGGGTTTGACTTTCTTAAATCTCATGTCTAGGGACTTGAATACTGTGGAGGAGCTAAACCATGGCAGAGACTGAGGGAGGGATTAAAAATGACACATGAACTATAACGTCTGTGGCACCACAGAGCCTGGAGGGGAAACTGAGGGGTCGTGACTAGTACCCTAATGAGCCACAACCATGGGCCAGAGGGTCTCTGTCTTATCAGTGCTTTCTCTAACGATGAAGCAAGGCACCCTCTGGCATCCAGAAAGTCATGGCCATTAGCCACAAGTAGACAATTGTAAACTGCTCAGAACAATCTCCAAAACCAAAATGGAGAGACATGTACAAGACTGAAGCAACTGCTGACTGGCAAAACAGGGAGGAGCATAGTGCTGCCAGCTGCCACTGGGAATTGCCATGGGCTCACTCTGAGTCCTATACAGGAGGTTTGCTTTGGGCATTCTCAGGGAAACCTCGGGAACCTACGACCTTCCTGGAAGCTCTTGCATGAGGACACCATATGAAATGGGGTCAGTTTCCCCTAGAGCAGCCAGTGACTGGCAGCTCTGGCTTTTTTTTTCCCTCTCTCCATTTTTGATTACAGAACTGCTCTGTTATTCTAGCAGGTCTGAAATTAGATACAGGTGCAAATTAACTAAGTCACAAGTGCATTACATTTGGTAATTTTTCTGTCAAGAGTCATGCTGAAGGGTTGCAGGGAATAATAAGAGCAGCCGAGAGCCAAGTGGCTGGTCCAGGTGTTCCCGGCTGCCGAGTGTGCTTCCCTGGCAGTGGTTTGAGGCATGGGGTCTGTTTTCACAACACGGGCTGCAAAATCACCTGCTTTCTGATAGTTTTCTACCTCTGATTTTTGTCTACTATTCCTCTCCTCTGGCTGCAACTGTCTTTGAGTACTCAGCCCCCTGATTTCAGAGCTGCAGTTGTCATGGCTATGTCATGTTCCTGGGATTTCAGAAAGACAGTAGAGCAAAAAGCCTGGATCCTCCTCCTCCTCTTTTTTCTCACAGTGTAGGCCCAGTGTATTTTCCAGAATAAGGGAGAAAGTCTGTCAGTCTGCCCAGCTGTGACAGGCAGGTGAAGGAATCCAAATCTGCCACCAAAGAGGTGCACAAGCATCTGCTGCTCCTCCTCAACACCATGGCCTCCTCTCTGCAGCTTGCAAGAGAGCAATGGTTGCGGAGGCAGCTTCCAAGCAGCAGAGTTAATCCAACCAGTTGTCATAAAGCAACCATCAGACACTGTCTGAGGAGGTGTGAGTATCTTGTGTAGAGCACAGCATAACTAACAGAAGTGAGGTGGTTGGCAGAGGACAATAAAACAGTGAGAGAACGTGTGAAAGTGTTATTCTGCTCACAGATGCAGAGTGCTCATTTTGTGGAGGGGCCATTTCTGGCTCCCTGTGACAACTTACTAGTCATTTCAATTCCAAAAATGCTGAGATTTGAGCACAGTAGCTGAGATGAGTCTCAGTACCAGCTGCACTCTGTGAAAACTTTCTGCCCTGATGTGCAATAAAGGTCCAAGAGAGATTATGAGGTGCCTGAGCCAGGAAGCTGAGCTCCTTTCTACAACTCCTCAGATGAAGCTGTGCATTTATCTGTCAAATCGAGGTTGCAGTGTGCTGGCAGGTCAGCATGTGGATAAAGCTAGTCCTGCTGCTGTCTCACAGATAAGTGGAAAGCTTCATTCACCAAGCAGTTAATCTGGAGGGTTTTCACTGGTGTAAAATCCATACTATTTATTTAAAGATTAAATGAATGGTTCCATGCAAATTTGCAAATTAGTTAATGACATAATTGCATCAAATGATAATACACTGCTGCACAAAGCTGGCATGAAACCATTTCAGGCCTGGATTTCCATTTGTTGTGGCATTCAGACAGCTCCTCACCCAAGTGGAGCCAAGCTCTTTGCCTGTGCTGGGGACATGCACGTGGCTGAGACAGGGCTTCACCTCCCTCTCCCTTCCCTGAGGGCTGCTGCATTACAAGGAATGTTGCTTATAGCCTTGCAGAGCATACTGTAAATGCCTTCCCCATTTGGCTCCTTATTTTGATATATGGGGAAATTGGCTTCAATTTTGGTCACTTTTTCTTCAAAAATCGTATGTTTTGTAACTGAAAAAATAGGTCAGCAGTTGCAGACCTAATTTCAGAAAGGTTTTCTTGGAAGTATCAAAAGTAAACATGTGCTCTTAGCGCACAGTGACTGTGAACTGCTTATACTGTTTCCTTCTGTACTAAGACCTTCCTTTCCCAGCTTATGTAGTCAAAGCTGCCTTCCAGGAATGGCTCAGGACACAACCATCCAAGCAGCTGCTCTGGGTGAGACCCAAGAGCTATTTCACTCAGAATCCAGTGTCTGGCAGCAGCAATGGCCTAGAGAAGAGCACCAGAAATAAGCCACCAGACAATGAAGCTTCCCTGGTGTGCTCTCCTTGGCTGCCTGTGGGCTGCAGTCCTGTGACCTCCTGAGCCAGAGGTGGCACTGAGGGGCTGTGACAAACTGGTTCTCATGCATATCCCATGTTATGCCCCATTTGTCTTTTAAAATTTCTCCCTTTGCCCTTCCTAAAGCCTTCCTTATCCCAGTAGATTTTAGTGGATTTATGAAATATTCCTGCTTCTTTCTTCTTGGTATTAAATTGCTCTCTAAAACATTTTAGTTGTAGCATACGTGGTATATGGAAACTTTTGAGGATTAGAGAACATTACAGGCAGCAGCTAGGCACCATTAATGCTGGGATCCACCCATGACTCCATAATGCAAAAAGAAATCACAATTCTCCTGTGTCTTTTAGAAATCAGAACAGTAGCAATCATCTTTCACAGGCTGAAGGGGCATGCTTCATAGACACAGGAAAACACAGGAAGTTTGGCAAACAGTACTGAACTTGATTAGTCCATTACAGCTCCATGTGGACACCCCAGTTAGGACTCAGCTCTCCTGAATAGTAAAACTGCAAAGGTTTCTTGCCTCATCCCACTTTTGTTTGGAAAAGTAGCTGTGTATGTCAGGATGAAAGGGAGCAGGGGCAAGTGATACAGAGAGTGGTAAATGTGTGTAGTAAGGAAATAATAGCTACAAGCTTTTGCATGGGTACACCCTAGGCTTGCTAATGCCTCTAGAGTTGGTCCTTTTCCCATCACAGTTCTGCTTTCTGAATCAGCCTTACAGGGCCCCTCCCTCCCCCAGAGTCCCCTGGCCCCTGTCTATTAGCACAGAAATGCCTCTGAGCAAACTAAACTCATTCTCTACCCAACATCCTGGTTCCTGTCTTCAAAGCTGCACCATTTCTAATCTGTTTTCACTTCTGTCACTGATTCCACTGGGGCTCTTGGCTAATCACCCAAACTGTTTTGTAAGCTTGCCAGCTCTGTCCATGCTGATAGCATTGCAGCCCTCACTGACTCGTACCGGGTCTCATAGCCCTGGCTCAAAATTGAAAGGTTAATCCTCCAAACCCTTCAGTGGTCACACCTCCTCTTGAGAAACACCTTTTCAGGCCATTCTCCACTGTACTATCACAGTGCTAGGAAGAATGTAGAGAGATGCCCTTTTAAGATAGTGGCATTAAACCTTAGGTCTTAAATTCATTTTACATGACACAGATTTTGTTACTGCTCTAGCAGAATTTTCCTATTGATTTCTCTGAAGCATTCTTACAAAAAGATTTACAAATGTAAAAGAATGAAAAGTTTTCTTGACCTTTCTGACCGTTGCTCTCCTCTGAGCGTGCTCTCTCTAGGTAACTAGTCACTAGGACACACTCATCTGGCCAAAAGGTCACTTAAATTGTGTACAGCACTTATACCATTCTAAATGGTTGTGTTTTACCTGGGGACATGATCTACTGGAGCAGGAGTTTGGGTCACTGGCCTTTGTTGCAAACAGACAGTCTCAATGGCCTTGTTCCCAGTAAAGAGTGTCTTGGTGCTAAAGTGAATGGATTATAACCCCATGACACTGCAATTACACAAATATTTGAACTACCTCTTATTCTAGAAAGAGAAACATTTACTACCTATCCATTCCCTTTTTATGACAATGTTTTCACAATTTTAATATAGCACCGATTAAATAAAACTGTTCCTTGGCTGTAGGCCAGTAATGAACTGGGCATGTGTATGGAAGAGTATTGTAATACCTAAACCATGTGTGTCACAGATCCCCACAGCACAGCATCTTTTATCTGTCAGGAGTAAAAAGTTGGACCTTTCAGAAAATATGTAAGACCAGTGTAAGCAGATAGTGGTAGTTCCCCATGTCTTCTCCAGCCTTCAACCTCCTGCAGCCCAGCCTTTCTAGTGTTCAGATGTGTTTTGTATATATTTGGTTAGTTTTGATTCACTGAAATTAATAGTACCGTCATTTCAAAAAGAGCCCTAAGACATTTCATAAAGGACTTTATTACTGTTTTGGGGACTCTTTCTCAACTGTCCACAGTGTCTGATTGACCTCAGTGGTAGAGAGAACTGACTTTTTCTTTGCAGGGCAGAGAAGACAGTGCTGGGATTTGAACCTGCTGCTGTGGTAGCGTTGATGCTCAACCGAGCAGGTCACCTCCTTGACAGTGAATTAAAAAGCAGACCTGCAAATTAGCTATTCATCTTTGCTGTTAGGAGAATCACATTCATCTATGCAATGTAAGGAGATCTGGCAGAATCTTTACAGGTCATGTACAAAGTAAAGCTAGGATTGACTTTTTCTGTTTCTGAAGGTGCTTCAGGACAGAAAGCAGAGGTCTGGAGGGGATAAAAGCACTGTATTTAACCTGCCCTCTGAAAAGACAAACCCAGCGAGTGCTCTTCTTAGACATACCCTCCCTTTCTGTTCACTTGCTTTTGGGAATATAATGTGAGCATTCAATGGACTAAGGGAGTGACCCACTATCCTGAAAAGCTGAATCTCTGTGCATGTGTGACCTAAGCATTTCGAGAATATGCATCTTCCTTTGAAATGTGCATATGCCCCAGAGTCTGGGCCACAGGTCTGCACTGATACAGCAATTTCCATGTTTCCCTTCCTGCTGTTTCCCCATGTTCTTTTGGATTTTCACAAGGACCAAAGCAAGCTGTCTTTAAAGTCTCTGTAGTTAGCAGTTCTCCCCAGCATCACAAATTTAACTCTGTATATAAGGAATGCAGGTTGCCTCTTCAAACAGGGTAACACCTCTGCATCTTTAATCTCATGTTACACAAATGCCCAGATCAAAATAAATATGTGTTTCCCCCTGTTACTTCTCTTTCAAATTAGAGCACTTGGGGCCAGCAACAAGGTTAGATCTCAGGGAACTTTAAAAGCCCCCATTTCCTTGGAGAGGGCCCTTGATTTTACAAACTACAGGATTCACACAGCAGCTGTTTAATTTCTAAAGTGTTAACTGAAATTTACTACAAATGCAATTTTATGCCAACACATTTTTTGTTGTTGTTGTTACTAAGGCAGCTATTCCATAGTTACTATTTTGGTTCCCATGACGACTGCACTGCTATCCGAGTTGGAGATGATAAAATTGGTATGTTGACAGACTCTGATTGACTGTTGATACCAGTTGGCAGAAGGAAACGAAGGCTTTCCAATAGGTTAATATGTGTATTTTCAGGAAAAAAGAAAAAAGGCATGTATGATTTTTTGGTACAGTTATGTTTTACTAGCAGAAAAAAAATTAAAGTTCATATTAAAAAAGCCCTGGCAGCCCAGGGCCTGGGGTTGGGGGTGGGGAAGAAGAAAAGAAAAAGGGAAGAAGGGAGGGGAGGGTGAGATGATAACTGAATTTCCAGAGACCTCTATACCTTGTTGCCTGTAGCCCACCAGAAAGGTGGATAAGGGATTGAGCTGAATAGTGCAGAAAACCCCAGAACACTGGAGGATGATCTCCTACCAACTTGCTGGGAAAGTGCTGAACACCAGCCTTTTATACATGAGGAAGCCACAACCAGAATATCACAGGGATCTGAATATTGCCTGGTAGCCACAGCAGTGGCTTGTGTAAGGGACTGTGGAAATAGCAAGAAAATAAACACATCTTGGGTGGGAGGCTGAAGAGAAGCCACTGTGGGATGGTGACACTTGCTGTGTGACCTCTTCTGGCTGCACTGCCACTATGGGCCAAGCTGGTCTTCACTATGCTGGCCTCTTGAAGGGATGCAGACAACAGGCAAATGTGTTGAGGGAGTCTTTTCTGTCTGGAAGCTGTGGTGAAGAAATCCTGGCAGTTTTCTGAGGTACACAATTGTTTTGGGAGCCCTGAGGAGGTTTGCAGTGGCCAACTGCAGTCCCCAGGTAGAGGAACAGTCCTATAGTAGAGACCACTCTGGCATTCTCATAAAGCTCTCCAGGCACAATTTTATTGCACTTAGACATTGCTGTGACTGAAATTACTGTTCAGTAATTCAGGGATTGCCTGGATTGTGGAATTTACCCCTTCTTTCCTCTCGAGTATTATTATGGAAATGTACTTATTCCCACATCAGAGTGGCCAAGCACATGAGAGGGACCTGGGCTCTAATCTGAGCCAGAAGAAAGGAGGCAAAGCATGCTCTGTGAGATGTGACGTGCAGAGGGAACTTGTCTACAAACTTTATGCTTACAACTAGCTGGCCTTCATCAGGACCAGGACGGTGCACCCAGAGAGCCTGCCTCTGAGCAGTAGCACACACAGTGCACAAGCAAATATTTGGGTTATAAAAGCACCCAGGTCCTCACAGCAACACCAGTGCTGGGGCTGATGACAAGGTCAGTGTCATCATATTAACAGTCAAATGGGAAAGGATGGGGGTGAGGGGAAGGGGAAGGTGGGAAAGGTCATCATCTCCCTGAAAAACATCTTTCCATGCACGCAGTGCCTGGTGCAGCCAAGTTTTTGGCTCTTTCCCAACATTCCTATGTTCTACCAATTAAAAAACAGTTGGGAAAAGGGCAGTCTCTTTATGCCTGTTCTTCATGCTTCCTGTGTGGGGTAACACAGGCTACTGCTGATCTGTCACTCAGAAAACTTGCTCAGTGTTGATGCCAGTGTTCACCGGCATTTGTCAGAGTTTTGAAATGACTATTCCAACATGCATTCACTGCCTGGACTCCTTGTTCCTTACAATCCTTGATTATTGTTCTATTTTCTGGTTTTGGTAAATGCTACAGTGCTTTGCTGCCTGCCGCTTCCAATCTCTTCCTAACCTCCCTGCAATCTCCTTGGCAGTGCCTGTAATTTACTGTGAATTAACCTAGCCACCAGGGAGCTCCTAATGGCCATTCTGCAGGTTCACAGATTATCTTAAGCAACTGATATTTAGTGAAGAAAGAAGGAAAACTTCTAAAAGATTTAGTAAATGAAAAGTCTATTACAGAGCTTGGGGCTTTTTTGTTTTTCCTTTCCCCCCTCAGTGCTTCTTGGCTTTTCCTGCTTCAGGTAGAGGCCAGCCTAGGCACATAATGAATCCTTGTGGAGAAAGGAGCAAGAAGAAAAAATGAAGGGAAACAAGTGTGTCAGTGCAGAGGAAAGATGCCAGATCCTCTCTTGAACAGCAGCAGCACAAAGGGGAGGTATCTGTTGCCTGCTGAGGCTTCCCCTGCACAAAGATGCCTTGTTGTTCTTTATCTTCCTCATGTTACTTAACAGCAGGGCTGGTTTGTACAAACCTAGATTAGAGCAGATAAGAAAATGAAGCTCTGAATTATTCAGCAGAGGAGGGAGGAGAGGATGTGGCTGGGGTTACTGGATAAAGCCGTGGCCTCCAACAGAGCTTCCTGTCCCTTGGGTTTTATATCTAAATCTATTTGCTCTGCTTAAGCCTGGTTGTGGGAGAATTAAGATGATGATTCCTTTTATTTAGAGGCACCTTTGACAGGAGCTGCAGAAAAGGGGAGCAAAAAGAAAGTCATTAGATCTGCCGGCCCATTCTCCTACCCCTGCAGGGTTGGTTAGAGCTGGTCTCTCCCAGGAGACATGTGCCTATACCAGAAACTCCCCAGGCAAGGTTAGCTGTGCCAACATGTCCCTCTGATGTTTCCCCTTCAGAAGCTTGTGGCCCTGAACCTGCTGTCAAAGCCTCCCTAAATTCTTTTCTCTTGGACCTCCCAGGCCTGCCAACCCCTGTTTTGGGAGCTCCTCTAGTTCAGGGAAAGCACTTGGTGCTCATCCCTTGGTTTAGTTATGTTGGAGAGGGTTCAGTACCTCTCGGAGGTGAGTTAGGCAGGCAGCAGAAAAGATGATGTTTGGACATTGCTAGCCCAAGATGGGAGCTTTCATCTGTTGTATGTCTCTGCTGGTGCTTTGCAAAGAGAGGTGGCAATGTAGAATAGACTGGGGGTTTCTCCTCTTTGCTTTGCTGTCTTTGCTCCCCTCCCAGCCACTGAAGGGTAATTGCTGTTGTGGTGCTGAGCCACAGTGCTCTCTGCAATAGCTCCACACAACACCTGCACCAGCTCTGTTGCTTTCTCTGAGGGCTGCTGCTCCACAAGTCTTCCCAAAGAGTGAGCACAACTTCTTCCATCTCCACAGTTGTTAGACAACACACTGATTTTAGGTGTCCTGGTCCCCTAGAGAAGCCTCTCCTGTTCTTAGAACATCATTTACAAGGCCCATATGGCCATGGCAGACAAAGCTTTAAATTATTTTCTTCACTGCTGCTATTTTATGTGGGATAGCTTGGACTGGCTGCATTGCTTCTACTGTAACTACACCCATGTAGGGAGGAACAGACATCCAGAGACAACAGAAACCTGCTGCTGCTTCTGCTCTGCTGCCTGGTAGGGTGTAATTACATCATAAGTTTCCTTTACTCAGGAAGCAGACTTAAGAAATTTCTGCTCTCGTAACACATTTTGCAGCCCCCTCAGTTGTCCTGACACTGATGATTATAGGGCTGTGTTCTGTGTTTTGATAAGAAGATCGAAGTTAGCTTCTCCAATCCTTTTCTGGAAGTCTTATTTTTAAGCTGTGTCTTTTCGTTTGTTGCTGAACATGCCACATTGTGCAACTCCCACTTGAATGGCAAGGGAGTCTGTTCTGCTCCCATTCAGAAGAAAGGACATTCTGTGCTTGGATGCTTCATCAGATGCTAGATGCTGGGCTGGCACCCCTGTTCAGAAATGCTGCACCAGGGAAAGAAAGGGAGAATCCTGACAGCCCATTCCTCAGCCGTGCTTTCCTCAGCTTGTGCAGGAAGTCGTGTCAGGCTATCGCCTTATCTGCCCTCCCCAGCTGCACGATGGCTGACATAGCAGAGACCTGACCAAGAAAGCCAGCT
This sequence comes from Emberiza elegans, assembly GCA_024865655.1. Classification (NCBI taxonomy): domain Eukaryota; kingdom Metazoa; phylum Chordata; class Aves; order Passeriformes; family Fringillidae; genus Emberiza; species Emberiza elegans. The sequence continues at coordinate 19,508,438 of JALJVW010002597.1, read as the reverse complement.
ATGGAAATTTGAGGCTTTTTGCCAGGCAACCATAATGCTCATGGAACTTAGGATGTTTTCTCAGGGACATGGTTAAACATTACTTTTACACTCATTCAATGCTTTTGGATTCTCAATGAGCCCTTTAAGTAGGAGGATCAGTCCCACCTGCCTGGCACGCAGTGCTGTCTTATTCCACTGTGCTTGTTTCCCTCCAGGACCAGCCGCCCTTCCCTTCTCAGCAGAGTGGGGCAGTCCTGAACCCAGTTTTGTTGAAGTCCCTTTAGCATCAGAGACAGTTACAGTGTCTGAAACTCTTGTTATTACAGAGGCAGCCCCCGGCAAAGCCTGATATTCCTCACACTTCTTCCCGTTCAAAGTTTACTGTACAGCCTCCAAACTCCTGCGCAAAGAAACTGCTCTCAGCACCATCATCCATCTCCTTTTTGACATTGAAAGTCAGGCCAGGGCTTAATGGGTTGAAACACAACTCCTGCTCTCCAGCATCAGCTCTTCAGGGCCTGTTAGAGCCCTCAATCTACACATTGGAAAAGCATTGGCTTTCACTGCTTTTTTTTCTCCCTAGTCAGACACAAATTAATGACCTTCAGCAGCGCAGTGATACTCCTTGAGCCGCTACTCAGCTGAGCTGCTTTGCTCTCAGCTGCAGAGTGCATTGGATACAAACATTTTCAAATTTCCTGGGGGGGTATCGCATTTGCCAGGAGCAGGGCTCTGAGCTCTCTCGCCACACCCCTGCTGAATTACCCTGTTGATTAATAGTGCAACTTGCAGTCCTCTTGCTTCTTGTAAACAGGAGCTTGAGCCCCTGCCATTTAACAGGGGCGTGGGATATGCGAAAAGCTGAAATGTCACCACATCACAGCAGCCATTAATCATAAAGCTGCTCTAAGAAAAAAAAAAAAAAAAAAAAAAGATATGAAAAGGAAAGAAGAAAAAGGAATTATCAGAAATATCAAGGAGCCAATTTAATTGAGGCAAAGACATGCGTGGCAGCTGCTTTTTAACTTTACCTACATCTCAATTAGACAGGGTTGGAGTTCTCTTTGTTTCTGCTTTTGAAAAGTCTAAAACTCTGCAGGTTTGATCAATGGCAAGGGACAGAGAGGAAATGAGCAGGAGACGAAAGGGCCGAGTTTCCCTAGAAGCTGTCATGATAATTTATGGCCCTGGCTGATAAAACTTTTAACTAGTCAAATATGAGCTAGGAAGTAGCAAAAGCAGAATGAGCCTTGGAGAAACAATGCCAGCCAGGTAAGTCTTCTGGGAAGCACCACCTGGGATGAACAGTTTCTTTCCTGGGAGCTTGGGAAAACCACTCTTGTCTCATGCTCATCTCTTGGTTTGCTGTGAACAAGCCTTGCTCTGGAAGAGCCAGCGACTGTGATTTTTTCTTGGTCAGGTCTGATTCAGCTGGTGACAGAAATCTCTCTGCTTGAGATATGTTGGCCAAGGTGGCTGGAGAGTGACATGACCAGTGTCAGCAAGAAAAAGTTACAGGAAGAAGACAAGCACATGATGTCCCTCAGGGCTCTGCTTCTGACCTGTCCTGCAGAGTAAGCAGCACCAGGATGTGTCAGTGCCCCACTATGGGACACTTAACTGTGGTGGGAAATGGCTCTGGTGTTTTGCTGTGTCTGTGCTTGCACAAAACAGCCACTTTCCACTATTTGAATCCATAAAAGAGTTAGCAAGACCTGGATGAACTGTACAGCTAATGATATCTTTAATCCCTGGCAAGTGCCACAGCATTTCTTCCTAGGACAGAGTACCAGCATCCTGGACACATTCTAACCCACTCAATTCATTTAGCTGTTTTCAGACTTGCTGGCTGGGACATGTGCAGTGCTTTCATAGCTGCTGTACTGTCCCTGACCTCTGTCTTTGATGGTGAGGAGCAATGGATGTTTGCAGAATGAGAAGACCACAAACTGGATACCTGCTTTCTCTATGGGGAGCCTCAAGCCAACCTGTCCTTGTGTTTTGAAGCAGAAATCCATGAGAGGAGCAAGTTAATGGGGTCTCCTGGTCTGTTACCCACACCACTGACATTCATGGAGTCCTGTCACCTCAGATGCTGTGTCACATAATGACAGTGTTAACTCCATGGTGCAAAGCATTGGCAATGTGTTTGGACTTTACACATCTTTTTCACATATCTGAGACTTCAGACAAAGCCTCTTTTTTGGCTAAAGGCTGATTTATACAAACTTAATGACCTTTCCCTTTGCTAGATTGGGAAAATCCCTTCTTCCTTCCTTCTTTTCTCTTTCAACTTCCCAGAATCCTGTACCTTTTTTCATGATTCTCCAAGGAGTGAGGCAGTCAGGTTTCAGAGGGAACTAGAAGGGCAGAAGGTACCACAGGCAGAGGAAGGCAGAAGGGTCAGAGAGATTGCCCTTCTTCCAGTCCTCAAAGCAGCTCTGTGGGGGCACTGGGACATGCCAACATTCATCCACCAGCCTGGTCCAGGTCCCAGGGCTCTACTCAGAACAATTTATTCAAGCCTGCAAGTTTCTCTGGAGTTCAGTGAGAGTCCAAGGGATGGGACACGATTACTCTCCTCTCTCCATACCAATTTCTTTGGAACATGAATGCACAAAGTGACTTGGGAACCTTTGTAGATTTTGGTCATAAAACCAAATGCCTCCTAGTTGTGCTGGCCTATCCATCAGCAGTGAGAGGAGAGACTGCACAGACACCCTGACAGAAAAAGATGGGCTTTGTGGAGGCTGAGATTTGTTAGAGAAACCTCTTGCTGGGCAGCTGTTGTTCTCTGACTCTTGACCTCTGCACTGCCTTCTCCTCCTCCTCCAAGCCCAGGAGTGACAAGTTTGCACCGACAGGGACAGGGGAGGTGGTCAGAGGGGAGTGCTGCCCGTGGCAGTGGCTACCGGCCCATAAGCTGTGCATACACCAAACCCACAGTCCTCCCAGTTTTAAGAGTGGAGGTGATTAGCCTCGCTGCCTGTGGCATTTTTCAGGGGTTAAAAAAGTACAACTATTCCATTGCTCACAGTTCTGTCCATCTTCCAGCATGTTCTCTTTTCAGTTGGAAAAACACCGGCCTCTCTCACCAAATTATCCAACTTTTGAGCCAACATTTGATCCAACGCAGTTAATACATAAATCCCAGCGTGACTGGCAGCTACAGATGGGTGAACCAAGAAATTGTTTGACATATTTGCTTACACTGCATATGAAACTGCTTATCTTGTACAGGAAGGATAACTCTAAATTATCAGTAATCCACTGGGTCTTGGTGGTAGTTGAAACAAATTTGAAAAGATTTGCCAAAACTCCGGGATATCCATGTGTATAAGTATATAGATTTATACATACACATACACACTGTGTCACTGAAGGTGTCACTTGCATGGTGCCTATTTCTCTCACGAGCCTGGACTCACATTAATTCACCCATGTGTGAACAGCTTGAGCACTCTCATCCCTGAGGGCTATCCACAGCCATAAGCTGGTAGAGGGTTATTTCTCAAATGCACTTATCAAGGTCACATTTGCCATCCTGCCCTCTTACTTGCCTCCCTTTTTGACCATGGAATTTCTCCTTCTGTCCCCCTTTCCAGATGCCTTGCTCAAAGACTTGGACCAGTGCTGTTCTGTGCTGTAGGGGAACACTTTGGACCTGATTCTCATTTACACTACAGCAGGTTTTACAGCACTATGGCAGTGGAAGGAAACCATGAGATGAATATAGATCACTCCAATTTAAAGCTCCTTTATGTTATAAGGGAACACCATGAAAATGGAAATTGGGTCCCCTATTTTTAAAGCCTGTTGGCAGGTGCCTATAAAACGAGGAAAGATACTTTCATTGCCTGGGCAATGGGAAATTACATCCTTCTCTGCATTCTTCTTGGTTGTGCTGTGGGCCAAGTAAGGAGCAGAGTGCCTCAGAAGGCACCTCTGAGTGACAAATTTTAGGGCAAGCCTGGATACTACCCACCTGTCAGAGGATGGGATACGTGTGTAGGAGGATGTTAGTGGGCTCGTTCCCAATGCAAAAGGCAGGTGCAGTAGCCATGATTTGTATCCAGTGTCCATTCTCTGTTCCACGTGGACAAGGCCAGGCCAGGGAAAATGCTGATTTGCTGCTACAGCTGATCACATCTTGGCTTTTCTGATCACCCCCATCACCACCTCCCATCTCTGCTGATAACACATGGTGCCAGTGGCCATGGCCACCCAGAAGTGAGGCATCTCCACTGAGCAATTCCCTCACTGGCAGCAATCCCCAGGGACCAGTGCACAAATGCTCTGCCGTGTGGTGATAAGGATGGTGGAGCTGGCTCTGCTTTGCAGAACCCTACCCCTCCACTTTGCTTTGCTGTCCTTACTCTTCCTCTGAAACAGGACTTCTGATGTCCCTGCTTGGTCATTGGCTCTTCCTGAATGTCCTCTGGATTAATCAGCCCAAGCACTGGAATTAACCTGGGAAAGCTGCATGGCATCTGGGGCTTCCTGACTTCCTTGTTGCTCCCCACAGGAACCTGATGTCCCTCATGAATACTGCTTGCCTCTTGGGCAAATTAAGATTTATTTTGTTCTTCATGTCTCTGGTAGTGGAAAGTCGGAGCTTGGAGGCTGATTTCCTGTGGCTCCTCAGCGAAGATTTAGGGCAAACTGCAGGAGGAAGGGCTGCATTCATCTTCATCTGCACTGCTCCCAGCAGCTGGTGTGGGTCTGCGTACGTGGGGCTGACTGAGGGACTGCTGGGCAATTCATGCCGTCCATAAACAGAGGGACCTGACAGAAAATGTGATACGTGGACAGAAATGCAGGGGATGGAAAACTGTTAACCCAAACAAGGCCAAAAATCTGTTTCCTAAAGATGTGGGTGCCATCATGGGCGAAGAGCAAGGTGAGGTAATTTAAGCTGTTCAGTGACATTGCTGTGTCTTCACTTAAGGGAAGGAAAAATGAGCTTTCCAGTGCAGAGAACTCTATGAAACCCCTCCAGTATGCAGGAAGGTGGTGAAGCAAGGCAGAGAACAGCTGGAAATGTGAGAGGAGATCAACTATGTGGTAATGCCATGATATTGTTAGATCGCTTGCTTTTACCTGCAATATTATACTCTGCCCTGGAGATCTGTCCACAAAAGGTGTAGGAGAAGTAAAAGGAACTGGAAGTCAGGCAGAAAAAGGGTGGAAAATACTGGATTTTTAAAAATCAAACACAAGAGATAAATAACAAAGACATGGTAGACCAGAGTAAAACAATAGATGGGTTATACAAAGTGTACTGGAGGCTCATAATTATTTTCTTTCTCAGAGATGATTCATTATATTGAAAACCTGCTCATAAAAAGCTAGGAAATTATTTTTGTGTAATACATAGCTCCAGGTCTGTAGGAACTCCTTGCTCTCAAAAATTAATGTGTCCAAAAAACAGAATGGGACAAAAAAAAAAAAAAGAAATATGCATGAATCTGTGTTATGGAAATATCCTTAATTCTCTAGATTTACTCCTTCCCAGTTGGATGCAGGACTCTGTACACACTGGCTGTGCAAGCAGAAGGTGCCTCCCAGTCATGCTGATCTGTAGCCACAGGTCCAATCACTTTGGCAACTCCAAGGTCATCCCTCTGCCATTAACGAGGTAGTTACTCATCACCCAGGACGTAACTGGCGGGCAGCACGAAGCAGGATTTGGCTGGGTAATGTAACATTTATTCCACAGGCTTTCAGCTCCTGCAGCCCTTATGGGGGCTACTGTAGGTGAATGTGCTGCCCTTTCTGTTATGCTGAGGCTGTCAAGAATCCACTCAAGCGATGTAGCCAAGTTTATTGGAAAATCATTGGAGGAAATCAGCTTGCAGGTTGTCTTTAAAGGCAGATGAGCCTCGTTCCCCTTCTCCCTCTTCTGCTGTTGGAAATGGGAACTGGCAATGCCAGAGGCTGGGGCAAGGGTCTGTTTCCCAGTCCAGCTGCTGACTGCAGGCAAGTCTGTCCTCCTGCCTCCCCCCAGGCTCACTGTCTGTGGAGCAGAGATATTTACTTAGCAGTGAGCACAGCTCTCCAGGAGAAAAAAGCCATTGAGCTGCAGTGCTCATGTCCCTGATTCTGGGGGAGCAGGCAGGGGGCAGCTGGCAGTAAACTTGCAGAGAGACCCTTTGAAGTGGCCCAGCCCAGCAGCCTCACGGGCTGCAGGCTGATTGTTCACAGCCCTTGGCTGGAGATAAGGGGAGCCAAATTACAGTAACAGCCAGGACAAGCGTTCAAGTGCAGTGCCTCAAAAACCTCTGCAGCTTCTTCTGGGAAGCTGCATGGGCAGAGCTGCAGGTCCCCTGCAAAGGCATGGGTGGTGCAGCGCTTGGAGCCGGGGTTCACATCCACAGCCAGGGCCTGACTTTCCAGCCCTGAGCCAGGGAAGAGCCTCTGTAGCCAAAGGCAGTGGCTGTGGCTCTCCCGTGCTCCTGCAGCAGCCTGACAACATTGCTCAGAGCTGCTCCTGACGTTCCCCCATCAGCACTGAGGGGGTCAGTGGGGCTGTTGGGGCGCTGCTCTCATCTGAGGGATCAAGGCAAGGGGCCAGGAGGCTTTTAGTGCGCTGTGCCTGACCTGACCACTGTTACTGCGGAGCGTGGGCAGCTGTTGTTCCATCACCTGGGCAGCTCCAGCTTGGTGGCTCATTAGCAGGTAGGATATATTAGTAACTGTCAAAGAACTGGAGAGCTACCTTGTTGGGTGAATGGATGTAAACATTTTAACTCCCACAAAAGAGGGAGAGCTGGTGATTAGCTGTGAAATGACAATACGAAATGTCAGAGGCACAGACAGTAAGCACAACTGTTCATTATTATATTAACAGCTTTAATTTTCTGCCTTTAAACACCAGTTTCCTGTCAGTGCAATTAGATTGTGTCTGTGTGTTTAATTTAGATCAATATACTCCTGTGTTTGGAGCTTTCCTCACACATCCTCTGTGAGGCAAGAAGCAGACTAGCCAGCAGGAGCATCTTTTCTTGTGTCCTTGAGGTGAAAGCCAGTTTGTGAAGAAGGTATTTAGGTGATGCATGTCCCCACAGCAGGTGAGTGTAACCTGCAGTGATTTATGAAATTTCCACAGATTGGAGTGGGGAAGAGATGATGGCATAGGAACACCTTGAAGAGGCAGGCAGTACAAACAGCACATAGTAATATTTTTAGTGAATTATCTTATAGGCCGCCGAAAATAATGGGAGGAACAGGGGGAGGGGAACAGACTCTCATGCCAAAAATTATTGAAGGCCTGATTCTGATTGTGGTTACACCACTCTAAGTCTGAAGTTCCTCAGATGATGTTAATGCTGCCTTGATGCCTGTAAAAGTGAGATCAGCATTGGGCTATATGCTAAGTGCCAGCAAACAGTGCATTTGGGAATGGGATTTTCCTGATTTCTCCTGTTTGAACAAGTACCAATATTTTTACCTGATAGGCAAGAGGATGGGAAGCCCAAGAGAGTACAGAGCTTCCTGCGGATTTCAACCTAGATTTTCTCAATGTCAAGGAATTTTCAGTGTTGGTTGGACCGGGTGCCACACCCCTGTCTCTTCCTGCAGACACAAGGGCGCCCTTTGTGCTCACCAGGGCAGGATGATGTGCAGCTTTCACTGACATTTGTGCCTTGGTGAGTGCTAGTGGCAGAGTGACACTAAAACAGGGACTCCTGTGCGCTTTCCCTCTCTCTCAGCTTTGGCCCAGGATTTCTGTACATCATTTCTCTGTGCATTACATAGGGTATTTTTCCCCTGCATGGGCTAATGCAGTATGACTCAAGGAGCTTTATTTTGAGTAGCTAGTCACGTTCTTTTGCTTTATTGCTCTTATAGCACTGATCTCTGCAAGATCTTCCCTCATTCCACTGATACTCCTGGATCATCAAGTTTTCTCTGTCAGCTCAAATGTTTTACTTTGCTTTCTCATCTACTTTAGTCTGGCCTCCAGAAGCTCTGTTGCTCCATCCTCGTCTCCTGGACAGCGAGGAAGCTTTCTGCTGTGGGGAGACTGACCTCCAAGCTCTCTGTGTCCAGCCCAGCCTGCTGTCCCCATCGTGGAGAGAGAGATAAACCTCAGAGGATGGGTTGCTTTCCCCTCCTCCCAGGAAGAGGCTTCCAGGCACAAGAGGAGATGGTGTCTGTCACTTTTGCACCAAGAATGACACAGGAACGGGTGGGAGGCAGTATTGTAGAAAGAGCAAAAGAAGGTTTTATTCAAGAGAACCGTGCAGTTTTTATAGACTGATACGATAGATTCTATTTGATTGGATAATTAACAAAACCACTTTCTTTATACACTGTCCTTGAGAAGAACAGAAAGATGAAGTAGAAAAACACCACCTGCAGATTGTTTATATTTAACAAGTTATTACATCTTTTCAACTCCCTAAAAATTCTCACAAGCCGCTGTGAGAAACGCTTGCCACGCTGTCCCATGGCATCACAGGTGTCCTTTCAGTCCTGCTTCTCCAAGAAGTCCAGCATGGGAATAACTGAACAAGGGATCCCAGACCTGAAGGGGTGAGAGTGGGTGATCCACTAACGTTGACAGGAAACATGAGCAGCCCTGCTGCCCACCATACCCAGCACACACCACATTCTGAGGGGATATCAGAAAGACTTTGCCTGCCATCGAGACAGGGAAAAATGGCAGTGCTGGGTCTGGCACCCACCCAGCAACTCCAGACAAATGTGGCAAGGAGTACAATCAGGAGCCCCAGCATTTTAGCCTGGGTACCAAAACCTGGCTGTTGGGCTTAAGATGAAAGCCTGGGGTCCCTGGAAATGCATCATGCATTACAGAACACAGGACCTGTCGTGTTAGATTAAGCAAATGGTTTGTCTGTCTCAGAGCTAGGCTGCCTGGCAGTGGTCAGTAGCACAAATTCAGCCTGCAGAAATGGCCAAAGCAAAGCGCTGAGCCAGGATCCAGAGCTGGGCAGGGATCTGATTTCCAGTTTCTGAATATTTGATTGATATTCTGATGTCATATATACCATCTAAAAAGCTCTTCCTCATTCCCATCTCTAGGATCCACCATTCCTGCTCCTCCATTTTGCTGAGACATCAGCAATTAGAAGAAAATGACGACACCTGAAGGCTGCATCAGACGAAAGAGCCAAGTGGCTGATAACCCTTTCTGCATAGGGAGTGATGTTTGGTCCCAGCTTTTACCTGATATGTGGTATCTGACTTTCCTTACTGTCCAATTTAGGGAAATTTAGAGACTGGCTTTAATCTCTGATCTCTTCCTCCTGTAACACACAAGATCATATGTAAAACATTTCCCTGGATATCTGGGCATCCCTCCTGCCCTGCCCTGAACCTCTGGCTGGACAGTAATTCTTACAAGGAGCTGCTCTCAGCATTTCTTCAATGCAGACTCCTCCCTTCCCTTTCAAAGTTAACAAAGTACTTGAGCCTGCACCTGTTAATTTCCATCAGGAGCGTGACCCTTTCCACTTTACAGGATGGAGCATAAACATTACAAATGAAATCTCCAATGGGTAAAGAAGGAACAATCACTTTCTTAATTTTTTTTTAAAGGCACTTTAGGGCTTTTATCAGCAAAGCATTGTGTTCATTAAGAAACAAATTAAGTAATTCTGCAGGCAAGCTAAGTACTGTTCCCATGCCAGAATTAATACTGCCCTTTCCACCAGGAATGTTTAAGGGTCCCTCCCCATGCCATGGGATTACAGCTGCTTTTAGTTCATAGATGGAGGATTAATCAGTGGAGCTCCTTTGCAGAAATCACAAATCCTGGTGTCTGTCACTTTTGCACCAAGAATGACACAGGAACGGGTGGGAGGCAGTATTGTAGAAAGAGCAAAAGAAGGTTTTATTCAAGAGAACCGTGCAGTTTTTATAGACTGATACGATAGATTCTATTTGATTGGATAATTAACAAAACCACTTTCTTTATACACTGTCCTTGAGAAGAACAGAAAGATGAAGTAGAAAAACACCACCTGCAGATTGTTTATATTTAACAAGTTATTACATCTTTTCAACTCCCTAAAAATTCTCACAAGCCGCTGTGAGAAACGCTTGCCACGCTGTCCCATGGCATCCCAGGCATCCTTTCAGTCCTGCATCTCCAAGAAGTCCAGCATGGGAATAACTGAACAAGGGATCCCAGACCTGAAGGGGTGAGAGTGGGTGATCCACTAACGTTGACAGGAAACATGAGCAGCCCTGCTGCCCACCATACCCAGCACACACCACATTCTGAGGGGATATCAGAAAGACTTTGCCTGCCATCGAGACAGGGAAAAATGGCAGTGCTGGGTCTGGCACCCACCCAGCAACTCCAGACAAATGTGGCAAGGAGTACAATCAGGAGCCCCAGCATTTTAGCCTGGGTACCAAAACCTGGCTGTTGGGCTTAAGATGAAAGCCTGGGGTCCCTGGAAATGCATCATGCATTACAGAACACAGGACCTGTCATGTTAGATTAAGCAAATGGTTCGTCTGTCTCAGAGCTAGGCTGCCTGGCAGTGGTCAGTAGCACAAATTCAGCCTGCAGAAATGGCCAAAGCAAAGCGCTGAGCCAGGATCCAGAGCTGGGCAGGGATCTGATTTCCAGTTTCTGAATATTTGATTGATATTCTGATGTCATATATACCATCTAAAAAGCTCTTCCTCATTCCCATCTCTAGGATCCACCGTTCCTGCTCCTCCATTTTGCTGAGACATCAGCAATTAGAAGAAAATGACGACACCTGAAGGCTGCATCAGAAGAAAGAGCCAAGTGGCTGATAACCCTTTCTGCATAGGGAGTGATGTTTGGTCCCAGCTTTTACCTGATATGTAGTATCTGACTTTCCTTACTGTCCAATTTAGGGAAATTTAGAGACTGGCTTTAATCTCTGATCTCTTCCTCCTGTAACACACAAGATCATATGTAAAACATTTCCCTGGATATCTGGGCATCCCTCCTGCCCTGAACCTCTGGCTGGACAGTAATTCTTACAAGGAGCTGCTCTCAGCATTTCTTCAATGCAGACTCCTCCCTTCCCTTTCAAAGTTAACAAAGTACTTGAGCCTGCACCTGTTAATTTCCATCAGGAGCGTGACCCTTTCCACTTTACAGGATGGAGCATAAACATTACAAATGAAATCTCCAATGGGTAAAGAAGGAACAATCACTTTCTTAATTTTTTTTTAAAGGCACTTTAGGGCTTTTATCAGCAAAGCATTGTGTTCATTAAGAAACAAATTAAGTAATTCTGCAGGCAAGCTAAGTACTGTTCCCATGCCAGAATTAATACTGCCCCTTTCCACCAGGAATGTTTAAGGGTCCCTCCCCCATGCCATGGGATTACAGCTGCTTTTAGTTCATAGATGGAGGATTAATCAGTGGAGCTCCTTTGCAGAGCTCCTGAAATAGAAATCACAAATCAGGGAGACTGGGAAGGAGTCTGGGAAGCAACAAATATGAAATTATGTTGTACTTTGTTTGGCATCTGTGCAGGGAAGATGTCTGTGGTGACTTAGAGGTGCTTACCTGATGTGGGATGCCTCTGGTTGCTTTGGAAGGAGACCTAGAGTTTGGGAGATGGAAAAGCAGGGTGGGGAGGGTGGAGGGGTGGCTGCAAACTCCAGTATCCAAACAAATTTTGAGACTTGACAGAACCATGTGTAGGAGAAGATAGTGAGAGGCAGTAATTGAAACCAGCATGTTGTTCTCTGCCATCAGGAGTGGAGCTCCTGATTCATGCTGGTGTGACACCAGAACCTGCAAGTTCCCCATTCTTTTGGGACTTTCTTGACAGAGTATCCCAAATCAGACTCTTCTAGATTCCTTTTCCTCAAACCCCAAATGCTGACTCTCAGTCTGTCCCACTAAGTACAAGACCAGAGTGTGAGAGAGTCTGCCTTGTTAGTATCACCTGCCTACGCCTGAACACATTTTAATTTGTCAGAAGGGTTTCAGTATTTCATGCCCAGTTCATCCCCTTGTGATTTTGCAGCTGTTTGCATGTGATACAGGTGTGCAGAGAAGGAAAAATTAATGCAGTTAATTTTCATGTAAACAGTACCATTATAAGTCCCTTTATGCCAGTTAAAGTGTGACTGTGGAGGAGGAGGGAATACTACTTTAATTACATTGGCTTTGAAGCTAATATCATTAAGTCAGAATGAAAAATTATGCACAGGCTATTCCTAAGGGTCTAAATTGAAACAATTCCTATTGAAGAGAAATTCTAATAGAGAAAATCATTGACAGAATGGTGTAAAGGGATAAACCTCCTCTCAGCTTCACACTCAGTACATTTTGCCCAACTAAAACTGCAGTATGTGGCTGTGTTGTGGAGCTGAACTCTGATAGCTTAGCTGAAGGGAGCACAACTTGACAGAGCCTATCTTGGACATTTACTTTGATTTTATTTTGACATTTATTTTTATTTTATTTTTTATTCCCCTGGGCTATTACTTAGAAAAGGATGAGGTGACCCTTAATAGAAAAGATGCACTGCTCCAAAGATGCCCAAGGTTGCTAATTAGGACTCATGATAGTGTCAAGAAAGGCAAATAACTGCTGCTCTTGATCTTTACCTGACCCTGTGTTGGGCCCCAGCATCTGTCCTATTAGAGCATCATTTTGCATTACCTCTTGGGTTTCCCCACACACTCTGTAGAATCATAGTGTGATTGTGATTGGAAGGGACCTTAAGGATCATCTAGTTCCAACATCCCCTTATGAACATCTCCCAGAAAATCCAATAATGAAAATTTTCCAGAATTACTCTCAGTCCTCAGGGTTTTATCAGTGCAAAAAAGAAAAAAGAAAATTGGTGGGAATTGCCCTCAGTTTCTAACAGTCTGAACTGCTTAGGTAAATAGATGCATTAACATGCATCTAAAACCCCTTGTCTGGGGCAAGAAGGTATATTTGAAACATCTCCCTTCCCCCAGGGATGGTTTAGGCACAGAACCAAAACACCTCAATGTGTGTGCTGATGGCTGGGTACAATCCCACCCCGGGTGTAAGTGCGGCTGCCCCACCTAGCCTTGACTGCCAAGGGGCTGGAGCACCTTGATGTGCTCTGTCACTGCATGGCACACGTGCCCATGCTGGGTCACGATGGGAGGCTGCAGCAGTCCCCATCACCCCCCTTTCCCTGCAAAGGACAGTGGACTCCAGCTAGCAATATCCAGTTTTGCATGGGGGAAGGTGTCCTGCCTCTTCCTTCTTCCCAGAACCCCCCTTTTAAGAGCAGGTACGAGACAGGGGCACATGTGACCCCCAACAGAGACTCTCTAGCACAAAAGTCATGGCTCAAATGCAAAAGTTTTATTATTTTTCATGGTCTGAGCCTCTTTAAGGCAGCTGAGAGGTTTTTTTAACTGTGCACATTCAGGCCAGTAACTTCACCTGAAAACCTGAGTGCACCATGCCCCAGAGCTGCCTTGTTTTTGACCATGTTTTCCTTGCTGTGAGAGATGCTTTCCTGCAAGAGGAGCTTCAAAAAACATTTCCCCCTGTCTCTGAAGCAGTCAGATATAGGGACAGGAGGGGAGAGCTTTCTTTCTAGCCTTATGTGAAGATATTAAGCAGAGGGCTGCTCCCCTGCTGCCAGACCCACATGACTGTCCTCTTAGACTTTTTTCAATCTGTTAGACAGCTGCCATCCAACTCAGACCCCAAGTATTTATCTTACTTCTGAGGTGTCATCCTCAAAGCAATCTGTCTTACTGACATGAGCACTAGGGAGAACAGCCCCACGCTGACATGAGACTCCAAACTCTCCCACCCCAGCAAGCCAGCAACAGCATTTGACCTTTGAAGATTTGTTGCTTTTCTTCTTTGTAGCTGGAGACTTGGAGAAAGGTGTGAGAAGTGAAAGGGGGGCAGGGGAGTGGTGCTAGAGCTCAGCTCAGCTGGCTGCTCTGTGGAGCTGCTTTTATTTAGGAGCGCTGAAGTACCATTTTCACTACTTCCATGCCCTCTCTGGCGTGGGAATGTCCACCTGCCTTTGTAAATAGCTGAAGGAACAGTAAATATTTTTATTTGCTTTTTGTGATGTCTAAGAATAGGAAAAAAATCTAGATTGTTGTTTACTTCTTAAGAGGGTGTTGGGGAAGGGCCCCTGTGGAAGTCAAACATAAAAAATATGAATGTCCATATGGGAAACTGAGTTTAAACATCAGATTATACAGACAAGAGGTGGCTTATTTGGTATGGAAAAGAGGTAGAGGGGCAAAGGAGGTGAAGGCTGTCTCACACAGATCACTAAGGTCCCCATTATCTCCAGGTGAGGACCTGACACTGTGTGCAGAGAAGGAAATGATCACACAGAGAGGAGAAGGGAGCACCTCTGAAACACACAGCTGATTTGGGAGCTTGGGCAGTGTCCACCCCAATGGCTGGCACTGCCCAGAGGTAAATAACCACAGAGCATGTTGCCTTTGTACAGCAGAGACACCAAGCTGGGCACTGCCCAGCTCTTTCCAGAGCACTCCCCAAACTTTATCACAGAACTACAGCTTCCAAACCAGCCTGACCATTTTGAGTATTGAATTTCAGGTGAAGGCTTAGTAATGCTTCCCATTTCTGACTCTGCTTCCTGATAAGTTTATGTCGCCTCTTCTTCCTCCGCTCCTTCCCCATGTCCCTCTTTGCAGTGTTGGGAGGGTGCTACTGTGGGTGGAGAGCTTTTGAAAGCTCCTTTGTGTTGCTATTCCTGGCTGCTGAAGGAGAGAGGAAAATCCCAAGAGAAAATTATTTCTGAGGCCACAAGAAGCAGCATGTCCTTGTTGGCTCCCCAGCCACAGCAATGAAGCACACCTGGGAGCACAAGACATGTTTATTACCCACTGTATGCACCATCTGGGAGATTTGTTCATGCCAAAACAAAAAGTGGGGTCAGGCCCAAGAAAATGGGAGCTGTGATCTATGGATGCATGCCCAGCTTCTGGGATTAAAGGATTCTTGTTCTGAGCAACTCTGAGCAAAGACTTCAAAGGCAGAGACAGGTGAGGCACTAAAGCAGCCACCCTGCACAGCAACTGGCTTCAGTTTGTCTGACCCTGCAGGGAGTTTAAGGAGTCTCCTATGCAAATGTGCCAGGACAAAGGACCTGGGCTGGCTTGACCCTTGATTGGAGTGGACTGGTTGTCGTAAAAAGACTATTTTAATTTTTATAATGCTATAAATGTCCATGATGCAATGCTATTTAAAAACATGGTTGAAATGTCACAGTTTGAAGCAAAGGTTTCCAGGAACAGACCCCTGTTTAACAAGTGCTGATCCTCAAGGCCCAAAGGTCAGCATGACATGGGCTATGCTTGACAGCTTCCCAGGAGGGAAGGTTACGCTTCGTAAGCCATACCTGTGATTTTTAAAGGAGCATTTGTTTGGAGACCAGCTGTACTGTGAATTAAAGTTGGGAAGAGGCAACACGGCAGCTGCAGTCTTGTGAAAGCAGTGCAGGCAATGCAGTGTTAAATGAGGTTACAGACCCAGGTTCTGGCTTGGCGGTTCAGTGGTGGACCCCTGGAGGTGTGAGGAGCCCAGGCACCCAGCAACCCCCACAGTCCTACATATCCTTGGCTAGATAAAGAGACCTCATCAACTCGTTTTTCTGCTGGTTTTTTTCACATTTCAAGAGCACCAAAGACTATGTTCTGGTGCTAAAACTTACTGTATCTCACTAATGGTGTTTAACCATAATGAAAATTGGTCATTTGTTCCTCTTGATTTTCATTTGCTTTGCAGTTTTGCTCTAGTTTATGATGTTTCTTGGCCTCTAGCTACTTAATTTATGCAATTCTGTCTTAAGAAAGACTTTGTCAAAAGTTCTGTAGGAATCCAGTAGCCTGTAGCAACCAGCTCTCCATTGCCTTTTTATCCAAAGTCCGATCAAACAATGAAACATGATTTTCCTGTGTTGAAAATTTGCTTGTTAGACCTTAACAAATCTCAATCAGTGGCACTGTAATTATGTCTTAAATTTTCATTACAAAACTTGTTTATCAGAGTAAGATGTATTGATTTGCATGGAATGAGTAATCTTAGTGTTTCTGAAAATGGCAGACTTGGTGTTTGCTCTTTTCCAGCTAAGTAATTTTATTGAGAGATTATGTATTTTCCTCCAAAATTTCTTTCTTAGGTGCCTTCAGAATTTTTTAATCTGGACCATCAGAGAGTGATGATTTACAGCTCTTTAATGTAGTGCATTTATTTTAACAATTTTGCTTTTGACACATCAGTTCCTGACAGTGCCTCATCTTTACGTGCAGATTGTTAGACTCACCTATAATTAAGCTTGTCCAGCACTTCCCATCACAAGGTTTTACTTTTCGATATGTAAGACCATTTCTGGGCAGAGATTTTTCATGGTTACTCAATCTTCCTTTTTAGGATACATGTATTTGTTCAATCCAAAATGATGTAACAGTTTTCAAGAATGAAGCCAGAAAATAATGTGCCTTTGTGCACATTAAGAAATAAAGGTGACCTTTTCCTTTAAAAGTTTTCTGTCCAGCATGCTGTGGAAATAAGACTTGAAATTGAGCACTTGGGCAGCCTCTGAGTCAGGAATGCACCTTTTGTCTCTCTGTGAACCTGCCCCAAATGTGGTCCCCCAAAAACTGCGATTTGCACATGCCTACTGGGAATTACTTGGATTGTAGTAGCATCACTTCCTCAAGAGTCCTTCTGTCCTGGGCATGTTTGATGCCTCAGGCTATGCAGAATTCGCTGCTCAAGGTCTGTACCCAAGCGGAGCCAGCTTTTAGTGGCTGCTGGGCCAGCAGAATTTCACAGGAGCCTGGTGAGGTTTGGAACTTCGCCTGGGTAAGAGCAGGAAGGAGAGAGGGAAACCAGGCTGGTATATGGAGAAGGGTGAAAGACTGAGACACAATGAGCAAAGGGACTGGCCCTGGAAAATTATCTGGGTGAGGGAAGTGGGATCAAGGAGTCAGGCTGGGACTGAGATGACAGAGGCTGAGACAGTGTCTAGGGGCCTGTGTGACCTCCCCCTCCTGGCCTCCAGTGTGGCATTCGACTTGCACAGCTTTGCAGGCTCTATTTCTGTTTACAGCCAGTGGCACTCCTAGGGAACATTTCGACTGACCTATATTAAGTGCCTGTTTAGGATGAATCATGCCCCAGGACCACTGTGTTTTCTCTTCCTTGACAACAAAAGGCTCACCAGATGATGAGCTCAGAGGGACACCTCTGTGTCTGGTCAGATGGGGCCTGGGCTCTCAGCCTGCAGGAGAGACATCAGCTGCTGAGCCCTCCTGGTGATTTAAACCTTCCCAGGCTGATGAGAGCTGGGGATCTGCCGATGTTGCAGAGCCCTGGTCCCAGGCTGGCACGCAAACCCTCTGCAGGGTGTCTCTCCGTGTCACAGTCCAACCCCTGCAGCCCCTGGATGCAGTGCTGGCTCCTTGGTCCTTTCCCTGGGGTTGATGGGGACCGGAGGGGTGAGCGTTGTATGGGAGGCCAGTCCTCAGTGACCAGGGTTGTGTGGGTGGGGAGATAATGGTGGGACCCTACAGAGACAACAGCAACCCTTGGAAAGGAGTTGAAGAGGATGGAGGGGAGCGGAGACAAATGTGACAGGAGGTCTTGGAGGCACTGATGGGAAAGAGCAGCAAGACTTGGTGTTGTGCCTGTGGCGGGGCTCTGGACTGGAACACCAGCAAGGGAGGGGAACATGACTGGGAGCACAGGGACCGAGAAAGCAGAAAGGGGCACAGGAGATGAGGAACCCAACCGTGAAGGCAGCAGAGCGAACACCAAGGAGAAAGGAAATACTGAAATGCTATTTATTAAGTTTGTGCTGCCTACCTTGTGCACTGAATGAAACAGGGCCCTGCGGGGAAAACACTGTGTAGCCACATAGTTAATGCATAAGGGAGCAAACTAATGGTTGCCTGAAGATCCCTGCCTTTTCCTAATTTTTCAGTGTTTGACTTTGTACTGTCATTTTAATAAGTTTTGTTATGTGTCAGATGTACATACTCTGCTATAATGTTTCTGGAATGAGTGATGTGCATCCTCATTCTCACCCTGTTGCATCTCACAATGTTTCTGTGTTTAATGCTTGGTCCAAAAAGCAGCTTACCCCTCCAGCCTTTTCCTGCTTTCCTACTAGCAGGTATGAGCTTGAAGGAAAATACAGACCTTCAATGCTGCTGCCTACAGGCAGGAACATTGCCCACTGAATTTCACTGTCATGTAGTGCCTTATCCTGCATGCAAATGCTCACGTGGTTTACAGAGCACACACCAGAGCAATAAAAAACTGGCAAGGAAATCAAAGACGCATTTCTGTTCTGGTTTTGTGTTACTGCTTGTGTTTAATGCAGTGCACTTAAAGTGCCTCTAGAACACATTAGAGTGGTTTTGATGGTAAATTTAACTGCCAAACTATTGCCCGCCTCACTGGGATTCCTTCCCATCTCCAAATCCATATACTCCATGTCTCACTTCACTAATGGGAGAAGGGTGACATGTGCTGCCAGCCTAGCAAGAACAAAGCCTGAGGAGCTTGGAGTCATTCCTGGGCTGTTCAATATCACCCAGGAGACAAGGCTCGTGCCTGTGCAACAAACATCGCCAGGTTAACGCAGAAGGACTGATGCTGACCTGTTATTTTCTTCCTTGGCAGATCTCTCTGAATCACACGGCACAGAGGTTGGTGACACACCTGGTGATTTGAGAATTAGTGGCCGTGATACCAAGCATGGCTGACCAGAAATGGAGATAAGAGGCTGTCGATATCTCTTCTTCCCTTCATGCACATAGAAAGCCTGTGGTGAATGTTTTAGGTTCAGTAGCTGTGGCCCAGGGGCCACCATTTTGATGGAAGCTCCAAGTATAGGGCTTAACCCTCAGTCCAAGTTTTTCTTGCCCCATAAATACCACAGACCAATAAAAACATAACACAGCAATTTATTAAAAGCTTCCCATGAAAGAAATGTTCTTAAAAACAAGGAAAAATTCCCTTTGGAACTAGCAACACAAATGTTACTCTGTTAGTGCACAAAATTCAAAGTAAACTGACTAGAAGCTGAAGTGAAAGCCAGATGTCTGTTTCCATTGTCCATCAGAGAGAAATGCCAAGGAACAAGGAAACAGCAGAATGTGAAAAGCAAATTGGATTATAAAAAGCCTTGCAAGGATAAGCTTTTGAGGGATCCTCTATAAATCTGAGTATGCAATGTCTAGAATGCCAGCACCCATTCAGGTGAACTAGACTGGAGTCCTGTGCCACAAGCTGTGTGAATAACCTAAAACACAACAAATGAGTGAGTGGTGCCCAGATGTCATAGGAGAAAAACTACAAATGTGAGTGCAATGGGGCTGGTAGGGTTTGCACCTTCACAGAAAATAAGAATGACACTTGCATGCAGTGGTCACTTGATTGTGGAGGAAATGTTTCTCACATGCACAGCACTTTTAGGAGTCCCAGAGACCAGCCTTTCAGGCTCTACTGGTCACTTTTTGCCTTTATTATTAACAGATACATTAGGAATTGCAAAGGAGAACTGTTCTGCCTGGGTAAAACGTATCTGTGAGTGGCAGGGAGGGCCTGTCTATGGCCGTGCAGAAAGGAGGGTGCAATGCAATGCCTCTCTGAGTGCCAGAGGGAGCTGAGCAGCGGCAGGACTGGACACCAGGTCTTGAGGACTCTGCCCAGAGATCTGAGGTGTCCCACCAGGGGACTGCCCAGAGATCTGAGGTGGCAGACTGGGTCTACCACAAGAGAGGGGGAGCTCACATAACCCAGGGATCTTCAGAAGCAATCATATTTTGGTTAGCAATGAGGAAAGGAATAACATTTAAAGAAGTTACTGCCTTCTCTCTAAATAGAGTTTTAATCATTGTGGAAGTAAGGTGGACAGAAGGACTGGATAGCTCAAGGAAATGGTCTGAACTGAGTCAAGCTCAGCAATGATTAAAAGCTGCTACCACTTACGGCAGTTCAGGGGATATTTGAGATGAGCCGATAGATTTCACACCACAGGCATTCACATCTTTGCAGCACCACCTAATTGGCTCCCATGTTGGCAGTCTCAGCAGTGATGCCGTAGTTTAAAGGGGTTGTGGGGAGTAAATCCACTGCTCTGGGTGGGGAACAACCTGGGGTGCTCTGGCAGAACAGGAGATGGAGGCATAGGTAAGCTTGTCATGCCAGTGGCCTTTTTTTATTGCTTTGAGGAGAAATAAAAGCTCCCAGCAATTCCAGCCATCAGCCTAGTACTGCTCAGAGAACTGAGATCTTTCCAATAAAGCAAGCCAACAGCAAGGCAAGAATTTGTAGCCCTGCTCCTCTAATTGCAAGGCTCTTCCCCAGCCCCATTAATTTCCTGTGAAACTGAGAAGTTTAGTCAGCATTAAATCTGGGAATGTTGCCTTCCACTGGGGCTCTCTGTTACACAGCAGACAGGCTTACATTTTTGCTGTGACAAATATTTTATTGACATTGATACAATATATACATTGCAAAAGAACATTCAGGATAAAGTATTTCTCTGTTTCAGTGGGGAGACACGTTTCATGGCAGATGGCTGGAGTAAATCTGGTTTCACAATTAAAATCTGTTTAGAGTTTGTAGTGAAGTGACTGATGGATTGGGCTCAGTGCTCCATCAATCCCCCCTCCCCACGTCTCTCCTAGAACAACATTGATGGCAGGTCATAAATAGCCATTTGTACAAAGTGCAGGAACTCTTTAAGTATCATTTTATAGCTTGTATATATATTCCAAGTGGCTGGCAAAATGCAAAATGCTTGGGGTCTTTAAGTAGCAAAGGCAACAGAACATGGGTGGACAGCAGTACCTATTTGTACCAAGGGTGCCTATTTGAACCTTATATTTGTGCCCAATATAGGAATGAGGGATGTTGTTAATATTCTGGTAAATTCTTTATTTGCTACATGCCCAAAATTCTGGTCCTTTTCTAAAGAGGGAGAGGCACTAAACAGGGTTATCCTGTCCACATTAATGCCTGTCTAATTATATGATTGTTAAATCTCCCCAACACTTCAGATTAGTGCAGGTTTTCACTATGCTTTTTGTCCTATATCCTTGCATAAATTTAGTGGACACCACAAACAGATACTTTTTCTCTTCTCCACAAATTTTTCATCTCAAGGCTGGAGGAAAATCAGGCTCTGTTGGAAGGTTCTACCAATTATGAATTATTTCAGTGGTGTTTAACACTGTGATGGAAGTGTCCAGTTGATCATCAAGCAATGTTAGAACTAGAAGCTGTATAAAAATGTAAAATACTAAGGTAAGAGCTCTCTGCAGGAACAGTAGCCAAATGTCATGGACAGGGGGTAGCAGAGGCATGGAGCAGAACCCTTGTGATGCAGCCCCTTGTCCCACCAAGCAGAGGAGCATCTTGAGCAGCCCTGAGCAGGGAGAGATGGCCTGGGCACCTCCCCTGCTGCAGAAGGACTGCTGTGTGTCCTCACAGGTGCCCCTCTCATTAACCTGTTCCTAAAGGCAATCTTAGACAAGGAGGCATCTTGGCAGTGCCCCCACAACTTCAAGCACAGGACCAGGGGCTACTGCTGTGCTACAGATGGGTGTCAGCAGTGCCTGTGTCTCCCCTGGTGGGACACAAGCCAGGTTCCTGAGCTGCACACCTTCTGTGCTGCTGACAGAGACCATGGAGAGTGCCCTCAGCTGCCAGGAGAAGCCTGCAACAGAGGAGGTTTAGTGCTGTGGAAACCTCTCCTTCCAGGGTTTGCTGTGCAGAAGCAATGCTCACATGGCTAGGAAATGTCCTTGTGCTCACCTGAGATGTAAAGCCAAGAGTAAACTCCTGGTGATCAGAACCTGAACAACAAGGGAAGGAGCTTTTCAAAAGTACCAATGAAGGAAGAGGACTGTGGGTACCAGCAGCTCCTGTTGCCAGCATGATGGAGGAAAGGAGAGCTTCAGAAGGAGGTTGTGGTTTGGATCTCATGGTTTTGGTGAGGCAATGATCTTCTGTAGAACACCCCTTCACTTACTAACTTGTCCATGCTTCTGCATGGAAACTTGTGGGTTCAGCTCACAAGCTCAGTGCTTCCAGGCACATTGTCCCTGCATTTGCCCCGAAAGCCAACAGTGACCTCAACAGGTGAGAAAAACCTCAGGGAAGTTATGAAGATTTTCATGTTTATAAAGTAGTAATGATATTCCAACCACTTGTAGTTAAGAGACAGAAATTTAAAAATACTAAATTAAAAAGAGGGGGGCACATCCTTTTCCTGGAGGAAAAGGAGTTCTGCTATTTATTCATTTCCTGTAACAGTGAGTAGTATTTTCTTTGAGGCAGAGAGAGAAATTCTCCTCCCTGACCTGTTACAGCCTGACAACAGCAGCAAACCTTAGCTGAGGAATAAACAAGGAATTACTTATTTGTTCTTGGTTCAATTAATTTCTGGCTTGGAATCTCAGTGCAGAAATCAGTCTATTTTCACATGTCCAGTGTAGTAAAATGGTGTCAGGCTGAGCCATTCCTGGCAGTACCTCCTGCCTGAGAATTAGGAGGGAACCACTATAATTGGAAATAGACAGAATCCTGTTATGGCACTGCAAAATACATCCCCCTTACAACAGGATGCAGAAGACTCCAACAGTCAAAAGCCTAGGAAACCTGATGCCAGGAAAACCCATCTGCTTTCCTAGGATTCTAGTCCAAGACATAATCATGGTTGAGGTTAAAAACATATCTGCAGAAAAACATGGAAACTGAGTTTTAGGTCCTGTCACTTTTAATCATTTTAGCCAAGCTCAGCTGCTCAGAAACACCCTGAAATCTGTCTCCAACAAATGCATCTCTTTTTAATTTGAATATTTTTATTTTAAAAGGATCACTTTTTTGTTGGTAGATGAACAATTCAAACACAGGTGTGGGTGACCTCCTCCTTACACACTTTGTTACAGAGAAGGCTTTAGAGATGGCATCCATGTGTGCAAATTTCTGCTGGCAAATACCTTTCTTGCATGGAGGAGGAGGAGGATGGGGAGCAGAAGGCTCCATTGCTCCAGTGATGGCTTTCAATTACAGGTGCTTTTGCACCAAGAACCTGGATTTACTGCTTTTCCTTGATGTGAGAATGAAAATCAGATTGCTGTGCTGGTTTTTCATCCTACCAGAGTCAGCTCCATTCTAGTGAAAGGAAGAAGTAGGGAAAAAGAAGGCAGGTCATGAAGGGACCAAGTCTGAGGAAAGACTTGTACAAGGACAGGTTGGGAAGCCTCCTTCCAAGCAAAAGTACAGATGTGTGGATGCACATTCTCCTGCTGCTTTGGTTAACAGGCAGAAAGCACTTAGTCAGATGCTGGTCACCTTTAATTCTGCTCCCAAACCATACAGCAAAGAAAAGGCTATGTGACACTGACCTGAGCACTTCTAGCTATTGTAGAGATGGAGCCTGGTAGCAAAATGGTCTCAAACACTAGAGGTTTTGGAAGTTCACATAAAAAACAAGCATCCTAAACCGCCCCTTAGGTTCATCTTTGCTAAAAAACTCAAAACAAACAAACAAAAACCACATTAAAAATGCTGGCAAATCTCTGGATCTGTGCATTCTGGATGGGTCACCTGTCCATTGCTATCACTGAGGTAGCCAAACGTGTCTTAGAAACAGCGGCAAATTTGGGCCAAAAAGGCTTAGGACAGTATTTGCTACTAGGTATGTTGCTTCATTTTTTTCAGCTGATAGACACTGAAGGGGCCAGGGCAAGGCTCACAATGTTGCTGCTGCTGCTGTTCATTTCAGGCTATTAGCATGAACAGTAACAGCCATTTCATGCTGATGCCACAAGATTTTCAGCCATCTGTAACATTTAAGCCTTTCTCAATCCACTATGAAAAACTAGCTCAGGGAAGACAGGTAGGGGAACAAATCCTTCAGCTCATCGTAACAGCCAGGAAAAGGTGATAAGGCTTGGAAGGAAGGATTGCAAATGCTCTTCTCTTCTGTAATGCTTCACTTCCACCAACCCACTGGGGCAGAAATCCAACTGAAAACCCCTCTAACATCCACAGTTGTTAGTAAAAAGGTCATTTCTCTAGTTTGCCAATTCCCAAGAGACAGAGCTCCAAGGGATGAAGGACCCTTTATTCTGTCTACTCAGGTAGAGGAGGAAATGACTCTGACTATTTCCATTTTTATGGATTCCCTACTCATAGTGCTCTTTGTGACAGGGCAATAAACCACTATTACCTGGGATTATAGATCTGTAAGATAAAGAAATATTGATTTTCAGTTGCAGAAAACGTTTGTGTTTGGGGGTAACAATTAACTGCCCACTCACCATGTCTCCCTGGATGCAGGTAACAGGATAGAACTGCTTCTAACTTGGAGCACATCGTGTTTACTCATGTCTTGCTCCTCACCTGGGAGTACCAAACCCTTGATTTCATCGATCTCAGTCCTTGCTTGGCTAAGCACTTTTAGCTTTCATCCTCTAAGTTTTTGCTGCAGAAGATATAAATCAAGGAATTCAGAGAGCCAACAGAGATGGAAAGCTTGACAATGACAGCTGTTACAGACTATAAGGTGAAAGTTGATGGTCAGGGCATTTTTGAAGCAGAAGAGACTCAGGCAAATCCTCTCTGTATGAATGCTAATTGGGGTGAATAATTAGCTGGATTAGCTTTCAGACTGCAAAGGCAGGTTATTCTGTGGGAACCTGGCTGGTATGCCTAGTCATGAGTGGAGTTTGGGAGATGGGTGTCCAGAAGCCCTGAGGACATCCTCATCAGTGTACAAGAAAGTAATTTGATGAGTTGACTCTGTCATTAAGGATCCTGGAAAACTGGGGGTTTAAGTCTCTGCTGGCACTAGTACTCTCGATTTTCCTCAGATTGTGCCTGTGCTCTTTCTCTAAATAAGATTTTTGCTCTTGATGAGCTAATGTCAAGGGCCAGCACCTTTACGTTATGATCACCAGGATTGCAGTGAAAAACTGGCTTCTTTTGGAGACGCAGATTCACCACCAGAAGGAGGAGGAGGGCCTGGTGCCAGGCAAGCACTGGCCGGCAGCAATGGATTCCTCCTTTTAGCAAAAGATCCCAGAAGGTGTGACGTGGGGAGGTTTTGTCTGGCCTCCAGGGCTGAAATTCTGGCCAGTCTCTCAATACATGTTCAGAAAACATCACTGAAAATGTAGGAAATCTTGCTTTTTATTACCCTGCTGGTTTTGGTAACAACTGTGCAGTACCCTGGACAGAGACATATGGTTTACAGTAGAATATCCATCTACATAGATTTTTCTATGATTCTTTACCATATTTGTCCTTTTTTTAGCAGCACAACCATCAATTGTAAGCAATGTAAAGGAGCAGGTAGTAAAGTGCCAAGTGCCATGCTCTTCTCTTGCCAGCATCAGGACTGCTAATGGGACCATCTGGCTCCAGGGCCCTGTTTATTGCACTGGACACCAAGGGACACCTCGGGAGGAAGGTTAAAATCCCCAGTAATGGACAACTGTGAGACAGCAGGGCCAGGGCAGGATGGTGGCATTCCCTCCCCAAGCCCTCCAGGCTCAGGGGTGTGATGTTACAGAAAATGTTACTGATCTGTTGTCCCCTTCTGCCCTTCAAAAACTTCAACACAGCATCTCTAAAGGTTGATATCAACCACAATTCTGGTGGTTTATAATTCAGACACTGCACATTGCCCTCAGAAATCCCAAGGCAAGGTATCTCAAAACAAGCCTGTTTTTTCCATCTTCTACTGCTCATCCAGTGGTAATTCTATCCCAATTTTAAAAGGTCATGTGACCTTTCTGCTTCTTCTCTACCATTGTCCAATGTGTCACTGAGGAGCTTTCTTCCATTCATCCCACACTCTACTGGTCAGCAGACAAGTTTCCTGGCTCCCAAGTCTTAGCTCCATGGCTCATCAGGTTACAGGCAAACATCTCTGCTGCTCTCATAACTGTCTCTTTCCTCCAGGAAACTAACAGCATTTCTAGGAGTCTGTTTTTTATGCATGAAGATAAGGAGAAAAGAAGGGAAAGAAAGAAAGAAAGAAAGAAGGAAAGCACCTCAGTCTGTGTGTGACAGAGAAAGGCTAGTGGTACTTTTCAGGGCTATAATACCAAAAACAGAAGAAAGAAGTTATATCCATATTTAGTTTGTTCTTTATTTTTTCTAAAGTTTTTTCTCCCAAGTTTCTTGGAAGACTGCCTGTAGATAGGCCACTATCCTGGTGACCTCTGGATTTTGGTACCTTTTACATCTGTTATTCTTAGAGATCTTCTGCTTTCTTGTGTGTCCACACCTAGACTTTCCTACTCATCCTCCAGGCAGACCAGTCTTACTGCCACAGTTCTCTACACTGAAACCACCACACAATTTTCCCTCTAGCACCACTGGGGCCATGTCCTGGGGCAACCTCAGCCAGTGGCACAGCACTTTCTATTACTTCAGTCTGTGGCTTCCAGACATTCCTGCAGATGCATCCTTGCTACTGACTGTCCTCATTCTCTGCTGTCCAGCCCTGAATCTTTCTGAAGTAGAGATTGGCACCACGATGGTTTATCTGGTGTCCATTAGCAGAGGTTGAGATGAGGCCTGGCTCTGGCCAGGACCCACATATGCAGAAGCAAAAGGCATTAACCTCTCCTGGCCACGAGCTGACTCTCATTTCAGGCTTGGTTAGAGTTGCTGCAATGTCAGTAGGTGAACTGTCAGTTTGCTTCCCAGCTTCCTCTTGATCCCCAGCTGCAATTTGCTGTTTATTCAGAAGGACAGAAGGAACCAATAAACAGATTGATATGAGAAGAGGCAAAACCCCAAAACACTATACAGCCTGCCTGAAAACAAAATTGTGGGTAATTAAATTGGACTCTGGGAGAAACACTGAGACACAAGATGAAAAAAAGCAAAACCAACTGAAAATGAAGGTAGAAGACTGCAGGAAACATTTAGATAATAGGGGGAAAAAACTCCACACAAACCAAAATGAATGCTGGAAGCTGGAAAGGAAGGGAAAGTGCAAACTCTTTGATGCTGAAGATGCTTCTGAAGATAAGGCTTATATTTGCTGTGCTTGTAAGGTCACTTCCCAACTTTCTTTCTAAGCATTCAGTTTTGTCTATTGATGTTTCTCTGTGGAACATCAGTTGCGAGACCAAGAGGAACATTTGATCATAGTTGTGGTGTTGGTAGTGCAAGAAGAAGAGACAGAGTATCTCCAGGAAATTTGGGAGAAATGCTCTGGCTTCACATCCCTATAAGTAAGGGTAAAATCTTGCAGATGGAGACTTCGTACAACAAATGGTTCCATCTGTGAGTCAGATGCTAGGCAGGAGGCAGGTGTGACATACATCTGAGCAGTGGCAGACAGCCAGTCTTAGGGGGAGAGGGTTTATCTGCCAGCAAGGGAAGAGAGAAGACCAGAGTTCATTTTAGAGATCTAAGAAATTTCTGGGAATGGGGATGAGCTGGGGTAAGCCCCAAAACAGAGTCTGAGAAAGTGGAGGAAGAGAAAAAAGTCAATCCAGCAAATCTGGGTGGGAGAATACTGAGAGAAACTGATTCTAGAAAAACATCATTTTTATGATATTTTATTTACCCTTTATCCACAGCCCAAAAATCAATTGGAAAGCACCTTGTTGTGACATCTCTCATGCAGTATCACGTGAATGCACTTTTGATTTGAAACTGGGCTGAGTCATATGTAGGTCTAGACTTGCACCAATCTGAAGGATATTTAGCTGATTTAGCTGCAGATGGAGGTAAGGGAGAAACACATTCACCACTGTACCCATTGCTCCTTGAAGAAGTGAATGAAGTCCTGGAGGTTTGGCTGCTAAAAGACCTGTGTCCTTTTTTTTTGTGTAGAGAAACCTTATTGGACAGAGCTGGTGGGGGGAAACCACTCTTGACAAGAAACAAGCTTTCTCTCAGGGTAGTAAAGTGAGATGTTTGTAAGCTGGAACTTCTGTTTTCCTCCTCCTGAGAGTCTCCTCTCCTCCATGCACTGCTGGTATGGGAGGAAGCTGTTTTGTCATTTAAAAGAAAGAAACAGATGGAATATGTGGCAGTGTTAAAAAGCTCCAGCTTGTTGCCACGGTAACTGAGGGGGATATATTTTATAATTATTATTTAAAATTCTTCATTGTCTTCATTAAAGGTAACAACGATAGCAGAGAATAAACAAAGTGATGCCCTGCTGTGCAAATCAGTCCCTCAATAAATAAAATTAAAGGAGTGCTTTGCATTGCAAATGCTGATACAGTCACCAGAAGGGTGGAAGGACTGCAGGTTATCTGAGGATGATGAATTATGCATGCTGGCACATTAAGGACGCAGCAGGGTCATTTGGTACCTCTACCCTTTAACTTCTGCTGTGTGGGTTTGGACAAGTCTTCTGGAGCACTGGACAGAGACTCAGCCAGCTTGCACCACGGAATGACAGATCAGCTTCAGGAACCCCCCAGACATTTATCATATTGCCCCAGCAAGCAGATGCAGTAGCTGTAAGGTCCTTGGGAGCCCTTAAGCACTAGCACTGTGGGATGGAGGATGTCTGACACCCTGAATTGATTGTCTAAGGAGTTGTGTCTCAGTGACTGATGAGTGAATATCTTCCACCCAAGCTGTCTCACAAACTTCACCAACTTATTACCTACCTTGAGGTAGCATTCTGCCCCACACTGCAGTCTAGTCACAGCCTTGCTGTGAAACTACAGCAGTTGCCTTTCAGTTCTTAGCTACATATCAGTTAAGAGTATGAAGGAAAGAGTTGCTCTTGGCCATCTAAGACAGTAGGATAAATCCAGGAGGGACTGCAACTCTCCTGACTTGGTATCTGGTTCAGGCCCAGAAGTAACAAGATAGTGATCAGGTTCAATAGTGGTTTTTATGGGACATCTCGTGTTAAAAGACAGCTTCTTGTGTTGCTTTGACCTTACTTGTTGACTCAGAGGGAGTAAGGCATCAACAGATTAAAGAGGTAGTTACAAGGGCAAAGTGTTTAGGTGGCTGATTAAAGGACACAGCTGTGACAGGCCAACTTCGAAAGAAAATGTTTTTCTCTTGATGAGCCCAAGGTCAGTAAAGAGAATGTGTGAACACAGCTCTAATTTGATCGAGAGATTACATTTCATGATAACAAGTTCATACACAGCAAAATCCCTGTTATTACTTCTTCTGACCGTGTTTGTTATTGCTGATGGAACAGATTAAAAATACATCCAAGCCTGAGGAGATTCTCCCTGGGGATGAGATTGCACAGAGGTCCTCCAGCTTTCCTGCCCCCAGTTCTTTCCCAGACTTTCTGTGTGCCCAAGCATCCAAGCGTGAGAGAGGCAGCTCAGATGTGGAATCCGGGGCACAGGCAGCTGCTCACTCTTCCTTCAGACAGCAGAGATGAACGTTGTCTAAATTTAACACTGCTTCTGCTCCCTGTGTTTGCAGTGAAGTCTGAGTCTCCTGGGGCTGTGGAGTTGCCACCAGCAGGGACAGGACAGCAGCCCCAGCTCTCCCCAGTCTGGGTTTGCCAGCAGCTCGAGGCAGAAATTCCCTTAGTTAAATAAATGGACAAGGGAGGCCATGACCTTCTGTATTTGCATCCCCACTGGGATGAGAGTGAGTAAACATCACTAGATTATCATCTTTTTCCCTCTGCAGATATCTGTACACTGGCAGGACCAGGTCAATTATAAAGGCATACACAGTCTTTGGAAGATGATAGCTGTTTCTGAAATAATGAAAACAAGAACAAATCTCATAGTTTTTACTGGTTTTACTAGTGAGTGACCTAGCTCTTCCAAGTACAGGAGTGAGACAAAGATGTCCAAGGATCCCCTTCAGTCACTGTCTGGGTCCTACTGTATTCAGCCCTGTAAGCGGCCACTACCCATTAAGCAGACAGAAAGAAGCTCTCAGCTGCTCTCCTTCCTCCAGAGACAGAAATGAGGAGGGATCTGTCTGCTCAGTTTTTCATGACTACAAATGCATCAGCCAGCCAGACCATATCACTCTGGGAGTCTTCCTGTCGCAAGGGGAATAGTACTATCCATTTTGATAGCTGTTCACATGTCATTTAATCCTGACTCTTTTAGTAACTCTAAGTATAGTATTAAGCATAAGAGAAAGTAGGAAATATGATACAATAATCATTAGGAAAGGAATATGATAGGAGTATAGGTAGTAGTTTTGCACGTATGAGTACCCATTACCAAGACAGCTTTTGTCAGCTCAGCATTAGGCAGCCTAAGTGGAAGTTAAATGTCCAGGAAACATTGGAGGTGCAAGACAAATGATTTGAGGCTTTCCACAAGCAAAAGGTCAGAAGGAATGGCCTCATTGCCAAGAAGCAATTTTTCACTAAAGTTATAACATAACTGAGGACATAGTTTAGATAAAGATAAGATGGTCTGATTGTAATTCTATCCCATTGCTCCTGATTTACTTGCGGTATCACATTGTAAGATTGATAAATATGTTTCTTTACACAAATTACAGGAAATCCTGGTTTCATAGAGGAATTTCTTTCACCCTTTTACTGCTGATATCTGTGGGGTCACACAATGTAGCTGGATCCAGCTCTTCTGAATGATGCAGTATCTGTCCTCACACACAATTTGCTGATTTTCTCTTCTCTTATCTAAAAACTCATTTGATTTTCACCTTATACCTTGTGTTTTCTGGTGAACTGGCTCAAGGAGGGGATTCAGCTTGTATCTGTGACAATCAGGTCATGGTTGCTGATGGGCTCTTCCCACAGCTACTGATGTGCCTATTGCAGATGTTACAACTTCTGGAGGCAGGTGGTCCAGCTGTCAGGAAATGGTATTTCATCCTCCCAGCACCTTCAGGGTTTTGGAAATACCCCTGCTTCATGTGAGAAAAAGAAAAAAAAGGAAAACTTCCATTCTATCAAGCTTTTTTGCTGAGAGGTGACAGACTGGGAGTGGACACTCAAAATAGGTCATGTGCAAGAGACTGATAAGCCCTGATCATGGATGAGTAAAAAAAAAGGATCAGGTTCAGGTTTTCAAAGTCAATTGGAAAAGCCATGGTTTTGACAGCTGGCTCCTTCCCATTGAGCACTGTCTTGTGCTGGGCATTCTGAGCATTGCATGTATTCACTTGTACTGTTCCTCTCACAGAAGTCTTTCTCTTAAAAATGTTCAATTCAGAAATCTCACCCAGGAGCCAAGAGACTACTTCTGAGTCTGGGATGTTCTTCTGGAGATATTCAGTTTTTCAGAATTAACAATTTGTTACAAAAAATTTTTGCAGTTGCATTATTCATCCCTCCAAAGGCTGATTTGAACTTTGATACGGCTTTAGCAATTGATCTAACTCCTGCAGGGTGGAAAAGATCACATCTTTTTCTTTCTCTGAAGCTAGCTTTATTGTTTATCTTAAGTATGCATGTTTTACATGTCTAAGACATATGTAACACATGGTATACAAAAATACATATATATCTAAAAAAACCCTGTTTATATACATGTACTGTAAATATGTATAGGCACACAGAATCCACACTGAGATTGCCCTTCCCTGAGATCAGCATATGGTCCTCTGTTTCAGCATTCCCCTGGAGCAGAGGAATAGGCTCTAGGGACAGAGATGGATTAGTCTTGGTATAAATGTTTTTCCTGGTCTTCATTTCCTGGAAGGCCCATCCTGTGCCTCCATCTGCCCTGTGAGCTTGAAATTTTCCATGTGGATTCATTCCCCAGGTTCTTCCAGAATGGTGCTTACAGGGAAGTGCAAATGAGTGAGCTGAGAGAAGAGAATGCATTTTTTATCTCCTTTTTCCCCTGGCCAATTTCAATGAAAGAGCAGTTTTTGGAGGGTGGAGCATCTGACCTGTCTAATTTTATCTGTAGGGACGCAGATCCATCTTTTCAAAGCTGTTTTCAAAGTGACTCTGATAACAGGACTGCCTACAGATAGGGCTGCAATGATTATTCAGAACATTAATCAGGGAAAAATTATGCCAGTTACTGATTAACTAATTACTGCAATCAAATATTCTCTTCTCTCTTTGGAACGTTGGGCACGGCACTGGGAAAAAGCAACAACAACAACAAAACCCCTCAACACAGAAAATAGTTTCTTTATCCTTTTGTAAGCTGGGGGAGAGTTCCAACTGCAGGAGACAAGGAGGGTCCCAGAAGACCCCAGAGGGGCCCAGCTGGGGCCCCTCTTTCCCTTTTTCCATTCCAGTGCATCTTTGCCTGCTCCAGCTTGTGATTTAATGAAACACCAGGAAGGAACAGCCAGCGTTTCATTAAGGGAGAAGCATTTGAAAGTGACCTCTGATAATGGCCATGAATTAGGATTCAGCAACACTGCTCAGCTCCCTGCTTCTGCCCCCTGGAAACCACAGCAGGGGCTGCATCCTCCCCCTGCACTTGCAGGGAGAAAACTTTCCAGGAATCTTCTTTTGTCCAGATTTCCCGCTATCCCTCTGGAGGGTAACGTGGAATAAAGCAGAAATAGAGAGCAAAGGACAACTGACTGGAGTCTGTGTCACACTCTGAAGGCATTGCCAACACCTCTGGTGGCTTCAGAGGAGGTTAGAAAAGTACACTTGGAGGTAATACGTGGAAGAGGGGCAGACTGTGGTGTCCTTCGAGCAGGCAGTAGCTGGTCCTGGTCTATTTGCATCACTTGCTTGGTGAGGTTAACGCATTTTAGGATCAAGTGGGCTGTGGTACTGCTTCCTCTTCAGGAGCAGAACTCCCATCAGTCCTCCAGCAACAGCTCTTTCTATTAAACAGAGGTTAATAGTGGAGTGTTTTGTCTATTCCAAAGCCTTCATATCTTGCTGAGTACGGGTCCAACAGCTGCTCTGCAGGCGGTGTATCCGCTCCACATACATCACTGCAATCGTTTTCACTCTGAGCTCTGCAGATTCCTGGAAGTTCACAGACTGCTCCCACAGGATGTTCAGATGATAACAAAGAAACATGAATGCAGTCTTACATTTGTTCTACAGGAAATAAATAACACTTACACTGGATTTTTATTTAAGGAGCTCATAAACTGAAAAGAATGGTTTAAGTCATTGATGTGGATGTTTCATCTCATGTTCAAGGCTTTCTTTCTAATTGTAGATGTTAGACATACTGACTGAAGACATTAAGGGAAGAAGATGGGTCAGAAAGGATTTTCTAGTGAAAGGAAAATATACCACCTGAGAATTAGTGGTTTTTTTCTTTGATAACTACATTTTCACTGGTTTTCTGTGTTGTGTCTCCTACATCACTATCACAGACCAGGAAGGGTAACCTGAAGCTTCAGCTCTTCGTACTTCATCTCCACACTGCCTTTTCCCACTTTCCAGTCTTGGTGGGAGCATCCCACATCTGCTGCTTCAGGCACAATTTGGAGACTTAGCGTGTGCTCTAGTATCACTGTCAGTGAACCACAGAAAGTAGAGCTGTTCAGGTACCAATGGCAGTAGAACATGGTCTGCAAAACTTTGCTATGGATCTTATTGTACAAACAAGGGGATAAAAAAAGTCTAAACTTGACAGCAAGGCACTAGAATGAAAAGCTGAAACAAAAATCAGCTGCAAAGTCAGTGTGAGATTTGCAGGCATTTGACACTACAATAAATGACAACCCACAAGTGGTCAGTGCTTGTCAGTCTAGGAAGATAAAACAAAATCTCAAAGCTGGGTAATGTGCTTTGGATTTTTTTTCATTCCATTTTCAGTGGTGATGTAGAGATCTTGACATTCTCTTCAGAGGTATTTGAATTTCAGAATGGTTGAAGTTTGTCAGTTATCCAAAAGTTGGGAGGCAAGTAAAAGAAATTAAAAGAAATAGAAAAGCCTTAGATGTTAATTGCTATTTATTCAAAATGTAATAGCTGCAGAGCCTGAAATTCATACCAGATTCAGAAATGAGAACATGCTTCGTAGTAATTGCTATTTCATACTGCTTGATCCTTAATGTTTTTTATTTTAAAAAGCAGTAAGAATTCCTTTCTAATGTTACTGACACCCACTCAGCCACCTATTCACATCCCACAAGCATATACACACAATTGGCCCTTAAATTTTACTGGACATTTGAAAGCTCTTCCTTTTTTGTAGCTTTCAAACATTAATTATTTCAAGTGTTTTAATTTTTTGTATTAAAGGAAATTTTGTCTGACACTCAGCAGTAAGTTTTTCCTTTACTAACATGTTTGCAGTGCATAGAGCAGAACTGCAGAGGACACATCCATGGTGTGCCCCATTTATTGGGGGCAGATCTGGGAAGCTGGGCTGGCCATCAAACTGGAGGAAGGGATTAGTCCCTCCATTTGGCACTCATGGGGACATACCTAGTGTCCAGTGTCCAGTGTGAGATTGCTCTGTAAAAGAAGGAGCTTGGCTAACTGGAGGGAGTCCAGTGCAGGGCTACCAAGGGGGTTGGAAGCTGCAGCACACCATGCAGAGAGAGAGGCTGAGGGAAACTCAGCTTAGTCTTAAGCAGGGAAGACAAACAGGAGATCCAATTGCTGTCTTCTACTGCCTAAAGGCATTGATAGTGAAAATGCTCTTCGCAGAGGTCAAAAGGCACAAGGCAGTCATCACACATGAATTGCAGCACACAGCATTCCAGCTGAACATAAGGGAGAAATTTTTCACCAGGAAGATGATCATGAGAGAGGCGCCCAACAAGGCTGTGGGAGCCCCATCCTTGAAGATGTTCAAAATTCACCTGCACAAGGCTTTGTATAACCAAGTCAGCTTTGAAGTTAGCAGGAGTTAGAAGGTCACTTCCAACCTGGATTATTCAGCAATTCTTCATTTTGCTCCTTTCTGCATCC
This sequence comes from Emberiza elegans, assembly GCA_024865655.1. NCBI lineage: Eukaryota > Metazoa > Chordata > Aves > Passeriformes > Fringillidae > Emberiza > Emberiza elegans. The sequence continues at coordinate 19,473,669 of JALJVW010002597.1, read as the reverse complement.
AAGGTTGCCACTACACAGTGCAGCACTCACGGTTGTGCAGAAACTACTGAAAAGATGCCTGTCTGAAATGCCATCCTGTCTTCATCCTGGGAGGCAGGACCTGAGACTGAGTTGTATAAAACCACCTTGAGACCACCTTACAAAGCTGGAGCTTTCTCCATACGCATGGTTGATTTTGCAGAAAATTGAAAAGGGTTATATAATCTAGAGAACTTGTGAAGAGAATGTGGTTCCTTTGTCAAGTCTCTGGAAGCTACCACAATCCCCAATAATCCTATCAGATCCCAGAGTGAGATTTATCTGAATCCATCCTTTGCAATTGGGATTTCTTTTCTCCCAAATACACTCAAGCACTCTCAGAAGCAGAGATGCAGCATGTTGGTAACTTCTTACCTCTCCTGCCAGTTGCTTGCAGCTAGCCTTTGACTACTAAGAAGGAAAATAGACCAAGTTTGCTTTTAGAGAGTGGAGAAGGCTGCAGATGCTCTGCAGATGGCCCATTCCCTGATATATATATATACACACACACATATACATACATACATACATACATATATATTTATATACATATAAATATATATGTATGTGCGTGTGTGTGTGTGTGTGTGTGTGTGTGTGTGTGTGTGTGTGTGTGTGTGTGTGTGACCATTTGTTCACAGATATTACCTGCCTAGTAGGAGCATGGCTTGTTAATTTTGATTATAATCACAACTGTTCATTAGACAAGGGGAAAAAGGTTTGAAAATCAGACTGTTGAAATCCTCCCCTTTCTCCACACACAAAGGTAAAATGTTCCCAACTCCAAAATATCCAGCACATATCCCAGGTGCATATCAGCATCCTCCATTAGGAACACACTAATGTCTCTGCCTGTCCTTCCCTCTCTCTGGCCACTCCAATCCACCAGCAATCTGTCTGTCCTTTCCCACTGTCCCCAATTCCCCTTGACCCAGCCTGGACATCAGTATTTTTCATACCAGCACTGATATGTGCTGGGAATTCCTGAGTGGAGCCTGACACCTGAAAATGCCTGGGCAAGAGGAGGACAGAGAAATTGTCTGTGTAATGCAGAGGTTTCTTGAAGGGAAGCTGTGATCAATGCACCCTCTCCCCTCAAGAAGAGTAACTTGCTGTGCCCCCAGACAGACAAGGACATGGACTGTGCTGCAAAAAGTGTGAAACTGTTTTTTTTCAGTTTTAAACAGAGCATTACTGTATTCTAAATCCATAATTTCTGCATGATCCTACCTGTGCAGCCAAGGGGAGTAAGAATATGAAATATAGCCACAGCTACAGCTTAAGCAGAATATATCCTTCAACAGAGCTCCATGGGGGTACAGCTGTGGCTGCCCCTGACAGGACTCCCTCATGTCCTGGGTCTAGCAGCACCCTTGCCATCCCACTGGGGAAGAGGGAGGATCTTGGCCTGTTGCAGCCACGTTTTGCATCTGCCCTTTCTGCACTGCTCCCTTTTGAAAGGCGCTGTAGAAACATTAGGGATTATTAGAGAGGATGAAACTGCATGAGGGAGTATTAAATATTTATTCCCTTGTATTCTTCAGTTGGATTATTTGAGAATTCTTTCCTTAATTGTCTTATTCTGCTCTCAAAAGTAGGGCTATGCTGCTGGCTGTGGCTCCCTCTTTATTGTTCCTCTTCCTGATCTCTCCTGTATAGCATGGCCTTGGTCAGAGCTGGGGCAGATTGCACAGGAGAACCCTGTAGATACAAATAAGAAGACACTGTCCTTTTGCTGCTGCTGCAATTCAGATTATAAAAACAAACAGATGGAGCATGGCAAAAGGGGTCACAATGTACAATCAAAGTGATCAGAGCTGTTGCTGGCAGCTACAGGGACAGCATAATCATAGACTCTTTTGCCTTTTTTTTTATTCCCCTAAAGATACATTTCCATTGCACACCATTTGGAGTGTTTGCCTGTATTGGTCAGAGACGGAGAAGGATGTGCAGGGACACTTGGAAGCAGAACAGCAGAGAGAGGAGATGGCAGGAGCAGGGAGCAATGGTCAGGATCAGGTAACCAGCAAACTAGACAGAGCTAAGGAGAAACAAGGCCATGTTCCAGCTGCCAAGATGAGTAAGGCAGCTGAGGGAGTGGTGATGCTGGGCCTGCAAAAGGCTGAGAAAAGCTGCCAGGCTCAGTACAGCTCATTCTAATGGACTTCAGAATCCTGGAGCCTCCATTTCATGGTCCAAAGCTGCTTTTGGCCAGAAACAAGCACAAATGTGTAAACGTTCCATAGGACAGCTACCTGCATACAGGTTCTGCCTTGACCCCTGGCCCAGGATTATCAAGCACAGTGATAAAAGCCCACGGGACTCCCTCCAGTTGTGTTGGAATGTGCAAGAACACCAGAGTCTTCAGGCACAGTGCTGTGCATGGGACCAACACGGACCCAGGGGGATGAAACAGAAGGGAGTAAGGAAGGAATAAACTGGGCATTAATTCAGGTGAAAGGGAACATCTGAAGGAAGGAGGTAAAAGGACATGGAGAAATATAACACTGAGGGAAGGTTCTGCACTCTCACCCCAGCTGGGAAAGACAGGCAAAGTCCAGTGGCCAGGAGCTGAAGGGGACAGTGAGAGGAAAGCATGAAAAAAGCTGGAGAGGCAGAAGCTTACTGCAGTAATAAAGAGGAAAATGACAGATGAAAAATAAAGCCCTGGAGAGGGATGAACAAGTTCTTTAACTAATCAGCTTGTCCAGATGAGCAGGAGGGTTAATCCAGCTATGACGGAGTGAAAAGGCTAAATACATGGGGCAGGGCCAGCCTGGCTGGAGAGGCACTGTTTAATTCTCCTCCAAGGGAGAAGATAGTGGGGAAGGCAGAGCCAAGGCAGGGCTGTGACCAGCTCAAAAATGGGGGTCTTCTTCTGCTCTCTAAGGAGCATGTGGCTGCACCATCACTATGAGGCTATGGACCTCCCTGCCAGAGCAGCAGGGAATGCAGAACTTTTCTTCACAGCTGGGAGAAGATGTTCCTCTTCTGGGGTCTCTTGTAGCTGCTTTTCTGGGTTTGTTCCTGGGCAAAACAGAAGTTACACCTTGTAAAATCCACCTCATGTATTATAGGGTAAATGATGTATTTGCCCAGGGTATCTGGGCGGTGCAGCTGACAGAGGCCTTAATTCTCTGTGGTAGCTGCCCATGGGCTGAGCTACCATCCCAGCTGCTTGTACAGACATGGCAGTGCTCAGGTAAGTCCAGGACATCTCAATTTGGGGTGGTTTCTCATTTCAAACACCTAGGACATGCAACCTAGCAGATGGGGAAAAGGAGGGATAGATTGGAGTAGTTCCCAGAGGATATAATAATAATTGTTCTCACAAATTATAAAGGGTTTGGTTTGGTTATTCTCCTTTACAGCGTTCCCCTTCATTTCCCCAGAGAAGAGTTCAAGGACATAGCCTCAAGCTGTACCAGGGGAGGTTCAGACTGGACATCAGAAGGAATTTCTTCACAGAAAAGGTTGTTAAGCATTGGAATGGACTGCCCAGGGCCCTGGTGGCATCACCATCTCTGGGATGTTTAAGAAAAGTCTGGACATGGAATGCAGCATCATGGTCTAGTTGACAAGGTGGTATTTGATTGTAGGTTGGACTCAATGATCTCTGAGTTATTTTCCAACCTAAAGGATTCTGTGATTCTGTGAGGCTGAAGGGGGCCTACATCAATCACCCTGATATCTCTTCATATTGACTTCAGATTGGCATGAGGACTTGGCTGCTTCTGCCAAGCAGGGCGAGAACCAAAGGTGAGGGCACAGGAAGGAGCAGTCTCACAAGACCAAAAGGAGAAGGGAAAAGGCACTGCCTTTGGAAGGCCAGTTGCCAAAGAAGAAATCTGACTGCCAGTCAGTCTGCTATTTCTCTGGCTCTGCAACAACCAAAGGGAAGAAATCCTCCAGCAGGGAATAGGGGAAGGAATGGTTATAATTTTGTTGCTCTTTTGTTTTTTCTTTTTTCTCCAATACCTATTATCAGCTGTGTTGAAAAGGCAAAATTTACAATCCTGAGTCAGGATATGGGCTGCATCCAGGTCCATAACTATTCCTAATGCTGAAAGGTAAGATGTAGGAGATATAATTATTTTGTATTATGGTATTTTTTTGCATTTGCTGGAGATGTGTCAGGGAACTGAAAGGCTGAATTCTGCTTTCCCCCCTGGAATATATCCATCAATTGCCAGCAAGCCCACTGCCCATCTGCACCATGGTGAGCAGGGGCAGCTCCTTGGTACAGAGCATTATGGCAGCAATGAGATGGGCAGAACGACACAGTGAAGGAGAGGAAACACTGTCTGCAGCAGCTTGAAACAAAGAGCTGGATCTTGGTGACCCGAGGCTGCAGCCTGTGTGCGCGGGGAACAGGGCCCCGTTGGTTACTTTTAACACACGAGTCACTCACCAGTAGATAATGCACAATTTTCTAATAATGGAGCCAGAAGCCATACACAGAAATGTTTCTCAGCACAATGGCATGCTTCTGTAGTTGCAGCCCAGGAGGCATGAAGCAGTGAATTAGGATGAGAATCTCAGCACGAAATTCTCTCTCTGGAAGGCAGGCTGCAAGAGAGACAGATCCTCTTATTGCTGTTATTACAGCCTCTGAAAGGTTATCAGACCTTCTGCATCCTGTTGTCCTGCCAGAGGAGATGGGTACCTGACTGCTGAGGAGTTCCTCACACCCAGCTGGCACAAGTCTCATGTATTAAGTCGTCCCCAGACCATCCATGGCACTGAGCATATGAGGGATAGGGGAAAAGTGGGAAATCATTGAGGTTTCACTATCCTCTGCAGGTGGATAATCCCTAAAGGATTACATAAATTTTCCATTGTTAGTGATCCCCAGGATTTTTTTTCTCTGCTCCAGGACTACAAGCAGGGAAAACTTGGTTAGAGAATTACTATGGTTTAGCCTCTCCTTCACTGTCTGAGTTGTCAGAGCTCATCTGCAAACCTGGGTCAATACATTATCTGCCCTTCCTTCAAAGTCTCTGTGGAGATAAAACAAGCGATGCCATCCTTTTCTTACAAAGGGAAAAACAAAGGGCACACTCTGTGTTTTTGTCTGATGCCATCTGGGAAGTTGGTGACAGGGCTGGGAAACAGATTTTGCAGTTTGGATGCAACTTCACCATCCTCATGACATGGTCCTTGCACTTCAATTAGACGTGGCAGACAGCAGGTAAGAGGAATGAAAGCCACAGGGATTTCAAAGGAAAAGCTCCCTGTCTTTACATTTGGTCTTCAAGATTCTTGTGACAGTTAAGAACAGCACTGAGGCAAAAATGCCTGGACCAGCAGGGCTGTGCTGCACATGGATCTCTGTCAGTTTTGTAGGCATGAAGAGGTTTAAAAGAATACAAGAATGGGATGGCAGGAGATGGGTCACAGGTTGGCAGTCGAAGCTGCATGGCTATAAACCACTCAGCAACAACAAGTTAAGAAATGCAGCTGGACAGCTGTTCTGGAGCTGCCCAAAACCAGTAATCTTGGGTAACTAAGAGAACAGGGAACAAGTATCTACCCATACATAATACATTTGGATGTAATGTGGGGGGGGCAGACCAATGGAAAAAAACCAAGGTATAGAAACAGATATATAAAACAGACCCCAACAGGACCCTAGACTGAGGAAGAAGGAAACATCAACATTAGCATCACATTTTTCTGGTGAAGCACTCCAGATGTTGAAAACACACCATGACAAACCCTGTTGCCTCCCACAAGAGAGAAACTACCACCATCAATACCTGGAAGAACAGTGGAAAGGGAGCACAGGAGTAGGAAAAGGGGTGCCAGCTGAGAAGTTTTAAAGTGCATTATTACTATTATTGAGGGTTTTTTTTTCTGTACAGAAGTATGCTTCCTTTTTGTGTTGCAGTCAGATCTGGAGTGTTATTCTTGGATTACACCGTTAAGACTTCAATTCTACCAGCAACGGATTCTTGGGTTTAAATACATATATAAAAATACATGTACATGTGCTCGCATTTCCGTTGTGCCTATAAACAAGAACTTGCATGTAATATTTGATTTAAATTTCCTGCAGATGGAATATTTTTCTGGAATTTAAATTTAGTCTGTTTGCTACAGTCTAACTAATGCATTCAGCCCACAGGAAAATCCAAAGAGGCATTACATCACTAAAAGAGGAAAACTGGAAACTGGAAAGAACTTAAAAGGTAAACTTTACCTGCACCCTTTTTTAAGAGAATTGAATAGAAAGTGTGTTTCAGAGTAACCCCTGCACTTTCTCTGAAAAAAAATGGCTAGATCTAGGTGAAAAAGAGCAAAAAATCATCTGCATAAGAGCTTAAATGGAATAGTCCCCAGCTTTGTGCAAATTGAAACATATGCCATTTAGCCAAAATAAATTCCCTAATACTCCTTAGTTATTTTGATATTTAAATCCTCTATCACACGCTTCTGAGAGTTCTCCTGTCTGGTGCTGGGAGGAGCTCAGCTACATTTGAGCAAGATATGCCAGAGTCTGCAGTGGGCTTTCCAGGACAAAAGTGACTGAAATAAAGATTTTGAGATTTTGCCCTGTTGCATTTCAGTGACTGAGTAAGGGTCTATTTTTGAAATAAAGGAGTCATAACTACAAACACATCCAAACACCAGTGCTTCATTTAAGATGGTTGTTCTAGATTATCTCATGAGTGGAGCATCCTTACTGCCTTGCAGGAAGCTGCTCCCTGACTCTAACAGCTCTCATCACAAATCTCCGTGGTTGGATTTCAGCGCTGTGTAGACTGACTGCAGTGAAGGCAGGGACTCAGGGCTGGGGCACTTTTATTTCTCCAGACACCCTCTCTCCTTCTTGAGCTGACTGCCGAGGAGGCAAGTGGCTTGTGGTGTAATTAGACCTGTTTGCTCTCCATCCTCTATTCCGATCCTCCTTGCTCTTTCCCTGGCTGTGCCGGGATGCAGTGCGGGGCAGGTGCCCGGAGGTCGCTCTCTGTGCTGGGTGCCCCGGGATCGCTGTTGGCGCTGGGTGCCCGGGGGTCGCTGTCCGTGCTGGGTGCCCCGGGATCGCTGTCCGTGCTGGGTGCCCGCGGGTCGCTGTTAGCGCTGGGTGCCCGGGGGTCGCTGTCCGTGCTGGGTGCCCCGCTGTTGGCGCTGGGTGCCCCGGGATCGCTGTTGGCGCTGGGTGCCCCGGGGGTCGCTGTTGGCGCTGGGTGCCCGGGGGTCGCTGTCCGTGCTGGGTGCCCGGGGGTCGCTGTCCGTGCTGGGTGCCCCGGGATCGCTGTTGGCGCTGGGTGCCCGGGGGTCGCTGTTGGCGCTGGGTGCCCCGGGGTCGCTGTTGGCGCTGGGTGCCCGGGGGTCGCTGTTGGCGCTGGGTGCCCGGGGTCGCTGTTGGCGCTGGGTGCCCGGGGGTCGCTGTTGGCGCTGGGTGCCCGGGGGTCGCTGTCCGTGCTGGGTGCCCGGGGGTCGCTGTTGGCGCTGGGTGCCCGGGGATCGCTGTCCGTGCTGGGTGCCCGGGGGTCGCTGTCCGTGCTGGGTGCCCGGGGGTCGCTGTCCGTGCTGGGTGCCCCGGGATCGCTGTTGGCGCTGGGTGCCCCGGGATCGCTGTTGGCGCTGGGTGCCCGGGGGTCGCTGTTGGCGCTGGGTGCCCGCCCTGCCGCTCCCCTGTCCCGCCTGGAAGCAGCCAGGCAGACGGCCCAGCCTCCCCCGCCTCCGGAGCAGCCACCCGAGCGCTCGAAGCGTGCCCGCTGTCACTGTAGCGGTGTGTGGGAGTGGGGGAGAGGCAGGAAACATAATGTTTGGGCTTATCGGAGAGGCTCGGTGTGATAGCAGCTGAAAGGGACAACGTTTGTACACAGAGCGAGCACGCACGTGTGGCACTGCATGCATTAACCATGAGATGGGGAGCAGATAGATACTGGCTCGCTCGGATGGAGAGCTGCTCTGGCTCTTCCTTTTGAAGTGTATGATGGGAGGCTGTGGTGCTTGGTGGTCCGCAGAGCCAAGCAGCAGGTGAGAGAACCAGACTCTACCCTAAGCCCTTCTGCTGAGTGACTTCACACACGCCTGGTCAAGACCATCCCTCAGTCATCCAACTGCATCGTTTTTGGGGGGCTGGCTACATGGAATCCCGATGCTTGCTGGGTGTCCTTGCTTTCATACTGGACTGCCGCTGCAGCAGAACCTGGGCTTTTAAAATAAGCCTTTCTCTGTGTGCCACAGTGTACCACTTGTCAGCCAGCTTGAGAGGGAATGAGCACTTTTCAGCACAAAGTGCCTTCCTGGCAGCTTGAATGTGTGTGTACATGTGCACGGGAAGAGCTGCTAGGCAGTAGCTTACACTTCTCAAAAGAGAAGCCATGAGCTATCTCAGAAAGGTCTCCTTAAATCTCTAGGTAAATAAAGACTCTAATGCCTGTTATCTGACTTCACAGCCTTTCAGTTTCATTAAGTTAATAGCCTCCATCAAGGGGCTAGCCCGGATGCTTGCAGTTGATTTAAAATGTGTGAATTCATCAATCTTAAATTGCACTTCAAGCAAAGTCAGTGTACTACACCCTGGGGACACATGGAAGCCCTAATGCTCAGTGCAGGACTTTGATACCAGCACAACAGGGACCAGATAACCAGGGTCCTTTGTGCAATCTTTTTCTGGGCTTTTTCAGCTGAGAACTTCCCTTGCTGTGCTAATTGGCCACATTTCCCTGGTAGACAGTGGGATGTTTTGTCTTTGCAGGCAACATGCTAAACAGACAGTCATGGGGGGCTGTGCTTGGAGACAACTACTTCTGGAAGCATGAGCAGAGGTGGACAGGGCTGTAAGATGGGTCAGATAAGTTTTTTCTGAGTCAGCTTTTTAGTTTAGATCTGTCCGAATTAGCTTTGTCTCTGACAATGTTCTCTTCTCTCACCACATAAAGAAGGCTAAGGCACCTTTGTATTCTGTACAGGCTTTGAGAAATTATTCTTGTACAGATAGCAGTGTGACTCCTTGTCATAGGATTTCTATGGAGATGCAATTGCTGGGACCTTGGACAAGGGACAACAAGGATCCTAGAGAAACCTTGGAAACACTATTATTCCTGGTTTAGCTAGACACACCAACAACACAAACTACATGCCCTTTGGATAAAGCTCTGTACTTTTAGATCTGGACCAGCAGGTGAGGCCACAGTGGGATTGTGGTGACCCACAGATGCCGATATCTTGTCAGTCAGGACATTACAAAAACAATTGTCATTACAAATCCCTTTCTTAGCACATGGTGAGGACTTTTAGAAGAGAAGCCAAGCTTATGTATGGATACATGGGGTAAAACATTAATTATAACTGACCCTACTTATTTCACCTCAATGAAGAGGATAGGTGTCTGCTGACAAACCTTGTCCTAACTTGACTGAGACTTAACATTTTTCATCCCTTCACTTCTGTATGTGTGCACATCCTTCTGACCAACTGGATGATTGAGACCTAGAAAAGAGATCACTGCAATCTAGCAGAAGTCCCCCCTGTTGACACTGAGGCATTTGGTACTTGTACATGAAGCTCATATTTCCACTATCAATACTAGGGTTATAAAAGTAATCATTGTCTTGTCCAGATCCTTTCAGGATCTATCCCTTTTGTAGAAATTCTCCACCTTCAGTCCCACTTCACTGATGGATTCGGAGGCTCAGTCTGGGGTTCAGGGTGCACTGCAGAGAGTCAAAGTGCAGACAGAGCAGAAGCTCTGGAGTGACTTCAGTCCTGGGTCCCTTGGGCTATTGGTATTGCATCTTTCAACAGGAACAGTGAAACAAAATCTGAATTGGAAGAAGAAAGAGATATAGAAAGGGAGGGAAGGGATGAGAGGCAGCCAATTCCATATCAATCCATGTGCAAAGCTAATTATGTGAGCTCCAGACAGTTTCTGAAAATGTCCAGGCAGAGGAGAAAGAAAGAATGGTATGTGCCTATGTTTTTACCCCAGCTCTTTCTAACTTGTCATTTGTAATGGTATATTTTTTATTCTTGGATGCAATCCCTCCTTGTGGAGTCCTTGGTATTGCCTGCATTTCATAGCAAGGTCCTCATCACATCAAGAATTCATAATCATCTAAAAATATTCAATAGGAATATAAAATATTTACATGTGAAAGACTGTAAGACAGAATGAGTCACTTGTGTTACTCTTTTGGAAATCGTTCACTTAGAGAGGGCATGAATTTTGCCAGGGCACAAGGCAGTGTGACTCTGGATGAGCTCTGTGGGTGTGGTGTGGATGAGACCCCCGGGTGCTCCTCGTAGCTCCAGTCCTTGGCTGCTCTGTGGTGCGTGAGGGTGGCTGGGAGCCGGGCCCAGAATCTCTTCCAGGATGGGGCAGGCTCCAGGTGTCTTTGCACAGCGAGCCAGACCTTGTTCTGCCGAGTGCAAAGTAACAATATGAGACAGAAGGAGGCCAGGTGGCCAGGCTTGAGTCAGATATCTGACACAACCCGTATTTGCCACCCAGATTCTCACCTTCTTTAAAGTGCCTTGCTGATTCTTTTGCAGCATAGGTTCACTTGCAATATCCTTAATTTCTTTGCTGAATCTGGCCCATGCATGTACCTTTCTCCTGCATAGAGAAATCCCAACAGAGGCTGTCCCCAGTCTTAGTCTCTTTTCTAAGCTCTATTCATGCTCTGACTCTCTTGAGCCAGCTCTTCTCCTGTAAAGGCTCCTCAAGACTGTTGCATCCTCTTGTAATCATCCTCTTTTTTGATAGCCACATCTGGATGCTGCACTGTTGTCATGGCATGAGCTGGGAGGAATAAAATGACTTTGGCAAGTGACCTGAGGGCACGTCCACACTGCAGAGTGCACTGCTGTGCTGAAGCACTGAGGGAGCCCAACAGCAGGGAGTGGCATGGAAACATTAGGTCAGGTCATGGAAGTGGCACGGCAATGCCAGCAGACTGCTCCCAGCAGGACCAGCTCCCTGGAGCCAGCACCACACAGTGAAGCTCCAGTGCCTTTGAAACCAAAGCGAAATCATGGCGTGTAAGCCTGGAAATTTCCGCATGAGATGCCCTGCATGATGGACATATGCTCTGTAGTGTGAGAGCAGAAGATGCCCTCTGTTTTTGGGCACGCAGTCTAGGATCCATCCATGTGCACTATCACAGCAATAAATAAATCAGTTGCAATTCCCTGACTTAACACCCTTGGTTACTGCTTGACACTGGTCAGCTGAGATCCTTTTATAAACCAGATGTATAGAATTAAATGGCAGGAACCCAAAGGCTAATCAAACTGGATCATGTCTGGGACAGTAGTCTCAGCCATTTCATATACTGGTCATGGTCTTTTGAAGCTAAGGGTGTTCAGAGTGCCTCTCTGGAGGAAGCTACACAGCACAGATATGTTTGTGTACAATAACTGGTAGTCTGATAAGAGAGGGTGTATGATAATTGCTGCTGACTTTCGGAATTATTTGTAAATACATGATTTCAAAACAGAACAAAAATGCATCTCTATAAACTGGCCATCTCTAGAGTAGTTCCTGTTCCCACTCCCATTCATATATTAAATAGTGTCAGGGTGGTGAGGCAGCAGAACAGGTTGCCCAGGAAAGCTGTGGATGCCCCAGCCCTGGAAGTGTTCAAGGCCAGGTTGGACGGGGCTCTGAGCAACCTGTTCTAGTGGAAGGTTGCCCATGACAGGGAGGCTGGAACTAGATGGTCTTTAAGGTCCCTTCCAACCCAAGCCATTCTGTGAGTCTATGAATGTACAAAGAGAAACAGGTGTCACAGCTCTTCTTATGAGGCCATGCAGGCTCCTGTTTTTATCTGTTGGTTTGACTTTGACAGAGAGAAGGATGTATTCTGGAATAAATACCCTCATGTTACAATATGGAGGTAGTGAATCCCTTCAACATGCAAGGGGAGAAGGGGCTAAGAGGAGATCAGAATTCCCAGATATCGATGCTGTGTGGGATTTGAAGGACTCCTCTGTTCCTACTGCACTGGTATGGGACCAGTATCCTGTCATGGACAAAGATTCATCAGTAGTTGAATTTTACTCAACCAGTCCCCAGAGAGGATTTAAGGGTTTGGTCTTGAAGGTAGGAGAAGGTAGGAGATTCATTTCACCCACTGTAAGCTTGGGCAAGTCCCTTAATCCCCCTGTGCCTCAGTGCTGCTGTTTTAACAACTGCAAATTGCTATGATAAGTTCTAAGGATGCTCTGCTGGTAAAAAAGGTGGAGATCATTCAGACACTATCTGTAGTGCATTAGCATCAGATCAAGGTGAAGAACGTTATTTTTCAGGATGCTTATAGGAGGAAAATCATTGTTCCACAGAAATTGCTATCTGATATTTTCTCAGCATCTTCCCTGAAGATTTCAAACAAACTTTCTTGTTGCCCTTTCTCTAATGAAGTCTGGGAGCCTGGAAGATGCACATGCATATCTTCATACTCACACACATAGGAGTTTTTTTTGCTACAATGTCAGTAAAAAAGAGAGTGTGCAGCAAAATGGAAAAGACCTAGGGATTTATATTTAAGAGCAGGAGAAGAATAGGGGCGGTGGAAATCACTCAAGAATATATTATAACGAACAATCCTGTGTTGACAGAGGGATGAACTAGTTGACCTAATAAAATCTGTTGTTACAGATTTTTTCACTTCTGTCACATAATAGAGGAATTCAGCCTCCACAGCTGTCAATCCAACAGCTTTTACTGGCAGAAGTATTCACTCAAAAATAATCCTGGTGAAAGGAGAGAACCTCAGTTAACTGCTTGCCTGGGGCAAATAGAATGCAGCCAGGAGGATTGTTCAGCAAGTAATTATAAATGCACTTTTGCTGCCCAGGTGCAGAAAGCACAGCTTAAGCTTTTACTCATTAACATCATTAAAATTTCCATTTCAGCTGTTGCTCTGGCATTGGCAGTGTTTGCAAAATTGTGACCAAGTCAAGTCAAAATTGGCAGTGAGGCTGATGCTGGGCACCATGAGTTCAATTGCTTGAAAGAGCCAAAAAGGCACCGATAGAAATGTTAAATGATTCAACTGTACCTCCATGCACTTTAGATGACAGCAAGGTTGGCCTTGATGACAGAAAGAAATAGAGGAAAAGAAGGTTCAAGAACACAGGAAATGCCACGTCTGATCTGGGCAATTATTCATTTTTTTGGTATTTTGTCTTTGATATTGATGTGTACCAGAAGTTACAAAGGAAGGCTCACAGAATCTCATGCTGAGCAGTTAAGGATAACCGTTGCTTAGGGAAATAGCTTTCCTAGCACCCTCATTAGTGGTTGTCTGACATGCTGTAGTGTGAAGCCGTGAAGCTTTTATATTAATCATTTGTATCTTAACTTCCATTGTAAATCTGGAAAATTTCAATATCCACAAATATCTCTTTCTTACTTGAATCCTTCCACACCCTGCACCTCAGAGATATCTTATAGAAGAGATTTCCACAGGTGAATGAGGACGCCTGAGGAAAAGTGTTCTCTTTGATGGAATACTTTCCCTATCTCTCAGTTTAATGAGATGTGCCTTTGGTGCTAGAGTGTGAAAGACAAGGTAAATAGGAGCACTGAATTTTCTTTTCTACATAATTTATTCTAACTATTTTGAATGCCTATTTTATTAATAAGGTTTCTAAAATAAATACACCTGCGATTTAATTTGCTTCGTACATGGAAGTCATGCTATTTCTTGAAACAATTGTGTTGACTATTTCTGGACCCTGTTGATTTCTGCTATAATTTTCTTTGAATGCAGAACTGAACACAGCATTCTGGACATAATGCTCTTTCATACTGATCTCACACCATATTTAGTAAGAAACTCCACCCTATTCTCTATGCATGCCCCAACAAATGGAGAGCACTGTTTGACCCCAGAGGAGCTTGGTGCTACAAGGATATAAGCTGCAGCATCAGAAAATTTCAGAGCCTTCTGATTTTGAATCTAGGAACAGATATGGATACTTCAAATGAATCCTTCCAATGTGCATTTTTTACCAGGAAGCTCTGCACCATTATATGGTTGATTACTCACATCTTTCTCTAGGTTTGACAAAGAATATTTACCATTTGCAAGTATCTCCACCTTACTGACTTTGCCATTACCACATTGTCCATTAATCTACAAACCAACAGAGATATTTCTCAGAGATAGATGCATGCTGCTTCTAGTATTTTTCTGCACTGGAAATGGCAAACTTGATGCTAAATGACGTAGTTGTTTTCCTGGATGCTTAGCCAGCTTGTCAGTTTGCCACGGCATGATGTTCTCATTAATAGAGTACCTGATTGCCTACTCTCTTGTTTGGATCCTGTCGAGAATGCTTTGAAAATCCAAGTGAAAACAGGCAGACAATTTTCATTTGTCCCATGTTTGCTGACACACTCAAAGAGTGCTAATAGATTGAAGTGGTTTTGCAAATGCCCTTCCAGAGTCTCTTTTATATCTGCAACTTTCAGATATTTTGTCATTCCAGTCTTGTTTTCATCACAGGTAACTAACACTTCCTGCTCTGCTTTCCCTAACACCTATTGCAGAGAGCTGCTGCAACATCTGCCAGCCCCTGATTCTCCTCAGAGGTGCTATCAGACAGCCTGCATACTTTCTTTTTAGCAGCCTCCTTCTTAAATTCATTCAGACCATTGGGTCTACTGCTTGACTTTCATCAAATTGTTTAACTATTCTGTCTTGTTCTTTCCCCTCCTTACCCTTTCTATAACAAGGGGCAAGCAGTTATCTCCCTCACAGTGCGTTGGAGAAAGTTCCTTCATTCATTTCTGCAAAGTTCTTTGAGTTCTTCACAAGGAAGTTGCTACAATAGTGCAAAGTACTATTATTTGAGGACTTACACTGTATTCCTAAAAATACGTATTTATGTATATGTACTGGAAAATTTCAGTCCTCCTTTAAAATGCAAGTGAGTTCTATATGAAATGATTCTGTGATCAGCTCTGTTTCCAATGCATTCACATAATACTATGCTTAGGAAAGAATTGCCTCTATTTGGATGGATGCTCTAGATTAATTGTTTTATCCTAGCCTTTCCCTGCAAACATCCCTTACATATTAATATGTAATAACAAAGGGATTATGATCCCAGGCCAACAGCAGCCTCTGGTTTCAATTTTTTTTTTCATATAATCTTTTCCTGTTGTTTTGGAGTTTTTTGTTTGTTTTTTTAATTCCATTTTTAACATCTTTCCTTTCCTTTTCTGTTATTTTCTGCTGCTGGGTAGATTATGTGTTTTCCCCCTTGAATTTCCAGTGAAGATGAAACAAGAATAAGATTTTTGCATTTGCTTGTGCCTGCACTGTCACAGCAGTATCCATGACAGTTTTTAGGGAACAGGGTTTGCTCTACCACTGTACACACTGGTTCCTGAAAGTTACTCTAGCCCAAATCAACATCCCTCCTGCACAACTTCCTCACATTATTTTTCTGTTGCTAATGGCATGTTCCAATAATCCTTCCTTGCCAAACAGCTACTTTTTAACCCCAGGAGAAATTTCTTTTCTGTTGTTATCTCTACTTCTCTGATAATTGCTGTGGTAATTTTTCCTGAGACACCCTCTTGCTATGTAGTAGAGACTGATGACCATCAGGTCAGATCCCTGAAAACATACAGCTCATTAATCAGATGAATAGGCCTATTGCCATTCTCTGAGTCTCAGACAGATGTCCAGTCGGTATAGATGATCTTCCATCCGGTTACACCCATCTCTGGGGCTTCTTCCAGAAGCCACTTCTCAGCTGAAGGCTCTTAAAACTGGAAAATAACTGGCTTGTGTGCCCTGCAGTCCACCCACTCTGTCTGGGCTATTGCCCCTGGCAGCCAGGATTAACTGTGATTAACAAATCATACTGGCACTGTTCCATCACGCAGCACTGCCCAAGACCAGACTGCAGTTTAAGGAGTTTGTTCCACCCTCAAGGCTTGGCTTGGACCTTGCTCCACAATAGCTTAGCACTTTGATTTCCCTCCAGTGCTCTGCAGCAACTTTCCAGACCACATGGTTTTTTCCTGTTGCTTGAGAGGGAAGTTCCAGTTGTTGCATCGAGGGCTTATTGGTGTGCTCAGATGCTCTGGGCTGGCTGCAGGGAGACCCTCTGCTCCTGAGTCCCTCTGCCACATGCTCTCCTTCTCACAGCCAGCCAAGCCACACAATCCTCAGGGACTGGCCTAAGCATCAGCTTAGCAGTTGCCTTTTATAGCTTTTTTGTGGTAACTCAGTTAATGACAACTTCATCCAAGCTCCTTGAAGAAATTTTCCTGATCCATCCATCCCTCTCACACGTGGATAGATGGAAGAAGGAAAAGCCAGGTGCATGTGCCACCACGAGGCAATCTGTGAACTGTATTTTGTCTGTTTACTTGAAAGCACAAAATTTGTCACTTGTGTGAGTAATTTACTGCTAATTATGAGCTTACAATCTGCAGATAGAAAAATCAGAGCCAATGAGCATTTTCAGAGGAAAAGGAAAATTACTCCAAGTACTATGTAATTATGCACTTAGCTGGGACCTGCTCCTGAGCCTTTGTAGAACATTGGTTTTCAACTGGAGCAAGCCTACATAAAATTGCAGTAACATGTATGTGGGAAGGGAGGGTAGCATATGTCAGAGAGAGCAAAACCCCAGAAAACTAATGGCAGAAAACGCAGAAAGATGAAACCCAAGGTGGTAAGCAGCTAAAATTTCCTTCTCAAAGCCCGCCAGAGCAGTAATTCTTGGCCAAGACTGAGCACCACTGTGCACCACTGTACATCCTGCAACCCATTCACCTTTTGCTATTCCAGCCCTTAACTCCTCATTGTACAAGTCTTCCCCCTCCTCTGGCCCATGCCACAGCACACTTCTTCCCACCCCAAGCCCATGAATGCACTCTGCTAAACTCTGCCCCAAAGGTTGTACCTAGCCTGTGACCACCAACAATGGAAAGTGAAACCTCATTTTCATTGTTGCATTCATTTAATGCAGCATTGAACTGGGGTCATCAGAGCTGACAGACCAGCAGGCTAATCTCCTGCAGCACACAGCTGTGCAGTCAGCAGCTGGGCTTTGTTGATGCCCTACACTACATCTGCGTTTTGTGGCTCCTTTGCAAGAAAGAGAGAATCCAAACTATTTCAGTGGATTAAGTCACACACCTACTGAGTTAATAGTCTAAGGGCAAAGAAGTGGGAGCCAGAGAGGTAAGAGATGTTGTCAGCTGAGATTTGAAATGGGATGAAGAGTCAGTGAGGCAGGGAGCTACAGGCAGGAAAATGTTAAATACTTAATTGAATTTGTGTGAGTGGTTCCTTAATGATAAACTAGGGATAGCAGAGATAGGTAAAGCAGAGAAATTAGAGATGGAAAAGACTTACTAGGTCCTCTACCCCCATAAAACAGTTCAGATAAAATAGCAGATAAAATTTCCTGCTCACACATACCCCCACTGTGATCCATTATTACTCATTGTCCAGTTTGTCTACATATTCAAATACCCTAGATTTCACTTGCATTTCAAACCTAATGGAAATATTTTCAGAAGTTTTTATTATTTATAATTTTTCTTTAAATGAAGAGAATGTTGTGCAGACTTAATGAACATCCTCAGAGATGGGTGTTCTTTGCTTTTTCCTACTACCAGGGCAGAAGCAATATTATTTGTGCCTCCTTGGCTGTCTGTCCCTCCCACTGCAAAACAGCTTTCCCTGGATGTGGAGTGGAGACTGAAGCGAGCAGGAGCCTCAGGGCTCGTGCCTGGTGAGATCCCTGGCTTGGCAGGCGTCTCAGTGCCAAACAGGGCTTCTGCTTTTGCTACACAGACATTTATCTACCTGGAAATGGGCAGACAACCCAGACAAAAATCATTAGGCACAGGCTTCTAAGAGCCATAAAATAATCAGGATTAAGGCTTCCTGCTGAGTCAGTCACAGAGATGGTTTCTGGGCACTGGAGCTCTGTTGTTACACAGGGATCATCAGCCCTAGACCCACGCAGAGCCCTTGCCAACAGCTCCAGCCACTCACAGAAATCTGGTTAACTTTTGCAGAGGTTTTATCTGGGAGCCTGTGGGAAGGGCTTTGCCAATTCTCCTGGGCATCTTTCATGAGCCAGAGTCTCTCTGGGAGGCTCTGGGTCTGCACAGCAGAGCACATATGTTTGGGCACTTAGCAGAATCTACTGGGATATTTTTTGTTTTTCCCAAGACAATAATCAGCCTCTGGATAAAGCATCATCTGTCAGGTTTCACTGCAGAAATATGAATGACTTAAACAGTTCTTCTCCTTCCCACTCATCAGAAGGGCAGTTTGGAACAATGCCAGCTTCACTGGGGACAAGCTACCACAATAAACTAATTTTTCATTAACAATGGTCTGAAATTTTAATGAATCCGCTTCATTCATGTTCACTGCAGTTTTGCCTTCTACTTTGTACCCATGCCAGGTAAGTGGGGTGAGCTGCCAGGTCTACCTGGGCAAGAAGACCCCAAGCCCATGAATGCACTCTGCTAAACTCTGCCCCATAGGTTGTACCTAGCCTGTGACCACCAACAATGGAAAGTGAAACCTCATTTTCATTGCTGCATTCATTTAATGCAGCATTGAACTGGGGTCATCAGAGCTGACAGACCAGCAGGCTAATCTCCTGCAGCACGCAGCTGTGCAGTCAGCAGCTGGGCTTTGTTGATGCTCTATACTACATCTGAGTTTTGTGGCTCCTTTGCAAGAAAGAGAGAATCCAAAATATTTCAGTGGATTAAGTCACACACCTACTGAGTTAATAGTCTAAGGGCAAAGAAGTGGGAGCCAGAGAGGTAAGAGATGTTGGCAGCTGAGATTTGAAATGGGATGAAGAGTCAGTGAGGCAGGGAGCTACAGGCAGGAAAATGTTAAATACTTAATTGAATTTGTGTGAGTGGTTCCTTAATGATAAACTAGGGATAGCAGAGATAGGTAAAGCAGAGAAATTAGAGATGGAAAAGACTTATTAGGTCCTCTACCCCCATAAAACAGTTCTGATAAAATAGCAGATAAAATTTCCTGCTCACACATACCCCCACTGTGGTCCATTATTGCTCATTGTCCAGTTTGCCTACATATTCGAATACCCTAGATTTCACTTGCATTTCAAACCTAATGGAAATATTTTCAGAAGTTTTTATTATTTATAATTTTTCTTTAAATGAAGAGAATGTTGTGCAGACTTAATGAGCATCCTCAGAGATGGGTGTTCTTTGCTTTTTCCTACTACCAGGGCAGAAGCAATATTATTTGTGCCTCCTTGGCTGTCTGTCCCTCCCACTGCAAAACAGCTTTCCCTGGATGTGGAGTGGAGACTGAAGCGAGCAGGAGCCTCAGGGCTCGTGCCTGGTGAGATCCCTGGCTTGGCAGGCGTCTCAGTGCCAAACAGGGCTTCTGCTTTTGCTACACAGACATTTATCTACCTGGAAATGGGCAGACAACCCAGACAAAAATCATTAGACACAGGCTTCTAAGAGCCATAAAATAATCAGGATTAAGGCTTCCTGCTGAGTCAGTCACAGAGATGGTTTCTGGGCACTGGAGCTCTGTTGTTACACAGGGATCATCAGCCCTAGACCCACGCAGAGCCCTTGCCAACAGCTCCAGCCACTCACAGAAATCTGGTTAACTTTTGCAGAGGTTTTATCTGGGAGCCTGTGGGAAGGGCTTTGCCAATTCTCCTGGGCATCTTTCATGAGCCAGAGTCTCTCTGGGAGGCTCTGGGTCTGCACAGCAGAGCACATATGTTTGGGCACTTAGCAGAATCTACTGGGATATTTTTTGTTTTTCCCAAGACAATAATCAGCCTCTGGATAAAGCATCATCTGTCAGGTTTCACTGCAGAAATATGAATGACTTAAACAGTTCTTCTCCTTCCCACTCATCAGAAGGGCAGTTTGGAACAATGCCAGCTTCACTGGGGACAAGCTACCACAATAAACTAATTTTTCATTAACAATGGTCTGAAATTTTTAATGAATCCGCTTCATTCATGTTCACTGCAGTTTTGCCTTCTACTTTGTACCCATGCCAGGTAAGTGGGGTGAGCTGCCAGGTCTACCTGGGCAAGAAGAAATTTTAAGCAATTATTGCAGAAGAATGATGAGATGTTAAATTTAGATTCATCAAAAAATACTTCAGGAAGTAGTCTGATATCACAAGTCCACTGGGAGATGACCACCCCATCCAAACCTGTTCCCATTTTGTGCAGTGTCTCCTTTCAAAAAACTGTCCATGCAAGGGGAACCACGGACCAGATTTATTCCAGTAACTTCAAACTGTAAGTGCATTTGCGAAAAGAACAATCTGCCCATTAATGGCCTGAAAGAAGGGCAAATTAATTGAATGAATGATTGATTATGAATTATTCTCCGAGCCCTTAAAATCTCCAAATGCAGTGTGAGTCCTTTCTAACCCAATCTCCTCATCAAATCCTCTCCCCTTTAAAAAGCTGTTGTATTATTTGCCTAAATTATTCATGTGCTGAAATAAAGGTGCTGGTTATGGAGTTGTCCCATCTCCTTTTCCTTCTGCTGAAAATATTATTTAACTTTAAGGCGACAGTTATATAATTTAACCCTTGCCTTTCATTATTAATGAATTTAAACATGAAATATGTAGGCTTTTTCCCTATTCTGCCATATAGAACACTGGCCATAATTATGTCAGACGGAATTTTTTCTCTTTTTTTTGACAAAGTACCTATTAGAAACTGTCCTCCATGGTGCTGACAGAGGAAGTTTAAATGCATGAGTTATTCTGCCTCCTTATTTTAGCCTTCTGGTTGGCCATTTTCAATAACAGACCTTTCCAGTGCCTTATGGCTTGTTGGCTTGAGTCCTACTGATCTTTCTGGGGTGATGGATCTCTTCCCCTGCAAGAAATTCATATAAAATCAACAGACACAATAGTGAAGGTGAGTTTGGCCGGACCCTTTCCTGAGTTCCCTTGTTAATTTTCTTACTTGAGACAAGGCTATGGTCCATGTTTTACATGTCTGAAACGGAGCATGGGAAAGAGATATGCCCACTTGTAGTGCTGGCAACAGCGCCTAGGATTGCTTGTGACCAAGCCCCCTCTTCTCATGAGACCACCCTCCTTTTCCCACTTGTCAGTCCTCCCAGGAGCTGGAATTTCCCCCACTGATTATCCCTTCCACCCCTGGTGCCTGTGTGCTGCCACAATCTTTCCCTCTGCTTTC
The DNA here is from genome assembly GCA_024865655.1 of Emberiza elegans. Lineage (NCBI taxonomy): Eukaryota > Metazoa > Chordata > Aves > Passeriformes > Fringillidae > Emberiza > Emberiza elegans. Next base: position 19,452,462 of record JALJVW010002597.1, on the reverse strand, counting down.
TAATGTGATTATTCTCACTTCTGTTTGCACACATAGATGGAGCTCAATGGATCCCTAATAGCGTCATTTACTTAATTAACATGCAATTAGCTTAATGAATATTTTAACCTCATTACGTAGTTAGTAATTTTTATGTGTTGTGGATAAGCCTAGTGCCCAGCTCTGGACTGTTTATAAGGACAAACAAAATTAGTCCAGTTCTCCAATTATGTTCAAGGGGCCTCTTCATACAGTCCTTTGTCCCTCCCTTTCCACATCACATGGATCAATGGAAGGGCTGGTGTTTACGGAAGCAGAACATGTCTTTTTCTTCATCTTCCCCTGAAGAAATTTCCTCATAGATGACAGAGAAGCTGAGAGTGGTGATATTGAATCCTTTCGGGTGGGTACATGGTATGACTTGGTCTGGATGAAAGTTCTACCTATGGGACAGGTTTTCCTGGCAGAGACATTTCCCAGCTGTGTGTCTTTCCCATTTTCAGGCTGCTGTATGGTGTAGTGCTGTGGTGCTCGTTTCACAGTTGGCAAATGTCCTTCTCCATCACGTTCCCCACACTCAGGATTTGTACCTTGGCAGAAGTATTATCTATGCCATGCAGTCATGGGACTGATGCCTGGAGAGGCTGACCCAGAACAGAGGCCAGACAGAGTTAAAGAATAAAGTAGGTATTTATTAAAAGGCCTTCAAAGGATACACCTTGGGCAGTACAAGAGCCTGGCCATGGCTACACCCAAGATGGACACAAGCTGCACAACTGGTCAAGGGGTCTCACACTTTTAGAAGTTTTGGTCTGCGTACATATTGGGGTTAATTGTCCAATTACAGCTTCAAGTTATGAAGTCACATCCTCCCAAATTGCTCTCCTCAGTTTGCCATTGGTTACACTTTTTGGGCCCAAAGATGCAACAGTGTCCTTGGTTCTCAGGCTGGAAAATGATGGTTTTGTCTAACTAAACTGTGGAGAGAACTTGCTAACACCCACATGAAGTTCAGTGTTACACACCAAGGCAGCACAAAATCTGAAAAATATGAAAGATAAAACTTAAAGCACCAGGATGCTTGTCTGTCAAGCCACTGACCAGCAAGTGGAAGCAGGCCTGAGGTTGGCAAGGAAAACACAGTCCTTTGGGCTCAGACAAGGGAGGAGATAGACTATCGCCCAGAAGTTCTGTAGCAGGAATGGAGCAAGGAAGGGTCTCTGCCTTACCTCTTGTTGGCACATTTCACTCTCTTCTTCCTGCCAGGTATCTTGGCAGAGCTTGACAGGAGCCTGCCTTAATGTGAAGTTCCTATTACTTCCTTCTCCAGGCAATCAGTTTCTAACTGCAGTTAGGGGTGAGGGGAAACAAGTATGGGTGGGGAAAGAAAATTTCCTTGAGTGAAGAGTGACTTTTTGACCTGCTCAGTCTCACTAGATGGGCAGAGCAATATCCTAATAGATGATGTCATCATTTTCTAACTGGGACATGCGAGGGAAGGTCTCACTCCCACCATCTTCTGGGAAGAAAACAAAACACATCTCTGTGCTCACTTGTTTACTGCTGTCAGCTCAGCAGCCCTCTCATTGACTCTTCCTTCTTGTTATCACCTGGGGAAGGCAGCCATGCTTCCTACCCCATGGAGGCCTGGGGGAGCAGGCTGGGAAGTCATTTGGTCTCAGTGGGAATTCACACAGAAAGAGAGGAATGGACTTCAAAGGTCTTAGCAAAAAGAAAATATCTCTGGGAAAATGCCATTGGAAAGTTAAGAAAACACTGAGCACTATTTCCTTCAGGCTATGCTTTTTGTTGTTTTGAGTCAGCAAGGTTAACCAGAGAAATAGAGCAGAAAGTTGAGATTATTGGGAACGGCTTCAGTTGAGTTTTCAAAGCCTTCCCACATACTTTAAAGAAAAACAACAAGCTTCATTTACACAATGCATTCTCCTCCCTTCTTAACCCAAAACTGGCTGTGCAGAGCAGAAGAGAAGTGAAATACTAAGGGGATGATACCAAGGAACAAGAATAGAAATAATGAGGGATGTCTTAATGAGCTCCTCCACAATGCCAAGGGTCCTGTCCATCAGGGCTGTCATGTTCTTCTTGAGGCTGCATCTTTTGACAGGATGTACCTTCCTGCCAAGGCAGGCCCTGAGCTCTCAGTCAGCTCTTTCCATCTCTGACTTGGCATGTCATGTTCGAATTCTGTCGAGGTATCACCAGGCTCCTGTCCTCACAGAGCAGCAGCCGTGTTCAATGAGGTAATGAGCTGAGAAGATTTGTGGGTGTGCATATTGCAGCAGGGTCAGCCCCTGCAATCCATGTAAAGAGCACTAAGTCTGCATTATTTGTCTTAATCCGGTGCTCTTACTGAAGCAGCTGTTGCTGGGCCTGAATATTTTATCGAAAGGACAAACACAGCTAGAACAGGCATCCATCCCAAAGTCAAGTGGACAGACTCCTATTGCTCAGTGCTGTGATTGCTGAAGCCTGAGAATCCAGTTAACATTCGTTTGTCCTCATCCTTTGGCTTGACTGAAGCAGCCTTGTGTTGCAGGATTAATTCAGTCCCCACTTTATCCTGTAGCTACTGTGAATAGCCCCCTGTTCTTCCCCAGAATTAGGGAGGGGAAGGCACTCTGTGCCCTCACTCAAGGTGAAAGAAAAGTATCTTTCCAGAGACAGAAGAAGTAAGTGATAAGATCCACGTGTTGCAAAACTTGAAGACCATGATCTCTCCTTGTCATTGATTTCTACATGGGGCTTCCCAAAATGTTCCTGCTAATGTGGTGTGCCTGAGACAAATTCTCAGTGGGGGAAACTGAAGTAGAACAGTCAAGTCGCTGACTCCAGTGGACTTGAGACACTTTAGTTGCAGGCAAATATTTTTGACTTAAGACACAAGGCAAGACACCCTGCTACAGTCAGGAAAAGGACCAAGCGTGTTGCTGCTGGAGACAGGGCTGTATCCAGCTGGCAATATTTGTGCACGTGCCAAAGGGAGCAAATACCTCCACTCTTCTAAGTCGAGAGAGTAAAGGCCTTCACATGCAAACTGCTTCATGAACCTTGGGTGTGACCCCAGAACCAGCTAGGTGCTGGAACCCTTTGTGTGTGAATCTGACCCAACAGACTTGCTGCCTTTTTAAGTGATTTTAGGTTGTCTTTGTAGAAAGTTCACAGGGATTCCATATTCATAGCTCCTCTATCCACCAGCTGGCAGGCTCAGAAGATGACAAGGGCTGGCATCCTCACTGCTGGCCCTGGCTGGGGAATAATGGCAGAGCCCTATGTGAGAAGTGTTCTTCTATCCTCTTGATAGAGAGAGGATGAGATTATTTTATTCACCAGGGTTGTCAATCTAACACCTTTCAGCAGCAGGAATTCTGTTTAGAATAAAACAATAGACCCGAAGTTGATAATCAGATGCAAATTATGTACCAGTATGCAGAAGATAAAGATAAGATTTGCATAAAATGTTTGTGTGACAGCAGCAAAGTACCCCTAATTTTTTCCCAGAAGGTATCAAAGAGCAGAAAACAATAATTCCTCATCCAGCTCATCTCCCCTCCTTTACTACAGCCCTCAGCCTGCAGTCCTGTATTTGAAGGCAGACACCCTTATCAGAGAGGTGCCCCCTTTCCTTCCCACCTGCTGAAGGGAGCAGCCTGCTGCAAGGAAGCTCAGGTCAGGCTTGGGGGCAGAGATTGTTTTTTTCTTTCCTCAGGAATCTCTTTTCCAGAAAGGGAAGCCATTAGCTAGGAAGGCAAAATGAATTTGCTACTGCTCTTCTATATTTACAGAGCTTGTTCAACAACTGCTCTCTGTGGAGCAGCTTAAAATAGTCTTTTGAGGATAGGAAATATCTCAGCTTCAATCCAACATCTATGTCTTCTGTAAAAAAAATCAATCCAGGGTGCCAGTGCTGGCATAGTTTCTCTTTTGCAAGCAGGCAAGAGCTTCTCACACTGTGGATACTCTTTGGATGCTCTCACACTGTGGATGCCGTGGATCTTCTTTGGCCAGTCTCCAGCTCAAAATACTCTCCTGCTGCTTCCACTTGAAGGAAGGTTGAAGTTTTGGGCCAGTGTAGCTCAGGGGCTGCAGTGTCTCCCAGAGCCAAAGGGGGCTATCCACCAGTGCGAACAGGTAACACAGGTTTCTGTGTGCTAGCAAGTCCTGAGGCTCTGTACTGTGGATCCTTGGGTGCAGGTCTTTCCAAGGAGTGCAAGCAAGATGGCTCCAACGTGGGTGTCCTCAGCGGCTCCTTCTCTGCATCTGGGCATCAGCTGAGGACTTTTGGTGCACCACTTGGAGGATGCCCACACCACCCTTGCTTGGAGACTGTAGAGATCCCTCCTGCATGGTGGCAGCCAGCCACGCTGTGCTGGTCAGGGCTGGCCACACCTCGGACATTGGGAAATGTAAGTGCAAAGGGAAGGGAGCTCTTAGGATGTGGGGGCTGTGTGACTCTTTTCAAACCCTGAAGCAGTGTCACACAAACAAAAGGGAAAAGCTGGGGTTCTCCAGAGATGCCTGCACACACACAAGTCTGACTCATCTGTGGCTGCCCAGGGGCCCCTGTGTCAGATGGAGCAGAGCTGAGCTGTGGCAGTTGCAGCAGCGGCTGCAGCAGCAGCAGTGCCCTGTTCTCGTAATTCATCGCCATCTGCTTCTCCCAGTCAGAATCCATAGCTATTTTCCCCCCACCAGACGGCTAAAAACATGCCCTGATTTTTGCCTTCCATGCAGTATTTTGTTTATGATAGTTCTGGACCTATCTTAATTATAGTTTACCAAGGGAATTGTACGGCAGTCCCACCTTCTCCAGGTCTACCTCCACATATTAGCTATTTTCTTCCAACAATAATAGATACGTGTAGATGTAGCCTCTCTCTTCCCCTCCCTTTCTTTTTTTTTTTTTGTCTCCCACTGGATGCGTATATTTATGTGAACCATGGAAAGAAACAAAAAAGCTGATGCTTGAAACAGATTAGTTTGTATTACACAGCTGACCGGCTGTCTAAGAGAAGGCTGGATACTGGGAATTCAGCATTTCCCCTTTGATTGATTGTCTCTGTGTCTTGGGAGACTGGAATTTGGCATTTTGAGTCACTCATGACAAGTCTAAAAGTAACAAAAATGCACTCGTGACATAAAATCAGACCTAAGATGACTTATCCTTTCCTTCCTTGGTTTCCTAAATGTGCCTCTTTCATTTGCATTGCTGTTTACTTACGTAAGGCAGACAGGGATTGTGGCATTTGTCATCACAAAGCTTTTGATAAAGTACTTTACAAGAGGTAATGCAGCGGTTGCTCAGGATGGACAGCGTGCCCAGGACTACAAAACTTCCATTAACTGACACTGTCTTCCAATGACTCCACTGACAATGATTTTGTATTCTTTCTGCCACACAAAATATTTTTAGATTGGTATTAACCTCTCTGTGCTTGTGTGGGTGGATGCATGTGTGTGTGTATATTATTACCCTTGGTATTAACAGCTGCAAAATGTACCTGCTCATTTTGCTTTATAAACAAGCAGAATGCACTGAACATCAGTGAGCTCTGTGCTGAACACAGGACAGGCTCTGTACCTATGAGGAAAGAGGCATCCCAGCTATGAGGAATGTGTAGTCATGCATTCATGTTACTGCTTTTAAAATGTAAGAATGAGGTTACAATCTGTTTCTCTTTTAAAGGCCATTTCAGTTCCTCTACAATTTTGTCTTGTGAAATGTGTTTGGCTTGAAAAAGACCAGGCTGGCTCTGAAAGCAAGCGAGAATATTTGTGCAAAATCTGATGGAGAGCTTATCAAACAATATTGGAACAGTAGTTTATTAAAGATTTAACCCCTTTGACATTTTCATTTTTGTTTACTGTTTGTTCACATCCTGCTAGCTCAAGGATATACTGTTTATTGTCCTTCAGATTTTCCGTATCATTAATTCTGGCTGGAGGCTCCAGCAACCGCTGTATTTGAAGAAACTAGATTATAATTGAGAGAAATTATTAATGATTGTGTTGATGCCCTCTTACTTTCTTATTGATTTCACTGGAAATCATCATCTTGATAGTATTCTCATGGAGCTCAAATGGAAAGGGATCACATGTGTGACTGTCATGGTCTCCTGGAGTTTAGCTGTGTGTGCCAAGAGCACAGAAGTCCTCTCCTGCTCGGGGTGAGAAAGCCACCCCCAATTCCCAAGACTCCCCTTTCCACCCTGGCACAGTGAGATCCCATCATGTGTACCGACTGCAGTTTATAGGGCAGAAGAATTTGTTTTCTATGGGACAGCCCAGTTACCTGCATCCTTCCACTGAAGTGGGAGGCTCCATTTGGGCTATAAGATAACAATTCCAGACTCAGCTTTGCAGACACGAGTTTCTCTACCTTATTAGAGACAGGGCTGGTTTACAAGCATGGGCAAAGCTGTTGGCTGCCAAAGGCAGGAGCCTGCCAGGGCTACCAGCAGTCTGGTTTGCTCAGCTGGAAGAGGTGGGGATGGCTGTGGCTGCAGCAGGCATGACCACACTGTCCAGCCCTTCCCCTCCAAGCAGCGTGCCATAAAAAGGATAGAAAAGAAGAAGCACATCTAGGGAGGGACCCACTCTGCTGCTGCCACAGAGCTGACTTGCTTGCCCAAGGGTGAAGTGAAAATCTTTGGGCTGCAAAATTAAATTTTACCTACCCTGCTGATAAGCCTTGAGCTAACTCTGACTAGAGGTATCTTCACCTTCTTCTATTTTGACTACAGTGAGAGGCTTATTGAAAGCTTGATTTTGATCCCTGTTAAGAAAAAAAAGTAAAGGAGAAAGACAACAAAATTCTTGCCTCAAGATTTTAGAGTTAAGTCTTACTGATAATACAATATATTTTGAAAGTGTTGCTTGAGAAGAAATATTTTGAATCTAAAATAATTTATATTGCCTCCACTGCAATATGTTCACCACTTTTTCGTGAGCCTCTCTGAGTCCAACATAAACACATTATCCTGCAAAATCTTAAATAAAGGTAGGTTAGACATTGTTTCTGCAAGAGGCAATTTGCTAAATCAGGGATGATAAATGTAGAACTGCGGTTTGAAAATGAAATGTGATCCTCTAGCCAGACAAACAAGGAGGGGAAAAGTGCTCATATGAGAAATTTTTACTGGTAATTTCTTGATTAACCAATGCTTATTTTCCAGAGAGAAAGGCATCTATTGGTTCCTGTAAAATATTTTTTCTCAAGCATCTTTCATCAATATGTCTGCTATTCTCAGGGACTCAGAGGTAGATGGGGAATACAGAAGAGTATTTAACATGAGACATCTCACACAGGATGTTTGGAGCAGGGATGAGCTCATCCCCTGTCAGCTGCAATGACCCAACTCCATGTTTCTCCCAAGACTAGGTGTGCCCAGGATACCTGGACTGGATCTTAAGGCACAAGGAAACACTTTTTATCTTATTCTTTCCTGATTCCCCCTTCATATCAGCCCTTCCTACCCCACTGGCTTCATTGCAAAGGCAGGACCGTGTGAGGGAAGTGGGGGGTGCACAAAGGTGGAAGGGAGAGAAATATGGGCTAGCTGGGCAGAAAGGAGGGGCAGAGCTGCCAGGTCCTGGGGACCCTGCCCAGGCTCCCTCCCACAAGCCTCCCCTTGCCCTACCCATGGCCCAGGACTTTTCAGCCCAAACCAGTCCCTGCCCCAGGGAGCAGTGCCTTCTTCGTTCCAGCTTTCCCCAAGCTTCAGTTGTCTACTTGCTCCCAGAATCTTTCCAGCAGTCCTTCTTTCTCCTTCCATGCTTCAAGCTGCACCAGTGCCCCTCCTTCATCTCTCCCCCAGGCCATATTGCAGCCCCTCCTTTCTCTGTCCACCCCATTAACTCCTGAGTCAGCGCTGCCTGACTTCCCACCAGCTCCTCCCTCTCACCTGGATTTTGCTGGTTCCTCCAGTCCTTCCTGAAGCTGGGTGGAGTGTGGCACCTGTCTCCCTCATTCTTCACACCAAAGACCAGGAAAAATTAGAGTGGGAAAATCAGAGACATCAATTCCTCAGTGCCGGCATCACATGCCATGAAACCTTCCAGCAAGTCCGATACTGCGGTCTACCTGCAAATCTGAGGGCTGCTGAAGAGCTGTAAATCTGATTCCAAATGGGTTTTGTTCCTTCAGAATACTGGTTTGTGCATCCTGATGGAATATGGCACTGCTCTGTGGGAAATAGAAATGAATGGTTTATTATTGGCTTATCAGAAATCAGTACTGGAGGTTGTTCCTCACAATGCACTTTGATTAGAACAGGAGTTCAGACCAGCAGTGTTTCCTTCTGTCTCTGTAATCAAAATGATTTGGTCCACCTGAAAATTATGCAATTTCCCACTAATTTTACTGATTGACACAGCTAATAGGGGAGTTTGTTACTGCTGCTCAAAACCCTCGACTGATCTGCCTGGGGAAGTTGGGATGCAGGGCTTGGTTCAGCAGGGAGAAGCTCCTCACCCTTCAGTGGAGGGCAGCATCCTGGGGAGCTGCATGGACAGACTTCTTTGGAAACCCACAGGGTGAGTGTGCAACACTTCAGACATGAACTGATATGCCTTAAAACACTGCAGTGACTGGTGAGCCCCTAGAGGGAAGTTGCAACAGAGGGGATTATGTTTTTAAGCTTTAGGAAAGGGTCACCTTAACAATAGGTACATCAAGCCCTGTCTTGACTTACCAAATGCAGCTACAGCCTGTATTTGTCTTTGCCTCAGGCTTACACTCTATACCATAGCCCTCCCCATCTGTGAGGTGCCAAGCAGTGGAGTGTGGCAAGGCTGGTTGCTCCCAACATCTTCAAGGCTCAGTACAAGATCACCCATGGGCCCAGCACATCACTCTGGAAGCAGCAATAGCAGCAGCCATCAAAGTTCCTGACTTTAGTGTCAGGCTAGCATGATTAGCTCTTTTTCTCTTTCTTCTGAGGACTAGATGTAACTGAGAAATCAATTAAACTTCAACCTCTGACAGCCTATGAAGGGTAAAGAAGGTGGAGGTTCCCAACAGGTTGTATGATCTGGCATTTCTCTGATCTGAAAGGCAGGAAGAGGAGAAATGTCTTTGTTCCACATTCCCAATAACTTTCTTGGCATAATGAGCTAGCCAGCTAATAAGCAAGTAATTATACATTGGAATACACAGTTCGGTGGCAATGCTGTCTGTCTGCAGCCATGCTGAGAAATGAGGCAAGCAAGTACTCTGCTCCAGCTCTGCTCATCTCTCTGCCTGGCTGTCTGAGCTTGGGTGAGTCACACTCAGCTCTGTGTCTCAGCCCCTCCTCACACAGGCCAGTGCTCCTTCATGCTCCTTTTGATCAGAGATGCAACTCCTGGCAGAGACAGCCATGCCAGCAGAAGCCCTCTGTGGGAGTGCAAGTTGTGTTGACTGGAAGCAGTGAGGAGATGGAGATGGGTGATCCTGGCAAGAGCAGCCCTGCAGGTAAGCTGCCTCCCCAGGAGCAGTGTTTCAATGCTGCTCAGAACTCACACACCTGTCTTGTGTCCCCAGGTAACTCCAGCCCCAGCTTCTCTAAAATGATCTGAACAACTCCAATGAAAAATATGTTGGTAAATGGGGTTGGTTTTTCTGTAATTTCCTCTCAGTAGGGTTTTTCTGTTAATTTCTTGCATGTAGCATCTAGTGTTTCTTAGTTTTACAGTAATGGTTCCTCTAACTCTGAATTGCTGTACAATTGTGTTACAAGCGTGAAGTTTAAACAGGGTATTTCACCATGGATTTACTAAAATGGATCCATTTACAGAGGGAAAACAAGGATGCTGCTGAGCCTTAAGGATGTGAGAATATTTAAGCATAGAGCCAACATGGAATTGTGTTTCAGACTCATCCCAAAGGTAAAGAGCGAGCAGCAATCCTTGGTGGATGTGTCTCTGTGTGTGTGTGTGTGTGTGTGTGCATTGTTTTGCATCCTTTCAGCAGTTCTGAACATTTTCTCTTCTTTCAACACTTCTTTTACAACTTCTACATTTGTGCAATGAATTTTAAAGATATTTTCACTTCAACAGGCAGTTTGTTAAAAATGTAGCTGCAGTGTATCACTGGACAGAAGGGAAAGGGTGTGTGTGTGTATGTACATAGAAGTTAACACAAAAAAAAAAAAAAAAAAATCACTGGATCCTTGAGTCAAGTACTACAGCAGTGGCAAACAACACCTGAAAATGAAGAGGCAATAGCAACATTTAAGGGTAGCTCATAGACTGTATGTAATATCCAGCAAGGAAACTTCTGCACAAGTTAACTGTAGGGGCTTTATTCTCAAACTCACTTAAAGCGGCTGAGCCTTGTGTGCTACTTTTGCACCAAGGGCTAGATTTGGGTCATGAGAAGGGAGTGGCTTTTAGATTAAGTCAGAGGGGCCAACTACCCATGACTTTCATTGTGTTCTCAAAGCACTTGGACTTCAGGCATTCAAGTTTTCCTAATGTAATACAGGATCAGAACACTGAGATGAAATAATGTTTTTATACAAGTGGTGTATGTGCAGAGACTGCTGAGGAGCACAAATGAGAGCTGGGAGACCCTGTCCTCACAGATGAGCTCAGAGCATCCTCCCTCATGGAAGTAAGATTTGCAGCCCTCTATCCCTCCAGACCTCATCAGCTCACAGAGCCAAAGCAAGGAAGTTCAGTGGCACTGAGACATGCATTGCCCAGTAAGGCAGCTCTTTGCATTCTCCCCTTAAGCCTGGAAACCCTCTGATGTATTCACCTGCCACCCTGAGCTATGGGTACGAGCAGAGCAAGGAATGACAGTGAAACAGGCCACATAAGTCATTTTGAATTAAAACATAAGTGTCCACATCCATCTTTGAGTGCCTCTGGAAGAGATAAGTACACAGGGACCATTATATTTCCAACAAGAACTCTGGCCTCGGGATTTCCAAAACTCAGGTCAAAGCCGTGTTTATTTATAGCACTCCTGGAAGGAGTTTGGGCAGAGGGAAGATGGGTCAGCCTTGGAGAGTGGATTTGTGGTAGTGAAGGAAAATAGCAACTGGCTGGAGAGCTGCCAAGAAAAGAGTGGAGGAAGCCCCCACCAGGCACTGGGCTGACTCAGGTATCTCCAGTCCAAACAGCCAGTGATGGCCAGGTGAGCTGGGGACTGCACACCCATTCTCCTGGGTGGAACAAAGCCCATCCCAGCCAAGGTCTGACTGCCCAAGCTGTTCAGACTTTGGCAGTGCACAATGGCTTTGACAGCTATGGATTTCAATTTTTTTTTTGTTGTTGCAGTGAGAGGCTGGTGGAGAGCTGCACCTCTGAACAGCAGGGTATGGTCCCCCAGGAAGCAGTGGGGCTCCTTCAGACATTGAATAGGATGTTCTTCTCTGCAGCCAGCCTGGAACATTGTTGGATCTTTCTGCAACCAGCTCTGCCAGCTCTTGTGGTCTGGGATGGATAATGGAAAGGGATTCTGGCAGAAAAATAGTTTACTCTGCAGCTACCTTATAATATCCAAAACACAAATGCTCAATTCTTGAAGTGAGGGTGGCTCTCTCTAAGGACAAAAAGGGACTGAGGAACTTCTTGTGTGTTATTTTAAGTCACTGTGTGCTGATAGGATCATCTTCCCAAAAATGAGTGCGGCCACTAGGCAACTGAAGCGGGAACACCAGCTGGAATGTTTTCTCACCAACTAGAGGTGTCAGGACATGCGAGCCACAGCCTCACCTGAGTGCTTCCACAGAAGTGACTCTGCAGGATGGCTTCCTCCTCTCATCAGGGAGACATGATGTGCTGTCTATTGCCAAAGGCTGCCTCCACCAAAGCCTAAACAGGAAGGTCCCATGAGTTTATTGGCTCATGTTGTATGAGCCAATAAACCATCCCCATGCTGTGAGTGGTGTTTGAAATCCCTCAAGGGAAATTCAAGTAGCACATTCTCCTGGGAGTGCTCACAACTGGCTCAAACACAGCCCTCTGCATGGAGGCATCTACTTCAGGAGTAGCTCCTTTGTTGTCACCTGCCCCACCACCTCCACCTCAGGGCAGGGATCACATGTTTTGGATCAGCTGCCTGGCCCTGACAAAAGCTGCAATCGATGCACCTTTTGCTTGTAGTGGCAGAGGGCAGAAACAGGGGAGAATCATGCTTGAACCCTTTGTCTCTGCTCTTTGTGGAAAAGTATCCCTCTCCAGCACAGTCTGGGAGATGTGGAGTAGGAGAGGGCACCGAGGCAATAAAAGGAAGTGGAAGAAAGGAAGAACAGGTTCCTTTGACCAGCACCAGCTTGACATTTTCTCAACTTGCTTTTTACACATGAAAGGGAGGGTGTGAAAGAAGAAGAAAGCATGAATGTAGAAGGAGAAGCAGGCAGAAGAGAAAAAAGATCAAAGAAAAGGTGAAACAAGAAAAGATGTTCCCAGTGAGGCTGAGACACTTGTCTGTGCCCCTGTACCAGCCCAAATCTGTCCTAAAGTGTAAGAGAAAAAAACCCCACCCAGCAGGATCTCTGTCAAACTAGATATATAGGGTAAGAAGCATAGAGATTGGTAGAAAATATTGTGTTAAAAGCCTCTGGGTGTAGTGCACAAGCAGGGAGGGGGGAAGTGGGGAGGGCACGGGGTGACCACTTGAGCTAGGGAAAGAAGAGTGGCCACACATTGGGATCACAGGGGCAAGGGATTGCAATGGCTTTCAAATAAGCTTTAACCAGGAAACAGAAGTGTGTCAAAGTGTAGCTGGGTGAAGGCAGGAGGCAGGAATCTGATACAATAGCAACCAGCTGTCAGAAATCCCAGCACAGCCCCATGACTAACAGCATCTGGGAAGTGCAGGGAGGAAGGGTCATAAAGCTCAGGTAGGATGAATACCTCAGGTGAAGAATAGAGATGGACTCCCCTCTCCATCACTCCTTTCAGTACCAAACACTATCTGTGATGAGAAGAGATAATCAAAAATGCAGAAAATACACAAGAGGCTCAGAGGTACCACTAGTGGTGTAAAATGCATCTGGGAAGAAAGTGAGCACAGCATAGGTCTATTCCCTGGAGTGGAGATAAGGAGAACTGAGGACAGCAAAGCAGAACCCTTGGGATTTATAACCCTATCTTGGCATGCTTCATACTGAAAGCAGGAGATACCCAGGAGAATCTTGGACTGCAGCAGCACCAGCTTGGTGTTATGAATAATGGGAAACACTGCTCTAGACCACAGGAATTTTTTTTGCACAAAGATTCTGATTCTAGCACTTCAGAATGGCAAACTAGGATTTTTAATGTATCTTTTTTACAGTTTTCCTGGGAAGACCAATGAAACAGAAAGAAAATGGACAGCAGGCAGTTTGGCTGCATCCTGTCATTGTAGCTTTGCCCAGCTTCTCATCTTCCAGGAGTTTGTGTGTTGCAGAGTACCTAGTGCTGTTGTGTCTGGTTTGTTTGCAGCAGTCCGAGGGGGCTCCCCTTCCTCACACACACTGGCTTTCCCTTGCCTTTCCCAGTTCCCCTTCTTTGGCTCCTTTGCTACCTGATTTCGCTGCCTCACATCAGACAGGTGCCCTGTTCCACACTGCTGCAGACACCGCCCCAGCTCAGAAGCAGCGCAGGAACAACTCTGTGTGCTCAGCTCCTTGATGCAGACCTATGATGCAGTTAGAATTCCCTTGTTTTCCCCTCTCCCTGCTAACATCTCTGCTGCAGTGCTACAGAGTTTTACCCTTCCCAACTCTCATCTCTCCTGCAGCATTTAGAGTCCCCCTGGCTTTGCCCATTGCCTCTAAGGTGCTCCATTATGTTCCTTTTCTATTCCTACTTTCTATTTCTACTCCCTTTCAGTGGGCACAGCAAGAGAAATGATGCAGTAAAGCTTCCATATATGTGTGTAAGGAGGGAGGGGATGAAGAGATCAAACTTCATAGATCCTGGAGACATTCTTGGATGGGTTGCTGTGAAGAAAATGAACAGGAAAGAGGTGATAGAAATGTCAGGCCACAAGCTGAAGAGATCACCAGGGCCCAGAGATAGCTGCATCATCCCAGGAAAGAATGAAATGACAGACTGCACCAAAGTACAGCATGAAAACATTGACACGGAGATAATTAATGTTCGTGCAACTGGACCTTGGCCTCACACAGTTCCTCAATCGCTTCCTGCCTGGTGTCATGCTTTGTATGATTTGCTCTCTTTGAACACAGCAGCTGTCCCAGAGGCTGTCTACCTCTTAACAGAGCTGTGAAATATAGGTGATGGAGTATGTATAAATATTTCAGAGACAGGACTCATTTGACAAGCGGGGTCTTGAGAAGTGACCGGAGACACTGACTCCCAGATGGAAAGATGGGACAAATATGTTCTGTGGAAACAGTCAGGGGGGAGGAAAGGCATCCTTCATCTTTGCTTTCTGACAAGTAGAATCGCTACAGGGTATGGTTTCCCTATAACAAGTAGCTTGCTTAGCAAGTGTGCATGGGAATGGTGCCTTGCTGTCACCCACTGGAAACTCCATAATTATGAATGCTCTGATTTATTAGGCCTCAAGCAATAATTATTAATTACCTTAGTTAGCAAATGCAGTTATGTTCTTGGGTTTTGGCAGTATCTTTTCCTACTCAGAATATACTTTGGCAGTTTACTTTGAAATTCATCTTCCATAAGCATTTGTGCCAGTGAAACATGAGTGTGTGCATTGAATACTAACACAAAAAAGGGGTGTGAAGCATACATTTTTTGGATTTTTTTTGACTCATTAGCCAGATACGTAATTCATACTCATTCAAACACTGAGGCACTATTCCATAATTTAACAAGAATCCCTGGAAAAAAAATAATGGAAGGGCTACAAAATGCCACATAAATATGCTTATTTCAAAATTATGCATAGAAAAGAACAAGACTCATGTCTTCACGGTTTTATTTCATCACCACGAAGCTTCCTGGATCTGCAAACATCTCTTCATCTTGTTTTCCTTGGTTTCCTTCAGCCTGCTTTGTGGAGATGTAGACAATTTTATTTTGTCTCATTGTCGTCAGCTCCTGCTTCTCCTCATGCCGTGGCAAAGGAGTTGATCCACCTGTCCTCCTGGTGCTGGCTGCCTCCTTCTACCTCTGCACCCTTTATTAACATTGCAACCACCCAGTGCAGGAAGGATTAAATACTTCTCAGATAAGGGTTTATTGTATTAAAGAATAAATTTGCTCATATCAGGTGCTTTCACAGGTGCCCTGCTCTATGCTATCAGCTATGGAAAAGACATCTTAAGAGTGTGAAAAACACAGTTTCTTGGTAAATTTTCCCTTAGTTACAGCAAAACAAACAAACAAAAGAATAGCAAAAAAAGAAATACAAAGGAAAAAAAAACCTAAATGACCACAAAAACAAACAAGGCAGTTTAGTACTGGTGGTATCCTGATAAGTGATAGAATAGAGCCCAGTGGGAAATTGCTTCCCACGTGCATGGATGCCGGGCACAGGGGGGACGCTGGGCTCTGGGGTGATGCTGTCCTGTCTGTGTCGCTGCTTTCTTCCTGGGGCATGCTTCTGCTTTTCTCTTTCTGACTGAGCGCCGTTTACAACAGGAATAACTACTTGCTAATTAGGGGTATATCTATTAATTGCTTGTTTGTTAGAGCATGACTGAGCAGCCAGCCGCTCTTTGGGCCATAGTTTTTGAATTTTTTTTTAAATTACATTTTTATCCAGGGAGCGACCTGTTCACACGACAACTCAGAGCCTGCCGGGTCCCGCACCCCTGGCCAGCTGCGGCGGGCGTGGATAGGAGCCCGCGGGGCAGCGCGCCGAGCCCACGCGTGTCCGAGGCGGGGGCGCGCAGGGACCAGCCCCGAGGAAAAGCCGGAGAGGACCCGGTGTCGCTAAGGGACACCCGCACCAGCCCTGCCCGGGAGCCCCAGCTAAGCCAGCGCTGGTTAGAGGCGAGCCGGAGCCCGGCCCCGGCAGCAGAACGCGCCGCCAAGAGGGGTTTCCACGGCGCTGGCTCATTGCTCTGGGCCCGGGACAGGCACGGGTGGGCTCGCCAGCTCGGGGGCGAGCAGGTCTGGGCTTCCCAGAGGCAGCGCTTTATCTCCCTAGCAAAGCAGACGGAGATGCTAAAGCAGGGCCCCGCGCAGCCCGCGCTGCCGGCGGCGATGCTCGGGGCTCGCTCAGCATCCTCTTCCTCCTCCTTCCTCTCTCCCGGGCCCTACGCGGGGGCACGGCGAGCGGGGCACGCACAGCTTCCCCGCTCCGGGTTTCATGCAGGAGCATCGCCGCGGCCCGGGCCGGCAGCCACGCACCGGGCTGGGCCCGCACAGCACCCCCGCCCGCCGCTCCCCAGCAGCACGCACAGGGCAGCCCCGCCAGCCTGCAACCTACCTGGGGGCCCCAAAACCTTTGCTGGCACAGCGAGCACCAGCACGGGAGGCACCCCGGAAACCTGCGCTGTGCCCCATCCCTCGCCACCTCACTCAGGTCCCAGCCGGGAGAAGCCGACCTTGCCGCGAGGTCCTGAGGATGAGAGTACCCCGGACTGACAGTCGGTCGGTCTCCCGCCCGAAGCAAGTCCCTCTTTCTCCCATCCCTGCGGTCTTGTCCATAACCGGGTCGGGGCGAGGCGTGGGGAAGCTCGCGGAATTGGGCAGGAGGCAGGGCTCCCCCCGGCACGCCCGCTTTAATTGGCTCTTTTTTTTTTTTTTTTTTTTTTTTTTTTTTTTTTTTTTAAGCGAAGGGTAATGAAATGGTGAAGAGGGTGGGGGGGAAAACCTGGAAAGCCAACAGAGTAGAAAATCAGGCGCGGCTGGCAGAGCCGGCAGGCAGGAGGGAGGGAGGGAGGGAGGGAGGCGGCCTCGGGAAGCCCGGGACGCCCCGTCGGGGCCGCCTGGGGAGCGGCGGCGTTCCCGGCAACTTCTGCAGGAGATTTTGGCGCTTCGGGAAACAGCGGTGGGGTAGAGACCTCCCAAGCGGTTTCCAGCTGGCCTCTGGCAGGAGTAGCTCAACTTTGTCCGTCTTCTTGTCCCTCATTGCCGGCTGCCTTCCAGTTGCAGCCCGTTAGTTCCCACTAGGAGCTCCGGCAGCCGTCGAGGAAGGGAGACACGGGCCCCTGTGCAGCTGCAAATCCTCTGCGAGGCGGGCGGAGCAGGCAGGCACGGAGGCGACGCACCCACACGAGGCTGGCACACAACATCAGGGAAAGTTTTGAAGGGCGAAGGACCTGGCAGGCTGGGGAGGAGGCGAGGCGAGCCGGGCTGAGCTGCAGGCGCTGCGAGGGTGCGTGGTCT
The DNA here is from genome assembly GCA_024865655.1 of Emberiza elegans. Lineage (NCBI taxonomy): Eukaryota > Metazoa > Chordata > Aves > Passeriformes > Fringillidae > Emberiza > Emberiza elegans. The sequence continues at coordinate 19,435,224 of JALJVW010002597.1, read as the reverse complement.
GTCTGCTCCTCGGTTGCTTCTCCCTTCAGGCTGGTTGGGGCGGTGCAGTGCAGCTGGGGGAGCTCTTGGGAGCCGCTTTAAAAAAAAAAAAAAAAAAAAGAAATCCTTCCTGGATTTGATTAATTACAACAATCCCCTCCTCAGAAGATCTGGAGAAGAGGAGCGAGAATCACCTATCCCTTCCTCCGCCTTTCAGCAGCTGGCTCCTACCCCCCACCCTCGCTTCCCCCCTTTTTCTCCACCTCCTTCTCCTTCTCCCCGTCCGTTCCAGGGGCTGCGGCCAGAGCCTCGTCAGGAGGAGGGAGGGTGAGGACTCACTCAAGTTGGCCCCAGTTGGCAGCACTTCGGGCATCGCGGGACTGGGGCAGCGCTCGGCAGCTCCCGCGGAACAAAGGAGCCCGGGCTGGCCCGGGTCCTGCTCCCGCCCTACCCGGTGCCGGCCCGGTGCCCCCGGGCTGGCCTTTCCCCGTACCCCCAGTGCGGAAGCGCCCGCCTGTTCGCCTGGAGATCCTCGAGCAACCTGGAGAGGGGAAGCGGGAAGCGGTACTCCGCGTTTCTGCCCTCCTGCCTCCTTCTCTCGCTCTCTCCCTCCTTTCTTTCTTTCTTTTTTTTTTTTCTTTCTCCTAAATTTTAAATTTCACCCCCAGGTGGCCCCTGTGTGGGGGGTCCCTTCCTCCGCCCGAGGGGCGCCGGTGCCCGGCGCGGAGCGGGGCGCATGGGGCGGCGTTTCAGGCGGCTTTCGGCTGCTCCTCGCTCCCCCGCCGGATGCTGCCTGAGCTGTTTTGGCTGTTTTTCTTCGCCGGCGATGAAGGCTCTGCCTTGAAGATGGACATGATCTGGTTTTTATTCCTGTCTCTGGTGCCGGTGTACAGCAGGGGACAAGGGGTGTACGGTAAGAGACGCTGTCGCTGTTTGCGAGGGAGGGGTGGGGGGCGAGGGCGCAGACGGCGGCGGTGGGATCAAAGTTAAAAAGCACCTGCAGGAGAAAGTAAATGATGCCGCGGAACCTCGCCTCAGCCTGAGCGGAGAGACTGACGCAGCAATAGGGCTTCCAGCGCCTGTAGCTACTTGGCAATTTCTCGCCGTAACCTCTGGCCGCCTCCCATGTACGAGTCCGCCGCGCTGGCACGGAGGGAGCGCCGGCGGGACCGCCGCGGGGGAGCGGCTGCCGGAGCCCCGGCCCTGCCTCCCCGCTCCCACCCGCCGCGCGTGGGGACGCCGCGCTGCTGCCGGCGGGGGCGGCCCCGGGAGCGCCTCCGAGCTGCCTTTTCTTTGGGGCGGGGGGGGCCGGAGGGTCCCTTCTCGGCGATGCGCTTGCGGGTTTCCTTGCGCTCAGGACCACGGGCACGGGAAGCAGGGAGAAGGGCGTGCGGGCTGCCCGCTCTCGATCCCGGCGTGCCGGGGGCTGCCCGCTCCCGCCGCCGGCACGGCTCCGCCCGGCTCGGCTCGCCACGGCCGGGCTGCCCGGGGGGGCCAGGGGAGGCCGGTTTTGCACCCTGTGGAACTTCGCGGCTGATTTTCTTCTTAAGGTGATGGAGATGGGTGGGAGGTGGTCTGTGGCAGAGATGATGCCGAGATGCTTGATTTTTTTTTCCTTTTTACTATTATTATTTTTGCATTTACGGAGCTTACTTCCTCTCCTTGTTTGCAGGCAGGGTGGCAAATGGCGAGCTCGGGTGGTCTCCTCGGGAGAGGTTTGGCTCCCGCAGCCCCTCAGTGCGAGGGCAGAGGCGGGGGATCGCACCCCGCGCCGCCGAGCACAAGCCCCGCGCTGGGAGAACACCCGGGGTTTACTTTAGCCAGACGTGCAGCCCCCCTTTCCCTCTCCCAGCCCCCTCCGAATTCTCGCTTTACAAGATCTGCATTTCCAATACACTGGGAAAAAATAAATAAAAGCAACCCACAAGACTTGTCTCTCATAACAAGCCGGCTTTATCTTGGCTTACAACTCAGTTGTGCGTTGCTGTTAAGTCCTTCTGGAAGGCATGCCACTGCCTCTAACAAGCCAAGCTCTCTGAGCTCTGAAGAGAGACCCCAGTGAGAGAGTCCAGCCCCCCCGCTCCCTCTTTTTTAACAGCACGCAGCCAGTCTCTTGTGTGAGCTCTGGCAAAGATCAGTTCAGTCTCACTGACTATGGGTAAGTCTTTGTAGGTCACTTTTTAATGATGTATTTCTTTAATGGAAACAATTCCCCCTTTCTCCTTGAGGACTGGGATGTTAATTTGAGTTTGGGTCTGTTTTGTAAAATAACCATTTTCAATAGAGGGTGTTTAGCTTCCTTTATTTTTTTCTTTCTTCTTCTCGGTATTTGTGTTTTGTTCTCCCAGTCTGTATATCCAGACAAAAATTGTATGACCCTTGAAACGCTGGAAAGATGAGGAGTAGAATGAGTTTGTGGTACAGAAACCTGGTCAGGGCATATAATTTTATCTTTTAAAACAGGTAATCTGCTTCTAGCTGAACTTTTATTATTTCACTTCAGTGTTTTTGCTGTCAGTTGCTGTAGAATGGACTCATTGCCTAGGATTGTAGCAAGAGGGACAGAGCTTAAAACCAGGTTTGCTTGAATGTGCTTTAGAGGGTTGCCTGTTGTATTTTCTCATACACTTCAGTGAACTTGCATTTGACAGAGTTGCTGCTATTAGATTTTCAGAATAACTTACTGATGTTTTTGTCTTTTTCTCTCAGAGAGAGATTGAAGAAGCTGTGTACAAAAGAAAGCACAGATGCACACATACACTAAGATGAAGGCATCCTTTTAAGGCAAAATGGTCCAGTATTTCTATCTGTTCTCTTACTTAACTACACAAAGGGGAAATCTAGTGTCTTCCTTCCTCTTCCCACCCCTGCCTCTCCAAACTATCGAACAACAGGAGTGTTAATGCGCAGTTGTTGCTGAGTGCAGCCCAGAGCAGTGTCTCGTGGAATCAGCACGCTGCAAACTTGGACGGTGACTAATAGTTCTCATATTGTCCTCACCAATTCTGCCTTCAGTCCACTACCCTGGGCTGATTTCATGCCTTCTGCAGCCAGTACTGTTTCTTTGCATGTGAGGTTGCTGTTGCTGATGGCTCAAGCAGAGCTGGATTAATATTGTTAAATGTGCAAGGATAAATAAAAAGCAGGATTAGAAATTAGTCCCACTGCCCCCCCTCCACTTGGGTTTTTCCTCTGTATTGGTCTCTTGCCATATCTTTTAGCTGTACTTCAGCATTCTGTGTTGTGAATGTCAATCTCATGTGGCACCTAATGTAAAAATTATGGGAACTCATGTGTCACGGTTCAGATCTCTTTTCCTGCCTTTGCCTATTGGCAGTGGAGACTGGGGGAGGCATCTATATGGGTCTATAAATATATTTTACTTTAGCAAATCTCCTGAGATTAAATCAGATTAAACAAGATAAAGTATCCATGTGATGTACCCTTTAAATAATACACCCACATGGATGCACACAAAAGACCTCTGTCTGGGAGAGCAGAGTCATTGGAGAGGTTTATTGAGATGAATGGTATAAATAAAATGTGGATAAGGGGGGTTCTGGGAAAGAAGCATTTGCAATTGAGGTGCAATTTAATTAGGAGTCAAGGTGCTTTTTGCCTGCTACCTGAAGAGGCTTGTTATATAAATTGGCATTTGTTGTAATGACTGAAGTGTGTCTGAAACCCTCTTCTCATTAGCTGATCCCATTCTTTCAGCCTTGTTTGTTGCAGCGAGACAAGGCTGGCCTGATGGGGAAGGCAATTCAGCAGGCTGCCAAGAGGCAACTTTTATCAGCCTTTTGTGGTAGCCTATTTCCCAGACTGCGTGTGCTTTTTAGTCCTGGTGTGTTAATGCTGCTGGTCAAGATGAGAAGCCAACTGTAATAGATCTCTAGAAAATGTCAAAATTGAGGAGGAGGAGGAAGGAAGGGGTAAAGAGACAGGGGACTTGCCCTTCAAGGCTTGTAGTTATCAACACTTAAAGACTGTAAGTTAGACTGAGAGGGGAGGATTGGGGCGTGGTGGTGGCATTCAGAGGGAAAAGCGTGCCTCTTGCCTCCCACTCCGCTTTCTAGGTTCCAGGACTTGGGTAGCTCTGGTTTGGTGTGCAGGGCTGCCACTGCGCTGGCTCCATGTGCAGTGTATAATTAACATTTCTGGGTTGTCCTGCAATTAGCACAGTCCCACTGATCAGCAGCAGCCTTTCAGGCAGAATAAGAAAGTGGGATGTTTTGTCCCCTGCCTCTCTTAACTCAGCTGCAGAAAAGACATTGCACGAATGGGCATCACTGTGTGTGGTGAGGGGCTACATACAGCAAGATGATGGAAAGGGAATGAAAGGAAATGTTTAGGTTGGGCAGCAAGGAAAGCTGCCTGGCATCATGATGACAGGGACTGGATGGGCTGCACTTGAAACTGGCAGGGTGAAGCACTTGGAGTGTCGGGTAGTCCTGCCCTGCCTTTGGAGGTGGGGAATAAATGAGCTGTTGAGGCTCTTTGTTTTAAGAGACACCATCACATTGAATCATCCCTGAGATGCCACTTCAGACAGCAAAATAAACCCCAAACTAGTGGAAGACTGTTTTCTTGTGTCTGTGATGGAGGAGTGTCATAGTAAAACATATCTGGTGTTTAGGTTATAAACATCCACACTTTTTCACTTCATGTACACATGACATGATTTTTTCCCTGCTCCTTTTACCTGTTTTGATTTCTTTTTTTTTTTTATTTATTTATTGGGTTTTTTAAAGTAAAAACACTTTCCTAGAGTTTTTTTAATGTAGACTGCCTCACACCCTCTTGCAACCTATATGCATCCATATCTTCTGCCGACAGGGGCACAGGCACTCTAATGTCACCTGGAGCCTGCTGATCTCAATCCATCCCTCCCACGTGCCTCTGCCTAGAGCTATTTTGCCAGCAGTAACAGGGGGCCAAGACATGGAGCTCTTCAAGTACCTTGCTGTCATCTCAGTGCACCCTGAGTCTTCAGAAATGGCCAAAGAGATTGCTGGCTAAAGGAATGATGGAGCTGGCTCCTGTGAGCCACTTCTTGGCTGATTGTGTTGGGCAAATGCAATGCTTGAGCACAGTGGCCCTCCAAACTAAATATGTGTGTGTGTACACATATATCTATGGATGTATACGCATCCTTTGTGCTCAGTCATTTCTCTTTGCTGTCCAGCTTTTAAACCTGTGTTGGCCTAGGCTGTACAGTCTTTTGAGGAATGAGTTTTCTAACTGTAGTGCCATAGGATTAGTTTCACCAATGGATTGGGTTGGTCCAAGGTTTGCATAGTTCTTGATCAGCTCTTATAGGTCAAGGCATTAAATCTGTCCAGCCTCAGAATACCTTGCTGTTCTTCAGTTGTAATGTGTCAGATTCACTCTTCTGTGACACTAGAGCCTCTGGTTTTAGGTCAGGTCCGTAGCTTCACACACCAGATAAGCCCTCAATTGACTTTAATATGCAGTACTAGAAAACTGACATTATCCTCTTGACAGGTTGTTTGCAACTTGCTGGATGAAGTCAAAATATTTCACTATAGGTGTCATCAGAAACCACCATCCTATGCTAATTTTTGTGGGAACATGAAGACAGATGTTGAATAATTTGACATGAGCAGCACAGCTTTTAAAATTATCACCGTGTCAGGTTCACACTGGAGTTTCTGATATATATACATATGATTTCAGATGAGTTTGAAAGAGGGGGGGAGGTGGGTGTAGTAAGTGACTCCCAGTAAGTGGAAGATGCAGCAGAAGATGGCCCTGGAGGTTCAAGACAGTAATTCAGCAGTGGCAGTAAGGGGTGCTGTGCTGCTGAGGCTGCTGTTCTTATTTTGAAGTAAAGATAAAAAATGATTTCCATGCTGGTAACTCAGGGATCTTGTGACACTTCCCATCAACCAGAAGCCCTACAGTTTTGCCTGTGTTTTGATGAGTTACTACTATTCTGCTTGCTTGAATAGTGTGGTTTCAGGCTTCCAGTCCCTCCCTCCATACACACTGTGCTCTCTTGGTTCATTAAGCATAGTCTATTAGCATTAAGCTAAGAACCATGCCTGCATGTCTATGGCTCGTTATCAGGAGGGCAGAGGGGGCTGGGGGAAAATTGCCTTCTGCCCAGTGCCAGTGTGCTGATAAAAGCAGTAGAGAGAGATGCATTTCTACTAGTGAAAGACAGCTTGGGGTGGAAGGTGTTTCTTACTCTGTTAATAGAAATGTTCCAAACCCTACCTGCAAAAGGCTTCTCTAGGTGGCACGCCTAAGGTAAGTCCACAGGCAACTGGTTTGTGTGTGAGCTCTGCAGAGACAGTTCATAGGTAAAATTCTCATCAGGTGAGATGTTGGTGGTTTTTGTGCAGAGGAGTTGCTGTGTTGTGTTGTCAGAAGGGACTGTGCTTTGCTGTGGGGAAGATGAGCCCTCTAGACAAGAGACGGTGGATAACATTGGTTTGTTCTTGGAAAGGCAGTGGATGCCCACATGTGGTGATACAATATGTGTTTCTTTAGGCCATCCCTGGTAGCCCAGGGATGCTGGGCTACCATATCTTAGGTATGCTGGAACTTTTAAGAAAACTTTGAGACCATTTCTGTTCTCTAGCAGTCAAGGTGAACGCACCACATGCCTGTGTCCCAGACACTTTCTGCTGATCGTCATCCTCTGGTGTGGTACAGGTTTGAATTCAAAAGGGTAAAATGTGCCAGTGTCCCCTGAGCTTGTGGAGGAAAGGGGAGAGCTATGGCATTGACACCACACAGCGGAATGCTGATCTGGGGAGGCCTTCAGGATCTACCAGAGGGAATGGTGTGTTGAGAAGTAGAAAAGGAGAATTTGTGTATTTTATGTCTCTATGCCCATGTCTAACTGGTGAGATCTCTACTCTGGTAGGATCCAAAGTACTTGGATTTGAGAAGAAAAAGGAGCTCTCATCTGTCCCTCGTTTGGGGAAGGTGATTGAAGAAATGACAAAAGTTTGTTTCTTATAGCTAAGCACTTGCCTACTGTTTAAAAGAAGAAATTAAATGTGTGACAATCCATGGAGCTGAGACTCAAAAGTGCTGCATTAAACAGCTAGGAAAGAGCTCGAGAAGCGGAGGAGGAAAAGGAGATCCTGGGCTACAGCTGACCTGGTCTCAGCGAAATTCAGGCGTGAGAAGGGCTGTTACCACCAGGTTAGCTGGGACAGCCCATGATGGGCACTTTGTGCCCAGTGTCAGGCGTTTCTCGGAACGAAGGTTTAGACTCCCGCTTGTTTTCTGTGACTTCTGCCCACGCAGGAAAGCCGCCGCAGGCGGTTCCTGCTTCCCCTCCCACCCGAGGAAGGGGCTGCCCGCCCTTCCCCGCGCTGCCGGCGGCTCCCCTCCAGCTGCGGAGCGGAGCACATCTGGCGGCGGGGCCGCGCCTCCGCCGCTGCCCGGCAGAGGGAGGCGGTGCGCGACCCCGCCGGGGGTGCCCGCCCCGCGCCCCTTTCCCGGGAGAGGCGCCGGGATTTCCTCGGGACACGCGCCGGTGCCGGGGGGCGCCCGCAGGCGGCTCTGCTTCCCGGGGCCACCTCCGGCGGGACCCCGCTGTCCTTCTGTCCTGCTTCCCGGCAGCTTCCCCGAGGCTGAGGGAAGCGAGCGCCCGGGACGGAGCTGCCGCGTCCGTCCAGGTTTTATCGCGGGCTACCTGCGTGTGGCTCTGCGTCTGTCCCGGGCTTGTTTGGGGATCTGGAGCCCTGTCAAACTGTACCCAAGAGCTACATAACCACCCCACCACCCCGGGTTTTGTTTTTTTTAACCATTTCCTCTTTTTTGTTTATTTTCCATTCTCTCCTGGATTATGAATGTGCTATTCTTCCTTCCAGTCCTTCTTGTCCATTTCCAAACAAAGATTTTTCAAAAAAGTGAGTGCAGGCGTCTTCAATCCTTCATTAGTTTTCCTTTCTGTCCATCTGTCTTTCTGTCTTTCTGTCTTTCTGTCTTTCTGTCTTTCTGTCTGTCTGTCTTTCTGTCTCTCTGTCTTTCTGTCTCTCTCTTTCTGTCTCTCTGTCTTTCTGTCTCTCTGTCTCTCTCTCTCTCTCTCTCTCTCTCTCTCTCTCTTTCTCTCTCTCTTTCTCTCTCTCTTTCTCTTTCTCTCTCTCTCTCTCTTTCTCTTTCTCTCTTTTTCTTCATATCTGTGTAGTTGTGGTTTGGGGATTTATGTTTTGTTTCATTTGTTTAGGCTTTTGTTGGTTGGTTTTTGTTCTCAAAAAGGTAGGGTTAAAGCAATCTGAATGGAGATGAGGGAAGAGGGATACTCGTGCATGGCCTTGCTCTGGAAGAGGAAGAAAAGACAGCAAAGTGATGTCTGACTATTGGGCTTTGTAAACCTCAGCTGAGGTCATTAGCTCTGTGATATATCTGTAGCCTTGGTTCTGTGACGCAGCAGAGCTGAGAGGCCCACAGCAGAGGTGTAGGATTGTTGTGGTTCTTTGGCCCTTGGAGAACACGGCTTATGGGGGCCCTAGCTTAGAGCAAGGGTGCCTTCTGAGCATTGTAGCTGCCTGCAGGGAGTTCTTTGCACCACTGTATTTGCCATGCTGTATCCAAGGTCAGCTTCTGACTGCTAAAGTTTTCATTTTAATGCCCAAATGCTATGGCCCGTGATTGGCAAAAGGAAACACCCAAAGTTAACCAGGGAAGTAGAGAGGCAGCTGAATATAAATAATTAGATCTTTAAATTTTCCATTTGCTGTTCTAGACTAGGCAATGTGGTTACTCCAGTGTGTGCTTGTGACTGTATTCCCAAAGTGAAGAGAGAGCTTTATGGTTCTAGTAATGCTTAAACTCCTCTGAGAAGGATGCTCCTTCTGCAGAGCACTCAGTGTTCTCAGTATTGCGCTAGCAAGGAACATCTGTGTAGACACAGTTCTGTATTTCTGTGGTTGTGAATAGAGCAGGACAGCCCACTGGGGACAGCTGTTGTGCTGGAGTGGCCGGGTGATGTGAAGTCACCAGCTCTGCTCTGTGAGCAGGTCACGGCTCTGCGCAGGGCTGCAGGCCTCCCGGGAGAGGGTGCATCGAGGCGGCAAGCAGGGACCTCGAGCAGCTTTTATTGCTCTAGCCAGCCTCTTGCTTCCTTGTGGCTCCTTTTTCACTCCTGCTGCAAATCACTCATGGCTGCTGCCCTTTGCTTTAGCTTGCATAAGGGAGACACCACCAGTGTAACTAAAAATCCTCCTGGCTGTGATCTGCTGGCTTGTGGTTTGTCTCCACTGTGAGCTGTAACATAGGACAAATGGCATCCAGGTACTTTTGCTGGGTTCCTGTAAATGGAAATGGCAGGGTGAGGATAGCAATTGGCAAAGGTGCAGTAAGAACGGCAGTTTCTGAAGACAAATAAGCAAATGTTGCCTAAAGAAGAACTGACAAAACATTGAAAGCTGAAGTCAAGCTGTGAGAAAAGCTTTAGGATGTCTGCAGGTGGACATTTAATACAAGAGTAACTGCTTGCTATTGCTGCTGCTGTTTCAGAAGGAAATGGTCCTTCACTAATTAGCGTAAATTGTTTTAAAATAAATGTGTATGGGCATCTTGTGCATCTCTTGTGTGCCTTTGAGATGATATAAAAAGGAAAAACAAAGATGTGATTCAGACAGATGTTTGAGAAACGTGTCAAAATGGGTTTTGCTTACAAATACTGTTTCACCTTCTGGTGCTTGTTGCATGCCTTGCATAGCAGAAAAAGGCATCTGTAGATTTAGAGTGAAGAATGAGTGTGTTTTCCTGAGTTTAATAAATGGATTATTCTGACTTGGAGCATTCCTCAAAATAGCAGAGCAGTGAGAACTTGAGGCTCATAAAAGTAACCTGAGCAGCAAGAGCCAGCTGGTGATGGGATACAGAATTCCCCTGCCAGTCATGTGAATACAGCTGGGGTGTTAAGAATATTTATCTGGTAGGGGCATCTGCAGTTGATAGACCCTGAAAATCCCTCTCACAGTGTACATGTAGGATTTCTTGTGGACTTATGTGTCTCCCATCCCTTTAATATCTATGAAATTCCACCTTTACGATGCTTCTGTTGCCTGGTCATTCCACTCTGCGTGTGGGAAATGAGATGGAGATGAAGTGATTTGCCGATGGCAGAATGGAGAATCAAATATCAGCAAAGTTTTACCCATCCTTTTCTCTCTGGTAAAGTGCAGTTGGTATTAAGTGCAATCCCTATGGCTGATAGATCCAAGGTAAATGCATCCTAAAAAAGAAGGCATAAGCCATTGAAAACAGGCTCTGATCCAGATATTGCTGAATCAAGCTTTTTTTAGTAAGAAAACAAAACCATGCTTTGTCATTCACTATCAATTTAGCTCATCTTTGGCATGGGTTAGAATTTATTTTAGGACACCCTTTGGAGGTCTTCTAGAAGTTGAGCACCAGAGAGACAAAAATCTTTTAGATGTGGGTACACACATCTTTTTGCTGTGCTTGGATCTGCAGAAGGATCAGTTTTGGAAACTGTTGTCTCACTGCAACAATTTAAATTATTTTGCACTTGATCAAAGAAGCAGTATTTCTTGCTGTGGAAAGCTTCTGTCATGAGTGGAGGAGGTTAGATGACTGTTGATGGTACTTAGTGGAAAGACAGAAAGGCTGTGTTTGCCATGAAGGAACAAAGATTTGGGATGGGAAGAAAAGCAGGGACAGTGATTAGGGACAGTGCCTAGGACAAAGGAGGAGTTGTGATATCAAGTGCTATGACTCTAAAATATGTCCGGGTGCCAGAACAGAGCACAGCTTTTGAACAAGCAAAAGGGATATATGAATATTCCAACACATTTTGTCATTTTAGGTATGTGCTAAACCATATTCTTAGTTTTCTTAGAAGTATGAAGACAGAAAGAAATTTCTAGTGTTTGTTCCCCAAATGCTGATGAAGACCAAAAGGACTTGGTGTCAGTGGTATTTGTTTGACAATTTGACTTACAGTGCACACACACTAACACCTCTGGAGAAGTAGGACTGCGACTCGTGGGTGCACTCTTGAGCCAGCTTTAAATTTACAGTTTTGGTTACTGACGGAAGTGCAGCAGTAGCAGCATGGAGCTCACCCTGGCCTGTGCTCCAGCCCCTCCTGCAGCATCCTGAGTGAGCGCCGAGGTGTGTGCTGAGCCCCTGTGCCTGGGGGCAGCGGTGTGCTGTGCTTGACCCCTTGATAAATAAACTCTGGGGCACCTGCACCAGGTTCATCTTCCTTTGAGTTGCAGTGAGAGCAAGTACAATCAACTCAACTCCTGCTTGTGCCACTGCATGAGAATCCTGTAAATCCATTAGCTGGCTTATTGTGGGGTGCAGTTGGAAGTTTGATGGCTGCAGCAGCTTAGCTGCTGCAATCCCACAGCTGCAAACTCCAGCAAGGCAAATGCCAGGGGTCTTCTTGATCTGTGGTGTCTTTCAAGCAAGCATAGATGTAGGAGTGTAAATTGGCTTAATGCAGTTTGCTGCATTAAGTGGTGCAAGAGAACCTCTGAACAGCAGGTCTGGAATTAATCTTTAATTTTGAAAAGCTATTTCTGAATAACTCCTTGCATAGACAAGCCCTGCATTTAGCTGTGATTAAGTTTCTAAATTGTTTTTTCAAAATAGGATAGTCAAGCTCCTGTACTGTGTCGCTGCATCTGAAGATGTTACCCATAGAAACTAAGCCCCAGCTTTGGTTAAAATAGCACAATAATAGTTTGTGTTCTGGCTGGTCAAACGATAAGCAGCTCAGCACTTTCATCCTTATTTCAGCAGAAAAATGCAATTGACAGTAGAGAATGACTGTTTACTATGATGTGCATGATTAATGCCATAAATCTTTCATGTTGGGATGTTGGGTGAGAGGCATGAATATCACCACAACAAATTGAAAGAAGCAATTTGTTATGTATTTGTGGTTGGTAGTCAAGCTTGGAACTCCATGTAGAAGAAGAAATTAGCCAGAGTGGATGTTAGTTACTGAAACCAGAAACAGCTCTGCCATTTGCTAAGCCTTGGCAAAGATGCCATGCTGATTTTTGCAGATCACAATGAGCATATGTACCTACTTGTGGCTGGTGGTTATTCCAAGTGGCCAGCAGTAGTGTGTGTGCTACTTGACAAACAGTTCTGCTTCTTGGATTATCATGGAGACATTTCAAAGTATGTTTGCAGCATATGGCTTGCTGAAGGAGATGGTTTTAGATAGGAGACATTGGGTAAAAGACAGTAGATCAGCTGCTTGTCACTCAGCTTCAGCTGGGTCAGCAGGGCATTTTGTGCAGACACTTAAAAGAGCAGCAGAGAAAAATGAGAAACCAGCCCCACATCACAGCATTGCAAACTTTGTTTCCTTGCACAGAACAGTGTGCTTTACTGTAAAGCTTTTAATAGAGGTTAATTCAAGAATTTGGTTGTCTCAAAGCAAGTCTAGAGGAAGCAGTAAGTGAGGATGTTGAGGGAAGGAAACCATGCTTATGAGATTTTTGCTTGCTCTAAATCAAAACTTTGCAGAAGGAGAAAACAGGGTAAAATGCCAAAAATTACAAGATCTGTGATGTGCTTGGTGAAGTGGACAGGGAAGACAGGGAAATGAGAAGGAAATATTTCTAGCTATTGCTGGATGTAAAAAAAAAAAAGAAAGAAAGAAAGAGAAAAAAAAGAAATAAATGGATGCTGTTGATGGTGTGTAAGTTTGAGGAATGAGAATATTTCTTTCTTTCATTGATCTCACGATAACACCCATGGCATTGTTGCTGTTGAAAATGAAGGATTGGAAGAGAAGAGCAAGTGAGAACTGCCATCCCCATCAGGCAGAAGCCTTCCCTGAACAGGATTGCACATCTGCCAGAAAGCAACAGCTCAACAGCTGTAAGTTCAGGGTCATGTAAAAGGGGTTTTGTCTTAGCACCTCCAGTGCAAGAAAAAGGGGGATTAATGTAGCATTTGTGTATGTACTTCTAGACACTTTTTTTTAGGGCCCCAGATGCTCTGGGAACATTGCTGCTGTCTGTGGGTAAGCACATGTAGGTGACACCAAGGCTGGAGCCCAAATCCCAGGGTGGTGTCAAATGGGTGATAGTTTGTAATTAAAGGGATCAGTTGCTGAACTAACTGATTTTTCCTGTGGTGTTTTTCTCCCTCTTTGTCTGATCCAGTGAGTCATTGTAGTTAATTTTGGAGGCATGTTTGGCTGATTGGATTTTTGTTGATATCTTAGCTCTCATATGTGCTTTGTCACACCTGCTCACCTTGATGACACGGATGACTTTTTATTTGTTAGCCCAGAAGTGATGCTGCTGTGGGGGTGTGAGCAGGCAGCCCTTGTGCCTGTGATCTGCCAGCAAAAGCTGCTGGCCAAACTCTGACTCAAGCCTCTGCTACTGCCTGACCAGGAGAAATACTTGAGTTTCCTGCATCTTGAAATGCAGGGAAACTCATGGAAAAAAAGAAGTTAGAAAAAAGAAGCGGGGTGGAGGAAATCTTAGAGGATTCACTTTCCTGGATGTAATTTTTGGCTTTGCTGTGCTGCTCCGGTAGATAGCATTTTAATTCTAAGACAAGGGAGTTAAATCCAACTGAGCTGTTGCTCTCATAAAAATGCTGGCCTAAAATGCTGCACATAATGACTTGGATCCTGTTGCTGTCACTCTTTCTTTATGACATTTTTATTTTAAAGACTTCAGTGTAAGCCAAGTAGAAGAAAACCCCAAAACATAACAAGCAGAAACAAATAAGCTTACTTTAAATCACAAAAAAAAAAAGTTAAAATCTGTTTGTTTCTTCTGCCCTTCTGCTTGTGTGAATGGAAGATGGTGTGCCATTTGTCTGCCTCAGACAGAGGTTTTGGAGATGAAGTTGGTGATTTCAGTGCAGTGATTTCATCAGGATATGAAGGGAGGGGGCATAGACAGGGCAGCCACAGTTTTTGTGTGGTGTCCTGCCTTAGTAGTTTAGAGTTTTCATGGACATCTGATTTTTTTTCTTTTTTCCCTCCACCCCATCATCATTAAATTTTCATTCAAGACATTTTTAAACTTCAGTTTAGTTCCCACTTGGCTGCATTGGTGAGCATTTTTTCATCACTGCCTGGTTGCTGTGGTCGCTGCTCTGCTGCCACTCAGGCACTCCCTGAGCTGCTGCTGGAGAAGCTGACCACAGATCTGTCATCAGAGCTCAGCACACCCTGCAGTGTGATCCCCCTTCAGAAAGTGTGCTGGCCTTGTCTCACCAGAGTGCAGTGCCTCGAGGCTTGCCTTGCCAGGAACAACGTGCTGCCAGAGAGGCCAAGCACTGTAACATCGGTTTTTGGATCTGCTTTCTGAGATGGTCATTTCTGCAGGGAGATGTCTTGTTTCTCATGGCTTGAAAAGTGTCTGGGCACTTGGATCTCAAACACCACTACTCTGGAGGACTTGGATTGTGCTTGTGATTATTCCAGAATGGGATCATTCTTATACTTGAACTACAGAGCTTAACTCTGTACAAGTCATGACCCCACTACCATTGGCCAGTCTGGAATAATGGGAAAAGCAGTCTTTCCTATCCCAAGAGTTTTTTGGCTCTTTTATCTGATATGTAATGCCACTCAAATATCTTTTTCTACTGACTGCAAGCCTGTCTCTCCATGATGTTTTGAAGGGAATTGGAAGTAGCTGGCAAGAGTTATTTGGATTTCTTTTTTATTTTGTCCATCCTTTGCTTTCCCACAGGATTTTTATGCCAGAATATGAGGAAATTTTCCTTTCGATTGCTTAATTGCACTACAGTTGTTTAAGTTTTTTCTCCTTGCCTTTGTCACCTACATTTGTCCCCTAACTTTTCTGGTGTCCTTAAACAGTTTAGCTCGAAGTAAGGGACATAAATAGAGCTGGTGTTCAGCATCTCACTTTGTTTTGGAGATAAGGACCTGCTGGGGGGAATCTTTGTCCCATTGTCACCACTGTCTTCCCATCTGCCTTCTCTCTTTCCTCAGTTCCTGTTGCTTCACCTTTGGAATTCTTCCTGAATTCACTGTGCTTAAAATAATACTTGTTTGAACAATAAAAACTGTATTAAAGGGGTACATTATTTTAAATACACATATTGGCTCTGTGAGAGAGGGGTTTGCAAAGGAGGGGACTGTATGCTTTTGCACATAAAGTGAGTATGTCAACAGAATCCTGTAAGAGGTCTGCAACAGAAGAAAACCCTTTTCCCCTGCTTCCTGCATGCTAATTCCAGATACAATGGAAATTCCTACAGCTGAAGCAGCAGCAAAGAAAACCCAAGTGATGCCTTTATACTGAGTTGCAACACTGAAGGCAAACAGCAGCTGGAAACTTGGTTTGATCTTTCTGTATGAATAAGATTAAATAGCAGGCACGGTGCTCATGAGGGGTATTTTCCTGACCCTCTTCCACAAAGCTTTTGAGCACTTGTGGAGAAGTACAGAGTGTCTTCAGCACCTGCTAAAGGAATGGTGGCTGGAAAGCTCAGCACAGCTGAGAAAGACCTAGGAATAATGTGTTGAGATTGCCCTGCTGACCAGAGTGGATGGACTTCTCTGCTGTGTCCATGTCTCTCCTTTCCTTTCTGTTAATGTTTTTGTATTTATTTGAACACTTTTGACATTAAATGTCTCATCTCACTGGGGTGAGAACCTGACCTGGTGGTCGTGAGGGAGCTGGGGGTCTGGGCTTAAGGGCTCCTGGGTCTCCTGGGGACTGTGTGTGAGATCAGATGTGATCCAAGGCAGGGCTGAAGTCTTCCAGGGCTGCTTCTGTAGCCACAGCAGCAATCTCTACTGTAGTGTTTGCTGGTGTGAGCTTTCATCACTGCTTCCATTTTAGAGCAAGAGTGAGAGAGCAAACTTATTGTCAGCTGCTTTGGTTTGGGTTTTGTTCTGTCAAATAGCTTTTCAGATTCCCACTACTCCCTTATTCTGCCTTCCTTCCTAGAGACTTCTTTCCAGCTTCACCTCCTTCCTTGTCCAACTAAATGTGTCGATTTATATGCACTAAATCATGTAAAGTTCATGTATTCCTAACACAGGCATTGTTGCTGCTGTTGCCTTTATTCTATTTTTAAAAATGTTTTTGTTGCCTCTTTTTTGGGCAGATACATTCCCAGATCACTTGTCCATCATCTCATCACCCTCCAAGAGGAAGTGTGGGCTCTAGGTCTGTGAGTGCTCCTGGAGCTGGTGTGTCTCCTGTAGCACTGCCCTGCCTGGAGGGGCTCAGCTGGGCCAGGTTACCTCTCAGCCCAGTGCTGATGCTGGAACAAAGCCAAAACTCAACTTCCACATGTTCCAGGACAGCTAATGTTCATTGCAGCTGGATGAGTGTGTAGCTGTTTCTTGGGTAACCAGTGAGCAACCCATCCAGATCTGCAGTTCTGCTGCGGCAGCTGGGGCTGCTTGGGTTGAGTAGTGATAACCGCAGTCCTTTTCGCTGGAGGAAAGAATTGCATGAGGCATGACCTTCCTTTTTTATCTTCCAGGAGTCTCAGGAATGTGACTTTTCCCCTTTCCTAGCTGGTCTGCTCTTCCTCCCCAGTGTTTGGAGGCTCTCCCCGGGAGCGTGCAGCCCCTCGGATGGGAGCAGCCAGGTGCCTTGGATGAGCAGTGCAGCTGTAGGCACTGCGGCAGAGTGCTTCCATTTGGGAATAACTGCTTTTGCCTCTGATAATCTGCTAGATTTCTCTAGAATCCCTGCCTGGGGAAAGCTGTGACATTTTGTGTTGTGTTGGGAGCTCTGTGGCCACCTTCCCAGAAGCTCTTTCTGCATTTTATGGTCCTCAAGGAGGGATATGGTAGAGTAACTTCCTACTGGGGAAAATCAACACTGTAAACAGAGCAGAGAGGGAAATATATGTTTGTTTTTAAAGGAAAAAAAGTTCTGCTCTTTGTGACTCAGCTTGCAGCTAGTTAATGGTAATTTTCCATTCCTCTTCAGTTTTTCTGGGAGATAGCAAGGTCCAGAGGTTTAAATCTGTGGAGATTTAAATCTCCACCAAAGTAATGGTAATTGAGGCCTCAGTCTGAATCTCAGTGAAAGGACTGACAAAAATTCCTGCTGCCGGGATTGGAGCCTGGTTTAGAGGCCCTAAACCGTAAAAACCCTTGTTGATTTCTGATAGCATCTACAATAATGGAACAAATCTTAAAAAATCAACCCAACCAAACCAAACCAAGTAAGTCAGAAGAAAAATATATGCTAACAAGTCTGATGTCCATGATAGTCCTCCTCTGTAATTTTGGTGTTTGCCTTTTCCAAGTTTACACCTGTTTTGTGTGTGGTTACTTCGTGGAATGATTTAGGTTGGAAGGGACCTCTGAAAGTCACCTGGTCCAGCCCTCTGCTCAGAGCTGAGCTATTTTGATGTTAGAAGCTAAGACAGGATGTTAAATAACTCATCCAGATGAACTTGATCTTCTCTGAGGATGGAGGGTCCACACGCTTTCTGGGCCCCCCCTGCTGGTGTTTGACCAACTGTATGGTGAAATAGACTCTGTCTTTAGAAATGCAAATTTCCTGTGTTGTGTCTGGTGGGTTTTTCCCTTTTACTGTGCACCACTGAGGAGAGTCTGACTCTGTGTCCATCTTTCCTCCATCCACCCCTTCTCAGTTAAGCAAAACCAGTAAGTTCTGCCTTGGGAAAGTTCTTACTTGGGAAAAAAACCAAACCAGCCAACCACAGAAACTCACCCACATTTTTCTCAGCTTTTCTTCATATACTATATGCTCCACCTGCCTGGCCATTTTGGTGGTCCTTCACTGGACTTGATTCAGTATCACGTACTGTAAGTGCTGCTTTCTGAAAAAATGTCTTTTCTGTTTTCTTTCGTTGAGGTTGTCTTTGCTACTTGGTATTTATGGCCTATCCTCCTCTTTAGAGTTCCTTGATTAACATGCTGTAATTAGCAAACTCCTGCTGTAGTCTGCTGCAGACAAAGAGGGAAACCGAAGATGTAGACATTTGTACGTATTTCATTATGTGCAGCATAATGTGTCGTGACAGTTATACTTCGTAGTCTTCCATGAGCATATAACATAAAGTTTAAACAAACATGGGGTTAGAGACAGTAGGGAGGGGTATTAAACCCCTTGACCACATATCACAGGGAGTAAAATAGCTGTGTGTGTATATATCAATGTACTTGCATGTGTATTTGCATGTATATATATATATATTTACTTATTCGACACACGAGTGATTTTGCAGTTTTGCCCTTGAGATACCCAGTCTGTTTCCTTGAACAGAAAGCAGGGAATGTCCAGGAGGTTCTCTGTGCTGTGTGCCAAGTCAAAAGGAGCGGGTCCAGTCCCCAGTGGGTAGGAGTAAGTGGCTGGGTAGTAAGAAAGACATGCAGTTTCTCAGGGAAGCATTATAAAGAGGATGGTGTGAGGTTCTGCTCAAACTGTTTAGTTGGAAGCCCCTTGTGGTGTGTTAATGTAACGGGGGGACCTCAGCTCACGCTGAATGCTCCGGGGTTTCTTTACACTTGGAGTTCTCCATGGGTGCCCGGCTGGTGGCTTTGCTTCACAGCGTGATGTGCAGGAGCAGGAAGCTGAAGATTGAGTCGTGCTTTCTCTCTTCATTTGACACAATTGTAGGTGGCATGAAGAGTGGGATGCTGGGGTAGGAAGTAGAAGGAATTATTTTACTCCCACTGAATTTTATCTGGGCAGCTTGCCCTATCTGAACAGTTGGTTTGGCTGCTTTTTTTCTTTAATGTGCTTAGTATCTGTGATCTATTTCTCTGTCTCTCCCCTTCTTGTAGGGCCATTCCCAGATTAAAATGAAATAGGCTCTAAACCAGCAAGAAAGGATTAGGAAGTTGGGGTGGTTCATGTGTTCAGCTGTCAGAAACACAGCACTGAATCTCTGTTAAAAGCAGCATTTTGCTTGTCTCTTTGCTGGTGAAGTCTTTCAAAGAACAGGATGACTTCTGGTGTCTGTGTAGCTCTCTCTGCATCTGAAATATAGCCCAGGTGTTGTTACACATCCCCCTTGCTACCAACACCGAATGAAAGGACTGAGCTGTTGTTATTGTTGTTGTTGTTACTATTGTTATGTTAAATTCCTGGCACTGAAACCTTGCTACTGACCTCTTGAGTTTTCTGAGAGGGAGTGTGCAGCTGAGTCCCCATCCAACTTTGAAGATTTTTTTTAATTGTTTGCATATGGCTTTTTTAAAGGGGATGTATAGAAATCTTGCTGTTGCTCCTTAACTGTTCTCCTCTGAGGGAGTGGTAGCGCTGCAGTGTCACTAGAAAATATTAATGCGTGTAAACATTCTTCAAAAGGCATTACATCTTCCTGCACGTACTTTATTATATTCCCACAAATCTGACTAGATTTGATAGATAGGTAACCAGGGAGCAAGGATGGGGGAAGCATGCTAGAGAGGGAAGGAGGGAAGAGGGAGTGAAATAAACACAAACCTGCTGTAATTCAAAACAAGGTAAAATCAGATTGTGTGCTTTGGCTAATTTTCTTATTCAGGTATCGATCCAGTGGCTGCTCCAGAGTCTATTAGCAGTCAGCCAGTGAAAATATTTCCCATCGGGGGCTCTGACCTGAGACGGGGGTGAATCTATAGCAATTTGTTCAAACAGAGGAAAGCTTTTTCCTCTGATTTGTATTCCAATTTGCACAGCCTACAGAGGGGGGCCCCATCGTGGGGGTTTGCTGGGTGATGTTTCTCAAATGGGAATCAAGCTTGAGCCAGGTAACCGGCTGGGAAAAAAGCCTGGATAAGCTCTGAGCTGGGCACCCCCCGTGTGCCTCCCTGGGCGGTCTGGGTGCTGTGCACGCTGGCCTGGGAGGGCAGCGGGGCAGCTTGCTGCATCCCCTCTGCATGGGGAACACAGGCCTGGAACGTCCAAGCTGCCCTGGGAAGGACAAGGCTGCCCTTCCTGCAGCCTTTGAAAGAGTGGGGAGAGAGGGCAAAAGTGGTTTCTGCCTCATGCCCATCCTTCCCTCCACGTGTGGCCAGGAACAGGTATCCTCTGGGGGTGGCTGGATGGCTCTCTCCATGGCTGGGTTTCAGCCTGGTTCAGCTGTGCTCTGTAACTGGTTTGACTCCAATTTTCTCCTGCTGGAGAGGGCCAGTGTGGGTGGTGCTTCTCAAGTTAAGAGCCTGCTGCAGGGGTTGCTGGATGCCAATGCTTTCTTGGAGTCTGACAGAAGCTGCCAGATAACAAGAAGCTTGAGGTTCCAGCTTTCTCCCAAAGCTGTGCTGAAGGTGCCATAGAGTCGTGGAGCTCCCCTTCTGACTCCTCCCTGTTGGCTGCCTGTTCCATGGTTGCTTTAGGAGTAATCCAGACAAGGAAACACAGTCTCAGCATCCCTTAAATCCAGATGTTGCAATGATCAAGAGCTTCTGGAAATCTTGGTGGTGAAAAAGCTGATGAGCTTAGCAAGACTCGTGGCTTCCCCTGCCTTTTGGCTCTGCAGCAAGTCTGATGCCAGCTGCTTCCTGCCAGCCCCATGCCAGCTTGGGTATCTCCAGGCTTGGTTTAGACTGTCTGTTACGGCATCAAGGCAATTGTAGAGTTGTGGTTGGAGGGATGTGCAAATGTTTTGGAAAGACCTTTAATGTGCATACAAGCATCCACTCTGCCTCTGAGAAGGCCAGAAGCAACAAGGTTATGTCTTGAAATATGTAAGAAGTGTTTTTCACATCTAAACTTAGCTCTCTGACCAAGCTCCTGGTCCTTAAGTCTGTATTGGGCTTCCACATTAATGTGTGACACCACGTGGCCCGTTTTCCATTAATTGCCCAAATGTGGGAACATGAGTTGGAAAATCTGTTTAGTAAAGGTGGGAAGAGGAGGAAACCATCCTTTGTATAAAATACAAGGATAAGAGTAGGAGGGAGTAACGGGGTGGGAGAGATGTTGCTTTTAGCTTTCAAAATTAGCTGGAATTCTCCTCAGCCTTGTTTATACTTGCTTTAATTTAGTGTTGGTCACAGAAACACTTAGGGGGAGGAAGAAGGCAGGAAGGCAGAAATAAATAATGACTTTAAATCTTAAATCTGTGCAATTTTTAAGCCACAAATTCATTTTTGACTTGGCCATAACTTTCAGGGAACCAGCCTGAGTACCAGGGAGAGCAGTAACTCCAGCTTTGAGAAAGAGTGGGAAAGTTTATGAGATTTTAAAGCAGTCGGGAAGAGATCCCTGCAGTTGATGGCATGAGGGGAATGTGCATGGGGACAATGACAGCAGCATTTTGTAATATTTAGGAGAGTATTTAACAGTACTGGGGCTGTGGAATGAGCTGATGCTGCTTAGCAGAAGGCTTGTTATGGTGCTGGAGGGGAGGGTTGGCAGAGAACAGGCTCCTCTGCCCAGCTGGCAAGGGTGCTGGCTGCTGCAGGAGGGCTGCCAGTCACATTGCCAGGGGAAGGAGAGCCCCATTCCTCCAGCTTGTATTGTGGCTTTCTGGACAACAGGCAGAGCAACTGCAGTGCCAGGCTTTCTGAGCAGGCTACAGGGAGACAATTAAAATCCAAGGTACCACTTGCTTGACATGCACCAGTGATTGGCTCCCATTAGGTGCTGGATTTTAAGCCTTTCATGCCAGCTAATTGGTCCAGTGCCTGCCCTAAGCATGACCAGGGCCCCGGGGCTTCAGCAGAAAGGGGAATGACTCATGAAACAGAGCTGTCAAACTGCAGGTCCTTGGCCTTGCTTTGAATGTGCTGCCCTTTCATTCCACTGTCTCCTTCCTCCTGGGCTGTGGCATAAGCTGTAGGAGGGAATTGAACTGTCTCTGTTAGTTTTGCAGTTTTGGTTCCTGTAGCAGAGCAAGCTGTGCTTTGGTAGTGTGCTGAGGAGATGGAACTCAGCTGGTGTCAGATTGTCTGCATGCTCCCACGGGGGGATGTAGCACACAGCACCCAGCAGCAGCCTGGCAGGAGAGGACTGCTGGGATAGCACCAGGCAGGAAAGCACCTGGGGGCTGCCTTGCCTTGGTTGTAGGAGAAAATGCTGGGGGTGACCCTTGCTGAAGAAAGGGGAATAGGGACGATTGTGCTCACAAGTTATCATAAGGACTTAGGGAAACTTTTCTTCAATTAACATTTAAAGTTTTGTAGCATATTGTCATGGTTTGAGCCTGGCAAAATGCCAGTGCCCCCCATGAAAATACTTACTCCCTGGTACTTGCTGTGAGATGTGCCTAGGAATAAGCAAAGCAGTCCTCTACTTAAAACTATAGAAAACAGAACTTTATTAACTACACACTACATAGGTATAGGAAAGAAAAGAAAAGACAATCTCAAGGAAAATGAAAACTCTACAGAATACAGCTCCTCCTCCTCCCCCCACCAAATTCCCAATACAATTACATCTTCCGGTCCAGCAAAAACCACCCTTACAAATACTCAATCCTCAATTCCTTAAGAGGAGGAGTCCTTCTTGTATGCCCTGGGTTTTTGGTCACATATCACCACCCGGATTGGAGATCGTGACCCCCTCCTCCCATTTCAGTGCTCTCACCACTGAACATGGACCAGAGCTACTTTGAGGGCTGTCTTTTTAAGGATTCCATCGTCCCACTCCAAAACAAAGGCACAGTCTCCATTTTGGGACATCTGTCCCCCCATTATTTCACCTCCTGGGCCGGGAGGCTCCCACACTGCCCTCTTAACTCTGGAAGACGGTGGCTCCCCCTGAAAATAGTCTCTGTATTCAGGAACAGTCCATGGCTCTACAAAAAGCGTCCAGCAAAGAATGCCACTCCACATCTCTTCCACCCTAGGTTCTTCTCACAATCTCTCCCCTGCTCGGTCCTTTAAAAAACTTGCTTAAATCCTTCTTCATCTCCTCTCCCGGAAGGGTCAGTACTCTGCAAAAGCTTTCATTGTCCAAGAAAGGGTTAAAACTCCACAGCTCACAACCCACAAGCAGCCGGACTCCTTCTGGTTCAACCCCCCTCCTCTCCACAGGCCGGGCAGGCTGGCAGCACACGATATCGAACTTCAAGGCCACAGCTCAGCTCCAGGCAGCGAGCACAGACACAGTCTCTCTCTCTGTCTCCCCAGGGAGGGGGGCTGCCCAGTAGCTCCCAGTCTCTCTCTCCTCCACCCCCTTCCACCCTGGGGGGAACCAGGACCAGGCCTACCCCCATCTCGATCCAGGCCCGGGCCTACCACATGGCTGCCCCTCCCCCTGCCCAGCCGGGACAGCTGGAGCAGGGGGAGAGGTCCTTCCTCTTCCACGTCGAAGTCCCAAGAGAGCTTCCCAGGGGCAGAGCTCTGCTTTTAACTCCTGTGTGTTCTCAGAGGCGTGTCCAAATCTTAGTGGTCATCCAGGTGTCAATCGCAAATCTACATCTTCAATTGGACTGACACACTCCCAGAAATCCACTTCCCCTCAAACTACGACACATATATTATGGAGTATGGCTTGGAAATGACTACTGGGAAAGTAAAATGGGGTGTGTGCAGGAGCCAAGTGTGTCCCTGGGATGCACAGCACAGTTTGTGACAGGTCCCCAGAATAACATGCTCTTGGTGTTCCTGCTGTTGTGCAAGACAGATTCATCATATTTCTCCTAGAAAGGGTATCAGGCTCTGTCTGGTTCAGGACTACAGCAAACAGCACCTGCTTCCTCCACCACCCCTGCAGAAGTCTATTCATGTGTCCCTATTAATGTCTTGCATGGTGTATTCCTTTTTTACGAGGTGACACCACTGGAAGGGTTATTTCCCCAGGAATATGAGAGGAAGTCTTCCTTACAGGCTCCACTCACATCTGCCTATTTATGTGCTTGCCTGCCCACATTGCTGGGGGTTTGGTGCGGCTCAGGCGGAGGGCACTGCTCGACTCGAAGTCTCTTCCAGTTCTGAGTCTCATGCTGCCCAAAGTGTGTATGCACATGTGGGGCTGCCTCTCCTCCTTGCCTGGGTCTGATGCCATGGCACCAGAGAGATCAACTCCCTTCAATGGCCCTTGCTCCTGACCCTGTGCCATGGTTTAACCCCAGCCGGCAGCTAAGCACCACAAAGTCACTCACTCACTCACTCCCGCTGTGTAGGGAGGTGGGGAGAACTGGAAGAGCAAAGAGGAGGAAACCCATGGATTGAGTTAAAGGCAGTTTAATAGGGACAGTAAAAACCGTGCATGCAAGAAAGCAAAACAAGGAATTCATTCACTGCTTCCCATGGGCGGGCAGGTGCTCAGCCATCCCCGGGAAAGCAGGGCTCCATCGTGCATAATGGGAAGGTAAAACACAGCAACTCCAGATGTCCCCAGTTCCTCCTCCTTCCCCCAGCTTTACATACTGAGCACGATGCTGTATGGTGTGGAATGTCCCTTTGGTCACTCAGGGTCAGCTGTCCTGGCTGTGTCCCCATCCAGCTTCGTGCGCACCCCCAGCCCCCTTGCTGGTGATGAGCAGGAAGGACCTTGATGTTGTGCCCTGATCAGCAATGAAGAAAACATCCCTGTGTTATCAACACCGTTTCCAGCACAAACCCAAAACAGGTCATACCAGCTATTGTGAGGATAATTCACTCTATCCCAGCCAAACCCAGCACATTCTTCATCCCTTAAAGACACTGTTTGGCATGCTCAGGTCCTGTATCATCCATTGCACCCCCCTTCCTACCCTTTGGTATAATTCACAGTTACCATTCCCATAGCTGATGGACCAGCCCCATGAAAGGTCTGCAGAATGCCCAGAAATGTCTACAAAATGTCCATTGAGTTCATTCAGTCCATGACTTTTGGCTCCAGCTGTTACAGTGGCCGCTTGGGACAGGAGATGGGCTGTGTTGCATGGACTTACTGGGCACCAAAGCCAGCTGAGGTCATGGCACTGCTTCGTTTGCCCTGTTCCTTGAGAGGCTTGTCTTCCATTGGTTCAGGTAGTAATTCCTGCTGTAGTAATTCCTCTGACATGCAGCTAGAATCATGTTACCTTTAAATCGTTGTAACCCATTGTATTTCCATTAGAATCTCCATCAGAGCTTTTGGCTCCCAGCTTGGATGCTTCCTGCTTCTTCACCAGCCTTGTATCTGCAGAAGAGGCATGATTTAGTTGTGGAAGGGATTGTGGGCATGGAGGGAAGGAAAAGGTTTGAGAAATGCAATCCAAAGAAACTTAAGGCAATTCTCATGCTGCAGGATGAAACTTGCTCTTTATACTACATTTATTCTTGTCTTAGATACAGAGCACAGAACTGAGTTTTAACTATTCTCTTGTCTTTCAACAAAATATCATCCCCCTGGTGAGCAGAGACTTGCCTTTCCCCAGGCAGGTCTGATGCTGCTCCCTGTTGTTCTCTCTCTGAGAGTAACCTTAATTCTCTCCAAACAACTGAAGCAGGCTATTCCTTTTTTTTTTCCTACTCTTTGCTGAAACTACCCACTCATTTTCCAGCCTCATTTGGGCTTGGCAGCCAGCAGCATTAGGCAGGAAGGTATTGGAAGGAAAGCAGCATGTATGCCATCAGCCAGATGAACCTGGAATTTCTACTTGTTGTGGTGCCCTAGGAAATCTATTTACAGACCTGGCTGCTTCCAGCGGCCTCCTGAGGCGAGTCCTTCCCAGAGCACTCACACACCCCAGGAGAATGAACAGCTTAGGATGGGGCTGTGCCTGGGCTAAAATTCCTCACTGCTTCCCACCCTCCTCAACCCCTGACACCAGCCATTCCTTAAAGCTACTGAAAATGTGCCTTCCCTGGGTCTCTGACTCATGCCTTTTATCAAGGAACTGGTGTCAGGTACCTGCCCAGCAGCACCACTGCCATGGCTGCATAGGTGAGGGCACTCCAAGCCTTGAGCCATTAGCTGCTACCTTGGTTTTCCCACCCTTTCTTTTTTCAGCTGTGTGAAACCCATTGTTGAAGAAGTTGTGTGGGAGACCTTGTGTTTTCCCTGATGAAGGATCCAGCCTACTGTAATGAGTGTCATTAGGTGACTGGGAGGGCAGTGCTCGGGTTTGCTGTGGGCATGGCAATCCCAGCAAGTTCTCATGGCTGGGCTGACCACGTGTCTGGCTAGCTAAGGTAGGTAGCTCCTGCACCTCCAGCTGCCCTTTCCCCCTGAGTCCTTCCTCCCTGCCCCTGGGTGTTTCAGACAGTGCAGCCCTTCCTGGCAGGCAGCTTGGCCTGCAGAGCTGTGGGCATGTGAGACGGCTCAAGGAGACTGAGGGGCTCCCTGTGTTTGGGCAATTGGAAGTGAAAGTCCTGCAGCCATGTGGGCTCCCACCTGGCATTCCTGTGGGAATCAGGTGTTTGCACCAAGAGTGCTGGCTTCTGCCTCAAAGCAGTGCTTTACTGCTTAAATGCCACCACTGCCAAGGAGGTGAGAAGCAGACACTATTTTAATAAACACCAAGAAGGCTTTCTGTCTCAGTCTCCTACTGCCTGCTCATCACTTCTCTCCCTTGTGTTATTCCTCAGGGGCTGGATTTCTCCAGCAGCAAATCATGTTGCTTATGGGTGGAATAACCCCCCACCATCTCGTAGCACCTCTTTTTCTAGGCCCTTGGGGTGTCGTGGGGTGTGAGCTGTTTCCATAGGAATGCACCAGGCAGCCTTTGCTAACCTGCATGGGATAGCAAACAGAAAACAGACCCTGAGGGCTCTGTTGTTTCCTATACTGTGATTCCCTTTGTGGAAGGCTGGTAAATGTGTAACTGGGCTGTTGGACTGGAAATTGCAAGGATGAGCACCAAAGTGTCTGTTCCAGGCTGTTTGTTGCTGAAGACTGCCACAGCTATGGGAGCAAATGAATACAGTGAGCTCCTGGACTGAACAGCTGACTCCCTGAATATCCCATCAAAATCCTTAATCTCTCTGTGCCCAGTTCCTTTACTCGTGCAGCTGCTGACCAGCCTGCCAGGGGGGCATGAGCATCTGTCCCATTCCAGAGGACAAGGGACATCTGTCCCTTTCCAAAGCCTGTAAAAGGCTGAGAGGAAAGGCAGTGATCTGAATCCCTCCAGTCTAAGCACTTGCCCTCCAGAGAGGAGAGGTGATGCGTTTGTTTCCCTTTTCTCGCACCTCCCTTTCTCCAGGTGTGATGCAGGCTCCCCGAGGTGCCACAGTACCTCTTTCAGCTGTCTGCCTTTGGAGAGGAGCAGTAGGTTGGGAGCAGGATTTTCTCCCTGGAGGCTGCATCCACTCTGGTCCCAGTAGGCCACCATCACTGTGGCCAAGAGCCAACAAAATAATGCACAATGATGCAGTTTGTGGCCAGTGTGCTGCAAACAGTGTCATTTCTGTGCAGCAGGAGCCATGTCACACAAGGCCCATAGGGTCCGCTGGGGTGGAGTTACTGCAAATGGACATGAGATACTGAACTGAACACAGTTAACACTCCCTGAATGCTCCTAAGGGAGGAGGAGAGAGAAGCTGTGTTCTTTGAGGGAACAGGGGTTGCCAGTCCAAGTCTTGCTTGAACACTCTTAATTCGTCTTTAGGACTCTAGGACAGCCTTTGGGTCTGGAACAGGCATTGCCATGGGATTGTGCTGCTAAGTGAGCCCCACTGAGCTCCCAGGCCGTTGGTCAGTGTGGCTCCAGTTTCAGCTCCCCACTGGTGCTGTGGGGATGCCTTGTGCTCTTCCAGCATGTTGAGTCTTTCCATGGCACAGAAAAGAATAAGTATTTCAGGAGAAAATGTGTAGATGCTTCTCCTCATGCCTCAGGTTTTTTTCTGCTCTCTCTGTCGATCTCCCTCAGCAGCCAGGCACCCGCTGGCTCCAGCAGCAGCAGCAGCAGCCTCTTGCCTTTGACTCGTGCTCAGAAGCTCAGCAAGGGGAGTGTGAAGAGAACACAAAGGGGAGCAAAGCTGAGGAGTCTTCCCATTTCCCAAGAGTACTTTGATGAAGGTGCCAGGATCAACTGGTGAAGTGTATCTCTATGACCTTTTGTAGCCCCTGTCAGGCACTTCACAGCCCTCAGTGTGACACTGACTAAGCTGCCGAGCTGTGTCTCAGCAGGTGACAGCTGCTCCTGCTGCCTGGCTCACTCCTTCTGTCTGTCTGTAACGGGATCTCCCTCTACACATCGGCGCCTTTTCACTGTGACGAGCAAAGCTTGCAGTGTAAAGTCAAACAGCTTGATGTGAAGCTTGGGCCCAGCTCTAAGGTGGAAATTGTAGCTCTGTGTACACCTAATGCCTTTTGCATTTTGCCCAGGAGCAATACAGTAGCAATAAAAATACCCCTTAGGTGGCAATTCTCATGACGTTAGTCCCTAACCTGCCTGGAAATATCCTGATCTGCAATGCTTCTGGCCCAAGGTAATTTAGCAGAAGCTGTGATTGCACTGAGCTCCAAGCACATCCGAGCTTTGCTCAGTGAAGCAGTGTTTGTGGAATCTCAAACTTCATTATCTTGGGGTTTGCTGGATTTTTATCTGAAGTTATGTGGGCTGGAAATCTTGCAGGTCTGGGCAAGTGGGATCACAAAATCAATTTGTCTGTCTATTAAATAGGTGTAATTCCCATCCACTGCAGTGAATGTTACCATTTTCCAGCCAAAGGTGGAATTGTATCCATGCATATTTGACATGGAAAACCCATCCTGGGCTTCCACTGGGCTTTTCTCCAAGGTTGGGGCACTTTCTAGGTGTCTGTGTCTCAGTCTACAGTGGACAGTGTCTCCCACCAATTAATGCTTCACCATTAATTGTGAGGGTGGAGAGCAAAGGCCACTGCCAATTTATTTTGTTCCTTTGTTTGTTACATGGGTTTTAAGTGTTAAGTGTTTTCGTTTCTGATGGTTTCCATTTTGTGAAGGCTTTTATGAGGTTTTATTTTTTAATTTTTTCTGGATTGTATTAAGCATTAAAACTGTTGAATTTAATTTCTCCTGGCAGACCTGCCTATCCCCCCCACAAGCTAGCTCCAATCCAGCAATGTTGTCAAAGCTTTGTGACTGCTGCTGAACAGCAGAGATGGTGTTGGTGTCCTACCTGTCCCCTTGTAATCCTTCTAGGAGAGGACTAATGTTCAGGCCCAAATTGGCATGGCACTTGCAGTGGTTGTAGCTTGTGACATCCACTTATTTCCCTGGGCTTAAACACTGGTGCTGGGTCATCTGGGTGTGGGCACCTTGCCGTAGTAAAGCATGGGCATGAATTTCTTCGCAGATCAATCAGCCTAAATGCTCAATCAGCCCAGCATTAGCTCTGTCCTTGCTATTTAAGAGTGGGACAAGGCTGACATTAAGGAGTGGATGAAACAGGCACTTGGCTAGGGCAGGTAGGGATCATGAGGGCTGTGGCCTTCGTGCTCTCTTCATGCCTGTCAAAGCTCTCAGAGTCAGGGCTGGGAGCGGCTGCTGTGGGAAAAGCCTCTTCAGGGGAACAGGAGAAATGGGTTTTGCTCTCCATGGTCTTCTGTGCTCTCCAGCTTGTTCCTGCCATATCTGCAACAGGAACAGCAAAGGCTTCATCAGAGCTGTATTTCTGGGTAGGCTGAAGCAGAAGGGGACCAGCCTTGTCTTTACTTGTTCACAGATACTTGTAATGTTGGAGGTGGAAAAGGAGCAGTCTGGCACTGCTGACAGCTTTTCCCAAGCACTGTTTTAGCTATGACCTGTCCCATATGTGGACTTCATGTGAGCTGCAGGCAGCTGTGCCATGTTTCAGACCTGTGTGGGAGTCTGCTCTTTAAAACAGACCGGGTTTGGCTTGGATCCTTCTCACAATTTGTAAAATACCAGGGAAGCTTCAAAGTAGCCATGTGCCAGAGCTAATGAGGATGACATCTTTCCTGCCTTGATAATGCACACTTTTCTGGTCTCATCTGACTACCTCAGGAGTGCTAGGGCCTGTACTAATATTGCTTTGGGG
This sequence comes from Emberiza elegans, assembly GCA_024865655.1. Classification (NCBI taxonomy): domain Eukaryota; kingdom Metazoa; phylum Chordata; class Aves; order Passeriformes; family Fringillidae; genus Emberiza; species Emberiza elegans. The sequence goes on along the minus strand of JALJVW010002597.1, from coordinate 19,405,446 downwards.
ATTTGGGGTTCGAGTGAGCCTTTTGCTGCCAAGGCCTTCAGCCAGGGCACAAGCCTGGGCCAGGGCCACTGTCCTGCGCCATGGACCCAGAGCTGTGCAGCTGGCACCTGGCCTTAGGAATCCTGCTGTTCTTGCATGGGTGAAAAGTCTTGTGGTGACAGACATGGAATATTCTGTAAAGCGTTTGGCTGCAGTTGGTTGTTAGTGTGTATTTGATTTATTGAAGATTTGCCGGAGGATTTAAAAAATAGTGAAGTTTAAGGATTGAAAATCTGCCCATTCCCAAAGCTGAGGTCAGCTGTGCAGTGTGAGACATTGTGTCCTCTGTAGCATAGTGTCACAAAGTAATCAACAGCTACATTTGGTGTAAAGCCAGTGAATTTTTCCTAACCTCAAAGCTGCTTCTTAAAGAGCATTGTTAGTGTGAACAAAATCAAATGCATGCCTGCACCACTCTGGGAAGGAATGGAACACCAAGTTGCAATTTGTTTGTGTTCATGAAAAACCAGAATCACTTTTTTTTTCCTATTTCCCATGAGTCATGGCCAAATTCCAACTTAGGTTATTATATTCTGTTCCCTAATTCCCTCTGAAGCTTCAAATCAGTTTAGATTGCTTTTCCCTTTCTAGCCTGAGCAATTAGATAATGTTCCTGAGCCCTGTTAACCAGCTGTGTTCCACCTCAGAGGAAGCTGTGTTCTGTTTCTCGTGAAAGCAGCTCCTCTTCCCCAACCTGTGTACATATGAAGTCTTTTTGATGTCACAAATGATAGGAAAATGTGAAGCAAAGTGACCACTTCTCACAGCTGGGGTGTCAGGCATCTCCACACTGCTGAGGCCAAGCTGCAGAAGGTGCTGAATTCTCTCATGGCTCTGCAGCCTGCACCAGCTGCCCAGGATCGTTTTGATCACAGTAACTGATGGAAAAGTGGGGCATGTTTCAGGGGGGGAAATGGTGATTTGGGGTAACAGGCTGCAGAGGAGACAAGAGTGAAAGGCAGGGTTGAAGGGGAGTGCAGTGCTCATGACAGGGGGGATGATGAGCTGCAATATGGGGAGGGGAGGTGCTTGAGGCAGTTCTTCCTAATGGCTCCACACTGCATATATGCATCTAATTTTCCTTGTTGCACGTTCCAGCAGAGCAGCTGGTGATGCTAATTCTTTGCCCTTATTGCTCACGTGTAGCAAGGATTAGGAGAGCTTCCTGCAATGAAGCACACCCCCTCCAACTTCTCCCCTGTAAAACTGAAGATGGTGAAGGGACATTTGGCTCGATCCTTTGCACGGGGCAGGGAGAGGAGGTGTGTTATGCTGCTCTGTAGCAGCACATGTTTTGGATTCCTTTTGAGCCTCAAGTGAGTCAGTGTAAGTGGCTTCTCAGGATTTAAAAGGGAGTAATGAGTGAAGTCCCACAGGTGAAGAGGGGTGTTTGTTTAGTTTCTCATGCTCCCACCCCATCCCATGGACTCCTGTGTGGTTGTTGTCTTTCTTGCTGTGGTGCGGTTTGCTTCCCATCATCACTTGGTGGGAAGAGAAAGGATGTGTGTCTTGCTTGCTGTGGTGGTGTATCAGGCACTACCAAGGTTATTGGTAACCACACCTATTACTCTAATACCTGATGTGAGCTCAGATCCCTTGCTGTGTGTGCCTTCAGGAGATGAGCAGAAAAGATGTCATGTCTCCTATAAGACAGGGCTTTGGGTGCTGTTGTTCCAGCTCAATCCTCCCTCGGTACAGACAACTGGGGCTGAATGCCAGAACAAGTTCCTGATGCAAATGTGAAAGCATCTGGGGAGATGCTTCTCTGGGGACATTTTAGAGCTTGGTCAGGCTGTTCACTGTGGAGCAGCCTGTAGGGAAGGCTTGCAGATGACCTGGCAGTACCATGGGGCTCTGTCTGAGATATGTGTTTCCTTGAACTCCTTCTGTAGCTTCTCTGAGTTTTACTGTTGGCTGTGGAAAGTGTTGACATATCTGTATGCACATATTCAGGGGAAAACCAGTATTGCTTTTCTCCCTTTGGCATTGACCAAAGAAAATTGGCACCAGAAGCCTGTGGCATGTGGGCAAATGCAGTAAATAAGACTGAAGCCTGATGAACAGTTGCAGTGCTTGGACATCCTGTTGATTTTGGAGTCTGCCAGGGAGCTACTGTTGCAAGCTGTGTGTGTAAAGGCAGGCTAGCCCATATAATTTCATACAGTATACAAATAGTACATGTACAGGATATAAATAGTACCTATCTCATCCCAAATACAAGGATGTGTGGTGTGAACTCAGTCACATGAAATATCTGGAGGGCTGTTTGCAGGTATGGACACACTGGGAGGGAGGTGTCCTGGCTGCATCTGCTGTGCTGGGGAGAAAGCTGGTACTCAAGCAGTTAAAGCAATTGCCAGCAATTTTCCTTCTCTGGTGGTAATCGTTCTTCAAGAGACTTTCCAGATGCTTCTGCATCTATGTGCACTTGGAAGTAGCTGTACTGCAGAACACTTCAGCAGCCACATTTCTCATGCTGAAGAAATTTGAAGTTGGTATGTGTTTTTGCAGAGCCACTGAGCTGGTGGCACTTGATGCATAGGACTGGTAGCTGCTGGTGCTGCAGGGGCTTGAATCCTGCACAGCCTCAGGAGGGAAATTTCTCTACACCTCCAAGCTAGTGACTGGAGACCAGAACTTTGGGTGCATGGGAGTGGGACCCTGTGGGTTTACAGCTTTCTTTCAGCTCTCTCCTAGGTCTCTGTGCATATCTCACCTGGTTGCTGTCTACCCCAGGCAGCAGTTCCTGTGTAAGAGTTGTGGTGTCAGAGCTGTGCTGCTTTAGATGTGTTTGGTATTTCTCACTGCATTGAAAGTGTTTCTGTGGTGCTCAAGAGTTCTGGTTACCCAAAATCAGCCTTAAATTGAATGGTTATCACCAGACACAAGAAAATACTTGGCAGTGTCTTGGAGACGGATGATTTTGGGCTTAATTAATGGAGAGCATTCTGTCCCCACATGCATCTGTCTCTGCTTCCTCATCCTTCCTATTGGTATCAGCTTAGGTTTGTTTTTAATTATTTTTTTAAGTGTTGCACAGAGCAGTAAAACCCACATCAGATTACTGAGGATATTAATCCTTCACACTTCTCTAGCACATTACATTTCATCCGATAACAGAGATTTGCTTTACAAACATTAATTACAAAGCTTCATAACCCCCCTGTGAGGAAGGTAATAACCACAATAAGACTTAGCATTTATATGATTTTTGCATCTTCAAAAAGTTGTATAAACACTAAGCCTTAAAGTACCCTGCATGACATGGTAGTGCAATTATTCAAATAAGACGTGGTGAGACAAAGATGCACCAAAAAGGGGAGAACCTGCTTGCCCAGGGTCACACATCAAGGCAATCGCTAAGTACTCATTGTAGATTATTCTTGGTTTTGGGGTTGTTTTCTCTCTGTCTTCCTTGGTGTCATGGCTGAGCAGGGATATATGAGGGTGGTAGAGGGTCAAGGCCATAATCTGAAGACCATGAGGTCCATGGAAGTGAGCAAAAATACAGGATGCCATGCCTCCTGGATGGAGTTGGGATAGTTTGAGATTAATAGGGTCCTGAAGAGCTCACATCAGTGCTCAATGATGACTGCTAGTTTGGAACATTGCTGCTGCAAATGAAATCCTTTGAAGGGCATTGAGCAGTTCCCCAGCTACCTCGGATGACTTCGTGCCTCCCCTGTGGCAGGCATCAACACAGAAAGCACATAGCTGATAACAGCCTGTTGCTCCCCGTGTGTTTTAGGATATGATCAAACAGGGAGAGAAGTCTGGAGGCATGGTGGTTGTAGGACATGACAGTGGCTCATTTTTGGGTGTTCAGCAGCATGCGTGCTTGTTGGCCTGTGGAAGGAGGAGAAGTCCTGGTTGTACCCTCTGCAGGAGCAAGACATGACTTGTTTTTTTCTGCCCTAGTCAGCTTCCTAAGTTTGTCCAGGCTAACTTCTGTCCCTCCAGATGAGGATTAGCAAAAGTGGTTTGCAAGACTCAAAATGGTTCTTGGTCATTTCCCCAAAATTTATACCAAGCAAACTTTCATCACTTCGGGCTTCGAAGTGCCCCATGGCAGGTGTGCTGCTCATCTCAGTGAAACTGACTGGTGGTGCCTTGGTGGTTGGGCACATGTCTTGTGGGACAAACTCTGGGATTTATCTTCACTGTCCTTGTCAGCCATCAGTCTGGGGGACTGCTGGAGAGGTATGCTCCTCTGGGGCATAACCGGATCCAGAGTCTTTATCCTGAGTGCAAAATTGGAGTAGACTGATACTGGGGCCAAAACTAGAGTTTAGAAAGTAAACCAATTCTTTGCCTGATGGGCAGCACCCAAAAAAGGATTTGGTCATCTAGAGGATGGTAATTCCAGTAAATTCACTGTGCATCCTTTCCTCTGCAGACTTTTAGTTTATTAAATGGGATGCCCACTCCCTAGTTTTGTGTTCATTTGTCACAGGGTGTTATGCAGTGGGCTGGGTTGGTTGAGGTCTTCTAAGAAGGGAGGCTGGTTGCAAGACTTTGTACTCTGTGTGGGTTTGCTTTTCTCCTGTCCCCTTCAGAGACCAAGGGATCATTTTGTTCTCCAAGGGATGGACTGCTCTGTGTCCACATGCAGCTGAAGGACCAGGAGTGTTTTAAACAAAGTGAAATTTCCTACTAATATCAAGAGAACATCAAATGGAGCTGAAGATAAGTGATTTCAAAATATACTGAGGTCTTAGCCTGCCCTTGGCCTCGCCTAAGTAGGCCAAAGCCTTTTCCCTTGCAGAAGAGAGCTTGAGAACAAAAGTCTTTAAAGAGCTTTCCTCTTCAGAGATGCTTCAGCTCTGAGGCTGATGCCTGTCAGCATTTTAGTCTCTCATAGCTTTATTTCCTTTGTGTCAAAGATCATCTTACTTCCTTTGCAAAGCTGTCAGCCAGACCCTGGCTGCTTTGATACGGCTGCATTAGTCCCCGAGTCCCCTGTTGAACAAGCTGCTTGACAATGTTTGCACAAATGCATGATCTTGGGTAGAGAATTAATCCCTGTTCTTACCCCTTGTGCAGTCAGCCAGCTGAGAAATTATTTTAAACACTATCCCATGTGGATTAGTGCTTTCCCAATTTCCTCTGCAAGTCGCTGGTGTTTCAGATGATCTTTTGACTCTGCACAGACGCCGAGTAATAAATTCATAACCTTGCCTTGTGGAACTTTTGCTCCTAAGTTCATTGCTGTTGGTCTCTCACTGGGGAACAGCCAAGCCTTCATCAGCCTGCCTCACTTCTTCTCTGCATTTCAGCTGTAAACAGATTTTTTTTTTTTTGCAAAACTCTTTGCTAATCTGTTTTCATTTTTCCTTTTTTCCCCCTCTTCTTCCCTCAGTCTGATTGTCTGAGCTGCTGCAGCTGTGTGTCAGAATGAACTCCATCAATATAGCCAGGATGTGGCATTGCCAGAGTTACCCTTATTATGCAGGGTTTGGGGATACTCCTGAGGCCAACATCTGGCACTTGTGGTTGAGGAGAGCTCTTTATAGTCACAACCAAAAGTTCATCCCATTTGAGATGAACTTCCAGTATTGTGTTAATCACAGCAGTTCCAGTTAATTAATCACCTGTATACCCAGAGTGTGGCCCCATTTCACTGGGAATAGCTGCAGGTGGAAGGGAGACTACTGTTATGATCCCACTTCTCCCTTGAAAATAATGTTGTGATACACCAAAATAATGTTAACTTCTGATTATTAAAAGATGTGTCTGCCCAAATTAAGTTAAATCTGTACTATATGCCAAAGTCAATAGTACAGATTTTATTTAACAATAAATATGAGGTAGAGAGAGAGATAGGAAGGGACGAGGGGAGGTAAGGGTGTTAAAGGGAGATAGACACACTGCAGTCACCACCACATGAGTTTATGCTGGTCTTTTCTGTGGTGGGAGTGCCCAGGTTCTGGATGTACCACTTCTGTGCAGTCCAGGTCACAGATATCCAAGAGATGCATGTGCCACTCCCACAACTTGGGATGACATGTCTGTAAGCAGCTGCTTCCTTTTCTCACAGTTTGCCATGATGGGAATTTTTGTCTGGAAAGGCTACCCAGATCCATTTTACCAGGCCTGGCATCTTCCTGTGTTGCCATCTGCATTTTCACCCCAGTATGCATGGTGGAATTTTGTCCATTGTGCCAATTCCAAACCTTTCACATCCATGCAGGCCTTGACACTCTCCTGTTTCCCATCTTAGCCAGTTGTGGTGGCATATCCTCAGGAAACTTCCTTCTTTGACAGTGCTCTGAGACAAGTTAACTGCATTCTTTGAGTCCTGACAACTACACAGGGCCAGACGTGGCAGCTCAGAACTGAAGAGGCTGCAAGTGAACTTGTGTTTCATCACCTCTGAAAACACCTGGAAATGCCACTTGTCCACTGGGCATTTGCTCCCTTATAATCTCCTAAGCCTCCCGAGCAACAATAAATGGAAAATTGGAGTAAGGAGTGCCTGCCCAGGAGAGTCAGTGAGCCAGATGTGCTGCACAGCTGGAGAGGAGTAGATGGATATTCTGTTAAAGGAAAACAGTGCAAACTGTTGTTACGGTGTTGAGAGTATTTCAGTGCACGAGCTGCATGTGGTGGATGCGGAGTGACGGAAAATGCTCCCTGTGCAGAGCCTTACAGAGCCAAGGGTGGCTCTCCATGTTCTGCCAAAGCGATGGGCAGGGCGTAACCAGAGTCCAAGAGGGGCTGTAAAAGACCTTCTTCTAGATTTTGTGTGCAAGGGGAGATAAAGTAGCAGTTCCTGCGGCCGAATTTCACCACCTTAAAGTCAGTCCCAAAAGTACGATGGCCTGGGTCTCAGATGTGCCCCGCTGCCCTCCCCTGTGTGCAGGGGGATGCTGGGTGTGGACAAGGCTCTGTGTGTTGCACACCTCTGTCACTTCCGGACAGAAGGACCAGTGCTCTGCGCTCTCCCATGGTCCTGAAGACCATAGGTGCCTTCGCATGTGAGGACACCCTTTGATGTGATGTCCTGCCTGGCAGCTTCGGAATGGTGACTCAGTGTTTTGTGGAAATGCCCCTAGCAGATCTGGTAGTAAGGATAAACTCAATTTTGCACATAAACTGGGAATTTGATATTTTTGTTATGTGTGAAAAACGCAGCTTTCCCTCTACAGATTTACAATGTGTCGTCCTCCCTCAAAGAATGAATTTGCACAGAATTTGCAAGTCAATATATTAATTGACTTGAATTAAGATTAATTTTTTTAAGTATCCTCAGTAAGGAATTTAGTGTTTGTCAGTCTGTTTCTTTGTCTGGAATTAATAATGTAATAACACAGGCTCTTCAAACATGGCATGTAATTAGAATTCATTGAAATCTTATGTCTAGGCTAAATTTGAAGAAAATAGGTTGTAATTAAACTAAGTTATTAACAGTTTCTATATCTAATTATTGTGACTATGTGGTTCTCCTCTGGGTTAGGTGGGAAATCGTTATCCCAAACTCAAACCAATTGAGGACTTCAAGTGAGCACTAATTCAGAGAGGAGGTATGCACTGTTAAAACATTACAAATAATAACAAGTCTTTTCAGTTGCAGTGATTCACACCAGCAACATTATGACTAAGATGTATTACTGCCATCGGCTCCAGCTGAGATGGAACTGAGGTTTAAAGATACCATGTATTTTCCCTCTTATTCTGAACCTTAGGCATAATGAGCAGAAGAGAAATGAGTGCTCCCTTACCCTGCTATATATGGGATTTTTTTTTTTTTTTTTTTTTTACCAGAGTAATGTTCAATTAATTTTCTGAACAAGCTATTCCTGCCCCTGGGAATAAGTGCAAGATTTCTGTGCTGTTTATAACTCTTCAGATAGCTTTGTGCACTGTTACTTTTTAGCTCTGTTTTCACCTGGACGCAGGTCTTGCAATGATGTATCAGAAAGCTTCTGCATCCCCTTTTACAACATTTCACATGGGTTCTGGCACTTCTTATGGGGAAGGATTTTCATTCTACCCTCTGCCCCTCCTTCCATTGCCCTCTGTCTTTACTGGGAGAAGAGGAGAAGGCAGAGAAAACAAAGAGTTGACAGAGATGAATATGCCCTATGAATCAAAGTTTCTGGAAATGGTTCTGTGTGTTAGTTACCTTCCTGGTGAGAGTAGGAGACTTGTACAAAATTTCCATTGAACTATTCTTTTCCATCCCTAGAAAAATGCCAAGGAACTTGGACAAGAGTATTTTAAATGGCGTCTATCTAGCACTCCTTTGTTGCCTATTTTGTTACAGCTAATTAAAAGAGAAAAGCCTTTTAATATTTAAGCACCATTAACTCGGCTGAATTATTAAATGTCAATTTGCATTATGTGCATAAAAGGATCAATAAACAAAGAGAATAAAGCAATGGAGGTGGCTGGGGCTAGAGAGATGTCAGCTCCTCTTATCGGAACCAGAGGGAATTGCTCGCCTGTCTGCCAGTGTGTGGTTGGTAATTACTGGTTCTCCAGAGGGAAAGTACTGGGGACTTTCTAGGACTGCTCACCAAAAGCACTGCAGGGACGTAAGAGATGCTGTCAAGATAAAACATTACTTGGCTTGCTTTCCAGGGGCGCCACTCAGCCTCTGTTGCCTTGGTTCTGTTGACAATTTGCTGGCATTTGCTTTTGATGCTCTCTCCCTTCCTTTTGGGTGGAGCTTGGCCTTTGCATTGTAGACTGGAATTAGGTATGGATTGATCCCTGGCTGTGCTTTAGGCTCCGGCCCAAGCATGGCAGAGCACAATAGCAGCCCTTCCCTTAACAGCCCTGCCTGGGGAATAAAAGCTTCCATGTTTTGTGAGGGCCTGCATTGGAGCTCATTCCAGCACACAGGCTTCTCTCCACCGAGGGGCTGTGTCACAAGCAGCCTCCATGCATCATCAGCAGCCTCTCCAACCCTTGATCTTGCTGGGAGCAGATGGGTACCTGGCAGAGGGGTGCCAGGTCTCTGTGGTGCCCCCGGCCCTGGGCACCTCTGCCAGGTGTGCCCGTGAGTGGCTGTGCTGGGGTTGGTGCCGTGGCTGCCTGTCCTGTCCCACCAAGTGGCTTGGAGCTGAGAGCAGATCTTGTGCTTTGATCCCCTGGGAGGTGACTTTGCTGCAGGGGACCTGGGGTGTATGTGGGATGGACACCACTGTTCCTAGAGCTTTGGAGAGGGACAAGTGCCTGCTGCCCACCATTTTTCAGTAGTAAAATTGGGCTTTAGGCAGTGGAATTAAGGGGGTAGCGTTTGTACTTCCATCTCTCTCTATGTTTCATTCTAAAATGGCTTTCAGTGGAATTTTATTCCAGTGGCTTTTTCTTGTGCCTCTTGCCACTCTCTCCTGCTCTCATTCCCCTCTCCCCCCTCCTGCCCTCTGTTTCACAGTTGAAATAGCCTTTTGCTTTCCATGGAAGATGGGGATAGCAGAAGGTAAACATGGACATTTGTTGAATCTTTCCTCTCCTCTGTGAAGGGAATGTTTGCACTGCCATCATGGCATGATTGCCCTCACATCCCCAGCTCTCTCTGAGCTGTGTGGATGGGGCCCTGGAAGCAGTGGAGCTGTGACAGGTGAGGATTTAGCATTGATTCAGTGCTTGAGTATTTACCCAGCTTCACAGCCAGGCTTTGTGGTCTGCACAGAGCTCTGTGCCTCTGCAGAAACTCTCCTGGCAGTGGTGGATCTGCTTTGGTCACGTACAAAGGGAGGTCTTAGGGAGAGCTGGGGCACCAGGTAGTCAGTGCTTTGCTTTGCTGCCCCATGTCTGCCCCTCTCTGGAACAAGCAGCCCTGAGCATACATCATCCCCTTTGGCTCTCCATGTGGTGAGAAGTCCTCTCCTCTGAGAGCTCTTCTCTGCCAGTCCTCCCTGCCCACCAGCCTCCAGTTTCCACCTTGGCACTGAAGAATTTGCACCTCAGGGTTTAGCATTTTGAACAACATCGGCTGGTGTTGCATGGAAATGCTCCTATTCTTATGCAATTTCTGATAGTGTACTTTGATTGCATACTGGTTTGGTTTTTGTTCTATTTCTTCTGTTTTTTTTTTTAATTTTTTTTTTAGTATACCTGGAGCTTGGATTTGTTTCTCTTTCTGTGTTTCCAGAGTGGGTTTTAGGATGAGGGTGCAACTCTGGCGGAGTCATCACTGCAAAGTCTGGAGTGTTCTCCCTGTATCCCATTAGCTGGGGAATGCAGTTTAAAGCCACTACCTCTGCTTTGCCTTATTTTTCATGATTCAGGAACAACAGCTGTCATCTGATATTTTTTTCTGATTTTGATATGAAAAGGAGCCTGTAGTTATTCATTGATTGGAGTTCATGCACCTTTGCTTCTAATCTAGTTGACAGATGATTAGCAAATTGACTTTTTTTCCCCATTTTGAAGGACTGAAGTGTCTGTGCTGTGCTCTCCTTTTATGTCCTATGTCAAATGATCCAGCCATGAAACAACAGATGAGTTTCAAAGTACTCTGGTTTAAAGTTCTGTGCACATGGACCTCTTTGTTGGGGAGTTTTGTTGTACCAAAGGGGTTCAAAGTATAAAAAGGGAGAAAAAGCAGAAGAAACAGCACCATGGTGTTTCAGAAATGAGCTGATCTTGAATTTAGGGGAGAGAGGGTAAAGCCCTTGGGACCATTCAAACAAAGCCCATTTGCCTGCACAAGTTATTAGCAGCAGATGGTGGGGACATCATCTGTTGGACTTTGCTACCAGTGCTGGCAAGCTGCAGCATGGCTCTGAAAGGCATTTTTCCTGTCTGAGTGGGGATATGCAGCTTCAGTGGCTCCTGCACGCTGTGACAGAGAGGCAGAAAGGGGGAGCAGAAGTGTGAGTTGCATCTCCATCTGAGCTAGCCTTGGCTCTCTGGTGAGCCAGCTACTTGGAGGCCCTGAGGATGGGTGCAGTGAAAGCTAAAACCAGGGGCCAGAGGGTCTGCATTCCTTCTGGACGCCTGTAGGCTGAAGCTGGAGATTGGCTCAGGGGACTGGAGACCTGGTGTGAGTTCTCATAAGGGAGACAAATAATCAAACCTACCAAGGAGCCTGGTACTCACCTGTCCTGCAGTACTTGCCTGTTCCTGCAGCACAGGGGTCAGATAAACTAGGGTCTGTGCTACCCATGTCCAGTTGAGTTCCTCTCTTTGTAGCCCTTTTTTCTCGTAACTGGACTGTTTCATTTTTGGGTACTTTACCAGCTGACAAACAAGTCATTCTGTTAGTGGTCTACATCTTCTGGATTAGAGGACTTCTCCCCCAGGCTGCTTGCCTGAGTTGTGTTTTTCCCTAAAATGAATGCTCAGGAAATTTAAGTGGCAACCAGAAAAGAAATGTGCAATATTTTGAGCAATCAGCTTGGCAGCATCACCTCACCCAGTGTGGCTCTGTGGCTCATTGGGTTTTGCACCAGGATTTAGAGATACACGTCAGGCTCTGTAGCTGGCACAGCAGGAAGTGGGTTGGGAGAGATGATAAACTCTCTTTTAGGGCCACTATGAGACAGGCATGCTTTTTTCATTTCCCAACCAGAGCTGGAATCTTCCAGGACAGTGTTGCTGAGGTGCAGGCTCTGACTGCCACTGTATCCAGAGCCCCTAAAGATTTGAAGACAAGCTACTTCATGTTGCTGGCATTGAATTGTCTACAGAAATTCCACTCAGGCATAAGAGTTAGGCAGCAATGTAGAGTTTATACTACCATAATGCTCTGTGTGTGTAACCTCTGTCACTTGATTCTTATCAAACAAAGCTCCTGATCAGTTTTGCTCTTCTACTTGGCACTCTTGCAGTTAGGTGGGCCTATATTTTAGAATATAAGGGAAATAAGAATATTTTGGGAACATCTAGGAAAGCTAGTGAGCTGCTACAGGCAGTGGAGTTGGGGATTGAGGTGATCAGTGATGATCTGGTAACTGATACTTTAGTAAAGCACATAATCCTGTTTAAAGTTGAACAATGGTCTCAGGAGCAGGTGTTGCAGTCGCTGGGGGGTTTACCTGCTGTTCATAACATCTCACATGATTTTGTTGCTGGCATTTTTCTAAAATAAACAAAATTATAGAGATGCTTCAAGGAAGTGACATTGATTAAGCAAAAAGTTATTTTAAGGTTGTGGAAATCATCTGGCTGAGCTTTACAAAAAGAAACTTGTTTTCTGGAGATGCAATCAGACAGAGATGTAAAGACATAGTCTTGGTCTCTTCCAAGTGAAAAAAAATCTCACGCTATTTCAAGTAGCCAAGTTTCTTGCTCTGTGATTACTTTCCACACTTCTGTCATTTCTCTGTGCACTTCTCATTGAAAATTTTATTTTTTTCTTCTTGCTCAAGAGTAGGTGTGAAGTGTTGTGTGGGGTTAGACATGGTTCTTTGCATATCTTGTGAGTGGATGTGGGTTTTTTGTGGGTGAATTTATGTTTTTTATCATGATCAGTGTACAAACACCAAAGGAGTCAGTCACATTTTGCTACTGAAATATGATGTGCTTCCTGTGGCAGGTTTAGGCTGGGTGTACAGTAAGCAGATTTTTCTTCTTTTTTTGAGCATGTGTGGTTTGGGCTGCAGTGAAAACACTGGGGTGAGAGAGCCAAGGAGCCTCAGTGGAGATCTGCCTTGTCTGGGGTTGTACCCCTTAGTGTCAGTAGGCAGGGAGGGCTTCCTGATGTCTTTTGGTTTAGGACAGGCCTGTGGTAGCACAGAGCTTCCCAGGCAGCACATGACTTTGGAAGAGTCAACAGGAAGAGCTCGGACGAGACAGAAGTCCAAGGAGTGGGAGGAGACCCAGGACTGTGGATGTGCTTTGATCCTCTGCTGTCCCTGGGCCTTCTGCATTGCCTCTCTCTGTGCTCGGGACCAGCCTGGCCTTGTGTTAAAAGCTGGAGTTCAATCAGACTGAACTGTACAAAGCTGCCCATGGGGAAAGTTCCTTGCAGGGACCGGGCTCCCTTTGCATTTCATGGGGCAAAGAGGCTGTGAGGGGCTGCGGTGAGGAGAAGGAGGCCCCTGAGGAAGTGCCAGGGAATGTGTTTGGAAGATGGTGGTGGCCCTTGGTATGGAAAGTGGGCTCCCCTGGGCAGGCTGCACAGACATCCAGCGCCTGAGCTCGATTACACTCACCCACTGCCGCCTCCTCTCCCTCTGCTTTTGTGCTGGTCCTAGCTGCTGACTGATGGGTATGGCTGGTTTTTCTTCAGCCATTAATACAATATTGATCCACAGCCCTGCTGGCAGTGTTAATGGACACTGATTGTGTATTATTATTTCCATAATTGTCCTCAAGCTGGAGCGAATTCTCCTTTTCAAATGGCCCATCGATATCATGCCCTGCATTGTGGGCTGGATCTGGCCTGGTTAATTTGTTTTGTCTAAAGTTTCAGCAGAGCCTGTGGTCTTCATCCCTAGTGGAGCAATCAGTGAGACCAGCAGAGCAGTGCTGGGGCACACATCAAGGCAGTTTCCATCCCTTCCTGGAGCAGGGTGTTTGGTTTGGCTGTCAGGATGCTGCCCCTGCAGACCCTTCCCACTGTACAAGACCTTCCTTGCTGCTGCCAAGTGTTGCCAGCTCATCTCTTCCCTTTAGGCATGTGCTGCCTTTCCTTTGTGCCCTGCTGAGGGGACACAACCCCTTCCCTGTAGCTCTCCACGTCTGTGTGCCCCTGCTCTCCAGGCAGATCTGGGCATTGCTGAACAGAAGGGGTAGCACATTACCTCCAGCAGCGACTTCCAGGCCTGAGCTGCCCCCTGGGTGCTGTGCCATGGTCTGTAACTAACAGTGCTGCAGGGCAGTTCCTGGAGAGGCAGTCACTGACAGTGTCTCTTCAGCAAGAAATTCCACATGTGGATTTCCTTAGCGAAATGCCTATTCAACCCCACTGTGGTCTATAAACACCGTGTGTTTTCCCATTTCTGAGAACTCCCTTCAAGATACATCTGTTACATGCCACTTGCTCAGGATGGGAAGGGTGAGGAAAGGAGACAGACAGGCTCTTGAGAGGTTTAAGCTGCAGATTAGCAGCTGATGCCCTCCTTGTTTGAGTGTAGCTAAGCAGTGTGAGTCTGGGGAGCTTGTGAACAGGAATGGGAAGGACCTTGGCTTCTTTGCCTAGGGGATGTGCAGAAGAGGCTGGATGATATCTGCACCAGATGCATGGAAGATCATTTCTTGCCTTGCAAAGCCAGAGTGGTAGATTCAGGCTGAGGAAGAGGAGAGCTCTAGGTGCAGCTTCCCTCTCTCCCACCCTGGAGAAGGATGGATGGATTCAGTGCGTTCAGCTGCAGGTATTGGCCCAGCAGCTTTAGAGATAAATGCTCTCCATCCTTGAGGCAGTCACAGGACATGCAGATGGCAGGGGTAGTGGTGGGACAGAGTCAAGCATGGAGGCTGCTGTTGGAGTGCTGGGAAGGCAGCAGAGAAGTGCAGTAGGTGCTGTGCTGAAAAACAGGGAGCAGCTGCCCCTGTGGGTGCTGACAGTGACTGAGAGAGTGTCAGTGCAGTATCTGTCACTCACCATCCTCTCTGTGAAGGAGCTCTCATCGTTGTCATTTTACTGATGAGATCTGAGGTTCAATAAGATGGATGAATAGACCTGTAAACCAAATACAGATGACTCAGTCCTCTCCAAAAGACCATTTCTCTCTCCTTTTCTACATTTTCATGGTATTAGCAACCTCTAAGCACCAAGAGTCTCATAAAATTTCGAGGTTATGGTAATAATAACATTGTACAGTACACTGCACTGGGAATAAAGTTATTTTATCCACTTCAATTTCCTTTTGTTTTAATGTGTAAATATATCAAGTGAAAGCATAGTAGGAAATCTAGATGCAGAGGCCAAATGCATTACAGTCCAGCCATTTTCTGAGCAAGGCCTAATGCTGCATGTTCACAGTCTGATTTTTTCTCCCTTTTAAAGCATCTGAGACTCAATATGTGGCTGGCCTAGTTTGTATTTGTATTGAGAGCCTTCTCTAAGTTGATCTCTTACCTGAAGGTTGAATAAAAGTGATGATACCTCTGTCCCACAAAATTTCTGGGAGCAATCTGTCCCTTCTTCCCCATAGAGGCCATCAGAGGTCTTCCTTGGACCTCTGCTTTGGGGTTGGCTGGTCTGAGGTCAGGGATTCTGCTCCAGAAGGACTCAGCGAGGGAGTTGAGAATGGCTGTGGTTACTCCTTCATCTCCAGCTTTTGTTTGCCTTCCTAAGGGCCTTCTGTGGAACTGCTCCTCTGACAGGCATGGTCCTGCCATCCTGTTGTGCTGGCAGTGTGCGAGCTGTCCGCATGCTGGAATCCTCCAGGAGACACGGTATGATGTCAAACAATAATCTGTTCTTTCTGTTCAAGCACATTAAAAGTGCAATTAATCCTTGCATTCTCTCTGCCCATCTGTAACACAGCATGAGGTGACTTCCCAGCCTTTGTGTGCTGTGGCAGGCTGAGCTTGGGACAGAGACCTTCCTGAGTCCCATCTTAATGCAGCCCCAAAGAGCTGGGTTTGTTCATCGCTCAGCCCCACCTAATAATGTCAAGTTATGACCAAACCAGAGCCCGTGTCTCAGGCTCCTGTGCCATCTACCTGAGTGCTTTTCTTTCCAAGGCAACCCCAAGCTTTCTGAGCTCCCTTTTGAGATGTCTGGGTTCACAGGGGTTTAAGACATGACAAAATGGTGGTTGTTCTGCTGAGGACCTGGTGCTGTTATTGCCAGAGAGAAATGTTGCAGCTGAAGCAGTGGAGGTTCCCCTGGAGTGATGTCCCTTTCCAATGATTTAGCTGAAAGGTGTTAGGGATGGTGACACAAGGAAGTTCAGACACCTGAGAACAAATCCAGATGTGTATAGCCTTGCTTGTCAGCTTCATTACAGCTCAGTGTGTCCATCTGTGAAGGAGCTCTCATCGTTGTCATTTTACTGATGAGATCTGAGGTTCAATAAGATGGATGGATAGACCTGTAAACCAAATACAGATGACTCAGTCCTCTCCAAAAGACCATTTCTCTCTCCTTTTCTACATTTTCATGGTATTAGCAACCTCTAAGCACCAAGAGTCTCATAAAATTTCGAGGTTATGGTAATAATAACATTGTACAGTACACTGCACTGGGAATAAAGTTATTTTATCCACTTCAATTTCCTTTTGTTTTAATGTGTAAATATATCAAGTGAAAGCATAGTAGGAAATCTAGATGCAGAGGCCAAATGCATTACAGTCCAGCCATTTTCTGAGCAAGGGCCTAATGCTGCATGTTCACAGTCTGATTTTTTCTCCCTTTTAAAGCATCTGAGACTCAATATGTGGCTGGCCTAGTTTGTATTTGTATTGAGAGCCTTCTCTAAGTTGATCTCTTACCTGAAGGTTGAATAAAAGTGATGATACCTCTGTCCCACAAAATTTCTGGGAGCAATCTGTCCCTTCTTCCCCCATAGAGGCCATCAGAGGTCTTCCTTGGACCTCTGCTTTGGGGTTGGCTGGTCTGAGGTCAGGGATTCTGCTCCAGAAGGACTCAGCGAGGGAGTTGAGAATGGCTGTGGTTACTCCTTCATCTCCAGCTTTTGTTTGCCTTCCTAAGGGCCTTCTGTGGAACTGCTCCTCTGACAGGCATGGTCCTGCCATCCTGTTGTGCTGGCAGTGTGCGAGCTGTCCGCATGCTGGAATCCTCCAGGAGACACGGTATGATGTCAAACAATAATCTATTCTTTCTGTTCAAGCACATTAAAAGTGCAATTAATCCTTGCATTCTCTCTGCCCATCTGTAACACAGCATGAGGTGACTTCCCAGCCTTTGTGTGCTGTGGCAGGCTGAGCTTGGGACAGAGACCTTCCTGAGTCCCATCTTAATGCAGCCCCCAAAGAGCTGGGTTTGTTCATCGCTCAGCCCCCACCTAATAATGTCAAGTTATGACCAAACCAGAGCCCGTGTCTCAGGCTCCTGTGCCATCTACCTGAGTGCTTTTCTTTCCAAGGCAACCCCAAGCTTTCTGAGCTCCCTTTTGAGAGGTCTGGGTTCACAGGGGGTTTAAGACATGACAAAATGGTGGTTGTTCTGCTGAGGACCTGGTGCTGTTATTGCCAGAGAAATGTTGCAGCTGAAGCAGTGGAGGTTCCCCTGGAGTGATGTCCCTTTCCAATGATTTAGCTGAAAGGTGTTAGGGATGGTGACACAAGGAAGTTCAGACACCTGAGAACAAATCCAGATGTGTATAGCCTTGCTTGTCAGCTTCATTACAGCTCAGTGTGTCCAGGGAGAATTTGGGAGAAGAGGACAAAATGATGACCCAGGGCTTATCCCCAGGGCTGTTGCTTTGTTGTGGTCTAGTGCCTTATAAGGATTAGTTTAAATAATGTTTCTCTCAAACTCAGGGATATGCCAGCAAATCACACCAAGGTATATTGGCACAGAATAGTTGCACAAAAGCCTTTTCATCCTGTTCCACTCTACCTAATGATTTTGTTGTGGAAGTCCCCATGTGGAAGAGCCTCTGGACAAGCCGTAGAAAAGGGTTACACAACACAGGTGAAACAAGGGAAGTGGAATAGACAAAGGGAAGAGTCAAAGTTGCAGTGCTTACTTTGTATACCATGTGGGGTACAGCAGAGCAACTTAAGAGCAACGTTTAACTGGGAGCTAGAGCTGCAGATAGATATTCTGATTGTTCATGAGGTGTCTGGAAATTAGTTTTTACAGCAAGGTCATGTTTGCAAAGGGAGAATAGAGCCACCAGCTGGCAAATGCAGCCCAGAGACTGTCAAGAGGGGTTACCAGAGCTTTGCTGCTTCAGGGTGCCGGGACCCTGCTGAAATGCAGGCAGCACAGTTTGGGGGTTAGGGGAATCTGGCACAGGATGGGAAGGGACAGAGTCTCTCTTTTAATCAGCAGAGATCAATCAGCATCACAGCCTGTGTCTCAGCCTTGTAAGGAGTGCACTGCTGTACAGTGGGGCTAAAGGAGTTATGGCAGATCTGCAGAAAACTGATCTGAGGGCTGAAACAGCACAAGAGGCTGTCGTTTGGATTATGGTATATTAGCAAAGGTTATGTAGGCTTCTGAATTCCTCCCTTGTCACTGTTGGCTTGAGAGGTATTCATGATGTCTTTTCCTGATAAATCACTATTGTAATTAATGTATTTACATATCTGCATGTATGTCCACACATGTTTGTGTGTAAGCACACATACAGGTTTGTGCTTTCCCCTGGTTCAACAAGACTCTCTGCCATCCAGGCAAGGGAAGGTCACTCATCTGCTCAGTTGTATCAGTGAAGTTTTAACAGTTGGTTTTGGCATTCCATGATGCCTGAGCGATGGCAGGCATCTTGGGAGGCCTGCAGAAGGGGAAGACAGTAGAGGATGAGGGATTTGGCCATGTTAGTGCCATTGTATTTTTCAAGTGGACATGTTGCTTCTGTTTGTCAACAAACTGGAGAGTAATAATAATTTTTTTTAAGTGCCACCATGCTGGAAAGATGGAAGAGATGGAAAATGAGAGATTAGCTTGCTGTATGTGCAGTGCTGCTGCCTGGATGTTGGGTGGCCATGGCAGGCTGTAAAGCCCCAGCACCAAGGGCAGTTTCCCACTAGCCCTGTGTCTGCTCTTGTGTCCCTGCAGCTTGGTCAGTGCATTGTGGTGCCCTCAGACCAGTTTATAAAGGCTGATCTCAGAGGCAGATCTTCTCCACTGCCTGAGCCCAGCCTGCCCTGCTGTCTGTGTTGCTGGTGGATTAAACTAGCAAAAACCTGAGCAGTTCTCTTGCCAAGGTGGTTTGGTCTAGAGCATTTTGGTCATGCCAAGGAATTAAAATGATTTTTAAAAAGGCAGTCTTTGAAGCTCAACTAACCTTCAGGAAAAAGTGGGTGCTTGGTTTGGCTTTAACAGGTTGTGCAAAATTTATTCTTGCTTAGGAAGGCTCTCTAAGGCTCATTGCTTTAAACCCTTTGATCATCTCCCCTGTAGTTTGTTCATTTTTGTTGTATTCCACTAATGGGAGCTAGAGCTGTGACTCCAGTCACCTGAAAGCATTCTTGCAAGCTGGGTAAGTATCCCAGAGGACTGCCAGTGAGACAACAGCTCTTAGACATGTTTGTAGGTTTCTCTGTATCTTGAAGCGCAACTGGAGTTTCCCCCTCAAACAAGTGCAGGTGTGCAGCTGGGCTGTGCAGTCACTTTCAGTGCAGCTCAGCCACTTCTCTGATCACACAAACACTTTGGAGTAGGGAGCCAAAGGCTGTTTGCACAGAATTTCAGAGCTGAGGCTTTTTTCTTTATAAAATCCTGTTCTTCTAGAGCTCATCTCTTCCTGCTTCTTGTCAAGGCTGTTGTAGGATATAGGTGCTGTTTGGGGTCGTTGGGCATTTTATAACTTTGTTTTGGGAACTTTCTGTCTGTGTACTTTTCCACTGCACTGGTCTTCACCCATTTTCCTGGCTGGACTGGCAGTAATTGGTCTCCATTAGCAGCCATAGGTGGAGAAATCTCTACAGATGATGGGGTCCTCTGGTCCTGCAGAGGCTGTTCCTCTGGCTCAGGGCTGAGACAGGCTGCTATTTAATATGGGATAGACTTGCTTTTCCTGCAGTGTTTGCTATGCCTGTTCTAGGGATATGTGCTAATAGCTGTACAGAGCTTCAGGGCCCTTTCTTACTCTGCTCAGTAGTTATCCCAGCCCCCTGCAAGGTAAATCATAGTAATCAGGCTTATTTTAGACAGGCATGGAGCAGTTGTCATTTGACCAGGTCCCTGCTATAGCTGCTTGCACATACTCCTTTCTGGGAGAGACGACAGCAGGAAATTTTTAGTCCTCAACCTATGCAGGAGGGTCCGCCCCAAAAAAGCACCACGTTCTGCTTTTCAGTGTCTAGAGCTGCTCATCCCTACAGAACCAATGGTTTTAAAATAGTAGTTGATATCACTCAGGAAATGGGGAAAATTGCTTAATAGTATATCTCCTAAGAGCTCCATGATTCATTCCCAGAACTGCCTGGCTCTTCCCCTCTGTGGCTTGTGAAGTGGGGAAACCACCGTGGGCAGTGGGCATCAGGAGATGGGCTACTGCCTGTTTCCATCTTTACATCTTCTTTCCTCTCTACAGCTCCTGCTCAGGCCCAAATCATCCATGCTGGGCAAGCATGCGTGGTGAAGGAAGACAACATCAGTGAACGTGTTTACACAATTCGGGAGGGGGACACGCTGGTCCTGCAGTGCCTGGTCACAGGACACCCCCGGCCACAGGTAAGCCTTCAGCCTTGCCTGTCACCCATGCTCCCCCCATGGTACTTGTTTGTAGTCTCCATAGAGAGGAGAACTGTGGGCAGTGGGGTGTCCAGCTTTTCCTCCACATTGGACTCAGATAGGGATGCCCCATTTTGGAAGCACTTAGCTTGTCAAGATATGAAGCATTTAATCTTGCTTTCATGGGAAACAGTCCAAAAGCTTTGCAAAGCTTATAAAGAGCTTCTACTTGTCTTCAGTATGTGAAGCCCCTCCAAAAACCTAAAGTTCAAACTGAAATCTCAAATCTTTAACCCTCTTACTACAAAGTAGAACATCTAGAAGATGCTTCCCATATGGAAGTTGGTCCTTCATGGTCCATCCATTTCTCAGTTTCTCTGGATGTATAGCCCAGGGGATGCTGCTTGGGGGAGCTCAGGAAGCTGTTGGTAGTGCACCTCACTGAGCCCCACACAGAACCTGCTGTTCATTGCTTTGTGGCCGCCAAGCAGAGGCAGAGCCAGACCTGCAGCACTGGACACATCCGTGCTGTGGTCAGAGACACAGTCCAGTGGGGAGGCACAAAGCTGAGCTTGCTAATGGTTGCAGTCCTTACCTGAGTGCCCAGAGGTTTGCACAGAGGCCCATGCAGCCCCTCAGCACCCTTCAGATACTCCAGCTGGGCAGTTCAGTGTTGGTGTGGAGGTGTCCATAGAGGTGCTGGCCTAGAGCATGGATCTGCCAGCTCTGGGACAGAGTGTGGTGGGAGCGGCAGCTGGTGCACACTGCGAGGCTGGATGTGCCAGAATACCCTCAGGGGAGCCATGTGTGATTTGTGCCTTGGCCCCTGCCAAAGACACTTGTGGCAAGAAGCCATGCATCTTCTCATGCCAGTTAATGCCTCTGTGGGCCTGCTTGTGAGGAGCTACTTGGCAACTAGGTGATGACAAAGGCAAGGATTTGAAATGGTTTTTCCATCAAAATATCCTGGAAACAATAAAAAGAAAATTACCTGAGCCAAGTCAGCAAAAACAACCAGCCTAGGCTTGTGACAGTGATGGGCAAATGATACCTGTGTGCATTAGAAATGGGGAATATGGTAGCAGTGTCCCTGCCTAAGGTTGTTGAATGCATGGAAAGGCCCTGGCAGGTTGTAGGGGTTTGAGTCTGAGTATCTGGAGAGATTTCTGGAGCAGAGCCTGTTGCAGACAGCATGAGAGTGGGCAACACTTTGGCTTGTCATTGCCAGACCTGCACAGGGGACACCAAAGCCTAGAACCAGGCATGACCAGGGAGACTGGAACCTGCACTTATAAAATGTGGCATGCATCCTATTTCTGCCCTCTCTCCTAATAGATTGATTTCTTTCCCAGCTAAGCTCTTATCCTAACCTTTGTTTAATCTTCTCTTTCCTTTTCTATCAACCAGTCATTAAAGCATGAAAATGTGGCCAAAACACTAAAATGAGATTGTGATTGAGAAGATTAAAGAGCTGGCTGAAGTGTCCTTCAAAGCAGGAGACTCCAAGAGTCCTGGGGCCCTCAGACAATTTCACAAGCCTACAAAGGCTGAATAAATCCATGGTCAATAGCTCCAAAAATCTGCTCAGCCTGGTGCTCTGGGATAGGATGTAGACACCCCTGCTCTTTCTAGGGCATCAGCACCAGTCAGGTGATGGCAGTGAGCTTTAGGCAAAGTCTGGAAGAGTGGCCAAGGTATTTGGTCTGTGGTCAATGCTGAATGAAAGTCTCTCTTCTTTCTGCTGGCTGATCTTGCTGGATCTCAGTTTCAGAGTCTAAATTGTCCCAGAGCAGCAGGCCAGTAGTCATCAGCCTTTAGAAGGGAGGTTGCAGATACAGAAAACCAATGGGCTGAGAAAAGCTCTCTCTTTCATTGTGTGGAGTGCACAACACAAGGGGAAACTTGTATTGCTACTGCGAGGGCTGTACCTCATTTCAGACAAAAGAGAAACTCTCCAGTCTTCAGGATTGCTGTCTTCTTGCCACCATTCACCATGAACTATCATGCAGCCCTGTTGCCCCTTCAAGCCAGGATCTTGAGACATGTAACATAAGGACAAACAAATAAAAAGGTGACTTGAAATCTGAAGGGATTTTTTTTTCTTTTTTTCTGTATCTTTAAAAACAAAATTTTTTGTGCTGCGAAAGGATAACTTAGAAAAATAAAATACACAGGGGTTCCCAGTGGGAAAGGGGAAAGAGTCAGATAGCAAGTGCCTTTTCTCGCTCATGAAAAAGCAAAAGTAGAAATAGCCTTGCTGTCCAGAAAAAGATGAGTGTGGACTGCAGTCAAAGCTCTAGCTGTGAGCTGATGTCTGCTATAGTGTCATGGCCTACCAGCCACACAGGGTCTCAAGGCTGAACACTGGAAGTCCTGTGCTGTGCAAATGGTGGCATAAAACTGAGCAAGCTGCTGGGTAATCAGAGCAGGAGTGGCAAACATGCAGCGCGTGTCTGGGTGAATTGAGGGGTTCCCCTGGACTCTTGGACATGGGGACTGGCAGTGGACCAGAATCAGCAGCTGGGCTACTGAGACATACTGAGATCAGTAGTTGAGCATTGGTAAATCTGGTGGTGCTGTAGGACCTCTTTATGGAAGTAGCTAGGGAAGAGGGGGAAGAGCAACAAAGGGAGTTCAGATGAATCTTGGGATCTCTGTTTTGTGTCCCTGATTTCATTCCTCTTGTTCTTCCCACACAGGTGAGATGGACCAAAACTGCTGGCAGCGCGTCGGACAAATTCCAAGAGACGTCAGTGCTTAACGAGACCCTTCGGATTGAGAAGATCCAAAGGCTGCAGGGGGGCCGCTATTACTGTAAAGCAGAAAATGGGGTTGGGGTCCCTGCCATCAAGTCCATTCGAGTAGATGTGCAGTGTAAGTCGTTTAGCGGCAACCCAGACCTTCCCACAGTTCTACTGCGTGTCTCTGCCTCGCTGCGGGGCCAGCAGGGACCTGCATTGCCCTAGGACCACGTGCACCTGATTCAGGAGCAGAGGGACTGCCGTGCTCTCCCCAGCGTCTTTTTTGCATGGGAGATTAGATCCATCCCTGCAGAATACAGCTCTGCTGTCCTTGTGATTCATTCTTACCCAGGTGTTGTGATGTCTGTCACTGACAGTGTTACCTAGCATGTGTCCGGGATGTAGCATTGGGCGTGGTTTCTGCTTTCTTTGTCTTCCTTTTGAAGCTGACAGAGCTTGAAGAAAGCAATTTTTCTTGAAGGTGGTAGTGCCCCGCATGTTGGGGGCATTCCTGAAACCAGTGTCCTGTGTCCAGCATTTCTGCTTCTGTAGCATGCTAGAAACAGAGCTGAAAACTCTGGAATGCAGCTGAGAGGCTGAGCTGTGATAGGGTGAATGTGAAGGTGACTCAATGTTGCCCTGTTGGTCATAGTGCCCATAATGTGAAGGTGACTCAAGATTTCTCTTGCTGGTACCCATCCTTCTTGAGTTCTGGAGATGCTGCTAGTGGTTTTCCACCTTGGGCTTCAAGTTTTGAGGGTTTCTCTTAATGTTTGTTTCTTGGACTCAGTGTTTATTCTAGGGTTGCTGTGATCAAAAGGGAGGGAAACTAAACTTACTCTGTAAGGCCCAAATGGGAGAAATCCAAGACAATGTCTAGGCAGCTTGTTTTGCTCTCTTGGAGAAGGTTACCATTACATTGTCCTTGACTATCCACTCTTCCAGTTTTCTCCAGCGCAACTAGCACCAAATCACTCTCCTCACTCATATTATTTGAGAAGGCAAGAGGTTGATGCTAAAAAGTTGTAAAGTATGATAAAGCAGCTGAATCTGTCCCTGAACCTGTCATGAGCTGTTCTACATTCCTTCTAGCTGTTCTCCTTCCTTCTGAGCTGAGGGGCACTGTGGTTGTCTGCCAGTGGAACAGCCTCCAAGCTTCAAAACCCCAGTACATGCCTGGAGTCTGGACAGACCTTTTTGCTGGCAGCAACTGCTGCCTGACTGCTTCCTTTTTGTCCTGCTGTCCAGCCCAGCTGTGATGTGACTCTCACAAAATGTGCCACAGACTTGGGCATTCTTAGCTTTTGGCAGGTTCATGATCCACTGTCATACTGTTTGGCTGGGAGTAGCTCCCTTCTGTTCCTTCCTTGCCCTACCCTTCACTGGAGTAGTGTATTGTGGGCACTATCCTGTCTAGGCTGTGGAAATGGATTGCTTCAACTGCAGCCACTGTGGATAGGATGAGTGTTTTTTCATTGGCATTGAATCACTTTGTTTAAAGAATCCACCCTGGATCTGCTTGGCTTCTCTGCCTGTTTCTTCTCCTCCACGTAGTGGAGGCATATGATAAATCCCCATTGCAAAGGATACTTGGTTTTCTCAAGGCTTAGTGTGACACCTTGCCAGGGCCTGCATCTCTAGGAACAGGACTGTGCCATGAATCTCTTCATGCCCTGAGGGTGCTCCCTCGGTGCAGGCTGGAGCTAGAGTGATGTAGCGTCCCGTGGTCCCTCATGCAGCTCTGACCTGTAGAACTGTGGGGCTAATGGGGTGGCCAAGGGCTTTCTCATACTAACATCTACTCTGCAGATGGACTTGGTACTGCACCTCTGTTCTGCTCACTTGGTTTTTGGGGAGGAGAGACTATTTTCTGCTAGTATTTGCAGTAAGTACAAGGGAACACATGGGAAAAGCCACGCTTTTTGTTGAACGCTCACCCAGGCAACCCTCAGCTGAATGAACCAGAATTTGAAAACAAACCCCTTCTTTTCCTGCATCCCATTTCGTAGTTAGAGGTAAATAATCACCCTCATGTGTACCTTGGTGTCCTTGACAGCTGCTGCTAGTTCTCAGTCATACTTTTAGTGTTTGGCAGTGAGGTTGCACAGGGAGCACCGTTGGTGCCAAGAGGATATTAAACTGGAAACACTAACCCATGTAGCGTAATATTCCTCTGCCCCAAGCAGGCATCAGTGAGGCTTAGAAGTATTGGTTGGATACTGGCAGAGAGGCAGCTGCTCTGAGTATTTCCATGTGGGTGAGAGAGAAGGTAAGGAAAAGAAAAGAGTGAATGTTTACAAGCTTTTATTGTGCATGAAACATCCCATGTGATCATTTCCGTGAACACACTTGGGCCCAATTTATCATTGAGCAGCTCACTCCATCTGCCCCAAGCAGGCATCAGTGAGGTCTTATATTGGTTGGATACTGGCAGAGAGGCAGCTGCTCTGAGTATTTCCATGTGGGTGAGAGAGAAGGTAAGGAAAAGAAAAAAGAGTGAATGTTTACAAGCTTTTATTGTGCATGAAACATCCCATGTGATCATTTCTGTGAACAGCCTTGGGCCAAATTTATCATTGGAGCAGCTCACTGACATCAGTGGCACTACTCGTACATCAAGGACATACACATTGTTGTAGGTCTTATTTCAGCTTTTCTCAGGAGGGCTAGACCTAGAGATGACTTTTACAAAAGAGGGCTGAAGAATTCAAAGGAGGAAAGTTTTAGCAACCAAAAAGAAGGTGTTGTTTTCTGTGTGGGGAGTAGCTGGCAGCCAGGAGACGGGAATGGTGAGCTGCTTCTTCAGTTAGTAAGGCAAGTGATTTACCTGCCGAGAAACAGTCTCAGAAGGATGGCAGCTACAGAGTCACTCCTATGAAGTTTGAACAAATAAAGTAAGGTTAAAGACAAGGAGGAAAAGAGGAGAGATTGTGCTCAAGGTCCTGGTCCAAAAGAATTTGATGCTCAGTCATCCTGTGGCCACCTGAAGACAGCATTGTATGGAGAGCAGGCTTTTTTTTTTCCATCTGCATATGGGTTTTTTTCAGCCGTGGGTGTTTTTTGGTTGGTGGAGCTTTTTTTATGGGATATATTTTGTGTCTTGTCATTATTCCATTAATGGCTCTACTCCTATCTCTGAACTGTGGTCAAGCAGACAAATTTCAGGTCTCATAACAACTGCTGTCTGCCGAGTATACTGCTCATTAAAAGATGCAAACCCACGAGTTGACACTTGTGATTCAGCAGAGAGCATACATTGTTTGGATGGCATGTTAGCAGAAACTCATCCCTGCTTTCCTCTTCCTTTCTGGAAGTCACAACTCCAAACGTACAAATCTGTAAAATAAAATATTGTGAAAATTAGGTGGCATGGGAGGGCAGGAGGTGATGAGCATGTTAAGCATGTGCAGAGGATCATGCTGGCAGCAGAAGAGGATGCTGGGTACAAGTACCTCAGTTTCCTTGCAGCTGAAAGATGGTGTCACAATGCTCCTGAAAATATAGAATTGCTTCAACTTGAGCTCAAAAGGTGCCTTATAGACACACTTAAACACACAGGGACTG
This sequence comes from Emberiza elegans, assembly GCA_024865655.1. Taxonomy (NCBI): domain Eukaryota; kingdom Metazoa; phylum Chordata; class Aves; order Passeriformes; family Fringillidae; genus Emberiza; species Emberiza elegans. The sequence goes on along the minus strand of JALJVW010002597.1, from coordinate 19,378,887 downwards.
ATTTCCATTTTAGAGGGCCAGTTCTTGTCAAAAGGGATATTTACATTTAACCTCAATCTCAAAATGGTTTTGTGAGGAGAAAGATCCACTGCCTCTGAAGTGTGCCCCATGCTACCTTGGTGTTCAAACATTGATACCTGCTGCAGCTTCTGAGAAAATCATCCCTTTTTAGCAGGTGGGCAACTGTAGTGGGGCAGTATGCTCTGGGTGGATGGAGAAAATCCTCTTCCTGCAGGGCTATTGCTTCTGTCCTTGCAAGTGTAGGCACTGATAACCATTGATTCAGTCACAGTGGCTGCGTGTCTGGTGCAGGTACAATAAGGAAATTGAAAGGAGCATCTTCTGTAAAGAAAGAGAACAAAAGAATCTGATCAGTTTAGGGAGAAGTGATAGTGTTACAGTGACTAGAAGTTGCCAACGGACAGTTGATACAGACTTTGAAGAAAATACACGGAGGATATTTAATAGGAAGAGAGAAAAATTATGCATACCTATTACAGGGTTTTGCATCGCGTATTACTGCGATTCCTCACAAGCTTTGCTCTGTCTAGATGAATTTCCAGCTCAGCTCCTTGATCTTCTCCTGATTTTTTACTTTCATTCCTTGTCTTGAAGGTTTGTCATGCCATTTGTATGGACATCTAACAGCCCTGGGCTTAGCCCCATGATTTCAGGAGAGATTTGGGAGCTAGAAGATGGAGAAATTATGGTGGAATAGAGCTTCCTGGGATCCTCTCACTGAAGTAGAAAGTAGTGATTTTCTGTAGGGGGGTACCACTGAGGAATATGAGGCAGCCCGCTGCTCTGAGACACATGTGGCAGGCAGGTGGGGTTTTTTTTGAGGACTGCATGGGGCTCTGCAAACCAGAGACTGCTTTCTATTCCCTGAAGGTTTGTGTGGTGAGCGGGAGAATTCTGGCTTCTCCTGTGTGTTCCCTTTATATATTGGTTGTACTACCTGCTGTCAGGTAGTAAAACTGCTCTTAAATCAGCAGTTGTCATCAGCCAGATGTGTGGGACCTTCCCCTCTCCTCAGTGGTACCTGGAGCACCATCTGCTCTGCAGGCTGTGCACGCAGACCAAGCTTTGCTAACAGCGGCTGCGACCCTCCCTACCTCCCTTGCAGATCTAGATGAGCCAGTTCTCACCGTTCACCAGACTATCAGTGATGTACGGGGCAGCTTCTACCAGGAGAAGACCGTCTTCCTGCGCTGCACGGTCAACTCCAACCCGCCAGCTCGCTTCATCTGGAAACGGGGAGCCGAGACACTTTCTCACAGTCAGGACAATGGTGTGGACATCTACGAGCCCCTTTACACACAGGTGAAAATGAGCAAACCTCTGCCAGCTTGTGTTGAGTGTCTTGCTGATGCTGATGTGGTGGGTGGTGTTTCTGTCCCTGCATGGATTATGATGCTGGGGAGAGGGTGCAGGCTGCCTCCAGAAGGGCAGGTGGACCTTCCTTCTGCATGCAAATTCCCAGGGTACAAGAGGAGCAGAGCAGTAGGAGGGAGTGGGGCCTAGGAGGACCTTTCTCCTTTTTATCACTGTCCCTGAGAGCAGTGACATAGTTCCCCTACTGAAGTTATGCATCTGTTGGATGGCTGAGACTAAAATCCAAAAAATCTGAAGATAGAGTTTATCCTTTCTCCCATCACTAATTTTTTTTTCCCTAATTGAGTGCTCAGGCTCCATATATCAGGGAAGAGCTTCCTGTTTAGCAGTGTGAGCAAATGGCAGGCATTGCTGTGGGATCCATGAGTTTTCCTAAAGGCCATAAGTAATGGGGAGCTCAATGCCTGGGCACTTCCTGACTTGTCCTGGGACAAGGTGTCCATGTCTTTTCTCCTTCTCCTGCTTGCCTGTGTTTGACTTGCCCTGCACAACCAGGTTTCCCCTGCAAACACCACTTTCTTCACAGTAATTAGCCAGCCAATGCAATGGGAGATGGAAGGGAACTTTTCTTTTGCCAGGGCACTCTGGGCACATTCCCCTGAGCTGAGCTCAGGAGCTGAATGTACTTTAGACACTAATCAGCCCCAGTACTTCCAGCAGGGCTGCTAGGGAGCACATGGCAGGGATGAGTGGGAAGGGAGGGCTGAAAGAGCAGCTCTCCAGGGCTTCTGTTTCATCCCAGGCACCTTGCTGCATTCCCAAAGCACATTCTGGCTGAGTTTGATTTCTGAGCAATGCTCCAGGCAACCTTTAAGTTAATGTAGTCATGTTCATATTTTATTGAAACACGCCATCTCTGTAGGTCGTGGAAATGGGCATCCAAATGGAAATATTCAGGGGGATGAGGAGGGAGGAGACAGCTGCAGGTTAGTGGCAGATTGGCAGAAACACTGTAGGTCAGAGCTGCTGTTTGGCCCTGCAGACAGCTTTGTCTGTGCGCTGTGTGGCTCCCAACTAGGACATCCCTGGCCTTGGAGGAAGCCACCATGGGCTCTTCCAGTTTTCACTAGGCTCAGTGTAATTAACAGGAGATGTTGCCTAATGAGAGGATGTCTTAGGACTTGGGATATTTTCTCTAGCTAAATAAGGCATCTGGCAAAAATTCACCATGTTGCAGCATCAATGTTTAAATGGCCCAGCATGCTGCAGCTCCTGTCAGGCAGTGCTCATGACATGATGGGTCATTCCCAGCTCTGACAGAGGGTGTTGGGACTGCTGTGCTCAGACCGGCATGCCCGTGCGATCCTCTCCTTAACACCAGCATAAGCCTGTAAGTTTGGGTTGGTAAGAGTTGAAGTTAACAAAAACATACCTCTGCAGTGCTGTTGGAAGGGGAAAATCTGGCTGGAATATTTAACAAATTATCCTTCACTGGAGTTTGCAGCATTGTCTTAAAGATGAACTTCTATCAGTGTAAGGTTTGAATAGGCTTTTACACTAAAAATGAGGTGAAGATTTCACTGTTTAAGCTTTTTAAAACTTACTTACACTGAGAGCTTATACCTGTTGTTATTTTCGTATTTCTAGAGTCCCACACTGTTGTATTTCATATTTCAAGAGTCCCATACCTTCCCAGTGTTTGCTTATGGCTGCAGATGTTCACAGCACACACTCCTTCATCTGCATACTGTTCCTCCTTAGTCAGGGTTCCTCCAAGGCTCTCCCTGACTGGCCTGCCCACCCCCTTTTATCCCAGTTACCTTGACTAGCCACAGCTGCAGCCCAATGAAGGACATCACATATACATATACAGATACTCAACTGCAATACAGATATTTTACTGGGACTCAAGGGCCACCTCTACTACATATACCCACATACCTAAATTCACTAATCAATAAACAGGAGATACATATGGCCCTGTAAGTGTGTAGATGACATGCATATTGTAAATGCCATCATTTGTGTGGCATAGCAACAATTCTCAGGGGACAGGACTCTCTTGGGTTACCGGTGCCCTATGTTTCTTCATTCTAATTTACTCACTCCACATCCTTGTTGTCTGCATATTAGCATTCCTGAGCTCATTGTTCAGTCCCTTGAGGTTGTCCTCTGGAGGATTTGTCATGCTGACACTTCCTCACACTTGCGGGCGGTTATGGAATGGTTTCTCCAAAAGAGATTTAGACAAGCTCAAGGAGAACAACAGCAAGAAGCTGTCAGCAGAAGACATATGAGTTGCAGGGTGTGCAGACCATAGGATGATTCTCAGATCTTTCTGCATTCCATAAATAAAAGTCTACAGAACACGTCTGTCGTTAATGTAACAACTTGATTCTGTTTCTATAACAAGCCAGTAACTAATGGAGTGCAGGCAGTGATTTTATTTGTTACCTTAGAATGAGAAAAGGCTATCAAACTCTCTGCAGTCACTCTGGATTTACATCAGCATAAATGAGATTAGAATCTGGAGAAGAGGCATCAGAAAGTTTTGGAAGTTCTTTGAGTATTTCTCTGATTTTTTTTTTCCTCCTGTACTGCAGATTTTTAGAGCATAATTGTTGAACTTGTCATATTTAGGCCAGTATGAGTGCCTCAGTCTGCTCTGACTTACTCTGGTATGGCAATGTTGAGTCTCCAGTGACTTCCTTTGGGTTCCTACTGACATATCAGAGTTAGATCTCAGGGTCTGGGATGGTTAAGGTTTGTCATGTTCTACAAGATGTTTCTGGCAGTAGTTAATGAGGAATTATGTCCAGACCTGTTTGGCAGTGCTGTCAGGCCATGTCAGTCAGTTGCTGGGTGTTTTGTGAAACCCTGGAGGTGAAATGACCACTGCAAACATTTTGTGTCTCCTTTACACAGAGCTGTGGGGAGCTTGAAATCTGCACAGCTCCCTAAAGTTTTCATGGGAGCTGCTGGTAATCTGTGAACTTTGGGACAGGATATGGGATGATATCAAATGATGATCTGTGCTTTGGACACCTGTGTCTTTTCTTGCCCCTATTTTTCCCAAATCCCAGGGTGAAACCAAAGTCCTGAAGCTGAAGAACCTTCGACCTCAGGATTATGCCAGCTACACGTGCCAGGTGTCTGTCCGCAATGTCTGCAGTATTCCTGACAAATCCATCACCTTCCAGCTCACTAACACCACAGGTAAGAGGGGACAGGAAGGGTCCCTGCAGCCCTCTGACCCTTCACCTCCTCAACAGCGATTACTCCTCCAGGAGGATAACACAGCACTCTGTCCAGGGTCTGCAGCACCCCGACCTCACTGACATGGCCGCTGGGATTACAGATCCTTCACATGGAAGTCTTGTGGCCAGGGCTGCTCTAGTTTCTTGTAGCACTGCATGTGGCCAGGCCTGCCATGAGGTCATTAAAACAGACTATGTGTAGGTGTTGAGGCACTATGTAGCTTCTAATTCGTACACTGTTTTATTTATTTATAATTCTAAGTGACTTTAAAAATAGATTTGAAACAGTCTAGAGTGGGGCAGTACTGCAGGAGTTCTTACAAATAATTCATCCATGTGTGACTCCAGCCTGGTTTGCCAGGCTGTGCTCTAGGCACCTCCCAGGTAATGGGCTCTGCTTGTGCCAGTGTTTGTGGAAAGCATACATCTCCAGTGCCTTCCCAATAAATATATTTTACACTCATATTTGTGCTGGCAGTGCTTGAGGGCACCTCCAGTTGTGAGCAGATTCACTTTGGTGCCTCTTGCTTGATGTGCAGTAAGTGAACGATAACTGAGTGTCATGTAGCAAATACTGGCAGGGACTTGATTGCAACCTGTCCATTAAAAAAACCCAAACCAAAACCACACAAACAATAAAAAATGCCCACCCATAAAGCCCCCATGTGTGTTGAATATTTGCAAATAATAAGTAAATGTCAGGAAATTGTTTCCAGCCCTGGAGTATTCAATGATCAGAGAGAAAGGCATTGTAGCTGTTTGAATTATTCACCTCTCTAATGTAACACAAAGCAGTTTGCATCCCTTGTGTCATCTTTCTGCAGTGGAAACAGAACTTTTTTTGATGTTGTTAACTGTTGACAGGATACTGTGGATATTGTTTAAATTATGTTGATTGATCTGAGTTCCAAGGTGCTGAACAATACTTTCCTCATTTTATGTAGGAAGAAGAAAAATAATGAGCTTAAGAAAGCGAATTATGGCTAATGTCAGAAAAAAGTATTCTCTTTGTAGTAACATTTCTAAACATGTCTCGAACAACTCACCCTATTATCTGAATTTCTCTCAGGATGAGAGTGTAGCAAATGTTGAAATATTCCCTCTAAAAACTTATCCTCTGTTCATGATGAGGAAAGGGATCTTATACAGCTCTTCTTCCCTGTGTACTTTTACCTTTGAAGAGTTAGAAAATCAAATTTCTCTTTATGTCAACTCCCCCTGCCAGCCCAAGCACAGGGAAACTACTCCTTTCAATCCGGGCCCTGTACTAAGTGAATGGGGAAAATGTATTTTCAGGTTGTCCTTGATGACAAGTCAGCGATATGGCTCAATTAACACCAGCTTCTTAAGCACATTTATCTAGGGTTTTTTCTACTCTTTTTTAATTATAAATGCATATTTATACATAGTTACAGTGGAGCCTGGTACTACAAGCTCAAAGGGGCCATGAAAAGTGTGTTCTTTGCAAATTGTATTAAAAGTTGGCAGTGAAAATGAAGCTGGCATTGCAGTGTGAGCAGGGTTTATGTTAAATAGCATGGCTATATTTAACATGAAATATTATATGGGTTACTTGCCCTGTAGGTAGTATTGTGCATAGGTGAGGAAATATTTAAATTAAATTCTTTAATTCTCTCCTATTTTGCCTAGGTCTTTTCTCTTCCCCTTGCGCTCGTGCTTTCACAATTTCTTTAGACCTGGCTGTGCCCAGAATCCTGAGCAGCTTCACTCAGGATGCCTTTGCCTTTATAACTGAGAAGGGCCCAAAGGATGCTGAAATGCTTGGAAATTTCTCTCTCTTAAATATTTATAATCCAGGCACTACAGACCTTGAGGTGAATTGGTGGGTCAGGTCCGGTCAGGCCAGGGGAATCTCCTCAGCTCATTTGCTGTTCCTCAGCTGGCTCCTCAGTGTCCTTTGGGCAGATCACAGTCTCTGGTAAGGAGACGGACTTTTCCCAAGCTCTGCTCAGCAAATTGGGCCTTGCAGCAGGGAATGAGTTCTTCATCTGCAACCTTAGTGGGAGGGAGATGTCCCTGCTCCCTCTCTGTTCTGCTGCAGTTGCCTGGCTCCAGAGCAGCAGGTTGGGTCTACAGAGCCACAGAACCAGCTCAGCACCAGGCTGCCATCACCTGCTCCAGCAGGCTCAGCCTGACTTTTCCCCCTTCCTCAATTTCTGCAAAACTAACCAGCCCAGCTGGTTAATTCTCCTGCAGTTTTACTGCAGCAAATTGGACTTCAAAGGGAATTGAAAGCGATTCTTTGTTTTTAATGGTCCCTTGCTGCTCGGCAGACTCCGCCAGCAGGTTTTCTGAGCCAAGAACAAAAGGAATTGCCACAGGTTACAAATAAATGAGAATCATCTCCTGCATAACAACGTCTGCAGTCTGTTAACCTCTGTCTGCTGACGGGAGTGGGAGTGGGGAGTGGCAGCCCACGCAGGCTGCCACAGCCAAGGCTCCATTCTGGGGCATGCCGTGGGAGCTCACTTCCTGGAGCCGTGGCAGGTGGCAGATTTGCAGTTTGCCTGCCTCGTTCATGCATGCACACACAGCCTGCCCTCATGCAGGGCTTGCACCAGCACATCACCTTTTTAACATGTTGCCTTGCCCAGAGTGGGGCAAGATGAGTGTGGGTCAGATATTTGCATATCCAACCTCCCAAACTCTGACACCTTCTCTCTGGACATGGGCTGGCCTCAGGCTTTCTCTGTCTCTGACAGGGATGGATGAAGATTCCCAGGCAAGATGCTGCATCTGTCAGTTTGTCTGTGCACTGTGAACCTGTGCACCTGAGACCAGCTCAATGTCCGAGGGCAGAAACAGCTATTTGGTGTCAGCTACACTGAGTTAGTGACAGGAGTGTGTCCTGCCCAACCATGGTGAGTTGAGCTATTGTGTTACTGGGCTTCATACTATCTCATGAAACCATCTGGAGCTTGGTGAGGATGTACAAATCCTTCCTTTGCTATTTAATAAGCATTAACCCTTGCACACTATTTACAAGACTCCTGCAAAGAGACCTGACAAAGTCTGTTTGAGTGCAGGCTGTGGCCTCCTGAAATTCAAGGCTCCAACCACTGGCCTCAAAATGGCCAGTGGAGGTAGCAGAAGAGCCACCTTCTAACTTAGGCATAGCTGGCCACCTCTGACACAAATAGCATGTGCAGTGGCCAGGGAGGACTGTATATTCAGTACACCAAAGCAATATTCCAGCATGGCAGTAGTTGTGCCACTAAATTATGGCACCAACGCTGGGGAGAGGAGAGTCCTCCTTGCCTTGTTTGTATGGGCTGTAATTCAGGGATCCAACACAAATTCAGCACAGCTCATTAACACAGGGTCCAGGGAGAGAAGAGGCAGAAATAATGATGCTGTTAAATCAGGCTTCATGAATATGGAACAATGTCTTATTTTGCATTATTATGGCTGTTACTTAAAACATACTCCCAGCTTTTTTGCTGGGGACTGCTACTTTCTCAGCTCTGTCTGGATGGAGCCAGTGATAGTGCTCATAGAGGCTTTGAAAGACTTTTCATGGAATGAAATGGAGAATACAAAGGGAAGGGTTTTGGATCAGTTCCTGGAGGAGGCTGTAGTGAGAAATAAAATAAAAGCAAAAAAACGGGTACCAGGGCATTCAAAGGAGAGGTTGTGTAGACACTTTGAATCAGTCCCAGCTCAACTGAATGTGGAGGAGAATTGCTCTGATTGTGATGGCCCCCAGGTGTACAGAAAAGCATATTAAACACCTGAGGAGGTGAAGGAGATTAAGACCTGGGTCAGAGCTGCTGTTAATGGTCTCTTAAGGTGCAGACAGGTCCTGGTCCTCCATATCAGTCTCCAAGCTGCAAGGACTATCTGCTTGGCAAAACCTTTGCCTCTCAAAGATGTCTAGCTGGGTGTGAGAGATAGAGAGGTGTATCATGGCATTGCTGAGGAAAGCTTTTTTTAATGATTGACCTTCCCTAAAGCTCGCTCCTTGGGATGGAAACTCTGAATGAGGGGAGTGGTTTAATGCCAGCTGTCCTTGAGCACAAACAGTGGTTGGCTTCAAGCAGGCTCCTTTGAGGCTGTCCTTTCTCCTTCACCTCTCCATCAAGGCTACAAAGGTTTCCATTGCCCTTAGGCCTGGCTGCAGTTGTTCAGTGGCTTGAAACTTCAGGCCTTGGGATTTTCACTGCCAAATGTTGCCTGTTTGCCACCCCTTTATGTGCAGAGTGGGTTTTTCTTCTGACCTGCATCCTAAAGCCATAGAGAACCTGTGCTGAGCACTGATAAAATGTCATAGCTGCTTTGTGCACCAGTCCTAAGCACTACTGGTAGAGGGTTTTCTGGGGCAGTGTGAGGTCCTGTCTGCTCTGTTTCCTAGCCATAAAAGAGCAGAGTGTTCTCATTCAAAGGTATGATAATGATCATACTTTTGATTCACAAACATCTCATATTTGTAATCAATTCATAGATCTTTTCCAGCTGTCCCTACTCAAACCAGCCATCAACAAGAACAAATCATTAAAAGTATGAAGCTGTGCACAGTAAGTGGATGGGTCTTTCTCAAGCTCTGAAGTGTCCCTCTTCGTGCTTTTCCAGCCCCCCCTGCTCTGAAGCTGTCTGTCAATGAGACTCTGGTGGTCAATCCTGGTGACAACATCACGATGCAGTGCTCTCTGACGGGCGGTGACCCGCAGCCAGAAGTGGTTTGGTCCCACTCTCCTGGCCCAATGCCTCCCAACAGCCTTGTGCAAGGAGGCAACCTCACCATCTGGAGGATCCGCGTGGAGGACTCAGGCTACTACAACTGCACGGCCATCAACAACGTGGGCAACCCGGCAAAGAAGATTGTGAACCTGCTGGTGCGGTGTAAGCTGCTGCTTCTCTCTGAGCATGTGTTTTCAGGGAGTGGGGGAATTGCATTCCTCCTGGCTGTTCTTGTACAGCTGAGGGCGAATGTGATATTTAGTAGTAATTAATATTCTGGAGAAATGCCTGTGCAAGTTCCTCTGCTCCCAAACCAACGGCTGTGCAAGCACTGTTTGCAGCTTCATCCTGGGCTGTAGCATTATCCTGAATTGGATGAGCCCAGAGTGCCAGGTGGGAGACCCTTGGGACATTTTGTGGGAACATAAGTGGGAGAAGTCTTTGGGCAGATTTTGCTTGGGAATGTTGCCTTCCTGAGGAGCAAAGAACAGTATTCCTGTCCCATGCAGGATACTTTGATATCCCTAACCAGTTTTGCACTTCTGTTCATCTCAGCCATGAAGAATGCCACATTCCAAATCACTCCTGATGTGATCAAAGAGAGCGAGACCATCCAGTTAGGCCAGGACTTGAAGCTCTCATGCCATGTAGATGCCGTCCCCCAGGAGAAGGTTGTCTACTCGTGGTACAAGAACGGAAAACCAGCCAGGTTCTCAGACCGGTTGCTCATCACCCGCAATGACCCCGAGCTCCCACCTGTGACCTGCAGCTTGGAGATTATTGACCTGAGATTCAGTGACTATGGCACCTACCTGTGCGTGGCTACCTTCCAGGGAGCACCCATTCCTGACCTCAGTGTGGAGGTGAACATCTCCTCAGAGACAGGTGAGCCTCTGTCTGGCAGGGGGGACCCCAGAGGAGTGTTTGGCATCACTGGCCACCCCAAAGCCCCTGCCCCTGCCTTTTTTGAAGAACTTCACATGCATGTCTTGAATGCTAGTGGAGAAAGGTCTTACATCCTCAGGAAAGCACTTGGCTCAGATTGGAGATGGGTAATAGTTACAACTTCTCTGTCAGATGTATTATGTTCCAAGTAGATCTTCCTTTATGTTTTCTCCCTATGAAAAGTCCAAAGTGCACTCCAGCTACAGAGGCAGATTTACAGTGTGATTGTTCAAACAAACCTCCACACTGTGAAGGAAGGAAGGAAGAAGTGGTGGTATTTCAGCAATTTTTGAGTGTCCCTTTGCTTAGAAGTGAGTAAAAGAGGAAAAAAAAGCTGCTCTTTCTTTTCTTTGGCATTGTTTCCAGGATACAATTTCTGTGAAGACTTTCAATGTTTGCTGGATTGCAAATGCAGTCTGTCTTGGGCCCTCACTGTGGGAGTGTCAGTGTTATAAATGCCTCCCATCTAAAATCAGGGTCAGAGCTTCACCCCATGGCCCAGTGACAACTGGACAAATATGTCAGTGTTTGTCGGTCATGCTGGGGACTAAAATATAGAGTCTCAGGGCTGTCTTTCTCTTTCTGTGGAAGTGGTGGGTCCAGCTGTGCTCTCCATTTCATCCATGTCATTGTGCTGCCTTTCCAGGACCATGAGGGTGCAGCACAAAGAAGCACTGTGTTTGTAATCTGATGGAAGACTCCTCAGGGGAGTCAGCTGCCCACAGATTTTGACCTGCACCTTTACAGAATGTTACTTCCCAGTCCCTGGTTGTGCTGGATCCACAGGCCAGGCTCATCTCACTCTTGATTCTGGATGCTGCTCACTTCAGCTCCCCAGAAAAATGTGCTGCAACTAATATTGGTGCTTTGGGAAGCCCTTGTCTCCCATTAGAAATTCTGGGGCCAGCCTGCTCCTGGCAGGATTGCATCCAGCTCTTGTTGGCAGCTTGGAGACTGAGCCCTGACTGTGCCGTGGATCCACTCAAGACTGAAGAATGGTCCTTCCTTTCTGAGGACAGCCGTGGAAGGTAGGACCTCTCCATGCCAGCCAACACCAACCCTGTTACACCAACACGGAACAAAACTGGGGGAACTCGCCAGCCCTGGTGCAAAATTGGCTTTCCCAGACTTGTATGGCTGATACCACCTGGAACAATTCTTTTTGCCCAAGATCACTAGATGGCAGAGTGCAGTTGGGTTTAAGACTGCAAGGGTGGGAGGCTGTGAAGAGCTGGGAGACCCGGCATGATTCCACCAGGAGGCTTGGCAGTGTCTGACAGTGCAGGTGTTGGTCCAAGCACCAGCCAGCTGCTGTCTTAAAGGAAGTGTCCGGGGCGTCAGTTTGCCCTGTGCCTCTCTGGAAGAGAGTGAGTCCCATATGCTTGTGTGGATGCTGCCAATGAGGAAGGCAAGGAGGGCAGCCTGGGGCATTTTGAAGCCTCTCTTTGGCAGCCTGGGCCAGCAGGACTGCTTTGTGTCCCAGGGAATGAAAACAGCCGTGCCTGCTGGAGCAGCCCTCCAAGCAGCAGCCAAGGCTCTCCAACATGCAACATCCCCATAATCAGCAGCAAGCCACCTCCAACATGTGATTCCCATATAAAACACCTTGCTCCACAGGAGGAGCAGGAGGGCAGCAGCAGTGGCTCCATGTTTCCCCACTAAGCAAAGCCTGAGCTCATCAAAGTAGCTGCCTCCACCGAGCAGCTCCAAGGTGATAGCTTTAATTAAAAAAAAAAATTCTTCAAATGCAATTTACAACTTTACCTGTGGAGAAAATTGCTGCTCACCAGGTGAGCGGCTGCCGGCAGCGTTAGCTCTGGGAGTGCTGCCGTCCTTTCACACCGTGCAGGACAGGGTGTGATGAGATTCCCCAGCCCACGGGAGACCTGCAAATTGAAAATGCGCCCTCCGTGTTGCATAGGGAGGTCATTGCAGAGGGAGATTAGGCTGGATCCATCCTAAATTTGTTCATAAAGAGCTGCAGGCTGTAACATGTACAATTACCATAGCACACTCTCCTTTGCTGGAGCTGAATTGAGCTAATGTTGGTCAGACCAGCTTGTTACAGCTTCTGTAGCCGTATACTTTATTTAAATGGAAACGAAGTACATGGCCCTTGCAGTTATGGAAGTGTCAATCCAAGTGTTGCCCCTGTCAGCAGGAAGGGCTGAAAAAGGTGGTTTCAGAAAAGACTGTGACCATATTTACCTCAGCTGAACTGTTGACTCCAAAGTCTAGCACAAATAAATTGTCAATATTACATGTGGTTTAGTGCAAAAATCCCCTTCCTGGGTTCTTGGTGGAATTGGGGATGGGAACAGCCAACCTCTTCCCACTGACATCTCTGTACCCTGTATTCACTGGATTTCTTTTAAGCTTTGTTTATCAGCAAAGTTTTGGTTGTCAGTTGATGGCTGAATATTTATTTTGAGTGTTACTGTGCCTCCAACTCTAGCCTCAGCTCGGCAGCAATTCTGCTGGGTGAGCTCTTCCCAGCCTTGAAGGGATGCCAGGAGTGACTGCTGCTGGGACCCATCTCTCACTCAGATGAGCCAGAAGTCTATTGGTGTGAGAAATTCACAGTACATTCACCAATAAAAACAAAATAAATAATAAAAGCAAAATATGCAATAAAAGTTAAATAAGAAAAGACACTTTAAAAAAACTGACTCCTTGCTGTGGTTTAGGAACAAACAGAGATCTTGGACCTCTGAGAAGGCTGGAGATGGGATCTACAAGCACTTATCCTTTAAGTCTTGGTTTTGGTCTGACCTGGATAAGGTGTCTAGGTACCTCGGCAGATATGACTTCTATTTTTGGCCAAAAGACTGCAGTTCCACTTGAGAAATTCACTGACCAGAAATTGAGAAATGGATCAAAGAGGCCTTTGTGTTCCTTGATGCTATCCCTGCAGCTGGATAGCGTTTTGCAACCAGAGGGATGGGAACCTGGAGTGCGCCCCAATACACCTGGCCCTTGGCATTGATATTGGGACACATTGCTGGAAAGGCTGGAATCCTCCTTGGTGCCCTGAAGCTCCAGACCCTGCAGGATAACGTGCATAGACAGTGTGTTCTTAGAGGGGTTGAGGCGTGTCGAGTAGAAACCTTTGGAGTTCAAGGCTGCTGCTGTGATTCCATCAGAAGCATCTCAAGGCTATTCCTTACTTGCCGAAAATGCAGTGTAAAATGATTCCCTTCTTGTCTCTCTTTCAGTGCCACCAACAATAAGTGTCCCTAAGGGTCAGTCTGCCATCACTGTGCGGGAAGGCTCCAGGGCCGAGCTGCAGTGCGAGGTTCGAGGAAAGCCGAAGCCACCCATCCTCTGGTCCCGGGTGGACAAGGAAAGCCCCATGCCTTCAGGGACAATGACAATGGAGACCTACGATGGGAAGCTGCACCTGGAGAGCGTGAGCCGAGAAATGAGTGGGACCTATAAGTGTCAGACAGCCAGGTACAATGGATTTAACATCAGACCCCGGGAAGCCCTGGTGCAGCTCAATGTGCAGTGTGAGTACAGCCATGCAGCGCTGAAGTGCCTGCCTGAATGCCTGTGTACACAAAAGCCTGGGGGCTAGACAGGGTTGACCTTTCTCACTGGGCTGAGCAGACACATCTCTTTTGTCTGGGGACCTTTGAACAGTTTATATTTAATTGGTCAGGCTACCTGAGGCTAAGGGCAGGGTACCATATGGCAAGCATGTTGAACGTGGAAGGCAGAGGTGTTGTGTGTATTTGTGTACAGTGGTTTCTGTTTCTGTGTCAGGGGATGAGTGCAGCTTTACCAGGTGTGTTTATGTGCATTACATGTGTGTAAAATACCTTCGGGATATGTTAGTAAGTTTGTAAAGTCAAGAACTCAAAAGGTGGAAAATGAATGTTATTTAGATCATTTCCACACCACAACGCTTTCTTCAACTTAGTTACCCCTGGATATGCCTGAATCATTTTGCCTGAAAAGCAGTGATAGGTAACAGGGGTTCTGTACTCCCAAATGGTTTTCAGACAGCCAGGCTGTGAGTAACAGGGAGCTGATATGTAGCAGGTGTGTGGGGTGATTTTGGCTATGGGCGGTTCTCCCAGCCCCACTTGAAGGCAGTACCTGTACACAGAGGTGAACATGGAGGGTGGCATGCTGCGTTGGGTGACATCTCCATCCTTTCCCTGCAGTGGTTTCTCCCTCCAGAGAAGTGAGTGCCTGCTCAGCTCCCTCAGCTGTTGAGGTGTGTTTTGACATGCAGCAGTCTGTGCTCTCTCTCTTACAAGACTTGAAATCAGGCTGGGGGAAGGCAGCCAGATGAAATGCCTTGGCTCTCCCTGCGGATCTTGTCCCATTAGTGCAGTGTGATTGTTGAGCACTGGCAGAGTACTCTGAGCAGCGCAGATCTGGCAGGTGTGGGGCGGGCAGGGAACAGGTTAATTTACACCTGGGCATGCTGCCTGTGAGCTGTGAGTGACAAGCCTCCAGACACAGCACAGCAGCACTCATTAGACATGCTGCCACACTTCTCCCAGGCTCACTCCCCAGGAACAAGAGAAGTGAGACCAGAGCAGACAACCTGGCTGAAAGCAACCAGACAAACTGCTCACAGATGTGAGCTGCTGGGAGCACAGCAATATCAGAGGTGTGTGAAATCCTGCAGGCACTTTGAGTATTTGAAGAGCCCCTCTTAAAAATTATCTCTGTCTATTCGGGAGCATGGTGGGCTTAGATTACAGGATGAGATAGGGAAACGTGTGAAGATTTCCAGGCAGGTAAGTACATGTGGAGAAGCTTCCCTTGAGCAGAGTGAAAATGGGAGTCTTGGTTTGAGCTGTTGAGGAAGACAGCCTGGTTCTGTCATACAGGACTTGGAAGAACATGGCAGGGAAGGTGACTTTTGGTCACACCAAGAGACAACGACAGATACAGCAAAATTTCACTTTTGGAGCCAAGAACCATCAGACTGGCTGGCGTCCCCGGTTCGGTGTTGCTGTTTGAAAGCTGTGTGGACCTCGCCTGACCCTCCCTGCCCCTGCAGAGGGAGCAGCAGTGCTGAGCTCAGGATGAATTCACTCAGACTAGCTGGTCTGGAGGGGATGACAGACCTGAATCTTGGGCTGAAGGGACAGGACATGATTCCCCACACAAGAAAGATGGTAGGTGCAAGCCAAAAGTTGTCTGGGGCAGAGACTATGATGTGACCCTCAAGAAAACAAAGATGTGATGAACTTCTGTGTAAAGAGTAGCTGAACATGCTTTTCCTATAGCTCATCCCATGGCCAAGCAACTCTTTATTGTGATTTTGCCCAACTAATGGTCATATAGTCCACATGCCAGCCCACCCAAACAGCCCCATTCCTTTGTCAATCAGTTCTGTGTACCCTTAGTGGGAGGTGGGGGTATACTGATGTTTGTACACCTGAACTGTCTCCTCCTGCCTGGAAAACATGGAAAGACTTCATGGTGGCACTGCCTGCTCTGTGCCTCAGCAGGCAGCTTTGGTTTCAGTGCTGTTGATTGCTCCTTCCATTAGTATGAAAATGGAAGAAACCAAGAAAGCAGGGCAAGAATTGCCCTCGCCCCTCTTACACCTCCTCCCTTTCCCTTCATGCAGAAAGCAGACCCAGAAACAACACAGTCCCTGTTTATCCCTGTCCTCCTTGTCCATGCTGCTGGAAGGACGTGGGTGCGGTAGGGGCTGCTGCGCTTAATTGAAACACAGCTTTCCAGCGTGGGCAGCTCATTAGTTCGGCGGCTCGCGCTGGAATTCTCATCTTGCTGGAAACGGGGATCGTGCGGCTCCTGCAGCCTCGGTGATGAGCGCTTCTCCCGCCCGGCGCAGGCGGCGCATCCCTGCGGAGGGGCGCGCACCCGCGGGGCCGCGCGTGTGCGCGCATCAGCCCGCCCGTTTGCGCGGCGCCGGGAGCGCGCCGGGAGCCGCGCGCGCCGCGTGGGAATCGGGCTGGCTGCTCCTCTGGTTTGCTCCGGAGCTAAAGTTGCAAAATCAATACAGCAGATCTGATTAGATGTCAGAAGCGGTTTCTGTGTTTCCCTTCTCCCTTGGTTTTCTCCCTTCGTCCTCATGCATATGGTGCTGTGCTGTAACGAGCTAGTCCAGAAATAGGCTTTTCCAACTGCACTGCAATAGTGGAAGGAGAATAAGAAGACAAAAGGAACAAGTCAGCTGTCAAAAAAAGGTGTTTGGACTTTTAGGTTTTTTTTTGGTTTTTTTTTTTTTTTTTTTTTTTTTTTTTTTATTTAGAAAGCAGAAAAAGTTGCTTTTCTTTTTGTAATTAGAAAGCAGAAGAAATTGCTTTTCTTGTAGCTTATGAGCTGAAATTGTCTATCATCAGCGCTCTGACAGGACGGATGATCTGTTCCCTGGACTTCTTGGTCTGTAGTGTAGTGCTTTGAAAGATTAATAAGTTTATGAAAGTCTGTGCAGCCTTATATCTCTGTGTTTAAGATGAAGAAATGTTGTATAATGGTTATAGTGAGAGACTGGGCTTGTCAGAACGCCTGGGAATCTACACTTGGATTGGCAATGTCTTGTCATTTTTTCCTGTACCTTCAAAACAGGCATAAAACTGATCCATCTAATGGAAGATTTGTGGAACAAATAATAAACATAGCACTTTGAAGTCTTGAAATAAAAATATTAATGGTGTGGCAGAGTGCTGTTAATAATATCAGTGCCATCACTGATGGTGTTATCAAGGGGTTTTTTCAGGACCAGGTACTTGCAGAAAATCCCATCAGAAAAATGAATCCTCTGCAGAGGTTTGTTTAAAATCTGGGCTGGGCCACCCTGTGTAGGGGAACTAGTCTAAGGCTCTGAGTCACACACTGGGCTTGAAAATGTGCAGCAGTCTGGGTTTTGGAACTCAGTAGTGTCATTTGAGCTGCTGTGTGTGAGAAGAGGAAAGAAAGCAGGCATGTGTGGATCAGTGTAAAGGATGCTACCTGGATATTAATTTAGCAAGTATGCAACAAAAAACTGAAAGACCTGTATTAGCCATGTAACCTAAAAGACTGCTTGAAGCAGTATTTGCAGGAATTACAAAGGTTGGTGGTGACTTTAAGCTCTGGCCGTTGCTAGAGGCAGCCCTTGAGATGATTGTCTTACCACGGGGAATATGACATTTGCTCTGTTAGAGCCTCATAAAACAGTATGGTGAAAATGGCAGTCCTACTACATTTTCCTGCTTGAATAGTATTATGTCAGCTCTGATGCTTTGCCAGTCCTGGACAACATCTCACAAACCACTGCACAGCTCCGGCCAAGTCCAGCTCGGCCCTGCACTCCTCATCCCACCTGATCCTCAGTACATCTGCTCCCACATTTTTCTGCAGATGGGTTTGTCCTCCTTCACAGCACTCACTACTTGCTGTCTCAGGCCCACACTTGACCATCTGGATGGCTTCTCCCTCTTTAGATAACCATCAAAGCCTGGTAGAAGAGCAACCTGTATCCTCTGTTGAGTTGTTAATTATTTCATCAAGTTCTGAAGATGAGATAAGCTGATTTTTACTGCTGCCATTTTTGTCTTTTGCAGAGGTTTTGGTGTCTTTGAGTGCCTAATGAAAGAAGAGTAGGAGGAAAGGGCAATAGTTATATGGGGCTGACTTTGTTTTCAATAGTCAAGTCTGAAAGCTGGCCCTGTTTCCCATGTTGGGATCACACAGCAGGTGAAATCTTCGCGGGAAGAAAGACTAGAAAAGGAATCCACCTGAGTATCTCCTTCTCTGCAATAACATGGCCTGTGAATTTACCTCTTCTGGATCTAAAGTAATAGCCCACAATCATCTTGACTGATCTCCAAAGGATTACGCTTACACTGCCCTTAGATAAAGTTCTGCCACATTAGGCAGCAGGTGGGTTATTGTGCTTTATCTTGAAAACATAGTGAATGTTAGGTGTAATCAGGAAAGCAGACTGGCATTCCCTTTGGAAGGATGGTTATCAGGACTTCAGGAGCCATTTACAGTCCTAGACACAGGCATTGCTATAGGGCTGGTGGCTAGCAGGTCTGGCTCTGCTGGAGGACTGCCAGAACATATCCTGCTGGGGCATCTGTTGCCACTGTCACTTTAACTAATGTTCAGGTGGGCACAGATATGTTTTCCTATTCAAGCTCACACACTGGCAAATGTTATTCCTGGTCACACACTGTTGACTCATTCCTCTTTAAAATCCTGCTGAAGCCATCGGCAGTGCTGTACATCAGGCAGGCGATAGTCAGCATCAATTCCCCGTGTTATCTGTGTAGCAAACACAAGAGCGGGGAGCAGGGGAGGGGTGATACTGTAAATAAGTAAGAAACATTGCTGGCTCCATGCAACTGGAAATGGAAATGCATTAAACTGTTTCGATCAGCTGTTGGAGCCATAGCTCAATGTCAGTGTTTCTTGCTGGTGCCCTGCCCCCTCCTGAAATATAAGCTTGGATATTAACTGCTCTCTTAAAAGTGCTCTCGAGACGTGTTTTGGGCATGGAGATGTTTTTGCAGAGTGGCTAAGATGGAGCTCTTGGCTGCTAAGAGCTCCCTGCAGCTCTCCCTGCTATGAAGGGAGTCTAAGACAAATGAGGCTGTCAGGGGCCAGAGCTGACCCCTCTGTCTGTGGCTGAGCTGGCTTCTCTGTCTTGCTGCTTGGCCATGTGAGCTGCACTATAGAGCCATCTGCTAAGAATTTTAGACCTGGTTGGTTTAATTTCTGAGTGTATTTATTTATAGTGACTGCTTTGCTTTTCTTTATTGTTTTCATTGGTGAAATTTGTCCTGATACCCTCCTCCAAGCTGAGGAGTGCAGTTCAGGAGCTAACTTGGGGGCAGAAGGTGGTTTTTCTGCTCTTGTAGTGGCTGGAGCTTTCCTACTCTTTCATTCATGTTTCATTATTGCTGCTCTCCATGGTACACGTGTTGCTGGCAAGAGAGGGAAACCTCAGGCTCTCCTGCCAGCTAGAACTCTGGTGTGTTCTGGTTCATTTTACACCATCAAAGGTTTAAGAATAAACTGATGCTCTGAGGCAAATGTGTCTGTATTCAAAGCCAAAGGAAAACTGTGCCTTCTGCAAGTTCAGTGTTTGCAAACTTAGAGACTTTAATTGGTAGAAAGAATAAAATAACTCATAGCAGTGGGCATGATATTGAACCACCAGTCTGAACAAAGCCTGACAGGGTAGTTAGGTTTCACTTTGATGGAAATCCTCCCTGCTTCTCCCCAATTAAGAGGTTTATGTGACTGAACTGAAAGTATCCATGTAATTTCTGCATTTCTCTCAATACACAGCACCCCTCTGTTCCCCTTTTTAGGAGCAGAGGATTTCATTCCTGATTGTCAACACACTTTTTTCTTGCAGTACTGTGTTTGGGATTAAGCTCCTTAGAGCTCGTGTTCGTGCACGCAGCCCTGTCCTGGGTGATATGGCATTAGGAGTGCTCACTCTGCTTCCCAGTGCCCAGGCTGCTAACAACTAATTAGACTTGTCAGTCTCAGGACAGGCTGAAGTTTTACTCTGTCATGACTGTAAACCCAAATGGCCACAGTTCAGAACAAAGTAATAATCACAGACACTCACAGCTGGCCTCAGATTTGTCATAACAGTTACCACGTATTGGTCCTGGGGCCTGATAGATGGAGTCTGTGACAGCGCTCACATCAGTTTAGGATTGGGTCCTCACATGGGGTTGTACCAAAAGTTACTGTGTGTGACTCATTGGTCCTGCCCTCCTGCCAGCCTTGTGGCTTTAAGTCTGGCAGGCTAAGGATGCTTAGCTAAAGCCTTCTTCTTTGGAATGCCTTTGTGTTCATACAGCAAAGCCCCAGGACTCCCAGGGCTGGGAGGGAGGGGGTTTGTAGCATTTGTTATATCCAGCTTTAAAAAAATACAAATAACCCATATTTCACAGGGTAAAGCAGTTGTCTGAATTTTGGCTGGTTTGAATTTTTGTTGTCAGTGTTTAACAGTTGGGTCTGACCCTTCGAGAGCTGTGGTCTCTTCTCTGCTTGCTGCCTTGTGGGGAAGGCTCCTATGTGGTGCCACTCACTCAGATTTCTTGGGAAGCCTCCCTTGTGGTCTGAGAGCTTTCCTGATTCACCTCTTTGATTGAAATTGGTCTGACAGGCCATGTCTGCACCCTGTGGTGGCCAGGAGATGCAAGAGACTTGAGACATAAAGCAGAAGGCCCAGATGGCAGGGGGATTTTAGAGGCTGTGGAGCAGATTTTGCAAAGCTGGCATGTCCAGTCTGTGGCACCACACGTCAGATGCAGAGTACAGTGAGGCCTCCTCGCTGTGCCCTGCCTAAAAGGCCATGAAGGGAGAGAGGAAAATGCCCAGATATGCGTGTCAGGAAGGTGGCAGCCCGCCTTAAAGCTGGAACCTGGGTCTGCTATGTGAGATTGCAGCCCACCTGTGCTGCCATTCAGCTTCTGTGCAGCTCATTGCTCATCTCTCAGCGCCTCTGTGGTTGCAATAATAGGCTGAGTAAAAGCTTGTGTGAGAGCTTGTCGCCTAGAGAGATGAATTTGTTTGTTCAGAAGAGAACTGGTTTAAATCGGTTAATCCATTTCTCAGATATTGTTGGGAGAAACAAATACAGTTCCATAATCTGCCATTATCCTGGTTTTTGGCCAGACTCTGCAGGAAGAGCAACTTTATTGAGAGAGACACATTCAAGCTGTACAGTTTTGTCAGGAAGGAGAGACAAGAGCTGTATAGACACAGTGGATGGCAGACAATCTTGGTCATCTCTCTGTAAATGTTTGCTCACCTGTGGTCCTTTCAGGGCTGAATACCAAATCTCATACTGTTCTAATGCAGACATTCCTTCTAAGGTTTTTCCTGCCATGGCAGCTATTTTCCCCTGTAGGACCTAGGTATATATCAACTTGTTGGGATAAGAAACAACTCCAGAGTCCCCTCAAATGCTTTGTGCTGAGCATCCTGCAAGGCTGTGCATGCTTGGGTCTCACCCACACATGTGCTTCTCTTTTTAAGTCACAGGAGCATACTGCTGCCAGAGGACTGTCAGACACTTTCCCAGTGCCTCCCATCTTGCCATTCTGAGGAAACTGCTTTGCTTTTGAGTCCTGTTGTTGTCTAGGCTTTAACCATGGGTAAAACCACCTGTATCAAAGTTCTCCAAAGTGCAATACAGCTGGTGATTCCCAGATTGCATCAAGACAGCCTGTTGTCTGAATTTTGGCTGGTTTGAATTTTTGTTGTCAGTGTTTAACAGTTGGGTCTGACCCTGCGAGAGCTGTGGTCTCTTCTCTGCTTGCTGGCTTGTGGGGAAGGCTCCTATGTGGTGCCACTCACTCGGATTTCTTGGGAAGCCTCCCTTGTGGTCTGAGAGCTTTCCTGATTTACCTCTTTGATTGAAATTGGTCTGACAGGCCATGTCTGCACCCTGTGGTGGCCAGGAGATGCAAGAGACTTGAGACATAAAGCAGAAGGCCCAGATGGCAGGGGGATTTTAGAGGCTGTGGAGCAGATTTTGCAAAGCTGGCATGTCCCGTCTGTGGCACCACACGTCAGATGCAGAGTACAGTGAGGCCTCCTCGCTGTGCCCTGCCTAAAAGGCCATGAAGGGAGAGAGGAAAATGCCCAGATATGCGTGTCAGGAAGGTGGCAGCCCGCCTTAAAGCTGGAACCTGGGTCTGCTATGTGAGATTGCAGCCCACCTGTGCTGCCATTCAGCTTCTGTGCAGCTCATTGCTCATCTCTCAGCGCCTCTGTGGTTGCAATAATAGGCTGAGTAAAAGCTTGTGTGAGAGCTTGTCGCCTAGAGAGATGAATTTGTTTGTTCAGAAGAGAACTGGTTTAAATCGGTTAATCCATTTCTCAGATATTGTTGGGAGAAACAAATACAGTTCCATAATCTGCCATTATCCTGGTTTTTGGCCAGACTCTGCAGGAAGAGCAACTTTATTGAGAGAGACACATTCAAGCTGTACAGTTTTGTCAGGAAGGGAGAGACAAGAGCTGTATAGACACAGTGGATGGCAGACAATCTTGGTCATCTCTCTGTAAATGTTTGCTCACCTGTGGTCCTTTCAGGGCTGAATACCAAATCTCATACTGTTCTAATGCAGACATTCCTTCTAAGGTTTTCCTGCCATGGCAGCTATTTTCCCTGTAGGACCTAGGTATATATCAACTTGTTGGGATAAGAAACAACTCCAGAGTCCCCTCAAATGCTTTGTGCTGAGCATCCTTCAAGGCTGTGCATGCTTGGGTCTCACCCACACATGTGCTTCTCTTTAAGTCACAGGAGCATACTGCTGCCAGAGGACTGTCAGACACTTTCCCAGTGCCTCCCATCTTGCCATTCTGAGGAAACTGCTTTGCTTTTGAGTCCTGTTGTTGTCTAGGCTTTAACCATGGGTAAAACCACCTGTATCAAAGTTCTCCAAAGTGCAATACAGCTGGTGATTCCCAGATTGCATCAAGACAGCCTAGCTGGAGGGAGAGGTTGTCCTGGCTCTGCTTCTGTTTGCACAGGGATGTAACAAACACTGTGAGTACTTCTGCCATGTGCTTATCTCCAGTCAGTAGGTCAGAGACAGTGAGTGTGGCACTGCAGCTCTGTTGTTTTCTCTTTGGGCCTGTGCAGCACCAGTAAAGGTCCAGGAGACATGGGAACTTGGCCAAGGCAGAGGAAGCTTTGTGGATCCTGGGGGGTTATGGGATGTTCTCTGCTAAGGGTGATAAATAGGACTGGTATCTGAGTTCATGGGCCATCTCTTATAGATGGGAGGAAGATACAAAATAAAGTATCATATTAGTAGTAATGATAGTAATGGGGAGAGAGATGGGGGAAAAAAGGAGTAAAGCTCAAGAAAAATAAGTGAAACACAGTACAGTTACTTACAGTTCACTGACCAATGCCCAGCCCATTCCCAAGCAACAATTGGTGCCTCTCAGCCATCTCCCCCCAGTTTATATACCAGGCATGACATTCCTTTGGGACATTCCTTTGGTTTGTTCAGGTCAGCTGTCCTGGCCATGCTCCCTCCCGACTCCTGGTGCACCTGCTCACTGGCAGACCATGAGACAATGAAAAGTCCGTGAGTTAAAGCACAGCTTACCAACAACTACGACATCAGTACATTGTATCAGAATTATTCTCATCCTAAGTACATCAGTGTACCTAAATCATAAACAGAGCACCATACCAGATATTACGAAGAAAATTAACTCTGTGCCAGCTGAAACAAGGACACACTGGCTTCAGCATCATGGGACAAGGGAAGTGGAAGATGGAGCAAATTAGAAACCTGCTGTCAGCTCTCATGTTTTGAGCCAGGGGTCACAGGACAGGAAAAGAGGTAATGGCTTGTCCCTATCAAATTTTGCATCTTGGTGGTGGAAAGAGAGAGATGTCATGGACCAGAACTCATTAGGAAAACCAGGAAGTCACCAAGCAAACAAAAATTGTGATTCATTTTCTCATGTTAACTCTCAGCCTCTGCAGAAGGGCCTGAGGCACAGAGAAGTGAAAACAGCTGTCCACACCTGCATAGCAGCATAGGCCATCAGACTGACACAGGAGCTGTGCCAGGGAAGCAGAGATCCTTTTCCCTCAGCCTCTTTTCAGAGAGAACTATGTGGTACTATGGCATTGTGCCTGTGCCTTTGCTTTCCTATCAGGATTTTTGGGCTGTAAACCATGTCATGTAGCACTTATGACCGTGCAGGAGCAGAATCCCATGCTACTCTTCACCTGCTCTCTGGATTCGGGCATTGGAGCAGAGCTATTTCCTCAAGCCCAGAAGGACTGGAGGATTGTGGAAGGCATGTGGAAGTAATGAACAGAATAATGGTGCCACTTTTGAGGAGGGGATTTATGCAGGGAAGCCCCTGAGACATTCCTGATATGAACAAAAGCCCCAGTAGAAAACTGAGCATCCTGGATGTGTTCTGAATTGGCTGTGACCATCCTGACCCCGAGCTCTGAAACAGCACTAATTACATTCCCCCCTATAGGGAAACTGTTTAAATGAGATTTAAATTTCAGAGGTACTCAGGCTTCTCTACATCCCAGTGAGTCTCCCTGTTTCCAGTTCTGTGCTACGACACTTTACAGGGAGGCTGAGGGCTCTGGTTTTAGCAAGGTCATAGAACTTTTTGGAGCTTTCTGTGAAACTGCTCAGTGACTAATTTTGGGCTTTTCTACTTGGGCCAGTTTCTGAGCAAGAAACTCTTTTTTTCTTTGAAGCCAGGAAACAGTGTTTTCTCAATGAGCAGAAATCATATTTCCAACATTCACCCCTTTCACCCTATTTCACTTCATATAGTTCCCGATTTCCATTCTCCTTCGCATCTCTATTGCAAACACAAATAAGCACAAGTGTGCACACACTCCTTCCCTATGCCAGCTATTACTTCTGATTCAAATATAATTGGCCTCCATTACTCGAGGTAGAACAGCTGGTTTTCTTTCATGACCCCAGTAATGAACCTGCAAATCCATCATTGGTCCCAGGAATTGACAGACATGCCTATATTTCCTATTTGAATGCCTACCTGTTGCGTTTTGTTTCATTTTGGAGTCCTTGTTTCTAGGGTCACTAGTGGTCACAGGAAACCATGGAAATTTTTGTTACTGTTGACTGGGAGGAAGCTGACTCCTGAGACTGCTCATTTGGAATCATAAGATTGAGAAAGACCTTCAAGATCACCTCTGGGCTAATACCACCATGGCCACTAAACCATATCATAAAGTGCCACATCCACTTATTTCTGGACTACTTTCAGAGATGGTGAACCCACCACTTCTCTGGGTAGCCTATTCCAATCTCAACCACCCTTTAGATGAAAAATTTTTTCCTAATATGCAACCCAAACCTCCCCTGACACAACTTGAGGCTGTTTCATCTTGTCCTATCAATTCATGCCTTGAGAAGAGACTGGCCCTCATCTTGCCACAGCCTCCTTTCAGATAATTGTAGGACAATAGGAACTTCCCCTGAGCCTTCTTTTCTTCAGATTGGACAACCACAGCTCCCTCAGTCATTCCTTGTGGGACTTATGTCCTGGATCCTTCACCAGCTCTGTTGCCTTTTTGGACACACTCAATGTCTTTCCTCTTGTGAGGGGCCCACATCTGAGCACTGGATTCAAGGTGAGGCCTCACCAGTGCCGAGTTCAGGGGGACAATCCCTGTCCTGGTCCTGCTGGCCACACCATTGCTGATCCAGGCCAGGATGCCATCAGCCTCCTTGGCCCCTGGGCACACCCTGGCTCATGTTCAGTTGCTGTAAAGCAGCTCTCCCAGGTCCTTTTCTGCTGGGCAGCTTTCCAGCCACTCTGCCCCAGCCTGCAGTGCTGCAAGGGTTTGTTGTGACCCAAGGGCAGGATCCAGAATTCACGTTGTTCACCCTCCATCAGTTGGTCTCAGCCCATTGATCCAGCCTGTCCAGACCCCTCTGCAGGGCTTTCCTGTGCTCCATCAGATTGATACTCCAGCCCAAATTGGCATGTCTGCAAACTGACTGAGGGTGCCCCCAGTCCCCTCATCCAGATAGCTGATAAACAGAGCTGTCCTCAGCAATGAGCCCTGGGGAACAGCATTTGTGACTGGGATTTTTTGATTCCTGGAAATGCAGCCTTTCCAGCCCCAGTATCCCTGGACCTGTAGGCATGTTTTTCTCTGAACCCTACCACTAACTGCAGCTTTGGACAGAGCCTGAGGGCCCCAGTACCATGGGTGGCACAGATGAGGAAAGATGTGGAGAGATCAATGTTGGTGCAGTGTTGTGCTCTACTTGGCCTGCCTTTTCCAGTCCCAGTACCCCTGCAGCTGTAGCCTGAACCCCAAACCTACTGCTAGACCAAAATGGCAATTTGGGATTGAGACTGAGATCTCAAGTTCTACAGGTTGCCCAGACTAGAAAGAGGTGGAAAAACAAGATTCTTACTCTGTTGTGACCTGCTCTCACAGGTGATGAAACCAGTGCTGCAAATCTCATGCAAATGTGCTACAACTCTGGGGCAAATTCAGCCAAGCATTTCACAGGAGGAATTGTTGGGCATTCCAAAATTAATAGAGGTTCCCAACAGTGGCTGTGCTTGAGGTCAAGAGAACAATGAGTGACAGTAGCATTTGCACTGAACAGGGATTTTCCTTACAAAGTGCTGCTTGCGAGGAGATACTCTGCTGTCCTAATCACAAGCTAGAACACAGTATCTAATAACTGAATGCAATATAGATGAGCTTAATAGCACTAAGTCTGCTGGGATTTTCTGAGCAGTTCATCATTTATGCATAATACAGGCCCTTCAGCCAACATTCTGGTATGCTGTAAAAGAGAGAAATGGGGCTTGAGGGAAAGTGAGCAGCCCTCCATCTAAGGTGGGTTGCTGGAGAGACTGTAGTAGATCTAAAGGGATAAGAAAATGGCAGCAGTTGGCTCGATCAGAGGAAAACAGAGCAACTCAAAATAGGGTTTCGTGATTTGGAAATCTTTCTTTTCTCCTTTGGCTGCTAGTAACGAGGCTCTGCAAAAGTCCAAACTTATGCATGGAAGTGGGTAAGTTTTCATACTGATTCGCTTTCTAGGAACCAACTTACACATATAAATGAAAAAATGCAAATGAAACTATTTTAAAGAAAGGAAGAAAGAGATGGGTTTTGTGTTGGGATTTTTTGGTTGTTTTTTTTTTTTTTTAAACCCTTTAGGGAAGCTTATGTGCTCCAATCTGCTTATCCAAAATGCCGTGACTCCAACTTCCCAATCACCATGAGAAAACAAGAACTCTTTGAATCTCTTTCTTACCATTTCATGCTGTTCATCTGGACAGGAGACTTATTTATATGCCAAGCATAGTCCCTATCACCGACGGAGCTGAGGAACAAGGAGAGTTTACCTTTGCACATCTAAACTTGGATTATTTGTACATTTTCAGTGCAGCATCTCCTCACACCCTGAAGTGACGGAGAATTCAGTGTGCTGCTCAGTAAGTTGTTCCAGTGCTTTTCTACTCTCATGGTTCTGTTGTCATCACTTAATCTAAGCCTGTCTCATTTCAGTTTCCAGCTACAAGCTCCTTTTATGCCTTTGTCTTCTCACATAACGAGCTATTTGTTATCAGCAGTCTCTTCCTCATGTAGTCTCAGACACCATAACAAGTAATCTCTTAGCCTTTTCAGTATGCAATCCAGAAAGAGTCTCTTTAGCTATTCACCACAAGGCATGTTTTCCAGCCCCATATTTATTTTTATAGCCCTCTTCTCATTTTTTCTCAACATCATTCTGTCAGCATGGCCACATGTATTAAACAGGCTTTCAAAAATGATCTCACCAGTGCAGATGTGTTGCCCATCTCACAATATGTTTAGTGAGCTTTGGCTTAATCATCCAAGGATTTGGACATCTTTGGATCACAGAATTGAAGGCTCATGTTAATAGGTTACATTAACTCAGGCTCCTCTTGAGTCATTGTTGCTTTTCTTGTGAGAGTGACACATTCTTTCCCCAACAGTTTTCTTTCAAGAACCTTTACATTATGACCTTAAAGGTCCCTACCACCCCAAATATTCTATGGTTCTGTGAATATCCAGGACAAATTGAATGAAGTTCCCAAAAGAGTATTGCATCAGGCAAGCCATATTGTCCTGTAAGAGCTACTTCTTCAGTATGTCATTTACTGCTACGTGTTTTGTATCTTCTAGAAATGTTGGTTCTTGTATTGACACAGGCACTTAGGGATGGTGATTGTCAGCTATCACTGCCTTTGTGTGGGAGGGGAGGAAGCACAGCCCAAGCCACATGCCACAGATGTGCCGAAGTGTGCACCCAGCCACACCAGCTGCAAACAGATGTGAGATCATTCAGACACTAAGGGTGGTCATGTGCGATGTTGGCTACACCGCCTGAAGAAGGTGCTTTATAATTGATACACTTCAGCTTTGCCAAGCTGCTCTCTGGATCTCTGACCTCGATGGAGATGGGAAACAGCATCAGTTTAAGAGGTTCATGTGGATTCTTTCTAGAGATGTCTTCCTAGAGTAGGCGTTCCCTCTCACTAGAGAGATCCCAATGGTGCGTGTAGCCATTTAAAATTTCTTTTTGAACTCTTCCAGTTAATGTGTTTTTAATCTGCTTAATGTGGGCTGCATTTGAGTAGTATTACATTTTCAATTAGTCTGTCGTGTGGAAGCAAGCCAGGTTCTTTCCAGAGTCTGAGGATGTTATGACAAGATAGTTACTTTTCTTGTTGCTTTCTCAAACACTACCCGGTTTGTCTGCCAAGGATCCATAAAACCATATTAATCATCATTCATTTTTAGCTTGGAAGGTTGCATCCCACATTCATCTTCCATGAGTTTTTTATGGAATCAGTGAGGAATAAAAAGGTTTATTGCTGTTTGTTCTGAGGTTTCATTTGCTTAGGTTGACCCAATGATTTGGTTTGAACCTCCATAGGCAGTGCTTGCATGGAGGGTACAGAATAATTTTATCTCCTCTGGTGTTCACAAGGTGCTATCACAAACTTCCCCTTAATGGCCTAGCTGGACAAAGTTTTCCCTTTTCTACAGAAAATAGAGATTTTACTACTTTCTGTGTCATTTTTAAGATTTTTATGGTCAATTGTTAGTCTGACATTTTTGCACTGATGAATTCAGATCAGGGTACATAGACCTAGCCAGAGTCTTACAAACAGACACAGTTTGCTGTCTTTCCTTCTTCTCTGGGTTATATCACAGATATAGCCACAAATATTTCCAGATTTCAGTCCATGCAGGTTCTTTCCAAAACTGTATGCAGAATTATATTTAATTCCTGCCCACTACAGTGGGATGTCTCAGCAAACGTTGCTGAAACTGGTCCAAAATGTCCTTTTTCCTGGGATAGCTGATTCTGGGAGGCATTATTATTTATTACAGAGAGGGCAGGAGGAGCAGGATGCTGTGCTGCAGTGTGTGCTGGTGTAACCCCTCAGAATGAAGGCTGCTGATGGATTGACTCAGGCCAGCATCCACTTTCAGATCTTGATGCAGCAGGCTCAGAATGAGGAAGGTAACAGCCTTAACTTTTGTGTCCCAGGAGAGTTGAGAACAAGAATAATGAAAACTTATGGAACCAAGTTCAGATGTTTATGTGTTGGACCAAAATCCAAGAGTTGGAAGAAGAAATAGTGTGTCCTTCCCAGTTGTCATGCATTTCACCTTGGCTGCAGCTGAAGCTCTCCTTGGCCAACACAAAGGAGTGAATGAAAGAGGTAGGCAAGTGACCACATTGTAGGGATGCTGCTCATCCAAAGAGTTCTGCTGTACTGGCCCAGTTTGAGGCCAGTCATGGAAAATCGAATGTCAGATCAGAGTTATCCTGTGAATGAGACTGTTAATAAACTTTGCTCTCCTGATCCAAGTCCAGAGGAGATGGGACAGAGCCGATAGCCAGATGGGGAGGTTGAGGAGCAAGCTGCTGTCCTTGAATGGTTGCCAATTCTCTCACTGGCCTCCTTTCCGTGCTTCTGCTGCAGAAAAGACCCCAAGCCCTGAAAAGTGATTTCTGGGAGCCCACAGCACCTGTGAGTGTCAGAAGTGAAAGTGGTCTCCCTCATGCAGGGAAAGACAGGGGCTACAGGGCTGCACGTGCTCCAGCAGCAGGGCTGGCCTGCCTTGGGAAACACGGAGCCAGTGTCGAGAGAAGACAGGGGGTTTCCAATGCAGGAGTAAGTCCTCTATAGCTTGAGTCCATATTGTTCTCTGAGGTGGGTGATATTACCCATTCCTGAAGAAATGGGACTGCCAGATCCTCTGCTGCCTCCAAAGGCAGGCAGCATCTTCTGGAATAAAGTGTGGGGAGAAGATTCTCTGTAACCAGCAATCTGTTGAAGATAGGTTCATGAAAAGCTATGACACTACTAACAGGACAGATAAAGTATTTTTTTAATAATTGATTAATAGAGGAGAAGTTGGGCAAAGGTCCTTATGGATATCACAACTTTTAAATGTGTGCAGGTAATGGTGTGAAGGATGAAGGGGAAAAACAGGATGTACAGATGGCAGAGAATGTGGCTGTTTGGCACCTGGCTTTTTGAAACCAGTCACTGTTCTGAAAGACCTCAGCCATTTCATCTGAAGACCTCCTGAACCCATCGTCATTTTTCCATCTTTTGCCCGTGATTGATTGTATCTACCTTGATTCATCTGAAAATGATGATGACAATGATGAAATGGTAACCATCCAGAGAATGACAGTAAAAATGCTTACAGTAAAAAATGTTCTTGCCTCTCCTTTCTCTTTGCTATATATACTGATCCCGTGTTTTTAAATTGCATGCATTTCTTGAGTTCCTGTATGCACTGCCCCCCTTGTTACATTAATTCTTATGGGAAAAATTGCTTTGATATCTGTTGACCTCAGCTGTTTCATCTATGAGCCTGAGCATTTGCCATAAATCTTTTAGTTTGAGCATCCTTTCAGCCTCTTTCTGAACAGTTACGTTTTCATTGTCGTCATCTTCCTCAGATGAATCAAGACCAATCAAGGGTGAAGGATGGAAAGATGGGGTAATGATGGCAGTTTGTAGAGCAGGACATTAAACAACTGGCAGCAGAACTCTGAGGTAGCACATAGAGAAGTGATGGAGAACTGAGCATTGCTGTACGCAGAATTCTTCATCCTTGGTGCAAATTCCCCACTAGACCTGAAGGAGGAGCTGAGGAACAGCCTGTTTTGTTTGGAGAAGTTTGTCTTCTTTCCACTCTGAAGATAAATGGTGAACCACTGTATTAACTCTTTCTGGTCTAGCTTTGTCCCACGTATCCTTTTTGTTTATTATTGTGAACAAAGATTTCGAAGTAAACATATTAAGGAGTGCTGGTTAGTATTTGATTATATAAATTGCTTTGGATGGCCTTCCTTCCCCTACTGGGCTCTTTCTGACTTGGATCTCTCCCCTTTCCAGCTCGGTCCCACTTCACCAACATTAAAGTCTGATTTTTTAATCAATGTTTCTGATTCTGGCTGTGCTGCCTCTCACTTTGCCTGCCTGTTTGGAAAGCAGCTGTGGAGGGATTGTCTTGTGGTCTCAATTTAGTTTTCAAACTGAACACAGAAGGTGAGGTTATGCTGTGGTCCAGCTGTGAGCAGAAGCCTCAGATCCCCTGCAGCCCTGACAATAACTGCATTTCTAAAGCAGGGGCTCTTCTCTATTTTGACAGGATTGCAGTCCTCAGAGGTACTTTTCTCCTGCAGCCTCCCTGCTTTTAAATTTCAGTTCTTTTATTAAAAGAGTGTAAATATATGGGAGTAATTGAATTGTTATGGCAGCTGGCAATGAAACAGGAGCTATTGGATTGATGCTTGGACTCAGCAGTCACCTCTGCCCAGTTGCTCCTCTGGTTGGGGGTGCTCTCACCTCCAGGAGACAAGGGGGAATTCAAAGAATTCCTTGTAGGAGGCAGCTGCATTCTCTGGACAGGAGCCCCAGTGGTGGCACTAACTGGACATTTCCTAGAGTCCAGAGATTTTCAGTGTACTTGCTATGGGGAATGTGCAGGCTGGTGCCTGTTTCCCAGCCCAGGTGAGCTCTGCTGTGGCACACAGCACTTGGAGCACAGGAGGTGTCTCCTGTCCAAGACCTGGATACGCTGCCTGGGTTTCAGGTGTGTGTTAGACTCAGCTTACTGATCAACTCATCAAACAAGGGGCACTGGGAGTTCATGAGAGGTTCATAGGGAAGGGGGCACTGGCCACATCAGTGCATTTCCTTCACTCTGCATTCGTCCCACCTAGCAGAGCTGGGAGGGCTGGCATCACCTCAAGCTCCCTATGCAGGTGCAGGACAGAGGCTTGTATGCCAGCCAGGAATTCCTGCCATCTGCATCATCCTCTGGAGATGTCCCTCTCACTTAATAGCCTTGGAGGGAGGTGGCATTCCTAAGATGAGTGTTTCAATGAATTAAAATGTGATAAATTTGGGCTTTAAAGTCCTGCTTCAGCTAGCACCAGCTTTGCTGTCAAACTTGGGGAGGGGAGGTTATCAGTCCTTTCCCAGTTGTTCCAAATCTTTCTCAGGAATGTGGAGGGCCTCTACTAGGATGATGAACTTCATAGATTAGCTGTTTTCCCTCTATTTTCCCTTCTTTACACCCTGGGGATAGTACAGAGTTGATTACTAGGACATGAAAACACCTATGGGGAGGACTTGCAGTAGGCTTAAACTGCAGCAAGGGAATTAGGTTAAATGGTAAGAAAAATTACTGATAAACTCTGAAGTAAAAGGAAAGATGTAGATTCTTTGCTTTGGAAAAACCTCATTTATTCTTTCTTGTGGGGTTGATTTTGGGTTTTTTTTCTTTTCCTTAGTTTGCACTGGCAATGAGTTGCTTTATTCCCAGAACTGCCCAGCTGAGTAGCTCACCTATGAATTATTGAAAAGTAAGATAACTGTTTCTCTGCCAAAAGTTAATGCATATAGGATGCTTTTGGGCAAAGAATATCATTGGTTGGCTGTTAGTGAATGTTTGCATCTAAACTATTTATATGCTGTTGGGAGTGGCGTGTCACTGCCAGCCCAATTTGTTAAACAGGGGCATTTAATAACAGATGCATGGGTATGAGGTGACACCTTGTTATCTTGTAGAAGACAGGCAGAAGCTGAGCAAAGTGTTGGTGGTTTGGCACTGCTACACATGGGAGGGCTCCCCTGTTGTGGATGTGAGCATGGGCAGGAGAATGCAGGCTGGGCAGATCCACCCTGGCTGTCATGCTGCTTCACCATGTTATAATTAGCAAACTTGGTTGTGAGCTAGAGAAAATATTTTCATGTTAGTCTGTGGAAAAAAACATCTAAGTTTGGGGTTAAACCACTGGTCTGGCAGTACTTGAAGGTATTAGTTTTGAAATATCCACTCTCATCCTCCATACTTCTCCAGTGAACAACTTGGCTGATTGGGGGTGTATGGGTGGGGGAAGGCTTAGCAGCATGCATTTCACATATAAATGTGAAATGTGTGTTTTCTGTACATGCAGCATCTTTTTCTACTTATCTTTTTGAATTGGGGGAGTGCACTGTTTTAAAATGAGACGCTAGAAGTTAAGTGAGGCATGGGAACAAGGTGGCTTGCACTGCAGAAGAATACTTGTCTTTGTAGCATCTTGTTAGTGTGAATTAATTGGGCAGTGAGTCTGAGTGGCATTCCAGCATGTCTGGGACAGATCTTTTTTTGAGGAGGCCTATCTGTGAGGCTAAAGGTCTGGAAATTCCCACCCAGGATGGACTTTCTTCAAAGCACTCTGTAAAGCGAGCAAGGGGTCTCATGTATTAATCAGCACAGTTCATCATGCAGAAGAGGAAATCCTTTAGTAAATCCCTCTTTATTAACGGGTGAAGACTGGTTGAGCTAATTGGCTTGGAAAGTTCAGGGAAGAGGAAAGCAGAAAATCTGGTAGTGAATACATTTCATTTGCTCTTCTTTTAAAAGCAGTCAACTAGCACAGAACTAAGCATTCTCTGAGCCCTGCCTCTTCAGACCCTGCACTCACTTGTCTAGCAGAAAATTCACTCAAACAAATTTGTTTTCTTTGAAATAACAATATTTGCAACTTGGCTTTCAAGCACTATGCAAAACCCACATGTTTTATCTCTTCATGCATGGAGAGACTGAAGTGCAAAGGCAAAAGCCATGTAAGACAAAAGAATGGGATTTGGCTTTTAGCTGAAACAGGTTGAGCAAGCCTTCCTTTATCTCCCTTCTTCTAACTACTCAATTATACATTAAACAAGCATATGAGACTGGGCTTGTAAATATGGGTTGGATATTTGTCTCCACAAGGAAAACTGTTGGTGCCTAATGTGTGTTCCTAGGGTGTGGGGTGTAGGTGCAGTTGCAAGGAACAGAATTGCTCAGCTGTGATTTCCCAGCCTTGTGACAATAAAAGAGCTTCCCTCCTGTTCAGGTAGAGAGTTCTGGTCTCTTCTGGAGCTGAAACCATGGAGTTTTCTTCCTGCTGTGAGAAAAGGGTTGCAGTATCTTTGCTGTCTGTGATATCTTTCTTACCCCAGGTTATGGGGCTGGGGGTTGGAAAAGGGAGGCATCCTTTGCTGAGGTTGCTTTGCTTGTCTAGAGAAGATTAGGGAAGACTGCATCCAGCAGCCTGCAAAAGGATACCTATAAGAAATTAAATGGATGCTGGATAGACTCATACAGGTCTCAAAAGGTCCAAATAGCTGCCTGTGCTGATTTGCTTTCTAGAGAAAAATTACTCCCTGTTGTCATTATCTTCTTCAGATAACGAGACACAGCTGAGAATTGTAACTAACCACTCTGTGCAGTCTTTCATGCCAGGTTATCTGTGTGTTGTTTGCAATGTTAGTCCTACAAATGGGTGGTCAGTTGGGTCTCACCAAGGGACATGGTGAAGACCAAAGTCAGGAGTCCCACTGGTGCTGTGATGCATGGCTAAGCTTTGAGGGCGTCAGTGGGTAGGGTGGCATGAGAGCTGCTGAAATTAAGCAGCTTTCTAATCTAGCACAGCTTGTTATTTTCATCACTTGTGTTATGTACTGCACTGTCTAGATTTAAATAAAAATTAAAGACTGATTCTGGAGGATAGAGGAGAGGTTGTTTCTCACAGACAGGGAAGACTGGGCTAAGAGTGGAAGGACCAGGATATGGGTCCCAATATGGAAGGTATAATGAAGGTGAGGATGAAGGACTCCTGTGCTGCTTTTGTCTGATCTATGTGTGTGACCTTGATTAGAGCATTTTTCTCTTCATGCCTTTCCTTTTCTTTCTCCATGACATTGCTGTGCTGTGGTGGACTCTGCAGCAGAGGAGGAGTTGTGGGAATTAAATTCCTGTAGCAAAATAAGAATGTAGCAGCCCATGGCAGCCGCAGACACTGGTGGTACATTGCTGGCAGCTCACCACCCACAGAGATGGCTGTTGTCAGCTGTACATGGCTACATGGGGGACAAGGCTGCTTGTGAGTCAGAAAGCAGATTGTGGGAGAGCTCCCCAGCTCTGACAACCTTTCCAAAACAAGCCAGCATTTGAGATTTGGTCAGGTTATGCTATTTGCTGTTACTAAATTGCAGTGGGGAAGCAGAATTTGCATGTGTCTTGCACAGTAGTATTGTCCTGTGATGTCTAGGATGTTCAACCTTCTCAGTTATTGCCTGAACAATTTGTGTGAGGTCCGTTCACTCAATGCTCCCCTGGTTTGTCTTTAAGCTTGTCACTGATTTCTGTGCATAAGTCCTCTTCAACAGGAGCTTGTCTTTCCTTTCACCCATACTGGATTAAACAGCCTCATGACAACATTGCCAGTTTCTAATTTAAGGGAAATTTTTTTCTCTATTTACCCCATGAGTAAAAAGCTTCAAAGTGCATCTCTGATATCCTGGGATGCTCTGACTTCATCACTGGTGAAAGAAACATCTTTGCCTTCTGGAGGCATCTGAATTTGATGGGAACATGCAGCAATTTGACACCATTGCAAGAGCTAAGCATCCCTTGCTGAGCTATGCCCAAGCAGGACACCACAGTGACAGTGAAAGGAGAAACTGTGGTCTCCCCATTGAGCTCTTGTAAGGAAAAGCCCTAGTTTAGTTCTACCCTTTCTCAACGCCAAAAATAAAACAGACTTAAACCAAGCAGACCATAACTCTAAACTGTGAGAAGGCACTTCTCGCTCACCCAGCAGGATCAGCATTTCTGTTCTGGTTATTTGCAGTAAAGCTAAGAAAATAAGAGGTTATTGGGACACAAAGCAACACTCCTTGGTGCTTGACATCTCGCTGCTGTACTTCCCTCACTGCTGCCCTTCGTCACTGTGAGCAATGTTAGCCCACCAGCCCTTTGGTGCAGAGCATCTGCCTGGCTCACAGCAGGGGAGCTGCCTGCAGCCCAGCTTTGCTTTAGGGTGCCTGGCACACTGGAGTGGGTTGCCTGGGTTTGGCTCACTGGAATTGCTCCTAATCATCTAATTCTGCTGCAAAGGCAGAGCACCCTGCCTTGTGGTTCACAGCAGCAGCATCTTAACAAGGTTGGTGAAGGACCCTCACTTCAACACTGCCTCTTTACCCCTTTCATCACTGCTGTTGCCAGCAAGCTCTCTAGAGTTAAGCTGTGTGCTGAGAGAGAACTGTAATTGTCTATAATTGTTTGCTGTGTTTCTTGCCAAGGGATCCTGAAGTTCTCTATGTGCACAGAGGTTTTTTTTACCTTCTGGAAGCCTAGCAACTTGCTTCCTGCAATGTGGAGGCTGCTTAAAAGAGCACTTCTGATACAGGTGCTGGATTTCAAGGGAGAGACAGGAAGGCATTTGAGAAGCCTCTGGATGAGGACTCACCTTTGGAACTGGGCTAAAAACTTAAAGAGCATCACAGCAGCTTAGCAAGCCAGAATAGCCAAATACAACTTCCTTATAGCCAGCAGAAATGCTGCTATCCTGTGAGTATAAGAAGCACCTTGAAAATCATAATCCTTTTTGCAGCTCCTTAAAGGTGTCTGTGCAGGGCTCATATCACAGGTCTCTCCTCCAAGACAGCCCCCATGTCAGGTGTACTGGAGCTGTTCAGTTCCCAGTTCTGGGGAGTAGCAGCACCAGCTCATTTAAACAAGCTTTCTTTCGCCTTTAAGCCAGAGAAAAAGAACAGAAACAGAAAAGGCTGTGTTGTTAGCAGTCAGGTTTTATGGACTGAATCCCTGCCTTTGTGGTGAGTCTGCCTTTTGTGTTTAACCTCCTTGAACAAGTGTGAGCTCCCCAGTAGGCATTGGAGGCCAGAACTGATGTCTGGCTCTGTAATTGCTGTTGACCTTCCTTTGTTTTCATATCCATTGGGAACCTTGGGGAATAACTGACCCCTGGTGTAGTTCTCTCTACTTTGTAGTGATGGGATAACCTGTTTCAGCTCTCTCTCCAGAAAACCCAGGAACTCCAGGACTACCAGGACTACCTGGAGAGTTAATATTCGTTGGGTGTTTTCTAGTGCAAGAGGCAAGAGGAGAAAATACAATCAATTTTTAATTGATAGACGCTTTCAGACATTCCCTTTGCAAGATGGTAACATAGTCCTGGAGCCTGTCCCAGTGCAAATCAAGTAAATCCCATTTTCCAGCTGAAGAAGACTAAATATCTTCTGCATCCTTGGCTGCTCTGCTGTTCCAGTGACCTAAGGAAGCCTCTGGAGCATCCCAGCCTTGTCCCTCTGTGACCCTTTACCAGCCCCAGACTCTCCCACAGTGAGGCCCAGGAGGGCCCTTTGCTTGCACCACGTCCTTGCAGGTGGCTCTTTGTCCAGTTTCAGACCTTTTCCTCTGTCCCAGGCCCATACCTGGCACAGTTAGATTCAGTGAGGGAAGCTGCTTTCCAACCCCTCCCTCTCTTCCTCAGGAGACAGACTGCTCTGAGTATATCTGAAGTGACTGTGCCATTTTTTTGAGTCTTCTTTTTTCTCTTCTCTCCCCTTTTTCTCTTTCTTTTCCCTATATCACCAGCTGGCCTAGATTATAATGTGAGACCCCACTGGCTTCAATTAAGGATCAGATGTGACTGAAGAAATGGGATAGCAGCTAGGGATGGAGATGATGCATGCATGGCACTAGGTCTAATCAAACAACTTCTCACATTATTCTCACTGTGAGGTGGGAGACGTGTGAGCCAAAGGCAAGCCAGCACTCGAAGCACTGGCAGAGACACATCCCCAGGAAAGCCATCCGTAATGAGCTGACCGTGCCGCTCAGCACGGCAGCCCCAGCTCAGAAAGGGCTGCTTTTAATCCACCTAAGCTCAGCAAAGGGCTCAAAGACAGAGCTGACAACAAGGTACCTGGAAGACAATCAGCCACATCAAACAAAGGCTGCCAGGTGTAGGGGATGATGGGGATGATTGTACACGGGACACCCACAGGTGCATTGGTGCCCCCTGGAGATGGGACGCTGCGTGCCCACACGTGGGACAGCGCATGCGGCGCCTTCATCCGTGGTGAAGGTAGAGATGTCACTGAGGTCACAGAGCTGTTGGGTCTTGCTGGGGGTCAGGCTATGGGAGGAGACTGGTGTGCTGAAGCCATTCCCAGCACAGCTCTGTTCAGGGCAGCAGGGATGCAGAGTGACCCATGGTTGTTGGTGGACCCGTGTCTGTGGCGCTGCAGATGCTGGGTGTTGCATGTTTTTGGGCCTGGCTGTGCTTGGCAACTCTGTGGACCTTTAGAGGAGGCAGATGATCTGTGGATCTCTAGGGCATAGAAACTGTGGAAGAGCACTTGCTTTGAACCTGGAGAAGGTCAGCTGTGATTGTGCTGAAACTGCTATAAATCAGTTCTCCCTCTTTCATTCAGGCTAACAGCTGTTTTGTGTTCAGGAAGCTTTCCTCATTTTAATGGAGAGCTTCTGTTTATCCCCACACTGTAATGTTTTAATTAAGAGTTTATTGCAAGTGAAACATGTCTATCAGAGACAGAGGGGATTTAAGTCCTCTCTCATTGCACTAAATAAGGAATAACCCAAACAGTACCAATCCAACTTTCTCCTTGCTGTGCCTCAACCATGCCCAAATAATGAGGTTCCCATAAATTTTTACAAGTGCTAAAGAAATGCAAAAGACATAGTAGTCTCCCTTTGCTAAGGAGGTGAGCACACATCACCATTCCCATTCTCACACTACTGGCAGAGAAGCTGACATGGATAGATGTGACTCACCTCCCAACATCAGGGAATTGTTGCTAGAGATAAAAATAGGACCTAGAGTCCCTGTAGCCAGTCTGTGATGTGTTGTATTGATGTATTTGGGAGGGGCCCTCCAAAACCCTTTCAGGTCCGTGGGGAGAGCCGGTGCAGATCCCTCCATCTATACACAGTGTCCTTGATAACCCTGCCAAACACTGACAAGAAGAAATGACTGCTTGGGAACTTACCTGCCTGCGCAGGAGTGCATTTTTTGCTGTATAACAGGACCAGTCATTCTGATTAGATCTGAGGATTGAATCCAGGCTGTGATACAGCTGCTGGTGCTGCAGTTCTCACATGAGAGAGCAGAGCTTGGTAGCTCCTCCAAGCAGTGCTCAGTGTGGGATGAGTGCTTGCTAAAGGTTACCCCTGCCTCATAAGTGAGAGAGAGGTAGAATGTGGCCCCAGCCCAATCAGAAGGGAATGTCAGACAACTTTTTCTTTTGGTGTGACGGATCCTGGCTTCGACCCCTTGGAAGTCATAAGTACCTGTCTTGTCAGAGGTGCTCAGGGTGACCGTGCTGGGTGAGGCAGCTGCTCCCTGATGGCTTCCCTGTCTGTTGCTCTGTTGGGTCTCCAGTCCCGCCCGTGGTGGAGCCGGCCTTCCAGGATGTACGGCAGGGCATGGGGCACAGCGTCACCCTGCGCTGCACCATGCTCAAGGGCAGCCCCATGAAGGTGGCCACCTCCGTCTGGCGCTTCAACGGGAGCCTCCTGGCGCAGCCCCTGGCAGAGCAGCAGGACTACTCGGAGCTCAAGGTGGACAGCGTCAGCCGGGAGACCAGCGGGAACTACGAGTGCAGCATCTCCAACGACGTGGGGGTCTCCACCTGCCTCTTCCAGGTGTCTGGTAAGTCCCAGAATGCACATCAGAGCAAGCTGTTGGATGGGGTCATGTATTGATGCAGGGGACCCCCAGCCAGGGAATAATGTGCTCTGACTCCATGATTCAGGAGACTGAACAATTGCTTTATTAAGCTATATTATATTACACTAAAGAGATACTCAAGAAAACCCCGTGACTGTCTGGAGACAGCCATGACACAGCTTTCACCTAACTGGCCAATCAAGCCAAACCACCATCACCTTCAGTAAACCATCTCCATAACACATCCCACATGTGCCAAGCAACAGGAGCAGCAAGTAGAGATAAGAATTGTTTTTTCCTTTTCTCTAAGCTTCTCACTGTCTTTCCCAGAAAAAATCCTGGGAGAGAGAATTATGTCTCTCTCTGTTCACAGAATGTGACCACCACAGTTATGGGAAGCTTGCTCCTCATAAACTGGTGCCACCACAATGCCTCTATTGCTTCCTGTGTGCCCAGCATTCTGTTCAGGAGGAATAATTTTCCATAAGCCAGCAGGGAGATCTGTCTCCATCATTCAGGCAGATGGACCTGGAGAAGCTAAGTGCTAGCCCCTGTTACATTTTAGCAATGTTTGACCACTTACAGGACTTAAACTCAAGGTCACAATCAGCTTTGAAGCTTGCACAACCTGTATCATCAATAAGTATTGGCCAAGGGGAAGTGAAAAGCTCTGTACACCCCTCCAAGAGGCTCCAAACCATCTGATTTTCTCTTTAAAAGCAAAGAAAGAAACAAAAAGAAAGAAACAAAAACTGTATTATGTATTCCCATGC
The DNA here is from genome assembly GCA_024865655.1 of Emberiza elegans. NCBI lineage: Eukaryota > Metazoa > Chordata > Aves > Passeriformes > Fringillidae > Emberiza > Emberiza elegans. Next base: position 19,338,333 of record JALJVW010002597.1, on the reverse strand, counting down.
CTTCTCTGTGACTCCTGTCTGTCAGTGTCTCACAGTGCTTTCCAGAAAAAACATGAGCTGGGAATGGTCACTGTACACAGTAGATTTGCTGCTCACAGTTTTCTTTGAATCCATCATCCCCTGTAACAGGCCTCCTCTGCAGCACCTGCAACTGCACAGAGGGATGGCAGACTTATAGCATCTAAAACTGCACATCTGACCTGGCCTCCCCAGCTGATCATTAAATCTGCTTTTCCCATGACCCCAGAACTGACTTGGGCACAATTTTCTAGAAGAGCTCTCCGATGAAGTTGCCTTAATAAGCAATAAATTCAGTCCAAATACTCAGGCTTGAGTCCAGGGCCAATTTATAATACTTTTCAAGCCTGGGTTGAAAAAAATGAGAATGAGTAACATCCAGAGAGGCCTGATTTTGAAGCAGGCCTTTCCTAGGGTTTGGGAAAGCTCAGGCATGCTGTAACTCTGGGATGCTTACAGAAATGGGGAACCCAAAGTACATCTACTATTTGGGTCCCTTTTCAGGACCTTGCTCTCACCCCTTAAGATTTCCTGGCATTTGTCTTGCAGTGAATTTTGCTTGAAAGCTTTGGCCCTCTCTACCCTCTCTACCCTTTTCATATACTTGTAACTCTCACATCACTAAGTCATAGCAAACCAAATCCTTCTATAAGTCATCACAGAAAACTGCATCCCTGTCAAGCCTGGGAATGCTCCCAGGAATTTCTCACTGGTGGCAGCAACAAATACATATTGGCACCCTGTGTGCCATGCTGTGCCTGAGATAAGATTCACTCAGCAGAAAGTAGGATTCATGCCTAGAGACACTGATCAGGAAAGCAGCAAGCCCTTATTTTTCCTGCATCCCTTCTCCTTTTCCAAGACATTGATATCTGATTGTAGCTGTTCAACTCCAGACATCTCTGCCTGTGTCCTGGACAGTTACAAATAATTAGGCCTTCTGAGCCTGTAGAGCAACCTGAAAAATATTCCAGTGACTGCACTGCTCTGCTTGGACTCAGGATTGCTGGAGTTTTAATTCCCATCAGCCACAGCCTTCCTATTTGAGCAGAGAAAGTGGTATGGTCTCTTTTTGTTTCTGTTCCTTGTCTGTGGAAAAAAATACCATAAACCTTCCTATGCGACAGAAAGTGACTCATTTTTGACTGTGGAGTGTTCAGGTGCACTGAAAATACAGTACATGTACCTGACCAGGATGGGATTATTTTGTATGGATAAGTGATTAGCTTTCCAAAATGTTTTGGAAGGATAGTGAAACATCCAACCCATTCCTCTTGAGGAAGTTATCAGGGCAGCCCACACTGTTCATCATCTGCTCTCTCACTAGCCACAAGCACAGATGAGCCTGAGGGAGAGACGTGGATAATCTTCAGCTCTTTCCATAAGCTGTAAGCAAAAGACAAAACTTTCCAGCCATATTAAAAGCTTCCAGAAGGAAGTTCTGAAAGTATTTTGTATGCAGCATTTCTATCAAAAAGCGCCCATTTTTTCTAGCTTCTATTTCTATCTTGTAGTCAATTAATAATGAATTAATATCACGCAAGATGATGATTATCATCAGTTCTGATTTTATTTCGAAATCCGTTATAAAGCTTGACTTCCATAGTCAATACAAGTTGAATAAGCAGCAATTAGTCTCTGAGGTGGTTCTGAACTTCTTGCTTGCGCAAAAATTCAAGTCAATAAAAATAATAAGAGAAAAAGGACTTGGAAATAAATATCAATATTATACATCTGAGTTCATAAAAAATAAACATTGAATCCTGTCGAGCCTAATTATAACCACACAGAATGGCAGGGCTGGTGATTCAAGTGGAAGGGTGCAGCAGACATCCTGAGGAGGTGGTGTTTATTCCTGTTCTGCTCTCCAGCATCCCTTGCTGCCCAGGCATCTTTCTGGTCTCTGCTGGTTCAGACTGGACCCGAACCCAGACACTTGAGCTTTCATTCAGGTCCAACTCCTGCCTGGCTCAGGACAGGACCTGTCAAATTGAAGTTCACTGGGTGAAATGATCATAATTTCAAATAGGGCAAAACCAGTTGTGGGTAAGACCTGTGCTCCCTGTGCATTACTCCTTCAGCTGCTGGGCTGCATGGCAGGAGCCTTCAAATTCTGTTTGGTTGTGATTCAGGACAGAAACTGCTGGGGAAATGACGGGTAGTCCCTTCTTCTCTGAACTGCTCGTTTTCTCTCTGGTACGTTTTTCCTTCTGTGTTTCCCTTCTCCAGCCGCACTTTGTTTTTAAGGAGAGACGTGGGTTTGAAAAAGACATCTCCGCCCCTGCCAAAGCTCCCACTGCTTTTACCCAGGCTGAGGTCAGTGTCCTCTTTGCTGCCGAGTTGACTGTTGTGTTACAAAGAGGCTGGAGCACTGTGTTGCCAAGGCAGGGGAGATGCAGAAGGAGCAAGGTCTCCTTTTTAATGCTGTGGTCTCTGTGTGATAAATAACACTTTTCCTATGACCTACTGGCCAAATGATCTTTCCTCAGGGTTTGTTAGCAGGAGTCTCTGTAAAGCAGCAGATGAAACGGGAGAAATGCCAGTTTAAAGCTGTTACTTCAATCTAAACTACAAAGCAAGAGAGAAAAGATTAGAGCTGGTTCCAGCTGGAGAACTGGAGTTGTTCCCACCTTCTCAGGTGCTGGTCATGTTCCACTGGTGTTGCAGGGCTGCTAATCTTCCCAACAGTTTAGGCTGTGAAAGCAGTAGTGATTCACAGAGAACAGTGGCACATTTGTGCAAAGTAAAGGTGTCCATTGTTTGAGGCAGGTCGATAAGCTGGGTGAGTGGAGCTCTTCTACTCTCACCACATCTCTTTGTAATTTCTGTTCCCCTTGATCCCACTCTTTTACTTTCCTCCCTCTTTTTTCTTTTTTCCCCTCCAGCAAAAGCTTATAGCCCAGAGTTTTACTATGACACTCCCAACCCCACCTTGAGCCAGAGGCAATCCAAGAATTACTCTTACGTCTTGCAGTGGACCCAGAAGGAGCCTGATGCCGTGGATCCCATCCTCAAGTACCGCCTGGAAGTCCGGCAGGTAAGGTCTGCTCCCCTGGAGCCCCAGCATATGGCCTTTCAATTACACCAATGTTTTCTTGCTGATTGAGAGCTGAAAGTGATGAAATTGGCAGATCCTGATGGTCTTGCACCTTCCCCACTGAATGGAAGAGACAGGCCAAGTGCACAGCTCGGTGTTCACTTTTACCTCTGGGGCTGGGTACAGCCGAGGTCTTTCAGAGCCCTGTGGCCCCAGTTGGGCTGTTCGTGCTCAGTGTTTTGAATGGGGTTTCAGTGGGAACAATGCCTTATAGTCATTACTTGGTGGTGTAGATTTTGTAGGCCAAAGATTCAAACGAGTGGAATTCCATCCTCCTCACTCGTATGGAAAAAAGGGAATAAGCTGAAGAGCTCTCCAGGCAGGAACTGCAGGAAAAAGTCAATGGCTGTTTGTGTTGCAGAAGGGCTTTCATCCTGTCACACTAACTAAGCTATTTGGACTGCATGAACTCTGCAGGGGAAGAGAAGTGGGTTTCAAGGTTTCTGAGTTTGAAGGAAAATCATACAGGGGGTTGGGGGCTGGGGTAGAGAACTGAGTGAAATCTGAAGACATCACTGGTTGGAGAAGGTTAGGGAAAAGAGTCTGATGTTTTTAAAGAGCACATTATCTTAGCAGGATTGCCAGGTGCTTTCATCCATGCCCAGCAAAGCACCCGCATTCAACATTTTTGAAAAATGGGGACACGTGAAATTGGTGGTTCATACCATTCACTGGTAGCTGAGAAGCAAATGCATTTTGCAAGGAAAGTTTTGTTTACTGTAGATAGAAAACAAAATAATTAAAAAGATTCAAGTGTCTCTTTCCTCTTGTTCTGCACAGTAGGCTCCAGTTTTATGTCTCCATTTGATTGTGAGCTCTCTGGGGTGGGACAGCCTTTGTTTGTTACTCACACCGTATGGAGCACGTTGTCAGTACTTAATAATAATACAGGACCCGAGGGAGCCTCTAATAATGAAGGCAGTTTGTCATAGTAGATCTTCCCTCTGAGCCAAGTTTTGCTATTATCAGCACTGCAACTCAGTGAACAAATTTGTGGGTTTTATCCTTCTCCAGTAAGTTGAGTTTTTTTTCCTTTTTGCACAATGTCTAAAAGTAATCTTGGTTCTATCCTTCACTGAGCTCCTACTAAAAGGGATCAAGAGAAGGGAAAATCACTTTTCTGCTTTAAATTACAACATGGAGGGAGCTGAGTGCCATGCAAATTGAAACACACACCCAGTTTGGTTCATACCCCACTGGTCACTGCTTTTACTGTTTTGCAGCATCACGATGTAGCTGTGACTGCTGAGTGTTGTGTTTTAGAGGAGGTCCTGCTGTAGCCCAGTCATGTGTATGGGAAAGTTCTTAGAAATGGCCACAGGTGTCATCCTGGTGGCCTGGGACTGAATAAGGAAAGGCAGAGAGAGGAGGAGAGAGGGAAGCTTTGTTCCCACTTCTGTCAAGCACGAGAAGGAAACGCTTTGTTGAGATACTGCTGTAAAAAATGAACCCTTCCCTAGCTGAAACTAAGGCACATTGGGAAAGGTTTTCATGGCATTGCCTCCTCCTGGCTTTTCTCCAATGAAAACACTTGCATTTCATGGTGAGGTTTCCACTTCCACTTCCATACTGAGGTCTTATGGAGTCCTTTTCATTTCCTTGTCCCAGAGGATCACATCCCCTCTCACATCCAGCCTGCTGCTTCCCTCTGTTCATGTACTGCCTTCCCAGTGTCTTCATTGTGACATCTCCCTTGGACTCCAAGCAGCCTTGTGCCACCTTCTGACCTTTCACTCCTTCTTTTGCTCCATCACGCTCTCCCACGTCCTGCAGATTCTGCTGCTTTATCACATCTTCTTCTCTGTGCTGGGGCCCCTGGACTGAGCTGTGCATTCTTCTGTTCCATTATTGGACTGCAAAACGTAGTGACCTTAGTGAATATAACTGAAAAGCTCAAAAGCCTAAAAGTGTTACTGACTGGAGAGCTCTTAAGAAAGGGGATTTGTCTGCCTGAGTGTGGAGCTGCTGTTTGCCTGCGCACACTCCTCACTGGACATGCTGGCTTTCCAGGCACCAGCTGTGGTGGCACAAAAATCCTCCCAGAGAGCTGGGATTGGAGTGGAATATTCTCCTTAGGTGAAATGGGCCTTACACGTGGCCAGACACAACTGATCTACTGCCAGCATCAAGCTGGGGCAAGCTCCCCCAGCCAGCCCACCCCACTTTCTCCCCCAGTCCCTGGAGCTCTGCAGCCCCAGTGGTCGTGGCAGGGGCTCTTCAGGATGAATGAATGTGGCAGCCTGCAGTCTTGGGTTAGTGAGGGGCTGTCAGGGGAAAGAGAGGATGAAAAGAGGAGAATTAACTCTTGCTGAGCCAGAATACAGAAGGCAACCTGCTGGGATGCCCACTGGTTGCAATTTAGTTTGCTGGTTTTCATTTCACACTCCCTGGTTTGCTCAAGGAGCTCTTGGCATATGTAATGTGAAGATCCCCAAGTAGCAGGATGCTTTGCAAGGCACCTGGGAATGCTTGAATTGAATTTGCTTGCTGCAGCTGCTGGAATTGGGGCTGGGTGAGAGTCAGAGTGCTGCTTATTAATTGGCTGGCGCCATGCCTCCTCCAATTCTTCCTGTTCAGAAGCTTCCTAGGGCATTACTGGGGGGATTGCAAGCAGTCTGGGGGAATTTGGTTTCCTAAGCAATGTGTGGGGGCTCCCAGCAAGATGGGCAGATGCACTTTCACCGGAGCTGATTGTTCCCAGTGCTGCAGAGCAGGCTGAGCGGCACAACAGACACATCAGTGCCAGCAGAATAGAATTAACTTTTGATTAAAACCATATACGCAGCTTGACAGCTTGGAGCCACTGACCCAGGAAAGTGCATGTGATAGCAACCTGGAGCAAGCTTCTTGTGAAGCCTCTACTGGCTTCACAGTTTCCTGGAGGATATCGTTCAGGTGGGCTTAGGCAGTGGCATTGCTGAGCAACAATTCAGAGAGGAAAATGTGCCCAGTGAAGAACAGCAGGGGCCTCACAGCCGTCTGTCCTGACGGCTTGGGAGGTTTTTCCTTTCTTGCTGCAAGGCAACTGATCCAAATGCCAACCACCTTGCTTCACCTTACCCAGTGACCTCGATGAGGTCACAGCCTTGGGTGGTTGGGTTGTGGGCAGATGCCACAAAGGTTTTGGGCTATTTGTTTGGTCAAGTTTTTTTTCTTCCATGTATTCTTGCAGCATAGAAAAGGCTCTGAAGTACTGCATTCCAACTGGAAATGATTTCCATTGCTTGGGGATTCAAAGCAGCCTCCCCAAACCAGATCTTTGCTTAAAAAATAAAAAGCCTTTTAAGTTGCTTGTTTCTCTCTATGTATTTTATACCCGTCCCAAGGCTCTGCTCTAACATTAAAGAGAAATGAAATGCCATCTAATACTGCGAGCAGGTTGCATCATGGAGGAAAGATCTAAGTTGGCCTGGTGGTTATGGTTTTGGGGGATTTTTGTGGCAGAATAACTGTGCACTTAATGAGCTGGAACCCATCTGTGACCTGAGGCTGCAAGAGAAAGAGGAAGGAGAAGGTCTTGGTGCAGTAGGAAAGTTTAATCTTCATTGTTCCCCTCAAGGCGACCTGAGGCTGCTGTCTCCTCTGTACCTTCTCATGCACAGGCTCAGGCCAGAGCTGGGCCAGCTTTATATATTCCTGGCTTTCCCCTCCTCAGAGCAGGCTGAGTCTACACGCCAGACAGACCCCTGAAATTTGCACTGGGCCAGGCCCCAGACCTATTTGCTAAATTGCTCCCTGGGTTGTCACTTCAGATTAATTCCTGTCAAGGAGACCATCTAATGAGACTGGCCCTGTGCAATGCCTGAGTAATTGCATGGTCCCTCTTTGTTTGTACTTACATCCCCTCCATGTTGGATAAACATTCCCTGCTGTCTACAAAACTCATCTGGGCTTGGGAGCCGGCTGCCACTTGCCTCATCAGCCAGCCAGAGCAGCTTTAATGAGAGCTGCGGCCGTGGGGAGCCTGCACACCATGTGGGGAGGTGACAGATAACAGAGCTGTTGCGACAGACACCGGACAGGGGTGTTAGCAGGAATTTAATGACTGTGATTAGAGTGGAAGGTTAACTCTGCTCATGGCCATCCCAGCACAGCGGGAGAGGTTTTATGCCGAGGTCCACAGACTATGGATCTGTATCACTTCATTTCTGCCTCTGAGTCGTTCTTTTTCTCTCCTCTGAGCCCACTTGGGCAGTGTCTGTCTGCTGCAGCCTGCCTTTGGCTTCATGGGCTCCCGGGGGCGGCCAGCCCTCGGAGGGCAGGGGGGTCTCTCCCTCTGTGCACCGAGCAGGGGTGGTACTGCTCACAGGGAGGGTGAACAGCAGTGCACCTGCCCACCCTTCCCCGTGAATGTCTGCTTGAGAATGCCTCTGGGTCCCAGGTTGGAAATGCTGTGACTGCAGAAAGGTGATGTACTTGAGCAGTGGTGGCTCTTGCAGCAGCCCAGCCGCGTATCCTGGGAGGTGAACAAAATTCCTTTTCTTGAACAAAATTCCTTTTCTTCTGCACATGCAGCCATGGCTTCAGGCAAAGATGGGGAAAACGAGCAGCTGGTGCCTTGGGAGGTGCCTGGGGGCTGCACCTCGGAGCCGGGAGGGGAGGACAGGACACTGAAGGCTTGGTGAGGAGGCAGCTATGCACAAGGCAGAGTTCAGTGTGGCAGAACTCGCTTCACAAAGGCTCTGACATTTTGCTGGCTCCACAGCACAGCGCTGCCATTGCCAAGGCAACCGCTGCAGATCAGGTTGGGTCCATAGCCCTCATCCCAAGGCTCTCTGGAGCATTGTGACCCCACTGGACCCATCCTGTGCATTCCCACAGTACTGTTGCAGGGAGGTTTTCAGCTGGGGGATGCTGCAAGAGCTAAGGAGGTGATATCTGGTTTAGGACTTAACTAAAAAGCAGTCAAGGCTATCCTAGTTTTCATACTAGAAGATGAAAAGCTTAGAGTTGCAGCTTGTGAGCTAGAGAGGGATCCATCCTGCTCTGGATAAAATATGCTGTGTGGTGCACTGGCCTGGTGTTACCTGGAAAAAGGGAATGTGGTACCCCATTCACCAAAAAATCCTCCAGCTGACAGGCTGCTTAATTGGACAGGCCAGTTTGATGTCCAGGGTAGGACACAGACTGGGCACATGAAACAGGCATGTGTGTCCCTTTACCCAGAGCATCACAGTCACAGCTGGCTGCAACCAGGAAGGGAGTGTGGCTTTTCCTGAAGCAGCACATGGTGCTCTTCATTGCACTTGACTCAGGCTCTGCTGGTCCTCTCTCACTGGTGTTAGGACTGGGGACTCCAGAAACTTGGCTTCACAATGTTTGCCCAGCACTGAATCTCAAGCAGACCTTCTGTTACAGGATGGCTTATAAGTCACATCTGTCAGAAAGTTTCTCTGGTCCTCTCTTCTTCTTTTGCCTCCCTTGTCTGCCAGTCTGATGTTTGATCACAGACTGCTGTCATATGGGATGTCAAATCAACACAATTCCATCTACCTGCAGAACCATCCTCTGTAGTGGAAAAAGGTCCTTTTTAAAGCTCTAACCATCCTATCTCTCTACTGATGCTCTTTTTTTTTATTTCAACTTTTGTTCAGGCAGTGAGAATAGGCAGATTATATCTGTGCTCTCAAGACAATTGCATTCAGTTGTGCCAGTGGCCTACGTGATGCTGGGCAGGAGTCATCCCTTAGGAAGAGGTGGAAAAGGATGCAGAAATTAGCCAGTGCCAGTGGGAGGTGTGCTTGGTGGATGGTTTGAACAGCCATTATGATGCAAAGCCAGGGAAAGCAAGAGGGGGGAGAGGAGGCTCTGCCTTTCTAGGCTGCAGAGGAGGAGGGGTTTGGGACTGAGTGTCAGCTGCATGCCCCTGGAAGGGGAGCTGGCTGATCAATAACAAATGGTGGACAAGCAGTCCTTGAAGCTTAATAAGATTGCTGTGCAGGACCTGGAAGTGAAGCAGTGACTTTGCCACGGGCATGTGGGAGTGAAGACAGCAGGATCTTACCTCAGCTGTGCTCTCTCTGCCTGGAAATGGGACACACCATCAGTCACTGCAGCTATTAGCTAGATAGCACATTGAGCCATCTCTCTTTTCACCCCTAGCAATCTGTCACAGAAGGTGCTGCTGGAACAAGGTCTTCTCCACCTCTATCATAAGGGAAGATCCCAGGATAGCTGAATGTTTGGTGGGGGTGGAAACAAGGAGCTTTTTCCATGTTGGCTAAGTCAACAGCAGCAGAGCCCCCAGCGGCACAAAGGAAGGGAGTTTTCCCCTGGCCATTACTACTGCAAGTGGAGATGTCTGCCTGGCCATGGCTGCTGCTGGCTCTGTCAGCCAGAGGATCAGAGTGTTTTCTGCAAGAGTGGCCAGGAAAGCCTGGCACAGTCCTGACCAGCGCTGATGGGTCAGGTGTGATTTCAGTGGAAATGACTGGTAGCCATGGAATAAGGTTTCCCCCTTCAGTAGTCCAACAATTTCCAATGCCACAATTGGGAATTCTTCCCTTTGCCCAAGAAAGCGTAGCAAATGATGCTTAACTACTGAATTAGTTTGATTAATTCTGTCTATTTGCATTCACAAATTGCTCTTCAGTATGATACATGGTTTTTCTTAGCTGTTTTTCCCTAGTCCACAGGTCATTTGTAATCAGTTAGTTGGAAAAATTAGTACTATGAGCAGTGGCAGATCAGTTATGCTTCAGTCTTAAGGTATCATTTCCCTTCTGTGAGTATCCAAAGTAAGTGAAGTGTAGTGGGTTGACCTTGGCTGGATGCCAGTTGCCCACCAAACTGCTCTATCATTGTCTCCTCCTCAGCTGGGCAGGGGGAGAGAAAATAAGATTGAAAAAGCCACGTGGGTCAAGATAAAGTCAGTCTAATAACCAACATCTAAGGCCATGTGCAGAATCAAAGGAAAACAATTGATTCTCTACTTCCCATCAGCAAGCAATGTCCAGTCCCTTCGTGGGAAGCAGGTCTTCAGTAGATGCAGCAGTTGCTCTGGAAGACAAACGTCACAGTCATACTTTCATATCCCTTTGGTCAGTTTGAATCAGCAGTCCTGGATATGACGTCCCCTCCCAAGATCTTGCCCACCCCAGCCTGCTGGTGAGGGGAGATGTTGGAGAGGCAGCACTGGCACTGTGGGAACTCTGCTTAGCAGTAGCCAAAACCCTGGTGTGTTATCAAGTTCTTTCTAGCTACCCACACAAACCACAGCATTGTGAGAGCTCCTGTTGGGAAAATTACCTCTGTCTCAGCCAGATCCAAAGCCTAAGGCAACCTGCCCAAAGCAGGGTAGGTGACAGTGTTACAAGGTGTCTGCCCATTCATCAGGGGCCTGGCAGAGAGGTTTTGTCTTAGCATTAACTTTCTTAAGGACTGCTCCTAATGCCTTCAAGAACTTAACTGGGCAAGAGGGAAAGCAGGATATTGTTTAGCTTTCCTAGTACAAGGGAATATTTCAAGCACAGCACCCAGTTTTAGCTGCGTTCAGAGCAGTTACAGCAACTGAGAAGAGCAATTCAAATAATCTTGCTGAACAGGGTCATATGATCTTAAAACACATCTAGAAAGAAAATCTCATGTCTTTCTAGCTCCTAGCACCACTGTTCAGTGTTCATTTTGGGTAAGAAAAATGTGAGAGAAGAGGTAATCAGATTCCCCAAACCAATAGACTCCTCATAGCAGCTTTGCAGGATACAGAAGTTGTTTCCACAGCACTGTGCTTGTTTGTATCCAGCAGGCTCTCGGCTTGTGTTTTACAGAGCTGAGTACAGAATGAAAAATGCTTGCCTGGTATCAAAGTCAGTCCTTTTTGTGCATCTCTTATCCACACTCCTTCAGTAGCTTCAAGAGGTACATGCTTAAGTATTGAGTCTTTCTGAAAGTCCCTGTTGATAGGCTGTGATGTGGCTTCCTCCTGTCTGCTCATCTGTTCATTTCAGTAGTCAGTCCATGTTCTTCCTACTGCTTCACCATCTTTTCTTTATGGACCTTTGTGCCTTTTCCTGCTCCCCTTCCTATATTCCACCTCTTCTTTCTTTTGTTTCTGTTTCCTTTTTGTTTTTTTCTGGTTTTTGTTTCTTTTTTCCCCTGGCTCTCACTTCCTAGAACACTTTGGAGATAAGAGTGTGTGAAGGGGAAGGGGAAGGGTTTGGAAGAGAGATGTAGTCTCTCCCATAGCTAGTCACAAATGGAAGGAGTAGGCACTAGATGGATGTTTTGGCTGTGTATCATAAAGAAATGAAGTGGACAGCATGGAGCAATGTGAAGGGCTTTATGGGTCTCCCTGCATATCCTATGCTGCCTCTGCCTCTTCTTTATAGACAGCCTAGAGGCTCTGGAATGATACTTACTACAAACCTTCATTACAGGTACCAGACTGGAAAGTTCAGAGTCACACAAAAATGCTATTCCTGCTCCAGGAAGCATCAGCCCCATCCTTTATTAGTTGTTTTCAAGGGTGAAGGTGCCCTAACTGAGGGCTCTGCCAGCGTCTGTAGAGAACCGAAGAAATGAAGCTCCTGTTGGCGGAGCACGTCCTGCTTGCAAGTTACATCCATATTTTAGGTGAAGTGGCTCAGAGCTCAACCTAACTGCAGCTGGGCAGACTTGGGCTGTGCAGAACCAAATTGTGTTTTTTTTCTTGGAGTCAGAAGTGGTGACAGCACAGTGCATAGACACTTGCATGGGTCTGGCTGCAAGCAGCCAGTGTGTCCAGTGCAAGGAAATTGGTGGAAGAGGAGACTGTGCTTACTGATGTAGGGATGGGTAAAAGCTAGATCAGTAAGGCACCAAGCAGGGCTGATTTTCAGATGTGAGGCTCAAAAGAGTCTGGAACCATTGCTCTCTGCAAGAGGGGGATGTGGAGGAGCATGAAAGATGGTGTCTCTCACCCATGCAATAGACAGAGAGGTGATCTCAGGCTCTGCCATGCACAGTCAAGAGTCAGTACAGGTAGGAACTTGCAGTAAGAGTAGAGAGCTTCCAGTCTGAAACAGAAGGGCTGCACGTGCCCTCAGGGTTGAAAATAAGGCTGTGAGACAGTAGGAGAGAGGCTCAGTTAAGGCTTGTGCTTGACTGCCTCTCTGACAGAGTGAAGGCTAGGTCTGTTCTTCCTTAGACCAGGGAACATACGCTAATAAAATACATATTGCTTTCTGATCAGATCCTAATGAAAGACATTATTGAAGAGTGTGGAACAAGCACTTACAGTAATTCATGACAGCACCAATTTGGCTTCTCTAGGAAGCCATAAACTGCTGCTCTTGGCACCTAATGAGGATGGGCAGCTGATTGCCTGTGCAAGAGGAAGAGAGAGAGACTAACTCCCAGCCTTGATGGCTCCAGCTGTCCTCAGCAGCCACTGAAGGTTGCAGTTGCTTCCCTCTCTGGAGTTGGGAATGTTTCAGCTGAGAAACTGGGCCTCCTGATAAAGGACAATTCTGTACAAAAAGCTTCCAGGACTCCTCATTTAGACTGAATAATGGGTTTGGTTTGGGCATCCATCCTTGCTTAATCCCAGGATCTGAACCTGTGTGCTTGGATGATGAAAAACATAGGCATGAATTTCAGTTCACTGATGTGCTTGTCTTGGAAATGCCAGCTTTGTGCTTGCAATGTGATTATTTGTTCTGGAAACCCCTTAGGAGTTATAGTTATCAAGCAAGAAAAATGAAATAAATCCAGCTTTAAACTTACCTTAACCCTTTAATTGATGAGGTTAATGCTTGACATCATTTCCATCCAAGATGGTGATTAAGTGCTAACCAAAGAAAATATTTTAATTCAATGTGACAGGAGGAGAAAGTTTGATGCAAGATTATAAAGAAGCATCACAATGACTATCTTCATATCCAAACCAAATTTCTTCACTACCCAAAACTCACCCAAATAGTTTTTCCAGAGCAGGCAGGCATCTTCCCCGCAGCTGATACCAGCCACAGTTCAGAATCCCCTGTTAGGATTGTGCTCTTGAAATTTTTTGCAGCTGACACCAGGCTGGGAGACAATGCCACCTTGGTGAAGGATTAGGAAGGATTGGAAAAAAGATCTGAAAGATGGAAAACTATTTGAGTGGCTCTGGTGGAATGAAATGCAGTGGTACAAAGGCAGGGTCATAGATGCTGAAGGTGCTGCAGGCTGGAAGCTCATCTTTGGAAAATGAGTGCAGTGCTCAACTGAGTTGACTTCAAGGAGCTGCTGATGAGATGCAGGTGTGAGAAAGGGCAAACGTACTCCTAGATGAAACTAGAGGTACTTCTGGGCAAGGTGGAGAAGTGCCACTACATCCTATATGCAGGCTGGGCAAATGGGATCGTGCAGAAAGATCCAGCAAATGGGATCGTGCAGAAAAACACTGTAGAGTCAATCCTGGAAAGTGAGAGTCTGTGTTACAAGAGCAGTCACAGAGTGCCCAGCCTGCTTAGCCCAGCAAAGCAGAGGCTGAGAGGTGGTGAGATTCCTGTCTGTAAAACATCAGGGGATCAAGCAGCAGCGAGGGAAAAGAGGCACTGAAGCTAAAGCACACTGCTGGCACAACATTACTGGGTGCAAGCTGCGTGTGAATAAATTCAGTCTGGAAATGAGAACATTAGGGCAGTCAGGCTCTGGAACAGATGTCCAGGGGGAGGAGCAGGCCCAAAAGGAGCAAACTAGTTTTAAGATAAGACGTGATACATACACAAAATTAATAAGCAGAGGCAGCCCCTCTGGTGACAGGGGACTGGACCCTGTCAGGCAGCAGTGTGCATCCCTTGCTGTGTCCTAGATTGTAGCCATGTTTTACCCTTCTCTGAACTCTGGGATTTTATCCCTCTGCCAAAATACAGAGATCAAGCATCCAATTCATAGCGTTCAAAAGGAATGTCAAAGACATCTTCCTCTGCTCTGCCCTGTGGTGCCAAGGTGACATCAAAGATCACAATCTCAATCCACTGCTGTGTGTCAGAGTGAATAGGAAGAAGGGGAATGGAAGGGCCAGATTTATGGCACATTTTTCCAGCTGTGTGGAACATACTGGAGCCTCATGTTCCAGAGAGTTCCCTAAAATTTGCTATCCCCACCTCCCTCCTGACCTCGTTTCTGAGCATTTTTCATTCCACTTTCCCAAAAAATTTCTTCTACCTGTGGAACTTACATGCTGAGCTCTCATTCTCCAGCAATGGAGAACTGGATAATTTTTTTTCAATCTTTGGTACTATAAACTCCAACACACAAAAATTCTGTAATCATATTTCCTTTTTTTTTTTAAACTTTAAGAAGTCCATGGCTCCTAAACTCTTTGAGGTTGTCTCTCTGCCCCATATCCTGTAGCTTTGGAGGCACAGTTGGGGCAGGAATTGAGGACAAGGAATGTCTGATGAAGTAGCGGGAGGTTTGGCATTGCAGAGCCCCATGCTCATCCCAGGAGCTGTTACCAGTGCCATAAAAAAGCTCAGCCCCTTCCAGCACCTTGGGAGTATCTCTGCTGGGTGTCCCATCATGGTGAGGGCAGTGGTGTGATTGTTTCTGGTGTTTGTGAGCAATGCTCCCTTAGGAAGGGAGCAGCTGTATCTTAGCTGGGCTTTGTTGGGATGAGGTCATTGCAGCCGCAGCCACTGGGGAAATCTGATATGAGATGATGCCTGCAGCACTCTGGGACAAAGCTGTGTAAGGAAGCCAAGACTCTGTGCAAACAGGCTGAAATGGTACAAGCGGGAGGCTCTGTCACACCCTGGGTGGTATTGCCTGTCAGAAGAGAAGTGCCGTTCTGCTACTTTCATCTTCTCCTGGTCCCTTGCTAAACAGGGATATCCATGCGTGCTGAGAAACTGGGCAGCTTGGCACTGAGCTTTGAAGACCACCTTGATTGCTGGTTGCTTGAAGAGTACAGCCCACCAGCTGCACAGGCAATTGAAGATTATTTTGTCCAGATTATTGCCCCATGTTTCTTTTCAGACCTTTGTGAGATACCTGTGCTTCCTGCACCACCAGGCTCTCCACAGCACCTAGTCTGGTGGATGTTTGATCTCTAGAGTGTCCTGACACTCACAGATGAGAGTGGGGGGAGACTGGGGGAGGCTAGGACACCCCACCTTGCACACATACCAGAGATAGCATTTGTCTGGTGTGCAGAGCTGCACAGGGAGCAAGGAAAAGCCTGTCAGAGGGATGGAGCCTGTGTGCAAGGCTGCTGTGCCACACCAGCCTGCCTTTATCTGCTGTGTCCTTTGCCTTCAGAGAGGCTGGAGAGGCTGCAGAAGGACTGGGAGCTGTCCCTGCAGCCCATATCTGCAGTTAGTGAGGTTGGAGGGGGAACGCAGGCAGCCATCCCTGTCTCTTTTGTGCTGCAGGAAGGAGCAGCCAGGGGAATTTGAATGAGGCTGAGAAAAAAGAGTGAAAGAGCGAGCGTGTGTGGAAAGGATTTGAATGGAGATATTGGAAAGCAGAGCTGGTGCTTGTGCCCTGAGCTGAGAAGTTGCTGAAGAAGCGGGACAAGTAAAGAGAGAGCATCAGGAGTGAATTGCAATGCTGGGAAGCTGGATGCCTGCAAACCAGTTCCTTTGCTCCATTCAGCTTGTTGGGGGGGGTCTACATGATTTTAGTGTTCATTTTTCTAGCTGTTGTTTTGTTAGAAATACCTTGGGACTTGGTGATGAAACAGATTTTCTTTCTAATTTCTCCTTTCAGACAAGCATTAATATGCAATTGTGAGACCACATGCATGTGCACACCAGTCTCAGCACAGGTAGATTGTCATGGTGTAGAGCAGAACCACAACAGTAACTCTTGACAGATGTGTTTATTAATATCCTTCAGCTTTATTAAGGCTTCTAGCTGGTACATATCTGGCATGAACACCATTCAGTCTGAAAACATCATCCTGTTTTTTTCCTTTAATAGCCTGTATAAACAGAAAATTAGGTGTGGCAGTGTCATACCTGGGCCCTCTGCTATGACAGTGCCCCAGCTGGGAATGGAAGCAGGGGCAGGGGTACTGTGGCATCCTGCTTTTTTCTCTGAGACTTCTGGTGTGTGCTCCCAGTCTGTGGGCCAGCTTGGCTGGCTACAGTGGGACAAGCACTCTATGAGCATCACAAGCTGGCTCAAGTGCCATGACAGGGGAAAGGGCAGACAGTGCCCACCAACAGGGCAGGTGATGGTGAGGAATGAGGAAGGGCAGCTCCAGTTTGCAGCTCCCAGAGGTTTAGTGGCTGAGTGCATGTGAGTGAGTTCTCCTCTGATGGCTAATACTGCTTACAATGACAGGGACAGGGACAGGGACAGGTTGCTTACATTGCATGTGAATTTACACAAACCACATGGGGCTGACTTTGCCCTTTGTAAGGTGTTTCTAGAAACCCATTCTACAAGAACATTCTCACCTCTGCAGCCTGTGTAATATTCACAGCCAGCTGGTAGGAACTGTGGGTTTGTTTGGGTTATTTCCTTTCCCATCCCCTTGCTCAGAGTATTGGGAATGGAAGGAGGTAAAGGCAGAGGCGAGTGTGTGCTTTGCGCAGTGCTTTTGTTCTGGCCCCTGGGCCAGCCTGCTGAGCCTGGTGATGAATGAGCTTGTAGCATGAGCTCCTCCACTGAGGCTTCAGCGTCTCTAATAAGGTGGCCAGTGTTTCCCTGTCCTCTGAGCCAGCCTCTGCTTTATTAACTGCACTGCAACAATATTAAACTGGAGCACGGGGCCAGTGTGATCTGAGGAGAGACGCTGAGAAGGGGGTGGAAGGGAGAAGATACCAGGATAGCATAGAACACATGGAGCAGGAGACAGGGAGACAGCTGGCAGTTGAAGTGGATTAAAAATGGGTTCCTACTGGACTGATGCACGCAGCTCTGCACAGACCTGCTGCTGGCAGTCAGGGACACAGAGCATGTTTAAGGAGGGGGATGCAGAGGCAGACTTTGGCCTTTATGTCTCTGTCTGCTGGACCTGGGCTAGTGACTGTAAGCCAGCACCTGCTCCACATGCTCACAGCAAGCAGCTGGCTGGAGCTGCCCCCTTTTCTCCCTTGCACTAATTTCATGCCCTTTAAGCTGTGCTGGCAGCACACCTGGCTCTTTCTACTGACAGCTGCAGCTAGCTCAGGGCCCATGCTGCTTTTCACAGAGAAGCCAGTCTTTCCAAAGACATCCAGGGCCAGTTCTCTTGTGATGCCAGGACTGTAGAGACTGTAGTAAAGATGTGCAGAGGGCAGTCTTGCTGGCAGCCAGTTTCTGTGTGAGTCCAAGCTGCATATTGGATAGAGACAGGACATACACCGGGAGAAGATAAAGCAAAGCTACAAAATATTTGGTGGAGGAAAAAGACCTCCTAAAACTTTACCTCTGAGCATCAGGAGGAGATACATGCTGAGCCTTGGCTGTGCCTTTCCCATTACCTAGTGATCCAGGTCTCTTCTAGAAAGCAGGGAGGTTGCAACCCATAGGAAGCATATGTGCCTTTAATTATTTCTGTTTTGCAGCCAAACCGGGGTGGAAGCCAGTTATTTATTTGGTTACACAAGTCCCTGGGTATAGACTCAACTAGGGGATCCAGGGCTTTGCAGTGCAGACTGGAGGCTGATCTCTCATTTTGTCCTGGATTAGATGATGTGGGGAGTATGTGATTTGACCTTGCTCCCAGAAGCTTTAGATACCCAAATTCCACCTAACTCCCAGCTGAGGTGGAATTTGCACTGTCTGAGTCTCACCCTCAAGCTTCTCTGTGACTCTCCATTTTCTTTCTCTTCTAAAGGTTATCTCTAGACAAGGGAAATGGCTCCTGACCTCCTCCTATTTGCTGGCTGCCTTCCTAACACCCCAGCAAATGGCAGCCGGTGGGGAGGAGCTGCTGCCAGCCCTCCCAGTCACACTCTGCTCCCCAAAAAGTCCCGTGCTAGCAGCTGTACCACTCCAGCCTTCTGCTTCTGGCTTCTGACTGCTCCTCTTCTCCCAGATCATTGGGGCTCTGGTGCTAATGAGCCCAGGTTAAGTCCCTGCCCCTGGGAGCCAGCTCTGCCACTGCTTGGCCAGAGCAATGGTGTGGAGGGCTGGCAGATGGGAGGCTGAGCAATAGGAACACCAGCTGGGTCAGAACCAGCTGGCATGTGTGCAGGTAGGGCGTTGTTGATATGAACAGATCCTGGCAGCACCCTGGTGCCTCTGGGAGCCACTGCCCTGGTCCTGCCCGCTAGGACTCCTCCCTAGGGCAGCATCCAGCTGGGGGAAGGCACCAGGACAGCTCCCAGCTCTCTGCTCCAGCTTGCCAGGGGAGGAGGAGGAGGAGAGTGCAGCAAGTAGATCCTCAAGAAACTTACACCCTGATGTGTGCAGGTACAAATTCTCCTTTAGGTGCAATCTGTAAGTCAGGTGCAGAATTGTTTTTCACTGTGAGAACCACATGCAACCACAGCTTCCCAGGGACCAGTCCCTGCCCCTTCACTTGGGACCAGCATCCAAACTGTGGGCAGATCAAGGAGGTGAGTCAATGGGTCCTGACTGTGTTGGAATTGAATGGGGCTTTGGCACAGAAAGCTCTACAGCGGCAGCCATTGCTTCTGGGTTTGAACTTAGAGTTACATATGTGAGAGCTGGAGGCAGGCAGAGCAGGGATTGCATGCACTTGTTTTTGCTAAGCACCACATCAGCATTGCCCTCTGCCCTGCTTTGATGGTGGCCTTCACTTCTGCTGCACCTCACTCCATCTTCCTGCCCCACTGACACATCTGCTGTAAACCTTCCTCCATGCATCCTGGTTCCAGTAATCCTGCAACTTCAGAGTTAATGAAGAACACTGAGACTGCCGGGCAGGAGAACTGCCTTTGCAATGGAAACTTCAGCCTAGAGGACATATCAGAGGCAAGGGAAAGCTTAGTTAACATTGGACTGTGGAAAGTCCTGCCAATGGTCTTTTTACCATCACCAACATCCCCAGTAATGTGTCTTGCCACAAGGATCCAGGCGCTGCGCAGCAACAGGCAGGAAATTGTATCTTCACAATGCAATCCTCGTTCTTGTTCTTTCCCAGCCAAGCAAGCATGACCGTGGAAGGGAAGCTTCACTGACATGTAATTCATCATTTTTAGCGGTGGTGATTTTGATAACGATATTTTCCCCCTTGTTTTCTTGAAACTTCCCTGCTGCCTTAGCAAACTGAACAGTGTTTAGCTGGTATGGTTCAGCTAACATAATTCAGCCCCTTCCAATGGGAAACAGAGGAGGAGGGAGCCTGTGAGGGACTCCAGAGAACCATCAACTTGAAATAGACCCCTTGCTCTGGTCTGCAGAGGCCGTCCAAAGATGGACCCTGTGGAAGGATTCTGAGGCAGTATGGTAGTACCTTGCTTGGTAGTAGTGAGACACCAAATGAAGTGCCACATGGCCCAGGCAGCAAATGAATGAATTCTGCAGCAGTGATTGGGAACTGATGGGTATCTTGGTGCAATGCCATGCTGAGTTTGCACAGGACCTGGGTGCACTAACAGAGGTGAATTGGGTTCATTTTCTCCCTCCTGAAACCATTGCTTCTGACACAAAGTTGGTTCAGGACCTGTAGTTCAAATTGTCCCTACAGTCCCTCCATTGGAGGACACCAAGGCTTCCCTTCAGGGAGAACTCAGGCTCCTGATCACTGTTCTGCACCAGGGATGGCAATTTTCAAACCAGTACTGCATGAAGATCTCATGGAGCAACCAGGTGTACATCTGTGTAGAAAGAGGAGGAATAGGGTGTTAGATGATGGATACGATTGTTCAGGTTTTCAGTTTCAGGATTTTCATAACACTATATTTCTTTTTCTGTGCAGCTGTCTCAGAGAAACACCATCCAAACCTTCATTCCTGTGAAGAAAATGGAGAAGGGCCTGCTGCTGGAGCACATCTTGCCCAACCTGAAAGTGCCTCAGAGCTATGAAGTTCGCCTGACGCCCATCACCAGCTTTGGGGCCGGAGACATGGCTGCCCGCATCATCCGGTACATGGAACGTAGGTGTCTCCTCCTCCTCCGTCCTGCCTACAAGGGCAGGCCCCAGCCTCAGGGGGTGTGGGCATGCAGAGAGGTGCTCTTCTGTCACCCTTGGGTGGGGCTCTGTGCTCTGGGGAGTTCTGGTGGCACAGCGTGATCGCATTCAATTTGTATTTTGGATGCTGCCATCAATGCAGACCACTAGAGATCTCTGAAGGTCAGTCTGCACTCATCCTTCACTCAGCAGCTGTGACTCACACTCTGCACCCTGTGGGCAGGACATGCCCAAAACCCCAGTCAGGCCATGCTGCAGCTCCCTGTGGTACAGTGGCTTATAATACAAGATAGACACTGGATGCTGTGTATTAGCCACACTCCCATAAAAGTAAGAGAATTTCAGGAGACTTGTTATTTCCAGAGCTGAATGCATGATTCCTGTCCTAGCTAGTCACTCCTAAAGCTGTCTCTCTGTCCAGTATCTTGAATCCCAGATTATCTCACTGGTATACATTGACCATATTTCTCTTCCCATCATCCCAACAGCTCACAGCTCTCTCTATTCCCACAACTCTATGACTCCTTCATAGGAGTTTGGACCTTCTATTTCAGCAGAAAGTACAGATCCTTCTCCTGTTATGTTTGCTTGATTTCACACAAGCCTCCTGTCCCGTGGACTGACAGCGTGTCCGGTGTCCCCAGCGTACCTGTCCTGTCACTTTCCATAGTGCATCAAACTGCTTTGATGTCCCCCTTAGATACCAAGCTTTAGTATCTAAGTGGGTGCTATCCCACTGGGTGCTCCAGAAGGAAACTGTTTGGGTTGCAGAAGTGTTTTCCTATGATCCTAGGATCACCCCTTAGGTGGGATTGTCTCAAGGTCTCTTGCTGCTTGAATCAGTGTCCACATCTTTTTCCATCACCAAAACAGGCACCAGGCATTGCTTTCTCCCAGGGATGCTGCCACGAGACTTGTGTATTTGTGACCTTTCTTGATGTATTTATTTTATTTTCAGACCTTGATTATGATTTGTGCTTTTGTTTTGACTTGTTTTTCTATTTCTTTTTCCAGCAATCAACTATCCCAATCCAACAGGTAAGCAACAAGACCTTTGTGTTGATGCTTTGAATGTAATGTACTTTTTAGTCGAGTGCTCCAGCAGATCAGGCAAGACAAGCAGCTGGAATACACAGCTGACAGTCAAATCTTTTTTCCCCAAAAGAGGATGAAATTGCATCCACTAAAGCTTCTGGTAAATATTGCCATTTGTTGTACCATGAGTTATTGCCAGGAGTTTTATGCCAGGGATATGCCTCTCACTCACACCTGAATATCTTTGTGACGGGGCAGACTGTGATCTTGAACACACACTCCTATGCCACAGCACAAGGAATCTACTTCCAGTAAGCAGATATTCCCAAAATATCTGTGTTTAGGAATATTCCCCATCCTCTTCTGACCAGGAATGATACCACTTGGTATCTCTGCAGGTTTGTATGGAGCAGTCTCCAGCTCAGATCTGTCTCTTCTTGCAAACTCTTTGAGCACAGTCCCTTTCTTCCTCCCCTTCAGTGTCATCACTGTTAACTTGTTTTTTTACCTTCTGGTTATTCTTGGCAAGATGCAGGCCCCTCTCTATTGAGCATCCAGAGTTCCCATTGATTTTAAGAGCTGAATACACAATGTCTAAGTATTATGTTCTTTAACACCAACATGACAGTGCCCATTGAACATAAAAGAGGAATTCTAGCTTGCTGTAAGTGGTGGGGGAATGATCCCCAGGGTCCCTTCACAAGGGAGAAGGTAGGATGTAAGCCCAGGCAAAGCTCTTGGGCAGAGATGGGCAGACTGCTTGCTAGTGCTCCATGGAGAGCATGGGGCTGTTCCTCTGTTTCCAGCTGCTGAGTCAGTATTCAGTGGTTTTATGTGTTACTCCATGTGTAGGTGAGTGCTGCTGCTGAACTGCAGGGTACCAGCAGAGAGGAGAAGCCAGGATTAGGTGATGGCAGAATAGGGAGTTCTCTTGTTAAGGCAGCCACAAGGAGTTAATTCTTGCACGTTCTTGAGGATGCTTTGATGAATCATACTCTGCCTGAGAGTAGGAGTTTCTTACAGAGTCGGAAGGATTTTGTGGCTCTAATTCCTGATTCCATTTGTTTTCTTTTCCTCACTGCCTGATCTACTTTAAATATTCTCCATAGAAGACTCACTGGGAAACATGGAGCATATTGCCGGGACCCACTCTAGAATGTGTCTCTCAGTACTTGCTGGAGGAGCCAAGTATCCCAGCCCACAGGTGGAAGTGACAAAGTCTGGCCTTTTGCCACTTGCTTTTACACTGCACAAATCACTGGTAAACCCAGAGCAACTTCAGTCCTAATTGTGTCAATCTCTTGGGGTCTTTGTAAATTGAGCCTTCAGATTGCCTGCCTGGGGTACCTTTGGCAGCCTTATTGAGTCCAGAACAACTGCAGGAAATTTGCCTATGGTGGAACGCAACTCAGCCACTTGTGGTTTTCATGCAGTAAACCCAACACTTAGGATTTCCTCTTGATATAGATTGCCCAGCCTCTGGTGGCTGTTGGGACCTCTGGGCCAGTGGTGAGGGCCTTGCCCGTGCATTCACACCTTGAGACTGACTGCCTAAAATCAGACCTACCCCACCTGCTTGCAGATATGCCCTTTCCTTTCAGACCTGCTGCCAGTGCAAAATATGAGCTCAAAAGCTTTTTGCTCTTTCTTTGGACCACAGCTCGGTTCCCCAACTCTTCATCCCAAAAGCACAGAAATCCCTGCTGCTACCTCTTCTCTTCATACTTCCCCTACTACCGTCACCCCCAGGGGAAAGTTCACACTAGGCTGCTGAGCCAAATTCTGGGAGCAAACATTGAAAGCTCTGGAGTGAAAGGCAAAGATTAGATGATTAATGCCTCTGGCAGCCTGATCCAAGGGCATGCACAATGGTGATTAATTTACAAACTCTGAGAGTCACTTAATACAATTACTTCTTCATGCATTTTCTCTCTCAGCCTAATAAGATGTTAATAACATTGGGGCAGGCATGCGTGTGGCATGGTTACAGAGCCAGGTATTGGGTTAGAAAGGAAAAAGAAGGGAAGAACAGAGGAAGTGAACAAAAGATGTTGGGAATGTCAAATATTTAGATGTTATCAGTAAGACTGGTTCTTAAAAATCAGTAAATCTGGTTCTAAAAAGCAGAATTTGTATTTTAAAAACTGCCTAAGAATTATCTGAATTCTAAGATTTTACCTTAAAGTTCTCTTAGAATAAATGATTGTTTTAATGTCATGACCACATTCCAATGCTGGGGAATCTGCTCTGTCCTTACCTCCTCTGCAATTTTATTTACATATTACATTTACTTTCTTTGGAGTGCTGCCCACAAGCCATTCCAGCTCCTCCTCCCTGGGTGTTTTGGTTTCCCTTGTTTTGTCAGATGCAACCTTGTAACCTTGATGATGATGTCATTAAGAAGTATATGGGATTGCTGGTTTATTTTTGGTTGGCCAACCTGTCTTGCCCTTTCAGAGCAGTAACACTGTTTCTCACATAGCTGCAGTCTGGCTGTGTGGGGTGCTAAACCCATGATTTTGGGACCATGGGCAGGTACAGTGGGTGATGATCCGTGGCAGATATTGATTGTTGCAGATCAGCCTGGCTTGTTGCTTGCCATCTATTGCTGTTGTCTGGTCTCTGATAATGCTCAGAGTCCAGAGGAATCCAAGTTTGTTCAGGTGAGAACATGTGGGAATGAGATGTCAGCCTGTGTTTAGAGTTGGATTACTTGAGTTTGTGCCCATTCTTCAAGAATGTTTTGTAATGCAAAGGTTTAAAGAGGTGACAGTTCCTTGAATCTTGGTGGCAAATAGGATGACTTAACCAGTTACAGCATTGTGAAACTTTCTTCCATTACTGTGTATAAAATCCCTAGAAAATTGCCATGGGAGAGACTGTTAAATATTTGGATCATTACATATTTGGAGGTGTCAATATAGTTCTCATTGTCTTCATTTTCTAGATGGGAAAACTGATGTCCATAAAATGATAGCCTGTGGGTCACACAGCAGGTCTGCAGCAGAGCTGGGGCTCAGAGCATGGTCCTTTATGCTCCAAGCCAGTGCCAGTTGTCACACCACAGCTAAATGATGAAGGCAATTTCATTCAAGTGCACTCCAACTGCTATTCACCCATAGTCTGCTGCTAGAATAGGAGTATTATTTTTTGCATTCATCTGGCAGCCAGAATTTCAGAACCAGGGATGGCTTTCCCCTAAGGACTTGAAAGGAAAACCTCCATTATGTTTCTCAAGAAGGCAAAGCAACAAGAAATGCTAATAGCCACAGCAGAGTGTCTCTCCCCCGGGAATGCATGAAGGTGTCTGTGACTGAGAGCAAGCATCTCTGCACTCTGAGCTGCCCCCACTGCAAAGCCTGCCAAGGAAATCTGTGTGGTGAAGACAGCACTAAATCCAGATCTTGCCACGTCCTGCCTTGCCTCCCCTGCCACGTCCACCTTACTTGTAACAATCCAGAGAACATCTTCTGTGTTCAGTATTTAAATCCACTGCTTAAATTTTAAACAGGAAGCTTCCTTCATTCCTTGAGGATGATCCAGGATCCATAGCAAATGGCGAAAGTCTTAAGGTTTGCATCACACAGTCAAGGCCAAAAGTCAGCTCACCTCTGTGGTCTCTGAGGTGCAGCAGGTGATTTAAATGTTGGGTTTTTTCTTGGATGGACCTGCCAGGTTTGTCCTGGTGGACCTTGTTGATAACCACCAAGAGGTGACATGCTGGCAGTGCCCCAGACCACACTGAACACTTGCTAGTTATTCATGGCACCTCCATTGTAGCTCAGAGAAGCCACAGAGCTTTGCTTTCCTGTGACTTGTTTTACACCAGAGGACCAGGAGTCAGAGCACTTGGGTTCTGTTTCCAGCTTAGGCACTGCTTGCTGTGACCTTAAATGTGTCTCCCTATACTTTGTGCATCTATTTCCCCCCATGTAATGCAGAAGATGTGTAGAAAGAGGCATTGCTATGCTACAGAGAAATTAAGAAGCCTTGTTCATTAGTTGTTCAAAGTGCCTTGAGCTCCCAAGCTAAGCAGAGGCGATGTGCTGGGGGTTCAAACTCCTGCACAGCAAGTGCTGGTGCACATAAGATGGATCACGTTGTTGATTAAGCAACAGCATTGCTTGACCTGTGGTGCATGGGACCCTTCTCTATTTTATGTGCTCATTGGAGGGAGAAGATAAAATGCACTCAGGGCCCTATTTGGGTGTTAAAAGAGCAATCCATAGACTTCTGAGTCAGCTTCTCAGAGCAATCTCCTCCCACGTGTGTGGTTTCTTAAAAATGGAGGCACAGTAGTCCACCACAGTCCGCAGGCTGGCCCAACCAGGCCTTGGGGTTAAGTTTGGAATGCTGTCCTCAGGTCCCCTTGTCTTGCACAACTCTCTGATACCCACCTGAGCTTGTGCTTCTCCTTAATCTGCCTTTCCTTTGATTTCTGTGCCTCCTCATTTGTGGTTTGTTCCCTCTCAATCTGTTGCCTGGCTGACCTCTGTGTTACAGCTTCCAGCTCTGCTTTCCACCTGATGTTCCCTGTTAAGGAAATTCTGTGTTGGAGAAAGATGTCATCTTTCTTTGGAAGTCCATGTTCTCAGCAGGGTCAGAGGTGCAAACTGCCCTGGAGCTTTTGCAAAAGGACAGTCATTGTGGATCCTGCTGTGTGAGATAATGCCATTCTGAGAGGAAATGTGTCTCTTGTAACTGCAGCTGGCAGCCCATGAGCTGGAGTCATGCAGATGTTTTTGGTGCAGTGGAGAGGAACTGGGGGTATTACACCACCCAGCAACATCAGCAAGCTTGTGGGCTCCAGCGTCTCCTTTGAGGACTACTGGGGATCTGCTATGGCCATGAACTCCCTTCTCTCAGTCAAAACAGCTGAGGAAGGACCCTTAGGAGCTGCCTTCTGACTCTTTTCTCCTTCCATCTCTTTGTTCTGGGGATAAAAGAGGCCCCCACATAGTTAGCCTGTCTCAGACCCTGCAAGCATCTGCCCTGTCCTCTGCTCCCTTCTCCTTCAGCTCCAGATGCCATTCGGCCCCTGTGTTATACACTGCAGAGCAGTGGCTAATTTGGATTTGGATGCTAATTAGAAATGAGCAGATTGAGTGGAAAGCACTTAGCCAGGGTTAATCAGCAGTTAAGTGGCCAGCCCAGACAAGCTCCCGATGGCTGTGCTCAGCCCAGAGGAGTGGGCCTGCAGCGTTTCCTGCTGAGTTTACTGAAAACCCAGCTGCCCTGGTCTGTGAAACAGGCCCTTGGCTTGCCTCACATTGTCCAAACTATGCTGGCAAAGACATTTCTGCAGGTTACCTCAGGAGGCTGCATCCTCTTTTCTCACTGCTTTGATGGGATGCTGGAAATAGATGAGCAGGAGGGGGAGCCCAGTTCCCTACCCCAGGGGTGTGCAGACCTTTGATGTCCATTTGGATTACAGTCATTTTCATTTCCACATGGGAGGGGATGGGAATGATGCTGGCCACCAGAAGGGGCAGCATCTCAGAGTCAAGATTCTGTTCATTTCTTGGGTAGTCTCTTTTCTCTGGTACAAGAGAACAGATTTTGTTGTGTATGGTAGATGTATGAAGCTCCTGCCATCACATTGTGCTGCTTCTGGATCTTTTGGCCCTGGCATTGCAGAAAACTTCCCTTGTGTGTCCCATCCTTGGCACCCAGTCCATAGGTTAAGGACCCTGCTCTGTCCTATATGTCCTGCCAGAGCCATGCATGGTAGGAGAAAAAGCCTCCTGCCCAGGAACCAGAGCAAGTCATCACTGAAGATACAAGAATGCAGGAGCCCCAGGAGGCATTTGGGCTTCTCTTCATCTAGGCACAATAAATAATACTGGGAGGTAAACCCCCAGAAGTTGAGTCTTGCACCAGCATGCCATGGATGAGGTTCCTAGCACATTCCAAGCCCTCATGGAGAGCCTTGTTTTCCTTTGTGTATGTGTTCTTTCATGGCTTTATCTTTCAGTTTCATAGCACACCTCCTTGCTCTTACTTAAAAGCAGCAATTAAAGATATCTGTGCTTGCCATAGCTACATCACTCACAAGGTCCAAGATCCCACTTCCAGTTCATTCTCCAGCTCTGGTTTCTGCCCAGGGACCTTTCAAAACACACGGCAGTTTTCACATTGGTTTTTGGACCTGTTTTCTCTTTCTTTTTTGCCTGTTTTATCCATCCCTCTCCTGTTGTGTCAGCAGTGTTAAGCAGGTTCTTGACCTTTGCTTTTGTGACACAAAACTACCTTTTTAACACAAAGGTTACAATGTTCAGCCTGGTCATGTCCAATTCATTCCAATCTCTGCAAGTCCATATTGGGTTATGTCTATGCACGAGATTTTTCATCTGTCTTACAATATTGCTGTAGGGTATAAAAGTCTTGTGGTAGCAATAAAAGTGAGCCCTATTGCACATATGGTTGATCCTACATAAAAATCTTTTACCTACATGTTTTATTTTGTTAGGGGAACCAGCATAAGCTGCAAAATCAAATGTGCTTTTTAGCTGGTGTAAATTAGATGTACTCTGGCTAAATGACAGGTTTGTCGTGCTGAGCTGACCTCTTCTCCACAGCTGATTTTTTTTCATGTGTGTCATAGTTTTGTTAAATATATAGCCTGAAGGGGGGTCATCTGCTGCTACTTTTTCCTCTCTCCTGGGGAAATTATTCTACCATCAAGTTGCTCTGATATAAAAGCCCTTGTAGCCAGTGTGCCTTTGGTGATCTTTTTACCTTCCTCTACATTTGTCCCTTCAGATCTCTCAGAGAATCTCTTTAGCCATAATAGCTTTTTTTCCATTTTGTCAGACCATCCCATTTATCAGCCTGGATTAACACTTCTGTAGTAACGCTGATCACTGGTGTATTATGGGTAGTGATAGGAAAAGGGGGGAGCATTTTTAAATAAAAGAGGGGACATTTAGATTAGATTTGAAGAGTAAATTCCATACTCAGAGAATGGTGAGGCACTGGAACAGGCTGCCCAGAGATGTTATTGGTTCCCCATCTGTGGAAGTGTTCTAGGTCCGTTTGGATGGGTCCTGGGCAACCTGATCTAGTGAATGGCATCCCTGCCCATGGCAATGGGTTTGGAACTGAATGGACTTTGAGGCTGCTTCCAACTCAACCCGTTCTGTGATTTCTATGATTTCTATGATGCCTTCCTTTTCAGCCTCCTCCTGAGGCCAGGGGCTGCCCATCTGCCCCTGGCTTGACACGGAGCCTCAGTGGTGTCACAGCGCTGCTGTGAGCACCCAGGCAGCCTGGGGAGGGTGTTGGGAAAGCTGAGCAGCCCTTCCCTTCCCACCCCCGCAGATAACACCTGCCGCTTCGAGGACGAGAAGATCTGCGGCTTCGTGCAGGACAAGATGGACAACTTTGACTGGACGCGGCAGAACGCCCTGACGCAGAACCCCAAGCGCACCGTCAACACGGGGCCCCCCACGGACATCAGCGGCACCCCAGAGGGTCGGCACACCTGGGTTTCCTTCGGCTTGGCAGGGGAGGGGAGGTGCACACCAGCTCCTGTCGGGAGCCTTCCAGCTCTGGGAGAAAGCTGATCTGCTTTCTACTTCACACGGGGTGCAGGGAGCAGGCAGTTAATTTGCATGTTGCTGATTGGAATTAAACACACGATTAAAACACCCACAACTTTGTTGAAGGGAAGAGTGTGAGCATTAGTTCTTGTTGTCAGCTAATTGCCTGATGCCTAATGCTCTTGCACTGTTTGATGCTTGTTTTGAAGAAAAAAATGGATAAACAACTAGGAGAATATCTCTAACACCTGGAAATGGCCCTGTAGGTTTTAGCAAGCTGTTTCCTCAAATAAATTTTCAGGGATACAAACAGATCTCCTTAGTACCAAGCACAGAAGCATGAGAGACCATACAGGATCTGCCTGAGGGGCAGGAGGAAGCCTCACCTATAGCTGGAGGAGACTGGTGTTATGTATTGCTCATCCTAGCTGTGTGTGGAGCACATGCTCCCAGTTTAAGTGGATACTATGTCCCTCTTTCTGTAATAAGAAAAGTAAATTTGTATGCAAATGCGTATCTTTGAACTCAGAAAAAAATGAGAAACATCCAATGTCCTGCTAAGGAAATGGTTTCTCCCATTAGTGTTCAGTACACCCAACCTGACTGAGCATTGAAAATGCTGTTAACAAATTAAATGGCTAATCTCTTCCTCCCTGGGCTGTTAACAATTGCTTTGGTATTGTTCTCTTTAGACAACAATATTGTTCAGGCTAGATGTACCAAACCCTCTCTCCCTCTACTTGAGGCAGAGAAATTAGTCTGGAATGGTTTCTCTTTCTGGTGTTCTCCTTGCACAGTGCAGCCAGCTCTGGGGCCCTTTGTCCACCCAGACAGGTGTGCAGGGGTTCACCTGCTACGTGTGCCCAGAGCAGGTCTGCAGATGCCTGTCTCTCCTGTGCTTCCCTAAATACTGCTGAGGCAGGGGAGGCACTGGGGTGTCCTGGAAGTGTCTCTGGGTGGGATCACAGTGGGCTCAGAGCAGTTAAACACAGCAAGGCCGTGTCTCCCACAGGAGGGGTGGTCTCCCAGCCACACTGGCATCCCATCACTTGGAGGAAGGGAGAGCCTGTGCATGCTGCCTTTGCCCACCTTTCCCTCTCGTTCTGCAGGTTATTACATGTTCATCGAGGCGTCCCGGCCCCGCGTGACAGGAGACAAAGCCCGGCTCATCAGCCCCCTGTACAACATCACTGCCAAGTATTACTGTGTCTCCTTCTACTACCACATGTACGGGAAGCACATCGGTGAGTCCCCTCTGGGCAAGGGTCAGCTCAGCCTCATGAGGGCTCTTGGGGAACATCTCCAGCCTCTTGCTCCAGCAGCTGTGACTGCAACCAGCAATTCCAGAGGGTGGGAGTCCTACTCCAGTACTCCAAGCAGCAGGGTGGGCTGCTGCACTCAAATACTCGTCCTGTAGTCCAACAGTGTCAGGGTTGTGAGGCTGTCACAGCCTGTCCTTGGGGCAGCACCTTGCAGTCAGTGTGTCCATTGGACAGGAGAAGAGGGTGAAGGGGCTTTGTGAACCAGAGAGCTCTGGGGTGTGCAGCATGTGTGTTCCCCCAGCTGGGCCGAGGGCTGCCTGCTCTGCCTGGCTCCTGTAAGCCTCAAGTGCAGAGAGCACCACAGAAGCGCCTGGCACACTAATGAGTTTCCATATCCAGTCAAGGAGCAACTGCTAATTCGTCACCTCTTGATTATAATTTCATTAATTTGAATAATAGATGCACTCTTCGCACAGCACACAGGGTTATTAATCACCTGCTGGACTAGAGCCTGACTGCAAAATCAGGGCCCAGGCAGGAATGTGTCCGCCCTTCAATAAGCGGGGTTAATTAACCTCTCTCTGCTCAGCACTGCAGATGTCTTTGGGAAGGAACAGGCTCCTGAGTCTGGCCACATCTCTGTGCACATGTGGCATGGCTGAGAGGTTAAACTGCAAAATCTGGGCAAGGCTGAAACCCTGACACCATGAGTGTTGGGGCTAGGAGCTGGACTGCAGTTCACTGAGCAGGTCTCCTTCTGTGTCTGTGTTTTGAGGGTTCATACCTGCTCTCTGCACTTGGAATTGGGCTAGGTCAGAGGTGTTTTCACACACCCGGATTTCACCTGGACACAGGCTGCTCCATGCTGTAGTCATGCCAGCGGTGGCAGCTTGCTCGGGCAGAGCACTGTTGGTCTTGGCTCACACCAGATTTTCCTGGAGCTGCTGGTCCTGCTTAGCTGACAGAGTCCAGCTGCTAATGCTGTCTGGCAAACTCAAGTGTTCCCTGCAGCTGGCCCTTCTGGTAAGTCAGCTCTGCTGCCTAATTTTTGCCTGTCTTCTCCTGGAGGCTGGGAAAGGGGTCTCATTCTTTAATGTAGAGTGACCCAGACTGGTGGGAGATTGGCAAAAAAAAGATGTGGGGAGAGGGGCCTCTCTTGGTTTTTTTTTTCTTGTGTCAGATTTCCACGTTCATTTCACAGGTGAAGTAAAAGCTCATCAACATTTTCTTGATTTTGGAAAACAGCTTGGTTTAACAGTTCTTTTGTGGTGGTCTGTCTGAAGATGGGGTGTACTGGACATGCCAGAGAACCAATTCATTACAGGTTTTTTTCTTTTAGCATTTTAACTCTTTACTGATTTGCTCTACCCACAAATTACCCAGAAGTGATGGTGACTCCTGAGACCTAAGAAAGCCTCTAAGTGCCATTTTCTGTTCCTCAGCTTCAGACACCTTTTATATATTTTGTTTTTCCTTCATACCCAATGTTATGGGCCCTGTTTGATCCCTGGTTTTCCTCTTGTTGTACAAAGGCTGATAAATTTCTGTGAGGTGGACAGACTCTTTAACGCCATGTGATTTCCATGATAGGTGCTGCTGAGCTGAGAGCAAATTTTAAAATCAGACTGATTAGACAGAGATTGAAAGAGAATGAAATGAGAAAAAAAATCTTTTTCTCTTGGCCTGTGAAATACTTGGTCCAGCAAACCCCCCATATATCTGCCTGCAAATTGATACTCAGTGCCTTGATACCAGGCTTGATGCCCTTATTGGCTGAAGGCCTCTCAGAGTTTTTAGGGCAAAACAAGTTTATTTAGCTCTTCTTCTTCAGCCCTGGGCTAGAGGGGGGTGTAGGACTCAGTAGGACTTCCCCTGTCCTAGGAGGGAGAAAGGAGGAGACAGACCCTGCCCTCCCATCCGTCTCACACGTGCAACAATGGGAAGGCACAGGTGGCCTTGCTGCAGCCCTGAGCCGTGCCTTGCTTCCCACAGACCCGGCTGTCCCTGATGCCTGCAGTCAGTCACAGCCCCTGGCTCACCTAGTGCCAGCACAGTCCTGCCAAGGCAGGTGCCAGCAAGAATGTACCAGATTGCTCCTTCAGCAGAAAATGCCAGCAAGAGGGTGTCTCCCATCCCAAGCCTCTTCTAGCAGCTCCAGCTCCATCGTGGGGCAAACTGAAGCTCTGTCGCTACAAAAAGTAGCCGTATAAAATCCCGACATTTATTTATTTTTTTAATAACTTTTTTATTACCTTTTTTTCCCCCCACTACAGAACTTGAAAGCTGCTTTACTCTCACAATTTGACTATAAAATATCCGTAGCCATCCAGGCAAATCTTCCCTGGGAGAGTTCCCAGACACTACTCGTTTATAATAGATATGACGAAAGAGAGAAACAGAATACAAATGCACCGGTTGTAGCCATGATATAAAATATTCAGTGACTAGCAGAGTAGGATGCTGTTGAATATCTCTCAGCTGATGAGAGTGCAGGATGAAGGGGAGTTCCCTGGAGGCAGTCCCCGTTCTTCTGAAGTTATTTGGTCATCTGTTTTTCTTCCTCTGGCCCCCTCTGTAGCAAGCATTCACACTGCCCTATGATCCTGCCAGCCCCAACACAAAAATCAGGGGGAGGAGAAGAAAAGAAATCTCATTTCCACCAGGCATTCAAGAACAAGAGTGTCTTACTTGCAGCTGGCCGTGGAAATGTCAAATGAGGCTCAGTTGTTTGGAGGTTGGTGCTAATGATGCCATCATTGTGGCATCAATCCCTGTGTGGGCCATTCGATTAGGAGTTGGACTTAATGGTCCTGGTGGGTCTCTTCCCACTCAGAATGTTCTGTGATTCTGTGTTTCTGAGGAATTGCTTGCTTTCTTCAGGGGAGGAAACTAGCCATGGCAGCTAGCAACTATTTGCCAAGTTCAAAAAGCCTCTTAGTCAGGTTGGCTGGGAGCAAATCCTCAAGCCCTTGCTTCAGCCATCAGACTCCTCTTCCTCCCTTCCCAGGGGCTGCCTGAGAGGGAGATGCTTTAAGAGGACAGTTTCTCTGACAGACCAGTTCCACCACAGTCCCCTGCCATCTTTCTCTCATGCCTCCTAACTCAGTGGTAGCCAGGTTATGATCTGTGCAGCCTCCTGCTCACTGCTAATTGCTGCAGGTTCTGCAGCAAGAGATGTCTTCGTGGTCAGCTCGCAGGATGAAGGTTGCTGAGAGACGTGGAAATTTCAGCCACTGAATGGAGAATTAAGGGGTGTGATTGTTCCAGCGCTGACACAGACCCTGTCTGACCACCCCAGCTAAATCTGGTCTGTGTATAATCAGGATGGGAAGGTTCCAATAAAATTATAAAGTACTCATTGCTTACTACAGCTTCTTGAGGAGGGAAAGGGGGTGAAAAGTCACTGATCCATGGTATCCAGTGACAAGATGCACAAGAATGGTTCAAAACTGCATCAGGGGATGATCAAAAAATTTTTAAAGGGTGGTCAGACACTGGAATGGGCTTCCTAGAGAGGTGATCAAAGTGGGCAGGCAGTTGATGGTTGTAGGTCCTTTACAACTTTTCTTTCCTTCATTTCCCTTTTCTTTTTTTTTTCTCTCCTACTCTATTCTAAGATCCCATGAGGAGCAGTGCTGGGGACTGATTGAGAAGGATTTTGGCTCTGAGTCACTGGAAACAATGAGACCTGATCAGATTGCTTGCCACAGCATCTGAGTTCAAGAAAGCCATGGCTGCTTCACAGAGGGAATTGGGTTGTGGACAGGCCACTTACACAGGCAGTGTCCCCACTGAAGCCCTCCTGCTGAGGAGAAATCACAGGTCTGGAAGGCCTGCCAAACTGAATTGCTTCTTTACTTCTTCAGCTCAGACCAGACAATCAGTGCAAAGTGTGTCTAATAGGCCATGGTGCGTGATCACACATAGGAGCCAGCGGGTGCCATGTGGCTTGTTTCTGACAAGTCATGTTAGTCAGAGCTGTCAGGTCACACAGATTGAGAGGTACCAGTTCTGTCATTGAAAAAGCAGCTTGAACCACAAAGGCATCATTTTTGTGAGATTCACCATCATAGGTCCCTCGTTCCTACCCAAACCTTGTTTATGAACACAGCACCCTGCCACTGCATCGTAATACAGGTGGCACCCTGGAGGTAGCAGTGTTCTTTAGGGTACATGAAGTTTGCCTTGGATAGCAATATAGAAGTTTGCCTTATATAGAAATGTGTCATTCATTAAATCCATGCCATTATCTCCAATGCAATTACTCTGCACAATAGGGATTACATCACTGGATTGATTGAGGAGAGGCTGATTTTCCTCATGAGTATGATTCACTTCCCTCTAGGCTCTTGAAAACAAGTTGCAGTTAGAGTTAAGTGAAGAGTTTGTAATGAAAAAGTGCATTCCATTTTTTAATGCTCATCCTTTTTCCACTTACTCAGATGTGTTTTTGGCCATTGATAAATACGCATTTGACTAATGATCTGTAAAGAGATCCAGCACCTTCCTGTGGGCTGTGGTATGGACCCTTTGGATAGATTATGGTCTCTTCTAGTAGTAACTGCATGGGTTTTTGGGAGGTTAGTCAAATACCATGATCGTGAGCAAGGATTGTAAATACCCAGCAAGAAGACCACGTATTTGTAAAGTGTCATTCAACCTCTGTCAGTTCAATACAGTGACTCTGAACCAAAGATAGATTAAGTCATTGTTTCTCTAAAGAATTCCATGAATTTTGGATTAAAGGCATGGATTTAAAGATTATTAAGACCCAATGGTACTGATACATCATCTAATCAAACTTCCTGCATAACCAAGGGCAGAGAATTCCCTTCGCTTACTTTTGCTGGAACAAAATAAAGTAAATATAGTAAATAGTAAATCTTGTGTGTCTATACCTTCATTAGATGTTTACTTACAAAAAGCACCAATGTTTGACGTGTAGGTTTGGATCATCCCTAAGCCAAAGAGTTTAAGATCTAAAGAAGAAGACATGGAGACGAGGGAAAGGTGTTCAGATGTGGAGTGGCTACATGTCATTTTCATTCCACAAACATTGTGTCTTCATGTTGATGCAGGCATTCTGTTTAACACCTGAATGTGGGTTCACTGATCCCTGCCTTTCCTCGTCCTTCACTAAAAGGGCATCACTGAATCAAATTCCCAGTGCAGATAGGCACTGAAATGTTACTTTCTTCAAAAACCCTCTTCTGTCTTACCAGTTGAATGTCTGACTACTTCCCTGCTGCAGGCTTTGTTGGGAAGGCTGTTGGAGCACAGATTGCTGGCACCCATTCATTTACAGCTGCCCTGAATCCCCAGAGATTTTCTTTGCTCCTGATCACCTGATTAGAGACAGTTATTCCTCTGATGGACAGTTGCTGTGGTCACCCCTCCCTTCATTCAGCAGAACATCTTTCCATTCAGACTTCAATCACAGCAGCAGCCTTGTGCAAAGCTGAGGAGCTGTAAGGATACACCGCAACCTGATCATCTCCTGAGACATCAGGTGTTGCATCAATTATTCAGACTCTGAAATTGATATATACAAAACTTAACAGACACTGAGGAGGAAACAGGAACTCTCAGAGCATATCCAGCTACTTCTTTAGCACTCCCTTGTCACTCTTCTATTCTCTCCATTGGCCATTAATTATTTCACTGCTGGTCATTGCAGGTGCACATCTGGACGCTCCCCTGGGTGTTCTGACAGGAGAAAGGCTATGGAGACAGAGCGCAAACTATGATACCTTCCTTGTGCATCCATCCCTATCTGTACTTGAACTTCAACCAGACATGATTTTGTAATGTATGGAAAGGCATCCCAGAAAGTCAAAGAAATGCTCAACAAGTGTCAGTCGCTGCCATCACTTCTAGGAGTGACTTTGTCTCCCAAAGAGAGCTTTGCAAGGATGACAGGCACCCCAACACCTGATGGAGTTTGCAGTTGCAGGTTTGGAGTCTCACTGTCTCAGCTAGTCGCCTTGGAGTTTTGTGGTGCAAAAACACAAGGCGTGAAGTGGGGAAATTCTCTTGCTGTGATGCATCCTATAATGCATCCCAGCTATAAGGAGCTCAAAGCTGGGAGCACAGTCTGTTCTAGCAAACAGCCTTCCTGCAGCAAATCACTTTCAAGGCCTGAACCATTCATCCTCTCACATCTCCCTGGGTCAGGCAGAGGATGAGGCCAGAGAACAGCTTTTGAGTGGTGCCCTCAGTTCAGCAGGAAGAAATGTGATCTCAGCTGCTCCTTCCTGCTGTCTCACTGGCTTCAGCACTGCAGTAAAACAGCCCATCTGCTCCAAGCCCTGCAGCCCTGCAGCTGCTGTGCTTGGCTCCCAGGACTGAGACACCATGGACAGGGTGATGATGGGGAAACAGAGAAATTGTTAATAGGGATAGAGAGGAGACAGGCAAAATTTTCCTCACATAAGTACATCCATGTCTGCAGGGGTTTGTCAGCAGCCCTTTCACACACATCTTTTGTATTCTGGGGGCTCTGGGAGACTCCCTCCTCTCTTGTTGAGGTCTTTGCAAAGCCTGTCCTCAGAAGGGAGACAGGCAGAGTCCCCTGCCTGGCTGTTGTGCTCTTTTAAACCTGGCAGTGTCTATGAAGCAGACTTTGTTTCAGCTCATCGGAGAGTGCTGAGCACAGTGCGTGCTCTCAGCCTGAGAGATGAGCACATGAATTCCGCAAAGGACCCAGCTGTCTCTGGTGCCAAAGATCAAAGGGCCTCTTATCAAAGCTGGGAGGAGAGAGAGCATTGCCTGAAGGCATTGGGCATGTCATGAAACAGAGGGTGAACAAGGAGCAAACAGACCTCACAAACGAACTATGGTTCGCTCTGCTTCTTGAGTCTACAAAATTGGTGGGAAAAGTTGCCTATACATGAACTCCTTCTTGCTAGGTTTATCTGTCTTGGTTTGAAAAGACAGGTGACTGCTAAGGAAGGCAGGAGCCTCTCTTGAAATAGAAAATGTAAACTCCCTCCCTCTGAATTATTACAATGTTGAAATTAAGGGGCTGTCAGGCAAAGATATGGGAGTAGGAATAACAATTCTTTATTAGGAAAAATAATAAAGGAGAAAACAAATAAAAATGCAGTAATGCCAAACAACACTGTCAGAGCCAGAATATGACCTGGCACTCAGGTCAGGATGTTGGTAGCAGTCTGATCAAATGGTGGCAGTGACAGGTGTGGTTCTGTTGGAGCAGTGATCCTGTAGAAGGGTGGAGTTTTCCTCTGAAGGTCCAATGGTGGTGCAGAGGGGCCTGGTCTTCCTCTGGGAATGCAGTGGAAAAGGCTGCCTGTGGTGTTCCAAATTTCAGATTATATCCAGGCGGGAATTCTTGGCTCCTCCCCCTGGGTGGAGTGTCTCCCAATGGGTTGATGTAATTTTATCAGTCATGCAGTGAGACTCCATGGCCCACTAACAGAAGATGCCTCCCCAGAGGGAGGATGGGTCTGGAAGATACAAAGAAAACTGCCCTACCTGGTTTGGACATCTAGCCAAATTAACAGAAGATAACTGCCCCACCTCCAACAGATGGCAATAGAACACACACCCCCAGCCACACCTTGCATTTGCAATCTAAGATATTATCACACTCTTATTTTTCATGGTTGGACTTGATATCAAAGGTCTTTTCCAATGTAAACAGTTCTATGATTTTCCCCCAGGCTGGCCTCTCCTCTCTAAGGCAGCACTTCTGGGGACCAGCAGCTGCAGCAGCAAAGAGGCAAGGAGCTGCCCCCATCGGCATCTTCCCATCCTGCTTGCCAGCAGCTAGCTGCACAGAGAAATGAAGGAGAGCATCCATTTCCCTGCCCAGCACCTGGGGCTCCCCCAGCCCTGCCTGGAGCTGACTCAGCAGCAGCACTGGGCTCCTACACAGCCATGGCCCAACAAGTGACCAGCTCTGAACTTACCCCTGAGTCACCCTCCCTGTGCCCTCCCTCTGCTTTGTTCTAGCTGCGTATCAGATGGGCCTTTGCTCTTCTGACATAGCATAAATTTAACATGATGGAGCGTGGAGATCTTTTTTCTCCCTCTTTTGAATTTCTTAAACCACATCCTGTTGTCCACACATAGAAAGCCTCTTACTGGTCACAAACAGCCTCTCAGGGAATTTTCCATGAAAAGGAGCGCCAGGATTTTGTTCTATAAACACAGTATCAAAGATGGAAGTCTTGTGTCATTCATCTCTCTATGCTAACAGTTTCTCTAATTAGACTGATGGATCAAATGAGCAAAGGAGCTCAAGCATAGCTCCATTGTGAGTCTGCTCCTGCCATATCACCATCTGCTCTCTATGTACACAGACAGGTGGGGATATGCTGGAGAGAAGGAGCTATAGCTGTAGCTTCCCTGCCTTCCTCCCTTCATTCCCCATCATGAGACAGCCATGACAGTACCACTGCACTTACCCCACTGTCTGCAGGGCCCAGGTCCCCCCTGCCCAGTGTGTCTCCCCAGGAGCCCAGCCATACGTCTGCTTTGCCTTTTTAGAGTGTTGTTGCTTCTCTGCTGGCACATTCCCTCCATCCCGAAGTTCCCGTACATGCCAGACTGGTCAGATAGATAGTGATGGATCATAGATCAATCTGTGCAATTGGCTTTGCCATGTCAGGGAATATTGCTTCAAGCCCAGCCTCATTTGATGATGGTTTAGGAGGTCAGAGGTGGAAATGTGTTTGTTTCTTTGGGTTTTTGAAATCCACAGTTAGCTCCAAAGAAAATTCCCTGTAGCCATATATAAGTAATTTTCACAGGTTTGCTGTAGGGGAAACATTGCCAATCAAAACTTACTTTATTGCTGTTTATATCCCCAGAAAGTCCTAGATACAATGGGAAACAGGAGGCTTTGATTCCCCTGATTCCTTTCTCCACAGCCTCCCTACTGTACCAGAGCTTGGAGTGTCCCACAGCAATCAGCTGGCAGCACAGGCTGAATGCTCTCCACACCCCGGTGCAGATGCCTTGTGAGCAGAGGTGGGATCATGGAGCTTTCCAAACTCTGACCAGGATGAGCTCTCTGAGCCCTCCTGCTCTGAAGTTAGCTAAGCAGTGACTGCAGAAACAGGTCTGTGTAGTGACCCTAGGACTGGACAGAGGGGACCCTGCACACCAAGCTGAGAACAGTGACAGACATGTAGAAATAAAAGTTCTCTGCAGTCAGAAGTGGAAAGCAGCCCAGAGGCTTTAATTGTCTTACTCCTCATATGCTAATGTGTGAAGCATCCTGAGAGACTGTGAATGGGTAAATACATCCTACCATGGCACAAAGACAACTTACATTCCTCGAAATTATGAGTCAGTACCACTTGGTGTTATTTCTGCATCTCTATCTGTGCTACAATTGTTTTTCCACCCTCTGCTCTCTAGCTCTCAGAGCAATAACTTTCCCCCCAGCTCTGTAACCAGCCTGATGCTGACTGCTATTCATTAGCATCCATTTAAATGAGAGGGAGAGAGACCTGTGTTTGTTGTGGAGATTATAAACAGTAATGGGTTCTTTCTGGAGACTGTTTCTGGCTCCTGGTATTTGCCTGCAGTGAGCTTTGGGCTTTTAGTTTCTGATCAGTGGCATTAACATTAAACACTCAAAGAAGTGCTCAGAGCCCCTGTTAGAAAATGTAAGAGTTCTTTTCTCCCTGGATTGGTTTTAGCCCTCATTTTGGGTCTACAGATGACTCTGCTAAGCTGTGCAAGGTCTAAGTCCTCTCCACACCATGAATCCCTTTCCAGCTATTGGATGTCTCTTGCAATCAGTCACCTTCTTACCTCAATCTATCTTGCCTGCACTGGAAATGCCATGGGAATTTCCATGGGGGCTTTCAGCCCTGAATTCCCAGTTGGGTGCCAAATCTAAAGTGGAGCTGCAGCTGGGAATTCTCATCCATAGCTGATCTCCTGAGATTGCCCCATACTGGAGCAGGGATCTTACAGGAGTGCAGCAGGCAGTTGCAGTGAGACCAGGCTGTGTGCCAGCTCCTGGCTGTGGATCCAACAGCCTTCCCTACCCATCCCACAGAGCTCTGCTGCACTTGGCATGGCACCCCATCTCTCAGTGCCCAGTGTCATCCTCCCTTTGCATCCTCCCTTTGACTGCCCCAGCTGCCTGCCTTCCATCGGAGCCATGTAAACTGAGCTGTTCCTTAGCCTTTTCCCCACCCCATCGCCCTGCACTAACTCCCCAAGAGAACTCCTGAGGAACCCTCTGCCTTCTCTGCCATCCCACACCGACCGTGCTGATGGCCCTGCCCCTACAGGCCTTGCATCCCTCCCACTGCTCCCTGCACCAGCTCTTCTGGAGCTACTCTGCAATTCAGTGTGACAGTGAAGTCCCCCTCCTGTGGAAACTGAGTGAATACTTTTTTTTGTTGTGAGAAGGTAACATTTAAAGGCATCCCTTGGGTTATTCTATCTGGCAGCACAGCTGGTCTTTTGTGTGAGTGCCAGTCTTTTGAAATGCCAGCTCTGGTCTTCAAGGCAGCCAGCAGAAGGTACAGCTGGCTCTGCCTGTAATTAATTCCTCATCACTCATCACTTGCCTTTATTCTCCCTTTTGACTGGGAAGAAAGAATAATACAGATTACAAGACAAATGCAAAGATTGCCTTGTATGGGAAGAGGTAACAACAGGATTCTTGGTGTCCTGGGATTTCCCTTTTGTTTGTCTTTCTCTGGCTGGCTGGAGAGATATAGCAGCAGATAGATGGTCTAACTTTCTGTGTGCCTCACCAGCAGGTGCCCTTAGAAAGTGCCAGGCAGGGGAGATGGGGAAGGGGCAACAAGGAGAGAAATAGGGAACAAAACTGTCCAGCTGGCTTTGGACTCTGATAGAGGAAACCAGGCATGATTGCAGTGTGAAACCAGGCAAAAAGGGTGACTGCAGCAACTGGCACTGATGGGTCTTTCTCATCTCCACTGATGAGGAGTTGGAGAGCAGGTCACAGTTTGGTTCTTCTTCAGTTTGTAGGCACTGGAAAGGAAGATGACTTGGAGACTCCCATAGTCCAGGTCTGCAATGTTTTATGGCTCTGCCTAGAGTGCAGATCTGGAGGTTCATTTACAGGTACCTCCATCACAGGCTGTGTGCCCTTAACTTTACTGGCAACTGGTGGCAGACTGACACGTGGTAGAAGGGAGTAAAGTAGAAGAGCTGCACAAATTTGACATCTACAACACTGTGGACTCAGTTCAGATGGGACAGAGGTTTCATCACTCTTTGACATCCAGGAACCTCTTCCATGCCTCCCTGAAGCATATTCCCAGTGACAATGTTACTGGAAAATGGAGGTATTGTAGTTCCTTCCCAGTCCCAGGAAACCTCTGTAACTTAGCAGGAACTGCAGGTAGGGCTGTGAGAGCTGGCTGCCCTTCACAACTCTGACTGGTTTAGCCATGGGATTAGCCCATGGGATTGCTGCTCCTCTGTTTTGACCTTCAGTTTTCCATGTGTGTAGACAGTAGTGAAACCCTGCATGTTGTGAGTAGATAAGGGAGATTCCTTTCCAATTGTAAACCATTTGAAGAATGCCTGCTCGTATTCAGTATTGTTGTATTAGGGAATTTGGGGGCCAAAAGGTTGTTTTTCCTGATGCTGCAAGGACACGGAGCTGTCAGCCAGGATGTGCTCAGGCTTGGTTTGGGTTTAGGCCAGGCATTCACAGCCAGTGCTTTGGAGGCACTAATTTGCATTCCAGATGCTTCTCTGGGTTTCTTTCTATCTCGCCTTTGCTTTTTTCCTAGGGCATCAAAGTTCGTTTGCTGCGTGATTTGTCCCAGTGCTGACTACTCAGCCAGGCTATTGTGCAGCAAATCCTAGCTACAAGTCCCCAAATGAGGATAGAATAGACAATGGTTGTTTTTAATCCTTGCTTGCTAGCAGCTCCATATTAATTCTTCATTTGCTCTCAATCCCTCACCTCACGGGCCCTGGTGTCTGTAATTAGCTGCTCTGAACACACTCCTGTTGACATTGATCTATGGGGTTATGTAGTTCCTGCCTGAGCTGTCAGTTTGGACAAGGGGCTCCATGAGGGCTAGGTATCCTTAGAGAGACTTTCCTTCATAGGAAGCTGCTGAGGGCGGG
Source organism: Emberiza elegans (assembly GCA_024865655.1). Lineage (NCBI taxonomy): Eukaryota > Metazoa > Chordata > Aves > Passeriformes > Fringillidae > Emberiza > Emberiza elegans. The sequence continues at coordinate 19,296,288 of JALJVW010002597.1, read as the reverse complement.
GAAGATGCCAAGAAATCAGCAGCTCAAAGCTGGTTTTGCCAGAGATTCCTATACTGACTTCTCTTATCTGTGGCACTGGGTTTCCAGGAGGGAGATCTCACAGGCATGGACCCCCGAGGTTAGGTTGTGCAGTGCCAGCTGGTCTCAAGAGAGAGAAACAAGCTATTTATATCCTTGCTGTAGGGTGTGGTGTGCATCCCAAACTGAGTACCACCAGGGAAGGGGATTGGATATGCTGTCTGTGTCCTGTCAGGCCTTCATCTAGTCTTCTCAGCTTGCCTTACAGTTAATGGGTTTTGAATTTTTCCAGACAATAATGTGTTTTCTATCCTCATTTCAGTAAATTATATACATAGTTCATTTTTTTAACCTTTTCTTGTAAGTCATTCACCAAGAATCTAAACATTTCACCATCTTTATCATGATCTGAACTCCCTGCAATGTATCTCTCAGTTTCTGACAGCCAGGTGCTTGATGGGAGTATTTCCAGGTGCCTGTCCTTCACACAGTGCCCCTAAGGCGGTTGTGCCAAGAATTAAGGATTTGGGGGGATCGTGTGGGAGGGAGGTTACACAGGAAAGTCTGTTTCCCTGTCTCTTCCCCTGACCTCATTCTGCTGCTTTTCCAAAGGGCATAGCCATGTGGGAAGGCAGCATCCCAAGTGCAGATAGACTACAGATGGATAAGTAAGGGTTACTATTTCCTCCATACTCTCAGGTGTAATATATCTGTGTATGGAGAACCAGAAACCCTGATGAGCAGCAGCACGACTAGACTTGTGATTGATTGATTTCTTGAGAAAAAAAAGTGTTTCAGGTCAACCCTGACTGAATGTTTAACTTTTTTTTTTCACTGAAGCAAAAAAGGAAAATAAGTAATCTGAGGGCATGCTAACAAAATGTTGCAGTAAGACAAACTGAGATGGTTTTGTGAGTGGGTGTAGGGTAGGAAGCTGTGACACTGTTTTCAAAGTGAGAACTGGAAATGCTTTGAGATTTCTTGGCTTTGATTTTGGTTTAATGATAGACAAAACCTTTTGGGAATTGCTTTTTTTTGAAAGAACTTGAAGTCGGCATTAGTTTGCAGGATGTTTGTGAACCTCTGAAAACATTGGGCTGGGATGGTACCAGGTGGTGTGGAACAGGCAACACTGTCTGGTGCTTCAAAGAGCAGCAGCTCACTCCAAGGCTGCTCCCAGGGCAAGTGGTGAATGAGGACGCTGGTCATATTTCCACAGCTGATGGCCAGGGAAAGAGCAGGGAGAGCCCTGTTAGCTGCATTGCATATTTCAGGTGTCAGTGATGAACAGGGGGATGCAAATATGTGTTCTGGGCTCCCCATTTCAAGTGGGATGAGGAGAAATTGGTGATGCCCAACAGAAGGGCATCAGGATGGTCAAGGGCCAGGAGCAGAAGTCCTTAGGAAGAGAACTTAAGGGAGCTGGACTGGCTCAGTCTGGCAAAGAGGAGGTTGCTATTGGCCGTTGGCAATTTCAAAGGCAAATTCAAAGATAATGGAACCAAAATCTTTTCATAGTATTAGATTATACGATAAGGAACAGTGTCCACAACTGGTAGTGCTGGGGGTTCATACTGGATGGTAGGAAAACTTGGTTTCCTCAGGGAAGTTCAAGATTGGCCTGACAAAACCATGCTGCCTTCACAGAGAGCAGTAGACAGCTTCAAGCAGGAGGTTGGATGGGATGCCTCTGGAGGTCCCTGGCAGCCAGCATTTCTGCCAGCCCCTGCTCATGCCACCCAGCCATGCTGCACACTGCTTCTTCCTCATCCTGCCCCTCTTCGTCTGGGTGTGTGCTTCCCTAGGAAAGGCCAGGTGGATGAAACATACCCATGAACACAGGAGAAAGCTGGTTCCCCTCAGAGATGGCCACTGTGGCTCTGCAGGCTGTCCCTGGGCCAGCTGGGGCTTACAGCTGTGATTCGGGGCTGAGCCCAGAGCTGTGCCAGGAGCCAGCCCAGCAGGCAGGCTTGGCTGCCTGCCCCAGCATGCCAAGAGGGCTGTTTCTCTCCCACAGGCTCCCTGAACCTGCTAGTTCGCGTGCGGAACAAGCGAGCCATCGACACCCAGGTCTGGTCCCTCAGTGGCAACCGGGGCAACGTGTGGCAGCAAGCACATGTGCCCATCAACCCCCCTGGGCCCTTCCAGGTAAGCCAAGCCCACAGTCAAGGAGCCACCTGCCCTGTTCATGTGCCATGGATGTAATTTCCTGGCAGACATTTCTGTAGCACAGAGGCCAGTGGGGCACAAGGGAGGGCACTGGGAGCTCTTGGGAAAATGAGCTGGGCACTCTGCATGTGCTCATCGAGTTGTTCATATGTACCCAGACAGTGGGCTGCTTTTATGGCTGAGGTTTTTACCCAACAGGCTACTTTGCTGTTGGAGGGATGTTTGTGACAGCTGCCCTGTACAGGGCTGGTTAAGTTGTGGCACTGTGGCAAAATGTCCAGTGTGCTTTTGGACACTTCAAAATAGTAAATAAGAATGTAGTTACTCTTGGAAGTTCTGTTCAGTATTGGTTGACTTGTTAGAGCAGGACACGTAATAAAGCAGAGCTCTAATGCTCATTTATTACTGCACAGACGCTCAGTACAAAGAGGTTGGTCCCATAAACAGTGGGATCTGCCTTTCCAGAACCTATGAATATTGGACAAATGGGAAGGAAATAATTCTCTTGGGGGCCTGATAAGATCTGCTCTGTGTCCTGCTCACCTCTGCAAAGCCCTGCAGTGCAGGAAGGGCCCTCCACACCTGCAGCCTCACGCTGGGCTCTCTCCCATGCTCTGCTTGTAGATCATCTTTGAAGGTGTCCGGGGCACAAGCTATGAGGGGGACATTGCCATCGATGACGTCACTCTGAAAAAGGGAGACTGCCCAAGGAAGCCAATTGGACCGAATAAGGGTGAGACTGTGTCTGCCTCAGAGGCAAACAAGCTGGTAGGAGTGCATCCACACACTGCACAGCTGATTTCAGAGCACGTGTGACATTCAACGGGATGGCTGACCCCACCAGCAGAAGTCACCAGAGGGGCTGTCAGACTCTTGGGCTTGTTCTGTACAGTCAAGAGTTAGCAAGAGTCAAAGAAACAACCAGGAGGTGTCATGCCCAATGAGATAAGGACTTCTGCAATACCTCATTTCCTGGAAACTCCAGTTACAGAAGCCTTGAAAAGAGAGGGACCTTCTGCAGGTGTTAATGGCCTTTGTAGTGTTAAGTCAGTCCTACTCCAAGAAAAAAACAATCTGCTCTTTGGAGCAAGGGAGGGCTGTGCTGCTTTCCATTGCCATGTAAGCAGAGAGGCACAGCCAGGCTAAGTCCCACCAGCCCCTTTCCAGTCCACCCACACAAACTGATGCCAGCACTGCAGTGATGGAGACAACTCCACTGTCACTAGGGTGCACCATGGATTGAAGCCACGGCAAGCTGTGTGCGTAGGCATTGTGTGGAAATCCCTGGTGTGCCCTCTGCCCTAATCCTGCTGTGCCCTCAACAGCATGCCCCAGGTGGGCCAGAGAGCAGATGTTCAGGGTATGCAAACCAGAGCCAGACAGGCACCTGAGAGCAAGGTTCAGTTTGGTTTATTTATTTTTGAAGCAAGAAAACTTTCAGAGTAAGAGTCACTTCTAGCAATTTTCTTAACTCCAGAGATGAAGAGGGAAACAAAAGTCAGAACATTCTAAAATTTTCAAAATTTTAGGTGCAGTTAAAGGTCTCTTTTAGCCTAGGATATAACCATAACACAATGAGAGTTTTTTTTGACTCGGGTTGAAAGTTCTGGGGAAGAAAGGATTGGATTGCAAAAGAGTCTATGACTCAACCTTTTTTTCAAAGTTAGTTTTGGGGAACCTTGAGAGTGTCCAGGAAAGGCTCAAAGTATCTTCCAAAAGATCAGGGAACTCTCTGTCCTTTGGGGTGGGAGAGGACATAGTTGTGTGCTGATTTGTTTGATGAGGTCTGTGGCTGTCCCATCACTAATTCTCTTTCTCCCTTCTCAGCTACAGCTGTTGCTCTTCCAGGAAGCGGTGTCCCAGCCCTGCACAGCCCTTGGCTTTGTGGCCCATTGACTTTCTTCCTTTACGTGCTGCTCAGATGATGGCAAGCGAGCGCTCCTGTCTTCGGACCAAGACATTCCTGCTCCTTTCCTACTCAGCCACCTCTGCTCCTCTTCCTCCCCTCCTCACTGGCACACCAAAGTGTCCATATGTTACCAAAGACTGACAGGCATGACCATGCAAAGGGATCTGGTTCAGAACTGGAGCACTCCTTGAGAAAGTCATAATGTCTAGAACAAAATTTAAAAATAAAGACAAAACTTTTTTTTAAAAAGCACGTGTACGAGAGAGAGTGAGAGAGAGAGAGAGAGAGAAGGAAAGAAACACACACAGAGAAAAGAAGGAATGAAACACAAAATAACAGGAATGAAGAAATGTGAAGAGCAAATGAAAGAAGAAGAAAAACACACCCATGTTTCCTTGGGAATGTCGGACAGGGCTTCCTCAGGGAAGTGCAAACTTGTTTTAAACAAACAAACAAAAATATATTAAAGCACAAATTTCTACCAGAACAGTTACCTTCTTTGCTGCAGAGCCCACAGCTTAGTGGATGATATCCTGCAGTTCTCCCCTTGTCTCCTCATGCTTTCCCACTGGCTGGGGCTGCCCCGCTCTGGCTGCAGCACCGGCCCCGTCTGTGGGGCAGCAGCCGCCCCGCGTGCTGGCGGCCGGAGCGCCTTTCCTCGCACCGCATGTGCTTCAGTGTCTCCATCCATCCACATCTCCCAGGCTCTCATGTACTTAATTGCCCCCAGTGTGGTTTGCTTTGGCCTTTCCCCACCGCTCTGTGCTTCTCCTCGTCCCCCAGCCTGAAGAAGATGGAGCAAGGAAGGGACCGATGGCATGGACCACGCTGAGTGGGGAAGTCCTGTCTGGATCCAGCTGCAGCACGGGCCTCCAAGAGCCTCTGTCTGTCCCTCAGCACTCTTGCTGGATAGGGATCAGGTCTGAGCTGCAGACAGAAAATCTGGTCTCTCTGGGGCTGAGGGATGGGATGTGGTGGGATGGGACTGGAAGGGTGGAGCAGTTGCACATTGGCTTCCCCTGTGAATATTGGGATGGCAACTGCCTCCGCCCTAAACCCACAATTGCTTCTCTGCCTGTATTTTGTTACCTATTTATTTTGGTTTTTATTCCATTACTTCCTCCACCTCAAGTTTTCTGGATTATGGGAAGATTCAGGCATTTAAATGTTCTTTAGCCAGGCAGCAAGTCCTGTGCTCATGACCCAACCCCTGGGCTGGGAGTTCAGGCAGCTCCAGTGCTGCCCTCTCACCTCCCAAGGTCTTTTACATGCACGGTGCATTCTCTGCAGTGTGGGCAAAAGGTGGCAACAGCATCACTGCTCAGGGCTGAGGTTGCTGAATTTTGTCAGCACATGCAGCCACAGAGGCACTCAGCTTCCTCTGCAGGGCAGCGGGCAGAGGAGCTGAAAGGTGGAACAGGCAGGAAACTGCCCCAAGAAGGATGCAGGCAGGAAGTTGGCCCCAAAGAGGGGCTTGTGTGGAGCTGTGGTGCTGTTTGCCACTGAGGAACAAGGGAACAGGGATGGGGGAAATTCACCTTTTTCTTGATGCTGTCATGAGTGAGTAAAGCTGGTGTTTCTCTCTGCTGCAGACCTGTAGCAGATCTGGCCCAACCTCCTCAATGCTGCTCCAGATGAACCCCCAAGAAGGATTTGCCCTGCACCAGCCAAACAGGAGCTGTGATAGCCTTGTTGCATCTGGAGGCAGCTCTGGGCATGACTTACCTCCCTGCACAGGGCAGAGTTAGCCCCACAGGGCTGTGAATTGGGGTTTACTAAGCCACACTCACAATTAATTAAGTGTGACTCTTCCTCCTAAAGGGATACCCCATCCAAAATCCTTATCTGGAGCACCACAGATAAAATAGCTGTTTCACTGAAGACCCAGTACCCATGGCACCTTAGCCATTTCTGATTAATATATCAGCTTCTCTAAGACAGCCATGTTTGAAATCACCTGAATGTATTAACTGCCTCCTTCATTGCTCAGCTTCCAGCCATGGCTGGGGCCTCATTGCCTTCGCTGATGGAGGGGGAAAGCTCTTACTTAAGTCCTAGCCACCATCAGAGAGATAAAGGACATCAGCTCTGAGGAACAAGGGGACCTTCTTCACAGGAGGCCTTGCAAGACAGTGGGAGGGCATGATACAGGTCTCCCCAGCTCATTCTGCTTTTCTCCATTTCCAGGAATTGGGACTGTGTCTTTTCTGTCTCCACTCCTCCCTCCAGAGCCCAAACCTCAATCCCAGTGCACATTTGACCAGGAAAGCCATGGCTGTTGCCCAGGGCCAGGCAGTGTCATGGGGTGCAGTGGGTGCCAGCAGCAATTCTGTGTCTTGCTGTCTCTTGCCATTTTCATGGGCAGCCAGTGCTGCCTTTTTAGGCTGAGCTCTTTCAGCCCTGTCCTCTTTTCCTCTGTGCTTGTTGGACGTCAGAAGCCATCACCCCACTCCTGATAGGAGTCCACTTTCGCTCCTAGGAGAGAGACCGTGCTTTCCAACGCTTCACAATGGCTCCTGATCTGCCAGCAGCAAAACATTTGTGTTGCATTGCTGGTTGCAGGAGGCTTCTGCTGGGCAGAGGGTGGAGACAGGAGTGCTTCCCCATCAGTAAGAGATACCCCAGGGCAACCATCTCACCTTCTGAGCTCTGAGGCAGAGGCCCTTGGGATTTGCTTCTACAGAATGCTCAGCCCAGGTTGCACAAGCACCCAGGTTTTGCTGGTGTTTAGTGGGCATCAGAGGTGCTGTGGGGGTGGGGAGGTGCAGCCTGAGGGTTCAGGATGATGGACAAAGCATTACCCATGAGGCAAGTGCCAGCAAAAGGGAACCACACTTTTAGAAAGGGATGCCTGCAGGGAGGGAGTCCATGTCCTGTTGCCAGCCCCTGTGAGGAAGGATGCTATAGCCTCTCCACACCAAGCCATGACACAGGAGGCAGGAAGCCCTTTGATGGCTGTAGGTTCTGGGCAGAGCAAGGAGGTTGTCCCAGCCAGAGGTGAAGCCTTCTCCTGCTGTCAGGTGTCCTTCAGTTTCAGTAAAAGTCTCAGGAAGCCCCTACCCACTTTGACCTCTGCTCTTTTATCTCTGGCTAGAAAGCAGCTGGTGGTGAGTTTGGGGGAAAGTCATTAACACAAGTGCCCCTGCTTCTCAGAAGTACTGAGGACAACAGGAGAGACTTCATTTCCCTGGCAGATGTGCTGAGAGATGGTATCAGGGGAAAGAGGCACTTCAGCAGCAAGGATGGGAAGCTGTGCAGTGGTGGGGTGGAGGGGAGGCAGGGTCCCTCTTCTTTGAGGGTAGTGGTACTTGTGGTTTACTACCCCCATGCTTGAGAGGCAAGTCTCCTTGTGGAGGTAATGCATCCCAGGTGAGATGTAAAGCCATGCTCCTTACCCCTTCCAATTAAAGATCCCTTCACATTTTTCACACTGTTCTGGCTAAATTACAGTCCTTAAACTTAATTACTGTCTGTCTTCTTAAATATCTGTTGCAGTCCCAATGTTATGTTTCACTTCTTGATGTTTTATGTTGCTCTGTGCCTATGAAGTAGCTGCTTTATTCCACTCCAGAAGTGGCTGCATTTCAGCAGTGGTGGATATTATTCCTGTATATAGTATGAAAGTCCCTGCAGAAGAAAAGTGCAATATAAATTTAAGAGACTGCTTTTATTTACAAGGAGACCTCTGCTTGGTAGTTGTAGAAATACATTAGGAAGAATGCTGTGTGGGTGTTAGCCAACATATACTCGATTTCTTTTTTTTCAGGGTGTAGAACAGAAAATATGTGAGTGTGCAGGCTCCTGGGTATAAGTTGTAGATATTAGAAGTAGTGAATGCTACTGTGTAGTTACAAGTGGGGCTTACAAAGATACTTACATTTGAAACCTCTTTTTGTAGTTGCTCATCGTATTCTGAAAAATATACCTTTTAATTTTGATTTTCTACAGTTCAGTGCAAGTCCAAGTAGCAGGTCATCAACAGAACTTTAATCCACAGCTTTTAACAATATGAACATCAATTCCTGATGCTTGCCCTGAAATGCAGTTCCTGGCTGGTAATAATAATAGACTATTTTTCTTCCACAAAGATCAGCCTCTGGAAAGTGATGGACCTAATATGTTCCATTTGATCTGGAGTTAAGTGATTAGGAACACCTGAGTGCAACTCTTCCCAGCTGTATGAGAGTGAAAAATTGTTTCATGTATATGAAAAACTTAGCAAAGTGCACAAATGGTTTGGGAACTGCTCATGGGTCTCTTTCAACTCAGCAAATTCTGGGATTCTGTGTTTGGCAGGCATGCAGAGCTGCTCCAGCAGAGCTGCACAGTGTGCTGCCTGGAGAACAGCTGTAGCAAGAGTGATAGGGAGCCCTTCTTCTGGGAACTGGTTTTCTTCTGGAAAGAAATATGGTGGCAATCAGGGAAAAATTGGGGGCGGGGGGGTAGGCTTCAGATATTTAGGCTGGTAACTTTTTCGCAAAAATAATTTAAAGATATGAGAATGAGTTTAGTAAACATGATACAAATCGTATTTTATTCCCTATTGCTATCCAAAATATTGAAATCTAATTTCTATCCATACAAAATCCTGTGGGTGCACTACTCCAGAATTACAAAAACATTGCTTTACTACCAAAGGGAGAGCAGAGTCTGGATTCCTCCTCCTCAGTCTGTCCCTATCACTCTGTGCCAAGGAGGGCCCAGCTTTGGGGTTGGTGCTGGGTGGTTCTCAGCCTGGGGAGGACAGTCAGTGGTGCTGGTGGGAGAAGCACCTCTACACCACTGCCCTGAGCCTTGTCTCCAGAATAAAGTGGTCCCTTTGCAAGGCACTGTCAGGAACAAGGCCTGCTCCCCATCAGCTCTCAGCGAGGCTGAGGCAGGGAATTTTATCAATGGGAATTGCCAGGGGGTCCTCATGCTGCCCCAGGCAGGGACAGGCAAAGGAACCAGGGCATTTTCCCTCCTCCATGGAGTAAATGGTGTCACCTCACCCCACTTGGAGAGACAAACCTTTTTGTTAAAGCAGAGAGCTCAGGAAGCTGCTGCTTCAGGATGTTGGTGTTTTAGTCACCTTTGTCTGTCAGCACCATGCAGATAGCCATTTTTGAAATGCTGCAGCACCCCTTTGCCTCCTGGGTGCCTTTGGGTGTCCTGGCAATGGCGCAGAGGAGCATATCTGTGGCATGTCACTGGAGCATATCACCACAGTGCCACTGCCCTTACTGATGCCCGGCTCTTGCACCCAGGGAGAAGGACCCCGCTTTTCAATGATGACAAGCAGTTGCATTGTGAGTATTTCCTGTGCAAGCAGGAAATTTTCTGGCACTCCTGCCTTTGGGAAAGACCACTCTTGGTCCTTTAAACTGCCCTGATATTTTGTCTTTTCCAGGCTGTCCTCAATGGTGGTGCATCCCTGTTCGTAATGACAAGTGTGCAGCAGCAGCAGGACCCTGTGCAGGCTGTTGCCATAATTTGTGTTTGCTTTGGCCCAACTGATAGCTGGTCATCCTGAGACAAAAGGCTTTTATAGAAGAAAAGTGCTGGAGAACTCTGGATATTGCATTTAAACCTGATCACATCTATACTCCATGGTAATACCTGGCAGCTGCCAGTTTCCAGCAGGGAGCTGAATGGCCTTGGTACACCCAGCATCCCAAATGATGGCTGTGGCCCATGGGTGTTTTCAGTTCTTCCCTTGGGATTAAGGCATATGTCAGTTTGGGTGACCATCTGCCACCACCCAGGACACCACAGGGGATTTTGGGGTCTTCTGATGGCTACTTACAGTTTGGTATGGTCACATCAGACACTTGTGCCCTGGAGGCTTTAAAGACCCCAAGGAGCACTGTGGGACAGCCCAGGGCCCCTTTTGACCAACCCACCATCCCAGAGAGGAGGAGGATGCAGCTTGCAGGCAACTGTAGTCTGCAGGACAACCTCTTGGCCATGGAAAAGCAGTGCCATCTCACTCCATTTTGTCTGAGTTGTGTGCTTGATACCCAGACCCTGGGCTGTGATTCAGGTGCGTGCTCAGTGGCTTTGCCATCAAGGATCCTTTCTCAGAAAGAGAGAGACGTCCAGAGACAGGCAGCAAGTCAGCAGGACTTACTGTGTCGCTGTGCTGTGTGGCTGCAGGGAATGGGGGCTTGGTCCAGGCCACCTACATCTGCTCTGGCACCTTCTCCATCTTGCTCCCTGCAGCCCTGGCGGAGCCTGAGGGGCTGGTGGGGCTGCCTGGGTGGCGGTGGTGGAGCAGGAGCACTTCAGGGCATATGTTGGCTCCATCAGGGACCTAGTGTGGGTCATGTCCTGGCTTCGTCAGAGGCAAAGGAGGGCTCACAAACAGCCCCATGCATGGCTGAAAGGATGGAACAGAACTTGTCTGTGTTCTCTGGAAAAGGAGAGAGGAAAGATGAGCTCCACAGTGTGTTGTCCTTTGTTTCACTGATGGCAGGCAGCAGGCTCTGACCTGAGGCTTCTCAGTTCTCAGATGCTGGGCAAGGAGACTAAAGAAAATCCTGAGACCAGATTTCCCAGTAAAATGCACTAGTCCAGCTCCAGATCCTCAGCACATCTGTACATGAAGAAGCCAGGCAAGCCACTGTCCTCCCATGGGTGATCCCTGAGGAAAGCTGCAAAGGGCTGGTCCCAGCTCGTGAGCACTGTCCTTCTCTCTGCTGCCTTTCATGGTGAGGGTTTTCCAGCATGGGACAGAGAACAAGGGAAAGGAAGAGATGCTGTCTTTACTGTTGCAAAGGTAGAGCTGGGTGATTAGAGATTTTTGTAGAGACCTGTGCACATCTGCGGTAAATCCAAGTTTTGCTGGCATTTGCTAGAGCCTATAAACAATTTGCTCCTGTGGAATGAGACAAAATTTTGTGCTTCCATTAACTATTTTTTCCAAAAGGAAATTGAGCTATGAATGTTTGACTTAGAGTGAGATTTTTACCCCCAGGATGGCCTAAATTTAGTATAAGACAGGGCCAGCTGGACAGCTGTCATACAGTGCCAGTCCCCAGGCAGTGCCAGTGCCCAAAGCCCACAGTGATGGATGTGCCTTATGCTGTAATGGCTGGGCCCTTGCCTGAAGCTTGGAGCCAAGTGAAGGGTACCTGTCTGCTCTGTCAGCCATGTGCATCTGTCCTGTCTGCCAGCCAAGTCTGTAGGAAGATGAAAGTCCCCCTGCTGCTGCTGTGAGCCAGTGGGGATCTGCTTTGCCTGGGGGAGATGGGCTCTGGTCCTGCTGTTTCGGCAGTGAAGTGGCTTCCAGTTGTGTAAAGCCCAGCTGTTACAATGGAGAGATGCTCCAGGATCTTCAGAAGTTGCATAACTACAGCAAGCCTCAATTCATCAGCAAAGGCAGGCCCTGGGTAGGAGCTGGAATGTGCCAGATGTCAGCAGTCCTGTGCTGCCACTGAGTGAGCTGCACCACCTTTGTTCTCAGCATTCCAGCAGCTCAAGGCTGAGCCCAAACTAGCCAAGAGCAAGTGCAACCCCCCTTCCTTCTCTGCATTGCAGCCTCTGCAGGCAGGCAACAACAGGTTTTCTTTTGGTGACCCTGATAAGCAATGTGGTGCTGAGATGAAGCTGTTTCCAGGTGCTGCTTGCACTTAGGTCCAGCACTGGTAAGGTATTTATCTTAGCAGCTTGTAGAGGGATCAGAGTTAAAAGCTGAGCTGTGGGTGTGTTGCAGCTGCCAGAAATGCAGCAGGGAGGGGATAGGGCCCTTTTTACTGGTGGAGCCCCCACCTTTCCCTTCCCCACAGTCCATGCTCCAGCTCAGAGTACCTTCAAAGCTGGGGCATTTGGTATACAATATCTCAATGGGCCTTGCTCTCAAGAACCAGCTGTGGGTATCAGTAAACAGAGTGACAGCCAGGCTGTAGCAGCATGGTCAGCTCAGGCAGCACCTAGATTGTGCTGAGAGGAGAATATAAATACCATTCTGTCTATAAAATGCCACAGGCATTGACTGGACTAGTGTTTGAGTCTTTTGTATGGGTGACAGCACATACCACACAGAGACTGAGCAAGGGACTGGTGAGCACTAGACATTGCCCTGGGAAAATTCAGATGCTGGTGAGGAAAGGTATTTACAGACTTGGAGCAAAGCTTTCCTATGCATGTAGCATCCTGAGACAGGAAGACTCTGTCAGAGTTTGCTGGAGGTGACCTTTTCCTCTCATCAAACTTTGTTCTTCTCTGCTGCCCATCCCCAGCTTCTCGGCACATTAATGTAATTGTTGGTGTTAAAGCTGGGTAAAGTGTCAGTGCTTTCAAATAGATGAGTTTGGCCTGCTTTCTGCTTTTTGGGATCTTCTAGATGTACCATCTCATTCCACAGCAGGGGGCTCCACAACATGCATTCATCTCAAGACATTCTCTGAAAGCTGAGAATGCTGTAGATACATGGTTCTTCTTCATGGTTTTCATCACAGCCCTTGTCTGACAGCATGGAGACAGTCTGCAATCTCTAGATGGAACGGGAACTTTGGTGCCAGCATGGTTTTGCTAGGGTCCTTTTCCCCAGTCAGAACCATCCTGCCTGTATCACAATACACACAGCTGAGGAAAGAGGCCATCATCCAAGATACAGCTGTCTCATGGGGAAACAACTGTGGCATCTGCCTTTGGCCAGAAGTGAGCATCAGACAGTGATTTCCACACTCTTTCTCACTCCATCCCCCTGCTCCTTACTTACCCTCACTGAGTGTTTCATTTCCAGCCTGGAGAGACAACAGCAGACTTCATCCCTGGATCCCATAGAAGGGGATCACACCAAAATCCTGTCCTCAGTTTCTGGGGTGCAGGGAGAACCAGCTCAGGCCCAACAGTGAGCCACTTCAGTGGGATCTAGTTCCAGTGGGACTGCATCACCTCACATGTCCAGGTCACCAAGGCCAGTAAGAAAGTGTTGGTTGACCTGACAGAAGTGTTCGGAAACAGCCCCCCAAATGGAGTGACAGACAAAGTCTGTGTGTGGGGATACTGTGGAGGAGGGAGGGGGGTCCTCTGGTGTCTCTTGGGTTTTTTGCTATTGGTATCCTAGGTGGGGATCCTGGGACAGAGCCTCATCTCCACCCACCCCTCTCATTGTCACCATGTCTTGTCCCATCCCCACTCCACATCCCATAGCGTGCCATCGCCACCACTGAGTGGAGCTGGGACCCTCCTGCCACCATGATGCCAAGCTGTCCACAACGTTAAAAGCACAAAACACAAAGGGACTGAACTGAACCTTTCAAACAGGGTGAGATGTTTTATAAGCATTGCCTCATCCACCACCTCCCCCAGCCCCAGTGCACCCCCATGTAACCTACAGACTCTCAGCGTGGATTGTTTCATTCAAATAAAGCTGCAGTACTCCAGTGGGTGAGCCTGTGTGTCCCTCTCTCTGGGGTTGGGGTGACAAGGTGCAGCCTGCAAGTGGTGCTCACAGTGGCTGGGCACGGAGGAACTTGTATTGCTGCCCAGCACTGAGGCATGTGCCAGGGTTTGACCCTGAGTCTTTCCCAAAATACCTGATTAAAAGTCCCTGAAGAAGGCTTCTCAGATTTGCCCAAGCCCCAGCACAGGGGCTGGGCATAGGACATGGCACAGGCAGGTTTGGGGCTGTGAGTGCTGGCGGAACCCTTGTGAAGGGGTGTCTCAGAGCCCTCCCCTTCCCTTATCCAGCACTCCTGCCTTTTCTAAACCTTTCCTTCTCATCCCAGACCTGCAGCTGTTGAGGCTGCTGGCATCTGATGACACCCTTCAAAACTGGTTCTTTTGTCCTTTGCTCTTGACTTCTCCCTCAAGAAGATGAGCCAAGGCAGCAGCTCCAAAACTAGTAGGTGTGAAACAAGCCAACAGCCCTGGGCTGTCAGTGTGGTGCCAGGGCCCCTTTTCCTGCTACTCCTTTCCACCCCAGGGAGGTGGGTCTCCAGCATGGGTCCAGCTGCTCCATGGACCCATCAGAGAATGGGCAATGCCAACCATGACCCATGTGATGCCTAAGAGGTTCTTGGGTGAATGTATCTTCTCTGCCATGAGATCTGCAGGGCCACTCAGCTTAGACCTTAAATTAACTTTGCTTCATCTCAGCCCTTAAGAGCAACACTTAGGAGACCTGTGTGTGAAAGCCAAACATAATTTTGTTTTATGTGCCACAAGCTGCTGTTGGCTGAACCTCACCAGACTCCAAAAGCAGCACCCAGGTGCCTACCCTGACTTTGGGGCAGTGGATCACATCAGCTACTGCCGTACCCTGCCATTAACACCACTTCAGTTGGTGTTAATGATGATGACTCGGTGGCATCTTGAGCTGCCTGGAGAAAGTTTGGGATAGGGCTCAAAGCAATGCAGAAGGGTCTTTCAAGCTAACCCAACATTTCTGCCTCCTCTGCTTCCCTCACAGCAATCAGTTGTGAAACACACTGGCAAAGAGGATGTTTGGTTTTATGATTCTATGGAAGTAATCATGTCTAGCAAATGCTTCCTTTTTCCCTCTCATAATGAAAAATAACTGTTCCAGACAGGAGTCTGAAGGGAGCTGGATACTGGAGTTGCTGTGGTGATTCAGGTCAAAGTACTGGCAAGCACTATTAAACAAATACATGTGTGTGTGTGTGTGTTTGTATGCGTGTATATATATATATATATAAACATACATATATATTGTATATTTGCATATATATGCATGCACATAGCACTCATCTCTGCCATTCCTGCCCAAGTTCAGCTCACCCTTGTCATGCACATGTTGAGACACAGAGTCCCACTCTGCCATGACTCCTCCTCAGAGTCCCTCTCCCCTCACACACAGGCTGGAGCAGCTCTGAGGCTGCACAGGGACTGGACAGGAAAGCAGGCTGTATTTTGAAGGAACAGGCACAGGCTGGGAAGGAAATGAGGCAGAGGGGGGCAGCCAAAGAAGGAAAATATAAGATTGTTTAAAGTCACCCAGAGAGCTGGAGTCTACTCCAGCCACTTACCTTTTGTCCTGGAACATTGCATTTTGTCATTAATTGTTAATTCTTGCTGTTCTAGTTGTCCCCACACTAGGTCTGCTTTGCAGAAGCACTCAAATTTTTTAGTGTGTTGTCAGCTGTAAAATGACACATACTGTAAAAGCCTGGGCTCTGGCTCTCTCTGACAGGACACCACCATTGGGGATTACCTCTGATAACCCAGAATTTACTGTTTAGTTTGTGTTTGCCTGACACCCCATCTGTGGTCACTCTTGCTACCCACACATTAATACATTCCCAAGCTTTATGTTGCAATTCTTCCCTAAGGGAGAAGAGGATGTGCTGGCTAACTAGGAACCAGGCTGAGGTTCAGGCTGTTCCTGCAAGGTGTTCTGTACTATTGATTGTACAGCTGCTACAGCTCAGTCCCTCCTGTGTGCACTGCAGACAGCAATATCACCTCCAAAGGCAGAAGCAATGCTAATTTTGTTAAAGCTGGATCGCTGGGAATGCCCACCAAAGGGCCACAAGGGAACAAGCCATTTTTGTCTTTGGCTTGGTGATTTGATGCTGTGCAATAAATAAAGCCTGGAGCCAGACAGTGAGTGATGAAGATGGAAAGGGGTATTGACTGCGTGCTCAAGTGAGTGGAGTCCGTGTGAAACCTGCAGAAACATGAGCTGTACAGTCATTAAGAAGAGAACTGTAAAGCAGACACAAGGATGCTTCACTGCATATCTGTGGGCTCTAGGCTAGCTGAACATGGAGTGCTGGCCTTGCACCATCACACACACTTTTTGGCAGGCTCCTGACCCCATGCAGGGCTGTCCTGGTGCTTGGCAGAGGCCATTTACCGCTGTGCCAACACATGAACCCAACTCTCAGAGAGCCTCTCCCCTCCCTGGGCAGGCAGCAGAGGAGAGGGGCTGCTTCTGCCAGGGGAACAGCCACCAGCACCTTGCAGGAAGGGGTGAGGAGCACAGCTGGGGCTATGGAGGGTGCTGAAAAGTAGCTCCTGACACTGGGGAGGGGGTAAAGGCTCAGAGCACCACGCTGGGATGGCAGAGACCAGATTTGTGTGATTGGCTGTGCTTGGCAAGGGAGAGGATGGGAACCACTTGTTCCCTGCCAGATGCCTGGGATTGGATATGAGGGTATGAGGGTTAGAGGTGGAGGGACATGGTGTAGCTCTGATCTGTGCAAGGCTGTGCCTCAGTGAGGAGAGGAGGCAGGTGCCAGCGAGGTGGTGTGTGTGTGAGAGCAGGGAAGGTAAGGCTGCCTGCACGTGGGTGCCTCGGCTGTGCCAAGCCCATGCATGGAATTGTACATGCATGCAAGGGCTGTGCGAGTGGCAGATTATTTCAGCATATCCTTTGGAACCCCTTTTCCCTATTCCTCTCTGCCTACAAATTCTTAAGCAAGGCTGTCTGGCCACAGGTCTGTGGCATTTTCCCAGAATGGAAGAGAATACTTGTTATGAGCAAAAACCACAGAAAATGCAACAATCTGGATTTTAAATATTCTGACCCTGTTTTTTAAGAGCAGAGGAAAAAATAAATGGTGCTGACTGTAGAGGAAGATTTATGGTTTGTAAGACAAGACCAGGATTTATAAGCAGAGCAAAGTGACCTAAAATGCTGAGAAGATTTAGAGATCCAGACTGCAGCTGCAGCCCACCACATTAGCATCCTGCCAGCCCATGTGAGTCCCAGAGCAGAGCTGGGTCCTGAGTCTGGCTGGGAAAGCCTTGTCCATCAGCTCAGTGGGGATGGAAGGGAGGAGACCTGTTGGATTAGCATATGCTTGGATATCTGGTGATGGAGGGGGCACCTCCCTCCAGCTGCATTTCTCCACACTGTCACACTCTTTTCCATCAGTACATGCCACACATTCATCCCATGAGGGCTCTGACTGAACCTGACTCCCTACCCCAGCCCTTTTCTGTCAGCAGTTGCCCTGTGCTGATGCCAGCTACAGATTGTTCCTGGGTTTTGGCTACCACTGGATCTCTGATCTCTGGGAAACTCTCCTCCCTCTATGGGAGCACTGTCCCACCTTGTGCGGGGACAGCCACTTTGTCTCCCTTCAGCCTCCCTTGGCTGCATCTTGATCCTCCTTGCTGCACTCAGGATTTTTAGTGGAGGGAGGCAGATGGTGCAGTCTGGTCCCCTGGGCTCGCTGCCCTGTGACCTGCTGCACCCAGGGCTCAGGATGCTGTATCCTCCTCCTGCATGGCTCCACTCATGTAGCATAAGGCAAGAGAACTGCCTGCTCCTGTTTGCCTGCTCCTGGAGCTCTGGTTTGGCACTGAGCCAGCACTGCTCCCTGCCATGGAGAGGGAATGGGGATTAATTAGCTAATTATTTCACATTGCCTTGAGAAGAGACAGGCTAGCTCAGAGTCTGGTAGCTTGCAGCTGGTGGCTATGATGGGGGGTGCCAGGGCAGGCCAAAGGTTTTGGCAGCTGGAGCTCAGAGATGACCTATCCATCCCTGCAGGGTTTTCCACATCCCATGTGAGCCCCTGGGCATGAGGGAAGGCAGATGCATCACAGATTGCCCCATGCAAAAGCCAGACCGACATGCCTCTGAAGGCTTTTCTTGAGAGCCGACAAGGAGGAAGGGCCAGGGCTGCTCCTGCAAGGTGCAGGGCTGCAAGTGAAACCTGCCAGCAGACCACAAAGCAGGTCAAAGGTATCACCTCCTGCTTGTGCAAGCATCAGAAAATGCTCCGCACCACTGAGAAGGAAGGGGGTCCTATCCCATGCCTGAACACTGAGCTGCACCCTCTGGACAGGCTCCTGCCCTGTTTCAGCCTGGTTAGCAGCTCACCTGTTCAAAACACCAGGACCAGTTTTTATGTTCTCATGGGCTGCCGTTGATGATTTCAACCTCATCTGCCTCTGAAAAGAGCTACACTGCAGAGGAAAACCTCTGAGGTCTCCTTCATCCAGTAGATTTGCACTCACAAGGCTCAGCCTCTTCTAACCCAGTGTCCTGAATGGGCTTTGCAGCCAGCCAGAGCCCTGCTGTCAGTACATGAGTAGTGCCTGAAGCTCACTGTGTGTCCCTGTGCAGCTCCAGCCGTGCCTGATGTTCTGAGTGAGAGCCAAAACCAAAGTCAGAGCTAAGCCAGAGCCAGGCAGTTTCCTTCAGCCCCACAGCAAAGTGCAGTCACCAGGCACGCTGGCTGCACAGCTCTGGGGGACTGCCTCTCCTTGTCCCAGATGTTTCTGAGAGAACTCAGCATTTAACCAGAAAGAGATGGAGGTTTCTAAGGAGATATGGGAGGCTTGGACATCTGCAAGTGGACGAGGATCTGCCAGCTGTACCCTTCAGGTAGTTATGCATCACACCTACAGCACTGCACAGGGATACCAGAGCTGAGCAAAAGTGGCAGGGCTCGGGCAGCAGAGAAGCTGTCAGTGCCACACGGGCTGCCCGAGAGACAGGGCTGCAGCAAACCTGCCTGTGCAGAGCCTCCCTCCCAGCTACCCCTGCAGGCAGTGCTGTGCATTGACCTCCCCACCTCACCAAAACCTGCCTTCTGCTTTTGACAGTGAAAATACTGCAGTCCCAAATCCTGGCTGGCCCCTGCCTCAAAAACTCCTGGTGTTTTGGTGCCCTACTCCAGCCCTGTCCTTGCCTTTCACTTTTGCCCTGCAGCCCTTGCCAACGCTGTTTCACTCCCAGCTCCAAAGCCTTTGCTCTTATCAAAAGCAACCTGGAATTCATGCCTGGGTCTTCAGGAAATGGGAACTTAAAATCATTTGGTCCCTTCTTCTGATAAAAATGACAGCACTGCCATAAAAAAGAAAAATTCTTAAAATAACACAATGTGTAGAAGCTCTGTGCCTCTGATGCCCACCGTCTCTCCCTCCTGGCATTCCTGGCTGCACATACTCTTCTCATCAGCCTTTCCCATGACTGTCTCCATGATTTATGGTCTTAATAACTGAGCCTGAATCCTGCTGCCCTCCCCACTGGGGCTCATAACCAGCCGCCATTCACACTCGTTGCATGGCGGATTCTGTTGCAGTCCAGAGCATCTTTTCAGAGAGGCTCTGGACTCATCCCTTTCTGCTCTCCCCAGGAGGAAACACCTTTCCTGCAGGAGACCTCTGGGCAGTCTTTTCCCTTTCCTTTTCACAGGATGCTTCTGTTACTGTTTCTCGTAAGCCCCCATGAGCCTGCAGCAGGAGGGAAAAGGGGGGGCTTCTCCATGTGGATGTACATGTTCCTGCTCTGCAGCACATTGGCAAAACAGCAGCTTCTCCCACATGCACAGAGGTGTCCCCACACGTTTCCACAGAGGAGAAGGTAGAGAAGAAGGCAGGTGGTCCCTTACAGGTTGGATGAGCACTGGCCCGAGGACCTGGGCACAGAGATGGACATGAGCAGGGAGCAGGGAGACTCATGCAGGGTCTGAAAGCTGGGGATGGGGAGCCTCCCTGCTGGCTGCCAGTGCAGGTACCATCTGCCCTGCAAGGGTCTCTCTCCAGCCACAAAACACCTTGTTGAAACAGAACCATTTAGGCTGGCAAAGACCTTTATGATCCCTGAGCCAAACTATTAACCCAACATTGCCAAGTCCAGCATTAAACCCTCTCCCTCAGTGTCACATCTACTGTCTTTTAAGCACCTCCAGAAATGGTGACTCCACCACTTCTCTGGACAGCCTGTTCCTCCAATGCTTGACTACCCATTCAGTAATTTTTTTCCCATTACCCAATCTAAAACTCCACTGGCAGAACTCATTGCCATTTCCTCTTTTTCTGTCACTTGTTGTTCGGGAGAAGGGGCCAGCCCCTACCTCACTACAACCTTCTCTCAGGCAGTTGTAGAGAGCAATAAGGTGCCCCCTGAGTCTCCTTTTCTCCAGCCTAAACACCACAGGTCCTTTTCTGCACGGCAGCTTTCCAGATACTCTTTCCCCAGCCTGTAGCACTGCATGGGTTGTTGTCAGCCTTGCTCATGTTGAACCTCATACAATTGGCCTTGGCCCATCGATCAGCCTGTCCAGATCCCTCTGCAGGGCTTTCCTATGCTCCAGCTGATCAACACTTCCATCCATCTTGGTGTCACCTGCAGACTGACTGAGGGTGCACTCAATGCCCTCATCCAGATCATCAATAAAGATTAAAGAGAACTGGCTCTGACACTGAGCCCTGGGGAACAGCACTTGTGACCAGCCACCAGCTGGTGTGGCTCCATTCACCACTCTCTGGGCTTGGCCATCCAGACAGATTTTGCCCAAAAGAGTGCACCAATCCAGGCCATGAGCAGCCAGTTTTCCTGGAGGAAATAGTGTCAGAGGCTTTACAGCAGCCCAGGCAGATACATCCACAGCCTTTCCATCATCCAAGCATCACCTAGTCACAGAAGGAGATCAGGTTTGTTAAGCAGCACCTACCTTTGATAAACCTGCAGTGGCTCTGATTGTCCCATCCATGCCACACTGTGCCATTCAAGATGATGTGCTCCATGACCTTCCCCGGTACTCAGATCAGGATGACAGGCATGTATTTTCCTGGATCATGCCTCTGGCTTTTATAGATGGGTGGCACATTTGCCAACCTTCAGTCATCTGGGACCTCCCCAGTTTGCCAGGACTACTGGTAAATTATTGAAAGTGGTTTGCTGACTTCAGGGCCGTGCCTCCCAGGTCTCTTTCTATTAACTCTCAAGCTCCAGGGAATTGGTAAAGCCCTGCTGACTCCCTGGCAAAGTAAGCATCTGTTCTCCTGTTTGCACTCCAGAGTGCATTGCTGGAAGCAGCTAAAAGGAGGTGAAAGACCCCAATTAGTCTCCAAAGAGCTTCCTTGCAGCTTTGAGAGTTGCTCCTGAGGTCTCTGGCTACTTGGAGGTAAGGCCAACCTCTTGTACTAATTGACAGCAAGGGAGAGGCACAAGACAGTTCTCCCATCTCTGATCCAAGCTGCACTCCCACCTGCTCCTGGGAAAACACACTTCAGCTGTGCAACAGCAGTTCAGCAGCTGCTGCTCCTCCTGCCCTCCCTTCTTGCAGATTAATGACTGTCTAATTGTTCTTTATTTTGCCCTGGCAAAGGTGGAGTCCTTTGCTCCTCACAGGGGAGAGAGAGCAGAGGAAAGGCACAGGGGCGTCCCCAGAGAAGCAGGAGCTAATGAGCCATCTGACTACAAGAATTTGCTTTGCTTGTAATACCTGGTAATAGGTATTGCCTTGGAGGCTGGCTCAGGAGAATGAGGCATGAAGAGGGGTTGAGGATATTATAATCTTCTGATTTTGAGCAAGTGCTGTTTTTACAAAAGCCAAGTCACCACCCCGATGAGCATGGTCCTTTCCTGCACAAAAGAAACAAAAAAGCCCCAGCCACAACATGGAGGGTGATGGGTTCAGCCAGAAATCTTCCCCTGAGATAAGAGGCTGCATGTCGGTGACACAAACCATGAGCTCCTGCACAGGCAGGAAACATGCCTGGGGAGTTTACCTGTCCTCTGCAAGGAGAACAGTGGGTACAAAGGGGAAAAAAATCTCCTCAGGGCTGGGGGTGACACAGAAGCAGTTCCCTTACAAATGGATTCTCTCTGTTCCCCAAACACTGAATCATGGTGGGGGTCTCCTGTCCTCCCCACTGTCCCCCTGCTCAGGAGGGGGTTCTCCCCAGGCCCATACACTGCTTCCCCAGGGATGCTGCAGGTCCTGCACTCCCTGTGGCAGCAACCTCAGCTGCAGCAGCACAGGAGGCAGGCAGCCAGCTCGAAACAGTTAACAGCTCTCCTCAGTCACCACATCATGATGGATGAGCCCTGCCCCACGGAAATGTCACTGTCTGAGCAGAGCGTGAGCTCACTGCTGTCCGCCTCCCATCTCAGCATGGAGCCAGCTGGACAAACAGCCCCCTGTCCTCCCAGAGTGGGCAGCCTGGCCTGGCCTCCCACCTCCTGATGACAGTATAAGAGACAAAAGGAGTTTTCAGGGTGTAATCCCACTCACCCCAAAGCCTGCTGATTAATAGGAGAGGGGCTCCCCTCCACTGCAAAGGAGAGGAGGAAATGCAAATGGATGAAGAATGATCTGGTCAAGCATTGAACCTTGTTATCTAATTTGAAAAACGGGCAAATGAGGTAATTATGGTGAGATATCGATTCATAGCAACATGCTCCATAAATGCCACAGCAATAACTCTCAGTGCTGCCACACTACTCCCCCAGCCCCTCCTCAGCTGCAGACAGCAAGTTCAGGCTTTTCACTTTAGCCCGTATTAATCTGAGAGACAGAGCCAGCCAGTGTAAGCAAAGGTTAGGCCACCTTCCACCCCAGGGTGAGCTGGTCTGCTGGCCCCCACTGGAAAAACCTCTTCAGGAGCTTGGCTGTGATGGCCTGCTCTCCTTGTGTGTGTTTTCAGCCAGATCCAGTAAAGGCAGTAAGTGAAGAAAGAGGGAGTCATGTTGATGGAAAGGGTCAGGAGGTAAGACAGAAGCAAGACAGAGGTCTCACCAACACAGAGGCTTCACTAGCTTCCTACTAGATTAGTAGGTTGTGGCCTACTTAACTGTATCCTGTCCAGTCAGGGTCTGAGCTTTTCCCCACTGCAACAGGAATGTTTTAAACTTCTGCTCTGCATCTGGAGACAGCCGTCTGCACAACTGTGGAAAGCTGCCTTTTGGGAAGTTGTCTATTGCATTGATAGCTCCCAGATAAGTTCCTAGTAGGCTTCTTAAAGATATACACAGAGATAGGAAATTCTGTATCAAATTTCCATTTAAATCTGTACGTATTGCACACAGTACAGCATATAGAGCACACCCACGGTATCACCCATAGCTGTGTGCCCCTTCTCTTTGGTCTGGTAGCTTAAAAGCCAGCCTGAACATCAGTTATAACCAGAGAGACATAGCAGACCCCAGATATTCTCCACACTTTCAGGTCATGCCAAACACCTTTGTTGACTTGTGAGTTGCCCACTGTGAGTGGGTGAGAAACCAGCCTGGTATCTGGGAGTGAGGGGGGAGAGCCAGGGTTCACCCATGTAAATCTGTTTCTCCAAACCAGGTCTGCAGCTTGAGCACCTCCAAATGGTGATGGGATCCAGGCCACAGGAGCCAGAGCACCAGGGAACCTTCCTGGCACAAGACGGAGCCTGCTTGGTTCTCTCCCTCATGGTGTCCAAATGTCTGTCTTCACATCACAGTCATACCAGGAAGGTCCAACAGGCACCCCTCAGCATGCTCCTTGGGATGCCAGGGGCTTTTCCTGGCACTTGCTGTAACTTTTTCCTTCCCAACCACTGGCTTGGGAACTTGATGCTGAGAGGTAACAGTCATGGCTCTATTCACAGCTCAGCTACTTGCCCTCCGTTTCACCACCTGCAAAGTGGGTGAATATGATAATCCCCTCCTTCCCTGAGGACACAAAGAGTCAATGAATAAATCACAAAAAGGAGTGCTTTGAGATTTTTGGGTAGAAAATATTCCAGGGCTGTTATTTTTATTGGTAATGGCACATATTTATTCCACTTATCGGTACTTCAAGCTACATTAAAGTAATTCCCTAGACAGAGGAGACTTAGAAAATAAAATGTATGACCTTCTGTTCCACAAGTACTGGCACATGTCAGTTGTGCTGAAGCAAATATTACCTTCACAGGCACTGTCTTGTGCCCCTTTTTCAGCAGCTCCTGGGCTCCATCCTGCCCCTCCAAAGTGTCCTAACCCCATTTTCATGACCAAATCTGAAAGTCTTTACCCCTTCCACAGCTTGCCAGTTTTCTTTTCTGTATCAAATCCTCCATTGCACTCTCTTTCTAAAGAGCATACCCCCTGTCTTTACCCTGTGCATGAGCCTCCTGACTTCTCTGTTTGTTTCCTCAGTTGGTCCTTCAACATATATTCCTATACTCTGCTCCCTGCCCGTTCTTCTTCTGCAGAGAATGTGGAAATTTCTGAGCTATTTCATCATGGGAAGATAGCATGCCTGGTTCCTGAAGGCAGTTTAGGATGCTGCAGAGACACAATATGCTGATTATGCTTTGGACCTCTAGTGTTATGCCCCATCTTCCAGAGGAAAACATAAAGGATTTGTGTTTTATTATTCAAAAGGCTTGTCCTGTTGCACAGGAAACTTCCTGAGAGGGAAAGTCCTAAAGGATCTACACTTGTCTGATCCCACTGAAACAGCCATGGAAAAGCAGATGGATGCACTCCTCCATTGCAGACTCGACTCCTCTGCCAGGGAAGTCTGTCCTAATGATCTCAGGTGACCTCTTTCCCTGGACTCAGCCCTGTCAGCCACAGACATCTCTGTGCACTTGTGCTGTCCATCTGTATGCTTGCCTGGCCACTGCAATGTCTTTTCTCTCTTGCTGTCATGTGAACCTCAGCACAGCCATGGCAAACTGCCTAGGATGGACTGTCATCCTTCCTACTCACAGCCTCTTGTCACCAGGAGATGTCCATTTCCCTACCCCATACAGGCACACCACATGGACACAGCTCTGCCCCCAGCCCCCCTGCCCTCGTCATCATGCAGGTCCCAGTTCCTCCAGCCTTGTCCCTCCCTCCTGAGGAAAGGGACACAGCTCATTACATGGCTAGAACAAGCTGTCCCCACTGGATTCCTGCAACCCCATTGCCACCAGGAGATGTCTTCTCCGCCCCAATAGCTCTCCTGTGGCCATGCTCTGATTTCTGTGCTGGGACATGTCAGCAAACTCACAACTCCATCTCATACTGGCAGGGGCTTTCCTGGGGAACAGGACAGGGAGAGGCCTCTTACCTCTCTTCAGATGTCTAAAATTGTGACATTTAATCTGGGATGGGCACCAAGGTGCTCTGTCTTGAGGGAGAAAGAGAAGAATCTTCAGCAGGGGGCTGGCCTCACCTCTCTTAAACACTGTTTGGGTGGGAATGAGCCTACTTTTCATCCACTGACTAAAGCAGGAGCGCTGGTCTGGCCTCTGGACAGCTGCTGCAAGGGGGAAGGAACCCACACTTGGCACCCAGCAGGTATCCCACATTGTCTCCACAGCCTAGAAAACCTTGTGCAAATACAGTTTCTAGAGAAACTCTCCCCACAAAAATTAAACTACCAGAGAGAAAAAGCTGGGAACTGGTTCCCTCAACATTACAGGCGTGAGCACAACAGTTACTCAAATGGTTATGCTCAAATGCCTCTTCAAGCTCTTTAGACACTGGCTGATGTCTGCTATCTGAAATTTTAAACCTCTAAACACTGATTAAAAACTACCCACTGGCAGAGAAAATATTTGTTAGTTTACTCCAAGTTTATTAGATGTTAGACCTAATTAAAAGTTCCAATGCATGGTAAATGCTTCTTTAATTACAGCGAGACAGGAACATTAGAATTGTGGTTTTGTGGAGAAAGTACATCTAATTAGCCCAGTTATTTAGGGCATTATTTCTATCTATTTGAAATACATTGCACTACAAGCTTCTTATTCCAGCCAGAGCTTTACAGAAATGTGTTCCAATCAAAAAAACACTTTCAAAAATTTTTGTTCTGTAATTTTTTTGTTGTTATTAATACTTCATTTATTCTTAATGAAAGAAACTAGACTCGGAGTCCCTGGAGGATGAATTCTTTTGTTTATGCACAGAATAAATAACAGGCACTGCATGGATCACTACTGGGATCTTTGTTATGAGCAATTTGGGAGCTACAAATCCATCATTCAGTCCTCCACCTTGGCGTGTGCATCAGCAGCATTGGAGGCAAGTTTTTTGGAGACAGACACATATTCTGTGACACTGAGATGATCTTATTCTATTCAGCTAAACACATTTCTACATGGTTGTATTGCCAGAGGCACAATTATGCCCTTCTCCCATCTCTACTTTTTCTGACTTCCTGAGTATCCAAGCTCAAAATCCAAGGTTTTGTTTCCAACTCATTTCATAGAGACAACCTTTGCTCCCCTGGCACCCCTGGCCCACTGCAAACCTTGGAGAGCAGCAGTGTAGAGGTGGCTGGGGCAGTCCCTGAGCTGTGGAACTACATTGTGTGGGTAGTGGGGTTACCCCAGCTCCAAACAGGGCTTTTACTTTGGGGGAGGAAAGGGAGGGAGGGGTAGTTATAATCTGTATGAAGGGGAGGATATTTTGTGGGGAGTCTTTTAACCGTGTAAGGAATACTTAATGAATCTATGCTCTGTATTAATGGCAGACATTGCTCTTGTAAGGAGGGATGTTGAAGTCCAGTGTGCTTCAGTAACCTCTGTCAGCACTTAGCTGCCTTTGCATCATTTGTGGGTTTTCCCAGCCTGATTAAAGGCTTTTTTGTTTTTTGTTTGGGAAGCAGCTTAGAAATCAGCATTGCTACCTCTGAAAAACAAACCAACACAAAAACAAAACAAAAACAAAACAAACAAAAAAACCCTAAACCAACCAACCAACAAACTAACAATGAGTATTGAAGAAAAAATTACATTAAAGTGGGGATAAAGTCCCTGAATCTCTGTGGACTGGAAAGCTCCATGTTGACACTGTGAAAGTGTTAATTGAAAGGGAAAGAAAGTGCAAGCATTCATGTGGTCTCTGAGTAAGCTTTCCTCCCTGCTCTTTGTTAGGCATTATAAGCCACACTACAAAACAAGTAGCAGAAACCACAAAGCTCACATGAACTCAACCTGGAGCCATTAGCAGTTCAAGAAATATTAGCTATTGCTGTCACCTTGAACTTCAAAGAGCAGTGTGCAGAGCTGCCACTGCTCCCGAGGAAGGGCAGTGTTAACCCATGGAGAGCAGTGCTTTGTGTGATGAACACTGTTGCACTAAAGAAACTGTGAAAGTACAAGTGTGGTATCCCAGCAGTGGATAAAAAGAGCCTTAAAAAAATCAGGCAGCATAGGTCTACAAGTGTGAATCATAGATTTCAAGTGTCCTTATTTCCCTCTCTGTGATGCTGAGAGTTCACAACAAAGGCCTGGAGAAAAGAGGGAAGAGGCCAGTACATGGAGAGATCCTTGCTGGAGAGCCTTTGCTTTATCTGCCCATGGATTTGGACGCAGCTGGAGTAGCCAGCCAAGTCCCATGTGCTGGCACTCCCGTGAATGATCTGCTGTGCTCAGCTGGTCCCACATGGCCCGCAGAGAGAAGGCACAGCCAGCACAGCCGTGACCCTGTATGAACAGTATGTGTGGGTTTTGACTACGAACAGATAGTGTGGGTTTTCCATTAGGAGATCTGTGTACAATAGGTCTGTAGATTATACTCTGGTATCTTATGGAATGTCATCTTAGGGCCTGTCAAAGATCTCTTGTGTTAATGCTGCACTCCATCAACTTGCTCAGCAATTGCCAATAAATCCCAGATCAGCAATTGTCAGTAAATCCCAGATGCTTGTCCTATGTTCCTGGGATCCTTCCTCAAATTTATTTCCTCTATTCATCAGTCCTGCCAAGTGCAGAATGAAGGCAGCAGACTTAATGCCTCAAGCACCTGGAAATGTTGGCATACACCCTCCAGTTGGGCCATGGAGCATTGTTGGACCTTCCATTACTTCCATGGCAGTGGTATGTGGATCACCTGGTTTGTTCTTCACACTCCTGCAAACCCATCCTTCAGGAATGGCCCTCCACAGAAGGAAAGAGTGGTGGCATGCTGCTGCAAGGTGTTTAAAACAGCAGGATGAAGAATGGGTGAGCCCCCAACCCTCCATGGCAATTTGATGGAGCTAGAAAGGACATAGTCCACCTTGGGCTGTGCTTGTCTGCAGGAACATGGGGATTAGGGACATAGCCCATGGGTCTGTGCTTGCCACAAGGGCTGAGGAGCCCAGACCACACACAGAATAGAGCAAGTGGGGATGGAAACCAGCTGGGCTAGCAGGCTATGTTAGTGAAAGTCCTTCTGGCTGCAACATCAGCCAGAGCAAAACTGACAAGAGCTCTCAGTCTTCTGATTTCCATATGTAGGCTGATCAGCAAATGGGGCCTGGCAGGAAAAGCCCCTCTGGGGATGCTATCACACAGATGCCCAGATGTGTTGTGAAGATAGTTTTTGCAGCTTTCGCTGGAGCATCTGATATCAGCCACTGTCAGGACTGTGATAAGGCCTAAAGGGACATTCACCTTGTCCAGTGTGGCATCTCCTGTGCTCACAGTGGCCCCCTGTTTCCCCTTCTCTCACCCCTTTTGTTTACTGCTTGGATTCGTGGCTCATGTGTTTTTCTGTGCAGGAGTTGTCTCTTTGTGTGTCTGAGCAGGGCTGGGCACACAGTGAGCATTGCTGCTGTGTGGGTGATGGTCCCCTGCCCCGTACACCTCCTGCAGGAGGAAGCTCTGCCCTCTCCCACTGCTGTCTCCCTTCCCCCCCAGGGCTCCTGAGTCCCACTGCTCCCTGCAGATCTCTGCAGACCTTCCTATATCCCATTGCCTGTTCCCCACACCTACAGCTCCATTTTACCCACAACATCTTCACCCAGTGTAAATTCCCAAAGAGCACAGCTCCTTCCTCAGATTCCTCAGGCCCACACTGCCTTCCCTTGCATGCCAGTGCCTATGGCATCACATTCCCAAATCAGCACAGTCCTTTTGAGTTCCTCGTTCTTTCCCAAGCCATCTGTGCTAAGTTAACCCTCTCTTCTGGGGAGTGTTGGTTTCAAAATTATCCAATTTAATCCAAAAATACTGTTTGCTGGGAAATTTGCTTTGGATGATGCCATGATCTGAGGGATGTCTGCACTCTGTGAGCTCCTCTTCCATCCCTTCTGCCTGTCAGGTGAGAATGCTCAGCCTTCTTTGTATATTTTCTCTTCCCATATCAGACACCCAACCTCTCTTCTTCACTTGGCAGCAGCTCATCCTGAAAGGGTTATCATTTATTTTTAAGACAAGGCTCTAAATGGTTAATGTCCAGCTTTGAGAGTGGTCTCAGTACTTGAATGCAGTATAAAACATTCAGCAGACTCAATAGCTGCCTTTCTGCTCAGCTGCATCAGGGCCTGTGGGCTTCCCACAGCTCAGGTTTCCTCTGCTTTAATCCATCTCTCCCAGGACGCCAGGGGCCTGAATGGTTCAGCAGAGACAACTTCCACCCAGAGCAGAGAGCTCTCTGGAGGAACACTGGGACTGGGATGGTCAGTGGAACCTCATCACCACTGTCTGAAGAGATATCAGTAAAGCCTTCTCCTCCTGCTTCAGTTGCTTCTGTCTGAGAGACCACTTGGCCATCCCAGCGCTTCCATCTTACATCACAGGAGTGAAGGGATTTTGTGTCCATCTTCTTGATACTAACAGTACCATAACTCCTAGGTCCCACCCTCTGCAGAAGACACTGAGGGTATGGATCTCATATTCACAGACTGCTCTGTCCATCCAGCTCCTGCTCGTGTCCCACTCCTGCCCCAAAGCCTCCATCCACTGAACCAACTGCAAGCTGCAGAGAGCAGAAAGAGGAGAAGAGCTGACCAGGAGAAAAATCCAGCTATGAGAAGAAGTGTCATGTGAAAACAATGGGATCAGAAGGCAGAGAGTTAGAAGACAGTGAGATGATTTGGAAGCTCTCCTGGAGCTGTGCTAATTGGCTGAGCATCCTGAGATCCTCGTCAGCCACCCTATCCAATTGAAAGAGGCAGGAAGCTCTGTCCTCGCTAGAGATGCCCGCGCTCACAGAGCAGCCACATGAGCCAGCCAGCACCCAGCCCTCAGAAAGAAACCTGGGCCTGGGGAAGGAGGTACAGGTAATGCCTCACCTGCTCAGTTTGCAGCCACCCTCTGCTTCAAACACAGTCCAGCTAAGGCACAGAGCCCACCAGGCTGTCCTTTTTCCAGCATGGAAGCATCAGCAGCCTGCTAGCAGCCTGCATGCAGATGGGCAGTGTTTGAGCCATGGCAGCTGGGGTGCCAGCCAAGATGAGGGTGCTGGTGTCAGCTAAGTAGAGTTCATTTTTTTCCCAGCGGCTGGTATGGGGATTTCCCTGTGGCTGTTTTGGATTTGTGCTGAACACAGGGCTGATAACAGAGATGTTTTTGTTATTGTTGAGCAGGGCTTGCACAGAGCTGAGGCCTTTTCTGCTTTCCAAGCTGCCATGGCTGACAAGGAATTTGGGTGTGCATGGGATGTTGGGAGGAGACCCAGCTGGGACTGCTGGCCCCAGCTGACCAAAGGGATATTCCAGCCCATAGGAGATCCCCCTCACGATATAAGGTGGGGAAGAAGGAGGAAAGTAGGGGATGTTTGCAGTGAAGGCATTTTTCTTCCCAATCACTGGCACCTGTGATGGGCCCTGCTCTCCTGGGGATGACAGAACACCTGCCTGCCCATGGGAAGTGGTGAATGAATTCCCTGTCTTGCTTTGCCTTTGTGTTTGTCTTTTGCTTTCCCTGTTAAACTCTCTTTATCTCAATCCATGAGTTCTCCAGCTTTTACCTTTCCAATTCTCTCCCTGGCCCTGCTGGTGGGGGAGTGAGTGAGCAGCGTGGGGGGCCTGGCTCCTGGCTGGGGTTAAACCACAACATGGTCCATGCAAACCCATTGCAGGACTTGGCACAAATTCTGCTGTAACTTTGCAAGACAGAAAGACAGAGGGAGTCCTGGGTAGCAGCACAAAAGGTGAGGGCACAGTTCTTCCACCCCTATGGGTGCACAAAATCATCTGTTTGCAAAGCTGTGGATACAAACCAACCCTCAGGACTTACAGCCATTTTCTCCCCATCCATTTTTGCAGCTCAGCTCAACCCTGTTTCTGGGCTACTGCTGAATGAGGAGAGCCACAAAACCCCCTCATATAGCACAGGGAGCTGCACAGGGCAGCTACAGCGATGTGAGGAATCCACCCATGCAGAGGGCAAAGGAGAAAGGATTAAACATGTTCAGCTCTGGGCAAAACAGGCTTTTCCAGTGTCTTGGGAGAAAACTGCTCACCCTATGCTATGAGAGGAAACAGTGCATAACATCTCAAAAAATTCTGGCAGTTTACTCACCATAATAGTGGCTAAAATTTATAATCTACTGCAGAGTTTAACAGTGTCTATTAAATGTGCAGACAAAGCATTTGCTGAGATTGTGGAAAATTCATAAAATCACCTATCCTCAGAGTCATTGGAGATGATAGAGGAGCTCTGTTTTTATAAAGAGAATCTGAAAGAAAATGAACATTTCTGAAAACGTGGCTGGAATAGAGAAATGGCCAGAGCTTTGCCAGGGTGCAGGGAATATAAATGATACATGAAGGAACTGGGTACTCTGTGTTCAGGGAAATAAAACAACCCCCAACCAGTGATTATAAAGTGAGGCTGATTTGACCCCAAACCTGCTCAGGAAATTGGAATATCCCCAGAAACAAGCACTAAAGATGCCGTGGATTTGTGACAGTATCGTATGGTCTGTGCAGTGCATTAAGCAAGCCTTGCAAAAAGCTTAGAGTGGACAACTGTCAAAAGCAAAGTGCTCTCAGTGCAAGAAATGATGCTGGTAGGAATGGCTGGGGACTGTGTCCAGGTGAGTGCTGAAAGCATCCAGTGACAGAAGCAATTGGCTCTGATTGCAGATCCCCAAGCTCCACTCTTAAGTTTCAACCAGTCAAATGAAGGCTCCCAATGGCAACAGCCTCACTGTACAGAAGGGAAATATTCCTGGCTTCTCACTGCTTTAATCCCAAACCTGAAAGTATTGTGAGCAGAAAACAGGTTTTTGTGTGGTTCTGGCTGCAGGGAGCAGCAGTTAAGTGCAGTGAAGAGGAATCAGACAGATGAGCCATCCTCTTGTCATCATGGAAAGGCTGCCATGAGGAACGCTGAGGAAGCCAGAGTGGGTTCTGCTAGGATGGATGAGATAATGTCTGTGCACTAATGACTGCCTTTGTCTTTGTTTGGAAACAACAGTTCAGTGTATGTCAAGGTTGCCTAATGCACAGTGCCTGAGCACATCACTCTGGAATACTCCAGCACTGGGTGTCTCTGGGAAGAGCACAGCCAGGAGTTTTGTGTGGTGTCCACAGACTGGCATGGGAATGAAGAAAATGCCCTGCTAGAGTCTGGTTACCCCTCAAAATCTCCATACAGGGGTCCCAGCCCATATGGCCACTACCAGGACATGTGTTCCTCTCAGTCGCCTGTCCTTCAGTTGGTTCAGCACACTGTGGGCATCCTGTGGGCATCAGGACTCCGGGAAGAGAGATTCCTTAGTGGGCTGAAGCAAAGTGTAGCAAAGGGACAGGCAGCCTCTCACAGCAGATGACACTGAAAGGACGAAGGAGAGGACAGGTTCAGCAGGATGTTGTGTAGCAAGGCCACTATGGAAAAGAAGCTGAAAGGAACACCAGGGATGCACAAGACTCATGAGGTTCCTGCAAGTGATCATAACAATGCAGAGTAGAAAATTGCTTCTGTAGCAACAGTCAGAGAAGGGGAATCTCTTCCACACACTGGTGCCATGCCTTCAAGATGTTGAGGAGATAGTGTACATCTCCTCTCTGAGTGCTTTCATCTTCTTGAACAATTGCTCTATCCATCCTTTTCCTAGGATGGTGGCTTGGGAGGTGAAGTATCTCCCACCACAGCCAGCTTCAATGCTCTGAAGCAGTGGCAGGGAACATCAGGAGACCAGAAGTGCTAGGACAAAACACCTTTTCTCCTGGTCTCAGAGACCAAGGCCTGTTCTCTGGTGAGGAGAGCAAACAGCATGGTGTGGTGCTGACATCCATGCAGCTAAACTAACACCTCCTAAAGCAGGATGGCCTCGTGCTTGCATCCTGCTGGCAGCATTCCTGAGGCCATGGTGTTCCTTGAACTGAGCACAGAAATATTTTAAACCTGTGAGCCCTGCCAATTGAAAATGCAGAAGAGGTAATATCTGAGAGATGTTTGGACTTCACAGGGTAAAAGTCAAAGAGAAAAGGAAAGCAGTGCCTGGAGCTGACATTGCTTTTGGAGTCCTACCAGCTTTGGAAGTTTCATTGAATTAAAGGCATTTTTATTTAATAAAATGTATTTGCACTCGGGCTGCAAACAGAAACAGACATATGGCAGAGAGGGAGAGCAGCTGGTCCCCAGCAACAGCCCCTCTTGTGCCACCATCAACACACTGCTGTGGCATCTCCCCTCCCCAGGGACTCCCAAAAGTAACAGGGTCCCTTTGTGCTGCAGTGCAGCTGCCCCTGGGGTGGGCTGTGAGGCAGCACTTGCAGAAATCAGGCAAGCAGCAATGAATGCCCCAATGGGAGCTGTGGTGCACAAAGCAGTTTCACAAGCTTTGTGGTATGGTCATAAAATCAGGGATAAAAATTGTCAAGGCACCACTGCAGTTGGCATTTCAGGATTTAACTACAAGCCTGTTCGTCCTGCATCTAAGCCTCCCTTCATGTCACACCGTGCCAGTGATGCTGAAAGCCACTGCTGTTTGGTTTAGCTCTTTGCATGTGCCCTGCAGGCTTCCCACAGGGACTCTGACCAGGCAAAATCCTGGTCATTTTAGGAAATGTGGTGAAATCCTGCATTTGGTAAGACCTTCTGGTGAATTCAGAAGGCTAGAAAGACCTAGTTAGCCCCCCAAGGACAGAGAAGGGAGCAAGCATAAGCAGATTCCACATCTGTTGCCTTGGCCTGAGATATGCAGTCTCTGCAAACTGGCAGGAAAACAAGTGCTCAGCACACAGTGAGGAGATGCCTTGATGAGCAAGGTAGGACTGGCAACAGGCACCCACCTGAATTCAGAGCTGGGATTCAGCTGGCCTCCTCTGAGGCAATGGTGGCAGGGATGGGAGAGCCTGTGCTCCACACCCTCTGCACCCACGGCAGGAAAACGGGCTGTGGGTCAGCTGCAGGCACACACAAGCCACTGCACAGTGGGAGCCCTCAAATGAACTGAGCTACTGAGAAGCTCTTGGAAGACATTTTGAAAACACCTTTGCTTCCAGGAGAAGCTGGAAGCTCCCAACTCTAAACAGGGACTCACTCGTTGGGTCTGTTCAGGAAAACACCACTTTGGTTCCTGCTTTACAAGGCAGCAAGTAGACAGTTGGGTGACAGCTCTCATCTTTGTGGTCTGCTTCTGTAACCAGGGGCCAAATCTACCCCCTCCTGCTCACCCTCTGCATGTCTGCTGTGCAAATGCCTCCATGTGAAATATTCACCCCAGGATCCTTTTATTGGAGAAGAGCAATTTTAAGGACAAGAAAAATCTTATCTATTCCAGATGAAGAAAACAGAGGAAGCACCCACTGAAAATGCTCTTTAGTTCAATGTGTTATTGAGACCTTGTTTCTTGTCTTTGTTGTAACATATTTCTTTTTTTCCTTTTTCTTGACGCTATGTGGGGTCTCAGACAATCCTACTAAACCCAAGAAACAGTGCTCCTTCAGATGGAAGGAACCCAAACAGGACCTATATGGAGGGGAAAAAAAAGAAGTTTTGGAACCAGATGCAAGTCTTGAAGGAGGCTGCAGGAGTTTGAGGTTCCCAGCAGGGAATACCCTGATGTTCTTTCTGGACCCCAAACTTTTTTGTTCTAAGGTTTTTGTTCAACTGGGAGCCCAGCTGAGGAAAAGGTCTGCAGGAAACTAACACCATTGGGACACACGGCACAGGTGGCTCTGTAATTGTGGAATAATACAATGAATAATGAAGTTTTCTTTTTTTTTTATTGCTGCTGCTTGGGTTTTGTGATGAAGATTCATAGTTAGCAAATATAACTCAGGTGATTAATAAGCCAGCACACAGGTATCCAGAGGGACACACAGCTAACAGTCAGTGCATGTGAATAAGGAAGCACAGTCTAAGAGTTTTCCACTCATTTGACCCGTAGAAAGAAGGGAAGCAGACATAATGTGGGGTCTCAGACAATCCTACTAAACCCAAGAAACAGTGCTCCTTCAGATGGAAGGAACCCAAACAGGACCTATATGGAGGGGAAAAAAAAAAGAAGTTTTGGAACCAGATGCAAGTCTTGAAGGAGGCTGCAGGAGTTTGAGGTTCCCAGCAGGGAATACCCTGATGTTCTTTCTGGACCCCAAACTTTTGTTCTAAGTGGTTTTTGTTCAACTGGGAGCCCAGCTGAGGAAAAGGTCTGCAGGAAACTAACACCATTGGGACACACGGCACAGGTGGCTCTGTAATTGTGGAATAATACAATGAATAATGAAGTTTTCTTTTTTTTTTATTGCTGCTTGGGTTTTGTGATGAAGATTCATAGTTAGCAAATATAACTCAGGTGATTAATAAGCCAGCACACAGGTATCCAGAGGGACACACAGCTAACAGTCAGTGCATGTGAATAAGGAAGCACAGTCTAAGAGTTTTCCACTCATTTGACCCGTAGAAAGAAGGGAAGCAGACATAAAGATACCTGTGGTCTCCTGTGACCCAAAGATAGCTCCGCCACCTGGCAAGGGGATATGCTAATAAGCACAGGAATCATTTGGAAAACTGTAGTTGAAAATCCAAATCCTACATGAAACTGCTAGTTAAATATCTGAATTTCCAGGTCCTGAGCTGGTGTCTTCAGTCCATACAGCAGCCAGTAGCTGAGCTGTGAGGTCAGACTCACACTCTCTGGTAACAGGTAGGCACTTGGGATTGTCATAGATCCACTCCAGCAGGGGAAATGGCCTCCAATTCCAGCTACAGACCACAGAGAGGTCAGTGCACTCCAGGCATTTATTAACTTGTTCTAACATCAGGCTCTGGTTTCTGAGCTCCACCAACACTATTTTCTGTGCTTTTTCAACACGATGTAAAATTTTCTGGTGTTGCTTATGCACCCTTCATTCCCTAGGCTATCTCAAGGCAATCTCTCCTCCTTGCTCCTGGTCTTGGGGCTTTTAAAACCTTAATGCAAAATCAGAAGAAGATTTCTCTCCTATTCCCTTGTCTGCTGTGGTATTCACTCCCCGTTGTTCCCTGTTGACCTTGAAAAACGATTCAGGCCCACTGTGGACTCCCAGTCCCTGAGCAGACTTTCTGAGCTCTCTTTCAGCATACCTATTTAAAACTAAAAGCAAAACAAACACACAAGAGTCCACAGAAGCTCTGTGTGTACCTTGTTACCTAGAAAGCAATTAAATCCATTATATTTTCTGCATTAGTTTTAACGTGCTGTGTCTCAGGGGTTAGTGCAATGAGCATTAGTCATAAGCTAATCAGAGGTGCTTAAATAATTCATGGGCTGCCTTTCTTCACGAAGAACCTCAATACACAGCCCTGTCATACCGTGAGTGCAGTGTTTCCAAAAGGCAGCTCACTTCACGCAGGGTGTCAGTCAGCTCAGAGACAGAGGCAGTTTCTGTGAAAAGCCATCCTCACAGAGATGTACAATGACCCGGGAATGCCTGCTTAGGAAAGCACATCTTTCTCCCAGAGGAGCCTGGGGAGACCTCTGCTGCACTCTGCTCTCCCCAGCACTTAAATGGCTCTCTGAAACACAAAAACAGAATAAAAACCTTTGGGTAAGGACCCAGGCAAGTCTGCAGGGATCACCCACACCTTGGGAACCGGGAAGAAAAAGAGGGAGCTGCTCCCAGAGACAACACTTAGATGGCATTGGTGCAGGTCTGTGTGGAATTTCTTGGGAGGCACGGCCATAGAGCAGTGTCAAGCAGGAAAGGGAGACCCCTCTGCTGCCCAGTGCAGGGCAGGGGAGGGATCCCCAGCTGTTGTGTGTGAGCTTTTCCGTGCCAGCCTGGCCTAATGACCCTACACAGCATCACAGCATCCCTAATGCCTAAGAAAGGTTGCTTGTTTCTGAGAAGCCTGGCTTTTATGAAGGCAAAATATCTGCTTGCTGCCAAGAGAATAATGTCTCTGACAAGGCAGGCACACTTCTGACCTTGTGGGAAGAGTAGCTGTAAGAAAAAGTAATGCTAAAATTAGACCCTAAGCCCAAAAGGAGTGGGTCTGCCTGCAACTTGCAAGGAGGGGAAGTCTCATGCTAATGGGTGCTCCTTGGACTGTGTCAAGGGAAGGGATGGCTGGAAGTGGCATCTAATGAGGAGAGGCCAGGGAGAAGGCATCATGGCATCAGAGAGGTGACAAGGACACAAATGATGTGCAGTGGAGGGGAAGGAGAAGACAAGAGCCCAGCTCACACCAGGGAACACAGCCTTGAATCTGGTGTGCAACCACAGCGACAAGGCTAGGAAGGAGGCAGCCAAGCAGGCAGCAAACAGCCTCTGTTTGTTCCAAGTTGATGGGCAATGTCTGACAAGTTCAAAGTTTGGGATGAGGGAGCTGGGGTGTAGACAAAAAAGGACACAGAGGTTCTCCCACCAGAAGGGTAGAGCATACTTTCGACTGTCAGAACTGAAGAAGGTCACAAATTCTCCCAAACAACAGCCAGGCTGGTTAAGGGGCTTGACCTGTAGGATGGTGTTGTTGGATTTACTGACAGCTCTGGGAAGGAAAGAAATCACAGAGACTCCTGTGAGCTGCATTTCTGATTCAGGGTACATGAGCCAAGCAGCATCCTGCAGATTAAAAACATTTGTTACCTCTCTAATCCCCTGCTAAAAAATTAGTGCAAATAGAAGCATGCATATAGCATGCATATAGCAAAGTTGTATGTGTTCAGCAGGCTGAAAAAAACAGCTGGGAAAACCCCCTAGACCTAACAGCTAGAACAGAAACTCCATCTTATGCTGTGGATCAAAACACTGCATTACTACACATGCTGGTTTCCCTATCTATGGTTAAGATATTCTCACCATTAATTTCATGTGTCAAGGAGTTCCACAGCTTAGCCTGTGCTGTGTGCATCAGCACAGCTTGATTTGGGGTAGTGCTTTGCCTAAAGGAGCTGAACTCACTCTTATTTACACAGTGAATTCCCCTTATTCTTCACATGCCAAGAATAAAGGTGAATGTGAGACATCCATTAGCCCATGAACCCTGTTGGGCATCACAGTGTAATGTCCTCAGACCTGCTTGCTTCTCAGCACTTACAGAGCAAGGCCAGCAAAGAGCTTCTGCAGGCCTGCTCTCATTACATGAAGATGCTACGTGCAGCAGGATGAAAGTCTCCATATGGCATTCTCAGCTAATCACACCGGACAGCCAGTACTTGCCCTAAGAAGCATCTTTCAGGCTGGAGGTTCCAGCGGACTCCTCCATAAATACTGCTATTTTATCAAGCCCCAGAGTCATGCAGTACTCAGGGACAGGCTGAGTGCAGTCCCCAAGCTTCTCTTGTGAAGGAGCCATAATAAGTGTCATTCTCAGTGCTGGCACATGGGCAGAGAGTGCCTGAGGAGCCAGGGCATCCCATCCCTATGTGCTCATGGTGGGGTCTGAGGCTTCACACACCCCATGGCTACACCATCCATGGCTCTCTAGGGGAAGAGGATGGGCTGGGAGGTTGCTTGTGAGCACTTCATGACTACCTGCAGCATCTGAACACAGCCTGTTTTGGCACCTGGGGACGCTGTTTGTCCTCCTCTTGCTGAGCCCACCAAAAAACCCAAGGCTGTGCCTTCTCATTACAGCCTCCCTCTGGAGTCCAGCTTCCTCTCTGCCTAATGTCAAAGTCGGATTGATATTTCAATCCACACAACCTAAAATGGACCTTGGTAAAATCAATCAATACACATTCCCTCATTTCCCCATGTCCGCTTGCTTAATGGAGGAAATAGCTGCTGCCCGAGACCTTGAAATTCAATGGGTCTTTTGTCCCCTACAAATGTACTTGACTGTGAATTTAGAAAAAAGTAAAAGCAGATCCTCTTCATGATGTTTTTTCCTTTCTGTTTTTCAAAGGGAGAATGGAGCGGGCAAAGTAATTGGTAGAGCACAACTACAGATCTTCATTGGGGTAAACCCAGCAGGACTGCTCAAGGATTTTCCCTGCAGCCATCAGGTCATCAACCTGAAATCCCTCAGAATTAAGGAACTGGAAAAGCACTGGAAGTCCAGCAGTTCAGAGGGGTTTGCAGTTTGCCTTATCAGCTGTCACCTATCTCAGAAGGGTGAGTGGCAAGGAGTTCTTCATCTTCTTTTTCTGTAGTGTGGAAGAAATGTGCTTATAGGGATAGAGACAAAGATAGGTTTGTGGCCCTGTCACTTTGGTGTTACTGCAACTTAATTGCTAGGACCATGATAGAATTCCCTTTCCTCCTTTGCAGAAACACAACTTGATGACAAATCAATGGCAGAAGTGAATATACAAGAACAAACCACAAGCCATGGACATTAGTCCGTGCTTTGCTGGGAAAGTCTTACACTGAACAGTGGGATGTGCAGAAGGACAGGACAGGACAGGACAGGACAGGACAGGACAGGACAGGACAGGACAGGACAGGACAGGACAGGACAGGACAGGACAGGACACAGGACAGGATAGGATAGGATAGGATAGGATGGGATGGGATGGGATGGGATGGGATAGGATGGGATGGGATAGGGATGGGATGGGATGGGATGGGATGGGATGGGATGGATGGGATGGGATGGGATAGGATAGGATAGGATAGGATAGGATAGGATAGGATAGGATAGGATAGGATAGGATAGGATAGGATAGGATAGGATAGGATAGGACAGGAGCAAAGCTCTCAGATCATGTCAAGCAATAAAGTCCTGAAATGTTTGGAAAATTCAAAGGAAATCTATAGAAGGCAAATGCTTAGCCAAAATGCTGGCTCACGCTGGACCTCATAGCAGGCAATACAGCAGACAATACAAAATCAGCATCTATGAATTAATAAAACAGCAGAAGAAAAAGAAAAGAAATGTAGAAAAAAGACTTGGTGAGCAGCTGGGACTAACAGAGAGGAGCCACATCAGAAGAATGTGATGTGCCCCTGCAGGGGTAAGAGGATGATGGGACCACCAATGTCAGCTCAGGCAGTTGCCTGCTGAGGCTACGTGTGCAGCCA
Organism: Emberiza elegans; assembly: GCA_024865655.1. Lineage (NCBI taxonomy): Eukaryota > Metazoa > Chordata > Aves > Passeriformes > Fringillidae > Emberiza > Emberiza elegans. The sequence goes on along the minus strand of JALJVW010002597.1, from coordinate 19,256,439 downwards.
TGGCAGCAGGATTGTGCAGATGCTGGACACTGAAGGCAATGGCCTCAGAGTTTTCTATTTGCACAGCTCCCACTTTTCCTGCGCCTTTTCATCTCCACCCACAGGGTGACCTCTCTTACCATCCCCTTTCTAGGCCAAGAAATGCTTTATTTATCCAGGGCCATTTGATGCCTCTATCCACATAAATTCAGCTTCCCTTTATTCTCTTGCACTTCTTCATATTCCCATTAGCACAGGTTTGAAGCAGAACATCAGCTCTTATAGCTCTTTACCAGGTTGTTTACTGCAGAATCTCTCTGAAGTCAGAGAAACGGCAGCCCCGGTGCCAAATTCCATTTTAACTACACAATCAGTTATCAGCCCATTACCATAATAAGGAGATTAAAAGCGCTGAGAAATGCACAGTTTACTCATGGCGGGGGACTTTGCTGCTGTCTTCCTGAGTCCCACAGGTTCCATTTTGTTCTGCTTGTCACTTTCCTCTAGGATCCCAGGGGAAGGAAGCAGGGGCTGGAGGTAATGAGCAACACCATGTCCCAGGCAAGGCTGGGGCAGGGGATTCCTTACACCCAGAGCCACTCAGGTGAACTAAATCAGGCCAGGCCACCTATCTTGGGCCCTTGAACATTTCCTTTGTTCCTTGAGTGTCTAACTGGAAACATTTCTCCACTGGCAAGGTTTCAGACATCTGTTCCCCCTGCATTCATTTTTCTGCCCATCATTCTTCTGGGACCTGACTGGGGATTGTTTCAGCCATCCAGAGTAATCCTGTCTGGATCTAATCCCATTTCTGCCTCCTATCTGCAGAGGGCAGAAGATAGGGTTTCAACAGCACATACTAATTCCCAAGTATTTCTATTTCTAAGAGGCTCAAAGGATATTCCTGAGTTAACAGATGTGCTCCATCACAACAGGAGGAAGGCAGGCAGAGACCAGGATGCTGATGGATGCCTCCTGTGAGCACTTCTCAGGAGTCTGAAAGTCAGACCTGCCTCCAGACTGCAGCAGCTGAGTGCAAGCACAGAACAGAGCATTAGTTGCAATTTTGAGTCCCCTGCCACCAAAAGCAAACATCTCATCGAGACGAAAGCAGTACCTGCATCGACTCCAAATTTATTCATGTGCCATCACCAGGAAACCTTCAACCATTACGTTGAAATCCAAGCATTTTACAAAAGCAATTATCTAACTACAAGGTTGCTGCTATTTTGTATAAGATCAGTAAAAGCCAGATTTAGTTCCTCTCCCCAGAGTCTCTGGTTTTATTTTCTGATCAGCTGCTGTCTTTCATTCCCACTGCCCAGACCAATTGCTAATGACTTCGGCTTCTCACTCCAGAAGGCAGGGATCTCTCTCTTCAGGCATGGGAGGCTGAATCAGGGCAGGAAGGATGGACACTTTTCCCTGCCTGGGAGCTAGCAAAGCTGCTCAGCTCCCTGCCCAGGTTATTGACACAAGCAAGCCAGGTGTGCTGGCAGCAAAGGCTCTGTGAGTTTCTGCCCCTGAGGTGTCTGAGCTTGGGAGTAGAGGCTGGGGGCAGCAGGCATTAGGGGAGGCAAGGGCATTTATGAAGCAAACACACAGATGCTGTAACTATAGCAATGGGAACAGAACTGGGAGCATAGGAGGACACAGCCTCTCAATATTGACCTTGTGTGTTGAATTTTTTGTGGCCTGCAGACCCAGAATACATTTGTTGCTGCAGCATGAGAAAAAACAGCATCACCTCAGGATCCAGATCCTGAGCCAGGATGGGAATTCACATTATATTGCATGGACAAAAGGAAGCATTGTAACACTGCTATACTGCAGAGGAGGCACAAAACTCCAGCTGATGGTGATCACTAAGTACCTCTCCCCAGTTTTACAGTATTTTGCTTCTCTCCTGCCCTGCTACCTCCTGTCCTGTCCTTCCAAATCAGCTGCTGTGCTCCAGGCTGCAGTGAGCTGCATTTCAAAAATTAGAATAGCAACCCATAAACACACTCACACACGCGATTGTTGTGCTGACCCAGAAACTTCTGGCTTTTCTTGCTAGCAGAGTTTGAACCTGTCAGCACTAGTCACACAGTGCATTTCTATCACTCCCAGAGGTGGTGGGAGTAGGAGACTCTTACACTAATGAGAGATTCAGGAGAGGTTATGCTGGAAAGTAAAGCTGCAAGCAGCAAGGCAGTTAAGATGCAAGCAGGTGCCCTGAGCCAGGGGCTTCACGAGCCTCTGCTACACTACCCTTAAACACACACACCCCCAAGTTTTGATTCTAAACTCACCCCCAGCAGTGTTTGCCTTTCACTACTGCTGTGAATGCAGTTTCATTCCCTAGATGTCCTGCAATGGCTTGGGGCTCAGAGCATTCCTATGAGACTGCAGATACCCTCTGAAAGCAATGTGATAGGGTATCAGCCCAGTGAGAAGAGTCTCTGGGTGAAAGGCACTTGGACTAAGCACTGGGTATGGATGAGCTGTTTATGGCTGTCCACATAATTGATATGAGACAGCAACAAGTCAGAGGGAGGGGAAAGTATTTCCAGTGTCCCTAAACAACATGGCATCTGCTGCATGTCTCCCTCTGTCTGGATTAACCGCTGCCTGGTCCCAGTAAAGGCTCAGAGCTGGGGGTGGGGTGTTGGTGTTCCCTGGAGATATTTTCCTCCTGCACCTCTCTAGTTAAGATATCAGAAGTGAGATTTGTCACTTAACCATCTGGAATAGGAGATCACAGGAGGCTGCTGCTCCTCAGTCTGTCACACTCCTTAACTGTGCTAATGTCATTCAGATGTTTCACAAAGCAGCCCTGACAAGCAGGCATGAAATTAAGATGTTTGTGGAGCCGGCCAACTGGGAAATGACAATGGCAGACTGGGGAAAGGCAGAGGAGGGGGGCACATCCAGAAGGAAGAAACTATGCTCGAAATTATTTGCTTCCTCTTTCTCCCATGGATCTGCTACAGCTTGGACAAGCTCAGACAGGAGGGCTGATGGAGTGGCATCTCCATGCCAGGGAAGGCCTGGGAGCAACTCCTCTGCTTGCCCCTTGATGCTCTCCTGTTGTCCAGCCTCAAGACTGAACCCAAGACAATCACTCATGTCCTCACTGAACTGGGATTTCTAGTAGGAGAATTTCTATGCCAGGGAAGGACACATATCCTGTGGGACAGTTCTGTTTGGAAACAGGCTGAGGGAAGATGAGTTAGCCAGAATCAGAGACCACCCTTGAACCCCAAAACACCACAGCCCTGGGGGCAGCCTGTGTTCCTGCCTCTGTCTTAGCAATGCTGCAAGGTGCTGGAGCAGCTGGATCTCATTTCACACTGCAAAGCAGTTTTATCAGCAGGGAGTTGACATGGGGCTTTAAAACACTTTCTAATTAAGGAGCAGGCTGGCCTGGAGAGCAATTAGGTTTGACGCATCCCGTATTTGAAGAAGTCTGTGTTGCAAGCTCTGGAAAACATACTGAGCTTCAGCAATTAAATCTTCTTCCCATTCCTCCCTGGTCTCCTCATTTGCTGAAACATCCTTGTTGGACAGCTCTCAACCAGTGTGCCCAGTGCCCTGAGGGCAAGGCTGCAGCTGAACTGGGGTGGGATGCAGCTGGAGCAGGTGAGGTCAAATGATCTGAGTGTGGTGGGGAGACAGCACGGTGCAATTTAGCCTGGAAGGAGGTAACTGTTTGTAAGGCAACTAGGCACAGCTGCCTAGTTTAATCCAGCCCCTCTCCCATTCCCCCATCCTCAGGGCAAGCAAAACCGTGGTTCCCTCTACCTCCTGGGCTTCACAGAGATATTGAGCTGCTGAGCTGAATGGGATTCATGGCCAGCAGGGAAGTCATTTCAAGTGTGGCACTGCCTGCAAGCCAGGAATGATGTTTCACTTTCCTACAGACTCACAGCTTGCCTTTGAGTCAGCCCATGAAGCTGGGCATGTCTCAGTTTCCCCTGCTAAAAGACAGCAATGAAACAGCTACACTGAGGTTATTTTGCTTTATCTATTCAGAATGCCAGCAGAATTTGTTAAAACTATCCTTTTTTATCTTTTGCTCTACAACCACAAAAAAAGATTACTTTCTTCAAAAGAATCCATGAAAATACTTCACTTTTTCAGGAATGTAATTTTTCCCTATGTGGAAATAGAGGAAGAGGGTAGATATTTGTTATACAAATTTGTGATTTTCCTCCATCTACAAAGCATAATATCTGATAGAAAAAACAATCTGCTACACCCCCCCAAAAAAGTGTATAAGAAAGAGGGTTTTTTCATGAGAAAGTATTTCCAAAGAAAACAAGTGAATTATTTCCAATTAGAACTTCATGAGAGTACACCCTGTGATGCTAAACTCACTCCACTGCTGGTCAGCTCCTTTCCTTGCTCTGCAAGCAGCTGCCTACTTCCCACCTTTGAGCGTAGGGAAGAAGGGGATGGAAAAGACTTTAGGATTTCAAAAGCAGGGAGAGACAAAGAGAGGTGGAGGGGGAGAGAAGGAAAGAAAAATGGAAGGAAGAAAGGAAGGGAGAAAAATGAAAAGGAAAAAAAAAGGAAAATAGGATGAAAGGGGGTAACAAGAAAATAAAGAAAGAAGGAAGATAGAAAGTGAGTGAATGAGACCATGATGCACTCACTGCTGTTAGAAATTAAAACAAAACCTCCAAGGTTAAAAATCTGCCAATTCAGGGGAGAGAGATGGCTGCAGAGCACTGACTGAGGAGAGAACACTGGGACGGTGACACAAAGAGCAGGGTAAAAGAGAAGGAAGAGGGGTGGAAGAAGCAGGTGGCCACAGGACCTGAGCACACATCAGGGAAGAAAACTGACAGTGCTCCTGCTCCTTACTTTGGTAAGTACCAGGTTCTTTTCCTCATCCTCAGATATGGGGGTGTTCTTCCTCCATCACATCCCCCCCCCCCCACCTCCCTTGCCCACCCTTCTTTCTCTCTTTCTTCTTCTTTTTCTGCTTTCCAGATACATCACCATATTTCCATCCTGTTTTGCCCACACCTTCCTTCATTCCTTCCTCTTCTCCGGCCTCTCCCTCTCTCTCCCCCACCACACTCCTCACTTTGCCTTCTCTCCAGCTCCCTGAGGAATTCTCTAATGACTTAAATGAAACACCAGCCTTCACTATCTCCAATAACCCTCCTTGCTGGATCCCCAAGAGGACCCTGCCATGCACAGCAATTAGGAAACCCGTGCCCGGGGCTGCTGCATTTGCAGTGTCAGCATGGAGAACCTCTCTGCCCTCCTCAGGAACAGAAGGATGTCTCCATAAAGTTGGGAGCACTGTCAGCATGGGGACAGAGGCTACTGCAGAGTCTCAGGAAGGCTTTCCTGAGCCATCCAGGTCGCTCTCCCACTGTTCCTGCCCTCCCTCAGGCCACCAGCATGTCTCAGCCCAGCAGCAGTGCAGCATTTTTTGTGTCCCTCACACCCAAAGAGCCCCACCAGCCATTAACCCATGAGGGCATCCAAAGTCTCTGGTCCACTTGGGATGGAAGCAGTGAGTAAGGCAATGCTGTTCTTCTGTCCTTAGAGATGTGGGTGGCTTGAACAGAAGTCCCTAGGGCCTTCCCAGACACACACAGGGTTTCTCCCTAAAGCCTCTGGTTCCCTTAAAATTCCTCCTTTCAACCAAGCTATCAAAACCACCACCAATGAATGTTCTGAATTTCCAGAGAACTCAGCTCCCGGGTAACCCTTTCAGCTGTGGTTCTCTCCAAAATCTCATCTCTTTGTGGCCTCATTCCTCTTGGTAAAGTATCCCAGACAAAGGCAATGCCTCTCTTGTGTGCTGATGAAAAGCATCTTTCAAAAAGCCTCTTGGGAAACGCTTCCCATCAGAGTTAATTCTGCTGTTCTTGGATTTGTGGGAAAACAACATCTCAGAACAGGATTCATTTCACTGTTGTTTTTCTTATCTCAGCTAGTAACCCTGTGGTCTCTGCTTGGTCAGGTGAGGAAAACAGGCTCTTCCATGACCTCATTTGTCTCATACTAAGGTCAGTGTTTAAACTAAGTCAGACAAAGCAGGTCCTAAAAGCACCGTGTCCTCTTCCCTAGGGAGAAGGGGAGCAAGGGGCTCAGAGACAAGCAGGCTGAGGCGGGCAGTCTCCTGAGGACTGTCCCCCATCCACCCTGCCCCTGGGAGCCTGAGGATGCTTGTGGGGGAGAATGGATCTGCAAGGAAGGAGCCAGAGTGAGACAGGGGTGCACATGAGCACAAGATGCAGGGATCACTGGGAGTAAAAAACCTCAGGAAGAGAAAATGAGCTACACACGTTCCCAAACCTCGGGTCCCCAGCAGCCAGCAGCCCCTCTCCACAGGCTCAACCTGTGTAGGGCTGCGAAAGGCAGCCTTGGTTTTACTGCAGCAACAAGGCTGTCTTTCACAAGGCACCATCTGGTGGGTTTTTTTTTTTTGGTTGTTTTGTTTTGGGGTTTCATTTGTTTGTTTGTTTTGATGGGTTTTTTGTTGTTGTGTTGTTTTGGTTTGGTTTTTCCCTGCCACTAATGGGTGATTTCTGGGGGATTCAAGACTTTAAAACTGTTTTTTTTCTCCTGCATGCCTTGCTGAACGGAGGCAGCAGGCTCACTGCACGCAGGCACTCCCCGAGCAGCCCCGGGATAAGCAATTAAGCAGCCACATGCCAGATCGGGATTAACTGCTTCCCTCTTTGTCTTGAGACCTTTCCAACTGCTCTTCCCCATGCCTCTCTTCAGTCCCCCTTCATCCAAGCCCTCCCATCCCATCACTCATCTCAGGCAAGCCCCCAGTGCCTGGACAAGGAGTTGAGGAGCGCAGGTGACACCCCAGTGCCTGCCTTGCAAAAACTGCCCCAAGTCACAGGGGTGGCTCTGCTGGCCGCTGTCACTCACTTGTCCCCAGCTCAGCAAAGCGAGGGATTTCAAGGATGGCTCTGGCTCTCGGGTATCCTCCAAGAGAAAGGTGCTGGTTTCGTCTGGAGGAGAGCAGAAAGGAGGAATGAAATCCCTATTTCAGAAGCTCATTGTAGGGTAATTATCAAACGGCAGCAGTAGGCTGGGATGCTTGCTAATTAGGCCACATTCTTTATGACTAGTTATTCTAAGCTGTAATTTGACAGACTTGGGGGGGGGGGAGGGAACGTGCACATAAATTTGTTTTTAATTACATTTGGTATGCTAATTTCTGATATAAAATAAATATTTACCAGAAGCAATATTTCTTCATTTCACGCTGGCTGCACTCTGGCATTTATCGAGGGTTACAAACAGACTGCTATCACCCAGCCCTCCTTGCTGCCAGATCTTCCCCTTCCCTCCCCTCAGCCTGAGAGGGAGAGGGATGGATCCAGCTGTGGCTTGGGAGGGCAAAGCAGCAGGGAGAGGGAGTCACAGTGTCTTTCCCTTTGTCCAGTGGAAATGTGTCCTTTTTCTGCCAAATGACCCTTTGGACTGGGAGCTCTTAGCCAGCTGCTGGCTACCACCCCAGGGCTGAGAGCCTGCCCGGGCACTCCCCTGAGGAGATGGGAGATATTGTTCTCCTGGCAGGCAGCCTGGCTCTTGTGTAGCAAGAGTGCCTCTCCAGCAGCTCCAAGGCTACAGACCTCTATTCAGGCAGCCTCTTCAACCTTTACTGTTTTCAAGGCTTTTTTTTTCTTCTTCTATGTATGAATTAAATAACATTTCAAGAATGGAAAGCTGCTGCAAACTGAAAGCCACAAATATTTCACTGTGGTTTTGACAGTCTAGGAACTTTTCCTTCCCTACAAATGTATGCTCTTGCACATTTTTTTTTTCCCATCACTGAAGTCAGCTCTTATTGCTACACACTCTGGATTTCAATAAACTGGAGCTTTCCAGTGGAAAACACCATTGTTGTGGCACTTGATCAAATACTAGCTCAAACTGCTCAGGTTATTGCAAAGTATACTTTGCAGGTAACTTCTGACCTGGTGCAAAGTAGTATCTCACTGCTTGAGCTGACCTAGGCTGTCCACCTGGGGCCAAGACAGTCAAGAGACACTTGCAGACCCATGTCCTGATGTTCTGGTGATACACCATGGAAGAAGTTGGAGTGACCAGGGTTTCAGACACTTGGATCACCTGGGGATGTCTATTACCTGCACCAGTCCTCCAGATGGATTATTCTCATCACTTAGGTCACTTTGATTTTTTTGATAAGATATGGACTTCTGTGGCATAAAGGAAGTTCATACTACCACTGTGCCATGAGAAGCATGTCAGATGCTTTGAATTGCCCAGCAACTGGAGAACCATCCCATTATAGTCAAAGAACCCAGTTTTGGGGTTTTTTTGTATATGTGAGCCACCTCTCAGAAAACTCTTGTCCTTTTGTAGTGCCGATATTTGAAATTAAACCCTTCAATAACTTATCACCTCGAGGCACTAAAAGAAAAGGCACAGTTTGGGGGTTGAGAAAAGTGTGTATGTGAGGTCAGAAACAGCAGGAGGAAGCCCATCTGAGGAGCAGAGCTCTGGGGATGGTTTTGCCTTGCACTGTGCGCACAAGCATTTAATCCACTCTGTTGAGACAAAGTACCACTGGGGAGTTCATCCACTGATTCACAGCTACGTGAGTTTGTACACCTGAGCTAGAATTTTTCAGAAGTGCTAAATGGCCATGCACTATTTAATATTTAGCACATGTTCTTCCTTCCCTTGCAGGTCAGTTGCATTTGGGCTGATGGCACAGGCTGCCTGCTCCCAGCCCAATGCCAGGTTGCACGGTGGCCAGGGAGCAGGAGTCAGGAAGGCCAGCAGCATGGAGACAGGTAAGCCAGCTGACATTGTCCTGCCTTGTAGCTTGGCACACACAGCAGAGCCAGGGCTTGGTGGAGTTCCTCTTTTAGTACCACATTCCCACAAGGACAGCCATTTGTCCTTTCAGCTTGGTGCTTCTTTGTAGGTGGGAATTGCATGATGGAATGTTGTAACGGAGATGACCCACTTACCCCATCTGGGGATCCCATTCCCAAGTTTCAGGGCATGGTTGTCCCTCAGCACTTCCAGTGTTACCATCAAGCACCTCCAGACAAGCAACCCATGTCTTAGCCCCTCTGAGGAACCGAGGAGAAGGTTTCCAGGCTGAGGGATCACAATGACAGACAGTCATTTTTCTTTGCTCACGGTGACTCCCACTGCTCCAATCTCCCCAGTTTTCCCTCTGCCCTTCTGGCTCCAGCTCTTCAGCAGAGTCAAGATCTTCCTCAAAGCCTTTCCCAAGTTCTGCTCATGACAGCATTTGAGTGCCACAGGTATTAATGAATTATTCATCAGTGTTTCCCCTCTTGAATCTGGTGGCTTTATTATCTTCACACCTGATGAACTGAGGGACAGAAAAAAAGCCAAATTCATTCAAAATTATCATTAATTTGGGATGCTAGATTTGCAAAGATCTTGAAGTCTGATTTTTCAGGGTTTACATGGGATTTTATGTGTTTGAAGCATGAATCCATCTGGTTATAATAAGGAACAGCACAAATCAGGCTCATTATTCAGGAAAGGAGAAATGAGTTGCTCTCAATGAATGTCTTACCTTATGCCACCTTTCCCTGACAGCAAGGAACAGACTGACAGAGGAAGAAAAAAAGCCACTCTCTTGGGGTGGGCAATATGAGAATATTCTGCATTTTGCATTTCCTTCATTTAGTCCTTCCTAATATTCACCATGAGCTGTAGCTAAGGCAGCACTTGGAGGGGGAGCCTCCTCCAGCCTTACCCCCACCTGCATCCCAGGGAATATTCCTCCAGAAAATGGGGAAGTGGGGAAACAGCTTTCAGCAGTAGTGCTGTAGGATGCTTTGTGGACTGAAAACTTTACCATGATACAACAGAGTAACAGCTGCACCAGAAAAATCACCCTCTGGAAGTGCTGTCAATTTGGGCTGCAGGAGCTACAGGAAGGCAGAGCCAGCTCAGCAAACACAGGTGCTTCTGAGGACAGAGCAGTCCAGATACAGCCAGCCTCTACAGAAAATAGATGGGCCATGGAGTGTGCAAAGATGCATGGCTTTTCACTGGGACAGTTCTAGTTAGGTTGAGTGGAATTTTACAACATTGATTCCTGTCTCCAACATGTAGGCTTGCACTTCCCAACCACCCATCTGTCAGAATTTTGCTCAGTGTGGTCAGAGCAGTGGTGTTTGTTTTTTCCCTAATCTTCTCTTCAGAAATGAATGACCCAATTTAGATGAAACATTAAAACAGCCCAAGGCATATTTTCAGCTTTGAAAACCCCAGCTTGCACAGTTAACATATGGATCAACTTTGGAGCAGGCACAGAGGAATCAAGGTTTTGAAAACTAGTGGTTCTAGTGTAGCAATGAGTCTGGATGTAAGGAAAAGATACCAGAGCCAAGCTAGTGATCAAGCCACAGGATTTTAGCTTCTCTTTTTGTTTTGAGTGCCATCATGCTGCTTTTGGAAGTCACAGTAATGACACAAGATCTGAACTGCACCTGAGAGCTTCACTGGCAGGCTGTGGAGATCCCTAAACACTCTTCCCTTCTTCCCTTCCACTCCCAAGGCCAAAGAAAGCTCCAGCTCATTGTGCTTCAGCCGTGGACTAATTTTCATCTCTTTTCTCTGGAGAAGATTTCAATATGTAGGAGAGACCTTACCATACAGATTCTCACACTCATCCCCATCCTCATCCCTAACTCCCTATAGAACCCCTTTAATCAGAGTCAGGAAGCAAGCCTGTATCAGAAAGCATCCACTTTCTCCAGGATCCCCAGCAGAACTGTGAGGCCCCAGAAAGCCTCTAACACATCAGCCCTGGCTCTGCCATTCTTAACACTTTAAGCACATTCTGAGGGTCCACACCAAGCTGTTTGTGGTTGTAGGGTAGCAAATGTGTGACCAAACCTGTGACACAGTGATGAACTACACAACTGTGTGTCAGCTTCAGGGAGGGAAATCTGAGTCTTGCTTCATTGTTTGGGGGGAGGAAAGAGATCTAATCCTGCTGACAAGCTTTCTCCATGCTCCTGGAATGATTTCCCTTGGTTTGGAGATTCTCCATCCCCCACATTTTTCTTCCACTTCAAACTCTGCCAAGTCTCACTCCATTTGAATTAATTTTAAAGGCACTTTTTAAAGCCTCTCACAAAGGATTTCATAATGTGTTCCAACAGGAGCCATTGGAAAAAAAGAATCCCCTCCTTTATTATCCCAGCTGGAAAATGCTGTTTCAGTGCTCTATAAAACGGTTGTGTATTATGCCCAGAGGGTCTTTGCTGCAATTTAAAGCCCAGGGTGGGTGAAATGTCAGCTACAGTTCAGCCAAGATGGGATCCCTTAGGCTTTGAAATGCGGTCTGCGGCTCCCTTAATGTCACCCTGTCCTCCTAATGGGTATGAAAAGGACACAGGGGGCACCAAATGATGAGAAATTAACATCAGAAACTGTGCTCACTCCTCCTCAGTCTGGAACGTCATCGCTCCTAAAACATTACAAACTGGCAGACAAGAGAGGGATGGGGGCCAGCTCTGTTGGTAGAAGCATGAAAGGACATGGAGAGGACACATATCATTGCCCCATGTATGCTGGAGGCTAATTTCTAAGCAAATCTCATATAATTTTACAGGTACTGGCTGGTTAAACCAAAAGGATGAGGATGGGATCAATCCCACTCCAACTCTTCTATTCACAGACCTCAGCCACTCTTCTCCCCAAATAGGATTGTTCCAGACAAACAATGTGGAGAACACAAAGCACATTGAGGAAAGTTGCCTGTAACAGCCAAGAGGCAGGCAAGAGAAGCCAGGAGTGATGAGAGCTAAGCTCCTGTCCTCAGCACTAGACTGTGGCCAAATGAGAGCCCAGGCACTCACTCCCTTGAGTCCAGCTGTGACATTTTCCTGTCTGACACCTTGCCCAGTGCATTGCCTTGGATGTGTGCCTGGCTAATGAGATGGCAGGAGACAGACATGAGGAATGAACCTCACATGGCTAATCCTCTACCTTTCAAGTGAACAAAAAGCTCTGTCAACGGCCCTCAAACAAAAAAAAAGAAAAAAATAAAAGGATGGTTTATATTTAGCTGATGCTGTGGAACCTGCAGGCTGCATGCTAATTAGCTGGGGAGAGTAATGAGCTCAACCTGAGGCATGGGGAAGAAGAGAAGGTCTAAATACAAACATTTTATCCTAACTGTTGAGATGGCAGAAAATTATTTCTTCTGGGTTGTTTGTTTCCTTGTTTTTATGAGAAAAAAATCATAAGGGACTTCAATGGATAAGTGGCAGCCTGGTAAATACCTGGTCTCCAAAGGGCTGTTCCATTTGATAATTACTGCTCCTGACTGGGATTGCTACTGGATACCTGTTGAGTGCACAGCAGCAAGGCCATGAGTTGGTGCTGCTGACTGTGATCATGTGGCACAGGCACAAAGCTTCCTAATCCTTCATTCAGATCACAGCTCTGTGTCACCTCCACGCAGAAGGAAATCCAGGTTAGCTCTGGTGTCAACCACAGCAGAAAAGTCATAGTCAGTGCTGTGATAACAAGAGAGCATTTCCCATGTTCTTTCCAGAGGTTCCTAAGGAAGTATACACTGTGTAAGGACTATTCCCTGCTTTTATTTGGCTTTCACTATGGATAGAAAAAACATCCCTGCTGAAACACTGTGGCATTGTGGCAAGTTCTCTAAGGAACTCTCTCACCTTAGGGAGCTCTGCACCTGAGCAGAAGGCCCATTTATCTGGGAAAAGCAGAGCAGTTTTTCCTGGAGTCAGTAGAAGCAGCAAAGAAAATGTCTTTCTGCCCAAGAGCCTTTCTATTCCCCCTAACTCAAATACCAATTCAATTATGTTTGGTCAAAGTAAAGTAGGTCTCTGGTTTGCTCTGCTTGAGGCTGATCTGATGGGCATTTTTGAATCTGGTCTGGTTTGGTCATAGCTTAGAGTTTTTGGATTTCACATGGCTTGGTTTAGTTTGATTTGCTTCAGCAGCTCTCAGCAACTCATTATCAAAGTTTTTTTGCCAGGCTGGCAGGTTCTGCCACATGAAATCCCAATGAACACAAAATGAAAAAGAAGTTTTTGTTCCAAGCAGACTCAAAATTGTAAGAAGGAAAAACCAAAAACCCTTAGGATAAATTCAGATCATTGCAACCAGCCAAACTAACAGTGGGCTCAGCAGCAGCCTGGGAAAACTCAGGCTGATCTGCTAGGAACGACAATAAGATCAGCTATGCTTTAATCAACAGATTGAACACAGCAGGGGGCTCTTCCAATTTGCTTTAGGCTGACAGCTTCCAGAGACTTTTCCTCAGGGCACAGTGAAGCCTAACCCCTCTGTTGCCTGGCAGAGGATGATGGACACACCATGAGGGTGCCAGTGTGGGATTGTGCGCAGCTCAGGGGGAGAAACCCCTTGTCACAAAGGCTGCCGTGAGACCGTGGAGAGCAACACAAAGGGCTGAAAAACCCAGCCTGGTTTGGCCATACAATGGGCCACGTCAGAGTGCAGCAGGGAAGAAGGTCACCATGTATCTGTGATCTACCACACATCAAGCGTTATATCACCAGTCAACCTTATCAGGTCCATGCCTTATCCCAGGTCTCAGCCATTTGGGGTTTTCTCCTGCCCCTTTTTCTCACCTGCCATGGAAGCAGGAAGGAGTCTCTCCTCTGGGCATTACAGAGGAGATAAATGATACAATAGTAATGATAATAAAACCAAATCTGCCAAAGAAATGATACAGTGTGCGGGTGCTTTCATGCACCCATCTAAGGTCTCAGACACCTCTACAGTTTGCAGAGCTGCCTTTTGCACTGTGTGAATGTGGGCTGCCTCAATATACACACAGGCTTAGGAACTCCTTGGACTGCAGTGACCTTGCTGTCTGTGAGGCAACAGTTCCAGCTCAATTTGAGATGTTCTGGCACTTTGTACACTGGACCAAGGCAAAGGGAATTGCAGTCTAATGAGATGCTGGTCCCAACTGGCATGCTGCTCAAGGAGGGAGCGGGCAAAGGAAGCTCTGACAGTAAAAGGCAGAGAAATTAATAGGAAGAACAGAAAGGCAAAGTGACAGACCTGTTGCCTCCCCAGATAACAAGGGGGAAAGGAATGGAAATGAGGAATGGAAGGGATGATGTGATCAAGGTTAATGTAGCCGGGATGCTGCACTGAACAGATAGCACAGTTAAAACCAGGTGAGCAGCTGGTGCTCTCTAGAAATCTCCATGGCTGCTGAAACAAGTGACATTGCAGTGCTGGGGAGGCCACTAGGACCCCCAGGACATGGGGCTAGAAAACAAGGGCCACTGTGGGTGGGTGTTGTATTGCACTAAATAGTTTATTTAGTTGTTGTTTTGCACTGGGGATGGCAAGTTTGTACTGAGTATGGTATGTCATGTAGATGATTCCCCCTTTCTCATCACATGGTCTCTCGCCCATGCACCCCTTTCTACACGCCAGGTGGTCTGTCCCTTGGATACCCCCTCCCCTCACCCCGCCCCAATATTATCCCATTGGCCGCGGTCCTCTTTCCCCATCCCCATCCCTGGGGTATAAAATCCCAGTGCAGGCGTGGTTCGGCCTCTTTTTCTACTGGGGTGCTCGCCGTTGCCAGAAATATCCGGTGGGAAACTGCAGCCCTGCTGCTGGGCGCTCTGCGTTACACCCCTGTGGGGCTGATCATTTGCCCAGACACACAATCTCAGCTGGGTGCTCTGCCACAGCTCAGGAGATCTCCACAGGACACAGTGGTGGGTAAAGGGGTCAGAGGAGTCTAGGATGCAAGTTCCCTGATTCCATCCAGACAGGGGCAGCAGAACAGGGGCTGGGAGCAGGGGCATTGCTCAGGACCTGGAGTGACTCTCAGGACAGAGTGTGGCCAGTGCAGAGATCACACCTGCATAAAGAACAGAGGTTTGGACAGAGAGACCTGGGTGAAGCAAAGGTAAACCATGACTGGGACGAGGGTGACACTCACTGAGCCCAGGATGCACTCCCTGTTGCCAGCTCTGGCTCCCAGACCCAAAAGCCTCCTTCCCCCAGGATCCTGGGCCAGCAGGGTCCAGAACAGACTTTTACACCTTGCAGACCTTGTCTGCAGCAGTGACTGTGCAGAGCCATATCCAAGCCATGACTCCCCCTGCAACCTTTCTCCTTCCCTCCACACCATCCCTTCCACTTCACATTTGCTGCCTGGCTCCTTTCCTGCACAAATAATTTTCTTGAGCAAACACAATTTAGAGGGATGGCAAGCAGGGGCTACAGAAAGGAAGGCTATTATTGTTCTCTCTGGGTAAAGTTGGCTCATTATGAGCTCTCTCCACAGCTGGTCAATATTGCTTCCCTAGAGGCTGAGGGACATTTCATTAATCTTCACTTTACTTTGTTCATCTCCTCCACTTTTCAGGGGTATTTATTGAACACTTTATATAAGCAGCTTTGGAGCAGAACAGTACACATGAAGCATGGATGGAAAATATTCTTGACTCACATGGAGTAAGCAAGTGGGGTCTCCCAGCATTGCCCCCCTGGCCAGCAGCTGCCACAGTCTGCTGTGGGTGGTACCACCATCCTTTTCCCACACTGCTGGAGAAACCAGGTTATTCCTCCTGCTCTGCCCCAACGCTGAATGTGGAGACAGAGGCAGCAGTGAGGATGAGGGAGCAGAGTCTCTTTCTGGCTTCAGTTCCAAGCCACAGGAAAAGTATTTTGTCCACATCGTAGACACACCACAAGCCCCAAGATGGAGCTGAACATAAACTCTTAAAGCACCTTCTGTTCAGATTACAATAAAATGTGTTCAACTGCTGCTCACCATGATTATTTTCCAATTACATTTCAGTTTAGCTCAATTACTTTCCCATTACTGCTCAGTGAATCTTCTTCATTTTTTCTTTTAACTGGCTGCTCCATGTTTTCCCCCCCTTGAGGCCAGCTCTGCTGTCTGACCCTCTGACAGAGGAGCAGAGACCAGGTCTCAAGCATCCCATGCATCTTCAGCTCAGCACTTGATCCCAGGGGGCTGTGATGCCACATGGGCTGGCTCTCTGAGGCAGGAGCTTCCTTTATTCACCCCTACTTAGGTGTGGGTGCTTCCTCTTTCCCCCACTCCTGATCCCACATCTCTCCTTTCTCTGGCACTGGATCCAAGGCCCTTGTTGCAGAACTGCCACGTGTCTGGGAGGCTCACAAGACCCGAGGGCTCAGAGCAGCCCTTCCCTTTGCAAGGCAACAACAGAGCTCAGAGGGCATTTTAATCTCTCTTTCTTTTTGTTCTGTAATCCTCATCTCCCCCTCTCCCTGCCTTTGCACAGGCTTGGGAGACATAGGGATCTCTCTCTGTTTTGGATACATCCCTATTTAGGAGGTTAATTACAAAAACTGTAATTCTATGGCCCTCCTAATGTTCAATGGAACAAAGGTTAATTGATGTGATTACAGCTCATAAGCCGAATTGCAGTCCTTAGTGGGATGGATGATTTCAGCACATGGGCTGCAATTATTTCTCCCTCTTGGCTCATCGGGGTTCTGCTAAACCCATAGTAGGGACCTAATGATACTTAATGGCATGAAGATAAAGCAGTTAACAGTCACATAACTTTCTGAAGTTGAGTGGTCTTAGAGCTGAACTGACTACCACGGGGTGTTTTTTGAGCAATGACATAGAAGCACAATAATGATCATATTGGGTAATACCAGAGACCCATCTCACGTGACAGCCTGCCTCCAAACAGCAGCAGGTGAGGGCAGGGCAAGCTTGCCACAGGATTTACCCAGATTACTGTCCCAGCCACCTTTGGCTTCCAGACATACATGTGTCATTCCTGTCTTTAATACTTCCTGGATTTTTTGCCACAGAGTTGTCCCCTCACGTTTGGGATGCTCCAGATGCCTGCTGCCAGGCATTTCACATTCATCAACACCCCTGTCATGGAGTCACATCCTCTGGTCTCTTCTGAAACACCACCTGCCCCAGCCCTGTCCTGTGGCTGGGACAACAATTGCTCTTTGTTCTCCTTCTCCGTGCTACTCACAATCCCACATCTCCTCACCAGTCTCTTCCATACAGGGGAGTTCTAGCCCAGTTAATAATTTTCCACACCCAGGTCACTGCCCACCTTTGGTCATCTTTGCTGCTCTGAGCTGTTTTTAGCTCTACTATATAAAAGGCATTTGAGCTGGAGAAGCCAGAGCTGTATGCCCTACTCAGCACGTGGGCAGTGGCATAATGACATTCTCTGCTGCTTTATTTCCCTTCCTGTGGCTGGGCTAGCAGGAGCTTCCTCCACCTCTGAACCATCTTATTGAACTGCCACACAACAGGCTGAAAAGTGTGATACCGAGTTTGCAGCAGATACATGACCTTCTGTGGTGCAAGATTTGGATGAAGAGCTCAAAGAAATGTAAAAGACCCTCTTAGCACTCAGATTCAAAAAGGAACTCCTTCACTCAGGTCTTCCAAATCAATTGTGTCCTCATAAACAGCTCTTTCCTTGCAGTCAGTTTTCCATAAGAGCTACAGAGCAGGAGAATTAGAGCAAAAGATACCTTACTGATGCTGAGTTACACCCAGATATAATTCTTACAATGTGTGCAAAGCACACAAACTGATAGCTTTTCCTTGGCCCTTTCCTCTCTGCTTTAAAATCCTCTCTGGGCAAAGACCAAGCGCAGGAGGGACTCTAAGCCTAAAATGAATCAATATGCAAGGAGTAAGAAAAGCTGAGAAACTGTGCTTTCCCTCACAGTGAGCACATTTCAGCATTACAATTGCCATCATTCTGGATATACAAATATTGAAATCCCACACAGTATTTCCATGGCTTGCTGGAAAGACCTTTTCTTCCAAGCATGCAGTCGGATTTCAAATGTGTTCTCTGAATTTCAATGATGACCATGCAGATGAACAAAATAATGCACATTTTTGATGGCACATTTGGCAAGAATGACATATTAAATTTACAAGAATAAATTAAATTAGTAGAACCATTCATTCTCCGGCATTTAACTTATTTACACTGAATAAACACATCAGACAAGCCACTCTCTAGAGATTGTGTGCAAATGCCTGGCAATGGGAATGTACTTCTTGGTGCATTTGAGTATAATGGAAGGAAATTAATAATTTTTAAAATAATAATTATTTTGCATTTATATCAGACGCTGCATTCAATGATCTCAAAGCACTTAACAGATGGAGAGTGATACAGTGATGTCTTTTTGGAATCTTAGCATTTGCTTACATGAAATTATATCTATAGCATCCCAATATTTTACTGGCTGCAGTGCACGAGCCCTGAACAAGAACTCAGCCATCCTGCAGGCACCCTCTCTCTGCCCAAGCAAGGACACTCCTTGACCACAGATGCCACAGAAAGAGCAAGCAGTCCATTGTGCTGTCACACTGGCTCTTTGCTAGGGCGGAGCTTTGTGCAGGGAAAGTGCTCAGATGGTGCTGGGGACACAGCCAGGCTTCAGTGTTACAGAAAGAACAGTAACACCCAGAAGATCCTGCCAAGCAGTCCCAACAGAAGTTGTCCTTAAATCCAGACATCATTTTAACCTCAAAGGGCTTTAGCACAGAGAGGCAGAACTCCAAACCAATCTTATTTTCCATTCCTATACACAGAACTTCTTTTGTCGCTGCCAACAGTGCAAGAGGCAAGACAGCTCCACAGCAGGCCTCTGATACAGTCAGCAAGGCAATGTGTTGTTGTTGGGCCAATACAGTCATTGTCACCTGTTTCTAACAGCCTAAAAGAGTCAGGAGCTTGCCAGCCTCTGCTGTCACCTCTAGATTTCTCTTTGGTCCCTTCTCATGTTACAAACCTTCCTCTCACCTCCTGGCAAGAGAGCTAGCCTCCTCCAGAGGAGCAGAAACTCCAGCAGGTACCCATGCTTCCCATAATGGGGCCTTGGGAGTGGGCTGTGATGCAGCTGGGGCTCTGTGAGTCTCTGTCTTCATTAGGGAATGCAGATGGTGTTATATGCAGTGTAGATAATTAATGCTATAAGAAATAGGTATATGTATGTATAAAATATTAGTAGAGCCTAAACTTATGTTTGTGTATAAAATATTGGTGAAGGTTACACATATGCTTGTGAAACCACCCTGTCCAGGAAGAGAAGCTATCCATATTGTTACTAGTTCCCGGACAGAGTTTAAATAAAATCAAACCCTGCTCACATTTGAACAGAGTAGCCCTGAGCCATTGTCTATGCCAGGGCTAGAGCTATTCACATGTTAACCAGTTCCCCGGACCTGCTCTGGGGTTATCAGATGCAGAGGCAGGCTGGAGCCAATTTACTCTACATCTGGAAAATATCATCTGGAATTTCCTGGGTGATGATGAACGGACATCTCAGGAAGCCCACGAGGCCCCGCACCTGGACTCGAGATGGCATCACCTACTACATGTGAATGGATCTCCCCTGGAATACTCAGACATTCGTCTGGGCTTTGGACACTTTCTTTGTCTAATTCTACACCATGGACCCAACTTTGCATGCCAAGAGAGACAAAGAACCATGTGGTCACCTCTGTCTCAGGCGGAATTATAAACTGTATTTAAACCGGCTGCTGGAAGCACTCGGGGTGAGCTCCTGGGGACACGCTGCCACTTTGTCAGTGGACCCCAGTTCACCCAGCGCCTGTGTCCAGGGCAGACGCTGACTTGGTTGTGGTGGGATTTCAAATTTTCTAATTTTTTATTTAATTGACCTAATAAATCTTTGTCAAATTTTTATAAATTTGGCTCCCGATTTGATCATTTACAACAATGGGAATGCTTGAACTCTTCACAAAGGGCTGTCACAGCGTGGCTGAGTGATGCCTGGGGAGGGGGGTCACTCTGACTTGGCAGTGAGAAGAGCTGGAATGTACAGACCAGCTCTTCCCTCCCCGCCCTCCACCACAGGCCTCCGCTTTTCCTCCAGCTAATGGCTCCTTCAGCAAGTCCCTTCAATAGGCTGCTTGAAAGGCACAGCTCCACTGCAGAGGGAGGATGAGATCAAACAGGAGGGAGAGACAGGAAGGATGATAAGGAAGGCAGGTAGAGATCAGGAGGGAAAGATGGAAGTATGAGAAAGCAGGGCACAGAAGGCAGTGATGGGGGGAGAGAAGGAGTGATGGAAGGTTTATTTTCAAGTTATTAATAGCATGGCCCTGAACATACCTTCCTAAGTATGCCCAGAGACACTGGACGCTTCAGCCATAAGCAGAGAGGAAAGCAGAGAAGTGGGGCAGATGAGCAAGCTGCAGTCCCAGCAGTTGGACAGAGCATACGTCCCAAAGAAATTCTGTTCTTGACCTTGTAAGTGAGATGCTGATCACCCAGTGCTCTAGTTTCCCAAATGAGGACTCCCTTCACTCGTCCCCACCTGGAAAGCTGTTCCTGCCCTCCTAGACCCCCAGCAGGAAAGGTGCCCAGAAGCCTCCACTGCTTTGGGTGTCAGCAGTGTTTGGTGGGGAGGACAGCCAAGGCAGAGCAAATTCATGCCATTTTCTGTTCTGTCTGCAGGTTCATTTGCTCAACCGAGCCTTGGCCATGGTTTAGCAGCGATGCCCAGGGTCACTTTATCTTCCCTGTTTTTTTGGGGGCAGCCAATCAAGCAACTAGCAGCAGAAACAACAGGAATTTCTCTTTTGCGCATGTGGGCAAAATTAAATGAGGTTTGAACTCGCTGCTGGATCTGCACCAAATGAGCCCCCCGGGGCATAAGCTGTCAGGCAGCGAGGCGGGGCCGCCAGCGCAGCGAGAGCTTTCCCTGCCGGAGCGGCACAAGCAGCGCAGCCAGGAGATCGCCCCCGCTCCTTCAGGGCAGCAGCTGCCAGAACGCACTGCCTGCCACACAGCAGACTGATGAACCCTGTCCTGCTGCCGCCTCCACAAGTGCTGAGAACGAGAGGCACTTCTGCATGCCTAGGGATACATCTCCAGGCTACCCCCCGCCCGGACTTCTAAGGGAACATGGGTGTCCTCCAAAAACTCACTGGACTCAGGGCTCGCTCATGACTTCTGCTGTGAGTGAGCTTCAGGACTATGAGGGTTCTCCTTGGTCAGCTCCAGGAGGAATGCTCAGTGTTGTTTGGCCACAGTTTGTCTTGCAAATATGCTGGTAGTGCCTTCCAGGAGTCCAAGGCTCCCTCCTCTTGGCTGACTACCCTGGGAAATCCACTTCCTGGCTGTCTCAGCAAACAACAGATCCCTTTCTCTGCTGTGCCTTGAAATCTGCAGTGAATGAGAGATACTAAAAATGGATCTGCTCTGCAGATGTGACTGATGCTCCAGCAGGGTCATCCTGCTCTCTGTGTGTGCTCAGGACTTGCTTTTCTTAGCCCACTGTTTTCCCCAGCTACTGCCCTTCCAATCTACCCAGCCTTCTGCCCGGCCTCCCTTACATGAGCACGAAGGTAATGAAAACTGTTCCAATTCTCAAAAACACTACTTGTACGCAGATTTCCTGTTTGAACCATCTCCAGCAGGTGCCACAACTTGCAGCTCCTGCCCTTTCCCAGCCACTCTTGGTCCAGCAGGCAGTTGAGCCTTGCCTTTCCTCCTGCCCACTCTTCTGGCTCCAGCTGAGGTGCAGAATGCCAGGACTAACACCCACAATGCCAGGCTACCCATATGCAGGAGAGGAGGAAAGGCAGGGGAAGCCCCCTACAAGTTGGGCTGTTCCCCTAATGTTGTAGCTGAAGCACTTATGGACATGGGTTTAGCAGTAGACTTGGCAGTGCTGTGTTAATGGTTGGACCTGATTATCTTAAAGGTCTTTTTTGAACTAAATGATCCTCTGATTCTAGCAGTCTGGACAGGCTGCATCAGCTTCCACTGAAGATGCTTGCTCCTTAATCCCAGCCTCGTCACAGTCTCCCAGCCGTGAGGTTGCTCTGTGGAGCAGCTGGCTGGGAGCAGTCTCCTCCTCCAGCCTCCCGTGCTGGCTGCTGGCAGAGGGGCCTGAGATCTCCATCTCTGGGAGTGCTCACACAGGAATCAAGGACTGCCCAAGCTGCCAGGCTTGGCTGGAAAAGGAGCACGAAAATGAGCCAGCATCATTGTCTGGAGAAGCAGTGCCTCGTTCCCCAGGCCCAGAGAAGGAAGGGGTGAGCAACACCTGGCGGAGCCCTCTCTTGCCCACCTCCCCACCTCACAGCACAGTGGCACCACAGTGAGGCAAGCTAAATAGACTAGGGCTATTCTTTCAGGCACATGCCACATTTCCAGGGCAGGAAGGCTGCAAACCTCTTAGAAAGGGCTACAGATACATCCTAAGGCAAAACCGCCTAGGTCCCCCTCCATGGTCTCTGAGGATCCTACCCTATTTCCAGGGGCATCAGTGGAAGAAGTTTTATTGGAGAGAGCAGCACTTGGGAGAGGGAGAGAGGCAGCGAGAGAACTCGTTAGGGGGAAAAAATCAAAGCGGTGTGTATGCTAATGGAAGGATGAGGTGAGGAAAGACAGCATTCCAGAGTGGCAGGAAGGTCCCCTCCCTCCTCCTCCCTCGGGGGTTCATTACAGGCTGGTATTTCCGAAAAGGCACAGCCATCCGATCCGATGTCACCCCGCATATCAACAAATCCCTTCCCACGGGATCTTAGTTAATTTGCTTCCCATCTATTGATCCCTGTGGCAAGTTACCATTAGCGGCAGCTCCGCCTGCTTCTTCCTCCTCGCTCCGCTCCGCGCTGCGGAGGAAAGGGAGCGCCGGGCTCATTACTGGAGAGAGACATTTAGAGGCGACTGGAGATGAAAGGTGCCAAACTGCTCCCTGGGCCCATTCCCCATCAGAGACACCCTCCTTATTTATAAGGCCGGCAGCAACCCCCTGATTAGCCAATGCTTTCAGGCTCCCTCTCCCCTGCACTCAGCATATTGATTAGCCTTTGTTCGCTGCTTTATGAACCCCTTCGGTAATGGCTGGGAGCTTGTAAACGGCATTGGATTTCCTTTTACATCTGCCTGAATGAAGGAACCGCCGAGCGTTTGCATGGGGGAGAGTTACAGCCCTGCTGCCACTGGCAGCACACTGCGCTGATGGCTGGGAGTGGGGTCACCCCTTCCCCGCATCATATCCCTGTCCCACCACACCTTAGCTCCTCCTGAACAGGGGATGCTCTGCTGAGGGTAAAGAGGTGACGGACCAAGGAGATTTGGGTGGCTCCTGCCCTTGGTGCCTTACCCCACAGCGTGGTTTCTCCCCAGCTGCACCAGCCTGGGCTGTGGAGGGACCAGGGAATACCACAACTCCCTCCCCAGGCACAGGTGACACCTTTGTGCTCTCCCTGTCTGGTCTTGCTCTGATAACTCTGCCCATCAGTTCTTTCCAGAGATTCCCATCAGTGTCAGCTCTGTGGTGCCTCCTGTGGGAAGTTCCTCCATGTCTTACTGACTCATCCCCATGGCTCTGTGAAGTATCAGCAGCATTCCTACACTGTGCTCTACCCCTGATACTGGAAGGAAGAAGTCACCAGTCCCCAGTGGAGGGCAGATGGACAGGTTACATAAGGCAGACCATTTTCTAAGTAGCCAGCAGAAGCAAAGCAGATACCACATGTGTCTAAAGGATGGCAGGAAAAGTTTACAGAGCCCTGCCACAAGCCATGGCAGATCAGACCCTCACAGTTGATCCTTTTGCTGTCACTTACAAAAAATGTGATCATTTCCCCACTCTGCAAGTCACTCCCATTATTTTGTATGCTAACAGGATCTAGTGAAATGGCAGATGGCTGGCATTCCCCTCAGGAGGAAAAGAGGCTGAGTTGCCTGATATGTATTGCATGTTCAGTTCTATTTGCTTAGCTGTAGATTTGCCTGTCCTGGACTGCACCAGGCCATCCATCCTCTAACTATCAGACACAGCCAGGACACTATTGCTTGCCCCTAAAAATTTGACAAAACTGATCCTGAGCATTCTGGCTCAAGGTGCTCCTTCCATTGTTTATACCCTCCAGACTCAGACTGCAGAACCTCCACTTCCTTTCCTCACCACAGTTTGATTTATGAAGGTGTAAGGTTTCTTTTCAATGTCACTGAAGTAGATATTTTAGGGTCATTTTGATTGCAGATTTTCTGTCTTGGAAGTGTTGGAGTGTCCCTCACAGAGCTCCCAGCAGCTGCTGGTACAAGGGAACCTCCCTTGGCCACAGACACATCTCTGATGTTCGAGCCAGGAGTCATTCTTCCAGCAGAAAGTCAGTGCAAAGCTGTTAAGAGCTGCCTGAGCTGGCTATTGCAGCCAAAGCAGCACTTGTACAGAGCTGATGTGTTGCTTTTCCTTGCAATGCTCTGATGCACTGCTATTGCTTGCAGTTCACTAGGACTTTCCAGGGAGCCACAAGCCTAAACTAACACTGCAGATATGTTTTCCAGGTACACTCTGCTGCTACCTGCATCCCTTTTTCAGAAGGCAGGAATGTAAAAGTCATAGGTTTGATGCAGCGTTCTTGGCACAGTGAAGCAATAATACAACCAGGACTCTCCAGCCTCCATGTTGCTAGGAAAGTGGAAATCTGATTTGTACCATTTAAAGTGAAAAAGGCTCAGGACTTATAGCACTTTTGAATATGTCTTAGGACTCTTGAATGTGAAACCAGGGAAATATTCCAAGGTGTGAAAGACATAAGAACAGAATCCCTGCTAGCCAGCAAAGCCCCACCTCCTAATCTGGAGTCTTTTCTAGTGCAATTGGCCCCAGTTTGGATGAATTCTGTTTGGTCCAAGTATTCACAGGAAATCTTCTGCCTTCCAGACATCAGAGACCTTCACCTTCATATATTTTTCTCAAATGCTGCAGGACACATTGCATAGCAAAGAGCAGAAATCCCACCTGAAGGGACAGGAATATCCACAGTTGTATCATTCTTTTCTTCACCAGTTGCCATATATCCAGCACACACCAAAAGCAGAGCCGTTC
The DNA here is from genome assembly GCA_024865655.1 of Emberiza elegans. Lineage (NCBI taxonomy): Eukaryota > Metazoa > Chordata > Aves > Passeriformes > Fringillidae > Emberiza > Emberiza elegans. The sequence goes on along the minus strand of JALJVW010002597.1, from coordinate 19,231,560 downwards.
TACCCAAGCATTTCTTCCCAGCTTGCACCCACCTTCATTACTGTGGCAAAACACAATTCCAAAGGAGTTTCACAGAGCAGAGCCCATCCTCTGGCTCTTCTGTCTTAAAAATCCTGCTGTGGAAGTAAAGGAGTTGATCTTTTCTACAAGGTTGCATCTTCTTGCTGTTCTCACTGAAGAAGGAAGCTTGCACTATCCTCTGGACCATGTGTACACACTGAGGCAATGCTCACACCCTCAGCTAAGTCCTTGGCTTGCTCTGGGGCAGGAAGCCTTCCAGGAGAGTCCAGAAGCCACAGGTATCTGTATTTCTGGGGATCCAGTAACAGGTATTTCTAGTCTGCCATGAGGTTACCCTTTGGCTCAGTACTGATCTGTGAATCCCAGATCAGCTTTAGAGGAAAACTTAGTCCTGAAGTTATAGCACTGATAGCTGAACAATCATCCAGGTTCCTCTGCTGCTTTCTGGACAAAGGGCCTCGGTGTCCTCATCAAGATACAAGTGAGGTGTTGACCTCCTAGAATCCTGAGGATTGTCACAAGAGCTGCAGTGTTTGCAGGAACCCCCTCAAATCAATGTCTAATTATTCCTGCATGGGAAACAGGGTAGAACTCACGTCATCACTAGGGCAAACACAAGCCAATGCAGAAATCATTCTGTGGCTGACAGAAGACTAACAAGAAGGGTTTTATCAGATGACATAGCTGTTCTGGGCTTACAGATGGTGCTCAAATGCTCAAATTAAGATTCCCAACTCACCCTGAAACCCGGAGAGAAAATCTTGTGAAGAAGAAGCTTTGATGATCAGCAGAAAACAATATCTTGTGAGGGCTTTCTACTAGATCAGCAGTGTCCAAGGGGATGCCATGAAGACTGATTCTCCAGAGACAGAAATACAGAGTTGGAGACCTCATGTGGGGATTTTTCATTTTCCCATCTTTAAACATAATGGAGTAGAGACCCAAAATGCAAATTAATTTAAGGTTGGGATAGAAATTGCCATTCATGTGTATCAGAACTAGAGAAAACACATTCGGGGACTTGTACCAGGAAGTCAGAGAATGGACTTGTAGATCTCTTCAATGAAGTTGCCTATGTTTTTCCATCTTTCAAAATTTTCAAAAGTCATAAAAACAGCTGACACCTAAATTTTCCTTTTCAGGGTATATGGCACAAGGAAGGGGTATGTTTGTGCATACAATCCATGGATAACCCCAAGCCCAAAAGGTACTGAGACACTCCTTAGAGGGGTTTTGGCTGGAAGCCAATATAGCATTTTTATGGAAGGTTTTATCTCCTGAGACTTTAGAAAATTTGCTGCATTCCCTCAAGAGTAACTCCTTCCCTAGGAGGTGCAGCAAGGTCTCTGGAATAAACCACACCAAAGAAACACTGTAATTTGTCAGTGCCTTCATTTCTGTCTGTAGCCTGTTCTGCTGCAGCACCTCAATCCATCTACTCACATATCTAGTCACATTCGGGCAGCAAAATGATTACACAAGTTCAGGGGACCTTCATAGCTGACTTTCTGAGGAAACAAGTTTGTTCTTTATATCCATTTATTTTTCTTTGCGAACAGGAGGCACAGAGGCCCTTCTGGCCACTGCCCTTTCTGAGCAGCAGCTGACAGCAGCACGTTTTGCCTGAAGCCTTTGTCCTTCCTAAGGGTGCTTCAGAGTTGTCACCATGGGCAAGGCAAAGATCAAAAGCATGTAGGGTGGGGAGGGAGTAAGTAGCTCAGCTGCTGTAAACAGTGAAAAGGAGAGAGAAATACCTTTTCTTCACTGGAAGTGACCCCATTCCTGGCAGTCCCATCTCAGGGGACTCTGGCAGCCTGCTCAGGTGCTCTGAGCATGGCTGGCACTCTGTCCACATCATCACCTTGAAGGGGAAGAGGCTTAGCTCAGGACTCTGCTGTAGTGTCTGGGGACACAAATCACACGTCCCTGGTCAGCCTTGAGCCAAAGTTAGGAGTTGCTGGTCCTGAAGTGAAAAGCAGGCAGTACAGAGACTGCCCTTGCATTACCTTGGAAACGTCACACAAATGCTGCCAGTCTCTCATGGGACTGCTTCCCACCTGTGAGTGATGGAAACACAGCAGGACATGGATTCAGGAAGATCTGAGGAGATGAGGGATAGCAAAGGAATAGATGAATAGCATAAAATTAGGGCATAAATTGGACTGAGGTAACACAGAGGAATCCTGAGTGCTATAAAATTTCACAAAAGGGGAAGGCAGCCACATAAAATGTAGTGGCAGTGTAAAAATCAAAGTCTGGCACTAACAGTTGTGATCTTTTTTAATCTATTGATTAAACCAGTGATCCTTTTTAGCTTTAAATGCTGCTAATCTGTTGTCCTGGGAATAAACTGGGAGATGGGAAGAAGAAAGCTGTACTCTTAGAAGCATTTTTCAAGGTTTTAGTGGTTTTATCATGTTGAAATAGGCTTTTGAGCTTTCTCACAAAGGAAAAAAAAAGAAAAAATCACAGGAAAGGTGACACTCCTCTAATAGCTGGAGGATCAGAGTACATGGAGGGGAACAGGGGAACAGAGCACCCCTAGTTTAGTTAGTACCCAGCTGCCAGGTTCAGGCATACTGACTGAGCCCTCACTGTCTCTCCTGTGGAGCTGTCCCACGTGGTAACAAGGAGAGACCCAAGTCCCACAGCACACAGACAGAGACAGAGAGACAGACAGCCTGGTGAGACAGATTTAAATTATTGCTGCAACTTTGAGGTGTCACATCCTATTGTAGGTAGAGCTGCCATTTGTAGGTGGCAGCTGGGAGGATTTGTTATTTCCCATATTACAGCAACACCTCAGAGCCACATTGAGCCTTCGTTGGAGATGTGGCTCCCCTTGCTGTGGCACCTTGTTCTTTCTACAGGCTCACTCACGTGGAGAGAGGCTCAGGCAGCAGAGCACCAGAGGCAGGCTGAATTGCTAATCTCACCCAGACAGAAAAGATGAAACATCTGCAACAGCAGACATATCCTGAGAATCATGAGAAGGAAGGAGACTGGATTCAGCCAGGAATGGAACTGAAATTCCTTTCCTCAGAACTGAATCTCCACCCAGACATTGGGATCATCCCTGTGGATGTCAGTGTTGCTAGATCCCTCCCAAGAGCAAACACACGTGTGCATATGTTGTCCAGCATGAGGAGTCCATATTTACCTCCTCCTTATTCCCTTTGAATCATCCCCCATACAAAGAAAAGATTTCTCTCTCTCTCTCCCTCCTCTTGTTGTAGTCTAGAATTGCCCCAGCTCCCTCCCTCCCTCCCTCATGTTTGGGCCAATTTAGAGTGTTAATTAGTGATTAATTAGCAGCACAAATCCCATTTGATGCCCCAGACCCACTATGATAAATTCCTGTGAGGGACCTGACAAATCTTATGTTAATATCATCCTTTTCTCCATGAAGCAATTACTTCTCACTTCATTTGTCTGCAAAGATTGAGCCCACACCCTCAGCTCGGCTGCTGGCATGTGCAGTTCAAATTTATCAATTAATTATTGAATGGCTTAGTTCATGCTGTCAGACTATTAAAAAAAAAGAAAAAGAAAAATTGAAAGTAACTCCTTAATTATTAAATTTCAACATGTTGGGCATTAAAGCTCTTAGAGGGAATGCTGACACCAACCTTTCCCCTTCTAACACTTCCTACCATCACCCCTGCAGCTGGGTGTTTTAATCACAGTGGCCATGCAGAGACCTCAATGAGTCCAGTCCTGATCCAAAGACTGATGAAGCCAAGGAAAATATTTGCATCATTTTCAGAAGGACTTGAGTCCTTCTGATGTTCCTTTAGTCATCAGTGATTTGGGGATCTACAAACTTTCTACTAAGAAACATTAGGACACTAACCAGGGCAATTGAGATCAAAATCTTCCTCTATTCAGGTGTTACACAGAGGTTCAGGGCACAAGAAACTTCTTATTATCTTTGCCTTTCTTAATAGCATGGTTTGTTGAACTGCAGACATCCTGTCTAGGCTTTTTTTGTTGATCAAAGTGGTAAGTCCCAGCCTTAATCTTAATTGTCCATACCCAAAAGGAAACCAAGTCTTTCTTCCCTGCCAAGTTGCAAAAGTGAAGGATTCAGTGCCAAACAGACCCCTGTTCCCAAACCAGAGACCCCAGGTCCTGGTACCTCTCCCTTAGGCATTTCTGTTCCACGAGGTGAGTTCTTGGTTTGAGAATTTCTGAGCTTAAAAAGAACAAGGGCTTGAAGCAGATGTTTTGCTTTTGCCTGTCAGCTCTGCTCAGCATCCCACTGGGGAGCTGTGGGCAGAGGACTGACTCACTGTGCATGAGCATCAAACAGCTGACCCATCTCTGGTGCTCTCCAGCTGACTGCCAGCATGACTGGAGCTTCAAGTGATGGAGTGCCCCAGGAGACTCAGCAATAGTACCCTATCCTATAATCTCTTTTTCTGGCTTCCTCCCAGGTCAGCAAAGGAGAAAGCTCTCCTGACAACAAAAACGGTCTATGTGCCTACTACTGAGCTCACTCTCTGTTTTCACCCCTTCTCTCTGGAGCTCTCAGCAGGAGGAGGCATCTCAGGATTCATGATCACCATGGTCTTACATGCCCACCTCCCTTTAGCAACAGTGATGCCCACACCACAGCCTCAAGAGTGGGGCAGAAGCTCACACCTCCTGCTGGCATTTGCTCAGTCTCAGCCCAGATGGTGGGGATTCAGACCATATAAGCTGTTAGGAGGCCTGCTTGGCCCAGCTAAACTCCAGTGAAGGCAGCACTTAAGTTCAGAAGAAGAGACTAATATCAGGAAAGGCTTGTGGGGATACCTCCAGCCTGGTCCTGGTTGGAGGTATCTCCACAGCCATGCAAGTCCCTGCAGTGCAGCCAGCAGCAGAGCCCAGGGCATCCAGCACCACAGAACCACAGATGACAGCCCTGCATTGCACTTCAGGGTGCCAAAAACAGCTACATCATTTGAGAGCAGAGAGTGAGAAAAGCACCAGGACTGTGTCTGGAGGAAAGGGGTAAAAAGGAGCAAAGGCAGCCTAAGCTTCAGCAAAGCCTCCTTGCCTTTCCCCAGTAATGGATTAAAGACTCCAGAGCTGTCTGCCTGCCTGCCTGGAAGCAAGGAGCATCTGGTGCATAGGCACCAGAGACTGCAGGGTCTGTAGCAGCTTCGGCTGCTGTAGCCGGGGCTTGCCGAGCCTTTCCTTTCACTGACATCCAGTCTGAAGCAATAAAAATGCCCCTCTGTTCCCTCCAGCTGACTTGCAAACCACAGCCCAGCACATCAGAGAGAAGTGAGCAATTAAAGAGACAAAGTGCTGAAAAATACATAACAAAAGCCCTACAAATGGGTACTAGGAGCCTGGAGAACAAAGGCAGCGCATGCTAATGACGAACAGGATTCACTTAATTTTTAATAGTCCATAACAGAAGCGATGGATTGGAGAAACCAGCGGGTGTCAGACAGGAAACTCTTCCTTTCTTCCCAATGCCCTGCCCATTGAAGATGACAGCTTGCCCCCTCTGTTCCCTCCATGGACTGACTTCACATCTCTGACACAAGAGGCTTTCAAGAGATGCGCTGCAGATGAGTTTTTGAGTTTTACATATGAGCTTCCTGCACCCAGAAATGCAGCCCAAGAACTCTAGGAAAATCTCAGAGAGAAATCTTGTGATGCTTTCAGGAGGTTTAAACTCGAGGACTGCTTGTCAGGGATGAAGGCGTGTGTGTCACAAAGCTTGCATGGGCCCCTTGTCCTGCTGTGCACATGCTGAGATACAGGAACTGGGGATGAGCATGTTGGCTCCTGGATGGCCGAGTAAATGCCTATCCCTGAGTTTGCATTAGCATATCCCTGAATTTGCATCAGCTCTTCCTCGGTATCCACCAACACATTACCTGGCATGCATATGCTAAAGCAGCACAGCCCCTTGCTCACAACTCCTATTTTTCACAGACATCAACAGAGCACCTACAGCATATTGGGCTGGGAAAGGAGGGACAGAGTGACCCTGAAGATATCCAGTGCTTTGCACAAGTCCACAGCTTCTCTCTGAACTTCTCTTCATTCCTCTGCCCTTCCCCACTCTGCCACTGCTGTCTTCTCTGTAACAGCTAATGAGGTTCCTAACCCTGATTCCTAACTTGCAAAGCCCTTTTTTTGCAATCTAAATCCCCTACATGAAAATTCCAGACAAGCTGAAGCAAACTGAGCTCAGGAATTTTGGGCTGAATTCCTCACCCCTTTGGTGGGGACAGGGTGGTAGGGAGGTGTTCTCTAGTGCTGAGCGACATGAACAAGCAGAGGCTTGTTCTCTCCACACACAGAGTTCAATCTGCTTAGAGCACTGCTGAGAGTCCAACATACCTATATTCTCCCTAGCAGGACCTAATCCATCATCCCAACCCCTGCTGCCATACAGGACAGCAGGGACATGGCAAAATGTGTTTGGGGCAAGGGATGGGCAGCTGGGCATGGGCTGGCTGGCATGGACCAAGAGCTGCTTTTGGCAGAGTCTCATAGTGAGGAGCCATGAAACTTGGGATCATCACTGAGTCACTTAGGTTAAGCAGGAGTCATGGTCATCACAGCCAACTCCTGGGAGACAGGGCCCCAGAGAGGGCTCATCACCCTGGCATGAGATCCATGATGGCATGAAGCACTCACAGGTCACTCACACAGCCACTTGTGCACCCACAGGAGCTGGGGAAGCCCAGAGGAACTCCAGCACCTGTTGAAGCACCCACCACGCTTGTCCCAGCTCTCACCAGGCACCCAAGACCCCAGGAGCACAGGTCCGTAAGGCAGTGGGGTCATCTCACCTCCACAAAAGGAGAAACTGGTACTGCAGATCCCAGGCAAGGAATGGGATTGAGATGCACCTCCATGCTTTGGGAACAGGAGAGGGACTGGACACATCTTCCCAGAAGCTGCAGCCTGGTGAGATGCTGGGAAAAGACTGTCAAAAACTAATTTTAAAATGTAGCGCTCTGCTTGATTTGGTGTCTGAACATGTCACTTAACAGCAATTTAGTCATTCCCTCCTGCCTTTCACTGAGGCGCTGACACTTTTTTAAATAAAAATACGTGGAGGAACTTCAGGCACTTTATTAAGTGCACAGTAAGGGTGCTGGTACCCCTGTCTTTGCCCACGATGCTCCCTGTTAGTGTAATGAGAGCTTGCAGGAGCACAGAAGCCAGCAGAGCCCCTTCCCAGGCACCAGCTGAATACTCACAACCTGATTTCCCAAAGCAATGCTTGGCTTCCTCTAGAAATCACTCCTTCAGCTGGTGCCCAGGGGTGGGCCCTGCCTAGTGGAAGACATTCAGCAAACCTGATCTGCCACCAAGCTTACATAATTATTAGTCTTTCTAATTGTTTTTCTGTTTATTTTTTGGTCCTTTTTCTTTTTTCTTTTTTTTTTTTTCTTTTTGGGTCCCCAAGCCATGTTGTGATGCAGAAGCTGCTGCTGCCATGGTTACAGTCCCAACCAGCCGATATCCAGCTCCCAGCTACATCCTCAGGAGTGGGCTGAGCCTTGGGAGCCTGTGTGCCATGCTGACCTCTTCCCAGGGGACAGAGCAGCCTGACACCACCTTCCATTGGCAACTTCTCCTGCCACCTCTGCATCAGTTCTCTGTATCTGCAGATTCTGCCTTTGAAACACATCTCTGCTGCACTGAAGCACTGAGCACATCCTGCTCCACGGTGAGCCCTGCACCCAAGGGAAGCAGCAGTGGGACTGCTGGCAGCCAGAATGAGCAGGTCTGGATGATGCTGGGGCTGTCCTTCAGCAAGCCCATGCTGACATGGATGGCCATTGGCAGGCTGGAGCTGATCAGGCAACTTCCAGGGCCCTGTGGTTCATTTTGCAGGCTGCTTATCTCTTGCATGGGCATCTCTATACTATTTCTAAGAGGAAAAGCCAGCTAGTGGCTAATGAGGTGTCACTGTGCATCAGCTGATGTGATTAAAAGGCTTTTTCTTGACAGGGAAAAATGACTACTCTTTCTCTGTAGTCACCAAGTAGCATGACTCAAGCTCCTAGCTGGCTTTTCTGGGGTTCAGGCTCATACTGAATACAAGTAAAGTGTGCTGTCCATGCCATGTCATTCCATTGACAGCCCAAAGCACAGCTTGAGTTGGGGCTGCGTAATCATCTCTGTGCATCTCAACCATCAATCTGCACAATAATCCTGCATGCACCTCTTCCAATGGCCCTAAGGAGATCTAAATCAATCCCCAACCAGACAGAGGATCTAAAGTCAATCCCCCAACCAGGCAGGGAGATGTCAATTATCCTGCCCTGTCCTGACCTGATCCCAGTCAGGAATCTCAAGGAAAACCCTCTTTCCCCCTCAGTTTCCCAGGCTCATATCTACACAAGCATCCCAGGTAAGTCTTCAACCAACCTCTGGATGCTCTTTGCACTGTTGCAGCTTTGCCCATCCTTTAGCAAGCCCCAGCCCTGCTCCTGCCTGCCCAGCTGTGCTCCACCACCCCCAAGGCTGCTAGCTGTCGGGTGCCTGGCACATTTCCCTTGCCCAGGACAGCACAGGTAAGGGGTGAAGGTCAGGACAAGCAGACTGATGTCCCCCTCAGCTGACTCGCACTGCCAGCAGCACCCCTGGGCTCTGGGAGACACCTCTGCTCTGTGTGCCAAAGCAGTGGGCAGCTGCCTGAGCCTCCCTCCTTGCAGGGATGGGGAGTAACTATGGTAACTGTCGCCTGCTGCATCCCAGCTCCATGTTTGCCTCTCCTCAATAGTGCTTGTGTTTATCGTCCATGGTCTGTTTGCAGCTTACTCCTTCTTTCTCATGACCAAAGGCAAAAAGTGAGGTCTTGTAACAGCTCCCAGCCTCCTTTCCCAGAGACTGTGTTAACCACAGACAAGCAGATCCCCACAGGTAAAGCATTACCTCACTCAACACCTTCCCTGCCCATCACCTGAGAGTCCCTGTGGGTCCACAGCACAGATGGTTAATCACCAAAGCACAACATTGGTGTTGGAAGCCTGGCAGGAGCCTGGAGGTGCCAGCAGGCATCAGCAAGTGCCACACAAGAGGCGTGCTGCAAGGGCAGGTGGGGTGGCACTGCTGGCTTGTGCACACACCCCAGCCTGGGTGGTTTGCAGGACTACCCAGGAAAGCAATCCTTAAACCCTTAATCCCTGCACAGCTTAACCCCTCAGATGTAGAACAGGGTGACTGAGTTTCTTCCTGCATGTTCATCAAAACCTTTGGGGCATGGCCCCTGCTCCATGCTGCAGTGCATGGTGCCAGAATTTATGCTCCAGTGTCAGCTGTGACTGCTAAGGTAAAAATTTTCAAAAGCATTTTAATGACTCAGATGTGGAAATCAGATTTGGGTGACACTTCTGAGAATGGATCTTGGGTTCTTGACACTTTTGAAATGTTCCCCGCAATAATTTTAGAATGTCTAAACTACCAATTAGTGCTTGATTAACACAGGTAAATAGAAGCCTTGTGTTCTGCTATCTCCCTTGCTGCTTCAACTGTTAATGACAACTACACCAGGAGCTGCCAGGGGAAACATTTAATATGTGAAGCCATGATTTATTTTCCTTCTGTGTTTAAAAAAAAAAAAAATGACATTTTTTTCCCTTCTTTCTCTCTGCTTTTTCCCCCTTTGCTTTGTCATGCCAAGCAGCACATCTGACACCAGCTGAAAACATCTGGGATGGTTCTGATAGGAGCAGAGCTGCCTTTTCATATTTCTCTGGGACTGGGAGATATATATCAGATGTGAGTGTCTCTCCTCACTAATAATATGTTATCTGAATAAATAACTGGTGGTGGCTTAGACCTGGCTGAAGTGTTTGCTCTCTGCCTCCTTTTGCAGAATTTGATTTACAATGTCTTCTCTCACTTCACACTGATTCTTATTTTACTTTAGGGTTTTTTTATTCAATCATTTCTTTTCTTGTCCTCCTCTCCTTCCCTTCCCTCCCCTCCTTAGGCATTCAATCACAGCTGCCTGCAAGGGTGGGGGGGTTGCAACCCAGCTTTTCACCTGCTTGCACTGCAAATGGAGGAAATTTGAGAAGCAACTGTATAAATATTTTCTACCTAGTCCCTGCCCAGATCCATCCTGAGGATCAGGCTTGTCTGGGAGGCATGCTTTGGACCTGAGCCTGTCAGCACAGGGGATACAGGCTGAGGTCTTGCAGTGCCCAGGCACTGAGAGATGGCATGGGAATGCAGTGTAGTTACCCATGGGCATCAGGGCATTAGCACTGCAATCCTTCTGGGACTTGCTTTCCTCTGCTCCCCACATCAAGGGGTGCTCCTGCCTATGACAGGAACCCTCTTTGGTGCCACAGGAGACGCCAGACACCAGTGCTGATCCCCAAAGGAGTCACTGTTGTGCCCACTGCACCTGAAGCACACCTCCCTCCTGTGGGCACAGCAGAGCTGCCCAGCACACAACTAGTAGGAGGCTGGGCTGCACAAGCACAGAGAGTCCCAAAGGCATTCCCACATGTCCCTGGACCACCAAGGTTTCCTATCTCAGCTCCTTTCCCTCCCTCATCAGAGCTATTCAGTCACCTCTGCCTGGCCAATCCTGCCAACCTCAAATCTTCCCTTCTTCCCACGATCAAAGTAATTCTGTTGTCTCCAGCTGTCAGGAGCTGAGGGCTGTGATGAATCCTTCCTCTCAAGGCATCCAGGGGCTCTGCAAAGCTACAGAGACACCTGACTCCAACAGGCCATCCCTGGCACCAGCAAGGGAAAACACCTTGGGATGCCAAGGGCATTTCTGGCAGCAGGAGTGATTTCAGGCAAAGAGGAAAGCAAGTTATGTGACAGTGATGAAATGTGAAACCAGCTGCTTTTAAGGCCTTTCATCCATCATCCTTGTGAGCCTCTGACAATGACAAGAGGAAAGGTGGGATGAGAGGAGAGCTGAGAAAGAAGCATAGTAAAGGGAGTTGGCTCTGAAAACTTGGCATAGATTAAAAATAAACAGCTCTTCCCACACGTCACTGCACCTCCATCCCCCCTGTCTGTACAAACAACCCCCTGAGAGTGACACTTCCAGTGTCAGCTCTCTGCATGGGTCAGTGACAGCAGGGAATGGAGTCTAACAGACTGTCCCATCCATCCCACAGGTCTCCTCCCCTCCTCAGTCACTGCCTCCCCTCACACAGATGTTCCAAGATCTTCTTACAGAGAGTCTCTTCCACTGCAGACACCTCTCCAGACCTTAGCCCGTGGGAGTGACCCACACCACAGCAAAACAAATCCCACCATGACTTATGGTAGGGAGCAGAGCCCCTTGAGAGCATTGGCTGGGATCTCTGAGGACCATGGCAGCTCAGGCTGTTCCTCATCACCACCAGAATCTCTGGAGAGTGTGGCTAGATGTACTTGAAGGGCCATATTGGAAGAGGAGCCTGTTCTTCTTGCAATGTATGTCCTCACAGACACCCAGTAGGGCCTTTACCTGCAGGACCATCACATTTTCTGTTTGTTGATGGGAAATGTGGGCAAAATCAGGTTCTGCTTTTTACTGCAGAGGAGAAAGTGTCTTCCAGCCTGGAAATGCAGCTACTCCTAGCTTCTCCCAGTTCAGACCAGGAGTCCACCGTGGACAAAAACATCTTCTCCTGAGGATCAGAGCACAAAGGACACCCCAGCTGCCTAGAGAAAACCACTCCTGGGAAGCACCCTGCAGCAGGTAAGGGTGGTGGGGCAGACAGCAGTGGGCATGGCTCACTGGCTGAGATCCTATTTGTTGCCCCTTGAAGAGCTTTTGCTGGATTAACTGGAGATTTGAGTGTGGAAATGTATTGCATCCCCTGCCAGAGGACAGTGAAAAGCAAAGCAAGAGGCATGCTCCAACCCAGGGAAAGGCTTCAGATGAAAAGCAACCATGGAGTTGTCATGAGACTGTTTGTTTGTGTTATTTTGGGCTCAGATATTTGTAAATACAACCTGTTCTAAACGGATCACTCTCTGTTTTTTCAGACAGTGTGTGATAAATGTGTTCATTTTGCATTCGTCTCTGGGAAGTGAGAGGGGGCTGAGAAGGAAGAGCAGCTGAGAGAAGGGACTCTGCTTACCTGGAATGGGGTTTAGCAAGTGCCTGAATCCTTGTGACCATGGGGGCATCCACAAGGGACTGATCACCACCATGCCCTCCCCAGAGCCTTCCCCACAGCCACCTCTGGGCTCCCCATGGACACTGCTGAATTCAGCCTCTCTCACAGCCCTCTGGAAATGGGTTACCCTCCCTGTGCCACTCAAGGGGATGGAGACAAGGGAGGAAATCACTTTTCTGAGGACATGCAACCCATCTGCAGGCAGAGCATGCAAAATCTCACTCTGCCCCAGCTCACCTCCCCCACGTTTACCACCCCATGGGCTCCAGCTGGTTGTGTCCATGCCAGCCAGGGGCAGGCTTCAAGGATGAGGTACAACCAGGGAGTTTGGGCTGGCATGCAGAGTAAAGCACTGAGGCATGATGTCATGGACATACCCAGAAGTCCTGCCTGTGCTTGAAATGTTCCTCTGCTGAATGAACCTTCAAATCCACAGCTCCATGCACCCCACTGCTCCATATCCCCTTTTTATCTAGCACTGCAAGATTAAAAACAAATGCTTAGCATCCACTTTGTCCTTTCTTAAAGCAACTGAACCCAGCTATGGGGATCTACACTGCATAAGCATTGTGGCATCCTAGGGGACCTTCAGCCAGATGATGTACCCACTATCACCCCTCCTAAACAACACAGGTGTCCACAAAAGTTTTCCAACTTCTGTTGCTTTTGCCTTTTTCACTTTCCATGTCAAGCAGGAAAGCAGGGACCATGACAAATGCTGTGTGCTGTCCAGCTGAAAGCACAGCTAAAGCCACCCAGTCACCTCAGGAAAAAAATTATGAAGACCCTTGAGGAGGAGAAGGCTGAAATGAGGCAGACAACACTGGAACAGCTTATTTTTTAGAGGACCTTCAGCAGGTCCTGAGAGAGCTGATTAGTGGCAAGGACAGCAGAGAAGCTGCAGTAATTGAAAATCAGTGTGGCAGGAGCAGGAGGACATTTTAGGGGTGATCCTGAAGAGGACAAGGAGACGACTTTGAGGGTCACTGTCTCTCACTGAAAAATTCTGCTTTGCATTGACCAAACCAAGTCATGCATGGCTGCAAAATCAGTGAATTATTTCAACATAGGGGAAGAAAACTGAGAAGTTCAAAGGCTCCAATTCAACATTTTCTGAATTAGCTGGTTTAGCTTCTTGAAATAGCCATTTATTTTTACAGATTTCTAATAGCCCATTAGACCTTTCTTTATATATCCCTAAGCAGAACATTTGCTTTCAAACTGAGTCATTTACTCAACACAAGATGATTTTTCTGCTTTTCATTTCAGCAGGAAACAGAAAAATAATGAATTTCCCAATGACCCCCGGTTGTGGGCTTGTTTTGTGGGGTTTTTTTAATGCTGCTGTTCCTGTAGCAAGCAAAAGCAGTGCTTATTTGCACAGCTATGGTCAAATGTTACATCCCTGAAAAATCTCAATAGAACAGGTTAAGAGCCAGAGACTGCACAGCTGCTGGGGGAAGCAGCACACTCTCCCAAGAAACACAGAAGCCCAGGCTGCTCGTTGTCTTAGCTAATTGTGTGACAAAGGACAGAAAGTTTTTGTTTTCCTTTTTGTAATAGAATGAGTTTTGCCGTGAGGAAAATGCCATCCCCCCACTACAAGAACATCTGTATGGTATCCCACAGGATTCCAGGATCCAGTCAGGGACCAGGGGCCAGGGCAGAGCAAGACAAGCATGTCCTTGCTCCTAATCCCTTTCCTTTCCATGCAGTTTCAACACAGAGACTTGCTGAAACAGAGATCGTTTTGTCATGCTTAGTAATTAGCTGTGGGCTTTCGTCTTTTGGATTTAGTCGAACCTTGATCATAACCTCCTTCAGCAGAGTCAGGGAAAGTAATTATCTCTTTTGGGAAGAGATGCTTCTTTTTGCTTCTTTCAAGCCCAGTTCCCACTAGCTTTATTTGATGATACTTGCTTTTAAATTGGAGGATAGCGGGAGCAAGCCAAAATCTGGTGGCACTGCTGTTCCTCCAGAGACTTTAGGGAACATTGTGGCCTGATTCCCAGACCTGCAAAGCTTCTTCTGGGACAACTGGCTGAGGTGAGGGTGGTCTTACCTGCACGAGAGCAAGGCAGAGTCTGGGAGACCAATACTTAGGAAGAGAAGTCTGCCAGCAAGTCTGGGCATTGGGAATGAAGAAACATCTTCCTTGACTGTGTTTTGTGTAAGGGTGGCAGGAGGCAAAAAAAAGTATTGCTTCAGAAACATCCCTGTTGGGAGATCAAGAGAAGGCTGTTACGAGAACAGCTGGTTATAAAATGTTGGCACCAATAAATGAAAAAGGTAAGAATTCATGGTGGAGACCTCTGAAGTCATCTGGTCCAGCCTTCTGTGAGCATCTTCAGTACAGAGATCCCACAGACTCTCCAGATACCTCTTTCAGTGCTGAGACCATTCACACAGGGAAGATATTTTTCCTTTTATATCTGATCAAAATTTTCCTGGGAGCTATTTTTGTGCCTCATCCTTTGCTATGTGTCTCTGAGAACAACTATTTGCAATGCCTCTTTACATAGCAGAAGACAGCAATGAGCCCCAAATCTCCAGACTCTCCTCACACACCAGGTGCTCCAGCCCCCAACATATCCCTCCTCTTGGCTCATTCCACTTTGTTGGTTTCTTTTCCTAGGGAGCCCCAAACTGGACCTGGTACTCCAGATGCTCTCTCCAAGTGCCAGACAGAGGGTACGGATGACTGAAGACAGCACGCTTTCCCTGGGCTTGCAAATCTTCACCCTTGCAGGAGCTTTCCATCACGATTACTGCAGGTAGCAGTGCAGACTGCCAGCCAGCTTTGTCTGCCTGTGTTGTGAGCTTGGCACCAGCCAGCTCTAACCCAGAAGCTGTGTAGATGGTTTATCAAGGCATGACACCTAAATTCCTGAGGCATGCTGCAGAGCCAGGCAGGGCAGGTGCAGCCCAGCATCTTGCTAGCAGGGGTTAGCAGGAGGGGAGGGCTGGCTCACTGTAACCTGGAGGGGAGAACTGAAAGTCTGTGCTCACCTCCATCTGCAAGAAACTGCACAGACACCTCTGTCCTGTTCTCCGTGCAGTCAGATGAAGATTTTATTCCATCTGACACGAGCCTTTCACTCACTCAGTGGTGGAGATCAAAACATAGTGCAAGAGTGGAGTTTCTGACAGGGAAAGTGGGTATTTTAATGAATCGTTTGAGATGCAGAGCCATGAATGTCCAGACATTCTTGAAGATGTTTTAATAAATAACAATGAAGATAACCATTTAAACATTGTGAGCAGGAAATGCATTATTGAACATGCATAACACAGTACAAAGTTAGAGCCCTTTCAGGGCCTTCCAAAAACAGCCAGGCAAAATTCAAATGAATGGAAGCAGACAGGCACAGTTTTGCTTTGTCTGTCTGTGGCTTCCAGAAAGCAAGTGCTGTAACTTTGACATGCACCTATTTTATACATTTGTGCACCTTCCTGCTCATCTCACCCTTCTGCAGGAACATACTTGCCTCTCAGATGGGCAGACACACAGGAGATGGGTACATGCAGCAGTTTTGCGTCCGCAAGATGGGCATCAGCCCAGCCCACCCATCAGTCAGAAAGAAGGGTGTCAGGACCAAGGAGGAGCACAGGTCCTCCTTGGGAGCTGCCTCTGGGTCCAGTCTCTTTCAGACCCATATAAACTTTGGCAGCTTAACATCCTCTGGTGAGAAATTCCTCATCTTCAAAGCCCCACAGATCTTCACTGCATTGGGTCCACTTAGGAAAAAACAGACAATTTTCACATTTCTTTTGACTCTACCATTCTCTGGGCCTCAGGTGGGTGATAAAGATCACAGGGACTCATTCTTGAGGTGTTTTCAAAGGGAAGGAAGGGTTGATACCAAAAATGCAGGGAGGTTACTAATTGCATGCATGCACCTGCAGGGCAGGCTGACTTTGAAGAATGTCACTTTGATTGCATGGTCTCCTAGGGCAGGGTGGGTGCAGTGAATGATGCTCAAAAGAGCCAAGGCCAAAGCAGAGAGCTCTGCTGTCCCAACAGCCAGTGCAGTTTTTAGAAGAAGATTTCAACATTTGCTAAAAGTGCCAAGGGAGCTGTAATACTATGCAAGAGTGATGCCAAATTAGAGTATGATCCTAAGCTTAAGATCTCACTCTTGACATCGAAAGATCAGTGCAAAGTGCAGAGAGAGAGAATTAAAATTTTGCAGTAACACCAAGGAAGGGGAAATCCTGAAAATGGCTTATGGTGCCTCACTTTTTATCTTTGGGGTGTTTTTTTAGTGACTATAAAACATGACCAAAGTGATTTAACTCAACACCTGTCATCAGCCAAAAGCTCAAAACCTTAAAGAAACTGAGCCAGCCACATCATCTCTGTAGATTTTCTTCTTTGTATCTGCTATTACAGAAAAGCCACGTTTCTATACAGCCTTCTGCTTTTAATCACATCATGCTGTTCCCTCCCTAGAGGAGGTGGAGGTAGGAAGGGACTGTGTTGCCAAGAAGAAGGAAGAGCAATGGACACTGAAGCTTGGAGGTAAGACAAGTGAGCTTGGGCACCAGCTGTTTGCAGGGCCAGGGGAGAGAACTGAGGTGGGAAGCCTTACACTGCTGGGCAGGACCACAGAGGTGGTGTTAAACCCCCTCACTGCTGAAATCAGTGTGACAATTTCCTGGTGGATAAATGCCTCTGATGTCACAGTTTGTATCAGCACAGCTCTGGTCTGACATCTGCCAGCACTGGGTCTCCAAGAGTGGGATCACTAGGTGGACAAGACTTTAGGATCAGTTTCTAAATGTTCACTGTCCTGTTTAATGATGGCAGTGGTGCTGGGGTTGTGGCTCAGGGAAGGTGGTGACCATTAGGCTTCTTCAGCAAAAGGCACAGTGTGCACAATGTTTAGTGGCTGCTTCCCTCACAAGTCCTACCTGAGGTCTCAGTGTTACTATTCCAGCTTTCATAATGCATCCACGGGGCTTGTGGATCACTTCCTGTGGCCCAGCTGGATGCCTTCTCCTTCCTTTGCTACAGATAAAGCCTAGTACTTCAGTGGCTGGAGCTAGATAGCTTCCAATCACTTTTCTCCCCAGCAGGTAATGAGGCCACACTTCCAAAAATAGAGGTACAAGGTGAAATACCAGGAGCATCTCATCCCCCTGAGTTGGAATTCTAGCAGGTAATGAGAGAACCACAAACTGATTCTGCTCTGAACAAACTTTTCCCAGTTCTCTGGACCCCAACTTCCAGGCAAGACTCTGCTGCATTTCTCTGTACTTCTGAGGGTTCACAGCTAAAGGCTCTGCTGCGGACACATCAAGCATGAAACAGCTCAACTCCCAACAGATTTCAGGTGCTGAGATGCCACAGGATGCTCCGATTCAAAGCACCGTGTCTGAGTCACTCATGACAATGATTCTTTTGAAATAATTTCTCTTTTGCTGGAAGGTTCAGAGCTGCCTGGTTTCAAATTCCACTTGGTGCTCAAACCAGCCTCAGGATCCCTGGTTTCTCATCAGAGTTGCTTGGTCGCACCGAGTCCCCCCCTCAGAGGTGATTCCCACAGGGGCTGCCCTTGTATTTCAAGCCTAGCCCTGCCCTAGCCTTGCCGTTCACTGAATAGCTGAGGGAGTTTTTATTTAAACCTGGCATCTGCTGTCAGAGGCCCTGCTGCCTGGGTTGACAGAGAATTTCCTCAAGTTCCTACAGAAGCAGCAATCTCCAACATGCTCCCAAAGATTTTAACTTTGCCAATTCTTTTTAGAAGGGGCTTGATTTTCCTCTCACTTACACCTGCTTCACAGCAGGGTAACTCCATTAAAAAGACTCCTCTTTTACACCTGCGGAAGGAAGAGAAGAATCAAGGCCATCCCCCGCAGGAAGAATGCACATAAAATACTTGCTGCATGGTGTGCTGGAAAAAAACCAATCCCCCAGCTGTTTCCACCATCTCAGCACAGAAACTCTACTCTCCAATGTTGTTTTTAATAAAAACCTTATGAAAAGAAAACTGCCTTCCCGAGCCATCCTGCACTGACTCAGGAGAACCATTGTTGGGTTGGATCATGACAGTATAAACTGGTTTATTGCCAGAACAAGCAACAGATGCCAGCAGTGTGACACAGAGTGTGGATTTGGCAGTTTGTTCAAACACTCTGACTGCAGCAGGCATTTTAGACTTTGAAAGATAAGAAATTGGCCAGCAAAATGCATTGATGGAGTATGTGGACTGTGCAGTCTGCCCTGCCACACCCCTGAAATAATGCAGGACTCAGTCCCATGGGAGTGTGCATCTTTTCAGGCTAGCAGGACTGCTGTATCCCGTACAGCAAATAATTTAGTTTTTGCAAGGAACCTTTGTTTAAAAATACAACATCTGTTGTATATTTGTCTGGAGGTTTTCCAAGCTAGAAAATGGTTCATCACCATATTTCACAGGTGCAGAGCCTTTCCAAGACTTGTCTTTTGTAGGTAGGTGATGGCATGATACTGTAGTGATTGTCCCTACAGAAACACTGCTCGAAGAGGGAGATGCTACCATCAAACAGTGTAATGTGGAATTTCTCTATTAGAGAGAGATGGATGGATGGATGGATTGGTGTACCTGTAGAAGAAGGAAGGTTGGAATGAAAAATAGGTAGGTCAGTAGGTTGGTGTCAGGGGGGAAGAGATTAATTAATTCCACCATTTTTCTTCTGTCTTTTTGCCATGGTGGCTGGCCAGCAATACCTTGGCAGGATCTATCATCTTCTCACAGCCAGGAATCTACTGACAGGACCGGGAGACAGACTGCAATTGGTTCATTAGGTCTTTCTGGTTTGAACCTGTGCTTCCTTGCACGTAGAGACCCTGGCAGGGTTCCTAGTTCATGCCTCAGATTCTCCTTGAGAAGCTGAATTCTCTCTCCTTGGGTTAGCCTACATCTCCTGCCATGGATTACTAGAGGGGAGCAAAGACAGCATGATCTTAAACTACTGCTCAAATGGACAATGAAGCTGGGTGGGAAAATGCAATATCTTACTGGACAAAACTGTACAGTATGTCCAGGTGCTTTGTCTCTTAACAAAAAAAACCAAAAAACCAAAAAAAAAAAAAAAAAAAAACAACAAAAACCCCACCAAAACAAAAACAAAAGGAATTGGCTTCCCTCAAACCTCCCCAGTTTCTACACTCACCTCCACCTAGTGATGTAAGCAACCACTGAAATGTCAGAAGCCCCTGCAGCTATTGGATCCAGATTTTGCTCAGTGCTATGTTCTGCTACTGCTGGCAGAGGCTGTTCAGCCCTGTAGCACATCTGCACAATGTTTCCAAGAGAAACCACACTCTTCCTGTGGCTGGGAGTAGAACCTGAAGCTAGACTAGTCTGAATCCAATCCCACACCCCTCTCCTTGGTACCAGATTATCACTTTCCAAGCCTCTCCCAAGGCCCCTTTCACACTGCCTCAAACTGCTCCTCTTCATAGCAGGGACTGTATTTTTCCCCAGTGCTGCAAGATGCAGAGCAGCAGCAGCCAGGACAACCTGACCCAGCAAATGCAGGCACTGCCCAATCCCTACCACCCCTTGGCACGCATGAGAAATATTCATCCTCTTGCAAGCAGGGTCCTCTTCTGTTCCCCAGGCTTTGCTGCAGGGGCAATGGCATAGCCTGGCACAGCAGCAATGACAGGCAATTACTGGCTTAAAAAATTCCCCCCCAGGTGAGTGGGTTGCCCAGCTGCTGTCAGACTGATTTCAGGTTAGGCTGGAAATTGTCAGCCAGCTGACAGAGCTCCTGGTTAGTCTCTGCTGCCTGGGAAAGATGTTCCAGTGCTCCCCACGCTGTGCTCCACTAAACTTTTATTGCCAAACCTGGCATTTGGAGAAGGTTTTGGAGAAAATCAGAGGGAAAATGCCTCATCAGCTACACTGGGGAGAGTTTTTGGGCTGGAAGAAAAACCTTCTGCCAGCAGCCAAGGCCAGATGGTGATGGGAGAGTGCTGGGGAGCCTGAAAGCAGAATAGCCAAGGGCTGGAAGAAGGGAGCTACTGCTGGAAGGGGGCAAGGGCAGAAATGGCACAGTGGGCAGTAGCCACAGGCAAGGACAGGGAAGGGCAGTCAAGCAGCATGGGCAAGGCTGCAGCAGAGCCCCCTGGCAGCCAGACACAAGGAAATGGGAACAGAGGCATTTTGGCACAAAGCCCCAGAGCAGCTCTAAAATGCAGGTGGCCGAGGTGTTGTCAAACACCATGTGAAAGAGAGCACCAGAAGTGCTTTATGAGGCACAAGAGACATTGTGAGAGGGGATTGAAACCACAGACATGGACAAATGACCCTTGCAGAGCAGAGCTTCCCAGGAAGGAGGTTTGGGGTGCCTGGTGGATTCTAGAGCACCAAAGAATTTTGGGATGGAGATGCTGAGGGCTAGAGCCACATGTAGGATACACATCCCATGACATGGAGAGAAGCACCAAGCCTGTTTATCCCCAGTGTTTAGGATGCCACAGCAGCTGTGGAAGGAGCCCACACAAGGACAGAACCATTGTGGCAGCATCACCCACCGAGTCTGGGTGCTGCCCCAGCCCCAGGAGCAGACATATGCTGCATTTGCTGTGCAGGGCTTTCCATTTCAGACACTGTGATTCAACTTTTCTCTCCAGATAAAGTTATTAAGGTAAATTTGATCAAAATGACACATGGATTAGAGTGTGTGTTGCAGTCTCTAATTCTGTTTACTGTTCTGGGGGAATGGGCAATTATTACAAAAGCCGGGACAGAGTGTTTTTAATAACATTTCTTGTTAAGATTTAATTACAGGAAATTGTATTTTCTTAATCACTGAAAACTCAACTGCCTGGGAAATCTTTTCATATAATTTTGTTTGCAGTTTATTAAATCCTTAGGTTATTCCTTTTCTGAGGCTTTTAGTCACTTACTAAGTGCTTCTTAACATGTAGGAGCAGATTGCTCAGGAGCACAAAGAAACTGAAGGCAGCAGATTCTGGGAGGCAGGGCTGGCCTTTGACAAAGCAAATTTCCATTTAGGATGTAAAGGTTCTATGGTACTCTTTAATTTTATTTTAAAAAAAAAAATTACCCCTTTTGGCTGTCAAGACCTGCCTTCCGTGCAGCCTGACTGATGTTGGCACCAGCTGCTCCCACATCCCTCGCTCCCTGGTACACCTCTCTGAAGAAAGAGTATTCTAGGGGAGCATCCAAACTGAGGGCAAACTTCTAAAACATGTCAAAGCAGGGAAATGAATGATGGAAGAGAGTGAATGGAGAACCTGAGACACAGGGAAGAGGAAAGAAGGGGGAATGATCAGTTGTCCTGAGCACCAGTGCTCCCTGAGCCAAGCTGTCACATAACAGACTGGCCAGGGAGAGGGGTTGGATCACCATTCCCTATCCCTGAAGAGTAAAATGGCACACCAGAGCACCTTTCCCAAACAGGGGTGCCGTGCCACATCTTGGTAGCGAGGTCAAAGCACTGGGCTTGGCAGGGCTGCTGAGCTCCTGTTGCCCTTCTGGGTGCCAGTACAGGGAGGTGCAGGTGACAACAGGCAATGACCCCAGCTGCTGGAGTACCTGTGTCACTGTGTCAGTGCTGCAGCTCTTGGTAGAAAGAACTGCCTATCTGAAAGGAGCCAAGCAGCTCCTTCAAATAACCAAGGCAGCAGTTTTCCAGGCCAAGGGGTCCCCATCTCCAGGCTCCCAGTGTCCCAGGGTCTGCTTCCAGCCTTTCAGGGAGTGCAGAGAGGAGAAAGGCAGTTGAAATCAGTGAAAGGGCCAATTGTGCTGATCAAAGGTTAGGCTCACTCCTGCTGGCATGCAAAGCAGCCTCCCTTTGAGTGCAGGGAAAGGACAGGAGACCCCGGGAGAGATGAGCTGCTGCTACTGCTACTCTGTGAACAGGGCAAGGATGCTTTCCCCCCAGCCACAGCTCTTCAGACTGGCTCGGTCCCATCAGCTCACTGCCTTATCTCTCCCCTGATGCACATGCCAATGGGAACAGGCTTATCTCTGCATCACACTTTGTCTGGGGCAAGGAATTCAAGCCCCATGAATGGCATAGCCAGACTGGGATCCTATCTGCTCACCAGGTGCCAGTCAGACACCGAGCCTGCAGGAGCAAGGGAATTGCAATACCAGGAGCTCAGAACAGCTTTGGTCTCAGCCTGTCCTCCTGCAAGCTCTGTCTGCAGAGCAAGGACCTCTTGAGCAGCCTGTGCCTTGACCCTGGCATTTCATGGCAGCAGATATGTCCAATGAGGTCTCCCTTTCCTTGCTAAGATCAAGCTGTAGGGTGACATCTGAGTCCAGAAAACTGAAAATCCTAAAAATGATGGGCAATGTACAGCTTGCAAGCTGAATGTAGTCTAAGCCAGCCCTTAGACTTGACAGGATCTAGGGAAAGCCAAACAGATCTCAGTACATCTGCCAAAAGCAAAGATGTTTGATGTCCCTTCTGCTACCAGAACCAGGGGGAGCATCAGAGGGAAGGGGCTGGTCTGAAGCCAAAAAGAAATGGTGGTTCTTCATGCAGTGCTCTCTTAGGCTGTGGGACTCCTTGCCACAGGGTTTTGGGAATGCTCAACAGGGATACAAACAACACTGGACCAAAGTCAAAGAAGACAAACCTATCAGTGGCTTAACAAAGCAGCTCTGATCAGAGAATCCCTGAATTCAGATCTCTGGGATCTGAGGGAGTATTTTGGATGGGCTGCACTACACATTTGTCTCTTTCTCACACTTATCCCAAGCACACATGACCAGCTGGTGAGATGCCAAGCTGGACAGCCATTTATCTGGGTCCTGCACACCTGCATGGCATGTGAACCCATACTTATGTAGGGCATGAACACCCTGTTGTGCCTCCTTCACAGCAGCCATCAGTTCTGCTCTGCTGGTTGCTCCTGCATTCAGTCTCCACAGGAACCACACATCCTTGCAAGCCTGGGGCAGGCAGGACAAACAAATGCTCCAGGATTTGAATTGAGCGAGAAATGTGTTCTGGTTTTGGCTGGGATACAGAAAGTTTTCTTCCGAGTAGCTGGTACAATGCTGTGCTTTGGATTTGGGATGAGATAATGATGATAACACAATGATGTTTTAGATGTTGCTAAGCAGTGTTTACATGGAGTTAAGGACTTTTCAGCTTCTCACCTCACCCCACCAGTACGGAGATGGGGGGGGCACAAGAATCTGGGAGAGGACACAGTCAGGACAGGACAGTTGACCCCCACTGTCCAAAGGGATGTTCCATACCTTATGACATCAGGATATAAACTAGGAGGAAAGCTGGCCAGGGGCCACTGCTCAGGTACTGGCTGGATATCAGTCAAGGGATGGTAAGCAATTACGTTGTGCATCACTTGTTTTGTATATTCTAATTATTTTTCCCTTCTTTTTCCATCCTATTAAACAGCTTGTACTTCAGTGCATGAACTTGTCCAATTCTCTCCTCATCCCACTGAGGGTCTGAGAGTGAGCAAGCAACTGTGTGGTGCTTAGTTGCCAGCTAAGGTCAAACCACAAAAAGTGGCAAGTTTATCAAACCAAGCAGGCTTTGCTCTGGGCAGCCCAGCCTGACAGCCCCGTGGTCACTGCTGTACTCTTCACAACATCCATGACTTCTGCCACGGGCAGGGAGCAGAGGATGGAGAGAAGGGGAAGCGGAGGGGTGCATTTCTTCCTTGCCCTGATTGCTGCAGGTGGCACTGCCCACTCCTTGGGCCTTGTAACTATTTGCACTCCCTTCAACATATTGATGCTTCCTCTCCAGATACTTCCTCTCATTTACTGCTAAGACCTTTGGCTACCACCATTTTAGGACAGAGCCATAGCTTTATAGCAGCATCCCCACTGCAACTGCCTGATTATTCTGAGTACCACTGGCCTCTGTTCTGGGCTCACAGCTCTGTCCTACTCCAGGACAGTGACTAGTGACGAGTGACTTGTCACCTCCCCCAAAACACCGTACCTTTCATTTCAGGACATAAACATTTAAAAGAAACAACACCTAAAAACAAACATGCCAAAATCTCATGCCAAGCCTAGCATGTACTGCACATCAGCCCCAGCAGATCCTGACAGGAATATCTCAGTTCTCTGTTCCAGCTCTATGGGTTTTTCAGCCAGGTCTGTTTCCTTAAATCCATTACCATGTTTCTGTGTCTGCTTTTTTAAACCAAAGTAATTTCTTCCATGAGAAATTTCTCCTATGTTTGCAAATAAGCAAGTTGCATTAATAAAACAAGGGTGGACTTACTTGAGAGTGGCAAAAGGAGAAAAAGGAGGCAGAGCTCCACTGCTTCCATTACCTTCACATTGCTTGCTGCAGGTGGTAGGAGGGGAGAAGAGCTGTGCAGCAGCCTATCTGCTTCCCTAGCTGCAAGCCTGCTGTCCCACTCCCTCCCCTCTTCCCCCAACCCACTGTGTCCATCCCATGGGGCTGAGGAGCCCCATGACATGTGGCACTGAGGGTAGTGAGTATTTCCAGTCCCTCTGTGTGTGCCTGGCACAGATCACATCTCAGGGTAATCATCTTTGAAGGCTCCTTGTTTCTGAGGTCTTGCATCTGTCACAAAGGAGTATTTCCCATCTGCTGGGATTTACTCCAGGTTCCTGGGACCCAGCTGATTCCTGCCTACCCATCCTCAGTCAAGAGTAGTCACATCAATCTCTAGTGTGGCTTCAGCTAATATCCCCAGGGCAGCAGGGAGCACATCAAGAGTTTCAGCTGGTAACTCTGCACATGACTTTGCCGAGGCCATGGCAGCCTAAAGTCACACCAGGGATTCCCCTGCTCCAAGACCTGGTGGTTTGGAGCTAGGTGGCTCCTGTTACCCAAGGGGGTGGGTACATACAATGCAGAGAAAGGCCAGACCCAGAATTGTGGGATGCCCTGGGACATGTACTGGGAAATTTGAGACTTGCAAACCTTTTGACTTCCCAGGATGGAAGGATGGCATTAGGAACAGCCATGTTTCCAGACCAGGCCCTTACCCACCACTGTACAGCCAGTGCTGAGGAACCCAGTGGCACAGGCAATGCAACATAGATCAGCAATGATTTTCAGTGAACCTTCAACTCCACCAGGTTTAACCACAGTGACCTTTCAGCACCCATCCCACCCCATCCTAGCTGGCTGGTTCTTCAAGGCCCACTGCCAGCCATTGAAGAAGAGCCTCCACACCCTTATCTTCACTTTCTGGAGCCCAGGGAGGAAAGAGAAGGCCCCTCCAGACACTATGGACTTGTGGGCTTCCCTCTGTGGAAAGCTTTGCTGGGAGACTGCAGGCATGCAGCAACATCTACAGAAATTCAGGGTGTACTGCAGGCTCTCAGAGAAGCAGAGCCAGCAGCAACAGGGAGCCAAACCAGAGCTCTTTAAATATACATCAGCTTTCCACATCACCACCTTCCCATGGCAGACAGAAATGTGAGAGACACATCTCAGGCACTGAGCAGTAATTAGAAAAGGCGAAGCTTGGATTTGTTTCTATATTTTGCGTATCAAAGCTCTGAAGCAAGGGAGGCTTTGGTGCAATGAGTCTTGAAATATTCTCTACAGTCTCCTGAATCCTAAGAAGCAGCAGCTCAGCCTGCTTCGCTAAGAAAAGAGAAGCTGATGGGCTCAGTGTGACCAGTTCTTGGCACTGGTTGGTGCTGTACTCTTCCAAGGGAAACAGAAGAAACCTGAAGCTATAATGTATCCCTGAGGAGGTTTCTCCCACTCCAATCAGCCTATATTACATGCTGTGAGAAAAGCAGTTAAGAGATTTGTGAGGGTCATGAACCCTTAAGGCTCTGCGATCCACGTGGTTTTGCTCATGGTGCTGCTGGGAGTTCAGGTTTAAAACACCTGCAGTGCCTGTGGGAGGTACCAAGCTTGGGACATCCCTTGTACCGACACAGTCTCTATTTATCCAGCACCTAACAGCAGCCTGCTGCCTGTGCTGAGGCATTCTCCCAGCCCAGGCTGGGGTTTACAGTGCAGATAGGGGACAAGCCAGGAGCGCCTTTGGACTACAGCTCAGTGAGGCACAGACGATTTTGAAGGCCCCTCCAGACACTATGGACTTGTGGGCTTCCCTCTGTGGAAAGCTTTGCTGGGAGACTGCAGGCATGCAGCAACATCTACAGAAATTCAGGGTGTACTGCAGGCTCTCAGAGAAGCAGAGCCAGCAGCAACAGGGAGCCAAACCAGAGCTCTTTAAATATACATCAGCTTTCCACATCACCACCTTCCCATGGCAGACAGAAATGTGAGAGACACATCTCAGGCACTGAGCAGTAATTAGAAAAGGCGAAGCTTGGATTTGTTTCTATATTTTGCGTATCAAAGCTCTGAAGCAAGGGAGGCTTTGGTGCAATGAGTCTTGAAATATTCTCTACAGTCTCCTGAATCCTAAGAAGCAGCAGCTCAGCCTGCTTCGCTAAGAAAAGAGAAGCTGATGGGCTCAGCGTGACCAGTTCTTGGCACTGGTTGGTGCTGTACTCTTCCAAGGGAAACAGAAGAAACCTGAAGCTATAATGTATCCCTGAGGAGGTTTCTCCCACTCCAATCAGCCTATATTACATGCTGTGAGAAAAGCAGTTAAGAGATTTGTGAGGGTCATGAGCCCTTAAGGCTCTGTGATCCACGTGGTTTTGCTCATGGTGCTGCTGGGAGTTCAGGTTTAAAACACCTGCAAGTGCCTGTGGGAGGTACCAAGCTTGGGACATCCCTTGTACCGACACAGGCTCCATTTATGCAGCACCTAACAGCAGCCTGCTGCCTGTGCTGAGGCATTCTCCCAGCCCAGGCTGGAGTTTACAGTGCAGATAGGGGACAAGCCAGGAGCGCCTTTGGACTACAGCTCAGTGAGGCACAGACAAATTCCAGACTCAATCCATTGAAACATGATTTGAGTGCAAATGAGAAGCTCAGGCACTGCTTCTGTGTTGCTCTAGTGAGCACCAGTGACCCTCAGGGTACACGGGTGAACTTTGTTCCTCAGTTAAGCCCCTTCTGAGCTAAGCTAGGAGCTGCAGCAGCATCATGGGCTGTTTCCACAGTCTTTCTCACCTGGAAAGCTTTTGTGTGCTCCTATGCAGCAGCCAAGGATTCAGGCAGCTTGCAGAGAAATGCTGAGTACATGGCCCTGTTGTGCACCCATCTTCTGAGGAGCACCCAAGAGAGTGATATCCCCTCACCCCCATGCTGGGTGCCCTGCTGCCTGCACAGGCTTCCTGGGCCAGGCCTGCTCCAGTTACAGCCCACCAAAGAGGAATCTTCAGATTGCTGGGGGACTGTGCTGGGTGACCTTCTGCCTGTCACCATCACTTGCTTGCATTAGGGTAGCACTTTGAACAAGTCACTCAGCAACTGTGCAACTTGGAACCAGTCGGGGGGAAACAAGAGGTAAACAGAGTATTTGCTAGTGGACTCATTATCCCATTTTTTACTGACTGGGGTCTGGCATGACAAATGTGGCTGTCTGACTTTGCTCAGGGAACAAAAATTAGCCCAGGAAGACAAGATCTCAAAAGGTCCAGCTTTTTCCAAAAAGCAAACACTGCCAAGTTCCTGGGTTGCTTCCTCTACATTCTTGTGGTGCACAGGAAAGAATGGTAGCTCTCAGCCCCCTCTGCTTCAACCCCAGCTTTGACAGGGTTCCCAGAGCAAGGCAAGGCTGGGAAAAGCTCTGAGCATTGGCCACAAAGAGGGCACGATCTTGCAGCATCTCTCACCAATGTGAGCTTGGCCAGGTGGGACTTTGACCGCAGTAAAAAAATGCCATTAGTATCAGGAGCAATGCAAGCCAGATCCTTTCTCATTTTTCAGTTTCTGTGTGTTCCCAGCAGCACTAGGAAGCTGAACCAAAAGCCAGTTTCTCAGCCTCTCTAAGCCTGCCTCAGCATCTGACCAGAACATGAACCACAGCTGGGAAAGCCTGAATGCACACAGCATATTCACAGAAAGGAGAATATCTCTGAGTAATAGTTATGAGTGCAATGGCATCATTACTCTGGGCTGCTGCAGCTTTTGTGGTGCTGTTTCTGTTGGGCTGTGGAGATGCACTGTGACATTGCTGTTATCTATGATGCAGGAAGCGGAGAGGCACAGATCCCCAGCATGTCACAGATTATGGACTTGTAGCACAAACATCTTTCTGCTGCTCTTTTACAGCTGAAGCTGTCAGTAAAATACACACATACATTCCAACAGAAAAAACACCCTTATCCTTCTCCACTGACAGATCCATCAGTGTTGTGTTGTTCCCTATGGCTTGCAGCTGTCTATGCCACAGCTCCTCCATTAGCCCAAAATAAGATGTTCTCACCGACCAGCCCCTGAGTGCAGGGCTGGGCACTAGGGCACACCCATCACATGCTTGCCTGAATGAAGGCACCTGAATTTCATCTCTCTTCTTCCTGTGTTTAGAAATTTCTAGCAATACACAGTGGGCTGGTCTAGAGTTCGTGGCACAGGCAGGGGTGGGTATGTGCAGACCAGTCTGGAATCAGCTTTTCTCCAGGAAACCTTGTCTCCCTAATGCTCTGAGTACTGCAGCAGGCTGGCTGGTGCTCAGGAGGCCCTGCACTGCAAGGCAAACACCAAGGCTCATATCAGGCATATACAGAGGCACAGCAAGCAGAGGGAGGAACATCGAGACCACAGCTGGGAGTCAGCTCACAGAGATGTCCCTGAACCCTCCTCTCCCCCAGCTTCTGTCACCTCTAAGTGGCACAGATCTACATCCTTCACCACTCTTCCTGTCATCCTAGCCCCCAGCAGGCAAGTGACAACTCCAGGAGAGCAGAGGTGGATGCAGAG
Source organism: Emberiza elegans (assembly GCA_024865655.1). Classification (NCBI taxonomy): domain Eukaryota; kingdom Metazoa; phylum Chordata; class Aves; order Passeriformes; family Fringillidae; genus Emberiza; species Emberiza elegans. Next base: position 19,202,644 of record JALJVW010002597.1, on the reverse strand, counting down.
AAATCCATGAAGGGTGTGAGCCACCATACCTGAGCAGGAAAATTCAAAGTGGGAATGCAAACATTTCCTGATCCAATGTGCAAAATGAGGGCCTTGAGCTCACTGTTTATGCCCCTAAAGTGCTACATTTCTTAGTAGGTGTCCCAGAAATGTGAAACTGCTGAATGGAGTAATTTTCCCAGAGTGCACTGTTAAATATATTTGGAATATTATTATAAAAGATGACCTTCCAATAACAGGAAATACTGCACAAATCTCTTGTGGAGAACAGGGAGCATCAGGGAGGCAGCCCAGGCCAATTATAGTGACATATTTGACTTCCCAAAACCTAGGCTTACAACAACCTAGAAAAGCATAGAAGATTGTATTTTAAGTCTGTGATGCCTGTACCTTTTCCCAATTTAGGAAGTGTCACCGTGATATTTTCTGAAAAATCTCTTCACCAGGATTTCTTCTCCTGGGAAGATGAGAAGCTTCAGCTTCTCCATGTTTTGCTGCTCTGGAATGTGGTCTGGAGATTGTTTATCCAAACATGTGAATTGTTTTTAATTAATGGCCAATCACAGACAGCTGTGTCAGACTCTCTGAGTTAGTCACAAGCTTCTATTATCGTTCTTGCTAAGCCTTCTGAGGTATCCTTTCTCTTTCTTTAGTATAGTTTTAGCATAGAATAATTAATATAATATAATATAATATAATATAATATAATATAATATAATATAATATAATATAATATAATATAATATAATATAATATAATATAATATAATATAATATAATATAATATAATATAATATAATATAATATAATATAATATAATATAATATAATATAATATAATATAATATAATATAATATAATATAATATAATATAATATAATATAATATAATATAATATAATATAATATAATATAATATAATATAATATGTCAGCCTTCTGAGAACATGGAGTTAAATTCTCATCTCTCATCTTGTCCTGGGGACCTCACAAACACCACTAGGAAGCCAACAAGAAGAGGTGAACTTTCAGCAAGGGCCTAGAAACTATAATCTAGAAAGTGAAAGAATATATAACACTGCCTGCTGATACACAGGGACCCTTTCTGAAGCTTCAGGTTTGGCAAAATACCCTAAAAGGTGGGTTTGCCCTTCTGGGCAGCTTAGAAAGACAGGCTTGCCCTTGCAGTATCTGAGCCAAATCCCCTGTCCCCTCTGGCAAGCCAATGGCCATCCTCTTGTTACATGTTGACAAAATCCTTCTTGGATTCCACTGAAACTTTTTCTCCCCATTACACCAGCTGAGAAACCATTCCAGAACCTCACTGCTTTCTGATGCCCACAAAGCCTTCTTTCAGCCTGCTCTTATTTGTGAGCAGCCCTTCTGACAGCAGTAGTAACTCCCACGCTTTGCAGGAAATGCCCTGTTTGAGAGGATTGCCATTTGCCTTTCTCCAGGCTGTATCATTTTCACACAGACTCATGGAAAGGCTGTTTGAAAGAGTGGCTCTGCTCTGTGTCCAGACAGTTTCTAAACACCTGCAAGAATAGAGGCTCCACCACATCTCTGGAAATCTGTGCCACTTCTTTCTTGGTCACCATCATAGAAAAAAGAACTGGTTCAAGAACTGCCTGTGCTCCAGCTTGTGCCCACTCTTGTCCTGCCACTGAGCATGACTGAAAAGAGCCTTGCTCTGCTTTCTTTGCCCCTTCCTTTCAGACACATGTGAGAAACCAGTCTTCATTTTTGACACCAATATGATGCAGCAGCACTCCAAGGATCTCTTTCTTCGAGACTCTTTCAAGGACATAGACCCCAGCCAATAGCTGAGCTTTTTATATGCATTTTTTCATACTTTCTGACACTGCAATTAGTAGCAGCGGACTGTAAACTTGTCTAGACTTGAAAGTAATCTAATTTCTTCCACATGATATTCTGAACCTCCTCCGCCCTGCTGATTCTCCTACCTTTCCATAAGTATCAAATTCTACCAGAGGACACCACTGCTTCTGTTCATGAAAACATTACACCAGTCCTTAGATCCATCCCTAAGGAACATCTCCAGACCCTTAAGCCTGGTCAGTACACTCTTGTGAAATACTCTCTGCTGTCATCTCCTCTTGAGCTAGCTTTTACCTTAATTGTCAGCTCTACTGATTTCCAAATACTTCAGTTCCACTGGTTTCTCAGTGGCATCCTATCAAAATTGTATTTGAAGGATAAATAGATCTTCCACATCTCCTAAGTCTAGAGAAACAGCTGTCTTCTCAAAGAAAGAAATCAGATTTATCTGTCATGATCTGCCAGGAGCAAAAGTCATGTTTCTTTTTATGACCTTTTCCATTTACCTCTACTAATTTGTCCATCCTTCACAAGTGGCCCAAAAGCTTTAAATATTGCTGAGGTCAGACGTGGCAAAGCCCATGCCCAGAGAACACTTATCGTCCTTATTCACTAGGGATCCTACCTTTGCTAATCTCTAATCAGGTGTTATTCACAGTTTGAAGGATGCATCAAAGCTCCATACCAGATGCTTGTCATTTGCATGCAAGCCTTTCAGAGTCTGGAAATGCAAATTAACCATACTGACCACATCCAGTATTTGAAGTTCTGCTTCCACCCTGATGTGATCACAGACTGCCTGGTACCTAACGCTCTCTCTCAGCTGGTCATCTAAAGAGGGGGAAAATGCTGATGGTGTAATACAGCTGATTCAAGCTGAAAAGCAAATTGAGAAGGCCCAGAGTGGGAATGAGATAGCTGCCTCTAGTGGCTTATGCCCAGAGGGTGCAAAATGCTGAGAGCCTCTTCCAGGTGGCATCAGGGCTGCTTTCCCTACAGGCATCACCCACAGGTTTGGTCTAGGCCTTCCAGGAGCTCCAGCACAGAAGGAGATGCTTTATTTTATTCCCTGCATTAAGAATGTTTGTGCAGCTGGCAGATGGGTAACTGTTGTGGTAAAAGGTTGTGCTAGAAATAAAGTAGGTTAGGAGTAGTAGATCAAATTAAGAGAAAAACATGCTAGTAGCTTGGCTGAGGAACAAATGAGGACAGCATGTAGCATCGACAGTTAAAATTAAACACACTGTCCTCATTTGTCCCTTAGCTACCCAAGCAGGTTTCTTACATGTTGCTGCCAGATTATTTTCTATGCACACACAGAAAGCAAGTCCATAAAGTATCTGTGCAATAATCCATCTCTCCAGAAGCTGTGTCATCAGTATATGTCCTCGGGACACTGACTCTGTGCAGGGATTAGGTGGATGGGTATATAAGAAGTATCTGGCACTTTGCTGAGGATATCAGAACATGACTTTTTTATGGCTTTTTCCCCCCTTCTGAACTAGAAATCCTGTTGAGAAAAGAAGCAGATTCTGATGCTTGTTCAGTGCCTGCAAAAATCTGTGTTTCTATTGGCATTGATAACGACTCTCTTGTTTAAGTTTAAGAGCTCCCTAACGTGCATTTTTAAAAAAATCTTTTCCTCTCCACATCCAAACCAATTTTACACAATGGAGCAGGGTGAAGATTTTCAGATACCATTGTCTGAGCTGATACCCTCAGATTCTATGAATGTCTTCTGTCATTATATCAATGCCTATGACCATTCATTTTCCCATCTCAAAATCAGTCTGAACCCAGAGTAAGAGTTCAAGGTAACATGTTTCCCACATGGTTGAGCTATTCACTACTCTAGCACAATGGCTCTGTGGACTTCCAGCCTCCCTCAGCTGCTCCTCAGGGGGCTCTGGATCCAGTGAGAACACCCTGGATGCACCAAGGTGTCTCAAACAGCTCAAGCATCCATCTATATTTCAGCAACTAAATCTTACCTTTGCCTATGCAGCTTGAAGAGATGCATGGCTCACTGTGTGGCATTTTCCTCCAGACTGTGCTGGCTGCCTTTACTCCATTTATTCTGGCTGAAATGGGATTGCAGAGCCCCCTGGCACTGAACAATTGATGTCTTCTCCATCCCACTGCTAACCATTAGACAATCCAAGCTGGATCAGCAGGTTGCCTCCTGTGGAGCACAGCAGATGATACCATTAAACCATGTTTGCCCCATCTCCAGACAGCACTGGACACAGAGGTTTGACACTGCTGATGATCATGGTGTGATTTAGATGTGCTGTTAGTCACCATAGCTTATCCTGTGCCAGCAAGACTGAGTTTATGCTTAGATGTCATCCTCAGACACACTCACTCAGGTCTCAGGCACATTTACTGAAGTCCCTAGGTGTGACATTACCAGGAAAAGCTCAGAGAAAATTCAGCAAGAGGTCACCCAAGTCACTGCCTATAAACCACCATCAGATCTGTGGTTTCTGACATAGCACTTTACAGAAATGGAGAAGGCTGTTGAAAGGCAGATGCATACATACACAAAATCAGTATATTAAAAGGCAAAAGAGCCATTTGACAGATAGTGAGCATGAAAAAATGAAAAGCAAATGGGATGCTAAAATATTTTATGCTACATACTCATCACAAAGAAAGGGAGTTGTGTTTTTAATGAGCAAAGATGTATCATTTCACTTACTGAGCCTTCCAGCTGATGATAAAGAGACTTGCTTTAGAGCAGCAAGATTAAACAAGGTGCAGATATGGGTTATAAATTGCTATGTACCAAATGTGAACAGATTGCCCTTAAATGTCATTCTTATGTAAATAAATCAATCCTAGTTGAAAGGAACAGCATGGGAGGAGGTGAAAGAAAAAGCAGTGTACCTGCCTCCCCTTATGCCTCATAAAGGATCCAGCTTTACTAAGAGATCTGCTCCAGGCTTTATTCACCAGTGAGGTTATTCACAAGGCCTCAGCATGTGTATCATCCCTTTGTGTGCTGAGGGAACCTGGGCAACAACAGATTCTGCTAAACCCTGATGTGGCTCATACAAAGCTTCTTTAGCCTCCTGCACCTGGGCTTGGAGGTACCGTGGATCACCTTGATCCTCAGGAGGAAAGACTTCTGTCTTACCCCACAAGCATTCACAGCACAGCCTTTGCCCTGGCTTAGAACCCCAGCAAGCCCTTCAGCCCTTCACATGAGTCAGCCACCCAACCCTGCAGGCTTCAAATCATGAAGACCTTTTCTTGTGTGGGGCTCTGCACCTCAACTCATGAGAACTCAGCACTATTGAAGGAAGCAAGACACAAGACAGCAGCAGCCTGAAGACCCAGGAAGTGATGAAAGCAGATTGTCCTCTCTTTGCTTCCATTGTCTGAAATGCAGATCCTGTCCCCCAAAAGGTTGCAGAGAACCATGAAGTGATAGCAGAAACTCAGCCTTGGTGAAATGAGATTTGCAACAAGGCAGTTTCCCCCAGTGCCTTTGGGTCCCCTTTGAGGAAGTAAAAAGGAGTAAAGAGAGCACGCTGGCTACCTGAGGCCTTACTTCTGCTGGGTGCTGCACCATCACTGAGGGACCACAGCTGTCAGTCCATGGATTAAAATGGCTGGGAAATCTCTGTTCAAGGCACTGCCAGGAGCAGGGAGCACCAACAGGAGTCAGCTGCAAAAGTCTGAGAGAGACTGATAGAGCAAGGAAAGACACTGCAGGGAAAGAAGGTGGTCTCTCCTCAGCATCCCTCCCTGCACACATTTGGAAGACAGGGGAGTAAGAGGATGAGGCTAGTCCAGGATCACTCTTTTTGAGCAAAATGGAAAAGGGATTGCAAAGGATTGAGAAGCTCAGAGAGTAGATGCCAGAACAACCTAATGTATCCAGACATCCAGGAAGGCACAGAGCCTCAATGCTTTATCCAGGTCTTCTAATGCTTATGGTGTTTCATTAAAATAAGCTACTGTATAGAAGGAGGATTAGAGGGCAGTAAAAGCATACCTATCTTTAAAATTGGCATTAGTGATGATCCTGGGAATTACAGACCAATGAGCCTTAGTCTGAACTAAGGCAAATTAGCTGAAAAGATAATTAAAACTCAAAGAATAAAACATCTAGATGACAGTGGTGATATAACAGGAACAAACCAACACAGCTTCAGCAAAAGTATTCATGCCTCACACAACTTCTAGAATGCTTTGTGCATGTCAGCAAAACAGCAGATAAAGGAAAAGTAAGGTGGTTTATTTAGACTGTCAAAAACCCTCCATCTACACTCCTCAAGCTGACTGGCACTATTTGAAAGCAAAGCAGTCAAAAGCAAGATGTAAGCAGCTATTGAAGATCAAAAACAGGTTCAAAGAACTGCTGAAACACAATCAGTGGTCAATCTGGTGAGTGATTTCACAGGTAGCAGCAGCTGTATGGGCAATAGAATTAACAAATGATCACAGCCCAAGGAGTCTTCAGCATTCTCCTCCTGCCTTTGTGTAGCTCTATTACAAGAGCACCTCTGCCACCTCTTCAAGATCACACAAAAGTGTCTGTGTTCACCTGTCCTGAAGGAAACCATGGAAAGCCAGTTGAGCCTGTGCTATCAGTCTACATTTCTCCCATAAATTTTATACTACTCAAAGGACAGGGAAAGGGGGAGTCTCAAATCCTCACTTCCTGGTGGCATACCATTTCCTGAGCCTCTCAGCTTGTCTCATCCCTCTATAGATTGTCAAACCACACAATCACAGAAACAGAAGCTGGAAGTTGCATTTGTTAAGCATTTTAAAAGCCCAGATAAAAGGAAATTCAACAACAACAAAAAAAAGTATTTACAGCAATATAACTTTGAGCCAACTCATTTTGGAGCTGCCTCTTGTGTTGTGATGTGTTAGGGGGACCACAGCTGGGATGATGCAGGGCTCTTAATGACCAACACAAGTGGAGCACAGCAAGCAATGCTGACAGGAATCATCTTTCCTTGCCAGATATGGCACCCCAAAGGGTGCCCACAAGGAAAATGCCCTCTGGGCTGTGTGTTGTCAAGGCCAACACAGCATTTGGGTGCATAAAGAATGAGATACAAACAACAAAAACCTGATAGACCCAGACTAGCTCCATTTGGTGGAGCCTGGTACTAAAGACACCAAGGTTGTTGGTTCAATCCCCATATGGGCTATTCACTTAAAAGTTGAACTCGATGATCCTTGTGGAACTTGGGATTAGTTCCAACTCAGAAGATTCTGTGATAATAGCCTGTGCCTGCTCTGCCACTGTGTCACCCAAGTGCAGCCCTATTTGACTCTGGGATTGAAGCATAGGACACATGAGGGTGAGTGCCATTTTCTGGCTTTGTCTCTGACAGCTCTGCCAAATGACACAGTAGGAAACAGAGAGCGTGGCAAAAATGATTAGAAGACAGTAGAGCCTTCTGATGGGGACAGATAGGGAGATTGAGGGGGTGTAATATAGAAAGAAGATGAATGCAAGGGATGGGAAAAATAGGTAGAAAATAACACTTGGACAGGCAGAAGTAAATTGTTCCCTCATATAGGCTGCCCAATAATACCAGAAGAGAGGACATGCAATTAGAATGAAAGGCAATGAATTTTGAACTGATGAAAGGAAAAACTATTTTTAGACAATGAATACTTAACCTGTAAAGTTCACTGCCATGTGATTTTACAGAGGACGGAGGCTTAGCAGCGTTCAGAAGAGAAAAAGCCATTGATATGAATAATGAAAATATTCATTGTTACACTTGACAGAATAAAATCTGTCTGGAAAGAATTTTAACTCCTCCAGGCCCAGTAAGAACTTCTGCTGCTTGACTAGGAGGGGAAAGGGGAGATGTCTCCTGGGCACGCTTTCTGTTCTAAATTGTGGATGTCTACCACAGTGGCTGCCACTTTCTCTATAACTCACAGTGCTGGGAAGAGAGAGAGGACAGAAACTAATCAGAGGGACACCAGAGATGCTCTTGTATGATAATTCCAGCAGTCTGGTAGAAGGGATTTTAGTTGCTTTTCATTTCCATCCCTGCATTGTTCAACCATCTGCCGGTTCCCAAGGCCAAAGCAGCAGTTTAATATCTCTCTGCAGGAAAGGAGAATTCAGCCTGCTTTCTGCATTCTGCCAGATGAGGCTATTGTTTCAGCTCTTGCAAATCTGACCAAAGTATCTCTCCTTGGCAGAAGAGTTGGCTGGTTTTCAGTTAATCTTCTTGACATCACCCATAACTTCAGTATTTTCATAGAAAAACCAGTTATAAAATAATTACACTGACCTGAAGCTGGAGAGTAAATACTTAGGTGCTAATGATTCTTTCAGGGATTTACAGAGGAGACTTGTCTCAGTGCCATTTTACACTCAGTATTTACCCATCACTCAGAAGAGCTCAGCTTCACTTACTGCTGGTCACTGAGATCAGCACTGATGGTTCCCCATGAGGCATGTTGCATTATCCCTTCTTCCCAGAAGTGAGGAATGTGGTTTGCCATCTCTCCCAAGGAGAAAACTTGTAACCAATCTCTTAAGCCTTCATTCTGTGGCCACCTTTCCCTGCCTAGGTGTGATCACATTAACTCTTCTCTCTGTGGACCATCTTCAGCTCAAGAATACAAAAGATTTCACTAAGATTGCCTCAGCAGCCAACACACCAAGGAAGCAGATAGGTAAAACCATCTCCATGTGGACCTGAAAAATTAACATGTGAATTAAGCAGCCTGTGTGAGCACAAAATGCAAATGCTTAAAACGTCCCTGCAGGGCCTATAAGGCACAATTATTGCTCCCTGAGTAGCTAAGTGCATTGCAATACATCAACCAGGCAACCCTCCAGCTGCCTGCTTCCCTTGCTAGGCCTGCCAGAGCCAGCCACTGTGCAGGCACAGCTGGGGGAAACTCTGCTGCTGCTCTGCCTGCAATGCCTTAGCTCAGCCCAGCAGGTACAGGCACAGCCAAGACATGGCAAGCCCACGTCTGGCTTCTTCTTCTCTCCCCAGAGAAGGCCTGGGGAATGCCACCAGCCTTGGTGTTCAGCCAGGCGGCTTCTGCTGGGATTTGGGCTTGATCATCCCAAGCACACCACAAGGAGCTGAACCCATTTCCCTTTTGGCTCAAGAACTCTAAGAAACATCCTGAAACTGGCTCAGTCCCACCAAGGCCCATCTAGCCACCAGGAGCCTATCCAATTTTCTCCTGAACATAAGTATAGTTTAATCATACACAACATCCTGTGGCAAGGACTTCTACTGCTTAGCTACACACTGTGGGAAGAACACATGGTTTCTCTTTTGAACATCAGCACAGCTTGATGAGCTCCTGGGTCTTGCATTGGACAAGTGATAAATGAAAAGCTGGTGAGAGGAGAGGCTGTGTTTCAGGCAGTGTTTCCTGCCCTCAGGGGAGGATTGCAGAGGCTGAAGGGGATGCACTAGTCCTAAAAGAAGGTTGTGTTAGCTGTGACTTTCTCTCTCCCTATCAGAAAGCCAAGGTGCCTAATCCAGGGCTCTGTGAGTCCAGGTGAGGTACCTGTCAACTTGTCCTTGCAGGTCCAGATGAGTGGCAGATGTTTGCTCACTCTCATGCACCACGCACAACTGCACTCAGTAGCCCTTGCTCCCAGGTACTTTTGAGGGATACGCCAAGTTATATCCCCAGGGAATAAATCAAATCTATGCGGTACTAGAGGGGAAAAATAGGAAAGAACTGAGAGCAGAATGCACAGCAAAGAGTAAGCAACTGTTTGTGATGGAGTGCTACTGAAAATACTGGAAGTGATGCTGAACTTAGCATCAAAGAACAGTACAGTCTATACCAGGCATGAGGAATAGTCTGGCACCCATGGGGGTTGTGATAAACCCAGGAAATTACTAATCTGTCTGAAGAAAAAGGAAGAAAGAGATAAAAAATTTCTTCCTGTGGAGGATAAAGTGGATTTTTATTACCCGTGCAGCAAGGTATCGGGACTGTTTTTGTGAATTACTTTAGGTGATTATACACATGGCTAAGTAGGATGAAGTCAGAAGATGGTTGGTCGTCTTCTGGGAAGACATGAATTAAAGGGATTTTAGAAGATGAATAAAGAACTCCAGATAAGGCTCTAATGGATCAGAGGATACTGCAGCCATGCTGTTGCTACATTAGGGTAAGAGCTGCCTGGGGGAGGCTTTTCAGCAGCAATTAACCCATAGTCAGTCAACCTTTTTAAAATGGTAGCAAAGGCAAGTGTCAGTGAACTGCTTACAGATTGCGCCTGTCAGACCTTGAAATGCCTCTTCCTCACTCCCTTGTGTAGCCCCAGACAAAGGCAGCCAGCTGAAACCTACAGAAAGCCTGTAATTTTTCTGCAGAGATGCTGAGAAAGAACACTGCCTGCTCCTCTCCCTCTGCCTTGCCTTGCAATTGATTTGGCAGTTTTTAAGGTCCCCGATCTCAAAGGCTGTTGAATTCTTTAGTGGCCGTGGCCAGGCAAGAGACAGCTCCTGGTTTCTGACACCTATACTTTACAGTCTAGGATGTGAAATAAGCTTGCCAAACTCATTTCACACAGTAGCTGCCATGCATTCACCAGGCCTTAATAACAATAATTGACAAATATTTTTCTAAGTAGAAAATACACTGTTCCAAGAAAATCTCCTCACTTGAATAATGTAGAGGACAGCTAACCTTTTCCCTGGATGAAAAGTCACCTTTACTGAACTTAGATAAGACTGCAAAAAAAAAAAAAGACAAATAACTTCCCATCTTCCTTCTGTGTTCAAAATCCCACTGTCCTTCATAGCAGGGTTTATGCTATGTCTTGAGGATACCAGAGCAGAACCCCCGGAGAACAGCTCCTGCAGAAGCAGTGCTTATTAAAAGGGCAGGAGGGAAACACCAAGTCTGTCATTGCAGAGGCAAGAAAACCAAGAATAAAATGCTGGGAATATTTCTGCAGGAGACACAAATCATCCCAGCTGGCAGTGAGGAACAGAGCTTAGTGGAGAGGAGCAGGGGAGTGGACTTCAATGGCTAATGTGTTTGACTGTTTCCACAGCTGGACACAAGAGAAGGGACCAGCATGAATTTCTACAGCCTGTTTTATGCAAGTGGGATGAGCCACTGGCTTGCCAGGCCTAAAAATTACTGGTTGTGCCTGTAAAGCTCTGAAAAAACAATCTCCAGTGTGGCCACGAAAGAGTCATTGCCTGTGACCCATCCATACGTCCCTATCACATTCAGGCTGAAGCACAGGCTGAGTCAAACTCAAGCACACCCAACCCCACTAAAGAGCAGTGCCTGGTCACCTGGAGGATAAAGTCCTTCTCCCAGAACTCTTCCAATTAAAAGCACTCCTTTTGGTGTCTTTGCTGAGTAGAACAAGGGAAATCTGATCGTTGCTTGTCTGCTATTGAATGTGCTGGGTTTGCAGCCCAGGAAATAGAAACATGTTGGCAAGTCACGATCTTCTGATGTGAAAAGCTTGCACAAACAAACTCTGGAGAGGCATCAGCCACCCAGTGACACGAGGGCATTCTTCACTTCCTCACTCCTCTTTTCTTCTTTGACCCTCAGCAGAGAAGCTTCCAAAGCATTCCGGTAGGTACTCAGTTCAGCCTGCCTTTCAACAGCCAAAACAGTTTTACTCATTTCTGCTTCCATGTTTCTGCCAGAGCTGAGCAGACAGAACTACTGCAGTTCAAGCTGAGAGGCAGATAGCAAGGGTCAGGATTTCCTACGGTCCTGCAAGCTGCTTCTGCAAACCCTGTGATGGCTGCAGATTGCCCTGTGCTGTCTGTCCTGTGTTCCCTCATTGGCCTGCTCTGAGTGAACAGGGCTGGTTGTTTTACACACACACAGATACAGACTTCCCCACTGTGTCTCCAACCTGCTGCTTTGTGCTCTCCTGGGCTCATGTAGAAAATGCCTTGTCCTTCTTCCTCAGTTTCCCCAGGTATAAAGATTAAGTTTTTGCTGCGTTTTCCCAAGGAGTTGCAACCCATTACTAATTAGTGCCTGCAAAATGCTTTCAAGCTCCTCAAAGGAAAGTGCAAAAGAAGGACTAAATATCATTAACAGCTTTATTTTACACACAGCACAAAATTAATGAGGGGTTGGCTCCTCGTGAACTGCAACTACCATCCTGCTGAGTAAATTTTTCTTTCATGGCAGGTATTGTGCACATTGTGTTCCTGGAGCACTCCCATATGGAATATTAACCTCTGAACTGAACTGCTACCAGCTCCTGGTGTCTGCTTTCTTACCAAGCCTGCTGATCTGCCATGCACAGCTTTTCTGTTCACTTCCCTGGAGATACCTGGGCTGCTGGTGACAGGAGATGGACACCAAAGGGGGAAAGTCAGGAAACATTTCAAAGGGATGAGGTGTCTGCTTCCAGGCTTCTAATAAAGGGCACAAGAAAGCAGAAATTAGCTGATACCAGTCTCTGAATTGAATTGTTCTGAGGATTTCTCCAATAAGCTTATCCAGAGTGTTTCTGTTACCACTTTGCCACTGTTGGGGCTTTCAAATGACAGCCTGGTGTCCCTGCTGATTTCAGGGCTCACAGACACTCAGGGACTGTGAAAGAAGTCACAAAAACACTGTTCTTGCTAATTTAAAAGTCAGGTCTCCTGTTGAGCATTTTTGAAGTTGGAAGGAGCATTGCCTCAATGCAGTTCATGGAATGGGTCTTTGCTGGTGTACCTGCTGCCTTCATATGCCAAAGATTTGTCTGCTGGGGAAAAAGCAGTTCCCTCAGCAGAGACAAGGACACAAAAGGTCCCAACCAAATCCCAGGCTCCTCCAGGCACCTGGCACTGGGTGTTAGGGGCTCCTGCAGCCAGGCTCTGCAGCACTCTGTGTTCCACAGAGATCCTCTGCCTCTGTGGTGGGGAAGCACAGAGCCAAGGGGTTCACAGCCACTGATGTCCCTGTCCATCTTTCACCCTACCATCAGGTCACCTGCATTCTTTACTACGCCCCACAGTCCCTCAGGACAGTCAGGGAAAAGCAGCCAAGCTCAACACAGAGTTAGGGCTGCCAAAAGCTGGATTTTCTATCACAGTCTCTTTCTTGCCCACAGACTGGATTACCAGTTGGCACAGAGCTCTTGGAAGAGGGTGAAGAAGTGTCATGAAACAGAGTGAACAAAGCTGTCAGCTGCCAGGGCTGCCCGAAGTCAGTACAGCCTGCACATAAAGTGCTGCCTTCAGCACACTCCCGTGGGAAGTGCAGGAAATGCATGTGGGAAATTCCAGGAGAAACAGGATCTCTCCCCAGGCTCCTTGTCTCTAGTCTTCTAAAAGCTCTGCTGCTGGCAGAGACCTTCAGACTCCAAAATGTGAAGCAGGGGAACAGCGTGTTTTTTCAGTGAGGGAACCACACGACCTCCATCTTCAAATTTCCCTACATGGGAAGAAACATCACAGAAGCAAAGTGACAGGAGTGCTCTGGAACCTCACATTTTCATACTTCAACATCTTCAGCCCCAGCATGAGTCCTTCTTTAAAGGAATTTACATCAATCTTAAAACATCAGAGACTGGTGTTCCAGGCCAAAATCTCAAAATGTTCCAGTAAGATACAGGTCAGTTTATCCATAAAGCCTTCAAAAAGCATCTGGAGTGTGAGTGAGGTCAATGAGGCATGGTGTTTGCTGGGCTGCATGTCAGCCAAGAGAAAGAACTCTCTTCTTGAGTTAAACTGCAGGGATGAATATGTGTGGAAAACACCTGACTCCTCTCTACCTGGGAGCAAAATGTGGCTAAGCCATGTTTGTCACTCTTAGCAGCAGCTGGTACACAAAACAGCTTTGTCTGTCTACTTATTTCCTCTTTCCTGGTTGTGAAATCTAGGAACAGTGGAGTCCTTTTGTAAAGTTATCAGAAAGCATTCAAATCCCACCTGCATGTGCCACACACAGCTCAAATTCCAAATTAGAAAATAAAATTAGAAAAGAAAATGCTAACCTTGTGCTGTGGCCTCTTTCCCTCACACCCTGGTCTCCCTTCTGCCTGCCAATGCCACATCCCCAGCCAAGGCAATGGCTGTGAGACAACCTGGAGCAGCACAGATAGCTGTATCTGGCTTCATCTCAATGTGCAAGCTGCCCAGCTTCAGAGCATCAGAAGAGCATGGAGGTGCCATGTTTTTCCTGGGAGAGGAATCAGTCCAACCAGGACAGCTGCTTTATCCCTAATAAGTGAGGCTGGAGAATCAGTTTTCCAGCTCCTCTAACTGGAAAAGACAGATGAGCTTTTGGACACTTAAAGCTTTTCTCAGGTCTGAGACACAAGGAGATAATGTAGATGAAGGATGGGATGGAGAAAATGATGCTGATGTTTCACTTCTTTACATTCATCAGACAGACAGTCTGAGAGGAGAAGGTAATAAGGTTATTAGTCTGCTTCACACAGCTACAGCCTCTGCTGTACCCAGAAGGAAAACGACACAGCCCAGGGGAGTCCCTTTTCACACCAGCATCCTGATGGTTGAAATGTCACCCTTGAAACAAGGCAGGAACACATCAAACTGTGCCTGAACCACCTCCCAGCTGAGCTAAAGAATCTCTTGGACTATATCCACATTGCTCTGCCAGAGCAGTCTCCAGAACCAGCAACAAAAAGGATGCTCCTGCATTCCTCCAGCACAGCTTGTACACAGGACCCCATCCAAACTTCAGACTGTGTTTAACCTGCACAGGTTCACCTGGTTGGAATTCCCATAATTGAACACACTTTGACTGGGCTAAAAAATATACTGTCAACCTGAAATAAACACTGAGAGGCTGGAATGGGCTCTCAGCAAGGGAGCTGTAGCTCATCCAGGGGTGGGTTCAATTCCTGTTCCCATAGTCAGAATTGTTCAGGCTCAAGAGAGAGCAACATTGCCTAGCACAGCCCACAGCTGGTGGCCTAAGCCCAGCTCCCCACAAGGGACATGAAGACAATTGAAGGTTTGTGTTTCAGAAACACAGTCTTTGGGGTTCACCCAGGACTAGTTTATCTCATCAGGGAAAGGAAAACACTCAGCTCTCAGCAGTGATTTCAGGATGACACCTATCTGGGGTGTCCCAGCCTGCAGTCTTGCTTGTTGAAGGGACAGGCTTGGGGACATTCCTCCATGGGCTGCTTTGATGCTTCTACCTCAGGAGCCTCCAAAAGCTGAAGGGGGTGCAAAGCACTTCTAAAATGGGGACACTATTGCATTGCCAGAAAAAGGAAGGAAGTGGGAACCTGAGCCTCACGGAAACACAGCCATCTCTTCCTAGCAATTTCACAAGAATTGTCTTCATGCTGTGTAGGAACCACCCCTGTGGCAATTGACAGGGAGAATTTCAATCAGAAATACATCTCCTGTAAGGACTGCTTTGGGGGCCAAACAGAGAAAGCAACCTGCAATCTACTTCATATTGCTGAGCAATAATGGGACCAGGTGAGATGAAAAGCAGATAGGAAGAAAGTGAATAAGGCTCCAGTCACTGGGGAGAGTGGAAACAATCAGAACAGTGATTGCCACAATACAGGATGATGCTGTTTCAACCATCTCTGCACTAATCAGAGCCCCAGCTCTCACTCCCCTCCAAATCTATCTCAAGACATTCAAACAGTAAGCAAACTCCTGACCACAGACTAGATTTAAAACCACTCTCTCTGCAGCTTATCTCAAGAAATAAAAGACCAGGAGCTGGCCTGAGTGCATGACTTCGCTCAATTCTTCTTTCAGATGGCTTGTCCAGGGCTGCTTTCACTCTCCCTGCAGGATTAGCACCCAGTGTACTCACAATCTGATGGATAAGGTGATATTTGACCATTGCTCTGTGCAGTGCCTAAACCAGAGACACAGGAAGCTGTTGCTGCCAGCTGATGAGGGGAAAATGAAGGGAACATCTGCAGGGAAGAAGAGAAAAAAGTGGGTGACCACGGACATCCCACCTCTTCTCCCCAGGTGGAAACAGCAAACCTCCACATCCCCAGGCTCGCCCTTTCCGGGCTGGCCTTGGCTCTGCCACTCACTCCTGCCTTCCTGCCAGGATTTGGCCAGCTCTGCCTTGTCACTTCCACCAGCTGTTTACACTACAAGGAAGCCTGGAGCTTCCTCCCAGCAGGTCAGCCAGGGGCAGCATCACCCAGCCAGCTCCACCCAGGCACGTTCCAAAAGCTGCCTGGCAGACAGACTCCTGCCCTGGAATGAAGCCCGAAGGACACAGCAGCCAATGCAGGGCAACAAAACCTGATTTTCTCAGGCTGTCAAAGTAGAGGAAGCACTTTTTTGATGATCTCTGCACTAAATGGAAATCCTCTGAAGCTGATTTTATTCCCCAGATCCCTGCCCCAGTAGGTGCAAGGTTCAAAGGGACAACCTGGAGGGAATACAAACCATAGCTAGGTTGAAGAAAGGCTGGAACATATCAACTGAAGTAGCATAGGAATGGCTTCTTAGTGCCCAGAAGGATTTCTGACCAAAACAGAAGAAACACAGAGCAACTTTAAGGGCTTGGAGTATTCCATGAGGAGCAGGGCAGCATTCTGCTCTCCACACTATGTGCTTTTCATTATTCTTCCCCATCAGGCACAGCACTTGCCATGGGTCCTCCTGAAGCCAGGGCACTGGACAGACTGGACTTCCCATCTGCTGTAGAACCTCTGTTCTTCCTAAAGAACTTTGGGAGGCCACCGACACCTCTGTGAAGGGAGCAAAAGGACTGCAAAATTTCAGAAAGTTTTACATAACTGGGAAACCATTTCCCAGGAAGCTGTATTTGTGCCATCTTTTTATATTTCAAGCCTGTTCTCTTTTTTTTTTCCCCTTCAGTAGCAGCAGCAGTGTACTTAGCCTGGTAAATAATGCATACTGCTCTCGCTGCTATGCAGATAGACAAAGGCAGGTAGTGTATCAAAGAATAAAATTGTACAGCGAATTGCAGTGTAATAGCTGTAATTTAGTGCCCTGTGGGCGATCCGGAGATTCAGAAAGTATCAGAGACCCATGCTCAGTGCTGACTGACAAGGTGACTGGAGATACAGCACAGTGTTTGACCTTTGGATTGTTTCCAACCTAAGCAGAGCCATAAAAAATTCAGGAGACCATGCTGTCTTCCAGCAAAATGGTTTGTGGGGTGGATAAATAGATGGATTTTGTGTGAACACACACACGGTATATTTATGTGGGTGCACAGAGATAATTAAAGAACCACTGATCAAGACCCAGACTACTTATATAACAGAAATGGCTGGGGAAGCTGGGGGTGTATCAGGGGTGCTTTTTATTGTCTGCTTGCAAGAATGAAAGGAAGTCTTCATTAGGGTGCCAGCTGGATCCCAGCTCAGGAAATCTCAATTGATTTCACATGCAGGCTAGCAGCTAATGATGTGTGCGCATGTGTGTCTGTCTGATTTCAGCTCTCTGGTCATCTCAGACTTGGGGGCATTCAGATTTCTTGCCAGGTTCCCATTTCTGGAGCATTTGTCTCCACCAATCACCCAGTAAGTCATTTGAGAAAGCAGAAATGATAGCAGGAGAAATAATGCTATTTTCAGACTCCCTACTAACCTCCTGATCAGACGCAGTGAGCCGCACGTTCCCTTGGAGCTCAGCAAAGACCTGGAAGGATCTAATCACTCTCTTTCTACCTAAACAAGACAAGAGCACGCAGGGATGCACAGGGCTGTCATCTCCCATTTGCAGACATCTTCGTGTAGGAGCAAACTTCTCTATGCTCCCTCCTCAGGGAGCCCAAAGCACCCCCTGTCCTTACAAGCCTCTGTCCCATTACCCCAGGGAAAAAGAGAAGCAAGGGGTCAAGCCATGTTCTCCTAGGAGTACAGAGTCCTGGTGACCACCAGGATGAACAAGAGGGGCTTTGAAGCAGGAGGGTGACTGGGAAGGACAGTGCTTAGCATAAATATTAGGCACTTTCTTTTCAAAAAACATCTCACTGTCCAGAAAACCACAGGACACACTAGAGGACAAGTCCCTCACTGTCCCTGCAGACGAGGATGAACTCAGTCTGACTGCACAGCAAGGTGCATGAGCCAGGGCATACATTTACATGGCTGTCCTCTCTCACAACAACTGACAGCTCTGTGAGGATTGGCCACAGCACTCAGCAGCCTCTCTGCCACAGGACAGGCCTGCAGAATGTGGGAAGAAGTACAGATTTGGTTTCTCCTGCCTCTGTCAGCAAGACTACAGAATCCTTGAACACTTCACTACTCTAACAGCACCTGGAACCTTGTAGGACAAGTTCCCCAAGGGATCTGAAGAGAGAATATGGTGCTTTTGACAAACAGCAGATGTGATTCAGCTTCCTCATGCCTTTTACAGCAGTGTCATCTGAAACCGGAGATCTTAATGCCCCTGGGACAAGGAGATGGGGGAATGCCACACATAAATTGAGTAGAAAAGTCAAGATAGGAAGAGAAGAGGATTTGCCACCTGCCCATTTTCTCCTAACAGACAGGCAAGGAAGTAGAGCAGGTGAGAATGGGGTAACAGGGGCAGTAATAGAGACGCTGTGCACCAGATGACTGAGCTAGAAACCAGATACCCAGCACAGGACTACAAATGCAGTGTGTGAGCTCTGCATCACCAGGCCAATCTTGCCACCTTAGATCTCTGCAGCCTACTTGCCAAGTAAGTACTTTCTGGTTCCCTGAAGCCTATTCAAGGGTATAAATCTCCAAGAAAGGGCTCAGGTCTGAGGGACACGAAGTTAAAAACATTGTTATAAAGCCAAGTCACCCAGTTTTGAACTGGCAGGGGAGTTCAGGGGATTCTCCTCAAGAGACACTTCAAGATTCCTCAAGCACATCAGAAGCAAACTTGTCTGGGGTAACTGTGATGGCCACGTTTTCCCTGCCCTGGTACTTGGCAAGTCTTAGAAGCAGGGCACACTGTTCTACTCAGCCATGCCCTGATTCAGAAATACACAGCTCCCTCCCCGTGACTCCCCAGGCAAGCCGCAGGACCTGCACTGCCTCTGCATCACGCTGCCTGTCCCTGTGATGGATGCACCTCTGCTGGCTGCAGAATAAACTCAGGCACAGGGTTGTGGCCCCAATAACACAGCACTTCATAAAGCTGCTTGGGTCTCTCTCTCTAGTCTCAGATATTTATAAGGGACCCATCCCCACACTATATCTGACCACTTCCCACTCAAACAGATTTTTTTTCTCTCTTGTAACTGCACTGTTATCCTTGCTCCATAGATAGACACCCTGCCTACACAATTTCTTAGATCCTCGAGATGATGCAGTGTGGTTTGGGGAGGACAGAAATACTTTCATAAAGCATAGAACAAAAATTACTGGGACAGGCCCAAAAGAATGCCTCCAGACCGGTACTTGGCATAAGAACAGCTGGGCTGACATGTGCTGGGGTAATGGGCAGAGATTAAATCAGAAGGGAATCTCCAATTTCTGTAATCCATTTGGGCAAATCTGTACCTCTGTTTCCAGGTCTGCAGAGTGGGACACATCCACTGGACCCACGGAACCCTTTTAGATCACATCTCTAAAAGCCATCGCTCCAGTTCTCCTGCTTCCTCTGCATTAACACACCACGATTTGGAGTTCAGCTTCATTCAGCATCAAAGCAAGATCTGTGATTACACGCTGTGCCTGGCTCTGTGCAAAGCAGGACTCCATCTGTTCCCAGCACAATTACTGCACTGCATGGACAGACGTGATCTTGCATGAGGCACACAGCTCCTGAGAGCCCCTCATGTTTGACCAAGCTGTATGTGACACGGGCTTTCATCCAAACAGAATCTATTGATGAGGGCAGGCATCAGCTTGAACTACAGAATCCCTTCTTGGTCCAACTCTGCATTTCACTGATGCCAGTTTTGTCTCCGGTAGGTTGTTTTGATTAATTTCATTTAATTAATTCTATCATCTCAAGCTGTTCCCAGAATGTGTGTGAAGCCCATCAAGGTGGAAGCAGAGAACATGATGCACACAAACTGAAGATGCAGTCCATTGGATTCTCAATATTTATCTTCCCAGAGGAAAAAAAACATCCCACACTACAGGAGCATCTTTCAAACATCTGAAATCTGACAGTGCTTTTTGTTGCTCTTCTGCTCCCTGGTGGAATTTAATTCTACTGTCTTTGAGGGTAGAGGCAGACATGTCTGCACTGGAATTTTTGTCCCCTGGTCATCATTGCAAAGAGGCAATTTCATCCCTGCTTATAGAGCTTGGGAAGAAAGCAAGGAATTTATATGTTGGTCCTACAAGAGGGAAGTGGGGGATTAATTAAGCTCCATAGCCGAGTTCTAGCTCATGGCACCTCTCAGCTTGTTGTCTGCCTTGTTTGCACTTAGTTTTTGTTTCCCCCAGGAGGTCAACACACAACCTCTGCTCCAGAGAAATCTTTTACTTATTCGAATGTGTTAGGAGTCATCATGTCCCAGGGATTCCCCATTCCTGGCTGCCTTCAGCATCATGAGGCTTCCTTCAATCTCTTCACAGATGCCAGTATACAGACAGAGGCCAGCTCACCTCTGCTTTTCTGCTTTTCCTTGCAGAGAGGCTTCTCCATCGACACAGCACAGGGATCTCCTTCCTTCTGTGCTCCCAGTGGCCAGCTGCATGTGGTACAGCAGGGCTGGGAGGGGAGAGGAGACACAGCATTGGGCTAGAGCTGGACACTCACTATGCTGGGGGACATCTGTTCTCAGAAGGCTCCTGGAAGGCCCCCTCCTGTCTCATGGCCTGGTCCCAATTGTGATATTGCCTAACAAACTGGGGAAGGATGTGCTTGGAACACAAAGGGCTACTGCCCATGGTATAGCCAAGCATAAGAGGTCAGGCCCCTGATTCAGTGCTAGCCCAGCTATTTCATTGCTCTGAAGATTGGGTCAGATACTGCCTCACATCAATAAAGTGAGTGAGACATCTGGCCTCAGCTTCCTCTCAGACTTGTCAGAGGACTGATTCATCTGTCCTTACAAAGCACAGTGAATCTTGCAGATTGAGAATGCAAAAAGAGGTAGGAAGCTAGTAAATCAGGAGTGCCCAGGAACATTGTCCTGGATACATCCTGTAAACTAGCACCAAATGGCTCACATCCATATTATTAAATTCTCTTCACCTCTGAAACCATGACCTCACTGAACAGCCTATTGGGAATGGTCCTCTGCCTGTAACTCCCAAATCATGCCTGGAAATTGTCTGGGACAGTCCTAGTGGTACCAAATAAAATCATGCCAGGTGTATGCTGACACTTAAATCTGATGATTGAGTTTGTATTCTAGGAACGTTTCCTGATGTTGCTTAATTTACTAGTAAAGACTTAATTACTAGTGAAGACTTAATGTCTGTTCTATTAAATTACCCTCAAAGTCAGCACTGCCCTGATAAAAATCAGCAAGTGCTCCTAAACCTTCCTGAAAACTTTGATTCCTCAGTCGTTACTTTCCCATCTCCTCAATAAATGTGGAAAAAATTATTAAATAATCAATTTGTTATCACTTAAAGATAATCAGGTAATTCAAAAAAGCCAGCAGAGAAAAACCAAGAACAAATAATGCAAACTGTTTAGCTTTCTTTGTCACAGTAATTGAAATAGTAGAGAGAGCAAGCCCAGCAATGCAGACTATCCTGATGTGTAGTAAGGCTTTTTGAAACAATATTTGTCATAGGTATGCACTCTGAAACTAGTTATCAGTAGTTTGTCATCAGATCAGGAGGACTTACAAAGAACAAATCTATCAACTGGTTTCTCCAGCGACTTGGATAATTAAATAAAGTATATTTATAAAATGCATAGTTGGCCTCTGGAAGATCATGCAAGAAGGCAAAATAGGGGAAAAGTATTTTAGCAAAATGGAGAAATAGCTCACATTCAGCCAGCTAAAATTTCATAAAACTGGTGCAAAATATTGAACTGAGAAGGGGAAGAAATTAAATGCACCAATAAAGAAATTGGGTAATAGGGTATAGGGTAACACCTACCTAGACTTCAGCACTGAGGAAACATTGAGGAGTTACAGGGCTGTGAACCAAATATGAATTGCCATTGTGAAAGTATTGCATTAAAAGACAAATTTCCTTCGGCATCAGTAGGGCATACTGCCTATAAGACAAAGGGGATAATTTTTTGCTTTCCCAATACACCCAAGTTAGATAGGATTAATCTAGGTTTAGATGGGAGAAAGGTAACAAACAGTATAAGAGGTGCAAAATGCACAGGATTGAAAGAAGAGTACTGAGTCTAATAGGAAGAAAACAGAAGAGGGCATATGATAATGAATCTCAAATACATAAGGTTGTTAGAAGATGCTGATCAATTGCTCCCTATGTGTGCTGAGAATAGGTCAAGATGCAACAAGCTCAATTAGGTTACAGAGAGGAGAGAAACCTTCCCTGCTGCCCATCAATGAGCAGTGTAACAGGTGCTGAGGAGGTGCCAGCATTCCTGCTGTGTTATGCACGGGTAAGGAAAACACCTGCTTGAGCGGCATCAGTGTATCTGATCCTGCCTCTGGACACATAGTGCAGTGTCTCCTGAATGTTCCTTTAAGGCTGACACGTTTGTATTTTTCGTTTCTAACACCACTTTGTCACTCATTTTGGCTGCAAGGATGCAGTAGGGACAGCATAATCAGGGACAATGAGCAGGGTCCCACCAGGACCACATCCAGTCTCATTGCTGGAGATGTTATTTGGTGCCCACCTGCATGTCATCACATCCTGCACCTTCCTCTCACAGGCTGTCTGTTAGACAACCCCATTCCAGAGCCTACTAAAAACCATTTCATTCTTTTCCTCCCACCTTTCTGGCAGGAGGTGTATTCCATAATATGACTGCTCTCAAAGGTAAAAACTTTTGATTTCCAACTTAGATATGCACGTTGATAGTAGCAGCTGCTTGATATGGAGAAGTTCAAATTCGTACTCATGTCCGTGAATATTCTAAAACATGGAAGCTGATGTCATTGCATGTGAAAATCCCCTAGATCTGTCCTTCATGTTTCAAGAAGAAAAATACCATAAATTTGCAGAGGAAAAGGAAGTTTTTTCTTTCTTGCATTAGCATGTAGATGACATGAATGACATTACATAGGAAATGAAGGCATAACAGGGAAGGATGAAGAAAAGGTGTCAGCTGAGGGCAGAACCAGGAGACGCAAGACCAGGTAATAGGCGTAATGAGGTTATCAGCTTGCTGGATTTAGGCGTGCCAGGAGGAGTAATACATGAATTGAAAACTGCTGCTTGCAATGGTGGGAATGGGGGCTTGCTTGTGAGGGAGGAACCAGTTCCCCTTTTCTGTCTTCCCAAAAGATGTGACAACAAAGGTCACAGTCATCGGCCTGCAAAATGCTGCATGTTTGTCTCTCTGTGGAGAGGTGTATGTGAGAATTGACAGTCCTCCCCTGAATCAATACTCACCTTTGTGAAGGAGAAAATGGTTTCTGTTGAACTAATGGCTATTTCAGCCCATTGTAAACCATAACAGATGGGTTTCTTCAAACCTCTATGCATTTTTAGATTGTATTTACACTCACTAATCAAGTCTTCTTTCTAAGATGGGAAAAAATAACATTCTCCCACTTTTTCATTTTCTCTCTCCCCCTGATGCTGTTCTTCCCCAGGGCTGCTGGCTGGGTCCTACTCAGCTTCTTTGCTGCCTTCTGACTAGCTGCTTCTGCTTGGAAAGCAGCTATCTCACAGTGTCTCAGCTTGGAGATGGCAGTTCTGGCTCCTTTGGGTTCCAAAGTACAGACTCTGTTGCATAGAGTCAAGTACCACATTGGGAAGCAGAAAAGAGTCCAGCTGTCCCTCATTTTTCTCCAGAAATAAAATGAGAGTGATGCTGTTACCAACACATGCTATCTTCCACAGTAAAAATGAAGGAAGGGGAGGTGTTTGAAAGAAAAACGAAACACACTAATTAGGT
Source organism: Emberiza elegans (assembly GCA_024865655.1). Lineage (NCBI taxonomy): Eukaryota > Metazoa > Chordata > Aves > Passeriformes > Fringillidae > Emberiza > Emberiza elegans. Next base: position 19,178,919 of record JALJVW010002597.1, on the reverse strand, counting down.
ATTAGTATTATCACTGCTTGTGCGGCACACATCTGCACTCCTGCCGTTCTAGCAAAATTTCAGTCAGCAGAGGGTATTTAGTCAAAATGAAAATTCAGTTTGTATGTCTAATAAATGGTGCTGCTGCCCAGCCTTCCTTTTTTGCCAGCAAATAGCACTGCTGCTCTCTGTCTCTGTCATGTAGCAGCCATGTCCTACCCTGAAGATAGATGCACTTCAGTGGTGTTGCCTTTTTTTTTTTTTTTTTAATACAAGATTGCAGTGTTTCATAAAAAGCTTTCTTGGTCAGAACAAGTGTTGTCATGCATATGTAACATCATGATTAGTATCTTGCACTGAACTAACTGGCATGCACAAAGTGCTATTTCCAGGTAGATCACACAGCCAGTTTTTCCTCAGCTGCTTTAGCACAATTCTAGTGTTTCAGTAGGAAGCCACAAGGACAACCTGAATAAGACAATCACAGAATCAATTAGGTTGGAAAAGACCTCTGAGTCCAACCTGTGATGAAATACCACCCTGTCAACTAGACCACGACACTGTGCTCCACATCACCTTTTCCTAAACACCTCCAGGGATGGTGACTTCACCACCTCCCTGGGCAGCCTGTTCCAATGTTTGACATCCCTTTCACCGAAGAAATCCCTCCTGATGTCCAAAACAATTCTCATGTATCCCAACACGCCACAAAGCAGCCGTTCTGGGTTTGCCTGGTGTTTCCGAGATTGTCTTTCTCCTGAGTGACCCCCTGCACTACAAGCCCTGGTCTGGAGCGGCCAGGAATGCGCTGTCTCCACCTGCGGGAAAACCAAGCGATCACTTCGGGTCTGCCCAGACAGCACCCGAGGGAGCCGGGATCCCTGAGGGGCGGAGAGGCAGGACCAGGCACGACCAACAAGTCCCACCTCAGCTTCTCAGCCTGCGGATCCTCCCGCAGCCATCCCTCACCCGCTACCACTAGATGGGCCAGCAGCGGCACAACGCGGGAGACAGTGCTCTGGCTGCCGCTCGCCCTCGGCTGTGTCGGAGCCACCCGAGCGGGCTCGCAGGGCCAGACCCGCTCCCGGGCCAGCGGCTCCAGGGCCGCGGGAAGGCAGCGCTGCCCTCCGCAACATGGCACCCGCCCAGCCTAGCCCAGCCCAGCCCAGCGCGGCCCCGCACCAAGGCAGCGGGGTGCCCGTGCGCATGCGCGGCGGGCGGGGCCGGACCATGGGCAGGCGGCGAGCGGGGCCCAGCGTGGCCCGGGAGGTGAGGGGGGCGCGGCGGCCGGGCTGGCGGGGGGCTTGGAACTACGGCCTAACTCCCGCCTTGAGCGATGGCGTGCGGTGTCCTTGCTCCTGCTGAGCCCTTGAGCCAGTGCCGTGAGGGGCCGTGGGTGTGTGTGTGCCCGTGGGGGTGCTGCGGCGGGCCGTGACCACCAGCCCGTTGTGTGCGTGCGGCGCTGGAAGTCAGCCGTGTGCTGCTGCTGCTTCTTGAGAGGAGCCCAGTGATAAACCGGCATGTGAGGGGCCTGTAAATCACAGCGAGGAGAAAGGGGAAAGGCTGGGTTTCAAGAGTATGTCTCCCTTCTAAGGATGCCTTTTCATTGTGCCTGGGTGTTTTGTCTCTCTCTCGCTGGAGATTGCACCTGTGCCATGTGCTTGAGGATGGCTCTTCTTGTGCAGAGAGGTTGGAGCAGATGACTCACTGTGGTCCCTTGAAATCTTACCCATTCTGTGGTACTGTGATCTCCTGGGTGGCAGGAGGGCTGCTGGTAAGCTCTGCTGAAGCTTTGTCTTTCTGTAAACAACCGGAGTTGTGTTAGTTAAGATCTCCCTGAAGCATATGTCTTTCTGGCTCCTGCACTGAACAGTGCTGTCTGGACTCAAGTCGGTTTGAGTTCAGGTCTGTGGGTTTGGATACTGTGGGGACAGTAAATCCTGAATGTTCCTCATAAATGGCTGCAATGGGGCAGAATCCATTCAGTGAGTCTGGTCACCTCTCTGCCCTGAAGTGTTTTCAGATGAGCACATGCACGACAGACCAATATAACCAGAACGGAAAGGCCAGGGAAATGGCAGGGTGTGTCATATATGTGTCACCAGCTAGTAACATAAAGGTGAGTGTCACAGAATCCTTAGGGCTGGAAAGGACCTCTGGATATCATCCAACCCCCTTGCCAGAGCAGGGTCACCTAGAGCAGATGACAAAGGAATGTGACCAGGTAGATTTTGAATGTCTCCAGAGAGGGAAACCCCACAGCCTGCCGGAGCAACCTGTTCCAGTCATCTGTTTCAGTGTAAAAAGGTTTTTTCCTCACATTGAGGTGGAACTTCCTGTGTTTTAGTTTACCGGCATTGCTCCTCATCCTGTCACTGGGCACCACTGAAAAGAGTTTGGCACCAACCTCTTCACAACCACCTTTAAGATATTTATATGTATTGATGAGACCCCCTCTCTTCCTGCTGTGTGGAATGGAATTTGGTTTATGATTATCTGGTGTTTTCATTGGTTAGGCTTTCATTAGAGAAACAGAGTTCTGGGCACTCTTAATACAAATATAACCACCAAAGGGAGTCCAGAGGGGTGTGCTGACTGTCCAGGCTTCCTTTGGTGAGCCTACCAAACAGTGATGATTTTTTTTTTCGTGGTTGTGGTTTGAGAAATGTTGAGATGGTAGGGTCTAGGGTCTACCTTGTGAAAAGAGATGTGGCAAAATGGCTCAGGCTGTTAGGGACCTGCTGTTCACAGAATGAAAAGGGACTAATTTTAGCTGCCACAGAAATTCCTGCAAAGTGTTTGAGGACTTGTAGCAGCTTTAGATTAAGTTTTGGGGTTTTTTTAAAAGTTTTCAGGATGGAACATACTAGTTTTGAAAGGATTGTAGAACTACTCTTTTTTGTGCATTACAGGTAAAAATCTCTGTGCAAAGACACTACTACTGCATAAAATTCTTTCCATTTGCAGTGATGAGAAGACTACTGAAGAGAGGTTGGGGAGGAAGGAAAAAAATGCCTTTAAGCCAGAGGAAGAGAGGGCTGTGTTTCAGTATGCATGACAACCATGATACTTGATTCATAAGTTAAAATTACTCTGTTCAGTATTACCTTCTGAGCTGTTATGATTGTAAAGAAAACTTTTCAAACGAGTCTTAATATGGTGTGATGCATGACTAGCTTTGAAAGGCCTCATCTAGGCAGAGTCATGCTTGTTTAACTGAAGTCATGATGCTAAATGAATGCAATTTTCTATATGGACACTTATCAGATTAGCTTGCACTTACAAATTGCAGGTGTAATTGATATGATCTGGTTTAAATAGATATAAATGGGTCTCCATAATGTTGTGTTGGTTTAAATTCATGCCACTTCTTTCATATAGCTCTAGTCTTTTGACAGGCAGCCCTATTGACAATGCTGAGCTGCATAGGACTTGCTTGAGGGAATTCATCAGGAAAATGAAACTGGCAAGACTGGTCCATTTTGTACCAAAATAGTGAAAATGAAATTAACTCAAGAGAGTGACATGGATGACCAAAGGTGTGGAGAGCTTTATGCAAGAAACTACCAAGCATTCCAGGTCCTTTTAAGCTGGAAAATATGACTGCAAGGGACCCAATATAGGCCTATATCCTCTGCATGCTATTTGTAGCTTTAAACAAAGAATGAACATACACTGTCAATACAAAGTTAGGGCTATCAAACGAAACCAGCAGCTGACAAGCTCGGAACAAACAGGAGGGCTTGGTTCTTCCCATAACCTGCTGTGAAACTTCTCGCCAAAGGATATTGTAACCACTAAAAATATACTTGTGGCTCAGGCAACAACAGAAAAAAAATTCAGAGAAGCAGAAAAGGTCATTAAATTCAAAGCAGTGCTTGGGCAGCAAAATGTCACATGTGTGCTTCTATGAAGTATTGTTACATGTGTTACTGTTTCTCACAGGGCGGTGGCTGATCAGTGTCTGTGGAGGAACAGAAAGAATAGGGAAAAGGCCGACGCAGTTCATGCTCAGTGAAGCTGTTCAGGCAGAAATTTTTGAAAAAGTGGCTCACTGCTCTGTGGTCACGTCTGTGTGCGGTCCTGCAAAGCCACTGTTCTGCGCTGAGGCAGGATGGGCTGACTAACGAGATGGTGCCTGCAAAGCTGAAGGAGGAGGTGGAGGTAGGATCCAGCCTCTCCTCCTTTAGCAACACACAGGGGTGTTCTGTAGGAGCCATCTTTGCTGGTGGATCATCCTCTGCTGTGAGTAGCTTGTCTGGTAAATATTTCCAAGCATGCTGTGGGCGGCATGTCTGTGAAATGATTTTCCAGCGTGCAAAATGCTTCCAGGAGCATGGAGAAAAAGGAAGTGTGTCCATGAACAGCAAGTTAGCACTTGAATTTAAACAAAATTTGTCTCTGCTGGACTGATTTTAATAATCCAGCCAAATTTGTGGATGCAGGAACCATTAATTCTTCTGTGAAAGAACAGCTCAAGTGTGCTGGCAGGTGACAAGGCATGTAAAGACTGCTCAGGGAAGGGTTTTTCTTTGCCCCCACCTCTTCAGTTGGCTTTGATCTGTTTTATGAGGGTCAGAAGATGAAAACCTCATTACCTAATGCTGTTGGATGTCGACGTATGTGTGATATGGCTCTTTGCCAGTATCTTAATTAGGGAATTCATAAAAGCGGAGGGTGAATGCCAGTTCTTGAAAAGCGCTTTTAGCCTTTCTGCTGGAAAGAAAGCTTTCATTAATTCGCTACAAAATGTATTAAATGGGATCCAGCTCAATTCTATAAGCAAACTTGCTTCTTTTTCACTTCTCTCTTTGTCTCTGCCTTTATGAGAGCCATTTTGGGCTCTCTGCCCAAGATGGTCCCAACAAATGGAATTAGTAATAAGCATGTAAGTCAGTTTGTATTGAAATCCATTCCAGGTCTCTCTAGTTTAAAAAGGTTTCCAGATCATGAACAAGTGTTGCCAGAATTCAGCAAAAATAGCTGAATGCCTTGTCATACCTGTGGAGCAAAGGAGGCATCTGGTCTTAGATCCCAATGTGCATCCAAAGCTGCTGGGACTTGACTTTCTGGAATGTCTCCTGAGGAGCTTCAGAAGGGCAGCTCTGTGTGCCCAGATCTGCTGCCTGGATGTGAAGCACATGTTTCCTTCCCCCTTTTTAACTGGAACTACTTAAAGATGTTGCTGTGAATGAAGTCTTGTGTCCCTGTTAACATCTGTGTGAACCTGAGGAGCTGTCATATGAGCTTTCTGCTTGCTACATTCCAGCTCTGTCCCAGAGGATCCCTTTCTAGGAAAGGAGAGCTAAAAGGAGGAAAGGTTCATCTTTGCAACTTTGGAGGCACTGTGCTGAGATTGCCATTAAAGAGATAAGGCAGTGTGAAGTGCAAGAGTGGTTCAGCTAAGTGAGTTCAGCTCGTTGTTTTCCTGTGCCCAGGTATGTACCCCAACTAACCTCATGTATTATTTAGTAGGAGGGAAAGCTTCCATCCACAGCAAGCTCAGGTGAGAACCTGCTTCTAGGATTGCTCTCCTGGAGAGCTAGCTGTAGCAGGGAATTATGGCAAAGCCCTACAGATTTTCTTGTGCTACAATTTTACAGACTATGGCCCCCCCTAGGAGTTTTCTTAGCAGCCCAGAGAGTAAGCAGTAGTTCCCAGATATTACTCTGATTTTTTTCCTTGTGCTTATTTTCTTTTCTGTCTTACTTTTGTTCTGCAGTGAAGAGTTTCTTGGATGGCTGAGTTGCTGAGAGACTCCTGGCTTGCAGGAGCAGCTCCTAAATGCCAAGCAAGGCAATGGCATTGACATATCAAGATAGCACTCTGCCCATAGTTTGGGTTGGTGTCTGAGGCTTCTTATTCAAATGAGCTGCCTTCAAGAGGCAGAATTTATAAGTGGGAAAACTGAGGCACAGTGAATGGATAACACTGTGAATCCCCACTCTTATCCTTCCTTATAACCCCTAATAACTCAGGCTAGCCAGAAGAAAAGAAGTAGTGAGATTCTGAAAGAAAAGTATTTTGTTCATTCAGCAATCTTCCTTGCTTGCTTTTTTTTTTTTCTGGTTATTCTTTATCCCTTGTGCCCCCCAGCTCAGCACAGCTGATGGTGCAGTTCTGGGGCATGTGGTTTATTAGCAAATTATTGCTCTCCAGCAGGGGACCCAAACTTGGGTTTTGATTTAAGAGCAGTAAAACCAGTTGAAACTTTAAAGTATTATGTGGAATCTGGAGATTTTTAGTCAGCAGAAAGTGAAAGCACTGACAAAGTTGGGCAGAATATACTCCTGTTAAGTCTCATGAAATGAAGAAAGTATGGGCAGAGAATGTAATAGTGAGAGCAACTGCCAGCTAGGAGGAGCAGGCATGGAGGAGAGGATTGGAGTGCAGTAGCATGGATAATTTAGTGGTGGGGTTGGCAGCTGACTAAGTAAAGCTCTCATTAATTCTTTAATGTATTATTTAGCGTTATTTTTAAATATATTTCCAGAGAAGCCACGGTGCACTGTAATAATTTAACAGGCTAAGGAGGAGCCAGGTAACAGATGCTGAAGAATGTTTTCCTGTGTGTGCATGTAAGGGTTTCCCAACAGCTAAGGGAGCAGAAACAGCCATTTGCAAATGGTAGGAACTGGTGAGGGAGATGGTAATCCTTAAATTTCACTGGACCAACACCCCACCTCTGCTGTGCCACACTGTGCTATTAAAGTAACTTGCTGATAAGTGTGGTCAGAGCTGGCCTGGGTGAAGTCCTTTCTTGGCCCTGAAGCAGACTGAGGCAATGCATCCTGCTGAGTTGTAGTGCAGGACATGGCGATGAGCAGCTACAGTTAACATCCTTAAGTGGCACAGCTGGAAATGGAGGAGGACAATTGTCCTCATCCAGGCAAACCCAAGCATTGCCAACCACAGAAGTGCTATTCCCTGAGCTTTGGGATCAGGCTACATGCCTTGGTGCTCCCCTTGGGCTCAGGAAGCTGTGGATGTGCTTCTGGGGAGTTTGGCATCTTGAGCACTGGCAGAGTTGCCTAATAGCCCAGGACTTGGAGATTGCTATCTGATAAATCAAAGATTTATTTGAGCCTTCTTATATGTCCCCCTCCCCAGCTCTGCTGTGCTCCTTCCAGACTATTTAACTGACTGGTTAAACTTCTTTTCATGGTCTGCTTTATGTCAAGCCTCTTCTCTCCAGTCCTGCTTAGTTATAATGCTTGCCTGCTTTTCCTGAGCAGAAGGTGTGAGATTGTTAATGAGCTCATTAACAGGAGCTGATCAGAACAGAGCTGATCCCAAAGCAGCAGTAATTAGGGACCACTACCTTTGATTTTGTTTCCCTTATTACTGTTTATGAGTGTGTTTGTGCTCTGAGCTGCTTCTGAGGCTGGTGTCCAGGCAGCTCATTCCACCTTTACCCGGCACTGTGCTGCCCCTTAGCGTCTGGTGTGTGAAAGGTCCCACCACAGGGAGGCCGTGCTGCCAGCCTTGGCCTTCCCTGGAGAACCAGGCACAGCAGGAGTGTTGCACTAAGTAGCTCAAAAGAGAGGTCACTGCCACCTTAGTGCACAGAGGCCGTTTTCTTTCAGGCTAGGTTGTTGTGTTCATGATGTCTGATTAGCCCACTGTTTCCCTGCTGGAAGCAAGCTTGAAAGACAGTTTTCCTTGAGATGTCTATGCTGTGGTTGCCAGGCAGAAGAGAGGAGTGATTCCCAGAACTGTTGTCCATGGTAGGATCCCCTCCTGGGCAGTCTGTTTGCATACAAGGAAATGAACCCTCCTGTGCCTAGCTGTGGTTACTCCCCTCCACAGGAAGACACAGGGCTGGCTGTTGGGATACTTGATGAAAAGACACAAGGAGATAACCAGTGTTTTTCTGCACAGAAACTTGTTGCTGCCAATACTTGGTACAGGTTGAAGGAGGCAGTGGCGAATGCTTTCTTGACCATACTGTGCAGGCTCCTGTTGCTGTTGTGGATTTAGTTGGGTAAAGGAGACTGGAAGTATCCCTTTGTTCCCTCTTCACCCAACCAGACAGCTGAGGGTGCTTTGTAGATTTCTGCATTCATTCACAGTGCTAAAATAAGACCCTGTCTCTCAGGCTTTGGTTTAGGCCAGTGTCTCTCCATTTATCCTCTAATTGCATGAAGATACCTAAGACCACACCCCCTTCCTTCTATCCTAGACTCACAAGCAAAGAAACTAGAGCAGGCTGGAACAGGATCAGATCCTAGCAAAAGGGTGCTGGCCAGCCACACAATAGGCAGTGTCAGAGCTGGTTTGCTGTGTCTGGGGTGAAGATGTTTCAGTTGTCTGGGCTAGAATACAGGCTGAGCTGGGAGATGATGAGCTCTCTGTGCTGTGATCTCTACACAGATCTGGGATTCTTCCCTTGATCTGGGAAGGAATAGTAGCTGAACTGCCAGCATCTGAATGGGGATGAGTCCTTGTAAGCTGGGAGAAGAAATGATGGTGACTGGTGTGGTGTTTTTCAGATTGATGGATTGGAGGAGAAGCTGGCACGCTGCAGACAGAGCATGGAAGAGGTGGACCTGAAGCTGCGCAGGGAGAAGCTCAGCCCTGAAGGAAGGTATTGCTAACCAGCTCCTTACACAGCTGTGTCTGTGCACTTCAGCTTAGCTGTCATCCTGCTGTAGACTGAGCAAGGGCTCTTGAAGGGGTGGGAATGTGTGATTTCCCCATGACAAGACTCTTCCCACAGCTTGGAGCTTTCTTGAGGAACTTGCCTCTGTGAGAAGTGCAGTGATATAGAGAGAGACCTGTATCTTATTAACAGCCTGACTCCAACCTGTGCCACAACCAGACAAGTAGTGCCTGAAACTTGCCAGTTCATTTGCAGACCTGGCTCCTGGCCTGTTAGGAACCTGCTCTGTGAGTCTGGCAAATGTTTTCTGCATGCTGCTGCTCAAGCCTTGCTGAAGCCACCTGGGTTCAATCAGGGAGATGTGCAGCAGCTACTACTGAGGGCCAAACCAGGCTGGGATCCAGCTGCAAAAGAAGCTGAGGGAAAATATCTGTGCCTGTGTTGCTAATGTGTCTGGATGTAGGGATAAATTAACACACTGGCTTTTCTTGGGAATGCTAAGAAGGACAATTCCCCTGAAATCTGTGGCTGCCATAGAGGTAGCAGTTGTTGGCTTCTAGAGCTGGGACTCAGGCAAGGACTTTGGCCTGGATTTTGTAGTAGACATAGGCAAAATGTGCTGTTTCTCTTGAGTGTGAAGCAAGAGAATTAGATGTCCCAGCTGATTCTCAAATCTCTGCTTGAGGACATTTTTTCAGTCACTAGCATCCTACTGCTCTTCTCCAAGCAAAAAAGGCTGGGAAGCTCAGTCATCAGCCAAGGGAGTGGTCCTGATGATGCTGGTGTTTGCTCTACAGTCCTGTCCTGTAGAACCCCATTGGAAATTATGATAGCAATAGTGATGTCTCCATCCCCTGATATTTATCAGGCTTACTTTAACTTCTTTGTTAAACTTTAAACTCCCCTTTGCACTCCCTCCTCTTCCTTTACTGGAGTTCTATATCCTCATCAATATTTAGACAGGGTCCTGTCTCTTCCTGTCCCTTTTGTCTGTAGCTCCTCGTCTCAATGATCCTTTCCTGGCCTAAATTTTCCTTGTTACTGTCTGTATTGTTTATCTGGGGCTTAGGTGGCCAACAACCAAACCTACAGCTGTGGTAACTTGACAGGATGTGATATATGATAGTTTCTGACTGAAATATAGGGCCTAGAGCAAAGAATTATGAATTAAGATTCTTGGGGCTTTCTATGAGTTTTACAGCTTGTACAGAAATAGAACTTCCATTGTCCTATTCCAGACCCTTTGAAAAACCCTGGAGGGAAGGTACCGTGATCAAAATTATCGATTCAGTGTATAGCACACAAAAAGGAGCTCTGCTTTTCCACTTTGAAGTTCAGTTGTCATGGTTTCTTCATGTCTCTTTCTCAAAGCTTCTTCCCTTGACTCTCTTCACAAGGCAAAATTCTAAGCAGCAGCTCGGTCATGTTGGTAAATCTGTCTTCTCACTTCCTACTGGCCGCCCTCCACCCCGTTTTCTTTTAGAGCCCTTTCCTCTCCTGCTGCTCCTGAGGTAGCTTGCTTTCTTGCCGTCTATTACACTTAACTAGCTGTACACATAGATTTGGATCTCTTTCCTCCTACAGGTTGTTCTTGCTGTGCCCCAAGGGGAACAACAAACTCTGTTACACTTTTTGCCTTCTCTGAAGCAAGAGATAATTTGTTAGTGCATGTTTATTTATGTGCAGAGTCTGAAAGGACTGACCATGTCCTCACTGCCATAATGGAAACACTGCTGCTTTCAGGAATTTCATTTTGGGTTTATATTTTAATCAGTATATTAATTAATCATCTTGTGCAATTTAAGACAAGGGCTGGTTGGCCTAACTTAGTCTTTTCTGTTATTATGAGTCTTCAGTCTAATGACAGGTTGTTTAACTCATTAGTACTGGGCTTGGATTCAGCTTGTTTCCTTGAGTTCACCAATTTCTGTAAATTGGATACCTGACAAAGGGATCCCAGCTTCAGATGGGAAGCTGGGAGAAGAATTACTGTTCCAGCACTAAGCCAAATGTGGTGGGGGGGAAGGATCCTTCAGAGAGCATATAAGGACCCTGCCCCATCCCATAGCTATTTTAGAATTTTCTGCCTCACCCTGGGGGAACTGGAGCAGGGGAATGACCCAAGAGCCCTTTCTAGCTGTTCGCCTGCACTGCTCTCCTGAAAGGAGAGATAGGAAGCAATTTGGGGGAAGGGAAAAATAATCTAAAATGCTGCATCTCTTCTGTTGCACAAGTGGGTACTTACTAAACTGTCACCCTTCCAACAGGGAGGGGTGAGGGGCTCATCCTCTGAGCAGATATCCCCTGCAGTGGGGACAGTCTCTCTTCCATCATGTAAGCAAAGAAATAGGCTGTGTTCTGCCTTGCAGGTAATGAACTCCTCTTCTCATTACAGAAAGTCACTGGAGAGAGAGCGGAGCTTACTAATGACCAAAGCTGACAACTATGGTAAGAGCTTCATTAAAAATGGTCCCTCTGGGCAGGATGGGATCAGTGCTGCAGCTTAGCTTTGTCTTCAAGTTCCTGCCACCTCTGACTTCTGCTTTTGAATTTAGCTTCAACCAAAGGGAGCTAAACTAATGAAAATGTAGTCAGCATATTATAATAGGAGTCTGCATCCTCCTACTTGAGCTGTACTTCCATAGAGAAAAAAATAAGCATCAGCTAATGAAGGGGAGAAAATGTCCCCTCCACATACCCCAAATTACCAGTCTTTAGATAATCATAGCTAACAGATTGGCTCGAGTAGCTTTTAACATCCCTCTCCCCAACCTTTTTTTTTTTAGTAGAGTAGAGGCTTGCTAGGCAAGAAGGTAAGTGCTACACCTTCCTTGGGGAAGGTTCTTACTGCATCAATTTATGAGGCCACTCAGCACAAGAGCATAGTGATTCATACTGGTGTGCTGCCTGCACTTCTAGAGAGCCAGGGTCATTTCTTGGTGCAAGTCCTGCTGTAGACACTTTGAATGAAAGCCTCTCTGAGATACCATACTTGACAGGACTTCCATTCTACTAGAGGTGCTGCTTTGTACATCTTCAGGCTCCTGCTATTGATCAGTGTGTTATCTGCTTGGCAGTACTCTGCAGCTGTGCAAGCAGCAGAGCTCACACAAGGGAAAGAGGCACAAGTATTCTTTTGGGTCTAGAGGGTTGAAAGCTGGGGTATGGCCAGCAAATTTGTAATTATAACTCATGCTAGAGGACTGTTTCCAGAAGAGTAACAGTTATTTTAAACAGACTGAAAGCTGTTCCATAAGGGCCTACCACTAGAGACAGCAGAAGACTGAAAATTGCTGCCACCCTTTTACCAGCCAGCACTCAGCCATCCCTGGTGGCATCAGCAGAGCAGTGTGTCAGCAGCTCAGACAGCAGCAACAGCCTCACCTAATGGTGACATCACTGCTGTGGCCTCTGACTAAATCTTTCCTTATTCCAGTTCATGCTTGAGGCCATGAACAGCAGCTGCTGACAGTGGCATTGTCAGCATCCGTTTAAGCTGGCACTGCTGTGTGTGAGGTTATGTAACCCTGTCACCTCCTTTGTGGCCTTGCAGATTCAAGCAGGTTGCTCTGTGGCTGCAGGAGAATGCTTGTATTAGGTGAAGAATGAGGCAGAAAGAACAGCTACAAGTCTCTATGGATTACCAACACCACTTGGGGAACCACTGGAGGCTGCTTGTGCAAACTGTAGACAGTAAGGTGTGCAGTCTCTGCAGATGAACTCAGCACCAAAAGCCATCTGTCTCTGGACAGTGCACACCCAACCTTGCCTGACACACACTTAGTGCTGTTTGGCCTTGCAGTCTGTAAGGCTGGAGGCCTCACTGCTTACCTGTACCAGCCAGCAAAGTTTGGTGGAATAGAACTAGTAAGAGTGAGGTTCTCATCTTTGGTAAAGGGAACCAAACAGAAATGGAGATTGGCAAGACTCCATACTTGAAATAGCCACTGTCTTCCTCTCTCTGCATCTGTGGTTCTGACTTTGCTTTTCTGCTCCCTGGTTTACCCATCTCTAAAAAGTTAAAAGCTTCAAACCCAAACAGAATAGGAGTGTCCAGGTTCAGACCTTCTCCACAATGATCCTTCTGAGGTGTAAGGAAACACAGATTCTGCAGCATTCAAAGGTGGCTACAGTTGTATTTAAATTTTAGCACTAGAAAGAGCTACCTGGCTGTTACATCTAGAAGATAGTAGAAATAGCTCTCTGTCCTCCTGTCTCCTTCGTTCTCTTAGGGAACAAGCAGTTATTCTAATGACACAGTCTGTCCTTAGTAGAGGCCTACAGCAATGTCATTTGCCAACAGGAACTGGTCTGGCACTGAAGTATTCCCAAGCACAGCTATCACGAGTGTCAGGATGAGAGCAAATGAAAGAATGCCTGCTAGTTTGGGTAGTTATTTCCCATTCAGCACATCCTGTTGGCAGCTTTGCATACTGCTCCCAAAATTTTTGCCTGTGGCCAAGGTAGCTTTGTGCTTCTAAGAGTTTTGAAAGGAGATGTAGCTGCAACGTGAAGAACCTTCACAGGCACGTCTTTTGTTTGTTTCCCAGAGAAAGAACTGAGTGTGCTTCGTAAGGAAAATCGCAAGAATGCTGCCCTTGCTGTGGCCATGGCATTGCTGATTGCTCTTATTTACGCCTGCTGGACAATGTGATTGCACTCAAGAATTCTCCCTGCTGAACAAATGACTTCTGCAAGGAGCTCTTCCTCATCTCACCATTGTGCCTCCCCCAAGGGTGAGGATCAGCATTTCAAATTACTGTTCTTGTTTGTTGTCCCCAAGCCCTGTTGTAGGGAAGATTTTTCTCTGCAAATTGAGGAGGACAAGAGACAAACCAGAAATCACAGCACACTTGCACTTGGAAATCAGGTCAAGCAGAGCTCAAGGTGGTGCCATCTTAGCCAAAACACAGTCAGGACCATGCAGCCTGATCCAGGAAGGCAATACATTCTCCCTTTTGAAGAGGACCTTTGTGATGACAGACAGGTGCTTTCTGCCCAGCCCAGGTGGAATACACACCTTGGCTCCTGTGACACAGTCATAAACTGAAGGGACCAAGCTCTTGATGCAAAAGGTAATCTGTAGGTATTGCAATTCTATATATTCCCAGAGCTAAGCTAAAGATGCTTCCTCCTCCACCCTGACTTCCAGGACCAAAGGAATCCTACATCCACAAAAGCAGATGGGATGTAGGTATCCCTGCAAGCAGGGAGCATCCACATTGAGATATGGGTGCTTGGGCTGTAAGATGATCTGCCTACCTCTCCAGTGCATCAGAGCTTGGTAGCCATTTTGTGCCTTTGAGAATCAGCATTTGCAGAAGACAATTTACTATCAACCCCCAAAGATGAAAGTGCTTCTGTAGAGCTTTAAATAAAATAATTTGACGTTTTAATTTCTTGTTTTGTTTATTTGGTGGAGTTTTTTCCCTGTTCTGTCCTGTTTCTCAGCCACTGCTTTATTCTCATCCTGCTATTTCCTTACTGGCACACTTTGCACTATGGTAAGCCTAGACTAAGTTAGGCACTTAAGCCCCTGGTCAGTGAGCTCTCAACAGTGGGTTACTGGTCTGTTGTGGCCTGGAATGTACTTCCTTTGACTGGAACAGGAGCCTACCCATGCTGCAGGGGTGCCAGAGACTGTCCCCTGTAATGCCCTCTCATTCCAATGCTCTAAACTTGCCACAAAAACTTTTAAAAGGGACTGCCTTGAATACTTAACTCTGCTGCCATTTCTCTGTTGCCACACTGACAGACACTGCTGGCCTGAATTGTGTGGAAGCAAAGGAAAGGAGGACTGCTGTGAACTAAAGGGGCTGTATTGGTAATAGGACATGAAAGCACAGAAGTCAACACAAAATGATACAAAGCCTAATAACAATACATTATGCAATTAACATACAGAAACACTCCCTCCAGCAAGACCTTCCTCACCCACCCTTCCCAACAGAATCCCTCAGCAGGGAAGCAAGTAGCTTGGTGGCTCATGCCTGCCTTCTTGAAGGGAGATTCAGAATCAAGGTTCAGTGCATCAAAAATAAAAATAAAAGCAAATTAAAATGAGCAACTAGAGACAACTGAATAAACAAAGTATCTATTCATAAAAGCTAGCCTGCAGACTGACCAGGTTTTTTTGTACCCTCCAAGGCCTACACTGATCCTAGTTTACTTCCTAGTCACTCTTCTGTCTGCCAGCCCACAGGAGTCAAAGCTCTGAGCTGAGGACACAACACTGCAAAGGAGCCTGGCAGAGGGAGCAGCATGCATTGCTGGCACTGGAACAGCCTCAAGGCAGTCCACAGAGGTCCTTAGAACTCAAATTGCTGGTTGGTTTAAAAAGCCAGCTGTACATAGGGCTGGACACCAGAGGTTGAGGTACTTTATTACCCACTGGGAGAGATTCCTCCCCATCCTGCATGGAAGTGCCTTTGGCAAGACAAAGCTACTTAATGACACACCTCTTGTTGTTTAGGGGGAAGAGCCACCATTTCTTTCATATACGCTTTACTAATGTTTGAGAGCAGAGAGGGTCTACAGATCAGCCAAGAGGATGCACTAACAGCCTGCAGTCCTTCAACTGCTTTGACAGACCTGTGTCTAAGTCAAGGTTTGTATGTCTTGCTGCACGGGCTTGTTCAAATCATTCATATAGATGTGGAGAAAAAGACAGTCTAAACAACTGCTATAGATTCTAGAACTATAGCTTTCCGTAAGGCACAGTTCAGATAAACCCCTAAATCACTTTTCTCCCTACTGCCAATCTGTGTTTAAAAACAAGCCAAGAACAAACAAAACAAAACAAAAATTGGACTACCTTGCTGTTTATCCCAAAGCATTCAACTATGTGTTATCTTCTGATTTATGTGGAAGACTTGGCAAAGTGCCATGGAAGCCAGAAATGAAGGTAAAACATGCAACAGAAGCCAACTTTGAGCCTGGCACAGAAGTGCATGGCAAAGTCTTGACACAAATGCCATACTGAGAGGAGTTTCCTGGCTCTGTGCCTTCACCTCAGATGCAGTTCCAGAGTCAAATGAGATACAGAGGATTTCAAAGCCAGTCTGATATTTTAAAAGGAAAGTCTGGTTACCTTTCTAGTGGGTACAGTCAGGACAGGAATTGCTTCTTATTAACCTACATGGTTAAGCTCAAGATATCTTTCTACTGAAGCCCTGGGTCTTTTTAACTAAGTTAGACATTCCCATCATTTCTTCCAGAGACTTCAGCATCCTAGCTTTTCTGTGTCTTCCCTCCCACATCCACTTTCCTCGCTGAAGGTTTAGGTAATAATGTTAAGTACCAAGAACCAAAGCACCTTGGTCTCAGAAGTACCACGAAGCACGTACACCAACCATGGTACATTTTCACAAATTATCCCCAGGCTGCTGGCTTGGTATCAGTCCCTAACCTGGAAAGGGGAAATCCTTGTCACAGCAACTTGCAGAGGTGTGAGCACATCAGATCTATGCCAGGAACTGTACTCATCACCTGCATTGGCCTTTGTCCAACAGGGAACCATCACATAAGAATTGCCAGTGGCTAGCTGAGTGCCTTGATAAACAGAAACGTTGGAGACACAAGAATATAAAACTTTCACCCACGGCTCGCCAAAGACTTAACACCCTCCACTGGATAGTGTAGCCTTTGACAAGGCCAAGGAGACAGCTGCCAGGAGCAACACAGGGCCTCTTCAATGTGCTGTTGCCCAGCTCTGCCATCAAAACATCTCTGCTTCTTCACACACTGCAAGAGAAGCAGAAGCCTGGGGAGTTCTGGCACACACAGAGCTCCACAAACCTTGCTGAGTGTTTGAATAGGAGCAAAGAAAGCTGCCAGCCCCTTGGCCTCATGCATGCAGTAGGTCAGGGCAAAAGGACATTAGGCTTCGGCTCCAGGAGTCACCTTGGGTACTCTGGCACCAGGTGCTACCTGGACTGTACTCTTATATACACTACCAGGGCAAAGCCTCATCCTGTGCCTTCTGCATACCACCCTCTGGTTCCATCATCTCCAGGAAATCAGCTCTGGAGAATATCAGGATAGAAGTTGTGGAGCCTTCCCAGTCCCATTAGTCTCTGAAGAAACCAAGCTGGGCTCAGCCCCTCCCTGCACCCTCAGGAGAGCAGGGTTAGGGGTAGTGTGCTTGGATGAAAGACAGAACAGTCTCCTTTGATAGCTTCTCTGGATCTTGTCTTTTCTGAGAGTCGTGCACTTTGACACCTTCCCCCCATTCCCAGAAGAGGCGGCTGTAATGGCAGACACTGTGGGCAGAGAGGAGATCAGGATTAGTTTGGCAGGGAAGGGAAAGGAAAACACTTCCATCCCAGCGAGGGACAGCTGCCCTTGCTATGGGAGCCACACAGGAATACTCAGAACAGGTGCCTTTGAAAAGACCAGTGCATTCATTCATTCATTCACCTTACAAACTTACAGCCCTCAAAGTACAGCAACAGCCAAGCCTAAGAGATTTCCATGGAAACTTGTTAATTCTAGCTTCACTCAAATTCAGTTCAGTATTTGCTGCAAGGAGTCAGGTCACTAGGGAAAAACCCTACCTCCCCCTAAGTTTCTCAGAGGATGAAGCTGTCATTGCAGGCAATGGAAAGACCTTAATGAAGAATTTAGAAAGTCTGCCAGGAGCAGCAGCCTAATCCCTCACCACATACCTACCATAATCAGTAACAGCTGTCCTATGGAGCTTTGCAAACAAACAGCACTTCCCACGGCACAAAAGCAGCTAGGATCATTCCCTCCTTCCCCTCATGTGGAATAACTGAGCCCTGCTTTGCTGCTGAGAGTTCTGGTCCTACAATGCCATCTCCCACTCCATCCATCAAGCACAGCCCTCCCTCACTGCATCAACACAGTCCCAGCCATAATGAAATCAGAGCTGCTAATTACTGCCAACACAGCAGCCTTTAGTTTTGTACAATTACTGACACTTAATATTCATAGCTTATTTAATGCTTCTGTTCTAACAAAGCAGTACTAGCACAGCGACAAGAGCATATGTCAGTGGCTAATTATAGACATATTAGTACTCACTAACCATAACACATCCCTTCTGGAGTCCCACACAAGCACTCCCTCCACCTCCTCAGCCATTCCTGTAGGTTCATGCTGGCCTGTTTCAGAGTACATAGGCAGAACTAACACCACCCTGACACATTGAGGGAAAAAGCATCATGTGCCTCTCCTTTTAAGCCTGTTCTGCCATTCACCACATAAAGAAAGGTTTAAGGATTCTTGAAAGTGCTGCTCTAAGATAGGTAAGGAGGTTCAAAGTGAGAAAATCAGGAGTGCTTTTTCATGTCAAGTTCTTACTCAGAGGCACAGTCCTGGGTAATGGTGGTAGTGCAGAACATCTCTACCCAGGAGCCCTGAGGCATCAGACTCAGGATTTGCTGTACTTGGGTAATTCCCCCAGCCTAGTACTCAAGTAGATACAGATGGTTTTCAGCAGCCACAATGTTAATAACTGTCCAATGACAAGCCACTCCATTCTTCCCCAAAGAGCTACTGTTTTACTCTCTCTTTAGAAAAAGCTCCCAGCTTTCCACAGGTTATTCCAGAGCCTGGGCTAAATGAGCTGGGATTTGCTTTTAAATTAGCAACTTCCAATCCAACTTGTTAAATACAGAGATGCAGCAAACTACAGTTGCTGGGCTCAATTTCTACTTCTCTGCATGCAGGAGGATCAGAAACTTGTAGTCTGCTGCAGACAGCGAAACAAAGTTGTGACATGTTCGCTATTCATAGCCATTAATTGCAAAATCCATGATTCCACATCAGCAGTTTCCTGACAGCCTGATAAGGTGCCAGCTCCTGCAGCACACCCTTCTGGTGATCAGCCACACTTGCATTGCAAACGACTGCAAGGACACAGCCCTGCAGAGCTCCCTTCCAAACACCCAGGCACACACACACTGGCAGACACATATCCATCCATAGCCTCAGCTCTGGCTCATACTCACTGAAAGGGTGCAATGGCTTCAGGAAGGAGGTTGTATGTTGCTACGTTGGTCATTTTGTTGAAGAAGAATTTCTTCTTGAAGTTTTTGCTGTATGCCATTGTCCAGGGATCTAGCAGAGGGGTTACAGGGATGAGGGGAAAAAAACCACAGAAGAAATACAGTAAAAGTAGGGAGGAGGAATCTGTAAGAGTAACTGTGATCCTTCCATTACTCCTTGTTCCTTCCTTCTCCCAAGACAACCTGCTTCCCAAGCTGTTCTCTATTCACTAAAAAAAATCCCATCTTCCTCCATTTAGAAGCTGACATTTGAAACAGGGTATTCCCACTTCCTATTACTCTGGAAAACATCTTGATGAAAAAATATGATCTCATTAAAAAATAAGGCAGTCAGTCATGTAAATAAATGGAATTACCCCCATGATAGCTAATCAACCCACAACACAAAAACTTACATATAACCCCCTAAACCTCACCCAAATCCAAGCTACCCTCATAACATGCAAACACTTAATCTCTAGCCATTCAAATATTGCCATTCATTTTTTTACCAAGTTACAAGAGGAGCAAGCCTGGTCAGTACTTTTTACTTGGAGAGACAAAGAAAAGTTGAGAGGGAGTGGGGACTCTCTTCCTACCGTTCATAGTCCGTACAATGTACAGTCCCGTGGGCACAAAATGCCGATCATCTCGGCCAGTGTAGGACAGCCGGGGCATTCCCCCTGAACTCTTGATGACTTTCATCTCTAACCTAAACATTGAGAGAAGGCAGTGATAGAGAGTGTTTCTCCCTTTACTGTGCTTGTACACACCTGGTACCACCTGCACCCCCTTCTCCAGAGTGTCACAGTGAGAACTGACAGCACTGCCCAGGATAGGATTAAATCATCACACCCTGAAAAATTGGAGTTTTTGCCTTTCCACACAGGACAAGAGAAACCAATCAGACCTGTCTAGATCAGGCTTCAAATTGACTGCTGTGGTGAAAAATCTGTGATAAGCTACCATAATGAATCCAAATGGGGTTCCTATTTCAAGTGTGAATTCTTGACCTTTCAAGCCACTGAGAAGCCATTGATAATTCTGCACCCAAACTCAGGCACTGCTGCTACTCCAACTGTTATGAAGTGCATTGGCCACATCTATGGTATTAGAATGCAGCAGAACTCAGATGCTCTGAGTGAGCAGCATCTCAGGAACAGCAGCCACCACGAGCTCTAACAGCTCCTTCTCCATGACCCCACTAGCACAGATCAGAACATCCCTCCCATTGCTCTGCACAGTAACTGATAGCCTCAGTGGGCCCTGACATTTTATTTGCCCCAATCACTTACCTCACAAAAATCTTGTCCATTTCTTCCAATCTGTATACTTCCTTCACTCTGGGAAGAAAAGACAAAAACATTATTTCAAAAAAATTTAAACTGTGCTTTTTTTTTTCTGCCCTGCTACAGCTACAGCCAAATGGTTGATTTTATATAGCATGAGGTAGTCAGGCTCAACTGAGCTTCACCCTTCTTTATCTCCTCTATCTTTATGCTTCAGTACCTAGTTTTTCCTGGCTTGAGAAAACCTGACACCTGCATGCTCATGGCTGGATTGCTGTAAGCAGCAGATAAATGTCCTTGCTGCTAAGGAAACCGTGCATTTTTACCTCAGGTTGACTATACAGAAAAGTGAAAACAGTGAAAGTCAGGTGCTTTTGTTTTCGCATCAGATAAATTGACCAAGCTCAATCCCAGGCATGTTCTGGCTTCAGCATGCTGGCCTCACAGTAAAATTAACAATCTGATCTTCACCATTACTATCCTCAGAGGTACAACAAACTTGTTAGTTACCCTGAGGTAAAAAGAGCTTTTTTTTTTAATCAGTAAAGATTGCTTTGAGTCCTCATTCTGTCATTACATCAAACTGGTTTTGTTGTTTTGAGACACAGAAAAACAAGGTTTTCAGTAAGTTAAAAAAGCACTGCCTCTGACTGGACACCCCAAACACTCATTTCCCACACACTGCTACAAGCATGAGGCTTCAAAGAGCACAGCAGGAACACTTTAACACCTTTCCACAAAAGCAGCAAATGACCCCTCTACAATCCATTTCCCCAGCTCTCCTTCTCACTTCACCTTCAGCCTTCCCCAGCATTTTGGGCTCCTCCAATTATTACAACTGTCCATTTGTCATTAGGCAGAGATTCCACTCGTTACCTTCATTAAGCCATCAAGGAGAAGATCCTCTTTCCCTTCCTCCAGATTTTTTCATGATATTGCTGCACTTCAGCTTGTGAATGAGAAGCTGTTTTGTCCATAATACGTAAGTGATGCCTTCACAGTGGTGCTCTTATGCTACACTGTAGTAGAATTAATGAAACAGAAGGCCAGGAGACAACCAAAGCTGAAGCCCTTTGTCAGGAACTTTCCTGGGATTGTAACTAAAGCCTTGTCCTCAGAGATGCTGGTCAGTCCTGCATTTGCTAACAGTCAGCATCACTGTACTGCTGCTGACCCTTCAGGGCAGATAAGAACAGAATCCTTTGCAATGATTAAGCTCACTGGGTGCTAGACCTACAATCACACATATTTGGAATCAACACCAGCCAATCCACCTATGGTGAAAACGTGACTGTTTGACATGTGAAAGGAGGGCACAACTTCTCCATTAACAATATTTACCTAAAATGTATAAAAAGCTTTTAGCCTCTTTCCAAAGAACATAACAGAACTATGAATTTCAGCCTGAAACTTAACTCCCCTTCATGTCCTCCAACACACTGACACCAAAGCAAGCGAGGCTGAGGGAAGGAGGTGTCACTCACCGGATGGGGTTCATATCCGGCCGGCTGGGTTTGGAAACAGCTTTGACAAACTTCTCTGCCAGCCGAATCCTGAATGAACATGGAAAGAACCCAGCAAGTTAACAGGGCCTTTGGCACAGCAGGTAGGGAACAGCTTCAACAGAGTAAGTGATTTGACAACTCAGGACATGCAGACTGCTAGGCAAATGGGTCTAGCAAGACTTCTTTTCAGTCCACCATCCCAATTCAGTGCCTGGTAATACTGCCTATTATCCATTACAAATGAGTCTCCATAGCTTACTCTCTAAGTCTACATGCTGTTGAATACTGATATATTGATCAGACTAGCAGGATTAGCAGAGACATGTCCCTGAGGAAGGAAACAGAGGGGTTTGCTCCTTCTCTCTCAGCTCATATAGTCCCAGAATGGTCAGTTTAACTCAGCCATGCCTGGCTCACCCTAAGCTAAGAAAGAAGCTAGAGCTGCCCTCATACACAGAGGAAAAGCCTATATGTACTTCAGTTCAGAGCAGCTTCATGTACAGTTCATCTTTATAGCAGAGTTTCAGCTGGATGCACTTGTCTCCCTTTGCTCAGCATTTTGCTTTTTGTCTAAACACTGTTTCCCAGTCACTCCTAGACATGTACAGAAAAAAGCTTCTCCAGAACCTACATACCTCTGGTTGAAATGCTGTGTTCGAACATCATTGCCATTCAGCACCAAGACATCAAGGATGTGGATGGCACTGATTTTTCGTTGGGCTTTCCCCTAAGGAGGGCAATACAGAGACTGATTATTCACATTTGATATTTCAGCTTTGATTTATAGCCTGTTTTTTGACAGGACATCTCTTCTAGCAAGAAGGCACCTTTGCAGGTATTAGAAACACACAAATTCCCTGCTGCCCATTATACAGGAACACAGCATCCTCCAAGAACTGGCACATCTCAAATACCCAGCTCTGTCTTAGGGGAGGGAGAGAGGGCAGGACCATGGCTGCCATCACCAGCTATCTGTGCCTTATCAGGTATCACAAAGCCCAGCACACTACAGTATCCTTGCCTGAGGTGCAAGAAGACAGGGAAACTTCCCAGGCAGCTGGGATTTTTCACCTTACACTGTAAATATACCACGAGGATCTTCTACCCATAGCCTGCAGTCACTACTGAGCAGTTATGTTCCCACAGAGCCACAGACACATGAAGTCATGGTGGCAGTGTCACGTGCAGCTCCACTTAGAACAGCAACACATCAGATCCAGAGTGTTTTCAAAACAATGTTGAAGGCTCATATTTCTAGGACTGGACAGAAAGAACTTAATCCAAAATAGTTACTCTAAAGATCTTATACAAAAAAATCCACCTTGTACCCGGCACAGATGGAACATTTATTCTGCAGTAATTGTACAGAGATTAAGTGAAACTGCTCTTTGTAGCAAAATGGTAAGAGACAGAGTAGGTTCCTACCTCTCCTTTCAGCTCATGAACAATCTCCACAGAGAGAAGAGTATCTCGTGGCAGCTCAGTTTTCAAATCCAGCTTTGTCCAGCGGTCTGACTGGCGACCACCCCAGGTGTAGATCTGTGATTTCTGTACATAAAGACAGAGTCAGATTCAGCCAAGGCTTCCTGAGGGCAGGGGTGGAGAAGAGACCTCTAACTGCAGAGCAACCGTCAGAGAATCTTTTTGTCCTAGGCTGTCACAGGCAGTTTCTTTGTCATAAGTTTTAAGGAAGAACCTTAACCTCTACAGCAAAGGAACAAAAACACCAATTCTAATCTACCAGTGACTTTTCACACCCACACAAAGAACCAGAAATAGAACACCTTTAAAAGGACAGTGAAGATAATTAGAGACACTAGCAGGAGTGCAGATCTCTGTGTAGGCTGAGATCATAGAAAAAGGGTTAATTAGTGTGAAAGGCAGTGACATCAGGAGAAAGAAACATAAATAACTAGCAGTCTCAGGTAGCGCTGATGAGATTCTTTTTGGCCTTTAGGGGCAGAAAAAGATGGGATGAAACTGCAAGGCAGAATAGTAGCATTGAAATTAATCAGCAACATTCCCAGACCGTTCTTAGCACTTACCCCTAAACCCAAGAGGAACTTTTGCTCACTTCCAGACACCATACACCGGTAATCTAACACTTGGCGAATTTTTTCCAGTGTGCTGGAATTCAGAGGAGTGGGTTTGTAACTGAAGGTATCAATGTCTGTGCCCTAAAGAGCAAAATATGGAAAAGGCAAGATAGACACAATACATCAATGGCAGGTAAACATAACTTCTACATGAAGCAATAATCCAGGACTAGCTTCTTAATCTCTTAATTCCAATATGAAAAAAAAATATTTGTATGAAAGGACTCTAGGCAAGCTCTCACCTGAATTAGCTCAAAGAACTTGGACTTGGGATCAGAAGATGAAGGAGCAACACGAGCCTGATCAGGAATCTGAAAACAAATTCAAACAATTGATACTGAGTGTTAATTCTTCAGCACTTTCAAAGGAACATTTCTGGTTTCAATATATGACAGGACATTCTGCCCCTGAAACTACTGCTATTGGGATTCAAGATGAAGAAGAGATGTCAGGTGGCAAATAAAATGTCTCACATGTTTTGCAAATTTAATGTGGGCATACCACATCTCACAGAAACCAACCAGCAGCTCCAGAAAGATTTAGTCTAAACCTTTGATGTCATGCATGTTTTGATGAAATATCCTTTCATCAAAGACACACCACCAGCCTGTGAAACTAACTGTCATATCTATGGCCCCACTGCAGTCAAAAGGTTAGGAAACAGAAACTGCAGACTCATAAAACAAAATCTTTTAGAGAGCCCTGCTGCTTGGGATCTAGGTGCTGAGTTTACTCTGTGTGCAATGAAATATTCTCAACTGCAAAGAAGCCTGCTCAGTTAAGCCATACACAATAAATCAGGGACCATCCTGTTTGATTACATAACAGCTTGAAACAGTTTCTGACTTTCCCACAAGACAAGATATTCAACCTCTGTCTAGAAAGTCCTATCTTTACTGCAGCTCCACTCTTGTTTCACTATAGCAAGGATACCTTCACAATTTGCCTGCTTGACCCCTTACTTACCCCCCATAGCTGGAGACACTCCTTTCGGATTTCAGCCTGCCGTGGCTCAACCAGTGTTCTAAGGAAAGACAGCAGACTGTTAAGATGGTGAATCTCCTTGATCTTGCAGCATTTTACATCCCAGCTTTATAAAATCTGGAACTTTCAGCATCTGGCTTGAGAACAAACAAACATGAACTGCTCCACAAAGGGTTGTATGAAAGAGGCAGCTGTCTTCCCCCCCCACCCTCCAGTTCCTGTGTTTAGCTTTGTTTCATGGTCTGCACTACTGACTATCAGCCATCACTTCATTCCATGAAAGTACCACTGGGTATAAATATTTTCAGTAAGTATGTACTTGTACAAACTTATGCTAATCTCCAAGAGCTGGGTACACAGCCCTACTTAGGAATAACAATGAAAATCTGCTGAAGGCCATACAAGAAACAGTATCAAGGGAGAATCAGCTCTAAGACAATTTCTAACTACCATATTCACTCAACTTTCTACCACATATTATGTCAGGATAACACCTGAGCAGAAAAGCCATAGCAGGGAAACATTGCAATGGCTTCAGTTTTACACAAGAAATGAATGTCAAACTTTGGGTAATTCTAGGTCTGTAACATAGATGTTTTGAATTTCCCCTGGAAAAATGAACAGCTATGAACCACACTCAACTTGGATGGTTACTGTTGAATTGAAAATACCAGCTGCAAGTTACTCTTCTGCTTACATTCCTGGTAAGAAGCAAGCTCACTTATGGTAACTGGAAATCATTCAATGCATGGAAGCCTTCCCAACAAGGGTGGTAACAGGCCATAAATTTTCAGGACTCCTCCAGCCACCCACACATCTCTGCAAATAACTCAGGTGGAGACACAACTGAGCTACCTAAAAGCACTTTTCACTTTCCTGGCTCCAAAGGCCAAGACAAGTACCAGCTCAAATCAATAACTTATTAAATAAGGGCAAAACAATTCATTAATAGTAGGTTAATTCAGTCTTCACCAAAAGGCAGAGGAATGTACTCACGTGTCTTGAACAAAGGCACGGATTTTGGCTAGTGCCTTTATCTGAACTTTGCAGTGGCTAAAAGAGAAGAAAAGTTTTAGTCAGGGAGCAAATTAATCACCACCAACATTGTTCTACTGTTCAAAACAAGAAAGAGTGCTGGGACAACAGGGGGAAGCCAGTCTGATTCACAGAGCAATGAGAGATCTTAGCCAACATGATTCAAACTGACAGGAAGATCACTGAACAAATTAGGCAGTACTTTCTCTTCTACACAGTACTCTGAGACCAAATAGTCACTAACAGTAATACACAATTTCTGTCTGCACAGAGCCCCCCTGCTCTGCTCAGCCTCTTGGGAACAAAAGCAGAGCAGTGTGGCAGCATCAACAAGTACTTCCATGAGTGCAGGAAGTTAAACCAGAAAGCCATGCTAAATTAATCTGCCTACAGCCAGCAGCCTTCATCACCCACAGTAACTCACTTTTCATTGGATTGGACAATGTAATTGTAGAAGTCCTGGTTGTCTTTGATCACGTTCAGCGGGACGATAAGATTCACATCCACGTCGGAATTGCGCAGCTGGTTGAGTCTGATGTTCACTGTGAACAGGTAATCCCGCACATCTTCAATGCCTGACTTCAGGCCTTTGCACACCACGTACCTGCACAGCAAGGCAGAGAGATCAGGTCTTTCACACAACTTTTCTGCCACACTCCCATTATAAGGAGAGCTTCCCAAGCCCCAGGAACTCTTTCCTCCTGAATATCCTTAGGAAGATGCAAACTGACTTATCACTGTGTCATCGTACATTTTCTAAGCTCTGGAAAGACAGGGAAATGCAACCCTATGTAAACCCTCCACATATCTCCCTCAAGTAGTAAATCAATTCTGCTAAAATTGACAGGTACAATGAAAAAACAGGTAATATCACAGAATCATTGAATGGTTTGGGTTGGAAGGGATCTTAAAGACTATCCAGTACCTTCAAGTACTGGAAGGCCCCAGTTAGGTCCCCCCTAAGTCTTCTCT
Source organism: Emberiza elegans (assembly GCA_024865655.1). Taxonomy (NCBI): domain Eukaryota; kingdom Metazoa; phylum Chordata; class Aves; order Passeriformes; family Fringillidae; genus Emberiza; species Emberiza elegans. The sequence goes on along the minus strand of JALJVW010002597.1, from coordinate 19,152,447 downwards.
TTTCCAGGCTGAACAATCCCAATTCTCAGCCTTTCCTCATAGGAAATGTGCTCAATCGTTGAAATCATGTTGGTTTTCCTCCTCTGGACTTGCTCCAACAGGTCCATGTCCTTCCTTGTGCTGGGGACCCCAGAGCTGGATGCAGCACTGCAGGATGGGTCTCACCAGAGCACAGTAGCAGGGCACAGTCCCTTTCCTTATCCTGCTGGCCATGCTGCTTTGGAGGCAGCCCAGGATACAACTGCCTTTCTGGGCTGTGAGCATGCAGTGCCAGCTCATATCCAACCTCTCATATATCCTCTGGCTTCACTGAAGCCATAGCTGTTTCATGCAAAACAAGATTTGTTACATACCCAGTTCCATTGCTTCCTTCCCATAACAGTAACTTGGCAAATATCATCTTTACCTTGTCTGTAATTTACCAAACATCTGTTTCCTCCTCCAAGACAGCTGCTAATTGAGGCAGGTCTGTATTTAGAGGATTGTTTTCTTTAGTAGACCCTCATGCTCAAGCATCTCACCTCTCTGAGTTAGCAGGGCGGCTTGTCACAGGTTTAAAGATGCAAATTCTCTCAAAGCAGCAATACAGCAGATAAACAAGACCCACACTGAATGGAGTAAACAGGTCAAAGGTTTTGCAGACAAAATGACCTCCTGTAAAAAAAAAGAGGAAGTACGCTGATGCCAGCAGATAATAAGGAAATAAGGAGATACTGAGCACCTCAATCCTTCTGCAGAACTAGTAACAGAGTTTTTGTGCAATTAAACAGCATCCAGAACACAATTATGAAGTGGGCCAGCAAGACTTCATGAAGCATCTTCCCTATGTCTCTGCAGCAAAGAGAAAAAACATTCCCTTGGCAAGAATCTAATTGGTATGTAGGCTGTCTCACAAGCAAACCTCCTATCTACCCCCCATCCTTCCATTCCAGGCCCAGACAGCCTGGCAGCATGCTATCCCAAAGCCTCCAGGGAAGAGGAGCCCTGATATATGCAACAAGGAACCTCAGACTAGAGGAGAAGACTAATAGATGTTACCTAAACAGAACAACTTGCCATCTAGAGAGAAAAGAGTCTGTGTTGCCCCTCTCCTTCAAACAAGATTCCCAATTTCCCCAAGCAAAAAGCAGGCAGAACTATCATCATTTTTACAGAACTATCATCTACCCACGTAGGAAAGACTTAAAGAAACTACCCCTTTTATCACATCACATTTGAGACTACTCCTTAGCAGATCATTGCCTCAGGTTCTTCTAAACATAGGGCACAAGATACAAATTATCATTTTGTTACAATTTGTCTGCTATATCAGTGCCAAAGGCTAACTGAACTCAGTGGAAGACAGGAGCCATCAGAACCAGACACAGCATAAGGTTCATCATTTAACAACAATGAGGTGCAGCTAAGACAGGGTAAAGCATCATTAGTTCTTATCCCACAGATGACAGATTTAAAGGAGAAAAGCTAGAGGAAAGAAAGAACTGGATAAACACCACTCAGGTCCAATCAGCTGGGATATTGAGGAAGCTGGTCCAGCTAGTGCCATAAATCTCAGGTAGACTGCTCAGTTACCACACTGCATAACCCTACCCCAAGATAGCTACATAATCCAACAAATAAGGTGCTTTAAATGAATGCATTTTAGCTCATGCCTTTAATCAAAAGCAAAACAAGCACAGATTCACTTATTTTTCTCACCAGATCTCTTAGCCTTGTGACAAACATCTCAGGACTTATGCATACACATTCAATTCTGTGCAACTCATGGCAGAGCAGACTTCAAGGCACTAATAAAAATTGTACAGCAACATTCCCCAGTGCCACACACATCTTAGAGAAGGAGGAAAATTAATGAACAAAACATACCTGTCCGGACAATGGACAGTGCTGTGAGGAACTGGCAAAGCATGAGCTGTTTGCTCAGGATTTCTTGCAGATTCTCCTGGCCCTCCACTGAGAAACCCTGCAGAGCGCATAGCATATGATTAGTATCTCCACAAATCCATTGGTCAAGCAAAGGATTCTGAGGAACTAAATAATGGAATCATGATCATTTCTGTTTGTTTAAAGTAAAAGAATCAGCACCAGGAATTTTAATGGCAAGGCTTGTAGAATTTCATATTGTAGCTACACATGTCAAACACCCTATTGCATGCAGATAAAGGTGTCAGTTTTGTCAGGTTTTTTTTAGTGCAGGAAGAAAAAGAAATTAACCAACCCCATCAGCCATTAAGAAATGCACTCCTTTGTGATCAGTATTGTCCAAAACAAAATTCTGGAAAGCAGTAATGTTCTCTGATCGAGTGATGTCTCCGTCTCCATCAATCCCACCCTCTCCTAAAGAAAAAAAGGAGACAATCAATAATACATTTGGAAATACAAACAAAAGATCAGTATGTGCAGACGATCTATTGTATTCAATCAACATTTAGTCAGAAATTACAAAGACAGATAGGTGGAATAAACATTAACGAAGTCCCTTGTTCACCACCAAAGATGCTTTTTAATTGAGAAAAATTATTCAGATTGAGTGGTTGGGGGGCTGAAAAAAGACCATACAAAAACCATGCTCAAATGATGAGTTGTACATTAGCCTCAGCACAAGACAAATGAAGACTATATAACAGCATAATATTCTCATCCAAGCAGGAGTGGCACATAGCTGAACCTACGGAAAATGTAAGATTCAACTTCACTGCACAGTTCACCTGTTAAAAACATGTTACTACAGACAAGGCAAAATTCTTTATACTGTGTATTTGCAGCCTTCTACTAAGAATTCAAATAATTTCAAAGAAACATAATAGCCTATTTTCAAGCACAGTGTACTTTGGGCTTTAAAAAAGCAAACCCCCGCTGCAAAAAAACTGTGAACAAGTTTATGAAGGGAGTAGGGAAAGAGACATAGGATTTGTGCACAAATGCTCATACAGTTTTCCCATATGGCTCTTTTTTAAAAGAGCTACACTGTCCCCCAGCTGCTATTTTAGAAAGCTGACCTAAGGTGTATTCTATAGCTCACCAGTTTTGCCTCAAGTAAGCCTGAACTTCTATTTAGTATTAGACCCTGTAAATCTACAACTGCAGATTCTATTACCTCAGCTGGAGGACTAGAAAGCAGAAGAGATCAGGATGCATGATATGGCTTTGATAACCAAACTCCTCACACCCATCCTGTCAGTAAGTGAAGTGACACTGGAATTTTTTACCATTCTTCACAATAGAAATATCATGGCAGGCTACTTCCTTCCCATTAGTCTGTACACACCTCACTAGACTTTACAGCATAAAATAAAGGGATCAAGAAAATTAATCAAAATCACTAGGCTATTAATTTCTCCAGGCATCTCCTCCTCTCCGTAACACCAGTTTGCCGTGAACTACGAAGATCCAAACACTGCAGCCAAGGTGTTTATCTGCCTTGCTGCCCTTGCCATGAACCTTCACTTTAACTAAGATCTAATCCTTAAGTGCTAGTAACCATTCTCTAAGAAGAGGTCATAGTCAGCTTAGACTGGGAGCTGGTCAGTGTGTCAAGAGTGGCAGCCAACAAGAGTCGGTGGTGGAGAGGAAAAAAACCCACAAGGCACAACAACAGAAAAGCAAACCCTCTGCTCTACACAAGTCTCCTTCCAGTTTCTTTTATATAGTCTGAAATACGAAGCACAAATACTAGCAATCCTTGGATTTCCCCTCCTAGTCCTAAAGGGAACAGATAGAGGGCTCAAACACATGATCAAGATTAACAAGTTACAATGCATGAGATAAGATGCAGCAATTTTCTGTTTAGTCTTAGTCTGTCAAAGCAAGGTAAAACATGTAAACATAACAAACCTCCTTGGATTAAGCAGCTCATTTAGTCACAGTGATTCAGATACAGCCTCTAGCCCAAATCTGTTTTATTTATCTTTACTAAGAGCCCACAATCAATTATGAGAGCACAGCTAGGAAGGTCTGATACAGAAACATGCTGACAGTTGGGTAAATGAGGTGTCTAACTCTGGCTCTGCTAATAGATCTTTGGGCACATCAGGAGGCTGTAGCACCTCTCCCATATGGATAGACTGAGAACACTGAGCCTGTTTAGCCTAGAGGAGAGAAGGCCCTAGGGAGCCTAGGCACCCTTCAGTACCTAAAGTGGGCTACAGTAAAGATGGGAAGGGACTTTTTATCAGGGCATATAGTGATAGAATAATGCTTAATGGCTTTAAACTGAAAGAGGGCACATTTAAAATAGACATTAACAAGAAATTCTTTACTCAGAGTGATGAGTCACTGGGACACACTGCCCAGAAAAGTTGTGGATGCCCAGTCTCTGTTTATGGCCAGCTTGGATGGGGCTTTGAGCAATCTGGTCTCTTGGAAGGTGTCCCTGTTCACAGTAGGGGGGTTGGTACTAGATGATTTTTAGGGTCCCTTTCAATCCACACAATTCTATGATTCTATGACAAGTCATCTCATTCACTGTGTTTCAGGCTGAGATCAGTGATGTGAGAAAAACATTGCCAAGCAATCCTTAAGCACTCTATAGTGTTCAGATAAGCAAAGTATTCAAATATCAACTGCTAAAATGAAACATATTCCCAGGTCAGACTGGTAATAAATGCAAATTACTCTGAAAAAATGAAAATTACTTGTCAGAAAAATTACTTGATATGCAAGCTCACCAATCTCAACCCTTTTCTCCAATGACAGCCCCCTTCTAACTTGCAAAATGGTTCCCTAGGCTTCTCCTAGATCCCCCTGCTGGTATCAATACCAGTCCTGACACTAATACAGAGGCTGCAGCATGAGCAAAAACATCAGGTAACACTCATGGGTGCACTACATACCATAATAAGGCTCAAAGAGCTCACTGGAAGCAGAATAGAAGTCCTCCAGTTTAAAATCATTTGGTCCTTTCAAGGTCATGCCAAATCCTTTCGCATGCCACTTCCGCCTCCACAAGACATATTCAGAGAAGCCTCCGGGACCAGCACACACATCAGCAAAGTAGAGCAGCTCTGCATCATACTCCTTTACCAAAGGCACCTGCAAAAGGAAACTGAGGAAATTCTACTGACCCATAACAGCTCCTGTCAGTCAAACCACATACACCATAAACTACACTGCTCAGAGGAATCTTTCATGGACCTGTTTTCCCAGCTAGTATCCTAAAGATTCTCCTTTCTTCCACATTCTCTGAGAAAGCACTGCTGTTTGAAAGTCAGAGGAACTCACCCCTTGGCTATCCTTAGGGTTTGTAAACATGTAGTCAAAGACATGGTCCATATTTGCCATTTTCATTGCAGCCCTGTGAACACATAAATAGGGCCTTGTTAAGTTTCATCCTTGTCTCCCTCAGCTGCAAATGGACATACATGGGAAAGGGACTGCAGTACCAGACATTCCACAAACCTGTTCAGGAAGAAAGCTCCACGGATCATCTCGTAGGGGTTAGACCTTGTTCGGGCTCGACGCATTTCTTCTCCATCCAGCTCATCAAATACACTCTGCACAAAGAAAAACAAAGCTCATCTGGACCTGGCACAGGCTGGAGGGACAGGTAGTCATCAGCATTTCCTATCTTCTTGCTTCTCTCTCCTTACACAGCAATATCCATGCAGGATTTGGATCACCAATACAAAATGTTTTTCTGTCTCATAATGTTATTTGCTCTTCTTCTAAGCCACCTCAGCTCTTAAGCAAATTTAATAACACTGACAAATTCTATAGTGATAGCTCCAGAACCTGATAAAATGGTTAGCCACCTCAAAAGCAGTCCCAGCCTAAAGTATTTCTTGTACATGTATACACAGACACTCCACTGCAGTATACAAGGGCATGATGAAACCTAGGATGGAAGATAGAACAGACAAGAAAAGAAGGGGATCTTATTTCCTTAGTTTAGCCAAGCCTTCAGCCTTTCAGTCGGACTAAGGGCGGTAACTGCTTTCCGTCCTCTAAGAGCTGGTTTTGGCTGGGGTAGAGTTAATTTGTTTCATAGTAGTAGTTTCATATTAGCTAGTAGTGAGATACATTTTGGATTTGTGATGGAAACAGTGTTGATAACATAGAGATATTTTTGTTACTTCTGAGCAGCGTTTGGACAGCATTAAGTCCTTTTCTAATCCTCATACCACCCTGACAGCAAGTAGGTAGGGAATGCAGTCTTGTGGAGCTTGAAGGGAACATAACTGGGATAGGTGATCCCAACTGTCTAAATAGATATTCCATACCATACCCCATAATGCCCAGTATATAAGGCTGGGGGAAGAAGGAGGAAGCCGAGGACATTCAGAGTTATGGCTTTTGTCTTCCCAAGTAACCTTTGCATGTGATGGAGCCCTGCTCTCCTGAAGACAGATGGCTGAACACCTTGCCCATGGCAAGTAGTGAATTAATTCCTTGAATTAATTCCTTGTTTTGCTTTCCTTCCATTGAGTGGCTTTTGCTTTACTTACTAAATTGCCTTCTTTATCTAAACCTATGACTTTTCTTGACTTTACCCTTCCCATGTTCTCCCCAATCCTGCTGGTGGGACAGGGGGTGAGCAGGTGCAGGGGCTTAGTTGCCAGCTGGAGTTTTACCAAGAAAATCTCTCAGAAGGCTGAGGTTCAAAACAGGCTGCTGAACAGATAGTAAAAAACAGGATGCTAGGTCATCCCAGTGACATTAAGGTGACAGAGGACATTCCGAGCTCTTGTCAATTACCTAATAACTCAATCCTCTTTAATTATTTATTTCACTTGCTTTCTCAAAATTTCAGTTCCTCTCTAAAAAGGGGGCTCACCTTGCACTGCAGGACATTATGTAAAAGCTCTTCATTACAAAACTCTGTTTCATCTTCAATCATCAACTTCCTCTGCAACAGGACAAGAGCACAGGGAGCAATTAGCAAGCATGATATTGTCATTTCAGAATGCAGCATGTACCAATAATGGATGAAGGCTGCCAATGACACACTAGGCTGTATCAGCAAAAGCATGGCAATTAGGCTGAGAAATATTCTCCCATGTTAAGCATCTTGAGATCACATATGAAATACTATATCCAGTTTAAGCACTCCCCAGTATAAGAGTGGACGTACTGGAACAAAAGCAGCAAAAGGGCCACCAAAATGACAAGGGTCAAGAAGCACCTGGTGTATGAGAAAAAGCTGAGAACAGTTTGTTCAGAATGCAGAAAGAGATCCTACTTTTATACCTAACAATGGGACAAGTCCCTAACAGGAGGCAGAAAAGATTGACCTAGGCTCCTAGAGATGTACAGCAACATGACAAGAAACAATGGACAAAAGCCACATAAAAATGCTAATTAACCATATGTAAATTTTCTTTTGTCAACTGTGTTGTCAAACACTGAACAGATGCCCAAACAGGCTGTGAAGTTTCCATCCTTGAAAATATTCAAAACCCCATTAAACAAGGCCTTGAGCAATCTGATCAGATCTAGCTGGATCTGCTTTAGGCAGGAAGCTAAACTAGCAACCTCAAGAGATTGTTCACAGTTCATGCTATACTACAGCTATTTGACATGGCAACTGTCCCAGGCTGAGCATCCTTGTTTATCTTAGGCTGGTAAGTACCAAGATATAAAAAATTACCTTCCCCACAGTCATCCACTCCTTCAGCTCCTGAGCATCTGGGATCTCTGTGGTACACTCAGAGCACCAGTCCACCTTCTCATAGGCACTAGGCTGCAAACACAAGTCATGGGAAGAGCCAAAGATGTTTTTACTAGAAAAATATAAAACTATAAAAACTTTTACTAGAAAAATACAAAAGTTTGCCTCCCAATGCTAGCATAAGGGGTTATGCCATGACTTCAGTGCCAGCTGTAGAGTTTTTTCCTCCTGGACTAAAACATGTCTTATTTAATTTTAAAATTAAAAACAACCTCAAACACCTCCACCACAAAAAAAACCCTCACAACGTTCCCCTTTATTAGAGTCTGACAATCAAGGCAAAACAGAAGTCTAGTACTCAAAGGACAGTTTAGAGACACTGGAAGAGAGACAGCTGCCAAGAAAAACCACAGTTTACACATTCCTTGTCCCAGTTTTTGCTGAACACAACAAGAGAAATGGCTTAAAACAGAAAGTACTTACCTCTGGCTCATCCTGCCAATCAATATTGAGCTCCCCATCAAATCCTTTGAGGGTCAGGCCAAAGCCTCTCCTTCCCTTCTGATTGGAGGCCTCAACAATATCTTTCCTGCCTTGGCCATATTTTCCCAAACCTTCTCCTTCCCGGAAGCCCATCTTGGCCTAGAAAGGGAGCAAAGAGAGCACTCTGAGACAAGTGGACTTGAGTTTCTGTACTGCTGCTAAGGTCAAAGAGTAGTGCAGAAAATGGCACATTGCCCTGAAATGACTCAAAGGCACTGAGCATTTTTAATCTCAATTGTAGCTTTCAGGACTTTCAAGTGAGTTCACTTCACTGAGGCAGGATACAAAAAAACTAGATCTGAAGAATGATGTTTGAGATGACAGCAAATTTCAAAAGGTTCAGTAATGCGGGAAGAGGCTGCTCAGAGAGAAAAGTAGTGAGGAGCCTGGAGCCATTCATCACAGGGTTCAGTAAGCATGGATGGTTCATAAAAAAAGACGTTGGTATAGGAAAAAATTCATGTTGTGATGATATTCTTTGTTGTGAACATTGCATTCACATGCATCTCAAATACCAGTTAAGACCACATGTAAAACTCAGAGGAGGAATGCAAGACACTGCTCCTGAAACACATACAGATCTCTTAGGTTATAAGAACTATGTTCATTATCCGCTAGTTTTTCAGGCTTTTCTCTCAGTAAATTTTAGCAATTAGAGAACAATAACAATAAACAGGGATGCAGTCAAATTCATGTATGTACAAGACAGTAAGGAAATAAAAGACAGAGAACCCTGCTACAAGGAGGATCAGAATCAAAGTATTTTTATAACAAACTGGTCTCTTCACTTTGCTCTCATCAGTTCTTAATAGTTTGGTCCAAAACTATTTTGACCTACCATCAGCTTTTGGGAGACACTGTTATACATTGAGTAGCGAGATGAAGTACCCTCCACAAGAGAGTCTTGCTTGAACTCATTGCTAAAGACTGGTCTTTTTTCATCACTCTCACTGTCAGACCCACTGGTGCTACTGGAAGATTCTGAAAACAAACAAAAAAGTGAGAATGAAAATAAAAATAAAATGGAAGAAAGACATTTCAGTAATCACATTAGAATATAGTGAGACTCATTAAATCCTCTGAACACACACAGAGGACACTTCAGTATCTCAAATGTGTTACAGGAAGCATGCAGGTGTAATATAACACACCCTGCACAACCAACACTTGGTTATCTTCCCTGCTGCCTCAGGGACACACACAACCTTTCTGACTCCATGGATTCCAGGCCCCACGAAGGGCTGGGCAAACCCCATCACACAGCAGAGCACCCACAGCATGACCACAATAGTACTGTGGTGTGCCAGACCTTTGCAATGGTGCTGAGGAACTGAGAAGGTCCACAGGGATTCTCTCCTGAGAATAATGACAATTACACCCTGATGAAACATTTTGAGTTTTCTTCCATATCTTATCTAACTACAAATGCAAATCCATCCCTAACTTAGCCAAAAACTCACATCAAGTACACAGGCATCTACCAAATGGCCAGCACTGCAGAAGAGAAAGCTAAATTTATTGTACTTTAGTTAAATAGCAAGGATCCCCAAGTTCACTACAGCAAGTGAGAGAGTTTTTCACCGCTAGAGTTTACAGATACATACAAACTTAAATGAAAGATGAGGTCAGAGGACACCAATCTTTTTTAAAATACCTTGAGAGAGGTTTGAGGAAGAACTTAAGTCAATGGTTCAGTCAAAATAATATCAACATACATAGCAAGCACTCAAAATAAACCTTCCTCACCAGAAACTGATGCACCAGAACCTTCATGAGCACAAATAAAGAAGCTCTGTCTATGCCCAGTTCCACTTTGGGATCTAGTTGATAAGAACCTCGGCCTGTATGAGCTCTATAGTCCTCACTGCTGCTCTCCAGCTGTGAGATGCCCAAATCTACTTGCTCCAGGCAGGATGTAACTGGGATCTGGGCAGGAATCATGGCAGTCTCATTTGTCTCAGCCTGCTCTGTACCAGCTGGGTGACAAGGGAGGCCCTACAATCCAATGAGTCCTTCTGTTTTTCCTGGGGTAATATCACTATGAGGGTGAAGCAGTGGCACAAATTTCTTAGTACAGCTAATTCATACAGACTACAGGAGCAGCAATCCACAGCAAGCACAGCCATGCTCTGTGTTGGCCTCTGCCTCTTGAGTGCCCTTGTTTGCCAAGTGCTAGAAATAATTTTGTGCTGCTTTGTACAAATAGGGGAAGTTGAACTACAAAAGTTATCCTGACATAAAACACAAGATTGTTAGCAGAGTTGATCTTTTCCTGTTCATCTCTTAAGAAGAAATAATTTAGCTCCACAGAAGTGTTAAAAACCCCCAAAAGATATTAAAATACTTTAAAAAAAGATTGAACTTTACTTAGATTTGACTAATTTAAGAAAAAAGACTATTTCTCTCTCAACTCACAGATCTCTGTATTTTTCCTTTCTGGAAAACTGAGCATCAGTGAAGTAACAGGACACAACTGAAAATCAGCAAAAAAAGGCCATTACAAGAAAGTGAAGTAAAAATGAAAGACACCACTGTAAAATATACAACTGTAGTTAAAACCCTTTCAATGTGTCCTCAGTGCTTGTTGCTGAGCAATCAGTTTTTAAGATAAAGGACTTGTGTCCCCACACAACTACTACATTAGAGTTTACAGTATCAACATTTGAGCTCCAGACAAGGAAGGCTATGATTCAACCTGTGTTTGCAACATTCTGTACCCACCTTGATTTTCAAATATCTATCACAAGATATATTCCTGTTTCTTTCACAGAGCTTTTACCTAAGAACACACTCACAAAGGATTTTTGCTTTAGGGTCAGTTACTGCTTTCTGCTTCTTCGGTACACAGCTTCAGTTAACTTTGCTACCTGCTACCTGTCTTATTTTCTACAGACTCATAAAGTGCCTTAAATACAATTACCTACTGCCTACATTACAATGGAGTCCCTTTACAACTCTTCTTGTTTTTAAGATTTGCTAAGCCATGCACAGCTGCGATTAAATCTTAAATCAGCTCTTTCTCCAACCTCCCTTATTTCATTAGAAACCACAATGGGTATAATAGACTAATAAACTAATTAACTCTACCCAAAATACTGTCCTTGAACTGTATCAATTTGTTTCTTACACACTAAGGCTTACAGCCTATTTTGATTCATGTATGAATTCAATAATCAAAAGGGGGGGAAAAAATGAAAAAAACATCAGTTTGAATTTTTTAGCTCAGCCCTGAGTGCACAGAGCATTCCCTACCCCAGCTCCCACCTGCTACATCTCTGGCCTCCTCACAGAGGTACACACACTACACTCTGCAACTACAGCTACTCCCACACCAACCCCTCATCTTCCACACACACCCCCTTCCATTTTCACGAGGGAAGGCTTCTTTATGTGCTCAGGCACTTGAACACTTCATGACCATGAGAAATCCTAAGACTCTGACATAGCAGGCACACAGTGAGGCAACCTGAAGTACCATCTTGGGAGAGTTTAAAGTGTCCCACAACAGCGACACCAATTGTGTGGGTCACGTGCCTCATCTGTGGGATATCCCAGCTCCAGGTGAGAAAGCACACTCCAAGAAAAAGTAGGCAATGAGTTAACTCTGAAAAGGATCTTTCTGAATAGAAATACCTGTGAGCTCTCACAACTCTGTCCCCTGGCAAAATCACACTGAGCCATCGTAAGAGATGGTCCTACAAAGTAGAAGCCCCAACCAACTGGCTCCATTGTGTTCATCTCAATTTCTCCCATCTGCAGAAATGTGGTAAGACTACTGGTTTCTTTCTTCCTTTTTCAACAAAATTATGATTATGATGCTTCTTTATGGTGTAACACCCACAACGCCTCAGTACTGAGTTTCCAAACCAGAAATAACTGCTGAGACTGAAAATATCAATATGACAAGAATGTTTAGAGCTTTGGATCATGCACGTCATGATCCAAATCCAGTTTTCTACATCTGAGTTCATCCAATTCCCAGATTAAAGGTTTACATAAGATTTTTTAAAAGCCCAAAAGAATTCACACCAATCCAAGGTTGTGAAAAGAAATAATGTAGCTTTTTTCCTAAGCAGAGAGTATACCCTTGAAATTCAGGCTATCAATCAGGACTCAGGAGATGTAGGTTCAATTCCTGGTTATTATTTACATCCCCTGCAGCAGCACATTCCAGATCTCCAACCTTACCTTGAGTAGTATGATTACTAAATTGATTTTCATCATCTGAAGTGGAACTGAGGGTTAATCCCAAGTCTTCTATCCTCTTCTTCTGCTTATTTTGGGGGCTGCTAAATTCGGTTTCTGTCCTTCTCTTCATGTTTTCCTGAAATGCTAAAAGAAGAAGATCACAGTTGGCAAACATTAAGCACAACTTTTTGTCATGCACAGCAGCATGGTGGCATAGATCATGTTATGCTGTTCAGTATTAAGCTTCTCAGTTTAAATGTCTTCAGGTAAAAGTCTTAGCTTCTTTTGAACTTGCCTTTGTAAACACCTAGTCTAACTAACCAAATGGGAAACTGATATGGAAATTCCCCTATAACTGATGAATTCTAAATCACTTTTATAACCTGTTTATCCCCAAATGCAAGAAGATGAAATCAACCCAGATGCAGACAGCTAAATAACTTAAATATATGGCAGTTCATTACTACTACTGAATCAAAGAGTCATTTTATCTAAACACACTGAAAGAATGTCAGATCCATCTAATGGAGAATATGCAAGGTGGAACCAATTTCTCACAAGACTCCAAACAACTCTGACCTCACCTCTGCAAATCTTAATTAATAAAGGAGCTTTTCTGCACAACTTTTATAAAAGAACTTTATTAAATATGTGTGCTCAAGTTGTATGTGCAGTTGTGTTTTTCACCAGGAATCACTGAAAAAATATCCAGCTTCTGGATGCGGCTGATAAATTTCGCATAAACTCAGAGAAAGGTCTAATGCCTAAGATGGAGTTAATAGATGCCAGCTTGGAAGGCTTGCAGAAGACAACAAGCAAGGAAAGGAAAAAAATTAAAGGTAAAAATGCTTAGCACACCAGCTAAAACCTCCCTGCAACTGAAAAAAAAAAAAAAAAACTGTACCTTGATTAGTGTTTATTATTCTACATAGGATTGTTGGGCTATAAAAGATGCCCCATGTCACCAATTCAAACCTTTAGTTATCAAACTTATTTCCACAGACACATACAAGGCAGCTTAAGGCCAAATTCTTTCTTTGCCCTGACAACTCTGACTGCAAAATGATCCCACAACTAAGAAATCTCCCTTCCACCAGAAATTCTATTAACGACATCTCACCTTTATCTACTCTTGCATCAATTGAAGGTTGTTTTTTACCCTTGTTTATCTCTAACAAACCAGCTATTTTATATTTCTTCTGAGAGAGCCAAATGAGAGGCCAACACTCTCAGCTCACTCCTGCCAGCTCCCTCTCAAGACCCCCACCCTCCAAACCCCACTAAGTGTCCCTCAGTACACCTGCCTTCCCGACAAATTTCAAACCATGCAAATTAGGCACAAGTTAGGGACACCCAGCCCCTCAGAGCCCCGCAGCTGCGAGGGAAGGCCCCTCCACATCCCCACCCATGCCCCACAGCCCCCTTGCACCGCCCCACCGGCCTCTCACAGAATCGTTTAGGTTGGAAAAGACCTCCGAGGTCATCGACCCCAACCCATGAGTGACCACCACCATGGGAACCAGACAATGGCACCGAGTGCCACGTCCAGTCTTTCCCTGAACTTCTCCAGGGATGGTGACTCCACCACCTCCCTGGGCTGTCCACTCCAAGGTCTAATCAGCTCTTCTGTGGAGAAATCCTTCCTGATGTCCAGTCTAACCTCCCCCTGGCGCAGCCTGAGGCTGTGTCCTCTTGTCCTGGTTGCCTGGAGAAGGGGCGAACCCCTCTTGGCTACATCCTCCTTTCGGGGCTTGTGGAGAGCGAGAAAGTCTCTCCTGAGCCTCATCTTCTCCAGACTAAACATCCCCAGCTCCCTCAGCCGACCCGCACAGTCCTTACCCTCCGAACCCTTCACCAGCTCCACTGCCTTCCCTGCCTCTCACCGCCGTCACCCCGCCCGCCGCGCAGCCCCCGGCCCCAGAGGCCGAGCCGAGACCTGCCCGCAGGCGGAGGGCGGGCAGCGGGGAGACCGCGGGAGCCGCCGGCGGCCGCGCCCCGCGCCGACCCGCACACGGCCGGGGTCGGCGGACAGCGCCGTGCTGGAGCGGGCACCACTCACGGCGAAAGTGCGGCAGGCGGCGGGCTCCGAAGGGCTCCGGCGGGCTCGGGCTGCCGGGGCGCGGTGAGGGGAGGACGCGAGGCCGCCGCCACCGCCGCTTTCGTTTCCCCGCTCTGACGCGGCGCCGTCCCCGCCCCCAGCCCGCCCCTGGCGCGGGGCCTCGGCGGCCGGCGGCGCGCGGCAGTGACGCACCGCCCCACGGGCCGCGTCCGCCCGCGCCGGAAACGCCGGGATTCTGTGGAACACGCTGCACAGACTTAATAATTTGTGAATATATGAATATAAAAATGTTTATCGATCGTGTAGCGCAGCGGAAGGTGGGAGTGTTTTAGGCTGGAGAAGAGGAGGCTCAGGGATGACTTTATCACTCTCTACAGCTCCCAGAAGGTCGCAGCCAAGCGGGGATCGGCCTCTTCCCCCGGCCACCAGTGCCAGGACAAGAGGACACAACCTCAGGCTGCGCTGGGGAGGTTCAGGTTGGACAGCTGGAGGAATTCCTCTACAGAAAGGGTGATTCGACACTGGAATGTGCTACCCGGGGAGGTGGTGGAGTCACCATCCCTGGAGGTGCTCAAGGAAAGACTGGAGGTGGCACTCCCAGTGTCTGGTTCCCACGGTGGTGTTCAGTCATGGGTTGGACGCGATGACCTCAGAGGTCTTTTCCAACCTCATCCTGGGAGCTGTCTTGCAGTTTGCATTAAGCTCGAACCCTGGGGACACAGAGCTCAGCACACATGCTGGAATGCTTAGTCTCACAAAACCAAAGCAAACACGGTAGTATCAAGAGACAGGAGGATTCTTCTTGGGAAGTGTGGCTCATGGTTATGTACTTGCCGTAAATTGTGTGTCTAAATAGGTTGAGTTATGGCAGGACAGGAAGAGGAGGAAGTAAAACATCGACAAGTCAGAGCATACCTTTGGAAAAGAAAACTTGCACTTCACTTGGAGGAAGGGGTGGCACAGCTAGATTATTGAATTGCCTGTTACACATTCTGTAGTTAAATCTGAGAGTTGTTGCTAAGGCTCTCTAGCCAAATGCTTGCCTGGAATGGGAAAAACTCGAACAATGAATATGGGAAAAGCTATCCATGGTAAATGAAGACTGGGTCATCATGCTGCTTTTGATGCTCAGTAATGCTGAAACCAATCTGACTCATCAGTCCCGAAATTAAACATCCTGATAGTGAGATGAAGATATGGCAGACCTGGTAAAATACCCAGAACCAGTAAGTGATACTACAGATAATTTATCCAAAGTTGCTGAGATGACACAGCTAGCCTGGAGACCTATGATTGACAGTCAGTAACTTCATACTATAAAAGCCCAGTCCCAAATTTTAAGGGCAAGGTCTTTTAATATACCCTTTCTTGAAGTGTATGTGTGGAGATTTCTCCCTTGACTCTGGGGATGCTGCTCAAGGTTACTCCTCATGACTGAGCAGAAGAAATTAGTCCACAATCATGGGTGAATAACATTATCTCTACTTAATTTGGTATTTTCCTAGCTTTAATACAATTGCTTTAAGACAATTGCTTCAATATTGCATCATAGTGCACTGTAAGAGCTGTTCTACCTCCTTACTGTTCAGTAAATAATTCTGATTAAGATCTTTTTGTCCAATCATTATCATAATAAATCATACATATTTATATATCTGGTTTGCCATCCTTAAATCCTCCAGGACAAAGTTGTATAAAGGTTCATTTACACCCATAAAATCCTTTACACAGGAACCACTGACAATCAGGCTCCTCTCTGAGAAGAATTTTAGAAAGGCAAGGGGCCCCTGTCTGCACCTTTTGAGTCAATGGAAGGGCTTTTTTAATAACTAAAATTTGTCTGAAGCTCCCACTCTGCCTGTGGCAGGCTCACCACACACGTGGTATATTTTTCTTGCATGAGGTTGTCAGGTTTGTCTTGGACTCCACAGATCTGTATGAGGTAAGCATCCCTCTGTGATGATCCCCTTTTACTGGCACCCCTTCCCAACTCTTCCACTGATGCTGACAATGTATTGCTCTGAAAGTGTCTGATTATCACACTACCTGACAGCTGTCTTCCAAGGGAAAACAGCAAGGCTTGAACCTGCCCTGCATCATCTGTGACTAGCTCAGTTGTAGCCTGACATCTGGAAGCACTTGATTCCATCCCAAGACAGGTAACAGTTCAGGGCATAATATCTCCAAGGGCACAGCCAAATAGAAACAAGTAGACAAACAAGTAGAAGAAAGGATCCAGACCTTAGAGCAAAGGAGAGCAGACTGCAGATACACAGGTCTGTTTTTCTCAGTGAAAAGCTTTTGTACATGGACAGTATTAATACTTAACCTCTCTCTGTGGACATTTACACACTGTGCACGTACCAGTAAGAGTGAAAATAATTTGGAATACGCCACTTACATTCTTTGTGTTCTAGTGAAAAGAGGACACAATTCAGAAACCAAACCAAAGATTACCACTCTGTTGCCAGGAGAAGTATTATCCTTCTCTGCAATACACATAAACACCAGCATAATAAAATAAATATGTATTTTGCAAAATGAAATGAGAAAAAAAGCACAGCAGTATGGAAGAGATACAGAGTCGAAGAATTCGCGGTCCTACATAAGCAGAGTATTTTCCTTCTACTCCTCTTCATCAGAAATGCCTGTTCCACATCAGCCTGTTTCATGAGCATTTTGAGGAATGCTCTTCTCTTGCTCATTCTAGAAAGCATCTATTCACAAAACAAAAGAGGTAATGTCTCCTTCACAAAAGAAACCTTACACTACAGTTTTAAGCAAGCTGCCTGGCCCACAGATCAGGCCTCCCCTGTTTGAATCCTACTGACCAAATTTGTCAGCACTACTCCCTTAGGACATCATTCATGCACCTTTTTAATGGGATCTTGCTGGGGGGAAGCAGGTAAGAGGTATGATTGTAGCTATTAAATTAACATTAGGGTAGTCACAGTCTTGAAGGATTGGGCTGTCTTTGATCAGTTCCTGAATACAAACATCTTTCAATTAACTTTACAATAGTCACACTGCATACAGCAATCAAAACATGAAGCAAAGTCATTAAATTAGATAGTCTGTTTTCTAAAAAAAGCCTAAGACAACTAGAAGACATCTCAGTGGCTGCACCAAAGAAGACTAATTCAGAAATGGATTTATATTTTTGTTCTTAAACAAAATAAACATAGACCCAAAAAGGTATATACAAAGAGCCAAAGAAATATTACAGATGAGAAGGGCTTCCCCATCCTGTTCTCACAGTGTAAGAGTCCTTTCCATGTAACACCTAAGTCAAAAGTGTAAGTCACTAGAAAATGGAACTCAATAGACAAATACATGATAGGATGAGGCAAAACTTGTTCAATCTCTTATGAATGAGTGATTTGGCATGAGAGTAGTACAACCCACAGCTCAACAGTTATGTCTTGGAAACAATAAAAAGAAGTGCTTCATTCTTTATCTTGTGGTTGTCTATGGATGCTGCTCTCCTACCCTGCCAACAGGACATTTCGTTAATTTGGAGAGCAGTACACCTGAACATGCAGAGGCTCCTCTCTTGCTGCTGATTGTATGTTTTTAAAGTCATTGCTAAAAATTTCTGGATGTGCTGCTTCCCAGTTCTAAAATCTTTTATGCAAAAGCCTGAAGAGGGGAGCAAACCAAAGACACTAAATGAAAAGAACACTAGCTAAAGATTTCTGGAAGATTTAATCTCCTCTATCCCTATCTAATGGAAAATGGGCTACATAAAGAGAGCAAGCTGATGGCCAGCAGCTGGCTTACAATGCACTTGCAGCCAACAGTGTCCATATCTCACCCTTTATCACCTTCAATGCCAAAGGCCTGGGATGACTCTAGTTGCCATATGAAATTCAGGAGGAAAACCCATACTGGCACTTCTTCCTGCTATACCTATCTCCTGCCTGCTGGTGGGGATGGCCAAGTTCTCAAAAGGCTTGGGCCATTCCCTCTGCTGCCTGAAATAAGGGATGCTGATGTAAACATGTAATTCGTTAGGGAAAGGGCAATGATTCAATACAAACTCTTTCATTACACTGAGCAGGTCACAAGCTAAAGTGGAAGTTTAGGGTTTGTAATTCAATTAGCCAGCATAATGGCAGTCTGTTCTCTCACAAACCCAATTTTGTTTTAGAGATCAATCTTCTATGCGTTCATTTGGAAAACAAGATCCTTCTTCCAAATGCTGCTAGTTTAAAGCTCCAGCCTGTTCACAGGTCCTTCCAGGTGCCCAGTCCACTCCTCCAGCAGCAGACAACCAAACACCATTAGGTTGGTTTTAGGCAGCACAGGGGCAATGAGTCTGCAGTAACAATGTTCAGATAACATAGTAGCTTTCACTATAGGAAGAATCCTCCTCAGAGTCCTCACTGTCACAACTGTTCACTGACAAGATGGAGTAGGTGGTAGAAGGGACACCGTTGTCACTGTCTGTGGCTGGCTTCACCATCACATTCTGTTTCTCTGCATTCAAAACACACAGAAACAGAAGTTAGCTGTGACCACTGTACCCACAAGTGCTAAATTACTACTTGTCTTTCAAACTATATTTTACCATCTCACGGTCAGTTTGCAGTAAGTTTTTCAAGCTGCAGGACATAGGCCTTTTTCATTTCAGTTTTCAGCATAAAAGAACAAAGGAATGGGAGTTTTTGTTTGCTTGTTTTCTTAAGTGCTCTAAAGTGTTCTATATGTCTTTTCCCATTAAGGTATCACAGGTGAGGAGGAGACATTCTCCACCCCTTCACAGGGACACAACTGGCAATGGAAGTGGCTATTTCAGTGTCTTGCCAGGTAAGAAAAAGAAAGAAAAAATGTGGTAAGGGGGTCTCAAACAAGTACTCGATTGTTCAGGACATTTATAGCCTCATCAAAAGCTTCATCTATTTAAGCCTGCAAGCTGTCCTTCTAGTGCTGGGGCTACCAAGACTCCTATAAAGGGTTCTTAGAAAGCCTTGATAGCATTTTAAGTGCCACTTCCAACATTATTCTTCTTTTAACAGGTATATTTCTTAGGAATTAATTTTAAATAGACAAATGGTTATCTTCATTTCAATCAAAATGTTTCTATCACTGCACAAAAAGAGGGACAGAAACCATTTCACCTTCCAGCTGAAGTGTGTCACAGTAAATTTAAATTATTTCCTACTGGTAGTTATTTCTGAAGGTACGCTATGAACTCATTTGCTTTTTGTTTGAACAAGGATGAAGACCATTGGTGTAATACACAATGGGCTGTAATGGAGGCACCATTTCAGCTAGTGCCCATCAGCTGCCTGAGCAGACACTTAGGAGCACTGTGGCACTCTGCAGATGCATGCATTGCACAGGGGCTGCCTCAGTTCCACAGAGGTAAAAGCAACTCTTGTAGCTGAGCCGGGCAGCCTCTCAGCAATGCAGCACTTCCTGAGGGAATCAGACTGAAAGGGTTACATACGTTATCATTTCAGGCTTGAACTAGCACTGCTTAGTGATATTATTCTGTGTCACCGTGGCACATCTGAAACGTATCAAAAGCACCTTTCTTTTGCTAAAAATACAATTTGATACACTGCAAAATTAAGGACCATGCACTCATCTCTATGAAGGGAAAACAAAACAATTACTTAAGAGCAATAGAAATTTAAGGGTAGCAGGAACAGACATCTACATTTCAGCACCTTATATACCAATGTCAAGTGCTCTAGAAAGAAATTTAGAAAGAAGCAGACTAGGAATAACCCATATGGGGTTTTTAATAAAGCAATCACCATCATGCACAGTATTTTAGCAATAACTAGGCAAGATGTTACGCCTGTAAGCCACAGTGGCTTTAATTCCACAAAAATAAACATGTCAGAGCAACAGTCAGTTCAGCCATACTTACATGATATACCAGTGTCTCTTTCAGAGATTTTCTACATACATCGAGCACATAGAAAAGAATTCAGAGCTTCTTGTCAGGTCTGCTGAGTTTCTGTAACTATGTACTCCACAGTTTAATCAAAAGTGCCTGGTAAATTTTTCAAGGACCATTCTATCTATTTTTTGCTTTTATTAAGTGATCTCTTTGAAAAAGCATAACCTTTAGCATGGTTAAACTAAGTTTTCCTGCCAGACCATGGAATTCATACTGAAGTCTTTTTTCCAAACTTTGTACTAATTTTATTTTACTGTGCAGTAAAGCTAGTTTGTCAAGAGATCTCATTATTATTTTTTGGTGCTTCTGCAGCATTCCCTGAGCATCTTCTTGGTATATAGGTGCCAAAGAAAGTTGTGCAAAACAGATGGAATAAGAGATTGTACTCATCATGCCACATCCACCCACCTCTCACCTTTCCGCTCTCTGATAAGGCTCAGGCGATGCTCTTTCATTCCCACATCCAGTTTTTCTACCATTCTGTTAATGCAGTTGTCCAGCACCAGAGAGCGTGTCTTTGATTTGATCTCCTGCCTGCAGATAGGGCACTCCGCTTTACGTTTTGTCCACTCATTGATGCAGTACGAGCAGAAGCTGTGTGCACAGTTCAGAGTGACCGCCTGTGGAATTCAGCAGAAGGACACCGGTCACAGCCAGCTCGCACAGGCACTGTCAAGCAAAAATGTACTGAATACAGGAAAATATTAGATGGATATTTTGTATAGGTAAAGGGACTGGAGAGCCAAAGCCTTTAGGGCCTTCACAGGAGTCACATACAAACTCCCCCAGACCAGCGTTACAAGTTGGTTAATGGAGTCACTGTAAGTCACAGCAAATCAGAAACAGGAAAAAGTAATTAATTTTATTACAAGTTACCCCAATTTGAAAAACATAAATTATGGAAAAAACTCAGATACTGCAAAATAGCGTCTTAGTGAGAAACCAGAAATTAAAATTTCAGCTAGCTCTTAAGCCATTATAACAAGGCTAACACATCAGGTTTCCCATAGTAAAACAATAATGTAATGAAACTGACCTTATAGCAAAACATAAACAAAAATAACAGTCTACACACAAGGATAGCCTATTACTTGTAGAATCAAATGAAAACTGGCCAATTTCTCAAAGAAAAAGTTTATCTGAACAATATAAACATCCCAGGACTTGACTGAATACTATACCTTCCTTCCTTTACTAACCTCTCCATACAGCTAAAGCTCAAACAGTCCAACTCTAGTCAGCTTAAAGCAAGGTCCACTACAAAATAATTCTTCCCCAGGCAGCTGTCAGCAGCAACTCAGGGCACCAGTTCAAAAACCTACACAAGTGCTCCAAACTTATGTGCATTTTAGGATTAACCACTCTTGTCTATGCAGATAGAGACATTAAAGCTGAACTTGCTGTCAAGGAAAGAATAGTCAGGGCAGACAGAATAGATCTCCGGATCAACTCTTTCCCATAAGAACTCACTGTGGGTCTGTTGGGACTGTTAAACAAGGTAAGTAAAGAAAAGGGTTTAAATATTGTGTTACTAGAGCTATGGAAAGCTTCTCAAGTCTCTTTTTTACTAGCAAACCCATACAGGTTTAAACATACCTCGATAAAGTGCTCAGAACAGATCGTGCACTGCAACTCATTCTCCAACACATCATTCATCTGGTTCAACACCTCTTCTTTTTGGGCTCTCACCTTTTCCTTCTCCTCCTGGTGGAAAAGCACATGTTGTTGCATATCAACAAAGAACAAGGTTTTTCTCTATTGGCAGGAGTGTGTGCAGGGGAAGAAAATCATACTGCAAATCTCCACATGTCAAGTGGAGTGGATATCTATCACATACCCAGACCTGTAATCTCTTTCCTCTTTGTAGTCTCAGCAGTACTGAGAATATTCCCACCCCCTACAGAGAACTTGGAAGAGAGAACAGCCATTACCCAAAATTCCCTTCAGTCTAAAAGGAACCACCAGCAGATCAATCTTTTCAGAATATTTTTCAACCTGTTCCTAGCAAGAGTTTGGCTTTAATCAGTTTTTTTTTTTTGATGTCTGATATAAAAAGCAGAACACACAACAGACTAAACACCTCAAATACTAAAAAAAGGAAGCAATAAATTTTAAAACATTTACTTGAATTTAACAACCTAAAAATCTTTCTGTTTGCTTGTTAAGTGTTAAATTAGGCTGATTAGGCTAAGTACCTGCTGTATCTTCTAAAAATAACAGGAAAATTCTACTAACTGAAGCTATAGTTGAAACAGCAACAAATTTCCAAAGATGACATTAAAAAAACAAAGCAAACTGTCAGCTGGGGAGGATAATGTGGTAACGTCCAAAAGTAAAAAACAGGAAAGAATCTCCTTAATTATTTTCCACTCATCACTTTGTGTCAAGGGCAGGAAGAACTGTGATTTATCTTATTCATTATTCAAATTCCACATTGGTTCTGTCCTACAATCCCTTCTGGAACTGCTGTCACAATGCATTTTTACTTGAATACACTTTAACTGAAAATTAAGCACCTCACTTTCCAAACACTTTTGGTTTGTCAGTGGATTTTTTTTTCCTGTTATTTCTGGCTTGATTTTTTGTTCATTTGTTTTTCAAAGAAAGGATGCAATGGGCCCATTTCTCTTCCAAAATGCACTGTTCAGCTGCTATGGGCTTTCTTTATGATTGAGAAAGATCTAATAACAACTGTCAACACCAATTTATGAAAAGGGCAAGGTGCCTCCTCCCCCAGTGTCAGCTGCCACCTCAAAACACAGAAATTTTGCACTACAGGAAGTCAGGCAGAGCCAAGACAAATGTTAAATAAACCGTTTCCTCTGTCCATGCAGCACATCATGTTTCACTTATGAATAAAACTAAGAATGCAGTTATTCCTTACCTTGGTTTCTTCCAGTTCTTTATTCTTGGCTCGAATTATCTCCTCAAAATCCTTTTTATTACGATTCAGTTCTTCCATCAAAGCATGATGCTGTAACAATACCAATCCAGAAGTTTTAAGAGTACCATTTTAAGCTATCCTATTAAAGATACATGGTCATAGTCATAAGGTTCAGCACACTAATTTCTCCTATTCTCCTCCTAGAAGAGCAACAAATATAAGCTGAGGTGTTAAGGCAGTTTAACCTTAACTTAAAACTGGAAGACACTGCCAGTTATTTATGACCTTCCCAGTGCATTCCCTCTTCCAGGTTATTCTTTCACTTCAGTTAGGTTTTTTTCAGTCACCTAAGGCACAGTCCTTGTCTTCTATCAAGAGGCCACAACATTTGGAAAGATTTAAATATCCAAGTTACACAGTTAGACCAAACATAGACTCATAATCACTTGCCTCTTGCAGGACCTGGGCCAGCTGCTCCTTCAGATTCTCTTCCCCTTGTTGACACTTTTCTCCCTGAGTGGGGTAAGAAGTGGGAGAAAAAAAAAGACTTGAAGAACATAAGAGAGAAAATTACTACTCTGCACACTCTCTTTAGAGGATATGCTTAAGGAAACAACACTGATTTTTAACAAACAGTGAGATGTTCCACTCTAGGGTTACATGTGTACAACAGAAATTAGAGCTATAATTTACTGAGTTAAAATGGATATATCATTTACAGTTCCATATTTGGAATAACTCCACATTATTCTAGCTCACAAGGCACCAGCATATTCATAGAAGCAAAGAGATCAGCAACAGCTTAAAAGCTGCAACTCTCTCTTTGAGTACATTCAAAGACTTCAGAGATACCTAAAGCTCCAGGTAAATGTCCCATTGTTTCTAAGGACACAACTCCAAACTTTCTGTACTTCTGATACTACTATTTTGCTTTTAGCAGTGGACTTTAAGGAAGTAAAGAATAAATTATTAGACTCACTCCAAGATGAATCCTCACTTCCTTTAAACCAGATTTTGAGCAGTCTCAAGTTCAAACAGATTTCGGTCTGTTACCGAAAAAGCAACTTATCACATATACTTACTGCTTAAAGGCACTTAGAGACTGCAAGAGAGGGTTTTTTGAAAGTAGGAAAACAATCTCCTTCCCTCTAGGGATTAAGGTATGCAGTATTTCATTGACTGTAAAAACAGTTAACTTGCCAAGCAAACTGGGCTTTATTTCAGCCATATACTGAGAGAAATTCACACTTTAAGTGATTATTTTTCTACTTGTCCTCTCTATAAGCAAGAGAGATCATGCAATGACTTTCATTTTTTTATTTAAAAACATGCTTCTTTACCAACTGGAATGCTTTATTTTGCACCTTTTTCTGAATTCCCCATGCAGCCAAATCTCTTCTGTCTCTGCACTTTCTTTTGGTACATGCACTGTGATACATGCTAAGTTAAATACTTCCACAAAAACTTTAGCAGGGGTAAATCACACAGGCACTATTTTTGTTACTGTATAGTTCAAGAGCTATTTTGGATCAATGCCTTATATGAGGCATTCCATCAAAGTGAAGACACAGGTCAAAATTATTGCCACCACTATACCTCTAGCTTCTGCTGCTCTTTACAGAATGTCCTCTCCAGCTCTTCCACCTGCTGCTGCTGATGCTCTTGTTCCATGCAGAGTTGGTTCTGCAACTCCTGCAGTTCCTGTTCCATTACTAGGATCTCCTTCTGATCACATTTCCTGCGCTTCTGCTTGACATTTAGAACTGCAGTCTGCTTCTCCTGCACTTTGACCTTTAATTTCATTGTATCTTCTAGAGATTTTCTCAGCTTTTTCAAGCCAGTCCACGACTCTACAAGACCAGAGCCTTTCTGGTCCTGCTGGGGGACAGTCACAGCTTTGGAGTGAACAGGGCTACCAAGCACTGGACCACTGTCCCCCTCACTGGGCCCGGGAGAAGGCAGCTTGACATCCATCTTCTCTGTTAGCCGTTTGGCCTCTTCTGCCTGTCCCCATGATTCATCTAAAGGTTCATTGCCACAGGACATTCTGTCTCTTTTACATCTGGAGTTGGAAGGGCCTTCTGATTCACATGTCTCCAATTCCTCCAAACTAAATTTACGTTTAGGTCTTGAACTCTTAGCTTTCCCCAGGTCACTTCTTTGGGCTAAAAAGGGTCTAATTTTCTCCCATTCATCTTTAATTACTTCATACTCATATTCAGCAGTCTCTCTGTTTTCCAAAGGCACTCCCAACTCGATACGGTCTCCTTCAGCAATTGGATAGGCTTTTGATGGATCCAGGCGCTGTTTATTAAGCCAAACTCCATTTAGACTCTGCCAATAAACACAGAACCACCAAAATTTAATATGCAGTTACAGCATCCTCTGAAAGTTATTTCTGGGCAACTATAAATAAACACAGCCAACCTCTTCAGTGCTTCAATCAGAACAAGCCACCTCTTCAAGTAAGCCTTGTGATATCCAGTTCATTGGCTCAGTGTTGCACTTATTACAGTTACTGCACTGTATTAATACTGCACATTATTCTTGCATTACAGATTTTGTGTACAACCACCAAGAACAACATTCTGACATACGTGCTTGTGCAGAAGGAAAAAAATGAACTCTGAAGGAAAAAACCTGCACAAAAGCTTCAGAAATAAGAACTAAATAATAAAAAGACTCCACAATAGATAATTCCAGGAACTACAGCAATTATTCCTGACAATTAATGTTACTTGAAATTCCAGGAAAAAAAAAAAATAAAAAAAAGAAGCAATGGCTATAGTCCTTGAAGGAAACAAAGTTTTTCATAAATACAAGGAGACTGTAAAGAAGGAAAATGTTCTTCTAGAGATAATGTTCAAAGCACAAAAAAGGTTTCCAAATTAGCTCAAGAAATAGTTTTCAAAACCAGCAAAACTGGTCTGTGCTCAGGATGAACTGCAGAAACACTAGGAACCGACATGTTTCAATGAGATTCAATGAAACAAGCTGACCAACTGGTCAACAGTGAAAACAGTTAATAGTTAATCTATGGTAGATATTTCCTATCTTGCAATAACACTAGGTTTTCAAGTTTATACATGTACTACAAGAGGGTTTTGTTTAAGAGCAGTGTAATTTTAAACAGTAGGCACTCCACTTCCTTCTGTCTAACCTGCTGTCAACCCAAACATCCTTCAGATCTGCATGACCTGTTGAACATTTTTGTTCTACCAGTGCTGTTTTAAAGCAAATTATTCATTTTACTGTTTTCAGACCAAATGAGAAAGTGGAGAGATCATGATATAAAAAACAGATTACTGAAGTCAAAGTGAGACCCAGCTGAGGACTCTGACATCAACATTTTATCCTAATCAGCTGAGGAGAACTTTCAGGAGAAACTCATTTGAACACAACATGAAGCATGATTCTTTTCTAACACTAGATTCTTGTTGAAGTTGATTACAATTAAAGCAATTGTGTCACTACAATAAGGAGTTGCACTTTATCTTTTCATTAGCACTACAAGAATGTTATCCTTTTCAAAGGATAAAATCCTATGTCAAAATTCATATAGGGTATTTTTTAAGAAAGCGACACCAAATAAGTTCACAGACTGCAAAGTGCCCTTGGCCAGGCAACACTGGTCTGAAAAATGCTAAACCAAGAGGTGGATCTACATACAGAAAGTAATCCAGTTTGCATCTCTCTGCAGGAGACTGAAGTTTCCTGCTGGAAGTGCACAACAGGTAAGACACATTCCCATGGACCTTCTATCACACTTTTTCTGTATCATAGCCTAGATCCAAACCAATGGATTCTATTCAATGAATCTCAGAGTAAAAGGTCTTCAATTGGTCTCTGTACCTTGTTATCCTTGACAGTCCACTGCCCTTCTGCATTCTGCTGGAAGACACAGTGCTTACGAGAGATCATCAAGGGACAGGTTTTTGACACCAGCTGATACGTGATATCTAATCCTCGGCCAATAGTCACCTAAAAATAAAGTAGTGTAGTTACTGCAATCAGTAATGACATGGTCAATTCAGTTTATGGCATTTTAATTTAAGTACAGCAAAACTCTACATCAACATCTTATGGTTATTCCAAAAAGTCTGGCATATCATGGTTTTTTTTCATTTAAATTTAAGAGTATATAGAAAATGGAAGCTTACAAAGTTTGAAGTATTATCTTTCTCTCCCACTGAGGAAATTTTGATTTCTCTGAGGCACATTACAACCTTGGCTTCATGAAAATCTTCTTTAGCAGCAAAGCTGCTCAAAGCTGCTCACAAACCATCTGTGTCCCACCTCATTCATTACCTAACCGAACACCATTTCTTCAAACCAGCACTACTGTGTGTGGGTCTCAAGATGACTTCTTACCCTCTTCTTTTGCTCAAGGCATCTGTTCAACCATTTGCAAACAGGAAAGATACAGGAAAAATATAGCCCAGAAAACTGCCATCAAAAAAAGTGCACACTCAACATTGCCCTAAATACACAAGACTTGTGTAAATCACATCATCGATCTCATGGCTCAGAATCTAAGCTACATGCAGCTCATAACCAGTAGTAAAAGTGATCTAAGTAAGTGGATTAGACTCTAATAGTATCTTCTGGAAGAAGGGATATAATTTAATTGTACTATTGCACAGTATCTTATTAAATCTCATCTAATTTCAGATTGCCATTTAAAGCACATCCCTGCTCTCCCTCCCTCTGCTGCCTCCTCTGCACACTTCTCTTAATTCATGTGTGCACTGCATTATCTGAGCAGTTCTCACCTTGAGTTTAGAGCAAGAACTCAGACCCCCATGTCATAACCAAAGGCAAGGAAGCAAACTAAGATGACAAAAGCAAACTTAACCATGTTAGTGCCTACCTCCTAAATGTTTCATATATTTTCGGTCAGCGTGGATTGCATATGTAAGAGGTACAGAGACTCAAATGGATAAAGACTCCCTTCTTCATGAGGATTCAAACATAAAATCAGCTTTGCATTTGTTCCTGCAGTGGCATCCTCAGGGCCCAGTCACACACATCTGCAGGACCTCACATACCAATATGCGTGAGACCAAGCAGGGCCAGTCACAAAACTCCCCCTTGATCAAGTTCATTTAGCAAACAGGGGTCCAAGATGTTACCACTCACCTGCTGGACTTCAGTGCTGCTCACAGCAGCACTGGCAAATCACATCCCATCCCCACACATCAGCTGTGTCCTTTGGCACCACAGTGGTCACAGCACCAAGGCTAACAGGGTTCAAGAAGTGTTTGGACAACACTCTCAGGCATGCGGTATGATTCTTAGGGCTGTCCTGGGCAGAGTCAGGAGCTGGACTCAATGATCCTTGTGAGTCCCTACCAACTCAGGATATTCTATGATTATAATTTAAATCTCCAGCAAAAGCAGTTTGTGCTCTGTGGCCTAGCACACCTACAGCACCAGAACGCCATCAGCCTCCCTGCTGCAAATGACAACCACTGTGCAGACAATCAGAGCAGTAACATCCCAAACTAGATTCCCTGCACAGTTGTCAGCGCCCTGGCTGTAAGTTGTTACCTCCAGTCCTTCACCTGAAGACATCGGCACATCTCAGGGCTTCAAATCCATGATGGGAGAGTAACAAAGGCATATGTTCGGATGGGCGCCTTTTGCAGTGTGTGAGCAAAGGCCTTGGCCACAGCATCAGCCACACCACCTGATTGTGACCACCAGAACAGCAATCCTTTTACACTGCCCCAACATGATCACGCATCTTTGCCTGCTGGGTTTTAGGGAAGAGTACCAGGGCCCATTTTTCAATTAAAAACCAAAATCGCTGAGAAAACACCTATTCCTGTACCACACCAAAACATAACCAAAACAATTTAAACGTGACCTCGTTTACACCTGAATACCTAATGCCTTAGGTACAGTTAACCTCGTCAAAAGCATCGCCTTGTTAATCAGGCTACGGACTCCCTTCGTCCTCACTTACGTTACCGTCGCACGAACAGCTCTATCTAAATACGACAGAAGAATTTAAAACAAGCGAAGGCTTGGCCAAGGCGATCCCAGCGCCGGGGTCCCCGCCCTCGGGCGTTACCGGGGCTGAACGGCGCCCGCTCGGGCGGCCCCTCCGAACGGAGGCTGCCCCTTAAGCGGGACGAGGCGGTGCTTTTCCCTCCTGGGGAGCGCTGCAAGAAACCACAACCCCCCCCCAAACTGCGCCCCCGAGAGCCGTGCCCACCCGCCCGCTCTGAGGGCCGGAGCCCGGCGCGGCTCACCTGCGTGCCGGCCTCCAGCAGGAGCCAGTCGCCGCTGGCCCCGACTCGGCGGAGGCACCAGGCCAGGCACGGCACCCCGCGCACCGCCATGGCACCCGCCCGCCGCGACCGGCGGCAGCGATCGCTGCGGCGGCAGCGGCGGGGACGGCGCTTGTAGGGGACGGGACAGGACAGGATGTGGGACGGGCGGGATGGCCGCCCCAACCGAGCTCGGGCTGTGACCGAGGCCCGCGCGTGCGCCGCGGGCCTGGCGGCGCGACGCTTTCCCACCGTCCCGCGGTGCTTCCCCGCAGCCCCGCCGCGCTCCTCCGTGTCCCGCCTTCCCCTCGCACCGCCCCTTCCGGGCGCTCCGGCGCTGCCATCCGCCGTGGGGCACCATGGCTGCGGCCGCCCGGCTGCGGCGGCGGCTGCTGCTGGAGGTGCCGTGGCGCTGGTGCTGCAGCCCCCGCCGCGGCGGTGCCGCCTGCCCCTCGGCGGGGCAGATCCGCGCCGCCTTCCTGCGTTTCTTCGAGGAGCGCCACGGCCACCGCCGCCTGCCCTCGGCCCCCGTGCGGCCCCGCGGCGACCCGCGCCTCCTCTTCGTCAACGCGGGCATGAACCAGGTGCTCCCCCCGCTCCCCTCCTCCGCCTCACCGCGTCTCAGGGGAGCCCGGCCCGCCTTGGGTGCCCCTGCCGCGGAGATGTCCGGCGTTGCTTTGGGCTGCCCGAGCCGCCGTCCTCCCGCACGCCTCTCGTGGTGCTGTCGTGCTGGGGCAATCTCCCTCGCTGGCCATAGTTAAGAACCATCTGAACACAATCCTGTGCCGTGTGTTCTAGAACGAACTTGCTTAGGCAGGGAGGTTGGACCAGATTACCCACTGTGGTCCCTTCCAGCCCGGCCCGTTCTGTGTATCAGGAGCCCCAGGCGCAGGTCCCTGCGCTGGGTGGCATCTGTCCACAGCGGGTGTCTCTCATTTCCAGTTCAAGCCCATTTTCCTGGGCACGGTGCACCCGCGGAGCGAGCTGGCCCAGCACCGGCGCGTGGTGAACAGCCAGAAGTGCGTGCGTGCGGGAGGGAAGCACAACGACCTGGAGGATGTGGGCCGAGATACTTACCATCACACCTTCTTCGAGATGCTGGGGAACTGGTCCTTTGGGGATTACTTTAAGGTGAGGTGATAGGAGTGAACCCTTTCTAGGGGAAAACCTAGCCTGCCTTTCAGAGCTGTGCTGTAGTGCCATAAGACTGTGCAGAAGGCGCTTTGGTAAGATCCAGATTAATTCCTGGGAGCTCTGTGGCCTGGAACAGAGGTGGTCAGCTCATGGGCTCTGTCGCTGAATGTGTCCTGCAGATTCCCAAAGCTCTCAGCCTCCAAAGCTGTGACCAACATATAAAAATCAAAGTTTTCTGTGAGAATGCCAGTGATGATCACTTAATATAGTGTAAAGAGATTACCAGTTCATTTGATGCTTAGTACTTGAAAGTTTGAAAAGGGAAGAAGAATAAAGTATGCTAGGTTTTTTAGGTGGCAAATACATTTTTTCTTTTGAAAGAAAATAATTCATGTAACTCTGACATTAAGCAGATAGATGCACACCATGCTGAAGGTCTCACAACATTATAGGAATGTCAATTTTCCTCTGGCAGCAGTGAGCTGTTTCACTCTCCTGACCTTCATCCTCTCTTTGCAATACACCTGAAAATTAGCAAGGGAGAGAAACAGCTGAAATTAACTTCTTTGTTGTTTGACTCCCATTCTAAAGACCTTTCCTGAATTACTGTGCTTCATTTATGTTCCCCACCTGCTCAGGAGGAGGCATGTAGCATGGCCTGGGAGCTCTTGACAGAGGTCTATGAGATCCCCAGAGATCGTCTCTACGTCACCTACTTTGGGGGAGACCCCTCGCTGGGGCTGAGCGCAGATGAGGAGTGCAGGGACGTGTGGCTCCGCCTGGGGTAAGTGTGTCACAGGTTCTCAGTAGCAGGTGCTGACATCTCACTTTCCACAGTTTTGCATTTTCTCTTTAGCTGATCCACTGTGGGGGCCAGAGAGTGTGTTTTAAACCCATTTTTGTTTCTGGTTTCTTTGGGCTGTTAAACAGTCAGCTGGGCTCTGAGCTCACTGGGTCTCTTGAACTTTTGGTTCATTCTCAGACAGTGTCAGTGGGGGTGGGTATGTGCCTAAAACTGGCTGGCCTGGATGAGGTATGTGCAGGATCTCCAATCTTTTCCTCATGAGAGTATGTTCTCTGAAAGCAAGCAATGGCTGCTTCAGTGAGAGGGTGCAGCCATTGCAGAGAGTTGTGCTTTGGGAGCTTGTTCCAGCTGTATGTAGGCTTTGAACCCAAGGCAGCCAGCTCTGTGCCACTGATGGTGTTCAGGTCTTGCCTCTGCCACAAGAGCAAGGTGCTCCAAAAACCCAGTGGAGAGCCTGTCTTGGTCATCAGGGGCCAGGCTGTGTTTGCCTGTCATTCTGGGCTGAGACTAGGGTCCCGTGTGGTTTGGCTCAGTTAATCTTGCTAAGCAGAGTAATTCTGTGTGAACAGAAGGAAGCAGAGAAGAAGAGGAATTCTAATGTGTTTGCTTATTGAGTCTGTAGTAGGAAGAAAGCTTCCAGCTTTCTCTGTGATCTAGGCTGCTGTGTGGTTTGTGTGTGTGCCTCAGCACTGCCATCTCTGTTATTTGCCTTTCCAGGGTTCCTGCCAGTCACGTGCTTCCTTTCCCATTGAAGGATAACTTCTGGGAGATGGGGGACACAGGTCCCTGCGGTCCCTGCACGGAGATCCACTATGACCACGTGGGTGGTGGCAGAAATGCTGCAGCACTGGTGAACCAGGGCAGCCCCGATGTAGTGGAGATCTGGAACTTGGTTTTCATGCAGTACAGCAGGTACCAAACATCTCATCTCAACTCCAGAGCCTTTCCCCCTAGCCAGACTCCAAAATCAGGTGTATATTCTCAGACTTATCACTGTTTTCCAGAAGGTGGCAATACCAGGAGCAAGAGAGAAGCTGTGGAGATTTGTCCAGCATGGCTCTTGGTCCCCTTTGCTTTATTTCCCTGTCTTCTTCAACCTTCCCTGTCTATTCTCCCTTAATGCTGATTAAGATTTCAGAGATCTCTTGAGGTCTGCAGCAGCCTGGAGGGGGAGGAGAAGGCCTTTTTCCTTATATTGCAGCATATCCTGACAATGTGATGGTCAGATCCTGACAGGGCCATGGCAGGCTGCTGTCACTTTTGTCCCTGAGCTTCCTTATGCTGGGTCACCCACTGTTTCCATCTCCTATCATTTCCCCCATTCTCTTTGATTCACCTGTTCCTTCTTTTTGCCCATGAATTGATCCTTGCTTCTCTTTTGCCTTTTATTTTTCCTGCCTGGCTGACAGAGAGGTGGAGGGGAATCTCCTTCCCTTGCCGCAGCACCATGTGGATACAGGAATGGGTCTGGAAAGGCTGGTGACAGTTCTGCAGAACAAACGTTCCAACTATGACACAGATCTCTTCACTCCCATCTTGGATGCCATTCACAAGGTGATGGTGCTTCTGCTCAGAGTCACAGCTCAACAAAAGCTCCTTGAACACAGACTGTGGGCTGGGTAACATAGTACAGCCTTCTCTGAGCAGTTACTGAGCAGTATCTTGAGACAGGAGGTTATGTCCTGCTGGGTCCAATGCAGTGTTCTAGTAAAAAGGGAGAATTCCAGGTTGGAAATCCACTGGGATATCAGCACTGCTGATTCATTTTTCCTTCAAAGTGTCTTAAGTTTCTCAGTGCCAGGGCATTGGCTGACCTGTGTTAGGTACAGAAGCCTTGGTCTGTAGTGCTGTGGAAGGATTTAATGAGTACATCTTAGGTGCATGAGGTTCAGAGGTAGTTGAAAAACATGATATCAGGCATAGCTGGCTCTTGCATTGAAACTTCTTCTGCAGCCATTACTTTCTGCTGACTTGTCTCCCTACTTTCTGTTTTAGGGCTGCAGGGCACCCAGATACCAAGGTTTGGTTGGGAATGCTGATGTTGGGCGTGTGAACATGGCCTACCGCGTGGTGGCAGATCACGTGCGCACCCTGTGCGTCTGCATCACTGATGGCATCTACCCAGGCTTCTCTGGAGCAGAGTAAGGACATAAGGAAATGGCAGGAGGTGGAGGAAGTTAGGTCTAGAAAGGAATATGAACAGCCAGGGAAGAGGTTCTAATGTGGGCCCCAGATAGGGAGTACATGAGCTTTTGGGGAGGCAGGAAGATGAGAGCTGGGAAGGGTTGCCAGTCTGCAGACTTCCCCTTGGATGGGCGTAGAGTTTTGGGAGCAGCTGGCCTGTGCTGATGAATCAGAGCAGATGAGCTGGGGGATGCTGGGTGTGGCAGCTGGGCAGGGGTGCTGCTCACAAGGCTGCCTGAGGAATCCTGCTCTGTTTCCAGACTGGTGCTGCGTCGGATCCTGCGCAGGGCTGTGCGCTTTTGCTCTGAAGTTCTACAGGCTCCACCTGGGCTCCTGGCCTCCCTGGTGCCTACTGTAGTGGAAGTGCTGGTGAGGAAAACTGCTGTCTTGGGGGAAAAAAGGTCATCACACATCCTATTCAACCCCATGTCCTTTTTCTGCACGCTGTCAGGAGTCAGTCTTGGATGGGAAGGAGCTCCAGGAAGGTGTACCTGATGCTATGCATTCCAGCATTAAAAACCTCTTGTCCCCATATCACTTGTGATGGGAGGGAGGGGGCCTGGTGTTATCAATGGTATGGTCAGCACAAGCATGTGTAAATGTATGCAAGTAACGTCTGTAATGTTTGTGACATGCTGCAAGATCCCCCAAGGAAGATGCTGAGGATGTTATCACTAACTGAGGCTCACTTCCACAGGGAGATGCTTATCCAGAGCTGACAAGGAATGCCAACCAGGTGAGCAATGTGGAATCCCCTTGTCTCATTATTTTTGTGAGACACTCCTCTCAAGCCCAGGAATCAGCCTGCCCTTGGGACTTAGCTGGAGGAGTTTGCATAGCCTCCTCTGCAGCCATGTTCTCGTGTGTGGACTGAGATGTTCTGGGCACAAGTATCTGTGGCAGATTTCCATATGGTCCGCTAGGCCCATACCAGGGATTGCATGTGCTGTGTAAGGCGGCTGTTGCTCTAAAAAAGCTACAGTAGCTTTTTTGGTTGAGTGCAAGTACAGCCTGTCCTCGCCCGGGTACCCTTTGTCTAAAGTGGAGCGATGATTTAAGGCTAGTCCCAGCTTGCTTCCACTGACAGCAACTTCTCTGGCTGTTCCAGACATACAGTTGCAATTGGGTGACAGATATGAATGGCCAATAGGGAATAGGGAACATTTGTCAGCCTAAAGCTTTCCCCATGTGGATGGTCAATATTTCTTTGACAGGAATGGTGACAGGAGGCACAATGACTTTGGCACTGTTCAATAATGCATCAGAGCCATGTTGTGATGGATACGTGCAGAACAAAAAGGCTGGTTGATATGCTTTGAGCTGACTGAGCAGGGCTGAGCTGAGCTGGGGAACTCCCTGAAATGTGGGTAACCCTTCTGATCCTTGGGCAGATCAAGGATATCATCAATGAGAACGAGGCTGCATTTCTGTCCTCCCTGGAGCGTGGGAGGCGCATCATCGAGCGCACAGTGCAGCAGATGGAGCCCTCCACAAATTTCCCAGGTGAGTGTTCCTCCTCTGACAAGCTGCACTTAGAGACAGTTTGCTCCAGGTCCTCACAAGCATTGCAGTCAAAAGGGGTGGATGTTTGCCTCCCCTGCATTTTCTGTGACACTGTAGCCCTAGACAGAGCAGCAGATGTTCCTTTCTTCGGATTGCAGTTGATTTCTAGTACTTTGTCCTCACAACAAATTTGGGGCCAGGCAAGTTAGAAACATTCCCTTGCTGTTTTACTGACTGATCAATGAAGTCATTGTAAGACACAGCTGAGAGGAGTAGCACAGGACCCAGCCAGTGCAGCTGTTGGGTAGATGTGGTACCCAGCCTGTGTAGATGTGCTGCACTGAATTTTAGCAGGAAGGGGGCTGTGGAGCATTATTAATACTCAGTCCCATGCAAGAAGAACTCCAAAGCTTCTCTTCCCCATTAACTGTGCAGTTACACGCAATACAGGTGGATCCAGTTACCAAAGCACACACTAGATTGATCCCATCCAGACAAATCTTGAGATGCCTTTGCTTTCTGTGTTCTCACAGAGTTCTTGACCTTCTTTTTGTCTTACAGCTGAAGTAGCCTGGTCCCTCTATGGGAGTTTGGGATTCCCTCTGGATCTGATTGACTTGATGCTTGAAGAGAAGGGAATCAGTTTGGATTCAGCTGCTTTTAATGAACTTGTTCTGGAAGATGCAAAGGTAAGAGGGAGACCTGCCTTGTCATAATAATTCAAAGCCTTACCTGTCTCCTGTGAACGTGGAAGCAGGATCCCTTTCACTGCTGTGGCTCTTCAGAGCACCACAGGGCTACATGCCTTCTCCCTGGAGGGGAAGTGAGTCTGAAATAGCAGTGTCATCACAATCCCCTTGTTTCTGAATGTGGAACTGAAGTATTGGTTGGTGATTTTTCTTCAGGTATTTTATGATGCTGGAGTGAAGGTTATGAAATATTTATATAGGTTAGGACAGTCCTCTGTTAGTCATGTAGTCTAACTTCTTACGCAAAGTAGAACCAGCTTGGACAGCTGAAGCAGCAAATTATTTATGAAGAGTTTATGAAATCTCCATGATCTCTGTAGTGTTGAAATACTTTCACTGCCCACCCACCACCACCACTCCCTAGTGCAGTAATTGGTTTGAGGCCTTGCTCTCCTGAGCTTTAATGGCCTGGAAGCTTCACAGCCACACAGCAGGCTGTGCCAGCAGGGATGTGTTAGCAGTTGGTATGGCCTGTCTCAAGGCTAGCACAGAGTGGTATTCAGTGCTTGTGAGGTTTGAAGGGATGGGGTTAGTTAGCAGTAGCCTACATCAGCCTGGACCTGAACAAGCCATGAAGGTGGAAGAAGCCATTCCTAACCTTACAGCTCCAGTGACGTGTTTGCTTGCCCCCAGGGATCTCCCATCTAACTGTGCCTTTGCTCTGCTGCAGCGGAAGGCTGGTGGCCCACAGGCAGGAGAGCCAGGGAGCACAAACACCCACCTGGATGTGCACTCGCTGGCTTGGCTGCAGGGCAGCAAGGTGCCTGCCACGGACGACTCTCCCAAGTACGCCTACACGCTGGGACAGCACGGGCACTACGGTGAGTGCCTGGTCCACCTGCACAGCAAGCTCTGCTGGAGTCCCTCACGTGGCTGCTTTTGCTGCCTGCCTAACCCCATGCATACACAACGTGTACTTCACCTGTTTCACCTCTGCACCCAGTGGTGCTCCAAACCTGTCCACCTTGCTGCCACATCTGTTCCCTACCCCTGTACCTCATCCCAAACAGGGTGCTTTTCTTACTGCTGTTGGCACGTCTCTAGGAAGGCTCTGGGCTGAGCTCTGGGTTGTCACCACTGGGTGCAGTGGTGAAACAGGGACTGTTGATTGTTTCTAGAGATAAGTCTGTCTCCAGCAATTAGGCTCCTGGGTGTGTGCTCGGGAGAAAGAAGGATGGTTACGCAAGGGTTTTAGGTGGCTGTGTGGAACCGTGCCCTGGCTGTTTCCGTGGCAGGCCGCTAGGTGCCAGCGCAGGCTTTTTGTCACCAAGGGTAACTGAGGCTGCTGGTGCCGTAGGGAAGGCATGAAGATAAGGTACAGGGAGCAAGAGGTGGTGTGGCTGTCACAGACAATTAGAGAAGGCTGTGTACAGCCAACTCCCTGTTACCCAGTGTGCTGGTGGCAGCCCGTGCTAAGCAGAAAGGGAGGCAATTCAAGCTAAATATATTACAGCAAGAGCACAACAGAGGAAAAAAGCCTAGCATTGTGACATTGGCTCAAATCCTCAAACTAGAGCTGCCCCACCTTCTCAGCTTCTGAATCACGGAATAATTTGGGTTGAAGGGGATCTCTGGATGTCCAATTTCTTGTTAAAAGTAACATCAGTTTCACAGTTGGATCATATTGCTCAGAGCTTTGTCATTTAAGTTTTCAGTATCTTCAAGGACAAAAATCTCACAGCCTGTCTGTTCCCTGTTCTTTATCACTCTTAGTGTGTAAATATTTTTTTCTTTACATACAGCCAGAATTTCCTGTACTTTAGAAGTAGTCTCCCAAATGCTAAATAGGGATGAATAACCTCTTTCTTTGACTGCTGGCTATGTTTGTGTTCATACAGGTCAGTAGGCAGGCAGCCTTCCTTGCTGCAAGGGCACCATTGTGGGTGCTGGCTTGTGTTCAGCTTGCTCCTGAGAACCTAAGATTTCTGTCAGTTTGTTTCTGTAGACTGCTCAGATGCCTTCAAAAACAGTCCAGTTCTTCAATGTATCACCCAGTCCCTGCCTATTAAGTGGGATATGGGTACATCCCATTTTGTCGTGGATGGTCATTAAGGAAGATGTTAAGTGGTGTTGTCCCTTATATCACCACCAAGTAGCTCTGCCAGTAGCTGGGTATCAGTTGAACATTGAACTGCTGAGCAATTCTCGCTGGGGCACTCTGCCCAGCCACCTCATGCACACCCACCTCATGGTCCACTTGTCCATAGTGCCCAAATCTGGGTTCAAGGAGCCTACAGGAAAGCATGTTAGAAGCTTGCTGCACCCAGGAACATGACATCCCTGCTGTCCCCTATCCACAGCATCTTCATAAAAGTCAGTCGGGTTTGCCAAGCTTGCAGTGCAGCAAGATGCAGATGTGTCTGTGCCCCATTTTCTTCTGCCAGGCTCATGTGGAGCTGGATTGGGTGTCCCTGCCTGCTTAGCTGCTACTCTGCAGTTCTGTCATTAGGAGAGTGAGGGGTGACTTAGTTCCAGTCCTTTGTCCCTACTGCCAGTAGCTGTTCCTCTCCTACCAAGGCAAAGGGCCAGCTTTCAGTATAGCCCAGGTGTTGGCAGGGTTGGCACGGGGAAGTGACCCCTCCTTTCCTGTTGCAGTCTGGCAGGCTGTGTGCACTAACTGCTGCTGTCTTCTTGCCCCTGACAGAGTTCAGCCCGTGCCAGGCCACTGTGCTGATGCTGTACAGAGATCAGTCTCTCCAGAAGGAGGTTGGGGCAGGGCAGCGCTGTGGTGTCATCTTGGACAGGACTAACTTCTATGCACAGCAGGGAGGGCAAGACTCTGACCAAGGCTACATGATACATTTAGGACAGCAGGTAAGGCCCTTTGCTGCCTAACCCAAGGCTGCCATGGGTTCTGAGGCCAGGCAGAATTCTCCAAGTGATGGGTTGTTCTGCTGTGTTAATTTGCAAGCTGCTGACTCTTGACAGTTCCCTTGGCATAGCATCACAGTTGGTGGGGTAAGGCAGAATCAGCAGTAACTTCACAAGGGCATTCTTGCTGCTCTGGTTGTCTCTCACAGCCCTTTGCAATTTCATCTTGCTGAGGAAGACTAAAGTCTCTTCCTTCTCAGGTCTTCCTTCAGTGTGCTGTGTTCTTGCCAGCTGGGGTTGTAATGCTGAGAGAAGGCAAACATAGATCAGAGAGTCTGTGAACTCAGTAGCTTCTCTCTGGTCAGTCCTGGACAGCTGCAAGTGCTGCCCAACCTGAGACCCAGTGCAAAAACTCTGATTCCTCCCAAGAGCATCAGGGAGGACCTCCACTTCTGCAGCATGTTCCTTCAGGCTTGCCAAAAGGACAGCTTTGACCCTGCCCTGGGAAGTTACAGAGAGTGCAGCATTTTCTCCTTTCCCCATTTCCAGGTCTTGATAATCACCCCTGGGCCTTTTTAGCCTTGCAGAGGGTTACAGTGCCTTGCTCAGCACTTCTCCCCAAGATACAGTGGTGGTCCAGTTTTGTTGCCATCCCAGTGAGGCAGAAATGGTACTGTGGATGCCAGAGACATACCTTGGGCGATGCTGTTAATTTTCTCATGGATGAGCATAGTTATGAAAATTTGTCAGCCTGGATGGTGTTACTGCCCCTCCACTGCAAGCTGGCAGCCCCAGCATACTGTGTAGTGAGTGGCTGGGTACAGGTGAGGTCTGAGACACCTTGGTTATGTTTGCAGTAAGCTTCTCTCTGCTTTTCCCACCCCATCACCATCTTTTAGGGATTGGTGGGAATTGTGTTTCCCAGTAGGGTCAAGCAGGTACATAGGACAGATATTTGGATCTTCCCTGTGTCCTAACTCATTTTTCTGTCTCTTTGCTCAGGATGTACTCTTCCCTGTAGAATCAGTTCATCTCTGTGGTGGCTACGTGATCCATGAGGTCACTGCTGTGGAGACCCTGCGTGCTGGCGACCAAGTGCAGCTCTTTGTGGATGAGGTGATGACTTAGTGCTCTTAACCTTTTCTTTGTGATGTCCTGAGTAACCTGGGCACAGCACATCTTTGTCCCTTGTATTCTTGAGACTGTCCTTCATCATAGTGTGCAGTGGGAAGGAAATATCACAGCTGACTCTGTAATCTTTGTGAGCCATTGTGTTGGCAATGGAGAGAGATGGGGAGACTGACTCGATGATCAGAATCTGATTTTATTGTGGGATACAAACGCTTACATACTATTTCAGGGAGACTAGGAATGTGTACTACAATGATTAGGTTAAAATCGCGTACACAAACTTGTGCATATAACAACATCTCTTGCTTGCAGAGTTTAATGGGATTTTCTTTTTCCAGTAAACCCATTTGATTTAATCTTCTTACAATCTAGGTCTAATTTTCAAAGTTCTGTTTGCTTTTGCCAAGGCATCCTGTTATCAAATATCTTATGTTAACCAGGTCCAAAGTCTATCATCTGTCTTGTGTCCCCCAACATTCCAACACCATTGGTTTGTCTAAAACTATCCAGCTTACTGTTTACTGTTTTACAAAGATGATCCCATGGAGAAAGGAGTTGGATCTGCCCTGTCACATAACTCATCTGACAGTTGTACTACCAGTTTTTTTACCTCCATCTTTTCCTATCCCCTGACATGCAACCTTTTCCTTATCTCTTGGCCCATGCCCTGCTCCTCTGAGCTGAGGAGAGCCAGCAGTCCCTGCTAATGGTGGTGTGTGCTTTCAGGCGCGGCGCCTGGCCTGCATGACGAACCACACTGCCACCCACCTGCTGAACTTCGCGCTCCGGCGCGTCCTGGGTGACAGCACCGAGCAGCGGGGCTCCCACGTGACACCAGAGCGGCTGCGCTTCGACTTTGACACCAAGGTGACCCTGAAATCCAGTCCCCTGGTTCTCAGCACTGCCAGCATTCCAGTACAGCTCTTCTCTCCAGGGATTTGTCCCCTCTCCCCATAACCACTCCTTTGGAGACAAGTCACGTTTTATCTGAGTAATGAAGCTTGGTCCTCTGGACATGACTGTGTCCATTGGCATTGACTTGACCCTTGGCAGGGCTTGCTGAGGGGATGAATGGGGGTCAGAAGGAAAAGGACTCAGCAAGGCCAGTGGCCATGGGACTGACACAAAATAGTGTAAAGGAGTCTTTGAGTGATGGTGCTTGGCAGTGGCACGTATCTGTCTGTACTGGACATTCAGGTGAGAGTATTTGTGAAGCTTTGGGTCAGGCTGAGTGCTGGCCCTGGTAACCTGTCACTCATTCTAGTATCTCTTTTGAAGACTTCGGCTGATGCTCTTGCATCAAAAAATCCTTATCTCTCATGGGAGGAGAAGGTGGGAGGGCCATGATGTTCACAGTTCCCTTTTACAAGCAGAGAAGATGAGATGCAGGGGAAGAGTGGTGTGCCCAAGCTGAGTCATCTGGTGGCTGTGCCCCAGATCTCCCTCCTTCATTCTGTACCTCTCAGGAGGCTTCTCCTGAGTGTGGCTGATTGCTTCCTCAGGGCCATGTGACTGTGGAGCAGCTGCAGCAAGTGGAGCAGGTGGTCCAGGACCTGATCCAGAAAAATGAGGTGGTGCATATGGCTGAAGTGCCCCTCACACTGGCAAGAAGAGTTCAGGGACTCCGTGCTGTGGATGAGGTATGACAGGATGGCAGCCCACATCTTCATGAGCCTTCTCCTTCAGCAGGAATCATATGGGACACAAGATGTTGACACAACATCTTTCTGCAAGGGAATTGTTTCCCAAAACTCAGATGGGAAAATAGGACAGAGATGAGGTCTCAGGACACTGTTGTAAAACATGGAGACTGGTGATGCACAAGCTTGCTATTTATGCCAGTGGACTAAAAGCCTGTCGTGTCACCAATTGTTTCTTACTCCCACTGGTGGCTGGTTGTGGGGGAGAAGTAGTGCCACCCCTGACGCAGGGGCTCCTCTAGAATAGGGGGGAAATGAGGCAGACACCTGAAGCCATGTAGTTAGTGTGTAAGTGCCCCTGCACAACCATGTTGTTAGCTGCTGATCCCTGTCTCCTCTGTCAGGGCTATCCAGATCCAGTGAGGATAGTGTCCCTGGGGGTCCCTGTGGAGAATGTGCTGACCTGTGACTCCAAGGCTGCAATGCAGACCTCTGTGGAGCTCTGCTGTGGGACGTAAGTGACTTTTGCTTGCAGCCAGAAGGCATGTGTGTGGGCACTGGTGGCTGAGGTAGAAACATCACTACAAGCTCACATCCCTGTCCCTGTGAAACTAAGTTTCCTCACTGGAAAAATATTGTGAGGACAGGATGGGCTATTTACAAAGCTTTGGAAGTTCCAGAGTGAGCAGACTTTAACAAAATGCACAGCATTTTTCCTTACTTCATAGTCTGACACCAACCTGGAAGCCACAGAGCACCAGCAGAGTATGGGAAAGGTGTGTGTGACTTGTCACACCAGGGTTGTGGTGCTTTGTCTTTGGGGTTACAGAAGGGCTGGGTACCCAGCTGGAGACTCCAATTCAGCTGTGAGAACTTCAGACTGCTCTGATTATTTTAATTATCTTCACCCTCTTCTGCTTTTAGCAGTAATGAGAGTATAAGAAAAGTTAATCCATCTTAGGACAATGCTGACACCAAAGGAAAAAAAAGGAACAAACTGGCCTTAGAGCAGATAGAGCTGAAAATGAGCAATTTTCTACCCATGAGATCTTCTTGTGGGAGTAGTGGGATAAGAAAGTGCATGGGAGATGATCAATTGTTATGAAGATGTCTGGAATGATTGCTTGTGGTAACAGAACCCAAGACACTGTAGTTTTCATATTCAGCATTGAATAAACAAGAAGGAAAAGGGAGGTTGTCAGTGTCCTGAGACTGCACAACTATCCTTTGTCTGGAGTCTCCTGGCCAGGCAGTGAGCTGGCCTGACAAGAGAGTGGTGGGGTAGAGGAGAAAAACACCAGTTCATCTCACTGCTGAAGGAGAGGAAAGGAGGGCAGAACTTGGCTGCACCATTTGACTGGAGCCTGCTGGGCAGGGAGCACAGAGGTTCCTCTGGAGTAGCCTCAACTCTGCTGTCTGGCCTGTCAAGGTACCATCAGGATTTTAGGGATGGGAAAGGATTCAAGGTACTGGGATTATGATTAGGAAAGGGCTGCTGGACTTCAGAGTTTTTGAAAAAGAAAGCAGGGTTCCTGATTTCTGTTTGCAAAGAGCAACTTGCTTTCTTTCCTGTTCTCTGCTGACATTCTAGGCACCTTCTCCAGACAGGATCTGTGGAAGACCTGGCCATCATCAGCGAGCGCCAGCTTGTCAAAGGCATTAGCCGTGTCATTGCAGTGACAGGGGAACGAGCCAAAGAGGTGAGAAAGAGGGAAATGAGATTTCTGCCATGTCAAGGCAGCACCAGAAGGACCAACCTTTGTAGGTTCCTCACAGACAATTAGCTCCCCACTGCTTTGGTTGGAGCTTCCCTGCTGTGCCACATCTGGCTTCCTGCTTCAGCCTTGGACTCAGCTCTGCTACTGTACCTCACTGTTCACCTCCTTTCCCTCCCATCCTAGTTCTCTGTCTCCTTGACCTTCATTTCTCCCTTCAGATCGCCTTTTCCAAGATAAAAACTTGCACAAAATATCAGGAAGCCTCTGGTCTATAAATTTCAATCCCCCAGTAGGTATTTTAAGGTGTAATTCTTCGTGCATTGATTTCACCTCCTGCCTATCACAGCTGGATTTGCACTTTATGATTACAGGGTTTTGGCCTCATTCTTACAGCCCTTTTGCTTCCTTTCTTTAGTTTTTTTCGTGCTAGACTGTGATTCTGGTCTGGCTGGTTCTGTATAAAAAGTGAGCAACCTACTACTGTGTTTGTGAGATCACTCTGTCCTTTGAGTATTTGGAAGTGCCAGGTGCCCCATAAGCCTTCCCTCTTCCTTCAGGGCTCCTGTCAGAGGAGAGTGACTCATAGTCACTGAAATTGGAAGGACTAAGGCAAAGCCCACCCCTGCAAATCTGTTACTTTTTGGCTGGCCGTCCCCTGTGCATCTGTGTCCCAGAGAGGCTTGTCTTCATGCAGAAGAACAAAAAGCTGCAGGGCACATCTGCATGCTTTGCTGGAAGTGCTGACCTGGAGAGCCCCTGAGAGGAGCTCTGTGCAAGTGTTAATGAGACAAGGGAGACTGCAGAGAGATTTACTTGGAACAAGGGTTGTGTATCCTAGCTAGGCAGAGCAGTCCTCTGCTGTCCTGCTCTAAAGTCTTGCAGGACCATCCTGGGCACAGAGATCTAGCAGAGAGGAAATGCTCCAAA
Organism: Emberiza elegans; assembly: GCA_024865655.1. Taxonomy (NCBI): domain Eukaryota; kingdom Metazoa; phylum Chordata; class Aves; order Passeriformes; family Fringillidae; genus Emberiza; species Emberiza elegans. The sequence goes on along the minus strand of JALJVW010002597.1, from coordinate 19,108,376 downwards.
ACATAAGGATTGGCACTGGTGAAAAAAGCTTGTAATTTTTTTTAAAAAACTATTTATAGTAGCATTGTTGATGAAAAACAGTAAGAAATATATCAGGATATGTAAATGCAGGAAATATGCTTCAATGGCTGATTAAGTTTCTTTTAGTGTTGGTGTTTTTTCTTTTTTCTTCAGTCAGCAGTTTCAAGATTGCATTTGCTAATGGAAAAAGATTTCTAAGATGCTCCACAGAGCTCCCCAGTTTTTCCTCAATGAAATCCTGATGATTTTGGTGCCAATTTTTGAGGAAACATGAATTTTTACCATAAATATCACCTAAAGTTCAACAGCTTGGCTTGCCTGAGTGTGACCATCTAGTGTTGGTTGCAAATCTAGAGAGGAATATTGTATTTCAGAGTCTTGCAGGAACAGTCATTCCTAAACCATCTGTAGGTGTCTTCTTACTGGATTCTGAGCAGCACTTCAGTGCTCATGACCCTGCTGTCTCCCTGCTTTCTCCATCCCTGTGGACTGTTTCTGTTGCTGCATTTGAAGCATGCATTCCTTCCATCTCTGCAGGCCCGGGAAGTAGGCCAGTGCTTGGCTGTGGAAGTGGACTCTGTCTCCCTACGGATGAAGCAGAGGATCACCTCTATTCCTGAGATGCAGAACCTCTCCAAAGAAGTGGGCCAGTTGACCAAAGTAAGGGTTACACTCCTGTACAGAAAGCCCAGCATGGGCACATGAGACAGGAGTCTTTCCCTACCAGGTTCACATCTTAGCGTGCTCAGTAGCAAGGGAAGTTGCCACCTGCTGTTGCCTCTTTGGTCACAAGGATTTTTGCCAGTGTCCAGGTGGCTGTGTTGCAGATGGGCAGCTGAAAAGCGAAAGCTGCTCAGCACAGTGACTGGCTGCCCTGGTTAAAGCAGGGTCTGGGGAGAGGCCGTGCTCCAGCCTGACCTCCCAGAGAACTGGCACTTTATGTCTAGGGGTACAATTTAATGTCCTTACAGAGCAAATTGTCTTGCAGGTGGTGGCCAGCACTGCAATGCCCCAGTGGCAAAGAAAAGAACTGCAGACCATCCTGAAAGCACTACAGCGGACAGCCAATACAGCTGTCAAGAAACTGGAGCTGCAGCAGGTACTGAGGCAGCAGCACACTGACTTGCAGCCAGCTGATGGCACACAGCAGGGGACCTGATGTCTCTGTCACACTTCAGAGCCACTCAGTCACTGGGGTCTCAGAAGGCAGAAGAAAGCCCATACAATCACTCGTGGTGTAACACAGGCCCTGTGTTGGGTTGGTTTTGCTGGACATTGTTTATGGGGCCCTTGGTTAAAATGCAGAGAATGACTGGCTGGGCTTTTAGCACCTGCAGAATTTCCATGTCTCCCTGCCTGTGAGAACAGAGAGCCCCATACCAGCACTTTTGGCCAACACCAATAGGCATTGGGCATCACCTCCTCGTTTATGCATGGAGAAGATGAGATGGTCCTCACAGACGGCTTAACAAAGTTATACAGTCAATGACAGGACAGCGTCTTTCCTCCAGCCACATGGATTTTTCTGTGCTTCCCACATGTGTTTGTGTTCTGCCAGTTTGCATTAAAAGCAGATTAAAAATACTTACTGGTAACTTAGAGATCTCAGGAAGAACTGTCCCTTTCTTAAAGTAGGAGCATCTTGCCACAGAGGCTTTCCTGAGACATGTGGCACTGTATAGGTCTAGGAGAGAGTCTGGAGACTGAATGAGTCACTTGCTATTCCACTTTTGACAGGGGTTCATCTCTGCTTGCATTTGGGAAGGAGGGCTGTACAGGTCTCCACATGGAGATTTCAGGCTGCTAGTCTGACTTTGACTTCTGCTATCAAACCTCTCTCGTCTGTCCCACAGAGCAGTGCTTGCATTCCCTTTGTGTATATATTACATGCATATATCCCCATGCAGCCCACCCTGTGCCACCTGTAGCCCTTCAAAGTGCTGTGTTTTTCTCCCTCCAGGCTGAGAAGGTGGCACAAATCTTGCTAGCAAAATACTGCAACCAGCCTGTCATCATTGATACTATCCCAGCTGATTCCCTCTCTGTGAGTAATCCCCATGCTTTGTGGGCCCAGCAGTACCTCAGGTGCTGCAAACAGCAAGAGGGAGTTGCTGGGCACATTTTCTGCTGGATGCTTCTCTTTTTTGCTGTGTCCTGACCTCTGTTCTCCCTTCCTCCCCTAGATCCTAATGAAAGTAGTGAACCAGCTGTGTGACAAGTCTCCTGGCACATCAGTCTTGCTGCTCAGCCCTCAGGCTTCGGGTGAGGTGCTCTGTGCCTGTCAGGTGTCCAAGGTAAGCAGAACCCTGATAGAGACAAGGGGAGCCTGCCTGCCAAGGGGGGCTGGACCCACTGCTCAGCAGGTCCTGCTGGAGGCTTTTCCTGGGGTTTTGCCCAGTGTTGGTGGTTAATCACACAGGGGCAGGACCTGAGATGACTGTACTGGGACCAGATGTGCTTTCAGTCTCTGCTGGGCACAGATATCCCTGGATCCTCCAGGCTGTGTTTGCCCAGGGGCAAGACACAGCGTTAACATGTAAGCTCAGCCTTTGTGGTCCTCAGGGTCATGACTGCCTCAGGCTGGGTGAGGAGAGGATGCTGTTACCTTTCTTTATTCATAGACTGCAGGCTGCCCCAAAGTACGAATAACTTGCCTGTGTCTCTTCCCCAGAGCTGCCTCCCTGCATTCTCTGCTGCTGACTGGGCCGTGGCTGTCTGTACACAGATGGAAGGGAAGGCAGGAGGCTCTCCCATCGTGGCTAAGGGCAGTGGAAATGCCAAAGGCATGCAGGGAGCCCTGACCACTGCACTGGAGTTCGCTCAGAGCAAACTGTGATGCTTTGGTGCCAGCACAGCTGTATGCACCCAGCTGGACACTTGATACCAAGCATATACTGTGCCCATCTGAAAGGACTGGCAGCTGAACATTGCTGCAACCTCTGCCTTGGAGCACTGGACTTCTGACCATCCAGGATCAGCAGAGATCCCACTGACAGAGCGGTGCTGCCTGTTCTCAGCACGAGCATTTGGGGATGGAGCCTTGGAAAGCACCAGCTGCAACAGCAGATCCTGCTTCTCATGGAACACTGCAAATCTTGCCACAAGACCAGCACAGAGATTTTGTGAGAACATGGGGAGTTGGCACTGTTATCTTAAAGCCATTAAAGGGTAGAGAGTATCCAATCACCTGACGTCTCTTGTAGCTACACCCTTTTTTCCTGCTCTGGCAGAGGGGTTCGTTCTGCCCCTGCAGCTCCAGAAGTCAGCACGTACTCTTGTCTAAGCAGTTCCTTCCTACTGCAGAACTCAGGACACCCCTCAGATTAAAAATGCTACTCTAATTTAGAAATTAGAGAAACCCCACCTTGCTTGTGGGCTCAGGCTTGTTAGGCTGTGCAATGGGTAGAGCTGAAGCCGGTCCTCAGCACTGAGGGAACAAAATTGTCACCTTTTCCACCTCTTTGCTTTGGATGAATATTCTTATCTCTGTTTTTTCCTGACACTCCCTTGCAAGTCCTTCCTTCTGGCTTCTTATTTTCTCATACCTAAAAACCAGCACTGATGTAATGAGTTGTGAGAATGGAAGCTGTTGCTGTGTTGCAGCATGGAAGTCCCTGCAGCAGGACTGTGCCCTGCTTTGTCTTGAGGTGAGCACATCTCATAAACTGGTTATTTTTCACAAGCAGTGATGGACCCAGCAAATTCAATTCATAAAGACATTTCAGACTTCAGTGTTAAGAGCTCCTAGCCAAAGCATCATTATTTTAGATACAGTATCGACCTAAATAGAGATCATAAATGGTAGCTGAGCCAAAAGTGCAACAGGATAGTGATACAACCAGGTTTTCACCCTGTGAGCAGCAAGAGCAGCCTGACACAAATGAATTTCACCAGCAGGTAGGGTTGCCTGTCACTGTGAAGGGAGATGGAGGACCAGTAGCTGCTTTTGGGGAGGGAGGGAGGTGTAGAAGCACCTTTAGAGGCTGGTGGTGCTCACAACTGTCCTTCCCTTCTCCCCCAATCACTGACAGCTACAGCAAGAGTGCAGACCTTAAGCCTGTGGTTCAGTGAATGCTGCTTCCAGCCAGGAAGCTTAAAGCAGGGCTTATTGCAAAGGGATCTGTGAGCCAAGGTCTCGGGCATCTGCCCCTGCTGCCAAGAGTTCAGCCATCAGAGGGGTGCTCAGGCCATTTTCTTTGATCACTGCCAGTAGGGCAGGTTGCTGCTCATCCCAGACCCTGCCTGCATTCACTGTAGCAGAGCTGCTTGGTGCCTTCTCAAAATTCTTTCTATTTCTGGATGCAGGGTTGCTACTCGTGCTCCTAACATCCCTGCATCCGAGCAGTGGGGAGAGCTGGAACACCTAGCTGGAACACCAAGTGCTTCAGGGCCCTTGTGACAGGCTGGTAGGGTGCTGGAGAGGGTGTGTGGAGTCCCAGAGGATGGTTCATGCTATCAGCTGAAAGCAGCATCAGTGCCCAGTATTGGCACAATTCCTGTGTTTCTCTTGGGCCCCAGCAGCAGCAGGTGGGGATGGCAAGGGGTGTTCTGTGTCACTGGGAAAGCTCTTTCCCAGAGTGCTCTTGTGTTACTTTATTAATAGCTGCTCCAGGAGATGTCTCCTCTCCGTGTTGGAGAGTAGGTGTGAGGAGGAGGAAAGGAATGCTGGCTTGAGCTGCTCTTGCATGATGCTCCAAAAGCAGAGCCTGAGCTTGCCAGCAGCAGCAGCCTTATGGAATTAACCTGCTTTGGCTTGATTGTTAGCTTAAAAGCCACTGACCTCATAGACTTGCCCAGCCCCTTACAGGGCAGAGGTCGGGGTGCTCCCCTTCCAGGTAATGCCTCTACTGAGCCCCTGACAGCACTCCCGTGGGAGGTGAAGGGCTGCTGCTGGAGGCACCACAGAGCAGTGGCTCTTGGAGCTCTTGGAAGGAGATCCATCTCCACTGCGGTGCTGTGGGGCTCTCAGCACTGTGTGCTGAGCGAGCAGCAAAGACCTGATGCCTTGGCATTTCAGATCTGTTCATCCCCTCCTGTGTTCCGTGGGAAAATAACTCTGTTCCCAGGGTATTTGCAGCAGCCCCAGCACCCACTGCTGGCAGGGCTGCTGCAGGTCCTGCACCACCTTCCTATAAACCTTAAGAACCACCTGGTCTGTAAGCAGGGCTGCAGCTGCTGCAGTGGTGCTCCTCTGCCTCATCTGGGGCTGTCTTGGGAACCCCATTTCCTTCCTCCTCCTCTGCTGCTCTTGGCTTTTATAGACATGAAACTCAGTATTTCTTGTATCTTTTCTGAGGTTGCAGGAATCAGTGATGTCAACATAACCAAATCCTGATCTTGTAAGTGCAGTACCACTAAAAGCGTTCTGGAATTGAAGGAGAAAATGGATCTCACCCTACCAAAGAGTGATTCTGTGGAGTCATCCATGGTGCCCATGTCACCTCAGGCTGGTAAAGTGGGTCACTGCAGTAGAAGTGCTGGCGTTTGTGCTGCAGCCGTGCCAGGCTGCTGATCCTAGGAGAGGGCATTTCCTGTTCTCCTGGTGAAGTCCTAGTGCACAGACTCACATCCCGTGCTCTTTCCCTGCTGCAGGAGGACAAGACATTCACAGACTGTGCTGCAGCTGCAGTAGTTGCCTCATTTGTGCCTGGCATGCCCTGCATGTCAGCAGCAGGTCAGGCAATGCTTAGTTTGGAAGGCTTTGGGAAATGAAACACACATTTGAAATAGAGTTCTCTGGCCAAGATTGCAGCCTACATTCCCTAACAGACATCAAAGAGCAGTCTAAGGTGCGAGCAGTATCCTGGGCACACATTTGCACCTCCTAACACATGCACGCAGAAGGGACGGCAGGAAGTGGGAAACTAATTAAAAGACAATGGGGTTTTTGCTGTGAGCCGGTGCTGTCAGGTTGGCAACACCTTCATAAGGCCAGATGGACCCCGAGGTCGCTTAAGGGCACCTGCAATGCAAGGGCTTGCCAGCATCAACCCCAAGCAGCTACCTAACATTAGCAAAAGGGGAGCAGAAAGTAGTTGCATGTCTCTTCTCACACGGTTTGCTCCAGGAGTTTCACTCTCAGTAGCCTGGGAGGCAGACTGGGAGGCTGGCACAGTGTCAGGGAGAAGCCCAGCTCTCCCTAGGCACCCCTGCCTCCCCAGGCCTTGGGACAGGCTGCTGCAGGAGCCTGACATGCTGCACCTTGAGTGCCATAGGACTCACTTCAGGAAGGTCCTGGAATTGTTGTGGTAGTAGCAGAGCTGAGCCATGCAAAGGATGTTAGCAGCACGCTGAGCCACAGGCTCAAAAGCTGTGGGGCTTGGTCCATCAGATGTGGTGCTGAGCCATCTTCCAGTGACACTGAACATAATGTAGCATGTCCAAGCCGAGCCCTCCAGGGAGGGAGAGCACCTCAGGGGCAGGGAGCCAGAGGTGACCTTTAAATGTCCTTGCCAACCCAAACTGTTCTATGATTCTGTGATTCTACATGCACAGTGATAGTGTGCACTGAACTGGTCACACTACACTTGTACACCTGTAATCCAAGAACCCAGGCATGCACATACCTGGAATTCTGGGTTACATTTACAGGCTCTTGCCCTGCACCACAGGGTCCCTGTTCCTGCAGCAGCCAACACCCACTCGTGGGCAGCTGCTGCACAGCACACACGAGGCTGTGGAGGGCAACCATGGACTCAGCAGCCATGGCGAGGCAAGACTTCCCATCCCTCAGGAGCAGTTCAGGGCCATGTCGAGCTGGTGCTGCTGCTCACCTCCTATATCCCAGGTGCTTGGGAAAGGAGAGGAATGGTTCTGTGCCAGAGGTGTTCAGCTGTGGGACGGGCACTATGGGCTGGGCAGGAACACCCCATGGCTGAATTACCCCTCCAGCTCTGGGTCCCCAGCTTCTGGGGAGCATTTCTGGGGAAGAGAAGTTTCTACCGCAGGAGAAGGCTGTCCACAGCAGCAAGCCGAGCGGCCGAGGAGGCGGGAGAGGCATGTCCTGGGGAATCCCAGCAGCCCGCCTTTGCCTGCCCTTCACGGCCAGCTGGTTCCCTGTGCGAGAGCGCTTTGCATTCAGCTCCTCAGCCCGGACTGCAGCTGGCGTTTCCATGCCGCTTGCAGAGAGGCGTGACTTCCTCAGCTGCAACCCGAAGCTCCTCCCTCCTCCAGAAAGCACCTGGTGGACCCACAGGGCTGGGAGGATGCTTCTGCTTCCCCTTACATCTTCGTCCCATCACCATCCCAACTGCTATCAGGAGCACCCTGCTACTGAGCCCACCCTCCTGGCCAGGAGCAGCCCATTTCCATCGAGGGCTGAAGATTGATTGATTGATTGATTGATGTTATTCTGGGTCGCTGGAGGATGGCTGTGGGGTCCCAGGGTGTCAGCACAGAGGGAATGCAGAGAGGCTCTCATGGTGTTACCCAGTCTGCATCCAGACAGCCATGTGCTGCTGCATCCCCTGGGCACTGCAGAGCTGCTCATCCTGCAGGTTTGTAACCATGGCAGGCTCCAGTGGAAAGATGAGCAAAGCTGCACCCAAAACTGCACCCATGGACCAGCCCCAGGCACTGGGGTGCTGCTGCCCACCACCTGCAGTGGCTCCCCTGAGCCTGGGGGGGGATGGAAGATGACCCTGAGGGGTCTGCTGTGGTGTAGACTAGAAGGAACTCCATTGTGCACTCTGAAGTGTGTGTTCACTTCTGTGGGCTGGAGGGCTTCAGACCAAGTTGTGAAGTCCTACTGTGCACAATCACTTAAGATTCCTATGGGGGCTGTCAGCCTCAGAGTACTGGAGTACCTGTGTTTTCAGCTGGCTGTGGGATCCTTATCCCAGAACTATTGCCATCAGATAGTCTGGTTTTTCTGGGACACACCACCCAGAGCCTGCTGCAAAAGTCCCTGAGGCTGTGCAGACACTGGGTTACTATTCCAGTCCCCAACCAGGAATCCTGCCTCTCCTTCTAGTCCTTGCCCAGCCTCATGTCACGCACTTTCCTCTTGCTTTACATCAGAGGTTGCCTGGACTTGAGCTCCAGGAACAGGAAGATAAATCTGAGCCTACGTAGACCTTCTTTTCACATGGTGAAAAATTATTTACACTTGGGTTGGGATTTGCTGCTCTACTAATTTCGTTGTCTCCTGGTTTGCCTGTTTGTCCCACATTCCACACAATGTTTCCTCCCTCCCTCCCCTTCTTTCTCTCACTGCCCTCACTGGTGCCTTTCCTCTCTCCTCCTGGATGGCCAGGTTAGGCAGGTGCAAGAAGATGCACAGGGAAGATAATCCACCAACTCAAATATCACCAAGTTTTACAGAAAAAAGGGGAAACAGAGGCAAAACTAAATGACCTTTAAAACAAGCAAGTTCTCATCTTCCCTCCCCCACCCAGAAGTGGCTCCTCTGCTCTGTTATAACCTTCTCCTCCCTACCCCAGCATTTATTTATAAGCACCATCAATAATTAAGAAGCTGCCTGCCTGCCTGCTTGCCTCAGCTGCAGTGTTGACAGAGGCATTTCTGACATTTCCTGGCTCAGCCTGGCTGCTTTGCTCACTTGGGCTTTTAATTTTCTTTCCATGCCTTGTTAGAAACACAGGAATCACCTACCTGGAACAGACTGGACATCCAGAGAGCCAGGAGAGTTTCCTGCTGGAGCTGGTTGCCCCAAGAGATGCTGGCTTTCACAGAACTGCAGCATCAGGATGAGCCGGAATATCTGGGGTGTCCCCACCACAGGCACCATCCCTCCCTACCAGAGGCAGGGTCTGGGAGAAGAGACCCCCCCTTTCCACATCTGAGGGCAATTTGAGGAGCTTGCACACTGGCATTTCTTTGTGGAAAAGACAGCAAGTGAGGGCTCTGCAGCTGGGCTTCCCAGCCCTGGGCGAGCAGCATCACCCTGGGCACCCAGCCAGGGAGATGGAAGGAGAGACCCAGCAAGCAGTGCAGCCAAAAACCACAGCTGAGCAGGATGAGTTGGCCCTAGCAGGCAGAGCCAGAGGCCTCACAGTGGAAGGGGACAGCTGGACTTAGGGAGAGCTTTACACTGGTCCAGAGGAAGCACCACAGGGCATAACCCAGGGACAGACCAGGCACAGAGGCAGCAGCTGGGCTTGGCACATTGCTGGCAATGCAGAAGTCCTTGGGAACACTCCAGGTTGCTTCTTGTAGGTTCAAAAGCACCCTGCAGGCATCAGGCAATCTCTGACCCTTGAACAAATCCTCAAGTGCAGGGTTTCCAGAGAGCCTGGCTCAGCAGCTGCAGGCAGAGCCTGCAGCATGCCAGTCCAGCTCCCTTTGGCAGTGTAGCCCGGATGCAGCAACGGGGCACAGGAGGGAAGCCCAGTGGTTCTCCCTGAGCTGGCCTGTGATGCTGCAGACACAGCAGAGACTTTCAGGGAGGCAGTGGCAGAGAGCTGCAGGGGGGCATCTGGCAGCACGTGCCCAGCTCCCCCCAGCACACAGCACGATGCTTTGGGGCCCTGCTCCACCAGCCGAGCCCTGCAAGGGAACACCAAGGGGACCGTGGCTCTGCCATGGCCCCCACGCCCTGCAGTGAGGCTAGGGGGTTCCCGGGAGCTGGGCACAGCAGCAGGAAGCAGATCTGTCACAGAGCATGGCTCTGGAGGGACAGTGATGGCAGCTGGCAGCTCCACAGCCCTACCGGGGCCGGGCTCCGCTGGGCTGGGGAGAGGGCACCAAAGGACAGTGTCAACTCAGCAGCCCTCGGCGCGCAGGCTCCCGGGCTGTCCTGTCCCATCAGTGTCCGACTGCCACCACAGCCACTGCCCCAACACTGTTCTGGCTGTCACAGGGGAAACAGGGCCCCCTCTGCTCCTGTAAGCTGTCCTGCACCAGGCCCTGCAACTCCTGGTACAAGATATACTATATGGAACTGCTCCTGGGAGACACCAAGGGTCTAAGAGATGGAAAATGTGCCTCCTTCCCCATGTGCCCCCACCTCCCCAGCCCACACAGCCCAGCTGAGACCCTCCCAGTCCTCTCCTTCTTCTGGGGTTAGGCTCCAGGGAGCATCCCCAGCCTCCAAGGGAAGGGGTGTCTACTTTGAGTGGTGTTGGTTGGTCCCTTTGAAAAGGATATCACAGCCCAGCTGGCCTTGAAGGTAAATAAGGTAGGAGGATGCCCTCATTTCAAAAATAACCAAGGACCATGGACCTCTGAGCTGCTTTCTGGTGGCCACACAAGGGAAGGATGATGCACTGCCTCCTCTGGGGTTGTCAAAAATCTCATGATGCACTGCCTGTGCTGTAGGACCTGATCCTGCTTCACTTCCCTCTAGAGCACCTACACTGTTGCAAGCACTTGGATTTATCTAAATACAGCACAAAAAGTAGAGGTGGAAATTGGGGCAGGGAAGGGAATGACACAGAGTCACAAGCTAAAATGCAAATCATGGACCATCCTGTGGGAAAAAAGAGACCAATGTAAAACCAATGGATCATCTCCATGAGAGTGCTGGAAAACAGCCTCCCACTAACTCTCATCCTCAGCCTGGTAAGGGAAAAGCTTCACACCTGCTCTGAATGTCGTGAAGTCTGCAACAAGCCCAGACAGGAATAGAAGTCCCTAACTAGAAGCTTTCCCTCCTCCAAGCAAATATGCAGCCAGCTCTCTTCTCCCACATGGCACCCCAGCCTGGCTCACGTGGCCAGTGCCAGCCTGGCTGAGTGGTGATGCCACATCTCCCAGTCACACAGCCTTGCAGCCAGGTGCACAGGGCAGGGCAGAATGTGACCAGCATAGCCAAGGGAATCTGGCCACAGCTGGCATCCTTGGCAAGGACACAACAGCACCCCATTCACCAGGAACTGAGGAGGAAGGCTAGCAAAATCTCAGTGATCAGTGTTTCTATATTCATCACCTCCCTCATGACCAGCCCACTTGCAGCAGGATGCATCTCATATCTTCTGTGCATGTCTCCTCCTGGACTCTACTACGGGTCATGTCTTCCTCATCCCCTCCATGGAGCTGAGTGACAGCAACCTGGCAGTGAGGAGACACTTGCTCCAGGGACAGGACCTGTGGGGATTGCTGTGACACAGTAGTGACAGCAGAAACCCTAGAGCTGAGGCAGTACTAATGGAGATGCCCATCCCTGATCATCAAGAAGAGCCAGCAGAAAGTGCCAGAGTCCCTCCAGGAAAGGAGGGTTTATTCAAGGGGCCAGCCAGTTCTGAGCCAAAAGCAGCAGGTACTGTGCTAACACAGCTATCTGAAGCAGAAAGGCTGGGAATATCTGATCACATCCTCCCCAAGTTCCTTCTGCTGTCCAAACACAACCCCATGCTCCCAGCAGGACTCACAAACAGGATGTTTCTGCTGCCCACATCCTCTATGATCCACTTTCTAGCAGGGCAGTTGCTCTGCTTTTCCTCTCCTCCTCCTTCTCCTCATTTCAATACAGGGGGCCTGGGCACTCCTCCTGACCAAGAGGAGCTTGCTAAACCCTCAGACCTGCCGACCTTTGCAGGCAGTTACCCAGTGCTGGTGAGCAACCCCAGATAAACAAGAAATTTTCCAACAAGAAAAGAAGGAAGCAGGGCTGGGGGAGCATGGAGGAAGCAGTGGCTGTGGTTGTGTCCTCGGCATTGGTTGTTAATTATAACACAGAGATGGGCACAGAGGGGAGCTTCAGAGTAGGTCCTCTCTTCCCTGGCACCCCTCGCTCCCGGGTTGTGTCAGTACCTCCCGTGTCAATCCCACTGGAAGTGGGGCTGAAGACCACAGAAGCTGGCACAAACACGGCAGCCTGAAATCTGGCAATGCTGTTTCTCTGTCTCTTTTCCCTAGATGGAAGGGTGGAGAGAAAGGGAGGGGAGCCTGGCACAGCTCCTTCTCGATCCTAGAGTGCCATCTGGCACTTGGATGCAACACAAGGGGCTGAGTGGGAGTCAGCAGAGGGACTTGAAACTTCTGGTCTGACATTGGAGGGATCTCGGAGAGAGGGAAAAAGAGAGGGCTCCAGAAGCAAGGAGGCAGGGGCTTGCAAATGGGAACCAGGAGGTCCCTGGGCACAGATCACAGATCCTGCCTGCAAGAAGGTTTCTTTGATTCAGTCAAGAAAACATATGATCAGGAAAAAAAACTAATTAAAAACTAAGAGGCAAATAAACTGACTTGCCTGGGAAGTTTCAGCTTGGCAAGATGGGGCAGCCTTTTACCTCTTGCCCTGCTGCAAGCAGCAAGGGTCAGTGAAGGGAAGGGGTTCCCAATGGTTTAAAGTGTTACCAGCTGCTAAACTGAACCAAGAAAGGAAAAATCTAAGTTTTCAGGGAGTGGTAAAGAGTCATTGAGGCACTGTGGCTGTCCAGATGGGAAGGACAGCACAGAGGTGGAGTTGTGAAGTGCAGCCTTACCAAGCATTTTGGGCAAACAGTAGTGCAGAGGATATCCTGCCCCAGAGCCAGAGTCTAGGATGTACAAGAAAGATTTAACATTTGCATCCATCTACTTGGAGGTGATTCCTAGGAGGCACAGCCTCCCAGTGGATGAAGAAAACCTCCTGCACCATTTATGCAGTATTATTTTTATTTTGAAGTTACCTGAATGAAGGAAACCTCCCTGTTTCAGAGTTCAGGCCAGAGGCACAATGGTGTGAGAAGAACAAAACCATCCCCCTTGTGCAGGTCATGCCCTGATTAACCCAATGGCAGCTAGACTGTGCCCTGTAGAAGATGGGGGCCAAGTCCAGGAATACTCTTGGGCCGGTTTTGCACCAGCAAGGGAGGAAGGATACCCCTTTTCACAAACCTCGGTGTGATGCATGATGATGGGGATGCCAACCATGGCAACAGGTCAAATTTCCTGGTTATTTGTTCCCCTGTTTTGTTTCTTTATTTAATCTCAAAGAGAGAGCACCCAAGCCAGCTGCACCCTCAGCCTGTGGTGGGATCATTTATCTCACCCCCCACAGGGCTCCTGTGTGCACTGGAAAGGCCAGGCTGGGGGAGCTGCTGCAGCCTGTCAGCTGGCAGGCTCTGCCTCCTGCCCTGAGCCCAGCATCCACGAGCAAGGCCTGGGGGATGCCCTGTGGAGATGAGCCTCCACTCCTGCTGCCAAGCTCTGCTCCCCACAGAGCCAGTGCAGGCAGCAGATGGGCTGGGCTCTCCCTGCCAGCACAGGCAAGGGGGCTGGAAGGTGGGAGGTAGAACCAAATCCAGTCTCATTAAGGGTAATTACCATTCATCCCAGGAAGCAGTAGGAAAAAGAGCCCACGTTCTCCCCATCTATTAATAGCTGTCAGCAGCTGCATGGTTCCTGCTGCGACCCAGGGAGAGCAGAAAGCTTTGGGAGAGCAGCAGCCCAGAGAGCATCCTGCTCCCCCATCCTTCAGCACTGGCCGTACAGGGGCAATTTTCCTCCTTCCAGGATGTCATTTGTTTTGCTGCTTCCCCCAGGACTCCAGGAACTGCTGGCTGCTTGTAAACAGTGTTTTCCAGCAAGAGCTGCAGGGAGCCAGCCAGAGGAGGGCCTGGAAATAGAGCTTTGGAGCCAGTCCCTGCTCCCCAGCATCCTCAGTTTTCTGACTCATGCCCAGTTTTGGCAACTTTCCGTGCTCCACGTTGAAAAGGTAGAAGCCATTAAGGAAAGAGGACTCCAGTGCTGAGGACAAACCTCACTGGGTCCTACCCTGGTGAATCCCTTTGGTGTCAGGCAGACATCAAACACCAATAGGCTCCTCTCAAACCTGACCTTCAGCTGTGCCCATGGTTCTTCCCCACGGAGAGATGAACCACATCTGACAGATGGAGGTTGCCTTGCTGCAGGCATCAGCTAGAGAGGCTGCCCCACATGGAGCACAGCACTCACATGAAATGATGTCCTGGACTGGTGTGGTGACTTCTGGCCATCATGGTGTGATGTGAGGACACTGCAGGCATCAGGAGATGCACTAGCAGAGCTGACCAGGAGGACACATGCACAGAGAGAGGTTTTTTCCACTCCTTCTACCTCCAGCTGCCACTGCAAACAAACAGCCTGCTACTTGCTGTGGGCAGAAAGCTCACCAGATGTGCTCCTGCAGTCCCTGAAGAGACAGCTGGTGCTGGTGTAACTGTAAAGAAGGAGAGGAAGATGGAGAGGTAGAGCAGAAATACTTGGCTGTAGGATGTGTTGGTAGCTGGGCAAAGCCAGGGAGGATAATGTTTCTAGTCCATCACGCTGGGACACTAAAAAAGGTTGTCACCCTACAGCCACAGCTTTGTTTCCAGAAGAGTGCCTGAATCTTCACATTAGCAGCAGAAGATGCCCTGTGGGATGTGTTCCTCCCACACAAGGCACTGCAGGACCTGGCTCCTGTCCAATTTATTTGTTGTGATATGAGGTTTGACTGTTGTTACACTGTCCTCCAACTCCAGGCAAAGCTGGCAGAGCTGATAATGCACAACACCATCACAGGTGCTGTCTAGAGGAAACCTGAGAGCTGGTAGCTGGGGGGATACAGAGGGCACATGGGGTCTGCTGCTAGGACAGTGCCTTAGTCACTGGGGCCAGGAAGCAGCACCTTCCCTCATCCTCTCAGCTGTCAACAGTGGGGATGGGAATGGGAATGGATGCAATGTTTTACCCTGCATCCCTACTCCACAGCATTTAAGGAGCAACTGCCACTGCACACCCCACTGGGAACAACACTAATTTTACACTCATGGAAATAAATGCTAAGGTACAGAAAGAGTTAACACAGCTATTTTTGGACTACCACTGCTTTTCAGCATATGATTCAACACCTGACTGCATCCATTTTGACAACTGACTGCAATATTGGGCACTGGTGTCTATGGGAATCAATGACTGGGTAGACACAGCTGAACTCCATTGGACTCTGGAGTCTCCAAATGTGACATTTACCTTATATTGTCCATGAGGTGGGCAAAAACCTCAGTGTTGATGGCTTGCTGAAGCCTCAGCTCAGAAATTGATCACTGTTATGCAGGCAACTCACGGGTGCTATTTCTGTGGATCTGTTTTGGCTATCTCCTTTGCAACTCAGGAGTCTGAATGTGTGCATGGAAATCAGTGCAAGAGAAAATATCCCTGACTTTATGTTGCTCTCATTTCTGCTTTTCAAGGTCTCAAAAGCCCTGGAGATGTGTTCCCAGGAGTAACATGATCAGTGCGAGGCCAGCGTTTGTGCAGGGCTTTGCAAGCCTTCTGACCACCCCACTGTGCTAAACACCAGCTTGACTCACAGGCAGTGTCACTGACTTCTGGGAAGCTGAGTGACAGAATCAGGCCACACCTAGAAAAAGAAGTACATTGCTGCCAACGTCTAACTTTCCATCTTTGAAATTCACAAAGGAAGCCTCAGAGTCCTGATCCTGTTTTTAATCTATGCCTCTTTGCATTTATTGTTTTGTTGCTGAGCCTTTGGGGTGATCTGGGATCATGCTTTTAACATCTTCTTCATGACCAGGAGGTAAATTTTACATGAAAGTCAGCACAGCTTCCTAAAACTGCCAGCTATTATGGGACTTGCAGGACTATCATGAGAGCTGGCACCAGTGTTATATATGCTCCCACAGGGCACAGGCTGGCTGCACTCCTCTTGTGCCCACTACATCAGCATTCCAAAGGAGTGAAAGAAAAACCTGTGTCAGGCTGGAAATACCCTGGCAAATACTGCAATGCTTAGATCTTAGAAATGGGAAAGAGGAGATGCATGCCTTCATCCCCTTGTTTACTCTTTATATTCCACAGCATGATGTTTGTCTTGATGAGGATTCTGATCTTTCCCCACCTCTGTAGAGGATGTTTAACAGCAGAATTAAAAATGAACAGGTCAAGGAGAACATGCAGCAGATGGACCAAGATCTTCTTGCCATCAGTGGAGTTCTCAGATTTGCTTTCCTCCCCTAAGACCTTTTGATGTCATTCTGCCCCAAAATATGAGGCCTTGAAGCAAGCCCATTTCAACAAGCACAGACAGCGTACCTTTAGCCATACAAGCATGCAAGGAAATGGGTATCTTGAGGATAGCGGTGTATCCATGCTTTGAATACTGACTGGTACCGAACCATTCACATTGCACACCCTCCCCCATCCACAGCAGTTGCTGCTGCTGCAGGAGTGTGTCCGGGACTTCGGCAAATGTTCCCTCCCCACCCAGTCCTCATGGAGCATGCTGGTGACCTCACACATCTCTGTGCTGCAAGAGGGGGCTCCTACTCCCCACGGCACTAACTCTCAGCAGTTGCACGGGGCGGGGTGACGGGGAACCCATCCCAAATCCCGTCCCGCTGGTTCTTGGCACCCCGCATGCCCCAGCAGCGGGCAGGCCCCGTGACAGCAGGGGAGGCCCATGAAGGGAGCCCGGCGCCCTGCCTGGGCCTGGCTCGGACCGGGCCGCGCACCCGGGCCCGGCTGTCCCGAGCCCCACGCGTGCCCGGCCGGGGGTCGCGGCCCGCGGCAGCCCCGCCCCGGCAACGGCCGCGTCCGTGGCGACAGCGGCGGTGGCGAGCGCAGGGGCCCGGCTGGTCCTGGTCCCGCTCCGTTCCCTGCCCCGCAGCAGCAGGACAGAGCCGGCAGCCGATTCCCCCAGGCCCAGGTGCCGGGAGGGACGCGCGCGTTTCACGCCCCGGGCCCTTCCCCGGCGGTTCGCAGGCCTGGGCACACCCAGCCCCCTGAGCGGCCCTTCCCCGGCGGTTCGCAGGCCTGGGCACACCCAGCCCCCCTGAGCGGCCCTTCCCCGGCGGTTCGCAGGCCTGGGCACACCCAGCCCCCCTGAGCGGCCCTTCCCGGCGGTTCGCAGGCCTGGGCACACCGAGCGCCCCTGAGCGGCCCTTCACCGGCGGTTCGCAGCTCTGGGCACACCGAGCGCCCCTGAGCGGCCCTTCCCGGCGGTTTCCAGGTCTGGCTCGTAACGAAGCGGCCGCGCCGATGAGTTCCCGTCCCTCTCGGGGTCTCTGGAGAGGAGCTTGGCTGGCAGGGGGGAGAGCAGGGTCGGCATCCCACGGAGCTGGGCTGGTGGGGCTGGCGGGGCACCCAGGCGTTCTCCTTGCCCCCTGGGGAAGGGACCCTTCCCTCTCCGAGCCGCCGGGGGCCGGCTCGGCAGAGCCAGCTGCGCGCAGTGACCGGGGCCGCGGTGGGAAGTGCTCAGGTCCGAAAGGGCTTTTGGTTTTCTGACATCCCACTGGGCCAGTGGCCCTTCCCAGGTCATGGTGACAGAGATGCAGGACCACAGTTTTGGCCCTTCACACACGCCAGGATTAGAGTGGTGACATTAACCAAATTCCCAAACAGCTAGCTGGCCTCACGCTGCCCAATCTCCTGTTACAGACAAATTTCATTTTATCTGAAGCTAAATAGATTCCTCTTTTTTTTTTTTTTAACTCACTTAAGGCCTGGGCACACCCAGCCCCCCTGAGCGGCCCTTCCCCGGCGGTTCGCAGGCCCCCAGCCCCCTGAGCGGCCCTTCCCCGGCGGTTCGCAGGCCTGGGCACACCGAGCGCCCCTGAGCGGCCCTTCCCCGGCGGTTTCCAGGTCTGGGCACACCCAGCCCCCCTGAGCGGCCCTTCCCCGGCGGTTCGCAGCTCTGGGCACACCGAGCGCCCCTGAGCGGCCCTTCCCGGCGGTTTCCAGGTCTGGCTCGTAACGAAGCGGCCGCGCCGATGAGTTCCCGTCCCTCTCGGGGTCTCTGGAGAGGAGCTTGGCTGGCAGGGGGGAGAGCAGGGTCGGCATCCCACGGAGCTGGGCTGGTGGGGCTGGCGGGGCACCCAGGCGTTCTCCTTGCCCCCTGGGGAAGGGACCCTTCCCTCTCCGAGCCGCCGGGGGCCGGCTCGGCAGAGCCAGCTGCGCGCAGTGACCGGGGCCGCGGTGGGAAGTGCTCAGGTCCGAAAGGGCTTTTGGTTTTCTGACATCCCACTGGGCCAGTGGCCCTTCCCAGGTCATGGTGACAGAGATGCAGGACCACAGTTTTGGCCCTTCACACCGCCAGGATTAGAGTGGTGACATTAACCAAATTCCCAAACAGCTAGCTGGCCTCACGCTGCCCAATCTCCTGTTACAGACAAATTTCATTTTATCTGAAGCTAAATAGATTCCTCTTTTTTTTTTTTTTTAACTCACTTAAAGCCCATTTCAGTGTCTTAAACCCTGGATTAGCCTGCAATTCTGTCCTAATGCACCCTTAGCATTTGCCTTTGGAAATGCCACAGAACATGGCAAGTCCCCTCAGGTGTCAGTGGGATCAGTGGTGTTAGCCAGACTCAGGATGACTTGGCCTGGACTACACGTAACAGCATTAAGGTCGGCACACCTGCAGAACAACTGGCATTTTCAGGGTACTGCTGCAGTGGCATAAGAGCTTCCTCAATTAATGGGCAGACAGAGCTTCAGTGCAATGCAGTTTTGGCTGGGGCATAACCACCATCAAAAAGAATTTATCCTGCTCTTACAAATTCTCCAGTAAGCACAGTGTTTACTGTTCCATTTTTTTGGATCTCTGTAATCCTGGTAGGAGCATCAGCCAAAGGTCACCAGTTTCCATGCAGCTCTTTTTTTTTTTTTTTTTTTTGTCTTTCTGGGATTTGGTGTGAATGAAAAGAGCAAAAATCTTTTATTTCCAGATCAAAACAGGTTTAGCTGAAGAAGGTTTGTAAGGCATGTTAGTAGCAGCATAATTTGGTTGTGTGAGTAGATTTCTGTCAGTTCCTCCTGTGGAAGGGATGTGTGATTTCCTTTATTTTTTTAAGAAGTTCAAGCATTATTTACTTTTCAGTCTGATCTGGGTGCTAAATGACAAAGCCTGGGAATTTACTACATGGCTCTGTTCATTGTATATTGTCTAATAAAGCCTTTTTAGGATAGGTGACTGATGTGTATGCAGAGTGGGTGGGGAGGAGCGTCCATTAACAGTGTTGACTTGTTTTATTGATAGTGAATTACGGCACTACCCCTGTGTTTAAATTCATGCTTAGCAAACCTGGCTCTGGGAACTGGCTTAGACGCTCAGCTCTGGCTGGGTGAGACTCCCACAGTCGAGGCAGAGGGAGTGAGCAGTGAAGGAGGCCCTTCCCTGGTGCTAAGGGCACCTGGCAGGTGTGCTCTCCAGGCTGGGAATGGATGTATTGGGAGCAGTGGCTCAGCGTCAGACCTGGCAGCACAGGCATGGGTTTGATTTGGATGCTTTGGAGCCTTGCTCCTGTTGGCTTTCTAGTGAATGGCAAGTGGGCATGGTGGAGTCAGCTGAGCTGACTTGCTCTGGGACCTAGGTCAAGGGAAAGCCTCTCAGCAGCCTGGGCAGCTCTGCCTCAGGGCAGCTGTGTCTCCTGCCTGGACTCCTGGAACCCATTTGGCAGCCCTGCATGTGCCATGGGTTACCTACCCTCTGAAAATCAGCCTGCCATGGGTAAACAGGCAATCCCATCATCTGCTGGAACAGACAAGAAATAATCCTAGGCCACCAATGCTGTACTGGCTCTCCCCAACAGCTGCCTTTTAATGATTGTTTCCAAAAGGTCAGGAAAGCCATCAGAAGCTCCAATCAGCTGTGATTAGCCTGGGGGACAAAATGATACAGATGCTTTTTGAATAGGACAAAGGACTGAGCAAGGAGAAAACAATTTTCCCAGTCACTTCTATTAATGCCACCTCACTGCCTTCTAGCTGTGTTTTGCCCTTCTACAGAAGTCCGTCGAGCATCAGGAGTTGGGTCTCAGCTGGGTTAGTGTGCTGTGGAGAATCAGGTCTCTTCTTTTGCCCCTGAAAGGTGACCCATCATCATATAACCTTCCTCAGGCACAAGGACCTTTGCAGGGAAAGGATTCCCAGCATTCTTACAGCTGCCTAACACTCACTCCTTCTCTCCCCATTTCCACCCTTCATCAGATCAGGCTCCCTTTTTCTATAGCCTTTACCTTTGTCATCTGTACACTACTGCCTCCCAGGAAATACAGCTTCCCTGTCCTTGGCACCCTTCATCCTCCTGCTTTGGCCCAGAGAATGCCCTGCCTCTGCCATCCCCACCCTTTCCTGACTGTCCCTCTCAGGCCTGCCTCAAGTGCATTTGAAGAAGCCTTTGCTGACATATTTGCAGCATGAAGCATTTGCTCCTCTCTTTTAGACCTCAGCATTTCACAGATCTCCTCTCTTCCCTCTTTTGCAGGCCCTTCCTCAGATGGCTTTTGGAAGGGAAAGGAGCAGAGGGAGTAACACTAGCAAAGCCAGCTCCAAAGCTTTCAGGGAGAGGGCATAAGCAGCACCAGCTGGGAAAGCAGAGGTGAAAGGAGCAACCTTGTGCAGAGGAAGGAAGGACTAAGATGGTTCATCTAGGGACTACTGTCTGGGTCACATCCTTCACAAAGAAGGAGCTGGTTGGGATGGTTGGGATCAAACCACCCTTCAGGTGAGGGATATGGTGACCAAAGATACTACATCCTTCCACAGGATCCTTTGACCCTATGGTGGTGCA
Source organism: Emberiza elegans (assembly GCA_024865655.1). Lineage (NCBI taxonomy): Eukaryota > Metazoa > Chordata > Aves > Passeriformes > Fringillidae > Emberiza > Emberiza elegans. The sequence continues at coordinate 19,087,921 of JALJVW010002597.1, read as the reverse complement.
AGGCCACCACTGCCCTGAGATATCCTCTTGGTCTTGCAGGAAGGTGTTCTCACCTCTGGCACTGCCATCCACCTCTGCCTCATGCTTCTTTTAGGTGTCCTGCAGCCTCTAACTGCCCAGCCCTGTGCTGCAGCCCTGTTAAGTCCAGTTAGCCCCAGTAAGGATCAGCATGGGTCTGTGTGCCCTGGGGGATGCTCACCAGACCTAGGTGCTCTTGTGGAGCCCAGAACTCAAGTGGATTATTCCTTCCTGCTGTTTTTTCTGCCTCTTTCAGACTGGCTGGTTAGAGAACCATTAGGACTTCCAGGCAATATCCATATGTGTGGGATTCTGAGAGCGCTGGCCTTGAGGTTGGAATAGGAAACAGCAAATGGAAAACTTTGGTCTGGGAAAGCTCTGCAAAGTTAATAGGACCAGGCATCCTTCCTTCTGCTCCAGGCTGATTCTTTTAGCTCATATCTGCTTAGGCTCAGTGTGGTCTGAACAGGTCTGACCCATCTCATCAGTTAATGGATGTTTGGAAGGAGTTCAGCTGGAGAATAATGGAGAAAAGCAGGAAAAGAATACACTTAAATGTATTAATCTGTAAAGCATCTGTCTTTAGAGAGTCATAAGAACAGGCATACCGGATCAAACCAGGGGATAGCTGGCCCAAAATCCCAACTCTGACAGTGGCTAGAAGCAGACACCTGGAGAAGAGTAGAAAAACAATGCAAGTATGTGTTCTTTCCTCTATCACTCTCCCCATCTCCAGCTGTGTTGAGCTGCTCACACTGAGCCACATGACTTCTGTGTATTTCATCATTATCAAAGGGTTTCTCTATCATGGACTTTTCTTAGAGTCTGCAGACTCCTAACATCCACAGCATCCTGTGGCAAGGAATTCCCCAGTTCAACTGCAGCCTGTGTGAAGAACCCTTTGTTTTAAGCCTAGCTCCTGCCAGCTTCCCCTTTTACTTTTATTGGAAAAGGCAGTAAACAATCAATTCCTGTCCATCCTCTTCAACAGCACTCTGAATTAACACCACGTTATTATCTCATTATTGCATGTGGTGCCTAGAGACCTCTTTGCACAGGGCAGGGTATAAAGATGAGGCTCAGTAATAGTTGTTTGGCTGCAGTGCTTCTAGTCCAAAGCAAAGGAGGCAGGCAAAGGGCAAGTGTGTTACAGGAGAGCAGTATGAGCTGACCATTAATATTGCTGTCTTCTTTCTAAAACTGCCTTTTTATTTTGCAGGTAACCACTTAGTGGTGACTCTCAAGGAATTTTCCCCTTGCTTCTCTTGAAGGAGAAGTAGGTCCTGAGCAAGGATGCAGCAGCCAGAAGCTGGTGACAAGAGAAGATCCCTTCCCTCACCATGTCCACCTCAGGCCAGCCTCACTGATGTCTCATTCTACACACGCCGCTGCATCACTGAGGACCTCAGCTGGTCCCTGGTCACTGTCCCCCCACTCACGGAGCTCTGCCTCCAGCACATCGCTCACAATTTTGAAAGTAAGTGGGAGCACATTTACTCTAGGACACATGGAGAGAGGGTCAGTCCCAGAGAGCAGAGGGTCACAAGGCAGGCAGATGCATCAGGAAGGCAGTGTGGCACCCAGCCCTGCCAGAGGAGCAGATGGGGAGAAATATCCCCTTGGGCAGCCAGTTAAACAAACTGTTTAGTTGCTGAGTATGTATCTGTACACTCCGGGGATGGCTGTAGTCCTCTGGGCTGCACTCCAGGATGTGACTCTGTACTGACCTTGTTCTATCACATCTTCTTCCATCCCTGCTCTTCTGGACTCACCTCAGCCATGACTGAGGCTGTGCAGTTGCTGTTTCCTGCTCTTGATTTGTACAGACGTTAGGGTAGCGCTCGAGGATGGAGCCCTGTTGTACTGAGTGCTGTACAAAGAGATGCAGAATTGCTCCTGCCCAGAGGAGCTATCATCTCAGTATTGTACTCACAGGCTCAGCCCTCCTCCATGGCTTTGGTAGTGATGTGACAAGTTATATCCTCAGGCAGGGAATGTGCTTTTGAAGCAGGTGGACTGATGAAACACAGCAAAACAGAAGAAGCATGTCTCATCTGAGAACTGACTGGGAGGGGGAGAAGAAGGGCCTGTCTTTTTGGCTGACTCAGTGAAGTGGCAGCAAAGACCAAAGATAGTTTTAAGGCTATGTCCACACTGGGACTGTAAGACAGTACAGAGGAGCTCAGTGTGCCTTATGCCAGGAGCTGAAGGTACTTGAGGGTTTGAGCTGGGACAACCTTGCAGTCCCAGCAGCCTCATCAGTCAGTTTGATACCAATTGCATTGGACCCGCACTGTGCACACATAAAATCAGTGTGCTCATTTTCATGGGGACCCTCCTGCTGTTACCTGAGCTGTGAGGCTGCACCTTGCCCACAGTGGGGCCTGAGTGAGCCTGAGTGAAGCTAGCCCAGCCCTGCCCATACGTGTCCCACCTCTCCTTGTGTCATGGGACTTTGCAGAGAAGGTCACCGCAGTGTCAGCTGTGGCACACTGGAAATAGACTGCAAGAAGAGGCTGTGGTAAAACTGTCAGTGTCCTTAGCAAGAGAATGCCCCAGAAACTGGGGAACTATAAAGCTAATTCCACTTTGTGTTTCATAATCTGGTTTCCTGTGCACAGATAAGTTTCTTCACTGATGATTTATGTTACTCAACACAACTGTGTACACATGACCAAATATTCATGGTGTGAGTACACGTGGCTTTTCTCTGGCATTTCTGGGCACAAAGAGCTTCCACCAGAGAAGACAGCTGTGACAGAGAAGACAGCTTAGAGCAAGCATTGGGAAAGAGACTCAGGGGAAAGAGTACGTGGGGAAACAGAATTTTTATTTAAACAAAGTGGACCTAAAAGCTAGGAGTGTGCCTCAACTAAAAGGAACAGGAATCAATCTGAGGTAAGACCAATGCTTGAATTAAGATAAATAGGCACAAGGATCTGCATGAAAAGCACACAGTTGTTCTCAAATACTGTTCTTCAGTATGCTTAGAAACCAAAAGGGAAAAAGTTCAGCAAATGGCAGGCCAAGCTCTCCCATCACTGTAAGGCTGAATTAGTTCTCTTGGGAACAGAATTCCTGCCCTGAATATAAACTGCATTCAAACCAAATTTAAATGGGGAGCAGTGTCTGGCGCAGTTCCCAAATCTTATGAGAGTAAAGCAAATTTCACTGATGTTTCATTGTAAAAGTTAGAAATCATACATGAAAATGTACAGATGAATCCTACATGTGTTCTGCCAACTTAGTTCTGTGCTCCAGATGCTGGCAACCAAGGAGAGAGCCAGTACCAGCAGAGGGGAGGGCATGGGCACACAGCTGGGGGCTCAGGCAGAACCATAGTGCCAGCAATTGTTCCTATGCCCAGACCAACCTCTCATTCTTTTTATCTCTTCCAGACAACCCTATTTTGAGTGATCTTCTGCCTGAGCACCAAAAGAAGGTGGTGGAGAGGCTCTCCACCAGCCTTCCTCTCACTGTGACTGCCAACACAGTAAGCCATGAGGAGTACTGGAAAAGGTGCTGTATGGAGCGCTGGCAAGTGTGCGACGTCTCCAACTATGGAGACAGCTGGAAACGGATGTTCTTTGAACGTCACCTGGAGAACATTCTGAAGTTTTTCATTCCTAACACCACAGACCCCGAGCAGGTCCTAGAGTTCATCCCACTCTGCAAAGACTACGTGCGGAAACTGGAGATCAATCAGTTCCTGCCACCTTTGCAGGTGGATCCAAAGGAGGAGGGCCATGACGTCTCTGATGGAGAGGATGAGGCTGAAATTGGTGAGGTCTACAACCATCACTACAACCTGAGAGAGCTCATTACTTCTCTCCCTCACCTTGAAGAGCTTCACCTCATTTATGATGTGAAGAACTGTGGCATGAACTTTGAGTGGAACCTCTTTAACTTCACTGAGCTGGACTGCTCCAACTTGGCTTTCACCGTGAAGATGTGCCGTAACTTGAAAGTAATATACCCCAAACTAAACCTTACTGCCTCAGCTAGATCTTCAAATTGCCTGTGGATAGAAATACAGGGACCAGTTCTGCTTGCTGGTACTACCCTTCCTTTTGCAAGTTACAGACTCTGATAGAGTGCAGAGATGTTAACCTGCTGGCCTAGTGCTGAGTATCTTGTTCTGCCATGTCCTTGTTAGAATGGGTTGTCAGGGGATCAGTGAGAAGAATATTTGGTCCCACAAAACTTGTTGCCTGTAACATAAGAGGCAGCAGCACTCCACTGTTTTAACTCCTCATATAGTTCTGGGAGGCAGGACAGGAAAAGTCCAGAGGGAGCTTTTCATAAGGAGTTTTTGGTAGTTTTCCTCAGTAAATGCATGTCAGCCTCTCCCAAAGGAGCAAAGACCCCCAAGAATAGCGTGGGGAAACACACTTGCCTGAGCAATGAGGGATAGTGCAGGTACTCAGCCCTTCCAAAACATCAGTAGGCATTGCTATCCAGAGTAGAGCCAGAGTGAGCTGGATGAACTCCCCACAGACTCTCATGCTTTGGGAAATATGGCTTCCAGAAGAGAAATTACCTCTCTTGTGGCTATTAGGATGCCCCAGGCACACAGGACATTGTTCTGTGGTTATCACTGGTGCACGTGTTCATTCAGACAGGTTCGACTGTGATCTGGGCTGGGTTCTGCTGCCAGTTGCTGCAGATGTTTGGACAGCTTTATCTTGCTTTAATTTAGCCCCCAGTTAGAGATTTTGTGCAGTCAGAGGAGACGAATAGGCATTTCCAGAAGGCAAACCCTTTTTCCCTGGAATAGGCATGGGACATCAGTGGCATGCCCTGCTTTCTGGAAGTATCAGCCCACTAGGAAAGAAAATACTTGAGCCTGCTAGCTAAAGGTGTCTGAAGTGAAGGGAGATGAATCCTGTCTGGTGGACCATAGGTTTAACTCCGTGATGATCTTGTACAAAGCTCAGTCCAAAGCCTTGGCTGTTGTAGTGACCCTGCTTTTTATGCCCACAGGTTTTCAAGCTGACACGAAGCAAAGTGGATGATGACAAGATCAAGCTCCTGGCCCGTAACTTGCAGCATCACCCTTGCTTGTTGGAGCTGGACTTGTCCCACAATCTCATCAGGGACCACGGGGCACAAGCTCTTGGCAAGCTGATCAGCCACAGCAGACTAGAAACCCTCAATCTGTGTAACAACCAGATCTGTCACCTGGGAGCTCAGGCTCTTGCTCAAGGCCTGGCTGAGAGCTCTACCCTGACCTCCCTGAATCTGCGCCTCAACTTTGTGGAGGACAAAGGCGGGGAGGCGATCGGCCGTGCCCTGCTGACCAACACCAGCCTGAAGTGCCTCCATCTGGGAAGTAATAACCTGTCAGAGCCAACTGCAGCAGTGTTCTCCCAGGTCCTGGCTCAGAACACCTCTCTGACGAGCATCAACTTCTCATGCAACCACCTGGGGCTGGTAAGAGAAGGCTCTTCTGCCTGCAGTCTGTGACCCTGTGTGGTGGCTTTGCAAAGCAGATCCTGAGCCTTTCTCAAAGCCAGAGGCAAATGCATCCCTAATTTTGTATTCTTGCTACAATAACAATCGGTTGTGAGCAGGGAGGAGACTGTAGCAGATGTCAGGAAAGAGAAGGACACCTTCTCTGCATGAACATGCATTTACTTCACTTGTTACATCTAGCTCTGTTCATAGGGCTGAATCTGTCTTTGAGGCTTTGGGCTTTTGGGCAGAGAGGGATTTCCCCCCCAGGAAACTGAAAACCAGGAAGCACGTCTGGGAAAAATCACAGATGCTTCGCACATGTGAGCGTAGTTAATGATAGGCAGCATGAGATGAGGGTCTCATGCATATCCTCTGTGATTTGGATCTGCTGTGCCATCTGTCACTCAGCAGCACACAGATAGTGTCACCCTTCCCAGAATTTCTCCCGTCCATCACACGCTCAAAGGAGACTGTTAGAAAATTGGCTTGGTTGTTGAGCTTCTTTAACTCACCCTGTGGCCCGGGAGCGCTGCGGTGGGTCAGGAGTGTCATGTCTGTGTGCTTGTAAGTGGCTCCTAAAACATAGGCTTACATTTTCTAGACAGAAGAACATCCCCAGATCTTACTACACCCCTAAGAGCTGCAGTATGCAACATGCCCACAAACCAGACCGCTTCTCTTTTGCTGATTAAAAAGAGCTTTAGAAATCTGAAACTAGACAGCCAAAAGCAATCATGCTGGCTTTTAAACTTTCTGTGCTGCCTCGATTATTCTCACTGTCAAATAAAGAGACAGCAAGACCAGCTGTCCCTGCTGGCAGGAATATTGGCATCAATGTGTTTGACAAGGGTTTTAAAAGGATTTGATGGCAGAAAACCTTTTGTGAGTTCTGAGTTTTATGGTCCTGGGTGTGGGAAACCATTTGAGTTTAATGATAGAAGGGGGAAAAGGTTGGAAAGGATAGAAGGATTTTTGTTTAGTAAATAATCATCTCTGTGCTTAGAATCTTCCTTCTTATGAGTTCTCCTGTTACCCATTTGTGAAGTTCCATGGCAGCCCAAAAGGTGGCTGGTAGTATTATCCTTGCGAAAATTGGGGGTTTTGCTAGAGATGCCTTCAATTCTGACCTCTGTAGCCCATTAAAAAGAGACTCTTCCCAGTCCTTTTTGCTCTGCCCTTTTTGGCAAAAGGGCTAAGAGGCAGGGTGTTGGGATCAGGGGACCATCTGGATGGAGGAGAAGGGGCAGGAGGTGTATTTGATACCAGGAAGAGAATAGCAACAGCAGAAAAAAGTTTCAGTTGTCACATCCCTAAATACAGTGCTTCATGTATGGGGGGAAATCCTCTGAGTGGGCTGCCTCCCTAAGGCTACATCACATTTTCTGTCTCATGGAGGCTGGTCTTCAGTTACATGACATATTCCTCTCAGGAAAGCCAACCCAGCCTGAGAAATGGCATCCAGACAGAAAACTGCCAGTTCTGGGGCTCTCACAACTGCCAAGATGAGGAACAGCACTCTAATCCATTTGTGCCCAGCCAGCAGTAAGCTGGGAACCAGGGGACAGGGGGTAGCAGACTCCTCTCAGGTTATCATTGCCAGATGTGTTACTAACCAGCATGAGCTTGAGAACTCCTGACATGGTACCCAGAGGGAGTCATTAGCATGTGTCATGTCACAGAGAGCTGCATAAGGTTACACTCCTTTGCACTTCTCCTGTGAGCAGCATTTCGGACCTGGGTGGAGGCCTTTATCCCTTTTGGCACCATCTCATGGACCTCCCACTGGCAGCAGCAGAAGTTGCCCTGGGGAGGAGGGAAAAGGAGCAATACACTTCTGTTTTGGATGTCCTCCTTTAACCATCCCCTCTGATCCTTTTGCAGGATGGTGGGAAGCAGCTGCTTGCAGGGCTGGCAAACAACAAGACTTTGACTGAGCTTGATCTCCGCCATGCAGAGGTGGAACAGGAGACTGATTTCCTCATTCACGAAATTGTGTGGGCCAATCGGGAAGCAGTGAGGCTGGCATCTCTGTAGCACCCCAGCACTGAACCCCTCTGAATAAAGTGCTCCAGGGAGCAATGAGCTTTGGGTGTGCAGTCTTGGAAACACTTTACTTCAGGGTCTTGGTTTTAATTGCTTTTCTGAGAAACACAACTTGTGGCTACTACTGCAGCCTTTCCCAGACCCCCGTCATCCAACCTGTGACTTCATTGGAGACAGACACTTGATCTCAAGGCACTGTAGTGGCACCACAGAGCAATCTGCCTCTTAAGCCCTCTCTTTCACTGCACCCTAAATCTCACCTCCTGTGATGCTTTTCGGTGCTCCATCAGCAAGCTTATTTCAGGCAAGTGAATATTGTTTCATCTGTAAAGCAGCTAAGATGAAGTCTCTGCCACCTAAATGGTCTAATCCAGACCTAACTTTAAGGTTTTGCTGAGGAGGATATGAGAGGCCTAGAAGATTGAGGGAATGTTGTTTCTAGCTCCTCAGCAGCTTTTCTGGCTATTGCTCTGCTCAATAATCTATTTGAATTTATAGTAAATCTGTTCGGAGTCTGATTTGGGTGGTGAAAAGTAAATAGAAATAAATTCAATAACTCAAGAGGTCTCACCACCATAGTTTCCTGCTTTGGGTTGCTCTGCTTTTAATCAGTGCTAGCCTGCTTTGCAACAGGTGAATTCTTTACAACCAGATGCTTACCTTACCTAGTAGTGCTCTTCTGTGCAAACCTGTCCAAAACAATGTGTTTTGCACAACTTCAAGCTAGAGGGGTCCCTTCAGGACTGCTGGCCCACATAGCTCACAAGTTTGAAAACAGTGCAGCTTCCTTGGGCATGGAGCAAAACGGAGCAGCTTCCTTTTGCTCTACAGACTGTAGTCACCTGAGGATGGGACAAGGCACATACTTGAGTTGGTCCTTTGACCACCCTGCTCAGGAGATACCAGGGAATTAAGCAAGTGGGTTGACTTCCATCCCCTCCCACCCTCTGAGCAACGCAGGAGCTTCCCACGCCTCTGAGCCCTGCCCAACTCCATAGACCCACTGCTGGGAACCACCTCAGTGAATCATCTGAAACTTTTATTACACCGATTTGGTTTACAATCTTTGTACTTTGATATTTCCAACAAAAAAGGCAACATTGTGATATACTGTTTGTACATATATAGAGACAGACAGAGCTAGATCATATTGACAGAGTTGAAAAGTAAAAACCGTTTCCCAGTGTTCACAAAAGGATTTATTCACCATGTACCCGCTTCTGCCTTGCCCTGCCTGATGGATACAGACACCGAGGTGCTGCTGGCCCCTGGCTGACAGGACCTTTACCTGCACCAAGTCACGCCCACATAGATCAGAAAGGATGGAGTGCAGGGCTGCCCTGGCAGCAGGCGTGCTGACAGGGCTCAGCCCCAAGCCCTCACAGGTTTGTGTAGCTCCCTTCCCAACTACTGATGGATGCTCCAGGGGCTACGTCCAGAAGAATTCCTAACCAGCAGTAGCAGCTGTGAAACCTCCCTACCTGGGCAACTCCCACTACTTGTTTCCCATCCTCGAGACCGAGGTATTGAATATACTTATTTATTTTTATTTGCATTTACAAAATATTTTCACTGGATGACACACCTCAATGAGATGAGAACTCATGTTCAGAAACAGCAGAAAAGACCCAGATCAGCATCAGGCTGATGAAGCAACAGCTCCAGCAGCAAGGGCGGGGGTTTAATGGGGGTGGCCTGGTCCTAGGCAAGCCTGCCTGTAGCTCCAAGGACAGGGCTGCAGCTAGTCAGCCAGTTGTGCAGTGAAAGCTCATGCTTGGGGGGCAGCAATGAGATCCTGCAGACATGACAGCAGACACATGAGGAGGAACTGGCCACCAGAACCAGTGAGGACAAGGGATGGAAAGAAAAGGGCTTGGGAAAACATGTCATCACCAGAACAACTTCTGACTTGCTTTCCAGGAGCTTTTTTCACTGCTCATTTTCCTGCTAACAGCTTGAGACTGTTAACACCGCTTAAGCACCCTTCAAACCCTCTCCTGGGCTGCCACGTGCAGGAATGCCTGGACAGATAGCTCTTGCCTGGAGAACTCTTTGCCCTCTCTCCCATCCATCTCTTGGCCAAAAAGCAGAGTCCAAACCAAGCAGCCTGCAGCACTTGCCTACACCCAAGACCAACAATCAACTATCTGCCAGTCTGCAAGTGTTGAAACCATTTCAAATGCCACACACTCTGGCCAGACAGCAACAGCAGATTGTTGGAGTGTGAACATTCCTGCTGTTGGTGGGTCACTTGTCAGCTCTGGGTCCAGCCACCACAGGGTGGGAAACTAGCTGGTCACTGTGCTGAGTGCAGGGCCAGAACAAATACTTTAGCTCTCGCATGAGATCCATCTCCAAGGAGTACTGGCAGGCTCTGAGGAGGGGGGGTCATTTGTGGAGGAGGGAAAGAGCTTGGGCACTGCCACCACGCCCAACACAGCATCAGCAGCACTCAGCAGAGTCAGGCTGGGAGCACCCCCTCACCCATGGGTCCATGCCAGAGAGAAGGTGAGAGACGGGGGTGGCTGGAAGGTGAAGAAGGGGGAATGGCCCTCGGGCTCTCCCTCGGGCTGAGCAGGGTGTGTCCCATCAGGCCGGAGCGGGGCACCCGGCTGGCTCCCTCCCAGAGCAGATGGCGAGCCCAGCTCCTGCTGCTCTGAGCAGAGCGAACACGGCAGCAGGAAACAGTGGCCAGCTTCCCAAGCCTGGCGGTTTCTGCTCACAGAGACCCAGGCATTGATTTGCAAGGTGTCACACTGGCATATGTCACAAACAGGATGGCAGGTTGATTTTGAGCACCGTCTTGGGGAGGAGGAGCAGGCTGCCGCAAGGATGAGCAGAGGCCGTGCACAGAAATGGCTGCTGTGTTCAGCCTCCCTTTGCTCCCATGGAGCTGGATTTGTCTAGGCTGAGTTGTCCCTGCCTGTTTGGTACCTGCTGGCCCTCTGCACAGTCAGACAGGGTTCACACACAGGGGGTCCCGAAAATGGGGGTCCTGTGCACTGCCTGTGGGACAGCACAGTGGGGTGAGGAGGAAACAGCACGCTTCTAAAACAGTGCCAAGCACTCCTGCCCTGAAACACACCCAGATAACTAACACAAGCTCTCCCAGTCACTGGGGACCCACCACTGTATTCCATCGCCCCTACAGCAGGTGTACCTTGTGTCCAACAGCTTCCCTGAGGAAGCTTCACCTGCTAGCCCCATGTACCACCCTGCTGACAGGGCACTTCTGGCTAATCTAGATCCTTTCATGCTTCTTCAGTTGCAGTGAAGAGGGATGAAGCCTGAGCTCGTGTGGCTGGAAAGATGGGAAATGGCACAGAGCCAAGCCCTTCATCGCCTTCCCTAGGTGGAGGGGACGGCTCAGAAACGAAGCGTTCCTCCTCCCTACAGGGTATGCCTGAAATAGCCAGGCTTGTCAGATCTCTGTCTCTGGCTGTGATGGATTAGCCTCTCCAAGGCACAAGGCAATTTATTCATTAGTGACATTTACACCTTGTGGCCATCGTGGTTGATGACACGTGCTCAAGCTGTCACTGCTGGGCTTGGAGGCGGCATTGCTGCTCCAACAACGCAGTGCGACATGGCCTGGGCACCTCAGCTTAGGAATACCTCCTGCCTTCTCCTCAGCCAGAGTATGCACAGATTGCCTTGAAAGCCCACTCTGTTCCTGAGCTTCTCAGGATGCCCTGCTCCATTTCCCCCCCACCCTCCCTGCCTTGCAGCATTGTTGCTCCAGCACCGCATCCTCCTGCCCCATTTTGCCTTCTGTCTCCTGTAAAAACCACCACCTTTGCAAAGCCTTTTACAGATGTTCTCAACCAGCTCTCTTCCTCCCATGTGTTGCTGAGCATTCACGTCCTATTCTGCCCTCTGTCAGCTGCCCTCAGCCCCAGCAGAGAAGCACAGAGCACATGTTTGGAGACTTCTCCAGCAGATACGCTGCTTTCACCATGGTGCTGTCCCCCGCTCCCTCACTGCCACAACAGCTGACCTGCCTCTCCTCTCCTCCCTGGTCTGGAGACCAGGACCACTAAAACATCAAGGCCTGCTGTTTTCTAACTTAGGACAAGTGCTGTGAAATTCTCTGGGAAAGCACAAAGTGATGGCAGGATGTGGTGTGGTTGCTCTGCAGCAAGCAAGCAGTGGGCACGCCAGGGCAGGGAGCGCTGCTGGAAGGCTGTGCACAGGCAGGGGATGGTGAGGTCTGGCCACCAGCATGCCTGTGGTCATCATGCATCTGCTGGCATTCCATGGCACCCAGCAGGGAGGGACCAAAATGATGGGAATGCACGGCCTCGGAGGAGTTCAGGGGAGGGGAGTGCTTTGGCTAGCTCAGAGGAATGACAGTTTGCACATCAGATTTGGGGAAGAGTGAGAAGAGCTGGAAAGCATTGTCCAGGGAGCAGATCCGGCAGCTCTCCAGTTTCAGACAGCCAGCAATGGATTAGCTTGTTCTCAAACACAGCTTGCTCCATGCTTTTATCCCCGCTCCCTGCCACTCTCTGCAGTAAATGTGACTCTTCACACCATCTCCTCACAGAAACCAGGTCAGGAGTTTCCTCTCACAAAGAACAAGCAATGCTCTGTCACCCTGAAAAGCCCTTGCTGCAAGGGTGGATGGGTGTCACCACACCAAAGCCACAAACATATCAACCCTCTGCAGGGCCACAGATCCCAGCTGTGCAGGAGCACGCAGAACCCCACCCTGCCACGTCTGGGTGGATAGCAATGTCACACCTCCAGGGACAGAAAAGATTTTAAACTCTGGCTTTCATTCCTGATCAACCTACCCCACTGCAAAGCCACAGGGCCACCTTCCTGATCTGCTTTGGGCATTCTTTCTCCACCAGCACAGCACATTACTAACGGAGATGGAAGGAGTGGAGTGTGTAAACCCACATCATCACCAAAAATCTTTTTTTTTTTTTTTTTTTTTTAAGCAAGGAACAGCAATGTGAAACACTTCTAACAGCTGTTAAGGCCTTCCTGTGTCATTTCAGTTTGAAAAAGCCGTTGGCATTCCCAAAGTGAAATCCTGTTATTTTGGGGTCTGGCTGTCACTGCTGTTTCCGCAGTGAGCTGATCAGTGCTGCTCCATCAGACACACTGCTGCTCTCACTCCCCTCTGCTCAGCCCCTGGGGACAGGCTCTTCCTGGGGGCAGGTGCAGCACAAACAGAGCCCACCAGCTCCTGCCAGGGCCGAGCAGGGGGTGATGCCTGCTTTCAGCTGATCCTCCCCCTGCATCTGCTTCTGGAAATGTGCATAGACTCAGGCTTGGGATTTTCCAAATTTTCACCCTGACTGGTTCATGGGCTGCCATCCAAAGTCTGAATTCATGTCACGGCAGCTGACGGCGCTGCTAATGGATGTTGGGACCATGGGACTGGTACAAAGCACTACGTCATCTCACCACATTCTAGCTAGGCTTTTTCTTTCACTAATGTGAGTAGCTAAGATTGCAGAAGCAGCTTGTGCTGATGGAGAGTGAAAGAACCTCATGTGTCTGTGTGTGAAGTTATTTTGTTCTACAAAATCCACTAATTATAATCACAGTAGGTGATCCATCCATTCACAGAGTTCAAAGGACTGGGGAGGGTTCAGGATGGGCACCAATTTCTCACGAGCTTCACTTCCCCCAAATGAAGTTTACAAAAACCAAACAAACAAACGAACAAACAAAATGGCCCAACAAAAAGAGTCTTCCTGGGGAATGGGGGAGGAATAAAACCCACTTAGCTTTCCAGCAGCCACTGTGCTTATTCTCAGTGCTGGATGGCCATGCTGCACACTGTAATGAGCTCCTGAAAATCTGGCAGCTTCTGGAAGAGTTGCATAGGTGGATGATATACCTGTTAGTAGAGCCTGTTCACGAGCCGCAGGAAGAGGAGCCTGTTGAACTCCACAGGGAAACTGTCCCTCCCCCAAGACAGACATGAGGTAAGGAGGGAAGGAGGAAGGGCAGGCCACGAGGCCATGGGTCTTGCAGGTTCAGTTCTGTCCTTGGGACCTCTTTGAGCTCAGAGGCAGAAAGGCTACGGTCCCGTGGGAGAAAGCTCCTCTCCTGGTGCTGTGGAGGTGCTGTGGAGGTCAATTTTCTTGTTAGCTTGCTTTTGAGGGAGTTGGCGAGATCACATCCATAATGTTCCCCTTGGCAGAGCAGCTGTGAGGCAGTAGAGCAGAACAATTCAACCCACTGCTTGTAGAAACTACAGATATTCAACATTCATTCATGTTGGCCAAGTCCCAAGATAAAATCTATGCATCAAAGCAACACTGTGACAGATTAATTTTTCTGGACTCAGGGACAGACCCCTCTGAGGAGCTGCTAAGCCAACCTCACATTAGTATAGTACCACTGACTTCAGTAAAATTACCCTAGGAATGAACATAGCCCATTAATGTCTACCTGAACTGTGACTGTGACCCCTTTCCACTTTTTGCAGAATGCCCACAGGGAAAACAGCCCTAGGCAGGCTCAGCCCCAAGGCCCCACTGGGGTTCCAGGTGCTATGAACCAGCCTTTGGTCCCCATGCATACCTGGCTCAGTGGAGAGTGTAGGCCCAAGTGCACCACAGGAAGCAGCAGCACCAGATAGAGCTATCACTTAAACTATGTTTCATTTCTGACATTACCTGGATCCAGATCATGTTCCTACAGACTTTATTCTGACCACTGAATATGAATGAAAGACGATCAGAAGGACATATCCCAGCTTGAGACTTACAGAGCTTTGGTAACCCAACATCTTGGTGCTGGTGTGGCACTGCAGCACAGTCTGTCCCCAGCTAAAGGCAGCACCCTGGTGACATTAGACAGCAGTACTGAAGCCATGGTTGGAAAGACTGGAAGGAGAGCTCAAAAGGCATTATTTGTCCCACCTGCTAATCAGCAGGTGCTGTTTTACTAGCATTGATGCTACCTTAAACTTTCTTAAACTTCTCACTGGGGTGAGAACTTTTCCTGCAGTTCTCACCCCATGGGCACTCATCACTTATTAAACAACTCTGCAGCCTCTTGAGTGCAGAGACAGCAAAGAAGGCAGGGACCAGCTGGATTTCTAATGTGCATTTTAGGGGGAGCAGAAAGGAAGGGGGTTGCATTTGTTTGACAACAGATGAACAGCAGCTTCCCCAGCCTTAATACTGTATTTGCCCAGAAGGCCTGGCCTTGGCCATAGGCTCAGATTCCCTCTCCCCATCCTAATGAATGCCCCTACAGCTGCTCACCCTGACAGCCCTCTCTGACACCTCCCTCCTTGGTGTGGAGTGAGACAGGACACACAGAGGGCTCAAAGAAGCACCACTTGGCTGGTTGGTGTCATCAACTCGTTCTGCACAAGCAAGGTGCTAGGCACTATTTGGGAAGCTTCCACTGTGTTGAAAGATAGATAAATAGGTGGTGATGTGTCTTGATGATCAGATAATCCAGAGTTCCTCACATACTTCTCTCTCTCTTTTTTTCTCTAGTTCAGAAAAGCTGGAGAGCTTTTAAGTACGTAACAAGTATTAGGAAGAGTGAGAAACACCAAATAGCCCAAACCAATTCTCCAGCCTTGCAGCAGTAAGCACTGGCCCTCTTCTGGGTTGCATTAGCACCATGAAGGGCCACAAAGAGGAGCTGGTAGCATTCCTGCCTCCCTCCTTCTGGTATATGAGGAAGGTCTGCTGCTAAGTGCAATGCTGAGCCTGACTCTCATCCCATGGAAAACTGCAATGTTCGAATGATGTATGGAAAAAAACAAAGCCATCTGACTGCAGAGATCCTCCTAATTATTGCCCCCATCATACTGACAAGCATCCAGCTCTGACCTTCCCAGAGGGTGATGTGTGCTGTCCTGCTTTCCTTGTGTAAGCGGCTAGCAGCTCTGTGAGCTCTGCTCACTTCAAAGAGATCTTCTGCACCAGGAATGAGGACACAGCCACCCTGACAGGCACTGACCAAGGCATTGCTTGCACCTTTGGCCCTCCTGCCTGGGCCAGGCTCAGAGCAGGAGTGACATACTCACTACACAGTGAAAACTTCTGCACCACCACTCCAGCCAGGGTCTGGCAAGTGAGATCAAGACTCTGGGCTTGGTGAAGAGAAGGCTACAGATAAGAGGCCTGCTTGTGTCAGGAAGGCCATGAGAAAAAGGAACAGAGCCAATTAGACTCACTGGTCAATGGAGGAGAAGTAATGGGATTAAGCTACAGCAAGGAGAACTCAGGTTAGATCTAAGGGAGAAGGCTATCCTGAGAGGAGCTCTTGAATGACCTGCCAAAGGAACCGTCATCACCAGCGTGGAGACGGCAGAGAGCAGACACACGTCTCAGGAAGAGCAGGCTGAGACTGCTGCACAGCCCAGAGCTGTGGTGGGGGGGTGGTGTCTATGTGCCAGGAGATGGGACCACTCCACCATGGAGAGGCCATGTGCCAGAACAGGGACAGGCCATCTCTGGGTATCCATGCTCATAACCTGAGCCATAAGGAGAATTACAGCAGCTGCCCTTGGCCCAGGGCACTGTATTCTCTCACCAACACTTAGGAGAAAACCCTCTTTGCTGGTAGTGTCCCATGCCAGGAGTAGTGTCCCATGCCAGGAGACAGAAGGAAGAGCCCAGTTTTCTGCTCTGAACTTTCCTGCCTGACTAGACATGCCAGGATGAGCCCTAGTTTCAGTTTCTCCTCTTCAGCTCCACCACTTCTCTGTCAAGCCAACAGGCAGCTCCTGTCCCTGCTGCCCAGTCCTGCTCCCTTACCATGTCCAAGTACACCATCTCCCTTTCCCAAGCCTAAGTCATTGTCTCCAACCTTGAGAAAATGGAATGGGATGGACAAGGGGGGCAGTTCTACCAGGTGCACTTGGGTAGCACCAAGAATATGAGGGATGGGATCTCCGAGAAATCCTGGATTGCAGTGGGGAACTGACTAGAGAGGTCCCAGTTCTCAGGGTACTGTGGGTCTGGACCAGCCACAGACAGAAGCACTGGGACCTGGCTGCAGCTGGCACCGGGTATGTGGGGAAGGTGTTCAGCAACAGGAAGACTCTTTGGATCCTGTGGGTCAGAACAGCAGCAGTGCCTCAAAGATCCACCTGGACAGACCGCCTCCAGAATAAGATTTCACAGGTGAAAATGGGGCCAGAGCAACAAGGCCAGGCATTCTCATGGAAAGCCCCAGAAAGACCCAAGGACAAGGTGCCTGAAACTCTGCTGCAGGTGCTAAAAGCTGGGGGGCATAGAGACCCTGCTAATCTGTCCCTGTTGTGAATGAAGACTGTCTTTGCCCCAGGGAGATAAAAGGCCTGCCAAAACTGAGATAAATCCATCTGTCCAAGGCACCTTGGAGGCTGGAGATAGAAAGATGAGCCATTACAGCCTAATTTAAGCAACAGTGCAGATTTCAAAGAGAACATGTCAGGAAGGACAAGCTGGGACCTCATTCCTCACTAATGACCCATTGCAGCTCCACTGCCTCGATTCGCTGGGACATGCAAGCACACACCATTATCTCCCTGGAGTCAGGAGAACACTCCACATTGGCCTTGGCTTACATTAGGCCCTTGGAGAGAGGAGCACGAGTGCACAGCAAGCCAAGTGTCATTACTAAGCAAGGAAATCCCAGGGCTGCTTTCGCCCAGTCTGAATCTATGCCAAAAATAATGAGAACAAAATGCAGAGAGGGATGTGCCTATACCAGAGACCTTAATCTTCTCTGTCCTCCAACGGACCCTCTTCTTTAAGCCAACATCTAGCTCTGGTAGTGAAAGTAAGGGCAGATGCTAAGACAGAATCATAAACAGAGTGAGATTTTAAGAGACTTCCTATTCAAACCACTGTTTGTAGTTTAGCACTCGAGATCCAGGAGGACAAGCTGACTTGAAGGGCAAGAGACACTAACCAGGATATGCAGGGCATACAGAGCAGAACAGACTGCTCTGGGGGAAATGAAAAGTGGAGCCCTACAACACCCACAGGTGCTGGCCACTCCAGGCTTGCCAGCAGGAGATGGCTTTCAAAATAGGACCAGTGTGGTACATGGGTGCATTTGCAGCCTCCTCAAGACCTGGGAGGCAAAGCAGTACAGCAGCATGATGAGAGAGCCAGACCCCTCACTAACAGCAGGCAGGAGGAAGATGGCTGGACTAGATACAGTGCCTCACTGTTCTGTGACAGATGGGGAGGCAGACACCAAGCACAAATGCCCGGGTGCCACCGGACTTGCCCTTGTCACCCCAGATGTGCTGCTCTTAGCTTTTGTTTGCCACAGCTGATGAGGAAAGAGGGGTGAAGCTGAGGAGCAGTGCTGTCTGGAGAAATCGCTGGCTGATTTGGCATGCACTCCCCAAAGAGCTGACTGAAAAGGAGACAGGTTTTCTGGGAACAAGGACACAAGAGATCTGGGGATGTGTTGCTGGAGGAGGAAAAGCTGGGTGTGTGCATGCTGCAAACACTGTTCCAACTTCAGTGACACAAAGGCTCTTTGCCCAATGTCACTGAGATCCTTTCCTGCAGGGTAGAAGGGGCAGCACAAAGCTCAGAGCAACCTGCCCTGACAAGAGCAAGGCAGAAGAACCCAGTGGCTAATGAGCTACACAGAAGTCACCTCCCTTCTGACAGCCTGACACCTCCCTGCAAAAACCTCTGTCGTGCCAAACGTTTCATTTCAATCGGGCTTTCCTCTAACCTATCCCCAGCCTCTGTTCTGCAGAGCATCCCTCTTGGCAGTGCCTCCTGCACCAATACTGGGGTCCCACAGAAGCAGAATCCTCTTGATCCTCCTTTCCCCTGCCAAAGTTCCCAATGCTCCAGCACGCTTTTACATTTGTCCCTCCTATCCCCTCAGAGCTCTCTGCCAAAATGAGGCTTCCAGGAGCCTGCAGCTCAGAGTCCACAGCCAGAGCCCAGCTGGATCTCATGCAAAATTCACTTGTGCAGACTTGCACCAACCTGCTGCTCCATTATCAATAGGTGAACTGCAGCTGAACCTACCAGAGACTTCCTTGATGCTTGGCTGAACCAATTAGGACTCACTTCAAAGCCAGGAATGGTCCCCAGCCACTTGATGTGCCACCTGATACCACGATGTCTGTTCCAGTGCCATCCTCTTCCCCTTCCCCAGCTCACCAGGGGCCTCCTGTTTTCTCTTTCCAGCTGAGCCCTCCTCCAGCAAACACATCAGTAGCGCTGCAGATCTCTGCTCCATCTGGATTTGCACATTCATCCCTTCCCGGTGCTGCATGCCCAAACAGAAAACCCTTTACCAAGGGGATGCTGACTCACAGCTGGTACACCGAAACTTCCTAAGGAGCTCAGCATGGGATCCTCTGGAGGCAAAAATGCCATTCCCAGCAGTGAGAAAAAGTAACAGTCGGAGCATGGTCTAAAAAAAAAGTAGGGAGGGTGGGAAATGGTCAGGGGGAAGGGGAAGAGGCAGATTCATGGCTTTCAGCCTTTGCTCTAACCTGCCATTGAGCTCCACGTGCCTGGGCACCCATGACCTTCTGTCACAGGCAGCGACACCCTGCTCCAAGGGGCCTGCTCTCCTCCACCCTGTCAGGGGTCTCACTCCAGTGTGGGAAGCAGGGTGGGCAGGGGTGCAGCAGGGTGCTTTTTGGTGGCTGCTGGTTCCTTGGAGCACAAGCCAGCCTGGAGCCAGGGCTGGGAGCCAAAGCCACCCCCTCCCTGCATCAGGCCTGTCGTTTTATTCCCCCCTTTGGGTCTTGATACCATGAATTATGGGTTTGCTGTTGGTTTGGTTGGGTTTTTTTTGCATGTGGTGATCGGTCTAGAGTTCTGTGCCATGTCAGGGGGAGCATCAGCATCCACCCCTCGGGGAGGTCAGAGCCACAGCGGGGGAAGCTTTTGCTGGCTGCCGGAGCAGGATGCCACGTCCACTCCATCCTGATGTCCTCCTGGGCTATCCCCCTTGTGCTCCTCTCCCCAAATCCTGCGCCGGCTTGGGCCAGGCAATGGACAATGAGATCTCACCGCCTTCTGCTTTCACAGTGAGGTCTCCACGCAGGACCCATTGCGATGGAGGTGACGGTGGTCGTGGTTCAGGCAGCCCTCGTTGCGGTGTACGATGAGGACGGGGAAGTAGAGGGCGTCCTGATAAGGAGGGGGGTCTTCCTCCTCCACAGTCACCTGGCTGGAGAGGCGTGTCTGCTCGGTGGGGCAGCTCTGCTCGTTCAGGCTGCCGCTCCGGCTCTGCCAGAGGCAGCTGCGGCGCGAGCCGTACAGGCGGCCCAGGGAGAAGCGGCTGCTGCTGAAGGGAATCCTGGGGCTGCCGTTGCAGATGCTCAGAGCGCTGCGGGAGAAGATGGAGGAGCTGCTTATAGTCCTGTGGCAGCGCTCGCAGTTCTGCCGGTAGCCGCCGTAGCGGCAGGCAGAGTAGCTGGTGCAGCCGGAGAGCCCCACCAAGTCCATCAGCACCGCCTCCGAGTAGCTGGGCACCAGCTGCTGGTTGGAGCGTATGTGCCACTCCAGCTCCGTGCTGTCCACCGTGTTGACACGGGGCATCCTCCGGCAGAAGGAGCGCTCCTCGGCCGGCGTCACCGCCACGTAATCGAACCCAAAGAGTTTTTCCACGTGGTAATGGACGTAGGAGGTGCGGTACTCATTTAGCACCCGCAGGGGCCAGGATAGGGTCAGCAGAGCTGCCACCCAGAAGACATAGTGAGATACATACCAAGGCAGGTTGTCTGGGTCAGAAAAGGCCACCATGTATTCCTTGAAGTCCACATTTTTGAGGTGCATCCCCTCCCTGGCCTCCATGTAATCGTCTAGGCCCTCGTTCTCCGTGAAGAAGCGGGCCCGCTGGGTCAGATAGGAGTTCTCGGACTCCACGTTGGCAAAGCTGAAACACTTGGTGAAGCGCAGCCGTGTGGCTGGGTAGCTCTCCAGGTCGATGAGGTCCTTGGAGATGTCCTTGACCCCGCAGTTGGAATAATCAAACTCGGCCTCTGCCACGTGGGTGTTGACGCGCTCGTGGTACACCTGGGTGGTGGTGTAGGCGTCCCCGTTGCGGTAGCGGGTGACCTGCCGGGTCCTGCGGACGTAGTGGTAGCTGATGGCCTTCCACCAGATGCAGGGGGTCGCCTGCTGCATCCGCTGCACGCGCTCGTGCACGCTCTCCACGTCCACCTTGTACTGCAGCTCGTTGCGCGTGTAGCAGTGCCAGCACTCCACCAGGTACACCACGTAGAGCATCACCAGGAAAGCCAAGGGGATGTAGACGTAGCCGTTGGAGCAGGGGCTGTCATGGTACATCATGGACTTGCCCTTGTAAGCGCTGTCGAAGGTCAGCCGGGTCACCTTGGTGACGTGGCACCAGGTCATGGCTCCCATGCAGCCATACATGAGGAGGGAGAGCAGCAGGCATTTCCAGTGGGACTCTCGGCACAGGGACTTGCTGAGAGACTGCTTCACTGGCCTCTGCTGCTCCGGGGCACCGGGGAGAAGGAGAGAGAAAACAAGAGAGGAGTCAGTAGGCTGCAGGGAAGGGGAGCAGGCAGCAGGGCACTGTGGTAGCACCTACAGCTCTGTGAACAGAGACCAAACAGCAGATGCCATGGGGCTCCTGGCCTCAGCGGGCAGGGCAGAGGCTGGGATCTCTCACAGGACGACAGCCATGCAGTGCAGGCAACTATCGCCTCCATTTCTGGTGCTCTGCCCCTCCCTGGGAGACAGACAGAGCCCAGCTGGACATGGGGGAGAGAGGCAAAGGAAAGCTCTGTCAGCCACACCCTGGGCATCTCCCTTCTCCAACCCTACCATTGCCACTTCCAGGGAGAGCTATTGGAGCACCAGGTAAGAGTCTGGGTGATCTCCTCCACATTCCTCAGCTTTTGCACCCACCCCACCAGCACAGGCAGCCCTAACTGATGTCATCCCACCTGAATCCCTCACCACAGCTCATCCCACTGCACACAAGTCTCTCCCCTGCTTCCCAGTAATGACCAAGAGCAACATTCCAATTCCTCCACCAGGGCGGCACAAGTTGCCTGGTGTGCCTGTCAGATGGAGAAACAGACCTTCTGCAGCTGGGAAGGTCTGTGTTTGCTAATGACAATTCCCACTACAACACTTGGCAGCCTAAGGAGCTCTGAAGTGCTTCTCAAGTGCTTTATAAACCATACCAATGAGAAAGTACTTTTCCACTATTGAAATGGAGCCACCTCTGGTAGGAGAGAAAGCAAATATGGAGTAACATCCTAAAAAGTGTTCAGGCTGGAAGGGAGGAGCATCCTACCAATCTGCAGCAGCAAGGAGGGCAAGAGGCCACTCACAGCTGTTGGCAAACGTGCCTGCTTGCATTGGGATTCAGATGTGACAGTCCACACTTCTGAAAAAACTTCTCTTAGGTCTTTCATGGTCAGGAAAAGGCAGAACTTCAGCAACACGACTTTTTAAAGGGATTGCACTGGTGCCTTTACCACAGTACACTGCAGGGTTTCACACAAACCCATGAAAAAAACTTGGTTAAGGAAACCTCTGTCACTCTGCAGCACTCTGAAGTCTCAAATATTGATCCATTGTCTGTGAGACCTGATATCATCCTACCCAAAGAAAGAACAAAGTAACTATTTGCTTTCTTTTACAGAAGATTTCATGCAGCAATCTCCAAACGTGCAACCTGAGAGAGGGGGTCAAGAACGCCAGCCTTGTGCAGATGCCACCAAACTCATTCAGAGCCTTCAAGCTTTGCTCTCCCTCTGCACCTGCAGGCAGCAGCAGCTCCTGCGCTCACCTCTGCTGTGGCAGGGGCCAACACCAGCTGTAATGGCCCTGCTGACAGCACTGCAGTCCAAGCCTGGCTCCACGATTCTCCACTCCTGAGCACACTGAGCTGGAGAGGTATCTCATCCAGGAATCCCAAACAACTGAATGGGCTCACACTGCTAGGAAGCAGGAGGGGAACTTTCACTCTGGTATGAAATCGAAAATTAAAGCAAGAACCAGAAATCACAAGGGCACTGGCAGGTCTAGGGACAGACCTGGGCCTCTTCTTTCATTTAAGAAATGGATCTTGCTCTTCTGAAGAGCCCCTCATTCCTGGCTTGGTGCTCTGGAGTCCCACAGGCCAATCTTTCCTCCCCACCCTTGTTAAAGCCCGCCAGTGGGACTTCTGTCCACTCATGGATCCTGCCCAGATCTCCAACAGAGGTTTCCCTCCTAGAGGCACAGAGCTCCCCTGCCTGCCCACCCCAACAGCCAGCCCGTGATGAGCAGAGCAGGCAGCACATCCAGAGAAACCACTGCCAGCAAGGGGAATGTGGCACATCCCCCTGGCACTCCCAGCTATCAGTAATGCTGAGCTCCTCTCTTTGAAGCCACTAGCTGAGCGCAGGACCTGGGGACAGACAGACAGAGCCCAGGGCTGGCAGGTGGGGTGGTGCTGGCTGCAGGCAGCTCAGAGAGGTGCAGAGTGGCAGTGCTGGCACGGACACATGTGCAGCCCAGTCTTCCCAGTGCAACTGACCACTGCAGCAGCCTCACAGTCATGCGGCAAGGAGGCAACCCCAGGTAAGAGAAAAGGGAATGAGGAGAAGAAAGGGGGGCCTTTCAGGAGGCAGAGCCACCTGAGCGGCGCTCTCCCTCCTGAGGTCAAGGCTGCAGTTACCAGAGCCTGCTCAGACCCCTCTGTCTTTGCTTGGTTGCAGCACAGCTCTCCCATGCTGGAATACTGTGCCACTGCCCAGGCAGCTAAAGGCTTCCTCTCTCACTGCTGCCTCCTGCGTTGCAGGCTTTCCCTGGCAGCGGCAGCTCCGACTGAGAGGATCCAAAGGAGCAGCTCAGCCAAAGGAGGAGCGTGGGGAGGGTCTGAACAGGGCCCTTGGAGTGGGACATGCCAAGCCTGGGGCGTCTGTGGGGTGTGAATGCTGAGAAACAGCACCTTGCTTAGGAGGCAGATATGCAAACAGCACAAGGAATAAAGCAAAGCATCCAGCTCATCCATTTGCCAGCTGGGGACAGGGCACCAGAATGACAGGTCTTTGGACATGTCTGTCTCAGAAAAGCAAATTCCACCTCACAGTCAGTCCCCAGCCCCTGACATTCTGCACTGCCAGTGTCGCAGGAGAAGGGAGACGCTGGCTGCCACCCTGCAGAGATGCAGGCAAGCCCCACTGCGGTTACCCACCCAGGGCAGGGAGCACGATGCAGCCCAGGCTTGGTTCCAGGAACTGTGTTAGCAGGGCTCTAGTCCATGCATTAGTCTCCTCCTAGGACTACGCAGTATTTGGATACTGCAGCGCTTTACGGGGTCACACTAACCCCTGCTGTAAACTGTTTACAACCCAGCCTTGTCCTAGGCTCTTGAGGCAAAACACACACACCTCAGCTGCTCTGGTGGGGGCTCCGAAAGCTGAGCAAGTGCCAGTGACGGGATACAGCCACAGCAGAGACAGAGGAGGAGCCAGATGCAGAGAGTCTAATCCCAGTAGGAACTGCAGCATCCCTGCTCCTCTCCCAGGCTGCAAAGGGCTCACAGGAGCAAACAATCAGCTCCAGAGATTCCTCCGCAGAAGCAGCTGAATAAGATTGTCTCCTTGAGCTCTTAACCAGCCTTGGATAAGTCCAGCATAGCAAACCAGCAGATGAAAAAGCTGGGGAAGAGAAATCTGTCTCAGAACAGTGTCACTAGGAGGAGAGCAGGCACTGATATAAATGCCATCGTCATCTGCCCGCTGCAGTCTGATGGAATGAGGCAAAAGACTTGCCCTACTTCACTGCAAACAGGGTTTCCCTCCAGCACCGGGAGCCTCCCTCACTGCTCAGGCTCCAGCACTGGAGAGTGGTGAGCAAATCTGCTATTGCAGGTGCACCGGAACATCCCTGCAGTGCTAGGGGGCAAGGCTGGCCATAGCTTAGCCAAACCTGCTGTGGGATCCCAACCAGCTCCCTTCCCTGTGCTTCAGTTCACCTTGTGGCATGCATGGGGCAACCCACAGCGGGTGCTAACTGAGACACAGCTCAGGAAAGGCAAGGGGAGGGCTGCTCCTTGGGCCTCCCCTCCCTCCTGCGGGGCACTGGCCTCTGACACTGCCCCTGAAGGGGACAGAGATGGAGGCCCACACCTGCAGCTGCTGCTCGGGATGTGGGGAGGGATGGAGGGATGGAAGGATGGAGGGGATGGAGGGATGGAGGGGATGGAGGGGATGACTCACAACCAGCCACGAAGCAAAAGGAGACACCCACAATGCACAGGGCAGAGGCAGTAGAAGAGGGGACCCCCAACACTGCTTGCACTAAACTCCTTTGAGGTCTGGGGGATCCTCTTTTAAAAAAACAGCCTCCAGGGGATAAACCTGCCCAGGACCTCAGTGGCCAAGCACATGGGTCAAAATCCTTTAATCACCCCTGCAACCTTGACCCTGCAACTTTGAATACTAAAACCCATCAAGTTCTTCAAGCTACTCCAGTAACAGCCTGGGCCTGGTCCCATCCACTGTGCCTCTTTTTAACAAGTGTTTCCATGTCATTACCTCCCATGCCTCTCACCTGCAGAGACCTCTGTGAAATCTCTGATTCACCTCCAGAATGCTAAACCTTCATATTTCGAGACAGCCTGGGGTTCAGAGGGTTAGGTGTCCTAGAGACAGCCCTCTAGAGGGCTGAAAAAACAACCCAAAAAAAAGCCCCCAGAGCAGCAGCCTGAAGGCCCAGGTAGCTCCCGAGTGCCAGGTGGTGGCAGCAGCCTGCAGGGGACTCCAGAGGGACTCCTGAGCATCAGTTTCCATGGCTCTTCCTCAGGATTCACTTACATCATGCAAGAAATGAATAAGCCCTGATTCCTTTGACCTCAAATCCCCAGAAAAAGGGAGGTAAGGAGGATCCAGTCATTTCTAGGAATTACCACTGTCTTCAAAGGCTCTGGACAAACACTGACAACAACTGGCCAGGATGGTCCCAGCAAATACCCACATCACACACCCCATGCCTACAGGTTCAGGAACTACCTGCCTACAAGCAAGAGGTGGCTCAGTCCCAGGCTGGCAGGGTTGCCAACTGCAGAGGACAGAGGAAGGCTGAGCATCGACAAGCCAGGGAATCCTGCCAGCAGCCAGCTCCTGCAGCGGTACCGAGGTCTCCATTTTACACAGCAGCTTGGAGGAGGACTGCTTCCTTCCATCAGATCCCTCCTGAGCAGCAGGACAAGGACATGTTTTTGCTTGTTCCCAGGCTGAAGAGCCTGCCCCTTGGCATCTCCTATCCTCCAAGTATGCACTGAGGAGTGAAATTCAGTTCACCACCACTGAGTGTGGGTGTAGGCATGTGATGCCAAGATGGAACAAGGGCTCAGTCAGCTCTGGTTAGTAGCTCTTGCTACTTGCCTTGCTGGGACAAGATGAGAAGCACCTGAAGCCCTGCCTGGCTCCTAAACACAACAATCTGAGATATCAAGATGAGACACCTTCAAACAGGACAGGGCGAGTTTCCCATTTTCCAGACATCTCCCCTGGCTTCCCACTCACCCTGGCCAATGGACCCTGACTTGTGGGACTGAGCCACACTGCAGGGACACTCAGCAATGCTGGCACCAGCAGCTGGCTCTCATGGAAACCAGGACATTGCACAGTCCCTGTGGCACTGCATAGGCACTAGAGGGGAGGAGGAACATTCTCCCCTCCTGATAGTTCTGAAGAAAAGAGGGTTGCACTAGGTCAGTCCATGAATCCAAGCTCGCCACTAAAGTCTCTCCTCATTGCATCAGATGAGACACTGGCAAGCGTGTCACCATCATGAGAGGCTGCAGCTTCTCTCTCCTCCACCAGCTGCTTCACGCAGGTCTGTGACAGCTTCTGGCCACAGGAAGGATGCCCTTAGGTTAAACAGAGCAGGCCATGGACTACAGCCCTCCTGCCTGCTCCCATGGAGTGTTATATGGACACCCTCGCTGGCAGCCACCACAGAGTAACTGTGGTGCCCGGACAACCTCATAATCTCTGCGAGCCAGGGGGCACTGTAGGGGAGGGAAACTCGTCTGGGCACTGCCCCTGCTACACTTCTTTCACTCAAACTGGCTCTTGCTCTGGCACCTCTGAAAAGTCCGTGCTGTCTAGAAAGTAGAACCAGCACAGCCAGAGCCCCGGCAGTAAGAGACCACATCACAGTGGGGCACAAGCACGTCCTCACGTGAAAAAGCACCTCAAAGTTTGGCTACCCTCATCAGGATGTGTTTGAAGAGCTGGGCTCAGACCATCAGGAGTTGTTGAATGCAAGCAGGAAGAGAGGAACAGACACAGAGTATACAGTATTTGTGCAGCTTCCCAGTCCTTGAACTTCAGCATTCCCCTCCTGCAATTATTTCTATCTAAATATAAATCTGTATATATAGAATAACCGTGCATGGGCATGCATGTTCTGCCCAAGCCAAGGAGGCAGAGAATACCAGGATTATGCAGCACTCACAAACTGCAGCTCCCCATCAGCAGAAGGAGAAGTGATGCACCAGCTTCTGAGTACCCCCAAGCTGCCCTCTGAGCTGTGGTCTCACCAGACAGGGCAGCCCACCACCTGCAGGAGAACACTGCCCTTCCTACACTGCCTAGCTGTCCTCCACGGGTCAGCAGCCCCATGGCATAAAGTGAGTCCCACCAGTCAGTGCAGTTGCCTTCCCTCTTCTTGGGAAGCCCAAGCAGAATCTGTGGAGGCAGACAAAAGGGCTGGCACTCCTGCATCCCGGTGGTGCTCCCAAGGCACAGGGCACCCTGCTCTTGACCCTTTCTGGCGTCTGCTGCCTGGACTCCAGAAAAGTCATCAGCTGAGGGAGACTGCAGCACACCTGGAGGCAAGGCTGTGCTGGTACCTGGCCTGCCCCAGCCTGCACCTTCCACTTCTCTAGCTGGGAGCAGCCAGCAGCAACAGCCCCTAGTTTTGCCATGTCCCCAAGCTCTCTACCCTGCTGCCTACCGCGTCCTGCCTCACAGTGACCCAGGCAGCTGTGCCACATCCTGGATGCCCCCAGAAGCCAGCGCACAGCAAGGAGGGGGTCTCCACGTCCGCTCCTCCCAGGCATAACAAGCTCTGCCCGCGGCTGTAAGCCCAAACGATGCCCCGCGCTTCTCGTTTCTGATTTTTCCCTTCCTCCTCCATCCCGGCCACTCCAGGTCCGGCCCCGCTCCGGACGGCGCTGGCTGCTGCCTCCCTTCCAGCTCCGGAGGCTCCGCAGCGATCCCCAGGCGACTGCGAGCGAGGGAGGAGAGGCGCGCCGGGGCAGCCCTTTGGCGGCGCGGACCGACGGCAGGGTATGCTCGCCCCCAAACCCCCCGTGCCCCCGGCCCGCATGGCATGCCCGGGGCCGGAGCGGGGCGAGACGGGCTCCCGGCGAGCCGGTCCGTACCTGTGCGGGCAAAGCCCGGCCCGGCCCTCGGCGGGGCGGTCAGTGACCGCGCCATGCCAAGCGGGCGGGCAGGAAGGGTGGTCGGGGGCAGCCCCGGGCCGGGGGCGGCCGCTCTGCTCACCTCCTCTCGGGCCCCCTCCGCCTCCTCCTCCGGAGGCACCGGCGTGCTGCTGCCTCCCTCGCTGGCGGCGGCCGCCGAGGCCGGGGGGGACATGGCGGCGGGGGCGCCCCGCTGGCGGTGCCTGCGGGCTGGGCAGCCGCATTATCCCGCCCGCCGCCGGGCGCTGCCTCGCCGGTGGCCGGGCGGGCGGCGGGGCGGCGCGGCGGGCGGGCGGCGCGGCGGCATCGCCCCAGCCAGCCGCGGCTCGGCGGCAGCGCTGGCCGCCCGCCGGCCCCGGCCCGGCCCCGCCGCAGCGCAGCGCCGCTACACGCGGCGGAGGGCGGGCAGAGCCGCGGTGGGAGGGCCGCGACGGAGGCGGGGGGATCGGCACGGGGATGGGATGGGGATGGGAATGGGGATGGGGGCACGGCGGGATCCGCGGCCGCCGGAGCGGAGCGGCAGGTGACCTTGAGGCGCCGGCCGGCAGCGGAGAGGGAAGGAGCCCGGTGCAGAAGCCCCTCCTGAGCCCCACCGGGAGCGGAGCTGCCGCCCGGCGCTGTCGGGGAAGGCTCCTGCTCTCAGCCTCGCCGAGGGGTCCTCAGGCTGTCTTCGGTCCCAGCCGGCCAGCTGATGGAGAGGTGAGGGGTCCCGGGGGTTTTCCTTCCCTCGGGATGAAGCGGGAGAACCGGGAGCACTTCGCATGTGCCCCGTCTGCTTTTCTCATCTGTGGGCACCCCAGCTGGTCAGGGGAAGTGGGGTAGTGCTGACCGTGCTGGTACTCACGGAAATCTTTAGGTTGGGCAGGATCTTCCCTGCTGTGATCTGCACCGGGCCCAAAGGTCCTCAGCTAGCTATTGCAGAGCCAACTTCAGCTTATTTCTCCACAAAGATAACATGTTTGGTTACACGGATGAGTGGAAAAGTCTCTTCAGACCCTCAAGCTAAACTCACAGCGGGGACACACACAGAGTTTGGGAAGGGTCTGTACTTGTCAAGATCTGGATATTGCAGGTACAGCCCAGCTTCCTTGACAGTCAGGGAATCAGGTGTTTCTGCAGGTGCTTCCCCAGACTCAAACTGGGGAGAATTTGCTGGAAACTTCTCTTTTTCTGAGCTCTGAGGCTCAGCCTTGGCAGTGGGATGATTGGCATGCCCTTGTCCACTGTTGCCTGGGATGAGGAAGGAACAATGTGTAGGCCTGATGGTCTCACTCAAGGAGATGCATCCGAGGGGAATTGCCAACCCCTGCTTCTTATGGGAATAGATGTGATGGCCGGGGGTGCTGCTGAAGGAGCTCATCTTCAAAAGAGGCTGGGGATGTGTTTCCTCTCGCCTTTCCCCTGTTTCCATGGGAACAGCAGCAAGCAGGAGCAGCCTGCTTGGAATTTCTCTGCCTATGGCTCAGACACCCCCTGCCCAATCATCCTGACTTTGGCTCTTGAGGGTTTCAGACCCACCCTCACCTGATGGATCCCATGCTCCAAGGAGAGCTCACCCATGGATGTGTGTCATGGCAGAGCAAGGCAAAGAGGCACAAGGCCAGAGCTGCCACAACTCCTGTAGCAGCATGTAATTCCATGCACACTAACAGACAGTTGAAAATAATTTGCATTCCTATATGCATTTCTGCTTTTTATAGGATGTGACCTCAGCTAGACCAAAAAGTGCCTGAGGGATGATCGCCCTCCAGGAACAGCACTGGCTTTATCTCAAATATGTGAATATCACACAAAAAGAGCAAAGCAGAAGGGTGAAGAGGGGGGAGAGGTGGTACAAGTTTATGCCTTTGCATTTAATCATCCATGGTGTCTTTTTCTCCAAGGGATTTGTCCATTTACTTTTGAATTTGTTTTGATTTTGGACTTGTAGATGCTTCATGCATTCTGTGGCAAGGAGTTTCACAGCCTACCCACAGACTCAAGGAGCTTCCTTTGATGAGCCCATCCTGGGCTTTTTATCCATTAGGACTAACCCTTGGGAAGCAGGCTGGTGCCACCCTTATGGAGCTACCCACAGTGCAATTTATCCTCCACTGGTGGAGTCGGTGGCTACTGGTGAGCCAGAGGTAGAGTTTTTTGTGTCAGGCATCTTTGATACTGGTCCTGGCAGCATACCTTGGAAACAACACTGTCAAGCACATCACCAGCTGTGCTATTTTTGAGATGAGGTGGCACAAAAGAGGTTGTGTGCCCTGCTTTGTCTGAACTGGAGCTGTATAAGTTCTCAGCCACTTTCTGAGGAAAACAGGCACGTGGCAGATTTAGACCCTCGGGTAGGTACCCAAAGGCATGGTTGAAAATGTGCAACAAAGGGCACAGGACTCCCAGGAATGGGAGAAATGAGACTATTTATGATGCTTAGGCCTTTCAGAAACTAAAGCAGGATGGACAGCATCCAAGATTGTGTTCTGTGTCATGATCACAGGGAGGACCCACAAGCTGTAATTACAACATACTGCCGGATCCACTCAACCCTTCTGTTCATGGGGGCAAGAGACAAAAATTTGTGAGATTTCTGTCCAGTTATTCCTGTAGGTTTCAGGATGCTCTAGTGGAAGATCATGTTGGAGAGTGAGACATTTCTGGGATGGAGGCCTTTCTGATGTGACAAAATGGTTGAAAGAAGCAGGGAGGCTTTTAAGAAGACACAGCAACTGAAGTAGAGGTGGTGCCCTTACCAATAGGTTTGTTCTCCAGAAACCCTGTATCTGCCACCCTGCAGAGACATTCATATCTGTTCCAAGCAAGCATAAAGCATGACATCATATTAGCAGGATTCGTTCACTTTCCATAATGCATCAAACCGCAAAAGGTCTCGCTCTTCTGTCTCTGGTAGTTACAGAAAATAGCCTTTTAGCTCCTGCTTAAATATGTTATTAGTTCTTACCCATGCAGCAAATTTGCATTCAATTTCTAGAAAAAAAATTGATGGAGGCTGCATTTTAAACCAGATGGCCATAGATAACCTATCCTTGTGCTGGAATTTGTAGCTTGAATACAAAAATGGATTTCACAGCATCATATATATATATATATATATATAGCACTGTGTTTAGCTTTATTTTTTCCAACAGACCAAGTGTGATCAAGATTCAGTCTTTTGTTCCAAAGCAGTCAATGATTCCGAGCGGTGTGCTGCTTTTTGTCTCTTAAGAAGATGCGTGGTAGAGAATCCCCTCGTGTTAGGATGCAGGATTTTCTATGCTCCGAAATTAATGCCTATTCAATTTAGAAATTTCAAGGATACTTTGTGCTGGCTGCCTGAGCCTTCCAGAATGTGTCACTCCAATTAAATTACTCCTTATTAATGCAACAAGGGGAGTGTGGGTAAAGGAATGCGCCTCTTGCTCCAGTTAACAACATCCCTTTGCCGCTGCTGGTCAGTGGTGTTGACTGTCTGAGTGCCATCTACCTCTGCAAGCTTTGTCCTCAAGGAAATATGTGCCATTAGTTGTGTTTTCATCTGCTGCACTCAGACTTCATGTCTGCTGGGAGAAGCGTCAGGTGTGCTTTTTTATTGTGGGAAGGAAACCCCAGGGGTCATTAATTGGTGACTGTGGAGCTCATTTCTGTTTAGCATCACTAGCAGGGGTACGCATCACAACTGCAGTCCCCAAACACTCAGAATCTCAAACCTCACAAAGTAGGTGGGTTTGTAGCTGCTGCTCTGGGGCACATTTCACTGAATAGAATTGCTGTCATTGAAAAGTCTTTGATCCCCGCTCTGATCCTTTCTTTTCCAACAGGCTGCCTGTATACAGTTTGTTTGTTTTCCATCCAGCTTCATGAGAGTCTATTTTGTCATCATCACAGCTTTTGTGAGGCTCCACAGAGGTTTCTGGGTCAGGTTAAATCACTTTCCTCTCTGCAGTAGCCCAGCAGGATACCCAGGGCCCTCCCTCACATCCCCCCTAGGAATGAAAAGCGGATTCAGCACTGCCCAGATGCTGTTTGACAGTCCTCAGGACATTTTGTCCAATAAAACTCCAGAGCAGCAGCAACCATCCCAAGTGCCTGGAAACTGAGCCAAATCCTCCCTTGCCAAATGCTTTGTTCTCACTTAAAATTTTGGCCCATCACCCCCAGAAAGGAATAAACCACGGAAACTAATGGCTCAGGGAATTTAGTCTATCTCTAGTCCCAGGAGTCACCTCCCTAAAAGCAGAAAATAGGTTTCTGTTGCAGTTTGCCTTCCCCACACTGAAGGGTAGGAGTTAACATACCCTGACCTGGAGAAGCATCCCTGTCCCACCAAGCTCTCCCCATGGACCTGGCTGGCAGAGAAGTTGCTGTTCTAGGGAAGGGGCTAAAACCCACTGCATGCTTAGGGGGTCATTGTATGGGCCAGGTCTGTCAGTCTGGCCAAGGTCCCGGGGAATGGCTGCAATCCTGCTTTCTGTGTGCCCCATCACCTGGGCAACACAGACTCGGTCGTCACTTTTTCATGGTGTCAGAACTGCTCTGTCCAATGGGATGGCCTCCTGCTCCTGCTCAGCACCTGAATATTTCCAACAGCTCACTCACCCCCACCTCTCCTCCCTGCCACCCTGCTCACCCCTCTCTCCCAGCCCCTGCTTGGGCTCCTCACTTGTTTTCAGTAGAGTGGCTCCACCAGGCCTGTTCCCAACTCACTCTGATGCAAGTGTTGAGAGACACAAGCCCTAATTGAGTCTGGCAGCTGGGAGGTTTAACTCTCCTGAGAGCAGAGCCAAGCTTGCCTGAGTAATACCTAGCCACTTGGAGCACTGCTAGGAGACAAGCACTGGGCTAGTGGGGGTGCAAGGCTGCAGTGAGGGGCTGAGGTGATGCAGAAAGCAGCTCAAGCAGAATCAACTCAAAAATGAAAGTTAACCCATCCTCCCTTCTACCAGCCATCAGGTCCAGTGCAGCAATGCTGTAGCCCAGGAGCAGCACTGGCAGCATCTGTCCTGTGCTCTCTGGCAAGGTGAGCTGAGGGATGCTTGGGTGGGTTGAGGTTTTTGTTTTGTCTTGGGTAGCCTCTGCCAGATGAACTGTACTTAGAGAGTCATGAATAAATGATAGCCCCACGATGGAGCACTGTCTTCCAAAGCTATTCCATGGGGAGAGAGGAGCGTTCTTCATTAGAGTGATGTGGCCAGACAGAGGTTATCAGAGCCACCCTCTGAAGTGAGTCTGTCTCATCACTAGCTATAAAGAGAGCCCCAGGTGACAAGATTTCTCACCTAGGGCACAGTTTCACCATCTATTTAAGCATGGTTTTATTATCAGTTCTCCAAGACCATCTGCCACTCCCTCCCCATTCATAACCACATCTGCCATCCCCTTTGGGAGAGCTCTGAGCACACACACACACACAAAATACATAGCAAGGACTATCAGCCGTGCATTTGCCCAGATGCAAGCAGAGAGCGTTGCTGCAGCAGCCACCAGGCTGACAGGAATTACACAAGAGGAATATAATCAGAATGAAGTTTTGTTAAAATATGGTGAGGTTTTGTTCATTCACTTTGTAAGGTCAAGGATTTTTAGTGCATCTTTATACCAATCACTTTCTGTTTGTGGAAGTGAATGCCGAGAGTGGAGTTAGTTAGGTGTGATCCCCATTCAGGGGATTAACTAATCCTCTTGTCCAACTTCCTACACATCATACACACAGTGAACAACAGAAGAAGGTAGAAACTTCCCTGTTCACTGGGACTCTGAGCAACAGTGGGAATCTTCTCAGGAAGGGCGTTAGCTGGGCAACTTGCCGACCACCTACCACATGTGGACAAACCTGATCTGCTCTGGGTTGTGTCACCACAATGGCATGATGGCTCCCATACATTCCAGGAGCGCACAATGGAAGTATGAGAGGCATCCAACAGAATGCAAGGAGAAAAATCCTGGCTGAAAATAATCCCATATTGAAAAAGGAAGCAGATGCCCAGAGCAGCATCCCTGGAGCGATTCAAAGCGACCCTGTGACTTCAGCCAGACTTACCAGGAGAGGGCAGCCAGTGCTTTCTGGGCTGACTACCCAGAAAATGGGTACCTGCGGAAGACCTGCATTGCATTGCTCTGTTGGAAAGCTTGGCCTTGCTTCTGGGCACAGGTTCTCAAAAAGTCATGTTCCTCTTTTCCTTTATTGGGGCAGAAAGTGAAGTGACCCAGTTTGGTGCACTACAGAACTGATTTGCTGTCAGATATGTGAAAGCACAGTCAGAGCAGAGAGTCTGTTGTCTTTCCTGCAACTTTCATCCTCTTCCAGGGCTTCTGCTTCCCTTGAATGCCCAGCTCACAGGCTGAGCTCTCTGAGCTGGAGCTGGAGCTCCAGACAGAGGTCCAGGTTGTTGCTTGGGGTGCCAGCAACATCTCGGAGAATGCAGAAAGAGCTTCCTCAAATCAGGATCTAGCGCCTTTCTTATGGACTCAACATTTCTGATTCTGGGGATGAGGGAAAAGGGCTGCATCCCCAGGGAATGGGGCAGCTCAGTGCTCATGCGGGATGAAAGCTGTGCAGTGGACAGGCTGCATGGGGGGAAGGTAGCACCAGTCACGTTGCCTGGTGTGAATTATTGTGGCAATAACTGCTTATCACAATTTCAGGTAACCCATGTTGCTTACAAATGACAGGACCACAGCTGGTAATTGAAGGGCCATTATATTTTCTCAGATTAGACACAGACTGGGTATAATTTGCCTTTCTCCATCTCTCAGCTGCATTTCACTTATTTTACCCAGTTAACAGCTGAAAGAACACAGAAGATGCTGGTGCCAGGTCAGGCCTTTGTTTAATTTAGTCACTCAGAGGGCTGTGCTTGGGGACAGGACATTATCAGGGACAATACCCGGGGGTCTGGGTAGCCTAGGGATTCCTTCCCATGTCCAGGCTCTGACCTGATGCTCCTCGCAGCGCAGTGTGGTGGGAAAGCGCTGCTGCCTTGAACAGCGTGTGCTGGCACTGACCTCTAGTGGGAATAGATCCTTTCCTCTTCAGATTTTCCCTGCAGTTTTAACCATTTTAAGTGACACATATTATAGGGGACTGGAGAGACCCAAGAACCAGAGCTTCGTTTTTTAAAACCTTCAAAAATAAATCAGAACATCGAGATTTGCCTCGTATTATATTTAATTATTTTTAATCCCTCTACCATTGCCTTCAATACATTATATATAGATATTTATGCATATGTGTATCTCTCTGTATTTAAAGCCTCTGAAAATAATAGAAGTCCAAAACTTGCACAGGCAGGCAGAAAAGTTCTCTGTTAGGAAGAGAGCATGAAAGGGAGCCCAACCCTCACAGAATGAGTAACAGAAGGCGAATAATGGGGCAAAGTGGCCAAGTTCCTCTTTCAGACTTTCCAGTAAAATTGTCTGAAAGGTTAATAGAAGCACACCCAGTCACAGGAGGGGTGGCAGGAGATGGTGCCTGAGCTGGGGGCTAGTGGGTGCAGTTGAAAGGTCAGAGCAGAGGGTGGCTGGCCATGGGTGCTGGGGGGCATAGCTGATGGCAATGGGGCACGCCTGGTCTCCCCACTCAGCTGCAGCAGAGCACGGCAACACAGCCCTGCCGCAGCACTGGCCAGCTAAAAGAGTTCAAGGCTCACCTTAAGGAGCTGCAAGATCACAACCTGCAGATAAATTCACATCAGCAGCAGAAGAAGGCCACTTCCAGGGGCTACTTGCTACCCAGAGGTGTAGACAGCTTGCAAGGGACTGGACTGTAGAGTCCCTGGTGGTGGGTCTTGAACTGCCTCCTTGCTAGAGCTGGTCCAGGGCTTACTCCTGCAGGTTCTGTGCTTTGGCTGAACTGTTCCTGGACATGTGCTAGTCCTGGAATCAGGATCCACACCTATTTCCCAGCTGGAACAGCACATCACAATATAATCAAGGTGTGACTGATGCTTGATGCAAAGATAAGCTGCAGGTAGTTGACAGAAAAATTAAATCTTTGTGTATCACCACACAAGTTTGTGTTGATTTGACCACTTTATCCACAGGAAAGTGTACAAGGAACCATTCCATGATGGAGCTGCACATATTATGTTACTAGAAAAAACAGCAAAGGCATTGAGGAAGGCAATTGGTGGATAACCTATTAGTAATTGGGTATGGAAAACTAAAAGAATAGAAATTCTGTGTGGGGACCAGGAACAACAGCTGCAGGTGGAGCTGGGATGCAGCCACCACCAGGGTGTGAGAGGGAGTGACATGGATATATGGCCCAGATCCCCATACTGCACTGAACAGAGCTGACAGACCTGGGAGAAGCTCCTTTCCCTCAGTAATTGTAATCCTGCAGTGACACAGTGCCAGAGACACAACTGGAGACACTGAAACAGATCCTGAGCATGGGAAGAAAACTTGTGACTGGAAGTCATTGACACCCAAAGAGACTTATCTGTCTCCCTGCTGCTGCCCTCACACCCCAAAACCTTTCTTCCTACAAACCCAAAGCAACAGCTGCAGTGTGGGATAAGGAAATATTTGTCACTCTGCATGTGGTTCCTGTGAGTCTATCCAATATCCATCACCAAGCTCTTCCCAGGTAAGCTTCCTTGCAGGAGATTGTTCCCCTCCTGCTCAGATGAACTGGAAGAATGGGCATCCTGCAGAGATAGAAAGTAATCTCAAGCAATAAAAGCAAAAAGTGAAACTGATTTTAAAGTGTCAGCTGTGTTCAGAGCTATCTAGTTTGTCTTTTGAGGAAAGCCCACTGCTTGGGACGCTGGAAAGTAATGACATGACATCTGTGCAGATCCATAGGAGTTTTGGCACTGGGAAGAGAGCACTGAAATGCAGTCTGGTCAATCATTCACAGGCAGTGAGCTGGGCCTTCATTCGACTTTCTATTCTCAGCTTTGATCTCTATGTCTTGGCTGCTCTTGTGTGAGCCCTGGTAGCCACTCTGGGCTTTGAAAGGATTTCTATTTGCAACACAGAGCAGTGGTGAGAAGCGGCTGGACCCAGAGGCTTGTGCAGCCAGCTACAGTGGCGTCCTGGCTTTCCCTGAGAAGGCAGAAGAGATGAGAAGGTGTCTCGGTGGGTGGAACAGTTTGGTGTACGCACAGGGGAAAGGCGAACGCCTTGTTTGCACCTCTGCTGCAAGTGACATCCACCATGTTGTTTCCCACGGGGCCTGTGCCTTCCCCCAGCACCTGCACAGGCTGCAGCATCCTCACCCACACACCGCCTGCTTGGACAGGGTCCCGCTCCCTGCCCTGGCAGACCTGCCTGCTATTTAAAGAACCCAAACCAGCCGGGCAGGGGGGGCAGGCCCAGGGCAGACCGGCGTGCACGGCCCGGCCCAGGGTAGCGCAGCGCTGCCGCCTCCCTGCCCCGCGCACCCCGGATGCCGTGGCCGCCGTCCCTCCTCCCCCTCGGTGCCCGTGCGCTCCCCGGACGGCAGGGCGGGGAGCAGCAGCCCCCGGTTGTGCCGGGGCGGGGCGCGGCGGGGGAATCCCGGCCGGGCGCGGCTGAGTCAGTGCGGGCAGGGGCCGGAGGCGGCGGCGGAGGCGGAGCCGTGGCGCCTTAGACTCTGCGCCGGCCGCCGCTCTCCGGCTTTCCGGCCATGAGTCCCCCGGCAGCGGGGCCGGGAGCGGGACCCGGGCCGGGCCGGGCGGACGGCAGGCGCTGAGCCATGGCGCGGGCGGCGTGCGGCAAGGAAGCGGCGGGCTGGGAGGGCGAGGACGGGCAGTGCGACTCGGGCATCGAGTCGCTGCGGTCGCTGCCGGGCGGCCGGGAGACCCCCGCCGCGCCCGAGGGCCCCCCGGCCGCCCCCGAGGAGACCCTCGCCGAGGCCGCCGCCGCCGAGGAGCGGCTGGATTCCAGCTACGGCTCCGGCGCCCTGCCCGAGGCTCTGCCCGAGGCTCTGCCCGAGGCTCTACCGGGGGCTCCGGGGGGCCGCCCCGAGGAGCCGCCGCCCCGGCCCGAGGGGCTCAGCCGGCAGCAGCTGGACGCCCTCACCTACCTTTCGGAGGACGGAGACACGTGAGTGACCCCCGGGAGCTGCGTGCCATTGCCCCCCGGCCCCGGGCTGCTCCCCTGGCAGCGGCGGGGAGCCGGAGCCTAGAGATAAGCCAGGCTGTGTTTGCCGCGGTCTCCAGCCCTCCCCCGAGGAGCATCCGCCCAGCCGTGTTGTTAAGGTCTCCCCCGGCCCCTGTCCTAAGAGCCTCCTGCCTTGCCTTGGTGTGCGTGGATGCTTGGCATCCTGGTTTGGGTGGGTGACCCCTCTGACCCGCCTGAGGTGTCTGAGCCACCCTGAGAGGTATCTGAGCCAGCTCCAGCGCAGTGAGCAGGAAGAGAGGCACCCCACTATGGACCCACCGTAGGAAGCCCACCTCCGCTTGCCGTGGGGCTGCTAGCAACTAGAAGAGAAGAGAGAGCAAATCAAGCCTCCCCCACTGCCTCTTCCCCAGAGAATGCAGTGTTTCCTCCACAATGGGGAAGGCTTGGCTGTGGGAGATGGCACGTAAGCAAGTCCTGAAACAAGATTAGCCGTGCAGGGCAAGAGCTTGCGATGGCTGTGTTAGACGCTACTCAACCGAGCAACCCAAGAACTATTTGTTCTCAGGTGGGAATCGCCTTGCTTTGCCAACTTGCCCGCAGAGCCGCGGGTTTTGGCAGAGCTGTGACGCACATCCCGATGTGGGGCTGCCCTCCTGAGCTTCTGTGACAGAGGCAAGTGTTTCTCTTAACAAGGGGGGCTTCCCACATCCGTAAAGCCCTCTCAAGAGCAGAGGCATCACGCCAGAATTATTTGGTTTGGCTTCTGGTAATTACCTTCAGCTAATCACAGCATTTTTTCCTGTTGTACATTCCCTCGATGGAAGGTTTTTGTCATGAGTGTACACACAGAGCATGGGCGAAGTGTTCTCGCAGCTGAGGGCGAAGCTTTGCCCCAAAACCAGGCTAGAGTTTAATACTGAGTAATGGTGCAAGAGGAAGAGAAACTTAGAGGCACTGACATGATCAAGCAGTAGTGAGAGCAGCAAGAAAGCTCTGTCCTTGCCTGGCGGAGCACATCTGTATTGAAGCTGAAGATGAGCTGGGAGACAGCCTGAGTGTTTACTTCCCTGTTAGGAAGGAACCTGTGCATCTGCTAATTAGTTCATTAATGCTGACTCTGGGATCTGTTCTGAGGATTGGCTGGAAGTCTCATGGCAAGCAAAGTTACACTAAACCCTGGCCTCCCACACTCCCCAGACAGGCTTTCCAGTCCTGTCCTATCTACAGGCTGGTTCTGTGGCTCCTCAGAATGGAGGAGCTTTGCCAGTTTTCCCAGCTGTAATGCCAGAGCCAAGGTGCCCATAGAGAGAGCCAGGCATCTTTTAATCAGAGGTGTGGAAGTAACACTTGCCCCCAGGTTTGTCTGTCATGGTGTGCCCAGGGCTCCTCACTTACTGTTTTATTAGTGAGCCCCATAGATGCAGCTGCTTGGAGATGCCTTTAGTGCTTGAGGCTGTCTTGTTTGGTGCTTGAAGCCCTTTGCCTGTCAGACTTGATTGGAGAGACCTAATGCAAACATCTTATTAACTAGGAAAACATTAATCAGTGGTGCCTTGGTTACTGTAGGCAGGAGAGGCTCTCAGAGGTTGCCTTTGCTCTTCTGTTGTCTCTCACTCACAGTGCATTTCAGAACAGGAAATCTGTTAAGACGGAGGGAGGGAGCTGTAGGTCTGCTGGTAGTACAGCTCTGGGCTCACCATGTCCACACAGGAGACAGGCTTTCCTGGGATCTACTCCCACTGCTGGGAAAAAAACTATTCTTGTGGTTAGAGTGGTGAGGCTGTGGATTTGTGCCTCCGCTATTCTTGTCTCTGCTCCTGACCCTGCGGCAGAGGTAGGTGGCATTTATATTTAGAAATGCTGAGCATCCACCACTCAGGTCGATGCAGATGGGGACTGTGAGCACCCAGGAACTCGTTGAACTGCCACCGGTTTTGTATGTGAAAACAAGTCAGGGCTGATAGTAATTGTAAAGTCTATGGTGCAATTGCTCATCCAGTGACAGAAGGTCCCCAGAGAGAAGGGATCAGATGGCCACAGGCTACATCCCTTTCATCCAGCCAGACAAACCCATCTTCGTTTCTTCTTTTCATCTCTGTCAGCAGCATATTTCCCTGTGTGCCTTTTTTAAATGTCTGCCACAAAACAGCTCCAGGCAGAGAATTAAAATCATACTATCATTATATTTCAGAAGACTTGGGCAACTACACTTTACTGTAATTGTAATTTTGAAAATACAAAAAGTCCAGGGGTTGTTTTGCCTAAATAGTTCCTGTTTCCCCAGATGCCCTTGCTGGTTCTGAGCTGAGAGGAGCACTGGGCTTGCACAAAGGGAGCTGGCAAAAGTCTTGCCTCTACATCTAACGAAAATCTTCACTGTCCATAGCTCCCTCTGACTTACCCACCTGTGCCATCTCAAGGCGTGCTTGTGTTTGTCAGCTTGGCACTTGTGGGGTAAAAACAGGAGGTGGAGGCAGAGGTGAAAGCAATGCTTGGGCGGTTGGAGTGTCAGCAGGATCCTCCTTGGATACCTCCCTCCCTGCCTGCCTCCGCAGCAGAGGAGTGTCAGAGCCAGCAGGATGAAGCAATGGGGCTAAAGCTGTCTCTCCTCGTGCCCAAAGTTAGAAGGAGTCTCCCTTTGGCAGGAAGGA
Source organism: Emberiza elegans (assembly GCA_024865655.1). NCBI lineage: Eukaryota > Metazoa > Chordata > Aves > Passeriformes > Fringillidae > Emberiza > Emberiza elegans. The sequence goes on along the minus strand of JALJVW010002597.1, from coordinate 19,047,344 downwards.
AGTTGGCTAACAGGAAGGACACAGGGGTATAATGGCCAGTGAAATGCGTGGGTGCTGTCTTCCAAGAATTATTTGCCCAAATGTCATCCTCCCCGTGGCTCCCTCGTGCCACTGGCAGCCCCTCTGCCTCAGGGAAGTCAGAGCTGTAGTAATAAGGCGCATCAGTTCCCAAGAGAGTGTGGCTCAGCTGTGAGAGCAGGAGAAGTCAAGCATGAGGAGTGGGGTGGCAGGCGGAAGATGGTGGGTGCCCTTTGGGCAGTGATCTGTATCCTGCTTATCAGGTGGGCAGGTAGAGAACAAACCCTGTGCACTCAAATGGTCTCTTCCAAACATCCATCTTTTCCTTGTGACCTACAGCTCCAAGTATCTGTCTCTTCCATGTAAGCAAACTCCTTTTCTGCTGACTTTGGTCCTGGTGGGACTGCTCTGTGTGGAAGTGAAGAGAGGGGCTTTCCAGCTGTGGGCCTGGCTGCCTCCGAGGGTACTGCAGGCTGATCCATTGTTGTGCCCCAGCCTCCAGACCACCTCAGCCTTTGTGAGGATTCACTGAGGAGACCCCGTCCTTCCCAACCTCACCTGGCAGATGCACAATTCCACCATCCTGGGAAAAGGATGAGTGTGGGACCAGCTCCTTGGAGGCGAAATGGGGTGTGAAGGGATCACCTGTTTTTGTTCCAGCACAAGAGAAAATCTCCCCATTTCCTTGGGCTCATGTCAGCCTCTGCCAGCTCTGGAGAGGCAGAGTTGATTCATGAGAGTGTGAAGTTAAGCACAGTTTCCTCTCTCTAGGACTGTATAGTCTATCTTAAACTTAAAAACATGTTTTCCTTCCTGCCCTTGCTGGTCCTTGGGCCGCACACCACTTTCTGCCATTGTACCTGATGTCATGGTGATGGAGAGGCTGGGGGCTGTGCCTCTGCAGGAGAGTGACTGTCTTCTGCATGGGGCTCTGTATGCAAAGCAGTGCAGCACCTCTGCAGGGGTGAGGGTTGAGGGACCCCAGCTCGATCACAGAAGGAAGACCTAGGCCTCCTTGAGATGGAAAATGGGACTGCGTGGTTTTGGTCGGGTGTGTGTTTCAGGGAGGGAGGGGAGCAGAGGAAGCCTGACTTCCTCCTTCCACCAGAGACAAGTGGTGCCCCATCTGCTGATAAGAAATCATGTGCCAGTGACTCGTGGGCTGAAATGCCTTAACGAGGGCTTGGGGACAGTTAATCGAGTAAAATCAGCCATGGGAGCTGATGTTCTGAACTCTTCACATGATGGTAGTGAAGAGGCCTCCCTTGCCTGCACGGGCTGTCCTGAGCATGAGGCTCATCTTCAAGGGGCCAAGAGCCACTTCTAACCATTCATTGGCATGTGCCAATCATAACCCTCTCCAGTCATGTGGTCTTGGGCTGGAGATCTTCCCTGAGCAGGGGAGTAGAGGTTGTTCCCATTCAGGTTGTCTGCTACAGTCTGGCTGCTTTCTCACTGTACAAGGGTGTTGCCAAACCCCTGTGGACCTGGGGGCGTGCTCAGAGCGTGACAGCTAAGATAAAAGAAAGGGAAGGAAGGAAAAATAAACAGAGGACTGGAGAGACTCAGTTTTAGGAGAAGGATTAAAGAAGTCAGATGCAGGGAGCACACCTTGTTGCTGGTCAGACTGGGAGTCCCCCTGCTTTGCTGGGCTGGGCTGTTGCCAGCTGCCCAGCAGTGGGATAGCCGTAGTTAATGGAAAGTGGAGATGCTCTTCATTTTACCAGAGGGTCTTCAGAAACCTTGCTTGACTGCCAGGATTCAATTTTGCTTGACTGCCAGGGTTCAAGTCCATCCCAAGTTATTCCCTAGCATGCTGCTAATTGTGGGGCATTATAGAAATGACCTGGGTCTGCCAGGAGGGAGCTTTTCCTGTGTCCAGCTCCCTGTCTCTGAACTCTCAGCTCTTCCTCTGTGTGTGCTCAGGAGTTTGGTAGACAGGAGAGCTTGGTGTCCCTCTAAGCAAGGCCAGGCAGCTCTGCACAAGTTGCTTTGGAATGCCCCAGAAGTTTCTGGCTGCTGCAGGGGTCACACACATGCAGCCTTGGAGTAAAGTGGTAAGTCCTGGCAGCCTTCTGAGCTTGTGCATGCAAGAGGTTTTTTTCCCTGTTTGGATGACTTCACCCTGGCCTAGAGGACGTTTCTTCAAACTTTCCACCTGCCTAGGTTTGCCTCAGAGCTGGGGACAAACACAGGGAACTTCAGTACAGAGGAAAGGAAAGAATGGCTGGAAATTTCCGTGTCCTGGGATGCAGAAGCCTGGCTGTAACAGATCAGCCAAGGTGCAGAGGGCTTCAGATCCTTGCACTCTGCAGGCGGGCTTGACTGCTACTGGGACAGGTTGAGCTCAGCTAATTAAACAAAAATTTGGTTTTTTTATTGGCTTGGGTCTGGGTTTTTTTAGTATAATGTGAAAAAATGAGGAGTCAGACATAACTGTGTAGGAAGAGCTTGTGGGCTGTGAGAGTGGTTGCTGTGTGCCTGTCAGTGAGCTGTGTGGGATGCTCTGTGTCACAGAGCTGGGAAGCCCCTCTGACTGGGGCACATCCAGAGCTGAAGGGGGACCCTGAGGCATCTTAGACCCACGGCTCACGCCTCATTAAAAGAAAATCCTGAGACAGTGAGGGTATCTGTGGGGCTGTAAATGATTGCTAGGGTGTTTTGTACAGGCTCTGGCAAAGTCCAGGCGCTTTCCTCTTGTAAGAGGCTCTCCTGACCTCAAGGTATCTCTTTGTGTACAGAAACTGTAGAATGTATTTGCCTCCCAGGGAGTCAGGTGTGAATTTGTTCTGCTTGAAATGGACTGTCCACAGTCAATGGACTTTTTGGGATGTTTGCTGCTTTTATTGAAGTTGTTCATTATGCTTCTCCGATGATGACTGGCCCCTGCTTGGGTAGGCTGACCTGTTTTCTGGCTTGGCCCATCTGTGCCTAGATAGTGGTATGGGACAGGCCCCTTGTTTTGCAGGAACAGCCCACATGCATCTGATGTTTAGTGCTTCTGCAATCCCAGAGCCACCATGTGCTCAGAAATGGAGCAAAATTCTCAAATATGTGGGTGCAGAATCCAGAGGTTGTGAGGTCAGGGTACCTTGTTGTCCCCACGTCACTGAAACACGAGGTGCCCACAGCCCTTCTGCCTCTCCTGCCAGTCAGCCTCCAGCTTCCCTCATCCTCAAGCACTCAGACCAGACCCTCTGCAGAGCATCCCAGGAAAGGTGAGACCGTCTCCTCTGCTCACCTGTCAGTTCCCATCCCTCGCTCTGGCCCTAGGAACAGAGGGCTGGGAAACAGCTGCTGCCCAGACTGGAGATCAGGAATGTTGAGCTCAATGCTCAACATCCCTCTAGCTGCAACCTAGTCCCATCAGTCTCCCTTCAGTCCCATCCCCAACCGCCCCTCCACTCAAATTCAAGCTGTGCCCTTCCCAGGGAAGGGGCCATGAAACCTGCAGGGCAGGAACACAGAAGATGGGATAAGGCAGCTGAGATCCACTGCTCCCTTGGAGCTGCCAGAGGGCAGCTGGAACAGCTTGATGGAGCAGGGCAGCATTGCGTTGGTATGAGGGGAGGAAGGAAAGGAGCCAGGCTGGGCTGGTTCAGGGCTGCAGGGCAGGATGAGCTGTGCTTGCTAAGCCGCTGGCAGAGGTTCATGCTCGTGGCTGAGGAAGCGGTTAGCAGTGCAGGTTACAGGGCTGGAACTGGAGAGCAGGGTAAGTGTGGAATTCCCCTGCTCTTTTCCTCCTCCCTTGCTTGCTTTTTTTTTTATTGCTACTGGGCCATTTCCTCCCCTGAACAAGTTTCTCTTGTGTGAATTGTTTGCATGATCTACTGCTCCACTCAGCCAAAACAAGGAGCTGGGAATGAGCTGTTCCTGCTGCAGGCAGGGACCTTATCTAGAGAGGGAAGAACTTTTCAAAGCAAATTCAATTGAAAGCTGGATCCCCTGATTAAGGTGCTTCTGGGGTGATACGGTGAAGGGTGAGGCTGCTTTGTGGACAAGGTATCTTGCTCCACAGATGGGGGGATCTGCATGGTCAGCTCCTTTTCTAGAGAGATGGAAAAGGATAGCCGGAGAACTGGTGAGACTTCATCTGTTGTGATTGTGTCAGAGCTGGGTGTCACCCCTTACCCTGTTCTCCTGCCTCCAGTCCTCATGTGTGGACACTTTTCCTGCTGGACACTTAAGGTCACTCAGAAGTTGGAGATGGACAGCACTGTGGAAATGGATGCTTTCCTGTGCCTAAGCTAGGACCACTTTGGGTATGGCATGTTCATTCCCTGGGATATTCCCGGGGTAGCCCCAACCTCTCTGCTGCAGGGGTAGATCACTTTGTGCCGGGGATGTCCTGTGCCTTTGTGATTCAGAGTGTTGAGTCCCCTTATGCCAGGACAGAGTTGGTGAGCAAGTGGAAAAGCTGAGAATGAACCCAGCAGTCTGTGCTCCTGCTGTGTTTCCCTTGCTCACAGCTCCTCCATCCGTGCCCTTTTCAAGACTCCCTGTTGCCCTTTCTGACTGTTCCTGCTGGACACCCAGCCCTGTGGATGCAGCCAGGAGCACTTCGGGCAAGAGCATGGGGAGGGAGGGGGCAGGCAAGTGGAGGAAAGCAGAGGAGAGATGTGCAGGCAGCCCGGGATGGGCAAGGATCTGAGTATGGCAGGACGGAGGGCTTGTTTTGCCAAGGGCACACTGCTGTGGCTGGGCACGGAGAGGTTCTGGCAGAGAGAGCGGGTCTCTCCATCGCCATGCCCTGGCTCTGGCACACCGTGTGCCAGCACACAGCGGCCCACCAGCAGCTGGACCACGCGGCTGCTGTGACACAGAGAGAGGTGGAAAAAAGTGGAGATTGGCACGATGCCTGCGCCTCGATGCCTGCGCCTCACGTCTCCCGGGTGTAAGAGGTTTCCTGAGTGAGGAGACAATCCCAATGCCTGGCTGGCAGCACTGCCGGTGGCACAGAATGCCAGTGCACTTGTGCCCATGGTGAGCTCCTCCCAGCCCACTGGCCTTGTGATGATTCCCCCAAGTAGCTCAGGCTCTTGCAGCCATTTCAGGAAGTTGAGGGCTGATAATGAGGAAAGGCGGGAACGAATGCAGAAATGAAAGCCCAGGAGGAGGCTGCATCCGGGTGGAGAAGGAAGGAGGAGGGGGAAAGCCATCCTTCAAAGCAGGCCCATCCCAGCTGAGAGGTGAAAGCGGGAGCTCTGGCCGGGGGAATGGTCACCCCCGTTGCCTCTGCGGCGGGGATGCCCAAACTAGCTCAGTGTCAGCCCAGCCCCGAGCGGCTCCAGTGCCTTGTTGAGCTGCAAAGGCAGCCAAGCCAGGGACAGCGAGGTGCTGGCAGTGGCAGAGGCTGCTCGGGGGTTTCCATCTCCCCCGGGTGACCGCCCCGCTCGTCCCCACATGACAGTGCAGCGTGGCGTGGGTAGTGACAGAGGGGCCCGGGGGATTCCTGGGGCACCAGGGCTGTCTGCCGTGGGACACAAGCATGAGCGCTGCTCTCTCCCCTGGGAGCCCAGCGAGGCTCTGGAAAGCAAAAGCACCAGCGGTTTAAAGTTCAGGCTGAATTGCCGTGGAAAGTCCCTCATTTGAGCAGTCTTAACTCTGCTGTACCTGAAGAAGGCAGATCCTGCAGCCTCTTCCCGGACGTGGTGCCTGGGAGCAGGTTTGGAGAAACAGGGGCCGTCCCTGCAAGTGTGCAAAGGACACCTCAGCTGAGGTGCTACCACAGGGCCTGATGCCAAACCCAGCAGGGAACCTCCCTGCTCAGATCGTACCTAAGCTAGGTCAGTAAAAGCCTGATGAGGGGAGGGCTGTCCTTACAGCTGGTTGTCTTGTTCCTGGGCTGGGCCCCTTGGCTGTGCCTCTGCCTCATGGTCCATGGAGGGTGGCCAGACCCTGCCCATGGCCCCTGCTTGCAGCCCCTTCCCCTGCCCTGGGAGTGAGGGGCCACCCCATGGCTCTGCAGAGGCAAACAAGTGTGGGTGGCCTCCCCTTCCCGTGGGGAATTCCCTGCTGCAACATAACCTGGGGCTTCCCCGGGGACAAAGCCTCTCCTGTTGGGCACAGCCTGTCCCTGGCAGCAGGTGGAGAGGAACTGGTCTTTAGAAACTGTAGAATGTATTTTGCCTTCAAAATCAGGTTTCAGCTGAAGATGCCTGGGGTTCCAGATGCTGGCTTGATCTTCAAGCAGGACTTGGGAGGAGGTCAATAAAAGATGTTCTTGGGGACCGGCCTCTGAGCTTCTCAGCACATTCATGTCCCAGTGCAACTGGCAAAAAGACAGCCCCAGCCCCACTTCTTGTCTGCAGTTCTTCAGGGCCAGGTGCTGTTCTCCTGCCTGTGGAGGGATGCTCTTTATGTCCCACGGTGCAGGTGGCATCCCAAAGCTGGGCTGTCTGGAGAGTGGGGTGTCTTGTCAGGGCTGGCACAGCTCTCACCCTCCATCTCTTGGCCATGTCAGTCTCCACCAAAGCAGCATGGGTGGCAGAGCCCAGCCTTCAGTTTGGAGCTGGTTCCTTCTGGAGACAGAGGCCACCCAGGGCAGTGCTGAGGGGTCAGCAGGCTGAGCTCATGCCTGCCCTGCTGTGCAGAGTGGGAGATGCTGCCTGCTGACCACCGTGGCCAGGTTTGGCCTGTGGGGCTGCCCTGTGGTGGGAGGATGGGCCCTTCAGTGTGGGGGGCTGGGAGACAGGAGGTTGGCAGGGGAGACTGGAAATTCCCTCTCAGCTCTGCCTCTGTTCTGCTCTCGCTTCTCTTCTGACTGTGCAGGGGCTGTCTGGAAATCAGACCTGTCCTTGGGCTGGGGGACTCGGGTGCCTGGCCACCCCATAGCTGTGGGGACCACAGTCCTGAGGACCAGAGCTCCCTGCCTGCCACCAAGCTCTGACAGCTGCACCTCTGGTGTCCCTCTGAGCTGGCGGGCTGCGTGCCAGCCCTGCCATGACAGTGCTGAAAGGGAAGGATGTGGGGGAGAGAAGAGGAAATCAGTGTGGGACCGGCAGATTGCCTGCCATATGGACTGTGCCATGCAGGTGATCTTGGACCAGCCCTGGGCTCCTGCCCAGCTTTGACTGTTTGCCTTTGTGGAGGGGAAAGCAGAAGTACAGTGTGCAGCTGGCAGGAGGGAACTGGAATTCCCCGGGTAGCTGCCAGAGCCCAGACCTCTCTCCACAGCCACTGGACTCTGGGAAATACATCCCAGGCTCTTTGGACCTACATCAAAGGCTTGGAGGCCTGGCTTTGGGCAGTGCTAGATTGAAACTTTACACATGCTGTGAGGTCTGATGGAGGACCCTGTGTTGCTTAGCAGGGACAGGAGGGTCTGTTCCCCGTGGGGATCAGAGTGAAGGACTGCCATGTGGAGCCTCAGACCATGTTCCTGCCTTAGCCTTCTGCTGAGCTTCCTCAGGGAGAGGGCAAGATGGAGTACCTCCAAGCTGGAGGGAAGGAGACTGGAGGAAGCAGGGACATTATTCCTTCATGCAGCAGGGAAGGGTCTCTGCTCCTGAGCATGGCACTCAGGACTTATTTCTCTTTTTTTTCTCTCCTGTAACCTTTAACCCTCTGTAGGTTGGTTCATCTGGCCATTATCCACTGTGTCCCAGCTGTAGCACTCTGCTGCATCGCTCAGCTACCCAGGGAGGTGCTGGAGATCCAAAATGATCTTTTCCAGGTATGCTGTTGTGATAGGCAGAAGATGGGAGGAAAAGAAATGCCATAGGCTGTTCCCTGGATAGTTGCTCAATCCATCTGCCCCTTCCCCAGGAGCCCACACCTGCTTCCCCCGGAGCATGGTGAAGGTCCTGTGTGTGCAGTCTCTTTGCAGGGAGGGGAATAAGGGAGGTGGAGTTACCCTGAGAGAGAAATGTGACAGCTCCCAGCTCTGTGGGGTAAAGAGTTTCTTTGCAAGGCCCCAGGACATTGCAGACACCCATGGAAGAGGCATGGCTTGAATGTGGCAAGGTAGATAACTTGGGAGAATGAGATGTCTCAATGGATGATCCATGAGCTGAGGTGCAGGGGAACAGCAAGCCGTGTGACCCCACCAGTGCCAGCCACATGTAATGTCACCACAGGGGTGGGGGTGTCCTGCGTGGCAGTCAGCTCTGGCTGCCAGGCTAGCTCCTAGAGACCTGTGGGGCTCATCACACCTCCTGTCCTAAGGGCATCCTCCCCTGTGGCAACAGCTCTCTGGCCACAGAGAGAAACACAACTTTCCCAGGCATTGTTCTGGGAAAGGATGTGAGAAGATCAGAGAAAAGAATGAGAAACAATTCTTATCTTAACGTACTACACCTAGTATTGTGAACAAGTAGAATGTGTTACAGAGATTTGTTTACCAAAGGGCAGTTTCTTAATTAACCAATAGTGATAGTATTTTAATTAGAGGACCAGTTAGGTCCAGCTCTATCATAACTGTCTATAAAAGCATGGGTTTCTTAATAAATAAAAAAAATCAACCTTCTATAAATCATAAAGTCCATATCACTTATTACCCAGCTGGGGACCCCTTGGGTGACATCTCTCCCCTCTCTAATTTCTCTCCAGACCCCACTCCACCTGGCTGTGTACCTGGAGCAGCCCAGCGTGATCCAGGCACTGATCCACAAGGGAGTGAACCCTGGGCTGCAGGACCGAAATGGCAACACCCCGCTGCACCTGGCCTGCGAGCAGCAGCACCTGCAGTGCGCCCAGCAGCTGCTGGAGGGCACAGCCACGCCGGATGGCACAGCTCAGCCCCGTGGGCACCACCAGGACCTGCAGCTCCAGAACTGGCAAGGTGGGACCTGGGGGGAGCACAGTGGCAGAGCTGGTGGCCAGATTAGGGCAGAGACCATGAGATGTGTATGCAGGGTCCAGGAGCACAGCAGAATGGGAATGCAGCTGGGATTGGTGTGCCCCAGGGTGGTCTGTGCTGACTGTGGCTCTCTCTTCTGCCTCTCCATCACAGGCTTGGCCTGTCTGCACATCAGTACCTTGAAAGGGAACATCCCAATGATGTCTCTGCTGCTGGAGAGTGGTGCCAACATTGATGTTCGGGTAAGACTGGGCATGTGGGATATTTTATAAATGCTGGGGTGGTGGGTCTCTCCTTTGGACAGTCCATTCAGCCCTGGGCCAGGCACTGCTGTGAGGCTTGGGAGCACTGAATTTTGAGGGAGCAGAGGGTAAAGGTCCTTGAGAGGTTGTTGGGTGCTGTGAAAGCAATCAGGGTGGGGACTGCCCTCTGCACCCAGTCAAGGGGGTGTGGGTGGGTGCTGCAGGGCCCAGCTGAGGGGACCCCCCACCCACACCCTTGTGATCTGTGGGTTGCAGGAGGGCACGAGCGGGAAGACCCCGTTGCACCTGGCTGTGGAGTGCCACAACCGTAGGGCTGTGCAGTTCCTGCTGCGCCATGGGGCCTACGTGGATGCCCAGATGTACAACGGGTGCACTCCGCTCCACCTGGCCGTGGGCCGCAGGGACGCTGCCATCGCCGCCATCCTCTCCCACTCCGGGGCCGACACCCTGCTGAGGAACATGGAGAACGAGACAGCTCAGGACCTGGCTGATGGCAACGATGATGTGAGTCCCCGTGGGGGGAAGCCTGTGCCTCTGCAAGTGTGTCAGGGGGTGCAGGAGTTGGATGATTAGAGGGACCCTCCTAAAAGGAGTTTCCAGCTGTTCCTATCCTTCCCTGTATGTTGTAAGCATTGGCTCTGTGATGTGTGGGATAACTGCCTTGAGCCCTAGGAAAAGCTTAGATAAGGCTTCTTGGCACTTCCCTGGGGATGTGGGAGACTGGAGGACTGGGTGGGGTGAAGATTTGGGCCCCTAACCCAGCATGGTGGAGACACACCCCTGGATGCTTACATGTTCATACCCTTGGTCTTTGCAGCTCCTTGCCTTGCTGCCCTTCGATGACCTGAAGATCTCAGGGAAGCCTGTTGTGTGCTCTGAATGAGCAGTTGGACTCCTTTAGCCCGTCGGGCTGCCTCCTTCCTCTGTGCTGCTGCCCTGCTGCCCACTAAGATGTTGTCTGCCTGCAGTTCAGTGGGAGCAGTGACACTTCAGGAGACTTATCCCAGGGCCCCTCCCCTCTTTGGAAATGTTTTGTTTGCCTCAGGCTGCCTTCCCAGATGGAAGAAGGTGGCATTATGAGCACTACATAGGGGAGGCTTTTCTTTTAGAATCTCTGCACTGTAGCAGGACTGAATTTCCCCCTCCTGCTGTGGGTCTGACTTGTGGGGATCTCCAGCATACACAGGGAAGGACAAGAGAGGACTCATTTTCACACTGTAGGCCGGACAGAGCATCGTCTGGCACCCCATCAGAATAAGTGTGGGGTGAGGAGAGTCAACAGTCACTAAATAAATGTTTGTTGTTGCTGTGGGCACCAGAGGTCTCATGTGATCGAAGCCACCGCACACCCCACAGCATCAGGAGGCTGTGCATCACCGCGGGGGCTTGGGGACTTGAGGCTACAGGGCTTTCCCCAGTCTGCCTGCTCCCTCAGTCCTTCACACCGCAGAAGGTGAGTGGGAGCACAGGGCCTTCCCCTCTTGCAGAGCCTTTCTAGTGCTCAGGGCAGGCTGGAGATTCCAGCAAGGTGCTCTGTCCCCATGCTGTCTTGCCAAACATCTGCCTGCAGGCCTGGAGAAAGAGCATAGGAGATGCTGCATACCAGGTTGTGGATCTCTGCTTCTGCCATTGTGCCTTACACCTTGCTGTTTTACTGTGCTGTCATTTCCTCTCTCACAGAGGACAGGAAGATCCTGCCCCCTCTCCTGCCTTGGAAGGGGGTTTAAAAACTTAGGGTATGGGTCTTCCCTGGCTTTTAGATCCTCCCAGGCCGAAAGTGGAAGAGGTGGCAGCATCTTCCCATCCCTTCTGTTGTTCGGCTCACCACCCTTCCCTGCCACTTACTTTTCCAGCCAGAGGAGCACATGCAATGCATTAGGAAATCAGCCAAAGGTGCTGTGGGAATGGAGGCACAGATGACTTACCCCATCTCAGCCAGGAAAATTCCTCACTTGTTGCTGGGAGCAACTGCTATTGTTTGGGACAAATACTGGATGGTGCAATGGACCAGGATGCTCTGGAGTGAGCTCTTGTCTTCTTCCTCCCCTCTTGTAAGGGAATGCTGCCAGGAAAGCAACATAAAGACCCCCCAGGCCTCTGGACCTTGCCTGGTTTCCTCAGCAGTCCAGGGCAGCATTGCTCTGTTTATTTTGAATCTTTGCATCTCACCTTTTGGCAGGGCCTCAACCCTGCTGCAAACCCATGAGGCTGTTTTAAGGACATCTTTCACAAGGGACACGAGGCACTTCCAGGCTGCCCAGAGAAGCGATGACCGATGCTGCGGGGCAGTATGGGGTGGTGTGGCCAGGGCTGTAGCTGGGAGCAAAGGGAAAAGGCAGAAACAAGTCATCTGCACTTTTTTGTTTGTTGTGTTATTTTAAAATAAAACTTTGTTTTAAAAAGGTGTCTTGTAAAACATCACTTGAGTGCTGGCTCCAGCCAGCCCTGCAGCCATGCCTGGGGCTGGGATAGGGGATTTGGAAGCAGGGCTGACTGACTGCAGCCCCCTGGCAGCACCTGCACCAGGGACCAGCTGTGGCTGTGCCCAGTGCAGGGCTAACCTGAGACAGGGGGCAGGGATGGGGCTGGGGGTCAGCTTTGAAGGCTTTTAGTTTGAATCAAGAATAGTGTGGCCATCAGGACTAGGGAAGTCATCATCCCTGTGCATTTGTGAGGCCTCCCGTCGTGTCCTGTGTCCAGTTCTGGGCCCATCACTTCAAGAGGGGTGCTGGAGCATGGTCTAGAGAAGGACAACAGAGCTGGTGAAGGAAGGGTTTGGAGCAAAAGCCCTATGATGAGCTGCTAGGGAACTGGGAGTGTTTAGCCTGGAGATAAGGAGGCTCAGGGAACCTTGTCACTCTACACCTCCCTGAAAGGCGGATGTAGCCAGGTGGGGATCGGCCTTTTTTCCAGGCAAACAGTGCCAGGACAAGAGGACATAGCCTCAAGCTGTGCCAGGGGAGATTTAGGTAGGAGGAATTTCTCTACAGAGAGGGCGATGAGACATTGGAATGGACAGGCCAAGGAACGTGGCGGAGTCACCTTCGCTGGAGGTGTTTAAGGAAAGATTGGCTGTGGCGCTCAATGCTACGGTCTAGCTGAGACGGTGGTGTTCGCTCATCGCTCGGGCTCCACGGTCTCAGCTCTCTTCCAGCCTGGCTGATCCTGCGCTCCTGTGGCCGCGGCCCGCCCCGCCCCGCCGGCCGCGCTCCCTCCGGAGCGGCAGGGGCGCTGTGGGCGCGCAGCGCGCCCGCCGGGCGGGGTTCCGCCGCCGCCGCCGGGGAGCGGAGCCGAGGGGAGCCGGCCGACGCCGGGCCGGGGCCGGGGCCGGGCCGCAGGTGGGTAACGAGGCCGGGGCGGGCGCGGAGGGCGGGCCGGCCCGCGGGCGGCAGCTCCCTGCGAAGGCTGCGCCGCGCTGCCGGCCTGCTCGCTGCGAACGTGGCCGCCGGGCAGGGAGGCGGCGCCGGGGCCACGCTCGTCCCGCGCCCGGCCGCTCGCTGCTTCTCCCGCGGGGCCACCGGAGCCTCGGGCAGAGAAGCCCCGAAGCGGCAGGCGTAGGGCTCGCCCCTCCCGGGAGCCCCGCGCCGTGCCCGGGCGGGGGTGCCCCGCGGCCGGCGGGGAGCGGCGGGGAGCCCGTGCCTCTGCGGTGGCCCCCGGGCAGAGGCGGCTGTCCGCCCTGGGGGGACAGGGGCAGGCAGCCCTGCGACCCGGCTGCGTGCAGGGACAGGGACAGGGAGATGGCGAGATGTTAGTATGGACTTGTCAGCTCCAAGCTTGCATTTGACCTCAGCCCTTCCAGGCGCTGGAGGCGCGCTGAAGAGCATCAGGGCTGTGGGCAGGGATCTTTGTCAGAGCCGGGACCCAGACTGTCCATGCCAGGCAGAGGGCTGGGTGCCAGCCCGGCTCTGAAGCGGTGCCTTTGAGAGCTGCCCTTGCAGTGCCCAGGGGAGCAGCGGCCGGCTCCGTTGTCTCGGCTCCTGGGCTGCTCCGCAGAATAAGGCTCCTTTCATGCCTCAGCATGCTGCCTGCTCGGCCCCCCCGCTTTCTACCTGTAACACTGGCGTCCCTGTTCCTTCCCAGCCTGGGCAGAGAGGGCAGGGGCTGCTGCACTGAGTCAGCTCTCAGGGCCTGGGAATTGCTAGCGCAGGCATAGAGAGCCATTGTCCCTCCATATCCTCCTCTTCACGGTCGCTGTGGGAGAGCGGAGCTGATTCTCTGCCCATGGCAGCGCTGCAGGAGCTGGCGGGGTAACAGCAGGCACAGTCATGCTGAATGGAGCTTGCACAGTCCCTCTCAAGTTGCAATGTGGCAACAGACCCTGTCATTTATATCTGACTTCTGCAAAAGTGAACGGCATTTCTGCACCGCACTGTCAGCCACAGTTACTTAATACGGACAAACCCAGGAGCACTGAGCCCTGGTTTTGCATCCCACAGCATCTGTACAGCCTGCGATGGTGCCCCTGCAGCAGGAGAGATTGAGTGGAGGTGTCAGACTGTCTTTTCCAGGGGAGGGGGAAGACAGAGGGGTAGGAAGCAGGCAAAGAAATCCACCCCTAGCCATGTGCACCTCTCCCTGGTCTGGGAATTTCTATGTCTTTTAAGTCACAGAAGGGAGTTTTCTGGGTGAAACACAGCCCCAGCTTTGGTCAGGTTATTGAACTCCAAGGGCCTGGCCGAGTAGCTGAGAATGAGAAAAGTCCCTGAGGTCTTTCCCAAGAGGTTGATGGGAGTGCTTGCTCATGAAATGGCAGGGGACTTTCTTGCCTTTAAAGTCCTTAAAGTTTGGAATTTTCTAAGTAAAGTCCCTAGGTTTGTAAATTTCTGTGTTTCGTGTGGGGGCTACTAGAAGTCACAGTTATACAATATTGGGGCCTAAATTCCTCTGACTCGCTTGTTTCAGGTGGAGGAGGAATTAACATCTGTGTTGCTTTCAGTCGCAGGAGCTTTTCTGGTGTATGTTTATGTAGCCAGCCCACAGCACTCTCACCTGGTCCCCAAGGAACTGGGAGGCTTTTTCAGCCGAGGGAACTGGGGCAGGGATGTAGCATGGACCAGGGAAATGTTCTACCCTGATGCAGGAATTTGCAGCTTGCTTTGTGAGGGGGGATGCAGGTGGCCTTGGGTGTAGGAAGTTGTTGCCTGCTTGCTCATTCTGTTGAATACCTGGTGCCTCTGAATATTGCAGGTTTGCCTCTGTGAGAGAGAGGACAGTGAAGGGAAGAACTCCTCCAAGGACTATTAAAGCTGTTTTAAAGCTGGCTAGATCACTTCCTACAGCTACAGCTGAAGAATATCAGCTATACCTCATTGCATAGTCCTGGTAAAATCCCAACCAGACAGCTGGTAGGAAAGTTCCTTTCCAGCCTTGCTCTCTGGCTGTGTTTTGTCAAGTGGGTGAACCCTGGTAATTTCCTCTGAGCTGAGAGGAATGCCTTGGCACACTTCCAGGGCTGCATGGGGAGCTGGGGGAGGCTGGCAGCCCCAAACCCTGCCTCTCATCCATTCACCTGGTGTAGCTGGAGGGGAAAGTTCTGAACTGTTTGCTCCCAGAGGAAGGTTGCTCATTGCCACAGGCTTGAAACATGAGCTTCCAGGTAGGAGTAAATTCTTCTGTTCAGTGACCTTTTCCTTTTCCACCCAAAAGCTGTGCTAAAGTTTAACTTATAAAGGTGAGGTGTGAGGTGCTCCTTACATTTGGAGTAAGAGCGTAGTCAAAACCAGATGGTTACAACAATGTTCTCTCTAATCCTGGGAATCCAAGGCTCTAAGTCCACATGTTCCAGAGCAACCACCTTTACCAGAAACAAACACAGATGTCTGGCCTGTGCTTTTCAGCTCCAGAGGACTCTTCCTATACTCTGTGTGATGCCAGCATCACTGTTGTCACTGCAGTGGGTCTGGGTGGCCGTATTACAGGGGATGAGGATCAGGCTGGATGGGGGGGTGTTACAGGCATGTGGAGTGGAGCTGCCCGTGTACCAGTAGCCCACCACCTGCCTCTTTCTCTCTCCGCAGATTTTGCATTCCCCTCCTGCTGGCCTCCCTCCCTGCGATGGCTGCAGGTGAAGAGATCGCCCCTGCCCTGCAGGACTCGTGGGGGGACTTCTGGCTCTTCCGTTTCTTTGTTAATGCTGCTGGCTATGCCAGCATTGTGGTACCGGGCTTCCTCCTCATCCAGTACTTCAAGAGAAGGAACTACTTGGAGACAGGTAGGAGTGGGAGCTTCCCTTCCTCAGCCTGCATTGTCAGGCTTGAGCCTCTCACAGAGCTGTGTCCCAGTGCTGTCCAGCCGCTATCCTGAAACAAATTTCTCTGAGGCCTCCGTGCTAGCAGATCAGGAGGCTAGTGAGGAGGAAGGCTTCACCTCAGGCTGGTGCAACATGTGGTGCCCAGGCTTTGGTTAATTATGCCTCCATCTTCTCTTACCCTGTTCAGGCCGAGGCATTTGCTTCCCTGTCATCAAATCCTGTGTGTTTGGCTCTGACGTGAAGTCTGTACATCAGGACGATGGCTCCCTGCCACCCCGAGCAGAGCCCACAGAGTCCTCCACAGCACGACAGATCTTCAAGCTGCTCTGCTGTGCTGTTGGTCTACAGGTAGGGGTCCTGTGCATGTGTGGCTGTCCCATTCTGGAAGGAGGAAGTGGCCAGTGGCTTAATGACTGTCAGTTCTTTGGAGACCAAGCATGCAGTGCTGTCCTTGATCAAGGCAGGGTTGGAGGATGGGATAGGACAGTTCCACCTCCTAAGAGCTGTGGAGGTCCATTTAGCTTTTGTCATTTTGGTTGGAGCATCCTGTCTGTCTGATCACAGTCCTCTAGAGCCTCTGAAAATTCTGTGATTCAGCAGGTTGTTAAGGCTGCTTTTGTTCTGGCTCTGATGTCAGATCAGCACATAGTTTGAGCCCTCTTTTATCCCAGGCTCTCCCATGGGTCACTGTCTGGGGCTGATGCATTCTACCTTGATGGATTGAATTTGAGTACTGGAGAGAAAATACTTAATTCAGCTACACATAAACAGGAATTTAAAATCTTAGATTCCCCAAGTCTCAGCCACAGCCTGAGCATCATGAGGAAGGGCAACTTTTTTGATCTATGAGGACAAAAAATAGCAGTGTGGGCAGTGAGATGGAAAAACCCAGGTGTCCTGCAGCCTCACTTCACTCTCTGGCTTACTCCCCCAGCCTATTCAGACATGCTGTGGGCCACCAAATTCTTCCATCTCTCTGTGTCTTCCTTTCTTGGGAGATGTGTGGTGAGAGGAAGTCTGTTATTCTGTAAGTGGCTTGGTGTTGTTGCACCAAAAGTAGTGGAGGTGACAACCAGGACAGTGATCATCCCTCGTGGACAATTTTGT
The DNA here is from genome assembly GCA_024865655.1 of Emberiza elegans. Taxonomy (NCBI): domain Eukaryota; kingdom Metazoa; phylum Chordata; class Aves; order Passeriformes; family Fringillidae; genus Emberiza; species Emberiza elegans. The sequence goes on along the minus strand of JALJVW010002597.1, from coordinate 19,030,906 downwards.
CTGCTGGTTTTGAAACTAGAATTGATTTGGATGTAAAAACCAGGCTTAGGGAGCTGGAAGTGAAAACCAATGCAGAGGCCACTGGGAAAACTGCCAGGACCTGCCGCAGGGAGCTGGCACCAAAACGGCAGCTGTGTATCAGTAATGTTCCCTGATTCGGTCAGTCTGGTTCCACAGGCTTAAAGCAGCTCAAAGCTAACTGCTTGCTCTCACCAGGATGTTTGCATTGTGGGCTTTTCTCCCCTGCCCACTGAGCAGCTGTGCTTTGGAACAATTTGTTCCTGGTTGTAACCACGTGGGACAGCACGTTCCCTCAGAAGGGTGGAGTGGGGGTGGTCCTGTCTCCCAGTGTCTCAGGGAAGCATTGCCATGCAGACGGTGAGCAACACTGGGGATCTCAGGACTTCTGCTGGTCAGAGTGACCCTGAGATGCGTTAGAAAGTCTCATTTCCCAGCCTGGCAGTCAAAGGAGGAGTCAGAATTCTTCTGTTCTCATTCTCAAGGTTGTTTATTGTTTATCTATAAAATTCTTTCTCTGACCTGCCAAGGTCCGTTCAGCAGGTCAGACAGAGACACACTGGCTGCCCTGGGGGTGGTGTTATCTTTTATACTAAAAACTACATGTACGTTATTTACCATAGCTTCCCAATACCTATCACCTATGCCAGACAGTGAGTTTCTGCCTTAAACCAATCCAAAAGTGCCAGCATCACAGCAGAAGATGGAGGCCAAGAAGAAGAAGGAGAAAGACTGGACATGCCCAGATTCCTCCATCTTGCCTCCTGAACCCCCATTCTAAAAACCCAAAAAAATCTATTTTTCATCCCGTGACAAACTAATTATTATTCTACTTAGACTTTCGTGGCTTGCAGATCCTCATATAAGGTTGGTAATTTTTTCCATGGGTCATAATCAAAGTCTTGGGCATCTTGAGCTCTGTGCCAAGGTCTCTGAGCCCCTTGGCAGGAGTTCAGGCAATCCAGGACAGCCAGAGGGATATCCTGAATTCCGACATGGGGAAAGCAAGGATCTCCTGGGGTCTGTTCTTCCTGTTGTTGCTGGCAACTGCTGTTGTGGGTCCTGACTCTGACTATGCTCCTGCTGCTTTGCAGGCTTCCTACCTCACATGGGGTGTCCTCCAGGAGCGTGTGATGACGAAAACGTATGGTACCACTGAAACAGACCCTGGAGAGCAGTTCAAGGACTCCCAGTTCCTCGTGTTCATGAACCGCATCCTGGCCTTCACAGTGGCTGGTCTGTACTGCGCCCTGACCAAGCAGCCACGCCATGGGGCTCCTATGTACAAATACTCCTTTGCCTCCCTCTCCAACATCCTCAGCAGCTGGTGTCAGTATGAGGCACTCAAATACATCAGCTTCCCCACCCAAGTGCTGGCCAAGGCCTCCAAAGTGATCCCAGTGATGATGATGGGCAAATTGGTGTCACGCAAGAGTTACGAGTACTGGGAGTACCTGACTGCCGCCCTCATCTCCGTGGGCGTCAGCATGTTCCTGCTCTCCAGCGCTCCTAACAGGACGGTGTCCACTGTCACCACTTTCTCTGGCATAGTGCTCCTGGCTGGCTACATAATCTTCGACAGCTTCACCTCCAACTGGCAGGACGCTCTCTTCACCTACAAGATGTCTCCTGTGCAGATGATGTTTGGTGTCAACGTCTTCTCCTGCCTTTTCACCGTGGGCTCGCTCCTGGAGCAGGGTGCCTTGCTGGAGTCGCTGCGCTTCATGGCCCGCCACTCGGAGTTCACCGCCCACGCCGTGCTGCTCTCCGTGTGCTCTGCCTGCGGCCAGCTCTTCATCTTCTACACCATCAACCAGTTCGGGGCAGCTGTCTTCACCATCATCATGACACTCCGACAGGCCTTTGCCATCCTCCTCTCCTGCCTCATCTACGGGCACACTGTCACTGTGGTGGGTGGGCTGGGCATAGCTGTTGTCTTCATGGCCCTCTTCCTGCGTGTCTACGCCCGCAGCCGCATGAAGAAGCGCAGTAAGAAGCTCCCGCCGGGCGAGACCCCTGTTCAAAAGGTCTAAGGAAGCTGAGGCCATGGCATTTAAGCCATGCCCGCTGTCCTGCCTCCACTTGAAGGCGTTTGCTGGATTTCTCAGAACCCACTGAGAAGAAGAGTGGGGTATGGACCCAGGCAGGACCAGTGACTCAGTTTTCCACCTGCTTTTCCTGGGAAAGGGGCTGGAACAAGCCCAGGAAACGCTCTGGGCTGATGCAGCTCCAAACCTTTCCATTTGCCTTAATAGGTCGAAGACTTTCAGCCAAGGCACAGGCCTGGGGACACACCAGCATGGTGGTATTCCTGCCCCACCTCTGTCTTGTGGCTTCTCCCCAAAGTCACTGATGAACAAGGGAACTCTTCCCTGGCACTGTCTTGCCTCTGGCTAAAGCTCCTCCATTTCTGTTAGTACTACAGAGCTTGGCAGGAGGAAAGGGCAAGCAAAACACTAAGTTTCTTTTTGAAACACCTCTGAGTGAGGCAAGTCCCAAGCTGAGCCCATCGAAGGGTGGGGAGTGCTCTTCCTCCATTCCAGGAGGGGCTCTGGGTAGTACAGGCACAGCCAAGGGAAGGACTCCCAGCCTGTCCTACCCCAGGCCTGGGATTTGCTCTGAGAGGGCACTGCAGTGAAAGCCAGTACGTCCCAGTTTGGTTTTATCAATTCTTTACCCCTGCTCCAGGACACTTTTCTTTGCCCCCTCAGCCCAGGCTGATTTTTATGCAGTACCTGAGCGGGACAGTTCCCAGGGCTTGCTGAGTCCTTTGAGGTTGCTTTTTGGTTACATCTGCTGCTGTTAACAGGCCAAAGGCTGCACTGCCCAGAAGCCCCAGCACCACCTCGGGGTCCCTCAGTGCCATGGTTTCTGGGCTTTGCAGCTGCCATTCAGACAAGCACAAACAAGCCCTCTTTTTCCTGCCACCTGGAGGCACTGGCCCTGGTTTTCCCAGGGGCTGGCCAGAGTCTGTGCCTGGAGGGCTGGGTCACGGGGCAGAGCCCGCTTGCGGTGCCTTGATCCTGCTCCACAGACAGCCAGGGATGGAGCAGTGAAAGCTGTTCTTCCCCACAAGCCTGGGTTTTATCTGTCAATCCTTTTCTCATCAACACAACCTGACTGACAAACCAGCAGGTTTTGGTACTTTTGCAAGGCAACTTTTTTCTCTTTTTATTTTATTAAATTAAAAATATGCTGCATATACTGCCATTGGTGTAAATGTGGGGGTTTTTTTTTTGGTTGGTTGGGTTTTTGTTTCACGTACGTGGAAGGAGGGAAGAGATTTCCAACTCTTTCTGTGTCCCTAGTCTTCCTGGGACAGCAGAGTTGTCTTTCCAAATACACATGCCTCTCTCTGTGTCTGCCAAGGCTGGTATCAGCCAGGGTTGCACTCAAAGCTGCAAGGCCTGACAGGAGATCATTGCACACTCAACTGGGGAGCACAGCCAGGTTTGGAATGCTGCTTGTGCTGGTGGGCAGGTGAAGGAGCCATTAGCCTGAGCCTAGTTTGGCTCCTAGGTTCTCTGCATGGTGCAACTTAAGGAATTCCCAGTGGGTGTAGCTACCTAGAGGTGATAGAGGCCTGCTGAGCAGGTGCCAGCCAGGGCCAGCAGTGCTGCAGCACTTTGTGGGGTGTACTGCAGCAGCCAGAGCCGGGAGAGGCTTGAGGTATGGAAGGTCTGTGTTCCTGGAATGTGTGGGAGGCCTGGTGAAAAACTGTGTGTGGGCAAGGGTGAGTCTGGGGTCAGAGACAGGGCTGGGGCCTAACACAGCTAAGGAAAGGGGACACTCAGGTGAGGGTTATAAGGGAAACAGAGGAGATTAGGGACAGTGGTGACTTACCTGAGCCTGGAGGGATACCAGAGCTGGTGCTGACCACAGCCCAGGCTTCAGAGCACTTGGATCTCCAGCAGTTTTACCAGTGCTCCTTTTCTAGCTCTGAGCTTTTAGAGGTGCCTGTGCAACATCACAGGTTTTCATCCTGCCCTACAAATTCACTCAAATGTCTGCACCCACCACCTGCTGACAGACTGAAAATGGAATGTGATTTCCTTTGATTAAAAACAAAACAACAAAAAAACACAGTGCCAGGTTGGGAATGGGATAACCTTTCTAATTTAAATGTAGATTTAAACAAAACATTAGTGGAAAGAAGAAACCCAGGACATTTAACATATACATTTTTGTCAATTTTTACTGATTCACTATTTGGCAACACTTGCTATCAAGAGAGAAATCCTGGTTTTAAACAAATTGCTAGCTCAGCTCCACCACTGCCCTAGCAGGCTGCACCCACACAGCTGCCACACTGGCAGCACAGTCAGTGTCTGGGTGTGCACAAGGGATTCCAGCAGGCTCTGCCTCCCTGTTGAAGATGGATACTGGCTGAAGCCCATTCTGTTTTGTGCCTGTGGCAGCTGGCATGTGGGCAGCAAGAGAACTTAATGCAGCAGAAGAAGTTGTGTCACTGACAAACCCCAAGGGCCATTGTGGCCAGGGGTGACAAACCTCACAGAAGTGAGCTCTGTGCAAGGGGCAGCTCAGTCAGAGGTGATGTCCCAGGCTTCTCTTCTAGGACACAGATGGAAAGAAGACAGATACTGGCCAACACCCAATGGCTGCAGAAGGCCAGAAAGGGCAGGCTGGAGCTGGGAGGAAAGGAGTTGAGTCTTTGGCCCAACAGCTGAAGAGAGGCAGCTTGACTACAGTCCTGAGCTGTCACTCCACACCCTGCTCCACGCTGCAGTGGAACAGGCAGATGGCTCCTGCCACTGTCCTGCCCCAGAGGTGCTCAGGTCAAACCTGCCAGCAGCAGCTCAGGCCCTGGCACAGCTCAGCCAGCTGTCCCACACAGACTGGAAATTTGCTCCCAGGCTGGGGGACATCCAGCTCTCCAGGTGGAGAACTACTGCTCATTGGAGATGACCCCAGCTGCACAGCAGGTCATGTGTTCCTTCCACCCACTGCATCCTGCCAGGGCTTGGAAGAGAAAAAGATCTCCTAAAGCAGGGCTCAGCAAGCATTCAGGGCACAGACCTACACAGCACAGAGTCCAGTGCCCTCAGGCACAGGCTGAGACATTTTCCTTAGCAGAACATGAAACACAAGGGACTCCACCATGTAAATCATCAATTCTTTAATTCCAGTAGAACAAAAATCCAGAAAAATAATCAAACAAAACCCAACCAAAATACATAATGCTATCCTGGGGCTTCAGGGAGGCAGCAGTTTGGAGGAAGGGCTCTCCCACCCCAATGGAATAAGGACAGTGTGTGATGCCTACTGGTAACATGGGACACTCCATGAGGGGAGAGAGGGGAAGCCTGATGCCTCCTCACACCTCCACTCCCCATCAGCTGTTCCTACACAAGCAGAAAGACACAGACAGGCCTCAGGCTACCCAAATCACTACTAACAAACAGGGAATCATGCCCTCCTGCACCCTGCCAAAAACAACCAAACAGAGCCAAAGGAATAGACACCACCAAGAAGTCAGTGGCAGCTGGTGGGAGCAGACCATCTTCTAAGCAAACATGATAGAGCAGAGGTCTGGCAGGTGAAGGAAGAGCCTTCCTCCTTTAGTCTACCTCTTCCATACGGGATGTATCTTCATCTCCCTCCAGAGGGGGGATTTCCTCAGGGGCAGCTGCACTGGGCTCCTCTGCAGCCATCTCATCTTCATCTATCCCTGGGAGAGGGGAGGAAAGGAAGAGATAAGGCCTCCAAATGACACCTAATCCCAGATGTAGAGCCTCTCCCAGAGCAAACCTGGCTCCTACCCCCAGCCTGAGGAATGGGGCTATTAGCATCCAATACTTCACAGAATCATAGAGTATTCTGATTTGGAAGGGACCCACAAGGATCATTGAAGTCCTGCTCCTGGCTGTACACAGGACAGGCCCAAGAATCACACCGTGTACCTCAGAGTGTTGTCCAAACACTTCTTGAATGCTGGCAGGCTTGGTGCTGTGACCACTTCCCTGGGGAGTCTGTTCCTTGGCCAACCACTGTCTGGGCAAGAAACCTTTAACTAATATCCAACCTAAACCTCTCCTGACAAAGCTTCATGACATTCCCTCAGGTCCTGTTACCGGCCACCACAGAGAAGATATCAATGCAGGCCCCTCTGCTTCCCCTGGTGAGGAAGCTGTACACTGCAATGAGGTCACCTCTCAGTCTCCTTTCCTCCAGGCTAAAAACTAATAATTGCAAGTCAACATTGTTACAAGTTATTGTCAGCTCCAGCATTAATCCTGAATCAGTAGCATCTTCCCAGTAACATCTACACTAGTATACGGATACTACCTATGCCATTAGAGTGCACTCCTTAGCCTACTAAGATTAACTACAAAAGACTTGTTACCCAGCACTACAAAACCTGGAGTTTAAGCCAGGAGAATGTGGTTTAAGCCATGAGCATTTCTCTAGAGAAAAATGCAGTAAATCCAGTCAAGTCCCAACTAAAGCAGTTGCAAGACTCTAGAGCTCATCAGTTTCCAACCCTGCAGATTGCTGTTTCAGTATACTCTGAACAGAAAATTGTACTGTACTACCATAGAGTCCCCTTACCTGCAGCTTGACTAACAGAACACCCTTCTCCTACTGAGACTAGGCAGCACAGAGTCACTAACTTAGTTGTGCCAAGCCACAGCACCTTCTGACTTACATTCTTAGCTGAATTTGGAGGAAAAGGCTGTGTGCAAGCACAAGCTGTTTCTCCAGATGGGTCACATAACCCATGACAGACTTTTCACATTTACTCTGAAGGAATAAAAAGCTTCAGCTTGTCATCTGAACATCCTGGTGGTGGCTCCTGGTGTTGTGGAGGACAGGGCAACCCACCCAGAGCCCTGAGCCCTCCTGAAGTACCTCATTCCAGGTTTACACTGTCTCCTGGCCACCTTATGTACAGAGCCACTTCAGCACACCATAGCAGTATGGCTCCCTTAGTGGCCTCCCCCTGCCCCAAGACACCAGCCTGACCAGTTAACTTGCTTTCAGGCCTGCTGCAGGCTTGGGAAGTTGCATGGATACTCACCAAGCCCGAGTTTGATCATCCTGTAGATGCGGTTGGAGTGAGTCTGGGGATCTTCCAGGGAGAAACCAGAGGACAGCAGAGCAGTCTCAAAGAGTAGCACCACCAGATCTTTAACAGCTTTGTCATTCTTGTCAGCATCAGCCTTCTGGCGAAGGGTTTCTACAATTGGGTGGTCCGGGTTGATCTCCAGATGCTTCTTGGCCATCATATAGCCCATGGTAGAGTTGTCCCGCAGTGCCTGAGCCTTCATGATGCGCTCCATGTTGGCTGTCCAGCCATAGGTGCTGGTGACGATGCAGCAGGGGGACGAGACCAACCGGTTTGAGACTGTGACCTGCCAACAGAGCCAAGGGTTACCTGAGCAAGGCCCCCATAAGCCCTGGACTGGGCCCAGCCACAGCACACTACAGTCCAAGTCTTTGCCCCTGGTTCACCTGGGGACACCCCAAAGCAAGCAGAGATGCTCCAAGCAGCTCCAGGACTGCTGCAGACTAATTTGGACAGCTCAGCCGGCACTTAGAGCACCCACTGCACATTTCCCACACTTACCCTCTCCCATCAATGCACGTATTTGGGTCAGTGCCCCTCGCCTGCAGCCTGGCTGCTTAGAGCAAGATGGTGCATGCTGGGACCTCCAGTCTCCTCTAGCGGCTCCTCTGCAGGAGATGAGAGGCATGCATTGAGCGGGGGCCCTCACCTGCAGCACGGAGGACCCAGCCCTCCTCCCTCCAGCGCAGGGCTAAGCTCCCTGCCCCTCTCACCTTCTCCACCTTCTTGTCCAGGATTTCCTTCATAAGTTTGCAGAGGTTCTCAAACTTGGCCTTGCTCTCCTCCATCTTTTTTTTCTCTTCCTCATCCTCAGGCAGCTCCAGCCCCTCTTTGGTGACTGATACCAGGGTCTTGCCATCAAACTCCTTGAGTTGCTGCACACAGTACTCATCGATGGGCTCTGTCATGTACACCACCTCAAAGCCACGCTTCCGCACGCGCTCCACAAAGGCTGAGTTAGCCACCTGCTCCTTACTCTCCCCTGTGTTTGTGGAGGGGACAAAGGAAACATCACCAAGAGGTAAGAGCTGGTTACAGCAGGACAAACACCACCAGTCACTTGGGACCCCTAAAATAAAACTCGCAGCAGCCAGGGTTCTAGGCCTGGTGGCCTTTCCCCAGGAATTAGCTATAATTCAGCAGAGATGACCTGCTGAAGGCAGCAGGAAGTGTTTTAAATTAGGGTTTGTATGCAGGTTACCTGCCTCTGCCTTGCTAGGCTCAGAGGAGTTCTGGCTCACCTGTGATGTAGTAGATACTCTTCTGGTTCTCCTTCATACGGGACACGTACTCAGAAAGTGAAGTCACCTCCTCGCCTGACTGGGACGTGTGGTACCGCAGCAGCTCCGAAAGGCGCTTTCGGTTGGTGGAGTCCTCATGGATGCCCAGCTGGGAACAGAAGAGATGCATGTAGTCTCCAGGACAGGACTTGGATGCACTTGGCTGCCCCAAGGCACAGCCGTCTGCCCAGCTCCTGATCATTTGAGTGTTTGGCCTAAGGCAGCCAGAGGGGACAGGTGACCACAAAGGCACTCATGAGACCCACTCCCTTTATCCTAACATCCACATAGAGGAGACACAGCATGAAACCCACTCCCTTTATCCTAACATCCACGTAGAGGAGACACAGCATGAAACCCAATCCCTTTATCCTAACATCCATGTAGAGGAGACACAGCATAGGAACAAGATGTCTCCTCAGGCAGATGGGTCATGGGCCCTTCCCTCCTCCAGGGGTAGGGTGCCAAACTCACCTTCAGATTCTTGGAAAAAGCTTCGTAAAATTTCTTGTAGTTCTCTTTGTCTTCTGCCAGCTCAGAAAAGAGCTCCAAGCATTTCTTCACAATGTTTTTGCGGATCACTTTGAGGATCTTGCTCTGCTGGAGCATCTCACGAGAAATGTTCAGAGGAAGGTCCTCAGAGTCCACAACACCCCGGATGAAATCTGCATAGGGGGAACGAAAACAGCTGTCAGGTTAAGGATTCTGAGCTTCAACACAGAAAGAGCTACAATATTGACTGCTATGCACCCACACCAGCCAGCACCTCATCCAGTCCCTCTGCACTGGAAGTAGTACCACAGGCTGTGGGGATCCCAGCTCTGCACTGGAAGGCTGAGGCAGGGGGCTCTTACTTAGGTATTCAGGGATGAGCTCGTCACAGCTGTCCATGATGAAGACCCGCCTCACATACAGCTTAATGTTGTTCTTCTTCTTCTTGTTCTCAAAGAGGTCAAAAGGGGCACGGCGTGGGATGAAAAGCAGGGCCCTGAACTCCAGCTGCCCTTCCACAGAGAAGTGCTGTGGAACCAGGAAAAGAAGACAGCTGCTGGGGTGCTTCACTTCTCCTTTCACAGCTCCCACAGCAGGGAGGCTGAACTGCCACTCCTCAGCACTGTGGCTGGCTAGGGAGCACAGCAGCATCTCTAGCATCCAAGCAGCCTGTATTTCCTCCTGCTCAGACCCACTATCCCCTGTGTGCCAAGGTCCTCTGGCATACAGCAGGCTTGGACAGAGAAGTCAGTGCTTCTCTGAGACCCCACATCCTCCTGTCTTGCTTATGGACTGGCACTGCCAATCCTTCCACCTGCATGGAAGTTGCAGTGCAGGTTGCTCCATCACCTAGTGGCCTGAGAGTGCTCAGTCCCACAGAAGCACAACCATGTGGTGACTTGGGATAAGGGCTGGAAAGGGGCCTCTCCCTGGAAGGCAGGGTAGCCCAGCACCCACCTTGACAGCCAAGTGGTCCTCCCAGTCATTGGTGAGGCTCTTGTAGAACTCGCCATACTCCTCCTGGGTGATGTCATCAGGGTTGCGGGTCCAAATTGGTTTGGTCTTGTTCAGCTCCTCCTGGTCAATATATTTCTCCTTGATTTTCTTGGTCTTTTTCTTCTTGCCTTTGTCTCCCTCCTCCTCCTCATCAGAGCCTACATCCTCAATTTTGGGTTTCTCTTCATCTTTGGACACTGACTCTTCATCCTTCTCATCTTTTTCCTCCTCTGCTTCATCATCACTAATCTCTTTCTCACGTTCTTTCTCCAGCTGTGGAGAAAGAAACAAGCAACAGCGGGTTTAGTCCGAAGTTACCAAGAATCCTTTAGCTCCAGATGAGAAAAATGGTATCCTCCAAAGCCAAACAAATGCATCATCTGGAATGAAAGCTCTTGGACCCAGTCCTCAAAAGCCCCTCATCATGCAACCAAAAGCTGTGTCTGAGAAAAGTGGCAGGAACCCTCCTTTTTCCATGGCTGATTTAAGATGATCTTCAGCTACAGAGATCAGAGGCCTCTAGTGTGACTGGGTACCCACCTCCTTCACCTCCAGTGAGCCCCCAGCCTCAAACCACCTTTGGCCACAGAAGCTGAGAGCACCGCTGCTCAGCACCCAGCAGCCAGGAACTACAGAAGGGACCCAAAGGGATCATACACTGGGCATTTTCTGTGCTCCTGTTTCAAACACCCCCCACCCCTGCCTCCAGCCTTCCATCTGGTCCCCCCAGCCCTTTCCTTACGTACATAGAGCGTGATGGGGTAGCCAATGAACTGGGAGTGCTTCTTCACCACCTCTTTCACACGACGCTCCTCCAAGTACTCAGTCTGGTCCTCCTTCAAGTACAGGATCACTTTGGTGCCACGTCCAATGGGCTCACCTGCAGCGTGAGGAGACAAACATCAGCGTTTCAGGGCAGAGAGCAAGCGTGGCCAGCTCCTTGAGCTTCAACATTATGTGATAGCCAGCATTAACCAGTGTGACCGACAGTGTAGCACGGCTCTGGGGAGCAGCAGCAAAAGGGGAGCTGCTGGCAGGAAAACGTGCTTGGCTTTCTATACAATACACACCGTGGTCAGTTCGGACAGTGAATGAGCCTCCAGCTGACGACTCCCAGGCATACTGCTCATCATCATTGTGCTTGGTAATGACAACCACCTTCTCAGCCACCAGATAGGCAGAATAGAAACCCACACCAAACTGCCCGATCATGGAGATGTCTGCGCCAGCCTGTGAAAGCAGAGAGCAGCTGCTAAGACCAGGGTGGAGGTAGAAAATGTCCGTGACTGATTCACAGCAGCAAAGAACTGGGTCAAGCACACAGAGAAAAACATGCAAGTGCCAACAAGCAACCAGCTCTACCCTGAGCTCCTCCCTGGTGTAGGAAAGATAGGGGAATCATATTTGAGTCTGCCAACACTTCCCATGGCAAACAAGGCAGCAGGGCCTTTTTATTGTTTATTTATTATTTGTAGAGTCAGTGCCAGCCTGTGACCCAAGGAACCCACGCAGCCAAAGGCAACCCACCTGCAGGGCTTCCATGAAGGCTTTGGTCCCAGATTTGGCAATGGTGCCCAGGTTGTTGATGAGGTCTGCTTTTGTCATCCCAATGCCAGTGTCCACCAGGGTCAGCGTGCGGTCCCGGGGGTTGGGGATGATGTCAATTTTCAGGTCTTTCCCACTGTCCAGCTTGGAGGGGTCAGGTCAGGCTCTCGTAGCGGATCTTATCCAGGGCCTAGGGGAGAGAGGGATGCTCGACACGGCCTCCTCCATCCCTCCCCTGCACAAGCCCTTCCGGAGAGCCAGGAATCGGCCTCTCCCCAGGCACCCCTGCAAGGACACCAGCCCGACCCCCGCAGAGGAAGGCGCCCACTCCCGCCCAGGCTCACGTCGGAGGCGTTGGAGATGAGCTCCCGCAGGAAGATCTCCTTATTGGAATAGAAGGTGTTGATAATGAGCGACATGAGCTGGGCGATCTCCGCCTGGAAGGCGAAGGTCTCCGCATCCTCCTCCTCGTGCTGCACTTTTTCGGGCATCTACAAGACAAACACATGCCTGTTTTCAGTGCATTTTCAGGGCACGCGAGCCAGAGAGAGGGCGGTGGGAGCATCAGGCCCAGCCCCATCCTCCATCCCGTCCCTACCGTGTCGGGCGTGAGGGACCGGCGAAAGAGCTACAACCCCCGCCGGCCGCTTTTTATAGGCACGGAGCGAGGGGGGGGGGGGAGCTTCACGGCACATTGTATCCTTCCGCCTTAAAGGGGTCTTGATCAGCGAACCACAGATCGCTGGTGTACGGAAGGCACCGGCGTTGCCGTTTAGCGGCGGCCATGGCGGGGCGAACGTGCAATGAATGCTCGGCTTCACGCTGCCGCTCTGCGGTCGCCAGCCGCGGCTGCCCGCCGCCCTTCGCCGCGACGCTCGGAGGGCCGCAGGAGAGGGACCTCTTAGCGCCACGGAGAGGGGCGGCGGGGAGCCCCGGCGAGGAACTCTTTTCCGCGCCCCGTCGCGGAGGAATACAGCAGCGGCTAGAAAACCATTTCCAGAGTATTCCACAGAGGATACGGCGGCGCCTCCTCGGCTCCATGGCTGGGCCGGGAACCGGGAACTGCACTGCCCCAGCTTCAGCCTGCAGCTCCCCCCGAGGCCGGGAGCCGCGTAGTTCTGCCGGCCTGAGGCTGCGTGGAACTCAAGCACAGCGGAAGGAGGGGCGGGGACAGAAGGTGTCAGGGCCGGAGTGTGTGGGAGGCTCGTGTCACCGCTGCAAAACAGTGTTTGGAGACATTTTCTTTTCAGTGTCTGAGGGAAATAATAATACAAATAATCTTAAGCCTTACCATTCCAGTATCTGCAGTAGTCTGTCCGCTTCTGAGCTCCTCAGTACAAAAGAGACATGGAGCCCCTGGAGCCGGTCCAGCGGAGGGTAAAAAGGTGATTAATGGACAGGAGCATCTCTCTTGAGAGGAAGGAATGAGGGAACTGGGCCTATTCCGCCTCGAGATGACTGAGAGGAGAGCTCATCAAAGTATCTCAAAGGGAGGGTGTGGAGGACAGAACCAGGCTCTGCTCAGTGCTGCCAAGCAATAGGACAAGAGGCAGAAAGCACAAACCGATGCACAGGAAATTCTACCTGAAAATGAGGAAGAACTTACTTCTTTGCTGTGTGGCTGACCCAGCACTGGAACAGATTGCCCGCAGAGATTGTGGAGACTCCATCACTGGAAATGCTCAAGAACTGTCTGGACACAATCCTGTGCCCTGTGTTCTAGGATGACCCTGCTTAAGCAGAGATGATGGACCAGATGATCCACTGTAGTCCCCTCCAACATAACCCATTTTGTGATTCTGTGTTGAAGCTGTGGGTACAAAAGCCCTGACCAGCAAAGGAAGCTGGAAGTGGGATGAGGGGAGCTCCCACATGGGTTTTGGTGCCTGGTGGTGAAAAGAGATGGTGGCTGTGAATGATGTGGGACAGAGAGGGGGATTCCCGCTGGCAGGCTGGTGTAGTTCATCCCAGCAGCAGGAGGTGGCACTCTGGCTGTTCCCAGGCACAAGGAAAGCTCCCAGATGCAGTGCTGCAGGTCACTGCACCTCAAAATATGAAGGTGCAGCTGCTCTTTATCAGAGGTCCCAGTGGTCCCTTGTGTACCTCGAGGGCAGCATCCCTGGGGTGCTGGTGGATGAGAGGCTGGCCATGAGTTCACCACGTGCACTCACAGCTCAGAAACACAGTGGTGTCCTGGGCTGCATCCAAAGCAGCAAGGTCAGCAGGGCAAGGGACAGTTCTCTGCCCCTCTCCTCTGCCCTGGTGAGAGCCCACCTGCAGTGCTGCATCCAGCTCTGGGGTCCCCTGCACAGGAAGGACAGGGATGTATTGGAGATAGTCCATAGGAGGAACAGCAACATGATCAGAGGGATGGAGCACTTCTCCTACAAGGGATGTCTGAGAGAATTTGGATTGCTCAGCCTGGGGAAAGCTTTGATGTAACCTAATTGTGGCCTTCCACTACCTGGTGGGCACCCACAATAAAGATGGACAGGGACAGAGTATGTAGTTACAGGACAAGGGAGAATGGTTTCAAACAGAGGGAAGGTTTAGATGTTGGGCAAGAAATTTACTGCTCTGAGGGTGGTGAGGCACTGGAACAGGTTGCCCAGAGAAGCTGTGGATGCCCCACCCCTCAAAGTCTTCAGGGCTGGGCTGGATGGGGCTGCAAGTGACCTGGTGGAGTGGAAGTTGTCACAGCCCATGGCAGGGGGTTTAGAATGGGGATGGTCTTCAAGTCCCCTTACAACCTGACCCATTCTGATGTTACAGTTCTACGATGCCCTTCCCCCATGGCTGTGTCCTCACAGCTGGGCCTGGCTGTGCAGGGCATGCACACACACCATTCATTCCCACCATTTCTGATGCTGGTGGCAGGGGACTTCAGGATGGTAAGGAAATGCCAGGACCTTCTCATTTCAACCCTTGACCCTCCACAGCCCCTCTACCCTCTGGTGACAGAGACAAAAACACACATACCCAAAGGAGCATTTTGTCCTTTTTATAGAAAATGGCACTGTATAACACATTTACACAACAAGGGACAGGAAAGCCAAGGGAAAGGTGAGGCCTTCCCTTGAAGCACACATGGGTAGGGAAGACAGCTTTGTTGGGAAGGGAGTTGCTGCTTTTCCTCTTGTAACCCACAGTAAAACCTCCTGTGACACAACCAGGAGGCTGAAAAAAAAAAAAACAATGTCAGAATCACCAAAAAAAGGGGAAGAGAGGCAGGGAGAGGGGAAGAAGGTGAGGTGTGGAGACCTCCTCCTCCCTCAGCCTAGCCACGGTGTTGGCTCTTTCCGTGCCTGGGACACAGATGTCTACACTCTTGGGACACACTGGTCAGGGGGATGTGCGTATAGCAGAGAGCAGGGATGGGAGGCTGGCTGGGGCTCTCCTCCCCATTCACAAGTCTACCAGCAGGAGGAGGGTGTGGGATATTTCCAGGCCCCCTAGGAGGAGAGGAGAGAATCTCCTAGGTGCTTTGGAGACAAGGACAAGAGAAGGAGTAACACTAATTACCAGCCTTTCACTCTCTCAGAGACAAAGAGGCTGAAAATGGCTTTTGGCCTTGAGTCAGGGAAGTTACACAGCATGGGAGGCAGCTGGACTTCTTGGAGATCCGGGGGGTCTTACAACACACACAGCATGGGGAAGGAGAAGGCACGTAGGCCTGAAGGCATCACACAGCCGAGCGTGGCAGGAACCAGGCCAAGCCTGCAGGAGTGGAACCGTCCCTGGGTGTGCTGTGGCAGTGTGATTTGGCAGGGACGGGCGTGAGCTGTTATTTCCCCACAGTGCTGAGGTGTCCAGGCCCTCAGTGGAGGATGCGGAGCCATCTCTTGGTGTCCCTGCACCCTCTGTGTGCCTCTGCTAGATGAGCATTCGGACCAGAAAGGAGAGAGCAGCTCCTAGGGCCAAACCCAGAGACAGGAAAAACGCCATGACAGCTCCAGCTGTCTCTGCTTCGTGCACAAGCACTTTCCTAGGGGAGAAACAAGTGTCAGATCCATCCTCAGGATGCTGTCCAGTGTCCCGCTGTTCAGTGGAGCTGGGAGGCTTGTCTGCAGCAAAGGAACGGCAAGAAAAAATCCCCCTTGGCTCCCAGAGCCACAGGAACTCCAAGTGTCTACACTGTTGGCTCATAAAGTGCATCAGGCACACCACCCTGAAGCTCCTGGCACCCAGGACATCCCTCTCTGACCCCTCCCTCTGTGGAGCTCCTTGTGCTGCCTGTGCTGGGCAAGGCTGCTCACCCTGCCGTGGGTGCTGTGCTTGCTTTGCTCCCCTCCAGATCCCCGCTGCATCCAGCCCCTTCCCCTGTGTGGCAGGGTGGGGAAAACTAAGAGCCCAGACAGCTTCCTCATCCTTAGGATATGGAGGCACAAGCCTGGGAGATGGGATACTGCGGGTAGTGACAATTCCCTTCTGTGGCCTCTTCTCCAGATGCCAGAGCTAGACTCCACAAGACATTCCGGGGCTGGCATCTGGGAGCATAACCAACCCTTCCCTTGTCCCCAGCTCCCACTCACTTTGGCCCGAAGCACATGCAAAGGCTGGCCAGGTAGCCATTGGAGATGGAGAAGAAGATCATGAAGATGATGTACCAGGCGTCATGAGAGAACACAACAGGCAGGTAGTAACGGGGCTGCACGTTGCACAGCATGAAAAGAGGGACAAAGATGACACGGAGGACCACCATCACTGGCAGGAGGCAGCTGTCCATCCCGGGCTGGGAGAAAAACAGATTGCTGAGCAGCTGAGAACAGGACAGTCCCCATCCCATGGCATGCTGACAGGGCTGTCCCTACTGCACCAGGGCTGTGGAAGAGCCAGAGATGCCAAAAGCTGCTGAAAGACTTTCCTGGCTGCAACAAATCTCAGCATCACCACCTGCAGTCATAAGTAGGCTCTAGGTCTGAAAGCCCTGTCGCAGGTGACTTGAAGCAGCACTAGAGCCAAAATACTGAGCCAGGCTTGTGGGCAACTGTTAAGCCCCTGCTGGCAATAGTCAGGCAGGCCAGAGGGCTTTGTGCACGCTCATGCAGTGAGCCAGGGTGGCTGAGGTAAAGCCCCTCTGGTGCCTCAGCACCTGCAAATGGCTTTAGCCAGCTCTTTAGTGTCCTAGGCCATCCCCTGCAAGCAGGGCCAGATCCAACAATCTGAGAAAGGGATTATGCTGGGGCTGTTTTGGAATGTGCTGGGAAAGGCATGGACTGAGTTACAGTCTCCTTAGATCCTACCAGAGTTCCTGAGCAACTAAGGCTGGGACAAAAAAGGAGGTGCCATCCCCCTGTGTTGTCCCTGCAGCTGGGACTAAGGCAGCCCCTAGACTGAGACAGACCTCATCCCCTCAGTGAGGTGCCAGGGTTCACTGGTCTGAGATGAGGAGAGACCCACAGCTGCCTTGGGAGCTGCTGGGCTGGCGTGGCCACAGGAAACTCCATGAACACAGGAGGAAACTGAGGTTAGGCCAGCTGCTGTGCCCATGGGGCAAACTGGAGACAGCAGCTGCCTCTCCTGCTTGAGGAGAAAAAGAGTGAGCGGGGCCCCAACCAGGAGAATGTGGCCCAAACCACATGCAGTCAGACTTTCCACACAGCCTTGTTTTGGAAACATCTCCTGCTGGGTCATCCCACCATGGAGGCTGTGGCCTGGACACCAGGCAAGGCGGCTCATGGCCAAGACCGAAGGCAACAAGCAGTGATGGCCAGCGGAGAAGCAGCTCCAGCTCATGGGGAAGGCAGGCCCAGGCAGACCCCATGGGGCATGTGGTCCCGAGGAGCTTCTCCAAACAAACATCCTGAACAATACAGGGGGAAACAGGGGTGGGTGAAAGGGCAGGAAGAGACCCAGACAGGAAAGCCCCTTTCCTTGCCCATCCTGAGGAGATGAGAGCAAGGGGATGTGGCAGGGGACTGTTCTGTGACCCACATGGCATGGCCCAGTCCTGCTCCAGGACAAGGGTCTTTGAAGCAGCTGTGTCCTGTGCCAAGGCCAGAGGTTTTATTTTGGGCTGCCCTGTCTTTCACCTTCTTTCCCTGTCGCCATCCTGTCTCGTCGTTTGCATAGCTGGAGTGAAGGTTTGTTTACAGAGAGGCTGAAATGGAGGAGGCAGCTTCATCCAAGCCTAGTTGAAAGAGAGGTGGGAGGACAGAACAACACCATGGTTCTCGGCTCTGACCCATAAATGTGTTCTTAGAACTTAAAAGAGGAGTTATCTCTGCACCTCCTTCCTGCTCCAAGGCATGGATGGCAGCCCCAGTGAGAGCTGTGGCTGAAGGACCTAGGGATAGACACTGCCTGGCATTTGCTCCCTGCCCCATACTTACCCATGTGAAGAGGGCAGTGAGACTCCGTCCTGTCCAGTCAAAGACGTTAAAGAGCAGGAAGCAGGAGACAGGAATGAAGTAGAGACCTGAAGAAGGGGATGGTCAGTGAGAATCCAAGTGTGTCCCAGTCCCTCCTACCCACTGCATGGAGACTGACTGTCTTTCAGGTCTAGGTCCTACCAGTTCTCCACTAAGGCCTGGAATGGTCTCCCAGCCAGACTGGTGTCCACATCCAAACCATCATGCACAGTGGTTCCCTCTTCCCTTCCAGCATTCTGTATTTGGATTGTGTGGCAAGGTTTTGGTAACAGGGTGGGCTACAGGGGCAGTTTCTGAGAGAAGCTGCTAGAAGCACCCCTAGGTCTGACAGAGCCAATGTCAGATGGCTTCAAGATGGACCCACCACGGCAAAGGCCATCAGTGACAGTGGTAGGGCCAATGGGATGACATATTGAAAAGGGGAAAAAAAATTGTAACATGTGCAATTGCACACGGAGAGAGAAGTGAGAATATGTGACAGAAACAGCTCCGCAGACACCAAGACCAGTGGAAAAGGAGGGGGGAAGGCACTCCAGCTGTCAGAGCAAAAATTCCCCTTCAGCCTGTGGTGAAGACCATGGTAAGGCAGACTGCCCTCCTACACCCCAAGGAGGTCCACAGTGAGTCAATATCCACCTGCTGCCTGTGAACACCAACCTACTCTGAAGCAGGTTTGCCAGCAGGACTTCTGACCCTGCAGGGGACCCACACTGGAACAGTCTGTTCCTGAAGGACTGTGTCCCATGGAAGGGACCCAGGCTGAAGCAGTTCATGAAAAACTGCAGCCCATGGGAAGCACTCACATTGGACTTCAAGGAGGACTGCCTCCCATGAGAGGGTCCCCATGCTGGAGGAAGGGAAGAGTGGGAGGTGTTCTCCCCCTGAGAAGGAAGCAGTGGCAGAGGAAATGTGTGAAGAACTGACTGCAACCCTCATTCCCCATCCTCCTGCACTACTGCAGAGGGAGGAGATAAAGAAATCATAAATAAACTTAAGCCTGGGAAGAAGGGAACGGTGAGTGGAAGGTGTTTCAAGATTTAGTTTTTATTTCTCATTATACTACTGTGATTTGACTGGTAAATAAGTTAAATTAATTTTCCCCAAGTTGAGTCTGTTTTGCCTGTGACAGTAATTGATGAGTGATCTCTCACTGTCCTCATCTTGACCCAAAAGCCTATTGTCATATTTTTTCTCCCCTGTCCATCTACAGTGGCTTTGGTGTGCACCTGGCACCCAGACAGGGTTCCCCCACTACGCATACCTTCAAGCCCCACCTTCTTTTCTCCCATGTGCCTTGTTCTCAGTTTTTCCCTATCTCACCCCCATCCCTGGCACACTTACCCCATTTGTTTCCCTCTCCGAGGACAGTGGACACGTTAGCTGTGATGGCAGGAAAGACGCCGATGGTGACAGTGAAGACGAAGCAGACAGATAGAGCCAAGACCCAGAGCTAGACAGATGAAAAAAAAATGCTGGTACCAAACGCAGGGCAAGAGACCAGTGCAGGGCTGGTCTCCTCTCCCCATGCTCTCCTACACCTGTGCCCATCCCAAAAGGAAGGGCAGGACAAAGCTCACTGGAAACTCACAGACCTTCTTAAAAATAGCAATGACAGAGGGCTGCTCATCAGGGTTGTGAATAGGGATGATCTTTGAGTTATTCTGCTCCATCCCATTCTCATCTGTAGGGAGAGACACAAGTAAGGCATAGCAGGCCACAGAAAGCCAAGATCTAATTCAGTCCTTCTATCTCATTCTTTCTTTAAGCTCTTTTTCTTTTCCTTCTCTCAGCCCCTCACCTTTCTTAATCAGGTCTCTCTTGGTCTCCAGCTCTGCATTGTACACGCGGTACTCTGTCTTGTCCTTCATGGAGTAATATCGGAAGAAGTCCTGCAGAGAGACAGCAGGGAGGAGTCATTCATGCGTGCTGAAAGAAGGCTGCCAGGGGCTGTGTGACAACAGCAAATATGGGCAATATGGGCAGAGTATTCCTTCCAATTATGTCTGATATTGATGCTTTCCTGCTTACCCAGGGACTCAGATATCCCAAGTATACTGGGATATCTGTGGTGGGAAGTATCCCAGAGTGCTCAGGGAGAACAGGAGAAGCTGCCCTGACACAAGAAGTGGAGGCTGCTAGTGGTCCACGGTTCTTGTGCTGGTATGTGCAAAGGTCCAATGTCCCCAAGCCCTTCCCTACCAGGACAGCAGTCTCACCATGTGAGGCAGAATTACGTAGGAGACGATTGCCAGCACGATTGTCACACAGGCCGTGGTGAAGTAACCGATGAAGCTCTCGGGTTGCTGGGCACCAACTGAGAGCACAGGAAGGGAGAGGAAAGGAAGATGATGACAGCTGAGAGGAGAAAAGCCCTGCTGCCATCTTCCACACAGCATGACCTCGGCAGATGCTGTGACAGCATTGGTCTGGGAAGGCCCTGTCACCTGCAAGGCAGGGATTACTCACTGGCAATACTGAAGATCATTGCCAAAGCAGCAAAGGTGCCTGCCAAACCCTGCCCACTCATGATGGGGGCCGTGTAGCTGACAGGCAGGAGCCCTGCCAGCCCAAACAGGCTGCTCTGGAGAATGGCGCCGAAGGCTGCAAAGGGGAAAGATGAGCAGAAATGAGAAACCAAAGGCAAGGACGGACTGCACCTCTGCAGGGAGCCAAGGCCCCTGCCCTGCGAGGCAAGGCAAGTCCCCCTCCCCCTTGGCTCTCCCACTGTGAGGTTCATGCTTTTCTCCCAGACGGATCAGCCCTAGCCATGGGGCTGTGTCCCTCTCCTTCCCCCACTGCTTCACTCACAGTTGATGAAAACAATGCTGATCATGGTAAAGACGAAGAAGGGAAGAGGGTCCATGGGGACTTTCACCATGATCGCGGTGACCAGAAACACCAGCCCAATGGCCACCAGGCTGCCTGAGATGCGGATCTGCTGAGGAATCCTACAAAAGAAGGTCTCAGTGAGGAAAACCCAACCCCCTAAAAACCCAGGGCTTGACCAAGCTCTAACTGTGGGAATCCCAACCAAACCCTGAGACAAGAGACCGGTGTTTTGCTTTTGACTTGACTGAGCTGGCTGTAGCTTGGCTCAGTGCTGGGACAGGAGAACAGGCCAGGGCAGGGTGGCCCTATGGGGGCTGGCAGGGGAAAGGACGGAGCAAGGCTCACCGCTGGTGGATGAAGGAGTTGAGGCAGGTGAAGAGAAGGAGGGGCACCATGGCGCAGAGTGTCATGAAGTTGTCAAACACGGACTGCAGGTAAGAGGGTGTGAAGGTGGCCTCACCACTCTGGTTCCTGACGTGGCTTGTCTCCTCCGGGTCCCCAAGGCGACTGATGAAATACTGCAAAGGAAGGAGCCTGGTGGGGCTGAGATTCTGTGAGGCCATCCAAGGCCACCCTTATTCTTTTTTCAGACCTATGCCCATCCCTCCTGCTGCCTCAGTGCCACTCGTCACACCCAGGTCACACACACTGTGCCATGCTGCCACATCTACACCATGGTCCCTAGACATGACAGGGGACAATTACTGTCATGGACAACAGCAGGAGGGAAGCCCTCACCTCCCTGGCAGTCATGAAGAAATTCCATGGCAGCAGCGTTCCCAGGCCGAGGATGAAGAAGATCAGCCAAACAGCCTTGTACCTGTGAAGGGAACAGAGTGGGGTTTGAAGCAGGAGCTGGGTATTGCTTCTGACTGTCCCTGACCCTGCAGTGGGAGGCACCAGACAATATTTAGTGCCCTGCCCCACGGCCCTTGCTAGCCTGGGCTGCCAGAGATGCAGCACTTGTGGCACTGCAGAGGGCCTGTGGGAGGCCCTCCCCAGGAGGCTATGAATGCAGGGAGAGGCTGGCTGCTCCTCAAAATGTGGCACCCAGATACACAGCATCCATAACAAGGTCTGGGAGGGAGTTAGGCTCCCCAGGCGTGTTTACAGGGGAATGTTTACAGTTTACAGCCCATTTGCTGAGGAAAAGCTGAGAAAAAAGGGACAGCTTGGTAGCCCAGTTAGCATGCAGCAGAGGGAGTCTCCCACATGCTGGGTCCCCCTGTCCTGTCACCCCCTGGTATCCTGGATGTTCCCCCACAGCTACATCAGAACCCATCATTACCTATCTTGGGGCCCGTCTCTTGCTGTCATCTTGTGTGGCAAGAGTTAGCACAGGTCCCAGCAAGTCTTATGGCTGCTCTCCGTCTGGAAAACAAACAGAAGGTTTTATGGGAACGTGAGAGACACATGCCAGGCAGGCGCAGCACTGGTTTTAACCCCAACCCATGCTGCCAGTAAGTGTTCCACAGTACTGGGAGCCAAACACCAATGCAGCAAATGACAAGAGGACAGCGCAGGAGCTTTGGAAACCTGCAGCTCAGAGTCGTTAAGCCAAGGGTTGTGGCACACAGCCTAATTCTGCTGGCCGGGCACAGCAAGCCTTCCCTCCGAAAGGAAACTGCTTTCCTGAGATACCCAGGCTGCTCATGCTGGCTGCCCAGCTGCTTGCAGCAGGCTCTTAAGGGATTTGTGAGCCTGCAGCTCTCTGTCCCCAATCCTGGGGCTGTGAGCGAAGCATGTGCGCAGTGGGCTGTGTCTGCCCACCCCAGCTCCCTCCAACGTCCGGGGCTCGGTGCCACAAAAGACATTTAATTCAGCAGCCTCTCCGGCCAGAACCAGCAAATCTCCCGTTTTAAATTCCACTTCCCTGGGGCCCTCACAGCCCTTTCCTGGGTCACCTTGAAAAGCCAAGGGCGTCCCCGCACTGCTGTCGCCTCCCGGGCACCCACCGCTCCTTTTCCCCCCGTCACCACCTGCCCAGGCGCTGCACCGCCCAGACACCGCTCTGAGAGCCCCAGAGACGTGGCCCCCAGAAGGGACTTTCCCTCCCCGGTCACCCCCTCTTCCCGGCGCAGAGTGGGATTAGCCGCCCAGGAACCGCGGGCCTGCCTTGTCCTTTTCCAGTCGGGGCGGCGCAGCATGGGGTGCTCCGGCACTTGTCCCAGCGCTTCACCTGCAGCGGGGCTGCCGGCGCCGTGTCCCCGGCCCGCCCGGGACATGCCCCGCCGATGCCTGCTCCAACGCCGCCTGCAGCATCCCTGCCCGCGCCCTGCCAGGTGGGGCGGAGGAGGACGGGGAGGAGGAGGAGGAAGAGGCAGGCAGCAGCATGCTGGGATCTGTAGTCCCTGCCAGCCCCGGCTCGCACTGAAGGCAGCGCAGCCCGTCCCTGGCGCAGGTGCCCGTGCGGTTCTGGGCAGAGCTCGCCTCCTCCTCCGGTAGGACCCTGCCGGCTGGGGAGCCTGAGCTACCATGGAGCCGAAACATAGCCGGTGGGATGTGGAGAGGGATTTTGGAAGCCCCTTGGGCCGCTTGGGAAAGACAGAGCAGAACAGTATGCCTGCAAAGGATCGAGAGATCTGCCAGCCCGGCAGGTGCCACCCTGCTGATGTCGGAGCCGTCTGCAGCACCGCTCCTCTGCCTTCCCACACAGAGAGCTCGGGGGCATGACAGCTCCTGCCTTGCCCTTGTGAGCCAACCGGGCTTCCAGAAAAAACAGCCCCAAATCCCCTCCTGGCAGCCTGACAATGCCTCTGCGGGGAGGAGACATCCTCACTCGGGATTAGCAGAGGGATCTGCAAACACAACTACAATCCCCTCGCACACAGAAACCTCACTGGGGCCGTTGCTTGTCTCCAAGAAAACAGATCGCAACCCAAAATAGGCAAGAGAACCTCAGCTTCCCCCATGGATCCCCAGCAAGCCCCAACATGCTTCCCTTGCCAGCCAAGCCACTGATCCCCCTTCCAGCCCCCACCAGGTCACACTGCTGTCCCTAGAAATAGAGGCAGGGACTGACGCCATAGACATACCTGGGAGAGAGGACAGAGCCAGGGTGAGCCCTGAGTTCGGAGTATTTGAAGGCAGTGTGTCCCCTGCTTCCGCACCCCCTGCCCTTGGGGGCGAGCGGCGGCCTGGCTCAAGTCACGGGGGCCGGAGCCCCGCGGGTTTAGTGGCACCCGCGGAGGAGGAGAAGAGGTATCGGGTACCAGAGCTGGCACACAGCCCAGGTCCTGCTGCCCAACCATCCAGGGAAGGGAGGAACACAAGGGTGCCGAGGAGGAGATGACAGGAGCCGGGGGTGTTGGGGAGGAGGCAGGGGGGGTCGGGAGTAGGGCTCTGGGGGTGCTGGGGCAGGGCGCTCCACCATGCTGCTTTCCCACCACCTCCTGCTTCCGTCCAGAGAGTGCCCACATCCCTGTGTCAGGAGCCCAGCCTCCTTGGCAGCCCTGCAGTCTCCTGCCCGGCTCTGTTTGTTTTCTGTCTCACTTTGCTAAATGCCTCCTCTAATTTTTTCCACAAAGAGACAGTGCCTGCCAAGGGCAGCAGTCATTACAGCAGGAAACACTTCCAGCTGCTGGCTGTTACAAAGAACCCTACAACAAACAGAAAAGGTTACATGAACCAGCAACAGGTGACAACCCTGCTCCCACTTGGGGAGAGCTGCCCTACGCCATGGGATGTGGAACAGATGCCACTCTTCCAGCTGGCACAGCACAGCTCCAAGCACCCCCTGCAGGAGTCTGCTGGTGTTTAGCCCAGCCACCAGCTTGGTGCCTGCACATCCTGAGGGACACAGAAAAGGAGAAATGTGGGGCCTTGGCGTAAGGACATGCCTTTTCTTCCTGGGCATAGAGCAGTCTGTCTTACCCCATGGAAGTGATGCCTAAGCAGAAGAAGCAAGAATACCAAGAGTGGGCTTAACAAACCATAAGCTAGAACATTTGAGCAGGTACGAACAAGAGATGGCACAATTTTAATTGCCCATTTATGACACACAAAGACTGTGACAGACGCTGAGTGACGCTCTCAGTGGCCATGTGCAGCCCCATTGCCAGCCAAGCCCTGGGAGCTGACAGCAGGGCCAGCTGTCACCAAAACTGCCTAACCTCTGCAGAAAAACCCGCACTGCAAGACAGCCACACCTGCAGGCAGTCATTTGTCACCTGGCATTGGACATTTCCCTACCTCTCCCTTTCCCCACATCACCTTTTCTTGCTGCCTTCACCAAGGGTGAGCACAGTGCATGCTTAGTTTCCCACTTGAGCAATTCCCTTGTGCCATGTAGGCATGCTATGGCACCATGGAATTATACCCAGAAACACCAGATTTTTAAAGAAAGCCATTTACACCACACCAAGTGTAGAAGTGTCCTGGCAGTCCATAGCCAAGGGGTTGCCAGCAGATTCACCGGCAAGCGCCTCGTGTCCTCCTGGACACCACTTGTCAGGGGATCATTTTGCAGGGATAATGTCAGTACTTCCTCCAAGCATGGCCAAGATGGGACAGGACCAGTTGCCTCACCAGTCTTTCACCCCATCCCCGATGTCTGCTTGCCCACTGGGTGACACCAGAGTTCTCCTGGCAGGAAGGCTGATCCAGGGGCCCCTCAAGGTTTATCTGCAGGCACAGAACAAGCCCAGCACAGGTATGCAGGTCACATGAAACCTTGGTGGCCATGACTCAGCTGAAGATAGGAAACGCTTATGAGACGGCCCGTTTCATGAGATTTCATATGCGTGCCTGAACTCTGACCATACCGCTTGTGGATCCTCCTTCCTTGTGCTGGGCTGCAGGCAACTCCACCTTCAGGACACACGCTTGTATTTCACAAGATGGATGAGTGTGTGCAGTTGCACAGCACCGCTGTGGGGCTGAGACAAAAACAAGCTCTTGTGCCTTGAGTCAAAGCAGAGGCTGGTCCAGCTCAAAGGCTGTCTCCATCAGAGTGCAAAACCAGATGCTAGGAAAGAGTAAATGTGGCATGAGTGTGGACTAACTGTCCAACTGTTTCCCCAGCCTCTGAGGTGGAAGGGACATGATGTTCATGTGTTTTGTAGCCATGGTGGGTTTCACTTCTGTGAAATCCTGCTTCCCCATTGAGCTCAGGAGCTCCTGAGAGAGGGCAGCAGCTCTCCCCACATGCAGGGCCTCACCAGGGCTCCGTTGCCTTCAACATCAAAGGGTGGATGAACACTGGAGTGGCTGCTTTACAGACCTGGATTGTATCCACCCAACAGCACATTTTTCAAACAGAAATTCTAGCTCACTTAGTCATTCAAGCACGGCTCCATGCCTTCAGTCCTCCTTGTTGCTTTTCTCCAAATCTTCCCTGGCTCCTCTCGATCCTTAGAGAGATGCTGGGGCTGGGGGCACATAGGGACTGTGTGGGGGTGAAATACCAATTTGAAGAGTGGCACAAAGCTTTCCTGCTTTGTTTCTGCTTTGTAACTGGGAAAGATGATCCAGTGTGTGTTTTCATGCACACTGAGTTATCTGAAATCGCCCCAGGCCTTGCTGCGGCTGGCTCATGGCTGGCTCAGTGTATAATCTTGTTTGTGGATTTGGGGCTTCTTCCCTTCCCCCCCTTGTCTATCACTTGATATTTATCTAAACTGAATTTCAGTTGCCTGGTGTAATGGTTGTCAGTGCTCCTCCTAGCTGGCACTTGTCCCCGTGAACCTGAGTAATCCAATCACCTCAGCAAAGCCCTGTCATCTCATTGCTCATTCTCTTTTCCAGGTCACTCATGAACATGTTGAAAAAACATCTGACCAATGCAAAGATCTCTTTTTTCTGGAAAAACTGACTGCTGACTCCTACACTCTCCTTCCTGTTTTCATACTAATTTTGGAGCTGAGTAAGGACTTTCCCTCTTGACCAGCAAGTTCCCTTAAGAACTCGGCTGAAAGCCGGAATTTTTTGGAGGAAGCAGTGTGGGCACTCTGAGCCCAGACTCCCTAAGAAGTGCTGCTCCAGTCCTGGGTGCCTCCCCACCTGCCACAGGCCCTGTCCCTGCACAGACACCCAGGACATGCAGCAGACTCAGCAGTTGGCTTTTCTCTGAAGTTCCTTCAGCCCTTCTTAGAAAATAGCGTCATATCTTTCCCTCCTCCCAGTCCCTGGGGGCTGGAGCAGTTGCAAATGAATGACAAGGGGCCACAGTCACAACCAGCCACTTCACCCTCCCAATCCTTTTGCGGAACATTGCCCAGCCCAAGACACTTGCTGCTGTTTACCTTTGTTTTCTAACCTTTCCTCTGCTCTGAGGAGCTCCCCCAAAGGAAGGTGGAAGAAACTGATCAGGCTCTTGTAGAGCTAACAGTGAGGTAAAAGCTTCATCTGTCTTTTCTGCTGTGGCCTCTTCCTCTGATCACTCATCCATCCAGTATCCTGCAACAGGTTTCCTAGTCCTGGAGTGCTTTTTGGCTGTTCCCATCAGCAAGCTGATAGCACTTCCTCTTCTTCTTGTCCTCTCTGCCTCTCAGTAAACAGCCTTGTGATGCCATCTGCTCTTCCAGCCCTACTCCGTGCCTGTGTCCTGAGGAGACAGCTTAGCAGGGGAGCAGGAGGGAGCAGGTATTTCTGCTTTCTCCCTTGATTTGCTGTCTGCAGACGAAGTCCTCTGCTTTGCCAAGGCTTAAACAGCAGAAAAAAACCTCTTACAAGGTGCTCTGTGCAGCACCCTCACCCCACAGAATGAGGGTCCCTGGGCAATGTTTCTGACCCCTTTACCTCACTCCTTTCACTCCTCCATGGACAAAAGAAGAGGCACCTCTAAACCCCCTCTGCCTTTGGGCTTGCTGCACCAGCAGCCACCACAAACTCCCACAAAGCAGCAGCTGTGGATCCTGACGCTGCTCCCAGCTGTTATCTCAGATGCCGGGTGGTGCAGGGGGAGCATTCAGTCCTGGTGTGTTTTGAACTTCCTAGACCAACCAGGCTGAAGTTTCTTATCTGGAGAGTTCAAGGAGCCCTGAGAGGCTCCCTGGGGGCCCTCGCCCCAGGCAGGTAAAGTGATCTGGCTGGGCAGTAAATTTCCCAGCAACCCCAGCACTCTCCCTTAAGGGCTTCCCAGCAGGCAGAGGGTAGAGGACAGTGACAGGGAAGAGCCAGCCTTAAAACTACCCCAGGTGGCACAGCTGGGACTATCCCAGCTGTCTGACTATCCCTGTCAGACCATTCCTGAGTCCCAGGAAGCCCTGAATATCCACCTCTTCAGCAGGGCAGCTGAGTGGGTTCCCAGCCCTGACTAATACTGGTCAAACGCCATCGATGGCAGCCCCAGGATGAGCCCACACACCTCTGTCCTCAGCACACAGTGAGCGCCCAAGCCCAGGTGCAATCCGCTCCCTGGCCAGAGAAATGCCCCCCAGGAGCAGAGATGGACAAACGCTGCAGAGGGACATTGCAATGTCACCACAACAAGCTTACCAGAAGGGCAGGGCGGTCCCAGCCCCTTGCTCCTTGTCACTTCAAGCCACAGGACGATGCAGGGACAATGCAGCCTTGGCAGAGGTAGGAAAAGCCCCACAAATATTTGAGGTGTTGCCTGCTCCAGGGCCGGCGGTTTGGGGATGCGGGAGGAGATACAAGCGCCTGGGGAAGGGCTGGAGCAGGGGGAAAACGTCATTTATGAGCAGGCGTCAGCAGAGGAGAGATAAGGTGATCTCAGGAAACTGTTTGCAGAGACAGGATTCTTCCAAGAAGCTGGTTTCTCTGATGGCACCTGCTCAGGCTGCTCTCCCCAGGATAGGATAGGACAGTCCCCTCCAAGCCACAAGCCCAACCTGCTTCCTGGGAGGCTGTGGAAGAAGACACGTTTTTCAAGGGCTAGATTCAGTCTCTATTTGTGGAAATTTAGAAAAAAAAGACCCTTTCTCCCAAGGACAGAGGAAGGGATTTGCTCAGGGCTTCAGTCAGTGCAGCTGCAGAAGCCTCCAAGCCCAGACAGAAACCATCTCCAGCACCTGGATGGTGCTTCCAGGCAGTTTTCAGCACCTCCAGGAGCTGCAAGGACTGGGAAGGGGCACAGAGTGACCCATTATGGGCATGCACAGCTCACCAAGCTCATGACACCTGACAGTGGCTTCTTGAGGGACCACCAGGGCTTTGGGGAGAGCCTGGGGATGCCTTGCCCCAGACCTTCAGCCTTATCCAGCAATCCTCTGCAGCCAGCAGACCCTCACAGCCCATGTCTGCAGGGCTGGTCCAAGTCCCCAGGGATGCCAGGCTGGCCAATGGAGGTGCTGCTTGGGGGCCATAGGGAAAGGGAAGTGCTGGAGGAAGGGGTACTTCCCTCTAATCGATTTGGGGGCTGCAGCAGGAAGAAGCACAATGGCAGGAAACCACGTTTCCGCTTCCAAATGGAGAAAACCTTACAGGACACCTGAGGAGAACAACCAGATGTCATTAATGTAAACTTCATCTGGGAGCACAAGGAGCAGCCAGAGGCAGCCCTGAGCTGGAGCGGGTCCTCCTTGCATGGAGGAGCCTGGGATTTGATGCAGTAGGGGCACAGGCCACCACACGCCAGGACAGCCATGCACAGAGGACAATCCCAACCATGCACAACACAAGGCACAGTTATGGCTCTTGCCTGCCCACGGGCAGGTCCTTATTTCCACCCATTCAGGTGGGAGGAAGGATGCTCCCTGGTGGGTTGGGACAGCCCTGAGGTAATACCCCTTGGGATGCGGCTGTCAGATGCACCTCTCTTGCATTAGCAGCTTTCCCCCTCCCTGCTTTCATGCTTGCCCAAGAGGAATCCCTGTCTCTGTCTGCACCATGGTATCTTGGTTGGCCACACCTTGGGCAGCAGCTAAAGCAGGTCAGAGGGATGGGCTGAGCCTACAGGACCATGTCCCACTTCCCCCGTCCTGTCTGCAGCTGAGGGGAGCAAAGGTGAGACACAGAAAGAGGAGCCCACAGCAAACCAGGCTGAGAGCAAAACAGCTCTTAGCCAGACAAGTCTGAAGATAAGGACTCACTGAATGTGTGGGAGGAAACCCAGTGGATAGAATCCCACAGCTGAGGAATGAAAGAGGGTTAAGATGAATTTTTCCATAGCCTGCCATCTCCTGGGCTCAGTAGGGCCATGTCTACCAGCACCACATGGCTACCCCAAGGACACTGCTTGGGGAGCAGTACCAGAGGGGGAGAGAAGGACTGCAGGAGGCCACCTGCCACTGGCACCTGCAGGGTGCTGGGATGGAGAGTGGAGATGATTCCTCCTTCATTGCTTCATGTTGCTGGCTACAGGACTGAGCTCAGAGCTGGCAGACCCAGGAAGGAGTCAGGCCAGGAACAACATAAGGAAGCTGAGCATGGAGAAACCTGCAGTGAGGGTCCAGAGGAGAAGGATGGGGACAGCTTACATTCTGTTTGAGAGGTCCTCAAAACAGTCCTGCTGTGAGGGGCAAGGCAGAAGGGGCTTGGATGGCTCAGCTCAACCACTCTCCCACCCCAAATGCCATCCTGTACTTTACAGGAACTCCTTTCCCCAAGGAGAATCAGAGCCCTCACTCTCTTGTCCCCAAAACAAGGATGCTTCTAGAAGAGCAGAAAAAGCCAGCAGCCAACCAGCAGTGAGTGAGAGCACCTGCCCACTGCCCACTGCCACCTGGCCACCTCCTGCACTCCAGGGCACCTCCACCTCCCAGGAGAGAGGCTGTCCTTCCAGCTCTGGCTCCTTCCTCTATGGAGCCAGATTCAAAGGTGCAGCACTGGCAGGACCCTCGGCAAGCAAGAGCTGCCCAAACCCAGTGGGAGCTGCTGAGCTGCTGCCCCCCAAGAAGGTGGGAGAGCATCCCAGGGCTGGGCAAAGTGAACCTTACCGTTGTACCTGGAGAGCCCAGCAGAATGCTGCAAGTCCTGTTTGGGGTACTGGCCCAGGAGCAGAGATCATTTTGGCCCCCCTCAGCTCCCCCTCAGTTTTTCTGAAGGCTGGTCTGGGCTGCACAGCTGTTTCCAATTTAGTGGAGGACAGAGAAACGAAACCAGAGCCAGAACAACACAATCTTCCCTTGGTGTCACTGTCTCCCCAGCTTCCAAAATTCGGAGAGGAAATTCCTCCCCACTGAGCAGCAGCCCCCTTGGCAGAGGATGGGACAGACATGCAGGAGCCAACCACCACTGGCCTGTGGTGAGTCGAGGCTGGCTCTGTCCTCTGCATGTCCCAGTGGCCAGGACACAAATACATGGGCTATTTTGGGTCCCCACAGACCAAAGGGGCCTTTTGCTTGCAGGCCAGCTCAGAACAGGGGCCCTGGCTGACCGCTGCTTTTGGCATTAAATGTCTCAGTCCTACTGAGAAAGGGGATGGTGAGCACAGAAGCAGGTTTTGAGACTTAGCAGGGTCCTGTACAGTCTGTCAGACACCTGTCCTGCCAAGACCCTGCTCACTGCCTGGACAGCCACAGCATCTTACAAATCCCAAACTGGCTTCAGATGCTAAATGCAGCTATTTCACAGTGGCTCTACTCCAAGAGACAAGGAGTGTCTATCACACCCTCACCTCAAAAACCCACTTTGTGCCAGCCAAGGGGCACCCCACAATCCCCAGAAACAAAAGGAAGGAGAAGGGATGGATTCCCTGTGTGGGTCTGCTTGTGCCAAATCCACTAACTTCCAAAGCTGCAGCCATTTCCAAAGAGTGGAAGTCCACAAGTCCCAGGAGCTGAAGGGACTCGAGGAGCCACACACACCCTGCCCGTTTCCCAGCAGGGAGGATGCTGCCTGCTGAGAGCTGGGTTTTCATATCCCTGTTCTGTGGCAGACACAGCAGAGCTGTGAGTGCAACACACGATCTGTGGAGCGAGGAGTGGAAAGCCAAGGAGGCAGCGTGCTGTCAGCAATGTGGTGGGAGCAAAGGAGTCGGAGCAAACAGCCAGGGCAGAAGCACCATCTCTGGCAGCCTCTTCCCTGAATAACTCAGCTTCCCCAAACAGCCTGGCAGCACTGAGGTCTCACACGAGGAGCCAAGGCAAGACTTGAGGCAGACACCTCCTTCGGAGCAAATAAGTCAGAGCCCAAAGCTCCCACCCTTGGCACTGGCCTTGGCTAAACAGCGGCAAACAGGAAAATCTTTATGCAAGAAGGATCAGGCGGGGAGAGCAAACAGGAGGTGGGGACCGCTGGGTCTGCCCAAACGCCATAAAACAGAATCTCACACATAACCAACAATAATAAGCCCAGCCACAAGCTGGGAAAGAGCAAGTCACATCCCCTCCAAATCCCAGCCTGGGCTGCTACGTCAGTGCAAACAGCCACCGCCCAGCGTGCCACAGCCATTGTATCGCAGCTTGTCTGGCACCCTGAGCATCCTCAGGATGTCTCAGGGAAGCACGAAAAACTCTGGATGAGAGCCACTGAGTGCTCTGCTCTTGTGGAAATGTCACTTTGCAGCCACTGGCATTGGCTGGCAGGCTCCAGAAGCCTCTGAGCCTCCCCAGATTAATGTGGGGAGCAGAGGAGATGAAGGCAGCTCTAGACACCCTGCTGGGAGACCCAAGGTTCCAGCAGCTTCCACTGAGGTGAGCTGGCCATCTGGCAAGGTGTCTTGCCTGGGTGGATGCTGATGTACCTCCACAGTGATGCCAGGTGTCAGGGAGCCCAGGGCCTGAGCCTTGCTGGAGCAGTCCCTCTGACACACTGCATCCTTCACAGCCACAGGGATGGAAGGGAGGCACAGCAGACTTCTGGGTTGAGTATCAATTGCCAGGCTACTTACTGATGCCGGGTTTTGTTTCTGGTCAAAGGCTCCACTTTTGGAGCAAGCCCAGCTGCAGAGCCCCAGAGGCAGGGGGAGTGCAGTGCTCTTCAGCACCTTCCTCATCCCCCTGCAAGGCATGGATTTGGATTCTGACCCATATCACGTGGGCACCACGCAGCTGCTGCCTCCAGCCCTATTCAGAAACATGCTGGCAGATCAGTGTCCTGACGTGGTTCACCACACAAACATGCCAGTCTTGTGTGTTTTGCCACAAGGAGAGGGTGTGAAGACGGGAAGAAGAAGCTGCAGGGTAGGGTGGATCAGTCCATAATAGCTTGGCTGTGTTGCCGTTGGTCTGCGTCCTCCTGTGGTTAATGGATAACACTCCTGCTCTTGCCAGGATGCCATGAAGACCCACCCAACCCTGCCATCCTCAGCCACAGCCCAACACCTACAAACCCTGATGGGATGAAAGCACCATGCACTGTGTGTGTCCTGCAGCAGTGGGCTCCCTGTGGGGGCTGAAGTCCAGTCCAGAGCAAACATCATCAGGGAAATGAGGGTACAGCACTAAGGGAGGATAAAAAAATGCAATTGCCTCCAACTTGGTCCTGAGGCCAGGAAATTACACCGCCTGTCACAGGCAGAGCAGGCAAGACAGATAAGGCTGGCATCTCCTTCAACCCTGAGCCTTGGGCAGGACTGAGAAGCCAGATCTGTCACCAGTCCCTCCTTCCCCCCTGGCTGTTCTCCAGGAGTTATCCCCAAGCTTAAAACAGGGGAATTTCTCTCATGAAGGGTTTACCACAACCATGCACAAAAACTCGAGTGGAACTCCAAAGCCCTCACAGGCGCGAGCCAGGTGAACAGGCCCTCAGCCACTGTGTAACTGTGTCCATGGCTGGAGGTGCTGGGCAAAATGAACCAGGCAGGGATGAGGACCATGTCTGGAGCCACAGCCTGCGCAGCAGGGGAGACACCAAGCAGGGCAACCCAGGCAGGACACCGTTCTCCCCAGCAGCTTTGCAGGAGGCTGGAGCCACTTCAGCGTCAGTCTGGGGCCACAGACACACATTCAGGTGGATGGCTTGCCCTTGGCACAGCACAGCTGATGACACAGTCCTGCTGTCATGACTGAGCCTCAGTAGGAGGCCAGAGCAGGCTGGCACAACCCTCCAGTCCCACTGCTGCTGCCCACCCAGTCACGTCCCTCCGAGCCCTGCTCTTCACCTCCAGCCCCTGCCTGCCTCCTCCCTCTGCACCTTCCTGGTCTGCTCACTCCAGGAATTTCCAGCTGGAAATTTCACAGCGAGGTGCCTTCCTATCAGACTAGTCCTAAAGGAAATGAACTAAAGCAAGTCTCACTGGCAGTCGTGTGATGGGAAGAAGCAAGCAGGCTCTGCGGAAATCTGCCTGACTTCCTGCTGACAGCTTCTGCCAGGGCAGGCAATCAATCGGCCTCTGCTCCCTTTTGGCCCCAGGGAAAGTCAGTCTCCTGGACATGAAGCCTGGCTGTGCTCTCCCACAGCTTAACCAAGAGAGCCTTGAGCACTGCACCGAGAATGCCAGGCTCACCAATTTGTGTCACAGTAAGTGCATGACAGCCACACACACAGAGCTTTGAGCTTGCCCTTTCTTGGGGAATGGCTAAACCAGGAAAAAGCCTGCTCCAAGCCAGGAGCACGACCAATAGGTCACAACAGGGACATTTCTTAGACCACTGCCATCAGCAACGAAATTACAAAGAACATACTAGTGTTATTCCTGTGCAACAGCTTCCCGTGTATCACGGGAACAACAATCCTCAGATGCATTCCTCATCAGCATCACAGCTCCTCTCTCACACAGGGACCCCAGAGCCCATGTACAGCCTCCTCCCCACCCCCCAGCTCGGTCCATGGAATCTGGAGTGGAAGATGGGGTGTGCAGCCTCAGCTGGGGAACTGAGTCCCTCCAGACCACACATCCTGCTGTAACCAAACCCATCCAAGCTCTGCCCCTACTCTGCACCCTTCTTTCCCCATCCCACATCTTGCACACTCTTAACCTAAGAAGCAATTAGTCTTTATAGCACTGCTTAATCAAAGATAGCTGTGCGGTGAGTAAAACCCTGACTCCTGCCCAGCTGCAAATGCCTGTAGCTCATTTTGCATAGTGCTCTGGGCCTCAGTTTGTTGGCAGCTGAGCACAAGTTAGCATGGAGATGAGACTCTGAGAGCTGGCAGTCCTGCAGCCCCAAGCAGTGCTGGGCTGGGCTGGGCTGGCAGGGGTCTCAGGCCAGAGCTCAGTGTTGGGAAGGCTCAGGAAGGCAAGCGAGGTTTGCAATGTGGGGTCAGTACGGAGCTGGCAAGAAGCACAAGCAAACAGAATTCCCTGGATGAGAGCGGGCGTTGGCAGCTTCCGTAACACTCGCCAAGGGCCTGGATGTTGTACTGAACAAAAACAACCAAGAGCTACACGTGTCCCATGGAAACCACCAGAAGCTGTTTGCTGGCTTCCTAAAGCCAGTGGCTGGTGCCTTCCCATTTGGACAGGGCACACAGGTGGTCCTGGGCTCCCTTTCCCGATGGGCTGGTCCCTGGGCCCTGCCTCTGCCAGGAGAACTGGGAATGAAGCTGGGCAGCGAAGAAGGTGCAGCACGGGAGTGGGTGAACGCGTGCCTTGTCCTCCGCACCCTGGCTTACCCCCATACCACAACAAAGAATAAGACAGGTCAGGCCAGGGCAACAACAAAGCCCATGGCTCATCTTCAAAGAGGAAGAGGCTCATTAACACCTCCCAGCCCAAGATAATGAGAGCAGCGATGCCATGCTGGGGAATTGATGCCAGTAGTTAATTATGCAGCATGGTGAGGAATGGAGAAGAGGGACAACTGCAGGACAGAGGTACCATACTGTCCTGTGTGCTGGTGCCACATCTGCTGATTTAAGCTGAAGTGAATTTCTTCAGCCTCCTCACTCCAGGTATCTGGTACAGCCCCTACCTCTTGTCTGCACTACTTGTGGAGGGACGAGTCATCCTGCAAAGCATCTTTTGGGGCTGATGTTACAGCTCTTGGTGCTGAGAAGAAAGTGCCTTTTCTGCTTGAAAAGTTTTTTGGTGAGCCAAGAGAAAGCCTACCTCTCTTTTCCAGGAGCAAAGAACAATGGCAGGAGCAGGAGTGCTGTGGGGGGCATATGTGTGGTGTCAGCACTGGACTGACACTATCAATGGCCCACAAGCTGCACAAAGACAACCAGTGAACCCAAGGGAAAAGCATCCCCGCACAGTCACATCCTGAGACAGCTTTGTAGAGAAGGCAGGCTCGAGGGAGCCTGAGGCTGTCCAGCAGCTTGCAGGTGCTGGTGAGTGGGAACAATGTCACCAAGCCGGGATGCAGTGCAGAAGGGGAGTGGGATTTCCCATGTCGGCACTCATAGAAGTCCCTCATCCGTGTCTGCTCACAACAGGCAACTGAGGGGTCGTTGGGTTGTTTTCTGTTTCAGAGCAGTCGGGAAGTGCATCCAGCTGTGGCCAACAGCTGCACAAATTCCTCCTGCAGCCCCTAGCCCTGGGATCAAGGACACAGGCTTTACTTGTCTGTGATCCCACAGCTCAAGGGCTTAGCTGCTGCTGCCTTCCCACACAGTCTGCAATTCCACAGCCCATTCCCGAGAGGCAGATGGGAGCGCTGGTGAGTACAGGCAGGGACTGTGTTGGTCTGGCAGTATTAGCATCTAGCAGGGGTGTGAGCCTCAGATTTAACTACCGAGGTGAGGAGGACAGCACAAAAGGGCTCCATGGAGCTCTTGGCACTTCTGCCTGGACCCGCTCTCCATTAACGCTGACGGTCTACTCAGGAATGGAAATAAACACTCACTGAAATCATCCCACAGCGAACCGGGAGCATTTTCTCGAGTAGGACGTGGGGCAACCCCGACCCAGCAGTTTTTCTGCCAGCCAAGGGGGCTCTGCCCCACTTCTCGCACAGCAGCACATGGCACCGCGCCCACGCACCTGCCAGCGGGTCCCCCCAGTCCCCCCACACCCGCGGCTGAGGCAGGCTGGCAGGCACTGCCGTGCGCACGCACCACCGGGCAGGGATGTGCACCTCTGCAGCCGCAGGACCGCGGCACAATCCCCTCGGTGCGCTCCTGCATCCCAAGTATCAGAGCATCACTGCGCTCACTGCATCCCCAGAGCCACGTGCCGGCCGCTCCGCTCCGCATCCCCAAAACGACATGCTCTCCCCCGGCAGCGACTATGAGAGGGGATTTGTAGTTGCCGCGCAAGGTAGCGAGGAAGGACATCCCCCCCCCCTCCCCCGAGAAGCACATCTATGCATCACACACCCCTCGCCCGGTCCCCCAAGCCGCGACTCGCACGCCGCCTCTCCGCACGCCGTGCCGCCGAATGCAGCGCTCGGGGAATCCCCCGGCTCCCTCTGAAGGTTCCCCACGCATCCGGCAGCTCTGAAACGCCGCCAGGAACCTCGGAGGGAGCCGGGGTGGCCAAAAGCTCGGCGACTTTGAGCCAGTACCTGGAACTGGAGCGCGCACCGCTGCCCGCCGTCTCCTACCCTCGGTGCGGATGGAAACCCGCCGCCTCCGAACCGCGCTCTAAACTGCGCCTTCAGTGCCACGCGGTTCCCGCGTGGGAGAGGCGGCGGGTTTTCCCGCTTCCCGCCCGTTCCCCCTGGCCCCCGGGAGAAGAGGGCTGAGAGGAGCCGCTCTGCCTCCGCGGCAGCCGTGCGCACCTCGGGGCGAACCCACCTGCGCCGCGCTCCCCGCGCCGCCCGGCGCCGCCGCCGTCCCCAGCCCGGCCCGCCCCCGGCTCCCCCCATTTCCGCGCCTCCCATCCCCACCCCCTGCACTGGCGGGAAACCCTCCGCGCCGCGGCCGCTGCTCCTCGGGGAGCGAGCGCAAAGCAAGCGCCCTCTAACTCCCGAGCCGCACCCAGCGCCGGGCTTCTCCTAATGTCCGTGCATTAGTAGGTATCACAGCCCTAAAGGGAGCCACGCATTAAATTATGGCTCTAAATGGAGTGTGAACTGGCCTCTAGTTCCTCACTTGTCCCCCATGCTTCATTCTAATTCAGACAAAAACACTCTGCTGGCAGTCACCACATAAGGGTGTGATATATATATACATATATGTCATATATATATAGCTATACATATATATATATCCATATATATGTAAACATATATATGGATGTATGTATATATGTACACACAAATATACACATGCATGTTTATACACACACTCATATATATATAAATAAGGTTCAAAGGCACCTTATTTTCAGCACCAAGGGCTGTAACATCAGCCTCAGAAGATGCTTTGCACACATGTATATATGTGTGTGTATAAATATATGCTATAAATATATATAAAATAACTTTCTTGAGTTAGTGATCTAGTGGGCGCCATCCCTGCCCATGGCAGGGGGATTGGAACTTAATGGTCCTAAAGGCCCCTTTCAACCCAAAGTCTTCCAACCCAAACCATTTATGATTCTTAAGTCACAGAAAGGATTGAAGACAGCTTTTTGCACTGCATATTCCTGGTGGTGCTACCCATGATGGCAGGCAATGTGCAGAGCCCTGTGCATCTTAGCAATCCCCCTGTATTTGGAGGATATAAGTACTGTGTGTATTCAGTATCCAAAGGGCAGGCACAAACTCTAAGATTAGTCTCTTATGGCTGCTGTCTCCAGGTTTCTATCTCTCCAGAGCTGATATCTACTCTGCTGTCATCATCTACTCTGCATGTTGCTCAGTTGAAATGCAAACGTGGAGGATTCCCCAGGTACTTTGTCCCCCAGCAGAGGGGAGTGCACCTGAATTTAACCTTATATCCGTGTGGTTAAACAGTGACAGAAATATTTTTTTTTATGTAGCTAGGTGTTTAAAGGAAAACCAGGCCCTCCTGGCTCTCTCCATTCTCTGTGCTGTGCAGGCACAGGCAGTGGCACCAGGAAGTCCCTGAAGCAGCTTTGACTATTAAAACATTTGTTCCATTAATAAACACCCTCAAAAAATTCTCTGCAGATGGTGATCAGTTTGGGTTAGAAATTAAAACCAGAAGTTAAAACACCCCCAAAAGCTCTGGCAGATTCTCGTTCTCACGCTCTCTCAGCAAGATGATCCCTAACACACATCTTCCTGCAAAATCCAAGCACCACGCTTGTATTTTAAGACGGACCTACAAAACATTACCACATAAGCAAAAAGTCCTCACAGCCCAAGAAAAAGGCAGTGGTAACAGGGCTGAGACAGTTACCGGTGATTTCTGATCTGCAACAGTGATGACACTGCGAGTCTCACCCTGAGGAAAAGACCTCTCCACTGATCTGCTCAGAGGCAGCCTCTGCAGCTGGATCTCTCCCTCTGCACTGGCCATGGATATTTGTCATGGTTATGGGCTTCTGGGGGCAGGTAGTAGGGTACACTAACAACATGAGGAGAGCGGCAGACAGTGCTGCCAGATACTACAACAGGAGGCTCTTTCCTTAAATTTAAGATCCATATCAGATCAAATTAAATTTAAAAGCTCTCATCCCCAATTAAAGCTCCCAGGCTGCATCTTCCAGGCAATGACAGATCCAAGCCTTGGGCTTGCCTTTCCTCAGCCCCCTTTCTGTAAGCCATTCTGATCTGGAAAGTCTTCTGGGTAGGCTGCAACACAGACAAGACCTCTCTTCTCCCCACCTTGCCTCGTCTTTTGTCTCCTATCTCCTCTCTTCTCCGCAAAATGCAAACAAAGCATCAAAGCAAGGTCGCCTGCTTGGGATGTCTTGTGTGACCTCCTCTCCAGCTTTGAGATGTGCCATTCTGTCACCCACAGAGCCCCACAAGCCCCTTTAGTAGTCCCTGGAACATGGATGCCACAGCAGCTTGGGCACCGTGTTTCTCCTTGTGATATCCACACTTGCTGCTCAGCAGCATGAGCTAAACTTTGAGCATCTCTACAGTTTTTTTTTTTTCTAAATAAGCTTCAACTTTAGCACAGACTAAAAGCTGTGAGAACCAATTCCCCCAGGAACTTGAGCCCAGGGTCCAGACAGGCGCTGCCCAGCCAGACTGACACCTGTGCTTCCAGAAGCCAGGACAAGGCTCTCAGCCTCAACCATTATAATCTCAGACCCCAAGGGGAGGAGAAACACTACAAAATTTACCTTTGAGTGGATATTCCAGGAAGTTTCTCCTCCAGGACAGGGCGGGTGTAACCGCTGCCTCACCCCAGGCCTTCAGCAGCAGGGCCGTAGCACTTACCAGCACCAAAGCACAGGATTAAGTGTTCTCTAATTTGCAGCTCTGGTCCTGTCTGCACAGCCACTCCCCAATCACCGGAATCAAACCTCTCTCCATAGAGACGCTCTCACTGGAGATGGGGGATGAAATCCATTAGCTCTGAGCAGCATCCCAGCCGCTGGTGACCGCAGGCAGACAGGAGGCCAGCAGACAGACAGACAGACCCCAGGGGAGGCACGGACAGGGGCGGCTTCCAGCTCCTAAGCACAGCACCGGCTGCTGGCTGCTGCCCTGCACAGACCTGTGCCCCCACCCATCACCAATTTGCAGGACAGGATCTAACAATGTCTTCTCTTTGCAGGCAGAACACCTGGAGTGAGCAAGACACCGTGGAGTGAAGCAGGCTAAGTCTGGGAGATAGTGAGTGTCCTTTAAAATCCAGTCCTGGCTGCTGCAGGACAGGAGACATTTCGCCCATAGTTCTCCGCAGAGGCACTTTAGCCCCTCAGGGAGCTCAGCTGCTCCCAAGAGCGATGCAAGTCCTTGGGTTGTGTAATGTCAATAGCAGCATGCATTTTCAGAGGGGTGACCCCTCCTCTATGGTACATGGGAAGGTAACAAATTGCACAGCCAATAACAACTCATTTATTGTCCCACAAACATGAGCTCTTGCTACAGGGCCAAGTGGCCTTGCTTCATCTTGGCAAAGGTGTTGCATTTGAAGAACTCTCTGCTCCCTAGTGGCTCTCATGTTATCATCTTCACCTCTGTGTGTACAATAACAAACCTCCTAGAAACAGCAAACAGCTACAAAAATAGTCTCTGCTCCAAACTGGAAACAGCTGTGCTTTGCCCAGCACTGGTACTGGCCCCACCGCTGGATGACCCACAGAGCTGGGTGTTTCTCCCCTGTGTAATTTGGGCAAGGAGAAAAGGCAGCCCTGAGTGGGGCCCGGGGGCTTGCTGTGTTCCCACCCTCTCCATCCCCAAAGCAGCAGCTCAGTGCCAGAACACGCTGCTGCTGTTGGCAGATTGCTGCACTCCCCAGAGCAAAGGGAGAAAGCAAGGGAGGACGGCAGCCAGCAAAGCCTCTCCCTTACATAAATAAGGCTGGGAGTCCCATGGACGTGCTTGTGGGGCTGTAGCTGCCCAGCCCTTTAAGTTTTCTTTCTGAAAACTCAGACATGCACTGCAGGCATTGCGATGCCATCACCTGGAGCCCGGTTCGTACGCTCTGCTCACAGCTAGTTTGTGACAGGCAGAACAAACAGGCAAAGTGCTCTCCCTTCAGTGACGCTTGCTGCCAAACCTTTCACAAAAGCTGCTTTTTTCCCCCCACCTTCTCCCTTGTAGCAACTCTCTGCTTTAACTAAAGCTGTGAAATCCAAAAAGGGGAAAACAAACAAACAGCTGGTTTGGAAAGCAAGAGCAAAAAGGGAGATTTATTCCAGGCAGTGCATATTGCATCATAGGAGCTAAAGGAATATTTTTAGTGCCTCTTGGGCAATATCAGAGTTTTAGGGCCTGAGGAGCTAGGCAGTATTTGCAGGCACTTAATGTTTCCAGAATCCTTTACACTTGGCACCCATGTCCACCGTTTTCCTTGGAGATTTGCAAGCACTTTGCAACCATACATTAATTAACCCACCAGTCCTCCTCTGCAATGAGATTTCCCTTCCCTGTAATGTGCCTGTGCTAGGGACAGGGTAAACTGAGGCACGGCAAGGCCATCAGCCTGCAGCAGAGCTGAGGCCAGGGGGCTGCATGCCGTCCAGCTCTCCTTTCCATTGCAAAAGCACCCTTCCTTTTGTGAGCATAACCCACACTCACTGTATTTTCCTCCATTGGATGCTGCCTGCCCCATTCCAGAGGAAGACGTGGGCAGGCCAGCTCATAGAACCTCAGTGCTGGCCCTCGGTGCCACAGAGCAGAGAAACAGAGAGCCAGT
The DNA here is from genome assembly GCA_024865655.1 of Emberiza elegans. Classification (NCBI taxonomy): domain Eukaryota; kingdom Metazoa; phylum Chordata; class Aves; order Passeriformes; family Fringillidae; genus Emberiza; species Emberiza elegans. Next base: position 18,989,390 of record JALJVW010002597.1, on the reverse strand, counting down.
ATGTCTGAAAGGCAGAGCAGGCAGGCAGGAGTGGAATGGCAAACAGATTAGCAGCTGCATCCAACTGCCTGCATGTGTGACAAGGCAGCTGCACAGGGAAAGGGGGAAAAGGGGCATTTTAATCAGTCACATGAAGGGAAACATAGAAGATGCTGAACCTCTGTCAAGTGTCAGCGGGTTATTAATCCATTAGCTAATGAGGGCAAAAAAACCTACCACGGGCTCCTGGGAATCCAGTTATAACAAGACTGCATTGATCATGGATGCTTTGATAGCCAACAAATCATCTCAGCCTATTGCTGAGGTCAGTGAATGGCTCGGGGACTGATTTTAGTTTTGCTATTCCTGCTGGTCCTGGCTGGCCCTGGAGCAGGATCCTGGCTGAAGAGCTGCTGGCACTCTTTTTGGGGTGAGAGGTCTCCAGTCATTGCTTGCAGGACTCCTGACGGTGATCTCTGGGCTCTTGGTGCCCTGCCCTGTATTTTGGGATGAGGTGGTAGGACAGAGGTCATGCTCACCTGTTGGCCTGAGCCTTGCTGGGATGAGCTGGGAAGGAGTGGGCTGCGATACCCTCCTGAACTCTGCTTGTGGAACAGAGATCCAGCTGGCACATCACCACTTGCAGGGAGCCACGCAGACCTCCAGCATCCTGTCGTCCCTCTGCTTCCTTGCACGGCTCGACCTGCAGGGATAAAGTCAGGCAGCTGCCTGTGACTTCTTCACTAGTGGCCTGAGGGCAGCAGGACCTCGCTGCCAGCAGCAGAGCAGCCCTGGGTGAAACCCTGCAAGGAAAACCAGGGGAGATGGAAGCCCTTGCTGCCCCTGCGACCTCCCCATGCTAAGCATCGCCCTTCGCTGGTAGCACTGAGCTGCCATGGGATGACACCACTACCCCCGACGCACTCAAGCCCTGGTGAGCAAATGGTCTGGAGACATGACAAGGAAGGGCCTCCATGCGCCTCCAGCCCAGTGGCAGGGCCATGGGTGTTTTCCAGCTGGGCAAGCAGAAACAAATCCCATTGTCCACTGATTGGACACAGCTCAGCAAGGGGCCCATGGTGCCTACAGGGCTCCTGGGGCCTGGCATGGACAGTGGGGTCAAAGCTTCAGTCCCCTCTCAGGCTGCTGGAGGTGGGGGCAGCCTGCCCCAATGGAACAGCAGCATCTTTGGGACACAGGACATCTCCCTGCTAGCAGGCTGGGGGGCACAAGCCCCTCTGCCCAAATCACTTCTGAGGGTCTCCCATCCTCACCATCTCCCGGGCACAATCCTTTCATGAGCAATCCCTCCCTCCTCCCTCCTCCATCCCCATCCCCATCTCCATCCCCATCCCTCTGCCTCCCTCCCTGCACTGCTGCTTCCCTCTCCTGAGCTCCAGCTGCCCATTTGCTTTCTCCTACAAGCATTAAGGGAGTAAATACTGACTAATGGTACCAATTAGCAGCTGTGCGGCTGGGTGCTAGTTACTGAGTGACAGCCGTGCCGCCACGGGCCAAGGGTGAAGTGTTACCTCACTGCAGACAGTCTCCACCTGCCAGGGCCCAAGCTGAGACTTGGATAAACTCAAGACACACAGTTCAGGCTCCCGCTTGTAGCAGAGGAAACAGGGTTAACCCCTGGCTCAGCGGCAGGCAGGAACACCCTGTGGCATTCAGGGCAGAGACCACTCCAAGCTCCCGGTCATGGTGTCACTCCAGGTCTCCTTGGCTGAGGATGGAGCTGGTGCTGGCAGAGGGAGCCACTCTATAGCCAAGGTCATCTGGCCCATTGAAGCAGTGCCGGGGGCATATCCTCCTCCTTAACTGGCAGCACCAGTCTCCCACGATGGAGCACAGCCATTAAGAAAGAAGTGGCTGGCACTCAGCCACACTTGTAAAACACCACTGGGGAGCTGTGTGCTGCTGGGAACCAGGGAACCTGGTGAGAGGGAGAGGGGTGGCAGCTGCTGTGTGGTCCTGGTCCCCCTTTGACAAAGTCCATCCACAGCCCAGTGGATCCAGGTACCCAGTGACTCCCAGGGTCTCTGAGAACCATCTAAAAGGCACAAGGTGGCTTTCTGTAGGATGGGTGAATGCCAGCTCTGGAGGATAGCCTGAAGCAATGGCTCCCCATCAGCCTCCCCGAGGCACCTTGGTGGCAGCAGACAGAGCCTGCTCCAGCTCTCTGGGATTGCTGCTACAGCCAGAGTCTGCCCACCCTGCATGGCAGGGCAGGGCCCAGGTGCCTACCTGTTCTCCCAGCCAGCCTGCTCCCAGGGCAATCTCTCTGGTCACTCCGTGGCACCACGGGGACCATGGCACACAGCCACCTGCAGAGACGAGGGCTCCAAACACAGGTCCAGGAGCTCTCCCAGCCGTGCCAGCCCTGGTCTGTGCCTGGCCCAACATTTGCTGGCTGGCGTGGAGGAATTCCGCTCCGTGCAAATGTCTGGCAGGGCTGACTAAATCCTGTCTGGAGACTAAGTCCATCCAGTCATGCTTTCCCCTTTGGGCGAATCAGCAGCGGAGCTGCGGCTGAATGCTCTTAAACATCCCCCAGGGAGGTCTCCAGGAGGGCCCTTTCCCACAGCTTCCAACAGTACCAGCCGTTCATCATTTCTTCTCCTTGCCAGTCATGCTTCCGCAGGTTCCCAGGCTGAAACGAGGCCCCCAGGCCACCCAGTGGAGCACAAACATGGGACATCAAAAGAAGGGCAGGCCAAACCCATGACCAGCAGCCCAGCTGCCAGGGTACCGCTGGGACTGCCCTCCCCCCCTTCCTCAGCCCTCTGCAAAGCCGGGAGTCCACCGGTGGGCAGAGGATGCTCCAGCACGGACCAGGGAGGAGGGAACCTCGGGGTGTCCTGCACCCCTCACTCGAGGGGCTGGGGTACACGGCTGGGAGCCTGCAGTGCCCCGCGGCCATGCTGCCGGGGGAGCGCGGCCGAGTTTGCCTGTCCCTGGGGGAGGCACTGGCGTCGGGCCCCTTCCCACTCCCTCTGCAGAGCTGCCCCATCCCGAGCGGCTCCGGGGCCCGCCCCGGCTCGGCGCTGAGACCCCCAAACTCATCGGCAGGCACGGGCCGGCGCTGCCGCCTGGCGGCCTGACCGGGACGGCGCTCTGGGAGCACGGGGGGCGCTCACGGGAGCACCGCACGGGGAGCGCTCCGGGAGCACCGCACGGGGAGCGCTCCGGGAGCACCGCGCGGGGAGCGCTCCGCGAGCACGGGGAGCGCACGGGGAGCGCTCCGGGAGCACCGCACGGGGAGCGCTCCATGAGCGCCGCACGGGGAGCGCACGGGGAAGGAATTAGCCGGGCGCGGGCTTAAGCAGCTCCGCGGAATGCGGGAGCCAGCCTGGAGAAGCAGCGTGGAGGGAGGGCAGCAGCGGCGAGCTGGTGGCTGGTGGGAGAGGGTCTGGCATTCCACGGTGGGGAGGCATCCCAAGCCACCCCTCGGGCAGGGCAGGCACGGCCCTGGGCACTAGGGTGAACATACTCATCCACCATGAGGATGAGGAGGCAATGAGGGGCAGGAGGGAGATGGGGGAATAAACGGCACCGGGAGCCAAGTGCACAAAGTGGGACAGGGCACCCCGAAGTGTGGGCTTGTTGTCTGTGCTGTGCTAACCCATGGAAGGACTGGGGATGAGTGGGAGATGGGAAATCTGGGAGTAAGCAGGGAAGTCCAAGGGCAGAAGCAGGAGCTTTTTGATTGAAGGTGGTTTAAAGAAGCAGAGTTTGCCTACAGGTAACCCACTGTGCAGAAGAGCAGGGATAGTGTTAGGAAGCAGATTTCAGGGCCAGGATGGATCACATGAGGACATGAGACTGTGACAGCCACCCCGAACACGGTAGCTATCCTGCAGGGCTGTGCTTGCTGCAGGCCACAGAGGAAGGAGTTCTGGCTGGTCCCCCGCTGAGAACCCCAAGTTCCACAGGGATGGGATGGGAAAAGGCTTGAAGTGCACCTCCTCAGCATAGGTTACTTCTCAAAAGGCAGCTTGCCTGCTTCTCTCCTTGTTCCTGGGCTGTGAGACATCCAGGAGCAGCCTTGTGCCAGGGACCCAGTGCCTCAGGGACAAGAGGGGCTCCTGGCACTACCCTCCCAGGGACTCGGGGCCTCAGGCTTTATCCTGGGCATCCATCATCAGCTGATAGGGACTCAGTCTCCAGGGAAACAGCCTCCTCTGCTAACACTGCTGCCCAGACCCAGTAAATCTCTTTTCTGGTAAGCCAGATGACAAAAGTCAGCCCGGACAATAGTGGTGGCTGACTTCCCACAAAGATCCCTCTTCTGAGCAGGAGCTGCAGACATCACCAACCCTCTGTCTTTCTCCACTCTCCACACAGGATCTGCCATCTCCAGAGGATGCATGCAGGGAAAGTCTCTTCTGACTTTTGCTAGTGCTGTGTCCTGGGATGGAAGATTTGGGAAGCTTCACAGCAGAGCTGAGCTGCTACGCAGTTCCCAGCAGTGCTGCTGCTGGCCCTGCTTTGCATCTGCAGTCACACAGGTGCTGGGTTCCTGCAAAAAAGCAGGCTTCTCAAGAAGGAAAAGAGCTCCACAAACCCCTGGCTTTCTGAAGAGCACTGCAGGGTCTTGTTGCTCGTAATAGCTCAGGGCAGGGCTGCCTGCTCTGATGGAGGACCGGCTTCTCTGCCACTGCTGCCGGGTCTCTCCCATCCTGCTGGTCCCAGTGACATCCAGCTTGCCTTCAGGGATGTTCTGGGCATTTCCTGGCAGGGAATGGCTGGAATTCTTACATGTGCAGAAAACAGGGCAGCACAGCTGGTGCTCTTCCACCACATCCTCCATCACTTCCCCTGCACGAGCCTGAGGACCATTAATAAATTTCACTATCTCCTACCAGCCAGCTGTGCCAGCTTCCCTCATTCCCTACATTTTCTAATCCATTTCAGCCCCTACAGCACCTGCTCCTCCCTTCCCAGGATAGCACCAGGGCACTGAAGGGATAAGCACAAAAAGCAGCAGTGGGGACCCTGTTTTCTAACCTCTTGCACTAAGACCTTTACAGGGGCAGCAGAGCAGTGCCCTGACCTTGAGAGGCACCACTGATTTGGACTGATTTGGGTCAAGGGCCATGCTACAAACCCTGCTCTGTCTCTACCTTCACCTCTCTTCTGCCTGCACGGGAGGTCAGCCTCCTGCAAGCAAGCCTTGGGCCATGCCTTGGGCTCAGAATGAGCCAGGACCTCTGCCCTGGGCCAAATCACACCGAGAGCAGCCCGGGAAGGGTGCCTGGGGAGAAAGGACTTGCATGGGGAATGGTGCAAGGGGGCAGGGCAAGCTCCCAGCGGTCAGCCTACAAATAGAAAGGGTCATGGGAGAGTGCCCAGCTACTGGGACAAAGGGCCCGCAAGAGGCCAATGGGGTTGTAGAAGTTGTTCTGGCAGGGAGGTGAGCGGTGGCAGCGCCCCAGAAACCCCGAGAACGGGGAGGGCTCCCTGGAGGTGTTCCCCGCGGTGCAGGCACCCCCGAGGCCATGCAGGAACATGTGACTGGCGGGGCAGGGAGGGAGCCAGCACTCGCAGAAAGCTGGGACTGACACAGGAAGGTGACGGGGCCAGTAAGTGGCGGCCGTGCCAGTGGTCGGGTGACATCCCCGTGGGCAGGGTAACCAAACACCGTCCCCAGCTGGCTGTTTCGGGGGATGGCGAAAGGGGAAGCGTTTCTTGCCCCGCGGTACTGCGTTCCCGGGACGGGCTCCCTGGCCCCGCGGCGCTTCTGTAGAGGGAGGGGAAGAGAAAGCAGCAGCACCCAGTCCCGGCAGGAGCGGGGCCGAGCGCGCCGGGGTCGGAGCCTCGGTAGGACGGTCGGACAGCCGGACGGTCGGACAGCCGGCCGGCCGCTCCGCACGGCCGCGGCACGGCTGCCAGGGCTGCCCCGAGCGCCGCCGCCGCCGGGCCCCCGCTCGTCCCCAGCGCCCACCCGCACCCGAGGCAGCCGGGGCACCGCCGCGTCGCTTACACGTTTCCCCGGGGGCTGCCGGCTCCTTCCCGCGGCGCCGCCGCCCGCAGGGCTCGGTCCGGTCCCGCAGCGCCCGGTGCCAGCGCTGCCGGCCGCGGCAGGCCGGGTCCTAGCGCTCCCCGCCCGCCAAGGGCACCGCGCGGGCGGGCTGGGACTGCCCTCGGCTCGGCGGCCGCCGGACCGCGGCCCGGTGCCCCCACCCCGCGCACCCCGCTTTGACCCCCCCAGCTGCATCGGCCGCACCTGAGAGCGGGAGGCTGCTGGGGTGGCCCTGCTACCGCAGCTCCGGTACAGGAATGTCGGTGCTCTGGCTTTTCGCCAGTGTTTCCCCTCTTCCTGGAACAGACGGCTGGCCCTGCTGCCCTGGGAGGGGGGCATAGCCGTGCTGTCCTTTTGCCTTGGCAAGGAGGGCAGGGTCCAGGCATGCAGCCCCTCCACTGCTGCTCCCCGCTTTCAGTCCCCCCTGTGCCGGGGTCAGGCTCCGAGCCCTCCTTGCAGCTCTGGGACTAGAAAGCTCCGGACCCGGGGTGGGGTCCCTCAGCGTGTGACGGCCCCAGGGCTCAGCACAGGCTCCCGGCTGCAGGGTGACCTTGAGCAGGACTGCCGAGCAGCCGAAACGGGGGACAAGACCTCGGCTCAGCAGGAGGAGGCTGGAACCAGACCCTCTCCTTGGTGCCTGGCAGAGCAAGGCACGGCAGGGACAGTGCTTACTCTGGTCACCTCCCTGCCTGCACCCTGCCCTTACCTTGATAGCTCAGCTCTCCTGGTGCCAGGTGATGCTGCCTGCAGACTCCTCACTGCCTGGTGCCAAGCAGGGCTGGGATGCCCAGGACCAGGGTGCAAAGGCTTTGCCACCCTACAGGCTCTGCAGCCGGAGTGGGCTTTAGAGCCCTGGCGCTGGCTGGGGCTGGCTGAGCACGGCTTCCGCTGGCTCAGCAGGTGCAGGCTGCATGCACGGGCAGATTAGTGGGGGGGGGAGGAATTGGCTTCTGCCATAAGAACTCCAGGCAGGATTCGTCAGCGGGTTGCTGTGGGGCCAAGTTCCAGCACAGGGGAGGAGAGAAGGAAGGCTCTGGGTCGGCAGCTGCCTCGGGGGGACAATGAAGCCTGTACGAGGGGGGTACCGAAAATGAAGCTGCAGGTGCCAGCATTGTTCCTGGGATGGTGTTATCTCTTGAGTGGCACGCGTCACCCCGTGCTCCTGTGCTGGACTTGGGCCATAGCGGGATCCTCGTTGAGCTCCCATGGGTCAGCATCGAGTCCCGGGGCCAGCAGGGGGGCCCTCAGTAAAGCACCCTGCACCCACTGCCCCTGTGCCGGGCCCCGCAGCTGCTCAGGAATGAACTGGCACCAGCCCACCAGCTGCTCTCCTGGTATGCGCAGCCGGAGCCGGAATGCTGTGCCTTGACCTCCTCGCTGGTCTGGACAGGCCTGGCCCCTGCCCAGGGCATCTTCCCTCCCAGCCTTACCATCCTGCTTGTCTTTTCCCATTAAGGAAGTGCAGGCAGCTGAGCTTTGGTGCTGGAGGAAAACAGGTGTCAGAGCCAAGAGTGATGGAGCCAAGCCGGGGGTGGTAAGACACAGGGGGCTCAGAAAGCACACCCCTGCCCACACCGGGGCATTCCCCACCCCTTGCTGGGAACCTGGAGACAGTCCAGCCTGGTGACCCTGGTGTGCCCACCTCCACCTCACTGCCTCTCTCCAGCCCCAGGAACACTGCAGGAGGGAGATGGGGTGGCAGGAGCATTTCTGCTCTCACAGCCATTGCTGCAGAGCTGGGCTGCAGCCAGCACTTCTATTTTAAGCCCCACAATGTGTTTGAGGAGGCGAGTGGTGTGCACAGCTGAGTCTCGCAGCCTGACAGGGAGAGGCCCTGCTACCTACATCCCTGGAAACTTCCCCTTCTCCCTTAGGGCTGGTACAGGCTCAGGGTAGGTTGGACCAGCTGCCTTTCCCCCTTCCCAGTAAAGGCAGCAATTGGGGCAGTTGAAACTGGCACGGTCTGGTGAAGTTACTGCAAAAATATCTGGGCTGTAGGAATGGGGGTCTATCGACACACCCCTGCCCCTGCCTGTGTCATTCAGTGTTCACCTGCTGTGACCTAGGCTGGCAGCCATCCTGTGAGAGAGCAAGGCTGGGCAGGCTTGGCAGGGCTGTGCAGGCAGGAGTATTTACTCTGTAGGTAGTGACTTTCCAGCCAAGCTCCCAGGGCAGGGAAAAGGGGCCCAGATAGCCTGTGGGATTAGCTGGGCTGAGTGCAGACACAGAGGAAGCATGGGACAAAGCATCCTTGTGAAAGGCACCAAACAGCTCAGGCTTCCCCCCAAGCAGGACTGAACCTCACTGCAGGGCCCTCCTCCCCTGAAGCTCCCCTGACTCCTTAGCAAGGACCACCTTGCAGAGAGCTCCTCTCCTCCTGTGCTGACGGATGCTGCTGGACAAAGAAGCTCCCACACTAAGTGTCTATTTATCTTTTAATAAAAACCATCATCCACCCCCCTCTGCTTGTGCTGTATGTCACTAGGATGCCTGGGCAGCCAGGGGCACCCAGGGAGAGCACTGGGCAGGAGGGGTGCTCAGCACCAGGCTGAGGCTGGGGGCTGCAGTGGCTGGGGCACAGGGCAGCCCCAGGCTGGCTGAAGCAGAGCCCCTTGGCACAGCCCTTTCCCCTGGGGAGGCAGTGAGCCATGAACTGCTGCTGGGAGTAGAGACCATGCCAGAGCGGCCCAAGAGGAGGATAAAAGGCAGGTTAGGGCATTTTCTCCCTTTGTCTGGGGCTCACTCTTTCTTCCCAAAGAACTTCTTGAAGACAGATTTGTTCTTGGTGCGAGGGGGGCTGGTGGTCTTCTCCCCCCGCGCGTCCCGGGGGCTCCCTGTTGGGGCCACGAAGGAGTGGCAGCGTGCCCGGGGCACGGCCTGCTCCCCGATGTACAGCGTGACCGAGTAGCTGCTCCCGGCCCCTGCCGCCTCCTGGGGCAGTGCCCGCGGGCTCAGCTTCTGGTAGGTGGCTGCAAGAAGGAGCAGTCAGTGCGAGGAGCAGGCCCTGGCAGCCCTCTAGAGCCCTCCCCAAATGGGGCTGCAGCCAAGGGCACAGGTATGTAGGACCAGGTGCGTGCTGGAGCAGCATCGCATCCGTCCTTGGCTGTCTGGGGACAGAGGCAGTGGTGCCACCTCCTGGCTGCGACAGCGAAATCAGGACTGTACCTGAGGTGAAGGAGTAGGACCTCCTCTTGTTGGCCACCAGCCCATAGTCATCCTCTGGGCAGATGTTGTCCCACAGCCCGGGGGATGCCCTGGATGGCCACTGCTGCTCCTTGTGCCCAGCCCCCTGAACATTCTCTGAAGCAGAAAGCAGAACGGATACATGTCACAAGGCAAGGCCATCACAGGACACCCCTGTGTCAGCCCCAGAGAGAAGAGGGAAATGTATGACTCTCTCAGTATGCCAGGAAGTGAAGTCAATGTTCCTTTCCCCACGTCCCAAGCCTTGGGACTACTAGCCCAGATAGCACCAAGTTCACGACTGACTGACAGCCTTCACCCTCAGCTGTCTCCTATGTACCCCTCTGGGCTGGGGAGAGAAGCTGGGGGACAGTGGCAACCCAGCCAGACAGGAAAGTCACCTGCAGCTGTCACAGTCCCATCACCTGGGCCATCCTGGCTGCCCAGAGGCCGCTGCAGTAGTGGGCTTGCACAGGGCAACACCACAATCTCCTGGCTCTTGGGGGTGGTGACCTGGTGATGTCCCTGGAGGTGGGAGGTCCCAGGGCTGGAGACCTTGCTGAAACTGAAAGCAGCAGAGATTTTGCAAACCAGACTGGCCCACCAATGTCCTGCTGGAGCAGCACGCTCTGGGAGATGTGGGATAGAGTTACACCAAGAGCCAGCTCTGGCCAGCTCCTGGCTACTCACCTGCCAGTACCACCAGTGCCCTCGACATGCTGTGCTGCTGCCTGGAAATAATCCACTTTGGGGAAACCTGAGGGCACAGCAAACATCCTATGGATGCTGGCAGTGCACAGGACTGCCACACAGAGCCAGTCCCTGACCTGACTGCCCATGCTCCTCCAACCTCCTGCTGTAGCACCTGCTCTTGCTCTTGACAACCAACCCAGGATTTCATAGCAGGGCTTGAACTCCTCCCATGTGGGGACAGCAACGGGAAGACTTCAGTATTACAGATCTCCTTGCCTCAAGGGCAAGCAAGGCATTTCCAAGCCCAGCGGATATGGAGGAAGACCAAGGCACAATTATAATTTTCCTGACACGGGCTTTTTGCTGCTGAGGCACGGCTGACGTCAGTTGTGCTATTCCTGATTTATAGCTGTGTATGTGGTGTGAAAACAAAGCCTCCAAATCCTGCCTGGCAGAGAACTGCTGTTCCCAAGGCAGGCTAGGAGGATGCATAAATCAGAGTAAAATGTTGTGCTGCTTCTCTTCTGACCCCCCATGTATCAAAAGGCTCAGTGGGGGCTGAACAAACATGGTAACCGCATAGAGCCAGGCCCCTGCTCTGCCTGCCAGGGCTGCTCACCTGAGTTTTGCTGCAGCTTTGAGACCCATTCGTTCATGAGGGTCTGGGTGGGGGCCCTCAGGAGGTATTCAGAGCCATCCTGCAGCCTGTAGGGAGAGGGGAAGAACAATGTAGGGTGCAGCAACCCCACCAGACCAGAAATGAAGAGAAGCAGATGAGAAAGAAGGAAAGAAATCCTCATCCAAGCACTGAGCTGGTCCTGCCTGGGTATGTTGGTACGTGTCTGCCCCAGCAGGGACACTCTTGGGAGGGCTGTGGTTACTGCCCTGCATGGGGCACTCACTGAAGCCTGAAGCAGTTGGTCTTCTTGGTATACTCGGCATCTGGGGTGCACACTGCCCCGGAGAGGTTCAGGGAAGGGCCACCACGGAGCTCTGCAGCACAAGGGAAAGCAAGGACAGCAGCGGGATTGGATGGCTCTGCCTTCCCTGGCCACAGGGCCCAGAGCCATCACCCTGCCACCAGCCCCCTCCCATGTCACCCCAATCTCCCCAGGGCACCTTGAGGCTGTCCCTGCGGTCCTGGTAGAAGCACAGTGTCTGCCTCATCAGCACGGCGTGGAAGAGGCCCCAGGCCCGGCAGCTGGCCTGTGGGACACAAGCAGGGCACAGCTGTGATGCCAACAGCTTTGGAAGAAGACAGATGGTCTCATGGCACTCAGAACGCGGCCCAGCACCTCTGAGGCTCTGCCCTTCCAGAATGGCCAGCAGCATTGCTGTGGTAGTTCCAGGAACATCCCTGGCTTCCCTCCACCCCCTGCCATGCCCCAGCACCCATCCCAAAGGAGCCCCACATCCATGTCTGTACCTTTCTCCCTCCTGTCTGCAATACGTGCTTCCTTTCCAGCGTCCCCTCCATCATCTGAAACTCCATTTTACCAGGCAGGATCTGCAAGGGCACAGAGGGTGAGCAAAAACTTCTCTGGAGCTGGTGGTGCCAGCTCAGCCTCCATGCACATGAGGTCTGTATGACCCATCTCTGGTGAGTGATGCCAAAGTGGGAGTGGGATGACAATGAGGAACAACTTTCTCACCTGGGCAGGGGCTGGGCTGTGTGTCAGCTTTAGGGGTGAAGTGCCACCTTGCTGAGGCTATGGGTTGGTGGGGGTGTGCGTGCTGCAGGGACCCCCAAATACCACACCTAGCCCTTCCCCAGCAGCTGAAGAAAAGGGGCCGCTAGAGTCAGGGAGTCCCCAGATACAGGTTATGTTTGCTGGAGTGGATAACCCAGCTGCTGCTTTGGCTGTTCCCCAGCCCCCTACCTGACCCTGAAGGAGAATCCCTGGCCTGTGGATCTCACCTTGCTGCACTCTCTCTCCTCTTGCTGATGCCTCCGCTGATCCCAGGCACTGGAGGCATCTAAGGGGGCTGCAGACACCAGCTCCTCCACGTGGGGAGAAACCCTGAGCCCATTGGGACTGCCACTGCCACTGTGCATCGCCCCGGGGCTCTGCTCTCCCGAGGGGCTGTGGAGCAGCTGGGCAGCGGTGGGAAGGGTGAATTTGGCCACTAGCACGTTGTTGGCTGATGAGAGGATGAGGGGCCCGCCAGCAGTGGCGCTGGGGCTGGCCAAGCTGCCCGCCCTGCTGCCCGTCCTGTGGCTGGCACAGCTGCCTCCTGGTGAGCTCCGTCGCTCGTGTGCCCCATCCCAGATGGCCTGCAGCTCCTCCTCCTCTTCCTCAAACTGCCTGTGGGCAGGGTGGCAAACTTCCTTAGTGCCCAGTGGAGGGCTCTGGGGCTGTGGAGAGCCCAGTGCCCACTCAAAGACAGAGAGCTGGGTGGGGGCAGCAGGGGAAGCCGGGGACCCTCTGGACTGACTGCTGCTGGCTGGCTGCTGCGCACAGGCAGGGCTGAGGATGGCTCCAGCCCTGCCTGGGGTGCTGGCAGGGGATGATCCAAGCTCTAGCCAAGCAGCTCTGTGATGCCTGGCTCTGCCAGAGGCAGTGGGGCTGTCGTCCTGGCCAAAGCGGGTGCCCAGCTCATCTCCCATGCCGACACGGCACGGCCGGCTCGGCCTCAAGTCCAGAAGGTCTTTACTGGTGCTGCTGGGGTGCTGCGGGCTCCAGTGCTCCTTCCCAGCACGGTGGGCTCTCTGCTGGCTGTAGCTGGGCTTCAGGCTCACCTCCTCGAACCACCTTTCTTGCTCGCTCTTGGGGGACATCCCCAGCCTCTTGTTGGGCCCCTGGGGACTGTGCCTATCTTCCTGCCATCCAACTCCATGCGTGCCTGTGGGCTTCCACGGCCTCACCCCTTGATCCTGCCTCTGCTCCTGCCCCTCTGCCTCCTGCTGCCGTGCCTCAGCCCCTCGGTGGCAGCCCAGGACCACTGCATCCCGCGGCAGCTCCAGGCTGAGCACAGAGCCCAGGGAAACACGGGGGCATGTGGTTTTGGGGTGAGGGAGGCAGGGGTTCTGAGGGGCCGCCCCGCACTCGGCATCGATGTCCTGCACCAGTGGGTTCCTGACGTAGAGGAGCAGCTCCCCAAGCTGAGGTCCAGCGGCAGCTGCCCCCGGCCCCCCCTTCCTCCAGCCGCACTTCTGAGGCCACGTGTTGCTGGGGCCGTGGCATTCCTCGGGCGTGGGCCGCAGGGAGCTGTCGCCCATGATGCCCCGCAGCGTCAGGAGCCGGGCCTGCTCTGCCCGGGCCTGCTCCCGCCGCTGCAGGCTGTTGAAGAGGCAGCCAGTGCCGGCCTTGGGCAGGGTGTGGGACACGGCCGCCATGCCGCCGCCGGGCCCTGCAGGGCGCCGCACAACGGCGGGCGGCCGCTTTGCCGCGCAGGTTTTCCTGGCCTCCGCCTGCACCTGCGGAAACAGAAGGAGAGAGGCTGATCTCCATCGCTGGAGCCTCCACCACCCTGTGCCAACCGCCCCCTTTCCATGCTGCGTCTGGGAAAGCAGGGGGCTGCAAGGGCAGGCAGACACAAAGGCTCACCAGCAGCACATGCAGTGCTGGGAATGACAGAGCGTCACCTCAGCCCCCTGAGGGCCGTGCCCACACTGGTGCAGGGAGGGTAGAGGCAGACAAGGGGATCTGCCCATGGTGGAGTCCCCCAGGTGTGGTATAGCTGGGGCTGACTGCCATACAGCTTTTCCCTGGCACTGCTGACCTCCAAGCCCTCACTTTTGGGTGGCTACTGAGACAGCAGTCACTGCAGTCCGTGCCTGCCAGCCCTGTATGCTCCAGGCAGTAAACCAATGAATGCAAGGGCAGGGACTGAGTGCAGACCCCTCCTTTCCCGTTCCTTGCAGACCCTCTCCCGGGCTTCCACAGCTGCAAGAGTCTGCAGGAACTGGAGCAGTGTCCCCCTGGATCCATTAGGCTGGATGGTGCCCATTACCAAAATCCTCCTGGCAGCCCAGCAGCCCCTCATCCTGCCTCAGTGCCCTCCAGCCTCTCTGTCCTCCTGCCCTCTCCCTTGGGATCCTGAGCCTGGCTGCCCTTGGGGCTCCTCACACACAGACCTTTTTGCACAGGCTCTGGAGCAACAAAGAGATGTGAGCCCCTACAAATTTCCAACTCCCAGCCTCAGAGTTACAAGCCAAGCAACCTGGAGTGAGATCCCAACCAAAATGAGCACCTCACACAGCCCCAGCCATCCTTGTCCTCTTCAGCTGGCTACACGACAACTGCTCCTGCCCCCCAGCAATGGAGCAGGGAGGCTCTCCCACTGGCCACCAGCTAGCCATACCTCCCATGGCCACCAAAATTACTTGAATGGGGGGCCAAACTGCAGCAAGCCCTGCCTGAGCCCCTCCTCACATGTCCCAGCACCCACACTCTGGACCCCACAGCACCACAAGGGTTTTCCCTCTCCCAGCAGACCACTGCCACTAGGGCACTGTGGCCTGTCCAGGAGGGTTGGTGGCAGGCAGGTTCACGCCATGCAGCCACTCTGCCCAGCATGCAGCCTTCCCCAGGACGTTACCTCTTCCACCAGCTGGCGAGGTGGCTTTCTTTTTCGCTTTAAGCTACCCCAAGTGTTTCCTAAAAGCCCCTGGCAACGCTTCCAAAAGGTTTTACAGCCTGAGTGTTTAGTGGTGGGGAGCTGAGCAAGGGGAGAGAAAGAGACACACAGAGACGACAGAGTGGGCAAGGAGCTGCAGCAGGAGAGCACAGGCAAAGTGAGTGGCGCAAGCCGGCCTCAGCCCTAAGGCATCACGCAGCATCAGCATGGCCAAAGGCCCCTCTCCTGAGACCAACACAGTCCCAGCAGCTCACTTAGAAATGGTCAGAGGGATCTCAGCTTGGGGATCACCCCGCAGCCCTCCCAGTTTGCGTGGGGCACAGCTCCAGAGAGCTGCCCTGGCTGCGTGGCCGCTCGCCCATGGTTCTGCCAAGCCTCCCGCCATCCCCCGTACCGCTGGCAGTGCCTCCTCGCCTGGCCGCTCGCTGCTGGCCTGCAGCTGGGCCTTCTTCCTCTCGCCCTTCTTGCCAATGCTGAGGATGAGGTTGACCGTGCCCCCGAGACCACAGGAGCCCCGTGGTGGCAGCAGCAGTGTGGAGGTCTCAGCAGAATCCCAGGTGCCAGCCTCCTTGGGGGATTCCGCATCACAGGCTGTTTTGCTGCTGGGCTCCCCCCAGCTCTGCTCCACTCCTGACGGGGCATCTGAGGGGGGTGATGTGGGTGGGGAGATGGCTGTTTTCTCTGGAAGCTTTGGCTCTAATCTTTGCACAGGCTTGAGGAGGGAGGAGGGCATGAACTTCACTGGGCTGTGGATGCTTTCCAGGTGGGGTGGGACACGTGAGGCATGCTGCTCCTGGGGACCAAGGCCAGAGAGGGAACATGAAGGAAGGCCTGCTAAAGCCAGGTGTTTTCTCAGGACAGCCTTCCCTTTGCCCTGTCTGAACCCCAGAGACTCCCAGAGGTATTGACACACTCCCCCACCTTCTGCACCACCCTCTCCATCCAGTGCCTCTGCTACCCTCAGCCTCAAGGCTGGTCATTCTCCCTGGCAGTCTCAGCATCGCTGGGTACTCACTTGACCAGTGGGGGATGTGCTTGAGAGGTTCTCCGGCTCCCTCCTGCCCTCCTGTCTGCTCCCCAGATCCTGCTGCTGGTGCCTCTGTGCTCGCCAGCGCACCAGCACCCAGCCCAGCATGCTCTGCAGCTCTTCCAAGCGCTCCTTTATCTGATGGGAGGAGAGACGCTGGGCAGCCTGCAAGGACTCCTGGCCCAGGGACACTGGCCCTACCAGGATATCTCACAGCAGAGCAGCTAGGAGGTTTTTACAAGTGGGATACAGTCACAGCCACATCAAATTAGATCTCAGGATCTACTGGATGAAACCTTTTCCTGCTCTGAGCAGCCCCAGGGATGCGTAGCTGTCCCCATCCCACTTACTGGGGCTCTGCACCCATGCCTTGCTCTTTCTTTCATGGTCTGTCCCCAGAGGACTTCAGGGAGTGCTGATAATTTCCCCCCACCCTATTTCCCCTGTCCTTACTGTTGCACTCAGGTAGTGCTCCTCAGACACCAGCTGCTGCCCTGCTGCTGCTAGTGCCTCAAACTCCTTGAGTTTCTCTTCGATTCTCCTCTCCAGCTCCTCACATGGAGTCTCTGGGATACTGGAGCTGCTTGGGCTTTCAGAGAAGATCTGAGCCCGTGTGTCCTCAGTCCAGGAGCTGTGAGCATGTGAAAGACAAGCTGAGGAATGACCCAACACTTCTCTAGCCCTGCAGGCCCCAGGGAAGCCATTCCCATGCTCAGTGATAGCTGGAAGCAGCTCCCTGGGGTTGTGGCAAGGCTGTTGGGGCAGGATGAGGTGGGGCAGGGCCGCCTCACAACAGACAGCTGTGGTGCAGCCCTGCATTCCAGGCTCCCCATGGTCACGCCTGGCTGCAGCTCCAGCACTGCCCACATAGCTGCCAATGCCATGCTCTCGCCAGTTCCCCCTCAACCCCCACAGAAGCAACCCCAACAGCTCACCGCCACTTACATCATGGCTAAGTAATCCTTGAAGAAGTGCCGGAGCTGGCTGGCCTGCTGCACGCGGAGCCGGGTCTCCTGCAGCAGCTCTTGCAGCCCTGCCCAGGCCCACAGCGTCTCCTGCAGCTCCCGGCTGACGGGGCACTGCCGAGTGGGACACAGCTCCTGCAAGCGGGCAGCCGCCCTCTCCAGCTCCTCCAGCTGCCCTTGCAGGGTCTGGGACACTGCATGCTACAGATCACAAGGCAGGAAAGGTTCGAGATGCATCCAACCCCTCTGAACCCAGGCTGCACCCCCTGCATTCTGGGATGCAGGGACGGAGGAGAGGATGCTGCTACATGGGCAGAGCTAGCCTCCGTGGGGAGCACAGCAAGAGCACACAACTGCCTGGCTTCCCCTGGCTTCCCTGCCCTGTGTGCATGAGTCGCTTCCCCACCAGAGGGAAGACGAGTGCGGTGCTGGCAGCTGGGTGTTGGCACATGGGAGCTGATGCAAGCTCTGTCCCCTTGCCTGGCCCATGCTATCAGAGGGGAGCAGAGCAGGCAGGTCTCAGCTCCACTGGAAAATTCCAGCCCGCCCTGCCACAGCTTGCCAAGGCTTACAACACCTGGGCCCCCGGAGGGGGGCCAGTGCCTCACCGGGACAGCCCCAGCCAGCCGGGACACCTCCCTGGCAGTGCTCCCCTGACTCACCTCCATCTCCTGCTGGCAGCTGAGCAAGTCCTGCAGCCCTTGCAGGTCCTTCTCACTCTTCACCGTGGTGAAGCTCTTCTCTGCTAGGGCAATGTCTTCAGACAGTGCCTTGGCTCTGCACTGAAGGGCCTCCAGCTGTGGGGATATCTTTGCCACCTGGATGGGCAGGAGGGGACACAGAGGGAGATCAGCCCCAGGGTGGAAGCCCCTGTGCTACCAGCTGCCACACAGCCCCAGCCCACCCCAGCCTGGGACACCCTGCCATGCAGCTGCAAAGGGCAGGTGCCAGCCATGGGAGAGACAAGGATGCCAGCCTCGCACAGAGCGGTCCCCATGAATCCCAATGTCCCTGTGTCCCACTGAGGACAGCTGAAGTGCGTGCCCTGTCCCAGTCAGCTGGCATGTCCGGCTGCAGATGAACCACCCGGATGCACCCCAGGCCCCAGCCTCCATTCCCTACCAGACGCTCCAGGCTCTCCGTCTCTGCTGCCACCTCCATGACCCGCTCCCGCTCCTTTGCCACGTCATTCAGCATCTCCACGGCCTCCTGCAGATCTCTCAAGGGCCGGCTCATGTCCTCACTGCTTGGAGACTTCTCAGCCTGGGCTGAGAGTGGGGGAAAACACCCCTGCGAGCCGCAACGCCCACTCCCTGGCTGAAGCCAGCAGAAACACCAGATGTAAGAGATGTGGACTGAAACCCCAGGCAGCTGGGCTGGAGGGGAGCACCCAACAGGGGCCCCGTGCCAACCACAGATCAACCCTTGGTCCAATCCCAGGTGCTGTGTGATCCCAGGGATGCCTGGCCACGCTGCTCACCGCTGCAGATCCCTGCTGGCTCCGTGCCTCCTCCTCTTGCAGGTCCTGCAGGAACTCAGACAGCACCAGGGAGTCCCGCAGATCTGCTGCCCGGTGCCGCAGGGCTGCCTGCACGTGTGCCAACCTGTGGGGAGAGGCGCTCACCAGAGATGCCAGCAGCCTCTGCACCTCCTCAGGGACAGCATCCTCCTCCCCACCCAACCTGGGCAGCAGAGAAGAGGCACCTTCCTCCAGAACTCACTTCTCCTCCACCATCTCCACTTTCCTCTGCATCTTCCTTGCCCCCTCGTGCTCAGTGGGCGCCTCGCCTGCTGCTTCTTCCCGCAGTGCCTGCAGCTTGAGGCCACAGAGCAGGAGCTGCTTCTCCAGCCGCCTCATTTCTTCCAGGTCCTGGCGCAGCTCCACTGGGCTTCTCATGGCAGCTGGCTCCAAGAGCGACCCAGCCACGTCTTGCAGCCACTGCTCAGCCTGGTCCAGCTCCCCCACCAGCCTCAGGGCCTTCAGGGAGAGCAGGGAACCCCTCAGACTGGCTTTGAGCCTTCCAGAGGAGGCAGGAGCCATGCTGGCATCCCACTGGGGCTACCTGGGGCACAGGCAGCACAGTGGGAGAAGTGTGCCATTTCCAAGGCTGGCCAGAGATGTTGGTGCCAGTGTTGCAGCTCCAGGCCCCATAGGTGCCAGCCTCACTTGGTGATGCCCAGCAAGCTGCTCCAATTGGAGCACGCCCTGTGCCCCCCCTAACCCTGACCCCTTATCGATACCTTATCGATTTCTTGCAGCACCACGCCATTCTCCTGGTGCTTCCTCTGCAAGTCCTCCCACAACTCGCCCAGTTCCCGCAGCATGGCCTCCACCTGAGGGCTCCCGGGAGGCCTCCCTCGTGCTGGCCCCTCCTGGGAGGCAGGGAGGGCAGTCAGGATGGGCCCCACCAGGTGTCCTCCCCCCACCTCACATCCAAGCAGGCTCACCGGGAGCACAGCCCTGGCACTGGAGCCGGGGGCCAGGGGCTCTTGCTGCATCCGTGCTGTCTCCACTGGACATGGTGGGACTCCCACAGCCACACTCTCCTTGTATGGGGACAGAGTCTGCTGAGGAGCAGGAGACATGCTGGGTTAGTGCCCAGACCAGGTGTGTGGGCACAAGTCTGCATGCCCACGAGCAGCAGGAGGGGGTTAGGGAAGTGAGTCCTTCCCCAACACGGTCTCCTCGTGGATGGGCGGGAGCAAAGGGGACTCTTGCGTAGACATTACCGTGCTCACCACCTGGCAGACGTCCTGCACTTGGGTCTCCAGCTGCCGCAGCCCCCACTCAGCCTCTGCCTCTCTCCTCCTCCAGCAGAGAGAGGAGAGGGACAGTCAGGACTGCAAGGTTCCCCCTTGCACAGGGGAACCCCTTCCCTGTTCCCTTTGACTCTGTCCTGCTCCCACAGCCACCTCCACAAACTGGTACCTTTTGTTGTCCCCTCCATGAGGGGGCTGTCCCACTGCTGGGGAGCCAGGTTTGCTCTCCTCTTCTTTCTTGTTCTCTGCCATCTTCTCCAGCACATCTTTTGGTACCTGCAGCACAAAGGTTCCCATTCCTCCTTGGCCAGCACAAAGCATACACCTGCTTTGCCCTGGGCTGGCACTTATCACCTCCCATAACTGCTGGGACCAAGTCCAGGAGTGCTCAGCTTGGATTCTGCCCCACACCTGAACCCCTTTCCCACAGGCTCCCTTGTCTTCTTGGAGCAGAGGAGCTGAAGATGCCTGGAGGAAGCCAGTGCTTACCATGCTGCTGAGTCCTCTTGTCCATTTGGCTGCTGCTTCCTTACCCACAGCCCCGTGACTGCTGTCGTCTCCTCGGGACTCAACATTTGGAGCTGCAGCTCTGCCCCCCGGGGAACTGCCTGCCCGTGCTGGAGCCTTCCCTGTCCTGGGAAAGGAAGGCAAGGGAAGCCCAGGGGAGCAAAGGATAAAGAGAGACCTTGAGTGGAGCTGGTGCCCCAGAGACAGCCTGCTAGGGGTTAACCCAGGTCTTTCCCAAGCCTCTGGCTCCAGTGCTGGGAGGTCAGGGCTGGGACCCAGCTAAGCCCTACCTCAGTGCCTGCTGGAGCTGTGCCCAGCTCTCCTTTACATCTCGGTGCTTTGAAGTGACTCGGGCTGCAAGGCTGGGCTGCAAGTTTAGGAGCTGGGACACTGTCACATCCAGCATCTGGAGAAGAGAGAGCAGCTGGGAAGTGATGGAGACAGGGCTCATGAGTGATGAACCACCATGGCCATGGGCAGGGTGTGTGATGACAGCCAGCCCTCTGGGGCAGAAGAGGGAGTGAGTGCTTATCCCAGTCCTTGTCTGCCCCGGGGACACTTCCCCATCCATCACAGAGCCTCAGCCACCCACAGGGGGGTGCCCGCAGAGCCCACACTGCTGCTGGTGGCAGAGCTGGCCTGGGAAGGCTCACATTCCCCCTGTCAGGACGCTCCCCAGGGCTCAGGGGACGAGGCAGAATCTTGCACTCACCATCACCTGGCTGGCTATGTCCCTGACATCCCGATCCTGGCAAGGCTCGCCCTCCCCTGGCTTCCCTGTACTGCAGATGCTGCTCTGCTGTAAGAAGAGGCCACGGTCAGCAGTGGGAGGAGGACAGGGCCCTGCTCCCAGCTCCAGCAGAAAGAAACAGTGCAAAGCTGCACTTGCCAGCCTGGCTCCCTCTCTCCATCCTCTGGTTCTCTCCCCAAAGCCCAGGCTGAGAGTGCTGGGACCACAGGAGCTTCCATGCAGGGGACAAGAACAAGATGCTGCCCACCAAGTTTCATTCAGGCCATGCAACAGCCCCACACACCAGGGTGATCCTGGCTCCAGTGCAGATACCTTTGCATGGATGATCCCGAGCAGGATATCTGCTTGCTGGAGGAAGGAGGCCACCTCCAGGGCCAGCTGCAGAGCCTCGTGGTGCTCCTTCAGGGTCCCCTGCAGCCGCAGCCACCTGAGCAGGTGGAAGGGGAAAGGTGAATGGCAGCCTGTGCCTGTCTGGGGAGCTGTGCAGAGCTAGGCCAGGAAGTCTGGGGGGTCCTGCTTCCCATCTGGTCAGCTCCTGGTGCCTGGCTCAGCCCTGTTCAGCCCATGTGTCCTCCACTCACGCTTTGTTGAGCTGCTTGCGCCGGGCTGAGATGTTTCTGCTCTCATTTTTGCCTTGTTTCTCCAGCTTCTGGGCCAGGCTGTTCAGCTCCTTGTGCAGACTCTGGAACTGCTGCTCCTCCTGGCCCGAGCAGAGAGGAAAGACATCAGCATCCCTCCTCAGGGACCTGTGCCATGCCCCAGCCTCAAGGTGTTTGGGGTCCCTGACAGGTTGGCAGCCCCCCAGCACCTCTCACCTGCTTCAAGTCAAGGATGCGGCGAGTGAGCTGGATCTTATCTGGGCTTTCCTGCAGGAGGGCTGCCAGAGAGGGCTTCTCCTCCTGGGCCAGGCAAGGGTGTGAGAAGGTGGGGAGACAACCAGGCTATCCCTTTCCCCAGACCATGCTTCCCATCCCCCAAACCTTGTGCTTGATCCATGCCTCCAGCCGCTCAGCTTTCCTGTTAAAGTCCTGCAGACTCCGCAGCCCGCCCAGGGCTTTGCTCTGGCTGGCAGCCGTCTGCTTCAGGAGCTGCCACTGCTCCTGCAGGGCCAGCAGCTGTCTCCGCACGGCCTCTGCACTGGGGCCTGCCCTCCACATCAGCTGCTCGCCCATCTGTGGGGCCAAGGGACCCACTCAGCATCAGGGGTCCCCAGGGACCCTCTGCTGCAGAGAACCCAGGGACACAGGCGCTGTGAGTAACGTGAGCCCTGCCTGGCCCCACCTGGTTGAGTTTTATCAGTGTGTTCTCAAAATCCTTCATGTCCCGCTGCAAGGTCTGGGCCACCTCCTCCCAGTCCTGGAGGTCACAGCCGTCCTTCAGGTCCCGCAGCTTGCCTCGCACCCAGCTCTCTGCCTGCAGCACACCAAGAGCCACGTGGCTGGGGCCTCCACCAGAGCCTCAAGGACATGGCTTTGGGGACCCGAGCCCAAACCTTCCCACAGCCGTGACAGGGACTGGAGGGCACCCTTTCAGCTCTGGGAATCAACAGGCCAGCACAGGCACTCAGGACAGCATCTGTGGCAGGGTGTGTGAAGGTGTGCAGCACCTCACTTCTTTCCAGGGTCTCTTAGCCCCGCAGGAGAAGCTGGGCTTGCCCAAGCAGGCCAGTCTGCACAGAACATCCCTGCACAAAGCATCTCTCCTAGCTGCACCCTGTTCCCCAGTGCAAACATCCATGCATTCTTCCCACCATGGCATGGAAGCAGCCCTCCCACCATCTCGGTTCCCACGCTGCTGGGGAGGGACAGGGTCTGAGAGGAGGAGGAGGAGGAGGAGGAGGAGGAAGAGGAGGAGGACGGGGCACGGGAGGAGCATGCGCACATGGAGAGGAAGCAGGGCCCTGGTGTGGGCTGACCCCCTCTCCCTGGGGCTGACAGCCAGGGAGAGGCAGCCAAACATGATCTCATGCCACAACCATGGCTGTGCTCGGGCTGGGAGTTCAACCCTCCCTGCTGCGCACCCCACCCCCAGAGCTGACATGAAAGGCTGCCGGTGGCCCTCCGTTCCCCTTCCCACACAGACCCTGGGAGAGGGCCCAGCTGCCTCACCTGCAGCATCTCCCGGTTGAACTGGGCTATCAGAGGACTCAGGTCAAGGAGAGGGGCTGCTCCCACGCCGCTGCGCCCGCTGCATCTTGGTGCTGCAGCAGACTCCTTGCCCTTGGGGCTTTCTTTCTGGGCTGATGACACCGGGGGTGCTGCCAGCTGGGGAGAGCAGAGGTGGGGTGGGGAGTGTCAGTGTGCTGCCCCAGGGAACCCTCCCTGTCATCTCCCAGGAGCAGTTCAGAAAACCAAATAAAGTAGGTCAGCATGCCTTATTCTTAATTCCACTTCTTCCCTGACATATTTGGGGTTCTCCTCCAGCACACTGAGGTACCACTTCCCTCTACCAAGGCCACACTGGTGGCTTGTGCAACCTCAGCAGGGGGCTGCTGGGCTGTCCCTCAAGTGGGTCACTCCCTAGGTCATTCCAGGCTGTTGGGATGGCAACCCAGCTCCTGGACTGGTCCCGGCACCCACACTGGAGATGGATGCAGTGTTTGCTGCCCCTCCAGCCTCAGGCAGTGCATCCTTGTGAGGAGCATTTGTGTCTCTTTGGTGTCGTGCAGGGGGATGCTGCCAGGGGATGGGATGGGATGGGGCCACGAGGCAGGTTCCTGGTAAGCCCCACCATTCCTTTCGTGGCACCCAAGACCCCCAATCCCGGTGAGTGGTTGGAGGGGGCAGAGAGCCCAGCATCTCCCTTGGGATTTGGCCTTCTGGGTAGCCGACGCTGACGAAACTCTCTGTCAGGATTCCAGCTCTGCCAGGGGTGACAGCAAAGGTCAGCCAATGAAAGTGCTGGCCCTTCTCCAAACTCAGCCCTGGGCCCAGCTGCATGCTGCCCAGGGGACAGCACCATCACCCGGGCACTTACTTCCCACCCTTCTGCCCAGGGATGGGGATCTGACTGCATACTAACTGGTGGCAAGCAGGAAACTGAGAATTTTCAGGAGGAACCAAAGGTGCAAGGCTTGCTGCCTCCTCTCAGCAGGCAGAAATTGCTCCTGGGGCTAGTCTGGAACAGCCCTTTTTCCTTAAGAGGGCTGGGTTTGAGCTGCCCCACAGGGTTTTAGCTGCCCCCAAGCCCACCAAGGAGCAATTTTCCAGGAGCCTGTGGAGCAGTGGGGTTTGGGCAACTGTTTCAGGCTTTCTAAGCACTCTGGCATGTGCTGCCCTGCTGACAGCACGGGACTCACTTTCCAATGCCTGTTCTACTTAACCACAAGAACTACAGAAATCCTCTGTCTTTTTTTTTTTAATAGCAACACAGATTCTCAGGCCCTCCTATGACTCTGTGACCTTTAGTCTCTTGACTCAGCCGTGGCTGGAGGAGCCCATAATCTGGCTCCCTTGGAAGCAGTAAAACCCCTGGGCGCTGCCTGGGGGGCTGATTCCTGGCCCCATCATGCCCAGCTTGTTCCTGCACTCACTGGAAGAGGCAAGGCTCCATCCACACCTGGGCACACCACCAGTGACCAGCCTCACAGCTCAGCTCCAAGCTGCATGTCATGCCACCCTAATGTCGAGGGCAGGGGCACGTACCACATACAAGGGGGAACATCTGTCCACTGGAGAGCAGAAAACACTGGCCTGAACACTCCCAGGCTCCTGCTGCTTGTCCTCCGCATCCACATCCTTCCTGAGGAACACCTAGAGGCAGGAAAGCACAGCTGTGAGCCTGGTACTGCGCTGGCAGCCAAGGGGACAGAGGAGCACTCGCCCACCTCCCCCTGCCCTGGGACAGACACTGCTTGGCTGCACTTTTGCCCATCCCTCCTTACACATCTTCTTCTTACCAGGCTTCTCCAAACAGCATCCACAGCTCCCACCACATGTTCAGCAAGTGGCAAGAGCTCCTAAGCCTGCTTTGCTCACTGCCTTCTCCATTTTAGCTCCCAGTATCCCCAACACCCTTTTCTCTCTTTGAATTGACTCCAAAGCCAGCAGAAATCCATTTAGTGATCAGCACTGGTCTCTGGTCATCTAAGGATGTTCAGAGTGAGACTTCCCCTGCCCTCTTCCAGAACAGCAGGGCAGAGGCATGAGGGCACAGGATGATATTAGCTCCAAAATCATGAACTTGAATCCTCTCAGCTGCTGATCCCTGATCTCAGCCTAGCTGGGAGATGAGCTAAGGGGGCAGCTGGCTTGCAGGGAAGGGCTTCCAAAGGACAGGGGTGAGGGTGGAAGCAGGAGAGGCAGGAGGAAGGAAGTCCAGGAACTGCAGCCAGGCACAGAGAGGATGTCCAGGATGAACTCCACGTTACCTTTTCCTTGATGCAGCACAGCCCCAGGAGGAGAGGTGCGTGGGATTGTTTGGATCATGCCCAAGGGCATTAAGCCTCATCCTCTACAGATGGATCTTTTCTTGGGCTGTTGGATATAACAGGCTAACTTAGGGACCTCCTTCCACTCCCTTCCTGGGGCCACCTTGCTGTCTGTGTAACAGCCATCCAAGCAGGCCCAGGGCAGCAGAAACAGGGTGGTGGACAAGGTGTGCTCCCCTGACAACCCCTCCTCTGAGACCACTGCAAACAGGGTGCTGGATCAGCCAGAGTCAGCCCACTGCTGCTCAGGCCACTCCAAACTGAGGACACCATCCAAGGGAAACGAACCTAGGAAAATCAGAACTCCCTTCCTGAACAGAACATAGCTTCCCACCATCTCTTCAGCACTACAGAAGAGTCCTGACATGAATGGCAGCCCCCAGCATAGAGCTGCTCCCACCAAAAAGTCTCAGAGTCCTACAAACACCCCAGCAGCTCTACAGCCTCTAGGAGAACAGCACCACTGGACCTTTCCATGGGCCTGCAAAGCTTGGCTCATGGCTGCACAGGACAGACCACTGCCACATGCCACAGCATCCCATCCCAAGCAGGAAGAACAGTCAGGGTAGAAGGCTGAATCACAGCCCAGCAGGCACAGTGAGAACTCAGCAGGATGGTATCAGAAGGAGAGGGCACCTCCCTGCCTGACCACGGTGCTGAGAGGTTTGGATGCATATTTAGGGAATGATAGGGAACTAAATGTGAAGTGCCTGTGAGGCATAAGACCCTAGAAAGTTCTATGCTGTAATGTCTCAGGCTGGCCCCCAGGGCTCAGCCGTGGGAGACAAGCCTGCAGGTGACACGGGAGCTTTATTTAAAGTCCCTGTCTCACGATCCGTCAGCCGCAGGAAAACAGGGCTGCCAGCACAACGATGACTTCATCCTTCCCGCAGAGCTGCTCCACCGGGACTACCCCCCCCCCTTCTCGGTCCCTCTGGCTGGAGCTGGGTCCTCGATCCGGCAAAACAACAAACTTTCTCAGCAACCAAAGTCCGGGAGAAGGAGCTGAGCCTGCCTCCTGCCATCCATGAGGTGCTGTGCTAAACGCTCCCCAGCAGGACACCAGGCTTGGTGACACGAGCAAAGCCACACGTGAAATGAGCGCAGCAGCCTCAGCTGCCGCCTCTGCAAGCGCTTCTTCCCCCCTCTAAAGGCAAAATTAACACGGCACATGTGCTTGCCGCATTCCCACAGAACGGGCACCAGTGACTTCCCACGAACAACAGGAGCCGGGGCCAGACCCTCCTAGGCAGCACTGCGCTCATCCCGGAGGAGCCCCTCATTCCTACGGGGCAGGAGGGAAGGGCAAATCCAAGGGCTGCGGGGGACGCTTGGGAAGGCATTACCGTGCTCTGTGCGGGAGACAGTGTCCCTCCTCTCCTCCAGCTGCCATCCCACAAGTTTTCCCCTGCCCCCAGCTCCCTCTTTCTCCCACAGCTCCGTCTTGCAGGCTGCCCACCTCTCTCAGCTCCACACGCTCCTGCTGGACAGGGAGGAGGGGCGATCCCGGCAGGCTCCCGGGAGTCCCGCACCACCGTGGCCAGCACGTGTCCCTGCCTTACAGGACAGAGGGGAGCCCTCAGGCCGATGCCCGCCGGGCTGCGCAGGCTCCGGCCGCCCAGCGAGGAGCTGACTGCGTGCCGGAGGAAGCGGCACCTCTTGCGAGGCTGTGCCTGGCCTTTATTGGCAATGAAGATGAGGGCTTTGGCAGTGGGCTGCGCGGCTCTCCCCAGCACTATCCTGCCGGGAAACCAGCTGTTGCAGGTCAGAGTTAAATCCCCAGGAGCCTGCTCTTGCCAGAAACTGCGACGTCTCCGAGATGCCATCCTCGCCATCCCACCCACACAGGGGGTCTCCCGGGCTCTGGCACTGTTGAATTCGCACCTCTGCGCCTGCCAGCGCTCAGACTTGGAGGGCGGGGTGCCGAGGGCCCCGGGTCCTGATCCTAGCCTTGTCCCAGCTTTGCCTGGCTGTGTGGCCCTTCATGAGTCACTTCCCTTCTCCCAGCCTCCGTTTCCCCTCTGGTAAACGAGAGAGTGAGTTCCCAGCTCCCCGCACTCAGCTGCATCACCACAGGCATCTCCAAAGCTGAGCCCTCCATGGGCAGGCTCTGGGGTAGGGCTTTCCTGCCTCATCTCAGCCTCGGGGAAAGCTCATCTCGCTCACCCGAGAAGACTTCCCGCCCTCCAGCCTGATGGGACAGAGAAGTGCGTGGAGGGCACATGGCAGGAAAAACAACTACCCCAGGAGCCCTGCGAACACTGCTACCTGGACGGCACGGGCAAAAGGCAACAGGGATGGGCGCAGCCTCCCCAGGACCTATCCATCCTTTGGCACCGAGGAATGGGGAACTGGAGGGAAGACGGGGCGAGAGCAGGCCACAGGGTACCGGGGTCGCTTACCTTGAACTGAGCTTTCCCTGTCCTGCTGTTGTTGTTGTTGTGGTTCCTCTCGCCGCCGGCGCGGGCAGGGTCCCCGTGTCCCCCCGCCTCTGCCGTGCCCGCGTCCCCGTACCAGTTGGACAGCGTGATCTTCTTAATGGAGCGGGCTAGGGAGCTGCGGTTCAGCCGGTCCTCGTCGGGGCCCCCGTCCTGCCCCGGGGCTGGGGCTGCGGGGCTGCCCCGCGGCGGCGGCGGGGCCGGCCCGGGCGTGGGCCAGGTAAAGGGAGATGCGCTCGTTGATGCTGCGGCGGAGGCCGCGGTGGCTGTCCAGCGCCGAGGCGAGGGCGATGCCGGGGCAGGCGTCTCCGGGGAAGTCCGCGGCGCACTTGGGCAGCGAGAGCCTGGTGCTGATGGTGAAGGGCTGCACCTTCCTCGCCGTGCTGCCCGACATCCTCGCCCTCCCCGCTGCCCGCTGCGGGCACTGGGGGTCCCGGCCCGGGCACCGCGGGGTGAAGCGGCCGCGCGGGGCCCCCGCCGCCCGGGAGAGCGGGTGATGGAGATGGCCCGGGCAGCGCCGGCTCCGTGCCCGGGGCGGGCGGGGGCGCTCAGCGGCGGGGCGGCCCCGCGGCGGGGGGCAGCGGGACGGGGGGCGGCCCAGCAGCCATGGCCGGAGCGGCGAGACGCGGGCAGCCGTCCGGCCTCGGCTGCCTGGGCGGGCCCTCCGCCCCCGCCGGGGCGCGTCCCCTCCCCTGCCCGGTCCCTCCTCCCGCGGCGGGCCGGGCGGGCGGGAGGAGCCGCCGCGCCCTGCCGGGTCCGTCCCGTCCCGTCCCTGCCCGTGGCCGGCCGGCTTCAGTCGTCCGCCTTCTTGCGCAGGTTGAGGAGGCAGAGCAGGCAGGTGAGCAGGGCCTGGCGGCTCTCCCGGGAGCGCAGCCGGCGCCCCAGGCGGCGGAGCGGCGGCAGCAGGCGCCGGCGGGCCAGCGGCAGCAGGCGGGCGAGCAGGGCGCGCAGCAGCGGGGCGGCCAGCGGAGGGGCGGGCATGCTGCCCCCGAGCCTGCGGGCACAGCGGCACAGCCCCGGCCGGCCTGCGGGAGCGGGGGCGTCCGGCAGCTCCTCACGTTTTGGGACGTCTGAGCTGAGCGGGAAGTTGGGGGTCCGCACGCCCCTGAGAGCGGGGGCTGCTTGGGGCAGCCCCGAGGGAGAAGCACTGGAAGGGCTCCTTCCCTCCTCTTGCCTGGGTCGCTCTTACCCTCTTTGGGATCCTTGCTGCTCCGGGACACCACTCAGCTCGTTCTCCCGGAGCAGCCTGGACTGCTCAGCTACCCCAGCGTGAACCTGCCACCAGCCCAAATGGCAGGAACAGCTCCAGAGCAAGGGACAACAAAAACCCCCAGCTGTTCATTTAAATGCCCCCTCCTCCCAGGCCCGACACACACTCCCTGAAAGTGATACTGCTTCACAGCCCATTTGTCGGGGTGGCAGTGTAGGGGAGATAAGGGGGGCAAGAGACGATCAACATCTGCCCACCACAGAAATGTGGGCTGGCAGGGTGGGGTTCTGTTTCACTGCAAGGCTTTGCCATGGCCCTTGAGCAGACAGCTGAGTCCAAAATATGCTTGCCTGTCATTTCCTGCCAGTGCCAGCAATTGTCACCTGCTCCTATAAGGGCCAGGAATGCAGACCAGGTGAGCCAACAAGGAGAGTGGGCAAGGGATGGCCCAAGGCGTAATATACTGAGGAGCAGTTGGGTACTCCCCTGAGAAAGAGCTTTAATTTGGCTCCATGAGTGGCTCAAGAGCAGGATAGTTACAAGTGTCCTGCACTTTCCAGCTGCGTTTCAGTGTTCCCAAGCTGAGTTAGCTTGGGGCAAGCAGCCAGGGGAGCAGAAGCTAGCCAGAGTGAGCTTGCAGGCAGGAAGGTCCATGGTCATGTCTGTGCCCTTCCACTTCCCTCCTGTGCTGGACCTTTGTTTTGTTCCTGGTGGATGTCTGTTTTCATTTCCTCCCCTTGTTTCCTTCCAAAACCCTGCCAAGGCCCTACTTTTGGCTCTCACTCAAGAAGAATTTAGGAGAATGAACAGACACGAGGGACCAAAAGCCACTGTTCCATTTCCCTGCCTGCCTGCTGTAAGCTGTCCTTTGCCCAGTAAGTCCCATCCAAGGGTGGTTAGCTCAGCCAGGGTGACCTTTCCCAGCCCCACGGATTCTTCCCAGGGAGCCAGCCATGGATGAGGAAAGCAGGCTGGCCATGCCTCAGTGCAGGGACACCATGTGCTGAAAGCAAAAGCAGCTCCCTGATGGCCCCAGAGCTTCAAGGAGCGGGGCTGACGCCAGCCCTGTGGGACTGGCCTGGAGGCTCCCGGGCTCAGGGTGGGCTGCTGTGCTCAGAGGCCATGGCTCAGGTTCAGGGCTCCGTGCTGGCCACCAGCTCCGTGCTGGCCGCTGTGCTGGGAGCAGGAGGAGCTCCCACAAGGGAAGCAGGAGCCAAAGCTTTGCTGCAGCTCTGTCAGGGTTTGTGTTCCCCAGGAGGGAGCATCTCCCCTTCTTCAGAGAGGCAGCGTGTGCAGTGCTTGGCCTGCTCTTGAGACTCCTGGGTTCGCTGTGCTGCAGCTGATGCTGGATCAGCCTTGCTTAGTGCCTCGATTTCCTCAGCAGTACAGCTCCACTGGGAATATCCTCTCCTTGTGCAGAGGGCACTTGCAGCATCCTACCTCTGAGCAGGCTGGGGACCACGGGGATGAAAATGCAGCATCCCAGGTCAGTGTTAGTGATGACAGTAACAGAGGAGAGTGGATGTCTTATTCCCCTGGGAGCCTTTTCCTAGGAAAAGCCTGCCTGGGCTGAGGGAACTGATCTTCCTGCCATCCCTACTGGAGGAATCCTGTCCTCCAGTCCCACGGGGAAAGGGAGTTGTTTACCAGGTGCAGAGATGCTGCAACACATTCCTGGGAGCACTGCCTCGGAGCGTTAGGCTGTATCTGAGTGTAATGTTGCTGAGATACACAAGGGAGTGGATGGAAAATTCTTTGGGAACAAAGGGGCTGTAGTGTGTGGCCTCTGCAGAAGCCTGTTCCTTGCCAGGGAGGGAGTGCAGAAGGCTCTCACCCTGCTTTGAGAGCCAGATGCTTGCAACATCCCAGCACTGGGAAGAAGGTGGGGCAGGGCTTAATTGCCAAGCTCTTGGGACTCATAGAAAGGCAGATTTTTGTCTCTTGCCAAAAATTCAGAGATCTTGCCGAGTCGCTTTCCCCATCTGGAAGGTATGGGTCCAACTGGGCAAGAGTACGGCCCAGGGAGATGAAGGGATGTAAACTTTATCCTCTGTCGAGTAGTGCCCACAGCTGGGAAGAGAATGCAACCTTGAAAGAAAACAAAATCGCAACAGTATGTACTTCAAAACCCAAGATTTAGGGCAGCAGAGTCCTGCCCGTGTGTTTCCTAGGCCAAGGCACCTAGAGCCTTGCTGTAACTTCTCTGATCCATGGAGGACTTTCTGGTCCTGCAATCACTGCTCTGTCTCCCAACACTTTTTGCTGGTCTATGTCTCACCCTTCTTCACCAGGGGACTCAAAATTCCTCACCAGATGGTTCTCTTCTGTTTGGCTGGGTATGTGTCATGACCGCTTCCTTTCAGGCATCCGTTTTTTCTTTATTGTATCACCTATTAACTGATGGGAAGGGCTGAGATCCACTTCCCGAGCCTGACCAGGGACTGTCTACCCCTCCATGGCACTTATTGCTCACAAATGAGCAGTTAACATCTGACACCAGTGAACAAGGAGCAGGAGATTCCCCCGGGCAGCACGAGGAGGATGTGGGCTTCTGGTAAGCCTGTGGGTGGAGCAATGCTGGTGAGATAGCAGGGCTGGAAGCAGCCCATACAGGGGTCTGTCCTCATGGTGGTGGCAGGACTGCACAGAGCTGTCCTCTTGTCTTCTCCTCCCTGCCATCCCAAAGCCCTGAGAATTCAGCTTGTCCAAAGCCCAGCCCCCTTCCTTCTTGCTGCTGAGCCTGGGTGAGCTCACAGCCCACACATCCTCTGGGCAGATCCGGGGGTTGGAGCCAGCTCCAACTCCATCTCCTCTGGGAGAGGATGGACCCATTGGGAGGCCGCCTCAGAGGAGGCATGACTGGAGGGTCATGGGTGTGTGCTGTGCCAGCATCTGGGCAGGAGAAGGCTGTGCTACCTCCTAGTACAACTCCTTTCTGTGGAGGGAATGTCTTCTGAGCAGTCCTGTGCCCCCTCACACAACAGCCAATCTGGCACAGGCCACCCCAGGAGTGACCTGCCAGCACTCAGCCTGCTCCCAGAACAGCACCTCTGCTCTGGAGGAGGGCTAGACCCTCATGCCATCTCGGAGGCAGGGGACAGAGCAGCCATTGGCACAGGCTATTGTATGATAAAATCTCCAAAGGATTCAGCAGGGATCATGGGAAGAAGGGCATCTCCACCAGATGCATGAGACTTGCTGCAAGTCTTGCTCTGGGCAGCACTGGGAGCTCTCAGAAGTGGCAGGGGAGGAAGATGAGAGTAAGGAAGGCCAAGAGTATTTTGTTTTAGGAACCCTCACCCTTCTGGCAGGGATCCCAGAGAGTGCTGGTGGTGGGGACAGTGGTGGCACCCAAGCACCCAGCCCTGTGCAGGAGGAGCACAGGCCATTCCTGCCGAGGAGGGACACAAGTGCTATAAATAGGTTGTTTAATGCACTGTGGCCAGGCCTTGGAAAGCCCCAGCCCATGCACATTCCCTGCTGCTGGCGCTGAGACGGCAGCTGTTGAAAAAGGCCAAATCCAGCAGCTGCTGGCTGGCGCTCCTGGCCCCAAGTCCCAGCCCTCCTGCTCCCCTTGTGGGGTGGCTGAGACCTTAGCATCCCTTGGCACAGGTGCTGAGGCTCTGTGCTGGTGTTGGTGCTGCTTCCTGAGCCAGCAGTGACTGCAGGATGCTGCTGGTGCCAGAGGCACAAGGAGGATGAGGAGAGGGCTTTCTTCCCTGATACCCTGGCAGTAGTGGGGAGGCCACCGTGCCTGGCTGGGAGCTGTGGGGCCATGCTGGAGTCAGCTGCTGCCCACCCACGAGCCCTCAGCTGTGCCTGTCCCCAGCCCCAGCTTGAGATGCTGGGCTGGGCCCCCACACCCCGTCCCTGCTCACACAAAGGCCCCTTGTGCCCACGGGAATGACATTCCTGCAGTCGTGGGCCCGGGGCAGAGTGAAGCATGGCCAAGGGGGAGATGCCAGAGCCCAGCCCAGCTGCTGGGGCAGCTGCTGGGGCCAGGTGGGGATGGGCTGCGGTCCTGGCCCCCTCCCGTGCCTGGGGATGGACATGAGCAGCTGGGGGGAGAGGGGGAACCCCCAGAAGGGCAGGCAGCTCTGGGCTGTGGGAGGCAGGGCCGTATGAGGCGCAGGAAGTTCAGGGATGTTGGGGAGCAGGAGCAGTGGTGCTGTGCATCCATGGTCGCCGCTGGCCCTCCCAGCACACACCTGTGGGATAGGTGTGGGAAAGGCAGAAGCGCTGGCTAGTGCCTGTGCCAAGGGCAGGTCTGGTCACACCTGGCCCCCTTGCTACTCAGCTCACCTCAGGGTTTAAGGCCTCTGCTGGGCACCTTCCTTGTCCCCTTTGCAACAAGGGGGATGAGCCAGGCTACTTTTAGTGGCATCAGCTGGGGAAGCCCCCACCTGCCATTCCCCTGCTGATACTGGCCTACCAGCTGCCAGGGCTGGGGAGGGAAGGGATCTGCCAGCTGGCACCCAGAGGGAGGGAGGGAGGGGGCTTCTGGTAAGGCTACGCCAGGGGCACCTGTCATCCCAAAGCCAGGGTGTCACCATGCCCTATAATTGGGCCTCTGTGTGTGTGACAAGGCCCTGCAGCTGGGACAGCTTTGCCTGCACGCACCCCTGTTCTGTCCCACCTGAGCCTTGTTTTGCAGGGGATTTGGGATTGCATGGAGGAGCAGGAAGCCGGGGCTGGCGAGCCCTAAGGTACTCCCAGTCCACAGGAGGCAGCTCAGCTCACAGGTAGTCAAGACAAGCACAAGTAGGCCACCTCCATCCAGCCCTGGGGAGCCTGTGCAGGAGAGGGCAGCCTTGTGAGGCACTGGGGGGCTGGTTCCTCCTGCCAGCACACCTCAGCTCCTGTCTGTGCTCTGAGCCAGGCTGGCTTGCCCCAGAACTGGGTGCTGCCCCACTGTGGGGATGCTGGTCCCAGAGAGCTGGGCTGGTCCAAAGGACACCCATATAAGGGATATTGAGATGCTGGGATGGATAAAGTACACAAGGTCACGCCTCTTACAAATGCTGAGCACCCCTGGGCCATCCAGGCTGCAATGTCCTTCTGGAGTGTGAGCAAGGAGCAGGATGCACTGACAGCAGTCGTGCTCTGAGCCACGCTGTGAAAAGCACCACCATCCAGCACTCCACTCTCATTTTTGTGGAAGGCTTCTCCTTCTAGCTATAACTGGCATGACCTCCAAGGAAGCAGGGGAAAACATTCACTTCCCACAGGCTGTACCCAGGGAAGAAATAAACCTCTTTTGGTCCCTCTCCAGGGTCCAGAGTTCCAGGCTGTCCTCCACTTCCACCAGCTCCATACTTAACTCCATCCTATCCTCTTTCCCCTCCCCAGCCTCCACAAGATACCTTTCCTGAAGAGCAGTGCTCCCTTCCCTCCCTCTTAAGTGGTGCTGCCCCACGTGGAAGCGTAGAGCCACCCGTGCAAAGGAAGAGGCAAGGTTTATAAAGTCCTCGGGAATGTGGATGTCTCCAGCCCCACAACAAGTCCTGCCCTGATGGTGCTGCTCCACCTGTGCCCCAGGCTGGGCAAGCAGTGTGACCTGGGCTTGGCTCTGCACCAGCCCACGGTGAGCAGAGGGAGGACGCAGACCCCAGCACACCTCCCAGAGCACAGGTCTGACAGAGCCCAGCACACCTCCCAGAGCACAGGTCTGACAGAGCCCAGCACACCTCCCAGAGCACAGGTCTGACAGAGCCCAGCACACCTCCCAGAGCACAGGTCTGACAGAGCCCAGCACACCTCCCAGAGCACAGGTCTGACAGAGCCCAGCACACCTCCCAGAGCACAGGTCTGACAGACCCCAGCACACCTCCCAGAGCACAGGTCTGACAGACCCCAGCACACCTCCCAGAGCACAGGTCTGACAGACCCCAGCACACCTCCCAGAGCACAGGTCTGACAGACCCCAGCACACCTCCCAGAGCACAGGTCTGACAGAGCCCAGCACACCTCCCAGAGCACAGGTCTAACAGACCCCAGGACACCTCCCAGAGCACAGGTCTGACAGAGCCCAGGACACCTCCCAGAGCACAGGTCTGACAGAGCCCAGCACACCTCCCAGAGCACAGGTCTGACAGAGCCCAGCACACCTCCCAGAGCACAGGTCTGACAGAGCCCAGGACACCTCCCAGAGCACAGGTCTAACAGACCCCAGGACACCTCCCAGAGCACAGGTCTAACAGATCTGTTTATTCCTGGAGAGCACAGTGAGCAGGGTGAGGAAGCAGAGCTGCCGGGCAGGCAGCAGTGGTTATTGCTGCAGGTCACTGCATCCTCCAGTGACAACAGGGGTCTGGGGGAGCAAACTGCCTGCCTGCCTCTACAGGGCAGGGGACGGGCCCTCGCCCACTGCCAGGCTGGAGCCACCCCATCACCCCAGGAGAAGGTGAGGGGAATGGAGTAGCACAGAGAAGTGCAAATATGTTGGCACTGAGTTCATCCGCTCTGGGCAAAGGAGCCCAAGATAAGAGGAGAGTGTTACAGTGTGGGAGAATGAGGGATTGGGAGAAAAAACCCAACTTTGTGCTGAAGACCCCCCAAAAACCACCACCCCCTGCTTTCTGGAGGAAGGCATTGCCTCTTGGGTGCTGTACCCCCTAGCCCTGCTGTGGGCCGTGACCAAGGGCAGCAGATGTCCCAGGAGCTCCCAGGGATGAGAGGGGAGGCCAGGCTGCTGTGACAGTGATGGCATGGCTGTGCCTGCGTGGACAAGAGGAGCTTCAGTGCTGCAATACAGGGTTGCATGTGTTCACATGATGGAGGAGCCCCATAACATTCAGTGCTTGAGCTGTAGAGCTTGACCCAGTGCTGGGCTTAGGCCAGCACTTAGGGCATGGAGGTGGAAGGGATGTGTTGAAGGCCACGCAGAGAAGAGCCAGCAGGCTCCACGCTTTGGTCGTGCTTAGGGGTGATAAGTACAGTGCAAGGGCCTCAGGATATCCATTGTGGCCATCCCTCCTCCCAGAAGGCCACTGTGGCTCCCTTGGGAACCTGCTGCCTGAGCAAGGCAATATGTGCTGATGCTGCCAGGTGTGGGTGCAGAGACAGGCAGTGTGTGCTGGAGGGGTGGCTCAGCACTAGAGCAGGCGATGCCAGTGTCCTCCCCCTGGTGCCCCAGCAGCTGCCCCTCCTGCTCTGCAGCTGGCCCCCAGCCTGCCACCATGCAGGGACTCACAGGTACCCCGTGCTGCTCGCCCTCCTCCTGTTCTGGGGTGAGAGGGAGCAAGGGCATGTGGAAAGAACCCAGCCCAGAAGAGGAAAAGGGAATCCCCTGCCTGCCTTGACCCCTGGTCCACTGGAGAAGATGGTGTGAGGCTTGCTGGGAGGCAGGGCTGGTGGCTCAGCGTGGGATGGAGCAAGGGGGAAGAGAATATCCTGTATCCATAGATCCAAGGGGAGGCACTTGGAGTGGGCCTGGCCCGTTGGGGTGTCCCAGCTGCAGCAGATCTGTTGTAACTCCTAGCCACACATCGTCAGCAGCAGCCACTGGGAAGGAGAGGGAGACAGGATGAGCAGGGTGCATTTTTGGCATGTCCTCATGAGTCAATTTTAACAGCCCTCCACGAAACACAGAGCCTGCAGCAGTCCTGCTTAGTCACCTTGATCTTTTATGGGTTCTTTCCCTACCCAGGGGGCTGGAGGGCTTTCTACCACCCACCCCAGGTGCCCCATTCGCCCTAATGCCGTGTCCCCTTGTTTCCCACCCCAACCTTCACTGGGCTGAACTCTCACCTCAGAAAGGTTCATGACAGCAGTGCCAGTGCCATCAGGGTCCATGCTACGGAAGAACCCTGCAGGGACACAAGCAAAGTGAGCAACACATCTCTCTGTTCCTGCCCTCCCTGCCTGCCCCAGGGCCATCACTCACTGAACATGGTCTCCAGCTTCAGGAGGCAGCAGACGAAGTTGTCAAAGTCCACACCCATGTCACTGTCGGCATAGCGCGCCACCACCACCTGATGCAGCTTGTTGTTCAGCTTGAAACCTGCAAGGCAGAGAGCAGTCAGCCCCCCGGGGAGGCAGCAGAGCAGGGTTTAGTTGTCAAAGTCCATGCACCCACACAAAGGGTCCACCAACCCAGTGCCTAAGGAAGGGCACTGTGTCCAGCCTCAGTAGGAAGAGGGGATGCTCTCCCTGCAGCCATATATGACTAGTTAGCTCACTGATCCACCCCAGCCTCTTTGCCAGGATGGAATTCTGCAGGGCAGAGCAGGACAGAGGCTGGGACCATCTTGCATGCATCTCTGACTCTGAGGCTCCAACACTTGGCACAGCTGTGATGCAGAAAGCCTGGTGCATCTCATCTCACTACAACAGGTTGGCTTCAAGCATGCAATATAAGCTGGTCACACTCTTCTCCTGCTATTTAGGACAGGACTCTGGCAGCAGGAGCCCCCTCCCCAGCCTCCAGCCCAGTCCCATCCTTCTCCAGACCTACCGGCTGACTCCAGAGCCATGCGCATCTCATAGGAGCTCATGGTGCCTGACTTGTCCAGGTCGTACTGGCGATAGATTGTCTGCAAAAACATCACAGAGGACATGAAGGGAGGGCTCTCCTGTGGCCTCCAGGCTGGCTGTCCCCCCTCCTGGTTGCCTCAGGAGGGGTGCTACCCCTGTGCAGTGCACCATGCCCCCTCTCCTCCTTACCAGCCAGCTCCGGATCTTGTTCCACAGGATCTGGAACTCCACCAGCCCGAGGCGGGCACTGCCATCTTTCTGGAGAGCAGAGGGTCAAGGAGGTCAAAGCAGCCAGGAAAGGTAGGGGGGTTCAGAGGCAAAACTACCAGATCCCAGCTACAGGAGGTGACAAAAGCCTGGACACGCTTGGCCTGTCCATTTTTTCCCCCAACCTTGCCCTCTATCCTGCAGCATCAGCAAAATAAGAGCCTGCAACCCAGCAGGGAAAGGGTAAGACTTGAACTAGCAGCCACGCCACTCCCTGGGAGCAGCTGTGCTGCTGCTGTAGGAAGCACGTTCCTGTGCTGTCCTTGGACCAAAGCTGGGCTAGCCTGCAGCAAAAAGGAGTGTTGTAGGGCCAGGCCAGAGAAGGGCCCAGAGGTGCTCCTTGCCTGACTCCCCAGCTGCATGGCCTTGTTCAAGCAGGACACTGGCCATGGCTCCTGTCATTTGACTCATCCACAACAGTTGGACAGGATGGTTTGGAGGAAAGAAACCCAACAGTCCTTGTTTCCTTTGAGGAGTGCCTCAAAGGCTGGGTGGCACAACAGCACATCAGGCTAGGGAGCCCATGGGAAGTGAAACACAGGAACTTCCTCCTGGAGGTGAAAGCAGAAGGCATGGTGTGGGACTGTGTTGGGCTTTTGGTGGCAGAGCCAAGGCCCAAGCAAGCAGGGGAAGTGATGGCCCTTGCCAAAAACCTGCTGCTGAAGTCAAAGAGTGTAGGGCAGGTGGCCCTGAAGCCATAAGAACCCCTTCCTTTCTTTCCTCATTAAACACCTTCAGCACTGCTGGAGAGCCAAGCCCCAGCTCCAAGAGACAAGTCTTGTTTCTTGCAGGCTGAGCACCACAAAAACCAGCCCTGGCCCACAGCACCAAGAGGATACATCCATCAGGTTGATCATGCTGCGGCAGGAGTCCAGGCTGAACCCATCTGTTTTCAGATCTTTGTCTGAGGAGAAAGGAGGAGGTTGAGCACATGCACCAAAACCCAAACTGCTGAGCAACCTGGGCTGCAGGGAGCAGGGGTAGAAGAGTAGTGCTTACGTCTAGAGATGACTCTGTTCAGAATAGTCCGAAGCTCAAAGACGTTGATTTCCATGTCCTGGAGCAGAAGCAGAGTTAGCATCACCCCTTGCCTGCTCTCCACCCCACTTGTGGCCATTGTCCCCCCCTGCCTAAACATCTCTGCCTTAGTCACAAAACATGAAGATGCTATTACATTTCTAGTACACTCAGAAGAGTTTTTGTCACAGCTGGGTGCTCTTCCCCAAATCTGCCCCTATCATCACACCATCCCTGCGGGCAGCTGGGCTGAGCCACAGCAAAGATGGACTTGTCTGCAGGATGGGACTGAGTGAGTGTGGGGTGGGCTGGAACTCCCACAGCCAGAGGTTCGGTCCTGTCCCCTCCCCTCCCCTCCCCAGAGAGCTTTCCAGAGCTTGTGCAGCTGTACCCACCTCCCCTGCCAGCTGCTGGAACATGTTCTTGAAGCTGTCCTCTATGTCATCCTCAGTTATTTCCTCCTGGGGTGATGCAGACCAGAAAGAAGAGGTTAGTGGTCAAACTCAGGCTCTGCCCTGCCTTCCAGGCTTAATAAATGCCAAGTGGAAAGGAAGCTCTTCCTTTGTTTTTCTCTTCTTTGTTAGTTCCCACATCCCCATCACCCCAACCTTGCCAGCCCCTCTCCAGCCACACTGACATCCCAGGCTGCCCCTCCCAAGTGCCGAAGCCTCAGCACCAGCCGATCCAAAGTGGCGGCTCCTACCTCATCTGCCAGATCTGCAGAGATCTCCTCATCCAGCTCCCTGGGGCAGAGAGGGGAAAACAAAGTGATGAGTGGGCTCCCCAGCCAGCAGGCTGCCTGCAGGGGGAACCCCCCAGTGCTGACAGACACGGGGTGTCCCTGCCAGGGGCCGGGACTCACGCTGTGTCCGACTGCTTCTCGGTGAAGACCCGCAGGACGAAGTCGGCCTCCTTGTGCGGCTCGAAGGTGGAGGGCACCACGATGTACTCGCCGGGGGGCAGCCGGATCTGGTTGCTCACCTCCCGCAGGTTGATGAAGGTCTCAGACCGTGCCCGGGACTGGTTTCGCAGGAAGAAGTCCTTCTTCAAGTGCACATTCTGCATGCCCTGGGCCTGGGGGAAGGAATGTGCTTGTGGACCACAATGGGAAGGAGTGGTGGGACCAGCGCACAAGGAGTGGTGGGACCAGCGCCAGCCCCATCAGGTAGGACAGCTCTGCCCTGCCCATCCAGTAGGAGCCATCCCTCCCTCCCTCCCACGTGGAGGTGCCCGGCTCCCACTAGCACACTAGTCACAGCCAGTGCTGTGGAGCTCCCATGCCACTGGATGCATCAATCCATTTTTGCCCAGTCTTGTGCTTCCCTCCAAGATGGGGTAGGCTCTCAGCACATACCTCCTCAGGAACCTGCAGATAGGAGGGAAAAGGGGAAGAAATCAGAATCCCAGTACCGGCCCCATCCCGTACAGCTGCAGGGAGCACAGGATGGGGGACATAAGCCCACAGCTGGCCAAAGCTGGTGGGAAAGATTTTCTTGAGGACTAGGGTTGAAGTCGGACTGGCAGGGCTGAGCCTGTCCCAAGGAAGAAGCCTGGGGGCGGGCAGGGGTTACCTCGTAGACAGCAAAGCCGATGGTGTGCATGTCACCTCCCACGCGCCGCTCCCGCCGCCGGTGCTTCTGCATCAGAGCCACCAGGAAGCTGCAGGCCACCTCGTCGTCCCCAGGGTCATCATCTTCTTCCAGCAACTTGATCTTAAACTGGGGGTTGATCCAGAATGTGGCTGGGAGTAAGGGGATGCACGCATGAGACGCCTGGTTCCATCACGCTGCCAGGAGCAGAGGTGTGGGGGCCAGAGGTACCTGGGTGATTCCTGCAGCCCCCGGCAGTGCTCCCCCGGCGCCAGGTGCCCTCGAACACCTGTGTGTGCCACTTGCTGAGCTCGTCCTTGGTGAGGGCATCAGGGGTCAGGTTGCAGATCTCGAGCCTGGAGAACTCCCTCATGAAGTCCCGGAAAGACATCCTGTGGGCGGCAAGGAGGGGCTGAGGCCAGGGCACTGCTGTGGGGAGGGAGGAGAGTGCAAGTAGCTCTGGACCCAGATAACATTTTAGGAGAATTAAATG
Source organism: Emberiza elegans (assembly GCA_024865655.1). Taxonomy (NCBI): domain Eukaryota; kingdom Metazoa; phylum Chordata; class Aves; order Passeriformes; family Fringillidae; genus Emberiza; species Emberiza elegans. The sequence continues at coordinate 18,948,998 of JALJVW010002597.1, read as the reverse complement.
ACAGTAAAATCTTTTTCCCTAAACAGTTATAGCTTATTTGAAGCCTCGTGCTGGGTTTGGATAAGAAGGGATGTTTACTCTTCCTACATGTTTATTTTGCATTTAGTTGGCCTGAATTTCCTTCAAGGGAGGAAAATTATTAACTAGATCAGATGAGAAAATGCTGGCAAGCTCTCCAGTGCTGAGAAGCCAGCTCATAAAGGCAGGTCATGCGCTTCAGGTGAAGCATGACTGCAGGATCTCCCCTGTCTCCTCTGCTCCTTCCCGGACAGGCTGCTGAAATAGAGTAGCACTTTGCTCCAGCACTCACCAGAACTCTCCATCCTCCATCTTCAGCTGCAGCTCTTCCCTCTCGTCAGGGTCAATGTTGTTCCACTCAGAGGAACTGGAATAGCAGGAAAGAGACAATTAGGTAAGGACTCCTGAGAGCAATTCAGAGCTGGCCCTCAACTCCTCTCTTTCTGATGTGAAGGGCTCTGCACACTGTGAGCTTCCCCTCAGCACTGCCCCGTGCTTGACTGCTGTGTGTGCAGTGCTCACTGGTCTGACAGAGCGAGACTGCCATCCCTTCTGTCCTGCTTACCCATCACTCCAGGCTCCAGTCCACTCCACCTGGCCCCAGGGGTTCCTGATGCGGATGAGTTGCTCCTGCTGACCCCGGTAGTTCACCTGCCAGACACCAGACACAGGAGTTGGAGCCCATGCCACTGGCCAGGCTGACATTGCTATTAAAGTCTAACCCAGGTGACTCACATCTCTGAAGGCCGTCACAGAATAGGCGTGGCCCTTCACCAGCTTCTTGAAGGTCACTGCTTCCATATCAAAGGCACTTGTGATCTGAGGAGAATGTGTAATGCTCAAGTCAATGGGACTGAATTAATATAGTCTTATCCCTATCCCTTCGCTCCACTGTGTGGAGAATTCTCCTTGCTTTGCACTGCTCCAGCCAAGAGAAGTAGCAGGTAGCAGCTCCCTGCGCTCAAAGACTGCTGGTTGTGGACAATTTAAGGACAGTTTCCTTAGCACCCCAAAGATCCATCAAGGAACCACCCAAACTTCAGAATTTAAAAACCCCGCTCCAGGTAATTTGCTGATGCAAAACATGGCCAGAGTTTTAGGCAGAGCCTTGTCCTGCACTGGAGATGAACAATCCCTCTCCATCCAAAGGAGCCACGTGTTGTGCCACAGGGCTGCTACACTGGCTCTGGAAAGGGAGCTGTGGTAGGAGGGCAAAGAAGTAACGTTGGCCCGGTGTCCCAGTGAGGGGGCTGCTGGCACAGCCTTGGCTGCGAGGCCCCGCTGTGGCCAGCGCTGTGGCAGGGCCCTGTCCCGTCCCAGCCCGTCACTCACGTCGATGGAGCAGCCCAGCAGGGAGCCCCTCTCCAGCGCCTTGCGGATGATGTGCGCCATGTTGCGCGGCGGCCGCTTCAGGTCGTACATCTCTGCCACGCCGCCCGTGAAGTCCTCGAAGCCCTCGGTGGTGCTGCCCCCCGAGAGCGACTCGTAGCAGCCGTTCAGCCTGAGGGGTGCATGAGGAGACAGGCAGGTAGCGCACTGCAGCACAGGCAGGACCAGCGACACAGGAGACTCCCCTCCCTCCACCCCTCCATCCCATACATGCCCGCCCACGTGCCCGCCACGGGGATACTCACTTGGCATAGGCCTTCTCCAGCAGAGCACTCCAGAACTCGGTGCACTCCGCCGAGTGGACAAACAGAAGCTCCCCATCCTTGGTGGGCAGCAGGTCATCCACCACCACATCCACCCACTCACCGAACTGCCAGATCTGGGGGTGAGGAGGGAGTGGGGTGAGCTCAGAGCATCACATGGCATCATCCCTACCCCAGAGGGATGGCCTCAACCCACCACCCTCGCTTCTGCCACAGCCCACCAGCTGTGGAGGGCCAAAAGCTCCCAGCCCACCTGGAAGTGAAAGATGCCAGCGTAGTCCTCCTGGAAGCTCTGTCCATGGGGCACCACGCGGTGCAGGAGCTCCTCGTTGAGTGTGAGGGAGCCAATGGCAGCCAGCAGCCAGCAGTCGCCTGGGGAAGGAGAGGAAGCTGGTATGAGTACCCATCACCTCCCTGGATGGGAGGGTGGGTCATGGATGTTTAGGAGCCCATGGTGTGCTCTCTTTGCAAATCTTTGGGGCTACCCAGCTCAAAAAGTCCATGGAAAAACCAGACAAGGACCAACAAGCAGAACTCAGGGATTCAGGCTTGCTCAGCCTCCCCACAGAGAGAAGGATTAGCTCAACGCAACAGGGAATGTTCCTCCCTCACCTGAAGCCTGTGTCCAGACCACCACACACAGTCAGCACCAACAGCCCCCTCCTGCAGCCATTTATCTGGACCCTCCTGGAACTCATTCATTTGACTGCCCTCCATATCTCAGACAGCAGTTCTGCAGCAGAATTACACTTTGCATGTAAAAAGCCATTTTAGCAAGCGAGCGGTTTCATGCTGCTGCCTCAGCTTCTCAAATTGCAAGCAATGCCACCACACTTTTCCTTCTGAGTGATCTTAACCACAAGTGCTGCTCCAGGCCAGAACTGTGCTTTAAATTCTTTGACTTAATTCTCTTTTACCTTTGAAGCCTTTCACACCTTAGCCTTGAGCCTGGATAACCTGTAACTGGGCTGTGGTTTGACAAAATGCCATTTCCGAGTTTTTAATGACCAAGTGAACACTACCACAGTGCTTTGGGCTGTTATGCACTCCAGTTGCCACCTCAAGTTTGTCCTAATTACTGGGTATATTAAATGTAGTCAGTCCTGAAAACAGCATGCTAAATGTGCTAAGGTATACAGTACTCCCAATCAAGTGCCCTACTTGCCCCCAGTCAGGACAACACTGTCTGTGGTACCAGGATCTGTTTCTGATGACCACAAAATCCCAATTGTGGTTCAACTCTGCTGGCCTACCCAGCCCATTCACACTTCTCTCCTTGCCTCAGTGCCCTTGTCTTGGGAGACACCCCTGGAGAAAAGACAAATCATCACTTGTACACCTCTCGATACCCTTCTGCCACACCACATTTGTTCGCAAGCATTTTGTCACCACCACCACCACCAGCAGCTCAATTTGTTATTGTCATGCAGCTGTCATTCCTCACCATTTACCAAAGCAGGGAGCTCTTTGGAGCAGCTCCTGGCATTGTTGTCAGCATGTGTGAGGCATGGATGCACAGAATCATCAACTCATTTTTGTGGAGCTTTAACCTAGAGCTACCAGGAGGCACAGGATGCCCCCTGACTTGCAATTTCCACCTCACTGACTGGAAAGGGCCACCCAACCCTCCCCAGTCACTGCTGCCTGGACCAAGGTCCAGGGACAAAGCTTCAACACTCACCCAGAGCGCCCTGGCAGATGTCTGTCCGGGTGGCACCGCCAACGATGAACTGAGGGTCATCCACTAATTCCTGCAGAAGGACAGAATCAGATGCTGGTGCTGGATCTTGGCAGGGCCCAGGCTTTAGCAGGGCTGGCACCCACTGCAGCTCTGACATGAGAGAAATGGTATATGGTCCCTGTGAGAGGTACCCCACCTGCCCTCTGCTAGGGAAGGGTGCTTGACTGCAACCCCAAGGCTATCATGGTAAGGGAAGGCAAGATCTGCTGTATCCATGGGAGGACAAGGCTGGATGACATTCCCCTTGCCCTCATGGCACCAGGGGATATGCACTCGCGAAAGCCCCAGCTACTGAGGGTGACACATCCATGCCATGACACCTAGGAGCAAGAACACAACCCACCTGTTTTGAAGCCCACAGTCTGCTGTCCAGAGGAAGCAGTGCCTGCTAGACACAATGCTTTTCTGAGCAGACACTCATGTGGAACAGCCCTGGGCCCTTGGAAAAGTGGCTCTGCAGCACGCCAGGGACTTGGAGCACTGAGGGGTGTCAGCAAGGGCCAGTCTGCAGCTCAGCACACCACATCAGTGCAGACATGCAGGACAGGGACGCCAGCCCAGCCTGAGAATAAGCAAGCCCAGCACTTACCGATGGACGCTTCCACTCCACTCCCCGTGTCTTGCTGGAGTGTGGCCCCAGCTCCTTGAATCCAAGGGCAGTTGGGCCAGCTGGGAACTGGGGATCCCTGAAGAGGGTGCCACTCTCAATGCACTGCTGCTTGAGGGCCTCATAGTCCTGGTTGAGGTACTTGATGGCGTTGTGGTGCTGGCCAAGCCCCTCGGCTCTCAGGCGGTCTCTCTCCACGCGAGCAGCCATCCCGCCAAAGGGCATCATAGCTCGGCACCAGCACCGCTGCCTCCCGCTCCACTCCCTGCAACAGCACAGGCACGGCCACCCTGAGGCACAGCGCTACCTTGCTCTCCCCTGGGGATTTCAGCCATCACACTGAACCAGGCTTGGAGGCTGAATTCCCAATTCCCCACCACTCCACAGCAGGGACCTTCTCCAGCAGCAATGCCTGGCGCAGTGAGCCCAGCGACAGCAGAGCACCCCGGGGTGGGCACACACACACCAGGAGAACCTCCCAGGCCCCATCCCCAGCAGCAGCCCCGTTCTGAGCCCTGTCCCCCAGCCTCGCTGTTGCAGCCCTGCTGTCTTTAGGGGACACCAAGGGGGCAAAGCAGCATTGAGGGCGGGCTGGGAGGAGGCAGCCCCCAGCACCTAGGTCATGCGTCCTGTCCTGTCCCCGCTATGCCAAAAGCTGAGCCCGGAGGAATTTCAGACGCCTTCCAACCTCGTCAGCCTCTCCTCCCGGCGCAGCTTTCCGGGTTCTTCCCACGTCCCGGCTCCTCCTCACCCGCCTCGGCCGGGAGGGCGTCAGCGGCTGCCTGCAGCTTCTCCCACCCCCAGGGGCCTCTCCCTCTCCTTTTCCCTCTTCTCCGAAAGCCGGCCCGGCTGCCTGAGCACTGAGTCAATAGGGCCGGGTAGGGAGGAGCCCAGCAGATAGTTCTGGCTGTGGGGCCAGAGAAGGACAGGGAAGGAAGAGGCGGGACGGCACACACACACACACAGGGAGGATGACTCAAGGCTCGTCGACCGCCAGAGGAGCAGCCTGCAGGGAGATACCGGGAGGGGATTGCGGAGTTCAGTGGGGCACCCCAGCACCAGGAGAACGGGGCAGGACAGACTGCAGAGCCCCCATCCCGCACGTCTCCCTGCCCTGGCCATCCTCCCGGGGCTCTGACCAGCAGCTCACGGCCAGGAGCTCCGAACCAGCTTGACACAGCTGCCAGGCACGTCTGGTCCCGCGGCCCTGCCCCACCGCGCCCGCTGCGGTGGGCAAGTCCCAGCTCCCCTGCCGGCGTCCAGCTGCCCTCAGCCCTGTCCAGGCACCATGGCAGCAGTCAACACTCACACCCACAGCACCGCCCAGGCTGCAAGGGGCCACTGGCACCGGCTGGCCCACGCCTCCATGCAAGCAGTGTCACCTGCAGCAGGGCCATGGTGCCACCACCCCCAGCCCACTGGCATCTGCGGCTCATCCTGCCCCACTCCCCAGCAATCTCAGCTCCTGCTTGGCTGGGCTGGTCCAAACACTTCAGAGGTTTCTCCATGTGAGAAAATGGTGTAGTCCTTGGGTAAATAAGCCAGGAGCCAGCAACCCACTCAGAGCAGCAAACTGGAATGCCAGTGCTGGCCCACTCCTTCCCCAGTACCCTATCCCAGGGGAGCAGGGTGCAGCCTGGCTCCAAAGAGGTGGCTTTCCTTGTCCTGAAGGGCTGTGACAGCCAAAGGGAAGGCAGGCAACAGTGAATAGGGTGTAAGCTCCTGGCACATACAGAGGGTATAAACTTGGCTACTATGTGGCTGTCCTAGCCAGAAGCTTTTCAGAAGAAAAAAAATTACTCTTTCCCATGACTCTGCCTGCTCTGGGATGCTCTAAACCCACTACCCTTCTCCAGGGAAGCGCCAGCCCTTCTCTCCTCTACGACAGTCCCAAATCTATGGAAGTCCTCCCACGACTCCTGCCCCACAGCCGCAGCCTGGCAGCCTCTCCCAGTGGCAAGGCACTCAGTGCCTGCAGAGCTGGCAGGATGGCTTCTCCAGCCCCAGACACTTCCCAGAACAGAGGGGCCCTGAGGGAGGAGGGATCGATCCCAAGTACAGCTGCCCACACTGCCTCCAGCTCCCACCTCACCACCTCCCCAGCACTTACACCACGACCTGCCAGTGGCCAGGGAACTTCCCCTAGCCATAGCCCCTGCCCCTTTCCCACCCTACCTACCAGCACGGGACATGGCTGCGGACATGGGGAGCTCTCTGCAGACACGGGCACCGTACGAGTTATTCTTAGCTCTGTGGCTCAAAATACTCGGGAAGGCCGTGCTCAGTGGCAGACGGAGGTCACGCAAGCGCAGAGCAAAGCAAAGCTTTTCAGACCCCAGAATGGGAGAGGAACCACATGGGTCTCTAAAGCAATGGGGGCAGCTACTGACACCTCCCCTCAGGCTTATGCTGACAGACACTGCAGGTCCTCCACGGAGGAGGAAGGGGTGTGATGAGACAAGCCAAGCCCCCAGGGCAGTTTTCCACCACAGGTGACATCCAACTCCAGTATGATGCTTTCCAGTACTCGAGGCACCTCTGATCCCTCCCAGGCAGGAGCGAAAAGACACACTGGTTCCTGCAGGGTCCCTGACACCTTGTGCACTTTAGCTCATACTGCAAAACCCTTGGGCAGCATCATTGTTGAAGTCTAGCCAAAAATCTTTGCAGACCTCTGGTTTGCCAGCTGCTCTTGCAAATCAACGGAAGTGGGGAGTTCCCTTCCTCAAAACCAGCCCTGACACACGGTATCCTGCCGCATACTCAGCTCGGGGCAAGCCGCCCATGGCATCCCACAGTGCTCAAGCAGCTCTCAGGCCCTTTCCAGCCCTCCAGGTGACAAAGATCCTCGTTTCCCACAGGCTCCCCTTTATGTCACCGCATCCCTTTGCCGGGATGCGGGCTTGGCTTTGGGGTCGGCAGCGCATCCCGGGAGGCTGCGGTATTCAGTTTACTCGCCGCCCCGACTGGGAAGCCTCTGGGTCTCTGCGGATGCGTTAGGTAATGCAAAATCCCCGCAGACAGAAAGGGGATGGGAGGGGTAGGCATGCCTAGATAAGCTTAGAAAACAGAGGAAGCAGCCGGAGAGGGGGAGACGGACGGACCCGGCGACGGGCTCCCCCCGGTGCTTAACCCCAAGGTGGGGGTCGGACAAGGGGGAGGATGGGGGGGATGGACTTACGGAAGCTGCTGCCGCCACCGCCCTGCCCGCTTCGGCTCGGCCCGGCCCAGCCCAGCCCAGCCCGGCTCAGTACAGCCCCGCGGAAGGTGGAGTTTCGGCGGGCAGGATGTACGAGCAAAGCCGGGAGGGCAGTGGGAGGGGGAATTAAAGGAGCAGTGACAGCTAACAGACAGTGGGAGGGGATTATTGATCCAGGCTGATGGTGAGGTTCTGTCTGCTGTCACCCTCTCCCAGCTCCCAGGGATGGAGGGGTACCGCCGGGATGGGCGTGCTCCTCCCACCATTGTTCTGAGGAAAGGGCTGGGTCCACACGGAAACCGGGGCTGGAAGGAAAATAGGAAGCAACTTTCCTCTAGGAATGGATTTGAGGATGACTGCTCCACACGGCCGGCACCCCAGCGTAGCTGGGTGAAGCTCTGAACTGCACCTTTGTCCCCAGGATTTACCGACATTCCGGTGCCACGGCTGAGTACGGTGGTGCCGCCGGATATCCCAGAGTGTTGTGTCCCTTCTCCCGTCCCTCTTGCCTGCGGGGACTGTGCCCGCAGCCCCTCAGTCAGTGGTGCGGGTGGTCACGGGCAACACCGGCACCACCAGCTGCCCCCGGCTCCCTGCGTGCCCCGGCTGGCACCCCCACCCCCAGCTGCCCTCGCTGCTGGGTGCCAGCAGGGCCCGCTCCGGGCAGGTCCCACTGCCCGGGGGCTTTTCCACACAGGCTGCCCCTGCGTGCCCTCCGTGACTCATGGCGCAGCTATGCTGGGCGGTGCTGTTACCAGCGGGCATGGACACACAGGGCTTGGCACCATACGGTGGAGCCCCGTGTGGCTCAACATGGCTTTGGTTGGCATGGCATGGCCCAGCATGGATTGGCACAGCTTGGCCCGGCATGGCTTAGCCCAGCATATCTGACATGGCATGGCCTGGCATGAGCAGCTCAGGCCAGCCCCATCCTGGGACAGAGGTTCTGTATTGCCATTCTTTTGGTGCCAGGGCTGAACAGGGTGAACTTAAAGGGTGTCACCAGCCCTGGAGCTCCCTCTCCTTCCCTGTTGGCAGCTGGGGAGGCTGTGCCCATACAGACTCACTGCAGCACTGGTATCGAGCTGTGGGAGCCCAGGCCTCACAGGGCACCTGCTTTCTACCTCACCCCACCTTGCCCTGGGGGGTAAATCCTTCCTAAGCAGGGAGAGGTTGCACGTGGGGCCAGGGGCCATGTCCCTTGCCTGAGGGAAAGGCAACCCAAACGTGTAAACCAGCTGTACATGGTCCTGCTGCTGCAGGCACAAGGGACCAGTCCAGTCCTGGCCAGCACCCACTGGAGCTGCCCTGTCCCTATACAGGGGACTCTGTTACAGGCAGCTTGTTCTGCTTGTTCCGCTTGTTCCATCCTAGTGCAGAGGCAGCCTTGCGGTGCTCTGCTCTGGCTTGCTGCAAGGATTGCTCCATCTTTTTCCCAGGCAGGCTTGGGAAAAGCATAAGGGGGTCCCTGCATAAGGGGGACATTATTTAGCTCTGCGGGCAGCAGCACTGTGCTTTCAAAGAGCAAGAGGCCTGTAGGGCTAGGGCTTGTTCCTGCTTTGGGTTTGTGCCCATCCTTGTGGCGCTGTTGTCCTGTTCAGCTCCTGCCTTATTACCCTTCAGTGGCCTCTAAAGCTGCTTTCACAGATCCCTCTCCTGGGACAAGAGACAGCTCCTCAATAATCCTGTCACAAAGGCTGTCCCATGTCCTTTCTCTTATGCTTGGAAGCCATTTCCCTAAAACACCTGCAAAATCTCTACAATTTCTTAGTTTCCTTCCCTCAAGCTTTCCTTTTTACAGTGATGGCTGCAGGGACTTGGCAGGAGGCACGGTTCTTCTTTCTGTCTTCAGCTTTTTGTTCTCTGGCATTGCCTCTTCCGTTGTCCTTTGGCTGTGGGCAGGAGGGTCTTTTGTCCCTTGCTGGTGGCTGCACTGCTGGCACACAAAGTCTGATCACAAAGTGAGGCGGGGATGGAGCTGGGGTCACTTGTCCGTCTCTGGGCAGCCCACGCCAGGCCTCGCCTCTGCATTGTGCCACCCTCCAAGCAACGGCCACTGCGCACAGCATAAGGAGCACAGCACGCAGCAGGCTCCTGGGAAGCATGCCAGATCCAGCCTGCACAGGGAAGCTGCAGGGAGCATCCTGGGGGCTGGCTGCTTGCTGTCTGTCCCAGCACAGCTGACACATGAGCAGCATTATGTTTTGGGAAAGCACTGCTCTGTGCTCCAGGGGTTTAGCACCCCTCATGCATTCCCAAAGGCTGTAGCTGTCCACCCAAACCAGGTGGCCAGGTTTGGAACAGATAGTGCAGGAGTGGCTGTGTAACTTGCTACCGGAACAGTACGGGTGTACTGACATGTGGCATAAGGCTACCAGTGGAACTCCCCTACCACATCATTTCCAAACCATCTTCTTTCCACTGCAGCCTCAGCACACACAGCTCCCCATCTACCTCCTTTTAGCAGCAAAGTCCTTGATGCTTCTGCAAATCAGAGGGAAAGCCATTCTTGCTGCAAGAGCCTGTGAGCTGAGCTGCTGGCAGGAGGGCAGGGCTTGTGCTCACACTACTCCCCACCCTGCCTTTTGCACCACGCATGCTCCTGCAGCCCTGCAGCAGCTGGGGTCCTCTCCTCCCAGGGCCCAGCCCCCAGCCCACTCCACAAAGAAAAGACTGCAAACAATACCTCCTTTTTTTCCTTTTTTCTTTTGTACACAAATATATACAGGGTATTATACACATCTCTACACAGACAGTGCCACTCAGAACACACAGCTCTCTGTGGGTAGGGCCCCGCCAGCCACAGAGGCAGCCCTGGAGCACAGCCATACCTACAGAGACCACGGCATCCCAGCCCACCTGCTGGACCAGGAGCAAGGGCAGTAGGTGGGTGTGAGAGGAAGGGAAGCAGGATCAACATCCCCCCTGCCCCAGCCTGTGAGTGGACCGGGAACTCTCAGCTCACATGCTCATTTCATTCCTGGCCGCTACCTGGAAGGGACGGGTGACTCTCACCATGCCCCTTCACACCCATGTGTGCTCCAGCCCCAGCTGAGCCCTGGAAGCTGGTGTGAGCTGCCCTCCCCATGCACCCTCTTCTGTTCCATCCACCCTTTTCTCCAGGCCTGGGATTCCTATAGAGGTCTTGTACATGAAAGGCAGCTATGTCCTCCCTGGAGCAGCCCCCCACGTGCTCTCTGTGGGTCTGGTTCCCTTCCTCTAGTGGAAGGCACAGGGGAGAAAAGCCATAAGATGTGACCACCGTTCCTGGCAGCTGAGGTGGGCAGGGCTGACAGTTCACTTGTTCTGGTCGATTAAAGTGCTTGGAGCTCCTGGGCCAGCACGGGTAATTGAAAAGGTAAATGACCGTCCCCTTTCACCTGGCCCTCAGGGTACAGCCCCAGGGAGCTGGTAGAGCACCCACAGGTGACAGGCAAAGGGAGGGTGATAGTGTCCGCAATGAGCACCAAACAGGATGGTGGCAGGGTTTGAGGGAAATAAATATAGCTAAATAGCAGAGGGATTTATTATTTTCCTTTACATTTTACACAAGGGGAAGGGGGAAGCAATTGAGGGCAACTGATACTGACCAGAAACAACCTCACAAAATGTCTTTAAACAGGGTCAGTCCTTCCATGTGCCAGGGGCTCCAGTCACCTCTCCCACCCATCCTGTTCCCTGCCTGCCTCTGGGACACAGCTATCAACAGGGAGGGGGCAAGAGCAAGAGGTAGGAGAGGAACACCCCCCTCTCTGGCTGGGTGGTGGCAGGAGAGCCAACACCAGTCAGGGCAGGTGAAGAAAATCAGCACAGTCTCATGAGACTTTCATGCTCCTGAAGACGGTGGTCTTTGTTGGAGACAGCTCCTAGGGGCTGCTCTCCCCAGGCTCCCTCCCTCTCTCACCACCTCAGCTGGGGGAAGACCCTGCAGCAGCTCAGGGAAGGAAGCCCATGGGGCCTCATTGCAACAAGGCAGGCTGATCTTGCAGGGTGTTGAGGGCCTGTAGCCTGAGACCCTTTCTCCCCTCTCCCTAGCACCCAGGAGACCCCCACACAGCCTCCCCACCCCCAAGCCTGAACCTGCTGTGCAGACACAGGGCAGCAAAAGGGGGGCTGCAGTACCACATGGGGGTCAGGCTGATTTGTTTGAAAGGGGAGTAAAATGTGCAAAGAAAAATGCCACTTTAAATGATGCTGCAAACCCCTGCCTGTGCCCCTGGGGGAGGAGGGAACAGGACCTGGGGGAGAGGCTGCCTGCGCCTCCTCCTGCTCACGAGAAATGCCCTCAGCACCCCTCACCCTGCGAGGGCCTATCTACCTTATGTCAACCCAGTGCCCCTTCCCTGGTGTGATGCCACCCTTGATCGTGAAGTCAGGGTCACCATCACCATCCCTGTGGTGAGGGGGAAGCCTGTCACCACCCCTGGGCCTGGACCAGCTCCTGGGATGCCAACTGGATGCTGGAAGCAGTTGAGAAAGGGCACAGGCAGGCACAGGGAGAAGATGCAACAAAAGCCAACCCCACCCTGGGTGGAGTTTCCAATAAACTGACTGAAATTTTTCTTTCATCACCTTCCTGTAAATCTAATAAATTATTAGTGTTTCTCATCAGAAAGACAGGGGATACAGTTGCCTGCTCAGAAGACCCCAAATGTTCCCCTTATGCCCCTTCCCACAAAGCATCCAGCTTTTCTCCTCCCTGCAGGTCCAGGGCAGCACCGCGGGGGGTTATGGTCCCCCTCCTCCCCAGCCTCTGGGAGTCTGGGGTCCAGGGATGCGTTGAAGAAGGTAGCTAGTAAAGAGCATGCCTGCCGAGCAGCCGGGCTGGCGCAGGGGTGGAGGGGCAGGGAGATGGAGAGCTTGCAGCAGGGCCCCTGCCCTCACTGAAGGCAGCAGCCCTGGGGGCGGGAGGGTGAGGGCAGTAGCCAGCACCCTCAGGTGCCTCTTCCCACGTCTCCGTGCGCACAGCCTGCCCTGCTCCTGGGCCTCCTTCCCCTCCCGCCCTTTGAGGTCCCTACTGGCGGATCTCATTCTCTATCAGGCTGTCCTCACACGACTGGAAATCTGTGTCATTCATGCCGTCTGCGTTGATGAGCTCCTCATCCTGCGATCCCTGCTCCTCCGACTCTGTTACTTCACCCTCCGGCGAGGAGTCCTGCAGCACTTGGGCGATGTACTTCTGTCAGGGGCAGGTGAGGGGCAGGGAGAGAGCAGAAACACGTGAGTCTAGGGAGCTTCTCCAGGAAGCAGAGCACAACACACTAAGCACCATGCATGAGGCTGAGCGTGGGGATATGCTGGGAGGGCAAGGAAGTGTCCAGACTCCATGGAATATACCAGGAAAGGTCTAAGAGCGGGGCTTGGCTGTGAAACACTGGATGTGTTTCAAACCCCAGCAGTCTGGGACAGGGCATCTGGGCTAGGAAAGAATGTGGCTTTTCAGGCTCTTTGGTGCCCATGTGAACTGGAAGACTGCACTTCCTTTTTTGCTAACAGATGTGTCTTGAAGCTCTGCCTGCCTCTTATAAGGATTCTCCTTTTAGCAAAATGTTGCTGCTCTTAGCTGTCTGGAGCCTAGGAGGGAGCCTGGATTACATGTGCACACATCAGCCCTGCTCTCCTGAGGAAACAGGAGGCTCTGCTTTACCTCATCTCTGCAGCCCTGCATAGATCCTCACTACAAAAACCTTGTGGAAGGAAGCAGTTGGAGTGAGCCAATTGAGCCAAGGTGAAGTTCCAAAAACTGACTCTGGTGGTCTCATAACGTTGGACAGGGGAGAGAAGAGTCCCCAAAGCACTTCCATGGCCTTCAAGGCAATGTCCACGGAGATGCCTTTGTGGCACTAGGACAAGCCTGGTGGGTGACAGCCTCTGCTGGCGTGCAAGCGTGCAAAGATGCAGAATGAGAAGGGAGACTGACCCGGCTGGATTCACCATCCCAGCCGAAAGAGAGACGGAAAGTATATGCACAGCATCTGAGGAGCAGCGGGAAAGAGGTGTGTGTGGGGGTTACACTTCACCGAGAGCAGGTGAGGGGCACAGTGCCCAGCAGTTGCCTCCCACCCTCACTGGGAGGATCCAGGTGCTGACTCAGAAAAATGAAAAGTGAGGAGTGAGGTACTCAGACAGGGAGTTACCACCCCCTTTCCAAACTCAGGCAAGGAGTGTGCCAGGGCACAGAGGTGGGGATAGTGACTCACAGCTGATTTGGGAGCCGGCAGAGTGGTGGCAGGTCTCCCATTCTGCCTGTTGTCTATGGCATCCACTTCTGTGTGGTCAATCTGGAGAGAAAAGGAGAAATTGAGACTACCAGGCCAACATACTTGCTGTCCCACCTCAGCAATATACAGGCAGCAGAGACAGCCTCAGGACTATCCCCTCTGCAAAGTTAGGGTTGACAGGCTCTGCTGAAGAGTAGGCTGGGACCCCTCAGAGCCCCTGCTGCTTTGTGGTTGAGCTGTGCTACCAAGGAGAAAGGTCCTGCACCCAGCCATTCTGCCTACCTTGTAGTTGTGAGCGCTGAGGTATTTGAAGTGCCCAAAGCAGACGTGACACAGGCAGATCACAATGGTGATCACGAGGACCACAAAGGTGAACATGGAAGTGGGGGCCAGGAACCCTGGGGCAACGGAAAACCAGTGTCAGTGTCAAAAGGACTGTGACCATGCTCTGGGGCTGGAGGCTGCCAGGACCAGAGCCTGGCCAAGGAAGTGGCTCAGTAGGAGGCTAAGGGCTGGCATCCCAGCCCAGTGCTCACCTGTGCGCACTGTGGAGAAGAAGAGAAGCCAGAAGAGGCAGAGGATGGGGGCTGCCACTACCTGATTCACAGCCCCTGAATGGATCTTCTTGTCCAGCTTAGCAGGCAGGTAAGCATAATACAGGTTGTACCGGTCCACCAGGTGCTTCAGCAGCATGTACATGAGCCCTGGGAGAAGCAGAAGAAAGCCAGACGAGTGGGGCATCAGCCTCTTTGCTAGACTGAGAGGGAATATCTCTCCCACATCAGCCTTCTTGCCTCCCCCTCCATCTCTGGCACAGGGGAGCAGAGGGGTATCACTTACCAAAAGGGACGATGATGGGGCAGGTGATGCTGTATGTCATGACTACAGTGAAGACACACATCATCCAGGCATAAGCAGCCCCAAACTGGAACTCGTAGGCCTGGTGCTGCAGGAGGGAACAGAGATCCATCAGCAGGAGGACCCTGAGAGCTGAGTGGGTATATGCAACACACCCAGCTCTATGCACAGCACCGGGCGAGCCCCATCAGGGTCCCACTGCAGCACTCCCCTCCCTGGGTGCAGCCACAACCCATCCCTCAGCCCCGCTACATACTCGTTTGACGTTCCTCCGCTCGGCCGCCGAGCGGGCCAGGCAGAGGCGTATCATGTACATGAGCAAACCAGGGATGCGCAGCAGGTCCATGGCGTTCCCGATGAAGGCGGAGGCGATAACGTAGTTGACAAAGAAAGCCCCATTGTCTGGCAGGAACACACACCTGGGGAGATGCAGCAAGAGCAGGCTGCAAGGGGTGCTCCCTCCTGGCAGGGCAGCAGCTGGGAGTCCCCATAACCTCTGGAAGCCAACAAGAACCTCCTCCCATTGTAAACAAAGCCTTTCTGCTCAACACCACTTACTCAAATCGTACGGCAGCTTCAGCAAGGAATTTTTTGTCGAACAACCAGCGGAAAAATACATCTAAGCTGTGGGGGAAGAAAGAAAGAAAAGGTGAACCATCGGAAGCAGCAACAGATAGAAATGCACATATGTAGAATCTGCTCTAGGAGGATCCAAAGCTCTGACCATAGACTGTGTTGTTCCCTGTGGAGTGTGTCACCGGAAATTATGTAAACTGGACACTGGGAAAAAATAAAATGGAACAAAACAATGCAACATTCAAAAAGGGATTTAAAGCTTCTTATTCATGTATGTTTTTGTCCCTTTACTCTGATCCTATCAATATTTTTCCTCTCTCATCTGGGCTCAACATCCACGTAAGGAACAGATGACTGACTCTACAGAAGAAATTGGTTACGTACAAGGTACCCTCCAACAAGAGATTTAAAAAAATCCCTTAGAAGAAACAAATCCCATTTTTCTCTATTTTGATTTTTTAATATAAAACTATCCAATCCTCTGACACTGGTGGAGTGCAGAGCTCAACAGGCAGCAGCAGAGGGATTGACTCCTCATAAGGAAGTGTGGTCTCTTTTGTGGTCAAAATGCAAACATTCTGAAAGCATTCACCTGCCCAAGATGCAAGTTTACATGCAACAAGGCTTTTTTAATCTCTGTTGCAAACATGTAGTCATCCAGTGGGATGAAGGACTATTCTTCTGCCACTATCAGATGGTTTGTCTTATTCTCTAGATTTGTCTGACATCACCACTGAGGGGTTGTATCTCAAATATGGAATTTAGGTGGGATCTTAAAGATCCTTGACGCCACAATGTGTAAAGAATGAAGTAGCACAGTTAAAGTTCCCTGCCCCCACCCACTCCCCAGATTTTTCTTCCACTGTTGCCCTACTTGGCCCCTGTTCAGCGCTAGAGCCCACACCAATGGCTAGCAGGTGATGCATCAGTGTTTCCTACAGAGCAATTTATAAACTGCAGGAAGATTTGAGGCATACATCCAAAGAGATGAGCACTTCTGTACCAAACTATCCCACCCATCCAAGCAGCATAACCTATTCAAGTTCTGGCTTAAAGAAGGAATTCACTAGTTTTGTGCAAAATTTGGACTGCACACTGAGCACAGAGGTGGAGAATGCCTCCTTCACCAGCAGATGTCAAGCAGACTTTTCACATGTACTCATCTACAATGCCAACTTTTGCTGCATTATTTGTAACATCATGGCACATGTCAATGCATCTGCAGATTGAGTCAGTAAAGTCCTAGAGACACAGTCATGTATGGCCTGGTCTGCTCTCCCTCAACTAAAATTAAATACCAGTCTCCCAAGGGGATGGTGGCCAGGGCAGCAGTGCAGTGAGGAAAGGATGTTGTAAAAAGAAGAGAACAATCAGGCGTGCACCTCAACCCTCCCTGTGCTCCATAACTTGGTACTTGCCTACACTTCCCACAACTCCTACCTGCTCAGACCCAGAGATGGCAGCAGCAAGACCATGAAGATGAGGAAGGTGTAACACTTGTGCATGGTTGTCCTATTCTCTCCAGACCTGAGGACAGAGAGGCTGTTAACCTTTCACCTCACCAGCCACATAAGCTGTGCTCCCAATGGCTTTCCATCAGTAAGCACTTCCCAATGTCTAATCTAAATCTCATCCTGTCCATTCCTAGTAGATGAATACATCGCCTTTCCCTCCAGCATATCTGAAATCCGTTATTGGGTCACAGGCTCTGCAATCATCTTCCCTGACCTCTAATCCCGAGAGCTGGTGACACCCTCCCCACCAGTCTCTGCAACATAGACCAGAAAACAAAGGTTACATTGAGTGTCCTGTGGGGAACGTGCTTCACAAGCAGCAGGCTTCTAGTGCTCTGCACTTCAAGTGCCTTCCCTGTGGCCAGAAGCCAGAGGAACTAAAGTGATTTTCCCTTGGAACTGCTACATCTTACACATGGTACAGGCACAGCACCCCTGCCTGCTCACCTGAGCCAAGACTTCCCTTGCTACTAGCATTTCTCATAGTGACCAGCCCCAACTCCTCCCAGCTTTCTTCTTGTAGATCTGTCAAGCTCTGCTCAGACAATTATGCTGCACAACAGCAGCTAAAGACTGGCAGAACAACTGTCCACAGCAGTCCCCAGGTGCCCAAGAGGTGCAACATAACACCATGCTTGGAGTGGAAGACAGAAGTTCAAGCAGAAAGATCCAGCCCGTAGCTTTATGTAGTGAGAAGCGTCCAGCAGCCATTCAGCTCACTAAGAAGGTAAGAACAGGTGCTGGCTGTCCTTACCTGGTCCAGTGTGCTTCAAAGAAGGCAGAGTAGTATACAATGGTGGGCAGAAGAGCAGAGAAGCACCACAGCAGCAGGGTGGGGAAGAACTGGGTGATGATTGGGTTCTGCAACAAGGCAGAGAAGAAATCACATGTTACATGGTGAACCAGCTCTTGTGCCAGACAAAGGTACAGTTGCCTCTGCTGATGCCAAGGTCCCAGCACTATGACTGCCACTGCACCCTGTCCAGGCTCAGCACCTCCCTCATGGTCAGGCTGACAGCACCCGGGGAACAATGATAATCTCTCTCCCTATCCCCAGCTTTGCAGGGGATGTTGTGCCTTGGGATGGTTCCTGTGTTACCCACCCTGCACCTGTCTCCAAAGTCCTTACATTGAGGTACTCCACGGGCTTGGTTACATTGAACTTGTCCATAGTGGTGATGATGATAGCAGGAGTGGTAAGAAAGAAGAGGAGGATGAAGAGGACCACATTAATCACAAAGCAGCGGATCCACCATATAAAGCCCCGGATGGAGAGGTGCTCCCTGGAGGGAGAAAGAGGACATCAGGACGGCTGTACAGGGCAGAATATCAGGTGTGGGGCTTTGCATGCACACTACAGCCCAGCCTTGTGAACAGCACTTGGGGTGCCAGCCCAAGGTTTTCTCCCTCCCAGTCAGATCAGACCTCTAGCTCAGCCAGGCTGGGCTTCGGCAAGAGCAACTCAGTTACTGGAGGAACAGATGAAGAGGGAGAAAGGGAGGGTGCGCCCCTTTCCCACTGGCAGGGCCACTGAACCCTACAGAGCTGCTCACCAGTAGATGTTCTGTGGGTCAGGAGCATAACTGACAGTCCAGTTGGAGACATGGAGGGACTCGCTGCAGGAGGAGGCTCTGGGCTCCCCGCGGCACGCACAGCCCTGGCACTTACAAGCGTTGAAATCTTTGAGGATTCTGGACAAGAGAAAGAAGGACACATTGACACAAAAGGCTGGCAGGCACAAGCTGAGGGGATGCCTTAGTGCTGCTGTTCTGATTTAAAGCAAAGGCTGGGACAAGTCACCTTCTCAGGGAGGGTGGGACCATCTGCACTCACATGGCTGTGATGGTCTCATTGTGGAAGGTGACAAAGGCCATCCCCAGAGGCTTTTCATTAACCTTCTCCTTCTCCCGCTTGTAGTCATCTTTGAGCTTCTCCTCCAGCTTGGTATAATACTCAATGGCCTCCACCTGAGCAGGAGGACAGAGGTCAGAGGAGAGATGATCTGGGGACCCAAGCCATGGGACACCCAACTTCTGCCCAACGCCTCCAGCACTCCCCTACCTCCTCACAGCCCCTGATGACACAGCAACAAAGGTGGCCACAGGGCTTGGGGTTGATCATGGATGGGGTGTTGTCCTTGCTCTGCAGGTTGGTGAAGTAGATTCGTCCACGCTCAGCTTTCTTCCTGAAACATGAGAGGAGAAGAGAAGGAAGAAAGGAAAGAAAGAGGGTGATTCATAAAAGCTCTGTGGCACCAGACTTGAGGAGGTATCAGGAACAGGAGCCCACTCTGCCTTTTCTCCAAAAATAGAGGCTACCTCTCTGCATCGAGGAACATCAGCCGGGCAACATCATAGCAGGGACGGGCCTCCAGGACAGTGCAATTGGC
Source organism: Emberiza elegans (assembly GCA_024865655.1). Classification (NCBI taxonomy): domain Eukaryota; kingdom Metazoa; phylum Chordata; class Aves; order Passeriformes; family Fringillidae; genus Emberiza; species Emberiza elegans. The sequence continues at coordinate 18,930,223 of JALJVW010002597.1, read as the reverse complement.
ATAGGCCTCCCTGTGGGTGAGAAGCATCAGTTCATCACAGCTGACACCAAAGCTACCCCTCAAGCAAACTCCAAGTGGTCAAGATTTCTCTCTGGCCCTGAGAAGAGTGTCCTGGGCTGAGCACAGTGATGCATACCAAGAGTTTGCAGGGGAGCCTGCACGCTCTGTCCCTTACAGCTGACATAAAACACAGGGCAAATGCTACATCCCTAAGGCTTTGGAAGAAGGGACCTTTCTGGACTTCTGCCCTGTAGCAGCTAGGAGCCTCTCTGACCCCACACTCTCCCCTCTGCCTTCACAGACTTGTGGTCAGAAAGAGGCAGAAGGTTTCCCAAAGGGTACAAAGCATTTCTTTTCTACCATGGTGCTTCTAAACGTGGTCCTGACAGTGAGGTTTTGACAGAAGAGGAATTAAATTTTATCGTTAAACAGACATACTTCTAAGGACTGTGATCAGGGCAGCAGCACAACACCCCACAGTCACTGCTTCAGCACCTCCTGCCTGTATCTCATCTGTGAACTTAACTACAACTCAAGACATACCCTGTCCATTGCTTACCACACTGACTTACGTCTCTGCAAGAGATGGCTGAGCCTTTCCCAAGGCACAAAACAAAGGATACTTCAAATTCAGATAAGAAGTAGAAAAATAACAGTGAGAGACCCAAAATAAAGGTATTCACTGATTTTGCTTAGCTCTCTGCTCTCAATGTATTATTGCCATTCCATTGCCATAACACTAGTACTACCCTAATAAAAACATCCCTGTTACAGAGCAGTCTTTAGGCACACAGTGAGACTTACTCAAAATGCTTCTTGATCTTCTCTGGCTCAGCATATTTTGAGATCCCATTGATGAATAGAGTTCGCTTAACCTGGAAAGAAGAGAGAAAGGAGAGGACAGGTAGGTGTGGATGGTGTAAAAGACCAGATTGCAGCAAGACCCCCTCCCAAGACCTGCATAAGTGATGAAAAAGGGTGGTCCCATCAATTCTAGCTACCAGGTCTCCCCTTCTCCTGTGCTTCTGCTGGTTGTAGTCACTCTGCACCCGGGTGCACTGCAGATTGACAGGCTAGGGACTTACACTGCAGGTCCCTGAACAGAAACACAGCTACCCTTCAGGAATGAAGAAGGTAAAAGCAACTGGAACAATCCCTAAGGAAGAATGGGGTCCTTCGACATGTTTACCCAGTGCAGGCCTCTCCTGTTTCCCCATAGGCAGTCATAGCTGTTGCTCTGGAGGTGATCTGTCTTGGGCCAGGCAGAATAAAAACATCCAAAACATGACAACACTAAAATTGCTGTGGAAATTGAGGTGCTCAGCATTGAGCTACCTGACTTGACCACAGGGCATGGGAAAATGTGTCTGAGAGAGTGGCCAGATCCTGCTCACCAAGTCGTCCTCTTTGTAGCGCATCTTGGAAGTGTGCCGGCGCATGCTGTACACTGTCAGCAGCAGGTACAGGAAAGCAAAGGTGGTGTGCAGCCACAGCAGGTTATTCCTGTCACAAGGGAGACCACAAAAGTCAATGCAAGGTTGCCACTACAAGTCTGTGTCTGGCTGATCAGGCCCTGAAGGCACTGAGGGCATGAGTGTATCAGCACAGCACACAGATGCCCTACAACCAAATTCCAGGAGCTCAGCCTGGAAATTGGAGCAGGGACAGTAGCCTCCCAGCAAGGGCAGAAATACAACCTAAAGGAGATTAGGCTCTGCAGCAAGTGAACGTTTAAAAAACACCCCTTGAGGGCCTCAATTACCCATCCCACCCCTGCCCAAACATACCCAGACTTTAGGTTAGCGATAGTTGTCCTCCCAAAACTGTAGGCATTGTTTTCTAGAGAGAAAGAGGCAGACAAAATGTGTTCAGTTATACTGAGTGGGACAGAGCACCACTAGAGTGAGCTACAGCAAGAGAATCACCTGCAGAATACCTAAAACCCCAAGTTACACAGGATGATCCTGTGGATGCACTACAGTCAAAGTGAGACAGCAGTTAGGGTTTGTCTGTGTTAGTCCTGTCCTGCCCTCCACTGCTACCCAATGGTCTGGAACATGGTGTTGAAAGCAGATGCCCCAGCCCAGCCAGGAGCTCCTTGTTCTCACCTAGCAGGTCCCCTGAGAAGTTGACAGGTAACACGATGCCCACGGAAAGCACACCCACAACCACCAGCAGCCCAATGATGTGCCTCTGGAAGGACAGGTAGTGCACTGCATCAACCCCGCATTTGTCCCGGATCTCATCATCCCTGCCAGGGAGAGAAAAGCTGTCAGGCAATTTTCTATATTTCCTCAAGTGCTGGGGAAAAGTACAGGGTAGCAGCTGCCCTCCTGATCTGAGCACACACAGCACTCCTCATTCTGCCCTACAGAGCTGTAGCCAGACTCTGGATTTGGGAGCCCAGCACTCAACCTTGAAGCAGCCTGGGCAGAAACCTGCCTGTGCAATGATTACCCAGCCCTGCTCCCCATGGCCCTGCTCTCTGTCCCCCAGGAGAGGGAATAGGACACCTTATACCCTCCAGGTGGGCCTTGCCTTCCCTGCTAAGATACAAATGCTGATGCTATCTATCCCACAACATTCTGAACAGAAGTGCTTGGGAGACTACTCCAGTGCTTCATCAAGCTGAGGGCATCTCCCTGCATCCTCCTCATAGCCATCCCTGAGACAGCAGAGCCTCTAGCAAGAGTGCCAGGGTGATGAGTACCTTTGCAGAGCAGGAGACAGTTTCTGAGATGGGACTGAGGTGGGGCAGCCACGGGCCTGGGTTCTCTCCTCTGTCACAGACCCACTTTGTGACCTTATATTGGCTTTAGGACTCCTCACATAGTCGTGTCTTTGCTTGTCCACTCCAGAGGACAAATTTCACTTGTGCTCCTCAGAGAGGGGGCTGCAGCAAGGGCAGTGACTTCATGAAGCTGTACTGCACTGGGTGTCCCAACAACCCTGCACTGACCCTCCTTCCCCATGCGGGTCCCCCACATAGGTCCTGGGGCACTCACTTTATCCTGAAGATGGCTGTCAGCCAGGAGCAGAAACCCTGTGCAAAAAGAAAACAGGACAGTTTCACTACACTCTGTGATGCTTTACCCCATCTCCCTCCTTCAAAGGTTCCAGGGATCAGGCTGGTGTCCTTGCACCCCCACATACTTGGCTCAGGGGGAGCAGACTACAAGCACCCAGACGTACAGAGCCACAGAAGGGCCAAGGGGAAGGAGGTGACAGTGCTACTCTATAGAGCACAACACACGTTGGACTTTGCTGTGTGGCTGTCTCCTACCAAGAGGCAGCCCAACCTTCAAGGCAGCCCACGGGCTCCTGGCTAATATGGAAGCTCTCCAAAGCCATGGCACACCCAGAAAATTCAGCATACAGGTACTTCAGCCATCATGCTGGACAAGAGAAACTCTGTAAGGACTGGGAAGGTAGGCTGGGCCAAGGCTGTGCTCCTCAAAGGACACCTGGGGGAGCTTCACCCCCCATCCATCACACCCATGATCTTCCCCTTCATCAAGGAAAACGCCAGTAGAGGAAGACCCCAGCATGAGGAAGAGCTGGCAAGTAAGTATTGTTTGTAATGCTGAGATTATAGGCTGGACAGATATCTGTTAAGCCACAGTGATCTAGAGCCTATTTATTTAAGCACGTGTCTAAGAGCTGCATAGTTCCTTGAGCTCTAAACCACATTCACACACTACAAGATGCAGGACTTAAGGCCCAGGAACAGGCCAAAGTGTTTCTTCTGAGGAGCCCTTGGTTGAGCCAAGCTGTGGGTTCTTGGCCCCCCAAAGGCAAAGCGTTTGACTCTTGTGGCTACTCACGTTGTCCCTCTGGTCGAAGTCCACAGAGCTGGAGACGGAGGTGAGGCGCTCGTAGCGGTCATGGTTGTCAGAATGCAGGGCGGAGGCTACGCTAAAATGACAAGTGGGAGGCGAGGGAGAAAGTTAGATGTGAAGAGGCAGCCTGGCCAGGAACCACGAGCACCCAGGAGACGAGAGGTTAATTCAGGTCAGTTTGCACCCGGCGAGATGGAGAGAGGTAAGATCAGAGGTAGCAGTAAAGAGAGAACCCTCCTCAGATGGCATGCTGAGCCAGGCAAAGCCGTGGGCTTAGCCCATGGATGCTACTTGTTAGGCACCTCCTGAAAGGCACCCAATACTATGTGGCAGTCCCTGCAAGGAGAGGCTGGCAGAGGCTGCCACAGAGGAGAGGTGAGGTCTGTTTAGCACAGGGTTTAGACAGAAGAAAGGAAGTGAAAACTGGAGGCTGCCACAGCCCTTCTGGCTTTGGCATAGCTGGAGAGGCACTGGGAGCAGCTCCTGTCCTGGAGGACCTTACTCATCTTCAGGCAGTGGAAGGAAGGAGTCTGGTGGGCTGCATCCTGCTACACCAGTCCTCATCACCCTTAGTGCTTCAGTGCAGGAGGAAAAATTCAGCTGCCTGGAGCCAGGCTCAGTGCAACCTGCTTCCCAGCCTCAGCTGAGCCTCCAGCCTGGAAATCCCTTGAGCAGGAGCAGGACAGACAGCTAGAACTGAATGTTTCCATGCTAAAGTATAGAAAAGCAAAAGGGGTGAATATCACAAAACCGCTTTACTCCAGCCAGAAGCAGGGACCTAGATGAAGAACCCGCAGCAGAAGCATCCAAAGCTGACAACAGCTCCCACTACAAACAGAGGCAGAGGGCAGCTGGAAAAGGAGGCGAGATAAGACCCAGAGATCTAAATTAAATAGCACTTGCAAGGTGACAGCTGCAGGCTGGGATCTTGGAGGTGCAAGAACAGAAATGACTGATCTGAAGGCTAGAAACAAAGGGGAAAAAACCAAATGAAAATATGGTCTCCCTTCAGTCAGTACAGGCTCAAGGAGGGTAAGATGGGCAAGAACACAGAGAAAGAGCTGCTGAGAGACAAGTGCTAGAGAGGAGGTGAATGACACTATGGGAAAGAGAACAAGCAGAGATCCTCATGAACATTCGGAAGGAAAGTGGATGAGACACGTGGCCTCTCTCAGAGCAGAGTAGCACCTGCTGAGTCTCCAGTTCCTAACTGGAAGTAATAGAGACAGGGGAAAGGAGATTAGCTGAAGGTCAGGGGACTACAGCAGTGCAGATCAGACATTGGTGTGCAGCCTTGCCACTGCACAGCCCCACAGTCTGCTCTGCTGGAGGGACAGAGACAGTTTTCAACCAGCTCCCAAACTTTCAGCTCTTTATAATCACAGAGACCGTGCAGCTGGGCACAGGGAGCAAGAGTGAATTTCTGCTGAAGAGAAATTTCTGCCTGGAGGAAAGCCCAGCATGATGACACCATGAGCATTTGGACAACCAGGATACCTCAGCTCCCTGCAGGGGGATGCAGTGACAATAATCAGGATGACCTGAAGTGTTTAGAAGACAGAGGATGCAAAACCTTGTCAAAGATGGAAAGTTGAATAGGGAGCTCCAACAGCAGGTGCACCTGGATGGAGACTTTTTAAAGCAAAGCACTGACAGTGCAAGTGGGTGAAAGCAAGATTTCCCTAAATTAAGATTAAGGTGGGACCCTGCATGATGCAGGTTTGGTGTAGGTCCTGCCAGGAAAGGAGAAATACAGGATCTGAGGCACAGCTAGTCTCAGGCTGAAGGAATCACAGGCTCCAAGAGGGCAGGCCAGGCATGCTGTGGAAAGAGCTTCCTGGGGTGTGAAGCTGGAGGTGGTTGCACAGGTGGCAAGTCCCACAGGGCTCTGTGATCACTTCCCTCATACGCAGAGATGCAAGTGGGTTGTTATGACCTCCCAGTGCAGACTGAATTGCCAGTTGAGAATGTTGATGGCTACTGCAAGCTCTGACAGGTCGCAGGACAAGGGCACTTGCTGGTTCTCAGGAAAGGGAACACATCAGAGGAGGATGCCCTCTCCCACAAAGAGCAGTGTTGTACATTCAGGGGCTGGGAGCACCAGGTGACACATACGTGTTCCTAACCCATCACCCATCACTGCACTCCCCAGCAGAGAACAGCTGGGATGGGAATGTGCCATTGGCCTTGAAGGAGCACAGACAGAATGAGACTTCCTCACTTGAGTTCTGCAGGTTTTTGGAGGCCTCTGGCTGCTAACACTGTCCCAGCTCATGCAGTAGCTTTAGGGGTGTTATGTGTGGTGTGTATGGAGCAGATGGCTCCAGCAAGCTCAAATGAAAAACAGGAGGAGGAAGAAGTGGCCCCCTGGAGAGAGACAAGCATTTGTGAGGGTAAATGAAATGGCCCCCTAAAAAGTCCTCAGAGCATGATGGCTCTACTACCTCTGCCTTACTCCCCCCCATGAGATGTTAGCAGTGAAAAGTTGCCAGACACACCTGAAGCAGGGCCAACCACTAGTGAAGCAGTTAAGCACGAGCAAGAGGTCCCCTCTGTGCCATGTACCACAGTGACCACTAGTTCTGTTTTAACAACTTCAACTGCTCTGCTCCCAAGGACAAGGATCAGCTGCAAAAACCAGGCAGATTCTTGTACCTATTTTAAGGTACCTCTTGCAGGCCCCATTTTGCAAGTGGCAAAAGGAGGTTGCAGCTTGCTGCCCTGGCCTCAGACACAAATCAGTGTGGCTGGAGTGACTGTGGCAGACTGCAGACTGGGCACTGCCAGCTGATCATCCTCTCTGCAGCACATACCAGTCAGCAAGGCACAGGCGATGGTCTTTTCTCAGGCACAAAAGCAGAAAGAAAGGTAAGAACAGGGAGGACAGTCCATGGCAGGGCTTAATGGGCACCACCAGGCCAAGGTGATGAAGGATGCTTTCAGCAGCACTGAGGCAAAAGGTTTCTTCCAGTGGAAAAGAGAGAAAATCAAGGGTGATTCCTTGCTGGGTGTGGGTTTAGGTGGCAAGGGACATGGGCCAAAGGTTGCCTTGGTCTCAGCAGCCTCACGGGTAAAAAGGAAAGACAGTACTCTTGCCAGATCCTCTTTGTGCATCTGCCTACCTTTGCAGATGGTGAGGGAACAGCTCTTGTGGCAACCTGGCACAAGAAGGACCAGGCAAAGTAGCCTCCCCTGCACCTGGGTAACCTGAGTGTACTATGGGCTCAGACAAGCAAGTTTGTTTACTTCCATCATAAGGCAGGATAGCTGGACACAAGCAGATAGAGCAGGGCATGTGATACAGCACCCTCTGCCTTGGTCAGGACTGAGAGCTCCCTGGCACTGCTGCTCTCAAAGAGCATTTAAGGGCTACTAGGGGAAAACCAGGGTGCATTCAGCTGTGGTAGTGGATGACACAAAGGGGAGGGAAAGAAGAGCACAAATCCACTGAGAGACACAAATTCATGCCCAAACTCCCAGCCATTTAGATTAGTTCAGAAGCAAGATAGCTGCAAGAAAAAAGGAGAGAAAGGTTGTGAGCAAGGAAGAGAGAAGAGATGAGACCCTGAAAAAACAACATACTATTCCCGTTCCTCTCTTTCCGTCTCCCAGCGTCGGCGCCTGGGGGCACAGAAACAGAAAGGGAGAGGTTACAACCAGGGGAGTAGGTGCTGAGTTCTCCTCTTTTGTAGAGAACTATGCATCCAACATGGCTCCCCATCATCCTGAAAAAAAGAAACCTGCCAATGGTCAAGCTGGAGAAGACCTTCCTTCCAGAGCCCAGCAACACCTCAAGTTACAGCAATCTGGAATACCCACTGGTCCAGGGGCAGAATGCTTTGCTGCCAGCTGAAGGGAAGCTGGCTTCACTGGGAAGGTGACCTGGCTCCAGACAATGCGGGGAGTAGGACAGACTGTTGGGACTGCCTGGCTGCCATCTCAGCTCCCCTTCCACATATCTCCTCCCCACCCAGGCAACAAACACACATGCATCCCCCCTCCTGAAAATCTCATCCTACTCCATGGATGAGCCAAACAGCATGGGCTCCTCCCTGCAATCGCAGTCCCCTTGATCCACAGCCACTCTGTCCCTCTCCCTGTGCTCACCAGCTCTTCCTCTCCAAACAGCTGGCACCCCTCTGCATTTCTGCCTACAACTACTGCTGGCACTCCCTTGCACCCAAGGTGCTCAAGCATTGCCTCAGAGAAAATCCAGCCCTCCCTCCCCACCAGAGGACAGAGCTATGCAGTTCCTGTGGCTTCCTACCAGCACCTGGATCCAGACTGCTTAACCCTGCTGCCCTCTCCCCACTGAGGTCTCCTATGATTATTTCTTCTCCTTGTTTCCCTTCCACTACCTCTCTGTACAGTTGATTTCCCCAGCTAGACCAGGAAATGAGGGGACAGAAGCCACAGGGACCCAGCTGTTTATCTAACCCTATCCAGGACCATTTATTTGAATCAGGAGAATTTCTGGTTCGATGCTGGAAGAAACCAACTCTTTCCACTGCTGTGCAGGGAATGCTCCCTCTGCTGTGGAGCTGCCATTCCCAATGGGCCCTGGCTTTTGCTGATGGACACTGTAGCTCACAAATGCATTGGGCAGGAAGGATCTACACCCAGACCAATTCATCAGCATTTTGAATGAGAGCTAAGCTGGCATCAGCACAGCAGTACCACACCTGGAAAAGCAGCATACTACTGTCAAGTGTTCTTAACAAGAACTGCATCAAGCAGAGTCACAAAGACACCTTAGAGGGTTAACAAAGCCTTTACTGTGGCAGCCCTCACCCTTCCTGTGACCTCTTGTTCCTCTCCTCCCTCCATCTGCTGTTCCTCTGTAAGGGCCCTTGCAGTTCTCTGTCACTGAAGGGACCATAACTGATATGGAGCCAGAGGGGACCACTCCGTGTGGTGGGAGAACGATGCTGTAACAAAAAAGCCAGTAGGTGGGGATTTCTTCCTATTCCCGGAGCTTGGGGGATGCAACCGGAACATCTGCCTCTCCTCTCCAGCAGCTCAGGCACACAAAATGGGACTTATCCCTTCTGCCTCACAGCAAGGAGGGGCACTACTCATATCTTATTCCCTTGCCACTCTCCCTTGCTTACCTGTCAGCATCAGTCACCAGGGCCAGGCGTCCGTAGTCCCAAGCAACTTTACGCAAAATTGAAAAGACAAACAACAGTGCCTGAAAGAGACCAAAAGAGAAGCTGTGAGAAAAGGCATTGTTCAACTCTGTCCTTGTGCTCTGCATGCAGAGCCACAAGAACAAGGAGGGTAGGAGGGGACAGAGTCCTCAGTTAAGAGCACACTGAGACCACAGCAGAGCAAAAGTTCCCCAGGATGCAACACATAATAGCTAAGGTAGCCCCACAGGATCAAAAGGCCCTGAGGCTCCTGTAAATCAAAATTATGGCTATATCATTTGTGGTCCCATAGCTTCTAAGCAGAAAAATGCAAACCATTGGGTGGATAAAGCTGCAGGGACTTGGCAACTTAAGTAGGAGTTTTGGGATGCAGGACTCGCCCAACATCACCCCCATCCCACAACACCCTTCCATGGGGCTCAGTGTGGTGTTATTGGAGTTAAGTCAATAGTGGCTAAGCCCACAGTGTCTGTGAGACATGATCAGGGCCAGAATGCCAGCCAGCAGCAAAGTCAGGGATAGCATTTGGGGCCCTCAACCCCAATCATCTGATCACCATCTTCGTTTCATGGTTAATTAGGGGAGAAGGTGTTGAAGCAACAGTAGGTAGACTTACGAGAAAGCACATAAAGTCAAGGGCTAGGACAGTGGGCACCCCCCCAAAGGGCAGCCCCTGCAGCACAGTGCTGCGGATGCGTGCGCTGTAGCAGTAGTCCTTGGTAGTGCTGTTGTTGTTGTTGCATGTGGGAGTTTTGCAGGGGGCCCCTACTGAGCCCAGGGTGGCGATGACGTAGGGAAGCATCTCTACAGCTTCATCGTCTTCCCTGGGGAAAGGAGAGAAAGAGCTAGTTAGACGCGCGCCAGTTCGATGAACAACATAGCCCTGTTGGAGTTGGGGGGCCAACCTTGCCTGCCAGCTCAGGGCTCCTCTGTGCTACAGGATTTTCCTGGGATCGGGGTCCAGGGACAAGGTCATTTGAGAAGCCTGCTGAGTTCGGTGGTGCCAGAAGAACCCATATGCTTCAGCAGCTATTGTCCCACCATGGAGTCCCAGAACTCCCTCCCCTTGTTTGCCCACTCACACCATTTAGGTGCAGCTGTCTCACAGACTGCTTTTCTTCCTGAGAACATGGTGTTTCAGCTCCCCCTCCTCAGCAGGGAAAGCATTTAGGCACAGGAAAAAGTGAAAGGGTGGAGTGGATGGGGCATGAAGTCACGTCTGGATGACAGAAACAAACTGCTATAGGACAGTTGCTGCATCATGATCCCACAATTTCCTTTGCCTGGCTGCATAAAGCCATTAGCTTTATTAGGCTGAATCATCACCCTCTCTTCACTGCGGGCTCAGCCTCCAGCTCCCAGGGCACCCATCAGGGGCTGGTCACACCCCCTGCTTGTTTTTCTCCTTCCTCTGACTTGGAGGCCATTTAGGTGCAAGCACACAGGGCAGAAAGGAGGCTTAGACTCTACTATTCAGCTGGTCAAATGTTTTATTTATATCAGTGCCTTCCCCAAACTGTTACAAGACCCACAGTGGCATGCAGGTCAGCATCACTGCTTGGACACAGGGAGGTCCTCCTTCTGTGCACAGCAGCTCCATAAGAAACACAAGGATGATTATGGTAGCTACGGATAAATGAGAACTGAATAACTCAGAGAGGGACACACTGACAGCAGAAACACAACCACTTTTCAGAAAAGGGCTGAGAAAATCCCATCAGTTTCAAAAGGAACAGTAATAACAGGAAGATGTATAAAGGCTTTTGATTCCTAAACCATTCCTCTTAATCCAGCATCCACAAACCACCCCAAATCCTTCACTACAGCCATGAACCATACAGAAAGGATGGATAGCACAGTATCACTTCTGGGTAACGCCTGGGGTTTTTTCTCCCCAGAAATGCCATCCCTCAGGGCTAGGCAAAAGAGCCATGGCTTGCCCAAAGGATGAGAAAGCTTCCAGCACCACTGTCCTTCAAGCTCTGCATTGTTTGGTGACATTAGCAGAGGGGATGTAGGGCTCTTCTCTTAGCTCTTGCTCACGGGTATAATCCTGGCCATCTCCTGCCTGGCTGCAGAGATTTATCAGCATCACAGCACAACGCTAGCTGGATAACAACCACAAAATGATTTGCTGTGGTGACCTAGAGAGCTCTGCTACAAAGTGACCCAGCTCAGCTCCAAGGGATGCGCAACTACAAACCAGCTGAAGCACCATGACAAAGGGCAGCCTGAGAAGCAAAAGCCCAGCTGGGTACAAGCATTGAGAGGGGGTCAGCCAAATTGGAAAAGCAACAAATCAGCGTGTTGAAACATAATTCACAGGTACAGAGGTGGAGCAGGGCTGCCTAGAGCAGAACAAGGGAGAGAAAAGCAGGAGGAAAACAAGCCAAGACATGAGATCACAGTTGGGAATAAATCAGGAATACAGGATAACTCATCCTGGCTGAATTAACTAGATACTTGGAAGCTCTAGGGGAATGATGGGAAAAAATGATGGGATGAGACTCAAAGGAATATCACACACTTTGGAGCATGAATGGTTACACCCCTCTGTAAGTGCAATCTAGATGAACTGAATGAAAAAAAGAAATATCTCTCAACCCTCTTTTTGGGAACCTTGTAAACTTTTAGCCATGAGTTACAGATTTTGAGTAAAGACTACAATCCTACTGTAACACCACAGCCTTGAGTTCTCCTTCTATTGTGAAAAAAGACAAAGAAGAAAAGCATTTGCTTTTTCTAGACCTAAGTTCACTCCTAAGTGCTCTCTCCTTCCCAGGACACAAGGTGTCTTCTAGCTCTAACCACTCACCCACAGATTCCAAACACATTCTCTCTTCTGACCCTCTGGAAAGGTGACCAGAACCTTTCTCCATCACATACTTCATCCTGGGTAGGGAAATTACCTTGACTGTTAGAACAGCACTCTGATGTTCTCAGCATCTCTCCCTACACTGCTCCTCACGTGGCTGAACACAATTTACTTCTCTGATGGCATCTTTGCAGATTGAAGAAAAGCATCTCTGTTATCAGCCTGCAATCCTACTGCCCTAAGTAACCAAGGTAAATTAGAAGCCAGCCATGTCCCAGAGCAAATCACTGCTTCCAATACACCTGGCTGCATGCTTCTCAACTTCTCCCACCACTTCAGTACAAATGGTGTCACTTTGGAATCATTTCCTCTTGAATGACTCCAGGGTATTGGCAGATTCTAGGAACCTTGCTGCACATTACCTTTTCTGGGTCATTAATAGCAAAGGACCTCATCCCTCTGCTCTTGTCACATTAAAATTGCTAGTTCACTCCTTGACTTTGTTTGTGGAACCTCAGCCAATTTTTGAGCCAGAACCTTACGTCTCCTCCAGTAGACAGTTTTCTTAACAGTTTTCTGTGAGAAATTTCAGAGGTTTTCTGAACATCCAAGCAAGTTACACAAGTTTGCCAGATGCTGTTATTTTACCACAGTATTGAAAGACTTGCAACATATCAGGGAACTATGATTTTCCTCTGCAGACACCAAACTATTTACCTCATTCTTGCATGTTTTATAGCTCCATTTTTCCAGCTGTTTTTCTTAAAAGAAATGAGGCTCATATGCTCAGATTGCCCACAATCCTATATAAACATTATTTATACAAACCATTACATACTGAAGACAAATTCTGCAAGCCTATAGGTAATTTAAGACACATTTCAGAGAGACAGGTCCCAGAGATATACTTTGCCCCTGAAGCCCAGAGGATGGACTGGATATAAACCTTCCTAGCCTCTTCAGTAACCCAGCCAGAACACCCAGCAATGGAAAAGATGTGGCATATGCCCAAGGCTTCCACTGCCTTTTCATGAGCTGAGTCAAGAGGCACAGAAGCAGTCCACATCATCCTTAGTTATGCAACCTCCCACCCAGCTGGTAAGCACAGGGAACTCCCCATGGAGACAGAGGTGCTTCAGGTGTGTGGGAAGCTGGGAAAAGCTCACAAAAATGTTCAGAGCACTTGTGCCCTTCTAGTTCGCCCAGCTGCAAGAACATCTGGCAGCAGGCTGGAAGTGACCTGCCATTGTATCAATTTAGGTAAGACTTACCAGGGTTCTTCTGGGGTTACAACACCATTTAGGCAACTAAAAAAATGCTTTGGCAACCAATTCTGCAGTCTTTATCAATAGTGCCTAGCTAGTATCCTTCACCAAAGGCCCTTCCCAGGAGTCTTTCAGCTGAGCAGGAGACTGGCTGGTTTTCCCAGGCACAATGCAATCCATGGGCTTGGCAATACCTCTTTCCTTGTATTTGGTTGCACCCTGGTCTCAGCTGCTCACTCCAGGGGACTCTCTGCCCCCAGCCAGGCAGGGACGCTCCATTGTGTTCTGTGCTGCAAGGCGCAGGGCCAGCCCTGCAGGCAGCTGATGTTGGGTGTTTCACTCAAAGCACAGGCAGGGAGGAAAGGTGGTGCTTGCAGCATGCACAGTCTTATAGTACAGAAGCACAGTTCCCAATTATGAAAGGAAATCCCTTCCAGCAGTGTGGGAGGGATAAGGGGATTTTTCTAGCAACAGCTGCTCTCCCCAACTCAAATACACACTGAAGGCAGAGGTAGTTCTGCAAAGCTTTCTGTTTTGATCCCATTGTCTCCCTCTAGGGAAGGACCCTGCATGTTTGCTTATACCTTATGCTGCCACCACAGGTAAAGGAGCATCTTTGACCACATAAACTGTGCTGCACCAGAACATGGTTAAAGGTGCCTTTCCTGGTCCCTCCCTCCCCTTAAAGGCTGTAGGTCAGGGCAAGCTTGGCTCAGCCTGGGCTGAGATGCTAACATCAGCATGAGCTCCTGAGCATCAAGAGACAAGGTGCAGGGAGTTGGTGGGAAGCTGCTGTGAGGCTGGAGTGGTGGGAACCAGCTCAAGGTATGCAAGCCCTTTCCTGACCACAAGCACGGCTTGTCACCACAGAATATAGTGGGGCCAAAGACACAGTGAGAACAGGACATCAAACCAGGTTCCACGCAAGCCCCAGAGGCTTCCCCTCCTGCACTCTGCATAATTAATGCTGACTTCCTCAAAACAGCAAATATAGATTTGCCAAAAGGCATTTTCCACTCTTATTCAGCAATACTGGACTCCATCCCCTTCTCTATTAACAGTAGGAAGGAGGAAGAGAGGCAGCTTCTCCCATCCACAGAGAAACCTGTTCCCTGCTCCACAGCATAGCCCCTACATCCCCAGCAGGACCAGCATGTCCACAGCATCCCCTGCTTTCACCAACACGTGTCGGGAGCAGAGGCATACAGCTTCCTACCTGAAGTCCCTAAAGCACATCCCACCTAGTGCTGCAGCCCCAGCTCCTGCCTGTTAAGCCCTGTGCAAACACAGCCCTGAGAACTGCTGCTCTTGAGAGCCTGGTGGCCTCAGCAGGGCAGGGCAGGACTTCTCCTCCTTGTCTTTGTCCCTGGCCTGCAGGTCAGCACTCAAATGAGGACCCAAACAGCAATCAGGCTAGCTTCTATGCTCCCATCTATCCACTGCAAAGAGAAAGAAGAAAGAATGCAGAATGAGGCTGGGAAGGCCAAGATTACATGTCTTGGTCCTTCACAGCTATGACTCTGGCTGCAAAGTGTGCATCAGGATGCTTGTGGAGTTATCCCACTTGCAGGCAGGGGACTGGGAGGTTCCTGCTGAGGAGGCTGCCTGTCCCACACTGAACTCTTGCTGCAGCACTGTAAGGCCAGGGCAGGCAACATAAACAGCATTGCAGGTCTTCCCAAACAGAGCATTTCCCATTCTCACCAGCTCACCCTGAAGTCTCTACCCCTCATACTGAGCATTCACATCCTCTGCCAAACCCCTGGCACCAGGGGGAAAGAAGAAAGAGGAAGCACTGTGCTGGGACTCAGGCAGGAGTGACGCAGGAGCTGGACAGCCAGCTAACAGGCAGACAGATGCACTGACACAGGCAAGTGTCTGTGTCCTTCCAGCCGCACCACTGATGTCAGCCAGACATGAGGAGGTGACCTGAGAAACGCCTGCAGAAAAATATAAATCAATAAAGTGGATGCTTGAGCTCACAGACCGAACGACGTAAGCACACAAACTACATTCATTTGTTTTCTCACCAGTAAATGTTAATAACTCCATCTGCAATTAGAACATCGAGATTGTGCTCTAGTAGAGACACATTTATTTAGGGAAATGTGACACTCTCACAGCAGGCTGGAGGTGCAGAGACAGGCAACCGGAAATCAGCAGGTCTGGGGCTAGAATACCAAATTTCCAGACTGAAAAAAAAGAAACCCTTAAATCTCTTGGGAATGGCATTCAGGGAGGTGAGGTGTGTCTTGGTTCTCAGACATGGCCTGTGGACATGGCCTGCATCTTTCAGATCTGCTCCTCTGGCGTCCCTCTGATCTCCCAAGAACCACAGTAACCCCACTGTGACCCCAGGGAGCTGAGCCCAGAGGATGTGCCACCCTGAGCCTCTGCCTGCCAGGGCAGTACAGACCTGCCTGCACTGGGCACCTGGGGACCCTCACGCAGCAGCTGGCACCCAAGGCTGAGAGTGCCTTCCTATCCCTTCAAAGAGTGACCTAGGCTACCTGCACCTAAGTGGCAAAGTCCAGCAGAGCTCTGAGCAAACTGCCTGCAGCCACAAGCAGACCACAGGAAGAACAGTCTGACTCTGTTAAGCAAGTAGGGAATAGCCTCAGGAGAGATGGGGAGAAAGGGGCTTACAAGTTAGCTCAAAGCCTTTCCCAGAGTACAACAGTTAAACGGGGAAAATACCACTCTTGGTGCAGAAACAGCAGTGGGAAAGCTGTGCTGCACCATGCCTCAGACCTGGCACAGAGCATTCAGGCAGCTGAGGGCTGGAGAAGTGCTGATGTGCTGGGTGCAGTGAAGAGAAACGTGATCTGCAGGCCAAGGGGAAAAGCACCAAGAAGCAAATGTGCTACTGGTGCATTTCCAACAAGCTTGGGCAAAGCCCTGACAAGCCTACAACAGGGATCGGTCCTGTATCAGCAGAAAGGAGGAGGGCCTGCCAAAACCCTACAACTCTTTGTCTCCTTTCCATCTCCTCCAGTCAATACAAAGTTCCCTGCACACTTCACCTCTATGAACTAGCCAACTAGACACCAGGCCTACAAAGCTTTGGTCTGGCAGGCTTGGCTTCTTCAAAGCAAAAACTTAAGTGCACCTTTGCCCTGGGTCCAAAGTCCTCCCAACTGGCTTTGCACTAGGCCTCAAATATTTACCACTAAAGGGCATCACACCTTTCTTTAGAGCATATCAGCTCCCAGTCCTGGTGCTGGCAGGCACTGTCCCTGTCACAGACAGCCCCAACCCCACACTGCTCAGAGCACCATTCTGTGGTGGCTTGCACACTGCTGACCGTGTACATCCCAATGCTCAGGAACTCCTGCTCCCAGCACAACTGTAAGCACTGCAAACCACCAAAAGTAACCCTGAGCTGGGACGGTGCCTGGCACGGATGGTAGTAGACTATAACAGTGGGGAGCATTTGGATCCATGTAAAACCTAGGTTTGAGTTCCATGAAGGTTGGGAACCTGTCCACTTGACAACTCAGTCCCTTTCAAAATCACCCAGGATAATCACAAAAGCCTTGCCTTTGAACATCAGCAAACACTTCCTGCTGTCTTCACCCACTGGAAACTCTCTACCTTGCCAAGTGATATGGATTGAGCTCCAAACAGATAGGTCTTTTTAATGCCTCTTTTGTACAGGAACTCCCTCCAATCTGATGGTAGTGCCTTCGAGTCATACGGTGCCCTGAACATAAAGTACCACGCCAAGAAGGGCTGCACCACAGCCTGTAACCCAGTATGCTGTGGTGCATGCTCTTCACATCAGAACTGGCGAATCCATCCTCAGCCTAAGGGCAATCAGGTCTCTCTGGCTCTGCAATTTGCCCCCATGCTGCACATCCCACACTGCTGTCTTCCTGCCTCAATTTTCACACCCCTTTGGACTCCCTTTCGTGCTCCTGGGCAAGGGGTGTCTGTTCCTGCCTGGCCATCAGGGAAGGGCTGATGATGGCCCCTTTCCCTCCAAAGAGGTTTGGTGGAACAGTGACACCACACAACACCATTATGCAGTTCTGCTGCCAAGCTGGGCTACAAGGAACAACATGGCCATGGTACCTGGCATTCCTGCACCATGAAGGAGAGATCCCCAGTCCCATCTTGTTTGCCTACTGACAAACACTATGGAGTCTTAATGCCACAGGGACACCCTCAGTGGTGTCTCATAGGAACCTATCCATGTGTCCCAACTCATGGCAAGGGACTCATTCTCTGCCATCAAAAGAAAGCCAAATCTATCAAACAGTTCTCCACATCAATCAGCTGTTTGCATTGCAGAATCACAGTCATCCTGATTTACAGTAAACTTTGAATGTTTCATTAGTTACCAAATCAAACACTTAAGCTACAAATATATCTACCTGTCACTTTCCCTTCAAGTTCCTAGGCTATAAATCTCAGAAAGATATCAAGTTTGTCTGCCAGATTGCACTTTATAAAGGAATACCATTTCCTGTTTGGCTTCCCTTGTTTCCTGTAGGCATACACTGATAGTGATCCAATAAACACAATAGAGCAGCAAGACCGATGAGGTGCTGGACTGTCCATGGCATATTTTGCAGAGCAGTGGCCATATGGCAACCAAATCATATGGCTGGGAGTAAGTCCCAGACAACAGGGCTTCCTCACCTATCACTCAACACCCCAGCAGTAGCAGTGTCACCAATTCCCAGTAGACTTTTAGCAAAGACAAGGATGGAGACTTCACGACCTTACAATACCAGTAGTTTTCAGCTTCTAGTTTATGGATTCCATTGGCACAATGGCTGTTCTTCATGGGTTGCCATTTTGATTATTTCCTGCATGACTATTATAATTTATACTACCTGCATATGGCCTGCACTTTCCTTACAACCTGTGGGCCTGCCCCAGGTTAGCTCTCCCACACTTCACTTTTTTAAGTGAGAGTAACTCTGCATACAGGATCTTTACTGCACAAATACCACTTTGGTTTTCAAGCACTGTTAAGGAGAGCTGTTCAGGTGCAAGACATCTGGCTTGGCATAAACACAAACCAATCTCCCTGGTGATTTCATATTTACTCTGAATTTTTCCATGTCTCTCCCATTTCTCAAGTGACTAAATACCATCTTGTCCCTTTTGCACAGGGCATGTTTTTAGCAGGAGCTCTGCACGCTTGCAGCTCTCATTCCTTTTTCCTTTGTTTATTAGTAACCTCACCTCATCATAAAGCTTCTGATCTTAATCCCCTTGTGTAGAGGGGAGTACCACATATTCATCTTTCCTCAGGCCTCATATCTGTTTCCTGCCAGTCACAGACTGGGTATTCTCATCTACACCCAGCTTTTCCTCTTGAGCGAAAAACGTGTGTGTCTCTCATAACACTGGGTTTTTATCTAGTCTCTCAAGGTCACATTGACTGTTTCCTCCTCCTCTCTTCTGCATGACAGAAGTCTTTACCTCCTTGCAGCACAGTATTCAAAGACACAAGAATTCTGTTCACTGGTGCAATTACAATCACTTGCCTATGAAGTATGATCAGCACTTCCCACCAAGGAAACTGCTTGGTG
Organism: Emberiza elegans; assembly: GCA_024865655.1. Classification (NCBI taxonomy): domain Eukaryota; kingdom Metazoa; phylum Chordata; class Aves; order Passeriformes; family Fringillidae; genus Emberiza; species Emberiza elegans. The sequence goes on along the minus strand of JALJVW010002597.1, from coordinate 18,911,608 downwards.
ATGCAAGTCACTAAATGGTGGCAAGGAGCATCTCTCTGAGGAGTCCAAGCCACCTCTCAGGGCTTCACAGCTGATTCCTCACCAGAGGCTGGCAGAACACCCTAGGGCATCGGCCCTGAGAGCATCCCTATCCCTTATTCTGCAGCATGAAAGCTGCTTGAGCAGCCAGCAGTTATTGGGGGTAAGCATCTCTCTTGCCCGGTCCTCCTGCCCTAAGCTGACATCACCAAACTAGGCATGCACAGGATTGAGGCATTACCTCTCCAGGATGGTACTTCAGAAAAGCTTCATGCCTCTTTCTGTTGGGTTTGCATGGCCAAGCTTTGGTAGGAAGGGGGAGTGCAGGGAAGGGCTGCTACAGGAGTGGCTTCTGTGAGAAGCTGCCAGAAGCTTCCTCCATTTCCAGCAGAGCCAATTCCTGGCAGCTCCAAAGCTGGTCAAGGCTGGGCCAATTAGAAATGGTGGTAACTCCTCTGCACCAAATAACATATGTAAAAAGAAAGAAAAAGTTATTGTGCAGTTGCAATTACAGTCAGAGAAGAGTGAGGTGAGAACACGTGAGAGGAACAAGTATGCAGACACCGAGGCCAGTGGAGAATGAGGGAGGGCAGATGGTCCAGGCACCAGGGTGAGGATTCCTCTGTAGCCTGTGGTAATGACCATGGTGAAGCAACTGTGCCCCTAGAGCCCATGGAGGACCATGGGGATGCAGAGATCACCTTCCAGTCCATGGAGGTGACCCACACTGGAGCAGGTGAATGCCTGAGAGGAGGCTGAGAACCTGCAAGAGACATGTAGAGAGAGGAACCATGCTGGAGCAGCCTGTCCTTGAAGGACTGCACCCTGTGGAAGAGTGACCCACGCTGCTGCAGTTTGATGGGGGCTATTGCCTGTGGGATGGACTCACAGTGGCAGTTCACAAAGAGCTGCTGCTCATGAGATGGACCCACGTTGGAGAAGTTCATGGAGAACTGTCTCCTGTGGGAGGGACCTCACAGTGGACCAGGGGAATGACTCCTTTCCCTAAGCAGCAGGAGAAACAGCAGGTGATGAACTGACCCTAAACTCCTATTTCCTGTCTTCCCTGCAATTACTGGGATAGGAGGTAGATCTGGACAGAATGTGTTTTTAAGGTGTTATTTTACTTCTTGCTATCCTGCTCTGATTTTGTTAGCAAAAAAAATCAAGTAATATCTCTAATTTGAGCCTGTTTTGCCTGTGATGGTATTTGATGAGTGCTCTCTTCCAGTCCTCAACTCAGGAACCCTTCATTATATTCTCTCTCCCCTGTCCAGCTGTGGAAGGGAGCAAGAGAGTGGCTTTGGTGGGCGCCTGGTATTCAGGGAGTGTCAACTATCTACACCCTTATTGAGCAATTGCTCCACAGGGACATGTGAAAACTGAAACCATGCATCAGTTCAAGAACAGTGGCAAAACAGGTCCATGTGCCTAGAGCAGCACCCCTGGAGATGGAGCTTAGTGGCATATAGAAAAACCCTCCTTCACATACTGGTGAAGAAGCTTGGCACTGGCAGGGAAGGGCCCACCAGCCTGGCTCCCTCATCCAGCAGCAGACACCCAGAATGCAAACCAGGAAGCCTAGAGGGAACCCTCTTCCCTCGTGGGCACTGAGGGACAAGCTGCCAGGGTACTGCATGAGCTTCAGCAGGAGCAGCCTCAGTGCTGCTCCTAAAACAGGAACATCTACTTCAAATCCTGGCACCAGCACCCTTCCTGTAACAGATAAAAGCTGATTCTTTTCCAAGGTCCTTCAGCAGATTGCAGCTTCAAGTGTTTACAATTTGCAGGCTGAGGATGTTCTCACCTTTTCCTACCTTCCTTGAAGCATTCCTAAGATAGTGCTTGCCTTGCAGAGTTGGTCTACAAAGGACCCACAGCACAGCTGAACACCAAAGGTCAAGGTAATCACAGCCCTGCAGCAAGCAAAATTGAGCTCCCTTTATGACTTCATGCTGAGTTGTAAAGAGATTTGGCAGCCACAGCAGGAGAAAAGTCTTCAATTATTCCTCAACAACAGCAGATATCAGCAAAGGGCTCTCACAGCAAGAGGTCTGGATGTGGCCAGCAAGCCAGGACAGTTACAGGAGACCATCTAGGAATTCACTTTCTGCATCTACTGGGGAAATGTCAGAGTTCCAGCAACAGCAGCACAGCCAACCCAACCCATGGCACCAGGGCACAACACACAGGGCTGGCGTGGAACCCAGTACAACCAAGTGCAGCAGGGCAACCTTGACCAGAAACATGTCCAAACTAAGACAACTGTGCCACTGGAAAAACTTTGAGGCCTTACAGCACATGGTTCCCCTTTTGCACTCTGTCCCAGCAGCTACTGAACTCCAGTAAGAGAGACAGATGTTATAAGAGACCAATTTTGACCTCCTGTTGGGCCCTGAATAAATAACAAAGGTCATAGCAGAGGTAGCTGGACATTAAACAGAGCATTGAGTCTGTCCTTGCTCCAAAGCCTGAGAGATCTGTTGGACCTCACTCAGCACATCAGGACCTAGAGATGTCCCAACCCCTTTTCTACATGATATTTGCTCTGATGCTGCCAAAGAGATCTAATCTGGAGACAGGTGCACAACAACCTCTACCTGCAGGGAAAAATGAGGGCTGTTGAACACATACCTCTTCTTGAGTTTTCAGGGCAGCTCTGCCCACTTTTGACTGCTGGGGCTGGGGTCTGCAGGCAGGAGTCCCTGGCATGCACCAGGCTGGCCCTCAGCCAGCCACTAGCACTTGAGAGATGCTGACGGGGCTCTTCTTTTCAATGGCTTTGCTCCACCCCACTGGGCTTGGCAAGAGGAGCTGGGCCTGGCTTGGGAACACAGGGAACAGAGCGCCAGCTGGGCGCTGGGCACTGAGATTCAGCAGAGACCAAGGAACACTGAAGTGGTACTTCAAGGTGAGCAGCCTGGCTCCCAGACCCACTGATAAAGGCGTGCGAGATAAAGCGGCTGTTTGGGCTTGGAGGAGGGCACTGCATTTTTGGTAAGACGCAGCAGTGTGAGCCTCACGTCGTGCAGGCTCTATCTCAATGTTAGGGCAAACAAAGAAATAGTGCTTTAACTGGATGAAGCTGCTCTGAGTCACTGTTTATCCATGGAGCACAGCTCCACACAAGCAAATACCAAGCCTACAAGACTCCATGAAAACTGCAGTTTAGTAATCTGGATTCCTCTTGCCCACAGCCCCAGCTCAAGCCAGCGTGCTCACCTCTACTGAGACCACCAAAAGCCTAAACTGATATGAAGGAAATGGCTTGGAGGTCACCTCAAAAAACAATGTGGAGCACACCAACCACTGGACTGCAGCATTCCTGCCTTCACCTCTCTGCTGGAGGTGAAGGCAGGAATGGCCCTCCAGCCCAGACAGACAAGAATTACACAGAAGAACTAAGATCAGACACCTAACAACCTCCTCAGGCATGCCAGACTTTCCTGGGCTCTGCTGCTCCAGGCAGTGGCACTGAAAGGAAAACAGACATGGGTGCATTCCATGGGCTTGAGTTTGGAGAACACCCAGGAGCAGCTAAGCATCACAGCCTGGAGCTGCTGTAAGGCAGCTTGCACATCTGGAGGCTGCTTTCCATGGAAAGCACTGCTCAAAAAAGAGGGAAAAGCAGTGGTGAACAGCCTAATGGGAGCTGTAGCAGTTAGCTCTGAAAGACACGTGCTCAGAAGAGCTGTGGTGGTGATCCCACCACATCTGCTGCCCTGCTAAGCCCTTCCGCCTCAATCCTTATTCTGGCCATATTTCCTGAGACCACCTTTCCTTCCTAAAGCCTTTCAATCTCTGTGCTTCCACAGATGACTTCCAATGTCAAAAGAAAACAAGTGTCCCAAACCTGAGGTGACACCTATCTCTGACTTTGTGCGTCCATCCTTATGTGAATGAAGCCTTTAAGTTTGATTGTCACCCCTTACAACCCTTACCCTCTGCTGGACACAGTTACCAGCACACAGCACAACACTGCCAGGATGCACTAAAACATGCCATGGGCTTCCACCAAGAAATCACAATCCCAACTCTTCTGGCTGGCTGGACAGATGTGAAGTGCAGCTTCACAGAGGGGGGGAGGAGGGGCTGTCACCCAAATAAAAAGGAGCCAGTGGACTCCAAAGGTTCAGGGTACTTAGAGACAAAACCCCTGTTCTTTGCTGGTTCACAGGGGTGAACATGCTGCTCCATACCTCATTTCTGGATGGGGACAAGAGACCACATGGATTGCATAAAAAGAAACCATCCAAAGCAGTGGCTGAGGCATTTTCTTTATAGGCACGAAGTTTGCTTGGCCTTCCCAAACACATCACATGAGCAGGAGGAAAAAAAAACAACCTGATTAGTAGACTATGGCATTCTGAGATAAATTACTAATTAATAACCCAGATGAGATTACTGCTTAGTATTTCTCCTCATGCAAAATCTCTGGCAACTGTACAGGATAATGGTCATTAAGATGTTTCTTCAACGATCTTCATGCAAAAGAAATGAAGAAAGCTCCCAAGCACACACTTATCTTGGAACACTTTTACTGAAGTCATCATAAGTACATGGCTGAATTAAAGTGTTTACCCAAAAAGGGACAGACTTGAGTACTGTGCTCTGCTTCAAGCACCAGATATTTTCCAAGACCATTCTCTGGACTCTGGAGATGTGCAGCAGTTACCAACCTAGCCCCAATTGGGTGCCTCAGGGTAGAGGCAGCAAAGACCAAGAAGTTTAAGTGGAATTTTTCTTTAATGATGACAAATATGTTCCTGCAATACACTTCATAGCAACCAGCTAAATACATGATCCTAGACCAGAAAGCCTCAGGATTCTGCTTCTAAATTTCCTTGCTTCTCCTTCTCACTGCTTCTTCAAAAATACTGTTCTCCCTTCTCAGCAAGGGCATTGAAGATCCCTTGCTGACAGAAGACATCTCTTATCTGCCTCCACTTTCCTCAAGCTAAAGTCTCTACACCTGTCATTTTTCCATGCACACCTTTCCAGTGTGACCGTTTCCACAGCTGATGTCTTTCTGTGTGGTCAGCATCTTTTTATATGTATTGTGCCCAAACACTCCAAGCATAGATAGGGCTAGAGACAGAGGGAGAGTGGTACTGCAGCCTCCTTGCTCTGCAACACAACTCCTTTCCATTCTTAGCCTGACAAGCCAAAGGGTTCTCTTTCAGTCACATCGTGGCCAAATAAACACATATCCCAGTACTCTGTCATCCTAGCTTGTCCTCTCACTTCCCGTTTCCTTCCGACACAGCTGCCTCCCATGGTGCCCAAACTGCCCACAGAGGGAGAGCAAAGTAACACTTGCTTTTATCTTTTAATAAAAAAAAAAATTAAATAGACACAGTATTTTGATAAGAGTCAATTGCTACAAGGAGAACTTCAGTTTTCCCATTTATATCAACAAACATTAAAACATCCTAGTTGTGCCATTTTTACATAGTGGGAAACACCTGAACCTTGTTACCAGACTTGCTGTGGATCATCAACATCAATCGGCTTGCCAATCAGCTCTTGGCAAACGCAAACACACAACACAACCTTTGTTACCTCCACTGATCTTATAGGGCATTTTGAAAAGGTCTCCTGCACTGAAGCACTCAAGCTGCCTCAGAGTAATCCCAAGCAGCTGTAGGATCTAGAATTTCCTGCACTCTTACTGGGGCAGGCAACCTACAGATACCAACAGCAGAGACAAACTCCATTAATGCATAATGGAGGCTTCCTAACATTTGTTTTTGAGATTATGGCACAGGAAAGACACGTGCTACACACTACAGATGAGGCAGAAGCTTCTCACAGCACATTTTGCTCTTTATCAATGGCTAAAGTGTAGCCACACTGCTGCATTTTGCATGCCAATCAGGCTGTTCTGGGATGCCTCTTCCAACACACCCCAATCAGCTCTGAGGAGGAAGCCCAGGAAAGCTTTAGGGAGCATCAGGTTTACACTGCTTAAAATGCAACCTGGACAATGCAGAGTAAGGCCGGACAACACTGCTTCTCTGAGCAGCAGGCCAAGCAAAGCCTCCTTCCCCCAAACTGGAGAGCTTTCAGATTCAGTTTGCATTTTGCAATCCACCACCACACCCTCCCTAGAGCTCCCAGGGAAGCCTGCTGCTCCTTTCCCCCAGCCCCCTTCATATTTAGTACGGGGGAAGGCTGCAAAGTCAGCTGTCCCCTGCCTAAGACCATCCAGGCATGCCAATTTACAGCTCCTCCTTGAACCGCAGCCTCCTCAGGAGGGCACATCATATCTCCTCCCTACACGGCTAGTGCTGGAAACATGCATCCCAGGCCAGGCCAGTGCCCAGCTGCCCCCAGAGCAAACCTGACAGCCACGCTTAGTCCTCCAGGGCCTGAAACAGGAAAGCACAAGGGGGCAGGAGAGCAGCAACTCCTCCAGCCTCCTGTCCTGGGGGCTAGCCCTGCTACTGCTGCTGCCCTGCCCACGTGTTTATGCCCAAGACTTGCCACAGTAATCCTGCCACAGCTCTGTAAGTGAGGAGGCTGGAATTTCACAACTGGCACCCTGCCCTCTGCTTATGCCACTTGACCGGCATCACAGTCAAAGTCTTCAAGAATCCCACATACGGAAATCGGGTCTCTACTGAGGCTGTGGTGCCAGCCCTGGCTGCTGGGGACAGACTGCCAGGTCTGGGTGGCAGGGACATGTCCTGTCAGAGCTTTGCGATCAACTTTGCCACATGCATCTCTGCTGGGCTCCACCTCATGCACTCACACTGGGCATGTGCCTTGTTTACTGCAGCTCATCAGAAATCCACAGCCCCAGCAGTGTTTTAGAGTCAACACTTGCTCTCCAAGTGGCACAGGCACAGGGATGTGTATGTGTGAGTCCTCAGCAAACAAAGAGACATCCCTTGCCTGGTGCCTTCTACTCGGCAACCCAGTGGATACTGCTAAGCATCCCGGGGCAGTTACCTGCTCATCTCAGAGAGTCACACAGATGCTGGCTGTACACCTTCTCCTGAGTCAGGGACCATCTCAACAGAAGGAAGCCCACAGATACCAAGTTCCCAGTTTTACTCCACTGCTGCCAGCCAGCAGTACTTTAGTCCCAACATGGAACATGGGCAGACCCTCAGGGCTAAGATTAACCCAACACAGCCACTTGCATCTCACTCCTTCCTCCTGAATCCTACCTGCTTTCAATCCCACCTATCTAATATCAATCTACATATCACAGAATCATTAATGTTAGGAAAGACCTCTAAGATCATCCAGTCCAACTGTTAACCCAGCACTGCTGCATCCACCGTTAAACCATGTACCCAGGTGCACATCCGTATGGGTTTTGAATTCTTCCAGGGATGGGGATTCCACCATATCTCTGGATATCTTGCTCCAATGCCTGACCACTCTTTCAGTGAAGAAATTCTTCCTAACATCTAACTTAAACTTCCTCTGGTGCAACTTAAAGACACGTCCCAAGTCCTATCCATGTCCACTTGTTAGGAGGGAGAAGACACTGTCCCCCATCTGCCTACAACCTCCTTTCAGGTAGGTACATGTGTTCCCCATTAGCCTCCTTTTCTGCAGGTTAAACATCCCCAGCTCCCTCGGCCACTCTTCATTAGATTTGTGATTTGGATCCTTCACCAGTTCCACTGCCCTTCTCTGGACATGCTCCAGCATCTCAACATCCTTGTAGTGAGAAGCCGAGCAGGGCTGGAAGGCTCTGGATAGCATCTCTGGGCCAGGTAAAAAAAGTTGGAGCTCAGGAAGCATCTCCTCAGCCACATCCACAGCTGCCCCTTGATGAGGGGTCAGTAATGACCCTGCATGGCTGAGTTGTATCCATGGCTTCCAGGCCCAGGTCCCACTAAGCCTATGCTCACCACAGAAAACTCCTCCCAATATAGCATCAGTTGCCTATTTATAGCATGATGTTTACTAACACTGAACACACTCCTGTTGGAAGTGGAGGACGAGATGAGTCAAGGAAGCATGAGCAAGGGAACTTTCTTCTGTCGTGGGAAGATGAGGGGATCGTGGGAGGGTTACTTAGGGATGGGTGCTGCAGAATCAGCTGATCACCTGCACTTCCCTCACCAATGCAAGGAGACTCAAGGGCACACTTATTCTTTCACATCAGACTCCTAAGCTCTGGGAACACTTTCCTGTGAAAGTGTGAAATCAGATCCAGCACAAAGGAGTGTGCCAGCATCTCCTTGCAGCCTACTCCAGGCTTGAGAAGCACTAAGTGCCAGCAGGTGTTGAAGCACCAATTTAAAATGAAGGCTCTGAAAACCTTCTGACAGTTCCTGGGACCTTCTTGCAGCAGCTCAATAAAGCACTGGTGGTTGCTACAGTGCTTTGACAGGACCTCTTAAGGCAGTGCCCATCTCCAGGGGAACCACAACCCCTCCAGCCAGTGGGTGGGGAAGCAGCCCCCACTGCTCACCCTTGCCCAGCCTGCTCTGGATGGTCACTCTGCTATTCCATCTGCTCAGTGCCCCTGGGAAGATCTGCAAGGACATCTGACTGCTGAGGCACCAGTGACATCAGCCTCCAGCCGTGGGCAGAGATGAGCATGACAAGGTTCGCTACACGTCTCAAAGCAGGGTAGGGGAAGGAAAGGGATTACAACCCCAGCTCCCCAAGGCACCATCCCACACCTGGAATACTGTCCAAGAATATGCTCCTGAACAAGAGAAGGCAAGAAATGAGGGCCTTATAGGGCTCCTTGAATTTTGCAGACTTTCTCCAGTGCCAAGCTATATCCCATCCTGGATGGCTGGAAACATATCCCACGCAATGTTATTGAACTGCACACCCATATGGTGGCAGATCAGATTCTTGAAGCCCCTCCAGGCAAAACAATCAGTGTCAGACCCTGACTCTTTCTAGACCCACCACCGCATTTTCCATTTTTCCCTCCTGGATGCATCCAGCCATCTCATGATGCCAGGCTAATCTTCAGAACCTCACATTTTCCTCTCCATCTTGGAGAAAGTTATTGCTTTCCTGTCCTAAAATAGCCAACATCTCTTCCACCCTACCAAACTCATAATGGACCTCCTGGCTCCCTTCCCCACATTTGTCTTCTATGCCACTGCATTTACCAGTCCCAAATGGGCTGACTGGAATGCAAATTTACATTAAGGGGCTGGATCAATTTCTGAGTTTTTAACCTTTCCTAACAGGCAAGGGAGGGTTGGTGTCAGGGGCTTTACCAGAAAGCCTCAGCTGACTTCTAGTGCATGTTCAGCCAAGGCCTGGAGTCCAGAGGCATGACTGGAGCACGGGACATTGTGACACATAGGGTCCAGGAATCGCTGGACAACTGTGTAACAAGTTTTGGCTATAAGCCATCCAACTCAGCTTACTCTTGTGTACCATCCCTTCAGCACGGATCAACAGGGGTGCAGGCTTCTACACTCCATGCACCACCAGAGGTGAAGGCACCAGCAACTTTGCCCATGCCTAGGATGATCCTTTGCTCCCTTCATCCTCCTGATTCACCCCTGTACCCACTGCTGGGTGCCCACTCTATGCCAGCTTCCCACATATCCATGTAGCAGCTCCTGGTCATCCTCACCCCTGCCCACCTGCTCCTCCCAGCACCGATTCACCCGCCCCAGCAGTGACTCACCCCTGCTGCTACCAACCATGCATCCAGCCTGCACACTGAACACACTCCTGTTGGAAGTGGAGGATGAGATGAGTCAAGGAAGCATGAGCAAGGGAACTTTCTTCTGTCGTGGGAAGATGAGGGATCGTGGGAGGGTTACTTAGGGATGGGTGCTGCAGAATCAGCTGATCACCTGCACTTCCCTCACCAATGCAAGGAGACTCAAGGGCACACTTATTCTTTCACATCAGACTCCTAAGCTCTGGGAACACTTTCCTGTGAAAGTGTGAAATCAGATCCAGCACAAAGGAGTGTGCCAGCATCTCCTTGCAGCCTACTCCAGGCTTGAGAAGCACTAAGTGCCAGCAGGTGTTGAAGCACCAATTTAAAATGAACGCTCTGAAAACCTTCTGACAGTTCCTGGGACCTTCTTGCAGCAGCTCAATAAAGCACTGGTGGTTGCTACAGTGCTTTGACAGGACCTCTTAAGGCAGTGCCCATCTCCAGGGGAACCACAACCCCTCCAGCCAGTGGGTGGGGAAGCAGCCCCCACTGCTCAGCCTTGCCCAGCCTGCTCTGGATGGTCACTCTGCTATTCCATCTGCTCAGTGCCCCTGGGAAGATCTGCAAGGACATCTGACTGCTGAGGCACCAGTGACATCAGCCTCCAGCCGTGGGCAGAGATGAGCATGACAAGGTTCGCTCATGCGTCTCAAAGCAGGGTAGGGAAGGAAAGGGATTACAACCCCAGCTCCCAAGGCACCATCCCACACCTGGAACACTGTCCAAGAATATGCTCCTGAACAAGAGAAGGCAAGAAATGAGGGCCTTATAGGGCTCCTTGAATTTTGCAGACTTTCTCCAGTGCCAAGCTATATCCCATCCTGGATGGCTGGAAACATATCCCACGCAATGTTATTGAACTGCACACCCATATGGTGGCAGATCAGATTCTTGAAGCCCCTCCAGGCAAAACAATCAGTGTCAGACCCTGACTCTTTCTAGACCCACCACCGCATTTTCCATTTTTCCCTCCTGGATGCATCCAGCCATCCATCTCATGATGCCAGGCTAATCTTCAGAACCTCACATTTTCCTCTCCATCTTGGAGAAAGTTATTGCTTTCCTGTCCTAAAATAGCCAACATCTCTTCCACCCTACCAAACTCATAATGGACCTCCTGGCTCCCTTCCCCACATTTGTCTTCTATGCCACTGCATTTACCAGTCCCAAATGGGCTGACTGGAATGCAAATTTACATTAGGGGCTGGATCAATTTCTGAGTTTTTAACCTTTCCTAACAGGCAAGGGAGGGTTGGTGTCAGGGGCTTTACCAGAAAGCCTCAGCTGACTTCTAGTGCATGTTCAGCCAAGGCCTGGAGTCCAGAGGCATGACTGGAGCACGGGACATTGTGACACATAGGGTCCAGGAATCGCTGGACAACTGTGTAACAAGTTTTGGCTATAAGCCATCCAACTCAGCTTACTCTTGTGTACCATCCCTTCAGCACGGATCAGCAGGGGTGCAGGCTTCTACACTCCATGCACCACCAGAGGTGAAGGCACCAGCAACTTTGCCCATGCCTAGGATGATCCTTTGCTCCCTTCATCCTCCTGATTCACCCCTGTACCCACTGCTGGGTGCCCACTCTATGCCAGCTTCCCACATATCCATGTAGCAGCTCCTGGTCATCCTCACCCCTGCCCACCTGCTCCTCCCAGCACCGATTCACCCGCCCCAGCAGTGACTCACTCCCTGCTGCTACCAACCATGCATCCAGCCTGCCTCTGGCATCCCCTCCACTCCGAGACACAGGGTGAGGAGCCAACACTCTGCTTTGAAGAGCAGCAGTGAAGCAGCATGGATCCACAGCACAGGAGAACCTGCTTGTGCTCTGCATCCCACCCTCAACAGCTGCATGACTACAGGTATGCTGCTGATATGCCCCATTCCTCTGTTCATCAGAATCACATACAGCTCCTCCCAGGGAGATAACACAGCCAATTTCCAGCCACTGGAAAGACAACCCACTTTCCAGATGATACATACTAGCAGCACACAAGTACTTGTTGCTGCTTGCACTCTCCCCTACAGTCAGCTGAAATAAATCCCTGTTGAGTTACTAGGAGTGAAGAGTACGTCTTGCAGCTGACGGACCTCTGCTCCCATTGTTAAGGTCCAGGAAAGCAGCAGGGAGCTGTCACTGCCCTGCTGTCCCCTCTTCTGCTCTGGCTTGTGAATTTACCCCTAGCCTGGATGAGCAACACCTGTCTTGGAAGTAGCCACAGGATTAAAACCAAAGTTGTTTTTGGATGGTTTCCCAGCTGTTTGACAGAGTAACTGCAAGAGAAAAGCTTCACACAGCCCCTGCCAGCTTGGTCAGCTCCAAGCAGACAGCGAGATGCCCAGGTGGGCAGCAGTGCACCTTGCGAAGTTTTGCACTGCTAGTTTAATTTTCCATCCAAGGTCAGTGCTTAGGCTCTTCAGGACCAGGTATCTCTCTGCCCTCCAGGGAGCATGCAGTGGCACCAAGCTGCAAGTTTAACATAAAAAACGAGAAAGAGGGAATAAAATGTTGCCCATCCATCTCTAGTCTGAGTCACAGGACCCCATGCCAGCCCCTGCACAGCCTCTCCTGTCTGCAGGCAGTCTCCACCTTTGGTTGGAGCGAGGCTGCTCTGCCCAGTGTCCCCAGCTGCTACTCCCCATCCATGGGCTTTTCATTCTACACCTCATGCAGCTATTAAGTGTCTCCTTCTGCTATCTGCCACCTGTCTTCACTGTCGCATTTTCTCCGTTAGCTCTCTCCTGTCTGGAGAGGTAGGGTTCAAGTTTATGTTAGGGAAAGGCCAGCCCCCAGCCCCATGGGGGATGCCAACAGAGACAGCACACATGCCTGTCCCTTTTTCTTTTCACCTGGCATTTACAGTCACCAGATCAGGAGAATGGAAACCACATCTTGACTATTCCCTCTGGTATTTGTTTTGGTACCTCAGTATGGAAAGGAATGGGAGGTTCCTCCCCCAGCACTGCAGGCAGCAACATGTACCAGCAGGTCTTCCTCCTGGACCTTCTTTTGCCTACTCACTTACCAAGCAATGGGACAGCTGTTCATGTCCTGCCATCTCTAACACATATACTTTAAGAAGTACAGGCAGACCAAAAAAAACCAAAACAAAACAACAAAACAACCCAAGAAACAAAAACCCCAACACCAAACCACTGCTCTCCAGCCACATTTGAGTCTCAAACCCTCTTACCCTGAAATCCACCTGCTATGAGACTCCTGCAGGCAAAAAGGGTATGAAAATGTACACCTGTCTAAACGGGAAGGCAGAGCAGGAATAACAAGGCAGCAAAGCGCTGGTGCTGGGAAATGAGGAGAGGGTGTTGGCCCAGAGCTCTTGGAGTCTCCGGAGCCAGCTCAGAAATGAGGAGTTGGTAGAAAGGGCAGGTTTCGCAATCAGAAATGTTCCTTGCAAGTCAAAGGATGCTCTGATATGCTAGAGTGGGCTGTGAGGCAATCAGAGGATGATAAGGATGACTGACAGGATGGAGACAACCAGAGGGAAGAGAAGGAAACAGAGGGAAGAGCAGGTGGGCATCTCTGCCCCAGGCCAGACAGGCTCACCACCCTGCAGTAGTTTTTCAGGACTAGGCTGGGAGTTTCCAGCCCACACACCTATTCAGCTACAACATGCAGCCCTAACCTGTACCACTGCTTGGAAGGGTTGGAGCCTACTTTCACCAAACGGGTTTAAAAATTTCTTTTCTTCCTCCAAGAAATGCAGTGCAAACAACCTAAGACAGGATATACATGCTGTCATTCAGATAGCAAAGCCACCTCTGCCTACACTGTCCTGATGCCTAGAGAGGCTGACCTAGAACAGAGGCCAGACAGAGTTAAAGAATAAAGTAGGTATTTATTAAAAGGCCTCAATGGATACACCTTGGGCAGTGCAAGCGCCTAGCCAGGGCTACACCTGAGATTAACCCAAAACGGTCACAAAATGGACAACTGGTCATGAGGCATCATATTTCTGTAAGTTTTGGTCCATTTGCATATTGGAGTTAATTGTCCAATTACAGCTTCAGATTATGAAGACCCATCCTCCTTGTTTTCTCTCTTCTGTTCATTGTTTATGCATTTGGGCCTGAAACTTGTATAGGTTGTCCTTGGTCCCAAGCTAGAAAAGGAATTGTTTTGTCTAGCTACTCTGTAAAGAGAGCTTACCAACACTTAATATAAAGCCCAGAACTAAATCAGCACAGAATCTGAAAAATATAAAAGCTAAAATTTAAAGCATCATTTCCCCCCTTCTGGTACAGGCAATGCTGCTCTATCCAATTCCTGCTCCAAGAAGGAGCTGGATGGAGCATGGTAAGAATGACAGAATGAGCCCGCTTTGTTCTCTGTTTACCAGACACTTCCACTCACTCCCATGTATTCTGAAAAGAGGCTCAACAAAACTGCCCACCTCCTCTACTTAAATTACCCCATCTCTTCTCTTGCCCAGATTTGCAAGCTCCATCTAAAGATTCTATTTGATCTTTCACATCTAGCCACCCCCAGAGACATCTGCAAGCACAGCTGTGTCAGACACAGAGGCAAAGACCCAAGCAATCAACATGTCTCCACAGGCATAAGTCTGCTGATGGAGGCGCAGTTATACTGGCAAAACTGCTTCTCAGTGTTTTAAGGTGGTGCAATAAAACCAGACTTTAGAAGCAGGAGCATTTTATGCTAAAATAATGTATTGGCAGAGCAAATTGTCAAAACAGGCAGTCCTGCACATCAAGCAGGCCAGAAGCTGCAGGTGTTTTGGAGGAGACACCTAATGCACCTCAGAGACATGGCCCAGACCATGCTCAAATACTGCCACCATACCATAGTTTTAAACCTTTAATTTGCAAAGGTGCATGCCTCACTCCATATCCACCAGAAGAAAGCTGAGTTATGGCTCCTACTCCACAAGACTCTCCTGGAGCAACTTCAGCTGTTCCACCCCGTAGGACTCAACTCCCCAGATGAAAACACAAAGGCTTACTGGCATTATTCCCTACAAACCAGAGCTCTGCTCCCATCAAATGGAACAAAGCTTTGAAGAAAACAAAATAAGAAAGTGAAATGCTGGGGGTTTCCCCCGCTTTTTGCTTAAAGCACATCAAAGCATTTGCCTTCCCTGACTTGAAACCATAGTTGGGAGCTATCTACTAGCTTTGAAATTCCCCTCCTACCCCAGGCAGTAATAAAACATGAAGATAGAGAGCATGAGATTCCAGGAGCACTATGCAGCAGGGATTTACAAGGGATACATCCTGTCAAGCTCACTGGATCATTTTTATTTTTAACAGCATTACAGTGTTAGTGGGTGAAAGGGAAATTGTGGATGTAGCAAGATTTTAGTGAGCCATCTGCTGAGGTATCTCACCCAGTCTCCCTTTCGAGGTTTGTTCACTGGACTAAGGAAGAAACATCACATCATGGACTGAAAACAGGCATAATGACCCTAAATAAACTAGTAGCTCAAAGTGACAAAGCACTGCCAGGAACCAGAGGCAAGGGTCATCTTTGGTTTCATTAATCATTTTCACCAGCTAGGGTGCTGAGTTTGGAGAGTTGTTAGGTGCTGGCTGTTCCCAAGCACCTGTTTGGCAAAGTAGCTGGGCACCACAGGAGAAGGGATGCTATAAATCAGTCAGAGGCAGATAACAGAATGGGACAAGGAGGGTGGGGAACAATTCCAGAGGCACATGCACAGAGAATGGGTGTAGGTTTGTCAGGGCTTTACTCTACATAAGCTGGGGCCAGGTGAGTGTTTTGTTTTACTGGAGCTGTCTCCTCATAAGATAGAGGAGTCTCAACAAAAGGCCTTAGATACTAAGGAGCAAAAGGCAAGGAGAAGAAGAAACCCAGAGAACAGAGGTGCACTGAAAAAGTAACAGGCAGAGACCTCCACACGTACAAGAGGAGAAGGCAGAGTTGGCTGCACGGCTCTGAAGGTGACCACAACCCCAGCATCTCACCACAGGTTTTTCTACCACTCTTCATAGCCTAGCATTTCTACTCTGCCAAGCTAATGATACACAGTCATAAGATATGCTATGCTTAAGCAAGATAACCAAGCCTCGCCTTCATCTTTGCCTTGATTAGATAAACAGATTCATCTCCTTATGTTTCTCACCACAAATCTATCTCTTCAGACCTCACACTAATACTGTAAATTTCTGCGTTCTCTTCAATTTTTCAGCAGCCTTTTCCGAGCACCAACATTGGATTTAGACAATGTATTTTAGTATCAATCTCCTCAGCATCATTTACGGCAATTGAGTCTCATTCTTAGGGCTACTCATTGCTGCCTTTCCAGGTGTAAAATGTTTCCCACAACTGCCAGCCTTGAAGGGGCCTTAACAGTCATCTGTCAAGGTTCTTTACTTGAGGCACAGCCAGTTGCAAATCATCCAGATCTACAGACTTTTAGCTAATTTCTTCCAAAACTAACATACACACCCGAACTCCCCAAGAAGCCCTTCAAGATAGCCTCCATTTCTGCTTCACTATTCCAACTGATATTACCAAGGAACCATCAAGTCTGAACTCCCTAATTACAGGTAAAGTTACTTCCTGCCCCATCTTCATCACAACTACAGTTTTCTAAAAATGTACATTGCTGTACATTCTTAAAGACCACGAAGTTCCCTCCTCCACCTTTTCTTACTCAGGCTACACAGCCCTTCTCACAGTTCTTCTCATCCTTCCTCCCACATCATATTTCTAAAGACCTTAATTTCTATTGCTTTGCTGGATAGTCTCTTGTTTGCGCACATCCTTCTCCAAGTGTTGCCTCTAGATCTGAGCCTGTCCCTTCAGCAACACCTCATCTCTGTTCAGGAGAGCACTAATTGCTTCCTGCACCTTGGAGGTGTCATTCCTTACACAGCCTGGCACAAGGCTTTCCTTGTGTTTTCCTGATCCCCAGAAGAGCACTAATCCTCAATCCTCAAATTCTGGCAATACCCTGCCTGCCCAGCTAGGATCTCTTTATCAGATAGAAACTCTTTTGAATACAGCTTTGCCAGTAGTTGAGGGGGCATGCTTCCCATCTCCTACTCCTTTCTCATTTGTTTACAAGGCTTACACTTGGGTCACTGACACAGGCTGACTTAAGTCAAGACCTATTACATCCATCCATCGCCCCCGCTCACCTACCAGGCAGGCCATCCTCTAAGGCAGGGGTGTTGACCAACTGATGCACTACGTTCCAGACAAATGGATGCTGGTGATTTTTAACTGGCATATTCTTCCACCTTCCTAACAGAATAAACACTAACTGTTTATTCTACCTTATTAAGACAGGCTGGATGTAATCCCATTCCTTTCCCCTGTATTTCAAGGGATCAAACCTTGGATGGTCCCTTCACCAGATGTTTTCTCTGGTGGCCGCTCACCATGCAAAAGTCGCCTTAGTCTGGAAGTACTGTCAGGGGAATTTCATAAGGCTTTGCCCATATGACCACATCCAATTTACCAAAATAGTCTTGTCACCTATTCTGATTTGTGCTTGGATTTGCTTTTTAAAATTAACTCATCACCCTGATCTTCTTTGCAAGGTGAAGACAGAGCTCTTACTGTCACATTTTATTTGTTCCTCTTTTCCACGCCTGCAGGAGCTAAGTCCTTCTATCCAAGAGCTGCATCAGCTCCTTCTGCCATAGCTGGGAGTTCACATCAAGTTTCACATCCACCACAAACCCAGTTCCTTCCTCCCAGATTTATAACTTTGTGACTAATGCCAACTCAAGCTGCCTTTTCTGTCTTGTGAGTAATAGCGAGTCTTTAGGCAGCAACCGCAGCTCAGCGGACACACAACAATAATTCATTTCCAGGTCTATGCCTCAAGCATGGAGTTAGAGCTCAGGAAAACCAAACCACCCACTTGTATATGCTTGATGTCAGCTTTGCCAGCATCACCTGAGAGCCTCCAAACTCAACAGCTTCACATAAAGGGACTGTAGGCCATAAGCACAGGGAGATGAAGGATGAATCCCTCTTAAGATCTTCCTTGGGACCCAAAGGCATTACATTTTTGTCTCAAGAGCACAAGTATCCTGAGGCCATCTTCAGAGACCCTCCCCAGTCCCTGTCACTGCCAGGTGCTCTCTGCCCTCCAGCAGAAATCATCAGATGGGATCATGACTTCAAGGAGAAGACAAGGCCTGCTGCCATCTGAGTTTCCTCTAAGTACAAGATCATGCCAAGATTGTCTCTGACTTTGAAGGGTTCTGAAACAAAGTCTATAAAGGCCACTGTTTATCTGGCAAAAGCAGGGCAGGCCAGCACACAACTCTCCCACCAATGCACACCTGTGCAAAATTGCATTTGTAAGAATAGCACACTCCCCCTGACACGTGTCAGGGACACATCAGGAGACAGGTGGATGATTTAAGGGAGCCCATCAGAACAGTTCTTCCATGCAGGTCAACAGGAGAAAGCACAACACCTCCCCACAGGCAACAGCACATGGCTATAGAGCCAGAGGTTGTATCACTGGTGGCAGCTAGCTGTCTGCAGTGATCCTCTGCAATAAGCTGGGAATAGAGACCTGCATAGAAACATGAGAGAGCATTGCTTACAAAGGGGGTGTCAAAGCAAGCAACTTCTCTGCACAAAGAATTACAGGGGTGCAGAGGCGATGAGCACACCCAGGGAAGGGATGTGGGTAGCTCTGGGGGCATACAGTCCTTCCAGGGAGTGAGAGCAAACAGATACACAGGAAAGCTCTGCAGCAGTCATTCTTCCAGATAGAGAAAGGCAGGGAGATTTTTCAGCTTGCTGCTCAGATGTAGCATGGCTGTGGTGGTTCAGAAAAGCAATAGCAGAACACACTGAAAACAGGCAGCATGAACCCTGCCTGTGACTGCTTTTTCCTGTGCTGATGCAATGTGTCGCCCTTTCTAATACACAGCCCTTTAAG
Source organism: Emberiza elegans (assembly GCA_024865655.1). Taxonomy (NCBI): domain Eukaryota; kingdom Metazoa; phylum Chordata; class Aves; order Passeriformes; family Fringillidae; genus Emberiza; species Emberiza elegans. Next base: position 18,893,007 of record JALJVW010002597.1, on the reverse strand, counting down.
AGATCCAGCCCTTTCTTTAATGCAACAGCACAAACAGCCAACAGAAATGGAAATCTTCAAAACCTCGCTTTAAGCCAGACCTGTACTACCAACAGCCAGTTTCTCTGGGGAAAAACAGCATGCATAAAAGAAGAGCTCTCTCTCTTCCCAGCACAATAACCATGTGGGCAGAGGCTGCTGGCATCAACAGTTAGACCAAAGCACATCAAGAACAGGAGACCTTGCTCAGATGTAGCGGGCTATGCCAGCAGGATGCTATCTTGCCCATATAAACTGTGTAACCACTCCAAGAGCTTGGCCTGACAAGAGCATTGGGATGTGGGGATACTGTTTCCATTCCCAAACCTGGCTTTAAGAAGGAGTGAAGGAAGGGAGGTGAAAACAGAAGAGGGAGAATGGCAGGCAGTCAATTTCCACATGCAAGAGCCATGGGAAGAAAAGAAGCCTTTCCAGGACTGCTTAGCAATCATGTGCAAGGAACACATAGGGAGCATGCAAACATAGCCCTGTAAAGGGCAGTGAGCACTGTGCAGAGAAACACAGAGGAAAGGATTTGCATCTCTCATAGCAAGCCAGCCTCAGGCTTCCTGCAGCTAATCTGTATTTGGAGCAGAGGGCAGACACCCAGCTCCATGCTGGAAGGACATGAAGTGAGAAGGCAGTGCCAACCACAGGCCTGCAGGCTCAGAGAAAAGCCATTTTATACCGCAAGCCTTTGCTCCACAAGCTTGGCAGTGACTTCACGAATCTCACCTTCTCTGTTGCAGAATGCATACATACAGATGCGTTTCTTTCTCATTCCTTGATTTTTATTCTTCTCCTTTTAACCAACTTTCTAGGCAATGCATCAGGCCTGCCCCCCAACTCACTACCCTGGACAAGCCAGAATGCTTCTGACAGATGAAGGATGCGGGCTGAAAGGTGCCTTCCAGAAGGTCGTGCTCAAGGCAGGTCCTGCACAAATCAACTGGCCCTATGGACAGGAAGGTGAGGGGTCCATCCCACTAAGAGCCTGAGCTGCACAGGGCACAGGAAAGGGAGGAGGACTGCAGTTCTGGGCAGCAGGCACTCCCACAATGAACACAGAGCTATCTTCAGACAGGCCACCTGCCCCACAGTGTGGTTAGAGTTTGGGGCTAGAGTATCAGCACCAGCAACACACTTGCTGAGATCAAAGCGGCAGAGGGACACAGGGACCCCCACCTCTCTCCCTTCCTGGAAACCTGCATTTCAGTTTCCAGCTCAGCCTGTAAGCAAGCTTGAAGCTCCCCAGGTTCATTTCCAGAGCCAGGAGGAAGAACAGACAGCTTTACTGAGATCAGACACAGCCAAACCTTCCTCTGACTCATTCAGTATCTCAGAGGCCATGGCCCATTCAAGGCTCTGCCATTCCCTGTCCCCCCTCCCCAACCATCCCGAAAGACCTGAGATCCTGCAGAGCCAGTTCAGGCAGTAGGAAATCTGCCCCTTTGCTTTGAAGCTCCAAGCAGGGCCTCTGCCTCCTTGTGTGAGAGGCAGTGTGGAGAACAAGCAGCAGGCTGGCACACTGGCCATTTGCTGCAGGAGCTGCTGGACGATGGGGAGGGGGGGTGTGTGTGCATCTGCAGGGCTCGACACTGGGCTACCCAGCAAGCTCTCAGTGGCAGCAGGAGGCAGGAAAGGAGCAGCCTAAGGGACTGTCACCAAGAATTGCTTGGTTCCCACCCTCTGGAAAGCAGCTGCTAGATTAAAAAAGCCTTTATGGTTCTGTCATTCAAGGACATGGATACAAACTCCATTTTCCAAACATTCCCATCATCTTGTCTCATCAGTGCACCACAAAAAGCCACGGGAAAGATCCAGTCCCAGCCTCCAGCAAGCCTTATCATCCTTGCCCATCCCTACCCACGGCAGAGCTCTCAGATGCTTTGATATGCAAATCAGCCACAGGATCCATAACCAGCGCTGTCTGGAATTAACAGCACACACGGAGTACCCTACACCCAGGGCCTCCTCCCTCCCCAAGCACCACACGGCTGCGCAGGCTTCACGTCAGATGACACGGGTCCCAACTGTCTTGGGTGGGAGCGGGAGGTGTTGCCCGCAGTCCTTGGATTTTGAGCACACAGCCTCACCCTGGCCACCAGGATGGAGCTGGGGTGCTCACAGCAAGGAGGCAGGCTGGGCTTGCACCTCGGTGTGGATGGGCAGGAGGCAGAGGAGCTGCCGGCAGGATGCTGCGGGGCTCCCGGTGACCGGAGGCTCACACAAAGTGTAATCAGCAACAGACAAAAACCAGCAGCTCTCAAGCCTTTATTGCAAACCTCAGGCTACCTGCGATTTTCTGGGAGTTCTAGTTCCCAGAATGAAGAGATTTTGTGAAGATTTATTTTCCATGTAAACAATATAAAAACCCCTCCAAGCAAGTTCCTAGCCCACTTTATTACTGCAGAAAGCTGAAAAATATAACCAAGGATACTTTAAGCCCAGAAAGAAAAAAAAATTAAACCCCCATGCAAACTAGAAGCAAAGCACACTCAGGATTTTTCTTTTGTTGTCTCAACTCATGGCTTCAGAATAATTCAGGACAGTTACACTATGCTCTGGTCAAAGGGTGAGAAAATGGAGCATTGGAAAGCCTTCTTGACATGAAAACTGACACCCCCAGAAAATACAGTAGCTTCAGTTCCTTCCAAGGTTACCAAAGACAGGAATAGACAAAAATAGAGCAAACTTATTGCAACAAAACATACTTATGGGTCAAACCAGAGCCTCTTCCCAATCCCCTCAAAGGCACGTTCTTTCATGTTTATTTTGCTCTTTTGGTATCCAGGTGAAGACTGCAGAATGGACTTCTCTCCCCATAAAGATAGCATATTCTTACTACTAAAAGGCTCAAGATGAAAAAGGCCTTCCTCGGTAGATACCAGCTAATTGCAGTCATTAGAAGTAATGCTTTGCTATTTCTGGTTGAATGGAGTCCTCCCGGAGTCAGTTACGAGCTGAGTAGTCAGCTCTGCCCCTCTCAGAAGCATTAAGAGTAATAAAAGCTATTAGGGACTGTACAGTGTGATTGTTTGGAGGGGAGGGGCACTGGTCCCCGCCATGCACTAAAAAGGCTCTGTCCCACACTCAGGTGGGGCATCGGCGGCACCACCCGAAAGGCGCCCGAGCCACGCAACCCTTCAGTAGCTTTGTGACCGCCGCTAATCGGATGCTCCTGCCCCACAGCCCATGGCCTTCCCTGTGCGCTTCCACTAGAGAAGGACACTATGGAGTAGGACACTCTCACAGTAACAGAGAGAGAAGGGACTCCTCTAGGACTATACACAACTAAATTCGCCACCCTGAGCACACACTGATAAGCTTTTTGTTTTTAACCTCTACTATCGAGATGAGCAAGGGAGGGAGGGGCCCACAACCTCAAATTGCCAAAACACCTGCTCTCCATCTAGCTGAGAGCTACCAAACCTGATGAGAACACCGGTGTAACTGCAGCCACATTGCAGATTTTTGGCGTGATGCCCCCTCCAGCAGGTAGCTACATAAAGGGTGCACTCTACAGCAGGAGGAAAAAACCATGGCTTACTGATGTGGAGCGGTTAGCGACCGAGACAAGAGCAAAAAGGGACTGCTTGGCTATCTGGCCACGGACATGAGATGTATCCGACAGCCTTTGTCGAGTATTCCAGGGGAGGATACGCAGGGCAGTATCAGAAAACTCCGCGCTACTCCCACCACCCTTGGAACATCCATCCTGCCGCCCTGCTGCTCTGCTTCACAGCGGTGCCTGCAGGAGCGACGCACAAAAGCCGACCGCAGAAGAGCCGGGCGCGCCGCGGGCAGGGGTCCGGCGACCCCCGAGGTGCACAAACCCGGTTACCCAACAGCAGCCGAGGCGAGGGACGGCAAAGGACAGGCGCCCGGGGGACAGCAGGAAAGCCCGGCGGCCTCGGGGCGGCGGGCGGCCCACGCCGCTCCACGGGCACCGCGCCCCCCGCCCCGCTCCGCCCCAAGATGGCAGCGGCGCCCCCGGCCCCGGCCCGGCCGCCTCCACCGCGGGCTCGGCGCAACGGCCCCGCGCCCGGCCCGGCCCGGCCCGCTCTCAGCACGGCCTGAGGCGCCACCGCGGACCCCCCCCATCCCCGCCGGCAAAAACCCTCCGGGCCTAGAGGAGCCGCGGCCGCCGCGCCCCGCAGTGCTCCATCTGCCGCCCGCTTACCGGCGGCTCCTTACCCCGTGTCAAGCGCGGACGGGCTCTCCCCGGGCCGTGCCGGGCCGGGCGCTGCGGTACCGCGCTGCTCTCCGCCGCCCTCGGCAGCGAGCGACGACCGCTGGGCTCGGCCGAGTTCGGCTCGGTTCGGCTGGGTTCGGCTGCTCTCGGCGAGGGGGCGGGGCCCCGGCAGTGGGCGGGGCGCGCAGCCGCCGGCTCCGCACAGCGGCGAGGGGGCGGGGCCGCGGCGCCGCGCGTGCGCATGGGGGCTGCGCTGGGCGGTAGGGCGCGCGCGCTCCACGCGGGGGTGCGTGGCGGGGCCGGGGACGGGACGGGACGGGATGGGACGGGACGGGACGGGACGGGACGGGACGGGACGGAACGGAACGGGCCGGGCCGGGCCGGGCCGGGCGCTGGGAGTAGCCTAGCTCGCTAACGCAGCGCCCAGCAGGGCCAGTACCCGGCCTTGGCTCGCCGCCGGACCGGCCTGCTCCTAGCACGCTGGCTTTTTCCCGGGTACGGCGCCGGGCCCTCACACGGCCCTGTGACCGAGCGGCTCGGGGCGCGGACGGCCCCTCTCAGCGCTGGGTTGTGCCGCTGCCGTGCTCAACTGTGGGCCCCGGCACTGCCGCCCGTGCCCTGGAGGGAGCCGCTTGCGGGTGCCCCTGGTGCTCTGTGCCCAGGGCTCGGGAGGTGTCAGCCCCGAGCATGAGCTGCTGCTCTGTCCCCGAAGATGCGCGGCGCGAGTTGGAGTGTCGCGCAGCGCGGCACGGGGTGGTGACATCGCGCCGAAGCAGCCGGGAGCTGGAGCCTCTGTGTCGCTTGCACACTGCGCTCCCACTGCAGTGGCCTGGGAGAGAGGGAAAACACTCTTGTGGAGTTCCTGCATGTTCAGAGAGTTTCTTTGCTCAGAATTCGTGTGGGGCTGCGATGCTGGGGTTAGGCTTTTGTGGGCGTGAGTAGTCATGCAGCAAAGTTGGGCCAAAATTCCTGTGTCCTGACAAGCGTGGCATTTACTCGCGTGTGTCATGGGGACTCGGGAAGTGTGGGCACTAGTCTGTGCTTTCCTGGTTATTCTCCAGAAAGCTCTTTTGGGGGTCCAGTGAGTAAATGGAGGCAATTGGGGGAAAAGACTGTATGACGTATTTCTTAAAAGCATGAATTTGATCTTTGTAGTAAAAACAGGTAGGCAGGCCAGCCTTTTTAACGGAGGACACAGATGCTCATCTGAGCTCTATAGGCTTCTCTGGTTCCAGAGCTCCAGGCTTGCCTGAGAGGGTCTTCTTTGGACAGAGAGAGACTGGGTTAAGGGAAGTTTCTGAGCAAGAGATGAGGCTTATGCCACCAAAGCTACAGGTAGCTCTGTACTGCCTTGTGATGAGAGCATGCCCTTGTCTCCAGGTCATGTTTCTCTTAAGCCTGAATTCCAACAGCATTAGGCATCCTTTTCTGGTACAGCTTTATCAGGAAGACCTAGAACCACTATTGTTTTTGTTCTGTGAACAACTAGTCTAGGTCACTTGTTCCTGACGTTTTTTCACGGTCGAGACACAGCTACACATCTCTTCCTTCTTGTGTGTGTTCTCCTTGCCACAGCTCCCCCCAGCGTGGTTACTGCTGTCTGGGTTGTGATTGCCCTTACTAGTTGAGGGCTGGCCACCTAGGTCAGGGCTCGGAACCAAATCTGATCTTGTGGCTTTCCACCATTGTCCGCTCTTGGTACCTCAGTACTTTGAAAACTGGTAGAGACATTTGAGAGGTGATAGCAGTGTAAAATTACAGTGGTGTGAGTAGTTCTCTGAATTCACATGTGATTCCCAAAAGGCAGAGACAGGGGAGAGACCTTTCTTGGCTTCACCTCAAACCCCACAGGCCCACCCACCAGAGAGAACTTCTTGGGCTAATCCAGTATCTGCCCTACTGCTCATTTCTGTGGACTTCACACCGATATTTGTCCTCTCTGTAGCTTAATTTTCTGCTGGTGCACTAACTCCTCCCTATTTTAGTACAGTGCTGTGAATATGAATATATAGGATGATTTTAGGTGTTCTGATATTAGGACAATAAGTACCATATAAGTACTTTAGAATTGTGACTCCTGGGTACTTAAAATGTCAAAAGTAAGTTTTATTTTATGCAGCTCTTTTGTTATCTGCCATTCCTGATCATGGTCTAGAAAATGAGCTTAGTGTTTTGCTTCAAAATTGTAACAGATATACCTGTAATGAGTTTCTGTTGGTAACTTGGAACAGTAAATATCCTGTTTAATAGCTAATCCTATTCATAAACAGTTTTTAAAAAAGACTTAATTCCTCTGTGTGAATCCTGGTCTTTTTGTTTGTCATTAATGTAAAACCAATTATGTCTTGGTAATGAATATCTTGTGTATTTTTAACCCACACACAGCCCTTAATCACATTGTTTCCTTTAGGAGGAGAGCTGTGAATAGATTGAGTCCCCCCGTTCACAGTTGGCTCCTGCAGCTCGCTGTGGCAGACGGTCTATAAATAGACCTGCAGTGGCAGAGTAGGGGTTTAGGCATTTGCGTTGCATGCGCTGTCTTGAGTTTATTTCCTGTGTTTTAATGCTGGATGACAGATGCAGTTCAAATCTTTATGCTGCCTGGAGCATGTCTGTTTTGATCTTTTAAAAGAATAAAGGTGATGTTGGTCCCCACTGTTTGACTGTGCAGATCAGGTCACTGCTACAAAAATGAAGAATATTTTTATCTGGTTTCTTTGGCTTTGACAGCAGTGCTTGGGTAATTGGCCTCAGCATTTGCTTTGCATGCAACATCCATTGGTTTTCCATGGGGCCTGTCTGTGTGGATGACTTGCCAACAGAAAGAAGGAAAAGAAATAGCTGAATGATTATGCAATTAGAGATCTTGGGAATATAGGGAGGAGGGGTTAGTTCCAAAACTTAAAAAGGAAAGTACTCCTGGATTGCCAGGTAATGGCACTCTTTAAAATTAATTTGTTCTAGGATGCAGGCAGGGTAAGAATGGTGCCTTGACTGTTTTTTGGGTGTACACCACTGGTAAGACCTTGGCCAGAGCTGTTGCATGGCTTCTGGAGTGTTCAGATGCAGACCTTTCCAGTGCTCCCTTGGCTGTATTAGTAGAGCAGATTCATGCAGACCATTCTTGTGAGGCACAACAGTGTTTGCTGAAATGAGAAAAGATTCTTTTCTTGTCCAAGTCTCGTGGTGTTTCTTTGGAGATAATGTCACTACATAAAGCTGGGTTGCCAGTGGGAGAAGTCCCAGTCTTGTGTTGTGCCACATTCTGTTGCAGCGGTGTTCATGTGCCTAAAGGCTGAGCTAGCTGAAAACTGATTTACATAAGTGCTAAAGCCAGCTTAAGGGAGGTGATGGAAGTGTGTTGGGGGGACACAGGGCTTCCTTTCTTGGTGCTGTGTGCCCTGATGTAGTGAACCCCAAGGATACAGGAAAAGCTCCTTGGAGAATTGAATGCTGAGTCATCTCTGAGCGGGCGTTGTCTTCTTCCTCTTACCCGACCGTGTTGAGAACCTTTCCTTTAATTAGTTAAGACAATACTATTGTAACCCTTTTAGCTATTGGTCAGTTAAGGAATATGCTTAAACCTGCGGCCATTGGCTGGTTTTGGATCCATGCCAAGGCTATAAAAAGAGCCCTCTGTACCCCCTTTCTTTGGAGAAGAAGAATCGCTGTACCCTTCGTGGACATCTCGAATAAACTTCACTGCGGAATTTCGGCGTATTCTCTTCCCCTCTCTCTTTCTCGTCTGCTTGCCACTGCCCCGAGCGATCCTTCTAGCAGCCTGAGCTGAACTCACGAAAGAGCTGAATCACTTAAGCTGAATATCACTGGCTTGCTAGGAAGGAGCTCGGCGGCTTTTGGTCTCGCTTATCTCAGTCATTGGGTCTCTGCTGGAGACTTGTTTTACTGAGCTAGCTGGGCATACATATGATAATAGTCGGGCTTACCCAGAGAGGTTCTCCCACTATTATTATACCCTGATGTTCATTTATAGTGAGTATGTAATCCTCTCTTCCTTGTCTGGCACATGTCCTTGCTCCGTCACAGTTCCCTGAGGTGGTCTACTCATGCTGTACATGGATCTTTCGTGTTTTCCAGTTTTATTAGCTGGGATGAAACTTTCCAGAATTTCTCCATTCAAAGCCACTCAAGATTTCAGCAAATACAAGTTAGTTCTTTAATATCAAGGAAAACCACTGAAGGTGATAGCTAAGCACTTGAAAATGGTGCAGTGGATAAATAACTTCCATATGTTTATAACTGGTGAAGAGTTTCTTTGTTGAGCAGTGCTGGAATTTTATGTCAGTCTTTTGCACTGAATGGGGTAGGGCTGAAGGGCCCTTGAGAAGAGTATTTGCAGTAGCAGGTTACTGCATGCTCAAAAGTAATTCAGTGAAGTAGAAATAGGGTCATTTTATGAATATTTGATTAACAAATTCCTCACCTTTTTCTGAGTGTTACTTTGAGCTCTTGTCTGAGGTCTGTGATAACTTTTAACAGATATGTGGAGAGGGGCAGAGTGTCTCTGTGACTGTGATTTTCATGAGATAGAGCCATTACTGGAAATTAGGGGCTGCAGGATAGAAACAGCGAGAGATTCCTCTGCATGGTTCTTTATTGCTGCTTTGGTGCAGCTATGAGTGGTCAATGTTATATCAATAGTTGCCTTTGAGGCTTCTCATTTTAGGATTGTGTCTGTTTAAATACTGCTCTTGCATAGCATGGAAAACTTGGAAATTAATCCTGCTTGAGCAGGAGATTGGACTAGATGACCTCCAAAGTCCCCTTCAAAGATAAATCCTTGGTCAGGAGTGTATTAGTGACTAAGTACTAAGCAAGTGGTGATGTTCTGTCTGTCCTGGGTATTTTGGAGTGCGCTCCTGCCTGTATCAGTTGGGTAGTACCAATGGCAGACTTCTGGGAATTCCTGCAAATTTTGCTGTGCTTGAAGGTTATGGGCTTACTTTTCCCATACACCTGGGGGCGCTGAAACCTGGTGACCTGCGAAGAGCCACTTTCAGAAGCAAACTTGGATCATATACATTCCCTGTGCCCAAGTGCAGCTTCCTCTGAGCTTTTTTAAGGCCCCCTGGTGTGAGGCAATGTGTGCTGGGAAGGAGAAAAGTGCTGGGGGTGCTGGGGCTGATGGCTGTCATCGATTTATAGCAGCTCTTCAATTCTGGCACCAGCTTGGGAGCGTTCGTGTGGCAGCACCAAGTGTGCCAGAGTGAACGGCTTCTGTGCCCTTCAAAGCTTGATTGTTTAGTAATTAGCAACTCCATTGGGGGAAACTGAGGACAGGAGACATGAAGTTCACAGCCACAGAGGGATGAAATTCGGACAGAGTCTGGTTGAGGAGCACCTGGAGTCAGACCCAGACTATTGGCTGTTCCTTTCTAGAAAGGAAGCTGGCATGTTACAATAGCTGAAGTTGTGATTCACTCTTCAAGTGTGTGAACACACTTGCACCCTTGAATGCTGTTCTTCATGCCATAGATGCATTCTTTTTTTCCCTCCACCCTGAACCCTCCTGCTAATTGGAAGCATCCCCCCTGTTTACTCAGTTGCTAACAGGATGCTTCATACCAAATAATCAATCATAAGAAATTTCTTAGCTTGTGACACATCTTAATGTACCGAGGAATGATTCTTAGCTGAGAAGGGGATACTGAGTCATCTGAAGAAATAAACAGTCCTTGGACACTTAATGCTGTTGCTGCTTCCGCTGGTAGTTTTGTAACTTCAAACCTTCACTGCTGCCACGGGGTAGAAACAAACAGTGACTTCTCCCAGGAGTGATGAGTGAGTTCAGAATTTGTGCAACACTTCAGCACATTTTAGATCTGCTTCAAGCACATCTGGCTGTGCTGGTCCTGATGCTGCTGTCCCTTTGACAGCAGGCAGAGCCTGCAGCTGTGCCTGCCTTGTCATGAGCTAACAGACCTCTCTTATTGGTCTTATGTAGTGGTGAGGATGAGCAGACACGCCTTCTCCAGCCACCAAGGCTACCATGCCTGCTGGGAAATAGAGATGGGGGTGACAGTGCTCTCTGAACTCCCCAAGAAGTGTCCATGAAAGACAACAGAGAGGCCAACTTGCTGCTGCTGTTTTGGGTTTTGTAGAGGGATCCAAAGGCTCATTGTGATTCTTTCACATGGGGAGACAGCACACTCACATGCAGAAGAGGACACAGGCAGATGGTGGGCTTAAAGCAAGTCAGCATAGTTGAACTTGCTTAGAAATCTGAGCAGCAGCAAGGCCAGGTATTGGACCTTGATTGCCAGCAGCACTGTAAATGCAACAGGGCCTTGCTGTCATTAGGCATTAGCATCACGCAGGTAAAGACATGTGGCATAAACACAGCATTTTTGGAGTCACATTTCAGAGAGGAGACTGTGGAAAAGCCCTCAACTCATTTGAGGATCATCTACCCCACAGAAAAGTGGCTTTTTATTCTTTTCCAAACCTGCCTGTTTGACAGAGTTGGTTTGCCACCTGTGTTTTGCTCAGGTAGCACCACTCAGAACTGCTGTGGTGCACATCCTGTGCTTTTCATCGTGCTTTCAGGTAACACTTGATTTGTAGAACAGCTGCAAACCCTAAAACTTACACACATCCCCAAGTAAGCAAACACATTGGAGAAAAAAAAAAAAAGGAATTAAGATTTAGGCTGGACTTTACTTGGTTGTATTAAGAGCTGTGGCATTGTCCATTTGAAGGCTCTGTGGGTATTTTTTTCCCCTAGAGAAGTTAACTCAGCTTTATTTTAAAAATAAAGCTAAAAAAATGGCTTTACAGTGTATTACTATAGTTTGGCCCAAAACTCATCAGAACTGTCAGAGAGAGATGAGGTCAATGGATTTTTAGTGTTTCCTTTTGAAAGGAGAGAAGCAGAGCACGTGTTGGTCACCCTGCCAAGGTCACAGCAAGCTGTGTCACATGCTGGTAGTTGCAGTCAGGTGGAAAGTCTTAGCTGTACCTGAGCTGGCCTGAAAGAGGCCTGGCTCTAGGTCTGTGTTGTTTCCTTCCTTCACTTGGATCTGCCGGCATAACTGCCTGGGTCATGGCTCCCTAATGATGTTTGGGAAAGTGATCTGGGTTCAGATAAGCCTTTGTGACTGTGCACGCAAGCTGGTCCCAGTCAGTCCGACAGAATGGGGTTAGGGATCCGCCACAGACGTAGGCAGGGAGGAGGGTGTGGTTCTCAGTGAGGTTACCCTTGTGACCCAGCTCTGCTGCGCTCAGGGTGGTGTGCTGTGTACAGCAGCATGGAGTGAGCACTGCAGAGGTACAGGGAACTCTTCTCTGGGCAGCCTGAACAGGGCAAGACTGGCAGCTGTGTAACTGTGTCTCGTAACAGGCTGCTTAACACCTTTATGTGCTAAGAGAGAGCGTGCCCTCACCAATGGAGCTCTGATTGTTTCTTGCCTGGCAAATTGCTTCCTGAAGCTGTGATGCCAGTCTGTAGGTTATTTGGCCTTTCCCTTGGTTTTCTAGGTAACCTTGGTAGCTTTTACAAGTAACCATGATGGCTTTTTCTGGGCATTGCAGCCTCTAAACCAGTTCACATCTGAAATTCTCAAACCTGCTTCTTGTTACATGATTCACAGTGCGCACAGAAGGGCCCTTACCTCTGTGTCTAGGAAACTGCAATGCAGTGATACTGAATCCAGCTTTGTAGTATACGTGTCTGAATTAGATTGTCTCCTGAATTCAGGCAGGGGTTGTAGATCTGCTTGTAGTGTGCTGCAGCTGCTGCTACCACTCTGTGTCCTGTGGATTGCAGAATCTAAATAGGTGCTGAGGCCCTGGTGTGTGATTCATATAAAGGAAAGAAAGCAAACCAAATTCTGTCCATTTTCCAGAGTTAATAATTCTTTTGTTTCTTACGCAGGGTTGGCTACCAAATGGCTCTCTTGAATAGACAGGTTGGTTTATCCTTAACCCATCTAAGCAGTGCTGTGATCCAACGACAGTTCAGGTAACTTTCACATTTTGCTTTTGTTCTCTTCAGAATGTTTCATGGTTGGAAGAGATGCTGTTAAGTTGATCAAGAATAAGATACAGCATTTGTAATTCAAAAGGGTAATAATTTTTTTTTTAAAATCTTGCACTTGTCCTTTCATACGTTAAAAAGTGAGCCCAGACACTCCATTTGCAGGTTCCTAGCATTCTGCATTTTCATATGTATGTAAGGAGGCTTTTAGGCCTTTGACAGTGATGCATGGGCCTGCAAGTAGAAGTTGAAAGTGTCTGTGTTTCTCATGTAAGTGCAAAAAAACCCAACAGTGAGCCCCTGCTGATGCAGAGCCAATTACAGTGCTCAAAATTATTAAACAGTTTATAATTTATTTAGAATAAAAATAATCTGAAAAAATACTTTCTCATACTTAACAGTGTCTATTTTGTTATTTTTCTTTTGTTTCTTGCTCCAGGCTCTAGGCATTTAAAGTTTTAAATTTATGGATTTCATGTTTTACAATGTCTTGCACAAATCTTAGAGTTTATTCCCACAGTACACTCTGCCAATTTGGGGAATCTCTAACTCTTTGAAGGGTCAGGGCTTCAGTTTAAAGGATGAGAATAGTCATTCCCAGGATTGTTGTCTAGAGGGGGGATTAAGACATGGGCTAGGTTGTGTGATAGTCCCAGGAGCTATCTCAAGGAGGTATCCAGGTGTTTCTGGCTTTCTCTTTAAGTGAGCTGCATGAGAGCATTGGCCAGCATACATTTAAAGCATGTATAACTGACAGTGACAGGGAGGTGAAGTCCAGTCCATAGAGGTGACTGTGGCAGAAATCAAGAAAAAAAGGGAAAGAAAAAGTTCTCCCAGTGCAGTTATTATTGTCTAGTGGTTCCTGGACAGTCACATTTATATCTATTTGCTACTGCTGTGTTGTACACTTGGTCCCACTGAGGTTTTCCCTGCTCCTTCCTGTGACAACACTTCTCTTTTTCCAGCCTCCTCCCTTCTGCTTTCCTTGTTGTGCAGCCACAGATGGCGGGCAGAGGAGAGAGAGTGTGGTGTACCACAGTCCCTGCCAGAGGATGGGATGGGACTGGACGGGATGGCATGGCTGGTTGCAAGGATCAGTGACTTCTGAGAGAGAGAGGAAATCTAAAGGAGGCCTCTACTGTGGGAAACAGATCTTGAAAGGCAGTGCTTGACCTCTGGAGCAGTTGGACTAATGCAGATTGACTCCACTGTCCTTCACATGTGAAAAAATTCCTGCTTCAGCTGATGTCCGTCCACACCACATTTGGTGTGCATGCTCATCTTTTAGATAGCTTTGCAAATACAGGTCTTTCCTCTTCAAGGGATGATGGTCCCTCTTTACTTTACACACTTTTGAAAAACAAGGTGAATGGCTAGGTTGCTTCCATATGCTGTCACTGAGTAGTTCAGCTGGCAGCAGGTTGGCATTCCTGCAGCTCTGGCCGGCATGTTTCTAGTAGCTCATTGCGAAGCAGTTATCTAGCAGCCGAGAGGATCTTCCTTCTTTTCCAGTGGTGTGTTTGGGTGTCATTTGAAGACGAGCAACAAATCCCTTGAGTTTGAGCTCACTGAATAAAAGAATAATGGTTTCTATAAGGTAGTAGGTTCCTGCTGTTTCCAAGAATATTCAGAGTCGGACCTAGCAACTAGTACTGTGCAGTTTATTTATGTTTCTTACTCCCACAAAGCAAGCATACAGAAGAGACTGTGTCTCTCTGGATTCCTTCTTCATGGGGAAGGTGGTGATCTCTTAGATTCTAGTTGGGAACAGCTTAGGACAGCCACAGCAGGACCTCAGATGTCTTACTGAGAACAAAATAAACTCACAGACTTCAGTGAAAGGAAGGTGGATCATAAAAGTCTTTAGTGCTGGGTACTGTGTGCAAGATTGAAGGAGCCTGACTTGAGTCTTAGCTTCCTGCAGGCTTTTTGAAACAGAAGTGAGCACATTTTTGTAGTTTGTAGATTGAAGCTGCATCATCTGCAGTTGCTAAAAAGCCCATGGTACGCAAGCCACTCTTCATGCCATCTTTTAGTTGTGTTTCAGAGTTGAAAGGTCGTTTTGTATTTGACATTTAGTAAAGAGTGTGCAAAGCCGCAAGTAGTGTCTGGCTTTCAAAGAGCACATTGAATGCAGTCAGTGTGTCACCCGTATGGTATATATTTGTTGTTGGTGCTTTCTGAGTGGCTTGTGTAATGACAAGATTCTGTTCTGGGTTTGCCTTTGCTCCCCAAGGATTATTGAGGAGATCTGTCTCTGATTCTCTCTCCTGTCTTTTGGTAGCATCACTGGAGTGTGCCAAGCAATACAGAAACTAACCCGCGTGCGAGTGGTGGACAACAGCGCCTTGGGGAACACCCCTACCACCGGCCACCAAAATGTATCCACGTCTATAACAAGACTGGAGTTGGCAAAGTTGGAGATAAGATCCTTCTGGCTATCAAAGGAGAAAAGAAGAAGGCTTTAATTGTAGGGCACAAGATGCCTGGCCCCACCATGACGCCTAGATTTGATTCCAACAATGTGGTACTCATAGAAGATAATGGGAACCCAATAGGCACTAGAATAAGAACACCAATACCCTATACACTGCGAAGAAGAGAAGGCGAGTTCTCCAAGGTATTGGCCATTGCCCGCAACTTTGTGTGAATGCTGAGAGGTCTTCAGCAATCCTTTCATATCCTTTCATGCAGTAGCTGTTCCTTGGTCCTTTTCCAGAACTGGTGAAACATGAAAAAGCTGATGTTCATCAAGAATATCTCTTCCCTTTTAAGAATTTCAAGCAACTAATTTAAATATTGAAATAGTTTATTTTTCTCCAAAAGAAGGTTGATTTATTTCACAGAACACCTGCAGTATGTTTGGGAAATGATCCTTCACCCTTACTCCTCCTGTGGTGTTAATCTGGTCTGTCATCATTAAAATGAGACCATGAGAATCCTTGTGTTGTATTGCTTATGTTCTCTTTCCCCTATTTCTGCCTTTCCCAGTTCCCCAGGAATAAGACTCAATCCCTGGCCCAGTGATACTGGGGGTCTACAAAACGGATTCACTGGGGGGATACAAAACGGAGTAGGAGAGAGAGATAATGAACTATGGGTGCTTTTGGCACATTCAATAAAAAGACTGGTTTCTCTCTTTGCTTAAGAGAAGTATTAGAATCAGGAGGGCACGGTGGCCTGCCACATCCGTCAGCGGTGTGTGCTTGAACAGGGCATGCCAGAGACGGGGAAGCAGAAAGTAGGAAGGGGAGCTGAAGGGGGAGCCAGAGGGTGATCTGAGATGCAGCCTGTGCTCTCCACCTGACCAACCCCTGAAAACTGTGTTCTCAGATAAATGCAAGGGCTGGGTTCAGACTGAAAGGTCCACAGAAAGAAGCTTCCTTTTGGCCTGCTTCTTGGGACCATTGTCAGACATCATCTTTGGTGGGCTATTAGTGAGGTTGGCTGTTGACCAGTTCCCTAAGCTTAGGCACAGCAATGGGCAAATGCTACTCTGTTGCTTTCAGGACTGGTTGGGATCTAGGAGCCAAAGAGCTGCAGAGAAACATGGTGCTCATGACGGGTGAAGGGACATCAGTGCAGAGCACTCATAGACATAGCGGTGCTGGGGAACAGGGTGCAGGGGGCGCAGTCAGCAGCAGTTAGGCTGTTCCTCACAGGTCGGGTGGCAGTGGTGGCTGGCTGCTCCTTGCCCTTCTGCCTTCTCTTCCCCTTACTCTGGGAAAGCTCCTTACTTTGGCTCTGCATTGCCTCAGTGTGAAGATCTAAAGAATGCAGAGCTATTGCACACTCCAGTTACTCCTTGCAGATGTATCTGCCCCATGGTCCTCACTGTGAAATCCACATTGTGTTGCAGAAAGTGAGCCCTGCGTCCCCTCCAACTCCATTACTTCAGGTAACACACAAAAGATTATACTATAAGTTTAATTTCAATATTAACCTTTAAGTAATGGTGCTGTCCCACTAAGTAAAATTTCCCTGTGAACTCAGTTCTGTGGGAAAGCTGATTCATGCTGCTGGCAGCATGTTCCTTGTTTGCTGTTGTCTGGGGGCTGGGGAACGTTGGGTCCACATCCTCTGTGCCCCATGGGCATTGCCTTTAAGCCCTGGGCTTGCCTCCCCCATAGGTGTGTGCCCAATGGCACAGCAGCAGAGCAGATGCTCGCCCGGTTGAAGTCTGTGTTTACAGTCAATCTGAGTGCAGTCAACTTCCAGGAGGAACTCTGTGTGCTCAGAGATGTTGATACTGTTTTTCTAAGTGGGACAGTGAGCAAACTCTGCGTGGCAGTCACAGTGAAAAGTGTGACTGGCCTCCCTCCCTTGGGTGGGTTTTGCTTCAGTGTCAATTGCATGGCACAGCCTGATGTCTCAAACATTGTCCATTGCCCTTTTTTTTCATGGTTAGATTTGTTTCTGGGTCATATTTGGAGTAGAAAAAGGGTATATGCTTTTATGCAATTTTAGGGAAAGTGTTTATGCCACTCAATTGCTCTGAGGTCTTTAGAAAACCTTCTACAATTTTTGAAACTCCTCCAACCCTGATGAACACATAAACAAATACTTTTATAATTTTTAATAAATCATAAGCAAATTGACAGGTCTGTCCTGGCCTTCCTGCAGACAGAAAGAGCTCAGCCTTCCTTAAATTAAGTGCTTTTGAGAACAAAAGAGAAAAATGCCTTCCACTAACACTAAGTGCTGGAGAATAGAATTTGAAGTAGCACTTTTATGGGATATTTTGTTTCTGTGCACAGTCTGTGGGTAGAGACGAAGCGGATTTCACCCCAGCTGAATACCTCATTCCTGCCTAGCCTGGTTTATAATTTGTTTGAAGGGACACTTTACTGTGAGATTTTTGCTTAACAACAACTCCAGCCTCAAAGCATCAACCAGCAGGACCTGGGCGCCTGCAAACAATCCTTGTTTTTCTTGTCCTGACCATAGGGGCTATGAATCTCTCATGGGATGCCAGACCCTGCTGTTTGGATATTAAACATTTCACATAATATTTGCTAATAACTTTCCAGCATTTTGCTGAGGAAGAGGTCATGGGGAGAGGGCACGAGAGGAAGTGGGCAAGACAATGCGGCATACTTGAGATTAAAATGTGAAGTGATGCTTTAGTTCTAAGTAAACTGATACGTGTGGAACTAAGTCCTTAATCTCAGAGCTTAATAAGCAAACATGCAGACAGCTAAGCTAAGCATATCCCATAGTGTGTCTCCTGCAGTTTTTACCTGTCTTCCCTGATGAGGAATATGGTCTCAGCAGAAATGCCTGGCTTGTGTTGACAGCTCCGTGCTTGGCAAGTTCCAGGTGTTGCCTGTAGCAGTATCTCTCTGAGGGGAAAGGGTCCAGCTCGTGGATGAGGCCATATCCTGCTGCCGCCCATCCCAGAGCTGTGGGCCCTGCCATAGCTGCAGGATGGTGAGCTCTGGCAGCAGAGACTGTGCAGGCAGGGGCAGATGGATGGGGCCTTTCCCAGGCAGATGTGGGTTCTGCAGGTTCTCCATCTTTTCCTTTGAGCAGACCCTGCTCAAGGATCCTCATTTCCAGGTCCCCTCTTTTGTTTCTGCACAGGGGATAATACCTGCTTGCTTTCAACTTCCAGGCTGTGCTCTGCTCTGTTCTAGAGTCTTCTGAGCAGTGAGCCAGTGCTGTCTTGGGAGCAGCTACTGGGTTTTTTGTGCTCTGGCTTGGGGCATCCTTCTTTGGGATCCACTGAAGCTGAACTCTCCAAAAGGGAGGCTTTTCCTTTTCCATCCATCCTACAAGGAAAGCAGGTGTGATTTCCTCCCTGTGTAGCAGTTCTTCCTGTATGCTCTTTTTTTACAGGATGGCTACAGGCAGGTGGAATGAGTCCCTCGGAGGAGGGAAGAAAAACCAAAACACTTCCTATCTCAGCTGCTGACAGAAGGTCACTTTCTCTCCTGGTCCCTATGTATTATTCTGGCATTAATGTGCTTCTATATAACAATAGAAAAAAAAATCCAGGATGACACCTGCTTAGGAAGAATTCTCTCATCTCCTGTGCAGCTTCTGGGGGAGCTGCCACCTGCTGCAAAGGGAAGGGGAAGCCAAAGGCAGAGTCCTGGAGTCTTCTTGCCTCATTACAAATGTGACCCCACTTCAGTTCCAACTGGGTCTTTGGGTTACTCTACATTCCCATGTGTTTGGATATAGGATTTGCATCAGCTGAAGCTCCCAAGAGGATGCCTGTTTGCTGGTGATGGTGGGGACTTTGTGCCCAGACATTCTTCCATGTCTGGAGTTGGGGAAGAGGTGTCCTTTTTAGGGCATTCTGCATGACTAGGGAGAGATGGCCTTTGGGAAGATGCTTACCCATGAAGCCATGTGATGAGGCCGGGGCCTGGAAAAAGACAGGCAAGCACTGGGGATTTACTGGCCGTGAGAAGAGGTGTCCCTGGAAGGAAGCGGGCGAGACAGATTATCGTGGAAGGATGCGGCAGGGAGCTGATGTCTTCCATCTGCTTGGAGACTGAGGCTGGGAGACAGGCGGCCCCGGCTCGTGGCCCTGTGCCAGCAGGGCGGATGGACCCCAGAGCTGGGGGGAGCAGCTGGTGACTTTGGGGGCTGGGAGGAGGGGGAGAGAGCTGAAACCCCAGCCGAGCTGGGGGTGATGCGGCCGGGACGGGCCGCCCGGCTCGGCTGGCAGGGCTGCGGGCGGGGAGCTGCACATCCCCGAGCGGGAGGCTAGATGGCAATGTGGCCGTGTGCGCCCGGCAGCCTGCCCCGGCCCCGCGGGCCCCTCCGCCTCACCGGCGGCACGGAGTCCCCCTCGGCCAGCACGGTCCCCGCCCGCCCGCAGCAGGCCGCGGGAAGCATCTGCGGGGACCCAGCCGGACCTGCTCCCTCGGGAAAGGACCCGGGGAGAGCCAGGGAATTCTGACTGCTTTTGAGCCCTGTGTCCGCGGAGGGTTGCTGGGTGACCAGGGGCGTCAGGGTCTAGGAAGATCACCGGGAAGATCGGTCTGCAAAGCAGCGTTCTGGCTGCCGTGGGGCTGGCAGCTGGCTGGGAAGAGGAGGGACAGCAGCAGGATGCTGCTCATGGGTTGCAGGGGGCTGTAAAACAGGAGTCAGGGCTGAGCAGCGGGGAGGCACAGCCTGGCTCTCCTGAGAAGCCCTGAGCTGGGCCACTCTCCTGATGCAAAACAAGCCCTCAGAATGCACTGTCACTCTTTGCTGGGGTCTTCCATGTAGAGGCAGATGCCAGATCTCCTTTCCTGAGGGGAAGGCATGCCGAGCCTCAGGTTTGCAGGCTGAGCCGCATTTTCCACCCAGCCGCACACAGAAGCGGTGGCAGGACCCTGCTGGGCCCTTCTGAGGATACAAGTGAGGCCTGTCCTTTTTTTAAGTGTCAGCGTCTCATCTGAATGTGGCTGTGCTGCCTAGCGTTGACATGACCCAGGAAGAGCAAAGAGGACAGGGAAACAGCTGGACACCTGTTTATGTCCTGCCGCTACTGTTCAAGATAGACGAGGGCAGGGGAAGAGTGTCCATCAGGGAAACTCAATGGGCTGGACACTTGCACTGGGAAACACAGAGGGGGTAAAGGGGCAAAGAGTCGGGAGTGAGGGAAGGGGGATGGGGCTGGCACCGCTGCCAGGGCAGAGCCCCAAGGTTACAGCTTGTATGGTCACTGCCCAAAGGGCTCTCTCCTGCGTGCGTTAGCACCAACTACAGCCTTGCCACCTCATTTTCTGAGTAGTTTCTCCTGTTCTACAGCATAAGAAATGGGGTGCTGAATGACACTGAATCTAGTCTGAATGCTGTTGCAGTGGTGGAGCCTCAAGTGAGCATGCCAGGCTAGTCAGCTTATCTCAGAACTTATCAAGGATAGAGGATGGAAACTTTCCTAGGCCTGTCACAGATACACCCTCTAACAAGAAAATAGAGTTGGAAAGCTCAGGAGTGTCTAGCCTAGAAAGAAGAAAGATTAATGAGCGCTCATGACAGAAGGATAAAAAGGAAGGATGTGGAGAAAACACATCAGACACATCCATTCACCTTCTGTGAGAGTGCAGTAGAGGCAGTGCTCAATCAAAAAGGCGGTTGGAGGAAATAAAATTACATTTTTTTCTTTTTTCCTTTCACCCAAAGCACAAGATGCCTCATGAAGTTAATTGCTCTGGGGCTTCACTGCTCAACAGAGCTCGAAATGAACCTGGATGCTGGCCTCCATGCTGGCTACAGTGAGTGTGCTCAGTGTGAATAGTGTACACACCCTCCTCGGAAGACTGGGGAGTGATGGGTCCCGTTATTGTGGCATAGACACAAAGACAGGCTGTCCCTTGGGCCTTGGAAATGTGAGCTTGCTTTGCAAGTGTCTGAAGGCTGTAAACTCCATGAACCAAATGCAGCTCCTTCAAAATAAACATGCAAGCCCCAAGGTACAGCATGGCCTAAGGCAGAGCCTGTGAAGGACATCCAAGGTCTTTTGTTACAAGGCTGTGCCCCACATCCAGCCCGCCCTCTAGCTCAAACGAGCTGCTCTTCATAGCTATGGCTGTGGACTATGAGGGGCACTGGTGACCATTCCCCAGGGCCAAGGCCAGGATATGGACAAAAATGTCTTCTTCTGATGGCCCCCAGTTGTGTCTATGGCACCACAATGTGGCTTCCCATTTAGATACATCTCTTGGGATTAAAAGATTTGTTACTCTAGCTTGTAAGACTGGATGCTGACCATGGATGAGGTGAATCTTTCTCACATTTCTGGGGCAATATGATGCAGTGATTGGAAGTCATGGTGCTCCCTTCTTGGCTCCAAAATGAGTCATGCGAATTGGGAAAGCAGCAGTCAAACATTAGGGGTGGCATGTACTGCTGGGGAGCATGTTTCACCCATGGAGGAGGAGCTCAGGTGTTCCCTGATGTCCTGGTCCTGCCAGGTTTGGGCCTGCTCACTCAAACAGGCAGCACATGTTGGGATGGGGCACAGAGAGGTACCGTGGGGTGAGTGATGCCCAGTCCACTCTGACGGCGCAGTCGCAGTTCCCTGGAGGCACTGAGAACACCAGACCACCCTAGGTTCACCAGGGATGGCAAAGCTGAACAGACCAGAATGTGTTTTTTACTCTTGTGCTTCAGGCCACCCCTAAGGGAGCCTTGCTGAGGGCCATCAGGTGCTGTTTTGTCCTGACCTTTTGTACTTCATCCCGAGCATCTAGCTAGGATGCACGGGAGGCTTGGGAAGGGGGTGCCCATCTGCAGTGCAGGAGGACCTATTACTTCTGCAGGAAAAGCTTTTGGGGGGGTTTTGTATTTGTGCTTGACTGGAGCAAAGACAATGGTTGTGTGCTGCCCAGCCACCTGAGCTTCACTCCTAATCATGTTTACTTTCCTCTTCAGAACAATGCTCAAGATTCCCTGTGGGTGTCTGGAGAAGGGTAGGAAAGGCTCTAGTTCACAGGCAGCAGGAAACTCTGCTTGGAGAAGTAGAAAGTGAGGAGAGGAAGTGGTAGGGTGGTAGATGTTATCTTTGCCCTTATTTCCAGGGCCTGACTCTTGGACATTCTTCCAGAGGCTCTAGACAGCTCAAGGACGCCTCCAGTCCGTGTTTTGTAATGCTAACATCTGTAAATAGCTGGTTTGACCGGCTTCACTAGTCCCACACTTTGCCTCAGCTCTGCCTTGTGGAGGAGGAATAGGTTCCCAGGACGCCTCCCCTGCAGTGGGGTGGGCTGAGGACATGGGGACCTCCAGGGCATCAAATGCAGCCCTGCAGAGGCAGTTCCCTCATGAAAGCTTGACAGATCAGGCAGTGGAACCTGGGGGAGAGGGAAGCCAGGCTGCCCTCCTGCCTGCAGGGGAGGATCTCCAAACACCCATCAGGCTCTGTGGACTGGATCCACTCTTCCCCTACTCCCTGTGCTCCCTTCACTGCTGGTGTCTCCACTTTGCCAGCCTTTCTTGCTTGCTGGAAAACTCAAGGGAAAAACACTGCCAATGCAGAGTGATGGCTGGCAGGCAGTACCTTGTGTTTCTGTGGGAAGCTGAACAAACATTAAGCCTTTTAAGAATGGGGAAATGCAGCATTGGTGGGCTGTCCTGTGCAAATTTTGGGCCACGTGAGGCTGAGCTAAACTGCTTTCTACAACCTCCAACTACTGCTTTGTGGATGGTTGAAGGATGGGGAAGAGCCCTGAGAAATCCTTGGCAGATGAGAGGGGTTCAAGTTCAGAGCAGTGGGGCTGCATAACCTGGGAGGCATATGCTGGGAGGTTTTAGGGCAGGTATTCTGTGCTGCTCTGGTGCTGTGCAAAGGCTGAGTGCTGCTGAGATATAAAGGGACTACCACCCCAAAAGACTCCAGAGCTGGTGCACAAGCTCTGTGTTTCCTACACTTCAGCAGCCAGGCTTTTACTGACTGTGGGGACAAAAGATCCCACATGAATTCTGTTTTTTCCTACATGGACTGGGGGGGGGGGGGACATGGATAGGGGCTGTTTATCATGTCAAGAGATTATAGTTACCTAGTTTATGGCAGGGATGCTACTGTGACCCTTTAAAGGATGCCATGCAGCACTAGACCAACAGTTTGTGTGGTCCTTGGGGAATGTCTGAAGTACAGGCCTGCTAAGAGAGGTGCAGACCAAACCCAGGCTGCATTCATGGCTCCAAAACCTGCCACTTTGTTATGGGGTCGTCAGTGGATTTTAGCATGCACGTGAGGCTGGTGTTTGCCTTTCTTTGTCCATCTGTCAGCCCACCCCTTACCCTAGTTGCTGTCTTGTGCCCATCCCATTCAGCAATGCATACACTCAAACCAGGACCACGCACTGGTGGGACAAGCCCGTATGATTACCCAGTCCTTTCTGCACATCCCTCTCACCTCTGAGTTCACCAGGCTGTGCCTCAAGCCCGCCCTCTCCCCCTCCAAATCACCTGTATTTAAGGGACCATTCAGGCAATAAGCCAAGTCTGATGGCTCCTATGCCCTCCTCTTGAGATGCACCAGATTTCAAGAGGAAGGGGTTACATTGCAGAGCATATACTAATGCATCTACTTTAGCCATGGGCTCTGTGGTCCCAGAGAAGGCAGCAGGAGGGCTGTGCTGCAGTTGTGTCCCCAGCAGTGTGGCAGACTCACAGCAAGGCTCAGCTCACACAGGTCTCAGCTGACTCAGTTTCACGCACCTGGCACTGAACATCAAGGGTGGATAACCTACCCAGGGCTGGCAATCTCCTCACCCTGGAGGCTGAGTTTATTGACCCAGTACCTGTAAGGTCAAGTGCTTACCTGGTGGTGCAATGCAGCATCACCTCATTGACAACACAGCCTCCCAGCCCTGCCCAAGTTCTGTCTCCGAGCACTATTCACTGGCCTGCCTTTTTAATTAACAGAATCCAGGAGTTTGAATGGGCTTTGGGTTGACTTTCTACCGAGTCTCAGCCTGGTTTGGGTGCTGACCTCATAGGTGCTGAGATCTGCTGGGGCTGTGGCAGCCTGTGGCTCAGCTGCACTGAGACATCAAACCGGAGCCGAAAGCCCCTGGTGCCATGCAGAAGGGTTAACAGTCTGCTTGCTCCCTCTCTGCTTCAGAGAGCTTTGTTCATTGGAGTATTAAATTCCACAGCTGTAAATAATCTGCAGCAGGAGAGATTATCAAGGCCTTGGGAAGGAGCAGCTTTTATTAATAAGATCAGTTCTCCCTGAGAAGCATCACGTAGTCGCTCTCCACCCTTTCCTCGCTGTCTCACCAGGCACTGCCACGGCCCAGCTTCCCCACCTCCATCCTATGCCACCCATCCTCCTGCCATGCTCCCTCTGTCTTGCTATTGCTGATTGGTAAACATGGCTCTTCACAGCAACCAGCAGTGCAGGCTGGAAATGCTCCCCATGTCACCTGAGATGTAATTGTGGTTTCTGTGGTGGGTTCAGTGCTGGCCACATGGCCAGGGTACTGCTAGCCAAGGTGGGAACATGGTGGGATGCATCCTTGCTGGATAGGAGTGTGGTACTTCTTGCCATCATGGCACATGCCCCTGTGCCAAGCTGGAGGCTGCTCCACCTCTGACTCCTCCAGGGATATGGCTGTGGGCAGGTGCAGCATGCAGAGCTTGGATGTGGTTTACCATGGCTGTCCCAGGAGCAGAAAACAGACCTAGAGGGTGTTTAAATGAAAAAAACTTTCCTGGTAATTTAGAATTGTGTGGTTTGGTGTCTGGGAGCTTTTCCCAGAGCATCCTATGTCAAGACAGGAAGATGCCCAGGATGGACTAGGCTCTAGCTGGAAAAACAGCCTAAGAGAGGCTTTTTAGGATGAACACCAGGGCTTGGCCCTCTTTCAAGCCTCCCAGTCCCAGGGCATTCCTCACTTCTGCATGAGGAAGGGTCCCCTTGCCTAATTCTTCCTCAAACCCTACTCCCCCTCACAAGTAATTTCTGTCTTAACACTCCAGCAGTGATGGATCTCCTCTGCCAGCAGAGCTGGGAGCCCAGCAGCTGAGACTGCAGCAGGATGTGGGGCCTTGTGGTGATTCCCACCCACAGGAGGTGGCTGTGGCTGTGCTGCCTCCCCACTTTGCTGCACTAATCCACCTGGTGCAGGGCCCTGCTGAGCTTTTATATTTCTTTTCTGGCAGAGCTAGAGAGTAAGCATGAGGTCCCTGTACCCCTAAACATTCGTACACAGTGCACAGGCATCCCCCTTCTCTGCTGGGAGAGGGATTGGTATTTGGGGAGCAGCAAATCCTTTGAGTTTGGGGGGCGGGCATACCCCAGTTTGCACCAGGCTTCCAGGACACTGTTAAGCATTGCCAAGAGCACCAGCAAGGCCTCTGAGGATTGAGCTCACCCTGCCACTTCCCACCTCCCTGGCAAAGCTGCTGAGTTCAGAGCTAACCCTGACAAGGCACATCTCCTCATCCCCCCCATCGCTCACCCAGCTCACTGCTCCTCCCTATATTCCCAAAGAAGTCCGTACCCCGCTGACCAAATCATCACTTTTAATTAAAATGGTTCCCCTGCGATGCATCAGCTGAATGTCTCTGCTTATTCCCGCTGGGTTCCAGCCACAGGGACGTGCGGGGGCAGAGTATCGGGTCAGAATCTCTCCAGGCTGCAGCCAGAGAAAGTCGGGGCAGAGAAAGCAGCCGATGGCTTCACTGCCCCGCTGCCAATGAGCGCTCAGCGAGGGAACTCTGCCCCAGGAAGGGCTGGGAATGAGCCACAGCCTTTCTTCTGCAGAGGCTGTGGAGCTGCGGGTGCCCAGGGAGGCCGGGGATGAATGCCGCGAGCAGGGATCATCAGCTCCACGGGCGCGGCTGGTGTTCCTGCAGGAGAATCGAGCCATGTGCCACGCTTGGTGGGGTTTGGAGGACTCCTTTCAAGGCCTTGAGAGGAGAAAGGGTGGGACCTCCACTGGTGTTTGTAAAACAGAGACAGGAGGCAGGTCAGTGAGAGTACACAAAGGATTCCCTCCTAAACGGAGATAAGCTTTCCTATCAAGGTCGCAGGACTTCATTTGGGTTACCTAGGAGATCATCTGGAGCAAGGGCCTCCTGAAAAACTCTCAAGGAAAACACCTTCACCTCCCCCTGCCCCCAGTGTACTGGCAGCTTTTCCAGGGATGAGCAAAGAGGAGGCTGCTCAGTATCAGTGACTCCCCTGGAGCACCACATGGAGCTATTCCTCCCACTTCCCTAAGGAGGGTGAGTGCTAGCTCCCCCACAGCTGCTGCAGGCGTTTCCCTGGGCTGGGGTCCTGCGGCGGCACAGCTGCTGCTGCTGCCTCAGCCCTGCCGCAGGCTCAGCGCTGAGCAATGGGAATTGCCAGGGGTGGCACTCTGGCACGAGGGTGTCCCCCGTCCCGACCTGGGCGGGACACATGCCACACGTGGTCACTGTGACCTTCACACTTCACGCGAGGATGCAACAAGAGGGCGCCCTGTGGGGTCGGTGGTGCGCAAATAACAATGTTTTACTGCAGCCCCTGCAGAGACCCCAGCCCTCGCACCTTGGAAAGTAAAAATTCATCCTTCTGGCAGGAGGTGAGTGAAGCCAGGGAGAAGCAGGGAAAAGGCCTTGCTGTGCATTAGGGAAGACTCTCTGAGGGGCTTGAAACCCATGTGGATGTTCTCAGGATCTTCCCATCTGTTGGGGCATTATTATAGCAGCCCTCGCTGTCACACACTGCCATAGAGCAAGAGGCCCTGTACTCTCATATGAGCCTGTGGCATCAGCTCCCAGTAAACTGAAATTCTTTTCCTCCTGGACGTGCTGGGCTGAATCCATGGGCACTTACGGAAACTGCTGGGACACGTGTGTGCCGCTTTATTAAAGTATGCAGCATTTCATCCCTGCATGGCGGGTGGCAGGAGCCAGGCATGTGCCCGGTCTGCGGTTCCTCCCTGCTCCCGTCAGCAGCTTTGCTCCGCTGAGAGGCCCTGTGCGCCTCCTCCCGCGCGGCATCCCCCCCATCCCCATCCCCCACATCCCCATCCCCGTCCCCGTCCCGATCCACATCCCTGCAAGGCGGCAGGCGGCCACAGGGTGTCAGGCGGGTGCCGGGCTGCCTTCCCACGGCCCCGGGCGGCGGGACCGCCGGCTGCCGGCCCTGGGACCGGCCATCCCGACCATCCCGGCCATCCCGGGCAGCGCGCCTCGCAGAGCTGCACACGGAGGGGCACGCTGTGCTGGCACCGACACCCCTGGGCGCGCCTCTCTCCAGGGAAAGGATGCCTGCTCTTCCTTTCCCCCTGTAAGGGAGGGAGGCACGTTTTCCAGGTGCTGGGGGAGTTTTGCCTGGTCTTTCAGAGGAGGGAGGGGAGAGCTGGTGGTCTCCCGTCTGGAGCACCCCAGGTGAGATGAGCTGTGTTGGGCCTCAGCGTCTGGCCGCGGAATGCGAAGGGAGGCTGTAGGACGATGGGAACAAAGGGCCTTGGATAGCAGCACTAGCGAGCAGGGAGTGTTGGCAAACACGGCTGCCATTGCTCAGGGAAGAAAGCAGCTGAGCGGGGGCGTGGGGAGACACTGCGCTCGAGGGGCTGTGGGTTCCCAACAGAGAAAGGGGATCAGGAGGTTCGTGGGACTGAATCTCCCTTGGCAGGCACCTGCTGGACCTTGAATCAAGTTCAGTTGTGCTTCTCCCAGCTCTCTGCTTTGTGGCTGCACTGAGCGTGGGGGGGAACCCATTCTCCCCACTGCCTTTTCGTGGTGGAGGCGGGGGAGCTGGTGCAGAGAGAGCAGGCTGGGAGGAGGATGCATTGGTGAGTGACGTGTGATGCTGGAGCGAGCAGTGGCCCAGCCTCGCTCAGGTGCAGCTCTCCGTGCTGCGCCTCACGTACAGAGACGCTGTCTATCCTCCAGCTATTTACCACCAGCTCATTTTGCAAACTCTGCACTCACAAGATTTTTTTTTCCTCTCTCCCTCCCTACTTCCCTCCCTCCCTCCCTCCCTCTGTTCCCTGTAGAGATGCTCAGTGTTGCCCATTCAGGTTCAAGCACAAGGTCTTCCACCTGCACAGGCATTGCACACGCTGACCGGCGTGCAGGTTCTGTTGGCCTGTCCGAATTCCCCCTCTTCCCTTCCTCCCACTTCATTGAGGCTTTAGTCCTGGTGGGGGGAGCTGTGCTGAACAAAGAGGGAGGCTGGTGTGAGCTGAAATGCTGCCAGGGGGGACACCTGGCCAGAGAGCCTGCTGCTCCTGTTCATGCACCCATGGGCCTGGAGTGTGGCCCTGCTGCCCTGCAGGGCTGCTCACTTCCCACTGGCCTGTGGGGCTGCCGTCTTTACTGATGGGGGATAACTATCCTTTGTTACGGGAGAGGGAGGAAAAGAAAGTCATGCGGGACTGGGGAGAGTCCCCTGGTGTGGGAAGGCACAGGAGTTTATTCCCTGTGGGTGCTGGGGTAAGGGATGTGGGATCAGACCCAACCAGGGATTGCCCCATTGTATGCTGAGAAGGGAGAGTAGAATGCTGCAAGGAGAGGGCGGTGGGAGTCTCGGCCCTACCCAGCGGGGAATTGGAAAGGGATTGCCGAGGAAAAGGGGCTGCCCCTCAGTGTCTCTTCCTGGAGGGGGTTTCTTGGCCCTGGGAGGGTTTCTTCCTGAGCAGGGACTATGACCGACGGCTTCACTCACCCTTCTCCTGGCGGGTATGTGCTACTTTAATCTCTTTTTTTGAAACCTAAGGCCCATGACTTGTCTCAGGCTTTTATCTCCTCTATCTCCCCCGTGCCGAGAGAGGGCTTTGTGGTTTTAAGGAGGTGCTTGAAAACAGGAGCTGGGGGTTTCCCTATGGGTGGGAAAGCAGACAGCATAGGTAGGATACTGCCCTCTCTGTCTTCTGATTTCCAGCAAGTTGGGCGGCGGTAGGGCTGACCGCTCGGCTCTCAGGGTGCTCACCCCGAGGGTGGCGAGGAGACCACCCCAAATACAGCTGGGGCACACCTGAGGCTGGGCTGAGGGGCTGGGTGGAGAGACCCCAACGTGGTGTTAAGGGCAAGGACAGCATTGCCTTTCTGCCCCGTGGGAAGTCTGGTGTGGGCTTTGGGCACGCCGCTGGGCCGCGGGCAGGGCTCGGGGTGCGGCTGGGTGCCGGGGGCTGGGGCTGGGCTGGGTGCTGGGGGCTGGGCTGGGTGCCGGGGCCGGGGGCAGGGGGGGGCAGGGGCTGGGCTGGGGGCTGGGCTGAGCTGGGTGCCGGGGGCAGGGGCTGGGTGCCGGGGGCATGGGGGGCTGGGGCTGGGCTGCCGGGGCATGGGCTGGGGCTGGGGCAGGGCTGGGCTGGGTGCCGGGGCAGGGGGGGGCTGGGGGGGGCTGGGTGCCGGGGGCAGGGGCTGGGTGCCGGGGGCAGGGGCTGGGCTGGGGGCTGGGCTGGGTGCCGGGGGCAGGGGCTGGGTGCCGGGGGCAGGGGCTGGGTGCCGGGGCAGGGGCTGGGTGCTGGGGGCTGCCCGCGGGCCCAGCGGAGCGGCGGGCCGGCCCTCGCAGCTACGGTAGGTGGCAGTGCCGCCCGGATTTTATGAATGGAGGAGGAGGAGGGGAGGCAGATGGATGCGGGGAGGTGGTGATGGAGAAGCGGGGGGGCGGAGAGGGGGGGGAATTTTCTGGCTGTGCTCCGGCCTCCACCTCCGTCCCCCTCGCCCCTGCGCCAGGCACCCTCCCCCCGCCATTAGCATAGGCCTGCCCGGTTTACATGTCGGGCTGCACGTTGCCGCGGCCGGATCCAGCAGCCAGCAGCGCTGGCAGCCGCCCCGAGTCAGCTGCTTCCCGCGAGGAGCGGCGGGAGCCGAGCGGGGCGGGCGGCGGGAGGCGCCCGCGGGCACCGCCGTTAAGGTGTCCTCGAGGAGATGCACATGGACACGGATCCGGCACCGGCACCGGCACCGGCACCGGCACCGGGCGGGCGGGACCGCGCGGGTTTTACGCCGGACTGCCGCCGTGTCCGTGACCTGGGACCCCGGCGTGGCCCAGCGCTTCTCTCCACGGGCCCCTCGGTGCCCTGTGGGCGCTCCCAGGCTGGGGTGTCGGGAGCAGGCTGGGCTTTGGGGGCACAGCCGCCCCGTGCGGCCAGCAAGCTCCCTGCTGCCCATTTCCATGCCCGGCCTCGCAGGGCAGTGCCGGGGCATCCTCTTCTCCTGCAGGTTCTTTGTGCCCTGGGGCGTGCTCACAGCCCCACATCCTGCTCTCCAATGACCCACCACTTGCATCAGAGATCCCCCTTGGTGGGGATAGCCGGGAGAAGAAGCTGAGTAACTCCCTGATATTTGCTGGCAGAGGCAGGAAGTGAGGTCTGCTTGGGGCTTTGATAAAAGGGGAGGAAAAGCCCCCCCCCCTTTTTTTTTTGTTCGTTTCTGGGGCCTCCGAGGCTCACCTGGGAGTTTGTGTGTTGGTCATTTCCAGCTGGATCTGGGATTTCCCACTGTAGGGACCAGGACAATAGCTTCGCTGGCACAGCTGTGGGGCGGGTGACTGAGCGGAAGAAGTGACTGAGCACAGCCCCACAGCTTCCCTCTCCCCCTGGGGCGGGTGTGGATCGTGCCTGCAATGCACCAGGAGCCAGCCCTTGCTGTTCCCAGCAGGGAGTGAGCTGGGGCAATCACTGCCTTCCTGTGCACCCTGCGCATTCTGTCACATGGGGAATGAAATTTCCTTCAGAGGCAGCTTTGTCTGCCTGCGTTGGTGAGGTTTCCTTCTGGGGAGTGTTGGAGGTGCAGAGCTACTCAGGGGGAGCTCCGGATGGGACTCTGAGAGAGGCGCTTCTCCCGGAGAGAAGGTCTTTTCCAAAGAGCTCATTGACCCAGTTCCTGCTGGGGGTACTTACCCATGTGCCGCCCCCATGCCACTATGCAGGAGCAGAGCTGTCCTGAGCTGTGGGGCCAGGGACCCCACAGAAAGTGCCAGCGCAGTGCTTGCAGTGGTTGGGCCCCATTTTTCAGCAGCACCCACGTTTCTTAGGGGATGGACAAGGATGGTGCTGCAGCACTGACCCTTCAGCATGGCCAGCTGTGCCCCAGGAATGACGGCATGCAGATCTGGTGGTGCCTTTGGAACTGTCTGGGCACCACTTCAGGCACTTTGGTCCTGCTCTAGCCTGGATGATCCCACCTGCCTGCCCTAAATCCCACAGTGGTTTCCCACAGCAGGACACAGGGCTTTTCATCACCCCTTGTCTGAACCAGTTAGGTAGGATTGCTGTGTGCTGGGAGGTGGTTACTCTAAAGGTGTCTGTGCTTCAGTGGCATCCTGAATCCTGCACGATCCTTCATCCAGAGAGCAGGCAAGAGGAGAACTCTCCATCCAGTGGAGTGAGGAGCCCCTGGGGCTGCGAGGGGATGCAGGAGGAGGACAGGAGAGCCTGTAGTGACATAGATGCTTCTACATTGTGGAGGGCAGGAGGTCCCTGCCTGGTTTTGCACTTTGCAGCACCTCCAAGCCACTAGCATCGCAGGCCTTGATGGGGCTCAAGCCCAGGGAGGATGAGGGCACACCTTGCCACCCTGTGTTAGCCTGGCTCGAGGAAAGAAGAGCATCTAAACTCCAGATGAAGCATAGAGCCTGCAGTTTCTTACCTCCACCCTGTGACCAGCATTAGTTCTCACTGCTTGTCTGCCAGGAACCCAAACAGTGCCTTGCTCGGACAAGCTGTCAATCCAGGGATTTTTGTTTTCACATTAAACCAGCTAAGTATTCAGAATCAGTTCCAGCTACCACCACAGGGAAAGCTACTCCAAGATACATAAACCCCTGCCAAACCTGCCTGTGCTACCTCTGAGGCAGCAGTGCCAGTGCTCTGTGGTGCTGCAGGAGTGGGTGTGTGGCAGGGCTCCGACCCACCGTGCAGCACTCACACGGCGTCTGGCTGAGCTCACGGGGAGAGGATCCCTCTGCAAACCTGCACACAGGGAGCTGCCCTGATACCCCTTTGCTGAGGGGCATCCGAGTGTGTGCCCAGACCTCTGTCCTCAGGCAGCGGTTGGAAAGGAGGGGACAATGCCTGCCTGCAGCCTCAGGTGGAGGAGAGCCGGATGGGAGCTGGTGTGCTGTGCGCCATCCTGTGCTCAGGTCCCCGTGGCTGTGGCGGACACCCATCCACATCCATGCACAGGGCAGGATGAGACCTTGCCCTGTAGGACAGCCACACTCAGGCCATTTGCTGCGTGCCTGGCACTTTGTCTCGCTGGGTTTTCCCCATGTGGTTTGCGGGACCTGGAGCTTGTTGGCCTGCTGGGCACACCACACAGCATGTCCCTTTTCCAGGGTGAGCTTGTCTGGCTCTCCCAGTCCTGTTTTGGGAAGCAGGGATCAGGGGAGTACGCCCTGCCGGGCACGTAGGCCATCCTCGGGTAATGACTCTGAGTGTTTGGCCGTCTGATGTAATGAACTAATTAGGAATTTGCTGTCACCACAGCTGGACTCACCTGGCTTGTACGCTACAGCCGGGTGATCCTCACTCCGTGTGACAGTCCTCCAGCCTCACGGGCACCAGGAATAGCAGCGAGGGGATCACATGGCCCCTCTGGCTGTCCTCCCCTGCACTATGACAGCCTTCTGGCAGCCACGCGTGCAAGCGTCATGAGGTGGCTTCAGTGGCTGTGGAGGAGCGTGCTGCTCCTTACCAGCCCCTGGGACAGGCAGGTGACGTGTCTCCTGATGTCCCCGGCGGCACACGTGGCCAGGGAGCAGCCCTGGCAGCAGTGGTCATGGCACCCCTCCTCTCGGGGATTCAACAAAGAGAGCCAGGGGCACTCAGGTGACCAAAGGCCTTTGGAAATTTCTCCCTGGTGCTTTGCAAGGATCCTCGTGGCAGGCAAAGAGCTGAGCAGGGCAGACCTGTGCTCCTTGCAGCAGGGAAGTGCCCTGCTGCCTGTCCAGGCATGGCACTCTGCTCGTGCTGCCCCTGCGGTGCCAGCAGCTGTGAGGTGGGGTAGGCACAACATACAGGGACTCCACTTCCCAAGTGACACAGAGTACAGAGAACCCTTCACTGCTGATGAGTGATTTTCATACCTGTCCAGGTGCACAGGTTGCATACTGGGCCTTCAGTGCTGATGCTAGCTCAGGGCATGCCAGCATCACTGGGTTTTCCCCCAGAGCCCGCTCCCAGCACGTGCCAAGGGCTGGTGTCTGTGAGTGGACATGCTGAGAACCACCATGAAGGTGGGGGGTCCTGGGGAAGGCATGCTGGGCATAAGCAGAAATCAGCCACAGCAGCTGGAAGAGCCTTGCAGAGGAAAAGTATTCAGCCCACGGAAAATGAATTATTGTTGACGTTCACTGAACATTTGTTTAGATTAGGCAATATGGCTCCAAGTTTCTCAGCTGTGGGGAGCTGGTCACCACAGCACTTAGTGGATGTTTTTTGGTGTTGCTGTTCATGGCACTGGCCAGGGGACTGAGTGGCACACTGGTGGGGAGAGCTGGCCCCATCCTCGTAAACCTCCTCCTCTGCACCACACCATCTCTGCCTGGTTTCTGCTCTGCCAGAGAGCTGAGGCAATGGTGGTTTTCCTTTCCAGAAGTGGATGCTCTGGGTGATGCCCTGTCCCAGAAGGCATATGCAGCATTTGCAAGGAGGCTGTGGTGAGGCATCCGGTGCGAGGACCTGCCGAACATTCCCGTGGCTGCTGGAGATGTGGAGGGAACAGCAGCCTTGTCCCAGCTCGGTCCCAGCCCTGCTGGGATGGTGACAGTCGGGTCCCTGCAGTCATCAGGGCATCAATTGTTCCACCAACTTTCAAATGCAGTTTGGGAAAGGCTGTAGCTCGGGACTGTGAGCTGCTCTCCACTGGCACCAGCACTTTGTAGCAGTTGTATGCGTGGCTCTGCCAGCTGGGCATGCAAAAATACCTCAGAGGCATGGAATAAAACGTATTTATTTCTTAGAAATCTGTATAAATTGAACCATCTCCCAACAAGAAGTGCTGAGTTCAGTTTCCCGATGTAGAGTGGCAGCTACAATGGAGCAAAAGACAAAAAAAGGCTGGACCACCCACTGTCAGGGGAGAGAGTGCCCTGGGCCCCCGGGGTGCTGGGAGGGGGAGCCATCTGGGCCCTAGGGTCTCTGCAGGTGGGACGCTTGCTGCCTGCAAATGTGGGCAAGGCTTCCCTCAATCCTCCACAAACCCAAGAGAGCCACCTTAAGAGCTCTCCCTCCATAGGACCAAACGGGATCCGCCAGGCGTTTCATATACCATATTCTATAGCCAAGGAAGCCTTAACAAAGAGCCGTACGCTCTCACGTTTCGCTTCAGGCTTCTCCCTGCTGCAGCTGGAGCTGAGTTTTTAAAAATCTTTGTGTCATTATTTCGTTCCTCTTTTGATTCAGCCATCGAGGGACAAGGAGATGCCAAATGAAAAGAATGGGCATTTAAACAGAACTAGATTGAAGAGGCAGTGTGTGCGCTGAACAACAAGTCTTTTTACATTTCATATGATCTTATACATGGGCTCCATTCAGTATATTTCCCCTCTGTTTCATCTGAATGTACAGAATTAGCCATTCACATCCTCTGGAATTACGGCTCTTTAACATTTCCATTCTGAGCTGCCTCCATATTTTGGGGGTTGGGAGTGTTATTAGCTCAGCTGGGGAAGCACAAGCTGAGGTCAGAGTTGGTCTTGCAGGCTGGAAATGAGCTTTTTCTTTTTTTGGAAAGTGCAGGATTTGGTGCATGACGACTCTGGTCAGAAAGATCTACAACCATACACAATAATGTGTGTGTGCTAGAACATGCATGGATCTGGTTTCAGTGGAGAGGGCCTTTTTCACATTAATCCCAGAGAAGTTATTTCTTTAGACAGAAAAGCGAGCCTCGGTTTTTGGCTGCGGGGTGAGCTCTGAGGTCGCACGCGTGGCCGTGTCCTGGTGCGTGGCTGCTGCCTCATTGTCTTTTTGAAAAACAAATATCAAAAACAAATATTTACTGTGCTATTTACTAAAGCTCCCTGGATACTGATACAAATTTAGAAGAGTTGGCCCAGAAAACTCATTCAAACTGAGTTAGAGTCACAAGAGGAAAACCATGAGGGATGTGTGCGTGCAGCTAATTCTGCTGAAAAGCTCTGGACCTGGCACTGCTGCCCCGAGTGAGGATGGGACTGTGCAGTGGCATTGGTGCATCCCGCAGCCTAGACTGCCTTCCCTGAGTGTCCTGCAGCATTCCTGTGGTGTTACTTACACACATCATCAGAAGGAAAAAGGCTGGCTTGGGAGTGTTTCTCTTGTGAATCTGCCTTTTTTCTAGCTTTACTTGTCTGCTGACACACCTAAGCCAGTGTCCCCTTTGGGGGTGTTCCCCCTTTCCCCAGCATTTACATTCAGGAGGGTTTATTGCCAGACAGCTGGGATGTCCAAGTGGGAACAAGCTGCAGAGAGGAGGGAGTGGATCTCGCCGTGTCTCTGCTGGTCGCCTTGCGATGCCTGCGTGCTGCAGAGAGGTGCTTCCCTTGGGGCACCGAGTGGTCTGCAGGAACCAACATCCCAGAAGGAAGTCTCTGCCTCCTCTGCCACTCTTTCTTTGCTATATATTTAACTTTTTCTATCTATGGCTCCTGCATCATCATTTCCTCAGGCCACTTCATCTGGTCGTTGTGGAAATGAGGACAAGGTGGCAAACAACAAACGTGGGCCCCCAACAGGGCAAATAAACCCAGCAAGGTCGAGTGTGACTCAGAATGCAGCAAGGCTCCCATTTCCCCCCTCACCTGGCTTTCTGTGAGACAAGGTTTAGCTGCTCCTCAAGGGCAGGAGCACAGACCTGGGGGCTGCAACATCACGCTCTGCAGGGGCTTGTTGCCAGCTGACTTCACTTTAATACACAGCATCTGCTAGAGAGCGTTCACCTGAGCCAGGCACAAATCCCAAGTCCCCTGTCGACCACCCCTGAACCAGTCAGGCACAACCAGGTTTCAGGCTTTCCCGGAGATCCCTTCAGTCACAGCCCCCTGCCTTAATTTAACCTGGTTATTTATACCTTTTCCTGTGTGTGTTTAATTATAGCAAAACCTGGCAATACCGCTGTGCTTAACGGTCTGTTGGCATTTCCATTATGAGCCCAGACTGGAAGGGATTATATAGCCTGAGTGTTTGAACTGAGCCTCAGACAGAGACTTGGCATAGACTTGCAACCCAAATACAGAGATTTCCAATTGGCTAATGGCAGTTTTGAAAAGGGAACATTTTTCACATGCTTAGGCCCTTCCATTTGCTTAAGCTGCCTTCCTCTGTTTTAAACTCAGCGAGCAAGGAGTCGTAATTCAGCCTGTTAGAGCAGTGACTCATGTTCATTGCACAGTGATGCCACAACCAGCCAAGGCAAGGCCTTCTGCCTTAAGAGGAATTACACACAGAGAGATGACTGGGGAAAGTCAGCTCTTTCACTCACCGGAGCCACACCATCTGTGCATCCTAACTGCAGCTGCCATGGCCAGCACGAGTTGTCTGACCACGTCTCAGGCTCTGCAGTGGAGACACCTAATGTCACCAGGATGTCCTGGACTTCATGAGCAGCCAGTAGCACTTACAGGGCATCAGTTGTTTCATCCTCAAGTAGATAAATCAAACAGGATCACTTTGTCAAGTCCTAAAAATGCTTTTTCTTCCTATCAGCTCTGTGGGGAGTCAGGGGTAATAGGCTCAGTGTCCACAGCAGGGATAGTCTGCTGGGAGCAGTCATACTTGCTGGGAATCTAGAGGAGCTCCCATGGTGGGATGTGGTCCATCCATCTATCTCCACAAGATTTTTCTCTAACAGCATGGAAGACAGAGCAAGAGCAGGCAAAAAGCTATGTCTCCTTTTAATGCACAGGAGTCTTTGACACAGAAGAACCAAGTGATTCACCCATGGTCTCCTAGTAGGTCAAAGAGAGCCTTCCCTGGGAGCAAACCTAGATCTGCACTGCACACTGCAGGGCCTCTGCAGGGCCTCTCCTCCTTCTGGATATAAGCAAGTTGATATAACAAGGAAGAGAATATCATATTTTGGGAAGAGTTATAAGTCAAGTTGGCCAGACACCAGCAAAGAAAACTAGCTAGTAACTGAAGAGAAGCTTTTAGCAAAGACCATGTGTTGCAAACAGCCTTTCTCTCCAGAAAGCTTGCTTTTGACCTTGGTGGAAGGTCTTCTGTGCCTGTGTCCAGTGGAGAGATGGTCCATCCATCGCTGTCTCCAATCTCTTGCCTGTTGGAACCTGTATGGAAGGGGGTGAATAGCAAACCCTGTACTCAGCTGGAGGAGAAGCATCAAGGCCCAAAGCTGCTGCATTTGCAGCTCATACCTAGAGGGATGCTGTGCAAGGTGCCCTGGCTGCTGCTCCCCTGGAGCTGGGGCTGCACTTCATTCCCATCTCAGGGGTACTGGAGTGGGGTGAGCTCACCCAGGCTGTGCTAGGCAGCTGCACCCCCTGACCTGGGAAGGACTGGACGGAGGAGACAGCTCTGTTCCCATCAGGGCTGTCACCATGGGAACTTTAGGGACCCAGGCCATTTACGGCTGGTTGTAAACCCTGACTCTGACAGCAAAGCCTTTCTTCGCCTTTCCCTCTGGACTTGGCCCTGAGTGTCTCAGAGAAACAGGCTCAAATTCTACCTCCGGCTGGCTCTGCACACACATCCCCTGGCACTGAGAGCTGGCCCGCTGCGTGGGAGCTGCTCGAGCTCAGCAAAGTGTCCTGGCTGTCTCTCCCAGGGAAAGTGGAGCAGACGCCTGAGGTTGCTGAGCATCACAGGTCTGACAGCTCTGCAGACACCTGCGGATATGCAGGGGGAGAGAAATTGTGGGTTAGCAGCGCCCTTGCCCCTTGGAGGAGCTCTCAGATCAATTTGTGAGGCAAACGATCTCTGCTAAAGTCTAGCTCCCCTCGACAGATTCCCAGCTTTGAGGCTGGAAAGGCTCATCTTTCGGCTTGGCCAAAACTGAAAGTGCTGTGGTGAAAAGATGGAGAAACAGCTGGCAGGAGCCACCCTGTGGAGGAGAAGTTGAGGGCAGAAGGACCTCAGCAGCCAAATCTCATCTGGTCCTCCTTCTGATGCCAAATGCTCTGTGAAAGCCACTTGGGTTGTGCAGTCCTGAGGACTACCCCAGTTTGGATGCCTGCCCAGCCTTCCTTTTAAGAGAGAGGTTAAAACACAGACCTGGTATCGATGCTGCTCTGTCTCCTGGGAGCTACAGTCCAGGTAGCTCATGACCATCTTGTCCTTTTGCAGGCTCAGCACCCTAGATGGAGCACTGATCCCTCTGTGTGCCACAATGCCCTGCTAACAAAATGTGGTGGCATGGCCACGGTGCTGAATGGGAGTCTCCATGGCAGGGGAGAGTCTGGCAGGGCAGGAGCTGGGGGCCAGGAGGCAGCCCCTGTTCTTCACAGGGAGGGCCTGGGGGAGGGAGGGCATTTTGCCAGACTGCCCGGCTGTCAGGAGTTCAGGTTTGTGTTAAAAGGTAAAAGCTCCCTGCAGAATACAGAACCCGCTATTACACAGAATAAAAAATTCAATACTCAACACTTGGTTATAATTTGAACCTGATGATCC
This sequence comes from Emberiza elegans, assembly GCA_024865655.1. Classification (NCBI taxonomy): domain Eukaryota; kingdom Metazoa; phylum Chordata; class Aves; order Passeriformes; family Fringillidae; genus Emberiza; species Emberiza elegans. The sequence goes on along the minus strand of JALJVW010002597.1, from coordinate 18,854,801 downwards.
TTGTGGATCTCTTCTGACTCAAGATATTCTAATACAAAGAGAAAGCTCCAAGAGATACTCTCCAGCCACTCCATACAGAAAGCCTTTCGGGGACAGCTGCCCACCAATGCTCCCTTTCCCAACAGCCCTCACATGCACAAATTCTCCTTATAATTTTCCCCACAGTTTGAGCCCAGCTCTGCCTATCAGGCCTGCCAGAACCTGTGACCCCATCTCCTGGCAAAGTGATGCACTTGGAATGACATGGACCACTGCTTTCTCCATTCTTCTGCTTCACGTGCCCTGATTTCCGTGGCGGATGAGTCACTGGCTGGCACCTTGGCTGAAGATGGACGAGCCACCCCCATGCTGCTGACACAGCCTGAATACAGACTTCCTGCTCTTACCTAGGTATGAGATCAGGAAGAGGAGATGTGTTTCCTCAGAAAAAGTGACTGGATTTGTTATGGGCTTCCTGTGGGATTCTGGGAGAAAAATGAAAAGGCTTTGCTGCTTTATGACGGTAAATACTGCCTTTTATTATTTTTTTTTCAATGTGTGTTGCTTTTGCATGTCTTTATTTTTAACAAAGTGGTAGGAAAATTTTCCTCCTTAAGGGAAAAACAAAGCAAAAGCGGAGACTGGTAGTGTTGACTGCTCATTCATGGAGAGCAGTGGTTCCAGGAAGGGCTAAAGTCTGTTTGCACTGATTCCTACAGCTAATGAAGTATGACTGTGAAGGGGGCTCCTAATGCTAGTGCAAAGCAAGGCTCACAATCTTCAAATATTTTCTTGGATGATCTCCAAACCTTCTGCCCTCCTTTGGGCTACAGCTGAGGTTGGACACCTCAGAGCTGCAAAGACTTCGGTGCAGCTGCTTCCAAGCAAAACCAGAGCCATCACAATGAAAATAAATAAATAAACAAATAGTGCTATTCTGAGCCTCAGACACATTGGAGTGTTTCATTTGCACCACAGCATGCAGAATGTGTCCCTCCCTGTTTGGGAGCAGTGTCCTGATTTCCAGTCTATGACTTTCTGGTGAATTCCCTCCTCTGTCTTCCGAGAGGGGAGCCTGCACCCCTCTCATAGACTCTCAGCTCACTCTTGAAGGGCTCTGTTGGCTTCCACTAGCAGGGCATCATGGTGCAGGACTGATTCTCCCCCTACCAGCAGGAGCACTCACAGTGCATTTCCATGACATGCAGCTAGCCCTCCATACTGCTGTTGGAATAAACCATTTTGCAGATGCGCTCTTGCCCTGACACCTCCAAACTCAGCTCTTATGCTCCCTGCACACCTTTTGGCTGTCAGCTCTGCCTGCAATGCCGCCCAACACCTCTTGGTTTAAATGAGTGTTGGCCTCATTTATTGCTGGAAATACTCAGCAGCCAGCTGTCCCCTCCTCCTGCCCCTCTCCTTATTTCTTCTTGGGATATCTCAGCTCTCTCCAGGGCTGCAGCCTTGCAGGATCCTCTGCATCATCGTCCTGTGCTCTCAGTTGGTTGCATTTCTTCATGCTGAGCCCTCACGGAGGTTCACCTTCCTTTTCCCTCCTAGCTTCAGTCCAGTTTCCCTTCAGTCAAATTCCCATCCCAAACCTCCCTCCTCACAGCAGTTCCTGGGTTTGTCTCTTGGTCCCATCAGCGCCTTTCCCCAAATGCCTGTGCATGCACTGCTCATTCTGTGCGAGCCAGGATGGGGCCAGGTGTGAGGTGGCAGCAGCTGCCTCGTCTCAGGGATGGACCTGACTTGTGACTTTGCATTGCAGTGATCCATAGCTTTGCTTCTCTGGAAATCCTGCTCAGCCCCTGGCTGGAATGCATCCTGAAAGGGAAGAGTTTCAGGGAATTGGGCCGGTGAGCTCTATAAGGCTGCCTTAAGGGAGCACATGTGAAACGGAACATTTCAAAGGCTTGGCTAAGTTTGGCGGCAGCAAAGGGTGCATCTGGACTAAACCAAAGGCCTTCCCTGCTTCTCCTTTTGCCAAACTTCAAGTCTGCATGCCAAAAACATGCAGCTTGAAGAGCTCTTCAAAGAAAAGGTCATCAGATTTCTCTGTAACAAAAGCAAGAGAAACCAAAGCATTTCCCCTTACAATGTTCTTGGAAGTAGATGAATCATTTTGGCTGAAATTATATATTTTATAACTCTATTTGCTTAGATACTTCAGCATTAGGCAGCTAACCAGCAAGATGAAGTTCAACCCAAACATTTTAGCATGGCCTAGTTAAAACCAGCTGAATAACAGTGCTTGGCATGGGAAGAGTGACTGCAGGTCCACAGCGCTGGGAAGGATCAGACTTACCTGCAATGTCTGTCCCTTGTGTCATTGCTTTCATAGATCTGCTGGAATGGTGATCATGTTTGGTCAGGGTGAAGGAAACTTAAACTTTCAATCCTTTTTTGCCTTCATTTTCTTTCTCCTTCAAGCCAGAATGACAGTGCCCCATCTTTAGGCTGTGAGTGGTATGCCCTGGTTTGGAGATGGCACTTGGAGTGGAGATTTCTTAGGCACAGTAGAGTTGGTCAGCTTATACCAGCGCTTTCCAGCTGCCTCAGACTTGCACCTCATGGCAGCTCAGAGTGGTGGTGCATCCTGCATCACATTCTGCATCAGCAGGAGGCTGTGTGATCCTTACCCCAGGGTGAGGAGGGGAGGGAGGAGCAGAGCCAGGCATCACAGACCAGCATGTGCTGGGAGGTGCAGATGAGCAAGAGGAAATGGCTGAAGATGGGGGCTCTGGGGGCAGGCAGGGCTGGATGAGGCGGTACCACCACTCAGGGCAGTGCAGTATCCTCTCCCATTTTTCTGCAGCACAATGAAATGGTGCTTTACCAGCTTCTCTTCTGGTGGTCTGTGCTGTGTCTGTGTTCTGTCAAGCTGGGGAGTCAGCATCCCAAACAGAAGTGATGCTGCCAAGGACTGGGAGGAACTCATACTGCAAGAAGACCAGCACTGGTGTGTTCAGCTGGGCCACAGCAAATGGCAGAGGGCTGCCCTGCCGCAGTGGAGGCGCTGCAGAGGCTGGCAGAAGCCTTAAGTCCTTGTTTAGGGGCTGAAACACTGTGCTCTGAGAGGTGGGTGCAGATGCTGCATCAGCTCAGGGCCCTGTTCCCTCCTCTCTCTCCTGCACCACTGCTGTGCCCTGGCACACTGCTGGCACAGAAGACAAGGAAGGCAAGAAGCTGACCCTGCAGTGGGTGCAGACAGGGCTGGGAAGCCCTTTGCAAAGGTGCTGTGTGTCCTCAGAGGTGCTGGTTTTGCTCTGCTGACAGTTTCCCATGAGCATTCTTTCTCCTCTCTGGGAGACTAAATAGCCTCTGAGCAAGGAGAATCTGGCAGTCATCCCGGGCCCTGCTGTGTCACTGGGGTGTTTGGGGAGGGGAGAGAACAACCCAAGAGGTGGAGAGCAGGAGCTCATGGTGCAGCTGCAGTTTTCACAACAGGCTCCTTACTCTCCACCTCTGCCCTGGGAAGGGCTCTCCACATCTCCGGGGTGCTCCATGAGGAGCAAACCACGCTTTCCTTTCTGCCCATCTGCTGAGTCCGTGCCATCTCTCTCCCATTTAAGTATTTCTTGCCACTGGTGATACGGACACTTTTGACAAATGAAGAAGAAAGGAGGGACATGTCAGGGTTTGGACAAGGGAATAAATATTTAGACTCATATCTACAGAAGATGATGTGGTGCTTTGCATTTGGCTGCTACCACGATGTGATGAGCAGCTCTGAGGTCAGGAGAGTTTGTCCATCCTTTTCTTGTGGGTGGCTTGTGGGTGCCCAGCACGGCTCCAGCATTGTGGTATCTCCTGCCAGCCTTGGTCACCTACTGGTGTTCCTGGGTTTGAAGCTGATGGAGGCCAGGGATGTGAGTCACTGGCCTGCCCTGGCCTCCTTCCACGGGCTCCATTTGGTGCTGCTTTGTGTGTGTGAGAGCGTGCTCCCCTCTCCCAGCTGTGCGTGCCTGCCTGCCAGCACGCCGCTGATCCAAGCTGCAGCTGTGCTGGTTTTCTCCTCTCCTCTGGCTCTGAGAGTCTTGTTCATGGATTAGGGGGAAAGAAGGAGGAGGAAGAAGGGGGGGAAGAGAAAATAATGAAAAATAAATTAATGAACCAACACAGGGAGAGATGCCCAATAGAAGTGGGTGTTCTGCCCATGGGCAGCATGGTGTGGCATCATCCCCACTGTGCCTTCACCACCAGCAAGCAGAAGATGTCACCTCCCTACACCTTCCTGGAAGATGAGTTGGGGTCCCTGTTGGAAGTCCCTGTGTTTTGCTGGGGGACTGCTAGCTCCTATGGGCACCCTAGGAGTTGACTCCCAGGAAAAACCAAGCCACTGACTCATGGCTTTGCGCTCAGTTATTCTGAGCTGCTTCCAAGCTCTGCATGCAATGAGGGGGTCACCCATCCTGCAGGCAGAGAGACTGGACCTTCCTCAGTAGGGCACCCTCAGCTCTTGCCCACGTACATTGCTAAAGCACAGTGGTGAGTACAGAGCTGGACAGCCCTGCAGCAGGAGCTGGCTGGCAGCTGCAGAGCTGGGACACACAGCCTCACCACCTGACAGCCCTCTTCTTTGCAGAAGGTGCCCAGGAAGTCTCCAGCTGTGACAAATCGCAGGGGAGACCATGAGACATCCCCATGGGGAGAGTCCCACATGTCAGGAGGTGTTTGGAGGTAAGTTCTGATCTTTGCAAAAGGTTGGGGAGGGTCTCGGGGTGGACTGCCCAGGATCCTGATTCCTGTGGCGTCCTACAGACACCATAATTGCCAGAGGATCTTGTGGGTCAGGAGGTGAACTGCTGACATTTTTGAGAACTGCAGTGGCATCCTTCCTTCTCTCTCCAGTGGGGAGCTGGAGACTTGTGTGAGTCAGTCTGAAGCTTTCCTCTGCATATCACAGGAGGCTCGAAGGCTTTGCCAAATGATCTGTACCCCAGTGCACCGCACAAAAACCTGTGATGGGTCTTGGCACTGATCACATGGGGTCTCCTGAGGATGAGCAGGAGTGTGGGAAAAGTTAGGGACCAGCCAAAATGGTATGGGTCGTGCTACACACTGTCTTGCTTCCCTGTGTTTTATGGTTGATGAATTTGAAAAAGACTCCACAGCCATCAAAATATTGTCTTCCCCTCCAGAGCCTTTTTTGTAGCAGACAGTTTCTAAAATGGGCCATTTGGATTTCCCATTACTCGGCCCTGTTAATCCTGTATTTTCCCAGGAAACAGCAATGGCCTAAAGGTTGATTGTGCTTTACCTGGCATGAATGCAGATCTGTGGATTACGAGGGTTCCCCCCCTGTGCAAATGAGATTAGGCAAGGCCCCAGTGACATGGGTCAAACTGGGACAGAGCCGTGGCTTCCCAGAGACGGGATGGGAGGGCTGTAACTTCCTTAGCAGCTGTGATCCTGCAGATATGACGGGGAAGGCACTCAGGGGGTCTGGGCTGGTGTTTAGGCAGCCTGGAGTGGAACCAGGCTGACTTTACAGTTCACAGCTGAGGTGTTTGCTGCAGGCAGCAGGAGGTATTTTCCCAGCCTTTCTGGTGGTCCCTTTTCACAGCTGGAGAAACGCTTTGGATGTGAGTCTCCCTCAAGCCCATGTACTCTGTGGGCTGTGGAGGACAGCAGCTTGGGCATGAGAGCAGTGAGGCTGCAGCAAACACCTCTTTGCTTTTCCCTGAGGGCTTCTTGTGCCCTGGTGCCCAGGCTGAGCCCCTGCCCTCAACATGCCCTTGCTCATCTTGCACACCATGGACTTTCCCTGCCTTGCAAAGCCCAGGTGTGATTGTGGCAGACCTCTGATCAGGGACTTTGCCTCCTGATCCGAGTGCATGAGGTGACGTGGTGCCACCCCTCAGCCCAAGGCTCTCCCTGCCCAGTGGGGCTGGCACAAGGAGTGTGCCCCACTCTGGTGCTGGAGGTGGGCAGGGAGGGGTGGCTTTAGCAACACATCCAGCTGTGCTGGGGACAGGGAGAGGAGCAGGGACCAGCCCAGGAACAAGTCTGTGGATGAAGAAGGGGTAGCTGTGGTGTTGGTGGCAATGGTGGAAGTGAGGAAGGAGTAGCTGGAGAGAAGGGACCCCCCCCATCCTCTGAGGATAAGCCCTCGAAATTCCAGGGAGACTTCAGTTGTCCTCAGGTGCTGCATCCTGTGCCATCCTGCAATGGGGGGATGCATCTGCCATCCCGCAAGCAGCATCTGGGTGTGCCTCAGACCGGGACCTTGGGCAGGAGCATCCTTCCCCTCTCCTGCCCCAGCAGGAATGGCTGCCGGGATGAAGGATGGGGGCAGCAGCTCCCAGAGGCGGCTGGGCTGGGCTGGGCAGGAGGCCGGGGAGGGGACAGGGCACAGCAAGAGGCAGCTGCCGTGCCAGGCTGGCGGCACTCTGGTGGGTGCAGGGGCCAGAGGGGCAGTCACGAGAAGGGAGCGGGGGGACATTGTGGCCTCCGTCCCACCCACTACACTGCTCAGCGGGACGCGGCGGGGCTGGGAAACTTGTCCTCATCTCCCCTGGCCTCTGTTTTGGGCGGTGGGAAAAGGCACACGGTAGCACAGGGGGAGGGGGCTCAGAGCCGGCACCCCAGCCCGAGCAGCAGGACAGGATAAGGACGCAGGATAAGGATGCAGGAGAAGGAGCCGGTGTCCCGCAGCCCCTGGCGCTGGGAGCGGGACCCGCGGGCGGCATTCCCGAGCGGAACAGCGCTGGAGCGCACCCCGCGCTGGGCAGCGGGGACCCCGGGAGCCCCGGCCCGGTGTCCCTGAGCACAGCCACGGCGGGCACGGCCCCGCCACCCTACGGTCCCGCGTGGGTGTGGGAGGCACCTTCCTCCGGCTGCAGCTCCGCCGGCAGCCCCTCCTCCCCACCTGGGAAACAGGCTCCCTTCTCTTCCCCGCCGCCGTGCGGACACCCGGCTCTGCACGTAGCAAATGGAGGCGATTTCCTCCTTAGCGGCACCACATGGAAAGTATTGAGCCGTCTGTGGTTTAGGTTTTTTTTTTTTTTTCCTTTTTCCCTTCTCTCGTTCTCTTCTCTTTTTTTTTTTTTTTTTTTTTTTTTTTTTTTTTTTTTTTCCCTTCCCTTGCCTGACACGCTCTCCATGTGCTGCTGGTTGCGGTATTCGATCTCCCAGTCTCCTCTGGTTGCTCATGTGCATCTGCTCCCGGTCACCGTGCGCAGGCAGCGCTGAGTGTCAGGAAGTGACTGAATCCCGCAGCGAGCACAGCTGCGGGCTGGCCTGGCACAGGCAGCCAGAAAGGGAGCCGGAGCAGTGCCGGGGTATTGAGAAGCAGGTGGGAAAGAAGGAGGTTTTGGGGAGCCACGGCAGGGCTCAGATCTCTTGTGCCGTTTCTCTCCAGTGGGTGAACCTCTGGGGGTCCCCTGGTGTCCTGCACTCTGGGGTTGGGGTCTTTGGGGTTGGTTTGTTCACAGAGGGAACACAGGGGGACTTATTCTTTTGCTTTTTCAATGGGTTATTATTTCCCACCAGGTTATTATTTCAATGGGTTATTATTTCAAGGAGGGTGAAACTACCAGAGAGGCCCTGGAGGAGAGCCCTTTGCTCATCCTGCTCAGGACTTGGGGCTGGCCACAAATACGCTGTGTTTTGATTGTGTGAGATGCCCACCAGCCAGTGGGACTGGGATGGCCAAGGAAGCCTTGTTCTGACTGGGAGTGAGTCTCTTTAATAACCAAAGCTTGTCACAGTCCGCCCTGGCAGGGAAAACAAAGCACTGGGGACCTGGAAAGGAGAGGTGTTGCAGGCCTGGAAGTGAGGGCAGCGACCAGCACCAGTGCTTATACATGCTGCATAATGAGGATTTAAGCTGTCATCATTGTCCCTGCAGACCAGGACTCTGTGACTGGCTGCAGCGCCAGGGAAGGGAGAGCTGAGGCAGCCACAGCACCAGCCATGCTGCCCGCCAGTCAAGGCAGGGGGAGGCAGCACAGGGCAGGAACTGTGCAGCACAGCACTGGTGGCAGAGCCCAAGGGCTCTTCGTGTGAGGGATGACTTTTCTCTAGGAAAGGACAGCAGCTGGGCAGGTACAGAACATATATAGGCACCTCTGAGCTAGCAATGCCAGTAGTTAGTCACCACAAGGACATGGTCCAGGCTCCATGCTGGGGGTAAATGACTCATATTGAAGTCTGTGGGACCAGAGCTCTTTGTTGCTCTTGGCACTCAAGCCAGCTGGATTTAATGCTAGATTGGGTTCCTCCTTCAGGACTGATAGAGAGTCCTTTGCAGCATGCTATGCCATTTGCAAGGACAGCACATATGCTCTCTGGGACAAACATCCTCTGAGCCCAAGAGCCATCCTCCCCACCAGTACCCTGCTGTGTGTTTGGGGGAGATGCCAAAGGAGTCAAGAAATTTGCAGTAAATTCTCACAGGGAATTTTTTGCACTGGGCAGCTCACCAGCTTGCTGCAGTCCCTGTGCTTGTCTGTGTGCCTTGCACTGCACACCATCAGGGCTTGTGTCTGTGTGCCTTGCACTGCACACCATGAGGGCTTGTGTCTGTGCCTTGCATTGCACACCATCAGGGATTGTGTCTGTGCCTTGCACTGCACACCATCAGGGCTTGTGTCTGTGTGCCTGGCACTGCACACCATCAGGGCTTGTGTCTGTGCCTTGCACTGCACACCATCAGGGCTTGTGTCTGTGTGCCTGGCACTGCACACCATCAGGGCTTGTGTCTGTGTGCCTGGCACTGCACACCATCAGGGCTTGTGTCTGTGCCTTGCACTGCACACCATCAGGGATTGTGTCTGTGCCTTGCACTGCACACCATCAGGGCTTGTGTCTGTGTGCCTGGCACTGCACACCATCAGGGCTTGTGTCTGTGCCTTGCACTGCACACCATCAGGGATTGTGTCTGTGCCTTGCACTGCACACCATCAGGGCTTGTGTCTGTGTGCCTGGCACTGCACACCATCAGGGCTTGTGTCTGTGTGCGTGGCCCTGCACACCATCAGGGCTACCTGCTGTGGCTGTGCTGAGTACACACAGATGTCACTGGAGGGCAAGGGATGTGTGGTGGGCAGGGTGTTTCAGAGCATGTTCTCAGGCTGAGTACCTGGGCTGCTGCTATATTTTATCAGCTGTGTCAAGGAGCTCCCCCATTTGTGTTCATCTGAGCTGGGCAGTTGGAGCAAATCCCTTCCCCTAGGGGATGCTGCTGCAGAAGCCCCTGGTATGTGAGGGCCAGAGCAGTGTTTCAGGAGAGGAGGTGGTGGCCCTTTTCTCCACTTTCCTGGCTGGTGTTTATCCCCTACACCATTCCCTTCCTCTCAGTAAGGGGCACCTGATTCTTGTTTGAATCCCTTTCCTGCTGCTCCAAGAGCTCACTGCATGCAGGAATTGCTGTGCCTGTGCAGACCTTGCACCATGACATCTCTTGGAGCTCACTTTCTGTCCTCCCACAAGCTTCCTTCTTTGAGCTGGTTACAAACTTTCTCTCTTCCTTGGATAATTTTACATCTAAGCCTGGTCTTTTGTCTCCCCAAATTTTCTCACTGTCCAAGTTCTCCTTGAGATCCAAGCCCTCTTCTCCTGCAAGCTGCAGTCCCAGTGTGGCTGGTGCTTGCAGAAGTTTGTAGGGCATGCAGAGCATGAGGGCTTTCAGAAAGCTGTGGGGCTCTTTAGGTATTGGGGCCTTACTACATTCTCATTTTTGTACTGACCCAGCACTTTGTGGGGTGCTAGGAGGGTGAACACGGGGTGCTATCTGCTGAACAAGCTCACAAGCTTGTCTGCATCTTCTTACAAGCCAAAGGGATTTTGCTCTTGAGGCATATGGGGGATCTTTGGGCAGTGGTACAGGGTTTTCTTTGTTGCCAGCCCCTCAGTAACATCCCTGGCCGGATCAGCCTTCGACTGGCTGATGCAAACACCAGCGATAGACCCAGCTCTTGGTGGCCAATGGTGGAGGAGCAGGCTGTGGGGTGACAGGAGATGCAGCCCATCAGGAGCCAAGGGAGGGCCCGGAGATGGGGCTGCCTGGGGGAGGATCCCTGCAGTGCGGCAGGAATGGGTTCCCTCAGCCCTCACCAACTCCATTTTTGGAGGAGCACAGTCCTGTTTGTTCGGGAAGCCAGTTCTGTGTGAGCTCAGGGATGTACTTAGTGGGACTAAAGGCTTTGTAAGGAGAAACCTTGCCTCAGTGTGGCCCTGGCAGTCAGAGCAGAGCAAACATGTCCCTGTTTCCATGCATCCCTGTGCCTCCGGATGCAGCTGCAGGCCTTTCCCGATGCCTGACACATAATGCCACACCTTGGTCTTTGGGGTCTCTCCTTGCTTTACTCTTAATCTGAGAAGGGCTGATCTGAGTCCTCTCTCCCCCACATCAGCTGCCAAGACCCCGCTGTCACCCAGGCCCTCCACAAGTACCATCCCTCTTCTGGAAGCTGTGCAGCACAGCCCCAGCACGGCAGCATCCCCCAGTTCTGCTCGCTGGCCCCCTTAGCCAGTGACTGGCACCCCAGACAGTCACCTGCAGGGAGCTGGCACCGCTTAGGAGCAAGGCCCGCGGGAGCAGGTGAAAGGCACACTGAAAGGTGGCTGCTGCTGCCACCCTCCTGCCTGGCTGGCCCCACTGCTCTGCCCTGCCTGCCAGGCTCAGGAGGGAGCAGCCAGGCCGTGGAGATGGGAGCATGCTGCCTGGGATTCCTAGGCAAGCCTTAGCCAGAGCTCTGCTCCGGTACGTGCAGCCTGGCACTGAGATGGGAAGTGAGCCTCCCTGAGAGACAGGGATAAATGAGAGGTGGTGATAAATGAGCCTGGGTAATTAATTCACACTCCTGATACATGTTTGCTCTCCCAAATGTGTGTGTTGGCATGATCCTGGGCAGGGCTTGGCCTGGCATCCAGCAGCATCCCTCTTTATCTGGGTTACTCCATGGAACCTGTTAATTGTATCTGTCTCAAGCCCTGAACTCAGCATGGCGATTTCACATCAAACAGCAGCACTCATAAAGTGGATCTGAGCAGGGCACTGAGCTCGACTCCGAGGCTGTGAGGAGGAATAAGAGACCTTCAGACCGTGATTTCATCCCAGGCTCTTTGCAAACATCCTCCTTGCCCATCTGGGGCAGGCAGGTCTGCAGAAGGTGTTCAGACCCAGTGCATAGCAGGGTATGCAGGGAAGGTTTCCTGCTCTGATGATCTCTGCTGAAGGATGTCCCAGCCCTGCTGCAGCAGCTGGGAAAAGTGGCCACCTGAAGCTTGGAAATGTTACATCTGCTGTGGTTTGAAACTGGGAGCAAGTAATCTCTGTAAAATCCTTATCTGGAAATCAGGCAGTGAGGGTCATCCCAAAATATAAATGCTGCCAGAGCTCTGTGTGTAGCATGGACACGAGAGTATTGCATGGGATGTTGCTCTTGGGGGAGCTGGCTGCCCTGCTCCAGGAGCGTCCCAGGGCTTCCTGCCTGTCCTGCACAGGCGCTGCAGACAGCTCATTAATTTCCGTCCCACAGCCCAATCTCTTCTTCCTCTGAAACAATTACTTAAAAATTTCTTTGCAGCCCTCCAGGCGTCCCACCCTCTTGTTGGCTTCCATTTCTATAGCTCTCTCCAGCTTGTCTCCACAGGACTTTGCCACCAGCCTCCCTTCAGAGGAGCTTCATAGCTGGGGCCCAGAATGGGGATATATGGAAAGAGCAGGGGGGTTTTTTCATACCTTGTAGGGCAGACCTATACCTTCAGACAAAAATGAGAGAAGCCCCTAAAAGGAGCATGGGAGAAAGTTTGGGCAGTGCCTTGTTCCCAGGGGAAAACAGGTCTGTTCTTAGGGCAGCATCCTAGAGACCCTCCTGGGGCTGCTTTTGGATGAAGGGCTTCAAAGCCATAAGCCAGGTTGGCAAGCACATCCTTGCTTCTCTTCTGGAGTGATGATCTCATGGTAGGTAATAATTATTATCTCATTATAGGTAATAATAAAAGGCTTTTTTTGCCTTTGGTATCCTGGGGGCCATACCTCGTGTAGCACTGGGGCCATACCTTGTGTCTGGAGTGCAAGAGCTGAATTTTGACCAAATACTCCTTCTCCAAGCAGAGCCCCTTGGGTGCTGCTGGGTCCTGCTGAGACACAAAACTATAAAAGATGGCTCCTTCCAAGGATGTACTTCTCCCAGAGCAGGCAGCCAAGCAACAGCCCTGGCAGCAGCCCCCAGGGATATGGGGAAGACCAGGAAATTCAGTGAGGCAGGTTCACAGCTGGGATAAAGCAAGTGGCTGATCTCGGTCTACTCTCCCCAGCAGCACAGTGGAAAAAGAGATCTGGGGAAGATGTGTGGGAAGCTTCTCCTGGACACAAGCAGGTGAAAAGTGAGGGAGCAGGCAGGAGCTTGTTGGGAAAGCCGGCCAGCAGGCAGGACTGATTGCCTGACAGGGCTGGCAGAGTGGAGGCAGGATCTACTCCCTTCAAGACAAGAAAGTGGGGAGGGAAGTGGAGGTGCTGTGTGTGATGGGTAGGAAGGGAGACTGGTGTCCAGCAAACCGATAACCATTCACTATCATGAGATGTCTCACAGGACATCTACCTCTGTCCTAGAAACTCATAAATCACGTCTGAGCTTGAACCACTGCAGCAGCACAGCAATATTCTGCACAGCTTTGTCTCTTCCCTACCTAAAGTTGGGCCGGTCCCTTCCCCCAGCTGCCCTTGCCACACTCACCGAAAGCAAACCCAGCCCTTTAATTCCAGTCACAAATTCTGGGAATGATTAGTGGGCTGTCATCACTCAGGCCCACCGGATGTTGGGCATGGGGCGTTTCCGTGCCCTGGAATTGCTGGTGTGCAGGGCTGCCTGGCTCTGCGGCGGCCCTCAGAAGGCACTGAGGGCTGGGGGCAGTGCTTCCCTCCGCCTGCCTCGCTCACAGCTCGCCTGGGAAAACTGCTGGACCAAGAACAGAGCAAAGAATAAATTCATTCATGGCTAAAGGTAAGGGGACAAGGCAGAAAGGTTCCCCAAAGACTCGGGCCTGTCCTGTCTAGGAAAAGAAATTAAAAACAGCGTGGCGGGGACAGGGGGGCAACGCTGGGGCAGCCCCTTCGCTGGTGCGCAGAGCCGCACTTTGTGAAACTGCTGCTGCGTCCCTCGAGGGGCCTGGGAACTCAGTGGCCCACTCATCCAGGGTGCCCAGAGGCAGCTGCCAGCCCCAGCTTGATGAAGAGGATGCTGCTCAGCACTGCAGCCGCAGCCACTCGGCAGCCTTTGTTCCCTGCTCTGCCTGCCCCGTTCCCAGGGCGCTCTCTGGCTCCTGGGAGCTGCCCGTTTGCCAGCTGCCTAGCGAGAGCTGCTATCTGCCCTCTGTGAATGTCTTGCATCCATCCAGCAGACTCCCAGCCTTCCACTGAAACGTCCCATTGTGCAGCTGGCTGGACTACGTGAGCCTGGCTACGTGGAGCTTTGAAGTTAACTCTTCCTTTTGAGTCAACAGAGCTGTGTGGTGTAATTGTAAAATTTCCCTTCGTTGGCTAACCTCCTGATGTTAACAAAAGCTCCCTGCTATGTAAACAGGCCAGATGCTGCAGGATGCTGTCTGCAGGCTCACGTACACTCCTCGTGCCACAGGAGGTGCTGGACTTGCACCTGCAGGCTCCCTGAAGCAGGCAGAGAGGTTGGAGCCACGTGCCCCACAGATGGGGCAGAGTCACTGGTTCCCTCATCCTTCTGTCAGTGACCTCAGATGTGTCTCCCTTCCTTTCAGATTACTTGGCCCTGCAGAAATCCTGGCTGGAATGGATTTAAATGTGGTAGTAATTATCTTAAGAATGAGTGAGGTTCCAGATGATTTGGGAATAAAAGGAGTAAAGGAAATGGAGTCACAGGACTTCAGAACTTTCAGGCTGCCTTCAGCAACAGCAAGGAACAGATACTCTGTAAGACTGACCAAGAGAGCAAGGTAAGAAGTAAGAATCAACATGGGTTTGGCAACAGCCTAATTTCCTTCTACAACAGGGTTGGAGGAGATGAGCAAGATGGCTCTGATGCTGAGATCTACTTGCATGACCAACCTGGTTGTTGGTTTCAAAGATGTGTATTACATTCCACAGAATCACAGAATGTTAAGGGGTTGGAATGGACCTTAAAGACCATCTAGTCCCAACACCCCCTGCTATGGGCAGGGGCACCTCCCACTAGACCAGATTGCTCAAGACCTTACCCAACCTGGCTTTGAACACTGTCAGGGGTGGGGGGCCCCTGGGCAACCTGTTCCAGTGTCTCACCACTCTCACAGTAAAGAATTTCTTCCTAATATCTAACCTGAATTCTGTCTCTTTCAGTTTGTAGCCATTAATTATTGTCCTATCTCTACAGTTCCTGATGAAGAGTCCCTGTTCAGGTTTCCTGTAGGCCCCCTTCAGATACTGGAAGGCTCCTAGGAGGTCTCCATGCAGCCTTCTCTTCCCCAAGCTGGGCAGCCCCAGGTTCCTCTGCCTGCCTTTGTTGGGAAGGTGCTCTGGTCCTCTTACCAACTTCATGGCCCGCATCTGGACTTGCTCCAACAGGACCCTGTCCTTCCTTGTGCTGGGACCCCAGAGCTGGCTGCAGCACTGCAGGTGGGCTATCACCAGGGCAGAGCAGCGGGGTGGAATCCCCTGCCTTGCCCTGCTGGCCACTCCGCTTTGGATGCAGCCCAGGATCCCATTGGCCTTCTGGGCTGTGAGTGCCCATGGCTGGCTCACGGTGAGTTTCTTGCTGACATTGATTTGCAGGCACTTTGGAGCTCAGGATGGGAGCTCAGGCACGGTGTGACACTGGTGAAATGGATATAAACAGGATACAATTCTGCAATAAGGGCAAATGCAAGCCACACACTGCAGGATAATTTGCTGTATGCATATACAAAGGGGCAACAAGGCCTTCAGAAAGGGACATGGATATCATTGAGGTAATGGGTGTCATTACTGTGAGTGACTTGATGACACACAGATGTGAAGAAAAACAAAGGCTGCTGCTAGGCTATATAAACAAAAGTGCCACAAGCATCAGGCATGCTGCAATCATTCTACTTCGTGAAGTATTAGGAAAGCCTCATACTTTCTGAATATATTCAGCTTAGGCAATATAGTTCAAGAAAGCTTACACCTATCAGAGTCCATGAAAGATGATCAGCAGTCTAGTAACCATGACCTATGAGTGAAGTTTCAAAGAACTTAATTTGTTTAGTCTGCTTATGAGAGGAGGAAAGGGAAAATGTGACAACCTTCAGATTTCTAAAAATGTCTAAAAAGGAAACCAAACAAGTTGTTCTCTATCTTCAGGAGGAGACTAGGTTAGACATCCAGAAAAATTTATAAGCTCCTTAAGGGCTCCTGTTCTCTTCAGACAGAGTTCTTTGTGGAGACCTCACAGTCACAGAATGGGTCAGGTTGGAGGGGACCACAGTGGGTCACCTGGCCCAACACCTCTGCTTAAGCAGGGTCATCCTAGAGCACAGGGCACAGGATTGTGTTCAGACAGCTCTTCAGTATCTCCAGTGAGGAAGACTTCACAACCTCTCTGTTGTGGCAATCTGTTTCAGTGCTGTGTTATCCACACAGTAAAGAAGTTCTTCCTCGTGTTCAGGTGGAACTTTCTGTGCATCGGTTTCTGGCCATTGCATCTTGTCCTGTTGCTTAACACCACTGAGCAGAGCCTGGAAATACCCTCTGGGCACCTCCCTTCAGATACTTACAGACATTGATGAGGTCCCCTCTCACTTGTCTTTTCTTGAGACTGAGCGGGCCCAGCTCCCCAGCCTTTCCTTGTAAGAAACATGCTCCAATCCCTTAATCATCTTTTTTACCCTCCACTGAATCCACTCCAGGAGCTCCATGTCTCTCTTGTCCTGAGGAGCCGCGAACTGGACTCAGCACTCCAGATGTGCCTCACCAGGGCTGGGCAGAGAGCAGTGGAGAGCAGTGATAGGAGAGCAGCATTAGCAGAGCAGTGCCAGCAGGATCACCTCCCCTGACCTGCTGCACGGCTCTCCTAATGCACCCCAGGATTCCATTGGCCTTCTTGGCCACAAGGGCTCACTGCTGGCTCATGGACATTTGTTGTCCACCAGGATCCCCAGGTCCTTCTGCACAGAGCTGCTCCTCAGCACGTTGGCCCCCAGCCTGTGCTGGTGCCCGGGGTTATTTCTCCCCAGGTGCAGGACCCTGCATTTGCCCTTGCTGAATTTCAGACAGTTCCCCTCTGCCCATCTCTCCAAGCTGTCCAGGTCCTTCTGAAGGGCTGAGCAGCACTCTGGGGTATCAGCCGCTCCTCCCAGCTTTGTGTTGTCAGTGAACCTGCTGAGGAGGCATCTGCTCCTTCATCCAAGTCACTGATGAACTTGTGAAACAATACTGGGCCCAGTATTGAACTTGGGGACACCACTGGTGACAGGCCTCCAGCCAGATGTGCCAACTCCAATGACACAGTCTCCTTCTTGAGAAATTCCCAAAACCAAGATGCTACAAATACTTGTCAGGCCTGCTTGGATAGTGGTATCTGTCCTTGGCAAGAGATACAGCTACATGATGTCTCAGGTGCCCTGTTTTAGATCCTGGACCATTACATGGTAAGACACACCTGGTCTTTGCAGGGTGACAAGGGCATTAACAGTGATTGTCCCCACATTGCCATGTTTTCTAGACACCACACTATATTCTGTGTTTCAAAAAGTGGACATCCTTGCAGGATAGAAGGCACAACACCAGGAAGCCTAAATGAAGCTTAACCTGCTGTTCAGACAGACCTCCCCTTGAGCTGACAGAGAACAGCAGGCTGCTATCACTTCTTCATGGGAAATGCAGTGGTTTAGTTGCACTGTGGAGGCTCCTAAATTTGCAATCAAGCAGAAAGGCTTATTCCATCATTCCTGTGTACAAGAATCAGATGGGAAGACTTCTTGAACAGGTCCCTCATTTGGTGCTGGGGAGAAAACAAGAGAAGATCTAGAGAGGAGGTGGAGGAAGCCTACCCTCTGTGGTGACTGAAGTTAACCCACTAATGGAAGGTAAGCTGCAAATGTGGAGTAAACAACAGTCTTGGAATGTGGTTTGGTGACAGCAGGAGGAAGGGGGCTCAGTCTCCACTAGACCTCACTGCAGCCCTTTGGGAGGAGAGCACACTGAAGCTGCTGAGTCCTCCAGGGATTCAGTGTGAAGGTGAACCCACAGGAGTCCTTCAGAGCCATGCCAGACTTCTGCAAAAAGGGCTGTCCAGAGCAGACCTGAGCTACCTTCCTTTTCCACAGACTGGTTGCCATTGTCTGCATGGGGAATCCTCTTCTGTCTCTGCTGGTTCAGCCTGGTGCTGAAGTGCACAAACCGCTCCTTCAAACTTAAATTCTCTGTAAAAGCTGGCTCAAGCAGTGGGTGCCTCTGCTAGAGGGTGAGCATGCTAGAGGCTGGTGGACTCTGCATGGAAAAACTAGACCCTAAAGCTGGCTGACACAGAAAAGCCCACCCACCACACACTAGTGTAATGCAGGCACACTTGCAGTGATCGAGCTGACTGTTGTCTGGATTGCAGCTCTGACATGAGAGAGGCCACTGTGGTATAAACATCTGTCAAGAGCAGATGAGGTCTGCAGCAGAGACATTCCCCACAGGTTTATATGATTTTCAAGGACCTGAGGGCAATGATCTGTTTGCTGCTTCTCAGTGATTTCACAGAAAAGTGATCTCATGACCCATTAATAAATAATTCCTCCAAACTCCTTGGCTGAATCACACTTGTGTAACGTGCAGGATGAAATCAAGGGGAATAGTTTCCTCCAAGATGTTATATTGCAGCTCAAGAGTATTTGATAAGGCCAGCCTGCAGAGATTACAAAATCCCCTGTGCTTGGAAGGGAGGACAAGGGGGTCACAGTGCATAGTACAAATTAGATCTTGGAAAGTACCTTCTCTGGATGTCCTGCTTAGCCAAGATGAAACTTCCCCAGCAGTTGGTTCAATTCTGCCGAGTGAAGAGATACACATCCATTCAACCCCCAGAAGCTACGACTGGCCCTCCAGACATTCCTGGCTTTCATTGGAAACCAAGTAGGTTGTGTCTACGCTGTTGACTTCTACCAGCCAGCACAGCTTTGCTGCTTGAGGGCATGAAGCAGGGAAACGGCCACACCAGCCAAACATCTCATAACATCTCATTTTTGTATCTGGCAAATTTGTTCCAAGGGGCTGAGCTTGGAGGAGGAGTACCACAGCTTCCTCCCCTCCCTGTCTGACTGTAGTGCTCAGGAGACTGAGTCATCCATTTTTCATGTGGAGCTCCCCGTCGTTCCAAGGAAAAGGCCGTGCTTCCGGCATCCCTTGGCGTGTGGGTTTCCATTCATCTGTGGATGTCCAGGCAACCTGCCATCCCCACGACAAAATGGCTGCTGCTTAGCTCTTCTGCTATTAGTTCATCCCTTAGGATTTTGCTAAATTTCTCCAAGTCTTTTGGACAGTCTGAGCAGAGAGCACTCAGCGTCTGGAGGTTTTGCATTGTGTTCAAGGCAGAAAGGCTGCCTGTCCTTTTCCCTTGATTCCTGCAAGTTCTGCACAGGGCAGGACAGAATCAGATGTTTTGCTGCTCCATATTTTCAGGCAGCAGAGGTGTATCTGTTCCCATGACTTGTCAGTGGGCTCTGTTAGCAGGAGTAAAAGGTTAGGGAACACAATATCCCCTCTTGGGGATAACATTAGGAGAATATTAGATGAATAAATACCCCAAGGCAGGCCAGCCAAATCAGGGCCTTCTGATTTGGAGAAGTCAACTGGAGCAGACTGGGTGGTCATCAAGTGGTCCCCTTGCTCTGGGGAGCACACCACACATCAATTCATGGTGGGATCTGCTGATGTTCTCCTTAGGGTGGACAAAACTCCCCTGTTTCACAGAAGGTGGTAAATAAGCCCTGGACCTCATCCCTTGGCTCCGGGGCATACAGTTGCAAAGCTCCTCTGATCAGTGTGGGAGGAAGGCCTCCACCCTCCTTATGGCTGCCCGGTAATGATCCCCAGCTGTAAGCCTCTCCCTTCCATGTCTGGAAACCCAGGCTGGCCTCAGGGGTGGGGCACAGACTGTTTAACCCATTCCCTGGACAAATGGACAGACGGATGGATGGATGCATGGATGCATGAATGGATGCTCCCCAGCCGCTGCTGATGCACTGGGAACCTCTCTCTGCTGGACTGGCTGGATGGGTTGCCAGAAAGGTGCTGAAAGGCTGGGGGCACAGAGGTGTGTGGGTTCATGTGCTAGGGCAAATAACGATGCTCTTGTTTGCTCCCTGCTCGAATATGCCCCAGGGAGCGACATCTTCCCTGGACTGATGTCTCTGCAGGCACAGGAGCGTGACTGGGTGGTGTGCTGCTGGGCAGGAGGATGGGTTCTCCCCAGCACCTTCTCCACAGGGCTGTTCCCAGTGGCTCCTGGCAGCGCCATGGGGCTGGGGGCGTCCATCTGGCAGACGCGCAGGTCTGTGGGTTACTGCAGGGGGCTCTCTTCTTCCACAGCCTGGCATCCCGGCAGCACCTGGGACTTTGGCTCCCGTTCTTAGGCAGCTTTTGTCCCTTGGAGAAGGTCGGCAGCAAGGAGCCATCTCTGGCTGGCTCTTCTGTGCCGACGCAGGCGGGTGGCCAGTCGCTGGTGTGATGCCTACGTAGCACCGCACCACGGAGACGGGGCACAGGATTCCCGAGGGGACTGGGTGAAGCGCGGGAGTGGAGCGGCGCTGGATGGTGAGAGGCTTTCTCTGCTCATCCAGCTAATAGACTAATTAGTGAGGAGCTCGAAACTTGGCTGTGTTTGTTGTCAAATGCAGGCCCCCTTCCAAGTGGTGTTAACAGCCTTCCCTTTTCACTCCGCGCGCATTGTACAGCCAGGGCTTTTCTGCTGCTCGACAGAGGATTCTTCTTTTAGTAATGGATACAGGCTGAATAGCTGCTGCAGCTATAGGTGACACCAGGGTCAGGAGCGAGGGCTGGCAGGGAGGGGCAGGCTCCTGGGGCTGGGAGAGCAGTGGGAGGCTGGGAGAGGGGATGGCGGGGGCACGGACCCAGCCGTGCGTATCGTGACAGTATCGTGACGTGCGGCTGGGCTGGGGGCAGCCTGGGGCTGTGGGACCCTGCAGCCTGCCAGGGTACTTAGCCAGCTGAGCTTCCCAGGGACCTGTGGTGAAAGGAGGGATGTCTGTAGGTGAGAGAGGAGTGCACGGGAAAAGGTGCGCCTCCAAGCTAAAGGTACTGCTCCTTGTACGGCTCCTTGTGCCACTTGCCCCCTTCTAATTAAGATGCATTTAAATTGTCTGAGCGATTCCTTTGATAAGCACTCCCCTTTCGCGCAGGAGACAAAAAGTTCACAGAGGCGAGAGGCTGCCGGCGCTGGCAGCGGGCGGGCGAGGGGCGGGCGAGCTGCCCCGCCGCCCTGCTGCCAATGCAAATCTCCCGGCGCAGCTGAGCCGGCACCGGGGGAGACCGGGAGGGTTTCCGCCAGGTTCCCACAAGCACAGGAGCCAGGCTGTGCCCGCAAGCACGTCTGCCCGCGGGCAGCGGCCTTTGTAGGCGCCCGGCTAATGGGCATGCACTGCCGGCCGGAGCGGGGACGCTCCCAGCCTTCCATCCGGACACCTGGCATTTCAGCTCACTCCATGTCCCAAATGACGTGCGCCTGACTCTCCAAATTCAGCTCCTCCTTAGGAGTGCTGTCCCTCGGTTCTCCCTGAGACCGAAGTGCCTGGGGGCTCCTGGGGTGTCCTGTCCCCACGGGCCAGTGCTTTTTGCAGGGAAGGCAAGGGAGGGAGATGAGGGCTTTGCAGGAGTTTGCCTGTGACCCCAGCTGGAGGCAGGGGGGATGCCTGCACCCCTGGCCATCCCTCAGTGCTCCACAGTGCCTGAAACAGGGTATAATTCACACCCTCACCACACACTCAAATGCCGCAGCAGCCAAAGCGAGGTGAGCACCTGCCGGCCGCCTGCAAATATTATCTGGGTGTCCCGGCAAATATCGGGCACAGGGCCTGGAGCGTGCCCAGCCTCCCCCTGGGCCCATGAAGGCTGCTTGCCCGCGGCAGGCCTGGCTTTCCCACAGATGTTTGCACTGACATGGCACCACTGCTGCTGTTTTCTTTGGTTTGAGGCCAGCTGCTTATGGAGAAGCGGCTGAAGCAGCACGGCCAGCAGGTAGCACCGAGCTGGGCTGGGGGAGTGCCCTGCCAGTGCAATGGCTCACTTCCCTGGCGTGGCATGGTGTAAGTTGCCCAAAACCTCAGATGTAGGATGGTGGTTTGGCAGTCATGACTTCGTGACAAAAGCCACGGCTGAAAGAGTCTGACATATCCACACTCATTCATGTGATGCTTGGAGCCAGAAAAGGCTTCTTAAAACATGTCTCCTCCTGTTGCCAGAGATCCAGGAGAAATGAGCTCTCTTTAATAGCAGCGAGGGGACCCAGTATCAAACCAGGTATTGAGCCTTCTTACACCCTTGCCACTTCCTGCTAGGCTTTTGCCTCTGTAAATCTCTTTGAAGGTCATGCAATGAGTACTCCACGCCAACTCAAATTTAGCCAGCACATGGCTGCCAAGGGAGCTGGTGACAGTGTGTGGAGTGTGAGTTGCCACCACATCATGCTGGCTGTGCTCATCTTGCCCAGCTGAGCCACTGACCCAGCTGCAACGTGGCCAGGGACACTTCTGAGATGGCTGTGCAGACTGCTGGGTGCTGAGCACTGGCACTGACAGGCTCAGGATCTCTGTTTGGGCCTCAGGGCCAAAGTTTTCCATGAGCATCAGCTTCTAGCCTGGAAAAGAAGTTTGGCAACAGGGTCAGGTTTCCAGCTGAGAAGAATGAATGATCTCACCACCAACTAGACTATTTCCAGAGTGACATTTCCCTAACAGAGTGCTCCAGTGCTAAGCTGCTCTGAAGCAGCACTGGTGGCACATGGCAGGGCCAGGCTGTTTCCCCGTGTGCCAGCTCAGCTTCATCATTTCCCTTGCTTATCCCCCCCCCGCCCCGTGTGTTTCAGGGATACACCTGGCTGTATTTGCATTTCCAGCTTCTTTCTACATTTGCCTCTCTGGGTCTGGATGTCTCCACCAGTTTTCTGAATGCTGGTAATTCCCACTCATTCATCTCCCTTCTAAGATCTGTTTTAAATTCTCTCATCTGTTAAATTTGTTGCTCATTTAGGATCCAGGCCTAGAGGTTGGGCAACCGTGGAGGGAGTCTCTGGTCCAGATAGTTCTCAGTTTAAACAACCCCTGTAATCCCCTTTGAACAACTTCTTCCCTTCTGGTCCTTCCAGTGTATCCCTTAACTTGTCTTCTTCTTTCTGCCCCTTCCCTTATCTGACCACACCACTTCCTACACTTTTCATACCTGCTTTTAACTCATCCCAGCTCCTACCTGCTACTTCTTGGCCCCTCTTCTTCCTGTTCCACAGTGACCTGCTTGCTTCCCTGGTGGCAGAGAGGTTGCCACATCACCCAGCCCTGTGCCCAGTAGTCTGGAATGAAGTCCAACAGGCTTATGTTGGGCCTTGCCATGCCTTGGCCAACAGGCCAGATGCCTTTCCGCTAGGAGAGCAGAACTGAACAGCCCACCTTTGGAGAGTTCTTCGGAGCTGCTTTGGACCCAGGAGCTTGGACCTTGTTTGCACTTCTATCCATCTTAGCTGCTCTGCTTGGGCTACCTGGATCAAAGGCTCACTCTTCCTCACTGCAAAGGCAGTTTGCAGGATGCAGTGAATGAAGGATGTGATTAGATCTGCCTCATTTGCCTCCATTGAAGGGAATGTGGTGGCAGTCCATTGCCAATCTAGCTTTTTCCAGTTTTATAGACACATAATTACTCATCTGCTTCAAGAAACCTGGGTTATTATTTGGCACCCCCTACTTTTTCATGAGGAGAAGTACGAATGATAAATCTGCTCTGTACCTGACATGCTAGGTGGCAGTCAGGCATGCTTCAGGGCAGAGCCAGGGCCTCAGGGCTGAGCTAGAAAGACACAGTGTGGACACAAAGTTGAAAATTGCTGCCTTCATGCAGCAGTTTTTACGTGTCAGGCCTGCTTATACACTTAATGCTCTTAAATGCTTTTGCTCTCTGATAGCCAGAGGCTGGATAGTAGCCTTCTACAGTGAGTGACTGGGAAATGAATAAAATATTTGCAAGCACGCTTGATGTGAGCTCAGAAGCTGGTGTTCCTGCCTACCCATGACATTTGCCTCTCCCTGCCCACAGTCTTTTGTGTTTCCTCTGGCAAAGAGCCAGGGCTCTGTGACAATGCCCACTGGACTGGTCTGCAATTGACACCCAGCACGGGAGGTCACTTGCTGCCCAGGAGCATCTCAGTGCCCTGAAAAGGCACCAGCTGCCCCTTCCCCTTGGGTTTGTGTGCTGCAGGGTGAATATCTCTCCCAGAGGATCTCAGCTGATGAAACCTGTTCCCTCTGAGGAGCAGTTGTTTGGGTTGGATATCCCGAAAGTGTGCAGATGGAGATGCAAATGGCACAGAAACACAGCTGACGTGACCCGCAGGAGCTGCTGTGGGCTCTATCCCTGCATAGCTACACTGTTGCCACCTCCCTGGAGAGCAGGAGTGCTACGTGCTCTCCAGGACGTAGGGACACCTTGGCTGTGGCGTTGGGATATTCTTAGTCGTGCCAAGGGGTGGGTTTGACTAATCAAGTCACTACGTGCCTCTTGTCCAGTGTGTGATATTCCAGGGACTTTCCGACCCCAGCGGTGTCACCCACGTGTGTGGAACTGTTACTGACAGTTGCTGACTCATGGGTACAGCACACCAACAGTCTCCAAAATGTCTGGAAACCTCATCCATTTTCAGGAGATGAGGAAAAGAAGGAAACTAAGACTTAACTCCCAGTTGGCCTGTGACATAATGCAGAGAGGTGCACATGAAGAAACCATGTCTTCTGAAATGCTCCACTGTGTCAGTCCCTTCCCTTCCCTTCCCTTCCCTTCCCTTCCCTTCCCTTCCCTTCCCTTCCCTTCCCTTCCCTTCCCTTCCCTTCCCTTCCCTTCCCTTCCCTTCCCTTCCCTTCCCTTCCCTTCCCTTCCCTTCCCTTCCCTTCCCTTCCCTTCCCTTCCCTTCCCTTCCCTTCCCTTCCCTTCCCTTGATAGAGGGGAAATTGTGTGTGACTGTGGAATATGAATGTTGGGTGATTTGGGGAGGCATTTTTGAGTGGGGGGCATGCAAGTGTGACTTCCTTTTGCTCCCGAATTGGTGGGTGAGAAGTGGGAGCAGGGCAGGATGCTCCCACAGAGGGGTGCAGGAGGTGGCCAGGATGCAGGGGGTTGAGCGGAGGAGCTTTGGTGCTCTGTGGGAGCTGTTCCAGGCTGGGAAATGCTCTGAAACTGCTGACACAAGCAGCAGCAGCAGCAGCAGCAGCGTGATCCCCGGCACGGCATCGCACACGGGCCAGCGGGAGGAGGCGTGTGGCCTTGGGACAGTGGAGGTCACAACTTCTCCCTCTTGGGTCAGAACTGGCAGGCCGGCCGGTGGCACAGAGCCACACACCCGCCTGCCCGCTTGGGAACTTGCGAGCACCTGGATGGCAGCGGCCGGGGATGTGCACAGGGACACGCGCTGTCCTTGGGGCTGGCCGGGTACAGCAGCCCCTGTCCCCCCCAGCTGCCCCCCGGGGATGGGGCTGGTGCGGGGAGCCCCGGCCGAGGGCAGGGCGGCTGCCAGCCCAGCCTGGGCGCTCTCAGGGCCGCGTGTGCCCGGTGCCGCAGCGCGCACGTTGCCGGCCGCACGTAGATGCCCGCAGCCTGGCAGGGCCTGGCAGGGCCGCGTGTCCTGGGCTCCCAGCCGCCCCTGCCGCGCTCCTTGTCTGCCTGCCAGCCAGTGCCCCATCGGCTTCCTCCCTCCCTCGCTCCGGCTTTCTTTTCGCTTCTTTTTTTCCCACTCGCCCTAGGAGTTGCATAAGGAGAGGCGGAGGGTGCAGAAAGAGACGATGCCAGCAGTGAATAGGAGGCAATAGGGGATGAGAGAAGGGTCGGGCATCACTGCTCGGTCTGTTTGGAAAGAGATGGGTGCTCATCCCAGCACCACAATCGCTTCCAGAGAAGTCACTTCCTTCCCTCCTTCTGCTCTTTGTTCCACACCACAAAGGAGGAGCGGACGGTGTCTGTGCCAGGCAGGGAGCGTGTCCCCCGTGGGGGGGCAGCGCGCTCCCAGCAGCTGCTGTGCCTACCACTGTGCCTTTGTCCCGACTCCCACTGCCCACGGCAGGAGGGTTCTGCTGCCAGGTGGGGCTGGGACCCCTGGGCCTCTGCCAGCACGGACTAAGTCACTGCTTCCCCTCCTTCCCTGTGTCACATCAGGGTCTTGCTGTGACATGTAGGGCTGGGTGGCCTGGCCCGAGTTTTGGGATAGGTGGCTGACCCATCAGGACATTGTACAAAACACAGTGGTGGCTGGTGATGAGGAACTCTGTGACAGAAACACAGTCAGATGTTAGCCTAAATGCTGGGTCTGTATGTTGTCAACTCAAATGATGGATGGAGGATTAAAAGGGACACACCAGGACCCTTCTGGACATTAGTAGTGTGCAGGGAGTGCTTAAATTCATGTTTGTTAGTGTCCCCTGTGATATCCAGGACAATGTCCCTCTCCCCACTGTTCCTGCAAATTCCTGTCTCTTCTCCACCTTGCACCAAGTTCTTTTCCCCCAGCTTTTCCAGCCTAAGTTCTTTGCACTGATACCAGGGAAATCTACCCCTGTATTGTTATGGCCTCAGAAAGGCAAAGGTACCATGGCAGACTCTTGGCCACAGTACTGTGCAAAGCCCTCTGATGCATTTTTCTCCGTCTCTCCTTTGTAGGTGACCCAGGGCAGAAAGCAACCAAGTGGACTCTGACTCAAGGTTTGAGGGGGATCTAAGAGTTTTGCTTGTGAATCCTGCTTACAGCAACTGTGGCTGCCAGGCATCCCTGAACAGGTAATAATTAACATTGACTCCATGATTCACAGAAGGCTGATCAATCTCTTTATTATATTATGTTATATCATTATTATATTAATTATATTATATTTTTATATTATATTATATTATATTATTTATATTATATTATATTATATTACCTTATATTATATTATATTATATTATATTATATTATAATATTACCATCACCATTGGCTAATTAAAAGTTATGAAACAACCCTTTTTAATTAAAACAAATCACCATTGGCAATTATTCCACAACAAATTCACAACAACAGGTTCACAACAACAGGTGCAACAGGTTAAGATAAGATTTATCATTCTTTTCTCTGTTCTTCTCACAGCCTTTCCCAGAAAGGCCTGGGAAAGTTGTGTGTTGCTCTCTGTGGCCAGAGAGCTGCTGCCACAAGCAACAGCACAAGATACTCTTACTTTTTTTCTTTCATTTTTGCCTTCCATTTATTTCCTTTACAGAAATTCTGTCCTCTTGAGTTCTCTGGCTGGGAACAGTGAACTCATCCATCAGTGAACTCATCCCTCGTTCCAGGCAGGCTCAGGTTCTCATGGTCCCTGCCCTAGACTTCCCAATCACCCTACTGCTCACAGTGAGTTTCCCCCTTCACTTGCCACGGGAATGTCTGCTCACATCCAACATGCCCACAGATGTCAGGGGCAAACTTGCCTCAGTGGGACCTCATGCCAGCAATCCATGTTGTGCCAGCAGCCTCAGTGCACCAGCGGGACTCACTCCACGAGCATGAGCTCCCTGTGCAGCTTGTCCTGGCCACGCTCACAGTGCTGGCCCCCACAGCCAGCCACACGCTGCTGTCACCTCCCCTGGTGCGCGTCTGAAGGAGCTGCTCAGTGACCTTGCCCATTTTATTCCTGACTTGCTTAGAAATCAGAAGCCTGTTTTCCCAGACACGCTGCCCTGTGCTGGCACAGCAGTGTTACACACACTCCAGCACTTGTGGGTGCTGTTGGATATAGTTCTGTGTCTGCAGCCTGGAGGTGCATCTCCCTTCCCTCATCCATGTTTCTCCCTTGGCATGTGTCCCTTGATTCCTTACCCCGAGGATGTTTGCCCTGAGCTCTTTGCTGTTGGTCTGGCAGCAATTCCGGTCCTCTCTGACTATCTTGCCCGTGGAGATGGTGACAAGTGAGGCCACAGAGCTGACTGGGTGGTGGATGTCACAGATCTCAGTGGGATCCACCTCATTTTCTCCTAAGCCTGAGCCAGTCTCTCATTTCAGAGAAGTCTGTCCATTAACTCTCAGGGCTGGAGAGTGCAATTATGTGTGCTTGTATAGCTTGGAGCCTTCTAACCAGCCCAAGAAAGTGGTTTTCACCTTTTCATCCAGTCCCTTCCTGTAAGAAAGGACACATCCGTTCTCTTTGAGTACAGATCTCACAAATGAGTACAAACCTTGCACATGCCAGCACTGCCTTTCTTCTGTCCTCATTCCCGGAGGAGAATCTCCTGGCCTGCACATACCTTTGGCTCTCTAAAATCATATTTGAATGAAGAAATCTTCCTTCAGCAGAAGGTTTGTTCTTTGCTAACAAAAGGAAATCCCTGAATTTGTTGATGTTCTTGGGAAACTTCTCCAAGTCCTTTTCTTTGGTACTGCAGGGGCAGTGTGGACAGTGCTGATTTCTTTATGAGAGCCCAGCGTGTCTCAAGCCATGCTTGAGGCTGCGGGTCGGTAATGAGGCCAGTCATTTGTTTGGGCTCCTGTGGATAATTCTGTTAGGGCCAAGCACTCTGCCAGTGAGCTTCTTTTAAGGACTGATTTTCTTTTACACAGTCAAGACTCAGACAGCCTATTATTAACCTCAGAGCCTGATGGCTTGCTTTGCATTCCCATTCCAGACTGTGCTTTCACTGATTCCAACACCCAGCTACTGCACTTCCACGCACCCCTGTTGCCTCCCTGCACTTGCTTTGAGCCCTGCCTCACCAGACCCCTGTTACCAATGTTGCACCTCAGTGAAACTTGTCGTGTCCTTCACCCATCCATGGAGGAGAGACCCTGTGAGGACAATGTTAAGTTTTCAGTCACCCTGTCCCGATTACTTGTCCCAGCAGTCCCACGGAATAGGGAAACCTGGCCTTGCTCTTCTAGATGGGCAAAGAGATGTGGCAGCAACAAGTGGAAAGCCAGTAGCAGAGAAAAAAAACCAACTTGAATGCAAGCTCCAGGGTGCCAGGCTTAGGTCAGGACAAATTCCACCAATGCTGAAGGAGAACAGTAGGCACAAGTGTGTATTTTGCCCATACCCAAGCAGCGGTGTCACCACTGACAGCAGGAGAGGATGAGGGGCTTCGCTTACAAGGGCTCATAATGAGGCTGTGCCTGAGCTCAGACCTCCTGCTTAAAACCTCCCTGGACGTGTGAGGAAGCAAACAGCAGTGACCATAGCAGGGCAAACCTCAGAGACCACGGGAGGTCTGAGGGTGCCAGGCAAAAGAAGGGCAAGCCTTTGCCAGCCAGCATATCTCCGTGGAGAGGTGAAGCAGGCATCCAAAAATAGCCCACCCTGCTGCCAAGAGCAGTGAGCCTTTGATAAACAGTTTAAAAATAACCTCAGTGGGAAAGACATTGCAGCTCCCTCCATCAGAACTGAATTTGTGTCCTGTTTGCACTTCCATGCCCCTGCCAGCTTGCCGTGGAACGTGTTGCTCATGTGATGCCTGCTGCCTGCCGATGCTGGCCCTGGCTGGGCTGCGGGCAGCCATGAGGGACTGGGAAGATGCTTGGCTACATTTTGCTGCTGCAGCAAGGGTTTGTCCTGGCTGGAAGTAGGAGCAGGGAGACAGTCTGATGGGGATGGGCCTGGTCAGAGCTGCAAGGTGCTTTTTGTGTTGTGGCTTCCCATCCTCCTGTTGACTTGAGGGGATGGCTTGTGTGGGTGTCAGGCAGAGAGGGGAAAGTGCATGGTGGTCTGCCACGGGAAACTGGAGTTAGATGAGCCAAGGGCCAGTGTGTCCTGGAGAATCCTTCCTAGGGAAGGGGAGTTTTGGGGACCCTCTGCTTTGTGTGCCCTCACCCAGCACTGGGACAGGGTGTAGGGACAGAGAGGAGCCCTCCCAACCACCTCTCCACATCACCAAGATAATACAGGCCGTAGCTGGGAAATCACATCGGGATGCAGCCCCATTCCCACCTGGCTGCCCTGGGACAGCAGCATTTCCCTCTCTCTAAGGAAATTGGGATTTTTTGGGCTGGTTCTGCAGTGGGGACTCAAAGCTCTGGTCACCTGCCCAGGAAGCCCTGGCACACAGCAGAGCAGCAGGGCTCACTGCACTCAGGTGCTGTCGGTCACCGTGGCCACAGTGCTGTATGAAGGGACAATGCTACATCCCCCTCAGCCCTCCTCTGGGTTCAGCACACAGACCCTGCCCTGCTCCCTGCCCCAGCTCCCTGGCAAGGCCCCCTCCACAGCAGGGCCTGGAAGGAAAAAGATCCGTACTGACAGAAAAATCTCCTCCTTGGAAAGGTTATTGTGTTCCTCTGGTGGGTGGGGAAGAGTGTGATGGAGGTGGGGCAAGGCAGGGGCCGACAATCCCTCTCCAAACGTTGTCACTCTGGTGCAGTGATCCTTGGAGAGCCCTCGCCGTTCTGCTGCCAGCAGGCAGGAGCCAATTAAGGGCAATTAGGGTGGAAGCGGAGAAGGCGCCCCTTTAGCTGCCGCCGGAGCGGCCACTGGGAGCGCTGGCACGGCTCCACTCCCTAAGGTTATTAGAGTTCTCCCATATTGTCCTTGGAAGAGATGCTCCGGAGCCGTCTGCTCGGAGCAGTGGGATGAGAGGGAGACACCCTTTGATGTGCTTGCCCGTTCACACAGAGCCTCGGTGGGCAATCGACCCGAGCACTCCTGCAGCACCTTCTGTCACTGGGAATCACCCAGGAGGGCTGCCCTGCTGTCTGAGCTCTCCCGGGGCACACGGGGCCTCTGCCCCACACAGTGGATCCTTTTCCATGAAGCAAAATGCAGCAGGCAAGCGCAGGGAGCAGCAATGAGGGCAGAGGATCTGCGGCAGAGGGCTAGCCCATGTCCATGAGGAGAGGAAGAGAGGCACAGCCGACAATAAGCGGCCTGACTGCTGCAATGCCAGCCATGGCTTGGTCCCAGGGCTCTTCCTGGGTGCCTGCATGCTCCACAGCTGGATACTGCTAATCTTAAAGCCTCCTTCTTGTCTGCATGTACTGCCATACTACATCAAACCATATGGAATGACAGTGGCTGAGCTTCTAACAGCCTTGCTGCCTATTTTGTCCCAACATTTGCAAAATCCCCTTCCTTGGCCATCCCTTCCTCTCCTACAGCTCAGGAGGAGAGGAACAGCAGAAGCAGAAGGTGGGGCAGCTCTGTGATGTGTCATGAAGACATCTCCTAGGCTTGCAGGAGAGATGGTCCTTCCAGTGCCCGCTCTGCAGGCCTGAGTACCCAGTGCCTCTGGGCACCAGTGTCCTGCCCACACAAAGATCCCACCACAGTGCACAGAGTTTCCTAATATGTTGCCCACAGCACCTTTGTTCCTTTTCCTCTCCCCATTCTGCTTCTTGGACAGTCCCTCCCTAGGGGCCACACCTTCCCATCCTTATTTTCTCACACTTTATTGCTCCCAGTGTCACTGTGCCCATCCTGTGTTGCTCCCTGCGTTATTTCCACTGCCAGAGGACTGCAACAGGGGTGAAGCTGGGAGAAGAAATAGGTGCAGCTTTTACCACTGGGCATGGACTGTGGTGGGATGGGAGGAAGGTCCATGGCAACCACCATTTTCACATAATCTCTGTTTTTCCTGCATCCAGGAGCTGCTGCTGGATGGACTTCAACTTTGTCTTGATGTGGAGGAGAGCAGGAATGCCATCAATGCCAGGCATCAGTCTTGCTGTTGCAGATTCCAGGCATTATTGGTTTGGGCCCCAAAGTTCTTTGCAAACCAAGTGGCTGTGCTGAGGTGACCCTGTGGGCAGGTGCCTTGCTCTGCCACCCTCCCTCTTTGCTGGATGGCTCCTTGCCTGTCCCACCAGCCAAGCCTGCCGTGCCAAGCTGCCGTCTGCAGCCCTGTGCACAGAGCACCGTGTGAGCACCGGGCTCTGAGCGTGCTGCCTCACAGCCTGCAGTGCAAAGGTGGCCCCAGGGCACTTCCCAGGGATTTCCCGCCCACAGGTACCACCACCCTTCCAGAAGGAAGCAGTCAGCCTTGTTTTGAGCAGCTGCCTTCCAAATGCATCCTCTCTAGCACGCGGCTGCCTGAGCCAGGACAAAGCCACCTGTGGCCTCAAGGAGTGAAACAGCGTTGAAAACTGACAGTGCTGCACACAGAGCAAGTGATGCTCTCCACTAGCTCCTGTGACAATCACCTTTCTGCTTATCAGTCTTGGTCAGGAACAGGAACAATCTCTATAGTTTCTTTTCCTGCCTGGTGCTGCCTTTGCATCTGCTGCAGAGCAGAAATTCAGAGCTTGGTCTGCTTGGTGGAAATACTTCTAGTGTTTTCAGGTTAGGTAAAGATCTTTCACTAACAAATCCTACCTGCTGACCCCAAAGCACGTGAGATCCTCTCAGATATTTTGCCAGCATTCCTCATACTTTTGTGTTGCTTCAAACAGGAAACAATGCTCTTGGAAAAGCTTCTAGCAGCTCCAGAATGGGTGCCTGGAAACTCAGTGAGCTAGTGGCAATGCAGAGCTCAGAAGTGCTCTTTCCACATGTGCTACCTCTTGGAAGCCAAGGAGGGATTCCTAGGGCCGGGAAGAGAGAGTGTATGCCACCATGTGGCAGCAGATTCCCAAGTGTGGAGCTCAGGAGAGCTTCAGGCAGGCCCAGCTCATAGCTCAGGCTGCAGGAGGGCCTGGCCCTCGTAGGCAGAACTTCAGCAAGGAGTTATGACTTCTGTGCATGGACAGGGAGGTGCTGTGCAGGCACCCTGTCCCATCTCCAAAGGCACCAGCCACCCTCTCTGTGAAGGTAATATTTATTCTGCAATTGAGCAGCCCTGGAATTTACCATGGAAGACAATATTCATCTGAGAATTGTGTTGCAGCACCAAAGACCCATTATTCACAGTGACAGCCTGCAGAGCTGAAAATAAACAAAGAACAAAGTCAAATCAAGTAGCTTTGGACAGAAACCACCCTGCCTCAAGGCAGAAGACAACTTCTGAGCAAGAGAGACAACTTCTGAGGAAGAAACTCTTTTGGAAGCACATTGTCCCACTGATGCAAAGCTTCTTGCTTTTCTCTCAGAAGCAACCAAAAACCAGCCTGCCAGAAAACTTTGGGCGAGATGGAGGCTTAATTTGATCCAGGCTGTTCTTATCTCCTATATTTTCACTGTAAAAAAAAAAAAAAAAAGAAAAAAAAGAAAAAAAGTTTCTCATCTTTCTGGCCTAAATGAAGAGAGCCCAAAATATCTGAAGTTAATATAAAAAGCTCCTGCATTGTTTGTAGCCTGAATTTATGCTGCAACAAGGCCTCTGAGCTGTCATTCATATCAACAGGCTCTTAACTCTAAAGTCAGCAATGGCCTCTCAGGCCTTAGCTTCCCTCACTATTGCAGGCTGCCTGAGGATCTGTTTATCCCCTTAGCTCTGTGCTGCCCTCCTAGACAGCAAAATGCCTATTTCTGCCTCCTCAACAGCTCTTCCAGGGTGTTGCACAGTAACTGCTATTCTGTATTCTATAAATACAGCACTTTCAGCTTAAAACACATTTTGGTATAGAGAGGAGTAGCATGGGGACAACTACCTAGTTGGGTTACTTGGGTATCTCATTTTCTTAAGTCCTACACTGTAATTTGAAGGTGGGAATGAAGCTATTGACAAGTCAGAAGTCTTGCTGTAGACATCCAGGTAGTCCAAAGGGCTCTGTTCCCAAAAAACTTGGAGTAAACTCGTCCTGAGCATCTGGATCCATGCAAGCTACTGCTATATCAAGGTTTATCTTGGTTGCTGGGCCCTGATCACCCCAGGTGTTTTCCAAAATCTCCTATTCTTTGTTTTTCAGAGGAAATGTGTCTAAGAGGTTATTCCATGCTGGCAGACCTCCAAGGTCTTGTGCTGATTGCCCTGGTGGAGACTCCAACCTGTTGCTGCTGTCTGAGAAAACCAGATCCACGTGTCCTTGAGATGAGCACACAGAAGATCAGAGTGTGGACTGAGAAAAATGAACCAGATCTACCCCTTCTGCTTCCTTCTGTGCTTGTGCAGGGTAGAGCAAAGCATCGGCTCAGGAGGCAGGGCGAGCTTGTGGCAATCAGATGGAGCACGGAGGAAGAGGAGGAGGAGGAAGGACATGGGGTCTTCAGTACCAGGATGGAAATGTGGAACCTCAGCTTTCAAAGGTTATCCACTTGGGCTCACACTCCAGCTCACACTGGCTGGAGAAACAGCCCATTATACACAGCAACAAACACTGAAAATAAATTAAAAAGCATTTAAAAATATTGTCCTGCCTGGCTGCTCCAGATGAGTTTTGTAGTGAATCTGGAGATGCGTTTTTCTGGAGTCCTGTTCTCCCATTATGCTGCCCATGAGCTGCATAGGATCAGGGCTTGGCACCATGGGTCACCAGAGACAGTCACCTTAGTCAGCTTAAACCACAGCTTGACTCAGGCCTCAAACTGTGCCACCCATCCCAAGGGAAGGTCTCTGAAACAGAGAGTGACCGCCCTGAAAATTCCTCCTGTGGTCACTTTGGTAAAGTCCTGCTCAGCTTGGAGAGGGATGGAGAAAGAAGTTAGTGGCATTCTGTCTCTAAAAAGCAGAATGTTTCTGCTGTGATTCATTTTGTCTGGGGATTTGGCCTGTTTTTCTAATTTGTGGGAAGCCAATTCAGCAGAATTGGTAACTAGTTGTTTGCAGATGCCACCTTTGGGATGGAAGGCTGTTGCCTTCCACCTGGGAGATGTGAGGGATACTATTACCAACACAGATTGGGGCACAGCATCATTTCCTCCATCGTGTCCTTGGAGATGTGAAGAGATGGGCCTCTTGTGTCTGTGGGGCTAGTCTGGCTGATTTTTTATTTCTTTCTTTGAAAGAGCAATAAACACCTTTGGACCGCCCCATGGAGGACTGAGTTGTAGCACATTGTCCTCAATTTGCCTTCTGCTCCCACTGCCTGTTGTCTTTGCTCCTTTGTGGCGTGTGTGAGGATGGATATGTCTGTCCCAAGAAATTGTCTGCAGTCATTTTGCAGTCCCTTTGACATCTGACAGACCACTTGTGTCCCACAGACCACAGGCTGAGAAGCACTGTGTGGGGTGATGTCTACTCGGTTGCCTCCCAGAACTCAGGTTCTTTCAAACACATAAAAAGAAGCAGTTTCTGTCCTTGCCTTGGGCAGACAAGCATGGGGGAGGCAAGGACAGGGGCACCCCAACCACCCAGCTGGTCCTCCAGCCCAGGGACCTGACTCTGCCAGAGTTACTGTCTGAGCAGCCCAGGTGAAGATTTAGGGGGTCCCACTTGCAGCTGTGCTGTGACATGAGATGGGGATGCTGGCAAAGGGCAGGCAGGTAGGGAGGCACAGCTGTGCTGGGAGGGAGCAGAGGGGGAGGAGGCAGCTCTGCCACCCCACCACACTCCAGCAATCAAAGCCCAGCCTCTGTAATTAATACTATTTAGCTCAGGTTAGTAGCAGAGGAAAATGTCTCTTGTCAGCCTGGCTTTGCCCACTGGCCCTGATTTAGCAACATGAAAGCATTTTTTCTGATTAACTGTTCACTGAAGGAGATAAAAGAGATGACCATGAAATGTTTTCTTTAATGTGATGAATGTAAAGGGACTGGTAGAGCTGGAAAGGGTGAGAGGAGAGAAGAGAGAGTGCTCCGACAGCAGATGAGGCTGGGGTGGGAAAAGGGTGTAGGGCAGAGCTGGGGGGCTGGGATGGAGGGGGCTGTGAGGCAGGGGCAGGACTGGGGGGTGCCAGGACCAGGCTGGCAGGGGCCCCAGGATGGGGATGAGTGGATAACCAGGATGGAGGCAGTAGTAACCGAAGCACTTCTGAAAAGAGAGCTATGGTAGCAACTGTAATTGTTACAGATGTATATATAGATTGATATGTATATATGCATGAGGTTTTTTAAGGCTTTTATGAAGTTGCAGTCTGAATGCCAAATTTCACTTCTCATCTCTACTACTAAGCTAAAAAAATGTTGGTAGCTAGGAAACAAAGTGAAGTAGTAAAGCTCAATTTCTAACATGATGTGGTTAGGATATTTTGGGGAGCAGTGATGCTGCTCCTACTTTGTAAAACCATAGCAGGGGGTTGAAAAGCTATATTTAAAAGCTAAACACAGCTCCCTACCATCCTTTAAAAGAGATTTCACTGTCGTGTAATCCAGGCTGGCCTTCAATGGCTTTCAATGTGCTTTTTAACTATGTGCTGTTGACAGCTTACATTTTAAACTTTTCTCGAGATGGACAATGAAGTTGGTCTGACCCACTTAAGATTAGTTTCTGGTTTCTGTGTGTTGGGTGGGAATAGGGTGGGTACTTGCCAGAATGAAAAAGTACTAATTTGGAAGAGAGAGGGAGAAAATACAAAAAGCACCCCCAGTCAAGTTAGTTTTTGCAGAAAAAGATTTTGCCCTGATGTTTTTATGTATTTCAGGATAGAAAGGGAGAGTGTGTAAAACAAGATGATTCCAACTGAGAGGTTCTTGTTGATAGGTAATTGGGCACTGAAAGTCCTTATAGATAAGTACCCAGTCACAAAAACTGACGTGTCTTGTGCAAGCTGACGGTGCTAAAGGGGAGGTAACTTTGCAGGCAAGCCAGCAATCATTATCTCCCCAGGATGTGCAGTGAGGGGCTCAGACATGCACAAAGGCATCGGCCGTGTTCCATATTAGGTTGGCTGCTCCGTAAGCAGATCGGATGTCCTCACACCAAGCTCCCCTTTTGAGTCAGCTCAGCTCCTCTCCCAGAGGTCAGAGGAGACACAGGGAAGGTCCCTGAGCAGGCAATGGAAACACTGAAAGGGAGGTGAGGCTTGAATGCAGATAAGAGGAGTGAAAACTAATTGATCTGAAAAAGCACTGTCATTGTGGGGTAGAAAATAATGACTGGGAAGTCCCTTTTATTTACTGAGAGGCAATAATAGCAGAGGGCAGATGATAACACTGAAAGGGTGACATTTTAGGGCTCTTTAATCTAGGAAAGAGAGGCATAACAAGCAACAGGGGTTGCAGTTTCAAGGCTGGCAAATGTAAATAAGAAATGAGGCATGTTGCACGGGGGGTGCTGGCACACATTGAAACAGAGCATGTGTGGAGGTTGTGTGGGGTTCACCATCTCTTAATGGCTTGGTGTCCAGACAGGCTGATTTTCTGGGAGATAAAAACAAGTTATTGAGCTCAGCTGCAGTGATGGCCGAAATTCAGTGGCAGAGCATTAGTCAGGCTAGGAATTCCTGCCTTTTCTTCATTCAGGCGGAGACTTGACTGAAAAATACTGTACCCACCCAAACACCTCTCCCACAGGGACTGTCCCAGAGTGGTGGTGAATACAGTCACCTTCTTAAGGGGCTGTGCTGTTAGCATGGCCAAGAAAAGCATGCTTCCCTTTATTGCCTGGGGGAAAGCAGGATTAGTCTGTGTGGCAGCAGCTGCAGGCAGTGGTCTTTGAGTGGAAGCCTGAGGCCAGGAGGAGTCATTGTCTGCAGGAACATGCCCACTGCCACACACATGGACCTGGGACAGCCACTCTGAGATGGGTGATCCCTCTGACAGCTGTATTGACAGCCTGCCTTTGTGCAAAGACAAAATGCTTGAGCCTCTGCACCCCATATGTGCTCCCACCAGCTTGTACCAGGTCTGCTCAGAGACACCATCCCCACTCCCTGGGAAACCTTTCTGTGAAGGCTCTGCAAACATTTCAGGACAATCCTCTGCATCCTTTCTTTCCCCCGCTCAGAAATGTTTCCAAGGCTCATCCATAGCATCCAAGTGCATGTTCCCTCAGACCTTTCAGGATCCCCTCCTATTGTGTGCCCCTAGGGCAGAGCCCTCCATGTGCTCCCCTGACTAACCATGCCTCTGTTCCCAAAATCTTCATTTCTGTGAAATATCCCAAGCCCCCAGTAGGCTCAGCTAATGTGCTGTGACCCATCCTGCTAATCTGCAAGCAGCTGGCCAGGCTTCCAGCACATCCCAAGGTTTTGGGGTAAGGGAAGTCCATGCCAAAACCCCTACTTTGCCTCTGGCATGCAGGGTGGCTCAAGTAGTGCACAGGAGGTAAAAAAACACCTGCCAATGATGACTAAGTAAAAATGTTTTCCCAGAAAGTGGCAAATCTCTCAGCCCAGAGTCCATCATTGTAAATAATTTTTGTTGTAAAAGCAAACAAACAAATTGGTGGAAGTCTCCCGGCAGCAGGTGCTGGCTCCATGTGAAATCCAGCCTCACAGCCCATGGCTCACAGTTGTCTGTTTATTCT
Organism: Emberiza elegans; assembly: GCA_024865655.1. Lineage (NCBI taxonomy): Eukaryota > Metazoa > Chordata > Aves > Passeriformes > Fringillidae > Emberiza > Emberiza elegans. The sequence goes on along the minus strand of JALJVW010002597.1, from coordinate 18,817,419 downwards.
ATCTGCTATTTATAGCTGGTCAAACCTTTCCATCCTGCCTCGTGTTTCCTACTTGCTCTATCTTACTAATTAATGTATTTACTGTCAGTATTTTAATAAAACAAACAAAAAATTAATGAAAAATATTGCCTGTGGCCAGGGTGTTGCTGGCTTGAGGTGTTTGAGAGGACAGAGGCCAGCTGGGGAAGCCTGTGCTGTAATGGGTGTTGGAGAAATGCTGAGATGGGAAAAGAGGTGGTGTACATCTAAAGCATGGCACAGAGCTCAAGTGTGACAGGACTGCGTCTGTCTTCCTGTGAACTGCAGCATTTTCACTGGCTTGGTCTGCACCACCCCTCATCTTGTGCCAGCTGTGGCTGTTGTCCCTGGTCCCAGCTAGGGCAGCCCTGTTCCAGCTGTGGGCCCCTGGCTAGAAGGCATGACAGATGTGGGGAAGTGATCATTGTGTGGGTCCAAGGGGAAGTTGGTTAACAAAGAGACTGGCTGGCTGTGGTTATGGAGGAGTTTGGCTGGGACACAGATGTGGCAGGCGATTGCAGGCTCGTGGCTGTGGCTGCGTGGTGAAGGTAGACAGTGACTCCACAGCTGAAACCACTCTGGAAACCTGTGACAGAGGAGCATCCTGAAATCTTTGGGATAGGTGACACTGACATCAGCCAACATGGAATAATGAATTGAACAAGCAGTGAACAAAAAATCATCTACGTGCCACTGAGCCTCACTTCATCATCCACTCTTCTGCACGTCCTTTGTACTGCTGCTACACGAGCCATGACTGCAGCCACCTCGCTGTGTCAGCTTCACATTTTTCTCCTGTAGGCTTGTATTTCCTTACTTGCAAGTTTAAGCACTGCTTTATAGTCTCAAGCAGACACCAACCATGTGCCTCTCCCTTATTTAAATTCATTTTACCTGCCAACACAGCACAAGATTCTGTATAGTATGACTCTAACTGAGCTCCTGCTTTCTAAGTTGGTGTTTTGGTCCGTGTCATGAACTGTGTAGGTCTCATTGGTCTTAAAATTCCAAATTATCACCCATGCTGATACTGTCTTTCTGAAAAGGGCAGTTTCTGTCATTTCATGTTGGGTCATTTAGGCAATAAGCTCTAAACCTGACGCTTCTCTTTCTTGAGTAGTGTGTGATAAACACTTCTGGATTTTTGAACAAGTGGGATTTGCACCCCTTTATGGAGGGAGTGTAGTTCACCTGGCTGTTGCATGAGTGGATATTTTCTCATGTAGAGAAGAAATTGCAATTTACTGCTCAGCAGAAAACAGGTCCACAGCCTAAAATATTTCTGATCCCCTAAGATATCTCTGTTCTCCCTAGGAATCTCCATGTCTGGAGAGTGGGGAGAGCCTTGCTGTGAGACGATGAAAGTGGTGCATGCCTCTGCTCCCAGAAAAAAACCTAGGCAGCTAAGTGGATTAGGTGTAAAGTCTGGATAGAAAAAGCTCAGTGAATTTTTATTTTTTAAGTAGTTCCCTACTCAGGGTGCAAATTCTGAACCCTCTAAAAAGGCCAGTTGCGATCACAAATGTTTATAAAAATAAGTTTTAGGGTGCGTTTTGTTAATCTTAGGAGGTCTTCACTAAATTAATTTATTACATATTTTTACACTGGGTAATTTTCAGGCTGCTTTTTTTTTTTTTAAACAGGGCTGCTTTTAGGATGGGACTGAACTGTTAGCAGACTCAGGCACTGTCCAGTGATTCACCAAAGCATTTCACTTGTACTACAGCTGATATTTGTGTGACGTTCAGCATGCCAGACTGGAACATTCAATATTTGGGACTCATATTCCTCCCAGACAGAAAGGCGCTTAGGAGAGGCTTCAGTCTATCTCTGGGTTCCTTTCTTTAACAAAAATCTGATTAAGTTAATTATGTTTTGTGAGGGGAAAAAAAAAGGAATAGAAAAAACAACATATGAGATGTCGTTTAAAAGAAATAGAAAAAGCTTTCTGAGCAAAAGGCTTGAAACAATGGATTCCTGCCATCTTAGCTGTTTTACCTTTCCTACTGGCTCAGCTGTGATTTACATTTCTGTTGATGAAACAGTGATCCTGATGTGAAACAGCTCTGCAAATAACCAGAGCAAAATCTGTGCATCCCTTCTCAATATTCCAGCTCAATATTTTAATGGAATGAAAAACTGAAGAAAAAGATTTTTTTAATTGATATTTTCTTTGGAAGCTGGCAATGGGGCTATTTCTTTAGAATTGCCTTGGCAGATACAGTCGAGCACAGAGTGGATGCTCCACTAGGGCAGGCTCTTTGTGCAGAACACCACCCCACATTCCATCTTTCTCACTTAAGCAATTTTTGTAATGCCAAATGCCTTTTCTGACAAGATTTACAGGGATCTTAAAGAATCTTATCAAAAATCAGATTGGATAAAGGTCTAATGGCCCTTCCTCCATCTGGTACAGAAGGAAGTTAACGGCATAACAATGTGAGAATGTTTAACAGTTCATGCAATTGCACAAATGTTTCTTTTATTCCTAGAAATGGGAATCAAAAAGGGTTTTATGAGTTTGACAGATTGGCCCATTCTACACTGTCAGTTGCTCATTTCAATTCCAACCATACACAGCTGCAACATGTTTGATGTGCCTGTGAACCCAAATCAAAGCCGTGAACATCTTCCTAAATATTTCTGTAACAAAACCTGCTCAATAGACTAAATTATCTACAGAAGGAGTCCTACAGGAAGCACCTGCACTTTGGTATTTAGTTCAGCACTGTGTTACCTAATGCTGCTGACCTATTCTGTGATCTTGAAAAAAAAAGCTTTTTTATTTGTTTCCTCTCAGATCCCATCACTCTTTTGTCTCCTTACATGCTGAGTGCTTCATGGCAGATTCTGTCTCATCCCCTTTGTTTGTGGGAGGCTCTGTGTGGCTCAAAGCCCATAGAGAGTGATGTTGTATGAATAGTGCTTGTCACCTGGACAGAACAGTGGAGAGGTCTGTCTGATTTGTCCCCTTGTCTGTTGTGGCACAGGACCATTTTATGGTGTTGTAAAAGTTGATGATGTGAGCGAAGAGATCAGACCTCACCTTGGGATGCTGCTGCAGTTCCTGGTTGCTGGCACAGTAATGCAGAAATGCAGAAGAATTTCCTGCTGATGGCCTGGACTAGAGGCAATATAAAGCAGCTTGCAGGAAGATTTGTTCAATTCCAGCTTCAAAGACCCAGGAGGTATTTTTATTGAAAGAGGAGCACCAGCATGGTCCCCTGTAAAGGTGCAGGTGCTGCTCTGAGGCATGAGCTCCAGTAAGCGAAGTTAAACCCATGGGGAGCAGCAGAGTTAAGGAAGCCAAGCTTACGATGGCTGCACTGCAGTGCTGGAACTCTCTATGCTTCCCATACTTACTCTTACAATACCCTCCAGTCCTCTCCAAGTCCTCTACCGGGCTGTGTAGCAGGCAGCAAAGGCTGGGCATGGTGCCTGGACACCAGACTCACCAGGGACCCTTTGATGCCTGCTGGGGAGCCTATCGGGGTGCCACCCCCATCTGTGTGCCTGCAGCACATCACCAGAGCACTTGCCAACCACAAGGACTACTCTGAGGAGACAATGTCTTCTTGGGCTGACACAGCATGCGCTGAAGGCAAGCAGTTCATCAGAAGAGAGAGGAGGGAGTTTCATACCAAGATGTTCAGAGCTGTAATTGAAAGAAGAGCATATTAAAAAGGAAGAGAGTTTTCTGTAGCTTGGATCAGTTTGAGCTGTTAAGACTCCAGTTTGTACAACACTTCAGTCCTGGAGTATTTAGGCTTTTTATGTAACCTGGCTTTGGGCTGTTCTTTGCATGGGGCTTCTTACAGTTACTGGACCAAAAATGTGGGGGCATGTAGTATTCCTCTGAAAGTTTAATGGGGATAAAAACCATATGAAGGTAATGAGATAAAAATCTCATGACATCTGTTTGCACTTTTAAAAATTGCATAAAAACTGAAAGCATGCAAATAAGCTCAGCATTTGATGAGGGGTGAGCAGTCTTCTCTCTGCTTGTGTGTCAGCCTGGAGCTGCTAATGACTAGACAGGCTGTAACTGCAGCGAAGAGAAAGCCACAAGAAAACAGCACTTGACTAATAAAGCAAAATGCCAGCTTTCAATATTGCTGGAGTCCTCCGACAGGTGAGGTATGACAGTCTTGAGCAGTCCTGAGAACTGCTGATTCCACTAAGCTGGCTCAACACAAAACCCACAATGACTATGGAGCAGACAATCTTTTGCCTCTCTTTCAAACCACTCTGACACTATCTATCCCTCTTCCTACACCCTGAAGGTCCAGGTGCTATTCCAGGCTGTCACCATGACAGCCCGGTTATCCCCAGACTTGTGGCTGGTGGAATCAGGCAATCAAATGCAGGATGCTCCAGATTTCTCTACAGGTGCTGCAGACATTAAAGCATGGGAGGTCATGGCAGGTGCAGGGACCAAAGCCTGAAACTGTGCTTGCAGCACCAGAGAAAAAAAAGAAAGGGGACCACTAGAAATACGCATGTGGAATGAATCCCTCTTTCCATTCTACGTCCAACAGTGGTCAGCACCAGGTTTCCTAGAAGAGATGTCAGGGCTTGGAGGGCCCAAGTGTGGAGTAAGCATATTTCTGCTCTTCATCCTCTCTCATGGGTATACCTGCCAGCTAAGCAGCTCAGTCAATGAGCAGCCAAAGCCAGGTCCTGGAGCAGGATAACTCATACGCCTTCTGACAAGTGGTCATTATTTGCAGTGTTTCTGAGCCTTGCTGACTGTCTTCAAAATTGTAGAAGTTGGCCTGATGGTACAGAGATAACTGAAGTCAGACATTCCCCCACTCCCTGAGAGGGAAACTCCCTAGGCCAACTCTCAGAAGCCAGCAACAAGAATGAGAAGAAAAATTGCATAACTTACTGTTATTTGCAATGGCTCTGTGCCTTCTAGCTACCCAGGCCCTTTCTGAGTACTGTTCAGTTTATGGCTGGTGTTAAAATATGTGTATTCCACTGGAATTCCCCATTCTTTTAACTTTTTTTCCTCCATCACTTTTGTGCTTATAAGGGAAAAAAGGCAGGTGTTCCCAACTGTCCCTTTTGAGACCACTGGTACACTCACATTGATGACTCCCTTTCTCCTTCCTGAGACAGTGCTCATCCTGGAATGCTCAGGATCTTGCCACTATCACTCCCATGTTATCTCCCATGGGGGTGGGTGATCAGACCAGTGGCTCACAGCAGCTGATACACAGGTGTTGGGACCTCAGCAGTGGTCCCATCATGACTACAAGTGCCAAGCCTCCTCCTTGAGCATTGCTACATATCACCTAGAGCCCCATAAAGTCCATGAGTCAGACAAGGGCTCCTTCCAGGGTACATTTACTTGTTTTCATCACTCTGACTTTCTCTTATGAAGGGGGTCCCTCTTCACTGAACCACTGAGGAGTGACTCCCCAAGCCTTGTCAAGTCCTTTCTTACCCAGGAGGCATTTGCATCACTTTTATCTCATTATACATCTTCCTTACCTCATTACACATCCTTCTTGGATTATTGTACATCTTCCTTTCTAGATCATTAAAGCAATCAGCATATGGCAGTGAAGAAGGGCTGCTGACCAGCCTTGGAGCCTTGGCAGGGAGGAATATGGAATGAAGGATAAGTATTATCAGGTTTGGGTGCAAACACATCAAGCTCCGGGACCAGGGAAATTTCAGGAGTATTGTATAATGCAAGGGATCTCAAGATGCTAAAAAGACAGACTTGCCAACAAATGCAACAGTGCAGATTTGTAGAAAAGCCTGGATGATGAGGGGACAGAAATCCCAACAACCCCAGACTGTTCCGTTTGATAGATCTACCAGCCTCTGCCTTTGACTTCAGGACTTTACTAAGGGAATTTGAAAAAATACTATATCCCATTAATTCTTGCTGGAAAGCTCTTCTTGAGTTACTTGACTCTTCTCCTTAGGTTAGTCCAGCAAAGAAAAGCTCCTCCTCACTAAGATAGTGGCTCTTGGGTTCTGTGTCAGGACGGTATCCATGGGAAGGGAGAGGCCAAGAGAAGTTCTGTTAGAACTCCAGTAAGTGGAGTTAAATACTGAGAAAATGGATGACAAAATGAGGGAACAGCCATCACTGGAAATGAGAGCAAGAATTGCACAACACACTGTGATAGAAACCAGGCTTGACTCCCAGCCAGTGTAAATGTGAAGTAAGTGCTATACTGGATCAGACCAAAAGTCCACCTAGTTCATTCTCCTAGCTTGGACAGAAACTGAAGTATAAAAACTGGGCATTGACAGAGGGATCTTTTCCCTTCTGCACTCTTTTAGCACCTGACAGCTTGCACTGCAGACACATCCAGAGATGGAGCTTTTGCTAGACCACTGTATTTGACCATGAGAGGCTTCTTATTATCTGTTGTGATGTTTGAGCCACTGAGATGGTTGTTTTCCACAATACCCTGCCGCAATGAGTTCCATGGGGTGGTTATGTCCCATGTGAAAGGGGATAACTGAGTGGGTAGGAGGCCAAATGAATGTTTGCTGCCTGAACCAGTACCCCTCCACACCCTTTCTCAACATACACAGAATTAAAAACTATGAACCTTTCAATCACAGCTTATGAAGAAATCCTGCAGCTGTACCACACAATAAAAATGGGAAAGTCCGAGTTCGAAATGGGTTGTTGGTCATTCCACATGAGTAACATCTTAATGGGAATTTTGCTAACTAAATTTAATAGTGATGCTGCAAAAATGTTGTGCAAATAATGTTGCTGTGATACATGTGTTGCAAGTTATTACCAAGCCATAAAGGAGCTGGGAAAGAAGAAACTGAAACACAAAATGCTCTGTGACGCCAGAACACCTTCTGGTGAGTATCAGTTTGCAAACCACAATGTAAGTTTATGCCCACAATTTAATTGACCTCCTGAAAGCAAAGGTAAACAGGAATAGAAGGGCAGGCGTCTGCGGTTCTCTCTTTCCTCCAGAGAAATTCATTCTCCATCAAGCTCTGCCCTATTTCACTAGCATTTTCTCAGCCCCTGAGCAGTAGAAAACAATACTAAAAAACAACTCTTCACTTAGGTGTGCAGGGAAGGGGCCTGTGAGGCATGCTCAGCGGTTTTGAGGACAGACACACAGCTCCCAAATCTGACAAGGAAACCCGAGACCCACCACAAAAACCACACAGCCCAAACCAAAAAGATGGTTTAAGAAAGCAGTGTGCTCTGAAAGACTACACATGGTGGGAAGTGTGTCAACCAAACTCTAAGTGGTCATGGCTGAGAAAAAAAAAAACAAACATTACATCTCTCTTCCCAAAACTTGCAATCAAACGTCAAGCCCTTTGGTTTGGCAGAATTTACTCATTTCTTTCTTTTAAATACGGTCTTGCAGTAGAAGAGCGTCAAAACAAACTGCAGAAGCACGAGGTGCAGCCACTGCCCCGGGTAAGGCGAGTTGCTGTGCTTGAGGGCTGCCCGCAGCACAGCCAAGTCGGCTGCTTACGCCTCCTGGTAGGACCCCTGGGACCAAGGATGCGTAGTTTTCACCTCATTACAGAGGCTGGTGGTGTGAAATGCTGCTCCTCTAGAGAGAAACCTCCTCCGGGAGCCATTTGCCGCTGCCTTTTTGGCACACACCGATTATCTGCTGTGTAAGCTGCGCTATATTGGTATCACAATTATACACCCCCTGCTCCTTCATCTTGTTAATCTGTTAGCACCTGGGTGTGGAGAGTCGGAGCAATGGCATTTTTTAATGTGGGAAGACAGGCAAGTGCTAGGATTAAGCTGCCCTCCAGCAGTAGGTACTAAACAAAGAAAAGCAATCACCAAGAAGGCTGTCTCAGCCCCAGTGCCTGTTCCAGCTCAGCCTCTCCCATACACAGACCCTACTTCTGCCACAGTGCACATTTGTGTCCAAGGAACTGGTCTATGGAAAAGGGAGTAGGGCTGTTCACATGTACTAAGGCTGTCTGGAGAGCTGCAGACCTTTCTGCTGCCTCCTTCCTGGGCTATGGACAGCATGAATGCCCCTGGACATCACCCTCCAACTCTGAAGCTCTTGCAGGCAGGGATGCTGTCATCCTGCTGCTGCCAGGCTCTCAGACCTCAGAAACTTCCCTGCAATGCTCTCTAGGCTGTAACACGAGAAGAAAAGGGCAAGTGGAGGAGGGGAGCTTGTGGATGTGTGATTCCCATGGCAGCAGAGGCACTTTGTGACCCCGAATAGGCTATGTCATGGGGAGTGAAGGGGATGTGTTTCAAGCTCAGTCAAACCAACAGGCAGACACAGTGTGCAGAAAGCCACCATCAGCTCTAAATTAAAGCTGTCAGCAGGCGTGGGCCACCCAGTATAACATAACAAGGGAGATGTGCTCAACACAAGTACCTCCCTGCCATTTTGAACTCACTGCGTGCTGCAACATCAAGGCCACCACACGGCTTTGGTACAGGACAGCATAGCCCAGCTCCCTGGGAGCTGCAGTCCCAAACCTCACATCTGCTTTGGGAGAGGAAGTGAGGCTGGCCACGCTCCCTCACAGGGAAATTAGGCAGAGAGAAGAAATATAGCAAGCCTGAAGAGAGAGATGGGTGGGGCTGATGTGTGCCAGGGCTTCCCCAGAGCCTATTTTCCCTCCTGGAATAAGCAGGCAGGTGGGGAAGGGATGTGCTCTATCCTCTGGCCCTGCACTTTCCCATTTTGCATTCCCAGCCAGCATTAAGGATGGCAGAATGGGCTGAGCTGTGACAAGCTGTGCCTGCTTATCAGTGGGGTCACATCAGTCCCTGGCACAGCAGAGCCAGTAGCAAGTGTGAGGGAAGCCAGATGGTTGTAGAGGTGTCAGTCTGGCTGTGCTCTGTTTGTACACGTGTCACATTCACTTTTGCATACATCTCCACCCACACAGAACTGAACTGGAACCAAGATGACTTGGAATAACCAAGTGGGATTTCTCTATGACAAATCCAATCGTGGGATTCACCCTGTGGATAATCCTTGTATAAACCTCCCACCCTTTCAATTATCTCTTCTCCATCCCACTGCAGCCTTGTAACTCCTCTGCTTGCCAGCACTGAGGTGGCTCAGTAGAGGATCCTATTCTCCCACATGGGAACACTGGACCAGTTTGGTACTCCCAAGAGGCTTCACCTGCAGCAGGTGCTGCTCAGAGGCTGCTGAATAAGAGCCTAGGGACAGCCTGGGAGGAGCTGCCAGCTGCAGCCTCACTCCATTAGCTTGAGATGTGCCAAGAGTTTCAGAGCTGATCAGTGCCAGAAGGCGACGTCCTGATGCAATTAAGATAGAGGTAAATTCAGACTCATCTTGTCATTCTTCTGGGCCGTGTGTTGCCAATTAAAAGTCAGCCTGTATGTTTAGGATCAAGGACAGCGATGCATACTTTGGTGGTAGAGAACATTTCTGTGTGTCCTTGCGACACTGGTGGTTGGACCTACAGAACATGGTTGTGACTACCAGTGAGTGAGAGTGTTCTCTTGGACTCTTTTAGCTTATGCTGCACACCTGGTCCCATTTAAAGGCTTATTAAATTCAGAGGTAGGGCTATCCCACGGGTCAGGAGCTGTAACAGAGCTCAGGAGTTTTCAGTTTTGCACTTAAACCAGCTGGATTCAAAGCATGATGTTGGGAAAGATACTTGACTTGTGGCTCCATTCACATCGTACAGGCCAGGGAGTGCTGAGCCTCCAGTGGGACCCTGCCTGAGCAATAAATCTTTGAATTAGGAACTGACTGCAGTTTCAAGTACAGAGCACAGCAAGTCTCTAGTCTCTCTCTCCCTCAAGACAGCTGTGATACAAATGGTCAGTCTTTAGAGGAATTTTTTTCCCCATCTGTGAATTAAATTTTAACTGGGCACCATTTTCTCTGCAGCCGACGAGTGTTTCTGTAGGAAATTTTGTGATCCCAGCAAGTGAATAGAGTTCATGCTCAGACAGTAATTAAATGATAGGTCCACTTTTGGGTTGAGGAGACAACATGTGCTCTAGGGTGGTCCATCAAACGCAGAAACAGCACCATGCAAATGAAAAGACAGCTCAAACAAAGGATTTCACAATGAGACTCTTACAGCTAAGGGATTTGGGATCATTGGATCTGGATCTACTTCCCAGCCACAGCTTTGCAGCATGAGCTGAGGCTCTCACTTTCCTCGTCTCTATGAAGGGAACAGTATTCTATCCATTTTATATGGGAAGGCTGCATACAAATGAGAAGCTATCTAACAGGCTGGATGAGCCTGCAGCAGAAGGAGGCCACAGTTGACTATCCTGATGGTTGCCTGTGTGATCTCAAGAGACTAAAATCCCTTCTCCAAGTCATGTGAAATCTCAAGAAAGAAGAAACCCCAGAGACAAATACTACGTTTAAATATGTACCATGAGTTAATCCAGTGTTCTACTATGTAGAGTGAATATTTGGTGTGTATTTATTTGTATTTCCCTCCTACCTTCCTCTTTTATAATGCAAAGAAATTCAAAAAAAGCTAAAGGTATGTCAGCTGTGATACAAATGGTCAGTCTTTAGAGGAATTTTTTTTCCCCATCTGTGAATTAAATTTTAACTGGGCACCATTTTCTCTGCAGCCGACGAGTGTTTCTGTAGGAAATTTTGTGATCCCAGCAAGTGAATAGAGTTCATGCTCAGACAGTAATTAAATGATAGGTCCACTTTTGGGTTGAGGAGACAACATGTGCTCTAGGGTGGTCCATCAAACGCAGAAACAGCACCATGCAAATGAAAAGACAGCTCAAACAAAGGATTTCACAATGAGACTCTTACAGCTAAGGGATTTGGGATCATTGGATCTGGATCTACTTCCCAGCCACAGCTTTGCAGCATGAGCTGAGGCTCTCACCTTCCTCGTCTCTATGAAGGGAACAGTATTCTATCCATTTTATATGGGAAGGCTGCATACAAATGAGAAGCTATCTAACAGGCTGGATGAGCCTGCAGCAGAAGGAGGCCACAGTTGACTATCCTGATGGTTGCCTGTGTGATCTCAAGAGACTAAAATCCCTTCTCCAAGTCATGTGAAATCTCAAGAAAGCAGAAACCCCAGAGACAAATACTATGTTTAAATATGTACCATGAGTTAATCCAGTGTTCTACTATGTAGAGTGAATATTTGGTGTATATTTATTTGTATTTCCCTCCTACCTTCCTCTTTTATAATTCAAAGAAATTCAGAAAAAAGCTAAAGGTATGTTTCAACACCAGGTTTGTGACCAAGTACCTTTTTCCCTCCTTCAGCCGTGACAGGAAGCTGATAGCTGAGAATCGGTAAAAGAGCGGATTAGCGCCTGCTGAACGTGGCCAGTTCCTAGGGCTGATCAGAAGCCAGGCGGTGCCCCTGACAGCTCCCCCCAGCCCTCTCTGGTGGCCACCCAGATGTTCTCCCATTCCAGCCTGCCGATTTAAAATCTGTCATGGCTCACAGCTGTGAGCTGGACTCAAAGAGGGCTGGTGCTCTGTGGTTCGAAAGACTAGACCTTGTTTCTGTGGGCTGCACCTTGCTTTCCAAAAATACCAGTGTTCAGAAGAGCAAAAAAACCCTCAGAGTAAAGATTTCAAGTGGATGGGTCCCAAAGCAGTGGATCTGCCCTAAACATGCAAACATCTGGATGCAAGGGCATCAGGAATCTCTTAGATGTTTCAGAGAATTCTCACTATCGTTTGGAAGGTCAGCATGGCCAGTTGTTTTGCAGCTGCTCTAAACATATGAGTTTTTTCTCTACCACCAGTGAAGATTTGCTACATCACCATTTGGTCCTTGGGACGAGCAATCCTTTATCAGCTCACTCCTCAGTCCTGGGACCATTTTCCAGAGTCCTCCTTTAACACTGGTTCTTCAACACTAAAAGTTCAGACTACTGCCTGCTAATGGCTGTTAGCTTACAGGACTGATCTGAGACCTCAGTCAGTAGTGCTCCACTGACTTGATGGCAGGTTGATAGCTCTTAAAATTCAAGAAAATGGATGCAAACATTGTTACATATATATATATAATTTTTAAATGTTTTCCATCTGGTTATATTCAAGCATGTCATATCAGCTTCCCCAAGAAATCTCCAGAAAACCAGGAGACCCCTACAAGCCTACAAGCTCCAGAAACACCATGCTCATGTGGGTTTTCAAAGCACAGCTGGTGTATTCTTGCCCTTGTTGCCCAAGTCTCTCCGGTGCAATACAGCCCTGCTTCAATGTCATGCCAAGCTCCAGAGTCACTGCCTGGGGAAAGGATGATCTTCTGTAGTTATTCTCTTTTCCTCCACCAAAACGCTGGGAGATGCTTTAGCTCTTTCTGTGCTTTTATCCCTCACATCAAGAAAATGAGCCACTAATGAGAATCATTTGACTTGCAAGTTCTCACTGCTCTTTGATATCAAGGTCCCTAAAACTACTCCACTAGCTCAGAGACACAGAAAGTGCTGTTTGGTATAGCTTCTGCTCCTGAGATCCAAAAGCTTTGGACTTCACAGCCAGTGCAGATTTCTGCTTTTCCTCTGGTCCAGCAACAGAGGCTATTGACCACTTCTGTGAGGAGATGCTCCTGGGACACTCTGGAACAGTTTTGCACACCAGCGGTCTTTGCCAACTCCTAAATTCATCAAGATTTTCTTCCACTACCTGGAGCTCAAGAGTATCTCTCCAGACCATCTCTCCAGAGCATCTCTCATTTCTGATCTTTATCTCCTCAGAAGAGATTCCTAAAATTCCTTAAATTAAGATGTCAGTTAAGAAATTGCAACAAACAATCTCCCTTCTCCACGTTTTTGGTGTTGGTGGTTCCTAAGGTGGGTCAATGCTGGGGCCACTTGTTCTGAGCTGAACAATTTTGAGATGTGATGGGATGATTTAGACACTACAGTGCCAAAACAGGAACTGTGCATGAAGTCAGATGTTTGCAGGGAGAAAGAACATTAGAACTGGGTGTGTTGGACAAACCATGGATAGCTCCAGGTCCAAGGAGCTGAAAGCTGGGGAAGATTGGAGGAGCTTGGAGCCCTGCCTAATGGGGACGAGGGGGGTTTGTGAGCAGCATCAAACACTGTTCTCAAAGAAGGGGCTGCACAAACACACTTCTTGGCACTTGGTCAGTGAACAGAGAAATTTCTTTTCCTTCCCAAGAATGCATTCAGGGTGGGATCTTGGAGCCTGATCTCTGAATAACTCTAGTGGGGAAGGCCATGCTGAATTCATTCTCTGCTCTGCAGGGCCAAGAGCTGGGCAGGGTCCCCTCTGTGCAGGGCTGCAGTGCCTGAGGATGATCTTCCAGTTGCTTCTGTGGGGAGCCAACACAAAGATGTGGCAATACTCAGGGTAAAGATCCTTTGCTCCTGTCATTCCCAGGAGTTACTGGGAAGAGCATCAGGGTTTTCAGATGATCTGTTAGAGGCCTGAGACCACTCTTCACAATCTTACCAAAGGTCTTCAGAGAAGGATGCAGGCTCAAATTACTCCTTCAATGCCTGGAAACACTGCACTACTGCAGGTAGGCCTCTCTGGGCATCAGGTAGACCATTTTGACTCTGGATACAGGCAAAATGAGAACTTCTAAGATCTTGTGCTGCCCTAGCAAAGCCCTACTTTCCAAGAATTCAGAGCATCCTCTTTTCCGATAGCATTCCTGCAGCCAAAATATTTGGTACCATTGACAACCAGGGTTTTTACTTAATGGGCAACAACTGTCTTACTTCCCATGGGCCCTGTGAGGATTTCTGAGTTAACTGCTTTGGAAATGTACAACAAGTGACTAATAATAATAGGAGTGGCACAAATATTTCACAATGAGCAGCCTGTCAGATTCAGCCTTCTCATTCTTTTCCTCAACAGCACTCGCTATGAAGTTGTGTTCTTCCTGCATTCTTGCATTTGTTTGTTGATTTAATCAATGAAAACATCTGGTCATATCTTTTCCTGTGACTTGTCAGCAAATATTTGAAATTCAGTGTGTGTTAATTGGGATAGCTCCTTACATGTAGAGGGTGTTGCTGATCCCTGAGCAGTCGGGCAAGTATGTTCTCTGAGAGGCAAATTACTGCAAAAATAATTCTATTTGGCCTATTTTGTGCAGGGGACTGAAATGTGATGGCTAGAAGATTCTTGAGCAGTAAAATACAGTTTCTCATGGAAGTGAAAGAGTATACTCCCAAAAGTTATCCAAAGGATTTGAACCCAAGTACTGTGAGCACCAAACAACATACCTTGACTTCTGCCCAGTCACCTGTGTTCTCTAAGGGACTGGGCAGTGCTGCAAGAACATTCCTTCCCAGGATCCTTATTTTCACCTGTTGCTGAACTTGAATTGTTCCTAGTGCATGGTGCTATATGAGGGCTGACTTTTATGAGATAATCCCTGAGCATTCTGGTAGTAACAATAGCTGCATTTCCAGGGAAGCTGTGCACCTCATGGGATCAGCACTGCATAGCTGTGTCCAGCTGGAGGAGTACCTTGCCTGCCTTCCCTGCTGTGAAGCCATATGTTGCTGTGGTGATGCTGGGATGTCATTGTTTGAACAGCAATGCACTCAAAGTCATAAGGAGAGGATTAGGATGACTTTGTGGCCAGATCAGTCAGAGCAACTGCTGTCTTCAATTTCAGCGGTGGAGAACAGAGCACATTTGTGGGTAGGCGGTCATTGCTTTCTATGGAAAAGCCCTTCCCATCCTCGCTCATCTCCCCATGCCAATGCTACCTGTGCCTTGGCAAGAGGCTGTGCCCCAGAGCAAAGGCCAGCAGGTGACACCCCTCCTCTTGTTGACCTGGCAGGAGAGCAGCAGACCGAGCCCTGCCAGTAGCAAGGAGGAGGCAGGGAGTGGGTACTGGTACCAATTAGCAGCCTGGACGGGGTTATTACAGGACAAGCTCTGTTTAACTTAACTGCTAACAGACTGGCTCTGTCATTTGGAAGAAATCACAGGCAAACAGACTTAATGGGGGCCCAGAGGAGTGGAGGCAGGGAGCACCATGGCTTCCCCTCCTCTTATGAGCAGTGTATTTTGTAAAATACAAATGTAATTGTCGTTTGAAACACATGTACAGCCGGATGGGGAGGAGGGCAGGAGGTTCACTGATCAGCTCAAATCTGTGGAGCAATCTGCATCCTGAAGAGAATGGCTTTGAACATCTGTTTCACAGGCTCTTTTTGTCACCAGAGGATAATAGAAAGGCTTTCCTGCACTTCTGCCTGGCTCAGGCTACTCAAACGTCACCACCAGCCAGACCTCCCCCCAGGGAAAAGCCTCTGTATCTTTCCCTCTCCTCTGAACCTGGCACTGCCATGGGCTGTGCCAACTAAATCTGGCTCCTCTGGTGACCCCCCTGGGCCTGCTTCTGACCCCTTAGTGCAGTGCTGGCAGCTTGAAGCAGCCAAGCCTGACTCCTGCTCTGCTTTGAGCCATAGCATGGTCTGATTGGGACTTGCAGTTTCACACAGAAGCTGCATGAGCAGAAAATTGATTGAAAACCCTACATGCAGCTGGAGCTACTGTCTGAAGATTTCACCAACCAAGATGAATTCTCTCCCAAATGAAAGAAGGAAAGAGCAGACAGAGCACTATATTTTCCTTAAGCACAAGACTGTCTCATTCAAAGCACAATCCAGTGGATGCAGAGGTCTGTGGCGATTCCTGCAGAGATTAGGTGGGATCCTTGAGCCCACACATCTTTTCTGGATTGAAAACACTGGCAGTGTCAGGTTTTATAAGGAAAGGAATACTACTGGTATGTTAAATGGATGGTTGTGTGAGGTTCTGGAAAACTGATGTCTGTTAATTCAGTAGGATTGCTCACTGTGTCAGGATTGTACTGGCTTAGATTAAGGAACTTTTTAAGGATGAAGAACAGCCTCTGCTTTCCTGAATTCTGTGTTTTGACTTCTGGGAAGCTGGGCATGAAGGAAGAAATTACACGTCTGGTATATGCAGACACTACCTATGAGTCCTAAATCACAGCAAAATTTTGCCAGTCCCTCCTGCCCAAACTGGAGCAGCTTTTCAATCCATGGCATCTCATGTCAGCATCAGGCGTGGAGAAAAAAAGTGAGAGGTGGGTGAGCAAGAAAGTCCTTTCCTGATGGAAGGCAGCAGGGGCAACCTGCCAACCAGGCAGTCAAACACATTAAGCAGCAAACTTTGCCTGCTACACTCTGAACTTGTATCCATGAGAGATCAGGGCTCCTGGCCTCTCCTCATTTCAACATTTAACAGGAGCAAGGCACCCGCTGCTTTGCACAGAGGGCAAGATGGCACTGATAAATTGCATGCTCATGGTAACTTAGTATGGGAACTACAGTGCAGAATGTGGCCCTTCAAAGATTGCTAACTGCCACCTGATGCTGCTGGCTTGCTATTTCTAAGCAGACACTCGACATGAGTATTTTTTGTTCAACATCAGACAGATGTTTCTTGTGGATGATGTTTTAAGAGACAAGGGTTAATGTGTTGTGTTAATTTAGTAAAGATTAGGAATTTGTGATTGAATAACATTATAGCAATGGAGAGAAAAGGGATTTGGCAGAGTTGGAGGAAGGGCATAGCAGGGTAGGAGCAAGTAGGGTAGAGTTGTGGAGCCAGGACTAGGCATGTGGGGAGGCTGCAAGGCAGCAGTTCGTGATGGTACCAGTATTGCAAAACCATGCCTCACAGTGCTATACCAAACACATCTCCAGAAGCAAAGCACTGGCTGTGTTAACAGAGCACACATGGCCTTCTCCTGGGCAGCATCCCTTTGCATGGTGTGGCCTTTTAAAACGTGCCAAACAGATTGAGTACAAGCAGCACACACATAATAAATGTGACACAACAATAAAAAAAGAGCAACAATACCGCACTCCCAAAAAATGCTGGAAATGCCGCAGAATTCATTGAAGATGCCTCAACTCCCCCTTAACCTCTATGCCAGGAACTATTGTTTCTAATGTTAATAATGTCTGGTAATAAACAGTGGCATAACTCCAGGTCCCTATAAGTCAGGGATAATGGGATCAGACTGAAGCAATGTAATCAGTAGCAGAGCTCAGTTTGTATTGCCAGGCTCTCTTTTTGACGGCACATACCACTGCTAGAAAAAAAGAAACCACCAAAAAATAGGCACATAGCAGGTAGGTGCTTCCTCCTGCAGCCATTCCTCGAGTTGCTGGAGTTCAGAGCATCTGGAAGAAATGAGGTGGCAAAAGACCCCGATGAGTTCTACAGTATGGCCCTGGATCAGGAGTAGCACTGCCTGATAGAGGCTGGGTCAGTGAAGTTTACTTGGCTAAGCAGACACTGGCAGTCCATGCTGAGGTGGAGGGGGAGAGCTTGTCCCTGCCGATCTGAGTGAATAATGGTCATGAGGTAAAGCACATGGAGCCACTGGACAGGAAGGCACTCTTTTTTTTCCATCCCTCTGTGATGTGCCGATGCCCCACACCCCTCTCAGATACATCTCCCCTGTCTGGATGTGGGAGCCTGGAAGAACTGCTCGAATGGGATGGAAGAAATACTCAGCACAGATACCATCTTTTAAACAAGCAACTGATATAACATTGTGATATTGATATGATACAGAAAGGCCCTCCGTGCCAACAGCTTGTGCTCCTCGCCATGGCAAAACTAGCCCTCGGACCGGGGTTTCCTTGCTTTGCGTGTGCCCCTACACATCCGTCTGGGGGTGGGCTGTGTGGGGGAGGAAGGAGTTAAAAAAGCCAAAGCGGCCCTAACGACCCATCTGCCACCTCATCTCGTGTGACACGAATGGTGCCGGTGGCGGGGGTTGGGAGGGCAGGGAGCAGCTCCCTTTCTCTCCTGTTAGCTGAACCTCTGATTATCATTTCTGTGCAGCCGAGGAGGTGGCAAGCCATTGTGTGTCAGCTGGGAGAGCTGCTGAAAGAGGGCTTCTCCCTGCCTTAAAGGAGAAAGCCCTTCCTAAACCCTCCCTTCACAAAGAAGGAATTGCCCTCCTCCCAGGGAGCCTAGCCAACAGGAAAGGGCCCTCAAAGAGCTTCAGCTTACCCAACAATCGGACCTCCAGCCCTGGGGGCACTGGGCTGATGTCTTTGACAGGGATGCCCCCAGCAGGGAGGAGGGAGCCAGGGTCCCCAGCCTTCCCCGAGAGGCTGGTGACCAGCAGGGCCAATTAGCACCAACCTCAATGTCAGGTCTTGTGTGATAGAGGCACTTGGCCATGAGGAGCTGGTCGAAGCTCCTCACCTCACTTCACACAGGCAACAGCAATCAGATGGAAATAACCATGGGTCACTAGAAGGTGACCTCGAGGTGAAAGGCTCCATATCCCATTACTGGCTTACTTAGCTATCAGCCTAGCATGTCTTTCTAGTGCCTTGAATCAGAGAATGGTATTCAAGCTCTTTGAGAAAGTTCCTGCTGGATGATGTTTAGCATTGTGCATTTCCCAGCAGACATGCAGGAATGGTAATTAAAATCCTCCATGACTACCATGTACTGGGACCTTGCCATTAGCATTGTGTGACTAGGCAGGAATGTATTGATTTCTTCTCTGAGCTGTGCATGCTTACAGCAGACACCGGCTCTGATTTTTGTCCTGCTGTATTATTTTTGTGTGTGTGTGTGTATGCTCATGTCATGTTAGCCACTAAACTTCCCATCAGTATCTGCTGGTATTCTACAGCATGCAGAGAGGCCCTGAATGGTATCCCTGATTTCTGTCAGATCTAAACAGATTGTATCCCACAGCACCAACAATTTAGTCAGCTCATTTATCCCACTCAGGGATCATTTACTTCTTTCTGGACATTTGTGTCATCTTCTTTTTCCATCATAATCTGTTTAGCTGGCAGAGGACTGGATGAAAATGGCTAAGGGCCCCTGTTTCTGAAGCAATTCCCATCACAGGATACATTTCCCCAAGTCGTGTGATTATGCTGGCAGTTCCTTTGCCCTAGTTGCCTGCTCCCTCCTCACTGTGCGTCTGCATCTCTGCCTGAGTTACAGTTTTGGGCTGATCAGGAAAATAAGGTTTTCTTCACTCATCTGCCTTCCATCTCCTCTGGCAAGCACAGCCTCTCCATGGCACTAGCAACAACTCTGGTGCAACCACCATGCTCTACCAGCCATGAAGCAGATAGGTTTGTAGGGAGAACCAACTTCTTTTGACACAGTGACATGTTTTGAAAAAAAGTGGGAAAACTTACAGGCACAAAAATCTCCCTTTCAATTTCAAACAACAAACAG
This sequence comes from Emberiza elegans, assembly GCA_024865655.1. Lineage (NCBI taxonomy): Eukaryota > Metazoa > Chordata > Aves > Passeriformes > Fringillidae > Emberiza > Emberiza elegans. The sequence continues at coordinate 18,798,205 of JALJVW010002597.1, read as the reverse complement.
CACACTCCTGGAAAGGATTGGATGAGAACAAATGTTTTGAATTTAGTTTGGGTTTGGTAATCAGCTGGGAAGTTTGAAGAAAAGGTGGTTAGCACCTGTAAAAAGGCGAGGGATGAGAAGCAGTGAGAAATAAGAAATACTGTGTAATAAAATAGTGCATTTACAGAGTTGATGAGCTTTGCCATCCAGAAGTACTGTGGATTCTAGCCCCAGCTTCTTCTTTGAAGGTATTTTATAAATCTCCTTGAGGATCAGATTGAGAAGTCAGTGGCTAAAAGGCAATTTCCATGGAGAAAGCCTGCTAAGTGCTTATGTCCCTCTAGGAATTGCCATCAATAATCTATCTGGTGCTGTATTGCTTGCTCAGCAGCACCCACAGTTTCCAGGAGGATGTTTGTTGCAGTGCAGAAACATACTACATGCTGCTGGCTGGGAAATGGGGTGTACACCTAAATGCACATATGTGTGTTCATCTGCATCAATGTCCAAACCACAAATGGCAGCTGCTTCCCATACCCAAGGAACCTTTAAAGCATCTAGCATTCCCCACTTTTCCTGGCTCTTCTACAGCTGCTCCTGGAGACAAGTGCTCTGGAGACACTGAGGAGAGGGCAACAATATTTTTTTTTTTACTGCAGCATGGCAACCTAAGCAAAACGTGGTACTAAGGGTTTCCAAATCTGAGGCACATTGGGATGTAGTACATCATAACTCTCTGGGGTCATCTGGCTCCTTTTTGAGGAGCAGGAGGGGAAAAAAGGGGAATAGATTTAGGCAACAGTAAATAGCAACCTGGGAGGGATTTTCCACATGGCCACTTATGGAGCTCTTACCTTTGTCTTTCGCCTCTCTTTTTTTGCACTCAGGGAGTGTGCCTCCAAAATAACCCTGAGAGTGAGGTAGCTCTGAGACCTGGTGTCCCATGTGTTAAACATTACTTTCCTGTGAAGAGGAGCCTCTAAAACACTACAGTGTGACAGGAGTTCACCAGGAAAGGATGCAGGTCAGTGGTCCCTTTGAAGAGATGTGTGAATGGGCAGTATGACCCACACAGCTTTTCTGCGCAGGACGTGCTGTCAATCCAGACTCCATCATTCCCTGCTCTGGCTTGCTCAGATGGTTTGAGGGTGTGCAATGAGAACTGTCAGAGCAGTCTCTTAAGTTTCTGCTTTACTGGGTCACCAGAGCTTCTTTAATAAGGGTCTCCTAGTGATTCAAGGCTGAGACATCATGAACTGGCAGAGAAGATTCTGAGGTTGCTGCAGGGTGCTGCGTAGGGTACTGTGACAAAGGGAAGCACAGCTTGCACCCACAATTACAAATTAATGACTCATATAATAATTTAGGTTACAAGGCATTTCTAGAGGTCATCTGGTCCAAGCCTTTGCTCAAAGCATGGCAAATCTTTATGTTAGATCCACCTTCAGAGCTAGATCTAGTTGCTCAGGGCTTTGTCCAGTTGAAGATCTCCAGGGCTGGACATTACACAATCTCTGGACAGCATGTTCCAGTGTTTGACCACCCTCATTGTGCAAAAATGTTTCCTAATATCCAATTATATTTTCTCTTGCTACAACTTGTTCTGTTGCTTCTTGTTCTTCTGCTGTACACCTTCAGGAAAGTCTCAATTTTATTTAATTTCTAATTAGGTATTTGAAGAGATAATGCCTGGGAACAGAAAGGCACTTTTGGCCTTTTTCAATGTGAAGAGGAGCCCAGAAGAAGTATCAGAGTATCCAACCTTGAAATCTTTTCATGCTGCTCAGAAATGCACCTGCCACTGAGATCAGAACAAGCCAAATGATTATGTTACAAACCAGTAAAAATTATTCTCAGGAAACAGGTATGATCTGATCTATCCTGGAGGATCGAGTTACAGAATTAACTCTTGGACAGTCCAATGCCTTTTCCTGGTCTGTGCATAAAAGAAAGCAAGGTAGAGAGGAAAGGCAGCTCTGGGGAAGTCAGTGATACAGGATGGGAGGAGGTGATAAAGAAAAGGATCAGAAATTGGGGTCTTTTAAACACTACTCTTCTGTGTACTGGATGTGCAGCCTACCCATGTTTTTTTGGGGTGCTACCATAAACAAGCTGAATGGTTTCTCTCCTGCAGGGCACAACAGCCTTTTTTGCCCAGCGATGACTGAATATTTTACGTTGCTGTTTACCCAGCAGTTCTGAAGATTTCCAGTGTAGCTCTGAAAAAGCTGAAAGAGGAGGCCATAGTGTCTTGTCACATCTGGGAGCTTATTTGAGCAACATAGGAGGGGACAAGTTTGTCAAAGCTAGAAAGAATATTGTGTGGTAGTGGCGACTTTCCTCCAGCCATAACAGTCTCACAAGGAATCAGAAATGAAGGAGGCAGCCCAAGGGGGACTGTGAGCCTTCCAAGCAGCCCAGACAATCTGTGTTACGTAGTTAAGGGCTGGCATTGCATCAAGGGGGCTCACACCTTGACTGGTGCAAATCAGCATGGCCTCTTTGGAGGCTCTGGAACTGTGCTGGTTTATCCTGAGAAAGGGGCCCATGATATCCAGGCTCAGACTGCATGATGTAGGTTTGTCCTCTGTACATGCAAGAGGTATCCTAGGACTCTAGGGCAATATGGATTACACTAAGGAATTTCAAGCTGGTGAATGGAGGAGCCCATCAAAATTAAAGACAAGTCCTGTATGTCCTGCCTAAAATTCAGTAGTGCTGTAGCTGGACACTGCTGGGCTCACTGCCCTGGGAGAGCAGTAGCTATCTGAGCTCTGCCTAGGCTAGGGAGCCAAGCAATAGCATTTGATGGGAAGAAAAAGCATCCTCTTTCTTGGGAGGCTTTTTCATGGGATTGTGGCCTATCAGTTATGAGGAAGAAAAACTACTATGGAAAAATAACAATAGTGTCCGAAAAATCTTGAATTCACCTCACGTTTTTCCAGCTCACAGAATAAGGGGCTCGTAAACCCTTGGTTTTACTTTGTAGTCAATGAAGAGAGATGAGCATCCAGAGAAATACTCAGGTTAACTAAAGTCTGTCTTGCTTTTTGTAGAGGTGTGTGTGTTTGCCCTGTGACTATGGGGAGGGCAGAAGGTGCTATTATACCAGGCACAGTATTCCAATAAAATCCCATGGGAGGAGCTCTCCCTAGGAGAGGTCAGCTGGCATGGCGGCAATGCCTGAGTTTTGCAGGAAGGCCAGAGCTCCAGCCTCCATGTCAGAGTGAAAGAGACCAGACAGTAATGAAAAGATCATGACTGTAAAATTAGCATGGAGTGGATGCTCCTGACATAGTGTGTTGGAATGTTGGCAAAATCTCAAGGAAAAATTAGAATGGAAAGAAAAGTTAGAGAAAAGGACCATGAGAATAAGCAGAAGACTAGAGCAGAGTGCTGGTAAACGTTTGGACTAGAACAATGGCTGGAACATGGGTGGACTGTAGAAGGATTTAGGCCAAGCTCTGACTTGAAAACAAAATTCATGTTTGGATTTGACCCTGCTGATTGTCATGGGTGCTGCTGAGTTTACAGTTTTCCTCACTGAGGAAGGAACATGTAGGGACGAGAGCAGTTGGGTCAGGGGTGCCTTTGCGCTTCTGGCTTGGCAGATTTTCCTCTCTGTGGACTTTTTTCAGCCTCTGGGAAAGTCCATTGTTGCTACAGCCTCATTTACTGTAGTTTTCTTCCTAATTCTCATTCATCCTCAGAAGGGTGCAAAATTTGCAGTCAATCAGAGGGACTTTGACAGTGGAGTTTGTCAAAGATAATTAAAGCCTGGAATTGCCTAAATGTTTATTTTTATTTTTTCGAAATATGCTGGGATGAGTCCAGATTGCATATCAAGAATGGTTTCTATTACTTTTCTTCACTTTAATGGCACCAGGTTTTTTTTTTTTTTTTTTTTCTTCAGATTCTTCCATTTGCTGCAAAATATATTAGGAGAAATAAATCCTTTCCATGCCATTTTCTCTCTCAGGGTTGCCAGAGCATAAACATTATTGATACCAATCCTTCTGCTCCTTAGTCCAGCTATCTTTTAAAAATATTATTTTATTAGAACACCTCTGCATTAAATAGGAATGTTCAAAGCTGTTCTCAGGTGCTGTAAAAACACTCCTGCTTTGGGGCAGTCAGCAGGTTCAGCAGCACATTTGCAAGCAACAGAATTGGAATGGAAGCTCTTGATGCTCACACCAAGCTCTTCTGCACTGCTGTGGTGCAAAAGCCTGGCACAGATGCATGGCAGTAGCATGTGGCAAGCCACAGCACTCGACACCAGCAGAGTGGCCCAAGGATTTACACTGTGAGTGCAAGCCCACCCCTAGAGAAACACGCAGGGTGAAGCAGAGACTGGTCAGGGCAGAGAAATTCAGTGGTGATGGTGGTAAGGTGAACTCAGGGGAGGGGAGGCTGTGGAAGAGGTGAAGACTTATGGAGTACTTAAAGGGAGGTAAGAGAATATGTGACAACTATAAGAGAATATGGCAACTATACAACAAAAATTATAAACTGGGAGGGACTGGACTGATAAACAGGTCAGGAGATATGGGAGATCCTTCACTGGTTTCAAGGAGAAGGAACATCTTGGTCAAAGTGAAAGAGAAGAAAAGAAGTGAAAAGAAGTGAAAGAAGAAGAAAAAGGGGAATGAAGATTTTGTTCAGTGTTGCAAAGGCCTGGGGCAAATCCACTGGGAGAGAAGAGGGAGATGCATATAAGAAGGGAAGGAAAAGTGAACAAGAGATTGATAAATATGAGCTGTTGTCCACAGTGCAGTCATAGCTATGGCTGTAGTGAACCATGGGTGCATCCAGGCTAGCATTAAATTGCTGCTTACTGCCGTGTAAGTAGCACCACGCCATTATTCATGGTGTGGCTGTGGCAGCAAGGGGTGCCAGCAGTCCTGGAGACAGCCCAATTAGCTTTATAAGCTGAAGAAATCATTTTGGGAAGAGAACCAGAGCTGCTCAGGGAGGCAGCAACAGAACACAACCACAGCAGAGATTTTTTTCTGCTCAGAGTGGATGAAATACAGGTCTTCATTTCCCTCTTTTGTCCTCCATGGACCCTGTCCCCTCTAACTGGCAGCTACTCTTTTCCCAGGGCAGGATCAGTATCTGCACTCCCAGTATCCACCTGGGGCACCATTGCCTTCAAGGGCTTTCAGGAAGTCTGTGAATGACAGCTCTTTCCCTACAGTGACCAGAGGCTTCAGCACTTGTGGAGCTAAGGGGTTGGAATACCTTCTCCCTGCCTCAATGAAAATGAAATGCAAGAGCCCTCCATCCCCTCCCTACAAGCAAAATCCTGGCCTATTAACCCGGATGAAGGGATGAGGGGGCTATAAAGCAGGGGAGAAACATATCTTTGTGTCTGCTTGCAACTTTGTGAGAGGCAATGTTACCATGGCAATGGGTGGTCTTTACTGAGAAGGGGAGTGAGCTACAGTCTTAGCGTGAGGAGAAGGGGGGGGAGTGATGCTAAAGGGAGGCAGCCCGAAAATCCTAATTCTCCTAATAGGGAGGGAGGGAGGAGGGAAGGGACTGTAATGCAGGGCAGAGAGGTGGTGTTCAGAACACCACCTTTGACAAAGTGGCTGTGACAGCAAGCCTGACATCTGGCATGGCTGCCCCACAGTGTGGGCTCTTCTCTTGAGCTGCGACAAGATGGGCACTTTTAGATTGAGCCCGCATATTTCCACTGAGGTCACCACCCCAGTCAAAAGAGAAGGCACTGCACTTAGCCCCCGAGGCCTCCTGCTTGACTGAAAGCCCACACCTGGATGCGCCCATTCTGCTGTCCTCTCTCCCCACCCCTAAGCCCTTTGGTGTTTCAGCAAAGCCAGCCCAAGATGACCACACAGTGTGGCCACCAGACGCTGCTCAGCTGGCAGTGTGTGCCTGCTGCCTGCTTCGGCGCCACAGAGGTTCTCCAGCCGCACGGAGAACTACCACTGACAACCCCGTACGGCATGGGAAAGGTCTCCTCCCCATTTCTCACACGATGCGGATGGGAGAGGAGTTTCCTCGGTCTCCTGCTTTTTGCAAGGGGAGGGGCTGAGTAGCCAGAGCTGTGCGTGCCTGAAACAGTCAGACGATTGTGCGGGAGGTGGGGAGGAGAGGGAACAAAGAGCCGGGGCTGACAGCGCGGCACCACCAACCATCGCAGAGCAACACTCAGCCTTCTCCCCACCGCTGCCCGGCAGCTTGGGGCGGGCCACGTCCCTTCCATTCCAGGCCCCCGCTTGCCCCAGCGCCTCTGCCCTCAGCAGCTGTGCGGCCCCGCAGGCTGGGCAGACGCGGGCAGGGTTACACAGAGCGCCGGGGCCCCCAGCTCTGACCCAGGCCGCGGCGCAGTGCCCTTCCCGAGGGCAGCGCTGAGCCCGGCCCGGCTCCAGGCCTGTGGGGTGGGGGCCGTGCCCGCGGCCCGCACGGAGCCCCCGCAGCCGGCAGGTGGCAGGGCAGCCCCGCGCCTCGCCCCGGCCCGCCCGGCCCGGCCCGGCCCGGCCCGCTGCGGAGCTTCCCGGGTGGGGAAAGCCTTTGTGTTCCCCACCCCGGCAAAGCACAGCGCTTGCCCCCGGCTGCCAGAGCGGCGGCGGTGTGGGGGCTGCGGGCTCCCGGGGGACACCGGTTTCCCACGGGGGAGCGGGGCTGCTGCTCGGCCCTATCCGCAGCTGCCGTAGGGTGTGATGGGCGTTTTTATTATTATTATTAATGGCAGCTCGTTCGCGCTGAGGTTATATTACAGCCCCATTGTGCGAGGCTCCGCACAAGGCGGTCAGAGACAGTCTGTACCCGAGAACAGGCAGTCAGAACAGAGAAAGGCAGCAGAGAGGGCGGGCAGGAAGAAACGCCGCTCAGGGAGGGGGAGCATTTTTATACCCTGGTTCATCACAGGCCAGGGGCAGAAAATGGGGTTTGTAGGCTGCCATGGGCCGTCTCATCCTTTGAACCTCACAGTCCTCTTGTGCAAGTGGAATAAATAACCTGTGGCGGGCCGGTTTTTGGTGGTTCAGCATTTGTAAGTGCTGACCGTTTACCCCTTGGTTAAAGCTAAACCCGCCTTCTCTTTCCCTAGCTATTTAACAGAGGCACGGGGAGCTGGGAGCCCATGCCAGCGTGCTGGGTGCTCGGAAGGTAATTATTAATCCCGGGGGCTCCTGGCCGGCCCTGCTCCCTGCCCTGCTGGGAGCAAGGGCTCGCTGCCCACCTGCCTGCCGGGGCTCGCCCTCCCGGGCCCGGCTGTGCTCGGGCCGGGGCCCGCAGCCCCACAGGCAGCCAGCGGCTCACCAGGCTGCCTGCCGGGGGGAGAGCGGGACCGCTCCAAGCGGCTGAACTTTTCACTCCGGTTTACAGACAGATTTCCAGAGATGCTTGAGAGAGGGGAGGGGATAGGAAGCAAGATTTGTAGGGGGACCAGCCTGGCCTTTTTCAATTCAGCTGCAGAGTTAGTTAACAAAGTTGCAGGTTCTCAGCCTCTTTTTCTCTTTCTTGCCAGCTCTTTTTTTTTTTTTTTTTTTCCTTCCTCAATATAAATACCCTGGGGCGGTTTCTTTTCTTTTTGGTATGAATGTGATGATCTTTCAGGGCTGTGATTGGCTCCGCGGCTTGTCATCGGGGACACACCTCCTGGCGTGGGGCCACCTCCTCCCCCTCTTGTGAAAGCTTCTCCTTGTAACAAGTGAGCGTAATTACATCAGTTACTCACTAGAGCACAGACCTGCTTTAAATTTTGGCCTCTTGGAGCCAGCGAGAAGCTGAAGGACTAGAAAATGCAGTTTCAAAGGCCTGTAACACTATGGATCATACAAGTCACGCTGTGCTCTTCCCTCCCAGGAATTAAGGCTCCCAGCCGCACGTGAGGAGGAGTGAATACTTGTACTAGTCGTGGAAATGCCTACCTGTTAGGAGAACAGAGCTGCCACACCTGAGAGTGATTTCTGCTTTGTCAAAGCCTGGCCCACTAAAAAAGACACAAATGAGGTCCCTTTTGAATTGAGCTTTGGTGTAAATTAATCAGAAACTGCCACACTTTCAGGGGCCCCCAAAAGGAAGAGGACTCATGGTGAGAGCTGCATGGGCTGTGGGTGATCCCTTAAAAACAGCAGAGCCAACCAAACAAAGGCATCTGTGTGCCAAAAGAAAATCCATTTCACCCAGCAGCAAGATCCTACAAGACAGGGCCGGATTTGGTGTGGGAACAAAGTGACCCTAAAGAGCAGCATTCCTGTCCAGGTGAATATTGCAGGAGGAGGCTGATGCATTTCTGACAGATCAGGAGAGAAGTGTGCAGTGCTCTTGTGAGCTTGTTCCAGAAAGGGCTGTGGTGGGAGCATCCTTGCTGTGTTGCAGGGCCCCTGATCCTCTGTACGGGTAAGTAGGTGTAGCATGAAAGAAGCCAGTGCTCTCGCTGCCAAAAACCTATTCCATGCTGGCGTGGCAGAGCTTGGCTGATAAGGAGAAAAGTTTCTGCACAGGAAAAAAAGGAAGCAGTGCTCTGAGTGAAGGAGAGGGCTCAGGTTTTATCCCCTTTTGTCCTGTAGGGATGTGACCCTGACGCGTGGCACAGATGCTGCTGAGGCTTGGTGAGTTGCAAGGATGCAGATGAGGTGTAGGAGAATGTAAACCATCCATCTGGCTGGGACGGCCAAATCCTCAGGTACAGATGTTTGCAGGGTGTCAGAATTGCTCTTCTGACACGGGACAGACCCAGGCCTCTTCAAATGTATCTTGCAAAAATTATGCAAGGAGAGACATTTACACCCTTGTCCCCTCCAGCTATTCTCTAGCACGCAGGTGTTTGCTCAGAGCAGATCCAGCCCTGCTTCTAGAACGGGCAGAGCAAAACTTGAACTGATTCTCACATTGTTTGTCCAGCGGACTGAATATGATTTTAGCCTTTTATCCCTGTCTGTCTCTTTCAAATCTCTGCCCAAAATGAAAATAAAAATAATCTTCTGCTTTCTATCCTGCATTAGAGAAACTTCTTCCTGAAAGTGTAATGAAAACTGATGTGCCCCTATGAAAAATGTGAATTTTGATGATTCAGCATTTTCCCATGGAAGATAAAGCTCCTTTGTTCCTCTGACCAGCTCCCAGCAAATGGCTCAAAGGCATGTGTTTCATGTTTCCTCCCAGAAACCTGTTCCTAAAGCTGCTGAGAAAGCTTCCTAGGTCATGGCCCACTCAGTAGGTGTCACTGGATCAGACAGTCTAAAACTAGCAAAGAGCTCCTCTTTGTTCTTACAGACCTGAAAACATGGAAAATAGTACTCATGTTTTCTGTGGTATCAGGCGATCTCTGATCGTATGAGCTTCAGTAAGTCCTGGGTGCTGCCTGATTTTGGGAAGAGCTCTCAGTACAAGTGACCCTGCCCCATTACTGAGCTGAAGTTGTGGAAAGGAAGGAGCAATGTACCACAGGAACCAAAGAGGAGGCATGGAGAGGGACAGCAGGCTTCCACTTCTGAAGGATAAATACTTGAGATTTGGGTTCCTGATATGGAAAATACCCTTACTGAGGTGTAAGAGCTGTAGGGTGCCTAACATCTTTGCAAGAGATGCCTGTCTGTGCCAAGGACCAGGGAACTGGGACACAGAGGACAGTGTTTAAGATAGGAAGCTGGATTTCTGGCACAGGAGGAGCAGACAGAACAGAAGGAGATTGGTACTGGGACAGATGTGTCAGCAGGCCACAGGCACTTCCATGTTCCCAGATGTCATATCTGACTTGGGGCTGACCTCCAGCCCAGAGTGAAAATGTCATGATCTCAAAGGACATTTGATCATTTCCCTTGCCTGTATGCAACTGCCAAGCCACCTTTCTTTTCAGGTGGATCAAGCTTTTATCCTTACTGCTATTACAGTGCCTAACATGCCCTGCAAGAAACCATTGTGGTGAAATTCCTTACATAAAGATTGAAATGCAGAGATGGCAGGAACAAAATAATAATGCTTGCCATAATAATGAATAACAGCCCTATTTGCTTTAATCCACAGCTCACAAAACAACGGCCCAGTCCAAATTCTCATCTGCTGTGCAGATAAAGGGTGTGATTTACTCTGTCAGCTATGGAGAACAGATGCACCACAAGACAGTTATCTCTGGCCATAAACAAACTGGAGTGGCTTTGCCTTTTAACAGGCTCCCTTCTCCTCTGCTGTGGAGTGCTACTTTCTGCCTTATGTAACCCTCTGGGCAACTCCACTGACCTATTTTGTTTTAATAAACTCAAGCGGTTTGAGCTATGGACCCTTCACTTTTCTGATGCCGTTGCCACTTCACAGGGCTCCCTTTCTTGCCCTGCTCTGCAAGGTTCCATAGGTAATATCTTGGAAGGAGCTAAATAAACAGCTTCCAAGTTCCGACACAACCCACGTGTCAAACTTCCTTTTGAATGTTAGCCTTGGAGGTGAGAAGGAAAAACTGAGTTGACTAGGAAAATGCATAACCTTTCAGAAACAGTTTTTTACCTTCTTATCACCCCTTTAAGGTCATAAAGATTATGCCAAAGAAGCTATTAAGTTTTCCAGGATTGCAAAATATTTTATCAATGATAGAGATGAAGCATGCCGTTCCACTTTTCAATTTTTTTGCTTTATATTTCTTTTTATGTTTGGGGATTTGATCTTAATCTTCTCTCTGTACCTTTCTGTTTCCGTCCTGATTGGAGGCATGGTTAATTGTTTCTTGCAGCCAGAAGCCTGCACTGAATTGCAAACAGAAGACCTCTCAGGCATTAAAAAACAAAAAAGGAAAAAAGAGTGAACCTGGAAACTAAAAATGTGAGCACCATGATTCCTTTACAGACTGAGCTTCAGATTTTCTCTCTGTCATGGCTCCTGAGATGTATATAAAATTTCTGAACAGCAATGACTGACAGCAGTGTTCCAGCAGTGACAGCAAGCTGCCTTCTCTACCCAATTTAATTAGGAGCTAGATATATTTTTCAAACTAAAATCATCTGTGAAAACTTGACATCAGAACATCTCTAGCAGTTAAATAGTGGAATCTGGGCTGAAAGAGCTGCGCACCACCTGGTTCTCCACCAGGTTACCCTAGGGATGAAATAGGGATCAAATGCCGTATGATGCTGTCTGAGATTCCGTTCCTCACACACCACAGTGAGGAGCAGATTAGTGTCCTGCTCATAATGCATCCCCTCCAAATCCCTCACTGGAGAAGGATATCCAGAGCTTTGGAGAAATGCTGAAAAGAGGCTCATGAGAGGCCCAATTCTTCACACTGAACTGGAAAATGTTATGAGTGCATTGCAAAGCTCTACTGAATATTGAGTTAATCCAAGATTTACGTGCCATAAGCCTCCAGAAATTGGGCTGTGGCAGGCTTTAGTTAAAGCAGTGTTAGCTAACCTTTTAAGAAACCCTGTTTTTCCTCCCTGTGCAGCCTTTCTGATAGGCCTTGTTTTCCTGAAGGAACAATCTTCAGCTGGCATAACGCAGCCTCATCTCACTGAAGGCAGTGAAGCTGGAGGTTAGGAGCATCTGACCCTGAAACAATTCCTCTTAATAGTGATGTGTTTGTGGCCACCAGGCAAGATGACAGACTAGTGCTGGTGATGGAAGAGTAGCAGACAAGCTACTGGCTCAAAGACTGTTCAATTGCATCTCCCATGGCATTTAGTACAAAGAGAAGCAGAAGCAGAAGCAGGAAGATGAGACACTTCAGTGAAGTTGGCATGAAGAAGAAGAGCCAAGTCTTGCTCAAGCTGAGTTAGAGTGGAAGAACTTTTATGAGGGAAGTGCCAAGTATAAATCATGAACAGATACTGCTTGGTTGAGATGAGACAATTCTCAAAGAAGACAGTGGCCAATTAAGTAATGCCAATAAATTAATAAAACAGGCAATAAAACAGAAGAGTATCATGACCTTTTAGGACAGCATGTGTCAGCCTTTTTCACAGTGTCCTGCATGGAGTGGCCGCCCCTTTCCCACATGATTAGACTACTTTCCTGGGGTGGACAGAGAGGCCAGGGATGCAGGAACTTCAAGGTGGAGTTTCAGGTTCCTTTCCAATCCAAGCAGGCCTATCAGCATCAATTTTATGCTCTGCTCATGTTGTCTAGGGTCTTCCTCCAGTCTTGCAAGCAGTATAGAAAGACTTCCTTTGGGATTGTAACAGGAAAAACAGGCTGGTTGGAACAGGATAAAAAAATCAAGTGGACATGACTGCTCTGACAGCTCTGTCCAGCTCTGTCTGGGAGATACTTGTAATTCCCAGGTAGAAACTTTGTCTCTGGGGCAGAGATTTGTGGTGCTGAAGCCACCCACAGTCCCTAGTGGCAGCTTAAGGTCGACCCGTCACTGTGTAGGAAATGCAAGTTCCATCCTATTCTTAACGTCCATTGTAGATGACTTATGACAACAATGGCAGACTTTTAATAATTTTAAGAATTATAAATTCAATATATTTTCTCTCATTTGAAATTGAGCTATTTAAATGTGCAGAATGGCCATCTGTATTTGGATGCTTAGTATATTCGATAAAAAGTATCTCTTTGTCTTGATTATTTGTTTAAATATCGAGTTACACATGCTTCCTGCCAAAACATTTCAGAAAGCTGAACCAAAACACTGCCTAAGCACCTGGAACCAAAGCTTGATAAGTGATAAATCCATTTTTGAGACCAATTGCTCTTCCATGAGTAGAAGATGACTATTTATTCTGTTTTAGTTTACTCAACAACTTAAATTCAGTGACTTGCTTATTCAAACTTAAGAAACTTAATTAAGTTTGAAAAAAAAAACCAACAAGATTGTTTTTCTCCTCTGACCTATGAGGAAAATGAGAATGAGCAAAAAGATTTTTCAGCAGATCTACAATATTGGGGTGAATGGTATCCTGGAACAACCTGTTTGACCCACTAGCCACTGATACAACTTCTTTTGCTTAATATTAATTTTTATTTTATATTTGCAAATAAGGTGGTTTATATAAATAATAAACAAAGAGTTTAATATAAATGTTTTTAGAGATTTTTAATGGATTCAAATTCATTCCATTTGCAGCCTGATATCAATCAGGTCTAAAGATAAACAGTCATCCTATAACAAATTAAAAATACATAATTCACTATTTCCCAGCATAGAAAATTGTAATAATCAAGATTTAAAAGAAACATGTAAAGCTGTAAATAAATATGTGTAGATAAAATTGTCTGCTGGTAACAGTAATTAAGTAGATAGACTGTATGTGGTTTTAAGTCAACAGAGACTTTCTGGTTACAGCCTGATGACTATGAACCTTTCTTTATGGAAAATAATTAAAAGGATAACTAGAAAAGAAGGTTTTATTTAATATTTAAAAATAAGCTCTCTTGCTTACTAATTTAAATGGGTGATTTAATCTGTTCACTGAAGCTCAAATTTATCAGTTTTAGTCCAGTTTCCTTGTAGTTACTGAATGGGTGGGGTTTTATGTACCCACTGTTTCAATTTCAGGCTGTTCTCTGTGAAGTTGAAGCCAAGCCTCCCTGAACTCCATCAGATTTTTCCCATCAGTTTTCCAGGAGTCTGGGACCAGCTTTCAGTGGTCTGGATCTGTGGCTACTCAGCTGCTAAAAATCAACCCCTTGTGCAATTCCTCATGGGTAGCTTCTGTCGCTGCCTGACGTATTCCACTAACAGCAGAGGAGCAAAGAAAAAAGATGCTCTGATGATAACATGTGCAAACAGTTTGTATTGCCCCTGCCTATGCTGCACCTCTATTTAAACCTCGTGCCTGTTTACCAGATCTTTCCCATCTCAAAACTCACTTTAGACTGTCATCAAAGCCTTTGTCAGTACCTGTGATGAGGCAAAAAGCATGTGAAGCAGGTGATCCCAAACAGAAATCATGATTTAAAAAGCAAAGGCAGAGTGAGCCCATCTAGTCCAAGGCTAGAGGATAGTGTTGTGAAACTGTGAAAACAGTGGAATAATTTCATTGAAGAATAATAAGAAACAAATAAGATAATTTATTGCAATACAACTAAAAATGTCAGTCACTTGCTAGGAGCTTTTCTTCTGCTTCCCTATTCTTCATTTCTGTCCCATCCCATCCCATCCCATCCCATCCCATCCCATCCCATCCCATCCCATCCCATCCATCCCATCCCATCCCGTCCCGTCCCGTCCCGTCCCGTCCCGTCCCTTTTCTTCTGGGTACCACAGGAACTTAAAACTCTTCTTCCTCCCTCCAGAGCCCAGCACAGAGCTGTGCTGTGCAGGGATCATTGAACCATCTCTGTGCAGAGCTGCAGAGTCTCTCTCCTTGTGTGAACTCTCTTAGCCCCCAGCGTGCATCACAGACCAGTGTGCCACCCAGGCATCTGCTAGGAGTGAGGCACAAGGTGAGTGGTAGTGTCAGACTCATGAGGCAAAAGCAGGCAGTGTATCATATCCATTCTCAGCTGTTTCCGTGTGCAGACAGTTTCCCTGGTGCAAGGTACACACTGCATAATTGCATCTGCTACCTATCTGCTGATCAGCCCATCCGTGTCATGAATCAGCTCCTCCATGAGGGAGAGGCCTCTGGAGGGACATGTGCTAGCTATTTAATGCATTTATTGCTGTGTGCTTAGTCTGTTTGTTAAACTAGTAATGGCAGAGTTCATGTTCACTCCTTTGCGGAAAACACCGTCCCATGTCCCTGGCAAACATGTGCAACCAAATGTCCAGCTGGGATCCAAAATGACCCATTCCTGTCATCCTTGAACCAGCTACTGTTTTCCAGCCCTCCCCACCAGTTTTCAGTTCCTGTTCTTGAGCTCCTTCCTCTGACTATAGATGCCTATCAGCATAACTGGAATTCATGGCATGACCTTTGATTCCTTCTGTCCTCATGCCAGACTCCAGCAAGGCTCTGTTATCAGATACTAAAGTCTATTACAACATGAAGTGCATGCACAAATTTACCCAGGCGGGTAGCCTGGCATCCTTGCCTGATAGCTCCACCTTCACAGGGGAGCACGGGCATCTCTCAGCCTCCTTAGGGCCGCCAGAGCCTCTCTTTACATGAGAAAAGTATGTTGGCATGAAAGGCAAGTGATTACACATGCTTCTGCTATTTTCTCTTTCTGAGGGTAAATGCTTGACATGCCATGCCATGCCATGATGTCATCTTTGACACCACACACTAGTGATGTGTCAGGCAAAGATGGTATTCTCAGCCTGAATCTGCTGGGAGCCTTCAGCCCTGGGGCCCAAAGATCTGTCCTCATTATCCTCCTGTTAACCCAAGGCAGCAGCATTTTCCCAGATGGAGGCACAGATGAGGGATATGACTTGCCCATCATCACCCTGTGAAGGCCATGGCAAAGATGGGGACAGAAGCCAGGCCTTGAGAGTAGCAGTGTTATTGTTCTGCTGTGCCACAGGTGGTTTCATGACACATACAAATTCTTCCAAGCGATCCTGTCTCCTGTGCAGACACCACAGTCATCAGCAGGGCTGCTACCTGAGCCCTTTTACACCTCAGGGTGTGAACCTTCTTGGCTTGACCTATAGAAGAGCTCCAAAATTGGCAGTATGGGGAGGTGAGGGGTTGATTGACATCCTGTCCTGGGTACATTGTCAAAGTTTGAGTCCCATTCCAGGCCCAGTCTCTGCAGAGAGTCCCTGCACAGTCTGGAACCAGAGCAAATCTGGCAGAGGCAGCAGGACTAACACAGGGCACTGTGGTCATGTGTATATAGCAAGATGTCTCTTCTCCAGTAGTCAGTGGGACACAGAGACTGCTCCCAGTCTGAGTACTTCCTGAGATGCTTCCTAGGACCACCTGAGCCACAGAATTAATTCTCATTTCCTCTGACACCCTTGCTCAGTGCTCCTGGCTGGTTCCTCTTGCTGCATTCCCCGTGTGTGAGGGCCGAGCTCACCATCAGCCATCTTGGTCTGCCATCATTCCACTTGTTGCTCTGAGTGAACACTGTCCCATCTGGTTGTTCTGGATACACCGTGCAAAATCTCCCTGCCTCTGCCTGATCTCACACATGCTGGCTTGGGGCACGTATTTTGGACTTGGGCATGCTAGCTGCAGGCAAACTCTGTTCTCCTTGGCAGCATGCTGGGTTTGTCAGAGGCTATTAGGAAATGTTCTGTGCTGGGTGGAAGCACGTAGCACATCTGAGGTGGTTGCTGTGGCTGTAGGAGGCAGCTCTGACCTGGCTCATGCAGCCTCTCTGCCTGGGGGATCCTCTGTGCTGCTTGCAGCAGTGCTGCTGCAACTCACAAACACTGGCCCCACAACTACCATGCCAGCTGCCAAACTGGAGTATCTCAGCTGATGCAAGGGAATTTTAATTGAACCACCTTTGCCCACTGTGAGCAGGTGCCAGCTAGTCAAGCCTTGGTGGTGTTAACTGGAACCTGGGAGTGCAGTGCATTCACATGCATGCTCTCATGGGACTGCAGGAATGCTTCCCAATAAGTGACTACACATATGCCTTTGCAACCCTTAAACCTAGGAAGTGCCTTTTTTGTGCATAACACGCCATTGAAGTCATCCTGGGAGCTGCTTCTCCCTTGCCCCAATATCTCTCAGCTCATTGCACAGCAGAAGTTTTGCATGTGGGATGGATGGGATGTGGCCAACAGCAGGCTTAGCA
This sequence comes from Emberiza elegans, assembly GCA_024865655.1. Taxonomy (NCBI): domain Eukaryota; kingdom Metazoa; phylum Chordata; class Aves; order Passeriformes; family Fringillidae; genus Emberiza; species Emberiza elegans. The sequence goes on along the minus strand of JALJVW010002597.1, from coordinate 18,781,618 downwards.
AATCGAGCTTTGGGGAGGCAAGGTTTGATGCCAGGTCCACAGACGCAGGGAGCTTGTTAAATCTCCTCCCAGACAGACTCCAGACAGTGTGGCATGGGGCAAGAGACAGATTTGTTATTAGTCAGATTTTAGGCATCTTTGAGCAGTGCAGATTAAAACGAAACACCTAGAAGGGATGAGTCTTCAGTTCTTCCATGATGTGCTTTGGCCCTGGAACAGGCAGGCAGCTGCATTTGAGGCTAGCTTCAACTTGAGGTCTCCAAACACAGTCCTGCAAAAAGTACATCAAACAGTGCTCTGCAGCAGCACAATGTGCTTGCTGTTGTTCTCACTCTGGTGGTGTGTGCTGTTCTCACACGCAGCTTCACACTCCCTGGTTATACATTAGCAACAACACATTCTTTAGCTGAAGTTTGAGTTGGACATAGATTGAAGTCTGATACTACAAAGTACAGTTGGGGAGAAAGAAAACATCACTAGGGTCAAATATTTTCTGGTCTGGGGTTAGTAGGCAGAACATGTGACAAAGAAGTAAGTGTTGTTATTGATGAGTATTTATTGGGTACCAGGAAAAGAGATACAGGCATAGGTAGAACAGGAAGCGGCTGCTTTGGTGTGGGCTCAGCAAAGGTGATAAACTGGGGGCTGAACAAGTGAGGTTCTTCACTATCAAATTCTATCCACACCCTTCAAATCTATGCTGTACCCAGAAAGCCCCAGTCATTCAGAAAGCCTGCACTTCTCTCCCATGGTCACCAGGGCCAATCCATTGGGGTGTGCAGCACTCTTGACTAGAGACGGGGAAGCTGGGACAAATAACCAGCTGTTCGTACCAGCCATTCCTGCTGCAAAAGGAGAGTGCCACAATTGCGTGTTTGAAGGCTGGCCTTTTGTCCACTCTCTCTCCCTGTGTAATCCACCTGAGTGGTACACATTGCAGAGTGTTATGCTGCTTGGGGAAAGGGCTTCAGCACGTGCCAGCCTTGGACAAGTTCCCACAGCTCCCATGCCATCTTTTACTCGTGACCTAGCCATTACATGCATCCTGATAAAAGTAATGTCTTTAGTTCAGCTGGACCTGGGTTGAATCTCATGCCTGAAAAAATTATTCTCTATCCATGTGCAAAACCATCTTCTGAGGAAGACAAGAAACTAAGAGTAATACCAATGCAAACGTATCCCAAGATTAATGCAAATCCATCACCAAGGAATTTTGATTTTTAATAATTCAAAATTACATATGGGAAATGCAAGTTGGGAAGAGAGGAGGAGCCAAAATAGATCCAGGCAGAGAGCTACATGTCTCTCACCAGCTGTGTTTGGTCACTGACAGCTCAATCTAAATCTTACCATAGGAGGAGTGCAGGGTGGATGGTGGCAGATCACTCTGTCTTCCTTATTCCCTTGCAAAATCACAGTGCCAGTTTTACTAAAGCATAAGAGGGCAGGTTGTTGAAGAGTATTAGCTGTTACCCTCCCTTCCCCTTTTGCTCTCACTTTCATGCTTTGTGGAGCCGCCATGCTGTGATCTTAGGCCTGCTATCTGTAGTCTGCTTGCAGCCCTCTTTTATAAGGATGCTTGTCCTGGAGAGGAAGGTGGAGGCAGAACTGGCCACTAGAAGGGTTTGGCTGACAGATCCCTTTGGACATTTATCAGAGGTATCTTTTTCTTTCATTTACTTGTTTCATAGAGCCTTTTTACCCTCCTGAATCAGTTGCATGTGGAAGGAAGGAAAGAAGGAGAGGCAGAGCTACACAGGAGGCTGTGCCAACCTCCTGAACCTTGCAGACTAGAAATGAGATATGGACTCCTTCTTGGTCTCTGCCTTTTTGATTGCATGTGGATCACAAGGGCCATGGCACTTTCAGCCCACTGATTTGGTTTACGGCCCTCTCAGGGAGTGCTGCTCAATAGACAGCAGTCAGTGGATTTTGTCCGAGGAGACTTGTGAAGCTTCATCTGAGCCCCATCCCGTTTAAGACAGTGAAGCTGAACTTGTCTCAGATGTAGCAGAAATTAAGAGATTTGCTAAAGGTTGTAAAAAAAGTGCAACAGAAACAGGACCAAATGTAGGACCTTCACTGCTGAGAGAGACAATAGTTGGGCAACTATTTCTAGGGAGGAGATGCCAAACATTGATACATAAATGTCCCTTGTGGGACATCTCCTTACAGAGTCTCTTGGCCAGCCCTGGAAAGTTAGGGCAGGACAAGAACACAACTATTGTCCTATTTATAAAACCAGCTAGAGACTGCACAGGCCAAATCTTGTCCTGGCTTGCTCAGGTAGTTTGGTCAAGTGTTGCTTGGGTGAAATTGGTGTTTCAGCTACCAGAGTTTAATGTCTTGGCCTAGCAGACTGGCAGGGAAAAGGATGCACATTTGGACAAACCTAATAATTGTGCTCTGGTGACAGTTCATTTAGATGGTCTTAGAGGTACAAGTGGTTCATGTTCAGGATTAGGCACAAGTCTTTCTGAAATCCACTACTTCCAAACCTTTAGTGCTAGCTCCCCCATACAAAACTCAGTGTAAAATTACTTGACCACAGCAGCTGACATACACAATTTTGCTGATGAAACAACAGCAGTTTTTCCCAGTGCTTCCATACAGTTGTTTTGTCAGTGGGAGGTATGATTTTCGGAACATTAACATGAATAAACAATACCCTATGTCATCTGCATTTATTGGGCCAGCTTCTCTCCAAATTTTTGACATGACCTTTGATAAGAGAATGGCTTGCTGGGAATGACCATAGATTGCTAGGAGCTCCTGTGAGACAAACCCTTATCAAAGGCTGAGCACAGCCGTGACCAGCATGGAGTGCCAGTCCAAATTTACCCAAGCTGCTATGTTGGCATGAATCCCTAAATTCTCAGCTTCATAGACTTTTATCTTCCCCTGTGAAATGAAGGCATCATGGACTCTTCTCTTAGCTGCCACTAGCCTGCTTGACACCACAGAAATATGCCTGGGTGTAAACATGCTCGCCTTCCCAACGCGTGCATCAAGCTCCCCTCCCCAAAAACCTCAGGGAAGATATGTTTAAAATATGTGTTTCCCAAGTGCAGCTCTGTTTGCTTGTCAGTGATTGTTCAAGGAGGTGTTTTTGGCCTCTTCTCTCTCATTCTTCAGTTCTCAACCTAACAAGGACTGTATTCTTGTCACAGTGTTTGTCAGGCAAGGAAGGAGAAGCAGCAATGGCTTCCCAGTGCCAGCTGGCACTGTGCCATGTGATTGTTGTAAAATGGGAATGTAATAATTGTAATAATATGATTCTTGCTCAGTTTGAACCTCTCCTGAGACAGTCTTTTTATTTGAGGGGTGGAGAGAGAAGGATCTCTGTCTGACTCTGTTTTCTCAGTCTGCCATTCCAGCTGGGTCTCTTTATCCTTCCAACCTTGCCTGCGGCAAACCAGGTGCCTTTGTAAATGTTGCACCCTGATGCACATTGCAGCTGCAGGCAGAAGGCCCCCAAAATGTTCTCTGTGCACCAGAGGGGCTTCTGACTGCCTGACCTGCTTTTCACAGCTCTCAGTGCTATCTGGTGTCTGTGCTGCAGACGGTTTTGTGTGTGCAAGAAGGCGCTGGAGCACCAGGCCAGTGCGTATGAGAGGAGAGTAGTGGCTCAGCCCCAAGTGCTCCCCTCTAGCTTTCCTGCCTGTCTGGTAGTTAGGAAGTAGAAGGGAACTCAGTCATTAATAACCCTTGCAGTTTTTTGGCCTCAGTGCTGAGCCTGTCCATGAGAGACCAATTATAATTGTGCTGCAGCCAGAAACTTCAGCTAAATGGCCAACATTCTGGGATTCTAAGAAATTCTGTGGAAGAATTTCTTTGTGGAGAGAGAGAAGATGAGAAAAAAGAGGATTTTATTGGACACATGGTAGTCTGTGAGTGGGGCCAGGATTTCATACAAAGAAGCCCGCTGTGGCTGGCGCCCTGTGCAGAGAGCCAGCAGGAGCCTGCATGTCTCTTCAGAACTAATGGGTCCAGCTTTCCCCACTGGGGATGGATGTCACCCTCCAGCCATCTCCATAGGACTCCACTGCCCTGCTCTTTCCACCACACACCTCTAGGGAATGGATCCCTTGGGAGAGCCTGAACTGATGCCAAGACCCTGGGTGGGGCAACTCCTTGCCTCCTTTTTTTTGTCGTCTGAGTCATTGGGTCCCCAGGAGAGGGGAATCCTGTCCTGTCCTAGGCAAACCTGCACTACATATTTGTACCCATTCAACCCATAATAGAAAGTATTGCTTTTCTTGAATGCATGGGTGTTCTCACCACTCCAAGATCTAAAATCTGAATTTCCAAAGAAAAAATGCTGACTAAAATGATTATAAAATATATTAAAATTATGTGAAGAAGAAAAAAAGTAAATCTCTTCATCAAGGGATTTATCCCTGAGCACATGACAGGCTTGGAGAACAATCTAGGGTGGCAGTGTGTAAAAAAGGCTTTATGTCACTGAAGGTTTTAAGTGTGTAACTGTTTTCTAGGAGTTAATCCCAGGTCCAGAAGCACTTTGCAGATGCTCATTAGGAGTTTGCCTTCGTTCAGGTCCCTATGCAGGAGGGGAGCAGTCTTCTGCCACAGTACATGTCACACTTATTTTTGCTGTGGAGTGATAGGTCAGGAAAAGGTGTTCTGCATATTTAGTGAATCAGAGAAGGGGTAGGGGTGTGTTCTGTTCTCCACCAGGGCACTGCAGTGCTGACAGCAGTGCCTTACCCAGCAGGTGCATATATAAATGTGGAGGGTTTGGCTGGTGTTTAAACTTCTTTTTTCTTACCTGTCGTTGGACACTGGAACAGGCTTTAGGGAAGTGGTCACAGCCCCAGCCTGTCAGAGTTCAAGAAGCATTTGGACAATGCTCTCAGGCACATGGTGTCACTCTTGGGGATAGTCCTGTGCAGGGCCAGGGGCTAGATCCAATGATCCTTGTGAGTACATTCCAACTAGGCATGTCCTGTCATTTTGTGATTCTGTGGGATTCAGTGATGTATATACATACCATCAAAAGCTGGCAATGGCCAGAAGGCACACATCTGGGCTCGTGCTGGCCATGTGAGTTTAGGATTGCAGGAATAACAGGAAAGGGCTGAAGCTTGTGCCATAAACCCTCCTGGGAAAGTGAGTGTGGAGACATGTCAGCTTAGGCCATTCTCTGAGGGGCCACAACTACCCCTTGTCAGTTTTGACAAGGTACTTTTGACTCCTTGTCAGGAGATTAAGAATAGGAACCTACTAAGTGGTCCCAAAATGTCAGTGTTATTCCAGGCACAGGAGTAGCTGGAAAAGAAGTGTTGCTTTCCCTGTTGTTGGAAATGTCTCCCTTGCTAGCTATGCACCAGTCACAGGACTAAAATGTGAGGAGGGACCATTTTAAGGTTGGTAGGACCAGAAAAAATTAAAAGCCAAAGTTTAAAATTAAAGGCATATGTCTTCAGATATACTCAGGACTCACTGAGAGACCTGCACTGAGACAAGATTTTTTGAGAATCTGGCCATTTTGTCCAAAGGTCATCACTAATAACATTTCCTGGGTAAGCTGGTGTGCTGCTGAATTATAAGAGTAGATCCTAGACAGAGAATCTCACCTCTATAGTAGTTCTATTCAAATAATTGTAGTGTTAAAAAATGCTGTGTTGTTGGTTCTGGAGCAGGACAGTTCTTTGTAAAAGCAGCTCAGGAAGCTGATGTTTGTCACAGTCTGCTCCTGCTCGCCTTTGCTTTTGTCCTTCACTGTCTATATCTGGGAAGCATCTTTCAGTGCCTCTTGTTATGTGGGTTCCTGTTCACTGAGAATGTGAAGGAGGACATCAGACCCCTTGAACTCCTGACAGATGGAGAAGAAACTGTTTTCCATACCCTGTTAGAACAGGTGGCACTAATGAGAAAAGACTGGATTTCTGGAGCGATGTGTTTATACTGAAGCAAAAGGCTGGAAATGGGTGTTGAGAGGCACTCTAGAAGGTTATCAAAGTTGTTTCTTCTTCCTCTCCCTGATTGCTGCTTTGCTAAGTGTGAGTAGGCATTAGTGTCCTTCCACACCTCTCCTTCAGTCTCTGCCTCAGGCATTTTTAACTAGATAAATCTAATTTCTACAAGCTTCAAGCTCTTGGCCATAGTCCATGCTGGTGTCCACTCCTTTGTGATGCTGGTCTGGATTATTTGTGGTTGGCCAGAGGGGAGCTGTTCTCTCCAAGCCCTACAACACAGAACCAAAATCACATAGTCATGGCAACCCTGAGAACACAACTCAAACCCTAATCCCATTATACTGGTTCAATGTACTTTGCTCAAACTTTTAATAAGGTAACATGTACCTGAATAACTAGATTTCCTCCTCATGATCATGATCCTGCTCTTGGAGATGACTGGAGAACTATGATAACATAATCTGATTTGAATGGCCTCTGCAGGCACCACCTGGCAGCTATTGATATCAAGTTAGGAGAATGAAGATGAATGGTCCAGAGGAATATTAAATTACACAGTTTCCTTCCCAAAGGTAATAGCCTGATGAGTAACAAAGTTACTTTCCCCTTTTTTGCTGTCACCATCTCTGTTTCCAGTGATTTTTATTCAGTTACTTTCATTTTTCTATTCAGCACCTGTCTGGAGATGAATGGGCACTTCCTGTGTTTCTGGAAGCCACCACTGCTGAATCAGAATCAGCTGGTTGTGCTGGAATACAGAGGTAGTACTCAGAGGGAAACCTGTGTTCTGCAGAGCCTGACTTCACAAGACCCTGTGAGCAAGAGTGTCAAGACACAAGCTCTCAACAGTCTGCCTTGTTCCAGACGTGCAACTGCTCCCCACCCCTAGCAGAGAGCTTCTGCACAGAGATAAAGAACTTTCTCCTAATAAGCAACATTTCTCATTCCACCCTCTGCAACTAAACACATGCTCAGCTTGACTAGGACTTCCCTCCCAATCCTGAAGCTTCATCTCTGCTCGCCTGAATAGTCTTTGTATCCATCAGCATCCCAAGGGCATTGCTGTGGTACTTGTAGTCCACCTCTGCTTTAGGGGCAAGAGCTTTTTCTTTCTCCATGTCATCATGCAGGAGTGCACAGCTTTGGGAAATGACAAGTAGTAGTTTCCTTTGTGGTCTTTTAAGTATTTGGTGTTTTACTATTTTAGGTGAAATATTTATGAAATATTTAACAAATGATGACTCACTACCCAAAATCTTTCACTGAATCTCAATTTTTCTCCAGAGGCAGTTTATGCCATTCTCTTCCCAGTATGTGAGATGTAGTGTTTCTTGCTCCTGTGAATGTTCTAGTGAACCATTATTTTCATTAGCAGTAGACAAATGGGGTTTTGAACACCAGTATTAGTCTCCTTTACCAGTCTCATCCTGCTTCTACTTTTTCTTCTCACTGGCTTCTAAGCAAGCACTTTAGAATGTGAATTTCCTAGACAACTGTGCTATGGACGTAGTCTGGTCTCCATACCTGCCAGCAACAGTAATCCAGCTCTCAGCACTAAAGATAAGACAAGTAAACTGAAAATTCGAGTGAACCTAGTCCAAGAGCTCACAGAAAAGAATGGAAAAACTTCCAAATATTTCCATAGCAGGGGAGCAAGCTTCTTCTTGGACACAAAACAAAATCAAAAATCACTCTGTAGCAGGCGGGACTTAAATACTTATACTGAGATAACACAAGTAGGGAAGAACAGAGTATGCTGGGAAAGAGAAGTGGTAAAAGAGGTGAGAAAGTTGTCTTTAGTGGGCAATGTTCTGAGAGCTGGGGTAATTAAAAACCATATGACCCCACAGACTACGAAGCAGACTGGGGAAATGATATATCTTTTAGATATTGGGGGAACTTACCTATCTTACTGGAATGTGATGATAGAATGAAATGCAAACAATTTAGCCATCATCAATACAATCTGTCTGGTTCCATCAAAATCCTCACCTAGGGCCACACACTTTGCTTCCTAAATTGTGACCATGTTCAGCAGACATGGTAGTTATTATTAGACTTTGTTTTAGAAAACAAGTTGAGAATATCAAAAGTGCTTTTCTTTGCTGGGCACTACACAAACATAGGTGGATAGAGACAGCCCCTGGATTTGGGAATCTGTAAAGATACAGGTGGAAGTCAGGAAGTACAATTTTTCTGTTGCTGCAGAAGTTCAGACATAGAGGAGGACAAGCATGCAATCAAAGACCATTAATGGCAAAGCTGAGGGCTGGAGTCAAGTATGGTACTCTCCATTGCTGTTGCTTATACTGTCAGTTCTTCTTATCTCTTTGAAGTTTCCTGATAGGACCTAACTCTTCTGTAGGCACACCCTGACATTGATAATAGCTATTGTTTATACACCTAATTTTCTACATCTAATGCTGGCCCTAGTGAAAAGCAGTATATTTCTGAATCATCATCTTGACAGATATAAAGGTTGATGCTCACATCTTATCCTGTGCATAGGTTTATAGAGAGCATGGATAATAAAATCCATGCTAGCAGTGCTAGCAGATGTAAGGAAAACTCCATCGATACACTGGTTCTGGCTCCAGGATTGCCCACATTCCAAACTTTAAGTAGCTTGGACATTGTAGAAAAATCCCACCAAGGCCATTTCTCATTATCTGTCCCCTCAGAAGAAAAGTGGTCATAGGCAATGCCAGCAAAGGTTTTAGCCTTGATCAGGCTCTGAGGAGGGAGACTCTCTGGTCACAGTCACAGTGGGTCAGCCCACCTCACTGGCTGCTATGAAAGCCACTGTCAGAATCACAGACGGAAAATGCATTACAAGATCTGACTGTTACAGCCACAAGGACCACAGTGGCTGATCTCGTCACACCACTTGCAAAACACAGCACACAGAGCTATGCCTGGCCACAGGCAGTCCAGATGTTTTGTTCTTCCCCAGTACTTATCGAACCCAGTACATTCTGGTAAACTAGACCATATACTTTAGAAATTATTGCAGGATAGATGTAAAGAGTCCAAGTGATGACAAATTCACCGTTTTTCTCAGGAAATGATTTCAGTTATTTCTTTCCTGAAATCTTAAAAAACCCCCACCCCCACCCACATCTTACTTCCAACTTGAATTTTATGAGTTCCATTTTCTGGATTGGACTGCATCAGGGTTTTGTTTGTGGGGTAATAGGCCTTTCTGCTCTTGGGTTCATTTTTCTTTAATAGAACACTAAAATATCATAATGTCCCTAAGCTTCTTCAGATAAATTATGTGGTATCCTGAAGAATTTCTTATCCTAGATAGTATCTTAGAGATTGTATGTAATTTCTGTAGCTCATTTCTGAACCTTTCCAAGTTATTCTGCTTCCCCTTTGAATGTGGGCAAATGTTTTGTCAATGCCATGCCAGTGGGAAATGTTCTTTTGCTACTCCACATCTCCTTAATTATCTACCAGGAAGAATTGGCTTTCTTGCTCTGCCAAGAGTCAGCTTCCAGTGAATTATCTGTAACACTTCAGAGTTTCTCAAAGTTACCGCTTTCCAGAATGCAACCTCATGCAAAACATGAAAAGCTTGTCTATATGGACTACTCCCTGCAATATTTTTCTAGGACAGAAGGTATTACACACATCTCCTGGTTGCTGACTGATTATAAACAGCAGGAATTAGCAGTAGGAATCACTTTATATCACTGATCTGCTGTTACAGCCATTTTACTTTTCCAGTGCTCTACTCAGAAACTCTCTAGCATGCGGAGCATTGAAAAGCTGTTCTAGGATTCTGCTGTCTTCCAGAATATGGAATAACTCATATTCCAGTCCACTTCCTTTCCCTGCCTCATTCACATTCACCTGAAACTGTTATTTTTTTTGCTATGTGTGTGCAAACCAGGTTTTAATAAATTTTCTTCCTTTATTTTATTTCCCAGTCAATACTGTGCTACTATCCTGGTCAGTGTGATAACTTTGGTAAATCTGCATAATTATTTCATAATATGCATTATTTCATAATCTGCACTATTACTTCTTTATTTATATGAGGCAGTGACTGGAGACTCCAGAGGGGTTTGTGCCTAAAGCAACACTGTTGGTAACACTGCACCATCATAAACTGAGAATCTAGGAAGACTATATACAGAATCTAGGAGAAAGGATTTCACAATCAATTTGTTTTGCACATGGGGCATAATGACATGGAGAAGTTCAGAATAAGGATGTGTGTGATTCTGGCTTGGCTGTTAAAACCCAAACTTTCCCAGCAGCTGAGTAGCAGGAAACAACTTCACCCAACCTTTTGACCTCACTATCACCTGACATTCATGTGTGATTTATGAGTATCTTGCCTTTCTGTTTCTTTTTCCATACCCTTTGCCATCCCTGCTTTAATCCTCACACAGCTGATCTCATCTCAAGTGCACATTTACCTGTGTTGCCTTAGCCATGATAACTTATTCCACAATAGCACATGTCCTCCTTGTTGATGTAATTTTGGCCGAGGGATCCATTCCTTACTTTCAGAGTACTTCCTGCCCCTGAGACATGAAACCGCTCTTTTCTGGCTCTCTATTCCTCTTTCAGACCTGTGAAGCCTCCTTTTTTATAAGACATTGACCAGAGGCCTCGAGATTATGCAAAAATGTGAATTCTCCACACCTTATGAATTTTGCATCAGTTGTCCTGCATAGTGTCTTTTGGTTGTAGTGAGCACAAAGATCTGCTCTCATAAGAAGAGAGATGTAGAATCCCAAACTCTGCCTATGCACCTGCTCCTTTAAGCAGTCCTGGGGCCAGCCAGCTCTTCCACAGCTGGCTAGCAGATGGGGAAAGGTGAGAACAGACAGGCTGCTGTTCAGGGTTTCTCTGGCAGAGTAGTAGGATTGCATTAAGCTCCTCTTAACACATTATGCAGAATCTTAAGTCTTTAGCTGAAGCAGGACTACAATCCTCTTATGCGACTTTGCTGAAATTCCGTGAGTTACATGCACGCACGCACACACACCAGCACAGAGCAGCCTTCAGGAGCAGCTTACGCCTCGCAGGTGACAAACGACATCAGGCAAGTTTGTGCTGGAAAACCCGCCAGCCGTGGGTCACCCACAGATGAGAGATGACTTTTGGCTCCCACAAGCTTAACGTGTGTTGTGATTGCCTTCTTTTTATTTACGGGTAACGGACTCGCTTGTTAAGATTGGCTTGTCCTTTCTTGCTGGGGATTTTTGTGTTTGTTTTCTGTTTTCACCGTATTCATGTGAAGTCTTTACCTCCCTTGACCTCCAGCAACAAGGCAACAGGGCAATTGTGTTTGGGTTTGACAGTCTGAGAGAGATGTTTGCCCTGAGTGAAACTCACCTCCATGCAGGACACCAGGACAAGGCTGGGAAGTTGCTGCAAGGGTGGACATGACTGCCAACACTGCATGTGCACATGAAAGTAGGGGAGATCCTGCCCTGCTTGGAAATGGGGTTTCCCAGATCTCATTCCCAATGCAGTTGCAATGAACAGATGTTTATAGTAGCCATCAGGACTGTCCCCCTTCATTGCAATCATTTGATATCGTAAGTTATTTATTTGGATCTGGATTTTCAATATTTACTTGGGACTTTCAGTGTCCACTCACCTAGGGACTGGGCTTTCAATACTGGTTGAAAAAAAAATTCAGGCTTGTTTAAGGTATCTTTACATTGACATTTCAAGCCAGATGCCCAAAAAATTATGGAAAGAAAGATGGGTCCTCTCCTTAGGAACTGGCACCCTGCCACCTTGAGACTCCATGCATCAGCAATGCAAGAGCTGAGCATGATGAACTGGAGAATACAAACCTTGGGCTTTTGCTACTTGCCAACATGGGTATATTTTTTAATTTGTTTTGGCTTTCATGCTCTCTCTCATTCTCTCTTTCATGTTCTCAGGTAGGATCTTCCTACCTGTCCTCCCTTCATATAACCTCTGGCCAGTGTCTGCATTCAGGATGATGTGAACAGCCTTGTGTAGCAACTGAAACTGCAGAAGAAGCTGGTTGTGGGGCAGCTGACTGGGGAAGGGGCAGAGAGGTGGCATCTTGAGAGCTGGATGCAGTCCTGAGGATTTCTGAGGCTCCAGGACTTCTCAATTGTGGCTGGTGGTGCCAGTCCTGCTGGTGGTGCCAGTCCTGCAGCCATGTGTCCTGGTGCTCAGCAGAGGCCTCTGGTTGAGTCCTGTCAGCCAAGGGACTCTGGGGCCCATGGGGACTGTGGCATAGCCAGTGTCCATGGCTGTGGGTGAATAGTGGTTGTCTATAAGCTGAGGCTGTCCCCTGCAGGGCTACCTTCCATCCCTCTTGCTGGATCTGTGCCAAGGCAGTCAAAGGCAGGTTGTCCTATGAGATTCTTTAACCCAGGGAATTGCAGCTCTGTGCTGTTCAGGCAAGTTTGTGCTGAAAACCCGCCAGCCGTGGGTCACCCACAGATGAGATGACTTTTGGCTCCCACAAGCTTAACGTGTGTTGTGATTGCCTTCTTTTATTTACGGGTAACGGACTCGCTTGTTAAGATTGGCTTGTCCTTTCTTGCTGGGGATTTTTGTGTTTGTTTTCTGTTTTCACCGTATTCATGTGAAGTCTTTACCTCCCTTGACCTCCAGCAACAAGGCAACAGGGCAATTGTGTTTGGGTTTGACAGTCTGAGAGAGATGTTTGCCCTGAGTGAAACTCACCTCCATGCAGGACACCAGGACAAGGCTGGGAAGTTGCTGCAAGGGTGGACATGACTGCCAACACTGCATGTGCACATGAAAGTAGGGGAGATCCTGCCCTGCTTGGAAATGGGGTTTCCCAGATCTCATTCCCAATGCAGTTGCAATGAACAGATGTTTATAGTAGCCATCAGGACTGTCCCCCTTCATTGCAATCATTTGATATCGTAAGTTATTTATTTGGATCTGGATTTTCAATATTTACTTGGGACTTTCAGTGTCCACTCACCTAGGGACTGGGCTTTCAATACTGGTTGAAAAAAAAATTCAGGCTTGTTTAAGGTATCTTACATTGACATTTCAAGCCAGATGCCCAAAAAAATTTATGGAAAGAAAGATGGGTCCTCTCCTTGGGAACTGGCACCCTCTGCCACCTTGAGACTCTATGCATCAGCAATGCAAGAGCTGAGCATGATGAACTGGAGAATACAAACCTTGGGCTCTTGCTACTTGCCAACATGGGTATATTTTTAAATTTGTTTTGGCTTTCATGCTCTCTCTCATTCTCTCTTTCATGTTCTCAGGTAGGATCTTCCTACCTGTCCTCCCCTTCATATAACCTCTGGCCAGTGTCTGCATTCAGGATGATGTGAACAGCCTTGTGTAGCAACTGAAACTGCAGAAGAAGCTGGTTGTGGGGCAGCTGACTGGGGAAGGGGCAGAGAGGTGGCATCTTGAGAGCTGGATGCAGTCCTGAGGATTTCTGAGGCTCCAGGACTTCTCAATTGTGGCTGGTGGTGCCAGTCCTGCTGGTGGTGCCAGTCCTGCAGCCATGTGTCCTGGTGCTCAGCAGAGGCCTCTGGTCGAGTCCTGTCAGCCAAGGGACTCTGGGGCCCATGGGGACTGTGGCATAGCCAGTGTCCATGGCCGTGGGTGGATAGTGGTTGTCTATAAGCTGAGGCTGTCCCCTGCAGGGCTACCTTCCATCCCTCTTGCTGGAACTGTGCCAAGGCAGTCAAAGGCAGGTTGTCCTATGAGATTCTTTAACCCAGGGAATTGCAGCTCTGTGCTGTTGAGGCATCCTTGGTACATCAAAGCTTTTATTTAAGTTTGCCAGCCATGGGGTATTTTGAATCTCTCTGGATAATTTTGAGATTATGTCAGTGTCTCTGAATTTTTATCCACAGTAGGAGTAAAGAAAAAAAAAAAATAGCCAGCTATGACAGGAGTGGTGTGGTGCGCTCATGATGGTATTTACAGTAACCATCTCCAGGCAGGGTTATAGGGAACATTTTTAACATTTGTATCTCCTTCCAACAAGCCATTTCATTTCTTTCCTCTGCTGAAGCAGAAGACTGGCCACCCTTGAGGCAAAGCATGCCCTTTTCCTTTAAGGGGGCTAAACACCCTCCCTGTCCCCCTGTGCTGTATCTTGGGTTCCCAGCAGCCAGCCCTATGCAAAGCAGTGTCTCGTGGATGGATGCAGAGCTTCTGCTGTCACCAAAGCTACTACTGCACTGCAAATAGCTCCAAGCCCTGCGGAAATACTCCACTGCATCACTTTCAGCAGGCCAGTTTTGTGTGTGCTGAGGACTGCTGGGAGGTGGTGTTCTATTGCATGGAGCCTGGGCGTGTGAAGTCTCACCTCAATATCTCATTCTCTGAAAAACTTAAGGTTGCTCCTACTCATGCAGCTGTGGTGGGTTTCATAATCTTGTCAGTGCAGCCTTGTCTTTCAGTTTGTGGCCTCACCAGTTGCTGACAGCAGTGGGAGACTGATTGCAGCACTGCCTGGCTGCAGGCCAGCGTGTGCAGCCTTTGTGGCCACCACTCCTCCTGACAACGTCTCTTACCCTGTCAGTCCATGCTGCCTCACATGCAGCTCTGCTGCTGCTGCTGCCCTGCTGTCCAAATGTAGAACATCTCCACCATTCTCCCAATCCTGTGCCTTTCACAGCTCTGTTGTCTGTCCTCCGGCCCAAGACGCAGTTGATCTCTCACCTGGTCCAGAGCTTTTCCAAGCCTGGTTCCACCAGTACATGTTTCAGCTGACCTCAGTATGCCCTGGCTCTTGATTCATGGTGCTCTGCAGAGGTGTTGCTAGTCCCTGTCTTTTAGAATCTCAAGGGAGATGGTAAAAACCTCCATGTTTATGTAGGTGTTGACTCATGTTTTAGCAGCAGAATTCTGAAGGCTCATTTCTGACCTATTTCAAACATAACATCAATCAAACCTAGGTGTCTGCTGATACATTTTGTGCTTACTGACCTATCTGGACCAGACAATACTGTGCAGGGAAAGTTTTGTTCCCTCAGAGGACTGCTAGATGCCTATGGTGCCCTTCTTCAAAGCAGCGCTCATGAGTATTTGAGGACAATGCTTTTAGGAAGGAAGTGCAGAAATACTGCATGAAGTTGACTGTAAATGTAATTATACAATACTCTATACTGGCTTCAAAAAAGGGAAATGCACTCTAGTGGTTCCTGTGGTACTGCATTATGATGCTCCCCTTTTCCTTCAGGAAACTGAAACCCGAAGAATGATGATTTTCCGAAGGTCACCTGCTGAGCTGGTTTCAGATCCCAGCTATCAGCTCAAGGTCCAAAACCATATTCTCTCTCTCAGGGACATCATGCTCCACATGGGGACTGCAATCCTGGCATTGTACTTTCTCTAATTTTTACTTAAAGAGCAAATCAATTGGAGCTAAGCTACTCATCTCTGTTTGAAGCCAGGCCAAGTCACAGTTGAGCACCGTTTATGAAATAGTAACTGGAGCTCTGGAAACTGAATTACTATATTTATTCAGCCTGAGGTGAAATCTGTCACCAGATAATTGCAAACGGGAATGAACTTATTCCAGTAAGGTCAGTTTTGCCGTTTCATCCCTTGCAAGCTCAGTTCATCGTTCCTGTTTGTTAACTGCAACTGAGCTGCACAGAAGGCTTTGTGCTGGAGGATTTCTCTGAGAGATAGGATGAAACAGTGCCTAGCCCAAAGAATTTACAGAAGAGATGTTTTTCTCATGCAGGTTAGTAGGGCTTTTTGTTTAAGCAAAAAAATTCCTGTATTTACTGTGCTTCTGATAGGAAACACTCAGATCAGAGTGTTTTCTAAGGGACATTTGAGTCTGAAACAGGAGAAAGAGAAATCCTTTTGTGGGGAAAGGAGCAGAGAAACAATGAAAGTTTTGGGCAGAGAGGAGATGTGGCATGGTTTGGCAATGAAAGGCTAGTGAGGCAGAGGGGAGTGGAAGGGGCTGACATGCAAGAACAATGCAATAAAATTAAAAAAAAGTCAAGATCAAGTGTGCTGCAGAAGCGTCTCTGGCAGAGATGTCTGCTTGTGCTGTTGGCTGCACACAGGCATGACCTGCACACTGTCTGTCCCAAATCTAGCAGCAGTTTCTCCCAAACTGGAACTATCTCCAGAGAGGCTGCCAAAACTGCTTTCCTGGACACTCAGCAGAGATGCTGGTTGAGCTCCCATTAGGGAATTGGCCTGACTTCTGGGAACAGAGCCGCTTCAGTCACACCCCTTTCATGCTCACTGCTCTTGGAGCGACCAAACCATTGTTTGCAGAGCCTCAATTGCAGAGTTGCATGCATGGAATTGAATGAAAATTCCCACACCCCAAGAGCTGAGTAGCAAATCTTCATATCCTCAGCTTGCTGGGGGTGGGTGGTTGTCACCAAGCATGTGTGTGTATATGGTCCTGTTCACAGAGGCTTCAGATGACCAGCTGGTCTGCTGTGAACTGCAGCATTGCCAGGCTGCTGTTGGTAATCTTGGAGCATTGTTTTAAATTGATTTGCCATGCAGCATCAGATCTGTCACCTGCTGGATATGAACCCCTTCATGCTAGTACCTGTCATGCCCGTTTCTGCACTTAGTACCCCACTTTTTCAAAGGTTTTATATTCCCCTACATCACCTCTAGATCAAAAACATAAACAATTATGGATCAGGTGGACAGATGCTGTCCATTCTGGTCATAGCAGACATCTGAATCAGCCCAATGGCTCCATAGCTCCATTGTCCATTCTGAGTTGAAATGTGATTGTTATCAGTTCCTCCAGAGATATACTTCAAGATACTCTACAGTGGTTGGTTCTGGACTAAGCAAGCTTGAGGGCAAATTCCTTCTCAGCCCCATGGCCTTGAAATCAGTTTATCAGAAGCAACAAGGGACATTTTTCTTCTGGAAGTCTAACATGCTTTAAATAGTTATTATTCCAACACAACATTTGGAGACCATTATAAATACTACCTACTTAGAAAAATACCTTGCTTAGCTCATGTGCCCCTTAGCACTACGAGACAGCGAGCTCCTGTTAATCTGATGACACTAGGGTCACGTGCAGAGTTCTTGGTGTGTTGTCTTGCTGTTGGGCCTTAGAACTGAGAGCTCCTTTAAGTGACATGGTGCTGACAAGCTCTGGCCCCACAAAAATTCTGTAGGGATTCAGTTTGCCCTCAACCCGCTCCCCATCATTGCCCTAAGCTGCAGGACTCCTGGAGCTGCAAGGCAGGACTGATGGCAGCACATATTTCCCGGAACACAAAGATCAATGCTGGCTCTCAGGAAACCTTGTGTGTGCTGAAATGTAAGTGGGAAATGGTGCCTTTTCATTAGCACACAGTAGTATTGGCATGTGCCTTCTCCTGTGCCAGCAGGTATTAATGCCCATCAGAGCGTGCCAACCAGCAGGCACTGTCTAATCCTGGTGTTGTATAATGAATAAAATTATTGAGAGGGGGAACTGAAGGTCAGACAACAAGAATGAAGCTGTCTGGTGCAGAGCTGCTGTGCTCTGCAGAGTTGTCAGGGCACAGTCCCCTCTGGGACCATCCTCTCTTGCTCCTGGAGACCTGACCAGTGGTCTTCTCTTACTCAAGGTACCCATGTTCAAGGGAAAGGCTATGAATACCCCATTTGGAATAGAAAGAACAAGACCAATTTCACCTCCAGATTCTTCCACCCACTTGGGTTATATCTGATCATAGCTGGATAATAGAGTCCCTCCCACCAGTTTCAGACCATATTGAAAACACAGGCTGGAGCCTGACAAAACAAAGGAAGGCTTCCTTCCCTTCAGCCTGCTGCAAGTCTGACAGCATGACTGTACTGTGGAGTGCAAAAGAGTGGGCAGCACCCAAGAAAGAAGGAATATTTATTATATTACAGTGCTGTAGTGTTGCAGGCATGGAAAATGGGCCAAGAGGTGGAAGTGTCAGATGGATGTCCAGACTACCCACAGCTGAAGGACAGAGGAAGTGAAGGGGAAATGTGGGAGGACAGTCTGAAGGAGGCAGTAAACCCAAGCGCTTTTCTTCTCTCAGCTCTTCATCAAAAGCAGATACTTCCATCCCTTGGTCTTGTCTCACTTTACCGTCATATGAAGAGCTGAGGGAAGATAAAGATCAACTCAGAGTAGGAAGAAGAGGGTTGCTGCCTTACTCTGTAGGACTTTAGGAAAGAGTTGGACACTTAAGACTTTGGATGGACTCTAAAGGGGACTGCCTTTGAGCAACCTCCAACTGAAAGGACTGGTCTGAAATCTGAGGCTTTTAGGAAGGAGGAAACAGGATTCTCAGGGTTGTATGAAGTTCACAGAGAGCTAAATATCAAATTAATTTCTCCAAATGCATAATTCCCTATCATCTGCCTGCCTTTTCTGTGAAATTATCCAGAAGTAGTGGGAGGGCACCAAAAGCTGAGGCTAATGCACAGCAGCCCTGTTAATCATTTATTAGTGTTTGGTTGCTGCTGTATTGTGTGTGTAGAGATGGCTCTGATGAGCTCTGAACTTCTGGTTCCCATCTGGAACATTTTGCTGTGCCCAGACTTTGTTCGGATTATGTTTACCTTCAATCAGCCATCTGGCCTGTCACCAGGAAATACATCAGAACAGGTATTGATCTGTGCAATTGATTTTGTGTCATTTTCCCCTCTGGGACTGAGTTCACATGAGACTAACTCATAAAATACTAAGCTCACAATGCCACTGTGGCCCCCCGCAAGGGTTCTCTGCCATGAGAACATCTCCTCCCTACCAGTGGAACTCTGTAAAGACATAGTTCAAGTACCAGTGTCTGTGGTACATAAACCAGCCAGGACTGAGAGGGTTAAAGGCCTGGGACACACAACCTCATTTATTCCTGCTTAGGCCAAATGTGTTTCTGTTGAGCACTTGTGCCTGGAGAACATAAAGAAGATGCATCTTGTAAGAGCCAGCCCACTGGGGTCTTTGGGCAACATTTTCTTGAATGTCAAAGGGACTTGAAAGAAGTAGTCTGGTCCTTTTCCCCCTGTCTCCTGAGTTCACATGGGAAGGCTGGCATTTAAATTCCTCCCCTCCAACCTGGAGCAGGTTGTCTCCAGATATCTGGGATTTCCCTGCCACCACCACTCCCTTGTGTTCTCTGCCATCCCCTTAGCCCTGAGGAGGTATTAGTTAAAGAGAGGGAAGGACAGAGACAAGGATGGGACTATTTTG
Source organism: Emberiza elegans (assembly GCA_024865655.1). Lineage (NCBI taxonomy): Eukaryota > Metazoa > Chordata > Aves > Passeriformes > Fringillidae > Emberiza > Emberiza elegans. Next base: position 18,762,505 of record JALJVW010002597.1, on the reverse strand, counting down.
GAATCTGAAGGCAAAGATCCTGATTTTAGTTGATAAAGCTAGGTCCCAAACCACAGGAAGTGAGAGGCTCCCTCTGATGGGAAGAGCTGCAAGTGGAACTCCTTGGAGTACAGCCCTGCATGCTCATATCTGAGACCCACTCAGACCCACTGCTTCCATCATCCAGGTTTGTCCACTCAGCAGTGCCTGGGGTCCATTCATGTCATAAGGCAAAGTTCTATGAAGCTCAGCATTCCTGAATATCCCCTTCATCCTGAAAAGAGGTGCATGTAAACTAAGAGTTGTACAAAACTGATACAGGAAAAAAAAGTTGCTCAATTTTAAATAGTCACTGAGAAAAAAAACCACCCTTAGAACCTATTATGAACCATTCCTGAAAGTAAGACATATCTGAAGGACAAAGGAAGCACAGCCCCATAGCCATTCCTGTTTCCATTCCATCAGTGACACAACCTATAACCTCATGCCATAGCCCACTGTTGTCTGGGCTTTAACAGAGGTGTGGCCAAGAGCATGACCTTTCTTCTGTTCAGACTAGATTTCTTCACGAACAGAATGTACTAGAGGGATTACAATAAGTGCCAAGGGATGAGGTAAAAATAATAGGAGGACCATTTTCATGAAGAATAAAAACAAACAGTGGCATCAGAGATATATTTATTCACGGGCTTACAAAAGAAATGGGTGGAAATCTGCTAACAGACCAATTTTCTGTCTCTGTTGTCTTCTATTGTAGCTGTCCTAAATTTTGCTAGTCCCTTTTCTCCACTGGGTATGAACTGAAGGACTTGTTAACAAGTGAAACCAAAGTTTTCCATCCTACTCACCTCAAATTTGGCTCCCAATACCAGAGTGAGGCAGCTGGAATGCATTTTCAATAGCTGTGAGGACATCTGACATTATCCATCCAGATGCACTGAGCTTCTGAAAAGGGCTGCTCCACACATATTTTAGAGCCTGCTTTCAGGCACCAACATTTGAAAGGCTGGGCTGCACTAAGCAGCTCCACTGCTGCAGCACTATAAGGGAGGGAATAGGACAGAATCCAACTCTCAGAAATTTTAAATCGGCAGCTTTAGCCCTAATATTCACAGTCAGCACCTGCATTTGGCAGCAGGGCACTCTTCAGACATTTTTTGGACTCTAGCCTTAATTTATAGGTGCTTGGACTCGCAGTTGCGCCCTGAGCTGTGTCAATGTGCAAAGAAGACTGGAGGGAGCTCATCCCATAGCTATGTTGAGCATCACATAGCTCTTTGTTTGTAGCCCCCTTTTTTGACTTCCCAGCTTTTCAGACAACTGGCATGCACAGTCCAGTGGAAAGCAGGCTGTTGGCAAGCACCTCAGTCCCTGGCAACCCTGTGAAAGCACACAGGCCTCACCACACATGTCAACAAAAGCTCCTTTCCCTGCTGCTCACCTGAAGGTCATCCTATTAGAAGGACTCTGGGGATAACTGGACATTCCACTGCATACTCATTACTTGCATGTGTTCTTCCAAGCTAGCTCCTCTTCTTGCTTCCCCCTTCCCAAAGTCAGTGCTTTTCTCTGCTACATCCAGCCAAATGGTGGTAGGTGGGGGCTGCAGCCACAGAAGTTCAAGCCAGGCTATTTAGTTTGATCAAAACCACTGAAACCCAGGTGCAGAGAGGGACAAAATTTCCCATTTAGTGCTGAGAGTCTCAGTCACAGGACTCATATGTGAATAATAAGACTAGACAAATTAGATCCTAATTGATATCAGGCATATTCAATGGGCCTTGCAGCTGATGGATGTTTTTCCACTGAATTCATTGCCTTGTGGATTAGGACCCATGGACAGAGGGTGCAAACAGAAACCAGAGCTGTAAAGAATGACAGAGAGCTCCCTGAGGGAAAGAGCTGTTTTGCAGTACCATGTGCAAGGAAAAGACATTCCTTCAAGGGAAAGGGGGTAGGGAGATGCTGGAGCTGAGTCTTTGTCCTACATGGTGGGGTGGGAGGACAAAACATAGGTTTTGGGGCAATTCCCACTGAGCAGGAGCAATAAGCTCCATTTCTTCCAGGGTCTGAACAAATTAATAAAAAGAAGATTGCAGGCTTGAGGGGCTGATGGGCAGTAGCTCTGTAACCTGCAGAGAGCAGGGAGTTTGTAGGACCTGTTTTCAGGCATTCGTTTCAAGTGGAAAAGAATTTAGTCTCAGATCCTGGTGGCTCTCTAAGGGCACTACTTGACACTCAAAAATACCCTTTTTTTTCCCCTCCCTCCCCATATTCCCCAGTTTCTTCAGAGGCTCCCGGCCTCTCCTGCTGCTCCCCCTGAGGGGCGAAGAGCCCAGCTGGGGCCCACGAGCGCGGTGCCAGGGGTCAGAGAGGCTGGTATGAGCTGGCTGCGGCAGGGATGAAACAGCACGTAATGCACTGCCCTGCTGAGCCTTGTGCCTCTGGTTGCACAGCAACCCAGGGACACAGGCCTGGGTCCCAGCCAGCTGCTGGGCCAGCCCTGCTGACACCTGGTCCTCAGCACCCCTCCAAAGGCTGGGTGGGAGTGAGCATCCCTGATTCAAGGAAAGACTCAGCTGACGGTGCCCAACGTGAGGCTCGGGCAGTGCACAGCAAATGCTCCAAGTTCTTGGCAGGCCAAAACAGGGTCTGCTGGGTTTATTTATTTATTTTTGGTGGGGAGGAGGGGTATAGGAGAGAGAAGGTTATGATTTAAATATCTATCCTGTTGCCAACCAAAAAAGTCAGTGGGGTGTTAAATTACTATTGACTTCATGGGCCAGCATTTGGCCCCCCCCACTCACCCTGAAGCTCAGCTCTCCTTGCAGTGTCTCTCACTCACTCAGGGCTGCTATAAAGGGAAGGCAAGCCTCAGTGGTTGACACTTGAGACGTTTTATTCCCCCCTGCCCCAGCTGATCCGGCTGAGCTCCAAGAGCAGGGCAGGATGGGCCCTGCTGGCTGCCTGAATGTCCTTTTGATTCAAAGTTAATAGTCTGCCCTTTGTGAAACAGCCTTCCTTCCCAGCGGGCTCTGCAGTGGGTGCTCCAGGTGGTGGAGAGTGCCAGGAGAGAGTAAGGGGAGCACAGATGAGCTCTGGCCTTCTTTTGAGTTTAGCCTGACCTTGGATAATTTTCCCTGCCATGGCCCCTTAGCTTTTGGCCAATGCAGAGGCCTTCACTATCAGACTGCTTAGTGACTTTAAAGGGGTTCAAGGCTTTTAATCTCTTCCACCCTCCTCTCACAGACGTTTGGGTTGAGGTATCTGCTCAGCTGGGCTCTTCATGGGGTGAAACAAAGTGAAAAGTCCTCTGCCACTGCCCGGTGTTGCCTTTCATGGAACTCTCCAGCAGGGCTCTTTCCAACAGTTGCAGAGCACACAGGGGCCGTGTAAAATGTGGGCTCGGATGTCACCCTTGACTGATCTTGAGCTACCAGTGGGGTACAGAGATGAAGTACCCAGCTGAGATCGGGTTGCCAGGGGCTCAGTTGCAGGGAGGGGAAGGTGGCCTTGAAGGGGTCTCCTGGCACTAGTATGTGTAGAGGAGCAGAAAAGGTGAAGGGACCCTAAAAAAGAGAGAGCAAGGGAGTGCAAGAGAGCCATAAGAACCCACACAGAGGCAACTCACTCCTCCACACCGAGAGGAAGCCAGATGAAATCAAGAGCCTCAGGTCTTGTGCTGTGGTCAAGCTAGCCTGGAAACCATAGTGGGCAGCACTTAATCCTGTGAATAGGCCCATTTGTCCCAAGGGATTTCAAAGCAAAACTCTGTGTACTGTGTGTTAGAAGTCAGGGGAGGCACACAGGGAAAAGGATGGGCACTCTGCAAAATCAGGGGTCATGCATCAGCAAGGTTTGTGCCAAAGGAAAAAGAAGTTAATGAAAAGCACTGTGACCCTGCAACGACTTGGCTTTTTTAGGCCGTGGGCTCTGTTTGATTACTTTTCTCTTTAATAATATCAACCACTTTGCTAATGTCTCTTTAATGAAGTGACCTGTGTGGGTAAACCACAGCAGGACCATACATGCTGGATCAGCAGGCGACATGGACTGAAGCAAGGAGGGTGTTCTGGAGTCTGGACTCTGCCTGGGTGCTGAAGCAGTGGTGAAAAGACATCCTGGGACCTGAAAATTAGAGTGTATGGAGTTAGTGAGGGGGCACAACTTGTTCCATGCCTCCTCCAATCAGTGTATCAGTGAGTTCCAGTTGTTCCAGCCTCAAATCACCACATTGTTGAGTCAAGACACCAGCAACAGCAGATTATCGTCAAACTTTCATCACCCGGGGCTGAGCATGAGCATGAGAAATTTCAGCCCAGGGGAAAAAAATCAGCTTGAAATGGTTTCAGAAGATTGCAGAAGCCAATGAAAAGAAGTGATTGAAATAAAAGGGCCACCTCAACTATTAAAACAGGCAACATGTAAGTGTATCCTGGCAAGAAGGAGAAGAATTGCGTGGTCTGATGTGGTCAGTGCAGGATTCCAAAAAGGCGTCTTACTAAGTAGACCATCAAATAGAGACTTTTCATTGTTCCAGCAGGATATTGAATCAGGGCACTGTGAATCAAAAGGCCATTGGGTTGTCTATTGAATTAAAGAACTCCTTTTTGTCAGCAGCTTTTCTCCTGTCAGTTTGCAGCTGAAAGAGTGGATTGTGGGCTGTGTCTCCTGTGAGGAAGTAGTGGCAATTTTATGCCCCTCTTGTAGTATCATTGGTGCTTTCCTGCCCACCCCTTCCTAAACAGAAGGATGACACGAGGATCTGAACAACACTATTGTGAGACAAATCATTCCCAAATATCCCGTACTGTAGAGGCCTGTACAGGCAGCCCAGCATAGATCTTGTCCTGCCTGTATTTCCCTAGCTCCTGCTTATCCTTTCATGGTACACATCCAGAATATTGCACATTTGTGCATATTGCAAAAGACTAACTCATGGCAGCTCCTTCTGCTGCATTTCTAGGACTATTCATTCCTGGGTTCCAACAGCCCTATTGCACAAGTCAGATATGGTGGCCAGGGCAGGACCTGTGCTTATTTAAAGCTTGAAGATGATATGTCGTCTCAATACTCTCTGGGACTTCTGACAAATGTCTGCTTCCTCTTTATGTTTTATTTCTCATGAGTAGAAAACCATTTATCTTCTCTTCTTCAAACCATCCCCTTTCAATTCCACTAAATGTCTTACACCTTTTGTCTCTCCTTTCATCACCATCCTCCTCTGTGACATGGTTGGCTTCCTCCTTCATGCCTAATCCTGCCTTGCCTCTTGGTATCTGCATAATCTGCATGGAAAACTCATTGGGGAAAGGGGCTGGTCTGGCTTGCTGTTGGTCTAGCACCAAGCACACCTCGTGAGCATTATAAATAATGAACAGGCATCTGTCAAATACAGATGAGAGCACACCTGCTCTTGAAGCTTGTATCTGCTCCCATGGCAGCATGCTCAGCTTCCCAGAGAGGATTCATCCTGGGATGTGTGAGGAAATGTGGTAGAGGGATAGCTGGCTGTGGTACAACCATCACTTTGGGGAAACTACCCTGTAGTATGGGCTATAAAGCTGAGTCATGGCTGCAGGAAAAAAAATTGAATCTTCTTTCTGTGTCTCTGTGTAACTGGTCCAAGATCTTTAGTGGTTGCTCTTTTATTACTTTCCTGCATCAGACTAGGGAAAATGCTAGCTTTGATGAATTGCCAAGTCCCTGTTGAACTATAACTACTAGAAACACCAGAAAGATTGATTCCTGAGAGGACAGGAACAGATATATATTTGCGTATTATATCCCCAGCAATTTTAGCTGACACTGACAGACGTCTTCAGCCACATGGGCCACATGGCAGTGGAAAGAGACTGGTTCTGCTTACAGAGGGTGCGTGTGCCCTGTAAACCACAGGGCTGTGCTCTGGGAAGACAACCAGATTTAAGCAAGAGCTGCAGGCAGGCTGTGGGTCCCTGTTTTCATGGGCTGTCATGATGATCCTGTGGAGGGATGCTTGCTGGCTGTGATGTGGTGATGTGGGGGAGCAGCAGGGGGACTCCCCCAGTGCTCCCAGTCTTCAGGCAGGGGCATGTGCCTCCCTTTCAGGCCCTGCTCAGACATCAAACCACGATGTTGCATTCTAATGGCTAAGACTGGCCCTTTCCAGCTCCTAATGTCTGTCTCAAAGACAAGCCAAGGCAGGACTTGCTTAACTTTGAGATGCTGCATGTGGCAAGGCTAATATTGGAAGGCTGAATATTCACCTCTGTGCAGAGCATAAAAAAAACAAACAAATGAAAAACCAACCCCAAACCCCAGCCCCAGATATTTTTCCCTGCCAGAACCATGTTTTTCTTACACAATGCTGTGCAGGGGGGTTACTACTCTAAGAATTAACCCAGAAACAGCTGCAGTACCTAATAAGAAGCAGTTTGCTACCACAGCAGGACATCTGCATGCAGCCTGAGCTTGTGTTTAATGACAGCTGGATGGCAGGTTGGCACAAAAATATGATGGTCGCAGTGGTGTCAGAGGCTGAGCATCCTCACAGGATCAATCTCTTCCTGCAGAGTGAGGTACTTGAGCAGTGCCAGAAATATAAAGGACTGATGTTTTGGTAATGGGTTGTCTCAGCAGAGGCACCATTATGTTGATGGAGCTGCAAGAAACCTCTCATTTTGCATCATGCTATGAAAGTCAGGAGAGTTTTGTGTGAACCACCAGCCAGACACACATCTCGTAAGATAATCAGATGTAAGAACACTCCTTAGTGTTTGTGCAGGACTGTGTCAAAACTTCACAGGGCACTTGGATCAGAATGATCAGAATGGATCTTGTCTTAACTTCATTGTTACCGCAGGGCCCAGGACTACAAGAGTAATCCAGATGCTCAGCATTTCAAATACATGTAAAGAAAGCTTTCCTCAGCTTCAGACTGTTTTCAGTGCTGTCAACCCAACGTGTTCCTTTTGCTAGTGTGTGTCTGCTCAGCAGCCAAAAGAAAAGCAAAATACATTTCAAGGGAGGGAGTGGGGAGAAATGTTATGAAATAAAAGATCAGAGGATCAAGAGCACTTTTGAGGCTCAAACATGCCACACACAAGCTCTGGGCCTGTGGTCAGCCGGAAAACATCAGTTTAAAATTCCACAATAGCCCTGGTATTTAATCCTTCTAATGCAAATTCCCCCCACCCCAGTCCTAGATCGGCACTACTACTGTGGTGGCACAACCCGAGCCTTTAAGCCTTTTTGAAGTATGCAAGAGTCCCTGTTTCTCAGCAGGAGGGCTGGGAAGCTATGTCAACAATGTCAAAAATGTTCCTGTGATTACTGTACCTTTCTGAGCAGAAACCAGGAGAGAAAGCAATTAATGCCTCCTAATCTGGCTCATAAATAAAACTTGTTCTCCTTGGAAGCATCATCTCTGTAGCCCCTAATTAGGATAGCTCTTTGTCACCTTCCAGCCTTCCACAGTTGGAGGAAGGAGGCCCATTATCTCCCTCTGCCCAGCACCAGGGTTAGATGCACACTTCTGCAAGTGAAGCCACGTGTCTGGATGCAGTTGCAAGCACTACTGTGTGCCTCTGCGATATCCTCCATGGTTTGATTCCCAAAGCAGTCAGATATCACAGGACCTGGACGTGGGGGTCTTGGCCAACCCCTGTGCTGAGCAACTACAATCCAAGATGTACAAAGGGTGAGGCAAGTGGAGGGAGCCAGAAGGCACAGCTGTTGACATATGATGGAGATGAGAACTGTAGACCACTCCAAGTCAGACAGAGGGAGAGGCACAGTGTGTATTGGCAGATAGTCCAGCCTTATCAACAGCTGAAGTGCATGCCAAGTATTTCCACCAGCCTCTCCTGTGTAAGCAGAGTGACTTCCTATCAGCATCAGGAGTGAGACCTTGGAAATCCATGAACAGTACTTACAGACCTGTTCTCAGAGGGCGTTCAAGTGTGTCTGCATGGCACGGTTACTCCGGGTCTTTGGCACAAGGGTGCTTTGTCCTTGGGTGTCCTGGGGAGTCTTCCCAGTGGGCAAGACGAGCCATCAGCGGCAGAGCAGAGGGGAAACCTCCTTCCATGTGTGAGGCATCTCCATTAGAGCCCAGACTGAGCTGGAGCAGTGCTCAGATTGTCTCACAGCTCTACATAAGAAGCATACATGCAAAGACCACTCGTGCATGGGGAGGGAAATGCACATGGGTGAATGGACTGAGAGAACACGTGCACCATAAGAGAAGGGCAAGGGAAACACAGAAATGGTTAATTCTTCTGATTTTCCCCTGCTGTTGACTGCACAAGCCTGCAATGAATGTGTGGGGAGGCTGGGCATAGCTGGTGGGGTCATAGCCAGTAATGGATAAATACCTCAAGAGGGGACAAACAGAGAGACAGTGGGATGAACCTGAGACAGTAGAAAGGACAATGGCAGTGGCAGGTGTGCAAGGGAGAGGCAGCTGAGTGTATCTCAGGAAAAGCCCATACATGTGGGAGGTCTTCCTCACCACCTCCTGCCCAAGGTCCAAGTATCTGTGGGATGGAGCTCACACCTCCAAGTTACACACAGTGGGAGACAACCTTATCAGCATCTTTTTGTTTGTCAGCAACACCAAAATTAGCCACTGAGGTGTAACCCAGGTCTCAGCTCCATTTCTGAGACCTGACCCCACCTATTGCTCTCCAGCTCTAGCACCTGCCCTCATACATGGAAGAGAGCCCAGGTGGGAGACAAATGCTTGAAGCTTTGCTTTCTCACCATCAAAATGCCAAGCCATTTCCATGGACATACACCATCCTTGCTGAACAGGCTGCACCTTGCAGGGAGAAGCATGTCTTTGCCAGGAGCTTCTGCCCACAGGCACACAGTCCTGCCTTGCTTTTTTTGGTGGAGCCATGCAGAGGAGTTGTCAGTCCCACCTGCAGCCAAGCACACCTGCTGTCAGGACAGCACTTCTGCAGCACTTTTATATGAGCCTGCAGCAAGCATTGTACCTGTTTAACTTCAGTAATGTGAAAATCCTACCCCTACAGTGGTGGAGGGAAAAGCCATTTTGGATCCTGTGGACTGGGGGATGATGTAGGAATTTGTGATTCAGGAATTTGTGATATAGCATTTTCCCCTGCTGTTGACTGCACAAGCCTGCAATGAAGCCAGGCTTAGCACTACCGTCCCCATCAGCAATTCTGCTAAGAGGAATTTGAGTTTTTATGGTCACTGATAAGATTAAAGTCTTTGTTGCAGCTGGCCGAGGCAGACTCAGCTGCAGGCTGTGTTAAAGCACTGCTGGGAGGGCAGAATGAAGGTAGTTTTGTTGCTTTCTTTGGGAATTCCCACACTTGCAAATGTTTGGATTTCATCTGAACTGCGGTATTAACTCCATGCTTGCTGGTGTGTGAAAGACCTAAACCTGTGGGTAAAAAGGACAGGAGTCCCTTGGGGTGGGTTTTTCATGACTTTCTTGCTGAGCTCTGCTGAGTAGTACCCCTGCACATGTCCTGAAGGACAGATGCTGAGGGACAGCATCAGGAGCAGTTCCTCTGCCTCCTCTGGGGATGGTTCTCCTCAAATAGGCCTCAGCAAGGGCAAGAGTGGGAAGATGATCAGTACCTTGTACTCTGCAGCCCTTGCACAGCCTGGGGAAGCTCTCCAGGGTCTCCACTCAGGAAGTCTGGGGCTAACTGGCAGAACCCTGGTATTCCTTCCATTACATGACTGCATCAGTCATTAAGGCCCCCACTACCAAAGCTGTAGAAAACATTACCCAGAAAATCCAAACCAGACCTGTGGCTCCTACCCTGAAATCTCATTCCCATGTTGAGTCAGCCAGCATGAACTTGGGTTCTTGTTGGTGGTCCTTCCTTTTTCTTGCCAGACCTCTGAGGCACTCTATGGAGAGAGAATGGCTACCTTCAGTCACTGCTGACTCTCACCTGGAGGACCATGCTCTCACATTGGGATCTGGCACCAAGGAGCCCCAGGGCCTCACTGAGGGCAGTGCTGGTGAAGTAGCATTGCTGGCAGCTCTGTGTTATTGGTTTCGTCTGCTGATAGGTAGAGGTACTGCTGGATTCAAATTATGGAGATCATGAAGTTCCCCATGATCCATCCTAATATTATAAATTTTAAAACCCCCAAACAACCAACCCCTATTTATCAAATGAGCTACGGCTCTGGGCGCCAGGTGTGCCCCATATTTTCTTCTGTGCTAAAAACCTAGTTTCTGTTCTCCCTCTGATTTTCTCTAAAGTGCTATTCAGTGACTAGCATCTGGCAGATGCACCCTGAAGGACACAGCACTAATTCACTTCACCTTTGATGGAAAGCATCGATCTCACAGCCCACTCATGGAGCAGGTATTTTTTTGCTTGAAAATTCAGGAGAAGGTAACATCGTGACTTTGAGTTGAGATACCCAGCTCTGAGACATGCCTTGGGCACAGATCATGGACTGGCTGAAAGGGCACAGTGGGAAATGAGAAGTGCTGCATCAAGCTGCTGCTGCTTTCTGAGAGCTCGTCGGTTTCGTTGTACAAGGGCACCGCGCGCACAGGAACCAAATTGGGCAAGCTGAGGTTCCCAGTGCCCTTTCCACTTGTGCCAGGGGATAAGGTATTCAGGGACACGTGGGAAGCACTGCTTCCATTTTAAGAGAATTATTCATAACGAGGCCAGCCTGCTGCTGCTTTCTCTCTCTGAGATGCCATCCTGGTCCTGCAAGTTGTCTGTAGGGCACATCCGCTTCCACTGTGGTACCTTGTGAAATAAGGTGGTGCTGTTAGTCAGGTTTACAGACACCAAGGTCAGGGAAGTCATGCTTGTCTTTGAAGATCAAGGTCCCAGTGACTAGCCCCAGGTATCACAGGGAGGCAGTAGCATCACAAGGAGCAAATCAAGGCTTGTCTGCGCCTGGAGCACTGGCTCTAATCCCCAGTTGTGCCTCTCTGCAGTTGTGGTGATACCTTCAAGGGGCTGAGGAGTGAACAGAGAGCTGGGGTGCTTCATCCTGCTGAGAGAGGCATGGGGCTGTCCTTACAGAGAGTGCTTTGGAGAGTCATCTGCAGCAGGTGCCAGAAACGAAAGGAATAAATGAAATGAGATATTGGAGAACAAGGTGTAAGAGCAGGTGCTGTCCTGTGTCAAATAAACAGGACTGGTATTGGAAGAGTTTGCTCCCAGTCTCCTGGGATCTAGTCCCACTTATGTATGTGACAACAGGGGCACAATCCCGCATTTCAATTTCATGTAATTTTAAATTCCTGGAAGCAATATGCAAAGCAGTGCCATGGCTGTGACCTGCACTTTGTCACACAGGTCATTACTCCAGGCTACAAAGCTGTTGCCATCCTACCATGGGAGTGTTCTGAGCCCAAGCTGGATATTTAGTCACTACACAGAGCACTTCCCATCATTCCAGGAGCTGGCACTGATGGCAGCTCCTGGGGATGGGGTCACACTACAACCCATCAGCAGTGGGCTTCAGCAATGTCATATTTCAGCAGGGCTGCCACCAGCAGAGGTCCCGAAATACCAGTTTTAATTAAAAGCTGTATTTTCTATTGTGCTGCACAGCTCATACATGCTGACTACTGCTCTTTCACCTCGCTGGGGCTAAGTCCACACTCTTTAAAATATGTCATGTGTCAGTCAGACAGAGCCCTTGGGGGCTACAGCACTCAGAAGCCAGAGCTGGGTTAAATGAGAGTAATATGTAGGAAACAAATGGAAGAGGACAGAGGGATAGTAGGGGTAGTGGGGGAAGACCCTGAATGGAAACAAAGAGACCAATGAGATATTGGAGCCAAGAGGGTAAAAAGAAAGAAAAAAAAAATGAGCTAGGCAAATATCTGTGGAAGAGAAACACCAGATGCCTTTCTTGGGATCAGTAGAATTTTAGGCACAGAGCATGCCCAGAGCTCTTCTCCTGTCTCTTGTGGGCATTGGTCCATCTAGAAATACAAGGGGATGAAAGAAGGAACTGTTATTGTAACAGTGGATGAAAAAAGCAAATGTACAAAAGTTTATAGAGTTCCATGAAATCTCTCAATGATTATTGAATGAAAGTGGTCTTCCAGTCTAGACCTTCTCCTGCTTCCTACAGCAATTCACACCAACCTTTCTGAATAGGAGAAGTTCCCATTTTTTTCCCTAATTTTTTTGCAATCACCACTCTCCATCTGGAGCCCTCTCTTTTAAATGCAACACTGACCCTTCTCAGTATCCTGTGCATGACCATTGTGTTTTCTCCAGCAGCTGGCTGGGCTCTGCCTCCTCTTGTGTGTTGGCACCGTGGCCATGCAGGTTGCCACAGGCAAGTACCATGCAGCAGCCAGCGAAGCTCTCTGGAACATGGCTGAAGTCTAACTACATCTCAAGGCTGGTTATTAAGGGCTGAAGGTTCCTTTCTTGCTCTGTGAATGCAGTCTCTTGGCCTCACACAGGTCTGGCCTCCTCTGCCTCACTAGAGGTGTGTGAAGGGCTGATTCAGAGTCGTCTCCATGGGGCTCTCACACCTGTGGTGGATTGCGGGTGGACATTCCCTGTGGCCCCCTGGGCAGGATTCACCACCCCAGGGACTGCCAGTCTTCCCAGCAAGCTCAGGTGGTGGTTCCTGTCTTGTCTTAGCAGCTGTGAGCTGGAAGAGGTTGTGGTCACTCACAGAGGGCACGGGTGCCCTGTGAGAGGGATGGAGATGCCCTGGAGATGGGGTGCAATGCCGGGGAAGGTGGGGTTGGCATCTGGGGTGAGCATCTGGCCCTCCCTTTGGCAAGGGAAGGTAGGGCCGTGCCGCCTTATCTCCCATCACCTGTAGATGGCTCTTGCTTACTCCGGTAGGGCTGGAGCAAAGCTGCCTCAGCCCGGCACTCCTAAACAGCTGCCAGTGATATGCCTACAGTGTCCTCCAGGAAGGAGGAAAGGGGAGGAAAATGACCCCACTCTACCCTTCAAAACTATGCTTGGCTCACATGGAAGCAAAAAGGGAAGCTTAAGTCCTGCACCTGCCCCTTCCTCTGACTTCCCATGCCTAAAATGAGTAGATGCTTGGCTTTCCTGAGATGATGTCACAGAAACAGAGTTGTTGGAAATGACCTCACACTTTTGCCCTCCTGCTTGACAGGGACATGGGGCTGCTGGGGCACATGACTGTGGGGCTTCAGTAACACAAGATGGGAGCCATTTGCCCTGGTTATATTAAGAACATTTCACAGGCTCCGGCCTCCTGGTTTAGTTCACTCACTGGGATCCGGTGTCAGCAGTTTTGAAAACACTCCTCTCTCCAATAGCGGTGGAAATTTGTAGAGTCCCTGTGAGACCATCTCAGCATCCACAGGAGTGCCCGGAGTGCCAGAGCAGGCTGAACATAGCACCACTAATTTTGGAGAGGTTAGGTGATCACACAGAGATGGGGCTAGGAGGAGAGGAGGAGAGTCAGTGAAACTAGCAATGTAAGGCAGGGATAAGTGGGAAATGGATGGTTAAAGGGTCTCACTAGTGGATTCCTGAAAGGAACAGGGCTATTCAATGTCAGTAGCTGGCTGCAGAAACTCACTTCTCCTGCAGTGCCTCCAACAAGGCTTTGTAAGGCAGCTCCAATTGCATGCAGAGTGTCTGCCTCCCATATGGAATAACCAGGAAGGATCCTGTGGTTTAGGTAAATGACCCAGGCAATGCAGTGAATGAAATGATCTCTGCCACTGAGAACAAAGATGCACACTGACTTTGCAAGTGACCAGGAAAAGTTTTAGGATGTTTGCACTCAACACCTACTTGCAGTGATGCTTCTCCTGGAGTTTGTACGACATCCCACAGCTCTGCTAGGGTGGTGTTCCTCAGCTGAGGAAGGACAGAGTCATCTGGTTTAGCTTAACCTGCTGCTAAAACTGGTTTGCACTAAAAACTTCGCACTAGAACAGATGAGGGAGAGCTCCCATCAGTCAGCACTAGTGACTGGCAACTGGGCTGGGTAATAACTTTGCTGGCTCTCTTTAAGACCACAAAAGGATGTTTTCCTCTGCCCTGAACAATTCAGTCACTCAGCCTAAATCACTTCTGAAGGCCCAGACATATGGTCTGTCATTGGAGATTGCCGTGTGTCAGCTGGACAGAGGAGTGGATTCTGTGTGTGAGCATTTCACAAATATGAGGTGGGGGTGCAGGTTTCACCACTGCCACAAAATGCATTTAACTCCTCCTTTGCTGTGGGTGAGGAGCCTGGACATGGCCAGATACTGTGGCTCAGCTGATATCTGGTAGCTCATGGAGCTTTTACAATCAGTTGCACCTCTGAGCACCACAATCAAAGCAAAAAAGCAGATCATTATCAGGTGGACACTGCTCCCCTTTTAATTTCAAGCTCACTGATTCAGTGGCTGGGGTGGCAATATTTCTGCTGGTGGAAATAGATATAAAGCCATCTAAAGAGTGGGGGCTCTTCTCACCCAGGTCAGCTGCAAATTCACAGCTTCATGTTTAGTTCCCTGATCCTGCTCCTGGGACAAGTACAATTTCCCAGCAGTAACTGCAGGGACATGAGAGGTTCATAAGTTGCTTGGCCTCTGAGTGGCTCAAGTGTTAACAGAGCTCATGCTCTGGGCAGGTCAGGGACCAGCTTTCCTCAAACACAAGGGTGAAGGCAGGGGAGAGGGAAGTCCTCCTGAGGAACTTCCACTCAGCAAAATGTTCCTGAATGGCCCCCACCCTCACATGATTTGAGCATCTGGCATGAAGACAAGGCCTGACAAAGCTCATGCTACAGTATCAGGCACATGCTTTAGAGACAAAAATAAGTATTGGCTTTATTTCCATGTTCCCTTATCACTAAACCCCTGGCTTCAGCCTGGCATTGGGCACTGAACAGCTCCCTTTGCCAAGACTCTGGACATAAATAAGAAAAAATGTTTAAGAGATGGACAATGAGATGGCTACGATGCCACAGGTGGGAGAAAATATTGTGAGTCTCTCTGAAATGCTCTCTAAGGGCTTCTTTACCCACACCTGCTTGTTTTCCACCTCTCGCCACAGCCATCTCCCCAGCTCAGCTGGTTGCTACATGAAGTATGCTGGAGACTAGGACATGGTGGCTGCTGGATGTCAGTTCTGCAGTGTTAATTGCACTTCTTGTGTAACTGTAGCAGCCTATAGTCATGTATCTGAGGGTCATGTCACTTTGCAGTTAACTGATGAATGAATGTTAAAGAAATAATGAGAAAAGCAATCTGAGCTTCTACAATTCTCATGCTAACCACATCATCATAGTATCATTAGATGCTATGCCTAAACCATACTCCTCTGTTCCTTCTTGAGAAGAATCCTACTTTCTTGTGAAATTGAGCAGGAAATGCCACTACCTGAAACCATGTGTTCAGTTTCCTGGAAAATTATAACCTGTGCATCTCAGCCCCCTTCATGTGCTTTTTCTAGAACTGCTCTTTAAAAATTGGAGCTATCTTTTGTGTGTCCAAGAAGGCAAAGCTCCAGTAATTTGGTCCTGCAATCAGCTGACATTTTCCATGTGGTGATTGTCTTTCTCCTCATTAAAGTTTCAGTCTGAGCATTCAGAACAGAATGTTACTTTGAATCCTGTTCCTCAAACTGTGACTCACTTATGGGCTCTTATCACACCAACTCACTCATCAGGGCTATAGAAGTAAAGGTTAGAAGCAAGAGAAATTTAACAGCTCAGGCCTCAATTACGAGTGACATGGCACAGAACTGGATGTTCCCCAGGCAACACCTTTACATAAGACTCCATTGACAGAGTTCTCATCTCTAGCCAGATTTTTCAAATGTGTCCTGCCAACAACTTTTCTTCCCTGCTCTCCCAGTCACGGAGAAAGGACTGGACTAGGGGTTAGGAAGATCACCAAGCCTCTTTGTGGTAGCCCTTACTAGGACATTTATCCCAGCAATGTTATCAAACAGTTTTCTCTCACTCAAAGGAGGGAAGAATTCTTACTGCTTTCAGGGACACTGCTGTAGTCCTAGGGGAAATAGGCTGAATTGTATGGTTGCTTCTCTCAAAAACCTTCTATCCAAAGGGAGGCTATTACTATCTCTCAGTTTCAAAAACACAGATCTTACAACCTGGGGTTTGAAGGAGTTTCCTAGAGACTAGACCATCTGCTTCCAATAGGGTGATCTTCAAAGTCTCTTCCCTTAAGTTAGGCCCCTGGCCTTCCTGTGGCTTGTTTGTAAATTTGCCCGTTGGTAAATCTTTCCATTCTTCTGCTACATAGAATCATGGCATTTTTCGCCAAGCCTTGCCCTGTGGCTGGCAGCAGCAGTGAAAACCAGTACCAAACAGATGAGTTTATCTCAACAACTCTGGCTGGCAGAAGTAAGCTGCAGGAAAAACAGGAACAGTGTTAGTCACTTAAGCACAGCTGCATCTCTGTACTCAGGTGTCTGTGCTCAGGGGTATGCTAAAATTCATATATTTGCAAGTCTTCCACTTATTTTTTGGCAGGGACAAGTTTTTGGCTCATGAGGAGGCCCATGCCTAGGAGTTTGCACATGTGGCGGCAAAACCTTGCATGTGCTCATCTCAGCTAATGACAACTAATCACTTTGATTAAAGCTCTTCTTAACATTTGAGAGCACATTTTCCTGGATATATTAAACTGTGGTCAAATATCATCCGCATGCTTTGCAATGGCCTCATTAGAAAGGAGGCAGAAATGATGAAAGCTTTCAGCTAGAGCGAGGGTGTGTCAGGCCTTTGGATCTGGGTGTGTAAACAAGGGTACAACAGATTTTGTGAGTATAAACTCTGCAGACCTATAAGACTAAACTCCTGTGACATATTTATGTTTCCTCATACACAAATCACATTGACTCTCACACTCCCCTATCACGCGGAGTCACCGGACTTCAAACGGAGCGGAGGAGGCAGCTGGATTCACTAAACAACATCTTGGGCACTATGAACGTGTGCCAGATAATAAGGGGAGAATCGCAATTAAAATGTCAAACTGTATCACATTTCCATAACAAAGTCTGAGAGGATTTCCCTCTCTGTGCCTTTCCTTTCTGTTTAACTTGTTTAGGGAGCTGAGGCTGCTCTTTCCATGCTGTGGTTTTCAACCCCTGCAAGACATACGAGGGACATTGTTCTTGTGATATTTGCTTCCTTCATGAGATAATTTGTTGAACACTTGAGTAAAACTGTGTAACAGAAGGAGCCTAAGTTGTCTCAGAGGAAACTATTTAAAACCTCTTGCTCAGCATGATGCCTGCTTACAGAGAGAGCAAGAGCTGCTTACAGAGAGAGCAAGAGCTCTGCTCTTTGCTCTCTGCTAATAATACCTCCACTTTGTTCTCTGGAACTTGAAGCGCTTTCTGAGCACTCTTACGAGGTATATAAAGCTGATTTGTATTTGAAGCAAATGAAGAAAATTTTAATGTGAAATCCAGTGTTGGACAGGCTCACTCTCAAGACTATTGCAGATGTTGTCTTTGACCTTTAAACCGTGATTCTAGGCAAAAGATTGAAGCTGTACTACGGTTGTCCAAGCCTTGGACACAAATGGAAACTATGGGGAATTTCAGGTGTTTGGCAATAATAAGAGCCCCTTTAGACCTAAAAAGGAATCTCTATCAAGTGTCTGTCTTCTGCCCACCTGGAAGTAACCTGATGACTTGCCAAATAGACCCTGAAACAGGAAAGAAAAAAATCAGCATGGACCAAATATAATCTGCTTGGAGAAAAAATGCTTCCCAGGCAGATTTTACTGCAAATACTTAACTGAGTGACCATTTGTACCATGTCTCAAGGCTATTAGTGCTGTGAGCATTATCAACTGTTGTTTAATGGTTGCTATTACATTTGACATGCAACTGAGGACCAAGATGGAAGTTGCTTCCTGTAGCAGCTGGCTCTTGTCCTTTTGAAGAATATCTGAAGTCCTGATCCAGCCCTTTCTGACCTCCATAAACACATCCCTTGCTTTTATATACTGTAATAAAGGAGGCTACGCTCTGCTTTGCCTGGCTGTGGCTGCCCTGGCCTTGCATAAGCACTTCCAGCAGCTGGGTGTAAGTTTGAACCCTGGGGTTCCTGCAGCAGCACCATCTGTGAAGGAGAGTGTGGAAACAGATGCTACTGGATAATATCGGAAGTCACTGAAGCTGCCTCCCAGATAGGAAGCCCCAGGCAGACAGCAGCCCATGTTCCCAGGCATCCTGAAGGATGGACTATAGATTTGCTGAGGAGAGCCATTGATAAGGATTTGGTGCAGTGTTTCTTCCTCATAGAGGAAAATTGGAAGTGGCTTTCAGACCTTTTTGTGGCAGAGGACGATGAAAGCCCTCCATGGGGATGTGTACTAGCTCCCACTCATTCCTTCTGTGGTCTCTGTGAAATCCTTCCCCTGTCTGCCACCAAAGGAGGCAAACACCATGGAAGGAGAATGACCTGCTAAAGAAGAGGAGCAAGATCTCTCCATGTCACTTGAATGGGTATCCTGCTTCAGGGCGACCATTGTGTGATCTTGTAAGATCAGCCAAAAGGGAGAGGAAGTGGTTAAAATGGATGTGTGATCTCTGTTCGGCTTTCATCCCAGTGCTGCAATGGAATCCCTAGAAAGAGTGATAGGCTCTGTGTAAAACAAACTCTAACAGGCCAGCCTCCACCATTCCCACCATCGTGACTGGTTTCCTCTTCATCTTCGCTGTGCACATGACCTCTCCATACTTACCCATCTGCTCTGGTTTTCTGCTTCTCTCTGAAGCAATTCAGGATCACCCACATTTTTATGGGGTTTATCCACACAGTTATATCTTCAGTTTAGAGGTATCTCTTCTTTTTTCTTTTTTGTCAGCACTGTTTCTTTATGCAGGGTGTAAAATCATCATATTACAGAATTACGGAATTGCCAAAGTTGGAAGGGACTCAGAAGGATCATCAAGTCCAACTCTTATGTGAAAGGGTCCATACAAAGGTCAAACCCATGACCTTGGCATTCTTAGCACCATGCTCTATTTTTCAAAGGGCCCCACAACTACCTGTAAATAGATTATGACTGTAAAGTGACAGTTTGTGTTTTCACCCACTGCCTCCTCCACCACTTTAACATCAGATTTATCCATGCTGAAGTGAGGGAGCCCCTTCCCATGGTATGTGCCTGTTCCCATGCTCAAGTTCAACCAGACATCAATAACCACACAGCTGTAGCAGTCCAGGACTCAGCTGGCCTGACAGAACATGCTTCTGAAGTAGACCCCGAAGCCCAAACCAAGTTTTACATTTCCTCCCCTGCTTAGCTGTGATGCTCCCAGACACTCCAGCTGGGAACTACACCTTCCTCCCTTCAAAGTCCCTTCAAACTGAAATCTTTTGCCCAGCTTTTCCTGGTACCTGCATCTCCCTGCAGCACTCTCAGCCAGGACATCTGTTATGTTGTGTCCTGCAGCATCTCATGAATCATCTCCATCCTGCCACCTAACTGCAGGCACAAAGCCTGGGTTTGCTGCGTTGTGACTTGGCTGCTTTGGGCCCATGAGCACCACGGAGATATGAGTCACCTGTCTCTCTTGGGAAGCCCCTGCAACATTAAATTGAAAAACTTCAACCTGCCCATGCTTGGAAATTTCTCATGCAGGTGGTGTGTGCTGGAGCTGCTGTTCCTTTTGCTAACTTTGACTGTTTCACAGCTCCTTTGTGTTCCACCCAGCTGCTGCCTGCCTCCACCTTTTGGCTGCCTCTGGCCAAATACAGTGATTACCACTGTTTTGAAGCAGACATCTTCTTCCAAAGTATGTTCAGCTCTGAGTGTGGCAAGAGATGAAGGGAAAGAAGCCAGGGACAGGCAGCCCCAAATTAGGCACCAATGGCCCTCTTCCTGCCCAATCCAGCTGCAGGTTTATTTGCAACTCCAACAGAGTTTTTAGTGTGATGCATGGTGTAAATATGTCTGAAGGAATTGTGCCTGTGCTCCCCACAGGTTTCTCTGCTGAAGGTTAGAAAGACAAAAGACCAAAGCTGCTTTTCTGGACCTTATTTTCTACTCCACCTTTCTCCACATTGCAACTTTCATCCCTGCCCTTGCAACAGATAGGCAATTTCTGTTGCACATCTTCCCACAGCAGTGCCCCACATGTTTGTCCCTCCTTGCTGAAACAGAAAGAGCTGCCATCCCATGTCCTCATGCCTGGAGTGTCCTCAGTTTTGTCATAATATTCCATCATGGAGCCCTGAGCCACGTGTGCAATGTGGCCAGTGAAACCGCAGCTGCTTTTTAATAATTTTGTTTGTATAGCAGAGAGGGAATAAAGGGCACAGCTGATGGCTTATCCTGACTTTCTGGCATATGGGTGATCCCACAGAACCACTGCACCCCAGACAGGTACAGCAGCTGAAACTGCCATTTTAACTTTTGCTATATGCAGGTTATTTTGGTTTTGTAAGATGGATGTTTGGTTGGTTTGTTGTTGTTGCTGTTTTGTTTTGTTGTTTTGTGTTTTTTTGGTTTTAACCAGTTTCGTGTATGGTAGATTCCTTTTCGAAAAGTGGAAGGGGAGATGAAGAGAGCAGCTAATACTGGACAGTGTTGTTTGCCTCAGCAGTCCCCTTCAGCTGTGGAGGGGTTTCTGTTCTAAGGGGACCCCTGCTGTTTGTCTCTGCTGCTGCCCCAGGCATCCTCTAGGCAGAGTGGGAGCCCAACACAATCCCTAGGCTGGCAGCCTGAGCTGCTGATTTGCAGATGGAGAGCGCAGGTTTCCATGTGACCCTCCCTCCCAAGTGCCTCTCACAGACTTGGACCAAGTGATCTCCTTTCCAAGTCACACAGAGGAGCAGCAGCAGAGGTGGTGACTGTACCCCAATCTCCTGCTGTGGTTCTAAGGAGAGGACTAGTCCCTCCACATACTAATGGGGTCCTCAGGTCACCAAGCACCCCTCCTATCTCAAATGCACTTGTGCAGGTGGAGGCTGATTGCAGTGGGGGCACCAGTGCAGGCTCTGTATAAGCCCAGTGCTCAAGGTCACACAAAGAGCCCAGGATGGGAGGAAACTGGGCCCCAGCTGCCCTAGTGCCAGGTTACCACTGCTGCCACTGCATGGCTGAAATAGTCCCACCATCTGCACTGCCTTCCCAGAAACAGGGAAGTCACTCCTGGCTCCTCTCTGTCTGCCAGACGCTGATTTTGGTTTTTTGCCTACACTGAATTCTCGTGGAGTTTAAACAGAGAAGCACAGCTCCCTTCTGGACTGTGCACTGGTATCTCAGGAGACCTCAGTGTGGTTCTGGAAAGAGGCTGCCTGTGCTCATTTGTGCCTCTGAGAGAGGGCCAGGGGCTGCCTGCTGCAGGTGAAGTTCCTGAACACAGAACTACCTGTGCTCATAATTCCTCTGGGATAAGGCCTGGGAAATGGGGATCAGAGGCAGTGCTGCTGGTCCAAGATCCCTAATATGCAGCTTCTTCCAAAGGGCCCTTTTACTTTGCTGGATCCTCCTGCAGTGGCAGCTCCAGTTACCAGAGGTAGGTAGGCTGACGCCGGCCAGGGCACTGGTGCTCCCCAGAACTGGCAGAGCCCCACCTTTGTGTCTGGCAAGGGTGGGCCAGCAGGAGTGGCATCTCCACAGCTGCTGCAGACCTATGGCACCTTGGCTGCACATCTCCTCAGAGGAGGTTAGGCAAAGCCTGTCCAAAATACTTCCTGCGTCTGGGTACACCTAATTTCCAAACCTGAAATCTCCAGCCCCGTGTTCAATGTCAGTACTCAAGATGCCTCTTTTTAGGAAACAACAACAAAAAAAAAAGAAAATGAAAAATAATTAAAGAGAAGCAGAGAGAAAGAATATCCCTCTTGTTTACTTCATTCTTCATCAGGTAACCTTGTGATTCTGTGCTATTTTGGGGCTGACATTCCTAGGAGCTTACCGTAATGAGAAGCAAACACCACAAACTAAAATAACAGCATGAACCTGAGTGTAAGCCTTGGATTCCCACCTAGAGATTGACTCATCTCCGAGGGTTGCTGTGTCTGCAGTTCAGTATGACCAGTGGGGAATTAGTGGGACACCTGGAAGGACGGGAAGGTTGAGTGGGGTTCTGATAGTCCAAAAAGCTGAGATTCTGATGTGCTGGTCCCTCCCCACCCGATGCTCTGTGTGTTGCAAAGCAAATCCCTGTGTTGTCTCTGCAGGCACAACCTCTGCTGCAGTTTTTGAATCTGTCCTACTCTCACGGGCTGTGTGTTGTGTTGTCACACACTGCAGCAGTGCCCTCAGTCACACGGTCAGTGCCAGGGTGTGAACACGCTGAGTGTGGGGCAGATATTTATCAAACCCACCAAAGCAAGGGAGCACACCATACTGGCCCTCATGTACCTGAGGAGAGCAGCAGTTCCGCCCAGCCCCGTGCCCCAGGCCCCTGGTAGCCTGTGCTGATAGACTTTGCAGGTCTGTGGGGTAAAGTGCCTCAGTAGGGCCAGCTGGCTGGAGTGCTGAACCCGCGTAAAAAGCTGGATGGAAACCTGTATGCAGTCTCTTGGACTGAACTGCACCATTTCTGGCTGTTGTTTTGGAAGTGGGCAGCCACAACACAATATTTTCTGTTGTAAAACCAAACCATTTTAATTTTCAAAGCCCTGCCGCAGTTTTATGGAAAGGAAGACGCATTTCTCTCCTCGTGAAACTTCATGACATTGGACAGGGTACAAAACGGAGGCAGCCTTTCTCTTTAATGACCATCCTGGAGCAGGCTGTGCAGCATCCAGCCTATCACCCAGCAAAGTCTCCCATAGGTCCCGTTATATAATGCAACCCGAGCTGCCGCAGGACCCCGTCTGAATTCACCTGATTAAATTATTAGCCTCATGTCCTGGCAAACATCTCACGAGGCTGCCTTGCGAGCTTCGTAAATCTAATGCTGGGTTTCAGGTGTCAGAGCGACAGGGAAGCGCAGCCCAGCGTGGAGCATTTGCTTCAAAACCGGAAGAGCTCTAAGCCCAAGGCAGCCCAAAACCCACAAGAGGCTGCTGCCTGTCCGACAGCAGAGTGCATCCAGCCTGATGGTGAGATCACCTGCCCCCAGGGGCTGCTGGGAGCCCCTTCCCTGCACACCATCTTCTTTCACTTTAAGGAGCTGGGGAGAAAGGCTGACATGCAACGTGGAAGCTGTCACAGAGGTGTGTGAAGAGCTCCTCTCTGTGCTATTTCCTTCTGACCACATCCATAGGTGTCCCAAAGGGTTCATGGCGTTGGCTGCAGGCTGCCTGCTGTGCTCTGGCCAGGCTGCTTCCTCCCTGGCATGGTGCTCCCGGCCGTCACAATGTCCCTTTTCTCTGCTGGGGACAGAGGTATGGAGCTGCGTGGCAGGAGGACTCCACATTCAGCTCATGCCTTCTGCCAGGCTGCGTTCCCCAGAGTACAGTGGGCATTAGAAAATGTCTCAAATTAGAAACTGACTTTTGGGTGTGTGCAGTGCCTGGCAAGCTCCGTCCTGCATCTGTCTAACCTTTGGGAAAGGCAGCCTTGGCATGCTACCCCCCCGTCACTCCGTCTCTCCTTGGGCACCAGCACCAGGTTAATCCGGGTAATTTTATTCTGCTAGGTACAGGCCCACTTTTCTTCTGACCTTGGCCTTCACCTCTCTGCAGACACTATACCACTGCCTTGGATACCTCATGGATGCTTTGGAGAATCTCCCAGAGGATCTGCAAGCGCAGAGTGCTCACTCTGGCCTCCCCAGTGAGGAAGGGAGCAGGCAATGCCACACAGCAATTCACAGAAGCATCACAAGGAAAAGAATTTCTCAGCTCAAAGTCTGCCCCTGGGGATAACCCTGGGAGGTGTTCAAGAAGAACCAAGCAGTCTTCATGGGGTTGCCCTGTTGCCTCCACTGCTCTGCTGGATCACTCAGCACTGCTGGTAGGAGCAGTGATCTAGCGGTCTAGAAGAGGCCATAAACTAGCAAGACAGAGTTGTTAGAAAGTGGAGGGAAAATCAGGACTAAGCACACTTTGCAAAGATCACTTTGACCTCTGCATATGACTGAGGATGGATTCAGGTCTACAAAATTCAGCTAAAGCAAAATAACCCAGAAAGAAGCAGTATTGCCTAATAGAATTGGCATTGATCTCCCATGAGTGTGAGAAGGCTGCAGTGTGACAGGATTTATCCTGGTACATTTTCTGCCCAGGAGATACCTGGAGGTTTGCCTGCGGTTGGCTTTTTATTCGTTTCTCTTGCTGTAAGTGTGCTCAATGGGGACAAATCTGCTGTTTTGTAAAAGGTTTTCCGGCTCCCAAGCAGCTCAGTGAGTGAGTATACAATGCAATCAATGTTACAAGCACTGCTTATGCTACACTCTGGTGCACTGCCAGGATCCCACACAGATCAACCTGACCCAGCCGGAGAAATCATTGAGAAATAAGAGAGAGGGAGAGGGAGCAAGGAGAAATCCCCAAATCCCCAGAAACACAATGTTAAACCCTCCCACCTGATCTGCAAAGCAAAAGCCAGCCCAGACCAAATATAAACCAAGGCTGCACAGCCAAAACACCAGACTGCAGAAGGTCAGATAATCTGAAATGTGTATATCGCAGCAGGGCGGACGTGCCTGCAGCCAGCTCGCGGAGAGGAGGAGGAGGAGGAACCATGTCTCCCTGCATGGGCGTATTTGGGATCCTCTGTAACCCTGGTGCTCTTGGGAATCACAGGAGTGACTAGCTGGGAGGGGCCCATCGTCCCCACAGCTGTTGGCTGGCATCTGTGTGCCTGGCAGCTGCCATCCCAGATGCATCACTAGTGCTGTTCCTCCCTGCTCACACTGGGATGCCACTGCAGTTTGTAGGATGAGTGACAGGAATAATGGAAAGGCATCTTTGAAGACTCCAGCAGACCTGAGGAAGGAGGGCCAAAGCTATAAAGAACTTTAAAGTTGTTTTTTTTTTTTTTTCTCACATAACATGTCTGATCCCTTTTAATCTTACTAAGCAAATAGTAAATCCTGCTACAGCAAATGCCCCAGCACTGCTAAAAGTGTTTTCTCTTACTCTTATTAAAATGTTGTTGTTCACTAGGTTTTACCTGTAAGTCCTAGGACAAAGGTGTCCCTTTGCCACATTAGGAGGAGGAAAGGTAAATGTATTTCTAATGAAGAAGTGGAAAAGTTTTTCTCAATGTGCAGAGTTGCCACCATTCCTGCTCTACAAAGATGGGATTGCTCCTCATGATACTGGTGAAAGGGTTACAGGTGGTGACATCTCCTTTGGTGTCTGTATGGGTAGTAAGCTGGAGAGTTTAGCAGTCACCACTGGTCCCAGCTTCAGCTCAGACCTCAGCAGGACTGTCCCAATGGCGTGGCCTCCCAGTGCTATGTAATAAACAGAGACCCTCCTCACCCTACTCCCTTGTAGCCCCTAGATGCTCCTCCCACAGAGACTGCCATGGGATATAGTTACTTCAGGCCAGCTGGTGACACTGTATTTCAAATACACTTCAGGCTATAAGGAGTCTACCTTGCTCCAACCCCACTTCTGGCAACCCATCTCCTGCAAAAAGCATCCTCTCTGTGTGTAGTAATGGTGTCCTTTGAGGCCATTGACCCCATCACCTCCAGGTACTCCATCAGCACGGTGCTCCCCACCTGTGTTGTGGATGGGAGTCACAAGCACTGCAGCAGCCAGAAATTGCTCTCTCCTCAGGCACAGTTTTATCTTTCTTATGGTTTTGGATTCCAGTACCATCCTGAAAGACTTCAGCTGCCCATCCAAAAGGGAGGATTAAGGCTGAAGCTCATAATTTGAATGCCATTCTTTGCCAACCCAGCTGAATTTCTCAGCTGTTCTTCGCCAGATAGTGCACAGCCCTTTGATTACATGCAGAGATGTTTAGCCTATGGTGTTTACAGTCGTATGTTATCCTTACCGTGACAACACTGAAGGGAGTGTCCCTCATGTAATGATAACTCCTGCTTATCTTCTTAGAAACACTGAGGGTTTCCACCTGTTTGTTCCTGGACACATTCCCGCCTTGAGACTGTGTACTTATACAGTACCACAGTAAAAATGTGTGGCTAGAGTGGCTGGATTTAAAAACATCACCCCTCAGACCCAAGGCACACAGCCTGGGTTCCGCTGTCTTGGCAGGGAGCTGATGGCTGCCCAGGAGGAAGCAGAGAAAATCATGAAGGAGTTTTGCAGCTTCTCAGAGGAGACATTATACAGCTGTCCTACAGGGCTCTGACACAGCAGGCTCTCTCCTCACACCTTCCCAAATCCCTCTCTCTCCCACATTCACACGAGCCTCAATACATGATAGATCTTTATTTTTTCATGCCATGAGCATCAGTTTCAAGTTGGGGACATTTGTGAGGGACTTGTGGTAGACTTTTGGTGAGTCTATATCCATCAGCTGCTGGAATCCATCACTGTGTAGACTGTAGAGCTCTTAAAGCAACTGAGAAAATTCCTGCTAATTTTGCTGATTTGCCTTAGGGACTGAGTTTACATGGGGCTGCTGAGTTGTGTTCATGTGGGATGGTGGGCTGAGGTACCAGGGATTCAGGTGAGTTCTGGTGTGGCAGTGTGCTGACCTGAAGTACACTGGCAAACCCTACACCTGGTGTTTGGGTCATCAGCTTGCAAAGGCATACTGTCAACATTCCACAGTATTTCCCATTTGCAGGTGTTGAAATCAGGTGCTTGTTCAAAGATCCCTTGTTTTATTTAAATCTGTGGGGCGGGGGGGTGGGGCTGTGTGCAGGGGAGAAGGCTGCTGTAGCTCAAATTGCAACTGATGAATGCTGAAAGCTGAAGGGAAATACCACTTCTGGTTTGAGAGTAAGTGGATTATAACTTCTTATTGTAAAGAAAATAAAAAAAAAGACCACTCAAAGAGGAAATAAAACATGTCCTCAAACATACTCCAGGTCAAAATCCAAAGGAGAGTGAACAGAAGAATAAGAGTTGAAAAAAGTGAGTTTATCCATACTTGTACAATGGACAGGTAGGGCCCTGCACTTGTATTGGGGCTGCAGTACTACAGTTACAATAATGTGAAGGAGAGAAAAATAGGTATGCCATCTAGAGAAAAGGTGTGAGCAGTGGCATTAGCAGAAGTGCCTTAGCCAACAGGAGCTCTTCCAGAGGGATGGCTTAACTCCATGACTTGACTTCATGCTCTGCAAATATTTGCCTTTGAAAATGACAATATTTGTGGGTACTTGCAATTTCTTTGACAGCTGCTACCAGTAGCTTTCCATAGCAAAGCAAATGGGAAATTTTATTTCTTGAGGAAATTTCCATGAAAAAGTAGCAGGAAAAAGCTGGCTAATATTACCAGAAATGTTACCTTTTGCACCATAAAGATGCCTTTCTTTTTCATGCTAAACTTGTGGCAAGGGGAAAAAACCTCCTCATTCTTATCCCACAAGAGCAGCAATGAGAACAGCTTACATCCCCCTTCCCTCAACCACCACAGCTTGGGGAGGCAAACTTGCCGGGAAGAGAGTGTTTTGGTGTTGTGATACAAACTATTTCATCTATTCAAAAGGATACAGGGGAAGCTGGGACGTGCTTACTTTTTCTAGTTGAAAAGTGCCAAGAACTTCCCAGGAGCCTGACAACTGGTAACTGTAACCAAAATGTTCAAAATTACATTTGGAGATTATTAGAGTGGGGGTAAGAAGAAAGATCATAGTGAATAATGATCTAGCTAATGGGTTCTGTGGATTGAATAAATAGAAGAACAAATAGGCACAGAACAAAACCTTGTGTGTCTCTCCCATATTACAGCTGAAAAAGATGACTCAGTACTAATCCAAGTAATTGCAATGAGAGCAACAAGAAATCTGTAGCCTTTTGTGAGCTATTAAACTGATGGATTTAAGAGGAGAGATAGTCAGATAGGACTAGCTTGCAAATGTTTGTGTCTCCAGGCCTCACAAGAATATCATGCTGGGCTTTTTGGCTTCATGCTGCCGTCTCCTCTTTCCCAGGGATGTGTTTTCAGGAGGAAACAGTGAGGATTCACTTCTGCACTAAGGCTGCTTTGCCCTTTCTAATTCCCTAAATTCCCTTTGTCCTGCTGCCTCTAGTTTTCCTCACCTGAAAACACACTCAGCAAGGTCACTGAATCCCACATCTGCAGTGTGGTTGACTTGGGCAGGCACCTCTGGAGATACCTAGTCCAACCCTCCTGCTGATAGCAGGGTCAGCTTGAGCAGGTTGTTCAGGGCCATGCTCAGTTGTTCCTTAAACTACTACCACGATGGATAGAAACTCCATAACCTCTTTGGTCAGCGATTTCCAGCTCTCCCTTATTGACAAATCCAAGCCTTTTCAGCCCTTGGCTTGCAAGCCCACGTAATTATTGTCACTGCAACAAGGCTGCTCTGGCGCCAAACATCTTGCTGGTGCTACAGCAAGAGAAGGCCAATAACCCTCATGCAAATGTATGCTAAGAGGGCTGTGTATGCAAAGTGCAGTGAGACGTGCAGATCACCACGCAGTGTGGGAGCCGTGCCCGCGCACGCACCGACGGCGAAAGAGCCCGGCGCTTCCAAAGGGTTAGTACCCTCAAGGTCACCACAGCACAGGCTGACGTAAGGCCATAACCTTGGCAGGGTGGGAGAGGGGGAGAGCAGCCTTTCCATTTTGTGGAATAAATAATACCCAAGGCTTCCCTGATAAGAGGGGCTGTATCAATAGAGAACTTTATTCAGAAGGTTAATGAATTGATCTGATCGTTCCTGAGATCATCTATTAGTCCGGTGCTTGCCCATGAAAGAGAGCTGCCCTGGAGCATACGCTGCACATCAGTGAATCAAACGTGCAAAGAAAGACACACGACTGGAGAGAAAAGAAGCCCGAAGCAAAGCCTGACACTGAACAGCTGGACAGCAGCATATAATAATGGAAAGCACGTTGTGAACGCCGCATTATCCAAATAAAACAGTGCAGAGGGGATTTAGAAAGATGAGAGGGACATGTGGTGAGGATGTAAGAGCTACCATCTTATTCTTTCCTGAAACAGGCCATAAATATTCTATGGGACCCTTTGTGACAGAAAAGTGCTCTGAGCCTGATTTTTATCTGAAACAAACTGTCTCAGACACAGCAAGCGAGCAGGAGCTCAGTACCAGCCTGGAGGAAAAATGCCTATAGTTGGAGCACACCCTGCATCTCCTGCAGTAGTGGGGTTTTCCCCAGAAATCATCCCTAAATCCTGTGCCTGTGGGCGCCAAGGGGAAGCATCTCACAATGCACTGCTGATGGCCACCAGCACTTTGTCTCAGCTCAGCTCCCAGGTGCCTGCCTTGCAAAATTCCCCATCACACTTGTCACTAATTGGTACCTTTGTTAGGAGGCTTATCAAAGAACGGGAGAGCTGGACAGGGTCACAATGGCTGAATTATCTCCTTGTTCCTGGAAGTGACCCTGCTGAGCCGAGGCTGAGGAGACTTGACAGGTCGCTGTAGTGGAAGCAAATGCTCGTGTTGCAGCGCTCTGGGAGATGAGGAGGACTTAAGGCTCCAGGGCTGCCTGTTCAGCACAATGGGCTGCCAGCACTAAACTTACTGTAATGAAAGCAATAATCATGCAACCCCGTCTGTGTTAAAAATCCACTTTCATCAGGATTCACTTCATTTTAGGAGTTGTCTCTATGGCTGAAGTGTTCCTTAGAAGACTGAACTAGCTCATTAGGATTGAATTGTGCCTGTGGAGTTCAAAGGGAAACACTGGCAATGCATATTCAATACATACAGGCATGTGTAACAGCCAGACAGGCTCTATATGTATCTTGAATTATGGTCTAAACCCACTCCAGCCAGAGAATATGTTTCTCTGCTCCACTGTGAGTGTTACACAGGAGAGAGAATGGACCTGCTGCTGTGATGAGTTATAAAGCAGCAGATTGCCTGTGGTTTGGCAAGGGTGGCTATATCATAGTTATTTACTGTTACCATTCATGTATGTGAGAATAAGACAATGGTTTGCCTGAACTACACAGGAGACCAAGAAACTAGCTAGCATGTCTTCACATCAACCTTTTCTTTGGCCTAGGCACAGCTTCTGCTGACCACATGGATGCAGTAAAATACACTTTCAGTGCCCTGCATTCCAGAACTTCAGTGGCCAGTGCTCATTTTCCAGCAGCTCTGACCATCCATCCTTTGCTTTGGAAGCACTGGTGATGGGCGGGTGAGAGGTAGATTGACCGCAGCCACATTTCTGTTCACAAGCACTGCATTTCAGCCTGAATGGCTGGTTTATTTGCTTGTGTTTAGATCCCTCATATGGAGTTATAGTAGACACAAATGCCTACTAAAGGCATTTGTTCAGAGGTTCAGCTCTCCTTTCAGCTGCTGAGATCCATGGTCCTGTTGGACACCAGATTGGACCATGAGTGTGGGTTCATTCAGTCCTCCTGCCCTGACTCTCAGTCTGAAAGCCCCATTGCTTGGTGTGAAAGCCTCATTGTCCAAGTCATTTATAAAACAGAATGGGCATGGAGAATCCATCCGACGGTATTCTGCTCAACAGCGGCAGATCTGACAAAACCCCTCGGCAGTGTCAGCTGGGGCTGGATAAAAGCACCTGGTAAGCTCATCAGCCATAGGGTTGTAAGGTCAAGGAGGAGATAATCCCTCTGAGCCATGTCAATGGAACAAGCTTATTTCCAAGATCTCCCATTCAGTGGCAGGGTCAGAGCTCGACCAACACTGTCAAGGGAGAGTATTCCCACTCATCCTTACTTTCCAGTGCCTTCTGCCATCAGCTTTTGGCTCACCCATGGAAAGCCCGCCAAACAAGAGAGTGTCCCACTCTAAGGGCTTTTATCATCTTCACTGGAGATTTGACATGGCAGCAGGGCTATCACTGATTCTCTTTGGAGTCACACAGAACAGCACATCCCACCATGTCTTCCTGCCCTCAGGGCCAGTCTTCCTCTGAGGGTGGGCCAAAGATTTGCCAGCTTGTGAAGCATAATCGGGACATTTCTATGCTGTCCCTGTCACACAGCCTTGAGTTCAGGGACATGTTGAGTTCTGTGCTTGGGTTGCCCTGCTTTGACGTCCCACGTTGGGGTGTTGATTAGCACACAGAAAGTAGCTGTACCTGCCCTTTGGTTTACAGTGTTATTTATCTCTTCAGCCACTTCTGTTGATTGTAAAGTCCTTCTCCTCTGTTAAGTATAACTCTGCCTTGAAAAGTAAAGATTGCTGTTGGTTGCAAAGATTGCATCTGCTTGTTATAAAGTATAATAAAAACCTCGTGATGGCACAGTCCAGCAGCATCATAGAAGGGTCCAACATCTGTTGCATGCCTGCTCAAAAGAACTGGGGAGTGAGCTTGGTGAATTACACTTAAAAGTGTCTCTTTGGGGTCTTTGCTGTGACAGAGAAAGTGGAAGTGGTATTGGGATCTTCTATTGCAGCTGAGTGGATCGAGGGGATGGAGATGCTGCCCTTTGTGTAAATAATCATTTTTCAATCTCGTTCCAAATCATCTCCATCTTCCCAGCTGTATTGATTACGAATTCAGCCAGGGTCCTTGGATTCTTCAGCAAAACCTTGCTCCAAAAGGCCATACATTGTTTGCTCCAACAGAACTGAAGTTCTTCTTCATGCCTGTCATGTGGACATCAGCAACAACCTTTCCTACTAAGCCAGGCTGTGCTGTTTTGGGTTCTCTTGTCCTGTTTCTCTGTGGGAATCAGGTAGCTATGGGAGACAATGCATTTATTTCATCTCTGGAGCTGCATGATGAAGTGATTTTGAGCTTGGCAGCCTCATTGGAAAATAAGTTAGATCTAGAGAAAAAAACAAATGTAAATTTTTGGGGGTTTAACTCACAGGCAGAGGAAGGGGATCAGTCTTATTGTCTTCAGTTGACACAAAATGTTCCATGTAATCCAAAATGAAATGCTTTGCTATGGACACATGCAAACAAAAGGCGAAGAGGGGGTGGGTTATACAACCTCATAAGGAAGGAACAGCTATTGCCATTGCAGTCTTTAATCTGTTATAGAGGGGGGGCATAAGAGACTCCCCATCTCTAGTGCAAGGCTAGTTCAGGCTGAAGTCCCTGACTGGAGTAAAGGAGCCCTGAGCATGGGATTCTGACCAAGAGTCCCAGTCTCCAAAGGATTCTGGGCTGGCTGATCTTTAATTCTTCACTTTTCCTGTTGAAGACATTGTTTAAATACCGATTGGGCCAGAAGACAGCCTTCTTCATCCTACTGTCCCACAAGATGAGATGCACAGATTCCCCTCCTTTTGGGAGGAACTGTGAGCTTTACGTCAGGAGAAGCCAACAGGAGCCTGGATGCTGAGAGCCACTCGCACCCTAGGGGGACAGGACACTCTGTGTCCTGCTACCCACAGCCACACTCCAGGCAGCTGAGAGGCAGGGGTGCATCTTCCCTTGCTGTGTGGGAGTTTCACTGGCTATTCTACAACTCTTAAGGCTAGACATAGAGATATAATTTGAAGAGCTCCCCCTCTTTCCTGTTTGTGAAGTTAATTCCCTTTTTTTCTCTTTTCCTTCCCAGCTAGCATCATTCATGAAAAGCAGTACTAATAACGTGTGAACAGTTTCAGGACAACTAAAACCACATTTACAGAGTATGTCCTATTCTCTGCAAAAGTGGTAATTGTTCAGGTCTATTCATGATCACACACTTGCAGAATTAGTTCCATATATCTGCGAAGGAACAATTTCAAACCCTCTTTTGAAACAGAGCAATTGTTGGTTGTAAAAAACTGATCAGAAAAATAGAATGAGACACAATTGGAAGTGCTTAGAAGCTAATGAAGAAAATGTTATTTGCATTGGTGCCAGCCTCATTGATATTAACTGAAACACAACTTCATTCAGCAAGCTTCTTCCAGATCCTATTGTATTTGTCAATGGTCTTGCTTATGCAAAGAGGATGTGCTGCCTATTAAAGAGCTGTTTTTGCCCTGTGTTATATTGGCAAGGGAATCCACTCAGCCTGTGGAGTGGGATTCATGATGTGCTCCATGGGGCTGAGTGGGGGACACATACTTGTTAAAGGGCAGGTTTTGTTCTCAAAGAGCTCCCAAGTGAAGTAAGAATCAACTGCAACAGGTGATGGAAAGACAAACAAGCAGTTCATGATGGGATAAAAGGCAGCAGTGCAGGGACTCTGGATGACTGCCAGCATGAAAGGCTTGGGTATTGTGGGCCACGAATCACCTTGCTCCTAAAAGAGAACTGAGTGATGGTAATGGAATATGTCTACCCAGACAGTTACAAAAATTCAGGAGGTGGGAAGGGAAGAAGAGCTTTGATATAAGGAGAAAATATTGCCAGGGGAACTATACTCAGGTGGGAGCATGAGGAGGGGAGGAGGAGTCTGTAGCAATGCAGGTGATTCCAACCACATTGCTACTTCACTTTCCAATAAAACAAGACCAGGACTCTCCCATTCTTTTAAGAAGATAGACTTGAAAGTATAAAAGAAAATACTTTTTCTGGCAATGCATACAGTACTTTCAGAGGGCTCTATGTTGCAGGATGATATTGAGACAAACAGTTTAGATTGAATATGTGATAGACATGGGACTAAATTTACCTTTTCTGTTGGGTAAAGGGAATGGACTGTGTCTTAATAAAACATGAATAATGGCATCTGCACTGATAGCACACCAGCCACACACGTGCCTTCAAAGCCCAGGCTGGCCAGGATGAAACCACAAGCACTGTCAGTGCCCAGCTTCAGGGCATGAGATAATCAGCCACGAAAAGGGCAAGTAAGATATCCCTACTGGCGTGGAATTTAGGTGAATTAGGAAGGGTTTTGCACTTGTCCTTCAAGCATCCACTACTGTTAGTTGTAGTTCTGGCATTGACCATGTGGACAATTTTTCTTAATACAGCAATCCTTTCCATCACTTGTTCCCCAACAAGATGATCCCAGGAACTTTCTGCACAGCTTCACCCAAGAGGGTTTCGCCATTTTGTCAGAAGGGTGATGTGGTTGGCTATTTTATTTCTGTTGAAACCTGATGGACAGGGTGGGCTTTGTTAGATTTCTGCTGTAATGGGAGGAGATTTCTTAGGGCATGGACCAAGGACATATTATTTCTTCTGATGAACAAGTTGCCAGTAGCCAAACAAAACATTACATAACTAAACAGGACAGAGTGTGCGCTACACTTCAAGAGGCTGGTTTTATTTTGACAAGAATCTAAAGCAAATGTTAACACAGAGGACAAATCAGAGAGAACGAAAAGTCAACTCTCCAGACCGGTCAGAAATTAAGTCAGCCTGATGGACACCTCTACATGCAAGACCTGCCTTTCATCTTAGGTTCTTGAGGAGGAGACATTGTTCTCTGAGCCTCTTGGCAGGAGAATTCCTCTGCTTAGTTCATGGCTGTTGGTCATACAAGTCAGAGATGCACTTCATTAAATGGAAGACAGCACCCTCTCTTCAGGTCTGGTTGTCTGCTCTGGGTTTGGCTCTCTCCCTTGGCATTTCGTTCACACTGGCCAGGTCACTTGTAGCTTATCTGGCCCCACTCACTCTCATTCTTTTAGGCACATGAGGGAAACAATGTTTGCATCACCCAAATGCTGGCTTTTATTTTACCAGGGAGCAGGCAACTACTTGGCTCTTTCTGTTGCCACAGAAAGTCTCAAGAAATATTAGATGTCTGTAGTCTGCCACAGACCAACCCCACTGGAATCAGCAAGATACTCAAGTGATTATCAAAAGGGACATTTTCCAGTTCTGCTCTGCCTTACCCCTGCCACTGGTGGGGAGGTAGGTGGGCTTGCCTCTAGCCTGGGTCCTAGCTGCAGCTCTCCATCTACCCGCGCCCATCCTGCCCTCAGCTCTTCCTCCTAACTGATGTAAGAGATCTGCCAATGGTGAGGGTCTCGGGAGACCATTTTGTGCTAGTCTAGGCACACTTGCACTTGGATGCCTATGCTACAGAGACCAGGAGTTAGCAGAAGTCAGTGGCCATTGCTTCCCGGGTTGAGTGACATGCACACAGCAGCAGGTGATGCTCACAGATCAGGAGGCAGCCAGAATCCAGCCCATCTGTTTGCTTCATTTGCACTGGGACCACAGGAGGGAATGGTGGAAAAGGACTGAAGGAAAGGTAGCTCACAATGTCCTCAGTGGTAATGACAAGCTAGTTATCAGTCAGTTATCAGGATTCATCCCCACAAATTTGCCATCAGTCAGTCTCCAGAATAGTGTTTTCAACCCTGACCCTGATGTTTCTAAGGTCTGGATAGTGCTCAAGATGGGAAAATAGCAAAAGACAAGCGTGTGTACAGCTATAATTAAGAATAAAAAGAGGAAATACAGAACATGACTTTCAGCATGGATGGGATTTACTGCCTGCTCCTATCCTTCAGGATATAGATGTGGAGTCTTCTAAGATACTTTTCATCTAGAGAGGGAAAAAACCCAGATGGGCTAATATTTTTTTAGTGCTAAGAGCTGCACGATGTAGTATTTATTTAGCAGAATATAAACTTCAGCAAAGCCAAGTCTGAAAGATAGGAGGGTCATTCGTGTATTATAAAGATGAGAGGAAGTGGTGAGCAGTCTGGAAATAACACAGAGTTAGAGAGGCTGATTTTGGAGGATTTCTGAAGAAATAAAGTGGTTTTATTGGTTTGATAAATTTCACTGACCTTCCAGTGGAGACAAATCTGTCTTTTTCTCTCTTACTTGATTTTGTACACAGATGAGCCTTTTCAGCTATTATTTCAGCTCTTGGAAAGGCATTGCAAACCTAGCTGTGATGACAGACATTTGAACTCAAAATGATCAGTCCTAAGCTTCATGAAATGTTTGACTTCACAACACAATGCATCACAAGATACTGGTCTGTGTCCAGAAACTGGCCTGCTGGCTTCCCCTCTCTTATTGTGCAGCCATTCTCTATCCTGCTGCCTGCTTTCTTCACACTACACTGGCTGCTTTTATGATTTCATTGATAAGAATTTCACCTGACTGTCCTTTTGCAGCTCTCGCTACTTACAGCTGTTGCACTGAGTTTAATTGCAGTGCCTCAGACAGAGCATTATAGGAAGAGGTCCAGAAGGGCTGTCCCTCGCTGACAATTCCAATCCCTTGCTATTACAGGCAAGTGTGTCCTGTCACATCTTTCATAAATACAATAAGCTCCATCATCAAAAAGCTTTTAAAGGAACCTTTTTAGCAGGTTGTCTTGCTGGAAGCTCATTCTGCACCTCTGCTCCTCCCCCTTGGGTGTTCTGATTATTTGTACATCTCTCATTGCGCATTGCTTTGTTTTCACAAAGATGGATAAAGAGATGGCTTCTTAAAACCCTTCCTTTTATAACTTTGACATGTAGTTAATTCTTTGTTGTTGGTGATTAATCCCCTGGCAGAGCATTCAGAGCTTGGTAATTTACAGAGTAATTTGGAGCAATCATAGCTAATGTTGATTTAGTCCCAATACCAAATCAATGCCAAGGTACACGACTTCTGATCTGCTCTCTAATTTATCAATAAAGGCTACAGGATGAAATGCATCCTGGCATTTGAACAGAACTTAGCAACTACCTCAGCATTGTGGTATGTCACTGCAGAGAGCTGAATTTCACCCGCAGAGAGCACATTCTGATGTGTGTAACATGCCTTGGGCTTTTAAAGACCATTTCCAAGCATTGCAGAGCCAGGCTTTCTCTGGAGCTAGAGAAACATATGCTGCATGTGCTAATGCACCATAAATCAGTGCTCACTAATTCTCCATGACTTTTCATGGCAGGAAAAGTCTCTAGAAAGCAGATAAGAGAGAAGAATTTATCTACAATCAAGGAAGGTGTGAGACACAGGCTGTGAAACAGTC
Organism: Emberiza elegans; assembly: GCA_024865655.1. NCBI lineage: Eukaryota > Metazoa > Chordata > Aves > Passeriformes > Fringillidae > Emberiza > Emberiza elegans. Next base: position 18,725,727 of record JALJVW010002597.1, on the reverse strand, counting down.
TCCAGAAGCTCAGAACTTACCTGATCTGATTATATTTTTAGGATTTGGAAGTGCCCAGACCTCAGGCCACCATAACCTGAAATTCTTATAACTTTCTAGGGAATGACCCTGATGGAATATCCACATTGACTTAGCATTTCAAATGTGCTCAGTTTAGTGGACAGTTTCTAATTGGCCAAAAGAAAATGAACCAATAAAAAAAGCGTAAACAACCACAAATCCATGTCACCAATATTATCTGTCTAGGAGGTATACATCATATGCTGCCGTTTTCCAGTTTGGTGTTAAGTCAGTACCTAAACCAGAGGCACTGGAGAGATATGAAATGTTTGTAACAAGCTACCCAAATAGAGTAATTCTCTTGGTCTCACTGAGAAGAAGACACATGGGAACTTACCAAGAAAACACTCCCCTCTGTAATAAACATTTTCAATCAGTATTCATTACAGAAGATTTTGGAGTATGAATAACTGGAAGAAATGAGAGACACAGTATCTTCTTCAGTGACAGGATGAGAAGAGATTCCCTGTCCTGCTTGTGGGGAAGAGCACACTTCCTCCTGCAACATGGTCTGTCACTGCAAAGGAATTTGGACCTTAACTAGATGAGTGCATTTAGAAAAGAGAAAATTCAGACAGAGGAAGGATCATAGAAAAAAAAGTGAGTAAAGCTAGTCCAGGATTTTATTTGAATGACATCAACAATAGAAGATACCAAAACTGGCACATTTTTGTGGACAGAACTAACATTTCCAGAAGAGATCCATGTTAGACTTTGAGGGTTTATGACAAGGAATTTTTTTTTCATCTTTTAGGAACTGTGTACTAAAAACTGCAACCCAACACTGGAAAACTTTTCTTTGCAACCAAAGTAGTTTTCTCTTCAGGTTTCTTTAAAAGAAACCCTTAAAATCCTTTAAAGTAAAAGATTTAGTATAGACTTTTCCAGACTAAACTTGCAGAAACAGTTGAGGTTGCAATTCATGTGGCTGTTCTCAAAGTCTGAGAGCTCTTCTGACAACCGTACTTGAGTGGTCACTACAGGCTGAGATCACTTGCAGTCCATGCAGAATGCCTTGCAGAGGACCTTAAGGTTACAGCACAAAAGGTACTTATTCTTGCATTAGAGGAAGTTTATATAACTAAGTCAACAGAAAAATACAAGCACAGAATGACTAGAAAGCCTCAATGGATCAAGAATAAAATGAACAAACAGATCTATCCCATCACCCTGTAACAGTGTATATGCAGACAGCAGTGATTTACTGCATTCTTTAGGACATAAGAACACCAAATTCAGGTGTGCAAGTGCTGGCTCAGTGTGAGAGAGCTGACTTCTGTACATCTCTCTTTCCTAGTCTCCAGCATGGCTCTCTGTGTTGCCAGAGACCAGAAGTTTCTATTCAGCAGAGGAATTGTATATGAGTCCTACTGGAGATTAAGTATGGCCCCAGTACTTCCATGAACACTAATGGGTGTGAGCAGATCCCTGAAATGAAAGAGGTGCTTTGCAGAAATGGGATTGCAGAACTCAGCATGACAGAGGAACCACACTGGCACAAACCCCTGGATATCTGTGCCTGGAACTTGCTACCAGGGACTTGTGCACAACCAGCACCACCAGTCTGACAGCCACGTAGGTTTGATGGAAGATCCATTCAAGCACTGTGCGAGCCTCACAAATTTCATCTGGCAATTCAAAGAAAGGAGATGTTTTTCTACACTCCATAAATATTTATTGGTTTTGTGCCAGAGGCTGAGGAATTGCTTGTGCATTTCTTCAAAGCCTAGCATAATATCCATGTCATTCCTATATCTTGGGATCAGTGCTAAGCCTCAAACAAGCCAGATCGATTTCTCTTCTTGCTACTGCATGGGATCTTGCTAAATAAGGCTCTAGAAATTTTTGTGTGTGGAAAGAGGCCTTTAAAATCTGTTCTGATCATAACCAAAGCAAATGTCTGCCAGTGGCATTTTTGAAGAAGTAAAACCAACATCAGCTATTAAGAGTTGTAAAACCCCTCCTCTTTTTTGCTCCTATTCCCCTGTTCTCTCCTTCCTCATGACAGAGAAACATGACAGTAGATTAATGATCCATTGATGATTTTACTGAAGGTCTTCCAATCCATTCATGAGCCCTGTCTGTATCAATTCTGAGGTTTTTGTGCTACAGCCTTTAGGATTTCAACCAATTCAAGTTTTCTTTTTTCTTTTTTTTTTTTTAAGCTGTAAACTCTTGCAATTGGCAATTGTCTATTTCTCTCTGTGTGCTTATGCAGTGCCAAAAACAATAGGGCTGTTCTTGATTAGCCACCACCATAACTACAAGAGTATGGACAACCTGCTCTCACTTGCACTTTGACGTGAAGATTTATAAAATATCTGCTGGTGATCCCTCTATAATGAGAAATGACTCACTCCTCCAACATCAGAAGCTAGGACATCTTTATCCAAAGATATCCGATTTGCATGATAACATCAGCACATTGTGTTCTGCTCAGAGGGAGAAGTGTGTTTATGAATGCCAGTGAGGAGCTTGCTCACAGGTATGAATATGAATAGGTTGTTCCACACAGGTAACTCAACTCTAATGTTGTCAGGGCTGGTAACCTTAGGTACTGATGATAGCAATCAAGTCTGTATTGCACACATAATCCTGGGTACCAAGGTCATCCACATTAACTCACATCACCACCAAGCATGAGTTTTCAATGACTGTGGGGTCATTGGCCACAGAGAGATCCAGTCAAAGGAACATACACGACTACAAATCTCTCAGAGGGCTTGGAACACCATGAGATGCTCTAGGAGCATTTCCTGCAGAAAAATATCATAAATCTGAAGGCTATTACCCAGTTATATATGAAAAAACTCTCCTTTAGAAAAAAAACTATCAGTCACAAAGGGCACTTGTAGTAGACAGTGAAGGATCTCAGGTGCTTCTGTTTTGGGGAAGCAGGTGACACATCAGTCAATGATCTCTCATTGTCCCTGATATCTCTCATTCTGCTAAGCATCAGCTCTGATTAGTCTCTCCTCAGATGACACAGTGGCTAGATTTAGATGGTGAGTACACATCTTATCTATCATAACGCCTATAAATTGTTGTCATACCCATGTACAGTATCTTGCTGGCCTATTTACAGCACTACCCAAAGCCCCTTGAAGCCAATGACAAGGATGTCATTTACATTACAGGGGTTTGGATCAGACCATTATAAACTCCTCACTCCTAGAGTATGTGATCACATTCTCCTAGGCGTGCATGGTGAACCACGGTTAGCATCAGGCTGCCATTAGGACCTACTGCATTTTCCTAGCTCTTTTCTGGGTAAATGATCTCAGTGGGAGAGAGAAGAAGACACAGAATGTAAACAAACAGGGAGGATTTGGAAGGAGTCCATCTTCTGCTTTGATACATTTTCCCACTTATCATAAGGGAAAGATTTGAGGGAAGCAAAAATGGGAAGGAAAAGGTGAGAGCAGGTTAGGAGAATATGTGGTGGGAAGCACCAAACTCTGTGGCTTGAAGTCTGTTGTCTGCATTGAGATGCATTGGGCAAGTCTTTCCTTTACTTAGTATTTGTCATTGTGTCTCCTACCTCAAAATGGGAACAGCAAGTCCTAAGAGGGTATCTGCCCTTAATCCTGCTGTACAGCACATGTACCAGCAGAACGTGGCTGTGTAAACTTCCTCTGGCAAAACTCGCAGCAGGTAACCTTGTGTTTTCTACAGCAACAGGGAGAAGGGATAGGAAAAGTATCCCAGCTTGAAGGACTGGGTGATGGGCTGTTCTGTCACTCCTCTTCCAGCCTTACCTTACTCATATAATCTAATTTAACCAGCCAGTGAAGCCAGCATTGTACTTGAGCAGTGACTATGGACCCTACAAACCCAGTAAGATCCTTGTGTTCGATGCTATAAAAACAGAGTGGAAGGATGGTCCCAGCTCCAGGAAAATTGCAGTCCAAATATAAATAAAAGGCAGCATTTCAGGGAGAATGTGTAAAATATGAGACTTTTCTGGCCAGCAGACTAGACAGTAGCTCTCATCTTTATCCAGCACCCTGTAGGCAAAGGGCGCGTTTGTATGATTGATATGAAGTAGGGATTAAGGAATAATTTCCCTGCTCATCTTGCCAAACATCAATGAAAAACAGAGATGAGCATGCTGCAAAGATCCTCATCCCTCTGTAACTCAGTGTCTTGAAGAAAATGGGGACACCTTTCATAGTCCAGCCTCAGCAGGCAGGAAGGAGGCAGCTGATAAAGAGGAAATGGGTATCAGTGCCACGGGCCACACCTCAGCATGGAACTGCAGGCAGACACAAGCGGCCGATGGGCTCTGATTGGTGGGAGCAGGGAGCTGGGGAGATTCCCCAGTGCAATTCTTGTCCCTCTCAGGATGCAGGAAGAGAAGTGCAAGGTGGTTAAGGAGACCACCACCTCCTTCCGGCAGGCAACATATGCATCCAGGTGGAAATGCCTTTGCAGGTGTGCATGGACTCAGCTCCATCAGGTCCAGCCCATGCCTATGCCTTGCCTGGTGTCTAAACACTGTGCTTGGAGAGAGGGAGAAAGGGAGTAGGAAAAGGCATTAAGGAAAGTGGGGAATGCTAAGGAGAAAGGAACAGCAGTGATGGGGAAGGAAAACCAGAAATTTTCACTTCAAGTAGAACCAAGAGATGACTGACAAAATACCCAGGATGAACAGGGGAGAGCTGGAACCAGCTGCACGTGGAGAAAGTGCATGCAACATGGTGAACAGTCTGCCTCTCCAGGCAGGGGCAAAAGCTGGCAGCAAGTAAAAATCCTGAAAGGTAGTGCAAGGGGTCAAGAAAGCAGGCCAGGAAGGAGGAGGAGAGGGAAGGGATGCAGGTGGTGCTGGCATCTGTGGAGAAGGTTGTATGAACTCCTACCCTCAGGCTTGGTAAACCTGCCAGAATATGAATTGGTTTGTGCCCTGAAGCAGGAGGGTTAACTTCTTTTTCTGTTGCAATCTCAGCTACACAAACTACAGATATTATTATTCATGCAAGTATCTAACAAAAGATACAGTGTGGAGCAGCTGGAGCAGAGCTCTGGAAGGTGAATTATATTAATGTTTTTGTTGAGGACTTGGCAGAGTTTAGGTCTTTTCATGCTCATCTGTCATGAGACAAGATGGATGACAGAACAGTGAACAAATGAAGTATATGAACTGGTTGGAGGCTGTGCCTCAGCATTCAGGAGAAGGCAAGTAGCTGGACAAACTCCTTGTTGCCAGTGTCCTCATTTATCCCTGTCCATGGAGAGGAGACATCACTCCCTTTACCAGAATCGTGACTCATCCATCATTTTTTTTGTGCCAAAAAGTGGTTGCAGATACCTAGCATCTATGAGTGGGATTTTCAGAAAGTGGGAGACAGCCCAAACAAACTCATTGAATAAAACATAGTCAGGCCTGAGGCAGAGTACTCAGCAGTTGTCCTGGAGAACACGACCTTTTAGTTTCTATGAACTATGAGGTCAGACTCTTTGCTGACCTTCCTGAATCCCTGAAACCAAAGGGGAGAGGGGAATGACTTATTACCACAGAAGACTTAGTTCATTTCCTTTAATAATGCAGAAGTTACTTGTTCATCAGCCAAATAAAAAGAAAGAAAAAAACATCCCCAAATGTTTTGGTTTGGATAGAAACAAATCTCTTTTTTGCTTTTTTGTTTTGTTGCTGAAACACTTCTAAAATTTAGTCCGGTCACTGGAAATCTTTAAGTCAACTGGAAGTACAGTATGGTGATGAGTGAGTGCCATCTTAAGCTGACATCTTGGCCACCTCCCAGATCTGGGCTCACACCCCCAAGCACTCACCTCAGTGGTGAGTGGCTCTCTAGGACTTCTGCTGATGGGACTCAGCTTTGCACAGCTAATGAGCTCCTCCCTGGATCAGAGCTTATATGTCAGGTGACTCCCCTTCCCATCCCAGCACGTTCTAACCACTGAGCCAGAAAAGTAGTCCCTTGCTATATTAGCAAAACTTGAACTGCTCTAACAAGAGGTAAAACAAAAAAGCCAGCTTGGATACCCTTTATCTCTGTGGCTGCTTGACAAGGGAGAGACCCCAGTTCACTGGTACCGGGTCCTACAGAACTATAGAACATCCCATTTCCTTAGCAGTGAGTTGTTCACTGGAAAGGTTTCACCACTACAGAGGCTGCTGATGGATAATTTGTGTCCTCCATGCTGTCTGCCTTTAGGCTTTCATTGTGTTACTTTTGCCTGCACAGTCCAGAGTTTCTCTGATCTTACTTAAGCAACTCTCTGAGAGTCCTCTTGAAACCCAAGCCTCAGAGGAAGAGTTAATGATAAGGTTGAGAGGGCTCTTTTAATTTCAATTCCTCCTCCCCACATCCCTTTGAGCGTGGCTGACATTAGGTTGTCACTGTGAAGGCAGGAAACACAGCTAGGGTAGTCACCAAATCCAGCTTCAACTACATGGCAATGGCTCCTCACCAAATTGTCATGAAAGAAAGTTATTCCACTAACACCATCGAGAGTTTAGTTCATGGATCAACAGATGTAGTTGCAACCTCAAGTTTTGCTCTGCCCCATGAGTCCCATTCCACTTACAAACAATTCTGCCTTTCGTGGCTATGCCAGGGTAATGCACACAATCCAAAACCTCCAGGTACTACTGATCTGGTAGCAAGGGTCTAGGTCACCATGTGCACTGCCCAAGGAAACACATCTCTGTGTAATATAATAGTTAGGGGAAGGTGGAAAACAAACAAGCAAGCAGACAAAAATAGTGTTTCACAGTGTCTAAAGGAACCAGTTTTAGGAGCAACCTAACTGTATAAACCTGTCAAAGCAGTTAAGTCACTTGGTGGTTTATGGAAGTGGATAGAGGTGTTAATAAGTGGATAGTGGTGTAGAGCAGATAAAGGTGGTTTAATTTTAGCGAATCATGCCTTTAGACTACTATTACCTTAACCAAACATACTGTGAGGTATTTGGAACTCAACCCCAAGCACTCACCTCAGTGGTGAGTGGCTCTCTAGGACTTCTGCTGATGGGACTCAGCTTTGCACAGCTAATGAGCTCCTCCTGGATCAGAGCTTATATGTCAGGTGACTCCCTTCCCATCCCAGCACGTTCTAACCACTGAGCCAGAAAAGTAGTCCCTTGCTATATTGGCAAAACTTGAACTGCTCTAACAAGAGGTAAAACAAAAAAGCCAGCTTGGATACCCTTTATCTCTGTGGCTGCTTGACAAGGAGAGACCCCAGTTCACTGGTACCGGGTCCTACAGAACTATAGAACATCCCATTTCCTTAGCAGTGAGTTGTTCACTGGAAAGGTTTCCACCACTACAGAGGCTGCTGATGGATAATTTGTGTCCTCCATGCTGTCTGCCTTTAGGCTTTCATTGTGTTACTTTTGCCTGCACAGTCCAGAGTTTCTCTGATCTTACTTAAGCAACTCTCTGAGAGTCCTCTTGAAACCCAAGCCTCAGAGGAAGAGTTAATGATAAGGTTGAGAGGGCTCTTTTAATTTCAATTCCTCCTCCCCACATCCCTTTGAGCGTGGCTGACATTAGGTTGTCACTGTGAAGGCAGGAAACACAGCTAGGGTAGTCACCAAATCCAGCTTCAACTACATGGCAATGGCTCCTCACCAAATTGTCATGAAAGAAAGTTATTCCACTAACACCATCGAGAGTTTAGTTCATGGATCAACAGATGTAGTTGCAACCTCAAGTTTTGCTCTGCCCCATGAGTCCCATTCCACTTACAAACAATTCTGCCTTTCGTGGCTATGCCAGGGTAATGCACACAATCCAAAACCTCCAGGTACTACTGATCTGGTAGCAAGGGTCTAGGTCACCGTGTGCACTGCCCAAGGAAACACATCTCTGTGTAATATAATAGTTAGGGGAAGGTGGAAAACAAACAAGCAAGCAGACAAAAATAGTGTTTCACAGTGTCTAAAGGAACCAGTTTTAGGAGCAACCTAACTGTATAAACCTGTCAAAGCAGTTAAGTCACTTGGTGGTTTATGGAAGTGGATAGAGGTGTTAATAAGTGGATAGTGGTGTAGAGCAGATAAAGGTGGTTTAATTTTAGCGAATCATGCCTTTAGACTACTATTACCTTAACCAAACATACTGTGAGGTATTTGGAACTCAACCCTGGAAAATTTCACTAATTCATATGTTTTAACAAAATAAAACATAACCACAGGCTATTCAGGCCTCCTGAATAGCTAATTCTTCTCTCTTCTCTCTTCTACCTTCTCTTCTCTTTTCTCTTCTCTTTTCTCTTCTCTTACAATCAGAAGGGACAGCATCCTTAGCCTGTCCAAAAGTCTTTTACACTAACTGCTACTCCAGGAATCCTGGTTCTCCTTTGTCTCACAATTTCCAGGGTAACAACACTTGCTGCTTCCCATGCAGCCTTCTTCCCTGTTTAGTACTGGCAAATGCAACCATGCTTACTACAAGTACAGAAGTTGGCTGCCTAATGCCACACAACACCATGGCAGGTTTCATTTCTGGTGCTTGATGAACTCATGTATGGCAAGCTTTATTGTGCTTAATTATCTTGTCATTCTATAAAGAAGTGGGAAAGAATAGCAGTGCTCAGATGACTCTGGAAACCAGTAGCAAGGTGGAGAATCTCTCACTGGGTTACAAGACCATGTGTGACCTACGTGTAGTTTCATGACCACCCTGAGCCCATCCAAGCCTGGATTTTGCCCAAATGTGTAGAATTGTTTTACTCTGTCCATAATTTCCCATCCCTTCCTTTGTGCCCACTGTAGGGCTCATGCATCTGGGAAATGGAGCACATCAGGCTGAGCCAGCTAAATGCTCCACCTAGCAGAAAACAGCAAAAAAAGGGAAGAGTTTCCTCATCCAAATCCCTGATCTGACTGCTAAATGACTTGATAACCAAGGAGCACGGGTCATGAGGTGGGAACACAATGATGCAGGGCTGAGTTATTCCTTTCAGGTGTGGTACAATTGCTTAAACCAATGATGAAAACAGAGAGAAAATGTAAAAAACCCACTTTTTTTCATTTAGGAATTAAAAGAATTCCCATTTGTCATTGATACAGTGTCTGATGTCTTTACAATAATTACTGCAAAGTTAAAGGATGGGGCTCATCTCTGCTCATTTATCCAACTAGTTTAAGCTAGTTTTGCAGATTCCTCTGATCAGTGGAGAAAGAAGCTTCCAAAGCAGGGTATATTTCATACAAAGGTGGGTGTTTGAGGAATCTGAGACACCTGGAGATCAAAGAATCATAAAATGGTTTGGATTGGAAAGGACCTTAAATCCAACCCCTTTACCATGGAGAAGTACACTTGGCACTAGATCAGGTTGCTCAAAGCCCTGTTCAGCTGAACCATGAGCACTTCCAGTGATGTGGCATCCACAACTTCTCTGGGGAATCCCTTTCAGTGTCTCACCATCCTCATCATAAAGAAAAGAGGAGGCTCAGATGGACGTTTCCACTCTCTACAATTACCTGAAAGGTTGCAGTGAGGTGGGGGTTGGTGTCTTCTGCCATATCTCAGGTGGAAGCACAAGAAGAAATGGCTTTAAGTTGTGCCAGGGTCATTCAGATTAGATATTAGAAAACATTTTTTCACTGAAAGAGCAGTTAGGCATTGGAATAAGTTGCTCAGGGAGGTGGTGTAGAGGAAGTGTTCAAGACATGTCTGGATCTGGCACTTGGGGATATGGTTTAGAGGTGATAGTGGTGGTGCTGGATTCATGGTTGGACTACATGATCTTGAAGGTCTCTTACAACCTTGATGACTCTGTGATTCTGTGAATTAACCATCTTTCATTTCAAACTGTTGCCCTTTTTGCTCTCACTACAGGTCTGGTGAAAAGTCTTACAAGCTTCCTCTAAATAGAGAAAGGCAACTTTAAGGTCTTCTGGGAGCCTTCTCTTCTGTAGGCTGAATAACCCCAACTGTCTCAGCTTTCTAGGACAGTTGCTTGAACACCTTGGACAATTTTGTGCTCCTTTCTTGGATGTGCTCTTGCAGTTTAGGTATTCCTTACTATAAATTCCAGCTCCACCTCCAAGACATCTGCCTTTCACATCCCATCTTGTTTTTGACTAGAGGTTGCCTCAGAAATGTTTACTCTCTGGGTACCAGGCTGAAGAGTGCAGACATCCTCCACATTGATGTGTTCCTGGTGTATGCCTGTACCCTTCCATTTCTCCTCCCCTCCTGCACCTGCCCAGGCCTGACATTTTTCTCTTAGCTTTGGCTCAGACTTGCAAGGCCAGCAGCAGGTTCACATACAGAGGGTTTATCACCCCTGGTCATCACCACAACTAAAATATGACATCATAAAAGGCAGCTTTGTTGTTTCCTGCTTTTTTTGTCTGCAGCAGAATCAGCAGGGACAAGTGCTGGGCATGAAGCACCCCACCTTTCTGAGTGCTGCCAGGGCAAACCAGACAAAAGTGTATTCTCCCAGAGGGCAAATTATTTGGGAGGCTAGAGGGAAGAGACACCCTTTTAGGAATAGTTTTTTTACAGACGTTTTCCCTCCGGAAGCCCTTTTCTGCTGTCTTAGGGTAAGGTCTAAGAGTGTTTAACTTAAAAGATCTGGTATGGAGATTTTGATCATGAAGACTTAATTAAATGAGGTGTTTGGGGAGTCTAATATTACATTTTTGCTGATGGCTGGCTGATTGTTTTCCTTGCCTTTGATCAACCGTGTGAGTGGAGGGTCATCCCAATCACCGCGGGCCTACAGTATCCGTCATCACCCCTCGGTCCTATTTGTCTTGCGTGTGTATGCAGAAGGCCTGCTTTTGATGAACTGTGAAAAGAAAGATGAACTGTTGTAATGAAAACATTCCCTCCCCAAGATCCTCTTTAGACAACATTCAATTGGTTTGACCTTGTCCCCTCTCATGGAGGATGGTAATGATTCCTGCAGATGGCTGGGTCATTCCTTGGACACTTGGGAGCAAGGGGGCTGGATTCTCCATCTGTGTTAACTCTCCAGCTATGCAGGCTGCAGCTGGGAAAAGCAAGCGCAGGATGGGTAGGCATACCTGAGATAGCTGGTTAGAATCCTCAGAGGTGTTCTGGGATGGCTATTCATACCTGAGGGACCTCACCTAGGCTTATTTTGCTCATGGCACACACATACACTGGCTAGGCAGAGAGAGATGGAATTCCCAGGGCTCCAGTTTCCTCTCTGAAGCAAAGGCCTGGCCTGAGAGAAGGCGTTCAAGATGTCAGCCCAGCTTTCCTTCCCCATCTTCCTTGAAATAACCAGCAAATATTAGTAAATGATCTGTTAGCAGAGCTAGTGGCCTCCTCTTTAAAGCCCTCTTTCTCCCAAAAAAGCAGTCTTCTCTGATTATGTCATATTTGGAAAAGTGACATAAAAGCTGATGATGAACACAGCTTTCATGGTCATCATAATAGCTTTAGGGAAATGAAATCCCTGGACCAGCCCTGGGGAGATGTGCCTATCCCTCTCATATGAAAAGGTGACTGTGTGGGAATTGGTTGCCCATTTGTCTTCACAGGAGGAGAACACAAAGGCTTTCCATTACTTTTACTGCTTAATAAGAGACAGTGGGAAGAAACAGCTCCGTGTTTTATAAAGATTTAAAAATGTTTGGAAACTAAACTGGTAACTTCATACTTAGAGGCATCAGAGGGCACATGAACCTTTGTAACAGCACTTAGTAATGGCCTGTGCATGGCCTGAATATTTGGTGAGTGCAAGCAAAGAAGAGAAAAGACAAATAGGGAAAAGAGAGCACATGAGAGTGATGGAGCTTGTCCCCATGTCAGACCTCAAAACCAGAGACCAAACAATCCCAGCTGGTGTCCTGTTTGTGAAACCACCTAATCTACTTTGGTGGCCCTTGAAATACTTGATTTTAGATGAGGTCAGTCTCCACTTCTACCTGAATAGACTGAGGATGTCATGACGCTCCAAGTTCCTGCAGCCTCATAAATTTGTCCACAGATCCTACAGCAGCACTGTCATACCCACTTTAAGGCAGTTTATCTTTTTTAAAAGTGCACTTATCCTGTTCTTCCGTGGCTGCAGGAAGGAGCTGCAGCTACTTTAATGACTTAAGTCTTGCCTGTGGAAATATTCACAAATAAAGGGTATGCCTACTGGGCTAATCCTTCTGGTTTCCTCATACTTCCTCCACTTCAGGAGTTTCACAGAAATACAGACACTGTGTATCACATTTATAAGACACCCTGACACTTGAGCACAGGCCAAACACTGACCGTTCTTGCTTTGTCATGCTTCAGTGAAGCAAAAATGACACCCTTTCTCCAGGAAATAACACAGATACCAGCATCTTGGTAGCTACAATAAGAGGCCTTTTAACAGACATTGCTATCTGCAACTCAGAATGGTAGGGGTGGGATTTTCTGCCTACCTCTGCAGCACAGGATTATGTAGGCGTGACTCATTTAATCAGTTTAATCATGTTTCCTTCCATTTTGGGTGCCTTAGATATTACTGCCTGAGCTGGCTTCATTTTCTCTTGACCTCTGAAAGAGGCACAAGAAAATTTAGTGTCCTGGAGGACTGCAACCCTGCCTTTTACCTAAAGTCAAGGGCTTCATGGAGGGGTATTCCACTTTGACTGATCTCAGTGGGATATGAGAGCAGCCAGAATGCTTTGTTCTTGTACCAGGCCCACAGCTTACACCATAGTGCTTTAAGTGCTACAATCTACCACAACTGTACTGGGTGAAGAGTTCTTCCTGCTGAGGTGTGCAGATTTAGCTACATCCATTCAGGCAGAATTCCTCAACAACCGTAAAATTGTTGTTTAGTCTCAGCAAGATCTGCAGTGCTAGGTGTGCAGCTGTCACGAGTGGCAGTCGAGGAAAGATCTAGCTTGGGATTCCCCTGCAGGATTTTTCCAGACAAAGAACCTTACCCAAACACCATTGCATAAGAGAAGAGGAGGTCCCTCTGGCTGGCATCTGAAGCAGTGCCATGAGGCTAAAACCCTGAGCCGGATTCACGAGGCAGCTGCCTGGGTCGCAGCCGTTTGGGGTGCGTGTGACAACATGCACTGGGAGATTACTTGCTCCACTAACTCGGGCTGGGTGTTCAGGACCCAAAGTAAATACACAAGCCACAGTGCTGTACAAAAGATTAATACATAAAACACCTTTCATTCAGCAGCATTTTAAAGCATTAGTACATCCTGCGTACATGGAGCAGGGGGTAAAGCTGAACACAGTAACCTTTGCCCTAAGTAACAATGGGAAGAACAACCAGGCGTTCATACAGAGCCTGCATCCAGCTGCACCAGATGTACTCTGCTCCAGCCCTGGCCCTGCCTTGTGTGCATGGCTCCTGGCCATCTGGGATCCAGGTGATCCATGCTCCCAGAGACAACTTGGGCACACACAGTGTGACTCGTGGTCACATCTGCTGTGTTTGTGAGTGAACGCACAGGAAGGAGGTGTCTGGGTCTCAAAGGAAGAAATATACTCCCAAATATAAAAAATAACTGAATGCTTTGGCACCCTGTCAAAGACCTCTTCAGATACAAAATAGCAAAAAACCCCTAAATACTGAATGTGATCAGCAAAATTATTATACTTATTTCATTGGACAGACATGAAGGTCGTGATCCCACTGTCCAGGACACATACCTCTCTGTCCTGGTAAGTATTTCTAAAGCATCTGATGGCATTGTTATCCCATCCCTGACCTGGTACCTGCACTAGACTAGTCAGAAGGGCAACTTTCTCCTCCCTCAGTGCATACCAGCAACTATGTTCAGAAGCCACTGCCACATCCCAAGTACTGAGCTACTGAAAGCCCTGGGCACAGGTTCTTCAAGCACAGAAAGCCTTGCAGGTGCCTGAGGAGAGGGGTAGAAGTAGAAAAAAATTTCCAAGAGTTGCCACCTTGGGAGTGTTATTCTACCAGACCTGTATGTTTTCAGCTGTGCAAAGGTGGGGCATAAAATAATGGATGCACATAATTTGAAAATGATTTCCTAATTTTCAAGAAGTTCACTATATAAACCAAAAACCCCCTCCATCTGCAATGGTAACTTCATCCTTGGAGAAAAGTTACCTTTTATGTCCAATGATAGAACCAAGGTTGGGCATAATTTACATTGTTTGCTAACCATTTAAAAAGCATTGGAAAAGAGTTAGAGAAACACAGGGATATTCCTTTGCAAGTATTTTTGAAAGCATTTCCATTTTTTCCCATAGTTTTCATCTCCAGCATTCATTCTAGATTTTTCAATTGCCAGTTCCCTTGATCAGCATGATCAGTTTTTCAAAGGCAACAAAAAAGGACATTTTTTCTTGAAAGAAAATTTTAAAATTGAAATTAAGAATTTAATATTCCTATTTTTTTCAAGCAGAGAAAGATGAATTAAAAAATCTGAGAAACCAGCAAATCCATGGAAAAATAAGCACTTCTGAAATCTATGGAAATTCAACAGAATTGCTGACCTTCAAAACTGCACAGTTGAAAGAAAAAAATATCCACCCATTTCTAGTTTTTGGTGAAATTAGAAATTGCATGCATTTGCACTCTCAGATGAATGTCAAATATTGCACCTCATCAGCATCTATCATTATTCCAACTTAGAAATGGGTCTGTTGCAGATGAAGTGGAAGGTCGAAGGAGCTCGCTGCCCTTGGCTGGTGTGTGTGTGTCTCAAATCTAAATTCCAAAGGAGTCACAGAAGAGGACAAAAGGACACAGAAGTGCAACAGAAAGGAACTGAACTCACAAACAGAGGAGAGTTGCTCTCCATGTCTGAGATGCCTTTTACTTCTAAACTAGCCAATGATAATCGTGCTGGCTTAGCTGCATGGAAGAATTCTGCCCAGCAGTCCCTGGCTCATAGCAGCAAAGATGAGCTCCAACCTCTTCAGGAGTAGCATCATGGGCAGCCACAGCCTGGGGAGCCCTAAGCCACCACTGCCATTCAAGCCTCCCCTCTGCCTGTGCTGGCCCGTGATTGAGCGCTCCTCTGCACCAACTGGTTGCATAATGTTCCCTCATTAAAAACGGACAGAATTACAGAAAAGGACGGGCTAAAAATGCAGGCCCGATGAATCTGCTGAAAAGGCAGCTTCTTTGTCGGGTCCTAGCCCCTGTGCACTTCATGGTGTTTAAATCTGTGAGGGTGTGCTCAATGCTGTTTCACCCAGATATCATATATGCATGGCAGGGTGCCCTTGGCTTTTTTATTTTATTTAATCTTTGACTTTACAGTGTTGGAACTTGCTTCCCTGTGAAACTGGAGAAGGAGGGATTGTTGTGTTCTGCTTGTTGTGTGTGTCAGGTTTTGCTTTTGTTTTTATTCCTTGTATTGATTTACATAAAGAAACTCAGCAACTCCTGGCTGCTTGGGTATCTTTGCGATTCAGTTTGCTCGGGCACCAAGGTGTACCTCACTGCAAGGCCACCACACCAGTCACCACTGGACAAATGGTTTAGACTTTGTCAAGGGCAGCTGGTCCAGCAGGGAAACTTATTTTCACATCAGCTGAGACCTGGCCTTCATGGTTGTTTGCATCTGTAACTCCTTTGAAGATGAGCCCCTGTAGTGTTTTGGGGATTTTGCTCTGGACAATTTTAGGATGGACAACTAATCTCTTTTCCCATCAGACAACAGTCTGTAAAACCAGATGGTGGCCTGGTCACAAAACACCTACCAGAGGACTAAGAATCATCCTCATGACTTTTTGCATCCATAGCAGAAATCGCACAAAACCAAGCTGGAAGAAGCTTTTAGAGGTTCTCTTGCCCTTACACCAGCTTCCAGATAATATCATCTGTGCTGAAGGTGATGAGATAGTTATCTCAGCTGCTCATAAAGCCTTCCCAAAAGAGCACTTGCACATAACAAACCACCCCAGTGGTGCACAAGTCTCACAACTGGAAAATTACTTTTAACATGTCACCTTAATTCCCTTTGTTTCACTTTAAGCCTGTTACTTCCTTCCCTGTCCCCAGCAGACGTAAAGAACAGCTTATCCTTCCTCCTTGCAGTAGTTTTTCACATACTTGAAGGGTGTTAGCACATCTACCCGTCTTCAATTCCCCAGACTAAACAAACCCAACTCTCAGTCTTTCCTCATAGCTCATGTTTTCTAGCCCTCTGATCACTCTTATTCCTGCCTGCTGGACTCTCTCCAGTTGGTCAACATTATTCATGAAGCTTGGTGCTCACAAGTGGATGTGGATTGATTCAACAGGTTACTTCAGGCCAAAGGACAGAAGGGAGTAGTTTCAAAGTTGGGAGATCCTGACTGTGAATGACCTAGTCATTCTAGTTGTGGCAGCTATGCAAAACTTGGCTCTGAGTCAGACTGGCAGTCTCACAGAGAAGCAGCAGATTCAAAGATGGATATCAGCATCTCAGATTCATTCTGGAACCTAATGGGCAGTTGTAGAAAGAAAAGGAAAAAAAAACCCAAAGAAAAAAACCCACCACTAGAAATGCCATAATGGACTCACTGCCTGATACCCTTTGTGATAAATACACAGGTAAATTTATTTTTGCTTCAGTTTCTGGATAGATTTATGATGAGTTCCTCTGAAGAGTGTGTGAAGAACAAAACAGTCTGTTAAATAAAATTGCTAGCAACGTATTTAAGCACAAGTGATATTGTCCTGTTGTCCTAGAAAAGGAAATTGTTCCTTTTCATGTCCCAAACCTTACTCTCCGTGTGAGGGAATATGCTAGTGTGCTTATACTGCCTTTGCCAAAATTCCAGAGCACACCCCAACCTCACCTGTAAACTGAGTACAGCAGAACACCTGAAGGAAGGTGAAATCATGGCATATTGCCCTCTGAGCAGACAAGACACTGACACAGTTGTTCTGCTCCTGGTCCTGCCATTAGCTCAGTGGCCAGCCCTGGGATCCTTACAGCATGTTTCATTGATTGCATGCTGCGGACGTGCCCCAAGGAGCTTGTTGGGTTTGTGGGAAAGATTCTCACTCCCAGAGCTATTTTTCAAGGCAGCAGGGTTTCTGTCTGGTTTCATTGTCATGTTGCAAACTTTTCCCCTGGAAATTGCTCTTTTCAAACTCTAACCCTAACATCCCTCAAAGAGCTTGCCCTTTTGGAGCCAAAATCCTTAGATTCTGTCAACTGAAGACAATGGAAGGACGTGTTAAAACAGCAACACTGCTACACCTCAGGCAAGGCTCAGCTCCACTCTTTTCTGGGGCACTGCTCAAATATATATTGGCTAGGATTTGAGCCAAGATTTTTTTTCTGTTAATATTTGCAAAATTTAATCACAACAGCCCAGATGCGACATTGCCTTAATCCCATTGAATTGTTCCTTAGTCTGCAGCAAGCGCCTCCGGTTTCAATTAGATCATTCATGGTTGCAGGCACTTTTGAATAAGAAGGGATCAAAACCTGATTCTGGAAACCTGGTTGTAGAATCCATTCATCCAAACCAAGGTTGCATTTCATCTGTCCAGTCCACAGCATATTATAAAAAGAGTTTTAAATAAACCCTCTATTGGACCATGGTAGCAAAAGACTGTGGAGAGCAAACTTCTTGAAAGAGAAGAGTGTAGGCTGGCTCTTTGCACAAAAATGTCCCTGATAACTCCCTCTTTAAATGAGAGATCAAATCTGGAAAACAAGCTATAACTACCCCAGGAGGCAGGCTTGCCTCCTGAGTGCCAGATAATAATAAATGATGTGTCTGTAATCCATAGCAGAGGTGCAATGGCATTTTCTTTGACATCAAATGCTAAAGAGGGAGTGAATAGTTCTGTAAAGTGCTTTTTCCAATGCAGGATGAAAGATCTTTCACCAGAGAGAGGATGATCTCTGGGGATGGTTGTTAGTATCTTTTCATTCCACATTAGCATGAAGAATCCAACTGTGTTTATGTACCTAATACTGAATACTTTCAGGAAAAAAAGAGATTCAACTATGGCTAAAGTGAGTCAATAAAAAAACATATATGCAGGAAGGGGGAAAATCTGAATGGGAAAAAGCTTGGATTCAAGGGATAACTCTACCTTTTTGCATCAGCATTTTAAATTCAGCCTGAAAACGCCTTTCAAATGCAAGGCAAAAGAGGGATAATCCCAAATCCTCCTATGGGGCAGCCAGAGTGATATTTGGAAAGCACTCCTAACAGCAGCAGCACAGCACAGGGTGGCCAGGGAAAATCAGGACCCATGTATCTCAAGTGGAAGGAAATGAATTCCAGCAGAACGGAACTGAGTCAGTTATAATTTGATCAGATCACTCAATGTCTCTCCTCCACAAATACCAAATGCCGTCCAGAATGACCTTCCATTCAACCAAATAGACTGGGCTCGATCCTGTACCCCACCAAAAGATTAAAGGGCAAGCTGAAACTTACAGCAGGACATTTTAATTCTCTGTATTAATACCATCTTTAAAAAAGTGCAGCAGGTTTTATTCCCTGGTTATTTCCTAAGGCCACATGTTGGCTCTGCAATGCTGTGTTTCACTGAAACACCTGCTCTTTGCAGGCTCGGCAGACCGAAGGACAAGTTAATTAGGTAACTTTCCCAAAGGTCACATGGTGAGTAAAGTAGGATTAGCACTCAAGTTCCTCCTGGCAACTAGTCCTGTGCTGTGACAATTAGAAAAGGTTAACCATCCTCTTTTAGCTTTTGTTTTCCACCTTCCAGAATGGTGCAGCACGTACGCAGGGCTGGGCTGTGTTACATTGCCTCTGCAGTATTATGGGAAAAAAAACAACACAAAAACCAGAGAACTCACCCCAAAAAAGGGATTTGAAAAGTCGTCATATCTGGTGGGACATGGTGCTTGAAAGGGAATGGAGCAAAACAGTGGATTAAGCTGAGCACACTGAATATGAATTCTGGAAAATGCCCCACTCCCTTGCTAATCCCCACGCACAGCCCTTGTATGCCCGCTGCTCTGTGACACTCCATCATGCTGCTGCCTACCTCCTGCTCAGAAGGTGCCCTGACTCCCCCTGCCTCTCTGCCCTGCAGGCAGATGTGAGCTGCCAAATATTAGTGAAGGGCGTTACATGTCTGTGCACCTACAGTGCCACTTTGCTCCTCAGCTGGACTGGTCTGTCCATGCCACCTTTCAGCAGACATGCCTGGGAGTACAGGATATTGGTTTTCCATGCATGCTGGTCCTCACCCTCAGCCCACTGGTGCCTTCTCCAGCCTGTCCTCACCCTGCCTTGCCTACAGCCCCAAGCCCTGGCACTTGGTGCTTATGAAGGGGAAACAGTGCTGCAAAGGAGCACATGTCCCTCCTTGTCCTGGGAGTAATTTGTGGTGTCCTGGGCTGTCAAACACCCTGTAACTCATTTTGGGTCTGCATGGGTTGACACCTGATCTCCCACAAAATGACTGATCCCTCTCAGTGAGCTGCCTGAATGCTGGGGGACAGACAGGCCTCCATCTTCATTTAGGGGCAGTTGTGAAGGGACAGAGGGCTGGTCTTCCCTCTTCGGGGCAGTTTTGTGCTCCTTTGGCAGGAAAGCAAAAGTAATCTAAAAGACTTCTCATCATGCCAGGGCACACAGTCCCTCCAACCCTACCTTGGCAGAATCCAGGTAACAATACCATGACAAAGAGGTTCTGGAGGTCATATTTTGGGACCATTGGCTGCAGCTTCTCCTCCAAGCATTAGTAAAAAGAGTAAATGCAAATGTGTCTTATCTTAGAGAGTAGTGATGGATTTTGGCTCTGGGCATGAAGCATGTGCCACCTGATGACACATATTTGTGTCCTCTGTTCACTTATCTCCTGAAGTCATCCCCCCAGGACTCTTCCCATTTTCCTAAGCAGCATCCTTGGGGAAAAGGATGTTTCCAAGCAGGAGGAGAAGGTTCCTTCCAGGAAAAGTGAATCCTCTGAGTCCTTTTTCAATTCCTTGAGTGCTGCACCTCCTTCCTCCTCTTGATATTGAGCAGATGTGAAGATCAACTGCTTATCATATTGCTGGAGTTTGCTGAACACATTTCACCCACAAACTTCAGCAGCAGTGATGTGGGGTGGTCACTCACCTGCCACAGTATCAGAAAGCACATTCCACACCAGGTAGAATGCATGGGAGCCTTCCCCTGCTATAAATACAACCTTAGGGTGAGGGTTTGAAATGGAAAAGTCCCCATTCACATGGCATTGTGCAATGGCAGACAGTCATTTATCTGCTTGCCAGCAGCTCTAGATTCAGGTGTCTTTGTCATGTGAGAGTTTGCTAGACCATTCATCAGAACCAGTAATATCAGCATTAGCCAGAGACTATGTCCCAAGATATTAGTTGTTCAGGATGGGTGTAACTTAAATTCACAGCCATTGAGGGTAATCGTGAAAGTGAGGTCTGCGTCTAGGCTGTGAGAAGGACAACTTGACTTTAAAAAGTCAGCTCATATTTACTGTGGGTTAGAAAAAGCACCTGTTTAAACTCGGCAGATCTGACGAACAGTGGGCATGTTTTGGGCACTGACCCGTTAATAGAAAGGGTAGGGCTTTGCAGTCATTAAGAGCAATCAGCAGCTGAAACAAATACAGTGAACGAAACCCAGCAATTTCTTTAACCCGAGGAGGGTGAAGATCATGACTAAAATAAACCTGTAAAACACTCTCATTCCCAGTTGCTGGCCTTCTGACAAGAGGCAAGAACCTCAAAATACATCAATTATTTCTTTTCCTAAAGAGATCCCCAGCACTGAATGGTATCTGGTGACCCTGAACTGGCCAAAGGGTCCAGAGCAAGACATTAGAATTGAAGTAGAACACTCACATACCGAAAAAAAAAAAATGTACTATTCTCTCTGAGAATAAAACCTTGATTAAAAGCCTGAGAAGAAGGAACAAACTTTTTCTGCAGGATTTCACCAACAAGCAGTGTTGAGGGGCTTGGATGTTTTGCCACCTCTTTCTCACTTCTTGCAGAAAGGACTGTCAGAGGAAGCTTTTCTGCCCATCTGAACTTCAGCTCTCCTCCAGCCAGCTTCTGGGCCAGTCTGGTCCTCTCACAGGTATTTCCAGGATGGTCCTTTTTTTCCCCCTCTTTCATAAACTGCTGTGCCAGCAGGACAGATTTCTGATCAACAGCTGCGTCTATCTGCCTTTCTCTGAAAGTGATTCTCTGTGTTACCTAAAATAAGCAGCTGGGGCTGCCCCTCAGCTTCATCTCTGAGGACATCACTGAGGCCATGAAACCTTGGCTGGCTGCCCATTCCCAGGGTCAGGCCTGGCAAATGCAATTCTCATTGGCTTCATGTAATAGCATTGTCTGTCTCAGCGGCCCAAAGGGTTGGAATGCCAGTTTATCTGCCACCACTGAAACAGACAGTGGCATGCTCCACAACCAGAAGGCTCAGAAAATATTCCTGGTACCTGCAATGGTATCAATCAATCACCAAAAAGCTAAATGGCAAAAGCATTTGGATATGAAACACGCTGTAGAATCTACAGCGTCTTGACTTTGTGCCGAACACTTAATACTTTTGGAGAGCTCCTGTGTTATGGGACTCCCTGAGCCACACAGAGCCCTTGCTCTATCACAGCCATGTATGGCCACTTGAGACTCTGTAATGGGACATTAAAGGTCACCAGCACCACAGAAAATACTTTAATATACAGTTATTTTTTAAAACTTTACTATCAAAACCAGTAAAGTTTTCTCTACATCAATTTACTGACATTCAATGAAGCATGTCTCTTTAGATCCTTCAGAAAGGAATGAGCCTCATAAAATAAATATCTTTGCATTTCATCTCTTGATGCCTCAGTCTATGGAGGTATTTATACAGCCTCCATAGCTAGTCTCTGGGTATTTACCTCATCTGATTAGAGTATAGATTTACTAAAGAGATGATTTGTTTGCATAACCAACCCAATTTTCTTGCAACAGCTTTCTGAAGGAGAGACAAACCTGTTAATGCAGTAAGTCATAGAACATTTTGCTGCAACAAGGGTTTTTTTCCTGTTTAGCGGGATGCTGCTTGGTTGGTGCAGTGCAATTTAAGAATTATCTCTCAAGATATAACAGTAAAACCAATCAAAATACCAGGAGCTCAAAACTTGACTGTATTTCAGAACTTTTGCAGCAAAGCAGAGGAGTTCATACACCTGAGTCTTTTGTCACTGTTGAACTCCCCATGGTGCAGAAACATCAACAGGAGAGGTGTGTATTGCTTGCTGTTATAATCCTCTTTGCAGAGAGGTTGGACTAATGTCCATGACACAACCTGTGGTCTACTTCAGCTGCCAAAAGGAGGCTTTTGCTGACATGGAGAGCAACCCTGAAGGTTCTCTGAGCAGTGGGATGTACTTGTGACTGCCTCAGGGGTTATGGGCAGTGCAAAGGTAACTTCAGAAATCTCTGTGAGGGGGAGCAGACCCTCTTCTGCTTACTGAGCTTTGGAGCAAAGAGCTACCAGTATTTCAGGCTGTGGTAATCACTTGGATAAGAGCCTTGTCCATCACTGGTGTATTGCTTCACAAGCTGAGATGCACAGCAAAGGGGACAGATTCACCAAGACCAGGGTGGTGGGCTGGAGAACTCATTCCTTGCTCCCCAGGACCTGGGGTGACCCCATCTGTGGGCTGGTGGTCCATGCTCACCCAGAGCCAGGCACCCTCCTCACTGGGTGACTGCACTGCCCTCCCAGAGAGGGAAGCAGCCTCCAGTGAGGGGCTGGCTGCAGGGGGCTCTGGGGAGAGCCCACCACAGCCAGAGGAGCCTGGGGAGGGTGGCTTTTATCCCCGCTTATCAGCGCAGCAGAGGTTACTCCTGCTGGGAACTTGGCAGCTCGGCAGCCGGCAGCCTGAGGCCTGGCTGATGAGGGCAGAAGGGATTAGCATACAAAATCTCTTTTGGGAAGATGTCCCCCGGAACTGGGAGCATATCATCATGTCACTGTAGGCCAATCAGGAAGCACCAGGCTGCCACAGCCGGATTACTCTCCTGCCACTGGAGCACAGCCCTTCCCTGGGCCTGGGCAGGCCTCCCATCCCTCCCTGTGCTGCAGGATGCCCTGTAGGTGCTGCAGGACGTCAGAGCTGACAGCCCCATGGCTGTGTGGGAGCTCCCTGGCACTCCTCCAGCATCCCTCACTCCTCCAGGTTCCTCCCAGCTGACATCCCGGTATGGATGTCCAGGTGGGACATCTCCATCCCCACGCTGCAAATGCAGACTTTGGGCTGCACTGTCGAGCCTCCCTTCACACCTGGGCCCTGCCACTGGATGAGGAAAAGGAGGGCAAGCACCAAGCCCCACTGCTAGCTAAATATGGCAGTCAGTGATTTTGCAAAAGGAGAGGAAGAAGCTGTTACCTTCCTGAGAAGGAAAGGCCACTGCTTTCAAAAGAAAGCCTGCACAATAAATCATTACTGAGGATTACTGGGCAAGCCTTGTACAGTGGCGCATGGAAGCCATCAGCACTGCAAAACCTCACATCACCTTGCAATGCCGCTGTCTGCCTTTGTTTTCCAAAACAATACACCTGCACTTTCAGATCAATCCAAATACCACGATGCCTCAGCCATTGACTTGGAGATGCCACTCACAGCCACAGAGGGCCTCAGGAGGCCATAAGACTGCCTTGTTGCATTTTCTTTGTGCAGTGTTTTCATCCCATTGAAAGCTGACTGCCAAAACCAGACACAAAACCTCCCAAAGCAACCCCTTTCAGGCTCTGACTTAGCATAGCCCCAAGCTCCCCAACCATTCTCTGGGGACTTTCACAGCAGATGCATCTGGGCCACAGCCAAGCTGACATGAGGCCTGCATGAATCTTGAGACATTTTATGACCTTAACAATGTTTAGCTGAAATAAGTGGGGCTGTTTACAGGCCAGGCCCAGCCTAAAAGCATTTCTTACTAGGGCACCAAGTACGTAAATCCCCTCACCTCTCTGTCATTGACCTTTCTGTGGGAGGAGATGGGTGCAGGGCATGTGGATAGCAGAGTTCTCTCATGTGTAACAGTGCCGGCACCATATCCATTACGAGCTTCTGCCCTTGTTCTTAGAGGACAAGTTGCAGTAATAATATAGCCCAGTGAACATTTTGAGATCATGAGATCATGATTTCTTCTATGGCAGATGCAGTAGCACCTTATGATTTACTGGCCTTTAGCTGACCAATAACAATTTTCTCACTGTAGTAACATAATGCTGCAAAGTTTTCTGCAGTGAAAAAGTAGTGATCACACTTTTAAACAGAGATTCACTTCCACTTTTACACCTGCAAAAAGGAAATTTTGTCTTGCATGTAAGAGACACCACATTTTTATATACTGGATTTTTATATGCCTGATTTATGCTTCCCCTCAGACAGCTCTGAAGGCCAAATACTTGGACTGACAACCATGAAAAAATTGGGAGCACAGGGACAAAAAGCAAATGCTAATTTTGCTACTGAGCACCCTGAAAGGGAGATTTATACTTTTGAAAATGCCTAAAAAGAAAACTCATGATGTTGTGAATAAAGCTCAATATATTGTAACCAGGACAGGCTTCACTGTTGATTTATATTGATGCAATATAATCGTAATTGTTTTAATAGTTTCAAAGGAAAGAAGTTCACAGAGAAGGGAAATGGATGACTCAAGTTTTTTGTCATTTCAAAACAATACAAAATGCAGGACTTATTGCTGTATAATCAAGCTTTTATTAACACCAAATGTAATCAGATAACAAAGTCTATCTCCTAAGTATTTTCACAAAACACAGTCTGGCCAAAGTTTTTCACTCTGTTTTGTTCTGCTTAGATCCTAGACTGCATGAGAGTGGTTCAAGGTAAGAAAATTGCACTCTACAAAGAAAGATTTAAGAAATTCTATCTATGTAGCTGATCAAAGAGACAGCTAATAGACAACTTGAGTGGGGTTAAAAAGTGTCTGCACAAGGAAGTATCTAGATAGAGAGGTTCTTAACTCTGAAATGTGGAAACTGAAATGGAAAAAAATGAGAGCAGAAATAAGCCTCTAACAGTGAGGGTGTTAGCACTGCAGTAGATTCTCATGAGACTTCCAGATTTTTCATTGTTTGAGGTCTTTGGCCAAGGGTGGATTTTTTCTAAAATGATGTCTTGTTCAATCATTTGTGGGGGCAAATAAGAAAAGAATGATTGTGTGAAATGCAACTGCCTATGACTTGGCTAGAGCAAATCCCCTGTTGAGGCATTCACAGAACTGTTCCCAGGGCCCTGACACACTGCAGTTGATCGTAGCTCCCTTTTCTCCATGACCTGTCTCAAAACACATCTAGGCCACTGACTTTGCTTGCTGCCCAGTAGAGATGAAGCCTCAAACCCAACTGCTTTGTGTTCCAGCCACCACTTTCAAAGCACTCCATTCTTCAGGACCACAGGTACCTCCAAAACCTGGTCCTTCTTTTAAGTGTTTAGAGCATGTCATGGATGTTTAGAAAACGTGGGTTGAGATGGGATTCAGTAATAACTGAGCTCTTTACTCAGTACCAGAAGTGCACAGAAGATAAAATTCAAATAAAAAGCTCCACACAGATTTCTGTACTTCAATATCCTCTCTCTGGTGGGATAATATTAAATTTGAATCAGTTCGTCTGCTAGCTCTAATAATAAACCAGACTTCCTCCTGGTACGAAATCAGACTGGATCCTTCCCTTTCTTCCACAAAGATTATTCTAGGTCCTTGGAAAAATTCCACCAGAGTCTTCTTCATTTTTTTAATCCCGTCTGTTCTTTGCCCTGTCCTATTTTCATTCTCCAGTCCTTCTCTTTGTAGATAGGAGCTGCGTTCCCACCAACGTCATTAGCATATCAATTGTTTGCTCAGAGGACGGTCATTATGACTCTGTTCTTCCCTGTTATTACTCCTTGCCCTTAGATTGGTGCTAAAGGCCTTGACAGCAAAGACAGAAACAGAAAACATTGCAGGATAGAGCAATGACCATAGCAACAACATTACATTAATCAGGGTCAGTAGTCTGTGCAAAGACAAACTTCCCAAACAAACAAACTGCAGCATGCAAGACACCATCAAGTTCCCTTTCAGCCCAGGAACTAGAAATGCCCAGATATTTGCTCCCAGACTCCCTTCTCCAGGTGAGAAAATCAATCAGCTGGGAGCAAGATAACTCTGCATAACCCATTCACCCAATTCACAGGACTATCGATGCTCACTGTCAGGGAAATTTGCATTCCCCCACCTTAGAGAACATACCTGGGGCAGACAGGACTGAGAAGCCAACTTTTCAAATGTCAGAGGACTTCCAAAAAATAGGCTTATTGAGGTGTTAGGGAAGGAATAATAGTAACAATTCACTTATATTGAGCACATATGCATTTATATAATTTATTATAAATAAATAAATTTATATATGAAATATGTGTCTCAACATCTGTTTCAAGAACAGTGACATGACTGTAGTCTTGGGAAGTCAGAACACACGTGGAGCACCTTCACCACTGTTGATTTGTAGAGGTGTTAAAATCCTCTGGGGGTAAAATGTACCTTTGAAGTAATTGGCTCAAACTCAGTCACCCACAGTTGTGTCTGCCTCAAGATAACAGCAAGTTTGGGGTGCACAGAGATCCCATGGACAGCATCGAGGTCATGCACACAAACACACTGACATTCACCCTTATCACTTATTGAGAGGCTGGGAATTGCTGGTGAGTTATTTAAGAGAAGAAAACAAGATAAATATCACTTCTGAGATAGAAATTTTCTAGATAGATGTTTTTTCTGAAAAACATATAAATTTGGGAAAGGGGACAGTCTAAAACTGCCTTCTGCTTATCTTCCTGTCTTTTGTTCTTCCTCTCCCATAGCTCCAGATAGTTAAAAATCTTGGGCTGCAGAACTGAGGACAATACCAGGGAAGGCTTTGTGTCCCTGTGCTGCAGCCAGGAGGGTCTGTGGGCCCTTCTGAGCAGGGGCACTGCTGGCAGAGGGCAGTGCCTGAGCAGCCCTGCACACAAGGGCTCAGAAGGGCACCAGATGGCCTAGGCAATCTGCCTGTCTTGCCGTGGCTGGAGACAGACCTTCAGCAGAGGGAGGCTCCAGCCTCTACCATGGGCTCTACCCAGAGATCAAATAGCTGAAATGTAGCCATGGAAAAGCTTCAGGGAAAGGAGCATGAGCTGATATGCTGAATGTGCTCACTGACTAGCAGAGACTCCAACCATGCCTTTAGTGGGAGGCAGGATGGGATGCAGGAAGTTCCTGCTGTACAAGTCCCACACTGAAGGAGGAGGCTGAGGTAACAGGCACTGCTGGTGTACTGAATTATCAGCACCGAGGCAATCTGAACAAGAATGATCAGGACTTTCAAGGGGACATGGTGGGAATGCCATCAGCTGCCAGAAAGGACAACTGAAAGAGAGTAGTAATTTTTTGCCCGTGGTTCATGTTTGCCTTTTCACTGAGGCATAGGGCATGAGACTATTTGTGCTGTAGGGTTGATGATGTAGCTGTGGAAGACTGGAGATCAGGAAGCAGCTGGGGTGACAGATCAAAGAGCTGCTTGCCTCTCCAGGTGAGACCTCTGGATATGTGCAGACATGGACTCCACTATGGAAGCTACTAGGCTTGCAGGGAGAGCGAAAGGAGATCTCCCTGGGACTGAAGCCCACTGTTTTCAGCTTGTGGTCATGGCACATTTGTTTGCAAAGAAGTTTTCAGTCAACCACAACCTGACAAGGTTCAGCCTTCTTGGACTGTGTTTCAGGAACTTTAAACAAACAAACACCCAATCATGAGATAAGGAAAAAATAAAATTTCCAAAAGAAATGCTCTGAGACATGCAGAAGATGACCAAACTCTCATCAATGAAGTGTGTGAGCCAGGTTCTTCATAGTTGTGTTGAAACTCAGCCTTTGGCTTACTACAGAGTTACTAAAGGAACCCACTGCTGGGTAGAGGATTCAGTGCAGGGCATGGCCCAGCCTGCTGGGACTCACATTGCCCCTGGGGGCAGGGGCCAAGTCCTGCTCAGCATTCTCCTTGTGCCTGTGTGTCCCCAGCCTGCAGATCAGAGGGATCAGCCTATGTGTGAGCCACACTATGACCAGTGCAGGCAGTCAGAGCTTTGGAGATAGAGTGTGGTTTTGATCCTACAGGTGTCTCCTTATCAGTGAAATCAGGTGAGTTGTTTATATAAAGCAGTGCAGATAAGCGGCACCTCTTTCTTGGGAGAGAAATGGCAACCTGCCGAGGGGAAGTGCATGGACTGACATGCACAGAGGGTGATGGGAGCCAGTAGGAAACCTGGATCCTCTTCTCGGATCAATCACTGACTCATAGACGTTTGGATAGGACACTTGTCTGTACACATGCTCTGTTTTTAAAATACTATTATTTGAAATAAATATTTACCATCTATCCATACACTTGCTACTGACTTCTGAAACAATCACTAGCTGCTAATCTTACTAAAATACTTCCCCACCAACCCATCTCGGTTCTTCTGTGAATGAGCTCTTCCTTGGGCATATCTAGGTTTCCTCTTAAGAGTGTTGGTGAGGTTTGCTGTTGGTTTTGACAGCTCCAGTCTCTTTTTCTAAAGTCTATTCCCACTGGCTGAAAAAGCAAAGCCTCTCTGAAGAGTAGAGTAGACAGCTGACAAACAGAGTAACTATTGAAGGAAGCAAGAAAAGACAGAGCTGGAGGAAAGATTTCTTACTGATCATCACCACACAGTCTGTCATTCTAATGATGGGCTGCACTTTCCATCCCTATCAGTTAGTTAACCTTCCTAAGTGGTGACAATAAGGTGACATTACCAGAAAAAAAAAATCAGGCATATGAATGTGATTTCTAGGTAATTCAAAGCACACAACAAATTTCCTTAGAGAAGGTTGCAGTTCAAATGGCTTTCACTGAGATGTGACATGTGGCAATAAATTGTTTTCTAAAATTACAATGGTTAATCAAACATAAAATTCATACCAAAAATAACAGGGGAAAAAAAAAGAAAGAGAATAATATAACAAGTATCAGTATGCCTTTATTTGCAAAGGACATCATCATGTCCAATAAGTGGGAGCGGAGTGCACCATTAGCAATTTTGGTGATGATGACAAACAGGGAGATGCTGTTGACTCTTGAGGGATAAGAAGCCTTGCAGAGGAATCTAGACAGATTGGAGCATTGGGCTATGATTAATGGGATGAAATTTAAGAAGTTGAAATGCCAGAGTAACACTGACCACAAGTAAAAATTGGAAGAGGAGTGGCTTGAGAAAGCAATCTGGGGATGCTGGTCAGTGTCAGGCTCAATGTGAGCCAGCAGTGAGCCCTGGCACCCAAGAGAGCACCATATCTTGGGACACATCAAACACAGCACAACCATAAGGTCAAAATAGGTGATTATCCTGCTGTCTGCCCTTCTTTTGAGCACTGTGTGCAGTTCTGGGTCCCACAGATTAAGAAAGGATGTGAAGGTCCTTGGATCCAGATAAGGGCAACAAAGCTGGCAAAAGAACTGTAAGAAATGCACTATGAGGGCTTGTCTGGTTTGGAGAAAAGAAATCTGATGGGTGATGTCATTGGTCTCTACAGCTCCCTGAAAAGGGAAATTGGAAAGGGAGACACTGAGCTCTTTTCCTTGGGATCCAGGGATAGGACATATAGAAGTGGTTCAAAAGTACTTCAGGCAAGGTTTAGACTGGATATTAGGAAGCATTTTTTTACTGACAGAATTGTCAAATACTGAACAAACTTTCAAAGAGGTGGTCAAGGCCATTTAAGAAGCATTTGAACAATGGTTTAAATTCTTTAGCCCTGAATTAGTCAGGCAGTTGAACTAGATGATTATTGCAGGTCCCTTCCAACTGAAATAGTCTATTCCCTTATTACCTAGTATTATGACTAATGTCCTTATTGGAGCCAAAATCAGGGCTTTCAGAGCTGTTTGGAAGACAAATGTCTGGTCACTTCCCTGGTAGGAAGTTCCCTGGGAACATTCCAGACAGCAGGTATTTCTTCAGATATTCGGATCTGAAGAAACTGAAGCTCGCATCCTCTGGAAGCAGGCAAGAGGAGAGCTGAAACACAGTTACTCTTCCTTTCTCATTCCTGTCATCCTTGCTCCCTTAACTCCAGGCTCAAGCCCAGGTGAGCACATGCAGGGTGCATGGTATTTATAGATAACTGGTGTTGTGGCATCAGTAGTACAGAGCATCAAGCCTGTGAGCTGTGTATGCAGACCTGAGGTGCCCCTGCTGTTGCTGTTTGCATCAGCACGGGGCAGCAAGTAATTTTTCTGGGATGGGACAGTTTCGAGTTTGGGTTTATGAGGTGTCAAAGATGTCAGTGGTGTGACCAGTCACAGTACACCCTGCTGACAATGTTCATCCCTAATCCCTGCCAGTGTCACTTCTTACTTGTAGAGCTTTAGGGCAATTCTTCACAAACCAGGGGGTAAATAGTGACCACTGGCAGAGGGGAGGCAGAGGAACAAAGCAGCAGAGGGGGCAGGACAGGGATGCTATCAGCAGATAGACAAATTTATGCTCTGCTGACCAGGGAAACACCCTGCCCTGGCTAAGA
Source organism: Emberiza elegans (assembly GCA_024865655.1). Classification (NCBI taxonomy): domain Eukaryota; kingdom Metazoa; phylum Chordata; class Aves; order Passeriformes; family Fringillidae; genus Emberiza; species Emberiza elegans. The sequence goes on along the minus strand of JALJVW010002597.1, from coordinate 18,695,197 downwards.
TAAAGTGAGTATCTATAAATGATGTCACTGAGCTATGTTTCAGGTTCCTGGCTGCCACTTGAGGCTTCATGAAGAAGGTGAAAACTACAGTCTCCAATGACATATAGCTGTGTTCCATTGGATGTCTTTGTACAGCACCAGGACCCATGACCATAACCACACTTGCGTTAATTTTGCTCACAAATGACCTTTCTGAAATAAAGTGGACTTTACAATGTAAAGCTTCAGTGACTGTGGTAACTGTACCTGCAAATAAGGAGCTTGAGTTTATAAAGCTATTTTATTTGGTTTGCTCACATCTTCCTTCGTCAGCAAGCTTTAGCTGTTTTGTGATGTATGAGGAGTGCACACAGCACCTGGTGTGTGCATGAGCTGCTGTCATCCCTGAACATCTCTGGCACACCACACACCCAGTGCTCAGCTTAGAGCACACCAGCACAGCTCTGGGGCAGCTGCAGGCCACTTCTTGTGGGCCCTCTCACAACACCTAAAACAGTAGCAAAGCTGTTTTTTGTTTGAGTTTTTTGTGAGATAACCTCTGAAAGAAGTGGGCCATGAAATCACAGCCTTTGCAAAGTATCCAAACTCTGCTGGTAGCATACAGCATCAGTCATAGATTGTGTCTGCAATGAATCAGACTCTCACAAAGGCAGTTGTTCTGTTTCCATTGTCCAACACTGAAAAAAAAAAAGAAAAGCACCATTAAAAGAATGTGATGTGCACGAGAGGCAGGGCATGTTGAATTAATTTTTAAGGTATTGGCCATATGGTCATTTCCATCTCAGAAAACTTGTGTTCAGCAGGATGCCAAGTGCATGCACAGACAAAACGAATGATAAATGAGCATCTGCTTGCTTAAAACCCAGTGTTTGACATAGTTTGTTTTCTTAAGAAAATTAAAACACATCTTGGCAGTCTCCATCCCATTCCAGAAAGGAACTAGTATCTCTTCCTTTCACTTTGATTAAATGTTTGCTTTGATAAAATACTTAGTAATATGATTTTTTAAAAAGTTAACTCATTCACAGAAGAGACTTGATTAATGGAGGAGGATGGAGGAGGATTTATATTTTAGGAGGCCTCTGTCATTTCTTTACTCTTTGTCCAGGCAGTCAAGGAGGCTTATGAGTTTCCCAAGAAACTTAAGTTACTTTAAGGAGAAGAGATTACTGCTCAATTAAAGCTGATAAAAAAATTTCTCCTCTGGTTTTATATCATCCTAATGGACAACTGAAATGTCCACGAGTACTGCCAAGAAATTGCCCATTAATCTCTGAAGTGGTGCAGGTGTGGTTCTTAACACAAAGGGTATCCTGTTTAAGAAGGCTGGAATTGCCACTAATATACCAAACGGCTGCTGCCCACTTCAAACTTCCTCCTTTAGCTCTTCAGTGTGCATGGCCATGGCTGGCTGTTGTGTGCCTTTCAGAGTTTCCTCACAGGTAGGCTCCCATTAGCAATAATTAAGACCAAAAAAAACTAATCACACTGCATTCCCAAGGGTTTCTAATGTAACATGAAAAGCCTATTGGAATGCACTAATGGTTTTTCTATTTTAAAAGGAAACTGATTATTTGGCCCAGCCCAGCAATATGAAAATTCAGTGGACAAGAAAGAATTTTGTGAATAAACAGTGGGGAAGTATTTCATTTGGCATCGGCAAGCAGAACCCTGGAGAAGCAGCCATTTTGCTGAAATATGGTATTTATGCTACTTTGACATTGCACTTTGTTTAAATACATTAAGATAATTTAACCACATCTGTAAGAGGCCGAAATGCTTGCTGTTCAGCCTTTCCCCATCTGCCAAATGTGTGGCCTCGTGTGTAATTTCAGTGGGAGGTCAGAGGAAAAGGCGCCGAGTTGTGCTGCCTAGCTGGATAGCTTTCATTTGGATGCCTGAGAACCAGAGAAATGGTGCAAAGACTTCTGCTGGCTTCAAGAAGCCCCAGTTTGGTTCTTGGATGCCACAGTTCAGTGAAACACACCAGCATTTACATCGAATCCACTTCTGGCTTTCCCTCACCATAAAATTAAATGAGATCTGATAGTCTGCTAAAAGATCATCTCTTCAAAAATATTTGTTTCTATCCATCCTACTCCATCTGGGCATAGTATTGCTTTAAAAAGCAGGATGAATTTCAACAGGAGAGAAGTCTGTGTACTAGATTATTATTTATATCAAGAAATAATAGCTCTAACATGCCAGGGTGCATTACAAAAATTGACTATTAAATGGACAGGATAAATTTTGCTTATGCAAAACATTCTAATCATTTTTCCACCCAGACATGTAAAAAAGAAGTCTGAACTCTGCACTGTAATTTGCTGTATAAATAATGTAATGGTGCTACCAGCAGGGTTACATTCCCCTTGTCCAGGGAAGGCCAACTCAACATGAGCTGAGTACTGCAATCAAGGACTGAGAGAAGGCTTAGAGCCATGAAACTTCCCTCAACTCTGGCCTGCTTTTAAGGCTTGCATCCTTAAAGAATTGCTAAACAAGTGACAAAAAGGAGCAAAGCAGCACAGTAGTTTGGTAAGACAGCTGCCTTCACAGGAAGGTCCTTCAGCAAGCACGCCATGTAGCTGGACGGTGAAGCGGTTCAAACGAACTCACTCAACTCTGTATTGCAACAGCCTCAGCAACACCCATGCAGAGCCAGACACCTCATCTCAACCAAGAGACAGGAACTGGCTGGACAGGTGGGATTGCAAGGCTCTGCTTCCATCTCCCGCTCAGGCGGGCTGGGGTGGGTGATTCAGACTCTGCAGCTGGCTGAGTTTAACCCTTACTGGATCAGCAAAAGTCATCCAGACTCAATCCTGAGTGAAAGCAGAATGTGATGCATGGAAAACAGAGCACATCCTGCAGTATGCTCCCAGCATCCTCCGGAGAACCTGTATTCCATGGAAAGCACAGCCTAAAAAATGAGGATGCAGGCAGAATCAGGTATGTAGCAGAAAGGGAGCAATGAAAACCAGAGATGTCCTTTGCACTGCCACTTACCAGACTTTCCCAACTTTCTCACCGGTTTCCTTTTCTAGCTGGAAACTTCTCATGCTTGGTTACCAGCTGAAGCCACATAGCAAAACATATGCGTAATTCATTCGTGCATATAGAGCTAATTACATGCTCCACTGGTTGGCTAAAGGAATTCACACATCCCACCAGCCAAATAGTTTTGGACCAAGGAGCTGAAAAGCTAAGGAGTTGGTGTTACACTAGCTAAAGTTTTCAGTAAAAGCATGACTAAGAGAGGAAAAAACACACATCCAGGAAAAGTTTGAATGCCCCTTAGAAAGGAGCCATCTGAGCAAGTTTGCTACAGATGATGTCCATATGGTATTCTGCAGGCAGGTGTGAACTTGCTCTGTCTGCATTCAGAGCTGGCCGAGCACAAGGAAGTCTCGGACAAGTGTGGTCATTAACTTTGGTTGTGTGTGCTGTTAACACAGCCACACAGCTCTTCAGCTGGGGCACAGGGAGACCTTCTTTATGCCTGTTTAGCAGATATTCATACAGGAGCATCCGCCTTTTACACTGACACTTCTTTGCAGAGAGAATGGGGCTTTGTTTAAGAGCCGCCGACTATTCACTGCCAGAGAGACCAAGAAGGAATTCAGACATGATCCTATTGCATGCAGCCCTCTGATTGTTGTTTGTGTAAATGGTCAATAATTGCATAAAGTCACAGCTAAGTGACCTGGCTAAGACTTTTTCACAAATCCAAAGGTCTAAAAGTCAGCTACTGAAACAATATTCAGGCACTTCAAAAAGGCAGCTTGGTTTCCAGAGCAGACAAGCCTCCCAGCTCTTCCCAGAACTAGTTTAGATGTGCAGCCTTTGTGAAAACCACCTTTTGAGTGTATGGCTATGTGTGTCAGGCAGCCTGCAGTAGACACAAGCATTGGCACGTGTTGGTGGCATGCTGGTGTGATGTGAGTGGTACCTGTAAGATGTCAGCCTATGGAAGCCACACGAAAGAATTTATATTCCAATCTTGTTGCTCTGTGTCTGGTTGCCAGATTCTGACTTGGGTTTCGTCTCTTGTCTCCTCCTCCCCCGCCCTCCATTTTAATTCCTTTCCATTGCTTTCACCCTGCTGTGGTCTTTGACCTGCTCTCATCCCTCCTGGTTTCTTCCTTGAGAACATGCACTTGCAGGGAAAGGAAGACAGAGTGAAACATTAGACTGCATGTTACGATGATTAAAAGGCATGTAAGAAAACTGAGGCTGTCATTTTAATCTCTCACTAATGTTCATTGGCATGTCTTTGAGATAGGGTACCGTGCTGACAATAGTGATGGACAGGGTGTGAGATTGGCCCCTTGAACCCAGGGGCCTCCCAGGAATAGATCATGTCTAGACCTGGTTTGCATCAAGGCCCAAACCGGATAAGCTGATTAGCCAATTAGAAATAGTTCAGCTAGTGGAGTAGAGGAACCAAAGAGAGCTGAAACTGGAGGTCATGTGGATATCACAATTGATTAATAACCCCGTGGTGATGTGGAAGTTGGGAAGGGTTGGCAATGAAGTGGGAGGAGAAGCCTCAAGGACAAAACCAGAAGATGAATAGAAGATGTGTAGTGTGTGTTTGTGGTTTTTCTTGCTAGAACCTGACCAAGAAGAATGATTAGACATCAAACCAAAATGTGGCGGTATTTGATCTCCCACCAAAATATTTCTAGCATGCCCTTTAAATGTCACATGAAAAAGTCTCATTCTAGAGGTTCCACTTCCTGTCTTTACCAGCATATTTCTTTTCATTCCCTTTATTACTGTCAGTCCCTACTATATATGGATGCTACTAACACTAAATATGGTTTTCATCGCAAAACTCCTAGAATTTTCCATTGTGGGCACCATTAGTCAGGGATAATATGAATCATAGGAATTTAAAATTACTTACTTGGAACATCATTGAAAGCCAAATAGAACCAATGCAGAGGTGATAACTTTAAATAACGGCAAACCTAAACTCCATTTGGAATGACACTATCTCTGAATCACCAGTGCCCTAAATCCAGGTCTTACTCAATTAAAGGTGACTACTGCTTGCTCTCTCGATTCCCAAGATGATGAGCTTTCCAGTGCTGAGCCTCTCTGGCAGAGTGGTGTTACCCCTCCTTGTTGCCTTCCACACAGGGTGAGGTGTAAGGAAAATGGTCCCTCAGCACTGGGGGATGTGCTCCTCTGCATCCTCTGCTGAGCCCCTGCTTGTTCAGTCCTTCCTGGAGACAGGAAGGTGGGGAAGGGTGAAATGAGGGGCCTGTGTGCTTACAGACAGGTGGAAGCACATGCTGGTATGCTGCCCTGTGTCTCACTCCTGCCCCGATCCCTGCTCACATCAGCATTTCAGGGAGAGAGGAAAGCTGCAGTCTGCCCCAGTGAACTGCAGCTCAGTGGGTGCCTTCCACCCAGGCATACCTGAGGCATTGAGGAGCTGTCAAGCAAAACAATGTCAAACATCCCCAGGTGACAGAGAACAACAGGCTCGTGGTGCAGTGGGAATACCCATTTTGAGCATGCAGGAACAATGTCTGATTTTGTTTTTAAAGAGGGGCATGCCCCAGATTTGCTTAGATTCAAGACAGAAGCTTCCTTGTTTAAAATATTACTTTATCTCTTGTTTGTAGGCCACAGTTGTGCATTCAGCTACCCAGACCTTTTGGGGAGGCTGTCCAAATCTTCATCAACAATTCTCCTTAGTTGAAGATCCAGTCTACAGACTTTCCAGGGTAGAGATCTCTTTTCAAGAAAACTCTTTCCACTTTTCTGACCAGCAGGAAAGTTTTTTAGTAATGCCTGATCTGCATTTTTCCTGTTCCATTTATGTCTTTCTGTTCTCAGGCTGGGAGAACAGACAATTTCCTTCTTCTCTGTAGGAGCTTGGTTTATCTAAAATTTATTTCATGCCTCCTCCACTGTTAAACAGTTCCATGCAAACTTTTTCTGCAATTCCCATTTTCCAGACTTCTGTACTACTGTGTTGGTCCTGTCCTGCCTTCCTCCAAACCCCTGTATCTTTTCATAAGTCCAGTTGCCAAAACAGGACCATATATTGCCCCTGAGGCCCTGCCAGTTCTGAATAGAATGTATCTTCTAAGATCTATTCCCATTTATATATCCCAGGATAATATTTGACATTTTCACAGAAGCTTGATACAGTTGGCTCATTTGACAACTTCTGTGATCTGCCAGAATTCTTCCCAGTCTTTTTTGTGCAAATTTTCTAAAAATTGTCATTATGGGCTTATGCTGATGGTTATTCTTGTCTAAGTGCATGTATAGCGTGGGTTCTTATTGAATTGCATTCCATTTAATTTTTTTTTCAGACAATTTCTCCAGTTCAGCAAGAAAATTTTGAATTCCAATCCTGTCCTCTACCAGACTCACAAGTAATCCCTGCCTGGTGTCATCTGCAAATTTAATAAACATTCTCAATATTCCATCATGAGGTCATTAGCAAAAATATTCAACACTAATTCCAGATGGTCTTTTACATTTCTGGGCAACACAGAATGTGTTGAAGTATTTCCATGACTGACAATTCCCTCCATTTGTGTTATTGCTGAGAACTTTGGGTCTGGGCTGTGTGGTCACCAAGGTGAGGAAAAACTCTTGCATGTAGATGAAGTGAGCATTCCTGCTGGCATGGCATGCTGCATCCCCATCCAACTTAAGGAATGGAAAGAGCTGTACATCTTTCCAGTCTACAGGAAATAGATTAAATTCTACTTAGTAAGTAGGCACTTTCCCCCTCATCTTCACTTATTCCTAGTGATGTATTTATGTCCTCAACTCATCCCTAGTATTGAAATCTCATTCTTGAACTGAGACAAATGTAATTTTAAGGCAACTGCTTTTAATTTAGAGAAAGAGTCACTATTCATTATTCCTGAGAGCAAATGCTGGGTTGAAAGACTTCAGAGTAGCGTCCTAAGCACCAGTACCCACAAAAAGAATAAAATAATGTTTGAGCCTCAAAAAACCTCTCTTTTTTACCTATGGCATGATGTTTCAGGAAAAGGGCAATGTGCAGGGAGTCAAAACCACATGATCAGTATATGCTCACACAGACACCACAGCAAACTAGAGGAAGACCTTAAAATGAAGAAGGAAAATGCTTTTTGTCACAATGCCACAGAAAAAACAAGAGAATAATACATCTGTCTTAGATGCTGGCATAGTAATGAAAGCAGCATAATGAAATCAGCATTTAATAAACATTCTCTTTATTCTAACTGGGAGTTTTAATATAGGATCAAGATTACAGCTTCACTGAAATCACAGAGATGTGGTCGGATCACTCATATGACTGGAATGCTGACAGGAAAGGATGCTGCTTGCTCAAGAAGAATGGACAGCAGAGACATAAAAGAGGTGTCACTTTGAGAGCCTTGTAGGTATCAGCTGGCTCTGAAATCTAGAAAATGGAGTTAGCCTTGCTGGACTTATGCAAAGGCAGAAATAGGACACCATTGTCAGGGTTCATTAGAGTCTATTAAAGGGCAGCCATTCATGAAGATTTGGTGTATGAGGCTCTTTGAGAGTAACTAACAGAGATGACTGAAGCACAGGTCTTGTGGGAAGTGGAAGATTTTAGCTACATCTAGAGACATTTGTCAAACAAATAGAATTCAGCAGAGTAAAAAATCTTCAGCACCTTTGTGGCAGAGTTATCACAACTTTTGTTTGTATTCAGAAGACGCAGAAAGGAATTTTAAAAAAAGTTCCTTTGGCTTGGGTCTTAGCACAAGGAGGAGCAGTGTAGGAAAGGAAAGGTGGAAGGCAGTATGGATGGGAGTTACCATGAAAGGTAGATTTCATGGTCCCTGGAGAGGCAAGCCAGGAGTGCCTGGAGAAGAGAAGAAACCCAACCCAATTGGTTTCAGACAGACAGACTTCAATGAGTTTGGGAAACTGCCAAGAAACAGAGGGCTTAGAGAGAGCGAGTGGTTCCCCAAAGAAACAATGCTAAAGGCAGAAGTTCAGATGCAGAAAAAAGACTAGAAATGAAGAACGCTGACTTCTCTTCATTGATCTCAAAGACAATAAGGAACCACAACAAGAAGAAACAAAACCAGATGTCCAAGGATGAGTATGAACACAGCCGTGTAAAACAAGGTCTGGAAACTTGAAATTAAATTAGCAAGAGACAACAAAGGTAACAGAATTCAATCATGGATGAAAAAGAAGATGGAGGAAAATGTTAGCTCCATGAAGAGGGAAGATAATGGGGAGATTACAATGAGAAGATCAAAGTGCTTCACATCCTTTTCAATTGCATCTAAAATGGCTAAATGTGAGGATGCAATTAGCACAGCCAATCCAATGAAAAATAGGTAAGATTTAAAGCTGAGTAGGAAAAGCACAGCCTTGGGAGTATTTAGGAAAACAAGACTTCACACACTAAAGAAAAGCTTTTGTGTTACCATGCATCTCAACAAAACATCTGACTCCAGATGATTTTAACATGTTGAAGAAATAGTCCAAAAAAAGGTGGGTGAGATGACAGAGCAAGATCAATGGATTAAGTTCAGGTAAACTCTGGAGAATGTACGCATAGTAAGTTTTATGATGCTAAAAATGCAGAAGGATATTTTGATTAGAAAAGAGTCTCTAGGAAAAAAGGATTTGTGAGTTAGCTGAACCTGAAACAGCAATGACAGGCTGGTGTGGAAAAGGGAAATTATCTCATGGGAGTGTGCAAACAGAAATTCAAACCTTCACATCATGAAAAGTGATACTGAGCTCTACTTAGTAGTAGGAAGGCCTTCACTACAAGTTTATTCCTTAAACTTAAGGAGGTACTTCCACAAAAATGAAGAGGAAGGACTGCTTAAAATGTAGAAAATGCTGTCTATGCAAAAAGGTTAAAAGAATCAGGATTGTTTAAGGAAAAGTGAAGAAGGAATTATAGCTTACTTTCAACAAGCAGATGGCTGTTGAAAATAAAAGTGTTCTACTGTTTTAATTGCACAGACATAGTGAAGAGTTGGGTCTACATTACTACAAGAAAAGCAATTTGCGCATTCAAAAAATTTTCCAGTGACAAGTATAGGTTGCTTGAGGAAGATACAAGTACCTTTGTTAGTAATGGTATAGTAATGGATCTTGCTTTAGGACAGAGAGAAATAGTCTACCACATTTTGAACCTCTCTCCCGCTGGTATATAAGTAAACTTGAACTTGTTCTGTCACATCCCTGAGCAAAGGCAATATACAAAGCATCAAGTCCCATGCCTGGAAAGGACACTTGAAAGTCATGTACCATAATGCTCCAACTGGAAGCAGATATGGCAACAGAACTAGAAGAAAAAAAGAAAATGGTGTTCTTTTCATAGGCCAGGAGCTGCTGAACTCCTTGGCCATTCAAATTTCCTGTCACATGTTTTCTCCAAAACCATTCCTAAACCCTTGCTGTGTGCAGGTACCTACTTCATTATCTTTGCCTGTGCAGGACCTCTGCCTTCATCTAGTCCATCCTCTGGCTCCCTTTAGAGGTCAAGACAACCCAAACTTCAGGGTGTCTCTCTTTGCACTGCACTTATCCAAGCCATAAAATAATGTAGAGTCAGAAGGGAGCAAAATAAACAGGGCAGACAGCTGTTAGACAGCTGCAACAAGCTTTCTGACCCCTGTTATATCTCTACTAGCTTTGTTTGTATAAAATGCTGTACAAAAAAGCTAACTGGTGGCACTTTGAAGGAGAATTTACTCATCTTCCAACCCAACATGATTTTTGCTTTATTTATTTAGCTTTCCACTCTCACTTGAGTTTGCAATAATTTAGTGCAGATGTTCCATCTTTCTGTAATTTATTAATATTGACTCGCTTTTCCCTCTCTTTTCTATAAATGTTTTTCAAATGTTCACACTATGACTGTGTGATTTCCCTTGCTTGCCTCCAAGCAAGGGAGCTGCAGGCTTGCAGAAGAGAGTGTGCTGGAGGCATTCTGTCAGCTACAGTACTGCAAGCAGCTAGAAGCAAAAGGCCACCCAAGGAAGGGAAGTGGGCAATGAGCTCACCCCAGCCAGTGTGTACAGGAAGGCTTTTATGCCCAGCAAGAGTGTAGAGTCATGCACAAAAGATGCAGAGAAGAGGTACTGATTTTGTGCAGGGGATGGCTAGCTTCTCCCTGAGATCCTTAGCTTACTCCTTTTCCCTGCTTTTCAGAGAGATGGATTTCTGGAAGGTTACAGAGGCGGTGGGAGAGTGACCATCTTAGGAAGGTCACTGAGGAGGTTGAGGGGGCATCCAGCCACTGCTGGACTCAGAGTGAGTAGCAGTGGAGTGCAGAATTGGCACAGCCCTGTGTGCCTGGTTTCAGAGAGAAGGACAGAAGGACAGTGGGTCAGCAAGCTTTTGCCTTGATTATGCGTTTGTCCATCTCCTGAGGATGGACTTCAAATGGCCCAGACGAGGAGATGGACCCGGAAGTTGTCATTCACTTCTGCTTAAAGGGTAAATGTCCCAAACAGTTCATTCAAAAGAACAACTGGCAGGGGAGGCTGCCCCTGCTGTAATTGAGGTTTATAGCAACGATGAGTGTGCAAGGGAGAGAGCTGCATATTGTTTTCTGCCTTCCATGGGAGGCTTTAACCCCACATCTTCCAGCATCTGGAAGGAAGCTTAGCTGCCAAGCTTTAGGATAGCCTGCATGGTAGACAGGAGGGAGTAAGGCCATGGTCCTCATCTTTTGATTCACAACTGGGAGTATGCTGTGCATGAAACAATTATTATGAAGAAGGCAGAGGTGGCAAGAGCAGAACAAAACAGAATCCAAAGCACAGTTCAGGATCTTAAGCACCATCTTGTCAAAAGACAACCCCTCTCTGAAGGATGACAAGTGCACACTGATTTTCAAGTCTTCCAGCAAGGCACGTGTAGCTCTTCAGATGCCTCTCTAATGATGGAGAAAGGAAAACACCTATTTAAAAGTGGTTTCCTTGGAAGAAAAAGATGGGCAGACACCAGGAGGTGGACTCTGACCTGAGCTTCTGCTAGACACCTGTAAAGCAGCAGCAGCAGACTGGCAGAAATGTTTGGAGTCCATCAGCTGCTTGTTCTTCACCTCCCTGACTGTGCAGCTGGTGGGGACTGGTGCTCCATGGAAATCAGTGGTCTATCCAGCACCCCTGTGACTGCTCTCTGCACAGCATGGACTCACAGTATCCAGCACACCCAGGAGCTTAAGGAAAGAATGTTGTTTCCTTGACCCTAGAACACTGCAAATATATTTTGGAGTTATTGAAAGCATCAAGGGGCTCAGAATGGCAAAAATCAAAATGTTTTTAATTTTTTTCAGTAAATGTTTTTCAGTAAATTATTTTAATGTGGATTAGCCTGGGTAAAGCATTCCTGCATTTCTTCTACTGGATTTCCAGTGGAGATCTCCAAAACCATATTGCTACCTAGGACAAGCAAGAATTAGAATCCACCTGGGAGAGGAGAAAACTTCTTTCCCTTCCTTTGTGTTTGCCTGCTTCTCTCCACAGTATGCTGGCCTGTGCAGGAGCAGTCCAACATGCTAAATCAGCTCCAAGAAGGGAAAGTATTTCCAAATGTAGGAGAAACAGGAAGTTACATGAATTCTTTTCTTCTTAGCACTCAGAACAATCGGAATGGAGAATGCTGTCAAATGAGGATGTGGCTGTGCTGCAGTCACACACCTCATGGCTGGCCAGGCTGAAACCTGGAACCATGAACAATAGTCTACACCCACCCGCTCTGTTTGACTGAGCAGAGGAGACAGTTGTCCTGCTTTCAGGAAGTAATACACTTCTGGATGTGCATGATCCCATCTCACCAGACTACTAGTGATTACGCTGAAAAAGTCATGGTGGAAAAAGGGGAGAAAAGTTCAGAAGGCTGCAGAGTTATCAACAGGCACATCACGGCCCTTAGCAAAGCAAAATCACGTTCTGTGACTGCAGTGTTAAGGAGTAAGGCTATATTCCCTTTCCCCTCCTTCTCCCTGAAGCTGCTCCACCCTGGTAATCTGGCTATCATCCCAGCTTCACAGATCTCCTCCTATAGGTTTCTCCTCCTGTCTTTCTGCTATAAACACACACACACACACACACACACACACATACCATTTTTGTCCATGTTTTGATGCTGCCACTGCCTGTTCTCCTCTGTGACCATGTACTGTGGTATTTTGGCTCCCAACAGTATGGGGTCCCTTCACATAACTGCAGTGAAAAATTCAGGAATTCAGGGCATAACCTGGTGTTCATAAAGCAAAATGTCTGCATTTATATCCCAGACACCCTTGCTTGTGCTCTATTGACATAGATTATTTCCTATAGATACAAGGAGCAAAGCTGCATTTCTGCTGCCCGCAGAGGCCATGTGTGGTCTCCACTTCACTGGGTGAAGTGAACAGTGTCAGCCCAAATCCCCATTCTCTCCCTGGGATGTGTGTCCCATGGAAAGGGGGCACCCACAGCCTCTCTGGGCGCCCGCTACCATATCTGCATGGGTCAGCAGAGTGGCACGCTTGCACACCACTGTGAGCATGGCCTTGAGGGGCAGGGATGGTAAAGTAAACAGCAGGAGGGGAATTTGAGTGACAGCGATATCCGTTTTGGCTCTTCCACAGAAGTGCTAGCAGAGAATGAAGTATATATTCCCAAGCATTTTGCTCCTCTCTGTCCCAGCTCATTTCTTATCCTTGCAAAGGCAGTTAGCAAGCCCAAATTGGCCTAACAGTCCATTAGGTTGCGATCTGCTCCAAGCCGCCCACAATGCAAAATATTTGAAAGCTCAGATAAAACTTTTGCTCCATTTTCCATCTCTGCAAGATGTGGGGTGGGCGATGTGGGAAGGGTGATGCCACACTCAGGGCCAAGCATGATACACGATGGCACAAACCCAAACCGACAGAGAAGTGGTGCTGATCCTGCCCCTCCAGCTAACTTCTACTCTTTGGAGTTTACTGTGGAAAAAACAACACTGTGACTTGCTTATGAAGCTGGTTATTTGAAAAAGATGGTTTGTAACTTGGGTGGCTTAGGGGCAAACATGCTGAAGGAAAAGCAAAGGTGGTTTTTGTGCAGAGGAAGTCAGGGGATGAAGAAATAGCACAAGGGATTTCACAAAAAAAAAAAAAAAAAAAAAAAAAAAGAAGTAGAAGATGTTTTCCAAGTTGCTAGGATAAATCTGTCTCCACGAGAGAAAACAGATAACAGGAAACAGAGGACAAGACAAAATGCAAATGAAGGATCTGGGTAACATCACTGAGTTTCATGATGCCCCTCCAGGACCCACTTCAGAGCTGATTAGAACAAATGGATGACTTCCCACTGACCTTAGTGGACCAGGTCCTGTTTTCCAAAAAATGTGTCCTCCTAGGTAGAGGAGAGGTGGTGCTGTAGAATCTTCACATCTTTGAGAAGTATGAAGCAACACAGAGAGCAAGGAATTTCAGATACCTGAACTGACCTTCTGGTTTTCTAGGCAATGTAATATTCTATGTTAGATAGCGGTGTCTTCTTGTCACTGCAGGAAATTTCCACACCCAAACACTTTCCATGGTTTGTGAAGTCCTTGACAAGCCAAACCAGTGCCCTCCCTTTAGAGGCTCAGCAATGGATCCCCATAAAGGAGCATGCCAGTGTGCCCACTTGGAGAGGTGTCAGACACCAGTAAGAAGCAAGCCAGTGTCACTGTCTGGGTGAAACTACCCTCGTGAAGTGGGGGGTCAGTGTTCAGTTTTCAAGCCTTTCTCTTCCAGAGCACTTTAGGTCTGTGGCCTTACTGCCTCCCTCCACAACTGCTTTATGAATTTCTGTAAACTGCTCCAGGCTTGAAAACAATGCTTAGAGAGATTTGGCCTTCAGTTTAGACAGCGAGAACAAGAGCATTTTAGTCAGCAGTGGCCTGGACTCCTTGCAACCATTCCTTTCTTCACTTTTGAGATGGGAGGGATCAGGGAAGTGTCTGCTTACATGTCAAAAACCCAGGATTAAAAGCTCTACCTCCCAGGAACACAGGACCAAATCTTAGTCTGTCCCACAGGACACCAAAGACTTACTGGGAGGTAAGGGAATTAGAAAGGCTTTAAAATCTAGACTCCGGCCCGCTCCATGTGGACATGATGGATTAGACCCAAATTTCTTACAAGCGCCGGTCTGGCCTGACTGTACTTGGCCTAATGTTCCCTCTCCTGAGAGTCATGCTGTATCTCGGGAGCAGTTGCACTTCAGGGAGTAATAATTCCCACAGGTATACAATCCACTGTAATCATGAGTATACAACGCAATTTATATAATGAAGTGCAACAGCAGGCCCTTACCTAGGGGATTTTTGGTGTCACAGCTAGGGTAAGATAAAAGTATCAACAAGATGAAACATGTAGGTGAGGTGTGGCTGTAAAGGACTTTCTACATTATACAATGGGTCAGCATTACTTATAATGTGAGCAGAAGGGAGTTTAAATAGCTACAATCAAATCCCCTGAAGTACTCGATCTGCCTTTGGCCATGTGGGCCTTAATGATTATTTGGAGTCAAACACACTCAGTACAGCAAGCTGCTGGTTTTTTATTGTCTCTTCAGGATCTTCCTCTGGTGATGAAAAAATGTCCAAGGATCCAGGCTTCCTAGGATCTCAGAATTACCATCTGAACTGGCAGAAGCACAAAGAGGAGATTGAAGCTGTCCGGATGCTGAAACTTAATTAGGGGTGAATAAATTAGCCTTGCTTGAAAAGTCAAGAAAATACTATATTCAGTGGTGCTTGGGATGTTTTTGTTTTTGCTCTTGCTGAATGAGAGCCAGTAGCAGGCCAAGGAAAGACAAGACAAAGAGGGCCATTAAAACAGTGTAGCAGAAGTTATCTCATAACAGAACTACAATAAGGAAGGCGCAACTTTGTTTCCTTTTGCAAATATCTCTGGGAGTCTTCAAGTGACAAACCCACACATTTATTTCACCTACACAGGTAATGCTGTCCCCCCACCACTGTGGCAGATGGATACCAAGTCCTACTGTATTGCTGATCCCACAAAGCCCCTAAGCAATCTGATATTGATAATGTCGCAAGGCTAATCACTTAATAATAGGAGTCCCTGCAAACCAGACACCTCTACCACACGCCGTGGGAGGAGAAGATGCTTTGCATACATCATCCTGTCAGCTGAGTTTATTATTCTTGCATTCAAGATAAACTGCAGCAGCCAAATGCTGGCCTGTATAAATTCCAGCCTCGGGAGTCCAGCAGGCACTGGGCTCCTTGTTAAACACACACACATGCATAAATCCAGACGGGTAAATAATACGACATCTTTCTATTCCCAAGGGATCTTTCAAGAGCTGATGTTTTCTTTGTTACCTGGGGTGGTCCTCAGGCCAGCTGTATAAACCAGGGATAAGGAGTGAGAGCCTGGGCTATGCAGAGACAACAGGCAGGAGAGATTTCTGGCCACATGCAGACCTTGCTGCTTTGTGCTAATAAAGCTTTGTTGTGTGCCGTTCAAACAGACACCAGGCAAACAAGCTCTGAGCTTCAGAGTCTTTATCTCTTCTGTTTACCTCTCCCCAGGATTCACCAGTATATCTGTTAGGCAAAGAACATAGGCATCTAAGAGCCACAGAAAGGATATAAAACCTTCTGAGCTCAAGCCAAAGTCTTCTTAATGGGTTTGCTGAAGAAAATAATTCCTTCCTGTGAAACATCTGTATTGGTGTGTACTGGGGATGATGACCCAGCAGATCTGCAGATCTGGCTAGGAGGCTCATTCCCACATTTCTTGCAGAAAGGACCCTCAGAATGAACAGAACATTCTCACGGTTCTCTTTTTGAATGTATTTAGCTTCTCAGTGATTCTGGTCAGGTTGTGCAAACAAGGTGGCTGACTTTGCTTTGTGACTAGTTACAAAACTCCCAAGGAGTGGAAAAGAATGAAATCTTTCCTCAAAAATTTCTTGTCATTGATTAAATGACAAAGAAAAAAGAAATCTGACAGAGTAACACTGGCTTCAGAAATACTCCTGTAGGCCTGAGCCAAAAATGACATCCTCCGGCATTAACTGAGGTCAGTTCTGAGGCTGTTAAGACCAGGTCCAAGTCCATGGTCCAGGAAGAGTCTGGCTACATAGTTCACCCTCAGGGGTTTAAGAGCAAGGTTTGTTCCCTGTACGGAAAACAGTCTTGGATACCAACAGGGGCCAGCACACGAATAGCCAGTCCCTGTTGGTGTCCAAGACTGTTACCCAAGCTCCAATACAGAGCTGTTACTACTACAGTAGGTCCTGGTGTGACTTTAAGGGAAGAATGTATTTTCGAGTTTCCAGTGTCCCCTCACACTTAAGGCCAGAGGAGATTGTGGAAGCCCCCTCATACTTCTCTCTGTCAGTACCAGAGGTTCCTGGTCTGTGCATATGACACCTGACGAAAGTGCTGCCATGGGCTCTTCCCATCCTCTCTGAGCCCCTTCTGGCTGACAGAGAGAGGAAAAGATTTCCATTCTTCATTTTCCCAAGTGTTAAACTAATGTCTCTGCTGAGACATTGGATGTGTACATGAACCAATCCTACCAATTTATTCTAAAACTCTTTCAAGGATACCAAGCTTTGGGGGCAGAAGGATGAGGTGATGTTTCCTCTCCCCAAAGCCACAAGAAACAGCAGGTGATCCCAGGGCTCAGGCCTGGAGAGAACAACTTTAGTCAGTTCAGCCTCCACCAAGTTTCTAGGCTCGGAGCTCTCAGGAAGGAAAGTTTTCTACAGTCATTGAAACAGTTTTCTATTTCCTCTTTCTTTGACAGGGTGATTGTAAATAAAAGATCTTGGTGGAAGGGGTTGACTCACCCTATAAGTAAAGTTAAACTGAAACTGTTAAGTGCCCCAGTGAAATGAGATCAGCATGGAGATGATGTGCCAGACTTTGAAGCACTTGGAACTGGCAAGTTATGTGGCCCACTATGAGAAAAATAAGGATGTCAGGCAAGACGAGGGAAGAAGGGCTTTAAAACTTTTTCTATTCCCTTAGAATAGCCCTTTCTCTCAGCACTCCTCTCCCTACCCTGCCCTTTGCACTGCAGGGGACCACCATTTATTTCTGAACAGCTGAGATTTGTTCTGATGTACCACCAAAGAGTAAAATACAGCAGGTTATGCACTGCCTATTTCTTTACACAAACTTTTCACAGCAGTCTTAAAAAGATGCCTCAAGGGTAATGCAGCTCCTTCTGGAGTTCAGCAACATGAGGGAAATGAAGCGATATCTGTGTTAAGGGCTGCCAATAGGATGCTGTGTTCAGGAGATACCTTGGAAACTGCTTTGCAGCTTTGCAGCTTTGCACATCTGCTGTTGTGCTCCTGGCCAGAGAATAGAGCCATGGAAAATGCTTCTTTAACCAAACCATAGATGGGCTGGAAAATCAAACTAATGCTGGTTTGATTTTCCACGGGAACCTAGAAAATCTGATCCCAAGCTCCATAACATGTTCAAGACTTTGCTTTTTTTTAATACCACACTTGGCAGCTCATGAGGTGAATGGCAGATTTCATGCAGTGCCTCATTCTGCTTATAACTTTCAATCCATGGATGTCATGGGCATGCTGCCTGTCTCAGTTTTTCAGCTGTGTGTTGATCCCACCATTTCTGCTGCAGAAATTTGCATCTTCTTTTTTCTCTATATGTATCAGCAGCTGCATGACCAGATCTCAAGGTGCTCATAGCTGACCTCCTCTATACATTCAACCAGGGAAAGGCAAGGGCACATTTTACAAACTGATCCTCAGCATCTCACCCTCACCTAAAAATGGGTGGCCCCATGCTGAAGAGGCCAGGAGAGGCCCAAAACACAGCAGCAATTTCCTATTTACAATTTTGCAATACCAGGTGTAATCAGCTGGTTGCCTCAATCTTCAGTTCGTGATTTCTCAGCAAATAAATAATTTCTTGTACTTTTGTACAAGATGTACAATATACATTTCTTGTACTGAGCAAGGGTTGAAGTGGAAAAGTCACTCACCTTTGGGGGACCCTGTCAGCTCATCTCCTGTCCAAGTGCCATGACAGGATCTTTCATGAGCAGAGGTGCAATGGCCCTTCCCCCGAGCTGTGTACACACACTGCAACAGTATGGATCCCATTGTTCTGCTGAAATACCAGGCATCACAAACTGAATGAGTAAGTGTGTGACAGGCATTTTAAACATCCTCTTGCTAAGTTTTTATGTCAGAAAAGCAGCAAAAGCAGGGAGAAGGATATACAGAAACTTCTCTACTTTTTGGCTTTCACCTTACTCAGTTCTTTTCTACAGTCATGAGCTCCCCTGTTTCTACAGCATCTCTTGGGGGCTGGTGCTTAATTTGGCACCCTGACACCAACAACAAACTCAGTCCAGCCATCCTGGGGGGCACTCTCCTAGCACCACGCTAGGCAGGGTCCAGGAGCAAGGGAACACACCAAACAGACATGCCTGCAGGCTGGCTCGCCGTTTCTGAGCCATTGCACAGAGGCTGGAAGCAGAGGAAAACCTGGAGCTAGAAGGAGAGCTTTGCTGCAATACACCCACTGCTCACAAAACTTCTCAGCTGCAGCAGCTGCCATGAAGTACATTCATAGAAGAATAATGTAGTTCTCCTATCTGGGCTTTAGCATTTGGTGAAAGCAAGTCCTGATCCCGGGGACACTTCACCCATCTCTGCAGAGCCCTTGGTCATGGCAGTGAGAGGGTGTCTTTTCCCTCAGCAGGGTCTGAATGTCCTTGTGGTGTGGGAAGCACTGCAGCCACCTCAGTCCCCATCTCTCGCCCCCACAGGGAGGTGGGCTGCCTGGTGTCTGCCAGCCACTGAACCTCCGCCCTCATTTCCCAGAGGGGCATTTGTTAGCTTTCCTCTCAGCAGGCCGTGTCTCACAGTGAGTCACCTCTCCTGGGGACACTGTGGTTTGTGCCCTGACCTCAGGACCTCCAGGATCTGCTCTGGGTGGGATCAAGACACTGGAAATGGGGAGAGATCCCATCACCTTCTCCACAGTAGGGGCTTCCTTCACATAGGAAATGCTGCCTAAAAGCACACCCATGAGAGCCAAGCAATCCTTTGGTAAACCCATCCAAAGACAGGGAGCAGAAACCTAAAGGACTTTCCCACTGTTATGGGTGAAGCCTGCTTGTCTTTTACCCCAGGTGGAGGGAGAAAATTTCAAGCAGCAAATATCCAGGAAATTTTATTTTTCTTTTTTAGTATTGTCCCAGACATGACAAGAACCACATCTCCTAAATGTGTGGCCTTAGTTGTTTATTTGAAGGTGTAATTCTCTTCTATTTGACCACTGTTCTTTTTTTAAACCACTTAGAAAAAGACTTTTTCCTCATGAGTAATAAATATGTGGCAGCTATTTAAAAAGATTTCAGTCTGGGAGCTGGGTCTTTTCTGCAAGGTCTTTATATAACCCTTTATGTATTCAACCTAATATGTATAATATAATACAGTTAAATATGTATTCACAATCTATATTCAAAATTACATAGATATTTCTTCATGCCTTTATACTAAATTTTTCTATCCTAGCTGTCTTCCAAAGTAAGGCAGTCAATAAATAATGGAAGGCTGATAGCATAAAGAATTTTTTTCAGAGAATTAAAAAAATTATTATAACTCATGTTACAGCAGGAATGGAGCACCCATTGGTGTAACCTAACTGTTTGTTAGTCAAAAACTCCCCACAATACTGGGGAGGGGACAGGCAGTTATTCAGGTAGACCAAAGCATCACCCAAAGCACAAAGCCTCTTCACAGGGTGAAGTGTAGCTGCAACAGCAGCACTTCGTGCTGAACTTGACCTTTCCCAACCAGTGTCTTCCCTTGCTTCCTATTTGCTTGCTTATTTTCAGAGCTCCATGAAAATATTTCTTAGTTTGGTATCTTGACAGAACGATGTTCATTCAGCTATTGGAGCCTAGTAATTCCACACTCTCCCAGCTTCTGAGCCCAGCAGAAGAGAAAAGGGAATTTCAAGAGACCTTGAATTTCTACCTGCTTTATTGTAAAAATTAGCATCTAGTTAAGGAAGGAATAAAAGGAAATTTGCTCATGTTTCTCAGGGTAAAGGTTCTGGGAGAAACTTGGACATATTGGTAAATATCAAAGAGTCCTGAAAGGACAGAGCCATGGTAAAGAGTCTAATAAATTTTACTGCTTACATAATTACTTGACCTTGGTGTCATCACTTTCAGCACGTTTCTTCAGGATTCAGAGGCCTGTGGAATCACCCTGTTGGCAGCTAGCATCCACCTCAAAACACTGAAAGCTGCTGAAGAGCCATGTGAAGGGTCCTGCACTGATGCCTGCACATGGGTCCTGCACAGAGCCCTCAGCTCCTGACTCCCTCACAGGCTCTCTGCATGATCTCAGCACAGAAATGTTTCTTTTACTGCCTCTACTCAGCATTCAGATATGAGATAATAAATCCACTTCTCATTCTAGGAGAGGCTTATTTGACAACTTCTTTTTCTTGGCAGATGAGAATCCATTGCTGCTGAGGCAACAGAGCAGAATGGGAGCCAGACTGCCAAAGGGATGCTGAGGACAGCATGGCTCTCAGGTGCATCTGTCTTGTGTCGTGAGAAGGAGGCAGAGAGCAGGCTTACAAGGCAGGGAGGCCACAGGAGGAGATAGGCAGGATACACCAGGGCTTCTGGGGTGATTTGGTGCTTTGGTGCTTCATTTTCACTTTCAGCCAGCTACCAACAGCCAGCATGGTGAGCTGTGGTCCCCCAGCTGCAAAGTAAACACGTGTGAGAGAACGACAGGGGTATGTTTACAGTACATAGCCAAGTACAGTAGACTTCAGAGGACAAAAATACCCAGTGGAAAAACACATGGGCTAAAGTAAAACTTTAACCATCAGGGGTTGCCTAGCCAGCAACATGTGTACCCTTCACAGGCTCTCCTGCTTGCAGAGAGCTTTGAGGCTCCCTTGGAAAACTGCAGCACTTTTTGATTAGTGGCTTCTCTACCCCAACCTCTGAAAATTACACCATAGGTCTGCTTCAGATTATAAACTCATTCAATGCAGAAAGGCATAAGGAAGCGTGGACAGCCCATGAGGCAGAGAGAGCCCACAACATCCCCTGTATAATCCCCCCAAGAGTGATTTCTGAGCCACTGGGGGCTCCTCCTGAAAAAGACTTATCCCACAGCAGAAATTAGCATGTCCATCTTTCCATCCCAGAGCGATGCAGAGAGAGGTGGAGCCTAGCAGGTGATGCATGGCACTGTGCAGCCCAAAGGAGTGAGCTGGTAATTTCCAAGCTCTCCTGCAAGCTGGGCAGCAGGGCAGAGCCCTGGCATGCACTGAGGGCTTTCGGCAGGAGCAGCAGGCTGAAGGCAATGGCTCCAGCCCAGAGTGACTCCCATGGCATCACTGAAATGAATGGAATTGCGCCCGCTGAATTACACCCACTCAAGCTGCACTGGGCTGAGGCACTGGTTGAACAAAACACTAGAGCACGTGCTTAAATTTAAGCATATGAGTAAACAATTTTGGGGCAAATACTTACATGCTTGAGTGCTTTGCCAGGTAGGTGCTGTTCTCAGCAGCACACACCTGGAGTGAGGTGGTGCCATTTTTTTACGTGCTCACTTTTCTGACTATATCTAAGCAAGAAAGGAAAGTTTCCACTGCCTGTGGGCCAGCAGGCACTTCAGGTATGTGTAAGGTCTTAAAAAAAAAAAGAGACTTCTTTTTAATCTTATCTGTCTCATTATCACCCTGACATTTGCTTTGGCTTTGAGTTTAATTACGTCTTGAATTGAACAAAGGTACAGATAGGGCTGAGATAATAAGAAGCCAGTAAAGCTGATGTATATAGGAAATAGGGCCTCCCTGAAGGTGTTAGTCCATGCAAGCTGACCCCCAGTTATGAGAAAGAAAAGCTGATAAGGGAGAAAGCAATTAATCAATCATTCAGGAAACCTGGGGATGTGTAAAGAGGTGTCTGATGTTTGCATCTTACCTACCACCTGGGCTGGTACAAATACAGCAGACCCCATTTAGATAAATACCTGTGCATCAGAGCACAACCAAGCAAACAAAGGGGAGCTCTGGGGGGAAAAAAGAGATGGAATAAAGAAGGGAAATTAATATATTACCATGGAAAGTCAGTATTCAGAGCAGAAAACTGCACAATAGAAAGGAAACATTATCAGTCACCAGAAGCAGAGATCAAGACCCCCACGGTGCCCCAGGTGCTCTGTACACATAGTAATTAAGCCTCATTCCCAGAAACATTTCAGTCCAAGTAGACAAAGATGGGGAGGGGAAAGCAGGAGCAAACACTTGTCTAACATCATATGTGAAATGCAAGGACTAGGAAGAGGACTAAAAGATTGCTCTTTCTGGGTGCTACATGAATAAAAGCTGTATCAGGCTTACAGCCACAGAGAGTATGCCTACACCACTGACCCTCTACAGAAACCCTGCTGTTCTAGAACAATTTTATTCCATATTTTGAAGGCTCCCTGATCCAACAGGACACAACCCCCAGTTTTTCTGCAGCTCTTCCTTCTCAGTCTGTTTCTGGACTGGGTTCCTGCTGGCTAAACAGAAGGGATGGGTGACTGGGAACTACACAATAAAAAGTGGTATAGTTCAAAGTATAGTTTAAGTCTGCACTTTTGCAACAGGCTCTTTAAAACTGCTGAAGAGTCAAGTAGAGTCTGTTACTCTGAGGTGCTATCCATTTAAAATATTTTCATTATGATCTGAGCACAAAACAAGGTTATGGTGCCCATTCAAAATCCACACCTGAATGAGAAAATGTAATTTTGAGACTGCACCGTGGAAAAATCCTGCTGACATTTTTTGCTTTGACTTTATCAAACAAATGAAAGAGAAACACAATCTTGTCAAAATAAAACATTAATTTAATTTTGATTTCATCAGCTTGACCCGTGTTACAGCATGCTTTGGAGTCAAAACAGTAAGGCTATTATGCCATGACCCGTCATAATATTATGGCATGGAAACCTAATAGACAAAACTCAAAGACTTCTATAAAGTGTGATAAAAGTCAAAACAAATGTTTCAATAAGCTGGAAATACTTGTCCCTTCTTTGAAAACACTGTGAGAACCAACACCTTCTCACTGAGCATGTCGAGGGTACGGGAGCGCTGCTTTCCCACGGAGTGGCACTCAGTGGCCAACAATAACCAGGTCTGACTGGCACAGGTCCCCAGTGGCTCCACAGGGAATAAGAAAGGTGGAGCCACAATTCTTGCTGGTCTGTGTCTTCTCACATGCATTCCCCAGAGACACATCACATACACAGCCCTTCCTTTTCATACCCAACATAGAGATTTATATCAGAAGGGTTTTAAATGGGGCAGTAAAGCTTGGGCAGGGCTTTGCTCACCTGCTTTGCTGTAACAGTCCAAGGTATTTATATTTTTCAGGGATCGTTTGTCAGTGGCCAGAGCTACTGATAGAAGTTTTTGTCACTTCTTGGCTGAGGAAGGATAGTCCCCATCATCACTACAGGTTTGCAAGCAGAACTGAAAGAAAGAAGAACCTGATGATTCAAGTCCCTACTAAAACTCATTCTTCTCCCACACAGCTGTGGAGTTTGCTCCTGCTGGCACCACACTGTATCACCAGGTTGGCAGGGGTATCTTGATGGCCTCCTCTTGTTCAAGGACCTGTGCAGACATGCTGTAAAAAGCTCATGGTTTCAAACAATTTACACTGTCATGATCTGACCATCGTGCAGCCTTCCAAAGACTGAGGTGATTTGGTTGTGGATTTGTTACATGGCAGAGGTGTTCTACAATAAATGTGTGAGACTAACAAGAAATGGAAATGCAGAAAGCAGCAGCAGAGATGTTCTCTTGCAGAAATAACAGTATGTGTTGAACAGGGATCTCAGCAGACAGTATGACTTTGGAGTACCAGAAACAATGGCTTATTTCCTCTCTAGAAACCATAATAAAGGATGAGTTTTATGGACAGACTGGTATAATTGTCCCCCAGATAAATCCCCTTTTGCCATGCAGCCAAGGTAGGAAAAACTGCAATGCCCTGAGCATGAGTAGAGATGATACCTGGTTGTGGAGGGTTTGTTACAAGATTGTGAGTCTTCAGGGAATTCTGCCTTACCAACCTAAAACCAGCATTTGTGATCATGCTTTTTGCAATGGATTAGGACTCATCTTTCTGAAACAGGAATGGATCGTTAGGTAGGGACAGTTTAGCAGAACTCTATGCTAATGAGGACTCGTGATTGTTTTCAGCACAGCAATTGTGTCTCAATAGCTCTTCCACGTGGAAATAGAGAATGTGAGAATCCTGTGCAGGAGAAGAAACAAACAAAGTTTACTTTTAAGAAGGAATATCTTAAAACAAGGGGAGACAAAAGACAGGAAGAGATGGGAAAGTTTGCTGGAAGAGCTTTGCTCTTGGCCAAGGATATTTGAATCCAAGGGTTGCAAAGACACAAAAGTCCCCAGGGAAAGAGAAAAATCACTTCTGAGTGATTGACATTTTACCTGGATCTGTTGGTCACTTCTACTTTTTTGGAGTATCAATTTGCCTGTAGAGCATGTGCTCCTTACTCTACTGAAGGGGTTTCCTAAAAGAGTGAAATCAGGATTGTCTTTATTCTCTGAAGAATATTTTACAACCTCAAAGTCTAATCACTTGGGTTGCTGCCTATTCCTGATCACCTTATCTACTGGGAGCAGCTCAGGAAGAATTCAGCCAGTGTAGGTTGGCTGAATTCCTCTGGCACCAGCATCCTACTGTCAGATTGCTGTTTTCTGGGACAGGATGCTACTGCCAGAAGTGACCTAGTCCAGTCCTCTTTCAAAGGAGGAAGGGATCAGAGATCACTGGGAAACATGAATGGAAATGAGATGATTCGCCTTGTAGGTCAGAAAGGAACTAGATGCCTTCTTCTTGTCCCTTGCTATTTTCTATGGCTGTCAAAAGTTATTAGGACATGAGCTCAGACTAGTGGCCCATTTACCCTGCTAATTATTTTCTGCCTGACAAGAAATACTTAGGGAAAGTATATTAAAAATAGACTTGAAAAGAGTCATCTTTTTCTTTATGTATTCCTTGAGCTTTCAGCAAACAAGACCAAAGAGGTTTCCTGAGTTGAGCAATGCAGCAAGTGCCCTGTGGTTTCTACCCCCAAGTGCATCCTGACCTCCTCCACACCTCCTGCCCTCTGTGATACCCCACAGTGAGCTCCATCTCAGGCTGAGAGGACTCCTGTAGAATTCTGTGAGTGTGCTGAAGGCTGAACAGCTCTGACCTACAGAAACTGGTGGGACTCTGCTGTGGTCCCTTCATTGTGTCACCTCCTGTGTCACCTCACTGTGTCACCTCCCTTCTTTGCTGCCTTCATTCCTGTTGCATCACTGCAAGCAGGAGAGCTGTGATGGAGGACATGGGCTTCTCAGCTGGTTGTTTCCTCTCTCCAAGTCTGAGAGACACCATCCATCCATCCCCACCCAACCAACCTCAATAACTGAGTTGTGACTTTATTAGGAGTACTGTTCTCCAGAGCCTTGGGTTTTTTCTTTCTCTTGCTGTGCTTTTGTTCTGTTGCATGTGCTTAGCACAATAAAATAACACTACTAATAAAAAAGAGAATGAGACAATGCTCACAGAGCTCTGTCTTTTCCATCCCCTAGCTCCTTGAAGTGGTACCAGATGTTGTCCCACAGCAGCCTCCTGGCTGGTGCTTCTTGGCACTACTGATGTCTCTCACCGCAGCCTACTTCAGGCACAGCTCAATTTTTGGCTCTCAAGGCACAGGATTGGAATGGCTCTTCATTTCCACTGTGGAGGGAACAACCTGTAGCAGCGCTGTCAGGCACTCAAAAAAAAATTCCCTCAAGAAAAGGAGCAGGAAAATTAACAGGTAAAATATTTAAAAGTATATGAATAACAGAATGGAGAATTCTTTTCGGAGGATAAGGCAGTTTTGCCATAGCCCTTCTCAATCAGACTGAATTACACTTACAAAGTATTTTATTACTAGAAGCTTGTTCAGACTTGCCACAGGTAGATCAAGGAAAATGGCCCAGATTCAGTGCTTTGGGATGGATCCACAACCAACATTTGTCCAAGCAGGTAGGTAGGAGAGATTTGTCAAGGCTTCAGTGGATTTTAAATAAGGCATTTCATAAAGGTGTTGCTGAACCCTGAGCAGGAATGGGAGCCATGGTCTTCCCTGCTCTCATGAAGCAGGTCTTGTCTGTGTGAGCTGCAGATTTATTGATAGTGGAAGGGCATCCTTCTCCCCTGATCACCCTACCCACTTTGAACAGCACCAAGTGTTTCCTTCAGTGTAGCCACAATGTTTACATTCAGCTGATGAAAATTTGGGTGAAAAGCTATTCATTTTATTTTGTCTTTTTAAAATTTCCCTCCATTTTTTGATTTTCTTCATGTTGCTTGGCTTGGAGGTTGTCTAGCTTACAGATTGAGTAATGCTGCTCTAGATCATGGAGGGTTCTGGAGATATGTTCCCATTTATTGCCCTATTATCCCAGGGACAAAGGAAGTGGGTTTTACTGATGAGTGCACTTAAAAGAGTCTGGGTGTTTAGAACAAGTTGCACATCCAGCTACACTAAAGTAGAACTTAGAGAATATTTTTCCTGCTAGAAGTCCTTCATTCTTGTTTTAAGGTATAGTTTATGTTTGAGCACATTTTTTTTTCCAAGAAGTGAGACATCTTTAAACCACCTTTGCACACACAACTGAAATTGTGGTTCTGCAATGCAACCTGGATTTTACTCCCCTCCGGGTTTTCATCAGTCATTTGGATGGAAATTAGAATCTGCAGCTCCTAGGCTTTGAACCTGCTAACCCCAAGGAAAGCAGATGCAGGTACCCATGCACTGAAGACTGGCTGCAGTGCACTGGGAACACCAAAGAGTAAGGCAGAAATGTGACTGGATGCAGCCCATAGTGCAGTGGAACTTGAGAGGCTTATCTATATATTTATCCCTATGTCTCTAGCTATTTATATCTATCATCTATATACCTATGAGTGTATTTATAATGACTAGAGATGATAGTAAAGCACATACATGTGAGAGTATTTTAGGCAACAAGGAGGCTAATTTACTAAACCAGATACTCTTGTGTGCAGGCAGGAGCTCCTTGCCTCAGACACCTCCTGCCTTCCTGTCACTCACATACCAAGAAACACAAGTTATAAACAAGTTCAGTTGCTATGGCTCATGCTTCCTTCTCCCTCTGGAGTGATCCATGCTCTTTGACATGGTTCCAACTGCCCTCCTGCCTCCGGCTACCCTGGCACTTGGAGCAGCCTGTCAAGGTCACCTCCCTGCTGCCGGGCCAGACAGTGTGAGTGCTTGCAGCCGTGCTCCTCATTCTGCGCATGCTATCCATCCCCTGGAGGGCCAGGCATCCGCCAGCCAAGGAGATCTTAGCTCAACCGACCCGCTCTCTCTCTCTGTCTGAATTCCTCCCGCGGCTCTTGTTTCTGGTCTCCTTCCTCCTCTCTTCCTCTGGCTGGGATGCCCCCTAGTCTGCCTAGGAACAGCAGAAGATGCATCGCTGCTGGTCAAATGCAAGCCCAGAGCTGTTTCCTGGAGGCGCTCTGCACTGCATGCTCTTGGAGGCAGCCCTTTGCAGTGTGCTGCCCTGTGCTGGGTCAAGCAGAGCTGAGGAGAAGACCAGTGCAGGAGCAGCTTCAGCAGTACCAGTCGTAGACACTATAAGGTGCTCTTTGCTTTGCCACATTCTGTTGCCAAAAGTTGATTTCAGCTGTGGGCAACGTGTCAGCGTTTATCCTGCTTGACTGAAAAACTGAGCTAAGAGAACATTGTCTCTGATTACAGACAATTACACATTGTTGCTTTGGTTTGGTTTTTCAAACTGCCTTTAGGCTCCCACAGCAAGTTTCGGAGGGGCCAGTACCAACTTTCATTGGACCTACAGATATGGGCAGAAAAAGCAGGGAAGCGTTCGGGCGCCCCTCAGGAGGACATATATGGACAAAAGTTCACTTGTTTTTCTCCACCCATAACATCTGATCCGGTAAAAGCTGTCATTCTCCCCATGTCTCCTCCCTCAGTTATGTCCAAAACCAACCACAACACCACAAAAGTTCCTAATTCCCAAGAGATACCCAGAGCCTGCAGTGCCAGAGCATGTCACTGACCCTTCTGCAGGATTGCTGGATCTGACAAGGGTTTCATCAGGACATCCTGCACACAGCCTCACAGCAGGCCTGGGGAGAGGTTTCACAGGACAAAGGAGCACTTGGAGAAATAGCAATAAACCAGGAGTCCAAGAGACACCTTATGCACACATGGTATCAAGCCATCTCAAAGTTTGTGTACTGATGCTGCTCTTCCCTACCCCGGGCTGATACAAAGCATCTAAAAACACACATTGATAATATTACCTTTGGCATTGGTCTTGCTTGTGCTTGATGTCTCTCCTGGTTTGGCTGTTTCTGGGGAACCTACAAACAGTCCCATACCATGAAAAGACAGGATAGAACCACGTGCACTAATCTATCCCTGACTCCTAAGTGTGCTGTTGAAAGGTCAGCAGCCAAGGAATGAAAGGTGATGGGATAAAGCCCTGCCAGAGGCCACTCCACCCATCTGTGATTAATCAATCATCATCTCTTGGTTAAATCAACCACTTTTGGTGCTACCTCTAAAAACCCTTGGCACACCAAGGTACACTGCTCTCTATACTTCTGGCCCCATAGGCATCCTGTTTCAGCCCAGCCTTCCATCTGTATGGGAAGCAGCACCTTGCCAAGGCTGGTCACCAAGCCATGATCCTTGTCCTTTATGTCAACTTATGCTTGTTTCTACACCAAGACACACAAGTGGTTCAAGCACACATGTACTGGCAGAGACAATCTGGACCTGATCCTCTCTGTACAGACTCCAGAAGCCCCTGGGGCAGGGCAAATGAGCATGGACATGACGGGAAAGCAGGCAGGCTGCTGTGCCCATGGCCCCGAGCTTGCAGGCCACTCTCAGCCCAGTGCTGCACCAAGCAGGCAGAAACGCAGCGCCCTTCGCTCCCGGCTGCCCAGAGCCTGCCCTGCTGGCTCAGCACCGCCTGCCCGGGGTGCCCAGCTGCACATCCAGCCTTGCAGAAAGCTCCTGTGGTGCACGTGGCTCTGTCACTGCCTGGGCTGGAGCCCCCCGAGCAGCTGAGGCTCCCAGCACCGCTGCTGTTCAGGTCTCCTGTGAGAAGGGGCGAGGCAGGGGCTGAGGCGTGGGACCCCATGAGCTGCACCCCAGCCTGCGCATCAGGCTGCACTTCTTGCTCTTTCATGTCCATCCCAAGTACAGCATCCTTCCCACTAAATTATAACGTAGTAGGAGAGGACGTGACCAATTTAAAAGAAATATAAATTTACATTTGACGTTTATGCCTGAATTGCACTCTTGTTACAGAATTGGCTCAGTGAATCCCAGTGCAAAGCTGGTCTTTGAGTTTACATTTTCCAGTTTCACTTGTTAGATTGGAAAGAAAGGAAAACAATAAAGATAGTGAAATTCCTCTTTTTTTTATTTAGAAGGCAGCTAAAATGCTCCAGACTTTCTGCATCCCTTCTCCTTCTGAAGTCAGAAGGGGTTGTTCTTTCTTTTTTTCTGTTTTTTCATAGATCATACTCGCAAACTATCAAGTGAGGAGGAAATTGTTCCCCACAGGTAATTGTTTCTTGCATTGCCTTGAAGTGAACATGGAGACAGGCAAGGTGTAGGAAGTCTTCAGTGATTCTCCTGAGAGTCTTTCCCTGCCCTAGAGAGCCCTTTCTGTCTGTGAGCAAGACCACAAGCCCTGCAGCCTCCTCTCAAAAACAGCTCAGAAAACATGCTTAGAATTCTCTTTTGGAAAGGGAAATTTTGCATCCTTTGTGGACTTTCACTTTTATAAATCACACCATTCATTATTTGCACAAACATGAAAAATAGCTCTCCCACCAGCAAACCTGTTTGTTTTTTTTCCAAATGCTCAGCTCAAAATAAGCAAAACAATATGTGGGCTTTTTAATGTAAGAGAAATATATAGCTCAAAGGTTGAGGCTCTTTGTTAAGAACAGTTTCAAAAAGGATGGTTATAAAGAAACAAAAATAGATTTTTATAATTGGAAGTGCCTGAAAGGGCCTAAGTATAGCAGGTTTTATTACATCTCCACTACCAGGTACTTAGGTGTTTCTCAGAACCTGCCATTAGCCAGGTCTGTTGAACAAGGCACACAATTATTTTTTTTATGAAAATGCTGGCACAAGTTCACAAGCAAGGAAGGTGCTGAGCCTTTGATCCCAAGCACCAGGCAGATCCTTGAAAATGTCACAGAATGATTCATGTGCCCAAGAAAAGGGAGATCTGCTGAAGAAAAGCAGGTGTGAGGCTGCCTCCAGCCAGGCTTTGGCTGGTGGAGTGGAGCCATAAGGCTGGGGGTGCTGGGAGAAGAGCTCAGCAGAGTGGGGTGCTCAGCTGCAGCTGTGGGGCAGAGATCAGCTCGCCAAAACTTGCACTGACTTCCCCCTTCATGCCACAAAGAGGACGTTTTTCCCTTTAGGTGTGTGAGCCTCATTTTGAGAGGAGACTGGGTGATTCAGGACAGAAATAGTCCACATGTAGAGCATGGAAAACAGAGGAAGAAAAAACTACTTCGATTTTGCTGTTTTAGTGTGGCTGGTGTGTTTGTATAGGTGGTAGTGTGCCAGAATAGAAGGGATGACAGTGTGTCACCATGCAGAAATACTTTGGTCCTGAAACACGAAGACCAACTTTCTCAAAGAAGGGTGTAAAGTTAGGAACCTGAATCTGTCCAGGAGCACCATTAGACTCCCTTACAAAGACTGGAGAACCTCAGTGCTTGTGGAGAACCAAGACACTGATGTAAGAAACAGGAGATTTCTGCTGGGGACCTTTGCCAAAAATTCCACCACCACTACCTGTGTTTGAGCATCCAGAAAGGATGAGGCTTAGCTGAGGGCAAAGTCAAGTGGAGCTTGGTTTTGCATTGAAGAGACACTGCTTCAAAATCTGCTTCTTTGGGGCGGAGCCTGCCTGGAGTATAAATCAATGGCCACGCTGCATATGTATGTTGTAAATAAGCACTGGAGAGCATCCAAGGCAGCCAGCTTCCTGGCTGAGGCGCCGAGAGTTGGACCCAGCCTCTCTGAAGTCTAAAGCGTGAGATAAGATAGCCTGGGTTAAAAAGCTAACCATCTGTAGCTGGGGGCTGCAATGACCCATAGCTGCTCCGATTTGGCCATGCAGGCTTAGCAACATTTTCCTCACTGGTTTTGGGGACAGCTGTGCCTTTAAGAGGCTCCAGCCTGAACCAGTTGAAAACAGGGCTTGAAAATGCCAGACCTCTGACAAATTGACTGAACACCTCTGAGTCTTTCTTTGCAGTCAGCTCGACAGCCACTGACAAAGCACTTAAAATTAGCTCCCAGGACCGCAGAGATGTCCCTGTAGGCAGAGGAGGGAACATCACAGGCACTGAGCTTTCTGCAGAAGCTGGGTTTGGAGGAAGCCACCAGCCCTGCCGCAGGGTTCACGGCTCCCTTGGGCCCCCTCTTTTGTTTAGCAATGCTGAATCAAGCTGGATGTGCAGCACGGTCCAAGGAGCTTCACACAGGTCAATCTGCTCCTCAGGGCAGCTCTGGCAGAGGACAGCATGAGGGAAAATGATGCAATGGTGTACAAATAAAGGAAATGAAAAAAAAACCCGGAAACAATATCAGAAACCCCACAACCAAAAGCTGAAGCTCAGTTCTGTATTTTGCCCTCTAAATGTATCTGTATTTAACATTGTTAAAGAGGGAAGCATGTTTCCAGACAGCTAAGAATGATAGAGCTGCCCTAGTTCTCTGTCTGGGACTTGCCACTGCAAAAAAAGAGCATTTCTTCCCTTATGGTCTCATGACTGCTTAGCCTGCAGTGAAGCCACCATAAAACATCCCTTCCAGGTGGGGGAGTTAAATATATTTTACTCTTCTCTGGCTTTCCTGTCATGATTTGCAAGGGCCATGCTCAGTGGCCACTGCTTCATGCTGGATGTACATTCCCAAATCCTCACATCTTCATGAGCTCCAGTGGGATTTCCTCGGGACCCTTCACCAGGCATGCCTAGGAGGTGTTCAGCAAGGAGTGGGAAGGTCCAGCCCAGGGGCTGTCAGAGCCACATTTTGGCCTGGGATGCAGAACTGAAGGGCACCACCTCTGCCAGCTGGGAAAGGCTCAAGGAGGAGCAAGTGCTGGCGCCGCTCGCCGGGCCCTGGCTGTGAGCGGCAGACGTCTGTGGCCACTGGATGCCTCTTAACATATTCCAGTGCCCTCAAGACAAGGTAAATTGGTGGTTGAGGCAAAACTCAGTTTTGTGTGCAGTTATACTGCCCTCCCTGAATTCTTGGTCAACCAATTTTTATTTGTTTGTGTTACATATTCATTTCCTTTCCCACTTTAAAGGCCATTTTATGCTGGCAGAAGGTGCCATGCTGGCAGCTCTGGTTGACCCAAGAGTTAATTTAAGCCCTAAGACAGGTAGAATGCTAGCACTGTCTCTTTTTGTCTCTTGCCCGCTGTGATGGTGGCCCCAGGCTCTGTCCTTCCAAAGCCAGCCCAGAGGGAGCCCATCCAAGTGTCCATTTGCCCTAAAGCCTGTCTGCCAGCATCCATGCCAGGCACAGCCAGCAGCAGAGTTTGCACCACTGTGGGCAGCTGCCCACCAGGGTCCAGCAGGTGGGAACCTCATCATGCCAGGACGCAAACTGAGTGCAAAGAGCATTACACACTATTGAACTCCATATTTCTGCAAATATTGACCAAGTCCTCCAGGTGCTGGTGTCTTTTCTGCCCCATAGGACCATCCTGGCTGTAGGCAGAGATATCTGCCTTTTCATCTCTAATGCAGGAAGTCTCAGGTGCTGAAGCAAATTTCTGTGAGCTTTTCAACAGCTTTTCTACTTTTTTTTTTATTTAGCCATTGCTACTCTTATCTTTATCTATTCACAATAATTACACTGACATGAGAAATTCAGCCTGCTAAGCAAGGGGTGATGCCTGGGACTCACTGCCACAAATAACTGTGTACTGGTGCTTCTCTTCCCTACATTACTTTTTTTTTTGGTTTTCACATTTTTTGAGTATGCCCTTTTCCCTGTGTTCTGGTTCAGAATAAAGCCTTCTAGGACCTTGCCTGCATCTATTAATTAAGCTTCTCTCTCAGGCTATATCCATCCATGACTTTGCACTCTGCCCAGGCACTGAGCAAGCACGCTCAAGACCTCTCTGTGTGCAGAGTTGAGTGAAGGTTGCTTTCAAGGAGTTATCACCTTGAAAAACCCAAGCTTGGGTTCCTTTAGGGTCAGTGCTATCCTGTGGTGTCTGATCAGTTCAGAGTTCAGACAGTGTATCAGTATCTGGCTGCAAAACACCTCACAGACGTGCCCATAGCCTGAGGACTAATGTAAGAGTAAGTCATTTGCCTAACTCCTTTACATTTTTTTTTCTCTGACAGCTTTCCTGCCAGTAAGGTTTGACAATCCCTTAATAAATCATTTGAATCAGTTTGCTGCCTCATTTGGAGGCATTCTGGCAGACCGACAAGGTCCGGCTTCCCCTAGTGAAGACAGGGTTCTTTGGAACCCAACCTGTTGCAATCACTTAGACAAATAATAGTTCTGGTTTTCATTAATTGCCTGTTGACACCATGGCCTTTATACGTGATATACTCATCTTGTTCCCACAGTTTGTCCCCTGCACTGCAGTCCCCCACTGTTGCTTGAAAGCAGCAGGTAAAGGCATTTTCATCTCTTCAGCCCCCTTGCTCCCCAGCTGGCTCCCCACACCCAGACTCAGAGGTCTCAGCTCCCTTCAGAGGTGTTCACGTTTTTGAAATCACCTGAAGTGCAAATGGAGAACATGAGCTCTCCTGGAAACCCTGGCGAGTGTGGGAGAGGGGAATGCTATTCATTGTGGTACTGGTGAAGGAAAGCACAAGCAGTCTTGGACCGTGCCCAGCTTGCCAGAGGCAGGATGGAAACTTGCCACAGCAGCACTGACACCTCCTTGGGGTTAAACAAGGTTATGCGTCGTCCTCGGAGCTGGGCTCTGCTAGGTGCTCTTGATGGGAGCTCAGCCACTAATTTGCCTCACAGTGGTTCAGATATTTGGACCTAGCCCCTGGTAAAATATTTACTATGCCTTCTTATCACTTCCCTAGAAGCTTTAGTTGGAGCTAACTGATGCATTAATTCCTTCGGGATCTAAGTCGACTTTTTTTCTGCAAGATCCTGGAACATATCCAACATCATTAAGCAAAAAAAAAAAGCCTTCCTTTCTCAGTCAATTCTTTCAGGCAGAATTTCACCTGAAACCTGGACTCCATCTGGCACTGAGATGGCTGCACGCAGACACTCTCCTCTCTCCTGATGATGGCTGCAACTGTTGCTTTCTAGGCAGGCAAAATTATCCCCTAATGAGCTAATTATCACATCTCCAGGGGCGGTATAATAATTAATGAGCTTAAACAGAGGAAAGGAAGAGCCCAATTAGGGACTGGGGATTGGTTTCTGATGCTAAAGGTGTGAGGCAGCAGCACACAGTGCCTGGGGAGACCGTAGGGTGTATTTAAGGGGAGATGATGCACACACCTGTACAGGGCAGGTGAGCTTGAGCTGCTGGGCTCAGCAGCACTGGGTGCTCAGCAGTACTCAGCTTTCAGGTTCCTGGTTTGCTGTGGTGCTGCCCTCCTGCACCCCACACTTACCACAACCACTTTCCACCAGCTTATTTTTTCCCATTATCCCTTCTAACATGTTCCTGTTTGTCCTTTTTAAATTTATGTGTTTTGGTCTTTACAGTACCTCTTGCTGGAGGCATGTCGGTGTTTTGCCCATCTGTTCTTGTTCTTCATATCCTCCTGTGCCAGGATGGAAAGATGCCTATGGTGCAGCTGAGAATGGGTTTTTTTGTTAGTGCTTCCCAAGCTTTATTACATCTCTCCTGTAATTTCAGCTTGACACTCCAAAGGGTTCAGCAAGGTGCTATCAATGCTGGATCCCATCCAGTCATGCAAACAAGCAAGCCTTCACTCAGGATTATCACCAAGAAATTCCTTCCTAGGATAAATGAATGGCTGATGATGATGAACAGATATAGCCTGCCATTGTCTCCTGGTGTTTGGTAACTATCAGAAAGTTTTCTATTTCATTTAAATAGAATTTCTTATGAAAAAGCCCTTGTGAGCCAAAGCATTAGACAAAGACCACATTCAGCCCCTCCAAAATGTACATGAAAATTGAATTAACATCCTGTATGTTATATACAGTACCTGTGCAGCAGAGGGGCTCCCTGGCAGGCCAAGACAGAACAATGTCATTTTCTGTTCTCCACAGACCCTCTCGAAATCATCACCTCTGTGACTGGACCTTTCCACACAACATTCACCAGAGGACAGATCAGCTGTGGCACAGGGCACAAGCTGACTCTGGAAAGCCCTCACTCCAGTGATGGGCCAAACCATGTGAACCCAATGCGTAAAAACTCAGAGATGATGTCTGAAAGCTTTAGTTATATTATCTCCATCCCTGGCCCCCAGGACCTCTCTCCACTCTCCTGCTTTCGGCCAGAATGAAGGTCATTGATTTCGCTGTACTTAATTGTGCACATCTCCACCTCAACAGACCTGCACACACCCAGCTGCAGTGGGGATGATCAAAGAGCCCATCTAGCTACTCCCTGTCCTGGGGACATAGAGAAGCAGAAGGGCAGGTGAGCATCATGTCTGCACTGTTTGAACTGAACCAGAAATGAGACTCCAGCCAGCACTCAGGCAACCCCTCCATGGCTGGGAGGGTCAGGATGTAGTTTGGAATCAGGAGGGAGAGCAGAATTCCTCTCTGCATCCTTCCTGGATGCACACTTGGGGTCTTCTCAGGTGGTGAGGTGCCACATTTCATTCATCTCCTTGTCCTCCTGCTTTAGCAGCCTGGCCACAGGGTGAGGTGGGGGTAGTGGTGGGCTGGACTCAGGTGGCACAGGGGAGAGGACAAGGGGACAGGGCTGTCCATTACTTCCATTACTTCTCCCCAGGGCTCTGTTGCTCACCAGGGCACACCTGCCATGTCTTTGCTCACCCCATGTTTCATTGTTTGCTTTTCATTACAAGCCCTACATTCATGTGCATCTACCCTAGAAAAGGATGAGCACATGACTGTATAACTCATGGCCCAGGCAGCTGTGCTTCTCAGGCTGCCTGCTCTGGGAAGTGAGCAGCCTGGCCTTGAGACAATATATCTCACAGGTGAGTAAACAAAGGGAGGATGAGCCAGACAGGGAAGCAGGGACTGAGGAGAGGAGATAGAGACAAACACCTAAGCCCAGACACAGCAGCCAGAGGTGGAAACAACAACCTGGAGTCATCTCCTTTGAGCAGGTCTTATCCAGGAGCACCCCATGTCCCCCGATTGATCTGGGATTGATCTGGTAGCACTCCCACGTCTTTCACGATCCTAGGTTTTTCCAGGTGCTCTCTGGGTCTCCATCATCCACCGACAGGAGCTGCATCAGGAGGAGCCATCACCAGAATGCATCTTATCTTCCATGTAGAGTTTGGAGGACCAGCTTAGAGGGCATTTGTCCACCAGGTTGTTTGTCTAGGCCAGAGAGACCTGGCCCTTGTAAAATAACTCCAGGGACATACCATTCCTGGCATCACCAGCTAGCAAGGGCCCAATCATAGAGTACCCGTTTGTAGACAATGGTGCCAGAGTCTGGCAAATCCCACTGTTTGTGAGAGCGTCCATGTGCCTTCCACCCACCAGTGTCCCATCAGGTCTCTTGTTCTGAAAAGGCAGAATTTGAAAAGCAAAAGAAACCCCAAACACTACTTAACAAAGCAGACATTTTCTTCAAACGTTTCTTCATTCAGATTGAAAGCCATTTTTCATGGAAGATTTTTCTTTGTTTTTTTTTTTTTTTTTTTAAGGTGTTGTAAAAAAAAATGTTGCTCACTACACAAAGGCAAAATAGCAGTGGAATTTGCTTTCAGGATTAAGCTATTTGCAAGCAGGGGCACGGGACAGACAAGGAACATTTTTACTTTCCCCTGTGCTATGTTTTTTCCTACAGCTGGGCAAGGGAGATGTGAAGCGGTTTGAAATCACTTTCCTCTGGAATATTAAACAATTTCTAGGCTTTGGAGACTAGGTGTCTGGCTTTGATAAGTATTAATAGGACTGACTGACCATGGTAGAGCTCTCAGAGGAGTTTTTTGTGCAGGTGTCTATGCAGGGCTTTGCTGGGGATTCAGCAGCAGTACAGGAAAATAATATTTTCCCAAGCAGAAGCTACACCAGCTGTGGTGGGGTATGCTTCAGAAAATACCATAAAAGTGAGAATGCAACTGTGGAAAACAGGAAGCTTGGGAGAGCTCAGATTTTGGGGCTGATAGGGAAGCTGTGTGGAAGAAACACACAGAATCTGGGGAACGTTTGCTGTCTCTAGGTCTAACACTTTGGTTTGGTAAAGAGGCACTGGGTTTGGAAACATCTCTGTTTGTGGAGAGAAAATTATTCTTGCCTGTGGAATGGATAAGAATCCAAACAAACAAGGCTTATCCAAACCTTGCAGTAATGTTAGATAGTCACCATCCTTTTGAGGAACTAAATTTAATCTCTGGCTTGTTTCATCCAGATAAAGCTGGCGTTCCTACTGTACCAGAAAATAAGCCTGCCTCCCTGTCTTGAATTTTTTTCCTCTCTGTTTGAAATGCTTTAGCTGACTATGTTTGAGACAGGAGACATTTTAAAATGCAAACAGAAGACAGGCCCCCCGATTCCAGTGAAAGTTATGTACCTATCACAAATTTTTTTGTGCTTAAATGCTCTCCTCTCTATAAATAGTAAAGCATCCTTCGTGTTACTTTCGTGTGAAAGATCCTTCCTCTATCTCTTTGTCAGCTGGATGAGGACAAGACACCCTCAAAACTGTCTGGGAAGATACAGTCCCTGGATTGGATTGTCAGGTCCAATTTGTGACACATAGCAGTATTTGGGTCATTGAGATGAAACATAACACAAAACTCTCAATGTAAGTAAAAAGGTCGCATTTAGGTAAATGAATGAAAGAAAAGTACCATACTCTGAAAATGTTTTCTGGAAGACAGTCACCTCTTCTGGTTCCTTTCAGGACCTTCTGGTGTATCACAAAGAAGAAATACTGGCTTCACTTATTTCATTCCAGATAATTTAAAGTCAAATATGTGTGCACAAAGAAAAGATATATCTGCCATACTTACTTTGGTAAGTATGTCAAATATGTGTGCCCTTTCAAATTTACTTTGTCCTGAATACTGGGCTTAGGTGGTGTAAATATACATGAATCTTTCACAAGGAAGCTTTGCTATCACTTAAGGTAACGCCCCATTTCTGCACTTAGCCCACTCTCTAAGAAAGTTGTGTGATTGTCCTTCTCGGATCCCTCTCAGCAGTTAAATATACTGGTGGTATATAGCAGTCATAATTCCACAGGGATGTGGTACTCCTTGGTCAGCCTTTTTTTTCCAGCTGGGTACAGAACAAAATGATCTGCTGAGCAATACCTTCCTACTTCCAGCATTAGGAGTACCAGTTTCCAGGTGCCAGCCTCTTTTCCCAGCCTGCATCCCCATTTCTGGTTGAAAGCCTTGATTCTGCAATTGGATTTTTGCCAGCTGGGTGCACTCTTGCAAATAACCAGTCCTTCCCATCTCAAGTCTTGCCATTTATATCAGCACCAGAACTGTCAGCTCCTTTTAGTATTTCTCAAATATTCGTGGTTTGCTTGCATATTGTGTCATGGGGTTTTACATGATAATTCCACCAAGAATCACAAAACCATCATTTTTCTCAATTTGAAGATGGAACAGCTGAGTTTAACTTCCCTGACCTATTCTCCATTCTCTAATCTCTCTCCTGTGTCTGCTTTAATGGTCTCTTGTATGTTTTTCTATCCACCTGCACAGTTTCCCCTGATAAGAAACAATAAGTCATTTATAAATATGCTTGTATACATTTATATATTTACATATATCAAAAACATAGAAGTGATCTAACCTCTCAAGAAAAGCCACACACACAACTTTTTTTGGCTCCATTTTTACACAACTTTGTCTCAGTTGTAGTTAGTGGTTTGGCAGATCTTTGTGTATTTTTGGATCAAACACTCACGCCAGGGAACACAAAGGGTCCTGGTATGAAATTCAGAGGAAGACCTCAAAGAGGGGTATTTATTTTTTGTTAAAAATAGTTCAGCCCATCTCTATCTGTATTGAAATTGGCAAAAGAATGGGTATGATTTTCATTTTTTTTGCACTGCTTCATTTTAAACATTTGATAAAAATAGTCAATAACAAAAAAGACAGTTTATTTTTACTGCAATGCAAATTTTTTCTCTGCTGTTCAAGTCCTAGATGACAAATATAGGCCATGAGGATAGCATGCTAAGAGGAAAAATAGAAGGCTTTTCCTTCTCATTGCCACTAAACTGAGCATGTAACCAAAAGCCTGGCAAGCCCTTCATCTGATATCTTCTGTCTTTCTCTGTCTTTCTCCTACCCATACACCACTTTCAGTCCCAGCTTTATATACATTTCCTCATGTTTGTGCTGGTAACCTTCACAATTACTCAGTGTTTCTCTCGGGAAGGCCTATCTTTGAAAGAGGCTTTTGCATACCCATCAAAGGGCATAGGATAAGACATCATTCACAAAGGGCACCTCTTATTTGTTAATGTCCTCCTAGATCTGATTTTTCTCCACCTGGTGTCCTGATTCTGAAAGCTTTGGCTCATGTACCATGAGGAGTATGGTGCAGAAAGCCAACTTTGTGGCAAACAGGAGTTATGTTCCATGTTCTCTCCATCAAGACTCTTCATCCATGGGCAAAGTGGAAGGTTAAACCTCCTGGGTACCTCCTGTACCTCTTAGGGACAAAGACTGCTACCCAGCGTTGGGGTGCTGTTTTTGTGTTGTGTCTAGGTTTTAGGGCATCCATATCTGACTCCAGATCTGTAAGAAGGTAGCAGCTCTGTCAGGAACTTCTGAGGAAACTCAAGCTCTGCAGTCAGCTGTAACCAGGAGCAGCAGCCCATCGGAGGACTGTGAAGGGCTGAGCTCTATGGGACCATGCAAGATTGTGTGTGGTGCTGTACAAACACAGCATAACAAAAGTTAATCCTTGCCCTGGAGAGTTTTGATGAGAGAAGAAAGGATTCTTTGCGAAAAAAAGGCCTCACCCCAGACACTGAAGTGTACAGGAATGAGTCATCTGGTCAAATGTTGCAGTGGTACCTGAGAAAGGGGTGGTTTCTGAGGACTGTGGCAAAACCCCTCCTGGCACAGAATGTTCAGAGTGGTTGAACTGCAGATCTTGCATTGAAAAGTTAAATGTGATTTTTTTCTCCTAGCAGTCTGCTTTATGCAGCATTTTGTGCCATGACCAGCACATTAGCACTAATCTGGTGAGTGTGGAGGACATCAGGAAATCACTGTGTGTATTTTTAGGCCACTTGAGTTCTGGCAGTATATACCCTGGGATTTTAACTCAGTCAACTCCCAGCTATATCATCTTAAGCTATGCTGAATGAAATGGATATACTCTTCCATTTGATACTTTCCACAATAAAGCCAGGGAATTTCTCATAAATCACATCCTTGCTGGAGCAAACTGTAAGGTTGGGAAGGGGATAATGGCAACAACTTTGATTTATTTTTCTTCATCCAGCGTACCTTTCTGATCTTCACAAAAGGACTTAGAAACTACAAAAACTTTCCATAACGTAATGCAGTCATCCAGAAACCAGACAAATGAAAACCACAGGTTCAGCAGAGAGTCCTTGCCTTTTTCTGCTGTGCAGGAGGTTGTTTCTTTTTCCCAGGAAGCATATTCAAGATTTGACCATGCACATGGCACAAAGGGAAGATCACATTTCCTTCACAGGTTGCTTTTGTTAATAATAATTATAAGCCTACACTTAGCCCTGGAGTCACATGTCTACTGGTGAGAGATGGGCTCTGTCTTTAATCCTGGTCCTCCTCTCCCATTATTGTTTCATTGACTGTTATTGACTTTATAGTGTGGCTAGAAGCCAAAAATGAATGTAATGGCAAAACTGGTGGGGCAGGTTTCCCTGGCCAATGTTGCAACTGGCAGAAAAGAAATAAATTAAATAATGCTATTTATCAACAGCCAGGATCCAGGTCCTCCTAGGGTCACTGTACACATATGTTGCAGCTTGAAGACAATGGCCTTGAGGATCCATTCAAACTTGAAAGTGCAATTACATTTCCACAGTCTCACTCCACATGTGAGGTAAGCCCAGTTTACATGGCCTCCAGAATCACTGGAAAATACCCAGCTGAAACGTACTTAGCTTCCAATCTGGCTGTTTTTTTCCAAATCAGATCTCCATATCACATCTTCAGATGCCACTGATTCATCACGACAGTGGAAGAAAATCTCCAGGAAGGACTTTTTGACATGAAATTGTTACTGTCATGTTACAAGCTGGGCAGGAGAGCCAGAATGCAACACAGAAATTTCCCCTGTGCTCTGATCCTGCTGCCACTACCCAAGGGAAGATATTCCCAGGTGATGTGGATGGGCCCTTCAGATCAGAGTTATTTAAAAATATGAGCTGATCTTCTGCCCCAGCAGTCTTAGTGACCCATCCTTAACATGATTCACTACATTCCTGTCACGCAGAGGGATTGGATCCTGCAAGGAAAGGATGCAGAAACGTGATGTGCGTGCACCATGACCATTATTGGTTGCTCCACTATGGGTAGTAAAGTGCCCCACAGAAGACAAGTAGATGATCTCTTGTGCTGAAACTTCAAAGAAAGCTCTGAACTGTCCCCCTCTCTGCTGGAGACAGGCAGCAGACATCCCAAGCCTTACTCCAAGGTTGGACTTACTCCAAGGATGGGTTTAAGGGTAAGGATTTTTCCTTGTTTAGTTTGGGGACATCTGAATCTGGATCATAAAATGAACAGAGACAAGAAACCAGCCCCATTGGCTGAGATCAAAGGGATCCAGCAGATTCGCACCCCTTTCCCCTGTGGATGGAGTCCCATGTCGGGTGCTGGGTGGGCAGAGAGAAGGGATCACCATTAAATCAAACTGGGTATGCACATTAGAGCTCTCAGGAAAGGCAGAAGCCCAGCAAAGAGTGTGATGATACAGCTTTTAACGAATGGTTCAGGAAACAACTCTGATTTTAAACAAAGACTCCAGCCTGGCCAGACTGAACTGCTTCCAGCACAGTCTGGCTCTACTACACTCTGGAAATCACCTCCTTAAAGACAAATGGAGCCACTTACCCAAAAATGAACTTACCTAAACTTTCTTTTGAGGTGTGATGTTCTCATAACATTAACCAATGATCCGAGTAAATGCTTCAGGGTGCTTCAATCAGAATGATATAGGGTGCTAGCCTTAATATACAGCTATCCATGTGACATCCAAAACTGCAAGAGACGGTCTCTGGATTCAGAAAGAGTTACATCCTTTATGCATTTCACATATGACCTGATATTGACAGATAAGAGAAAATGAGCAGTAACCAGTTTAATAGTTGCTTGCTTGCAAGTAATTGTGATTTGACTGTACTTGCTAAATTCATGCAAAGTAAATCCAAACTCATCTACATGTGAATAGCATGAAGTGTGAGGATACTTAGACAAGTTACATGAACTATCTGGTTAGAAGAAAGAATTTTAAACAGAAGAAAAAAAAATAGCCAAGAACATGTTCAGGGACATGCTGGTGATAACTGTGAAAAGAATGAAGAGGATTCTTGAACTCACCAAGGAAATCTAATTGCGAAATGGATGAGGACATTGGCATGAAGAAAATGGGGTGGGAAGTCATATCCC
Source organism: Emberiza elegans (assembly GCA_024865655.1). Classification (NCBI taxonomy): domain Eukaryota; kingdom Metazoa; phylum Chordata; class Aves; order Passeriformes; family Fringillidae; genus Emberiza; species Emberiza elegans. Next base: position 18,652,278 of record JALJVW010002597.1, on the reverse strand, counting down.
TAGAGAAAATAACAGGGATAACAGAACAATAGGTACTGGATTGTGCATTCTTTCAGCAAGTCACACTGGTGACTATAAATGGGGAAATTCCTGATTTAACATCATGTGAAGAAGCACAGACAACAGAAGATTTGAGGAACTCTTAGAAAGGAGCCAAAGAAGAGCCAGGTTGACAGGTTAACCTACCGACAATCCCTTTGGCCCCATCAGTGACAGAACACAAAGATGAACTAACTGCTGTTTAGCTGAGGGAGGTGACATTGAAAGTCTGGGTTTTGAGTCCTGCAGGTCACATCCCCTGTATAAACAGCATGACAAGTGTATTGCTGGTGAGGAGTGAGAATTATTCCTAGCCTGTATCAAGCAGCAGTCAAAGCGTTACACAATGCAAGAACTATGGGTTAAGGAACTACAAACAAGCTTGGCATGTTGCAAAATGATTTAATCATGTGACAAAGAATGTGAGCAGAAGAGGTTTTCCATTTGATTTTATGCAGCCATCAGTCATCTGGGTAGGAGGCAAGAGGAATTGGAAATTCTCATTAGTGAGAAGAAATGTGATATAATCAGCATTACTCAAATCTGCTGGTTTCAATTTGCATGATTGGAATGTTAAAATAACTGGTTATGACCTGCTTAGGAAAGATAGAGTCGCTGAAAATGGACTGTGTGAATCACGCCATAAAAACAGGCTGTAGAATAGGAATTACTCCACAGTCTCCATGAGAAATGCAAGGAAAGAAAGATGATGCTCCAGGGGACTTCCATACACCGTAAGCTCCAAACAGCCACTGAGAAAGCATCCTCATATGGAGGAAAATATAGACTGTTTTCTGACACAAGGGATCATCATGTTCTAAGCTTTCTGGACTTTGTTCTGACAAAAATGAATTAATTACTGGGCTGAAAGTTGACAGTTGTCCAGGTAACAGTGAGTATGACCTGATTATATTCATTATGGGCAAATAAGGGCTGTCCTTAACACTTATATGTGTACCAGGACCTCAAAAGAGCTAATTTTTCAAACTCAAAGAAAACTAGAAATTAACCAGATTGTGAGGAATAACTCAGACAGGAAAAAATTCTGAATAAAAGTAGATATGTCAGGAAAAATGGTATTAGATGGCAAGTATCTGCAAGCCTACAGAGAAAGAACTAGCGCAACATTAGTCAAAAGCTTTGTGGTAAGGTTGAGGGTAGTTATAAGGAAAAAAAAGAATTTTCAGTAAACAGATCAGAAAATAGTTTTTTCAAACTTCAGTATTTTAAAACTGAAGGTTTAAGACAGTAAGAGTGTCTGGAGGAAAACACATTGCCGGTAGGACCCAAGGCAACAGAAGGATGTTTTCAAAAGGATATTCCGAACAAATGCAATTGCAGCAACCACTCAGGCTCATTACTGGATGAAGATAGCAAAAGCAGGAGTGATAACATGAATCAGAAGCAATTCAGTGAATATCCCTTTGGTGTTAAACGTCTTTGGGAATTAAATATCTCTTACAGTGTTTGCAAACCAGAAGACCAAATAATCTGCTTTCAGGAATCACAAAATTGTTAGCTGAGGTCTGTTGGGATTAATTTTGAAACCATGTTGTGAAATGGGAGAGTCCAGAAAATGGAAGGAACGTTAGCACAATGCCAGTTCAAACAGGGCAATCTGGATGAGCAAGGTAACTGCAGATCACTTACCTGAATCCCAGTCCAACCAAAATGGAAAAACTGACATGGGACTCAACTGATAAAGAATAAAAGGACAACAAAAAAGCAATTAGTTCCTATAACATGTCACTGTGGAAAGTATGTCTCATTGAACAAATATAATAGTGCTCTTCTGATGAGTTCACAGGTACGGCCAGTAAAGCCACTAGTCAACTATTACATGATAGTCCCTGATGGAGCGTCTCCCTTGGAACCATCTAACAGTCTGATTACAAATTAGCATAACCAAACATCAAGAAAGGGCAGGTGAAGTGGCATGAAGGACAAAGTGACTGACAGATTTAAAGCAGCTGTCAGCAGAGAGTTCTTGCTGAAGGAGGATGTGTTGCTGGTGAGAGTGGTAGTCAACATTTTCATCCATGAGCCGGAAGCTTGAAATTACCACTGGTAATCATTTGTTGATGACACAAAGATTGGCAGATGGGTAAATAGTGTGGAAAGCATGGCAATCACGCTGCCTAACTGTATCACTTGATAAATTAGGCCCTTCAAACAAGACATGTTTAGAGAAGCAAATGCTAATATATTCATCTAGAGAACATAAGCCACTCATAACAGCCTGGAGATGACATTCTGGAAAGGGATGATTCTGAAAATGATTAAGGGTGGGAAGAGGACAACTGAATGTCCTCAGTCAAGGGCTCTCTTATGGCTAGTACAATCCCTTGAGATATAAAAAGACTCATAGAAGGTGATCTTTCTGTGGCTCTGCTTAAAAATGTCAGAATGCTGCAGTCAATTTTGCTTGCAGTTTTTAGAAGATGCTTAAATCTTGAGAGAGTGTGCTCATAAGAGAACCACACAGTAGTCTCTATGGATGTAGAAAATTTTCTTGTATAGTATAACTTAGGAGAAAAAACTATGCTGCAGGGGACGGCAGGTTTCTTGTCTGTCCCAGGTTTGAAAATCTCTGGTAATCTCCAATGCTTTGCCTCCCCCCACCATGAAATCTTTCTGTCCAGACAGAAAAGGCCTCTGCTGCAATTTGCAGCATTGCTTCTCATTCTGCCATTGTGACCCTCTATGAGAAATCAGTCTCCAGCATCCATTGGAGAGTGCAAAACAGCAAACAACTCTCCTTCAGCTTTCCCCTCTTCAAGCTGAGTGATTCCAGTCCCCCCAGTCCCTCCTCACACACCCTATATGTCCCAGCTATTTCAGTGGTCCTCTGCTGGACTCTTGCCAGTTTGCCAGTATCTTTCTTATAGAGCTCCATTTGTTTTGCCTATCTAAAGCCAGAGTGAGAGAAGATTTAAAGACACGAGGCCTCTGTAAACCATAAGGAAAGGAAGATCAAGGAACTGAAAGCTGAAGCCAGATTAATTGGATTACAGTGTGGGTGCTTAGCTACTAAGCAGCCAGTGCTGGTTCTGGATTCTCTATCTCTTGATATCTTCAAATCAAGGCCAGATGCTTCTCTCGACGTTATTCTCCAGTCTAACAGCACAATCGTTCCCAGGCTTAAGGCAAGGGTAACAAGATGTGAAATTGTGAGATGAGAATATGTGACCTGCAGGACTCAACTGCCTCCAAACTCTGAACTCTTTTCAGAATAGTGCATTCAAGGCCCCACCGAATGTAAATACACAAAACCCAACCAACCAACCAAATAATCATGAGAGAAAAAAGATAAGAAAAGCAGAAACTGAAGATATGGTATATTGGATATGAGAAGTTCACAACAGAATGTCCCTGTCCGAGTTTTGCCTGGTGGGACACCCACTGGCCTTCCCTCAGACCTGTGTCTCAGGGGGTTTTCTTGGCCTCTCAGAAGATCCTGCATCTGAACAACCTCTGTCCCTAAGGACCAGCTGCCCAAGTAATTCCAGTTCCATAAAAGTACTATCTTCTCTAATCAGGAGCGTGTGATTGACCCGAGGCTAAAGGTGGTCTTTTCAGGGAAATCTAGTAGATGTAAGCACACAGAGGTATGCTTCACACACAGACTTTGAACACCATTAGTCTTCCTTCAAAAGCTAAAGGTGGCATATTCAGTGCCCAGAAGGCAACTTCCTAAAAGGAGTAGCTTCCCTTGCTGTTGATCCACGGGGCCATGAAGGAAATATGTGTCAGTTTAGGCTATAATCTCAGATTTAGGAGATTTATAGGCTCAGTCAGTGGAAGGAAGATTTGATGTGATTCACCTAAGCTTCTGTGACGCATTTGGCTTGGTATCACACGGTATTTTTATTAAGGAAATTTGTAATACAAGGCACTCTTGAAATGATTAACAGTAGGGTTTGAAGTGTCATTCTAAAGGGGGTGCTGTTTCTCACCTATTTCCTGAGAATTCCTCCAGACATCAAGGGTCCTCCAGCCCTAGACCCTCTGCTATTTAACATTTTTATTGATAGCTAGAAAGGAGACATAAATCCATTAATAATGAAGTCTCACCCATCCTTAGAGAGGTGTGACATTTGTTCTAGGCATGACAAATTACCATCTTAAAAAGCCTATACTTCTCCAAAGCTTAGAGGCAGGCCAGAAAACTGGGTCAGACCAGAGTTTTAATTTTAGGTAGCTTATTAGGCTAGATGGATCTCACACTTAGACATGGAGATGACACTTCTGGTGAGCTGCACCAAAAAAGAAAAAAAAAAGAAAAAAAAAAAGAAAAAAAGATTGATGTTTTTAGGGGAAAAGAAAGGTGATCATTATCCACTAGGGTGAAAAGCCTGTGAAGACAAAGTGAGATCTTACATTTGGCAAAGAGAGAGTCAAGCTAGAAGAAAGGCAGCAGTCTACTAGCAATTGGGGCAGTGTGCTGAGGTTGTGATGGATTCCCCCCTGTGGAAAATTTTTTGATCGAGGTTGTCTGTTGTCTAAAGGCTCCTCAGCAATCTGAGCATGAAAATTCAAGGTTGCTCAGTAGCCTGTGGCATGTATGCATTAAAATGAAATTATCTCCTTCTGACTTAGAATCCTGTGTGTCCTTTCTATGCCACACCTGCATGCTATGAAGTTCTCGGTGTCAGAATGGGTCTCCTTCTTCTGCACTTTTTACTGAAAAGGTAAGAGTGCAACTGCTGGCTGTTTCTCATGACCTGGCAGGCAAAGCCAACTCATGAAGAGGGCATTTTTTATCTAGTCCCAGTGACTAGAAACAGAGACAGTTGTATAAACACACCAGTTTGACTTTTCACATAGCATGATTTTCTGTCTGATATTTTTGAGATGAAGTTGTACCTGCTTGGTCTGGCAGATTTCTCTCTGGGAAAATGGAACTGGAGGCTTCATCAAACCATAGAGCAACAAACATCCAGGCCAAAATGCAGGCTGTCAGCATGGTAGGAGGAAACCAGGCATTTTATATCGAAGTTTGGAGCTCTGCTAATTGATTCCCTGGCCTTGTACTTCCTACTCAACAAACAGGAAGTGGCTCCAAGAACTCCTCCAGTGAAGGCTCACCACAAGGATTTGGTACAACGCTCCAAGAGAAAGACTAAGCCTTACTGGACTTTTACTTAGCAAATCCCTTGCTAGTGCAGGAGAATATGGACTGAGCCATGACTTGCATGAATCTTGCTTTCTTGTACTTGGTGCTTGTGGCTTTTGGCCCTTTTTATGTTAGTGACAGGTGCTTTTGGAAGGCCAGGATGTTTAGTTTCGGGACGTGTCCCATAGTCAAAGTATGTCTAATGCAGACACAGAGTGCACACGTTCCTGCTAGAGGAGGTGACACTTGTCTGGCCACGGAACAGCAGGCTGGATGACCAGAAAGGGGCCATTATGTTCCAGCACTCTGGTGAGGCCCCCCTCCTTCCCAGGGCTGTCATTCCAAGCCGCAGTGTGACTCTCCCCTGCCAGGGCGGCTGCTGAACCAGCCCTTATCTCAGAGCCATTCTGGTATGCTGCAGAATTAAATGCATCGGAGGAATTCAATCAGCCAGAACAATAGGCTTGCGCTGCTGGCTCGATCCTGTGTGTTAGGAAGCAGTGATTTGTACACAGTATTTTGGAGATTCACGCGAAGAAACCGGTACCTGGTGGTTTGCACACAACAGAACCAGCCACACACATCTTTTGTTTTCCACTTCATGGTAAAATTCAATCTTCTTTCTGTGAGAGCAAGCGTATGCATTCTCACTTTGTCATGGCCATTCCACTAAGCTATTCAGTAGGACAGATTCAGAATAGCAATAGCTGTAAAATAACTATTATATCCTGAACTTGCACAAAACCATAAGCTTGCACTGCAAAGAGGTGACTTTGTTTTCCCCTCAATCTGGTTTTGATGTTCTCTTTCTCCTTCCTTTTATGCAAAGCTCTCCATCCCAGAAGGCAGGCAAGCAGCCAATCCACCTCTCTGCCCCACTCCAAAATAAATGTTAGATGCTAAAAAACACACAAAAGGGAGCTGTGAAAGCGTTTCTGAAAAGATTGCTGTTTTGAGGGTTTTTTTTGCTAATTTTGAGAGCTTTTGTGTGTTTTCCACAATACACTCTACTCTATTTGACTGAGGTTCCTAAACTGTGGTTCAGCCAGACCATCTGATAGGTCAGAGGACATCTGCCACACAGATAGACCTGCTACTCTAAAAATGCCACACGCCTTTCCTCTGCTGCATTCCTCCCTGACAAAAACAACATACCCCGCACTGATAAAATGAGCGCTGGCTCTGTTGAGAGATTTGTCCAAAATACTGGATACTATGTGGTAGATCTGAAACATTGCCTGTTAGATCCATGTCCAGGGTGATGCAGACCTGGCATGGCTCTACCCAAAAGCAGATTCTCAGCTGGAAAAAAGCCCCTGACTGCAGCAGAGCTAAAATGATTTACAGCAGCTGGGATACAAGGGTGCAGCACACAAAAAGGTGTGTGCACACACTGGATGGTCTGCTGGTCCTCTGCCATCCAGGGAGCCATTCCCACTGGCAGTTATTCACTGGCCACTCTTCCTTTTTCTGAGTGGATATGTCTCACTGCCTCATGTCCCACATTTACACCATTATAAGAGGACTGGGAATTCCTGGGCTTTATACTACTCGTACAGAGATGCAGCCCAAAGAACCACACCGGGACATTAGTCTCTCAGCTAAGCAGGCACCATCCCAGTGCACAGCCAGGACAAGACCTGGAGTCCCTGTAGGAAAACTTGTTTCCCAAGGAACCCATTGCGGCTGTGGTGTAGCCCGTGAAGTCAGGGGCAGGAGGTATGTGCTCTGCACAGCCCGTCAGAGCTCAGAGAGGCTCTTGCACTGCTGATGTTACAGTTGCGCTGCGGATGGTCAGTGCCTGGATGGCTTGAATCCAGGCTCCCTCATGAATAAAGCATGCAGGGATACTGAAACTCCAGCTGTTGTGCCCAAATCCCACTGCCTGTTGCAGGGAAAGACAGATTGCTCACAAAAGGGCAAGTGTGAGTGACTGGCCACAGGGATCTGTTCTCCCCAGTCCATCAAATATTTCCATGTGTTCCATTCCAAAATATTGATGTGCCGAGCCTTGGGAGCTTTATATTTAGCAAGAAACATAAATCACAGATGCAAGGGGCAGCTTCTGTAATGCTCCCTGGCTTATCGACTGTACTACTAATAGCTCAGAGAAGCTTGTAAATTGAACTGTGAACACTACAGTGCAAGCTGGGGAAAAAAAATCCATGTACCTCTGGCATAGGCTGGGAAGTGTTTTCTGGTGACAGGTTCTCTGGTCCCTGTCAGGAACCTCCTGGACAGACTCCCAGGACGCTGTAAAGTGCCAGAAGAGCAAATGGGACCCCAGAAATTCAGAAACTTGAGTATGACACTGGTGTGTGGATTTCCCTGGATTTGCAGTGAGGATTTGTGTGTAGGTTTCCTGTTACTGATGTGTTCAAAGGTGAGCCACCAAGCAAAAGAGCATGGTAGATGGAGAGGGTGAAAGGCGGTGAACAGATGTCCCAGCATAATTTCAGTTTTGCTGGAGTCCCAACAGATGCACAGGACTGCTAAGGCACTCCAGAGGTGCACAGAGATTTGCAATATAATTTTAAAGACCACAGCACAAGTCCTAAGGCAGAATGTGATAAAGGAGTCACAGGTCTCTTCCTTATTTTTCCTTCCTCTTGGTTTTTTGTTTTCTCAACTAAGAAGTCTCACACAAGTCCTATTGTGTTTATTGGGAAGCAGTTTGTAAATTCAGTGTTTTGGATAAAGAGCCCTTGAGCTAAGGAACACTCATGTGAGCTGCATCAGCCTTCCCATGCCTGAGAAGGTCAACAGCCTTCCCAGCACATTCAGAAGTGATGCACTTGTGTGCTTCTGCAAGAATGGTTGGAGGCATCCCCTTTGTACTTCATTGTTTTGTGCCCCTGCATAACTCGGTGTTTAGATTAGTAACAATGTTGTGTATTCCTGTAGTTCCATCCATCTAAGAACCAAGAACTGGTTTACCAACATTAAAGCATCTCTCCTTTTGTATTGGAATTTGACACTGACTGATTTTCTTAAAACCAACATTCTGACGTATTTTCCCTCTAGCAGTGTGTCCTGGACTAAGAATTCTTTTAAGCAGAATCTGAGAACAGCTTTTCTGGTTTCCTCTTAAGCTCACAGCAAAACTTGCCAAAAAGGGAAAGTGTGCATCCAAAACAGGGACAATAATACACACGAGGTCCTGCTACATGCAAGAAGTGAACAGCCCAAAGGAAATAACCAAATACTTGCTTATTCACAAGGCTTCTCCACTAGCAGCCAGATTATAATTTCAGCAATAGGAGGTAGCGAGGTTTGGGCAGATGGGATCTGTGAGCTGGCAAGTCTCTCCCAGAGCTTCATTGTGACCCCATGCTGAGAAGCGCTCGCATGGCTGAAACAAACACAGCAGCAGCCAGCCTGAGGATTTGCCTGCTGGGCTGGCTTCGCAGGGGCTGCACCCTGGGGATACAGTGTTGTGATGTTATAGCAGTCAATTATCTCAGACTTAAACACAGGCTCAGCTCTCTTGAAGTCCTTTGTGAAAACTGGTTTTCTGTAATTTCCCAAGTCTCAGGAATATTTCTGATTTCTCCCTCTTGCTTAATTTCTGTTTTGCCCCATAGTCCAGCCAGGACCATCACTGGAGCTTTTCTAGGTATTAATACATGAGTGTTGTTTTGCAACTGAGTGCAATAATCCTGAACCTGAGAAAACTTGTCTGTGGTCTGTTATAAATAAGGTTTCCTCAAGCCCATTTTCTTTTGTTCCTTTAATTGCACCCAGTGCTTACCTTATTTTAGAGCTGGCTGCCCACACAGAAGCAGCATCCACATATTTACAGGGCACAGCTCCTTGGTCTGTATCATACCCAAATCTCACACTGCTGGCGGGCTGACAGGAGTGCGCACTCTGGATACCCTTCTATTGTGCAATGGGATTTTACTCCATTTACTTTCCATGAACTCTGCTAACACTGTGCAGGGCTCTGTTTGTGCTCCCGTGTCTATTTTAAAATGACACACCTTGTGGACTTCTATCATTCAGAATTTTACGAATACTTCACCATTTTTATGACATATTGACTGTTGAAGCTAACAACTACACTTTGTCATGGTTTTCTCTTTCTCTGTTGCCTCTGGCAGAGTTTATTTAAGTCTTTCTGTGGGAATGAAACTCTACTTTTTAGACTTTCCTTATCATAGATCTAGAAAAACATATGGTCTTATAAAACTTGCTGTTCTAATCCTTCTTCACTACAGCCATGATTTTTGCCAACGATTCTTTCTGGCACCCACCAGCTTTCCTGGAGGTTATAATCTCAGCCTGTTAGGCAGGGTTTCTTATCTGTATTATTTCTGTGAAAGGTACTTTAGGAGTTTGGACCCTGTGGTGCTGAGACCTGCATGAAAACCATCTGGAACAGTAGTCCCTGATCCAAGACAGCTAAGAATTTTTTTGGCTCATGCTATGCTTTAATGCCTTGAAAGTACTTTTAAAACTAAATGAGTGTGACCAGACCAAAAGCTTCCACTAGAGGCATTTCTCTGGGTATCTCCTGTCTCTGTATTTACTAGAGATCACAGTTTCATAATCCTGAATGTCTTGGGGCTGTCAGAAGAACAGACTGTCATTCACAGTCTAACAAAAGGCAGCAAATGCCTCGCCTAGCCTGTATTAAATAATATTATAGGTTTACAGGTATTTACCAGGACCATCATGTAACAGATAAGGTTATCCTTTGTTTATTGAGGCTTATTTCCTGGAAATCTATGCTCCTGCCACACACAAACATAAAAAACAGAGTTCAGGCACTCAAAAACATAAGTCTGGGCAGAAATAGCAAGACTTCAAAACATGTTTGAAAGGCAAGAATTTTTTTCATTCTGATGCAGATACCAAGCATTCAGGCACATGAGTGTCAAAGTATTAAACTTTCTTCAAGAGCTTCAGACACCAGAAACATACATTTAAGTTGACAGAATCTCATGATTTAGTGAAACCATTGCCCAATAATGCACCCATTGCCTTTCAGTGGTGTAAAAGGAGCTACTGGAGGCTCGGAAGAGGGTGCTGTCGGCCTCAGGTAAGACGCATTCAACAAGATTGCTAATTGCCCGGACTCCCTGCAGACAAAAGACCTGGACCCCAGGTTGGAGGCCTTGCTTGGTACTGGATGGCCAGAGGCAGTGCATGGAATATTAAGTGTTGTGTAGGCATGTGATGCTAAGTTGCTGGCAGCTTCCCAGAAGAGTCCTATTCTCCTTGCATTCCTTGGATGTCTCCCAGCCACTGGCTTGAGAAAGTCACTAACCTTAGTATGCTTCATTGTTCTGGCAGCGTGTCTCAGTCCAGAGGGTGTCTCGTGATCTCTGCTGACCACTGCCTAGGCACTTGTGCAGGTCATCCCAGAAACAGCTGAGCACACTAATAGGTCTCTGTGGCATGCCCTGTCCCTAGTGCCCACCACCGGGAACCAGAGCTATGGGGTGACCAGACGTATTTCCAGCCTGTCATCATCACTCCCACTAACACCCTCTTCCAGGAGTGAGGAGAGGGGCAGTGGGCAGTCTGACAGGATTTGAGCCCTACTATGAGCAGAGTTCAGAGTTCCCCTAATGTTAGGGAACTTGAGCCACAGGAACACTCTGGCAGGAGCTGACCAACAGGCATATCATCCTCTCCTCAGGGAAAGCAGTGTTTACCCCCCATAATTGCCTCTAGTCCTCCACCTTGGAATGCATGAGGGTGCCATGGCAATGGCAGTGACAGTACAACCAAGACATGATTTCTGCTCTTTGGCTCCCCTGCCAGTGGTGCTGGCCTAGTAATGTGGACACATCAGCCAGAATGCTTTTTAGGGTCTGTTTGTCTTGAGCTCAAAGCCACAAGTGCTCTTTGTAGCCTGTGGCTCTGCCACACAACAGTCCACACGCTTTTTCTCCCTGGGAATCTGGGCTGCTGTTGTGTCCAAGATCCTTCCCCAGATGCCTTGCCAGCATCCACGCCCTTATGCCAGAGCACTTATTCAAAAAGGAAATAATCAAGCAAAGGCCCTGGGCTGTTGCCGAGGTGCAGCTCTGCAGATGGGGCCCGAGGGTTTTTCTTAAAGTCAGCTGCACAGGAACAGAACATCTGAGTACTGATCCCCTCATTCTTCCTCCTCCTTCCCTCTGGTTCTTAAAGCAAGTCCTGATTCTGCCATCAGATCAAATAGGCCAGGGCGACTGGGCGCTCTGTGCTAGGGGAATGTCTCTGAGGATGGGTCAGAGGGAGCAGAACGCACAAGTCCAGTCCCAAAACACACAGCAGGGCTGAGGGATCAGCGTGGCCAGGGTAGCTGTGTTCAGCATCTCTCCAGGCTCGAGCAGAGCCATGCAGGGATGCTGGCACCTCCACACTTGAGGATTGCTTCAGGAGGGCAGCTCCAGGGTCAAGGTCGGTGAGCAATCCCATGTGCTGAGCGGGGACTGTGGGGAAATTCTGGGAAGGGAAGTGAAGGAATGGGAAGTGGAGGGAAGGGAAGGGAAGGGAAGGGGAAGGTGTTCTCTCACAACACAATATTTACAGACATATGCATCAAGATTGGTTGATAGACAGATCTTTGGATGAGGAGGGTGAAGGACACCTGAAGAAGAGACTGAGGAAAACACCAGCCAGTGGAGGATGAAAAACAGGTTTCCCAGAGGGAAGGGGGCACTGAGGACTTGACCAGCTGCTCACACAAGAACAGAAGCAGTGGAAACAGAAAGGGGTGCAAACCCTCTGATGCTATGAACACCAGAGCCAGGACAAGAACCAGCTGATTTGGGTTGAGAAGATGGACCACTTTTATCTCTTCATCATTTCCTGTTGTGTAGAAATTTTATTTGTACTGACTTGGGTTAAGAAATCAGGAAATGCTTCTGTTTTTCAAGCATTATTGCATTATTAGGGGTTATTAATAAGATGACCTTAGGTTTCCATGTGTCTGATACTATTAATCTCTTCAAAAGCTAGGAGAAGCAGGATAAGGTTCAGTGACATTCAGACTACAGAGGGTAGCAGACATTTCTCTCTTGTCTCTTTTTAAATATTCAATAAATAGGTGTTACATTACTCACAATAGGAATGGAAAACCACAGAATTGGAGAGTTACAGAATATGCTGAGTTGAAAGGGATCCATAAGGATCACTGAATCCAACTCCTGCCCTGCACAGGACCATCCCCAAGAGCCACACCATGTGCTTGAAAGCATTGCCCAAAAGCTTTTTGAACTCTGTCAGTCTTGGTGCTGTGATCCTTGGGGAGCCTGTTTCAGTGCCCAACCACCCTCTGGGTGAAGAAGATTTTCCTGATCTCCCCCTAACCCCCCCGACACAACTCCAAGTCATTCCTCCCTTGGGTCCTGTCACTGGGTACCACAGAGATCAGTGCCTGCCCCTCTTCTTCCCCTCACAAAGGAAAAGCGCATCCATTTTAATTTTATCAACCTGTTTAATACAAAATGAAACTCACATATATTGCTGATAAATATTTCAAGATAATTCTCCAGCTTAAATGAAATTACTGATACATCATGTCTGATGGAGGCTCTGAACTTATCTTAAAAAATATGCAGGAAGTGAGAGACTATCATCTTCCATTTCCTGAAAGACATGGATTGGGAAAACGTAGGCTTCAAAATCTGTTCCTTTCATGCAGTGAAATGGAGACTGAGACAGAAGAAACAAACCAGCAAGTAGTCAACAAGCCAATCTGCAGGCACAAGAAGAGTTAAGACTATTAAATACATAAGAGGACATCTTGATTAAGGACTTCCATTACAAAGCCACTTATTCTATGATTCAAGAAACAATAAATCCTGTAGCAGCTCAGATAGGGAGAAGACACAGGGAAGATGTTCAGCTGGTGGAAAAGGCAATGTCTTTCCAGCATGGAAGTCTACACTTTGCCCACTTAGAGTTTGGCTTACAAACAACTGCAGTAAAAAAGCACACATCCAGCAAAGCCTGACCCTCAAAAGTTGGGGTCGACACACTTCCTGTCTCAACCTTGAGTATGGCATTGCACAGCACTTAATCTCATGGACACAAACTCTCTTTTCACAGGGCTTTCGCTGCTACAGCTGTGTGGGTGTTTATTCAGACCAGATATTTGTCCTCCCAAGCTGGTGCGTGGCCTGCAGGGCTGTTTTCCACAAGCAGCCCTGTAAACACCATTACTGAATTACCTCGTGGTCTCACCCTCGAGTCAGAGAGCTTCAAAAAATCGATGCATGTTTCTTCACAGCATGCATGGGAGAGGAGATGATGCTGCCCCATAAAAAGAGAGCGATCAAAGTTGCCAGAAGCTTCTCACTAATTGTGGCTGCCAAAATGAAGGCACGGAGGGCTTAATTTCCCGAAGCTGTGGGCAAGATTACAGCATTTTAGATATTCACTGTGTAGCTCCCACTGGTTTCCCCTCCAGGTACGTGTGCTCAGCGCTGCCACAAATACTGTCTGCAGCAAAACCCACAACACACAGTGAGTGATAGACAGAGGAGTTTGAGTGGGCTCTGCTGTTGCCCAGACAAGGAAGAGAGCATCTGTTTCTCCAGCAAAACATCCCTCTGTCTTGTCTATCAGACACTTGCTGCTCCTGCCATGACAGCCACACCAGTGACATTGCTGGCAGTTGACCCAGAGCAGCTTTCTTCTCCAGAGCCCAATTCCTTCCCAGATCAGCCAGCCCTGTGTACTGAAGGAGGCAGAGGTCATACCAAAAATACCGTATGTGCTCACATATCCAGGGAGCAGCAGAACGTCTCTTGAGCACAAGGCAGAGACATTCATTATGCTTGGCATCTCCTCACTGAGTGAATAACTCTGCAACTTTAACATAAGGCACTGCAACAACAACAAAAAGAGAACCTTTTAGAGAAAAAATGGTAAAAATATTTTGTCACATGGATTTTTATTGATCACCCGTTTTGGCTGCCATAGAAGAATTATTAGTTTCAGTCAAGTAATAAAGGTCTGCACTGCAGATTTGCTGTGTAAAACAAGCTGTGCTTTTCTTCGTAGAGAAGCTACTTGCTAAAGGAAAGGGAATGGAGCAGGACACCAACTTTGACTGTGAGTTTCACAGCTATTTGCAAGCAATGGACAAATAGGAAGGCTGAGGGCTTGCAGGTTCAGTTCCAGGTTGCAGGTAGTCATCAGGGTGAGCCATTGAACACCATCCTGGGGTTACGTCATTGCTCATTCTGGCCATTCACGGTAACTGAAGTGTCTGAAGAAAGGTCAGTTGCACATGAGTTTAGACAGTAGTGTTTGGTACTCCTGGCATGAGTTTGATGCACAGTTGTGGAAAATAAAAATTGCAATTGATTTTGCTAAGTAGCAATTTCAAAGTGATAGCGGTCTTTCCCACACTCTCTGGGCAGCATCCGTTTCGGAATGCCTCAGAGACGTTACCTCATTAATTTTAATGAGAAGCCCAGACGTGAGTCTGACACAACCATAAATTGTTCTTTCCGTGCGTGCATGTATGTGTGTGTTTAAAAGAGCTCCCTGTGTTACCCCATGAAGGACCTGACTGTGTTACATGCTGGTGTTCACTATTTAGGCATACGTCATCCTGGCTGCACCACACAGCTCCCTTTTCATGCTTTGGCCACCCTTTGCAAACTGCCTTAGTGCCTCTCCCTGCCATGCCCTGCATGCACAAACCTCCTTCCGTCTCTCAGAGAGGGGTGAGAGATCCTTCCACTGCAACCACAACTCTAGATCAAGGCCATACCATCACCCCAAACACCCTCACTCAGACACAGCCCTGACAGAAGTATGTTCCCATCTGTCCAACCCCATATGCCACACTATCTTGTTTAAGCCCTACAGACTTCAAGAAGCCCCCTCAAACCCTTTTGCAAGGCACAAGCTTAAGGTTAGACCCACAGCACAGGACTGAGGACAGCCAATGACCCTGTCAGCCCCAGGAAGGGGATGAAGGGATATGACAGCTCACTCTCCTGTTTTTCCCATTTGACCACCCACCCTGCTCTGCAACTGACCTTAGAGGCATGAGCCACCTTTGCCAGGGGAAACCCCTCACTCAGTCTGTATGTCATGGGAGGGATCCAGCTTTGTACCTCCTACTAAGGACCATTGTGGAAAACTGGTGTTGTCAACCCAGACCTTTCACCAGCAACCGTGAGAGCAAATCCCAAGTGTCTGCTGTGGGCAGCAGGAGCTGGCTACATAAATGACATTGCCACACAGTACAAAAGCTGTTTGTCCCTGCAGTGATGTCATTTTATCTTATATAAGAACCAAAATGAATGGCAAGAGGTCACCTCCCATGGTACCTGAGCTCCTAAAATGCCTTCCTCCCAAATGCCTGCATTTCAGAGGTGGCCCATTTCTCCTTACAGAAAAATCATTGCTTCCTCCCTTTGCACAATAATCTTACTTTTTGAGAGGCTGACTCCTCCTGATATGCAGCTCTGCCTGTATTTTTCATGGAGGTCTCTATCATTCCCTTCCTCAGCTACTTGCTAGGCGTTGGACCACCACATCCAGCTATGGACCATTTTCAACCCATCATGAAATTCTGGCACTACCCTCACCATCTCAAACTGAGGATGAAATGCTTGGTTTATTTTTGTAGGTGTCTCTTTGCCAAACTGCTAGCACTCAGCAAATACTCATAATTAAGGTAAGCTTTACTATCTCTCTTTGTGCTTGGTGGCCAGTTCTTGTACACAGTTTGTCAGTCACTTGTGTGTTCCCATCAATGAGTATGTTGTTTTTAATCCATCTCAGAGTATTAAAGGCCACCCACCAGCTCTTTAGAAGGAGATGCTGCATCAGTTAAGTGTGAAGTTACACATACACGTGCCTTGGGATTTCTCCACTCTCTGTGTCCTATTTAGCATTTGCTCTTCTATAAACACCCAATGAAGCTTGGCAACATAGACCCTTTGTGTCCTGTGTGATCACATTTGAGTTCATTACCATTTTGTCTTAATCATAACAGTAGAAAGTCTTCTCTGGTACTGACAGTATTTTCAGAATTCAAGTGCATCTCTTCCACTCCAATATCACAAAGCAGCCTCTCCTCCTGCCAGGCTGGGTACCTGAAGAGCTACAGGTTTTGTCTCACCATCAGGCTGATCAGTTTGAAGTTTTTGTCCCCTCAGCCATACGTGCAATAACGCACTTTGGTTTTGGATGTCTTAGTTTGCCAAAAGCAGCATACTTTTCTTAGTTGGGATGTTTTTATTGAAGGTTTGTAACTAAATCTCCTTTGTCAGACTCATTGTTTTCTGTTGCAATTGCTTCCATGTTTGTTGCAAACCAATCTGTTCTCTGCTTTCTGTTTACTCTGGCACTAGTTTTTGTGCCCTGGAATGCATCTTTAAGTAGATTCACGGCCACTGGCTCACTGCTTGTTAACACTTCCAAGTGCTGGTTTTACTAAATTCCCAAATCTTTGGTGCAAATTGTTAAATTAAGTCCACTTCTAGCAGTAACCTCCTCTTGTGGTCAGTAACCATGAGTCACTCAGTGTCAGATCAGCTGCCAACCAACCATTAATGAGCAAGGTTCAGTTTTAGCCAGCAAGCCGATAAAAGTGGTCAACAGCATCTGCTGACAGCAGGTCTCTTGTGCAGCTGCCTCTGGGATGTTTCTGAAGGGCTGAGAGTAATCTCCGTCATGATGGAATCGGCTGCTGATTTCCCATGCCTCAGAGATAAAACTTGCTTACTTCTGTTTCTTTGAAATACCATTTCCTTCTACATTAGCTCAGACTCAGTGCAACCCAATCCTGACTCTTCACCAGGTTCTTAAAAAGTGTTTAAAAGCCTATGGACTGAATGGGGATTTAACAGATTTGTTTCCTTCTGGAACTGATCAAGTTGCTGCCAGGGGTCCCGTAGTGGAAGACCAACGATTGTCACCTGGCCCACAGTGTGTGGCAGCATGCAAAAAGTAAACAATATGTCCTGTTCAGACTGGTTGCAGCCAGGGAAGCAGCGGAAAAGATTTTCCCTGACAATTGCACTTTCTCTGGTCGTGTTTTTCATATTTTCCCCTTTTCTCCAGCCACCAGCTCTCTGCCCCCTCCCTTTCCTCTCACAACTTCCAATGTGGTCTCTTTTCTTTCCACCCTCAGCATTACATTCCCTTTTGTCTTTGGCTGACTGTGCAGAATTGCCTTCCATCCAGGGAGCAGCAATTCTCCATGCTTGGTGAGCTGCTAACAGGGCTCTGTCAGCAAAGCGCCCGGACAAGCCGCACGGTGATTGTGAGCCCAGATTTTGCACCAGAGAGAGGGAGAGGCATTGCATGGAGCATCCACCTCCTCTGCAGCTGAGGGCTGCTGCTTGAGTTGCCATCCCTCGGGTGCAAGTGAATCTCAGATTAAACTGGACATGTTTTCCAGTTCCTGCTTTTAAAAGTAGAACCCATTTAACTCAGCAGACTGCCCAGCTGGAACAGGCTATTTACAGCTGTACCTGAAGCTCTGATAAGATAATGGATATGTTGTAAATACCTATCATATTATGTTGCTTTTAGTTAGTGTTTGGGATCACATGTGAAACAAATGGCTCCAAGGATTGAATAACATCTCTCAGGGCTCCTCTTCAAAGTGGGCCAGGGATCTCACAGGATTTTTTAAGTTTGTTTGTTTTATTGGAAATTTCCTAGGGATCTGGTAAAATAATCTGATTCCATGGAAAAAAAACCCCATGTATTGCAGCTCAGATCCAAGGCAGGCAGTCAAAGCAGGCCATTTTCCCCACTTCATTCATTTAATAGGTGTATATTTCATTAAGTGAGATTGGACCTGACATTTATTGAAATTATTAAGGATCTGGTAAAGGAGTGAAGTGGGACCGTTTAGAATAAGTAAGAGAGCAGAAAGCACATGTGCACATCATAGAGTAAAGAGCACTTGTTCTTTCTTCCTCCATCTGCCATCTAGAAACAGATATGTGAAGGAGGTCAGGGACTGGCATGGGTTGTCTGTATTCTGCTGCAGATCTGTGTGTTACAGACAACACAGGGAAAAATTTCCAAGGGGATTGGGTGGGGGTTAGGCTTGCTCTTGGAAGGGGAAAGACAGCAAACTCCAGCTCTTGTTTGGGGGTGGGCAATTAGCCATGTCTCCTTCCTTGCACTGCAGTCCCTACAGATTATCAAGAATTGCTCGCAGGCCAACCTTGTGCGGACAGCTCCCATGTGGCAGGAGGCAGCTGGGGTGCTGCTCTCCACAGATGGTCAGCGCGGCTGCTCTCATGTCCACCGAAATGCTGTGCAGAACCCACCCCTCAAGTAGGACTCCTTACAAGGCCCACACATTGTTGCACACACAGACTGCGGATGAGCTGCAGCCAATGCTTGATGCTCCATTTGCTTTGTGCTGCTCCTCTTGGAGAGGAGGAAGATCCCATTAAATGTGCTCTGTGCTCTGTCATCTGCTCCAGTTTCCTGTCCATGGGACAGATGTAAGAAGTAGACAGTTTTAATCTTTGGGGCTCCGTGTAGAGCTCATCAGCAGCTGTCCTGGGGTCTTTAATAAGGCTTGTTTATTTATTTAAGCAGATTTTTCTATTTAATTGCTGGGGCCATCCATCCTTTGGTTCCGTGCGTCACTGTGGTTATATTCACACAGACACTCCCAACCTGAGGAGCTGGATAAAAGTACTCCCTGAACGATGCCTGAAGCAGAGAGGAAGACATGGTTCTTTCCCCCTAGGAAACCATAATCAAGTTCATATGTGTCAATTAAATCCACTGTTGTGTTTGTGTATCCTGTAACTGCTGCTTGACCCATGAGGTGAAACAACTGCAGAATACTCTGCAGAATACTGGGAACTTATGGCACCAGAACTAGAGCACAGCAAAGCTGATGGAAATTCTGGAATATTTATAGGGGCAACAATGTTGGCAGCTGGGCTGTTGCTCCAGGATTCAGGGGACATCAGCTCCCCTCCAGGTATGCCCACCATGCCTTTCATTTTCCCTCCTACCTTTTGTCCATCTTCTTGGAGGAACAGACTCTCTCCCTCATTTAGAGCCCATACAGAGTGTAATGTAATGGGGCCTCGACCCTGCACAGCTCCAGGCCCTGCCTCCATAAATCAAGTATAAGAATGGGATTACAGCACTGTCACCCAATAGTAAAAACATATGTTTCAGGTCAGAGACATTGAAGGGCAAGAATTGCTCATTAAAGAAGAGAAAAAAATGGGATTTTAAACTTGACATTATCAGGGAAACATGTTCATTCATGTTTACAGAGTTATTGTAAGAGCTTCCTGCAATGCAGATATCCTCTGACAGCAAAAGTGAAACCACACATAGCTGCTCTAGGCTGGCCTCCAGGGCTGAACAAAGCCCCCAGGACAGGAGGAGGATTCGGGGCCCGGACAAAAGCCTGGGCAGCATTGAGCTCTTTGGCTGACAGGAGCCTCAGTGTTAAGTTTGTGTGCCACACATTTCCCAGCTAGACCTGAGCTGCTGGGCATGAGCCTCCAGCCCTGCTGCAAGGCTCCCAGCCCCCACACCAGCCCAGAGGCTGGATTTGGTGCTGCTTTAGCCCCACTGCTAACCCGTGGATCTTTTCCCATTTTCCACTTGAATCAAAATGTAGTTCAGGGGCAGGGGCAATCTCCAGTCTTTGCCAGCCTCAAAGGAATTCTGGCCAGTACTTCCACCTCAGCATACACACCAAGTGTCCCAATTTCAGACAAAAAGTACTTTCTTTTGTAGGTTTGCAACCTGGCTTTTGCTTTCCTAAGGAAGAGATTTCATTAAAGCAAAAAAACATATCTAAGCCACTCTCAATGATAATCCAGCTCTATGATAATCCATTTTTGTTTGTTTGTTTGTTTGTTTTTGAAAAAAAATAATGTTCTCTTGGGCCTGTAGAGAAACCTTGAATAGCACAATTCTTGGAGAGCCAAAAAAGGAGACAGGGCAGCCCGTGGTGTAGCTCTGTAAGTCAAGTGTACTCCAATCTAAGTCTGCTTGGGTACCTGGCATCCTGGTGATGCATTTGAATGGTGACAGGTAAGGGTCAGGTGGGAGTTCTCCAAAAAGGGTGTGATACAGAGAAATCAGCCTGTGTCCTTGGAGAACTGGAAGCTGAGCCCTTCACCTTCTGAAATCTGGGAAATATTTGTCTATGTCTTGTTGGGAATTTTGTTACTCAGATAATCTGTGGTTTGAACTTGGGACATGTGGCCCTGCTGCAGAGGGGAAGGCTGCTCCTTCCCTTCAATATCCTACTTAAAAACAGAATCACAATTTCTCAAGGCTATAGGCAAGGCAGAGGCAAGAGCAAATGAAGGGTCTGAAACTCCTGCTGAAAGCATTAGAGACACTTAGGGAGACCTGAGTTCAGCTTGGCCAAATCCACTGAATAGCATGGGGAAGGTCATTTCATCTCTGGTTCCCTGGCTGTAAAAGAGAAGAAAACTTTTCCCTACCTCAGAGTAAATCCCTTGGTTCTTGTCAAACACTTAACTACTACAGCAGTGAGGGCCATATAAATTATAATTACACTGAGTGTCTGGTGCTGCTGCCCGGAACTAGCACTTCATTCTCTAGTGCACAAAATTTCTTTTTGGTGGTGAAATTAGCTGCTGCTGCAACTCTAATTAGGTTCCCTGTTTCGAATGACTCATTTGGCATATAGGAATCAGTTTTCTTTGTCTCTAAAGGAAGCTTGAAATCCTGTTTTGAAATTCAAACCAGGTTATATTTGCCCAAAACACACAGACCCCAAAGTCTGGTTAGGACAGGGTGGGGAGCGGGAGTGTTAAACTTAGAAATGGATTTAATTAACCTTTGCTGTTTATTGGTTGCTTCCAGAGTTCAGCCAGGTTAGGAAAAGAACAAGGAATGGGTCACCCAGTGTTTACACGGGGCTTCTGAAGAATGGCCCAGACACTTATTCTCCCCCCTTGTTTCTTTAAACATTCTGAGTTTAAAGTTGTGGCTTAATTTTGGAGCCAAGGAAGGGGGATGTTGATTCAGAGAATGGTAAATAGGTAGTGGTAGGAGGCAATATTAACTTCTCTGTGTTACCTTTAACACTAGTGTATCCTTCCTCCTCCTCAGCTTGCTGCATGCTGGAGGTGCTGCAGGAGACTCAGCCTTAGGGTGACAGATCATTTCCATGCTGGCTAGTATTTTGATTATCTGTCTTCACACATGGGTCACCCCCAAATCAGTTGTTCATTGTAAATTAAGTTCTTCTGCACAATGTCGCAGAATGAAAAGTTGTTTTTCAGGATTTGATCAGCCTGATCAATGGTTTGGATCAAGAACCCATAAAAGTCAATTAGACTGGCATAACCAGGTCGGGAAGATCCAACAGTGGCTCTGAAATTTAGGAGTGACAGGAAGGTTTGGTGATTAAGCCAGCAAACTGCACAGCTGAGTGGGGAAAATGAGACACAGCACCACTTCTTCAGCAATTGGCTTTTGGTTTTTCTGTCCCTGCTTCGAGAGGAGAGGAGAGGAGAGGAGAGGAGAGGAGAGGAGAGGAGAGGAGAGAGAGGAGAGGAGAGGAGAGGAGAGAGAGGAGAGGAGAGGGAGAGGAGAGGGAGAGGAGAGGAGAGGAGAGGAGGGAGAGGAGAGGAGAGGAGAGGAGAGGAGAGGAGAGGAGAGGAGAGGAGAGGAGAGGAGAGGAGAGGAGAGGAGAGGAGAGGAGAGGAGAGGAATTAAGGAAAATCAAACACACAAAAAGAAAAAAAGAAGAGTTTCACACACTTAAAAAAACAGTGGTTTGAGTTCAGTATGCAACAGATTCCTTCCTTGAAGGCCTTGTATTAGGCTTTGGATGGTATAAATCAATACACATCCTTTGACTTTGGTGAATATATACTTATTTGCATCAGTTGGGAATCTCATCTCATAAGCTAGTGAAACAAAAGAAGAAAAAATGAACAAGGAGTTCAGTTTGATATGGAGATTGCAGAGTACAAAGTTTTGGCTCAAATATTGTTTGTAGGGACAGGACTGTCAATCTGCAATAAGTCCATCAGTTTCCAAGAGGAGTTTCAACTAGTGATAATTTCAGACTGGGAACTCAGTAGGGTATAGGTGCGAGCAGCTGTGAAGAAAGAAATGCCCTGCAAACAGAAGGAAAATACCTATAGCAGACAGAAAGAAAAAGAATATCAAATATCACAGGCTGCCAGAGTGTAATTCCCTCTAACAATCACCCAGAAGATACCCCATCGTTTTGTAATGATTACAAGCTGTGCATTGAGCTGGAAGTGGAGAACAGAGGGTCCAACAGTGGGGTGGGTGTGATGTCCACAGTCATGCTTTGTCTTCTAATGAGGGAAGGGGGGGAGGTGGGGAAATAAGAGAGAGAGAGAGAGAGAGACAGAGAGAGAATGTGAAACAAAGGAAGAAAGAAAGGAAAACAAAGAGTGAATGACCTTTGTGACATCCCCAAGCCACAAAAAGCTGATTCTGATTGACTCAAAGAAGGAAAGAAAGGAAAGAATGTTTTTTTGGTCCAATAAGCTCAATGAAACAGGGTCCAAAAATGGTTACAGGACAGCTCAGGACACTGAGCCAACACATGCTCTTTTCACAGAAACAGAAACAGGAATAGTTAATTTCTCTTTGTGGTCTGTAATGTAACAGGAGTCGAGAAGGTCTCTCATTACACTTTTGGACAGCATCTGGGAGAGTGAAACCTCTAGTCACGGCAAAGCACTTTTGGAATCCAAGTGAAGATGAAGATATCATGGAAACTTAGATCTGGACGGTCCAAAACATTCCTTCAGCCTTGCAGTGGAAGGCCTGGAGGTAGTGCATGACAGTAAGTGGCAGTATTTGCAAAACAGAACGAGCAAGCAAACTTGCTCCTTTCTAATTATGGAGGACAGCAGTTGATTCAGCCTTAAATAGCCTCTGAAACAGGAACATGCAACGAGAAAATTTCCACTTGGACTGAAATTTTTCTTGGTGGAAGCCAAATTCTTGAGAAAATTAGATAGACTGATAAGGTTTTTCAGATCTCCTTTGGCATGGAAAGCCCAGGGTTGAGCAACTTCGATATATTTATTGGGCAGGTTCCAAAACATTTCAGTGCACAGATGCTACAAACTGTAAAAATGTGTCTACTGATGATATAATTGTCTAGGACAGAACTGTCACTGAACATCAGGAATTGTGTCAGCCTGTGCTTGCTGAAGTTGCAAGTGGAGAAAGGTTTCAATTAAGCAAAATAAAATTTCAGCTGAATTAAAAAAAAAATAAATAAGAAAGAAAGAGACAAGGAAAAAAGTCCCAGTTGTTACAGATGCTGACCTTAAAATGATACAGTTAAAGTTCTGTCTCTCATATCTGTTGAGTTTCAAGTTCATGGCAAGATTTTCACAACCTGTGTGAAATAACTTCCCAAACACTGCCAAGGCAGTGACAGCACAGCAAGTTTAACCACTTGTAGTATGTACTGATATCAATCTAGGCTGCATTTTTAGGGTCCTATTAAAAGCAACCAAGTTCTGCACAGATGCTTCAAGTGGTGACTTGGGAGCTCTCCTTCACCCAAGATGTTGCACAACTGAGTAGATGCCTGTAGTGTATGCAGAGAGAAATGGAGATAAGAAAGAAATGCCTGTGCAGCTTAAGAAAACAATGCTGGGTCTTGCACATGGTTGTCCAGATTTGCCCAAGTCTCCCAAGGGTTATAAACAATGCAAGCAGCCAACAGTTCCCTCTGGAACTGGAAGAACACACTGCAAGCCTTGAGTTGACGACCCAGGATATGATTTGGTCACAGCAGACACGCTGTTGAGAGCATATGCTCCACTTGTCAGTACATAGCCTGATGGTGTGGAACAAGCAGGAGCAACTCATGCAAACACTGTAAAAGCATCGTGTGCTGCTTCTCCTGAGAACAGGGGAATCCTCCAAGAGCTAAAGAGAGCAAGCCTCAGTGCACGGAACAACTGAAAACTCCTATACATGCCTGGTCTCTGCATGTGCACGTGCTTCTGCAATGAAAGAAGCAGCAAGCAGGTGAAGCAGATGAGGGGGGCACACATAGCTGTGTCTAGCTATTTCTGCATTCATTTGGAGTCAGGGGTCAGCTCGTCCTCCAACACCAATCAGTCCAGCCACAGTGAAACCTAAGCCAACAAGAGAGATTCTCTGCTGAAGCAAGTTGGCATCTGTCCACTGACAAAAGCAGGGCTCATCCTTCGGTGATGTGAAGCAGCATAACACAGCCTTGGCTCTGGAAAAAGTCAACAGAACAGCAGCAATCATCAGGAGCTGAGATTTTGGCTCCCTCCCTTTTGTTTTACAGTAGATTGGGAAGGCAGAGATTTTTCCAAAAGACTGGTGAGGTGAATTGGCAGCAGAGGGCAGGGGAAGGGAGGCAGGGAGCCAAGGTAAGGAGCTTTGCTGTGCTCCAAGCTGATGCTGCCAGAGGCAGCAGTGGGATGGGCAAAGAGGAGAAGGCTCAGAAAGCTGAGTGGGCATCTGCCATAAGGGGAAAGAGGCAGGCACCAAGGGACTAGCTGCAGGGTGGGTGAGAAGAGAGTGGGTCCAGGGAACGGGGCCAAGAGGAGGAGAAGGGAACAGGACTCAGCAGCAGGACAAGTGGTAGAAAGGTTTGCTGTCCTCTGACACATTCGTGATGTAACAGCAACAGCTACACCACGCAGCCTTTCTCGCACCACCATTGTGCTTCTTCAGCAAATTTGCTGGTGTGCTGACTTTAGAAAAAGTCATCTTTAAAAAGAGGAAGGGGGTTCAGACGAGGTGGTACCACCTAATCCTGAAGTTGCCCAACACTTCTTATTGAAAGGCTCTTTTCAGTTGCTTCTAACTTTGTCACACTAACCATCTGGCCTGCAATTCCCCATGCTGAGTGTCTGCCTCAAGCTGAATTTGTTTTGTTCAATTGTTTTCGCATTTCTGCTTAAGTGGCATGGCTGTTTCTGAGAACAAGGAGAAGAAAAATGCATTGTTTCCCTCATGGTGAAGCAGTCATACTGGTTTGTGACTCCCATGTCTCAGAGTGGGCACCCAAGCTTGGTGTCAAGGATGTGCTTTTGGAAACCTCATTAAAATCCACCCATTTGGCCACCTTATAAAACTCAGAGAAGCCAACATTTGAATTTTGCCTGAAAAAGAGATGAGTCAAGCACTTGTTTTCTCTGAAGGCTTCTTGGATATCTCTTATGGGTTTGTGCTTCATCTTTTCTGGCTCCTCTGTAGGTGCAGTTGGTGTAGGTCCCTTGTATAGGGACAAAACAGTCGAGTATGGTTGCCTCTGCCAATACTGCTGCTGAGATTTCTGGTTGTGAAAGGGCTGTACCCCCTCTCCCTTCAAAGGTATAGGTAAATTGAGACATAAACTGGAAGAAGCGGGGTGTAGGAATGAAAATATCACATGTGGCATCAGCCAGAGCTGAGAGGAGATGAGGCTACGAGTGGGAGAAGCAAGACAGAGGTCAGGAGTACCACAGTACATGGGGGTGCACCATTCAGAATCTAAATGATAGAAGAGGTGTTAAAGCCATATATTTCTGGTTTGTGTCTGTTCACCTGTGTCCCATGGCAGCCCAAGCTCCAGCACCAAGCCCAGCACGCTCCTGTCCCTGCAGTCTGCAGGGCTGGCGGGCTGCTGCTCTCCCGTCACCTCAGGTGGCAAAGGGCTGGAAATGTCCAGCTCCCTGGTCCCTGGCGACCTGTGCCAGGGTCAGCCCATATACACACCACTCCCTCTCCAAGGAGTCAGAAAGGAGGCTCTGAAACTTTGTTGTGGTTCCCCCCACAAGTCTGTGCAATGGCACACGGAGAGCTCTGTTAAAGCAAAAGCAGCATTATGACTGCACAGTGGAGTGAGGAAAAGCTAATCTGGAGGCTTTCCATAAAGCATTAATTCATCTCCTTTGTGCCTGTGTGTTATAGTACAGCCTTTAATTACATGATCACACAGTGTTTTGTTGGGTTTTTCCCACAGGACCCCTGCATGTTTTATTGCCAAGATGGAGGGGAGTGTAGGAAATGAGGAAGGGGATTGGAGGGGGAGAAGAGATGATCTGATCATTAATGCAACTGAACGCTGCCTAGCCCTGCTCCTGCCACTGAGCCCTTGTGTGCTACTGGCAAGTCACTTAAATAAGCATTTTCTAAGTTGGCCACTAGCTCCCATTTTGTTTGCCAAACCAAGGACACCTGGGGCCAGACTGGCAAAAGTGCTGAGCATTCTGCACTGCAAGCAAAGTTGCTGGGAGCTGTGTCTTCAACATGAAATTATGAGAGTTCCTGGCATTATAGATTCAAGAAATCCTGGTCACTCTGAGAAATTCCCTGCCCCGCACTCTCTGGCCAAGAATGCGTTTTGCTCCCAGAAATGGTTCATAGCTGGCCATAATACGTTTGCCAGAGATTCCCTTTGGGTGGCTTTGATATCAAAACTTGCCAACAAGGATATTCTAGGGACTACTTAGTGCAACTTTTTTCTGACATCTCAGCTACATGTCCTACCTAAAATGGTACTCAAGTGTTCATTTGGTTATTCACAAGCCTTCCACAATAGCAGATATTTGTGTCTCTACACCGTTCTCACTCCCTGCTTTCCTCCCTGGTCCTTGCAAATCTTGTTCCTGTTCCTGTTCTTTTCTGTCAGTAGGTGCCCAGCTTTCATGTTTACAGAAACCAATTGGTTTTGTTATGCGTTTGCAATTTTGTTGTTCACAAGAGTCACGTGCAGGGTAAATTCTCTGCAAAATTAAGTAACATGCCAACCTCTAAACATATACAGCGCACACAGCCAGCAAAATAAAAAAAAGCAAGCTTGTGTAGCTCTAAAGTGAACGGCAAGAGTCACTGGTCACAACTCTAATGTCTCTATTTTAGTTCCACTTTGGTAAAATGGAAGTGCTACCAGCTCCTTCCTCTTTTCATAAGGGCTGTGGTAAGGGGAAATCTGTTCATGTTTCTGAACTGCTCAGATTTAGAGTGAAAGTGTCACAGGAAAGCCCATGAGGAAATGTAATCAGTTTGTGCTCTAGGCAGAGCTTAAGTGGTGTTTAGTAAATAAGGCCTGAGGTCAAGTGATGAGGGTAAGAAGAAATTCTGAGCAGTTACCCAGTGAGCACGTAACAATCTGTCCTATACAGTGATAATCCTGTGACTGTGATACAATGCAGATGCATATAGAAGTTTAAATTGAAAAATGAAGAACTATCACAATTTTAATGTCTTATTTCTGAGCAATTAATATTTCCAACCTCGGTGGTTTTTAATGTAATTATTAAAAGATAATAAGGACAGACAATGTAAAACCAGGTGTCCATCTAGCTCAAATATTATGCAGTTAGCACATTTAGAAAATACTTTATTAGGCATTTGTGCTCTGCAACAGAGTAGAGAACTGGACTTCATAGGATACATTCTACTGTCTGCTTTTGAAAGCCCCAGGCAAAGGCTCTGAAGAGATATATTTGCGAATTTCACTATTTAATACTTCCCCACAATATTTAGGTTACATTTTCCCTGAACCAATTTCCTGCGCTTTTTATATTTTTACATACAAACAAGCACAACATTAAAGACCCATTGTCCTGACTGCACAGAAGCAGTAAGTGTGAGCAGGTATTAACATGCCCCTACAAAGACAGCCAACCAAACCAAGCATGCTTGAGTCATTTGCCCATTGCACTTTTCAAAATCCCAGAAAGGCTTGGATGATTTCAACAAACCCTCAGTCCTTGCTATTGCTTTGCTTTGAAGACCATCCAGGTTATCACCACCTCCCTCATTTGGTAGACCACTGATTTCACAGAAAGATCAACTTCCTGGTCCTGTGTTGGGAGCTCTTTGTGCCAGCAAGACCAAACTCCCCTGACCGTCCTTAGGTCACACTGCATGCCAAGATCTTTCCAAATCTGCTCCATGTATCAGCCCCCCTACCACCTTCCATTTGTTGAGCCCCACATGTGGCTTTAACCAGCATACTCACAAGTTCTTTCAATATCACATCTGCCAAGGGTTTTCCTCCCTTCTCATAGTCTGTGTGTTTCGGATTGATTAATTGATGTTTGTTTTGTGGGGTTTTTTTCCCCCAAGATGAAATGTGGGGGTTTTTGGCTGGCTTTCTGCTCCTCCAAAGTCACTTTGTATTTGTTCTCTGTCTAAACTTGCATTTGCAATTCAGCCCAGTTAAATAGCATTTGTTAATGCCATTAATGGGCTTTTAACTCCCCGCAACCTGATTAATAGTGGAGATATTAAGTACACCCAGAAGTAATGTTTACAAAAGCATCCACGTGATTTAGGAGCATGAGTCCTGTCAAATGTCTCCGTGTCAGCTTTGCCTTTGAAAGTGAACTTCACAGTTTGGCACGGACCCAGAGAGCTGGGAGCATGCTCCATTTCTTTTTTGGGGGAGGGTTGTAAGCTTATCCCTCTGCAGCAGGACATGGGGATGGGCATCAAATCAAATCAAAGTTGATTTGCGCACACGGACATTTTTCCTTCCCTTCCTGGCTGCTAACAGTTTTAAAAGATCTTGTTTCCTGCCTTACACCCTGTTCAGCCAATCTTTTTGTTTTGTCCTTATGTTTTTAAAGAAGCAATGGGGACTCTCTGTCACTTCAGGCTCCATCTCATTTATGCATGGATAAGCTCTCCAGCACTACTTGTTTTCACAACCTCTCTTCCTAAAATCCTTTCATCTTTCCTTGGCAGCCGGAACTCCCTCCAGATTTCTCTTGCATGTACCCTTTCCCTGCAGGATGTGATGACTGAGCATTCAGATTGGGTGGCTTTGCCTACAGCAGTGGATATTGACAAATCTAAATAAATACACCTATATCTGCATGAGGGAGACAGGTACCCACAACAGACAGTGCTTGCTGTGTCCCTCTGATGCTTGCCTTTCTAAAAAGGGTCACAAATGCCTTATCTCAGTTGAGCCATTCCCATCTGACTTTCATGTCCCTGTACGAACCAGTCCAAATTCTGAGGGAAGAGCAAGACTAGACACCTAGCTTCTTTCCTGGCTTCTCCTTCAGGAAGAGATTGTTTACACCTCAGTACATCTGAATGATTTCCCAGAACAGCAGCTAGCTACTTGGTACTAACTCACCCCAGCAGGAGCCACACAGCTCCATCTCACTCACTGCACAAAAGCACTGTAACCCCAGGGTCTCACATCCTGCTCCAGCTGTAAGTTCTTCAGCAACATTTGTGAAAAGGAAGAGGGGCTTTCTAGGCAGTGTCCGCAGAATTAAATCACTGCAAGGCTCCCTGTTGGCGTTCCCTGACCTCAGCTCCACTTTCAAGAACAAACACGAGTTTTACCTCCATCCCCTTGCTGCTGCCCTGCAGAACTTCACTCAGCTGCACTGTGCTCTCCTCTGGGAGCAGAGGTACGGAGCTAGCGGGCCATCTGCTGTGCTGACAGAGGCAGCTCCCATACCCCTCTGAAGAGCCTGCTTGCCTTGATCCAGTCACCAGGTTAAGCCTGAATGACAGCCATCAATGATTCAGCAGAGATTTGGCTTTTGGCTGCTGTCTCATTGTTTGCATGGCAAAAGAATGACATCTCTCATCATTTAGGGGCCTTGCCCATGCTGGATTGCTCTGAGGTTTGTTCTTTGACACAAACTGAGTTTTCAGGGGATGATCATGAAAGACAAGTGCACGCTCTCATCTCCTCTTGCAGCAGCAGAGGAGTGGTACCTCATCATTAGACAAATGCACAGTGTCCTAGCAGAGCTGCTTCCCTCTCCCACAGACAGCTTTTTGTCACCAAGTCATTTGCAAAGACTGAGGTGCAGGAGAGGGAACCTCCAAAATTTCTCCATGGAGCAAGGCAGGGATGGGATGTATCTTGACACTGCATCAATGCTCCATGTTTCCCAACTAGACATAACTAGATATTGCAGAAGAATTATACTATGTAGGAGTCAAAAGATTTCCCAACAGCTGTTCACACAGATGTCCAGGATTGTTTTTATATATTTACATATCTATATCTATATCTATCTAATACATATAAACCCAAATATAAATATTTATTATATTCTATTAAAATTCATATAGAATATATACACAAAATAGTATATAAAATATAAAGTTATATTTATGTATAATATTTCATACATCTAAAGCCCAGTGAGAGAGGACTGATCTCACTCAGATCAGGATCCTCTTGGTACAGTGTGGTTATGAGCACTGCCTCAGGCACTGTTTTATGGCAGCTTGGCACCTCCTGTGGCCCTGCAGAGAGGGAAACCACTTCAGGGAGCTATGGTCAGTGGAAATTTCATGTGTTCAAAGAAGCTTGTGGGGATGGGAACCTGGTGTGGCCTATTAGCACACGGTTCAGGGCCAGAATTAGACCTACACCTATCTCATGGCAGCTGGTGTGACAGAGAGAGGCAGAGTTAGCCAGGAGGGTCCGGGGGTCATTTGGCACCCGGTGAGTGAGTCATGAGCTAGTTGAAGTGGGGGATGGAGAACCACAGAATGTATCTGAGGCACAACCCTGCATGCTGCATGCTGCTTCCCACTGGGGCCCTGCCAAGCACGGCCCTGCCTGATTTTGGACACCCTGCTGTGGTTGTGCTTCCAATAAAACAAAAGAGAAAAGGGCTTTATTTCAAGGAAAAAAAATACCTACAAAGAAATTGAATAAATGCTACTTAAGTCCTCTGTGTCCCTTTCATGAGTTTAATACAGAACACAGGTCCATCTCAAAGTCCCAACACACCACAGGGGGCCTCTGAGAACACCTCTGCAGGAGAGTTCTGTCTGATATCCCCTGTCCACAAGCGTCTCTGAAGCACTCCCTACAAAGGCCAACGCAAACCAGCAGCTCCATCTGAGAAAGCAGATAGGTTTTCCAGGAAAAAAAGTAGTCCATGTTTCTCTTGCTCATTAAAAATCTTTGGCTTTGCTGAATATAGACTTCTAGATTTATACAAAGAGTAAAACCTCACCTGCTCTGTTGCACAAATGCTTCAAGTCTGTGGGAAAGCAGAGGCCAGTTATCAGGAATGGGATTGCTCTGGTGGACCCAGCCTTCCTCTGCCCAAGGGCATCAAGGGCATGCTGTGCACTGCAAACATCAGCTGCGCTTGGGTAAGCCCAAAACCTTTAGGGTTCCAAGCTTCCTTGTCTGATTATGGTCTGACACTGGTTTAGAGGTTGGTTCAAGGAGGAGGGGGTGTGGTGAAGGAGTTCTAAGGAGGCTCTCTGTCTTCTTGGAAAACCGGGGAACCTCAGGCAAGCCGTGCAATGGATGAGGTGTGTCAGTGAGGAAACTGGCAATGCAGAGCATGAGTTCTTCCATAAGCATCACCCTCCTCTCTAGAGCAGGTTTATATGCTGCAAGAACGTCACTCTACACCCTCACAAGTGAAGTTTATTAGCATGCTCCTTATTATTTTTCATGAGGAATTTGCACACATGGGGTGAAGATTAAGGCCTAGCTCCAATAAACTCTGCATCAGCTGTACAAACCTATCCCAGAGAACAGATAGACACAATGGAGCAAGGGCATAAATCACAGCATGGGGAATGAGGGTGGTAGGGGGTAAATCAGGAAGGTCAGAATAGCTGCATGATAAAGGAGGCAACACAGTGGTCTCAAAGGCAGTATTTGTCTGATGGTGCATAACTCACATGTAATTTGTCCCTATGAATAACAGCCCAGCTTCACTTCCATTGTCTTCTCTTTCTTCACTTCTCACCATGACACCTACTGGAAGTGAAACTCAGATCACACTAAGGTCAAGGCAAAAGAGAAAGTGGGACACGGGTGTTTAGGGCTTACCATGTTCACATCTATGTCAGTGACCAATGTCCAACGTCCCAGTGCTTAAGAGAACATCTGCCAATGTAGGCAAACACATACTGAAGAAATTGTTCTGGCAAGTTGATGGTTAAAAAGCCCCACAGGCAGGTCTGGAGCAGGAATGCTCAGGATGAGCCACGGAGAGTTGAGTGGTCATTAGGAAGGCTGCAGCACCCTGATGTCCACAAGACAGACAGGAGATATCAGATCTTCAGTTCATCAGTGTGCTGAGGGAGCACAACCCCTTAAAGTCATCCCTGAAGTTAGTGGGCCATGGAAGTCTGTGGAATGGCATTGCTACCACATCGCAGTATCCTCAGGTGGCCCACACTAGTGCAGCTTCATTCTGAAATTAGGTGCTGATTTGTCCCAAAATAGGTTTTTTGGCTGCTTCAGTGTTGTGAACTTTTACCACAAGCAGAACTCTACCCTGTTGTTTCGATAAGAGACAGAGGATGTTTCGCAAAACTTTGTGGCAGAACATGTAACGCTGACCAGAGGGCTGTCAGATTTGCAAAACTGGGTGAAATGTTGCAAACAGGCAGACAGGCGCCATTGGAGAGCAATTCCGAAAAACGGACTCCCGGACACTTCCCGCTTTCTACCACAGATCCAAACAGCCTCTAGATATGCTTTTAACAAATGCTTCTGCATCCCAAATACTGTCTAGCCTCCAGGGCCTTGAAGCACTGCCCCAGCACCTATGAGAGGATAGAAATAATGAATATGGAAAGTTTACAGAGAGTAAAAGAAGCCAGAGGTTTGAATAGGAATAGAAGTATTTTAAAAAGCATTGGCTTTGCACTCCATAGTTCTGCAGGGAACTTGCCAGTCCTGCAATGCCAAAGACTGAAAATGCCACCAATATATCCCTCTTAGGGGCCACCCAAAATGTCTGAGTAGATGGCCATGCCATTGTGTGATTCCCTAAAATAAAATTACTGTAATTGTGGTTAGGCTTTAGCTATCCGGAGCCACATGAAAGAACATAAAAGCCACAGAATAACTTAGCTACATTGTCTCCTGGGGCTTTGCCAGGGCTATTTCTGAGATGATGAAATCTCTATCTCTGGAGAACTTATGCTCAATTTCAGGTTCCCAGTTATCTGACTTTTTTTTGCCTGGAAAACGGCTCTATCACCTTGAATTCGCTGGTGTTTGTTCTTCCGCAGTCGAATCCTATCATGAAAATGTAATTAAGGATAAGCTGTTCTCTGGCACCAGCCTTGCTCAGGAGGCCCAAGTCCCACCCCAAACCCAGTGCAGTCTAAAGAAGAGGCAGCCTGTTTGAGGACATTGCACAGGAGCTCACGGCCATCCTGCCGAGTCATCCTGATAGAAGGAGCCTCTGCCGTGCAAAGGTGTGCAGTTATTTTTGCTTGGTGCTTCACCACGTGCAAAAGTCAAGCCAGCTAACCCAAGTATAGGAAGGGGAGGCAGAGAAGATCTGCAGTTTGTGGTATGAGCAGCACAAGTGGATGGCTGTGCCCACAAAACTGTTCCAAAGTCTTTTACTACTTGCCACTGTGTGGCTGGTGCCCTTGATTGCTTTTTGAATAAACAGAGCTGCAGTGGCAGCAGAACAAGTAAGAATTATTTCCTACAACTACAATCTGCACATTAGGAAGCATGTCTAATGCTGAGAGACCCAGAAATGAGGATAAACATTGCATCTTGTGAGGGGACTGGTGAAATCCCTACATTAGGGATGAAAATGAGGAAACTGAGGTCTCTATGTGAGGCATTCTAGAAATTTCAGTCTTTCCTTCCCCTAGAGAATGCAAGGAACCCATATCCAAGGGTAAAAAAGTGACCTAGAGCTCTAAATATTAGTTTCAGAAATGGATTGTGCAGAGAGCTTTCAGCAGGTTTATAAAGCTGATCAGCTTTTGAATATAACTCTTGGGCCCTTAAAGATTTAAACATATTAAGAGTCAAAACATGCTGATGTCAACTTTTCAAATCTGTGGAAGTTCCCACTCCCACATCCATGTTTGTTCTCTGCTTCCATTCCTTCACAGAGTTACGCTGGCACTGTGGTCCCACCAGGCATCTGCAGCAGCCTTTTTGCCCTGCTCTTTGTGTATCATTCCTAAGATATCAGAGCAAAGTCAGCCAGTGAGCAGAGTCTGAGTTATTAGATTCAGTCAGCAAATACAGTAGCAGTGTAAACAGCAGACATGTCCAGAAACTCCAGAGCCGTCCCCTCTGTCTCCAAGGCTCACGCCTCTCTTCTGTCCTGAATTTCTGAGTAGTTCCAAGGCTGATGCCAGTTCTGCACTACTCCAGCAGAGCAGGTACAACCATTGCAGTAACCTAAGAATTTTGGTGGCTGGGGAAGAAATAGCCTCCTTTCATCATCTGCCTGTATTGGTGGTAAAACTTTCTCGAGCTCTTCCTCTGATACATGCCCAGTGCTCAGAGGAAGAAGTAAAGAGGGGCACCAAATGCCCCACCCCACAGAGAACATTTGCATCTCCCACTGTTTGCTTAGCCATGATAGTCCCTGGTTAGCAAGCCCTCAAGGCACTGCTCAGGGAACCTTAAGCAGGAGAGTCCATGTCCCAAAAGAAGCTGTTAGGGTTTCTAAGTCATTCAAAGACCCTGATCATATGCTCATCTCCTGTTCTCTTTTTTCCTTGTCTCTTTAGTTGTGTCATCATTCCTTGTTATTTAGGTAGCACATGTTTTCTTGCAGGGGTTTAAATCTCTCATACTGTCTGCCCCTGGTAAAGTTGTCTGGCTTATGAAACTGCCTTGGAAAAATCTTCTGACACGTTTCAGCATGGACCCCATGCACCCACCAGAAACACCTGGTGGTACCTGACTCACTGTTGCATGTAGAGAAGAGTAAGGGGACAGGACCTCCGCACCCCCTGATCAGGAGCTACACACGCAGGCAGGCAAGAAGGTGATGCAGCTGCACAGCTTTGCTCACTGCTGCCCAGGGCATCCATCTCTGCCTTCATCTCCCCTCTGTAGTCACAGGTAAATATGTCACAGGCAGCAGAGGAGGGACCTCGATAGTGCTCCCCTGTCTGGGTGGGTTTCCACCTACTGCAGCTACAGAAGCCCTCCTGTAATTCTGCAATTTTAACTCTTACAGAAAGCGGGTTTTCCAGAAACCCATACTGATGAGAAACACTTGACAATGCAAAAGGTAATGGCTTGAAGACTGAAAGACCAATAAATCCTCCTGCCCCCATTACATTTCTTCTCAGAGCCGGTGCTCTTTAAGGCAAACTTCCAGGAGTCTGACCCAGGGACATGGGACAGCTGAGGCTGGTGATACCACGTAAGTGGCACTCAGGCATTGTGTCTTTCTGCACAGAGGTGAACTATGCTGGCAAATAGGGAGGCAATGTGTAACCTGCTGTGCTAATTATATATACGCCTGTAACCAGGGAAGGGCCTGCGTACGTGCCAGTGCCTGGATGAGCCTGGAAAGACAGACATGATAGGAAAAACTGCTATCTCTCCTTTTCCTTTTCTTCTCCATTCAAAGTACTTACTTACAGAACATTATTGAGGATGGTACTTACTTATTTCTTTGAATGAAAAAGAAAAATTGTGCTTGTGATTTGGGAGGAGAGCTGCCAGAAGAGCAACTGGAGCCTTTCCAACACCTCACAGTCTAGTAGTTAAGCATTGCCTGAATTGGGCACCAGGGAATCTTGAGTCCTGCTTTCTTCCACTCACTGGTTTATAACTCTTGGCATTTAAAAAGGCACCTTGTAAACATTTAATTCATTGTTCCTTGATATATAATTGAATCATTTGCTGGCTTGCCTCGTTAGAGGGCGGAAAGCACCCTGCAAGGGGAAGTTTTCTCTCTTCCCCAGCCCTTCCTCGCCTGCTGGGGTGCAATGGCACCAGCAGCTTGATGCCTTCCGCTCCCCACCAGCTGCTCTCTGGCTGCCTCTGAAGGAAGGGACGTCACCTTGGAGAAAGAAGGTCTTCTCTCTCCGTTGCCAGATGTTCCCTCACTTCTGTGGCACCTGCTTCATGTTCCTTCATCAGTGGTTCTCAGCTGGCTGTTGTGTCAGCCCAAGCCCGAGCCTTGAGCGAGCCCAGCCAAGCCCTTCCCCATGGCTGGCTGCTGTGGGGCTGGCGTGGAGGTGAGGGTCCCTGATGAGAGGTGTGGTCGGTCGCTGGGCTCTGTGGAGGTGCCCTGACATTCACCCAGGCATTCAGCAGGTCCCTGCTGTGTGTGAGGAAGGGATATGCACAGAGCCGTCTCCAGCAGGCCTGGGGTTGGCTGGCTCCCTACTTAAGTCGACGTGGGGCTTTTTTAAAGTGTCTTCCTGTCATTATTACTTACCTTTAACGCACAGGCCAAGGCTTGTTTGATGCTGTGGCAGAAGCCCTGCCTTTCTGTTACACCTCATGGACAAATTAGTGGAGATCTTTGCTGCATTCCAGTAAGGGACTGAAACAACAAATCTGCTGGTTAATCATTTATTGCTGTGTGAACCTGCTGAATAGCAAATATGCTAGAAAGGGAAAAGGAAAGGGCATGGCAAGAGATTAACTGAGGACAGTCAAAAGTCAAGCAGAAAGGAGCGGGGATGAGACTGGAAAGGTCAGGTGGCAAACAGGAAGGTTACTGTAGTGTAAACACTGTCCCTCAGCTCCACAGGGGCCAGATGCACTGTCCTGCTGCCAGTTCAGCCCTCTCTGCTCCATGACCACAGGTACTGCAGGCTGAATGGCTAGCTACTGCCTCCAGCTGAATATGACAACTTGTCTGCCCAGGAGAGATATGTAGATTCACTAAGTTTCTTTCACCTTTCCAGGACTAAGGCTCCCAGTGCTCACAAAGCGTGTACTTCTCCCAAGAAGAGACCTGTCATCCTTGCACCCTTTAAAAATGTACTTCTCCATGCAAAGTGCTGTTCTCACCAAAGGCTCTGACTGCCAAAACCACCAGCACTGGGGTGGTGGGGAAGGCAAATCAGCTTGAGTCAGAAAGCTGATTGTCCAGGAATGGAGTTCTCTTATGGACTCCAGTGTGATAGGGCTGGTGGGACAGTGCACAGCCGTGTCTGTTATGACAACAAATAGAGCTTGAGCAGAACAAATGTCCCCCTCCTGGACACCTGTGGGGTATTCACTTCAGCCCTCCAAAACCTGCAGACCAGTGAGGTGGGACAGTGAACACAGCCATTGGCCCCCAGGCCTTGTCTGCTCCTGACCACCCCTAGAAGGCTGTTAGCCAGGAAAACAGGGATGACCACATGGTCACTGGCAGAATTTACAGTGCATTTTTACTGGCCAGTGGGTGCTGGGAAGCACAGCCCCAAGGCAGCAGGGTCTGAGTAAGCAGCAAGCCCATGCAGACCGGGACAGGGTCTACCCTCACACTAAGCACACATCCAATAGGAAAGCTTACAGGAACAGCACCCCAAAGCCAAGGAAAGGCCTCCATTTAGGCTCCTGTTGACATAGCAACGGTATGACATTGCCAGCATGCCCAGAGCATGGTGGCAGTACCATGGGATATCTGCCCAGGCAGTGGGGTGTTTGTTTTGAGAGAAGCACAATACTGGGTGAATGCCACAATTCAGAGAAACAAGCACTTTGGCCAACATAAACAAAGCAGTTATTGATATATTTACACAGCCAAGGTTCCTGACTTGAATTGTCAGCATCCACTGGACTCAGTTGCCTTTTCTTTGCTCTCCACCTCAAGTCACAGTGTTGAACCTGACACGGGAGCAGCTCTGAGAAGCGTGGTTGATCATCACATAGCTTCATCCATGCTGACAAGGAAGACTCTGAAAAAACCCATGGTGCCAGCATGCTCAAGCCTATTGGCCCCAGCAGCCCCACTTCTGCTCTGCGAAGGGCTGTGAGCATCACCAACCACTGCCCTTGCTCCAGCCACACTTGGATATCCCCACAAGCTTTGGCTTCATCTGGAGTCATAAGTAGTGGAAAGGCTGAGGTGAGTCTAGGTGTCTTGAGGGAAAAAGAGGTGGAGGAGAAGCCTGTAGCTATGGGTCTCCCAGAACTCATGCCCTTCTTCTGGGGTGAGGGGCAGGGAGCAGTTTTGAACACCTTAACCGAGAAGAAGGTTTCCTCTCCTGTAGAACACCTTGTCCTGTTTTCAGCTGGCTAGGAAGGAAGATAATTTAAGAAGGGCAACAGGACCCCATTGACCAGCTCTCTGAGGGCACAGCAGGCTAGTCCTTCAGAGGCAAAGAATAGGTTTTTACTCCTACTGTTTTATAAAATAGTAACAGGTGAAAGAATAAAATAAGTTAGTGCCCATTTGATGGCCCCAGCAGGATTATACTGCTTCACAGTGTGCATGACAAAACCAAACAAACATGTCTACCAGAAACTCTCCTGTATTTGCCTGCATGCAAGCACAAATTGCATGACAAAGTATTTTTGCAGTCATTGCTCTCATTAAAAGCAATTAA
Source organism: Emberiza elegans (assembly GCA_024865655.1). Classification (NCBI taxonomy): domain Eukaryota; kingdom Metazoa; phylum Chordata; class Aves; order Passeriformes; family Fringillidae; genus Emberiza; species Emberiza elegans. Next base: position 18,613,913 of record JALJVW010002597.1, on the reverse strand, counting down.
AATAAGCAGGAACATTTTGCCAAAGTTGAAGATCTCTGTGAATTTTATTCAGGCAATTTGCCTTGCAGCAGCTAAGGATCAGCTGAAAATTGATCAAATGGGGAACCTCCCTTTTCCTTTTTAAGGCTCTGCCAGACTGCAGTAGGGTGGCAACATCAGTGTGGGGAAAAGTGGGAACAGGTGGCTGAAGAGAAAAGGGAGGGAGAATGAGAGGAATGGAAGTGGTGTTACTGGCCAGTGGTCATATGTTTTGATGCCTAACAGAAATAAAATGTTCTGGCATTTCAGTTTTTCCATGGAGCCAGCAGCAGAGGATGTAGTTCTCTCTATGACAAACTTGCAGCCTAGTTCCCCAGAGAACTCTGCTCCTGAGTTCCTCCAGCTCATTTTACCTGATAGCCTCAGCAATTCTGCATCTGGTGTCATGTTACACCCAGACTTCTGTCCGCAGAAGACCAAGACCAGCGGACTTCACATCAAAGCGCAAGCAAGCCATAGGTGTCAGTGTGCAAACCTGGGCTTGTCAAACGAGGCTGCCATCCTGATGGTGCCAAATGAGAGTCAATTCCCTCCCAGGCAAAACAGTGAATGGGGAGGGGGATTCCACATACCTGAGAGGAGATGACGAGGGAAGCAACTGCCGATGTGTGAGACAGGATGGAAGTACTGCCCCCAAAATACTGACATTAACTCCCACCTGAAATATTTTTACATAAACAGAGCCAAAGAGAAAGTCTTTCACAAATTGTACAAGAAATTCAGGAGTAATTAATAATAGAGGAATAAAAAGGTGAATGCTACCTCATGGTAGAGCAGGACCCTCGGCTCCCTTGTGTCAGCTCAGAGCAGAGGGCTGTGTGTCACACAGAAAATGAACAGGCCTTCAGCTCCACTGCTCAACAGGGGGAATCTTGACCATCCCATTCTTCAGAGCTGGCAGCTGAGCCATAAAAAATGTGAAAATCTTTTCCTCAGGGACTTTCTAGGAACTCAGTTCAGGAGGATTCCTGTTGCTGAAAAGGACAGGCATCAAAGCACTACATATCCTGTGGGAGGAAAAGGGGAATTCTTTCACAGACATCATCTCTTCCTTATGTAATTAAAAAAGTCAATGGGAAACAAATCCAGACATGAATATTTATCTTCAGCTTCCTGGTAAGTGTTTTGCTGCTCTAATTCCCCTGGCCTTCTTCCATTTTTTTTTTTTAATAGAGAGAACCCAGATACAGTGGCTCCCCATTAGGACTTGGGCACCTGGGGACATGTTGTCTGAGAACCTGTTGACCCCCAAGCTGTCTGACTGAGCTGACACATGCATCTTCATCTAAAATTTTCCCTGAAGACTCAGCCCTCAATGTAGTATTTTCCATAGAGGGTAACACTGCAGTAATTCTGCTAACAAGCAGTGCTGTGAAACTGCCTGCTGATCCCTTCCCACCCTCATCTCAGGCAGATGTCTGAGGGGGTAACATGGAAAGGGATCTGCCAGCCCAGCTGCATTAATTTGAGACATCAGCAGGACGCAGGCCTCCTGTGGGCCCTCTGCACAAGGGTGACCTTCGTTGCATGAGGCCAGACTGTCAGGGCTTGGGAAGGGCCACAGACACATCCCGAGGCAGCATTAGAGATGGCAGCCTACTGGGCCTCTGCCTTCCCCAAAAAGCTCTCCAATTAGGCTCTGGTAACACACACTGGAAGATGTTTCCCAGAGAGGTGGTGGATGCCCCATCCCTGGAAAAATTCAAGGCCAGATTGAACTGGCCTCTGAGCAGCCTGATTTAATTAAAGATGTTCCTGCTTGTTGTGGTGGGGTTGGACTAGATGGCCTTCAAATATCCCTTCCAACCCAAACCATTCTATGATTCCCTGATTCTATTATTCTTTTCATGGTCTGGGAAAGAAACTCAACCAAGATCTCCCTAAGCAAGCCCCATGTCCCTGCTGCCAGTGCTCCTCTGCTCAAGGATGCTACAACCTACTCTGACTTCTAATATGTGGGGGAGCCCCAGCCCCATGAAACAGACCATAGCTTCAGCTCAGTCTTTTTGTTCTTCACAGAGCCAAGTGTGCTTGTGGAGTCAAGAACCACCTGGTTAGGAAGAGCATGAGTCAGACTTGTTTGCATAACCCTACTTTTCCTGCCCCCGGTCCAAACACTATGATGCTTTACATGGAAAAGGTGCTTTACTTTTACCCCACAGGTTTCCTGTCCATGCAGAACAAACTGTAATGTGCATTCTACACAAACACATCATTCCCTCTTGCTTTATCTGTGTTTATTAGCCCATCTCTACCCAATCTATGCCCTGAACATACTATTATTAGTTTCCTGCTGTGGTACTTTTCCCATTGTACCTGCTTCTTCACAAACATTAATGAGATTAAGGCTAACATGATGAGATTAAGCTTCCAGCATCTGGATCATTCACCAGGTTCGTGCTCAACCTGGGTTCCCACTGTGTCCTCTGGGGCCCCTAAGGTGGGAAACTAACTACTAAATACCACCTCTACATATATAGAGATCAGAGTTAGAAACACTTCAGTGAATTACTCCAATCACCTTGCTGGCTGCAGGTAGAGTTTCCTTTTTCAGCCTATTTTGGGGCTTTGGAAAACTACCACAAAAAAGGAAAGATTATTTCAGGGCAGAGAAATGTCATTCTCTAAAACTTATTCTCAGAAACCAATGAATCATTTTAACAAAAACTGTTTTCCTCTCAAATCATCTCATTCATTAATTAATCATGCTGAAGAAAGATTTTTCCAGAATGGAAAATTTTAAGTCAAATAATGACTGGCAATATTACAAGCAACTGCAAGAAAAAAAACCAAAAATACCCCAAAAATCCCAGAATCAGAGGAAGTGCTGCCTAACTTTACCTGTCACTGTCCCTGATAGACAGATAGCCTTTCCACAACAGCAACACCTCTCCTGCCAAATTTATCAATGTGGTCATGTGAGTACCAACTTAGTGGTACTTCTACCTTAATAAAGACGAAGGAGAGTATTTATTATGGTCTTCTAATGTTATGAGATAAAGTCATGTAATAAGAAATAAGAAAGCGAAACAGCACAGAACGTTGTATCTCGCAAAGACTGGACTTCCTTGTCAGTCAGGAAGCCCAGGTAATTTACAGGGCACATGAGATCAGGAAGTCCATCAGGATGTTCCTGGCACAGATTAGTCACAAGACTATTTATCCAAGGGTCAGTCACATGTGTGGAAAGTTAACAAAAAAAAAAAAGTAGCAGTTAACAATCTGTTGGTCTGTGAGCATAATTGATGTGCTCTGTAATGCTCCATGGAACTCATGGTGCACACACGCATGCCTGTTCTCACTGCACTCCCTTCAAGACAAGAAGCTGATTTCTGTGCAAATCTAAACAGCGAAGTACAATTCTGAATTATAAAACAGAGACTTGGGACCACACTGCAGAACTGCCAACATCTTCTCCTTTACAGGCAGATGGCAAAACTGTCATAATAAGATGCTTGAGGAAGAATTCACCAGTAACACTTGGAAGAGTGTAAAGATCTATTCCTCTTAATTGAGGAAAGAAACATCAAACCTGTAGCCCTAGACTGTAATATCCCCATATAAATTTGTCCCCAGAGATGGGGTAGGAGTCTTTGCATTTGAAAATGATTGGTTCCGGGATGCACCATTGCAGAGTCATGTCTAGCAATCCAAATGTTCAGTCAAAAAAAGCAGGGAAAGATAGTGCCACACCCACCAGCCCATTGGCAGGAGATATGCTGGGTTCCTGCATGGATATGTGCAAATCACCCTTGCTAAACATGAAAAAAGAGGAACACATATTTGGTGTTGGTGGCTGCCAGTGGATTCCCTGCCTCTCCCAAGTGCTGGTGACTGTGTTAAGTGGTTTCTGCCAGAGAGAACATTTGTATCTTGCTCATATGGAATCAGTTTTTACTCATTTCCCTACCCATTTTTACATCTTAAAGGCATGCCATCTAAATTACACTCACACCTTTGCAGCAAAACCCATGGGTCATCACCATGAGGAGGACTCAGAGAAGTGTGCCATGGCAAAAAAGAGGCCACATGGGGAGGATGAAGAGGAAAGCTTTTCATGATCAGTGGCAGAAGACAAGTCTAACAGCGGTAACTGACTCTCAAACCTGGCAACATGGGCCTATTTTAGGTATTCTTTCAGTTCAGCCAGGTATTGCCAAAGCCCATGGCAGGGTTCCCATCCTTTCCACTAACCTAGCAGTCATGCTCCTCTACCCCCAGCAGCCCATAGCAGGGTTGCATGGTGCAGGAGGGAGGTTCAGGACATAATGTGCAGCAACCAGCAGGTTCCAACAACTTTCTCACCATGTTGCATAGCATTTTTTACTTTCCACAAGACTCCTTCTGCTGCAGACTCCCAGGAGAACAGGCATAGAAAGAGGGAGTGTGAGTGGCACCTTCCCCAGATAGATTTCACACTTCTAAGGCACAGAGAAGGAAAGCAGCGTCACTTTGATCAAGTGCCATGCGCTGTGTACAGTAAATGACGATACACCACTCCCTCTGCGCTTGACACCTTGCCAGTTTGGCATACTTACTCCTGATCTCTGAGTGTCACCCCTTTTCAGTAAAGGAAAATATTTTCAAAAGTGAGCAAATGACCTAGGAGCCCAATCCCCATCACTGCTCAGTGAGGCATTACATCCATTTGATGGTATGCATTTCACACAGGTGTTTATCAGGCCAGTCACCCAGATGTGGAGTGAGACAAATACCACCATGGGGAGCTTGAATCTGAATCAGACGCTCTCTGGAGGTGCCCATCAGCCTTCAAAGGGAGCTGAGGCTCACTGTTACACATATTTTGGCCTTTCAGGTCAACTGCCAGACCCTGTTTCTAGGTTCCAGTCCACAGTCCAGCCATATTCTGCCTTTAGTTCAGCTCTCAACTGAGAAATACCCATGAAATAATCTTATTATACATCAGCACCTGATTAACTCATTCCTGCTGAGGAGGACTTTACTCCACTAATGAGCCCATGACTTGGATGGGCTGCTCAAGGATTGCAGCTGCTTCCTAGGAAGAGACTTTTTCAGGCTCTCTTTCTCAGCCCCTCACTGCTTTCCTTCTCACGTGTGTGGCTGCTCATGAAGGGGCTGCCTCTGCCCACCACTGCTCAGAGCCCACCTGACACCTGAGGTCAATGCCACCTGCAGGCTGAGGGGCTTTCTGTTCCCATGCCTTGGAAGGGATGGAGCAATAGGGTCTGCAGCGGTGAAGGTGCTCTCCTTGCTCTCATAGAGGATTAGTGAGCCTCGGAACAAGAGGTCTAAAACCTCTCTATAGACAAAACTATGCTCTGCAATTTCAAACATCAAGGTCCCACACTGTAGCAGATCATGTTCCTCAAGCACAGCAGGGTTACAACAGTTACCCCGTCACCAGCTCCACTACCAGAGCCCAATGCCACCACATTCCCATTTAGGCTGTTGAATATAGATATGCAGCGGGTATTTATCACTCTCACCATTGAAGAATTCCCTTGCATGGGATGAGTTCAGCACCAGCATAACCTATACTGTGTATAACCTGTACCAAACCTGTACCTTGCACTGTGAAGCAGAGATCTTGGTCTCACAAGCTTTAGGGACATTACCCACTGCCACATCAGACCCTGCCCCTGCTATTTCCCATGTTATCTGTGTGATCTGTCAGGGAGCAGAAGCCATGTGAGGACATCCATAAGTGTGAGCACCAGGTTCCCCTAGGACAAGAGATGAAATATTCACTCTGACATATTAAAATAAACCAACCCCTCCTTCTTTGGAGCCAGATTGTGAATATGTAGGGTGTGTGTAGTCAGATGAATGTCATTGCCAGATAAGAACATCCCTCACAATCACGCAGTGTCGAGAGCCCAGCGAATGCCAGCTTCTGATCGCCGTCACATCAGCACAGTGCAGAACAACAACTGCTCTCTTTGCTACCGCCACATTGTGATTTTGCAGAACCTCAACAATCATCCATGATCAGTCTCTGAGACTGTCCACAAGGAAAGACTCTTTGCTTTCTCTTTGTCCATGGCCATACCTTTATCCCTGGTGACTGCAGGTATAAATGTGCAGGGAAGGAGTGGAACTAAAGCCATCCAGTGAGACAAATCTGCCTTACAAAATACTACTTGAGGCATACAAAGAGAAAGCCTATGGCTGAAACCTTTATAAAGTTTTAGTGTAACTAAGCAGGGCAAAGAGTGATCCTATGGGCATTTCTTCGCTGGGATGAGGTGGGCACAGTGGGAACCTACCTGAGCTCTACAGTTTTCCCAGCATTTTCCCTTTTGTAGTCTGTACAACTCATCAGGCAGACTCAGATGAATACAGAAATGACCACAAAGAGCAAAAGCTGTCAAAGTAAACTGAATTACATCTAACACAGAGTCCTATTTCCCACCCTGCTTTGCATGCTCATTTATAGGTAGGGAACAATACCTTTCCTTTCATATGAGTATAAATAAATGTACAGTGGCAGACACAGACATTGTGATTGAGCAACAGGGGAGGATATTCAGCCCTTTCAAACCATGGAAGCAGACAGAGGAAAAGGGACAGTTTGACAACATATGGAAGGCTGTCAGCTGCTCTTTCAAACTGGGAAAGACTCAGCTCTTCCAGTGTAGGTTTAGATCCAAGAGAAGTATTTATTTTAAAAGATAACAAAAGACTGACAGATGTACTGTCAATAATAAGATGGTAACAAGCAAGGCCATGCAAGAGGAACATCCCACCCATTACCCACGTAGCTTCAGGGAGTGTCTCATCCCAATCCAACATCTGCCCAGGTATTTAAGCAATGACTTCAACAGAGATCAGCACTGTGTAAACATTTCCTGCCTGAGCTGGGGCACCACAACCAGACCTAGGGGTGGAATGGAAAGCATAGACTTTGGTTGGTCCACTGTGGTAATGGAGTTGGAGAGCAGCTTTGCCCAGCCACTTTGGGTATGCAGAGCAGGTTTGCATGCTGGCAAGGACCCCCAGCAGAGACTGCCTTCCCCTCTAGGAACCTGGCCTCCATCAAGCACTTGCTGCCTCTAAGCTGTGGCTTTGCTTCTGCTGTGCTGCAAGCCACAAAGACAAGAAACACACTTGGACAGTTTGCTATGGCCACTTGTGCTGGAGTCTAACAGGTGTCCTTAGCATCTAAAATGAAGCAGGAACCCAACTAGGTATCCCATAAAAGACTTTCTAAAGAAGTCTCTTTAGAAAAGGAATCTAATTCTGCTAAAATTCTGCTTTTTCTTCTACAGCTGAAGACAAAAAACACTGGCACAACAAGAGCCAAAAGGAAGAAAGGCAGGAAAACAGGAGAGATGCATCCTGGTCCAGGCAGGAGATGGAGAAATGTCTTAAGGAGAAGTCAGCAGACTGGTACTGGGAATATAGGAATATGATAAAATATAATTCCTATTGCAGAGGCACTGTACAACACTGAGACACACATTTCCTCTGTGACACACAGGGAACAATTTCAGCTGCCTGTGCTCCAATTCTCTTTCTAGAAATGGGTTGTCTGGTGTTCATTGTTCTACTCATGGCTCATAAGAACCAGTCCCAGTGGGATTCAGGTCCTTGCCCAGGTGCTCTGAACACGAGGACCGGTTGATCCAGCCCTCAGGAGAGGAGTATCCCAGCACACTGTGGCAGCTAGTTGGCTGTTTTGAACCAGCCGGCACTCCATGAAAAGAGAGCCTGTATCATGCTCAGTATTCCTGGGGCTGGCCTGGGGAAAGAGACAAGTACAGCAGGGATGGATGGGCTGGTGCCTGCAGCTCCTCTGGTGACAGAGATCCTGTTGCAGTTGTTACCTTGGCAGTCAGAGGTGTTATCTGACAGCATGGGCCTCTCTCACCCCGCTTGTCACTTCTGGTGGTGCATGTGAACAGCCTGACAACCCTAGGCTTCTCTCCCCTGTTAGGCTCAAGGTGTTGGGTTGTGACTCCCAGTGTGCCAGATAAAAGCACTCTAGAAAATTTGCTCCATATAACTGGAAAACTGTTCACTATAAAGCGTCTGTTTCTCAGAGACTCCTCAACACCTCTCTCATTGAGAGCCCCAAGCAACAGGGTCCCCAAGACACCCTAATTTTCTGCTGCAGCTCTGGTTAAAAACCCACCCAGCTGCCAAACTGCCCATCACAAATCAGGAAGATTCAGCTGGTCCTGGGCAACCCCCTTGCCAGCACTCAGGCACCTCTTTTCTCATTTCTCAGTTGAATAAACATGGGTAGACATGAGGGAGTGAGGGCTTCTAGTGGGCAGGGGGTGAAGCAGGAGCACAAGGGGAGGACTCAGGCAGGAATTGTCAGAGCAGATACTTTGCTAGTGCAAATCAAGGTGGCCTCGCTGACTTTGCCTTGCCCTGGCTGGGTTACGCCTCCTGTGCCGTGTTTCCTGAAATAGGGATCTGCCTGTCTGGCTCAATGAGAGCAGGCTGTCCTAGCAGTGTTTAGAAGCTATGTGAGTGGAAAGCATTTTTACACAAGCTAATTTGACATATAATATTTCAGGAACTTACAATTTATTTTTATGGTTTGTTAAAAAAAATAAAAATAAAACCCTGCAGAAAAAGAAAATAAAGGGGGGAAAAAAAGAAGACTGAGCAAATAATAACATGTGTGGGTGGGTTGGTATGTAATACCCCAACCACAGGGCTACAGCAACATTTGGTCCCATTGACCTTTTTGCTTAAATTAAGGTAATTACTCAGCTACTGACAATAGGCTGCTGTGTTAGGTCTGTGGATTTACACATAGAGAGGGACATGACAAATAATTTGACACATGCCAGTGACTTCAGACTTGATCCAAAGTCTGAGGACATATTGTTCTTATGAGCAAAATTATTAAACCTTGATTAAACTCCAAGATCCATAAAGATGGAAATGTGGAAAGGTGAAAAGAGATAGATAGATGGATAGATAGATAGATAGATAGATAGATAGATAGATAGATAGATAGATAGATAGATAGATAGATAGATGATAGATAGATAGATAAGATAGATAATAGATAAACTCTATGTACCTTAAAATAGATCTAGTCAAGCAATTTCTGCTGTAATCTCTGTCTGAGGGTAATGGACTTTAAACTCAGCAGGTTTTATATCCCATGGGGTTTTTTCTCTTAATGTTTCTACTAGGAAAATCAAACCTGTATATTTTAAAACAGATAATTCAGTGTGACTGACTATAGGTTCTGTTGTTAACCTGGCCCAAAATACTCTCAAGTACATTTGCATACTGTGATGCAATGTCTCCTAAGTGTTTGCATTTCTTTCCCATAATATAACAATTTGCTGGTTCACATGAGGAAATGGGGCTACCATTCAACCTGGCTTGTGTGCCCCCATACAAATATTCTTTGTAATACTGAAGGAACACAAAAGAAAGCAATTTCTGCTAAAATGAATGAAATTACTCAGTATATTGCCACCTTGAAAAGTCAAATAGTCCATTCCCCTTAGAAATGTCAATAGAAGCAATTTACAGATGTAAATGCTTTAGACTTTTTCATTCAAATACCCCTCTGTTTTTCAAAGGTACAGTCCCATAAAATGAATGCTGAGTCATCTATTTCATTAAATACAAATTCTAATTTTTATTCTGCTTTCTTTCTGCATAACAGCAAGCACACACACACAGAAAAAGCTAATCTTTTTCTAGCTCAAGTTATTAAGTTATAGAGCAGATTTGCTATTATGTAAAATAAATGATGTCTCTGACATAGAGGACTCATAACTTACACACTTACACTGTGTTGACAACCTTTAAATGAATCTTAGAAACTTTTCCTGCTTGAAGTTGAATATTGCATCTGTGCACTGTTACTGCTTGCGTGGCTCATTGAATGCTGTTAAAACAAATTTACTTTTTACAATGAACCAAACAACTGGGATGAGGCAGAGAAGACCTCAGGTCATAAGAATGAAAGAACGATATTAAACTTTGGATTTTAGTACTCTTGAGAGCAAGCCCTGGGAGTTCACTTGCCAAGCACCAAGGGTGACCTCTGAAGCCAGGCTGCCTGTGAACGCTTCTGGTGCTGAGCCATCTGGTCCCAAGGCTCCGTTCATGTTTGCAGTTTCCCACAGTAATTTGCACACCCACAATTTGACATCTTTTGGGAAAATAAGGCTAGTATTTTTGTAAAGATTTGAGAGTTCATGACTCTTCTCCTTAAGGGTTAAGAGCACCTTCAAATTCAAACCAGGTATTTGGAAATATTCACAACCTCTGGTGCTGTTTCAACTGAAGGATGGAGGTTTAGCTAAACCCCTAATTTTTATCCCAGTGAGGAATGGAGCAACAGATAACACCAGGGAGAAGTAGAAACTGGAAGGACACCTACAAATCTGAAGGTGAGAAAATGCAGAAAACATTGATGCCCCAAGCAGACAAGCAGAACACTGGATGTAGATGAGGCAGGAAGGCGTTTATCCCAGATGAGGCATTTACGTCTTGCTCATGGTGTTTTCGTAAGTCTTATCATCCAGATCCTCAGCTGAGGGATATTTTGGGCCAAACCCTCAGCTGGTGTGAAGCAGTGCATTTCCACATCATAAGTCTCAATTTAGCAACAGAAGGGTCACAGAAACCAGAAAATGAGTCCTTCCCTACAGATTGATTTATTGGACTTTAGCTACCCTTCAGCGACATTTCCCCTAACCTAATTCTGGATGTCCACTGCCTTTTTAGTCCATCAAAGGCTACGAGACAAAATACATGGTCGAAACTGGCAAATCCATGCACTATCACTGCTGTAGCCTCAGCTCCTTGAAAACTCATCCCAGAAATACCTGTGGGACTCTCATTTCCATGATGGTTCTGAAGGTCTCACCTAAAAGTGCAGAAGGCAATGAGACTCTGTTGTCACAAAAGTGCCTCCAGCTTTCCCTCTCAATGCCACCAGACTGAGTACAGCAAGCAGAAGAATCCAACAAAACAAAGCCAAACAGCTTCCAGCTGTTATTTTAAGCCAGGAGAGGGCTTGGAGGGAGGGAGCGGGGGGAATGAACCACTCGGCAAACGCTGGGAAAGCATTTAGTTTTGGCTGATGGCCTCTTGTGGCTGTGGTTTCCACAATGTCTCTGTGTTCTATCTGTGTCAGGATGGAACCAGCCTCCTGAAATAGACTGAACAAGCTAGACTGGAGCTATTTTAATACCTAGAGCTTGTTCCCTTTAGATTTTTTTGAGTGAGGGGATGGAGTGGAAGAGGAGAGACAACAAGTAAGGGTGATGTTATTTTAACACATGCAAAGGAGCTGTCAGAGCGTAGCAGTTTAGCTGTCTCAGCACACGCCCCCATCCGCCCCATCGTTACTACGTGCACGGATGCACAGCCTGAGGTAGCACCTGCGTAGCCCAGAATTAGCTGGGATTGTGGATGCACACGCACTCATCTCCTTGGAAAAGCATCACGCTTTCCTTCGTGTCGCACCGAGAGGGAAAAATGAGCTCATGTCTCCAGGCATGTGACGTGCGAGCTGCTCATGGTGGGCCTTTCTTACCCAAAATAGACACAGATCACTCCCCCATCATGCTGCTGTAACAGCTTGGTCACCACGGTCCTGCTCTGGAGAGCAGCTCCTTCCCAGCATCAGATGTTGGAAAGCTGGGAAGGGATAGTAGGATAGTGTGCAAAGCAAAGTCTCAAGAACACCACGTGGCTTTTTACACTTGCAGCCAGTTCTGATACTATCTTTTGCTGTGTGCTAAGGGGATAGGCTTTCAGAAACTTCATCAACAGAAGCAATACAATCCAGTATTTTCCCCAGGCCTGCCTGGGTACTTGTTTCGTAAAGCTCAGACAACAATTTCCTCTTAGCTTTTCCCTGATTTTGCAGCAACAAATTGTATGTCTGGAAAATGTCCTCTCAGGTTGCCAGTGTTGCCCTTTTAAGGATCAGTGCAGGACATTTTAATACCTGTGTCTAGAATATTTTCCTACATTTCTTTAAATCAGGTCAATGTTAAATTTGTCTTGGATTACATTGTATTGGTCTTGCTCATGATGTACTGTTCTGAGGGCTCAGCCCCTCCATGGCAATCATGAACTGTGTTATCCTGATTTATACTGGGCCACTGTGACCTGGTATGATGCTACAGAACAGCATATCAGTTGTATCCCTGACACATGACAGCTCCACTTTCTTTAGCAGATGAGAGAAAAGCCATGCAGCACCTCATATCACCTCCAGGCTGGTCAGAGAGCAACTTGCTCCAAGGAGGACATTCCTCAGAAGCTGATGAAGCCCCTTTGGCATCCTCTTCCTATTGCTAAGGTCCTAGCAAAAATTTTTGCTCCCCAGTATCTGGATTGCTCAATGTCTTTGTACACCCTCTGTGTTGAAGTAAGGTCTGAATCCCTTGTGACACCCCCACATTACAGCAAAATAGCCTAAAAACCCATGTGAGGCCTTCTGTTGCTTCCTTCCAAAAATTAACTCTTAATTTTTCTGCCCTTGCAACCAGACCTCCTCAGCACAGCCAGCCAATGAGGTCATCCTCTCTATCAGATAGAAGGAGCTAAAAACATGACACAGGAGATGTCAGCTCCATTGGCTGCTCATCTCAGTACCTGCAGCCAAAACAGAAAGCTTACTCAGGCTGCCAAATAAAAATACCTCTTGTTGGCACATTCCTTGCAGAGTACACAAGAAAGCAAGCTGAGAGGACAGCAATGGAGGACAGCAAGAAGTGTCAGACAGAAACAAGAATGGACAAAGAGTGAGGAGAGATAGAGAGAGAGAAGAGTGGCAGGGAGGGGGGAAAAAACCACAGGTGAAGACCTATAAAGATAGACAAGGAGCCAAGTGAGACGGGGCACATTGATTTCATGAGCAGTAAATGTCATGGCAGACAACACAACTGTATGATACAGTGCTTTCTTAGGCACGCACAGTGAAACCCTAGCCCTGTTGAAGACTATGGCCAAAATCCCATTGACTTCAGTAATGCCAGGACAAATGGAGCTGCCCCACGCCTTCCAGCAACCAGCTCTGGCCACAGTCAAAATCCCTCCTGCAATCTGACCCCAGTTCTCCAGTTTCACCTATCACACTGCCAGAACCAGACTCAAAGAGGCAGGCAGAGGATAGCAACGCACAAATGGCCAATTTGTGTTTTTCCTATTTTCCATATGTGGCAACAAGCAAAGCAGGCAGTTAGGGGCAGAATTTAGCCCCTGTGGCCTAATGCCCTTCAGAATGGTCTTCAGTCACAGCAGAATTTCCATCTCAATGTCACTGCCTAGGAAAAAGGAGCAACTCCTAACTACTACAAAGGGTAGCTATAAGGTTCCAGTTTGCTCAGAGCTTCATGCAAAATCACTGAAAATGTTTCCACTACGTTTGGAAAGCAAAGTGTGCGGTGATGTTAGACTGTGTAGAGTTGCAAATATACTGCAGCCAGCAGAACAAGCTCTTGCAACAGGGTGGACTGCAAGATCTTGCCCTGTCTTCTTTGTCACCATGGTTTGATGATGCAAACCTGTGCAATGTGGCAGTGCATAAAACTTTAAACATTTTATGCATTTTTTCAGGCTCCTGGCAGTGTGGATCCCCTACCACAGGACAAGCTGTCCCCATCTGAGATCTTGGCCTTTCTTCCCTGGACTCCCACATTGCACCCAACCAAGTCAGAGGTCAGAGTCATTAACTTGAAAGTGTCCCAGTGCAGATAACAGAAGGACAAGATATCACTTGAGATTAACATCATGGCTGACAGCTTGACTTCTTCAGCATTTGGGAAATCTCAACTGCAAGATGAACCTTCCTCTAGCTGGCTGGAATAGATGTGGGTTCATGCATAGAGTGTGAGCTTCTACAAAAAGTCACCACATTCTTTCTACTCCAAGCGTGAGGACATTTCTACAAAGGAACTGTTTCATCCTTCAAAGACACAAACGAAAAGTGAAAAGAAAAATAACACTCCCTAATTTCAGCATAGCAAGACATTCCACCTTTGCTTCGACAACCATACATGTCCTCATGCTGCTCAGGAGCTCAGAAACCGGATGAAGAAGGGATTGTAAGGATCCCTCCACAAAAATAGCTCAAAGCTTCTCAACCTGGGTGGGGAAATAGGAATTTGTCTCCCTGAAACAAACTGGACAAACAAATGGGTGAGAGGAGTTCTCCTTGCTGCTCTTTCTGCATCTGGAATGCTGGGGCATACATTCTTCCCAACTCTTCTCAACAGCTGCCCACCCCAGCATCCCAAATCTACCCTGAGCAACAGTGAACATCAACCAGAGTTTCTGTGTTGACAAAGTATGTAGGGGCTTAGGATGCTTTTGGTGCCTCTGCAAACCAGAGACCCCAAGTGTTTGTCTGTTTTGTCAATGTTTAGTGTGGGTCACGTTAGGGGAGGGGAAGGGAAGGGAAGGGAAGGGAAGGGAAGGGAAGGGAAGGGAAGGGAAGGGAAGGGAAGGGAAGGGAAGGGAAGGGAAGGGAAGGGAAGGGAAGGGAAGGGAAGGGAAGGGAAGGGAAGGGAAGGGAAGGGAAGGGAAGGGGTATATAACAGTGCAAGATGAAGCACTGCTTTATTTGCATGTGGCTCAGGCACTTGTGTTTCAGTGGATGCACATGCGCTCACAACCCAGTGATCTGTTGACTCAAATGCTGTCATGGACATAAGCAGCATAAACTTTGCCTGAGCACGAGCAGCTGTCACCTTGTGAGACGCATGTGCTCAGAACCAGGTGCGTGTCACTTCTGTAACGCTGGAGGATATGTCTTTGACTTGGCCATAAATGGAAGGAGGGGGGACGGACATAGGAAAGATATGGACACTGCAGCAGGTACTGGAAATTGTTCTTGGCTCCTAGCAGCATTGTTTGATCTGTTCAGTGGGTCATGTGCCAGCCAGCCGACTTGCTACGTGTGTTTAGACAGCTCCTGCATGTCTGAATTCTCCTGGCCAGCTGGTGCTTTAACTCCTTCAGCTGCCCTTACTGCCAGGAGCCAGGCAGTATTGGAAACAGCAAAATAAAACCCAGCAGGGTTGAAAAGTAGCACAGGGTTTGAGTTAAGTGAAGATGGGGTTGGGAGTTACAAAGGAAATTGAGAATTTGGTGGGACCCTTGAATTCATGATTGCTGTAGGTAAAAGAGTGTGACCATCATCCTCCTGAGATGTGTTTCCTAACACATTTAATAGAAAATTAACCAGGACAGCCTCTGCTCTCTCAAGCTTTGAAATCCTGCCATGGAAACCTGTTGCAGAGAATGAAGACACAAAAGCAGCAGCAGCACAACCTGGTATCAAGAATAACTGTCAGAGACAGGTGCATACACTTGTCCTGCCATGCCTCTTCAGTTGCATGGCCCCTCACAAAAACAAATACTAAGACTAGAAAGCCTGCAAAAGTGACACTGTTCACTGAAGCTCATGACAAACCTGTGATCCTGATTCCCTCCCCTCCTTACCCCACCATCACCTGACAGCTTTTAGAGAACAGTCTCTGCATTAGTGCTGTGGGTCCCCTTTAAAACAGGCTTAAATATGAACCCAGGCAGGGCACTGCCTGAGAAAAGTTTTCTAGACCTCCTACCTCTCTGTGAGTCCTTTCTTTAAAAACATTCACTAACAGATTTGGGGTTTTGATGTGACTTTTTGGCCCTGTTACATACTGAAGCCCTTATACCAGTAACCCCTCTCTCTTATTCTAGTAACCCTTTGGCCTCTTCTGCTGTGCTGATCCAAATTCTCAGGTCACTGGTAGCGATCCAGAGTCATTCCCTGGGGTTTATTCCAGCCTGTCGGCAGCACTGCTGAAAGCTGCGTGCACCATCCTATTTCCCACCCCTTCACACAGGCTGGGTGTGAGGTGTTCTGTGACATCTCACACTTCAGGCCTTGTATCGGTGTTTGTCATGTTGCAACATGAGGAGACCCTGCTGGCATCCTGGGAATTTCAAACAGCATCCATGAAGACTTCTTTATTCTGCTCTTGGATTCTCCTACACTGGTGATCTGTTGTCCTTTTGTGCAGTTCAATAAAAACAAGGGCAGAATCCCAATCATGTCAAATGAGCTGGGGAAATCCCACAGAGAATGGGAATGAAGGGGGGATAGGGACACCCTTCCACTCAGCAAACAGGGGCCACCGTGATCATGCAGCGTCTGGAGACCATCCATAACATAAGGAAACCATTACAAACTACTTTGATGGTGAAATGGCAACACATTCCCACTGGCATTTTCACAAGCTAAATGGTTCTTGCATTGCTGACAAGAAGGCTGTTTCCATCCATCATGCCACTGAAGTCAGGAGAATCACACTGATGCAGAAATTGCAACAGCTGAGAGCAGAATAAGCTGCAATTTTCCAGCAACAGTGAGAAACAGTGAGCTGCCTTTTATCAGCTCAACCATGAGCCCCAGGGAGGCAGACTCTCTTCCTCACTCCTGTTCCATGGACCAACCAAGAAGGTTGTTCAGGCTGTCAGACAGAATGGGGACCAGGCTGATGATGGAGGAGGTTATAGGCTGGTTCCTGTGATGGCCACTCTTTCTTCAAGAGGGGATGCGTTAGTATGTGCAACTGGCCTGGAAAGAGAAGTGGGGAAGAGGAAAGAAATGGCTTGTAGCCCCCCACTTCCATTTGTATTCGCCTGCTTGGGATAGAATATGCTGCTAGTGCTACCCTTGACAAAAGTCTCAAGCAGGGATGCCACAACATATCCTTGCCTTGTTTCTCTGCATTTGTCTCTGCCCCAGAAGGCTGGAAAACTTGCCAGGGGGCCTTGCAGAATCTGGGTCTTGTTTGCTCTTGGTTGATTTTATACCATTTTACAACAGCAGCTGCAAATGCCAAGTAGCAGCTCAGCCCCCAGGTAACAGGATCAGTGAGCACTGTTGGCTCCATTGGGGTGCAAGATTAGTATCCAACCCACTGACTGGGGGTTCTTGTGCATAGGGGTGAGGGAGCAGGCATCACTGCCACCTTCATCATGGCAGAGACAAACAGCAATAGATTCTTCAGGCACCTGTGAACTCCAGACCAGCTCCCTCTTTCATTAGGTCTGCTATCAAAGGCAATGCTATGTCCTCCCCAAACCACTTGTCTCCAAAGGTAGATCCTGGCTGCTAGGTACACAGCTATGAGCAGAAGTCCTGTCAACTGTGAGAAGCACCCTTTTCCATTGTATCTTTCTGAAATTATAGATGTCTGCATGGAATGTTCTGCCTGCAGAGAATAGTACTGAACTTCTCTAGGACTGAAAGCATCACAAGACCATGAGGGGATCAGGCATGGGTTTATGAAAGTCAGCTCCTGCTTGACCATTCTGACCTTCTGTGACAGGGTGATCCTCTTAGTGGATGGGGAAAGGCAATGGATGTATCTACCTGGACTTAACTAAAGGCTTTTGCACCAATTCCCACAGCATTCTCCAGGAGAAACTGGCTGCTCATGGCCTGGGTTGGTGCACTCTTCACTGGGCAAAAAACTGTCTGGATGGCCAAGCCCAGAGAGTGGTGGTGAGCGGAGTCACAGCAGGTGGTGGCTGGTCACAAGTGCTGTTCCCCAGGGCTCAGTGTTGAGGACAGCTCTGTTTAATATTTACTGATGATCTGGATGAAGGCACCCTCAGATACACCAATTTGGGCTGGAGTATCAATCTGATGGAGCACAGGAAAGCCCTGCAGAGGGGTCTGGACAGGCTGGATCAATGGGCTGAGACCAACTGATGGAGGGTGAACAACGTGAATTCCAGGTCCTGCCCTTGGGTCACAACAAGGCCTTGCAGCACTGCAGGCTGGGGCAGAGTGGCTGGAAAGCTGCCCAGCAGAAAAGGACCTGGGAGAGCTGCTTTACAGCAACTGAACATGAGCCAGGGTGTGCCCAGGGGGCCAAGGAGGCTGATGGCATCCTGGCCTGGACCAGCAATGGTGTGGCCAGCAGGACCAGGGCAGGAATGTCCCCATTCTGCTGCACAAGTCTTATGAGGAGCAAATGAGGGAGCTGGGGTGTTTAATCTGGAGAAAAGGAGGTTCAGATGGGACTTTATCGGTGTCTACAACTATCTGAAAGCAGGTTGTCCCCACATGGATGTTGGTCTCTTCTCCCAGGTAACAACTTACAGGATGAGATGAAACAGTCTCCACTTGTGCCTGGAGAGGTATAGATTCAATATTTAGAATGGAAATGTCTTCACAAAAAGGGTGAAGAAATGCTTCACCAATTCTCAAGCATTGTCCAGGGAAGAGGTTGAGTCACCATCCCTGAGAATTCTGAGTATCCAAGAACAGCGCAGATCAGTGGAAAGAAACTTTTACATCCAGTCCTCTGTTGTGGCAACCAACCATGACACAAAAATGTATTCAAAAGCACCTTTGTAAATCAGGCTGTCAGGTGCAGTGTATTTAAGTACCTTCCTGGAGAGGGAACTGCAGAAGCCACTTTGCCATCAGCATAGCAGCAGAGCAAATCAGACAGCTATCTTCAGTAACCAAGATGGATTTGTGGCATTAGGACATCAGCGCTGATCTCAGTAAGTGTCTGGGTAAATATCTGAAGCATCACATTGGGACTGATTTTGCCACTGATAAATTGGCAAAATCTTATAAAAATTTAGCATTAAAAACGAGAGGAACTTCTATCCTCATTAAGTTTTCATGATCTGGACCTCTGTGCTACTTTTAAAAGAGACAAGAACTGTTCCCTTGCTCAAGTTTTCTACTGTCCACACATGCCCATTCAAAAAAAAATTATTATTGTTTGTTTGTTTGTTTGTTTGCTTGGTTTTTTTTTGAGGGAGGCAAAGGGACGGGCAATTCAACATCAAGATCTGAGAATTTGTCTACCTTATCAAAGTCACTTTAGGTTTGACAAAATTGCCCTTCTTTGCAGCCTGAAAGGAATTACAAAGCAAAATAAAATATTTTAAATGCCTATTCATATTGTTGCACTGCTCTAACTGCTCTGGCAAACCTGCTGTTGGCTATAAATTTCTTCCCTGTGCCAAGTCAACCCAGCAATAATGAAATGTCCATGCACCTGAGTTACTCTGGGCCCTTGGCCTCCTGGCAGCTATTATTCTTTCCTACCTATGCCTGTGGCTGTCTGTGTGGTGCTTTGAAACTGGTGCATGTTCACAGAGGGCTGCAGCCTGTCAGGAAGACACCTGGCCACATGCACGCTTCTCACCCATATGCTGCCAATTCACGGCACCCCTGGGCTGAGTGTCCCAGCAGCCAAGGCATGTCCTCCCTGCTGGCTCTGTCTTGTCCTTTCCCACACCTCAACCCTCTCCAACCTGCCTGACCTCCTGGCTCCCCACACCCAGACCTTAGTGAACGTTCAGGCGAACACTTGGGTCCAAGCCAGCAAGGCCATTGCTGTGTTCTTATGTGCTGTGTACCATCCAATAGGTCTTTTGTTCTTTTATGTGAACATAAGTTCACCAGAAACTCAAATACATCAAACTTGTTGAGCGATGACACATCTCCCAAGACAAAATGCCTTCTGCCCTGAATGCCTGCACAGCCTGGCCCTGGACTGTATGTTTGTGATTGTATGTTTGTTGAGATCACACATGGCCCTATGACTTCATCATCAAGAATATTCCCAAGCATAAGGGCAAACTATTGCATTTGAGGAATGACCAAACACCCACAGCACTCCACAAACACCAGCACTACTGGGAACCCCAGCAGCCAAGCAGATCAGCATGCTCCCTGCCCCACATGGGAGGGAGGCACAGCATGCCTACAACACCATCCAGAGCATGTGAGCAGCTCCACGTGTGTGCACCTGTGCCCTATGGACTCTGCCTGGAAGCCCTGCACAGCCCCATGATCTGCCTGCCTTGGAGGAGGTGGTGCTCAGGGAGCCACACCTGTGGAGCAAGTATCTGTCACTGTGAGGCACCTTCTGCCAGAAGGTGTCACAGCAGATTGGAAAGGTACACCATCCTCCTCACTTATCTCTTACAGCAAGCCTGAGTGACAGAGGTGATGTGGGGGCCCCATGCTACCCAGCAGCAGCTGGCTCCCTAATGTGCATGCCAACAACCAGAACAGCAGTGTGCAGAGCCCCTGGGAAATATACCCAGGCATCCTTCATCCATACAGTAAAGAAAACTTCTGCTTGCAGACAGTGTCCTGTCGAGCACAGGGATCTCTGTGTCCTGTGTCTGCACTTGGCATGAAGGAGACTCAGCATGGCTTCACCTTGAGATCCTGAAAGCTTCAAGACTCATACAAGCTAGTGGCAAATACTTCTTTGTGAAAACCAAACCCCAGGGTAGGATTTGGGGTGTGAACAGCTTTTGAAAGTTCTTGCTCCATACCAGTGTGGGTTTTGTTTGGTAGATAAATTCATATACGAGGAAAATGGTCCCATCTGTAGCCTTCAGACAGTAACAACTGCCCAATGTCCTCTTGGTAAGTTCTCAAAAGTGATGTTATTATGGGTAGGATAAAAGTCTCCAGAGATGAGTTTTGAACTACTCTCATTCCTGACTAGGTACATCTTTCAGAACAAAACTAATTCTAATTTTTCTCTTAGACAAAACTAGCAGTCATTCTGGAATAGAAGTTTGTTTCATGTCAGTGGAGAGGGAAGCAAAGTCTGGCCTTAGTGTTGACCTATGTCATACCTATGTGGATGCATGTCACCCATGCTACAAACTGGCAGGTCTGTCAGTGTTGCACTCTGGATTCTGGTTCTCAGCTGTATCCCCTTCACCTCCAGCCCACGCAGGATGAGCAGCTGCTGGGATGTCCCTTCTAATAACAGAGCATGCCCAAAGCTCATCAGCAACCCCTTGAGATTGAGTGATGATGTAACACTGAGTATCTGCAGAAAGGGAGTGTGTGGCAGGCCTGTAGGTGCCCTGAGGACTGCACACACCCTTGGACAGGCTCGCCTCAGGGCACAGTGCAGTGCAGTTGCCATCGCCAGTGTGTGCTGTTAGGTCCACCTACTCTGCCTGGGTTTTGTGTGGTTGAGTGACTTTGAGTTTCTTTCATAGCTCAGGATGTTTCCCTCTGCTGGTATGTTGTTAGAAGGGTCAGGCATTAATTTGTGTGGTTTTATAATTGATGTGACTGCACCTGAAGGTCACAACAACAATTTGCACCAGGAAAAATGGAACACTCAGAGGAAAGCCTTGCTCATTTTCTGCACCACAAGGGAAGTCTCTGGACCCTGCACACGACTCAGACATGGTCCACAGCAACTGCAGGATTCTGGCATCAGCCTGGTGATTTTGCAGGGCTGCCTATTGTACTGTAATCACCTGCTCTCATGGGCAGCTGCACCAGCGTGACAGGTTTTCCTGCCTCTTCAAAACACAACGCTGGCCAATGGATATGGGCAGAACTTACTGTTTACACTTTTCTGCATGGCAGACATGTCCTGTTTTTCTGTGGGAAACTGCTGCCTGGGAGGAAGTGGTGACTTCCTTGTGTGTCCTGTGTGTTACTCTTTCATCCCATCTTCACTCTAAATCTCAGGACTGAGATTTTCCAACCCACCAAAAGGCTTTGAAATTCACGCTTCTCATGCAAGAACCGCAAGCTAAAATGCTCCTCAATGCTTCTAACACGCTTGGTTGCTTCAAAGCGTGCTTCAGAGTGGGGATTATATCCAACAGCAGTGACCACAAAAGCCGGTGTTGGCAGTAGGCACGACCCCAAAGGATCGCTCCCTTCACCCAACTTTGTGTAAAGCTGGTCCCAAGAAGAAGAAGAAGTCCTAACACGTATGTGCAGTCCATCAAACCTCAGTGCCAGGGGCTCAGTGGACCTGGCTGTTTCCTTGTCAATCACTGAACTTGGGAGTGAGGCCCAAAGGAAGGCAGGTAGGTTCCATGGCAACTTTAGCCTCTCTCTGCTCACCAGGGTCAGCAGATCGACATGCTGCAGTGGCAGTACCACGAGCAAAGCAAGGAGCCTGTTAGCCCACTGTCAAATACATGGGGGTAAATGAAATGATTCCAGTCCAAAAGCCAGCCTTATTTGCTTGAAGATTTTATTCTGATACTAGAAAGTGTGGTGCAGGAGATGGGAAGTTCCTCCACAGCCCTCAGGAAAGTCCTGTCTTCCTAGACTACATCCTGAGCTTCTCTGGGTCTGTACTAATGCACAGATTGGCCACCTGAGTAAAGAAGTTGTAGAGTATGGTGCTTTTATAACACCAAAGACACACAAATGCATGCAAAGTTTATGGGTGTCTTTCTAATGCTCAGATGTTTTCTTGCACAGGTGGAATGTGGAGAGAGGATTGGCAGTCCTCTGGGGACTGCACAGACAGGGAGGCTGTTTCAATCACTTGGCTCTGCAAGGACACAAAATGAGTGTGATAGTATCAATAGAGGTTCTAATTAAGGTTTTTTCGGACAGACAGAACCCTTCTGGAACTGAAAAGAGAGATCTGGAAACTCCAAATGGCAAGGGTGATACAGCGTGACAGCTGGAGAGAGAAAAATCCAGTCGACTGTAGACCTGATTTGTACAAGAATTGCACACATCCACTACCTGTCTCCAGCCAAGGAATGTGAGATTGTATGGTCTGCCTGGCTCACCCAGCCTGGTTCTCAGTTCTCACAGGCACCACATTTCAGGAATATATTGAATTCCATCTTAAAAGGGGCTTGGTATTTGCCTGGAGTAGAAGTCTGTTTCAGAGCCCAGTTACTGAACACAATCCCTCCAGGGTTATGGCATGTTTAACAGAGGTCATGAGCCTCATTGGAAAAGTGATTGCAGAAATGGATCTTTGGCTAGAGGTTGGGTAACATCAGAAATATTGAACCTCCTTCAAATTTCCTTCCAAATTTGCTGTCCTGCCCTCATGTGCATCACCTTCTTGCCTTTTAAGATGGAAAAAGCAGCATGCATGCTTCAGTAGCTACCCAGTGTTTGTTTATTTTTTTATGACCCATTTGCCTTAAAATTATCTTGGTCTATTCCCAGTCTCCACAGATCAGCCTTAAAGTTACCATGTAAATCACAGCTCTCCTCATTCTATACACACAGACAGGGAGCAATAAAGAAGCTATAAAAAGAAATTTGGCACTTTTTCAGCTTATCATCTGAGTGTAATTGGTTGTTCTTTACACAAGAAAAAAGTTGACCTCTTCCCTATATTATTTGCATGGAAGAGGTGAAGCTAGATGGGGTTTTAAAGTGGAAAATTCCTGAAAAAGCAAGAAGTGAATGGCACAGAAAGGTCTAGTGGCCCAGCTGTCAGGTCTAGGTTTCACCCTGGCTCACCCCTGCATGGAAAAGAAAAACATGTCTCCTCTCTATGGTGGCTGGGTGGACGAAAGAGTTGAGAGCAGCAGGGACCCTGATTTACAGCCCAGCTGTCCTCACTCAGAGGACATGATCAAAGCACCCTGCGATCCCCCACTGAAGTGATGGGAAGAAACGGCCGACTGGCCATCTGCTTGGCATGTTCAGCTCTAGCATGAGGCCAGGCAAGGGCTTTGTTTTCATGGACCAGAGCCTCTCACAGTGGCTGCTGGGAGGAAGTGGCTGAAAACTAATTCTCAATTAAGTTGTGGAACCAGTAGGTGGGAAGTTCCACACAGGCCAAAAGCCCACAATCTCGTCTAGAGATGACTTTTGTTAAGAAAGAAAAGGGTTTGTGATGTCCTGTCCACAAATTTCCTGGTGTACTCTGAAGGAGGTCATGACCCCTGAAAATTTGTGCCCTTCTCCCACTGGGGATTGATGCAGCCATTTGGAGACCCAGCTAGCAGAACATGAGCACATCCCCAACCAGAGGTATAAAACAGCAACGTGGGATACCGCTCTCTCTGTTGAGCACAGGACCAAGCCAAGGCCCTCTGTGGTTATGGGGTAAATGTGTACAAAGTCACAAGTCACTAGCCCAGGCTGAACTCAGAGGAGAGATGACTGTGGTCTCCTCAGGCCTTCACCACACCATGGAGTGTGAGGCATCTCCAGAGACACAGCTTGACAGGGACAGTCAGCTTATCATCCTGGAGAAAAGGCGTAAGGCACAGGCCACGCCTGGTGCTGGGCTAGAACAGGGGGCCAAAGGGGCTCCTTGGGATTTGAGGGCAGGGCTTGCACAGGTGTATACTGCCAGCCTGAATTACATGGCAGGGTGCCACAGACCCCTCACATACACTGCTGATGGCCTGGCCACCAGACCTGGCTCACCTCCAGATGCCTGCTTGGAAAAGGAAGGGTACCCATAGCAAGCAAGCAAGAAAACTGGCTGGAGGGACCTTGTGAGAGCAGTCCCACTCCCTGTCTGCAACCCCAGCAGCACTTCCTCCACCACAACATGGTGTTGTGTGTCTTGGGTTATTTGATCTTTGGGACTTTCTTGAGGGAAAAAGCAAAGAAGGGCCTTTGTGGAAATGTCATGCAGCTTGCCGCCAAAGGGGCAGCTCCAGGGCAGCCTCAGGAGGCACCGCTCTGTGGCTGGCATGGCTACAGAGCATGTGGGCTGTGTAAGGATGTTGGGTCCTCCCACCTGGGGAAGGCTGCAAAGGAAGCTGATTAATGCCTGGGGGGCTGATTGTTCTTCCCTTATGAACCTGGGTAAGGGGTGGTTAGTGGAGAAAGGGACTGTGATTTGGGAACATGTTTATATGGGCTATGGGAAATAAGGAATACTTGAATCCCTAGGCAGAAGGGATGTGCAGAAGACAGTCACTGGGGCATATGTGGTATAGATGTGGACTTTATGGACAGGGGTACTTCCACTTTGGGCCAGTCCTGCAAATCCAGCTGTGATTCCTCAGACTTGCAAGTTGGAAAATACAGCAAAGCATTGGAGTGGACCTCCAGTATGCTTATTCCTTCCGTTTCTCCAGCTACCTCCTCACCCTAGCCTCTTAGCTCTAATCCTTCATGTTTACATCACACTGCCTGCCAGGAGGACTAACTCTCGGCCTGTACAGGAGCTTGGTTCTTGAGGCTTGCTCTCACCATCAGAGTCACATCCTGAGGCACAAGCCACCTGCATGGCCACCCTTCCCTAACAACACTGCCAGCCTGAAGGAAGTGGTTGAAACATGACGTCCACACCTGGTGTTGACCCCTGGTGCTGTTGCCATTTCCAGTTTTATTCAGTATGGCTTCCTGGATAAACAGATGGATTTTCCTCTCCTGACCCTTCATAAATATTATTTCAAGGGTGCCTTTGAAATTGTACAAACAATCACCTGTTTTCCACCTTCACACAATATTTTTACTGTCCTTCATTATGCAGATGTTGTTTTAGTTCCTGCCTGAGCTAACATTCTTCTCCAGTGGCTCTCACTTCTGTTTACCTCATAAACAACAAGTGCCTTTCAGCCACAGCCCTGAATTTCTTGCATCCCAAATGATTTCACAGTATTTCAGTCACAGCAACGACTGAGGGATTCTTACAGTATTGGAGGCCTGTGCCTTCCTCACAGAGATATCAAGGATTCTATCAAAAAGGCCTAGCCTGACCAGGTTTTCTTCCTTGAAGAACTAAAATGCTAAAATTGGATGTCTTACATTACTGTAGAATATGGGCAAGTGAGGGAAAACCTGCCCTTATGTGCCTTAAAGCTTGTCTTTTTTCCTAAATGTGTGATTTGGTGCAAGCAAAAGGTATATTTTCTCCCCATGACACTATATTTATTTATATTATCTACCACAGATACAACACAAATATGGAAGACTGTAAACGTGAATGGCTGGGGTGAGGTAGCAGAAGCAGTCACCCATCTGTATTTCAGAATTTAGTGCAACCATAAAAACCATTCCTGATAAAATACTAGAAGCAAAATCAGCAATGAATGCATCATCACCATCATAAAGGCACTGAGAAGTCAACCCCAAACAAGCACAAAGGGGAGTCTTGAAGGCCTCTGAATTTTGCTGATTTACCGCTACTGCTCTTTTTTTTGTACTTTTTAGCTGCCACCCCATCTTGAGTAACATCTCTGAAGCAAGCCCTGGAGAAGCGTGGCAGCCAGAGGCTATTTTTCCTCTGTTCTCATCTTCTGCTTCAAGACCTTTGCTCCCTCAGCAAATCCTAACAAACTTATATGGCACTTGAATGAACAGCTTAACTGTAAACACAGAGCAGGACCAAAGGTGAGATAAACAGGAGCCCAGCAGCTCTCAATGATCCGGGAACAAGGGGCAGAGTTGACGTTCAAGAATTGGACTGAGACTGATGTTTGCTTGCCCCTGAGATCACAGGATGTTGTTTTGAGGACCCTTTCCATGGGGTTCTTGTAGGAAATTCACTGCCTGTTAAAAGCAAAGTGGAAGAGAAGAACAAAATTAGCTCCATAGCTCAGACCACTGACTGACCCTCTGACATGCTCACCCACTGCCTGGTCATCCATCACACTGACCTCATTAGCAGCAATGGGGTCCTGCAGTTTATGCACCCTCTGCTAGTACAGCTCCCTGGGACAGGAGTTTCCCTTCACCACGTTTGCACAACACACAGAGCCAGGGAGAATCAGTGGAAATACTTACAGATAGCTAAACATTGTTTTTCTAAGAGCAGACTTGCATTGCTTTTGGCAACATTTGACACAGCCAGCTTCAAAACACTTGTCCTGGACCAGGAACATGAAAAAGCTCAGCAGGATTGCACTGAGAGGGCACCTTGTTCCTTGAAGAGATGGCTGGTAGTAGCTGCTGCTTCCTCATAGCCAGCACTATCTGTGAGACCTCAGCTCATCTGCCTTCCCCAGCACCTCCAGGACTGCATGGTGCAGTGAAGAGGGTGCCAAGGGCCGAGCTGTAAAGCCAGAGTGACTTGACCAGGTGACATGTGCTTGGAGTGCTGCGCTGCACCTTTCTGCAGACGTGCCAGCAGCGTGTTGGTGAAGCTGCTTCTGCATTGTGTTATTTACCTCCATACGCCACCCAGCATGGCTGCACCTGGCACCGGTGTCTGCAGACAGAGCAGGCTGGAATGCTTTAAAACACATTTTTTGCCCCAAAAGATTTTTATATTAAATGCATTGTTTTTAATAACCATATATGAATATCAGTGGAAATTTCCCTGGCAAAATATGTCAAGATGGGCATCTTCTTTGTTCTGGGTGGAGAATACATATTCATAAATTTTGAAAATTCAAAATTTCACTGCAGTTTTCATTGTAATGCTTTTTAACTTAATGAGAGACCCAGCATACTATCACCATATGAAAGCCTTGAAATATTGCCATTTTATTTCCTTTCTTAAATCATGATGGACAGCTGCTATTTAGTACTAATTAAAACACCTTATCTTTTTTCACAGATCAAAGTGTCTCCTGTTTGTTTTGTAATGAAGCAGTGTGACACTTTTTGTGTTTGACTTTTTTCAGACTTTCATTACAAACAAAAGTCACTTTGATCTGTAGAGAAAGATAAGATTTTTTTAATTAGTACTATATAACAGCTGACCTTAATTGTGCTTAAAAATAGAAGAATGGAAGGCTTCAAATCTGTTGTCATATCATGCACTAAAACTTTGTCCTAAAACAGGCAGCAATCTCTGTAAAACACACAAAAAAAAAAAGAATTAGGATTTTTAACAGATGCTTTGAAATTCCAGGATGTGAATGATATATAAAATGTAAACCCTAAAATCCCCAAACTGCAAACACTATGAGGATCCATATTGTAAGAAAAAATTACTTGCAAATATCTTTCAGAATTACTCTTCACATGGAAAAGTTGAGGGTCTTGCCCTGAAAATCCATGGGCAAGGGTTAAGAAGAAAATCATGGGACAATTTTTTGGCATGTTAGGACAACCCACAGCCTTGGTGTTCCCCTGGCTCCTCTTCACTTCTAGACATGGAAATAGCCACGTCTGTTAGATTCATATCTGCTGCTCTGTATAAGCATTGCCTTGAGCAGCAGAGTCCCATTCTTGACTGGCACCTGATGATACTGCTGATGAAGAGTAATAAAGCATCTTTTGGCAAGGAGACAGCACCTCTTTCCTGCTACACTCACATTTTGAATCGGCCTTTCCAGAAATGACTGCCCACAAATTTATCACCCCTGACTCCAGGTCGGGCACCAGCGCCAAACATCAGAACCTTTGGTTCTCTGCACTAGCTCTGTACCAAATTTTGGGCCAAAGCAGACTTCCAGCCCTTCTCTCCAGACCAATTCACAGTTTGGGTGCTGACTGCCTAAGGGAACTGTTTCATGCTTTCTGGTGGTAGCTGCTCACAGCAGCAGTGATTCACCCTAGAACTTTCGGTCTCAAGGGAGTGCTGATGTCTGCAGCAGATGGGCATCTTCCTGCAGCTGACTCCCACCCATGGAGCTTGCCCCTGCAGGGAGCCACAGGAATGACTCCCAGCTTTCCCATCTCCCAAGGCCAGAGGCATGTCTCATTTCAGCCAACTCACCAGAACAGTGCCACACATGCCAAATACAACACTCACTGCTGCAAGCACCGAAGAAGATTGTCTGTCCCACTGATGCAGAGGTCGCCAGCACATCCAAAGGACCTGTTCCAGAGGAAAAATTGTGTGGAAACAGGAGGGATGGCAAGGGAAAGTGGCAGCATCCCTGCCAGCAGCACATCTCCACCAGCAGCCAGCACCACATGCTTCATGGGAGGTAGTAAAACCCTCATAGTGGACAGTTATGCAATAGGCTTCCTTGTCTAGCTCGCAGCAATTATTGTCATGCAAGATGAAGATTTATATCCCATGTAGGTTTTTAGCCCAGCTGGTGTAGGGGTGGATGATATTTTTATTGCTTCTGTATGGAAAATGTGAGAGTAATGTCTTCCCAAGCTCTTGGCCCCAGTCGTGCATTCACACAGCGAATTCCACAGGTTACATACTGTGTAATGCAGCATGTTCCTTTATTAGTATTTCAGGTGCAGCATTTTAAGTCATGATCTTTTTCTTGCTCATTCTGGTATTTTAATAAAGAGTAAATGCCTGGATCTTATGCGCCTTCTCCCTGCCAATATTCTTTTCATTCCCATGTCACATCTCTCTCACTAAATTAATAGTCCTAAACTTTTCTTTATGAAATCCTTTTCTAATAATTTGTATCAACTATCTTTAGACATCTTCTATTTCTGATATATCCTTCAGAAAATTACAAAATCTGAGTACATCATTTCAAATGTAGACATAATTTCAATTCATAGGAAAGTATCACAATACATCATTTTCAGTGCTAGCTATTGTGATCCCTACTGCTTAAGGAGCCTGAAAAGGACCTTGATGTTTTCCCGAGTAAGAAATAATTAATTTAGGGCCTGTCATGTTACGTAAGTAGCTTAAATTGATTTTTCATGTTGCATTACCTTGAACCTATCCCTGCTGAAATTAAACTGCCAGCTGCCTATTCTGGAGATCCTCACGGTCTCCTCTTCTTCAGTGCCCTCAACAACACCAGTACCAGGGCCCAGGCAGGTGCAGGAGATACCACACAGCCCTCTGGCAATCTTGTGTGGTGGGTAACATATCCACCATCCTCCACCCATTGCTGGGGAGACTGCTGCTGAGTGTTCTGCTACACCACAGACAGGACTGCAGCAAAGGTGATGTGAGCCCACAAAGAATGGCTACTGTCTGAGGGGCTAAATCCTTGCCTCTGCATGCCCACAGGGATCCTCAGGTACTTTTCATCCAGCTTTCTTCTTAACACCTGCTCAGTACAAGCCCTAACTTTTCTTTCAGTCCTCTTTTCCTCAAGCATTGGTGGTGATTGCTGAACAAGGTAACACCTTGTCTTGGGGTGAACAGCTATCTCTTGGAAAGACAGCCAGTCCCAAGTTGAGAGCGCAAGGCTCAGTGATCCCACTCCATTGATGTGTATTTCTCCATGGGTCAAACTAGAATTTGGCACATGACCCTAGCTCCATACACCATCTCTCACCTGATGCTGATGATGCTGCTGGGAATATCCATCTCTTTGTGATTGCTGCTGTTTTTTAATTGTGATCAGTGACTCAGCACAGGCTGGAGGAGTTGCATCAGTAAAGCTGAGAGCGATGGAAAGTGATTTGGCTGAACTTGGATCAGGAAAGCTCCATACCTTCTTTACAGTGACAAGGAAGAGCAGAGTTTGGAAGACAG
This sequence comes from Emberiza elegans, assembly GCA_024865655.1. Taxonomy (NCBI): domain Eukaryota; kingdom Metazoa; phylum Chordata; class Aves; order Passeriformes; family Fringillidae; genus Emberiza; species Emberiza elegans. The sequence goes on along the minus strand of JALJVW010002597.1, from coordinate 18,583,842 downwards.
TTGGCAAGGTCCTATAGCTTTTCAAGATTTAGCTCTTGGTACAGAGTCTTGGTGCCTTGAAAGGGGCTTCATTAGAGCTGTTAATGTGGAATTGTCTAAACCCTCAGCAGTTATAAATCAGCACTGTTCCAAGTAATTCAATGAAACTGCCAATTGACACCAGATAAGCACATAGTTTGTAATACAGTCTTGAATTCAACCAGATCACCTTCTCTTCATAAATACCTGTCTGGTAGTTTTCCCTCCAGGAGCCTGCAGACCTTTCCTCCTGGAATCCAGCAGATTCCATGTCCTTGCTGTCTCTCTGGGCACAAAGTAACATCTGAGTGTTAGCTCCATAAAAAAAAAAAAAAAAAAGAAAAAGAAAAGAGGCACACATGGGTTTTTTTACAACAGAGACCTATTAGCAAGTCAAAGCAACAGCTTGGAATGGTGGAGGCACAAATGTAAGGAATCTGTGGTATTTGTAAGAAATGTAGATAGCAGATGATTTGACTTATTTCCAAATACTACGGCAAATGTTCCTCTTAATGCACAGGGCTGTGCTCAGCCTATTGCATTTCCTGGAGTAGCACTGTATTTATGGACAGCCAGAGGCAAATACACAGACCTTCTTGTAAGAACTTCTTGACCCATACAGCAAAGGGATAATGTTCCTCCTTTCAGCAGTGGATTTCTGGGCATTTGCAAACAGCAAATTCAGCATCAAGGAAACCCTCTGTGAAGCAACTGATTGGTGTTGCTGTACTGAGTGATTCAGGAGGTTACTGCAGGACAGTGGGAAAGGCAGAAATTAAATCTACTAACCCACTTTCAGGCTACAGTCAATCACTTCTCCAGCCTTGAATTAGAGGCCAAAATCCTGATTGCACTGGCTGCAATCTTCCCTTTTCATTGGCAGAGTAATACCTACATCTCTCACACCCATAGCCCACACTCTAACCTTACACTCTTGGTAGAAAGTCATCCAGAAAGACTCATTTACTTTCTTTACAGTTATGCAAAAGCAAAGTTCCCCTGGTCATGGAGCAGAGTGCATTTTCTTGCTCTTTAGTTTCCTTAGGAAGTCTCCAGTGAAGACTCTTGAGGAGAGGAAGAAGTCCAAGTTCTCAGTGAGAGACTTCTCAAAACTACTTTTCTCCTGTTCAGGGTAAAGTTGAATAAATCATTGCAGTTCAATCTGAATCTCTTGCTGTGTTTTTGTTTCAACTCAGCTCATTATTTCAAAACACTGATTCTCATTCCAGGTGATTTCTCCTTTGCCTGCCTTTCTCTTTCCTATTCTCTATATCACATAGATATTTTTGCTGTTTTCCTACTGTTCATTGCACTATATCCCCCAGGTCTTATCCATCTTATTCTACCTTTTTCCATTTTTTTAATATTTTTTTCTTGAAGTTCAGTCTGAATTCAGTGTAAACTCTCTTTCCTTACTCCAGGGTGTCTGGATATTTTGTTTCTCCTGATGCTGGTTGCTGCATCTGTCCTTTTCTTATTGCTCACCCAACTGTAGTAGGTGGCATTACTTGTATCTGTTCTCTGAGGTGTAGGAACATTTTCTGCTTTTCACATCTAAGTCCATACCCTGGCCACATTCTGATTTCCTGCTGGGACAATACTGGATATACTTGAGTCTCAGTCTCCATGTTTCTGTGCCATGCCTTGATGTCCACAGGAAGAGGATCAAGTTGCCTGTGCAAGAGGACACATCGAAGCCGCTTCTCTGCCCTGGAGAATCACAGGACACAGAGCCAGAGTCTGTACCATAGTGTACCGCTCTATCCAAAATGTGAAACAGGTTTTTCTGACTGTACTTGAACAATGATGGAAAAACTCCACCTGTTCAAATATCTTTACCATACCTCCTTACAATAACTTAAGCCAGACTTTGCCTGTGAGAATTGCTCAGCACCTCTAAACTTACGATCAAATAGTTGCTGAGCCAGGCAACAAGATAAAAGATAAGAGAAGGCTTCCACAACCAAAAATATGTACAAAGATGGAGCCTATAATCACACAACAAGTTGGCAATTGGTTAGGTACAGCACTAGGTCTCCTGGTTGTCTCCACTGGTGCCCTCACCAGATTATATGACATTTCCCTCTCCTCACTCCCTTCTCATAATTTTCTCCATTCCCCCCAAGCCACTCCTTTCCTTTTATTTTAAGAGCTGACTCTGCCATTTCCCATCTATAAGGTGACATATGAAAACTTTCTTAGAAAACAGTCATAAAAAGAAGAACAAAATGAAAAAGAAAGGCCCAATGGAGAGCAGAAAATTACAGTGTCTGGGCCGTATTTACAATAATTATAATTATTATAATGCACAATAGGGTGTAGAAACCCGTAATTCTCCCGGTGCTTTCTGATTTTTAGATCTATGTTTAGAAAGCACATGTCAGAGAAACAGTCAGAAAAGGAATACCATGAAGTCACTTTCCTCTCTGTGTTGTAAAACCATTGGGGAGAATATTTGTGTCTGCAGGAACACAGGGACAAGCAGCTTCAGAAATGAAACCATCATTGTCCATCCCAGAATAATGTGCTACCTGCTAAAGTGAAAAAATAGGCTCTCTCCTGACACTATTTCACAAAAAGAGGCCCTCCTTTTTCCTCCCCATCCATGTGTGTCATTTTTATAGGAGCAGACATTTCTCCCACTTCTGAGGCTTTGATGACTCTTCCCCAAACACCAGCAGCCATGACCCCCATCCCACAGTAATGCAAACTTGGAGTTGATCCCTTCCTTACACAAACTATTGTGGTGGTATCTGAAGACCTCCTGGTAGCGCCTGAGGCAGTCTGACTAACATCTGCCCCATAGGACTCCTTTCCTCATTCCTCTCTCACAGGCAGAAGCATGAATGTAATGCAAGTGTTTTATTTTCCTCACCAGGTATCACAGGAAGAGAAAGCAACTTTCAAGTGCCCTCATGCATGAGACAGAAGATGGGAAGGCTTGTGATGTTCTTTTTCTCCTGCAGACAGTTATCTAGCCCACCAGACAGCTCTTCTGGCAGCCCAGAGGAGCTCTACCCATTTGGCAGCAAATTCTGTTGCTCATTGCTGCAGTTTAGTTCTTAAAATTCATGCAATCTCTTCAAGGAAAGGGATGAGATCTTCAATTCTAGTCAGAGGTCTGTCACGAGAATAAGAGCTCATATTCCTACTTAATCCTCTACAGAGACTCACCTTGAAGCCAAACCAGTCCATTCTGGTCTTCTCCAAGGGTACCGTGTGAGTCTGCTGTCTGTTAGAAGAAAGAGAGAGGTGTCTCCATAATTGCAGTTTCTATTATGTCCACAGGAGTCTGTGTTGGTGTGTATTTACCTCCACTGATCTCCGCACCCTTTCCTGGCTCAGACTCTGCCCTCTGTACCCTGTCTCTCAAGCTCTGCTGTTCTGCTCTAAGCATCACATTGCAGCTGCTGTGATATATGCCAACATCTCCTGCAGGGAGACTTTATAGCCAGTAGCAAAAGTGGTGTTTGAAGTGCTATGGAAGAACCCATATCCCTTTCAGAGAGCTTGGGACAACTTCTCAGGCTATTTATCTGGAAGCAACTACTGGACCATAACTCCTGCTGTGCCAAATGCATACTGAGGACTTTCTAACCAGCAAGATGGATTAGAGGCACTTTCACTGGAAATGGATTTCTTTCTAAACAGAGGCCCTTGGTTGTCCTTATTAATACATGAATGGGTGATAGCAGCACCTGAATATAAAAACTCATAGTGAGTAATTACTGGGAAACCTGTCTGAATAGCAGAGCCATGCTTAGTGACATCTGGGTAAATAGGAAATCAACTGGGACCAGCTGTGAAGGAAGAGACAGTCTGTGTTTCAGGCAGGAGTGAATACACCCTGCCCTCAAGCTCCATTTGTGTTTCGGGATGTGTTTCGGGATCAGTTCTGTGTATTGCACAGCTGTGTATGAATGTATGTACATGAATGCATCTGTGTGTGTGTGTTTCTTTTTCTTTGAATGTTACACATTTTTTGCTGAAATAAGGGGGAGTGAGACTGTACCATAGATATCCATAAGCAGAAGAGAATAATCCGTGCAATACTTATGCCAGTCTGCAAACCCCCTCCCAACCCAGCAGCACACATCAAGATCAGGCTCAGATGAAAAAAGTCTCAGGATTATCCCAGAAGTGGAGTGTCTTACATGCCTTCCCCAGGCATCCCTCCTGCTCTGGTGCAGGCCTAGAGGAGAAGAAGGATGAAGAAGCACAAAGAACTTAGAGGAGTTCTCATCAGCCCTTGTTGTTTCCTAAGGGGCAGGTAGAGACTTTTGCATGGTGCCTTCAGCAGCCAAGATGAGCTCTGTCCCTGACCGTGAGGAAGGCTTCCAAAACAAGGAGGTTTTCCATAAAGAGGGCTGAGAGTCACACCTGGCCAGGTGTTAGTGCTCTCTTATGAGGCCGACTCCCACCCCACCTCAAAGGAGACTGCCTGAAGTAGGGAGAGAAGGTGATCAGATAGATGCACACAGAGGTATCTCAGATATGCACCTGCCACTCAGCCAGCGCCAGGGAGACGCCAGGCACAGAAGGAAAATTTTTTTTCCTCTGACATTTTTGGTGTGGATAACAGAGTTCAAGCAGAGTAGAGGAGCCCAGCACTAATGGCTTCTGTTGCCTTAAGCTAAGCTGCTTAATTGCATTGGACTGGTTCATCTAATCAGGGAGAAAGGTGAAATCCCTTGTTTCTTGCCCCAGCTGGCTTTCCTCAATGAACAAAGCCCCTGAGCCAAATGCTGGGTGATCCCAAACATCAGAAATTGCTGAACAGGGCAAACAGATGCACTAGGAGTCCTGTGGACAATAATGTGTGGCATGTATACACTGAAATGGCTTGCAAATCAGGCTGATTCTGAAGCCCGGTAGCCATGATCCTCCCAGCATGCTGGAAACACCTAATTCCTAACTTACCTCCTCTCCCATTGTCTGGTCTCTGGGCAGCAGCAAGTAGTTCCCAAATGATTTTTGGTATTTAGAAGAAACTCTGCTGAAACAGTTGAAATAAGCATCTTTTTTCCATTCAGTGTCTCACAGTTGAGGGTCATTTTCTCTCATTCCTGCCCTTCTCCTCCTTAGCAAGACCTTGGTTTGCTGTTTAAAGAACTTGCAGTCACTGTAAGATATAAACTGTTCCTTCAGAACGTTAAACTATAAATCTTTGTGTACCCCAAATAATCATGGGTGGAAGACTAAAACATCTCATCAAGAAGGCCTCTAGCCTGGACTGGTCTCTTTCCATGTCCTGTCACTCAAACATCCTAACTCTGCAGCAAAACTGGATGATGCGGGGTAGAGCCTTGGCCAGTGTGAGATCAGGACAGGGCTGGGGCTGACCTACAAGAATGTGTCCCACAGCACAGACAGAAGCATTGGTAGTCTCATTAATTTTACTTTGGAGCCATTCAAGGCAAGGCAGGTATAAAAGGAACAGTTTTGGTGTCAATCCGGCTTCTTTGACCCGTGACAAATTCCATGTTAGCCGAGGACAGAGTCCAACTAAACCAGTGACATGTGTGGAGCTTGACCCTGGTGCTCTCTCTCTGGTGACTGAAGCAGCATCAGACACCACAGTGTCAGAGAGGTGACCCCAGGCTCAGTGATCAGTGCTGTGATTGCCCTGGGAAGGGGACCCACCACCAATACACAGGAAGGGCTCACCACACACATCCCTCCTGTGGCTGCGTGTTTATCACCAGCATCAGCCACATCACCTTCCAGCCCCAGCCTCCAGGGCCACATACCCTGCATCTGCCCAGATGTCTCCACCCACTGCAGACAATGCTCCAAACCCTCCATCTGCTCTTGAGGGCTGCTGGCTGACCAGGGCTTACCTCCTTGTCCTTCCACCCACGCTCCCAGCCAAGACAGGCTTTCCCTGCCAAGCTGGGGTTTGTGCCAGGAGAGGGAAGTACCCTCATGCCGGAGAAGGGTGGGCTGGAAGGTGGATCCTGGGATGGCTCTGGTACCATGCTGTGCCTGATCCCTGTGGTGGACATAATGTGTATCCACAGTGCAAATATCACGAGACCTGGTTGCACACCCTGCTGCCACGACTCACCCAACACGTGGCCCTGGGCAAAGCTTTTGCCACTTCCTTCTTTCTGTCTCCCTGGCTATCTGTCTTGTCTAATTAGGAAAAAGCTTTCCAGGGTAGAGATCGTTTCTCCCTGGGCTGTGATACAGAGTGGCTGGAAGTGCTCCTAGACACAATTAACACCCAAGCAGAGCAGACCCTCTGGATATGACAATGTCAGCAGGAACAGGCATCCCTAATGCAAACTTATCTTGTCTCAATTAGCAAGCAGCAAAATGTCAGACCTTTTATGGTTTGGTTGGAAAGCTAAGGGTCTCCCCAACAGAACCAGCCAGAGTGGCTCCCTACTCTCAACATGCCAGGAAAAGCGTGACTTTTGCAGGCAGTGCAGGATACATCTCCAAAAAGCCTTGCAGGCTTGACTCAAGCACAGAGCAGAAAGGCTTTCTTGATCTTTCGTGCTGCTGAGGGAAAATCTTTGCCCACTGGCTGGAAATGGCTGGAAGACTTCTGAAGTTCAGCCTGTCTTGCAGGTAGAGGAACACAGGCAGAGGGGAGAAATTTAATACTCCTGTGCAGGGCCAGGAGTTGGACTCAATGATCCTTGTGGGTCCCATCCAACTCAGCATATCCTGTGATTCTGTGACCCTGGCATAGTTACCACAAGGGCTTAGGGCTGCTTGCCTGCGTCAGGGCAGAGATAACATCAGCCTACTGAAGACAGTCTCAGCAGCCTAATTGCTCCTGCAGAAGGAAAATGAGGGCCACAGGAGCTGCTCTGGGTCTTGGCTAATTGTCAGGCAGTTATGCTGCAGGGATTGTGTATCCTGGAGGAAAGGCTGCTGAAGATGGATGCTGTGGCAGCCAGCATGGAGATGAACCTTGTTTAAACACCATGAGGGATGGGTAGACAGAGGAGTACACAGAGGAGCAGGCCCAGTTCTCTGTGTCCTGCTCCTCCCTGGGGATGTAGGTCCGGGTTGGGGTGTTATGCCAAGGAGGGTGGTCGCCATCTCAGATTAAAATGATGAGGGCTCTGTTGAGGGCCAAAGGAGAGTAGGGAGCAGGGGTGTGATGGCTGCTGGGAGTTTAAACAGGGGCACTGCAAGGGATTCAAAAGCAGGGTCTCACTTGGTCCTTTACTGCCTGCCTGATAATTTCATTGCTGTTTGCCAGTAGATTGGACATATTGAGAAGAGAATGTCTGTAGTACCACTACAGACACTGCTAACCTCAAATGCAATCACCACAAACAGCACAGCAGAATGGCAAACCTGAGGTGTGTGGACATACCAAACCCAGACTCTCCTCGCTAAAATCCACATGCTCAGGATGTTTCCAACATTGCTTATAAATAACACATTGGCCTTAAATATTCGGAAACCCACAGTTATGTCCTCTAGAATTCATGCCAAACAAAATAAGCAAACATTTTGAGATTATATAAGTCTATGTGCTTGAGAGCTGCATACTAAAAGTGGTAGTGGCAACAAATGCAGTGTTCTTTCTCTTCCTGGTGGACACTAGAAAAGTAAAGTGTGTGTCAGGTAGGGTTCTGGCTAAGGTGGAAACTAGGGCTGGCTTTGAGCATGTGGTTCTGGGAGCCTTCCTCTCCTTCTGCCTGAAGTCTTCTTCTCCCTGCTCTGAATAGTCCACCAGTTTGGCTCATCACCCTGACAAGGAGTGCAACAGATCCCAGCTACCCATCAGCTACCCTGATGGAGATCCACCTACACTGACCAGGCCGACTGCAGGACAGGGAGCTTTGTGGAGCTTGAGAGGCAGCAAGAGCTCAAGCAGCCTTCCCTTGAGCTCATTCACAAAACGGGAGCCCAGATCCTTGTGAATCCACAAGCTCACCAAAAGGAGCCTGGAAATGATCTGAGTGAGAGCACAGATGGAAATCATTGTCATCAGGGAGGCCAAGAGCTTTGCAGGAAGCACGAAAGGATCAGATGTTTCAATGGATAAAAAAGAACACCAGAGCTACATGAGACAGAATAGAAATGTAAGAGATCTTAGCCCTCTTCCTCCAAAATACAAGCTAGCCCTGACTGACAGGAATAAAAGGACGTATCTGAGCAGGTTGTTTTGTAATTACCTGCAGCTGCATTTCCTGCCCTTTTTCCCTGCAATGTCTGGCACTGGCCCCATCCCAGATGTAACTCTGAATTAAACCACTGGGAAACTGGCAAGAGTGGAAGGAGGTTCTGTGGAGGGGAGACAAGGAGACAAACTGAGAAACCTCAACTGTGGTAGAGCCCACACATCCCCCTCTTGCCTTCTTCCTTATCCCCCCTTTCTCCCCCACCACTTCTGCCAAGGAAAGATCTTGCCTAAGCAAAGCTCTGATGACAGAACAGCCTGCCTTGGATATTTAGTTAGGCAAGGGAAAAAGTTAATTTTGAGACCATCTGTCCTGTCCAAAGAATAGCAGTCTTTCCTAAACTGAGCTAACTCCATGAAATGGCAACAGTAAGCAACATGATATTAAACAATAATAAATCAAAGCTGACATCATTTGGAGCATCTCCGAACCCTCCCCTGTGGGTGCATCACTCTTCTGTGTGTCAACAGCAGAAAGAGAAAAGCAGAAAGAAGCTTAATCTGAATCAGATAATAGACATTGGGCCTAAGATGGTATTTCTGAGAGTTCATCCTGCCCCATCCTTCCTTCCTGTGTCCCTTTCCCATTCTCAGAGTGCCCACAGCAAACGTTTTGGAGGGGTCTTCTCTGTCTCCTTTGCAGCAGATAACAGTCTAGAACAGCAAAGCCACTGGGCTCAGAGGGCTGGGATGGTCCATCCCCACTGGAGCACACAGCACACCTTCCAGAGCCTCTGCCTTTGCAGTGAGCTCCCTTCTTCAAAACTGCAAGAGGGCTGCCCGCCTTAATCAAGACCAGCCAGCCCAAAAGCTCAGACATATCAGGAGTATCAGGGTAGAAGGGGAACACTTGAGATGGATTTGGAGTAGAGGACGCAATGAGAGTTTGCAGTAACATAAAGTGACAAAAAACCAGTCCAAAATCATGGGAATGGCTTGAGAAGACATCCCTTTATCTTTAAATTAGATGGAGAGTAATGGGAGAGTATGGGCAGCAGCAGCAGACAGCCAAGCTTAGTCTAAGAGGGGTGCGCAGTCCAGACATCTCAGTGACATGCCTGACACTACTGGGATCCATGCTGTGAGACAGAAAACCAGGTTAAAACTGAGATTAAAACCCAAGCTCATCAGGGTGTGTTTACCAAAATGCAATCCCCCTGCTGGAATGCAATGCAGACATACACAAGGGATGGCTGGGTTTAGCTACCTCCCTGTAAAATACTAACTGAGGGAGTTTTGCTCCACAGCCAGTCCTATAGCCGTACACTGAGCACTTCAGTGTAAACCTATATTTTTTTGCCTTTAATAGGAACAGAAAAACGAGGCCATTTTCCCAGTGATGTACCAGCAAGGGACACCCGTGTCAGGTGTACTGCAGACATAGTTTTGGCTCATGTCTCCACTCTGCACACATCCCCCAGGTCAGGATATTTATATCTAGACATATAGAAGTCTCCTCCCTCCCTCGTTCAATGCTTTCTTCAACTGCATGTCCAAGAAATCAGCCAGCAGGCAAGGGCAAGGTGCAGGTGGATGGTATTCAGAGACCCCAGCTTGAACCTAAAAGCTGAGGGCATCTCTAAACTTGTGCTATGGGCACTGCCAGCCCAGAGCAGGATGGTTCACAATGCAAGGCCAGTAGTCCTTCAGCTACTTCAGCCTTTGTAAGAGGTTGCAGACATCAGGGTGGATGGCTCTAAAGAAGGCAGAGTCCACAGCAGTGGGTGAGAAATGGTTTTTGAAATGTACCACTGACAAGCCTGTCAGTCTTGGGGAGCTCTGTGAGGCCTGGAGTTGGGGTGGTAGGGGCTGTGGGGCAGGAGAGATGGGTCCAGGCAGAACTGGGAGGGGATTATAATACACCGTGCTGCTCTCTCTGCTGCTCTCTCTATGCAGACACTGAGATGTGCGTGCGATAAAAGAGATTATTTACAGCAAAGGGAAGAAATAAGGTACTTGAGCTTCTTCCTTTCAGGTTTAATGGGCTTCTCGTAGGTGTGGCACTGCTAATGAGTGTTGAGTCATGCTGGCCAGATCTTTCTCTTGCACAACTTCTCCCTGCCTCCCCAAGTTGTTCTGTATCTGCCCCCTGATACTCTACCTGATGACTAGGGCAAGCACCACTGCCAGCAGCAGGTCTTACACAGTATTTGCTGAGCTTTAGCAGAACGGGACCTGATTGTTTCACATCGGCCTCTGTTTGCTCGGCCAGCTCACTGTTTGTTCGGCTAGTCGTCTCCCACCACCCCTCCAAAACCCTCCACGGCTGCTTTAGCAGTGGCAAAGGGCAAAGCAGCCCTGGGGTGCAGCCCCAGAGCTCGCGGCCCACACCAGCAGCAGCGGCAGCACCGGGGCCGCCCTGCTCCCCTCTGGTATCACCCGCACCCCTCCCTGCCCCTGAGCTCTGCCACACACCCACCACCCCGGCCCCGCTGTCAGCACCAGGCACCGGGGCTCAAGGTGAAAGCGGCTCTGTCCTGCTGCATCGGGTTGCCAGCCATGCAGGCCCCGCTGCGGCCTCACAGCAACGCCCTCAGCGCAGCCTGGGTACAGGCTAACCCCAGCAGAGAACACACCAGCTTGGTGCAGGGATGGCTCACACTGCAGCCACCTGGAAGCAGCCAGGAGCTTCAGTACAACATGATCAGCCCCCATAAATGCTTCATTTTCCTTTTCCTTCCTATTATTTTCCAGGCTACCGGTGGAGAGGTCTCTTGTGGCAGGCCATATCCACACGCATCATTCAGAGGCACCAATCCCATCAGTCAATCTCTTGACAACTTCTATACACTGGGGAGCACTTCTCAAGGTCTGGTGTATGAAACCTCCCATAGCAGGACTGTGAGTCCAAAGACACAGGGTAAGTAGACAGCGTTCCCTTGCTGATTCAGCTGAATGTCCTGGCACATCATCACGAGAAAAAAGCTGAAGTATTTTCCCTGACTCACATGGGTCCAGAGATCCTGTTAGATCTATCCCAGCCTATGACAGTGGGTAGAGCCTTCTGTGAGTGTCAGTGTTCTGGGATTGCAAAGGAGAGGAGGGGAAATCCCTTGTGGGGCAGAACTTGGATCCTTACTCTAACACCCTAAGGAGAACAGAGAGCTTCCACTCTGCAAGCAGGCGTGGGCTGCAGGGCTGCACAATGGAGAGCCTCGCAGCAGTTTGGGTTCATCTCTGAATCCGGCCTTCAGTCTCTGAGTGGCTCCGCATGCCAGGGCACAGTGTCCCAGCATTAAAAATACCAAGGCTGACAGATAGTGTTTATTAATAGCACGAGTGGTGTTTATTGCTGAGCAACAGTCAGCAGCTCGGAGGTTACTGCTGTTACAAGCCAAGGTCTGACAGCATTGCCACATTGCTCCGTTCTCAGGGGAGAGAGGCTCCATCTCTGGAGGCAGAACCCATGGGGAGAGGGGGTCCTGGCTGCCTCAAGGATCTGCTGTGAGTGCAGAGGAGCGGGTTACAGGCGTAGCATCCTGGCCTGAGACACAGGATAGCCCCCATGGGCTGGGGGATCTGGGCCAGGATAACTCAGTGCAGTGACCGCTGTAACGCACAGTGCAGTTCATGCAAATGGGCACAGAGCAGACACCAGTGCTGAGCATTCATCTTCTTCCCAACACCTGCGTTCCGCTGCGCTTGAGGCACCATTCCCTACCCATGAAGAGCCTTGGTCTCCTGGGGCCTCTCTGAGGGCTTTATGTGGATTCCCTGCTCTGTCCCTGCCAGGCTCTAGGCACTGAGCTGCTATTTAAGAGGACACTGGTTTTAACATCCTTGTTTCACGGGAAAGGAAATTGAGGTGTAGAGAGGAGAAATGATCCACCAAGGGTGATCTACTGCTTGTGCTCCAGAGACCTCCACAGATTTCATGACTACATCTTAGTGATCCAGAAGAATCGATGGAGTAGGACACTTTGCCGGGTGTTCTGCAAAGATCTACATGCACGGCTTCTCTGAAAAGCTCTGAAACAGTCCTGAAAGAGGGGCAAGGGTTCAGAGACTGAAAAAACTTGAAACCTAATAAGCTGTTGTCATTCCTCAGACTTTCAGTTCATACTCTGGAGCTGGAGGCAAATTCACTTTTCAGCAGACATTTCTTTCCAGTTTTTGATCTTACCATCCCACTAGACTTCATGTGATGCTTCCCACTCTCCAGGTTTCTTTCCTGAAGAGCTGTGCTTCCTAGTTTTTATCAGTTTATGGTTAAAACACTACAGCACAAGTATGCTACAAGCAACATCCTACTTCACTCTGTTTCTCCTGGTTTTTTTTTTTTCTTTGTCATCACAGACAACATGCAGGGGTCTCCTAGGGAATGTTAGCCCTGGATTATCTCATTACATATTGCTTCAAGGGAAGACGATTTGCAGCTGGGAAACAGATCCACCCTGCCCACACAGCCTGCTGCACACCTGGAACTAACATTACATGACTGATGAGCACTCGTCCTAATGAAAGCGTGACTCTCCTTTGGAGTCAGGCAGCGAGGAGCAGAGGCCCAGGGACAGGCTGGCTATTGCACTGCACACAAAGCTTCTGCTCCCCACTCACTGCCTGCTATCCAGGAATCTCTGAGCACTCAACAGAGGCCACCAATTAATTCTTCTTTAACTCCTCACGGTTAATTCACTCACAGATCAGGCCCTTGGGCAGCTCAATACTGTTATCATTGCTGTACTCTTATCACCATTAATAGCTGAGGAAACTGAGGCACAGATCAGAGAAGTGATTGACACCACACTAATTAGAAAACAAGGGACAAAGCTGGGAAGAAAACCCAAGAATTCCAGCTCTGGCAGAATATCCAGTTACAGAATCACCTGTAATGAACAACACTATAATTTTAGTGAGTTTCTTTTGCACAAAGACAAAGGGTTTAGGAAAAAGAACCTTGCATAGATGCTACAGCTTTGGCTTGTCTTGGCTACAAGATCCTATCCAAAACTCCTTTCATTTTCTATAGTATCCTCTGAGCACATTTCCCATCCTTACGCTGCCTCCCATTTTTACTCACACCCTCTGACCCTCAGTGAGTTAGAGACCAGTCATCCAGTGCTAGCCAGCACCCCAGACTCAAAGGATCCACTGTTTCCTGGTGTCTTCCAGGCTGCTTGGACTGAAAGAGCCAAGGATCTAGTTCAGAGGAATCCACAGAAAAGATTTTTGTCACTAGCATGTTCACACACTTATCATCTGAAAGAGAAAATGAGGAACCCCTGGATGCATTAGCATCTGTTGACACAGGCAGGTCTGAGTGGAGATGCTGATCAAGTGCACAGACCTCTTGTGCTCTCAGCTCAGGAAAAGCAAGGTGCCTTCACTCCTCCCTCAAAGACCCTCAGCCTGGATCAGGGAGCTGGGCCATGGATGTTTAGTCTGGAACGGTCTGTGGAACACGATTTGGTGGTGTTCCCGTGATATTTCACACAATAAGCTTAGGGAGGACAATGCAGTTGCTTTGTGAGACATGGTGATGCTGTGTCTTGTGACACAGCCTATTAGCAGATTGGCTAGTGCTGGGTGTGCAGCTGCTTTCTGTCACGGGAAAGGCTGAAAGCAGCCAGAATATACCTGTGAATCCTGCCTCTAATTATTTAGAGCAAAACACACTGTGCTCCTGGTTTTCCTGCAGCTGTGTACCTTGCACACACATGAAAAATAACAGTCAATAACACAAACAGAATTTCTCCTTTATGCCTTACTCAAATCCTGCTTAGTAAACAGGATTATACTTTAAACAGGCTACAATAGAGATACAAAGAAAGACACACAGATACCCACATTTCTTTTCATGAAGAAACTTGCTAATCAGACAAAAGGATTTTGCTACTTCTGCTTAACGTCAGCTGCCTCTACAGCCCCTATTTAAAACATTTTGCCCCTTACAGGATCTGTCTGGCAGCCCTCCATCACTGCCTAATTGTGCTGGGCTGGGGTGTGAAACAGCCTGGTGAGGGAACATAACATTTTTCCCTTAATTTCACCAAAGCCAAGATCTCCCCTTCTTGCTACGAGTGGCTTGGTGCTAGCATGAATCCCAGCAGTGAACTTCCTGTGAACTGATGGGAACAGCCCTTCTCCTGGAGCAAGGAGACAATATCTGAGAGACGTGGATAGAAAAACGAGGTAGTCAGCTAATAAAGAAAATTAACCCAGTGGACATGATTTGCCTACATTCTCCAAAGCTGGAGTTCTTTTATAAGGCTTGCCGCAGAAAGTTCTTAAGGATAACAACTAATCCCTGGATAAGGGTCAAAGTTCTTGCTGGGCATTAAAACTTGGTGATGTGATTAAAGAAAAAGTGAAAACTTGCTGCTTAGAGCAGAGCCTCCAGTGAGGAAGCTGCAGGGTGCCAGTGCTCTGGTCGGTTCTGAATGATCCCAGGACACTGGGGATGAGGAGTTAATGGGTTTGGCTCATAGTGCTGGGATGTCTAGGGTGCCTGAAGGGGATGTAAAGATACTTTGGAGTGAAGCAGTGTAACAGCCCTCTGAAATGGCCCCCAGATAGGCAGAGGGTAAACACCCTGGCACAGAACAGCTGGAACTTCACCTCTTCACCAACATTTCCTGAAGGTCTCCTCTGGAAAAAAATATTTAGCAGTTGCTGTGGATACTTCTTATTGGATGTCAGGATGTTTGTGTGTATTTGCAGCCCAAGAGGCAATTGAAGATCAAGTGACTTAAAATTGAGTGAGAAACTCTAAAATACCCACAGCAAGACAAGGATGAATATACAGCTCCCTTCCAGGTTTAGGAAAGGTCTGCGATTGACAACACCAGAAGATGGGGAGCAGATTAAAAATAGGGTGGAACCTGGATGTAAAGGGATATGGCAAGAGCCTGAAGAGCAGAGTCTGAAGCATGCCTGAGGGGACTTACTGGCAGGATCCAAGGCTAGGAGGGAAAGTCATTGTTGCCAAACCACTTGCCCAGCTGAACCTCATAGCACTTTGAAAACGGATGCAATTGGGGCACGATTGCCTTCTGGGCTTTTTTGTATACTTAGGTCATATTGGATTTCATATCTTCAGGAGCATGAGAGACCAAAATCTTTCTGGTTTGGCTAAAAGCAGGTAGTTTTTCACACCACACTGGTCTTGTCCTGGTGTAAGTAGCACAGGGTTCTCAGCATTGGCCATCTTGGGCTCTAGCAGGTACCTCTTCATCTCGGTAGTCAATAGGGCTCTCTGTAGCAGGGGGAGGCCAAAGGGCTGTCCAGGGAAGGTGCATCAGGTGTTGGGGAGGATGCAAGCTCAGGCCCTTCTGCAAACCTTCACCATGACTTTTCCAGCACCCAAACCAATTCAAACCAGTGAGAAATGTGTCCATGGGAGTGCAGGAGGTTTCATAACTGGGAGGGTTCCCTGCACCTGGGGCTGATAGATAATCTCAGACCTGCCCCACCCCACTCCTGAGACACAGCCAGCCTACTCCTCCTCATCCTCCTACCTCACCTCACAGGGCATCCCTTACCTTCCATTCTCATTGCCTTTGCACTATGTCCTACCTCTCTCAGCCAACAAAGCCCCTCCTGAGCTGTGCCTTGTTGTTCCCCCTCTTCCCCATCCCCCTATCCTGTTTGCTCCTGTCTCCTTCCTAAATACCAGATGGAAGGAGATGCTGTTGGTACCCAAATGCCTGTTGAGGTTTTCTCTCTGATGATGGAGAGGAGCAGGGAGATGTGACTGCCACTGGGACTGCGTGGTGAAGGGCCAATGACTTACCTGCTTTGGGAGAAGGTATACAGAGAAGCCTAACCATTTCAGCAAGATGGAAAGCCTTCTACTAACTGGAAATAAAGTAAGATTTAGTAAATGGCACTTGGTGTCTGTCAAGGATCCAAAAAGAGAGGATGGGATTTGTCTTACGCATGGAGGAATCAAGGCAAGGGAGGGAAAGTGTGGTATTATTGACCCAGTTGGGAACTGGACTCAGCTCTCTCTCTTCCCACACCTCTGCTCTGTTCTACAGACCAGGACTCGCTGACTCCCACGGTTCCTTCAGCTGTGCTAGGCAATCCCTATCTGATGGTGAGGCAGAAACAATCACACCAGATGATTGAGCATAGCTACGTGCAGGACCGCACTGCATCCACTCCGTGGGCACCAGCACCACCACCCCAGCACTGGCAGCCACAGCACCCTCCTGACTCAGCAGCATCAAGGAGAAGGTTCTCTCATGAACTCCCCAAGCTGGCACCTCCAGCAGAAGTGATTGCAAATTCCAGAGCAAACTGAGAAATCCTCCAAAAGGATTTAGAGAGATTAGAAATGAGCAGGAAACAAAATGAGATTTAACTTGGGAAAAGATAAGCTAATGTATCTGGGGCAAAGCTGCTTTGCAGTGGGAGGGGACACCCTGGAAAGCAGAACTGCCAGAAGAGGTTGAGAAAGAGCAACCATGGAGAGACGCATCTGGAGAGAGACACATGGGGATATGTTCAGAGCCAGCAGCCTTTTCTGCGTTTTTGGAGTGATTCACCTTTGAGCGTGTTCAGCAGTAGACAACTTTTGAGGGGAAAGGAGTATTATTTTATACATGAATGTTGTTGGGATATAAGAAAGAGGAATGATAGAGGGCAGAGCTCAATGAGTTGATACCATGGGATTTAAAGATCCATTTTATGTCACTGGCCAAGAAATTACTCCAGAGGAGACATAATCAGACTCCACAAGCATAAGAGTGCCTACCTCAGAGAGAAAAGGAACACCACTACTGGCACATTTGCAAATTTAAGGGTGAAATTAAGTTAGAGAAAAGAGAAGGTAAAGATAAGGACAGAGTCCAGGCAGTGCAACAGGTTAGGCTGTTCGGGACAGCAGCACACGATTCACAAGACAATCTAAACCCACAAATTGTTCCTCTTGGGATGTCTCTTGAGTCCGTGACTGGTCCCAACAATTCAGCAAGGGTGTGGATCACACTCAGTCCCACAAAGTGACTCACAAAAGTCACAGCCACTTGCACTGTACATCCAGCCACCCCAGAGGGGTACTGGTGCAGAGGGCAGTGCCACTCCCTGACTCATCAGCACCTCCTCCGGCAGCTCAGCCAGTTCTCCCAGGTGCTGTGTGTCGACTAGGTCTACATTGCACATCCACAACACAGAGCTCTGGGAAGCCAATACTGCAACAAAAAATTGGCCCTCAGCCTCAGGACCAGCGTCAGATTAGTCACTGAATAACTCAGGATGATCCAATGACTCATAATTTATTATGCCTACGAAGACTGGAAACAATCATATCCTGTGCCGTTGACCCCCATTCACCACACTACCCATAGTGAGATAAATCAAAGTAAGTAGGAATTAGCTTCTTATCCCCAGGAGCAACAACACCTTGGAACAAACATAATCTGCTCAGGAGCCTTCAGGCTTCAGGCTTCTCCCAGATGTGAGGTCCTTGCAGTGCCTAAAAGAAGACTTGAACCTTCCAGCAAGGTGCCCAACATGAGGAAGGGGACTTGAAGGGAGAATGGGCAAATTGGAGCAGTGAAGAAGAAAAGCAGAGATGGTCAATGGGAAGTTGCATTTCCAGAAGTTAGTCTCTGCACAGGCAACTAAGAAACCGGGTGAGGGGTTTCTTTGAAAGAATGAGCCCATCATAAATCCCTATTGGGGCTTTTGCTTCGGCACTCATGGTGTCAGAACTGAGGACAGAAGGAAGGGCAGGGAGAAATGCTGGTGTGGGTCTTGCTTCTGGAGAAGAGGCCAATGACACAAGCATATACTCCCTGGTATCCATATGTTTGTGGCACAGGCTGAATGCAGTACCAGCAGGTTCTCTGTAGGTGAGAAGGACAGGAAGGCCAGGCAGTGAGATGGCTGCTTGGACACCTTTCCAAAGTGTACACCATGGTTCAGGAAGGAGTTATGGGCAAACAAAGGTGAAGGGCTCAGGCCTTAAAATCTCTGAAGAGGTGATGGAATTGTATTACTTGCATAAGCTGATCATTTTGCTCATCATGTGCTGGCTCTCCCCCTTTTTATCTCCACTTAGATAATGCTCCCACTGAAAAGGTTTGCAAGGGCTCAAGAGCTTGCATCAATCATACCCTTCCCTCCACAGACTCATTTGACCAAGATTCAGAGATAATGCCATCTGGGGCTGAAGATTTCACCTCAAAGCTACCACAGAGTTTGGGAGCAAGGCATCCTGACCTGCATCCTAGATTGTTTTGGGATTATGTGAGCCTCCATGGGGAATGTTCAGCAAGAATTGACACTCATCACCAGTCCTGGCAGGGGGCTGAGCAGAGCCAGACACCCCCCCTAGCCTGGGTCCCACCACCCAACACTCTCCAAGCATGGAGAACACCAACAACTCTCAGAATAGCTGACAAAGCAGGTGTCAAAGCAAGCCCCGAAGTAAAGCCCTCCTGTGCTGGCATCAGCCTTGCAGGATGCCTTCCCCCTGCTGCATGCACCAGGTATGCCCAGGAGATGGGCAATGTGGTGGGCTGGGCAGCAGAGGCACGTGGGTGCTAAACACACAGAACCCGATGGCAACTGGCTGCAGCGGGCAGCCCTGATGCCTAAAGACATGCTTGGGCACACACAGACTAGGGAGAGATGGAGCTTGTTTTTCCTCCCAAAGAAGTATTTGGGGCATCTGAAAAAGCAAGGTAAAAATATAAATCCTGAACCAGCAAGATTAGCCCCGTGTGACAATGTAGAGGTATAGCCCAGAACTGCAGGTATTTCCTCATGTCTCTCAGTTGTGGATAGGCAGCATGGCCCACGTGGATGTATGGAGGCAGCAAGTTTAAAGAAATCCTTATGGAAAGTGTTTTTTGGCCTTGGGAAACTGGGCTTGGGCAGGTAAACAGGTGGCACTTGCACAACAAGCCTGCTTCCCTTCATATGTCTGTAATCACCTCACACCAGGCAGCGGGTTGCACCTCTGCAGATACCATCCTGAGGTAGGCAGCCAGCAAACCTCTCACATTTGAAGGGGAACCTGACCCTTCTTCCCTTCATGATGCAAAGCCTCTGGGATCCATCCACCTTCCCACACGAAAGGGCAAGCTTTCCTCAAAGCTATGGTCAGGCACTCTATGCATTCCTTTCACACCCTCCTTCATGGCCGTGCAGGGGATATCACCTCCCTGCTCTTATCCACAACTCACCACCTCTTACGAGATATGGGGTACTTGGCTGGAGGTCCAGGCACAAGTGCCTGGCTGCTCTGGGATGGCCAGGCAGCTCAGCCACCCCATCGTGCAGGGTGCCAGGTGCTGTGGGGCACAGCAAGGGCCAGCAGCTGCTTGTGGGGTGGCACAGTGCCACCAGGGCCACACTGGCCTGGCCCCAAATAGGGAGCTGGGAGCAAACACGGTGCTTGCCCAGACCAGGACTGCAGACCTTGTGCTAGATGATCTGAATTAGCCTTGAATTTCAGCCATGCCAAGCACAGAGAGACTGCCTGCTCACTCACCACAGGGACTACTATAAAAATACCCATCTTTCACTACCAAAGGTCCCATGGGCAGACAGTGGAGGACATATCCTGTGAAATGAATTTCCTTTGGGCTTCCAAAGTCCTTAGTGGGACCATGCTGAAGGACAGGAGATTTATAGGCACTTCTAACACAGACACTGTAGGTGGTGGTGGAGCCCAGGCAGAGCCTGGCTGATTTACAGACCTGATGAGCAGTGCAAGACATCAGCACCAAGGGGTTAAACCAGCTAGCAGGTGCCAAAAGGGAGAGACAGACAGGGCTTCCAACCAAAAGCATTCTTTATTCCATTGCCAGTGGGATTTTCTGTTGTGTCTGCCCAGGGCACCCTTTTCTGCCTTTCACGGTGCCTCTGCTCTCACACAGAATAATCACACAGAATAAACGCAGCAGGCACAAGGAAAGCATCAGCTGGCTGCCTGAAGATAGCATTTTAATTAGCCAGCAACCAAAACGAGGACGTGACCAGAAGCCTTTCAGGGAAAGTTCTCATGCACACGGTGAAAGGCCGTATGACGAGATCAGAGTGCCAGCCTGACAACCTGGCCTCCCTCCATGTGTCCCTGCCTCACCTCGGGCCACAGCACAGGCAAGCCAGGTGCAAACTCCGGGTAGGGTGAGGGGCAGCTGCTCTCCTACGTGCCAGCCTCTCCAAAGGCAGGGTTCTCAATCATGTACAGCCTCTCCAACCAGCCTGAGCTCACTTCCAACACCAAACTATGACCATGGTCCTCACAAGAGATGACAGCCCAGTTATACCCACCCTGGAGAATAAAGAAGAGTTGGACTGCTTCCAGGGCCCCAGGTAACCCCCATCAGAACTGGCTTGGGTAGGGTCTTCCTGCAGATGTTTAAGGCAGCTACCTTGGCTCTGCTGCATCCACACAAATTCTGTGAGCTGTCCCATCTGAACTATGCCATTCAGCCACTGTCTCATGAAGTAGGTGGCTACCAGGTCACCTTGCTCTGCACATATCCTACTTCTTCTGAGCCCTTAGAGGTAGGAAAAGAGGGGGGCACCAGGAGTAGCCAGTCCAGCTTGCCATTGGTGGGACAGAATTTGATGTGTTGGGTTTGACGTGCTGATGAGGGTTTGATGTGTTGTGACTGACAGGAATATGCTGACTCATCCATACAGGAGACCTGGGTCCCTTCATGCTGAGATTTCACATCCAGCTCAGCCCAGGGGAGAAGCACTTACCTAAGGGCTTCAATTTTTCCAATTTGATGACTTGTAAACATTTCCCAGATCACAGAGGCAGAGCAGGTCTCCTGAGGATAGGCTTGCTGTCTTCATCACCTTGCACAGCCACAAGTGAAAGAGCCCATAGATCCACACAGAACAAAAGCCAGTGGTGAATATACAAGGGAAGCAACTCCTTTGGGTTCCTCATGCAGAAACATCCAGATGGCTCATGTTCTCACCTCACTCCTGCAGTCCACAAGACATTACTGAATACAGCGAACCAAAATGTCCTCAGGTACTCATCCTCTTTCCTCTGCTCCACCCTCTGATGAAGCAGGGACTGCAGGTCCACCTGTTGAGCTACTTGAGTCCATCCTAAATAGAAGCCAGATTCTTTACCTTCGCAAGAGCAGGAATGATGCAGCCATGAACTCAGTGGTCTGTATTACCCTGAGTTGCCTCCCAGACCTTCAGACAACATCCTGCATGCTCCTTTCCAGCGTGGACGGATGACTGACACATGACACATTCATTTCCATGGATAATGAGGAAATTACACCACTGCCAAAGTTTTTCCTCCTAGACCCCAAAGCACATCACAAAAGATGCAATGGTATCAAGATCCCTCCTGAAGTGGTGAGCACTGTCAGAACTAAACATTTTGTTCAAATTCATCCGGGATGGCAAGGTCTGGCTGAGCCATCACTGACAGTGCGTTACATGCACACAGATCCAACTGCAAACACCAAGTCCAGTACCAGAAAGGGCAGGCTCACAGCATTACTGTCACCTTGGATTGTAAATTCCACCAGGATTGCATCTACTCATGCCTGTACAGTACCCAGCTCATGGGACTTGGATCCTGACAAGAGAGGCAGGGTTGGGACCATCACCACACTGCTTGGCATCATGCTGGGAAGGAACCCAGGAGTCTTGCCCCCTTGGTCCTGCCCATCACACCACCCTCTTCTCACCAAGCAGGGAACTCGGGCTGAGCTCCACACAAGGATTCTGGTGCCTACCTCCCATTCATTTCAGTGGATTTCAGGTACCTAGGCACTTTTGGAAGCTCTGGGCACAAATCCAAGAGTCCAACTGAGAGGTTGCTGATGCCCTGTAGTCTCCAGAGGCAATGCTGGAGAAACTGTTACACAATGGAAGAAAACCAGGATGCAAGGCAGAAGGAGAAGGCAAAGGAAATCAAGGTCAGAATTAAATTCTTTAATACAAAAAAAAGTTTGTTTGTCGTCGTCGTTGATGTTTTAAGATATATCTGTAATTTCTTTGTTTAAAAATAAATATGTACTAAGGAATATCTTGAAAAAATTCACTAGACACAATATGTAGTGTTAATATCTTTTTTCCCCGCAATTATTACAGATAAACAGTAGCACCAATAAATAAAATGATAACAAATATTAAAATTAAAAAGGAGAGAGATTCAAGATGTAGAATTTTCTATTTTTTCCTGTTTCTTCTTTTTACATATATAAAAAAATTGTAGTGTCTATTTAATCCGAATCACACATATACATAAACATATATATATATACAAACACATAGCCAAATATATATATAGTATGTAGATGTATATCTAACCGTTGTCTCAATAGGAATGTGTAGGGGTAGGTGTTAGAGAAATTAATTAAATAACTGCCCATAACATGCTACTGACTCTGCCAACAATTGGGGAGAGAAGGGATGGGACAACAGGAAGGTTAAATTTATACACAACCAGTACAAAAAAAAAAAAAAAAAAAAAAAAAAAAAAAAAAAAAAAAGGAGGTACGGCTTATAAATAGTTGAAATTAAATATTAACAAAGAATACTGAAAAATCCCTACTCTTTAATTAAATTATCTGTTTAATTTCTAATTTAAAAAGGGATATTAAATAAGTATATAAAACACTTTCTCTTCCCTCCCCCGATCGGAAGCCTCTGTCTTGCACACGATGCAGCATGAGTATTCTACATTGCAGATGCAAGCACCCACCCGTGTGTTTTCTCTCCTTCTGAAAGCCATCAGTCGGATGGGGAGATCCTAGTGGTTAGTAGTCGCTTGTTGTGAGTCTGTTTTTAGACTGTCTTGTCTTTTTGGAAGCTTTCCGTGTTGTACATTATCAGGCGTTGAAAATTCAATTGCAGATGATGTTTGGCAGCATTCTGACACAGACCGAGTACCTTTTTGATTATTATTATTATTAATAATAATTTTAATCACAGAACTAGATTATATATATCCACATAGATGTACAAACACACTTTCAGGGGTGTGTGTGCGTGTGTGTGCGCGTGTGTAAGGTGGGGTTCATGTACACCACAGCCTACACTGCAGATACACACATAGCCAAGAACCTCACAACACAGCTAAGGGACTCCAGCTGTCTTCACATTTGATTCCCCAGCCCAAGACATGAAAAAGGGGCCTGATATTTACAGTACGTCATTAAAAAAAATCTTGACGTTCTTAAGGGTCATTCACACTGGGCATGCAAACTGAAGGCAGCAAAAGTTGCTTTCTTTTTTCCCCCCTTCAATCTTGGCATACATATATATTATTTTTTATATATATATATGTATAAAAATAAATATATATATATAAAAAAGAGAAAAACGCATACATACATACATACATACATACACACAAATGCATACATTCACATACATACACACACACCCCCACTACTGTGTATATACTTCTGATTAATATCCCTTTCCAGAAATGTTCCATAAGCATCTTGGATGCTCTTGAGTGGCAGCTCTGTGCATGAAGAAAGCAGACAGTGCTGAACAACTGTGTGGCTATGCACCGGTCCCCATTCTTGCTTCAGCACACTGTAGACCTTGTGTCCTTCTGCAGCCACCAAGGGCGGGAAATCTAGACTCCTGTGATAATTCCTTGAACAGAAAGTCAGTGCGCATCAGCTGCCCACCATCCTTAAGAGAAGCCAGCATGACTCTCTGGCAAAGGTTCTACAGCGAATAAAGTCAACGCAAAATGTACACTGACATCCCATGTCCCGGCAAGGCAGGCAGGTTATGAGACGAGTAAGGGCGAAGGTTGGGGGAAGAGAGGGGAGGAGGAATCCTTGATCACGGAGATGGCCATTTCCTTGGCCTTTGACCCATCACACCCTAGGATGCCGCTCTTTGGAACTCCCTGCCCATCCTCTCCATCACCTCTCCTCCCTGTCCCAGGCAAGGAGAAGGTGGTTTGTGGTACAGCACACTCTACAGAGAAACAGCGGAGGCCGCACAAGTCAGTTAGAGTTAAGAAGTTTACACCCAGCGCTTCTACTCAAGTCCAGTCTTAGCTTGTTTCTTATGCCCCAAGTAGCCCGCTTGTGTCCACAGCAGTCGAGTATTATCCAGTGAAGACACCAATAACATTAGCAATGTTAAAAAAAATAATCAGTATATATATATATATATATATATATATATATATGTGTGTGTGTGTGTGTGGTTAAGATATACATATATGTATATATAGATGTGGTTAAAATATATATACATATATATATATGTATATGCATGTATACACACATATATATGTATGCATGGGAAAACCCATCAAATACACCCCTATAAGTCTTCCTGGCTCTGTTATTTAGCAGCATAAAAAGAAAAATAAAATAAAACAGTTCAAAACCCAAAGGTGAATTCTGTGCGGCGGGTGCCTTGGGGAATGTTCCTTCCGGAGTCCATCGTCCGTACTGAAAGTGCTGTGCTCTACCGATCCTTCATTTTTAGGGTTCATTTGGATTAGTGTTTTGTTTGTTTTATTCTGTCCAGGCGAGAAATCAGGCTCCAGAAACAGGGCTGTTTCCCCTTCTTTTCCGCTGCTCACCGTCTCGGTTTTTCACATCTGTCGAAGAGGAGAAGGAAGGAAAAAAAGAGAACAGGGGTTAATGTTTGTGATGGGGGTGCAGCTAGGGCAGGGAAGGGAAGGAAGGGTGGTGACTAATGTGTTTAAGAGCACATGGTGTTAAGACATGGCATGACGTCACTGGTGGGGTGAAGTGCTGTGCAGATGGGGCAAATCAGCTGAGAATCTCGACCCCACAAATGAGTCAATGAATTCTATTCACCCAGGCTCACTGAGACAGAGCAGGGGGAATATTCAATTAAAATTTTGGAGCAGAATCAGTGGCTTCTCCCAGATAAGCTGAGTGTCTTGTTTGCATCTTTGCACACCATACACACAAATACACATGAACACAGAAAAACAAGGCTAAGCAATGCATGCAGAGACACACCCTCAGCTCTCCACCTAGCCTCTTGTTTGGGTTGGAAGCAGCAAAGGCAACAAGGCCCCATGCAGGCAAGAAGGTGATAAGTAAGTGCTTTTCATTCCACTAGATGCTGTGAGTGGGGGTTAGCACCAGAGAACAGCAGTGGCCTGAAGAAGCAGCAGAAGAAATGAGAATTTACCCTCCCCTGCAGGTCCCAATACTAATTCTACAAGAAAGAGCAAGAGGAACTTAAGCTTAACTAGCTTTTTATCTGGAAATTGATAAGCTAACCACTCCTATGACTCCTTCCCATTTTTCTGGCCAACACATTGCCTATGGAAACCTCCCTTAGTGCCAATTATCCCATCACAGAGAGGGACTAGTAAGAGAAACTAGCAAACCCTTTCTGCCCCCATGATTTCTTTGGGGTATTTTTTTTTTTTTGTATTTATTACTATTTCTCACCCTTCAAACTCTCTAAGGTAATTATCAGTTGCTCTGGACTTTGGGAAAAGGAGCAGGGGGGAAAAGGCCAACACTAAGTCTGGTCTCAGACTTCAGCGGTTTTACTTGCTATGAGCAGTTTAACTCTGAAAATCACTCTGTTATGGCCCCTCCATCAATTACTTTCCCACTGAAATTACAGCACCCCAGAAAAATTCTCTGTATACAGAGCAGTTTCCATCTTGCTGGCAGCGCCAATACCTCTCCAGCTTGGACACAAAGCATTTTCACACCCAAAGGAAGCACTTGCTACTTGTAACAGCCTTAGCCACCTAGCCAATGGATATCTCCTCTTTTCAAGATAGAGCCAGAGAGGACCCTGGATCTCTCTCCCTTGTATTCTCCCCTTGAGCCACTGCCACTGCAATACTGCAGGAACAGGAACAATCTCCTACATCTCTGTGAAGGGGATCCGAGTTCAGAGTCACAGCCAAGTGCTCATTACCAACCCCATTTCTATGTCTCCCTCTACATAGGTTGGATGATCCCACACCAGAGGTGCACACATAGCTTGTGCGAGTCAAGACACCCCATTGAGTTCACCAAAGTGCTCAGGTGAGAACCAGGAATCAGTTTCTTTACATGTCTGTGCCACAGATGGTGTGTGACAGACCCAGATGACACATGCACAACATGGATCTCTGAACAAACACTAACCCCACAGTGCCTTTATGTCTCCCACCTCACATCTGAAACAGGCACCTCTGCCTTCGCCCAGGGTCAGACTTAAACCTGCTGTATTCCATTCACAGGCCTGACTGCAGCCTCTCAAACCACAACTCTGGACAGGACATGGAGAGGGAACTGTGAGCACAGTACAAAAACACAGGGTGCTCTCCCTGGCCTTCAGAAGAACAGAGGCAAAGGGGAAGGTAGGCTCAGCCTTGAGGGAGGCTCGTAATGGCTTTCCTCATTCTGCACACAGCAGAGCATCTACAAGTCACAGAAAAAGGGCTTGGAAGATGGGGTGGTCAAATCCTAGTCAGTTAAGGATTTGTCTTTGTCCAACAGTATGCTCAGAGTCGCATACAGGTAAGGTACAGAGGGATACAGACCCTCCCTTGCCTAGCTCAGCAACATGAACTCCATTATCCTATTGCATGGTAAAGAATACCTGAGATACAAAGGGCCCGTCTCTGGGAGCCATACCCATCCAAGTCCTGGGAGCACACCTGAAACAAACAGCTACCCTCTGACACAGGGAAACTCTGTCCTCACCCCAGTCTGCTCTCTGGCCCACGCAGGACAGAGAAAAGAAGTAATCAAATAGCACTGGTGCCAGAAGTCAGCAGGAAGCAAGCTCCCCCCCTCTTTCTCTTTCTCTCTCTTTCTCTTTGTGTGTTTCATCCTTCAGGACACAAACCTGCAAGTGCGCTCGTTTAACTCAAGCTGCCTCGACTTGCAACGTGAGTCTGTGAATTTGCAGGAACATTTACAGGTCTGGGGATCTTGTACAAACAAGTGCTTTCTCCTCTCTGAGCAAGGCTCACAGTGACTGCAAAAAGGCAAAAGGAAAGATGTCTAAGCTACAGCGCTTCAGCAGAAAGAAAATACACATGCAACACCCTGAACATCAAAGCAATCCCCTTGCCCCCTCCCGCAGCCCCCATGCTGCCAACTGGAGCGCCGTGGGCCGATGGATTTTCCAGCAGCACCTCAACAGCCCCAGGACAGCAACCCCTTGCATTAGCGCAGAGAAAGGAAACAGGCCTTCTGCACAGTATTCACAAATGCTGCATTGGATCCATTGGCTCAGGCCAGAGGGAGGAAGAAGGGGAAAGCAAGGATGGGAAGGTGAGAGGTCCCAGCCAGCTATCGACACATCAGTGAAACAAATTCTCTGAAGTGGACTATTGGAGTAGAAAGAGGCCAGTGGCTAAACGAGTCAAATACACAGGGTCTCTCCTCCCCTGGAAAGCAGCTGGGCTCCAGCACCACATGCTGACCCTGCAGCTGGCACTGCCCTCCTTTCTGTAAGCCCCATCCCAGCCTCACCACCTAGGAGTCTCCTACGGAGGGGCCATGAATTTACAATGCAGAATTTTGTGAACCACCGTGAGAGAGGCAGAGCGAAAGAGACAGAGAGAGACAAGCCACCAAATCCAGCAGAAAGAGAGAAAAAAAAAACAACAGAGAGGCCCCCCTGGCTCCCCAGCACCCCCTCTCTGGCTTCCCACTGTCCCACCTCTTCTCTTCACCTGTGACTCCACCAGACACGCACGCACATGTGTACACACACACACACACACACACACACACACATGCATGGCAGATGCCAGACTGCCTGTCACCAGTCATCATAGCAGTGAGGACACGAGACAAGTGGTGGAAAGCAGATGACAGAGTTACAACCGGAAGGCGTGAAGAGGTGCGGGGTACTCATCCACCCACCACACTCTTGTGCCTTGGGACAATGGTCACCACTGATTGATGATTAGAGAGCCAAGCAAGCTAAAGCCACTTTCCCTGAGATAGCCTTAGTGCCAGAGCAGTGCCACCACCAGCGCTGCCCCTGCAGGATCTGCAGCCCACCAGTGACTGGGAGGGGAGGGTGAGATTTGAGCGAGCAGCAAGCAGGCAGATTGCTCTGGGGAGAGGGAGGGAAGAGAGTCTACAAGCAGAGGACACAAACGTACAAGCTGAGTGGTTTGTACCGGCCTTTCTTGCGCTTTCTCTTTTGACCCTTCCCCCTTCCTCGCTTTGATTTTCTGGAAGAAAAACAAAAAAAAAAAAAAAAAAGAGAAAGAGAGAGAGGGGGAAAGAAAGGGAGAAATAGAGAGAAAACGGAAGAAACGCAAGGAAGAAGAGAAAAAAAATACAGCCATGTGCCTTGCTGGGAGGGGAGAAGCACATGAGGCAGGACTGGAGGGTAAATCCCAGGGCTGAAGCACAGATCTCCACCTCGCACGCACATTCACTGGCTCCGGCGCTCCTGTCAGCTCTGCAACCAGCCTGCCCACAGCCAAGCCAACACCAGGGAACTCAGCAGAGACCACCTCCTGCAACGCTGCTGCGAGCAGAGGCGGATCTGCTGGAGCCTCAGAGGGGCACCTGCCCCCTCCAGAGAGAAGCAGTGGGAAAGGGGTGGGGGTGAGAGGGGGAAGGAACAGAAAGCTTTGTGAAAGCATCACGCCACCGCGGTGAGTGCAGACAACCATTCCAGGCGACAAGCACAGGTGCACAACGACTGACAAAAGGCAACCTGAGTGAAAGGCCTCTCTTCAGGAAGAGGAAACCACTCTGACCTGATGCACTCCCCAGTACTGGGCCTAGGAGGGGGCAGCTGAGCTCCAATAGCTCTGCTGCAGGGTGGGTGGCAATCCTGCCTTGGGACAGGAGCACTCCACAGACAAGGGAAGAGATCTGATCTCTGAGAGGGCTACCCAACCTGAAGGCTTTGCTTATCCACCTCACCTCCTGCCTGTGGTTCAGAGGACTCCAGGGAGACCTTACTTGGATGTCTGTAACATCTCCTCTGGCAGCCTCTATACTGAGTACTGAAGAGTAAAGAGGGGGAAGAGGATGGCCTGACCCAGTTATTTTACCCAGGAGATTATCAGCAAGCAGCTTTCAGTTCTTCCCTCCTTTCCCTCCTGTCACTGTCCACATGGACCTGCCAGACAGACAAGCAGATGGAGCCAAGGTGCTGACTCCATTCTGAAAAATCCACCAGTTGCCTCTGATTCTTGGGCAGGGGCTGAGCAGGCAGGGGCTAGGATATGCAGTCCTGGACACTAAGCATGGATCTCCATGGGCCATTGAGAGCACAGGGAGCGAGGGAGGCTGGAGCCTGTACTGCTCCTCAGCCACATCAGCACAGGAGCAAGGGAGAGACATGCAAGGAGAATGCCCTAGGCAAAGCACCAGGGCTTGTCAGGCAAATGAGTCCCAGCTCTGAGGCAGTTCAGCAAAGGCTCCCTCGTTCCCTGGTGCAGCCCACCTCGGGAGAGAGCTGTCAAAGGGAATTGGAGGGACAGAAGAGAAAGCACCATAGGTGTCTCCCAGGCCCTGTTCAAGTCGTCTCAATGGAACGAGTGTCAGAGCATCAGCTCAATCCCAGTTCTGCCCTACATGTCAGGCAGGAGTCACAGGGAGACGGTGAGGGGAAGAAAATCAACCTGAAGGGAGGAGAGGGGTACCAATATAACAAGACTTTCAATCCAGCACAAATCAAAGCACACCAGTCTCTCCCATCCCTTCCCTTCCTTCCCTGGGGAGCGCAGAACCAGCAAAGAGCAGGCAAGGTGCTGTTAGAAGAGGAAAAGTGAATGCAACACAGTCCGAGCTGGCTGCTACACCCACACCCCATCCTCACCAGAGCTCAGACAGACCAAACTCTCACACACCTTCAAACTACAGAGCCACACAGACCGACCGTCCCCGACACGGCCCTGTGCAGAGAGGACTGTTGGCTGCACGCAGTCTGATGCAGCCAGGAGCAGATTTCCAGGGGGAGGAGGAGAGGCTGGAAGGCAGCTAGAAACATACAACCACCAGGAGAGGGGTGAAAAAAAGCTCTCTCTCTCCTGTTTGCTCCCTTGGTATCAGATTCAGCCTCATCTCCAAATATTCACTCCTTCCTCTCCAACTCCGCACCTCTAAATGGCAGAGTTGCTTTCCCGGCCATGCGCAGTCCAGCTGATCCTCTCGCTCAGAGAGATCATTCTTTCTTTTCAACCTTGTTTTGTATTTTATGCTCATCCCTGCAACTACTGCAGGATTAGAGCTTATTTTCTACTTTCCACAACCTTTTTACTTTGGGGAGGAAGTAAAGGGAAGGTTGTGACTTAACCTCCTTCAGGTCACTAAAGCAAAACCATCAGATTCAAAAAACCCCTCATGAAGGCCTTCACCGAGACCCAGCTAGGACATCCACCTCCCTTTACACCCTCCCAGGTCCCCACCCAAACAAAAACAGCGTCACATCCTGCATGGCATCAGTCCTGCCTCCACCAGACCTCTACTTCCACCTCTCCCCGTAGCCAGCAGAGCTCCTACCAAGCTGCTGTGAAAGAAGCCAGCAAGTACTCACTCAAGCAGCAAGAAAAAAATTAATAATAAAGAAAGGCAGCAATTTGCAGTAACCAGAAACACCCCAGGAAGAGGGAAGGGGAGAATGGGGGCTGCACCTTGAATCCATTCCAGCAGGACAGACACGATAGGACTTCCCTGACTCGGGAAAAAGCATTAGGAATGACTGCCATGGCCATGGGTCATGCAAGGTCCATGTCTGGGGTATGAAGGAAGGACCATCAGATCTGGGTTTCTGTGACCACCTGGAATGGATTCAGAGCATCGCCCCATGCAGTACCATATGCCATTTCCAAAAACACCTTCTTAAAGTGAGTATATCCAACCAAAGAAAAGGGCAAGGGGCAGTGGGGAGAGGAAATGCCAACCAACCACCAAAAGAGAAAGGAGGAAAGGCTTGTCACTTACTTTTCTTGTTTGTTTTTGACATCTTTCTTTGGTCTGTGGGGGAAGACAGAACAAAGGCCTCATTAGAACAGAGCTTATCACATATACTTCTGGTATTATCCCCAGTTCCCACCAAGTCCAGGGAAGGTCATGTACAGGCAGCATTGCAGGATGCCCATGGCACCAGTTAAGTGGCCCAACTCAAAGTGGTTTTGCTCTCCTGTTGACCCTTGCTGGTAGCTAGGGCCAAAAGATCCCAGGATGCAGGCTAGCACTGTCCACCTGTGATAGCTAGAGATGGAAGAGCCCTGACAGCAGAGGGCTTCTTTTCCCAGGTTCAATCATTCCACTGCAAACCAACCAAGAAGGCTGCACAAGCATCTGAACAAGAGTCCCAACCCAATGGCAGAAAAAAGGAAAGGCTCAGAGTAAGTTTATTGCAAGAGGAACCAGTGCTGCTCCATTCTCACCTGCAGTCACATTTACTGTGCTGTAAGAAGCTCATGTGTGATATGTGCTGACTCTGATGTGGTTTAATTCTCATGATCTGGAATGAAAGAAACAGAAAGGGTCACTGCCTGTTCACACTTCATGTTCACAGCCCCAAATCAGGCTGCTGTGCAGCAAAGCACTCACACCCCAGGTGCTCCTGGGAAGAGCAGGGCAGAGTTCGAGCTAGCTTTGAGGCCCCGTTCTCCCAGTCAGGGAAGGCCTTTGATCACAAGCAAGCAGCAACACCAGACTCGTGCCAAAGCTCTGTTTGCTCGTGCATGCCCAGTGCCAGCACTGGTGGACTGCCTTGGACACAGGCATGGGAGAGGGTGTACCCCGTAGCAAGGTCCTCAATGAGCCCTCCCTGGCTGATGCTGGACAGACAGTAGCTGAACATCCAAGCCTGCATGTGCAGAAGCCATGCTTCAGTCTCACACAAAGGTCCCAAATGAAAATTCCAAATCCAACTCCTTTTCCTTAAGCCACCATTCCTCCCCAGCTGACATCTCACTTTCTCAGTAACTTGACACACAAAATAAATCTGGAGATCTGTGTTTAAAAGAGTCCTGCAAAGCCAGACATGACCCAGACCCCAGCCCCAGGTATATCCAGGGAAGTTATTTAGAAGCTATGGAATACTGTCACATTATCTTAACCCAGAACATGGCTGGAAAATTAGCTCTAGAGATCTGCTTTACTGCCTCTGACCCTTTACAGGCATGCAGGCATACCAGTCAAGAACTGTAATTCAGCAAGAAATGGTAGGAAGAAAACCATCCCTAGCTACACCAAGCTAGTACGGCTGGAGCCTGCAAGTGGAAAAGCAGTATGGGGAGCCATGAGAGGGCACAGGCAGGTTCTCCAACACAGTTCAAACACATCCCAAAATTCAAGTAAAAGTACCTGCTGGTTAATCACTTAGCAATGCACATCTCTCACTGATATTAAAAATTGACAGCAATATTTACAGTGGCCATTCAAGAGGCTAAGGGACAAAAGTAGGTGAGGGAGCTATAGGTTATGGGTAATGGGCACCAGCACAAATTTGGACAAGAGCTGGGATCCAGTCTCACAGACAAGGGCGGTAACTAAGCTCTCTAAAGCCATCTGCATCTTTCCCCAAAGGCCCAGCCTTTGCTATCATGGCCACCTTTAGCAGTCTCCAAACAAAGGAGGAAGAGCCCAGAGGCAGAAAGGCTTTTCCAGCTGACATAGAGCAGTTTGTTTCATAGATCCCCTTTAACCCCTGCTGTGGCAGGATAGCTAAAGACCCAAATTCCCTGCTCTGTTGGTACAGGCTGACCTCACATGCCCTTCAGGAGAGAGTACTGACAGGTTCTCCCCTTTTGCCCTACTCAGCTGCCTTCAGAACAACATCTGTGTGTAGACTTAAGGTGGTGCAAGGGCCCAAGGAGTATCTTCTTTAGAAACTGGGAGATAACACCATCAGAAATGCTCCTCTGCATTCTCTAAGCACAAAGTGCTCCTTTGAAGAAACTCTCCTTTGCATGCTCCTACCTACTGTATTTGGGCAGGAGCCAAAACACAGACTCTCCTCTTAGCCTTAAATAGACACAGGCAACTCATCTTTTAACCCTGAGTGGTGCAACACAAAGCAGCAGGGTCAGAAGAAAGGGTCCCTGGGGTAGGTTGCACTTCCTCTGAATTAGCTGGGAACTGGGACTTGGGGTGGCTGTGATGGCTGTCTTGCTTCCTTCCAACCAAGCATGGCAGATTGCAAGCTGGACCCTCACCTCCATTGTGACGTTGTACACATCCACAGGGACACATTCTAGGCCCTCATCGCCGCAGCAACCCGCACATCTCATCAGAGGCACACAGGATGGCTTGAATATGTACTCCACCTCATCAGGGTACTCCTGGAAAATGTCCACCAGGGTCTCAATAGTCCTGCAGAAGCTGCGCTCGTAGACTTCCAGGAATTTGATAACTAAAAGAGGAATGGAGGGAATAAGTTAATGCAAACTTTGCTCAAGAATGTCTAGGGCTTCACCCCTTAAAGTGAGCCAGACAATTGCAACACAACTACCCTATGCTCTTCACTAGCACTCTTGCAGGCCTAAATCCATTGTCTGTGCTCTACATACACACACATCAAGTGGGAAGGGAAAAAGACAATTTCCTCCTACAGCTGCTTCAGGGCAAGGGCAAAGCGGACAAGAGAGCTCACTGCTTTCTTGGTACCATGATGCATGCCACAGGTGACTCTGTCCCAAACCTCTTCTCTGCTATTCTCCATACTCCTGGTGTGCTGCCACTAAGAGTATCAGCTCAGCCAAAAAAAACCTGAAGCTGCAGCAGGTAATCCGCACTCTGGACTAAGGCCCTTCACTGGTTTGCCCTTTACTCCCTTTCAAAACATTCAGTGGATGCCCCAGTGGTTTTAAAGCCAGAAGCATCCTTTGTACAGACCTCAGCACACAGACACTCCTAAGAGCAAGCAGAGGCTCTGAACCATGGAGCTATGCATCTTCACCCTTCCTGTCAGCTACCTGGCCATGCAGAACATCCACCTAAGCAGGTCACCAGAGAACCATGACAGCATCCACTACAAGTCACAGCCTCTGTGTCTCCACACTGACCACTTTCCCAGACTGAGGAACCAAGCCACCCACTGAAAGATTCAAAGTAGGCTCACAGCACCCCCAGGATTAACCAGACTATATATTTGGCTACTGAACCACAATGAGACAGTGTGGGAGGGGGAATAGGGTGGATCTGCCATTATCCCATGCCTTCCCTACAAATGGAGCAAACACTAACCGCTTGCGATCTGCACTGATTTCACAAGTATTTCTCAATGTTTCCCAGTCTCTTGCCAAAACTTCATTTTGCTGCTTGGTCAAGGGTTGGAGAGATTTAAAGAGATGAGAGACAGTATAGGTAAGTACATACACACAAACCCCAGGTGCTAGTATAATACTGCAAACAGTGAGTACCTGGAGCCCTCGAGGCCTCCTAGCTCGAGCACCACGCTGGCAACAGGGGATGTCTCACATGGAGCAGAGGGTAAGAGTATGCACAGGAGATAGTACCTGTCCCATGCTGTTACGCACTATAATGATCCACCTGTACAGCATGCAGAGTCCTCCAGCACCAAGGTTGATAACTCAGAGTGATAAGAGCAAACTGCTTGCATCATGGAAAATAATGGTCTCCAGCTTCTAAAGTGCCCTGAACTTGTGACAAACTGGCATAAAGGTTACTTTGCCACAAAAATGCAAAAGCTGCAGGGCTTGGAGCTCACAGCCCGCAGTTAATTGCTGAAAGTTAATTCTAGGTCATGCGGGGTTGACAGTGCCATAGTGCTGAAGTGCTGAGAGCGGGTACAAGAGGGGAGGAGCTTCCCTCCAAGGAGTCTGAAGTGTGAGAGAGCGTGAGCAGCTATTAAAAGAGAAAGTGGCTTGTGAAAGGGAAATGTAGCCTGGCAGGCATGCACTGCTTGTTGGTATTCCTTGTCTAGAAGACAACATTTCTGTTCCTTGTTCCCTCCCTTCTTCTTCCCTCCTCCCCTAACTGCTGTATGTCTCCTGTCTGTTCTCCTATCTTGTCTGTGACTACCTCCTTCTCCTCCTTCTTCCTGTTCCCCTTTGGAGTGACCTTAGTCACCGCCTATGTTCCAACAAGTTGAACAATTTAATACGTGGGAAATTCTGCGGGCACAAAGATAGTCGCTGAACTGCACTGTTGATTATTCACACTGTGCCAGATCCAGGATCTGAGAACTCTGGCAGCAAAGACATAGTTCAGGATCAAAATGCTTACAGACCTACGTCAAGGGGAGGGACAGAAGGTAAGAGGGAGGGAAAGCAGCAGTTACCTGTGCAGATCAAATGCTGCTCGCCACACCAGTCTGGGGCATAAAGGAGGGAGAAAACAAGAGTAGAAAAGTGAAGTGAAACTGACTGGCATCTGTCATGCTTTCCTAAATATCACATTATCCAGGCATATGGATTACACCAGAGAAACCACACTACAGAACAGGCCCCAGAACAGCATATTCAACTTCTTTTGCAGGGCCTTTACTCTCACAGCTACACCCTGACAACTATACTTGAGATCTGAGAGATTTGACAGGACTAAATTGTTCACATGAAGAATTTGGGAGTTTCTACCTTTACTTTAACACATGATGGTTTTCCAAAGTCTGAATCAGCCTCTGAAAAGGAACCAGGGAATCTTTCCCTAGCTGCCAGTCAAAAAATCCTGCCACAAAAGGCACATTGCCTTATTTTGTTGGACACAAGGCATTCACATGGAGACTGCACAACACTCCATAGTTCATTTGCACAGTTACCACCCAAACCAAACCAGAGCACATGACTGAGGTGCAGTCAACCTCACAGCAAAGCCCTGCCCCTTCTACCATACCTACACTTACTCCTATCTACTGGGAGTTATACTGCATGCTTTGCTGGGCTGATTCTGCCTGTGCTTCCTTTCCATTGGTTGTGCCACAAATGGAAGAAGGTCTCCTTCATGGGGAAGCACAGGAAGGTCACCGAAGGACTAACACCACTAGGTCTGCTCCCTTCCTGCAATCTGGGCTTCAGCCCACATTAGAAGTTAATCCCACAATTAAATCACACTCCTACCCTGCAAAACACCTCCAGATTTGAGTCAGAGGTTCTTTGTTGTGAATGGAGGTGGAAGGAAGGTTAAAACACAGACAGGACCCACATTAACTCTTCAAAGCAGAGTTTAAGTTCAAATTTGGAGCAGTTGAGTGAGAACACGCTGGACTAGAAAAGGAGAAGTCTCTGATCATTTTGCCTCCCTCCCCATCAACGGCTTAGCAGCAATACAAACACACTGTTATTTTGAAAATAAAAGTGCAGCCACAAGTGATGGTGGTTTCCTTTATTTATACCAGAAAATCTTTTCCCGTGAAACAAAAGAGTGTTTGTCTGACTCCTCTAAAACTTCCTGTGCCACAAAACATGTGGAAGCCTCTCTTGAGCTCAAAAGGGTAGGGGCTGAAGCTGAAATAACAGTCTCCAACCAGAGTAAGTCCATCCCAAATAAAAACCTGTCACAGTTTCACATCGCAGAGAAAGCATAAAATGGCCCAAGACACAAACCCACCTTTCAGCCCAAGCCCCTAAGAGCTTCAGAGGAAGGAACTACAGGACCGTCCTTGGGTAACAGAGGCCCAGCATCATCTCCTCTTCACGGAGGAGAAACTGAGGTATAGAGAGAGGACCTCTAAGTTCAAACCACAGGACAGAAGTAGAGCCAGGAGTCCTGACTTTTATTTCACAGATGTGTCTGCACTGCAGAACCTGAAATAGCATCAGACAATAATACTGAAGTCTCACCACTTATATTGCCAGACCAGCTTCTCCTGCAATCCCATCAACCTTCTTGTGACAGAAGTTAATTCTGTTTGATTCTTTCCCTCCCCAGGAGGGATTTGTTGGGCACAACAAATGGCACAGATGAGGACACTAGCTCTTTTCTACCAACAGCAGAGAACTGGTTACCAAAATAAGCCTCACAGCAGGCTCCATCTTGATCCCTCTGGAGTCACTGAACCTTCTTCTGTTGACTTCAGCAGGAACAAGGGTCAAGCGCAACAGGCGGCAGCCCACCAGCAAATCAGAAAATTTGCCAGCACAAAATGGACACCTATCCCAAGCAGAGCCTGCCACAAACCTCTGGCAACACACATGGAGTCTGTCAAACCAATAAAGTTACAGAAATTGAAACTGACTGCTACGAAAAAAAAAGCCAACCTGGGCCCACAGTGCTGGAGCCCTCTGCTGACCTCTGGCTGGAATAACGTGAAGGTCACAGCCCGTGGGGACCCTGCAAGGCGTCTGCCAGACCCTGCCATGCAACAAGTGATCTGCTCCGCCATGCAGGCAAAGGGAAAACACGGTCAGGAAAACAGGTGGTCTTAAAGCAGGTGATGATCACCTCAGCCTGAAGGTTTCAAAGTCCACAGCCCTTTTATCCCACTGCTGAACTGAGGACTGCGGACAGAAGCCAACCTCCTGACACGCACGGGGCTTCGCTAGACAGGGAGCTCGCAGGAGATATCTCTGACTAACCCAGGGGCTGACTGCCCTTCTGATCTACATTTACTTGCATGAACCAACGAGGCAGGGGACACTGTCATATCCTGGCCTTTGGGCAACCAGAAAGACACAAGATCATAGCAGCTGCAGAGACACCACCTTGTTTCCCCACCAGGCAATGGTCCTGTCCTTACTGGACAGCCAAGAACCAATTAGTAGAACCCATCAGAACCTATCAGAACCCTAGAATGCTATTCCCTGAATCTGCAAAGTTTGCCATCCCAAACCAGAATAAAAAGGTGTATTTTTCAAGCCTGGCTCTTCACAGTGCTTAGTAATCTCCTGACTGCCAGGGTACCTGAGACTGCTGAGGCATGAGCCCAGAAAATCATCTTGGACTGCCCCTTTCTCCTCTTCCTCAGAGACCTGCCGTCTGGGGGCTGCTCCGGCCTTTGTTCAGGAATCAGCCCTGGCCACCCAGCCGGGCATCAGCAGCACTGCCGGGAAAGAGGCGGGCAGCAAAATTTGACAAATCCCTTCCTACAGCACTGTGGCGAATCCCCAGCAAACTGCGCGCCACTACTCAGCTCTTTGTGTGCGCCCGTGTGTGTGTAGATATATATATATATATAAAGATATATATATATATAAATGAGCGTGCGTATGTGCACCAGCGCACGCACGCAGTTTCACTCTGCGCTGCGGTAAGCCAGGGGCGGGCTGGGCCAGCCCTGCTGCCCGCCCTGGCACCGCGGCCGCCCCGGCGCCCGGCCCCACGGCCACCCCCGGCCCCGCGGCCCGGCCCGGGCCCGCGGCGAGGGGCGGGGGCGCTGCGGCCGCCGCCAAGGGGTTGATGGCGGCGGCGCCTCCCGCCGGCAGCCCCCGGTCCCGCTCCCCGGGAGGTGGCGGTGTTGGCCGCCGGCGGCCCCGGGGGCTCCTTCCCCCCGGCCCCCGGCCGTCCCCGCCCGCCGGGAAGCCGCCCAGCGCTTACCTTCATTGGGTTTCCGCTCCCCATCCCCCAGGGCAGGCGCAGCCTTCGACAACTGCAAAGACAACAGAAAATCGGTCACAAGGCAGAACCGTGACGCGGTCCCGCGGCGCGGGGGGTCCCGGGCAGGGTCCCCGGTGGTCCCGGTCCCGTCGCCCCGCCGGGCAGGGGGCGGAGGGAGCCCCGGCGGGAGGGGGCGCCCCGGGGCCGAGCCGCTCGCCCCGGCGGGCACTGAGGGACCTTTTGTTTCCCCGGGCCCCGGGGGAGCCGAGAGGGGCACGGGCGGGACGGCGGGCCTGGCAAGGCCGTGTGCCGGGCCCGAGAGACGCCCCAAAGGGAGAAGCGCGTCCCCGGGGAGCTGCTGTCAGTGACCGCGGGCAAACACCGGGAGCAAATGCGAGCCCGGCGGAGAGGAGTAACGGGGGGACCTGCTGCTGCCGCCGACACCGACCGATGGACCCGGGCACCGCTTCTCCCCGTAAAGGTGAATCTGGCCCGGGAGGGCAGAGGGGGGAGAAGGGCAGCCAGGCACGGAAGGGCATCTCTCCCCTCTCAATGTCACAGATGTCTGTCACCCGGCTGTGGTGGCCACGGAGGTGTCGGCATCTGGCCGGGTGTCAGGGCGATTAACTGTGACAGCACCACTTTGCCGACGGACGCCGCCAAACCGCCCGGATTTTCTTCCTCTCTGATGGAAGGGAGGGCGACGCGCGCCCTCACCTAGTGGTCCCAGTCCCCAGCCCCTGCGTGGATCCCATTCCTGCGCTCCACAGCTTCCCCAGGGCCAAAACTGAAAAGCTCTGCAGTCATTCCTGCTGCCTTTTGGGACAAGCGACATTTCCAAAGCACTGATGCAGGCAGGAGTGGTGACAGGTAACCCACCCCCAAAATGGTATATGGAGAAATATTACACCACTTTACTAAGGAAGTCTTTTTAATTCCAGGTGAAACAAGAACGC
Organism: Emberiza elegans; assembly: GCA_024865655.1. NCBI lineage: Eukaryota > Metazoa > Chordata > Aves > Passeriformes > Fringillidae > Emberiza > Emberiza elegans. The sequence continues at coordinate 18,544,387 of JALJVW010002597.1, read as the reverse complement.
CACTCTTCCTGCTCTTCGTGAGGGCTTTAGCTCTGACGTAACTTTCCAGCCAAGTCAGGCTTCCCCCTGCTGTTCTGTTCTGAACCAAAATGGAAAAAGCCAAGCTTTCTTCACTTCTCTGAGCTATGTTGCCACCTGTGTGATGCCATCCACCCCAGAACCTGCTGCCTTTCAGCAGAGGCCCATAAGAAGCACAGGGGTCCATACAAAATACTGCTTTGTCAGCAATACGCTGTGCTCAGGCTTAGAAAAAGGCCCTCTGATGTTGCAGCTGAAGGCAGAACTGAATTAAGGCCAAGTCCACCCCAAGCTCACAACAGGAATCTGCCAGCAATGGTCTCTAAGCAGTCCTGTGCACAGGGCAGTACCACCGTCCAAGCAGCTGAAAATGTCAGCTTTTAAAAGGAGGGGGCAAGAGAGCCAGCTAGAAGCCCCTCTCCCAGACATTCCTTTGTGTCTGTGCATAGTTCCCTTTGTCTAAGGTCCCCCTGACCGAACTTGTTTCTCATTTCAATCAAAGTCTTTCTATACCTGGGCATAACTTAGCAGCCCAGACCTGAGCTGCCCCATGCGTGGATCTATTTCTTCTCTGGGGAGGAGGGGGGCTGTGTGCCCAGTCTCAGTGCTGTGACAACACTTTAAAAAGCAGGTTCCTAGAAACAGTTTCATTCCTGAAGTGTGAAGGTCACTGCAACAGCACAAACAAAATGGAGGCAGCGGAGGCTACAGCGGCCTTCCAAAGCCACTCAGTGCCTGACAATCTCTGGGTAAAAAGAAAACCGCATCAAGGGCAGGAAAGCCTCAGTCTGCTATGGCACAGGAAGAGGATCACCAGCCAAGTTAGTTCATTCAAGTCACAAGGCCCCCAAGACTTTTCACAGAGGGATTTCTGGTTCACACACAAAATGACCATGACAGACAGAGCAAAATTAGTTTGGAGACACCTTGAGGGTCCTTTTTACCCATTCTCTATGCAAAACTACCCAGCCAGCTGCCAAGCCCACTGCCTCCTCACGTGCAAGCACACAGGCTGCACAAGTGATGAGAAGCAGAAGCAAGCCACACACACACACGCTTTCACTAACCTGTGCCTAGCCAGCACCTCACCCTGCCCCTGATGTAGTGGAGCAGGAGCCAGAACACTCTTGCAGTGCTCACCTGGACCCGGGATGTGATCTGACCCCAAAGATGGGAAACGAGATCAGGGCAAAGTGGGCAAAGAGCTTCTGAGCTTTCCCAGGGGAGCTCTCAGCAGAAACTAGAAAGGTTTCCCAGAACTATCAATAACAGGCTCTCTGCTCACTATTCCAAGAAACTTTTCTGCCCTTTCAGCAGTGTCTTTCACCTGTGCCTAGTGCCCTCAAAGCACATCCACTAGAACAGCAGGTGAGGCAGGGCCTTGTGCCTCACTTCAAAACAGTCTGCTACATATCAGACATGGGGAACCAAAAACATTCCTTGGGACAAGCAGGCCAACTGTGCCCTTCGGTAGGAGCCTGAAGGTCATGCTCTCCTCTGCTGGCTTTTGGCATTACCCAACAGTTCTGTAACACAATTTCCTTCCAATAGATTTTCAGCATTTCACAGTAATGTGGATGCGACCCCTGGCCTGGCCTTGAGAGCAGGATAAATGAGCCCAGAAATGGGGCTGACAGAGGAAGCTCCTTTCTGTGCTCTTTTGCAGGTTGTAGCAAATGCACATCCCTCCCTCTGTGGGGTAAAACCTTCTCTAACAAATAAATGCACTTCACACCATCCACATGTCTGTACCCTCCCTGCCTCCCTTCTCCCCCGTCCCTGTCCAAAGCAAGCTTTGCTCTGAAGGGAGAGAAAAGGTTAATCAAGTCATTCCTCTCTAACCATCACCCCCCTCACCACCAGCACCAGCACTCCTTTTCTCCCTTCCCTTCCCCTCCCCCTAATCTGTGCAGGCTCATTAAAAGAGCTTTGTAACTGTTTAGGACTGGAACAAACAATCCATCCACTTTGAGAGGGACTCTGGGACAGGAGTTAAGGCACTTTTCGTCTTAGGCACTAGAAATTCTCAGCGTTTTCTGCTTAGGAGAGGGGGGGAATGGGACTCACTGCACTCCTTCTCCATTGTACAAGCAGACAGAGGTCAGTAATCCTGCAAGCTGCCAGCACAGCCAAGGGACCTCTGACAGAACAGACAGGAGAATGGATTTGGGGTTGCTCAGGAATCAGTGAGCCCCTCAGACGTCCCTCTCCCCTGCTCCCAAAGGAGTGCTCCTCTTTGCAGCCCATCCTCAGAGCATAGGAACGGCTCTGGGGAAGGTGACCTGCTGTGTCCCAGCTGCCTGAGGGCTGTGGAAGCAGGTTCTGGTGGCTCCCCATGGTGGTGTGGTGCAGAGGCACAGCAAAGGCAGGCAGCCTGGTGGGTGTGTGATCATTAACAGTCTAGTCACAGGCGTGTTCTCCCTCCCTCCGTGTCTGATCACTGCCTCTTCCCCATGGCAATACAGCTGGTATATCCAGGTCCCTCTGCTGTTCTGGGCAGGAAGGGAAGAGCTCCCAGACCATCACCAGGAGTGACCTGTCACCAGGCTGGCAGCAAGACCCACAGATGAAGGAAGATGGGGAATAACCACCTGCCCCCCATTCTCTAGGAAAGGGAGGACTGGAAGGGGACAACAATGCAACCTCTCCAATCGCATGCTGTGTGAGGACTGTGCACACTGCTCAGGACAATCAATCAGCTGGGAGGGTGGCACTGCAAAAGTGCCTTTCCTTCCCTAGCCTGCATGGAAGGGCTATCACCACCACTGGAGGCAGACACTTGTGGCATTAGTGCTGCCCAGACACGGCCATGAAACAATTTCCCACCATCTAAGTCTTGCTGCAGGAGCAACCATAACAACCACCTCAGTAAGGAGTCATCCCCCTGAACCCTCACCAGAGGAGCACCGTGATTGCTTCATCCCTTCTCCTTCACTTCCAGGAAAGCTGCCTGACACATGCTGGACCCTTCTTCCCCAACTCAGACACTGTCAGGGCTTTTATTTAATGCTCTCTAATGTGCCTGGCTAGCTAGATAGATCAGCCTGACAGCCAGATAAATATTATCATCAAAGCACAAACCCTAGTCCTGTGTGAAGAGTCATGCCTCCTGCCACGCTCAGAGTCATCACCAAGCTGCCTACGTGAGATCTGCTGGTATTCCTAACGTTCCCATCACTGTGGTGCCCGGACAACCAACGGACAAATAAGGACAGAACCGAAGGGCAGATCTCACCGTCCATCTGCCTGAGCAGTTACAGAGCCCACAGCACCCAGGTACCTGAACCTCCAGCTATCTCTCGCGTCTGACCCTGGAATACTTCCCCCCCAAACTCCTGTAATTCTTCCCTACCATTTTTTCCATCACTACATTGTTTTCTCATCTGCACCATCCTCCAGCCCAGGAGGAAAGGCAGCATGAGGTATTTATGAGGACAGACAGATCTCGGCTCTACCTGATCCGCCGTTTCCTCTTCTGGGGAAGAGGAAGGGGAGGGGAAAAGGAACAAGGGGAGGGTTAAAGGGTGTTATCACTGGACACCAATACAGACTTGTCTATACTATAGATGGGGAACAGATGCTACTGTACAATTGTACTGAGGAGCTGGGAGGCAAAGAAACTCCTATTCTGGGTGACGATGGAAAAACTCCTGGAGAGCAGAAACAACTGTCCCACCAGCCAAATCTGGCAGGAAGGCAGCAGGGAACTGCTCTGTGCCACACTCAAGTGAGAGCGCGCCTCAGTTCCCATCGAGCACAGCCGAGCACAGCCTAATGTGCGGCTGTCACTGGATAAAGTAGAGATATAACAGGCTAGAAACAAAGCGTGCAGTGCTTGCATGACTTCAGTTACAGCTGAAATGGCTCCTAATTGGGGAGTTGCCTTCCAGCATCGGTGCTGAACAAACAATGTGAATAACTGATTAGTTTGCAAGAGACGTTTATTTTCACGATTGTGGGAGATGATCTGGCCCGTGCTCTCTCCAAGTGCCGAGCAGAAATGGCAGGAGAGAACTAACCTGTTAAAACCTTTAAAACGTAATCCATGCCTGCCTCGCGAACAGCCACTTTCACGTGGGCACTCTGTCTAAACCCCTTAATATCTCTTGGCAACACAGCCCTCCTGACTCTTTAGAAAACAGATGTACAGGGCAGGTTTGCAAAGAAAGCTGCTCTTCTTTTTTCTTTAAAAAAAGGAAAGGAGGAAGAGTTGGTTTCTAATTCCTCAAGAATGACAATGAGGTAAAAGTGACTGAAGAGGAAGAGAAAAATCCTTGGTTTTGTAATCTCGGTGCAGGAGATCTATATATATATTTTTTTTTTTCCCCAATCTGGAAGAAATTCTGGATCCATTTTGTCCTCTTTGATCTCTTATTTGTTTTTCCAGCTAGGCATTTTGAACTCCACACGGCGGCACGAACCCGAGCTGGGACCCAAGGCAAATATCGCCGAAGCAGCCTTTTGCAATGTCAGGAGACCCGAGGCTGATGCAAGAAGGCAGCGCGCTGCCTCCCTGCCCCGCGCCCCGGCCCCGGCCCCGGCGGGACCCCACGGCCGCGCCGCGCTCATGTGCGCGGGCACTCCGCACGGCGCTGCCGCTGCCCGGGGCCCCGCGGAGCTGCGGGCAGCGCTGTCCCCCCGCTGCGGCACCGCACGCACACGTGTCTGTGCCGCGGGCACCCACCCGCACCCGGCGCCAGCGGCGCGGCCGCACCGCGCCGAGCAGGTGGGAGGCAAAGGGGGGGCGCGAGAAGACAAAAAAAGGGGGGAAAAGTATTGTCGGCCGTCTGCCTTCCCTCCCCCTCCGCTGCCCGGGGCACAAAAGCCCCCGTCCCGCCGCTTACCTCCGCGCTCTGCAGATAGAGCAGCGCCGCCAGCCCCCAGCGGATCCAAGTGAGCAGAAAGTTCATGGTTGCCGGCGCACGCCGCGAAGCGGGGCCCGCCGTGCTCCGCCTCGCCGCCGCCGCCGCCCCGCCGCCGCTGCCGCCGCCGCCCCGCCGCGCTCTCGCCCGCGCCTCCTCCGTGCCCGCCGCCGCCTCCTGGGGTGCCGCCGGCCGGGCGCTGCGAAGGGTTGCGGGGTAAGGGGGGTTCCTCTTCGGGGTCTCCGGTTTCACCCCTCCATAAGCCCGGCTCTCCGCCGGCCCCCTCTGCTGCTTTCCGTGGGTGCTCCGCCGGGCCGAGCGCAGGCTCCCTGCCGCCGCCCGGCCCCCGCCGCCGGGCAGTCCGAGCTCCACAGCGGCGCCCGTCCGCGGCGCTCTCCCCGCGTCGGGGCAGGCAGGCACCCGCGCCGCGCTCGCTCGGATTCGCGCACTCACGGCAAAGTTTGCGCGGAAACTTTCAATGCATCCCTTTTCCTGCGCCCCCTCTTCGCGGCGGCTGCCTCCGGCGGCTCCCCGAGCCGGGGTCGCCTCCCCGGGAGAAAGGGGCTGATTCCGCCGCCCCTCGGCCCGACCCCTCTCCGCAAATCGGGGTGGTGGTGGCGGAAAGGACGAACAGAGCGTTTTCCTCCTGTCCTCTCCGTTACTGTCTCTCCCTCTCTCTGTCCACCGCTTGAAAAAAAAAATCAGAATAGTAATATATGAAAAAAAAAAAAATCCAAGCTGGATAGAGAGGGAGGGAACTGGGGCGTGGGAAGGCTCTGTAGGAAAGGGAGGAAAAAAAAAATCCCAGCGGATCAAAGTATAGGTGGGGAAAAAATAAATTAAACGAGAGGATAAAGCAAGGCGGCAAGCTAACAGCAGGTCCCGGTGCCCGGGGAGGGCTGCTCCCGTGGCGCGCTGTCCCCCGCCGGCGCGGCGTGCGCTCCTCGCCCCCGGCGCGGCGGCAGCCCCGCTCCGCGCACTCCAGCGGCGGCTCCGCGCAGCGCCAGCCCCACCGCCCGCCGCTCGTCAGCACTCTGCAACTGAGCACAGCGGCCACGGGGAGAGACGCTCCGGCAAGTCCCACCTCCTCGGCTATGGCCCGGCCTCCTCCCCGGCTTCCTCCCCGCCTCTCTCCAAACGCCCCGCGGTTCCGCACGCCAGAGCGTATCCCCGCGGCTCGCGCATTTCGAATCCAGCTCCCTGCGCTGCTTTCTCGCCGCGCCTTCTGCCGTGCCGATGGATACATGTGCGGGTCAAAATTCACTGTGCCCGTGGGAATTGTTCCAAAGTCCAGCAGAGCCATTTGGGGAGAGGGGCGGCGGGGGACAAACTGTAATCACACCCATCATCTGACCACCCCCCAGGACGTGGCTTTTCAGATACAGGGATTTCTTAGCGCCTATGTGTTAAAGGGCTGAAGGAGCGTTGTCCTCAGGTGGGTTTTATTTCTCTTAACTCAGTGGTATTCTCCCGTGGCTCCGGGGCCTGCCCGTGCTGGCTGAGTGGTGCCCGCCTGTGCAGAAGGGTGTCATACTGAAAGGGTGAAGGTTTTGCTAGACAAACCCTACCCTGCTTTCTGAGAAGGTATTGGAAGGCCAGGGATGCAGCCCTGTCTCGCTGTCTTTCGTGCTGGCATTCCCAAACTGAGCTACTTGGTTCCTGTCACACAGAACATTTCTTCATACTGCATACATAGTAACAATGTGTGTGTGTTAACATATATCTTTCTCCCGCTTTCATCTTCCAAGGACCTTATGTGGCAGATGGAGTGGAACTCCGGACTGGCAGATCCCCGGGCTCACCATGGGCTTGAGGAAGGGGTAGAGGGAAAAGACAGTAAAGAAAGAAAAGGCTATATTGTCATTTAAAAGCAGGTATTTCAATGCTGTGCCACAGACTCACAGTGATACAGGCAAAGCCTTGGCTCTATAGAGGCACCTGCTGGCTGAAACACATGAAACAACCCCACCCCCCCCCAACAAAAATCTTCACTTTCGGTAGATCTTAGATCTGTTTGTCCCTTTGTTTAATTTTTAAAGATTTTGTGTCACCCCTTGGTGCAGTACGTGGGGATGGTGCCCTGGTCACACTGATCCTGAGGCAGGCTGGGAGATGAGTGACAGGTCTGCCTGAGCAAGGAGCAGCTCCCATCTGGCCCCTCCACTGCCCCAGCTGCAGGTCACGCCCCACACCCCTTGTATCCACAGCTTTCCATCTGGGCAAGGGTAGAAATCCAGCCCAGTTGAAAGCCTGAAGGAGAATATAAACCCTTTCTCCTCACTGATCATGTTCCTACAGCGGAGTGGTGGGTGTTGTTCAAACATTGCAAAATAATCTCTTTTCCTTTGCTTTTTCTGTAATTCTTTTTACAAATTGTTGCAGAAGGTTTCTGAAGAAACAAATACCCATCCAAATTAACTAGGGTTCCCCATATTCAGGATACAATTGCCAAAAATGCCTTCCAAGAGACAAGGAGAATTCAACCTCCCCCAGGAAAAAGAGGGGATATTTCATTAACTGAAGGTAAAGCGCATTTAAAGTTCCCAGAGGCAGGAACCACTTTGACTCTGTCCCAGTTCACTGTGAACAGTTCCGTCTTTATGCCAGGCCTCTGCCCTTCAGACCAGCAGCAAGCAGATTAACTCGCTCAATCCTTTTATTTGGTGGAAGGTCTTAGGTGCCTTTTCCCCTCGTGCTAGATGAACGTTCTATGAATGAAGGTAGCTCTACTGCAAATAACTTCCAATTCTAACACTCCTCTGGATGGACAAAATCCCTCCAGCTGCTGCTTTGAGGGAAGTCCCTCACAGAAACCCCACAGAAAACATTAAATCCATGAGTGGCAAGGGTCAGCCTTATCCCCGTAAAGCTACAATGTACTGTAAATAATGTACAGAACCCAGCTTCTAAAATTACCACTACAGGATTGCTCATCTCGTTTTATATTTCATCTGGATCCTGTGATCTTCCCACCTGCCAACATCCTGTTACCAGGAGAGCAGTGTATGCGAAGTTTGTGCAAATGGTCATGTACTTGCTGAATTCTGGCACCAGCAAGGACATTCATGTGCCTTCCATGTTAACTTTACACCATAATAAATACTGACATTGCTATAGAATCTGCAGTGTTCGTGCTAAGCTCTGCTCACCAAAAAAGCAAATCTATCTGTGTCCCAGCTAGGCTTCTTTATTAGCCTTGTTACGCTCCCATGTCCATGGCCCCTGAGACAGAAAGCATCAACAGGCAGGATTTTAAATATGGAATACCTAAAAGCACGATCCCCATGTTTAGGAACTTAATGAAAGATGTGTGATTTGCAAAGAGGCAGGGTAATGGCTTATTTGGAGCTGTGAGACGCTGAAAACTTTTAAGAATAATTTAGGACTTCATCTTGCAGATTGAACTCAGTCAATGCTTTGGCATTGACTTCAAAGGGCATAAGATCAAGCCTTATTTAGGGGCTCAAAATACAAAATTAGGAGCCTAAATTTAGGCATCCATATTTTAAAACCTTGACCTGTGTTAGTAATACCCTTCATCTAATCCCTCTATTTAAGCCAAAAAGAGACGAATGTCAATAACTTTTTAGTGACTTGCCTAAGAGAACCTGTGGCAAGAAACGCATTACCCTCACTTCGTTTATTTTTAATCCCCTCTCTCAGATCCCCAAAATAACAGCCGGAGCAATGTAAGTGGAGGAGCTCAGACTCACTTTGAAATTGGAACAGGAAATGTGAGAAATGTGAACATCAAAAAACAAATTAAACAAAACAATATTTTCTTAGTATTCCATCTTGTGGGCAAGTCCAGGGGGATAATCCAAATTAGGAGAGAAGTCAGAGAAACAAAGAGTAATTTTAAGCATTTTAGTGCCAGAGCTATTTCTTAACACACAGCTCACTCACTGATTTCAAATATAGTCCCTCAGCGCAGAGCATGGAGGACAGAACGAGAAAAATCAACATTTTGGTATGGCCTTCTAGCAGATACGGAAAAAAGGCCAGAATGGAGTTAACTCTTGGGAGAAGCTGCCAGGTGAAACAATCCTAAACATCCTGAGGTATTTCAGGTGTTTCCTTCCCTGTAAGAAATCACGGGGACACAAGATGCACTAACCCATCTATGGCCAAGTTGGCTGCAATGGTCACAAAATGGTGAATCAATTAACTGCATGAGCCTTGTGATTATTTTGTGTTAGTTGCACTAACAAGGAAGGGAGCAGCTGCAGGTATAACAAAAGGTTGCTCCTCTGAGATGCTTTGCCGACGCTCCCTCTGCTGTGATGTAAATAGAATACATGTGATGGGTAAGGGCAGCGCTCAGCTCGGATCTGCAAGCATTAGAGATGCCCATGCACCACCCACTGGCAGTTTCACTTACCTCTGTCACTCAGGAGTTTCCCAAAGATCTTCAGCTTCTGGAAAGAGAGAAAAATGTTCATGAATGCACAGCACCGTCACTCATTCCGTCCTTTTGGGTTGATTTTGTTCCCTGGACACCTTCCCATAGTCAATAATCACATCATGTTATGAGGAGTTGCATCCCTTTCCTTACCCTTTGTCTCTTGTCACTGACTGGAACTTTGCATGATCCTTTTGCAGTAAGCAGCAGAGGCAGTGCCAAGTGAGTGGAGGTAACAGGACGAGTCCTCAACCACCAGCAGCATTGTTTTAACATCAACACAGAGATCAAGAAACACAAAACAGCTCTTCCTGCCAAAATGATATGTAATGTCAGCTTAAGGGTACAATCATCTTGACCCTGACTTAGATTTCCCTGGCTAAAAGATCTGGTAGGAGTACACACACAGTTTTTGTGATAGTACTTCACCTTACACTTACATCACATTCCCTGGAGAAGTATCTGATGGGGCAGCCTTACTTATTAAATCATTTCCTGTAGGGGAGAATTCATTTGGGCTCATTTATTATCATTTGTCCTGGAGCTCATATTTTGCATTCTGAGCATAAGAAGTGGGTGTTATTCATGGCTATGGGTCTAAGAACCAAATGCTAATTTCAGGAAAACTGTTCTATTGTCTGAGGTTGATGACTTGATGTTTGTCCCAGGTGCTAGACATATGTTGCTTGCTGAAGGAGATACCGCTTGATCTCAGATTTCGACATTTTGGTAACTACCAAACAAAAATAAAACTAAACTCAAGTATGCCTATCCCTCCCCTGCAAATCAAGTGGCATTTAGCAATATTGTCTTGAACAATAAATAAATCCATTCAACAATCAAATCAGAACAACCTCAGTGAGGCACGAAATGAGTACAATAACAGAGACACAGAAGTTGGACAGTCCTCTGCAAAGACAAGCAAACAGGACTTCAGTCCAGAGGAACCCACAGAGCACCTATTCTGCATTCCAGGGGCCTCAAAGTCCCCCCAGCACCTCTCACCACACTTCAGAGCTGAAGCAAAGGCCAAATACCACAAACGTAACTCACCACAGAGAGGGAAGAGGGAAGGCTCTCTCCAAAGTCCTGGCAGTGGCAGGCTGTGGTTTGCACCAGCGCCCCACACAACTATCGCCACAACTAGCACCAAGGAGAAAGGTAGCAAACCCCAACCAGTGGTGTCGATCTGATCCAGAAAGAACTCTCTCCTGCCCATAGGTCTGACAGTCAGAATCAATTCTGGGGACATGGGGACAGGATCACAAGCACACCTTGCCACACGTTATGTCTTTTCTCTGACCTCTCACTCTCCAGGGCTCCCCTAGAAGGAAGAAGCCACAGGAGGCCTTCCACACAGGCATGGTGTCAACAAGCGCTGACCCAACCTCCTCTCATCTGCTTGGTGAGACCTGAAAGTCCCTCTACAATGAAAAACAGGGCATGTGTGGGGGTATAACTTCCCTGGAATGAAAAGCCAGAGGGCAGCTGCTGGCTATTTGTGGTTCCCTATCCCAGGGTACCAGAGGGACGTGAAATGTATATGTACCAAAAGAATACCTGTGCCTCCTCCCCAGTAATTAGGGTCTGAGGCAGGGAATCTCCCCAAACACCACTTCCCCACAGGTGACTGTAGACCTCCTTGCACCATTTCCTCCTTCCACCCCCTTTCCCACAAGTAACTCGTGATCATCCCATTTTCACCTCCACAAATGACCTGGGACCTGATCTCTTCAGGAAATCCTGCCTACTCAATTGTGTGGGCTATAAACCCCAACCAAAGGATGCTCCAATAAAATCTGCAGCTGGATGCCAGTTAAATTTTCATACTTAGGCTAGATTATTATCTGATGTGTAAACCACAAACCATATATACAATTGCAAGGCTTCCATCTCAGAGGTATATTAGTGTCTGGCTCTATACTCTAAAAACATGCAATTTTTAAAAAATAACAGACCCTACAAATTGTTTTGGATAAATGGAAATTTTATAACTCTTTTCAATTGCAGTTTACACAAGATTGTATTTCAGTTTTGTGAGGATCTTAAGTAGAACATATTGAGTACAGTTCAGTGAGCAATTTCGTGAAAGCATGTTGGGTTGGTCAAAGCAGGGGAGTTTTCTTAAACTCCTTCTGCCTTTAGACTCCACAGATGCCCACACACCTTGGTGGCTGTCTGCCCAGAACCACACCTTCATACCCCAAAAAACGTTGGGCAGTACCCCAACTAATTAAAAATCAAAATAAGGGCAAATAGTCTATTAGAAGGCTCCTAAATTCTCCAGCTCTCAGACTCCTGGGGGAGCTCTTCTCAGCTCTGGAGCTGAAATGCAGAGTGTACAGCATTTCTTGAGAAAAGCCGAGAGAGAACCTTCTTCATCCTTGGGCAAACTCATCGGCCTCCTCCTTGCTAATTAGAATTTCCCAAATTCTTTTTTCCTCTTAGCATTTCAAAACTGAGTTCTGAAGCCAAATCTTGGGGAAGGAACTTTGGTCCGAAACAGCTTTAACTTGAGACAATTCACTAGTGTCAGTTCTGGGAAAACTTCACTGACACCAGTAGGACAAAATGTAGCTGAGGCTTAGAATGCCTGAGATGTCAGAAAGGCCTCCTTTCTTACAAGTACAATATTCATAAATAAAACTACTTTTGAAGAAGATTGGCAAAATCTGAATTGGGTAATAGGTTTTCTGATGTCACCAATTCACAGAAAGGTCAATATTAAAAGCCCAAATGATTTAAAACAAAAACCATAGAGACAGCTACTCGTACAAATGCCATCCATCAACAAAATTAAGTTCAAACACATGATCAGTTTCGTCATTTCCAGCTTATTTTCTGCTCATCTGAAAAGAAGTGGTTTTTCTGGAACTAAACTATAGGTCAAAGAGCATAGCTTTTGACATCTATAATTTGATATAGAAGTTGCTTTTCAGTATTATCTGTATTCTCAAATATACAATATTAACTCTTTTAAAGGCCAACAGACAGAGGAAGGGATGTGAGTTTGTAAATCACCAGTGAATCTAAAATATTGTCTCTATCCTGGTAGCTGACAACACAGTGCAGGCTTACCCCCTCCCCTTCCTGGACATTTCACAGGGGTTGAGTTATGGGGGGACAAGCATCCATCTGTACTTGTGTTGCAGGACAGCACAGGACCATCAGGCCAGTGCTCCAAACCTGCACAGGGCAGTGCTCTCTTGTCATTGCAATGTGAGGCAGCAGCAGTCATGAAAGAGCAAGCCACTTCCCTAGCACAGGGAAATCCACAGCCCTTGCTCCAAAACCATTTGCTATGAAGCACCTAACAGTTTGTCTTCCCTGAAAGGGACTCCTAAACCAGCTCTTACAGGAATGCATTTATATGTGGAGAGCTCATGTCCCAAGCCAACCAGCTCACCCATTCAAGAGAAGCAGGCCAGTTAGAATAAAGTTTCCCTCACCCTTTACAAACAGCAGCATGCCATTTCTTTCCATCTCCTTTTCTCATTTACACTCTTGAAAGTTGCAAAAGCACCAAAACACCCTCTCTACCCTGAACTAAATAAATGTTTAAATCACTTTACCTTTTAATGGTCACGATCCTGAGGCTTGGATGGCAAAAAGCCATCCTGCCCATCCAAAATATCTTTATGCCACAGCTGGAGTTGTGTGCAATTAGTTTTGGGAAGGTTCATTTTTATGTCTCCCAGTGCCATGCACAGTGCTGTTCTGGGGCCCCAGGCCTCACCTGACGCTGGGACAAGACAACTGTTCTCTGAGGCAACATCCCAGGTAGAGTCACTGGCTGGGGACCAGGGCTGTCAGCAAAACAACTTTTGCTTTACTCAACATCAGCCCAGTTAGGTGAAATAACATGAGCTGAATTCCGTTTTCAAAGAAAATGATTGCACAAACCAGTGCTATCTGGGAAAACAAATAATTAAGCAAACAAAGCCAGGCAGGAAACTCAGTGCAAGAATAAGTGTGTTTCATGAAGCACCATGCCTAGCTAGCTAGCCTGGCTCTGGAGACCAGCAGTCCTGTCTCTGCTCACTCTCCTCTTTGCACACTGACACATTTCACTGCACTTCACTTGGGGAGTTGGCTTTGATCTTTTGTGGTTCTCAGCAGAAGGACCCTGCAGTGGGGAATGGCTCCAGCTGCAAAGCTCTGCTGAAGCACCATTTGGGCCTGTGACTTAGCTGGCCTTCTCTGCTTGAGAGGAAGGTAGCTTTAAAGTCCTTGAGGGGAAGAGGTGAATTCTAGAAGAGAAATAACTTACTTGTTCTGTATTTCAGTTCTTTCCCTGTTGAACATACTTGCTGTGCCTGCCCTTTCTGAGGCTGGAGAGAGGTCTGAGCACACATGACTGGGCTGGGCAGAGTGCATGATGAGAGGATGATGCAGAGCTTGCTAGAGGAGGTGCTGGTAGAAGGTCTGTAGTTCTTCACCCATGGGGGAAAATGGTGCCTGGAGAATTCCATGGAAAGAGGACAACCTTTCAGTTCACTATGCAATAGGAGACACTGAGAAGCCCAAGGGCCACCACCTTGAAGAATGAAGTGCTTGCCAAGGGAGTTGCCTTCTTTAAGAACATGCATTCTTGACCCAGGTGCAGACCATGTGCAGACTGGCCTCACTGCTGGACAGCATCCTGTGTGACAGAGAGCTGAGGCTGGTGGCTGGGGGCTTATGCCAGGTTTCAGTCAAAAGCACTTGCCTTTCATTTTGTTCCAGACTGAGCAGTGTAAATGAAAGAACTGCATCAGCCAGTGCCAATTTCATCCAGTCAAAAGTTTGGCAAATTAGTACAAGTCAAAATTCATTAAGCAGCTGCTGAGGTTGTCTGGGCTGGCTGCATTTTTCTCCAACAATGTGCACATGCGCTTCAGAGAGCAGTTATTGGGTCAGCTACCTGTTCTCCCACATCCAGGACTCATTCTGGCAAGAGGAGGACTGACAGGATCATGCTGGTACTGCTCTCCTGGCATCCCGCCTCTGTATCTGGGCATCTAGGAGAATGAAGGCCTCTGATGGGGACATCACTAAGGCAGGCTCACAGTGCAGGAGTGATCTCCTCCCCTGGAGGCAGAAACCAGACAAGAATCAGGATGCGGGCCACATGGATGTCCCTGAACACTGATGGACAACAGTTAGATGGAGGCACCCAAGCACACAGCTGGAGGCAGCCAGCACAGCACCTCTGTGCTTTCTTTCAGAAGATGGGCTGTGCTCTGTTGTTGTAGACACTTCAGGGACAGTCACCGGCTGGCAAACAGGAAAAAACTGTCCAGGGTGGTTTATTGCTGGCTGCTTCTGTCCTGAAGGCACCAGAGCATGTCCAACGAGAAAGCACTGCAGGATTAAGACCAAAGCAGTCACCTGCATCCTGGAACACTGGTACGTATTTTACTCTGACCACCACTGAGCACGCCTAGGCTAACATGGAAGGTGACCCCACAAAAGTTGCACACATCTCTGCTGGCAGAGTGGAGGCAAAGTGGGATAGAAAGGGTCAGGATGGCCCTTCCAAAATGCTTTCCTCTGGAGGAGATTCACTCTGCACTATTAGTATTCTGCACTAGAGCAAGAACTAGTAACTACAGAACTGAAAATTAATTATTGATTAGTTAAGACTGAAACGAGCGTGACTCAATGTGATTTGTTACAGGCAAACAGAATAAAGTCCAAACTGCTCATATACAAACCTGAAGGTTTAAAAAGGCCAGTTTTCAAAGTGGAAAACAGTTCAGCTTTGAGCTAAATGAGATGGGAGAGAAATACAAACAGAAAAAATTGAATAGTTAGGAAACTGTATATTTTTATTGGTGCTGAAGTATCATAATTGAGAAAGAAGGGTGGTTTGGAGGGAAAATAAAGCAATAATTAAATATGTAGATGTTGGTCTCTGTATGGATTTGTGTATATGTAGATATGGGGGTAAGAGAGAAACTAGTAGCAATAATTAATGTCATTTAATTGACAGCAACTGTACAAAATTGACATGGGGAGAAAAAGTACATGAAGGTATCTGTGAATAGGAGATTTAAGAATAGTAACACTGCTTTTTTAAGCAGAGTAAAACCACAGGATATAAAAAAACTAGTTTTAGACAATTACTTTGGGGTACTACTGGTGAAATAAATATCTTATAATGAACAGCTTTAGCCAACAAATATGGCTGCTGTAGAGTTTAGACAGTGATGACACATATTTTCTTCCCAAAAGAGACTGTGAAGTTTTTTACAAATGTAACAGAAGCAAAAGAAACCTGAAGGCAGTGATTTAGATTGAACACACACAAAACCCCCATTTGTAAAGCACTAAAAAGTGTGTTAGGAGGAGGCTCTAAGGGGCTTTGATAAGTTTGGGAAAACAGATTTCATATGCCTAGAAACAGGGTGGTGCTGTACCAACATTACCACGAATAAAACAGGAATGTTGGGTGGCACTGCAGCAAAATACCCAAAGACCTGGTGAAGCCTCCATTCCTGAGCTTTTCCATTAGGAAGAACTAATGCAAGGGGACAGTATAATTTGCATCAGTGTGTCTAGATACAGAGAAAATGCACCAACTTGGTATGATGACAGCTTTTATCAGTGGGATTACAAGTTTGCTTGACGGAGGTAAAAGGGTTGATGCTATTTTTTTTAACTTCTTCAGGCCATTTTAGTTCATGCCATAGAATGATAGAAAATATGCATGGATCTTATTAAAAGGATAAACAACTGGATAACTAGTAGGTCTTGGGAAGTGGTACTGTAAGAGAAGAGTCATTGATAGTTGGTGCTTTTGGCCCAGCTCATTCAAATCCAACTCAAAAATGTGTTCAAAATTATTCCTATTGAAGTCTGAAGGTAGTGTAAAGATGGAATTATTAAGTGGTGAAGAGGATGTCTTTGGTGCAGAACAATACAAATTGCCTGGGCTCATGCAAACATGATGTATTTTAATGCAGAAGTGTATGACTCAGCCGTAGCAGAAAGGAGGAGTCTTCCTACCAGAAAGGGATTTCTACCCAAGCAAGCCAGAAATCTGAAGAAGACTTGGAGGCCATGGAAGTATCTGCCAGAGTGAAATACAGTGTCTAGGGTAATAAGATCCTGGGCTGCAAAACGGGAACTATTAAACAGGAAAAGGGAGGTTGCATTATGCCAGCCTTTAGTGCCAAGAAAACTGATGCTGGGATCATGGCATGGGCAGGGAGGAGTTGGGAGGGTGCTGAGAAGAGCCAGAGGATGACTGCAGCACTGAAAAAGATGCCCTGGAGAAGGGTTGCCATGATGTAGCCTGTTTTTGGATGAAATAGAAGGTCATGGGTGATTTGCTAATGGCATATAAAAGTTTTCTACTGGAGACAGGAATGCAACAACAAGGTTTTCCTTGGTTTACCAATTACAAATATTGAAAGAGCCAGTGGGAGGAGACAATGCAAGGAAATCTTGAAGATTAGAAGTGAGGCAAAAATACAACTGAGGAAAATTATAAGAAGCTCTGGTGGATTTTCTGAAAACTGGAAATCTTTCTAGACAGCTTTCTAGAAAAGAGCATGTTTCTCCATAAGTGAAACAGGGACAAACTCAGGAAGTTTCTTTGTCAGGTGTTATACAAATCAGATGGGACGGTCACCACAGTCCCTTCTGACTATGCTTCTTGATCTATTATAGAAGTTGTATTCTGTAGCTGTATTTGTGGCTTGCTCTGATCGCAATAGGGATTCCCACCTACCTGCTGGTCAGTCGGTGCTGTTTCTTTGCATCCAGTAGTGATTCCCTTCCTGACAGCCTCTTTTCCTTCTTCACTGCTGTTACCAGAAGCAGCACTCTGCTTCATCGCCTTCCCTCTTGAGTTCCACAAGGTTCCAACTCTCACAGGCCACTCCTGGCTCCCCACCACTCCATTCCTGTCCTGGTGTCCCCAGGTCTCCACATTCCTCCAGCCCTACTCCTACTGTTCAATCCCAAGGGATGTCTCTGGAAGAAGACCCTGCAGACGCCTGGGAAGATGCCCGTGTCTCCTCTCCAGCTCCAGCGAGCTCGCACTCGAGTCACGGGCGGCTAAAGGCACCTTCCGAGCAGGTAAAGCAGCTCCCGGGACTCTCAGCTTGCCCAGGTCATGCTCCAGCGTTATGGGAGAGCGGGGAAGGGACCCAGGGCAGACAGCCTGGGGTGTCAGGCCCCGGCATTCACCCCCTCGCAGGGTTTTGGGGGCTGGCAGCGTTCCCCGAGGAGCGGAGCGCTGCCTTTCCGTGCTGCACACACTCCCCCCTGCTGGTGGCAGCGGGCTGGGAGCCCGCCGCAGCCTGACCCATCGCTGGCTCCATCCGCGCTTTCTGCTCCCGATTCTGAGGCTAACAGCTCACAGCGACATCCACTCCAATGCCTTGGAAGTACGTGGGATTAAATGCCTCTCACCCACGTGTTTCGACAGGGCACGGGTTTCAGCCTGGATGAGGGGAATAATGAGGAGTGCCTCTTTTCAGCTGATGCTACAAATTAAAAATGCCCGTGAAAACACAGGCACCTGAGCCAAGGAAATCTCTGCCTGCAAATGCCACCATAGGAAAGACTCGACAGCACCAAAGGAGGCCCACTGGGCAGGTGTGTGAACAGGAATATTATTAACACCTTGCATCACTCATAGCTGGAAGTGCAATCCCATTACCTGTGCCCTCTGACAGGATGGTCATAACCCCAGCAGAAAGAGATTGTTAAAAATTAACTTACTAGCATTGCTGTTGTTGTTGTTATTCCCAAGAAACTAGATAGAGGACTCAAAGGAATGGCCTGTCCCCTCCTGAGAGCCATCCTCTGAAGACAGGACTTTTCTGCTGAAGATAGGGTTTAAGGAGAAAAATGAGTCAAGATTTCTGTTTCTGAGATAGCTGGTAATAATTAACATGTAGCTAATGGAGGAGCATGTTAGTTGAGATTTCCAGGGAATGTATTCTAGCTGAAAGAAGATAGAAAAATTCCAGAGTGAAATGCAACTGGCCTTGCACCTCATATTTCTTGTGGTCCCCAGATCCCATCAGGCCATTAGAAGGTCTGACCCTGAGCACACTGAAGCTACTCGGAGCATTTTCTTTGTGTGTAGAGAACTTTGTGGCAAGGCTGCTAAACTCCAAAGATGAAAAACAGGATTATTACGCCAGCTGGAGAAAGCTGAGGCTTAAGAAACCCATGGGATAACCCCATGTCTCTGGCAATATCTTTTTGCCAAAATAAGATTGTAACTCTTGCTGAAGTTCCCCCTCTACCCCAACCTACTCTCTCTTTTGGAATTTGGTTCATGAGGAAAATGCATCCCAGACTTTGGCACAAAAGGACCCTGATATGCCTACCAACACGACAGGCCACTGTGTGACCTGGTCTGTGGGCTGTGCATCACCACAAAACCACTCTGAATAAAGCAGTAAGGGAGCACAGACCTTGCTGTGAAAGGGACAGAATACCTCACCAGCAATAGGTTAAAGTTTTAGTATATCTCTGACCTATCTGGTAAGGAATCCAGCACTGATTTCCCCTGTGGTAGAACATTTCTCACACTGTTTACCCACAAAACACTACCAGTTTTCAAGCAGGGAAGTGAAGAGCAACTTTTCCCAACAACTGGGATTAGGCACATTTATATACAAAGAGTAAAAAACACCACCAGTTTGTGTTATTGTTTACTATTGCATATGCAGCAGGAATAGCTCAAGATAGTTTAAGAAAAAAACAGTCATACAAACATATAGATTCTAGTGTATTTATGAGTGAGGAAGGACAGATAAGGTGGTGTAGGAAGGAAAGAAAATGAGAAATTTTACCTAAGGCAGTTGAGAGCTTGAAGAAGACATGAATTTGAGTGAGAAAGTTTTGAACATCAGATGATCTCCAAAGAATGTTAGTATTTCTCCTCTCCTTCATAAACACAGAACAGGAGAAGAAGAAAAAACATGCTGAAATTTTAACTCCCATTACAGCATATAAAAAAAAGTCTCACTCCATGCAATTACTTGCAGCTCTGTACAGGCTCCCCATGGGAGAGGGGACTGAAGGTCCATGAGTAATCACAAACCCCCATCTCCAGTAATTACCATCCAACCTTTAAGCAAAAAGTCTTCACAATTTGCCAACCATAACCATAACTCTATTGTCCTCGCTCCTGGCTCCCTTGGCTCACAGTTGCAAGAGCACTCAAGCAGAACGTCAGGTTATAATTGTGATAGCTGGTGGAGACAAAGAGAAAGTCCACCAGGGAAAGATAAATATTGTTCTATAAAGATCACCAACAAATCTACTCAAATTCCAGAAGAGAAGAATTGCTAATAATTTCCTGCTCAAAGTGGCCAACCCTGGCCTCTCCTGCAACCTCTTGTTCCCATGAAGCTAACATTTTTGAATAATATTTTTTTTTAAATTACCCAAAACTAAAGCAGTTTTCCTCTGGGTAAAACTTCTGTCCCTAATTTAGCCAATGTTGGCTTTAGGCCATCAGACTTTTTTCTTCTCTAGTGGGTCATACAGTGCATTTGGAGAAATCTATATCTGAAATGCTCACCCATTTTATTTTAAACAAAACACAGTTTCTATCCACCTCCAAAAGATATAAGTATTCAGTAAGTAAAAGTTACCCATTTATTTTATTCAGATGTCCCTGAAGAATTAGCAATTGAATTTTGAAGTAAATTTTAAAGAGAAATCTGGCCTCTCCTGCAACTTTTTCCCATCTGAATTACAAAACACAGTTTTCCTATCCACCTAATTTAGCCAATGTTGGCTTTAGGCCATCAGACTTTTTTCTTCTCTAGTGGGTCATACAGTGCATTTGGAGAAATCTATATCTGAAATGCTCACCCATTTTATTTTAAACAAAACACAGTTTCTATCCACCTCCAAAAGATATAAGTATTCAGTAAGTAAAAGTTACCCATTTATCTTACTGAAGTGAAAACTTATTCAGATGTCCCTGAAGAACAAAATAGCAATAAATGAATTTTGAAGTAAATTTTAAGAGCTGATGAAACACTTTGACTGCAAATATGCAGAATCAATCTCTGGGAATGTTATCCAGTGGACTCCTGCACTTTCAGACCCTCTCTCAAACTCCAATAGCTGGAAGTTTATAACTCTGGTGTTATTTTCAAGTGTTTCCAAGACCCTTTTGGTTGGTAATATATTCTCTTCAGTTAGAGAAAATAATTTGCAAGAGCTGCTTTCTGGCTCTTCCGGTTCAGCAGAGCAGCTGCAGGAGTGATTTTCCTCCTAAGAAGACCTGTAAACTCTCTGCATCCCAGAGCAGGGAAAACAGGACCAATCATTACTAAAAGAGCATTGTGTCATGGTCTGCAAAATATCTGTAGCTGTGACCACTCCTTATGTCAGAGTTGAGGTGCCTGGGTTTGTTTTGTGCTTCTTACTCTCAAAACTCCCACCCAGGGCACTTCCCTCTGTGCTATCCCCACAGGAGCCATCCAGCTGTGAGAGACAAAACTGGTTCTGCTCACCAGAAATGTGGCATTTTGCTTATTGCCATGCACCAGGGAGAACTGGGAACCAGATCCAAGGGAGGGCTTGCGCGGTGGGCACTGGAGGTCACTAAGTTATGACTTTATTTGTAAACATGAGAAAACTTCATCTGGAGTCAATAAAAACACAGAGTCCCGTGGGGCCATTTTCCTGGGTCAAAAGCAATAAATTCAAAGAGCTCATCCTTACAGAGAAGGGAAATTGGCTAAGAACAGGCATAATAATATGTTACATTGTATATCTATGGGCCCTTTGATCCCTGGATATTTACAAATATTAATGAGTCATGCTTCTCAAGCACCTTATTGGAAGGTATCATTAGACCATTTTCCAGATGGGGAAACCCACAGGAGAAAGAAGTGATCCTTCCATAGCCACACAGAGCGTCTGTGACACAGCCAAAAGCAGAAACCAGATATTCTTGCTTCCAGTCCTTTGTTTTTAATTATAGCAACATTCTTCCTCTCATATTTTATGCTCTATTTTATAACAAGTCATATATGAATACACCTATGTAGGACATTTGTTACTGGTTTATTTTCCACCACTCACACTGGTATTTTACTCCTTGCACTAAATGAATTTTAACTGACTCTATTACAGCAGAAAACTCAGTCATAAATATATACTGTGGTCACACAGAGGGCGTTGCTCACACAAAACAGTAATTGCCTTTACAAGCAGCAACAGGAACAGATGTATCTTAAATTTCCAAGAAAGAAATTTTAAGGAAAAAAAAGAAAGATGCACCTATGCGTATGAGTGAGCACAAAATAATGTGTTGTGCTGTCTTGGGCAAGTTCAGCAATTCTAAAGCTGCAGTATCTAAGGGACCAAATTTAAAGAGATATAATTCAGTATCTATTGGTTTGATGGAAGAGTAGAGGTAGAAAAGAAAGAAATTTAAAAATTGTCAAGTATTCTCGAGTATGTGAGAAAACAGCTATCTGTAGGGTCTTTTGTTCTGGGGGATCTGATAAAAAAGAAAGCAGTCTTCTTTGGTGAAACTCCACCTAGGGTTGCTTTTTTGCTGCTATTGTGGAAAAACAGTACAGTTGTCAGTGAATAATCTAAGCCACCGGTGGCTCTGTGTTCCTCTCAGACATTGAAGCATTATATTTTAATTTCTTTTGGTTTTAGACTTTTTTTCTCTCTCTTTATTTTTTTTCCCAAAACGTTTAGACCCTTTGCATATAACAGGTCATGTTTTAAAGCCAGAGCACTATCATAGAATTTAGGCTAATCGGACTATGTAACTTCATTTACATACAGGGCCAGTACTTAGTAGTTCATTCCTACAAACCATATCAAAACATTCAGATCCTCCATGCTCCTCCCTCTGAAATCTATACATTCTTCCCACCAAATCCATAGATAAGGGGATGAGCCAGGCCTCTGCATCCATTTTGATCCTTACTGGCCTTGAAGTGGTGTGGAAATTTGATCACTTTATCATTTTCTTCCCAGATTTCTCCTCAGACTCACTCTTGTCTGCCCTCACCCCTCATTTGGGTGTTTGTCCTTTCAAGAAAACATACTAATTGCTCTGGATTTTACATGGGGACATTTTGCTTGTGGGATAAACCTGTCCAGATGTTGACATTTACATCAGAGCTAGACGTCTAGACACACTTTAAGAGTCACCAGAGAGAAACAGGCATTCTGGGACGTGGGTAATCTCATTTTAAGGTAGATGTTGAAAAGTGTTCAGATGAACCAAGGCCTGGAAGTGCCTATCTCTCTCCATTGGCTATAAAGATTGCCTGGAGCAGAAGCTCAAACATAAACATCAAAAGTTAAAGGGAGATGAAAGTGTATGATCCTCAAAGTGCCTAATAGAAAGGCACTTCAGTAGTCATTGGGCTTTGGGTCTTTGTAGTGCATGAAGTAATATCTATGTGCTTTCTATTATGTGATCAAATAGCAACAGCAAAGAAAGAAGAGTATTTTCTATGAAGGAATCACAACCCTTTAGTCCTTTTTTGAGGTATCTGCTCACATGCCTAAAGACAGACAGGCTTCAGCCTCAGCCTCAAGCCCAGCAACTTCAGTTTGAGTATTTCTGCTGTCATCAATGAAACCAAATTGCCTTGTCTCAGCAAGAGGAAGAATGACTTTACAGCAAACTTCATTCAAGGGAAGAGCTGCTTGTCTGGCATCACTGAGCAGATGCAGTCTTCCATAATGCCAGCTCATATGCCCCTGGAGTAATGTGAGGAAAAATATTTAATTGTCTCTAAATTTGTTTCAAAAAGATGTATCAACTCAGTCGCCCTCATTAGCACAGCATGCACCTCATTGCCAGTGAGACCTCAGTTTGTCCATCTCATGAGAGGAGGCCACACTCAGACTCCCCCAAGAGTAGGCATTGCAATTACTACCAGCACTGATGGTGCAGACCAGAAACTCCAGATAGCAGGCTTTTAATCAACCTTGTAATCACAAAATATTCTCATATTTAGACACCAGAGTAATTGTAATGCCAATATTATGATAGGTGGTAGAATGAAGCTCAAAAGCCTTGACACCCCCCTCTCCAAATCAATCATTTCTTCATGTTTTTCATATAAGAAAACAGATAAGCACTCGTGCATATTCCTTTTTTTTCCTTTCTTTATTAGCAGGGCTGACTGTCACTTTATCCATTCTCCTTTCTAAATTTAGCTACATTCACACAATGTCAGCATCTCAACAAGACTTTTAAAGACACCAATATCTCTGCATGACTGAAAAGCCCTGGATTGTTGTGGGGAGTCTTGTTTCCCAAAAGCAAATTTTCAAAAATGCCTGAGCAAAGAGGAAGGTTTTTGTGAGTTTTATACTCAAAACAACCTTCCTAATAATGTGAAAGTATCAGGGAGGTTTTGCACCCTGAATGATCTGTTCTACAAGTATTCAACACTGCTTTAATTTAATTTGTGTCAAAGGCCTAGTGGAGTTCAAAAAGCTATCCACAGTTCTAGTTCTTCTGCCTTTCAGACAGTCTACTGCTAAGGAGTAATTTCCCTGCACTCTCTCTTTGTGTTATGAACTAGGATTGTTTTTCTCAGTTTTGCTGGTTTTTTTTTTTTTGTTCTCTAGGAACACTTATTGGCAGAAGTGTCTTTGTTTCTTAGAAGTTCATCAGCTCTCGCCATCTGTTTCTCCCATGATGTCACTGCTGTCACTTTTGCCTCATCGCTATTTCCACGGCAATCAGTCAGAACTGGATGCCTCAAATGTCTGACCTCCGCTAGGAATTAAAAACCAGAGCAGAAAGGATATGAAGAAACAAGGAAAGGATAATGGGAATCAAAACCGAGGAAAAACAGTTGCTCAAAATCTCTGATTGCATCTAAATGTGATTCTTCTGCTAAATTTCTGAATTACAGCATCGTATTTTGAGAATGTTTTAAACTCTACCTCCAAAGAAAACCTGTTTGAATTTATAGGCTTTAAGAGGCAGATATTTAACAGTGTTTTCATAGCATTTTAAAAGGAGTGATTTATTTTCATTTTCAAACTCAGGCTCCTATAACCTGAACATCAAGACATGGTGTGAGAACTATTGGCACTTCCTACATCATAATAAAGAGAAAAGCATGTTGACTTCTAAGTTTAAGGACTACTTTCTTTTTCTTAATATTGACACCTAATAAAAATAAGAAAATAATAGTGTCTTTGTTACCAACCATTCTGTAAGTTTAGACAGGAGACATCTGTAGGTTCTGAAACATACATCAAAATCAAGGAAAATGCCAATGCAAAAACTTTGTTGTTTCTTTCTGAGAAACAGAAACCTTTCCCTCTTCCCATTTTACTTTCTTGTCCTGATTACACAATGTCAACAAACAAACAAGGCCATAAACCCAGTTGTATTTTCACTTGGCAGGGCACCTGTAGCATGCCTTGCTCTTACATAAAACAGAGCTTTTTAGCCAGTTTTATTGCTCTCTCCAGTATCAAGATGCCCACAACATTCCAGCCCAGGAGCTCTCCACTGCTCTGGGGTTGTAACCATGCCAGAAATACCACTGCAAAAAGGAAGGCTTCCTTTCCTTATAATCAGAAATAATATTTTCCACAGATCCCCAGCTTGCACAGGTTAGTGTGACCACAGGCTCCTTCCTCAGCCCCCTGTGGTGCCCACCGTGATGAAAGCTTTTGCAAGCGCTTTGTACGCTGGACTTCCTGGAGGCGGCGGGAGGGCTCAGTGTGGTGTTCTGCAATCTGAGCATCCATCTAAGCGGCCCTGTGCCTCATGGAGCCCCAGCGCTGCGCATATGCTGCATATCTCTGCTAGCTCTTACTGCAGAGGGGTGCAGCTGAGCCTGATCTCAACACAGCTGAAGCTCAAGCACTGCCAAGAACAGAGTGTGTTCGGCGCTGCTGTAGGAAGTATGGCTTGTCTTCGTATGCAGGAGCTCTCTTTGTTCTCATTACCTCTCTTGAGGGCCAGAGTCCTTGAGGTAAGCAAGAGACCCGTCTTCTCCCTTGCTCACAGTGAAAACTGCTTGCCTCAGTTTGGAACATCTTTTAGCTAGAAATTATCCCCTCATGACATTTGTCTGCAACCTGGTACATCCCAGAGCATATATCCCTATATGTCTATCCAATCATCTCCAGAAGGAATATTCATTTTTGCTTGTGGAGACATCTCTCACTACATCCTCAGTTTCATCTTCAGGTTGTTTCATTTGTCTTTGATTTTATCCTTTCACCATCCCAGAAAGAGAGTCCCATTCTTGACACCTCATATTTGGAGATGGAGAGGAATGAGTACAAAGATTTTCTTATGGATGATGTGTCTGTCTCGTTAGCAGCATGCCTATCTTGGTGCATCAGTACAAAAGAGGCTGTTCTGAACGGATGGTTTGTTTTTCTAAAGTGAGGGAGAGAGGCCATAGTAGAACAATTTTTGTGCTTGGTGGTTGGCAGGTGTAAGCCAAGCAGAGATAAAGGAGGATGTATTGTCACTGCACAGTCATCATAACCCCTCCAGGTGCCCTTCCCAGGAGTTCCATGTTCCCCTTGTACAGTTTCAAGTGAAACGCCCATCAGTGCCGCCCTCTTCTTCAAACATTACCTGAGCGTAACTGATCCTTTTCAGCAGTCATGAATGAACACACAAGTTTTGACGGCCTCAGTAATCTCCAGCTGTATCATCTGTTTCTACATATGCATAATCAGACTTTCCTCCTCCTCCTCCCTTTCACTCTGTCCCTTGTCCTTGGTTTCAGCTGCCCTTGCCCTTACCAGCTACTCTCCATATCTCAATTTTCCCTGGAACACTCTCCAGCCATCTCACACCATTCATCCTTGCATTTTCCAGCCCTACCAGACTTAAAAGTTTAGGGCACAGATTTCTCCTCATGCGTGCAAACAGCAGTGGGTGGAGTGGCTGCTGAAATCTTACTGGATCTGCAATATGGGCAGTGTGGTCTGTATGCACTTAAAAACAAAACCTTGAGGGAAATTCTGGAGCCAAGCTAAAATGTCAGGATTCTGCTCAAAAGGCCAATAGATCTGCAGTTGAGAAAATGAATCACTGGCACCAAACAAGATAAGGAGGAGATGAGGAAAGTTAGGCTGTTTGCCTAGAAGCCCTTCATATTAATCCTGGCCTCTGACTTTGTGACCTGACAGAGGGACTGGTAATTTGCCTCTAGATTAAGAGGCCGCCTCAGGAGGAGAAGTGAGGAAGAGAGCATTTTAGTTTTTTGCTTCACCTAGCCTGGCAATGGCCATTTCACTCTCAACCTCACTGACCCAAGTCTGTCTCCACAAAAGAAACCAGGGTTCAATGTCTATTCTGGGAAATACAGATGGGAGTGAAGGGAAGGAGGGGGGAGACCTGTTTCCATGGTTTCAAGCTCTTTCTTTCTCGATGTTGCCTCCCTCCTGTTACACAGATAATTTCTCCAGTTTCGAAGCTCAGGCACAGCTCTGCCTCCTGCAGCAAGGCAGGGTCTTTCACACCTTGGCAAGTTGTTCACTGAGACATAGCAGGGGAGCCAGCAGTCTGCTCCTGCTCATGTCAGGGCAGGCCCTACCATGTGTTGCACCCCAACTTCCACTGAGTTTTCAGGCTGCTGTGTCCCACTGCACTTCCTCCTTCTCTTCAAGCTGACCCTCACACAGCTGAAATCTAGCTGGATGTCTCCCTTGGCTGCTCTGAACCATGGGGATACCTCTGGGATAAGCTATAACCCTCCTCTGTCTTTCTTTCCCCAGGACAGGAGGTTTATTAAGTCCTGTTATTTCCCTCTCTTAACCTCGCTGAAAGTATGCCCCAGCAACCCCATTTCTTCAAGGACGTCTTTTCTAACTCCCTTAAAGGCCGCATCTAACTAGGTCCTGCTGGTGGCACGTAGGATGTCCTTCTGGCAGGGGCTGAGGTCAGCCCACTCCAGTGCTCTCCCTCCCTACTGGCCTGCAGCAAAACCTCCTGCCACCTTCCCCCCTGGCACTCACTCATTCTCCCCCCCTGCTCAAGCCTCTTTCCCAGAAGATCCTCCCCCAAGACCAGAGGCAAATATTCTTCCTGGAGATTCTGTAAAGGAAAAGAAACAGCTCAGAGAGATCTCTTCTATTGCCCTGGGCTGGGACTGAATTTTCCTGGAAACACCTGCAGCCTGCTTTTTCTAGGAAGAAATTAATGTAGAGAAGCCTAGGGCTGGGCTCATGGCTACAAGTCCAAATGCAAGAAAAGTTAAAAAGGAACTAAAAAGATAGCTACCTTATCATTAAAATATGAAAATTATTAAGCTTATCTTATTCTTGGGAAATAGGGGAAAAGCAAAGTGTCAGTGTTAGGGGCCTGCAGTTGAACAAGATTTGTTTGTAGGATAAATGGCTTTTATTCCTGGTGAGAGACCTAAACTGTGTTTACAAATAGTGCTGACGGTCCAGCCCTGACTGTGGTCCAAAAATGCAGCATCCCTACTCCTGGATTGCCTCAGCACTGCATCCCCAGAGGCAGGGAGAAGCAATAAATCAAGAGTAGCAATCCAAAACATGACACAACTTTTAAGCAATATTTTCTTGTGCCTTGTGGTATGTAGAGGGCTTGCTGTCTCCACATCCCCCTAGCAATTGCTCTGGTAACAAAAATATTATTGTCTACACTGCCACGGACAATAAAGACCCCTCAGGCTCATTGTTTTAGTGTCGGGATTTAACCCAAGTATCCTTACCACGCCTCTGCCTCTAAATGCTCTGATTCAGTGACTTGGCTGTGAGGTGGTGACTCACTCCAGTCCATCTGCTGCTTGGGTCAGCCCTGCAGGTGGGACAGAGGTGATGTGAGGGCCCCGGGCTGGCCTGCAAGACAATGGCAAGTTACACCCCTGCAGAAAACAGCCTTCAGAGCCCTCTGTATTGGAGTACTTGTGAGCCGACCAGTGTGTCTCCTTCACACTCTCGCTCAACCCACGGTTCTACTCCTATGGACTCCATCTCACATCCATGAGTTCCGAAGTTCTGTGTCTTCTGAACCCTAGAGGGTACTAGAGAGCAATATTCAGTTTCCTGAGGAGCAGGACATTTGCCTGAGGTCCCAGAGGTGCCTTCTGTGAAACTAGGAAGCAGCCCCATGTACCTTGAAGAAGCCTTGGAGGCACCAGGGCCTGCAGATCTCTCTCATTCGCCATTGCTCTCTGAAGGAACCCAAGCAGGGATTGGTCAGTGTAGGGAACATGCAAAGCCTGGCAAGGATGTATTTCCCTCTGGAGTTTCAAGACAAGCATGCCTGGGCTCCAGGTGAGCATAAAGGGATGATAATGCCTCCACCTATCAGCAGCACTCTAATAACCAGGGCTCCCCTTCTTACCAAATCCCCTGCTTTACCAGAGAGATTGCTCAGATATTGTGGTGATGGGGACCAAAGAAGAAAAGACATGAGTAGACCAGGCAATCTGTCCCACATTATTGCAGCCCTCCGAGCAGTGACTGCACATATTCCAGCATGCAGTGTGAGCACATATCCTGCCCTGCCTGGAATCATAATGCAGAATGGGATCATCCTGAGCCCATCCCATCTAGGCACTCACCCAAGTTTCAAAAGTTCTGCGAGTACAGACACAAGAGAAACATTTCTGCCCTTTCTGCTCTGCCCCACTATGACAGCAGAAGAACAGCAGACACTGAGGAGGAAGTCAAGCAGACCCCACCAAATGATGTTTTTGAGTTAATGACCAGTCTTGGAGACTTGCTTCTGACTCCTGGACCAAGCAGAGTCCTGACATCAGTAAGACCCTTTTGCTTCTGGAGGCAGAAGAAACTGTGGTTCCTGACAAGCCAGGGTGACAGATGTTAGCAGTGCTGAGGAGCATTGCTGGCCATTTGCCAGCTTCTTGAGGCTGGCATGTTAATTACACCTGAGCATAAAGAGGATTTCAATCCAATCTAATCACTCACAGCTATAACTTTCTACTTGGGCAGCAAAGGCATGCAGAATTTCACAAAGCATGGGTTAAACAAAAATATGCTTTCAGAGCAGTAGGAAAAAACCTAAACAACTTTCTAAGGAATCAATGGGTCCTTTGCAAAACCTCACTCCCATCTTAGAACACTAACAAAGAGTTCATCTTCAAGGTAAAAATGGATCTGTCACTGAACAGCTCTCTACAGTTCAGCAAAGCAATCTTGATGTTCCCTGTGCCATTCAGCAGAACTACTGCTGTCACCTTGGTATTGCCTGAGACTTTGAAAGAAAAATGAGACATTACTATGCAGAGTAATTTTTTAAGAAGTCACAGGCTTTTCTTGTCATCTTGCAAGCAGGAAAAGAAATAACTCATCCTTTGGCCCTGCAATTTGAAAATGCAATATAAAGTACAATTTCTGTGCTTGTAAAAAGCCACAATGCAGTATGATATCTTCAGGTATTTTGTTCTTCCATCATTGCAAAACAACAAATTCTACCAAAAGTCTATGAAGCTCTTGACAATCACTGACTGTGCTGTTAGCCTAAAACAGGTATAACACTTCCATGATCAGCTCCTTGCTATCTGACAGACTTCATTGTGTGAGCAACCATTGAGGATTTATTATTTCTCACGTCCATCACCTAAAGTACCTGTTTGTGGTCACCTGGATGAAGTGTTTGTGCACCTGCACAGCTCAAAGGAGAACCTGCTAGGCAGTGGTCTAAACCCCAGCAAGCTCCCCAAGTCATTCTTCATACAGACATCCCCACCCATATCACAGAATCACCAAATCGCAGAATCTTTAAGGCTGGAGGATTCCCTCGAGATCATCTGGTCCAACCATCAACCCATCACTGCCACTATCACTCCTAAACCACATCCCCAAGCACAACATCCAGACACCTCTTGAACATTCCAGGGATGCTGACTACACCACCTCCCTCTGCAACTTATTTCAATGCTGAACTGCTCTTCCAGTGATTTTTTTTTTTCTGAATATCTAATCTGAACCTCTCCTGGCACAACATAAGGCCATTTCCTTTCATCCTTTCACTGGAGACATGGCAGAGGAGATCAACTCCCATCTCACTGCAGCCTTCTTTCAGGTACTTGTAGCAAACAATGAGGTCCTCCTGAGCCTCCTTTTTCCCAGACAAAACAACCCCAGTTCTCTCAACCCTTCCTCACAGGACACGTTTTTCCAGACCCTTCACCACCTTCACTGTCCTTCTTTGGACATGCTAAAGTGCAGAGCACCTGCAAGCCAGCACAGACATGGTCCCACCATCACTGAAACCATACCATGGTGAGGAAAGCCAAGTGCACCGGTGGTTCCAAGAGCAGGCTTAGGGCCAGGCACAAATTTAGGGGACGCATTCCTTATGAAACCATGGGAAAGGCTGCAGCTACCCTGATAGCACCAATCAAAGCTCAGGTTTCCAACAAGCTTTTAAAAGCTTGTTGGAAACCTGAGCTTTGATTGCACTAGCACTGAGACGAAGGCAGATCTAGAAGCTATTTATTGCACTTCAGGTTCTGTTATCACTCCATTAAAAAAATAAATGCTTTGGACATGAACACAGTCAGTTATCTGGCTTTTGCTATGCATACACAGGGAAACTTCCTAGTAATTTCTTGCACTGTCATCAAATACCAGAAATTTGTTCCTTTCCCCTGAACTAGGCTCAGGCTTGAATTCTCAATTCATAGACTTTGAACTTGATTCAGGGTAACATAGTTTTAGCTGAAGTTCACAGCCCCTTAAGGGCATAGGGGGCCAGCCAGAACATCTCATCCAACCTCATGGCTGCCTCCAGGCCACAGACTTCAGCAGTTCAAGAGCTACACTTGCATTCAGCAAATCTCTGCTAGCAGTACCAGGAAGATCTCCAAGAAGGTAAGATATTTATTAGGTGGGGTTTTTTCCTAACCCCACTTTGAAAGAAGAAGCCACACAAAGACAGAACTATGGTTAAATCTCCATCATTCCAGTCCTTGCACCCTGTCTGGGTAAGGACAGGACAGATCATTTCCAGTCACTCTTCTGTGTCTCAGTGCAGGGCTTGGGATGAGGCTTCTCAAGCCAGTGATTCTGCCATTTCTGGAACACTTCTTCCTGTCCTCAGTCTGCAAAAAGCCTCCACTGTTTCATCCCATCCTTGCCCCCTGGTGAACCCACAAAGATGACACCTGAAAAAACATTTCTGAAGGTCAGTTATCCAGTCCTAATAAAAAAGGCTGAAATTTCCATGTAATTGCAACCAAGAGGCTGTGTTGTAAAAACTGAGCTCATTCATAAAGAGAAACAAAGGTGGAAGCTGTCTACAAGGAACAATTCACAGAGCACATCTCCGTCAGCTTTGGCCCTTCCTACAGACCTTTGCTTTGGTACCCATTTACACAGGGTGTTCCCAGAAAACCTCTGGAGGAGAACAGAGAGAGAGGTGAGATGATCTTTGCTCACATGAAGGCATGAGGCAGAAACTACATGAGGATTTATGACATACTTTTTTTTCTTGCTTTCAACATCTTCAGAGATTCAAACAAACTGTCTAGCTTGTATGAATGCTCATGGTCAAATTCCTGTGGGAAATATTCTTGCTGAGTCAAGCTGGCGGAAAAACAGAAATTCTGCTTTGTGGGAAATTCCAGGACCTCTGTTTTCTCTCTAAATTAATGAGAAAAGTCAGAAACCAAATCTTTCTGCAAAATGTCATTTCCAAGTATTTTTCTTGAATATTTGGAAGAAAAAATAGGCCAGTCTGAGTTTTACAAGCCACAGCTCTGTGAGATGTATGCCAAGTAGAAAACTTTTTGGACATTTCTGTCTGCAATTCCAAAAGCCACATAGTAAACAAGTGCTCCTCTCAGCCAGACTGCCCTGCAGAAAACACAGTGTGCAGGCTGTGTCTGCAACCTTCCCCTAACAGACACACCAAGCTGGGAGGAGATCCTTTTCCTTGCAGGGTCATTTGTTGGGTTCTCTTCTGATATCTGTGCAAGGTGAAAGTGTGTTTACTGTTTACATTGTGAGTACTTTCTCCTTCCACTGTCATTACCTCTCCCATGCACTGTGTGTGTTCCAATGACATGCAAAGGAAGCTACAGCTGACAAAGGGAAGGGACAGGCTCTTAAAACCTCCCCAGAGCCTTGAAACAAGGGCTATTACAAGGACCTATCTGTGCTTCTTCCAGTGTAGAGTGCAGGCACACCCACTCGGCAGCTCCTGAAGCCTGAACTGTGTGATCCTGTGCAGCACCAGAGAGGCTTGGAGCAGGTGGGCTCAAATAGCAAACACTGGACTGAGTTCATGAGGCTGAGTGAGGAGAACTTCAAACCTGCATCAAGAAAAGGGAGTAGTGGCCAGCAGCAGATGGTTTCATGATGTGGTGCTCAAAGGATAGACCCTTTCCAGCACAGTAGGACATGGGACCATAACCTCCAAAGTCCAGGGTGTAACAGGGATGGGAAGAGGGTGCCAGAGCTGCACAGACTTTTGTAAATCAAGACAGAATCAAACAGAGATTCCATTAAATAAGACAGTCCCAGGACAAGGTCTCTCAAAGTGCTCAGATATCAGGGACAAAAGATCGTTTAACAGAAGTAGGAGGAAAGAATTGTTCTGTTAAATGCAACAATTACCTCTTCCAGACTGCTCTGTGGCATATTTGTAACAGCAGCATGCTGGGGAGACTGAAAATGCTGGTGTTAAAAGTTACACAATGAGGTGCATGAGGACTTTGGCTAGTTTAGGCAGTGAAATTTACCCAGGACTGACTGGAACCCAAAGGAAGTCGTGTGTGTGGGCTCTTCACTGGCAGGCAGAAACAAAAAGCGTAACAAATCACTGCAAACTCCTGATGGGAATTAGTAGACAGAAGGGCTGCAAGGCATAGACATGGAGCACATGTAAAACAAGAAGCAGAGCCTAGGAAACCAAGTAACTGGATTAGCTCTTCTTGAACTGGCGTATGAAGTTCCCATCTTGTAAACGTGCTGTATTCATTCATCATTCATCTTCAGCAGCTGTAAGAGGAAACAATACAACAAGAAGAAAGGATTTCTATTTGTAGATTCTGCTGTCAAGGTGCTGGAGGGTTACAAGCACAAGCCCTGATTCTCCTGTGTGTTTCTCACAGGTGCTGTCCCCTCCTCCCCCTCCAGATGTGGTTGGGTTAACTCAGCTGTGCACTCATAAACTGCTCTTTACAGGACCAGGACCAGAGTTTTACCAGCAAATTCAGTTTTGGGAAGTGACTTTTAGTGAGGCTTAAAAGATCTGGAAGAGCAGAGGTGTGAAACTTCCAAAAAGCTTCATCATTCTCTCAAATTCCCCCAGACAGGAGAATCAAAGGCCAAGTGACCTGATCACATCCCTCCTCCTTCCTTCTTCCCAGATCAGGAAACAGCAACAGCAGCATGCCAGGGTGGTAACAGTGACCTGGGGTTGCAGTTACAAGGAGTAGTGAGTTCCCAGGAAGCATTCACAGAGCCATTGCTAAGAGGGTTTTAAGGACAATATCCTACCAAAACTGAGGTAGTAAAAAAAGAATAAAAGGAGGAGGAATATACTGGAGAGATAGTCATGTAGTGCAAAGGGCTAACACCAGCCTAATCTGAGATTTTAGCTCTCTTTGAATCCATGTGGAGTACTTTGGGCCTAAGTGAGATTTCAATGGACTCCAGCCTGGTGTTATTTTCTTTGCATAGGAGAGAATTCCCACAAACAAAAGATAGACTGTTATAGAAAACTTCCTAGCTCCTCTACTAAACCCTAGAAGGAAGAAGAAATGAAAAATAGTAGGACTAGCAGCATATTGTGAGATTTTCCCCAGTTCTTCTACTTCAAGACCCAACCTTTAGGATGCACAGGCCTTATGCCAGCAAGTGTTCATCCACATGATGGAGTTAACTCATGTAGTTTACTGTCCAGCCTCCCTCGCCATTAGCTGACTTCGCAGAAGAGCAGCTGTGCCTTACTGGCTCCTCTCCATGCTTTTGAGGGGTGATCCCACAGCCCCATGTGCTGTGCAGGAAATGGCATGGCTCTACAAACCCTCTCCCAGAGGACTGGGAGGGGAGATGTCTGCGTGACCCAGAGGAGGGAAGAGAGCCCCTGGAGGACTTGGCAGTACGGGAGAGGGGGTAGCTGTGCCCACATTGCAGAGCAGTTATGTCAGCAGCCTTGGGGTTGCACTCTAGCCTATCTCCTTGGCTGGCCAGCCAGCTCGAAAAGCATCTTCGATTTATAGGGATGTGGGTGTGGATAAGACACAAGTTACCAGCAACACTGGAGTTATAATCCCATTAACTCTGCAGTGAACGCCCACGCTGAGCAGAGAGGCCAGGGAGGCAGGATGAATCCAAAAGAGGAATAGGGCAGTCAGGCCTGTGGTACCGGTCCAGTTGTAGCCTTCCCGCTCTTTCCCCTCACCTCATACACCCAGTGATCTCACTGCCAACTGCACAAAGAGAGGGCAGGACATGGTTTTGCTGCCAGCGAGCATCCAGGACACAAGATCTCAGCAGCAGGACCCCTTCCCCTGGCCTGTGTTGCAGCCACTCATCCCTCCTCCACCTCCACCCTGAGACCCT
Source organism: Emberiza elegans (assembly GCA_024865655.1). NCBI lineage: Eukaryota > Metazoa > Chordata > Aves > Passeriformes > Fringillidae > Emberiza > Emberiza elegans. The sequence continues at coordinate 18,509,599 of JALJVW010002597.1, read as the reverse complement.
GCAGCTGGGCCCAGAGCACACAGCCAGAAATCGAAGTTGTCAGTGCAATCACTGTTGGTTTCACAACCTCCTGTTACTGCAGCTTTACAGTTTATTTGCTCTGGGTGCCAACAAATGTGGACACATGCACTGTTCCTGGGGATATCCATGCACTTGTGTGTCATGCTACCCACCTCTTAAAGTAGAGGGGAATGTCAGGCCTGGGAAAAGGTGATACCCATGTTTAGCTGCTGCACATTTTGTGGTCACTCTGTGTATCAGATGGGCATGGGAAATTCCTGCTAGACTCTGGCAACAAGCTTCTCTCTTGGCTAATTTTTAATGGCAAAGGTTTTGTAATCACCATCCGAGCCTGAGGAGCAGAAATTCCTGAGGGGTAATTGGCTTTGTCGGTCTGTTGGGCGCACTCAGCCTTGATCTCTCCAATTACTGCACGCACGGTCCTCCTCTCAGGCTGCAGCCAGAGCTGCTGAGGACAGCCCTGCTGCCTCCATGCATGGGTGCATGTCTTCAAGCAGCACAACTGCCCTGGCAGCTAATGCACTGCACAAGGCGTGGGGCAAGGCCTGCAAGAACCAACCCTAAGTTTGGTGGGAGCCACTTCAGGAAAAAGATCATTGAGGAGACAGGACCTGTGGGGACAAGGGAACAAATGAAGCGGGTCTCCTGTTGGTCCTCTTCTACCCTTTGACTCACAGGTTGCTGACCACAAGCTTCTTCACCTGCCGCCACACAGGGCACCTTGTTCTCACTACCAGCAAGGAAAACACTCCCAACAGAGACTCAGCTTCAGCTGGCAAAAAGTCTGCACATGCCAAGGTGGCTTATTTTGGATGAATTTTCTGCCAGCAGAGCAGCACATTATCTTAAGACTTGCCAGCATTACTGTATTGATGGGAGGGACAGGATGACTTTTCCTTCCCTTAATTAATGGGGTTATGCAGGCAAAAATTTGTCAGGAATGGACAAGGCTGATGACCCCTTAATGCTGTCTCATCAGCACACAGCATTTAAAGGATGTGTATCCCACTGAAGCATGTTTGGAAGCCCCTCTGTGGGGCCCAAGAGGGTTACATGTGGGCACAAATCTTCAGGCCTAACATCTGTTGTATCAGATTACACACTGGGGTCTTGGGCACAGCAAAGGAGTCAGGATACATGTGCACAATCCTCCTCATGCACCCCATGTCTTCATCATGGTCTAAACACTACATTCCTCCACATTACCCCAGGCCATCTCTGTCCCACCAGCCCCACATGCTGTTCCCATCCTGCTCCATCTTCCTCCTCTCCTCCCAACAGCAAACTCTCTGCTACTGCCTTTTTTCCTCCAGCCTTCAGGTCTGTCACCCATTCCCAGATCCCCCCAGGAGTTACTGCCCCTACAGCAGTGGCCAGAGAGTTGTTCTCCAGCTCCACTGTCCTGGAGTTCACCACAGGCAACTTTCACTCCCTCATCTCCTCTAATTGCGGTCAGCACCCCCACAGGCTGGGGGATCTCATAAATACCATGGTTTTGTGAGGGAGTCTTCCATCCAGTAATTGGCTACACTTTCCAGATGCTCTTCCAGCAAGAAATTAAAAAGCAATGTGACCCTTGTCGAGGGCGCAGGCACCCCCTGCAATGCAAACACCCTCTCCCAGGAAAGCCTGTCCCCACAGACATGGGCTGGCTGAGCTGGCAGGAGCCACAGAGACTGGAGCCACTGGGGGGGCTGAGGGGCCATAAATCAGGTCTCTCCTGGCCCCTGCTCTCCCCCAGACCCTTATCAGCACCATTCAGCATGCTGGGAGCTCCAGGAGGGATGTGAGCAGAGATAAGGGCCCCACTGGGGCAGACCCTGCTCCACTGGGAGTCTCCAGACCCTGCAGGCATACGGGCTGGCTGGAGGTGCCCAGCCCTCTCCTCTGGGGCAGCAGGAGGCACAGGGGTCTCCTCTTCTCCCTGCTCCCAGCCCTGGCTCCTGACACCCTGGGGGCTGCAGCCTGAGTGCCCAGCTCAGCCTGTGCCTCAGCAGAGCTGGTGCCTTAACCTGGGTGGGCTGTCACTGCCCCCTCCTCGTGCCCTCATACCTTCTTCCCTTTGTCACATGGAAAACAGCCTTAATGAAGAGCCTTAATGAAAAATAAACAAGCTGGGAGCTTTACACTTGGGGGACAAAGCTTTACACTTGGGGAACAAAGGCTGACACTGTGCACCAGTACCAAGGTACCCCCTCCCAGCCTTGGCCATGGAGTCCTACTGAGTCCCAGAGGACCTGTCTTGCTGGGGACCATTCTGGCTGCAAAACCCTTTCCCTCAGCACCCAAGCAGTGCCATCGTATTCCAAATGAGCATCTGCACCCTCCAGCAATGCTGTGATGGGAGAGGAGGCACAGCTGAGTGTCTGTCTTGCTGCAGGCCTCATTCTTGGTTCCAAAAAACTTGCCACCATGTGGCAGAGCTGACACCTTGCTAGGCTTTGCAAGAGGCCAAAGAATTGGGATCAACATGGGGTGCAGGACAAAGAGGTGCAGGGGCGCAGTTCAGTCAGGGAAGGGTCGGGGAAGACAGAGGTCCTCAGCAGGACTGAGCAACTTGGGGGTGGGGCCAAGGGACCAGAGGAGGGAGGCTTTGGGAGGGAAACGTGCCCTCTGTGTGCTGGGCTCCTGCACCCCCTAATCCCCAGCACAATGACCTCCAGGGCAGATATGACAGCCTCCAGCTGTAGGGCTCTCAGGCAGGGGAGAGGGGAAATCCAGTCTGAGGGAGGGCATTCCCCAGCACCAGCGTGGAGTAGAGAGGAAAACTCTGTGTGTTGTGGCTCACTCCTGTCCTGTTATAGTTGGTGGCTGGGAAGCAGAAGCCAGGGCTGGTGAGGGGAGGTAAGATGAGTTCTGCTCCAGACTGTGGAGCAGAACAGGGCTCCCTGTGTGGGGCACAGAGGGAAGTGCCTGGGGAGCACCAGTGATTCACAGCATCCAGGGCAGGAACAGATAAGTGGTTGAAAGGTCTCTCACCCTGCTAATCCTGCTTCCTTTCAATAGCTTTAAATCCATCACTAAAAAATTCAGAGTTTCTCAGTTGGAGAGCTGGGTGGCCTACAGGATGAATGGAGCTCTTCACCCCTGGGGCAGCAGGGAGACTCCAGAAAACAGGACCAGGAAGGTGCTGGCATGTTAGCACGTAGCTGGGTTATAATTTACATGCATACGCCATATGCTTGCTCCCATTAGCATCTCGGCTTGGAAGGCACCCAGTCTCCTTTCACCCCTGAAGGAACTGACCTCATTAGAAAGCACTCAGAAGCCTTCGTGGTTGCCTGCAAAATAGGCAGCTACACCTAAACCAAAGCCTTGAACATCAGGCTCATTGCCCTTTGATGGAGTTAAAAAGATGGCACTTTTCATTGCGGGCAATCTCAATGTGACCAATTTCCCTGAGGGGACACAGCACACAAAGGCACCCTTGCTGTGATTCCAGTGACCTCAGGTGGCACGAAATAGGGATCACTTGTGTTTGCATATTTAATATAACATCTGTGAGAGATTGCCCAAGGGTCCAGTGAGGATCAATTAGCTGGTAGGAGAGAAGTCTTTAACTGCATGGCTAGTCCACATAAACTGTGGCCTTAGAGGCAGTTAAAATGGGATTGAGACCATGCTTAAGTGTGGTTTTACTATTGTCACTAGCACCGTTCACATTGAGTGTGACAAATACCGTCCTCCTCCCACACTCTTCTCAGAAAGGTGCAACCAGTTCAGAAGCTGCAAACAAGTCTTAGAGATGGGTGAGCTCCTCAAGGGTCAAACCAGCAGTCCCAGCTACATAGAAGGGCTTTGCCTCTGTGTGGACTTGTCTCCAAGCAGCTCACCCACTCTCCCACCATTCTGGAAGTCCACAGTCCCACACCATCCCCTCCTGTCTTTTTCCACTGTGCTTCTGCCATCTCCACTTAATGAGTGCTGTAAAATCAGCTTCCTGATCTCTGTAGACAAGCCCAGGATTCCATGTTGAGAGCTGGGGGTAGGAGGGTTGCTGAGTCTGTATATTCTTCCAGATGTCCCCCTGCACACTCCTCCACGCAGAAATATCCCTGTTCCTATCAGCAGTTTTGGAGCTGACGTCCTTTGTGACGCAGGTAACATCTGCAGGGGCAACGAAGAATGATCTCCCCACGCTGGGCTCCAGGACCCTGCCTGCCCCAGCTGGGGAGAGCTCACACTCATCTCATTGCTGGTGTTCAGGGATGCTGCTGGGTCACATTGGCTTGCCAAAGGCCAGGCCATGTGATAAAGTGGAGCAGTGAACATTTAGACCCACCCAGACCCACCTCTGAAATTCTGCTCCCCTGCTCCCAGCAGCCAGTGTTTTCCTTCCCTCAGGCTGTTAAAAAGCCATACTGTCAAAAGCCCTTGCATGCCCTCTTGACCAGCCTGTCCAAGCACTGAAACCAGTACTGCAAATGTTGAAAGTGCTGGAGCTCAAGCCCACACTCCCCGACTGGCGCCTCCATCGTGTTGTCACAAAGAGGACTTGGATCGCTTACAGGAACAGTGGACTGTATGCAGCAGTTGTTCCAGGAAAGGAGCAAGACTTAAGGAGTGGCCTCAAATGCAGCCTCACCATCACACCAGCATGAGTCTGTTGTGGAAGGCCTTTCCAGAGACCCCTTCTCATTCTCTGTCCCGATTTGACCACATGAGAAGCTTTGCAGTAGAAAGAAACCAGGCACTGTAGGACCGGGGCAAAGGGAGTTCACATGGTGAATGCCTAAAGCAAGGTGCTGAAGTGATTTCATGCCTTGGTGCTTGGGGTCAAAGCTCTTGACTAGTTAGGTGCTAAATTCCTTCATTAGCCCCAAGCTACTGCCTCAGGTCAAAAGCAACCTCCATCACAGTGAGAGAAACAGGTTCAACTGCTCTTTAACTTTTCCTTCCTTCCTTCCTTCCTTCCTTCCTTCCTTCCTTCCTTCCTTCCTTCCTTCCTTCCTTCCTTCCTTCCTTCCTTCCTTCCTTCCTTCCTTCCTTCCTTCCTTCCTTCCTTCCTTCCTTCCTTCCTTCCTTCCTTCCTTCCTTCCTTCCTTCCTTCCTTCCTTCCTTCCTTCCCTTCCTTCCTTCCCTTCCTTCCTTCCTTCCTTCCTTCCTTCCTTCCTTCCTTCCTTCCTTCCTTCCTTCCTTCCTTCCTTCCTTCCTTCCTTCCTTCCTTCCTTCCTTCCTTCCTTCCTTCCTTCCTTCCTTCCTTCCTTCCTTCCTTCCTTCCTTCCTTCCTGCCTTCCTTCCTTCCTGCCTTCCTTCCTTCCTGCCTTCCTTCCTTCCTGCCTTCCTTCCTGCCTTCCTTCCTGCCTTCCTTCCTGCCTGCCTGCCTGCCTGCCTGCCTCAGCATCCCCACACTTGTCCCTAGAGGTCTTCCCCATCGCGCATCAGCAGCTGCAGGAGGGGGCAGGCAGAGAAAGGGACACGAAGGAGAGTCCTGCTTATCTCTCCCGGAGGGAATTTCTCACCTCCACTCTGCTCTGCTCACTGCGCGGGAGGCAGCCCTGTCGCCAGAGACAGCGTCTGGCCGGCTGTGTTGACAAAGTCACAAGAGATGTGGAGTGCACATGGAGATCAAGGCAGGGCTGACAGGCTTTAAGCTCATTCCCAGTGCTCTGCTCATCAGAGAAAGGAGGCAGGGGTGGGAACAGGAGAAGACCTGTCTTGTGCACTGTGCCGAGACTGAGGAGCAAACCTGGGCCCCGAGGTTTCCCCAGCCCAGCTGCTCTCAGCCATTCACACTTCCCTGCCTGCTCCCAGCCAGAGACAGCACAGGGTTGACAGCTGGAAGCATCATTCCATAACCTTTGCAGAGAGCAGAAAATGTTTTCCTCATATTCAAGTGCTGTCAAAAACTGGTGAAAGTTCCTGTGTCAAACACACCGAGGTTTTGCTCCCAGGCTTGACAGGGAAGAAGCTCCTCAGGACAGGCATCCATAGAGCATGCTGTCTCCTTCCTACTCTTCTGCTCTCCTATTGCAGGGTTCCTCATCTGGATGATTCCTCATTCAGATACTTATCTGCTGAGTTTGGCATCAACCCTTAGATCAGAGATCTCTGCCCACGATCCTGCTGCACCCCTGTTTGCAAAGGATCATGATGATATACACTGTAACTGCCTGGCAGAGGAGGACAAGTTCGCATTTGCCTGGCACTTCTCATGCACACATCTCGACTGATTGCAAGTGCTCATCCGTGCCTCTCTTTAGCACGGAGCTCACTTGCCAGGAGGGGTTTGCCCGTTTCCACAGGCTGGGACCAGACCCACTGCCAACACTCCAGCAGCAAGAGCAAAGCTGCTCAAAGCCCCCTCCCTGCATCCTCCCAGACATCCAGGCTCTCTTGACCCCTAGTCACAGCCTCCCAGCTGCTTGCACCACCTGCCCCTTCATGCCCCTGTCTGCCCCCACAGCTCACTTCAGTTAGGTGGGAAACTCGGGTGTGTTGGGTGCACTCAGAAAAGCCTCCTGCTTGCATTGCAGCGCTCCCAAGCCCTTTGTACACTGGTCTCTGGGTGCTGGCACCTGGTAAGACATCAGGGGAACCTGGTGGGCTCCCAGGATTAAACACACATCCTCAGCCCTAAATAACTGCTGTCCTTGCCACTTGGCCGATTGGCATGAGTTAGCATTAACTTTTCAATACTGGTGTATGCTTCAGTGGGTATCCTTCCTAGTACAGAAATGTTGCTTTCAAAAAGGACCCCCTACCTCTACATGTAATAATTTCATTGTGAGACTGACAAAATAAAGGCCAGTTTAGCCTGAAATAGCTGCATTTTTAATAGCGCTCGACTCTCACTGAGGACAGTGATGAATCCCATCCCCCGAGGGGCAGCAGAAGTGGTGCTGAAAATCTGGCCCGCAGCGCTGCCGCTGCCGGCAGCCCCAGACACGCAGCGGTGTGGATGCGGGACGCCTCACCGGGAGGGAAGAACAAGTAGGACTTCCCCTTCCCTGACGCTCCGTCTCCACCTTTGTGTTGCAAAAACAAAGAAGTTTGGGGTGTGATCCCGCCCTGCGCCCAGCGGCAGCTTTGGTGGTTGCGTGCACAACGTGCCCGCTGCTGGTGCTGTTCATGGAGGAGGAGGAGGAGGAGGAGGGTGTCTGTGCCATGGGCGCGCTCCTCGGCCCCCGAGGCACCATGCTTCTCCCTCTCCAAAATACACACGCCTGCGCCTCCTCCCATACGCCGGCAGCGGAACAGTTGCTGGAGACTTTTCCATGCTGCAAGCCAGGTTGGATGAGGAAGGCTGGGCTCTTCTCAAGGTGTCCAACTGCCTCCTAGCATGAAATTGTGGGGCTGATCAATGCAGATGAGCACGTAGCATAACACTGTGTGCTGTCTCAGCCTGACTAAGAGCGCTTACAGTTGACAGCCAAACCTGAACTGACCTCTTCCAAGATTACCCCAGGGAGCAGGGATCTTCTCTAGCTCTCCCTGTCTCATTTTATTATTTTGACCCTTATAACAATATCCAACTAAGCCCCTCAGGCTAGAAATCAAGGGGCTGCAGTTTTCTTCAGTGGTCAGTGGAAGCCAAGAACAAGGAGAGCCACATACTAATGCACTTTGCAACCTAGAACAGCACATTCTGGGTCAAGGATCCCACCACCAAAAAACAGAGGGAGGGCCACATCTGTATGATGGAGGGCATAAGGTGTCAGAAGGAAAAAGATTCAGAAAAATCCCCTGACTCTACTTACACATGAGTGCCCAACTAAAAACCACTGCCAGAGCAAACTGTGAAGACCCCAGGCCGGAAGGAATGGAACTGCAGTAGTGGTTCCATCCAATTTGGCTCCTGTGATGAGGAGAGGAGCCTGTGACAAGCAAGATGGCAAAGCCTGCCATAGCCAAGCTATGCAGTAACATTAGCTGTCAGAAGCAGAATCTCTGGGTTATTCAGTCTAGGCTGTCTTTTGGTTTTTTTTAAGTCTTACTCTGCTTCTTCAAGACTCCTGATTCTGACAAGTATTCTGGACAGCCTGCTAACTGTGTGCTAAGTTTGGCCTGAAAGCATATAATCCTAATGAGAATAGAAAGACGGACTCTCTTTAGGAGCTCCTGCTACACTTCAAAGGATCCAGGAGTTACCAAGTGGTTTTGAAACACGTCCATGACTTCTGTCCTACTTTCTGATTGCCTCTGAGGAGGGAAGGTTGTGTGCATGCCTGGGAAGTGGCACAAGGCTAGGAGAGGAAAGCAGGGGGTGTTCAGTGGGAGTGGTGTGGAAGACATTAAGTTCTACATGCAGTGTGGGGGCAATGAGTCTATGTGCCAAGAGGGGACCAGGAGGATCAGGAAGGATGGACACAGGTTTTCTTCTTGGTGCTGGAGAGTACAGATGGCATGGTGGAGATGAGAGGGTGGAAGGGGAACAAAAAATACCCATTAGGGTCCAAAGGGAAAGACTTGACAACAAAAAGAGGTGCAGAGCTGGGAAAATAAGAGTGAGTATCAAAGGAGGTGTACAGAGAGAAAAGAAAGCCTGGGAACACACAACCACTGCATGGACATCCACATGCATGCTGAATTGAACTTCTGATTCTTCATTTGCCCACTCAGTAATAACCCCCTGGACCTTGCAATACTATAAACACCTCTCCAAAGAGAAGTGCTTCCTAGGGCTGGAGAGGATCCATGAGAGCAGGGTCTCTCATCAAAACCCTTTTCACCTTATACTGTTTTACTGCATGTGTTGGAAGGAAGCACGTATGTGTCTGTTTCATGCTGGACACTGCCACACAGGCATTATTACTAGCTCAGGGGTATCACATGAACTGAGAGCAAGGGAGAAATAAGAGAGTTGGGAATGCAAGATCCAACTGGACAGAAAACAGCAGAGGCCCTCTTTGTATCCTTTCTGTCTTGTCAGATCTAACGCTGCCCAAGTCAGGGCTGCACACGGATGAGCTGCTGACAGAGCACCAAGCAGGTGACAGCCTGGTGCTATGCCAGGAAGTATGTGTGGCACACTGCCCATGCAGAGAGGGGCTACCACCCTCAAAGGCACCACTGGCATTTCAGCGCCTGCTCTCTCATGGATTTATACACATCTGGCCATCCTGGTGCTGGGGTGCCTTAGGTGGAAAAGCAACTGCAATGCATTTGTCACAATGTGCAGAGATACCTGCCTGCCGTCTGCTTGCTGTTGCTCTGCTGGCTTTCTTCATCACTCTGTGATGAAGTGGACATGAACATCAGCCTTTTTGACACCAGTCAGCAGCAGTCATAGCTGTTACTTAATAACTTGCTCCACAGGAGCTGCTTGCCCAGAAATACAGAGGCAATGGCCTGTCTTCTGTGCTCTCCATGGCTGCCAGGCTGCATCCCTGGGGAGACCCCAGCCCCACCACCCACTCCCCACCTCCTGGCAGCAGCGAGGTGGGTGGCAGCATTTCATCTCATGCATAAACACTGCTGCTATTCAGTGCTCAGAGCTGGCAAGACGAGAGTGTACCACTGGTCTGTACCCCAGATTGTGCCACCCAGCCCTCTCACCAGCCCAAGAGTGCAGAGGCACACACATACAGCCTCTCATCCTGGACCCAAGCACAGCCTTCAATGCAGAGCTGCTCTCCTACCCAGCACTCACAGACAATGGGAATGGTCTCATTAAAAAAACTGTGGACAGAATGAATCACAGCTTCCCTCAGGCCTCATCTCTGGCCTTTCCCAATGAGATGAGATTGGCAAAAAGAAACCAGCCCATTGCCCAGAGCTGGCTGCTAGCTTTATGCAGCACCAGGGGGAAACACCCTGCTTGCCACTCTGGGACGAGGCTCGCCCCAGTAAAGAAGTGGAAAGAAAAAGCACTCCACTGAGATGGTAAAAAAGCCCTGGGTCCACACAAGGGCCTGCCAGGGAACAGCAGTCCTGAAGTTACTGGCCGTGCAAGGAGCTGTGAATATTGAGATATGCAGGCAATGTTGTAGCAGAGACAGAGAACAGGTCTTCACCAAGGGGAGAAGCCAAAGGTTTTCCCCAGGATCCAGCAGTGATGACTGTGTCTTGCTCTGAGCTGGTCTGCTCTGTCCTAGGGAATGTAAGAACTAGCACCTATTTTACTTGTCTTTCCCAGTTCTGGTTTCAATTGCTTGTAACTTTCCACTTTCGCCACTTGGGCTGACATTTTCCAGGCCTGGCATCTGCCTTAGCCTGTTACAAGAAAAAGAGGAGAAAAAAAGGAAAACAACAAAAAAGACCCATTCACATTTAGGGATTTCGACCATTTTCAGAGTACCAGAAGGAAAAGAGGTTCTTCTGTCCATGCTAAAAAAATCAACACTTAAAACTCATTAACTGAGAATTTGCAGTTTAAAGCAAGAACTTGAAATTAGGCAAGACAAGTGCCTAGATGCCAAGAATATGTCTCTGCTGTCCCCAAGAAAAATATCCCTGAATTTTGATCCAGTTATGAGCTTGATACTCACATGGATCAGATTTGGCAGGGTTGGCAGCTTCATTGCTGCAAGGTTTCTGCCCCAAGTGAGTGTGCTGTATGTCCACACAGAACTCCCAAGCATCAAACCAAGCTGGTCCTAGACCAGAACATCTGCATGTCCCTCTGTCAACGTATGTGGGGTGCAGCACGGTGATGGAAATGTTGGCTTTCTATGAAGTACATAAACATTTGCCTTGTGAAATCTTGCTGAATCTTCCAGTCCCAGTTTCCAAACATTACCTGAAAATACTTGCCAGGTCTACCCTAATTTCATTCACTTCACACACCTTTTGATTTCTACCATGACCAAGATTGTGTGTTATAAACACCTCTGGTTTCCTTCCCTAGAGATGACAAATCATGTTCAGCAACCCTAAGACCAATGTAAATCAGAAAAACACATAGGAAAAATGTAAAATTTCTATAGTATCTGATCTCCTCATGACTGGGCAGTTAAATCATAGATGCAAAGAAAACCTTAATTCCACCACTTTCTCACAAGAGGTTTGACAATATTTTTAACCTCTCTTGCTATGTAGACTCTTACTCCTTCATCTCCATAGTTTCTGAGCTAGTCCTAAGCAGTGTTGATCCTGACTCTGAGACTTAGGCCTCTGATTCTTTTACCCTGCCTCCAGGGGAGGAACTGGATGGATATTTTGAAGCCTCCTTTCTCAGGAATTATGCATTTGGATAGATGTTGCAGAGTGGGGAGCACAGCTCACAGATATCTGCTCCAAGAAGAGCTCCAGAGAGGAAAACTGACTGAAGGAAAGCCATGGCCCTTTCCAACAAGGGCTACTGAGCTATAACTTTCGGAGTATTTGGAGGTCCAGATTTCCAGATTCAGCTTTCAGATCAGCAGTCCAGAAAGCAGAAAGCAGAGTAAACCACAGCATTGACATACATAGAACCTTTCACATCAGGACTGCTGGGCATTTCATATCAGCCTCACCTCCCAACAGACTAGAGGCTCGAAAATAATTATTACTTTTTCCTTTTGCAGAGTAGAAAACAGACAGTGAATATGAGATGAATTACCTATAGACAACAAATAAACCATATGCAGAGTTATGAGAGGAGCCCAAGTGTTCTGACTCCTTTCTTCCTGCTCCGACCATGACAGTGAGCTGGAGTAGCAGCTGCCACCTGCAGATAATAATAACATACATTGTTGCCTTAAAGAAATGCTGTACCCTTTAATTTTAGCCAAGACTTTTGTGTACACTTCTTCCTTGTCCTGCTAAATATTTATCCATTGCTATGTCTAGCCACACTGATAGCAATGTGAGTTCTGTCATGGTGCAGGGCTGGTTTGGTTCTTCACTAGTTTTCCTGAGGACACAGAGCATGCTGGAGGACATATGTCATGTTCTGCATGCCACTGGGATGGCTTTGGGACATCTTAATGATTTTATGCTCTGTTGTTCAAACAGAGTTTGAATTCAGGGTGACAGTGCCTTCACTGTCACACTGCACTGTGCCATGCACTGCACAGTGCCATGGTTGTGCCATGTAAAATCCCCGGCATGGACTGCTTCTTGCTAGCCTGACTTATTGCTAGCACCACCCAGCACTTCATCCCTTTGTCTTTTGTTGGCTGCTATTCTGGGTCTGTCTCCCCATCAGAAAGGGCATAGGACTGAGGGCTCCCTGCAACACAAGCCAGCTGTCCAGCTTCTCTGCAGGGGTTACAAATGGTTATCTCAACACACGCTCATCCTCAGCCTTCCCTGAGTGCTGGGAGCTTCCATCACAGTGACCATGCTTTGTTGCAGCAGATGCTGTAAATCTGGATGGCTGTGTAGAAAGCATGGAGCGATTTCTGAGGATGCCAGAGGTGGGACCATGTGGGAAGAGATGGGATGGAGTTGGGCAATGGAATGCAAAAGCACAAAGCACATGGCAGCACAGAGAGGCTTGTCTCTGCCGGGCCCTTGAGGGGAGGAGGTGTCACACAGCAGACCCCTACAGGAGAGGAGCCTGCCAGCAGCTGACAGACGGGTGAACAGTGCAGCACCAGCCCACAGAAGGACATTTAGAATGCGTGTCACTGACGTGGTAACATGGGATAGGTCATGTAGTGAGAATTACCACATAAGGAAATACTGTGTCTTGAAAAAGTGTACAAAACCAGCTCATTTCTTTTGAATAAACTATTCAGATTCCCTGCGGGTCTGGGTCCCTGTCTCAGTCACTCACAGGACCAGAAGAGCCTTCCCTAAAGCCTGGCAGACAACAGTATTCTTCACCAAGTCCCCACCATGTAATTCCTTGGAGAATACTTTCTTCCTGCTGCATCCTGCCCTGTTTCAGATCTCCTCTTCTGACTCTCCCCTCCCTCTCTCTTTCAATCTCTGCTGTTTGTTCCATGAAACTATTCATCAAACAGTTTCCACAGATGGGCCCCCAGCATCAGCTCACTCATAAACAGCTCTGTGAAAGTCTGCTTGGAATACCAGCGGCTCTGAGTGGATGTGCAGGTGCCATGGGATCCTTCTGTCCCTTGTCATGAGTGAATCCTTTGGATGGTGAAGACATTCCCACAAACTGAGAAACTCTGGACTGGTTTCCTGAGGTCCATCTCTCCTGTCTGATGTCCATGTCCCTTTGGAGTCCAGTGAATACTCAAGGCAGAATCACCATGTTCAAAAGCAGTTAGATAAATTAGTAGGTATGGATCAATTTAATCAGAGGTGCAAACATCTCTGGGAAGATTGGACAGTAGGGCCAGCAACAGCTGATTCTCTAGCAGGCTTGTGCAGTTTCCATGCCCTTGCTAAAGCAGAGGAGTGTAGAGGTAAATAAATCCATATCCACTGTTTGCTGTGTCCCTTTTCCATGCTCTCCTCTATGAGCACAAACCAACCAGAATATTTGCTTGAGCCTATCCCCAACAGCCCATTTAAACCCTACTCCAGCTGAGATCGCATTGGAAGGCATTTCTCAAGATGATGGGCCAGCTTTCCTCCAAAGAGAGGCTTAAAACAAAACAACCAAAGCCATTCAATTAGAGTTTGGGGCTTAGAAGGCCCTTTGTCTCATGAAAAGAGAGATTAAAGTTCTCTGATAATTTATAAAGTGCTTAAAAGTTTAAAGGGGAATTGGGCTTTTATCTGAACTATCAGATAATATGAAGAGCGCAAAGGCCACGCACAAGTCACCCCCAGGGTGCACTCACTTCATCGCAGAGAACTCCTTCCTGCTTTCAACCATGGATCTGATCCCAGTTCCCAAAATTAATAGCCAGACTCCCAGACTCTCATGGACCAGTAGCCAGGCCAGTCTGACAAGTGCCCGTGGCTCAGACACACAATCACATAACTCCAGCCTAGAAAGTCCTTGGGTGTCCTCACTTGGTGGTGCCTGACAGCTCCTGTGGTGAGATGGGCTGGATGTCCTGGATGCCTTTGAGTGAACATCCTGGCACTGAGGGCTTCTCCCACCACACCAGTGGCCAGTGCTTATAAAATGACAGTGTGTGGTGTGTTCAGCGTGCCCTAAGCAATGTATAGTTGGCACAAGTGCTCCCAGAAGCTTGCCCAACCTGTTTTCCTTTCAGTTGCTATTTCAAATAGCCAGTTATTATTTGTGTAGTTGAGCCATCATTCATTTACTCTCCTGGAAGACTTTTGCTGTCTTCCCAGCTGTCTTTCTCTCATGCTCATGTCCACTTTGGCTGCTGCTGACAACAGTGTCCTGACAGGCTGAGACCCCCATACAACAGTGAAGGGAGGAACATGTGTGGAAGACAGAGCATACCGTGGAGCTGGCACTGGCTCCTGCAGGAGACTGGGACTCAGGCTCACAACAAAACTACAAGATTCCTCAGCATTGCCCACATGTAAAAGAAATAACTTGCCCTTTGAGCTACAGGGCTAGCAAAGCCTGAGGTTTCTGGTGAAAAAGGGATGTCCTTTGTCCCCAGACCTCTCCTCACCCGCTGCATTAATTCTTGTCCCACAACATGCAAGGGACAATAGCAGTGTGCATAATCTAGAGCCAGATACCTGCCAGCAGGCAAGTTGTGTTCACATCGGGAGTTTGCCGTTTATTGCAGCCCCTGAGATGTATGAAAGGTCTCTGTTTCGGCCCGCGCGTTCGAAGAATGAGTTGGAGTTCTTAAGTTTTCGGTCTCAGATTTGTTTGTTATATCTTATCTATAAAAATTTTTCTCCTGTCCAGCTGAGGTCTGCTCAGTAGGACAGCCAGTGGCACTTTGACTGCCCCTGGGGCGGTGTTACACTACAAACTATGTATAACATGTTCACAATTACTTTCCAATACCTATCACCTGTGTTAGACAGTGAACTGCTATTCTAAACCAATCCCAAAGTGCCAACATCGCAGCTGAAGATGGAGGTAGAGAAGAAGAAGTAGAAAGGCTGGACATGCCCAGGTCCCTCCATCTTGTCCCCAAAACCCCTATTCTAAAAATCCCCAAAATCTACTTTTTCACCCAGTGATAATTTTATTATTACACTACATAAACTTCAGTGGCTTTCAGGTGTTCATACAAAGCTGGTAATTTGCTCCACGGGTCATAATCAAACCCACAGGTGTTCTGGGCTGTGCGCCAGGGTCTCCGAGCCCCCCGGCAGAGGCCCCGGCAACTCTGGACACCGAGAGGGATGTACTGAGTTCCGACAGCCAGCTGATGCCTAATGGTTGGGATCTCCCTCTTTTTCCTTCAGAAATCACTGGTTTCTATCACTTCACCTATTCTGACAGCCACAACATTACTGGTTTTGAAGCTTCTGCTGCTCTTTCAGATGTGATTGAAGCTGACTGATATGTTACAAAGCTACTGGAAAAAGGGAGGATGGACAGCCAAAGAAGCATTGTTTCCTTTGGAAAATGGGCTTTAAAAATACCTGAATATAAATCAGAGTTTCCTCTTTTGTGCCAACCTTCAGTGAAAGTTATGTCCTTCGTCCAGCACTCCTAACCTCGACAGAGAGGCCTGACAGAGAGACCTGGCCCAACCCCTGACAGAGAGACCTGGCCCATCCTTACTGAACCAGACTGCTCGGTCTCTCATGACTGAATGAATCAAAAACTCCACCTTACATCTGCTGTGCTGGCAGCCCACAAGAGGATCAAAATGTTCCCAAAATAAAGCATTATGGAAATCGTCTGCCAAATGGTTGTTTTGAAGGGCCTTTATTGCAGCTTTTCAAGTCCAAGTTGAAGGTTAACTCTGGAGATTTTGGTGCATCACTTGAAAAGACAGCTTTATTAATCTCTGATCTGAGGGCCAGGAAATCTGAGTCAGTTTCCCAGCTCTTTCTAGGACCTTCCATATTATCTTAGAGAAACAACTACTTTTTGTATTTTCTCTCTCAGAGTTTGTCCATCTGCTTTATTTAAATTGTTTTCTCTTTGGGAAGGAGGCTGGCATCAGTGAAGAAGTGACCAGCATTTCCAGCATGGGGCCATGAACTTGACCAACAGGGCAGTACAACACTAATGGCACACAATAATAGATAAGGACTTGGCAGGTCTTCATTTTTGGAGAAATATTTGCAGGGAAACAAATATAACAGAATGTTCCTAATAGGAAGTGACCAATTAAGAAGCCAACTCCTGGCACTGCCCAGGACAGCCCCAGGAATCACACCGTATTCCTCAGAGTATTGTCCAAATGCTTCTTGAACTCTGTCAGGCTGGTGGTGTGACCACTTCCCTGGGGAGCCTGCTCCTTGGCCAGCCACTCTGGCCAAAGAACCTTATTCTAACATCTAGCCTAAACCTCTCCTGACACAGCTTCAGGCCATTCCTCTGTCCTGTCACTGGCCACCACAGAGAAGAGATCAGTGCCTGCCCCTCTTCTTCCCCTCGTGAGAAAGCTGTAACTACAATGGGTTCTCCCCTCACTTTTCTCCAGGCTGAACAGACCAAGTTCCCCCAGCTCCTCCTCATACAGCTTCTACTCAAGGCTCTTCAGCATCTTGGTTGCCCTCCTTTGGAAATTCTCTAATAGCTTAATTTCTTTCTTACATTGTGGCATTCAAAACTGCATACAGTGTTGAAGGTGAGGGTGTGTCAGTGCAGAGCAGAGTTGGACAATCCCCACGCTGGTCTGGTCAGCAATGCTGTGCCTGATGCTCCCAGGACATGCTTGGCCCTCCTGGCTGCCAGGGCACTCCTGACTCCTCTTCAGCTTGCTATCAACCAGGAGCCCCAGGTTCCTTTCTGTGCCACTGCTTTCCAGCATCTCATTCCCCAGTCTGTCCCTACAGCCAGGGTTTCCCCATTCCAGGTGCAGAATCCGGCACTTTCCCTTGTTGCACTACACATGGTTGGTGATTGTGAGGCCCTCTGGTTTGTCAAGGTCTCTCTGCAGGGCCTCTCTGACTTCAGGTGAGTCAACAGCTCCTCCCAGTTTTGTGCTGTCTGCAAACTTGCTCAGTATCCCTTCCAGTCCTGTGTCCAAGTTGTTTTTGAAGTTGTTGAAGAGCCTAAGACAGAGCCTTCAGGACCTGCCAGTGCCAGGTCCCCAGCTGGATGCCAGCCCATTCCCTGTAGCCCTTTGTGCCTGACCTGTGAACCAGCTGCTCACCCATTATATGATGTGTTTATCCAATTGTGTGCTGGACATTTTGTCCAAAAGGATCTGTGAGAGATATGATCAAAAACTTTACTGAAATCCAAAAAGATTACATCAACATGTAATAGGTGCATAATATGTAAGTACATAATATATATCTAAGGGAATGCACGTATATATACTTGTATAATATTCACATTTATAAAAGAACCCAACCCTATAAAAAGTGTGGGAATTGATATATTTAAAGAAATAACTTTGAAACTGTTTGGAAGTGTTTGGCTTGGTCATTGGTACTGGCAATGTGCACGGGACATAGGAAGCTGCTCTCAGTAAGTGGCATGTGCCACACAGACAGGCCAGTCCAACACCTTCCATGCAGCCAGGTAAGGCTCACTCCAGGGACCACTGCGTGTCAGTACGCAGCAACTGACAGCTCTTGCCTGCTGAAGGTTTTGTGTATACATCAGCCACTTGGCTTGTGTGGTGTTGAGCATGGGAGCCCCCATGAGATGGAGGTGTTCAAAACATTCATGAAACATTAGAAAAATTCTGGGGGTTTGTGCTGTGGTTTGTCCTTTGGTTTAGGACACCACCAGAACCAGCCAAGAATACTTCAGCGTGACAACATTCTCATTCGCATGGCTGGCATGCTAACATCCTCATTCTTACCTTGCATGTCTGTCAAGTATAAGCAAAGTGTCCATTAATTGTGTCTGACTGGATTTCAGCTGCTCTTTTAAAAGGTCGCTGATACAGGTTTAGACAATAGGCCAAGAGGAGGCTGAATCCCCAGGGAGAACACACAAGGCATTCTCTTGTGTTGCTGATTTAATGAGGAAGAATTGAAAACTCCTGTTTAGAAAGGCCCAAATACTTTGAAGGTTTCTGCTTGAATGGAAGTTGGAATTCATTTTGGCTGTGTTCTGACACTCTGCATGCTCACCTCCCCATACTGCCCCAGCCAAGGATTTTACTGTGGGAACATCCTCGAGAATAGCAGGTGACAATGCTAGCTTTTTGTGGGAAATCCTGTTTTCCAGAAGATACCTTCTTCCAAATGTGAGGCTTAGCCTCCAAGGCCAGCAACAAGAGGTGAGATGAGATACATGATTTTCAACATGCAAGACCATAAATGAGGTGATCATGAAAATGACATTTACTTTGATTATGAAGCACTGGACATTTGCAAATAACAAAGTTCTTGAGAGTTCATCTGTAGGCAAGACATAAATGTATCACTTGAGATGACAAATAATCAATCATAAACTCATGGGCTGTTTAACAACATGACCAGGGTTGAAGTGCCCCAGATACATGATCGGGAATGTTACTCACTTGATTGCAGGCATGACTCCTCAGGTCCATGTGGAACCAGAAACTCAGCCAAGATCTCACCAAGCTGGCCCTAGCTGTCAACTCCAAACCCCTTTGCTTAGTCAAGTCCTCTGTGCAATACACACTTCCTGCCCTATCCCTTGCCAAAGTCCCACTTATCTGCAGCTCACCCCCAGCAGCAGATGGAAAACATCCACAGCAAGAAGCAATGGGAAAAATCAGCTCTGGTTGGCTCCTTACATCTCAGCAGGCTCCAAAATCAGTGAGCTGTGCTGGCTCCCTATCCCAGAGAGTGCTGCCATCTCTCCCTTTCCATTTTAACTGCTTCACATAAGGAGTGGAAAATTCTGCAAGGGAATTAAGCTGCCAGGAACACTGGTAGGCATTAAGTTGTGAATAACCTCTCACTTGCCTGAGTCACAAGAAACACATTAGTGACGGAAGCAGGGTAAGTCAGTGCCATGATGGGACACAGGCATGGAGTCTCTGTGCATCAGATGCCATAAAAAACAATACCCTATGCATTATATTTATTATATACCTTTATAAGAGCCCAGAGCAGCAAGATGTGGCAGTCTGCACTGCATTACAGCTCTGCAGAGCTCCAGACACCAGGCACAAGCAGGCACAACTCACTCCCTGGCAGAGTATCTCATGGAGCAGTGTACTAGAGTTTCGTAAGCGCCGTGTGTCCCCCAGCACAGGAACACGAACAAACGCTGTGTGCCTAACGCACCCGAGTGTGGAGGCTGCGCATTATTGCAACTTTCATAATCACAGCTTCGTATCTCCCATGCGATAACAGACAGACAGTTTCTATTACGCAAACAGCACCAGGTAGGGCCAAGCAACCCACAGCAAGGCATCACTGGCATTCTAGGAATGGCTCGGGTCCTCTGCTGCCAAAACACACCACCCGCAGCACGTCCCAGTGCGGTGACATGCCAATGCAGAGCTCCAACCATCTTTCTGTGGCAACACAGGGTGCCTCTTGGGACTGACAGGGAGCGTCTCCTGCGGGGAGATGCTCCTGCTGTGAAGTCCTGCTGCAGAAGGCCAGCAGCTGGTGAGTGTGGAGCAGCTCAGGCAAGACCTGATACTACACAGGGTGCCTGTTGCTTATATAAAACAGCTAGTAAAGCTGGTTATCATGCCAGCAACTCTTGCCTTAGGTGTCACTGGCCATGTGGAGGACACCCAAAAGCAATATACATGCTGGCTTTGCTGCCCAAGGAGAGGAAAGTATAGTAGGAACTCAGCAGTTGGATTTTGCTGGTCCTTTAACAGATATCTAGCAACAAATGTGGAGCAAAGCTCTTTTCAAAAGGCACTTAAGCATGTGTGGATTAAAGTTAAGCGTGTGTTTGTGTGCTGTCCTAGTTCATATCCATTGCAATCTCAGGGCCTGTGTCTGGAGAGGCTTTGTTGGCAGAAGGTATCTTAATGCAAAATGCCACCTACTGAGAATAGGCTTTTGCTGGGGTCTCCTGCCTAAATGGAAGACATAGCAAACCAATGTGCAGAAATAGAGAATTACCCCAGCAGGTGTAGAGACTCCAAATGTTTTTAGTCACACTCTTCAGAAAAAACCAAAACAAACCAAACAACCTCTAATAGCTGCATCTTGCTCACAGACTTTTGTGAAACATCCTAGAAGGCACATGAAAGAGACATACTCACACGTCTGCCTGCTGAGGACGGACACATTCTTCCATTCCTTAGGGTGACAATATACTGTGGTGTATTTATTTACAAGAAAAAGCACAACAGGAAAGGCCTCAGTGAAAATTCATCCAAGGAAATTGTTAAAGAACATTACAAGGGCATCAAATGAAAGCAGCAAGCAAAGCACACAGTAGGATGTGTCAGTTTACACAACAGGTAGTGACACTGTGAAAGTCCTTGCCACAGGATGCTGTGGATACTACAAGTTTACAGGGTTTAAAACCAGCAAAAAAAATAATGTGTGGAAAAAGAGCAAAAAATGCAATGAAGATACTAGGTCTGCCTCAGAAAGTCCCCCAAATTGCAAATTGTGGGACACAGGGGAACATTTGGGAGATGTATTGCTATACATTTGCCTTCAAGCACTGCTCTTTGCAAGTGTTATCAGCCACTGTTGGAGACAGGCTGCTGGGCTCCAAGAACCCTTGGTGTGACACGGCCCAGCTGTTCCTCCCCTGGGAACACACTCTTTTTGCTTGGTGGGGGCAGAAAGAAGCTGCAGACTCCCAGCAGTCAGTGCCAGAGGGAACACCTCAGCTTGGGTCAGGCTCCGTCCCATAGCTGGCTGTGCATGATCAGGGAGAGATATTTTGCTCAAAAATGAGATTGGGCAGAGACTTGAATCTGGGCATTTCTCCCTAGGTACAAACACTAGCATGCACCCCTCATATTTCAGCTCTTAAAAATGTAAGTTTCAGTCTGAAAAGCACATTTCACACACAAAAAATGGAAATTTGACACAACACACTCTCTGCCAGAATAGCTGGAATATTGTGGCTTTGTCCCAACATAGACTGAGAGCTAATTAGAAAGCTTTGGAAGTTGTTCCCAAAGAGAACTGCTTTCCTCTGGTTATCTACCATGGCAGTCTCACTCCAGAAATATACAAATATGTCCAAAAATACAAGGACGTGCATCAGCAATTCTTAAATGTATCTGGAAAAGAATTGCACAGTCTATTTTACACAGAAGTGGTAACATGGCTATGGTTGGAAGCTGAGGCTCTGAGAAGTGCTCAAATGCTCCTTTTCCAGTGTTATGAGAGGAAATGCCAGAGGCCAAGGACATGGGCAGTGCTAGGGGGGAAGCTGGCGGAGGGGTCTGGGATGTCAGCCACAAAAGGAAGCTTCCATGATTAAAAAAAACAGCAGAAAGATAGTAAAGTATCATTCTAACAAAGTAATAGCAATTCCAGGCACCCATACTCACAAATCAGGTTTTTTAAAAAATCATGAGCTTTGTTTAAAAATAAAAAATTTAAATCCAACAAGGCAAGCTATAGTTTTTATATCTGCAACAAAGCATTTAAGTGTTCAGATTTCATACTCCCAAGCTTTTATTGATGACTCTTTGGGCTGGAAATTTGGTTTTAGAAGTGCAGGAAATGTGGGGAGAAAAAAATCAAATTCATTTCAGGATTTGTTTTTTTGTCGCAGCCCCTTTGAAATCCTTGCTGTTACATACAGAGCATCTTCTGCCTAAGTCAGACTTTGGCCTAAATATCTGCCCTAAAAAAGACTTTCAAAAATAGCAAAGTCAGGGAAGAATAGGGCCAAGGATCCATTCATGACTATCAACATTAAAATAAAATTTTAAAATAAGAAAAAAGAAGAGAAACTTGATACAGGTTTTATTTAGTTTTTGTTTTGTTTTGTTTTTGCTTTTTAAAAAATAAATATAATCAATAACGTGAAACAGGGCAGCCAAATTTTCTGGATTAATTTATCAGAAAACCCACACAACTCAAGTGCCTTATGAGGAGAATAGCCTGCAGAATGTTAGGAAAAAGAAGGAACAAAGATGTTAGCTAGTTTTGCTACACAGAAAAAAAAAATCTTTAAAGTAGCTGCTTTTCTGTGCAGACAGTTCCTGACATTCAAGGTCATTACTGAATGATTAACCTACCAACTCATTAGAGGCTATTTACATTGTTTATGAGCATATGAACAATTACACAATGAAGATAGTGAAACATAATCACCTAGTAACAGCATATAGTTGTGGCACAGATGAATTGGATGATCGAGGAGATCCTGTTTAAGTGCTGCCAGCAAGCCCCAGCCTGCCCTGATCATGGGGTGCTCGGAGGCTCCTTCCTCATCTCCTACAAGCAGCAAGGCCAGGAGAGGCAAGAAAAATTTCCAAGGACACTTGCTGTAGGGGGGGCTCAGTCCAGAGGGAAAGCAAGGCAGGAGGCATGCACATCCTTGCAGGGAAACATAGGGAGAGGCCCTGTACGCAGCCTCAGTACCAGTGTCACTGCCACAGACAGTGTACTCAGGACGAGCGGTATTTGGGAGTGGTTCTCATTCTGTCCAGAGGCAAATTCCAAATCAATTATTTGATCCTGATAAAAGGTGTTTGACAGGCAGCTTTGAAGATTGAAGGCTTCAAGGTATAAAAAAGGCAACACTGATGCAAATTCAAGCTATGCTAACAAATTAACTTTTTACAGTATCACATCTCCTGCTTCATATAGGCTTCACCTGACCACCATTTAAAAACAGAAAGGCTGACATGGTCCTGTCTTAACCAAAACTGATGTCTCAGGGTAAAGGGCTGTCTCAGGGATGGTAAAGAGAAACAGTGATATTGAAGACCTAGCTCTAAACTAATACCAAGTTATGGAACAGAAACTCTTCAAGTGCAGCAAGTTGCCTTTGCAGAAAAATCCCATGCAGGAAGAACATCCTACACCTCACAGTGATGTGAGCTCTTCTAGCCCATTTGGGCTGAACTTTGTGTGCTCAGAAGGGTGTTCTGTGCAGTGGCCAGGATCTGAGGGAGTGGCTGATATACCAGAAGGCTCTGCTGCCACTCAGCAGGATCTCAATAGACAGGAGAATGGGCCGAGAGAAGCCTGGTGAGGTTCCACAAGGGCAAGTGCAGGGTCCTGCACGTGGGGAGGAATAATCCCAAGTGCCAGCACAGACTGGGGACTGACCTACTGCAGAGCAGCTCTGTGGAGAAGGACCTGGGGTTCCTGGTGGATGACAAGCTGTCCCTGAGCCAGCAGTGCCCTTGTGGCCAGGAGGGCCAATGGTGTCCTGGGGAGAATCAGGAAGAGAGGCCAGCAGGCTGAGGGAGATGGTTCAGCCCTGGTGAGGCCACCTCTGGAATGCTGTGGCCAGTTCTGGGCTCCTCAGCACAAGAAACAAAAGGAGATATTGGAGAGGGTCCAGTGGATGCCACAAAGAGGATGAGGAGTCTGGAGCATCTCTTATGAGGACAGACTGCAGGAGCTCAGCCTGTTCAGTTTGGAGAAGATTCAGAGGGGATCTCATTAATGCATTTAAACCTCATAAAGGAGGGTGCCAAGAGGATGGGGCCAGACTGTTTTCAGTGGTGACCAGTGACAGGATAAGGAGCCGTAAACTAAAACACAACAAGTTCCACCTTAACATGAGGAACAACCTCATTAAGGTGGCAGGCTGGAACAGGCTGCTCAGGAAGGTTGTGGGGTCCCCCTCACTGAGGACATTCAAAACCCACCTGGACTCATTCATATGCAACCTGCTCTTGGTGACCCTGCCTTGGCAGGGGGTTGGACTGGATGATCTCCAGAGGTCCCTTCCAACGTTAAAACTTCTGTGTAATTCTGTGTGATCTGGTCAGTGGTCCCACATGCACTGGACTTGCAGATGCACTGTAACAGGGCCACTGGAGCACAGCCAGGTCAGGGTAGTGCAAGACTGAGTGTTTGCCCACCAGTAGCCAAGAAAGCCAGAGACCCTCAATGTTTGATAACCTTAAAGGCAGCAATGTCTCGGATGAGGTGCATCCAGAAGACAGTGCTTTATGGGAGGTGACAAAATCAGCCAGACATATGGTACCACTTAAGAATATATGTGGTCTTCTAGATGTCATCCCATCTACTGCTATCACAGCATCTGCGCTTATCAGAAAGCTGCCTGCATCCCCCAAAGTGCTCCCCAGGTCGGTAGCAGAGGCATGGTGCCTCACACACCCTGGCTTCCTGTGCCTCCAGCACTGGGGCTCAAAGCTGTGACCCCTGGCAGAATAATATGCCCATGGCCATGAGGCAGAGTGGTGGCAGGAACAATGTCAGACCATAGCCATGGCTATCTGTAAGGGGTCCAGTTTGTTGCCAACTAATATCTGTTGTCATTGGTGCTTTCTCCATTCATCTTCCTCCAACAAATATTTTTGCTGCTGTTTGAAGGCACTATGATGGGGAGAGGAGTGCATTGCACTTCAAATGGAACCGGAAGTCTGACAGCTCCTCTTAATTTTGAGTACGGCATGATCACAACGGTCTAGGACATTCTGAGTGGAAGTCACCCACTGCATTGCTGGAAGTGCTGAACAGTCACACACAAAGCACCCTCAGCATAACACAGGGAGAGGCAGAAGAGCCCTTGCCTCGTCTGGGAATGTTTTTTCCATGACAGTGCCCGGAAGGGGATGAACACCTCCCTGATGGGGAAGACCACCAAGAAGGACATAGATGAAGTCCAATACCAGTTTCTGTAGGCAAGCCAGTGGCAGCACTGTGATGTACAGCTCCCTGTGCCTGCAAGCTCCTCATGCTGCTCTTATTCCAACAAGCCCAGTGCTAGCCATATGCTACAGTTTCCCATCTGCTGCTAACTCCAGTCCAGGCTCATGCCTCCAAAGCCGCCAGGGATTTGTATCCCAAAGCCCAGAGAGCAGCTCCTGCTTTTTGGCATAAATGCAAACTGAAGCTCCAGCAAGAACTGTGCTAAGTTACCCTCTCATCTTCTCTCCCCTCCTGTCCTGAACAGGATGGTCAAAAAGGAACATGGTGATTTATTAGCGTAGCTCTTGTTCTTAAAAGAGGCCCTGGGTGCAGAACTGCTGAGCTCAGCTGAAACTGGGCATCTCCCACAGGCAGCAGGACAGGGAAATTTGTGTCAGCTGAGGAGTGACCCTGCTTCACGGTGTCCAGCTGTTTCCCTTCCTGCCTGAGACAGCACAAGCCAGCCTACCCGTTTCCCTCCCCCAAACTGACTGTCACATTTGTCACAGACTACATTGGCCTAAATAGTTAGGTGTCACGTAGCCAGCAACCCATACGGGAAGATCTTACATAACTCAGATAAATGGGACAAGGTCAACACCAAGCCCAAGCTCCTCTTGCAGAAGACCCCATACCAATAGGTTCTCGCAGCCCTCCTGCAGCACGGGGGGCTGTTGGGTATGAGGCAAAGCAGGGGCTGCCCGGGAGCCCTGGCCACCGTCCACAGGCAGATCAAAGGGCACTGCTGATACGTGCAGGAAGGGATTCCTGGTAGGATTTGCAGGACTGGAATTTGCCATCATCAGTCACTAACCAGCAGTGCCAGATCAGGTGAGATGGTTTAGTGAAACCACAGGTGTGGCCCTTTGTCTGTGCCCAGCGTCTGGCACAGTGGAGTTTTACCTGTGTTACCTCACATCCCCTGTGCCTGTTCATTCAGGTTCCTCTCTCTATTTTTAAACAAGGTGTTTAGTGTCACCCGGTCAGGAAAATTACTCTGTGCCTTCAGGAATAGAAGCTGTACCTTATGTCTGCTTTGCTCCATCCCAGGGGAGTCCCTCAAGGGTGATACCATTTAGCAGCTGCTAACGCTGCTCCTTCATGTGCAAGCATTTCTGCTGCATCTGCTCTGAGACTGCAAAACCTGCATTTATGGGGAACTCACTGAAAGAATGACAAAGGGTGCTGAGTTGTAGGAGAAGAAGGCACAGGGAGAAGAGGGAGCAGGATTGTGTGTTTTTCATGTTTATGGAAAAGGAGGGAGGATAAAAAACACAGTCTGGGGAGATGGGCCAGGGAGACTGGGTGCTGTGGGCAGCGCTAGTGGAGGTCAACAGCCGCTCAGTGCCGGGCCACGATTTGGGAGCACTGGCCTCAGGAGCAGGGGCAGATACCAGCTGGGAAGGACAGATCTGAAGAGGGGCCTGCCCCATGCAACAGGGAGAGGAGAGTGGTCAGGGGGCAGAGGCACACAAATTAGGGTAGGTTTTGTGATAATGGGGATTTTCCTTGCTTTCACCGAGGGAAGAAAATTTTCAGAACTTGCCTAGAAAAGAAAGGCAGTTCCTAGTCTCGGTGGTTTCAGAGAAAAGCTTAGAGTTGTGTCCCAAGAGGAATTTTAAGGGTAAGTGGTTGGAAGTGGGGAAGGAGGGGAAGGAGGGAAATACAAATTCTTTTCTTTTACCGATATTTTTACTTAATCAATTTGTTGTGCACTTCAAGCTGGCAATTTTAAGTGCCAGTAGGCAGGGTGGCTGCTCTCTGGTCACCTCTGCCTTGCTGGAAAATGCAGTGGGGCTGCAGCACTGCTCCAGCTATGTGGCCCATGCTGCTTGGGAAGGGTCCAGCCCCACAGCAAGCCTAGTGCCTCCATCTCACTTCCCTCTCCCACATCCCCAATGTCCCCCTCTGCTTCAGAGAGCATTGGCTCCTTTATTCAGACCCCTTTCACACGACCACACATTGTCATGCTGTGTTCTGCAGAGTCCAGAAAGTAAGTGTGCATGTGTGGTGATGACTTAGTGTCCTGGTGCCACTAACCCTGACCCATATGGGCACAGGAGGCCAGCTACAGGTGTTCATCACCTGGAGGAAGCAGTCGGTGAGGAGTGTTTTTATCACGTGTGGAGAAGGAAAACCACAGTATCAGCTGGAGGCCAAAAACAACAGCCGGTAGAGGAGGAATTCATTAAGAGAAAAGTCAAGAGAAGCAAAGTGTGTTTATGTAAAGGCAGAGCCAGCGGCAAGCCATCCTGCAACCCGCAGCCACAGAGGGTCAGAGCTGGAGCCCTGCCCACCCAGCTGCTCCCACACCAGCCATCTCCTCAGCTGGGCTCTCCTGGCACTTGGCAGCCCTCCTGCCGTCTCTCAGTTGGCCTGCAGGGCTCCAGCAGAGGGGATTCACCAATTTTCATGTTTTCACACCCCGCAGCATCATCATTTGTTGCTGTGTTCGGGGCACTCAGGCAGCAGTGGGCCCTGGAGCAAGTGGGTGGTTTTTCAGGGTCCAAGGCCCGACGGGACACACAGCCCTGCTCCTCATGGCTTCCCAGCTTAGCATCCCCTCTGGCACACAGGCCAGCAAGTTCCCAGCAAAACAGTTGGAACAGACTTCAAAAGGATTTACAGTGAGCAACCTTTCTATCTCTTGATCCTCTCAGCTGCACACTGGATTAGGGGCTGGCTGAAGCCTGCAGCCCCAGTCTGAGGCTCGCTCCCCTTGTTCTCTGGGGATGCACCAAGGACCTGCTTACCCCAAGTCCCTCCATTTCCCATGCTGGCCTAAGGGAAGCCCTGTCCTGTGTCAATGCCCTTTTCTGGACTCTGGCTATTGGGGTGCAGGGAAGGCACAGGGAGAAGAGGGAGCAGGATTGTGTGTTTTTCATGTTTATGGAAAAGGAGGGAGGATAAAAAACGCAGTCTGGGGAGATGGGCCAGGGAGACTGGGTGCTGTGGGCAGCGCTAGTGGAGGTCAACAGCCGCTCAGTGCCGGGCCACGATTTGGGAGCACTGGCCTCAGGAGCAGGGGCAGATACCAGCTGGGAAGGACAGATCTGAAGAGGGGCCTGCCCCATGCAACAGGGAGAGGAGAGTGGTCAGGGGGCAGAGGCACACAAATTAGGGTAGGTTTTGTGATAATGGGGATTTTCCTTGCTTTCACCGAGGGAAGAAAATTTTCAGGACTTGCCTAGAAAAGAAAGGCAGTTCCTAGTCTCGGTGGTTTCAGAGAAAAGCTTAGAGTTGTGTCCCAAGAGGAATTTTAAGGGTAAGTGGTTGGAAGTGGGGAAGGAGGGGAAGGAGGGAAATACAAATACTTTTCTTTTACCGATATTTTTACTTAATCAATTTGTTGTGCACTTCAAGCTGGCAATTTTAAGAGTCAGTAGGCAGGGTGGCTGCTCTCTGGTCACCTCTGCCTTGCTGGAAAATGCAGTGGGGCTGCAGCACTGCTCCAGCTCTGTGGCCCATGCTGCTTGGGAAGGGTCCAGCCCCACAGCAAGCCTAGTGCCTCCATCTCAGTTCCCTCTCCTGCATCCCCAATGTCCCCCTCTGCTTCAGAGAGCATTGGCTCCTTTATTCAGATAGGCTCCTTTCACACGACCACACATTGTCATGCTGTGTTCTGCAGAGTCCAGAAAGTAAGTGTGCATGTGTGGTGATGACTTAGTGCCCTGGTGCCACTAACCCTGACCCATATGGGGACAGGAGGCCAGCTACAGGTGTTCATCACCTGGAGGAAGCAGTCAGTGAGGAGTGTTTTTATCACGTGTGGAGAAGGAAAACCACAGTATCAGCTGGAGGCCAAAAACAACAGCCGGTAGAGGAGGAATTCATTAAGAGAAAAGTCAAGAGAAGCAAAGTGTGTTTATGTAAAGGCAGAGCCAGCGGCAAGCCATCCTGCAACCCGCAGCCACAGAGGGTCAGAGCTGGAGCCCTGCCCACCCAGCTGCTCCCACACCAGCCATCTCCTCAGCTGGGCTGTCCTGGCACATGGCAGCCCTCCTGCCCTCTCTCAGTTGGCCTGCAGGGCTCCAGCAGAGGGGATTCACCAATTTTCATGTTTTCACACCCCGCAGCATCATCATTTGTTGCTGTGTTCGGGGCACTCAGGCAGCAGTGGGCCCTGGAGCAAGTGGGTGGTTTTTCAGGGTCCAAGGCCCGACGGGACACACAGCCCTGCTCCTCATGGCTTCCCAGCTTAGCATCCCCTCTGGCACACAGGCCAGCAAGTTCCCAGCAAAACAGTTGGAACAGACTTCAAAAGGATTTACAGTGAGCAACCTTTCTATCTCTTGATCCTCTCAGCTGCACACTGGATTAGGGGCTGGCTGAAGCCTGCAGCCCCCAGTCTGAGGCTCGCTCCCCTTGTTCTCTGGGGATGCACCAAGGACCTGCTTACCCCAAGTCCCTCCATTTCCCATGCTGGCCTAAGGGAAGCCCTGTCCTGTGTCAATGCCCTTTTCTGGACTCTGGCTATTGGGGTGCAGGGGACCTCACAAGGACATGGGATGGGTTTGCCCATTACAATACAACCTGGTAAAGCTCAGTAAGGCAGCAGTCTTCTCCACCTTGGGACTGCCATTAGGGCTGCCCCAGGTAGAGACCCTTATCCAGGAGGAGGGAACTAGCTCAGACCTTGTATTCCCTGACTGTTCTTGCCAAGACTTTTTCCAGTAGGTGGGGATGGGATCTGAGGTGGAGTCACTTCATCAGGACAGGAAACTGCTCAAGCAAAGTTCATACTGCAAAAGTGGAGATATTTAGCAATCACCAAGAAAAAAAAAAAGTAGCCAGCATAGTGGACAGGGTTACTGCAGGGCAGAACACCAGGGCTTCCCTCCAAAGAGGAGGAGAAGGGCTGAGAGGCAGGACTGGAGCAGCAGAGCAAGGGTCGAGAAAACAGGGTGTGGAAGCAGCACTGCCGCACTCAAAGCCCACTTTTACCACTGACTCCCTGCAAGGCTCTGTGTAAACCTCCTTTGTGCCCCAGCCTACTCCTAAAAAACACAGAGGGAAAAAGGTGGGGCCATTTCCAAGGGGAGGTGAAGGTGTCATGTGCTTAGAGAGCTGCTGAAAAAGGGAGAGGACTCCAATCTGCCACTGCAAGTGATGGATCCATGGATCCCCCCTCTACTGGGACAAGCTTGTTTGCTGAGCCCTCAGCTCCCATCACACTCTCCCCACAGCTGGGCTAGCCAGTGCTGTGGGGGGACTGCACTGGGAGGTGCTGGGTAATCGCTGGACAGAGTCACCATTGCTGCCAGTGCCGCTTGAGCTTGTTTGTTTTCCTTAATCCCAAGAGGCAGCATCTCTGACATGGCAGCAGCGTGATTAACAAGATCCAGCATTGCTGTCACAAGCATGTAATTATAGGTTTCCTGTGTCACTCCTGCTGGGAGGTCAGTGACTTGCCCTCCCTCACTCCGGCAAAGTGAAGCCACCAACTCCCATCTGCCTCTTAACCCCCTGCCCAGCTCCAGCCTCCACAGCCCAGGCGAGGGAAGGGACAGCAGGCTCTGAGGGATCAGGGAAACCCAGAGCAAAGAAGAGTAGAACCGGGAAGAATGGAGAAATGGGGGCTTAAAAGGCAGACCACAGAGGATCCTCCCCCCTTGCAGGTACTCAGTAGCCTTAAGTTTGCCCACAAGACTTTGTAGCACAGTGGCACATGTGGAGGCGGCTCAGCAGCTGCCAAGAAGGGGCCTGCCTTTCAAGAGAGGGTGTCTGGTGCATTTTGGGAGGCTGTCCTTCCCCACAGCAGTGGGAACTGCCTGTGCAAGGGAGACCTTGGTCCCAGGGAGATGGGAAACAATCTCCTCAAGAGCACAGGGATTATTGGAAATCAGTATGAGGATTGCACTGACCACAGATGCAGAAAAGTGGAAACTGTGGCCTGTTGTCCCTTCAATGATCCTTTTAAGACATCACCATACATCTGAGATGATCCTGAGAGGTCTGGGCAATCTTTCCCATTCCATACATCCACATACCTCTGCCTACAAGTATATAATATATGGGAGCTTTGCCAGAGTTTGCCCACGTTTTCCCAAAGGCACGGCAAAATCATTTAGCAGGCCCCAAAGGAATCATCCTGCTCTTCAATATGTATGTTTCCCTTACAGCTAGCAGGCTGGTGAGGGAAGCAGAGAGTGGCTGCTCTCACCAGATCGGTTTCTGAAGCTGTTGTATGTGGGATTATCTGCAAATTGCAGTGGAGAAGGACCCGCTGCTGGCCTGTCAGAACAAGAAGAGTTTTTGTGCCGCATTTGCTCCTGGAGAAGGCCAGGTTTCCTCAAGCTCTGTTTGTTTAGTTACCCCTACAGAAGGGAATCCATCACATAGCCTCCTTTATTAATGCTGGCGATCATCTGCAACCAGCTGTTGCCCAGCTGTCAGAGCTGGTATTGTATGGGAATCCTTGCACAAAGAGCCACATCTCCTTATAGACCTGAGCTCCAAAAGAGACTTAAGGAAGAGCCTGGGAGGATATGGCAGCAGCTTGTTTAGTGGGGTTACTGGTACAGGCAGATGCAGCCAATCTCAGCTCTTAGCCACACAACAAACTGCAGCTCAGCTGTACCCCAGGCTGGCCGTGTTCCCACAGCAGCCAGGATGAATGCTCACCCTAGGCAGGAGCAAATCACTTCTGTCTGAGGAGCTGCTGCATGGTCACCAGGTCTCAGACTGAGCAAGGAGTAGCTCTCTCCAAAGCACCACATGCTGTTGTATTTAGACGGAGGCCAAAGCCCAGACTTGTGTGTTCAGGCCAAAACAGATCAGCACCTCATCTGTAAAGCTAGCTGTGAAATTGAGTCTCAGTTCTTCCCTTACTGACCCCAAGTATTTGCATCTAGCCAGGCATACCTTCCAGAAGGTCATCCAGTTTCAATGCAAAGACATCAAGAAATAAAGAAGCCACCATTGTCCACAACAGACTTTTTGAGACTTTTTGCTCCAGCAAAGAGTTGCCTCCACCACTGAAAAATTCTGCCTTCATCCTAGTTTGGACTTTGCTAGCATGAGGCAAGAAGCAGGCAAACCCTACATGAACCGTGTTCTCACCTGGCACAGTTACCAAGAGCTTCAGTCTTGAAGTAACTGCTGTATAAACCTACATGTGAGCAGACTGTGGGGAACTTTGTTGCATCAAAAAGTAAACAAGCCCCATCCATAAAATGCGCTGTGAGCAGGGGCAAGATCTAGAACCACACAGACAGAGGGGGAGGGTTTTCTAATTCATACCAGCAGCCATCCCAGCCACAAGCCATTGCTCAAATAATCAAGGTTTCTCTGACACAGAAACCAAAGAAGCATGGAGGTCCTTCACGTGAAGGCTCCCATAAGCAGCCTCACATCACAAAAAACTGCAACTAATGCACAAGCTTAGGGGTCACTGGGCGACTTAGCTATCAAGATACTTCTTCAAGGGGCAGCACAAAGCTACAGTGGGAGTGCAGAGGCAAACTGGAGGAGGCATGAGGCAGCTGTGTGGATCCTGCCAACCATCCTTCCCATTTCCTCCACAGGGAGCAGAGGGGAATGCTGCACCATGGTGGCCCATGGTGAGGATTACTGCTGAAATCCTCAGTCCATGCCCCATGTAGCTGGTCCGAGCGCTGATACAGCCCTCTGCACAGACAAGGCCTCCTGACCACTTGCACAGCCAGTCCCTGAAACTCCCATTTTCCTTCTTGCACCCCTCAGTTCACATGACACAACAGCTTTGTGTTTCTGAGTGTGCTTGGGGTGATTCATAGGCACACGGACAATGGCTTGTTTTAGCGAGAGGCCAGGGAGGAGCTGTGCCTGCCATGACAGAGACACTGCTGCTTTCTAAAACATTACCCAGAAGGGAAACCCTTCACCTTGCTGAGGGCAATGTCACGTTAGCTGTGCTGCTGCAGAGTTAGCAGTGACTGACACAGGCCGAGTCTTCTCCCAGAATGTGGGAGCTAATCACTTTCCCTGTCAGCCCCAGAGGTGGGAGCGTGTCCCATAGCAGATGAGACAAAAAGTGCAAAGCCCAGAGCGGCTGCTTCTGGAGGGGACTGGGATGATGCTGTATACTGAACTTCTATTATATTTGAATTTCTGTATAGTGGAGGGCTCAAAATGTTTGCATGCAATGCAGGTAACTTTGAAGCAAAGCACAAGGCATCCTTTAAACACCAGGCAGGGAAGAGGCAGGCAGTTATTTGTCATCTACAGTACTATTGGATTGGTTAGGGCCACCATGGTCATCAGTCCCAGTCCAGGCAACTACAAGCTGATCCAGAGAGATCAAGGACATTCACCTCCATATTTTCCATCACTCACATAATTAAATGTGTAATTTTTTTCTTCTGCAGTTCACAGGAACATCACCTGCTGGCTAAGGTGACTATGCCATGCATTACAAAAGGTTAAAAAATTGTTCTGTCCAATCTGATCTGAATGGAAATACTTTCCTCATCCCCAATCCTGCATTTTCTTAAAGCTTCTACACATGCATTAGACGTGTCAGGCAGGCCTTGGAGGTGCTTCTGTGTGCCACTAAAATCACCATGATACCCCACAACATCTTACATCTAGCAGAAGCCAGTAACTTGTGCATCACAGGGGGAAAAAAAACAAACAAAAACCTTTTGAATTTCTTTTCATCATTCTTTCTAAATTAATCAAAAGGGGGAAACGGTTTGTTAGTGGGTTTACATGGGCAATTTGACATTGGGATTAATTTAGCAGAATTGTGTATATTCCCCGAAATTAGTTAGTGTGCTGCACCAAACTGGAATGAGATCACTTTTCCTGTCCCTTTTGGCAATATCACCAACTGGAACATCCAAATTTCAATACTGCAAGCTTAATCCCTCCAGTCCAGAACCCCGTTATTCTGATATCTGATCCCCTCCATAAATTCAGCAATCCTGCCAATGAATTATGCAGCTGTCCTAAGTCTTAAATATCAGCTGCCATCCCCATGTAAGATCAAGATCATGAGGAATGGGAAGAGGGACAAAAAGTAAGACAGTTTTCTTTTTCAATAGACAGAGAATGCCCTATAGCACATCCCAGGAAAAGGGCCAGAGCTCCCAAAAGTGCCCGTGCTTTTCTAGTTAAGATGGAGAAGAGCCATGGGGAAGGGTGAGAGGCATTTCATCTGTATATTGTATTAAGACCATTTGTTGAACTTGTATTATTTTAAGATCTTGGTCCTTGAGATTTCTATGAAACTCCATTTTTCACTGCTTCCTTTTTTTTTTTTTCTATTTATCTAACCCACAGATGTAACTGGTGCGGGAAGTACCGACAGGACATGACTCAGAGATACATACAAGCGTATCACTCTACATTCATGCAAGTAAATTCCCATGGATTTGCTGCCAAGGATGGCTGCATTGCACTGGATGTAACAGGTACTTGTACCAAAGTCCTCAGGGCCCTCTGAGCTTGTGTAAATGATCCCTCCTTGGACACCCTGGGGCCTTCTCCCGTGAGGGAACAGCTATACTTAGTCAGGCCTGTGACCCACCACCAGGAGTCACAGAATCATAGAATCACTCAGACTGAAAAGGACCTTAAAGGTCACCAAGTCCAACCATTAACCCAGCGCTGTCCTACTACTTTCTGCTAACAAAAGCAAGGAAGCTGATGGAGAGATGTGTGTTTTGGAGTGTGAGGTGAGATCATACACTAGCTGACCCTGCACCAGGAAGTCAAGCCCAGCCTCATCTGTGACGCCTCCGTGGGTCTTTATCTGATAGAAATGTGATTATTCTATCCACAGCTGGGTCTGATGGGGAACTTGCAAAAGGTGAAAGCTCAGTGAGGTGAGAGGTGGATGAAGGATTGTTTGGTCCTGATGGATAAAAGCTTTCCTGCAGCTCAGGCAAGGGGAGCGAGACTGTGAGCTCTGCAGGAGGACAGGGGAAAACTGAAAGTCAGCGAGAAAAAGCAAACCATGCTCCTTTGGGATGCCCTTTGAATGTCATTACCATCATGCTATGGCCAGATGCTGAAAGAGATCCCAAATTACAACAAAAGACAGAGGTTCTGGGAGTTCTGAAACAATGATGACACAAAGCAGGACAAACATTGCCACAAAGACATAGGAGCAGCACTGGAGAAGCCAACCCTGCTACCAAGCTCTGCAGAGGAGCACCAAGTCATTAGGCCTTTTCTACAAGTCCTCCTTGAAGGACCTGTAGAATCATTCCTTCTTGAATTCTGCTCCAGGGGGAAGCAGAACTTTAAAAAAAAATCAATACACAAATACAGTAGAACAAGAATGAAGCAAATATTTAGCTGCAACACATTACACCTCCATTGGGAATTCCAGAGAACACTGATGCCCTTCATGACAAGGACCAGTTAAATGTTACATCCTTGCAAAAAAGGCATTTTCACTTTACCAATCAGGAATCTGAAGCACCAGGAGATTCCAACTGATGTTCCTAAATGTTCTTTTAAGAAGCCTTAAATCAGATGCCTAAAAGCATTTAAAGGCATGTTAAAATGGTCTCAGTCTTTCCAAGATTTTTCATGTCCCAACTGTTGCTACCTGAATAATTGCCAGCTGACCATAACCACAAACATTTCCATAAAGCTGACAATTACTATTTTTGATAAGAGGGCCCAATTCAACTACTCATTTTTTCTAATTAATTCCAAGGCTCCCAAAGCCATTTCCACTGATAAAACAGAGAAGAAGGTAGTCAAATAATTTGCTTAAAATTTCTCTGAGTTTTCACAGTTACCTCTTGCACAGATTTTTTTTTTTTCTCAATCTGAAGGCAGAAGACTCATGCATGACTATATGGGGCCATTTGATCCTATCACTTTTCAAACAAACGCCCCCCCTGGAAATCAGGTGCTAGCAAGTCCCAGCAAGAAATATCTGTGTTCCAAGACCATGGATGACTGTAGTTGAGATCTGTATTAACATGTTCTTTCCAGGCCAAAAGAGAATTCATATTTTTTTATTGTAAGTTCACTTTATCCAGACTTCTGGTTTGGATCACTGAATCGGATGTTTGAACAAATCTTCCCACCGCTCCTCTTATGGCAGGACAGCAAGGAGCTTATTCAACGGGGTTGATACTATTTTGTAAGATAAAAGCACACAACTTTTTGAACATCAAAAAAGTGACCCTTCATCACTTACAATGCAAGTAGGAATTCCTGTCCATGAAAATACTAATCTTAACACTTTCCCAGTCTGTGTTAAATTAGTAGCTTTCATATGCAGCACTTCAGGCCATTTATGAGGCGCATTTCCTGCAATCAAAAACATATGTCCTGTAAATGGCCCATTTCTAAGTTTGCTTTGCTAGAGCAGCTGGCCATTCCTGAGAATACAAAGGAGAATATATCTAAGCAAGTGTAGTGTTTGCTGATACCCAGCGTTGGCTGGGAAATAAAAATCCCTTCCAGCAAGAAAGAAAACAAGAGTAGCTGAGTTTCTTTTTAAGGAAAATACTAAACTGAAAAATCAAAAACCCTGTCTTCATTAGAGTTCCACAAAAATTAAGCTTTACAAGAACCATGAAAACTTCTGGCCTCCTGGCTGTCCATCTGGTAGGGATATATTTGCTTTCTGGAGCAGGTGATCTGTCAAAAACCTAAGGGGGTGACTTCCCATCTCTCAGCCTTCTTGCATCTCTGACTGCTCAGCTGCATCTCAGATTTCTGGACCTGAAGGGAAGGCTGACTGACTGAGAGCTGCATAGAAAGAAAATTTCTGTTAGTCTGCTTACGATGGTCTTGGCAATTTTATTTTCTTCTTGCAAAAAAAAGAGCCAAGGATACTTCAATTTGATTTTCCCAATGGAAATCTGCAATTTTGCTACAGAAACTGCTGAGTTAGTGAAAACAGCATTTTCCATTGGAGAATTATTCTGATGGAAAATTTCCCAACTAGCTTTATTAATACCCTTAACATTGTTTTGCCATTTTTGTGTATCGGTGTCTGGCCACTGAACCAATTTCCAGCCAGGGCTTTCATTGCTATCATTCCCAGAGGGCCATCATGTAATTCTTGGAGTACAGTAGACCTGAGATTTATTACAGTAAGTGCACTGGTGCCACACGTTAGGCAACCTGGATGTGTATTTCAGTACTCTCTTTCCAGCCAAGAAGGCTCAAAGAGACTGTGTGCTAAGCCCATCTCCTCATCCTTTCATCAGATGTCTCTGTGAACTTGGCTTGCTCTCTCTTTCACGTTGTGTTAAGATACCCGCTGCTCTCCTGGTGCTTGTGGTGCCAGTCACTAGGTATTCTTGCCATGCCACACAAGCAGGAAATACCCCAGAAAACCTTCCTTCTTCCTAACCAGGCTGTTCCTGCTAACACTGAAGCCAGTGTTCGGCATTTGCAACCAGAGTAAATTGTTTCCTCTTGAGATAAGCTGTGGTTAAACTGCTGACCTCCCAAGATGACCCGTGGGTCTTTTCTCTGGGTGTGAGCACAGTGTTGCAGACAGATGCCAGTAAGCCCCAAGTGTGGCTCTTTTGAGTATTTTACCCTGATGTCTGGCTTTCAGCATCAGTGTTTCAGGCTCATGGCAATGTTCTGCAAGCTAATTCTACAGGCAGTTTCATTTTCTGTTAATTCAAAGTTGTTTGCTTCATCTGGAGCCTTGGCACATCATGTGGATCAACATTACTTCTGTCCTTTGTGCACTGGTCTATTTAGGGAGTGTAATAGTGTTGATGTATTGGGCAAGACCCATTGGTAATAACTGCCTATCCCCAGAAAGGAAGATAATTGTGACATATCTTGTAGTTGAGGTACCTTGAGGATAGTCTCATGCCTTACTGTGATTTATGAATATCATCTACAAGACCCACACCATATGGCTGAGACTCTGGAAAAATCACTTTTCCCTTATTTGCTCCACAGCCATTCTTTACAGCCTCACAAGTACCTCTGCAGACATCCTTTGTTGTCATTTCCAATAATCTCTGCCTGCATGGCTCTGAAAGTTAGAAGTTTTCTGCAATAGCAGGGCCAAGACCCTCCATCAGAACATGGGTGTGGAAACTATCCTAGTGTTGGCCTGTTATGCTGGAATAAAACCTTGTGTGTGTTATTCATAGGTTTTTTTTTGCCATCAGCCAGCATTCCCATAGGCTTCTAAGTTTTGCTTAGTCGAATCTAGGCCAAGAATATCCATATTTATTCACAGCAACTAGGGAACTACCACAAAAGGGAAAACCCCATTTGTCCTCCTCACTGACATCCTCCCTTAGTAGAGGGAGAGGAGAGGATCCCTGGTCCTGCCCATGTTGTCATTTTGCCTCTACACAGGTTGTCCTATGGATGGGTTCTCAGAAGCACAGTGGAATTAAAAGAATGGTTTTCTTTCAACAAAGCTTTCTCTCATTAATTTTTTCAATACTGATACTCCCCTGAAGGACTTTCACCTCCAAGGGGAGACTGTCCCCCAAAAGGGGAACAAAAAAAGTTTTGCTAGTTTTGCTTCACCCTGTTTGATGCTGTTGCAACTCCCTGTCTTCTGGAGTAGCTGTATCCTTTGACACAGCAGTTCCTAGAGCACATTTTAAGGCCAAATCAGCCTCAGTTAATAACCGTTTTTGTATTGCTTCATTTTACATACCACACACTAACTGCTCCCTTGACACAGTATTTAAACTCTCTCCAAACTGGCAATACACTAGTAATTTCCTTAAACATCCCCCTTCCCCCATCCCACACATTTAGAAATTGTTTAATTTTCCTTTTTTTTTTTTTAATTGCATTTTTCAGAAGCCTAAACACAAGACTATCACAAGTGCTTTTATGGAGAGAGGATTTGGGATAACTTCCATCATCTAGGCAACCATTTCACCTGCTGGTTTAACAGAAGCCACTATTCTGTGGTTTCCTCTTTAGCTTTTTAGCTGCCACTGTATTCCTGGATTATAATCCCACTCTGGTCACCATTTCTTGTTTTTCTTTCCTTCTTAGACATAATACAAAGAGCCACATGGTCACGGATCAGCGCTTAGTGAGTATACACAGCAGTCTCTCCCACTACAACTTGGCCACGAGTATGGAATAAATGTTGCTTTCTCCTTTAGCATTTTGGCCTGCCTTCTTAACCATTTATTTGCTTCCTGGAGGCTGTTTAGTTTAGGGATATAAAGAACAGGTTTGATTACATATTCTCCCAGAATATCTGTGAACTGATCTTGGGCACCTGGTGATCTCCATGTCAGGTGCTGCTCTCATACCAGTGAATCCTCTCGGGTGGAGTTCAAACACCCAGGCTGTTGTATGTACATGGTCAGTGGTGTTGAGGCCTCACCACAGCACACAAATAGCTCACACCATTGCCAGCACACGTCTCTGCTCACAGCTTCAGGCCTTTGACCTCTTTTCTTCTCTCTTCTCCATAAGGGACAATGTGGTGCCTTTGTTTCCCACTTTACTGATAGGGAACATGAAGTAAAGAAACCAGCAGCACACAGCAGTCGTGGGGACTCAGCCTTCCTGTAAGGCACTGCAAATGCAGCAGTTAGCTGCCAGGATGGCTACAAGTGAATGCTCTGTAATTCCTCTCTATACCATGGGGGATCTCTTGTGCCACTACAGGTGCCAGGCAGAGGAGGAGGCACCTCATGATGTTTGTTTACTCTGCAGGCCCTGTCTCTGCTCATGGCCAGGCAAGAAAATCTCTGATGTGCATCAACTGTGGAGAGCACAATTAGGAGCAGAGAAAGGGGGCCCATGAATCTTAGGGGAAAGAGAGAACTGGAGGGATAGTGCATCAATACACCAGGCACCTGGGAGGGGAAAAGCATTTTTCATACCTTCCTTCTGGCAGCACAGCATATTCCGGCAGGTCTGTGGCAATTCACCTGGGGTGTTACATCATTGGGGCCTGGCAAAAAAATGCTGAAAAGAAAGAAGTTTCACCAGGCACCCAAGCACTGGCTACAGGCACAACAGCATTGTTGGAAAGGTACTGAGATGTCAATGAGTCACAGGCGCAGAGTCACATCAGAAAGGGGATACCAGCTTGTCCCCTCCCAGTCCGGTTTCAGAAGGAGTTGCTGGTCCTGCTAGTGGTATTTTCCATGTAAACTTGGCAGAGCTGGTGATGCCCAGGATCAGCTTCCCTTAAGGGAGGGAAGGGAAAGCCAGGTGATACTTGGAGTTGTGCTAACCTGATCCTCACACAAAAAGAATACTGGGCTCTAACCAGGCTCTGCTTCTCTCTCTTGCCTACCTGCATGGGAACCACATCACTCAGTGGGGACTGGCTGGGAGGGCAGAGGGAGAGACAGAGAAGCCCAAGGAAGTTAATGCAGTTGTGCTACCTAGGCTGGACTGATGCAACTGACATTAGGGGCATTGCAGGATTCCCCTGTTTCAGAGAGGAAAGTAAATGCCATGACTGCTTATTTGGTGGGGCTTTTCCTTCTTCCCTGACGTGCTCCCACTCCCCCTGCCTTGCTCACGCACCATGCACACGACAGACCTCAGAACAGCTGCAAACTCTCATTGCTGTACAGAAAACAACAGGCCAGCAACTCCTCTCTGTTTTCTTTTAACTTAAATATGATAAATGTCAAAGAAAATATGAGAAATTACTTTGGCTTGAAGCTCAGTATGGACAATAGTGAAAGTCAGGTTTAAGGCAATTTTCTTTAAGGCAATTCTCTTATATTATCTTACATGTCTTGTAGAGCACTGGTGTCCTGCCTCAGGAGAGGAATATTGCCACCTTTCCAAAAGCATCAGCCCTGCACAGGCAAAGGCAGCCCATCTAACACAGCACAGAGCTCAAAGCCATGAGCTCTTTTTCACATGAAAAGAGTAAGCTGCTCAGGAGCATCTGGGGAAGAGGGCCTGCAAAGGAGGACTCTGCTATCACAGGCATTGGG
Organism: Emberiza elegans; assembly: GCA_024865655.1. Lineage (NCBI taxonomy): Eukaryota > Metazoa > Chordata > Aves > Passeriformes > Fringillidae > Emberiza > Emberiza elegans. The sequence goes on along the minus strand of JALJVW010002597.1, from coordinate 18,469,154 downwards.
AGGCTGCAGCACAGAGGCAGAGCTGGGGTCCAGGGCTGGACCAGCAAAGGCTGAAGGGCAGGAGTGTGGAAAGATGCTTTGGCTTGGAATGAGTCACAGATAGGAATGGAGGGCACAAGCTGAGCTGCATGGATGACATTTCCAGAGTTGCTGTCTGCAATAAATGTGGATCTTGCCTCTGCCCTTGGTCTAGTCATCCTCATGGGTCCCATGGAGCCATGGCTGGTTGGAGCAATTTTAAGTCCAAGAGTAAAGCTGGAGCTGCCTGGAGCAGTGCTACGGTCCACACAGTGGGTGACCTCATGCATGTATACACCAGAGAGGTATATCCACCAGTAATGACCCAGGACCTGCAGCTTTAAACTCCAGCTCTAAGTGTTGCATCAGGTTATGTAAAGTTCAGTTGCATCACGCAGTGTTGCACAACGCAGCCTGATGGCAGTGTGCCATCTTCATTCATCGATCAGGTCTCATAGGCCACAGCAAGCTGGTCAGGAGAGAGGTGTCTGCTCCTCAGGGTACCCCAGTGTGGGAAAGCCTCTCCCAGATCACCACACCCTACCAAGATGTGCAGGGGGAGTTGCCACCCAGTTCTCTGTGGTATTTGGCACAGCAGCAGCACAAGAGCCCAGTAGGTGAGAAAGGCATGAGCTGTCCAGGGGGCTTCCTCTTGACCAAAGCTGAGACCGTGTCTTTTTGGTGAGACCCTCTGCATGCACTGCTCCACGGGAAGCTCTGCCAGGCAAAATGTGCCATTTCAGAGCCCAGGACCCACCTCACCATGGTGGTACCAGTGTGGCACCTCTTGCAGGTGGTCTTGGTCAGCCCAGCCCAGCACTGAACCCAGCCAATGTAGCTGCTGCTCCAGGCATTGCTGCCAGGATCTGAAGAATGCATCTGCAGCTCAGCCAAGGATAGGGCACAGCACCAGCACTGCCCTGCTCTAGCAATTCAAGCCATGGACTAATGGGAAGGATGGTGAGTGGCCCTTCAAGGGCCGAAGGTGACAAGAAAACAGTTGGAAATCACAGACCACCAGGAGCATACTTGAAGTTCAAAGGAAGTTTGCATTTATCTCCGGAGAGCCCCTGCTCAACGCTCCTCCCTGGATGTGCTGGGCCACCCATGGTGGCAGGCCCAGCAATGTTCAGTGGATTCGCTGCTATTGTGTGAAATGCTGCCTTCTTGCCAAACGGCGCCCCTCCTCTGCTAAAAGCGCAATCCCGCGATGACCCACTCCAGGGCGCGGCATTGCAAGCAGCGGCCCATCCACCAGGATGAACTGGATGAGAGCCCTGCAGCATGGGAGGAGCTCTTCTGGGAGGGGTGTAGGGACACCTACCTCTGCAGAGAGGTGCTCTGTCCCCCTCCAGTGGCAGAGACCTACAGGAATCAGGCTTAGCTTGGCCAGCTCACCAGCCACAGCCATGTCACGCCTTCCATAGCAGAACGTGGGCATTTTCGCCATCGGGCAATGCCACATGTCATAACCATGTGGGTTCTGAAGCCACCAAGGCATTGTACCACGGAAGTCTTCCGCAAGAAAGGTACTCTCATGTGTGGTCTAGTAGCCTGTGGGAGACCTCAGCCAACCAGACCCTGATCCTGTGCAAATCTTGACATCAGCAAAGGCATGCAAACCTTCATGGCTCCTATATTTACTTGAAAAAAATTACTTTTTGACTTCTGCTTCTTCTCTGCCCAAGATGCTGTTGCTAGAATTGGAGGAAGGAAATCCCCAGTGTCTCTGTATACAAAACTATACATTTGGTCTTGCATTTGCCATGCCTGCATTTTCCTTGTGGAGCTGTAATTGAGCAGGGACATGGACTGGTTTTCTGCAGCCCTACCTGCCCCTGCAGTACATGTACCTTCACGGGAATCATCCCAGTTCTTGTGGAAGACCACAGGAAAGCCCAGTGCAACAGGGATCCACCCAGATTGTGGCATGGAGATGCTCAGGAGGTTCTCCTGGAGCAGCTGCTGGTAAGGTGGTAACACAGCACAAGAAGACATGGACCTAGCTTCCCTGCAGACCAGATCACCTTCACGCAGCAGCAACATCCTCCAGCCTGAGCATGAATTTGGCACAGGGAGGATGAAGGTGAGAGGTCTGGGAAGAAAAAGGAGCCTGACAGGCTGGCACGTCTTGTGATTTTCCTCTGTGCAATGACAGGAGGAGAACACGTCCACACCCTCATGACTTATTTTAACACCAAGATATTGTACACTAGCTGCAACAGGAGCACACACTGGGGAAGAGAGTTACAACCAAGCCACAGCCCAAGTCTCCAGCAGCTATTTTCTCCCTCCAGGAAGGTGCTCTGCTGCCAAAACCTGGTTTTGTCAGGTTTGCTCAGGTGTTGAGTAGGACAAGGGTTTAATAGCAGTCAGTGGTGAACTGTGAGGGCACGCTGAGCTGGACAAGGGCATGGAGAATTTGTTGGACCTACTGTGACCTCTGCTGGCTTGGTCTGAAATTGGTGTCCTGGTTGGCCTTGGCTCACCAGAGTCTGGTGGGAGCTGGGCCACCTGTGGCAAGGCTCTCCAGAGCTTCCCCACTGCTGTCCCTGGGGATGGCTTCCTCCAGAGATGTCTTTGCTCTCACTCCTGATGTAAACAGAATGCAACACCCTTAACACCTCTGGAAAGAAAACTGTCCCTGCTCCTCATAACAACATCCTTCTGTGTCATCCCTGGGCATGCCAAGTTTAAGTGGTGATCTCCCCAGAAAACGATATGGGGTCAGGGAGTGCCACTTTGAGACAGCAGGCTCCCTGATGCCATGGTGTCCTGCTCCAAGTGGACTGGTGATTTGTGGGGTTCCACCACAGGCCATCCCCATCCTGCTACTGGTGTGGCCATCAGAAGGCCTATGCTACAGAAGGGACCTCTTGTGGAGGATGCAAATGGGGCCCTGAGCAACTGTGACCATGAGAGGCCATGACAAGTGCCTGCTTTGGTCTGCTATAGATGGGCCTTGGAAAGGACAGCCCAATGAGCAGAATAGCTCACCCCCTTCAGAGCTGCTGTCTCAGGGTTGGAATCTTGATCCCTTTTTCTCTAAAACCAAAGCTGATTTAAAAGTTTCTGGTGTTTCCTAAGCCTGGCTGCTTGTTCCTGCATCCATGCTGCAGAGTTCTGCCTTCTCAGGGGCATATTGATGACAAATTCTCCTCAGCAGCAAAGCTGCTTAGGAAGCTTCTGCCCTAGCCTCATGTTCCAGACCCTGCACAGCAACCTGTCCTTCCTCTTGGCCCTCACCCCATGTGGTGCCACTACGTTGATGTACATGACCACAGAGACAGTTCATTCATTAAAACAGTTTGGGCTTAAAAAAAAAAACCAAAAAAGCTTCTAAATTAAAGCTTTAAAGCAAGTTTTGTGCCCCTTTATAACCCCCTCTGTGATCCAGCTTGCAAATGACAGCAGTAGCACAACCGAAGGCACAGCCAACCTCAGCATAGGGGAGAGAAACTTCTGGCTATTTTTGCTGCCAGGAAAACTGCAGCTCTGAACTGCACCCTTGGGGGTTTGGGACCCCAGGAGGAGGTGTTGCTTTGCTTCTCTTTAGATCAGGGGTTTGATCTTGCCTATGCAGGCAGAGAGCAGGAAGCTTTCTGTTTTAAAGGAAATCTGAGCTTTCAGTTTAATCCTGTGTTTTTAGGAATGCCTGGATCTTAATCCAGGCCTGGAGTTTGGACTGTTTTAAATGGATGTTGTGTGACATTTCAGAGCTAGTTGCATTTAATTGGTGACTTAGAGTCTGTTTCCACTGCCTTGTATGAAGTTTTAGACTACAGTTTGATGAGAAACACTGAAGCACATTCACTCAGAAACCTCTCTCCAACCTTTACATATAAAAAGAAACATGGAGGGAGAGAGAGGCAAAATCGTTAACAAACCAGTAGGGTGCTGAACCTCACTCTGAAAATAAAAACCAGAGACATATTGGTAGTGACACATAAAGTGTCACAAGTTATTCCCATAAAAGATGCTGCAGAACTAGTTTTGGTTTGTGCTTTTTCCTATGCAAGTTACCTCATCTACAACAACACAAATGTTTATTGTAGCAGAACCTTTTCAGTAATTAAGCATTTCAAGATCAATTCCTTCTGCAGCACCAAACAAGACTGAATGGTCGTACAGATTCAGAGTTTTGCAGTCGTCTGACCTCTCTTGTAATCCAAATACTCTTCATCATAGCGAGCACACCTTCCTCTGGGCTGTTTGTTCCTGATAAACACAGGACAGATTCTTACCAGTGCCGCAATATGTACTGAACAAACATTGTATCATGATCTAAAAATAAAACCTGGTGAAATGAAAAACTGAGACATTTAAACCCCCCCATAAGACATTCCTGGGCTACAAGGATGTCTTTTGAAAAGCCGGGACATGCAGACAAATGACACGACACATCCTTATCAGACAACCTTTGTCCCAGCCCATCAGACTGCTTCTCTCCCATATGATGTATAGTATGGACTTGTGGACTTGACCTAATTGTGATGCTTTAGTAAGAGCCTAGCCTTTCTTTAGCAAAGGGGATTGTCCACACAGACAAGGGGAATTGGTTGGTACACCTCCAGATAACTAACAGTGTCACTGAAGAAAATATTGACAGCACTGAATAAATGATGGTGAAAACCACTAGGCAGAAGGTTTTGTTATTACCCTTACTATTGCATTTGGGTTGCAAAACCACCTAGAAGATTCCAAATCCCCTCTTTAAGTCCAGTGTGCAAGGCTGACATACGTTTGCCAAAAGCTGAGATCTGCTCCAAGCAACACGTGAACTGAGACAGGCAAAATAATGAAGAGCACAGAGAGGGGCAAGGTGATGACAGAGGGAGTTCCCAAATATGTGCTGTGCCCCACTACAGGAGGAGCTGAATTTTCCAGGTCTGAAACAAAACTTGTACCATCAAGAGAGTTATGATGATTGTGACTGAGAGAAAAACTATCCCACAATATCAGCCTTGACCTCACTGAAGCAAAATCCTCTAAGTCCCTGAGGCAGGGTGGAGTGAAGCAGGATAACTTAAGGAAAAAGAGACTCAAACACTCCCAAAACAAGAGGCTCAATAACAAGCAAAGAGTGACTGAGCAGGAAGGCAGTTGTGGGCTCTTGCAGTGGGCTGCAGGCTGAATCCCCAAAGCTGGAAAGTTCCTTTCGGTGTCCATATAAATATTTCTGTAAGTTATTTTTAAGTCTGTGTTTTGAAACAGAAGTATATTTAGATGAGTTAAATGAAAATGTGGTTTAAAGGAAGCTGCTTCTTTAGAAATTTCCCACACTGGGGAAGTCTGGTCAGCCATGCTTGGTCCATGCCAGGGCTGCCCAGTCCCGTGGGCAGCTTTGCAGGCCGATGCCATGTGGCAGCAGCGACACTGTGGGGCAGAAGCAAGGCCACCTCTCTCACTGGGGACAAGACAGCCCTGCACCAGCCCCCTTGTTGACACAGGAACATGGCAGCCCACTGAATGTTTCCATGTTGCTTTTTGATCTTGGCATGCCAGGAGTGGGGTAAGATGTGGTGCAGCACATGAGAGGGGGAAGGGGAAGGAGGAAATCCTGGATCCAGGGAAAGCCAGCTTTCTCCCTCCTGTGAGCCATGGCCGAGTGACTTTCCCAGGGCACAGCAGGGGTCATGACAGTAGTCTCTTCCCAATGCAGTGCAAATCTGGGGTACTCATCACGTGTGGTCTGATCCCAGAGCACTTGCCACAGAATCAGGATGTTGTTTTGGCCCGGCTCCAACCTGGCTTGAGCGGCCAGCACCCTTTCCACAGAAGCCAGTGATCAAAAAAGTTCATGAGATGGACAGCATAGTCCCTCTGCCTGGTCAGTGGACCATGGACCACAGCATGTCATGTTCCACCTCTCTGGAGGTTTCCCTGAGGGAGTTTTAGTAGGCTGCAAACTTATTTTTCCTTGCACATCCCCAGCCATTCTGCAGTACACATGGACAGCTTTCTGTCCCACCCCAGAGAGAACTGCTCTGCAATGGATGATGAAGTCCTCCTACCTGTGCTTAAGGCTGAAGGAGGAACACAATTATTTATAAACCAGTTCACATTAAATAACGCTGGGAGTGACATCATGTAGAAAAATGCTTTTTCTTCCATTTTTGCTTGTATTATCTGTCATCTCATGAGCAGAATTCTCACAAGCTTTCCTGTGGATTTCAGCTGGCTGGGCTGATTTAGGAAAAAGCTTTTGAAGCTTTTGCACTCCTGCCTGCACAGTTGGATGACTTTTTGGGGGAGTTCTGGGAAGTGCACATCCAAGAAAACCTTTCCAGGATTCTGATTTTCTTTTCCAGCTTTTATAGACAGTCCAGCTGGAACAGCAGCATCATGTATGCTATAGTTTAGAAATCTGACCTAGTTCCTTTAATCCTCACTAGCCATGGGAGCTCTCAGAGGGCTCAGAAACTGTGCTCAGCCTCACCAGGTCACTTGCAACACAGGCTTTACAGAAAAACTTTCATCCAAAAGTAAAAACATCCTTTGATGGGTATGAATTTAACCTAAGATAGGGGGCTGGGGAGACTTTAAGCTTAAGCAGTGGCAAAAGTATTATTAGTCTTGTTTCTTCTGCAGATAAATGAAAGTTAAACTCTGTGAGATGCAGCCACCATCACCCATGAGAGCTTTCTCCAGGGGAATTCCATAAAAAAAAGAGCAAGAAATATATTTGCTAAATACAAATACAGGATTAACAGCAACTGACCCTATGGCAAGACCCCAGTCAAGCTGCTGAAATGAAATAAAAAGCTTGCAGTAAGTCCCAGATTCCCTGTTTGCTGTGCTGTGTATCCCCAGTGCTGGAGAGGCAGCATTCCCCAGCTGGTGGGCTTCTGTCTGCAGTAAGGCTGCTGGGGGGGGTGAGACTGCCAAAGTGTTATTTAATCACAAATAAAAGCAATGTTGCTTCTTTCTGCCTCTCCCCAGTGCTATCCTTAGAGGGCCAGAAGTCACCTCTCTGAATACCATTTCTCTTCCCAGGCATCAGTCAAGCATTTTGATGTTCCTTTTATTTTTCCCTCACACACAAGGGCTTTTTTTTTTCCTCTTTTCTCAAAGTGAGGGCTTACTCCTTGAAATAGGAAAAGGCTGAGCAACCCATTTCTAGGTGCCCTTTTCTCAGTATAAGCAGAGGTTTATACAAACAATATTCATGGTCTGTTTGGAGTCTGTTTTCTTCTTACAATGATAGCTGCCACTTAAAAGGAGGAACAGACCTGCTCTCCCTCTAGTCAAAGCCAACGACAACATTTCTTATCCTAAATCACCCTCATCTTTTCCTTCTCTCATAGAAGTGTTTTTCCCAGGCTCCCAGCCTTTCTCAGTAGCAATGCCCCAACCCCCTCTGTTTCTTTTTTACCAGAGCTGGAGACTGTATTCCCTTCCCATGAGAAAATGCCACTATAATATTTGCTGTTTTTTCTTTTTTTTCCCTCTTCCACCCCACTCCTGTTTTTGTTTCCTTTTTACCCCAGTGACACACTAGGAAGAGCTTTCCACCCAGCCATGCCCACTGATACTGAGTGTCCTGGCCAAGCAACTACAGCTGATTTAAGACAAAGTGCTCTGAATGAATGGTTTGACCAGTCCCTTGCCATGCACCTTCCCCCAGACTGGCTTGCTTCTCTGTGCCTCAGGGTCCAGATGTTCCCACCGCCCTCCTCATGCCACCTTTGGAGCAGAGATAACACTGTCCCAGAGAGGAAACCCCGAAGCTTCATCAGCAATGTTGAAAATGCATTTTGAATGCAGTCTTCATCACAAAATACCCAACAGCAGTGACATACTCATCTCATTACTTTGATCAGGCCACTCAAGAATATCAAGTATATAAACAGGACATTTGCTGAAATCAGCTATGAAAACTTAAGACGTGGTCACTGTCTGCCGTGCAACAAAATTCCTGTTCTTAATCCGCACAGGGAAACATTTACAGGATCACTGGAGTTTTGTTTTGCTTGTTTTTAGGCAATGTGAAATTTGGTTTTGTTTCCCAGGTTTCACATGCAGCCAAAGGGCTTTTCTGAAACAAAACAATTACAACCTACAAAAAGATGGGCCCATGGGACATTCTGACTGCACAAAAGCAGAAATATTATACTAACAGTAATAATTTGAATCATGAGAGCATTCAGGGTGAGATGGCCGAACAGAAAGTAACAAAGGTGGATTTTGGAAAGTTGCATAGCTCCTGCTGCTGCTGCAGAGCTGCTGCTTCTTTTGGATCCCTGGTGTCAGGAGAAAACCACCCTGGATACAGGTCACATCATCACAGTAAGTGTTCATACACGTGTACCTGTGCAACGTCACCATTTGGCTGCAGTGAAGAGGAACCCCAATATTTCCATGCATGGCTGCACTCTGCAGAGCCGGCAAGCCTGTGGGGCCAGCCAGGCATGCATTTTTCCCCACCTCCTTCTTTTCAAAGGGTCCTTTCTTATCATCCCCCCCCTCCCCACTCAACCTCCCCATTTCCACATGTTACTGGCATTCAAAGCAAATATTTCTCCCAGACTCTTTGGTCTGGTGTGTCCCCCCTGACTTTTAGGAGGCCCCTTTATCAGGCAAGATCACGGCGAGCCGGGCAAACATTACCTCAGGGGCACCGTGAATCGGGGCCAGGGGTGTGAATAGGCCCCACACATTCTCTCCAGCCTCTTCCCTTTCCTATAGCAACCAAGTTGGGAGCAAGCAGGTCACACAGCCCCTCCGTTGTGTGGAGAGCCCTGCCGGGGCCGGGGGGGCAGCCATTTGGTGGGAGCGGGTCACAGGGGGCTGGATTGGGAACAGGGGGCACAGGGGCAGTCCTCAGGCCTGTGCAAATATGGCAGCGGGTGCCCGGCTTCCTGCTCGGGGCCTGCCCGTGGCTGTGCCCACCCCTGGCGCCTGGCTCTCCCTTCCCCGTTACCCAGCCATCTTTTCTGGTGTGAAAGCTGAGCTGCTCGGCTCCATCCTGGCCTTTTCTGCCCTTCAGAGAGGAAAAAGGAAAACAGCATAACAAAAAGTCCTCTGTGTCGGCCACAGATCCCAATGGAGAGCACCAGGCAAAAGGGAGGGAAGGACCAGGAGGACCCTGGCAGGTCTTTCCACAAGCAGAGGTTCCTCTAGATGGGGATCCTCTGCCAGCAGACCCAGCACAATGTGTGCAGGCCATGAGCCACTGTTCGGGAGGGTCTTTCCAAGGCAACATCCCAGACCAAGGGAGTGTGCCTGCTTCTCCACACCAAGCCCCACATCTCCCTGACAGACTTCTCTGGAAAGCTCCTCAGCCTTGGTACATACAGCAGCACCAAGCTGGGAGACATCTTCCTGTGCCACCTGGATTTTGCATGACAGTGCCTGGGGGCTGGAATCAACTGTGCCTCTCACCAAATCTCAAAGCAATGCAGACCTCACTTCAGCAGTCCCTTCATCCCTCACAAGGTGTAAACACCAGCTCCCTCACAGTACCCAGAAGGTTTCCCACAGCCCTGTGCATGCACTCTCCTGCTCCTTTCCCCACCACAGGACTCTGTGCAGTTTCTTCCCAAGGGAATTTGCAGTGCTCAGTTACAGATTATACAGTGCTCAGCTAAAGATACCAAAGGGCCATCTGTCCTCTTACTTCTGACCTCCCAGAGGTCACCCCTCTCTTGGCACACTTCCCACTGTGAGTGTGGACATAGGGTCTAAACACAGTTACACAAAAAGACAAGATCTCACCCAGCCCCATGAAACTCCATGTCTGGGTGCCCTCAGGGACAGCAGACAAGGCATCACACACCCTGGGATCAGTGACCAGAGACAGCACTGATCAATAGCCTGGGAATGTGAGGCAATACACTTTTTCACAGAGAAAAGGGAAGAGGATGACATTTTGGCTCTGTAAAGCTTTCCCTTGCAAAATATTTATGATCTGATGTGACAGGGAGAGTCATGGGCAAAACTCTACGTGCAACAGCAGCCTCCCTGTGGCTCCACACATAAGGAACAAGAACAGCTGTGCTCAGTCAAAGTGAGCATCAATCTAGCCAAATGCTCTGTCTCCAATGCTGGCTGATAGATGCTTGACGGAGAAGAAGAGAAGAGCAGGCCAACAGTGATATTACCTCTGCATGCTCTTCCAGGCTGATTGTAGCTCAGGACTTCTTGAGACAGAAACCGCTTTCATAACTAAGAATCCTCGAGGGACTGTTACTCCTTGTGTCTGATTAATCCTCGCAGGAGTCACAGATTTGTAGCACTCACTGCATCTTGATGCTTATCCAGAGGTTCTATGAATGACCAACGCCCTTTGCTTTTGTACTGTACATGATTTTTGTTTCAGATGCCTTCCCCTGGCATCTTAAATAAACAAAAAAAACCCAAACCCAAACCATTAAGCAGGTAATTCTTCTTTTGGAAGCATAGTGGTATCTGGGATTCCAGACCAGATTCTTTCACTGCAGACTCCTGGTAAGATGTTGGATACACCCATCCAAGTATTGGATGGGATGCACAGGTACAGGCGCTCAGTCCAGTGTCTTTTCCATCATGCCCAGGTGTAATGGGCCTTGTTGCCTTTCCATGCCAGAGACACGGTTCCTGGGGTTGATATTGTCCTTAGCTGTTTAGGACAGCTCCTGCCTCTGCCAGGGAGCTCTTCCAGGAACTCCTGCAGCATACAATGGCACCACAAATTCAGCAATGTTTTCCTCCCTTTTACCTTCCTCTCCTATTTTATGTTCAGCAGCCCTCCCTTTCAGTCACTGACATGCCATACCTCTCACAGAGGATGGCCACAGATAGATGCAATCCCTTCCTTAGGCTCAGCTTAACCCACCAGAGATATTGAAGTCTAAAACCAGAGATATTGAACAGGACTTTGTCTTCCAGGAGAGAAAGTAGGATAGATTATAAAGGTGTAGGCATGAAAGTGACCCTGCTCAGGTAACACCAGCACTGAGAGATACTAGTCTAAGCCCCTCTGAAAATATCACAGGAAGCATCTCCCATTGTACCCTTAGATTGTTTGCCCCTTCATTAACCAGCCTGACAGTAGGAAAGTTTTTCCCCGTATCATACCTCAAATATTCCTGGATGCTTATGCGTGCTAAGCCTCATACCAGCTGGAGCTTTTCCAGGATCTGTGGTTTTACTACTAAGTATAGAGGGAAACTGTCAATTTGAATTCTCATATGTTTCCAAAATGAGTGTGTTGTGGTTATTTTACTAACATTTTTTTATGTCACGGTAGGAGCCATGAGGCACTATGAATTGTACAGATGGTGAGGAAAGAATGGTCTTCCCAAAATCCTACATGATTCATGGAGAATTAGGATGCTGACAAAAGGTGGGTAGTAGGGAGTAGTAGGCCAGGAAAGTGATAGTGATGGTGACTAACATCCTGAAATCCAGGAGCCATTTAGGGACTCCTACCCACGCCTGAGACCCTCCGACACTCTTGTGGTTTCACAGTCATATATTCCACTTTCTAAAAAAGCTTTCCCTCTCCCCCAAAGTTTGTGCAAGGCCCACCCAAACAACGGAAGAAACTCACTGACCAAAGGAAGACTGATTGCACCCAAAGTGCTGACACACGCACTGCATGACCCAGCCAGGAGCCGAGCATGAGCGTTCTCCTCCGCTCTTGGGAACTCCACAGCTCAGCAAGGGGATGGAAATAACTGTGCGAGAGAAGTGCATTTTTAAGTGGATAGTGCCCCTTCAACAAGTTGCTACGTCCTCTGCTGAAAGATATCTGGGTCTCTCTCAGGGTATTTTGGGTTGTAGGTAAAACATCTGATGCCTTCTGTTGGATTAAGGGTAGGGAAATTTGTCCTTGCAGGGCTGCTCCCTTGCTCTGTGGGAAGAAGTCCACCTCCATCCTAACATCCATAGCCATTCCCACCACATGGCAAGGATTGCCCTTTCCAGGCAATGGAGAAAACCAGGCTTTTGATCATGCACTGAAGACACTGCTAGTCATATCACAAGGAAAAGGCTGGGGGATAGCAAAGAGCAGGAACGGTTTGCAGAATCTGCGACCTGCTCCTCACAGGCCTCTGAGGGCTTCAGAACAGAGGGGATATAAGAAGGAGCAGGTCCTGTGCCAGAGAATGTGGTCTGGCAGAATTTGGGCTGTATACTGCAATCCCAGCTCCACAGGGTGACATGACAGGGTAAGGCAGCACCATGTGTACGGTGAGCTACCAGATGCTATACCAAGCACAACAGGGCATAGTAATACCCTCCAACATCACCCTCACCCACACCAGAGCTGGACTAGACTGCCTCAGTGTAGGATTATTGCCCTGTGCATCCAAGCTTGGGCCACATGGGACCATGGAGAAGGGTTCCTGCTGGTTCCCAACCCCCAGGGAAGCTGGAAATCATCACCAAGAAGGGCTAACCACTACCATGGCATAAATAGCCTCAGCAGAGCCACCCACATTCTTTCTCCCTGACTCCAGGGCAGAAAACCAGGCACTGCCTGGCAATCACCTGTGTTATCTGGGTTTAGGATATTGGCCAAGTTGGTAGATTTGGTGCATTGGCCATACTGCAGGCAGGGCTGGCTGTTCACAGTGCAGCAGGGAGAACGCACTGCTAAAAGGGCACCAGCCTCAGCCACAGAGGGCTCTTGCCAAACTCCTTCCACCAAAAAACCCTTGAAGAAGGATCCTGGTGGAGACAGAAACTCATAGCACTGGCCAAGAGGATCTGCTGGCAGGCTCTTTGTCTTCACAAAGCTCAACAGCTCAGCAAGGGAAATTATCAGGAGACCTGAATTGTCAGATGATGCTCCATCCTAACACAGAGGTGGTACCAGTCACAACTTTTGCCCCGAGCCACACAGAATCTTTGCACGTCCTTGTTGTTCTCAGCTTTTGCCTCTTCACCAGGTATTCCCACAAAAGAGAAAACATGAATTTGGGATTAAAGCACTGGGCTCAGGTCTCCCTCCCCTGCATGCAGCAGGCAAACTCTTCCTTGCCTCAGTCTCCCTTCCAGGACCAAGGCTGACAGGTCCCTGCTCCCTTTCCCTGGGGTGGTGGGAAAAAAAAATCTTATCTGCTGAGGGCTGAGTAGGCATCAGCCCCCATGTTTCCTGATGGGGAGCAGGTTAACACGTAGCTTGTGCGTCATGTTTGCAGTTTATTTAAAATCAAAGACAGGCAGGAGAATAGCAGGGATGCGTTGGCTAAGGGCCACTTATCTTCCACCCCCACGTGTGTAAAGTCTCCATTTGAGGCATCTGCCTCCCCAAGGACACATTCTCTGCTCCTGGACTGTGGGCAGAGCATCTCTTTCCAGCTGCCTCCTGCCCCCTTGCCCTGCAATTGCCTGTGAATGAAACAGAGCTATTATTGCTACTTCTTTTAAAACCCATTTCCCAGAAAAGAGGAAAAAAAAAAAAAAAAGAAAAGAATCCATGTTAACAGGAGCCTTCGGCAAGGCACCCACCTTTGTCTTCCTCCTTCATTGCCACCCACCAAAATCAGCCAGAGCAGTGGGTGGCATTTACAGAATATCTCCCTGCTGAGAAGCAAAAGGACTAGGAAGGTGGCCCAGCTACCAGAGTGGGAAATTCAGTGGTCTGAGAGCACTTGGCCCCAAATTGAAGTGGTTTATTTCTGGTAACTCAGCCACAGCAGCTTCCAGTAATGCTCATAAAGCTCCTTTCCGCTCGGGAGACAGTGACTTCCAAGGGCCATCTCAGCTAGCGTTCTAGTCTGGCTTCCCTTAAAGCGTGCTGGTGGTAGGCTGAACTCCATGAGGGAGCTGAAGCTGACCGAGATCCCACGTGGGGGACACGAGAGATCTCTTAGCAGAACCCACAAGGCACTTTTACACCATGAGTATTGACAAGCCAACCTCATATGGTCTGGCCAGCATCCATGTGTTTAGAGAAAAAGGGAGCAGAATAGCTTATGAACATTGCCAGTTCCTGTCATTCCCAAGATCTGCCTTATCCAGCTAGGAACTCCCAACCTGCTCTGGACAGGTTGCTCACATCAGCTCACTCTCACCAAGCCCAGGACAGGGCAGTGTTAGCTAGGAATAGCTGTGGCTTCTCCTTACATCTGCTCTAGACCTAGTGATGTATGGTGTTTGCATTGTCCCGTGGGGAAGCTGGGATGTTGCCTGAAAGACATCTCTTGGGGAAGCTGCAAGAATAAAACCACAGTACATCAAAGCCCAGCCTTGCCCAGAGCTGTTGCACATCAGATCCAGTGACTTCATGCCATAAGAATGCCACCAGAGCTGCACCAAGTGAAGTGAAGCTGAAGAAGGCACAGCCCAGCCAGCTACCACAAGCCACTCTTTTGCCATGCCAGACACCATCACTGATTGTAATCCTGCTTGTTGCCAAACAGAAACAGGAGGTCTCATCTATCAGAGTCCTGCCTCCCGGCCAAAGTGGAAAACAGTAGCAGTGCACAGCTCTGTTACAGAGCATCAGCTTCAGCAAAACATAACCTCTGCTCCCCACAGCACCCCTTGCTCTCTCTGGGGTTTCTCCTGACTGCATATGTCCAGCTACCTACCATTGCCACAGCTGTGCACTCAGCCCGGAGAACCTGACACTGGCCAAAGCCTCTCCAGATCCTGGCTCCAGTGGCTAAACAGCACCACCTGGGGCACTTTATAAAGCAATTGGCTAATGCTCTTCTTGGTCATTAAAAATATTTCATGTGTTCTGCGCTTAATTATTCGCTGGTTTCAAGGGTTGCACAATGACCCCTTTTATCTGCCTGGAGTTTGTCCCCTTTGCATTTCAGCCTGTGCCCCATTCACCTGAAACTGAAAGCTGTGACATGCCAGAGCCTCTCTACATCTCCTCGCAACATTTATTCCACTATTTCACTGCCCTTATTTCCTTTTCAATCTAATAGGCAGGCCACAGTGCTCCCTTGGTTGAGGCCATGCACGTGCTACAGTAAATTGCTCTGTTTTGCCTCCTGTCCTGTCATTTTGGGGGTCAGAGCTGGCCATGCAGCACAGAGATGGACAATGATGGAGCAGCAAGGAAAGGCAAAACATCTGTCCATGGAAAGCCCACCCAATGAGTACACACAGCATGGCCTCAGCAGCATCCCACTGTGTGAACAAACACAGCAGCAATGCACACACAGACGCAAGCACCACCGTCCAACACCATCCCTGGTGCCAGGGATCTGCCCCTGAACTCCCAGACACAACTTCCCGGTTATCCCCTCTCCTAGGGCACTTGTTCATCTTCCAACCCAAAATCAGGGCAAGGAACATCAAGGAAGTTGTCCCAGCAGATTCCACTTCCCACTCAGGCAGGCAAGCATTGCCAGTTTCCTGGGGTCAGCCAGGGGCTGTTGCTAGCACAGGGAGGAGGGATCCCATTCCCAGCTGATGTGGAAATGATGGGGATCAGCTGAGAGCCCATTTCCACTCCCTCTGCTGCTTCAGGCTGTGATCTGGCCTTTCCTTAGTCACTTTAATGACTGAGCATATCTGAATTTCCTGCCAAGGTTCAATCACAGGGATGGAGAGATAAATAGATGCAGTAAATGGGAAAGGCAAGTGAGGCAAAGGGAGGGAGAGATATATTATCTTCAGCACGTCAGCTTGGGAGAGAAGGTCCTGAGGAAATGAAGGCAAACAAAGCAATATATGCTAGGATTGGATGGCCTTTCCCTCAGGCCAGCCAAGGACTAAAGCTGGGCAGGGAGGTGAGGTACTGCAGTAAGGGAGAAACACAGCCAGAGATCAAAGGACCCCAGTAGGGAAGGAAAAGAGGGAAAAGGTGAATGAGGACGTAAGCATCTCCATCCTCCACACAGACTCCCAGTAATCAGGAGTATGTAGAAGTCTTCAGGCTCTAGACAAGTGAATTAGTGAGAATTAACAGTCAGTAGAGAACAGGTGCCCAGAGCAGCCAGGATGCAGTGCAGGCTTGCAAAGAGCTTGCTGACCACTAAAGTTCATAAACACAAGAGCCCTGTGATGACTCCAAGTACCAGTGGCCCTCTCTCTGGGAAGCCCAGTCACTACAGCACTCGACCCTAATACATGATATTTTCCAGTAAAGGAATTTTCCCTTCATGTCTGTGCCTCTGCCTCACCACTCTGCAAAGGAAAATGCCAGCAGGGATGTAGCCATGCTCTGTGTTCCCCAAAAGGGCAACGAGGCCAGGAGCATGCCTGTCCTTTCGGTCCCTTGTCTGTTGCTCACCCTAAACCAGGATGTCCCTCTTTCTGCCAGTGGCTATTGGTGAGGTTGCCTCAGGCTTCTCAGTAAGGAACTCAAAGCTTCTCCTCATGCTTCTCCACTTCTCTGATCCATTCATGCCACTGCTTCCACCACATTCAGTTTGCACTCTGGGGAAATGAGCCTTGAACTTGTCCTGTCCTCCTGCAGTGAGCAAATTGTCACAGGAATGCTGGAAGTGCTCTCCCAGGTCAGCTTTGTTTGTCACTGTGGTGTTTGCCAAGCCAGGACTCCAGCGCAAACCAGCCCGAGCTTCCACAATCCACCTGCCTTTGCTGTGGGGCCCCATGCCTCTGGCCTTCTGCAGCCCCAGCACCTAAAGGAGAGCAGGAAAAGCTTTTTCTTGGCTATGGAGAGGGACAAAAGACAGAGAAGGTGGTAAAAAGAGAAGAGCTGATGGTACCTGCAGTGTCTTCTCACTATGCAGACTAAGTTCCTTCTGTCTTCAGTTCTGCAAATAGCAACAAACACTGTGCATTGGTATTACTGGTGATGTTTTAATTACTGTTACTAATAACACAATTGATATTAATAAACAGTGCTTCCTGAGGAGTGGAGGAAAGCCCTACAGCAGATGCAGAGGTGAATGAAGTCAAGGAGATGAACCTGGCTGGATATCCCACACCAGCACTCCCCACACCACACTCCACCCCTACTACCTTGCTCTCCCTCAGCCCATGGCCCATCTGGTATCTCCCAAAGAGCGCTGTGGCATCAGGATAGAGTCAGTGTCCTGGGCTCCCTCTCAGCCTGCTGGGAGCCACCACGCTTAGTCTCACTTCACAGCAGTGCTGAGCTGGCTTGGAAACCACTGCGAGTAGCCAAGGAGAGGAAATTAAATCTGAGGCCACTTTACCACGAAGTCTCAGAAGCTAATCAGAGAACTTTATTAAAAAATAATAATGGCGATAAAAAGAGGAAAAAGTAAGCCGCCTTGGAAGCCGTTCAACTGTGAGCAGCTGAGAGCATGGGAGGCCTTTCCAAATGCAAACACAAGCGAGCCTCCTCGGGGCCAAGTTGTGCTCAGGACAGCAGGTTGCAGTTATCAGTCGTGCCGAGGTCCAGCGCCAGATCATTTCTGATCAAAACCAGCCCCTGCTGGGAATGAAACACATCCCCTTGCCACTTTTTGCCAGGATCAGTTCCTGCCTGGACAGCAATGAATGAAAGCATTTCACAGAATCTGGTGGTGCTTATTCCCAGAAGTTTTCCCCTCTGAAGCCAGGGAATCCCCAGTGGCATGCCTGAGGCTTACCCAAGTCCTGCTCTGTGGGCAGCCAGAGCTCTTCCAGCACCTGGTGATGTGGCAAGACCAAGATAATCTCAAAAGTCTTTCATTTTTTAATGTTTTTTTTTTAACTGTTTACAAACAAAGTATTGCTCAGAGGCTCAGGGTGCACACCTGGGGTACACTCCCCTTGATATCACAGAAATCAGATGGGGCAGGTTTGGCTGTCCTCAGAGATACTTGCACTTTGTAACTATATTTCCTACACTCCTTTCCTGGTACTCCCTTCACCACCACTGCTAGGAAGAGTAAGAAGATGGGAAAGTACCACCAATTTCCCTCTAGTCCATTCTCCAGCTGGGACCCAAAACATGACTGAAACCCATTCAAACAGGGAGCAGCCAGGCCCCTCCTGGGTATAAGGTTCCATGGACTCAGAATCTCCTGTCCCAACTATCTGTGGACGAGGTTGATAGGAAACCAAACATCCTGTACACACACAGCATATTGTACGGCAGGGACATGAGCTCATTGCCCATTTCCTCTTGAGCATGTCTGCACCTGCTCTCAGTCCCGCTCCCAGCATGTAAAAAGAGGTGCAAACCAGCTGCCAGCTCATGCCAACCTCTTCATTCCCCAGGCAGCCTCCAGGGAGCAGCTCCCCTCCCCTCTGTCCTTGGGGCACAGTGGAAGCAGAAGAAAGTGCTGTTCCTCTGCCCCAGGGAGAAAGGAAACCTGCAGCCCACACTGCTGCAAGTCCAGGTACTTTTCCAGGGGTTTTCTCCCGTCCAGGCAGCATTCACCAGGCTCAGCCCCCAGCACCTTGCCAGTGTGGCAAGGAATTGCTCCAGCAACTGGGCTCACCCCTCTCCCCTGGCCCAGAGTCCTGGAGAAACTCATGGAGTCACAGGAGAAGGAGAGAGCACAGGCACTTTTAGGGCAAGGAGTTAACAGGCACTGAAAACCTGAGACAATCCCCTTGGATAAGGGAAGGGACACTAGAGTCCATTCAGTATGTCTTGACCACTATTTATGAGGCTCTCCCCTGCCGTCTCTGCTTTCCTTTGGGCCAACCCCAGCATGAGTCCTGTTATTTCCACCGTGTGGTCCATTACACAGCTGGATGTCTTGGACGTTAAAAGCAGCTCTCATGGCTAAATTGACTGTGCTGCCTAATCCTTCATCACGGCTGGGAGTTTTCATCTTGAGGGAGAAGTGACAGAGGTCACTTCACTGCCTCTGTTAGGTTAAATGAGAATCTCTCTGGGGCTCTCCTTGAAAATCAGTCATCTGGGAGCTGTGAAGTGCCCCCAGGGAGGCATAAGCAAGGCAGAAGGGAGCAGAAATCTTACCCACAGACGTGGAGTGCATCTCAAGCACTGATATTGAATAAACCCCAGGAGCAAATTCTCCCTTTGCCCAAGGACACCCTCACAAGGGAAAACACATGCATAACTAAGTCCTGGAGGAGACTCTGCACCAAAAGCCACAAGATATTCCTTTGCCTGCAGCCTGCCTGCAGCCAGAAAAGATACTCGCACCTTCACTGAAAGCCCACCAGGATTTTCCTTTCCTCTGCAGCCCACTCTTCCTAGCAGAAGGGGCCAAGGTAGGGAAGCTGAAGTCGCTGCCACAGCCCCTCAGGCTCTTTGTGCCCCTCCACCCTGGTCCCAGTCTTCAGGAGATCATTATCAGTTGCAGGTGACTCCCGGATTACCTCTCATCACCCTTCAGGCTCCTGACATCGTGCATTCATTACAAACCTCCTCCCTTCAGGGGCAACCTGGCTTTCCGGACCCCCCTGCAAGTTTGTCAGGGATGTTGGGACACAGAAGGGGTGGTGGAAGACAGAACCAATAGTCCATGAAGTGCTAATCCTGGGATTAGCCAGAGTTCAGAGGTTAATTGCAAAGGTGTGGAGAGGAAGAGGGGAGCACAGGGACCAGGGGTACACCCAAAATGACTCCTCTGCCTAAGCAGCAAGCCTGCCCCAGGTGGGCTGCAGTTTCTGAGAGACAGTGTGAAGGAGGCAGTATTCTAGGATGAGGTGATCTCCCACCTGTGA
Organism: Emberiza elegans; assembly: GCA_024865655.1. NCBI lineage: Eukaryota > Metazoa > Chordata > Aves > Passeriformes > Fringillidae > Emberiza > Emberiza elegans. The sequence goes on along the minus strand of JALJVW010002597.1, from coordinate 18,449,621 downwards.
TCAGAAGGGCTCATCCCCCACAGTTCCTGACCCATCTCCAAGCCACTGAGCATCTCCTAAGCCCCAGGTCATCAAACTAGCACTGTTTCCCCCACAGGGGGGTGCAGAAACTAAACCCACGGGAGACTGTGCACGGCTCTAATACAATCCAGGCTGTGCATGAACATAAAATGGGAACGTGCAGGGCAGCTATTTCTGAGGAAGGAGGCAGGATTTACAAATCTTCCCACCCAGACTGATTTCTCAGACATCTCTGTGGCAGACAGAGGCATCCCGCAGGGAGATCTGAATGGGCTTGCAAGCAGGAAGAAGTATAAACGCTTCAACCTCAATTCATTATCAGAAAACATCACTAATTTGCTCCAGCACAACCCTACCAAGTGCGGGTTTTTTTGCTTCCAGGCCATAAAGTGGCTATCTCTGCTGGATACACTCTTGGATTATGTAGCTTTACCCACTTGTGGAGAGCTGCCTGTGTGCCCAAGCGTGGCAGAGGCAGCCCTGTGCTACCCACTGAGCCCTGCTGGTCTTAAGGGGAAGAGGGCAAGAGAAGAGGGCCCCTCCCCAGGGTCTCCAGGCAGCAGCTCCTGGGGAGTTAGTGCTGCCAGCCCACCAACAGGTTCCTGGCATGCCCCTCACCCGCCCCATTGCTGCTGCATCCCCAGGGCTTTCCTCTGGGATGTCATTAGTCAGAAACTGCAGCATATGACCACACATCTGGAAGGAATTAGATGACAAGAGCCTCTGCCAGCTGTCTTCATTTAGGTTTGTTCATACTTGGAAGCGCTCTGCAGCGTGATCTGTAAAATAAAAAGCTGTGCTGATTGACACGAGCCAAGGGTTTCCTCTGAGGCACTCCCTGCCCCCATCGCTTCGCCCAGGACGACATGAGCAGTTATTACATCCCGGAGGCTGGCTGCGCACTAGGAGGAGGTTGTGTAAGAGTAATGATGGCACAGCTGTTAACCATTGCCTTTCTCCATGGCAGAGCATGGCCAATTCCAGCATGGACAGGGAGCCCACGGGAATGAAGCCCTCGCTGGCAATTGGACAGACCCAATGATACGACCAAACATCACCACCTAAGGGGCATCCAATGGATATTTGGGACAGCCCTGCCGGGAAGCCAGGGCCTGTCCCTCAGGACTTCACCCAATGCTGTGTGCTGCAGTATGGGCATCCCATTGGCTGTAGGGCAGCTGGTTCCTTCCCTATCCCTATTTCTGTATGTTGGGCTTCTCCAGCCTCCTTCCCAGACCCTAGTGACCCCTGAGCTCATGTGTTTTGTTCTGCTCTGAGAGGGAGGAGAGGCCCCTACTGCAGTCCCCCCAGTCTGGAGGCCTGGCCTCCCTCCAGCAGTTCCCACCAACCTCCATGTGCCAAATTGGGACAGCTGGGCAGGTTGTGCTGCCTCTGCTGTAAAGAAGGAGATGGGGAGAAGGACACCAGTGTTGTGGGACACATGAGGCACTGAGGAACATAGCAGACACCATCCTAGCAGTGGTCTGTCAGTGGGGTTGGACACATGCCTGCAACAACAGTGCAGGCATTCCTCATCTGTGAGTTCAGTCTAAATACCCCAGATACCTGCAACACCACTGAGCTCAGGAAGTGCTGCAGAGCTCACTGGAAAAGCAGATGAAAAGCTTGGGAATCTCCCTTTTTCATTCCACACACCAGTTTCCCATCTTAAGCTGTTTTTGCAGGCTTGCCTCTGGGAGATTAACAAGGTCTGGGGTCAACCAAAGGAGGCTATCAGGAGAGTAGTGTCTAAGCTTCACTGACTCTTCATGGATTTGTCAACAGACTTTGGATCAGCTGTTCCCAATCTAATAATCCAAGTCCCACACACGAAGTGAGGGGCTGCTGGGAAAACAGCTGATCTTTTTTTAGGATCTCCCAGGGTTGGATCCTTCCCTCAAAAGATTAAGCAGAACAGGAGCAGCTAACTGCTGACATTGAGTCCTTCCCAAGAAACAGGACGCTGGGGTGGGGAAGGCAATGAAGAGGTGTGATGCTGCCAGAGTATGTACTCCTGCAAGAGCACCATGTGTTCACACAGCCAGGTAAGCCTCCCTCAGCTTCTGCAGGGCACCCACAAGCAGCACAAGGGGCTCACAGCAGAGCCAGGGTGATTGTCTTGGCTGTGTGACACATGATCTCCCAAGGAGGCTGCCATTGCTGGGCCCCCGCCAAGGGATTGCGTTCCTAAGGACATGGCTTCAATTAATGTATTTTCTTCCCCATTTTGTTTAAAATTGGGGTTGAGTTGCTTCTAAACAGATGTGTTGGGGTAGACAAATATTTGTGCTTTTGCTGGCTGCTTGTTTGGCATCCATGCCTGGCCAATGCTAAAATATTCCTTCCTCCCACAGTCAGTGAATGAAAAGCACCTCAGGGGATGTGGTGGGCACCCTCCACTCAAAAGCCCAGAGAATCACATTCAGACAGGTCCCTGCTGCCACAATGCCTTATCTGCAACCCTGGCATCTCCCATGTCAGCTACATGCTATGGAAGCACAGGAAACAGGAAAGCAGTTTATCCCTTAGGAAACCCAGGAAAAGAGTGCCCAGCACTGGGAGGAGTGGACAGGAGGCCAGGGAAGGATCATCCTTGTGCAGGAACAGCAAGTAAACCTGTCCTGCAGCCCACACTGAGAGGAGCCAGACAAGCAAACCCCCATCACAGGGGTTCCACTGGCCCCTCTCAGGGTGCACAGCCCCACAGAGCCCCAGTGACCCAGGGTTTTTTCATGCCCCCACTCAGCCAGGTAACTGTGTCAGGACTTGCCCATTCTGTGGAGGTGGATGGCTTTGGAGATACCCCGAGCTGCAGGAAATGTAAGGGATGCACTGGAGAAAAAGACACCACACCAGGGGGTGGCAACAAGGCCAGCGCCTTCTGTCCCTGTGCTCACTGCAGGGATAGAACCCGCAAAACACAGCAAAGTCCTCAGGGACTTCCACCCACTCAGCGACATTCTCAGCTCTGGCTTGTCCAGGAATGTGTCCTGGGAGACGATTTCCAGCTGCCTGCGAGGAGGCTTCTCCGCACGCAAGCCCTCGAGCCGGGCGCTGGGAAATCCCCGTGCTGTGGGCCAGGACCCGGGCGCTGTGACTCAGAGGCTGCAGGTGGTCGGAGGGCCAGCTGACGTTCGAGCAGGACGGAGGCTGAGCCCGCGGCTGCGTGCCTCGGGAGCGGCGCGACACAGCCCGCGGCCCAGCGCCGCTGCGCCAGCGCGGCCTGCGCGTCACCGCAGGGGGGGAAACCTCCGCCTGCCTCATCCTTCCTTACGCTTAGGAGGCGTAAGGAATAGCATCGTGCAGTTCCCGCCTCCTTCCTTCCTTCCTTCCCGTGCAGACACAGACCTCTTCGTGCTGGCAGAAAACCGCAGTCAGTTTCGGAGCTGGAAACGGGGCTGTCTCCACAGCCTGCAGCCTCTTAGCACGCTTGGCCGCTTGCAGGGTTAAACACAGCCCCCTGCCCCCACAAGTGGTCTCACCAAAGCTCCCAGAGCCTGACACGCCACCTTGACTCTGCAACAACCTCATACCAGTGGAGAGAGCACTAAACCGACTGCTCTGGCGCAGCAACCTCATCCACCCGTACCCTGTCACACGCCTGGACACTCACCCGTGATGCAGACAACCAAGCTAGAAACAATCCTAGCACATCCTCTGGCTCTGAGCCTGAGGCACCATGGTGGGAGGAAGACATTTCAGCACTGCAAGCTTCTGTTCCCTTTTGCTAAGGGATAACCCATGATGCTATCAGTTCACCCCAATGCCAGGCTAGCTAAGCCCTCCCTGCCTCCTGCGACCTTTTTCTCGCTCTCCCCCGTTTCCCAGGTTCCTCTTTTCTCACTTACCAGGTCCAGATGCTTAGGACAGACCTGGATTTCAAAGGACAAAGCGCACAACTCAGGCCAGTCCCTGGATACCCATCAGCAGCTATTTGGGTCTCACTCAGGGGGCTTATTCTTGCTGTTGGCTTATACAACAACCAAACCCTCAAATCTGTGGCCCCACAAGATGAGGTGTCATGATCTTGAGGAAGAGAGACATTTTACACTAGTCACTTGACAAATCGTTTGAGACTACAGTAAAATTCACCCTTGAGCCATCAGCCCAGTGCTCAGCACCTCAGCAGCATGCCAAGCCATAGAAAGCCCTTACCCAAAACTGCAGAGTCAGGAGCTGGCCCAGGAACATATCTCCTGCTATGCTTTCATGTAGGGTTTTTGAGTTTGATGCCAACTCTTGGACCCAGGTGCTTCTAAGCTTCCTCTGATCTCTGTGTCAGCTTCAGCATCTCTCCTATATTATTTTGTCTTCCATCATTTCTCTGAAACAGGATCCGGTCTTGTCCTCCAGCAGCAGACCTGAGCAGATGAGATACCACAGAGCTTCGCCTCAGAGACAAGCGAGTTATTTTCAAAAGCAGTTTAGATGCCAAGCTGATCGTGTGGGTCTGGCTTGCAGTGCTTTCCCACTGGAGGTCTGCCCTAGGCCTGATATTGAGGTGATCACTCACCCTGGAGTTTAATGCAGCTCCCACAGACTCAGCTTCCCATCCCTGGAAGTGTCCAAGGCCAGGCTAGAAGGAGCTCTGAGCAAGGTGTCCGTGCCCATGGCAGGGGGGTTGGAACTAGATATCTTTAAGGTTCCTTCCAACCTGAAGCATCCTGTGAATCTGTAATTCTATTATTCCATGACTGGCTTTTGGCAGTGGATGGATCCAAACAATAAGAAATGGGAATCAGTGGCAAGGAAGAAGTAGTGGCTGGTAGGATATGCTGGTTGAAGGCAAACAGTTGGCACTTGTGGTCAAGCTGGTCAGAGGTGCAGAGCCAGAGGGTTAGAATGGTCCATCTCAATGGGACACAGAGCAGCACCAAACTCCTCCTTGCTGCTCCAACTGCATGGCAGCCCAGTGCCACCAAGGCTTTGTCAGAATGTCCACCTAGCTCCCTTCCCTTTGTCTTTACTGAAGTCTTACCTTGTCTCCTCTGCCTAGGAAGGCCAAGGGGAGAGAACAGTGGTATAGCAATCTCAGTTACAGCACTATAGCCCAGCAACACTCTGCAGCCTCCTAACTACTCCATATAAATGCCACAGGCTCTAGAACGGGTTCCCACCAACTGATCATGGCTGGGACCCATCCCTTCACCAGGCTCTGCCTCTCTAGTCCTCCAAGTTCAACATGTCAGGAGACCAGTCCACCTACCCCTTGCTGTCCAACTCTTAAGCCCTTAAGTATGCAGGTGCAAAGGGGTGACATGTAAAGGTTTAAAGAATGCTCCTGCTGATCCCAGTCTGGGTCAGCACTGGCTCCTTCCACAGATGGGCCTTTGAAAAAAAGGCCACAGAGCCCAGGAATATTCAGTTTCTTGCCTGCACTTCAGATAATTGTGGGCTCTCTCCTGATCCCACCAGCAAAGACATGGGCATGTTGTGGGTGTGCCCCAGCAGCACATCTGTAACACAGCTGTGCACAGCTGGCAGCATCCCGGGCCTCCTGAGGGCAGAGGTATTGCCAGTCTGTGTGCGCTGTATGGGCTGTTCCTCTAACTCTGAGCAAGGAGCTGGTGACCCCTCTCAGCCTTTGAGACAGGAGCTGGCAGATCCTCTGTGGAGAATCCCACTCAGCAGGACTTGGTGTGTGGATGTCACTCCATAGGAGTATCCAGTTAGGAGGGAGGATGGTGGAGAGACATTGCTTTTTCCCAAATCACACAAGCTCATCACAGTGCCCCAGACAGGTCAAACTCCAGAAAGCGCTTCTCCCCAAACACCCACCAGGATGAATTCCTTTCCTCTTAGCAGAAATGTCTCATGATAAAACAGGACTTCCCTTGTTTCCTTAATACCTGTGATTTAGGGCTTTGATTGCCCAATGCTTGTGTGATGGGCTTGAAGGGAAGGGGAGGGAGGTCAAGCTGGTGTCCTCAGAACTTGATGACCATCATCCCCAAAAAGCCTCAAGCATGTCTTGGAGATCTGCCCTGAGTCATTCCCAGTTGAACTCAACATAGCAGTACAGTAAACATCCTACTCCTCAAGGCAGCAGCGTCAGATGCTGACTGTCCTGACTGGCTGCTCACATCCACTACTCACGTATTACTAGAGAGCACTCACAGATCTGTCGCAGCATCAGAGTGGGATTGGATTTTTCCAGTCTGTTGTGACTCACTGGTGAGCAACTGGGGACGTGCAGATTGTGTCTGGTGATGTTGTGACATGCGCTCACACATCTGGGGAAACAATTAGATCTGTGGCCAAACTCTAACCTCAGCCTTCCTCTGTGGTCCCACACTCAACCTGGAAGCCAGAGATCGAGGCCATAGTCTGGCCTTGCTGAGCCCAGGTTGGGGAAACCTCCAGTTTGAGGACATTCCTGGGACAAAAGATGTTCATTTTAGCCCTTACCAACCAGTACCTTACAGGCACCCTGAATGTTGGTGAGATGATGAGAGGGGGAAGGATGCTGCTGAGGCTCAGCTCCCAAGGCTCCCAAGGATGCTGCTGAGGCTCAGCTCCCACCAGACCCTGTGGTGCATGTCCTCAGGGTGCACCATTCCCATCCCCAACTGCCCCTATCATTCTCCCCAGATCCTCAGCCCAGTGGCATGTCAGGCAGGGCATTTTCCAGCAGGTGTAGCTCCTCATTCCTCAGGAGTCCCATGCTGGACAGGCAGAGATGAAATACTCCAAAATTTGCTCATAGAAGACCTTTTCCTCTCTCCTTTGCCTTTCCATACCCTCCATCTCTCTCTCCCCACGTCTGACAGCCCTCCTGTACTCTCAAGGAGGAGGCAATGATAACAGCAGAGCTGGATAATATCACCTCTCTGATGCCCAGAAAGCCTTTGGTATGCTTGCTAAGTGCTGTCTTGGGGAAGCTGCAGTCCATTCTCAGGCAGGCTGACACACGGGGGAGGGTTTCTGCTGCCTGGAGCTCTGGCAGGGAGGATTTGGATTCTCCAGACTGGGCAAGGTGTGAGCAGACTGGGCCCCTGCAGATAAATTCCAGGGGTGAGATGGGGTGCAGCTGCTAAGGAGCAGGGAGGGGGCGACCGCCCAGCTTGGCAGGGGAATCCTTCTAGATGAAGAATGGCTGTAGTTTAAAAAATGCAAAGTTTTCCCATATTTCCCTATCAGTACATTGTCTACTCTAGCTCAGTTAAGGTCAGACCTTGGTGAGCACACAAGACACAGGACAGGCAGCGGCAGGGCAAACCCACACACCCTCTGGCAGTGTCACCATCACCCACCAGCTCACACCAGTGAATGATCCTCCCTGGCTGCCAAAACACCACTGATTTTTTGTGGGGAGAGCTGCTGCAGGGCCATGGGATAGATGCTGCCTCCTCCCAGTTTTGCCAACAGTAAGGTCAGAGAAACCCAAACCTGTAAACAGACCACATCCATTTTGAAAAAATCTTTCCATCCTTCCTAAAAGGATATATTGAGAAATCTGCTCCTCTGCTGTGCATCAAAGCTAAAACCAGGTAAAATCAGGCTGTCCTGGCAAAGCTTGCCCTGGCTATTATGGCTTAGCGCAGCTAGGGACCTTTGGTTTGGGGGTTTCACATGATTGTCTTTCAGCAGCTCTTGAACACGCAATACATGAAAATAGAGAGCTGCTCAACCTCTGCTCTCCACAGAGGAAGCAGAAGTGAGTGTTTGCAGGCTGCTTTTAGAGAAGAGAAGCCCACCCAAGCCCAGCCCTCAGCCCTCCCCTTCACTCCTCGCTAGCGAAAGGGCTTGCTGGGCCCCAGCTGTCTCTCCACCCCAGCTACCTCTCCAGATGTTGGTCATTAACAGGGACCAGTGTGAAGCAGGGCTGGCCTCTGGGAGCAGCCTCCCTGTGCTGTTAGTGGTAGTGTGTGTGAGTGGGAGTGTGTTTGTGCAAGCCAGCCTGTGTGTGTGCAAGCATCCATCCAAGGGCTGCATCGACTGCTCCTTTGGCCTGCTGCCGGAGGTGAAACGTCTTTCTTGCACACTCCTGCTCTTGGCTTTTTGCTCACCCTTGCCCCCTCGCTGTTTTGTAAAGCCTCTGACTCGACAGCTGAACTCTCCGGAGGCCAGGAGCTGGAAGTGGCCCTCCTCCTGCTGTGTTCACATCCAGCACACGGTGCTTTCTCAGTGCACAGAGGTGCCACCTTCTGATGCCATTTCTGCTGTACCCATTTGGCTCTTGTTCTTGTCAGCCCACTCAGACACACACAAGAAGCCTAGCCTTCTGATTCATCTGCCATGGGTCCTGAGGAAAATCAATCTTCAGCTTTTGTTTTCAGAGGATGGAGTGGGAACTGTTTACTCAGTGAGATGATTGAGTCATTTTTTTCTCCTTTGCACCAGTAACGGAAAACCATTTCAAAGGGAAAGGAGTGGGACCGGATCTGGCATCAGACAAAAGCTGAATGAACCCAGACAAGAATCAAAGGCAAACAAAGCTTTTGGGTGGCTTGTCCATAATACTGATCAGTCCCAACCCAAGTTCTCTGCCACCCCAATCAGGAAAAGATTCTTCATTGAGGATAAAGCCACAGCCTAGGAATCCTGGCTCCTCATCCCCTCTCCTGGCCAACCTCAACCCCTCCTGCTGCTAGGATATGATTTCAGCAGTCCTGCCTTCCAGGGGCCTGCTTCACCTCTTAGGTCAATTCATCTCCTAATGCTGGAAGGGAAGCTCTGGAGTCCTACTCTTAGTATTTGGAAGAGCTTTTGTTCCACCCACTGAACCCTGCAGGGGCTGTGGAGACACCTAGGGATAAAGCAAAAAATGGCACTAGCTTTGTCCATACACATGACCCCTTCAAAACATGGACACAGGGTCCTCAGCTCATGCCCAGCTTGATGCCAGCAGGATTTGAGGTAGAGCACTTCCATCCTAGGAGGATAGAGGAAGAGTCTTTGACCCAAATTGAAAGTAAAGTAACATTGTCTCTAATATGAAGGTTTTTTCTCCTCAAATATTTGTCTGATCCTAAAGTCTCCTCCATCTGGCATTTATGCATTGCAGCAGATGCAGCCAGAGTATAGCAGACACTGGGTGGCTGCTTAGGAAGATGAACAGAGACTTGTTGCCCTTCTTGCTTGCAGGACCCATGGCAAACACTGCTGTTCAGTCATGGGGAGCAGCACCTGGGAGATGGCTGCTTGTGCTCAGTGGCTGATTTAGCATTTCCAAAACTTTCTTGCCACAGTGGGTCAGTAGTCCTAGGGGTGGCCTCAGCTCCCACATGGGCCTCTTCTTGCAGCAAAAAATAAAGCAGATATTGCAAAGCCACGGACAATGTATTTTACAAAAACCTGTGTTGCTGAGCAGAGATGCAGCTGGGATTGACACCAGTTGAAGTCTCCCTCATTCCCCCTTGGCTCTGTTCCCAGATACAACAAGTTGTATTCAAGGGGCTGAGGGGTCCTGCTGCCAGATCTGCATCCAACAGAACATGCACAGGTGCAACCCATGGTCGTCTAACCCCCAGGATGGAAATGTCATCATTCACTTCACTGGGTGCATTTCACTGCTCTCCAGAACCCCACAGAGCGACTCACTGACATCATTGCTATGGGCGGGCTTGGCACAGGCAATGGGGATGAAGCCCAGACCAGCCAGCAGCCTGGGGATGGTCAGCAGGGTTTCCACATTTTAGTTCTTCCTCAGAAGTCCATCTTTTCTGCTTAAAAACCTCAAGGGCCCTCTTTAGCTCACCAGTGCAATAACTGTGACTGCTGCTACGTATACAGTTTCAACACACTTACAGCAAGACACCCTGGCTAAAGGAGCATCCAGCTGGAAATTCTTCAGCTGATTCTGCTATAGGCAAAGGGAAATAAAATGAAATTAAATGAGTCATCCATGCAGAGCCCATCCTTTTTGTTGAGTTGACTGTGAAATACAAGGTTTTTACCACTGCTAGAATACTACCAACAACTCACAGCAGGATTTTGGATGTACACACATCTGTGCTTCCCCAAAGGTACCTGGACAGCAGGCAAGTGGGATGGGCAGAGAAGAAAGGGAAAGGAGGAGAAGGAGAAAGAGACAGGAGGAGAGACAGCTGGATAAGCACAATAGCAGAGCACTGCTCAAAAAAATGAACAGCAGAGAAAGAATAAGGGTTGCCATTATAAATTAACGTTATCTCATCCCACACTGGTCTACAGAATCCATTAAGGAGACAAGAGGCCACAAGAGTCTTTCTCCCAGTAATGTTGCTTTTCAAAAGGAAGTTAAAATGAGCACAGATTTGACTTTATCTGGAGCAAAATGCACACACCAAACAATGGTGTTGTCCATGAATAGCCAATGAGAGTGGCTCTGCATCTTAACACTTGAAAAAAAGAGAAAAATGAAAGCTACACATAACAAAATAAAGAGGATAAACATAATTTGGCCTAATGATCAAAATAACTAGCTCCTCCAATAGACCAACAAACTGATCTATGTGCACATTATCACAGAGCAAGATATGCTTGAAATGAGGAGAGATTTCATGACATTTTGGAAAGTGAGATGATGAAGACTTACACACACAGTTTTAGTCAGGATACTATGAACAGGGTTTTATTTTCTTATGAAAAATACCATTGGACTCATTATTGATGAAGAGGAAGATCAGAGGCCTGTTATCTCAGCCAAAAGATTGCACTTCCTACACCCTAGTTTCTCCTAGTACTAGGATGTGCCATTGGGTTCAGCAAGGGAAAGTGCCAAATCTTGAATCATCAGGACTTCCTGTTCACTCCACAGTGACTCAGAAGACATATTTCTAAATTCTATCCACTTCTTGTTTCCCTTTTCACCATGCTGTTCATATTAGATAAGGGTAGTCAGGCAGAAAATATTACACAGCCTGATTTCTGTTACCTGGTGTGTCAAACTAAAGATCCATTTTGTTGGGATTTTTTTATTTCACTTGCGTGTACTAGTAGGCAAAAAGGCTTACTAAGTAACTTTGCAGTGCATATTTTCTCTATGAGATTCATCTGGTACAAGATGATTTCTGGTACAGATTTTTTTCTGTGTGGGAGACTGACGTGTCTGGACTGCATCTTACCTGATATTTCTCAGCAAGTTTTCTTGCTGTTTTTTTAATTGAAAAAAAATCAATTTACTGGAAATTAACAGCTTTGTAGAAATGTATCAAGGCTGACAGATCACATGGGTGAAGGTTAGGTCTGCAAGAAGGATGCAGGAGACCCAGATTCACAGTCTGCATCAAATGGACCAGAGAGGCTAATTCATTACACTGCTGTGGTTCCTCTGCCAGGAGTCAAATTCCTCCCTTAAGGAATAGTGAATGCCTTACATAGCATGAAACAGCTCCTTGGGAAGAGGGAGACTACTTCCACACAGAAACTTGCAGGATGGGAAAAATGTCTGGGACACTAAAGACTGAGATCTCAGTCTCTGCTTCAATCCAAGCAAATATTTAAGCAGCTCTCACACAGCATCTTCAAAATACTTTGTGCCACATTGCCCACAGTACTCTGGGTGGCCACTGCAGTGACCCGTGCCTGGCAGGTCTGACCTGAAGCCCTGCTCATGTATCCTTTCACTCAGGGGATTAGGAAGGACAGCTGAGCTGCTCCCAAAGCACATAACCAGTTGTTAAAAGAGTTGAAGCAAAGTGCGGAACCCTTACAGGGTAGTGAATGATGACCACAGATATCAAAAACTGTTTCACTTCATTGCTGAGAAAACAACAGGGCCTAAATCACCTGAAAGGCTTCCACTGGCACCCCAAAAAGCAGACAGGATTTCAGGTGCTTCAGGCTTCCCACCAGAGGCCCTTCTCCTCAGAGGCCATGGACAGCACCCAGTGGCCCCAAGCAAGTATTTTACTTCATCATCCTCCAGACAGTATTGCCTAAGCAGGTTCCCAAGCTGGTAAACAGCTGTCATCTCCACAAAAACTGAAGAACAAAAGATAGACTGGAGCAAATAATAGCACACTGTACACCCACTCCTCTCCATGAGAAAGCATACGGTCCACAAGCCACATCCTGGTTGTTCAGCCCTTGGTGTCCCAACACGAGGGCAGCGAGTGCAGCCCCCAGCGCCAACCGTGCTCTGACACCACCAACAGACAACAAGCCTGACTACCACAGCCACCACAGCCCTGCAGGCCAAGACACAAACACAAATCCCCTGGCATTTACCAAACCACCAGAAGGATGCACTGACTATGAAGCTCAGACCTCGTGTCCTTTTTCTCTACCAACCTATACCTGGTGGTGTAAGAGGCCTCCTCTGGAGCTGGACATCAGCTGTGGAGTTTTTTTCATGAGAGGACCTCTCTGCTCACTGCAGGGCTACAGAGCCTCTGCCTGCCTGCAGGTGCCCTGTGGTCAGGCACAGTCTGCCATTGTGTGGGAAGCTTGGCTATCAGGAGAGCTTTGAAAGCTGCTCCCAGCTGCACCTTGGCAAAGCTGCTTTCTGGCAGAAGGAGTTCCTCATTGCTAGCTGGTTGCCATAGGCTAAGGAAGGCTGTACCTTCCTGGTGTTCCTCCTGGTTTTCTTCCCCACTCCTGGTGCTAGTCCTTGCCCAGCCAGCCAGCATCCCTTGCTGCTTTGCTTTAGGGGCAGTAGCTCCTGGGCTGCAGGACCAGCCCTCCTGAGTGCAGTAAAGCTCTGTGCAAGGCAGGTACCCCCTGGCTCTGCCCTCCCCAGCCAGCCCCATACTGTTCCAAAAGCCCTGTTGGCAGAGTGCCTCTTGGCTCCTAAGAAAACATCCCCTCGGGAGCTGTTCCTAATTGGTGGTTTCCTCCTCTTTCTCTTACAGCACTGAGTTTTGCTTCCTAGCTCATATTTTATAAGGCTGTTTTTTAACAGGCTGCGCAGGCTGCCAGACCTGAGTCTACCTTCAAACTACTGAGAAAAAAACATCCTGTCTGCAAACCAGAGGATAGATGTGGCTTTGTGTCTGGATGTGGGCTGGGCCAGTGGGCCCATCCAGAAGCCAGTAAGAGCTCTAAACTTTGAGGTTTCAGGCCTTCAACAATTTGAGTGGCACCCAAGTATCACTGCAGCCCAAAGAACACAACCCAGGGTGGTTTCCAATGTGCCATGGCATAGTGTGCGTGATGGGTGTGAAGGGCAGGAACGATCTTCATAGACTGTAAACATCCCATCATTACTATATCCTTCTTCTCCAGGGATCACCAGCTGGGACAGGCAACAGATGAACCTGAAAACAGCCCTGTCTGAAATGCAGACAGATTTTATTGCTGCACGCCCCAGCTGCTGAGGGAGGAATGATTACACACAGGTGATTTGCCAGGACATGGCATACACACAAGAGGAGACTTCTGCTGCCTTCAGTAGGCCAGGCATAGAAGACAGAGGCTGGCAGAAGCAGCATGGTCCCCTCTAGCTGCCTTGGTCATTTTTGTCTCTGTCCCACCCCTACAAACCACCCCAATGTCCCTTAAGAACCAGGGACACTGATGTCCCCAAGGCTACTTTGGCCCTTTCCATCTGTGTGGGGATTTGTGGGGTGGTCTAGGCAGCAGAGTTGATATACTGAAGCAGAGCACCCACTGCACATCAGAGGCAATTGGGCCGGCCAGCATCTTTCTCTTTGTGCTGAGAGCAAGTGCTGGCTCTGGCAGGGCTGTCACAGCAGCAGGGCCCATGCCTCTCTCCAGCCAAGCTGCCACTTGGCTGAACAGCTGAATTCCATGCTCACAAGGCAGGCAGGGATGGAGGCACATGGCTATGGTTGATCAAAGCCACAAGTTATTCTTCAAGAAGAAGCCCAGGCTGAATTGTGGTGGTAGTTGCAGTTCCAGATTCTGGAGACAGGCTGCAGTGAGAAGGAAGACAAAAAAGTCCTACACAAGCACTGACAAAATCTTCATCCCTCATTCCATCAGATTGTCTCCTTTACTAGCTGCTCAGCTCCTTACCTCCAAATCCTCATCAGCTCCTGGATCTGAGCAAATCTGCAAGTTATCAACCCTCACCTGCTTTTTTGCTCAGATCACCCCTCCCACCCATTGCCCTCACCACAGGTACTTGGAAAGGTTTCTCCTCTCCAAGGAGCCCACACACAGTGTGACTGCTGAATTCCACACGTGGCTGGCAAGTCATGAGGGGATGTTTGTGCTCCCAATCCAATTTGCAGAACCGACCAACATACCATGAATTACAAGTGTCAGATATCACAGGCACATCTCCAGCTGGATTTTCCATTCACAGGGGAGGTATTGGTACCAGAATTGGCAGCAAGTGCCTCCCAAGTGTAAGAAAGAAAGGTGACTGTCAGAGAAGGGCCACGGATTGATCTCCTGCCTCTATCCTTCCTCCTTGCTCAGTTGAATATTCAGTCTGTGTCACATCTCTGAGCCTCTCACCCTATTTTCATACAAATCTCCTCGGAGATAAGGGGCAAAGGAGGGAGACCAGAGGCAGGATAGTTTCTAGAGAGAATGGCATGCCCTCTGTTTTCCCAAGAAGAATCAGCAGCATCATGCATCCCTTCCAAGACACTGGCCTTCTTGTACTCCAGGGATGAGCCCCACCACCAAGCCTGGACACCAGGTCACAAAGAAGGAGCTTGCAACTTAACCCTGTGAACTGCAGAGCAGGGTTTATTTATGTGTGAGTTGTTCCTAACTGCTGCGTGCACTGCAGCAGAACAGAGGGACTCCATCGGAAATCATGGTTTGCAGGCAGAGACACACACAGAACTCATCCCTGCCTCAGAGCTTGCAGACTAAGGAGGACCAGATGCTGATGCAAAAGGTGCCAGCAGGAAACATCAGAGCCTGTCTCAGTCCAACCTGAGTGCTCTGCTATAGGGTAATACAAGTAGGGAGAGAAAAACACTGAGGGGAAGCAGAGTCTGTAAAGGAAAGCAGGTAAAGTACGTGGCATTCTTGAGCAAAGAGATTCCCTGGCACAAATCCCCAGCATCATTTATTCTTGCAACCAGAAGGCATCCTGATGAAAGTGTACAAAATACTCACAAGAGAAAGGCATCTGGGTGTTGCTGCTGTCCTTGGACACACAAGGGCAAACAGATACTCAATTAGATGAGGAAGCAACCAGTCCAAACTTCATCAAAGTAACTGATTTCCTTCACTCATCTGGTCTAACCAGCCATCCCAAACACAAGAAGATGCAGAAGACAAAAATTTAGCAAACCTTACAAAAAGATTGGACAATGATGTGAATGAGAAGAAACAAAAAAGCACACTAATGATAGCTAACAACACTTTTGTAAAATATGCTAAAATTTATCTTCCTGGTCCCAATCCCATCTCAACAAAGAGCAACCAGAAAGTGATGTTAAGAGTTGAACAGATTATGTTACATCTGCCTACTGCAACATTCTTGCACTTTCCCCTGAAGCATCTGGCAAAGGCATCAGAGAAAGCATCAGATAATCAGTGACAGGATCTGGAAATAAATGGATTTTGGGTCTTGCTCAGTTCGACCATTTCAAGGTTCCAGTGTTTCCAGGGTCAAGATTGCAATCTCCATATTTATGTGTACAAAGTCCTTGCAGACACCAAGGAAGTGAAGCCATTTAAAGTAGCATTGCCAGTGTTTGTGATGGATTGTGGATCTCATTATACTGTTCCTGTTTTTCCTTAAAGATCCAGAACCTGATGATAGATGATTAGGTGAGAAACACATTATCTACATGAGACAAGTTTCTAGTCTGTTTGTGAGAAAATCAAAAATTATGATACTAATGCAACACATTTTCTACACAAGAAAGTTCCTCGTAGTCTTCACTGTGTGTAAAAACTAAAAAATGCTATTTAAAGGCAACTCTAAGGCTCAGAAACCAAGGCAAAGAGACAACACATTGCATTTATTCTTTTATCAAAGCTCATGATTTTACAGTCATCACAAATTTTTGTGGTCCAGCTTAAAACATCTGAGCCCTTGGAGCTTAGAATACTGAATTTAAGGCAATGCAACCTGCTGTAAGCTCCCCCATATCTCAGTTCTTTCTAGCTTCCCTACGTTGCAGGGCAGCTGAGCAGCTCTTTAGAAGCCCTCCTCTGGAGTGTCTGCCTCCCCTCATGCTGCTGACTTCCTAGATTTCATCAGACATCTTGCTGAAGTCACTGTTTTTCTTAAAGCTCCAGCTCTCAGACTCACTCAATTATGTGAAAACTTACATCATATAAGGAAAAGTTCCTACTCCTCATAGCTGCCAGGAAAAGCTAGCAACAGGGCCCTACTGTAACCCAAAAGCCCAATACTGAAGGTCTGATAAAAACACCAGTATCTTCTCAGACTACTGAGATGTTTACGATTTGAGAGATTCAGGTCTCGGATCATGTATCTGAACTCCTTCTGCTGGCAACATTGCTCTCCCCAGCTCTCGATTTTGAATGGGTGTCTCTTGCCTACAGCCTGATGCTATGCCATTTGCCATTCTAAATTTACACTGCTGCTTCCTTAAAAGGCTAAACTACTCCACAGCAGTATGGATTCTGGATAAAAGAAGGACATTGATGTTCCCTTGAACACTAAAACTCAGTCCAGCTCAGGCACTAGTAGTATGTTCTCAGTATGGCCCTGAGCTTTGTCCCAGCAAATGTCACTGCTGTGTCTGCTTCCAGCTGGGCTCTGTGTCTCTCTCCCTTGTCTCAGGGCACAGCATCCCCTGGCCAGGCAGCAAAAGCAGCGCTCCTCTTTCTCCTCCCCTTCATTCCTGGCTCCCCTGTCAGATTAGCAGAGGTAGCCATGAGCTGGTAAAGGTTATGACCAGTTTTCCACTGCTGTTGTAATTTGGGTCTTGTTTCTACAGCACAGCACACTTTTGGGGATGGGCTTTTGGAACCCCAAAGGCTTTCTGACTGGAGTTGGACCTGGGGTTAGGGCATTCATAATTTGCATGGGAAACAAGTTAATGCTCAAGCTCAGGCTCTGACCTGGGTTTAGCATACAGTGTGAACATGCCCACATACTACAGTCTTGTCCTGGGGCCAACACCTTACAGCAGCATCTTGAAGGTGAATGTACACATCTCCTGAATTTGTGTAACCTGCTTAGCAAGGGGTTTCCAGTGCCTCCCTCACCCCAGTACCAGGTGTCTGAGATTTGCATCTGTGGCTGCTGCACACAGGCACAGCTTTCCAGGAAAGGTGTGTTTTCCAGCTCTTTTCTGTGCCAGTATTGCCGCCACCTGGAGATGAGAGGAATGAAGGGCTCCCAGCCATTTCCTCACCTTCATCCCTCTCCCTTTTCTCAGCCACAAAGCATCCTCCTCTATTTCAGCTGGAGGGAGAGCTGGCAGCCTCCCAGCTTCTGTGGTTACGATATCCCATGAGTGCAGCCTGTTGCAAGCCTTGCTCTGCAAAGGACGGGGCCCGTACGCTCTTGGTAAAAACACACCTCCTGGGCATGGGGGGAGGCTTTGGCAAAAGGAAGCAAACCCCACTCAGCTTACTTGCAGTCCTTCACCTTTTGGGAGGAGGCAACTTGCCCTGGGCTTTCCTGTCCTTGTTAGTTTAGAATTCAAGTGGCAGATCTGCATGAATGAATGCAGGCTTGTGTGTTCGGCAGAGCCGTGCACATAAAGGAGAAGGGGCTTTGCCCATGTTTTTTATGGCACTGCCCATGTAGGGAGATGGGAGAGAGCTTCTACAGTGCATGTGCACGTGCACATTTTCATGTTGTCTGCACGTGTGTGCATGCATATGTGCATTTCCATATTGTGTCTAATAGGCTCTTTGTTTCTCCAGAGAAGAAGGAAAAGGAAATCCGCATGTAATGAATCCATTTATTTTATGGAGCTCCCCTGGAGAGGGGCCGGGGAGCATGATTTATGCAAAAGAACAGGCAGCTGCTGTTGGGAGGGGGGCATCAATCTGGTTTTGATTTTATTTCATAAGTGGAGGTGGCCACACAAGCCAAGGCCTCATAAACTCCCCATAGAAGAGAGTGGCTCGTTGGTGTGAGGCTGTCAGAGCCTATTTGGCCATTAGTATCGAGCCGCTCTCCACTGCATCCGACTAATTCCTGCCCTGTTGTTCTGCTTTCTTAAGATGTGTTTCCCCGTGTTGAGGCCTCCCATTAAAAGAGAGAGGCAGAGCTGTACTGGGGAACAGACTGAAATCTTTGTATTGAAGGGCAAAAAAGCCCTTTACAGAATATTTGCAGTTTATGTCACAATTCAGTGTACAATATATGCTAATAGAAAAACCAACAGAAAGTAACATGACTTGTATGCACAGTGCAGTTCTTCCCTGCCATTTATAAAAACATAGGGAGTGAGGTGTGATGGAAAGACTTCTGGGTTAGGATAAATGGCCTGGAAACTACAAACCACTTGTCAGTCTTTTTTCCATCCCTGCCATTCTGCATAACTCAATGCATTTTGTCAAGACTCTGAGTGTAAAGGGACAATGAAGAGATGCTTTAACAGGGCAGAAGTCTTCACAGATTCTGTTTTATTACATGATTCTTAATCAGAATAAGAATCCATGGAGTTTAACTATCAGTAGTATAAGAGAGAACTGCCCACAGCGTACTCACTCACACTGTGATTGTCCCATATGACAAGAAAGTTGCATTTGGCTTCCTGATCTCCCCCAGCTTTTTGTGCATGGCATAGCTGATATGAAAAGAATCTAACTCAGAATCTAACTCAGGTCTGTATTCTTCACCATAACCTCATGCATGTCCAGCAGAGGTAGGCAGATAGGTGGACAGACAGTTACACTATATCAGTTCAGGAAACCAAGAATGAAAACTGGTCTTTCCTGAAAACTGTCCTCAAATGCTACCGGCGATTAATTATTGAACCAAATTAATAATTTTTGTATTTCATTTACTCTGTGTAACTTGGGTCCCTATAAAGAACACAGATTTTCTTGTTCTCAACACTGAATGATATTTTTAGATCATTCAGATAAATGTTGTCCCTACAGAGAACAGACAACACTTGTCTGTTGACATTGAACTTTAAAAGGCTTTTGCTTGGCAGAATTAAGGCCTAGTGGTGGGTCAGTGTGAAGAATTTGGAAGAAGAGGTGTGGTTCACTTACCACTCCCTAAAATGCCCCAACCACCAGAAGGATTTGTTTTGAGAGCTACAAAAAAGAAGGTGGATAATTTGCATGTTACACCTATGTTGATTTTCCAGATAGTCTTTCTGTGGCTTTCTAAGAACTTCATTTGGCAGCAGCTTATACATTAAGGGTGTTTATGCTGCCAGCAATACAGCCCCTGGCATCACCCTGCTCTTGCATCACCAAACATTCTGAACCTCCTGTTCCCAAGTATCTGGAAGGAGAAAAAAAAAAGCTTTGAAAATATAAAGGCCAAGTATGCACTGATGTGAAATGCTAACTTTAGGAAGCAGCCACAAGGAATGGTGGGTTTTTCTTGGAATCAGTGGGATCAGGGCCTTTCCCTGAAGCCCAAAGTGGTAGGCCAATTGGGCCATCAGTTTTTAGGCTAATGAGAAAGAGCTGCTTTTACAGACTGTGCTGGAAAAAGCTCTTATAACAGAGTCTGGTCTGTGGGGAAATGGATCAGGTCACAGAACTTTCTCCAGCAGTAGCTTTCAAGCATAAAGCTTGATCCATTTCACAATTTTATTTTGGAAGAAACCCACTTCCTTACTAAGGCTCAGAACTACTAGCCCTGTGGCAGAAACTAATAAAGATTAGCTGAAACGTCTCAAATTTGCAGTAAAGTGGCATTATCCACACTTGCCCCTTGATAATCCCCAATTCAATGATTTTACTGGTTGAGAGACAAGACTGAGCATCAACAACCAAAGCAATGTTAAAGCCAGGTGAGTAGCTAGAAGTAAACAGATCACCTTCATCACCTCTTCTGTTTTACATTTTCCTTCCTTGCATACAAACATAAGTGACTTAGTAGCATTGTAAGGTATATTTATAGTGAGGGAAATGTTTGAACTGATCTACCTTTCCACCTTCTGCCTGTTTTTACTTCCACTTATCAAGAGCACGTGTTTCAAGTCATCTTATGAATTGTACATTTTATGAAGTCTTGGTTAAATGATACTGCACCTATCCAAGTGTTTCAACGGTCCCTTCAGCTACAGTTTGTGCAACTCTTAATTTTAATGTGCTCCTCTTCATACAGACCTACAGGAGAGAGAGGCACATATGTCCCAGTTATGGTTAAGTCCCTGACGAACTCAAAAGACTAAGGCTTGTCCCACACTGCAAAGGTCATTCAGCCAAAGAGGGCTGCTGATGTATGTGCCAGCAAAACCTCTCATGTAGATATCTTCAAACTGATGCAACCCTATACTGTCCTCATTTTTGTCACTGGATAAACAAGGAAATGGCCCAAGGCTGGGAAAAGAAGGCAGTAAATAATGCCCAGTCCAGCTTCTAGATGTGCAGACCATATTCTCCCTAGGTGGCTCAGCCAATGTTGTTATGCAGATCACAGACTAGTTAACTTATTATTCCTCCACTAAAACCACACTGTTGTAGGTACTCTCTTCTTCATGAATGCAAAAGTTTATTCTTCCTATTCTCTTGGAGTTTTGACTTTGGCTTCTAAAAATGTGTCCCTTAATTGCTCACAAGAAAAACATGTTGGAAAAATCACTTTTCAAGGTCATACAGAAAGACTGTAGCAAAGCAGAGAATTGAGGTCAGGTGGTCTGTGTCCCCATATGGTCACCTAAGAACATGGATCAGATGAGGCATGAGAAGCAGAACAGCCTAGAAGCACCCCAAGAAAATTTGTGCCATCATCAGAATGTAACAACCCAGAAAACAGAACACAAAATAATCCTGGGAGAGAGGATCAGCTACATCAACCAACAGACTCCAGGGCATGCCTACACATGGTGCTGCAAGGCTAGAGACATGGCTTGCTGAATATTCCACAGAATAACACAATCTACATTGGCATGTCATGCCAGGCTATGATACCTCCTCTCCAAATGGACAGCTCTGAGCATAGTGAGAGCAAATAGTTTCCAGCACATTGTCAAGATCAAGAGAAGCCTCCACACAACTGGAGTAAGACCACACACAGGGATTGAGACAGCAGCTGGGAGCAGAGAAGGTTCTAGCCTGGCCTCTGGGCACCCACAAAGGGTATAGTAACTTCTGATGCTCCTTACACAACAGTTGTGCGGCCATTGCTGCCTGTTTGAAAAGGGTCTTACAATGAGGAAAGTTGGAAAAAAAAACCAACTCTTGAAGAGCCCAGTCTAGCTCAGCTGGTCAAGAACAAAGACCCTCCTAGCAGCAAATAACTGGGCACGGTCCTGACTCCTCCATCTAGGAGGTAATTTTCATCCAAAAGCTCCTCAGGAATTACACCTTTTCAGCCAGCTCTCTGCAGTTCCTACTGGTTTGGTCTAATGAAAGTGACTCGTAACCAATACTGGTTTAGTAATATTCTCACCAGATCAAAACTGACCTCAGTTGGCTCCTGTCATTTCCAAAAAGCTCCTGCTGATTTGGCTGACTGACTGAGCTCCAGGAAAATTGTGTGTAAGCCTTGCATTTGCAGAGGGTAAATTCTCCCTTTCTGGAACACAGAGGAGACAGGAACAAAGCCAACAGGAACAAACCGAGTCAATTTGTCTGGATGAAAATGTTCACAGCAGCCCCTGCTCTAAGGCTACTGCATCTGAGCCGGACATCAAGACATCCTGGACAGACCAGCATCCCATGCCACAGAGACACAAAACTTCCCAGCTCCTGGCCACATTCTTTCTAGCTTTACTCGATTGCCCCAGGCCTGGACACTAGCACAACTGCATGCTGCAGCCACTTGCAGTGAGAACTACCATTACAAAGAGTTCCTTCATCTAGCAAGGGGCCAAAAGATTAGACCCAAAACAGACACTCAAAAGCATGCTGTACTTTGGAGTTGAGGCCAACAGGACTTTCACGCACTTTCCTCACCCCTCTCAAACTCTTGGCAGAACTGTGATTCAAAATTATGGCTTTAATTAGAGGCTTACAGCTACTTAAGCATCTGACTTCCACGCATGGCCCACCTGGCAAAGCAGGCACACCTCCCCCAAGCCCACGTCGGGCCCATAACATTTGCAGGCTGTGTGGGCTGCTCTGTTTCAGGGCTGTGGAGCCTGTCGCGTTCCCCTCCAGTGGCAGTGTCGGCAGCCTCACGCTGACAGCTTCAAGCCATGCAGAGATTGTTGTTTTTGTAACCCACTCTCTTTTAACAAAACTTTCCCAAGCTTATTCCTCTACATTATAGTTAAGATCACCTGCTGCTCAAGGAGATTCCAATTATTAAAGGAAAATTCTAAAAAAACTCCAAAAACCTGGGAAAACTGACATATAATGGCATCCAAAGAAGAAGAAAGCACCTCAGCACTAACCAGTTAGTCCAAATACTGAGCTCCGCTAACATCTATAATTTTTGACTGGCAACTCCCCTCCTCTCTCTGTTGTTCCCTGATGTCACCACAAAATCTCTGCTGACCTGCAGCTCTCCCTACTGTTCCAGCCCTGGGAACACAATATATTTTCCAGTAGTTGTCTTTGAGCCTTGATCAACAGCCAGTGTGATATGTCATGCTGGTCTACTCAAAAATTAATCACTGCTCAGCTCTGGCATCCCACAACCCATCTCTGCTGCATGCCTGGGCCTTCACTCATGACATCCCAACTGTTCTTCCCTCATGTCCCTCTTCCCTCTTCCCTCAAATGTCCCTCATTCACAGCACAGCTCCTTCCATGCACTTCAGTCCAATTCACCACCTTCTTTAGCCCATATAGACAGAAACCAGCAAATGTGGAACATGTGAGTCCTTCTGCTGTATCAGTCCCAAGGTGTCCATAGTTCAGTATTTTTCCTCCTGAAAAAGCTACCAGACTAGAGAGGGGAGGGTTTAAAATCCACTTAGGAGCCTGTCTACCATCTGAATTTGAACTGACATTAGCTTAGAAGCTTGAATCATCATGTTTATTCTGGCTTTCAATTATGTTGTTAATAACTGCAGTGATTCTCCACACACTTGCCATTCACACACTGCCCAACCAAGTAAACAGTAATACTATAAGTGCTCTGAGTAGTGCTACTCAGGTCTTTTCCTAAACTAATAGAATTAAATTAGAGCAATTCAAGATGTCTGAACAAATGAGTTTTCTCTCAAACCATGCACTGTCTCCTGGCATTCTACAGGGAAATTCTTTGCCATGGAGCCTCCTCTTCAGTAAGTTTAGCTGGGTCTCCCTGAACTCCTCTCTAGTTTTGATCAACCTAAATTTGGCTAGTGCTCACATAGTAATATTTAAAGCTCACGCAGTGCAAATGAAAAAAACATGCTATAAAAGGACTCAAAACAATACTATTTGTTTTTTGGTTTAAAACTTTGGTATTGAATTTCATGCTATTGAATCCACAGCCCTGGAGAGCAAAGTCCCCTTCTTAACTCAAAAGGAGCTGCACAGATTCTTCACAGTGTGGTGGAGAATTGACTTCTACACTCCCTAGTGAGTTTAGACTCCATGTAACATTTAGTCCACAACTTTTTTGATTGAACCGTCAATGACAAGACCTTTTAGAGAAAGGGATATTCTCTCTCACTAGGAACTGGACTACAAAAAACACAACTTATTTCACACATGTACTGCCAAAAAGCTGTCAAATGGAAATAGCTTATTGTGAAATGTTTTTGTCATGAGAATGAATATTCAGTCAAGAACAAAACAAAACCTACCAACCTCTCCGACTTTAAAAACAAAAAGCCCTCTGGCCAAGGGTTTCAAAGCTGTTCATCACCCTCCACTGGCCTGAGATCTAGGATCCAACAAAGTTCAAGAGCTGCTGCCCAGTAGAACAGAGAATGAGATCCCAAACAGGTGTGGACCAGGTGTGAAAAAGTAGAAGGTTAAAACACCCCATCCATCACTGGACAGCACATCTGTAAAAATGGAAATAAATATTAAACTCAAGTCACCATCTTGTCTGGAGATGAGCAGAATTCCCCCCAGTGGCAACTACAGAATATCACGTGGTTTAGGACTGCAGCTCAACTGATTTTTACTGCTAAACTGTGCTTGTATGATTGCAGGAGGCTCTCATTCCCTTGCTGCTGAATTGCTTCTTCTTAATACAAGAGACAAAGAGTCCTAGTGCTCTTCTGAATACCTCTCTGGTTCATTTTTCCAGTTGCAAAGCAAATGGTTTGAAGTTTGATTGTCTTGCCAGACTCATAAAAATAAACTATCAAGTGCTAGCCAAATTGTGAAGAGCAGCATGTTTTATGAAAACCCAATTAAACTATGGCCATCAGTGTCTCACTTTCATCTTTGCCGAGCACTGCCTCAGCTTTCTTGCTGCACGCCAAACTCGTATTCTTCTCTGATGCACTCAGTGAGATTACAGTTAATAGTTTTATTTTGTTGTTTGGGGAAAAACACAAACACACACAAACAAAATTCCTAGTTTATATACTAGATCTGCAGGGTACCAGAAACAAGCATCTTTGGGGCCAGGAGGGGATTTTATTTCCATGTATTGGATGTCAAAATGGGAATTGTTTGTCATTATCACTCACACAAACAGGCACAGAATGTCTTTCCCAAAAACAAACTGACAGACATTAAATGAAAAGCACCACACTGCAATATACTTTGGTAATTCTCAGCAGTGGAATAGCTTTTTGAGCTGCACAACATGACCCATGTAGATCCTACAGTCCAATGTACCAGGAGATTTGGAAAGTGTCATGAAAGTACTCTTTTGGAAATTCTCTTTTCCCTTATCTGTCTTTAAACAGATCAAGCACCCAGCCATCCACCCTAGAAGACAAAGAGAAATGCAAGATCATATTGTGTTTTCACCTGATGGCAAGGAGGACATCACAGTTTTCCAGCAGCCACCAGGTGTCTTCCAAGTTGATGACTAATAAAAGTACAGAATTCACTAAAAATGCCATGTACCAGATTGCCAAACAGAAAGTACATACAATTAGGGATGAAGTAAAACTGATTTTAATGGACCATTAATAATCACTTCAGCTCATATAACCTTTTTTCCAACATGCCAGTCCAGGAAGCAAGCTTGATGATGACTGAAACAAAACAAAACAAGAGATGTCCTACTGTCTTGCACTGTTATCATTCTTCTATTGTCGTCTCTTTAGACAACTGTCTAATAAGACTGTTCCCTATTGTTTACTACTCAGTGCAATTCTGATGCTAAGTGATAAAAATGTATTGAGAAGAGCATTCCCTGCTTTTATTTGTTGTGATATTTGAGGCTTTTCATGCTGAACGATACTGTAAGATTTTAAAAAAATAATAAAAAAATTAAAAAAAAAAACAACCCCAAAAAACCTAGAAAGCAAATGCATTCTTTCCAGATTTACAGAATGCAAAGATAAATCAAGATTCAGATAACAGTTCTCTGTGGATTAGGCAAATCTGCTGAGACTCAGAGTGGTAGCACATATAGGTGTGTACAAGAACTGCCATGTTTTAAAATTTCTATCCAGCTGGAAAACAGCAGCATCACAAAGAAACACCACTCTGAGATCTACATCAACAGCACAGTTGGCTAAGTGAGCACTTTTCTCAGAAATACTTGGAGGAGTTAGATGACTGAAAATCTCCAAAAGTAAAGGACTTTGAGGCGAATCCAGCTGATATATTTGTAATATGGTGCCAGCATAATTTCCCCGAAAGGCTAAAGAAAAAGGGAAGCATGAAAGGGGTCAGTTGGGAATATATGTGCATGTGGGGGAGGGGGACAAGGAAAAGGCAAAACTAGCTGAGAACAGGCTCCATTTAAATTGCATACAGACCTCACACAAAGCACAGAGAATTGGTCAGTAGATTGAAGCCATCTGGCTGGAGGAGCCATAAGAGTAAAACCCTGCTGGAGATCCCCCCATCACGTCCCATCATGGTCCAACATCAGAGCACAGCACGGGCTTCCCCCACTCCAATCTCATGGAGTGAAATATGGGAAGATGAGCAAAAAGAAGATTGAAAAGTTCATCCTTATGACATAGCCCCTACTCTTTTCACAAAGTATGTTGTCCCAAGGCCTCTCCAATAAATTTCAAGTTTTGGTGGCAACAAGAGAGAAACTGAGTCAAGGCTCTACGTGCTGCAGCCAACAGCACAGAACACTGACACCAACAGCTGTCTTCAGGCTTCCATGACTCCCCAGTGAAAGACCACCCCAGGGCTCTCCTAATGTGAACGAACCAGAGGATTCCAGTCTCCTCCTGCTCACCCTGGCCATTTACAAGCATGTTTGTTGTAGATGCAGCATTTGTTACAGTGCAGCCTGGAAACATCTGAAGAAGCAATATTTTTATTAGAAAAACATACAAATGTATTTTAAAACTTATAAAACATATCTTGATTATGTCTCAGATAAAGTCTCTGATTTCATTTAATGCAAATTAAGACTGCTTGTATTTCAGAACACTGGTATCTGAACACTAAGCAATGGAGTGGTCTTTATGCTAGCCAACCATTACAAATGTAATGGTTTTTTATTGCCTGTTTTTCTGAAGTCCGTCCTTTACCTGGGTTGAAAAATCAAGGCACTTAACATCTGGAAAAATTAAAGCTTTTGGAAGTTTGCCGGTCTGATTGCCATGGTGTTGTTACAGAGTTTTTGTTCCTTATGATTCTTCCATGCAGCCCAAATATTAATTGCCAGAGATCAAATCCAGTGCAAGTGGTTCAGTTGTTTTCCATCATTTTAACTTGCCCATATGGAACATTCCCAAAGCATCAAAAGTCATCAGTATTTTTTAAGCACTGAGAAGCTCAGAACTTAGAATTTCTATATCAGAAGTAATTTTGAGTGATTCTAAAGTCTTCTCCCTCTAATAAATGCCATCACTGAGGTATTTTAGCTGGTGTCAGCAATGCCACAGATACTGGGCATAACAGTAGCAGCGAAAATATCTAAGGAGTGTGGTGGGGGGGAGAAACATAACTGAAATGCTCTTGCAATAGGAAGTTGGATTAATTTTCCCACTGGATTTTTCTTGTTTACACTTAGTTTGAAATCTTGGAAGGAAACGTAATGAAATTATTCCTTGGTTATTTTACTTTGAAAAATAGCCATATCCACTGGGAAAACAAGAAAACCTTAAAAATATAAACAAGTTATATTCAAGTGAGTCACTCGTTCTTCTATCCCTGTGCCATCTCTGCTCTCTTTGCAACATTTCCTTCTTACCATCTCCAGCCACCTTTTCATCTCCCTTCACACTTCCAACTATTGATTTTTCTCCCAATGTCATTCTCCTCCACCCTGTAAAGTCAGTTTGAGAAGCTAGCTGTCACTTCTTCACGGACACAGGCATTTGGAGTACTATGGTGGTGTGGAATGGGCCAGCCTTTCCTGCTGATGAGATCCAGCCACGGTTGACCAGACAGCTGATTCACATGTGATGAACCCTGCAGGAGCCTCCATGCCCAAAAGGTCTCATGACACTGGACAATCTTCAAGGACATTACTGTATCTCAGTGGTTGAATAGGACAATACAACTGTATGGTGGTGCAGGATGATTGTTACTCTCTTCCTTTATTTAGACTCATGAGAGTTTTTGTCACATTTGTCTTTTATGATCAGAATTTTGAATTAGCCAGGCTTTTGTTTGTGTAACTATAAAATATTATAGTAATTTGTGCTTTCTAAGTATGGACAACTCACCAGGATAAACCTGTGAATCTGTGTCCCTCTCATTACAGCTGAGCATCCCCAGAACAGTTCTTAGGATCTGTAACATCTAATGTATGTACATATCTAACAAGTAATTTTGAAGAGTTTACTAATTTTCCTCATTTAAAATCTTGGATGATCAGTTGTTGGATTTGAGCACATTTCTTTAGCTTTTGATCGCCCAACATCAAACTACAGACTTTAACATAAATTCTAGACGTTTTGCAACCTACTTGTAACCAGATTCAAGTTTCCTAATTTTTCAGGAAGGGGGAAGGGCTGTTGGATGCAAAGTGAGCACTGACCTGCACTGACCCCTTCTGGAAAGCACCAAGAATGTACCATTGGAAACAAACCTGCACTGGTCCTGGGGGTGCCTGTGGGAACTACTTGACCTAATAGCTTTTTCCATCTTGATTCCTATGACTTTTAATCATGTTTGGTTGGAACAGCCTCAGCCTTCAGAAGCTATTTGCATGGTAAGGCTCTGGAGCAAATATACATGTAATCCATTAACATCCAGCGGACCAGAAAAGGCTCACAGGACCAGAAAAGTTTCTTTGTAGATGGAAGCAGATACACTAATACATTATAAGAAACAAGAAAAATAACAAAACATAGTCCATTTTCAGACAAGAACATAACACAGATTAGTATGAAAAGAAAAATGGAGCCTTACAGAACATCGACAATGTGTAATCCCAAAGCAGCTCAAACAAGAGAATACAATTTCTTTGAGAACAGTCCCACAAAATCTCTGGAGGCTGTTAAGGGCATAAGTTTCTCAGCTAAAATATGGTACTTTCTTGCTCCTGACCAGATCCACATTTTGGAGCACAGGTTAAATTTTTATTCAAAAGGAAAATTACTAATTCTTCAACTGCCAGTGACATTGCATTCTGCTCCTTGGAAACATCCAGTTCTATCTAAACTGGATGACCCACCACAGTGCTGACAAATCACAGACTACAGCTGAACCAGCTTACAGAAAGAAAATCACTTTATTTTCTCTCATGTACGGGGACATAGTATTCAGGGCTATATTTCTTCTTCCCCGAATACAAGGGCTTGATGAAATAAACACATTCAAAAATTATCTGCAAGAAATCAGAAATATGTCAAATTTCCAAATTTGGAAAGAGATTATGGGCTTCAACTCAAATTGGCACATGCTTTGTTTTTCTCCTTGGGACTCGATGGTCTACACTGCTAACAGTTGTAGAAATATGCACAAGACAAAAAAAAATTCTCAGGAGAAGAGACAAATCGCTCAACCCAAGCATGCAGGTTTTTAAGAATGCAACGATCTTCCATATTTGCATTAAATTATTTGTCACTTAAACTCCATTAGAGACAGCATTTGTTTGAAGGTGAGGCAAGCAAGTGGAGTACTTACTGCATTTGAACTACCACCATGTCACTGGTCTCCTGTCTGACCAAAAGCCACACTACTGCTTAAGTATCTGCTTCAGAAGTCCCATGACATGGGGAATTTTTTGAACAGCCATTAATCCTCTGTCTACATAACTTTACCGTGGTGAGCCAGCACCGCGCTTATCAACTGTTGATTTCCATCCCATAAATTAAGTTTTCCCACTCACAAGAGGCAACAAAGCCAGCAGAAGAAACTGCATTTATTTTAAGCCATTGAATAAACTCTTCTGTTAGGTTGTTTCTTCCCCTAGGATAAAACTCACTTTATAAAGAAAAAAAAAACCCACCAACCCATAAAATTGTGACTTCACTACACCACTGTGCTCAACGATGTTCCTTCTCCTCATAAGGAAATAATTCCCAGACTGGATGGCAGTAAATATTTTGTTTGGCTCTTATGTTTAAGCTTTTGGACAAGCTGAAAAATCACCCTGATTCTAGAAATCATTATATAGCATAAAGCAGTGAGAGAGGAAGAGCTCTCTTCCGGCAAGCATTCTTATTCAATTTGTTCTCTGAATAAATGGGATGGCCCTGCTTTCACTGCTTGGCATAAAGCACAAGAGTCTGGACAGAAGCCCTGCCTTCATTCCCACTTCTTTGGAAAGTCCCAGAGTTGAGAGCTTAGACCTGCAACTGAAAGATTTGCAAAGTAGACTGTAACAAGAAGCAAGTGTAACACACAAGAGGAAGGAGATAGAAGGACCTCCTGTGACAGGAAGATCAAATTATATTTTAAAATAGATTTTGCATTTATGTTGCAGTTTACATTTTGCACCACATTTTAGATACAAACTCAGAAAAACATACAGAATGTCTTGGATGATCACTGTTGACCACTTATGAAACAGAATGGCATGAATGTCCATCAGCGTGCATGACTCATAAGTGATTTTAATTTACTCTGTTAGTTTTCACTTTCTGGACTTTTTTAAAGAGTTGAAATGACAGAAAACAAACAAGCACTTGGAGAAACTCCATGAATGACCTTTGCTCTCAAGTACAGTTCAACTCAAGTACGCTCTTCATGAAGATGCAGCATTACCATCTAAGACAAATTGTTTGTTGGTATCTGAAATCCCAGTGGACTATGTGGGTCTGAGCAAGCAACTCTAGGCTACCTTGCACCAAAGGCAGGTGTGAGAAGTCAAGCAATGAGGTATGCTAAGAAAGATGATGGGAAAAATGACCTCTCTGTAGCCTTCAAACTGTCAAAGGCAAGTGATATTCAAACAAAAATGGAAAGTGTTTAAACTAGACTGACTGTTTACAAGACTTACAGCCAGGGAACACACTGCTTCAAATTGTCACCTGTTGAAACGCACTAAACACAGCAGGAACAGGCAGGAACCTCAGGATCCCTGGAACATACAGATGTGATAATGGTGATTTGAAACAAACCCCCTCCCCAAATCCCACAGCTGGCCTGAAACCCTCCTTGATGCAGGAGCCACTCCAGAGCCCATCCAAACAGAGGAGCCATATAGTTGAAGTAAAACCACCTCTCAGCCTTCCCTCACTGGAGAGCTAGGAGATTCAGGAGCTGTGGCAGGAGCATAGCTCAGGCTTCCACAACACAAAGGCATCACTACCACTACATTTAACTCCATCCTCCTAAACATGAACCAGCATGTGCCCAGGGGACCAAGGAGGCCGATGGCATCCTGGCCTGGATCAGCAATGGTGTGGCCAGCAGGTCCAGGACAGGGATTGTCCCCCTGAACTGGTGAGGCCACACCTTGAGTGCTGTGTCCAGTTCTGGGCCCTCACTGCAAGAAGGACATTGAGGTGCTGGAGAGGGTCCAGAGAAGGGCAGTGGAGCTGATGAAGAGGTCTGGAGCACATGTCCTGTAAGGAATGGCTGAGGGAGCTGAGGGTGTTTAGGCTGGAGGAGGCTCAGGGATGACTTTATCACTCTCTACAATTCCCAGAAGAAGATTGTAGCAAAGCAGGGATCGGCCTCTTCCCCCGGCCACCAGTGCCAGGACAAGAGGACACAACCCCAGGCTGCGCTGGGGAGGTTCAGGTTGGACAGCTGGAGGAATTCCTCTACAGAAAGGATGATTCGACACTGGAATGTGCTACCCGGGGAGGTGGTGGAGTCACCATCCCTGGAGGTGCTCAAGGAAAGACTGGAGGTGGCACTCCCAGTGTCTGGTTCCCACGGTGGTGTTCAGTCATGGGTTGGACGCGATGACCTCACAGGTCTTTTCCAACCTAGCTGAATCTGTGATGCTGTGATCCCAACCTGATCCGACCGCCAGAAAATCCAAGCCCCCAACCAACCAACCAACCAAAGAAAAAAAAACCCAGGAAAATCCAAGCCCAGCATGAATGAACTTAAATGAACTTAAATGAACTTAAAGAACCACAATGAACTTAAAAGAAACAAACGAAAACAATGAGGAGGACCACCCCGCGCAGAAGACGCTGGACAGAACGAACTCCTCCCCTCCTGTCCGCCCGGCTCTGCCCCTCGGGCGCCGGGGCGGGCGGGACGTGCCCCGAAATGGCGGCAGCGGCAGCGCCGCCCCCCCCCGGCGGAAGCGGCGTGACGGCAGCGCCGGCCACGGCAAGATGGCGGCGCCCAGCCTGCTGCGCGGGGGGCTGCGGCGGATCTTCTCCGGGCTCCTGGGGAGCGGCTGGGCCGCGCCGCCGGCCCGAGCCCTCCGCCAGGGTGAGTCCACAGGGGGCTCTGCACGGCCCCGCGCCCCGTTGCCTCGCCGCTGTCCTTGAGAGATGGTTGCGGTCCCTGTAATTTGCCCTCTCCTCCCGCCCCCTCCCAAATGCTGCTACTTTCAGGCCGCATGGGTCTCATTGTGGTTTCCCGTCTCTTTTTTCTTTTGCAGTCGTGGAGGTGACTGAAGGCAACACGACCACAGTAAGTCCCTGCACCTCTTTTCCTTGGTAGCTGCCTCTGCCGTGGTTTCTCGCTCCTTCAGCCATGTGTGTGTCCGTGCCCTACCCAACAAGTAAAGGAGAAACGGGGACGCTTTTCTGCTTGAAAGACCTCTCTGGGTGTGAATGCAGAGCCAGGGTGGGGATTTGCTGGGAGTGCAGGTTAGCAGTGGAGGCTGCTAAAGGACAGGATTGTCACTTGTTGCTGGTGACAGGTACCTCCAGTCAGAGCCCTCAGGAGCACCAAACCCCTCGCTGCGGCCCGGCTAAAGTCGGAATCCCTGACCAGACGCATTCAGGATCTAAAACGCTAGAGGCCATTCTTCAGACGGCTCTGTTGCCTAAACTGGTGCCATTTGGCATCGTCTTGAGTGGGGACAGGCACTAGGGAGGATTGCCAGTGGCTTTGTCACTTCATCCTGAGCTGGCAGTGTGATGTGGCATTGCAGGACGTGTCTGTACTGCCTACATGCCGCACACATCTCATGCCTTTGCTCTGTTTGTTGACTGCAGTGTGTGCCATATTGGCTTCAGGTGATACAAAGTTTCCATCTTCTAAAAAAAAAATTTAAGTGAAAGGGGTGTTTTCAAAGGAAGACCTTAAATACTAAAGGAAAGCTGCTCCTGAAAATGAAACAGAAGTTCTGAATTAACTGATAAAGAAGAGCATCTTCTTAGCTACAGTTTAAGGTAGGAAGGAAAAGATTAAAGCAGTAGAATTAGAACTTTGCGTAGTCAGCACCATCTAATATGTTATACTTTTATCAAGAGAATTGTCATTTTTTAGAAGCACTGAAATTACTGAAGGGGAAAGGAGATTGCATTATTCTACTTGCATTGCATATGGCAGTAGTGCTATATACCTTGGCTGGAGAGAGATAACACAGATAATTTTTTATATATCTATTTTTATATATATAAATGAGAGTGAAGGAGGAATTTGGGAATAGCTAGAAGAGAGTTCGCTTAAATGTTTTTATATATATACATATAAATAATAGGAAGGGGATGGACTATCCTAAACCTGCTTGTTCATGCCTTTGAACCTCTTCAGTATTTTTCAGAATAGTCAAAATATATTTTGTTGAAAGTTTTATTGTATTTGTGCTAGCAGACATTGTCATGTGTGAAACCTGCATGGAAGCAGATAACTTACTCTATTTGATACTACATATCTAAAATATATGGCAGCTAGCCAGATGTCCTAAGACTGCCAACAAAAAATAAGTTTAAGGTGTAGCAGTAGGTATGATGGAAAGCATGTATTTCTTGCCTTCAAGTGCCAAATTACTAATCTTTGCCCAGAAACCTGAAGAGAAGAGCTTGCAAGTGCACCTGAGGTGGTTTTAACTAAAACAATAGGGGAGTGTGCCCACCAACAAAATACTGAGGATTGCTGTATTTTGCACTCACTCAATCAGTTTCAAAGGGGATGTAAATTGTATTCTCAAAAGTCCAAAACATTAACTGAGGCTTGAAGTAAAAAAAGTAAGCATTACATTAGCAGAGCCCTTTATGAAAATAACTCTTCCTGGAGATCTGGATATATTTGTTGTGTAATATCCTAGCATCAGTCTGGAATCCATCAATGCCCCTAGATGAGGAAGATGTTGTTAAAAAATGTGTAAATTGATAAACCAGAGGGCTGATGTTTCTCAGTGTATCCGTTGGTCACTCTATTTATCCTGCCAATTCTACATGAGTCTTCCCTGAATCCATATTTCCTGATCATCTTTCTGTGTCCTTGTTTTTAATCAGTATTGAAGGAAGTGTTTGATGTGAACCAGTTGATAAATCCCAGAGAAATACAGATTTAATCAGCCTACTGAGAATGTAGGGCCCCTACAGTCCCTTTTGGATATTTAATAGAAAAATAGCAACTGAGTGGATTAACAGTATAGAAGTTCTCAGCAGTTGGGAAGTAATTGCCAAAACTTGTACACTGAAATTTATCTCAAGAAGAATTGATGTTGACATAGCATTCTGAATCTTTATTTATTTCCAAGATGGAATTACAGTCATAGTAGAGTCTGAAGCCAGACTGGCAAGAATCAAGACTAGATACACTGGCTTCCCAGAAAATAACTTTACTGATTAATAGAAAATTAGATACTGGCCTACATCTTATATTCATACTTAAGTATTTGTTTTTGTAAAATCATCTGTTGTACTTGTGGGGGGAGGAATCTTACTTAAAAATTGACAATTTTGTCTGAGGATCTGAGATGTAAACTACAAGTAACTTACCTGTTTCTGTTTTATCATCAGAAAGGCAGAAATCTGGCATATGAAATAGTTCTGTGAGTTCAGCTGGATGTGAGTTTCCAGTGCACACTTACAGGAAAGGTCATGCTTTTCTCTTCCCAGGTTTTCAGGCACAGAACCTGATGTTTTCTTAAAAGTAATCTTGCATTCCACCCAGGTTTTCTTTTCAAACTCTGGTGCTTGCACTCTTTGGGGCTGACAGTTAGTGTTCAGAATTGGCTTTTAATCTTAATTTGACCAGAGGAAATTCCAAAATATCTTGGAGAAAAAAAATAGCTCAGTTTTATTTTCTCTTCATTTGGGTGCAATTTGAGATAGCTCTTGTTTTCATTTGTAAGTCCTCAAAAAAGAAAAAAAAGACAAATGCACATGCAGATAGGCTTTGTATTTCTAACACATCTCTGAATAGGAAACAAATATCTCAAGTTCTTCCTTTACACACCTTTGTACATGTGTTTGCATGTTACTTGTGAGAAAATTTGAGTATTAGATGCCACCACTTTCTAGTGATGTACAAAATATAATTTTAAAATCTCGTAAAATAATTGTTCAGAGAATTAAATGGCATAAAATATCGCTATTATAAAATAAATCTACAAGCCCTAGAGACATTTCCTAACTATCCTTTCTTAAATTTAAATTTTGCTCAGAGTTTTCCCTGCTGGTGATTTATAATCCAGCAAGCCCCTATATGTTTTCAGCTATAACATTCATCTGCTATTCTGTGACATTCTCATATTCCCAGAAGAAAAGTTATTTTAAAGCTTTTGGCTAAAGGGCCTCTACACTTACAAGGCATGGTGGTTCAAAAGGGTACTGCAATAAGTGGAATTCAGGTGAATATGAGAACTGCACACTGACTGTCAACTAGTTTACATTTAAAAAAACATACACAAGAATTTGCCAAAAGATTTTCTATGCCCTTTGAATTTGTCCTTCTCCCCATAGTCTGTGGCAAAAGCATACCAAAGGGCTTGTTGTATCTCTGTAAAAGTGAGTTGAATGATGCAGGTACTGTTCCCCTTACATCCTCACAGAACTGGTCAGTGTAGTGGACTCAATGAAAAGTATTCCTTGAGTCACAGGTGCAGGTAGAGCTGTAAGCTGTGCCTGATCATTGCATGCTTCGAATTGTTCCCTAGATTGAAGGGAGAATTATAGAGGATGCTGAAGCACCACCTCCTCCAAACCCTTCTGGCCAGTGTCCCATCTGTCGCTGGAACCTGAAGCATAAGTACGATTATGTGGTAAGTTTAATGGGGGAGTTCCCCCAACCCTCATCACTGGACAAGTATTGCTCTCAGATCTACACACCCCACAGCCTGCCCCTCTTGAGTTTTCCTGGGTGTAGTAAAGATAGTAAACTCCAGCTCTGCTTCTCTTGGGTGCAGCAAGAGCCTCCTACACAGTAATTGTATGCCTTGGCTGATGGTGTTCCTGGGAAAAAGGATGAACTTGTATCAAATAGGAGATTTGGAATTACTGACATGGCCATCTGATCTGAAAAGGCCATAGGAGCTCTTCTGTGCCCAGCTGCCTTTCACCATTGAGCTTCCCAGAGAATCAAACTGGAATGTAGCATTTAGTCAATGGATACAGGCCTAGTTCCAGAGAGGCCAGAAGACTTGACTAGGTCATTTATATGACTTCAAGCACTAAGATTTCTTATTTGTAATTTTGCACTAAGATAGTAACTGTTTCATACAGCTTTTAAAACTCTTTTTGAGTGTGAAAAAGCATACATTTTTACTTACCTTGCAAAAGAAAAAAACAGGTTTTATTAAAGCATTTTGTAGGAAATACTAATGAGAAGTTTATTAATTAAGGAGGGGATAACTAACACTAAGCCTAGACTATGGGAAGGAAATCCTGTAGTGCTATAAAACAAAAGCACAACAGTCACGCACACTTCAGAATAAGAAGCATGATATAGCAGATGCAGAATGTAACTATACAAGAGGTCACTCAGACACAGAGTTTACAAAAGGACTAAATTACCTCCTTGCATGCTCAAAACCCAGCACTGGAATTAGAAAAGAAGAAAAACAGACAGGAACATGCTGTTCCTAAGATAAGGCAACAGAAAACTCAGAATAAGCGAATGTCAATAGGATTAGAGAGGGGGATACAAATACATTGGAAAAAAAGAGATGTTTGTGAGAAAGTCCATTATGGAGAGGAGAAGGGGACTGAAAGCCACTTTGGCTCCAAAATGACTGTGCTGCTTGTGTGTAGTCCTAGTGCACACATGGAAAGGAAAAATTATGTTTTACTATCTGTATATTGATGGCAATTTGCAAATGTAAAACAACAGGGAAAAACAAATACAGAAATAACTTAAGCATTGAATTAGGTACAGACCAGCAGGCCAGTATTGCATGTTGCCTCAAGGTCTTGAAGGAATTAGCTAACAAATACATTACTTCACTCTCAGGATTTTTTTAAGGCATAAAAAAAAGTAATCCTAGGGAATCACCAAATGGTTTGAAAACTGCAAGTGACATACTAAGTAAATAAGAGAGGAAGGAGAATGATGCTGATGATTACTGATTGGTAAATAAAACATTGCAAACTCGAAATAAAAGGTGTCAGCTAGGAGTAAAAGCAAATAACCTGTTGGATAGGACTAATTAAGACTCATGAATTATGAAGAATAGGAATACAGCAATAGTACCAGACCAAATACTTGCAATTACTCCAGACAGGTGAAACAACAGATGTGAGGTGTAAATGAAATACATTTAGTGTCTTTCAAAGCCTGTGTTGCAGAAGTGGAGACATTTAGAATCTAATGTTGATGGTGATTCTTACTCAGGCTGGGTGCAATATTAAACAGTGAAATAAGTTTGGGGCAGGGGAGTATTTAGTGTTTCCTGGCTTGGTTTCTCAACAACGTGGGAAACCTGGATATACAGTGAATTTGCAGATCATAGTAAATTAGGTGAAATGACAAATATCATTAAGCTTTGTAAAGTACTACAAATGTCTGTTTTGTGTGGCCTGTGTTCGAATGCAGAGATTCCTTGCAATTCTTTTTCATGGTTACTGAATTGTGTAGTGATCAAAACCAACTTGTTACTTACTCTGGAAAATACTTTTTTAAGGTTCATATCATTTTATGTGACTTATAAATTCAAGACATAAACAGCATCATTAAACTCAGTAATTCTAGAGATTTACAGAAAGCATTCCATGAGTCACACATTTACAACCCTTGAGAAACTATAAACTGATGTTCAGGGATGAAATAAGTTATGGCAGAGGATTACATCTTGGAAATACATATGCAGACTTACATAGATTCAGTTCCTGCTGCCCTGTGTGGTAGAAGACTCCACTGAGTATCTGGAGAGATAATGCCATTGAGAACCAAAGATGTTTTAGACAATGTGATTTAGTAGAGTCTGAGTTCCAGGATTAGAAATTGGTCACAACAGACAGTGTGAAACATGAGTTTTACATGTGTTTGTAGGGTGAACTATATTATGAGTTTTCTTCCGCACTTCACTTGGACTCTTAGATCCTGACTTCTACTGTGCATTAAGGAAGCAAGAGAAAACTAAATGTGAAGAGAGATTCTGCAGCCAGTCTTGAGAATCATTGCTAAGATAATTTCTTATCTAAGATAAGAAATTGTGGTGCTTGGAGGCAATCTATGAATGTAGATTCATCTCAGCTGTCACATAGATTTTGAATGCATGTGCATCTAGAGTTTATATATCCAGTGCTTCTTCTGGACAAAGCTAAACTGTGAACTGGTATTTTGAAACTGCAGACATTTCTTACCTCATATTTAGAAGCATCCCTCTTTGGAGCTGATTAGAACCAGGAGAAATTTGACCACTTCTCACTTGTCCCTTATGTTTTTCAATGCTTTGTACTAGTTGCATATTTTCAGGATTTTCAAATGTTAAAATCTCCCTTTTCTGCACTAAAGTACTCTGCTATTTTATTCTCTGCTGCAGCTGTGATAAGCAGCAGAATCTTGAGATGCTTTAGTGAAGTGCAGGCATTTAACTGGGCAATTAAAGAGTGGGGCATTTTTCTCAATGAAGGTTAATTGTCCTAAATATCTGTAAATTGAAAGCAGCTATTTTTGTTAAGATATAGCCTAGTTCATACAGCATAACCTATAAGATGAGCTTGGTGAGAGATTGGAATAGATGGTGGTTCCTTTGAGATTGATAAGCTGAGATCAGTCTGTTGCACAGAAAGGAAAGTGTGAGCTTTTTTGCTTGGGACGCTTGTAATTGGACTGAATGAGGCACTATGAAAAGGGAAGTGTTGAATTAGCCCCTGAGGGAGTTGAGTAATATGACCTCACAGGACTTTCCTTTTGTCCTGTGCAGCTAGCACAGTCTAAAGTAGTGGCATAATGAGTTACTCTGGCTGTCAGAGAACTGGGGGACCAGTGTCTCCAGAGTCATTAATCAATTGAACAGGCATTGTGAGCACTAGCGGGTCGGGTCGTGATTCCAACCTGCCTCAGCTGGGGTGTAGAGGGCTGCAGTTGTCTTTCCCAGTTCAATCCTGATCCTCTGGTGTGGCTCAGGATAACAGAGCTTTATATATAAATTCCCACAGTTTGTGGTCTGCATCTGTTTGTCTGTCTGTCCAGTGAAAGTGAGATCTCAGTTGATTTTTTTTCATATCCATCAGAGATAAAAAAATTATTTTGGTCATTGTACAGGTGCAACTGGATTGAAACCTGCAATTTTTTTACAAAATGTGTGGAGAATGGTGTACAGCTCCCCAGAGTAAGGGGGAAAGGAAAAACTAGACTCTTGTATAACTGGAAATAATGACTGGCAGACTTGTCTGATACAGCCCAGTAGTAATTTGGCTGCATAGATAGAACTGTTCTTGCAGTAAATAAAAATTTTAATAAATCGTGTATCAGTCAAGGATCCTGCTTTTCCAAGTGTCTGCAGATATTAAAATGCAGGTGCCTCTGCATTTTGGTTACCATCTATTCACAAGAATATGTGGTACATAGTGCTCTATCTAGCAAGTTTGTCCAGCCCTTTTAGAAGTGGAGGCTAAACTTGTTTTTCATTTCCCCCCCTTATCCACTTCAAACATCATTAGTTTGAGTAGGCAGTAAATATGTCATCTTGCTTTGGCAACAGTTAGGGGAAATAGAACTGCAGGCTTTGCCTATTAGCCCTAGGTTAATTCAGTCCAAGTTGTTTTCATCAAATGCTGCAGATTACAGGGGTGGGAATCTGGGTCCAGCCTCATGGGAGCTGTCCAGTGATTAAAGCAAATCAGTGGTTACAGGCTTGGCTGTCCACTAGCACAAAATGTGAATTTCATGGAACATGACGGCACCATGAGAACTTGCCAGACATATTTTTTAATTTGACCGCCCCGTGTACTTGTTCACTTCCCTCCACAGCTGCCCCATGAAGTTGGCTGTACCTGTCTGCTTTGTCCCAGTGGTAAGATACTGTGTGCATCTGTGTGAATATTCTGGGAGAGGCACCTGGCCTGTTAACTGTGGGGAATCTTCAGAAATGGACAAACCTTTGGTCAAGAGTGCAGCATTTTGAGCCAAGCAGCCTGACTGTGATTTGGAGCTGTAGCAGCTGGGACATGACTGATGATTTCAGTCAAGAAATGACTGCCACACCAGGGTGTTGGTCAATTGGTGACACTGTTGGTCAGAGATGATAACAGAGAACAAATTCTCTTGATTTTTTTTTCCCCATAGGGAGAAAAAAAATATTATCTCCACTTGCTTCCCACCACCCCCTTTGCATGGAAACACTTGATAACAAGCCTGTGACTCCATGAGGTGTGGTGGTAATATGAGAAATCACTTGGACCACACACACCCCCTTCAAAAGAGTGTGTGGCCTACTAAGGCTTTCATGGCTGCAAAGACTGAAACTGCCTCAAATTTGCCATCAGCTTTCTTCTTCCTCTTCTCCACAGAGTAATGCAGCAGGCTAGTAGCAAAGTCTTGCAAGTTTTTCTCTTTCTAGGTACTTTGAGCTGAACAGTCCTTTTTCACTCAGGGAAGTGTTATGTGCTAAATGGCAGATTGAGCTGTTGGTGATTTGAAGATCCAGACAGCTAAAGAAGAGGAAAAAGGGGAATAGAGTCCTACTCTGGTTTCCTGAATCCAGTCCAGTGTATTTCAGGAGTGGTTAAAAGTCAATGTTCTTGGACGTTTTGGTTGTCCTCCATCCAGTTTCTACTAATGCAGCTGGCACCATCTGGTGCCCTGGTTACTGTTCTCCTTGGCAGGGCCATGTTTAGCTGGGCTGAGGGATACTCTGCTTCCCTTCAACCATGGATGACCTCCCAGGAGCCCACTGCTGGTTGCTCAGCTGGCTTTTCTCCTTTGGATACAGCATAGTTCTGTAGGTGCCTGATAAGTAATTTTGTATCAGTGAGGTATTACAGTCACTGTCTAAATGTCACTGGGCCTACATAACATGCCATGTTTTCAGAGCTGGATCTGAAAATTAGTCTGAATGTGTTCACTGTAGACAAGTGGATACAGAAAGCAAGAATTATGGGAAGAGGGAAGCTGCGTGTCATGATGATATTAGTGAGAATGGTATTGATTGGGGGTGGGAAGGACAAAAACAAACCACAGACCCCCCCCAAACAAATAAAAACCCTCAACATTTTGTCCATAACACTTGTCACCAGCATTTTATCCCAGGTGACTAGAATGCATTTTTAAAAACAGTAGGAAGGAGGAGCCTGAGAACTACTGACCTAACAGCCTCACCTCTGTGCCTAGGAAGATCACAGAACATCCCCCTAGAAGCTGTGCTATGGCACATAGCTGACAGGGAGAAGATTTGATACAGCCAACAAGGCTTCACCAAGGGCAAGTCCTGCCTGACCAACCCAGTGGCCTTTGGTGATGGAGTGACTCCATCAGTGGACAAGGGAAAGGCTTTAGATATCATTTATCTGGACTTCTGTAAAGCCTTTGATGTGGTCCCCACAATATTTTTCTTTCTAAACTGGGGGAGATAGACTCAATGGCTGGACTGTTAGATGCATAAGGCATTGGTTGGACAGTTGCATCCAGAGAGTAGTGGTCAACTGCTCACAGTCTAATAGACATCAGTGACAAGTGGTGTACCTCAGGGGTCCTTACTGGGACCAGTTCTATTTAGTACCTTCATTAATGACGTAGACAAAGGATTGAGTGCACCTTTGTCAGGTTTGCAAATGTCACATCTGAGGGGTGGGATGCCATCCAGAGGAACCTGGACAAGTTCAAGAAGTGGGCCTGTGGGAATTTCATGCAGTTTAACAAGAACATTTGCAAAGTGCTGCATCTGGGTCAGCGCAGCCCCTGCTGTCAAGACAGGCAAGGAGTGAACAGATGGAGAACAGCCCTGGGAAGGACTTGAGGGTGCTGGTGGAGGAGAGGCTGGACATGACCCAGCAATGTGCACTCACAGGCTAGAAACACAATTCTATCCTGAGCTGCATCAAACAGAGTGCCCAGCAGGGCAAGGGAGGGGATGAACTCAATGATCGTTAAGGTCCCCTGCAACCCAAACCATTCTATGATTCTGCAACAGCATCTGTCAGAATCCATCATTACCAAAAGGGCGTCCTAAATTCCAGCAGCCCCCTTGACAGCTGAGCTGGTCTTGTGCAGTGGGCTGGGTGAATAATTCCTAGTTAGCTAGATTTCTGAATACTCACTTTATATTCACTCATGATTATTTGCTTTTGCAAGGCCAGTAAATGAAGGTAAGAATGCTCCAGGGAGCTCTTTGTAGAACAGCAAGGGTGGGGGGTTAGGAGCAGGTCTGTGGATCTGTGAAGTGGCAGTCAGGATCACCCAACATGAAAAGCAACAAGTACTCTTTGTTCTTGCCTGTTGCCCTGGCTGAGGGGTGCAAAGTTCTGCCATGCCTCGTTTGAGCTCACTCTGTCCAGACGCTCACTGGCTGGTCCCCTCAGCCTGCAGGCAGCCTCTGCATGGTCCTGCTGCCTCCACTAGGAACATACTTACAACAGCCATGGAGAAGTAAACTCTCAACCAGCAACAAGTCTGTTGAAGGGCAAATAACAAGTGGGAAGTCTCTGGAGTCCATTTGGGCCAACTTACGCTGATGTCAGGATGTCAAGAATGCCTGCTTATATTGGCCTGAGGGGTATCTTTGAATAACCCCTTGGGTATCTCGCTCTGGTGTTGTGCGTGAAAATGGAGAGCATGGATCTGAATCCTGGGCTGTTGTACTGTGTACAGTTAATGGGACACTTGTGCAACAGCTGTTGCTGCTGTGTTTAAAAACTTGTCATTCCAGGCCCTGTGATACTATCTGATCCTAGAGATTCCTTTAAATTGTTTTTATTAAAAAGGCTGCTTTACATTTCTAGGGTTTTTAATTGTAAAGGTCAACAGCAGCATAGTCTAAATTGTTCCTGAATCACAGACAAGCCCTCAGCATGCTTCCAGTGCTCCTTTCGTGCACCATGACTGTCACAGTCCCACCTAATGCACGCACAGTTGAAGGACTGAGTGCAGCAATTTATCCTATTAGTCCTTTTTCA
Source organism: Emberiza elegans (assembly GCA_024865655.1). Lineage (NCBI taxonomy): Eukaryota > Metazoa > Chordata > Aves > Passeriformes > Fringillidae > Emberiza > Emberiza elegans. The sequence goes on along the minus strand of JALJVW010002597.1, from coordinate 18,406,833 downwards.
TCAGCACATATTCTTTTCTTACATAAAGCTTCCTCATGCAACATCTTGGACCATTTCCCTGCTCTCCACCCCTCTGGAGGGACCTGAGGGAAGCTCCACCATGGGAAACTAGATAAAAGTTTGAAGAGGAGGTAGCAGAGAACAGTCCTGCTCTGAGGGAACGAGGAGGGAGTCAGAGGTGATCTAACATATCTGTGAACTTTAGGACAGCAGCTGTGGTGGCATTTCAAGTTGTGTAAACAATATCCATCTGTAGGTCTTGTGTAACTCTTAGTACCTAGGACACATTATCTTAGCAAGCATCTTGGAGCAAGTAGTGAAACAGTGAAGGAGCAGGGATTGCAGCTGACATCATGTGTTTACACTAGTGAAGTCAGGGGAAGACTCAAACCATCTGAGTGACCTTACTAAGCTAAACTGGCAGGCAGTGACAGCAAGCAAAAGCCACTTGTTGCCAAGCTGCAGACAAAATGCGTAGGAAGGAATCATTGTTTGTTTTACATTGTTTTGAGTTCTGTACACAACACAAGGGTCAGCACAACACCTGCAGTCACAGCAGTGAAGGTAGCTGGAGAACTGATGGTTTTCCCCTTCTCTCTCCCTCAGGATGTCTTGCTGCTGAGTCAGTTTATCCGTTCGGATGGAGGGATGCTGCCACGAAGGGTCACAGGCCTCTGCTTGGAGGAGCACAAGAAGGTTGCTGTGTGTGTGCAGATGGCTCACCGTGCAGGTACCTAACTCTGCCAGATGTAACCCCTGACTGTAGGGTACCTACTGAAGCCCTTGAGAGGGGTCTCCTGCCCAGTTGGTATAGCTCAGTGAGATGTCATTGTCCAGTCACCCAGCAACGGTCCAAGTGCTGGGACAAGGCGATGGAACAGAGACTACTTGTTCTGCTTTCTCTGTGTCCTGACTCTTGCCTTGACAGCAGGCAGACATTTATCCCTGTAGATGAGACAAGTGTTGCAGAAAGATCTAGGAAATGGCTCAGTCTCCAGTAACTAATGATTAAACACCTGCTTCTGAAATTACTTGATTTACCTAAGCTTGACCTACCCCATTAGTAACGTGCAACTCTGCCATCTGCCATGTGATGACTTTTTTACTTTTCCCAGGTTGACACAGTCAAGAGTACTGCGCTGATCTTTATGCCTGGTACCTGAGATGTATCCAAGTTAAATGGACTGAGAATTTTAATAGTCAGATTTTCCATCCTGGAGATGGAATCTGATGGGACACCAGTGCCCCATGTCCTCTGTAAAAGCCTCTGTGATGAGCCCAAGTGACAGTGTCTTTGGTGTATATTTCCTCCCTATACCCAGCACAACTTCCCAGCTTCTCTGGCTGGGGTGCAGGTTCAGCAGTGACTGAAGATAAAATACCCTTTCTAATGTATTTGAGCTTTTGTCGTGCTGTTGTCTGGCTTATGAGGTGTAATGTGACTTCTGAATGCAATAGAAGCAAACAGACACTGCAGAATATTCTCATATCTTTTTCTGTTTCAGGTTTGTTGCCAAACCACAGGCCTCCGCTTCCTGAAGGGCATGTTCCCAAGAAACCCAAGCTGAACAGGTGAATACTCTTGTCTTTCTACATTTCTCTCATTCAGGAATAAATTGGAAAGGGAAAAGCAGTTCCTTACAACTGGGTGAGAAATGCCTCAGGCAGCAGGGTTCATAAGGAGTACTCAGCATTTTGGAGAAGATCTGTCACGATACTCTCTTGGCAGTCTTTTAAGGACAAGTCATATCTCATATAAACCATTTGTTCACACAAGATTAAAACTGCCACACATGTTAGAGTTTGCCTGCCCTTTCTCAGCTATGCTCACCTCCTCATCACTAACCATCAGTAAGGCAGTCACAGGAGGATGCCACAGATGGAGTCACAGCAGCACAGAGTAGCTGAGGTTGGAAGAGGGAGGCCTCTGAAGATTGTCTAGTCCAAGCTCCCTGCTTAAGCCAAGTCATCTAGAGCAGCTTACTCAGAACTATGTCTAGCCAGGTTTTGAGTATATCCAAGGATAGATCTTCCCTGGATTCTTCTGAGGGCAGCTTGTTTCAGAGAACCAGCCTCATACAAGACAGTGTTTCTTACATTCAGACAGAATTTCTTTTTTAATTTGTGCCCATTGCCTCTTGTCCTGTCACTGAGCACCAGTGATGGAGGAGAGCCTGCCCCTCTCTTCTTCACACCGTCCCTTTAGGTACTTACGAACACTGGTGAGACCCCACTGAACCTTCTCTCCAGGCTGAGCAGTCTCTTCTCTCTTAGCCTTTTCAGCCCCCACCAGCAGGAGCGTGTCCAGGCAGTGATACCAGCAGTGAGGAGGGCAGGCTGAGCAGCCAGCAGGGGCCCATCACAGGCCTGTTATCTTCTGCCCCATTCCGGTTTCCTCCAGTCAGTGATTCGCCCTCTGCCCGCTCTTCCCCCTCCCCAGCCTGAATGGCCCCTGGCCTTTGGTGGGCAAAGGGAAAGCCTGCAGCCGCCTCCTGCTCTGTGCTGGGCGCTTGGAGGTGCTAATCCCCTGTTTATAACCTCACACTTTGTTTCCATGGGGATGTCAGAGCGGTGTACGAACCTCGCATTAGCAAACCGTGGGGTTACCAGAGGCCATGGGGCTGGCGCTGGGAGAGCTTAGACTGCCAGGCTGGAGACTCCTGCATTTCAGGTCTGACTCTACAGTGGACATTTGAGAGAAGCTCCTGGAAATGCTGGCAGGCTGCATAATCAGTGAGGGTCAAATTAGAGGACTCTACATTTGATGCAGCCCTGTAGCCCTCAGATACTTCAACTGTAATAACTTCTTCCTTGTGTCTTACAAGTATTGAGTGTTCCTTAGTATCTCTATCTTATCTGGCAGCTGTGGGGTGGAGCATACTATCTTGTTAGCATTCACATTGCAGCCCTGAGTAGCAGGTTGAGACTGGAAATGGTAAATGCAGTATCTTGCTGAAATCACACCAAGACTCCAGATCTGATGCCCTGACTCTTACAAATTGTTCTATAGACCTTTAGTAAGAACAAAGAATGAATACCTCCAGATACATTCTGCATGCAAGTAGGTGTGCTACACCTCTAAATTAATTAAATTAGAAATTACTGCATTGCTAGCCCCTCCCTACACCACCCTTGTTTTTCTCTTCCCAAAGAGGGAATGTAGCAGGCCCAGTGGAAGCAGTTTAGAAAAAGAGAGCAGAGCTGTTTGCTGACAATATGGAGTAGCATTGAAGTAGGCAGACCTTGGGGTCTGAGTGGAGATAAGAGAATAAGATCAAGAAATGGGATTGAAAATTTTGATGGTGGGGCTGATGCTATACAAATGCGTCCCAAGAACTAGGATAAAGTGCAGGAGTACTGCAGGAGTTCTGTTCTCCTGGTCCCTCATGATATTGTCTTATCAGCCTGTTGGAAGGGGAAAGCTCTGTGTGTTGGAGCCTTGCAAAATCTTGGCCATTCTGTAAGAATTCTGACCATGTGAACCCCCACCTGTACTTCCCTCGTTGCTCTCTGGAGCAGTAGCTGGCATGGCATAAGGCAGGAGTTACAAATTGCTTCCTTCCTCTAGCCTGAAGTGCACCCACATGCTGAATGACTGAAGTCATTTAGCTGGTACTTGATTTTGGGAATGAAGCCAGAGCTCTTATCAGAAGTTTCCCACATAAATGACTTGCCCAAGCTTACCTTGTCTTTGCCTCTGTACTTGTTTCCAAAGCTTCCTGTGAGTCTGCAGTAACTTGGGAAGCACTCAATCTGTGGTGCTGCCAAATGCAAGTGAACTGACAGGGGAGAAAAGGGGCAGAAGTGGGCTTGAACTTTGGAGTCAAACAAGCTGCCTTGTTCAATGCCATCAGAACATGTCTGCATCATCCTCTAAACATGTAATATCAGGGCTATTCACCTGACTTAGCTTGTTCCTTCATTGTGTTTGTGTCTACTGGATTTTTAAGTGCCAGTTCAAGAAGAGATCAACAGATCTAAAGAGAGCCCATTACAGCAGGCAGTGCATTACACAGTTAAGTGATGTATTTTCCAATCTTCGAGCTTCATCTCTTTTTGAGATCACTGTATTGGCTGTTCTAGCCATCTTTACCACTCTGCTTAGATGAGAGGTAGCAGCGCCTTTCTGCACTGCTGCTATGGCCCTGGGAATGTCAACAGGGAGAAACTGAGATGCCTCATAATATGTTTGGGCCCCTTGTTAAAGCTTTTCCAAGACAAGCACAGGTAATGTAAGCAATCTGTTGTCTGTCTCTTTACTCTGAATGGAGAAAGTTTTCACTTTTGTAAAGGAAGGGCTTCTGAGAAGTCACTGCCTACTCCAGATGTTACCTCACACATCTCTGTGGGAATTTGTAGTTTCTGGGAGCTGCCTGCCATCTTACTCTGAGGTGAAGAATGTTTTGCCCATGGTAGAGCTCTTGACATACTACACCTTCAACTGCTAGAATGACAGGACTGAAGCCTAAGATAACCTTAGGGACTGATTCCACTCACACCACCTGAGACTGAAGGAGATTCATCACTTCAGTGTCAATTGGGACTCAGAGCCCAGTGCCTCTGGCATGATACAGACCTGAGCATTGAATTACTGCATGTAGACTAAGAGCAGCAACTCTGGCCTGGCTGAAGTCTGGCAGATTACTTCATTTGGATGAGCCATCCCTTGCATTTTTTTTTCTTGTTTGGCAAAGTTCTGCTTGGTGTTCCCTGTGGCCAGGCTTCTTCCAAGGCTGTGTCAGTATTTTTGAGAGCAGCTTCATTTGTTGCCAAAAGAGGGACAAATGAGCCTGATGAAAAACTGATGTGTCCCTTAGACAATGTGTACATTAATGTATACTTTTGAAAGCACTAAAAAAAAAGCTGTTCCTCAGTTATATTTTTATTGCACTTTTGGCTGTCTTGGCCAGAATGTGTGGCCCATGTCACTGTCACCCTGATTAAGGTGAGCCTGCTTCAAATCCAAAGAGTCTGGCATGCACTGGCTAGCACCTAGCTGGGATTAAAAGGTATCATGCCTCCATATGGAACTATCAGCAAACTGCCTTGTTTTAACAAGGGTCAGGGGTGCTGACATGCCATTGATTTAGTGTTGTGAAGTGTGGATTTATCATGCAAAACCCCTCTGCCTCTCAAGAAGGTGCTCTTCTGGTGCTTATTCAGTGGTGTTTTCCAAAAAGCAGAATTCCTGCTCTGTTTTCTGAACTGGTTGTACTATCTCAATTGTACGAACTTTGGACATTCCCTTCTACATGCCCCAGATTTCTCTGCAAAGCGATAAGGATTTCCCTGCTTTGCACTGGGTCATTTGGCAGCTGGCCTTCCTCTACCCACTCCATCTCCTTATCCTGCTTCCACTACTGGAATTCAAGAAGAGCAGAGTGCTTTGAGAATATCTGACCTGCAAATCCTGCCTTGTACTTGGTTATATAGCTGTCTAGCATAGTACGGAACATTCATCCATGATGTAATGTAACACAGAGGAGGAGATTGGGAACTGTAGAAGAAGGCAGAAGATGAAAGTGAAATGCTAAGCTTTGTGGTCAACTAAGCTGAGGGTGGTAGGAGATATATAAGAACACCTTGTGGTCAGAATTCAACTGGGGAGCATTCCAAATCTCCCTCTTCAATCCCCTGCAGTTGGGACACTGTCCAGGTGAGACTTGCCATGATATTTCTCATTTTTTGGACTTCAGTTCCTTGCCTTTTTGCTTTCTGCCTGATTAGTTTTTGACAGTGATAGCTCATGAATGTTACCACTTAACTGCTTTACTAGCTATGCTGCTTTTGAAGAATTGGCCATGGGAGTAACCCACATCATCCATGAACTCTTGAGTCTCATGTCCTCACCTTCTCTTATGTATGATTTGTCTGCAGAAGTTGGACAATGAAAACAAATGAAGCTTACCCTGTCAATGCAGAATTACTCCCTATAGTTAATTTTCCTCATGTTTGGCCCAGTCTGGGGCTTTCACTCTTTCCAGGGGATCATTTCACAAGCAAATTTGTCATGCAGCCAAGGATTGTTCCCTCATCCTCAGCCTGTATTCTCCCTTTCAAAACTTCCTGCTGTTATTTCTGCATTTGTTCATGCTCCAGCCTGGCATGTTCCAGTTAAGTGCTGCAGCAACAAAATATTTTCACTAGCCTGTGAGGCTGAGGAAGTTGTAAGCGATTTCACCAGCATTGTGTAGGGTGACAGACTGTTCCCATACTCCAGAGTAATGTATGTGCAGCTACCACACACCAGAACCATTTGGGAAACAGTCAAGCTCAGCTGTAGGTCAAACGTCTTCCTTTCAGTAATGGAAACCTGAATAGCTCAGCAGTTTTCTTTTCAGCATGGAAGTTTTTGCATGGAAAATGTGGACTAACAGTCTATCCAGAACAGTCCCTGAATTCAAGCCAGCATCTAGATGCTCTTTTAATATGAATATAGCACTCATGTTCTTCTGGCAAGTCCAAAGTATTTGTTAAAACACAACACTGTGTTGTGAAGTTGTTCCCTATCCAAAAGGACTAGGGGATATCACAGGTTCCCTGACTCTGGGGTCTGTCAGCAAGAGGTGCTATAAGATTATGGAGTACTTGATTTTGAGTGCTCAGCTGCCACTCCATTTCCAGCTTCCTACTGGAAGAGCATAACTTGGCACAGATAGTATCCAAGTGAATCCCACCTCCATCACCTGAACTGGAGGAGTTGTTTTGTGTTAAGCAAAAGACAGGCTCCCTACAAATTCCTCATGAATTACAAAGTTCTCAGGCTCTGTGGACACCTCTCGTCCCTGGGAGCAGAATCTGGTTTCCCTGCTATCAGCATTTCACTCCAGCAGCATGTGGTTCCTCTCATCTGCATGGGAACTGTGTTGTGCATAGCATGTGTATTCAAAAGCAAAGAGCCAGAGGGGCTGCAGGTGAGCAAAGCCAAGAGGTGTCATGGGAAGGGATGTGGCAGGGAGGAGGCAGTCTCGCCAGCACTTTGATCGAGTGCTTCCTGCAGTCTGTAGCCCTCTGCCTTCTGCTCTTAATCCAAACAAAAGCCATATTGAAAAAATTCAGTGAGGGTTCAGAAGTTCAGACTTGAATTGTACCAACATGGCCTTTGCTTGAGCTGTGTATGTGGTTTTCCCATTTCCCTTACCCTGCACATGAAAGCCTTGTGCCTACTCCTAGGTCTGAAGTGGCAGCCTCCAAGTGGGAAGGCCTACCCACTGAATAGAATCCATGAAAACAGACTTCCACATGCTACAGAGATTTTAGGCTATTACAAAGACTGCAGGTGAATTAACCACAGTTGTTTCCATCCTGATTATATCTTGCCATTTCCCATCAGGGAAATCCCACCAGAGTTCCTGTCATGTTTTTTTTGCATAAATTTATGCACTTGGAGTCCAGGAATTCTTGTTCTTGCTCAGGACCCTGCTTTAGTCCAGGGGGCAAGCAGAGTCCTAAGGTAAGTCACAATTCCCAAGACTGGCAGTTAATGTCCCCTTTGCCTAGAGTGGGAGCTCAGCACACTGAAGTGACACATGAGGATGCTGTGGACCAGCCTCATTTGGCATCCACCTGAAGAGTCTGTCTTGACAACCTTCAGCTACTTGAGAAAATTCAAACACTCTGCCAGTGTGTGTTTGTAGGTGATCATAAAAACTCCCCAAGACAAACCTTATTTGATACAATGAAAAGTACGGGCACTTGTGAGAAAAGGGTGTACCCTACCTTACATGGATGGCACAGTTTGCAGGGAAGTCCTGTGTGCTGAGCTTTGAAGCTCTCCTCTTTGAGTTTTGTGGATTGTTTTTACTCACAGAAAAAAAAACCCAAATCTCTGAAATCAGTAGGAAATGGAGTTAGTCAAAGAGGAGAAGGAAACTTTGTAGACTGACTGCTCCCAGGCATCAGGCTTTTGCACTGCTGAATCAAGGTTAAAAAAAAAAAAAAAAAGCAGCAAACAAAATAGGACAAGTTTGAGTTTGGGACAAAGCAAGTATTAAAAGCCCTAAAAGCAAATGTGCTCCAGGAAGGGAAAGCGTCCAAATGTCTGTTTCAGCTAACAATGAAAAGCCCCAGCCTGCAGTCCCCAAAGGAAGCCAAAAGCCTGGACCAGAGGGCTGGATTAGACCTGCTCAAAAGAGAAATAACAAAAGCTTTAAAATCAGGCCATTACTAAATCCTCCTTCCTATGCAGAATTGGGGTGTGCACTTCCAGCCCCCACACAGAAACAGAGGGATTTCTTAAAAAGCCACTGTCTGTCTAAACCTGCATACAGCATTGATGTGTATCTCACATTCACACATTCACTACTCTCTCAGTGAGATCATTTATTATCACAGGAGCACTTTCCCGTAATCGTGTGGACATGTGACCAGAATTGCACTTGGCACATTGATGCATTAAAACAATTTGGGATTTTTTCCCTCCTTTCTGTAAGTGTAGTCTTGCAATAGCAAAATTTGTGCTACAGCACTGCCCTTGCAGCAAGGGGAATATGAAAAGGAGGACCTAGCCCATGTGCTCATCTAATACCTCTACAGCTTCTCCCAAAGAAGCTGCCTTGCCATGGTCCTTTGCCACATTCCAAACTGGGGACTGTGTTTGGTCTCTCTGAAGTCCCCTTGCATGTGAAATTAGAGACAGGAAGGTCTCTCCCACTTCCTGTCCCAATGCTGCTGTGTAAGGGATTCCACTAATGCACTAGCATAGCGTTACAGGTCAGAAGGAACGAGTTTAATGCACGTATAGGAAAACAAGTGGCTGGATCTTGCTATGTGTCGTCACCCAGACTCCTCCTGCTGGTGCTTCAGGTATTTTAACTGTTATAAACTCCTCAAAGCAAATCATTTTGAAAGTGGCTTGATTTCAGAGGCAGACAGCTCCACATGTGATTCATTTTTCAGTTTGTGCTATTAGGGAGTACTGAGGAAGAAAAGTGCTAAAAGGCTGCTGTTCTGCAGTCTGTAGCTGCCTGGCATAGCAGGCTTTCTTTGTAGCTCTCAGGAATGTGCCAAATGCCTTCAAACAAATGTCTCTGTCCAAAGTTCTTAATATCTCAAATTTGCACGATGCAAATAAAAGGTAACAAAGCTTTTTGTGGGGAGGATGAGTGATTTGGGTTACATTAAGACCATGGGATTACTCAACAGAGGCGTGCAAACATCGCTGGACAAAGTTTATCAGTCTGTTCCAAATTCTAATTTGTTGGAGCATTGTTTGTGCAGATTATGCTAAGGTTTTACTTTGGATCTTTATTGTCTGAAAAGACTCCTCTTTCTCTAAGGACCTCTATTCCCCTCTTTACTGGTAGCAAAAGATTTAAAGCCTAACAAAACTCCAGGCCACCCAGCCACAGAGTAAGATTTCCAGTAACTGATTCTGGATCTGAAATCCCCTGCCTGTTTGCAAAGCCAAGTCTAAAACTTCAAATGGTAAAAAGCAGAGGATATTTGCCAGACACTGCTCTTCACAGAGATTTGTAGTTGTGATGATAATTCTATTTTAATACCTCTTACACTGTAGGTGCTGACTTCCTGCACCAGCAAGCTCTTATAGCATTGTACAGAGAACACTAGAGCAAATGTGGACATATCAAAATACAAGACTAGGCCAGAAACTCATTGCATGCAGAAGTAATAGCTAATTATTCCCCCAAAGTAAATGTATTGTTTTTAGAAGCTTTCTCACAGAATTTAGCCTTTGTAATTAGTTTACCTTATTGAGACCAGCTGTTGAAATAACACTTCCCCTAGAGGCTGGATGCATTCAGTCTTGGACTTGGTTGCAATGATGGGATTTGGCACTCCACTTTAGCTGCAGGTGGACAACTTGCCAGCAGCCTGGAGACTACACCTGATTTGTTTTGTGAAAATGGAAGCAAGCAGGTGCCAGTGGGTTCAGTAGAGAGATGAGATTAGAAATTCCAAAACAAACAAAAATTCCTTTCCCGTGGTCCCTTCTGAATTGAGGGAGCTTTGCTCATGGTTTTTCCTTTTATAAAGATGCATGTTAGGGAGGCAAAGGCTATAGTGCATTGCTTCTGCTTCATCTGGAACATTTTCTCAGTGAGCAGTCTCAAACTGAAATGTGTTTGTGTTGTTTTGACAGGTACCTGACCCGCTGGCCCGTCAGATCTGCAAAGCCCATTTGGAAGAGGGGCCCTAAGTGGTGCAAAAAGCCCTATCCAGTTGGACACCCTTTGCTGAAGGATAATATCAAATATACACAAAAGCCTCTCTGTTTAAACCACTAGTGACCAGAACTAGCATAGTCAGTAAGCACATGTTGTCCACTGTTCTGCTGGGTTTTTTTTCAAGTTTGTCAATATCTCCAATTTTCTTATTCCCAAATTGTCTTTAGTACTCTATATTGTGTCCAGTTGTAATCTTTTCCTCTGGGAGAATACAAGAGCCATCAAAGCAAAGTTCAGTGTGCAGGATGATTTGATAAAAGCAAGGGTCAAAGACTTCTACCTCAAAGCCAGAAAGGATCTGTAGGCTTTTGTTTTTTATGTTCCACAAATAGGTTTGGAAAAGGATGTTTCCTTCTCTTCCCAGCAGTGACTGGTGTTTCCCCATTAAGGTGTGTTTCAAGTCAGATTTGCCTCATTTGGGCTTTTGTACCTGTGACACAGATGGAAGAAAAATTTCTCTGCAGCACTGTATTTTCTCAGCAGTAACAGAAATTGTTACTGACTACTGAAATTTTTTTTTTATTATTATCATCTGTTCTATCCATAATTTTCAGCAGAACACCTGTGGCAGTGGCAAACGGGTGTGTATCTTACATGTCCTCTTAAGAATTCCTGGCTTGTTCTTCACTCCTGAATCTGGCAAATACACAAAATACACAGTGTTGACATCCTTGATGACCACCTGTTTTTTTTTCCCCTGGCAAATAAATTTTTCATAAATCTTCCATGTCAGTGATATGGTTGCTTCCTGGGATAGTTTGGAACTGATTATTCATCCTGTAACTAAAAGGTGGCACCATTTCTCTCCCTTTGTAGTACACATACAGCTCTTCCACCTATTCACCATTGCTAATTATGGGCCTGGTATGAAAGGCTCATTAAATTTATCATGGTCATTATTGTTTTGGCTCCATTTCTTTGGTATTTATCTGGGGGCTACAAATCAATACGAAATTTTTATGTACTACTATGCCAATTAACCTTGTATTGCTTTTATTGGAATCATCTGCTAATACCATCAGCATGGACAGGAACAAAAGGTAAGGATAAACCTGTATTATCCAGGAAATCAAATTTTTAAATGGTTCTTTTTAGCCTTATTTTGTGAAATAAAAGCCCTAGATTCAGCCCCTTGAGCTGGCCAAGACCTTTTGCTTTGGGAGACAGAGCCAAGACTTCATTAACCATACTGAGATAAAATCTCTGGCTGACTGTATCTGTTTTATAAAGCTTTGAAAGCTACAGCCCTTCAGAAAGGAAAATATTTTTCTTTATTCTTATACACACAGAAGTTACTCTGTCTTCTAGCCCAGGTAGCTCTGCTCAGTGAGCTTTGCTAAAGGAAAAGTCACTGGATTATACCACTGTCTTGAGATGAACCTGAAAAAGCACATTTTTCAAGACCAGGTGATGCCTACAGCTGTTTTTTTCCTACAGTTTAGTGACATGAGCTGGAAAGATCCCTCTAATTTTGGTGAAATCTTAACATCTGAAAAGCAAAATACTGTTCTCAGTATGCCTTTCTAGAGTTCAGGGTTTAATGCAGATCTCTTACAGTGTACACCAGCTTTCTGCCCTGACTCCTCTGCTTTTGTCATTCATAGATGACAGCAGGTATTCATTCATGTTTCCAAATTAGTTCTTGTGTAAGCAAAGTGCTTTTGTAATCAGACATATGGCCTAAGTTTGATTTCTGACCTAGAGCTTGCCTGCCAGGGAAGAAAATGCCACTTGTCACTATCTAGAAGATCCGCGGTGACACATTACAGGGAGAGTTTGGGGCTAATAACGCCAAGGTTGTGTTCAATCCCCATATGGGCCATTCAGTTAAGAGCTGGACTCGACAAGCCGTGTGGGTCCCTTCCAACTCAGAATATTCTGTGATTCTCTGAATTCCATCTGGAGTTCAGGGAGGATTGCATACAATGAAGTCCTAGGAAAAGAATCAGGGCCAGCATCCAGGCACAGAAAAATCCTGCTCGAAGTGCAGAGGTTTAAAATTTTTATTAGAACAAGCAGTAAACAAAATTTCCTAAGTATAAAGTGTAGATATTTTCTAGTTCTTGAGTCCTTCTCCCAGACAGAAGAGTCACAGCATGAAGGGCAGATCAAGATTCTTCTCACCAGTGCCAAAGTAGACGTAGCCGAATTGCTTGGTCATAGGGACATGGTAAAATGTCAGTCCCAGCCACAGCAGGCTCCGCAGCACCACCACACTGCCTCCCTTCTCCAGCTGGATACTCCAGGAGCCTGTGTGAGAAGATGTGCAAGTGAATCACTGGAAAAGAGAAAGAGGCAGCACTCCTGCACAAATTAACCTAAGCTGACAGAAGGGCTGCCATGGGTTCTGCCTGACCTGTTAACAGTGCACAAGGCTGCACTGGGGTTTGTGACACCTGAAAGGAGGGAAGCCCAGGAGAACATAAACCTCGATGCCCTGTTTTCCTTTTGTCAGTTCAGCACTGCAGGCTGCCCTCATTTCCAGATGTCTGTCTGGGTTCACATAGTAGCATATTCCCATGGCTAGGGTGATGATGTTGTATGCGTCACAGGAAGGGACCCTCAAGCTCCAGACTGGTATAGCTGATCCCCAGGAGAGGCTGCAGCTATTCTTGGCTCTATCTGAGTGGGCAGCAGTTACTCCAACAAGCTCTGCCACCTACTTGGTGTAGCTAATAGCTGTAGAGAGCCAAGATGAGCTATAGCAATCCTGCATAGGAATTAAATTTGTCCTTAAAATAAACTTCTAGCATTAGTAGTGGGAAGAGAAAGAAGGTGCTTTCCTCCTTCAGGGAAGACTGGTTTCTCTGATGCAGCAACTGGAAAAAAATGAGAGAATGAAAAGTAGGGTATTTCCTATCTGAGAAATATATGGAAAAGGTTAATTCTCTTCAGTCTTTCTTGGCTCCACTGTTGAAGAGGATGTGCGTGGTAGGGGCAAAGGGATTAGTTTCCACATTAATTTTGTTTTGGCTCCACAGAAGAGGTTCAGAGCCAGTGTGAAAATGCAGTTTCTTCTGGATACAAGGAGCTCAGAGCCTCTGAGTATTTATTTTGCATCTGACATGACAGCTTGGGAATTGTGCCAGAGGGAGGGGGCTGAAGAATCAGCTTGGATTCAGTTCTGGAGGGCAAGGAGCCACCAGGAGAAGAAAATACCAACTTCAACACCAAATCAGTAATACCTAGAGGCTACAATGTGGGGAAGAAAGGTGCTCCTGAATCTCCATCTAAAAAAACCAGGAGCAGGCCCAAATTAAAAAAAATGTGGTTGGAACTGTCAGGCTACCATTGGCCTAGAGTCAAGCAATCGGCCTATCTGTACCCAAAGCCAAAATCTGCCAATTCCAGAATAAGCAGAAAGCACATAATGTGTTGGGCTATTTAGGCAGTATTCATCTTTGTAGATAATTTTAGGCTCATTAATTTTAGGCTCATCAATTTATGCTATGATTCATGCTTACTCATGTCACGGTTAGCCTGGGGAAGGGCTTCTGTGATTGCTGTCAGCTGCGTGTCCTCCTGCTCCCACTCACTCGTGACTCTGGGCCAATTTTAGTCACATCCAACAAAGGGCTGAAGTGCTTTAACACCCCAGGTTCCTACAGCAGGTCTCCCTGGGATGTGGCCCAAGGGCTGACTGCAGCTCCTGGAGCTTTGGTCTGCCAGCAGCTGCAAGGAAGCACAGGCTGTCAGGCCTGCCTGGCAGCCACGAGGCAGCAGCTAGCTGGGCAATCTGCATTCGTGCAGCCTTGGGCTCTTGTGTGCTCCCTTGCAGTAGATGTTGTCTCACGTGCAGTTCATGGCAAACTACAGTAGCTGAGGGAAGGAGGGAAATTGAGGGGAAATGAATCAGAAAGGAACAATACAATTCAAAACCCTGTAAAACCAGGTGTTGAATTGTGCTGCTCACCTGTTACCTAACTCTTCACTTCCTATCTCTGTACTTCTCAAAAGTTTCTTGGACACCACTGTTTCCTCTGCCTCCTTCAGTAGCAAGTTCCACATGTTTGTTAAACTGTAATATGCAAGTCTTGTGTCATCTCTGATCTGCTACCTTTCAAAGTACCCTCTTCAGTCATGTGCAAATATGGAACTCAGTGAACAGCAAAAATACCTACCTCCTTCCTGACAGATTGGACAGAAGTACAAAACAGACATTCACAGTCAGGAGATTTCTGCTTTGGAGAACTTACTTCTAACTCCCTCTCTTCCACATTTCCACTAAAGACAAACAGCTGGGGTTGCAGTAAAGCAGAGGACTACTTAGTATCACAGTCAATTCGGGTGTGTGCCATCTTTCCACCTTCCTTGCACTGTGACATTCTTTACACACGTCCTAGGTACAACATGAACTAATAATATCTTCACAAGCAGTGGTTTCACATATAAGGCAACCCTAATCTCTGATCCAGTCTCTCCAGTACCACTCATATGGACACAAATTGGCCTCGATCTTTTTCATACCTGGAGTAAAAATGCCTATTATCATTCAGCCACTGGGATTACAAATCCTGACTGAGGGTATCTGCATGTTCTTAAGAAATTCCATCACTTGGATAACATGGAAACCCAGATGAGGAACACTTCTGCTACAAGGCAGATCATCCAGTGACTGAAGCACTGCAGCCATTTGCTGTCAAAAGGACAAGCTTTCAGTTTCTTCATCTTTGTCTCTAAAAGTTTCCAGCATTTGCAAGTGACAGTAGCATGACCATGTGTAGGAGTGTTGATCAACAAGTAGCAGGCAACTAGGTCTGAATGTAATAGTGACAAGTAACTCAATTTCTCCTCTGAATGATTGCTCCCAGCACATGGTTCTTCAGCTTGAATTTGTATAAATGATCTACAAGTCTTTCCTCCAAATACTGTTGGTACTTGCTGCACCTTTACACACTGGTTTGTGGGGAAGGGGATGATGACATGCCCTAAACTTTTCATAAAGTCTCTCTGACAAAAAGATAATGCAATAAGGAACTCTCATTGTCTTTGATTTAGGACCAGTCCTCTGAGAAGCAAGTCTGTCAAGAATAGGACTATGCCTTGCCTTGCTGGGTGGTGAAAACCTTTAGGGATTATCTAATTTGATAATGCCTCTCAACATACTGGAAGCATCTAACAACCTGGGTACATGTGATAGCTTGTTTATATATGTTCACCTACACAGATGAACCCTCTGCCCCAAACCATTTTTACAGAACAAAAGGAAATGCCTGGAGCATGACAACTGGGAAAGGTAAGAGGGAAAACAGGGTTTTCAATGCTCTTAGGAACTGTATCTGGATTTAGACATCTTTTTGTTGGATAAATTCACAGAGGAGGTAGGGTAAATCAAGTTCAACATAATTAAATGCCTATATCTGTGCTCTGGGGCAACACAGTACATGGATCCATGATCTCCTCAGAACATTTACCCAGTGACACGCAGGCTTATCAGTCTCAGCAGAGTATTCATCAGCAGTTAACTCTGCTGATCAAAGGAACTTCCCATGCACCTTCACACCTGGCAGAAATGGACAGATACAAATGAAGATGGCTCCATTCACTTTCAGCTACATCTCTGAAGGCTGTGATGTACAGTTTCTACATTTCCCTATCATCTGTCCAAGCTGCCAATTCTCAAAGAGCTTGAATTTGTCATTTCATAAATGAGACCTTTGGGGAATATTAATTATTATACTTTCCAGCTCTTCTCTGGCCCTTCGTTCTGCATGTAATTCTACACATGAACAGTAAAGTTTTGCTGATGCTGCATAAACCTTCCTGTGAAGTGAGGGCCTGAACAAAAACAGGCAGGTTACATAAAGGCAATCCCATCTGGACCAGCATAGGTTGGGAACAGGAAAAATTTACAAGAAGCTGTCTGGAACTGTAATGTCATTTTCACTGGCATCCTGTTTTCAGCCAGAATGATGATTAGTCCTAGAGCTGCTCTTTTTTCTGCAGAGCCAAAGAGTAGCAGCAGTGCCATCTTCCACCTTCTACTAACTGGATCACTAGAGACATTTTTCTATTCTAATCATCAAAGGTGATTTTTTCAATATACTTTTCCAGACTGGACTTTTGCAATACACAAAACCCATTCAGAAACTGCATTTGATACACAATGCTGGTCTATCTTCTAAGAAGAGATTACATTAAAGTTCTGGAACCTCTTTAGACTTTTTCATAAAGGGAAAAAAATTAGAACCTGTTATCTCATTACTTTCCCCCCCGCCCCATACCTTATCACATCAGCTGTATTTGAGGAAATGCTGCATAAAACAAAATTTGAACTTGTGAGACATGGAGAAAGTTGTTCCCTCAGAAAGATACAGGACAATTGTGTTGTCTTCTGTCACAGCTCAAACCTCACAACACTACAGTACTCAAACAATGTGCTTTTTTTGGGAGGGCCCACCTTTCTTGGCGGAGTTTGAAATATTGATGGTGTAAATCACTCTAGAAAGTAACTAATGAACAGTATGCAACAATAGCTTAAAATAAATACGCTACCTTTTCTTCCTTAAGAGAAAGTCTTAGAAATGCATTTAATAATGCAATATAAAAAGGAATGACAACTATGAAAATTAAATGCTACTTTCATCCTTCTTTTTCTCTCTTTTGTTTTTTAAACTTCTATGCTATTACAGATTGTTGTTGGGGTAAAACCATCACATAGATAGCTTCAGGTCTGTATTACTATAAAAATGTAGAATTAGGCTGCTGAGTCCAAATCCTTTCCATCACTGGCTGAGAATATTCCATGGCAGTCCCTGTGTCAGACTATGTCTCTTACTGAGAGACTGGGAAGCTCAAACCATCAGTCTGCAAGGTACACCAAGATTCCTAGATAAAAGTTGTCAAGAAAAAATATTTTAAAATATTATTATTTTCATTGGAGAGAATACAACTAAAAGTAGGAGACAGCAAGTTAAGGTTGGATTTCCTAGACTTAAATACTGATTTTAACTTGCATTTCCATGTGTGCTGTCTCTAAAGCAGGAAGCAGAGTTAACTGCCTACATCATGTAAAGCTCACTGAGGTGCAGGGAACTGATCATTGCTCTCCCACAAGAGATTCCTACCAGTAACACTGCTCTGGTGAGGTTCCCAAAGTTCAAAATACATTTCTTAAAAGAGCAGGTTAATATTTAGGCTGCACCCAGCAAACTTAAGAAAGCCAAGCAGGCTTTCTGTGCTGAAAGTATTGCCTGTTGCTGCTCCAGAAGGGAAGGGAGGGAGCTGCTGTGTGGGAGGAAAGAGCATGGGAAAAATATCCGCTGGATGAAGATCTGGAGCTTCCTATCCCCACTTTGGATCAGGCTGCAGCCTCCACCCCTCCAAACACAGGCAGGAATTCTGAGGAGTTCCTTACATCTTTCCCAAACAAGAAAGTGCTTTGAAGATCCTGATGCTCACCCCGTGTTAAACCACTGCCTTTTTTATGGCCCTTCAACAGCTGCCAGAACACCAGGGCTGAATTTCAAAAGTCAACCTCCTTCTCAGCTTCTTCTTCCTTTCCAGTCGCCAATAGAAATCCCTGTCTCATCCCCCAGGTCTGCCTCAGCTATGTGCTGAATCTTGTAATCCACAGAAGCAATAGGGTGCGTGAGACATGAGCTTTTAAACAAAACCCTTCCAAGAGGGCTGTTTGCAGAAGAACTTTCCTGCTGTAACTGGTCCACTTGCAGTACGACCTCTCATAACACTGCTGCTTTGGAGGTGATTCAGCAATGCCTCATTTCAGTGCAAGCTTGAGAAGAAACAGCTTTAAGAGCTAGACAGCCTGATAGAGAGGCTCCACATTGCAAAAGCTCACAGAGGGTCATAAAAGTGACATTATCAATTCTTCAAAGGAGGAAATGTCTCAAGGGAAAAGCAGCCACAGCGTGGTTGCACTTACCATTAACACATTATGCTGCCACAAGAGCAGGTTACAGGTTACAATATCTATTACTGCAGTTAGTCCTGAGTGAGAGTGAAGTATGGAGTCACAGGACAAATATTAACACCCAGAGAGGAACAACATAACCATTTCCCTCTGCAAAAGCAGCTGCTGCTTGGCTGCATGACCCCAAGCACTTAGAGCTGACAAAGCCTCCCTACACCCATGGGATTTAGCTGCCATTTCCCTCCAACAGAAAATCCTGCACGGGGAAGAGCTTCCTACTTCTAATTTGTTGTCTGTAGGGAACAAAGACAAATTGCAAACCAGAGCAGCTGTAAGGAAAGGTCACCGTGCTTTGGCTCTCAATAAATTGTGCCACACCGACATTTCATGCACAGCCTACCAGCCATAAGGACGCATCCAAACAGTCCTACGTGGGGCCCAAACTCCTTTGTGCCACTTACTGGCTGCAAACTAAATCTCTTCCATTTGCTTGACACACCACCTGCACCCCATATGTTAACACTGCTGTCAATATTTCCAATTCCCCATATAACTATTTAATAATAATTAAATAAAACACAGACTGGTTGCAGGTTCAGTACTATTTTTAAAAGCCTCCAAGAGCCAAGAAAGCACAGCTTACAGTCAGATGCTGCCAAGTGGCTCTTGCATGGTCCTAATGCCTGCCATGTCCTTGACACACAAATACCACCATGCCCAAAACCCAAAGTAAAATGGTCATACTTTAGAAGCCTTTCCTCTCCATTATCCTCTCCCACTGGGGATGCCTCTGCAGTAGAAATTGCTTCTATTTACACATGAAGAACCTGTTTCTTGCTACAAGGAAGACCCAGGGATTGCCGTGCTGTCCCAGATACACGGTATTCAGGTACCTCCAAGTAAAAAGGAAATTCAGGCCTAAATGATATTTAGACATCTGACAACAGTGCTGCTTAATCCAGCTGAAGCAACCTCTGCCCTTAATCCCACCCGCATCATTCTTCCATCATAGAGACCACAAAAGTGTTTATTTACTGCTTAGTGAGTCAGGTAGGGAAAATAATCTGGCTGAAAAATATACTAGAGAGAAATAACATTATTTTTCCAGCTGGAATCTGCACAGCCAGCAATGCCAACACAAAAGAAGGGACAATACACAGAAATAAATGAGCACCAGAGGATGGGAAGGACTGAAAAAGCTAGCACTGAAGTAATACACATCAAATTAGAGCCTCCCTTATAGTCCTGTTAGTTTGCCCTTTAGTCCTAAATCCACCTGATAAAACAAATCAAAATGAAACAAAAAGATTCTAATAAGGAAGATGTAGACTGCACAGAAAGCATTAGAATAAAGATTTGGAATAGGGTTGTGCACTAGGGGAAACAGCAAGACCATATGAAATCAAAACTTATAAGGAGTAGGAAAAACTGATTAAAATCCATGCTATTTGTATTCCATGCTATATTGTAATTACAGTACAGATCACTGAATCTTGGGTTTTCTGTAGTAAATTTAGAAATCTTTCGGAGTGGCAAATCAGCTCCTTCCAAAGCACAAGTTTATGCTGGGTCTCATCACACTCCATATTTCTTGTTCAGCTGGTCGCTGTGGAAACGTTTTTGGAGCGTGCCAGGAGTCACGTAGCATCTACCTGGGGAGCCCCTGCATTAATCCGTCACCTTCGTGGGTTTCTCTGAGCCCATTGGCTGGTGGCAAGAAAAAGGAGTCTCTCGCCCCTCCCTGCTCTGAATGAAAGACGCTTCCTCTAAATCTTGCTACAGGATTTCAGGCTCAATTCAGCTTCTTTGGGGCTTTTGTCACCAAACAAATGTGATGTCTTTGAAAGAAAGATTAACAGTTTGATGAAAGGATGCAATGGGCAGCTTTGTTCTAGCCTGCTTCCCCTAGAGCTTTTGGTCACTGTCACTTTCTTACCCACGGGAGAATATCTGTCTGACTCTCAGAGGAGATTACGGCCACCTTGTAAGATTTTTCCTCTCCTGGTAACAAAGCACTGGCCACTTTGAGGAGGTGATAATGATGAACAGGGGCTGGATTAGGGGCAAAGAACCTCACATTGATCTCTGAATTCTGAGAAAACACAAAGGAGTTGATGCTGGGATTCAAAACCCACCAAATGCTCAGAGCACATCCAGTTTGCTCTCCTGCAGGAGGGGCAAGTCCACAAGCCCTGTCAGTCCCCCAGTTGTAATTCTTACCTCATCATCAAATTAGCAAGGCTAGTTAAAAGAGCTTGGGATGAGGAACAGATGGCACGGATTATAAACTGTTGATGTTTTTGTACTAAACTAGATACGAATTCTGGACCAAATTACCCAAAGAGTTTACCAGTTTCTGAGAATAATGTCACACTGAGCATTTCTACATAGCACAGTGCAGTGCTAATTCTGAACACTAAAGGCTAAGCATCTTTTAATGCCTGTGATAGCCTAGCTATTTCTGCTCAGCATAACTGCTGTACAAATATACCCAAAGATGAACTGTCACTTGTCCTTGTCCCTTTACACACTGCCACACACCCCTTCAGCATGCAAATTTTCAATCCATACGATATTTGTGTACAGTAAAACAAGATGATGTTAACTGGCTTCTTCCTTTCAAAAGCCCCGTGGCCAAATGGGCAGCAAACAGCAAAGCAAAGCTATACACAGGGCTGGCACCAGTGCCAATGCCTCCACAGGCAGGAGGTGCCACTCCTTGGAGCCCCTTCAGAAACAGATCCCTCCTAGCAAAAGCTGACCTTGTTCTGACTTCAGTGACACACAAACTGTCCTAGGATATCCCCCACAAGTAATTTTTCATCATTCCCTAGAGAAAAGGTTAGGCCAAGGCAGACTGATGTGGTGATAAACCTGCAACTTCTGGTTCTATAAGGCTTTACCATAATTTCCCATCATTTTAGCAAGAAGTTCATCTCCTTTTTATGTCCAAGAAACCAGGAGCTTAAATGGAGTCAGGGTGGGTCATGATTTCTTTCACTGAGGAGAAAAAAAACCTCTAAATAAAACCCTTTTCAACCCTGGAAAGTTACTATGAAAACTCTGAATCTGTCCTCATTCTTTCCCTACAGCAGTCTGGAGGGTGAAGGACTCCACCACAGTTTTCAGTTGATGGGCAGCCCTGTTCCAATATAAACTCCTCCAAGGTGTGACTAAATAAGAGCCTGAGGTGATACAGACCCAGGACCCAAAAGCAGTGAATACGCTGCTTTATTACCCATAGACACAAAGCCCAAGGAAAACAGCTCCCTTCCAGTAATCAAAGCAGACCATGATCAGCCAGTCAGCTCTCATACTAGCTGGCCAGGAGTCCTCCTACCATGCTGCCACATGAGAGGTTCCAGTCCGATCTTGAACTCCTGAGCTGGCAGCACCCCAGCTTCTAGGAGGGACAGTATCTTGTCTTGCTCCCAGGCAACTTTCTTGGGTCACTGCAGAAATGGCCTTAACAGCCTCTACACATCACTGGTAAAAATTAAGAGTGACTTTTGAAGAATGTAGGGGACATGCTCATATATTGTGTATGTCCATTCACATGCATGTTATCTCTAAGGATGCTGAGAAGGCCATTGAAAAGCTTAGTGACCACTCCAGAAATTGGTTCAGCTTGAAAGGAAGAGAATATCTTCTCTATACCTACAGTTCAGGAGGCCAGTATACCACACACAGTCTGGAAACTCAGGACATACCTTTTCCTTGATTTGATGCTGCTCTTGGTGATTTTCTTTCTCATTTTACTTTTTCGTGGTTTCCTTTTCTGTGCTCAGCACTGACAATGCTGGCACCATAGTGCACCCTGCTGGAAGGCAGCAGCTAGAGTCATCCTGGAATTATTTCTAGGGATGGCCGACTTCAGTTTGAACAGAGAAATTCAGGTACCAATGCTTTTGCTAACAATCCACTAAGCCAGCTACTGGGTTCGATTTTCAGATCAGAAATCCTACTGTTCTGATGCACACTCATCTGGTTTTCTCATTCTCTAACACTGTATTTTAAAGCTTGTTTGTCAGAACTACTTGTATTAATGTCAGGTAACTCCATGGGATTCTGTAGCTCAGTTTCACACATTCACCAAGCCTAAGGATCACATCTCCTAATGAGGAATGAGGATAGCTGTAAGCCATGCTAGATATTCAGTCTCCATTTTCGCTACCTCTTTTTGTCCTTGCAAACATCAAGTACTGCCCTCTCATTTATTATGAGTCTTTTAGTTTGGATTTCAGTGAGACAGCTTGAAAAGCCTTGTCCCCGTGTGGCTCTTGGCAGGCTAAGGAGTAAAGTGCTCTTGCTCTCGGCTTTCACAGAGCTGGGGAGGTGCTGCTTATTGTTAAGCAATGAAAGGGGAGGGCTCAGGTCACATCTGTGAAATGTTAGTGGAGAAGGGAGGCTGGGTGAAAGTAGGTGGCCAGCACAGCATAGCACTTCGCTGGATTTTGCAAGGCCACTAGGGAGATAGGCAGCCATTTGTCTTAGAGCCCTGATAAAGGGCCCTTGCCTCTGGTGGCTGGCTGGGGGCTGTAAATACCTCTGCAGACACAGACTCTTCAAATGGCTGGAGACCAAGGCTGATAGGGGATTAATCGCCTTGAAGGGAGGAGGGAGGGGGAGGGGGATCGAAAGCAAGTTAATTAGCTGTGTTAATGTATGGAGATAAAGCAGGGTCGTGCCTCCTGGCCTTCTTCCTTCCTGCACCCTGACTTTTGGGACAGCCATGATGGGGCTACCAAAATGGCCCTTGAGAGCAGCCATGGAAACTATCTCCCACTTAGAAAGGCAGCCCCTCCATCTTCAAGGACCCATTAGGCACCAGCTTTTCCTAAACCGATAAAGACCGTGCTAATGAACCTCAGATGACAAGGAGGTTACTGTTCTAACCGAGGCCACTGTTCAGCAAGCTTACAGAAAAGCTCGTGCTCAAAGTTTTCAGCCAAAGAAATGGCCACAAATCTCTTTGTCTGTAATGCTGTACAAGGAGTGCTCCAAAACCACTGCACTTTTGGGTGAAGAAAAAGCTACAATCCAAGTGGCTGTCACTTTCTCCACAGTCAAATGGTAAAGGAGCTGGAATGATCTTCTGTCTAGGCACTTCTTCTACCCTACCTTCATCTTGAAATGGCAAGTAGACAAGACTCACTGATTCATCCTGCCACTGTATACCCATTTAGACAGATGCAATAAAATCTCTCCCAGCAATAAGTCAGGCAGTAAGTCAGGAATCTCCTCAGCCCTCTTTTGAGGCCTCAGATATCATAGTTCAGAAAGCAATGCCAGCTGAAATGAGCTGACTTGCACTTGGAACCCACTGTCACCTTTGTGTTACTGTCACTGACAATGAAGAAGTCCAAGCTGAACATCAGCCTCCATGGCTGCCATCAAGTTTATGTCCAGGCATACCAGGAATCTGGACTCCTACATACCACTGCCCATTAAACTGAAGCCACTTATGCATATGTGGGACTATCAACGTGTATTTGCATTTGACTGAAACACAACTCCCAGCTCATCCATTACCCTTGCTAACTGGTAATCTTTTCACTCTTAGAAATTGTCTCTCATTGTTCATTTTAGCTCTGGATATAATTTTTAGCTGCTGATTCCTGTTATGCCTTTCTCTGCTATAATAAATAGATCTTCAGTACCTAATACTTAAACTCCACAGAGTATTTACACAGTGTAATACAGCCATTCTCACAGGCTTTTCCTCAAGATAAACAGATTGAACTGTTTATGTCTCTCACCAGCCCTTGAATAATTTTGTGACTCTTTCCAGTTTTTCAATGTGCAGTAATCCAGTTATGATTCGACTAACAGTATATGCAAAAGTAAAGTCAGCCCCTGTTCCTAGTTGCTACACCCTTGTTTATGTATCTGCAGATCAAGTTACCCTTTTAAGTCTCAGGATCAGCCTGGGAGCTGATGTTCAGTGGGTTGTGCCTGGATTTCCCTTCAGAGCCACAGTTTCTAGAATACAATTCCCAAATTCTGACTTTCAGTCCTTACTTGCCTCATGTGACTTTGCAGGAATGTACACCAAAATGTACTGTATTTAAGTAAGCCCAGTTTTCCAGATGTCTGTATCCATCCTGCCTTGTCATTATTTGTCTCTCCACCAACCCTTTACTTTTAGATCATTTATAAATAAGTTGAAGGATATCAGTGTTGGCACTGGTTCCTTTCTGACCTCTCCCAGAAATACACCCATTCACTGAATTCTGAATCACAGGGGCTAAGGAAGATTCAATTTCGGGGAATAATTCTGCAATGCCAGGATTTATTAAAGATTATTATGCCGCACGTCTCCTGAGATAATGATTTCAGAAGTAACTGATCTGACTCTGCCATTTTAAAGTTTTTGATCCATAATAAATGTTGTTTAACTCTACCCTCCCTTAGCAAACAGTCTGAAAACTGTCTGAAACAGTATTTCATTGTCTTTGCTTGATACAAGACCATATTCTTTCCAAAAAGAAAACAGAAAAAAAATCGAGCTCTTCTGCCCTTCCACATGCTTATCAGTCTTTTTACCATCACCATTTAGTGAGTTTCTCGTACCTTTACTATGCTTTCTTTTCTTCTCAATATAGTTTAAAAAAATCAGCCTTACTATTGTCACGGACTACTCTAGTTATTCTGGCTCCCTTTGTCATTCTCTTCTCATTATAAATTCCGATTTATATCTATCATTAATCATTCCAAACCTTCTGCATTTCCTTTTATATGTCTTTTTTTATTCTAATTTCTACTCTTAATCTACAAGTGAACTGTGGTAGGTTTTCAGCCAAAAGCAGCTATTCACTAACTGGGGGTCATGACTTTTGAAGAAAGTCTTCTCATATAAATCCTATTTCCACTCATATCTTTTCCTATCTAGACATAGATCTCCGCCTACATCAGTTTTTATCAGTGTTCTGTTGGTGTCCCTCATCTCCATACCAAAGTGATCTGATTCAGTAATCTGTAACAAACCCTCAGAGTCAAGTTATTGCTTTTCTGAATTGCAGTTTGAAAGTGCCAAAGACCTGAATTCTCCATCCCTTGTCTCACTTCCTTCCAAGCTTTCCATTCTACACTCCTACCTCAGGCTTTCACTCATCCCCTTTCTTTATCCTTGCAGAATGGGGCACAGTCTGATCTGATATGAGGGTCACACTGAGATCAACTTTCCCCCTCCATTTTCACTTCCCCCAATATTATTATCAATGCCTGAAATGTGTCAATTATTTCATATCTTCACAACATTAAGTCATCAAGTGAAAATGCTGTAGGCATGCTAGGAATTATTGCTATTTGCTTTGCCATTCCATTATCTACAAGCAGATGTAAAACTGCCACACACCTAGTTCCTGAAATACTATGTCCAGGGTTCCAAACTCCATGCAGCAGAAAGGACAATTCTGGCAATGTGCCAGCAGCTGAAAGGCCACATCTAATTGTGCATAAAGCTGAGCAGATTGTCTGCTTAGACTAGAGCAAACAAGCTTATCTTTAATGCAGACATATGGCCAGCAAAACCTACAGATCCCAGCATGCAACGTTCTGGCCAGCTGGCCATTTGGATCAGGATTAAGCATTACATGATCTGATACTGTGGTGACAGAAGATCTGTATCACAACCCCTCCATGTTCATGCTATCGAGACAAGGTTCTCATTTCCCACTTTTCTCTAGAATCATTTTTAAATATGCATTTTTAAAAAAAAAAAGCTAAGTCAGTCACTTGTCTGTGGGAGCTGAGACACCAAGAAAAAAAAAAGACAGCAGAATGATTAAAGGAGGAGCAGCAACATATTCTGAACTTTTAAAGTGCACAGATAACCTGATAGACACACAGACAGAATCTGGAACCTGCAAACACCACAGATATCACTGGTAAAGATAAGAATGGCAGACAGTTTTGTTACAAAACTCCAGGTTTTCCAATTTTGCACTAAACTCTGCTTTTACCATTGTTGCCTTTATTCAACCAGTTTTAACTTCCTTTCTTCCCACCTCTCAGCTGTCATATAAAATGTTCTCTCTGCCTCCAACTTTCCATTCTGTAAGACACCTCTGCTCTCCTATAATGACACACCGTATATCTTATGACAGTAACCCCCTTGACAGCCGTCACAGATGCTAAGTCTCCAATTAATAGAGAAAACTATTTCAACAGAGTTGTTACTTTTAGACAGGTTAAAATCAGCCCTTAATCTCTCAGTTCTGTTCTTTAGGTCTTTTAAGATGCTAGGGGAATTTAGCCAATGCAGGCTGGGAGCATCACTCCAATGTCGCTTACTCCCAAATCACTTCTTATGTATTTATTGAGAAAAGAGACAATTCTAGCTTCAGTCACAATTGTAGATGCAATAATTTTGAGAATTCCTACTTCTGCTCTGAAAATAACTGTTCAAGACAGGATCTAACCAGGAAAGGCAAGAAAAACTTCAGGTCAAAATGAGGGGATTTGCTAGAGCTACGAACATGTCAGTAAATAGAAAAAGCACTGTCTACTTATTCTTCTCAGTCAGGACTAACATGCACTGTCAGAGCTCAAGGAAAGTAATCTGAGAACCAGAGTTTGAGTATCTCACAACCAGGAGTGAATCTGGCAAAGCCATGCTGATAAAATCAGCAGAAAGCCTGTGTGTCTGTCCTGGTTTCTACCCCGAACCCCCCCCCCCCCCCATTTTCACAAGCAACCAGTACTTTTAGGCAAAGTGAATGCTTGTTAAAGGAGGCTGGGTTGATCTTTCTTTAATGTCAGAGCTCCTATCTGCATGTGATAGAATGCAATTACAGAGGCTACATGCCTTGCTGACCCTGGAACCAATTCCTGTCTTACTTCTCTCACCTCCTTCACCTTATCCCCCAGTTCAGGACAAAGCAGGCAGAGCTGCACAGGCACCATGAAGAATCTTCTCTTGCATTAAGAAACATTCAGCTGCACTTTAACTCAGGTAGTCTTTCAACTTTTTCAAGGATACTGAAATCTACACTAACAGCAACACCCACCCAGGAAGGGGCTAAAGGTTCATGCTTACACAGACATCCATCTGCCACAGGAACACCATCACAACAGTGGCACAGTTGAGCCCTACTTTCTATCTGCTACCAGGTAAAATACAGCTACAAGACTAATTTTATTTGAAGACTTTAACAAAGCCACCATCTTCATATCTAACACATGGTGTGTCTCCCTACCATGAGAGAGGGAGGGAGGAAAAAAGAGGGGGAAGCAGTGGGAAGGTAAACAGTAGCAAAACCTGAACTACCATACAAAACTGCAGCTAAAATTTTCTTAGGAGCTATCTAGGATCTAATCTCTCTTGCAATTCTGCTTTGAGTCAAAAAGGCCACCTCAATGAGCCAGTGTATGTAAAAATGTGCAGTCTGTCCAGACTACACCTCTGGAAAACAGCTGCATAAGGACACTCCCAGTAAGTTGAAGAGTGGTTTAGATTTTAGTGGTTTATGCTCTGTCAAAAATGTTCAGAATTCAGGCAGGAGCTCACATTCCCAGTTTTTTTTTTGCCAAAGGGACGACTGGGAGGAGGGGGTAAGAAGAGAGAGGAAGGGAGGGAGA
The DNA here is from genome assembly GCA_024865655.1 of Emberiza elegans. Classification (NCBI taxonomy): domain Eukaryota; kingdom Metazoa; phylum Chordata; class Aves; order Passeriformes; family Fringillidae; genus Emberiza; species Emberiza elegans. The sequence continues at coordinate 18,379,191 of JALJVW010002597.1, read as the reverse complement.
GAGAATCTCAAAAGCTATTTACAACACTGGCAATTCACTGTCCATCCACTCAATTCCATCTGACACAGTCACCTAGTATCCTATCCTACCACTCCTTGACAGGAATAAAATACAAAATCTAAGTTTGAATTGTTTCCCTAGATTCTCCCTAGACAGAGGACATGAAACACTTGGTCCAATCCAAAAAATTGCAGCAAATCAGCAAAACCAGAGAGAAATAAATAACAAGCCACTCCCATCTCTTTAGAGAAATATCTTGCCAGAGGGATCCCTGGAAGAGATTTTAAATATATTTGCAGTTGTCCAGTAGAACAACAGAGATGTAAACTGAAGATACAATCCAGTAAGCCTGTATTTTTTTCTCCTTTCACAGTGTATAATCCTGCCACAGTGCAAACTATTCCAACAAAGTTTATCCAAGGAACATTTGAATTCACCCTCTTCAAGATATCAGCTTGGTGTTAATGAGACCCCATTTAGATAAAGAAGAGAAATACTGGGTGGAACGAGAGGTGTTAAATACTTCAAACCACATAAATTCTCTCTATCACTGGTGGAGTTATCTCTCCCAATAGGGTCACCACTTGTCACAGGCTTTACAGGAGTCAGAAGGGAATATGGCACTGAGGCAGAGTGTGGTCAGACCTGTTGAGAGGATGTGACAGCCCTGGTATACTTACATCTTTCCATTTTAAGCATTTAGAATTGCTTAAAACAGGAAGTAACGACAATATTTAATAAAGGATAAAGTTCCATTACAGAGTCACAGAAGCTTCTCATACCACCTCTGCAGTAACCCACATCAGTCCCCTCAGTGTTTCCAAGGCTACTCAAACTTCCCTATTGCCTCCCTCTCATTGTATCTGTTTATTTTACTACCTTTGCCTTGTGGGATATCATGCTCCAGAGAATTTAGAAAGTCGGTGGATGGGTCCAGGTCAGCCTTTTCCATCAGGGTTTTATTCTTCAGGTTAGTTGGCTCAGTGAAATGAAAATAGGAACTCAACTTTTTTGCCTCCACCAAAGACAGACCTGTGAACAGCCATTGGTGAACATTACTACACACAAGAATGAATTAGGATGACACTCATTACCCTATCAAGTATAACATTGTTTCTCTAATGCCCACAGCCCAGAACAGAATCACAATCTTTCTCCAATAGACTCCACAGAAGGCATGTCAGAAACAGGGGTCAGCACTCCCTGATGCTGTGCATTGGAGACCATACTGACTGCAGCCCCAGATAACCAATGGGTACCAACTTGAGGACAACTTTCTGTGCCCATTTGGTCATATCCTGTATCTAAATGGACAATTCACTACTTCTACAATTACTAAACACTGCCATAAACTACAGTTTATACAGACAAATTACTCAGTTTAATGACTCAGAACCATTACTGACTCTTTTCCCACCTTCCAAAGTTGAATCATACACCTCAACATTAGTGGCATTGGATTTTCTCCTCACTGGTTGTCTTATCCAAGAGGAAAAAAAAACCAACTGAAATCAAAATATCAGTTAGAGAAAGTAATCTTAATTTATAGCTTTATGATCAGAGTACAGTTGATCCTGATAAAGACAATCAGAATTTACCTTCAAAGTGTCTGTTTTCATGCACAGACCCAAGAGGAGTCTTCACAAATGCACCCCGGGGGACGATACCAACTGCTCTGTCTATCTGTTCTATCGTAGCTATGAGGCGGGCCTCCTCCTTCATCACAGGCTTTAAAGAAAAATAGGGAAATTTTAAAGGCAGGGCTTTCCTTGTTTTCATTTCTGAAAATAAACTTGAGGTGACACAATGGATATATCATCTTGGAGTCCAATGGCACTAAGAGGACCCCAAAAGACATTTCATAACATAGGACAGAAAACATGGTTAGGAGCAGACAGTTTAGACTCACCAGAGATCTAATTATCCATCCCTTCTGTTCTTTCCTCCCTCTCAATTCACCTGCTTATGATTTATGTATTCATTTATAAAGAATGCTGCCTGCAGTTACTATTAAAACTTCAGAAACCGCAGTGACGATCTATACCAATTGTGCACAATAAAGCATATTTACTATTTCTGAGGCCTGTTGAACTCCAGCAAAAACTGAAGAGCTCAATCAAGAAGCTGTTGCTACACAATGACGGCGAGGAATTACAGAGTTACAGAATGTTCTGAGTTGGTAGGGACCCATAAGGATCGTCCAATTCAACTCTTATGTGAACAGCCCATACAGTGATTGGAAGTGCAACCTTGGTGTTATAAGCACTGTGCTCTAACCAAGAGGAAATTGGGTACCCTTTGCCTGACCCCACGCTCATGCTGCTCATTACAAGTGAGGAGAAGCCACCACCTGCGCAGTGTGAGGGGCACAAATGTAGTGAACAGAGTTCCAAAACGTTTTGCTGTATTTACCTCCTTACCACTCTGGACCAGTCTTGCAGCAGCTTCTGGGTTTATGTCAGCCAAGCTGTACTCAAAAGAAGGATCCCCCTGAAAGCGGCCCTTCACCTCCTCAGCCAGTGCAAGCATCTCCTCGGTGGCTGGCGTCAGGAGGCTCCAGTCCAAGCAGTTCAAGCTGCCAACGACAAGCACGACTCAGGGCCCAGACCGTAAAGAACAGGGCTCGAGGCAACTTCGCCAGGTCCCTGAGGGCATTTCCTGAGACTCCCTCCCCGCACCGGACAGCGCCCCGCGACTCGCACGGCCCCAGGCCGGCCCGGCCGCTCCCGACCCCCGCACCTGTACAGGCGGCTGCGGGGCGCGGCGCGGTCGGGGCCCAGCCCCTGGGCGATGTAGTAGGCGCCGCGCACGCCCTGGATGCAGCCCCAGAACCAGACCCGCTCGAAGCGGTAGTCGCGCTGCAGCAGCGGCAGCGAGGCGCCCAGCGCCGCCCGCAGCTCCGGGCTGAGCCCCGCGCCGCCCCCCGCCACCAGCGACAGCGCCGCGGGCAGCGACAGCGCCTCCATCGGCTCCGCGTCCCCGTTGCCGGGAGACCGCGGCCCGCCCGCCCGGCCGGGGTCACCCCGCGCTTCCGCCGCCGCTGCCACGGACGAGGCGGGCGGCGCCGGAGGTGCCGGGCTCAGCCCGCCCCGCCCGGGACGCAGAGACGCTGGCGAGCAGCGTCCCAATAAGGATGCGGCTGTGGGTGTCTGCCTGCGGTGTGTTCCCAGTTTCAGGGGGCCTAAATCCAAATCCAAGTCCAAAATCAGGCGGGCATACAATTGTATTGCGCCTTCACCGGGATACCTCAAAGGGCTCCATTTGCTTTATTTCTTACATGGACAACAGGGAAAAATAACGCCTTCTGAAGCTCACTGCTTACAATGTCCCTCTTAGAGATTACTGAGCAGCGCCATGAAATTGATAAGAGGACTGAAGCGCCTCCCTGAATAAGACAGGCTGAGAAAGTTTGGACTCTTCAGCTTGGAGAGGGTTTTATAGCCACCTTCCACTACCAACAGGGAAGCCAGAGAGGGACTCTTCATCTGGAGCTGTAGTGACAGCATAAGGAGTGTCAGGTACAAACTGAAAGAAAGGAAATTTAGGTTAGATGTTAGGAAGAAATTCTTTACTGTGAGCATGGTGAGACACTGGAACAGGTTGCCCAGGGAGGCTGTGGAAGCCTCAACCCTAGCAGTGTTGGATAAGGTTGGGAAAGGCCTTGAGCAACCCAGTCTAGTGGGAGCTGCCCCTGCCCATAGCAGAGGGTGTTGGAACTAGATGAGCTTCAAGGTCCATTCCAACCCCTTAACATTCCATGATTCTGTGATCTTATGTAGCTCATGTACCTCTATAAATAAATGGCTTATTTATAAATTACAGCATTTGGATTGCTCTTTGGCAGCTCATTTTGCTGAATCACAGACATCCAGGAAACAGCTCCTGCCCTAAAATCTTGCTGTCTGGCTTAACACAAAATACAATAAATAAGTAATGAGATTGTGCAGCTGCTTAGACAAAGAGAATTTCTGTTTGATGTCTTCAGGAAATTTAAGCTTTTATATATGTGTGTTATATAAATAAATATGTGCATGCACTTACATTTAAATCCATTGTAAAGTCATAAATTCTTTCTTTTTCATCCGTTTCCTGTTCACTTATAAGAACACTGATCCTGGGACCGCTGCCTCTAACAGTTGTCACCTGATTTTTTGTCAAGTGAGATGTTTAATGGGCTGTACAGCACACAAACTGACCCATTAGCTTTACTTACCCTGTACAAAAGGCAACTCAGATTCCTGAAGATTAACCACCTTCTCTTTGACGGGAATCAGGCAGAACACACAGGAGTGACCGCAGACTTTTTGTCCACGCTGCCACCTACCTGTGCCTGATTTGCTCAACGGAATAGGAATTTTCAGGGTTTGTAGACTCATTTAATCACTGATTTCTCTGGGAGTGTGGGTTAGTATTTTATGTTAGGGCTACGATTGTCCAGTGAACAGCAGAACTGCAAGCCAGACTCATTTCACATGAGTCAGAGAGGCAACCCAAGATCATAATGAATTTCTGCCACTGTGAACCACAGCTGGATTCAAACCAGATGCTAACAGCTGAGAGGCTCTTTAGCCTGTTATGGATCTTTCAAGCCACCTAGTCTCTACTCTTTGCCTGCCCTGACTGAAGATTATCAAAAATAATATCTATAGCTTAAGGAAATACTTCCTGGTTCAGTAAAGTCTGGTGGGTAACTCTGCTCTCCTTTGTCTTGACCCCAATTACTAAACACTGATAAGGATCGGGAAGTAAGTGGTTGCATTATTTAACAAATGAAAGGTCAAAAGCGCTGCTATTCAGTAAGGTCAAAGGTTACCATCACTGTTATTAAACAGTTCGAAAGCAGTTTCTCCCATTCCTTGCCATCCCAGGCTGAAACAAGGAGCTGCTTAGCACTGGGCAGACAGGAGGGAAGAGAGGCACCAGGCATCATTCAGCTGGCAGCTGGCTAGGTGGCATTTCTGAGACACCTGCTTCAGCAAGGGAAGGTCCACAGTCCAGCAGCTCCCATCAGAGAACTGAGTTCTCCTGCCTTTGCACAGAACATGCACATACCTGTGTGCCAAACAGCTTCTGCTCCTCCCAGCTGCACCCTTTAGAGCTGGCATCCTTTCTGGGGAGAAAACAGTCTCAGGCTCCCTTCCACTCATCCCAGGCAAGGTAGCAAAGCTTACAGAACTGAGCATCTTTAAATATGTGTGAGTTGCTGCTGTGTGCACAGTGGCTCTTGATGCTTGCACACCTTTCACAAAACATTTGAAAACACTTTTAGTGATGTGTGAACCCATCTTCCTACACATCCTTTAGTATACCTCATCCCCAAAGAAAGAAAAATAGCTACATCACTTCCTTTTCTGCTGGTACAGATTAATCAAGGCTGCCCTCAAAATCCCCTTGCAGAACAACTATTGCACTGTCCTGGGCATCCATTGGGCTGACACTGATCACAAGGTATAGTGCTATCCATCACCTGCTTTTTTGTGTGGTGGGGACAAATCTGCAGTTGGTTCTGATGCAGCAAAAAATGGATAAGCATTATTCCTCCCAGGTGTGTTGAATATAAAATCTAATTTTCCTTCAAATAATCTCAAAATTTCAGACTGTCTGTAACTTCATAAACATTTCAGCTTTGAATAATTTTCCTGCTTGTAAGTCATGACTGCTAAGGATAGTAAAAGAGAGTAAGCCAGAGAGGAAAGTATGGGATTTTTCTCAATAAGGAAGGAAAGATAGATGGCTGCTTGTCAGAAGGGGAGGAGACTGTGGATGACAAACAGCTGAACAAACTTCAAGAACTGCAAAGTGAAGCCTTGAGCTATGCTGAGCATAAAAAGTAAGAAAGTAGAGCCAAGTGACTGTTTAACAGCAACAGAAGGGATCAGGAGAGTTCCTACCTGATATAGTGCAGACACTTTCCTCTCTCTTGGAGATTGTACTAAACATGGAAAAATCCTGGAAATACCTTGACTGCACACTGTTCAAAGGAAAAGAGTGTGGGTCTTTTGGTTTGTCCAGGACCAATGCCATTTTCTCCATTAGTGGGTCCTGAGCTAGCTGTGTGCAGTCAGGGGGAGACACAAAAGGAGGGGTGGAAATGCAGTGTGTGCTGTGAGCTGGACTCCTCCACTTCTGGAATGCCTGCAATATCACTCTCAGTAACGACTCAGCAAGAAATTTGGCTAGTAGGTCAGGATGGGAGCAGATGTGCTGAGATATAGAGAAAATCTGCAGGATGACTGTCACAAGCCTTCCCTGGAGATTCTCTTTGGCATAATCCTGGGCAGGCAATATGCCCAAAAAAAGTGGTTATCCTGCCTTACTCAGGAAAAGACAAGCATGAGAGCCAAAGAGCTTTGTCATTCTTGTGACATGAAATTTTCTATATCTTTAAGGTTTGTTTCATGCTTTTCATCACTCCCCTAATAGCATCTATCATACTGACTGCTCTTGGCACAGGGGGCAGGTAGAGTTTACTGGGCTAAGAAAAACCAAAGTGCTGATTACGTCATCCTGCCTGGGCATCACTCGAGTTGCTGTGATACTTGTAGCTGACAGCTGAGCACACGTCTGTCTTGGTTGTTTTTCAGGTGCCCAGAGGGGTGAGATGTAGCACTGTGACTTTGAACACACCATGCTGCCAGCTGGACTGCTGACAGCCCGAGCAGGAAGGTGCTGTTGAGGAATCCTGGGAAAGACAGAACAGCACAGGGAGAAATTGCTATGTCAGTGTAGTTCTGACTGTGGTTAGGCTTCAGGAGGATTTAATGCATTGATATAGGTGTTATCCACGTTGGTGTGGGTATTATCCAGCCCATCATTTTAGTGTCTTGGCACTAGATTTTAATATATTTACAAATAACTAATACAGGGTTTTTCAGACATCCTACAAGGATGGGCAGTGCATGAAAGATTGCTAAATTGTTTTGGCAATTCCCTGGAAGCAACCTGGTCCTTATAAGTTCAGTTTTTAGGACTGACACTCAACTCTACAAGTTGAATTTGCTACATGCCTTATAATGCAGGGATCTGACTGATTTAGGCTTCTCAGAGCCATGACCAAAACTGCACATCACAGAGTGGAATGAATCAGCAGCTAGCGGTAATCCCAGTTTTGGTGTAACCAGGTTTAATCAACTCGTCCTTGGAAGAGAGCTCAACAAGTCTGAAGCTTTCAGGTGGCTCCTGAAAGCTTCAGACTGCCTTCCAGGATGAATCTCTCCAAAGTGTTTAAGCAAAAAAGCAAGGAAGACTGGGGTGATGCCTGATGCATGTGGCAAGCTGATGATGGGATGGGTGTTTCTGGCCTAGCACCTGAGAGCCCAGAGCAGAAGAAAGGAAGTGCATGCAGGAGAGCTCTGGGATCAGAATGATTCACGGGGAAGATCTCATTAATTAAAGATATGGTTTCCAGAAAATATTCTCCTTGTACTAGTCTTGGTTTTTATCCAGGCAGAGCTTATTCCTGTTGGAGACATCTGCATGTCTCTCTTTGCCAGATAGCCAGAGACCTTGGCCTTTTCCCAGTGTCACTTTCTATAGCGATTGCCATTTTCAACAGGGTTTTTTCCCTCAGAAAATACCTCCAAATATGAAATTTCTACTCAGTCTAAGGCACCTGTTTATGTCTTTTAACCTTTAAAAATGTACAGGAGCCTGAGACCAGCTCAGGTGGGGTGTGCAGCTTCAGATCACCGTCTGTGTCCTCCAAGCATCAAACATGCAGAGAGGTGTTTGCATCCCCATCTTTGGGGCACTGACTCTTACCAGCAAAGCTCAGCCATCTCCTCAGCAAGACTTTTGCCTTTGTGTGGATTCACTCTTCCACCTGCTGCTGAATTACTTTGTTTCAAAAACCTAGCTGACATTTATATGTGGTTTCTATTCCCAGTAATAGAGATGAGCCAGGTAAATTATATCAAAAAAGGGGTGGAAAAGAGGGTTCTTTGCACAGCATCTGCTGCAGAGGCTGTTCCTCCATATGCAGTGTGTGGCCCTGACCCAGGCAGCCTTGCAGCTGCACTAACAAAGGAGGGGTTTCCTCATTTTTACTGCAAGACTGAAAAATACGTTCTGTCTAATTCAAGAGAAAATGTTACTCCTCTGAAATTTCCAGCTTTTCTTTCCTGCCTCAACTCAGCTCTGGGCAGAGAGAGTGGAGGAAATCTGAGATGACCCAGGAGAGAGAGCAGCAGAGACCTCTGCCTAAACTGTTTGAATAGATAATACCCTTTCCAAATGCTGGCACCTGGGAATCCTTTAATGACTTGGATGGTGCTTTGGGTAGACTGAATATCTCCTTTCAGAAACAGAGGCTTATTATTATTTATTTATCTGCCTTAAATCCTGCAAGCAGTTAGAAAGTAACCCTTTCTTGTGTTGCATTCCTACCACTGTGCTGAATATCATGAGGCTGAAGTTTGTTCTCATTTACTCTGATTTAACTGCAAGTGTAAATCTATATTAGGGCAGATACTTTACATCAGATTTTCAAAGGGCAGGATTTGTCTCTATTCATTTAGTAATCTTAAACACACATTTCCCATTCATAAGGGAATTATATGTGAAAAATTCCCAATGTTAAATGGATATGTGCCTCCAACATAGCTATTATTGAAAAGCTAAGTAATAATTTGTAACTGAGAGGATAGGGTTGTCACTGAAAGAAGTAATAGACCACCCTGTAAAAAGTGTTTTGTCCTCTGCATTGGGAAATTGTTTTAACAATTGAACGTTTATTGACATTTCTTTATTTACAGAGCTCTGGTAGGAGTACTTTTTCCTTCTTGTCTGCATAGAGGCTTCTATTTGGTCTAAAGAGAGAATGTAATCTTTGGTGTCATGGGTATGCATGAAGACTCCTCTTAATAACCTTATCCAGAGTCCTAATCCCCTAAAATTCATTTCCTACCTCTCTCATTCTTGTCTAGAGTTGTTTGTCATTGTCTGCATCACTCCCAAAATCTGATCTACTCTATAAAATCATAATTTGTAGGCCTAAGCCACATTCTTTTCAGACTCCTGCCTTTCTTGGTTTCATCTATTTTCCAGTTCTTTGATCTTTAAACAATTCATAGTAAAAACAAAAAAGTGAACAAGTAAATGCTGCAGCTTTGGAGGTTTTCCTTTACTTTTACCAGCTTACAACTGCAAGGGCGGAGGTCACTCTGGGTTTGCTGGGCACCTTGCAGAATGAATCCTCCTCCCAGTCTGGCCTTTTAGTCTGTATGGGATTACAAGTGGTGTCACAGTAATAAGTACCAGCTTGCTTTCCTGCAGTAACTATTATGTTTGCCTTTGCTTCTACCAGCCTCTACCTCAGAATTTCCTGCAGCAGAGTGACCTTGTCCAGCAAGGTCTGGAGGTCACTGCAGATCTGAGCCAAGGAAGTTTTCTTATGACAATAAGAGAAACCACATGCCCAAGTCCCCTCTGTGAGCTTGTCAATGCAGCATGCCCATGAAAGGTGGTGTGGGTCTCTCACAGCCAGTTATTTGGGCTTCATAGCCAGCCACAGGGCAATTTCCTGCTTAAAACAACTTGTGAGGCATAGAGGTGCATCTGAACTGTGAGGCCTGGGGTGGTTTTCCAGCCTGGAGGCCCAGATGTGCATTGCAGATGTGCACACGCTGCTTGTTTGTCAGGATGCGGCCCCGGTGTGTAATTGTCTGCCCTCTCTTCCCTCTCCTCCCTACCGTGCTCCCAGCTTTCCATTGGACAGAAAACAGATTGAGGGCAGGAGGGTGGGTGGTGTGGTGGACTCCTGGTTTAGGCTGCCTCAGAGTTTCACACAGTTTGCCTCACTAATAACAACACATTGCAAAGCTTGACCTGGCACAGTAGAATCGCTGTGGGATGGGCTGTTGCCAGCTTCTGAGCACCTAAGACCTGCAGACTGGGACTGTGGTAGTGCTTTTGAACCAAATTTCCTTTCCCAGACAACCACCATGAGGTGTCTTCAAGCATTCTTTGTTTTACAGCTACCATTACCAGCAGGGATGAGCTAAGATGCAATTGTTTTGGGAGAGGGCTGTTAGGGTCAATTCTGACCAATCTGCCCAGTTCTAGGACTTCAGTGGGTCTCTTGTGGGCAAATGCTTAACCAATTTTAAAATACAAAACCACCTAAAGTTTCCTTTTCATTTGACCACAGCTTTATTTTTTCCCCTGTTAACCCAGAATCACATCCTTTCAGCTTGAGATCATTTGTCTTAGAAATTATGGGCCACAGCTGTATAGAGTTGGCTGAGGGAAGGTGAGTGCTGCAGCCATTTTCTAAACATCATCTACTTGATGTGAAGAGAAACAGGATCTCAGGTATGCTGTTAGACGTGTGCATCGCTGAGTGGTTGGAAGAATAGTGCTGTGAAAAAACCTGAAATCAGGAATAGGTTAAAATACAGGTTTAACAACAGCCCGAGGCTATTGGTTGAAGCCTAGGTCCAGCAGAAGTCAGTGTCAAAGCTTTCATTGATTTTGCTGGATCAAGATCTCATCTGGAGAGTGCAAATGTGGAGCCAATGGAACTGCAGTTGCAGAAAGAGCAGTAAAGCAGTTGTGGTCAATGTTTCACATGGAGAAACAAAATTGCAAACCTATGGTATGAACTTGATGAGAAAGTTAAAAGTGATTTTGAGGTGTCTACTTGTTCTGAAGAGAAGCTGTAAGATAACATCATGAGAGATGATTAGACCCGGCCTGGGCTCTGGCCACTGGGAGATCCTCTCTCCCAAACAAAACTTACAGCTGTCTCACATTACTGACTAAAGCAGACTCCTAAGGGGAGAGATTCCTCACAAATTACTTGTGAGAGCACAACAGCATGGTTCAAGCTCCCAGAGGACTTCTGGTTACAATTGTATAACAATACCAAAGTCCATTGGACTGATTGCTTAAGCCAGAAGTAACCTTGGCTGATGATGAGCTCCCTTGTATGTTGTAGAAATCCTACCTAGTAAATATTCACAGGCTTTGCACCCACCAGAGCAGCCCCCAGCTCCCTCAGTAGTAGGAACATCAAGCAGTCATTCCAACCCTATAGGAAATGGTTTGGGAGAAGGCAGAATGAAAGAAACCTCTTTTTGTTTACTTTAAACAACACCTCCTTGGGTACTCTGAACAATCATGAATAGTAAGTAAGATTACTATTTCTCTTCCCCTCCACTGTTTTTAAGCAGAAAATTTAATGCTGGTACAACCTGAAGGTAGCAAGGGAAGCTTTTGTTTGTTCGTTTAGTAAGTGCTTTTTAAAGTTCCTTTTAAAATCATATTTTATAAAGATTTTTTCTTTGCAAGGTTATGGCTAGAAAAGATCTGGAGTGGATGCAAAATTATCTCTCTCTCAGGTACTGTGTTCAGAAACAGATGTGAATTGTGTTCTATGGGTAACTCATTGATGTCTTTTATTGTTACAGTTGTTGGATCAAAAAAAAATAGTGGAGGTAGTGGAGATAGCAGGCCTTTTGAGCAGCCTAGGAGCAGGCAAGCAGCAAATGGGAATTTCACTGAACTGATTTTGTACAGCAAAAGCTTGGTACACAGTGCCCTCTTTGTTCCACAGAGAAGAGTGCATCACTCTGAACCTCGTTGCAAGAAATAAGCAAAATTCTAGCTAAGAACTATGTTGAAGGGATGCCAGCTGTTCAGCTTGGCCTCCTCCTTAATCTTTGTGTGTTTGGAAATGCTGTGCAAGTCAGGGCTCCTCCAGGCCAAAGCAGAGACTGCAACAAATATCTGAGCTTAGACATTTGTGTCCCTGCAGGGACATCTGTCAGACAGGGACGCACAAGCCTTTGCCAGCAGAAGAGGAGCTTTGACCTCTGTAGGAGCACCAGAGCTGTGTTTGCTTCAAATGCTCTTTCTGTTGAAAGGCTCCTGGAGTTTGGAGCATTTGAGGGACCCAAATGCAAGGATGCAGCGAGATCCTCACTTGTTACATTCTCTGCCTCTGCTAGAGTTCAGCCAGGCTTGTCACAAGCTGGAAATGCCTCTCCTAATTTTGGTAGCAATGAGAGGATGGGTCTTTTTGGAGAGCCCTCCCCACTGAAAGAAACACAAAATGCAGACATACCAGAAGCGAAGAGCTTTCACACTCCAGGAAAACACAAAGTTTCTGAGTAAGAAACAAACCTGCATGGGAAGAATCTGAAAGTAGCCTGCTGCCCTGTGGTGTGGAAATGCGTGTGGTGGGCAGACTGCCCTCGGTGTCCGTGGATGCAGCAGCTGCTGTGCCTGGCGCACTCACAGGTGCTGCTGAGGCCTCAGCTGCTCACAGTTCCAGGAACTGGAGGAAGAGGCAGCCAGAAGGAGCAAAGAAAACACAGATTGAATAATCAGGAAAAGAAGATAAACTGTGCTGAGTGGCAGCTGGTCTTTAGAAAACAGGCTGTGTAAATACCCCAAGGGCCTTGTGCATCATCCCTGGGAAGCTAGTCCCCAGAGGGGGACTCAGCTGGATCACCACACCACACCACTCCACACTGGAGGTATGTTTACTTCTCCACAGTCTTCAGTGTTTCCTGTGAGAACATTCCCCTGCTCATAATCAGTATCTGCTGACCTTTCAACAAGCGGTGTTTCCCTTCTCTGTCTGTACACATCTGTCTGTGCTAGAAAAAGCCTCCAAATAAATTATTTACTGCTCATCTTCTTCTGAAGGCAAAGGTGCAGTCCAGGCCCACTTTTTACAGTGCTGAGGGGAGAGGCCAGTGACCAAATAACAGGATTGTGCATTTTGTCTTCAATGCATAGGTGGCATACAGTGTACTTTCTCTGCCTGTGTATAATGGAAGCAGTTTGTAGGGAAAACTTGCCTGGAATAATTTTCTGCATTGTATACACTGACAGCTCTACTGATACTTTGCAGTGGTAGGGAATGGGTGGCTTTTAGGAGAAGACTGCAGCTTTCCAACAGTGTTTCAGTGGGCTGTTAATGTTGCCTCTGGCTGTAATTGTGCAAACCATCCTTCAATGAATATTTGACAAAAGGTGTCAACACTTTGTGCTTCTGTTAACCCATGGGTCCATTTTGTGTCTGCTATGTCCCTTTCTTTTTCTGTTCATCCTTTGCTGTGTTTCTCTCTTCTGTCTCTGTTGTTCCCATGGTACACCAGAAATGTGCTTTGTAATGTTTGTTCCCTGCAATTCATTTGTACTGGTGGGCTTGCCAGGCCTGGAGGCACACAGAAGTTTTGGCACTGGCTTTGACGGGAACTTCAGTGATCTTGACGAAAGAACTGGCCCCAGCCTGGAGCTGTGGGTTTCCTTATCGGGCTCTGCAGAGGCCCCACAGAGCAGGGGTGACCAAAGGAGAGGGACAGCTGAAATTATTTGCTATCAAACAGTTTCTTTGTCTAAGCTGAGGTTTGGAGCAGAAGAGCAGTGCTGATGAAGCAGCATTAGGTGCCCTCTGGACCTCCTTGGGGCTGCAGCTGTTGTAGCAGTGAAATATTCAGTCCTGCACCATCCAAAACCTTGGTCTCCCTTCCACTGTCCCCAGGCTGTGGTTTCCACCCACCTCTTCCATGCTTTTGGTCCTTGTTGTCACCCAACACCTGGTTCAGCAAAGGAGCTATCTGACTGAAAACTTTCTGTGACTGACTGACTTTTTCTAGGTAATTAATAAATGAGAAACTCTGCCACACCAATGGCCTGCCAAGCATATGACAGTGCTATAGATACATTGTGCTTGATGCCTCACACAGACAATTTCCCTCCTCTAAGAAATTGTCAGCTTGATTTAGAAGTGAAAAATGGGAGGAAGAAGAGAAGAGATGTGCTCCATGGCAGAGACCTGCCCTCTCCCTAGAGCAGTACCTGGAGTGTTTTATTTCATGCAGGGGAAAGGAGCTGGGGATTAGCTGTTGTCTTTACACTGCAGGCAAGCAGCAGGTAGTAGGAACACACCAGGGAGTGGAAAAGTAATGTAAAGAATTAACTTGCACATTCACAAAAGCTGAAAAGAATTAAACTCATGGTGACTCCTGGAATTCACTTGTGCTCTTACTGTTCCACTCCTTAGTGCTCTATCTAAGATCCATACAGCCTCAGTTAAGGATCTGCGTCATCCATTTGTTTATTGGCTGCTCATGGTGCCCACAGACCCCAAATGAGAACAGACAATTATTTGCATTTACTGTCCTACTAGGGAACTTGTGCTGTGTACCAGAATCTAATTGTTCTAGGAATACAAACAAACAGAAAATACAGAAGCAGAAAAAAAAAAAAAAAAAAAAAAAATTTCTTTCAGTCTAAGAAGATTTTTAAAAAGACCTGGAGAGAAGAAAGCATTATCACTTCCTTTTCATGTATGGGAACTAGAACATTAAGAGATCAAATAACTTGCTCAAAGTCATAGAGAGGGTGGGTCAGGAAATGAACCCAATCCATCACTAGCCTTTGCTTGCAATCCCATCTCTTCTTTAAATAAGGGCTCTGCTCCACCTGTGCAGGGAACGTGGTCATATAGCTACCAGGCAATAGTCTGAGTGGGAGCATAAAACTCCCGGTTTAAGATGTAGGTTAAATTGTAGTTTTTGTAAGGGGTAAGAGCTAATGCTGCTAATGACTGGCTACTCAATTCCATAGGTCCATGGAAGGATTCACATTATACTCACTTGCACCTGTGACTTTTATAAATCTGACAACTTACAGATTGTGCAATCACCTAAATACCAACAGCAGTGTTTTAGGACAGAAAAGCAGGGGAACTAAAGACTATGAACAAAAATCTGTTTTGAGCTACCTGTTTTTTAATGAAGACTGTCTTGAATATCCTCATGAAGAAAGCTTGTCTGGAAGTTGCTGAGGGATGGAAAAGACAGCTTGTTTTTCCAGAAGCTGAAGTGGTTGCAGCCACTTGTTGTGTTGCAGGTGGGCAGTGGGCATGCAGCTGGTGGCTCCTGTGAGTCCATCAATTTGCCACTGTCATCACAGCTGCTGGAGATCCATTCCTGTATCCTGCCCTCTGTAAACAGCAGCTCATAACCACAAAGCATCAGGCGTCTCTGCTCCAGCATCAGCTCAGGGAGCCTGAGAGCTGCTTGCTGAAAGCTGCTTTCTGTTTGCTTGCAGACATGTCAATATTTACTGAGTGAGGCTCCACTTTTGCCCAGCTGGAGCATGACAGCTTTGCCACTCTTGCACTCAGTGGCCCTATCTTCCAGCATTAACATCAGGAGGTGATGAGTGACCAGGCTGGCCTGATAAATGGGAAGAGATCCGCAAACAGAGAACAGCAAACACTTCCTGGGGGGCTCAGGACACCTGCTGAGAAAGATGTTCTTTTTTCAAGGATCAGGTAGCTTCTGATGCTGTATCAGGAGAGACACAGGAAAGGTGCTGTTGGAGGTGCTGGGTGCTGGGGAAGGCCCAGCTGTGAGCAGGGGTGCACAGTGAGCTGTTGAGGTGCCCTCATGGGGAAGGCACAGTGCCACCTCAGAGCTGTAGCTGTGTCACTGGGCTTTCAGAAGAGTCCTGTGAGTGCAATATTAGGGGGAAAATGACAGTCCAAGAGGTGCACCAGCAAGGTTGACCCCCCTCCTGTTTCTGATGAGAACAGGGAAGGCAGGATGCAGGACACACTTGTGGGGAAGATGCTGTCGGGGGCTGGAAGGCGCTGAGCTCCGCTGCGCAGTCACAGCTGCAGCTCCTCAGTTATCAGATGTGTTTGAGTGAGCCATTATAGGCAAATAAAAAATCAAGAGGCCAGTTTCTGACGTTTAGTGTTCAAGCTTAATTCTCTGGGATTTCACAGCTATTTGCAGATATTTTAGTGGTAGACACATTACAACTAATGGTTTGAATTTGGCTGGAGCTTACTGGCATGGTCTGCTCTGCATTAGGTGGACAATAGCTCCCAGTGGGAGGACTGGCAGAAGGGAAGGATTAGTAAACAGTAGAAAAGGCTTAGACACACTGAGGGAGAATATTCTGAAAAGGATAAACTGTTCAGTTTGGGGCTCTTCTAGGTTAGGCTTTTTTTCATCCTTCTCCATTAGGACCACAGGAAAGAAATTTAAATGACTGAAAACTGGGCCTTTCTGTACAGTTTAAGCGACAGGATGGCACAGGAGGTTCTCCAGATTTGGCTGAGACACCTTCAAAAATCCCTCAGAGGTGTCAGTGTTGGGGGCAGCATTTCCCTGAGGATTTAGGAAACGTGAGGGTCAGCAAGGAGGATATGAGGACAGGGAGTCAAGACATTATATAGAATCATAGAATCATTTATGATGGAAAAGACCTCTAAGATCACTGAGGCCAACTGTTAACCCAGCACTGCCAAGTTCACCACTGGATGGAAACAGCAGAGTGTAGAATAAAGGAGGCAGAGATAGATCAAATATTGAAAGAAAAGCTATGAACAATGAAAGGAAGACAGGAGAAGACAATACGAAAATGGGGAATAATAGTTCATGCATTAAGTGAGAAATAGCAGTTTTGGCAGCAGAGCTGTGCATACAGCCAAGCAGTGTCAGTAGCATTTTCTGGCTTTTCTAATGCCACGCTTTGCATTGTGCCTGGTTTAACATGGTGTGGGATTAGTGACCCAGAGGTTCAGATTTCCTTTGCCGTTATGGATTTGACATTTCACCTCAGTGGGGCACAGCATCCCACAGTGATGGTGGGGGAATATTTAATTGAATTTTCACAAAAAGGATATGAAACAAGCTGCCACACCAGAAAAGGGTACCAGCAGGGCCACACTCAGTACTGTCACGCAGGGAGCAGTGCGAGGCTGCCAGGGTCCCAGCCCTGCTACCCTGATCTAGCAGAGCCTGGGGCAGCCAGCAGCTGCACTGGGCTGCCTCCCAGGAGCAGGGTGGACAAGATCAGCCAACATCTGTTCCCCTTTAATCTCTTTTTCCTTTATGTTTTGATGTAGCTCTTTTGTGCATAACAAGTTGCATGCTCTGGCACATCCCCAGCCACTGTCCTGGATGGTGGCTCCTCAGCAGGCAGTGCTGCTGGAACTCAGAGGCTGGCATGTGTTAGGAGGTGGTGCAGGCTGCAGACTCCAGTGTGTTTCTGGTGAGCCCAGCTCCTCCTGCCCCCTGGACTTGGCAGGATTCCCAGGGCTCACCAGACCCCATCGGGAAGAGGCTGAACCATGAAAGTTGGTTCCTCTTCATGTCACTGCTTCCAGTTGTTTTGATTACAAGGGGTGCAAGTCAGGACAGTGTCCAGGGCTTCCTTTCCTGCACATCCTGTTATGCAGTGTCTGCAAGGAGAGCACCTGCAAGGTTCACTAGCCTAGAGCCACCGGTGCCTTCCACCTCATGCAGATGCCACTGAACACACTCAGATGCTTTAGGAGGAATGGGAAGGGGAATAATGTACTAACAGTACATTTTCATCTTTCACAAATGCCTTGTGCTTTCTCAGCTTCCACCATTGCTTCAGAAAGTTTACTGGGACCCTGGTAAGGGAGCTAAAGATGTTTTTTTGATCAGAACAGTGGTCACAGGTACTCTGTGGCATATTTCTCTATTTAACCCCCTCCTGAAGGAACTTGCAAGCAGCATCCAGGGCAGCAGTCTGGAGGGTGATGGCTCCTTGTGAAACAAAGGGTTTAGACAGTTTTTAGGAGGGGAGGCTCTTTTCCCTCCAAGCAATGTATGAAATTCCAGATAATTTCCTTCTTCCTTGGTGTTTGGTGGTGTGCCTGCAATTCCTCCAATTTGGGAAGCACATAAGGATAATATAAATCACTTTCCACCTCTGAGCCTTTTGAAACATGAGGGATCCTTACAAATGTTTGTCATCCAGGAAGTCACTAGCAAGAGGAACATACACGGCACTGAACTTAGCTGAAGTAGCAAGGCACCAGCTTCTGCATGACTGCACACTGCAGTCAGGAGCGGTAGTGATGGCAGTATTGCACATGGAAGAGCCGTTCAGATGGTAAAGGGAGGTCAGGAATACACAGTGGGACAGATATTGGAGGGTAGTGAACCCAGAGCAGCTCCAAAGGATTGTGAAATGACCCTTCTCCATGTCCAGCTCTAAGACAAAGCTGGCTGGATCTATAGTCCCAAAACTCAGAGCAAGGGAGGATGAATAAACATGAGGCCCTATGCAGAGGGACCTGCTGGCTTCCAAATTTTCCAAACCAGCATCACTCAGCTCAGCATGTCTGCTTGGGTGGATGTGTTCTCCTCTTGAATTCAGAAGGGCAAAGAGAGCAAGAAAAGACCTGTAAAGCTGAGTTGCTTGCCCTGCTGTGCTGGTTTTGGCAGGGATAGAGTTAATTTTCTTCATAGTAACTAGCATGGGGCTATGTTTTGGATTTGTGATGGAAATGGTGTTGAAAACACTGGGATGTTTTCTTTATTGCTGAGGGCTTGCACAGCATCAAGGTCCTTCCAAATCCTCAACCCCCTGCCACCAGCCAGGGGGCTGGGGGTGCACACGAAGCTGGACGGGGACACAGCCAGGACAGCTGACCCCGAGTGACCAAAGGGACATTCCACACCATACAGCATCGTGCTCAGTATGTAAAGCTGGGGGAAGGAGGAGGAACTGGGGACATCTGGAGTTGCTGTGTTTTACCTTCCCAAAGCACCATTATGCATGATGGAGCCCTGCTTTCCCGGGGATGGCTGAGCACCTGCCCGCCCATGGGAAGCAGTGAATGAATTCCTTGTTTTGTTTTGCTTGTGGGTGTGGCTTTCTCTTTCCCTACTAAACTGCCTTTATCTCAACCCATGAGGTTTCTCACCCACGTGAAGTTGAACCACGACACCTGCTCACACATCCAAGAGGCAGGAGCCAGTGGTGGCTGTGACCTGTTGATGATGCACCAGTGGATATTTGGGCACCTTTTCCTGCCCCCATCTCTGTGCTGGGAAGAGGATGCTGGACTTCCTCACACCTCCTCTCTTGGGGTCTGCACAGCAGGGAGGTTGTGATGGCTGGGGAGCACATATAGCTATGGAAGCTATTGCTGTTCCACAGGTGGCTGTTCAAGGGTTCAACCCTTTGGGTTTTTCTTTCATGCTCATGATAGCTTCATTTTCCAGAAGCCAGTGAAAACAGGATGTGATGATATCAAGTGAACCTCTCTGTTTGCTCCTCCCAGGAAAACAGCCTATGGGCAAGGACCCTACAAAGCCAGAAGGAACTGCCAGGAAAAACAAAACCGTCTCTTAGCAGTGACCTCCCCTCCAGCTAGGGAAACCTCTGCCATGTCTTCCATAACAGAACAGCTTGTATCCCCTACTCCATGTCACTGCACAGATCAGATGCTTGGATGCCAGACACCCTTTGTACGTTGCTTTGCAAGAGTAGAATGTAAGAGTAGGAGAAACAAACACAGAGCAATGAGCGTTCAGTACTGGTTGTTCCTTCCCGCTTCTCATTCTCCACTGAGAGGTAGCCAGTTTGGGAACCTGCAGAGGATGCTGATAAGGAACAGATGGGGCTTTAACTTACCAGAAAGGCCATGGGTTAGTAGTCTCTATTGGAAAATCACTTTGCCTTTTTTTTCCTAAGAATTGCTTCTAACTTTGCAAGTTAGGGACATGTCATATGGACTTACTTGCTCTGGTCCTGGCTCCTGTGCCATGGAGGCATGAAAGAAAGCCTTTTGGGCTCGGAGCTGCCCGCACCAGCTATCCAAAGGACATAAAGAGAAAGTTGTCCTCTTTCCTGGGAATCAGTGGTTCTCAGAACAAGTGAACCCTCACTTGATTTGCTTTTGCTTAAACAGAAGGCTTGAATCAGTATTAGAGTCAAAACAAAAGCTGTTTGTTCTTTGATTATTAATCTTTAACAGAAACCTGTAAACAGAGGACTGTGGGGATAAGGCTGTACTAGAGATGGTGCATTAGTGCCTCCAGGATCTGAAATACAGGCTGATGTGTTTGAGTGTTGACTCCTCAATCTCAGGGGAAAAAATATTGCTTCAGACTGTGGAAAAGTGTCTGGGTAGCTGTGTTTGCAAATAGTCTCTCTGAGACAAGACAATAGATTTTCCCTCTAGTTTTCTTTTTTTTAAGACCTGTGATCGTTGATATAGTTCAGGCCCATAATGGTACTGTTAGAAGAGTTAGGATTTCCTTTCTTAAATATGGAATTTAAGAAGGGAAGGAGGCATTGCTGTATTTTATTGTTTTCTGTTTGGAGGCAATTTAGTTACTTAAGCTTGCTTTGCTTCCCAAATTTTCAGGCTCTGTCACACACAGGGCATGCCTACCCCAGCATCAATGTTTAATTGCAGCATAGCAACTGCATATAAACTCTAACAGGGATGAAGTAACAGCAAGACAGACATCCAGGGAGGCCTGTCAAGTCCAGTCAGGAGCTTGAGCAAGCTTGTTAGACCCCACTGCTGCAGCTTGACTGCTGTTGACATCCTGACTACTTGGAGTTGGATGAGTCTGCCAGTGCACCATTCTCTTCTCCAACTGCATTTTAAAAAGGAACATCTTGTGAATCCCTCCACAAGGTCCTGGTATAATGTGCTGTTCTGCACACTGCACAGGTTTTCCAGGGCTCTCCAGTGGCCTCGGATCACCCTGAAGCTTTTATATCTCTACACTTTTTAAGAAAATGAATCCCAAATCAATAAAGGGAACTTGGCTCCCCTCCTCACCAGAAAAGTAATTCTCCAGAATCAGAGCAAATGGTGATAGTGATGTGTCCCATGGACTGCTCCAACCAAGGGCTCAAACACCGGCACTGGAAAGTGGGAAAGTATACCTCGTGTGAAATCAGTGTTGCTCTAGAGCCATCCCCCTGAAACATGTCACAGGCTGGCTTGACCCACCAGTCCCCTCCTGACAGTCAAGTGTGCTACGACCAAGTATACTCTCTTCTTGACCAAGAATTTCTATTCCTGGCCCATACTATGCTTACTCTAGCAGAGCCTTGATCTTTCATTAGAGAAGCAGAATATGAATACCTCCCATTCACAGCCTTATATCTCACATAAAGACAAAGTACAAGAGAAAAAACACACATATTTTCCTTGCATTGTTTCCACCCCTTACTCAGTTCTCTCTTCCTTTTTTATGCTGAATAATTTCTCATCACTCTCCAAATACTTGGAGGCCAGGATTCTGCTCCTAATCAAACTTGACTTAGGCAAAGTAAATTTTGCTTTCAGAATGTTTTTCTGCATAGTATCTCCAGCCTCCTAATCATCTTTGTTGCCGTTCTTTGATCTGCTTCTCATTTGTCATGATTTTTCTGGTACACGGGATTCCTCAAAACGAGAGCAGTATTCCAATGAGTGCAACATTCCAGACACAGGAGCCCTGCATGTCCCATTGTGTGTGTGATGTTGCCCTCAGGTGGTTACTCCAGAGAGAAAATGCAGCCTGAAAAAAAGCCTTTGATATTTCAGGGCAGATTTGTAACAGCACGGGGTCTGTGGATAGGGTAACTCTGTGCTCCCAAGTGGTGCCTTTGCAACAGAAATCAGGACTACACTGGCTTTTTCCATCCTCATCCCCATTCATTTTCTGTGTTTTAAGTGTATTTCCTAATGTGGGTGTTGCTGTGCTTAAAGAGCATCAGGAAGAAGCTCAGCTTTGGTGAGCTACACAAAGCTGAAAGGGAATTCTAGGAAAAGAGGCACAAGAATTGAGAGACTTTCACCATCAACAGCTTTAATAATACTAATTTTATCATTACAGCTACCTGTCTTGGTCATACTTTTCAGTAATTCTTTTTGTCTCAAAACTCTATGCATCATAAAATTGGATTTCCTTTTTTTGTTGCACCAGGTGTTGTGTAATTCCTAGATTATAATTCACATAAAGTCATGGAAGGTGACAGAAGACTTTGCTAAAGGTCTAATTAGGAATTAATCATGTTGTCTCTTCCCTGACTCAGTTCTTCACAAAGCTAAACCATAATTCTCACTCATTCCCTTCTCCCATCACATCCTCCACTGTCTCATGGATTATGGTGCTATTTTTTCCCATCCTTTTCTATTCCTCTCTGCCCCTTTGTTAGGGAAGTGATCATGCCTATCACTGATTTCAATGTAAAGCCCCACAGCTGATTTGTTTAGAGATCCTTATGGTAGTGTATACATTCCTGACTATTTAATAGATGGCAATCTGCTCTGGTTTTATTTTGCTCTGCACTGAGTGTCCTCTCTCCCCACTGCAGTATTCTCCATAGAGGTGCCCAAAGCTTTTCCTGCACATCAGCTCTAACCCCAGTTTTTTTCATTTAAATATTAGGTAACTGAAATACAATTTTCCAGCTTCCCTTAACTTATACTGGCACACAGATAGCTCCATCTGCCATCACTTTGTCCCACTTATCTAACTTTTGGTTCATTCCCACTGAATGCAAATGCCAAAACTCTCACTTGGTTTAAAAGGAGTGGCATTTATTAGGGCCTATGGAAGGTTTTACCAATCATTCCTATCTTCCATAGATTTGGTCACCTCACTGAACACTTCATCCTTTGGATATGGCATAAAAGTAAGCTCTAATCTTCCTAATGGCACTGAAGATTTTGACATTGAAGCCAAAGGAATTGGATCACTCTTGGCTACTGTGTCTCAGCCTTGATCATGGGAGTTGCCTTGCAAATCCCATCAATCCCTAAGTGCTAAGAAATGGATGCTTTCTTCTGTACGTTCTTTCACAACCTCCCTTTAGTTCTTTGCTTCCCACAGAACCAATGCTTGTACAATCACCTGGTGTGTCTATAGGTGTGTCCTCCTAGCAATGTCTTGATCTGTTTGCCAATTTCAACAACTCCAGCATGCAGAGATTTCAAAAATAGTTCTGAAAGATGTTTCTACATGTTTCATGAAAACTGATGGTTTTGGGAGGTGCAGGGGAAATTTTATATGCACACCTAGAGAGAACAAAGTCTTAGAACTACTCTGTTATAAAGTTTTTGTGTTTGTACTTGCAAAATACAAAGTCTTTGTGTTTGCAAATAGTAGCTGCATTTTGCAAATGCATGTAGAAAATGAGGCTTCATTAGTTCCGCTCCTTGTGGAACTGATTATTAATCTTTGGCAAGGATTCATCCTGCAAGCTGCTGTTGCCAAGTTTTCTTAAGAGCCACTTGCAAAGGGCTTTATCCTTGTACCTTTTTGGAAGGGCCAGTCAGTTATTTATGCTGGGATTTGACTTAGCTAATTCTTTGCAAGAATGCTGAAAAGATGAAGGGAAAAAAAAATGCTTACAGACTTGTTGGTAGTGTCTTGTTTACGGTATTCAGTATTACAGTGAAAAAATACATTAATAATATTACATTACGGTATTCAGGTTTACAGTAAAAAGATACATTAAAAAAAACCAGACAGATTCATTAAAAAACAATCCCTACCTATTTTCCCAGTTGTATTTTGTGTCCTCATATAGGCCTCAGGGTCCGTAGGGCTATTTTCTTTAGGTGAGATGTCTGCAGTGCTGTTATTGCATTATACTCAAACATGCCTGGTTTTTCAGACTAGCTGTTTTTAATGAAAAAATAAAATCATATCCTTATGTTAGAAGTTCAGCTGATTCAGTCTTCATTTTCTTAATGCCTCTGGACCTGAAGAGTTTCTTCAGATTACTGTTGTTGTTATTGTTATACAATGTAGGCATAACAACTAATAATGGACAGCAGGGCTACCACAGAGAGAATAAATAATTAGTCAAAAAGAAGACCACAGAAGCATTTCCAGACAGCTAGTGCAGTTCCCAAAAGGGGAGGAAATAATGCACCGAATCGGAGCAGAAAAGTCTCCAAAATTTCCATTGAAATGAACAGATCATGAGACCAACTTCTCAAAACACACAAGACTCTCTTGTGCATTTCCTCAGGCCTGCAAAGGGAGCTCACGCTCCAGCAGCCCCTTGGCTGCCTCCCAAACCAATTGTGGGAGCCCTGTGGGTGCCTAATGTTCAGCTGGTATCTCTGTAAAACCGTGCTTAAATCTGGGCTTCTTTCCCCTCCAAAGCCCGTCTTTGTAAGGGTCAGTTTTGGGGAGCTGCCTGTGAGGAGCTATGGCAGAGCAACAGGACAGAGAACCTGCCTCTCTCCTGCAGTGCACCTATCCCTCACATCCCACAAATCCCACTGATGCTCACCAAAACCCACACCTGGAGTTTGCCAAGATCAGGATGGAGAAAAGGAGCTTGGGATCTGGCCAGTGATAACAGTTACTATTAAAGGATCCTCAGTAGCATTAATTCCTTTTGAGAAGGATGGCAATCATTCTCTGCTGCTTCCTTTTGACTCAGCCAAATATGACAATTGCTTTTTTTGATTTTATTTTGTACATTATATAAATTATAGAGCATAGACCCCCTATACATACTGATTTATCAGCAACCCTTTGTTGAAGACACGGCCTTTGTTTCTGCCACCAATACTTCTGTCACTACTATAATGAAAAAATCACCCAGGATATTCTTTTCCATAAGAAATGTATAGCTATACTGCTGCACAGATCTTAGGATTAGCCCTTCCCTCAAGTACATTTGACCAGTTGTATTATGTGTTTTTCATGATTTTTGCTTTCTTTGCAAGATGGTATTTTAAGATGGCTTGGAGCAATGGTTGCAGGGGATACATAGTGCCCTGCTAAGACAGTAAGAAAATAAAAATGGCTAAACTAACAAGGGTTTAAATTTGCTTCAGGACCGATTCAATGGAGTTTTCTTCTATTTAAGCAATTCCTTGTGTCCAGGCTGCTGTGCACCTGGGTTAGCTGGTGCACAGGCCCTCAAACCTCTAGCACACTTCCCAAAATGCCAGCAATGTGTCCAGGCCCAAGGGGGCTCTGCCTCCTCTTATGCTCCGGGGTCAGCACTCTTTGTATGCAGAACAGCAGGGCCCATGTCCCGGAGCCCAGACAGGACCTGCACACCCACTCTCAGTCATGGCTGTGTGCACACCCTGGCACCATCGTGTTCTGCACACCCACTCTCAGTCATGGCTGTGTGCACACCCTGGCACCATCGTGTTCTGCACACCCACTCTCAGTCATGGCTGTGTGCACATGCTGGCACCATCGTGTTCTGCACACCCACTCTCAGTCATGGCTGTGTGCACACCCTGGCACCATCGTGTTCTGCACACCCACTCTCAGTCATGGCTGTGTGCACACCCTGGCACCATCGTGTTCTGCACACCCAGCTCTCAGTCATGGCTGTGCGCACACCCTGGCACCATCGTGTTCTGCACACCCACTGTCAGTGCATGGCTGTGTGCACACCTTGGCACCATCGTGTTCTGCACACCCACTCTCAGTGCATGGCTGTGTGCACACCCTGGCACCATCGTGTTCTGCACACCCACTCTCAGTGCATGGCTGTGTGCACACCCTGGCACCATCGTGTTCTGCACACCCACTCTCAGTGCATGGCTGTGTGCACCCCTGGCACCATCGTGTTCTGCACACCCACTCTCAGTGCATGGCTGTGTGCACACCCTGGCACCATCGTGTTCTGCACACCCACTCTCAGTCATGGCTGTGTGCACACCCTGGCACCATCGTGTTCTGCACACCCACTCTCAGTGCATGGCTGTGTGCACACCCTGGCACCATCGTGTTCTGCACACCCACTCTCAGTGCATGGCTGTGTGCACACCCTGGCACCATCGTGTTCTGCACACCCACTCTCAGTGCATGGCTGTGTGCACGCCCTGGCACCATCGTGTTCTGCACACCCACTCTCAGTCATGGCTGTGTGCACGCCCTGGCACCATCGTGTTCTGCACAGCCACTCTCAGTGCATGGCTGTGTGCACGCCCTGGCACCATCGTGTTCTGCACACCCAGCTCTCAGTCATGGCTGTGTGCACATGCTGGCACCATCGTGTTCTGCACACCCACTGTCAGTGCATGGCTGTGTGCACACCCTGGCACCATCGTGTTCTGCACACCCACTCTCAGTGCATGGCTGTGTGCACGCCCTGGCACCATCGTGTTCTGCACACCCACTCTCAGTGCATGGCTGTGTGCACGCCCTGGCACCATCGTGTTCTGTACACCCACTCTCAGTGCATGGCTGTGTGCACACCCTGGCACCATCGTGTTCTGCACACCCACTCTCAGTGCATGGCTGTGTGCACACCCTGGCACCATCGTGTTCTGCACACCCACTGTCAGTGCATGGCTGTGTGCACACCCTGGCACCATCGTGTTCTGCACACCCAGCTCTCAGTCATGGCTGTGTGCACACCCTGGCACCATCGTGTTCTGCACACCCAGCTCTCAGTCATGGCTGTGTGCACACCCTGGCACCATCGTGTTCTGCACACCCAGCTCTCAGTCATGGCTGTGTGCACATGCTGGCACCATCGTGTTCTGCACACCCACTCTCAGTCATGGCTGTGTGCACGCCCTGGCACCATCGTGTTCTGCACACCCACTCTCAGTGCATGGCTGTGTGCACACCCTGGCACCATCGTGTTCTGCACACCCACTCTCAGTCATGGCTGTGTGCACATGCTGGCACCATCGTGTTCTGCACACCCACTCTCAGTCATGGCTGTGTGCACACCCTGGCACCATCGTGTTCTGCACACCCACTCTCAGTGCATGGCTGTGTGCACGCCCTGGCACCATCGTGTTCTGCACACCCACTCTCAGTGCATGGCTGTGTGCACACCCTGGCACCATCGTGTTCTGCACACCCACTCTCAGTCATGGCTGTGTGCACGCCCTGGCACCATCGTGTTCTGCACACCCACTGTCAGTGCATGGCTGTGTGCACATGCTGGCATCATTGTGTTCTGCACACCCACTCTCAGTCATGGCTGTGTTCTGCACACCCACTGCATGGCTGTGTGCACACCCTGGCACCATCGTGTTCTGCACACCCGGCTCTGAGCCCGAGCTCCCGGTGCCTGCTGCCTGCCTCCCCTCACCAACATCCCTGGGATTATCCCTGGCGTGTCACTGACCTAAGCACACTGGTTTGGACTTGAAAGTTGCCTTTGTTTTTAATGATGCCACGTCTCTAAATCCAGCACACGTAACAAACCGCCTGTTTCCAAACAGCTGTTGTGTAACCCGGCTCCCCACCCCCAGAGATGTTGCCTACCATTCATTTAATGGGCTCGGTTTCACTGGGAAGTGCCTGGGGGAACCTCCTGGCTCCCTAATTAGGAACAGAAGGGGCCAGTCCTGGAGGTAGCAGTGAAACATTTGTGAGGTCTCGTGACAAGAAGGGAGGCAGAGCAGGGGCCGTTCCCAGCTGGGAAAACATTAACTTTTATTCAACTTGCAGTGCAGAACAGAGGACTGAAGAGAAACTTGGAGGAAAGGTACCTGTAGAAATTATGAGACTTCCTAGGCAAGAAAAGAGCATTTGTGAAGGGGGAGGAGGGAATGGGAGAGATTATCCGAGTTGTCCATTGCTCCCGCCTGAGTTTTATGTAAAACACCGTGGAGAAGCACGGAGGCCTCGTGGGCTGGCTGCCGGTGCAGATGGGAGCGAGGCATTGCTGCGATCTGCTCTCAGATGCTTGAGCTGGCTCTTGTTAATAAGATTCAGGAATTAACAGCTTGGAAGTGCTTAGGAGCTCAGTGTTTCCTCTGAGGATGTGATCGCTGAGGCTGAGGACAGAGCCTGCCATTCAGCACTGGCGTAGATTTTGGTGCAAAGCAAGTCTCCCACGAACCAGCTGAGTGTCCTGTGACCTTACGAGGAGGGGGAACCCTTTTCTGGTCCATTGACGGTGTGGTGATGTGCTTGGGGCTATTCCTTAATCCCCAGGACACAGCGACATGTGGGTAAGCTCTCTGACTTTTCCCATGCAGTTCCATTTCGGGGCAGGGCTTTTTTCATACAATACCAATTGAGAAGGGTTCTGTGGGAGTGTGGACAGTCCCAGCCTGGACCCACTGGACACTGGGGACCATCCCCCTTCAGAAGTTATGCAGGGAAATGCATCATTCAGTATCTCTGGACTGTGGGAACAAATATCCAGTGAAGCAAGGGAAAGCCTTGTCAGCCTTAAGGACCTTCCTTACAAGCAAAGAAAGAAAGTGAAGTTCAAAGTGAAATTGTGAGGCAGGCAGGGTTGCAGAAGCCTGGAGGGGCAGAGGGGAGATCTTAAATTTTCAGACATCACTGGCCAGCAGCTCACTGGAAGTGGCCACTCACCAGGTGAGCTCATCCCTGCTATTCATAAAGATCCCCTGTTACTGAGCACCGTCTGGTCCCTGGTTATATTCTCAAGACAGTGAACCTGATTTTGTGCATAAAAGAAAGAAAATTATGCAGCCAAGCATTTGAGCTGTAAGATGAAGACCAGCACATTGCAGCCAGGGCCATAACACCCAGTGAGGGCATTGCAATGACTTCAAACGTCAAAATAATAATTTCTGAGTTGCAACAGCATCTCAGGTTATAAAAGAGCTGTGCTTGAAGCTTTTGTGGTCCACTCTTACCCATGTTTTTGAGCTCATTTCATAACCAGAAACTACCAGCTTTCCTTCTTTTGTCTCAGGTTTTTGCATTAATAGTATTTATGGAGCTTTATGGATTATGATTATATGCAACTGGAAATGAGAAAGAAGAAAAGTTAAAAAAAAAAGTACCTGAATAGAAAAAAAAGTGGAATTATGCATAGTGCGAGCTCCTCTCTCCCACTAGTGAGCACCCAGCATTTTGCAGAACTCCTGCTTGGCCTTTGAGTGCTTTTTCCAGCAGCAGTGAATGGTCCTGGGAGAGCTGGCAGGTTATGTTGTGTTTGGCTCCTCCTGCTCATATCCAGCTGCTAAACCAGCTGAAAAAATACTTTATGCACTTCCATGTGTGCATTTTTTGTCATTGCTGCAGGGGTGATCCTGCAGATCAGTGACAAGAGCGAGACAAAAACATAGGAAACAAGCTCTCTGTTAGTATGGGATTTGTGCAATGGAAACATATTAAATCCCCTTTTAAAATTACACCAGTTGGAAAGAGACTACAGGATGGCAACAACTGAAAGTTTAGATGGAGATGCAATAATGAGACACAGTATATAAAATGTTATTCTCTCTCCAGGTTATTTTGTTCTTTTTCATGTTGTTGTTGGAGTCTTCCCACGCCAGAAGAGCAGCTACACCAGCAAAATCGCAGCAGTGTGACTGAGGCAGAAAACTTTCCAATAGAGCTCCAAGGAGGCTTTTTAAAAACACATTTGCTGAGACATATTTTGCTAAGAGGTCCTGCTCCAGTACAGGGAGATGCTCTGAGACATTTGTACAGATCCTTTCCTGTGGGATTCCCCTTTCCACTTATGTCACATGCATCAAATCCAGCAGAAGGCAGCCTTGCTTACTCCAGCAAGTAGTTTCTGCCTGTATTTGTGCATTTTGGCCACTAGAGGTTGTAAGAGAGAGGGAAAAAAAATACTGTTTTCCACCAGACAATCTGCTGCAGCATCCCAGAGCAGGATTTTCTCTGGGACCTTTGATCCGGTCCACCAGAGCTCCCACAAAATTCCTGCACATTCCTTGCATGTACACAGACGGGACCCTGACATCTCAGCTATTTGAGATTTATCAGTAGCAGTTTGTTGCCTTTTAGCCCCAGGGCATTAATGACCTTGGTGTGATCCCTTAAATCTGAAGTAAAAGGTCTTCTGGTTCTCAAAGTCTTTTAGAGAGAGAGAGCAACAACCTGTATCTTTTCTCTGCAGCATGAACTAGCTCTTTTGGCTCTTTTCACACATTCCTTGTATAGATAATTTCACTCTAAGATGTTTAGGCCAGACCTTCTTCCCCCGGCCTTTATGCTTTTTTCCTAGTGCTGAGTAAGAATTAGAATTTTGCTATGGTCTCCTGGAAACATCACAGCCTGTTGTACCTTGGCACCTTGCAGGTTCTTCAGCTCCCTTCCACGTGGGCTGTAATTCTTTCCTGTAGTTGCTAATAATTCTCTAGTCTAACTACAGTACCTCTGCAGTCAGGGATACCATCTTCCAAGAAGCCTCAAGAGAGCTGAATTTTGTTTTGGAAATACAGTGTTAAAGATAAGTCATCCAAAGAGTAGCCATGATCAAAAATAGCTATAGTGTAGCAATAAATTGAACTTTAAACAGATGAAGGATTTGCAGGCTTTTCTTGCTGATGGCTCTTTTCGATGGCACAGTGGCTCCACATGAACTCACAGCAGTGCAAGACCTAATCATCACAGAGATCACTGGTGATGGGACCCCACTCCAAGCATTGCACACTGATAGGAATCATGTCCTCTGCAGTAGAAGGCAGCTATTCCTGGAGGGAAGTGCAGCAAAGACATTGCAACAATTCCATTTCCCTGGCTACAGTTTATCTCAAAATATTGGGGACAGGATTATCAGCACAATATTTTAAACCTTAAAAAAATACTCACAATCTTAAACTACTTACCCTTTCTAATATGTTTTATGTCAGTATTTTTAGCTTTATCATCTTGTGGTTGAAAATGAATAATGTCTTCAGTCCTAACTCTTTATCATGCACAACCACCAGCAGACCAAGCTTATTTACCAGCATTGGAAAAACCCAAGAGTCTCAATTCCAGGATTTTATGGATGGTGAATAGCATCAAGCCACAGTGATGATAAATGTGTCGAATAGTACCTTACAGTGCACATCTTAATGTACGGCGGTGGCCTTGGTTGTGTAATTTTGTTGAGAGACAACCACTTGTGTCATGGAGCTCAAGGTCCCCAGTTCAACTGCAAGAAAGAATGGCTATATTCACATGCCTTAAAATGTCCTTATTTACACACTTAAAAAAAGAAACCAAACCGAAACCCTGTAAGAAATCCTTTTTTCTTCTTCCACCTTGAAACTCACTGACTGCAAAGCAGAGCCTCAGACTTAGGAATTAGGCAGCACAGATTACCCTATTGCTTAGGTTTCATGGATAGAAATCTCTTCCATCTGAAGCAGTCTCACAATTTAATTTTTATGACTGAGGCTCATCATTGCCGTTTCTTCTCCATAGATGGAGACAGCAAAGTGTCCTAAGAGAACCCACCAAAAGTACTGAAGTTCATGTTTCAGGTTTCCTTATTTTGGATGTGAATGTATCACACACATTAGATGGGTCCTTCTAGCCCAGCCCCTGCCTCTGTCAGTGGCCAGAAGGGGAAGCTCAAGAATCATTTGAGAAGAGGCCATGCCCATGGTGGCAATTTCCTGGATATCCCCAGTGTCCAGCAGTGGAAAGCACAGGGCCCTCCCAAGCCAGCAGGGATTTCTCGGTGGATTTCCTGCTGGCTCCAGCCCTGCTGTGTAACACCCCCTGCCTCCCTGGCAGCTTCCACCCCTCTGCACTGCCCACGGGGCCACAGAGGGCCAGAACCCCTCCTCAGGCCCGTGCTTTGGGGTCACATCCCAGCCTCCCCAGCTGGTGTGGGCTGGGGGAATGGAACAAAGCTGCGAGGTGTAGTTGCCATAGGAGCCAGAGCACAGGGGCCAGGCTGGAAGTGCAGCCCTTGACAGCAGCAGCAATTGGTCAGGAGTGGGGACAAAGCCAAGCCCTGTTGCCAAGGTGAGTAATGAACCCTGGGCACACCTGTGCTGGTCTCACAAGGCAAGGCAAGGAAATTACAGAATCATCCAGGTGTGTTCTAAACATCTCCAGAGAGGGAGATCCCCATGGCCTCCCTTGTCAGCCTGTGCCAGTGCTCTGCCACCCCTCACAGCCTCGCTCTGTGTGGAGTTGCTCCCATGGGGATGCCTGGCCAGCCCTCTGGAGAGGCCCCTCCGTGCCTGGCTGTCTTTGTTGTAGCCATGGGCTCCTGCCCAGGGTCTGGCAGCTGAGCAGGAATGGCTGGGACTCCCAAGAGCATCACCCGTGGTCTTGCAGTGCACGGCACCACCACGCCGTAACCACACACTGCTCCAGGTTTTACAGCCAAAAAGGACTGGAGTGGTTTGGCCTTGGCTGGGTGCCACGTGTTCAAATCATGTGCAAGTGTGTGTGTAGGAGGGAGAAATGTATTGTGAGGCAAAATTATCTGTACAGAATTCCTTCTCAAAGGAAGAGTGGCTTGTCCCTCCACTGTACCAGAGTGTCTGTCACCTCTCAGCTCCTGCAAATTGCTTTAACTAATACCCTTCCTGTAGCATTGCCTCTTCTTGTATCCTGAAACACTGAATTTTGTCCTTGGGTGCTACTCAAAGCTCAGTCCAATCTGTCACATATCAGAAAGGGAGACATGTCAGGGAATTGTTGGGGATTTTTGAAAACCACTTTGTTACAACCTGTGTAAGCTTGGTGCAACTCTCCTCCCCTGCAGCACGGGTACCTGTCCCCTTGTAACTCATGACCTTATGAATTTGCCAAAAAATTGCTTTGAGGAGAAGGGAGTGGAAAGAAATATCAGAGTTTTCTCTACTGAATTTCTGTGACTGTCCTTCTGGTAAGGAGGCTGCAAATGGGAAGGCTGTGTTTCTCACCTGCTTACAGCCTGGAGGGGGGAGAGAAAGTTTTAATATCAACCCTCTCTCTGTCTTTTTCACATTGATTTGGAACTTGCTAATCAGTTAGGAAATACTTCAGTGACACAGCATGTCACAGGCACTGAAGATGAAAAATGTACCCAAATAACCCCAGTGAAAGAGCTTGCAGAAAAAAAAAAGAGCCAGATCTATCTCAAAGCAATAAACCTTTTTTCTTACTAATTTTTTTTTTTTTTAAATTTCAGGTTTAATTGTTGTGTCTCTGGGTTTCTGAGACTTTCTGGTTTTTAAGATAGTGAGAAAATGTCTGGGTCAGAAAACCAGTCCAGATTTATCATATTGCAATGCTGGATGTAGCAAAAATCCATAAAACAAGAAGTGAAAAGAAAAAAAAACCAACCCCACTCATCAGATAAAGCAAAATAAAAACTTTTATTTACAATCTGCTTCTACAGAAGGCCTCACTCCTATATGTGCAATCAATTATTCAAATAACTTGTTGACAATTGATTTAATTATTTCTAATTATTCTTGATTAAAGTCCTCGAATTATGTGATTACATCTTGATGTATGCATCATAAATGCAGAAGGTGCAGCCTAGATGAGAAGGAAATATAATTTTATTTTTCAATTTATTTATTTTTACTAGATAAAAGGACTCAGAAAGTTTAATTTTCATGATCCTAAACAGAGGCTCACTGAACTCATCTTTATTACATTTCTTTTTGTAAGTTAAACAGTAGAACTTCTTCAGTTATGGAAGCAAAATTCACTGTTTTTTAATATTTAGGAAGGCTAAAAACACAGTAGAGTTGTGTGCTGGACATGCAAGTAATGTGAGTGTCTATGATTTTCTACAAAATCAAGTCTGTAGTGCTGAGATAAGTGGGCTTCTCCTAGGAGAATATAACCATTGAAAAAGCAGCAGTTAATTCAAAGTTTGTTAATTTCTCTCATGATCGAAATTTAAAATTCATGTTTCCTTCTACTGTAAATTCAACTATGTTCTTATGATTGTTTAGCATTTTACAATTCCTGGTGCTCAGAAGGTTTTGCTATGCATCAGGTAAGCATCTGCACTTGGGGCATTGATTCAGCCGGGCATGCAGCTGGAGGACATTGTTGCCTCAAAACATCTCAGGTGGGTGGGTGTGAGGGAAAGGGGCAGGTGGGGCCTTGCTCTGGTGGCTGCCAGTCCCTGGCACACCCAGGCAATGCCCCACGCTGCCCCTGGAGCTCCCACCCTGCCCCGGAGTGGACAGATGACAGCAAGTCGCACCCCAGGGAATGGCCAGGAAAGCCAAAGGGCACTGAAACTGAGGCAAGCACCAGTCCTGGCCCTACCTTCTTTTGGAACTTCTCTGAGCTGAACACTGCTGGAATGAGGAGTAGTAACTATTTTTCTATAGTGTTTCTGTCTTCTAATTCCTTCTTAGAGTTTCTAGTAATTTAAAATCAGACAGGCTTGTAGTTTACTAAGTTGAATGGACTAAGTTCATACTCTGTGAAATGTTTTATGTTGATTGAATGCTGCTCTAAACCTTTTGCTGAAGTTCTCTGATTTTCTAAAGTTGCCAGTAAAGTTTTTTGCCATGTTGACCTCTTGAGAAGATCTTGTTGGTATTTCTCCCCTGCAACTCAGAGTACATAAAAAAATGTAAGAGCCTCATTAGCAAATTTTTGGGGGCCTTACAACCAGCCTAGCAGGGTATTAAGCAAAGTGGATGCTGAGGAAGCTCCATCTAGTGAGCCAGAATTAACTTGATCTCATTGCTTCCATGCGTCTTCACAGTTGAGCAGCTTGGTTAGAGGGAAATATCTTCCTTTTTGAATTATTCTGTTTATTCCAGTCCTTTGCTGATGCATTCTACTAATTGATTTTGCAGTCCTTAGGGAGCTCTGTCTTTCATGGTCACCAGCTGTATAATAAAGATGTGGGAATTCTGTCTCACAGTGGCAGCCCCTTGTGTCTTTGTGCAGTCCTGACCAACTGCTGGGTCACAGGAGTCACCACCAGGTTTTCACAATGGTAAGTGCAGCCTCTGGTGCTTGGGCACAGCAGTCCAGTGTGGTCAGTAGCAGGCAGGAGCATGGACTGAATGAGGACTGATGCTGTAACCTCTCTAGCTTGAGTCACAGCAGCATTTTGCTCCATCTGCATGAGATGGCTTCTGATCTTAGGAGCAAAGTCAGCCCTGCAGGAGTCCTGAAGACAAGGAGCTGGATCAGCAGGGAATTGGTAAAATGGAGGGAAGGACAGATGAGGATGAACTGAGTATCAGTGCTAGCAGTTGCACCAGTTCTGAGGGGCTGCTGTACCTGCCTGTGATTTAAACCTTTTATGTCACAATGGCACCTGAATTCAGAGGCATTTCAGCAAGAGTTTACTCTTGCTTAGCATCTGGCTCTTAGAGAAGACACTACAGAATATCAAGAGAGACAACAGTTATTATCAGCCTGTTGTATACTGTGCTGGGGCTGACATGAAGATTATTCTGGCCTCAAACAGCATAAAGACATGAGCATTTTTGAAACAGAGCTAAAAGAATGCAGGTGAAAGTCACATAAAACTTTCCTGTCTCTTTCTGGCTTTGTTCCTCTGTATTTACACCCAGCTGAAATATCACAGCTCGATGCTAGGCTTGGGAAAACAATGGGAGCAAGGAGCAGCTAGGGACATGCCCAAGCAAAGAGATTTCCCTTCTGAACTTGTGGAGCAGAGGGGAAGGCAAGGGGCACCAGGGTAATGTTTCCTTGTAGCATGATGCCATCCTCTGGGCCTTGCTCTGGCAGAGGAGGCAGTTCAAATGAACTTGGGATGCAAGTCCAGCAGAGCTGGAACACACCTGCTGCCTCACAGCCATGTCAGCACACACTGAATGAGATTACATTTGCAGTTAGCTATTGTATATGGTTTAACAGAAGCAATTTTAGAGATTTTTCATTCCTTACTGCCTCACACATTGCCATGGAGTATGACAGTGTATATACATCCTGTGCTACATTCAGACTGGCTATTACTGCTGTAAGCTTTTCCCTCTGGGGTGAAAAGCAAAGATGTGGTATCATCAAAGAGCAATTGAGACTTTCTGGGTTCACTGCTGTCTCACTCATAAGTCCAGGGTGCATTAAACAGTGCATTTGTCACTTCTGTGTCATTCCCACAGAATGGATAGACAGTGATAGGATACACTTGTCCATGAAATTGATGTTCTGACTTGCTAGCAGGATTTCTTACTCACCACAATTCCCAAAGGTATGATCCTGGAAACATGTTGGTTTGTGATACACATTTACTGGTTGAGTTGAGATCACTTATATGATTGGAAGTGTAAGATGCTAGTGCCAGACTTCTCTGAGTTCAAATCCTATCCTAACACAAAACTGCCATGTAACAGGAGGACAGATGAGAAACTGGGAACTTTCCCAAGCTGTTCCCATGAGAGGTTTCTTCATATATATTTTGTTTGATGACAACACACTTGGAAGAAATTCCCCTGAGTGCAGATGTTGGTGGATTTTTTTTTTTTTTTTAATGTTGCCTCAGCTGCCTGAATCTGTTGGGGAGGAGTAGCTTAGTCATTACTGCACACCTAGAAACATCTCAAACTAGGTGCTCTTCCTTCTCAGAGGTTTGATCTAGAAAGGATGCTCAGATCACACCTGGTGCCCACATGGCTTCCCCTGGAACAGAGCTCCTGCTGCTTCTGCTACCTGCTGCAGGGCATAAGCAGCTGAGATCTGGCTCTCGTTCTTGCCCTTGCCCACAAGGATCTAAATCACAGCTCCTGCCTCTCAGCTGTAGCAGGACTTCTGAGCTGATCCAGGATAAATCCAGCTTTCTGGCCAGAAGGTCAGAGAGGCAATGCCCAGTAGCACACAGAGCTGACTTGAAGTGAGAGCAGTAAGGTGCACTGTTTGTCCACCTGCAGCAGAAGCTTCCCGTGGCCATGGGATGGATGGTAAGGGATTATGAGCTGCTTGTTACATATGCTTTAAGGGCTCTCGTTCCAGAGGTTCCAGCCATGGTGATTGTACTGGATCTGAAATGGCACACAACATGCTTCCTTAGTACTACTGTGCCTGGCTGGAGATGCTCAATGACAACTTTTGAGGATTTTAATGTGATGCGTTTTCTACTTTCTTAGTAACAGCTATACCTGATAGCTGTCACTGACAGATAGTTTACAAAAAATACCAACCTTTGGTTGTGGTTCAGGTCTGATATGCAAACTGCTCAGATAAAGGGTAGGTAGCCTTCCTTACCTGCAGCATCTATGACTTTTGGCATTTATTTCCTGCAGTTAACTGTTAAACAGCAGCTGTCCCACTTTATGAGTGCTAAAAAAAAAGTACAACAGCTCAGCATTTCTCTTTCCTAACAGGCCCATTTTAGAGGCCCTTTCTTGGCAGCTTCTGTGATTCATGCCAAATGGAACTCATTTCCATGACTATTAAGGGTCATTTGCAGAGAGTTACACATCACACAGGTTTGCAGTGAACACTCTCTGAGAGCTGATTTTTCTGCTGGCTATGGTCTGTATCACAGCAGCCCTGTGACCATCTGTGGGTCTCCCTGCATCTGTGTGAGCAGAAGCACTGCATAAAAGCAGAAAAGGTTAAGTGAAAAGATCTACTGCCAAGAGAAAACTCTCATATCTCATGAACAGCTTTCTTCTTTTTAATGTGTTAACACCAGCCCAAAATTGTGTAATGGTAGGAGCCTTTGTTTTGCCCCTTGTAGGACATGCATACATTCCAGATAGAAAAGCCAGTTCAGAAGCTTGAGGAGGATGAAATATGAGTTGGCTCAGGGAGTTGGAGTGATCTTGCTCTGAAATTTAAAAATGGCACGATCTGAAGTTCTGCAAATACCCTAACATTTAGCTATTTTTAAGGCAGGACAAAACATATACATGAAAGAAAAACATTCAGGGCTGCTGGGCTTCCTTCTTTGGATAGCAAAAAGGACATCTAGCTTTATGAAGATTCTTGCTTAGAGTGAAACTGTCACTGAGCCCCTTATCCTCTAACTGTCCCCAGAGGGCTGCAGCGAATGTACAGAAAGGTTGCCCCTAGTTAGTAACAATGTGTGAGGATTCATCATTTTTGCAGCCTCATTCTTTGGTTTAAGGCATGCTCTGTGCAGGCTTGAACTTCACCTAGAGGCAAGGCACTCTGTGCATTTAAATGATAAGCAAAACAAGTAAACACAGACAGAAATAAGAAGGTGATTAGCATCATTAAAGGGGTTTACAAACTCGGTTTGAACTTTCTGCAATTACTTAATGTAACAAATTCACTCCAGTTTCTGTTAAATCTTTCAGATTGTTTCAGTCAAGACTGAGGGGTGTGAATAAACAGGGATTAGTTTGGTTGCTGTTGTGGTAAAAGAAGGGGTAGTGAGTGCTGACCTGGCACATGCGATTTAAAGGGACTTTTAATCCTGCAAAGGGGAAGAAGAATGCCCTAGATAACCTATTGAATCAGCCTCCAGACTTACTGTGATGTTTTCCCCCTGTGGCTTCAGGTCTGCACAGGCCATAGGTTTTTAAGGGCAAATGACATATGGTGTCAGCTTGGCCAGCAAAGGATTTTTTTTCCCTTCAGTGTTTTTCCTGTGCTTTGTTCATGTTTGTTAAATTCCTCCAGAGCCTTCTGCTTGTTGTAACAGACCTCACCAATGCCAGCTTTTCATTGCACTCTTTTCAATAGACTAGTTTGTTGCCCAGGGCAATAACCTGAGCAAGTCTGGGGACTGAAAAGATCTAAAATTAAAACCCTGCAGAGAAACTGTCTTTGTTCTTTCCCAGAGAAATGAAATATGTTTGCCAGAAACAAAGGAAGCTATCCCACAAAGAAATGACAGTGTTCTGTCTCTCTCCAAGAGGACTGGGAGCAGCTCCAGCCTGCGAGAGACCCAGGTATGAAGGGCAAGTGACCGTGCTGTGCCTTGCTCTCTGTTCCCTCGCTGGGCACAGAAGGAGCACGGGAGCCGTGTGGCCCTTGTGACATCCAGCAGAAAGCACTGCTGCCATCTGGAAGATCAGCTTTACTTAGGTTTCTCCTTTCCTTACATTTCAGACACCAAGCTTTCCCCCAGCATGGATTTCTTTGTTACGGTGGTGTGTACCCAGGCCAGTGGACTGCACAGGCTGCTCTTCTGCACAGCAATATCTGTGCTGGGCGAACAATTCATTTTCCAGGCAATGCATCTGCTGAAGGCCATTTTTCAGCAGCTTGCCTGGAGGGTGGGACCTGCCCATTTTTAATTTGGCTTGAGAACTACTTCTCAGAATACCGTCATTTTTGGACAGGAAATACCTGAGAAGCTGCTAGACTCACCTGCCCCCCTTTCAGCACCCCCACATGGTGGGATGCCAGCGAGGGCTGTGACTTTTTGCACGTGGTCCCTCTTCTAAAGATTTATTTGGTTTTTAAATGGGTTTGAAGTCAAATGAAATGGTAACACCCCTTCATGGGGACATACAAAGGCTCAGGAGAATGATGCTGCATGAACTGACTTCCAGATTTTTTTGTTTGTAGGCACATTCTGCCTGCTACCCTTATGTGGCAACTGTGATCAGAAATCATCTTGAGTCAGAGCGTGCCTTTGTTTCTTTATTGCTACTTCTCTTTGTCTCTGGAGCTAACAGTTTTAAAATGTTGAGGAACAGCACTTACTAACATTGTTCATTTTGATGCTGGCCCTAGCCCCTAAGGCAGGCCAGTGGAGGTGAGCTGGGATGTGAGCTGAAATGTACCATGCAACACTGACAAATAGATGTTTTTCTTTGCTTAAGCTTGGGCCTTGTGTAAAGCAAAGCAATATTGGAATATGTGATGCCTGTTTAGTTGTGATGTAATCCTTCTCAAATTGGCAGGTTTCTTTTTGTCAAATTCCCCATAATTTTCCATTGTTGTTTCTGGGAGGGGAAGCACTGGAGCAGGACAATGAGTGTTTGAAAACTGAAAGTGTCTCAGCAGGTCTTGTAGGATTTGAATTGAAGCTCTGGTGAGAAATGAGGTAGTTCTCTGCCATGGAGCCAAGGAAAAGACCTGTTAAGAACTTCATGGTACATTAGGTCATTTATACTTCATAGATTTATTGGCTTTGCATTTTTTTCTGCTCATCACCCATGATGCTGTAGGTAAAGTAATTCTTGTTACCTGTAGGTTTGCTCATCTGGGAACACCAGCAAATTTGAGGAAAAGAGCTTTACCAGCTGTGCATGAGTCTAGGACACCAGGCAGAAAAGTGGTACCCCCTGCTACAGCAAGTTGAAGAGAGATTGAAATGAGATGAAACACTTTACCTAGTTCCAGGGCAAAGAAAAGTGTGTAAGAATATCTTTGTGCCATCTGGGAGTACCTGAATACTTCAGCATGCCAGAGAAAGCTGTTAGCATCAGCCATGACATCTTGGAAATTCTTTACACACACTGCTGATACCACAAAAGTTGTTTATTTTTCTGATGTTACCATTTTATAATTCCCTTTTCACAGTGTACAAGCATTTCTTTTTGTTATTTCAAAGAAGAAACAGTTTCTTGAAGTATTCTTGAGAGAGATTAAATGAGCAGTAAAAACCTGCTCTCTTTTTCCCTCTGTCTAATTACAGTCAGACCTTTAATGACTGGTACTCTAAGATGTAGTAATTTTTTATCTGGGATCTGATCTGATGCTTTTTATGATCTACCATAGCCCAGATAAATAAATTAAAGGATGTGCAGTGAATTTATTCAGACTTTTGTTATGGAGTACTCTGGTGGTGGCAGACCAACAAATACAAATTCCTGATGTCAGCTGCTGTTCCTTTGAGCTGTGGCAGAACTGATCTTTGGTAATGTCTCAAGTGTTACTTTTAAGAGCAAAGAATTCCTAATCCAGCAGGATGATACACAGTCCCACTGGGGCTTGCAGTCACTGTGCACATTGTTTAGGTCACTGGGCAACTGGGACTTGAGTTTGATCAACAGGTGCTCCAAAGATCTTTGGCTTGACCTCAGAGCTGGGCTAAAATGTTAAATTGGTTTCCTTTCCTACAAATGTCTAGCTATGAAATCAGACAGGCCTAATTATGGGCACATTACCTGCGAAGTCAGGAAGCCTGTATGCAGTTTAGAGGAAAAATAACACTAATTGAGATAAAGAGAAGGATATTAAGTTTATGTGGAATACATCAATTGTTTCAAATTGTTACCAGACACCTTTGCTGTGGGAGGACGAGGTTCTGCCATTAAGAGGCCATTACTGACTGCATGATCTGTCCTCTGCCTGTAGGGAAATGTGTCTGATGGGGCTCTGAGCATTTAGCACCACAAACTGGTCTGATGGCCACTGGCCAGGCTGCAATCAGATCCCCTGGGGCCCTTTGCCACCACACCTGGGGACTCTTGAGTCCCCATCCAAAACTGATCTGGGATACCTGACTCTGGCAAGTGAAACCTTTCTGGTCCTTGCAGAGAATTTCCTTCATTGCTTGTAAACTTGTACAGGTCCTGTGGGAATGCTGACTCACCTCAGGATGAATCTGTGTGCTTCCTTCTTTGAGTCCTGGTTTGGTTACAGAATCTGCTTTATTCTAAATGAGACTTTTGTGTACAGCAGGTACAGAGAATCAGGTGGGCAGACGACCAAGAGGAATTACTTGGGTAGTAGCTTAAATTAATGCTCCTCACTTCCAGATTGAAGCTCCTGATTCTCTCATTAATTTCTTTGCTGTTAATATAATTCATGTTCAATTCCTGTACACATTCCAGAAGCCATAATGGTAGTAAACCCCTCTCCCAGGTCATCAACCTAATGAAATGCAAAACAGGCTAACAAAACTCAGTGGAATTGCAAATAAGCAGTTCTATAGGATATATGAATAAAACTTGTGACAACTGACTTTTCTGTTTCCTCCTTATAGAAATGGCAATGGAACAAGTTCCAATTTGTTTGAACTTCTAGTCCTGGCATTTATTATTAATGTGATGTGTCTGGCCACAGTGTGCCAGAGGCAGCAATGTGAATTCCTGACAATACAGACTTGAAGTACTTAAGATCATAATCTTGCCATTTTTATTCCTTGTTCTTTTATTTTTAGATTATTCTAATGTATTTTTTACCTAAAGTTCACAAGAAAAACAGATTATTTGAAAACATTTTCCTGTAAAGCATGCTATTTAGCAGCTGTTCTGAACTTTTCATTTGCCTGCTTACAGGTAGATAAGGGTAGAACCCTTTGAAAATTTTGGCTTATCAAAATTTTAAGTCTCTCCATTATCTTTTGTTGCATTGCATGTAAGGTTATACTTGAAAAGTAGTTTTCTATTGTTGCCTGTTTCTTACTTGGCTTGTTCCACAAATTGTTTTAGTTAAGGAGCTTTCAGACTTGGAGAAGGCTTAGGACTCCAAGCATGTTGGGACTGAAACCTCATGGCAGAGTGAATACCTAGAAGTGCTTTTCAACTTTTTCCTCATTTTGTTATTTTTTCCACTTTCCTGTTTGTTATCCTGCCTTCCACCTTGCACCTATGGTGCAGTGTAGAATTCAGCTTATTTTCTTGGATTACTCACTCACTAGAGTGTAACATGTGTCTTGCCCTGTAACCTGCAGGGTTTTCACTTGTGTGAGTGGCTTTTATCAAGTCACCAGAAAGAAGGGTGCATGTCAAGTAGCTCACTCCATCAGACATATCCATAACCATTATGCAGGCATTAACTCTGACAAGGCATTGAAACAGCAAAAAATGTGAGGCCTTGAGATAAATTTCACCCTTCAGTGCGAAAACTGGCTTTTGCTGTACACTTAGGTCAGAGTATGGATCAGTGATGAGCTGCAGACTTTGACTCTTCTGCACCATTTCCTGGCAAGCGCTGCTATACAGACCTAAAGAGGTCAGGCTGTAGCGCACTCTCTATTTTGATAGACTTTGTCTATCATGGACACCTATGTGTCCCATGATATGGGTGAACCCACTGTATTGAGTTAGAACAACTTTTTTCTCCAAGTCAGCTGATTGAAAACATGGTATTTTTGAAATATTATTCTTCTGGGAGTTTTATACTTAAAGCTGGGGACCAGGCTTTACAGAATCCACACAGCCTGGGATGCAATTTTCATTGCCTATATGAAAAAGGGTTATATTGCCTTTTTTAAAATTTTTCTTCATTAACCTGATGCCACAGCCTTACTCATCTCTGTTTCCTCTGCTTGTAGATGAGGAGATTTTTTTTTTATTTTTAATTGAAGGGGTTCAGGAGAATATTCTTGGACTAAAAATCACTGGATGTAGACTTTGCTGCTTCGGTTATCTGTAAAGTATTTGCTGTGGTTCTAATACAAGCAGGGCCCATTTTGAAAGGGCTGTCCCTGAGGTTTCCAGTATTTGCAACTCTCTAAATTCTGTATCAATATGAACAGAAATGAATGTGCTGATCCTTTGGTTTTAAATAAGCCTTTAAAACAGACTCACTGAGCTGGTTCTGCTGTAGAAGACATGACCTTTCTGGGAGCCTGGGGATGTGTTGGCATACTGTTGGCAGGCTGAACACATATTTGGGAATATTATGTTACACCAGCAGTAATATCTGTCTAAGGGCTTACTGCCATATTGGTTCATTAGTGGCTACATCCATAAAAAGGATACACGGTGGGGACTGGAACATGACTCTTTGGTACTGAGCCATGACTTGTGCTTTCATCTGTGTGTTCTCTAGCATCATGAATGGATTTTAAGCTGCAGGCTGTGCAAGGCTTGAAGAAAGATTTCCCTTTTCTGTCTCAGAATAGGACTTGGTTCAGAGGACAAAATTGGGCCTGAAAAGTGGGCTATTGCTGTTTGACGATTTCTCTGCCCTCTGATTTCAAGCCTCCTGTGCATCATTTTGATGACTCTGTTCCACCATTGGTTGTGGGACAGCAGGAATGAAGTGATTTGGAAGATTTCTTGCAGTGAGCCAAACACCTGTTCTGAATGTTTTTCTTCTGTCTATAATACAGTTCCAAAACCTGGGTTACATTCTCTAAGTGAATTCTCTAAGTGGGCTGGAGTTTTGTGCTGGGACAACAAGTATAGGCTGTTCAGGAGTTATTTAACCAGGGACAGTCTGTCTTAGCACACTACTGGTGTGTTGTGCACTTCAGCTACTTTGGAGAGCATGCTTATGCTGGCTGTGGCTGGAGTAGGGTTCATTTTCTTCCCAGGAACTGTGTTTTGGATTTGTGCTGAACACTGGGCAGATAACAGATGTTTTTGTTATTGTTGAGCAGGGCTTGCACAGAGCTGAGGCCTTTTCTGCTTTCCAAGCTGCCATGGCTGACAAGGAATTTGGGTGTGCATGGGATGTTGGGAGGAGACACAGCTGGGACTGCTGGCCCCAGCTGACCAAAGGGATATTCCAGCCCAGGAGATCCCCCTCAGGATATAAGGTGGGGGAAGAAGGAGGAAAGTAGGGGATGTTTGCAGTGAAGGCATTTTTTCCCCAAGTCACTGGCACCTGCCATGGGCCCTGCTCTCCTGGGGATGACAGAACACCTGCCTGCCCATGGGAAGTGGTGAATGAATTCCCTGTCTTGCTTTGCCTTTGTGTTTGTCTTTTGCTTTCCCTGTTAAACTCTCTTTATCTCAATCCATGAGTTCTCCAGCTTTTACCTTTCCAATTCTCTCCCTGGCCCTGCTGGTGGGGGAGTGAGTGAGCAGCTTGGGGGGCCTGGCTCCTGGCTGGGGTTAAACCATGGCAAAACTGTTAAGAAACCCGTATGTGAAAGAAAATTGCTTTTCTACTTTTTGTTTTGTCACTTGGCACCAAAGGGGTTAACAAAGTCCAA
Source organism: Emberiza elegans (assembly GCA_024865655.1). Classification (NCBI taxonomy): domain Eukaryota; kingdom Metazoa; phylum Chordata; class Aves; order Passeriformes; family Fringillidae; genus Emberiza; species Emberiza elegans. The sequence continues at coordinate 18,335,019 of JALJVW010002597.1, read as the reverse complement.
GAGCATAGCACAGCTGATTTGGTATTGCTCCTACTGGGATAGAGGTGCTGTCACTTGCTGGGTTCTTTCCGTGCAGCATTGCTGGAATACATGTGGCACTCCACAAGAAATTAGTATTGGTACTCAAAAAATAATCAGGGGGTGGGGAGGGCTTCTTTTTTTGTAGGAAACTGGAAAGTTCTTGGAGATGTCAACATCTTTGGGATCAGTGCCCTACTTTAACTGATGCTGCCTTGGATGTGGATATCAAGTTGAAAAAGGATGTATCCCATGAAAAACATTATAATATTGTAAGGAAGCATTGCCTGCTTTACTTGAAAGGTGGCCTTTCTAGTGCATGTGATTCTGAATGGAGAGGGGACCCACCCATTTCACCATGATCATCTCAATCCACAGGAGCACAAATCCTGTTGTATCAAAGGCAAGGAATAGGATAAAATCCCTTCCTTCTCTGTGAATCAGTCCAGGGCAGTGGCCTGCGCTGTAGCTGTGACATTGCAGCTGATTTCTTTTCAGCTACTGGGATAGAAATTTTTTTTTTCTTCTTATGGAATGCATCTGAACATTTCCAAGCATATTTCCTAGAGAAAATGCATATTTGGAAAGGAAATTTAACATGAAAATAGATGTCAGAAGCTGAACTTAGATTTTGTGTATTTTGCAGGCTAATTAGTGATACAGTGCACAGTAAGCAATTATAGTTGCTAATTGTCTGTAAACAGGACTAATATTTTGTTTCCTGCTTCATATGATTGTTGTGAAGCTGCATATATGAAAGAATATTGAGTTCCTAAATGCATATTTTTGTTAAGCGTATACTTCATTTTTCATGAAAATGGGCACTAAAATAATAATGAAGTAGAAGAATTGTCTTGCAAAAAGCATGGAAAATGTGAAAGTGAGGTGCTCTGATATTCTCAAAAAAAAACCCCCAAAACAAGGACATGAGGAATTAGGTAAAGCTTCTCTTCGTGGGAATTGATTCCTTCTCCTTGTTCTGCCCTCATCACTCCTGCTGTACCTGAAATCTGTTCAGGTGTTGTATTTGAAACTCTGTGGGTCACAGGGCAGCAGCTCACCCCACTGGGACCTGTGCAGACAAAAGCTGCCTTCCTGGTGCAACATAAAACATCTCTTAAAACAACACAAGCTGCTGAGGCTGGTGTTTATCTTGGGAAATTCAGCTTCCTCCCATCCCCTGTCAGTCTTCACCTTTTTGTTTGAGAATTAGTTGCTGCTGAGTGTTCTCATTTCCAGACTACTTGGAACATGAGTCTCCATAGAGTGAATTATTTAGAATTTGGTAAATTCTAAACCAGGTAGCAGCTTTTTAGATCCAAATCAGAGGAGAATTTATGTTCATTTTGTTAGGACTTCTGTAGTCTTAAGAGAATGTGACAGCAGTCCTGGCAACAGACAATCACAATGACTTTGTGAGTCTCCTGAGAAATGAGAAATCCAGGGTAGTGCCTGCTTTCCCAGATTCCAACTAGAACTTTAGTGCAAATCTGCTAAGAGAGAGGATCCTGTTGCAGAAGTGCCAGTGGTGTGGCACCAGTGCCAGCGCTGCTCAGGCTCTGCAGAGCCCTGCAGGGAGGCACCAGGTGCACTGTCAGTGTTACCTGGTCTGCCTTTGGGGTGGGTGTGTACAGAGGACTGGGAGCTGGACAGTAGGGGCTAATATCTGGGATTTCGTGCTCATAGAAACAAACAGACAAACAGAGAATAAGAAAAGCATTATGTACTGAAACAAGATTCTTTATTTCAGTGCAGTACAAAGAAATGGGAGTTACTTTGCTTTGAATGAAAATATCGAACCTAAAAAATGGAGCAGATAAAATACGTTTGTGTAGTACTAGGAATCCTTGGATATCAAAGCAGTGAAAAATGAACTTTGTGATGCTGCAGCATTAAAATCAGTATTTACATATTTTTAAATTAATGAATTACTACCTTGATTTGTTATATTATTGGTAACTTAGTTTCCAGCAGTATATTACCATTGACAATGCTGTCTTAGCCATCAGTTTTTCAGCCAGTGATTTTCTTACACTTAAAATGCTTTGGTACAGAAGCAACAGTCTGTACCAAGCCAGTTCTTCAAAACATCAGCAAAATTAGTATTTTCTCTTTTTTCTTCCAAACAAATGAATTTGATCAATTTTGTTAATTGCATTGAACTTTGGTTTTGAAATAGTAATACTGTAAACAGTGGGCCCAGTTCACAATCAAGTAACATGAATTATTTATATTAAGGTCATGAGTATGAACTTTAAGTATTGTTTTAAGAAAAAAAAAAAAAAATTGCTACATTATCATCCTGCAGCACCAAAGACAGTGGCTGCTCAGGATTGGATTTTTTCAGTTACAGCTTGCATCAGGACAGGTCATCTGTTTTCCTAGTAAATGCAGATTTACATTTTCAAAGGTACCAAAGCATGCCAACACAGTGGCTCTCAGCAGACTCAATGGCCCCATTTATGGATTCAGGGATAATGTTGTAATTTTTTTTAATAAATAAACATTAAGTACACAGGTATTGCTGTGAACCAAGCCCATTGTCTAAAGGAAGCACATTTCTTGCCAAATTAAGTCTTTACATAAGAACATGTTTTTATAATGGATTTGAATAGCTGCTGTGCAAGTTATTAAAATAATGTGTCTTGCAGCTTGCACTTTGTACTAACACAAAAAGGTGAATAAACATGCAGTAAAATGTAGCATTGTTTAGAAAATAATGTGTAAAAAAACCATTCAGTATCTTATATTAAAGCATTTACACTGCATAGGCATTCATATAAGGATATAGTATAATAAAACTTATCAAATATACAAGCATGCAGCAGTTGCCTTATATTCACAGTTCTAGAAATGACCACACATTGATTTCCTCAAATATAAATTGGATTATCCAAAATAGATTTTGCAGCCACTCTCCTTTGCAGTGGCAAACTATGTTCTCATGTGCATTGCAGAGACTGACCTATATAACAGGCCTAAGCTATGCCGCTGTATTGTACACATCTGTGATAAATACTGTGGTTTGGAATAGGAAGGATAATGAGAAGTGATCCCTACTTCTCATAGCAGAACTTGGAGACTACACAGTGCTTGAATTGAACAAAAGATATACGCATATTAATTGTATTCTCCTTAGAGAGTAATGCTGTAACCTTGCCACAGATCTAGCTACTGCATAAGCTGGCCATGCAGTTTTCAAAATAAGTTTAGACAGATTTTTCTATTTGATATTTATTCCATCAGAAGAGGTATAGTAGGAAACATATAGTACACACCCTTTTTGCTCTGCAAACTCTACACAGGACCCCTGATCCTTTTAGATTGTGTTGGGAAATAAAATGCAGTGCCAAAGTCACACTCAGATTTAAAATACGTTTGCAGAGAGATGGTCTTTCCTCATTTACTCTTTTAATGTGGTGGTGTTATATATGATGGTGAGCTTGGACCATCTTAACTGTCACGAGATGACAAGTACCCAGGCTAGACCCCTCTGTGGCCAAATGCCACGCGGAGGATAAAGCTGAGGTCACGTGGCTTGAAGTTGTCTGTGGTTTTGACTCGCTTGTTATTGCCTAGCTTGGCAGGCTAACCTGGAGAGTGACTCCAGGCCAACAGCAAACAGAATACCTGGAGGCAAGGCTTGTGTTAATTGTGCAAGGTTTGCAAAATTGAACTCTAGATCCTGATACAGGTTTTGGGTGTGCCAAGGTGAAATCGGACTGAGGAGTATGACTTTAGACCCTTTCCCTGTCCAGGTATTCCCTGCATTCTGCTTTTGCCCTGACTTCCCTTGTCTTCATACATAGTAATTTGTGTGTCTTTAAACAGTGTGTGCATTCATGTCTTCCTCTGAGCACTTCAGGTAAAGCTAGTGGAAGTAACCTTGTAGGATGTTACAGCACCAACAATACAAGTTGCAGGGATTCATCCTCGTGGACAAAGCAGCAGCAAGGGATTCAGAAACAGTATTCAGGAAATAGCTTGAAAAGGAAAAAGACAGATGAGGCAGAGATGGTGGAAACATTTGCTAATTTGCAAAGTGGAGTGTGGAAAGGGAAGAAAAGTAGGGCAGTGATTGCTGTTCTCTCTATTAAAAAGAAAAAAAAAAGTATAATCCTCTCTGGAATGTTTCATTAAGAGAGAAACACTGCCCTTTGTTTTTTTTTTTTTTTAAAGTGAGCTTTGGCCCACATGCAGTGTGGGAATGACAAGGTGAGCAGATGGCATTTGTGTGTGCTATCAGAAATGGTGACACTGATGTCCCTCTGTGCTGCAGCCAGGAGTCCACTTTGGTAACTCATTATTCTGAGTCTCTTTGTGTGCATATTTGCATTTCCTAGTAAAGGATATGTGGCCCTTTCCAGATAGCTGTACTATTTCCTGTCAGCCTTATTTAAGAATAGGACAGCAGTGGAACAAGTAATTGTGCTAGAGATGTTCCAAGCTCTTCTAGCAAAGATACTAATTTTTCCTTTGAAGACATGTCTCTGAGTCTATGTGTGTGAGGGGCCTCAAGTCTGTATTTGGATTCTGATACAAGAACATTTGGAATCTGAGATGGATGGGGGCACTTGAATGCTTTTATTGTATCAACTAGCACTTGGAAAATGGGCTTGCAGCTTTTTTTTGGTTGGCTTACTTGCTGCCACAAATGTTGCTCTTCTGCCTTTCTCCAGACGTATTCAGTAAGATCTCTGTGGTGACATCTGAAGACACAACTGCTAAGAGAAGTGACTGGTTTTCAATGATTATTTGGCAGTCAGATCTGTATAAATATACACAGAATCCCATTTTTTAGTCTACCTTTTAATCTGTATACATTGAGAAATGGACATAAGACTTTGAATGCTGAAACCTTTGTACAGCACATCAAAGCAGTTCTCTGATTCTTCACTGCATCTCTGCATACTGAGAGCAGCAGTTCAGATGATGAGGACTGTCCATAAAAGTAAGAGTTTTGGTTTATAAATTCCAGTCCCATTAATCTGAGGTTCTGCATTAGCCTTTCATTCACCTTCCCAAGTCTCATTTGTTGGCAAAAATGAGAAGGCCTTGTGGTTTTGATCCTGGTTTCTTATGTATTTTAATATTTGTACTAGGTTCTTTGGATTCCTCACTGAACCTGCACTTCATTTTTCCTTTTCACAGGGAAAATTCTTACAGCCTAGTTTAGAAATGTCTTTGAAGAATCTGGAGATTGTTAAAAGCAGATGTCACAACTGTCTTGAGCATAGGGAGAAGGAGGAAGAGGAGCTCTCCTGAGAAGTCTGACAACTTGCCACAAAGAAATTGGTACAAAAGCTGTGAGCCCCAAGTTCCCACAGAGAGGCACCATCTTGTGAGAATTAATAGAAGGCAGACACGTAAGATCTTTGCTTCTTTTAGAAACCTTATCAGCTCTACTTCTAGTAGCAACCTGGCCTACTCCCTCAGAAGAGGGAATGCTACCTGCTTCCTCCACCTCTCTTACATAGTGAAGAAATTAGTTCAATTCATAAAGATGAGGGACATTTGACCTCTCACCTTTTCATGCTGAAGTTGGCCACACATTTCAGTCACTGCAAATCTGGCTGTGTGGAAAAGAGTGGTTCATTCTAGAATAAAGCAAATTCACCAGAAGAGGTATTTATATCATCAGAAGAACCTCTACCTCATTTAAAGCTGGCCAAGCATTCTCCCCACCCCCACCATCCATCTCATTTTCCAGATTTTGTGTATGTGTCTTTCCAGGTCAAAAATTATGTGAGGCACCTGGAATTATGTGCTTGGCCTCCTTTATTATACTTCTAGTATCTCATTAGATGAGGGATCTGTCAAAGGGCAAGAACATGTTGAGCAGCCAGCAGTTTTCAAAAACAGCAGGTGACTAAAAATACTTTATTTTCTTTGCTACTCAGGCCATGACATATGTCAGCCTGGACTGGGCTGCTGAAGAAGTAGGAGAGAACAAAAGGACAAGTTGAGAGGAAGTCCTCTGACCTTTAAAAAGAAACAGCTATCACTTCCAGAAGCATCCTGCTTTTTTGTCAAGTTTCAAGTAAAACACTGAATACAGGAACAGTTTCACTTGAAGAAATAAAAATAAGGAATACTTGCAGAGTAATTGAAGAGATTATTGTGAAATAATTGAACATCAAGATCTACTAGATTGAAATCTACTAGAAAATACTTGTTAGCAGGTCAGTCAGCAAAAAGTTGGTCTACATACTTCCATTTGAAGAGCTTCTCATTTTACATTTTTATGCTGTTTTGCTTAGACACTACATATAACAGTGCATGCCTTTAATCTTTAACAGAAAGATTCCTTCCCCATTAAAACCCCCATTAAGTCCCTAAAAGTTACATTTGAAAATCATTCTAGCTTCTAAGTGACTTATAAACTTTATACAGTTAATCTCTTCTGGGAGGATTCCTTTTCCTCATTTGAGTGTGTCAAGTTGGATTGCCTGATACTTGTGCTTAGTTTTCACCAGTTTATCAGTAGTTCAGAATGGTATCTGTCTGATGACTGTATTTGTACATTGAGAGAACAAACAAATCACAAGCAAATGCTGCATGTGATGTGAAATTTGCAGGCGTGTGCTACGTTGTCAATTTTTGTTTATATAAACTAGAAACTTCTAATGTCCAAGGAGGAGTCTCATTTCAAATAGTGCTTTACTACTTGGTACCTGCTGGACAGAAATCAATGGACTTTAATTCATGCCGATTTCTTTCTGTTAAGCATAAGTTCATAGTTGTTAAAGGTCCCTTCCTCATTCTGAGAACAATCATGGGAGTTCACTCATATAAAGATGAGCAAGGAGGATGCATAAGAAACATAGGATTTTGCAAAGAAAGGAACAAAATAAAAAAAGTAGTCCAGGGCTTTTATGTCAACATCAAGTCCATTAACTCAAGCTGATCCAAGTTAGTTTGCCTCTGGCTCTTTTTGCCCCTTCCTCTTTACCCTTACTACATTTTATGCTGTTACAAGAGGGATGGATTTTACTGCATGAGAGTCTATGTCCACCATGTGTTCATGCAGCACCACTGTGATACCTGTCATTCATATTGTTCATGGTTGCGGCCATGCAACATAAATTAACACAAAATTATTCTCTGGAATGCTGCAGTTGACAGCTATTTTATTATATTCTGTTATGGTCTGCAGCCTGAATTGGCCATCAACCTTCTTTCTGTTCTTAAAGGCAGAATGATCATGGTTATTTTACAGGGTTAAAAAGTTATTGAGTCTTCCTGTAAAATTGTAGTGTAAAATTTGTTGTGAACAGAACAGAGCTGACTACATTACTATAGCAGAATAACTTGCAGCCAGAATTGAATTACATTCTTAAAATCTGTTTTTAACAAAGTTTTCAGAAATAGGCTGCCGTAGCTTGATTTTTGTCCTACATGTTTTTGAACTGTAGGGAAAACCTGACATTAGCATGTCAATGCAGTTTGTATCGTATGGATATGTAATACAAATGTGGTTTTGTGAAAACCCTTGTTTAAGTTACTGTGTTGAACCACTCAATACAGCTGGATTATTTTCAGATTCTCTGTAAATTCCTGATCACAAGGTAATTCAAACAGACAATTCTCACAGACTTTCTTGGAAGCCCATGCAGGATTAATCTAAACAGGAGGTACAATAGAAAGCTCCACTTTATTATAGGACCAGAGTTTATCCATTGACTTCAGCACCCTTCAGAGTGTAAAGCACATGAGTTCTTCTTTTCTTGTCTAAACTATTTTGAATGAGGTCTCTTTACATGCTAGTTTGGCAAGCTTCTAAGGCATTTGTGCAAAGTGATGATCCAAGAGCAACCTGATTCAATACTGAGAAATTCATAAATAACATCCAGCAGTAATTAAAGTGAAAAACTACAGCTAAGAAAATCAATCTCCTACAGTATCAGTTGAGCTGCTAAACCTTGCAGTGTTAGAAGTGGAGCAGTGTTAGAAGTGGTACCTTCAACTCGGGAGGCATCGTTGTGAATTTTAAACACACCAAGGATTCATTCTGGTTTCTTTACATAGATTGCATTGGAATAATGATGACTGAAAAACCATGAATATATGATAGCTGTAGGTAGAGAAAGGGTAAGAGTAGAAGAAAAACACAGCACCAGAAATTACCATCTGGAAACATACTAAACATTCAGTCAGTATATTTGTATTAAAATGAAGAGTTAATTTTGAAGACCAGAAAGGTTTGAAGATAACTTAGTGCACTCTATAAGGCCATTTGCAGGAGTCAAGTGTATAATCATCTAAGACAGGGATATTTAGAACTTCAGATTGAAAACCTGGAAGAGCCAGCTGATGTTTTTACCATCTTGATGAGAGTGCATTCTCATCACTCTTTCCAGTAAGTGCATGTTAAAGTCACAAAAAACCCCTATAAATTTTCTGGATTTTTTCTTAGATTAGGGTTAACTTGAAGGTAACAGAAATTAATTGTTCAGTTTTTATGTGTGCAAATCTTAACAAAGTAGTAGAATTCAGGTAGCTGGTAGTATAGCAAGTAATGAGTAGGTCTTAAAAATAGCATTTGGAGGCTTTTCTACTTGCTTCTCAAGCTCTCTTCTAAACCACCAGCACAGCTTGTATTTACTGGGAGGAATACCTGGCCCTACATTGGGTAAAACCTAAATCTGTTCCTGTTAGGGTACATCTAACCATCGTGCTGTAGCACATAATCCTTGCCTTTCTGGTCTTCAAACAAGAGGTGAGAGTAGTTGTGGATCCTAGTTCATGCTTCAGGCAGAAAAAGTAGCTGGCCCAAAACAACTTGAGACTTTACATGCAAGATCTGGAAAGTAGCCACTGTGTGATACTTGGACTTCAACCTGTGCTTACAGGAATTTCTGTGATTATGGTTTTGATAGCAGCCAGATGTTGGGAGAATTCAGATTTAATATCTTGGCAGGACAGAATAATTCAACTGTGTTGTAGATTATTGGATAAAGAAGCCAGGAGTAAATTGTAAAATTTAGTTCTTGAACTGGGATTGGATAAAAACGCTCCAGTTTAGATGTGCTTGTGGTTTGGACCAACATCTTGCAGTCAGTTTTTGTCTTTTTGTGACTCTAGTTTTAGGTACTAAACTGTAAACATCACAATGTCTTCTTACTTAGGAAGTTTGCTCTATGCCTCAGTACTAGATACAGGATCTTTAGCAGGACTTCATGTGAGGAACAGTTAAACAAAAGCTTGTATGAATAAGGCACTAGTAAATGTTTGCAGCAAACAACAATTGCAGTCTGTATTCTTTAAGAATAAAACTGTTCTGTTTAGGAAATTGCCTGTAATATGACAGAGTTACCAATACCAGTTAGAAGGGCCTAGAGAAAGTGCATCTTTTGGGTTATGTCTGTGAGGCCTGTGAGAACCCCCTTAATTTAACCCCCTGTTAAATTAGGGAATAGCCTGTGCAGTGATAGTCAGGAGATTAGAAGCAAAAGGAAACTAGTTTAGATTCTGATACCTGCTAAACTAGTGTGAAATCACTGTAATGGATTTGCTTCCGATTTATTACAGTGGTAGAAGGATCTGAAGCCAAAACTGAGGCTGTTTTAGCAAATCCAGTTAAACAGCAACAGCGCTGCCCAGGCCAAAGAACTGGCAATAATCCCCTTATACAGTTTCAAAAAATAATCTGGTATTTTAAATTTCCTATTTGCTGAAGTTCAAGGATGCACTTTGTCTTTTGGCTAAAGTAATAGGTCAAGGCCTTATGTACTACTTTGGAGCTGACGCCATTCTAAACAGTTATTACAGTATTGATCCATACTTTATACCAAATGAAATTTGAGTCTGCCATTCCATTTATAGGATGGCTGGCCAGTATTTTGCATTGAAAGTTGTTCAAAACCACCCAAATTCTTCCATTCATAAAACCAAAACGTACTGCCACTTTTAAAAAATACTTTTATGTATCTGCTCTTTGAGGGGGGTCATTGAGGCACCAAGAATCTGTTTATCTAGCCAATGAGAAAATATTTGCAAACTAACAGATCTTGTTAGTAGTCATGATCTGCATTTTCCTAGGATCTGTCCAGTAAAACCATTTTAACAATCATTTGTTATACTAAAGCAGTCAATGGTCAGTCTGATTTCATCAATAAATCCTGCTTTGTAAACAGCTTAGCTTTATCATCGGACAAATTTGTGTTCCACTCAGATCCTGCATTTTTAATACAAGATGTCATTTAAAAAACTTAACACATTTGCAGTATCCATAATGCAAGAGGGGGAAAAAACCCCTACATTGATTGATTACTGTATATTATTGCCATTAGGTGCTACAATTAACAACTCCAGGCAGTGGGGTTTTTTTTGTTTGCATGAATTATTTTGTGGTTTATGTAAGGTCATGGTATTAAGGTTATCTCAAACTTTAAGATCACCTATTCATAGGGACCTCAGAAACTGTACAACTATCTCAACCAGCTTTTAAAAATGTGCTGGGATTTTTGTTTGTTCATTTTGTGGGTTTTTGACTAACAAGACTAAAGTTATTGGTGGTACAACAGCTAAAATTTTTATCAGCAATTAATCTGGACTAATATTACTTTCTTAAACAAAACAAAAAATCCACAACAAGTAAGTTAAGTTCTGGGAATCTCTCTCGCATATATGCTATACATACTCTAAATTAAATACAGAAGGAAGAAAATCCAGAAATTTCTCCTCTCTAAGATCTTTCCTCATAGCAACACAAGAAATCTTTTTCTTTTAAAACACTTTTTTCTTATCAGTATGTCAGATTATATGCTTTTGTGTGTGTGTGTGTGAGACTAATACATGCCATGTGTTTATCTGAATATCAGAAAATGTTATTGACTACTGGAGTTGTGCAAAATATTTTCTGTAAAAGTTGACAATCTTAAAAGTTCTTTTATCATTATTTTCATGACATGATGTACATCTTTGCATTTGCAAAATAAACAAAAAGTCTTTGTCAAAAGTGTGCCTTTTAGGGTCATAATTAGTCTTGTGGGGTATTTCTAGCTGACAATTTGAAATTGTGCATATGTTAATTTATTAGAATTTCTTAAGCTGTGCTCACTGTGAAATAAATTTGAATTTTTTTACCTTATAAGTATAAGCTATGTTTTGAATGTCAAGGTGGGTTTTTAACTTCTTCTTAGGATTAAATTAATACATTGGAATGTGGTTGGGTTTCTTTCTCTTTTTGCCCTCTGCTTTTGAAGTGTGCCTTCAGGAGATGAGAAGAAAAGTCATCATTTTGGAAAAGGTTCCGTGAATATTTAACAAAACACAGAACGCAGTTTGCTTTCATGGCTGTGTTTCTTCAATGGAAGCAGAGGCATAGTAGTGAAACATTTTTATTATGAAACTATGCTATTACATCTCTGACTGGAGAAAAATCTGTTGTCAGACATTTGTGTGTATTTCTTCAAAGAGCAAATTCACACTTTTATAGAACAGTTGCTTCTTGGTGCAACTTAGTTGTGATTGTAGGGGCACACTTTTGACACCAACTAAAACTAAACTAAAACTGTGGTCCAAATGAAGGCATGACTTTCTGTCCATGCAGGTGTATTTACCTATATGGATGACATTTTAACACAAAATGTCACTTCACAATTTTTTCTTCTTTTTAAAGTAGAAGTTAGGAAAGCAAATTCTTCAGGTGTAAAAATCAACAACATCACTCTATGATCATTTAACAACAATTATTGCCTGATTTTGCATAACCCTTGGCCTTTCTAAAAAGCAGTATTTGATTTTGAGATGTACATTTGTTTAATAATGAGTCATCACATATCTGCTGACTCATACATGATAAATATTTAACTTGGGGAAGAAATTTTCTTCAGATTACAAAAACATTAAAAAAAAATCAGTTCTTAGGTTTTAGCTATTAATCCAGACATTTTCACTGTTAGATGAAATGCATGTAATTGGAAATAACTATTCTGTTGAAAGGAACCCACAGTACTTTGATAAAAAATCTGAGGGGCTTTAGGGAATATGACAAACTTCATGAGGCCAACCCCAACCCCTCAAAAATTTCTCATACTGTTAGGAGATGAAAGAATTACCAATCCTGTAACTCCAATGTATTTTAAGGCTAGTTAGAAGACATGGAATAGTGATACTCAATGTAAATGCTCAAAACCAGTAAGGATTTTTATGACAGGGTAGTTATTTGAAGGGAATTATTTATATGGGTGAAACTTTGCTAATTCCTTTACATATTTTATTACAGTACACCTACCATCTATCTGTATGTCAATAATAACTGATCTTAGAATGCCATTTCATAGCTCGAATCTTCATTTTGCCCCCAGGTTTGCTCTAGCCAGGTTGGCAATTGGGGAAAGTCCTAAAACAGAAACATTGACACATGCTGATAAATTCAAACGTGGAACATTAAAATTTACATGGAAGCAAAAATGACATTCAGTGTCAGAAGTAACAAATTTGAAAGTCTTAAATAATCCACATAGAGAATATAGGTTAGACAGATTTAATATAAGTGTGCTTTTTCCTAAAAACACCCCCCCCAAAACCAAACTTCTTTTTTTTTTTGCTTTTTCTTTAAGTCTTTTGTCTGTAAATATGAAAGAAGGCTACACCCCAACATAATTCTTCATTGCCATACTAAACGGTAAAATAGTCTTTCTAATTCACATTGCTCATGGAAGTCTTATTTGAAGTTCCTTTATTGAGTTTGTGGTTAAAGCAGTTTGGGATTTTTGTTGGTTGTAAACTTTTGGCATAATGTGAATACCAGTCCCTTTCAAAAACAGCCTTGAGTTGCTTAATGATGCTTGTGCTGTTCCCCGCGTCTGCTTGGTTGATAACAAGGCCAGCTCCAGCATTCTGCGTAAAAGCATTTCCTACCCAATCAAAATTACCTGCAAGCAAAGGCAGGAATAAACAGTGAGTTTCTAACATTAAAAGAAGAACCAAATAAAAATCCAATCTCCCTAAAGGCAATCCAGAATGAAACACTACCATTTTCCCCAGTGCAGAGATGGAAATAAGTTAGTTTTTTTTAATAGCAGCAGGAAAAAAGCTCCGATACTTACCATGCATACTGAAGATTGTTTCTGGAAGTTTTTTAACAGCTCTAAGTCTTCAGAAGTGAAAACAGGTTCTTCTATTTGTTCAAAACTAATTTGCTCTTCGTTTTACATCTATTACATTATTACTCCATTTACATTCCTCACTGGCCTTTTCAGTGCTAAAAATGATTTTTTTTCTGTATAAACAATTCAGAGTTCCAAACCAGTAGATATTTTACAACTTACCTGTTGACAGATACTATTTGAGGAAAGAAAAACAGATTTTACTGGTTTATGCCAGTTATTACAATCTTTGTGGAAATCTAATGTAACAAATAAGCACTTTGAATCCTGGGGATAGCAGGGCAAAAAGGTTAATTGGACTAATGGAAAACAGGTAAATCAAGTGCTTCAGCTACTTTTTATTTTAATTTCAGTAAAACTGTAAGTATTTTAAATTATACACTTAAAACACATGCAGTATTTTGGACAAGCAAGGCTGTTACTTCAGCAAGAAATGTTAAGAATTCTAAAGTTATCAAGGATTGTAAATTGAAACTTCATCACAAGGGACAATTTTCCCTATGCTTTCATGTAAAAAAAGAAAAACTTTTGTGAGGTGCCACACAGCAATTTTAGTTAAACAAACTTTTAACCCAAAATACCAGTTAGATACGTACCTAATGTTAGGAGGGTGTCTGAAAAGTCATTATAGTAAATGGAGTAAGGCTTTGGATGATGAGGATGAAGAGCATCTGTACAGTATTTGCCAGGACTGACCATAGCTTTAGTAATAACATGGGAAAATGAGAACACTCCATCTTCATTGGATTGCAGAACAAGAGAATATGCTAATAATTATACCTGCTTCATAAATTGGTTTATATTTGTGTTTTCAGTCTGTTTTAGTATACCGAAAGAAGAATGTTGGTCTTGAGAAACTGATTCAGAGGGGAAAAAAAGGTTTGAAATGAGAAGAGTCTCCAAGTTCAGTCATCATCCAGGTTCCCAGAGAAATGAACTATTATCTTCACTTAAAGAACATATCAGCTGTAGATTGCTCATGTACAAAAGGTTGTTATTTCAGGCTTTTGGATACAAACTAGAATTTCTTGAGATGTGGTTACTTACCAATATAGGCAGCTCCATCAGTCACCATGTATTTGTTACGATTCAATTTGGGAAGGGAAGTGTTCTTCTGTTCTTTAAGGAAGCAGGCACTCTCTTCCTCAAGGTCAAAGAATTTCTGCCATAAAATAGAAGGAAGCAGAGGTTAATGAGAATTGCTCTATAAGAGACAGAAAAAATACAATCTGTTCTCTAACCTTTATTGAAAATGAGTTGGTACTATAGAACAGCTTATTGCCAAGCATTAACTTTAATAAAATGCTGCACATTGTATTTCTAATTAAACTCTCATAGTTTGTGATACTCCTGCCTTGGCCTTCTGAACTATACAAAGTATATGGCTACTGCATACTGAAAGCAATACAGTGCCATGTAGTAAAGACTATAAAATGAAAAAAACCCCCATCTTTCTGTTCTCCAGGGTAAGAGCCAGGAAATTTCTTTAGCTCATTTCCTCATTTTTCAAGGGACACTGGGGTTTGAAGTCTGCTTCAGGATTGGGATCAGCAGACACAACAACAGCTGAATTAATACCTCTGCAATCACACATTGCATAGTTTCCAACAGGAAACTTACTATTTCAGAAATTTAGAAGCTTCTCAGGATTGAATTTTGTATAAAGAGATCAAATTTTCCAGGCAACAAGAGGAAAATGTTTTACCCTGGAGAGTGAAGTATGAGCAAGATTTATTTATATACTTGTTTATTTATTTATAATTTTATAGCTATATGCACTCCTCACCTGATCAGTAACAGACACAAATAAGAAATACACCTGCACAACTCAAAAATAGATTCATGTGGATGCTCAAGAATAACTTGGCTGTAGATAGATGTTCCTTGCCATTCTTTTGTGTTTTCCAGTTGCCTAGAGCCAGTTTTGTTCTAGGTCATAACTTCTGCAGGCCCTTTCAAAGCACACACCTTTCTCTGTTCAGCACTGCACCCAACAGAGCTGGCCCCTTCCTGCTGCTCATTTCAGAGTTAGAGCAGGCATTTGTGCGCACAAGATTCATTTACAGGGTCAAGTACACAAAACTTAAGGAATACAGGAATTAAGATCCCAAGAAGCACAATGGTGAGCTCTTCACCTTGACTCTGCCCTTTCTGATTCAAGCTTTAATTTCATGAGCACATGTGCATAGGACAGAGCTCCCTGCTTCAGCAGCAGTTTGATATGCAGGTTACTCCTTGCCCTTTGGTTGTGTGCTTACAGCATTTAGTTAGTCCTCAAACAAAGAATTCCATGTGCAAGTTCTTCCATTTTCTTCAGAGTACTTGTATTGAGTTTGCATTCTCAATAGAGTTTCAGTTGAAACCAGTAATTATTAATGACTCTGTGAATGGGACTTGGAGATGCTGGAAATGCCAGGTGTAACAGGGTTACAGTGCCCTAACTCTGTGGTTGCAGTAAGGCAACAACAAAACTTGCATTAGCCTGGTCAGAAACCAGGAATAACCAGGAGGAGATTCCCATCTAACAGAGAAACTACATCTGCATCACCTTCTCTGGGATGACCATTGGCAAACCAGTGCACGCTGCAGCTGCAGCCAGCCATTGGCACTCACTGCAAACTTTCAAGCCAAACTGGTCTGTCCATAGGGATAAGGAAAAAAAAAGGAAAACAATCAAGAGAAGGCATATCACAAGGATCAAAAGCTAAATGAAAAATAAGAAGTTATGAGTATGCTTTGTAGGATGTATTATCCCCAAAAGAACAGGACAACAGGAGGTCACAAGGTGCAGGTGTGTGTGGCATTTTGGTCAGAACCATACAGAGGTATTGTGACAGTCTAGCAATTTTAAGTGTAATCTCAATCAGAATTTGTAACAGGTTTCTCTTAAAATTTCAGTGGCTTTGTATATAAAGCACACAAAATACATGTCTGCAAGACAGTATTTTTTTACTGAGGTTAGTTTATGTTTTCTCACAGCCAAAGTACAACCAAAAGGAAAAAAGAGTGATTTCAATAGTTCAAAAGGTAATTTAGTTTTTACCCTTTAAACCTGTTCTTTCTCCTCCATACACACACATAGTTTTGTTTCACTTTGATCCTGGCTATAACAGATGAATACAGAAGAAATGCAGCTTTAAAAAGCAGTTGCTCATCTGAAATGCATTTTAATTAAAAGAGTATTGAGATAGAGCCCATGGCACAGTTTTCAGCCAAAATCAAATTGATACCAGCAAACTCTGACCCCTGGGCTATTACAAATACCGAGGTTTATTTAAGGCAGTGGTTCACCCAGACTGGGAAATGCGATGCACAGCACAGAGGTAACTGACTTAGTGTTGTACCTTTGCAACTCTCTACAGCTGATTTTTTTACTCAAAGTAATTTTTGTCTTTTCTAACTGCAGAGATTCCAGCTGGACTATTTACCTAGAACAGATGTTTAGGAGTAGTTTTTTTCCTTTTACAATTTAGTTCTTGACAAGATAAATTCTGTACAAAAGATTTTACCTGCTGTAAATAGATGGCAATGGATATAAGTATTAGATACCACTTGCAAAAAAAAATTTTGAATACTTAAATAGAATTTTGATGGTAAATATGGAAAAAGCTAGAAGCTACTTAAAATTGAAATGGCTTAAACAGAGTCAGCTATGTATGGGTTTTTTTGACTTAAACCACACTTTAGGATGCCTTTTTTACTGAGGAAACTTATAGTAACAACATACATTATAACAAAAAGCCCTATTTCTAGATGTGCATAATACCACTTATTGTGTGTATAAGAAATAGTACTTCTCTTTTAGAATTGTTGTCAATTTTCAAAAAGCCAGAAGGATTTATGGGATTATCAATTTAGGAAAACAAAATAGTCCAGCAGATTATTTAGAACTGTTACCTGAAAAACACAAAACAAAACAAAAAAAACCCCCACAAATCCCTCCCACCAGGATCCAAGGTGGCTGATTTCCAGTGAGCCTCAATTTCATGAAAGTGAAGTGTGTCACACTGGACGTAGCACTTACCATATATTCTGTTCTCTAATGCACTTGTATGGTTTTTCTCACTTTCCTGTACTACCTGTCTAATGCAGCCCCAGAGTGGCGTTTCTGGTCTTCATAGTTTTCATTTTGTAGTCTGAATTTAATGTAAAATCTTCATTACTTTTTCCTGTACTTTTCACTTGACTGGAGGAAAAGTAGATGCTTACACAGCTTAACAGTAAGGTTATGAGAATGCAGACTAAATCATATTTTTGTGCTGTCAGATTGACTCTTATAGTATAAAAATGACCAGTGGCTACAGTTCACTCTGTGGGTTTTGCTGTGAGAGACCACATGTGGTGTTTTGCACAGGCTGTCCACCACACTGACTGCCTTTTGGTACCAATGTATTTTTCTGTCTTAATTTCAAATTCTGTTACTACTAGGAGCAAATTATGTACAATATATTACATTTCCTGATATTTAATTGAATTTAAAGATAACAGAAAAAAAATCTCAGTTGTTATATTTTCTTGATTCTTTTTTGGCGGGTGGGGAATATCTTATATTTTAAAGCAATATGGATTATACTTACAACTTTCAAACTACAGCTTGGAACTTCAGTGCAAATAGCTTTCAGAGATGAAACAAAGTTAAAAGTAAGGGGATCTGTGTCTCTTGAGAAACTTATGAGAAGTCGCACTTTAATACTTCGTAAAACTAATGCTTCTCTGATCTTCCCGTCTAAATACGGCCAGTACCTGTGGAGAAAGAAGAAAACATTTGCAGAGAACTTTAAGAACTCTAAAACACTGGGGAGAGCCGCAGGCAGAGGGCGCTGCTGGCCAGCCCAGACACGGCCACCCAGGCTCTCCCTGCTGGCACAGGTCAGGGAACAGGGACACCGCATCCCTCCCTGGCTGACATCCCTTCTTTAACCCCTATGCACTGGGCCCGCGCAGGCTGGGGACTGGAATGCCTTCTGTAATTTCTCCTTGGGAAACAGAGCTGCTCTGCAGGGTGCCTGCATCCTTCAGGAGCAGCAGATAAGATGGGTTGCTTAAGGAGGATGCTATGTGATGAGGATTGCAGGAATTCTGCCAGGAATGGGATAGTGGCTTCCACAGTGCTATCCTCACAATTGACAGTTAGCTTTGTATTCCTGACATTTGGTGGGAGCAGGTCAGGGCAGGGAGAATTAAACAAAGAAAAAATGCATGTTTTCTACATTCCAGCAGCATCAAAACATCTGGGCTAATGAAATCTGAGCTCTACCATGTCAGAAAATAACTTCGAAGCACAAACTGGGAGCTGCCAAGGCAGAGAAGCTGGGGCAGTGCCTCAAACACCAAGCCATGATGAAGGAAAAGTGTTGAAGAATTCACACAGGTGGCTTCCCTGCATCCCCCTAATCCAGTAGATTTCTGAATTCTTCCACCATGAGAATAAAGTAAGGAGGAGTACAGGAGATAACATACAACACTGTAGTGGTTCTACATAGTGAGATGCTTTCCAACATAAAGGAGAAGTTGGAGGGATACATATCATGAGACTGAGGTTCCTACAGCACTGCCCATGATTCTTTCCCTGTGATGGAGGCTGTACATAACGAGTTTATTGGAAAAACTCTCTCATGGACTTAGAGCAGTTTATGCTTGGTATCAGTGATTTGATTCTTTTTTGAAAAATTTGAACAGAACATCTCTAAATAGAAAAGAGTACATTACCGCATGCTTAGTTTGGCTTAACTGTGTTCAAATAAAATGCATAGATGGAACAGCAGGCTTTGCTAGATTCTAAATTCATTGTGAGCACTATCAAGAGTAGGAGGGACCAGTGGATACTTGCCTTCTGAGCAGGATGGTTTTGATGCACTCTGGCTCCGGTGTTGGGCCCATGAATGCTTTTTAATGGTCCATACAAACTGGCTGTTCAAAAATTATGTGGTTTTGTTTGGTTTTAGCACCTCTCAGTTAACAAAACTGTGATATCATTCAGCTGTAATCTATTCTGAACCAGGAATTTTCATTTATATGTGCATGCCAGTAAGATAATGACATTTCCTACACTGTACACAAGTCACAACACATTATTTTTCTCTTAACATACACACACACTTTGTCATGTTGAATATCTGCATGAGACTCATAATATGCCAATAGTTGTGGTCTCAGAATAGTCAATGTAATAGTGCAAGAAATAGGATCGGTGTATAAGCAGACTGTTATATTCCTGGGCCCCAGCCACGTTCAGATGGTCAGACTAGGCAACTTCTGATCTCCTTCAATAGGCAGATCCAAAGCTTAGGACCCAGAACTGGAAATGTCCTCTTAGGTCCCAATTCTGCTCCCATTCAAGTCAATGGCAGGACTCTCACTGATTTCAATAAGAGCAGAATTGGGCCCCAAGAAAAGGGTGCACAGTAGTAACTAACCTCCTGTGGGTTCATGTTCTCCAGCAGACCCCACTGGCATTATGGTAACCAGCTGGGCCTGGACCTGGACCCTCACCGTTTGGCGTTGGTGTCGATGACAATGGGCAAGTAGTCCATGACAGCAATGTACACAAACTGCTTGGCATCATCAATAACACTGTAGATAGCTTCGATATCCAGGACTCTGTCCTTGGGGCAGAAGAGTTTAGGTGAGTTCTGTGAAAGGAAAAGTTCAAATATGGTATTAAAAATTATTTATTTTCTCTCCCCCTCAGTCTTCTTGAGATAAGAAGTTGTATCCATTATTTTGGCAGAGATTATTAACTCATACCTTCAGCTGTCCTGCTAGAATACTCAAAGCTACAAAGGCAAGCTACCTGGCCCTCAAAAGCCTCACCATTTAGGTGTAACTGTGGGTAAAATGCAAAAGACACAGACTTCAAAACATCCACTGTCATGAAAGAAGCTGTAATTGAAGTTACATTTCAGAGAACTTTGCTGCAAAGAGCCTCAGGACTGGTTTCTATTAGATGGAGTGTTCATATGTTCTTGCCACATGAGCCTGATCCCTCACTTGTGAGCAGGAATTGTTTTATGTCAGTTGCAGGGAGACATTGCAATTTTGCAAGAAACTTATCTTTAAAACAAAGCTTCAGGTATGAATTTCCCAGAATAGAGCTGGTACAAGCCCAGATTGCAGCTGTTCTGCCTTCTGTCTGGGGCTGTCAAAGGCAAGGTGAAGCCAGTGGAAATTGCCCATCTGTGGCAGACATCCCCAGGACTTTCTACACTGCTGCACAAGCAGGGAGAGAAAAGTGAACCCCTCTTTTCTTGTAGGCAACAACTTCATTCCTGGGACAAAGGCTGTCAAAGGCACTTTAACCCAGCTGGAACAGGTGTTTTCCTGCCACTGTATCACCTTCTCACCTTTGTTACTTGCTGGGGTTGCAGCTGACATCCAGATGGGCATCTTTCCTTTAGGGAAAGATCCCAGGGGTTTTAATAGTCTTCCTTAATTTCAGTATACTGCCTGTCACAGTGGTTTATTATTACTGACTGGTGTTCTTAAGGATTTACTACAACTAAGTACAGAAAATACTAGAAAATTAACTGTCTCAAGATTTCAAGACCAGTATTCCAGATCCATTCCTGAACACTAAAAAACCAAAACCTCTTACACTTTATCAGCCAGTCTGGAAGATGAGTTTGTTGCTAAGCAACACTAAGCTATGATTCCCAAGTATAACAAAAAAAAATCAATGACTGTGTATGGCGTTTGTTTTATATAGCACAAACATTGAAATAAGTTTTCAAAAAATTAATTTCAACTCAAGAAAAAAGTATAAAGTGATTTAAATATGGTTAAAATATTAAATATAACTTATTTCAATTATCTGACAATTTTTGGAGGTTATTGCTCTGAGATGTTATTCTTAACACTTGTATTATTTTCTTGAACTTTTAAGTTACAGAACAGCTGAAGAAAGAAATTGTCATGCATTTGTCTCCTTCAGATGCATTCAATACAAATATTTATTTACATCTGAAAGTGAAAGACTTCCTGAAGATAATTAGGAGAAAAATCTCAGTAAAATCTCTCACTGTAGCACTGTGCTTTGGCATTCCACTTGTTACTCTGTGGCACAGCTGATCCACAGCCATGGACTGGCTTAGGACTTGTCTCCATGTTGTGTAGCACTTGCTGTTCTGATCAAGCACCCACTTGTTCCTCCTCTTCACCCACCAGGAACAGCCTTTATTCTGCTGGGAACAGCACCTTTCCATGCCCCTGCTCAGGGGTGTGCTATCCTGAACCCACAGGGAGGCAGCAGCCTGTCTCTGCCCCAGGCAGGACTGCCACAGCAGCAAGGGACCTGTCTGGCTCCTGGGAACCTCCTTCTGATCATTAGCTCAGGAACACACAGCAGCATTAACACTTGGTCCACCAAGTCAGTCCCAAGCAACTCCCGGACTGCACTTAAGAGGGGCGTGTCAGCCCAAGTGGCTGTGGATACAAATTCAGTTAGCTCTTGGAGCTGGACTTCAGTGACCTGAGCTTCTGAGTACCGCTGAGTCCTTCCTTTTGTTTTCTAAAGTGAAGTACCAAGAGAAGAGGCTTCCATGCCTACAGGAAAGGAAAAAATCGCAGAGGAAGGGAACACTCGGCAAACTGAAAAAAAAGGTAGAGTGTCCCTCCATCTGCCTTTGTCAAGGATCCCAGATTCCTTAAACTGGGCCTTAACCAGCTTTCAACTCTGTGTTCCCTTCCAGGATCGACTTTCAGCAGGATTTCCCCATTTCTTAGAGATGTCTTAGAAAGGAGTAGGATTTCATTTCACAGTGCATTAGGAAACTGTCCAAAATTCTGTCTCTCATATAAGGTAGTCCTTAAGATTCTCCAAAATCAATGGAAGTGTCCATTTTTTCAAACCACTATTAATTGTGGCTGTCTTAGGCACTTCCACACTTTCACTCCAAAATAGTTCTCTGTCTGTCCACTGATTGTAAGAGTAGGAAAAATCCTGGACAGCAGAACATTGCCTGGTGCCCAGCAGGTGAAGGGGAACCCTGCCCTGTATGACCACTCATCTGCACTGTCTGATGCCAGTGGCTGTACAACTTAATAATGGGCTACATATGTTGTGCTGTTTTAGACAACATGGCTGTAAAGCAATGGTGGTTTTACCCTTGTTTTATAGAGAATGGAAAATTACTCTCAGCAACTTTATTTATATTCCTGATTTTAAAAGGGTGGTTTACACTCATGTAATTCACCCCAAAATTAATGACACTCCACATCTTCCATCATCTCTAACTCACTGGGTACTTTTTTCTAGTTTTGCTACATCACTGATGAGGTGGAGGACTCAATTTCTTTTCCATTAAAAATACAGACAGAGACAGTGCTTCCATGGGGATAACTGCTTGGATTTTAGAAGTTTTAAAAAGTCATTTAAAAATAAAGCTGAGGTAGATGATCTTGTACAGAAGTATGAATGCTTTGCAATAGGATGAATCCTTGTAAATTACATTGATAAAATGCAAGCTCTGCTTATTCTGTATAATTTTCTGTGTCTGATTCATGGTTCATTTACTCCCAAGTCATTCACATTCTACCTATTAGTATAAATAAAAGAATTTAATTTGAAGGGTCTCTATCATTTTCTGAACGTGAGGTGAAAAGTGTTGAACATTGCAGAGAAAGGGAAATTGAATAATGCTAAAATGAAATACTGAAGTATCTAAAGTCCTGACAAACTCCATGTCACAGAAACTAGAATAAAAAAAAAAAAAAAAGTGATATTTTTAATTTCCAGGTCTTTCAAAGATCTTGTGGGTTAAGTACATTTCTTCCCTATCCTCCCCCTCCACCCTGGAACTTTTTTCAGAACTTACCGACACAAAAGCTTCCGATTTTGTCTCATTCAGCTGCAGCGTCAGTTTATTTTGAGTATCATACACTCCATAGAGTCTCTTAGACCAACTCGGAGGTACTTTATTCTTATACCTTAATGAGCTATAGAGGGCAAATATCCTTTGTAAATCCAGGACCAGGCAGCTACAGTTGTATACGATGACGCCAAGCTCCTTCATCTGTGAAATTAAAAGTTGGATCATTAGTGATGTTTTCGCTGATAGATCTGTGGAAGTATGCAGCAAGAACACAAAAACCTCAAGTTGGGTACCCCAGCTTTCTGGGTGTCAGTTTCTTCACATGTTAAAAGGGAGATAATGATACTTTTCTCTCAAAGAAGATGCTTGATGCTTACTCGGTAAGCATCAACATTTTCACATATAAATTATGAGGAAAAATAGGCCAAGTAAATACAGACAGCAGAGTACAATTAAATTCTTTAGCCTTCAACAGGCACAGTCCCATTTCTCATTTAGGTAAAGGCATGTCTCTTGATCATCATAAATCTTGTTTTGGCAGAGATTTCATTAATTGCACACTCCTAGTACCTAAGCTGCTGACAGAATTTTATGCTGAGTGAATTGTCTGGCTTTTGTAATCAAAGTGTAACCACATGCTCACTCTCTTCCCTTCCTTTGCTTTAGAACAGGTCAAGAAAGGACTGGTGTGGGCCTGGATGCTATTGACCTCTCATTTCCTGTCTTCAATAATACCATCTTCTAAAACAAAGCAAGAAGAAAATCTGCATGTATCTGTCAGAAAACCATATGTAGGATAAATATTTAAAAGATCCATGCTGGTCTTCTGCAGGCAAACTCTCTTGGCAGCATGCGTGTGAAGTCTGCTTGGCATGAAGAAGAAAATAAGGGTAATATGAACTCTCCAGCATGCTTACCCTTTCAATCCAAAATATTCCCACTGATGTCATTCCCTTAGATGAGATCTCCACAGTTACACAGACTACTTTCTGGTAAAAGCCTGTCTTTCTGTAAAGCCTGTTGGAACTCTGAACCCTGCACTGATGATATCTCAGAGCTTGTTCCAGTGCAATTCTCCCTGACTGCAGATGAGAACCTCTCTGCAGGAGTGGGCAGAGGAAAAGTGAAGGATAGAATTGAACCTCGACTCCTTCAGTGGTGGGTGAACACAATACTCCAGTGAGAAGGAAATTCTGTGGGTGACACATTCTTCATGTCCCCGACCTGGAAATACCACATCCCTAAGAATACACAACACTGGGCTATCTCGTTCCTAAATATTTGCCAAATAGTTGTAACCACAGGAACAAGACCTAATCTTATTGCTACCTAAATCAGAATATTTCTGCAAGCTTCTTTAATCTGTCGGCCTGCACAACCTGAAATTTGCAGGGAGTTGGAAAAACAGACATACTGTACTGCAGCCTTTCATTTCTGGATAAGCCAGTAAATTAATTTTGATGCTAAATATAAATATGACCAACATCCTAGCTGAAGAATCTATTTGGAATAACATCTTTAATTTTTCCCCTGGGTGCTGGTATCTTTGAGGACGCTCCTATATTCAGCTCTAGGCTGTCCCCATAGTCTGGGCACTATTTGTCTCCAAATATTTTTAACTATACATTAGCACTGTTTTCACTGTGTGCTGCCAATACAGCTCTCTTAATTGCCAGGCATGCCATTGCAGAGGACTTGCTAATAGTACTCTGTTACATCTATCTGCATAATGTGGTTTAATCGGCTTTTCATGGCTGTTAGTTGATTCTGACATAATTATGTGGTTACAGTTTTCCTTTCATTTATCAGTCCCATTATTACCATTCCACTTTATCCATTCTATTCAAAGTAAAGATAAAAGGGTCCTCACTGCACACCAGAAGCTGCCAGGACTGCATCTGCATGAGCAACTCTCCTCGCACCAGGAGTGCCTGCAGTGCGTCCCCTCCCCGTGCATTAAGAGATTGCCCTTCTGCCTAAGTGGTTCCTCGTGTGGAGATAGCGAGGAAGCCAGGGGCACTGACGGGTTTTGTTAAATGCCACTTTCACAGATCACCACCTAGCCGGAGTGCCAAAGGAAGCATCAGGCACGCCCTAGCGCCAGCCTCTCCCCACGGGGAGCGCAGGGACCGGAGCCTCCCTGGAGCTGCTGCGGGAGCCGCGGGGATGCCCGGCTGGGGCGCGGCCGCTGCCGCCCGCAGGGAGCGGGCTCAAACCACGGGCTGCAGGGAAGCCCCCCAGAGACGTGGTTACAGCCAGTAACCAACGCTGCCTTCCCAAGGTGCTGCGTCTTGCAGCTGGCTTCTCAAAGCATTGATCAAAGCTTTTCCTGCTTCTGAAGATTTTCCCCATGGGATTCCCTAATACATGGTAGAGTCAGGGCTCCTCTCCCTCGCTGGGAAAACACAGATATCCTCTACTGCCTGTTTTCATTAAGATTTTATAAACTTAAGTTCAAATTTAACTCAGCCTGAACAGTAGATTCAAAGCTATAGGAAGAGGGCAGACAGCGACTCTGATGCTTGTTGCGCAAACCGAATTTTCTTAAGAAACTGGTTTTGATGTCACCTGTCACTTTGTGACCCTCTCAGCTCAAGGGTGATACATTCCCTTGAAATGCAAACAATACATGTACATAGTAAAACCCCACCAGTCTCTTTTCTTGTGTAACAGCCCCAGTAAGTTTGGAGACAAAAAAAACCCTGTTTCAGAAGCACCTTCTACATTGAGCCTAGTTTTACTCCCATACTCTGAGGTGAGGAGAAACTGCTCTTCTTCCTATTAATCATGAAGCCTTATAATCCTGGAGGCATTGGGGGCAGCAGGAATCTGGTGGTGACAGATTTAGTATGAAGTGGTATGACATGTAGATAAGGGAAAAGACTTGCTCTTCTGTTTGAGAGCTGTTGTCATTACAGACCTTTTTTTTAGTAGTCTCAAGAGGAGAAGCAGAAAAAACCATCTATATTGTAAGAATCAAAATCTGAGTGTTGCTCCCTGACTTGTCATCATGGAAACCTTCAGCTAAGCATCATTTGAGGTATCTGTTAAGGTAAAACCCTTCAGGGCAGGAGCTCTTCAGGCAAGGGAAGTATTTCTTCATCCTACGTTTTAAGAGCAATTAATACAGTAATGAAAATGTCACTAAAAATTAAAGTGAAGATGATCTCAAAAAATCAAAAGCTTAATGAAACTAAGGAAGATAAATGTGAAATGAAAATATGGAGTCACAAATTGATTACTTCAAAATGGAACAAAAGTTTTTGGAAGGTAAAGTTGTACAGTTGCTTGTGAGTGACATTTCCAGGGCATGTGCCAGTGACTGAGGAAAGGAATGGTTATCTGCACAGAGAATTTTGTGTCCTCTCTTGAGCAGGTTTCTTCTCCTCTTTATAAAGAAATACCATGCAGGCTCTAATCAAAGAATGGAAAATATAGGAGCTGGTTTTCCTTGTTTTTCCCCATGCCATTTACCTTTGTGCAGAGCAGCTCTTAAAGACTACCAAATTACTGTTTGACTTCCTTGCCAATAAGGACTTTCTTAAAGCACTAGAAGAGTCAATAATTATACTTGGCTTAAGAAATGTGGTTTCCTCCCACTGTACAGTGATACTCTAACTACAGAGCTCAGTTAAGCTATGAAAAGTAATAAATATGGCCTAGATAGAAAAATGGTAATTTTTATGACAAGCGGAGGAATTCCTTGCTAAATTGGACAAAAAGCAGCATTTCATAACCAGGAATTTTAGCTTATTCTTTTTCCATGTGCATTCATAGGCATCCTATGCAAAAGGAAGAAAAAACATGGGAAAAGAACCTGAACAATCCAGGCTGGGAACACAGAGCTCTGTAAGATTCCTACACTGAGAAACAGAGTTAGCAGAACCTTTCAGGTACGTTTGGGTCACGGGCCAGAGAGGGTGTTCCATGTGTCCTTACCCTGCACTGTGCAGACCAGACAGCTCATTTTATATTTACCTTGAGCTTCACTCTGAGAGACAACCCCGCTGTGTAGGCAAGGTACTATTTGACCTACATAAGAGTGCCACAATCTGGTTCACAGCTTGCAGTATCTGAGTTGTGGCAAACGTAGCAGGAAGCTTTAGAAAACCCCTTGCTTAAAGAAAAAGTTTTTCATAGTTGTTCACACCCAAACCTGATCCTGTAAACAACAAGCAGCTCTCCTCAGGCATGAATTCCCACTTGCCCAAAAGCTCCAGCCACTGGCAGATGACAGGAATCCATTGCCTGTGCTACAGAAACTCTGGATTAATTACAGGTAGCTGATTGCACACAAAATTTACTAAAGTAGACTTTTGGCATACAGGATAGTGTATGCATCTGTCATTTGCCTGTGTTTGAAAGTGTATTTAAATGTGCATTTGAGCCATGATTTTTTAAATGACCAGTTTCTAAACGAATGACTGAGCAAAGCCAGAATCACAAAAGGGTAAACTAATGCAGTAGCAAAAAGCACTCCATACTGATAATCGATTACTAAACCCTAAGATTTCAATAGCTTCTAAACAAAAGTAATATACAATGTATTCATTATCAGCTTAAGACAAATCACAGATATTTACACTGGTATGCTAATCTTTTTATAAAACATGCTCCAATTATCCAGTTACCCAGAACTCCAAACATACTTTCTTTTTCATTATCAGGCTTACCTGATCCTTACTGCAGGCCTCCCTTATGTTTTCATGTGGTATCCTTTAATACTGAGTGAATATTCCCAACTCATACATAGCACCACTGAAGGCTGTCTCTGTGCATCTATTCTTTACCTCTCTTTACCAATATCTGCTGAGCAGATTTGTGTGCCCATCCCATGCCAGGCACAGGCACTGTGGCAGCAGTGCAGGAGGAGAGGGGCATTCTGATGGGAGTGACCACCAACAGAGAGTCAGAGATGTGAGAAATGTAAGAAGTGTTTCTCCGTGCAGAGCTGTCTGCTGGGACTGCTGTAGCACACTTTGCTGAGGAGGCTGACAGGGCAGCGCTCATCACAAACACACTCGCTGTAACGACCCCATTCAGGCAGCCCAGTTTTGATGTCAGCCAAACGTGCAACCTGATGCTGAACAGGCTGAGAAGGCTGTAGCACTGCCTGGCCCCTCTCTCAAAAAACCTCTGCAGGTATTACAGTGCACCACAACAGCAAAGGGATGTGCCTCAGCTAACACTTCACTAGAAACTGCAACCTATCCTGACACTCCTGAGACAAAAATCCTCCTCCTATGCTTGGCTAGTGATACAGTGCAGAGACTTCACACCTTATGTTAAAATCTAATGTAATTCAGTGAAATCCAAATCCAGCACAGTCCTGCTTCTGTTCCACGTTCCACTTTTTCTTTTCCTTTGCTAAGAAAATTGGAGCTACACTGATACTGGGAAATGCTAAACAGAAAACATTAATACAAATGGGAAAGCACTGTTTTCTCAGGAAGTTAATAAAACTCTGTCTAGCTTAAACCATTGGAAAGTGAATAAATCTAAATTAACAGCATCTTTGGATGTCAGAAATCATCTAGGGCACAATAAATGTTTTTACTTGAATTCCCTGTTATTTTGACAGTGACAAATTGCTTTTGAATATTATTTACAGAATTCAAACAGATTAAATTTTGAGATTAACTATTTCATTGCTTAATTGTGCAACTTTACTGTTTTCTATAGACAATTTTACTGAATCTATGGTATTTTTAAAATCTTACATTCAGCTCTCAACCATTCTCAAATTAATCACCTTGTGAGTCTTGCACTTGTATCTCTCTTGTGCCTGGCCTGTGTCCTAGAGTTTTGTAGGTTTTACATTTCTGTTATCTAAGGCTAAAGGTCAATTTTCTATCATGTAGGTTTTAAGTAATTTGAAAATAATTGCCAGGTAGAATTTCTAATGAACTAGAAAAAAAGCCCTTCCACTTGACAAAAAAATGGAATTTCAACCTGAGCCAGGAACTCAATCTCATCACTGAAAATGGAAAAGTGTCACTCAAGCCACTGTGCTGGAAATAAATCTTAGCATGTGACCAAGAAAAGGTGATGCATTTGATAGAGAGTGCACCCAGCATTGGCACCGAGTGTCAGCATAAAACCATGACAAGTTTTCACCAAAGGAAAGGAAGTGGTATAAGGGGACTGACTGTACCACTGAAGTTGATAAATTTGAATTGTCAGCCACCAGCAGTCCACTGGTCTTTAATTCTCACCTTCAGAAAGTACATTTGATAGATTTGGAGCTGTAGACCATGCAGAATAAAAGTGCCAAGAAGTTACAGCTTCATATGTTATTTTTACTAATATTACCTAATGACAAAAAGCTGCTATGATAAGACAGAGAAGATCTTTGATGAGCTGCTAATTTTTGTAATCTCTTTTTTTTCCAGTGGTCCATAGGCAAAGAACACAAAACTACATTGTGATCCTCTACTAATTTCCACTTCACTTCAGCCACACCATTATTTTTCATAGCACCCTGATCTTAAGAAAACCATGCTGAGAAAAAAAAGATAGGCTTAGCATTTCATTTCTGCTGAAAAGTACTGCTGCTGAGACACAAAGCAAGTTAGGCACCAGGCAGGCAGGGACCTTATTTTAAAATGGCATGGTTTAAAGAGAATTTTGTGAGGAAAAGGTAGCAATGCATATTCAAAGTAGAAATCCCCTGTGTCCTCATCACATTAGAAAGAAGCCCCATCATGATTTTCCTTTTTCAGCCATCTGTTCTATTGATACGAAAAACTCAGCAAAAATAAATTTTTTTGCAGAAAAAATTCAAATATAGTTTAAACCATGGACCACTCTGTGATGATGTTTACATAGACCCTACCACAGAATTGTGGGTGCAAGTTTGGGCTTTGTACTGCTGTTGTTTAAGCTCACTAACAAACCATCCTGACACATGGCAAATTTTCAGAGCAAGCCAGAAGCAGAACTGAATCAGTTAAAAATTCATTGCCATATAATCTATCAGCATAATTAATATCACTTGGCATAATCACAGCCTAATTTATAATTTTCAAATGAATTTTCAGTCTATAGTTTCATTACCCCCTTAAAAGCAGGCACAAGTGTCTTCTTTAGGGGAGATGGAAGCTTGCAACTGCAAGAAAACATATTTCCAGGACCATGTTTGATTTATTTCTTGTTTTACTGCAGGAAATCTAATTAATGTGAATTCTAATTTGATTCTGTTTCTCTTTTGAAACAATTTTGTTCCTTTTGTCAAAGAAAAGTGCAGGCTGGAAAGAAAAGGATCATGTTGTGTTGGCCTCCCATCTCACTGCTGGCAAGCTGCATCACATTTCAGTCTTGGTGTCATTCACATGACATTAAAAAATTCCCTTCTCCAGCAGAACCATAGGAAAACTAACAGGTGAAGTGAAAGACCCTGCCTAGCTTCTGAAAAGGGCTGGACTCCCCTTCACCA
The DNA here is from genome assembly GCA_024865655.1 of Emberiza elegans. Lineage (NCBI taxonomy): Eukaryota > Metazoa > Chordata > Aves > Passeriformes > Fringillidae > Emberiza > Emberiza elegans. The sequence continues at coordinate 18,304,642 of JALJVW010002597.1, read as the reverse complement.
CCTACATGTGAGCACCTCCCTGAAGCCTCTTTCCATCTCCCCTGCACCAGAGGCTGTCTGTCAGCCCTTATCTCACAGTCTCCCCACGCAGCAGGAAATCACAGCAGGAGCCCTCAGCATTTGTTCTCATGCTATGCAATGCTGCAAAGGGCAGCCTGCACACGTCTTCTGCTGTGCAACAGAGACAGGAGAGTGCATAGGGCTGATCTCAGAGTAAGGGCAGTATTTATGTCTAAACATTTCTCTCAAAGCACACAGTTTCTTTGGGGCTTTCAGATCCATGGCCTTCAGGGAAATGCAACAGCATGTAGTTGACTAATTGGATGCATTATTTATAATGTTACTGACACACACAGTGGGTTTTCCTTTTGCAAACTGAATAGAGATTGGTAGCAGGCATGCTGGGGACACAAACCAGGACAATGACATTGCATATGAATTATTGCTGTAACTGTTAAGCTTTGCTAGACTACCTGATCAGAATAGGAAACCCATTTTCTTGGTGTAAGCAGAGGGCCAAAGGCACCAATTAGTTTTTGACTGAGCCTTGATTAAATTCAGTGTACAGGACCTTGAGGTAAGCTAGAAATCCAAGCAGTTTAGATACATAAGGCAATTTAGCCAAATGGTACACAGGCAGTCCCAGAACAATGGCTAGTCAATATGAAAATCTATTTTAGAAATCCACTGTGTTCTCTATCCTTTTTTCTTGAGTAACCATCTTAGATATTTGTGAGGTTTCTGGCTGCTTCAACATGGAAGCAATTTCTCTTGTAAAGATACAATCCTGATATAGGCCCTTAGGCAGAAAACTTGTAGTTAAATTAATACATCATATTTCTGCCTCTTGACTCAGAAGAATGCAATTGGGAACACAGAAGGACAGACTGTGTAAGGCTGGAAGGACCCACTGGAGGTTATCTAGTCTAGCCTCCCTCCTAAGAGGCTCATCCTAGAGCATATTGCACAGGATGGCACCCAGACAGTTCTTGAGTACCTCCAGTGATGGAGACACCACAACATCTCTGGACAATCTCTTCCACTGCACAGACACCCACACAGTAAAGTTCTTCCTCATATTCAGGTGGAGTTTCCTGTGTATCCATTTCTGCCCATTGCCTTCTGTCCTATTGCTTGGCACCACCACACAGAACCTGGCTCCATCCTCAACACCCTCCCTTGAGATACTTACAGACACTGATGAAATCCCCTCTCAGTGATCTCTTCACCAGGCTAAACAGGGTGAGTTTCCTCAGCTATTTCTTGTGAGGTGCTCTAGCACTACATTTGAAAGAAATGCCTAGTAATTCATCATACTGATTAGAAAAAGTTGCCTGTCCAGTATCATGATTCCTATAACTTCCACAGTTCTCTGAAGACACACTTAACAACTCTGTTTGCAAGGGGCTGCCTGCCCAATACACCTCCCTCATGCAGGAATTAATAGTTTTCCACTGAGCAGTTCCAGGGAAACATCAATGACTTCACTGTTTTGATGACTGCTGTTTACTTAGAAAAGCTAAGGAAGGTGACTGCATGATGACTTCTAAACCAGGCCTTGATGCTTATGACGACAGTATCAAAATCTGAAAAGGTTAGTGATGACATTAATGCTGCACATTCATACGGAAGGAATGCTTTGTCAGAATCTATTTTGTTCTGCTTGATGACTTATGGGTATAGACAGATGAGATTTTATTCTGAACTGCAGAATCATTTGTCTTTTATAAAATGACTGAAACAATTGTCCTTCCTTACCCCGACGCATGGAGATTTATGCCATGGTATTTCAGGCTGATTTACTGTGTGTCTTTTTCACAGGACAATACCAAATCCAGTTTTCCATGAAAGGATTCAAACTTTCAAGCAGAAGGTGACTGGGCTCCATCTGGGAACCTTTTGGAGTTGAGGCAGTTCTGATTGAAGACATTTTTCTAGGGGGGAACTGTCATCTGTGCAATATCAAAGTGTGTGTGCGTGGGTGGAATCACATATTGGGAATAGACTTTCATGATTATTTTAATGTTGTTATTTTAATTGTTTAGTTGAACAAGATTGATCTGATGGGGTATGCTAATAACTAAATCCCTTTGAGAGGAATCTGCCTCCATTTGTTAACATCACTGACCAAGATTAGTTGCCAGCAAATTCTTGTGGAAGATGACAGAATAGACTGTGGTGCATTAGCTCCCCCAGCAGAGATTCAGATGGGGTTAAACAAACAAGTTCTCTTTCACCATAACATAAATCAAATCTTTGGGAAAGTGGTGGATTTACTGCCTTTTTTATATCCATGTAAGTTTACTGGTTATTTCAGACTACCTCTGGGTAGATTGCTGCAGAGATGTACCCAGAAACAATTTTCATCTCTGTGACCAATGCCTTTTTTTTTTTTTTTTTTTTTTAAGGCAAGACAACTGCCAGGTGAGCTATTTGTGATGCAGTTTCTGCAAGATCCTCCCAAACAGTTTTATAAATTTTAACAACTTAACTCTCAGGCTACTGTGTCTTATTCCTAGGCCATGGACTTGTGCAAGCACACCTCACCAGTGCTGTCTATTCACCAGTATTTGCTTCAAGATAGCAGAAGAGGTTTTAAAAGCTGTCTCCTTTTTTGCATGCACTTTTGTGGATGATTTTCTGTCCTGTGTGCAGTGGTGTACAGTTTGTGTTCTGGCAGCAAATTCCTGCATGTCTCCAGTTCCCTAAACACTCTTAGAACACATCCAAAATTCTCAAGTCTGATAATGCTAGTAATCTGACATTATTTGTCAAGTATCTGAGGGACCAGTAATAAACCAGAAACAATCACACTTGTTTTGCAACATCTGACTCTTAATTAAGACATAGTAATGGCATGACAAGTATTAAAAGGTAAGTAAATGATTATGAGGTTAGTTTTACTGGAGAAAGAACCTTCTATTTTCCTTTGAGTTTTGGAGATCCAACTACCTGAATATGCCATGCTACTTTGGAAAGAAGATAGTTTATAAATTCAAAATGGATATTCCATAATTTTGCTCTGCAGGGGGGTTATTTATTGATTTTCAATCTATTCTTGATTACTCCAACAGCAGGTAAACCTGTTCACAGGACTTCCACAGCAACTAAAAAAAAAAGATGAGAAGAAAATAGAATAATAGAATGGTTTGCATTCAAAATGTCCATAAAGATCATCTATTCTAACCCCCTGCTATAGGCAGGGATATCATTCACTAGACAGATTGCTCAGGGCCCCATCCAACCTGTCCTTGAACATTTCCAGGGATGGAGTATTCACAATTTCTCTGGGCCAACCTGTTCCAGTGCCTCACTACCCTCACAGTACAGAATTACTTCCTAAAATCCAATCTAAATCTACTCAGATTAAGCCTGGCATTCAGCAATATTCAGGTACCCAGGTACCTGAAAATGCCATGTTGCTTGGGAAAGAAGTCAGTTTATCTGTTCAAACCAAATATTCCATCATTTTGCTCTGAAGGTTTATTACTGATTTTCAATTTACTATTGATTATTTCAACAGTAGATAAACCTGTTTCATCGAACTTTCAGAGCAACTGAAAAAATCAACAAAAAAAATCAAAAAGACAAGGTCTGTAATTTCAAAGGCCAGAAACAGAGTGATGAGCATATTCCTACAGTCACTAGAAATCAAATAAAAACATGCAACAAGCTGTTGATGTATTTTGCCCTCTCCTACACTCAATATAGACACATAATGCATTGATACATTGGTGCATGTGAGAATGGAGCACAACAGTGGGAGAAGTATGACAAAGGGGAATAAATTCTGAGTTCCTCAGAGCTGGGAATCAGCACTGCACCTAGAGAAACTAGAGAAGCTGAGAGGACTCTCTGGCTTCAACTGCAAGGTGAAGATATGGATCCCATGCTGTTTTCAGTCAAAAAATCACACAACCAGAAGCCCACAGCAGTAAGGAGGAACCAATGGCGCTACCAGGCAGTGATGAAGCTCACACAAGGCACAAGTGGAACAGCCACATTACCACGTTCCTGCCCAGTTTTAACCAGCCCTCTGTGAGCGGTGCACAGCAATGGTGAGCAAGAGACAAACAGTCCTTTTGCTTCACTGATATTCATCTGTAAATACTGGATGCATAGGTACTAAATTTCAAGCAGAGTAAGCATAATGGACAACACTGACTGTCCTGATTTACTGGATGTTACTGAGAAAAAAAAACAGCTAAAGAATCTCAGTTAAACAATCAAACAAAACTTCTACTTCCAAAATGGCAAACTTTATACTATGATAAATGCAGGCTGTGAGATCTGCACATTTACAAGAGTATCTTCTCCCAGTCCCCTAACTTTTGGGGGACAAAAAAAAAAAAAAAAAAAAAGAGGAAAGAAAATAAAAAAGCCGCAATTTTGGAGATATGTATCAGCCACTAAAGTGCTCTAGATTTGGTCAAAGATAAAAACCCTAGCCAAAAGCTCTTAGTGAAAATAAAAAAGTATTTTCAACTTGTCCTTTGAAGGACAAGCTATAATAGCATCATAGCAAAGTTCTGACAATACAACTAGATTTCTATGCAGCAGGAAAAAGAAAAAAGTAATAAATAGTTTAAGCAATAAATTACTAAAAAAAGTAATTGTCAGTATAGCTCTGTAATATCTCCCTATGCCTCCTTTCTTCCCATATTTCCTCATTTACCTATGCTTGAAGATCCAGGTTCCACTTTTCTGTTATATTTAATATATTAGCTAGCTCAGGAAATTATCCCATAGACAGAAAACCCATGAGGATTTTTTTAAGGATTGGATACCATGGATAACAGCATATCAAAACTTTTTAGAAGGAGACACTCTCTGTCTTATATAAGAGAGATTTATTAACCCAGAAACATGAATTTAGATAGAATACAGCAGTATTATCTTGCCTGTACTTTCAGCCTAGTATTTACCCATCTGCGCTTGATTGAACCTCAGTGGACAACAAAGTTCTAAGAACCTTGTTTCATGTTATAGGACACTTGAGACTGTGTTCAGTTCACTAATAGCAACATGATACTGAACACCACTGGGATAGTAAGAAAATTAAGCAAATTATTAGAAGAATATGAGAAAAACTGACAAAGTGCACATTAGGGACAAATCTGTAATTCATACTAGCACAACACAGTATCAAATGGAAACTCTCAATATAACTTTTGTTTGACTGAAAAGATGGAATTCTATGTCAGACAAAATATCTTATCTCAAAAGGACCAGATGCACCATTACATAACTTCAAGAGACTCAGATAAAATTCAGAGAAACCACTGACTGATTACAGACTGCTTTTGCTCTGTGAGTTCTGTAAAGATCATCAATAGAAATTGCAAATGTGCAGATTTTGTCTCAGTGATCAGTTTTGAGAGGTGGCTCTGCTATGGCAAGATTTTGGGGAAGCTGGAAAAAAATAAGATCATCATGATGTATTTTTGAGATATATAGAAATCCAGTATTTATTACATATTGGTTTTATTGGAGGACAATGTTTTTCCCACAATAAATACAAAATACAGTGTTCAATTATATAATTTGAGGAAATCCTCATTCCCCTTTCCACGGGAGAGATACATAAAAAGAAACACAAGTTGCATTTGCTCCTGGCAGCATTCCATAGATTCTTGAATTTTGGGAAAGTTTTTATTAGAATCCATATTCCCAGAAATTAAGACCAAGAGAAGGGAAAATTCTGAGGTGAGTTTTGTCCCTCATTAAGTGTGGCCTTTGAGCTAGATCTCCTCCTTATGAGTATCGTCAGTATAATTGGGATGAGAGTTTTGAGTAAAGAACCATGTGGATTGCTTCCAATTGATTTTACCCACCACAATCAATGAAAGGGTTGCTCCTCTAGCATTCCCAGAAATATTAATTGCCCCAAACCTGCTCCTTCAGATGCAGGTCTTAACACCTGATATACCATAATTTACCAAATTTTGTCATTTCAGAGTAGGATGGAAAGAGTTTGGGCTTTATCTAATCTTTTGTCACAAAAGATTAGAGGAGAAGATGGTACAGACGAATTCAGACTGCTGCTTTTGTCTCCTTTTTTCTATGTTTCAGGAAGGACAGCCTGAACAACTCAAATGAAACCCCCATTATTTCTCAAACCAGTTCTGTCCTGTCTGGTGATAACAGGCAAGACAAGCAGACACACTCCAAGCACTCTTGGAGACATCCTGCTGCAAGCCTTCCTACAGCTTAGTTCAAAAAACAGACTCATACAAAAACAAATCAAATATTGGCTCATCAGTTTTTACTTAAAATGGATGCACAGAAAATATCTATCTTTTGACCAACTTAAGTTTTGGGGGTTCACTCCCTCCCTTTTTCCCCCCGCCTTTTTGTTTGTTGTCCTAATGAGTATAGGCTTGTTGATTTCACAAATTTCAGAATCCAATATACTTTCACCGTAAGTATGCACTTGATTATTCGTATTTATTGTAAAAGAGAAAACTTAGTTTATCTAGATCTAGAGATACTTAGAAGACATTTTTTTGAATAATTCTCATAGCTCTCCATCTCAGCTAATTTGGCTGTTGATTCAACTGAATTATTAACAGAATAAATGAACAACTCTTTTCCTTATCCTTCAAATGTAACCGAAAAATTAATAATTTCTACAACTTTCATGTGCTGTAGGACTCAATGCTAATGAGACAAGTATGCTTTAAATACTAATAACCATAAGGAAAAAACATCTCACAGAGAGTTTCTCATCCACACACTGTCACATCTCACCTTCTACAGTACTTTTGCCCCCTTGGGTATTTATTTAACATCTTAGGTGCATCAAATAAAAAACTAACTCCTCAGATTAAACAGCAACCTGACAAAAACTGTTGGGACAGTTTATCTAATTTCCCAGTTGCCTTAAATTATGTAGATAAAATTAGCAGTTTGTGACTTGTAACAACAAGAGAGTAAGAGGAGGATGGAGAGGAAACTGACTGACAAGGAAATCCTGATGGATTTTTAAGATTAGGAGAAATTGAATGCCTTTCTGAAGTCTTACTTATATTGGTAAAACAAATCACAAAAGAATCCAACAGAGACATTAAATTAATAGGAAAATGAGAAAAAGATCACTTGGTTATTTTTTTGTCCTTAAAGAAGCATGTTTCCCAGCTCAGTTGATAAAAAAATCCTGTGATTTTTACAACCTGGTTGTTTTTGGTACTTAAAAAAATTCAAGTCTAGTAGCCATTCAGCTTAAATTTATCTGAATTTAAAAGATCAGAAGAATGAACAATCCAGAAAATATATGAGACTTAAGAGGCATCTTAGAAACAAAAAACCTCTGCAAGCAGTTTTTATACAACTAAGAGAAAAAAATCATGCTTAGGAACTTTGCCTCAACATCAGCTGAGCCAAAATTTAAGTAGGAATTTTTGAGATAATGCTTTTAAGATGTGCTAGGCAAGAGAGAGCAAATGACTACCTGAGGTAGATCTGGATATTGGGACTTCTTTAAGAACCAACACAATGGCAGCTTTTGCAACTACTTGATCATATTTCACACTGTCCATCCATATCTTCTGTTCCTGCAGGGAAGGGGCTGCTGGCCCCAGATGCTGAGCAGAACGTTGGGTCCATCCCTGCTGCGTGGCTGCCCACCTGTCTCAGGCATCACCAGCCAGTGGTTTTGGTGCATCCCCTGGCTTCCATCTTACCCACAGCTCTCTAATCTCTGGGATCTCTCCCATTTTAAGTTACTTTTCCTCCAGTCAGGAACTTCACCTATTTCCGTTCGGGTCTCCCTCCTTAGTGTCAAGACCACTTCCTCCTGGAGCCCCAGACAAGCCACTTCCCTTCAGGCCAGATGTTTACAGTCACACTCCACAATTCCAAGGAGCAAACAGCAAGATTCTACTTGAGACCCTGAAGGTTTGAATTTGATCACTAACCTTCACACATAGAATCAACTACCTGGTACTGGTGGTATTCATAATTTAAACTATTTTTTTTTGCCAACAAGACTAGCTAATATTAGCCTGATTTCACTTCCAGTGAAGACAATTGGATTAATTTTACTTGTTTCAGGAATTTTCAGTAATAGCATTTTCCAAAAGCTGATTATTTGTTGCACATAAATGCATTTTTCTGAAATGGTTCAACTAATCCATTACAGTTGTTTGCCCACTGGATTCAATTATTCATGCGTGAATAAAACTTTTCCAAAAATGCTGCTAGTATAAAAAGCTCCAGAAATGTTCATATGTATTACAAACCTCATGCTCCTTAACAGAATTAAGGAGATAAATGCATTTTCAAGCTTTGCTGGAATTATTGGAGGGAGTAATGGAACAAAAGAAATATATGGTATGTTTCATTAGCTTATGGATTGTAACAATTTTTATATAACCAATTTCTTTTACGAAGTAATAATAAGCTACTGGGTCAAGGAACTAGAAACTAGAATACAGCACCATGGCCATCTTGATTTGCCATTAGTTCAAGCCACAGGAAAAAACTAATCAGTATACATACACAATTTTAGGCGTGTTTGAGTGACTAATTTTTTAGTTGTTTCTCAGTATGTATAAATTTACCAACAAGAAGCTAGATGATTTCACTGGTAAAATCTTACAGAGCTTACTGTATCTAAGAAAGTGGCAAAACTCTGGTTGTTCATAATCCTCAACTTTCAATGGGTTATGTAATTAGGTAATATTTGGATATATTGATAAAAATAGAAAAAGATGCAAAAAATCCAGACCTGTACAAAGAAAAATTCAAAATATTCCACTATGGACAAAAAGCCATCCTATTTTTGTAAAATCCTGCTTTCAGGAACTTAAATAAGTACTTAACATTTCCCTGTGGGCTTTGATTTCAGACTGAAGCAGATAGCTGGCATAGATGATTTCAGCTAGAATTACTACAGTTTAAAAAATTGCAATTTAACTGAAACACAGTTTTACTTGAAAAGTAATAATGTGCTCTTATCCTTGCTCATAATTTCAAAGCTGTGACTCTGGCAAGTATTAAAACTTTGCCAGCAGAGGCACAGGATATCTGCAACTTTAAAGGCTATTCTTAAATAATATCTGCAGCATATGAAAATCTCTCCTTGATGCAGAAAATTTACTTTTAAGAAAATACTCTCATTGCTTCTTGTCAGTGCTGGCAAGTCAAGAAAATGGCAAGAAAACTAAATAAGCTTCATATGTGATTGATTTATAGTATCCAGCTTATAAACACAAAGAATTCTCCACAAATACTGCAAACCCAAAGCACTTAAGTCCTAATGATGTTTTCCATGGAGCTGTTAAAAGTTAAATTATTGTTTCAGCTTTAGATTTAGCCTTCTAAGAGACAAATGATGCTAAACAGACTTGGTTGTGGGTTTTTTTGGGGTTTTTTTTTTTTTTAGTATCAGGCAAAGGGACAATAGAGGAAAGAGAGAGAGAGGGAGCTGATCCCTCATTTGCAGCTATACTGAGACTCTGATAATGAGAACCCGTGGGAGATACATTTCCTCAGCGAGGGCTCAGCTCACCGTGGGTTTTAAGATTAAGTCCCACACATGTGCAAAGCATTTTGCTTGAGGAAAGGACTCAAAATAAAATGACAGAGTTCTGTCCTTATTTTGCTTATGTGAAAAGGAAAGTTCAGACAGATTATTATTTTGTACAGCATATCAGATCTCTTTGACAGTTGCCCTGATTAATTAACCCGCAACTCTGGGGTAAGGGAATCAAACACTCATATCTGGCATCAATAGGAGCCAAGCATCCAATTTCCTTTGGCTCTTCTGAAACCCCAGCATACATTTCTCAACTAACTGAAAGCAGATTCCATTTTACCATAATGCAGAGAGATTTCTTTTGCATTGTACAAATATTCTTCTGAGCTTCATCTTAAAACTACATATAAAAATACACTGTTATATGACAATAAGATTAAAACAAGTCCAAATGCATGCAGGAAAGAGTAATAAAATTAACATCAAGGAATCACTTTTGAAACACTGGCCTACAAGTAACTGGCATCAAAGTTTAATGCAAGTATGTTACAAGATTTAAGATTTACTTCAGCGTGAGAAGAGCAAACCTATATGGAATCGTATAATCTGTGATGAATATTATAAATACATAAGCAATATATAAATAATATAATTATCTGTGTGGTAAATGTGCTTCTTTCCCCCACATTTATTATTTTCACTGGTACTCAAACACCCAAATAGAAGAGGCTTCAAAGACAAACTATTTATAAGCTAAATAAATCCTATGAAGAGCTATTTTGTTATGACAGAAGAGTTTAGCTCATGAGGCAGAGATAATGTAAAAACATTTTCTGAATTGTCCAAAAGCCCAAACTGTATTTTCTTGCATTGACTGGAAATACAACATCCTCTTTTCCAAGACTTTCTCTAACAACATTGTTTTTTCCACCACTGTTCCAGATTCCTTTGTAAACATACTTTTTAAGTAAATTAATATCATAAGAAGAGCAAAACTGCATTTATTCACTTTCTTTACTAAATTGGCTAATTTCCTTTTAGTCAGACTTCCAGTTACAGCTGAAAACAAATATTAAAAAGTTCAGCAAAACCAAGACACATGTTCTTCTTTACAAAATCATTAGAACATCATCATGTTCAAAATTATTCCTGTGTTTCTGAGATTTTGGTCATATTTAGAAAGCAAGATTTTTATAGCAACCAATAACTATCTAGAACTGCTGATTTTCCCTCTTTGTTGCGCTTTTCAGTTACTGAGATTTCAAAGTATAGGTTAGCCACTAATAATCCTGAGACTGTTGCAGAAATAAAAAAGGCACACATACCCTACAAAAAGGCAAATAAGCTGTGCTACTGATGAATTCCTCAAAATGGTCACAGACTGCATAGAGTTCTTAGCACTGCTTCAACTGTCATGTTTATGAAGAGTAAAAATGTGGAATTATCTCTAATGCATTCAGCCTTCAAAAGCATTATGCTATTTGACATTCTGTACCCATAAATCTGACCCTCCCCAAAGGTAGTGGGTATTCCAGTGTAATACCCACTATCTATTTGGAAGTCTTTCCAAATCTGGGGTTTGCTTTTTTAAATGGCAGATCAGAGGCACTGCATGATATTACCCATGATATTGCCCATGATATTACAATAGAGTTTCCATAGTGGTTTGTTAACCAATAGGTTTACTCCCTTTTTTTTTTAATAAGTAAACTGGAACATACAATGACCATCACAGAAATCAATGAAAACAATCAAATATTTAAAATTTAAACATAACCATGCTCTGTTATAATAAAAGGAAGCAAAACTTAGAGTAGTACATTCTTGCCAACACAGAAGAGTCATCAAAATTGTGGCAGTACAATTTTTCATGTTAGCACGTTTGCCAGTAAACTATCAGGAAATAGAGCTATCCAAGTGTCCGCAAAATGTTACTTCTTTTTCTCATTATACACTCAAAGGGTATAGGATTAGATTTTCAATTCAATTACCTGTCCCAATGATCTCCAGTCCAGGCTGGCACTTCCAATGTATACGTGCTGCTTATCAACAATCCAGAACGACGACTGAAGCCGACCTTCATTGTATGCTGACATGTTCATATACAACACTTCAGCGCCTAGAGATTTAAGGATAAAATAATAAATGGCATTACTTAATATGAGATAATTTACATTATTAAAGAAGAAATGATTTCACATTTCACAGCCTCAGTTTCCAAAATTAGCATAATAATGAAACATACCATTAAGGTTTAAAAGCAATGATAAACATTTTTACTGTCCCAATATTTGAGACTTTAATTAACATTTATTTTAGTTATATGAAGAAATATTTATGTAATGCATTTCCCAGGTATAGGGAACATTCCCATGTGTTATAATGTTTACATAATTGCCTTCCACTTTAGAATCAAATAATCGATTTTTTCCCCAGTACTGTATGTTCCTAAAAATAGTTCATTTCTATATTTCCATTCTGTAGCATAAACCACATATTGCAGTATTGACCTTTAAAATATGAAAGCAATTAAAACCCCTGCCTGAAAAGCAGACTGTTCTGCTTCTGCTGCCCTGTGCAATGGTTTGAGCAGGTAGCTACAGTGGTTGTGGCACATAACACACCCCAACAAGAGGAACATGGGTAGAGAATTAAGGAAGCCAGCAAAGTCCTAAATAAATTATGTTGAAACTGCTCTTAATCCTGCTAATCTGTGACATTCAACCTACCACATTTGAAGAGCACAGTTTTATTAATGACTATAGGCCACTGAAATCAAAGGAGCTCCTTGTTGGTTCCATCACATCACTAGGAATGTCTGAATTGGCCCCATCTGTATGTTTGCAGAACTAAATCCAGAATATATTTAATATAGTAAGTTTAGGGGATTTCTCACACCATCACTGTTCTTTCAGTGCTCCAGTGTTTGCAAAATTAGGTGATTAATCTGAATTAATCATTGCTGAAGGCATTTTACAGTAACCCACTCATCTTCACATTTCAGTCATGACTAACCAGGGAAGAGAACTGAGAGTAAACAGCAGCCTGGGGGACAGTGATGATACCAGCCATCTCCTACTAAACACTCATGGGGCCTCCAGTACCACAAACTCCAGTAATGGTTAAATATGACTCACAATTTTAAAAGAATTCCAGGATAGACAGAGAACTAAAATGTATCTCTTTTCATCAAATTTCCTAATTTTTATCTCCTTAAAGACAGTTGACTTGCAATTTTAGGCAACAGCTACCAGTGCTAAATATTTCTTTATTATTATGAAAACAGCAACTTTCCTTGAAAAAAATTGTTCTAAAAGTTCAGACATCAAGAAAAGAAGAAAAACCAGGTAAAGGTGCCACTTACCATGATGCAGCAAACATGCAAAATAACATTTTGAGCACATTACAGGCTTTGGCTCATTGGTCAATTGCATTTGGTGCAACCCAGTTACCTCTCCAATTTTTTGTATGTTTCACTCACCCACACTCATCTATGCTTAGAAACAAAGATTTTTCCAATTTCCTCACAACGTATTGCTGCTGCTTTCAATTAATGCATTAACGAGCAGAACTGTGCTAATTATTGAGAAAATGAGTGTGAAATGGAAAAGAAGTCAGAAAACATGATAGCTGTTATTAAATGGTTTAAATTGTTTCCTGGTGAATAAACAAAACAAAAGCAACTGCTATTAGCTAAGGTTGACCATTCTGTAAGGCACTAAACTTCCAGATAGTGAGCCGAAAACTGTGTTTAAAATCGGGTTTAACAAAGCAGTTTGCCTTGATGATGTTTTCTTTCCATACATCCAATTTGCAGCATTAAAGAGCAGCATGAATTTAACACCCACAATACACCTACACCAAAAAGGTTATAAATGAAATTAGGATTTTTGCATAGTAAAGATAAAACAATAGAAAGTAACAATGAGCTTCCTTCTCATAACTGAGAGCCTAAAAAACCCAATAATTTAAAAACATTTTTGAAATATTCAGTGACAAACAAAAATGCTGACTGCCAAAGCTATAAAAGGAGACTAACCAGTAATACTAACATTAAAAATAGCAGACATCATCAGTAACTTGATACAGAACTCAAAAGTTGTAAAACACCATAATTTGTTGGCGTGGATTGCTCAGACATGGGCAGAAGCAGTGGCATAGGACTATTACTCTAAAATATAATCGAGGCTTCAATTACTAAAATAGTGAATATAGCAGTGCAGAAGATACTGCTATCATATATACCAGTAAGATCAAAACCTGGAACCCAGTTTCTTTTCCTTTTGGAAACAGCCAACTAGTAAGTGAACAGGTGAGGAAGCAGTATCTCCTAGTTAATGAAAAAAAAAGTCATTTGTTGCAAACAGCAGCTATTGTGCAGCCTATTAATGAGCCCGTACCTTTTGAAGAAAGGAAATGTGTATCAGTATTGATAATTGCCTCTGTTCCAGAAGCCCTTGAGATGCTTTGTTGAAACAGGCTTATCAAGCCTTCAACACAATCCACCATCCCTAGCGTGGTTCAGGTCCCATGAGGAAATTAAATTGGACTGATCAATATGTGAAGTCATAACAGAGCTCTCTGTCATGCTGCAGTCTCAATTACACGAAGCTGTGAGTCTACTGAGTTCAACCAGAAGGGCACATTTGTAGGCTTGATGGCTAATAAACATGCCAAATAAATCTAACTATTTTGTTACACTGGAGATTAAAATTCAGGATGAGGACTTAGAGAAAACCAGTGCTGTCACTTAAAACTCAAGTGGATTTGTCTGTCCCTTAAAATTGTGCATTCTAGGGACTGGGACAGAATACACATTTTCTACAGCAAAAAAGCTCACAAAGAAGAGACACTGTAGGGATCAAACCACATTGTAAGTAACAGATATTTATCTGAGTACTTTTTCTTCTAGGTGGGCAATTTTTTCACACTGTATAAGGTAGATGACTGATGCAGTCTGGGATGTATGGAGGGGATCCTGCCACTGAGAGCCTGGACTTTCTGCATGTGATGTGCACACTGACCCTGGGAAGTGCCAGACAACAACTTAGCCTCTAGCTTTGTCTCAAAATGGAGGAAGAACACAGAAGGTATCAGTAGTATTGCAAGAAAGATTGACTTTTCATCCATTTAAAAAAAAAATCCAACTCCCAAACTAATCCCAAAAAGAGGGATGGCCAAGCAAATGTCATTTACAATTTCTAGCCTTGCAACATCCTGTTTGGTCTAGTTGCCTGCTCTCAGATACTTCACTAACAATGTCTGAAAGCTACAGGGCAAGGTTGACTTCAAGAATAGGAAATTGAAGAGAATTGGGATTATTCAGTCTGGAGAGAACGCTTCATGGTGACCTAATTTTGGCCTTCCAGTGCCTGAAGGGAGCCTACAAGAAGGATGGAGGTGGACTTTCCCAAGGGCATGCTGGAAAGAGGGAAGGACAAAGGGGAATGAATTCAAACTGAAAGAGGGTAAGTTTAAATTAGATATTAGGAGGAACCTCCTTACTGTGAGGGTGGTGAGGTAGTAGAACAGGTTGCCCAGAGAAGTTGTGGATGTGCTGTCTCTGGCAGTGCTCAAGGCCAGATTGGGTGGGGCTCTAAGTAAACTGGTCTGCTGGAAGCTCTCCTTGCCCATGGCAGGGGGGTTGGAATTAGGTGATCTTTAAGGTCCCTTTCTACCAAGCCATTTAATGATTCAATGAACCTAAAGTTAGGACATTTTTTACATATTTGAGGCAAAGCACTAAACTCTAAGCAGGACCCTTTGATCAAGAGCTCATCACATACGCTGTCATGAAAACCTGTGTCAGGCACATTCCTGGCACAACTGTGTTGTGGCTGTGGATTCTCCTGCTGCTCAAGCAAGGTCATCAGACAGCTACACAAACAGAGATGTAGGAATCCTTAAAGCCAGAGGATTTTAGGATAGGGTGGAAAAGACAGGCCTCAGCAGGTTGGGAAATAGTGCTAAAACAGCAGAACATGTTTTCTAGGCCATGGCGAAATCAAGTAAGCTATAACAATAAGCCTCTGTAGCTTAGCTTTCTGAGTTGCAAAAAGTATATATTAAGTATATATTAGAAGGCTGATCATGAATAGAGCTCTGTGCTGTGTCTTTCTGAACGAACCATTGTGTTAAAGAATAGAACGCTGTTGTTTTAACCTCAGCTACGTGTTCTTTAGGTGATTGGACAGAACCACTGTCAATATGTTTTTACTCTGTATGATTGGATGAATCTTAGGCTGAACCTGTCTTATGCTATGCTGTCACACTGGAATTCTTTGGCATGCTCTGGGAACAGCGAGCTGTTAGCATCTCTCCTGTCTCCATTGTAAACAATGTATTGAGACTGATGCTAGAAAAATAAAGCTCTAGATGCTGATTCTGCGTGTCCCGTCCCGTTCGTGTTGTACAGGTTTCCCATGTCAGATTCTTCTTCGTGGGAGAGACTGCAGGAGGTCAGAGCTCACAGGACTGCCACTTGGCCTTCATGTCAAGTTTATGCAACAGTCTGGAGAAGGTGCACCTTCTTTGGAAGTCTTCACTTTTCTGAGGTTTTGGATCCAACCCCTGTGAGCAGCTTAGGATATTGTCCTTGTACTGAGGCAACATCATTATGCCAAATCCCCTCACTGGGGGATGCAGTAAATAATTTTTATAAGGAAGACTGAGAAAGAGCAACTATTTAGGCTGCTATTATCACAGCTGCCTTGAAAGCAAACATGCAAATTCTGCTTGCCACAGTTTTCAGCAGTACCAGTTACAGGCTAAACTTACTCTGGAGTTAGCAAACATAACGCCCAAGAAACAGAAGCTGCATTTGCTTGTACCATGCCTAAAATTGGTCTTCTGTCTTCACAACTTTCTTACTTTAACTATAGTGTTTTTAAAATCAGAGAGAAAAAAAATAAGGGGAGAACTTTAGGAGTTAAAGGAGAGCCAGAGTTATCTATTTGTATAGATACAAACGTCTCTTTCTCTACATTTTGCAATATATGCTTTAACTTCATTTATTTGCTTTTGATAATAACCTTTAGCAGCAGGTACCCCCATGAATAAACATAATTTTTATTCTACTGAGACAAAAATTCAGAGTTATCAATGCAATTGGTCACAAGTGGTAGAGTAGCTGTCTCATTTGGGGTAGACAGAAATGACCCAGGTGGAGGATCACCTCCCCATGAATTTTCAAGCTTTTTCTCAACTGACTGCAAAAAGTATGGACTTCTTCCAGAAGCCCCATTAGTGTGACCTGCCACCACTCAGAAGAGGACAAGTACAAAAGCAGAAGAATGCACAACTTGAAAACAGAGTTATTTTTACTAAGTCTCTGAATGATTAAAAGACAAACTAGACTATTTACTATTTCTGTGCTCTTTATGGAATATTGGATTTGAAATGCAATTTAAAAATCTGCCTTGCGCAGAAAGATTAATGATTCAGATTTATTTTAAAAGAGAACACTCAAGGACTTTTAGGGAAATCTCTGATGGTAGTACCTTAACTTTGAATCAGCCATTTTGTTTATATTGCCCTCTGCTTCTCTCTCTCTAACACATATCCTCCTGTCCTTTTAAAAAACTACCAGGACTGAATCCTGTCACTCCAGGATTATGTGCTATTCATCAGTCTAAAGACACAATAATTTTAAAAAGAAGCAGCCTAGAATCAAAACCTTGCTGTCTTTTCTCTAGCAGTACTATATTCAACTGTCACACATGCAAAAAATGAAATCATAATTACTCAAAGAAATTACATTCTAGCACAAGTCCAAGTAATCTCCAGAAAGCTTTTGCAATAATATTTACATTCATGCCATCTTGGCCCATCTTAGACTCAAACCGACCTGAATGAGAAACACTCCCCAATGTACAATCAGCCATAAGTTGTGTGCACATGTAGCCTCTCAAAACTGCCTTTTGGAAAACTGGGCTGTTTCTGATGAAGGTATTTTTCACAAAAATCAACTGTAATGCAGACTATCTCATTTTACAGCATCTGAGGTCACTGACACAAACATAATTTTGAGGAAATCAAAGCCCAGGAGAGGAATCTGTGACCAAAGCTCCACGAGCCCCTCTGGTCTCTCTCTGGAAAGACACAGGTGCCTGCAGCACTCACTGGGATTGCAATGGATGGGCTCACATGCCTGGGGCTGTGGTGTGGGTGTTCAGGGACACAGTCACTCTGCCTCCTGTGTGCTGCTGCTGCTGCTCATCTCCACTGGCACGCTCCCCAGCCAGCTCACGTGTCCCTGTCTGGCTGCAGCTTGGAAGAAAGGCTGCTACAAGAGAGCTCTCCTAAGCAGACAGGCTGCAGTCAAGGATCTCCCTGTGGAGCTGAGGACGTGAGAAGAGAGGTCTCCATTGCTGCCGTCTGACTTCCCAGCCCCCTCTCCAGGCCCTGTGCCAGCTTCTTCCTGGCTCTCTTCCCTCCCCAGCAGACTGCAACATGCTGATGGGCTCTGCCCTGGATGATCAGGGGAGCAAATATCCTCTACACTCACCATTACTTTTTTGCTTTGTTTTTTTACTCAGCCAGTGGGTTGAAATAATTTCTGTGAGGCGGTACAGCCCCAGAAACTGCTCCAGCCACACAGCTGTGGAAGCCAACAGGTGAGAACGTGGACAAGAAAGAGCAGGAAGAAACAGGACTATAGTGACAAATGAACATTACAAAACCCAGCTCTCTAACTGAAACTGAAGTATTACAGATTTACAACTGCCATGTTTAAAAAAGGGAAAAGAACCCCAACGTCAAAAAACCAACACCAATTACCCCAGAAAATAGTAGCATGAACAGATCTCATCTTCAGCAGCCCTTCTGCATCCCTCCACTGCCTCCTCAGATGTGCTGAAGGAGCTTTTCATGGAATCAGTTGGACCAGAAAATGGATCCAGGTTAAACATAAATAAAAATAAGAAAGTTATTTCAATTGTAGAACAATTCACTAGTCCAGCTCACCACATGGCAGTAAACAATTTTTTCAATCACAGCTGAAGGCAGAGAGCAAGTGTGGGAATGAGGGGCTGTGGCTGAGCGCAACAAGATGCAGGAACTGCTTCTGCCAGTGCTGCCATTTAAAGGTACACCCACACAGCCTCAGCCTCCACTCTTCTCAAAATCAGGCCTCAGTAATTTCAAGTGGCAAGCTCCAGAATTTGTTTGCCTTTTATCTTGCATAATCATTTGTCTTGTGCAAAGCAGATAAGAAGGCAATTCTAGCATTTGCTTGGGTTGGCATTCTCCATGGGCTTACACAAGGGTCAAGAGTGACACAGAAAATCAAGAAAAGACCCATCAGGGACCCTCACGTGTGCAGAGTTTGCTGACTGGATCCAGGATGGCACATTTTTGAGAACAAAGGAAAGGTCAGAATTAATTTCTTGCAATTGCTGATTTAACTTCAATGGCATCTTGGGAGCTAGTTAGTTCCCAAAGTAACATTTATCTAAATATACCCTTACACTGGCTTTGAAGAAGTCAAATGTTGGCCTTTGTTGCTACCCAAGTAATCAAAACACTGATTTCTCAGCTAAGTACCCAGCTGTAGCTAGAGTTCAGCGTGGGAGTGTTACAGCTCTCCCCCATGTGAATGCATTTTGTGCTGCCTGCTGGGCCCTTTTGATTTACTCAGCAGAAAAATGTCAGAAATATAACCAAAGTGCTTCCCATCCCATCTCACAGGCCAGACAAAAGAGAGGCCTGACAGTATTTCTTTGTAATATCCACCCAGCTACACCTTACTTCTGATTCACCAGGGGTCCATCACTGCAGAATAGACACAGCAGGGGAACACTTGACCTTCCCCTTGAAGAGAATCATACAATGGCTTGGGCTGGAAGAGAACTTAAAGGTCATCTAGTTCCAAACCCTCTACCACAGGCAGGGACACCTTCCAGTAGATGAAGACCAGGTTGCTCAAAGCTCCATCCAAAACTGGCATTGAACAGTTTCAGTGATGGAGCATCAACAACTTCTCCGGACAACCTTTTCCAGTGCCTCGCCACCCTTACAGCTGATAAATCATGCATGGATGTGTTTATTTACCCTATACACAGAATTTTAGACTGCAAAGAGGAATAAGCTTGTATAACTATAGATCTCTGATCTTTTCCATGATGGAAATCCCAGGCATCAGCATGTCCTTGAGAGGCATATACTGCCACTCAATAGAAAACACCAGCTGCCAACAGTATAGCTCACTAGACAGAACAAGAAAAGAAAAGACATGCTCAACTCTACACTTTTCAACCTAGATGTGGCCTCTGAAACCAGGGATTTCTGTACTGCATTTGCTAAAAAATCTCTTACTGTTTGGGCCAAAGTTTAGGGCTCCCATTTCAGTCTGTCTTAAAAAAAGTTAAATTAATCCCATGCACAAGAATTTAGTGTCATTTAAAAAGCTCCAAATGGATTTTCCTTTCCTTCTAGTAATTTTATCAAAAGTAGCAAACATTTCTGCCTCTTTTAACAAGAGCTGCTGCTTGATGTAGGAAACCTGAGAAAAATGCTCATTTTTACTGCCTTGACTTTTATATCAGTATTTTTACTTCTTCTTGAGCTATTTGAAGTATTTCATATCAAGTCATAGAAAATTTTGAATAAAATTTTGAATAATGAGAACATTGATGATCAGTTCAATTCTTTCCCCTTAGCAGAACTCAGCATTCCTTTAAATAGCATTTTCCTAGTACCAATATGCTCTGAGAGTCTGATGATTCAGTAGAGTCTCTAAGAGAACTTCACAGACAACAAAGTTTGCTAGAATATTAAAAAAAAAATCCACATCTGTTTTTTGCCCTTCATTATTGGAGAGTAGACTGCTCATTTACTAGACAAAGCTATAAAAGTGATTGCTTTGGAGATTGGGAAAAGTAATTTTCTTACTTAGTTGATTCAGGCGACAAAGCACATTACCACTTAAAGGAAGCCTATAATACAATCAGTAAAAGCATTATTAAAGCTGGATTGTGGCTTTCTTTCTTTTCTAAGTATAATTGCATATGTTTTTACTATAAAAGAAAGCCATTTTAAATATAATAGAGAGATTAGTAAACTTGCACACTGCTTATCCCACTTCCTTGAGAAGACTTTTCTTTACTTGGATTAGCATTATGAACCACTATATTTATTTATATACTTCTTGGATGAAACATCCAAGAATTCAGTGACATTTTTCATCCTAACGTATGAGGAATTAGGATCACAACCTTTTATGAATGAACAAGGCTAAATCTCTACCAAGAAAAATGCAGTGACTATTTATCCCTATCTCTCTTTTTAACTTAGCAACATGATTTCATTCTGATATTTATACATTCTAAAATCATCAGTATTGGCAACAGTCTCTTCTAAATATGCTGACTAGCAGTAACAACACTTGTGCATTATTCTCAAAATGTGCTCCTCAGACATCTGGAGCTCTGCTTTGGGCTCTGTCAGTTTCCTTCTCCTGAAGGAGAAATAAATCTCAGTTCTGGAAGGTGAGATACTGCAGGGCAGGCAAAGAGTTGAGGGCAGAGCTTGCCTCCTTGGGTGGCTACTGCTTTTAATTTTTACAATACCTTCATAACAGAATCTATTTTTTTTTCCTGAACTTTCATTAGATGATTCTCTGAGCAGCCTCTGAGATAACAGAGTATTATCTGCAGGCTACTGAAAGCCAAGAGCACCAGCTGACCTGGCTGTGGCCATACAAGAAAAGCAGAGGCACAGCCAGAAGTAACCTGGGTCTGCTAGTGGCACAGACATTTCCTTTCACTACTTCTCCCTTGTGTCTAAGCAATTTTCCCCATCTCCTTCCTTTGATTCTATCTTGTTATCTTGCTGAGTCAGCCTTTGACTTTTCTACATTTTTTTCAGGTCATTTCTATCTCAATGGCAATTATTTTTCTTTCCATGTTGTCACAAGTCCACCAATAACATGCTTCACCTTTTGACAACATTCTGTTCTGATCTTTTCCCAAATTAATTACTCAGTTTTCTGTTTCTGACCTTCGGTTTTATCTGATTCATTCCTCCCTCAGATTTCATTTTCCCCACTACTTTCCCCCAACATCATTCATCCTCCCTCTCCTTTGCTCTCTTCCATTTCATGCTCAGTTCATAATTTCAGTCTTGCCCTTGTCTACTTTTACATTGTTTCATTTATCATATATATTCATCCAATTATTCATTCAGTCCCTCTCGCTCCAGTTACTTGAGGAACATATTTTATTTTGTAACTACATAAGCAGTACATAGTATATTCTTCAAGCTTTTAAAAATAAATTTGTGGAAAGGAAAAAATACATTTTCTTAAGAATTCTAAGGCTAACCATGGCTTTTTGATACCCAGATTGGTCCTAATTTTACTTTATTTACATGTCCTAGGACCTCTACCAGTATTAACTCATTATATACACCCCCAAAATAAACATAGATTTCTGATGGTTGTTGCAATTTAGGACTCGGGGAATTTCTTCTTGCTTTCTTAGTCCAAACATCAACTGAAGCTGAGCTTTTTATTATCATGAATCTAAGGTTCTTGAAAGAACAAGATACTTCTACAGCTGCTTCTTTAATCAAAGTAAGCACATTCAGTATATAAATGGAGGCATTTTAAAGAGAAAAATGGACATGCCCTGATGTCAAAATCAGAAAAATCCACACAGTGGACTGAGAAAAAAACAAAAAGGTGTATAAGGAAAAAATACATTGATTTGAGGAAATACCTAGGGGATACAGATCAATAGCTTGTCAGTTAGCAGATTTTTAACATGGATTTACTTTCTTCCAAACAGCCTACTTGAAATGTAGAAAGCAAAACAAAAGGAAGCCACAACCCCACAGATTCTATCTTATTATCTGGGTGAAGGACACACACAATATACAGTCAATAAAAGTAACTGCACACTGAAATCACAGAGGATTTTAGCACCACAGAGAGACTAGACCACAAAACAAATATTGTTTCATTTCTCCAGTGTAAATATCAACAACTGCCCATGAAGGACAGGAATACAGGTGTATTTTGGGACATTTTGAACTGGTGGATAACCAGGTCTGTAGGACTTCTTTTTCTACTCCAAACCACACAGGACAGACAGAATTGGCTTGAGGACAATAAGAGACAGAGATGGACCAGATCAGTTGGGATGGCAGTAGTGCACAGGACAGGGGCTGTGGAACTGGACTGCTTGCAGTTGACTGCTGGGATCCCTATGAAAGCAGGACCAGAAGGCAGCACAGGCACTTCAAGTCCCAATATCAAATCATGGACTTGGTTACAATCCTTTGTCTTATGGCTGAGAACAGCTGCTCTGTGGTCCTTTGCTTAGGAACTGTTATTTTTGAAAGCTTCTCATTGCAATCATCACAATGCTCTTTTGTAGTGATTTTGAAGCTTAGTATAGTAATTATGTAGTCCTTTAACTGCTGGCACTTTTGTCCATCACTTTAATGCTAACAAGACTACTGAGATTAAAAGCTTCAAGAGCAGGGATCTGTTTTGCTTTGAGTCACTGAAATGACTGTCAATTTCTGTACTACGTAATTACTAAGACTTACACACTGTAGACAGTTAATATTTTGTCCAAAAGGATGGAAAAGGGGCTGAAATCACTCTGTTCTCAAGGATAAACATTAGAAACAACTGCTCTATAAGGACATGCAGAAAGAGGTGGAAAAGATGGAGTAACAGAGGTATCACTCTGAGAACTTTGCTTCCAGTTGAATAACTTCAGAAGGATGTTAATGTAATTTGCTTTCCAACCATTAGGCAGCGTAAAAATTCATAACACACCAAAGTGCTGCAGAAGCGAAGGTTAATTTGAAAACTGCTATAGGAGATTACCAGAAAGATCAGTATAATAGTGGCAAATCCATGTTACAAAGATCAGGCTTGGTAATTAATGTTGTGTAAACCAGAAAGATTTGGTTGCATGGGTTTACTTTATGCTACAGTTGTGCTGTACACAATAACCCAAGCTGAGTAGCCTTTCCAAAGTGTTTATCCAATGAAAACCAGTGGTGTTGGTCAGAGTGCCACTTGGGTTTGGGCATTTGTTAATGCTTCTTATGTAACTTTGAGCACAGAGTATTTAATCAGGTTTGAAGCAGAAATTGAGCTAGCAGCACAGGAGCTAAAAGAACACAATACAAGTGTCCGTGTCATGTCACTTCAGGTGATGCTCTTCTCAGAGCTGCCCAGGTTTGAAGTTACACTTCAGTCTAGATGACATACAAAACTTGAACAGGGTGAGAGACAAAACACAGCCCCACTGAGAAGGCTGGAGCCTACTTGCAAAACAGCAGCAATCAAAAATATATCAAATCATACCAGCAGCACAGCTTTGACTGACCAAGGTACAGTTCTAAGAAAACAGTCAGCTTCCAGTGAACATTAAGTATGTGAAATAGACAAACCAAAATTGACCAAAATTAAAATTATTTTCCTTGGATCCCTTTTAGGACCATTAGCCTTCATGCCCTTGCAGGATGAGACAACATTAGTATTTTTGCACACAAGAGAAAGCATGGGATGCCAATATTTCTGCAAAGGGAGCACAGCTACCTAACAAATGATTTCTGAGCTCAGATGGCCCTGGCAGCTCTTACCAACTCTTTCAGTAGCTGTAGGTAGGAACTTGCACGCTATCCATATGCTTTAAAAATGTCACAACTAATTTCTGCTAATGCCATCCGTTATTGGTTCCTCTGTGCTAAAGAGTGTCAGCAATTCAAAGCAGCTAGTGCCATAAGGGAAGAATCCATTCCAGCATGTAAACCACCGAGTAAGATTTGAAGATGATCCCTGTGGCACAAGCTCCTATGTTGGACTGACTTGGTCCTACCTGACAAGAGCACTTTGGCTGTTCACAAGACAGCTGGATTGCAAATGCTCATAGTTGTGCTGGAGATTATTAAGTATAAAAGTGCCCAATGCTGCCAAATCCATGAATACACACACCTTAGTACCAGACTTAAGTGCAATATTTGCAAACTGAACTTATGTACTAAAATACTGACCAATCTACCATGAAAGACCTTTTCCATTACAAATTTTGGAGCAGAAGAATTATGATATTGTTTCTACTGAACACCTAACATCTTAAATATGCCTCATAGTACATCTGTCCCTAGCAAATACATATCACAGTATGTAGTAAACCCCATGGATATAGGAAAAGCTCCCTGGAGAATGGAATGCTGAGGCAGCAAAGAATATCCTGTCCTTCTGACCCCCGACCTACAAACCTATCTCCTTAAGCATTTAAGGCAATACCATTGTAACCCTTAGCTATTTGGTTATTTAGGAATACCCTTAACCTCTTGCCATTGGCTAAGCTTGGATGCTTGCCAAGCCTATAAAAGTAGCACACTGTACCCCCATAAGTTAGAAGAAGCAGCTGAGACCCTTCACAGATATCCCCAATAAACCATCTCTGCGGAACAAGCCAGCTTCGACTTCTTCTCCTCTCTCTCTCCGTCTGCTGAAACCTCAGCCCTGGGCATTCCTACCTAGCAAGCTGAGCTGAAATCCTAAAGAGCTTGCAATCACTAAGAGCTGAATATCACCGTGCATGCTAGAGGATAGCCCTGTGGCTTTGGCCTGTGCCTTGCATCGGGTACCCTGTCTCCTCTGGAGACTGAGCTCCTGAGCAACCTGGCATGATAATAAGGCCTGATAGGGGTTTTATTAACAGTACACCTGTCTTTGATTAATGATGAAAATTATTTAAATGAATGCATTATTATTTACCTCTGCATCTTTGAAACGGTGACCACAGATACTGGAAAGTACAACTGGTATTCTATAATGCCAAAGCACACATTACCAATGAGAGGGCACCATCTTTGGGTACACAGCCATTTTTCTCAGCAAAGGCACTCATTTCTAAGCCTACAGACACAGAAGCTGTAGAGCTTAGAATCAGAATTTATCGCTTACATATCTGGCTTTAAAAGACAGATTTTTTGGCTTAAGTGAACCTTTTCCCCCTTTCTCTTTGCAAAACAAGCCCGTACAACCTAAGGCCCTGGCTGCCTTCAGAATTTAAATGACTGTGAACTTTGTTTTGGTTTTTTTTCTCCCTCTGTTGGCTGTGGATGTGACAGCCTCATAATGCTAAATCTCTCCTGCTAGAGAACTCTGTATGTCAGGCTATGCTTAAATCTTTTTAAAGTTAGTGTGCTTCAGGGTCACAAGAGAAAGTAAGCTGTTCACATTATGAAGTATTATAGTGCCTAAAATGAGGATATTTGTGTATCTAGGGAAAGTTTAATTCCCAGATTAGGCATCTAGTTTCCTGTAGAACCTATAATAAAAACCGGATTATCACTAGTTTATTGTATTTTTTTGAGCTAAAAGACATCCAAACTAGGCATCAGCCAATGCTGATGGAAAATATGTTGTTTACACCTGTTCCTCATTTTTTGCACAGAAAGAATGGATTATCCAATGAAGTTTTAAAATTCTGTCTTACAATCAGAATCTTAAAACAATTCTATTACTATTAAGGGTAAGAAATTTCTTTCAAAATATATTGGGAGGCAATAGAAGGAGCAGAAGCAGAGTAGGGACTGGAAGCCAGGTTTCTTCTACCCCAAATGAATGTGTGACTACTACAGCCATCTTTAAATGCAAACAGATTAAATGATTTTCTGCAAACTGCTAGAACTCAAATAGGAAGAACCAAGGGAGCACCACTCCAAAATACCTTCTGCTCTTCCTAAATCTTTGTGATTGTAAGCTCAGTTTTAAGAAGTTTAAGATGTTCAATACTAGCTTAAGTGATTTGCTTTCTGTCAGGTGCCTGGTAAAGCAGACAGCTGTAAGGTAAAAACTGGCAGTTTAGAAACTTTGAGACAGAGCAAGATTTTCAACATCATCTTCTGCAACTCAGGCAGATGTTCTGTGTTGAAGATGTTTGTTTATTGACACAGATGTAACAAAAACAGTCCCCACCTGCACTTTTCAGTCATGTTTCATAAGGCTGGATGTGGTTTACTTTAGCCAGCTCCCCAACAGAAACAAATAAGAAACGTTGCATATAGTTCTCATGGGACTTAGGCACAAAACCAGAGCTGAACATTGCTTTGTGATCAAGATGTTTGTGGATGTGTGCACACTGTGCAACATAAACTGGGTAAGTCAGTGTCGTAGTTTGAGGGGAAGTGGATTTCTGGGAGTGAGTGTGTCAGTCCAATTGAAGATGTAGATTGGCGATTGACAGCTGAATGACCACTAAGATTTGGACACGCCTCTGAGAACACACAGGGGTTAAAAGCAGAGCTCTGCCCCTGGGAAGCCCTCTTGGGACTTCGGCGTGGAAGAGGAAGGACCTCTCCCCCTGCTCCAGCTGTCCCGGCTGGGCAGGGGGAGGGGCAGCCATGTGGTAGGCCCGGGCCTGGATCGAAATGGGGGTAGGCCTGGCCTGGTTCTCCCCCCCCAGGGTAGAAGGGTGGAGGAGAGAGAGAGACTGAGAGCTACTGAGCAGCCCCTCCTCCCCTGGGGAGACAGAGAGAGAGACTGTGTCTGTGCTTGCTGCCTGAGACTGAGCTGTGGCCTTGAAGCTCGATATCGTGGGCTGCCAGCCTGCCCGGCCTGTGCAGAGGAGGGGGGTTGAACCAGAAGGAGTCCGGCTGCTTGTGGGTTGTGAGCTGTGGAGTTTTAACCCTTTCTTGGACAATGAAAGCTTTTGCAGAGTACTGACCCTTCCGGGAGAGGAGATGAAGAAGGATTTAAGCAAGTTTTTAAAGGACCGAGCAGGGGAGAGACTGTGAGAAGAACCTAAGGTGGAAGAGATGTGGAGTGGCATTCTTTGCTGGACGCTTTTTGTAGAGCCATGGACTGTTCCTGAATACAGAGACTATTTTCAGGGAGAGCTACCGTGTCCCAGAGTTAAGAAGGCAGTGTGAGAGCCTCCCGGCCCAGGAGGTGAAATAATGGGGGGACAGATGTCCCAAAATGGAGACTGTGCCTTTGTTTTGGAGTGAGATGATAGAATCCTTAAAAAGACAACCCTCAAAGTAGCTCTGGTCCATGTTCAGTAGTGAGAGCACTGAAATGGGAGGAGGGGGTCACGATCTCCAATCCGGGTGGTGATATGTGACCAAAAGCCCAGGGCATACAAGAAGGACTCCTCCTCTTAAGGAATTGATGATTGAGTATTTGTAAGGGTGGTTTTTGCTGGACCGAAAGATGTAATTGTATTGGGAATTTGGTGGGGGGAGGAGGAGGAGCTGTATTCTGTAGAGTTTTCATTTTCCTTGAGATTGTCTTTTCTTTTCTTTCCTATACCCATGTAGTGTGTAGTTAATAAAGTTCTGTTTTCTATAGTTTTAAGTAGAGGACTGCTTTGCTTATTCCTAAGCACATCTCACAGCAAGTACCAGGGAGTAAGTATTTTCATGAGGGGCACTGGCATTTTGCCAGGCTCAAACCATGACAGTCAGTTTAGGTGCCTAAACAGAAAGATATTTCTCCAAAAACAAACCTAGTTTCTGCATGTTAGATATGGATACTTGAATCTCTGATGCAAAACTAGGACCTGCTTCTTTCCTTTAAGATGGGCTGCAGCTAGCTTTGGGAATTCAGCTTGGTAATTCTCACTACATAGAACACTGTCAAACTTACTATGCATTCTAAGAGGCAAAGAACTTAATGAGATCTTCCATCTTGGAACTGGCTTTAAGATTTCTTGTTACAGGCCAAAGTTTTTGAGAAAATTTCAGGAAACATTCTCCAATAGCAATGAAGAAAAGATAAATCAAATCTTGCATCTACTATTTTCTTGCTGTCTAAATGAATAATAAAAACTGAACAAGGCATGATTCATAATAAATCAAAATATAAAAATGAATTTTAAAATCAGATGTCAAAGGTGTTGTCAGTGGAATTTTCATTAGCTGCCTTTTGTACGCTCTCATATTTTCAAGTGCAACTAAGAGTTTTAGAAAAATGTCAATATTTATGATTTGAAAGGAAGAGATTTCTTGTCCTCTCTTCACATGCACCTTTATTTATCTCTGTGAAACTCAGACCCAAATTACTTGCTTTCTTCAGGAAGACTCACCCCTCAAAAAATCCTGCTTATTTCTTCATGAAAAATCATAAGGAAAAACCACTCTGGTTTTGGTATAGCTGCAGGAATTTCCTCCATCTTAACATCCTTCCCTCACACACTCTCTTGGAGAATCTAGCCTAGGAAATGCATGAAGAAAGCAATGGAGCTACAGATCCATTAAATGTCTTATGCAAAACCATCCACTGAACATCAGCTGTCAAGAGCACTCTTTACACTGCAATGGAACATGCATCAGATAATATCATTCTTATGATACATTGTGCAAAACTGACCATCTGGACAGGCAGAAAGCTCTTCAAGATCCAACTTCAGAACAGAATAGTCTTTGCAGAGTATTTACATTGATTCCCAACATTATCTTCCCATGAAGAGGAAATTAAAGACTTAATTAGAATCAGAAAATCCCAGGTTAAAAGGGCCTCAGAAGATCATCTGACCCAGTTTTCTGTGGAAAAAAGAAGCCTATATGAGATTATTCAGCACCCTGTCCAGTAACATTTTGCAAACCTCCAGGGATGGAGACTCTACCATGTCCCTGAGGAAGGTTGCACCAGTGAATGATTGTTCTTAGTGAAAAAAAACTCCATCTTATCTTGAAATAAATGTCTTTAAGCACATAAGTTTATGTTCTCCTTCCAAATCATTACACAATGATTAAACCCAGCTTTGAAATCAATCTAGACCTTTCCCATGTACCAGATCTATGAGGCCATTCCTCACAGAGGCATGTCTATTTTATTCTTAAAATTGCCAGTGATAGCTCTTGTCTAATCTCTTTATAGACCACTGCCCCCATATTTTGAACAATTTTTTATAATACTGAAATCAAGTATTTTGGGCTTAAAGTAAATCCACGTCATCATGGTTTACCCTAGCTGTCAAAAAACTTCAGTCACCCAAACCCCAAACAGTTTTAGGCCCAAGGAAACTAATCAGGAAATGCTCCCTCTAAGTCTTACAGCTTTATCTTTTCCAAAAAAATGTCAGTTTCTCCAGAATGGTCAACTTCACATTCCTAGGGCTTGCAGTATACAAAGGCTCTAGTTCAAAAAAAGCACCAAATTCACTGTTTATTTAATAAGAAAAAAAAATATTTCCAGATGATCTCCATCTTTTCTATGACATAACAAATGTCTTTCATTTCTTCTATGGTATGTTAAAATTTATATCTTCCCTTCCTCCACAAGAAGAGAGGGAAAGAGAACATGATTGTGGCCAACAGTAAAAAATTCATGCCCCACAAGCATCCCAGCTCTAACACTACACAGTACCTTAAGCGTGCCAACAGAAGCAGACAGAATATGGAATTAAACACACTTAATAATTTATATAAACCATATTTACTATTGCTGTCCATTGTGCTACACTTATGTTCAGACCCTACAGGAAAGTACAGGAAACCCTGAAACTTCCAGAAGTCCCTTGACATTACATGAGCTTGAGCTTTCTGGTGCCATGGCAGATTGGACCTGTCCAACCAGGTTCCAGTGGTCCTTCCTCCCTTGTCCACCCCAGCTACGTGTTTCCTTTCTCTGTGTTGCCCCCAGCCTGTGAGATCACGCACTGAGTAATGCAGAATGCTAATGCAAATGACAATTAAACTAGCCAAAAATAAAAGCAGTCTGTAGCCAAATCAGCCCCCTGAACTGTCTCACCACATGATCACTGGTGCAAGGAAGAAGGCAGGGAAAATATAGGGTGAGGAGAGCAAAGAGGAAGCTGGGATTGTGCAGCTGCCCAGATACAACCTGATTAAATTTGTCATGGAATGGTATCTCTTAGTATTTGTAATCTAAAGGGCACAACTTAATGCATAAAAAAATTTCCAGAGCTTTACTAACTACTCATTTATTTATCACCCTACAACAATGTACCTTTTAAGTTTCTCAGTTTTGGTTGTATCTGATTAGGAAAGACTGCAATCCTGGGCAAATGTGCATGAACTGCTCAGTAAATAACAGCTGCACATGTGATCTAGTGATTGGATCCTGCCCCATGACAATGACTTCCTATTATTCTCTGGTTTCCTTGCTAATACACAAAACTGATTACTAAAAGGACTTAGAGGATGTTTTTTTCCTAAAACCACACTGTGACATGGACAGACTCCTCTTTTTTTATCTGACTCAGCCACCACTGACAAAAGACAAAATATTCCTTGCAAATATATGAAAAATGTTTCATGAAAAAGGAGTACTGGGGGAAAAAAGAAAGAGGAAAGAAAGGAAGCAATGCAAATTGAAGAAGGAAAATCCATTGGTATGTCTTAAAAAGCATGAACACTATCAGCTGAAATAAGATAGCGATTAGTAAGGGATTTAGATTCTGTACACGTGAGAAATAATACAACAACCTGCTAATTGGAGACAGTGCTATTCAAATGTTACTGATGAACAAGGACTGGTACATAATTATGTGAAAGGAGGGGGAGGGTTACAAGAAACACTTCAGTCTAGTGGACTGAGCCCCAGCTGAGAAAAGGCAAAAACAATAACCATGAAAACAAGCATTAATAAGCTACTGTCACAGTACAAAGAGGACAAAGAAGAACATGTTTGCTTACACAATGAGACATATTGTGTCTAAAGATAGACCTACCTTTCACAAGAGAGTCATATAGAGATATACATAGGATGGATATACATATATCCTATAAAATATCATCACAGTTTATAGTCTGTTTAATAATAATTTTGGCAACATGAGCTGGGAAAACTTAGATGTGATTATTTTTCTTTAATTACTAATATACTTTTTAAAATTTTAATTGTGACTATAGAAAACAAATGCTCTTATCTGGCTTCTAGTGCCTGTGTTGCCATTAATAATCATTGGTTGTCCCCAAGAGATAGAAACAGCAAGAAACCTCACCTAACAGGGATGTTGTAAAAGAAATTCATTAATACTGTATTTGCAGAGCACTCAGATACCACAGTGAGAAACAGCACAGAAAGGCCTATGAGGAAATTAATCATTCTGCATTCAGTGCAGGATCTGGCAGATGTGCAATGAAGAAAGCCTAGAGACATACATTAAATATGAAGATAAAAAAAGACTCTAGCCATTACTAGCAGAAATAATATCCCCTGAATAAACATCAACTGCCTTAGGCATTAAATGTTTGATGCATTCTCATTCAATATAAAAGAAAACCCTCTGATTAATATGCTAATATTACAGCAAGTACCAGCCAGGTATTCTGTGGAAAATACAGAATCTGATAACGTAATTAAAGTCTATCATAAATATATGCTATGGGATTAGTATTTCCCCATTTTTGCATACTTAGTTTTGCAACTAAATAACACTCCCACAGTCCAGCAATTATTGGCAAATGTACATTATCTCAGCAGTCAGAGAATCCTGCCACCACAGCTGACACAGTGTGGGATGTGTTAGCACAATAAATCAATCCATGTTTCACACTGCAGCCACTGGACTTCTGTAATCAAGCTCTCCTGTAAGTCAGGATAGCATAGAAAGGGTAAAAAACAGTTACTGGAGTGATGACAAACCTGCAGGTTCACAGCTAGCTCAGATGTCTGCACTAGCATTGCAATTGTGAATTACTAATTTTATTTCACTCCACATCAGTTCAGTTCTGTTCCCCCCTCCACATAAGTAATTTATCTTACCCCATCAGCCCACATTTGAAGTCAGATTTCAACCTTCTCTATTAATCAATAGGGACAGCTGCTGCAGAGGAAGCATGTGTGGAGGGGACTCTAGGTAGGATGCACCGTTGTGGTGGAAAAGATCTATAAAAACAGCTTTCTACAGTTCTTCAGAAACGGGGAGAAGGGCAAGGGCACTCAATGCATGCCTGCCTGCCTAGAAAAAGGAAAGATGTGCTGGAATAATCTGTCTGGCAGAAATAGTTTTGACACCAGTGTTGAGATGCAGCAGTACACGAGCCTACCATGGTTCCCTGTACAAAAAAGCCAGAACTGCATGAAAACATGGATAACCAAGTACTGGTCTTCAAGCAATCCCATGTGCTTAAAGCAATTCCACTTTGGCTGAATCTTTTTTTCTTCTTAAAGAAGACAGGGCATGCTACCTGAAGATTCCCTTAAGGTTACTGAGCAATATATTAACAGGTACATCCATGGCCACCAGCCAAATTATCCCTCATCCTAGCCCTAGGAACCAGTCTGCACCTCATGAGGGCACAGTCCAGGAGTTCTGATCACTCAGCCTGCTGAAAGGAAAGGCAAGATCTTCCACCCTCTTCATGCAATAGCAATTCTCTCTCATAATCAGTAGAACAGCTTGGAGACAGTCTGACTTGTGCATACAATCTGCCTTGGAAAGAAGAGCCAAACCTATGCCACCTAGCAAGGTGAAGGCAGACTCAGAAAGGATGAAATTCCCAGCATCCCACTGGCTGTGTATGGGCTTTCTGTCCATACTACTGCCCTTGGCTCAGGTACCAAGCATGTTTGCTGCTTAGGATCAATCAGAGCTGCTTATCAGGTGATGAACCCCAGAGAAGGGCTTGGTCTCTCTGCTGCCCAATTCAGACTGACACCACAAGTCGGGGTTTGGGTCTCCTCAGATAAATATATTCTGGTTCTTCATCCTGACATGCTTCACAACTTGGCTGAGCTACGGATTTGTTTGCTGCTTTCTTCACCAAGAGAGGAATGCATTTGTTAAAAAGGGTGCATGGCATATTTTAAAGACAAATCTGACCAGCTGCAGGAAAAAAAAATTAGTTGTCTTCATGGATATAAGTCCAAGAGACAATGCACGGTTCCCTTTCAATGATCAGTTCTGACACATTTCTGAGGATGCAGGTGGCCAGCCCCTCACAACCAAAAAGATTATTAATTTTAGTAGATAGGCTTTCCAGGATAGCATAGCAAAGATTAATGTTATCTGGTTTTTTTTTTTTAAGCCAGCCTCATACTTAGCTTCTATTTTACACAAATAGGACCATAAGCTGCTCACACTAAGGTCTACTCATTTTAACATAAAATTAATACAACTAAATCTGACTGAATTTAAAACTAATTTATTTCTTTTCAGGAATGAAAAAAACCAAAGAAAGATTTGTCTAACTTCCATGGAGATAAAAACCAAACAACAAATGTAAATGAGTGAAAGAATTGCAACAGAGCTGGCAATCACCTTGCCTAACCAAGACATTCTAATAAAAATATCAGTGCAGAAATTAGCAGACCAAAACATGGAATGAGGAAAAAAAATCACAGTGGGAAAATCTAGAAGTTGTAATATTGATGTTTGAGAAAGGCCAATAGTAAACAACAATATATACAATTCCAGAGTTCAAAGATGGTGACAACAAAACTCACAAGAATTACTAGCAACTTTATCCAATCCTTTGTAGCTTAGAGCACAAACATATTGATAACTTCATTTAAATACTGTAAGATTTCCTGTCTCAGAAATCTAAAAAAGGCATAAGGGAAACTAAAGCTAGTAAAATTGTAAAAGCCTGTGTTCTGGGGTTTCTTTTAAGCTCACAGGTTAGATTAATTCCCACATAAACAGAAGGAAGTTAAAACATTTCTCCTCATTTTCTAACTAAAAATTTCTCCTCATCTTTTTTTGAAAGAGGATTCTTTTTGGTATTGAGTATTTTTAACAAATGATACTTAAAATATCTGTTCCCAGTACATTGATATGAATGTACAGGCCTACCTCTGCTATTCTCTGACTCATAGCAATTTGGGATATTAGAATCACAGAGAAGAGAAACAACTTTTCAAAAGATAATTTCACTGACACTGATATTAAAATACCTATTTCCTTTTGAACACATCAGAAAAAGACATTCCACATATATGTGACAAAGTATTTGATATATTCTTACTGGTTATCAAAGGATCAATATCTCTTTTGGTTATGCAGCAGAAATCATCAAATCCCTGGAATAGGTAGTGTCATGAAATGATGAGGATCTATAGTTATTAATTATTTAATTAAATTTAAGTTTATTAAATTTAAATAACATGTCAATCTTGATTAAAAGCCGATTTCTCTCAGAGATAAGGACTTCCATTAGTAATATTCTTTTACTTGTGCAGTGAGGAGATGACAAGGAATTTAAACAAAAATAAATTGATTTTTGTGGAAAGAGGGTGCCCTTTATTCTTCACCATGAACAGTCATGCTATGTTAGGATGCTACTACCCATAACAACTCCATCATCTAATTAAATGCTTTAGAGTTTCCTTTGTGATTCATACAGGTATCTTTGTCAAAAATGATCCCCATTAAAACACATACACTGTTTTTGATCTTTGAAAAGTGTATCTTATCCTTAAAATTGTGATTTTATCAGATAAAGATAACTAAGAGGAGAAATGTGTATGAGATTGCTAGAACTCCTAAGAGAGACTAATTTCTTTCAGCAATTCTTGAATTCTCTTTACTAATTTTCCACACAGTTTTACATAAAGCAAGTTCATTCATGCAGTGCCAATGTGCAATCCCTCTGTGGATAGGGGTTTTTGAGCCTCAAAATAATAATTAGGAAAGCAGAAACCAAAGAAATATACATAGCACAAAGAACCTTGTCCACTGGTTAAATCTGACCAATGGTCTGTTTTCCAGTGCTTCAGGATCATCAGTACCATACAGGTGTTTTTTTATTATTTTACTTTGCTATTGCTCGAAAGAGGAAAAGTATCTTGTCCCACAAGGTCTTAGCCCAGACCCTCAGGTTATGCTGCCTACAATTAAAATGGCCACAGGGAATTTAAACATCTCTCTAACGTGCTGCCTTTTTATTCATTTGGGACCTGCACACATCAGCTACACTTACGGTTTCAAATTTCTGACATCTGTGAACCAGAGAAGGCTGAAGGATTACAGGGTCATAGTGCAATACCAGCAGTGTGCATTTTATGCCCCATCCAAGTCTGCATTTCAAATAGCAGGAACATCACGCAGCAGCCAATGGCAGAACGACATAAAGACCTTGGTCTTACCCTTTGTTTTCAAGTCGTTTAATACCTTGGATTCCATGGGCAGTTTATCGCTCACGAGCTTTATCTCAATATTTCGGGACGCCAGTTCCAGCAGCTTTTCAAAAAGACGCTGACCCTGGGAAGGACATTAAAGCAAAGCAGAAGCTTTTAGACAAAGAATTGATCTGGGTCTAAACTGCATATCAACAATTTAAAAAAGCACATTAAAACAAAAACATTATAAAAAACATCTCAGTAACTATGTTCCTAAATATCATTAAACCTACCCTAAAACTTTGCAACTCAATTTCATTTTCTTGGAGAAATACTCTTCTGAAGGCCAATAAGGTTTCTTACTTCTCCCAGATTGTGCAATATTGACAAGGTGACAGGTGTCAGGCAGAAAATGAAGTGTCCAGAGGTTTTATGCTGCATAAGCACATTTTGACATTAACTTTCTTCTAAATAATCGCAGTCTGTTGACTTAGTATTAAAAGCTCAAGGAAAACAGTTTATTACTTTTTTTTCTGTATTGACTGATATTTTTTCAAGTGGTTTTAATCACAGTAAAACACATTCCCAAGTAGTTGCATTCTCATCTTCAGATGAGTTATACCAAGAAGGAAAATAATTACCTGTAGATATTTTATATGCTTTTAATTTTTATGCTGCTGTAAACTTTTACTATTTAAACCCTATCTCTAACACAGAACAAGAAAAGGAAAGTCATACTGAGCTGGATACATGTCAAAACAGAAATTTCTTATGAAAAATAAAATTTTTATTCACCATTTTTTCCATATCCAAGAAACAAACAAGAAGTAAAACTTCTGATTGCATTGCAAATGCTTAAATTTTAGGTTGAATACTTTAAATTAAATAAAAAAATTGTAGTAACATTCAACTAGACCATGTGTTGTTGTAGTGTTGTTACTATAATTACAACCAGAGCTCATTTCCTTGGTGCCATTCTAACCTAGTACTGCAGACACCATGTTCAATTAGCAGTCCAGTAGAGAAAGACTTTGGGCTTATTCACCTGACAAAATGCCTGCCCTACCAACACAGTTCACTTTAGATTCAATGCATTGTTTGCCCCAGGGTAAACCTAGAACAAAAAAGACAATAGCTATACATCGACTTTCAAACATACAGGTAGAAGATAAAGCTCTTCACAGAAACACGTAACATAATTCTCTGTACAAACTAAGAATCTTAAAATGATCCTTCCATTCAACAAAAATGAGAAAACCAAGAGCAGTTCAAGTTGATCTAATATGATGCAGCATGGACCAACAAAAGCTCTGACCAAAGCCCTCCCCACACTCTAAAAACCCATTAGTAGCAGAGAGTAGAAAGGCTAGAAATTTGCCCTGTACTTGCCTATACATACTGATACTTTGAGCCTTGCTGGGCTTTAAGCATTATACAGTCACAGAAAGTAATGCTTCCCCTGCCTAAAGTACAGACCTATTTTCTAATGTTCACTTATTTTGAGTATATGTGGCAAAATAAAAATACCCATCCCCCTAAAATATAGCGTTCTCAAAAATATCAATCAGCCAGAGGCTGCAATGGAAACAGAACTACTGTTTGTTTCACTTTTCTAATGAATGCCTGCTTGCTCACTCAAATCCATAATACAGCTCCCTGCTCGTCCCAGGGCTCACAAGAACTTTGCAGTGAACACAATGCTGACATAGTGAAAGCATTAAAGAATAGCTAACAGAACAGAAAAGAAAAACATTCCTTGCATGAAGTTCCAAATGCTTCTTTTACTCAGATTCAGCATTTCCCAAGGTTATTAGGTGGCTCCATATGTAAGAAATACCATCCATGGTTTTAACTCACACACCCAAGAGTCCCGAGTTGCTCTGTAAGTTTAAGGAGTGGCTTTCCCTCACATACTTCATCAAACTAAAAAAATCCTTAATTATTACACCAGAGATTATGTTTGGTCTTTTTAAGAAGAAGTGCAGATCTTACAGAGAATTTAAGAATTAGTGAGATAAGAGTGTGGAGGAGATGGATGCTCCATACAGAGTTATGCAGCCGCTCTAGCCTGATTCTGGGGGAGTAGAGGTGCACTGACTGGTGTTCCTGAGTGCCCTGCTCCCTCCAAGAGGGTTTCTCATGCAAGTGCTACTGTCTGGCACTGCTGGACTCTAATCAAATCTGGGAACAGCCATAGCTGTCCTGCTGTCTGCTGAATTCCCAACCCGTGCTTTGCCCCATCCCCCAGCTACCCCGAAGCATCAGGCTCCTGGCATGTCAGAGCTCAGCCAGCCTTTGGATATGCTTCCTGTGGGTCCAGCACTTCTGGTTTTCATTAGCTACATCTTTGCAAAAGTCAGATGGGAAATTCAAGGATTAAAAGGTTTGCATTATGCATAATAATTAATATAAATGTAAGTAGAAAAAGCTACTCAGGTTCTCTGTGTTGATTCCATTTACTAAGTAGACAGATAAATACTGTTTTTATTTAGGTTATCTGTAAAAACTGATTTTGTCTAGAAGAACAGCAGAAAACTCTGGCATACAGAAATAAACATGGAAAATGCATTCATAAATTCAATGGAAAATTATTATCATTATCAAAACAAATTAATGGGTTAACTGTTTTGACAAAGAAATGTTTAGAAAGTTAATTATCTAAAACTGATAAAATGAATTGCTTCAGGGGATGGATCCTAATTTTATATAGGGAACTACAGTAGTTATTTTTGGATATTATTGTCACTTCTACCTGCAGGAGATTACATTCACGCATGATTTATAAAAGCTTTGATAAACAAGCCTGGACTTTCTGTATTAATTGCAGCTTGGACAAAAAAGAATCTGGCAGCACCTCCTGAGTTTTCCCTGATGTAACCAACACAGCTGTCTACTAAAGGCCATGCTGCCTGCTGAACAGCCCATCCTATGGATTCGTAGATTGCTTGGAGTGCAGCCCTGCATTCCAATGAAACCATCTCCTCTGAAAATGCATCTGTTTTCCCATCAGGGACATCACAAGCTATTCAATTATGGCATTTTTTGCCAATAATGTTTATGAATGGTAAAACCTCAGATTGATTCAACATTTAAAACATCTCTAAGTAGTGATGGTCAAAACTAGGAGTGTACTCACCACAAATATTTGTGTTTATACAGCTACATAAAAACCACCACCTGTGACAAAATTGGAAAGAATTCCCTTTGTCTCACCTGTCACTGCATCATCCCTCAGCAGGTGTTCATACCCCCAAGGCTTAAGCTTGATGAACCAAACTATGAAAAATTCACAACTTGCTTTTAAAAGCAAGTACATACTCCACTAAATAGGGTTACTAGAAATTCTTCCCACACTGCTGAAGAACCTAGACTTCTTCTCCATTAATATTAATTTGAAACTCAGTTTCTACACTTTCTGACATGTTTACTTGCAATTTTACTGGTTTGTTCTATGAAAAGGAAAAAAAGATGGGACAGAAGGTCTGAAATGTTTTGTTACTGCTGTCAGAACATTTGAAATGCTTCTGTTGAATACAAACCCTTATGCTGTCATTCAGACCCACTCCCTTTGTGAGACAATACCAGGCTGCTGCACCACTACGTGACAGTGATCAGAAGCATTGCTATATACCCAGCTTGTGAGCACTGAGAAAGAGGAGCAGCCAAGTGCTATGAAACTGTGGTTACCTCATAGCAAAATCTGCATTTTAACAAAAAATACCACCAGAAATCTGCTTATCTTGACAAAATATTCTCTTACACTTTTCGCTGGGCTGTTTGAAAAACATTAAAAGGGACAAAATAGTAATGTAGTAAGTATTTATCACATGAAAATGTGACAAATTTATAGAATTTTCATTTATAGAATGTAGTAATTATTTATCACATGAAAAAATTTACTTTTGCATAGTGGCTTTAAACCAACATAAATCTCAAACATCAGTCCCAACTGAACCTGCCAGAGAAAACTGGTGAATTGAAATAACCCCAAAGTTGTCAATTCCAAAAGGTTCTGAAATTTCCCCCAAAGCAATTTATTGGCAGACTCTAGACAGGCTGGCTGTAGCCTGGCTGATTTCCCTTGTCTGTTCTTGTCTCTGTCCCCACAGGTTACTCATTAGAAATAAAATGGGGAGATACAAATATGAAAATGCTGCATTTACTGAAGGACTCTCAAACTGCATTATTGTATTCTTCAGTAACATAGATTCCTACAGTTTGGAAAACGCTTATCTTTCTAATCCCACAGAAAAACCCTGGTTATCTCATAGACTTTTCTTCTGGTTTTATGTATATATTTCTACTATTTTTTCCCAAGTTTTCCCATTATCAAGCCTCTGGGTATATTTCTAAAACATCACTAAAAACCATAGCATGCTGGCAGAAACCAATAGAGCAAATAAATCAAGAAATCCTAACTTTTACAGCTGGTATTTAATACAGAACAAAGAAACTTAAATGCTTTCCTCAATTCTTCTAACCAAAGAGCTAATGCAAAGGAAAGGAATATGCTTTCATTTTAAAAATCCTCCTTTCACTGAATTTATTTTCTATGCTTCACTCAGTACCAAGGAAATGCCACCACCTGAAAAGGAGAGATGTTTATGTAAAGACAAGCTTATAGATCTCTGTAGCTGATCCCATCCAATTTCTACTGGGAGCTGCTAGATTTGGAGATATCCTCTTCTTTGTATTTATTTGCATTTTTAATAATTTTCAAGGAAGGGAAATAATTTTCAAGGAAGGAACAAGC
Source organism: Emberiza elegans (assembly GCA_024865655.1). NCBI lineage: Eukaryota > Metazoa > Chordata > Aves > Passeriformes > Fringillidae > Emberiza > Emberiza elegans. The sequence goes on along the minus strand of JALJVW010002597.1, from coordinate 18,264,406 downwards.
TCTTGCACTAACATTTATTCTACCACACAAATCACTTAAGCTCCTTGGGCAGTGCATGTGTGAGTGACTCATGACTTCTCACCAGAGATTCATTACAAAGCTGGACAGTTGCCTTACATGAGACAGAGTATCAGATGGATGGGGGACTTCTCCCACCAAGCCATATGGGAGATGCACAGTAGGTTAGTGAATAAAATGAGAAGTATCTATATTTTATGTGATACTTGCAAAAATCAGATGCAGATCTACCCCTGATCATCTCATGTTTATCCAAATATCCATCCAGGGCCAACTGTGTCATACTCATGGCAACACCAATAAGCCATGATGGCATTGATTCTGATTTGTGAAAAACAAACTGAAGTTTGTGAGGGACTTGCTGGAAATCTAAAAGGTCATTCTAAATTAAAGTTTCAAAACATAAGACGACCCAGAGGAAATGGACTGTGAAAACTGTGAACTGGCATGATCTTGTATTCACCTCTCTCTTGGCACTGAAAATGAATCAAAAGCCATCCTCAAAAAAAAGGCTCCATTTTCCTCTACTATCTCTAAACAGAGATTACCACAGGAAGAGCCACATACTCACATTTCACAAAAAACTCAATGCTGCTACATGACAACTACCCTGCTATTTGGAAACACACATATGACAATACAAACTCGCCAAAATATGTGGATTTCTTCTGAATGAGAAAAGCAGCCTAGAGAGAAGCTCACTATTTTGCCAAGCAAATATTTGTTTATTTGACTGCTTTATCTGTTGAAGAACAGAAACACTGTCTCATCATGTGTCTGTCTTTAGAGCATCCAATTTAGCAAAACTCATCATCTCAGATGACTGAGCACGGCTGTTGTGACCTGGACAGCTCAGCTGGCAATGAATGTTTATTTGGATTTATAATAAAAAAATAGACAAGCAAGAGTCAAGGACACCAGGTAATGTACCCACAAACAAAAATACAGAAAAATACAGCAGGAAGTTCTTCAATTTTATATATGCAAACGTATATGCATCTATGTATATCCAATATACATTTGGACAAGACAGACAATATGTATGCATATAGATGGCACATATACTGGGCATATATATGTATGTGTGCATACAAAGTTGCAGAATTTCCTGCTGTATTTTTCTTCAATATGTATATTGACAACATGTGTGCGTACAGGTACTCACACATCTGTGCATGGGACTACACAGACTAATACAGAGAATGCAATTAAACTTTGTAACTAACTGAGAAAAAGAAATCTAGCCAACTCTGCTTTTCTCCTTCAAAAACCCATGTCTGTTCAAGTGCCCTTGCAGAGCCTTGCTCTCCAATATGACTTGAATATTCATAAAATGGAAATTGCCAATTATACAGCAGGATGTGGGTCTGTATGGAAAATGGTTATGTCCTTAATTTCTAAAAACAAGATTAATTCAAGGAACAACTGGAGCTCATTCACCAAGCACTCTACTACCTGGGAGTTTTGTATCTCATCCCCTTACCTTTCATAATGTTTCTGCTATGCTGGGCAAACTTCCCCAAACTCAAATTGTAAAGACTTGAGGTCACTGGACTTATTCTTCAAACAATTACTAGATTATAGTTATTGAAGCTTCTCTGAAATTTCACTTCCACTTCACTGAGTGGGGAAAGCAGATGTAACGATACAAGTTTTCTCCCTTCCCTTTCACAGAGTGAGCTTTGTGTATATTCTCTGGGACAGCAATCTGCTAAGAAACACTGCCTCTTGGCAATTTTTTAGCAATCAGACTGGCCAATAACAATATAGTGTTTTAGCATGAATAGACAAGCTTGACAGGAAGATCTATCAGCTGTTCAGCCCACGCTGCTGTACAAATGAGAAATGACTGGAATATTAATTGCCCTTAAACAGAAGTAATTACTCATTTTTGTAAGACTACTAGCAGGCAGAAAAAGATAGCTGGAATAGAGTATTATGAAAAATGTTTCATTTTTCTGGCTTTAACTGTGCATTTGAGGACAAAAGACCAAATCCACTTCTTAGACATCTCTTCTTCCTTTCCCTGCTGAATGGTATCTTACAGTTTTTACTTTGCAATGTGAATGTGGAAAAGGGAATGGATTTGATGCTTAACTACTGGAATCCCAATTTCAATTTTGCTATTTTATATCCTCTGTTTGGGATTTGTTAGGCTCTGCTAGTTTTGAAGCAAATGACATGATGATTTTTTTCAGACAAAATATTTTTGAAAGATTCATGCATGTATCAATTCATGCACATCCTAGAAACATCTAAGACCCTATCTCCTTGAATTCATCTGCTTGAATGACAGTACATGGGTTTGAAGCTACTTAGGCAATAAATTTAAATAAAGCTTAGCTGGACAATTACATTGGGAAAAAGTCAATATTTTGATATTCCACATAAATTTATTAACAAACCACATTCCAATATTTATAAGCATTCTAAAATGTAGGATTTGCATTACATTTTCTATTCATCTGCTCACCTTATATTTTCAGTATTCTAAATGGACATGCAGCAAACCTTTTCTAAAGAAAAGTTAATGTATGCTGCTCAACTAGGCTACAGTCTATTTCTAAAAAGAAGCAGAATATAGTTGGTTAGAATACCAGGATTTGCCTATCATCTACCAAAAGGCATTTTTTACTGCACCACATCAACAGAAGTAGAAAGGAAAGCCAAGAGTTTATGCCACAATATAACAGAGTCGATTCCTTACAGTTACCTGGCGGTCATTTTAGCACCATTTCATGTCAGCTGAGTGGTTCCTTTCAGCAAACAATCTATCTAGTGGAAAAGAGGAGATACTCTCAGCCTATCCCTTTTTTGATATCTTAGTTTCACAAGTGATGCTAAATGGAAACCTTTCCTGAACATATTTCTAAGAGGATTGTTCTCAAGAATGAAGTGTTTGTTGGCACAGCATCACTGCAATGCATGTCTGCCTTATTCACTGTGATTTATGATTTGTCATGCTGTTTTAATCGCAGAAATCTTGAACACTGCTCCCTCCCAAGACTAATTTCAAAAAGCTATGAATCATCTGATACAATATTGTTCTTTGTAAGTGCAATTCTAGCCATCTATTTGCCTGGAGAATTAATTCACATGCTTGCATTTTATTTCATCAGTAGCACCAAATGGAAAATAATTGTATAGATTTATGAATATTATCAAATTGGTAGATGTGCTAATATAGATACAACTTGACAGTTTTCTTAAGGTTACACTATGTCTTTCTTTCCTAAGATGGAAGTGCTGTAAGTATATGTTGAATGTTATCTAGTCCAAGCACACCACTGCTCTTAAAAACTTTTGTATTGGCAGGAAAATCCCCATAAGAAAATTATTTTTAGACTACCCAAACAAATAGTTCTGCTACAGGGAAGGGTTTCAGTTCTGTAAAATTAAGTTTGACAAGAACAGACTGTTAAGGTCCCACTCTTTTGTTAGGCTAGAACATACCTGGCATGCTGATGGATGACTGTGATTGAGGTCCCACTGGGAAGATACTATGTCAACAGACTTTTCAGCCATATTAAGCAAATTCATCCAGCCTTGGAAAAGAGACAAATGGGATGGTGCACTGTCTGAATAGTTGATCCCTTCAGGAATATTTTCCACGAGAGCAACCCTGAGAATAGATAAGGAAAAAATAACCACTTAACAAAAGCACTTTTCTTTATTAGAAGGCTCCAAATTGTAAAGAACTTCAGATTTTGGGCCTGGGGTTCAACATCTGCTCCCAGAGGCTCTCAGCAGTTTGCCACCCTGTAACTCTCTCTGAAGCATCTGACTGTCATGCTCCACACTTCCCAGAACAATGAAATGTAGAAGTGACCTACTGTGAATGCAGCAAAGCCAATCAAGCTTCCAAAACTCTGCAAAATTAGCTTACACAGGGAAAAGGTTATTTCTTACAACACAGTAAGTGGGAACCAGTCCTTAAGGTGAACATGGGATGAATGAAACAATCTCCTCTTGCTTTGCCACTCTTATCTCTGAATATATTTTCCTCCGTCTAAGGAATTTGACAAGATGTCCACTCCCTGGCATTCTCTTAGGTCTGCTTTTACAGCTGACATTTTATTACATGGACATCTCTAAATATGAATTCTCCCTTTCCAACTGCTCTAAGCTACCCAATTTTTCTGCTTTTGTTTACCTGGGTAAGGCTCTAACTGGGACCCAGTGATTAAAAAAATAATTATGACCTTTTAGTTTCTTGCTCTTTTTGGAAAGCTCTTTGATCTTACTGTCTACAGTATTCAAAACATTTTCAAATTAGAGTACACAAATTCATATGGATACAATCACACCCAGGAAGCTGAACAAGCATTGTAGCAAACAGTTCAAAACATGCTCCTCTGCTTCAGGAGAATGAAATGATGTGTTTCATTCAGCACATCACTGCTAGATTTCCTTAAATTGCAGCAGGTAAAGCTTCTTTCTACACTCAGTAGAGGAATTTTAAAATTAAATAAAGTCAAACAAGTTCTTCAAATCTGTCTTTAGGTAAAGAGAATAAATTTTCATATAAATGCCTCCAACATCTGCCACTTCTACTGTGAATGATACAAACCAGATGTAGGAAAGCTGTAATAGGAACTCAGAGAACACTCCTCTCTTATATACAAGTACATCAAGCATTTCCACACTGGTTTTGTACTTGTCAATAGTGTTAATTATCAACTCCAGTAATATGAATATAATTTGTAAACTTTAAGTAAATCATTATTGCAAAATTCCAGGGTAAAGAGATTTGTACATGTTTTGACTCTCAGATTAGTGCAGTACATACTATTAATTCAGTTCACCCTAGAGGGTTCACATGGAAACTTTTAGAGTTATTTCAGAATATCAAGTACGTTTGTAAAGTGAACCCATTAAAAGACTGAAGATTGGTACTCTTAAGCAATGTTAAGAAAATCCAGCAAGAACTGTGATAAAGTAAACCCATGGTTATTATCACACTCAATTTCCTGGCCTGGCAAAAGATCCCACCACCCAAACCAGAATAGGCACAGGTCCTCCTGCATGTTCTCTTATTCCCCCACATCTGTCAAACAACATAGGTATCACTAAGCTGCAATTACCAATGACACTCTCCACAACTTACTTTGAACACACTATCCTATTTATTAACATTTAACTTAGCTACATTGCAGTAATGGAGTTGGAAATCAGCAAAAAAGCTATAAAATGTTAAAAACACAACTAGATTTTAAAATGTCTTTAAAGTATATTTTATTCTAAAACATTCTACCTACCTTGTTTAAAAACTTTCTGAAATAACTAGTGCTCTGAAAATTGAAAGCCCTTTTTAAAACATTTTAAAATAAACTTTTCTACTCTAACATTCAGAGGTTCAGGCTTACTTTTGCCAATAATCCTGTTACAGAACTTCATAAAACTTTGGTTAGATCCCTTGAAAGCCTGGCTTGCTCTTTTTCAATAGTTAGAATTACAAATCATACTGCAGATTCTAGCATGCCCACATTTCCAGAACTTTTTAATGGAGAGCTGTAGGATGGCCACCTTCAAAGAGCAAGAAATTGAAGCTGAGACTACAAGGACATAATACCCTCACAATCCATTTGCAAAGATCAGAAATGAATGCACTTCTTTCTGAAATCTTCCACCCCCAACTCAATCATACCTAGATACAGTAAAGAGTTATTCTGAATATGTTTCAAATACATTCTTAATACCAAATGATTTTTCAAAAATAAAATAATGCCAAATGCAGTTCTGATTTAGCTAGAATTTAAAAATGTGCATCACTCTCTTGAACAAGTAGTGACCAAAATTTCTCAATATTAGAATATTGCCTGACATACACAGTGTTTTCTAGTGGAACCCATGCAAATCAATTACACAGGAGCCCACAAAATAACTGATAGGACTGAATCACAGTCACTTCCAGTGGTTTTAAGTAGTGTTTCCTATAGGCTGTACTGAACTTGTGTCTCACTGGAAAACATTAGCTTAACTTCCACTTCTCCTGTCTCTTTCTCTGGCAAGCTGAGAGCTGCCAAAAACCTAACCCTGCCCCAGAAGGGCTAAGATGATCTGGTGGTCAGGTCCTTGTCAAAGGAGGGCCAATGCCAGCCGGTTAATCAGGACACTACCAGTAAGGTTTTTCATATTTCCAATATCTCCAAACCCAAAAGTCATCATATTTGAGATGACAGACCTGACCCAGCCAAACACATACATGTTTATTTCTGACTTCACATTATTTAGGAGTGCATTAACCTATAATGAAGGAAGAGTTGTGGATAACTGCTGTTCACATACATTTTGTTACAGATACCATCAAGATATTCATAAAAGTCTAGCTCTTCCTCATGGGTTAAAACTTTTTACTTTTTCAAAGAAAGTAGCAAGGAAAATTTACTGGGCAATAAGGAATTCAACTCCTCCTAAAAGGACCCTTGCCAAGGACAAGGTGCCTCTTGGCAAAGAAATTTGTCCTGACTATTGGAATCAACTTGCTCTTCACTGGGAGAACATCTCCCAACTTCTAAATCTGAGTAGTATTCACCAGGCTATGGGACCAGCACTAAATAACACAAAAAACTGCACAGCTCCTGCCATTGTATAATTTGGGTTTGGTTGCCCATTAGATGCCAAATGCATTCCAGTTAACAAAACTGTTATTCAGAACAGACACTACCTGGTAATATTTTTCCTACTCTTCAGTTTTACCAAATAGCAAGTACAGGGAAGTGGTCACAGCACCAAGCCTGAGTCCAAGAAGGGTTTGGACATGGTTCTCAGGAACATGATGTGATTCTTTGGATGTTCTGTGCAGGGGCATGAGCTGGACTCAATGATCCTGATGGGGCCTTTCCAACTCATCATATTCTATGATTCTACTTTGTGTTCTTTAACAAAAATGAAAGAAAAAAAAAAAAGAAAAAAAAGACATTTTATCTAGCTAGGGCACTAGTTAAAATATTGTTTTCAGAGTGTAGATTTCTCTTTAATAATGAATTGATTCTGCCATAAATTTCCAATGTTAAAACCCAATACCAAGCTCAGAAGTAATACAAAAAGCCAAGCAGCAAGTTTTTATACTAAGTGATTTTGCCTTTATAATATTCTCTTTTTGTTTGGCACAATAGCAAAGTTCCAGTGCTTAGTCGAGATGAGTTTCAGTAGAACTTCTGTGCAAAAAACTGAGTTTGCAAGCCCCAATTCCATCAATAAAAGCTAAATTTAGCTTTCATTTTTGTTCCAATGTGACCCACAAAGAGGTTCTTCAAATACAGTATTACAAAAACTTCCAGGAGAGAAGGTCACTCACAGACCTTGAGGAAAGTTAGACATAGTGACATAATTTATTCTGCAAAAATGGCATATTAGCGAAGCAAAACACAAGTGTACCATGGTGATTAAAACAGATTTTTGCTATCCTCAAAATCCTTAGCAGATAACCTTACACCTGTTGAATGAAGATGTCCTTCCCCTCTCTGATTCCCTGGTGCTCTATTTCATCTGACAATGCCAACATAGGCTTGTGTCTTCAGTTTTACAGCTGAATATCCTCAAAACTACCTCACACAGACTGAGAAAGTGATGTTACCCAATTTCTGTGAAGTTGGACAGAGAGACAAGGGTCAGAGTGAGATCCAAGCTCTTCTCAGCTTACAGAAATGGGGCAATAGAATGGTATTTAATGCCTACCACAGAACAGACCATGACCTCAATAATAAGACTCTTCTGAGCTCAGCTATGGCTTGCATTTAGCAATTCCTAGTGAATTCTATACTTGGTTAAGGATTCTTGTTAATCTTTGACAGTTCTTTGCTCAGAAAGCAAGAAGGTTTGTTTCTGATGTCACACCAATTTGCTCCTCAGAAGGAAACAGGGGTTCTTAATTTAGCACATGGGTTAATTAAAGTAGAGAGGGCTAGGACAGTGAAAATAGACAGATGCTATATGTCTGTCTCTTGAAAAAATCTGGGGCTATTCACAGAAATTTATAGCTCTATCAGAAAATTTAGCTCTGAAAATTCACTAGTATAAAAGGAATATTTTTTTATGGTTCACACCATATTAAAAAAACCAACTCTGGAACATTATTCACTCTGGTTTATCTCAATCCACTGTCATCTACTAAAGAAAACCCAGGTCATATGCACTTAAGCATTTCTACATCATCTGAATTTACTCACCATTAAAGGGAAGAAACCTAGTAAGAAAACACTGCAATGATTTGTATGAGGCTAATAAAGAAACAAAAGATGAAAAAAGGCTTTGACATATGGCTGCTCTATTTCAGACAAGGGAGACAAAAAAAAAGAGAAGATAATTGAGAAAGGTATGTGAGTTCTGCCCCTACACCACAGTCCTATTTAAAGATACCATCTTGTGACCCCTTTTTCTTTCTTTCTTAACCCAGGAGCCCTGGAATCACCATCCCCTGGCTTGAAGGACCATATCTACTTGCAGAGTTCCAGTTTCACTTATAACACCAGAATCTTAATGTTTATTAAACCTACCATCTTTCTCTTTTTCAATTAAAGCTTTCACCATGTCTCTTTTAAACCCTCCACATTCTTCTTCATCACATCCCTTTTACCATACCACTCTTCCCCCTCAGATCTAATCATTAGCTGTCATCCTGGCTAAGAGCACCTTCTCTTCAGTTCTCAACTGAACCACAGCTCCAGCTCTTGATTCTGAAAGAGATTAAGAAATGCCCTTCTAGACAGGGTACAGTTACAATTTCAAAAACATGCAAAACAAACACTGTTTTCTGGGTTCACAGAAAAATATTTTAAAAAAAATAGGGAGAGCATAGCACAACTGTATTTGGATATTCTACTTAAAGACAGTGGTAATGATTTGGAAGATCAAGTGCAATAAGTCTGCTTTGAGATCAGAACTGAAGCATAAAGGTATCCAGGTATCCATTATATTTGGATAATTACATGGTATATCCAGTAAAGTAAAATCAAACTGTGCATTGCATGTAATATCTACTTTGTAATTAATTACATCTAATTCTTCCAGTACAGGAAGTTACAAAACGTGCTATCACATACTTATGCTATGAATTTCAATTTTAAATAAAATACATTTGACCCATTATAAAGAATTTAAGGCAGAACACCAGAGCTAAAAATGAAATGCAAAGCAGCTAAGACAGAATTTACAAAGGGCTGTGAACTCAAGCTCAGTACTCAAAAGCACCTGGACTATTGGCAAATGAGAACACATCACAAGTTGCGGGTAACAGTCCTCTAACACTGACAGTGTTAACTGGTGAGGCGTGTGTGTGTGTGTGTGTGTTTTGCATGTTTGTACGTGTGCAAGTGCCTGAGTACATGCACACTATGAGAGCTCTTTGATGGCATTTACTTGTCTGCTTTTTGAATTTTAGTCATGAAGACCTTGATGTCCAGAGACAAATCTTGGGATGATGAATGCCTGGTTCAAGATTATTCTTTGAATTAGATCTGCGGTGAATGAGGATAAATTTAGGTTTATGATATTACATTAAATATATTTTTCTGCAGATATGCAAGTTACAAAGTCTCATTTGAATATTTCCAAGTATGTGGTAGAGCAGACTAGAGTAATGTTTAAAATGAAAGCCTGTGCTGCCTTAAGCCAAAGAGGGCACACCAGTCCTGAGTTTCTGCTATCCATCACAGGAACCAGTCAGTGACTCCTCACTCACGCTGCTCACATGGGCTAGCATGGCACCAGGACACCCTGGCATAAGAAAGGGTCCCATCATTTTACACCACAAAAGTGACTGGACTCAGAAGACACAGGCCTCTTCAGTCAAGTGAGTCTCTTGATCCTTTTAAACGTGCAGCTGCAGAAAGTGGCTGTGGCACAAGAGTGAGAATAAAAAGCCTTGCCAACTTCAAGTATTCACTGAAGTCCAGCTTAAGCACACCAGTTAATTCCTGTAATTAGATGTTATATTTTCCCCTTCTACAGCTGCCTCTTCTTTGCACTTAGCTTCTTTTCTTCTTACTGGTCCACAGAAGCAATTGAAGTATGATAACTATATTTCAAAACATATTTTAACTTTTCACCACTTAGGCCTTTTCATATTGTTTGTAATCAACTTGAAGATCACTGTGTTACTGCTGTGCCCACATAATTGTTTTTGTGCCCACTCATCACGATGTCTGGAAGACAAATACAGCATGCGGACACGCTCAGCACATCCATTAATCCTGGTGGATTTTATGTCCCGCATTCTCGGTTGGTACAATATAGAAAATAAGATTTTCAGTCAGCACTTATGTCAGTGGAACAATATTGGGTTTTATCACTTAAAGATTAGATTCAATTCTGTAGCTCTATAGAACAAACAACTAGAAGCACTCCTGGAATACCTCTTCTCTTTGGATTGTCCCATGGATGTGCAAAAAGGATGATACCCTCCCTCTGATACCATCATCTTCAGAAGAATGCACCATTAATAAAGTCCTTCTGTGATGAATAACACAGTAGCTGTGTTGTAACACACCATAAGCACAAAAGTTTTTAAAGAAAGATCCACTATACAAATTCACCAGTCGTCTAAAGTTTAAACCTGTGAATGATTTCTAATTAAACACATTTTAGGTGATAAAATGAAATTTTCCCAGCTGCATTTCAGATGCAGCTTTCACTTCCCAAAGGCAAAACTGCATGCAAAAGAGGAAAAGAATTGACCAGATGTTTCACAATGTCACTTCACCCTACTGGGGACAGTATTTCCCTGGAGTCAAAGCAAATCTGAACCTTAGCTGGAAATTCAATCTAGCCTGCCAAAATCATTTTAATACTGGAACCAAGATAGCAGTCATATAAAGTATCAAATGAAAAAGAAGCACAAGAAAGAATGAATAGCAAATATTAAAGGCCTTCATTTATTTTACTGACATGACTGATACTTGCCTCAGTTCAATAAAACATATAAATAAAGTACAATGAGCACAGAGCCTTAAGACTTTTCACATGGTTTGTGCAGACTTAGGATTTCTTGTGAATTATGCAGAACAGTCCATTCAATACTTATCTTTCTCCTACACTTTTACACATCCAGGTGCATACCAAAATAATCCTTACCAACTGCCCTTTGCTCTCTAAATGTTGACACAAAGATGTTGAAATACAATTGTTGTTTCAATTGTATAAAACTGTTTAGCATCATTAGGACTCAATAAAAAACCCCATAGAAGAAGAAGAAAAAATAGAATCTAATTGAAATGGATAGACAAAACACATATAAAGACCCTTTTGGAATAAAATACTGTGTGGTTTTGCTTCAGGTTTCTAGCTCTGTTATGCCTGAACCATAGCATTAGCATTCCTCTCTAAGAATACCTAAATAAATTAGACATTTTAAAATTAGTTCAAAAGCAAATTAACTTCTCTGATTGTTAAATAAATAAATCTGAGAACTAGTATTCACTAATAAGTATCAACAGCTGAGACTCTGAAATTTCTAACTGGGAGAATTATCATGATAAGAATGCAGAGAAGGAAAGAAGCCTCTAGTTTACTGAATTGACTTCTAATTTACTGAGAAGACAGGATGTAGAGTTTAGTCTTCAAGACTTCAGTCTGGCATTTCTCACCAATTCAGTAAAAGAAGTTTTTTCACAGGTCCTGAAAATACAAATCTCAGGAAAATTTATCCTCATTCATATGTTCTGAAACCATTTATATATATACAGATCAAACAGATAAAGACCTAGTATGCCAGAACATATAAATATTTAATGGAATAATTATAAATATTGCATTGTTTATGACTTGGATAGAATTTTTTTACACTAGCTAAGGAAAATTACATTATGAAGCTGAGCAGCCAAGCCATCAAAACAGAAACAAGCATAGCTACAATTAATAAAGAGAAGTGTAAAAATATCATAAAGCTAAAACCTCTATAATAGAGATCTAATGTTGATCTTAAATTTCAATTCTGTATATGAATTAATGAAGAATAACATTATTTAATACCTGAAATTAACAACAGATTAACCACAGACTTAGTTAAGGCTGGTTTGACTGGAAAACCACTACACTATTCCACTATGCTTTATTGTCCCAGCTTTCCCATCTTCATCTATGAGAATCAGTGCCTTATTCCATGAGGGAAGAATTACTTGTTACAGTGACAACTAGTGCTGCAACAGTGACAACTACATTTGAATTTCTAAGACACAGAATGGTTTTCCATTTTAGGAAACATTCAGATGTTGCATCTAATAACTTAACTTCAGGTGAATTTGCAGGAACTGATGAGCACTTGATCATTACTATCTAAATCCAGCCAGTGTTGGCAGTTCTTGAAGCCCCACTGTGCTGTTTCATCAGTAATCAGAGCTGAAGCATACCACAACTTTCATACTTTACCTAAAAGTTCAGCCCAAAGATAAGTACATTTACTAAACACCATAATGAAAAGTGGAATGTTTGAAAAGGCCACAAGAAATGTCAAAAAAGACATTATTTGAACCAAACTGGCACAGCCACCATCACACTTTCCCCATGTTCTGATGGAAGTTGACCTTTCAAAATTCATCAAATCAATAGAAAAGGCAGCATACACCACATTTCTAGATTCATGCAATTCTTTGGTTGCTGTCAGAGCTTTGATTTGCACCCTTTAAAAATGGAATAATGCCTGTATTTTAATCAGAAAAAAAAATTCTTAAGGTTCAAGCAAATCTGGTGTTCAAGCAAATCTTATTTCACAATCTCATGTTTGAATTACTCGATTTTTTTTTTTAATGCAACGCCAAGGCACTTTTATGTCAAAGAAAGCAACAGTATCTCTAGACACTAATCATCATTCATTTCAGAGCCTGCTGTAGCTGAATTTCACATACAAGAAGGCACAATACAGAGGTCAAATGCTGCAGTGCTCTGCTCATGGCTCTCTTTATGCACAACAGATATAAGCCTTGGGGATATGTGTGAAATCTATTTAATGGACGCAGACTAAGAACAGAAACTGCCATCTGTTCCTCATATATATTTGGGCTTTCTGTAAGACACTTCCATTAGGCTATTGTTAGGCTATGACGAATCATGACAAGAAGCTCTAAAATCTGTCTCTGATACACCCCTGTCCTCATCATGTCTAAAACGTGCTACAAAACTCTTCAGCACCCTATCATGTGCCAAAACAACTTCCTTTCAGACTGTGATATCACAACAGTGTTTAAAAACAACAGAGGGAATGCAGCTTGCATTTTGGTCTTATTTAAAAAATCCATCACCAATGAAGGCTGTCATATCAACTTTTGCATATGACTGAAATTTATTTGAGGTCACAACAGCACTTCAGGAGCTCAGATCTGCTCTGTCAAACTTCAAGTAGCTTAACCAGCTTCTCTATGACTATTTCATTCTTAGGCTCCCATACTTCTCATCAATTCTCTCATTTTTGTCCCTGGATGCTTATTCACTCCAGCTCCTTGTGGAGCCCTTTCTGAGAAGGAACAAAGACAATGCCTCTCATGGTTATCCTTTGTTGTGATGATGTTTATACAATGAAATTTAAACTTTGTTGGTAAATGCTCAAAATGCATCTCTTTGAATGAACTGTTCATTCTTGTGAGATTTTTTTTCTTCTTATTCTTGAGAAAATAAATGCTGGGTGGAAGCCAGAATGGAATCAGCAAAGTCCTTTTGTGGGGATCATTGGGTTTTCTAAAGACAATATTTTTTTCCTGGGCATTCTCTGCATTAAAAAAGCTTGCTCCAAGCATGTGCCAGCTTTTTTTTCCACCATCTTTTGCTCTAGATGTGCCCTGTTGTGAATTCTACCACTCTCATGGCTCCTTCTCCCCTTGCCTCCCTCTTCTGTGTATTAAAGGCTAGATGACCTCTGTTGTTTTACTCCATCTTGTTAGTCTTCCTCTCAAAAAATTTCTTCCAAATTATTTAATTGGCAGAAAACATAATACTGTTACTAAATCTCCAGGACAGATCTGTGCATTGTATTCTCTCCACCATATCTGATTTGTCCAGGTAGACTGAAAGCTCTTATTACTGGCAATTCTTTTTACTCAAGCAGTAGCGACAATATAGGATTAATTTTTGGCAAATTCCTAGGAATTATTACATCAGAAAGAAGCAGCATGGGCCTCTGAAAAACTCCGCTGACAATAAACATTACCCAGGGACATGCTTCTAAGTACTGCTACCTAAATTGTCATCATTCAGTTCTTTACATAAAATGCCTCATGCAAGTCTAATCTGGCTTATTGTTTTGGGTGACAGGTTTTTGGTTTTTTCTTTGTTTTGTTTTTTTTTTTAAGGGGGTTTACAGATAAATTGGCAGCTTCCTAATTACAAGAAGCACAGTAGTAACAACTAGGACTTCTGATTACTATTTCTAAGGATAACTCTTTGGAAGTTTCCTGCAACTTTCCTTTAGCTGCAGCAAATACAAAACCAGATACATTGCTTTAAAAATGGAACCTGTGGACAGTGTGTAGGACCTGAAGTAGGTACTCCAGATTCAAATGGAGAAGGTTTCCTGGGTGATCAAGTCTCTCTCCTTGCTACTTCAGGCAATGTTTCATATGCTTTCATTCTTAAATTACCACAGAGCCACAGAATATTCTGAGTTGCTAGGGACCCACAAGGACCAGCAAGTCCCACTCTAGTGAATGGCCTCTACAGGGATTGAACCCATGACCTTGGCACACAGATGAGGAAAAGACAATAGGACAAGCAAGAGTTTTTACCACCGTTTGTCATACTGGAATATTTTTATCTTGCTGCTTTCCTAGGCAGGAACCTACCTCATCTGATATCCTTTTACCTGCTCTAGCTTTTATCCTCAGTAACTGAGATCCCACCCTGTAATTTCTCTCTCCTGTGCTATTTTCATGGATGACAATAATTTTGCTTTTTAGCTTTCACCCTGCACAGCCAAGTGCTTTTAGTATCTTCTCATTAAAGCAACTTTCCACTTCTAGAACCTTCTCCTGCTAAGCACGAGTTCAACCTTCTTGATTACTGATGGTCACTTACACACAATATTCCAGATTAAAACTTATCTATGCCTTTAAAATGGCATTAAATACCTGGCACTTTTCTTGCCAGATATAAATAGCATTCATCTACCTCTAAGCAATCCTATCTACTTTTGTTACAGTTTCCCTAAGGAACTGTTTCCCTTAGGCAGCATAAAGATGTAAAATCTAGTAAAATTTCAGATGGACTACTGCTTGGGAGTGACAAAATTGAACTGTTAACCAAAGTGGTACTTATATCCCCATAAGAAACCAAAAGATGTATTTTCAAATTCAACAATTTGAATAAAGTGTTTTTCTATTCTCAGCATGAGAAAAGGGCATTTTTTGATCATTCAATTATTTTCTGCCTTCAGAAAAAAATTATTTGTTGTTCAAATTTAATTCTAATGATCTCTGTAGGGAAATGTATCATTTAGGAGGCTCTACAGTCAGCTGCCATTCCCTACTATTGTCATTTCCTGCTTCTGCATGACTGCTGTAGTTCATAAAGTTCAAAGAGAAAAATAAAGTAAAAAGATACCAAGACTAAAGAAGTAAACCAACTAAAAGCCAGATGATGCTGAGATGTGTAACAGGCATAAGAAAAAAATCTTTCTACAACCCTCTTTTAAAACTGTAAGCAACATGTTCCAATAAAACAGCTGACTCTTGAAGTAGCTTTTTCTCCAAATTGCTTCTGAGAATGTTTATTATTATTTTAATCTAATTCAAGATCAGACTAACCTCAGAACTTCAGGATTGATAAACTCCACAAAATATGAAACAGGAGACATGTTGTTAAGCAGGGACAACAAAAAGAAGGTAAAAATACAGACAATTTGTGAAGAACTATTTTGAGGTGTTAACCCAGTCCATGCAATGAGAAATTGCATGATGGGATCTGCAGAAAAAAAAAACATTAAGAAATTGTGCTGAAAAGATATGGGATTAACAGGAGATTACCAACTGCCAGAATCAGCTCTGTCATACTGAATTGTAGGGAAGGCAAACATTCCTCCAAGAAGTCACATAAAAAGCTCACATGGCTATGAGGAAGAGAATACCACTGCAGAAGAGAATAATGAGCTCCAACTGGCAATCCAGCAAATAAAACAGCAAACAGGATTATTAAATAATTCAGGTTAGATGATACCCCTGGTGGTCATTCAGTCTAATCTCCTGCTCAAAGCAGGTCCTCTTAGAACAGGGTGTTCATCTTTTTGTCTGGTGAAGTTTTCGGTATCTCCAAGGATGGAGATTACACAATCCTCTCTGAGTGTATCTGTTTTGATATTTAACACTCTCACAATGGAGAAGAAATTAAATTTAAGAATAAGGTCCTATGAGAAAGGCTAATGTTTACAGCGATTTCCAGCAACCCAAGAAATCAAGTAAGGCTCTTCATCCAATCCCAGTATATAAAAAGTCCGAGAACCTGTGTCAATAATAAAGTAAGATGCCTTGTTCTAATCCTCATTCCTGCTTTTCATCTGCAAATGAATGATTTTGTGCTTTGCAGTATTACGTAACTTTTCTGCAACTCCAGATCATAAGATCACCTCTTACCTTCTATTATATTATCCTGAACTCCCAAATTCTTCCAAAAAGTCACAATATTTCTCATCCTAACCCTTGAGCACAAAATACACTCATTAGAATACAAAACGGTACTAATGGTGAGCTGTACAGTGCAGAGCGATGCAGAGTCCCCAGGCAGTGCAAAGGAGAGCTGCTTTATTGCAAAACCCAGGCCTTTTAGAGCAGTCAGGCCTTTATCAGTTACATAGCTTTAAATCATAAACATAATCTAACCAACTACCATACACCATGATGTGAACATGTAACGGTTATATAACTTGTTTTTCTACCTCTAACTCAGCTGAGTCACCTTCCCAGAGTCCTCTTCTACTTAGCCAAGGCAGCAGGCCTGAGCCATGATTTTACAAGGGTAACAAGGGCCTTATTTTATAATTTTATAAGGCTTTACCTATATGCAACAGTGAGCATCACTGATTCTCAAAGGTACTGCTGTACGTTCCCTGTTCATGATGTTACAGTACCACTGCTGCCCTCCCTTGTGGTAATTTCTCACCCACCAAGAGGTTTGCTCAGACTGATACAGAGTACATCTACTGCCTTATCCCTCTTTCCAACATCTGCATTAAAGGATTGTATAACACTGAGGTAAAATTTACAGGCTGGGGTTTTTTTTTAAAGCAGAAGATATGTTAACTTATAAACACTACCTGGGGAAGCACAACATTTCAAGAAACCTATTCCAAAGAGACCATATTTTCATCACAACAGATGAAAGAATTTTTCTTGACTTAATCATAAATTATAATGAGCAAATTATAATCAGTAAATTAAAGCAATACAGATGGGATGTAGAAAATTCACTTGCGACAGCGAATGAGATGTATGAAGCTGATTAATTAAATTATTACAGAACAAAACCAACTGTAAGACAAGAAAGGTTGATACATAAGACAAAAAATAAAGCTTATTTCAAAGGAACTTGCATAGGAACACTAAGTAGTAAAGCAGAAATATTCCCTAACATACTCTAGTCCAGTATTTGTGATTATAAATTAATTTGGACATTCACAACTGGAAATCTCTACATAAAAATAGGTTCAAGATCAGAGAAACACAAAATGTCCTATTATTTTGCTTAATACAAAGTGATTAGATACAAAACCATCTTACCTTGATTCAGAAAGAGAAAAAACTCCACATTTATTGGTTACTCATTAGTCAGGCTAATCCTTTCCCTATTAAAAAACCTCAGTATTATTTAACTTTGCCATTTCTGGTATTTTGTGGACCTAAAGTTTCTCAGTTAATACAACTAAAGGCAAGTTCATTAGGACTGCCTGCAGTACCCATATAGACTAAACTATCACTCATTCTCTTCTTATTCTGTCTCTAATACTTCTCCTAAGCTGTGTGCTCTAGTATCTTCTAGTAAACAATTTATCCATGCTTACTCAAAGAATAAAGATTGACAAGTCTACATTGCTGAAATTTTACTTTTCCGCTGCCAAATAGAAACATCTGATGAAAACTCAACATTTTGAGATAGGGATTGCCTTTCTCCATGCCAATCTTCTCAGGAGCTACATTCACTCTAGCATAATTCCTTTGGTGGATACTTTAGAGATATAATGACAGGTTATTACATCCAACATTCTCACAAGTTCAAGGCCATACACTGTCAGGTATAGATAGTGTCGTTCCTGGTTTTGTGCAGTATCTAACATATCCTGGACAAGAATACATTGCACACCATATTAGGACTATGTCAAGATAGAAAGATAGATGAAAGGACAGATAAAAATGATAGGTCACAAATGAAGTAATTATTGCTCCTAGGCCCTACTGGTAAAAACACCTGGAGCCTCAACAAATAACCTACAATTCAGACTAGATGCCTACCACCTTATCACACAATCTTTGAAGCTACTTTCCCAGTCTACCACTATGGAGGAGGATGCTTTAGAAGGAGGATGTGGTTCTGAAGATTTCAGATCTCTGTTCCCAAACCCAGAGAAAACCCAGGGCTGAGAAGGAGCAGGGGAGTTTTGTTTCTGTGAGGTGCTACTTCAGTTATAACTGATAATAAATTTTTTAATAATATCTGTCCTGAAGGAATAATTTTGATGACTCTCTTTAATCAAACTATGCATATCAAGGGAGATGCTATGGAAGGAAAAACGTCTCAAAGTATGTCTCTGTCCCTTGGTCTCAGTGACTACCGATAAATATCACACACATTACTGACAACCTGCACAGCAGTTTCAAAACAAAGCCCTCCTTACTGATGCTCCAAAGATAGAAATGGAGACAAAACCACAGAGAACAAGAGACTCTAAAAATTTTTATGGGAATGGTGATGGGAAAAAGAAAAACCATAACACAATATCACCTCTTTGTTTCCATTGCCCATTGGCAAACAAAAACTTCTCACAAAAGTGATAGGTTTCCTTCAGCCCACCCAGGTGCAAGCCAACTGTTTATGGAAAGTGTTCACAGATCCCTCAAATGTCCTTCACCTGAGGAGGCAGATGGTGGATTGTGATGAAGCAAAACAAATTAAAATCTAGGCTCCCTAAAGTGAATAACAAAATGTCTAACACTTCCTTTGGAACAGAACTTAGCTCCAACTTACTCATTTTAAATAAACTCCAGGAAATATACATAAAGAATTCTGTAGTAGTTCACTTTTCAAATCCATTAACTGTCTATTTGATCTCATTAATAATCAACTTTAGTTAATTCTGGCCCAGCAATTTTATGTGCCTGATGATTTTATGCATACAAAAAAAAAGAATAAATAATTAGGATGTAGAAGGATTACAAATGTTCAGTTTGCAAGGAATTAAAGTTGCAAGTGAATGCTTTTAATAATCTAGTTTAAATGGTTATTGATAATCAAAAGCATTGTAGAAAAAAAGCTATTTGAGGCTGTGTAATATCTGCTGTAAGGGACAGGATCCACTTAGGAGCAGCCTCATCAGTGGGCCCACACACACAACACATAAAATTTAATAAATCACACACTTTCTCTTTGCACAGCTGCTCATTCTATGGGTCCTGTGAACTCTGCATTATTTCCTACCCACAGTTTCCACAGACAGCACAAAACACACCACAACCCACACACCTGGCTACACCCCTGATATGGTGATTAAGACACCCATCCAAAAGGGGACAAGCAAAGAAAAGCTTACAGCTCAGCTCATCTGCTTTCCAGCTACTGCTCACTCTCCAAACACAGGCATAAACATCCTTACCTGGTAAGGAGAGGTCATGAGCTCAGTGGTGTGAGCTCTGCTTGGTTTTATCTGAGCATATTTCCCAGATCAGTAATTAACCAGAGGAATATTTTAATTGTGAAACCCAATTTTGCTCAAGGAAAAGATGAAGAGCTCTATTAAAAAGGCAGCAGTGTTAGAAATGCTGCCTTTTGTTACAGTACAAGAAACTGTGCCTGGCTGGGGTACATTTTTACATTTGAGAAATTTTTTAATACATTTTAAAAAATCCTCAACAACATAAATTAAGCTCTGTGCTTCAACTCCTAATTTCTGCAAAATTTGCATTTCAGTACACAAGGTGTGGTTTGGGATGTGGAACCAATGCCAGCCAGCTCCAAGATGCACCCAACACTAGCCAAGGCAATGATGGTAACACCTCCAGGATAACACAGTTAAGAACAGGGCCAAAACTATTGTGCAAGAGCAATTGCAGCTGGGGAGAGGAGTGAGAATATGTGAGACAAACAGCCCAGCAGGCACCAGTGTCAGTGGACACGAAGTGGGAGGAGGTGTTCCAGGCGCCACAGGTGAGATTCCCCTGCAGGCCATGATGAGGCAGCTGCTCCCCTGCAACCCATGGAGGACCTTAGGGAAAAGCAGGTGGATGTGCCTGAAGGAGGCTGCTACCCTGTGGAGCAGGCTCCTTGCAGGACCTGGGAACCTGTGGAAAAGGAGCTCCACGCTGCAGCAGCATTGCTGGCAGGACTTGTGGCCCCACAGGACCTTCACTGGAGAAGGGGAAGAGTGTGAGGGGTCCTCCCCTTGAGGAAGGATGAATGGCAGAGATAATGTGGGATTAGCTGGCCACAGCCCTTTCCCACTCTCCAGCATCATTGGGATGAAGGAGGTAGAGAACCTGGAAGTGAAGGTGAGCCTGAGAAGAAGGGTAGGGGAAAGGTGTTTTTAAAATTTGGGTTTGTTTCTCATTATCTTACTTTGATTTGATTGGTGATAAATCAAACTGATTCCCCCAAGCAGGGTCAGTTTTGCCCATGACAGTAACCAGTGAGTGATCTCTCCCTGCCCTTATCTTACCCATGAGTGTTACATTCTCATTGTCTCTCCCCACCCAGCTGAGGAGACAAGTGATAAAGTATCCTTGGTGGGCACCTGGAATCCAGCCAAGGCCAACCCACCGCAGCATATTGATTGTCTGGTCTCATTCTGGCATTATCAAATGGTGACAAACTTCTTGGCCACAGGGTTAAAAACTTCAAAAAAAACAATACTGAAAAGAATATATTCTAATTCAGCTGAAAGAGTTGTTCAGGACAGGACTTACTCTTGTGCCTGGGGAAATTTATAACAATATTCCACTGACTTGTTTTAAAGTATCATGACCAAGTCTTAAGTAATTAGGGTTTTCCACGTTCTGAGTAGCGCAGAGATGAGAAATAAATAATTTATAATACTCCTTTGACTGGACAGCTTCTATCCTATTTGCCCTCTCTCTCCCATTAGCTGTATTGACTCAATTAATCACAATTTTGACAATGAATGCTTGTCAATGCTTTATTTACCTGACAAAGCATTCATAAAGTAATTCTTTCAATATAAAGTTACATCTCTTTGCCAAAAAATTGGTTTTGCCTTTTCTCCCCAAGTATGTTGCAACATAACTTCCTTTCCCAATTTTCCTTAATCCCTCAGGGCTTGGCTGACAGAATCTCAAACACATATTAAGTCACCAACTCAGTTTCAGATGTTTATGTTGGTACATTCTCATTGCTTTATTTGATTATCCAGGTTTTGAAAGTTCATTCTAGAAATCTATCCTAGGCAAAAAATGCACTTGGATAATAACACAATCATTACTGCCACTTAGAGAACAGATATAAACAATTTAAATTATTCTTATTTTATACTCTCTATATTTTTCCTTCTGTCTGGCTTCAAAGAATAACTAGATTAATAAAATCACTGTTTTATTTGCCACTAGCTCAAATACTATCAGAAAAATACAATTTTTATCATAGGCCTACTTTTAACAGAAAGGGGCTTTTTGACAACTTACAAACATACACACTAAAATAGTTATCAGTCTATAATTGCATTTATGGAAAATTACTAAATCATTGAGAAACTACTTTGATTCCTGGAAGAAAAAAGTTAAAGTAAATATGAAACTCCAAAAACAGGTCACCATGTAAGTATGTCTATTCAATAAGATCAATGAAAACTACAATATTATAAATTACAATGGAGGTTAGTAAAACAAAAAGCAAGGAAAGCAGGACAGATCTAAATCAAACACTGTCAACACCCTTCCACCCTTTCAAAAAACCCCACAGGCAGAATGCATAAGAAGCCAGAGGTGCACTCCCAATTTCCGTGGTACATTCAAACTTTCAAGTTTAGGACCAGCTTTTTAGGTGCTGACATTTGGAAATGGATTTGGCTTATTCCTCTTACTCCCACTCTGCAGCATCAATGAAAGCACAGAAATATGAGATTCAGACTCAAGATAGTAGCACCGTGAACAGGATGACACACAGGGGCACATTTTGTCTAAAAAATACTTTAAAAAATACAGTACTCTTTCAGTAGCAATAGACTCCAGTAAAAAAAAAAAAAAAAAATAGATGTCTTCAGCAACATGAAAGCGATGTTGTGTCTTTTAGACACAACTGAGCACAGCTTAGCATGGACACTGAACATCCCTAAACTTGCTCGGACTCCAACAAATAAATCTCTAATGATACCCAAAAAGGAACATAAAATCTGTGCTGTATCAAATGTGAAACTTAAGAGTATAGCATAAAACTAAAACCTACAAAACCTGACAATAGCAGAATAAAATAGTGAAAAGACAGTTTAAAAATAATTTTGCTATGCAAAAGAAATCTCAATAATTCTAGTATTTGTTTCAAAGAAAATGTAGCATGCTTAGCAAGATTTTCTGTATGGCCTCATGCATGAAGCTAAAGAAGGATTTTATATATTTTAATCAAATTAATTCCAAATATTCTAGGTTATTATTTGATTTTTAAAAAATACATGGCATTTAATCTAGAAAAAAATTAAGTAAGAGAGCTCAGGTGTAGTGTCTGTGGTAAACTAAAATTAAATGAAAAAATTATAAAGCATTTTAGTTTGGTTTTTAAAACGTAATTTGTTTTTACATTTTAATGTACTATTCCCCTGCTCCTGATATGGAATAGTAGTTTTCAGTATCAACTAAAGCTCCTAATACTATTTTTCATTTATGAACTCCATATATCTTCTAGACAGTTCTTCCTTAGCTCCTTCATTATTGCTGAATTTTAATTCTGTATTTAATAACGGCATTGCAATTGTAATTTCAAGAGCTCTGGTGAAAGAAGTAATATGTTAGTTAATTAAAATAACAACCTATCTTGCATAATATAGAGGGAAGTTTTAGACAAGTTTTCAGCCCTACACATTGCTAAGTGTAAATTCATCTTTGTTAAAATATGGGAACATGAAAAATTCACTCATTATTATATTTTGTCATTTCATCTACCAAAACCAAGAAGCAATAGCCACATAACTTGTAATTACACTGTTGTTATGAATTATATCAGTGAGCCATAACAGAATGATCTCCTGAAAAAGAAATTACTTCAGCTTCAAAGCATATGAAAGCCAAAAATAGACATTGTTGTCTTCTCCTCAGCACATAAACAGACTGTCCCATGAGGGTGGGACTGTATGAAAATCAAACATTGCAAGCTTGCTACTACAAGTCAAATAACTAAAAGACAACAAGCAACTAAAATGAGGATTAGAACTATAGTTTGTTGTAAAAACCAGACAAACACAAAAGCCTCCATCAACAACCAAAAAAACTAAGAAGCTTTCCTGACATAATAATCAATGCTGAACATCTCCCCTCCATGTGCCACCCCTCAAAACAACAAACTGTACAAATTAAAATGGAGACCTTTTATCAGTTTAATAGTTTAATTCTGTGTTGGTGACACATCAAGACTGTATTGAGCTGCACTTGGTTAAATGACTGACCTAGGGTTTTTTGGTGCCTTCGCTCCCAAGCATTCCATGAGGATATAATTTTAAAAAAATATGTTGTAGTAGGTAGAAGACATCAAAAGACATTTTTCTATCAAAAATATCAAGACCCAAATCCAGAAACCACATACACAAAGCACCTTCTTGTACAAACCCCAAAAACTGAATAGCTGATTATTAACTACCTGGAGTTTGGACTTTACTGTAATATAAGAAGCAACAAAATCCTGAATGAACACACATGAATAAAAGAAAATTACTGCAATTTTTCAGCAAGATACTGCTAAGCATTAGCAGAAGCTTTTTTGCTGCTGGTTAGTAGTCATGCACAAAATAATGGCATCTGTAATGAAAATCACTTTCCCACTGTTGTCTTCAAATGCAGAGTAAAGTTTCAGCAGCTTGGAAATGTTTTCTATTTTATTATCTCAAATTGGTTCTTTTTCACTGCAAATAGGATATGTTTTTTAAAAACCCACTGAATAATCAATGAAATAGGAAAATTTGTGATATTGTTGCACTACTTTAGTGGCATGCCAAAATACAGACTTCCACGTAGTGCTGAATTTATTACAAATGCCTTGCATATTAAATTAATCCTAAATTAAACTGAATTTTAGTCTTAATGAGAAAAATGCTGTTATTAAAAATATTAATTTCACTCTCATATTAATAAAAGAAAAACCAAAAAGCAGCAGCTAAGTATTTGAAATAAGGTAAATTTGGGGACGCAGGGGGGAAGAAGTAAATCTAAGAGATCAACTCTTCAAAAAATGAAAACACTTTATATAGGTGTCTTAGATTAATTAGGAAGTAGTTTGTGATGTAGACTCTCTCTTCAAATGAGAGACCAATCAGAACCTTTACTCCAGTACAGACTTGCAGCAGTATTTTCAACTTTCAACTCAGGAGTTACTGCATTCAAACATGGTAATTCCAGATTCAGATAATTAGCAATACCCCAGCAGAGAGAGTCAGAGACAAGAAATAAGCACCCAGAGGGTGGAGATGGAGACAAGGAGCCCCAATTCATTGCTGGTGCGAGCAGTGGTCACAGCACGTTTTCCTACAGTCATGCTTCTCTCCTACCCATGGATCTGGCAGAGGGGAGTTGTGAGAAGTTCTTTAGGAAAGAGGTGACCACAGTTCCCCAAAAGAAGCAAAATGCCTGGCAGTAAAATTTGAAGGCTCAAGAGGGACACAAACAACCATGATTGCCTCATTAGCAATGTGATAGAGAATTCAGTTACTCTGGCTCCGTGCTCTGCTCTTGTTGATTACAATCCTAACTATTTTCATCTAATACCAGCATGGGTTCAACATCACATCAAGCTAGAGCAGTGCTTTCCTTTTAGAACAGTTAACTTGAGCTGCTTACACAACAACAACAAAGAGTCTTCTTGGACTTTTTAACTAATTATAATAGCAAAAAATCCCTGCTGGGAATTTGTTCCTCAGAAAATAAGCAAAGATTCTTTCTTTATCTTTTTCTCTTTCTGATACAGACATGGGTAATTTTTATTTAGCTACATTTCATGCAATCAGGTATTCTGCACAATTTCAAGGCTGGCCACTGTGCATGCAATGTGATGACCTTCTAGTATTAGCTCTCTAAAACATTGGCACTAAACTGTAGAATGATATTTACAACACACCTCATTATATATAAAAAGAGAGATGGATAGGAGAGCTCAACACTTTCCCACTGTTTTTGACCTTGAACAAAGCCTAACACAGAATGTTTCCTGAGGACTGAGGAACAATAACCAAAGGTTAGTTGTTTTTTCCATTCTAACTCCAGCTATTTTGTATTCCTAATTTGCCACTTATGTGTAGGAAGAGAATCCCACATTAGAGGCATTATTAATAAAAGGCCATTCAGCATTCTTGCCTCACTAGATAGCAAGACACATAGGAAGTCCATTAAGCTTGAATATGTCAAACAAATGTCCCTCTTCATTGTCACATTATTAGCAACAGTATGAGTTCAAAGAATGGAATTACCTGAAACCTGGAAGAAGGGGAAAAAAGGTACATACCATGATCACAATGGATTGCTGGATCTGGAGAGCAAAGGCGAGGAAAAGAGAAGATGCAACAACAACAAAGATTTTTATGAGGACAATTTACTTTCCATATGAAATAAATTAGTTCCAAATAAAAGGTTGCATTTAGAAAATGGATGTTTACTCTGATTTTTGGTACTGTTTAAGCACTGCACCTGTGTGACTCCCAAAGAAATTAAAAGCAAACCATTTGTTGTTTGTAGATAAGTCTTTGAATTTGATTAAATGCTTTTACTACCTTCAGTATTTCTTTAAAATAAACTCATCTTGTTTAAAAACAGTGAAGCCAGAATTTGTGAGCTAAGATTCTAGACAGCAGTTCCAGTTTACTTCCAGATGAAAGATATCATAGAAACAACTAAAACCTAAATTTTTCGTAAAGAATCTACAACTAACTCATTCTTAGAATTGGTTCATACATGTTATTTATCTAATAGCATACTAGGTCAATATAAATAGGGAAAACTTAAAGAATTTTTTTTTATTATAACACACAAATACTCCACAAATATATCAGGGTGACAATGAAGATAATGCATACAACTTTAATACCATAAGACAGCTAATTAAACTTCAGTCAGGCCCACTGATAATTCCTCTATCTTGCAATATTGCTCCTCTATCTGAGCAATATGGTTGCTCAGATAAGCTTAAGGATAAACCAGTTTGGTACAGCAACAGATTATCCAGCTGATAGGTCTTCGATTACCAAAGGATTACAAAAAAAAGCAAGTCTATGGTTGCTGAGATCAAAAAGAGATAACCTACTCCTTTGTAATTAGTGCACGCCTTCAGGATACGTTTGTGCCAACACCACTGAGCTTCTCAAACAGTGTTAAACATCCCACATTTAACATTTGCCAGTTTCATTCCCCTGTGGGAGGGTACATTTTTTTCTACCTTTTTCTTTTTTTGCTCATATCAATGGGACTTTCACACTGTGCATGGAACACTGCAGACAGCTCTATGAGACCCAGATTTGTCTGAGGAACTTGTGAGAATATTGTATGCACCTTTCCTGACTACTCAGATTAAAATTAGACCATACTGAGGTATACATACTAATCCCATATTTGTGTACTGTTGAGATCACTACAGAAACTTCACTACAGAGCTCTTGTTTCTTGATATTGCTGAATCAAGAAATGCTCGTTAAACACTCAGTATGCACCTCAGTGGTGTTATAAGAAAGTAAACAGAAAATACATTATTTTGGCTTATTATTTACACTTGTGTAAAGCATTGTGAAGGTGGTAGTGACAATCTTCAAAAAAGTAATTTGCTGAACTGCACAGTAGCCCTTTCCAAATCCTACCTGTCCTTGTTATGTATCATCTGATGTAAAACTGAGAGCTAAGACAAAATTCATAACATAAATACAGCAACACAGATACAGCACATCAGTGCAGATGACTGCACTTCAGAGAAAATTTATCATGCACATTATGCCTGAACAGCTCATTCAGGGCAAAGGATGACTAGCAGAGGAGGAAATTATTGTATTGTTTCAATAGAAAGTAAATTACCACAGTTAGAAAAATCAGAAATATCATCAACTCCTCCCTTTTTTAAACCGTGGTTAAGGGAAGAAAACATCCTTTGAAACAGTCTTGATAGTCAACTGTTACACAGCTGTTGATTATTTCAGAT
This sequence comes from Emberiza elegans, assembly GCA_024865655.1. NCBI lineage: Eukaryota > Metazoa > Chordata > Aves > Passeriformes > Fringillidae > Emberiza > Emberiza elegans. Next base: position 18,236,878 of record JALJVW010002597.1, on the reverse strand, counting down.
GGGAGATGAAGGAAAAATAGTTTTTAAATTTTCTGATCTGTCACTGTCTTTTCTAAAATCTGCACGAAGCACTCACCACTACTTTCTTTTGCAACAGAAGACATAATTATCTTAGTTAAAGCATCTTGCTTTTAAAGAAAAAAAAATTTCCTTGGCTCAGTATTCTACTGACTGAGTCATGGGCAGCACTGTGTGCATTTGACTTGGCCACTGTTCTACAGAGCATCAGTGGGTACAAGTAGCTAAATTATCTGCTGAAACACAGCAGACCCTTCTATCCTGGGCTTTCTACAGAGCTTCTAAGTGCTGCATGTAGGCAGGTGACCTCAGTGCCATTTGAGAGCCTAGGAAGCAGTCCTTCCTTTGTGCACCAGCAGAGCAGAAAGCCTCTTAGCCTGTCATTTTCTCTTTAAAAATAAAACTTAAGAAAAATAAAAAGCACATAAAGCAAACCCTTTGCATCAAAGCCCTCAGGTGACTGAAGATCCAAAATACAAGTGAACTTACTAATGGTAAAGCTTCCCTCCCATTGCTTAAAACTTAGCATTCCAGCTGTATCAACTACCCTAAATCTTTATGCAGCAGTGAAACATTTTGAAAAGTATTTCTTGGCATCTTGCCCTTCAGCACAAGAAAATTTGCATTTTTACATCATTTCTGCCTGTCAGCACTACAATATTTTAATGGGTTTTGCAGCTGTGGGGAGAATTGAGAGCTGGTCAGCGGATTCTTATGGCAGACTGCTGAGAGACAAGCGCCTGAGGGTGCTGAGGCAGGAGAAACCAGCTGACCTGACCAGTCTTCACACTCCAGAGAAAATTCAAACAGCACCTTTCACTTCCAATGAGTGTATCAAAACAAAGGCCCTTCCTGATCCATGGGCTCTGTGTATCAAGGAACATAAAAAACCTTACATTTTTTTTTCTTGCTCTTAACAAAATAAGCAGCTTTCTGTAGGAACTCATCAAAGAACAAAAACATAGCCAATTGTAACTTCCACTCCCATAAGCTGCACTTAGTATATAGGGTTTAAGTCACAGATCCAGTAACTACTGCAAGTAAGAGCAAAATCAGAGAATCACAGGGTCCCAAGTCTCTCCTGGGGATGGGGACAGCAGCGTGGCTGACTTAAAGGTGCTTCTTCAAAGGACATTACTTAAATGTACAAGTGAGGGGCAGAGTGAGAGGTGGCAGCAATGCCAGGAACTAATCAGCCCATGGAATCTCTCTGGAAGAGCTTCATGCTGAGCCAGAAGAGTACTGCAGTACCAGGAGCTGCCATTCCACGGGGGAGTTACCCAGCATCTGGATGCCCAGTTTCAAAGTGTGAATTAAGTTCAGGAATCCAAGTTTAAGTAGGGGTTAAACGCACTTCCTTCTGCTTAAAGCAGAATAGCAAATCTTCTCCACAGTGTCTCTTGGTTAAACACTAATCCTACATATTTTACCCCAAAAGACATCCCTTGGCCAACCCAAGAGTCTGTCTTGTTTCAGTCAGTACACCTTATTAAAGCCTACTAATTGCTGTCACAAAATATAATCCTTCTCAGGTGTAAGAAGAGCCGATATATTTTGATTTCAAGTCTAATAAAAGTGGCATCACATAAGCATATTCACTGGATTAACTATCTTATGACACAGTCTTCTAATAATTACACCAAAACTAATTAGCCAAATTCTTGTCTTAACATAATACTTAAAACTGTGAATTCGTTTGATATTTGCAGCTCTGTGGCCAACACAGATTTATCCTCCAGACACTCTCAGTCTCCAAATATAGACTGGAGATAGCTCATCTAGGCAGGGAACACGCATGTGTGTGGGAGGCAGTCTGGAAACATTCCAATGAATGGAGTTGATGCCACTTTCTAAACCACTGGGGGATAGGGAAAGACCACAAGGAGGCCTGTAATGAAAAGCCCAGGGGAAGGATAAGCACCATTAGAATCTCACAAAGCCAAACACAAATGCCACGGTAAAGAAGGAGAGAAGGAAAACAAGTTACAGATGTCTGTCAAGGAGAAGAAAAATAAATTTTTAAAAGTGCAAGAAATAAGAAAGCAATGAGGAAACATCTTTATCGCATGACAAGATTCAATCAGTGTCTAAGCCACGAAAAATGAAATACACGCAAGCAGTAAGATTAACTGCTTCAAGTCAGAGTTTGTAGATAAAGCATTAACAATTTAACACACCACCATCCATTATTCAGAACATCCACACTCACATGAAAGTTCTTGAAACCCAGTTTGTTTCTCAGGTTTGATGTTAATGAGAGGAATGGTATTCCCTGCATTAAGGCCTGCCAGTATCCTGCCTATGTGACAGCCACAGTGCCTCTGTTGTTTTCGTAACTTCAAGGTGTAACATCACTCAGTGCTTAAAAAAAAAAAGAAAACCTCACCCTTGTAAAAAGCAGATCTGTAGCTCACATTATCACATTGCAGACAGCTAGGTGCTACATTGAAAAATAAACTACAAAAACATGAGGATCCTGAGGATCTGAGGTGAATTAAAATGAAAAAAGATAAGGTACACTTTGCAAAACTTCTACTACAAAAAAAGAAACAGTGACCCAATTCTGTTGAATTTAGAATAAGAAATCTATCTGTCATGTCTGTTTATTATCTAGAATGCCATATATACCATTAACCAAGAGGCACTACATCATTTAGTTTTCTATGTTCACTACCATACAGTAATTGAAGATCTCCAAGATATGCTTATCAAAAAACCCACACAACTGCGTTGTCTACATCTTTCAAAAGTTTATGTTTAATCTTTAGACATAAAAGGACAAGGACACCATCAGAACAGAAACTTTTTTTAAAACCCAGTTTTAGTTACCAAACACACTATTTTACCCCTCCCACTTCTTAGTTTTGAGAAAGGACCAGGCAATTTCCATTTAATTTAATCTCTTTTTGCCCATTAGCTTTCTGACCCCTTACCAGGAATATGAAAAGGCTGGCCTAGTTTTATTCCTGTACTTCTAAATATCTTCAGTTTGATGCCACAGTTCTAACATATCCCCAGTTTATACACAAAAGCCCCTTGTACTACCAAGGTTGCTTTCTCAACATCGTATTTGTTCATAAATTCTTAATTCTGAGCAGATATTTTCAAGATTGCTATCTACAAATGTTATAGAAAAAGTAGTCCAAATACAGTAACATACAGCAGTTTGGTCCATGTGAGGTGCCTGTTTCCTGACTCCAGGCGATGCACCTAAATGGCAGCTCGGCAAGCTCTGCCCCCAGCGCACTGCACGCAGCTTCTTTGCTGCCCTCCTTAGGTGAAGCCACTCTTGCCCCTGCCATGGCTAAGGAAACCCAGCTGCGCACTTCAGGGAACAGCCTGCATGTGCATCAGTCAGGAATCAGGAGCTGAGCCTCCCCAGCACAGCAGTAAGTGCTCGCTTGGTACCTGTTTAGTCACTGAAAAAGATCTCAGCCTCTCTCCTTTGTTTGTACCGTGTTTAAGTCTTGAGTAAATACCATTACCATGACTTTCAAATTATGTAAAACTCGACAGCTGAGGAATTTAGTTAGTCCTGTACAAAGCCATATAGCAGCCACATGAGCCCCTCATCAGCTGTTATGCCTATTTAGCTCTTTAAAGCAGCAGCCCATTCACTGTTCACCCATCTGTAAAACACACTAAAATATCCTAACATAACAACTTTAAAAAGCCTCTCAGAAGAACAACAAATATTGCATAAATAGTCCTCTCATATACGTTAATTAGTTAACCAGATGTTTTTATTTTATTTCTACATGCAGTTTATGACTATGTTCATATTAAACCTTTTTATAAGGCTTGAATATGCCAAATTATTACAGGCTTTTTTTTTTTAAATAACAGAATTTATGTTGCCTTTTTATTTTCTTCCATACAACCTCTGATCTTCTTATATGGACACTTTGTAACTGTAAAGAACAACACTAATTTGGACTGAATAATCACATAAGCGCAAGAAGTGGGAATTTTATTGCTACTATTTTTCTTTTGGCTCATGCCTCTTCCTAAAGGCCCTGATTATCCTGGCATGACTTGGAATGGATAAATGTGTTAGCTTATGGTCGCAGAAACCAATCAAGAATCAAAATATTATTTTTCCTCATAAATAAGCATGATTTTATGGTGTTAATAATTGAATGAGAATTTTCTAAGTAAGAGCTCTCTTATCCAGAATAGAAATTAAATTATATTCTATGATGCTGGCATTTACACAATCCAACAATACCCTAAACTTAATTAACGCCCTTCCTGTCCAGCAAGAACAAACAAAACTGCTTTGCAAAACAACGAAGGAAAATTGAAGGTAAAAACTTTAGTCAGCAACTATGTGAAATCAGCACTGCAAATTCAGCAGATATAGTCAAGGTAGGAACAGTAATAAAATCCACAGATGAAAAGAATAAAGTACCTAAAGTATCCATTCCCAAAGGACACTGCAGTGCTCAAATTACAGAGGCAAGAATCTATGGAAATGTTCCAGGACTCCTTAGGAGTACTAAGATATGTTTAACTATGGTCAGATGGTTTTATGTGGTATCTATTTGTATTTCTCCTTTGTTGTTGTTGGTTTAATTTTGGTTTTGGTTGTAGGGTTTGTTTGTTTGTTGGGGCTTTTTTAATGGTAATTAAGTTAGGTCCATCTAGAATTGCATCTGATTAAAAATGCATCTTTAAAACTTGTTGCATTCAAGTTAAAACCAGGGAGAGGGAAAAGGAAAATTGATGAGTACATTTCTGGCCAAGATGAACAGAGTCAGGAACCTCTTCCCCTAACAGACACAAGCCATCTAGATTGATAAAGCAGTGTTTTAAAAACACCAAAGGAAAAAAAAAAAAACCCAAACAACCAAACACCTCTTTAGGTCTTAATAGAAAACATTAACTGACTTATTGGTATTTACCCAATGGAATTTTTTAACAGTAAAATCCTGACTCTCAAGAAAGGTCTGAAAATATAAAACCCCTCTCAAATATCAGAAGCACATTTTTCTCTGGAAATTCTACCATGTGTCTCTGTACCATGTGTACAGAGCAGTACCTCTGACACAGGATCAGCTGGCTGCCCATTTTAGGTATTTGTGTGTCTCTTCCCAAGAGCAAATTGAAAAATTCACTGTTGTCTCCTCTCTAGTCAGTCCTGAAGAAGTCTTTTCACATGCAAACAGATGTGCCACTAGGGAAAATAATAGATTGCCTGTTGTCATACAGAGGTTACATGTCTACTGTTTTCCCATACCATTCCCCAAAGCTGCTGTAGTGATGGATTGCCTCCAGTTTTGTCAGTCTGTCTTGGCCCAAAACTGGGAGGTCTATAGGGATATCTTTGAGATGGCTCCCATGGATTTATGAAACACAGCAGATGGGGCAGCTCTTGCAGTCTGTCACTGTCCCACTGGCACTGGCTGGCCTTCGATGAGACACTTCCACTAGTCCAGCACTTCAGTCTCCACTGGCCCAAATACATCACCTCAAGTATCCTCTAATGCATTTATTGAACCATACTCTCCACCAGCATCTGCAATGAACTGTAAAACATGCACTGCCAAGCTGATACAAGTGACCCAAAACTGGCTGAGAAAAGGACTAGGGTTTCTGACAGTGTTTGAACAAAATCCAAATCACGGCTGTCTGCCTGATGCTGGTGACACATTCATCTTGCCTTAAAATGTCATGATCAGTGACAAAGCTTATGCATGTTCATATTTTGCTAAAATACTGGTAAAAGTGCATTTTTCTCCAGTACTCAGCCAGTAGAAGAATTCTAAAAATCATTCAAGCCCAGCTAACTTGAGGAGCTATTTCATAAATGACAACAAAGAAAATTTTTAAAAATCACTTTATTTCTCCAACAGGTTCTTTAAAGAAATATTTTGATAAATCAGTGAAAATCAATTAACTCTATACCTGTGAAACTGACAGAAGATATCAGATACAATATGTGGTCATATATATGAGTGTCACATACTTATTCCAAGAGTTACAATCAGATCTAGAGTAAAAAGTTAAAGCCAATGCTTCTAATGTGCTATCAAATATCCATCAAAAGTTTAGTCTGAGGCAAGATGAATCCTCCCCCTCATGTCAGAAGGCATGCAAATCACTGATGGTGCTCAAAAGAGCCATTTCAACACTTAGTATGTAAAGAAAGCAGCTTTAAACCTACCACATTGTGATGCTGTCAGTCATAAGAACTCTCAGCTGTATCATAATTTTGAAATAATCTTATTTGGAAAGGACTGGTCATTAAATAGAGAACAAATGACAGATCTGCATCTGGCACATGGCAAAGCTGGTTTTGTGCATTATTTTTTTTTTCAGTCTGGTTGACAGGAAGCAAATTAATTATGGGGGAAAAAAAACAACAAAAAAATCCCAAACCCTAAAACATAAAATGAAAAAATACTAATGGTAATGAAACATTTCTCCAGTGCATTTTTTACCCTTGGTCAAGACAATTGGATGTGGGTTAATTGAATAAAGGAAGCAAACTCATACCTTCCTGATTAACACAGGTGATTGACATCTTGCAGCCTTGCAACATTCAAGAGCAACCTGTATTTGAAATGTTACTCACAACGATGCTCTGACTAACTAGAGAAATCTGGACATAGGGACACCACACCAGAGACCACTGAGACGTGACTTTGGCTTCACCTAGACTCCCCCCACGTGTTCAGAGGAAAACAACAGGAAGAAAATCTTCAGAACAAAGAAAATCCCCAAACGTTTCCCCAAAGGCTGTCTTCCTGGAGATGTAAAGAGCATCTGGAAAAACCAGCCCTAACAAACCCAACCAGCAGCTCTCCCTGACGCCTCCCAGCAGGGCATTAACCCCAGGAGCTGCTGCCCTCGGGCGCAACCTCGGGCCACCACAGCAAAGTGGCTGCAGCAGCAGAGCCAGAGCCAGCTCAAGCCCACCAGCTCTGCACCAGGCTTTGGGCTTCAGCAGGCACCACACCTGCTCCCCCTTGAACGCCACACGGCCCCGGCGCTCGGAAAGGCAGGCTCAGCCTCCTACTCAGCAGGTCACACAAATCATCCAGCACGATGCACTTGCACCCCTGATGAGTATTAAATCACGCAAGCCCAGAGGACACTCACAGTGCTGTCCTAGGATTAGCTGCAGAACCCAATACATCTAATGTAACCTGACAGGATAATAAGTATCTTTTTCATATACTGCTCTGAGGGTGGAGAAGCAATTAAAAATAAATGGTGTCACTGGAACAGGTGCTTGCTAGGATCTGAGGCAAAGTCAGCTCTGGCTGAACGAACAAGTCACCCTGAAATGGAGCATGAATTCAGACAGACTCTACTACAATTTTTAGCTACTTTTAATGCCTTTCCCACAAGCAAAAGGAAGAACAACTTATCAGGGAGCTGGATAAGCTGGGTAGCTATTCTCACCAGGCAGAATAAAAACTTCTCTGAAATGTCATTAATCGGTTTTCAAGATCATGAGAATGACCAGTAATTTTAGATTTAATAACTCTGTTTAGTATAGCCTTACAATCTGGTATAGAAAATGACTTCAGAAATCTTTTGAGTTCTGCTCGGATGAAGTAATTTCAGTCTCCTGAAGACATTAAGGTGAAAAGAGAAAAGAACAAATTAAGCTGAGAAGGGAGAAAGAGAGGGAAAAAAAAGAGAAAATAAAAAGATTTAATCACAGAAAAGCTACAGCAAACTACACAGGAGATAGGATACTCTAATACATTAATTGCTCCTTTGTCATCACCTGCATTATCTAGGAACCTTAAAGTAACTGGAATTTGATTTCTATTAGCTTAGAACTTTTTCTCTGATATCAATTCACAAATTGTAAGTCATAAAAGGAGAAATAAACACATACTTTAAAGGTAACTTCCAAGAACATAAAACATGTTAATCTCTGCCTTACATCCTAAAAAAAAGTATCATGGCAGGAAAAGCTGCCTTAAGGAGACTCTAAAGCCCTCTGTCCTAAACTCCACAGAAAATAATTCTATTTAACAGAACAAAGAATAGGAAAAATAATAGGTTTGTGTGTTTGAATAAAATTAGTGGAAGCCCAGACCTATTTGATATAATGTAATTAACCATTAACTATCTACTGAGAGTAATGCAGACAGAAAAAAATCTACACAATCATGAATTTTGTCACTCATTTTTTTATCTGTGAAGACACTCTCTACAGCTGAAAGTAAATGCAAAACAATTTAAAAACACTTTGCTTTTTGTATTTTGTGCTGAAACACAGGGAAAAAAAATGTAGTCTGTACAGGTACTGTACTTTTAATACACTAGCTTTTCCATTGAAATGCATTTCAAAAAATGAAAAATAAAAGGTAGGAAAAGTAGAACTTCTTATGCAAGTTTTTGATTTCCTTCCCTGGTTTCAGATTTTGAATGGATTTGCAGGAGGTACACCAGGGCTTTGCAGTCCCCAGCCATAGAACTTCAATTGAAAGAGTATTCCTTCTTTGGATGCAAAAATAAAAATGACTACAAGTAGAGATCATCTGAAAAATTAGGAGGTTTTATAGCTCATTCTCTGTATCACCCCAAACCAAGAAGAAAACAGAATTGTTAAGGTTGGAAAATTAGAATTGTTAAGGCTGGAAAAGATCTTAAAATCACAAAGTCCAACCATTAACCCAGCACCATTGTTAACCCTGTCCAGGGCTAAACCACATCCCTGAGCCCTCTATTTATATCTCTTTTAGATACCTGCAGGGATGATGATTTGACCAGTTTCCCATGCAACTTGTTTCAATGCTTCATAACCCTTTCAGTGAAGAAATAGTTTTTAATATCCCACCTGAACATCCCCTAACACAACCTGAAGCCATTTCCTCTACCACTTGGCATGTGGGAGCAGAGACTGACCCTCACCGGGCTGCAGCCTGTTTCAGGTGGTTGAAGAGAGCAGTAAGGTCAGCCCAGAAACTCCTGTTCTCCAGACCTCAATGTCCTTCTTGCAGTGGGGGCCCAGAACTAGACACAGCCCTCAGGTGTGGCCTCACCAGCAGAGTGGGACAATCCCTGCCCTGGTCTTGCTGGCCACACCATTGCTGGTCCAGGCCAGGATGCCATCAGCCCCCTTGGCCCCTGGGCACACCCTGGCTCATGTTCAGTTGCTGTAAAGCAGCTCTCCCAGGTCCTTTTCTGCTGGGCAGCTTTCCAGCCACTCTGCCCCAGCCTGCAGTGCTGCAAGGGCTTGTTGTGACCCAAGGGCAGGATCCAGCACTTTGCCTTAGTGAACTTCATACCTTTGGCCTTGGCCCATTGATCCAACCTCTCTAGATTCCTCTGCAGAGCCTCCAGAAGATTAACACCCCTGCTCAAATCGGTGTGTCTGCAAACTGACTGAGGGAAGACTTGATGCTCTAGTCCATCATGTTGACAGAAAGCATTTTTATGCCAAGTGAAGTAGTTGTTTTGTAAATAGAAATCTTCAGTTGCTCTTTACCAGGCTGTTCAAAATCTGAGCATCTTGTTCTGTTTAGACATTTAACTATTATGCTTGTCATAGTTTGTTTATTAAATAGAAACCAGTCAATATAAACCTTGCTATGTTCAGAACCCACGCAGCACACAGAAAATCTCCTCCACAATAAGCCAGGGGCAAAGCACTTCCAAGGTAAATGACTGCAAGCATGTGCTGCAGTATGCTTATTTAACAGTGCTGCAAAACCCTACTTAGTGAAATAGCAGAGTAGTTGAAAGAAAGATTTATAAAGCAACAGAAAAAAATCAATTGTGGGCCCTCTTTCACAACCAGAGAATAATCATCTAATGAAATTGAAAGCAATGCATGCAACACACAGTAATTGTTCAATATAAGTAATTATTGTATGCAACTAGATTTAATCTCTAAAATTCAGTGTTGTTGGGTACTGTGTAATTCTAAAGCTCTGCACATCAACAGGAAGATTCAGTTCCTCTCCAGGATACCAATCCTTATCCAAAACAATCCAAACAATACCTAAAGAAATCACAAACACTGCTCAGGTATCATGGCCTACTTGTTATAGGGCAGCACTGGTCAAAGCCTCCCTACAATCAAGAAGTGAACTAAATAGGCTTTGCCACTCCTGTCATAAACAGGACAGCAAATTCTTCCATCGTAAATCCAAACACAAAAGAGCAAGTGCCTTCATTATATATGACTCTGAGGAGAAATTACCAAATCAGCATCACTGGAACAGAATGCAAGACAGAATCTGCCTTGAAAATACACACAAACAGAAAGCAAGAAAATCCTTCCAATTATCATCAGAGTAAGGCAATATTGAAAAAATTCATGACAACAGTTTTAGTTCTAGCTTGGTAAGTACAGAAAGTAGCTACCATTGCTTCCCTTTTTCCCTTGTTCTGTAGTCCCTCTCAAGAGGCAGGGCCAAACCCACAGCCAGAGGTAAGACTATGCCAGCTGCTGCCACTGCTTCAATGGATATTGGAAACAAGGAGACAAGGATAACTAAGGGCATGTGCCAACTCTGTAGGATCCCTAGCATGCCTATCAGCACCAACAAGCAGGAGAAGAGGCTCAAGTTGAGCCTCAAACAGCTCAAGTTACCATTAATAAATCAAAACAACCTTGGTTCAAATAGTTTGAGTAGCAGAGACAATCTCTTAATAGTTGTCATTTCTTCTGTTTCCCAAATTGCCATTTTTAGAGTTTATCCATCAATTCCAACAAAGTCAAGTAAGTCTTAACTGACACAGAGTTACATCAGAGGCTAGCCAAGATTTATTCACAATAGATCAGCCATTAAAATGTACTATTTTCAAATTACAATAATCTAATTTTATAGATTCAGTGTCTAATGGACCCACAGCAAGACAGGCAACATTCCCAGACTGCTGAGCATATCTTCTTAACCAGTCTCATCCATCAGGGCTGCCGAACAACATTACTGTGGACGTCTCAAGAGAATAATTTCCATCACACACCGAGCACAAACTGCAAAGCCTCAACTTTTCACAGCCACTGCTACTTTTTTTTCCTTTAATTTCAATCCGTTGACATTCCTTTTAATAGGATGGGTAGCATCAATCTCTCCAGCAATCAGAGAAGATATGCAAAAAAGCTTGATTTCCCATTCCCTGACTTATTTTTGTTACAAAGCCCCCAAGAGAAATAAATACATCAATAAAGAGTAAGGTCATTTTGGGAACATATGCAGTAAGTATTCCCCATGTAATTAAGGAATGGTTTATAGAAGAGGAGCCTCAGGATGAATTACAAGCAGATCAGAAAAGCTGCATTTGTGTTCCTGAACAATCCAATCACAACAACAAAGAGAGATGTAAGCTTTACTGGAAAACACCACTTGCAAAAGCTCTAGATTCTAAAAAGTCTTCTTACATTCTCTTTAAAATTCTATTTTTCATACAAGCTCCAAAACTTTCTACCCAGAGAACTTTTCTAGACCACAGTTCTATTTCAGGTGTATTTTCCTTTAAAACAAAAAAAACACAAAAATTAAATTTTCCAAAGAAAACAGCCATTAAAAACCATCAGCAAAGTTCTTCTCAAATCCACAACATCTTTTCCCATCAACATTCTTCACAAATTCAATCAGTTAAAACCAAAAAAAGAGTTATAGGCCCAAGCATATAAACTTATATTTGGCAAACATTTCATTACCAAAAAGTTAAAAAATCATCTATTACCATTCTGTCTCAGCACATCCTGCAAATGTAAGCACCTCTTCCTGAATGTCAGGGAAAGTAGTCACACAGCAGAAATGTAAGAATTCAGTAACTCTTGTCTTGTTAAAAGTGTTTAGCCCAAGTACTAAATATATGCCACTGGCAGCAATTGATTTGTGACACTTCAGCTAATGTGACACTTCTGTGATGTATTTAACACATAAAGGACCCCAGTTTCATCGTGTAGAGGACTCAATGATAGCAGGTAGCAGCTGCCAGCACTTGGATACTGTTATTAGAACTGGTTTCGGCAGTTTACACACACATCATTTATGTGCCTTCTGGTTCAGGCATTAGTGGCTAGATCACACACTTAGATCACTCTGTGAAAGGCACCTTAAAATAGAGCTGGGCTCTGGGCTCACTTCTAGCCCTGTAAATGCAGAGCAGTTTAGTTGACTCTTATGTTTAAAGTCAAGGGGCTGAATTTAGTCTCAGGTTCCTCTAACACAATCCAGGAGGGGACAAGAATGACACATGTGAACCAACAGAACAATGAGCAAAGTAAGTATTCTTTGGAAAAGCAGATTGCTGCAACCCATACAAACAGACAGAAGAAATGAATCTCTCACATGGAAAAAAATTAATATCCCTGTTTTTCTTGGCACTATGTATCACTTCTGATACATAGTACTAAGAAAAGTAATCAGAGTACTTATACTCTGATTTTTTTCTCATCTGAAGAATAAAAAGTGAAGAAGGTGAAGTCCTTCCTTGGCTAGGCCTACACAGCTACCCAGAACAGAATGGGCACCATGAGTTGACACAACTAAGAGGAAACATGGTGCAGTAGTTTCTGACTGTGTTGAAGTCGTGTGCAGCACTGAAGCCAATGAGCAGAAAGACTTTCCCCTCATCTGACCTAGTTCTGTCAAAGATTCACACATGGAGACAGTGGGTGTGGAGGTGACACATGCAGTATCTTCAAAAATTTTGGAAGGCAACACCTCACAGTAAAAGACACTTAAGACTTTGATGGGGAAAGGAAAGCTGGCTGAACTCTAGAAAATTCAGAGAAGATATCAGAAGCCTGTCCAGACCTGTAGGAGTACAATGAAGTGAACAAAACCAAACCTAAAAACAATTATGGCAAAAAGTGCCAGATGGACAGTTGGTTTCAGGACAAAGCTACCTGATGCTGCAAGTATATTCCATTTGGAAGGAGATACAGATTTAAAGAATCATCTTGGTTTGGTTTTTTGGGTTTTTTGGGTTTTTTTGTTCCTTAAACAGCATGCAAACAATATTTAAAAACCCCATTATAATTGAAAAGACATTACAAAATTTTCTGGATTCTGAATTAGTGCTGTCTGCAATGTAACAAAGGTACTGTCCCAAAAGAGTCTTCACACTAAATGAACAAAGAATAATAGAAATAAGGATCAAAAGCTCAAGGAAACATTAATCTTTCATTAAATTATTCTAAAATGCAAATGTCAGTTAGGCTACTACCCAATGTATACCCAGCCATTGCCTACAAATGATTTTTACATCAGCTTGGTGGACAGAAGAGGACCAGAAGATGACCCAGGAAAAGCACTGGTCATCACTAATGAACCAACTAATGGAGGAAGCTGACAGTGAGGAGCAGCAAAATGAGATTCACAGTCAAGAAATGAAAGGCTCAAAAAACTAAGCACTTACTTAAAACTAACAGAACCAAAAGTTAAAAGATATACACAGCTACGGCAGGTGTCTGAGGCAAATCTTAATTCAACACTGTCAACACTCATCTTTCTGATCATATCACTAATTTCCTTTACAGTTCATAGGTAAGCCACTGTGTCTGTAACAGGAATGCATCAAACAGGAAATAGAAAAGCTCCCCCTACACAGAATGGACAGCAATCTTAGGTCAAAAGGCATCAGTGACCTTTCTGGAGAAAGAAGGAAAGAAGCGGTCTTGATGAGAAATTGACATGAAAGAATTGGGAACTATGTGATCCACCTCCATACTCAATTACTGAAACTTAATGGGCTTTGGCTCAGGCTTACAAAATAATTGATCTAACACAAGGGTCTTGCTCAAAACACACCAACAAAAATAACTTCAAAAAGTGTGCTTTAATTTTGTTAAACTAACCTCCAAAACCAGAAATTTAAAATGAGAAACCATTTTCTTCCTCTGTTAGCTACTCTTCCCAATAACACCACAGGACCATGGCAATTACTTCATGCCCTTATGTAACACACATATGTTCCTTTCCACCCCAAAAGAGAAGTTTTGTTTGTTACCTCTTACCGACAGTTATTTTGACAGTTCTTTTCTGAGAGTCCATCCTCATCTTCTCCCATAATATCCACTGCCGAAAATATCAGTGCAACCAGAATTGCAAAGCAGCATACCAGTGCAAAGATCACAATGCATCTTTGCTGGGACTGAAAGAGATAAAGATTAAAAAAGCTTTAATGGCATGAGCACATTCTAGTCAACAACTTGAGACTCTGAAACTTTTACATAAGAACTTAATTTCTTTGAAGACCTTACTGCAATAGCTGTCAACATGAAACACACCTCAAGATGAAAACACTCTCAAAACTGTCCTTCATGCATCACCTTGAGAAGTATTTTAAATCTCTCAGACACTGTTCAATAATTCATGTCACAAATAATATTCATAATTCAAACTGCTTTTTGTTTGTACCACAAAGAAAGCATTATGCATTAAAATAATGACTCCTACATTAACTAAGTATTTTCTGATTGCGGCTCACAGGTAAAGTACACACTTGGGATGGCACTTAAAAGTTTTGTTGTGTTTGGTTGAAATAAAACATGTCATTGCAAGAAGACTGAAGAGCAAAGTCTTTTTTTTTCTATTGCTACAAAAAGTACCTGACATTGTCACTATGACTGTCACAGCCACTCAGACATTTTGGGAAGTCCTTGCCCCACAATATCTATAATATAATGAACACAAATTCACAGATGATAAATGGGATTCAAGGAAACAATGGGAGACTGTTGTTCAGTACAATAGGCAATGCCCTCCACATCTCAGATTAAATATTAAAACATGGAATAGCACTACCTTATGAAATCTTGCAGTAATTAATCAGATGCAGCTGGTAGCCCCCTAGATAAATGGGAAACCTCCTAAAGACACTCTCTTGACATGCAATTTACATAGCTGCATAAAGTATATTCTATTCTGAAACCAAGCGTTCAAACAAATATACCGTGCAATTTCCTACTGAAGTAAATTTAAACAAGGCCACACCCAAATATAAAAACATCAATGTCTAACTTCTGTTGCAATAGTAATTTTCTTAATTTTCATTATTGCTCCATAATTAAAATGTCACATGTAGGAAAAGGCCTCATAAAGGAATGGGAAAGTGGGAAAGCATGAAAAATGTAAGGGAAAGGAAACAACATCACATTTGCAGCTGATAACCAATTTCACAGTGTGATAAATAGGTATGATTCGTGCTGATAAAATTGAAAGAGTAATCAATATTGGTACTGTAATTAATATTTGGGAATAGGTAAAATGGTTAAAAGTTGTAATGTTAAAAGAAGAGAGGGAGAGGAGGGACTCCACCCCCCCTCCAGCAGATGTTCACAAGGACAGGGCCTACCATATAATAATTAATATTTGGGAATAATAAAAATAGTTAAAAGTTGTAATACCAAAAGAAGAGAGGGAGAGGAGGGGCTCCACCCCCTCCGGCAGATGTTCTCAAGGACAGGGCCCCCATATAATAATTAATATTTGGGAATAATAAAATAGTTAAAAGTTGTAGGACAGGGAGGAAGCAGATGTTCACAAGGACAGGATATAGATGCTAAAAATGCTAAAAATGAACAAAAATCTGGTTGGGTCCCAGAAAAATGCTAATTATATGGGATTTATTGCTTCGATATGTAGATGCAGCGATATGTGCTCTTGGCTTACATTGTACTGGCTTGGTGTGCATGTGTAACCCAAAGGTGAATTAAAGGACAAAGAGGAAGACTACGAAATCTTCATCAGACGACGACCCCAAGACTGGTGCGACCACCGAACTGAGTGATGGTGCATGCGCAGTAAAGGTGTTCATGAGGGCGGAGATAGGTAGATGACGAACGGGAACTGGGAGAATATGGTATTAACACATGGTATATAAGGGGGGAATCTTCACTTGGCAAGCTCGTACGCGAGGTGGCACGGGTCCAAGAGCCCTGCACTCCGTACCCCACGGTTATTTTTTGCTTATGCGCTATTGTTAGAACCAAATTATCCCTTATTTATGTATTTTCTAAACTATTCAATTAAAATTGCTACTATCTCAAATGTTGTTTGGTTTTTTTATGAGGGGATAATTGGGCAAACATAACAACAGTATTTCCATTGTTCCTGATATTTTGTTTAAGAAGCAACAAGTTTCAGAGTAATAAGAACATTTTCCCATACACCTAAAGAAAAGGTCTGACTCTTTTTTTAAATTTAAAAAAATCCAATACTTCCCAGCTAGTGCCCTTCTCAGGACAAATATGCTCATGTTTCATTTCAGAATAAATCAGATATAAACACTTTATTTCAGTCCATGAAAACACAAAACACAGTACACAACTTCTTCAGACAAACAGGAAAAACTAATCCAAAATTTAGTGACAAATGTAGCCTTTAACAGTAACAAATGTGTGGTTCAGGTTATAAGCATATTTTAAATATAATGCATATTAGACACTTTTATACATTTCAAATATATGTTTAAATCTGTATTTCTATTATAGTAACTAAAATCTTGCCAGAATGCAGCATAAGAAAATGTTCTTCAGCCATAACAAAGCTAACTCATTAAAGAAAAAAATTTGGAAATATTTTTTTCCCCTGCTGCTAGGTAGAATCATGGCAACATTTGAAAAGAGCTGTAAATTACTGCACCTGGGTGTCCAGAACTAAGGCTGCACAGCAGGACTTAGGAGAAAATTGTTCAACACTCTCATTGCCTCATACTACTAGCAAGAAAAACTAAGAACTGCCAAAGAAAAGTAGGCATTCAGGTCTGGGACACTGCTGTATGCCATTTCTTCATCAGGACACTTCAGACTCCTGTTTGGATGACCATTGTCTCATGCAGTTTTTTGCAGTACTGCACGTGCACTCGCAGACACTCTTTGATGCAGGTTCTTCCATGCACTGAATGTATCACCATGGCAGCAAGGCAGCAAAGCTACTCCCATAACCAGCAAACCAAAAAGAGCCTGGGCTCGTTTTCTAGTCCCTAGGAGCAAGGATGTGACCCAGCAGGGCTCACAACCATAAGGCTCTTTTTCCTCCCAAATCAGACTAACTGCCCCCATTCTACACACTGGGACTAATTTTGAGTTACTCTGGATAAATTTGTAGCACAAGCATCCTGGCTGCCACATGGCAACACGGTGTGAAAGACTTCATGCTATTGCTCCAGGGAGTAACTCCCATCTTCTTGTCACGCTGCCATGCAAGCCGCATAACAACCACAGAGAGCAGTGGGATCACTGGGCCAGCAGGGACCACATCAGCCTTCGAGGCTGGGCCAGTATTCACAGAAACAGCAGGCAATGCTTCACTGAAAGGTGGCCACAGAGCTGTAAGTCACAACAAACCTTTGGAAACCTCTTAGCCTGCTTAAAGCTTGGAGGCCAAATCAAAATAAAATCTGCAGAGTACCAAAAATCATACGGTATCACAAGGAAGAGGGGGTGTGGGGGGAAAAGGGCAGCAGCAACAGATGCTTAAAGTTAAATATCAGGAAATCTTATGGCAGCAATTTCTAGGAGGTCAAAATAATTCTGAATGGATCCTCCTAATCGAACATTAATTTCCATTCCACATAATTTTGGGGAATATATTCAAGGTTTCTTGACTCCTGTGTTGTAGTTGAAAATTGTATGAAGTTTAAACCCCTGTTCTTTCATGGATACAGCTTGTCAAGCTCTGGGTTTGTGAGTACTGCTCCCTGTGAGCAGCACAAGCTTAGAACCATTAGTAAGAACACTGCTATTCTACCAGCACTAAAATAAAGACAGAAGCACACAAACCTATTTTACTGCTCTTATTTCACAGATCCTTTATATTATGCAGTTGTCTTTGACAAGTATAATGGATTAATTATCTCACTTTTCCCTAAGTACCAGCTTAACAGTATGGTTACAAATAGCATAGGGAACCTTTTAAATCAACATCCAAAAACCCCCCTGTGACTATAGTAGTTTTTCTTTGAACTAAGGATAGCACAAAATAGTAAATAAAATAAAGCAAAAATTCCAAGTTTGTGATTCTCCTGACTCTACATTTTCAGGCACAGGTCTGAAGGGTCAAGTAAAGACCAGTAAACAAAAATTAAAGAGAGTAAAGAAGATTTTAAAAAGTTTCACAGTTCATGTTGAAACTTATTCCTGCTGAGTGGCAGGTTTTTCATTGCTTTTCAATCTATATATTACATTATAAATTAATGTTTGGAAAATGTTTACATTAAAATTCATATTTATACTAGAAAAGAAAGAATAAAACTCAGCTACTTGCATCAAACAAGACTTCTAAAACTTATGGAGCCTATCTGTCCATATACATAGTTAAATTGTACAAATATTAATTCCAACAGATATTTGTTTAGCCTCTCCTCAAAAATCCAGAGTCAAAAGTGATCTTTTCAGGCAACCCCATCCCATATCTAAGCACCTGATTGATGCCTAACTTAGGTCTCTTATGCTGCAACAACTCTTTTTTTCTTACCTGTACTCATGGAAAACAGTGAACAGAGCATTTCATTCTCTCTTTTACATATTTAAAGGCTGCTACAGATACTAAGAGGCCCAGGGCCAGACCCCCTACAAGTTTGACTGTACTGACGGGCAAGCCCAGAATTTCTGTTGCATGAGAGAAAGATATGTTCAGGGCTTAAGGAAGATTGGGAAAGAAATTCCTGCAGGAGCAAAGACTATCAAAAATACTGTGAGTAAAACGTGTTTCTTTCACCTGGCTCAACTAGCTTAAACAATACCTAAGTTAAAATAAATCCACCAAAACACTGCATTACTTAAACAAAGCATGGGAATTTTTTCATGCTGTTATACGTCTAGGGTGAGAGTGAGAAGAAAAGCCAAAAATTGCACAATGGTTATTCAGTTCAGTACTATTCAGACTAAAGTTTAATTTGGGAAGGACCTGCTTGTTTATTATTAAGAAAAAGGATAGCCTATGCCAATTTAGCTTATCAGAGCCTGTGATACCCATGCAGAATTGAGAATAAGAGAAAGAAAAAGGCCTCCATCTTTATTGCACTTGCATTGCTCAAAAGCTAAGAACACTTCACTGGCTCCTGAAGCTTTCAGTTTCTTCACAAAAAACAGGCATTTCTTTGAGACTGAGATTTTAATCAGGAATTTATTCTTTCTCCAATGCAGTACAAGAATGTCTTCTCCCAAAAAAGGAGCCATGAAATTGCAATGCTATTGCTGCATCTGCTGATAAAATGGACTTCATAACAAAACATGTCATGGCTTTGAACTTGTGCTTCATTTTTTTATACCTATTTACAGACTGAAGAAGGCAATACTTATACACCACACTAATACAGGCTCTAAGAGGCAGGCTTTCACATCTTTGGTCATTTCATTAGTCTGCCCTTTCCTGCAACACCCGTGAACACAAATGTGACAGCACTCATCCACAACACCCGTAACTACTGGACAGCACTTAAAGAGCTGTTTATGAGTCAGCTTCTATGGGGTGCTGCAATACACCTGCCAAAGATAGCAAGGAGCTGGACTTGAAGAATTAACAATCATTCCTGATTACCCTCGGTCATGTGTGTTTATTAGAGAAAAACATTACTATAAATACTATTTCCCGTTAATCTGGAATCTGCATACACTAATAATTTTCATTGCAGCCTTGAATCTCCCACCTCATATGATTAATGCCAATCAACACTTAAAATCCTCTTTAAAAGGAACAGATTGCTAAGGTAAGTTAAATATTTTAAAATTGGCTGGACCTAGTTAGTTTCATCCTTGGATATTTAAGGTAGTGGCTGAAACTAACAGAGAACCTTTAGGGCTCAGCTCTGAAAACTCACAAGCCTGAGTGAAGTATCAGAAGCCTGGAAAAAGCAAAAGTGTTATCTGTATTCAAGAAAAAATGGTGATCGGACAGTAGAGGTTGGGAAACAACGAGCTAGTTATTCTAGCTTCAGTCTCTAGAAAATATGTAGATATGTAGAAGGTAAGAAGCTTTGTCATGCAAAAGTCACATCGATCAAGCCTGATTTCTATCTTTCCTAGCTCCGAGCCCTATTTTCCCTCTGGAGAAGCTGAAAATAATGTATACTCTCACATTTATTAAAAAAATTTCTTACAAACCACAGCAACTATGTCCAGATTATCACAGGAGAGGTGTAAAGTTGGTTGAAAAATCAAGCTCATTGAAAAAATGGGAGGACATTTTGCAGAATGGATTCTGCATTTAGAAAGGACTCAGAGGATTATGCTTGGTATCTGGTTTTGCTCATGTCTTCCTTAACAATCTAAATTCTGGAATAGAAATGAAAAGTTCTTATTAAGCTTTCAATCAAAACCAAAGCAGTACAAATTGAAGACCAGGTTAAAATTTAAAAATGTACTTGACTCTTCAGACAGTATGTCAACAAAAACAGGATAAATTTCAATAAAGGAAAAGAGCTACAAGCAGGTAGGACCAAGCAGTTGCACATATACAGGAACTGAGAAACCACTAGGAAAAAGAATAACCAAAACTATTAGCAGGCTGGAACAGATGTTTTAGGAAGACAGACCAAAAAATGGCAGGAGTCCATAGTTTGGAGAGAAGAAGAAATGTGACCAAGGAGTACAATATCTACACATGAACATCAGGTATAGTGAAGGGAGAATTATCCACCAAGTACTACAATTCCAGAAATAGTGGATGTTTATTGAAACTTCAGGAATTAAGTTTCAAAAAGGTAAAGTATTTTTTTATGAAGATGATTAAGCATCTGGAATTTGTTGCCACAGGAGGTCATGAAAGCAAACAGCAACAGGAAATTTAAAAAGAGATTAGACAAAGCTCGCAAAAATACAGCCTCATCAGATGTTAGAGGAAAAAGGCTGGGATGTGCCCTCTGTTAGAGATGAAGGGAAACATGCCAGTGGCCACTGGTAGGCACACAGTACAGGACTAGACATGCCATGAGTCCAAGCTGCAGAATGTATTTTCTACATTCTTAAACAGTTCCATTTTCCACAGAAGAAATCAAGAGTTCTGGCAGAGAACAACCTGATCATGTCACATCATGTCACATAGTGTTGACTTAGATCTCTACATCCTGCTATAATGCCTGAACCGCATGCAAAGCAAAAATAACCCTTAGCCTCTCCTTCAAGTTGGTGTATTTTGTTTACATTTCAAGACTGAATGCAGACAGTTTAAAGCAGCATCAACAGTAAATATTTAGTCCCATAGTTACCCAGTGAAACAAGAGAATCACCAACTAATACTCCAAAGAACACATCCTTTAATGTGTTTTCCAAGCAAACAAGAAGACACACTGTCCAGCAGTCTCCCTGTCTGCCCAGTGTCTTTTGAATCTGTATTTGATTTACATAGAAAGAATAATACAATATAATTATCTCTGAAATTTTAGAAGATCCATATGCAGGTAGACTTGGCTGAGAAAGACACAAATAAGAGCCTCTACCAAGGGAAAGATAGTCCAAAGGTTTGCCTTCCCCACACCCAGGGCTCAGCAGCAAGCAGCCTCGTGGAACAGGGGTGGGAGGAATCCCTGCCCTGGGCAGGGGGCTGTGTGCCTTGAGCACACACACAATGAAGCAGCTGCCTTGGCTTCACTGCTGTCTGAACAAGCCTTTGATCCAACAGCTCAGGCACATAACACATGGACAGGCACATGGCTATAAATAGAATAAACTACTTTGGAAGAAATCCAGGCCTTCAGAGGTTACTTATCAGGACCTCCTCCACGCAGAGTTCTATACTGCAGAAAGATATTAGCATTCAGAATGTGACGTCTGTAAGAAAAAAAGATTTCCAGCACATAACCAACTAACCTCTGATGCAATTTGTCAACCAAAACTGGCATTAGAGAAGGGGTGAAAATCCTGAATACATTGAAGTGTTCATGTGCCATTTTCCCGAAACTGGGACCTGACTTCTCATCATGATATATCGACTCAGCCTTCAGCATAATGTGTGGCAGTATTATCATTTGGCAACGTCAAAAAAAGGCCATTGTCTACCCTAAAAATAACATTCTACTCAAATCTAGTGTCTCCTGAAAACAGAAAAAAAAATAAGGTATTGAACAATCTGAACCTGGCCTGAACAGCCAATGCAGAAGATTATTAATACTTCATTAGTATGAAAAAACAGCATAAGATTTCTATATTCCAGTATCTCTTTGTGTGTCTTTAAGCCAGAACCCTCTAAGTAAGGACTCCTACCACAGCTAGCATTATAGCCATTTTTTCACCAGGACAAAACCAAACAAAAAAAGAATCAAAAAATTGTATTACACATACAGTACTTTAATTTATTGCATCTTTTATGTACAGATAGACTTTTGAAGTATAACTTTATTTCACAAATATAATTAAAAACTGAACTCTTCAGAAATCAGGTGAAACCCAGTAACTAATAACTGAGCAAACAAACATTTGGTCTATTATTTCCCATCAAGAGCTGGATCCCATAAGGTAGTATTTTGAGAAAGAATGAAATTAATAACTACATAAAGATGCAAATCATTAATATATTGCAGAACAGTCCATTTAAAATCAACTACAATAACCAGAGGACAACTGGCTGGAGGTATATAGCAGATGATAAAAAGACTGGCCTAGAGTGTAGAAGGCAAATTTCTAGCAGAAAATGCTCTTTCAAATTTTACACCCTTTATGTATCTTTCTGGGGTCTACAGCATGCAAACCAAGCAGTTAGAAAGCCCTACTCTGAATTGTAGGCCTACTTCTCTCAACACCTAGTTTAATTTTGATGTTGACAGTCTTAACTCCTAGTGAAAAACTAGATGGAAATATCAGAATCTATAAAAATCAGAATTTTCCATGGACACAAAACAAGCAGTTGCATTAACTTGCCATACTGCATCTGTCCCTAGCCAACAATTCTCTTGTTTTCAAAATCAAGAATTTCTTAAATCTCTCGTGGAATTAATTGTTAATTGTACACGTTCAACTTTTAATCTAAAGATTAACTGTATTTCTATGAAAATTAAACAAAACGTTCTAAGTCAAAAAGAAGGGGAAAATTGTTTTTTTTGCTTTTAGTTGGTTAAACATGCTCAAAACTTTTCCTCCTAGATATTTCAGACTAATTTTAAATGTCTCACCAGAAAAGGGAAGACATCCCACATTTGAAGTACTTAAAGTTATTTTTTTATTTCAGGTTTTATTTCAGCTTTTATTTTCATCTGGCCGCTTTTTAATACAAAAGTGAGCTAGAACACAGAAGTGTCCATCGGCTACAATGATTACAGAGTGATTTCATCCCAATTCCTCTTGATCAGTCTAATACATATCGTTCTGGAAGCTTCTGCACCAAACTAGGCAGGACTGCAGTAAGTGCTAAAGACAGCTTTAGCTTTTCAGGTAAGGCTCCTAAAGGAGCTATAAATGTTTTAAACATTTAGAACATAGCTGGTATAACAGCTATAAATATTCTAAATTTTAACAATAACCCTGCCATGCTATTAAGGCACATTCCAGCCTAGAGACAACCTGTTTAGATGGTAACATCCAGATATTCAGTATATTTTAACAGGCTGAATACAAAACAGGAAGCATTTGAGAACAGAGGACAGGACAGAATGTGCTCTGGCAAACCATGGCATTTACCACTGAAACATCAAAGAATTTCAGACTCCCTGACAAAGGAGATTAGCAAAATGTTGGGCACCTATTTTCTGAGCACATGATAAATTTTTATGTGCTAAGGAAAGAAAATACAGTAAACCTAACAATATCAGTGGAAGCATGTCTGTGACAGATCACTCCATATCACTGAGGCAGCCAAAAAGCACCAAAACATCTCTGTGTGTCTTACACATGTTGCCATGTTTCCTGAAATCAGAGAGCATAATGTAGATTCCTGTTCCAGAACGGTTACTAATTTGGGTGTGTGTGTCTTTGTATATATCTATATACTTAAATATGTATATTTATACACACAAACAGATATGTAATAATGACCATTAACACCCAACATAAATCTGTCTCTAAATCACAAAGTGAAATTAGAAGTAGGCAGTGTGAAGTAGCAGCATGAAGGTAGACCAGACTCTATGCAGATGAATACACTGATTTACACTAATTTACATTACAATTACATTACATTACAATACTTTAATTTACAAATGGAAATGCCTCTGTTATGTTCAAAGTTAACTATAATTTACTTTTGTATAATCAGTAACTGTAGAAAAAAATTCTAGTAATGTACTCAGTTAAGTAATGCAAGATGCTGACAGCATCGCTTCAACTACTTTCTTCTACAAGTCACTTTCTTCAAGAGAGTGTTTTATATGACAGTGCTACTAATAAAGCTTTAAGAGAAACTAAGTGAAATTATAAAGCAATGAAGAAAGTTTATTCACAGTGTTTGCATACGTCCTTTTTGGCACATTAAATGATCATATGTACAGTCTGCTCAAGCTTCACGCACACAGCTTTGTTTTGCTAAGATGCTTTCAAAATGAGACAAGACCAAAAAAAAAAGACTAAAAATAAAAAGTTGTGGCTACTGGCACATAGACTCCATGAGGGAGCATGTCAGACACAAGTTTGAGCTCAAGTGCAGTTTGTAGAATTACAAATTCATCACTCTACCTGGAGTATGTGTCATTTTATCCAAATTAACAAGGCAAAATACATTACGTTAAAGCTTTTCAATGAGATTTTAGCATTTAATCCTGTGATTGGAACAGGCTAAGAATGTATCTACCATCAATTACAGCATTATCACATTAAGTTCTTATAAAGCAATAATTCTAGAGTCAAGGGCAGGTGGTGCAACTGAACCTGGACGTACTAACAAATTTTGTTATATAAATCACAAATTACCGGTTTCTCTTCCATAAAGTGTAAACTGCAAATTGAGAATATTTCAAATTAATTTTTTTTTTAAAGCTTGCTTTCACTCATTCTGACAAGATACACTTAAAGAAAAAGTTCTATTAACTCTGTTATAAATTAACACAAGTTCAGGAAAAGAAATTATCTCATATGGGAAGCATTTAATTTTAGCTCATTCTGAATTTTTAACTACACTGCAAGTACATATTGAACTAATAGATTTGCCATCTGGCCAAGAAGTTAATTCCATTGTCACAAAGAGCACCACCAGTGTGACATTCACAATAGGAATATATATATTCTACTGTAAAGAGATATAAAGGAAAACAGAGGCTTATGATCTCCAGCTAATCAGAGATATAAAGGTAAACTAGTTAATTATAGTGATTAAGTGTATTTGATCTATGCTTTCTTTCCTGTGAAAGACTCAAGAGGTAATTTAGGTACCGTGGTTTTTATCCTACAGAATTCTGTATTTGAATTAAATGACAGTGTTCATACTATATTTTAAGTAACTCCTCTTGACTGAAATTTCTTTTACTGGCTGAGTAATATATAATATTATGAGTAAAGATGGGACTGCCATATTGACTTCAGCTTTCCTGAATCGCAAGAAATGAACAAATATTTGAATATTTACAAATACAATAAATTTATAAGCACACACAAATATATACCAAGCAAGCAAACAAAAAAGAGAACCAAGAGAAATAAAGACAAGAAACAAACAGCAGCAGGCATTTAAGACCTCCACCTTCTACCTCCCTCTACCATAGTCTCTTTCTGTGTGATATCTGTTCCAGATCTGTCCTCATTGTTGTAGAAGTATTTTTTCTACTTCTAGTGGAGTTGACACACACCATTATGGGTTGAGGAGATAAAGGTAAAAGAATCAAGTTAACTGGGCAAAGTAAATTGTTCTGGATGTTTTCTTTTTTCACTACTTCAGCTATATTCATCTTTTCCCCATTCTCTGTTTCACCAAACAGCAAAAAATAATTCATCGCTGTCACTGTCTCACTCCAACTAACAAGCCCCCACTCTATTCTGCCATCTTACACGTTTCTGCCTTCATATGGTGCAGACAAAAGCTGGTTTCAGAACCAGCAGAAGATAATAGCTATCTTGAGGGAGAACAAAAAAACTCAGCACCAGCAGGATCTAGTTTTGAAGGATCAAAGAGATTATTTTTCTAGAGAGAGCTGCAACGAGGTTCCTGCAGCAGCAGAGTGAAAACTACTGTACTCTGATTAACTTTTCACCTTTCACTGGTGTTGCCAGATACCTCTTCTATCAGCAGAAATGCTCCCCACTGTTTGCCCTTCCTGTGCTGCCTTATCTCCATATTAATAAGGTCAGACTCCTTCTGGTATGTTGAGATATCAAGGTGTCCTGATTTATGGCATTTTGTCAGGTTTTATTTCACAGCTTGTTTTTCTCATTTGCTACCTTTGTGAAAAAGGCTTTGTCCTCCTCTTTTATTTGTTAAATATACTACTTTAGCATTCTATTGAATTGGGCTCATTGACTATTGTTCTACTATCGAGTCAAAATATTTATTTTTATTTTCTTAGTCTGTTCATAGGATAAATAAAATGATTTTTAAAAATAAAAATCTCCTCAACAAGATATATAAGGACAATCTATCAACATTAAAACTGACTGGGCAGACATAAAAAATGTTAACTTGGCTTCCTTCATTTTCTATTTGTTCTTCAACGTTTTTTGCATTCAAGTAATCAAAAAACTAGATAAAGCACAGCCCAGTTATGTAAAACATTTCCCATTACTAGGTGGCAGAGAATATCTTTCCCTCATCTCACCTTCAAATATCATTTCTGACTTGAAAATGTCTGGAAGAACTCCTCCTTTGTATTACATAATGTTTAAGTTCAACCTATGAATTTAGAAGCTATTCAGAAGGAAAACTATGAATGCACATGAATATACATATTTACATGCACAGCCATGAGCACAAAAGTCTCAGTTCAATAGAAAGACAGTCTTAGAGATTAAATATTATATCCAACATACATTACTGGTTAAAAATAAATTAATTAAAATATCTATCCAGGGAGATGGCTGTTTCCATGAAAACCATAAAACATTCTGGTCTAGCTGAATGTGTGTCTAGTTTTACCATTGTTTTAAAGTAGGCAATGACTACAGATTTTTTTAATGGTTGCCAATTTGGAATTTTAATTCTTCTGTAAAATAAAACATGGAATGAAGGTACAGTGAAATTCTGTCTTCTTATTCTCAGTTCTGTAGCAGAGAATATCAAAAAAGTAAAAATAGTGAGAGAGATGAAGATGAACCTTGAAAATAAAACAGCCACACTGCAATTTGACGTGGTGGTGGTAGAAATCCCTCAGTGAGGTTTCAATGCTCCTGAAAGCAGAGGATCTGTATTACACCTCACCCCAGAGATGATGATGGACCAGACAGAGTTCCAAGAAAGAGTGACTGCTTCCCAAAGAGTGCCACAAACCATTATCACCTTTCATCCTACTCTGAAGTCCAATATTTTTCTGGTGAGGTATTTAATCCCCTCCCTTTCTTTTTTGACAACAAACTTCTTTGGGAATACTTTCTCAGGAGGAAAAGAAACTAAATTTTCTGGGAAAAAGCCTCTTACGGCACAGTTTCAACTGATTAAAATTGTTATGGGCACAGGTTTGTCTTACAATACCTTACAAGCCCTTTCTAAACTGAAAAATAAAGTGCAGCTTAAGTTTTCAATACAGTATCAGGCCTTAACACAGCAAAGCACCCAGAGAAAGGTAAAGAGATTTATCTCTGAAATTTCAGTCTCAGGGTGACAGACTCATTCCCAATCTAGAAGAAGTATCAACAATTTATTAGAAGCTTTCACTGAAGCAAGTTGGCATTTTTCTAAGTTCTCTAAAATTTACACAGACATCTGCATTTATTTTGCCACACTATCAGAAATGTTCATAAAATGATGTTCAAAGAGGTCTCAAAATATGGAATTTTCCTAATTTCTCAGAGAGCAACTAAATGGTAACTAATTTTTAGCATTTTGGAAGCAATTGGAGATATGCAAACCTTACACTGTTATATTAATTTGCATTTTAAGTTATTTCCTGAAAGCAGTAGCTGTGTAACACATGTACATTGTACTTACAAAAAAAAATGTTAGTCCTAATAATTTTTGCATGTGTTGTTAAGGATTAAATATATTCCATAATGAATAAAAATCAAAACAGTGTTTACTGTGTATTCTGGTAAAATAACCTATGAAATTCAAGTAAAATTTGGTCCATATTTGTTTTCTGAATGTGTAATATTTTAACAAGTATAATTTTAAGCAATGTACATAGATACTCTACTTCTCAAAAATAGCAAATTCAGATAGTATAAACTGGTAACATTTCCAGATTACTCTGTGTCACCATGTGTTCCTGTACACACTTGTTGAGACAACAGGGATTCCCATAATCCTCCACATCCAGATTCCCTTGGTATAGGAAATGTAACTCTAATTGCTTTTCTTGGTTTGCTAGCTATTTATAAAAAAAATAATAAAATCTCCAGGGGTATAGACACACTAGGTATGTGCTTCTTTCACAGCACATTCAAAATAAACTATCCTTATTTTTTTCTGAGATAACAGACAACATTTGAACAGGACAAACAGATTTACTGCAGAAGCTATATGAAAGGCCACACCTGCTCATATTATCAGCTGATTGATACTCCATGTTCATGTCTATGTAGAGATTACTTTTTAATTACAGGAATTTATTTCCATAATTATCTGTTAAGAGATTTGCACAAAAACAGAGTACACAGAAAGCCTTTCCCCATAAACTAAAAAAAATTTTCATTTTGTTGACCAACATGCACTGAATGAACTATTGGTAGCCATGCAAATCAATAGATATCTTTGCTGGCATTTGTAAGAGATATGTATGTGTACATATATATGTCCTACAGAGTTTATTTTTGGCCAAATGCCATTGTATATCAAAAGCACATAATAGTTCCCACACTCTCTTGGTCACTGAAACCTTGGCAGACATCAAGAACTACAATGGAAACCCACAACTATATTTTTATCAAAAAATTGCAACTGCAATGAAAATCAAGTAAGGAGTAATATTTAATACAGTTCAGGAGGTCAGCTACCGATCACTTAACATAACTTTTTAAAGTCATCAGTGCTGTCCAGACTACAACCTAACTAATTTCAAAGAGAGAACTTAATGATCTGGGGTCAAAATTCCCTTTTCTTGTACCTATGGAGCGATATGGGGAAGATGCACAGACCTCACTACAACCTAACTCCCCAGACATACAGCAGAGATGCTTGGAATATGTATTCTAAATAAACAGTGAAGGACAAAATTTTGTAGCAGCTTTGACCTAAAGATGTGCATGTGCGTGCATTACAGACAGAAATGTCCACAAACACACTAAAATATTCTATCACTAAAAATGACACTTGCTTTGCAGTAAGCTCACCACACTTGTTACATTCAGTAAGGAGTCACTGGGGAGAGCGTTGCTCTGAAGGGCTGTCTTTACCTACTAAACAGCCACCACATTTGCTAGCACTCCCCAAGGCAGATTTAAGTCACAGTATGAGCCATGATCTATGACATTTCTCACGTTCCCCATTTTCATACTGATGGCAAACTGCCCATCTGCTCCTGCCTTTCTTGGCTACCCACCTTTCTTTGGTATTGAATTTGCTATTGGCTTTGAAAATGCCTTTGTGTATAATAACAATTTTGCCACTGTCTTTAAAAGCAGCAAGGTTTAGCTCAACCTTCAGAAAGAATACAGTTGGATTTATATTGCAAAAGCCATAAATACACTATAAAAATGTGATAAATTTCCTTTAAATAATAAAACTGCAGACTTTCTTTTTCAGGAGCATTAAAATGCAGACTACGATCACATAAAAGTCACTCATTCAAAACAACCTTTCCATGGGTAATATGCAAGTCATTGTTTAAATTCTTTGCCTTTTCTCCTGTCTATTCTGTCTATGAAAACTCCAGTCTTCCCTATGGCCCTAAATGTACAATTAGATACATGCCCAAGCTAAAACTCATCCATGTCACTGAGGTCAAATTCAGATTTTGCCAAGGACATAAAACTGGCTATGATCTACCACATTTATTTTGCCACAGTCATATCCTACAGGCAGGTAGCACACTCATAGCTCAAGCACCTCTGTTTAACGTGATTCTCTGCTAGACAAACCTCTTGATCCCATTTTGAGATTACACTAAATATATAAAGAAACACTATTAAATATGGTGTAAATTCATCAGCTTGATTTATACTTTGGATACAAAAGACTTGATCAAAATTTTATTGATGCTTCAAAGCATCTAGTATTTCATGCAATATTTAGATATTATCCTATTACATATTTACCCTATAACCTATTACCAAGAATAGGTTGCAATTTCATTTTCCTTTGCTGCTAAGACTTTCTAACATGTTTACTGTTTTCTTTGTCCCTGTATGTTTACAGTTTTCTTTGTCCCTTTCTTCTCTATACTCTTTAGAGAACTTTCCACAACATGCAAAAGTTCTAGATTTTGATTTTCATATGACAAGTTTGCTCCTCTTGGGGAAACACCAAATGGCAAAACAACTCCCTTTGTCTGCTAGGACTGCGAGGCTCAATTTCTTTATAAACATTAGCTTTGCACTCAGCTGCTGAGAACAACCTGAACAATAAAGTGTTACAGTGACTTCTTTTTCTGTTTGCAACTGTGTATTACTATCATATAGGTACTGCTATATTAACCTTACAAAGTTCATGGACTTTCTTCAAAAATTTGTGCGAATATAAACATGAAAAGAATTCAGCGCTTGTTCTTCTTAGCTCCTTCATGGCTGCAACTTCTCTACAGTTATATAGTAAAGATGAAAACATTTAAATATGTGTCATTCTGATCTATCTGCTTCTTGTTTTCCTTTCAGCTCAGTTCTTACATTAAAAAAATAAAACCAATGGGCATACTGGAAGCTAACTAAGCTTGTTATCTGAACTACATATTAATGATAAACTGAAGTAGTTTGCAAAAGGTTATAAAGCTTAGCAGTCTTGCCTGAGAAGCATATAAACTATTTTATTAAACATGAGGGGAAAAAATAATTAGTTTCCATCAAAGCCACAATAATTCAAACTAAAGAAAATTACCTAGCAATTTATAAATTCAATAAATATGCTCATGCTTATCCAGAGATCCCTCCAAGGACATTGCATCTATTTGCTGTATCTGCAGAAATTAATATATTCCTTTTCTGATGTTTTGTAGCAGTGCAAATTGCTTTGTAGATGGCAAGACTGGCAATTTATCTCTTTGCTACGTAAGAATGGGCTCAGAGACTGTAAATGATTACTTGACTAAAAGCATCTCAAGTTTTTTGGCTTGATGCAAGAATTTTCCAGTACTCTGTTCTCTGTTAGACTCTGAAGAATCACAAGCTGAAAGAAAGCACCAGGGTAACCTTCTTGACTGAAATGAAGATCTACACATTTGAGAGAGAAAAGTAAACTGTCTGAAGGTTAAAAAAAAATTAACAAAATTTTTAAAAATACAAAAACCAAGAAACAGCTTGAAAAAAATTGCAGTCATCTTTTTACTTTATTTAATCACAGAACTGAACACAGCATGTGGTCCAGCAGATGTTTAAAAATATAACTAATGATTTGGATGGCACCTTTTCTGAAAAGCAAGCCCTGTCTCCTCTCCAGCCTCTATGCTGAGCTGTCATAAAGCTCACAGGGCTACTTCAAGGGGGGTACCTAATGTGTAAACAAACCAAGCCACTCTGCTGTGGTAAAACAGGGGAAGAGAATAGCCCTGCCCCATCATTAGTCAAAGAGCTGCAATGTCTCTGGGGCAACACCAAAACCTCATCAAAGTGAATTAATGTTCACCAGGATGGTGGCATTCCAAAAGGCAGTTTAGGATAATGAAGTCATTTAAGGTCATCTCTCTGAACAGTAATCTTGGCTTATTGTACAAGGTGATTAAACCTGAGATGGGAGGTAGTGGGCTGTCTGTAACAGCCAGTGCTGCTAAGAAAAAAAATTTGAAAAATCTTTATTATTTTTTTCTCCAAGGTACACATAGAGCCAGAAAAATCAAGAATGTGGTTCCCGTATGTAATATTAAAGGTTCCAAACCATCCTTTTCATCCTCTCTGACAGAACAGTGCTCTTTGGATTAGAATGAGACAGGTCTATGGGATTGAGGAGAAAAGAAAAGGAAGACAAAAGTTGGCACTCACTAAATACAGTAATAAGATGAGTAATTTAAAGAACTGGTTTTAGAAAAGTGAAAAGATGAACACTACAAAAATATTAGTGGTATTTGTTGCTGAATTTCCCTGAAAATGATACATTGACTTTCAGGCAACTCTAGCAAAAGAACTAAAGTCACATGCTTGTTTCCCCAAGGATGCCCAAGATGAGGGCTTCAGCACCCTCACAGGAACTACTGTAACTGTGCTCACTCTCCATGGCCTTGATGGAGAACATAGAGCATAATGAAGGAAAAAAATATCCTGTCGTGGTGCATCTGATATTCAAGGAATTCTTCCATAAAGAAGCTATTCTTAAATTTATTTTCTCTATTTTCCCCTGTTTTTCTGTGTCTGGTATACCTCTATAAATATATCTTCAGAAAATATCCCTTCATAAGTGTCTGGCACGCTCAAGGAATAAATTCCAATCTTTTCATTTAACAATCACAGTATATTTTGCTATTTCTTCTGCAATGTTATTAACTTTTTGCTACCACTCACTGATTCTCCCTCAATTCCAGCAAGTTCCCTGTCTCATCTCTGAAAAGATATCTTTGCACAGGAGAATAAAGATGCATTGAGGCTTTGTAGCATGCCTCAACACCTTCACTCAAATAGCCTGGGAGGCTTCAGTATGTTCTACAAAAATTTTTGACTGCTGTCAGAAGTGTCAAAAAACAACATCAAAGTCCCCTAAGAATACAGGACAGTGCCAAAACAGAAGGAGTAGCATAAGCAATTTCCATCTACCATTTTAGATTGTCATTTTCAATAAACACCTGGAAACTTCCAATAGTTTCAGCATGTCGCAGTCCATGACCACAGCTCTTATGGCTCTTATTATGACTTATTCCATCTATAATAACATATCAAAACCTATGCAGCAGTGACACCTAATTCCAAAATACCAGTCCAATACTGAAACACTCTATGCTACTTATAGTGCAGAAAAATGCACACAACATTTCTGAATTTATTTGCCTCAAAATTATTTTTAAACTATAACCATCTATGAGCAAGATGACAGATTTAGTATGTAAACTTATGGAAACATCAACTTAGTGTTTGGAGGTAAAAAAAAAAAAGCTCAATTTACTAGAAAGTGAGCAGAACACCAAAGAAAATTTCTTCACATTGTGAATTTTTATACATTTTGGACCCAAACCCAGAAAGTCACAAAGTTCTGGTTCACTCATTTCAAAAACCATAGAACAACTGGAAGAGGTATAGAAATAGGTAAAAAGGACAATCAAAGCTTAGAATGTTTCTATATAAAGAAAGATTAAATAAACTGGTAATCTTCAGCTTGGAAAAAGACACAACTAACAGAGGAATGTGACAGAACTATGAACTCATAAGCAGCATGGAAAAGATGACTATGAAACATTTATTCACCGTCTCTTCCAATAAACACATTAGAGGGCATTAAATTAATTTTGTTGGCAAGCTTGAATGAACAAACAAAAAAGGGTACTCAAGGCATTGTTAAGCTGTAGAACCCCATGCCATGAGACACGTAGGTGATAGAAGCTTACATAGATTTGAAAGTGAGTATCTTTGGGTTTTCTTCATGGAATAAAGCCCTGGGAGCTAGTAAAGAGAAATGCCAAATCCAGGAACCGGAAATTACACAATTGGGTCTCTATTCTCCCCACTTTGCCATGGTCCTGTCAAAGACAGGACACAAGGATGGCCAGATGTTTAGCCTGAACAATACAGCTACTCTTGAGGTCCTTGGTACTCCTTTCCTGGAGAACAACTCTGGTTAAACACTCCAAGACTATTTCAGGGCAATACTGTTGTAAGACACGCTGCCCACTCAATATTAGTAACACAGTCACTTATGGCAAAAAATACAAACACTGAATTTTCTAGAATTTGCATTCAAGAGCTTCAAGGAATATAACAGAACATTACAGGTTCCAGCCAGACCCCACAGCTCCTCCTACCAGCCCACGTCAGCTACCAGAGATGTTGGTCCCTGCCCCAGCAGGGCTGGGCTGCAGCTCCCCACAGCCCTGCCCTGGGCACTGCTGGGCCAGGGCTGCCTGCAGCACAATGGGAGCGCCAGGGCTGCCTCCCAGGTGCCCTCCTCCCTTGGCTGGGCTGGTGGGATGGGGTCTGGTCATCAGGCCCTGCCCTGACAGACCCCCACCAGTAAGAGCCCCATTCCTGCTGGACTCTGCTTCCCAGGGGTGTCCCTTGACACATGTGGCACCCTGGCCGGTGGGGCCCACTGCACAGAGCAGCCTACACCTCTCGCAGCAAGGCAATGCAGTCATTGATCCCTCAAAATCTGCACCAGAGGACACCCTCCTGCAGGCACGAGGGAGAGGTTACTGCACTGCACACAGGCTGTCATGGGTGACAGTGAGGTTTCAGCTGCCCCTGCTTTAGGGACCCAGAGGTCTCACTGCTGAGTGATGACATGTAAGCTGCCCTAATGTTTTAAGTGAAGAATGACCATACAATCTAATTCTGTAATCATTTGCCCTAAGCATATCAATGCAGTCACACTCTTTGTATGCCCTAAGATTGCAATAAATGGCAAAAAGTGTTTAGTTGAACTGTCTTGCATTTCTCATGATTTCAGAGTGTTCATTAGGTATCAGTGTGCTAAGCTTTTTGTCAGCCTGAAGTCTCACTGTCCAGGAGGCTTTCATAGAAATATCTTCTCCTAGCCTCCAGGATATCTATTCAGAAGAACATTTTCAAGATTACTTTCTTCCTGCACATCATTGTACAGTGAACATTAACTTGTCAGCTTTATCCAGCCGCCATTACAAAGGAGATGTAATACTTGCATAAAAAATTAAAACTTAGGGCTGATCAGTAAATTTTATTTGTGACATAGGAAGAGAAGGAAGACAGAGAAACCCCTTTATATAGATCTGTCAAAATTTAAGACCATTTG
The DNA here is from genome assembly GCA_024865655.1 of Emberiza elegans. Lineage (NCBI taxonomy): Eukaryota > Metazoa > Chordata > Aves > Passeriformes > Fringillidae > Emberiza > Emberiza elegans. The sequence goes on along the minus strand of JALJVW010002597.1, from coordinate 18,201,869 downwards.
TATTTAATTTATGCCAAGTGTTGTATGGGTTCATTAAAGTTTATGGCTTCAATAAAAATAACATCAATTACCACATACGAACAGCACCAACATGAATATAACAAACTGGTTCAAATGTTAAAAAATAAAACTAGAGTTAACACTGTCTTATGTAAGGCAAACAACATCTGATAATATATATCAAAGAAGAAATGGTATCAATCTAAATCCAGCTACTAATGTATTAGTCCTAGCCTTCAGAGGAAGACACTTTTTCTTTATTATTGTACAAGACCTTGGAGCCCCCCAGTGCCACACACTTCCACATGTTCTGTGCCAAAACTCAGCTTCCAGATAGCAAATACATTAGATTCATGAGGACAGCAGACTGATCTTCTCCTTTCTACTTTAAGAATTAAGCTTATTGAGAAAAAGCAGTGCTTGTCCACCATAAGAACAGCTCTTATGTCTATGGATTTATGTGATTTCATATATAAACCTTTCATATAAATACAAGCAGCAATGCAAATGAGTCTCAATAACTGCATACACAAAGGTACTGTGTGCTTTGGCTATATGGCCTGCTCTTCTTTCCCAAATGATAACAGAAGATAAATTTATCTTGGCAGTACCCCACAGCCACCTGAGAAGTCTCTATTATCTCCATTTTGCCTATAACACACATTTTACAAACTCAATTTTTGCTCATTTTTAATAGATTCTGATTACAACAAAAGGAAGAGATATTCATCTTACTGGGAAAGAAAAGTTAAAAGGATAGGTTTCAAGCTCCTTAAGTTGGTATAATTATGAAAGGCTTGTAAATGTCTCAGCAAATAGGACAAAACATACTCTCAATGTCAGTGAGCAAAGCAAGTTTTACTGAAATTAATGGAACTGGCACAAAATTCACTATGTCAATATCATTAATGTGAATGAAAAGGATCTGCTAGTCCCACTGGAAACTTGACAAGGCTGTAATTGATCCAAGTTCCTACTAAACAGAATTAGCAACTAATAAACTGCCTAGGGAAGAAAACTGTCATCACCATCTTATGGCTCCATAAAATGTGTCTGTGGATGGTTGACCAACACACAGGAGAAATAAATACAGGAAATCCATTGCAGATGGGCAATTTCTGGCTATTTCTTAAGCCAATCTCAACAAAGCAAAGGAAGATATTCTAGACTATTTTTTCAGCACTCCCATGCTCTAAATCTAGTCTCTTTCTTCCTTGTTCAGGTATGAGGAGTATTTAGAGTAGGCAAACCAGTCAGCAGTAAAAATATACAATCTACATCACTTCTGTGAATAATTCAGAGTTTACCTGGCCACAATTTTAGAATCAGAGAATCAACTATGTAAAAAATGAAGCTATTTAAACAGGAAAAAAGTAACAAATTTAAATTTAAAAATCAGTTGCACACACACACACAAAAAAAAGGGTTTACTAGGTTTCAAAAATGAAAAATTTTAGTGTTATGAAGCAGGATCTCAACTCTATAAATAAACACATTTTAATGTGTCCACAACAGAACCATATTCTTTATACCTTCAAATGCAAACTCACTCTGTAGTTCTTTTCTGGATTACTGGTTTCTAAAACTTAAGAAAAATACGTAGGCATCAAGACAGCAAAGCATAGTGCTCTTTGCCTCCTAAAATATTGATTCTTCAGGTAGGAGTTATATATTCTAATCCAGATGATGAGCGAGATGTGTTCAATTTTCTCCTATGCACTGTCCCTACTTCTCTTCATTTAAAGGAGAGCAGCATGTACAAGACCAATGCTGACAGCACAGTTAGAGTTATATAAATGAACCATTAATTTCTTAGAGTAACATTAAAAGCAGCAATGAATCTTGGACTTAGATGCTGAAAGGGTTCATTAGTTCAGAGCACCAGTAATTTAAGCAGCTTTGTTTTAAAGTCTGCAGAAGGAAAACCAGTAGAATTTCCATCTGTTTCTCAGATGCTAGCATAGTCTGACACAAAAAGCTATGAGAAATGATTCTGTAAGTCAAAACAGCATTCAGAGAACAAAAGTACCCCAAGTGACTTTCATGACCAGACAGTAAATTCCAGTGTTTTCTTCTGTGCTTTCACAGCCTTACCATACTGCAATTTTCATTTCTGCATAGCAATACTCTCGCCTTTACAAGCCCAATCACAGATTCCTTGCCAAATCAAAGTCTGCAAAACTCTCCCTCACAGCAGACAATGTCTTTCACCCCAAAAGTCCAAACCTCATGGTTAGTTTTCAAGCAAGCAGCTCCTGGAATTGGTTCATTACAAGTGATAGCATTGGCTGGAGGAAAAGGATGGGGTTTCATGGCTTGAGGGGTGGCAGCAACATGAGCCTGGACTGGATCATTTCAGCTGCTTTGAGTAGAGGTGGTCTTGACAAATTCCTGGATAACCTCTTGTGTAACTACAGAGAACAACAGTGATTATGAAGTATTGTAACTATTTAACCCAGATGCTTTATTTTGGATTATATAAATGGTCCTTCTGTATTTTCATTTTCAATCATAGTAGAGCAAAGATTTCTGAAATTAAAAGATGCCATGGATATGTTAAATTTGTGATGCCTTGCTATTTTTTGTTGAAACATTTGTGAATTCACATTACTCACTCAAGAACACCTGTATGATTCTGTCAGTGATCTTCCCTGATTTTCAGGCTACTAGCTAAATGAGGTTACACTACACTTGGAAATCAAATACACAGTCCCGTGCTAAAAAGACTGACTGACTGTCTTTGGTGATTTTTCTAGGAACCCTAGGTGATTCACAGTTACCACAATTCATCTAATACATGTATCTCAAAAAGTCATCACCAAGGCAAACTGAAGTAATGAACTGTATGTACTAAGATCAGCATTCTTAAAGGGAAACAAAAGAAGACCCAGATCTTAATATTTTAAATTCCTCTATTTCCCACTTGCATGCAAATATCATTCCAGGAGTTTTTCTTGAAGGCTCAGGAGAACTCAGAACTCTTTAAAAATTCTTTTGTCTTGGCACTGAGCAAGGAAAACTCTGTTCAGTTCATGAGATCATCTGTCATCAGTGCTAACTGCAACACAGCAGGGTTGAATTTGTGATCTTGACAATAGCTTACAGAATACATATGGGTTTTCCAAAGCTTGAGCTCGTCCATTTTTTTAGCTGCCTGTTTTCTGTGCTAGAAGGAAAATACAGGCCATTTTTCCTGATGACACTTGCACGTTTTGGTGGCAAAGACCTGAATGTAAAAGGACCCTACTTCTGTCTCCACTCCCCCAAGAAAAGTTGTAGCACACTGAAAAAACAGCATGTGGAAGTTTGGACTGCCACTGTCTAGGGAGCACATATTCCGTGGGCAGGCAGACTATTTCATTTGCCAGAGCTGTCAAGCCAGCCCTTTCTACAAACACTAGCTTAAGACAAAAGAATAAAAAATTATAACAAAATGTTTTAAAAGCTACATGCAGAGGGCTGAAGCAAAGGCATAGTAATTAAGTGGTTTCCTGGGTAACGATGGGGCAAACTGATCAAATCTGCCTGCTTAAAATTAGATTCTTAAAATCTACATTTAGACATTTAAGAGTTGCACAACTTCCAGGTGTTCTGAGTTGCAGCTGTTTTGATTAACTGCACCTCTAGCAAAGTAAGCAAGTCAGTCCAGTTTTGGAAATATAAGAGAGTATGATTCTTCCTCTTCTCCAGTTGTGACTTTGGTATAAAGTACAAAAAGGTCTCAATTTGCCAACACGCCAGCACCCATAAACTGTCAGACTGAAACTAAAGCGACCATCCAAAAATCAGAACAATGTAAGACTCTCAATTTAAGCTTTAAGACTAGAGGCCTGCCTACCTAAACACAGGTATGAATCCAGTCCACTGTGAGAGAGTACATGACATGAAAGGACAGCTAAAAATCAAATTATCTGATTTAGTGTGGCAGAAATCCAAAAATGAAGCTTGGAAAATTTCCTTTACCATCCTCCTTATTAGGTATCTGCATTTGTTGAAAGGGACAAGAGGGAAATAATACAGGTGAAGGGGTTAATGCTGTACATAAATCCACTGAAATATTCCCCGCTCCATGAGGGAGTTCCTGCCTTGTAAGCCTCCTATGAGTGCCCCACATGCTTTATCAGTCCTTTTGCCTTCTGGCAGTAAGTATTAGCAAGCATGAGATCTCTGTAATGAACTGTGCAGCAAGGATTTGAAGAATTACTTAGAAATTTTATTTACATGAAAATGAAATGCACACCCTAGCAGATGGGAGATTGTGAAAGACGGTTTGGACTATCTAAATCATTTTTATTTCAGGAATAGATAAGCTCTTATGCAGTTTTCTAAACCAAGGAATCAGACATCTGGAGATTCATTGTTGTAGCTTAAAACCTTATTTTTATACTAGTTTTTTGCATCTTTCTGTGTGTGGGAGGCTGTGAGCATGGGAAAGAAAATATTAGCTGGCTAATCAGTAACTTCACATTACAAACAAAGCCAGTTACACATGGTTTTCTCTGGTTTGTACAACAATACCAGCCAGATTCTGGTGTAACTTAATGAAACAATTGGTCTCCTGCTAGGTATGCATGTGTGCAAGTGGTTTACAGTGTTATAATAGGAGTGATGTGTGCATGTAGTTCAGTAACTAGGGTTCAGAAAAAAACCTGTGTAAAAAGGGAAATGACGTGCTCATTCCCTTTATTTCTCTATGAAAGAAAATACACATGCTAAAAATGAAAAAAAAAAAGTGACAGGTGGCAAAGAAGCATTTGAATTATGTTCCAACTCTTTAAAGAATTGAGCCATGGGAATTCTCATCTTTAAAAATAAATTGAAATGTTCAGAATGTTATTCTCTGTGGTGTTTCCTGCAAGGTTTGGGGTTTTTTTCACTAATTTAAGCAAGAACAAACAACACTGAATTTTAATTAAATATCAGGTACATCAGTTTCTATTCCAAACCTCCTCCGGGAAACAACTATTTTAGAATTTAACACAGAAGGCTGTTTATAACAAAAAATAATATGCTTCTCTCTGCAGCCTAGTAAGTGCCAGGCCCTAAAGATAGTAAAGATCTTAAGCTAAGCATGGTCTTCTGCTATATCTATTTCTTTCGACTACACTGTCCATTCAGAAATTGTGCTTTTGATTTAAAAAACATACATTTGCATTTACACAACATAGTCTGAGATCAGAGACTCAGAAGAAAATATACATGTCACTACTGAAACATAGAAGAGATTCTGCAAGTTTGCCATATTCAGCTGTGGGTCTCACTTTGACTGTTAAAACCAACAGTGCTGAATTTTTTAATGGTGAGATGGTTACATAAGTTTAGGTTTTGAAACCTCTTAATACCTGAAAAAAATCAGCTTCATGGTTTTGGTCAGGATTCCTCCTTGAAATTAATGCTGACTCAATGTAACATCTCTCAGTGAACCTTCCCCAAAGGTTAACTGCTGTGCCAATTACTTTTCACCATATATTCTCCACAGCACTTCTTCAATCAGGCCTAGAACCAAAATGTTCCACTCTTAGTGAACTCTTAGTGAAGATGCCCCAGCCATGGGCCCAGACAGGGTCAGAGCAGAGAGTGGCAGCCTTGGCACCTGATCTCCTGTCAGAGCTCTTAACTGAGGGTCAATGCATCACAGAGCATCCCAAGGAGACTCCAGCTCCCCACAAGGATTTCTTTGGGCTACACTAAGAGCACAGCCCACAACATGTATTTTTGACCAAAAATTTCCAGGTGTATCTAAGCTATCCATTCTTACAAAAAAATGTTACCACACACTGCCTACAGCTTCAATTGGAGACAGCAGAAACAAAATCCACTGAAGCCTTTTTCTTCACACAGAAAATGAAGAAATAGTGGGGAGGAGGAAGGGGAATTGAACGCTCTTTTTTGTTGGCTTAGGATGCGATTAATCCCAGAAAACTCTGAACACACCATACCCAGCAGTAATCACTTGCCCTGAGCAACTGACTCTGTTTTCATTTCTTATGTCTGAGTCACTGCTGAGTTACTTTGTAAGTAGGAGAGTATTTAGCAGCAGGTGAATTAATATCATCACCTCTTCTGGATACCTTTAAACAAACATGGGGATGATCCACAGCAGTGGCAACACTGCACGCAATTAAAACTGTATTAAACAGACAGGAAAACCTAAACTTTGGAGAATTTCCATGGTTGTCATACTTTTGGAAGAGCAAATAACTTCTAAGCTATTAAATAAATGTTTACAACAGTGGCCTATATTAAGGCTGTATTAAAATTCCAGTGTAATATGTTCAACAAAAATTTTGATCAAAAATTCTTTTGAAGAGAAAGATTGCTAGAAAAAAAATGCTGTGTTACAGATGGGAAACAAACTGCTTAGAAAACCTTTATACCACTGATAAATTAGTATTATGTACTATCATTCTAGGAAAGTAATTTTTTCCCTATAATTATCTATTGCTATAAAGTACTTTCTCAGGCAGCATCTTGCAGGTATCTTTTACATGTATGAATTTAATTATATTGTTCATGAAAAATCCTCCTACTCTCTCGTCACTGACTGGAAGCATATATTTTATGTGCTTCCCTACCCGCACTGACACAGATCAGAGAGAATATTTCACTGGAGCATTAAAATGATCCACAGCAAATGCATAAATTCTATGAACCTGAACTAGAAAATCTATGAGGCTGAAACAACTGGTTTCAGCCTCATAAAAACTATTAAGCTCAGTCTACATGAATATGAACTCAAAGTATTTTAGCCTTTTTCACTTTTTAGATTCTCCCACAAATATTTTTATATTTCTTTTTACTAAAAAGACACTCTAATCAACAGTGAAGCCAACTCCATTAGTAAATTTATAAAAGAGGTGTAGCATTTTGGGGACTTGTGATATGCTGACAACCCAAAATCTGCTACAAAAACTAATGTTTCAAAAAGTCATATAAAAATTTAACATATTGTATAATAAAATTCTTTCTATAGCAGTTTATAAATTGCATGTTCTGTATTATGATGCACTACACCAAAACTGTTTTATTCAATTGGCTTGCATTTGACATGACTTCAAGGAGTTCTGAAAATGAGGCAGTAGAAGGATTCATGTTTATGCTGGTACACTCTTAAATCTTTTTATGTTCTTCCAAGCAAGTCACTCTAAATGAATGTGTCTTATTAGGCTGCAGAACTACTCCCTATCCAAAGTAAAATACCTAAATATGCATTTGGTGAAAGTTATAAATATTAAACTTGTGGAGGTGTTTGGTTTTTATTTTCTTCAAAAGGGAAGAACAAGCAACACATTTGTTCTGTGGCACACAACAAATGCTGTTAATTGCAAGCACCAAAGGATTAAACTGCTGCCGCCCTACAGCATTGTTCTCAATCCCTACAAAGCTATATCCACAAACAGCTCCCTAGTAGTTTTTGGTTTGTTTTAGCAGACTTAAACCCAGAATTATGACTACCTCCTTTCTCAGAACCTAGCAAAATGGCAATTACTTGTTAATCTCAAACCTGTCAAATCCACCAGGAACACTAAGACAGAAAACTCTTTTGGGACCCAGTCTTTCAAGCTCTTCTTCAACTTCCTAGAAGACCAAACTAAGCAGTTGCCTTTGGATGATGAGTACATGAATGACCTTGAAAACAAAAGGCACAGCTGGAGACAAGGGAACTGCACTTGCTGACTACAGGACCACACCAGCCCTGATGGGCAGAGGAAATGCAGTCCCTGAGCAGCCCCAGTGCACAAAGAGGTAACAGTGAACTACAAGCACCATTTCATGACAATCTCTGCAGCAAAAAAATGCTAGTAGAGACCTTAGGATATTCTGTCTAAAGCATCCCTAGTGTGTTATATTCATCCTTCACATAGAACTCACTTTTTCATGCTTTGCATGTACGAGGCAACCATTTTTCTTCTATTGTGCCACAGTAGAGGAATTATTAGATGCAAGTGCTGATTTTGTGATCAATCCTCTGTAATAGTGGAATGAGGAGTAGGACAAAAAAACCAGTTTTTTAAACATGCCTAATACTTTTGACAATCCTTCAAAGAAACAAATAAGAAAATTAACATCAGTGCATACAACAAGTTTAGTCAGAAGAGAATCTAAAAGTTTATTTGACTTAAAAGACCTTTTCTTAAGTTATCAAACACTCTCTAAAATTAGTCCCTTCTATTTCTTCAATTAACAAAAAAATACATGAGGAACATTTCTTTTTCTGATATAAATTTTGTAGGCCAAAACTTGTTGAGTTGTTGGAAGATCATTTTTATGTGAATGATATAGAGGTCTGCAGTAACTCTTTAGTTACTCAAGACCAAATGGCCCAGACAGCATGTTTGTCCTAAATCAAGTATATATTTTTTCAAAACTTAATTTCTAGAATTTCTGCTGGTAAAATCTCTACCACATTAAACAGATTTTTTCTTTCTGAAAAGGAAGAACCACAACATAAACTGCTAAAAGTAGGTATTTACAGGAAAAGAAGGTAAATCAGAGGTGTAGTCTTATAACATCCTCTTTCTTGCCATTTCTTCCAAATGACTATGTAGTGTCAGTCATCACCTGACCAAATAAATCCCCACCATATGGCTAAGAGAGAGTTCTCCCTGTTACTAGACATGTGTATGTCCAGTCAACAGGAAGAACAAGTCAGCAGCCTCTAGAACCTCTAGTCTGGTAGCCTGACATACATGCACCACCTCCTATCTTATGAGAGGGAAAATTATCACAAAAATCCTGTCATGAAAGCCACATCACATAAGGGGAAAAAAGGCTGCAACACAAGATCTCAAATTCTCTGAGCTATTCAGAAGGTTAGCACTATAAAGTTAAAGGCATGGCTATTAAAGAAAGGACCCTATTATGGTAATGGAGTCAGAAGTGTTAAGGGTTTCACCACCAGATTTATCTACCACCTTAGACTGAGTAAGGATCAACACCAGAGATTACCAACCTTCTGCTGTGGGTTCCAAAAATCTTTCTGAATCCAAAACCTCTAGTCAGATATGCAAGGTGTATATTGGTGAGAAGAGTGAAGTGGTGCCCCAACACGGCCAGGGGAGTAGACAGCTCTCGCCTCCAAGCTGAAACTTCATTATCAAAAGATACAATAGGGCTGCCTATGGACTGTGTATCCTCAGGTCACACCACAACACTGAAAAACATCTAAATGAAATATTCATAACAACAGATTTACAATAGACTAAGAACTCCAGTGCAACGTCTAGAGAATTCCTTTAGGAATGGCAGCTTCCCATCAGCACTCTGTCTGGAAGCAAAGCAGGAAATCTGCGCAAACTGCACCATATCTCCCACCACTACATATTAGCCATCATTACATGTTACCCATCCTCAGCTCTGGTTAGAGCTCGCTCCTTACACAAGTGCTGGAAACATATCCTTCAGGGCACAACTCCATAACTTGCTCTTCTTGCATCTGCACAGTATCAGGTGGGTGTAAAGTTGTCAGTACTTTTTTATCCTCTCTAGACTTCTTTTCCATGAAAAGTCTGTGGTAAGTCTCAGTCTTAATTGTTTTCATTATTCTCAGTATAGTCATGAAGTACAAGAACAATTATGTGAGGCAAAATACCATGTTGCTATGAGGGTCCTAAGATATAAGGGAAACACAATTTAGTCCTGATATTTCATAACACTGCAAATGCCATGATGCAAACATTAAGCAGATGCAGAAAAATATGTATTATCCAGCCACCTTCTCACTAAAGCTGTATTCCTCTGGAAGCTGCTCCCATCAATTATTTCACCTAGAGACCACACTGACCTTTTTCCCTGCCTTCATTTTCATCAACTTCATTTCTGATGGCATGACAGGATCAAAGCCAAAAGGATAGACTGATGCTAAAAGCATCCATTTTCAATCGTTTCTTCATATATCCCATGGCTGAAGGAATAAAGCCTTGTCTTGAACACAGATGCAGCAGGCATGCCAATACATTATGTAAAACACAGCAAATAATTTATAACTTCCTGAGAGCAACTCATTTTAAGTTATACTACCAGTGTAATGGCACAGCTTAAAAGATGGATTTCAGTGAGTAATACCTGATCTGCATAGTAGGTTAACTGTAGAATCAAAGGGCAAATGGCTTAAAAACATAACCCTCCAACACCTAAAGAACTACTTTTGCATAAACCTTGCCTGGTGCCATATTTTATTCACTGAAAGTATTCAGGCTCCATAAACACAGATGCTGAGATTTTAAAATACAAACCTACTTCATTACAAGTAAATGCTAATACATACATACATATGAAAATCTTTCAACATTACATTTCAGTGAAATTTCAATGTGATTTATTTTCATCCTTCACAAACAATAATTATGGAGCATACAAGAGTGTATTTCAGTCTAGAAGAGTGCCAGACTTAGTGGCATGGTAAACAACCTGAAATGCAGTTTTTTTAACCTAAAGCAAACTGTGCCAAAAATTAGTTGGGACACATAAGTTAATACCAAACACATGCACAAAGCTATACTGCAGCAGTTTCCTTCTGACCACTGTCAGCATGAGTACTTCTGAATGAACAAACTTCTTTTTTACCAGAAAACTGGCAGAAACCCATAAAAGAACAAAACCTGAGAATATTATTTAATCTTGAATCAAGTTCATAGCAGATTCAAAGCTGTATTTCCTTTCCTTAAACATATTTTATATTACATATAAAGTCCACAGCTTACATATTTTTGATATACCTCTTTAAATAAGGATTACATTTTCAGGCAGATTATCAGACTTCAATTTAGTTACTGAAATGAAAAAAATTGTTTAGCCTAAATTCATCTAGAGGTATAATACATCCAATTGTTGAATAAGCTTTTTTAAATTCTGCACCAGGAAGACACTGCAAATGAACTTTGCCATACTAAACATATCCCTTTCACTAATTATACTTTATTAGAATTTAGCACTGTGATAGTCATGTCTATAACTTTTTCATTTTTCTGGTAAAGCCAGTACATTATTTACAATTTTACTTTTGTTCTTTAGACTTACTAGAAAAAACACTTTAAATAATTAAAGCTGATATCTAATGCATGTGACAGCTTGCAATTTGGGCTTCTTTAAGACCATTTACTATTTACATTTTACAAGACATCATATCATCTAAAACTTTTAAGTGAGAGGCTGTTCCCTCTGGACTATTAATGCAATTTATTACATTGCTGACTACTATTAAGGGTACACCTTCGGGGGACATGTGTGGTGTATATTTCTTTTTTTTTTTTTTCTCCTTCAGTAACTTATGCAAGATCCTTGCCCAAGCCATCCAAATTGAAACAAATAGATCCCTTGTGAACTCACTGCTTTAGTTACTGAACTAATCCATGTCAAGCAAGACACAATGTAAGTTTACTTTGGCTAAAACTTTATTAACAGCAAGTATGTGGCAGTACATGAATGTTATTTTTTCTAGAAGGAAATGTTTTTATTAACTTGCTGGTACAGAAGCAAAATCTGCATTTGACTTATGAAGGAACTAGAGAATCACAAAAGTGGAAATATATGTAACACCATTTGTTATTAATTATGTTCTGTGATCACAATAGGCAAATGCAGCCTGATCTCCTACCTCCAGCATTTTCTTGTAAGAAAATTTAGATGTAGGATAAAAGTAACTATGGGCACAGTCTTCTCCGACAAGAAACAATATATTCAAGTCTCTTCAGTACAACAGTACTGTTTAATGGTTACTCAACATAGGGGATTTTTTGTCAAAAAAAAGCAATAATAATATTAAAAACAACAACAACAACAAATATTAATAATAACAGCAACAACAACCACCACCCATAGATTCATACTAAATATCTTTCCAAGAACCTTACAGCCTGGTTGCCATTCAATTATTGATTTTGCAATCTATTCTGCATACTGAGGAAGAAAATCATAAATTTTTAACACATCAAAGTGCAATGTCTAGCATGAAACATATAGGCTACGATAACATGATTGGCCTCATGACTTTTATTTCAGTGAAATAACTTAGAAAAGGAAAAGATCAGAAAGAATTTAGTGATATTTAGGGTTTTTAAATTTTTGTACTGCTGAGAAAAAACAAATACACAACAAAGATAGAAAATATAAATCAAATATTGTTTCACATTTGCTGTACACTTTTCAAAGTCTCATTTATTCTGTTAAAAATCTCCTCTTCCATTTGAATCACAAAGAGAATAATTCCCTACACATCAAGCTGGACTGTCAAGTAAATGTATTTCAGTGCTCTTCAGACTTATTTAGTAATTTGTTTTCCTCTCACTCTGACATACTGTAATGTCCTAATCAATAAATTCCTGGACTTAGTATGCCCTTAAAATGAACGGCTCAGTTTCCACACAGGAGATTGGGCTTGATGTTTATTTCAATCAACACCCACCCCCAACCCCCAAAAAACCCCAACAAAACAGTCTTGACAATGAGTCTTGGGAGTAAACACTCCCAAGATACCTTTCCTCCCTCCAATTCTTTAATATGTAGAAAAATGCTAACGTGCATATTTTTATTCTAGTCTCAGGCATTTTTTAAACCATTAATAGCATTGGTATCAATTTATACTCTCTTTAGATCCCATATTTATATGCTTTATATTCTACTTCTTGATTTAATGCTTAGATTAGAATATTTAAATTGGTACAAATAATAAAATCATTATTCTAAAAACTTTTCCCTGGTTATTTTTCCCACCAAATAAATGCACTAGAGAAACAATGTAATTTACAGGTTTTCATGGATTGAAAACTCAGAAAAATAAAAACTTCATAGCTCCCTAAAAGTCAAAGGCAGGTACTGAGTAGATCTGCTTCTTTCTAAAAAACAAAACCCCAAAACCCCTACAAAAGTAACCATACAAACATAAAGCCTGCATGAGTGATTGGCATAGGTTTATTTATATTTTTATGTATAAAGTCTGTGTCAGAGATTATTAATCCAAAATAATTTTAAAAGCCCATACAGCTGTCCTTCTGAAATAAACCAAGTTGACAGACTTACAATTTATATCAAATACTCATCAGCAATCTTTCCCAGTTTTAAAAGATTTTATATAAGCTGCACAACATGTTCAGTGCCAGATATATTTGTCACCAACTTGCATTGCTGTTCTCTTGCAGAAAAAAATCATAATTCCTTTGCATCTTACATACTGTATGGGTTTTTTTTTTTTAATACTAACCTTTACTAATTTCATCATCTTTTAAACATTTTTTACAGGGTAGTAACCTTTATCTGGTGAAAAAATAAAGAGCTTCTTACCATCCTGATCCAGTATTTCCACGTCTCTGGAGTTCAGCAGCAAGGAGCTGTTGCTGTTGCACTGCTTACTAGAGACACTGGAGGCTTTGGAAGCAGAGAATGTTTTATGTGGTTAAAATGTATCACCACTGATTATATTTCAGTCCTTCAATTCCTAGCCTTGATGCTCTGGAAATCAGCCAATCCAAGTGATAAAGAGGTTTGCAACAAGAAGTTGCAGAATTTCCACAGTGAATGCTTCATGGAAATGTTTTGCTTCTTGATACTTGTTTTTTTATATCCACTAAATGTTAAAAGAAATCCTGGCTCCCTTTTCCCTCCTTCTCTTTTTTTTCCCCTAAAATGAGATTCATATATTGTTCACAAGGGACTTTGGCATTTGCTATAGCTAGGCACAGTGCAGAAAGGCATCATGCCAGATTACGCATACATCTCAGCCAAGATACCTGAATTTTGACTTGCAACACACCCTGTTATTCCAAACATGGATCTTCCTAAGCCAAAGCTCCTAACTGCCAAAATACACAGTGTTTTTGTGAGGCAGCCAAATGCCCCTTCATATTAGCTAAGAGCATCTTTTGTTTGCAATGTGGTTGCTCTTTGTCGGCTTTTTTTTTTTTTTTTTTTTTTAACACTTTTTTCCCTAGGGAAGACAAGGTGGTAAGTTCCAAAGGGATTAAATGATCAACTGGCACTTCTACTGCCACTCCTCTCAAGAACAAATTTCACACAGCAAATTTCCCTGCAATGCTACAACTATGATTAGTTACTCAGTTAACATTATAACCATCTTAATGTTTCCAATGGTAGCTCAGGATGCTTCTGTGTTTTGTGCGATAAAATAAAATTTTTAAAAAGTCCAAACAAAATGAAACAAAACCAAAGCAAACAAACAAACAAACAAAAAACCCACAAACCCCCACAAACCCAAAAGTTAACTAAACAGACAGTCCTGACTCCATGGTGTTATCACATAACACCTCACAGTAAGAGGTGACAAAGAGGGAGGCAAAAGGAACCAAGTCAGATTACTGGCTAGTTTAACAAGTACTTAGAATAACTCCCAAGCTTTTGGGGCCCCATAATAAAGGGGTTTTAAAGAAAGGAGTATCAAAAGGCTGTAGAGACTACCTTGGAGATGCTCTCAAGAAGAAAGCATATTATTGTACTAAGAGAGCGTAAGACTGAGCCTGAAATTTTAATGAATAATGAAAGAGGATGGATGATGCTTCTGCAACAACTGAAAGGTCTAGAAAAGTGAAGAACATGTTCTGTGCAAGGAGGGAGAATAAATTCAGAAGACATGCCTGTGGGTTTTTTTCTATTCTGTTTGCAAAAGGAAACAATAATGATTTTCACTGAATCTGAATGGGTATGAAAGTGCAGGACTGACCTGAAGAACTCAAGGAAAAGGATGCTGGACTAATTGGGAGCCTGTTTAATAGGGAAGAAGAGCTGGATGGAATATTCAAATGCTTGTTGAAACTGCAATGAACTTACTTTAAGAAATTACATTAAAAAATAAGATTTGATCAATAACACTGACAGTGTCATTTCTGAACTTAGAGAAAGAGCAAAGTAATAAATGACATGTGTTATGAACAGCATGGCAAGATTAGGTTGTTTTCTAGAGTGACAAGGAAGCAGCAGGAGGGGAATCTGCAGGAGGCCTGTTTTAGCCATGTTGAGCTGTTGACATCTAGCTGAACAGCCACAAGAAGCTCTCTTTATTCCAGACTCTTCTTCTTCAGCCAGAGACACAAAAATTCATTTGCAAGGCATCATGGCAAAGATGAATTTGACTTGTATTTACATATGAGTTTGTCTGATGCAAATAAAAGGACCACAGTTCAATCTCTAAGAAAAATAGCAAGACAAAGTGGAAAGAGGTACTGAAAGGCTGATTAAGAAGATAGAAGGGTAAAAAAACAAGCCAACCAGGTTCTGTGAAGCAAAGAGAGACAAAATTTCAGGAAGAAAAATGAACAGCAGTATATAAATAGCTTACAAGACAAAGAAAATCAGTAGACAGCCCTGGCTTCATTGTTTGACCAGAAAGCTGTCTACAGATACCTTGTCATGAGCAGCATCACCAGCATGGAAGGTGCAGAAGATGCACAGATTGGTCAGTGCCAAGTGCCACACCAGAACTTGGGCAGTATCCATAAACAACTCGCAGTTGTTTTAGTCACACTGCTAATGGGATTCCCATTAGAGAGGTTCCACATTTAATATCACTGAAACCCAGCAGAGAATTCTGTGAAACAATTCAATTGCAATCAATCTGGCTACAGATGTCTTGCTCTGTTTAGATGTAAAAACTTTTCCATCAGAAAGTTTTCAGTCATCTTACTAGTCTACACAAACCTTTCCTGAAATCCTTGAAATTTATGAAACCCTTATGCTGACAAAGATGTCTGCTGGGGTAGTGATCAGATGCCAAATATGAAGACATGCAGCCAAGGTGTGCTCCTGCATATTTCTACACAAAATGTGTGTGGGATGGGGTAGCATGGCCCTATGCATACACACAAACAATCTTCAACTCTGCCTTTCAGTCAATGAAGCCAGAATACTTCCATTTTTTTACTGTTATTCAAGTTAATTCAGTTATTGAGTGCATACAAATTTCAGAATTAATTCTGTCACAGTTGTCTCAGAATTAAAACATGCACCTCCCAAATTCAAGCACAAATATCACCTCCTAAATTCAACTAAAAGACATTTCTTTACAGAAAAAATTCTATCATGCACCTATACAGGCAGGAAAAATAATTCATGTTGACTAACTTACTTTGGCACTAACACAGCTGCTTCAAAACAAAGCCACCTTTTCCATTTACTTTGAACTCCTTCTAACACAGAAAAAGAAGTGACCACCAAGGGAAAGAGTTATGTACTGATATAACTGCTAAAGTTTAAATGTGAACTCAAACCTTCTACACCTATAAGCCTTAAAGATAATTTTTTTCTCCCTTCAATTCTTGAAGAATCCACAAGCAATGTGAACTTAAATCTTTCAGACAGGTCCAGAATTTCTCCTTTTTACGAGGAAACCAATTCCTTCCCAAATTTGAGTTTAAACCTGCAATTTAATCCCTGCTGACTGGTTACAACCCTATTGCTAGACTTTACCCCTCTCAGCATATTAACTGGCAACATGAGCTCCTTGCTTCAGAGGCTATTTCAAAAATAAAAATAAAGCTCTGAAAGGTATCTGATACATTCCTTAGGCCCCTGTAGAAATGTAGCTAGCAGGCTACATAATTTAAACACTTATTTAGACGACATAAAGATGCCCTTGAATACTTTAAATTATCAAGGAATGGATAATGAAGCTATAAAAACGTAAATTGGGTTAAAAGTAATCTATCTTTTGTGATGAAAATAGGTTAGATATGTCAATACAAGTTATTTCACAAGTGTTCTTTGCAACATGTAACCATTCAGACTAGAGCCCTCAATCTGCAACAACTGAATGGTTGTACTAACTGGTACCAATCATAAAGCAACTGATCAAAGAACTGAATTTTTGCCCTGATAGAACTTCTTTTATTTTGGCATTCGACTGTTGACTGGAGAGAAGAGTTAAAAAAAAAAATCTGTTTTTCATTAAATGAAAAATCCTAATAAATTAAAAATACAGAATTGTTGAGTTGTTTTTGATTTGCTTGAGATGTCACAAAGCCTTGGGGACACGCAGTTATGGCTCTCTTGGGGCACACTGTAAGTCCGTCCAAATTGTCCCTAGAGTTATGAAGCCTCTTCTCCCCATAAGTTGTAAAAGTGTCCATAAACAATTTGATGTAAATAGACAAAAATAAACCACAGCTAGATAAGTGATAAGATAAAAACATGCAATATTATTTGGTATTACAGAATGAAGACAAACAAGATTATATATGTCTGCAGGAATTCTAAAAGTCAGCAAACCAAAACAGACAAAAATCTCCAAAGGCACCTTGACAAAACATGAAATGTATCAATAAAATACTTTGATTTTTTTTTTTTGCTGTGAAGAAATATGTCCAAAGTGCACTCCGATTGTGAATGGGTAAAATGCTGCAATTCAATGGGCTAAAAAAGTCAACTGAATACAAAAATTTCCTTTATATAAAAGGAAATACAAAAATCCTTTCCTTCAAAAATCTAACTAGAACAGGAACTCCAAAACCAAATGACACAACTATAAATGCCAGTATCAGCTCTTCACTGTTCATCAGTTTCATTAGCAACATGGAAAAGTAACTGGACTTGCAGGAAAAAAATAAGCTGTAGGAAAGAAAGAGAGAGAAAGCAGAAAGACAGAAGAGAGCTGGCAGAGGCAGGGTAAGGTGCAGAGAGGGGCAAAACTTCACATATCTCAGTCTGGTCCATCTTCAAGACTTGGTGGATATACAAATAAATAGCTAGCTCAAAAAACGACCAACAACATTAAAAATTAAAGCCTGATATCCCTACCTAGTCTGCTACTCTTCCCCAAACACCGCAGTATTTCACTTTGCGAGAAGCTTTACCAAACTCTCAGATATAAATTACATCCTGAAATCACTCACTCACAATTCATATATTAATATCCACGCAACTTTCCAGTGGTAAAATCCTATTCTTCAAGAGGACTTATAAAAGCACAGCCTCAAATACTTCAAATAATATTCTGAAGCAGAGAAAAGATTAAGATGTTCTAGTGGCCTTGCAGGAAAGAAAACTTTCATGCAAAATTCGGCTTGTAGAGGTTTGGACCTCACACAGCAAGAATACATTCAGATCTTATCAAATTGGTATGGCATCTAAATAATAGAAGAGGCTCCTTAGCAATTCAACTCTGCTCAAGCAGTAACCAAAGATGAAAACATGGCCCTGGATGTTTAACATTACCCAGCCCTAAACTGATGTGCCAGCTCACAGATTGTAACTGGAGCAGGTGGCAGCTACTTAAATGGGCAGTATCAATACACAGAGGATGATGGGCTGTCATTGCCATCAGGCACAAACAATGATTACATGTTTCAAAGAAATATTTTCCCTTTATTTTTGGGGAGCTGAAGGTGCGAGTTAAAGGTAAGAACAGTTGCAAAATAAAGTCCATTGCATTAAAAAAAAAAAGACAAAAAAAAAAAAGATAAATAGAAAGCCTCCTTATCTATCTGATGCAGCTGAAAAAACATATGAGTGCTGCCTCCCAGAGTCCAGCTGCCTGGAACAAGTCTTTCTATTTTTACAGTGATTCAGTGGCCAAGAAAATCTCCGAGGACCTAGAAACAATAATTACATTCTCTTTCTGCCACTGTTCTGAGGGGGTCACACCACCCCAGTTCAGGTTTCCAATAGATTTGGGCATGTGCATTGCCTAAACAGCAGAGACAGGTATCTGCTTCAAAACACAACTGAATTCATCTCTCTCTCTCTCTCATATGCACATGAATCCCTGCCTCGACATCTCAGAGAGGCAAATAGAGTTAATAGACCCTCTCTGTGCACAGGTCCTGAGAATGCTGCACAGAGACTCGGTCTCCCACCACTCCTCCACCTGGAGCAGCCAGGCGGGTGACAAGAGCCACTTCACTCCAGGGAGACACTGAGGGAGACGGGGCACAGAGTGAGATGCAGAGCGGCTCTGAGAGGGTGGGCAGCTTCCACTCCCTGACATCAGTATCAACAGAGGTGATGCTACTGTTTCTCTGCAGGCTGCAGCCCAGCTACTCAGAGCAGCACAGCATTTCTTGATCTAACCACTGAAATTAGCACACACTGTAATCATATTTTAAAACCAAAAGCAGATGTTGAAGGAGTTCAATTTAAAGAAGTTTATGGCATTTTGAGCACCAATCAGAGATCACTATTTTGCAAGTTTGCAGCAATCCTTCAATCACAAAGTGGCTCAAGAGATGTTTCTACAAAGAAAAAAAAAGTACAAAGAGCATGGTCCTATTATTTTAGGCAAAAGAAAACAAAAAGGTGCTTTTTTTCATCATTAGTGACGATCCGATACAGCCTTTAAATACTGAGAGTACAATCAGCGTAACTCATAATTCGTTTCGGCCACTGAGAAATGTGGTCGCCTGGACAGTATTTCCTTTACAAACTTCCAAGGCCGCAGGAGCCCGCGCCCGGATTCCAGGCGGGAAGCCCAGGAGCGGACGCGATCGCCTCGGCCCGCGGCCACCGGGGGGCGGTGCAGCACCGCGGGCGCTGCCGGCGGCGGGCGGGGAGGGCGCGGGGCCGCCGCGGGGCCGGTACCGGTACCGGGATTATCGCCACCGGCCGGGGCAAGAACGGCCCCACACAGGCTGCCGCGAGTGCTTGATAAGGCAGCGTTTTTATGGAAAGAGCCTACGTAACGCAGACACTAAAAATAGCCAATTAGTATTTGGCCTCCCGTGTAACAACATTAGCTGTGCTGATGTAATTACCTTTTGTTTCCATGTGAAATTACACTTAATATGATTTTACTGGATCATAAAAGACATTTCATTCTGCTGCAATACTCTGCCTAATGACAGTCGCAGACTTCGGTAGAAGAGGGACGAAATGGCAGAAAGAGAAAAGGTGCTGCCACTATGTTGAAAACAGTCAAATACAGAAGTGGAGAACATGGAGCAGCCTCCAAGGAGATTTTCAGGGCTTTTTGTGACCTCAGAGTTACTATAGATAAAGATGACCTATATCTGTGGGACTTTCTTGACTATGACCTCTCCAAACTGTCCTGAAAAAGCAAATGTCTAACACCCATGCTAGAGATGGGTGGCTCTGGAAAACTCCAGATGAAATGGGAGGCACAGCAGAGTGCTACTGCAAAGTCATATGGATGAGAAACTGCTCAGAAAGGCACTGGATGTCTAAGGCTCAAATTCCTGAGTGACACAGTGCCTGTCAGACATGACAAATCCCAAGCAACAAGGCCAGGAGAGTGCCAAACTATTCCAGTGTAAAAAGTTCAGTGACAGATAAAACCTACTCTGAAAAGCAACACCTGAGTCTGCACAAGTGGTTCTCAGGAACGGAACCAATCTTAAAAAAGAAATGAAAAGTAATTGAACAGCACCACCACTTGCTCAGGTACCAGACACTATGAAGCAGGTGATGCTGATATAAACCCACTTCCAAATGAAGAGTCATGAGCAAGAAACCAAGCAGGCAAATGACTGCTACAGATTTGTGAAAACTTGAGAAGTGTAGGTGTACACAATATGCATCTCCAGCACAGGCTGAGCAAAAAATGGACCTGCACAGTGCTGAAAGACATATGCAAGCTCAATATCCCCCTTACCTGACAGCATTTTGTGAAAAGACACAGCAAGTGGTCAGACAGCTAAACAGAAACAATCTCTGGAAATGACAGATCATTTGAAAAACTGATCGTAGCAGTGGATGAAAATGTGGCCCACTTGTGCTAGGAATACAAGAAGAATAGGGAAAAGCTGATTTTAGTGGCAAGGTCTTTGAAAAGATTCTAAAAAATGTGCACAAGCTTCTGAAGTAATATCTTAAACCAAAATATTATCCATATTGCAAAAAGGAGAAAACTGATTTAAGGGATGGACTGCTAGCTTAAAAGATGGAGGAACAGTGAGTTATGGCTTTACCCTAAACTAACTGGGGCCAAATACAGTTGAGATCAACAGATTAAATCTTTCACTCATTTGACCAAGCTTACAACCTGTCCATTTCACATAGGATCACAAGATGGATTATTCTGTGTCCTGAGAGGTAAGAGGCTCCAACCTATGAAAAAGTCAAGAGTCTTACAATAAACTCTGTAAATCTATGGTTTTCAAAACAAAAGAAGCTGCTGAGAAAGAATAGCTTATCTCACTCTGGGGACTGATGCACAGAGCTGCCAAGAGCTTTGAAGTACAGACACACACAGATCAGAGTGACCATCTGCTTATACACAGATACTCTTGACCTAAGAGTCACAAGAGACAGGTGCCTGGGGAGCAACACTGCTCCAGCCACAGGTCTGCAAATGGTTTATGCTTACATAAACTATTGTGGGGGGATGACCTTGGCCAGAAAATCAACACCCATACTGCTGCTCACTCACTTTCCCCCTCTCTGTAGCACACAGGAGACAAAACGAAGAACAAAGCAAGGAAACCTGTGGATCAAATAAAGACAGCTTAACAGGTTAGGGAAAGAGGGGACACACCATCTCCAAAACAGCAAGTGACTTGAAGTCACTCACTACCTCCCACAAGTGTGGATGCCCTTCAAGCAACAACCACCATGTAAAACACTCACACACCCCCACACCCTCCTTCTTCTACCCCCAGTTTCTATTGCCAAGTAAGCAGTCATAGCTGTATCCCATCCCAACCTCTTCCCCACCTACTTTCCTACTGAATTTGAGGGGAGATGGAGAGACAAAGACCTCTGTGCTGTGCAAGCACTCTTCAGCAACAGCCAATTAGTGCATTATCAACACTGTTTTAGCCATGTATCCAAAACACAGTACTGCACAGCACTGTGAAAAAAATTAACTGCATCCCAGCTGGACACAGTACAACTATTTTGCAAGAAAGTTGACTGTCAAGACAGGAAACCAGAAAAAGAGAGCAATCTGGATGATATGGAGAGCTTTGTGTTAGACATGACACAAGAGAGAATGTTGCAACCTGTCTGAAGCCACCACAGATGGAGTTAGTGTTCAACTCAAAAGACTCTATGGATAAATAAATTATTAAATCAGATATAACTTTCAGACACGAACATTCTCAGACTTGCTCTTTGTCACCAAAGCATTGCTTACTTCTCTCAAATGAAATGTTTCTAGTGGTTCTCTGGAGTCAGCTGGTAGAATGAGAGCTTCAGTCAGGAAAGAAAGTGAGAAAGAAAAGTGATCAATAGGGTAGCAAAAACCCAAAGCCAAAATCAAGGCTGCTTGACTTCTCTGGACACATATTCCAGATGAAAAATGATTGCTGCTTGTAAGGCCATGTTTTTCAGGCTAGCAGGAAGTGACTGGACAGTGGAATAGTGGTTGAGTAGCAAAGTAAAATAAAAAATTTTGCAGTGCAACAAGAGACAAAGAGTATACAAAATCAAGAATATACTTTGCCTGGTGCATAAAATCATTACACTGTACTGGCAGAGGAATAAAGGAATAATATGCATTTATACTAATTTAAATTAATATCCACTTTTTAGCAGTGTGGATGAAATGTAATGTTGGGTGATGAGTAACTTAATGAACTTATTACTGGTCAAGCTGAACCGAAAGTACAGCTTAAGTTCATTAATAGCTTAATCATCTAATGATTTTAAGGTATCAGAGGTAATTAAGGCCTAGGTATTCTTCCTGGACCAATTCTTTGCTGCCATAGTGCATATACAGTCTCAGTACTTTCAACTGTGTTTCACTTGCTGCTATGTTCCAGTTGTTTACACAGCTGAAAAATATGGTGTTGGTGACATCGAGAGTGACCTGCCAGGAAAACAAAAATAACCTTTGAAAAACTAAGGACTGAGAAATATACAGAGAGAATGCCACACATTGCAAGAGAAATGCCACCACTACTCCCAAAGTATTGGAATATTCTGCCCTGATGACATGCAAAAATTATGACTACTAAATTTAACAGCATACTAAAAGTAGCATCCAGCAGTGCTCTCCACATTACATTTGTTTAATGTTGTCTTTTCAGCCTCTACTGGATAAGCTTCAGTGGGAACAGACCCAAAAACCTCACACAAGGGGTTGAAGAATCCACAAATCAGACATCAGAACAGTAAAAACGTGATTGGAAAGACATCCACATTGCACCTGGCTGCTACACATATTGCTTTACAGCAGAGTGTCTCTAAAGGTATCTTCTTGAATAAAGAACTTCAAAGATCCAATGTTCAGACTTAATTTTAAAATCAATTAAAACCCTCTGTATGATATATATATATAATACTTCCTATCTTGCTAAGTCTTTTTTGGGCAGGAGAGAGAGGGAAATGTAATAATTTTGATTATTTACAAGAATTACATGTAATGTTTATGTAGCCAACAAAATAAAGCTTCCTGTATATATAAATTTCCTTAAGAGAGTATCAGACTTTGAATCTGCTATAAATAATTTGACCACTAATTGGAGAAAAAGCCACAGTATGAACACATAGTTTACAGGAACTATTAAAAAACACAAATCAGACTAGTCTGAGTTACAAATTTCTTCCCACAGATCTAAATATTTGAATTTTTTTTTGCTATGTTTTTACAATTTAACTAACATTTGGATTATATTCTGATCTCTTATAATCTGAATGGAATTGTTGACACCAGTTTTACATTCATTATCTCTTTCTCTCAAAACAAGGCAGTTCATTACTTCATGAAAACCAGTCTCTCAGAAAAGAAAGTTATACTCGGACATACTCCCATTGGAAATCTCTTCTGTCCACTTTTCAGTAGGCTGCTTTCAAAACTTTATTGAGCCCTCTGAACACAGGAGAATCTCCAGCTAACTCAGTCCTGATTTAAGAAGAAAACAGAATATATTTCTGTGGAAAAAACCAAAACCATATCCTCCCCAGTCCAAGGACCAGAGCTTCAATCTCATGAACTGAAATTGTAAGATATGTTATACAAATGCAAACCATTCTTTGTTTTCTTGAAGAATTTACTTTTAGCTAAATGATGGGTGTACTTTAATTAGATTTTTATATTGCTTCTGTACTATTTGTGATTGTAGACATAAGTCTGTGAAAGTGCCAGGGCCAGATGAAAAGCGAGGGCAGTGTGCCTCTTCTTACAGACACTTGCAATAAAGGAAGACAAGCCCAAAAGTGAAATATAGTGGCTAGGACATTAATCTGAAGTCAGAGAGCTAATTTAAATCCAAACCAAACAAACTGAGACAAATTGCCATTCTCTGCCTTTATTTCACCTCCTCAGCCTTCCTGACAAGGCCTCTCATGGCATTTGCACAGCATGCTGCATAAAAGGCCCTAATCTCAGTACAGAAAGCTAATCCACATTATACAATATGCTGTTAAAAATATAAAGGTGACCTCCAACTTTCTCTACATGCTTTCAGACAACTCAATTTCTGTGAGATTAGGATTCATATGTTCATAAATTAAGATTGTGTCATACAGTGAGCATGGGTTACATGGGTCAAATTACAGCTTTGTTGCTTTGACCTGTGAAACTAGTCCAAATCTCTGAATGTGTTCAAAAGATAATCCCAGAGCCAAGTCTCTCCATCTTCATTAGAACTGCAAAACTGATGATAGATGTCTACCTTCAAAAACCTTCCAATTTGTAGAGTTGAATGCAGGTTTACCACTCAGTTTGAACCAAAGCAACTTTTGCAGTTGAATAAAAAAACAGAAAAAAATTTCACAGAACAGGCAGATGCTTCAATGGTAACCTTCACATTTTCCAACCACTAAATACATACTAAATATATGAAGTGGCTATCACAGGCTCCTGAGCTAAGGGCCTTTGCTTAACATGAAGATAAAAGGAATCATCTGAAATTGTTCAGATTCTCCTTCCTTCCAAAATAAAGGCATGGTTTTCATACTTTTCTGCCTTTATTTGTAACATTATGCTTTGAACATCTACCACAACGTGGTCAAATCTGTAGTAACGTAAAAAACTGTCAAACTCTGTGTTACTGTGCAGATACCCTTAACAGGCATTAAAAAAATCTGAAAAATGAAAATGTATCCTTAAAAAACAGGGAAGAATAAGGAAGCCTGTAACCTGAAATAGCCTGACAACATTATCAAATGAGACAAGAATGGTTTTTTTTGTTTTAACTGGCATATGTGCCTGCACAGAGGTGTAAAACAAATCACTAGTCTTCAATGAAAAAATCCCAACAACAAAAGTGAAAAATCACCCTTTCTGTAATAGAAGTTTGATAAGAATGAACATAAAACAGGTATTGTCTGATACACTTTGGAAGCAAAGCATATTTGTTGCAGTCAGTAACCCAAGACAGTCAATCATTCTTTGAATTACTGTACTCATGCATTTTTACCTAGTCTCTACCTTTTTTTACTTAGACAAAAACTACAATTTCTGATTGATAACACTACATTTTTACCAAGCTGCTTTTTCAAATTCCATGTTACTAAAAATGACTGAATGAATCCATTTTCTGAAAAACTGAATAAACAGAATTATCTCTCTGAAGAATAGGAGTGCAGCCACCACAAAGATTCTTTGAGTACTGCCTGATTTATACCATCCCTCACCTACTGCACCATCACCCCCTACTCTGCAGTACTCCAAACCTATAGGAACTGGAAACACTGGGACTCCAGATGGCAAAATGTAAGTGCAGAATGTAAACAGGTTATAAATCACCTGAAGAGCTCGAGGTAGGTGTTAGGCAGGCAGGACAGGTAATCTTGTTATATTTTTAAATTTTATTTTTTAAAATCACAAACTAGTATTTGCTTGCTTTAGCATACAGACTCACAGAAGTGTAAAAATGCTTAAAACTATATGCCCTAGCATCATTTGTTTAATGAAATAAAGGTAACATTCATTTTCTTAAAAAAAGGTAATGTAATTATGTCAGGTTTCTGGTTTACAGCCTCACGT
Source organism: Emberiza elegans (assembly GCA_024865655.1). Classification (NCBI taxonomy): domain Eukaryota; kingdom Metazoa; phylum Chordata; class Aves; order Passeriformes; family Fringillidae; genus Emberiza; species Emberiza elegans. The sequence continues at coordinate 18,176,041 of JALJVW010002597.1, read as the reverse complement.
AAAACATGTCTTTCTGTTATTATTGAAGTGTTTTAATAGAGGGGGGAAAGGTATAATTTAAGAACAGGGTTAATCATTTATGTTCAAATAACAAGAAAACAAACCAACAAACAAAAGCAAAAAGCACACCATTTCCAAAGCCCCAACCCCTAACTGCAATACAACTCACTTACTAAGAGACTCCATTTCAAACTATGACAAATTAAAGACCAAGTCACTGTCTGTGCTGAATATAATCTTAGAAATGAAACACAGCCTCAAGCCCTCAAGACAAGGGCTCCACAGTAATCAGCACTACATAAGTCATCAACATTTCTTCCCACAAAGTTTAAAATTGAGAATTTTAAGGCCTTGATCTCAAGTTCATTGGAATTAGCAGAGTTTTCAATGGCTTTGGATTATGTCCTAGAGAAATAAGCAGGCACAGGCAGACTGGAATATAAGACAAGGTAACAGAAAAACACATTAACAGTAAGAATGAGCACACCTGCTTTATTTCAAAATCCTAATACAATTATACTGCAGGCTACATTTGCGTGCAAGTTTCTTTGAACTGCAGATCTTTGGCTTATTTCAAGATAAAACAATAAAAGCAAACATAAAAAGTAATAATAAATGTATTATAACCTACAGGGACTTGGTAATTTTGTAAGCAAAGAACAAAATATCACCATCTTTATATGAACTGTAATGAAAAAGATTTGATACATTAGTCATAACTCTGGCAAAAATGCAAGAATACCAAGTTCTAAATATTTTTTTACAAGAAACCCCTATTTTACGTCTTTAACCTGATGATTAGGTCTTTATATTGGTGACAAAATATAATTTTATCCATCATTTAGTATTACACTTACTTACTTATAGCTAATGCATTCCAGATGTATATGCATGGACTATGTGACTCCCAACCTTCCTTTCAGTCTTGATTTTTATGCTTTACTTAAAAGAGGGACATATTTCATGGGCATGCTTCCAGGGATCCAATTGGAAAACATTCACAACTGTAAAAGTTGACAGAAAGTATATACATTATCTTATTATGCAATTTTTCTTCTTTTCCATTCCCCAGCAACCTTTATATTCTCAGAATATACACCTATTACGTGTATTTTTGCTGAGTTTGATCAGCTGTTGCACTGATCTTTTATCAGTGCAACAGCTTAATAGGAAATAGTTTTCTGTGCCACACTGTTTGCAAATGTAGCTTACAATTTAATGAAAAAAATGCATTTTGTAAAATTACAGAGAAATGTAACTAAATATTTTAATAACTATCTCTTAAAGACCACCTGATGGTTTAAATTGCTCAAATGACTTGAGAAAAATGAGCTGGCAATTTGTTTCCATTTTACAGATCTGTTCAAGAATAAACATGGCTTGGTGCTTGATCTTTCACAGTCCCCTGCAAGATCCTCATAGGGAATCTGATTAAATATGAGCTGGATGAGCAGACAGTGAGGACTGAAAAGTGGCAGAAGGGTCGGGCTCAGAGGGTGGTGGTCAATAACAGAGCAGAGAATGCCTCAGCAAGTCTGCAGATGAAACAGAACTGGGAGCAGTGGCTGATATGCCTGAGGGTTGTGCTGCCATCCAGAGGAACACTGGCAGCCTGGAGGAGCCTTAAGAAGTTCAACAAAAGGAAGTGCAAATTCCTGTGCCTGAAGAGGGACAGCCTCAGCAGTTCCTGTGTCAGTATCTGCTGGGGGCAGTCAGCTGGAAAGCTGCTCTGCAGAAGAGGCCCTGGGGACGCTGATAGACACCAAGATGCCCTTGTGGCCAGCAGGACCAGCAGTATCCTGGGCTACATCAAAAGAAGGATTGCTGGCAGGTCAAGAGAGGGGATCTTTCCTCCTTACTCAGCCCTGGTGAGGCCACAGCTGCAGTGCTGTGTGCAGTCCTGGGCTCCCCAGTACAACAGAAATATGGGGCTACTGGAAAGAGTCAAGCAAAGGGCCATGAAGAAGACAGTTAAGGGAATTTATCAGTATGTAAAAAGGTCTGAAGAGAAGCAGATGTAAAACAATGGACATAGAGTTATCAGTGGTGTCCAGTGACATCTTGCACTGTTTATCCAAGTATTTGAGGATAAGCTCTCCCACCTGTGTGAAGCTATGGCCACACAGAATATGCAAATACTAATAAATGCTATAAAAGTTATTGAAGCATGTGTGTCCTGTGTGCCTATGTTTTAATAAGTGCACTCCTCAAAGGAGACAGATAAGAAGCACTTTATGTGGGAAATGAAGTGCCTGGTAAGTAATATTATGAATTTGTACTAGCAATGCGAGTTTAATCAAAAAAGTCTAATAACACATGCCTGAAATTTCACTGTTCCTGAAAGGAAACAATAGCTAAATCAGTATGCTAGAAGACAAGAAATCTGAACTTGCATAACATCACATTAAGGCTCTCTGAAGCAGCTGTTATTAAGAATTGTTCATATTAATATTGCCTTTCAAAACTAGGACCAGGACTGTCCTTTACCCTAAAGCCAAACAAAAGCCCTTGTTCATATAAATAAGCCTAAGAAGGAGCCCTAGCAAAATGCTAAAAAGTACTATGATAGCATTTAAGTTTCCACCTGTCAGAACACAATTATATGCTTCAATTTGCTCTTAGCCCCAACTTCCACAATGCAGTGAGGACACATCTTGTAAATTCAAAAAGTCCCAAGCACATCAGAGCCCTACCTCAAAAGTCAGAAGGCAGGTCTACAAAAATCATGTAGTCCTGTCATTTTGGGAAATATTTTATCTTTTAGATTAGGGTAAATCAAATTTCACTTTACAAAAGCTAATTGCTTAATGGCTAATATTGATATGGACATGGAACAAACAAGTAATTGAAGTAATTTGTCCTCAAATATCATTGTGCATTGCAATAGCCTGCCACAGCAATCCATCCAGGTTCCTATTCTGAAAAAAAAGAGACCAACAAGCATACTCTGTGTGAGGCCAAGATAAAGTCAAACACATCTCTAAAGATGCCAAATAGCTTTGCATTTCAAACGACCATCAAAACGGAGGTTTATGATCAGTTCCTCTCCTGTTCTCACATTCCTGCTCCCTTCTTTTCATCAAATTTGCTCACTCTTCAGCAACATGAATGCCAGATCATTTCACCTATTTGAAAGAAAGTAAGCAATTCCATTTGGCAAGAAAACTAATTAAACTTTCGATAAAAGTCAACATCTTAGCCTCTGGTCACAAAATCACTAGCAGCAACATGAGAAATGTGCTAACTCCATTTCATTTCCAACCTGCAGAGAAGACATGCTTAGAATTGCATCTAACATTTCCAGTGTACCATCTACTCTGTTGAGCTGGTGACTATTCATGGTTTACAACTTGCCTACGTGTATATTTTATCATCTTTACTGGAAACATCCCCAGAACCCTTATAGAAAGCTGAGTAATGCTATTAGTCCATTATACATAGAGAGAAACAAGCTGCAGTAAGAGTATGGTACCTTGTCCAAGGTCACAAGAAAAACACAAAATCTGTTTCCACTTTATCTTTAAAAGGAGTACTCCTGATATCCTCTCCTGAGATTTTATTCCCTGCCTATGCCCAAAACATTTCTTTACACTAGGCCAACTTCAAGAGACTGAATCTAGAACCCAAATATAAAAGCATAATAAAGATAAAATTGAGTAATACTTTCTCTGCTCATTTCCATTGTTCTTTCAAAGACTAGCCATTTTCCTGGAAAATTCAGGGAAGCTAAGCAAAGCTAACTTTGCAACAGAAGAAACTTCTGGCATATGAGGAAACTGGGTCAACATTTTGAGTCTCAAAGAAGTAGTTCTATTGTTAGATACTCTTTTCTCTACTACAAAAAGAATTAGTCACAAATATGTTCTGAAATCTCTCAAGGAAAGTTACAGTCAGCCTAGCTGCAGACAGCTTGCCTTGGGAGTAATCCCAGAAAGATAATAGCCAGGTGTACTTAAGAGCAGGTGCAGGGGAGAAATTACACCCACTTCTTTATTAGAGTTGGAAATGGACAAACATTTCCCACATTCAAAGCACAGTCAAGCTCAGGAATTGGCCAGACTGAATTGGCCAGACTGAGAGGCCAGACTTTTCATACCTGAAGAGAGAAGGCAACAAGTGAGGAATATGATGTGGATATCACCTGGATTTACCAAGAGCAAATTGTATTCAACTAACCTGAATGGCTTCTGTGTGATATGACTGTGAGCTCCGTGGACAAGAGGAAAGCAATCATATTTCATAGCTGGACATTGGCAAGGCTTCTGTCAATCTCCCATATAATCCTACCAGTATAAAATGTTGCAGTGGTGTAACAACACCACAGACTCTAGAAGTCACACCAAATTAAATCAGTTAACAAAAACTTTTAAAAAGCTCAGGAACAGGTTTTCCAAGTGGTATATAACTTCTCTTGAGGTCTGCCAGTGCCTCTAGAATACGAAAGAAAATAAACTAGTCTTATGTTTAAGATCCCAAAAGATGAGACAAAAGGAAACAGCCAGTTTAAAATCCACACCTTCACAGGGGAAAATGCAGCTTCCTAAGAGTGTTGAAGAACTTTTTGCAAACAGGTTGGACTTTAAATAATGCTTTCCCCTCCCTCTGAAATTAGTCCATTAGGATGCATACATAGTCAGGAATTCAGGATTGAGAGAAAATGAAAGAACTGGTATTATTTCAAGTTCCCAACAATCCAATGCTTTTCATCTGCAACCAACAATTAATTTTATTGAAAATGCAAACTTAGTGAAAGCAATGTAAGAATTGAAACTATTGCTATTGCCATATGTGGCATTGATACTGTATTTGGAGACAACTCCAGGTCATAAAACACATTTCCTCATCAGACCTGATGTTCTCATCTGTACTCTTTATATCTTCCTGTCCCACAACATATAGGAGAGAAAGGAAAAAAATAAAAGCTTCCTGATTATCTGAAATATCAACATCAACTCCTGTTTCCCTTATCAAGTGAAACTGCTCATGAAACACAATAGAAAAGAAGGCATTTCAACTGTCAGAAAGACAATGTTGTCACTCAAATGACAAATGGAGACTAGTCATAGCATGTAATGGGTTATTGACATGAAAAAAATCATGACTGAAGTGACTGCATTGTTCTTCCTACATGCTTCAAGTAGAACAACAGTCTTACAGATTATATGGTAGGCAATAACAAAGAAAAACTATTAGTTCATTTCTGTAATCTTTGCTTTAGAGTCCTCAGGAAGGAATTCTACTTTTAACGTAGTTTTTCTTTGCAAAGTGGTATGAAAACTGCTTGAATCTTTACATAAATAAAGGGCAACCTGCCTGACATGAAGACCACAGCAAGAAACCAAAATCACTGTATCTCAGAATAAGCATGTTTAAACAAATCAGGTGAGACCATTATGTTTTATTTCTGTTTTCAGATTATATCCATACATACAAACTTTGGAATGAGGTTTTTTGGGGATGAAAAGAAACCTCACCTCAGAAATGTTTGTGCAAATGCACATTTGCCAAGACTTATGTCTAAAGTGTTCATATGGCCATCTAGAAATTACTCGTGTGCTTTCTCTGCAAAGCGAAAATATAAAAAATAGAGAACAAGGTGAGGACAGCATAATTTGTGTCCAGACATACACAACAAATTGTAGATAAATAATTTAAACCAAGTGAAAACGCTAAAGAATTTGTCAGATGCATTACAACTTTGATAAAATCAACTCACAATTAGAATATCCACAGCTTGTAGAAAGTAAGAGGGACCCCTATTCACTCTAAACACTTAATATTCCCCTTTTTGGTGGTTTCTGTAGCTTCCACATCCCTCACTTAAAGGTATGCAACAGAAGTTAGTTCAATGAGCCAATGACTCCTCATGTCTCAGGAAAATACTATTGTCCATGATACCAATTGCATTGAAAAAAGAAAATCAATCTCTGCAATCAACATCTGTGTATGTTTTTAGAGCCCACTATTCCAAGGACTCAACCACAAAAGTTACTTTTGCTGTTCTTGTCTTGTTGCAAGATTTGGACAGTTTGTATGTGGAGATTCACGATGGAGCTTCATTTCAGGCAGAGACTTCAGGGGAAATCAGTGAGTCTGCAATTGTGAGTATAGCAAGAGAATAAACAAACTCAAAGAGCAAGAAGAAAAAAAAAAACAACTACAGAACTCTATTTATAATTGCTTGCACAAAAGTACTAAGCTAATACAGAATCCAGAACTCAACCCTACTGCATGGAAAGATCTGGAAAAAAAAGATTTTGGCCCTCTCATCTTGCACGACAGGTCTTTTCCTCTGATTTGGCTACCCAAGTCAAAAGCTTTCAAAGGCTGAGTTGAACAATCATGTTTTCCATTCCAGAATCCTAAAAGAGTTTCCATCTTTCCATGTACTCCTACAAGCAAGTTTTCTGCTCCTTTCAGACATCTTCCAGCCTATGGTTTCCCTCACTTGCTTCAAGCTTCACTGTTCCTCTCCCTCTCTGCTTGCCCCACCTTGACCTTAAAAGCTTCTCTGGGCCTCGTGGCTCAGTTGCTTTCAAAACTCACTCATCTCTCCCTTCGCAGCAGAGCAGCCAGGAGTACATAACAAGAGAACCTTTCTTCTGCTGCCAAGCCACCGGGGTTTTTTTAAGGAAGAAAGCAACACAATGAATAGTAAATGTGCAATAAATACAACTAAACAAAGCTGTTACAATATCATGCTCAATAGTTAAAAGTATGCATATATATAGAAATTAAAGTTAATTAAGCAGAGCTAGAACAAGCTACTGTAAAACCAAAGTAACTCACAGAAGAGAGGCCACTACCTGCAGCTTTGCTGGTTTCAGACTACATCTCCATCATCATATCTCAAATTAGACATGCAATTATTATCTTGAATGGCGTTTCCTTCAGCAGCTGTTTCCTTCATGGTGGTAACAATTGAACACCCATCAGTAACTGGTTCCTCATCAAGCTGTTCTACTCAAGTCAGGAGTTCCACACTATGAGCCTGAATAAATTAGCCAGATATGCTATCAAAAATTAATAATGCCCAGAAATAAACCAAGAACATCTGATGCCACACAAAATCATTAAGTAAATAAACAAAGCAAAGTAAATTCCCAAAGGTTCTTATAAAATATTTTAAATCTTGTAAATGCTGGAGAAACACACATTTTAAAAACCCAAAATGCAAACAGCTGTTAGGGAGAGACTTTTAGCAAAAAAATGAAATCATAGAAAGCATCAGCTTAAATACAACAACCAGATTTAGTCCAAACAAGAAGAGATTTTACAGCCTTTAAAAAAAACCATACCACTCACCCCCCCTTATTTAGGCAATGCATTAAAAAATCCCAAAACAACAAAAATGCAACATAGGTAACTTGAGAGCTAAAACATACAAAAATTTTAAGTGCTTCATGTGTGTCTTAGGTACTGTGGCTTGTAAATCAGAAGGCATTACTATACAGTGGTACTTCTATAATAAACAGGTATTTTACATCTGCTACAAATTTCTCACTTGATCAGAGAAAATCCTAAATTACTACCTGCACAAACTAACTTGAAAAGATGCACTCTCAGTTTTCTATTCCTGAAAACCAGAAATAAATGTACAGTCACTTGAAAAACAGATCCCATATGAACAAGAAACAATTTCTTCTTCATCCCTTTCAAGACACAAAGGTACAATTGCTTGTATTTCTCTGCACATTAAAAAAATGTTAGAGCCCTTATTTACTTAAAGAAAAGACATTCTGAAAGAACGTGCTGTTAGCTGACACGACAAATTCACACTGGTGGTGAAAAGTTTTATTGCTCTTCATGTAATCATTGCCTTATATCACCAGATCCACAGACCACACTTGCAAGGCTGTCAGCCAACTCACACTCACAACTCAGAAACTTCCCTCTTCCTTGCAACTTCAGGGTTTTCAGAAGTGCATAATTGGGGTTTGTGAGTTTAAATCACTTAAGAACTTCAGAAAGTGTTGCCCTGCCAGAACAAAAATTATGTATAAACCTTAGAAGTGCATTCTTGCAAATCCTACATATATTTTGCACACCATATCTTCCCTGGGTGTTTCACACAAAGTGCATTGCAGAACATGGCATGTGATACCAAAACAAGGCTGTGGATTTGTTAGAGGAGTTTGTGATGACAGAGCAAGAGCATGGGGACAAGGGAATAAAGAAAAAATAATTTAAAAATGAGCATCATGAAAGAATTGATGTGATGATATAAACAGGAAAAAAATAAAAACCAAGGAAGGGCCTTGGGTAGGTAAACTGAACCTTGGAGAAATAAAAAGGGAAATAGTTGTGCAACACAGTGTCTTGTAAAAAATGGACATGAGAAACAGTTGTTTAAAGATAAACAGAATGCCTGGAAGAGCTCTAGCAGAGACACACTAGAGGAACAAAGTGCACAAACTGAAAAAAAAGTATTTTTTAAAAATCAAAATTTCAAGCAGAATAAGGTCTCAGTTGTCATATGGTAGCAGAAACAAATTGATTTAGGCTGATGTGCATTAAGACCATATACGCAGAGCCAGAGAATACAGTGGGGCACATTCCAGCTTTCTGCAGCAGGAGTTGGATGCAGCTAAGCCATGACAAAAAGGCTTAGAGAGAACAATATTGCAGAAAATGGGATTAAAGTAACACAGAAGGGGTTAGCTGCCTGCCACAAGCCCAATGGGGAATTGAAAGAAAAGTCTGCAGGGACAGCAGCTCACACTGGCAAAGGAAATTGTATTCTTCAAAAGGGTAACGTTTTCCAAAACACTTAAGGGTTTTGTTTCATGCTATACACAAAGGAATTGTTATTCAAACAATAAATTGTTTACACTGTAAAAGCCTGAAAACAGTATTTAGTGTATTGATGTATTTTGATACTCACAAGTTCCCAAATAAGCACCAGTCTTCAGCATCATAGATTTGGTTCATATTCTACAAATAAGTCACTCAAAATAGTTTAAAATTGCAAATAATTTCAAAATTGTTTGGGTTTCATTCATCAGTGATCTTTTTGTCTGCTTAAGTAATTCAAGTCATCTTTTCTTAGAACCATCCCATCCATTGTAAAACCAGGAGAGTTATGTAGTCTTTATTGAAGTAACAGGAGTTACTCAAAAGATGCATCTTATCAAGGATCTAAAAAGCAAAGCAGAATTGAATATACTTCATCCTATATTGTTTCATGCAGCACTTATGCACAGGACTGCATGCAAGGCTCCGAACAACTCTTTACCTAGGCAACAGCAAAAGTCAGACGTCACACAACATACTGGCTTTCCATGAAAAGATACATAGAGAATTTATACAGTTTAGCAAACACTTTAAACCATGACTGAAGCCACATCTAAATGATGCTACAAGTATCAATATCCTACCCGAATTTAGCACTATGTATCCTGTTGAAAACTCAGGGAAACTACTTTTCCACAAGGCATCCAAGATGACAAAAGTAGAAAAAGCTGCCTTCAGTATTAGAGCTTATAGGACCAAACACATGACTGCAGGCCTAAGACAATTCTTTAATAAGGAGGAGGAAGTTATGGAATGTACTTTATTCAGGGGAAGAAAGAAAACAGTCTGCTCTCTGCCAACCCATTGGCTTGAAACCTTTGCAACACTTTGTTCCATAAGGTAATGGCAAATGGGCAGCACAGGGTTACACATGAAACTCAACTTCTGTTTCGGAAGACAGAAATCCCCACCCACTGTACAGCAAAGGTTGTTAGAGCTGTTCCAGCCCAAGAGCAAACTGACAGAGCATTAGCTCTAACTTATTTCATTTCACTCATCTTCCCAACTCCTTCTATTCTAGCTATTTTATCACTGCCCAGGAACAGACTAAATAGGACAACTTCTGTCAGCAGCTGCCAGAAAGCCACAAGAATTTCTAAAAGACCCCATATCACTTGTGTTTCTTTTTAACATTCCAGGAATACAAGCCCTTCTAGATGTTCATGGGTCCTCTCTAACAAATAACTATGGGGAAATAGCTATTTGTTCCCCATCTTTATTAATTAAGAGGCATTCTTCTATCTGTTCATCTAATTAATTAAGAGGCAACAGGGTGTTTTGGTGGTTTTGTTATTTTTCCCCAATTATTACCATTGAAGCAGGTGTACATTTCCACTTAAATTAGCACAAAACATGAAAACAGATTATACCTGCTATCATTAATCTGAAATTATATTTCAGTTTAGGTTTGATTTGCTTTTTAGCATGATCAAAACTGTTTTTCACTTACACATTCTAAAGAAGTACAGAAATATTCTGCTGGGGAACAAAGAAATAATTTCCCAAGTAGCTTGTTTTGCTGAGTTTTCTTAAGATACCCATTCATTACTCTTGGCACAAAATTGCAGTTTCAAATGTACCCAGCACCCATCTGACTTACTTGTATATTCTCTCTTCTGAAACACCTTAAGTTGGGCTTAAATGATGAACAACTGGATCTATATAATTTTTTTTTATAGTCACATAAATATTACAGTTTCTTACATCCCTTCTGTTATATTAGGATGCCTTCTGTTCTTCTGATAGCCCTGTGCTAACTGCAAAGTGCTCTCAAATAATTTATACAGCAACCAGCCTGATGATCCAGAGACTTAAAGGTCAAGAAAAGGTGAGGATTCCAAGACAGATTTTTCCTCCAATGGCTTAGCATGAGATACTGAACTTGGTTTTGAGCTCCAAATCCATGACAGCCAAGCTGATGTACAGTTTTTACAGTCTTCTCTCAAGGAGCTCATATAAAACTTGAATCCATAGTAATGAAGTAATGAATGGATAGTGGTTTTGGAACAAGATCAAACAAAAGTGCACAAGCTGCATTTAGGAAATAGTGTCACCTTAAACACCATTCTCAGCAAATAGCCTCAGCTGAGGTAACGCCTGAAGTTTGTTCAGCCCATAAAGCATATTCCCTTATCAAAAAAAACCAAAAAAAACAACTCTGCCTAGAAAAGATCGGTCATGAAACTTAATGGACAGCAACATGAAAAGGAGATAAGGCATGTTTATTGTGGCTGGAAATGCTGAAGACGTTATTAACTTTTACACATTCCTGTGTTTCAAAACAAATACAAATCTGCTCATTATGGCAGGTTTTTTACAGCATAAACTGCCTTTTAGAAAACTAAGTTAGAGTACAACCCCAAGTACATATGCCTTTCCTGCAGTAACAACAGGATCACAAATTTTAAGCTGGTCACTATCACTATCTCATCACTGCTTCACATTTGGTTCTGCTCCAAACAGTTAAAAATGCCTTGGGGAAATACAGCCTATTTAAATGTATCAGAATGCCAGGAATTATCTAAATCATTATTTGTTGTATTAGCAGCAATTCCCAAATACATGAGCTTTTTTATTCCATTAAACATTTAATTACAACTGTAAATAGACATACATGAATAGCAACAAAAATAAAAATAGAATGACTGATATTTATGAGCTGCAACAACTTTATCAGTTACAAAACAAGCTGCTGATTATGTTGACATCATGCAGCCAAAAATGAAACTTACTAAGCTCTCTCAAAATCTTGGTTTTAAGATGAGAAATTAATAAAATACACCTTATTCATTTACTGCACATAGAGGATTTTACAGGTTGTGCAAAAGTGGGGAAAAATAGGGAATTTTTTTTCATCTTCAGAGAGCAAGCCAAAGTAGTATTACTAAAAATACCACTCTCATATTTCTTTGTCCAGGGCTAGATGCTATCTACACAGTCAAATTCACAGTGCATTGATCAAAACAAAAGAAGACAAATCCCTATAAAAATATTCAAATCCTATGTTATATTTGGAAAGCCTTTATAAAAGTTAAAGAATTCTGAGGAGCAAATCCTATTAAGTAAAAAAAAATTAGACTGAGTTTTGATGGATAAGCACTCAAAAAAACCTTAAGAAATAGTTTCCAATCTAATAAAAAATATTTTCTGATAAAATCAGTTCACGTAACAGGCACCAACGTATCATTCATTTCCTCTCTGCCCCGTCCTGAATTTCTACGTTTCTCCCAACTCCCTGCATGTATTTCTTTAGCTGAGTGGCCGCTCTGCCCACAAGAAGCCCAGCATTTGTCACTTGAGGGTGACAAGTGGGTTAACTGCCTTCCCTTGAAACACAAATGACCAGGGAACCTGTGGGTGCCTCATTTCTCAATGAATGGATCGGCTGCATCCCCACCAGGCTCGGGGGCACCTAGGGACACACCCAGCTCATCTCTGCCACATGGGCAGGCAGGTCTCAAGCAAGCAGCAGCACACGTCCTGGACTTGGCTGTCCAGAGAATGTGGATCCCAGCACACACTTATTGCCTAGCAGAGATAGGTCCTCAAGTAATCTACTTTTGTTCCCAGAAACCATGAAGGGCAAGCTGAAAACAACTTGATTGTCCACTCAGACTACACAATCTTACAGACATTAGAGGATTGTCATTGCATAGGAAAATGAATGCTACACTTTTTCGCTCTACCAGCTGTCATCTAGGAGCGCAAAAATTTTAAAAATTCCATCCAAATTTAATTTAAAGAAATCTCTTTTCAGACTCTGAAATACAACAGAGGAGCTATTTGGTGTATATGAATATATGGACCTTGTAAGACATTAGCAGGGCGCCTATTTTTTTTCCTCTCGGTAAAACAAACCAGAAAAAGGCATGTAAATCAGACCTGAAATAATGTTACAAAAAAAGCAAAGCAAGAGGTGGGCTGTTAGAAACCCATCTCTCGTGCCTCAAGAAAACAGTCCATCAGGGGAGCAGATCTAGAGAGTTTACTGCCAGCACAGGACTTTCTTTTTCAGGAACAATGAAGAGTATATGATTGCCCATCATGAACAGCAATAAAGCAGGGCTTATTAATCATTGGCATGAGCTGGCCAGTTGTTTCCATCCTTTTGATAGTCTGGTAAAGTTATTTTACCTTCAGTATTTTAGCATTCCTGCTTATGGAATGGAAAAAGCCCTAAGCTTAACACACAACCAACCACAGCAACCAGCTTCTTTGGGCATCATCTACAGACAGTGAACTGATAGCATTTGTGAGGAGATAGTCATGAAGCATAATTCTCCTAGTGTTTTAAGTACTCCTACTACCCTTAGGTGTGTTACAGTCAATGGTCAGCTACAAGACCAAATCACTGAAGACTGCAGAGTATTTGGTTGTGTAACAGACAAGGACATTAAGTTGCAAGTTTCTGCAGCTCCTTTTTCAAAATGCTTAAACAAGGATGGTAAACACTGTTAAAATAAAGGATGACAGTAGCAAAAAAACTAATTTGGATTTTCCTTAATACTGGTAGCATTAGAGCAAGCAAAGTAAGGGAAAGCACCTTTCCTATACCTACAATGAAATTAACATCTGAAAGAAAGGTAGACTAAGATATTGTTCTTTTTTTTTTTGAAACCAGAAATTTTCATTTCTAAGAAGTCTTGAACAGGCTGAATTAAATTATAAATTAATTTAGATATGCATATATAAATTAATGTTAAGAGCAACTTTGAAACTTTATTTTGTATTCCTGTGCAACAGCATCAAGTCAGACACTATAAATTAAGCTTTTTACAGTGAATATGCCTCTCAAATATTTTAAATTCAGCTTTAGAGATTTGGACTTTGAAAGTGACTGATGTTGAAGTCATCAGTACTGATGTGTTAAACTAATGTAATGTTGAATGATTTTCTCATACACCACAGAATGAAGAGCTGCTTCCAGGATTAGTGTATTTGGTTTGCATGGCTAGGTTTTGGGGGGCAAGGCGACACTGCAGAGGTGGCCTCTGTGAGACCAGTGGCTGCCCCATGCTGGACACTGCCAGTTCCAGCTGGCTCCATGACAAATCTGCTCTTTGCCAAAGACCCATCAATAGGACTGCTTGGTGCCTCTGTCAATAACACATATAAGGGAAAAAAACCTGCTGCCCAGGAGCTATGGGAGAGAAGCAAGAAAAATGCGAGAGAAACAGCCCTGCAGACACCAAGGTCAGTGAAGGAGAACAGCAAGGAGGCATTCCAGGTGCTGGAGCAGAGATTCTGCTGCTGCCCACGAAGAGAGCAGGTTGTGCCCCAGCCACCCATGGAGGACCCCACCAGAGGAGGCAGAGCAGCCATCCACACTGCAGCCCATGCCAGAGCAGGTGGATGTGCTCTGAAGGAAGCTGTAGCCTGTGGAGAACCCACAAAGGAGCAGGAGGTGCAGCCCATGGGGGCCCATGCTGGAGCAGTCCATTCCTGGAGTGTCCCCCATAGGGAGGACCCATGCTGGTACAGTTTTTGAGAGCTACAGTTTGTGTGGAGGACCCACACTGGAACAGTTTGACAGGGACTATATCCCATGGCAGGGATCACACACCACAGCAGGGAACTGTGGAGAAGGAATGACAAAGTGTTATGAACTGACTGAAGCCCCCATTTCCCAATATCCTGTGCCAATCCCTCGGGGGATTGAGGGGAAAGAAGTTGAAGATTCAAGAACAAAGGACTGAAGTTGACCCTGGGAAAATGGGGGGAGGAGAGAAGGTGATTTTAGTCTTGTCCTTGTTTCTCACTATCCTATCCTATATTTAATTGGAAAGAGATGAAATTAATTTTCCCCAAGTTGAGTCTGTTTTGCCTGTGACAGTAACTGGTCATCTCTCCATCTTTATCTCAAGCTAAAAGATTTCTCATCTCATGTTCTCCCCCTTGTTGAGGAGGGGGAGAGAGAGGGTGGCTTGGTAGACAGCTGTCAGAAAACCAAGGTTAATCCACTGCAACTAAAAAGAGAAAAAATACTATTAGGTATCATATTTTCACTGCTTTGCAATACAAAATTACTTTTGTACGTGGTAACTACAGTAATAAATTACTCAGGATTTGAGATTCCCCATACCAATTTAAAAAGAAAACATTTTCTATTTTTTGCCTCTAAAATGTTATTCAGTATTTCCTAACACTGCTCAATTATTTTGGTCCCCTTTTTCCACTTTTCTGAACATTTATTTTCTCTAATTATGTTTGTCTACAGAACATTACTGGAGAAAGACACCTGCAAGGAAATTGGCATTTCGACATAAAATTCCCCTCCACACCCAGTCTGTCAGCAGTGAAGCAAACTGCATGCTACTACTTCAGCAAGAATCACAACTCATGCTAAGTACCACTGCTCCAGGCAGGCAATCCACATACCAGTCTCCTGTTGAGAAAAAGTCCAAATGCCTCTAACTTAATTGAGTTTGTTCCTTTGGTTTTAATGACGAAACCTAAATATAGATATCTATCTCCAGGACCAGACAGATATTTGGAATTATAATCTGCAACTACACCATCAAAAAGGTTCAAATATAGGAAACTAATTCTCTAGAACCTTCTGAATTTTCCCCATCTATGTACCTTCCTACACAGCACAAGCCATTCACTTTGGTATCTAACATTGTTGCAGATGACAAATTATTTATACCTGCCTAGTATAAAAGGCTCTGACAACTGTGCAGCAAGCACAGCATCGCTGGTCAGGGAAGGCAGGGGATTGTCCTGCTCTGCTCTGCTGTCGCCTAAACTCGAGTGCTGTGTGCAGCTCTGGGTGCCACAATATAAAAAAGATACAAAACTCCTGAAGTGAGTCCAAAGGAGGGCAATGAACATGGTGAAAGGCCTAGAGGGGAAGCCATAAAAGAAGTGGCTGAGGTCACTTGGATTATTCAGCCTGGACAAGATTGAGGGGAGACCTCACAGCCATCTAAAACTTCCTCATGAGAGAAAGCAGAGGAGCAAGCTCTTTTCTCTGGTGATCAGAGACAGGACCTGAAGGAATGGCCTGAAATTTTGTCAGGGAGGGTTAGGTTGGATATTAGATAAAGGTTCTTCACCCAGAGGGTGGTTGGGCTGGAACTGGCTCCCCAGGGAAGTGGCCACAGCACCAGCCTGACAGAGGTCAAGAAGTGTTTGGACAACACTCTCAGATACCTGGTGTGTTCCTTGAGGTGTCCTATGCTGGGCCAGAAGTTGGACTTGTAGATGATTCCTGTGAATCTCTTCCAAATCAGGATAGTCTGTGATTCTATGAACTCATAGAAGACATTTGTTTGCATTTATTTCAAGACTAGGGCTGTTTTGGGAATATGGGAATGTTTTTTGAATTCTGATTTATATCCTTGTGTTATTCTTCCTTAAACTGAAGCCATTTCCACTGTCCAGGAACTGATTTGGCTTCACTGGGTTCTACTCCTGCTATGTGCTTTACATCAAACTATGTCCACCTTCTTTGTTTAGGTGTTGCAGGCTATAGCTATGCACATGGTGTCTTCTGCATCCTTCTGGAGATTACAAATCTGTCTTCTGACTTTTAACATTACTGTTAATTTTAATGCAAGAGTAGAAGTGCACTTGGAAACTGTCCAACAATGATTTTGTTAAGAATTTCCAATATCTTAAAAAAGAAGAGAAAAACAAAAGCTGCCTAACAGACTTACTAATTTTTGAATAATAAAAATGAGCTGGCAAAATGGGATTTGGAATTTCAACTTTTATAAAGGCATTATGACAGGTGAATTAAAGCTATATTTTATTTATGATTTGCTCATGCAGCTCTGAAAAATATTCTGTCCACGCTTGTCAGGCACTTTTGTAAACTGTCTTAAGCCTAGCAGTTGCATATTAGATATCTGCCTCTGCTGCCAAGTGACACTGCTATCCCTGTACCTCATGGACACTCTTCTCCCTGGGTAGCAATGCTGCCAAAGGCACAGCAGTCTGCTGAGCAATAACATCAAGTAATAGCAAGAGCACTTAGAATCAGAAAATCCCAGCACTGCCCTTGCTGCTGATCAGATCTTCAGTAAAAAAAAACCACCAAAAATGATGCAATAACTGTCAACAACTTCCCCTAATTATGATTCTTCAAAAATAACAGACTGAGGATTGCCAGGAAATAACATTATCCTGATGACAGGTCTCCCCAAAAGTTAGTTTTGAACCAGTTTCCTAAAAGAGAATTTTTAAAATCTTTTAATATAATTAAGCAAATAATTAAATTTAGATGTTATTAGAGAAAGACTACCACTACATCCTTGAGAAAGAATACCTGTGTTTTTCAAAAACAAATATATGCTTGAAGCATCTCTCTTGTAGCTTAGAATGAAATCTGTTCAGTTTTGAAGCTTTTATTACTTAAAATTAGGTTCTCGAGAATTCTTTGCTGAGATATTAGGAAAGCAGCTATTCAATAACCATCATTACTGTGGGATGCAGAGACATGATGGAGAGCTGCTGCAAATTAAACCAGATCCAGTAACTCCTAACAGCTAAAGTTTACCACATTAGCTACTTTTCCCCAATACCTACCTCCTCCTTTTTCTCTTAATGAATTCACATTTAATTTAAAAAGGCAACACCAGACAAAGAGAAAGAAACAAACAAAAAAACCACTATGCAAAGAAGAATTTAAGAATATTTCACTCATCCGTTTTCTCTCCAACACTTCCAATATCAGGCAAACAATTTCACGAAGAGGCACAAGGAACTAGCTGAAGCAAACACATAGAATCCAAAAAAAATTCAGCTCTGCAGGGTTTTCAGGCAAATGTTTGCAACATCATGTCTACAATGTGGTCACATCTACAGTGTTGGAGTTCCTCACATCTCTTGTAAATTCCTCCATTAACACTATGCCCCTTCAGCACACTGGCTACAGCATGCGTGTACCCTGAGGCCTCACTTCAGCAAAAACTCCCCATTGGGCCTTCAAACAAGTTACAGCACATTCATTTAATCTTAAATACAGCATCTGAGTTCA
Source organism: Emberiza elegans (assembly GCA_024865655.1). NCBI lineage: Eukaryota > Metazoa > Chordata > Aves > Passeriformes > Fringillidae > Emberiza > Emberiza elegans. The sequence goes on along the minus strand of JALJVW010002597.1, from coordinate 18,158,265 downwards.
CAAAAGAACAGAGGTGGGTTGTGTTCAAATCTTTTATAGTACAAGCTGTGTTGCTGCCACTTGGATAAAGAAAGCTCTACAAAACCAGCTAGCCAATGAATCACACTACACTAAGATCCATTCGAAGAACAATTAATTAGCAAGACACCAACAGGATGTTACAGATTTTTACTTGCTCTATGGTCAGTCAATAATTAAATATTGATCAGTTTTAAGGAAACTTGATCATATTTGTGCATCTGAACTTTCTGTGCTTTCAGAAGAGAGATAAAGCAGAAGAATTTTGAACCTCTTTACCACAGTCCTCAAACTGACATCTATATACAAAAAAGCTTAAAAGAAACCAAAAACCACAAGAGCAAAACCCACAACTTTGCTACAGTTTTGAGATCTAGAAACAAACTGTTTCTATATTTGAGAATCTTTTTACATAAACAATTTGATACAAATTGGCTTCAGAATATGTTTTTAACCCATCAAACTGTATGTGGATTAGTAAGCATTGCACATGATTAAGTTAAGGCTATTCACTTCAACAAAGTCAGTGTAAAATACCTACTGCGGCCTACAAGGTCTTACTGTGAGTAATGAACAAAATATGCTGGCCCAATTTCATCCCTGTTACAACTGAAATCAATTTAAGAAATCCTTTCAATGAAGCAAAACCCAATTCCCTCCACAATGCTGAAAGAGTACATATGAGACTTCAAAATGTGTTCATGTGTACCTTCACTAGCACTCACTATATACCCATCTTCTGCCTAACCTGTCATTGTACAGCATCAAGTCTGTGATTATATACTTTTAAATTCAGTGCCTCCATGAATGCTCACTCCTTGGATTTTGATTTTCTTTGTAGGTTTCAAGTAACATGATTATCTCAGAGGGAACTGTAATGAAATGTTGTGCAAACTTTGTGAGGTGGATGGAGGATATGAATATCTTCATTATTGGCCATAAGTGATCATATGTCAATGACTATCCCAATCAAAATGATGCATCTCAAAGTAATTGGTTTGTCTCCTGGAGTGGAAGAGAGGAGTGTAGGAAATAACTTCTCTAGCAAGAGAACACTCAAAACCCTCAAAAATTCATCTGAAAACAAAAATAACAACCTTGCTCTAAAACTGTATAAGCAAAATAGAATTTATAAATAAACAGACCTTTTATTTATATTCATGCAATAGCCTGTCTGTTACAATACTCATGAGTAATGCAGTTGCCTTCAACCATAAAAAAAGTATTTTCATGTATCTACTGTTAGCATATCAGTGTCCTTTGGGGTAGTCACAATAAATGTAAATTAAATAAATATTTTATGGAAAGGAAGGGATATCAATGCTCCAATTTTTTTCTCTTTGCATTGTTCAAATAGGTTGTGGGAGTAAAAATAACTGGATCAAATGAGAGGGAAACCCTCAGAAGAACATGCATTACAGAGAAAGCTTTTCACACAAATGCTGCAGGGATATTGAAAACAACTATTGTGACAAAATACTGACTTAATAACAGCAATAACAACAACCAAAGGAAAAAAAAAAACAACAAAACCACACACAAAGGTTTTGCACTTTCAAACAAGTTAATGCCTATTTTCTTTCTTCCTGCTAATATTGTGATAAGGTTTAATATACAGGTATCTGACCATTCAGCTAGCAGACATCAAACTGTTGACAGATTAATCCCCCCTGAAATTAATAATTATTCATTTGATCACAGATATCAACATGTAGCAAAATCTGTTACAAAAGACACAGGTCAGATTTTTGTGCTTTCAATGTTTTAGCTGTACTGAGATAAGGCACTGACCTTTATTCTTGATTGACAATGGGAGAATAGTTCACTTACAAGCTTACTACTGAAGCCTTGTTGTCAGTGTGAAGAATCACAAAATTATGTTAAAAGGCAGACAGAATTCAATACCTTCCTCAACATCTGAAAAGTGATCTTTCCAAAAGATCATCAGTCTTGTCATTTCCCCAGAAGTATAAACAACTCAAGTTTAAGATTTCACTAAGAGGGATAATTTTATCTGCAGATTAGGGGGAAGGGAGGGTTACAGTCTATGAACTACTTGGTAAAGAACCTTCTTTCAGGTTTCCTCTTCAAAGGACTCTACTATGCCATCTAGGATTTTCATGTAATAAAGACAATTTATCCTTCTTATCAGACCATTTCTATTCAAAGAGACTTGAGGTGGCTGTACCAGAAGAAATATTTTCCTGTGCCTCTTGAAGTCAATGTGACTGTGATTGCAAATTACTCACTAATGTAAAGAATGGCAGACTGTTGCATTATGCAAGCCCATCCACATTCTTTTGCATCCCTGTAAATGCAGCTACTTTCCTGCCTTGATTGTACTGTACACTCTAACAATGGGTTTCACCTAATAAGCTATTCAGGAAACTTACAGAGCATGCAGGTCATCTCAATCCATTTCCTTTCTGTTACAAGTAACATGAAGAAAGCTTTCAAACATCATCTGAGACAGAAACACTTTGAAGCACCTTAAATTCTCATAAAATATTCACTAGAGCTATCCACAGTATCAGTCCTATTGTGGCCTCAAACACAGTTAAGTCATGTACTATTGCTGCAGCAAGAGAAGTCTTGAAGGAAATCTCTACCCCACATAGGTAGAGTATGTTCAAAGTCCCATGCATGGAGAAGAAAAAGATGGGGGAGGGGGAGAATGAAAATTACATCTAAAATTAAAAACAAAACAAACAAACAAAAAACCAACCACCAGCTATTTTTAAGCTATTCTAGAACTACATTATAATCACCATGAGATAAATGTTCTAACCTCCATCTGCACCATCCCAATCTTTCTCCTCCCACATCAGTGCTGAATTTGCTGAAGTAGAAGAAGGCATCAGCCAAGAACATGAAAAAATATTTCCAGTTAGAAGGAGACTTGCATGTAGTTTGGAACAGTACTGACATCCCATTTACCTCAGATCTGACCACTATGGGACCTCTAAATAGCTCCTTTCTCTATCATTTGGGAAATGCCATGCCCAGCTACTGGAGCAACACTTTTCTTCTGGAGTCCCAGCTGGCAGACAGCCTAACAGAGTGCCTAGACAGAGGTCTAGAAATTAAAAAAAAAAAAAAAAGTGGGGGGGGAAAAAGAAGCTGGCTTACGTGCTCCAGTTTGTCTTTCCTCCTCAGCCAGACACTGGCACTGTAGTCCTGCTGCTTGACAGTGCTGTAGAAGTTCGCACCTACTCTGGTGAGGCTTGGGGAAGGCTCCCTGGGTCTGCTCTTCAGCCTCATCTGCTCGAAGCCCTCATGGGGGGATGAGGAGAGCCAGTCATGCCTGACTTCCATCTTGACATGACAAGGCAAAGTCCAAAGGAAAAAAATCAGAAGAAATCAAGAAATTAAGAGGTACTAAACGAAGATGGTCCAAAAGGGAACAGGATGGGGGAAGAAGAAAGAGAAGGAAATCAAAAACCCCTTAAAACCAGAAAATGGTAAGAGAAGGGGGAGACAAGCAGAAATAAGGTAGGAGTGGAGGGAGAAAGAAAGGCTGCAGGTACAAGAGAGGAGCGGGCTGGGAGAGATGAAGGGGCACTCGGGAAAGAAGATGCTCCAAGATGCCGCTGCTTGTTGCCCTGGCCGCCAGGAAGCTGCAGTCCAGGACCGACGCAGCGGGTAGCGGCTGCCTGCGGCTCTGCCCGGGACGGAGGCGAGGGGCGGCGCGGCCCCGGCAGCCGAGGCCGGGCGGGGCTGCCGCCTCCAGCCCGCCTGCAGGTTGGCGCAGTGGAGGGGCCGCCGCCCGCCCGGGGATGAGCCCGGCTCCTCCCCCGCCTCCCCTCCCCGCAGCCACCTTCGGGGAGCAGCCAGCGGCACGGGAGAGCCCCTTCCTTTTGACAGGAGCAGCCGCCGCCCTCCTGGGGCCCCCGTACCCCTGGGGAAGTTGTCTCGTCTGCTCTCCGCTCGTCCCGGCGGCACCGACCCGCCCGCAGCCCGCCGAGGGCTGGGCGGCCGCTTGCCACTCCCTCTCCTGGAAGCCTTTGTCCGATCTGCCCACGGCGGAGGCTCCGGGGCCGCCGCCCGCTGCCCTGCCCGGCCCATACCGGGGTGGGCTGCGCCCCCCGCCCCGCCCGGCCCCGCCGCGGCCGCCGGGGGATGCGGGGCTGCGGCCGCCGGGGCCCCCGCGCCGGCCTCTCCGCCGCACCTCGCCGTCACCGCGTCCCCTCCCTCTCTCCCTCCCTGGGCAGGGGCGCCCGGTTCTCTCGGGCGTAACCAGACCGAGCTGCCGGCCCTTCCGCCGGGGCAGCCAGGAGCGCACCTCGCCTGACCAGCCGGCGAAAGCCCCGGCCCGGCTCTGGTCCAGGTCCGAGTCCGAGTCCCGCCTGGAAGCCCCCGCCGCCGCAGCGGCTCAGCCAGCACCAGAGCTCAGAAATCGAATCTCTTCCGTGGTCCCGATGGACAGGGTCGTTGGGATGCTCACATTCGTAGATGCCTGGTATCTAGGATTTCTCTCATTAAATAAAAAGACTTTCTAGGGTGGTTTCTATAGTCCGCTGCCACCTCTTTTAGTAGAAGTTGATGTGTGTTGCTATTTAGCACAAACGTGTTTCAGCAGAAAAAAAGGACTTTCCTTTTTCACACTATGAAAAGCCACCTCGCTAATTGCCCACACACTCTGTAAAGCTATATTAGGCATAGACAAGAAAACTTTCTCACACTGTGCATCAAGAAATATTTACTGGAGCTCAGAACAACATTTTTGTTTCCTAGTCAGTATTTGTCATCAGGCAAGTATTTGCATGTATTCCAGTCCTTTGGAAATAGGTGTCTCTATGAGTATGTACAATTGATACATCGGCATCTGCAGATTTTTTTTTTCCCCTGCTACAGAACTACACTGATGTCGCTATTCTGATAAAGGGATGCTGAACTAGAGGTCTACACTTGACTGCAGTTAACTGAAAATAGCCTTTAAATGGTAAAGAAGTTCAACCAGACAAATTTCTGAGAAAATTACAGAAGAGCCCTCAGCTAATCACTTGATCTACAGTGAGCTCTACTTCCATCTGATCAAAAGGCAAATGTAAAATATCCTTGTGATTGGACTTAAGGTGTATTACTGCAAAAGATGGGTCAGAAACTAGACAGATAATTAATTATTTCCTGTCAAAATTCTAAAGATAAAAGCAAAACTCACATCACAACTCATTACTGAGGATTATTATTAATAGGTAATACTAGTATCTCTGTGAAATACTGGAAGAATAAACTGAACAGTAGCAGAAATTACAGTATCTTCTTCTAAAACTAGAAGGACAATTTCAAAATCCTTACCTAAATACTACTACAAAAAAGAGTGTAACAAAATACCAACAACCAGAACTGTCAATATTATATACTTTTAACTCACCAGTATAAAGGACTTGCAGTTTTCTTTCTAATAACTTTCTAGTTTCTTCAGTTAGGAAATGCAGGTATTTCCAGGATTGTCAATACAGCTGCAAAATACCTGTATCAAGAATGAGACCTATTGATCCTGCTGCATGCAGGACACACTGGAAGACACTGAGATTTAATCTATGGCATGTCCCAGCTGCAGCAGTTTTAAACTCACACAGAATAACTGGATTAGAGATCTGCTGAACTGAACTTTAGTTGCAGATGCCTATTTAGGAATTCTATGTGCTCATAGATGCACCTACTCCCAAAGGACTAGAATAAATGCAAACATTCAGTCAGAAGAAAGGAAAATAAGGGAAAACAAAAGAGCCTCTATGTTTCTTCAAATATATAATATCCCAACAGGTGTACATATACATACATATATATATAGTGTTCTTATAAAAACTGCATGTGCTATAAATCAGGAGAGCCTGGTTTATGCTGCTTTTGCATAAGAATTTTCACATTGTATCTCTAGCAGTACATAAAGCAGTTCAACCTTTTCTTTATCCTGATCTTTCTTGGTTTTTCTGCTTGCAAATATTAATAAAGAAAAGTTGTTAGTGTCACTCTGCAGTTACCACCTCCTTTGCTCCCCATCCCTTAATACTGCAACAGAATCAATATGCCGCTGCACTTGAGTACAAGGCATTGTCTCATTCCCCCACTGGATTAAGATTTTTTTTAAAACATATGTTAGCTATTTATTAGGGCTCATTTATCCTTTCCCTAGCTACACTACCTTCTCAACTGCCAGAGCAACTTCTTTCTTCCTATCCAGGACAGCCAGATAATGGAGTCCTAAAGTTGCTTTTAGTCTCTAGGCTATATAGAGAGAGTTTGTGCCTCTTTCCAAACACCCTCTTTGACATGTAGGTGTGCTGCTTTCTACTACTACTACTGCCAACATTATTATTATCCCAGTCCTACACTCACTAGGAATGAGAGAGAAAAGGCAAAAAAAGAAGCCTGGAAAAAATCTGTTAAAATTATGCAAACAAGCTATGCTCTCTAAGCCTTTCTTGCTTGCTGACCCCAAGCAGAAAAGATTTCTAGTGGGAAAATGTAATGACTATAAATTTTTGTGTTTTCCTAAAAATTTTACTCAGGCAAAGTAATAAGCTAAGAATACAATGTCAGTCCCTAGTGAATACATGGCTATTAATCTAATTTGAAAAGAGTAAAGAGCTGTTTTCCAGATTTTGGGTTCCAGTTTATTTCCAGGTTAGATCTGCAACACCACCACCCCCCACACCCAGTTTTGTTCGAACAACCACAACCATATCAACCAACTTAATTCAAAGATAATTCAACTCATTAAAATTCAATCAGTTCTGTAGTAGATAAGCAATTCCAATTGGCTGTATGAGATGGATTAAACTGCTGTCTTTCTCTTCCACACAATTTTCAGAATTACCCAAACACCTGCTCCTGTCAAGGCCGTTTGCTTCCATACCCAGATGACTACAGCAGCAAGGATGACTGAAATTACAAACATCATACTTACATAATTAGCAATAGATGCAAGTCATGCATATCATTATATGATTTTACCTTACCATGGTTCAGGCTACAATTTTCTTCAATTCGCTGCCCATCTTATCAAGACTCAGAGGAACTCCTTTAAAGCAACCTACAGAATTTTCCATTTTCTATACCAACAGGATGAATGCTGTAGGGGGCAGAGTTAACTCAGGCCAATATAAAGAAAATTAGGATATAAGCGGAAACATGTAGGTAGGGCTTGAACAGATTTACTTTTTTAAAAAGACAGCTTCTATTTCTTCCAAAAATCTTATCTAGATAAGTTTTAACGGACCACTTCCCTGTGCTCCAGCTTTCTAAACACTTTTCGTTTTTTTTAATAAAGGGGTTCTAGCAATTCAATATGTCTACAAGAACCTTAGACCTTTTATCAGCAAATGGCATATACCTAAAACTATAAAAACTCCTATAGCAAAACTTTATTTTGGCTGCATAGCAATCCTTGCATGTGTGCACCTGTAATAGATTCAAAGCCTCCTTACAAAGTACTAATTTCTAATGCAGAGCTGGGCTGCATTCAAGCACTGACCCACTTTTTAGAATGCATTACACCTGACCAAAACAGCAGGCAGCAATTGCCTTGCAGGCTTCAGCTGCTGTCCAGTCAGAGGGTTGTGAGTGACACCAGCTCCAGCAGCAGTGCTGGGCCTGGCAGCCAGGCTGGGAAGGGAACTGTCACCTGCTTATCCAGCTCAGCTCAACTTGCTTTCTCATCTAGGAATTGACAAAAACACTCAAATGGACAGATCTTTTTATCTCCCAATAACACTGGCCTGTTCCAGAATAAATTAATCATCTTTCAAACAATTTTTAGAATTAGCAAAACACCAGCTCCTTCCTAGCCCCCCTAATTCTATCAGCCTACAAAGAAAAAACCCATTGCAGCAGGCTGTTTCCTCCATGCTGATATGCTGGCCATGTCTCCAAGCCTATCTGCTACTACATCCTGGAAGCAGCTGCCAATCCTTGAAACATGGATTTGCAATAGGGAAGGACCAGAGAGAGGAAAAAAAATAAGAAAGAAAAAAGAGATTTTTTTCCCTATAGTGCAATGTCCTGCAGTGCCAAGCACAAGGCCAGAATAGTAAAAGTCACTAGATGTGCAGTAGGAAAAAAGTAAGAAAAAGCTTAGAGGAGACTAATCTCCTCTAGACTGCTACGAGGAGATTTATAAATTATTTGTGCATTGTTGCTTTGTCAAATCCTATGCAGCAAAACATGAAACCTTTATACCCTTATTTTCAACTTTTGTGCAAGAATTGCAATCACAAGTATGAAATGGGAGGGTCAAATCTAAAGTTAAAGGGAAATTTTGGAGTTGGAGGTGCTTCAGATTTCAGGTTATGAACATATCAGACACCTACCTCAGAAATAACATGGAAACATCATCTAATACTGATAACATTCCCTGCTTTAGCCCTCCCTTTCTGAATTCAACTGTTAACCAAACTTTTCTGTGTCTCTTGCATGGAATTTTAGCCTTTAAATTCTTTCTTCTTTTCATGATCTCTGATTCAAAATAAACAAAAATCAGCAACAAACAAACAAAAAATCCAAAATCCCAAACAAACACAACAAAATCTCCACAAACACAAATAAACAAACACATAACAAACCCTAACACAGAACAACCACGTGTTAGGAACATCATTAGTCATGAGATATCTCTTGTCTGTCAGATTTGGTTGAAATAAAGCATGTTCCAGAACACATTTTGGCACTGACAGAAGAATAGTATGATTACATAAATGTTGTTTCCTTCAGAAACCAAATTAAAAATACCTGAGACATCAATTAATCCATCTTCAATTTGAAATAAAATGTTATTCTGTAAGTATAATCAAAATACCACTTCACCTAGAAGTCTAGGCCTAGAATGTTTCTCCTGTGGCCTCCTTTCCATCTCCATGTGACATAAGAGGGTGCTGAACTGGCTCCTTGGATCTGTCATGGGCTGCATGGATACCAGCATGGACTGGGACACTCTCACTTTCACTAGGGATTGTGAGATATTATATGATATCTTCCATCTCAAACCAAATTCTGCCTTTGCACTGTCCACTCTCCTTCATCCCTTCCCCCACACCCATCCATACATTGCCAAAGAACATTTTCAGTTCCGAGCCTCAATAATCTGGTCCAGACAAGATTTCATTTTGCACCTTAAAATAATATTCATTAGTGGCACATACTAATTGGGCCAAATTCTGTCCTCTATTCCACCTCTATGTTCCCACAAGAGACACGAAACAAAAATAATCATACAATGAACCTGTAACAAAGGAGCAAAAATTGGCCTACATTTCTTTAAAATAAATCTGCAGCAAGTAATAGGTGTCCACTTACCGTGAGAATGGGACCCTTTACATTTGTGTGAAGGGTCCTGGCTTTTTTGGGTCTGTTTACTGGGGAGGTTCACAACCACCCCAGCTTGGGTTTTTCATGCTGAATTTATCTGGTTGGTGCCGCTAAGTTCAATAAGTAGACTTCTGACAAGATCGAAGCTCTTGAGCAGTCTTGCTCTGAAGTGAGTTGTTAAAATTGTTCCAGAGAAGTGGCAGTCAGCAGACAAAAAACATTGTAAAGGACATGTTTTTAACAGTTATTCAAGGACAGAGGAGTGCTTTTTTTGCTTATATTTTCAACACATACATAAATTTTGGTTGATAACAAGGGGTATATTCTCTACATCTGCAGAATTTGAGGTATAGGGAGGAACAGGAGAGAAAAAATTGAACAAGCTTTCATGAATCATAGAATCATTAAGGTTGGAAAAGATCTCTTAAGATAATTGAATCAAATCTTTAACACTTTGTTTACCAATTAACTATATCTCTGAGTGTCACATGCACATACCTTTTGAATACTTCAAGGTATGGTGATTCTGCCACATCCCTGAGCAGTATGTTCCAATGCCTGAATGCTACTACAGAAACAAACAAACAAAACAAAAAAGAATGTAAAGAAAACCAGTTCAGTTAGGGGGTGGGGGAAGTAAGACAAAGAGAAGGAAACATGAGTGAATATTCTTTTGAGGATGGATTGGTAGGGCAATGTAAGGAAAGAACAGGCTCTAAATCAGCACTCTGAAACCTCCCATAAGTATATTCTCACAAGGATTAATATGGTGCAAAGAAAGAAATGTATTTCAAAAAGAACAAAATATCACAAAAACTTTTTCTTTTTTTTAATAGCAGAGTACCTCTGTAGTCTGTTTGTACTTAGCAAAATTTTCAGCACAAAAAGTATTAAAACAGAAATTATCGAAAGCAATCTTACATACAAGACATTTTTTACTTACAAAATATTTTTCTACCATACAAAAGAGTATACTTTCCAATAATCCAAAACTTTTTAAACACAGAAAATTAATTTTCAATATATTCTGCCTAATTTTTGGAGATATTACTCTGAACTTACGAAAATTACGTAAATTATAACTGCCTTTTGGAAATTAGCTCAGAATTTTCTAAATAATGTCAAACTGCAAGCTACACTATTATAAGTTTAACACAACATGTTTTCTAAGTGCAGTAAAACTTAGAAGAAAAAGTGATTCATCTGTATTTGTGCCACCCTGTCTACTGTAGATACAGTTGATTTTAAACATTTTTCACTGAATTGTTGATAAGCATTTGGATGGTGGCTTCTAGTGAAATACAGGTGAAAGGGTCATTATTTGCTGAAATATTTTTCACTGAGAGAAAGCAGAAAGTTATGTCAGAAAAGACATTTCTTCCCCAGAAGAGTTATGTTGTGTTACATCAGACATCAGGCTTCCTTGTGTGATGAGAAAGGTGTCTATTGGTTTGACAGCACCTAAAATAAGATAAAATAAGACCCATGAGGAAATATGACACATATTCTTTAACTACAAGCTTATCTTTATACCATGGCCCAACAGCAGTTGGGGTCGTTGTGTTTGAATCAGACCAGCTACACACAGAACAGCAGAGTTGGAGGACAGTGTTCTCACATGGTTGATGCAGGAGAAGAAGAATAGAATAGACCTGGATTTAGCGTGGCTTGAGTTACAGAGAATCATGTCCTTACAAATAAGTGCATTTTGTATAAAGCTTGACTGATCCAGAAGATTACCTACACGATTAACATTTCAGGACAAGTTTTCTAAAGGTTATTATTAATCAGTGCCTAGCATACATTATGGTTCAGGTACAAGATAAAAAATTTACAGACACTGTCTCATTGACATTTGCTGTGTCAGAGATCTTGGGATTCTTTGTACAAGGTTTTGCATAGATATATTATAAGTGATACTCTCTGCCTCTTGAGCTTTCTATCTGAATAAACAAGTCAGAGATCAGAGAAAGAAAGGAAGCAGTTATTCCATTTTAGCAGATAAAATTTGAGATACAAAGAAGACATGCCAAAAGTCATTAAGTAGACTGTAAAAGACCTAAAGATTGAGATAAGATCTCCTGGAAGTCATTCCACTCTTAGCCAAAAAAAGCACCATGGTTTTGTGCTAATGGTTACACACTACAGAGGAAATTTCAGCCCAATGGTTATGCAGTGCAGTAAAGGCTTTCACTATGTTTCTCTACTGGGGCTTTAGTAACATAAGTACCAGCAAAGGGTAGATGTGCTGTCAAATGGGTACAGCCTCAACAGGACTTGGCAAATTCATTATGTGATGCTGACAGCTGCATTACAAACTCCTGATTACTTTACAGCCCTAATGCTATTTCACAAAGTAACACAGAGTGAAGGAGACTTAAGGTACAGAAAAACAAAAATGCAGAATATGTCAACTCTTATTTGAAGGAGGTGGAAATTAATAACTATCAGTGCCAAATGATAACAGGAAAAAACCCACTTGTAATAAGATGGTGATAAAAAGAAAGCAATACGTACGAGTTTGTGGATTGTAACAATAAAATGCAAAAATAAAATTTTTTCAGGAAAGTGTACCTACCTTGACAACAAAAATGAAGCAGATTCTTATCATAAAAAGATTTACAGCTAGAGGGCTAGAGGGGTTTTCTACCAAGATAAACTAGTTCAAAGGAGGCAACAAATGCAAATACCCACAGTCAAGGTTAGGTTTTCATTGGTGGAGATCACCTCATCTGGCTCAGTTTGTTTCTGGATTATATTAGGGGACATGAGACAAAGCTGCCAATATTCTGTCTCTAAAAACTTTTTACTTCAAGAAGCAGTGTTGGTTTGAAGATTGAAACAAATATGTGTATACTGTGTCACATTTCAGAAAAATGGGGAAGGATGAATGATGTAGTCTTTTTCTCTGCCCTAAAACTATTTTTCTTCCTCAGACATATATTTCTGCTACATTTAACATATTCAAAAGGGGACGTGCTGGAGCTGGCCAGAAAATCTGTTGGTTCATACATAATTTAACCCATCTGAATATGCAGTGATTGTGCAGTTGTATTAATGTGACCAAAGTGACCAACACTTTGCTGAATCATCGACAACTGTGATTCAGAAAGGACTGAAGCTGTCTGAGATCCTTGAGATATAGGATAGTCTTCCCTTATATGAACTTCTGGGATCAGATTAGCATAAATAGACAAAATACATTTGCCTTTAGAGCCACAGCTTCAAAGAAACAGTCTTAGCTCATCCTCAATTTGCTGTACCCTCACTTGGAGTGAGGTTATACTGGAAGGCAAAAGCTGAGTGAGGGAGCATGAATATTATCTCTGCAAGCAGTGCTTCCTCCATTGTGTCATATGGTTAGGCCCTTGTATGCAGAGCCAGGCAGAATTGCCATAGTTCCAACCTATCACAGCCACAACGTAAGACATGTGAGGCATGCTACTGCTGAACTTTTCTGACTTCTGGTACAAAATGTAGTTCATTCTAATAAAATCCACAGGAAATGTATTTGAAGGGAAGAGTTCATTTTCCTCATAAACACTTTCAATGGCTTAAACCAAATCTTCTTGAAATGCAATATTAAAACTCCTGTGAATTTGGAAAACTGGCAAAGGAGGGACTGCAGTCATCACAGTTTGTGCACTCTACTCTAGAAAGGAAAAAATCCAGATTTCTTTAGGGGACTGAAAATTAAAAATAATTAGAACTTTTTTCAAAGTCGAATTTCGATCATCTGTAAAGCCTGGAAATTACTGTAAATGTTCAAGCTATTGAATGTTGAAGTATGTATTACCCTCTCCTGAAAATTTTTGTGCATATGATCCCTTTTTATACTGCACAAGAAGGATTCAGATAATCCCTAGATGCGTCATTAAGATTTTTTTCATGCAGAAAACATTTGCAATTGTGACAGTCCTGAGGAAAAGGTAGAAAAGATTGATGCAGTGCAAGGTATCTTAGTATTTAGTAGGTATACTCGGTTCTTGCTGTTTGTTTTCCAGTTAATTTGCAGTACTCAACTTCCCTTCTATAAAGTATTTAATTACCCTTATGTAATGAAAGTTAGAAGCTGAAAAACCTGAAGCAGTTACATAAATGCTTAAACCCATCAACCAAATTTATCAGGTGTTCTAGAATTTACAGATTCAAATTCTTGAAATGTTTTAAGAAATCAAAGTAAGGCCACTTTAGGGATTTTCTTTTAAGAGCTTTAATATGCTCCATGTTTTGGTAGAGAAGTAGAATTTACAGGGGATTGATTTTGTACCAGGAATGTGCTTCCTCCTTTCTTGTAAAAATCCATCCACAACTGACCATGTTGCACTTTTAATTCACAGTTTGCTCATTAGGTACTTCTTAGAGCTCACATGAAATTCCAAGGAACTATATAGGTAAAAAATACCTAAATGTCACATACCAAACAGAATTTTCACAGGCTTCTTCTGTCTCTTTCTTCTGGGGCGTTGGAAACCAGAACTAGGAAAAATTCTCTCTTCTTGAACCTCTGTCTTAACATCAAGGCATAAAAGACAGAAGAGTCCATTCAAAAAGGAAAGAATGTTTAGAAATCTAATATTATTTCTGATAATGAGAACTACAAAGTGGGAGTTAATTAGGACTGTCTTTCTAGGAATGAAGGCAGTCATGACGTTTTCACCAGAAGAGACAAGAATTTGCTTTTAGAGAAGACTCAGGGTTTGTCTTTCTGCAATTCAGTACATATTGTTTTGAGGCTATCCCATAAATGCTACATCCATCAAAGTATTGATCAAACATAAGGCTCCTTCTGTTGGTTCCATCGCAACTTCAAGAGCTTTCCCTGTAACTCTAACTTTAGGCAAATGTGGTACTCACTGGCTAGCACCATGTCAAAATCAATAAACTAATCTCAGTATCATATAGAATGGTAGAACATCTTAAGTTGAAAGGGACCATGAGGCTCATCAAGTCCAAATCCCTGCTCTTTGCAGGACCATCTGAAAGTGAAACAGTATGGCTAAATGTCATCCAGCTGCACCTTGAACTCTGGCAGGCTTCGTGTTGACACCACTTCCCTGGGAAGCCTGGTGATTCACCCTCTCACGGGGAGGGTGAGACATTTTCCTAATGCCCAGTCAGAATTCACCCTGATGTATCTTCATTCTGTTTCTTTATGTCCTAATGCTGGTCACCAGAGAGAGGAGATCAGCACTCCCTCCTTTGCTGCCTGCCTCGAGGGTGTGTCTTAACTGAAGTGAGCCTGAAGTCATTATCAAGTCTGTTAATGACAAGGGGGGCCCAGTCTGAGCGTGGCAAACAAAGAGCACGGACTAGCCTGAAGAGAATTGAGCAACATTATAGAACCTGGTAGCTGGATTCCGAGAAAAATGGACTGAGGAGTGAACAGAGAGGCTAGGGAAAACAGTTTAGCATTTAGCTAACAGTTTAGCATTAGTGCCTGTGATGTAATGATCTCCCTAAGCAGAGTTTCTTTATTCAAACTGTAATTAAACTTTTTCAGTCCACTGTGAGGAATTTGTAATTCAAGATGAGAATATTATTACTTACACTTGATTTTGAAATATCCTTCAACACACTACTAATATACTTTAGCATTATCATTTCAGAAGGAAGAACTAAATTCTGTAAAAGTTCTATATTTAATTTTCTCTACTAGTAATATGCAGAAGGAAACTAATATTTACAAATGTTAAGGCAATCCATTTTGAACAATTCTTTACAGAATTTTTTTTTAAATTAGGTTATTAATAATAACAAATATGTCTTCCAAATCTAATAAAGCAGTAAACCTATATAGTTTCTTCCTGTAATACAAGCTGTAAAGCAGTTTAAAATGGAGACAAGAAAAGCATAATAAAAAAGGTAAAAATTACTCTTTGAACCCTAAACACTCACCACCTGACATACTGCTTATGAGCAAAGAGACAGTCACTGTGAGATGATATTCCTCCAGTGTTCTTCCCAAATATATCCTTTAAAGAACTGAAGTAACTGGCTGGGAAAGACATCCGATGTAGCTTATCTGAAAGAACAGTGGGATGTGCCTCCAGATATTTTCACAAACAAAAGAAGAAACACTGGTGTGGGTAGGGCTTGGTAGAGAGGATGCTTACATTCAGGGTAAAATAACTCCAGTACTAGTTAAAAAGTGAGGAAGATCTGGACCATCCTCCATTACCTTCAGGTCAGATTATGCAGAAATGCCAAGACCTAATGCATAACTTTTCAACCTGAACTGCAGAATGCAGTCTCCTTACCTTGTGAGCAGCTGCTCTACCCAGCCCTCTTATTTAGAAGCATCATTCACTATGTACTGTTGAAATTCAAATATAAAAATTTCAAAATTAATTTTAAAAAAGGAAAGGCTTGTCCTTAATTCTCAGAGCATACTACAGGGGCCACTGTATCTCATACAAGCATATCCCATAGCCATATCATGTCTTTATTACTCAGCCTAAAGAGGTTATCATCAAATAGGTGGTTGACCCATGGTAATTTGGAAGACCATATAATGCCATTCAAAATATTCAGTTAAAAAAGAACAACCACACAAAGAATCCAATGCAAAATATTTTCTGCAAAGAAGTGAGAATTTCGCATGTAGCATATTTGGGGGAGGGGAGTAACCTAGGTTTATAGAAGAAACCCTGAAAATGTGACCAGTTGCACCTCATGGTTTTAGAGAAACAGAAAGCAGATACAAAAGATCAATACAAAAGATCAATATTGCAAACGATTTTGGCATTTGGGGATATATCATGTTTCATCCTCTTTAAATTATTGAATTTGTCAATAATGTTATACAAGGGGTTTTTTTCCTGGATACCTTACAGACTTCAATTGCTTGCTTTTGTACTAATTGGGCCATTGACAGCAGTTCCTGAGGTGATTTGTGGTTTCCCAGACTGTCTGTTTTAGGAGTGAAGAACAATACTGTTACTTTTGTAATTCACAGATTGACTTATCATTAGGGCTTGGAAATCAGATACAATATTTTGTGGCTACAGTACATAACTATAGATTCTATAGTTTTGTATCGTGGGGTAAGAACAGCTAATAGCTTGTTACAGAGCCTGCCTTAAAAGCTGAAACATTTGCCAGTCTTCTGCTTGGCATTATTGGACATTTGGTATCAGAGAGGAAAAACAACACACTGAAAAACAAACAAAAAGAGCATGAAAATAGAAAAGAAACCAGGCAGAAAAGCTTGGAAGTTAGGATATTGATACAAACTGCTGTCTGGGACAGCAATAACTTCATTATTTTCCATGTTTCCATATTGTACAGTTCATTCTGTACAATAGGGCAGGGAAGGCAAGGCAAGGGAAGGGAAGGGAAAGAGGGGAAAGAAGGGAAGGGAAGAAAGCAGGTACTTATTGGACTCCCCTGTATTTCTAGATGATAGGAGCAGTCTCTGCACTGTATGCTTGTCTCAAAATAGGCCTATATACTAATAGGCCTATATACAAAATAGGCCTATATACTGTAGTTCTGCCTGCCTTTCTACCTACTCCCCGTGAGAAACAGTGATATGGATGGGCTCACAACTATGGACTAAGAATTCTCCTTGAACTCCCGGCATGACTCCTGCACTTTGGAACAACGTTTTACCTTGTGTCCACTTGGCCTCCCACAGAGGAGAGGGACAAAGAAAAAAAAAAAAAAAAAAGGATATAAAGAAAAGCAGCAGCAGCAGCACATTTTTTAGGCTGCAGGGCTTTTCTTCCTGCAAAAGGAAAGCAAATGGCCTTTTATTCCCATTGCTGCCTGTGGCACTTTTCCTCTCTGTGAATTCCATTATTTTTAACACACTGGTCTTACTGCATATACCCAAGTTCCTGTCTCATTTTGGTGCCTTTTGGTGACCTGAAGACTCATAAGAGGAAGTAGGACATAGCTTCACAGGACAAAAGAAGGCAAAAGCTTAAAGTGAAAATTTTCTGCAGAAAGAGTAGATTGTTGACAATCTTGCAAAGTAAGGCAACACTTTCCCTTCCTCTCTTTATTCATTGTCATTCAGTATACAATCAGAAAAGGGGAAAGGTTTTTCTGCAGAAGTTGAGCTTCTGTCCACTTCTTAAGTAGTCAGAGCTTGTAATGCTCTAAGTGATAATTGCTGTACTAAAGTAAATGAAATCTCTATAAACACATTTAAAATGAAATTTGTAAGCAAAATGAAATAAAGACAGTGGAGATGTGCCTTTGCAGTTTCCTTCAGAGACTTTCTGTTGGAAATCTTACTATTTTTATACATTCCACAAAAATTACTTTAAACAGGTGCTTTATAACTAGTATTGGTGATCAATGACTAATGAAAACACTACACTATATTTCAAGAAATGCCTAGGTAGTTTTAAAATGCAATCAGGCAATTGCATGTTAGTTGGAATCACTAAGTTCTAAGCAACCCATTTTAATGGGTCTACTCTTGTTTCATGACATAAAAATGAAAATTACATTTTCTGCAACTCAGAGCAGTTGAGATCTCAAATTTTCTTAGCCTTCTTTCACTGAGACTGTACAGGACTGTAAATTATGCTGGGTGGAAAAACATGGGAGAAAATTGTGCAATCCTACTTTGCATCAAACACAATATTTGATTAATAGTATTCTCTCCCAGTTCAGAAGGGAAAGAATTCCTATACAGAATGAAGCACAATCCTATTTTTATGGAGATCAGTACAAACAGGTATTTACTGCCTTTCTGTATTATCTTCAAAGTCTCTGAAGATGTGATTTTTGAATGTCAAATATTTTTTCATCAAAAAGTATCATATGCAATAAAAATCAAAAGAAATATTCGTTGTTTAAACTGAAGGTAGTTGAACATTTTATGAACTATTTGCATTCTGCTAACCACATTTTGTAATTTTCAGAAAGAATATGCCTATGTTTTCTTTGAATCACTGGGCAGCATCCTGATTTAATCCATACAATTCCAAAGACAGATACAAAAAAATTAAAAATCTGTCTCTTCCAAGATTAATCAACGGGGAATATACAAAGTTAAATCTCCCCTTTATTTTCCTTCCTGACATTTTCCAAAGAATAGTGGGAACTATCAGAACTGCAACTATTTTCAGGGAAGTATCAAAACTGCAATTGTTCCATCACCTCTCATGATGGGCAAATAATAATTCTAACTCACAATGATATTTCTAAGTCCACAAAAAAATTAAAATATTTCTCCCACTTAACACAAGTTGTGCAGAAGTGATGGAACCAGGGATTGCTGACATGTCCACACAGTGTCCACATTATCCCATATGTTTCTGGTCATGTGCCACTGAAAAGTTTATGTCCCTTATGTTCCCCCCCTCATCACCATCACAGCATGCATTTTGTGCATGGTTGTTAATGTTGCATGGGCAAGAGTTTCAGTTCTGCACAGAGTATTTTCCATGTACCTCTGGAGCTAGATACTAGATATTTTATCCTTTCCCATGAATGGTTATTATGAAACTTTATATAAACTTGCTCAAAAAACATGTTGGTTTCACTTAGTCCATAGAAGTGCTACATTAGAAAGGTCATGGATAATTCTATGGTATTTTCACTAATTTCTCCCTGACTGGCTTTGCATACCTGAGAGCACAGTATCTACATAACAAGCTAAAAAGCAAGCACTATAGATGCTTCAGAAAACTGATTTTCAGTTTTATTGACTGTGGGTTTATATGACACTCAGAAACACCACAAGTACCAAAGCTCATTCTTAGATTCACAGGGAAAAAAGGAAACTCTAATGCTATATCATATTTTTACTTGGACAGACTTTACACAAAATGCTGAATGAGCCAATTAAGTATGCATTTTGTGATAGCCTGCTTTCTTAAAGTATTTTGCCTAAATCAACACATAAATATCTTTCACAATAAAATTAACCCCTTGTTTCTCTTGAACAAGAGGAAAGAGCATGTTTCAAAAGATGCAAAACCAGATTTTCTGAAAATGAAACCAGCAACAATGAGGTGAAGAGAGTTTTTTTCAGTGAAAAAACATTTTTTATTATTTTCTGATGATTATGTATGCAAATGATTCTATATTTTTGCTACAGGAGAGCAAATTTGTTTACAACTGAATAAAAATTGTAGGGCATTGATTTTTTTCTGGCATTGATGTTCTGATTATTATTTTGAGCAACAAAAATGAATGCAAAACAAATAAACAAACAACCCCCAAAACATCAAGGCAACATGCCAGTTTCCTCACTACTTCTGTCCTATATGGTCAAGTACAGCAGTGCTCCTGTTTGGAGACTCATCCTTGTTTATAAAACCTCTCAGTATATATTGTAATGTTACCTTTCTAATGTTGCAATTTTCCCAAAGCCTTATGGTGTTTTCATCACTAGTCAAGCCCTAGGGCATTATCACAAGCTAGAAACGAGGCTGTAAGAACTGTGGTTGTACAAGACAGTACTAAATGAATGCCCTAAATTGCACTCTTTACTAAGAGCAGCCCAACTTTTCTAGCTGCTGGCTGCAAAACCAGACAACACAATGGAAGACACAGGCCACTACCATGAGAAAAACTGTGCCTTTTGTCAGGAAAAGCCTGCAAGCTGTAGGATACAAAAGCATCAGCAACAGACTGTCACCTATGTTTCAGCAATAGTGTGAAATACATTTTCAAAAGCATTTCAAAATTTTATCCAGAGAGGGTTAAGTATATAATTGTTATCTGATATTGCTGGGTTTTCTCCTTGGTGATGAGTGGTAGCCACAACATTGGCACTTATTCATCACATCAGTTAGGACAGAAGGTTCTCTTTCAGTACCTGAAACCTACATTTAAATAATACAAATAAATGAAAACCAGGGTTCTGGTCCTTCAGTTCATCTCCCCTAGCTGCTATTTCATCTCTGTTTAGCAACTTAGTAACATTTCCAAAGTTCGCAGAGATACAAATTCTTTATTGTACTGGATTGTCATAATGGAGTAAATTCAGAAAAAATTCCAAGCTTCTGTTTATACTAATGCCAGCAGCCACATCAATCTAGAAATGCCATACAGAGCAAAAAGGTAGGTAATAGAACCTGACTGGAGATTACATGAGAAGTTTCTTGCTGTTTCTATGGACACTGCTAATTTGCTAAATTCTGTAATGGTCTGGATTTTGCATTCATGCAAGACAATCTCTACATCTTCCCTCTACACAAGGGAAATAAGGAGCTTAGCAATTCTCAAATCCATTAATTGCTTATTCTGGACTGAAGATACCATCAGTGCATAAGTGCAGAAACCATTCAAGATTATTCTCTGCCTTCCTGCAATCTATTTTGTCAAAAAAAGTCAAAAACCAACAGGCTTCATAGCTGAGAGAGGCATTTGGGCACTGTTGAAAAGCTGTGCAAGCTTCCTGGGTAGTTCTTTGTTCTTGTGTAGCCAAACAA
This sequence comes from Emberiza elegans, assembly GCA_024865655.1. Lineage (NCBI taxonomy): Eukaryota > Metazoa > Chordata > Aves > Passeriformes > Fringillidae > Emberiza > Emberiza elegans. The sequence goes on along the minus strand of JALJVW010002597.1, from coordinate 18,137,539 downwards.
ATTTTTACCACGTGTTATAATACAGACTTAGAGATTGCCACTATTCTCAATAAAATAAATAAAAACATTATACTTCTTTTAAAATTTACTTAGGAAATATGTAAAACAACACAATCCAGTAAAAATATTTCTTATTGCTACTCTTTGATCCTAGGGTCAGGAGAAATAGCTTGAAAGAATTTATATTAATCATAACAATCAATTTGAGTTCCTACAGACTGACGCTATTTAAAGTTAATACTAAAATTCCTCTCAGAAATAAAGGCCAAAACATGTTACATCAGTTTTTATTCATAGTATAATGTTAGTATTTGAAATGTATGCAAAAATATATGCACCATTATTTAGGCTATAAATACTATGCTGCTATCATAAATAAATCTCTTAAAGAGTATTCTTAATAAATTTTAATAAATTCCTAAAACTGGTTAAATATCTATAATAATTAAAAATGCTCCATAAGTAATAGATTTTCATTGTTTACCCAGTATCTTCTAAGCATACATAAGAATAAGTAGAAGTATCCTGACTCAACATAATCTGGTCCTCTCTGAGAAAATATATATTTTATTAATGTATTTCTCTCTCTTTTATATGGCTAACAATCTGAATTTGCTTTGTATACCCTTCTGAGATGACCACCAGCCATACTGTACAGAAAAAAACCTTTTGCTCCTTAATGCTCTATTGGCATTAATTGCATTTACAGTCAGTGTGTTTCATTTCTTATCAGTCACAAGTCCCTTCCTAGCAATAACTTCTGAGTATGTGTTAATCTGGGATGTGATAACACAAATGGAATGTCAACTGGAGCAAACCCAAATATTACAATTTATTTCAAAGACCAAAGTTGTCAGGGAAGGAGGAGGCAGTTTAATCTGAGAAGTCACCCCAGCAGTAGTATCTAATCCTCAAAAGAGATCTATTCAATATTGCAGCTACAAATTTGAGCATGGCCAGAAGGCCAAAAAGAAGAAAAGAAATATATTTCTGCAACTCTTTCCCAAAAAAGTAATTGAAAGAGCACTTTCTCTTCTTCTCATTCTCTTAGAGAGTGCAAGGAAAATCAAAGTGTAAAAGGGTGCTGCAGAGAGTGTAGAAGCAGATGGAAATTTGAAGGAAGTTTTGGAAAACAGAGACAGCAAGCAGAAAGCTGAGTATTAAGATTATCTTATTACTACAATACACATGCTCAAAATATATTATGCATATTGGCTTACTGTTTTCTGGTTATGTTCAGGTACAGAATCACAGTAATATCTGACACTATATCGTGGACCACTTCCCCTCTTGAGGTCTGAGGCTGTCTTGTTTTCCAGTTTGGTGTCTACAATTTCTTTTATTTCCATCCTGTAACAGCCCTGTTGCATTTTACTTTTACCAAAGTTATGAAGAGAAAACTAGAAGGAAGTTATAAAAATAACATATGTATGAACTTGCTCTTGTTACACACTGGAAGGCAGTTCTGAAAATCACATATTGGTGTACCATTTTCACTGATAATTGTTTCTTTAAATTTATATTTTAGTTAAAAAATAAGAATGTGTGAAATCTGTATGTATGTGGATGTGGATGTAAATGGTACATAAAATCTTAATGAGAAAGAAGAGAAAAAACATAGACATACAACAGTAGTGGAATTTAGGTGAGGCAATTTCTTTCTACATTAATGGGTTTTTCCCAAAGAATTTAGGAGTTGGACAATCTCATCAACAAACTATCAGCCTTCTGTGTTATTACAGTAAAGAGAAAGTTGCTATCATGTGGTCTGTAGCAAATTATGAAATGTGCATGTGGTCTAACTGGCACCTTTTTGAATAGTAGAACATAATTGCTATTATTTTGGGGTTTGTATTGATTTTGTGTGGTTGGTGTTTTTTTAACAGACTGGCTTAGAATACTTTACAATACTGAAATAAAATTTCATCTCCCACACATTGAGTATGTGAACATAAATGGAAAATTCTTTGATACTCTTTTTGAATAGAGTTTAGATGTAAAAAAATTAGTCATTTGTAGTGTACTTTAGGAGCTGATTTTGAACAGTTGTACGCCCACGTGAGAATTTGTCACTATTTTTGTTAGTCTTATTCTATTAAATAGCATTTTCACGGCAGAGAATGAATTTCAATCTATATTTTGTCTAGTCCCGTGAGAAGAACAATTAAATGGCGATGGGATAAATGATTTTCCATGGTGTAAAAAACCCGAACAAATAAATACCTGGAGGAAAGAGAAAGTTGGGTTTGCCAAAACAGTGACTGAAAAACACTGTTGTTGCTATTTCCAGATGAGGGGAAGGAAAAGGCTTCATTTTAGACTGAGACCAGGAGTCAAAGGAGGAATACTTAGGATCAAATCAGCTGTTAGATACAAATAGATTTCAGTGGCCTTTTGCTCCCTCAACTGCTCTCTCACCTAAAAAGTGTCAAGACCATGATGTCAAGAAAAGGAATAAAGAGATTTTACAGATAATCAGAATTTGAATCAACAACTGAAAGAAGTTAGCAGACTTCAAACTGCAAAAATTATGTCATATTTAGTAGTGAGACAGTGAGGGTGTATATCATGGAAGATGATGAATTCTTCATCACCTTCAGTTCAGATTGATGTCCTTCTAAAAGATTCACTCAAATGAGGATTTTGCAAGTCAGATGTAGCAATGACTCTCAGCAATTCAATATTAATATTATCTAAGAGTTCAAACATACATTTAAATATTTCTCTGACTTTGAATTCTATTAATATTATTAATATATATAGCAGAAAAATCTAACTCATGTAACAGGACATTTTTGAATGAGTAAAAGATGAAATCAACTTCCGCTCTAAAGATTTTTTTTATACTTGACCCTAAAAAGAAAACAAAACAAAAAAAAATGTATAATTATATTGGACAATTGTAATTAATGTTGTAAAATAGGTATATTTAGGCTAAAAATCTCTATACAAATAAGAATTGCAGCAAACATGATCTAGTAGTTATAAAGGAAAGTGTCTGATAAGCTTGTTGAATCACCTGGTTTAGAATATATGTAGAGAACAGCAGAGGTAATTGGAAATTAATTTATCAAATTACATCAGTTCAAGCTATCTTCTCACTTGAAAATGCTGAGGGACAGGTGAACTGTTCAAATGATGCAAGTCACAAAAGCACCTGCTGAGGTGTAAGGATCCTTAAAAAACACTTTGGATCAAGCTTCAGGAAAAAGCAGCACATACATTACCTTCTCCATCTGGAGGATGTGATCAAAATGGGTCTATTAAAAAAAAAAGCTTCAACCTCTAAGTGCTTTCACTGTGGTTACAGCTGGAAGCCGGGCTGTGGTTTTGTAGGCCAAGCTTTTACACTTTTTACTGATAACTATTAGAAGTATGTGGAGTGCTGACAGATTCTTTTCAGGCACTGACCTAGATTTAGCCTTGTTCATTTCAGAGGCCTTTCTGTAGGGAGAAAATCCTGTCCCTTCCTTATATTCTAATTTATGCAACTTGTTTAGTCTAGGTGACTCTACAGCCTGTAGCACACAAAGGCAATTCGAAGCATCAGGGGAATACACTAAATATGAGCATAACCCTGTTTTATCATCCCTTTGTATGACAGTAACAAAGATTATTCTACAGCACTGTAAAATCATGATTCCTGTGAGCTGTTCCCAGAGGACAGGCATCCATCAAAGTTTCAATCTCATTACGGATTGAAGAGCTTTTATCTCCTTTGACAGGTTCAAGTTCAAGAGGATGACTTTGACCTTCTCAGAGCACCTCTAAATTTACAGAAATTGGTGTGTTTGCCGTGGGCACGTATTCATGTATATAAGCAGAGCAGCTTACAGGAATTTTCTACTGTATTCACTATAGGCTTAGATTTCACTTTTCCACTCCTTATAAAATTCCTTTTCACATCAAGAGAAGCTGGGCATTTACCACTTCTCTCATCTTAAGAATTTTCTTTCAAAAGTTCACCTATCCTTAAATAACAAGATTACATTCTAATGAGTGCCTTTCTACCTAAATCTTTGCATCCTTACAAAAAACCACAAACCTGTATTTTCTTACTAAAGCAGCTGTGCTCAACCTCAGCTGACCTCAAAGACAGGAAGATGGCACTGGTTACACAGAGAGTTTGTGCCATTCTGTACATTCTGCTGTTTTCAAAGTTATTAATACCTGTAATAAAATCCATATTTTATAATGTTAATGTTTAAACTCTCCAGAGTTCGTTTCTTGTATTCTGCTTGTCACGCTACAAATTTGTCTATTTTCTTTAAGTCTTTTTGAATCCTGTCCTTTCTAGCCGTAAGTAATGTAAACCTTATTACATCTTCAACCAAGTTAATTAATATGCAGTACATTCTGACTTCTCAGATTGTCACCAATGGCAAAATAAACAGTGAAAATGAGGACAGAGGAATTATTGATGTGTAATTTGTAAATATGTAACTGCAATGTTAAATCTAGTTGTCTTTGGTTTTCTTTTGTGGTCAGTAGTAAGCAAGATGACAGTTCAAAGTACCAAAAGGTGGCTTCTCCTTTGCTTCTTTTACTGAAAGCTGTCTATGCAGGGAGCCTAAAAATGAGATTTGTCTGAGGAAATGCAGACTTGAAGAGCTGTGCTGGTCACTTAAGGCTTCCTTTCAAGGTCAGTGGGAAAAATAGGGAGTAAATCTTCTTTAAACTGCATGTCTGTAATAGGTCTAATGAATCACTTTCTGCTTCTCCCGTTGACCTTAAGAAGAAGACTCAAATTACTTTCTTAAGTGCATATGCCTTCAGCTTATGTTGTAAATGCCAGAAGTTGGTGCAATGAATTCCCCACTAACCTTCTAATTTAGATTATTAAATTTAGGCAGCAACTTCATGCGTAGCTCCAGGTTATTCAGTAATTAAACCTTCTTTTAAAGTATTGAAAAGTGTACTATTTTGTTACCTCCCAGTTCATGCTTAGTTTTCAGGCAGCAAAAAGAGTTTAGCAGATACATTTGACCCCCAAACTCTCCCCACCTTCTCCTTTCAGGCCTCTAGCTCCCACGCCATATCCACTTCAGAGGGACATCCAAATTCATGTCAGAAGTCTTTAATTTGTAATGTCATGTGGGCAGAGCCACCTCCTCTTATGAGGCCCCTATGATCCCAGCCCTCAGCAGGATGACTTGCTCCTTCTAAACAGTTGGCTGGGGGATACTGGACAAATTTTTGGATGGAGCAGGAAAATTCCAGTTCATAAAAGTGTGTAACTACTGTGATTATGCATTGCTTTGCCTGGAAACAAGGGAGATCCTTGGAGACATTGCCTGAGATGACTGCCAGAGAGTTTTTCACAGTAATTTATGAAATTGGATGACCCCCAGACACTTGTGCTGTTGAACAAAATAGGACCAGAAGCAGAGAGGTGTCTGACCTGGACATTAGGAGAGAATGTGTCACCCTTTCCTTGTCAAGTTCTGTCTCAGCTCAGAATCTCTAAATTTTGGCTTGAATCTCCTTCCAGTGCATAGCTGGAACATCAGCAAACTGAACAAAATGAAATCAAAGTTTGAATAAATGTAAGCTACCTATTTTTCTTTTACACTTATAATAATATACTTCTAACATTTTCAAAGAATTTTTACAAATAAGAGGTCACTGTTTACCAATGCAACTTATGGTGGCACCTGTTTGGCAATAATTATTATCAAACTCTTCACTGATTTTCTTTTCTTTTTTTCGACTATTTATAATGCTCTACAAATCATGAGAATATTTTCTTGTTAAGAGAACTGCCTCTTCAACAACAAGACTGTACTCAAAATATATATTTCTCTTAAATCATCACTGTTTCTAAAATAATGTGAGCTTTTCCCGATTAGGATTTTACATAAACAAATGACACACAATGAAGATAATGGCAATTGCAAACAAACTCTTCATCTGTCTGAAGGAAATGTTTCCTGAAGCAGTTGACAGCACACTTAGAAGCAAGACACACTCTTTGTGTCTGTGAAAGTGGAAAATGAAAGTGTGACTTCTACTACCTCTACTTCACTGCCACCATACCAGAGATCTCCAAGCAGGGGGAGCGCAATCCACATGGGCATCATGGTGCCTTTTGGGGTTGTCTCTTCTAGTGGCACTGGCAATGAAAACCCTGTGGAGCAGTGGCAGCAAAGCACTTCCTGAGGAGCAGGAGGGGCTCCAAAACTGAAGGCACTTTGCATACCAAGCTCCCACCCAGTAATAACCCACATCCCATGGAGGTGGGTAAGTCAAACTGTTTGCTTCTTTCACAGAATAAGAAATATTCTGCCAGGCCACATCTTTTAAAGAACTAGTAGTGTTGCTTCTGCAGGAATATAAGCAGCTCAGAAAATGCCTTACTTCAAGACACAGACGAGGATAATGGTGATGTACACACCTAGTACTGTAGAGATACCATGTGCCTTAAGTAGCTGAAGGACTTGAGGTGCCGGTCTTATTTTGGGGAAGGAAAGCAGAGATGCACAATAGAAATACAGGAATTATCAGTGACTACAGACTATAGAGTAGAAATTTGGACGAAAATGGTTAAAGAGAGAGAAGATAAAATGCTGGGATGGTGGATTAACAGGTAGAGACTGCACTGGGGCTAGAGGATATGTATATATATTTGTGTAAATCCATGAATATATTTTTTCTTAAATTTTCTACAGAATATAATTTTCTTCTATTAGGTTTGTCAATAGTTGTTAGAACCATTCAACAACATGAATATACCCTACTGTGTGTGATAAATGAGTTGTACTTACATTCAGTTTTATTTATCACACAAGCTGAACATCACATCTCCTTTTTAATTGCTACCCCTACTGAAAGATGCTGGCCTGATTTACAGAGCAATGCAGCAAATGTAAAATTACACAGACTTGATAATGAGCTGTAAGCACCTATGAAAATGAGGCCAACTTTATACTTGGGGATTGCACAACCCAGGGCTAATGAAGCATCCATGCTGCTGAACATCTCGTGTATAAAACATTCATAATGGCAAGTACATACTGCAGTGTGGAAGCTGGTACTTTGAGAGTTTGTTGGGTTTTTCGTCACCTACTTTTCCTTGAGCTTTGCAATATCAATGAGCACAGAGAGATGGCAAAAGCAATGACTCTGACTTTTGCTGACTGTAAGCGTGGGACTTGTATTTTATACAGTCTTTAGTCTATCAATGTATTTAATACCAAAATATTGGCACAATTTGGCTAAAACAAAAATTTTGATGATAAGTAAAAAATGCTAAATACAGACAAAATAAACCTAAATTTTAAACAAAATATGTCTGAAAAGAAAGCTATGTCCTTCTAGTTTTTAAGGTTTTTATTTTGATTTTGAATGCTGAAAAAATGTTCATGTATATTTTACAAATTTCATAACTTCAGGTGTCATAATGAAGTCTGTTCTGGTTGCTTCTGAAGCCAGGAGGTGTGTTATATTGTGAACCTTGCTAACCTGCCATTTCATCCTGCTTAAACTCCTGTAGGGCTTGCACAGCTTCAGCACAACTTTCCCTTTACATTTTCGAAACTAACATCCTAAGATTCTCTACCTAAGAGGTAGAGAAAATACCACTTTGACCAACATTCAGCCTTACTGTAAAATGTCTGGATTCTGAATTTGTGAAGTTTAGATTATACTCTGGCTGAATTTATCCCATTGTTCTTGTAGAAACAAAGGGGATTTTGGTAGCAAACCTGTTAGAAGGTATTCAGCACTTACAGTTCTGGATTTGTGTTTGATAGTCTTATTCTTCATGAAAGGCTTGTTGATCTATATTGAAGAACTACAATTTTAGAGTAAAAATTCCCAAAGATTCTGTAACTATAGTATTGGAGGGTTGAGAATATTTTTTGCAAAATCTATTGCAATGCTGCTTGCAAGTTCCTTGAGAAGTGCATCAAGGGATTTAAAAATGTGGTTGCAGTCCATGCACACCCAGGAGAACTTAGTGCTTAGAAATGATTAGAGGCTATTCTTGTAAAGTAATGATTTCTCTGAAACTGGCCATTAATGTATTAACAGCTGTGTCTCCTCCTCACTAAATTCAAACCCTTACAAAGCACTGGTTGATTAAAGTGTCAGAAAATAATTAAACCATAATTGTACAATGAAAAATAACTGTTCAGAATGGTGAACAAAAATAAACTTACCAGAATATTAATACTTTGTTTTTTAAATATAACATGGCAATGTAATTCACAGGACGACAGCATCTTTTCTGGCACCAATGGGAATTTAAATATTTCAATTAACAGTTTTGTTGTTCAATACTATCAACTAAAACATGAGATGTACAATTTAAAAAAAAGTCTAAAATCACAGAGCCTTGGGGTTTGGATAAAATCAATTTCTATCATTCATATCAACACCTTTACATGTTGCTGTATTTAATGTAAATCAGGCTGTGTTTACATCCTCAAAAGAACAAAAAATTAGACAGGACTCCAAGACTAATTAATTCCAGCAAAGGACCTGATAATGTAAAGGGTTGAGGATATTTCACTGAAGCCTGAGAAGAGGCACTTTATCTGCACCCAGCTTCTAAAATATGAAACACAGTATTATCTAAATTGTGATTCTTTTGCAACATCTGAGCAGCCTGTACTAGTGGGAGGTGTCCCTGCCCATGGTGGGGGTTTGGAATTAGACGATCTTTAAGATCCCTTCCATAACAAGCCATTCTGTGTTTTTATGATTCTATGATCTGTAGAAAAATATGCCTAGAATCTTTCTGTTTTAAAAAATTATCAAGACTTGTGTTCCTCTTTTGAGGAAAGTTTGGTCATCTGATTAACCTCAAAGTGCTGGCAGAATCCAACACTTGTCCTTCATCAAAAATGATCCAATTGTATTAGGTATTTTTAAACTGAAGATTACCCAAACAGAAAAGATCAAGCTGAAATGTTTTAATTGCATCAATTACCTTAAGTAATTCATTAAAATGTCATAACAATAAGAGATGATGTTTCCAGAGTTCATGTATATAGGATCTTGGTTGCTTTAATGTTTATTTTGTACCATCCATAATCATTTTACTCAAACAAGATGCTTCTCTGTGTATGTAAGGAGAACAATGAAAAAGTTGTTGTTTCAGACCATGTAAAATGTGAAAAAGTATCTGAAATTATATTTTTTATATTTTATTTTCATTCTTTATGGAAATAAAAATCTAAATCTCTGAAATTATAATAATATTTTTCCTTTTTTTACCATTCCATTGTGTTTTAATTGGTTATTCAGTGCTCCAATGAATATCTCAGACAGAACTAGAGCTTGTTTGTGTTTTAGTTTAAGCTTTAGAGGACAAAAGGAAAAAAAAAAAAGAGGCATCTTGATTTCCTGGTATCACAAAAAAAGTAAGACATAAACTATGTAAAGTAAGACATAAAGATATAGTAAATAAATTGCAACCCAGTAGTAGGTTTTGAAGTGCATTGCAAACTTGGATACAAAAGTCAGCAGGCACCACAGACACTGAAGGATTGTAAGCATTTGACATTTTCAATCAAAATATGTCAAAAACTAATTTTTTGAATGGATGAAAGAATAAGAATATTCAAAGACTTGAAGGTAAAGCTGGATAACATTAAGCATGGTTTTAGGATACATGGTTTAGGGTTCACATTGATACATATTATGTAGAAATTAATATGTATTATGTAGAAATGAATACGTTGAATGTGCTGCCATTGAAATACAGAAGAGAGAGGACAAGCAATTGTGAAGTCATGCAAAGTGATCCTGAATCAGAAGGCTGAGAGACAATTCAGAATATTTACCCCATGAGCTCTCCACAGAACTTAGAAGATATGGATAGGAAAAGAAACACTTAAGGAATTTCTTCATCGTCTTCAGAGCAGAATACAATTCTGTGTTTGGGAGATAAAGTGAAGGACCAAGAAAATGTTAAAGAAGAACATGGAAAAATTCCAAGCTCACAGCTGTGGTATTTCATTGCAAATCAATGATTAATTCCTAATAACACAACTTGAAGACACGAAGATATGATTTTGACTTCCAGTTTCCTAGAATTGCACTCTTTGCACTCAGCAAAAATAAAGGCTAATTATTTATTTGGCATATTTTCAGAAAAACCAACATCAAATTTAGATACTTTGCACCAAGGATTTAACTTGTGCTGTCCAGTCTTTAAAGATGCCTGTCAAAGCATAATATTATCATCCAGAAACAAGCCCACAACTAACCCAAACCTTATCTGCAGGAGTCAAACTCGACCAGGTAAAAAAATTAATCTGAGCAGTTTTTGATTTTCCCTTTCTCCACAAGCCCTAATACAACCATATAGACTTATTTTGGGAAATTAAGACTTAATTATATCCTTTCTATAGTTAGCAAGCTGTTTTCTACAGTTATGTATATAAACATATAAATACTAATATGTGAGCACATACAAACCAATAATATTTAGTTAATTAGAAGACCAAGTACATTACTTTTGTGCTTCAAGGTTTTTGCTTTTATTTTTACTATAAAAGTAAATCCTAAAATTATTTTCATTTGAAAATTCCTGGCATAACTTGAAACAGTGATAGTCTGTTTCACATCAGTATCCCTCATTTTTTTAAAAGCAGAAGTCTGCAAATAAAAGTAAGTGGAATTCCCACCTCTTTCACTTTTCTAACTCTCCTCCAAAGTCAGACAAAAGACTGACCCATCTTTATGTGTGAGTCATACTTTAAACAGTTCTCTGGCTTCCCAGTGGATCTTTCCATACTTTTAGAGAAGATGGGCAATGCAAGAGAGGGATTTATTTCACCGCAGAATGATGAGGAACACAATGACTGCACAAATTTATGATCTTCTGTGAAAAGAGATATCACTGTTGGGAACAGTCACCAGATATGTGATAAAATGTGTAATCTAGATAGGTTTGGGGTTTTAAAAATTAAACACTGCCCAAATATGGACATATATAATGTAAATCTCTGTATTTGTAATATATGGTTATAAATATTTGTGAAATAAGTAAAAAACCCAGTACCCCTAAATTTGCTTTAACAATTCATCCACATTAATGAAATCCTAGAAATTTTATATAATCAATTAACTGTAAAGAGACCAGAATTTTTTATCTTGGTGCAAAAAAACATAACTGATGAAAAACCTTGGAGTAGAACTAAAGCGAGTGTCAGATGATGCTATACATGCAGCTTTTATCTCTAAAAGCAGAAGAGACTCTTGCTTTGCAATAAGAGAGGGATGGAACAAGAAGAAACCTGAGTATCTAGTCAAAAATAGGTGAATTTTTCCTATATATAATCTTTAATTCATACAGGTAGTACATATTTGATGATAAAAAAAGACAGTCACTAGTGCAAACAATGTTAGAATAGCATTTCATTTAGTTTTATAGGTAAGTCAATACATCAATATTGCCAGTATGATTCTAGGCAAATATAAGCAAGTCTAAGCCTGTCAGAACACATGGATCTATGTTATCTGTTGAAAATTATACTTTTATTACTCAGGAGATTTGGAAAGTTGTTTTATTTAAGAATAACAGTAGATCCCAAGTTTTTGAAAACAGTAAGCATTGATTTATTCGCTATCTTAAATCATCCTAATCCATCAAAATAGTTAACATAAAGGACTAAACAAATCACTGAGCATTTGAGGCTTTTATCATTCAATTATTGTTGGGGCAAACTATTTTTTGTTTTATTACATTTCTGCTACTACAGTTAATGAGTTCCATCATCCTAATCGTGCTCCAATACCACAGTCAGTCAGACACAGAGCACCACGGGGCCGCTCTGCACCCAACTCAGCTTTTGGACTTAAAGTGCATTCATTATGCTTTGGTCTCTATAAAACAAAATGCTGCTTTGATTGGATTCCAAACTGTCTGCTGGAAAACTGGGAAAGCTGCTGCCAGGGATCTGGAGTATTTAGTTACACAAATGTGAGATAAACAAAAAAAGAAAAGTAAGAATACTCACTTAACTAGAAGGAATTACCACCTATGAATGGAGAATGTCTGTGAATGTCTGTGAATGTCTGTGAATATCTGTGAATGTCGTATGTCTATTAATTTGGTTCTCAGAGCTGACTACTAAGGGAGATAGAGCAAAATAAATGAACTAACAGCTCAAAAGCCAACACCAACAAAATGCTAGGTTTTAACTTGGAGATAATAAGGCTAACTGAAACATGTGGAAGATTCAATGATCTTATCAGTTCTTTTTACTTCTGTCTCTAAAATGTGGCAAAAGTACTTTGATTAAGATAATTTTGACCTCTCTGTGAGAATTGTCTTGGGTATTAAATAACTTATCCATTCAGTAGTACTGTCACTAGTACCCTGAATGTACTGATAACCATCATCAGGGCTTAGAAAAGTCAATCTGAGCATTGCAAAGACAGCATTGTAGCTTTGCTCAGAAAAGAAGATTGTGTAAAGCTTGAAAAAAGATTACTTACCTCTAACAAACATTAGCTAACTTTTCATTTCAATCATCTAGAATGGGCCTTTTGATATTAGAAAACTCTTAAAAGATAATGAAGATTAATAAAACTTACAGCTCACTGTTACAGTCTCCTGCCAATTCAACACAGTCCTGTCAGAATTCTTCTGGCATAATACTGACCTCATACAAAGAATTTTTGACCTGCCAAAGCAAGCCAGAAAAAAAAATCTTTGATTTTTCAAAAGAAATCTGAACATCACCAATGTTATTGAAACAACATGTATTATAAAAAATGGAATTATCAATAGAATTGAATTAAATTTCATTTTAACATTATTTATACTAGTTATTGTGTTTTTTCACTATCAAAAAGTAAACAATATATTTGGTAAAAATTCTAAGCTCAGATTAATGAAGATGAGAAATGAGAATGACCAAATAAAAGATGTACTTGGAAAGAACAGTTTTTCCTCTCCTATGTGTTATTCTGCATAAAAGCAGGCATTGAAGATTTCAGATGAAGTACAGTCACATGAATACTTACTCTTCAAAGCAAAAATAAATTAAAATTGCAAAATTATATTACAGTTACATAAAAGAGGTTTCACAACAGCTCTGGAAAGTTGTCTGTTAATGTTCCCACTAGGTATCACTCAGCAGCACACAAAATTGTGCCTTGGTATTCAAAAAGGCAATGAGTGAGTAATATCCTTTGTTTTAAATAGTTTACCAAAGGATAGTGGTGCAACTGTTTCTTCTGGTCATAAAAACTGTAATTGTTTCTTCTGGCCATAAAACTTGTATAGACATCCATATATTTTCACAATAATTGACTGGGGTGCCCTCTGTATGTAATGTAAATATAGAAGAAAGATTATGAGCTCTGAAAGAGAATGTACCAAAAAAAGCAATTTGATTTTAGCTGGTATTGTCATCTATGCGTAGAACTCTGTGTTCAGTATTTTGACATGTGAAAAATTAAATGGCAAAGGGAGTTAAATAAATTCTTAAGCAATAGAAAAGTTAAATGAAGCCATGAATGAGTGTGATTTCAATCATAAATGGTAAACAATATTTTAACTAACTTCCAATAATTACTTCTGGCCTATATGGCACCTTCTTTCATGAATTACATTCTCAGATGCTGATGGCTGAAGAATTTATTTGCGCACAAAATCTGTGCATTATTAAATTTGGAAAGTTGATTTTCTAAGCCAGAAACACATTCAAATTATTTTAAAAATTAAAGTCACCTTCCATGCAGTGTTTATTTATACTACAAACAAAATAAGACATTGCTTTATAATGCCTCATAACTAAAAAAACACAGACAGAAGGTAGGCATTATTTGGTTGACATTAACATGAAGATACTTTTGGATATTCTGTTTTGTAAAACAATGAAAGCCAGAAGAAACTGCATCAGAGCCAAGAAATTTAGAGTTGTGCAAAAGTGTTTGAAAAGAGAATATAAACCATTTTCTCTTTGGCATCTTACCAGATACAATTTTTATCCCAGCACTGCATGGATTCTTTTATTCTAGACAGTGGCTCAATGTATGTTATAGATTCAGAGATCCTCCTCTCTGCTTACAATATATATTCACAAGATGCAGAAGGAAAAAAAATTACAGCAGTGTAAGAACAGGAATAACTGTTGCCATTGGCAAAGTTTTCTATCATGTATCAGACAGCTGCTCTTTAAGAATTTTTGTGCTTCCTTGTCTCAATTACAACTGCATGCTCTCTTCTTCCTGTCTTCAATTACCTATATCCCATTTTCACATATGTTCTTATGTCCTGTAAATTCATTGGCATTGTGAAGTCAGCACACACTGGGCCTGTTTACATTCACATCTGAGTTTGGCTCAAGAGTGTGCTTTTGAAATAACTCCGCTCTTCATGTTCTATGTACCATGGGTTGGTTCACATCACAGAGCAGCTGAATTATGTACAAGAGACTTCCTGTGTGAAACTGAACTGAAAGATGCCCTCCAATGCACCCCAGCACTGGTCATTGCATCACCTGCATCAACTGCTTCTCCCTACACACCCGCTCTTGCTGGATTGCACTTCTTGCTAATGCCTGCAGTTGCATACAACCAGCAACAAGCCAAATGCTATCTCTTGCTTGCCAAAATAATCCATTTCCTTCAATTTTGATGTGTCTTTGGACACATAGCTGAATTATTTTTTTAATAAAAGGATGTGTTGAAGAATGCAGCCACTTGACACAGGAGTTGGAGACAAGGCTGTTTGGAATATATTGTGAGATAGCAACAGATCTGTCATCCAGTTCAGTGTGATAAATGCATATGAGGAGCAAAACATGCAATATATGCATTGTATCAGTCATAGGATGGGCAGGGTTAATCCTATTATTACCTGGGAATACTTCCATATGTCTGTCCTCTCCTTATACATAGCTTAGTTCACCCTTCTTTCACATTTTAATAATAGTCCTCAAAATGAACTAGTAGTAATAGAATTGAGGTGGTGATCTCCTATATGACCAAACAAAGCACAGTATCTATGCTTATTCCCAATACTAATTTTGAAGAAGGGTAGAGGACGGGGATCTTTCACAATTGTGATTGACATGTTGAAATAAAGAGAATACAGCAACCATATGTTTTGTGATTCTGACTGAAGAGATTGTCATCAAGTTATATATCTGTCTAGCCAGTTAATGACTAATCCAAACCTCTTCTGTTGTACTGTTAATTTCCTGTGCTGAACAGTGTTTCTCTAAGATTACAATGAGCTTGGGATTTCAGCATTATTTCTGAGGGTGGTGTGTTTACACTGAGTCATCCATCCATCCTGATGCCCTCACCTTCTTGGAAGTTCTTTTTAGTAGAAACTTTGTTTACTTTTCATTTGTTTGAAGAGTAAGATGAGGTTTTGGACTAGTTTCAAGGATGTTAGCAAATGCTGCAGGGTCAGCTGGAGTGATTAGAGGTTGGTTCTGGGGAGCAGCAGAGCTATCCAAGTGGTGGAGATCTCCAGGCTGAATCAGAGGACTCTGACTTGAGCTCATCTGCAACTTGAAAGTTTGATGCTTAAAATTAAAGACTTGTGTCTACCCTTGCTCTTTCAGTGGCCTCAGCTTGGGTTTCAGGCACTCCCTGAAGAGAGGTCATGCTGAGAGTAGGCCCTTGCACTGGGATACCATCAGCATCAATGTGCAGATGTGCCCGAGCTCATACATCACCTATCGCTTAAATCCCATAGAAAAAGTAAAACTTGTAAGAGAAGAAGAAAGCCACCAGAGTATAAATCAGGTACATTTGGTTAGTACTGATACCAAATGAGGCCAATAGCTACTTACAGCTAAGTACCATTTTCACTTTGCCCACTTCAAACCCAAGATACCTTTATTATCATTAAAGAATAACACTGGAGCGACCTCTATCTTACTGCTCCTAAACATGCTGCTTTCCCTCTTTCCCAGTTCTCCTGTGGATTAAATTCTCATCTTCCTGAAGCTGTCTGCAACTGTTTTTGCAGATTGACTCACCTGCCTCCTTTAAAACCTGATTCAATCCCATGAGCACACCTTGCTGTGACCTTTTACAGCTAGCTTCCACTTTGCTCCCAGCTTGATTAATTTTGCCCAGTTTTCCTCCTGTGCTCTTATTTGCACATCTCTTTTATACAATCTATTTGGCCTTGTCCTCTCTTTACCTTTGTCCCTTAAGCTCTCTTCCCCTGCCTTCTATTTACACTCTTTCAAAAGGAATATGGCTCTCCTTCCTGTGCTCCAAATATTCTTCTTTTTTCCTTCTAATACAGTCCTTTTCCTGTCCTCTTTTGCAAAGCCTTACTATAATAGATTTTTCTCACAGTGACCTTTTGTTTTCAAAAGTGTTAGACTGAAAAAATTGCTTAGCTGCGAAACCTCAAGGATGTATGCAATGGTAAAATGAAAAGAATCAAACCTGAGTGCTTGACCCCTGGCTGAGTGTAATGTTCAGTTGTTCCTTCTCCCCCAGGCTTTTCCTGGATGGTTTATACCAGTTTTCTCCAAAGCACCCTCACTTCATCTGGGGATGATTCACATCAGGGATTAAACTGAAAAAGAGTGATCATAAGACTGCAACACTGTCAGCTCTCCCCACCCTGTAAAACTCTTCACCACCCTGTCCTTTACAACCAAAGAACCCTGTCATAAACAACATCAGTGCCAGGTGATGAAAACATTTTGGTGGAATGTAGAACATTCCTCACAAAATTTCAAGCACTTTGAGCGTAAAAGTGATTGTGCTTTAGGGCTATAGGATACCATGTAAGCCATGTGGTAAACAGCTTCCCTGCTGTAGAAGGAACCAGCCAGAAGCAATGTAGGCATAGGCTCATGCACACAAATTAGCTTTAGGGACAAGGATATTATTCTGATTTTTTTTTTTTATTTCACTGTATAGATATGTTTTATTATTGTTTTTATTATTTGTTCTCCTATGGAATGAGCTCAGCTCATATGACTCACAGTGCTTAAGAGACATAATCTAATCCACCATGATGATACCATCTCACACTTATGGCTCCTCAAAGCTACAAATGATCTCAAGACAGACATTTCATTCTTTCATTCAACACTTCTTCTGTCAAGTTAGTCCATGCTACGTTCATGCTTAAACATACATGCATAGCCTATGGGTGAAAGAAGTGCTGAATTTTCCAGGAACCCAATTTCCAGGCTTTCTCCTGCAACTGAAAGCACTAATGACTGGGTGCTGCTGCTTCATACCTGTGCCCACAATATACCTCTCTGCTTTCTTTAGGTCATAGTCTCGCTCTGAGATCCACTGAGTATTGCAGGACTGCCCCGTTTATTACAAACTGGATGCCAGGTTGTATTCTGATAGCTTACTCATTGACCAGATGGCAAAAAAATCTTTAGAGGTTATGTCAAGTATTAATGGAAAAAGAGAAACCAAGTGGAATTATGTTGCTGGCATCCTACTGAACGGTCCTGGTTTATATGGTCATAACTCCATGAAGGCAAGAAATGTCACCTCATTTCCACCCAAATCAGTGAAAGCCTCTCCATTAGTAGAAAACATGTGGTGAACATAGTTTGAATGGAAAAGTGTAGTTTTTTAGAGCAGTTGATACAGATGGAAAAAAAAATGCAAGTGGTTTTGCACAGACTTTTTTCAGGTAAGAAAACAGAAACAAAGCACTTCAAATAGCTTATGAAAATTGGTCTCAGTTTAATTATCATCAGTCATCAGTCTGAAAAAAAGAAGAGGTAGGAGTTAGTAGTCGTAAGATAAGGTGATATGTTAGAAAAGGAGGAGGAGAGAAGTTCAGTAGTTCCTGTGAGAATACAGAAAAACAAGTAATTATCTCCTATGCAGCAATGAGGTAGGAGTGATGTTTGGCACAAGGGAAATTCTGAAGTCTTGATCTCATTAAATGATTTTCTTTTTGTGGACACAAGTTGTGTGCTTCAATTCTTAGGCTTGTCTTTTAATGATATTCTGAAAGTTTTCCTTGAACTCCAAGATATAGTGATTGCTTTGTGAATGTTCTGCTAATGGTAACAGCTCTTCCAGCAGCTGTAAGTACACATCTTGCTTGAATATGTGCAAGTTACACATCTAAGATGTATGTATGTTGAATATCCTACTGGATAAGGGATAGATGAAGTTTTTTGCATATTCAAAGGGTGAAAAATAATATGTAAAGAAATAAAGAAATATGAAGGAAGGTGAAGAAAGAGGGGAGCATGCTTCTGGAGAACAGTAGCAAAGGGAAGGGAACCTTAGCTCCATCTCTGTATCTTCACACAAGGGACAAAATAATAAAAAGGAAGTTGAAAGGGAAAAGATGAGATAGCCAAACTCTAGTTCTATAAATGAATCTTGACTAATAATAAAGATCTCTAATGGTAAGTCTGGGACTTTGAAAAGTGAAGAGCTGCATTGAAGAAAATAAATTCTCCCAGGCACTCATTAACTACTTCCTATAGGAGGCCCTTAAAATATATGTACTGTTTAAGTGGCCCTTGAGTCCATGTAAATTATATCTGTATTGTATCTGAATATCTTTGCCCTGGAAGGTCCTAGTTATTCTTGATGGGCTGCAGCTGCGATGTCCTTCATTGGGCAGCAGCTGTGGCCAGTCAAGGTAACTGGGATAAAAGGGGGTGGGCAGGCCAGCTGGGGAGTGCCTCGAAGGAGCCCTGACTGAGGAAGACCCAGAGTCTGTGCTGTGAAGATCTGCTGCCCACGAGACAACATGGAAAGGTACAGGACTCCTGAAACACGCTAAATACAACAACTTCCTTCTAACAAGAAACAGAGGAATGTGAAGCAGCATATGACTTTAAAATACGCCGCATTGTTACATGTGGCAATGAAAAAAAAAGGAGCAAGTTCATTAATTTATTAAGACCGGAAGTTTTGTCGAAGTTTACTTAAAAGTTGTCTATTTAAATGTATATGCAGACTAGTAGAAATATGCTGCAAAAAATATTTTTCTTCCTTAGTAGTCAATAAGATAACATTGAAAAATCTGCTTTAAATCTGAAAAATCTGAAAAAAGCACTCTATTGCTTTCTGGAGGTCACTACTTGTTTACTTGCTTTTTTAATCCTTTATTCTAAGACAGGTCAGAGTGAGTACCTTATTGTATCAGTAGTACAGGAATGTAAAAATCTGATGGAAAGTGAATTTAAGTGGACAAAAAAAAAGGCATTTATTTGGCTTGGTTTTCAGCAGCATCTAAGATTTAAGCTTTCTGGGAACATAGATAAGCAGGTCTGTCCTTGCTGTTCTCTCCTCACCAGAACTGAGGATTGATGCATTTATTGTGGGTTTCCCTTCAAGTATTGTTTGTGATGTAACTCTGTGCTTTTTAGGACAGAAATATAGAGAAACATTGTTTGCTTAGTGAGAATGCTCCAGAGGGCTTTGAAATTCCATTGGACTGGATGCAGTGTTGGATTGAAATAAGAGGACAAGTGGCCCTTTGTAGTTGCTACCAAGCAAAAGCATTCTGGATATCACAGAGTATAGGAAAACACAATTGCTTTTATAAGTGCAAACTTGTTTCCTGCTGTTCTTATTCACTGTGAAATTGTCAATAAGCAATTTTTACTCTTTCATCAAGCATGATATGAATTTAGAGTAAAAAAATTAAGAGACAGAGCGCAGTGTTAGACTAATCAAAATAACGTCCTTATTATGATGAGCTTAATAAGCCAAAAATGTATCTTAATTAATTAGCTTTAAATCAGATGCTAAAAAAAGTATCTCAGTTCTAAGTGGGACCTCAGATTAACTAATTAGTTAATGTTTGCAAAGTGTGGTGAATATGGGGAAAGGGAGGGAGCTTTTTCAGTAGTGCAGGGTCTGTGCTGAGGCTGGGGGAGTGTGGTCTCAACCGAGGCCCTGCCTGGAGTCTGGGTTTGCATATAGGAGAGAATATAGGTTGGTGGTTACAGTCGGCTGTTGACAAAACAGCACAGTTCTGAGCCGAGCTGTGCTACTGATGTACTGTGGCTGGCAGCAACTGTGATCTAATGCAGTTCTAAGGACTGTGCTGGTAGGGCAAGGGAGCCATGAGTTCTCTGTGGCTTTCACAATGCTGTGTGCATGCATGAAAACAGGTCTTTTGTTATGGTGGCATACCAAATTGCTTTGATTTGCAGAGGTACAAATGAGGTGAAGTGACCACAGTACACAAGGAAGGATGGAAGACATTAAAAGCAGAAGATATTGAGGGGCAGCTCTCAGTGGCAGGCAAGCAGCACAAACAGATTGAAAATGAGGGACCGCATAAGGTGGGTTGTGACACAAGGAAGGGCAAACTGGGGAACAAGTACTTAGTAATAGTACAAGAATTAATCTTTGATTCCTTCCCCGGCAAATGACAATACACCACTAGAAATTATTTTCTCTCTGAGAACTACTCAGAAATAGACTGGGAGGAGGAAAATTCATACATGTTTTTATACTGTTATGGAGTAATCTGAGCACTTGTGAAGGACAGCAGAAAGAATTTATCTGCTCAATGATACTGTGTACATGAAAAGCATTATAACAAAGCAGGTATGTTCATGGACCACTAAATGGCTCTTTCTCACATCCAGAAGAAGATGTCACTTGCTTATTTTGTACAAAAATTTGTGGCTGCTTGTTCTTATTGTTTTCCCTTTGATCTGCCTCTCCTTCTACCCCTCTCTCCTCTACAACCTGCACCCCTGACTCACCACTGACTGTTGCAGAACTGGCATACCTGTGTCAGGATTCTCAGTGACTGCCTCAGAGTTTGTGTTCCTGCCCAGTTGAGGACATCTCTTCCTTATTAGATTTATCTGTGAAGTCAGAAACTATCTTGGTCTCAGGCTCCTTCAAAAATTACCAAGTGAAACATAAAATACTAGTGCCAAAACAGTTTTCTGTGATGTCCAACTGGCAGCAGCTTGAAAAGGAATCCAAGCCACAGCTCTTTTCCACATCCATTTGCCCACTTCTCACTTCTGCATGGTACACAGTAGCATGCATTTCTCATAATCAATCTTATTTCCTACTCTAAGTTTAATTTTCATTACTGTTGAATTTCATTAAAATGATGAAAAATTTCACTTCCCATCTATAAAATACTATTTTACAATGTTGACTATTTATAAGACTATTTATAATTCCTAAAATATATTTCATTTGTTAGCAATTTCTCCACTCTAAGGAGCTCTTTATATATTCAAGTACAAAAAGGAAACTTCTATTATATGTTGTCTATTTATCAAAATTTTGTACAATAGTCCAATGAAAGTATGTACAATCTATTAAACAGAGTTACTGATTAATTGATTTCAGGATTATTTCCCTTTCATTCCTAATATTTATCTTTGCCTCAGTAAGGGCTGGTGCTAGAGGCCTTTCTTGCTTTGGAAACAATCATTCCTATCTCTATACTTCAGTATATCATCATTTAGAATTCAACAGGGGCTACAAATAGCATCTAACATGCATTGTTATGGATTTGTCAGCAATTAATTTAATCTTTTATTATATTGACAATTTATCTACCTTTTCTTCTCAACTGATCTTTAGACCTGACTAATCTAATTATTCTTTTGTTCTTCAAAGCTGAGAACAACTTGACTCATCTGAGGAAACCAGGACCACTGAAATGTTAATGCACAATGAAGCTGGCTAACAGGGAAAATAAATTCAGGTTACTTCAGTAACCTTTCCTTGAAATTCTACCTTCTTAAAATTTTGTCTTATATTTTAGCGTATTATTATTTTTTTATATTTTTGCATATCAGAGCGTATATTTATGGTGTATTCTTCCATTTGAATATATTCTGGCATATATTCAAATGGAAGAATACGCCATAATCACAGAAAGTAATAATTTAGAATTCATATCATGCTGTTTCCCACCAGAAACGCCAGCCAGAGTTATGAGAAAGTACAGAGGCATCAGGAAAGCTTACTCTTCTATGATATGCAAAACAAACCCTGTGAAAACTGAAATGGTTTGACGTGAGTCATGTTAACGTTTGACTGTCTTCCTGAGCATATAGAGATGAGGTTGAGTATTTCTTTTGCCTACCCATTCTCCTAATTATGGTGAAAGTAATTTCAATAAGTACCCTGCACAGGGAAGGGCTCAAACTATCCTAAAGGCCAGACATCCCCAGATCCCAATTTCCATGTGGATCTTGGAGAGGTTCAAATACTCTCATAAGGACAAAATCCATGCCCACAATTCCCACCACAGATGCAGGACAGGGACCAAAGTTATACCTTCATCCTTAGCACAATGACTCTTTCTCTCTTTTTCTAGTCTTCACCTTTTTCTCTCACAACAAGTTCCTTTATCCCTACTCAGTTACTCCCAGTATCTTAATTTACTTCTTTACCTCAGCTTTTGTACCCCTGCCTATGCTCTTTTTTCCTCAGTTCACCATGAAAATATTCCTGTACTTACTTTTCTAAAAAGGGTCTACTTCCCTATCTTCCCTTGAAAGAGTGTGGGTCCTTTCTTGATGTGTGGGCTCCAGTACCATTTGGAAGATGCAAAGAATCTGGCAAACCCTAAATAAAATGTACAGCACATGAAACAATATAGACACTGTTTGTAATGAAGAGCAATTTTACAAATTAATGAAATGCATCAATTTTTAAAATGGCAATTTTAAATTGGCCCCTTTAAGTAAATCCAGCTTTCCTTTGAATGATATTAAAAAATCTGATAAAGTGCTGTTAGTGTGAAGTGTGCTGTCAGGGGACATGACAGTGATAAGTTTTGAAGAGAAAGTGCAGACAAAGAGGTTTGATGAAGTAGAGCACATTTTCTTTGTTTCTGGTTAATTTGATGCAGCAGGAGATATGAATACAACTCATGGTACCTTGGTTCAAAGAAAAGAAACATAGCAATCTCTCCTCACACAAAATAAAACCCAGCTGAGCCATTACTTCCAAACAGATCTGGAAGTTTTGATAGCTACTTACTTTTTATCTGGGGCATGCTTGTCAACCCCACATTTAGATCAATTTCATTGCATTTTAGCCTAATGTGATAAGGAAGGAATGTTTTTAGGAGAACCAGAAGCCAGGTTCAAGACACTTCCTGCTTTTATCAAACCTGGGCAGTTGGTAGCTAATCTCTTGCACCTTTGGTCTGCAGTACAACCACACAGAATTTTCAAATGCCTTGTCAGAACAGACCCAATGTCAGAACAGCAGTAAGTCAATGCACATGTTCTGTGCTGTCAAAGGGAGAGCAAAGAGGACTCGTACAGACTGGAGGTTGTAGAACTGTGGGTTTTTTTCCTCTGACACAGAAATGTGATGTTATCTCCCATCTCCCAGGAGATGAATTTGATTTAGGGAGTGAAGAATTCATTCTCAATTGCTATTGTGTTGAAGGACAGATTGTCAACAACCCTTGAGATGGTGTCTGAGCAAGACATCTGTATTTCAGTTCAGGTGATGTAATTCAAAACAGACTGTAAGAATCAAAGGAAAGTTAAAAAAACAGAGTAACAATCAAAGAAATTTAATAATCTACTGACAATTTCTCTGCAGCCTGAGAAATTTATCATATTACCTATCACTTTTTATCAGCATTATTACATGATTGATTGGTGGATTGATTAAAAGAAATCAATGTAGCTAGTGAAACATACACTTAGCTGACTTTTTAGATGTCACAGACAAGAAAAAAGAAGCATTATCTAAACCACATAGATCACAGACCATTTTTAATCTGAATTTTTTTCACATATGCTATTAGTTTGTGGAAATGTGAAGTAGCAAAATGAAAAATACAAAAAAAAAGCTAAATTTATCTCTAATTATAAGTGGTTTTCAGGCTGGGGACTAAATTTATGCTCTTTAGTGTTTGTTTCCTTTTGTTCTTTTTTATTGTAAATATTTTAGAGACTTTCTGAGCTAGTGGCATGCCTGATTTCTTCCAAAAGGTACTTCTAAGTTCACAGCAGGGAGCTTACAGTTATCAATATCCTCTTCATTAACCATCTATTTTCAGGGAAATGCTGTATTCAAAAACCACCAGGTTTGAGCTGAAGCTGTTTATCCATGGCAGAGAGAAAACACATCAGTGACACAAATTTCCCCTGTAAGCTCCATGCTCTAATGCTCTGTGCAGAAATGAGATGTCATCTTAAGTTCCATACCTAAGAAATATTTCATCCTTTGCTGAGTCTACCAAAAAACAGTCCATTAACGCCAGAGGTGAACATAACCTACCCTCTAGAAACTTGTAGTAGGCAGTCAAAAATTTCATGCAGTTCAATATTGCTCTAGCAAATAATGCAACCATGCTTATTGAATATTCCCTATAAACCCCAACTCTGAGGAAATTCTGTCCAAGAAGAATGACTTTTTAATGTAAGAAGCAAGTGCAAAAAATGCTCCATACTACCTTTTTCATGTATAGAAATGATGTACAGATGAGCAGAAATTGAATCTAATTAAATCCTTTCTTCAAATTCTCTAAATCCTTTAGCTGATCCCATCTGAAAAACCCTGAAGCTCTACTCCACCTACTGGGAAACAGCCTATTGGGAATCCATCTTCTGATGTTGGCTGCAACTTTCCATTGGAACAGCCACTGTAACAGCTAAGCTTGTGAAGATTCTTTGAGAAATCTCTGCAGATTGGGAACTGTGGGAACTCTGGTGAGGACAATGCTTGGCAGTACCACAGAGGGTCTCTGCAGCTACTCACACCAGCCTCACTCATAACTTTGGGAAGAGAACTGTTAAAAGATTAGACATCACTTTTTCTTGCTATCTATAGGTCCTCAGATGCACTGAAAAAGGCCAAAAAAAGATGTGTGTGAAAGTGGTGACCATTTTCTACCCATAAAAAGAAGCACTCTCCCAAGCAGCCTTTGGCTATAGAGAAGCACAGATAGCAGATGAGCAAAATAGCAGAAGGAATTTAAAAGTTGATGCACAGAAGAAGGATTGTGGCCTCCTTGATGTTAATTTTTACATGCTTAGAACGTGGGACCTGGATAAGGAATGTCTTTGACTAAATCTGCTGACAAATATACACTTTTTTATATCACTGTCTATGTATTATGCACCTATTTCTATACTGTTAATTGCAGCACTGGGCTTTGAGGCAAGGTGAAATAAGGTCTCTTTACTAGGCTAAATTTTGCTACAGAAGCTTCTGATAGGAAAAAGTAAGAGTGACAGAAATTTGCTTCAGTGTGGAAGATATAAAATATAAAGTGATATTAGTATAGCAAAACCAGAAATTGTGCCAGCTACAGAGCTTCATTTGCTAAGCAGCCTGATTCAATCTGTACAAATTCAGAGCTGCTTATCAGCAACTCAGTGCTTGGAATCCCAACCACTTTCACAGGACAGTTTGATATTGCTTTAGCTCACAAACCTCAGTCCCATTGGACCCTTCCATACTGCTAATGAACTTAAATAAGGAAAGGCACCCTGCCTCTAAGTCCCAAAGGGTATCAAAATGCAAAAACCATGACAAATTATTAATATAACTCATAATCCTGCAGAGAAAAATTATATTTAAGGTAGAAGCTAAAAAATTAAAGCAGACCTAGAAATATTTTCCTGTTTAAAGGACAATTGTGAGAAGAATTTTTCTCATTGAACTTAATTTTTTCTACCAGAAATTAATTTTGAACTATTTGGTTTGGGAGGAAATCTTGAATGCAAACAGCTAAAAGAATCCAGTGAATCCGTATCCTGGTGGCTAAGGGGCTTAAGTACATAACAATGTGACACATAGGAAAAAGTGAAGGGAGCTGCATCTGTTCAGTCTGAGGGAGGTTAAAGAGGTATAAAATTGTAGTTTTCAATTACCAAGTAAATGGCTATGGAGAAAATACATGGGAAAAGGTCTTTTTTTTTGAAAGTGCACAGCAGAAGGAGTAGAGGCAACACTCACAAGTTGCAGAAAGGGAAATTCCAAAGAGAACAAAAAAAATTCCACTAAAGGAGTGTGCTTAAACACTGAACCCAGCTGCCCAAATAAGTTGTAAAATCCCTGCCAATGGACTCAAAACTTCTGTGTACAAGTCCCAGAGCTGCTCTGACTGCACAGTTTTATCATGCCTTCCAAAGTCCCTTCCAATAGTCTCTAAAAAATATTTAGAATAACTTCATAGTTTTTGAATGTCAGAGTAAGTATAAGTGAAATAGCTGCATTAATGAAAGGCAAGGTCAAAGGTACTACAAATGCATAGAGCTATGTAATCACAAGCTCTCTGTCATTTCAGCATGAAAAATTAATTTAATTTACTATGAAAACTGGGTCAGAGACAAATTGCTTCATGGATAAGGCTCGGTTTATTTTTTACCACATCAAAATTCAAAGCTCAGTTTATCTAAAAATAGTTTTGGGAAAAAAAATTATGGTTTTGCACTAACACTCTGTTCTAGAAAACAAAACATTCTCTGACATGCATTTATACATAAGAACATCTACTGAGCTGATAAAATATTGATTCAGTCTATAACTGACAGTATTCAGCTTCAAATGCACTGCTTCAAAGATGTGAAGACTACTGGGAAATTCTAAGCAACCTGAAGGATGAAGAATTGATCAGCCACTAAGAAGAGATGGTGAATAGGCTAACAATCTGAAACTAAAAATTTTGTATTTTCTGTAATTCAGTCACTGATTATTAGAAAAAAAGCCAAACATTTCCAATAGTGATGTTCATTTGCATTTATTCACATTTTTATATACTTAGATTGAACATGGATTTAAAAAGAAAAAATAGTCCATGTAATATTGAATGAATGCACTGATGCCACCCTATAATGAAATTTAAAATATTGTTTTATTCTCAAAATAAACTCAGACCCCTTCTGTTCACAGGTTAATATTTTTATTGAAGGGGTATTTAAATTGGGTCATAAAAATATCACTGTTTACACTGAGGTACTGAAATTAAAATAACAACTCCAAAGAAAAATCAATTATCACTTAATGACCCCAATGTACATCATTTGACCAACCAAGACTTAAATTTTAAAAAAATGCATGAGCAATAACCTCAATAGGCATAAAACACAATTGAGTTTTTGCCTGTTAAACCACAGCATTTAACTACAGAACTGGCTTACTGAAGAAACACTATAGACAATCATGATGTACAGATAGATGTATACAGATAGGTGTGTGTGTGTATGTATATATATAACATACACACCTGTCATTATGTCTATGTTATAAACATATTTAATGTGTTTGTCTTATACAGTTGCTGTAGTGCAGCATCATCTAAGATAACATGAGCATAATCGAATAAGCAACTTCTATCACACAGAACTTTTTATAATTTCTTGTTCTTTGAGTTAGCAAAATTCTGTGTTAGTCTGTTACACTACGGTTGTCACTGGCTTTTGTAGCAGTAAAATCCAGTCCTATCAGTTTCTAAAAGAGAACTGAGTCACATGATCTATTTTCTCTGAATTATCTGTGCCCATCTCTCTAGGAACTACAGAAACACAAGATTGTACTGTGCCACTCTGTCACTTTTCCCCATCTCCTTTTTAAGATCTTTTCACTGAGAGCCTCACATTTTTCTCCAAGCAATATGTATCTACTGTGACACTGCTCTTTTTCCTGACAAATCTTTTCTGCAAAATTCATTAGCATTTCAAATCATCTTTCAACATCTTCGAGTTCCTTTTCCCTTTGTAATCACCCTGTTTCATGCTAAGGAGAAAAACACATTAATTATTTATTCCTCAATTTAATGCAATGATGAATAAAGAATAGCCAAATGGCTTCAACTTACACTTTGCAGTGCAGGAAACACTGAAAGGGGATTAATTTCAGTCACTATTATTCTGTAGTGTGAGTTCTCTATAGCAGCTGCATTAAAAATCTCATGTAGCTCTTTTGCAGGTATTTCTTTCCACAGAATGTTTTTCTGGGATCAAAAAGAAAACAGATGCAGTTTTAGCAGGATTAAAAATGGATTTCTCTTATGCAAGAACTTATGCTTTCTGAGGATTAAGACCCTCTCTTACTAACTTAAAAATACATAACAGAAAAGGACCCCTCAGAGATAGTCACAGAAATACTCAGAGAAGCTGTCAGTGATTGCTGATAAAATGACTTTCAAAATCATCCAGCTTTCACTGATTGTAGATAAAATTACTTTCAAAATCATCAGATGAAATCAAACTCAAAAGGAATTGTACTTTAAGAAAAAAGGTTTACTTAAAATATTAACAGCAGGTAGATGGGAAATCCTTGGTGAATAGTTTTTACTTCATAATACAGGAACACATTTGTAATGGTAAAGAAATTTTTATGAGACGTAGATCATAAACCATATTTTAAATAGTTCTTCATCATATGGCTAGTTTTCACCTTAAAGTATTTAATATTTTTAATATTTAAAAGATGGTTTAACTTGGAAATAGGAACATTTTTTACACAAGGAATAAGAGATTCCTCTCTAACCAACACAAAAGCACTGAAACCCCACAGTCAGCCTGAATGGGGAAGTTGGGAAAAGCAGAAAAAAGTGCACCAACCAAAAATGTAGAACAAAAATTCTGTTTCATGCTATGAGATGAACACACTTTTCATTGTAATGAATTAAGTAATGCAAAGTCTTTATGTCATATGTCCAAAGAACAGTTTTGGTCTTAAGAGAAATTTTAAGACAGTTTTGGTTTTAAGAGATTATGTTCCTTGGCCTTCCTGTTTCCAATTAATTTCATACCTTCAAAAGTTGTATTGTGCTATCTAACTTAATCAGCTTTAAGGACAGAACTCCTAGCTTAAATCTATTTAGACTGGAAATTTTTAATTCTGAGCATTAGAATTTGTAGATTATCCATTTGGTAGGTAAAAGCTGAAACACTTAAATATTAATGAGTTTGTCACCAATCCACGTAATTAAAGAACTAAACAGCATTTCAATTACTTCTGGCTTTCTGAGGACAAGAAATTGAACCAAGTTCAATATTATGATGTAAAACCAAGCACTTGTTTGGAGCAGTTCATTTATTATAGTGAGTATATCATCATTGTTATTCACACTCCAGCATGATCTCCACATGGCAGGGTATATATCATTCAAGTTGATATTTACAAAAGAAACACTACGGACTGTGGAGAAGAACTGGGGAAGAAGCCTTTCAGTGACTTATTTCCTGTGACAATCTTGCTATTCTTGTCTCACTGTAAAAAATGGCAAAATTGACAGTACATTTCAGCCATTGTTTCTTGCAGCCTGTTGCCAAACAAAAATGGTAACATAGCAACTATTTGTAATCATGTTTCTGAAAATATTTAGACAGATGGTATGGCGACAAGATGTTGGTAACTGCAGGTTTGAAAGAAAGCATACTTTCAAAAACCATCTTAGTCCACCCATTTACAACAGCAGCTTAGCATAAGCAATATTGCTCACATATACGAAATTTTCAGAAAATATTTCACTTAAAAAATCTTCAGAAATTTCCCTGGCATAATTGAAAGCAGACATTGTTAGGCAATTAAATTTGCTGATACGATATATATACGATATATAGGAAATAAAGATAGTAAAACAGTCAAACAGCAGCCATGAGATACCCACCTTCTTCTAAAAATTGATTAACAAGCAGCAGTGTATAATCATTTCACTGTAAAATGTAACATTTATGTAGCATTTAGCAGTATTGAATTTGACATAATTTTTATTCCTTCAATAAATATTAAAGCGATAACAGCCAATCTCTATCAAAATCTGTAATAAAATTTCACAAGTTCTTCAAGGAAGACAGGACTTCAATAATGTGTCTCTGGGAAAGGGTCACTGCTGAAAGTGTTTGCCATAGGGCCAAAAACACTAGAAAAATATGAGATTAAAAAAGGCAGAGTCTTAGGGAACAGAAAAATGACCTGGAAAAAGCTAGGAGAACTGAGATTAATCCAAATTTCCCTTTAGAACAATTGCAATGCCTCTATGACTGGAAGAAAATATCTTTAACAGAACCCAAAATTTTCACTGATGTACTAACATAATTCTAAACATACTTCTTTTGAAAGTGTCTTATATTTTATATCAACAATTTCATATTAACAGTACTGAAATAATTTGAACTTAGTAATTCAAAAGCGATACATTTGTCATACATCTGAGTTCCCCCACAGACACTCACCCATTTCAAGTTTTTTGTGAAATGGAGGCATGTGGACAAATCAATCTATGGCTCAAAAGCTCTCTTCATCCTAGTGAAATGCTTGGAATCTTATGAAATAACTATGCAATGTCTACATCAGACAGGGTAGTTCTGAGTTCATTACAAAGGCTGTAAGGGGAGACCATAATAACTGAAAAAATATTAAACAGATCAGCAAACAGTAGTTAATAACATGAGCATACATATATATAGAATTTCTATTCAGAATGTCACTTAAAATTTCATAAGTCTATGCAACTTTAAAGTTATTTTATTCATGATACTATTCAAATTATAAAGTGCATTCCTGACACACTAGTAACAGAGAATAATGCTCCTAGAATGAATGCCAACAGAGGGATTTTGCCTGTACATTTTCAAGCAGAAACTATATCAGACAGATAGAATCATATCAAATAAATCTGCAGGTCAACGAGTACAAATGAAATGGATACTCTTGATGACAGAAGTTCTGTTCAGAGTGGCATGGCTCCATTTGAAAGTAACAATTTCTTGATCCATGCTGTGGATATATCTGTGCTGTCATCCATCAGTTTAAGAGATAAGAAAATTACATTTCTGTATCTAGTAATTTTTCCACTTGTTTTTGATGCTGCTAGAAAGTGGTTTATACCTGCTGTGCAGGTGACAGTGCTTTGGAGACAGCAGCACTATGGAATGTAATGATCGTACAATGGGAATTTCTAGCTATTTTTCTTTGGACTGCCAAGGAAATCAGAAGGTATCTTTAAGACTGCCCATGTGTGTTTGGTCAGCCACACAATATAGGCACTATTATGACCAACTGAATGTAGGACTCATGAGCACAAATAAACACATCCTCAAGAAGGAAATAATCAAGGAAAAGGGTTAATTGAAAACTTATTTACAAATATATTTTGAACTTTAGAAGAGCATACGTTAAAAAAACCATTAATCATATTCAAAATTAATCTTAAAGATTTACTTTTGTTTTTTGAAGATCTGACCCTTTTTTTCCCTTCTGTACTTGTTTATGCATTCCTAGTGAATTTATTTTGGTTCTGAGTTCCCTAAAGTCTTCTCAGCAAGCCTACAACAGCTTCTTCAGCTAACACACTTCAATTACATAGAGCTCATCACTTTGCTGGGAATAGATATGCAGCATACTAAATAAGGGAAGATAAAGACTTCTCAACTCACTGTCTGCTCAGTTGAAAAACACTGTTTTGGTCAAAATTTTACACCAGGGAAGATCTGCCAGGTATAGCAGGGGAGCCAGTTCAGTCCAAAAAATGGTTTGGTACAGAGTGCTGACTTAATAACATCTAAAAGTGGAAAGAACAGTGCCAGCAGGGATGGAAAAGTAAACAGGTGCCACTGCAGGAGAGAGTGATATGCAATATTATCAGTATTCTTACTGCCTCCATTTCAGGAGATCATAAGTGGACTTATGAAATTCCACGATAAGGAAGAAAATCAGCAAGTCAGAAAGTAGAAAGACCTGCTACTCTCTGTTAAGTCTGAATATTAAGATATAGCTATTGTATCACTATTAGCAAAGTCAGACAAGTGTCAAGGTCAGACAGATGAAAGTGCCATGATATTTACTGGAATAAAGCTTGAAAATCAAGTTCTCTGTTCATAAGCCCAGGCAATCTGTACTCTAATATTCCTGACTCAGAAAAGCTTGATTTTGCATCTAGTTTTGCATAGTTTGTGCGTATAATATAATCCATGTTATTTTCCCCAGTAGTGATTTATTTTTCTTCTTAAATTCTATATGAAATGTGTTTTCTTGTTAGGAAATTGGGAACCACAAATAATTGTCTCAGCTGACTATATTTTAGCACAACATATCTGGATTTATTTCAAAGATGTGCTCCCCCCCCACCCCAGTTAATTAAACCAATAGATAGCCTGTAATGCTTTCCAGCTAAATTATTGCTTCCCAACATACATCATGTATACTTATTTTTCCACCACATTTGTAGTTTAGGAACTATCAGCACTTGCAGTGGTAGTAAATATAGTGCTAATTTAGATCTATATGCATGGAGTAATTGATTTTTTATTTACTGTTTGCATGAGTTTGCCTTGAGTAAATCAGCAAGGAATACTCTGATCCAAACACTTTCACGAGAGTGCTTTGCTCTCCTTTAAGAACACCTCAGTTTCCATATCAGCCAGTTTAGAAACCTCCCCAGGGAAAACAACTAAAACAAAAAATAACTTTTCTATGAGTATAATCTTTTTTTTTCCTGTCAATTCAAAGTCTTCTTTATTAAAGTTCTGTGTGAGGCCGTAAGGTAAATTTCCAACAATAAAATGATGTATTAAAGTCGAAACTAGACTGTTAGAAGTTCTTTAAAATAAAAAAACAAGTATTGAAAAGAGGGGAGAGAGAGGGACAGGAAGTAAAGGTCATAAGCCAATACTCAAAGGACATCCAAAGATACGGACACCCTAACCTTCAGTAAAGTATTCCTTCAATATGTTAGCAATGCAGAAATGAAAATACATTGTGAAGTGAGGTAACACAATCCACCGATTTCCTCCTTCACTATTAAGCTAAATGATATTCCAAAAGTTCTGAAAAAGGAAAAGCACATAAACAGCATTCCCTTGAAAAAGAATGTGAAATATCAGGCAGTGCAGAAACTGAACATATGTCAACAGCAATGTGATGCCATGAAAAAGAAATTATTGCATACAATTATTACCAGGTAACACTCATAACAAAATTGCTTCACTCTGCTCAATACTGGTAGAGCCCCACCTGGGTTATGAGGCTGCTAACCATTGTCATGCATACAAGATGTGGAACAACTGAAAAGACTGCAAAGAAGAAAACATCACCCCTAAAAGATCTACAAACTATAGTGGAAAGAAAATAAAATCTGTTCTAGGAAGAGAAAAAAGAGTAAAAAAAATTATCAAAGACCTAGTATTTTAGAAAATAAGAGCACAAAAATTCTGCCAGTGTTCTCTGAATATGATTTGCAATAATGTTTGAATTACAGCAAATATTTATAATAGACATTAGAAAACATCTTGTAATAGGAGAACCAAGGTCTAAATAATTGCCTGAAGAAAGCACCATCATTTTGGAAATGGCTGTATAATAATTCAGGGATTATGCAGGCTGGTGAGGATTGGTGAGATGATATATTGATAGCCTTCCAATCTTATTTATATTATTCAATTAATAAACGTGCACATATGTACAACTACATATTGCTTATTCACATTTCCAAGAAAGACCTTTCTTATTTGAAGAACAAAAGAGCAAAAGCATGAATACAGTGATAACGCTGCAAAATCCCAGACTCAGTTCCTGGCTTTTGTCAGATTAGTGCACTTTATGAGTTTTAAAATCATGGCATGAGATAGCAATTTCACAGTTGTTTTTCCAAACATACTCATGAAATTCAAATAATCTACTTTCTTGTTAGTATTCCTGTCACGGTACATTTGACAACTGCAATACTAACATAACTAATCCTGCTCACACATCATGGGCAGGTCTAACATTTTGCTAGTTTTACTGAGTGATATTATGTCACCAACATTTGGGTACTCTTCCTGATGATTCCAAACAGAAGTTCTACTGAAAGTAAGATGACACAGTATGATCTACTGATACTAAATTGTGTGTGCATACATATTAAGAAGAAGATAAGTACATAAAATTATTAAATTTATAGGTTTTGTCATGCTGCTTTATTTCAGAG
Source organism: Emberiza elegans (assembly GCA_024865655.1). NCBI lineage: Eukaryota > Metazoa > Chordata > Aves > Passeriformes > Fringillidae > Emberiza > Emberiza elegans. The sequence goes on along the minus strand of JALJVW010002597.1, from coordinate 18,103,725 downwards.
CAGATGAAACAGGAGAATATATTTTGATTGGTGATAAAATAGATTGTAGAGCTATGTAAAAAGGAGTATAGATTATAAGGGGAACACTTCAATCACATAAATACTACTTTTAAAAGAGATGCTTGATCCTATTCACCCTCTAACATCCTTGGAAGACACTCATTATCATGCTGATATCACAACCTACACTGGACAAATCAGGGCCTTCACTTTTGTGAAGTGCATTGTCCACAATATCTGATCCTCTTAGGTTTCTATGCTGATTTTGCAAACTTTGTAAAACTATTACTTTGATGCTGCAGTCATAAGGAAGCATATGACTGCTTAGGTTTTGAACCAAGACTCTCCACATTTAGCTTCATTTCCTCACAGTACCTACTACATTTCCCAAGTTTTATTAGGTTCAGATTAGTAGCTGGAACCAGCTTGACTGTGAAGTGGAGCAAGGCTGTGTAGCAGAGAAAAAGGCATCTCCAGTTTCAAAATACTACACTGGCCAACAGTTTTCAGCTGATAGTATTTGTACCATCTGTCAAGAAGACAACAGAACAAGCATGTGTTGCTTTCCCTTGGGGGCAAACATGGTATGTGGGGTGATGATCCCTATCTTTCCCCTCTTTGGGGTTTGCTGACACCCTCATGAGTCCTGCATGCCCACCTTTCCTTCCTGTGAATGTTAGGAGTAGAGAAGAAGCTTGTGGGCACTGCCCACTTTGTATTCAGATGTAAGGGTTCAAAAGCACACTTGGGAAGGGTAATATCCAAGACTATCAACCAGTGGATAAAATGCCAAAGAAGCTAACAGTGGAAGACATTAAAAGGTTAGTTTTTCACTATGTTTACAATTCATTGGGATGGTTTTCTGTAGTTTTATGTCTTTGCACTAGTGAAGAACTGACTGGCAGCCTGTTTCAGACTTACAACTGCAAAGTTGTCCAGTCAACAATTTTTAGTAAGAACTGACATATCTATAGAACAGAATCTACACAGGGAATAAAACTTCAAAAATGAGAATATTCAAAAGTGGGAGAAAGGCAGAACAACAACCAGTGCTTACAAGCAAATAATTGAGAGATTCAAGCTACTGTTAAAATGTAATTTTTTAACAGTAACGAGCCACTAAGCTATTGTTTCTGAAATCCAAGAAAAATCTAAAAGCTTAAGTGAATATAAAAATCAACCTTTTTTTTTTTATTAGTATTCAGCATTCAGTTTGTTCTAATGTGGATGATAACTCATTCCATGCAATCACTCTCCTTTATGGAACAGTGTCAGAGTTTCCTAAACTTACTTTTTTTTAAATGTCCTTTTCTTTCAGGCAGAAGACACCAAAAAATATGCAGTAATTGTATGTACCTTTAGACAGGAAAATTCCATGAACTGAGAAATTTAGCTTGGAAGTACATCTAGTCAAAACTCTTCCAAAAACAAATTACCAACTTTCATCAATTATTGTTTTGAAGAACAGACAGTAGACATTACTTTAAAGTTGAGTTACGGTGCTAATATTTATTGGCAATCACTGCCCTTCTCATAGTCAAGATAGTGATTTTTCAGTTCCCTGTCTGCTTTTTCAGTATTAACCAAGCATTACTCAGCACAGACAGGTAATGTTTTTAGAAGCTGATTTATCCCTGCGAGTCTAGAGGCTTTGATATCAGGAACCTTCAAGGACAGTCTAAACTAATTGAGCACAGGTGGAACTACAAAATGAGTAATGTACCAACAGGGATGGCAGTCCTGAAAAGTGCAACCTGGCTGGTAATTAAATACGAGTGTGTGTCAGCTTTTTGCTTAGGGTTGAGAAGTAATAGTCACACCTCTTGTTTATCTAATTCATTCCTCATATCACTCTGCTTTGCAGCACTGAAAAGCAAGCATGTGAGGTCAGCTAATTGAGAAACCAGGTTTCTTAATGTGTTAACATGCATTTTTTGAAGCCTGCAAATATCTTGTCTTTTAGAAGAATACATCTGTACAGAATTGTGTCTGAGAAGAATTCATGAGTATATACTAAAAGAAACATATTTTCCTAATACAATTACATGATCTGATAGAAATTCATCTCAATTCCATAATTTATTCTCAATAACTGTTTGCAGACAGCATAACTAAAAGTGTGCATGTGAGAAAAGACTATTTATTGCAGTGACATTTATATATCTAGATGCACTATAATGAGTGTTAGCAGAGACATATCAAAGATAAAATAGACACCTATTTTTTCAGTTTCTATTACACTAATCAGCAAAGCTATTAATTTCCCAAAGTGCTTAAATGCATAAGGCAGTACTGAATTAAGTAAATTGCCATGATTAATTGTGTAGATACTTCTCAAGCCTGCATTTTGGCTGACCTTCATGATTTAATTGGCAGTGCTGTAAAATATCCAGTGTCACATACAGAACTGGTTGAATAGTTGACTGCAGGTGTTGGAAGAAATTTTCAGATGTACAACATTAAGACAGAAATCAAACTTTTGCCTCTGTATTTACCTACATATAAGACCGCATCTCTGACAGTTGGATCTTATATTTCAGCTCCCAAACATGGATTTTGGTGCCTTCAGTTAGGCATCAAGATACAACAAGTTCTGCTAACATTTTCTTCCTAATTTTTTTTTATTTTTCTTCTAGAATGTATTTGTCTTCATGGGATCAGATCTCTAGCTAACAAAGAAGTTGCAACAACTTCACTTACCAAATTGATGTCAAGGATGTCGGTCTTAATGTGCTCTATATCAAATGCTGGTACTTCTCATTTTAATGCCACTATCCCTTTAGAAAAGCTTATCTGGCTCTTCAGAGAAAATATGACTTCTTGTAATTGAATTTAATCCAAAGGTGTGTATCTGTTTCATTACTTGAGTTGAGAAGAGAATGTTAACATATCAAACCACTCCAGACATAAAACAATCTAAATAAATAGATCAGTGAAAACTATGCGTATATCTCAAATTTGATTTGTCCCTTGTGCCTTTCATTTTGAGTAATAGCCATCTCAAAATCCATAGAAAGATGTCAAGTAAGAAATAATAGATTTAGTATCTGTAGCTTTTACAATGATAAACATATAACCAACACTTATGAAGCAAATTGGGCATATAAAACACTAACTGATTCTAGAACAATCTCTTTGATGTTATTCTCTTCTAAGGCAAAAAATTTAGAAAACCACTAAAGTTCCTGAATCACCCTGAGGTTATTGTGAGGCCACAAATCTCTGAAGTGAACATTTCTTCATCCCTTGAAGAACAGCTACTGCAACAAAAGCACTGTTCTTAAAATGACTTTCTGTTAAGGAGATGATTTTCATATATTATATATTCAAAAAGATTTCTCTACTTGCTTGCAAGGTAACATCCTTTAGGAAGGATGAATTAAAGTATTTTATTTTTTAAAAATAATTATTTGTGGAGAAAATCATAATTCACTAGACCAGCAATGGACAGACGGGTACTTCATCATGACACATCCAATTGACACGTTGGTGCATCTGTCATTTGCTTATTCCTGAAATCACAGGGTAAGGTGCTCTGTCACAAAATAAACCCTGCATAGATGGCAAGAAGGCAATGGGAACACATCGTTATGTGAATAAGATATCCAAACAACTTCCTACTTACTAAGGTGCAGCAGCTCATAATACTACCTTTCATGGGTTCTCAAGGGCTCAGGCATGATGCTTGTATTCTTCTTCAAGAAATTGGTGAGGCTAGAGACTAGTAGGTGCCAGTGATCATTGCTCTGTATGATGATATATATATAAATCTTCAGGGAAACCATATTGCAGCCTTTCAATAAATAAAGTTTTCAATATAGAAAGATGAGGACTAACTTTTTAGCAGGGCAGAAATAGGACCAGGGGTAAAAACTAAAACTAAAAGAGGGTTGGTTTAGATTAGATATAAGGAAGAAGATTTTACAATGAGAGTATTGAAACACTAACAGATTGTCCAGAATAGTGGTAGATGCCCCATCCCTAGAAACATCCAAGGTCATGTTGTATGCTCAGCCTGCTCCCATTGAAGAAGTCCTGTTCATTGCAGGGGAGTCAGACTATACAACCTTTAAAGGTCCTCTAATCCAAGCCATTCTATGATTCCATGATTTATTTTGAATTTCAAAATAAAAATATTTCAGAATACAGACTAATTCTCTCTGTATACTTGTGAGATCATGATAGCCTACAGATTTTTGTGGTAATGAAACGCCACTGCCCCATGACCAGCTCTTCTAACCTGAATTCCACTGGAAATCTACCACTTAAAGAAAAATACAGCCACCATTTCCTTTCTTATTGTCTTAAATATGGGGAAAAGAGCTTCTGCATCATGATTTACACAATTTAGGGTCCCTTTCTCATAGTCATGTTCACAGTAACTAAATATAACAAAAATAAATTATTTATTAAAGATATATTCTATTAGCTGTCTCAAATGGTTTAGAATGAGATCCAGTTTGGATGTAAGTGAAGTTTGTTATAATGGATTTTATGAAGATAACTTCACAATGTACCAAGAATTAAATTTCGACAGAAATCACATGTATGCCTATGCATAAACTAGAAATACATGAGACCGTGATCATGAAACCTTGCTCTGATGTTTGATTGGCATTGCATCTGGTTTACCTAAGACCATCTGAAACAGGCAGAAAAGTCTTGCAAGTGATATTTGGTAAGGTAAAAAAACCCCAAACAATTACCCTGGTTCTCTCACAAAAAGTAGCATTCTATAAAATGGTTCTTGTGAAAAAAGGCTGAGAAAAGTCTATTTGTTGAGTCAAAAAATATGCAGATGTTTAATTCTCTCTTCATCTACTTAAAGGCACACTGCAGAAAAGAGCTAGCCTCTTCTCATTGGTACACACTAAAATATGTATCTTCCCCTTTCTGACAGGAAAAGAACAATACAAGAAAAGTATGTGACTTTATCTCTGATGCTTTAGCATCAGAGATGGATGGAGTCAGGCACAAATTGTTTCATAAGGAACATCTTTAGAGAAAAACAATATATTTGTAAGGCCTAAGTAATACCTGTTCCTTTTACCAGATTACTGGAGCGTGGGGAGTTATGACCATCACACAGAGCAAAGTGCACTCAGTTCTGCCCTTTATGTATTATTTGGTCTGCACTGGATGCAAAATGTAAATAGTTCTGAACCATATCAACTAATGCATTAAAATGCATTTGTATATCATTGCCAAAAAACTTACAACAGACTTACTACCACTTTACTTATTATTACAACCTAACTTCTTAGTCAATACCTATAAACCATTGACATCTTTCACAACCAAAATACCCTGCTCTAAATTAACAGGTTTTTATCTTTACTAACCAAAAAGTAAACTCAATAAAAGCTTTCTGAGAATTAAGAACATTTCTGTATGAGAAGAGAAATCAACTTATATCAAAGTTCCAAACCTTAGTTTTAATCCATGAACTTCTGCAAAGCTTTTCAACATGATCAATGTAGATGATTTGAGGGAGCATCTGGTACCATAAACTAGTACTACAAAAACATGAAAATTATACAGAACTCCTAAAGAGTGCATTTAATAATCCTCATCATACTAGGAAATTCCTAGCTAGGTATTCCCTTTATATATCTAATTCCCACCAACAGGCAACAGTTTCACAGAACTGCATCCTTATGATGGGATTGGAATGTCATGTAATTTTCACCTTAGGTTTCTACATCACCACTTCATGCCTATACTCTGCATGGTGAAGACCAGGATGACCTGAGATGATCTCACATTTTCAATGCAATCTGATTCTGTATCATAACTCTGAAACTATATCCCCAATGTCCTGTCAGTCTAGTCCGAGTTAAGTTTCAATCATATGTGGCCTTTTTTCTCAAGTACTTAAAAATTGCCTTGACTGGACCATTTACTGTCTGCTTGCTTAACTCCACCTCACAGTCATTTCTGTTGCAGCAGTCAATTCCTCTGCTTTCTTGCAAATATCTAATGGCACTCCAAAATAGCTACTGTATTTCCTACAGTAAATATCACCTCAATGTAAGCATTTCCAGATCCTCCTACATGAACTTTTAGAAATAAATATAAATATAGATTTCAAGCAAGTGAATCAAATGCAAGATACACGCTAATTTGGCCAGTCCACCAGTGCACACTGCAAACAGTATTTCTTGCACCATATCTCATAACTACCTCATGGCTCAAAGGGAGATAGGTTGTGAATTTTTTGTGAGTCTCAGCACTTCAGTTGAGTTGATACATATGTAATGTATTTAACCAAGGGAAGAAGTACTGCAATGGCTAAGGAATGAAACGGAGGACTTGATCTTCAAAGAAAAATAAAACTGTGAAAAAAGATTGTTATCTGTTTGATTGCATAACGTACCTTTAGTTAGGAATATTGGTAAAAATAGACCAGCAATTAGGGGGAGAAAAGCCCCCAGGAATTATCAACACAGACAGTTACTCTGCACTGAATGTAAATTATTTAGAAGATTCAAGGTGCCTGAATGTTTCTAATGAAATCAATTGGAATAATAAAAACGCTGTCAAAATGTGTTAAGTTTCTTCAAGAATCTACTTTAAAAAGAAATGTAAATCTAATGAACAGCCTTCCTTGTACAATCAATCACTTATTCAAAGAGAAAGTAAAGTTTGCAGCAGTTTTATGCAGTAACACATTATTTTCTTCACATAAACCAAGAGATGGGAACCTTGCTCTCCAAACAGAGCACAGTTCAAGCTTAGCTACAGGAGTAAAACTCTTACTGCACAGCATACATATACACACACATGTTCATTCAAAGAGATGTGTTTTGTCTCCATGAAAACCTGAACACTGAAGCTGCATGTGTCTAGACATGATTTTTTACATTGGTGTTTTTTCTTTTCCCATATTCTCTGTTTCTCATTTGCAGAATCACATGCTGTTTGCCTAAGCAGTGATAAGGAGGACAGCTAGTACAATTCACTGCAAATTCATTTACACTATTCATTTGCACAGTTCATTGCAAATGAAGCAGCACCACAACTAACTAGCAGCTGCAAGTTAATGCTCACTAAAGTCTTTAAGTTAGCCCTGAACAGGTGAACACCACTGAGCAATTCAAAAGAAGAACTGTTCCAAACATATTATCTGGTTTAAAAAACTCTGAGTCTTAAAGCCATACAGATTAACCACACTTTGTTGAATAGGATGACATTCTTCATCACTGCTTGTTTATATGCTCTGCCTTTATTTTTTTACCACATTGTATTAGCTAGTTACCAAATATGTACAGAGGGAAAAAAAAAAGATGAATCAAATTCATGCTGCCATTTGGATTTTACTTAGAGGTTTTCCGTATTTATTCTGTTGATTAGCTTTATCTTCTTGGTTAAGAGCTTTGCTAGGAATAGGAGTGAGAAGTAGCAAGAAATTATTCAGGAAAAAAGAACCAAACCCCTAAAGCATTAAAATTGTCTGTTTCAGCTCAGATAAAAGGCTGAAAAAACCACCAGTGTCCCATGATTCAGAAATCCAGTTCTGCCTTGTCCTTGTCCCTTCCACTGTCATCTGCTAATCCTTTCTGAGTCTATCCAAGACTAAGGACTTTTGGTTAAAATCTCCTTGATGGTGATTCTGCCCTCCCTTTACCACTGCACTCATGCTGCTCCTTCTTTCATACCTCCTCAAGCATTTCAGCTTCTCTAAGAAACACTATGGGCTATGTTGAACTGCTACAGTAATTTACCATGAATACTGTATTAGATGTATTTTCTGCTGGTCTGCTGTTAGCTTGCATAAAAATGTGTATTTGAGCATTGACAATTACGTAAAGAACTTTTTAGTAATGCAGGTCACCCATGTGTGAGTCTCAGAAAAGTAACATCTGGAGGACTGGACTCTGAATGTGAGCTCCTCACTGGATGCAGGTTTTAGAAGTTCTAATAGCAGCTGCTTCTTTTAGCTCTCATTACACACTGGTTTTGCTTTTCTGTGGCTATGCATTATCCAGGCCTTCTTGTCATAAGAACTGCACAAGAATTCAGCAGGAACTCTTGTAGAGCCTCGTGAATTTGGGTGAGGTGGGTGAATCCTGATAAACCCACTGCTTTGGTCTGAAAGCAATTTCTTCAGTGCAAATATGGATTAATTTGTTTTTTCTCAGGTGAGGGTTCTGGCACACACAGATGCACAGAAATATATTCTGCAGTATGCATTTTAAAGCAATCCTTTCATAGCTGATTCTCCTCATAATTATCAGTGCTCTACAAGTCTCTTCCCACTGCATAATTTAAAGGAAATCTCAATGAATACTTTAAGTGATTCAGGAAAGAGAGGCCTTCCAAACACTGAGATATGTCATATCTGGTTTTATAGACAAACATCTTTATGAGACAACTGAGATGTCCAGATTCTAAACCAGCTACAAATTTTATTTAAAAAATTAAATATTAATATTCAGTTTTGTTTCCACATCAGTAGATAAAAAATAACAAAATAAGGAAATAAGCAATCTCCTTTTGGAAAGCACATTCTAAGGAAAAATATGATGTACAAACATTTGATGCACACTATTCAGTGTGCCTATAAATCCCCAAAAAATGCTGTCAGCATTTTATATCTGGAGAAACTGACAGGGAAAATTAGCCTGTATATGATTTATCTTTTCACACTCCTAGATTTCCTCATTCAGGGGTTCTCATCCTTTTGATAGCCAAGCCTCAGCTCAAAATATTGTCAGGTGAATCCAGGTCTGCCTAGTCCCTGACCCCTTCCCTGAAATCTACCAATCCTTCCTGAGTCTATGTAAGCCTCAGGATTTCTGTCCCAATTTCCTCAGCTATGCTTCTGACCTCCTCCTGCCACCTCTTCCTCTCAGCTGTAGCCACATTGGTACTGAAACAAGAATAACAAGCCCACTGAGATGCATCTGATTGTGTCCAGGATATTTTGATATCTCTGCTTGGGAGCAGGGGAACAGTGCAGAGCTGACACCAGTCCTTCACAGAGCTAGCACAGATCCATGCAGCTCATTGTTTGGAGTGTCTTAGAGAAAGGGTCTAGTCAGCAGAAACCACTTTCCTAAATCCCATCATCTTTTTTGGGCTTTTATGTTTATGCAAGGACAGTAAATGTGCAAGAAGCTGTGCAAAGTAGACAGTAGGTCTTCCAGTAAAATATCACCTGTATATTAAAAAATTATTTCTTTCCAGTTTGGTCACTGGGGAAACAAAACACGATATCACTATCTAAAGTCACTAGAATTTGATGAATGTATACCACATCAAAAAAGCATTGTGAGAGAGTGAGCATCCAGTGGACTTCTAATAGAATTCAATTTACAAATTTACAAATAAGAATTTGCCTCTAAGAAGGGTGTACCTCTATATAGGAGGCCCTTGAAAATATATGTATTGTGTTAGTGGCCCTTGAGTCTGTGTAAAACATATATGTATTGTATTTGAATATCTTTGCCCCAGCAGGTCCAAGTTATCCTTGATGGGCTGCAGCTGCGATGTCTTTCATTGGGCAGCAGCTGTGGCCAGTCAAGGTAACTGGGATAAAAGGGGGTGGGCTGGCCAGTTGGGGAGAGCCTTGGAGGAACCCTGACTAAGGAAGACTCAGAGGCTGTGCTGTGAAGATCTGCCACCCACAAGACAAGGCCAGAAAGGTACAGGACTCTTGAAATATGATAAATACAACATCTGGTGACCCTGATGTGATAGTGAAGGTAGGACAGCCGAGAGCTGTGGTGGCCTTTGAGCCAGGACAGAGGAACTGGAAGAATAGGACAGCTGAGAGCTGTGGTGGCCTTTGAGCCAGGACAGAGGAACTGGAAGAATAGGGCAGCCAAGAGCTGTGAGAATACATGGCCTTTGGATCAGGGAGCTGTGACAGCCGGGAGCTGTGGAAAGAATGGCCTTTGAGCAAAGAGCTGTGTGTGTGTTGTATATGGCCATTGAGTCATGGGAAAATGTATTGTATTGCAAGTAAATATCTGTATAACTGTTAAAAGGTATGTAAGACCTGTTTTTGTAAAGCAAAAGGGGGAAATATAGGAGGCCCTTGAAATATAGGTATTGTGTAAGTGTGAGTCCATATAAAGTGTATCTGTATTGTATCTGAATGTCTTTGCCCCAGCAGGTCCTAGTTACCTTGACTGGCCACAGCTGCTGCCCACTGAAGGACATCGCAGCTGCAGCCCATCAAGAGTAACTAGGACCTGCTGGGGCAAAGACATTCAGATACAATACAGATATATTTTACATGGACTCAAAGGCCACTTACACAATACATATCTTTTCAAGGGCCTCCTATACCTCTACATATAAAGTCTTTAAGAATCTAACAGTAAAATCATACAGAGAGAGGTGCTTCCTTTTGCTGCTTGCATAGTATAAAATGCATTTTATGAAGAAATAGCTGACCTTGTCATGCAAATGGAAAATTTCATCAGTGCAGCTGTAGAAATCTATGTAAATTTTAAAAACTAAGTTGTGCAATTCAGATAAAATCAATATCTTTCAGAATAGCTGTTTCCAAGCTATTATGTCATAGCTAATTAAAACTCCAAACTGCTAACAGCTACTCTTATGAGGTACCATGTATATGACTGTACACTGAGCTTATAAAACAGACCTTCTGGGTTTTCTACTTGAAAGCATAAAATAGAAAACACCATATATTGTACATAACTCTGTATGAATGCTGTCATCTAATCCACTACTATAATACTCCAAAAGATGAAAAGGCAGTAACAGCTATGTCAACCTTTCCACCTACCAGCCTGTTTCAGATGAGTGCTATCTATCTTTTCAAGGTATTGGGAAACTAAATGAAAGTGAGCATGGAGCAAATATCTGATGGGTGACTTACCCGGCATTAATGCTTTATACTTGCTGGGGAAGAGCAAGCCAGTGTATGCTTTGCTCCAGATCTCCAGGGAAACATTAAGATGGACTGAATGGTATAATCTCCTCCTCACTGCAGGAGAGGATGGAGCTACTGGTAAGAGATAGTGGACTCAACAGAGAAGGGTGCAACAGTAAAAGGGGTGATTTTGTGTCAACAGCAGGAGACCAGACTGCTTTATTCATAAGGCAATTGGGCTCACTGAGCCGTTCACTTTAGGAAGGGAGCACAGATGGCTTATTGACACATTTATCAGGCACTCCTGTGACAGGGCTTCCACTTTTATGCAATTTTTATGAGATTAATGTTTCTAAAAACATTTCAGTAATTATCTGCTTAATTTTTACCAAATTCACCCTCAAGTCTCACTCCCTTCAGCTACCATAGCTGGAAGCAGATGAGGACCTCTAAGCCATACTCCGTTAATACTGAAATATAAATTAAAAAATCTTCTTGCTTCCCACCATCACAAGGTATAAAACTCACTGGCATTACCGGGGCTCTTATGAACAGAGAATAGAAGGAGTGTATTTGACAGACAGAAATTCTCTCATTATTTTATCTCTTTGCAATGCACAAGGAAGAACAGAATGATAAATGCCACTATGATTTGGATGAACTAGTAAAGAAAAATTATTTTTGTCACAAAACTGGGTAAGAGTACTGGATAAATTGATCAAAAGGCTTGCTAGAGCTTTGTATGATATAACAGAAAACACATTCTTTTAAAAATAGTCATAACTGCAGTCTATAGTATCTTCTTGTTGTCAATGCTGCAGATTCTTCATTTGAAGCCCAAGTATATATCATGAAAATAAAGGAAAATCAGCTTTCTAAAAAAAATACCCCAGGGATAAGTTGTAGTTTATGTGAAACTAGTGATTATGCAATGAAGTTTCTTTCCCATTCTCAGCCAAACTGTTGAATAATTTTGCACTGCAACACTGAAGAGTGTAAGAAAACAGAAGGCTGAAGCAAGAGGAGAATAGTAAGGAGCTCTGCTATACTGCAGGACCTCCCTGGTCACTTCATACTCAGTCTGTTCTGACAGAAAATTCCAATCCATCCATTTGTTAGTCCTGTTGATGTATAGAGATTTACCAAATAAACTGGCCCTTGGAGATATGAGCAATTTCTTTTACTTTGAGAGTTGAAGGACTAATTTATAAGATACTAGGGTTTTTTTCTCTTATTTCTAGATTCTTCAGAATCTATCACTTTTTTCATATTTACTCTGTATTTGAAAATAGTATTGATAACAGATATTTAAAACTTGTAACATATTGAATAAATACGGTCAGTGCTTCCATCTTTCTCAACTGAATTAACATTTCTACAGCTAAAATATCAGCCTTTTTAAATTGAAACAAGCTGTAAATATTCCTCTATGTAGGAACAACATTCACAGCTAATAAAGTGTATTCTGTTTCCCCAAATGTGGGAGAGGATAATTACCATAACCCAGCTTTAAATTAAGTTTACTCGTAGCGAACCTTGTTCATCCATTCCTACAGACACCATGACAAACATGGCTGATGAATAAAATATGGAGCATTTTCACATGGTCTAACACAACCTGAGGTAGTACCTAATACTCTGTTCTCTTTGCCTCTGCTTAGTCCACAATATGATGGAGTGATATATGGTACCTTCTCTAAAAATTATGTCCACTTACTTAAAAGAAAGGATCAAATGTTAAAAGAAAAGATCAAATGTTAAAAGAAAGTAGAAATGGCCTTGGGGCTTGAGGGAACTGCCAAGTTCATAGGGTTTGCTTTCACAAACAATTACATCATGCAGTGTTTTTTACGAGGTGCTGACACACCACTTAGAAGTACTGAGTGCTTTCTACCACTACACTAATCATTATTGGGAAGCTGTCCCCAACTCTCATGAAGTGCACTCATGACTATTTAATGTTTAGTTTTTCTAGTACTAAGAATGTGCTCTAATTTCAATATCTCCTTTTCCTCCCTGGAATCACACTTTGAAGAATTCCTCCTATTTCCTTTAACATTATAATAAACATTTTAAAGTACTCAGTTACATTTTTGTAAGAAAATGGTTAGTATTATCCTATCATGGGAATGAATTTTCTGTGAACTTAATGCTCTGGATATTAGTCTAACTCCCACACAATTTAGGTTTTTGTCCATTCATGTTAACTACACTACCACTCTGCTCTGCACAGTACTTCTTTCCCCAGACAAATTACATGTGCAGGGATGATATTGGTCCATGTCTAGAATAAGCATTTGTCTGCTCAGTTTTTTTTCAGCCAGTAAAACACACAAATTTACAGACTTTTAAAGATAAACTTGTTACTTTTTTTAAAACCATATGTTTATACTAGCCTAAAGCCACTCTGATTTGCTCTTTGCTGCTGTTCCAGTCCCAGACAGTCCTGCCATGATCTAGAGCTGTTACAACTGTCACTGTAACATCCCTTTCTATTATGCAGGTCACATTCCAGTAAAGACAGAACCATCCCAAATTAAAATAGATAAGTCTCAAATAGGCCAAAGGCAAAGAAGGAGGTCCTTGATTCCTGACAGTATGTAGTTAAACAAAAGCTTCTCTTCCCCCCATCTTTGATCCAAGCAGAAGTCATACTATAGATTTGGCTTATCAGGTACCTAATTGAACCTTTTTTTTGATTCAATACCTACTTATATAAATCCTCCACCTGAGGATAAATTCACCCTTTAAGTGTGAAAGTATGGCTGGGATATTTACATTACAGATCTGGACCAACATATTTCAGGTAAGATTGTAGAACAATCTAAAACTTGAGTAGTACCTTACTGGCCATAATTTTTTGTCCAGAGTGAATTTATTCCTAAAGAAAAAGTCATCTCATCTCCAGTGCTTGCAGAGAGAAAGGTAACAATTTTTTAATAATATGTAACAGCTACAGAAAATGCTCCAATTTTGGTTTGGGACCTCTTGTCAAATAACTTGAGCCTTAATGGTAAATCGTGATAGTTAAAATATTAAAGTTATGCTTATTAATCCAGTTACTTTCAAATCTAAACCAGCTTTGTTTTCAAGTGATTTTCAACACAGAATCAAGTTGCTGCTCTAGACCCAAGGAAGTACTGTGCAAATAGGATTTCTTTTGCTAGGGTAACATTCAAATAACCCTACAATACATGCTGTTGGACTGAAGATATAACTTTTCTGAGTTGACAAGGCAGTAGCACATTCACCAGTGATACTGTGTACTGTCCAGTTAAAAATAGAATTTATAATTCTAGGTTAAATAATTTCCAAGAAGAAATGAAACATACCTGAAACAATACTTGTATTAAAGGTACAGAGCTTTTGGTTTTATTATTAAAGTATATTAATACTTTCCAAGAAGTAGTGTAAGAAGTAGCTACTCTACTTTGTTTCTATGTGAAAAGGTCCTGAAGGCAAAATTCATCATTTTAAGAAGTAGATCTGCTTTGCAAATGATTTGCAATACCAGAAAGGTACAGGGAAAGAATCACAGAGTAGAAGATGTCCAGAAAGGGTTTTGTCTATGCTTTTAAAGTGAGAGAGATTCCTACCATTTACCTGAAATTTCGCAATGGAAAGATTTTCTTAATAAGAGGAGCACCAAAGTATATTTGCCTATCTAGAATATAGCTTCTTTATATCCTGTACTAAAAGTTGTTACATTTCATATAAATACCTTCCATTTTAATGTCTTAGTTTTGTTTAAACACCAAGAGAATCAAGCAACCAGCACAAATTTCTGGGCAATTCTGCTGGCCAGGGCAGTGAAAACTATATACCCTCTCATAATCAAATTGACAAAATCTTTCATGCTAACAGCTACCTATATATCTAAGGATTTATTACTACTTTCCTCTTTGAAGGTACCTGTAATGTTGGTCTTTAAAATATTTGTAAAAACTTCCGAAGACATCTTGAAAATTTCCTTCTAAGTCCATAAGCACCAGAATGTCTGTACAAATACTTCTCTCTAAGATTGTTAAGCAGATCAGAAACCTGTCAAAATAAAGTATGGAGAAAACATTCTATGCTCAGATACAGGTCTAGATGCCAAAATGAGAACAAAATACAGCTAAGATATTTAATTTTCTGCTTCAATGATATCAGAAGGCTGAGGAGCTATGGTCACCTAATAATAGCTGGAGTTTAATGGATCCTCCACTTGATACTGCAACAAAGGAACCATTGGTTGTTTTTTCCTGCCGTTTCGTTCATGTACCATCATCTTTATTGTCTTATTTGGTTTAAATAAAAGGCTAAAACAAAGGCTTTCTTGGGAGAGAAACCAGACTGCTAAGGGTAAACTATTATCATTAAAGTTTTTTTCTGTCTTCAGAACAAATTGCCATAATAGACTAACTTTTTAACCTTCAGCTGGAAGTTTCTGAATTCTAATGAAATTACAGCTGTAGGCAAATAAATATCTCCTAAGTGACCCAGATAGTTTTTTTCCATTATGTTTTCTGTGTCAGTTTAATGTGACACAGAGCAAGGAGCAGAGTTTCTATTGTATTAGACTTGTTCCAGATTGGCTCCTTATTCCTTACATTGCTTATACTATGAGCCTATCCTCTTGTAATAAACTTGCAACACATTCAGGTTTTGCATTCAGCAAAAACCTGAATGTTGGGATCCAAACTTTCAAAAAATTGTAAGATATTTAGCACTGGAGTTGTGGAATATCCAGATTAAGACTCTTCTGGACAGAAATCTTTTGGATTTCCACTAGAATTACAGATTTCAATGTCTCTGGAGACTGAGGTTGAACATATTTTGAGCCAAGTATATAAAAGTGTAGACATCTCATATCTATGACCCAAAAGAAAGTAATAAAGTAGATTAAGATTTTTAAAGGGTATCTATATTAATATTGTATGATGAAACAAATTATCCGAATTTATACTAGGTGTAATTCAAGGGCATTGTGTCAGCTCTGATTTTGACAAATAACCTCACTTATAAAACCAAAATTTAAGTATTGGAGCTGTTGCAACATATGGTGACTGTGAAGTGATCACTGGTAGTAAGACTTTTCTCTAAACAAAGCAAAAATGTTTAAAAACAAAGCATATCAAAAACAAGGCCTTTATAACGGAAATAGTGAGAAAGAAGCATAACAAAATAGAAGGAGAACAAGAAAAAATGAAAATGCTAATGAAAAACTTGATAATCTAAGGAATGGATGAGTTATTTGCTTGACCTGTATAGCAGAAAAGTGGAAGCTGCAGACAGATATAACTGCTTTGCAGGCACAACATGATCCTTGAACGCCACAGAAGAAACAGTGTGGTCATGAATAAAGTTTTCACATTTTTGCCTTTTTTTCTTAGTTTGAAATAAATGTACATTTTCTCTAAAAGCTCCTGAACAACTAGAGGGAGATTAAGTGCGAGGTTCAGACATATTTTTTTTCATCATTTCAAAGGTTTTTTCAAGGTTATCTAATTTACCTCATTTCTTCCTTACTTGATGAATATAAACAGTAAGGCATACTGGGATCCTGAAGCCAAGTATTCTTATCAATATCGATTTTAATGCAGGTATCCAGATTAAAAGTGACACAGTGAAAGAAACAGCCTTGTTGTGTGTATTTTTCCCATTGTGTACACTTTAATACAATTAGAAAAATGCAGCAGCAATTTCTTTATTAATTTTTTTTAATTTAAAGACAAATGCCTCATCCTTTTGGTGTGAAAAAATTATTTTATACCTTGCCAACTCACCTCACAAATCTCTGAATAAAAATATAATTCCTTATGGATATTCAAGTAAGCCTGCTACTGTTTCTAAGGCAGTATTATTTTAACAATTAAATTCTTCAGACATACATCAGCATAAATCTGTAAAGATGTTGGCAATTTTTCTCTCGTTATTTTTCATACTGTGATACACTTCTAAATTTATGCTATTTTTCACTGCATATATTATGGCAACATTTCCCAATGAGACTTCAGTCATCTATAAACACAATGGCAGCATATCAATCTCTAAGATAATGGAATTTTTTCTTAATCAAGGAAATAAGAAGCTCCCACTTCTAGCAGCAAAGAAGACACCATATTCTCCTGTCAACAGAACCCTGTCACTATTTGAAAAACGTTCTTAGAGGTCACACCTCTTGGTCTTGGCTAAAATGTGAGGCACATTCTCTGCTTGGTTCATCATCACAGATTACCCTAATTTCTCCTAGATAGAAAGAAAAGTTCTAATGTTATTGTTCCTTTCTCTTCAATAATAAAATCAGAGAAATCTCCAAGAACTAAAAATAATCTAGGTAAATATGAAGTCCTGTCTAACTTTAAAATTTCTGTCCTGTGCTGCTACAATATCATTCTCAGTAAGGCAGCAGCCATGCAAGAGTTTCCATCATTTTACTAACCAACATCAATAGGCACATAAGTGCAGAATCATTTGTGTTGGTATAAGCCTATTCATTCTTATTCATCTGCAGAATACAGGGAAACAAAAACCCTGATTTCAAATTCCAGTTCCTGAAGCAGTGTTGCATAGGAACTACAGATGTTATAATTAAACACACGGGTTAGGCAGATTTTCCTTCAGAGATGACTTGCATGAGTTAATTATGCAGAATGAACCACCGCTGAAGTCTAAAAAATATCAGGTGGAACATCTTTATCCCCTGGCTCCTGGTTTGATGCCTTCTTCTGTAAGTTAAAGATCACTTTTTTTCCACATAAACCAGCGGCCAATTTTAGATATGCATGCTTTTCCTGTGTGACAATAGAAAGAACTGCCTGTCACAATACAACAGCTGACATCAGGTAGGAGAGTCCTTCTGCTACTGTTTGTGTGCAGGTTCTGGGTCTGGAGGCTAGCTGATTTCCATGTGCAATCTTAATTTTTGGAACTGGGAATCTGACCGATAAAGCTAACACAAAGATCATTTTTTCAGCCAAATCTTTTTTTCTGATGTGCCATAGCAACATTCTTCTTACAGATTTATAAAAGTTATATCCTTTTTATTTGTGTAATAGAAGTCATAAATCCCAGAGCCAGTAACGTCTGGTGGTGGCTTTAGACTGTTCTGCCCAAGGAGCTCAGACTTCTACGATTTGATTTTGCCATTTCCTGTTTAAACAGTCATAATACTATGCAAGAAAGAATTGATTAGGAAGCCAAATCATTTTCCTCCAAGACTGGAACAATAATAGAGCATTGCTTATCACCACTGAAGTCTTAGACCTACAGACTAGCAGTAAATGTCAGAAAATGGTAACAACATTTTACTACACCTCAAAATATCCTCGTACATTTGAAGCCTGCAACCAACAGGCTTCACTGCTGACAGAACACAGCTGGTGTTTAAGGCTGTGCAGAGATTACAGTATCTGCAGTAAATACATCAGAGGTTTTAAGATACTAATTGGATCTGCTGTAATTTGGAAATTCCTATGTGACTGGGAATATGCAATGAATCATGCTCAGCTTTCTCTGCTGTTAGCACCCAGCAGGAATATTTATGACAGTAGCTAGAAGTAAAATCATGAAGGGCATGCCATGGTCCTATCCCCAGATGATATATGTGTATACATATTGGGAAATGTAATACAATATAAATACAATTCATTTATTACTTCCTATGGCTTTGCATAGGCTCATGTCACTTGTAAAGATAATAAAAATTGATGTGTGTATTTAAATAGGGCCTCCCACAAGTTTTAAGTCACATAAAAATGGGGCAATTAGGCAACTAGATTTACATAATGCTCAGAACATGTGCTAAGGTGCTTTCAGCACAGATTTTTAATTAAATTTTTAAGAGTTCATCTTCCTTTCATTCTTTGAATTATTTGAATATTCAATGTATTTTTATTTGTGTTGTACTGGAAGCCTTACCTACCAAAAAATGCTGTCTTGATCATAATTTTTAATCTAAAGCCTGCTGCCAGTAATTCTAGCTTGCATAAATTAGGTTTGTTTTCTTGCACTGATCCCAAAGAATTTAAAGATCATTATTCCACTTATAGACAAGCCTACTGTTTTCTACAGGTCTATTTTTCCCTAAACTAAGAGGCTTTGTTCTTGTAACACAGTTGGGTTTGGAACCAAGCCTATAGAAACAGAAGGATTTTTCTTGCCCTTGAGAGTTCACTTCAGGCCAGGTTGTTGAACCAGCAGAACAGAAAGGATGCTTAACCTGTAAAGTTTTTTGCAATGAATCTGTTCAGTCGTTCAGATTAAAGAAGCGTGAGGAACAGAATGGTGTGCTGAGAAAGCAATAGAGTAAATATGGCCTATAGCCAGAATCTGACCCTCCTAATCACACATATTGGCCCATCTAGGAATGCAGTTGCTGCAGATTCTTTGTAAAATCCAAGATCTACAGGTATTATTACATTTTCTTAATTATTGTCTGAAGATTTCTTGCTCTTTCTCTAGAGAGGAGAGTTCAAGTTGAACTCTGTCACCTGTATACACACCTAAAGATGGGTCTAGCTGTATTGCATCTAAGAAATATATGCCATGTTGGGAGGATGATTACTAGACAGAAAGACTGGCACCAGCAGTTAGTGGCTGAGAAATGGAAATTGTATTTTCCAAGGAGGCAGAATGGAATATTGGGGTTGGAATAGTAAATTTGGGCTCAGAAATTAGGAAAGAAAGAAGCTAAAACATATAAAATCTGAACAAATTCCGTGAAGTGCAGCCACAGTACATTAATTACATTAAACCAAGATTTCTAATTCTGACCTGAAACAATCAGTTAGATACCCTGCCACAGCACGTCCCATACCACTTCCCACTCTACTCTACATGAAAGACAACACCCAGCTGTTGCTCTTAATACTTCATTAGCTAAAGTAGCAGCTGTCAGCCTGAAAAGGTTTCAGCCCTGCTGATTGTAGTTGTTAACATGATTCTGTTTCAAATGACTCAGCCCAGTTTTGCATGTTTGTTTGTTTAGACTGGAAATTACACATCTGAAAGCTGGCATTAAAACAACAAGATTAAGATTGAAAACCGCAGCTCTCTGGGAGATTAATGCCAGAATTGCACAGAAGTTTCCTGATGAGCAATTCACCAGAACAGCAGTCCAACTGGGCAACTTGCAAGAGCAAAACTACAGGTTGCTGGTGCAGAGTCAGGTGCCTGTTCCCTAAACATTAGAAGGTTCCCCAACCACTCGACAGGGGTTTTGTGAACACCTTGCTAGAGTCTGATTTAGGTGCTCCTGTCCATGCAAGGTGCCTGATTCTTCAGACAGGTGGTTTTAAAGGGTGATGAAGGATAAGGATAAGTATATGTGCAATTCCAGTTAACTACCAAGGGCAGATGTGCTATTTAGCAAACTAATATATGCATACTAGAATTTTTTCTGTCCTTTCCCTCCCTATAGGGCTCACTTGGAAACACAGCTAAAATCAGGAGTTAGAGATTTACCTTCTGATCTGCAACAAGAGATGCATACATTTATGAACTGACTAAGACAACAACAAGCACTTTGTGCATATGGAATTTCATGTTTATTTTAAGTGCAGTTGTGTAACAGTTGCATCAGTAGGACAAGGTGATATTAGGGTCCATGTCACAAGCTGCACAAGCCACCAATTTTTCCAACAGAATTGTGGAAAAACCTTCAGAGAAAACAGGATCATGACTGTACATATCAAGTAACCTTTTCTTTCTCCCCTGCAGTATCTCAAAGCAGATACTACAATCCCTCCTTAGTCCAAATTCAGGAATATCACACCAACTACTGCTGTTGGTTGGGTACCTTTAAACTTCATACCTTGCTACTTTTTAGGTTTTGTGCATGATTAACCCACAAATCCTTCATTTTCTACCAAAATAAAGTGGAAAAATAACACTGATTTATCATGAAAGATGTTCCTTCAAGTTCTGCTGGAGAACAATTTCATTTAATTAGATTGTTTCTGTAGTTGCTATCTTAAATAAGATCTATACAAGGAGACAACCTCTTAACTTTACATTATAAAGAAATGTGTAACTCCCATTAGAAATAGTTCAACTTTTCTAAGAATTAAAAATCCTTTGCAAAAATGATTTAACAAATATTTAATACTGTTTCTCAAATTTCAATTATAGATGAAGGTCTCAGTCATATATTTTTCTATGAGAGAGAGAGAGAGAGAGAGAGAAAAAAGCAGCTCAATAACTTTTCAAGTAAAATTTGGAGCATTTATTTTGTATTATTTCAGTAAAAGTATGCTACTGTTGAAAAAAAATGGCTGGAGAAAGAAGGCTGGCAAGCTCCTGGATGGAGTTGACAAATGTGTTTTAGGCTGATGGATGAGCAGGGGGAACTCTCAAGACTGCTATTCCAATTCAATTCATTAAACTTAATGGAAGAAACCCCAGCCAAGGCATGAGCTTCCCATTCATCATGCATACAAAACCCCAGGTATGTTCCCACTTGCTCTTGTACTGGGAGTTTTCTTCAGAAATAAGCAAGCAGAAGACATAGCTAAACTCATAGGTTTGATTAGATTGTTTTTTACAATAGCAACAATTTTTAATATAGTGCGTATTTAATTTCAATTTTAAAAAAAAAAAAAATGTCAAGCACCTTTTTTTTGCATCAGACAAATAAAGATAAAAAAATTCAGATAATTATTTGTTAACAAAAGTGATTCTCTGAAAATCTTATTTGTGACATCACAGTTAATAGTAGCTTCTTACTTCTAGTTAGTATCCAGTAATAATGTAATGGCACAAGAAGTGCTGCAGTAATTATTCATTATACTTAATGAGGTAATGATTCTGTCAACCCCACACATGCTGAGAGATAATTTATTGTGTGTGGTGTCCTAATAATATGAAAAAATTCTTTTACAGATAAAGGTATGACTCAAACTGACTGAAATTCTTGAATGATTCCCTAAATAAACAGGAAAAGTCAGTATAAATAATAGAAGCCATGACAGGATTTTCATCTTACAAATAATGACTTTGGCTGTTCAGACTCAAAAATGTATTATTCATATCAGAATTCACTTACTGATAGGAACACACATATTCTTGCAGAGTTATAAACAACAAACCATTTTTACTTGCTTGTATCATCATTACATGATTACTTTGAGACCGCTGTCTTTTAGATTTTGGGTTTTTTTCCTCTGTATGACAATCTCCCTTAAGCACACTTTAATTAGCAATTTTTGATCTAGACTAGTCCCTGTTGAAAGTAGGGCAAATGCAGCCTTCTCTGGCTTGCTGTGTCTACAGTTTGGGGCAGGGAAGCAGAGACATTTCTGAAAGACAGAGGATTACCCATTATCATATTAGAAAAATGTTTTTTGTTTATCAACACCATCTTGTTAATGACTGTGGAGAGTATTCAGATATTCTCAAGATTGACATCCATCCTCATTACAATATTAGTGCAAATCTATCCTCTTCTATCAGGACATGCTCTAACATTTCAATTTTGCCTATTGCACAGAAGTAATTATTTATTTATAGAAAATTTAGCAAGAGTACACAATTCCCCTGCTAAATAACTAAACTAGAAAAAACTAAATACTGGTTGCATCTTAAACTAAAAGTATAGAATAATACTTTTTAGAGTCTTTATTGCTGAGAATAAACTTTATTGATAAGGGAAAGCAGACAGATTATGGTTCAGACCTTGCAGCAAAAATTGTTCCTTATCTGCTCTGAGGTTTTCACAGGAAAGCACGTTCTAGATGAAGTATTTATCAGTTTTTCTTCAACTGGTTATCAGTTAAGTATGAAATTGAATTGTATGTTTTGAGATGATGCCAAAAGTAAGGTAAATTTCAAGATTTGTAATACCTGTTGAGATCATATATATATGTGTGTATATATATATATATATATATATATATATATATATGATGGTATTGGTTGCATTGGTCAATGCAGTGCATAAACTTTGCATGCTTTAGGAAAATTAATTAAGACTGCATATTTGCCTTTCTGGAGTCATAGCCCTCTTGCCGTGATTATATATCTGGCTGTCATGAAGTCACACTTTCAGAGATGTCCTTTGCTTTGTGGAGAGATAAACTGCATGATCTAATAGGTTATTTTCTATTCCTAACTTCTATGGCTCAATGAACAATAAATAATATTACTGTGTTTATGTAATGTCTTCTTCCAGCAATAAAATATTGCCCACAAGACACAAACATCACAGAGATTGTGATATAATCCCTCAAATGACCAGAAATGATCAATATATCAAACACAGTATAATTTTTTTCTGTACTGTGGGCCATATGTAACATTGCAGCTTCTCAACATATCAATTTGGTTTACCCCACAAATTAAAAAAAAAACCAAAAACATAAGAGTGATAAATCCTACAAAGAGAATCTTATAAGCTAAGACTCTTTTTTTTCTATTTTCCTTCACAAAACACATTACAGATAAGCATCTCTGTTGGAGACCAAAGAAAATAATTTGGTCCCAGCACATTTACAGTGTTAAAGGCAGAATATATACTCATAGCTTCCCAAAAGCACACCTAGTATTTTATCTCATGTTCCACAGTTGCAGTCTGAATTTGGATAGGTGCCTGGAGAAACTAAATGTTTTCCCCAGTGATGATAAGCTGAAGCAGAAGATAAAAATTATGTATTTGAGAACAGCAGAGTACCCAATTAGATGGCTACATTGGTCAGATATGTGTTTATGAGGATGCTGGGTTTTTGTTTTCACGTGCCTTACTTAGATCTGTCCCCTCAGACAAATCAGAAATGTAATACATGGAGTGCTTTTCTATTTAGAGAACAATAAAAAAGAACAAAAATACTTGCAATTCATACTGTTTAGCAGTTAAATGAAGTATCTGAATTGTTCTGGAAAAATAAATGTATTATCTCATTTTTTAAAGATACAGCAAACATGGTAATAAGGTTCTCATTATTATCACAGTCACCAAAGCTTTTTTAATAATTCCTGGATGAAGTCCAGGGAAAAATCTATACTGTTTCTTCTACCTCACTGTGCTAGAATAAAATGTATGGCCAGGCCCCTTATCAGCCATGTAATCAAAAGAAAGTATTGTACCAGAAGCTCTTTATAGTTTCAGGTGCATTAAAAAAAGAAAAGTGCATTAGTTCCCAGCTCTCCAAAAGGTCAAGGTTCCCAGAAAAAGAGCTTCTTCATTATTTGTGAAATATACAATAGCAAAACTTAAGCTACAGAAAGCAATGTGCTAATATTGCCAGTAAAATGTCAAGATTCCTTCATAATAAAGCAATTTAAACCAACAGATTTATTTACTTTTGCAAATTAATTTCAACCTTGGGTTGCAATACAGGGTGGTGTACATATTCCCATAAATATGTGATAGTTTAAAACCAAGCTATATAATTTATATATAATAAATTTGAAAATGTTTTCATATTTTAAACAGAAAATTTCATCATTGTCCTTCCCTAAGCAAAATTTAAATTAAAGAAACTTCATTTAATGATTAACCAAATATCAGATAATGAAACAGGAACACCAAGAAAATCCATTAAAAATTGCATTATAAGTAATGAAAAGGAGATAAAAATTGAATGCATAATTTTTTTTTATTTCTCCAATTATTAACCCACCTCAACTAATTTCCTAGCCCCAGCAGAATAAAATATTCTTTCCAGTGGCATAACTCCTGATGGACTTCATCTTTATACCTATCTGAACACTCTTATTTCTACTGTCCTCAACAATTGCTCATACTAAATGTTTATAAGATAATGAGACAAAAGTTTCTCTGCTCCATATCCTCCTGATAAAATTATTCAGAATACTAGAAGTATTTTCTCCTGTTGAATAATGACATAAATTCATGGCCATGTGTAGTAACACCAAATCAGAGTTGAAATGCTCATTCTCAGCTCTGCTATGGACTTTAATTTGAGAGCAGATCAGTTTAGATCACCAAACTCCACTTTTAGAATTCAGTAATAATAACATGGCCTCGCTTTCATTTTCATTTTCATGTTTTATGTAGACTCTATACTCTTACACATTCACACTCTATTAATACAAAACTAGGTAATTTTTATACACGTCCCATGCTAGTTTAATGGAGACTCAAATCTATATGTATGTTCCGTGTAGCACTATAATTTAAAAATTATTACTTCAGTCTACTTAAGACTCACCTTAGGCCTGAACTTTGCCAGCTCTAAACCATGGAAGTCTAAAACAATCCGGCTTTATGACTTGTGTAGCCTACCTATGCCAGATTCAGTAGAGTCATTGCATAGCCTAAAATTTCCATCAATGAATTAGTTGATCATAAATTCTTTTGTTCCCTGGATATAGTTATTTATCTCCTATTTGAAACAACATCATAATCCTAATAAACTACTAATAAAATGGAAAAGTCTAAGAAGTCTATTTGAGTAGAAATACTGAATTATCTTTACGTAAGCAAGATAAATTTGTGTGTTGACAATGGCAAAAATGTACAGTTATATTTTCTATTCATATTGATTTTAAATTTCATTTGTTGTTTCCAACTGAAAAACAATCTTATTGAGAAAATGAACAAAGTTTACACTAGCTTTGAAAATTAGTAGACCACTAACAACTGATAACTCCAGTGATTCACCACTGATAACTCCAGTGAATCAAGCCACACAGCTCCATTCTTATGTCCTTATTTTCAAGATGATGGATTTTCCCTTGAATTTTTGTAGCAGTTCATAAGCTGAAGTTAATCTTATAGCATCTTTTCCAGTATTTTATTCTGAACTGTAAAGATGACAATATTCTTCAATATTACAAAAATACTTATTTATATTAGTTCCAGTCTTCATAAGCCAAAAACAACAGGCCAAACAAAGTTTGACAAAAAATCAAGGGACATGCATGGTAATACAGATGTTACAGGAAAAGAATTATGGTGAGAAAGTAGAGAAAAGGACAGATTTCACAACAAAGAGAATTTGAGGAAGCGTGTAAAAATACCTACAACTAAAAGATTGGTCAAATATAAAAAAAATTAATTAATTCTTGGACTTGACTGTTAAATCTTACAACTGAAATGTTCTTATTTTCTCTTTAAACTTTATCTGGCCATTTATTTGACTAAATGACAAGTAATGCATGAGGTAACTGGCAATATAACTGTGTGGAAATATTAGCAGCAAAGGGGAGCACAATTGCATAAAAGTGTTCATAACAAACCCACATTGGGCAGCTAGGAGCATATCTGGAACAGCACTTCAGACCAAAAGAAGGAAAAACCCAAAATGGACTCTTTTTAGAGGGACTCTATATCAGAGTTGCTGACTATAAAATCCTCAGCATCATTCACAGAGTGGTTGCACTTCCTGCCACTTCCAGCCAAGCAGACTACGCTGACACAGTAACTTGCTCCTACAGATGTGGAAAGGTTCACATCCAAATTCAAAACACACTATCATGAGGAAAATAGCTTTTATCTGGCTTCCTTTGAAGGCAAGACATTAGCAATTAATTCAGTCTTGCCTTAGCTACAGTATGGATTTCTTTATTTCCTTTCCAATACTTCCACTGAGTCTGTGATATGGGGTGGAGGGGGGGGAATAAATTCTTGGAATCAAGTAAGACTTATCTGCTGTTAGGAAGAGAAATTCAGAAGAAAGAAAAGAGAAGGAAAGAGAGATACTATTTCATACAACATCTGTTAATGTACATATTTAGGGTGCATTCCAATCCCTGGTACCATGCAACAAAGCAAACCATTTTTAGGGAAAATTTAACACTGTAGCACTGTGGTAGCATTATGCTAGAGAATTCTTTGCAAGAGAATTCTTTGCTGGAAATATTAGGTTTTATCTCCAGAGATATGATTGTTTCTTGGCTTTAGAGAAGGCAACATCAAACATCTTTACACTTGAGGTAGAAGTTAATGAGATGCTTTTTAATCTCATTTCCCAGAAGGAATCTCATTCTAGTCACAGGCCAGCTCTTTCTTGAATTCTGTCTTTCAAAGAGGTAATTTTTACACCTGCAGTTCTATCTTTGCTGCAAAAAGAGACATAGAATCATAGAATCTTAGAATGGTCTGAATTGTAAGGGACCTTAAAGATCATCTAGTTCCAAATCCCCAGACACAGCAGGGACACCTTCCACTAGATCATGTTGCTCAAAGACCCATCCAACCTGTCCTTCAACACTTCCAGGTATCCATACTTCAAGTATCCATAACTTATCTGGGCAGCCTGTTCCAGTGCCTCACCATGCTCACAGTAAAGAATTTCTACTCAACATCAAACCTAAACCTACCCTCCTTCAGCTTAAGGACGGTAGGTTTAAGTTTGATGCTGAGTAGAGATTCTTTTGAGTAGAAGGAGGCTACCCTTGTCAGCTTAAGATCACTCCCCCTTGTCCTGTCGCTACAAGCCTCTGTGAAAAATCTCTCCCAGCTCTCTTGTAGGCCCCCTTTAGGTACAGGAAGGTGCTATGAGGTCATTCTGGAGCCTTCTCTTGCCCAGGCTGAGCAAGCCCAACTCTCTCAGCCTGTTATCATAGGAGAGGTGCTCCAGCCCTGTAATCATCCTCATGCCTCTCCTCTGAACTCACCACAAGAGGTCAATGCCCTTCTTATGTTGGGAGCACCAGAAGAGAACACAATACTCTAGATGGGATCTCATGAAAGTAGAGTACAGGTGGAGAATCCCCTCTTTTGACCAGCTGGCCCTGCTACCTTTGATGCAACCCAGGATGCAGTTGCTTTTCTGGGCTGTGAGCATGCATTTTTGGGTCACAATGAGATTCTCCTCCACCAACACCCCCAAATCCTTTTCTCCAGGTCTAGTCTCAATCCATTCTCTGCCCAGCCTGTATTTGTAGGGCTTGGGATTGCCCTGACTGAGGGCAGGACCTTGCACTTGGCCTTTTTGAACTACAGGAGGTTCACATAGACCCACCCCTCAAGCTGTGACAGTCCCTATAGATGACATCCATTCCTTCCAGTATGCTGACTGCTCTACACAGCTGGATGTCACTGGCCAGCTTGCTGAGGGGTGCCCTTGATCCACTGTCTGTGTCACTGACAAAGATGTCAAACAGTGCTGGTCCCAGCACTGGCCCCCAAGGAACACCACTCATCACTGCTCTTCACTTCAGCATCAAACAATTGACCACAACCTGAGTGCAACCATTCAGCCAGGTCCTCATCCATGCAGTGATCCATCTGTCAAATCCCTGTCTCTGCAGCTTATAGACAAGGATGTTGTACAGAACACCCATATGCTTTGCACAAGTCCAGGCAGATAACATTGGTCACTCTTTCTTCATACCGATGCTGTAACCCCATCATAAAAGCCACAGAGTTTGTCAGGCACTATTTGCCCACAGCAAAGTTGTGTTGACTGTCACCAATCATTTCCATATTTTCCATATGCCTTTGCATAGCTTCTAGGATGATCAAGGCACTGATTTTTCAAGGCACTGAAGGTGAGACTGATTGGCCAGTAGTTCCTCAGGTCTTCTATATTTCCCATTTTAAAAATGGCAGTTATGTTTCCCCTTTTCCAGTCAGTGGGAACTTCCAGGGTAGTCAGGGGTACAAAGGTAGAAATAAATTGGAAGTTGTCATCACAAAATCAGGTACTAATTTGAAGAAGGAGTGAGAGAGTTTGTTTTGGAATTCCATGGAAAACCAGAAATGACAGAAACAGCTACTGTTGTAATATGCCATCAGAAAAAAACATCAGAGCTCACTCACACTTAGGGGCCTCACTTCAGGACCAGAATACAAGTCAGGAACCCCTCAAGAGCAGAGCACAAAGAGCCAAAGGCTCCTAATCTTTATCCAATGGTTAGGGAAAAAATTTCCAATGATAAATGTATCCATTGGTCATCAACAGAGAGGAAGGTACAAAGGAGCATGGTCACTCCAAAACACCCCACAGACAATTCTGTCTCTGTGAGAGTTCAGATCAGGAAGACACCCATAAGCTCTCTTAAAATATGCATACTCTGTAGATATGTGCCTTCAAACAAAGACTGTGCTGTGACTTCAGAATTTTCAGTACTTCAGCCTACCATTCTTCACCAAGAAACAAATCTTTTTAGTGCATGCATCAGCCACTGAAGTATTGACAAAGTAAAGATGGTAGAAATCATCTGTGCAATTCTGGCACATGAGCCTTATCATGTGCACTGTTTACCTGAAGAATCCAAGTACTTATTTAAAAGATTAAAGACTCCAGGATTATAATCTAAGTTAGGGGTCTGGATTCCCATCACTTCCTGGCTTTCTGGCTACTCCTCTTTGCAGAATGAGTCACTTTGCACAATCCTAGACACTATCTATTTCTCTCAAATATGAGAAAAGTATTTAATGGTCAGAGCTGCAGCGGTTCTCAGAATTTATGAGTGAGAATATCTGCCTACAGAACATTGAAAGGAAGAAATAATTCATCAATGCCACTAACTTCTAAGTCTTGGTTTGTATCCAAATTTTTCATCTAAGTTTGTTAGAGTTCAGCCTAAGACTTGAGCAGAAACACAACTGATGTGTTAAAAGAGAAAAAGAAATATTGGCTGCTGCACTGTGTACGTGAAAATTCTATATTGACCACAGGTAAGTATTTTGCAATATAAAATTCAGAATACATCATTGGTTTAAAAAAAACCCAAAAAACTTGTATTCAGACTGGAGAAATCCTCATGCTAAACATCCTAGAGGCTTAAAAGTTTTATTTTTAAAATCCTCTGCATCTCATGGAATGTTTTTTTCCTAGTGTCCCAGAAATCTTAACAATGTGCAGTCACCGATTTTTTCGTGTTTATTGTCATCATTTCCCTCCCATGATGATGTTAAGAGAGCTGAAATACTATCCTACTTGTTATTTCAATTTGTGAATTAGGATAGAAACATGTTACAGCAAAGCCAGAAAGAGTTATTTGTTTTTCTATTTCTTTTTGTATAAATCTCTTCCTGTCTGAGGTTTAAGTTTACCTCCATTTCTTACATTTTCCTGAAAGAAACAAAACATAATTAATGGAATATGAGCACCTATTATGAAAGCAGTGTAAGGTATTTTAGAGGAGCAGCAGATAATAGCTATCATAAATTAAGCTAGGTAGGGAACACTTTGTTTTGTTTGTTTATAAAGATATTCAGCTAGAGATTTGTCATGAAAAATATTAAAAAACCCAAAATACATTGCCTTCAGTTTTTGAAAGGTCAGGTATAGCAACTGTTGTCCACTAGGGAAAGAACTCAAACAAAGAGATGTTCTGAAGATCTGCTCTGCAGATATTTTTTTTTTACATACTGAAATTAGCATAACACTGTGATAGAAAAGCTGAATCCTGCCCTGAGATAAAATCAAATTTTCTACCTGCCTCAAGGGAAGAGATCTGTTCTTTGAAATGAACCTAACAATGGTAAGAGCTGCCCATTATTACAAACATAATAAAATGATTATGCAACTACTTCACTGAGGATTTCAGTCAGTCACAGTCTTTGAACATCCCACAAAAATTATTAGCAGACTTAGGGTAGCTAACTCTGTGGATTTCCACCATATTGACTAACCCAGACTAAGTTCTGTGGAGAATGAGAATAGATTCTATACATCATAGCTGATTTAGAAAATCATGAAACACTGGAATTGCAGATAGATGATTTGAGCTGCAAGTGTCCTACTAGATATTTGTTCTATAAAATCTCTGTTGGTACGTCCAAGACCCATAACCTCTTTACAAAGCTGGCTCTCAGTCTCATTGAAAACAAGTTGAAATAATGCCAAAAGATAAACTATTAAAATCTAACTTTTCTTTAAAGTGGCCTAGTTTCAAAAGGTCCAGAAGAAAACTTCCTAGTAAAAATTAAAAATCAAGAAAAAAAGAAAACTGTTTATTACAATTCACCATTCATCTCCATGGTCTGATGTGGACAAAGTTTCTTTCAGATTGCTCTTTTTCAGGCATTGAAACCTCATGAGAATAAATGTGCAACTTCAAAATTAAAATAAGGTATTTTCTATGAGAAACAAGACATCCAAGAGACTACCTCTCAAGCTGAAAACTGATCACTCTGATCCAGCTACCAAGAAGATGCTCAATACATATAGTATAGTTAGTTATAACTCTCCAGTGTTAAATTCATCTAAGATTAATTTCAAAGGTTAATGCATTCTTATTTGCCAAGAGCTAGTTGGGTATTTCATTCTGGAATAGTTATTGGTGAATAAGGAATTAAAGCTATTGCAAAAATAGTATAGTTATACGAGAAGACTGTTTCATCATCATCATTTTTCATACTAATTCACATTGAGAGCTGAGTTCTAATAGTAAATGGCCATGTTAATCATAGAAGTTTTTTAAACCTTTGTCAGACCTTTACATTTTCTGTATTTAAAAGTAACTCTCTGACTTCAGTCACTGTAGTTTTCTCAGAATTTTAGATCTAACTGGAAATAGGTTCATTGATTTACCATGATGAGAAACTAAATACTAAAAAAAATCTGAACATCTCATGTTCCAAATAAATTTTCTTTTATTATTTATTTAGTCCATATATGTAACCTGACTTTATCAGTAAAGACAAAGGGGAATTTCACTAACTGCAGTTATCTACAGAACACTGAATTACTTTTTATTTGGTGCACAAGGAATCATGGTCATGGGTGGAGAAAGAAGAAGCCAAGGCAAAAGAGTTCTTTTCAGATCAAGGAGTTAGCGTGTTTCTGAGGAGCAGGCCAATCAGTGGGATGGTGCCATGGCTCAAGGGTGAAATGTGAAGAGTATAATGCTGCCTCTTTTTGAAAGTGAAGCCTTCCTAAAGAAATATTCCCTCTAACCTGGGAAAGACCTGACTGAATCAATCAGTTGCATAAAGAAGCTGGGTTCCTGAAGAATGAGTGCAGAGCCTGCCCTGACAAGGAGAGAAGTTGATGACCCCACACCAGGAATGCTCTGATGTATCTGAAAGTGAATTTCATGCAAAATGCATAAAATGCAGAAGATCTACTCTTTCCTGGACAAATTATAACTTACTTAAGACTGAAGTATGAGCACTTCAAAAACAGGGACTATGGAGAGGATAGAAGAATATTTGCAATTAAATTCTCCATTTGCATATAAGCATTAAAAATCATATTTCCACAGACTAAGAGCATTAATCTTCCTGGACAAGTGAAATTCTATTTTATATATGCAAGAGATATAATTACACAAAGAACCAAATGAAAGTACAGATATATGTATGGTATCACTCTTCTGGAGGTGGTGAAATTACTTTCACCCAAATTCTTAACGTGTAAATGTGGTTTATCAACAAAACATGTTTATCAACAAAAGAGGCATTTTGCATATATCTCCAAAGTCAGCAGACAACAACTGTGGTAACTACTCCATATGTCTTTCAGATTGTAATTGAACTGTCGAGAGTAATGAATGAAGCATGGAATAATGTGCATCCAGTTTGCCTTTGTTTATTCACACTGTCAGCCCGACTTTGGTTCACTTTTACAGGCAGATTTCTCTATTAATGTCCATACAGTTTCTTTCAAGTTTAACTTCCCAATGCCTAGCACTCCTTCAGGCACAAGACTCATTACAGCACTAGACTAATAATTGAAGTGTTTTTCTTTCTGTCATTTTTCTGTGTAAATAAATAAATGGAACAACTTTAGAGCACCATGAATTACGTTAATCATAATACGCACAACTTTTCTCCTCACAGTAGCTTAATCTCCTCATTAAGTTCAAATATGAAACATTAGCCAGCAAAAATTTGCTTTGAACAACAATTTAAACATGTTCTGAAATACATGAGAAAAAGAGGGAGAACTGGCTTTTATTTTCCATTCCAAAATCTATCATGCAAAATGTCCTTCCATGCAATAAATGTTGTCTATGGTGTGATTTATTCCACATAAGTACATAGAAAATTCAACCTTAAGTTCTATTTCTTAACAATATTTTGTAATTAACACAGACATACAAATGTATGTTTACTAAGGGTATTTCTGGAATCTTAATTTGCCCTACATAAACAGAAATTCCAGTAAAACTGAAATATATGTCCATTTCATCCTTTGAACATGAACCAAATCTCAACAAAGTCAAGAGGAAACATCTGTGGGTTTTCAGCAATCTTCTGAAGTTTAATTGAGCTTGTAGAGATCCACTTGGGCCTTAGAGGGATAGAAAACTATCACTCTCACTCTAAATGCATATGTTCCTAGAGCAATAAAAATTTTCTGCACATTCATAGTTCTAGTCTTCCAGACAAATATTATATTGTCTGGCAGTTTTTATGTATAAACATAAAACAGCAGACAGTTTTATCGCATGAACAACCTTACTGAGAAGACTAAGAATAAGCCAGGACTGTTCCCCTCTCAGTAAATATCTCCACAGCTGAAAACATAAGATTTCTATTCTTGCAAGCATTCATTTAAGGATAATGCTTTGTAACAATTTTAAAAGCACATACCTAAAGGGGAAAAAACCTAAACAACCAACCAAAAAAACCCCTCAAACCACAAACAACAACAACAACAAAACCCCACAGTGTATCCTTTCCTTACAAAGCTTAGGTTATTACATAATTACTGGTTTTGACAAACTTTAGTTGATAAAACTGAATGGGAAAATGTTTGCATGTGTCTATGTATTTGTAGATGTATATTCACATCTATAAATTGGTTCTATCTTATGCTTGATGAATGGCTGAGATCTAAATTTCCAGTCTCCATTATTTCTTATTAAATATAGCATCTGAATGATTAGGTCATCTTTTTTCTCTACAGAACCAATCACGTGCTTCTTCCTAACAGCATGGATTGTAAAGTCAGGGAATGCAGTGTCTCTTTTGAATTTCTGAAGGAATCTGCCATTTATCTAGATGTAAGCAGTCCTGTGTCACTCTGCATGTCCTGTATCACCAGCCTCATTGATTAGGGCAGGAATGCTTGGTGTTTATCAAATTCCATGTGAGATTCAGATTATTCATATTCTTCTGCATTATATGATGGAGGGTAGTTCTAGCAATGTTCTAACCTCTCACCCTCCCTAAGCACAGCTACAGAAGTTCAGACCGTTCTCTCCATTCATGGAGAAGCCCAAAAGAAAGCAATTCACCCTAACACAGATGTGTGAGATCAAAATTCCACAAGAAAGATCTTCTAGAGTGAATGGGCTGATTCCTAAGTGGCCATCTAAATCAATAGTTTGCACTATTGCTACAGGTCAAGGAGTCAGGTTAACAATAAGAAAGTTGCGTTCCAAATTCACAGAAAATTGCCATGTACTTATCTGCCAGATAAGGTCAGGGTGCATTCTAAAAATCATCCAACAAAGCAGTATAAGATAAGCCCCCTTTATCCTAGAACAAAAAAGATCTTTTATTTGACAAGTCACTAAGCCTCGTGTTATGTCATCTTCTTGTGACCTATCTTAGACCATGCAGCGCGTTCCACAATTTCTAGGAAGAGTGCCTGTGGTTCATGATGATTGAAGAGCACACCTTGTGTCTTGCCAACTCCAGGGAAAATACAGAATCAAAATAAGAACTTTTTAAAAATAAAAAGTAATAAAAAAAGAACAACTTCCCACCTGAAGTAAACATCAATAAGTATAAAACTTCCCTGAATAAGAAATAATAGGACAAAACACGTAGAAGAGTACACCATTACCTGCGTAAGGCACAAAAGAAATATTTAAAATTATCCAGAAGACTGAAAGGAGTTGGAGGGTTTAGAGCTGCACCCTGACATTTTATAACATGCATACTTCACAAGAAAGAAATAAAATATGAATATGTGCCTGTAGGCACTACAAGGGCTAGAAACGGGTATGAATGCTTGTGCACATATGCTACTAATGAGATAAATGCAAACAAGATTATCACTTCAACAAAGAAATGTCACACCTGATAAGGATGTTGAAAAAGTAACTGGACTGGAAAATGTTCATCTACTTTTGAGACACCTGTGATTGACAGGTGATGCTGAAATCTGGATGAAAAATATCATGAATGTTTTGTGCTAATGGTTTGTTATGTGACACTCTTACCACTGATTACAAGTAAGAAGCAGGATTAGCAACTCAGCTTGGTCCTAAGTATATTATGCTGCTAGAAATAACACCTCTGTGTAGTACAGTGACCTGATTCCTGGCTTTGCAGGAACAGACATGCCACTCAATAAAATAAGCAAAAGGAAATACAAAATGAAGGAGGGCAATAAGCCCAAAAGGAAATCTCAATGTGCCAGTGGGAATGCTCTCAAAATTGTGCAACTAAAGTTGTTAAAAAATTAGCAACCAACAGGTATACAACCTTATTCTCAACTGAATACATAGTGTCCTTGGTCCTACAATTGGGATCTGGCAAAAAGATTTCAGCAGCAGGTTCTTCTACAGCTGCCAACACATTAGATCCCTACCACATATTCCAAGCAAGTGGTGGGTGAATCTGTATAGTCCTGTCCTAGAATTCTTCAGTAACATGGTCTGGATAACAGTGTCTGGCAAGGTAAGAAAGTAAGTGTAAATAGTTACAAAAGCAGCATGAATGTTTGCAACACATGAACAAAGTCAAAATTGGGTTTTGTTTTAGAAAAGATCTACACTATGTTCTTCACAGGGGTGTGGCAGAATCATTGCCGCTACATGCTGTGAGTAGCCTGCCTCAGGTAATGGACAGGCAATACAGAGTTGAAGTGGTAGAGATACACAGGCCAGGGGTGCACAAGTGCACCTGTGCTGTGCTTTCATCAAAGTGTGTGTGCCAAGGGATTGTGGGAAGTGGCTAAGGTTCACAGGAAGTTGGAATACCAATGTCTCCAACAGGAGTCTTGTGTAAATAGGGGAAACTGCACGACAGTGGGGTTGACACAGGGCAGGGTTAGAGCTTTCCAGGATTCAGTATAGAAAGGTGGTTTGAAAACTGTACCTGTACTTTAATAAATTAAAATGTCTGTTATTGGGGTTTATCTATTGCATTACTAATACTGATCCTGAAGATGCAGTTCACTGATTTTTTCATTAACCATATGTCTAATAAAACAAACTGCCTCAGTCCTTATCTAAAATATGTGTGTTGAGCAGCTTTTCACTGCAACGTGAGGTGCTATTGCTATGGTTCTGACTCCATAGCACTTGCAAATGATTCTAAATTATTGCAGAGACTCAGGCCAAGCTTTTTGGAGCAGCAGCAGAATCTTGTTCCAGACTTGCTGTTATCTTATTATGAGTCCTGAATTTCAAAGAACATAAGAGAGTTTAAATAACTGTTTTCATTTCAGAGAATTGGGAAAAGCAACTAAATCTTTACAAGTGGCCAAATTCAGTAAAAGTAAAAAGTTTGGGGAAAACTGCAGCTCTTAACATACTTGAACCTGAGATACCATCTTTGGCTATGAATGGCAAAGCACAGTGCTATTAGATTTCACAGCTTTCTTTTAAGCATGGAACACGAAATAAATTTGGGATTGCTTAGTCTCCTATAAAACATCCTAATGCAACATCTAGAGGAAAAGTTGTCATTATTTCTTGCTGTTGGCTCCAAAACAAAAGACCAGAAGACACAACAAATTCAGGAAATCAAGTGAACTGATTAATCGAGTCAGTCATTCTGCTCATTATTACACAACAAGAATAAGTAACTTGCACTAGTCCTTCCCTTAATGTTCATATCTGCAACAGCACACAATTGGTATTTTTGTAATTAGATAAGTATGCTTTCTAAGAGCTGGTGAAAGTGTCAGAAAGTGTCAGTACAGCTGTTCTTTGTTCCCCCTAGTCAAGAAGTATGTTGACTAGCTGCTGTCAGCTCCAAGACACAGCAGAACTCTAATTATATACTGGAATATTAATAGGTGCACTAAAGACAGGTATGAAACTTCTCATAACCTTCTGTAGACACATGAAAATAATTTTAATTGATACCTTGAACTCTGTTATGAATTGACAATGGAACTTAAAGAAAAGTTTTGTGATTAACTTTATGTGCAACCGAGCTTCTTCTGAGCTGTTTCTTCAGACCAAGAGGAATATTTAAAACAAAATGCATACTGGAGCAAGAACATTAGAGACAAATAATGTTCACCCAAAAAAAAAATCCTCTAGGAATTTTGATAGTGACTAAATTAAAAGGTGCACAGCATTTTATCTATGGCTAATGCATTTCTTGGTACAACTCTACAACCAAGGGTTTCCTGGAACAGAGTACATACATTCATTATCCTGAAGGATGGTGAATGTAAAAAGAACTATTAGGGATAAAAATATGTTTAATTATGTAAGTTAGGTAACAAATTTGTAAAACATTTGCATAATGACTAACTTAAATGTAAGGCTTCTACAAAACTCTTTAAGTCATTGGGAAGATTCCTTCCAACTTCCATGAGCTCTAACTCAAGAGCTTGTACAGATTACAGCATGTTTTCTACAACCTTGCTACTACAAAACACATAAGAAGAGGCAACCATAAACCACAAACCTTTTTGCTCACTACCATAACATGAAGCAGTGATTTTCTGCTGCACCAACCTTTGTCTTATTCCATCTGTTCCATCACACCTCCAGATCTGGAACCAACACAGGGAGAAAGGCCTGCTTAGTCAAAAAAAAAAGCAAGAGAAGAAGAAATATATGACAGAGTTGTGCAAGAATAAAAAAATTAGTATACAGCCTTAATTCAAAATAGACCTGGACAGCAAGGGAGTTTCCAGAAGACCTGATTGCACCTAACGATGGTGACAACTTCGGCATGAGGAAAAACTGACAAAACTCAGTCTTCTGATCCTTGTAAGACCTTTGTAATGGCAATCACTATCATTTATGTTCCACTGTACCCTACCTTAACACAACTACATTAAAAAATAAGAATAATTTAGTTGGTTTGGGGTTGTTGCTGTTGTACTTAGGGGTTAAATTTAGTACTTCAGAGTACTAAAAAGCTCTCTATTTTCTAACCAAATGATACTGAAAGTGCCCTAATAGAAAAAAGTTGTCTCATTATCACAGTGTTATGTGCAAAAACACCCACTAAACA
Organism: Emberiza elegans; assembly: GCA_024865655.1. NCBI lineage: Eukaryota > Metazoa > Chordata > Aves > Passeriformes > Fringillidae > Emberiza > Emberiza elegans. Next base: position 18,065,881 of record JALJVW010002597.1, on the reverse strand, counting down.
TTGCTTTGAACAAGATTTGGAGATGAGCAATTCTAACAGGCAGAATTGGAGCTGAAAGACAGGAAATAGCAAGAAATATCTCTTCTTGTTCATATTCTTCCCTTATAACTCTTATATTGACTTCTAGCCACCTGTCTAGAAAAATTTGTCCAAGAGATGGTATCAGTAGGACAGAACAACATGATCATATAAACAGTAGTGACAAATTGTTGGCATTGCTGTCAAAATCATTGTTAAAATTTATTTCCTCACACTCATCATTGCAGGTACCTGTATGAATCAACAGGACTATAGCTTTCCCAGAAGTTTTTAGTATGGACTATCACACAGAAGGATAAAGGTGTTTACTAAGTATTCTTGCATAATTTAGCCAAGGAGTGTTTGTTGTAAGAAGTAAGATGAAAAGAGAACAAGTAGGAAGGATGGTGAATTCCACCTCAACCTTTGGTACAGGCAAGAACATACTGAGTTTGCATGACAAAACTGAATGCAACAAAAGGACTGGTTTTGTACATCACACAATCAACCTTTTTTCCCTGAGCCTTAGGAAATCACCACTTGATCTGTCAAAGATCATAAGGCATTATTTAACATTAAATTGAAACTGAGCACATCTTGGGAGGAGAAACATTGTTACACTAATATGTGTTCTCACTCTGACATCCCCACAGAATGAGTACTTTCATAAGATGCTTTCAGAGCAGCATGTAAGTTCTCTTAAATTAACATAGAGGCTGTGTCTTTGGACATATTTCTCCCCATTTTTCTTTCCTTTTGGGAGATTGCTGTTCTTTTGAGTCCATTCTTAGAATATTGATGTCAGAGGCACAAGTGTTATTCTCAAGGTGAAGCATCCCAGTTCTCTCTGCTGTTCCTATCCTAGGGGAATAAATGAGGTCAGAGTCTCAGTGGAAACTCGGAGGGGAACTCAGAGTTTGAAGAATATTCCTTCTGTTTAGCAGACATTATAGAAAATTATCCAACTGAGAGAGTAAATGAGATACGATTCCTTTTGACAATTTCTATTTTTACTCTCTCATGGTAAGCAAGCAATTAGTTTTTACAAATAAATTAATTACTTGCAATTTGTTGTTCTGATCCTACCAACATTTCAGATGTCCAAAATTAATTTTCACCTGATGTAATCTGCACAGTTAATGAGACTATCCAAAGGGATTAAAAAGCTACCTTTAATGCTTCATCTGCAAGTCTTTATTTTGTATTTGAAATCAGCAGAAACTGAAGAAAATGTGGTACTAAAGGTCTGCAGCATTTACTGCCTATCTCTCAACAACACCATGGCAAATCATGCTAAGTGCCTTCAAATTCTATTGATAGAGAAGGGAATTCCAAATGAAATCTGTGAATACTCAGTGAAAAATTAGGGAGGATGTTGGAGGAGGATAACCTATAGGTAAGAATCTACAAAATACAGTTTTCAAAAACACCTTCAAATATTGAAAAACACAAACTGACCATCAGAGGGTTTTATGATAAAATTTGCATAACAGGCATCTGTGAATCCATTCTTTGTGTCATTTATACTGCAGGCTGACTAGCTCAGTGGCAGAGGTGGACAAATTCTGCTTATACACCTTCCTTACAAATCTTAATTTTCCTCTGTTTCCTAATTAGAAAAAAAATACTGAATTATTCATCATTTTTGCTGATTTTGCTTCTTGATTGCAAGGTACATTGTTGAAGAAAAAATTTGATCATCCATGGCGAAGTCAGCCAAATAATCAGGTCAAGAAATTTGTAAGTAGGGTTTGGGAAACTATAAATTTTCACAAGGAATTTGCATCTTCAACTATGCTTTGTTTAATGTTATGGTTCTTAACAGAATGTATCATTGAGCATTACTACTTCAAAGCACAGTGCTTCTAATGAACCTTTTTATTCTTTTAGAGGATGAAGTGTTTTCTCAACAACAAAGGAAATGTTGCTGACAGATGTGTGTGCTAATTACAACAGATTTTGTTTAAACCAGACATCCACCATCAACTGCAGAGACTTCACCTGACTGAGCAAGCAATATGCAAGCATGCAGAATTAATCACAGCAAACAGAAGAAGAATAATGGTGGACAGTAGACGCTGCAATATCAGTCCCATCAGCAGGGCTCCTTAGATGACATTAATGCTCTCAACAAAACAACAAAGTTTATAAGAGGCATCTGTGTATGACATCTGGAACAGATATGTCCTTCAAATCTTAAAATAAATTCAGGATCTAATCACATTAAAAAAAAAAAAAAAAAAAAAAAGGAGACAAAGTACAGACACACAAAAACTACAGAAAGAAGTCAGTCCTGGAGAAAGGACTTTGCTGTTAATTTAGCAATGCTATACGAGCAATAATAAAACTTCATAATGTATCACCTGGCAAAATGAGGTGACAGCAACATGCATATTCCAAAGACAGTATGATTAACAGATACAGTCAGAAAAGAAGAATAAAAGGAAAGGTCAGAATAAAATAAGTGAGATCCAGCTGAAATGCTCCTTGTAGTAGAAAAAATTTTTAAATCTCTCTTATGGCTTGGGGCTTTGTTATAAAGTCCAGGTTAACAACTCATGCTGTATATTTTTCTATCATGAATACACTTACTTGTTTCCTCTATCCAGCAACCTATTCTAATAATTGCTAAAAAATTGAAGTCTCTTTAAAAAGCCCACTACTGTTATATTTGGGATAAATTTTCCATCTATTTCAGAATATCTAATTTGAGGACTGAAAAACTGACAAATGGAAAGCATGATATTTATATCTTGCCACTTTATAAAATTACTTCAAAAAAGAATAAAAAGAAACTTTTTTTAAAATAAAAAGGCAACCCTATGAAAGCATAGCCAAAGAAAAAAGTATATTTAATTATTTGCTTTGTGTTCTGATGTTAGTTAAAGCAGTACAGCTGTTCTTTGTTCCCCCTAATCAGACTGCCTCTAACTGCAATCAGTTGCTCAATCTAATTTTGCTCACATCCAGGTCACACAGTTCAGTCTATCCAGACTCACACAGAATCCAATCTGCTGCACAGTTTTCATACAAAGCCCTACTGGAAGGATTAGCTAAATATTTTACCCTTAGAAAGAATGTGAATATCAACAGGTCTGTATTTCCACATCTGCTTTAGCAGTAACAGAAACTTTCAAGTAAAAGAAATTACTGAGATGGGTTGAAAAATTCTGATTACCACCTACAAAAACTCCCTCTTCATCTTCTAATGGCATGGCAGGGTCATTATGTTGGTTGGACTTTTCCTGCAATAATGAAACTCAATGAATGTAACCTTCAAACTTGTCTGTGGAAGTCCCACAGGGATAAAGCAGATCTGTATATCTGAGATTCACTGAGCTGCCCTGTGCAGAAGGACATCTCCGTGCATATGCAATTTGGAGACTGTGAATACTACGCCACACAGCTGGACCAAAGTACTATTGATTGACACCCAGTAGCAGAATAATGTGCTCTGGGAACTCTTCTCTGCAAGACACCGCCTTTTGCTAGTGAGGAATACCTTCAAAAAGTGGGTTCACTTCTAGTTATTGGTTTGTAAAATAGTACAACTTATCCATCCACAAAAAGTGAAAGATATCTTTTAGGAATTTCTCACACATATTGTACACTGCAGGATGGTATGTGCAGACTCATTTTCTTAAATACTTCCTGTGACCCTTTTGTAAAATTAGTTCACAGAAACCTACAAGCCCTTAAATAAACTTACCTATCTGAAACACTGGGCAAGTTTCAGACAACCTATGTGACAAAAGAGTTAACTGCTGAGCTTAAACAGCTGAATAGCAAACCTGAGAAGTGACATAAGCCGGTTACCCTAAGCAGACAAAGAAAACCCATATTCCTTATTTTTGGTAAGTGAAGGGAAACATCTGGACCTCAGAAGGTGAAGTGTTAACAACCAGACTGCACCAGGTTGCCTAAGAATACTTCAAAGGAAGCAAATGTGATAGGAGAGAACTAAAGGATGCCTGAGTAATGTTGGATAATCATGTTTAATAGTTTATTTCATCCATGTATAAACGCCTCAAAAATTCATAGAAATACATCCTTCCCATATGGCGGTAGCAGGGGGCATCTCATGATCTTGAAATAAATCTGTTGTAATTCCACCCTTGTGTCCTTTAGTCAAAAAACCATCCCAAATAGTTTTTGCAACACTGTATCAAACTTTTTTTAATGCCTGCGTTCTGCAGCCTCTTTCCTTCAGGTTGCTGTGACTATCACAGCTTAAAGTATAAGCAGTAATCACCATTTGCAAGTAGATGGCACATTATCACAGCATATTTATAAACAAAATGCACTTGAAGCATATGTCTCAGTCACACAGTAAGATGTCTGAGATCATTCCATACTGCAAATTAAATATAGCTTAGTTTTTTGTAAGTCACAGTGCTAGCAGTACTAGTAGAGTAGATGTGCTTAGCACACTTAGTACACTAAGCACTATTGCACATCTGTTACTGAGAAATTTACAAATGACACAATTCAAGCAATGAGCTGAAGGAAACAGATTCTGTGTCCTTTTATGCTTTAAAATAAAATCAAGATTAATTTCAGTAAAACAGAACATCCAGGAATGCATAATCAAAGAGCTTACTTTCTACCACATTGCTTACCATCTCATCCAAAAGGTAGAAGATTTGAATACAGATACTGCTGCTGCATCTCCATAATGTGCATTCTGTTTCAGTTTCATGAACCTTTTCCTAACTGGACACTGATGTGTACAAGAGCAATTACAAAGTTTATTTACCAATCATTTGAAGCAGAGGAAAGAAAAAGGAAAGTGATAATAAATTAAAAATAACAAGAACAATCTTATTAATGGAAGAGAATAACAGAGTTAAGGCTGGAAAAGGCCTCTAAGATTCTTGAGTCCCACCATTAATCTAACACTGCCTAGTCCACCACACAATATAAAACAAAACCACTATTAATGTCAAAAATTCCGGTACATGTGCTGGTGTCAAGGAACAATTTTGGTACAAGTGTGAATGTTTTTCCTTTGCAGCTTTCCTACAGCTTTCCTGGGTATACCCTTCAGTCTGGTATTGTTTAAATTTTGATTTAAACTGATTTTTGTAAGTTTAGGTTTATCTGACAGTCCATTAGCTAATCACATAAGGACAAGTCTCTCCATCATAGCTAAAGATGGCAATTATTGCACTCTTTTTTTCCTCTATCCTTCCAAAAGAGGTTTTGATAAACCACCCAGAATAAGCATGATTAGTCTGTCATTTGGCAGCCATAATGAACACAGTCTCAGTGGTCCAGTTTGGACTATTTCCTATTTCAATTTTTTGCTTTAATGAGGGCTTTCAATGCATTATTAATGAAGGTGTAGGGAATACTTTCCCTGCTGGGCACCAATTATGCCACTGAAAGACCTTTAGTGTCACCATATTTTTTGATAATTCCAAAATGGTGTGCATTCAAAATTGAAGCATCTGTGCCACAGACCACAGAGAAGTGTCATTGGATAAGTAACAATTCAGATTTTAATTTAAGTATTATTCTGAATCTAGGATATGCTATACTAAAGGCATAAATTCCAGATCTAAAGTTGTATAGATGATCCATCATAGAGATGGCATCCATGATCCTGTGAAAACACTGTATAACAAATATACCAGAAGCATCTAATTAAGATGAAAAGTACCAAGACAATTCTGTATCTTGATGTAGAACACTTCAGTCATTGTATGGCAAGCTCATTATTCAGTTTGTGGTTTCCTCCATTCCACATATTTTTTATGACCTAGAAGTTCAATATTTAATTATGTTTTTGTGGTTCAGCTCCAGACACAACCAATCCCCAGGAAGCCACTCACCCATGTCCCCACTATGGGACTAGGGAGAGAATTGGAAGGGTAAAAGCTGGAGACCTCATGGACTGAGATAAAGACAGTTCAGTAGAGACAGCAAAAGCCACACACACAAGCAAAGTAAAACAAGGAATTAATTCACCACTTTCTATGGGCAGGCAGATGTTCAGCCACCTCCAGGAGAGCAGGGCCCCATCACATATGAAGGTGATTTGGGAAGACAGGCACCATCACTGCAAATGCCACCCTCTTCCTCCTTCTTCCCCCAACTTTACATATTGAGCGTGATCCCATATGTCAAATAAATATATGTTGTTAAAACAGTATAAATTTGCAACTGTGCTTTCTTCCTCTTTTTAGGGTTATATACATCTTAAGATCAAGTAGGATCAATTATATTCCACCATTAAATCTACCTAGCTGAAATGTACATTTATTTTCTGCTCAATCTAACTTCTAGCTATTCTCTTTGACATGGCATTGGACCGCCTCCTTTGCACCTGTTATTTTATCTCTGCACAAGTTCTTGCCCAGCCTAACTTCAGCAAATTTCTTTCTTTTGATAAACTAAGCAGACAAAGCCACAACTTCTCCACTGTGAAACAATTTCTATGATCCTAAGAACATATAAGATTCATTACTGTATTCCATACTATTTTAAAAAAAAACCCATATTCAAATTTGGAAAAGAGAACCAGATGATGTTTTCTATCACCAAAGCCATGCACAGAAGTAAGATCATTTCCCTCTTATTTTCTTTACTTCTGTCTATTAGGTCTTTTTGACACTAGAGCATATGGGGGGGGTCTCATCTTGCTTGTTCCTTTGGAATTCATAGATCCTTTCAGAATCACAGCTTCACAGTGTTTCATACTTAGATTCCAGAGCACTTCATACTGTAAAATTGTCTTTTTGAGGGGGATCTGGTCAAAAAGCTTCAGAGTGGTTTTTGTAACAAGAAATGGATTATAACAGAAGACGTCATATAGATCATTGCCTTGCCTCTGTGTCATAATCAAAAAAGTTTTCTGCGCCTTCATTATCCTGTCATTACTGGGTTATGTGCTTTCTTTGCTCCTATTAAAGATAGCTCCACTGAAAAGGAGTGTATACAGCCAGGATGCTGACAAAGAAGGGATGCTTACCTTTTCTCTTGCACCATGTGGTGAAGAACACATGCAGTTCCAGATGGTGTTAACAGAAAATATGATTGGGCTACAGCTTTCTAAATCCTCTGCCCACTCCAATAAACATGTAACTGCTGTAACAGTTAGTACACAATAAATAGTCTCCTTCTTCTGCAAATAAGCAACCGGGGAAACTTGAGTAAGATATTCAGTGAGTTACTTTATGATCACACATGCTGCTTGATCAAAGATTGAGCACGACCTTGTTGCACACCCATGAACAATTAGTCACACCATGCAGCCCCAACTCTTTGCAACCTAAATATTTCTGTGCTACTGTAAGTCAGATCGAACACCATTTAAACAAAATGTCATGATCCTCACTCAGCCATATGTACAGAACTATTGAGAAAGTGAAGACCATTTTTTCTATTTTGCCAGAACAGATTTCTTTTAACCTAACTTTTAGTGAGTGTGTGTTCTAGAAAGGGGTAATTTAGCAGTTTCCCTTGGGCTCTTGTTTTATTGCCTGACTGTCCTTAAAAGTTAAAGATACAAATGAACATCCTGTAATGAGCAGTTATTCTGCAGATGAGAGAAGGCAGAATTGAAAGGCAGAAATTTCCTATTTTCACTTGTAAATTTAACTGTAAAATTCTTTCAGTAAATCAGTTTTATTACAAAGGAAAATGACACACACTACTGGTAGATTGCCTACAGCACTGATGATTAAAAAGGCTCTTCTGCCTGCTTCTACTTTATTCTGTGGAACAGAGAAGTGTAACCTCTTCATATATCAGTTTAGTCTGTCTTTCGAAGGGTGACACTGATGCTTACCACTTCTGCTCTTTCAGATCTCTTCAGACATTTGTAAGAACCTGAAGCATTGCTGCATCCTCATGGGATTCTTGCTGCCATGCAATGGAACTCCATAATTTCTGAAGTCCCCCTGGCTAGGACAAAAACATTCCTGCATGCCACTGAATGTGGCATCCAAAAGTGGTACAAAAAACCCAGCCAAAGGTGAAAACAAGATCTACCAAGTGCTTAGGCATTGTTTGGTGAGGTACTTGAGAATGTGTTTAGTTCTAGAGAATATCTCCATAATGTGCATAACTGCCTTATGAATCAAGACCATTGCTAAAATAGATATTTGCAAGAATAGAAGGGAAAAGATACAAGAAAAAATTTACACACATTGTCATTTCTGCTGTTTTTTGTACTGATGTGTTAAAGCATCCTTTATACTTGGTTGAAGTATGTGCTTGTTTGACCTCTGTCATCTCTTCCAGTATTTAATAGGTTCTTTTTCCATCCCTCAGCAAAATCTCCTGACCTCATCTGAAATGGTAGACAAGCTGCAGCCCCTTCATTTATGAGGTAATGAGTGTTTGGGGCACTGAGGTTGGACAAGGTCTGTTCTAGCGCAGTCGGAAATAGAGCCCAGATTTCCAATATGGCAGATGTTTTATTCTATCAGTTTTCCTACCTACTCCCAGGATGAACATCTTAGATTCTGTGTTTAGGAATGAATAAAATAGAGCTAGTACATTGAATTCAAAAAGGCAATAAAATAAGGAACAAATGAATGCACACAGTGGTCCAGATTCCTGATAGACTTCTAAATGTATTGTTAAACAGGGATTTAGACTAAAAGTTTTGACAGTCGCCTTTTTTACCCTATATAATTGTCTTTACCAAAAAAAAAAAAAAAAAAAAAAAAAAAGAACAGAATCCAAAAATCATGATTTACATTAGAAAGAATACATGCAATCCAGGAGACCCAGTACTGTGCTTATCATTAATCACCTTTAAGCAAGGAGAAATGGAGCATTGTACTTCATGGAATGACTGTACGAAAAACATGTTTGAAATCTGAAAATCCCAAATACAGGTTTTATCATTGGGCTTCTACACTTGTAATTTAAGAATTTAAAACCTAAAATCTAGGAAATGAACCAAGTTTAAAAATAATCACAGTTAAGCAATAAATACATAAGAAATCCCAAACTTTCTTAAATAAAAATACTGCGCTGGGAGCTGTAAGCACAATTACAGGTGGAAATAAGTAATACATGCAGGATCTCATTATTGGGGGTTAATAAATACACCTGTCTTGAAGAACTTGTTAGTCAGCAATGACAGTGAAGGAGAAAAATTTGGCTGTCACAGCCATCCACAGCATGAGCTGAGCCACAAAAAAGATGTTTAATGTGAACACAGGCTGTCTCTGGCAAGGTGTTTTCAGGAAAGGTGCAAGGTATTAATGGCCTACAGTGCAAGGTATGGTCTTAAGCACATCTGAGCAAAATCCTATTCAAAGCAGATGAAATCTAAATAAAAGTGGCCCAGAAGAAATTCATTACTCAAAACCAAAGGAATTGTAATTCCACACTGTAAGAAAGGTCTTGGGAATTTTGGCTAGCTGTTGTATTATCTGTGTACACTCACAGAGAACAAACATCAATAAGGAAACTTTTAGGATTAAGTGTACAAGAAAAAAAATCAGCTGGGTATTAGTTGAGACCTAGACCACAAAGCAGCATGGTGCTAACAATCCCAGGAAGGAGATCAGAACACATCTGCTACCCAGAGTGTTCTGTGGAAATCAGAAAGGAACTTGGAAAGGGAAGAGATAAGTGACCAGTTTCGAGATGAAGGCAAATCATTTTATGAAAGAGATTACATAATGAGATAATCTATTACAGAAGGTTGCATTGATACCCCAGATCCTTTGCAGTCTTACATTTTAAGAAAGGATGGTCTTGTGACTACTGCACTAGCCAGCAAGCTCTTTCATCCCAAACTTTTGTCTAACTTTGCTCAACAAAAAGGACCTTATTTTTAAAACATCAGAACCCTTAAAATTGAACACTTTCTTATTGAAAGAGGAGCAGGAGGTGCTCTAAAATTTATTGGGTTACATAAGTACAGCTGAAAAGGTTAGCAATTTTCTGTCTCTGCTTGAAGTTCTTGCCCGTATTGCAGAAACAATACCATTGTTTCAGAGATGTGAAGCATCACCATGTGTTAGATGTCACTGTGACCAGTTCCAATTGAAAATGCTGTCCTTTAGCACTGCTAAATCTTTATGTGAGCAAAAAAATTTTAAATCAATTATTGCTCAGGAGGAAAGAAAATGCAAAGCAAAATGCATCCAAATGACAGTTTAAGTATCCTGACACAACCTTATAATTAGTGGAATGATAAGACCTTCCCAGACATCAAAACAAGCCTTGACCTGTGGGAACTAACTTGTAATTTAATCAAAGCAATGCACCCAAGCACATGCTTAGGAGAGCCACTTGCTGTTTTTTCTTTGAGCCTCCATGCCATAACAGACAAAAAATTAGGACTGCTGTCCTAATTTCTCCATTGAGAATTAAATCAGCAAATATTTCATAGAGATTAAAAGAAAAATGTACCATAGAGAGTATTTGTTTGCCTGTTTTCCATCTTATTCATGTGAACATGAATAGCAGGCCTCACTTTGCACTTTATGAGGCTGTGTATGGTAGCAGCCTTATCCAGAGAATGCAAATATGCTCCCTAGCTTCCCAAGGCTTAAAGAAATTAAGTTTTATTTTGAGTGGCTATGCTTGCTTCTGGTTCAGGTGCTATCAGTATGCATTTGTTTTCTGACTTCCAAGGGGGTTGGCTAAGGAAGGAAAATAAAATAATTGACAACAACAAAAAAAAATCATGCTGGAAATTGCTCAGTCATATAAAGCTGGCGTAACTGATTTCATATTGGACCCTTCCACCTAAGTGAGGAGGTGTTAAAGCAATACTTTTAACGATATAAATTTGTAATTCTAAAGGTGCTTGTATTCCAGTACTTAGAGTGGCATTCTGTAGTAGCTCTGGAGGAAGAAAAAATAAACCATGCATTTTCTGGGTTTACTACCTGCTGTTGTCTATACTTGCTTTAGAATTTTTATCTAATACAATGTTAGCTAATAAAGAATACAACAATAATAAAAAATGTAATAATTTTCTGAAAAAAGGTCTGAACCATAGAGATATAGACCAAGTAAAAGGTATACTCTATTGAGTACTATGCACAGGCTTAATACACACCTGGAAAAAACAATTAAGAGATATGATTAGCTAAAGTATTATCTGGTTTTTTTTTCTCACAAAAGCAATTAAATAGCTAGAAAAGTGAAACGAAAATCTAGGATTATTAAAAATATTTAGTTAGTTCAAATCAGTTCTTACAGTAATATAAGAAAATATGAGTTTGCAACTTTTTCAATCTTGCTTTTTTAACCTCTTGGTTTTAGTCTGTTGGATGTCCATAGAACTCTGATTCTGTGAGCTCCTTGTTTTCATTTTTTTGCCCTATCACTGTAATGTCGACAGAGATCTATGATTCCAGGAAAAATGGTGGACCATACTCTCATTTCACAGAGGAAAACAGGATCACAGGTCTCACATCACACAGCAGGCCAGTGTGAGAACTAGAAATAGAATCCACATTCTGTAAGCCATAGATTGCTATTTCATGTGCACTCTTAACATACAATACAGTAGGGAAATGCTCTCAAGCATAACTACAAGGAAAATAATTTGAGACCCTGACACTGAAAGTGGAGGGAAAAAAACCCATGCAGCAAGAATTAAACAGTTTAATACAGCAGGAGTCTTCAGACAAAGCTGACAGCAAATTAGACATGAGCAGGCTAGGATACATGGGACACTCTGATCTCATACTGAACCAGTCTCAATAAGAAGACTCTTGTTTTCTGTTGTTATGGATCTCTTGCAACTGGAGATAAGAAAATGAGAGGAGGTAGGGAATGAAAAGAACATGACACTGTTTAATAGAAGGAATTCAGCAACATGCAGCCGAAATGATTGCTAATCTGAAGCCTAGATATGACAAAATAACCAAGAATGTTTACACTAAATGAATAATTAAAAGCAAGCATAATGACTGTTTATAAAAATTATTATAGAGATTATATGGAAGAGGAAAATTATCAGTGTAGCATAAAGAAAAATGTGTCTAGGAGTAAAAGGATTAAATAAGATAAAGAATATTTAAGCATTTGTGGCAGAAACAAATTTCTAATGTTCAGCCCTCTTAGCCAATGTAAGTCTCCCAAAGGAAGGAGTAGAGTTTCACTGCATGAGTCTTTTACCTAGAATATCAAATTAATTTTTAAATGGTCTTTCAAGATAAACCAGCATATCTACTCTATTTTTGCTACTTCCTTAGGGTAATGACTACTACAGTAGCATTTATATCTTTTTGCAGAACACATCCTGCAGATACAGCAAAATCATTTTTTCTCTTCATTGAATAAGGGTATTAAATTACTTACAGATCTAAAATGCAGAATCTCTTACAGTGAAAGACAGCAAAGTAATAGTGAATGGGAAGCAGAACCAAACCTCTCATACTGGGATATTCTGCCTTAGGCACAACTCCTTGGTATGGCTGTTCCTAGACACTGAGGTGCCATAGAGATACAGCAGCATTTCTCTCACTAGCTTTTAGCAATGGAGAGCTGCAAATAAAACAGATCCTTCTCAGCATTTTCCCTATGGCTTCACTAAAAGCACTCAAATTGTTGTTGGGTGGGCTTTTAGCACAAAAGCACCAATGGCACACCAGCTGAATGCTTGGACCTCCATTTCTGGTTCTGATCTGTGAGTAGGGTACAGGGCCTCAAAAAGTAAACAACAAATGCAAGACAGGTGACACTATTTTTAGTGTCCATTTCAGGCACTCAGATTTTAAGCTCCATTTTCTTCCTAATCATTGAATAAATATGCTCATGCATGGCTTTCTAACTCACCAGTCTTTCACTGGACCAGCTATGTAGCTCACTTGTTATCACTGGTTGTAATAAAATAACTCTGCTTCAAGCACTGGCTTAGGGTAACTTTAAGCTCTGGAGATACAGTTCTGCAGCTGAGACTCAGCTGAGACTCTTTGTGGAAAAAAAACCCAAAACACTCCACAGTTTTAAGAAGTAATACAGTGGATTTGATACTAAATTTTTTTCCAGTGTGAGACCTTAGCTTGAGTTAGTGGGTGAGCCACGAGCTTTAGTTATTTTTCTACTTAGTGAGTCTGAAGGTTCATAAAGCAACTTCACAAAGAAAAACTCCTATCCCCTCACAGCATTAAAAGCTGCTGAGGGCTGTCTTTTCTAGCCTTACCCAAGCTCACTTACCTCAGTTATATGGAGTGATTTAAGGTTCCATTTACTTCATTTCTTCAAATCCTAACTAGACTTTCACTGCTATGATAGCTGCATTTTTGTATCTCCTGTGTGGCATGAGCCACATATCCTGTCATTCAACTTTGTCTATCTAGGCACAGACAGCCCCACATCAATATAAAACTCCTTTGGAAAACTTTCCAGTGGATTTCATTCTCAATAAACAAATGGAAAAATGTATCCCCTCATACTCATGTATGTGAAAGATTAATAACAACTGCACCCCTGGATTACAGTTAATTTTAATAAAATGATCCATTTAAATTTTTCCCTTAATTGCCCCACGTTTATGCATCTATTGAAAGAAACAAAAAACGTGGGTGTTAGAATGGTAGGTGCTGCTTCCTGTCTCTTGTCCCCAACCATCCTCTTCTTTGGAAAAGCAAGCTGAGTTAACATTCAGGCAGCACAGTCAAACCTCCACTCCACACTCACTGCAACTGGCTCAGCAATAGAGGCAAGAAAGGCTCTTTTGCAAGGTTTTTTTCCAGCCGAGTAACACAGTAGCTGAAGGGTAAACTCTGTGGGAAAGAGGAAGAGCCATGTGGAGCAGGCAACTTAATAAGGGGAAGGGGTGGGGAGCAGAGCTAAGGGCTGGGCAGAGGGCACTGGCATCTCTGGGACCTGCTCTGGGTGATATGATGAACGGCTTGACATTCTTGCCAGGAATCCACCTGGGGCCAGATTTTGTGGACATGCAAGCATAGCCTCTGCCCCATGTTACAATGGAAATGGACCCATTATTTGCTTAGATTATTTGCTCAGATTCTGGGTCTTTGATCAGCACAGGGGGTTTCTCAGTGAGTTGAGCTCTGCTAGTGTTGGAGAAGTGTCTGATAATGGTGGGAGGGGTTGGCTCTGGGAATGAATTATTTAAAAAGTTGATAACATAGAGAGCTTTACATAATCTTTCTACATTTGATAGTGTTTCAACTCCCCCATGCTGCTGCTCAAGCACAGTCTTGAGTGTGCGGTGAGCCCTCTCTACAATAGGTTGCCCTGTTGGTGAGAGGGGAATGCCAGTGGTATGTTTCAGAAGTCCATAGAGAAGGTCCTCTTAGTAAGAAAAAAAAGGAGTTGTAGCATCCCATGAACTCTCTCCCTTTGGTCAATCCCCAAGCCCTCAGCCCTGGGAACATCAGTAACTACTCAGCATACAGTTAGTCCTCCTGCAGGGAAAAACAGACTCCCAAATGGACCTTTTGTGTAACAACTTCATTTGGTTTCTCCTTCCCCTGTCCCCTGACTGAGTGGGATCCCTGGTGGCCACCCCCCTTTCTCTGGAGGCCAGTCCCCTCTGCCCAGCCTTAGCTCTGCTCCCCACCCCTTCCCCTTATTAAGTTGCCTGCTCCACGTGGCTCTTCCTCTTTCCCACAGAGTTTACCCTTCAGCTACTGTGTTACTCGGCTGGAAAAAAACCTTGCAAAAGAGCCTTTCTTGCCTCTATTGCTGAGCCAGTTGCAGTGAGTGTGGAGTGGAGGTTTGACTGTGCTGCCTGAATGTTAACTCAGCTTGCTTTTCCAAAGGAGAGGTTTGTTGGGGACAAGAGACAGAAAGCAGCACCTATCATTCTAAGACACGAATTTTTAATGTGTGAGGTTAGTTTTGGCATGTTCTGGTCCTTTGTGCTGCACCTCATGTAATCCCAGTCCATTTTCTTGTAGTCACTCAATTTCCCTAATTTTCTGGGCTTTTTTTCCTTCAATTGCATTTCCTTTGATCCTATCTCCATTCCAGAGTAAGTCCTTCTTCTCTGTTTCCAGGATTTCAATGGGTATCAATTTTGGCAAGCTTCAGTCCATGTCCCTCCTGAACTTAATGGCATCCCATGCCTTTTGATGGCTTTCACTTTGGCAAAGACTTTTTTTTTTAGTATCCATGTCATGTCTCTCATATGTTCCCCTCAAAGTTTTGTCTTCCTCCTTGATTTTCCCCCCTGCTTTTGCAACATTTATGAGGTTTTGGTATGTTTTGGTCCTTTTCACTGCACCTCATGTAATCCCAGTCCATTTTCTTGTAGTCACTCAATTTCCCAATTTTCTGGTTTGGTTTTTTTTTCCTTCAATTGCATTTCCTTTGATCCTATCTCCATTCCAGAGTGTTTTTAAGTCCTCTTTTTCTGTTTTGCAAGATTTCAATGGGGATCAATTTTTGCAAGCTTTGGTCCATGACCCTGCACTTCATCCCATGCCTTTTGATGGCTTTCACTTTGGCAAATATTTTTTTTTTCCAGTATCCATGCCACATCACTCATCTCTTCCCCTCAAAGTTGTGTCTTCCTCCTAGAGTTTTCCCCTGATTTTGCAGGATCTGTGAGGTTAGTTTTGGCATATTTTGGTCCTTTGCACTGCACCTCATTTCCTCCCAGGCCATCATCTTGTAGTCACTAAATGTCCCAATTTTCTGGATTTTTTGAGTTCTTTTCAATTGCATTTCATTTGATCATATCACCTTTCCACAGTGTTTGTAAGTCTTTCTTTTGTGTTTCACAAGATTTCAATGGGGATCAATTGGGCAAGCTTTGGTCCATGTCCCCGCACTTCATGGCATCCCATGCCTTTTGATGGCTTTTAGCTTTGAAAAGGAAGTTGTTTTTTTTTTTCAGTATCCATGACATGTCACTCATGTCTTCCCCTCCAAGTTGGGTCTTCCTCCTTGATTTTTTCCCCTGATTTTGCAACATCTGTTGTGGAGCTTTCCCATTCTGAGGAGGCTGCAATCTGATTTTAAGTCTCCTTCCATGGGACACCTGATAAAACCCCAGCCCTGGGTCATCTCTAGGCTCTCTGGGTTTTGCTTGAGACCAGGGGCCTCCACCTCCTGCCCCCCTGCCCCAGCACGGGGTAGGGGAGGGAGAAATAAAATGGACTCCCATGCTAAACAACAAAAAGATTTGTCTCATCTCTTTCCTCTGCCATCAGGTTGTGGCCTCCCTGGATACGATCTCATCACTGTAGCCACACTCTGCTAACAAGAAATAACCATTATAATAATTATTTTATGCATTCCTTACTCATAAATTTTATTATTCAGGAGTCATGAGATAGCAGATTCACTTACAGAAGACTAATTAACTAAAATGCTCCTTTTACAAAGCTATTTCTGACTTGTGGGTAGCTACCCAGAATGGAAATATTTACTGTAAAATTTCATTTAATTATATAATATAGTTAAAGCAGATATGGATGGCAGCTTGCCATGGAACACTATTATTCCATTAATTGTTTAGCTAACACACTTAAAGAGAATTAGGAGTGTAACTTAAGATACACACATAGCTTCCCATCACTAACTGGTGGTGTTCCAAATCCTAGATTCCTATGTCATCCTAAGCACTTCTAGGCATAGCCCACTATATTTCTGTTGCATCTTGCATTAAATCTATCTTAAGCAGGACTAAATGAGTTTGATTTTACTTCCAGGTATTCATAGAAAAATCTAATTATTATCCAAACCTTTTTCCATAATATCTTTCCTTTACGTGTAGCAAAAACCCATATGCTTCTGTTGCTATTAATATTACCTATTCTGATCTCCAGCTGTTTTCTGTTCTGGCTGTTGTCAGGAGATAAACTTAGACAGAATGGCTAAGAGGAATAGTCATGAGATATGGAGGCTTTTAACAGGAGGCCACTGGGTTCTCCCTGTCCAATGACCTACAGAAAATAAGTTTTTCTCAGTTCAAATGCCAGAGGACAAGCATTCTCACTGCAAAAAAAAATCAGAAAGTACCATTATTTTTTATTAGCCTCCTTACTTGTAGGTTTCAGAGAGCATAAATTTTAGAAGAACAAATGCAATATGCTAACTTCCTCAATAAATGTTTAAGAATGCAGAATGTAATTTTCAAAAAGATATTCTAAGTATTGGCATGAACATTGCCCAAGAACTGACTGTAAACATGGTTGATAACCCATACAATCAAATGAATAATCCTTCTACAGATCAAAATATTGATCTTTAAGTATGTAATAGTGACTCTAAATGGTGATGAGCAGACAGCTTCCTCCCAGACTCTCATTTAAAACAGAACTAAAAATCTCTCTTGGGTTTGGGGTTTTTTTCCCTCTCTTTTTTTTTTCAAGTTAATTATTCAAATCAAGGTAATACTGAGAAATTTGTACAATATTTTTGGTATATAAGCAATCCACTTGATCATACACTTCTTTGAATCCTGAAATAAAGAAGTAAATAAGTTCTTTGATGGGCTCATAGTTTATACTGAAGTGTCTCTGACAACTGAGAAAGGGAAAAACAGGTATTAAGGCAATTGTTTCTATTCTGCTCTAAAAAAACTCTGAGCCAGTCACTGTTTATTATGCTGCTGAAAATGCACAATCCATCCCTGCTTATACTAACACTTGTCAAAACTGCTAGGGGTTAATATGTTATTTTTGTAGACGAGATATTTCTCTTCCATTTGATTGAGTTTTTCCAGCAGCTGTTCAGTAGCTGGAATATACAAGAAGTATCTTTAAAGAACACTTCTAAAAGATAAGGCAGAGTATTCCTAGCTTATTTAAGGTAAGGATTCTTGTACTTCTGAATATCTTCCTACAGACTAACCTCCTACATCCAACAGAATCAAGGAGGTGGGAAATCAGCAAGAACAAGACGTTAAATTTCAGGCTCTTGTCCTGAATCACTGCTAAAATTCATGGGATGCTGTTTGTTTCCTACTGCAATTTAAAATATTTTCCTTTTATACAAGAAACAATAGAACAAAAACATGCTTTTTTTAATCAAGTAGCTGCCTTTTGTTAATTTTTGAATGTCAGCTGAAGCCAAGCATACTCTAACCGCTCTAACACAAAAGAGAGGTCACATTTGTGACCTGCAACCAGATGGATAAAACAAGTGGTGAAGCAAGGCTACTCCATATGACTCCACAGGATGATAGCTGCAGAATCTCATCTCATTTCTAAAACAGATTAAGCAATATGCTTGAAATCTTTTAAAATGAGTCTTCAAAGTGATACAGTTTCAGGTGAATGCAGTTAAAGTAGTTGGCAGCACCAATTTTACTCTGCAAGTAACCAGAGGAAGAAATGGAACCAGGGAGTCATTGGACCCAAAAAACCATGATATCCTAACACATTAACACTACTGTAATGGTTACATCATGTTTGCCTGATGGTCTTTTCCATTTTCTTGCTGTTATGAAATCTACTACTAGTGTTTGGGGTTTGGTTGGTGGTTAATTTGGGGTTTTTTCTTCATATATATTGAATATCTCTTTCTTTTACAGTTACTGTCTTAAAATTGTGTCATTAAGGTCAATGTTCACATAGTAGGAGCCTGCCTGCATCTGGAATAATTTGACAGAACAGCAGCATTTCCTCCTCCCCCTCCCTTGCTGGAAAGTTCTCTTAATGCCACAATATTCTTTAATATTGGTATTCCTTAATAAGAGCATTCTTTCTGTTCTGGATGACATGTTGACACACAGCAGGTTTCACATTTTCCACTTTTTCTCAGTATGGTAACTTATGTTATCTTAATGGATAACTGTTTTTCAGCCACTTCAAGCATGTCCAAGACTATTGAATATGTCTTGTAGAGATGCTCCCAATAAGCTTGCCATGTAGAAATCTGCTGCTGAACAGGAGACATTTTCCAAGGACTGAATGAAGGGCAGCACTGAAAGAGTAATTCTCAGAGGAAAACAATGACTGTATATAACTATTTTTCTAAAAAAAAGATTACAGTAGCCTGACGTGCAAAGAATACTCTGTGCAGAAGTAGTCTTGCACTCTGCATGCATCTCAGATGACAGCAGACAAATCTGTGCCTTCAGTCATCATTGAAAAAGTACTCTGAATCTGTTTTGGATATAAAATCCCCAGAGAAGATTGCTGTTTCTGTTCACTGACTGGAGACATTGTGCTGGAAGCAAACAAACAGCCTGCAATTCATAGCCAGCTGCAAAACCAGCTGGTAAAATTCCACATAGTTAAATTCTTTTGAAGGTAAAGGCTCTGTTGTGTCAGGATTTTTTTTTTTTGCTCTGCATTCTGTACCCTCTTGGGGCAAATGAGTAGTGCTGGTCTCTGATTAAAAAAAAAAAAAAAAAACAACTAAGGTTACCTGAAGTGTTTGTAACTATCCAACTGAAAACTGAAATAGGTGGAGATAGTTTAAATTCTTTACAGCTTCAAACTATTCTGTTTGCCCTTCTTTCAGAATTCTCAAATATCAGCATACTTGAAAATTGACTACCAACACGGTCTGTAAATCTCCTGCAGTGAGCAAGGAATATTTGTGCAATGGAAACTGACAGTAAGAATAAAGGTCTGGTGAGGTCCTGTGCAGAGAGCCTCCTGAGAAATGGGAAGAAAACAACTGTTCCAAGGCCCTGAAGGGAAACTGAGCTTGTACAGCAATCTACAGGGCTGTTTCATGACAAGGACCAAGATTGCCATGTAAACTGCTGGGTTTTACTTTATATTTCTGAATCTGAAATCCCCAGTACTATTAATCCTTTCTGTGAAGATTGAAGGGTACAAATTTGAACATGTTAACATAGGAACTCCAGGCTGCCAAGACATAATGTATGGCCTGAAACTGTTTCAGTTTTGATAAGGTGCATATAAAAAAATTTCAGCTAAAGTATATTGTAACATCATAACTACTACAGGGTGTCTACCACCAGAATAAAAAGCCTTTACAATTACTGAAATTTTAAACACTTGGAAGTCTTCTGCAAGGGAATAACTTCCATGTTCACACAACAAGTTACTTCATTTAAAGAGGCTGGTATCCACAGGAACCCTGTGTTCAACATAAAAAACAAATTTTAAAACCTTCTTTCAAATCTGAACTCCACGTTAGGAAACAGCACCAAAGCATACAGCTGTAGACACAGTGTTCACGGTCTCAGCAGTATGATGAAGCCAAACATTCAACAGCCATACGAGGGGCAGCTAAGGGCATTTAGTCTGTTCAGCCTGGAGGAGAGTGCAGGGAGAGCTCATCACAACCTCCAACTTCCTCGGGAGGGGAAGAGAAGCAGCGGGCCTTGAGCTTTTCTCTCTGGTGACCAGTGACAGGACCTGAGGGAATGACATGGAGCTGAGTCAGGGGAGCTTGGATATCAGAAGATTATTCACCCATAGGGTGGTTGGGCCTTGGAACAGTCTCCCCAGGCAAGGGGTCACAGCAACAAACCCAGCAGACTTAATGAAGTGTTTGGACAACACTCTCAGGCACAGGGTATGACTCTTGGGGTATGAATCCTCCTGCGTAGGGGCCAGAGGTTGGACTTGGATGATCCTTATGGGTCCCTTCCAACTCAGCAGATTCTGTGATTCTGTGATTGTTCCCTAATTTTCAGACAACCCAACACTAATTATAAAAGCCTTTTTTTTTGTATAATTTCAACTGAAAAGCAGAAATATTTTCATTTCTCAATTCAAAACTGCATGCATACAACACCTGTAATATCTTGTAAAGATAAAAATTTCTGCTACAGATTTCAGTAGTATTACTGTTCAATTGTATTACGTATTGCAAAGTAACTACTACAAGTAGAATATTTAAAAATAAATAAAGCTGAGAAAAACAGCTGTTGATTTAATACTTAGTGAGCTGAGCAATTGATGAAGCTACCATTAAAATAGCCCTTTTTGTTTATAGAAGTACAAAAGAACATATGTCCTTAAAACCTATTACATTTTTATGCATGTTGAAAGTGAGCTCTGTCACTTGTGCAGAAAAAATTCTCTACAAACTCAGAAGCATGTGTGGAAATGTGCAATTAGTGAAGAATCCATGTACCTTTCCTTTTGACAGGAGCAGAAATATCTATAACTCTTTGTCATCAGCTTTAAATGGGTTTAAAATCTTGCAGGCTTAAATAACTGTAAACAAAGACTCCCTTTATAACCTCAATAAGCTGAATCAAACTGTAAAATATTTTAGGAAGTAAAAGAAACTGTTCAAGTGAAAAACAGGTCAATCAGGGATCCTACAGGAACCAGCCTGAAGCAGGATTCTCAGACTGGATATGGCTGCCTTTAGGTTTCACTGACCCAGTTCTAGCCTGTACTTCCTTTCTTGACAGTATATCCACTATATTTGAATCACTGATGGGGTATCAGGGACAGATAAAGGTGATACAGAGACTCTATCATCAGAAAGCAGGAAAAAGCACTTTATTATTAGAAATCTACAGTTCTTAACGAAACAATGGTGGACTTAAGACCTGATTGGCTTTTAGGAATCTTCTCTCACTTTTTGGTTAAGAAGTGACAACTCCTTCTTGTAAACATCTTTGACAAACAGATTGCCTGCCAAGGGTAGATATTGAGATAATAATTGTATTAATTCTTTCTCTGAGCTTTCTCACAGTTTCCCAGTGAAACCCTGGGAGAGCTATGTCTCTCTCTGTTCAGAGGATAGGCGATTACTACACATCTGTATCCCAACAATCCTCATTTTTGTTCCACATCCACCTCAGTTTCCCGATCCTCCCATTCACAAAGCTGCAGTAACAAAAGGCTGCTCATTTTACCCATTTTGTATTTGTCCCCTGTGCCTTTCAACCTAAGCAGTTGGTAGCTCCTTCAAGACAGGAATCCCCCCCTATTCTATGCTTTGCCAAACACTCTGGTACTGGAGGGATTTGAGTCGAGGAGAAGGGAGCCATATCACAGCTTTTTTTTTCTTAAAAGAAGATATGGTGCGTATTCTTGTCTTTCCCTGCCTACCAGAATGGAGGGCAAAGTCTCTCCAATTACATACAAGCTTTTCTGGGAGCAAGTTACAATCTGTCTCCTGTGCTTCCTTCACAGGTTTTTGCATATTATTATGACCCTGTACGCACGCAGACACATCTGTAGTACAGATAAAGTGGACTACTACTCAACAAATCCTCAAGGACTACCTACAGTAGTAGATATATAGTAGATAAAAAGTACTGCCAGCCTTGTTAATTGCTGGGAAAAAAGGGGACAGAGGTTTTGAGTTCACAATAATTCAGAGCCAAAGGCAAATCTACGCTTTATCTCACTGTCCCCTTTCCTGCAGATTGCATTAACTACAACTAATAAAGAAGGTTCTAACACAGGAGGTTTAAGACCTACACAAAGTAACAGAAAAAATTCCACCGCATCTCAAAAGAATTATGATATTATGAATTTGGCTGTATTCTGTACCTCTTTGCTTTTCAAATTTTGCTTAAGTGAAAATAGCTACTTAAAAATACTTTCATGGACATTTGACACAATTAGAAATCTTTATTCCTAACTTTTTTTTTTTTGCAATTTCAGCAGCACCGTAAATATTATAGGCTGTCAGCACAGTAAAAATTATAGGCTATTTTACCAATGCCTTGAATTACTTTATCATTCAGAAGACATTACAACATTGAAAATCCAATACTATTGTATTTAGTACCAGCAGGAAAATTCCAAGTCTAGAATGGGATAGAATGGCAGAAGAGGATTCTGGTTCTAAATACAAGCTCAATAATACAGCAGCATCTGTTCACTGACTCAAAATTTGCAGGTGCTTCTTCTGTGCCTGCTTCTAAGCTAAGCTCCTCCAAAGGCCCATTATTTAAATAAGACACATGGCTTTGTAAAAATAAAAATCAGTGTGTGGCAACTTAGAAGAAGAAGCTGGCTGAGATTTCAGGCTCTTTACAGCACATCCTGTTTGTACATATTAAGTCCAGAATCAGCACCTGATTTCACTTTAACAATCACAACAAAAACTCCACTTTAACCAAGGTCTAGCACATTTTATGAGAAATTTTATCAGTTTGTCACTGGCCGAATCCATTCTTTCATGAGCTGAAGGACTGCAAGTTTATCCACCACTTCCTAGGACAAATACACTGTAAAATCTAATCCTGCAAAAACCTCATAAGGTCTATGACACTCTCAAAAGTTGTGCTCCATCACAATTATTTTATCACCTAAGAATAAACTGAGACAAGTTTGTATTCAGGAGAGGCTGCCCTGTTAAAAGCAACATCAACAAAACCTCAAAAACAATGTCAACTATGAAATGAGTTTGAAAGTGTCATCCTTGTACAAAGATCCTTTCAAATTTCAGTTCATCCACAAATAATGGAAAAAACCACAGATACATGGATTGCAAAACTGAAAAATGCCTTAAATGTTTAAAGCAGGAAAAAAGAGACAGTAATGAAAAATAAGAGCACACATTTAAATACACTTACTTTGTTCTTCACCAGACAATAGAAAAAATGCTAGAACTGACCAGTAACAGATGGTTTTGGCTAATAAAATGTGATGGGCTTGCAGCTGCTTTGGTGATACTGAATTTGCTCACTCAAATTTTATTTGTAGATGTAGTAGAAGTTGTCTGTAGTACTGCCACCCTATTTCCCACACATGAGATTGTTACATAAAGATATTTTTGAATTAAAAGGAAATATTTGTAATTTGAGTCTATTTAACTCATTTCAATTGGGACTGGTGTTAAGTGGCCTCTCTATGGTAAGAGGACAATTGTACAGTATGTTTCTATGCTCCTGTTTCTTCATGATAACTACCACTGCTTTTCTTCAAAACCTAAATTTGACTTCAGGAAATATAGTCCTAGCCCATTGTTAAAGAAATTCCTTATAAATTCACTTTGAGTCCATTTGGCTCATGCAGCAAGGAAGGCATGATGTCACCAACAACCTACTTCAGCAAAGCTTTTTTGTCCATTAAATATTTTTGACTTTGCCTCAAAGATAATGTTGATTTCTGATATTTTTCACTCCAACATGTTCATGTGGTATTCACAGAAATACTAATAAACAGCTTAATAAAGAGCCATCTGAGGATTTGATTGAAATAGGTCACAAAATGTGAGCTTAATTTCATAAAAGGTGTTGAACTGAATAACTTTTTATTATTTCTAAGGTCTTCTGTGTTCCAATTCTGTATTATGGCAATTGTCTCTTTTCATTCTCATTGCTTTATTAAGCACTGAGATATACATGTGAGATACTGACAGACATCAGAAAAAAAAGCAATATATTAAATAATATATGCCAATGTTCTGTGATGTAGGAAACAACAACATGCAGTTTCAGACTCAAAGCCAGCCTGAATGGGAGGAGGTATAAAATGTTTTAAGAAACACCTGGACTCACTGTAGGAAAAGTCTATTTCAAGGACCTGCAGAAGCAATGCTGGAAAATTAAGAAAACCCTAATCTGCACATGGAAACTAATGCATTCTGCATCCCAAAGCTGCACAATTAACTAGTATTTTGACATGAATCCTCAGGCACTTTTAAGAAAGCTCTGATAATAATTCAATCTAGAGATGTATTCTGAAATACAGAAACATAATTTGACATCTAAAGGGGATAATAATATACAAACCACATCAAAAACTTTCAGTTACCAGAGTAGGCTAGCAGAAGTCGGCAAAAAGGCCCACAAGAGCTCATACACATTCTTACCTTTGTCTTCTTGAAGTATGTACCTAAGATACATTCAAGCCAACTGGTCTGCAGGAGCCTATTTTTTTTACAAAATGCAATGGAAAGAGTTATGTATCTTGAAAGACAGATTATGTTAGTAAGTTGGAATATTAGAGCTAAACAGTGTAAATATTTTTCCTCTAGAAAACACTTCCACCCAAGTTCAGTTAGACACTAAAACTGGTGAGAAAAGAGCCTCCTTATATATGGGAGCTGTATGGAGAAAGCAGGTCAATCACTTGGTGGAGTTGCCATTCTATGCTCTCCTTGAACAGAACTCCATTCTGAAGTTGGAATTGTCTGTGGAAATGCTCCAGAGAGCACAGTTAAGAGAAAGGCAGCAGGGTGAGAAGAAAAACCAGAAATCCCATCTGGATTATAGCTCAGAATTCAGCTCTATCAATCAGGACTGCAAGGGATCTGCCAGGTGGAAATGAAAAGTAAATCCACAAGGGAAAACATCAAGAGAAATCTGATTTTGATTAAAATCTCTTCACATAAAGCAATTCCAGAGTTTCAGAGCAGAGCTCTGAAATAGAACACTGAATTTCCTAGCTCAAACAATATTTTGGGTTTTTTCCACATTCTTTTCTACTACATTCTATATAAAATGGCTATATATTGGATTTAAAACAGTTTTGCAAGGAACCACAGTGGCCTGTGTAAACCCTGCTCAGCAATAACAAACACATCCCTATATTATCAATCCTGTTTTCAGCATAAATCCAAAACATATCCCCATACTAGCCACTGTGAAGAAAATTAAGTCTACCCAGCCAGGACCAGCAAAGAGTTTAAAAAAATGAAGAAAAAGGAAAAGCGAGAATGTTTTGACCTCATGTGCAAATAATGAATTCTGAAATGACTGAGGAAGCAAACAGTGTTTCAGTTTGTTTGAAGTCTACTCATCATACAAAAGTAAATGCTAGAAGAGAAATGCACAGTTGAAGCACTTCGGGTTGCATGCATCCAGAAGCAAAACTGGAGACTTAAAATAAGTTAATTTAGCTGTAACATTAATGATATAAACAAAATAATAAGCTGTTTCAGAATGATGTTAGCTGCACAAACTAACTCATCACAAGACTAAACAAGAGCCACTCTAAATAAAAAATTGCAAGAGCAGATAGGAATGATAGAGGAGGTGCAGGACTATCTTAGCAAAGACCAACCTTGTCAAGATATCAAGCACTGCTCTTGGGGACACTGATACAGATGTGCAATATTCAAAAGAACAATTTAATCACATTTGCAAGTTGTTTCCCTTACTCTACCACACACACACAAAGAACTTATATGATAGTAGCATGAAATTGCCCCAATGACAGCAACTTGAAAATTTCTCCTTGTGTTTTTCACCACCCAAGACAAGTAGTTCACTTTCACTACAGCCATTAGTTTCTGTAATGGTTGATGAAACACCAGAATGGTCAGAAATGGCAGTAAATGCATTTACACTGTACTCAGCAGGAAATCAAAAAGTTATTAGAAAAGTCAATGGACTTTGTAACTACGTAACTATTATAAACTTTGATGTATAACCACCAATATAGGCAATACAGCATTTTTCTACTTCTGTGTTTTAGGGGACAAGTAATCACAATAGTAAGAAATAATTAAGAACAATGATGCAGAACTATCTTTAAAAAATTATTTCATGTTTACAAAATAATTCTAATAGGTCTGAATGGAATTTTGTAATAGAAATCATGAAAGAAGCAGTTTTTCAATTAAATACAGATCCCACTAAAATTAGAACTTCCAAGCACAAGTCTGAAATGGAAGATACATCATTGGGCAGCACTGGAGCAGAGTTAGCCTGAACTACACCCTGAATATGAAGACCTTAACACCAACTATTTTAGTCTGCAGGTCTAGTTCTACCTCACAACAATATTTCCTTATGAAGTAATTGCTGGAAACTCAACTTCTATCTCCGACAAGATAAAGGACAAAATCTTCCTAAGTTGCCCAGTTATCTAACTAGTTCCTGAACATAAACCAGGAGTTCTGGTCCAGAACAGCATCCAACACCCTGAATTCACCAGAATATGAATGTACTGCCTTTTTCTACTGACAGGAAAAGACTCTTCCAAAGTAACAACTACCTCTGCATTAAGGCCAGAAGCTTGCAAAGCTACTGAATTATTTCAGCATACAGGTAATAAGGATTTTTCTCTCATTTCTCTGTCAATTTGCTTTGAAAATGCAAGTCCTTCAGCAGGAATCATATAGCTGTTGTAATAATTCAGTATGAAAACAATGATACTTAGTAACACAGCATGGGGATAGGTCCAGCAAAAGCACTTACTGGGTGGAGAAGTTGTGTGACTGACTCTCTGTCATGCCTACATGCAACATTCTGGGGTGTTAATGAGAGAGGTAACAACAGATTTCAGCTCTTTAATACTCATCTATCCTATTAGAGAGGAATCTGCCCCCAGAGGAGATGTCTGGGGATACAAAGTCATGATATCATTTGAGGAAAACCTAAATCAGATCTCCTGCTTTTGAAACTGTCAAGAGTGCTTCTATTATTGCAGAGCACCTTAAGAGATCATTGACATATATTATTTACTATTTTTAAAGTCTTATTTCAATTACCAAATACCATTTAAAAACCTGTAGATTATACCTTCAGCAGCTTCACAATAGGTAATTGAAAAAGTAAATGAGTGGTCTGAACTGAGAAAAATCTATATTAGGACATGCATCTTTCTTTGGTGTTTTGAATAGATTTCATCTGTGACTGCAAATTCATTTGGATTCCCAAGCAGCTGACCTTTCTTTATTATGCAGTCTCACTAAATTGATTTCATATGCACTACCTTTTTAAATGAGTTAGCTGACCATTTTGCTCAAAGTAGTGAAGCTCTAGCTATCACATAATTTCTTCTTTGCCAGTCCTTTCAAAGATAAAATAGTAACAAAGAGAAGACAATATGTTCAATATTGTTTCTTTCCATTTCCCTGAGGCAATGAGAAAACACTTAACAATGCAAGCTCTGCATGTAACTGTGGTGGTGATTAAACACTGCACAATACCTCACTCACAAATTTGGATAAGGCATTACAGTATATGTAAGAAGGAAACAAAGTCAGTTGAGATACAGGTTCTCAAATAATGGTTCTGAGTTTAACTAGTGATCCTGAGCACCCTTTTTGTTTGTAGAATAAAGGACAAAGTCATATATGCCAAGCATGATTGTAAAGCTTGAAAAAAACTAGTGGACCAAGATTAAAACCTCACAAAGGAAAATTGTTCCCAAAATTATCTTAGGTAGTCTGTAACAAAATCCAAGGAAATTTCTCTCTGCTTCTTCTGCAAAAGATAGTGCATTGTTCAGATTGCCACTGTAGAAACTCAGGCTTCCTGTACAGAGGATCACAGATCTAATCCCACAGCTGATGCCTAACAGTTCACCAACACAGCAACAATGTAGAAGACTACTGTATGAAATCTGAATCTCAAAACATCGGGAGCAGTTCACTAAGTCTGACTCAGACATGGTCAAAGTCATTTGGGAAAAGTTAATAAGGTTAAATTGTAACTTGCACATTTGTGCAAGCAAGTCCTATTGTAAGTCTTGCCCAAAATAGAGGGAGGAAATGAAGACAGAGAAGGAGAAGTAAATGACATCTACACTCTTTTGAATGGCTAATGCTAAGAAGTACAATCATATCCGGGTACAAGAAAAATCAAACAAGTTACAAAACCAATTAAATATTCCCTGACATCTTGAATTTATCTGTGGCACACTGCAGCCTTTTAGGTACTGTTTAGTGTCTGCACCAGCTCAGGCATAAAAAGCTGCAGCTGACAATAGTACAATACCGATCTCTCAGCAGTGGTAGAATGAGGAGATAGCTCCTTTCAGAATAATACTTTTCCCTGAGAACATGTCCAAGAACTCCACATTACACACAGCTGTCCTTACACAGTGTATGCCATTTGTCTATCAGAGTAACCTGCAGCATCATAGCTTCCATTTGGTCTCCTAAAAAAATCCACCTATTAAGCTGCACTGCTCTTGCACAGCTGTTTGGCTGCTGTCTCATGCTGAGAAATGCTCTCCAAACACACTAATGCTGCATTGGCACATTAAATAAAACAGGCTCCTCCTATCTATAGATACAACAGTGTTGTGCCTAGCTCATTGCACATAAACTACTTCATTTGCCATCTGTAATCTCTCAGCTACTTTGCATTGAATGTAGTCTAAGCAGGAAATTACCAGCAGGGACAGATGCTTGTTTCACTCTCATAAGCCCTGCCCAGTACAGCACTTGCTCTTGTATTAAGATACCTGCTTGAAACAACTACAGCTGCACTGCACCTCTTATTCCTCCTCCTCTGATTATAGATTAACCCCCCATTTAGCTACATATATTTCATGTTCAGACCAACTGTGGCTGTTTCTTTAAATTTAAAATAAATAGTATTACATTCTTCAGACTCAGGGTGGCTGCAATACAGTTCACCTTCCCTTTAATGTGCTAGGTATCATATGTGCATGCTCTGCTGTGAAAGCTCCTGCAGTGCCACTCCCAAACCTCAGTGATGCAAAAAGCATTCCTCTGAGACAGAACCCTTTGTTTCACATATCCTCCTCTCTCCTGCTGCTTCACTTGCAATCTGCTACCAGATGTCATAAACAATTTCTTCTAGATATTTGTGCCTAAAAGCTATTTGTTTTCTTTTCCTCATTCTGGAGGACAGAAATTTGCAGGATGTTTTACAGAAGCAAATAGCCTGAAAGATCATGTTTTTTCCAAGTGAAAAGTAACCATGCAATAATTAGAACTTTTTTCTAGTACTGTAAAAAGAAAAAAAAAATCCCAGAAATAATACCAAAGTTAAGAAATATGAATGCAAGCAGTTTGACTGCTCTGTGACATGTGCAATGTTAAGCAAAGAATGGCTCTGGTTTTCAAAAGATGTTTGCTTTCTTATGATAATAATTATGCTAGTATATAGTAACATTTACTATAATTACAGGTAAATTATAGCTCAATATTAAGGTTTCACTGCTATAAATAGTTGAAATTGTTTAGATTTAGCATGCCAAAGTGTTAATTGAGTTAACCAGTTTTTAGAACTAAGTTTTACTGATATGGAGAGAGGAGTTAATTTCTTCTTGAAAGAATATGTGGATGAACTTCACTGAATTCCAGTTCAGCATTCAGGCCTTGCACTATAAATATAAAATACCTTTATGAAGCATCCTGTGATGTTTCATAACTTGTTGGGAGTTTTCTGTTACAGATAAGAAAACTCAGATTCCATTAGAAATGGTATATTCATGTCAACTTTCACCACAACAAATAAACAAAACTACTGTAGAATATATACACTGGGCAAAATAATAAACCATTTTAAATAAAGGTTTTGCTCAAGAACTGATGAAAGTTTGCAGAGATATGCAACACTAGCATGCCTGTCGACATGCCTATCAGAGTATAGGAATAGGCAGATTTTTTTCAGTTCTAATAAAAATATATGGTGAAAGAGCTTAATAAGGCAGGGTCTATATGCTTGGGCATTAGTTTGAGTATTTCTATACTATCTGTTAATAGAGATACAGAAGCATGGATCTGAGCAAGGATGCAGGTCTCTTGTTGTTATCTAGCTTGGATAACGCAAGCACTCCACTGGGCCAACAGTGTGACCTCAGTGGTGAGGAACACAAATACATTTTTTGTGAATCTATCTTTCCTCTTCTGATTTAGTCATCAGATCTCTCTCCCTCCTGACATGTACATTGCAAGGAAAAGGATTCAGAAACTTAAGAAGCGCAGGATATCTGAGGCCTACATGTCTAACTCTGCCTTCTAGTAAACTAATCCAATATGGCTCATTTTTTCATTTGATATCTGGTTAATATCCTTCTCTTTCATACCACACAAAGCTTTTTGAGGCTTGCCATAGCTGATAGACTACCTTGAATTCAAGACTTCTACATGAAGAGGCTTCTCAATGCAGAACTAAAACCGTCATGAGCAAGAGAGGCAGCGGAAGAACTCAAACATTACCTCAATCTTCCTGTACCAAATGCTCAGCAACTCTACTTAAAATACGTTCTCAAGAAGGGATAAATATTTAGGATAAAAATGAACAAAGTACTGAAAATACACGTTTAGTTTGGGGCACACCTTAGTATCACAGATTCACATGCTTGAAAGCCAGCATAGCACTGAACACTGAAGAGGTTCACCTATAGAGGTTCTCTACAGAGAAAAGAAATAAAATCCATCACTCAGTGAGCCAGGGAAGGAGGGCCCAAGCTATGCTATAAACTCTTGAGAAACAAGCAGAAACAAATGATTCTTTTAATGGTGATCTCATTCAATATCTCTACTTTCCAGATTTTTTTTTAATGGTGAAAAATCAATGTCCTAATTGATTTTTCAACCATTTTTCATTTTCATCTGTAAGCAAATGGCATTAATAATGAACTGCTCTTGAGAAAGGCTCTGATTTATTAGTGGGCCATATTGTTGTACAATTAGAGGCTTCACTCTTTCCCTTAATTCCTAATCTATTATATTCTGGACAGTTTAAAATGGCTAATTTTCTAGAGATGCAATTAACCCTTTTTTCTCTTTTAATTAGGGGAGTGCACATGTTGCACTTGCATCATGCCAATCATGTAATTTTTACATTGCTATCTAATTCCATTTAAGAAAATGGATCCAGTTTAGAGCTGAATCTAAAGGAAGTAAGAAAACTATCAATGACCTCTTTTTCTGACCTCTCTAATTTTTTCTTCCATGTGTTACCTGAATTAGATTTACCTTTGCAGTAGAAACAGGGAACTAAAATAAGATTGTGGCTCAATGAAGCTGGCAGACAGTGTTTTTCATTCCTTTACCCCATGAGCAGAAGCAAAATTATTGCAAAAGGGAAGTATCTCTAACTACTCTGCCTCAAATAGGTTCATGCTGCTTCTGTCCCCAGTGGAACTTAAGCAAGCTGAAAGTAGTCTAAATTATGCTGCTGATCTGGAAAGTGATCTCAGCAGCGAGATACCTTTTCTACTGTGCCATAAAAGCAGGGTGGGGAGAAATATGTTCAAAAGCGTGAGACAGCCTGGGGATTCTCTATGCTGAAAAGATGTCTTCCTGAACTGCTATTGTTAAATATTCTATTAGGAAAATCGGCACAAATTTGGAGGCTTAATGACTCAGTTGAAATTGCTTATTGATAAGCAATGTGTACCTCTTAGCTCTCTGAGAATTATAGTATACTTCTCATAGAGGATTCTTTAAATTGCACTTTATTAACACCACATTAGAATCTTATTAAGCTCTTAAAAAAGTGTAAGAAACCAAAGAGCTCTTTTTCATTTCATTTGAAACCATAATTGCATGACTATGAGTAAAAGGAGAGGAAAGCAAAACAAGAAAAGCACTACGCCTTATGCCCAGCCTCTCAGGCAGTACAAGTAAGAACAAGGCTGGTTATGTGATTGATTTCTTCAAAGGCTGTTTGGTACCAGACATGTGCAGACACTGCTGATATTGTCACAAATTAATATGATGTGGTGTTCTTTTCATGAAACCTGTAATGACAATGTTAACATACACACCAATACTCTATGTCCTCTTCTTAATAAAAGAAGAAATAAAAGACATTTTAAAAGAATGTAGAAAGATCAACTACAAAAAGAGGACAGCCTTACCATGTTTTGTGTTGAGGTCATCAATGGATTTTCTCTTTGGGTATGTTTCTATTCTTAGGAAACAAACTAAATCTTTGACAATGCATTTGCATTTTATTTATTTACTGAATCTTTCAAGCAGCTGAACATAGTGTCACTTCTTACTCTTTAGAAAGTTTATTTTTCTACAAATGCAGGTCTCCTGGGAATCAGAGCTGCTTTCAAATTATTTATTTTTGATGGGTACACACATACCCAAAATTTTATGGATTTTATAAGACACTGCTTCAACTAAGGACTAACTTACTGATGTCAATATTTATAAAGAAATCTACATTTTCCCCCTGAAACAGGGTGCTGAATCTAGTTTTAGTCTACTCATTTATTGAGGGTTTTTTTTTTCTTTTCCCTTGAAGGTAAGTTTTTAATCCACAGGCTAAATTTTCAACAGAAGGACAAAGTTTTCAGAAGTCAGCTCTGAGAAACTCTAAAAAAGTTTTTAATTGATTGAAGGAAAAGTAACTGATGAGAAAGCACCTTTCTGAATGAAAGATACAGATAAATTAGCTTTTTTTTTTCCAAATCCTTGGCAGCAGAGAGCTGCTCTTGGTGCCTGCATAGTAAGACTTGGCTTTTAGGCACATAATCAAATGTTGACAGTCTTTTACATAGTGAACAAATGCACACACAAAAGGCAGTAGGGAGCATTGGTAAAACCTGGCATTACTCTAGGTGATGAAGGAGAAGATCATAGAGGATATGGCTGAAACAGAAATAATAAATACCTGTTATAAGCCTAAGGCAGCGAAATTTCTTTACTCTAGCACAAAGAATGTATCAGTGCTCAATTCATTACAGTGCCTATCTCTATCTGTATGGTTTGACTGGAAGCAATGGCAATAACCCAAGCCTGGTTTAAACCTGTGACTCCATTTTTTAATGGATCTGTTACATCATGGATTAAGTTAGAGAAAAATTACATGCATGGGCAGTATTGTTCATTAGCATGGACTACTAGTACTGCTTTTCTCAGTTTCAAAAGAAAGACTCTAGTGTTTACAAATAACTCATTTATTTTCTTCTGAGTTTCTTGGCCACCCAAATTCAAACACTTTAAAAGGATTAGATGTTAGGAGACTGTCTAACTCTCTCAGCATCAGGTTTATTTACAGAGGATCAAGTTAGACACCTAAATGTTGAGCACACAAGAGCAGAGGAAATTACTTCTCCCATTCTCTCCTTTGACAAAATGCCTTATTAATTATTTCCCAGTTATTTTTGTTTTCTGTCCTCTCCCCTTTGGTCTGCTGCTTCTGTAGTTTTCTCCCATTCTTCCTTCTGTTACTCCTTTGACCACCAATTTATGCTCGGAATAACTGCCATAAAAACATGCAACATCCCACTTATATTCCTCCTACCTTAGATCTTAAAGCATAAATATTTCAAATTATTTTGGTCCTAAAGTCCTCATGCAATAGAAGACTTCTTGGGAACCAGGAAATGGAATTTAGTTTACAACATTACAGGGAGAACAGTTGCTTCAATGGTTAACAAAACCCCCAGTTAACGTAAGGGAATCTGAATGAAATGTGACCAATAGCATTGATTATCCAAGCTAAAGTAAAGAAGAATGTTAATGCTGGGCAAAACTTATACTCATTCCTCACATGCTAAGCACAAGGTGATGTGTAACACCAGGCATACCAGAGAAAAAAAGTCAGAAAATAGAAGACAGAAATAGGTGAAGTGGCAAAATAAGAAAAATGAGAGAGGAAGGAGAGTTGAAAAGCAGATAAAGCTGACAGATTACTTTCAGCATCAAAATAATGGATCGTGACAGGTAAATTTATTTGCATCTGGTGGAGCATGTGCTCTCCAAATATCTGATACTCAGATGATAGTCTTCCAGTAATCTGGCACTGTGCTCCAGCTGTAACACCAGAGCACAAATTGTATCCTTAGACTGATGAAAGCCACACCTTCTGTCCATCACAAACACAGATTCATTCTCAGTTTAAGTGCAAAGTATGCACCACTCAAGTACCTCCTTTTTCCTTTCTGCAATATTATTGCCACTAGAATTTAGAAAAAAAGTCTATATCTGCAGTCAGGAAATCACACCATTTTATAAGACCCATGGAGCATGCCTCTTGCAAATGATAAAAGCCCCTTTTATATTAATATAAAAGCACAGTATAGATAATGAAAAGAAAAAAATTCCTCTGCAGTGTCTTGCACTTAATGAATTGACAAACCTGAAGGGTCAATAGATAAATAAAAATCTATTCCCATTTGTTGCTGTGTGTAACGCAGTTCTTGACCTGGCACTACCAAACACCAACATAGTTTATTTTTTATCTGAACAATGAGAAAAAAATTTAAGAGAACAATAACATAAAACCAGTCCCACTTCTGAAATAAATCATCAATAATAAAACATGCCTGCATGTTAAAGGAGGCATTGGGAAAATTACTGTAATTATGTTTCTCTAACATTCAGGTCCTCCTTCTGTAACAAATATGAGCATGAACTTACATTAAAAAAAGTCTGACTAGTAAAGTCTTGAAGAACAACTTTTCTTCAACTTTTTAGCCAGCTAAATTTACCAATATATTTAAATATCTTTGGCTGGATAACATTTACTTGCAGTGCCTATCTGTCTTTACCTGTTCCTGTCCCCATTGTTGCTCACCATTCTTTTTTCTTTTTAGGTAAAGGAAAAGTAGCACTTCAATGAATGCTTTGTTTGTTTTTTGTTTTACATCAGTCATGATTTTGTACCAGCAAAAAAAAAAGGTAAGTTTTTGTACACTTAGTCAACCACAACTCTCTATATGATAATTTATGCTTAGTATAAGCATATATTATTTTCTTTTTCCACCATGCTAAGAGTAAATGTTTGAAGCAATCACATTGAAGTCCACATTTTCATATCAATCATGTCTAAACTTACCAAACTCCTTGCTTCTAAACTTTTATTTAGTTGTTTGGTTTTTTACTTTGCACAAAAATATACCAAAAATATTTTAATACTTGACAATACACAATGGTACATAATGTTACACACTTAATATGCAGTGGTACCAGACATTCTGCCATTTACATGTTTTCTTCAGGTCCTGAGGGTACTGTATGTAGGAACGTTACAATGTATGAGGTAATAATTCTATTTAAATTAGCTCTATGTTTGCTTTTGCTTTTAAAGAAACTTGCGTGTCACAAATTTGTTATTGTCTGGCATGCCTTTCTATATTTTGGGATTCAATAACAGGTGGGGTCATATCAATCTACTTACATATTCCAATATTCTTAACAGTCTTCCTATTCATTCAAAGGCTGTAGATTGACTTGGTGTTTACAGTTTTTCTTTGTATGGTATGGTCATCCTTATGCTATTTTAGACAAAGAAGATTTGCTTAAAATGAAGTTGGTAGCAACTTATTTAAAATACACTGATGTTCAGCTTTCCCAAAGCAAGTTATGCCAAATGTATTAGTCTTTTATATTTTGTAATCAAGACTTATCAATGTTTTAACATGGACTCTCCCTTCCCTACACAGTTCACAGGAAGCCAAAACAATTTTGCACTAAGTTTTGTCCTTAAGCACAATTTGCATATCCAGTCACAAAACTTCCCCTCCGAATGACACAGGCATTAACTCACCATCCATATTTTTAGCTTATCAGATACCAGACTTCTAACAATGGCTCTGATGTGTATTAGCAGTGAAAGAAGGCTCAGCTCTCAGGCAGCCCATTTACCTCGTGTCCTGTCCCATGGTAGAGGGAACCCCTCAGCAGGGGCATTTGTGGCCCTTGGCCTCACTTGCTGGTCCTTCCATCTCAAACAAACAATATGAGTGAGTGGCTGGAAAGCAAAGGTGAAGCCCAGAAGAGCAGCTGGAACAGCACCTTCAGTGGCTGCCATTTTTTTCCCTCAGTGGGATATTTAGATAGAAGTCAGGAAGGGGATGGTGATGAAAAATATCTGCAATAATAATAACAACATTTCTGTGACTGTAGCACTCTGTCTTGCAACTGCCAGTGCTAGGTCATTAGCCTAAAGGATTAGTCCAGATAACTTCAAAACTGGACCAATTTTTTGCAGGTATGTGCAGCTGAAGGAAGACAACCTCACCTGCAAGGTCCACAAAACCCCACATTAGGACCTATGCACTTTCTCTCTGGGAACATGAAAATTAACCCATGCTTCTAGTTGCAACTCCATGCCTATAGTTCCAGGCAATGGAGGATAAGGATGCACCTCAGAGATCTGCAGATTTCAAATGATGGTACTCACTCACCCCAGAAGGTTGTTGACAGGTTATGTTCATTAGTTTTCATATGAGTCACACTGTTACTAAATTGATAGAGCTACAGAAAAGCCTACCAGTGAACAAAAATAAATAAGAACATTTCTTCTCCCTAACTCACCATCTGCCACAAGCTTATGATACCTTCAAATTACTTCAGGTAGCTAAGGCATATTTTCTAGACTAATTTTCTTTATTTTTTCCTCAGAAAGTGCAAGCAATTGAAATACCACTTCCATAGTCCTGAGGAACCACCCTGTATTTGGTTCACCTAACCTCTTCTGTGATATTTTCTAAATGCACTTAACAAAATCATTAATTCCACAGCTCCATAGACTTGCCAAAAAAGATATACTTAGATATGGGTAGTACTGGTAGGTATTTTCTGAGTTGGTTCGGAGACTGACAACATAACTACACAAAGTCAGACCAAACCTATCACAGCACATGTCACAGTTGAGAGGGCCACAATATACAGAGTATCCTCATACAATTTCAAAAGGCTTCAACCCATGCAGAGCAACATCCCAGCACTTCAGAAAGCTGCAAGGATCTGTCCTTCTTGTTCTTTAGCCCAGCCTTTTATACCCCTCATGTTGATGCATTGCACCTGTGTGCCCTCTGTTCCCTTTGGTGGTTGGTCAGTGCCCCTGGGCACTCCATGGCTCATCCCCTTCAATGCTGCTCACCTGCTTCTCACAGCTGTACACATTGGGGATGAGGCTCAGCCCCATTCCAAATTACCACAAACTGCGTACCTACACAAACTCAGGCTTAACTCCAGCAGAGACCAAGAGCAGGGGACTCAGGAGCAGCAGATCAAGGCAAAGCAAAATGTAACATCTCAACTGTGTTTCTACACACCCCAGACACTTTCAGCACAGGGATTACATATATCTTTGTAGCAGCTATTAATAAACACATTTGGCCAATCCTCCTATAGAGGATTTCTCCACACAGACCTTTAGACCCAAAACAACATCTAGCTCAACAGCTCAGATACCCACTGCACAAAAGGTCACCTTTCATGCTTGGAAACATGTTTCTTTCCATGTCCTTAGTTTTTGTACCCAAGTGATACATAATTACATAATGTCAACATACTGGGCAAAATTTTACCATTGTTTTATTTAGTAATTTCCAATATGTAGGTCTTCTATGTGTTTTTCCCCATGCCCTTTTCCAAATCTTGCTATTGCATTGTTTCTGAGATGGGGGAAAGAGGGAAATGCCTTACAGGATTAGAGATGCAGGCATACCATGGATGTACACAATGTCAGAGGCACGTTACTAGTGTTTGATTTCCTCTTTTGATTGATAAGATCATTAATCTGACATTGTCTTGGAACCCTCTATCATAATTCCTAGATTTCATTCAGAGCAAGGTTCAGCTCAGAGCCTATTGCTCTATATGTGAAATTAGAAAATTTTGAATCAATTAATATTTCCACTGGATGATTTTATCTGATGGGCCTACAGACTAGTTCAAGCATGTGAAAACAAATAAAGGTGACCATGGCTCTGAAACCTAGATACCTAAGTTAAAATAAACACAATTTGCAGCAATAGCAATGAAAATGGTGGTGCTGTATTTTATTCTGATGTTGCAAATGCAGTTAACACCCCCCTACCGACATGCTTTGCACAGGCTAAGTGTTCTTCCTGACACAAAAGGGATCTACACTGTCCTGACAGAGGTTTACCTAAAGGTATTTTATTTGCAATTACACGGAAAATAATGTGTCTTGTATATATTTAACGTAAAACAAGAGACCTATATGCAACACTAATTCTGGACTTGCACTTGGAGTGTATGGATTTTTAACTGCAAAAACCCATTTTAGGTAAAGCATAAAAATAAAAGAAAAATGTTTGTGGACTTTAAAAGCAAATAAAACTTGTCTGACCTAGTTTTCCCAAGTTTGTCAAGCTGGAGCATGTGTGAAAAACATTACAAGAAAAAAGCCTCACCAACAAGTCTGGTGTTTGAGAAATGAGCTGTTGATGAGTTGACCAGTGAAAAACTAAATGAAACAAATTACAAACGGAAAAAGAAACGTGAATTCCTAGCTGCCGGTAAGCTGGAATTCATTGATTAGATTTGTTCTGACATAAATAAACAGGTTGAATCACTTTTTTGTAATATTAATTAAGATTTTATATTAGTTTTATTTAAATATTTAATCAGTAGGATGCAAGCAGATTTTCTTAGAATTGTGTGAGTTACCATGATTCGGACACTTGGTACTTTCATGTTTTAGTTTTTATTCCTTCTTCATTTGGAAAAAATTCATAATATATTTGGCCCACACCTATCTACTTTATTAAACCTTTTTTATTATAATCTTTTCAGTTGTGATGTTCCTCATTCTCTTGAGTTTCAACATGGGCAGTCCATTTTGCAGCAGCTTCCCCTTTTAGAAGTGTCAGTTATAGAAAATAAGAAAGTTAAGCTTCTAGAATTATTCTAGAACATTTTAAGCCAAATGTTTTCTTACGATTCTATTATATAAACAGTGAATTTTGGCCCAAAAAGTGGCCCAAGACTGCCATTGCATTATGAATTCCCATCCTAGATAAATGATGGAAGATTTCAGTCTGTTTTTTTCTGACTCCTATGTCTGGGCTTTTCTCAGCAGAACCTAACATAGTTTGTCCTGCCTTTACAGTAATAGCACCCACACTGGTAAATTTAATTGCTGGTAAATTGAATGTGAGATCCACAGCCTGAGATGCTAGCTGGTAGTAGCTTTGGCATGAACTTTGTAACCAGGAATTGAACTGTTGCCAGTTTCTGAATTATAT
This sequence comes from Emberiza elegans, assembly GCA_024865655.1. Taxonomy (NCBI): domain Eukaryota; kingdom Metazoa; phylum Chordata; class Aves; order Passeriformes; family Fringillidae; genus Emberiza; species Emberiza elegans. The sequence continues at coordinate 18,026,444 of JALJVW010002597.1, read as the reverse complement.
CTGAGGTGGTGCAAGGGTTCCAAAGTAAACAGGATTGGGAGTTTGGCTTTTTTGTTGGCCTTCAAGAGCAGGAAGAAAAATTACGTGAACAAATAGTTCCTGATTACCTGCAGACTGTTACAGTTCCCTGCATGTTGGCCAAATCCAAAACCAGGTATAGGACTACAAATAATTGGATTTACAGGATTCCAAACACAACAGATCAAGGATCTTGATTAGTTCTAGTTACTGAAAGGCCTGAAATATCAGGGCAGTGTCTGTTAACAAAAGAATTAAGGCTAGTTCCCAAAAAGTTCTCGGCAGGAAATTTTGGGATTTGGATCCTGCAACAGAAGGCTAACCTGAGGAATGGTACTGGCATGGGCATGTGCTGGCAGCAATAATTCACAGCTAGCCTTCATTCCATAGGATGCCCTGAAGAAACAAAGGGTTTAGCTTCAGGATGTTTCTCCCCCTAAGAACAGCTCAAATGAATGTGATGATCTGGACAGCCACACAACTTGTTGCTGTTTCTGAGCTGCCATTCAAGTCAAGTTTAGATTGCACTTGAGATTACTAAAAGGATGATAAAGACTCTGTTTATTATTAGGTGAACAAAGACAACAAAGATGAGGGCTGATACCAGCTGGGCAACTTTTCATGGATATTTCTGGAGAAAATACAGCATGCTAGGCTAAGATGGATGATGGGTTAACAGCTAGAATTTGAGTAACCGGCAGTGAAGGGCAAAACTGTTGTTGAACTTTGAAATACTTCTGAAACATGATGCAGACTGCAGAAGTACAGTGATGTGCATTACAATTTATTAGGAGTGGGTTCATTTAGGCCACAGTTTTAATGGATGCATATATTCATAGACTTACTGATAGGACCATTATTTACTCATTCTATAACGTACTGCCTCATTGCAGCACATGGGTGTTTTTCAGATTCCACCAGAAGAGCAATCCTTTTGGTCCCTACTGTTGTGAATGACCACCCTACACCACAACTAAACCTATATGCTGATCCAGTCTGCAACAAAAAAGAAAAATTGTTGGCCAATTTTTTGCCAATCCTTACCTTATTGATGGGGATTTTGCATGACCTGTCAATCAACCTAAAGCTTCATTACCTCTTACTTCCACCCATAACTGAACTCTTTATACAAGACCCAGCTGTAAACATGATTTTCAGATTTGGTTTGCACCTTTGCTCTGGAGGATCTGGTAGGTTCTCCAGCCTACATTACTTACTCTACATTATTCCATTTTGTCCTGTCTTAGACAAAGTCTTACCTCAGAACAGAAAGTTTTATCCCATGAAATCACAGTACCATTTCTCATTGTTTTCCTATCTATCTTGCAGGATTTAATGACTAGCCTTAACCTTATCCTCAGAATAAATCAGGAAGGAATTGTTCTGCTTGCTTCAGCATCTTTATATCTTGCAGTATTCAGCCATAATCATAAATTCTTCAGTGCCCATGGTTCTAACCCCCAAACCTCAGCCTTGGACATAACCTACCATATACCTGTACCTGCAGAAACAGAATTACCACTGCTGGAGAACCAACATTCTTTCAAAGAACATTTACCCTTCAACTACTTGTTCAGCTCATGCCATAAGAGTCATGTGCTCCTTAGGTTGTCTTGCAGATGGGATTCAGGTTAAAACAAAGTGCTATCATCAGACTGAAATGCTATCATCCTGAATACTACAGCATTTAACTAGGATATATTTATACTCTATACAGGGGAGTTCAAGGCAGTATCACGTAGGAATTCTAGATCTGGGTGAAGTTAGATTTTCCCACTTTGAGAGTGCAATTTCAGGCCATAAAAGGGTTATTTCTACATTATTGAGGTACCTAAATCTAAGGTACAAGACAGGGCCTCTGAGCATGAGTGTGAAGCCATTATCTTGCTTCCAGACTTAAGTACTGCCAGATCTTTTGGGCAGAAATGGGTCTCCTGAACACAGCAACAAAATAAGACTGCAATAACACTCAGATTTTATAGCAGCTTAGCAGCAGGAATGAAATTCTTCTCAGGCTTCCTGGCAAATCTTCTCTGAAGCACTTCATCTATCATGGTATGTGGATTTCTGCAGTGGAGGCAACCAATATCCACTAGTGAAACTGCTCTGGGTTTTAAAACTAATTGAAGTACAGCTTGGAAAACACAGTGGATATGGCTTTGCAAGTGAGGTCTTGGGATTAGAAGAATTGATCAAAGGAGGGAGACCTCAGCTTCTGCCCCTTCTTTAAAGAATATTAATGCATTTCATCCTGCAGCTTTTTCATATGTAAGCTGTTGGGACAAATGCCAAGACTCATATCTTCCCCTCATCAAGAAAAGTGTGAAGTTAGAGGACATGCACAAAATGCTCCCTCCTACTCTTAAAAGAAGCCAGTGCATATCTTTCTTTACTGATAGCACTAGTAGTGGTATTTCTCACAAATATTAGTAGATTTTCAATGAAATGCACTGTGGAGAATTGATCAAACAGGGTGATGTTTGTAAGTTATCCTGTAAAATTCTAGCAAGACTGAGGAGGAGGACAGGTATGATTTGGGATCCAAAGTGAATTACAAGCCTCACCGAGGCTGATGGTTGCTGTTAGAACTTTTTCGCTCCGCTGGAGCAATCCAGTTCCATTCTCTAGTAAGAATAACAAATTTTGTTTTGACACCTTCATTATCACTTTGATAGAACATGTTTTGATCAAGCAATCCTAGTTCCAAAATTCTAGGGAACTAAACACGAGATAAGAACCTCCTGAGGACAATTTTGTTTTGGGATCAGCCTTCAATTATCAGCAATTTGATGAGAACATGTTTGATTCACACTGCATGACTTTTGCAAGATTAGTCTTCTAGCAATCCAGTTCCATTCTCTAGTAAGAATAACAAATTTTGTTTTGACACCTTCATTATCACTTTGATAGAACATGTTTTGATCAAGCATAATTTTTGAAGACAGTCTTCTAGCTTCATAACCAATGTGGCTTATATTAACCCTTGGGAACTACAACACGAGTACAACTGGTTGCATAACCAGTGCAAGGAAGAACCTCCTGTGTCAGTCGTGGCTGTACCAATTGCCTTTGCAAGGATTGTGGGCCACTGACTGCAGCCTGTAAAGCTTGAGGGAGAAGCAGCAATTGCAAGGATGACTAATTGAGAGCACAGACACATGATGTAGAGGGTAGAATACAAGAGACATGTCAATTCTAAAATAAAGCAGTTTCACACTGTGAGTAGAGAAACATGACTTTCTGCAACTGAACAAGATTAGGCCAGAGACTACACCAGACATTGGAGTCTGCTTTTTAATTCTAGCAGAACAGCTGAATTCAATAGGTTTGAATTGTATGCTAAAATCAGGATTTATAATCTTTGCTTTTTAAATAAGTCAGATTAATCAAAACACTGAAAAAATTGAGGGAAAAAACTCCAAAAAATAATGATTGACTGCATGTCTACTTCTTGTCCATCAACAGGAGCTCTGAAACTCGTGGCCTAGATACTATAAACAATGTACTCAGGCTTAGGATTGTGCACATTAGTCATATTGAAGACTATGTTCGAGTAATTTCTGTACTGTTTAAGAGACTAATATATCTCTTTGGTTTTGCAACACCAAAGTCAGGGAAAACCATTTATTTTCATACTTTTGTTTCTCCTCATACAAAGAAAAGGAAAATACATAAGACAGATTAGAATTTAACTGAGGAAAACAGGCTTCACAGTGTTAGCTACAAAATATTTGAAATTGTTATGGCAAGTACCATGTTGCTAATGCATACATTTAAAAGCAAAAGATACTACTGTGCTCCTGATGTCAGGTTTAAAAAATCCAGCACAAACTTTGAGTGAACGCAATTGCATTTCTCTCAATAAGGGTTTTCCAGAAGATTAATACAGAGACTTTGATTCTACAAATATCTGTACTTTTTTCATTTAGGAGAATAAGCAGTTGAAGTTAATCTACTGAAATGAGATGCTATATTTGCTTAGAACTTTGCCTCATTTGATAGGAGACTTGATATAATAATCATAAAGAGTTTTTAATCAAAGGAGTGTGAAGATACACTTCAGCTGTAAAGAGATCATGTATTTCCTATCAGCAATTGAGGTTATGTGAGTAATGAATATGAAAATGTTTTATCAGCAACAGACAGTAAGAATTTGATCATTATATCTTAATTTATTGCAAAGGAACAAGCAACTTATTAGGTCTGTTTATATATACTATTGTTCCATTAGCAGAATAAGTGACTTAAATTGGGTTTCTTTTATTTCAGAATTGAAAGGGTGAAGAATAAGTCTGTCTAGCTTTTAGAATATTGTATCTGAGAAAAAAAATATATTCAGATGTGCATAGCAGGAAAGGAAAGGCTCATAAAAGCCATACTGTTAATGAATCTAAAAGATTGTCTTCAAAAATTGTGCTCAGTCAAAACATGTTCCATCTAAGTGATAACAAAGATATCAAAACTGAACATATAAGGAATAAAAGCACTATAAAGGGCTATGGAAAACAAGAATGTTCTAAGCAACAGGATTTTTCTAGTTAATTTAGGCATGAGACTTAAAAAAAGATCCATATCCTACTAGAGATTTCTAGTCCATTTCCACTGTTAAGTTGACATAAAATTAATAATGGACACTCTGCCTCAGGCAAACGAATTCGTGTTTTTGACACAGAGCAACATCCACTGAGATCATGGTAAAGATAACAAATTTTCTCTTTCCAGTTTTTGGCCTCTGTTGAGAGCATGTGTATCCAGAGGATAGAGAACAAAACAGGGACATTGCAAAATTGAATTCTGTTCCAACCTCTCACACAAATCTCCTGTATGACTTTGGAGAACCCAGACCTTGTGCCTTTTGTTCCCCTAAAAACATAGTGCCTGTTGTATGAGGTTAGATAGTAGTCCTTGAGAGACAAGGGCTTTTACTGTGTGTTTGTACAGCACAAGCCTGACAGTGTCAGGGCTTAAATTAAAGTCTCTAGGTACAGTGAATAAATATGATCACCTTCAGCAAAAATAAGATAAACAACAAAAGAGATTGCACATGACAGTACAATAAAACAAAGAAAATGGACTGCTTGGACTTGACACATCTCAGTGTTAAAAGAAACCCTGGGTAGAGAAATGTAGTATATTTCTGATTCTTGCTATTGACACCAAAATCAAGCTAGAGGGCAAGTTTAGGATTTTTGTAAGACAAGTTCTGCCTTGCAAAACATAATTAGATCTGTTGCAGCAATTACTTTTAAGTGGAGACTCACAACTCTCCCTTTGATAATTAGGTTGCAAGGTTTGAAAGAGATTTGAATATCAATGCACCTAATTGTCCTTTCACGCTAGTGAAAGTTCCTGGTAAGGCTGATGGAGTTATGAGTGAAAGCTGAAAACTCAGTGCAGGTGAGATACGGCAGCTCCAGCAGTGAGCTATGAGCAGCTCATCTTAGACTTCCTGGTTTATTACAATGTCCTTTCAAAAATGATGGGGAAATCACTCACCACAGAGCACAAAAAAATATACATTAGCTTTTTGAAGACAGCCGCATTGCATCAGAGGAGTAAACTTAGTCTTGTCTATGTCATTGCTAGTTGATGTCTCAGATTTCCTGTGCTCTAGTTAGCAAACACTTGAAGATAAGAATCTGACCTTGGGTTTTTTGCTTGGAGAAAAGTCTGTGAAATGAACAGTCTGTGATCTGAAGAGTTTGTGGCAAGCTGTATTGCTGAAGATAAATAGTGAGTGCATCATGCTGCAAAAGAAAAATTTTCCAGAGTACCTAAGGTTTCTTGCTCATTTATAATCTCATTACACTTCATAAGATGTACCAAAGACATGAATAACTGAAGTCAGGTTATTACTTCAAGGTGAGGTAAGTTTCCTAGCCCATAAGAATTCCCAGGAAGTGTTACTCACCACTGCTCAGAGTTCTAGGTGCTTGCTGGGACTCTCATAAGTGAAAAACCTAAATTACTAAAGTGTGGGTTTAGATTTTTAACCACAGCAGCCCACAGTGCAGCTTCTCCCAAACGGATCCCTAAAAGCTTCATTATCACTTCTCTTTTGCTCAGATTTGCAATAAGGTGTTTGCAATATTTATCCTACAAAGACAGATTTTTCCAAACAATGACCCATGCCAATTAAGGCAGTGTGTATAAATGTGCCTTAGAACAGGAAACAGCAAGGAGACATTTGCTTACTGATAATGCTCAAGGTCATGCCATCTATTTCCTTTACTGGAAGCATGTAGATGTTGCCTAGACCAATAGACACATGATTCTTGTGAAATTTCATATTTAAAATATCAGTTAGTAAAGAAGCACTTTCTCCTTACTACATTCCTCAGATGTGTATATTGAGGAAAGATTCAAATATTTCATAGGCACCACATATTTGTAGCTATCCCAATTACTAAGTGTGTAGAATAACAGAACTGGTAAATGGTCTAGAGTCTTGTGAGGAATGGCTGAGTGAGCTGGGTTTGTTTAATCTAGAGAAAAGGAGAATCAGAGGAGATCTTACTGCTCTCTACAGCTACCTGAGATTATGGCAAGGTGGGTGTTGATCTCAGTTAACAAGTGTCAAGATGAGAGGAAATGGCCTCAAGTTGTGTCAGGGCAGTGTGAGATTGGAAAAAATTTTAGATTAGGAAAAATTTCTTCACTGGAAGAGTTATCAGGCATTGCAACAGGCTGCCCAGGAAGTGATTGATCACCATCCCTGAAGGTATTTAAAAGGCGTATAGATATGGTGCTTAAAGATGTGCTTTAGTGATATTTAAACTTCAATATAAGTATCTTTTAAATGATAATGAAATAATTTTAATTCCATCAGTAAGTAACCCAGAAAAATAGTCAACTGTAAATACTAAATTTAGGGGGTCTTTTTTCTCTTCTCTGGTTGATGGCCCAGTTGAGAATTCTGTGAGTTCCAGCAGTCAGTAGAGGGAAGTTGCTTTACAAAGACCTGCAGGTGCTTGTGAACACCAAGTGGAACATGAGCCAGCAATATGCCCTTGTGGCAAAGGAGGCTTATCCTGGTCTACTTTAGAAGGAGCACTGCCAGCAGGCTGATGCAGGTGATCCTTCACTCTGCACCATGAGGCCACAGCTGCAGTGCTGTGTCCAAGTCTGTGCTTCCCAGTACAACAGAAGTATGGAACTACTGGAAGAAAATCAAGCAGAGGGCAATGAAGATGGTTAAGAGAGTGGAGAATCTCTCCTATGAGGAAAGGCTGGGAAGAGAAAGTTCAGGAAGGTACTCATCAGTTCAAAGGGAGGATATAGAGAACATAGATCCAGGCTCTTAGTAGCACCCAGTGAGAGACCAAGCGTCAATGGGCACAAACTGGAACACAGGAGGCTTTGTCTGAACATCAGGAAACACTTCTTTACTCTGCAGTTGGCTGAGCACTGGCATAGGTTGCCCAGAGAGATGGTAGAATCTCCATCCTTGGAGATATTAAAAAGCTGTCTGGACATGGCCTGGACAGACTTCTCTTGGTGTCTTTGCAAGGGGATTGGACAATCCAGAGGTCCCGTCCAACTCAGCCCTTCTGTGATTTTGTGATCTGATTATGAGTGCTCTGAATCATTAATGCTGGTGCTTGGTAATTCTTGGAACACTGGCAAAATTCTAGATAACAGAAGAAAATTTATGCTGTGACAATATTAAAAACACCTATTAGAAAATATCAGTCTTGGCCAAGATACTAGAATGGCTGGAAAAGGGTTGAAAAGTGAGGAATTAAATATGATAGTGAAATAACAGCTAAGCATTATGGGTGCGAGCAGTGAATATTTTCATTAACTTAATTGTTTAATGGCATTATATTTTGGGATGCAAATACACACACTCCACTCTAAAAAAATTGATGTCATAAATTGCTTTGTGACATTTTAATAATAATTAGAAAACCCAAACAACTTTGACAGAATTTAAATTACAGTTATAGAACCTTTATGTTTAAGCCAGGATACATCAGTAGCATTTATAATTAATTTATTCAGGTTTTCATCCTCAATCTGAACAAAAAAACCCCAAAAACATATAAACAACTAGTAAGATATACCGAGATATGTGAGATTGGAGAGCTGGACACTAATAAATAGGACATATTACTGACAAATGTCACATTGGGTTACTGGTAAACAGTCCATAAGTGAGGGGGAAAAAAGTAAAGAAACAAATCAACAACCCACATTCAGCAAGAAAGTATGGGATATTTTGCTTTCATACAGGAGACTGAATGTTATCTCCTAAGAAGACTCTGTCCTGCACTGCATGTTTCACAGTATGTTGGTTTCGCACTGTGAAACTGTCCCAGACCAATAAGGAAACAATCCCCATAAGAGCCTGGAGCTCCAGGTTTAAATATTACTACTTTTTGTATTGATGTTAATGCCACTAGGATCATGTATCTAATAGATAGACGAGTAGGAGAGGAATCACAGAAGATTTAGAGAAAATAAATTACAAGGATAACTAAGACATGGAAAATGTTTCTTACAATGGAGAACTTTCAACTGCTAGCAAAAAAGGGTGAACTTTCTGCTTTACGTGGGGTGAAAATGTCATCATGTCTCTGAGATAACTGTATCTTTCAATCCAGTAAAGTCTAGTTGAATGCTGGAACTTGCTTAAGTACAGCATCAACTACATTTAATTAGGTTTTATGTTTCTCTGATTCTCCAGCCCATTCTCTCAAGAAAAAACCTGCTTTTCAAGACCTCCCAGTGGCTGATGACTCACACAGCAAAAGAACTTTGTGCAGCAGAAACATAATATATGCAGATAGCTTTTTCAGTTATCTCTGAGAGCCCCTTTGGCTCGTCTTACTAATTCAATGCACATATTTCAGACTGTATGCTTTGAATCACAACTTTCTTTTCCCCTTCAGAATGAAAATATTCCTAATTATACAGTGAAAGTCCTGACATTTAGTGTCTCTAAATTGTTCATAGCTTTAAACTTCAGCAACCTCTCATGAATTTGTCTCAAACTGCTACTTACCTGTATTTTTTGTTTCTGTTTCAATTGTTGTAGCAATGCTCAGGTCATGACTTTGAGCAAAAAATAGTCATGAGGATTTGCTGAATGCTAATTAGAAGATCCCTTAGACAGTAAATTTGTTTATCTGCAGATAATAAAGAATTGTATTGCAGCAGAACCATGTAAGGTTTATGTCTTTTGCAATGCTCTTTGAAGCATCAGGCATTCAAACTGTAGATGACACAAGCACAGTAAGAAGCTCTTTTGGGCAGAAAACAATGAACAGCCCCATTAACAATGCTACAGTAATCCAGCATTATACCTTTGAGCTTAACAAAAGAAAGAACCACAGAGATTAAACAATTACCCAAATCTGTGTAAAATAAAGATGAATGAAGTAAATATCATGCTGATTTAAAGTTGTTCAGCTAAATCCACCTAATATCAAGGGTCTCAGTAAGAATTAGATTCTTGATTTAGCCTTTGGCTATATATCTGAGTAAAGCCAGAAAAAAAGGTAAAAAGTCAACAACCTATCTCAAAAACTCAGTGTAAATTTGGTCATCATTTAAGAAATTCAAGTAAGATCTTTTAAAACAAATTATTTAGCCTAGGAATCCTACAACTATAACCACACAAAAGTGATAATCCAAATGTTTGAATCCATAGTCAGTAAACAAAAAGCTTTAATTCCCAACTGCAACCTCTCTTGATTAATGTTCTTTAACAAAACCAGACACTGTTGTGACAGTTCCTCCAAATTCTTGCCATTTTGTCATCTCATTTGCTTCCTTCAGCATCCATCATGCGTGGCTGGGTCTGACAGACAGGCTGGTGATAAATCCACAAACTTAATATGTCATCAGGGAAGTGGTTGAGTCACCGTCTCTGGAGGCATTTAAAAGATATATTGATGTGGCACATAGGGACATGGTCTAGTGGTGGACTTGGCAGTGTTAAGTTTATAGTTTCACTTAATGATCTTAAAAGTTTTTTCCAGCATAAATGATTCTATCATCTTTAAAAAGTTGTACTTATCTACCTCAATGCAAAGTGAAGTAGATGACAATGTTCTTATTGAATAGTACTTTTTAAATTGTCCTACCATAGATATGAGAATGTAGGTTTATGTAAATTTTTAAATTACTATAGTAAATGTATCAGAATGTAGTCTTACTTAAAATATGTCTGTTTGCTATCATCTTGTAAACAGAAATATGTCATTTGCATGTGTCTCGAGTTGTGAATGCATCTAATTTCTTCCTACCACTACTGTGTATCACAGACAACTTGTAAGCTCATAAAGACTAACAAATTAATGTCAGTCCTTCATGTCAATTGTATTTGTAGGTCAACTATGAGTTTATTTTCTGTACCGATACTAGAACACTGATTAGAAACAGTCTCTTGGAAGGGGCATGTACTTTCACTCTTCATAGGATGACAGCTATTGATCTCAGAATATTGGGTTTTGTCATCCTCCCTCACCTAAAGCCACGTGTCTGGCTGGCCATGAAGCCCATTCATTCAGGCTATATCCCACTGACTGATTTCTTCCCCTGGCCTCATCCTGAGCCTGTCCCTGATCCTGATTATCTTCCCCAGACCTGAGACTTGCCCTCATCCATGAGCTGATGGCCCAGCCAGGTTGTCCTGCCTGCCCCCAGCCTGCCCTGCTCTCTGACAGGAGCAGTGGGACAGGCTCTGGCTGGCCATGCCCTGCCCTGCCCTGCCAGCCCAGGAAGCCCCTGCAGTTCCCAGTTCCCTGGGATGCCAGGGAGCAGCCAGCACGCATGTGCCTGGAAATGACAAAACTACCTTCTCTCAAAACCCTCTCTGTGAATCAGATCTGTGGTGGAAGTAAAAGCTAAAATCAAAGTCTGGTTTTTGTTTTGTTTGGTTTGTAGTTTTTTATGTGGCATGCAGCTGCATGTTGTCATCCTCAGTTTTTCTTTGTGTCCTTAGCTGTTTTATATAGAGTCATGTAAAGGAAGATATTCATGGAGTATTCACTCACTGGGAAATCTTACCAGCATTAGAAAAAGTCTGTATCTTGGAAACTCGGTATTTATAACTCTTATCTGGAAACCTGGCAAAAAAGTGCTGTATCATTTTACTCTAAATTATGGTACTGCTCTAGCATGACTTACTTTAACACTTCTATGAGATACACGGTTTTGGAAAACCAAACAAGATACAGAAGATTTTGATTTTGAAATCTTTTTATGGTTTGGTGCTATTTAATGCTTCCATGGTGAAGGTAGAAATGTTTTTTTAAATATTGGTTGGCTGTATGGTGAACACAAGTCCCTCAGTCTGGGGAAGATAATTTAACTCTACAATCTGAAATATCTGATATCTCTAAAAATTAAATATTTTCTCTGCAGATACTGCCTTATAGAATTACATTAAATTCCAATAACATTTTGGAAGTATAAGTCTGAGTAAGTTTGTTGACTTCAGTCTGGAGACCTGGAAAGTTCTAGCACTTATATATTTTCATGTTTTCTACTGTCATCAACATGGCAGCCTTCCCAATATTTGTATGGATGACAAAATTATATCCCCCGTTACTTCCCCCAAAAAGATATTGATCAGCTTAATAGATTTTGGCATTATGCCCAGAATTTTCTTTAATAAATAATTTTCCTACTCTCTAAAGATTTTTTGTCTTGGATTTACACAGTTTTTATAACAAGCCTCTTTGATTAAAAGCACTATTAAGTATGGTTAAGAATGAATGGAAACAAATTTAAGCAATTCATCATTTTCAATTCCACAAGCCAATACTGGTAAGTATAGAATAGCTCTGACTGTCCCTTACTGGGTAATTTTTCACAGCATAATACCTGTCCAACCTGGAAAACAGCCACAGGATATGTTGCAAAATTCCATTCCCTGGCATTTTTGTAGCTATCATGCTTTATGAGTCTGCAGAGGGTGTTGACTGTTCTCTGTGGAGTTTACTTCTTGCAGACTGTGAATAGCAAGTTTACCCTGTCTCTCTCTAAATGACCTTGTTATACTTGCAGTCTTTTCACTAATACAGACTAGGTTTTCTTTTTGCAGATAGGTATTTCTGAACTCAAACACCAAATGGAAGCACAGTTTTTAGGAATGAGTATTTGTGTACTCAGGTGTGTGGTCTGCAAATTCAGAGAGGGCAAATTGCTATTCTTTCCTCCTTGCTGTCTTGTGTAATGTAGCCAAGCCACAAACACCTGTTCTATTCTGTGCCTGTGGGTATCCTCTGATGTCAGGACTCAAACCTGAAGGGTTTTAAGAGATGGACAGACTGACAGATAATTACGTCTAGGGTGGGTTGATCCTCACTGACCCTAAGCCCCCACCCAGTCACTTGCTCACTTCCTGGGGGAGACAGTCAAAAAAGACAGAAGTGAGATTAAAAGCCCCAAAGGTCAACATAAGGACAATGTAATGAGTGAAGGAAATGGAAAAAACGAAGAAAACAAACACAAAAAATACTGAAACAGAAAACTACCCAAGTGATACAAAAGCAATCACTCACCACCAGCACACCAATGCCCAGATAGTCACTGAAAAACAGTTATTTTGGAACAATAACTCTATTTTTCTGCTTAGCATGATACTGTATGGTCTAGGTCAGCTGTCCTGGGGCTGTGTCCTTCCCAACCTCTTGTTCACCTTTAGCCTTCTCCACTGGAATCACAAAGAGAAACAGAGAAGACTTTGGCACTGTATAAAAATGCTCAGCAGTAGCTGAAACACTGTTTTAGTCAACCATTTAAAATACAGCACCAAATAGGCTGCTGTGAAAAATAAAATTATCTCCTTCCCAGAAAAACCCAGAATAGTGCTTTTTAAAAATGAGCATGCATAGTTTTTCTCCTGAACAACCCAAAGAGCAGAATTTGTTTTAGCCTCATGTGCCTGGAAATGACAAAACTACCTTCCCTCAAAACCCTCTCTGTGAATCAGATCTGTGGTGGAAGTAAAAGCTAAAATTAAAGTCTGGTTTTTGTTTTGTTTTGTTTGTAGTTTTTTATGTGGCATGCAGCTGCATGTTGTCATCCTCAGTTTTTCTTTGTGTCCTTAGCTGTTTTATATAGAGTCATGTAAAGGAAGATATTCATGGAGTATTCACTCACTGGGAAATCTTACCAGCATTAGAAAAAGTCTGTATCTTGGAAACTCGGTATTTATAACTCTTATCTGGAAACCTGGCAAAAAAGTGCTGTATCATTTTACTCTAAATTATGGTACTGCTCTAGCATGACTTACTTTAACGCTTCTATGAGATATACGGTTTTGGAAAACCAAACAAGATACAGAAGATTTTGATTTTGAAATCTTTTTATGGTTTGGTGCTATTTAATGCTTCCATGGTGAAGGTAGAAATGTTTTTTTAAATATTGGTTGGCTGTATGGTGAACACAAGTCCCTCAGTCTGGGGAAGATAATTTAACTCTACAATCTGAAATATCTGATATCTCTAAAAATTAAATATTTTCTCTGCAGATACTGCCTTACAGAATTACATTAAATTTCAGTAACATTTTGGAAGTATAAGTCTGAGTAACTTTGTTGACTTCAGTCTGGAGACCTGGAAAGTTCTAGCACTTATATATTTTCATGTTTTCTACTGTCATCAACATGGCAGCCTTCCCAATATTTGTATGGATGACAAAATTATATCCCCCGTTACTTCCCCCAAAAAGATATTGATCAGCTTAATAGATTTTGGCATTATGCCCAGAATTTTCTTTAATAAATAATTTTCCTACTCTCTAAAGATTTTTTGTCTTGGATTTACACAGTTTTTATAACAAGCCTCTTTGATTAAAAGCACTATTAAGTATGGTTAAGAATGAATGGAAACAAATTTAAGCAATTCATCATTTTCAATTCCACAAGCCAATACTGGTAAGTATAGAATAGCTCTGACTGTCCCTTACTGGGTAATTTTTCACAGCATAATACCTGTCCAACCTGGAAAACAGCCACAGGATATGTTGCAAAATTCCATTCCCTGGCATTTTGTAGCTATCATGCTTTATGAGTCTGCAGAGGTGTTGACTGTTCTCTGTGGAGTTTACTTCTTGCAGACTGTGAATAGCAAGTTTACCCTGTCTCTCTCTAAATGACCTTGTTATACTTGCAGTCTTTTCACTAATACAGACTAGGTTTTCTTTTGCAGATAGGTATTTCTGAACTCAAACACCAAATGGAAGCACAGTTTTTAGGAATGAGTATTTGTGTACTCAGGTGTGTGGTCTGCAAATTCAGAGAGGGCAAATTGCTATTCTTTCCTCCTTGCTGTCTTGTGTAATGTAGCCAAGCCACAAACACCTGTTCTATTCTGTGCCTGTGGGTATCCTCTGATGTCAGGACTCAAACCTGAAGGGTTTTAAGAGATGGACAGACTGACAGATAATTAGGTCTAGGGTGGGTTGATCCTCACTGACCCTAAGCCCCCACCCAGTCACTTGCTCACTTCCTGGGGGAGACAATCAAAAAAGACAGAAGTGAGATTAAAAGCCCCAAAGGTCAACATAAGGACAATGTAATGAGTGAAGGAAATGGAAAAAACGTAGAAAACAAACACAAAAAATACTGAAACAGAAAACTACCCAAGTGATACAAAAGCAATCACTCACCACCAGCACACCAATGCCCAGATAGTCACTGAAAAACAGTTATTTTGGAACAATAACTCTATTTTTCTGCTTAGCATGATACTGTATGGTCTAGGTCAGCTGTCCTGGGGCTGTGTCCCTTCCCAACCTCTTGTTCACCTTTAGCCTTCTCCACTGGAATCACAAAGAGAAACAGAGAAGACTTTGGCACTGTATAAAAAATGCTCAGCAGTAGCTGAAACACTGTTTTAGTCAACCATTTAAAATACAGCACCAAATAGGCTGCTGTGAAAAATAAAATTATCTCCTTCCCAGAAAAACCCAGAATAGTGCTTTTTAAAAAATGAGCATGCATAGTTTTTCTCCTGAACAACCCAAAGAGCAGAATTTGTTTTAGCCTACTGTGTGTAGCTTTTTTGGCTTAACACACTGAGGATATTTCTTTGGCAAAACCAGGTGTGTTTCGGTGATATTCTGCTTAAGCACAGTCTTAATATTTCTGTTTGTGAGAGTAATCAGTCAGAAAAATAAAAGAAGAATCTATAATATTAGAAAATAGAAATAAAATTAACAGAGTGGTCATTAAAAGTCTTTGCTGAAAAATATGATGTTCTACTCCCTGTCCGGTCAATCTTTTTTTTTTCCACTGAAGAACTGCAGCATAGTAGAATCACGCTCATCTGTAGACAGGACTTAGCTAAGAGCAGCTGCTTCTTCCAAGAAAGTAGATGGGCAGGCTATCTTCTATTATTGTAAATTAAACAGAGACAGTGAACGGCCCCAAATTCATTGGCCCCAAATTCTAACAACTTGGGCTGCATTCACACTGACTAGCATCTGGCCAACATTCACCTCTGGCTTCTACAAGGAGCTCAGTTTTCAGTTCTCAGAGGCCATGCTGCAACACCTCAGAGAGGTGTTTCTGTAGGATGAGACAAAATATGTCTCTTCCTGCCTCTCTGTCTCAGGAGCATCTGACAAAGCTTGCTTGGCAGTGCTGAAGGATAGTGAAGGGACAAAGGAAGTAAACCTAAAGCAGTGTTGTTCACATAATGTATTGAAAATGACCTCTAGCACATGCCTTTCCCTGGACTGTTCCTAGGCTTTGTCTCAGAGAGTGCTAGTTGTCACAAATCAAAATTATGTCAGGAGCTAAGCAGTGGGAAGGATAAATGATACCTTACTCAATCTCATGTCTTAACCCAGATTGGTTTTGTGCCAGAGACAAAGCCATGGTGTCTGAAAAAGACCTTTTGCACCCCAGCACACAGATGTGCTTTTCTCTTGCCATCAGACAACTACAGCTGCATGGCTGATGAACCACTGGCAAGCTACTCTTTCATTGTTAGGGATGAAGAGTTACATTGCTATTGCCAACTGGCAACTCTTATTTTAGGAATGTACCTGTAATTAATTATGGTTTTCAGATTAAGTATCTTTCCCACTGTAACATAAGTCAGATGGATGTAGTTTGGGCTCAGACAAAAGCCAAGATGCTTGTCAATCAAGAGGAATACTGTGTTGTGGATTTGGGAAACCACATGAACATCACTGCAGAGTACTGCCAAGTTGCAGCACAGGATTGTCAGAACATCTGGCATTTATATTCTTTGATTTTGTCAGTGATGAAGCAATCATAAAGGTGCTTTTGACTCCCTTTGTTTTGTGACTTTCTTTTCTTTCCCTCCTGCTAGCAAAAGCCTATCTACAAACCATACAACTGCAAAGAAATTCAAATATGCTTTCAGCATTTGGTGCTCTTTGAGAGGCTGAAGGAAAAATGGCACTTGATTCAGAAACACAAAATTTAAATATTACAAACACATTTAAATATTACAGAACTACAAGTTCACACCAAGATACCATGTCTCCAAAACTAAAGAGAAACACTTAGCATGCTAAAGTTCTCTGCTGAAGGAATTTTTCACCAGTTCACATAAGGGGCCTCTCCCAAGCAACATGGAGCTAGGGTCAAGGAAAATTAGATGCTGTGTAAGATAACATCTAGGCCATGTGGTGGTTATAATGAGCAATTGATTGCTAATGCTTGTACTGTTTATGGGTTGTGAAATGCCTTGGGACATGTTTTAATGATATGTTACAGGGTACTGAAATGCCTGTTGTGCTTATTTTAGACTCCTGGTGTGAAAGGACTGCCAATCTGCAAGGGTTACAGTATGCTAAATTGATTTTATAGATTGTGTTGGTAAAGGTCAATTCATTTAGCAAATAAAATATCATTTAATTTTATCTTCAACCTTGCTAATTAGAGGCACTGTGTGCCATTTAATTGGTTCATGTAAATTGTGTGAGCTTTTGTGTGTGTCTGCACATTTTAATAAAAACTTTTTGCAGATCAGGGGCTTCCTCTTTCTTGCATTTAAAGCACTGAGAACATGTGCCTGAACATGGTAACTTAGGAAAATCTTGATGACAAGTAAATGTACTTCATCCACTAAACAAGCTTAAACTTGTAACTCAAAAATGAATGTGAAGGCATCTTTGGTAGAAACAGAGAAAGATTTCCTGGTAGATCAGTACTGAATTCAGTAGAAGGAGAAATTTTGTGTTTTGCCAAGTGTGTTTGGCTTAATTATTCTGCATCTCTACCCCAACACTGTATTTCCAGCATTGCCCACCCCAAGGTGGTCACTCCTCATGATAAAAGAAAGTGGAAAAAAAACATTCAAGCACTAAATGTACTGCTACTTCATAAATGAAGCAGCAGCCTTAATGCATTGTAGGCCAGTTGGGAATTGTTGCTGAAGATCAGATGCTGGGAGCACTGTCAATCACATCTTCAAATTGCACAAATAGGAGGCTTTGTTGGACTGCAGGCTAATGTTTCTTGTCTTTCATGATTGTTCATTTGGCACTCTTACCCAAACCTACGAAAGCCCAGCTTAGTGAGATTGCATTATGAAGACTGATTGCTTTGTTACTGAAGCCAAAATTATGGTGCTTGGCCTATTCTCTTCATCTGTTCTCCAGAGACAAAGTATCCTTTTCTGAGCAATCATCTGCATAGGAACACGTCCTTAGCTTTCTATAATGAGTGTTACCTGGACATCAGAAATCAGCAGGTCCTTGCTGGTACTCTGTAGGAAAAAACAGGGCTCTAGTGCTGAATAAGGCTTTCTAAAATGGCATCCAACTTCCAGTAAGAAGGACAGACAGAGTGGTCAGAAGACACAGAACCAAGAATCTGTAGGGATAATAAGGGCTGGGGTTGTCTGTCCTTGAGGCAGTCACTTTCATCTTCTTGACAGTCTTATTGCAAGCTGAACATGTACAGAAGTAAGAGACTGGTATGTACTTGAGCCTTGAGGAAAAAGCCTCAGTACAGAGCCCAAAACATCATTGTTACATTATTGGCATAATTTAAGTGAAAACCAGGCTGCTCCTGTGAGAAGTGACTTTGAGAAGAAAAATCACCTCACACAATTTTACAGATAAATTTTGTAGAGGAGTAACTATAGTGGCTCCCAGGTCTTTGTCCTCCTTAGCTTGAACAGATAAAGAGATGCATACAGTGATAAATTATTGTTTTTAAAGAGAAGAACACTAATCCCTTTGATATGTAAATATTCATTGCTCTCTCTGTGTTAAAGAATTTGAATTCCGTTCTGATTTGGTGAATGTTATTTAATCCACAGTTCCATGAAATACAGTTGGAATCAATTTATTTTGCTGAAAAGCAGGGCATGTCTCCATCCTGTCTAATGTCAGATGCCAACTCTGTACAAGAAGAGCATCAGACCCCTAGATTGCATTTGTGAGATTAACTTGTTGGTTTGGAACCAAGGAAAGGTAAAATTTCAATGGGGATGCACCACTACAAAACTGCTGTGAAGAAGAGCAGAAGGAGTACAGATATTGCTCTCTGTCTCACACTGTTGAGAGTACCTCAACTCAGAGTTGATCCTCAGTTGCTCTGCCTCCGTATTTAGCTTTGCAACTGTTTAATATCCCACAGACAGAAAGGGGATGACTAATTTAAGAGCCTTCTTTTATTAATGACCTCAGCATTTAATCAGCAGATGTTTATTTCACCCACCTTTCAGCTATTTAAAGATATTCTGCTTGCTTATCTTTGAAGTTCCTTGTTTATTCCTCATTGTGTGTGACAAGTCTAGATATACTATGGTAATTTAGGTTTTTTTCCAAGTCTATGGCATGAGAAGAGATCTGAAAGCTACTTTTCATTGTATTTTTATATTCTCATAGCTGAGAGATAATCAGCCAGATTCTTCCAGAAGCTCTGGAGCCTGTAGTACTGTCAGCAGAAAGAAGATGAGCACGGTTATGTCCCAGAGAATTCAGAGTGTGCAAATGGGCTATCCCATGACAGTCTGTAAAGAGGTGCTGCAGGAGGCAGCCTGACAATCCCTCCACTGCGCTCTCCTGATGTGAATTGCCTTGTTAGAGGCTTGAAGCATGGCCATGATATCACCAAGAAGCACAGCACATATATCAAGACATCCTAATAAAGTTTACCTTAAAGTGTTCCTAGGGGCAGGAGAGCCTTCAGCTGATGGTTTAACTGCTTTTATTTGGTGAGGAGTAGTGAATTATTGCTGCTATGAAGCATGAATATTTTATGGGTAGTGATATTTGTTAAAAACAAGTGTTTGGAAGATTTCAGGTAGCAAGGAGAGAGTTAATGCCAGGCTTTACAATGTTGAAACACAAATCAGGTATTTTTTGACATAAATGATAGAACAGCACTAACTTTCCCCAGAGGAATGAATCTTACTGACACTATGACTCTTCTGGGGTATTCATTATGCTCTGGGATGAAAATGTATCTGTTTTGTTTTTTAAAATCTGGTTATCTGAAAACCAGGTATTTTGCTTGGGGTAACAAATTACCCATTATGCAGATCACAGACAGATTTTAATAGTGCTGGCATCTGGAGTACGTTAATTAGACATATATCAACAGTACCCTTATATCAGAATCACAACATTTGTTTAATTCTATCTTTCATGGCAGTGGAATATGCTTCAACACAGAAATATTTTTAAATTTTATAAGAATGCATTCAAGCATTAACCTTCAGGGTATCAGTCATTATCTGTGATTAATGACCAACATGTAATAAACAGCTCAAAGTAAAGACAAAATTAATGTTGCAGGCAAACATCAGCAGATAAAATTTGTCTGAGCAGCTGTGTTTCTAAATCAACTGCCACCTAAAATGTCACATAATCCATGTGATATTATGAAGTGGATGTTTTGCTCAAAAGAGGATCAAGTGATAAGTATGCTCTGTTGTTAAACTGGAACTGCCCTTCTGAGGATTTCTTTCTTATGCTGACATGTAGCAGGTCTGCTGGTGAAGCTATGCTGAAGTGATTTTCTCTGTAGATGACAGCTCAGACACTGGTCATTCCTCAAAGACAAATGAAACTCAAGATGCAAAGTCCTCATTGCTTATATGACAGTTTACATACATGGGATAAGTATGTTGATACAGAATATTACCATGGGGCTTTTTCCTAAGTAAATAGGGAGCAGGAAAACAGATTTCACATTATTTCACAGTTATAGTTTCCCCAAGAATTAGACTAGGGAAAAAGTAGTGGGTGCAACTGAAGAACATGCATGATTTCTAAAGCCCTTCATTTGCCATTATATCACTTTCCTATGTCTTTAAACTTCAGCTAACATATTTGAATTCATTTTTGTTGGAAACAAATTTTTTTTAGGTACAAAAGGAAATACTCTGGGCAATTTGACTGATACTAAAATTTTAGAAAATTATCTTCAAAATCTAAGAAATGTAGGTTTGTTCCCAGAGCGCCTAATTTATATGAATGCTACCATCAAGGAACAAACACAATAAAACACAGCAGACCTACATGATGGGAAACTTACTAAGCTGGGCTACTGCCTAGAAATTAAATACAGCAGCACCTTGTTACAAGCTACTGCCCTAGCCACACAGAGCTTCCGTGAGTTGCTGATAGCAAAGAGAATAAGGAAAAGTGTTGCATCAAGCAAGTCTGGCATCAGAATAAGACATCTTTTTCTCTCCAGTTTGAACCTTCTTGGAGGCATTTGGGTCACAGTTTCAGGAAAAAGATAGCAAATGTTTTCCTCATATGAAATAGTCCATACCAGTAACATCATTTCATGGATTGCAAATTAAATAAGGAATGTTGTCAACAAAGCCTACACTGTAGAATGACAGTGTGTGAAAGATATTGCTGTGGCTGTGTTACCTGAAACAGGAATGTCTATACCAGTGAAGTGCTTCCTCACGGGTAGTTAAACTCTGCATGCTACTGTCACACAAAGTTAATTTGTATGGCTTGAAATACCAATCAATAATTTTTCCATTAACTTTGCAGTAATGAAAGGTACTGGAGTGAAACTATTGATATATTTGATAGCTAATTCCAAAATAATAGTTTTGGAAAGGATTTTGGTTTACATTATTTAT
This sequence comes from Emberiza elegans, assembly GCA_024865655.1. Classification (NCBI taxonomy): domain Eukaryota; kingdom Metazoa; phylum Chordata; class Aves; order Passeriformes; family Fringillidae; genus Emberiza; species Emberiza elegans. The sequence goes on along the minus strand of JALJVW010002597.1, from coordinate 18,005,373 downwards.
CACCTATGAGGAAGGTTTAAGTTGCCTATATTTTCAGTTGCCTATAGAAGCAAAAGAAGCTCCTTAACCTTTAGTGCACAGAATCTTTCTTCATTGTGATTTTCATCTGTCTGGGTGTTCTCTTTATCTTCTATGATTTTCTTTACTGGTAAAGGTGTAGATTTTTATTATTTCACCCAAGTGAAAATACCTATTATCAACAAGTAATCAGAGCAAAACTGTAAGTATGCCATTTCTCAGATTCAGGAAAAGGGATCAGATGAATGCCTCTTAAAGGAGATCTAAGATCTGATCCTAAATTCCTTGACCAAATCTTCCATTGGCTTCAAAGAAATTTTGAGGAATATAAGAAAAATGGATGAACAGCCCTAAAAAAAAAGATTTTCTCTATTTATATCTATCTATATTTATATATCTCTATCAGAGTTCCTTGTAGGCTACTCATGAATGACTTTTCTTTCTAACTAATTTTGTCCCCACCAAACAGAACAAGAGGTCTCATTTTTCTAAGACATACATGTTCTTCATCCCAGGTAGAAGCAGCCTGTAAAACACAAACCAAAAATCTTGACTCCTTCCCATGATCAGATACAGATGAAAAGCAAGATTCATCTTTGGTTTCTCTTCCAGAGGACAAAGGATAAACTCTCCACTGATCCAAAAAAGGAATACTGACATGTGCCTCTGTTTACCACAACCTGTACCATGTGGTCATCTCCATCTGTTTTCTTTTCTTATGAGTATATAAAATGAGACAATCAGAATCGCCCTCAGCAAGATTAAGCCCATCTTTAAAAAATCTCTGGTAAAAAGACACTACCAATGGTAGCTGTCCCCACAGCTTTTCCCTGCTTCAAGAACTGGGATAGTCCTTTTAATTCCTACCCAAAGATCACAGCAGAACTGTTAACTAATTCCTGAAGGTTAAAAATTCAAGACTATCCCAGACTTGGTAAAATCAAGTCATATTTCAGAATTAAGGTGAAGAATGAATCCATCTGCAGAGATGAACCTCTAATTTTAAAACTGCACCAACTGTAAAGGTCTTTTACCAAAATCAATTTTTGTAATGTGAAAGAAAAAGAACAGTTGTTGAATTAATAACCTTTTTTCCCCTGGATTTTATCTGAATCTGAATTTCCACTTAATATATGCTATTATAAAGGTCCAGTCCCACATCTCAGGACAAAAATACATAATACATAAAGAATAAAAGTAATGGGGAGGGATGGAAAGCCACTTAATTAGTCTAAGATCAAGATCAGTTTTACTGCACAGTAGAATTCAAAATGAACCTGATGTGCTGAGTCTCCTGTGAATTTCCTGCTTCAGTACAGAACAGCTTTACCAAGAACAAAAATTATTTCTATACTGCTGTAAGCTTCTCTACATTCCTGGCTTTTTCCAGTGAGCTGAGAAGTTAGGGAAAATTGAGTGCTTATGCTATTAATAAAAGAAATGCAACACCTTCTCCATGATAGACCTCAATCCTGTGTTTTTAGTATGTATTAGCACTCTGCATTCAATTCAGAACTTGAAATTACTTCTGAAAATCAAAGTTCCCAGCAGTTTGAAATCCCCAAACCAAGCTCTTTCTCAGTGTACAAATACCAGACTCATGTGCTAAACAACAGCAGAAAATAGGTAAAGATAGCCATGAGCAAAAGAGAACATGTAAGGTAATCTCTGCATGTGTCTTCCTCAAGAAGGCATAAAAATCTTGGAAAAGAAAGTAAATGCACTGGAAATTGTTGAAAAAGAAGGTGCTTCCCACAAATGAGAAAACAAATCTCTGAAATGTGCTGCTAGTCCAAGTGCATTGCAGAAATTCATATGCAAGGTACCTATTTCTCTAAGCTGCAGTGGGTTTCCCAGCCAGAAAATGGTTTATTCATAAAGAATGGCAGGAGAAGCGACAGTGCAGGGGGAAACGGCAGTAGTTAGGAATATGAAGCATCTATTCATGGCTTAAAATAAAGACAAAAGATACACAACACAACACACAAAAGAGTGTTCTGGGCTCTGAGTTACTGCCTTTTTTTAAATTTCAGGAAAAAACATCTGCAAGCACCTTATTGAGATACTGGAGGAATTCTACCTCTCTCTACCTGCAACTACAATCCTTGTTATCTGTTCTGCACAGACCATTTTTTTAGTCATTTTAGAGTAGTGTTCCTAAGGTACATTGCACAATCCTTTAAATATGAGGTCCTAGATAACAGAAACTGCTTCAAAGAGGCACTGAAGTGTACAGTCTGGCCTGACCTTCACCTGTTTCAAGCACAAAACAGATAAGAACATATATATGGTAGTCAGACACACATCTTGATGTTTTTCTCTCTCCATCCCTGACTTGAATACCAGTACATAAACATCAAATGTCTGTATCTAATGTAACTATATTATGCACAGGGAAAGAATCTCAGAAAAAGCATCCAGACAGCTCTAATTCTATGTGTCATACATGGGACATGTACACACTGGCATGTGTAGATATACACATGCACACACAGAGCAATTAACTATGTAATTACTAGCTGGTTCCCATCTATAACTTGCTGTTTGTCCATGCATTTGCTATAACCATGAGCTGAAAGTTTAGACCAATGTGCCATCTAGTGACAATGCAGATAATCCTGAAAACCAAACTCAGATTCTACCATTTTATCTGAAATAGAAATCATTGCCATCTGCCACAGGACCCCAATTCTCCTTGGAAGAGATTTGTGTTTTCTGGATTTTACTTGGTGCTGTAGGAGAATCTGTGGACTCTGTAGTCATGAATTTCCATACAAACTTGTTTGTTTTGAAACAATGCTTAGCCTGCAATGGAAAACTCTGTAACTCCTATTTACAGCATTTCAAGTTCTGTTAAATACCCACATTCTTCAAAATTCCTGCTTTATATTCATCCATGAATCACACGGGTATTCATGAGGGTATGCCAGATGTGCAGGATGAAAGTTGTGTTCTTGCAGCCCAGAAAACCAACCATATCCTGGGCTGCATTCAAAGCATGTCCAGCAGGTCAAGGAAGAGGTTTCTGCCACTCTGCTCTGGTGATATCCAACCTGGAGTGCTACACCTATCTCTGGGGTTTTCAGCACAGGGAGGACGTGGAACTGATGAAGCCAGTCCAGAGGAGCACCAGCAAAATAATTAGAGAGAAGGAGCACCTCTTATATGAGGAAAGGCTGAGAGAATTTGTGTTTTCCAGCCTAGAGAAAAGAAAGCCCCAGTGAGACCTTATAGCAGCCTTCCAGTACCTAAAGGGGTCCAAAAAGAGAAGAGAGACTTTTGCATTGGCATGTAGTGACAGGACAAGAGGAGAATGGTCTAAAGATGAAGGAGAGTAAATTTAGATTAGGTATTAGAAAGAAATTCTTTAGTATGAGAAGGTGAGGCACTGGAACAGGCTGTCCAAAGAAGTTGTGGGTGTCCCATCCCTGGAAGTGTGCAAGACCAGGCTGGATGGGGCTTTCAGCAACCAAGCTTGGTGGACATTGTCCCTTGTGTCCCATTGCAGGAGCATTGGAACGAGATGATCTTTAAGGTCACTTACAGCCTCAGCCATTCTATGATTTTGAGATTTTATGATTTCATATTTGAGTCCTTTCCTTTTCTTCTCCTTTTTTTGTCTGCAGCTAGAACAGCTTGATTAGCTTATAATGGTGTTCATTTATATTTGAAAATGTCCAATTGCCAGGAAATCGGTGCAGGGAAAGCAGATGATGAAAGAGAGATTAACATTTTATTCTGAAAAATGCTCTTAATTTAAATATTAGCAAGAGATGATCATTCAGCAGAGTAATACCATCATCTGCACTGCAAAGATATCTGAAGGCCAGTGAAAAGATACCAGGAAGCTGACGGAAGTCCGTAAGTTTAATTTAGATTTTTTTTTTAATTTGCATGGGGCTTTGTTTTAAATAAAATGTTGATCAAAATAGTTATATATGGGGTAAACTTAAATACATGTCAACATATATATGTGTATATATATCCATGTATGTGTGTGTATGTGTGTTTGAGTTTAAAACTAGACACCTGTCAAATTAATGTCTAAATGAAGATGAATGAATTGCATGAATTCTTGACTGGAGGTTTCTAGTGGTGAATGCAAGAGAGAGAGGCAGAACACAGCAGTGCCAGGTAGGTATCAGTACAAGACAGCTTGGGTAGATCAGAACAGGGATGATCCCACACTGGACAGTCTACCAACAGAGGAACTGACTAAAAGTCACTTAAACATGGATAAAGGTCAAGAAAAGAAAGCAGGTGTTCTCAATTATAAGAAGATAATCACTATTCAAACTTTTTAAATTAAAGTTGTTCACTCAGCTGCTACTAAAGAACAACATGATCAGAAGAGCTGATCCAAGATGGAAAGTACCTGAGAAGCTCAAAAAAGAAACAATTAACAAAAGAAACAACAGAAAAATAATTACCAGTCTGTTCTGGTAATAGAAATGTCCACATCACAGCAATGAAGTTGTCATTCTAGATGCTGTTCTGACTAAAATCATTCATCTCAGTTAATGTCAAAATCAGGATCAATAGCAAAGATGTGTTAAAAAGTGACTATTGTAATTGTTTCTGCTGCCACAAAGGCTTTGAAGTGACCAGTGACTTTGTTTACCTCTAATTTTGGCACCCAAAGATTCGACTTTACAGGATGCACTTAGCTTTGTAATTTTTGAAAATTTCACCATACATCTACATAGCATGTTGGTTTTGAGTTTGTTTGTTGTTTTTTTTCTTTTGGGTTTGTTTTTGGGGTTTTTTTGATATACAAGGCAATGTACTGATCAGCTCTATTTAATATGCCAGTTTTCTAAAACAACTCAAATTTTGAATACACTAAAAAATCATGTATTTTAAACACATTTTCCTTTTAGTCATGTGTCCAGTACAATCACCAAGAGAATTTGCAAATCCATAAGAAATTCTAAAACAAAATAAACTGTAGCTTTTAAAAATGAACCTGATTAATTGATGCATATCTAAGACAAATATCATGGGCCAGACTAGCTGTGTTTGTGTGCTGTATTTTGCTATCATTTCTCAGTTGATACCATCAAACTTAAAAAACCCAAGGAACAAACACTGTTTGGGGTGACAAGTGATACCAGTTCCAAGCCTGCAGTTAAAGCAGTAGCTCAGAAGCAAAACTGCTCTCTCACAGGCTTTCTTGAGTATAACAGCCATAAAAGAAGTAATATTGTTTCATCTTCTGAGCTGAAGTTTCTAGATGGATGTTTAGCAGTGAAGACACAGAACGATATTTATGGTGTACAGGGGCCCAGTTTTCCCTTCCAAGCAGGACTTGGAGCACTGTATTGACTCAATTTCTAGCCTGAAGACTTCAGACTATGAGCTTCAGTCAAAGAATGCAGAGCTTTACAAGACAGGCCCACTGAAATCCACTTATTCCAGAGCCAAAGTGGAAAAATAGGCAGAAAGGGTCATGGTATCACACTCTTTAACAAATATGTGGCATACCGTGATTTCTTGAGGGGCTGTGAAAGTCCAGGTCAGCATGAAATCCTCTCTCCCTGCTCTGGGACAGTCTAGGGCACCCAGCCAGAGCTCATGGTCTCAGCCAGGTCTTTTCCTGGGAATCAGACACAATGATGGACCAACCCCCTCCTCTCATCTACTTCACCTCATCTCGAGGTGTAACAGGATGGGACTGAGTGATAACAGCAAGTTATTAAACCTGACATGAGCAGCATGCAGGTGGAAATACCTCATCATAGTTGGTATCTCTCCTGGAAAGGAATTAGACCTGTGAAAACGGACAGCTGCAGAGGAATTTCAGACATCACTGCAGGAAAGAGGAGATGTAACAGGGAAAGAGCTGTACAACCTGCCATGCATCTTTATGAAAACAGGCAAATAGAGAAGGTCAGATTTGCATCTATTATTTCTGTTTCCCTTTGGGAAACACCTTTTTCAATAGCATAGATTCAGGTAGGAGCATTATGTTACTATAATTGTAACATTTGCATTCCCAGTAAAGCTGTGGCTTGATTTGTAATCTTTAAGTTTACAATGCTCCACAAGCTGAAGTAATGCACTCCAAGAAGTGTCCCAAGACACCAAGGGCATCCTGGATCAGACTACAGGAGGTTAGTCAGAGCCCAGTGAGATTCTCTCCTGTGATTTCTCTTACCCAAACCTATGAAACTACCAGTGCTGTACAGAAGGACGAGCAGATATCCTGCTGAGTTCAACTGGAGTCCAATAAAAATGTTTGGAGTTATTTGCATGTCTGATGGACTTGGGGTAGCTCCCTACTAGCACTGAAAGATAATAATAATGGCTAGAGTGAGCCAGGGCAAGTGCATTAGTAAGGATGAGGAAACATCATACATGGAAGGCCCTAGATCCACTAAATCACCCAGGATTTAGTGGATCTAGGGTCCTCTATGTATGAAGAATCCCTGAAGAAGACAACACTGGAGTTTAAATCCAAGAGCAATTTTTAAGAATTTTGATGTCTATTTGAGTCAAGCAAGGAAATTTTGCAGTTTTAAAAAGCACAGAACTATCCAGCTGCCAATTACAAAACCAGACTGAGTCACTTACTGTATCAGGTTTGGTATTTATAAATAATTCTGCATGGGTGTATATAGGACAAAGCACAGTTCAGCCATCTGCCACACAGCTGGATGGCTTGTGTCACATGCTGGCTGACTGGAAAGCTGACAGGTGTAGCTTTTGTGAAAGAAATAAGGAGCAAAATGGAGAGATGGGGAGAAGAGAAGAAACATCAGTGCGAGGGCATAAAATCTCTACAGTCTTTCCTAGTTTATGTTTTCTTTTCCATTTTCATCAGCAGTGTGAGATTTCAGCATCTCCCAGATGTTCACTCAGCAGCAGAGCTAGTGGCTCTGGTGTGTGTTAAGATTGGTGTGCTGGGGTTTTTATTTGAGCTCTTTGGTGAGAAACAATAGCCTGTACTGAAGAGTTGCACACAGTGGAGGGGACAGAGACCTGACAGCAACCACCACATTCTGCTGGCTCCCTCATTTTAGCTACAATGAGTGTTTAAGTTCTGGACATGTTTGTGTTGCAAGATAAGTGTGTAGAAATCCTTCCATCAATGAATATGTATTAATGATCTTGTTTATCCGTGTAGTCTTTCCCAAGAAAATAGCATCATAGTTTGCCACCTGGTGATGTCTGGAGGGTGAGCAGAAGAGTTACTTGTTTGAAATTGAGACAGAACTTTCTAGAAGAAATAGCTGATGAACATTGGTAATAGATGGCATAGGAACAGAAAACCTGAGCATCTGTACTTCTTTTCTAAGGCTTCCCCTCTTGCTGGGCTGGGAATGATGGAGAAGCAAGAGAAGCAAAGTATCTGTGCCAGAAATCCTAACAACCATTGTCAGAGTCCATCTATGGCAAATAGCCAGGATAACCTTACAAATGTTTAGAAAAGCCTTAGTATGGATATGGGCTGACACAGGTAGCATTTTGACTTGAGAGAGCATAGTGCAGGCACTCATTCTAGACTAATTGAGTTGATTTTCATCAGTTCTCATTACCTGTATGCCTGGTAATGGAGTGAGTGTCAGTGTAGGGTAAACAGCTAAATGCAGCAGTGTGAACCCTTGGTTTAAGTACTGGAAGGTAAATCAATATAATACAAATCTTCCTAATCACTTCACAGTTCAGCTTTGAGCCACAGCATAGTCTCCAGAGATGCACAGGAGTTTAAGGGAAAACAAAAAAATGAAATAAGGAAATTGCAAAATTCCAAGTTCTTTGGATCTCAAACATCTAAAATGATGATTTAATATCATATCTGAAGTAATGATTTTAGAGATGATTTAACATGTTTTCTCTTAACCATATATGCCATATTTCAAATGTCTATGGAATAAAAATCAACAGCTTTAAATCACCAAAGTGTGCTCAGCAGAAATGTGCTGAATGCATTTATTCTCCAGATGTCAGTCATGTGTGAAATGAGTTTGATATGTTCAATATCTTTTCACAGCTAGCAGAAGTCTTAGTTCCTTCCTTAGTACCAAAAATACATATGTATATATGGTTTGCAATCCTATCTCACACTCCAAATTATCATCAAAGCTCACTGCCAAAGGTGCAAGGAAGTGCTTACAAGAAGTTTATTGCAAAATATTTCTTAGTCGTTGCAAGAGTTTCACTATGAATTCCTTCTATAACTGAAAAAAGTCCATAAAGATAAAGCAAATAGCTATGTACAGCATTAAAAAGTAACAGGATGAAAGATGAGAGAGGTTTGAGAGAGGCTCCCCATTCCTTACGACATCAATCCTTATTTGCACAAACTGAAGAAACTGGCAGAAATTCAGTGTATATGGGAAGTAGGATTAAACACAAAACTGAGTAATGTTTTGTCAATTCACTTTGCATGCACAGAATTTGCAGCCAGACACCAGTTATTTTTTAAGTCAGCCATTTACACAGCCTCCCTCAGCTTTAATTGCCTGTGTCTGAACTGCTGTATTTGGTTGTGCAGTTGAGACAGGAGAGCTGAAATTTAGCAAGACTATTGCATATTGCACTGCAAATCAGGAGGTGGTTTTAATGTCACTTGAGAAAAGCCATGCTGTAGCTTGAACTTTAATTTGATTTCATTAACTCTACACCATGACTAATGCTGAAATACTAAGCACTGTTTCTCATGGCCTCAAGCTTTAATCCCTGATGACCAACAGGCACTTTAGACTCTGTGCCATTCTCCAGATGTGCATGGGAAATGTAAATGTTACAAAAGCAGATTGAATCCTTCAGTTGTGAGATGGAAAATGTCTAAGGAGTTACAATGAAAAAACCCCACAGCTTTCTTACAAACCACTTTAATCACATTCTTTTCTCCAAGTTCAGGAAAATGTTATGAGACAGATGAGACAATGAGAAAGGTACTCTGTAGGGGATGGCAGCAGAGCACTCAAAACCAGATATGGAACTTCATTGTGTCACACTGTACTGAAGGGCAAACATGAATAGCAGAAATCAACAGCCACTACTATCAAGATTATAACATTAAGTGTCAAATAAGAGAAAGATGCAAATGTCTTAGTTTCATTTCTCTGAGGGCAAGGGGTTCCCTTCAAGGTGAAGAAAAGCCAGACTAGGAGACTGACCCAGTATTCTCTTCTTCTCATATAAAATGGTATCTCTCACACTCAGACCATTAGACAGATAGTCCTGCTGACTGGCCACCACATATCTAGGACCATCCTCATGAGTTGAAAGGTGAAAGAAAAAGGACTAGGGCAGGACCAGGACCTACACTTCAAAAGAAAATGGTGGAGGCAGAGACAAAAAACTGGTAGTAAATGCTGGTGCTTATTTCAGTGTTGGTGCTTTCTTTTCAGGTGTTGTTTCTTTACATGTTTTCCCTTCTCATTTCATGGACAATAAGTATCCTGCCTGCAGCAGACTTCTTTCAAGACTTTCCAGTTCAAATCCCCCCTCCTCCACCTCTCTGAAGTGCACAAAAGCATGGCAACCTGCAACACCAGGAGTTTTGTTATGTGACCTGGCTGGTGCTGGTCACCCTTCCTCCTGCCCATGGCAAAACCTGACCTTTGCTACAGCTGTTCCTCCCTCAGTGAGCCAGACTTGCTTTAGCTCTCACTAGCTGGTTGTTTACAGGAGCTGGCATTCCACAGCTGCACTGAAACCAAGAAGAGTTTGTTGCTCAGCCCTTGTAAGCATCTGGTGATAGCAATATCAATAACATCATTATTTAAGCAGCTGATGGCAAAATCTCTTGCTGTGTTTCACTCCTGAGATTACATAGCACAAATCACTTATCTATAGCAGTTTATTAAAGCTACCTCAAGCTAATTTAAATTAATTCTGCTTGGCCATTCCTTGCCTAATAGCTACTGTTCATCACTGTTCAGGTAACTCAAACTCCTGGAAGCAGTCAAATATGATAATTTATAACTTTTGAAAGCTCAGTTACAGGTCATTGATTTGCCTTTTGATGTAAATAATTACACATGTTACTGAGAACATGAAAAATCTGGAAACCACGGTAAGTACCAAATGCCGTTTTGCAGCAAAGGGTTAGCTTCCCAACACGAGCATTTAACTGCACTGCTCAGCACAGCTGACATGGATTAATCCTTATTGATGGTCTGCTGGAAAACACAGAGAATTAGGGAATAAGTACAGGCACAAAAATATCAAGTTGAAATACTGCTTTTGCTTCTTGTGTGTTTGTCCATGGGATGGTGTTTCTGACTGTACAAATGTAATGGATGCTGTGAGAGAGGAAATGGTTTGAACAGCAGAAGTACTTATCCTGAGGAGCTTTGTTGTGGAATTTCTTAGAAGTGACTGAATGGAGAAGCTGCCAACAACCAGAGAGGCAGGGAGAAAAAGGGATATTAAATCGCAAGAAAACACAGAGACTGAGCTGCTGGCAAATGCATCACATAGAGACAAACCACAAACAGATGAAATGTGTCAAATAAGTGAGGCCCACGGTGGTCAAATCCATAACAAGATTTGCTCACACACCATGACAAAAGGAAAAACCCTGAATGCTCTTAATTGTTCTCAGACTCACAACAAAACAGTAAAACACCAGACTATTTTTGTCATGTCAAGTTACAGAAGATACAGAAGTGGGTGTCTAATGAACATGACACTCAAATGACCTTTCCTGACCTTCTTCAGGAGAAGGTGGCATGTCGCACACTTTGTGGCTTCTATTCTGTTTCTGTGTGAATGGAATCAAGACCAGTGGGTTGATCAACCTCTTGAGATCTCCCTGTCATTTGTTTATTTAGTCTAGGAGCAAAACCATAATTCAATTCATTCATTTTTGCTTTAAATGTAGAGGCCAGCCTGGCAAGTGCACTCTGAGCTGTCATCATTGGACTGAAATTTGAGAGGCAGTGAACTTAGAGGATTCATTGTACAGGAGACAGGAATTCTTTGCTTGTTAAAAAATTCCAAGATTCCTTCTCGACAAGAGGAGCTACTTTTCTGACTCCCCAGAAAAACTCAGGGATCACCACGGAGTTGTCAGACGTATCCAGAATTTGAGGACTGCAGAATTAAGTTAAATCCATCTCTATTCTGTGGATAAGAATTGATTTATCTTAGACTATGCTATTAGAAAGAGCTCTTAAAAATCCCAGTTGGAAATACATGATCCTGCTTTGCCCTTCAGAAAACTGTTTGATAGTAAAACAAAAATAAATTAGTAATCTGTGTTAGACTAAGATATTGTTTAAAACAATATAAAGAAAAACAGCCAAGAAAAGTGCTCAAGAAAATTTTAAGACAGATTTTGCTTTTAGTCATGAGTTCCTCCCATTACAAAACACAAGAATTACTAATTATGGTAGACCTAGGTAAAAATATAGTAGCTTGAGAAAGATACAGATTTTGCTATCAGTGAAAATCTAGTCAAACTCTTTTAAATTTATTGTAATAAGGACAGAAAAATTTGCTGGCCTACCTTGCAATGCAGCACTTCACTGTGCAATCACCCTTCATTTGTTGTGCTTTGGCATAAGAGAGCAGCTGCTTGATATTCCTTCCCACCTGCCTCTTGAAAGTATCTCCTCTACAGAAAACTGTGTCCACACCTGAACTAGCTCCTGGTGCTGTGCTCCACGCACCCAGCACATTGCTGTCCTCCCCTACTGCCTTTACAGGTAATGTTGCATCCCCAGTGTGTGCTCACCCCTTTTCAAAGTTATTAAGAGTGTTTGAAACTAAAGCAGCAGAGTGCAGAGCCAGGGAAGACACGTCTTTGCCCACAGCAGGGGATTTGGAACTTGGTAATTTTCTGATAAGCACATGGATCTCTCTAGTGGGATGGACACTGTGATGAGACTGCAAGAGCACTGAAAGGACCATAAAGGTGTCTTCGAACAGGTCTCAAGATGCTGAAAATCCTTTCAGTACAGTGATATTCAGTGCTGGAAAGAGATGGTTAACTAGGCTCAACCCACAATTTTTGAATAAACCTGTGAGGGATAGAGACCAATCAATCTAATCCAGTTTTATGTAGTCAGTGGAAACCTTTTCTTTGCTCAGTTGTAATGCTAATATTAGAGACTTGATAGCTAGATACTCAGCTTTATTTTGACTTGAATTCTCTGCAAAGCATAGGATCTTTTTATAATTCCATTTTACGGTGGAAATAATAGAGGATTCTCCTTATTTCCTCTATGTTAAATCTTGCTGGCCAGGCCAAGGGCAGCCAAAAACACAAGGAGGTGATGAGAAACTATCAATCATGCAAGCAGTTCCAGAAACATGTCCCTGTTGAGGTGGTCCCACTGGCTTTTAGTGTAACACTGCAAGGGTGGTAGCTCTTCAAATCTCTTCACATCTGTTGTTATCTTCATAAACTCAGCTGGAGAATGAGAAGGACAGTCCAGAGAGCTACAATAGGAGCTTTAGTCCCTAAAAGTGCTGGGGCATGTTTGACACGGCACTAACTGAGCCTTTCAACCTCACTTTCAATCTGCATTTGTAATAGCTTGTACAGAAGTCTTTCCATGGGGAACAGTCTTTCCACTGTTCATTCATACTTCACACAATTTTCTTCTGAATATCTGTCAGCAGGTCAAAAAAAAAGGTACTCACAAAACATAAGCAATGGCCAAAGTTATTCTCTTTGTTATACATGTGTAAGTCACATGCTGACATGGAAGGGATAAAAATATTCTAGTTACCCAGATTCTCAGAAAGTCAAAGACAGATTCAGATATAGAAATGACAACCTAGTAAATGTTTAAGCTTAGCCAGAATGATTCAAGTTATAGTTCTGACATAAAAATGTCACTTAGAAAAACAAATTTTAAAAAATTTTGAGAAACTTTGAAATGCAGAAGGATTTTAAATTTGGGTAATAAAGTTATTGTTGCCTGGACTATATATAAAGGGCAATCTTAATGAAGGGAATAATCAAAGTACCTTTCCAATAATTTTTCTCCAATTACTTCCCAAAATTAAATTCTGACTGGTTGTTAGCTCACTACCAGCTCAGTTAATAAGACTTCTTGCCCAAAGTTCAGAGTCTGGCTTTTATTAAACAGCAAATGTGTGTGCGTGAGAGGGGCCGAGGGGATGGGCATTGGGTTAAAAATCAAATCTCAACTGCCCAGTTCTCTTCCCTTTTTGACCCCAAGCAATTGCATTTGGCTTCTCCATTTTTCAGTTTTGTTTGTACATCAGGGCAAAGAACTGTGTTTGAGATCTTCCCCTGCTCTTCTTGATTTCGTGGATGTATTCAAGCTTTAGCACATCCGACTGGTTCTGGCATCTCAGTAGCAATGGCCCTTTCCTCTCTTTCACATTTTTGAAGCAGTTTGAGGGATTTCACAAAGCCCCTGAGGCATTTTCCTTTGGTGCTTCAAGCAATCCCATCTACATTTCACTTATCCTAAGAGGCAGGGTAAGCATTTACTCAAGCCTTCAAAGGTGTTTAAAATGTAATGAACAAGATCAGCAGACTCTTTTTACCTTATGTATTCCACAGAGAGGAAGTCTTGCTTTCCAGAGCCCTCGCTGACATTTCCCTCTCCTCCTGTGTCTCCTGGGAGGGCTGGAAGGGCTGTCCCTGTGCCAGCAGTGACACAGCCCCCAGCTGCCCAGAGCCTGATGAGCTGCAGCGCTGGCTCCCTCCGGCCTCACTGTTCCCCAGTGAGGAAATTAACGCGTTTGCAAAGCCCAACCAAAACCAGGACAGTGCCCCCTGAGAGATGGAAATGTTGTGGTTAAGGGCTTAAACATTGCTATGAAGGACTTTTGGCCCATTATGGCAGAACTTTATAAAGAAACTGTGACCACCAAAGGCCGCCCCTCCCCAAACAGGCCTGAGGGGAACTTGGGGCTGTGAGTTAAGCACCCTGAGGGTACTTGAGAACAGAAAAAGGTGACAGTGCCATGCAATTATCTCAGGTCTAGGGAGAAGTAAACAAGGCTGAAGGAAAAGAATGTATCCACAAGAAAGCCAAACCCAGCAGCTGCCCTGAAATCCATCCCTGGCTGGGGTCGGGGCGGGGGAGGCCATAGCCCACAGACCCCTCTGCTGAGGGCAGCTTGGCACACACTGCCCCACAGCCACAGGGGCAGGAGGAGAGCTTTGCTGTGTGGGTAACCTCTGCTCAGAGGGAGCGAACACCCACCACCACACCAAGTGGCTCAGTTGTACGCCTGTCCCCACCCTGGGAAGGCCACACTCACGTGAGAGGCAGCTGAGGGGTGCCATCATCCAGCAAAGAGCCCCGAAGCGCTCCCAGACTCATTGGTGAGGCCTTGGCCCAGAGCGCTGCACGTGATCCAAGTGATGGAACTGATCCAGAGTCTCTTACAAGAGACTCTGTCAAACTTGCACCACATTCTCTCCCCCAAAGAAGGTATCCGGACATTCACACCTGGCATGAATTAATCCACTGAACTCTATTTTGTGAGACCTTCCCCACCAAGAGGAGAAGGATCAATGGAACACCACTGGGAGCCATGAAGTGACGATATTTTCTACAAAATCTGTCTCTGTCACTCTCTTTCTCTCCCTCCCCTTTCTCTCTCTCTCCTTAGCTCCCCCGCCCCCCCCACCCTTTACCCCCAGATTTACTGTTAAATAAAATTCACACTACTGACTTTGGCACATGGTCTTGTTTGCACCTTAATTCAGGCAAAGGCATCTCTCCAAAATTTTTAATACTCAGATCTTAACATGGCCTCTTACCCAAGTCCTCCTGGGTAAGGAGAGGGTCTCCTCTGGACAGCCTGATTTTCCATCCAGACAATCAACTTCTGAGAAATCTCTGGCACCTTGAATTTCTTTGCAGCATGACTGATTAGTTGTTGAAACCCAGACTGGGAAAGTTGTTGCTGAATGTGCAGGTTTGCCTGAAAATTTTATAGAGGTTGGTCCAATCAAAGCTTTACTTTCCTCCATTCTTTCTGTGAAAACTAAATTCTTTCAAAAAGATTTATGGGACTTTTATTCCCCTTCATTTTATGTATTTGAGGAATTTCTGGTCCTGATGGAAATGCACATTGACAAGCTTTTGAGTCCAGGGCATTATTTGTTGCAGCTTGGTTCAGCAGGAGTATCAGCTTTCCTTAGAAGCTCTGCTGCTACAAACATCAGCACTGCTTTGTCTTTATTATACACCTGTCAGGCCAGTGCACTGGTTTCTATCAGAAAGAAAATCAGTTAGATAAATCTGGTATATCCCATGGTGAAATTATCTCACAGGATGCCAGAGTCAGAATCGGCCAGGGAGAACTTGACTGTCTTGAAATAACCACTCTCTCTCCCACTTCGGTTTCTCCTTTGCTAAAAAACTTGAACAGAATGTGGGATTATCCACTTAGCTCTGTCCTTCCAGATCCCTGAGAAAATGAAAGCTTGCAATCCTTTAAACACTAACTTCATATAGTTTAGCAGCAGCTGTGACAATGAAATTAGAAAACTTTTCAAAGAAAGGCAGATCTAATGGGCCATGTGGCCTTTCTCATGAACTAGCACTTAAATTCTTGGTAAAATGGCAGTTTAGCTAGAAAACTTTAGAGGCTTTAGATTTTTTTTTCTTCCAGATGTATTCATGTGCTCAATAAGGCTCATCACCATTTTTTTCCCTTTTTCTGATATGTAGATAACATATATGAAGAAAACATGTACACTCAGTAACTGAGCCTCTAGACCACAGTGTTTCTGTAGAAGCCTCTAGAAACACCTGGGATCTGCAGCTATGTCCTTCAGGGAAACTGCTTTGTGACTATTTCTCAAATACTGCTGATACTTTTTGGACAATTGAACAAAAACCACTTGAGTAGATGTCTTTCACACTGGGCTTCGGCAAACATTTAGAAATGGAATACATAGATTAGAAAACTAAAATAAATGGCTACCTCAGTGCTTCTGCAGTGCTGTAGCAGCAAATCCAAGACCCCAGGTACCAGTAGCTGAACATGCCTATTGATACGATCTCTGTTAGTCCATTAAATCTTGAGAATAAAAAAATCAGACATTTTTAAACATATGCACATAAACCAAGATAATTTGCATGGAGAATTAGAACACTTCAAGTGCAGGCAGACCATATTGATTCAAATAACACTGATACACATCATTGCATCTGGTATTGTAAAGAAACAGGGATTAACCTGAAAAACGGAATTTTCAGGAGACATGGAAATTCTGAGATATGCACAGTACTGAGGGTTACATGTGTGACAGTTCCATGGTAAATAGAAAGAAAGGACTATCCCAAAATGCCAAGTTAGCCCTCTGCTTCAACCAGCTGCTGGGGAGGCTGCCAAGACCAGCTAATGCAGCTCGCTGGGATAGGCACCCACATCTCAGCAGCTCCAAAGATGCCAGCAAGGTGCCCTGGGGAAAGAGAAGTGAGCAAAACTGACCTGTCTGGAAAGGTACAGATCTCTGGCTCTGTCACGGCAACTCAAAAGTTGGGGATAACTTTGATATTAAATATGGGCACTGGCAGATCAAGTGGCACATGATTAGTACCACCAGGCTGTGTGTTGCCACCTACTGAGATTTTGGTGATGACAAAGCCTTGTCTCAGCACTTTGTAGGGAAGAAACAAGATTTTTCTGAGACCCTTTTCCCATCTGTAAGATCAGGATGAAATATTTCCTCATATAAATTTCATAACATAATGAATTTTGTGCAGGGTTTGAAAGATTACAGAAGAAAAGCACCACTGGAAGGTAAAATCTTGTTACTGTTTCTTTGGCTTCAATACTGCAGTGAAAGCCTGCAAGCAATATTGATGTTTGTAAAATTATTTGTGCTAGTCCTCAGCACTGCTGTCTGGGAGGCTCCAGAAAATGCTAAGACCAGTTCACAGATATGCAGTGATTCTCCAAAACTCATTTAGCATCAAGCTTTTCATTGTCTCTCCCTGGAGAAAATCCTTAATTAGAAATTCCATTCAGATATGCTTTTTAATCATACCTATTATTCTAGGGATTTTTTCCCCCACTATCCTATGCCTGCCATTTTTTCACTCATTGTATTTTAAGCAGCAAGACAAGTTCCAGTGTGTTTCCTTATCTGGAGAAATTTAAATATCAAATAAAAGAAATAATTTATGTCAGTCAGGATTAATTTTTCCCTACAAATGTTGAAATCATTGCTTTTTTTTAATGTCAGGCTAAAGCTTATAACCAACTCATTTAAAAATACTTGTGCTGGGGACAGCTTTTCTGAATTTTACATAACTGCATACAAGTGAAAACCAAAATGTAGTGATCTGGGTTTGCACTCAAATAAGCAAGTACAAAACTGTGGCTACATGAACGTTTCCATTGACTTCATGGAGACCAGTTCTGCTTCGATTGTAATTCACTGCTGGAGCATTAAGGGACAAGTGCATAATTTAATTGACAGTTTTCTTCTAGTAAAATAAAATCCATGTATTTTCCAAAGCAAATCACTTCACCATTAAAAGGGAAATGATGGATTTCTTTATTCATGTCACTTTTAACTCTGAAAATGCTTTTTACTCTCCTACAAGGAAAGGCAAAGAAAATTGGGATTTTTCACCCTGGAGAAGAGTAGGCTTCAGGGTAACCTAATTGCAGCCTTTCAGCACCTAATGTGAGACTGCAAGAAAGAGGGAGGGAGACTTTTTACAAGGACATATATTGATAGGACAAGGGGAAGTGGCTTCAACCTGAAGAAAGTAGTTTTAGATTAAACAGGAAAAATATCTTTACTGCAATGGTGGGGATGTACTGTAACAAGTTGCACAGAGAAACTGTAAATCCCCCACCACTAAAAGTGTTCAAGGTCAGGGTGGATGGGGCTTTGAGCAACCTGGTCTGGTAGCAGATCCCCTGCCCATTGAAAACTGATCTTTAAGGTCCCTCCCAACCCAAGCCATTCTGTTATTCTATGATTATGTGATAAAATACCTAAATTGGCCAAAGTTAGGAATATAGATACTCAAACGGCTTGGAAGCCTAAAAACACACTCTCAAAACTTGACACAATAAATGTTATTGGCACCAAACAGCAAACCCTGCTCATGCAGCTTGAAATGTGGCTCCAAAGGTCTGTGTGCCTGGGGCTCATGTTAGGGCTGAGATAAGCCACTAAGCTGTATTTTCAATTTTGTATTTGAACTTCTGCTGCCCCCAGAGTAATAACTTTAGTGAAGCCTCAGATGTGAGTTTCAATATAACCCAGCATTTTTAAACCTGCAAAGGTGTTGAAGAGGATCTAAATTTGAGGAGCTTGTACACTTTTAGGAAATCAACTCAAGAAATTAGTAAAGCCACACTTTTACCTCAGTTTTGTGATGGGAAGAAAGCTACTTATTAGGTGTTCAGAATACTGCATAAGTTACATTTTAAAAAGTGGATTTTTCTAAACAACCATCTGCTCAGCTGCCGATCCTACTGACAGCAGCAATCACACGAGGAGCCTGGTTTGTGTATATTCCTTCCATGTATGAAAACAAAAAAAAGTAACATGATTGTGCAGCAAATTTTTTGTTAGCACTTGAGTTCCTGAGTGTGCAGGTAATGAGATTACAATATTATACACCTGCATCTTTAGTCAGTTATTGAGATTTTGTCAGTGAAGATCAAAAATGATTTCAGGAAAACATAAAACAAACTGCACTGGGGGATATGAATTTGGAGGAAAGCGCTGTCTATTGGTTCAGTCAGTTTATTTGAGAAACTCCAGCTATTCTGCAGAGTGAAAAAATACATAATTATTGATGCAAGCAGTAACTCCCACGTACTTCCAGCTGCCATCCCCTGCCAAAGAGCAGGGGGGCTGTAGTCTCTCTTGCACCTGAGGGCCACCTTAGAGCAGTAAAGACCTTTTCCTGAACAGCTTCTTACCAGCTCTGGAAGTACCATCCTTGCAGGCAAATTTTTATGTGCTTCCTGTGTCTTACAGTTCTCCTTTGTGCTAAAGCTGCCTGCATGGTTCTGTCATACCTACTGCCATGGCTGGGGACACTGTGTTCCTGCCCCATTCCCCTTCACTTCTGTTCATCTCTGTCTTTTGATTTCTTTCAAAAGCTTTTTTAAAGTTTGCTTAATTTTCTGCACTTCACTGAGTCCCCTAATCCAGTAACATCTGCTGGGAATATCATATCCTGCCTGATCACTTATGAATCAGTTGCGATATTGGGAAATACCATTAATGACATTTTCTTCAAAAACTTTATTAAGGCATTAATTTCTAAACACTTTTAAAACCCCCTGAATTATCTGCAGTCATTTCCCTCATCTCTCAACAAAATCAGTCATGGATAATCCAAACCACAACTCACATCCACATCTAGTTTCTTTCCTCAATGAATTTTTCTCAACTTATAAATCACATTACCCTAGAAGTGATGCCAAAAATGTGAAATCACCTGGTAACTTTTGTAAGTTTATATATAACCCTTGTTCTTTTTGCTTGGCTTCATACAGGTCCACGACTCCATACAGAACTTAGATATCTCATGTTGCCCATTTTTGTTTAACACATTAATTAATTAATTTTAATAATAAAATTTTCTCTTAAGATCACAGTTTGGATCAAAGATAATTAATACTGCTTCTAAGCTGTTATTTTTTTATTTAAAAATATTTATAAAAATATATATAAATCTTTAGATTTCTGATATTTAGCTATCCCATAGTAGCAGAAAACCTCATCAACACATCTATTAATCTATTGAAAGAGGTCTAAAAAATGCTAGTCCTAAGGAACTGATAGACAAAACCAGCAAACTTAGTGAGGACATGTTAATTGGTAAATAGAAATGTAGGGACTACCCTTGAAATGAACAACTCTCTATATCCCCTCACTCCACCCCCTAAAGCCTTAGCGCTTGAATAATTTTGGCAAGTATTACTTGAAAATGTTGCCCTATATTGCCATAAGGGTACTCAATAACTACAAACACCTGTTTAATACAGACTACCCAGGGAGGCCATTTTCTAACATCCTCTCATTTTAAGAGCTCTCCCCAGATATGAGGTAACAACAATTTCAAAAAATAATAACTGTTCATGTTCATGAAATTTACAGCAAGACAAGGCAAGCACTGAGTTTAGTTTTCACTGCTAACTGTGGTCTCACTGGAAGAGGTAAAGATCTTTGACAGTAGACTTCCAGTTCTCTTATCCTGCTTTAAAGTATTTCCAGGGATGCATTATCCCACTTGTTTGCTAAAGGCATTTTTCTTCCCCAAATATGTGACTAGTGAGAAAATAATCTGAAAAGGAAATGCCTTGTTCCCCAGCCAGTGCTCTGTTGGCTGTCACTGGCAGGAACAGCCCTGGCTAAGGCTAAGGCTTACCAAGTTGAAAACAAAAATTGTTTTTACAAGATTACTGAGCTAGTGCAGCTGGAAATGCTTTTCAGCACTAGGCAGCTGTCCTTCGACAGTATTGCCAAGAGACATTGTCGGATGTATTTAATATTTGGCAATCCTGGCTGCACTACCAGGATTGTAACCCTGTCAGCATTTACAGATCTAGCCTTATTTGAAGTCAGAGGTGACATTCTTACACTTAAAAAACTCTGATTATTCACCAAGATGAAGCTAAGGAACTTGTATGGTGAGTGGCCAAGTTTCTTCCTTGTAACTCGCTTTAGATATGAAAGACTTGGTGATATAAAATCTCCTTGGCAGGGAGCGAGTGGCCTCCTTTTACCATGTCTTCAATGCTTCACACATTCCTGCATGAAGGAACACTCTTGCTTTTCATGGCTGCATGTCAAAGCAGTAATTGTAGATCTTTCCTATGCTTAAAATCTTCCCAGGTCAAATTACAAAGGCCTTCCAACAGGCATTGACTGGAAGTCAGTTTTTGGTAAGAGGCAAGAGTTCTCTCCTGAGATTGCAGTACCAGGTGCTTTGGTATAATGTATATGCTCTGGTGAAACACCACCTTGCTGTTACCAGGTCAGGCACACAAATTATGCCCTTAGGTTTGTTTCTGCATGCTAAGCTGGATGTCAGTGTCATTACAAGAAGCTGTTGGGTATAGAATTCAAGCAGTACATGTAGCCAAGTGAGGAGCCACCAGTGCTGACCAGAAAAGGCTTGAGTTCTGCTTTCCCTGTGTCCTGGTGTGTCAGCACCACTTGGTGGTGTCTGAAGGAAGCACATGACTGAGGCCATCTGGCTGGATTTCCTAAATACTTCTGAATAACAGCCCTGTATAACCTTGGCTCCAAGTAGACTAGTCCTATAATAATCTGTATGGGAAGAGTTACACTTCTGCTTAAACATCAGAGGGTCTGCACATGAGAATACAGCCCAGAAGTGCATTCCTCTATCCTCTGCAAAGACAGAGGGCTGCTGGCAACAAGTGAGGAAATGACAGCAGATACTGAAGCTGGGGGATATGAAGTCCTGTGCAAGTTGAAAGCCCTTGTGACTTTCTCACGATTTCAATTGTACCAAACTGGCATTTCTGAAGAATAGAAATCTCCTGCCCCTGCAGAACTGAGGGCTAGTGAGTGTTAATGTATGCAACTAGTGGTGTATTAATGCCAGCAGGCTGGGATATAAAGGAAAAACACATACACAGAAGCAAGATCAGAGCAACTGATGCTGAGTCACAGCAAAGCTCAGCAGCACCAAAATGCTTAACCTGGGAAGAAATGCTTGGAGCTTTTACTAAATTCAAGGTTTTGTTCCTGCATGAAGCCAGCTAAAAAAAGGCAATTTAGTGTCTTGCAGGAAAAGCAGGCATAGTCAAACCTGGGACAGAAGAAAAAAATGCACCAGCATGGAGCCAAATCATCATATTCAGTAAAGTTTTCCAATATGTGAAGCAGAGGGAAAAAATAGTCTGATAACCATCTACTGCTGCAGCTGGCAGGTGCATTAAAACTCACTTTCATTCTACAAAGGGAAACAGAGCCACTGTTTGGTGACTGGCATACTGGATTATTTTTGCCTCTAGTTTTGCACACAAAATCAATTGAAGTGTGAAAAAGAACCTGAGTACAGGAAAGCGAGCCAATACTGTCAGCACAGAATAAATGATGCAGTGGTGGCAATAACAGAACTTTTTCTGGAGAGAGGATATTTATGAAAAAAATGTAATTTCCTATTCAGTAAAGGCGAGTTAGTCTGCAGAAAGATTGTGTGAACTTCCCAGCTCTCAATTACATATTCACACATTTGTAAAGTTCCAGAAACACTTTATTTAAAAATGGAGTTGTAAATGCATATAACAAAATAACATACATAATAAATGTAACAAAAATAAATAAGGAGAACATGTCCATACAAAATAATAACATAGTAATGCAAAATGCTTATTACACAACATAAAGGTAAAAACGCCTGAAATAACACAAACAGAATCTCATATGAAGAGCCTGCACCTTTAATCCTTCCTAGCCATTTCCTACTTTCCACTTGAATCTGCAGAAAAATTATGTTCCCAAGCATTAAACAAAAGAAGGAATTATGGTGATGGTTTGGTACACTCAATTTTCAACACTTAGCTCTAGTTTCCATCTATTTTTGCCCTTCTGCACCTTCAAAAAGTTTTCCTGTAGTCTCTGTAAACTAGTGTCATTCAGGCTCCCACAGTTAGCTGGAGTAGAGCATATTGAGTCATACATGAAGACTGTTTGCTTTTAATTTTTTTAAAGAAAATATGAAATCCATTATACAACAGATTAGTGGTTTTGTTTTTACATCTCTACAAAAAAAGTTTTTGCATCTTTATTAACTGGTCCAACTTTTACTGATTTCTGAAAGCCTGTACAATTCAAAAGCGTACAGAAAGTAGGTTTTTAAAAACAAATCTCATATAGGATTATTGCTGAAATATTAAAGACCATTTCATAAAAGCTGCAAAACTGTATCTTTTAATATATAGAGACTGATGCAAACATAAGAAAATTCCAGTCTATTAGTTACATTTAACAGAAAAAACATTCCTCCAAATTACAGTGTTCTGGAAATACAAAGTAATTTAATTTTTTTCATTATTTCCAAATGTTAAGTTACTGGGACAACTGATAAGGAAAATAGGCTTATATAGGAAACTTTAAATAGACTTGCTTTTCAGTGGTATAAGCAAAATGTCCATGTTAGCAGTCGTCGTCCAGAATCCTTTCAAATATGTAAGACAGGGACAGCTTTACTAGCAAGACTACAGGAAAATATACAGAAGCAAATAAAATAATTTGCTTGGGAGTGCATCAATCGATCAATCAAATCATGACAACTCTATTTCCAAGTTCCCTAAAGAAAATTTTACATCTCATGATCATTCCAAATAAACAGTAATTTCTTCTGTAAGCTTACGTTGCATTTAGATTGTGAGAGCCCATTTGCCTCAATATGCTTTAGTATGTCCCACCTTGCTGTATGTTCAAATTTATTTCCTAGTTAGTTTCAACAAAGATTTGAACAGAAATCAGATATGAAATACTTCTACTTTCATTAACATCAAAAAGACTTTTGAAGAAGATCAAAAAGTGCCAAATAGTCTTTTCAGAAAGTGGATTTAAACACTGTAATGATAATACAAGGACAGTATTATCAGTTTTCTATGTACACCAAAACACTGCTTGCTGTTCAACGATATCGATATGTTCACCTACCACTCCCAGCAAATCTTAGTGCAAACATAATATGTGAACTTATTTGTAAACCCCAAGACAATTTACGCAGCAACAAGGTTACATAAACCACAGAACTGTTTGAGATTTTCCAGTACATGAGAATGAATGCTTTCTGAAATCTGTCTTACTTTTGCAGTAATGTGTCATTATAGTCAAAGATAATGTTTCCTATATAAATCATCTAATTCAGAATCAAACATAACTGTTCAACAGTTCTGTACAAGCTTTAGAGGAGGAAGTCTGTTCATCAGAGCAGCTTGACAAAGAGATTGGGGTTTTCAGTAAATGTTAGACTGCTTGCATGGCTTTTAAAAAGAAATAAATCTATTAAGGGAAAACTGCTGATATAATAATTCTTTTGCAAAGCACACAACCACAAAGGGCAAACCTGCCACAATCTGCTTTCCTACACTGGTATCTATGCATATCTTTATGATTTGAAAAGGATTTGTGTGACAATCAAAGCATCACAATTAAAGAAAACTGGTTTAATAAAACAACTGCTGTTTGACCAAGCCTTTTTTTTTTAATTATAAAAACAAACATTATAAGTTTTCCTTGATTTCTAAACATTCCACATGAAAGGTTTTTGTATCAAACACTGAGATGTCACTCACGCAGGGTGGCATCTTCTTCTTCCCCATCTGGGTTAAACCTATTGAAATGTATGCTGAAATCTGCCTCGGATTCAGCATTTTCCAATTCGGCTGCCACAGGGCCGGTGGTGGGACGAGCAGCCCGGGCCTCGGGCTGGCAGTTTGGCTGCGCTGCCGGGCGGGGCCCTTGGCAAACAGGGCTGGACTTCGGCTTCGGCTGAGCTGGCAAGATGGGGCTGGTGAATCCCAAGTTGCTCAGAGCATCCAGGGTACCATCAGGGTCAATCATGGTATTAATTGCTAAGCAGTCAAGAAGAGATGAGAAGGATAGGGAAGAAGCCATAAAAAATACAATTCTCTGTTACTATAAAAATATGGAAATCCTTATCTCACACTTTTATTTTCATGATGACAGATGTGACTTTTTATGTGTGCTGCCCAAGACAAAGAAATGGTGTATCCAACATAGATGTAAACTGATACATGTATTCAAAAGCAGTTACATATATTGAAACTTTAGATGAAATGAAACTGTACAAACTGATGTGGAGACAGGAAACAGAGATGATAAACCATCTATGATTAGGTTTTAATTTAAGTGGCTTTTCCCCCGACGTTACCATTATATTATGCTTTGTTCTACCCCACCCCCAGAAAGTAGCCATAGTTGCTGATTCCATGATTGAATGAACTTTGTATAAAAGAGCAGTCATTTATCCACACAGTGAGGGCAAACTGAAGTACCTAGTACCATTTTATTATACTATTAACAGATGTGTCACATTTAACAGAACTTCTCTTTTTTATTTCCAAATATGTACTAACATTTATTACTGATTTGTCTCCAAAGGTGGTTAATGACTCTCTTGAAGAACTCTTTTTAAAAACATGATTTTATCTTGGATTAAATCTGAATACTAAAAATAAAAAAGATAGGAAATTTACAGCTAACATAATGATGATAAGCATGGACCACTAATCCTATATAAAAAGATATGATCACTCTTCTACTTTAAAAAAAAACAGCCATGTTTGTTTATTGAATGTATCAGGAGTTATAGTATAACAATGTACATAATTGATACTGTGAATACATTTTAATAAATCACAGTAACGTTGTTTCATGTTATATACACACACGGATATGGATGTCTATTAAAAATTGAAGCAACCACAGAAGAGAAAAGTGAAAAAAGATTTGTACCTTGCAGCTGCTTCTCAACTCGTTTCAGTTCCTGTAAGATTGATGATATTTCCTAGAAAAGAAACAACCATGTTTCATTATCACAGAATTGGAAAAGGTCAGAAGAGACCCTTAAGCTTTTAAGTCCAGCTGTTAATCCAGAACTGCCACTGTAGCACTTATTCCACTAAACCATCACCCAGTGCCAGATCCAGGTGCCTCCTAAACACCTCCAGGGATGGTGACTCCACCACCCCCCTTGGCAATCTGTTCCTGACCTGACCTCTTTAACAGTGAAAAATATTTTTCTAATATCCTATCCTATCTATCCTATCTTCCCTCTCCCAGCTTGAGGTCATGATGGAAAAATAAAGGAAATTTCCAGAATGGAAAAATAGATTTAAACTACCTCTCAGAGTGAACAATCCCTCTCCCAAACATGTCCAATTGCATTATGCTATTTGGATTGTCCCTCCTGGCATCAAGAACATCTGTGCTGGTGGTGGCCCAGCTATGGTGGCAGTGCTGGAGGCTGGAGGGCCATGTTCCAGAGGGAAAGCCAGAGCCCTCTGCACTGATTGCCTGCTCCCATCCCCACGGCCTCATTCTGACCCTTGCTCATCTGCCTGTGCCACCTTTGCTCAAGCACAGACACTACAGCTCTGCAGAGATCAGGCAAAGTAACAGCAGACCTTGAAAGGGAAGTTACAGGATAAACTCAGTACTAAATGGAACAGTCATTTATGAGGGTGTGGAGAAGTGAGTCAGACAGTGAGATGACTACATCAAGGTTCTGTCCCCATGAGGCCTTGCACAGCACCCCAGTGCTGGGGCCACAGCACTCTGCCTTAGAGATTTTTCTCCACTGTGCTGCACTACTTGCTAACACAGCCACAGCAATGCACTCAGAAACACAGCAATCATTAAATGTACCACATCTACTGCTGTAGGATCACAGAGTAACCTGAGCTGGAAGGAACCCACAAGGACCATTGAGTCCAGCTCCTGGCCCTGCACAGGACAGCCCAAGAATCACCCCAAGTGCCTGAGAGCATTTTCCAAGGGTTCTTGAACTCTGCCATTCCTGGTGCTATGTCCACTTCCCGAGTAATCTCTCTGCTAATAGATTAGCATATTTATATTAGTATAAATATGTAAATCCTACAATTGAAGGAATCCTACATGGAAGAATAGTTAACCGAGCTGCTGAGAAGAGCTGTCAGTGGTATTCTAAAGCTAAGAATTTTCAAAGGCACTGATTTCAGAAAACCATTAATCCATTTCAGAAAGCTGTTCTGTACTAAGTAGTATGATTTTCATGGGTGGCAAAGAGATTGATTATCTTTATGAAGACATTATCTTTAAGCAGATTTCACATCTGAGCTGGACATAAATGTTCCAAGGACAAAATAAACATCACTTACAATTGTCCTTTCTTAACTTTTAGTGTTCTGTGGTAAAAAAAGGCACTGCATTTGAACAACAAATTGCTCTGAAAACTAAGCAGAAACTTGAAAATCAGTGCATACACAAAAACCCCCAAACAACCGATAAACTTTCAAGCAGTGTGACATGCTTTAATACACTGAAAAAAAATCAGTAAAATTGTGAACTTAGGATAAATATACAACTAACCTTTTTCTTTTTTGAAGAGTACCTTAACCCCCAATATTTACGGCATTTAGGATATAAACCACTAAATTTGGATCTTATTCTGGAGAGGGATAAGAGACACTCCATATTTTATAATATTTCTAAAATAGAAACTTCCATTAGGAACTTGCTTAATTAAATTTCTGAAAACCTAACAAAAACTATCAGCAAATCTATTAAATTATAATACTGATTTACTAATGATTGCTTTTGATAAATACACCATTCTTCAGAAATTACAGGCCAAGGTTTTTATACTTCCAGGAAAAAATCAGTCTGGAGGAGTTTACTAACTGATGGTGAGCTAACAGAGAAGTTCTAGCCTGTTCAATGCCAGAGGAAATGTATTCACATTTGTGCAGTTTTCTCTCCCACAAAAAACACTGCTTCTGTAAATAGATATTTTTAACAGCAGACTCTGCAGATGGATAATGTAGCTGGGCTCTGCTTGCTGTCTCATACAAGGATGTTTTTCAAACCCTATGCTCTGTGTTTAGAAGCAGAGGAGAAGGGTACTGAGACACAATGTGTGGTCTGTCCCCTCAAAGTCACACAGTCTGCTCTTGAATGGCTGAATTAGCCCATAAACCATAGCTGATTTCTGTAATTAGGCTATTACATAAAACAGCTGGAGTGCTAGTGGGCAACCTATGCTTACCACTTCCAGAAAAAGTCAACAGGATTGTTTTTCACTGAAAAGTCCTTTTATTGCAATGTGTCTATTGATTATTTTCAACACATGTGTTAAAACACAACTATTTCTCTAAATATTAATAATCAATATTACTACTGTTAAGTACTATATATTAAGCATTAATGATTAGTAGGTAAAAGAGTTTTTAGACTGTAAACCAAGTTCATTCAAAAGCAACCTAACATTCAAACTAATGGTTGTTACCTTTTGCTAAGCAAACATACTGATGGTCTATGGATAGTTTGAATCCATTCTTTATCTGCATTCTTTATCTGAAAATTTCCCCTGAACAGTTACTTGTTTCTTAACAAGGCAGTAAGAACATAATTACTTACTAAGACAGTAAGTCTTAGTAATTATTGAAGATTAAGTTTATTCTTGAAAGCTACTTAGTGTCTAAATAAGGGTTTTTAAAGATTCTTGCCTTTATGTCACTGAAAACACCAAATTCCTCTACTGATTACTTAGCCATGAGATGAGCAGCATAATCAGTCCCAGAAAAGGTATCTATTCATACCATGCTTGATGTTTTCACAATAGGAACTTCACTTTCAGCTCGTAACTTGTTTTCAATTTCTTCCCAATTTCTGTCCTTGTCCTTAAATAATATTCTAAAAGAAAGAAATCCAACAGTATGCTTAAAATAGGAAAAAAAACCACAAAATAATCTGAAAGATTAAATAATATGATAGGAGAAAACAGCATAAGGAGTACTAAATGAAAATAAAATACAAAAACCTGAAACTTGATGGAATCTAACCATAGAGTTTAAATTTCCAGGGAGGCATACAGATTTTCAGCAAAATCGTTATTATTGACATTAAAATGGCAGTTCAGTAGCTAAATACTTGCTTGTGGCGTATATATACAGACACAGCTGCTTCTTTCTTTCAGCACTGATGCATTTTTTTTAAAAGCCAACTATTTTACTGTAGTGAGAAAATTCCCCATTAATACTGCATTTTACAATAATAGCAAAATATAAGATAAAGGAATTCAACTTTTACATTTGTATTTTATATGAATAAAAATAAAACACTTTAGAAAATTAAAAAAATGCATTTTCTAGAAAAAGTTTTCATTGAAGTCTCAATATGTACATTTTATATATATCTCTATGTTCTAGTACTATCACTCATTTTACATATTTAAAGAAGTCACTTCTAATTGTAAAACCCCAAAGCCCACTGGGAAATACCCATCTTTTATGTTTTGCTTCCCTGCTTGATAAAATTTTTGTGTTTATTGTCATATCATAAACATAATTTAAACCTTCTCCATTGGTGCAATTGGAAAAGAAAAGGAAAAAGAAGAAGCAATGTCCAGATATTTAAGGTCTGCGAAGTTACACCCTGATGGCGCAGAATCCACTTCTTCTCTAATTCGTGTT
Organism: Emberiza elegans; assembly: GCA_024865655.1. NCBI lineage: Eukaryota > Metazoa > Chordata > Aves > Passeriformes > Fringillidae > Emberiza > Emberiza elegans. The sequence goes on along the minus strand of JALJVW010002597.1, from coordinate 17,976,231 downwards.
TAAAAGTTAAAAGTTCAAAAATAGCTGCAGTAAAACTGCTAAACAAACAAACCACACAATTTCAAATCATGGTCAAAAAGCAATATATTTAAAAGAAGCTATTGTAGCTAGATCTCTGAGGAAATAATTTTTAAGTTGGAAGTTCATAATACAGTGAATGTCACAAAGACTAAGAATTTGACAGAAATCTGTGAGCCTTAGTACTGCATTTCTGTTCACCTTTCTTCAGTTCTGCACACCCTATGGGGAATTTCATTCTCCATTATTATCCTGTCAGGATTATCTAATTTTGTTGCAGAATATGTATCCTGCCTTATTTTATAAGTATACAGATGTTGATGACAGACAACTCATCCAGAAGCTGCTTTAACTCTTCTGTGTTTCACTCACTGCTGCTTTGGAATGTATTTATGTCAGAGGTTTCACAGTGAGGAAGTGCTGCTTTGATGACAAAATGTCATGGGATGGAGGCAAGTGACAACTTCTGCCAGACTTGGGTTTATTCACGTACAAAGCATACAAGAGTAAACATTAATACACACTTTTTCTTGGGGAAGGAATAAATAAATAAACTAAAAGTAATGAGAAGTGCAGAGAAGAAAGCATGAAACATGTTAAGGCCTTAACTAAGGTCATCATCATTTGAAAAAGTTAATTATCAGAGATCTGGCAAATTTTTCATATGTTTTGGCAGGGAGTGAAAAAGCTTGCAAATCCATACAGCCTGGATACCAGAAATTTCAGATACAATGGAAAATGTAATACGTGCTTGCTATTGAGGAGTTCAAATACACATCAAAAAAAAAAAAAAGAAAATAAAGCAGAGATAATGAAGTTCTTTACAGGGTCATAATTTTTAGAAAAGCTACTTCTGGAAATATTTGATTCAGTATACAGACAATATTATGCAGCTATGCATTCTCTAATATAATAGCATTTATATCACCCTGGAAATCAGCAGGAACATAGAAAATAAGGCTTTATTTAGCAATAAATAGCACTAGCAAAAAAAAAGCTATTGTGATATTGTGTGATTTTTTTATTTACCTTCTTGCCATGTTAAAATAATTCTATCCTGATGTATGTGATTAGAGCCTTTGCTTCTCTATGTGGTGTTTTTAGAGCTAATGTTCTTCTCTTCTAAAATTTGAAAGGTTCTCATTTCATTGGTCACTTTATTAAAAAAGAATGGAACAAAATGAAAGCATTAATTAGAAATTTTGAAACTTTTATTATTTAAACTATAAACTGGACAGCAAATTTGTTTTTACTATAAACTTAGGAAGCCTATTTCCTTTTTCACATCATCTTTTTGAACACTTCCTTTAGCTATTTTTAACTTCCTGGGGGATCATCATCTCTGTCTTCTTTGCTCTTCCCCTTTCTAACCATATTTTTCAAGTTAAAATAATATATTTATAAATGCCTCTTCCCCTCTTCTCTTGCTTTTCCCTGCTTTCTGAGGCAAACCATACTTGACTGTGCTCAATCCCCATTTTTCTTTTGGTGCACTTTGCAGGATGCCCAGAAACAGCAGAGGCAACGGGCGTGCAGTACCTCCCCTGCTGTGACTGCTTTGCCAAGATTTTGCCTGGCTGAAGAGTAACTTGTCTGCTACAAGATAAGCCAATGACACTGCACTCACATTGCAGAGCACTGATAGAACTGCAGATCTTCTCACCACAAAACCTACATAGCTCTTTCCCTCACAATCTCTGAAAACTCCTGCAAACTCATTATAACATATAAAAGCACAAGCACAGGCTTCTCTTAGGTAGAGAATGGATGGAGAGCAGCCCTGGGGAGAAGGACTTGGGGGTGCTGGTGGATGAGGCTGGACATGACCCAGCCATGGGCACTCACAGCCCAGAAACCCAATTCTATCCTGAGCTGCATCAAAGAGAGTGGCCAGCAGGGATCCTGCCCCTCTGCTCCGCTGAGACCCCACCTGGAGTGCTGCATCCAGCTCTGGAGTTCACAACATAAGAAGGACATGGACCTGTTGGAGTGAGTCCAGAGAAGGGCCACGAAGATAATCAGAGGGCTGGAGCACCCCCTTATGAAGACATTGTAATTATTCTGGTCAGAAATTTTAACTGGCTTAAGTCCAGAAAGAGGAATAGCAGCACACCAGTTGGCTGAACTAATGTATTTCAAAACAAAGCTAAGGTAAAAATCTGTAATAGGTACTCCCTAAAAACAATATTAAAAGTAGTGCTGTTTTTATGCTTCAAAATACTAATGAAATTATGATTAACATTGTATTATTCTACCCCATTCAGAGGAAAATAAAGTTTTGAACACAGCCCTGGGGAAAAGGGTAAATAATTCCTTATTAATGAAAGTTTACTGCATTTTTACAGAAAAAAAAGCAATTCCCCTTTTTTTAAAGTACGTATAAAATATTTGTAGGTATGCTTGCATTTATATCATACGTGAGCACATTATTATTACATTCATTAGTAGCTGACTTGCCTTTAAGATCAAGAAATTAATCCGAAATGTGTAAGACCTGGATTTAATGTTACCTTTAATCACCAGCAAGAACTACACACAAAATTCCTTAGAATAAGATAATTAAAATGAGTTACAGGCTTTTAAATAATTTATTCTTCGCTTGGTGGTACTCTTCCTACTAGAAATAGCAGGACTAGAAATGGCAGTTAACCTACATTTTTAACCACTTTATTTAGATTATTATTTTTCTTCTTGATTTCTATGGTCAAATCTTGGTAATCCCATGAAAAAACAATCTTCAGATATATTAGTATTTTGCTGCTTTTACTGGTTACATCACCCTATTCTGACAGAAATTTTTGTCGTTTAATCTGTCACTCATCTATATTCCAATATCTGACACTTCCTAAACAAACCAATCAATTACAGACCTAATATTTTCTCACATTCAGAAAATTATGCATTAAGCCAAAGACTTCTTATTTTTAAGTTATTAACTGCACAAAACATGAAGAACATAAAAAATGTACAATCCTGAACTTTGTATTATGAATTTTCTTTTATTCCAAAGTGGTCACCAACTGGTTTTACACTCACATATTCAAGTTAAAAGGAACTGTCAGTAGAGCAGCATGTTACCATTTTTGACATGTCTACACTTCCTCTTAACTACTATGACATCTTATGAAGGAATCTAACAATTTAAGCAGGAATTTTCAATTAAAAATGAGAGGAGGCTACATCTGTTATTTTAGAAATCAAAAGGGATCACATTGTGTCCAGAGCAAGCTGTTTTTCAGACAGATTTACTGAAACAGCTCTCCTCTGTCCAATTTGTTTTTTCTTCCTAAAATGCAAAATCACTACAACAACTTGGCAAACCTACAGGGTGCAATTTTAGAGTTCAGCAACATTTTAACCTTATCTTTTTAGGAAGGGAGTTTTACAAGACTTCCACAGAGGTTGTGTAGATTTTGCACAGTGTTGCATATGTTGGAAGAGCTCCTTTGCTGGATGTTGTTCTGTCCATGTAAACTTTCCTGATATTTCTCCTCACATAAAGTGAAATAAACAGAAGGAATAATGGAAAAAGTATTCATTCCAAATCCTTCTGAATGCTAAAAATGCCACAGGTAACAGTGCTTTTTGAAAAGACAAGTTTGTACTATGTACATTTCCTCTGTGATTATTATATATATCTTTTTTTACTGCTGGGAACGTTGATAGGAACATACATTTTCAGCAACAACAATTTTTAACAACTCACCTGATTTTGCCAGCTGTTTTGTCTATGGATTGTCTTATCTTGCGAGAAAACTGGAAGACTGAGGACAACAGCAAACTGTCCCCCATAACCTGCAATAAGTTTTTAATAAAAAGGATATTATAAGTTTAATATTAACAACTCCACATATTTTGGTATCTTTAACTATAAAAATTCTTGCTTATGTTTTAGACAGTATCATATACAATGATATTTGAACATTTTGCCAATAAAATAATACATCATTTTTTCAAATATTAATGCCACCTGCTAGAGGTAGGAAAGGCAGGATAATGTCTAGAATATTAAGTGGGGAAATTGCAAAAGCTTAAAATTGACACATTCTTAGAGAGAATCCTGTTGTGTGCTCACTTCATCTCTGCTCCAAGTCCTTCTGCGGGTAATTGTTGGGGGATCGAGGGCCTCTGTCAGCTGAGGTCTGGCATCACTAGGCCGACCATTCCCTTCCGGGGGTTTCGCATGCACTATTGGAGGGATTTTTCTAAAATTGAGACTTTCATCAAATACTCGGTCCACCAACTGCAGGATAAAAGAAAAATGAAGTTCATGAAATCTACTGGATACATCCAAAAATCAGATTACTGGGGTTTTTTCTCCTGAAACAGTTTCTAAGATGCCTATCAAATAATAATCATTCTGTTGTCTTCTATAGTATAAAATGATGCATCTCTTATGTAGAAATATCTTGTACAAATGAACAAGATTTGGGTTTTTTTTAAAATGCTAGACAAACATGGCAAATTAAGACTTCCCCACTGAAATTTTGCTTATGGGCAGTTAACATAGTAGCTACCAAAAAAAATGGCACTGAATAATTAACTCCTTTGATTAATGGAACATATCTGTGGAATTGAGAAGAGTACTCTGAGATTTAGGGTTTTTTCCCAAATAAGACATAGTGTTACAGAAAGACACTATCTAAAGGAGATACTGCCACCTGCAGTATGTACACAATGCATTGTATTTTTTGAAGAAGAAAATAATTATTTAATTATAAAAAAAATTTGGAGTGATCTAATTGGATCTGAGAAAAAGAGCATTTTACTTCTTTAAAGTTTAGCCACAGTCTATGAGAATTAAACCCAAAATCTATGTGAGTGCATTTATAAATTTTCTGAGTACCCAACTCACAGATTTCTTATTGCTGTTTATATCTTTTTTTCCACAGAAAAAGACAGTATTAAACTGACCACAGCAAACTAGTGTATTAACCAAAATTTATGCACACAAAAATGAGTAAAACACATTTTGAAAGGAATACTATGAGGAAAAAAATGCATTAAACATTTACAACACATTATTATGGTGAACTGTAACATGGTAGAAAGTGATGACTTAAATTCAGATTAACATGTTTACCAGCATTAGACCTGTGATGATTACTAGAACACGTTAGTCAATATATTCATACAACAGCACACCAGAGGTAGGCAAAGAAAATAAGAATTATTAGAAGCATAAAGCAAACTTATTTGAAGGCAGTTTTTGACAATGTTATTAAGAAAGAAAGTCTAAAGTTAACTGATGGTACCTAGGTATTTCAGTGTTCAGAAGATGAAAGTTTTATGTCACCTGTGAAAAGAGGGACTTTATTTTTAATAGCTAAGCAAAGAATTAAATGTATACATTTATATATAGTTGTGCATACACACTAGTATCTTTAAATGCACTTAGATACCATCCAACAGTATCTAAGGCTACAGACAAGCAAGAAACAAGTAACTACCTTGTCCTATGTTTCGTGGAAAAAAAGAGACAGACAGATAGTATGCATCCTTTTGACAAGCTATGTTCACAAAATAACTTTTGGGTTTGTTGAAATGTAAAGGAACTTCAAATGAAAAAAAAAACAATGTCGAGATCATGCATATGGGTTGAGTGGAGGTAACTAAAAAGGCTATGCAAAATGCTAAAAGCAAAAGAAATAAAGAAAAGGAAGAACCTTATGCATTTCTCCATGAAGATCTCCTACCTCTTCTCTAGTGTCTATGGCAGAGCCAGGGGTGGTGGCAGCAGTGCTTACTGTGGTACTGGGGGCAGTGCCTGATGAAGTCACTGAATCTATCTCTCCTGCTACATCGTTGATTTCCCGTGCGATGAGAGCCAGATCTTGACTGATCCTAGTAATAAAAAGAGTGTTACATTCACCCCTACAAACACTTTTGGGCCAGTAGAGCCCAATCTGCAGCCCTTGAGGTTATAAGTTCAAGTTCCTGATAACCGTGCTATGAAAAGCTGCATGCCTTTTAAAATAGAAATATTATTTGTAGAGCCATAAAAGCAAATTTTGACTGAAGCTTTTAACAGCATGCCTTTCTAGAGGAAGAAGGTGAAAGGTGATCTCAAAAGACAGAGTATCCTTGTTTTCTTCCTAGGATTCAGACAGATACGTGCAATGTGCAGTATATCCGACACAGAGGATACATAGGAAATATGCTAAAAATACTGCACAGATGAGCTGTGTAACATGGCAGTAAATCTGAAATGCTCAAAAATAATTTAATTTGTACTTTAGTTTGCCTACTTGAAAAAAATGTTTTCAGGACTTCTGATTTTCTGGCAGCTCCACGCCTTACTCAGATCAAGCTGCTTATGGGTCTGAAATTCTAGACCAATACCCTAAATCACCAAATGTAATCAAGAAAAATTTTCAGTGGCAAAAATACAACATACCTTTAAAACCTGGGTATGACAGCATTACAAAAATACAGCTGAATTCTCAGCCAAAGAGTCTTTCTTTGCTTCTGACTCAGTGCATCAAAAAACCAGCTTTGCTCTGGCTTGCTCTGCTTGTGCTACTCCTCCCCAGGACACCCCAAAAGAAGGAGGGGACAGCACAAAACGCCCCACAAAGCAAAAGCTAAATGCCATTATTAACTATGGCACCCTGAATCTCCAGCTTGGATCACAGATTTGAGAAGAGCAGGATGCCAAGTGATCCCCTTTCACACTTCTGCCTGACAGCACCAAAGGCACAGACTGTGACAGTGCCACTTCTGCGCCACCAAGGACTCGGTGACACATAGCGCCTGCCACTCAAGTGGAAGGAGTGCACAGCCATGTGACAGTGACACACCCTAGGCTCCACGGAGGTTGATTGTTCAAGGTGAGCTTCCTTCTGCTCTTAATTTTCACTTTGTCTTCAAGTCAAAAACAATGGACACCACTGGCCTAGAGATAGTCTTAAGCTAAGTGAACAGCATTTCAACTAGAAAGGCAAACATAACTAGAGAAATTTCCAGCCAAATTCCAACACTGGATTTTCTGGCTATCATCAGCAATCCACAATGAAGTGCAACTTTGTGCAGCTTATATACACATATAATTGGAAGAAGGCTGTAGACAAATATGTGACAATTTACGCATGCCATTCAAAGTCCAACATTCTTAGTAGATACCCTAAAAGAGCTACTTCCTTTGTGTCATACAATCATCTAACTTTTTCCTTAAAAAGAAAAGTTGCTACTATTCACTTTTGATTTTCTGGGACAAATTCTGGTATTTAATGAGTAGTTGTGAAGAAAATAAAACCAGGAGACTTCAATTATCAGCACATTTTTCAGAAGAGAAATGTCATTAAACACCATAATCAAAAGTAGCATCGATTAATGAAGACTTAACTCTTCAAAGAAATCAGCAATGCTTCAACATGACACAACCACTTCATTTGAGTTCTTACCAAGAAATCAAAATTGCATAAAGTGTCAGATCTCTATATAAAAATTAATTCCAATAAATCCCAGAAGTATCAGGACAAACAACTCTAACACTGATGGCAAGCAACTTGGTAGATAATTACCACAGTCAAATATCAGTCATGTGAACAAAATCTGGAATAATTTTCTATGTGAAAGTAAGCTATAGTCCAGTACTCAATTACAATCCTGTCTAGAAACAATACAGAGCAGTAAATGAGAAGCACTGTGAAAAAGGTTAGAAACCAGCTGTGAGCTGAGCCTGACTTATGAAGTTTTCAACTAATTCTACATTAACTTTCAGAAGTAGAAATTTTTGCTTAAATATAAGGAATATGTTTTGTGTAATCAGGGACAAGAGACTTAGGCTCTAGGTGTACACTGTTTACTTTACTACAACTGTAGGCTGCCTTGCAGATCTCTACTGCTTCCTGCATCAGACCTAGCAGGCATACAAGGCAAATCAATTCACACAGGCAGAACTAATAAACCTCAAATTGCCTAAATCTCTCAACCCACTCCAGGAAATACTGCTTTAGATTCACTTGGTGAGCAGACTCAGGCAGCTACACAGCGAAAAAGGGAACAGACTGAGTTTCCAACACACAGGATAAGGTGAGAACACAGGACTTTGGATGGAGAGAGCATGACCACATTTCCAAGCCTGAAACTCTAGTTCTTATTATTATGTAGTGAAAGAATACCCGGTGTTAGAAAAAAATACAAGGAAATAGGAATACTTCTAAGATATCTGTAACAGTGCTGAACTACTGGATTACTAAAAACATTTTTATGCTTAGTCTACCAAGCTACACTTCCTATACTGAGTCAGTGGATTTTGTAACCATGCTTTAATAAAATATTTGTGAAACTCCCGTTATTCCGAGGGTGTAAATTCCCTCCATGTCAAAGTGGCTTTAAATCAAGTTTAGTTATTCAAGGAAGTTTTTCTAAACACCTCTTTCAAATTTTCAGTTTTATTAACATCTGTAAATCGTGAAGTCTGTGAAAAGTGCATACTGTGGCAGTCATGGAGTCATTAAAACACAGTATGATGGCAACACAGATGCATTGAAATGTTTGCTATACGGTTTCTACACTGCTTTCTGCTACACGTGTATTTTATGAAAGGCTTATCCTTTCTATCTAACCAGTTATTCAACAACAACAAAAATAAATCAACTCATTTTAATGAGAGGATATAGCCATCTTAATTTTTCAAAACTCTAAATAGAGTTGAAGGCATCCTGAACATAGAGGCTGGTCTGATGGCTGGGATGGAAAAAAAAAAACAGGGTAGGCAATAATAGAGCCTCTATGGTTAGCAAGGAAATAGGAGCAGAGACAAAAAGTTTCTTATAGAGGACAGAAGCTAAAATTAAAGCCAAGGGAGCAAAAATGTGAATCATTACAAAGATATGGAGACACATAGAAAGGATGAACTAGTGACCTACAGCAAGTGCTCTCAGCAGAGGCTAAAACTGGTATTGGAAGCAGTGACAACAGATGACAGTAACCTGGAATTTCTCAGATGCTAAACGCTACTTTTCTTTACCTTAAATAAGCTCATTTAATGCAGGTTGTATAAAAGCTCTACATAAACCTAAAAATTTGGCAGTACTGATTTGAGCCTCTCAGCACTTCAACTGAAAATAAAGCTGAAGAGGTGGGAGAAGTACATAGCCTTTAAAACAAATTTTAAAGCCAATACATCAATGTAGAAAAGGGTAAGAATCCCAAGGGAAGAGAAAAACCTGGAAGTCTAACCATCAAATGAGTTTAGACTGAATCATCAATTATGTCCAGGGTCAATCTCTCTTAGATTGGCAAAACATATCAAAAAGTTTCACTGAAGTAGAGGTTCAGCAGTACTACTTATCAGGAGGAACTAATATGCTATGGCTATCAACTCTTTTTCCCATATACACACAGTCCTTCCTATAACCATCTCTAACTTTAGACTTCTGAAAAGAAAGAGATGTTTAGGAAGATTATTTTGAAAATGTTTATTTCATTATTTGTCCAGACACTATGAGACTCCCTTAGGTATATTCTGTGTGTCTTTCAGGTCTCTACATCTTCCCTTTGCACAGATCACAACAGAAAAACAAATGTTGAAAAACATTACCAAAACCAGGAAACAAAAAAAAAATTAATCACACTAAGCAAAACACTCCCACAGTATTAAGAAAATACTCTACACTATTAAAAGTAATCTTAAAAGGAAAACGTATTTCTTGCTTAGGATTCCTGTTAAGTTCTGTGAAAATCTCTGGAACCTGAACACTGACATCTAAGTATCAAATAACATTTACATGCTTGTGCAAGCTCTCTGAAGTTTTCACTGCTGGGTGTTGCATGATATGGCAATAACTGGTTACCAGAATGTGCAGCTAACTTCTCCTTGGTTCACCTGAAGCAGAGTAGTGCCAGCAATGACAGACGTATTGATATATTAATCTCATGGACTTGCAACAAAAAAAATAATTCCTTTTTGGTGAATACGCAGGACTTAAACCAGAAAGTACCTAACATGAAATAATGTCCTGATAAATCAAAAATGAAAATGAGAATATTGTCTCTCACATTCCAAAGCTTATTACTTTTTTCTCTCTCTGTCACCTGTGATTGATCTGAAATTTTATCTCAATATGTAAAGGTAGTACAAAATCATATACACTTCAGCCTTGGGAAATACACAAAGTACCTCTGCAAGTCCCAATAATGCAACTGAAAGTTCATCTTCTGGGATTTGGCTATCATAAATCACAAGTTACTATAATTTTCCACTAAAAAGAGATGTGCTGGTGATGTGAGTATTCTGCCTGCCAGACACTTCTCTCATAAGAAAAGTAACCCATTCAGTGAGTGAAGGAAAGCAGTAAGGAGTGACAGAGCAAATCCATCAGCTCCCCTGTGCACCTGGGTAAAAACTCTGTGATTTTGGGAGCACTCCTTTCAAACCAACCTTGCTATCTCTTCCCGGTGGGCAGTCCAGTCACGAATGTAGTCTTCCTGCTCCTTTATCCTGTGCTTGAAGGTGTTGCTGCTTTGAGCTGCTGTCCCAGCGCTCTGCAGTCGCGCGGTTTTCAGGGCTGGAGAGGTACGCAGACGGGTATGTTTAGGGGAATTACGGTTTGATCCGAACTCATCTTCTGAGGTGGAAGCATAATCTGTAGGAAAGCGCCTCCATCTTGCACTTACTAAATTAGTTTAATTATTAAAAAAGAATTATTATGGCGTCTTTAATAAGAGAAAACAGCATTATTTCAGTAACATTACAAAAAATACACAGCTATTTATTATCCATCCCCAGGTACCTCACAAAAGGTTTATTTACTACATCTTTAAAAGAAAGCTACAGAATTTGTGTTAAATAAAAAATACCGATTAATAAAAACATAAAAGTAATGCTCTTTGTATAGTGATGAGTAAAGTAAGATATAAAAGCCAGTGATTGTATTTGAGCTCAAACAAACTGTATTACAAAACAAGGGCCCAATTCATTAACATTTAAGTATATAGTCAGATTGCACTTTTTCTGCAGATTTTTTTCCCAAATTTCATTCAAGGTTTGTGTGACACACAATAAAGAAAATTAAGAGATATGAAAGAGGGATGGAGCTGCACCAAGCCTGGAATGCACACTTACATAAGGAAAGCATAAAATTCCTAGATGATGTGTAGGTCTTTTCCAACCTTAATGATTCCATGCTTATGTGTTTAGTACAGAAAAGAATATATAAAATTAAAATTCTATTATGCAAATCTGCAGCACATCCGTAAGAAAAGCAGCCTCAGAGAAAAAAGTAAATATTCTGACATGCAGCAGATAAAGCATTATATAGCCATGTTGCTGAGGACAGTCTTAAGTACAGGAAAACTGGAACTAAGTAGGAGGCTCTTGTCCCCTTATAATTACTGAAGTCTAGAAAATGGATTTCAGATGTGCTGTCCTCTGACATTTCCAGCAGGAAGAATGTAAATAAATTCCCATCACCTGCTAAAGAAATTCCTATCATAACCTGCTAAATTGTTGCAGGAAATTTAATACCCCAAATTCATTGACATTCATGAAGCTCTGTAAATACTGCAGAAAATGAAGTAAGTGTGTGACCACCTATTGATGATTGAAAAATAATAGAACTAAATGATGTAAATTGTTTTTTTAGTATTAAAAAATGCAAGAATTAATACTGATTTCTCCTGATACATTAAAAAATGAACATTACAAATGAAGTATAGACCAATATGAATTTAAGTAACAAATAATGAAAGTAATTTTTGTGTAATGCAAAGATTATGGTATGTAGAATACAACATTGGTGTATAAGCTTACATCCCTTCCTTCACACAAATAATGAAGTTTCAACTGTTGAAAACATGTGCTTCTGCAATTTTTTCAGGTTTAAATGTGGGTTTCAAATTTTGTCTAGTTCTCCTTTTTTTAAAATTTTCTAACTTTATTGTAGAAAGTCACAATGTCTCCCCAATCACTTTCTGATTTCTTTTTTGGAGGCTTCAAAGTTGTTTGATCTTAGGGAAGTAAAATGTGAGCAGAAAAAGTACATTTTTCCACCAACAGCATGCAAGCAATGTGTGACCAAAGTCCAAAGAGATTTATGAGTTGGGCCCACATTTTTTCATTCATTTTTGTTAAAGTTCTTTGTCCCAGTTCAAATTATAGTCTTCAAAATAATTATAAAATTCATCTTAAAATCTCTCAAGTGAGATAGTTCAGCAACTCAGCACTATACAATGAGCATATGTAATAATATATTTAAAAACTAAAAACTGAATGAGAAGTGAAATATCAGAAACAGATTTGATTTCTAGTACTCTACCACTGTAAGTTTCAACATCAGGGTCTGGGTCTGGGAGAAGCTTGGATTTCTCTGTGTACAAAATAGTGTTTTATCATGTTAATTCCATTTAAAACATTCAGATTAGAAGCATTTGCTTAAATAAAATATATTTATGAAATTAGTCTTAGGTCCTCTTTTCCACCCACACTTTTTTAGGAAAAGATTATACTTTCAATCAAAAATATTGAATTTTGTAAAGGTTTAAACATTTCAGAGATACTAACTGAAATGAAATAATTAACAATCATTTGTAACATTACATAGTATCATAAAACCCCTATTTTTAAGACCATTAAATTTTAAGGCCTTGAAATGTTGGGGTGTTACATATGATCAATGTGTTTCTCTTTACTATGAGGACAAAGTTACTGTAGGCCTAGTGGTAAAAATCTGAAAGTTGTGAAATTCATGGCAAGCACATCCAAGCATGTTTCCCAGTGAGGTAGCTATACATTTGCCTATATACGCTTTTAATATTATCTTTAAATTATGCAGGCCCAAAATGTCACCATAGTTTATGTACATTTCTGAAAGCTGTTGTGCAGTTGCTTATCTCAGACATCAAAGACTGTGAATATCAGTACCATTAACTAGAAAATCCTCCCAAACCCTGGCTAAAATAATCAGCACTCAAACCTAATTTAGGTTTGAGAAGTATAATGTCCTGACAATCATTAAGCTGGCAAGTTTGGTGATTTGGACAACATACTCTCACTTCAAAGATCTGAGAAAAAATTTTTTTGAACATATTCCTTATACTACTTAGAATGTATTCTACTCTCACTGAGGCATTGACTTCTCAAGGTGCATCCATTTCCAAGCTCCTACTACTAAAATCTATTTAGTAAGGGCTGTTTTTTCTCAATTATCAATTTCTTTTCCCCCCCAGTTACCTCAACAGCTTTGATCAACCTATCTGCCAGCTATCTGCAATGACAGCTAGGTCAGCAAGGCAGCAGAGGTGCCAAACACAGCTGGCTGCTCAAGGTCTCTCTGTTCTGACTCAATGCCTAATTTTACAGTTGCAGCTTAGCAGCTTTGCACGGCTGATCCTGCCATTTGTATTCCTGATACACAGCTCCTTCTGTAACACCATCTTCAATTTCCCTCTGTTGTTGTGAAAATAGGTCTTTGGGCTCCTCTGTTTTTATTGATCACACTCTACTGTTTGATGATGCAGCGCCTTCACCAGACCTTTCACTGCTTGTGCTATGAAGTTAGTAATTCTGCTTCACGTGTCTTCACAGTGTTCTCAGTCATAAAGCCTCCTACCCCAGAAACACTCTGGTAATGACTTCAATGCTAACAGTTCTCACCCTAGATGTTGCATTTATCTGTTTGCCCTTTCATATAAAAGTAAGCAATACTTCACTGCATCAAGGATTAGAAATGATTCTTGAAATTACAGACTTGCTACTAGCTCTGACAATTTTAACCCTATCATGTTGTAATTCATCCACATGAAGTACAAGGCAACAAAAAAAATCCAGAAACTACATCGTATCCTTGCTTTCTTTTTACAGGTATATGTGTCTGAATATTGATTTGGGAAGTACATAAATAACTTTCTCTTTGTGGGCTGGATTTAAGAGGCTGCCAGTATCTACTGATCTACAATGTGGTAGTGTTAGCTACCTCTGATGAGATAACCCATGAAACATATTTAAAATTTTGAGAGAAGCTAGTCCTCTGGTAAAGGAAACAAAACCCCAAACTCAACATTGGTAATAATAAATCATTTTCCAGTCTATGTCCAGGAGAGAAGAAAATCCATTCCTGTTACACCTTGATTAAATGTGCCTGAAGTAAAACATATTCAAACAGTTGAGGTGCTTTAGTCAAGCACTTCATTAGTAATTTTCAAAAGTGCTAAAATTAATTGTTGACCTTTCTAGAAAGAAAATCAAACTGAGTAATTAAAAGTGGCCTATGTGTAGTTGGAGATGCATTTATACATATACTCCTATATACACTAGAAGGTTACACCACTTTCAAAACAATTCAGATTTTCCTAAAGAATAACCTAAATAAATCAGTACAAAAAAGATACAATAATGTTACTGATACAGGCAAAATTCAGAACTCTAAATCCAAAACAGTAATAATAATATTTTTACTTATATATTAACAAGACAATCAGTTTATTTAGCAATAATTTTGTTTTGAAAGTATCTGACTGCTTCATTAATTACTTTCAGATTTTTGCCCTTACATTGATAGGCTTCTCCATTGATATATATTAACTGATACTGTTTTGTAAGACAGAAGCTACTACTACTGTAGTTTTTTCTAACAATGGTCTTTTAAAATTACCTAGATTATTATGTTGGGGTACCCATGAGAAGATGGAGCCTTTTCTCTCTTGAAAACAGTGCTTTATGCCAGCTACAGTAAACTTTTACTGCGTGACATGGGGAAATGAACATTTGGCAAAGACAGCAAAGTGATAGACTAATAGATTGATAAGAGAAAGATACACTCACTTCCCTCAACAGAAGCAGCAAACCACTTCAATGCAGCAACCTGGGGGAAGTTTAGGAAGCCTGCAATACTTCACATGGACACAAAACTCAAACTTCATACAGAGTTTTGTGAAAAACAAAAGCAGTGAAGTGACAAAAAACAGCTGGGCTTTATATTTTCATAAAAGCATTATCATAATGTGAACTAGTATTCAGTATTAAAATAAATATATAGAAGTCTTAACTGACACTTCCCAACTCTAGCATTGCCATCTTTCAGGCTGTATCATCAATTCAAAATTTTGATTAAAACAGAAAACATGCTGTTTTTCCAATAATATCTTACAAGGAAAGACTGAATTTTTATTTCAAGTGTCACCTGTTTTGGGCACCTTTGTAGACACCTGTCACAGAATCAGAGTCAACTCTACAGTTCAGCAATGCATCTCAGCAGAAATTTCTATTAAGCCAATAAATGGCACAGCAAAACTACCTGAGGAATGTACAATGCTAAGAATCCTGACATGATCCACTATGATATACAAACAACAGAAGGACAGCAGGAGTGTGGGAAATTAAGTGTCACAGTGGCTTATATCAAGCCTGAGTGGGCCATAGCAAAATTTCAGTGCACTACAATGCTGGAAGCTAATCTATTGATTTTATTCCAATACTATGGATTGACTGCAAATATGGTAAAGCTGCTAGCATGATGATTTTAAAAGCAAGCAGACATTTATTTTAGATACTCATTTCACAAGAAAGTTCACTTTTTTATAATTACAACATTTTATTTTGATAGATTTAATATTGCTGTTGAAAAAACCTATCAGCTTTCACACTGCTTGCACTAAGAATGCTATGTTAACTTCTAACAGAATAGTAGGTTAAAATTCATAGACTGTATGGATTCTTCCTTCCAAACATAAGACAAAGTAGAATAATCACCACACCAAAACCAGATCAACATAATCTGGAAACCATGATGAAGTCATAAATTGTCATGATTTGGAACACAAATTGGGAAATAATCCAAGATAAGGTAAACCCTTCAAAAGACATTTCTTTATGATATTGAGTTAGGTAGTACATAGTTTTTCAATTTGTTACTTCAACATTATTATTCTTATTTTAAAAATCTCTGATTGCCTATTTACAAGCCTACCTTATAAATAAATATTATATCTTCTATGTACTAAATAGTGTTGCTGACTTTCTGAACTTCTACTATCATGATTTGAGCAAAGAGATCTTGGGTCTGGTTTTGCACTAAAACAAATTATTGTTGATGCATTTGACTGTCCCAATTCAGTGCTGTCTTAGAGTTTTCAAGATGAAAGCATATCCAAAGAGTTAAAGGATTACCATTTCTTGGCTTTATGATTTTAAATGAGAAACCTCTACAATGTCATGGAAGCCTCTTACTCCAAAGAAAAAGACTGCATCAACTAAAACTCAACAGTTTCATAAGAGCAGTTTCTTAAACAATTTCTTTTAAAAATCCACGTTAAAAGCATCTAGTATTGTACAAAATTATTTCAAATAATCTCACATACCTGAGGGAGAATTATGAGCTGAAGCCAAGGATTTGGATTTTGAATCTGAAAGTCGAGAAATGCTATTGGCTCGAGTTCTAGCAGAAACTTTGGCACTGTCTCCTCCTGAGATCAGCCTTGACCCACTTCTGATGATTGCTTCTGGGGTACGTGGTGAGGCAGTGCTCCTGGTTATTGTTGCCTCAGAGTCGCTGCGTGCTGATAAAGAGCCGAGTCGATTCCGGCGAGGTTGGGCCAGTAAGTCTATCCTGGAAATGTTTCTCCTCCCTGACGGAGGTTTTGACGTAGAACTCGTAGTGGACACTTCGGAAGCGACCGAAGCCTTATCGGCATCAGCAAGCTCACTATCTGAGACTTCACCAAGGCGGGCTCTGCGCAACAGAGAAGTCCTTGTGGGACGAGGTCTTGGAAGAGTGGTAGATTTACTGGACTGCCCAAGTCCAACGGGAGAGGTTTTCGATTTAGCTGACTTTCCTTCCATCTTGGAATGTACAAGTTCATCTGCTGAGGCGAAAGGAACTCTTCCATGTGATTTGCCAGAGTAGGTTTCCTGGTCAGATGATAGGATATCAGAAATGGCAGAATGAGGTACACTGGATGTTTGGTCATCGTCTGTTAAATCTACTGATGGTTGCCTCATTCTTCCACTGGATTGCACAGTTTTGCGAGCGTCAGCTCTAGACCCACCATCTGAAGATCGACTCTTAGTTTTCTTTTCAATCTTTTCTCTAGCACTTGTAGATTTTAAAACATCCTTTGAAGGGGACCCAGTGGAACATCTCTCTTTATATAAGTTTGTAAAGCTCTTCCGCTTCTGTGTGGATTTTCTTTCAGTGTCACCAGTAACCAGACTGATTGTGCTGGCTGTATCGACATCTGATTCTGGTGATATGGAATTATCTCTGTTATAACTAGGAGTGTCAGGACCTTCATCAGTTTTATTTTCTTCACGCAATTTAGCTTCAAGGAAAGCCATTACAGCTTCTGTGTCTTTTAAAATTAGTGTTGTATCTATACTGGAATCAGTGTCCATCGAATCACTTCTGTCACGTAACCTGTTTGCAGATACTAAAGGGGCAGCAGAACCACTCTGCTTATTAATGTGAGGAATAAGTTCTATAGGTATATTTGTGCTAGGCTTATCTATAGTAAAGCTACCTTGCCTCACTAAGGGTTTTGAAGATTCCTTTTTGTCTCCTGCAAGTGTTTTAGGACTTTGTCCTCTAATGATTTCCTCATTTTTTCTTCTTTTTCCCTCAATCTGTGCCAATTTAATTTCTGCTTTATCTGTAACATGTCCAGGAGCATTTTCTTGATTATCCAAAGTTTTGGGTGACATAATCTCCTCCCTACCTTTCTCAATCTGGTTTGCAGCAGATTTTGTAGAGGATAATTTGGAAGGTGTCCAGTGTCCTTGCTCCTTTCTTTCTTGTTGTTGAATTTTTGCTAAAGCTTGTTTCACCACAGAAGTTTCTCTGCCAGTTTCAACTCTCTCTTTACTAGAAGAGCTGGGGAAAGAAAATACTTTGTCTCCAGTAGCTTTGGGTGAAAGACCATTCATTGTTCTGCTTGACTTAGCATCTGAGGCACGAGCTGGAGTTTCTTTCTCCTGAAGTTCAGTGTCTTGCTTTTCACCTATTTCTGACCTCTGATGAGATACAGTTTTTGGTTTTAAATTTTCATTTACTTTCTCTTCTATGGGAAGCTGTGGAAGTGTCCTTCTCTTTCGCTCACCTTGGCTGGTCATAGAAGCAGCTGAACCAGCACTTCTTACAGAAATACCAGACTCACTGATGTCGGCGTCTAAAAATGAAAAAAATATTTGAGAAGACATTCAACAGCAAGGCAAATAGAAAGATTAAATGTTTAAGACTGCATAAGGCTAATACAACTTAAAACAGAACTGAAAAAGCCATCAGTCCATCCTGATGTTCTATGACAAGATCAATTATATTTAGACATGTAGAAAAACATTTAATGGACTTTTTTAGCCAGCTGAATCATACAAAGTTTTTACGATCTCACAGTAGGTTAAAATAGGTCAGAAATCAGTGTTACATCAATCAACACACCATTGCAATACAACAGGAACTGGAAAGCAAGTCTTACATTCCTGAACACCTTTAGGGCCAGATTTCAGAACTACCAAAAAGAGTAAGGTCCTCCTTCTTCCTCCCTACCTGCCTGTTCCACAGCTCGAGGTCTGTCTCATGGACAGACTACAGCCTCTCCCTGTGAGGCCTTGCCTCATTCAGGCAAGAATCCGCAGTGCTGGGAGACACTTCTCAGCAATATTGAAAAGCCCCGCTCATGAACAAATAAATTACTATGGCTGAGAAAGCAAAAATAATGTTTTTATCCCAAACAAGACACTGTAGTATAAAAATGTATGGAAAATACATCAACAGTGCTTTGTATACAAAGCATCAAAAGAATGCAGTATTAGTGCTAAAGCATTTTCACTGAATTCTCAGTATACACAGAATGAATGCTCCATCATCAGAAAAGCATGGGCATCCCATGGACTTTTGCAAGGAATAACTTTTAGAAACCAAAATTTATTTTTCCACAGTGATGATGACTGTGCCTTCCTTGCCCATTTAACAAACACAGCAGTTGTGCTGTCAGAAACAAGCCTTTATTACTCAAAGGTGATATAAATTGCTCTATCAATTGCCCTGACTTGAATATTTGGATAGAAAAAATTCTTTTTGCAGTTCATTTGTCTGCTGTTGAAATATAATGTGACACATTTAGTAACACACATCTGTGAAATCCCTTTCTTGCCAGGAGAGATCTATAAGCAACAGCTCTGCACACCCTGTTGGGACTTTTCTAACACGGCTTGTCACCAATATTGGTTGCTCCAGGAGTAAGAACTGGAGTTTAGGGTTTCTCTCTCTGCAAGAATCCTCTAAACAATTAATTGAATATCAACAATCATGCTGTATGTACACCTGCTACTTTCTATCCATGCTCTTCAATCTATCTTTTCTCTTTGCAGTGTCAAACCTTTGATGAAGAATGCAAAATGACTCACAGTTTTTGATTATAGGTTTTTTTCCTATAATCTATGTGAAGACACTGATTTGAGAAACAGTAAGTACCTCTGAAATCTAAGCAAGGTTTTCTAATGCCAGGACTGGTTTTTTTCTAGAAAATTATGAAACAAATTGAAGGTTTAATGAAAATCTTTATGATTGCCATCTGTGAAGATTAATTTCTCTCAGACATGCCCACTAGATCAAATATTTCATACATATGCATGTGTATATATACAGCAAGCATGTAACTTGCTTCCTGGTGAATTTCAAACTGCTTTTAGAAAAGAAAAAAGGCATGGAGTTGTTTAGCATCATATTTGGCTATTTATGTGTTATGTGAAGTTTAAATACAAAGATTTCTAAAGAAGATGCAGGCATATAAGTCAACAAGACATGTTTTGTGAATTGGGTTTTAGATGTACATACTAAATTTTATTTTTATTACACCTTTGGTGCTTTGAATGCTTTATTTCTCCTTTAATATTTTAGAATTCTTGCAGTACGGGTATGCACTACACAGTAGTTCTCTTTATCTCTTATTTTAGTTCTCATAATGGTAAAAAAAGCCTTTACCTCTCCAAAGAAGATCCTAAAAGTGATCATTTAAAACACATAATAGAAGACCATCAAAGCTCCTGACTAACCACCCAAAGGATCAGTCTCAATAGCAATGATTTTAAGTGTCCTATATGTACACACCCAATCCTTTCAATTAGAGCAAAATTTGCTCTTGATTTCCATTATTCTGTGTGTATCAGATAATTTAATTTTTTCCCCTTTCCACCTACTTTGACTTTTGGTATCCTAAGCAAGTTCAATGCTTATGAGGGGAGAAAAAGCTACAACAGAAGCAGCAGTCACTGGTAAGAATTCTTTCATGCATTGGTACAGATATATGCATTATGCAACATCAAAAGCAAAACTTCATTGTAAAACTTATCCCAAAGATGATCACAACCTCTAAAGTGAACTTTGCAGGAAGAAAAAAGCAGAAGAGAAGTAAGGCAAGTAACTAGTTTATAGTCAAGACTGTAGATGTTAAAGAATAAACCATTTCAAAATAAGAAATGTGAATAATTAAACTATGGAGAGAAATGCCCTGAACATCTGACACTCACAAGAAAGGGAAATAAGGTTGCTCATTTCTAAAGAGAAAGTTTCTGGGTTTTTCAAGAAATATCAAAGGTCTTCTGTATTTCCAAGACAAGGAAGGATGCTATGCTTCAGCTGAAGTGTCTCAGGTTGGATTGTTTAATAATCACTACCCTGAAGTCCAGTTTAGACTAAGAAAGATGCAAGGAAAGAAACATACTATGCAGACCAACCCAAACTGTGGACTGGATTAAGTGAAAGCTCCTCTAATATTAAACAGTTTATAAACTCTCCTGTTTATAAACTGTAACATTCAGTGTAATACTGGCACTCAACTGCCATGCAGACACCACTACTGCTGAGCTTGTTTTTATGCGGCTTCTACTCAATGAAACAGAAGAATCTCACATGAAATTGAGGCATTAGGAGTAAAAAAGTGATTAAGTACAGTACTTAATTATTCTTTTCTCCCTTTCACAGGTTTTTCAGCATAAATTATGACAATAAGAACAGTTTTATTACCATTTTCTAATGGAGCAGGCAAGATATATGCATTATGCAACATCAAAAGCAAAACTTCATTGTAAAACTTATCCCAAAGATGATCACAACCTCTAAAGTGAACTTTGCAGGAAGAAAAAAGCAGAAGAGAAGTAAGGCAAGTAACTAGTTTATAGTCAAGACTGTAGATGTTAAAGAATAAACCATTTCAAAATAAGAAATGTGAATAATTAAACTATGGAGAGAAATGCCCTGAACATCTGACACTCACAAGAAAGGGAAATAAGGTTGCTCATTTCTAAAGAGAAAGTTTCTGGGTTTTTCAAGAAATATCAAAGGTCTTCTGTATTTCCAAGACAAGGAAGGATGCTATGCTTCAGCTGAAGTGTCTCAGGTTGGATTGTTTAATAATCACTACCCTGAAGTCCAGTTTAGACTAAGAAAGATGCAAGGAAAGAAACATACTATGCAGACCAACCCAAACTGTGGACTGGATTAAGTGAAAGCTCCTCTAATATTAAACAGTTTATAAACTCTCCTGTTTATAAACTGTAACATTCAGTGTAATACTGGCACTCAACTGCCATGCAGACACCACTACTGCTGAGCTTGTTTTTATGCGGCTTCTACTCAATGAAACAGAAGAATCTCACATGAAATTGAGGCATTAGGAGTAAAAAAGTGATTAAGTACAGTACTTAATTATTCTTTTCTCCCTTTCACAGGTTTTTCAGCATAAATTATGACAATAAGAACAGTTTTTATTACCATTTTCTAATGGAGCAGGCACAGAGGACTCCAATCTCAAGTCATCTTGGTCATGACGTGTGTGATTAGCAGCCAAACTGGCCCACTGTGATACCCAACGTTTACTTCCAGGGTTAGCAGAACCTTCCTAAGAAAGAAAAAAACAGCAGAAGAAAATTATAACTGTTTGATAAAAAGCATGCCATCTTTCCAGGCTTTTCCTGAATAGATAGGTCAGACACTATTTTCCTGGAGGAAGTTGAAAAAATAGTTTACCTCAATAAATTTTAGAATGGCAAACAAAAACAAAATCTACATAGCTGCTGGCAGTACCAAATAAACAACAGTTTCTAGTGCAGTGAACTTTGAAACACCAGAACCTACATAAAATGTATCAGAACATGTGCTAGTTTTAAGATCAGGTTATTTCAGTCCTCAGCTTAGAAGTGCAGGAAAAGTACATGGGGTGTGGGGGTGTGTTAAAAAATTAAAAATGTGCTTCAGGAAGACAAGAAAGTGACATTTTACCAGTTTAGAAGACCCTCTTGTCCAGATGAAATATTGTATTTACTTCATTACAGAAAGACTACCTTAAGGACTGAAAGAGTAATAACTTATGATGGAAAGGAAAGGAAGCTCAGATTATTTGTTTGGCCTAAACAAAAAAAGAAGCAAAGATTAGTTCTAAACCATCCTACTGCATAACAATGAAGTCAATGTCATCAGTATTTTATAATTTTTTTGCACCTAAACCAGAAAGGAAATTAATTTGGTTTCTTGAAGACATGCCTTTTGAAATCTTGAAGATTTTTAAAATGTAAGAAAAGCATAGAATTAAATCATCTACTTGTGTCACGAAAGCATCCTTTTTTCAAAATCTGGTTTCTACTTGTAGTGCAATGTTACTGTCTTATCAAATATCTTACAGTCTCTCTTGCTTACAGCTCAAAAAAACATCACCAGCCCTTCAAATCTTCACACTTTACTCAAAACACTGATTTTTGCCTAATGTCTTGACTACTCTTGGATTCTAGTCTTTGACCAGGAAACAACACTATACATTCTATAAAATTTATTTAGCCGAACTAGAATGGTGAACATGTCACCTCTATATGACAACTTGTTTCAAATTAAAAGTTACTCAGACACTTGAAAAGCTTGAATTTACGATCTTGAATTTCTCCTGTTAATGCAAGTGAGAGCAACATCATGAATCTCTTCCAGAATATCATGAATGTAGTAAATCAGAGATGCAGCAGGTAATTTTTTTGAACTATTATACAAATTTCCATATTTTGAATTAATTTTTTAAAATCAAAATAGTATAAAATTCAAGTATAACAACAGCAAAGGAAGGCAATTCAATATTTTTGTTATTTATGGGCATTTCTGAAGACAATGCAAGGTGCCAGTAAGAATATGACAAAAAATATTACAAAAAATATTACAGCACTTATGCAACTACCAAAACCTCATTTTTCTTTCCTATCACTAATCTCTTTCTCTACCTGTACAAGTGAACTTCTATCTAATAAAAGAACTAATTATAGCCAAATCCAAACATGATAGATGCCCCAATCATCTTTGCAACAGAAAATTTCAACTAGTTCTTTCTGTATCACCCAACCAATTTCTGAGATACAGATATGTGTCAGAAATCTGAATTCTGCTTCACAATGGAGAAACATACTAAGATTTTGCTGATTAACTGCAGCAAAACAACATGATAAATTATTTTCTCTTGTAATTACACTGCCAAAAAATGGTTTCTACATAGCAGTGAATATAAATGTGTGCTTTGCCAGTTCTCTGTGTATACAAGCCTAAACAATAATAAAAATACACCATTTCTTTTCATAGTAGTTTAAGTGCATCCAGAAGGTGTAAGGTTTATAAAACACATATATAAAAAGTCATGTTCAGATATCCTAATGCTCTTCCTATAATCCATATCAATTGGCATCTTACAGGCTCTCAAGTATGCAATCCTCCAAATCTTCTCCTGAATACCAAAAGCAATTTCCTAGAATTTCAGAAAAGCTGGGTTTATCTACGAGATACCAGCCTTTTATCTTTGTGTTAAATCTGCTTTCTCTTACGTTTATCTCACGTACAAAGTTAATAAGAGTAAGAAATCTTTCAAAAATGTAACAATGGATTTCTGTGGACCTATTATTCAGCCTGAAGATTTAGGGCTTCAGGTTCCACATCTGAAAAAAATCCACAATGCACACACATTATACCTAAAGGCAGGTCCAGCTCTTGGCATTTCAGAGCAGACTAACTTTTTTTTTTTTAAATAAATGTCAACAAGGTGAATAAAATTAATAAAGAAAATTAAATGTCTTTTCAGACACATAACTTGAGACAGTTCAAGCTTTAAGAATCATATTATTTCAATCTTTTCATAAATTGTTGCCTTGAAAGCATTTCTTCTCACTGTACCTGCTTCAGAATAATATGCCTCTGGGATGATGATCTTATTACAGATTTCCATACATGATTTATTTACAGCCAATGTCTTCAAGTTATTCCTGGAACAACACTGACACCTATCTTTAGCAGTTCCTTTTCTCTTCTATTACAGTTACTCCATTTATGCATCAAAACCCAGCAACTGCATCCATCTCAGCTGTTACTTTGTCAGACTAATTGAACAGCATTGATCTTGTTCTTGCAAGGTAAATCTCCATTCCTATTACAATCTGAGTAACACTGTACCTTCTCTAGACTTGCATCCACCCTTCTCAACCAAGAACGTTAACAGTTCTAGTACTATTATTACAGGGGAAGCTTCACCATGGTGATAACACTGCCCTTTTCTGCTGGTAAAGCATTTCCTGACTATTCCAGGGTCCTGTTTGCCTTTTCTCAGCCCTGTGATATTGGTGATACATCAGCCTACATCTCAGTATCGCATCTAAGTTCAAAAAAATTAAGTATCAAACTTCAAACTAAATGGATTGTTCTACAAGACAGGAAATTAGAGTAATTTGAGAGGACAAACAAAAGGAAATACAGCCTCTAAATACTCCCCTTTTAAGAAGCAATATAGCAAATATTTACATGAATGAAATTCAATATTCAGAATGTCAGTAGAATTATTTATTTGATGTTCAGTGAGAAAGACAAAGTAGGCATTCAAAACAGCAAAAGGAACATTGTAGTCAATGCCATTGATAACCCTACAGATGAAGAACCAAGTTTCTGAGCTTTCATCTTAAAAAAACCCAAAAAACCAAATCCCCAAACCAACAAAAAAAAACCTGAAGCACATCAAACACAATGTTGATAAACCATTATTCAAGAACCATGTTTAGCACAGACAACTGACCACTGAAAATTAAATGGAAGTTGAAGAGATAGGTTATAGCCCAAATGCCTGCAGTATTTTTATTAACCAAACTCACAGGTAAGAACAAATAATAATAACAACAACAAGAATAATATTCTCTTTGTTCTCTATTTACTTAATTTTTGTTCTTTAATCACACTTACCTTGGTTGGCAAGTGGCAGCTTATAATGTAGAAAATAAAACATTTAAATATTTTAAATAGATGGATTTAGTATTTTCATTGCTTATATGTAATCACTGAAAAGACAAGAACCAGTGTATTCAGGCTCAGCCCAACTGTGTCAAGACACTCACTCTGCATTTTACCTTATTTATGACACATACTACTCCAAAGTATTTAAAGACTGTTGTATCAATGAAAAAGTTGAAAACTTCTTGAACAAATAAAGCATTTCCAAGCATTTTTTATTAATGATACTTCAAAAGTCCCTGTAAAGCTAAGATATTTAAGTTCAGAATAAGCTTTCAACCCCTGAAGTGACTCCAGATGACCCTGTCCAGCCTTGGCAGCAGGGTTGGACTGCATGGTCTCCAGAGGTGTCTTCCAACCCTAACTATTCTGTGATTCTGTAAACTATTTCTATAAAATCTTTACAATTTCCCAGGCTATCTTTTCCATCTTCTTGAACAGAAATATCTTAGATTTTTATTCTTTGCTTTTTCTATGCCAATCAGGTTTTGAATTTGCCTCATTCTGCTAATCATGCACAGGAATAATGTGATGGACAGCTGGAGTAAGTTCCACCCAAAATCTGAGAGGATGCAAAACTCGAACACTGAGCTACCCTGATGTTACCTTACTATTTAGCCAAGATCTTCAATAAGGTTTATAAACTTATGATCTGGAGCTCAGTAATGTTGTAAGTCTTCCGAAACCTACAAGCAGAAGTCTGTATATGAGAACATAACCCACATACTTTACAAATCAAACACATTTGCCTCTCCCCTTCCTACTGACTAAACAGAGTGCAAGTTTTGCTAGTAACACTTTAAATGTAACAATCTTCTCTCAGTAGTTATCCTCATTATTGTTTTCCCACTATTTCCCTATAAAAGACACCCGTAATTTTCTGAACTAGCTTCTCTTGTACTTCTACATATCTATCAACCAACATCTAGTTTTAACTTTCTCTAGTAAGCTTTCTTCCATCTTCATTTGTCCTCAACTCTTTTTACACTAATCCTTGCTCTATCCACATTGCTTATGTCAGTTTTGCTCCTTGACTTACCGAATAATTTTCATTTCTTTCTCTTATCACCATGACTAGTAATATTTAAAATTATGCTAATAACCTATTTTCTCCCACTATATAAAGACCTTTTAATGCAGCAAAGCAGTCACAGTAATAAAGCAGCATAATTATTGTAATTTCCACCTAAATCAAAGTGAGTTTTAGTATATCACTGCCAGAAGGTTTCTTAAATCTGCTGTATGATTGCAGAAGTAGTCTTCAGTCTTCTAAAAACAAAACCTTTTATTTGCAAAATTGACACCTGGAAAGACCAATTATGTTAATAAAAGAAATCATACATTCTTCTTCTGCTTATTTAATTATAAAAGTGAAAAAGTATAAATACTTTTTAAAACTGACAAAGCACAAAAGATCTGAGTGCTGCAAAGGGCATAAAAAAAGGAGAGAGAAAGAATATGGTTATAGATTTGTGCAAAGAAGCAAGGTGAAAAACCTTCCACAGGATATGCCTATGCTGTGTGGCAATGCTTCACTTGAAGTGCCTTAGAGAAACTAGGCAAAGGTACTTGTCTAGGCACAGTGACATACTTATGTCTCAAGGCTTCACAGTAGCTAAAATACAACCATGAGAAAACACACCTCTAAAAGGAACAGATACTAAAATCAAGGTATTTGCATGGCAGACACGCTAAGTAATACTTTAAGCTCTTGATATCTTCCAAAAAAATTGCTTGTCTATAAAGTTTGCTAAATTACAGGACCATGCTTCAAAAACAGTTTGCCAAGGGAGTTAGACATAAGTGTTATGTGCTTCATTACTGTTGCCAGTTGATTCCACTCCACTGTGATCCTGTTCTTTTCCAGACACATTTCAAGCTAGTTTATCTATCACAATGTTAGCAGAATGCCTCCCAAGATTTCAATATGAAACAAGATCAATATATTGTGTGCATATTTTAAGTCATATATAAATAGAGGCATTTTCCTCTGTTTAATCTTTCACCAACTGATTAAGTTATACTGTGTCTGAATCATGTAAGTGACTTGTCATGAGTGGCACCTCAATGGAGAACTTAAACCACGAATGTAAAAACCTAAAGTCCTCTGGCTTCAGACAAAAAAATCTGAAAAGTATTATCCACCATTTTTTTCCTAGATGACTTTGCATCATGCATTAAGTGCACACCTTATTTTTGAATTTTAATATCGTTACTTGCTTTGGGCTATAAAACATAACCAGCTTTTCCTTAGTTTTGCTGAAGAACTTACATGAAGTATATACTGTGCAAAGTTATGTTGTGGCAAGGAAATTTCTGCTACATTTCCAATACACTGGTGTCAGTGCACATAGAAAAGTAGCCAAGTTTTAAAACACCTCCACAATGAATTATGCCTGCCTCTGACAGAGAAGCTTTGATGATGCAATATAGGCATAGGAGAAATAAATTACTTATAGATTTGAGTTATTCTTTTCCAGGCACGATTTTGTTTCCTGTTTAACACTTACTGGTCAGTTCTTAGTGCTCTCTTTTAGTGGAAGAAAAAAGAAGACCGTCAAAAATTAAATTCTACCTCTGTGTCAAGAAATCCAGTTGTACTCAGTGGTCTTTTTTCTTCCAGCACTACTGTAGCAGAATTTATAGCCCAATCTTTTACTAAATCTTTCTGGTTCTCGTTGATAACAGGCCTATTATAATCCTGGCTGCCATCCACTCCAAATACCTGAAAATGAAACAAACCATTACATTCATTAACCCAATACCATCCTGATACAATGTTCAATGTTAATGGATGGATGGTGGCATGCTGAATAGTGAGTATAAATAGATTTTATTGTATAATGCTTATCTGTCACCTTAGTACAATCTACAAATTAAATAGAAGAAGAATCTACAGCAATTATTTAAAAATGTGGAAGTCTATGTCAACATTGTGAAAATTCAAAGAACTTCTAGTTGGAATGGTCAGATATGAAAAAATGACACTTTGATGAAAGGAACAAAAGATAAAAGTGAAATCACTGCAGAACCCATTTTACCAATTAAGGAAAAATACCAATAACTAGAATGACCAAATTTTCAGATTTTTGCTATTATCTAATGAGAATAAGAAATATAAATTCTTGCATTTGCTATTGATATGCATATTGAATTATTTCTCTAACACAAACAAAATTTCAGTTTTTCAACTGTTGGAGATTTGGCAGATGTTAAAAGTCCATCAGGTCTCATGAATCATGTAGACCCATCTCATCCAAGATGTGACTTGGAATAGTTCTTTTACTACTCTATTTCCTAATGATGCTTATGTTACTCTCTCTGCTTAAGCCAGGATAATTTTCCCATGACATTTTAAAAACATTGCTCAGGAAAAAAAAATACTAGAAAAAACATTATTACTAAGGCAATTAATAATAACAACTTTAGCAGGAGAACCACCATACTGTTTGGCAAATTTCTCTTGAGTCATAGAAACAGAGAATATTAATTGCTTTCATAATTGATGTATAATCAAACGCAATTTAGAAAATATCTGTATCTTGGAAACATGTAATTTATAAAATTTTCAAATTTCTGTGTAAGAAATAAATTCACCACCTTATATCTAGGGACTTAGATATTAAAAAATTACAGAATAAAATGAACCTCCCACACACATTCAAGCTGGTTGCCAAAAATTAACAGTTAACATCAAAAATTGTTCTGTCATCTTCAAGATGTTATCCTCCTGTAACAAACACTACTAGTGCAGAATAGGAAAAGGTGTACAGAATTCTTTTTTCTCCAAAACTTGCTGTAATTCAGTTTTGCACAGCAAAGCTAGAGGACTGGTTTATTACAATTCTGAACAGGGTTAATGTCTTCAAAATGGATTCACCACTAGATGGCCACAAACCATAATGTTGTCAGCTTCTGAGAAGCAGACAAAGGAAAAAATAATAGTTAGCACCCTGTCATTCAACTCCTTATGCTAACGGTACAGGAAGACCTTGCTACTGCATTATTACATTTAGACCTGATGAAATTTTCTCAAATGCACTGGATTTGTTTTTTGCTCTCATGAGAAAAGCATGCTTTCCTTTCCTGACACCTTAAAATTCAGGCAGCGCTCCCCAAATTTTCAATTTATATATAAATCATATCTAGAGTCTCTGGATTAGAAGTTGCTTAACAGCATTTACAAAACATTTGCTTTCTTTTTATAAAAATAGAATGTTAAAACTTTAAATTTTTGCTTTCATGATACACTTTTGATTTGTAGTTGTAGCAATTTTTAAAGATAGAAACAAGTTACCATCCACTGACACCTTTCTTTGAATATATCACTATTCTGCAGAGACTTTTTTCTTTGTGTACCATCCTTTCATTGATTACAGAATTTTATATGTTCTTTTAAGTGAAATTAAATTCTGGTATTATCACACAAGCACCAGAAGGAAAATATGAATTCCACACATCCATATCTAATTTAGACTTCAGCAGCAAATTGCTGCCTATAAATTGCTTCCTTTTATCTGACAGCACATTCATTTACCATGTCAAATTTCTTTACTTGTATCAAAAATAACACTTCTTTCAGTCTTACCTTTTCTAGTACTGAGCTCATGTTTAAGCAAATTTTGTTATTTTTCTATTACTGAAATTACTGCAAAACCAAATTTGAATATTGCCTGATTTTTTTCTGTGAAAGGTAATATGAATATCACTAAGACCCAAATATTAGCACTCCTAATGTTCCTTCTCTCTATACAGTGGGGATATCAGAAGAGATAAGCAAAATATTTGGGGACAGTATTATTAGAAAGAAAACCAAAACATCTTCTTCAATAAAAGTATATTTTCATACTACAATGCTATTCTACATTTGCATTGTGGATGCACCTGGCCTAAGTTCCACTGCTATGCAACTGCAAAGCCCCTCTTCTCACAAGATAGAGAAGATGCATGTAAGTGTGGTGTAGCCCAAAGACTAAATTTCAGACTTGTGATATATAAAAAACTCTCAAAAAGATTGTTACTAACACATAATTAAGAATTTAAATACTAAAATTATTCACAAGATAAAACAACTCAAGTATTTGACAAAATGTAGATTATTAGTTACACGCCTGTCACACACCTGCAGAAAAGCAATACTGTCAGAATTTCAGGTTTGACCAATCCACATATTCCATTTATCAAATAATGAGAATATACCCTCAACAGAAATAGCCATGGAATAACCTGAATGCTTCTGCTGGAAATCATGTCTTCACCATCTAGAAAATGCAATTTGTACTTTCTGGGCTGCTACAATATGGTATGTGTGCAAACAGTGAGCTGCTGTGACTCAAGCCTGAATGGATAGAGACTTGTATCTTCTTACAAAGACTAGATTTTTCAAGGCTTCCAATTCTTTACATGTTTCTTCTCTTAAAATACCTTCATGATTACAAAATCGTTTAAGGAAGGTCTAGGAGATAATTTAATCAAAGCAAGACAATTCTGAGGAAATGCTGATGACCCATATTGCTGCATCTCTCATCTATTTAGACAGAAAGACTGAAGTTTCTTTCTGTAAAGCTTGTATTTGTCAGAAGCAACTATGAAGTACATTTTGATTAACTGTGTTATGGGGAAGAAAAAGATGAAGCCAGGTTCTCCAATCAATACACATAAAATGCAGATTTGGACACATCAGTCTGTTTGAAAAATGAGAAGCAGACCTTTATTTTTGATAAAGGAGGTAAAATAATTCTATGTATTCTATGTATGTGACTAAACATCTCAAATCACACATATCTACCACATGACTGTAAATGCAAAAAAAGTTTCCTAAATCATTTACCCTTTTTAAATAGCACTGTAAACAACAGGGACTTTCACAAGACTCTGATCTTGCATTTTTTTGAGAGAACCTGGGGAATAAGGAGTAAGGTAAAAAGAATAAAAAAATATAAAGAACAATTCCTAGAAATACTAAAAAAACAATACTAATGCATTTTTTTAACAGGTGTCATTTAAAACTGAAACTACCAGAGAAAGGTATTTCTAAGGTATCTGCTTCCTATAAGCAATCATTCTGGAAAGCTAAAGGTTTTTTGCCCTGCTCTGTCCTATAATTTATTTTTCTGAAATTATATTTTTGCAGGAAGATTACATTGTTCCATCCTGGTTGTTTCAAGTTTCATGAAGTTACAGAACAAAATCCAGGATGAAATTTTTCACAGAAACCCTGAAACTTGACAGAGAAAAATCTAGACACCCCACCAATCTGCACCATTTCATGGTGTTCTTTCAGGGTCTATGCCACATGGCTGTAATATAGAACAGACACAAACATGGTGTATAAACTGGTGGTGGTGTTCAAAAATAACTACTTTATTGTTATGAAGCATAAAACAATTTCCATTGTGCATCAGGACATTTTAAATGGCATGGGAATGACGACGTGCTGTAGAGTGTCCAGACCCATCTATGAAACATTCTTGATGTAATTTTGTTTAACTTGAATTCCAGATGGCTCCTTAAGCAAGTGGATTAACAGGTGATACAGGAGAGACATTGTCTAACTAGGTAGCTCAGCAGGGGCCACCACGATGGCAAAGACTAGAGCATTTCACCTGTGGGGAGAATCTGGGGCAGCTGCTTTTGATCACTTTGGAGATGGGAAGGCATTGGGGTTGCCTAACAGCAGCCCCCCAGGTACAGTGGGGAACGTACCAAGATGACAGTCAGGCTCTTTACAGTGCTACACTGCAGGGGGACAAGAGACAACTCATGACAGATCAGACAGGGTATAAAGAAAAGTTTTCTCACTCTGAGGACAGTCAAGCAAGCTTGCCTAGTCTCTGCCCATGTAGGGCATGAAGACCCAAATGGATAAAGTCCTGAGCACCCTGGCTGAACCCAAAGCTTCTTTGAGACATCTCCTTTTCAGGTCCTTTCCATCTTATGTGATTCTATGCTCCACAGTAACAGTGATCTCACAGCAATTTAGCATCTCAGGTCTCCTAGTGCAAAGTTTTGAGAAGGCCCCAAATATCTCAGAGCAGCAGGCAAAAGGTGAGCTCCTGGCACATACTGTTCCATTTCAAAGCAATGAAGTAACTCCTCCAAAGATCCTGTATGACAATCCATTTACATTCTGCAGTTCACCCAGTAACAAAGGGCCAAAACAGCAGGCTAGACCTGTAACAAGTGTCAAAGCACTATCTTGTTACTTGCTGGAATGCAAACTTGTCCTGAAAAAATACAGAAGAAAAATATGCACTAACTAATGGCAAAAAAATCGTAACTTCATGAGGATATTCACAAATTGAATCACTTTATAGCAGCAACAGTTTTTCCAATATTCTGAGAATATAACCCTATCTGTATGAACAAGCAATTGTTAAAATTCTTTATCCAACCAAATCCAAGAATTAACAAAATCTATCTAACACAATAAAAGCAAGATGCAAATCTCGCAAAAGGTACTGGCATATTTTCAGAGACAGCATGAGTTACAGGACCAAGTCTGAGACCATGCCTTGGTCTCTTTGGCAAGGGCTAAGTTTGCAGAAAGCAGAGCAAAGACCTCTTTTGGCGGGTCATGTACACTTCCCTGTGACAACAGCTCATGACTCAGAGCTCTCCTGCTCATCACCATAGCTGCAACACAGCTCTAACATAAGCCAGCTTTAGTGATCAGGAATTGGTCTTGTTCACTTTCCCTTCTCCTGTCCCAAAGCGAAATAATATTTCACTTTCCCAAAGTGAAATAATATTTTTTTGCAGAACAGCTATTAGAGGCGAATGCCTCTTCATGAAAGTCATTACTTTAGAATTAACTATCAAGATGATTCTTTAAAACCATAGAAGTCAATATTCTTCCTCAATATGTGCAATACTTTCAAGAAATTAAAATAAAAACAGGTCACAAAAAAAATAATGTCAACAGCAACCATTTTTTCTGAATAGGAAGGAAGAAAATGGTTTGCTAACCCCCTCCCCCACACCCACAAACACCACCTGATGTTCTTCCTATGTGCTTTTTATAAACTTGAAAGCTGTTGATTAACAAAAAAACTTTTTTCCATTTGTATCTCGTTTAGATGCTTTTCCAAGTTCATAATATCTGACTTTATACTTACTTTACCTTTAAACTTTTTCATGGTGTAAAAAGATCACACTGCAGTTCTACAATAGTATAATTATTCAGTACTTAATGACCACAGAGCTAATTGCTCATCCAAATCATTACTGAAAATACTGATATAAACAGAAAAAAAGTGTAATTTGAAACTTGTAATAGATATGTTCACTCAGTTTGACAGCAAATTATGTATATTAGAATGGGAAAATCTGAAGAATCCTATCTAGTTTTAAAATTTTTAGTTTACAAAATTTCCCCAGTAATATTACTGCTGAAGTCTTAATGAAAAAGATATATAGTAATAATCAATACCATCAATTAACAGAAAACCAACAAATAAATATTAGGAATTCTAGCTGCAATTCCTATTCATTAATGATGATATTTGAAAAGTAAAATTATTTCAATAACTCTTTTGCTATTCTTTTAGATCCTAACAACAGCCAGGG
Source organism: Emberiza elegans (assembly GCA_024865655.1). Classification (NCBI taxonomy): domain Eukaryota; kingdom Metazoa; phylum Chordata; class Aves; order Passeriformes; family Fringillidae; genus Emberiza; species Emberiza elegans. The sequence goes on along the minus strand of JALJVW010002597.1, from coordinate 17,942,413 downwards.
ATGTAATTTAGAAACATATTTTAAAAATATCATTACTTGAATGCAATTAATTTCAGTGTAGGCAATCTGTATAAAAGGAACAGAATGAAACCAAATGACAAGAAAGACACAAGATAATTCAGAGATGAACAGTTTAAAAAAAACTGAAAAAACAAAGAAAAACCAAAGCAGAGCAATGGTAAGGAACAGGGGTCTACACAGTACAGGGCATTAAAGAAGTATCATGCCAAAATTAACAAGAAACAAATGATTTAATTTGAAATAAGGTATTTTTCATTGTGAAGTGATGGGAATGTAAATTATGATAGCAATTGTGCTCCATAACCTTTTAGGGGAAAGGAAGATGATAAGCATATTTGTGACAGAAGTTAAAAGTAGATTTCAGAATCTGAGCTGTAAACAGATAGAGCCAGACCAGCAAAAACCAAATATATAAAAAAAAGGGAGTAAGTATGACTTTGGAAATACAAGCAAGATTTCAGGATTTGAGCACAGTTTGGGTGTACTAAGAAAGAAGAAATTGTAAATAAACCACACTCAGAATATGATTGATTGATTGATGGCAAAAGAGGACTCCAGAGAGCAAGGAAATGGAAGAGGCTTCAGATCATCTCTATAACGCTGCATTTGGTGCTCAGACTGAGCTCCTGCCAATTCTTCCACAGAAGGTGGTTCAGGCAATCATAACACACAGTAAATTGGTCCTTAAAAGTCAGTTACTGATCATAGAGAAAAGACAAAAGGCAAACATTTTTTCTCATCTTTCACAAAGTGAGATAAGAGTACTCTTCAGCTCTTTTTGTGTTTAGCTACTACATGAACTGTGTTTAACCAAGCTGCTTCTGAGGAGTTTCATTTTAATAGTTTTTGCTTGTTCTTGGCAGTTACCCTGGCCTTTCCAGGCAAACAGACTGCGTTCTGTGCAGGGAATGTCTCATGAATAGCCATGGATTTTCACAGAAGCTCTTTACGTCATTTTAACTCTATATGCAAGTTATAGAATCAGATGCAAGATGCTCTAGTATAAAAAAAGCCACATAAGCAAGTGAAAAGGATCAACATGCCAAGTCTAAGAGCTTCCTCTTAGCAGACACCAGTTACATATTTACATGCATACATATTTTGTCCCTGTTTGCTACTGTGAAGAATTAGTTTTCTTTAAGATTCCAAATTAAAAATGAAACAACAAGTTTAGAGGCTGTAAAACTCCTTTCCTTATAAAAAGAAAAGGTCACAAACATCCTCTGAACTCTTGACAAAACTTATAAGCTCAGATGATTGGATAGGCTTCAAGTGGTCTACTGCTTTTTCAGCACTGTACTCATAAAACAGTCATTCTGCAAACAAGACACTCTGTAGGGCTCACAGCATTTCTCTCAAAGAAACTGCTGAAGCAATGGTAAAAGCAATTAAATCCAGAGAGTGTGAAAAGACAGGAGACCTGAAAGTGATTTTCTGAAAGTAAATATGTCTACCTCAGTTCCTTGAAGAGTCATTGAAACATACTGAGATTTTTTTTTCTCTTAACTTCCTCTCTACCCACTGACTCTTTCCAGGTAGTTTTTCCACTTACAATACTGAAAAAATTGCTGAGAGCAGTTCCATAACATGTATGTCAACTCCATAACCAGAGGAATTATAACAATAACAATCTGCAAGGTTACTCATTAATTGTTAACATTTGCAAGAGAGAAGACAAGATCTGGTATACAAACTCTATGAACACTTAAAGACACAACAACAAATCATTCAAAAGTAAACACTCCTTCAAAAACATGTTAGTCAATATTATAATGTGGAATGAACAGATATACCCTGGGAGCAGAAAGAATAAGGAGATTCCATTTTACAACCATCACCTTTCAGAACAGATTCCCATTCATATCCATACTAAATAAAAAAAAAAAAAAAAAAGAAAAAAGACAAAAGGAAGAAATCAAACCCAACAAATAACTATCATGAGCAGAAAGATCTAGAAAATAAAATTGGAAAATGTGCTGTCTACAGTGAACACCTGTAGAGTTTTCCCGCCCTCCATAATTACTACTCCAAAATTTTAAAGAGGAAAGAAGAATCTCTCTCAAGATTGTGTCAACAGAGTAGGATTTTATGTATACTCATTGCACAGTATTTAATCAAATAAATTCAAGGTGATAGAGTGCACAATAAAAACAAGATCATTACTGTTAGGGCCTGTCTATCTACATAAATAAAGACTTTAAAACATCTAGAATATGGAGCTTGCACTGAAAACAAAATCATTACATGGTGACAGTAAGCCTTTCTGATGGTGGCAGGATGGATTGAGGTTTGATTTTGATACATTTTTCAAGCCTTCTGTTTGGAAATCAGTATGAATCAGTTGAATTTGTGATCTAAATTTACCTTGCTGATGAAAAAAAAAATTATCTTTTAGGAAATGTAAATGAAAATAACATCAGTAAAAAATTTGAGGACCAAAATTTTGAGGACCAAAGCCAAATGTTTGATGCAAGATGCTCTAGTATAAAAAAAGCCACATAAGCAAGTGAAAAGGATCAACATGCCAAGTCTAAGAGCTTCCTCTTAGCAGACACCAGTTACATATTTACATGCATACATATTTTGTCCCTGTTTGCTACTGTGAAGAATTAGTTTTCTTTAAGATTCCAAATTAAAAATGAAACAACAAGTTTAGAGGCTGTAAAACTCCTTTCCTTATAAAAAGAAAAGGTCACAAACATCCTCTGAACTCTTGACAAAACTTATAAGCTCAGATGATTGGATAGGCTTCAAGTGGTCTACTGCTTTTTCAGCACTGTACTCATAAAACAGTCATTCTGCAAACAAGACACTCTGTAGGGCTCACAGCATTTCTCTCAAAGAAACTGCTGAAGCAATGGTAAAAGCAATTAAATCCAGAGAGTGTGAAAAGACAGGAGACCTGAAAGTGATTTTCTGAAAGTAAATATGTCTACCTCAGTTCCTTGAAGAGTCATTGAAACATACTGAGATTTTTTTTTCTCTTAACTTCCTCTCTACCCACTGACTCTTTCCAGGTAGTTTTTCCACTTACAATACTGAAAAAATTGCTGAGAGCAGTTCCATAACATGTATGTCAACTCCATAACCAGAGGAATTATAACAATAACAATCTGCAAGGTTACTCATTAATTGTTAACATTTGCAAGAGAGAAGACAAGATCTGGTATACAAACTCTATGAACACTTAAAGACACAACAACAAATCATTCAAAAGTAAACACTCCTTCAAAAACATGTTAGTCAATATTATAATGTGGAATGAACAGATATACCCTGGGAGCAGAAAGAATAAGGAGATTCCATTTTACAACCATCACCTTTCAGAACAGATTCCCATTCATATCCATACTAAATAAAAAAAAAAAAAAAAAAGAAAAAAGACAAAAGGAAGAAATCAAACCCAACAAATAACTATCATGAGCAGAAAGATCTAGAAAATAAAATTGGAAAATGTGCTGTCTACAGTGAACACCTGTAGAGTTTTCCCGCCCTCCATAATTACTACTCCAAAATTTTAAAGAGGAAAGAAGAATCTCTCTCAAGATTGTGTCAACAGAGTAGGATTTTATGTATACTCATTGCACAGTATTTAATCAAATAAATTCAAGGTGATAGAGTGCACAATAAAAACAAGATCATTACTGTTAGGGCCTGTCTATCTACATAAATAAAGACTTTAAAACATCTAGAATATGGAGCTTGCACTGAAAACAAAATCATTACATGGTGACAGTAAGCCTTTCTGATGGTGGCAGGATGGATTGAGGTTTGATTTTGATACATTTTTCAAGCCTTCTGTTTGGAAATCAGTATGAATCAGTTGAATTTGTGATCTAAATTTACCTTGCTGATGAAAAAAAAAATTATCTTTTAGGAAATGTAAATGAAAATAACATCAGTAAAAAATTTGAGGACCAAAATTTTGAGGACCAAAGCCAAATGTTTCCATATGCATATGAACTGCCGTAACATTCCAGATTTCCTGGTTATCAGACAGGACTTGAAACACTCATATAGCCTCAATTCTATTCCATCCCTTCCCACACATGTATAGAAGAGCTTACATTTGCTATAGTAAGTTTTATAAAATATTTCAATTTTTAAATACCCTAAAATGAAACTGGCTGAAGAAGCAAGACAACAAAAAACCCTACACAAAACAAACAGAAAAAGAGCCCTGAAGAAAACCCCCAAAGAACTTGCAAAGAACCCATTCAGTTGCTTTTTATTTACTGCAATAGCCTCAAAGTATTTAAAATTCCAAACACATGCAGAATTATTTGCACATTCATTTATTAATATTTATTACTGGCAGTACTTTGCTTTATTGAAAAAGGAAAGTCATTAGCATGATAATTTGGTCTCTTTATATCTACAAAAAAGGAAGATGAACTGCAGAAGCATCATTTTAAATTCTTTCATCCACTGGCAGACTTACCTTTTCTGTGGCCTATGAAGATTTTTTAATGTGATATGACTTCTGAGAACAACTTTCTTCTAATAGATTGATTTATTTAAAAAACATAAAATGGATAGAAAATTTACAACTCAGAGATAAAAAGAAAGCAATTGCTAAGTGTTAATAGAAGAAAGCACTGAATCCATCTAAAGAGCATAAAGGCTGGATGCAGAGGAAAAAACAAATCCTACAACTGTGCCCCATTTACTCATGTATTTTATATGGAAAACTTAACACTGAAAACATGTTCTAAATTAAATCAAGATCCTGAATTTCTTTCACTTTGTACTTAGCTGTTAGCTGCAACAATAAGACCATTATTCTGCTAGAAAAAGTTGTGTGTTTCTGATGCTATTTGAGTAGAGGATATTTTATGTCCAAGGTGGGCTTTGTGGCATACAAGAGCAGCTTGCTTTCTTACCACAGTGATGAAATTACTCTCAGTGGCAGTTTTAAAAAGAGCTCTACAAGTATAAAAAGAGATCTATCATCTATTTTTCTCCTGTTATTAATATATTTATTTTCTAAACCTTAGCCTACTAACCAATTCATACTGCTCTATGAATTTAAGTGACATTTGAACACCTGGATGCAGAAATATCATTGACTAATGAGAGGACTTCTAGGAAGCAAAGTTTAGTGTTATTTTTCAAGTACACCCTATTCATAAAGAACATTAAGACACAACCATAAATTTCTACTTGTATCTTCTTTTAACATTTACAATTGAAAACTATGTGCAAATGTATTGTATTTTTTAATCTTAAAATCTTTAAAATAAAAATCTTCAAAAGTTGTATAAGACACAAGTGATAATGCATTTGAAAACTTGCATTTCAGGTAAGAAGAAGACATTCACCCCAAGACAGTCATGACTGCCGATATAACCCCTCTCTGTTAGGGAAAAGAATCAAAATTAAAAAGCTTTTGTCTGTTACTCATGAAATGTTTTCCTCTTTCCTTCTGATAATGCATTTTTCTTACATTCTCTTCTCAAAAGTCAGGCTTTTAAACAGTTGAGAAATAAAGGTTCTGCCATTTGCTGTTCTGCTTCTTTTCTGCTATAGTGACAATACTTTTCTCTTAGAGGCTGAAAAGCACCAGAGGAAGAACTGGATCCTTACAATCTAAATGAAATAAAGATGCTGAATAAGCAGGACAGCATAGCTTCTGGCTTTTAAAAATAATTTCACACAAGCATCAATTCTTCTTGAGACTATATCCTTCAATCTTTAGCAAAAGGCTACACTAAGCAAAACCAGTACTTTTGAAGGAAGTAATACAGCTCAACATTAACATTTTTACTCCTCTTTTAGAATTACACAGAGAGATGGGTGCTTTCAGTTTTTTTTCTGAGAATTTTAACCATGACTTCTTGCATGTTTCTCTTGGATTATTAACGTAAAGAAGCATTAATAATCTCACCCTGATTTTTTACAAGTTAATACTACTCATGCAATTGTGGTTTGCTCTTATGTTTCTTTCCAGAGAAATATAAGGCTAAGGCTAAGAATGAGTCACACTTGGGAATAATCTTTGGATATTTTGGTCATTCTCATCCTTTCCTCCAATAAAAGGGAGAAAATATCCAAATACAGAAGTACTTTATTCCACTGAAAATTTTTCAGGTAAACCACACACAGATTTTAGCACCATTCTAATGTAAATTGCTACTCAGAAGAATGCATTATTTGTGCAAATGTTTTAGAAAGTGATTGAATTTCAAATAAAGTTTGGACTCAAGAGACACCCTTAAATGACTCAATTGAGCAGGCATAGTAACTACTCAGAAAAAGGACTGACTTGCCAACAATGAAAGAGTGGTTATACTGAAATAATTGATAAGATGTATACCAATAATTCTCTTAAATCCTCAATAAAGAAGCGCAGGAGTCAACAGGCTAACAAAGTCCTTGTCTTATACCTCACTTATCCCCCTTTGGCAAAGTAAGATTATCCAAAGCATTAGCAATTTAAAATAGGAGGGAAGCAAAGCTGAGCTCAGCTGGAGGACAAAATTTTTGGCTTCCATTTGATTTAGATTTTCTTCATTGCCTGATTTTCTGCACTTCATAAAAATAGTATCATACTACTTCATATTACCAAATCAAATAAGAATTGCATAGCAGGGCTCTTTGAACTGGGTGTAAAATATAATGTTCATAAGATTTCAACACAGATACTAAGTGAAATGATACAGAAGACCTTGAAGAGAAAACATCTCTGCTTTACTGCATAGTAAATCTTTACTACCTAGTGGTGTCACCTTTAAAGCTAGCAGTAAGGGAAATTTATGATCCCCAAAAGCTTTTATATAACACTAAGATTATGAAGCAATACTTTACTATCATTCTTAAGGCTTCCACTCACTTCCTGTTCCTGAATCTCTCCTGTAACAGAAGAGATTTGATTCAAACAAAAAAATGACTTTAGATAATCTCAATGGGTACTGAAGGCCAGAAAAAAGTTGAAATTTTATGAATTCTCTCAGAATCACAGGTTGTGATTCTTGGAATGTCCTGTGTAGGGCTGAGAATTTGACTCAATGATCCTAATGGGTCCCTTCCAACTCAGTATATTCTGTGATTACCAATATTAGACAGCATTAACATTTGTATCAAGTACATAAATTGTCTATTTTCAAATGTTATTACTTCATTATTACTTCATGTGCTTTCCAAAACAGCCTTGTTGAACTATATTTAGCTAAAACTTGACTTACAAATTTTCTGATGCCATTTATTTGAAGATTTATAATTTAAGAATAAATGTAGAAATTTGTACTTCTTTAACAATTACTTGCTTTGTTTGGAATGCTTTTAGTTCCCAGTTGTCTTTTGAACATTGTTTCAAAGAAGTAAAAAATTTCCTTTTCAGAATCCAAAGAGGTGAAAATATTCTTTAATATTTTATTGAAGGTGACACCCTTTACTTTAATCCCTGTCTCCAAATGCTCCATAAACACCTTTTTTTAAAAAAACCATCTATAATAAAATGTCCCATTTCACCACTACTTCAGAATTTTTTTTACAAAATCAAACAAGTGAAGCTAGCTTGTCTTGCAAAAGACAGTTTTCAACACTAACCAAAATTAATTTCAAATGTATTAATTTATTTGTTTAGATCTGAAAAGTTTTAGACATGCAAATGAATCCTTAGAGAATTCTAAACAATGAATTTACTGTAAATTAGCAAAACCCTAGTTTAGAATTGGATGCAGGCATTCTACCATGATAGATTATCTAGGAAAACACAACAAAAGCAGAAAAGTCCATTTCAAGTCATGTTAAGCAAAATGATTAAACATAGCTTCTGCTTCCCGTATTTTCCTGTTGAATCCAAAGAATAGTTATTTAATACAGTTTTTAAACTGCAAATACAATTTGTATTGTTATTGATATTTCTATGGCTACCAATAAGCAAAACAGGAAATTTACACTGCTATCATATAAACACTTGTGGAAAATCAAAGCATTTTCATACTTACTCTTTACAGCTGACACTGAAATTTAAGTTAGTGTTACTGAACATACTTTTTAAATAAGTATAGAAAACATTTTCAATCTATATCTATATGATAATTTGGATGGAACCAATTTATATAATGAAATTAGAAACAAGAGGTTTTCAAGAACAAGTGAGTATTTCCACAAGAACACAAACCACCCTCATAAAAGTACCAGTTAAATGATTTTTGGTGCCTGGTTCTGAAATCTTTTGGAAACACATTAAAACTACCAAACGGTAAGACAACAGCAGCATGCAAGAAGGAATAATGTTTAGTCAAATGCCTGCTGCTGCTCTTACAGCATTTTATATTTCAACATTTTAGACAGGTTTAAAGAACTTGTGTTATTTCAGCAGCTTTAATAAGCAGAACTGAAGGGATAGAGAGCTACCCACACATCCCATAAAACTTGTAAACATCAGGATGCATTTCAGGTTTCTCACCTTGTCAATCATTTTGCGGGCTTCCACTTCTTCAGGATTGGGATTTTCCAACTCAATAGTGTAAGTACCTTTGTCACTCTGGTCATCCTCATTGTCCTTTTCAGTAGCAGCAGAAATGTGTTGGCTCTTCAACTTTTTGTCCATCTCCTGGTTCTGAGTAGGCCTATGGCCAAGGCTTCCTGAACTCCTTAACAACGCAGCTTGTAAGGCAGGTAACGCAGCAGAGGGCTCTTCTGATTTCTGGTTTAGAAGTTTGGCATGAACACCATGTACTGCTCTGTGATGTGATGAGCCAGCTTGCACAGGTGAAGGGACTTTCTCTCCTGATGCAGGTTTCACTCTTTCAGCTCGTGCATGAGATGACGGAGATGGAGATTCTGGGCACAGAGCACCTACATTCTGAGAAAAAGAGTAAGAACGTCTCTTGCGAGGATGGTCTTCATCAAAAAACTCAATCATAAAGGCAGTCTGGCTCAAACCAGCTTGCTCTTGCTGCTTTTCTGTGGAATGGACTTTCTGGTGTGACTTTTTCAGCTCTGTATGATGATGCCTTAAGTGTTCCTCAAGTGCTGCCCGTTTACTGTAGTGCCGGTGTGCACCAATATTTTCTGAATCACTTTGTGTGCCATCATCATGCTTATTCCCTACAAGCAAAGCAAAACAATATATAGCACAGTGAAACAAAGAAAGACCACAACATTACATCAACAAAAAAAAGCCAAGCAACAAACTAGAAATGAAATTATTTCAAAGTGGATTTCTGTTTAAACTCCAATAGCTTATAGACCTGGCTCTGCAAATTTGGTACAGTTCCTGGAAATGCAATCAACTTGCTACAAATCAAAAAAGGAAACATTTTCAAAGCTGATCAGTAACAGCAGTGCATTTGAAGTATCCTTTCCCCAACATTCTCATCTGTGAATACTTACCAGTGACATACAAAAGCCAGTATTTTACCAGCTGTACTACAGTATGTTTTTGAATTGTATCAGTTTTGTTACACAGCCAGTTGATTACAAATGACTACTGACACATTCCAGGCAGGGTTAAGAGGAAAAAGAAAACCTTAATAAAGTCCTTCTGACAGTGAAAAGAGAGCCACAGTTCATATTGCTGGATTCCTCTTACATTTACAACAGTTTATTATGAGAAATGTCTACTTAAACTTGGATTGAATTCTTTATTACTCTTTCCAAGAAGAGCAATGAGTTTTTCCATAATTCACTCGTCTCAGCATCTAATGTGTGCAAGTAAAATGGTTGTTATTACTTATTCATTCCATGAACTACTCTGAGATCTATGAAAAAGGATTACATATTTCATAAATCATACATACACCTAAAGATGTATTTGCAATGATACCTGAAAATGAATGAAGGCTGGATACTTACACATAGTAAGTGTATTTAACACAAAGCAACCTCATGTACGATGAAAGTGCCAGTGCTCATAAGTTTTAGCTCAGTACTTGGGAAGGAACACTTTCATCCTCTCTGAACTCTTTTAGATCAAATTCTGCTTTTATATATCATGTCCAATTGCTGTATTTTTTATTTTCAAGAGGCCAGCTTTTTTAAGGTTTTCTCATTTAAATAGTTACGATATGCAGCTACTATTCAGTCAAACAGTAATTACATATTGGCTGATCTTACTTATTAGACTAACACCACTAAAAACACAGATGAAATCCCAACTTACATTCTGGTTTTCTACTTGTTAGAATAGTGCCTACAAAAATTCCGTGATCATTCATATATTTCCAAATAATAATAAAGCAGTATCAACATCACAGTGAAAGTCATATAGTCTAATTTTAGCAGTGGGACTTCAGTACAGAATACTGTAAGAAAAAGCTAAGGAGAAAAAAAAAGCTTTGAGTTTTTTTAAAAAAAATTGAACTGTCAAAGCACCTAGGTATATTTACTATCTAAAACTAAAACTATTGACTGAGAATACAAACAGGCCATAGAAGATTACAAAATTCAGATATTTATTATGGCCATATGCATCCCATAACTTACACCTCTTTCAGATAAAAATTAATCAGACTTTGCAGAGTTTCTGTCAGGAAAAGGCTTATAAACAAAGCCCCTTCTATTTATCAAAGTGTCACATCTAGTATGTATAAGAATATTCATGAATATAATACATTTACATGAAGGCCAAAGAATGTGATTTACACTGGAAGAAATAATATACTATTATCTTCATGCCAGCACATTAATCTAATTCTGCTTTCAGAATTTTATTTTCAGCTTAATTTGAAAAGGTCAGCCTTAAAAAGCAGATCAATAAGGCAAAGAATGTTGTACCCAGTCCCAGCTGGTTACAAACTAGACATGATAATGTTGCAGAGCCAAGGAAAATTAAAATTGTAGGGTTAACCACCTGAAATTAAAAGTGGAAAATAAGAAAGACTTGAAAAAGTTCATCAGAAGTTTTCTTTATGAAAGTTTGATTGGTACTGGACTCTTCATCTGAATATCAAGACCATGTGCTTCTCTTTTCCACTCAAGAGAAAGTACAATTGTCATGTGTAACATTTTATTTAATTTCATTTGAAATGTCACTGTCTGCAATAAATTAACATGTATCATTACCTGGAACTGCATTCAGCAGCAGCACTCATATGAATACAACAGTCCACAAGCTGAATATAAAAATTGAAGCGCTTCCTTTATGTCTGATTCCTGACTCAAACTTGACTCTACCAAACATGATCCATATAAGCAGAGTGAGTATATGATGTATTCTTTGCCATAAATTATTTTCTTAGAACACACAAATAATCACAGAAGATACGCTATTGAAAGAGTTGCTAAAAGTATAAATTGAACTTCAGAGCTTGGATTCTAAAAAGAAACTAATGTTTTCATGAGAAAAAGTGAGATATATAAAATTTAACTAAAGTTTGGGTTTTTTCCTTTTCTTTTTAAGATCAGTGTTTAAGTACCTGATGTTTTCAGACACACTAGAACATCTCCATTTAGCATATTGACTGTAAAATGATTCAGCATTTGGTTTTTTTTGCTCTTTGTAAGACTTAATTCAGCAATATAATTTCCCAGCCCAGACCCTTGCACACGTGTGGAGTATCTGTGATTTGATCTGAACTCTGCATGGGCTCAGGGATCCTCTGACTGCATGCTGGTGAGGAATTGCTGCTTTCAGAGCTAAGCATAGCTGGAATTATTCACTTTACCTTTCAGCCTCTTCAAGTACACTGGAACATCACTCTTGATACTTTTGGAATCCTCCTCTGTGGGCTCCCATATCATTCTTGGAGGATTGTTCTGTGCAAGCCAATCTGCCACTTTGCTCTCGGCTGCCATCATCACCGTCTGCAGCCCCGGCAGGTCCTGGCCGCTGGAAGAAGAAAGCTTCTTCGACTTGTGACGCTGCTCTGACGTGAACTTTGTCACATGATCCTTGATCTTTACTTTTCCTGGAGTGTTGTCATCAAATTCAATGGTAAAGGAAGCGTGCCCCGAAGCTGCTGCGTGGGAGCTTTGGGTATCTTTTGTGGGAATTTCATGAATTGTGCTCTCTGCTACCTGTGAAGCTTGCTGGCATTCTTTAGTAGGGATTTCAAAATAACTGGGCTCCCTGCAGAAAGGATAAAGTTCTTCACTTGCAGATGCAGATTGCTCCTCAGATTGCTTGGCATCTGTGCTGCATCCTATTAGGAAAAAAAAAAAAAAAACCAGATTTCACAATACTTGGGAACTTCAGGCTCTTCAAAGAGTTTCTGAAATCCTGTAAAGGCCACTTGAGTAATTTCTGGAATTAACAGTAAGATTGTGGAGTAGATAGAGCACCATAGTTCTGGAAAAATAGTTCCAGAGTTACATATTAAAAGTATTAACAAAAAGGCGGTTTGAACTTCAGCTGTGAGAAATGTAAAGTGGCAAAAAGCTCACTTAAAATTTGTCAAAGTGTATGCAAAATATTTTTAGAAGATGTAAAGGTCAGATGAGCTATTTGAACATGGAAAACAGGTAAATCACAATGGCAAAGTTGTTGAGATTATCATTATTGCAATTCCAATCTATTGGAAAAAACATCAAATCAGGGTGCTCCCAAAACAAGTTATAATGATCTGCCATCTCCTGCAGTGGACAGAAAGCATAATTTTGTTTGGCCAAATTCTTCAGAAAAACAATCCACACATTAATGCAAGGTAAACACTAATTCTTGCTTGAAAAATTAAACACTGCTAAGCACTGGAAAGTGTTTTGGAATTCAAAGACTTTATGTTTCTACAAAAGATAAAACCAAAGAATCAAGCTAAATCCTATTGTCATGTCCTCTTATTTTACTTGTTGCCATAGTATGTAGATGAACAGAAAAAGGAACAATAGCTGGAAGCATGCAGAATGCTAGCAAGCCATGCTCTCACTGGCTAAAAAAAGCAGAAATTATAAAAAGCACAGAGTAGTAATTCCAAGATCCACTGTACAGCCTAAATGAAGGCTAAAGCTTCCTGTGGTTGCAGCAAAGGTACCAACATGCCTCTAAGAAAACCAACCTTCTGAGTGCTTTTTATGAACTACTAAGTCAGCCAAAATACCTGGTGCAGAGATGTGCTAAAAGAAACAGAAACTTGAGACCTTAGTAGCATCAGCAACTTAAGATTCCAGCAAAAGAATTCTGCATAGTTCCAAAGCAATTTATCATGGACCACATTAAGATGTTTAAGATATCATTTCAGTTGCCAAGTAAAGAATTAAGGCTGCAACTAATTGATTTTGGGTACTGAGAAAAGCAACCCTACATTGGATGAGGAAGTTAGTATCTGTGTATGAAATTATTCCCAATAAGATAGCAATAGAACTATTTACACTGAAGTCAGGAATTTAAGGGATAAAAGAAGCAGGACGGAGACAATGCACCTGTGCTGCTCCTCACAAGCACGTTTCTTGTGAGGATTCATGAAAAGGTTATAAAATTAAAAAAAAAGGCAGTGTGATACAGAGAAATAAACTAAGGGAAAGAATAATACATGGAAAAGCAAAACAAAAAGGTGTCATTGAATGAAAACATGTTACTGCCATGTTTGAATATCCACTGGATACAATTACTCCAATACAGGTAACAAAGCAGTTTAAATTTTTTTTTCCCCCCTGCCAGTAGCTGTTACAAACACAAAACAGGTTCACAATTCAGACAGGTTTTTCTATTGTGCTGTTGGATTCCAAGAATCCCCTAGCTAATGCTTTTCATTGCACTATCAGCTACCTGACGTCTGTGAGGGAGTTTTCAGGTACTACAATGCCACCTCACTCCTCCCCTCCCTGGGAAAAGAATGCTTTTAATACCATTCCTGAGAGCACTTATCCCAGCAGACACACAATACAGAATGGATCTATTTTACTGATGCCAAGATTATTAAAAATCTTCTCTGTTGATACAGAAAATGTACAGAAATAAACAAAAATCATACTTTGCAGGTCCTACACTTCAGGTAAACTCTCAATTTGTTTCATGTAGCTAACAAGCTGGAATGGATCAAGCTCTGGCAGGATCAAATCAAAAGCTTGGATCCTTACAATATGAAACATGGTGACTGAAAAGGAGAGAAATCCACCACACAGACTATTCATAGACAATTTTTTTCCCCCAGGTGGCTCTGCTCAGAACTTCAAGTCAACAACATCATGCAATTCCTGTAGCCAATAATTAAGCCAGATACAGTGTTCAACACTCTTTCAAAGAAGATAACTGGCTAATACTCTGTTTTGAGAAATATTTCTAATTTTGGGCAAGGCAAGAGCATTCTGTTGGTCACACAAGACACAGTATTTTTCAGTAATTATGAAATACCTGGTTTATTACCATATTTTGAAAATAGTAAGACTGCAAGCAAATTGCATGAGATGTATAGCAATGAGAGGATCTCTCACACTGGTTTGCCAGCATTGATGAAGGACTTAATAAAAAAAATGTGTAACTTGTCTGCACCAAATTTAACATTTCAAATGAACTGTTTATACTATAACAATATGCACAGTATTTGATTCCAATATTTTTGATTAAACAGATGCTAGCATATAGTTTGAATCTAAATTAAGACAGAGTTTAATCAAAATTAATATAGATCCTGATCTGAACCACCCTTCAATATTTTTCCCGCAGACTCGAAATGCAAGTCCTTACAGTTTTCTAAATATTACAAAGAGTGATCTATAAAACAGCCTTACCTCTTTGAAATCCTACTATAAAAAGTCATCTGTCAAGATTAAGGAAATTATACATCAGACTAAATACACACATCTTTAAAAGAAAACTTTCAAGCAAATACTGAAGATAGAGGTTGTCACTGCTGTATAATTTTTAAATCAGAGCAAGCATAGTGTATGTATAGCAAGAAAGACAATTGCAAGTGAGTTTTGGGAAACTGAAGAGATGGGTAGATTGTGAACATCAATCTCTTCAGGGACTAAAGGGATTTCAATACTGGCAAGACTAAAATGAAAGAGGCAGAAAAAGTAGCAGGATTATCAGCAAAAAGGGAGCTCTCACTCTTCAAAGATCCTGAGTGACAAAAGACAACTGAGCAACTGTTTTTACAAGGCAAGCAAGGAAGCAATAATTGGTAGGTGACACCCAGGTGTAGTGATACTATTATTGAAACAAGTCCAGGAGAGGCTAGGAGGGAAACTATGGAATATTTGGGAAAGCAGAGGCTTAACCAAAGGGAGATTCAGAGAGACCCTTTACTAGGGTACATATCTTGTAAGGAATGACTGGGAGTAGCTGGGTTTGCTTAATCTGGAAGAGAGGAAGCTCAGGTGGGATCTTATCACTCTCCACAACCACCTGGAAGGAGCCCTGTAGTGAGGTGGGGCTGGTTTCTTAACAGTGCCTGCAGTGAGAAAACCAGAGGAAATGGCCTTAAAATGAGACCAGGGAGATTCAGACTAGACACTAGAAAAAAACTTTTTCCTAGCCAGGGTGGTCAGGCATGGGAATAGATTGCCAAGGGATATGGTGGAGTGACCATCCCTGGAGGTGTGCAAGAGGCATCTGGATGTGGGCCTGGGTGACGGTTTAGGGGTGACAGTGCTGGGTGGATGGTTCAACTGATGATGAAGCTATCTTGAAGGTATTTTCCAACATCAGTGATTTCTATTCTATTCTATTCTACTCAGATATGACCATCAGAAATGCAACATTCACTTTGAGACACGAGCAGAATCAATTACGCTTTCTGGGACTTTCTGGGTTTTTAAGTCTTATTT
Source organism: Emberiza elegans (assembly GCA_024865655.1). Lineage (NCBI taxonomy): Eukaryota > Metazoa > Chordata > Aves > Passeriformes > Fringillidae > Emberiza > Emberiza elegans. The sequence goes on along the minus strand of JALJVW010002597.1, from coordinate 17,926,738 downwards.
TTCAAGTTACACACACAAGTAGTCAGAATTTTAACATTTTGCTACCTGGAAAAGAAAAATCATAGGTGTCAGTGCTATTCAGATGTGCAAAAAACTGCCTCTATATATTAATATATCATCATCTGCAATGACAGGAAATCTCAGAAAATATTTTGTACAATCTTCAGATTTTTAGTAATTTGCTTTTCTTTCTGCCTTAAAAATACAATTTTAAGAATGAAACTTGAAAAAGAAAATTATCTGGAATTTACAAAGCACTTCCTGTAAAAACATTCTGTAAACCTGAACCAATATATTTATTTGCAGTAGGTATAAGAAACAGCCAAAATATCATATTTACACAATACTCCAAAATGTTTTTAATGTTAGCTTTACATTTGGCACAGTGCAATGGTATGTGTAATAAACGAAGCTGAATTTTGTGTTTTCAAATACTTTAAAAAATTTCTTTTTTTTTTTTTCTTTTTCTCTTCATATTCCTATTTTTATTTCTCACATTTTCGTTTTTGGGGTCTTTTGCTTTGCAGCTGAAGTAAAATTTTCATTTTTTATTTAGAGACAAGATTTCAATAAATACATATGATTCACCTAGTATTGAATATGAAGATCTTTGTCTTTTAATGCTTTCATAACCAGTCTTATGAAAAAAATATCAGAATTGCTCTTTCAAAATAGAAATATAAACCAGTACTGTATATAAATCCCCATCTTTCATAATAAATCATTTAACTACCTGCTTTAAAGGAGTTTAAGTGAAAAAAAGGACAAAACTAATCTTACTTAAATATATTGCTGTGATGGGTCTTTAGAGTTCTGTAAGCCCTCCATGACATACTGTGCACATTTGCTGCTAGAACTTTGCAAAGCAAGCCTTATATGCAACACTTGCACATATTTAATGACAAAACTCATCAAAATTCTAGAACAAATTTCTAGGAACTTAACTGCTAATACTGCTGGTTAAGCAACACACATAACAATGTGTGTAAACTCCTACACACACTGACTAGACTGGTATTTCTCAAATAACTGTCAGCCTACTTTACCTGAAAATGACACTGTTTCTTAAGTGCAACGAATGTTTAATCTGACATATTCTTACGCAATGCTGGAATTAAAATTCATGCCAAGTGGAAAGAATTACTTCAGATTCCTGAAGTCTTCTTAAAAAATTATTTCTGCCTTTTCTTAGATTTCTGGTAAAGGCATTACTGACATAAAACTCTACAACTACAAGTAAGATCAGCAGAGAATGCAGTTTTCATTATCCCAGGAAGTGAGAGTGTAACATATGGCAGTAATAATAATTACACACCCAATAAACCTGCCAATAACATGGACATTTAACAGCTGCAGCACAAAGTCATGCCAGAGGTGTACACACAACTGCTCATTTTAATACAGACTAGTAGATCTATGGATCATTGCATTACAGCATTACATATGTCTGAAAAATGTAGAAAGGATTTTTCTTTTCAAAGTTTTCCAGGCTATTCTGCTCTGTTTGTAAATAACTTTCATTAGTGAATTTCTGTTGCGATAGAAATACAGTAACATTGAAATAATCTTATTAACTTGAGACTGTAAAGAGTAATTGCCTATAGTTGGCTTAACAGAAATAAATCTCCCACTTCAATCTCCTCATTAAACCTTACCCCTTCTCTTAGCATTCAAGTCTTCTATTCAGTAAATAATCATGTAATAAATCATTAAAGCATGACACAGGTTTTTAATACGATTATTTTGTTAAAATGTTAGCTGACTTATCAATTTGGTTTAAGAATTCACCTGTAATGTACTTACTTTTAGGCAGTTTATATTAAAAAGCATGTCCCAGATCAGTGTTTTAAGCATTTAATACAATTTAACCCATGAAAGAATAATCAGATGCACCAATCTTGAATATTTTTAATAGCTTGCTTATATTTTAAAAATATCCAAGCATGACAATTTTCTGAAGTTTACAATTTTCTTTCATAGAAGTGTGTCTTTATATTGATTTCCTAAAATTATATTCATCTATATTATAAAACCTAAATGTTTGAAGAAAATACATAATAAGTTGTTGAAAAGAAGTTCAACTTTTCATAGAACATCACTGTAGGCCACAGCAGCCCAAAAATCGTATGATTTTATAATTGCATGAAAACATTCAGAATGTCTTTTGCACAACTCTACACAGACACAGTGTTCTGAGCCTGCAGAAGTGTCCACAGGAGCAAATGTCAACTCTTATATGGTTTGTCCTCTCAGACTCTCTGCCAACACTACTAAAAATTATCTAAAACAGTCAAAAACCAACCCAACAGAACATACAATTAATGTCTGCTCAGAGATTAGGTGATCACGGTAAATAAATCATTTGTGTATACACAGGATTTTAATTCTACATCCTCACAAATGAAATGGTTCTGCAAAAATGTCAGGTTTTGGATTTTTCTCTGCACTGCCTTCCTTTCACACAGCCTTTCATTTACTATGTGCTTTCTCAAACTGAATTCCATTCTTGAAGATTTATGAGTCTTTAAATTTGAGGAAATAAAAGTTATTCTTACACTCTTGTTAGATCAATACTATTCATAGGACGTACATTCATGGCTAAACAAAAGCAACAACACAAATAAAAGGGATTTCTAATACTTTTCTTTAAAAGAGGACAAAATGTCGTATTTGCCAAGAAGGCTTTGGGCCCAAATTCAGTTTTTGTATAGTATATATATGGAAAACAAACAAACAAACAAATTTAAATAATTTAAAAAAAATATTAATCTATTTTCTCTATTCATCATTTACTTCATGTTGAATTCACTAAGCAAATCATGTCAAAAATATCCCCATTGCTGAAGTTCAGTCTAGAACAAACTTATTTTTGTATACTACTGAAACAGATGGCATCTCCATGATTAGTTTGAGTGTAAATTGGAATCTTATTTTTCTTGGAGCTCAGGAACTAAGATAGAAGCGCTGATCACTTGCTGAAAAATCTCTTGATAAAATGAATACAAGAGCATGTAAACCATTTGATGCAATTTGATGCTTCTGAAAAAGCAATCTAAAAATTATTAAAAAAATAAAACCAGACACATTACGCTAAATAGAAGCTGACATCTTGTGTCACCTTGTTAATGGCATGGCATTGCATCAAAAACACAGACTTCAGCATATCACTTTTTAATAATCCTATATTTAATGAGGGAAAACTAATTTAAATGTTTTTATCTGATTTCTTTATAACAGTCCAAATCTTAACAGACTTTACTGTCTGAACGATAACAACTTCAGAACAGTAAGAAAGAGGTCATTGAAAAGGCCATGGTAAAAAGTTAATTTCAAAGATCTTGTCTTCACTACACTGAAGTGTTCATTTAGTTTGATTTACACATTTTTAGACTTCACTCCAGCTCCTGCAAAATATGATTCATGTTAACCAAGGGAAGTACTATGACAGGAAAAGAAAAATTCGGACCTCAATTGAAGTACTTAAAAAAACTGCAAACTTAAAACTGTTGGACTTTAAATGAGTGTTTAAACTGCTAAATAAACATGGTTGAATTTTGCCCTAACTTGAATAAGTTTTAGGTTACTGTCTTTATTAGAATAGCAGTCACTTTATTTATATGCCTGACGATAGATAGAAAAGCCTAATTATAGGTACTGAGATTGAAGTTCTGGCAATACATACTGTGTCTAGACAAGCTAACTAATAAAAAGATCTGTATTATAGGGGAACAAACATTACCAGTTTAACTTTAGACTACACAAATCTTTACTTCAAGAACTATTATGTGCAATTCCCACTAATACAGCATTATTGAATTACAGAAGAGACTGCTTCTCTAGTACAGATAACCTTATATAGCTAAAAGTCAGACACAAATGTAAAAAACCACCATTTATTTCCAGAAATTATTTCAATAAAATACGCCTGTGTATATAAAATGACAGATATTGATTAAACTGAAAAAAGAGGACACACAGGTTCAGGTAATGTTATTTGCTATACTTACTGATAGAAAATTGTGTTATATACTAGAAAACTGACACATTATATGTGAAACTGATTTCTTTATAATAGTCCAAATCTGTAAATGCACAGTTTCTCACAAAAATATATTCTTCAACTACCTTACCTTTTAATTGGCTTTCATCTATGCAAACTGTGAAACTTCCAAACATCTGTTTAGTTCCATATTTAAGAATATTTGCAGTTCAGTAAAGAGGGAAAAAACACCAAAAAATAAGACAACACACTCACCTGAAGCCCCTGTCTCAGGCAGTTTTTCTTCATGCTTGCTATCTGGCTTACAACCACCTTTTTCATCAGCTTCATCTTCACCCCACCAGGCTGGCTGGCCATACAAAGGTGTCCCACGAGGCATGGCAGAAATATCTACAAAGCCAGCCCAAAGCAGAGGAAATAACTTTTCTGTTTAGCTGTGATATTTAGGTTAAAAATCAAATGAAGAGAAAGTAGTTTGCTTGGATCATTTGTCCTGGAAGCTGAAGTGAAATGGTTGCATGCATTTGCCTAAATACAAAACAAACTTGGAGGCCAGACAACTGATCTGGGTTCTAAATTTAAAAGCTTACCAATGACCTGATAAAACTTCTGACACAAATGTTTATGCAAAGGCAGCCACCATCTTTAATTGTTAACCTGATATATCTGTAAATATTATTTCTTCTTTCAGTTTGAAGTCATCAAGACAGCAGAACATTCCTAGAAGCTGTTTGCTGCTATTTCTGTGAGAAGATTCTCATTCTTACCAACATTGACCTTTCAATGAAATCTGAACTCACTGCATGAAAAACTGATCAAATTTTGCAATGCTGCCAAGGTTCCAAATTGCTGACAGCTACTACAGAGTGCTGAAAGTTACCTTGTGTGTAAAACATTACTGAGCACAATCAATTTTACAGGTTGGGGGCTTTTTTAAAGGCATCAGTTAAATTATAGTACAACTAAAAGTGGTGCTATAAAAGTGGTACACATGGTTAAATATACTTAAATACAAAAATTAAGTAAGAAAAAACCCACTGATATAACTGAGTTTTATAACCTGATGATAAATTGGTTGGGTTAGGTTTGAGCTGATCTTTTGGAAGAATACCTCACCCTACAGAGATTTAGCTATTCTAGTGTCATACAGATGTTCTGAATGTATTTTAAGGAGTCTTAATATAATAAAACATCATGTGTTAAAATCTACCTTAGGTGTTTGTCTGTTACTTTTCCTATTAGGAATATAAACATTTTTTTCAGTATTTTCTACACTTGCATTCCAAAGATGATTTCATAGCCATGCCAAAGGATACAACATGATTTTAAGACATTAAGTACTTCCTTTTTACACAGCATTATGCATTAGTCAATATAATTTTTTTAAAAAAAGTTGATGGTTACACAGAGAATTTGTGGATGCCCCATCCCTGAAGTGTTCCAGGACACGATGGATCAGGCTTTGAGCAACCTGGTCTGGTGAAAGGTGTCCCTGGCCTTGGCAAGGGGGTGTAACCTAAGTGATGTTTAAGCTCTGTTCCAACCCAAACCTTCCCATAACTCTATTCCTGTGCACTGAATTAGCAATAATGAGCAGATGTGCATTTATATAGCAACAGTGAGAGAATCAATCCCCAAAAAGCTTCGGAGAGTTGCATTCAAATATAAATCCCTATCCCTGTTATTTTTGGAAGAGTGAAAAGAAAAACAGAAGGTGATGATAAAACCCCCCCACTGCGCTACTTTATGTACCCTTAGCAAGATGCTGGATTAGAAAAAATAACAGGTTAATTAAGTATACCACAGAATTCTGTATGTGGGGAAGAGAATTTTTTGAAGTGAGTCTCCTGGAAGAATAGATGAAACCTTAACAAAACTGTTGAGCATTGATCAAGTTAGAAATCAGACCTAGACAGTTACATACTAAGGAAACAACAATACTTGATCCCTTTCTCATTCTTTTGGTTATATCCACTACACTTCAGCAAGCCTCATGCTGAAGTTCATCAGAGAATCAGAGAATGGTTTGGGTTGGAAGGGACCTGCCATGGGCAGGAACATCTTTTGCCAGACCAGTTTGCTCAAAGCCTTGAATACTCCGGGGATGGGACATCCACAAACTCTCTGGACAGCCTGCTCAAGTGGCCCACTACTCTCTCAGGAAAAAATTTATCCCTAACATCCAATCAAAACCCGTCCTTTCTCAGTTTAAAACCATCAGGCCTAGTCTTTCATCACTAGCTGCCTGTGTAAAATACCCTCTCCCTCTTTTTTACCAGCTCCCTTTAGGTACTGAAAGGCTGCTATGAGGTCTCCCTGGAGCCTTTCCTTCTCTAGGCTGAACAACTCCATCTCACAGCCTGTCTGCTCCAACTCCCTGCTCATCTTTTTGGCTCTCCTCTGGCCTCACTCCAACAGGTCCAAACCCTTCCCATACTGGGAGAGCACAACCCACACAAAGTTAAGACAACCACACCAGAGCCACCATAACACATTAAATAAATATGAATGTTGGTGTAGAAACAAGTTTAAAACTACAGTATATACAAATCTTTAAACCACAATAGAACACTGAGGTTATATCCTGACACATCAAACAAAGAATGCTAGGAACTGCAAAACAAACAAACAGAACTCCCTCCCATTTGAAAGGGAAAAAACCCCAAACCAACCAAAAGAAAATTAGTGCACTTGGTAATGGTAAAGGTAAAAAGTACAACTGTTTCTGAACAAATACTTTCAACTTAAACTGCAAAAACTAGCAATTTTCTGCAACAAATGCTACAAGTTTATGATTTGGTCAAAGAGACATGCAAAAATATTACAAATGCCAAATTGTAATATTTTTACAATCAAATAAAATCTCTCTTCAAAAATTTTCTTAAAATGTGGATGTTACTGTAAAAAAAGGTAGAAATTAACTGCCAAAAATATTATTTACATCTAAGCTATGGTTAAATGTTCATATATGTGAAATTCTTACTGTTTACAGAATTTCACAATCATCCTACTGAAGCAAATTAACATCCTTTCCAAGTTTTTGTGCTTCTGCAACAAAAAAATGAACCTTACCCACTGATTTTTCTTCAGATTTCAGTGCTTCTGTAGTTTTGTGGTGCACTTCAGCTGTGGAGTCTGCTACCTTGGACTCCGAACTTTTGGAGCTGCTTTGTTTTGATCCTTCTGCCTCTGAAGATTTTTGGGATAACTGGAGTTGGCTTGAGAATTTTTCATGCTACATGACATTAAATAGAGAATAAAACACAAACCCTCAAAGAGTGGGAAAAAAACCTCTCGATGTTATAATAACTGTACAAAGACAAAAAAATATCCAGGAACTGCACATTGTTACCTTAAGTGCTTCTTCGGGGACTCTCATCTCTCCCCTGACCACAGTAAAAAGATTAGTATGTAGGAAATTATAAGGAAAATACTGAAAAAACTCTGAATTCGCAAGAGGATTTTACAGAAAAGTAACAATTTTGCAGCCTATTATGCCACAAGAATGGTGACAGCTTTCAAAATATGTCACTGTTAGGATACTGTGCACTATTATATTCATCAAAGCAAATGAAGTTATTTATTATATGTAAACAGAACATTGAGTGGATACCTTAGTGTTTTAATAATAAAAGTAATTTTTTTTTCATTCAGTAGTTTGCTGAATATTTAATTGTAATCATATCTGCTGGTATACAACTGCATATGATAAAAATATTTGTATATTTGCCTCAAAGAAAAGTAGTACTTTTTAGCAACACAGAAGATACACATTATGTTCTAAATCATAACTGAAAATTGCAGTTTCTTGCAGTGAGACACAATCAAATGCACTTTATCAGTAGTTCAGACCAAGGTAGAATATCCTAAACCCTGACATTTTCTCTAATACAGGCATTTTTCTAGCAATGAGAACACTTAACACAACCATACTTCTAACAAGACAAGTCCATCCTGACACTGCATTTTTATGGCAAGGATATCATATCCAAATCTCAATTTATCTTCTAACTTCAGAGTGATATATGTCTGTTCTGGAATCCTCACATCATTCACAAATGTCTGCAGAACAAATGAGGACAGAAAGAAATACCATTAAATTCCAAAACAACAAAATTAAATAATTTATAAGAAAATCTTCAGTCTAGCTGCCACAAATTTTCTACTGGTGATGCACAAGGAAACTCTAAGCTCAAATTGCCAGCTGTTTAACAAACCATGTCAAAAGGAAGGTAAAACACCAGTTGATTACCAAGATGCACACTGGCCTTGAAAAATTCCTTGCACGTTTCATCTTGTTAGCAATATTCATGGAAGTGTAGATTAATGTTCCCTTGAATTAGCACCTCCACTTACTATTTTTCTTGTAATTTGCTTTTTTCAATCCAAATTAAATGACTTATCATTGTATTTGTACAGCATTTAGCATTGGATATGAGAGTTCTGAGGCACCTTACTTCTAATAATTGTCAAAGGACTTAAGAAAACATGGACCAAGTTTGTGCATCTGGGTAACACCAAAAATCAGTGGTAAGAATTCAGTATATTGTGACCCTACAGGATCATCCTACTTCTAACTTAAAACTTCTACAACATGTACCTGTTTCTAATGAAAGAAACAGTTGAAATATGCCATTTTATAAGCACTCTGAAGTTGGAAAAACCTGAATAATTAAATAAGCCAAAAATCTGAATATTTGAATGGTTGTGTTTCTCATGAGTCTAGTATTAAATGAACTGTGATTAGAGAGAAACAATCTCCCTCCCCAAATAGTAAGAGGATCTTCCATTTAATTTTCTTTTCCTAAAGGAAAAGAATGTTTATTTCATTATTTTAGAAACTGTTTACCTACTTCGTAAAAAATATCTTCCATGGGAAATAAGAACAAAAGGTACAACTAGTCACTGGTTTGTAAGCATGAAACTTTCAGTAAGGTTTCAGGCAAATTTATTTCACTTTAACATTTTGAGAGTCCAGGGCATAAACCTCTGTGAAGACTATCCTCAAGGCACTCTGAATTTCAGTGAACCTACACAATTTAGGTCACCTTGCAGACATCTATGTCTATATGCATGCATGCATTTTTCCTCCCAGGTCAGAGTTCTGAAATTCATGTGCATTCACAGCACACCCAATGCAGAGAACTCCAAAGGCTGTGTGTGACCTGTGTGTGCAGTTTACTGACAGCCTCATGTTCAGGACTGAAGTGATATCATAAAACAACCAAGTCTTGGTTACTCTGCCCCTGGAGCTTTAAAATCTCATCTCATGCTTTGGGATGCCAGACAAAGCAAGCTTGAAAAAGCTAGTTACTCTGTAAATAAAGAATCCTTTGCCCCTTTAAATCACTCCATTCACGTGATTTCTAAAGTTTATTCTTCAAATAGTGAGAGTCAACTGTCTTTAAGCCTTCATAAAGTTTCCTAAGCTTTTCAGAATCCAGTCCTGAAACATCAGTGTGAAAGGACTTTGCTATCCTGTAAATATTCCTGAGAAGAACGTTACTCAACAAGGCCATGGATAGTTAATACTTCTTCTGGTTATGTTTTTTGAGTTCCCAAGTCGAAGGAGAAAGTACAGTTGAATTCTACTGATACTAGGGAAATACTAATTACATACTGGCAACTGCACACATTTGCTTCAGAAAAGAGAAATTCCTTCATTTTTTTTTATGGAAAAAAAAAGAAAACCAGGAGTGTCCAGAATGAGTCACAACAAACAATCAGAAATACAAATTTACTTAATGTAAAACCGATTAAAATTTACTTTTGCCTTTTTTTTCAAATCTAGATGTCCAGGATAAAGACTTCTAGATTTATAAGTCCATGAAAAAGACTCCTGTAACCTTTTGACTGAACTGAGTGTGAATCAACCACACATATAAGAATATTCAGGCATTAGGGCATCAGGTGCAATCATAGTTCAGCTTGTGAAATTATAACACTCAGAACATTCAAAACCAAAATATTGGTATTAGCCACCTCCCCTTAAACTCTGAATTATCATGCATGGTTGAATGGAGTAATCCTTTATACTAAGAAAAGTATGTATCTGTTCTCAAAAGTGATGTGATCAACTGGAGAGATGCAAAATTAATATTTCTATGAAGTATGCAAAATAAGACAGGGGAGCAGCTGCTGAGGATGCCCTTGGCTGCTAGGGAGGTGGTGCTCTCAGTGGAAACAGCAGCTAGACTAGAAGAATTATTACCTAGTTCACCATATGGTACTGAGCCATTGTTCTGCCACACAATTAAGTATGGTGTTACAAAAATAATGTGTTTTCTCCATTAACCTGAAACCAGGTAAGCAGAGGTATGAAAGAAAAGCACAGTGGGAAAGTGACAGTAAGGAAAACACCGTGAAGACAAAGAGAAAGGACTGAACTCCTGAGATTTAATATTCCTTGTCCCAAAACAGTGGGAAGAAAGAGTTCCTTTGATGTCTCTGAGTAAATAGCTCTGAAGCAACTGAAGCTTCACCTCAAACTTGAGAATGAATTAGATCAAGTGAAGCAAATCACTGAAAGCTCTTTATCAGAGGCAAAAAAAGGAGTTGAATGAAGACCTTTTAACATATATTTCTATTCAATTCCAGTTTTGTGACAAGGCAACAAAAATCTGAAGGTATGCCTACTGACTACAGGAATTACACAGCTAGGGAATAAAATCAAATGTCTCAGCAAAAAAATTCTATGTGCTCAACTTATTTTTGATCACTGCCTTGAAACAGCACACCAACTTTGAAAATACAGAGGTATATTAAATATTTAAGGACCAAAGTCCTTGTATGTCTACAACTGTTCAAAGGATATAGCCCTTCAATGGTTTCACGTGGAGCTGAGACTGACTCTTTGGAAAACTGAGTTAGTTACCTTAAAATACAGAAAAACTAATAGAGACAGTGAAAGAGTTTTATTTCAAAATGCACTTTGAGATCAAAAGGTAGTAACTTGAGAGTTCATCTTCATCTTCTATTTATTTAAGCACTTGACAGAACTATTCACTATCAGTAGCTTTCTAAGTATTATTCAAATAGGTAGTCACAGATGAACTCATGACTTTATCCTGTACATATTCACAACAGAGCCAAACATTTAAAGTTATAAAATAACAACCATAACTAGTGCAAATACAGAGGTCATAAAGAAGTATCTAAAGGGCTACAAAATTATAACAAAGTTACATTTTTTAATAATTTGCTATAATATCAAAAACTTTTATCAAAAGTGATGCTTAGCTAGACTTCTGAATATGTACTTCCTAGAAAAGCCATAGAACACAAAATGTCATCCAAACCTTTATATTTCCCATAACTTTGGATTTATCCTGTATTAGTTTGCAATTACTTGACACAAATTATTCATAGAGATTTTTAATAAAAACGATTCTGAAAAACTAAATACAAATACAATATTAGTTAAATTGATTTTCATACATGATTATTGTATAATTATTTTTTCCACATATGTACAGTAGAAATACAGTTTAACATTCTTTTCTCTATTGTAACAGAAGAAAAAGGAACAGCATGTGAAATAAAATCCATATCATAATAGCACATTTTAGATATTGAAATATGTCAGGGCTTTTAAACATTATAGTGAAGATTCTTTTTTTTTTTTTAATTCTGAAATACATAAGTATAACACACTCCTTTTTATTGTTCTGAGCTTTTCCTATTGCCAAGGCCCTCTTATTACTGGAATTAACAGCAGCCCTTTATAAAACATGCAGCGGAAAATCCCTGCAAAGACTACACTTTCCTTTTGAATGTTCCCCCATTTCCAGACTCACATTAAAAAGGTATTAATGTACAATTAATATTGGCTCAAAGAAATCCTAAAACAAAGATACAGAACACTACGGAGAGCTATCTATTTCTGATGTTAACTTACCCCATTCAAGCTGCCTAAATCCTTCACCAAATGTTCATCTGTAGAGGCATCATAGTTGAGTACAGCATGTTGTTTGTCCACACTCCGTGACTAAAATATATTAAAGAAAATAAAAAAAGGTATTTGAAAACCACATGAGGTGGTTATGGCTATTTCTTAGAGCAGTGTGATTATTTTCTTTCTACATAGCACATTTATTCAAATTATATAAAAAAGATAGTTCCACATACGAAATGGATAATATCTAACCCAACTCCAGGTACCCATAGCAGAATCTTAAAATTAATTCAAAATAATTATTTTCTTAATGTTTCCCTAAATATGATAAGTCAGATCCAGATATACCTCAGTTTTAATTTTTTTTCAGTCTAGGATCACTGATGTTTAACCTAATATTATCATCTGCACTTTATTTCTTACACTCTCTCTCCCCCCCCTCCTTAATTACATGCATCTTTCAAGACATGACTATGATTCCAGGGTGTTGCTGTTCTCCCTCAATCTCCATTTCCTGTCACACATCTGGGATAATTACTGTAGTATACAAGCATTCCAAGTGTTTCTCCTTGATCTCAATTTCCTGAACCAATTAGCGAAAGCCTCTTCACTAAATGTCTGAGCAGTTCCTGAATTACTATTCCCATCAGTTCTGACTTTCTCAGTCCTCCCTTAAGTACTTCAGCATCCATTTATTTTTTTCATGAATTCTTTATTTTACATCCAAACATCACCACACAGATGAGAAACAAGCCTGGCTACTATTTCATCCAAGAACAGCAGCTCCCTAACAGCCAAGTCCCTCTTTCAGCACTCACTCCTTGCCAAGTGTTTGCAGCCTGAGGTGCTGATGGCAAGCAAGGGAGGTGGGGCTGGATGCGTCTCCTTCGTGCATGCATATGGTCAGCACCTGGACATCCTCAAGAGCTCCCAAGAGAATGGAGACCACAGCTCATCCTCTCCATCAGCCCAACCTGATCTTATGTTTGCTCTTCATTCTGCTAGTGCACTGTCACAACCTAACTGCCTAGCAGCAAATTCCTTCCACCTGCACGGCTCCTAATTTCAGGTTTGCATCTTCCATCCTTGCTACTCAACTCATTCTTTAGGACTATATTGCACAGAGAATGGTACATTTCTGTCTGAGACTTCCATGACTTCTGTGTACCAGCATTTGCGGTCTGTCAGTTCTAGGAGTCCTGCCTTACCAAGTGCATTGGCCAGTGCAAGGCATCAGAACACACAACCAGTACTCCTAAGGAAATGTTTTCTCTTATTGTAATCCCATAGTTATCACCTCACTCCTTTTCCATTTCTTGAGACTTGCTACTATTATTTTCCTTATTTTCAATTTACTTTCTCATTCTTCCCATCCATTTAATCTCATGACTGTTTTGCTTTCTCCCCAAAGAAGTAAGATCACTGTTCTTCTGCTTATACTTACTATTTTATGTTTAGACTTTTTATTTTGCTCTGCATTTTTGAGGGGTATAATGGGAGGATATCAAAGTGGAGAATAAGGAAGAGACAGACAAATGAACAAGTTCCCTGCCAATATAAGCTGCTCTAATATACTACATCAGTTAAGTGCTTCTAATGGCAGATGAAGACACAGCAACACGGTTCATTTTCTAGTAACAGTAACCTTCCAAGTGAAAACAATCTCAATACAATGAAATTCACTGATGTGCATGTTCTGCTGAGCCTACAATACCAAGCACACATTACATTTTTCCGCACTCAAGTGGAACCACTGCACCAAGAATTATCCTATTTTTTCACCTAAGCTATTGAAAAAAATTTGTAACTTCTCTCACTGTTATTCAAACACATACTGTATTACTAAAATTTTATTTAATTATCTTTATGTGCTACATCCTATTAAAAATAAGTTAATACAGAAAGGACATGAAAAAATCCTCAAAGTGTCATGACACTGTGTCACATTATCTGAAATGCTAAGAATCATTACTCAAGTCTGTGGTTTTTACAGAAACACTTGAAATTCTGCAGAACTTCACAGTTCTCCTCAGGTTCAAATTACTTACATATAATTGGACTTCTTATTAGTTTCAGCTGATCTTTGCAGGTGCAAAGACAGTGCAAGTCTTTTGAATGCCTTTTTTCCTTTGGCTTTGTTATTGCAGCCTTCCATTCAAATTTAAGGGCTTTTAAAATTCCTTCTTGTAGGACTGTGGTGCCCTGGCTGGCAGTAAATGCCACACAGTTGCTCACTCACTCTCTGCTGCCCCAGCGGGATGCGGGACAGAACAGGAAGAGCAAAAGGAAAGAACTCATGGGTCAATTTTCAGCAGCAAAAGGGAAGAAGGAAGAAGAAGTAAAACAAATCAAGTGATAGCAATCACTTCCCATCTAATACAAGCAGCCCAGTGCCCAGACAGTCTTTGAGCAGTGGGTATCTTCCCCAAAGACCCTTCTTCAGATTTCACTGCCAAGCACAACACATTATTTGTCACAGAATATCCTTTTGGTCAATTTGGGTCAGCTGTCCTCATTTGTGCTCCTTCTCCACATTTTGTGCACTCCCCCACTCAAGTGTGTGTAGGAGGAGCAGAGTGAGAGAGAATGCCTTGAAACTGCACACACACTGCTCAGCAACAGCCAAAAGAGTGGTGTGCTATCAACAGTGCTCTGGTCACAAATCCAAAACAGTACCATAATGGCTTCTATAAAAAAATCCTACCAACCAGCCAGATCCAGTACAAAGATTTATATATATCTGCAGAAATAAGAATCACAGAATAACTGCAGTACAAGCCATACGAATATAAATAGGAAAACTCCATCCTCAGTTGAAATAAATTTGTAACTGGTGTTATTTTAGATAGATACTCTTCAATTCAATCCAGACTACTAAGAAAATATTCAGAATACAGAATATTTTCTGTATATTGAGAAAATAAATGCATTCTTCTTTGCAAACAATTCTGATATTGTGAATAATGTAGATTTCTTTTCTTGGAGATGATTTCTCCAACAACATTCAAAAAGATTTCTAACCATAAAGGTGAAAGAATGGGGGAAATGCAGTATTTATCCACAAGCAGGCTGATGCAATGGAACAGTTAGCTAAACAGGAAGACTTCACATTATGTTTGAACATATTTACAAAAAAGGCAGATCTGTATTCCCAGATCTGAACTAAACCTTTTAGAAAAACAGTGTTTACAGGTGGAGATCTGAGGTCTATCAAGCATGAAACAGAGTCAAAATTATTTTCATTAAGGCCTTCATAGTATGTTTCCTCTCAAGCAATTATGAATAAAAGCATTAAATTCTGCTTTCTTTATCATGCATTGTCCACATGCTTTGCAGTAAGAGAACAACCAAGTTGTCAAGAGAGGAAAGGAAGGTCTTGCACAAAGAGCTACACACACAGAACAAGAACACATTATTAGCTTCTCTCTTGGTGGGTTCCCCCCCTGCAGCACTATGTGGTGTTACAGTCATGCTGGCATGCAGACCTAACATAGCAGCAGGCTAAAAAGAATATTCTTGAAATCTCCAGGCCCCTTGATTTTTTTCACTAGCTCTGAAGCAAACACACAACAAATAATGTTTGTAAATAACTCAAATCTATTCACAGTATTAATCAAAGAGGCCTTCACCTTTGAAGGTGAAGTTCTGTAACACAAAAGAATAAATGTTTCACTCTAAGGACTGATCTACTATGGAAGGCATAGCAGAGAAGAAAGGAGATGCTCCCTTATTTACAGACAACAGTCCTCTAAAACAAGTTACTAGTAAAATGAAAGCACTTTTTGATTATAACCTACTGGGCAGGAACTGGTGAGGTAGGGCTTTTTGGTTGCTTTTCTTTTGTTGTTGTTTTGGATGTTGGTGGATTTATCTGTGGACATGTTTGTTTGGGGCTTTTTAAACACTTCCCACATAAATTATCAAGACATCATCCTATCTGTTTTTAAAGAGAAATTAAGAGTACTGTCAAGTGCTTTCTAATATCACCAATAAAATATCTCAATGCCTTCTGAGGCTGAGAGGCAAATGCAATTTACTAGAGATACTACATTCTGAGTAATAAATGTATGATTACATCTCTAAGCACTTCATTTGCAAGTAAGACTCTAATTTGGCCAATAATGGCTGCATACACAACTTTTGGGAACAAAAACTCCAAAACAAAGTATTTTATTGAATGGTAGGAAGTGTTGAGAATATTAGTTTTGAATTTCAATCTTCTTAAGAGCTCTACACTAAACAACAAAAATTTAAGAAAAAATTCCTAAAATACTACCATCAGTCATTAAAAAAAAAAAAAAAGGCAGGTCAGAGGACTACAGCTTTGATAGAGCAAAGTGCAAGCAATATGGCTACATAACAACACAGCTACACACATCTAAGAGCTACACAAAGTCACCCTCAAACTTGAGGAAGTTACTGAATGATTAAGCTATTTTGATTTGTGTATTTTCAATTCTATTTAAACTGAGTCATTCAACTTCCTCAGAGACAGAGAAACACTCTTTTCTACAAATTTCATTTTCCTTTGTACAACACAATCAGGGCATGGGGACAGAATTACATCAAATCATGTGACTAAATTAGATTACAAGCTGCCGAAAAAAGAAGGCTCCTTTCAAAAGCATCCAGCTCTCTTAACATTATCACATTTTTTGGAACACAGTCTACTTACTTTACTGGTCATATTGCAAAATGTATTTCATCTTCTCTCTTTGCATTCTGCATTCAATTTATAAGAAGAAAATGTGATTCTCTGTACTTAAGCAGCAACTGCATGATTGACGGCAATAAATTTAAACTATTTTTTTTTCCTAAGGACACAAAAGATTCTTCAAAACAATTCCTCCCCAACATCTGGGCAATTTCCTTTTCAAAAGGAATGCATGAAGCTGGTGCATGAAGTCCATGATTTGAGCAGCTGCACATGGAAGGCTGAAGCAATTACCTGTAACATCAGCTCACAGTCATCTCTTCCAACAAAAATCATTTCTCGTGGCAGCCTGTGTCGGGTGCCTCCACTGCTCACCAAAAACCAGGATGTTAAGCTCATTTTCTGCTTAGCTGATAAATCCTTGGCAAAGCTACGTCATCCTGCAGTGAAAAAGAAAGAGACAGAGAAACCCATTTTAGTTATTTTTAGCTACAGTTTCTGCTCAGCAAACACTGTGAGCAGAATACAAAAAGCCTCTGCAAATACAGCATTCTCAATAGCATGTACTGAATCCAGCAATCACAGGAAGCAAGAGACTTCAGATTTGCATACTCTCAAGCTCTGCTCCTTGCAACTAGGCAGATTTAATTGGTAACCTTCTGCAAAATGAACAAGCAGCTAGCTAATGCCAAAGTCGTATGTCAAGTTGTTAGAAAGCTTTTAGCATTTGATCACTGATTATCAAGATAATTGCTACAATAATGCTTCACTATCACAACCAACAAACAGTGTAGCAAACATTCACAAAATACAGCAAGTAACTAGCACATGTGTCATTACATTTTCCTGTGAAAAAGAACTACCTCTGATTTTTAAGCTCAAGTCCTTTGTACAGCAGCAAATCAAAGGACTTTAAATTAATGGAACTTTTGCTTCTTATTTAATCTCAGTTTTTCAGGATAAACATCTATTTTGGAAATTTAACACTGTGCATTTAGTATTGCAAACAAAGCAGAACAAAATGAACAAATTAGAACAAATTATCTGTAAGTATGAAATCCAAAAGAAGCATTCCTACAAAACTTTACCATTATTTATCAGTAAAAGATCCAACATATTCCATAAAACAGAAGAGAAAACCCATAGCTACTTAAAATGTCGTAAAAATGGATAAAATCTTTTACAGAAAACTTCCTCACACAATATTATTTACTTGAAACTGGACAAAAATATGATTAAATTTCTCTTCAGAGCAATTCAATAGCTAACAGTTGAAAAAAGCTTTAAGAGTATTCCAAATCTCTCTTAAAGAAAATGCAAGCCAAAGCAATTATTTCATTCATTCATAACCACACTGTATTCATTGAAAGGGAAGCTAAAGAAAATCAAAAGCAAGCAGCCAGCTTTTCTCTCAGTACCAAATAGCTGGCATTTCTCTTCTATTTATATGTCAATTAGTGAATTTCTGCAAGGTTAGCAAATGTACTCTAAAAAGACATAAGTCTGTAGTGGACTTGAGCATACTCTTGAAAAATACTAAGAATTCAGTGAGTTCCTCAAAATGAGGGCTAAAATGGAAACACTGAATAAAATGACAATGCAAGCACTATGCCATCAGTCAAACTACAATCAAGGACATACCACAAATTAGTAAAATATGTAAAGATAATGAAGTTTAAGTCAAAACAGCATGTGACATGACAAAGCAGATTTTTATGAACAGTCAAAAGGTGGTAAAATGTACCAGCAGAGCTGCCAATCCAGTTTAAAAAAAAGTAATGCAATTCACATGGAAGAATTTAGGATGACTTAATGTGCTAAAGAGCTACTGAATAATAAAGTAAATATGCACTGCAACAGTATTCTATAGCAATACTTACAATAGACTTATTTTTCCACAGCTGTATCACAACACATTCAAGTGAAACATATGTCCACTTAATGTTATCTGACTCAACAGAAGTAATACAGCATCTCTAACATATTTTACTCCTAGAAACTAAAAAGATTAAAATTAAATCTACAACAAGAATTTGCTGAAATAAAATTTAAAGTGATGGAGTTACTAAATACATGTTATAACAATTAAAGTGGATTATTCAGTACCTTTAAAGGAAATTAATATTTGTATTTTTAATTTAATCTACTTTAAAATGACAAGATAAATTGGATCAATCAAATGACACTTTTCAGTTCCCTTTAAGAGAGGAAAAGGAAGTATCACAATCAGCCAGCCTACATTCCAGCTTTTAACAAGTAAATTAACTGGATGTTAACTGGAAATTAGCTGTTCAGTATCAGGTCTCCTCATTCTGTTTATATTTTACTACCTTCTAAAATATCCCATCTGTTTATCCTAATTACATTTGCACCATTTGGCCTTCCTGCTCTAATTTGAAATTCATATGAAAGTCTCCAAGATTATAAAGAAAAAATCTGAAAATTGGAAAAATTTGTTAGTAAAAACTATGTTGTAGTTTACACAGGTAGACTGTAAAAGAGGAAAACTATTTTTATTTATAAAACAGACAAGTAGGTCAGCAACTAGAGCTAGGGAAAAATAAACCAACACTCCAAACTTTCTACAAATGATAAAGCCTGACAACAAACAGATTAAATTAAGCTATGTGAAATAATTTTTTAAAATGCATTATACAAAGCAATCACTGCCACACAGCTTGGCAGCACATTTGTAGTTAAAAGTCCATCACCAGTTCTATCAAACTTAATAATGTTGTTCTTTTGAAACAGTTGCTGTCTCAACAGCAGAAACCATCAACCTAGATACATATTTTATTTTAAAGTATTCTTTAGAATAAACCAATGCCTTTGATCAGAGCTATGCTGCAATCTGCATAGCAAAACTGGCTGAAAAGAGGATCCAGTAGCAACAGTTGCTTAACATCAGAACAAAAAAAGTGATCAAAAATTTGATATGGAACTGCACACTTATTAGTCATATAGATAGTATGTGGACAGTTACATTGCACCCCAAAAAGTTCCCAAAAGCTTGCAATGTTTTGAATAAACTGCTGTCTCAAGTACTCTGGCTGTAGTGTTCTGAACAATACAAGGATCAAAGACACTTCACTGCCTTTTCTATAGAAAATTAAGTTACTATATGACAGATCCAAAATCATCACAAGAAGTGGCTCTTTACAGAACGTAAATTTAGGTCATGATAACTCCTGCAATGAAATGTTATGGTTACACAGGGTTCAAAAAGCAATTCTTTTCTTTCATGAATGCTTATTATCAATCCTGTTACATGCACTGACACCACTGACAGCTCAGGAAATGCATGAACTGTGCATTTTTAGGGACTGGGAGGATACTCTAGTCAGGTTTCACTGTCCTACCCAAAAAAATCTCTTCCTTACTGTAGGAGGCCCTGAATATATGTGTTATAAATGGACGAGGCTTTAAATATATATATATTATACCTGTACTTGAATATCTTTACCCTGACTAGTCCTAGTTATCCTTGATGGGCTGCAGCTGTGATGTTCTTCATTGGGCTGCAGCTGTGGCTTGTCAAGGTAACTGGGATAAAAGGGGAGTGGGCTACTTAGGCAGAACCTTGAAGGAGCTCTGACTAAGGAAGATCTTGATCCTGTGCTGTGAAGATCTGCCGCCCACAACAATGAGAGGTACAGGACTTATGAAATATAATAGCTATAACAACATGGGACTTATTTAATATGCTAACTACAACAATATTGGACTTATGGAATATGTTAACTACAACACCTTACCTAGCCTTCCTTTCTGCATGACAGGATATTGCCCTAGATGGACCTGTTCTACTCCAGTATAGACTACAGTTTTCAGATGCAGTATTTACAAAAAATACTTCTACCCTACAAAACAAGAATTTAAAATGTTTTATTGAAGCATTTGGTTTTATTAGTATTTCCTAAAATGGCAGTATTGTGCTGCAGTCTTTAACCAAACTAGCAAATGTTTCATCAACACTTGATCATTTAAGGCTTCCTTCCTGATGCCTGCAAGTCAGTGGCTGAGACATCTATGGCAGCTGCAAAATATTTCCCTGTCTGCAGAAGAAACAGCATTTCATGGTGCAGGACTACAACTTTGAAAAGGCAGTAACCAGCATGTAGGAATGAACATGTGGGTAACAAGCCATTTGAAACAGATGATGCAGCAACAGAGAAATTGGCTGCATCATCCCTGTAAATATATTTCACTCCTAAGAACTAAGATACTGCAGCCAAAAGATGGGTGTAACCAATTTCAAATGTCTAAACAGACACTGCCAAGATCAGTTTTGATACACTCACATTATTGCAAATAAAACTTCTTAATAATCTCAAATTCAAGCATTTTACAGTCTAAGTTTTTGTACTTGCCTGTAACTGAAAACAGCTCCAACTAAAGTTAGTGAACACTGAGACAACAATCCTACAGAGAAACAAAAAGCTATGTTTAAAATTTAAATTAAACCTAATATATGTCTGAAATTCCAACTTTTAAGCACTGCAGTCCTCTAAGATTGAAAATAGTGTAATTTTAATGGCATGCAATTATCCTATTACTGTACAACAAATTCTAATTATGAATATTTTAAAACAACATTAAAAAAAGCCCTGCACCAAGCTGAGACACAGGACTGACAGAGTCATAAGCCCATTGTTGCCCATTATTTGCCCTCATAAGTTCCTGTTTCCAGCTGCTAAAGTATTTGTTAAAATTAAGTTTACCTTCTCAGCTGCCTTAATTAAGTATTTACTAAAATTGAGTTTACTTTTACAACTGCCTGGTAAATTTGGGGAAATTTCTGAAGAAATGACTGAAATATTTCTAAAACAATATTAGAGCAGAACATTCTATGTCAATTTAAGAAAATACCAGCTGTAACTCATCCATGAAAATTGGTATTGAAATGTGGCAGAAGGCCTGAGTATCGGTTTGTACCTTGCATTATTGCTCTTGTACAGACCCATCCAACTGGACAAAGACAAGCAAGAGGCTTTTTAAAACCTTCCTTGTATATATTCATTCAACAAGGACAGAGATAAATTCTCTCAACACATCTGTCTACACAGAGATAGTTAAATAAATTTGTGGAGCATGGTATTTTAGTATTACAGTGCCAGTTAGAACAAAAACAAGGCACCTTTTTCACAGTACTTTCAACTCATCCTGTGTTGAAACAAACAGGAGGGGTAGAGATACAGGAGAGAACACCAACACACAAGGACAAGACACTTGAACCAGACCTAGAGATTTTGGAATCAGGACTTGAGAAAGGTAAATGTCAGAAATAAGCCAGGACAAGGGAGAAATCAGAAACAAGAGCAGTGATGGATGGAGGCAGTAACGACTGGAGAAGACCTGAAGCTGAAGTAACCAAATCACAAAGAAATGCTGTCAGCAAACAAAACTCACAGGAAAAGTGCCTCCCATGACTCCTTTATTGACTATTCAATGTAATAAAAAATACCAGTGCCTGCAGTTCTAATTTTGACTGAAATGGAGAAATCTATGCCAAAGAAAGAAAAGGCCAAACTGAAGGTAACTTCAACCCTGAGAAGATTATTGTATCCATATAATCGATATTCAAAAGTAATCTATAAAGATAATTGATTTAAACCTAGGAAGCTCTAAGTGGTAAACAGCACAGTAATATTGTCTACTCTGTCAAACCCTCTGAAGTGGGCTAGTGTAACACACCAAGTGTTCAGTGGGTGATTATAATTAACCTACTTACATACATGCATTAGAAAACAACCTTTAACTACAGCACCACGTATTTTAATCAGGACTCTGCCATACTCAGGTTAAAACAAAGAGCTTAACAGTCAGTTAATCAGTGTTCTTTTTCCTCTCCTCATCATTTGATTAGCCTGTGCCTTATTTACTGCACATCACTAAAAACCCTTCCTGAATTATTAACTTCCTCCTGACTTCATCTGCTATGCTCAACACCACCACATGAGAAATTCATTAACACTTACGGTAAAACCTCCACAAGTAGTTGTAGAGAGGGTTTCATGTAAATGGGGAACTGTAGAGAACTTTTTTTAACACTGAAATATCTTAGTCTTGAATATTTAAGTTCCAAACCCATCAGCAATTCATTTTAAAGTACCTAGTTTCACACAATATACTGGTATTCAAATGGTCTCATTTATTTCTGTTACATCTCTGAACACCTAATTCTTTAGCAAAGTAAGTAAAGCCACACATAGAATGGCTAGAAGAAAATTAAGACCACTTTTCCAAAGTAAAGGGAAGGGCTCATCTGCCATCAAAGAACTATAAAACAAGAAAATAAGTCGTGGTCTAGGATGGCTTCTAAACATTTAGTCATGAAACTCATGAAACTATCCTTGGTTGCTTTCGTAATTCTCTGCTGCCTTCACTGCTCACATTGCTGGCATCCCAGAAAGGGAGACAGAGTCTGCTGCACAGACAACAGCCTCCTCACTGAAACTATTCTCACCAGTTCCTAGGGCCAGTACACCAAGGGGCTTGTAAGCAAAGAGGGTTTCTTGTGCAGGAAAAAACTCAACAAAAAAAGCAAACCCAAACCAAAAAAATAAAAATAAAAAAAATCGGAAAGTTGCAGGACTGAAGAACCTTCCATTGAGAGCTGGAATTCAATCTACAGAAGCCTATGTCATGCCACAGTAATGTGTAATGTTGCTTCTCAAAACCTTTAAATAAATAAATACCCATCTAAATTTAAATGGCTTAGGCTGATGATCTATAAAAATATTTTTTCAAGTATTTATGACCTTTTGTGCACTCAAGCACAATTCACAAATGTTAACCATAAAGGTTAATCAAAATATTCCTTTAAAAGGCTGTTAAAATAAAAGGCAAAGGAAGCACAAATAAGGTTAATTTATGCTTTAAACCATGGAAATTCTTCATCAAAATGAGAAGATGAGCTCACATACTTATGAAAAATGACCTAAAATTCCTAGGTTTTCAGAAATTGAACAAACTAGTATTATTATTTTCAAATTTTCCACTGACTGGAAAATTCACCTGAACACATCCCTTCAGAAACATTCAAATGTACATACAGTTCTGAACATAAAAGTGTTGCCATTCTCACTGATATAAAGAAATATTGATATTAGTTATAAAGTTCATTAAAATTTTATTAAATTACTGGACAAGAGTGGAACTGGATTGAAAGCATACAAATAAGTAAAGTGTAAGGAAACAGGTAACTCAAGTGAAAGAAAAGGGACTTATCCATTCAATTTAACTTCCCTGCTTAAATGGAGAACAGGACTCGGCTTACTAAACAAAAACATCTCATGAAAAGATGTTGTCTTCTCTCCTAAAATTACTAAGATGTAAGAGACAGGGCTTGGAATGATACCCTTGAGTATTCTGCTTCTGGAGTATTTGACCTGTTCCACCTCAGCTCAAATATCTGAATTTGCCCACAATTTCTTGAAAAACAGATGAAAAAAATCATACTGAAACTTTACACTATGTCAAAAAGATGTCATTTCCAGTATGGACTGAAAGATGTAGCCATGACAAAATTTCACAGCACAAAAGAAATACTGAGAGCAAAGAAACCTTCTTAACCATTAATTAGCAATACATTCTCTTTTACTTTCTTTGCCCTCCACACTTTCAGTCTTGTGGTTGATGTTCTTCTACAGAGAGATGGAGAAGGAAAGAAGGCAAAAGAAAAATAAGTAAATCTCCTTGAATCTTATGTCTGAAAAATCCCCAGAACTTTTGTTTATAGACAGAGAACATCTGCTACATCCACTATTATAAAAAAAGGTTTTTCTAAAAGCTATTTTAAACTTAAGAAGAAAAAAAAAATAGACATAACTAACAGATGAGAAAAAAAAACAACCCAAGAATCAGGACATCAAGTTCAGTCATGCCCTTTACTTCTTTCATTAGTACAATCCTACATAGGTAGATATGAACATTACCTATACTGCCTACCATAAAAGACTGAAACAACAAGAGCAACAGGAAGAGAAAAGCTGGACCTAGCACAGATAGGCCATAGACTCCTAAGCAGCATTTGAGGGAAGAAACTTCCTCATATTTTAATTCCAAAAAAAAAGGCCTTCCAGCTGTGAATATCACTAAGCATAAAGAGAAATTTTCCTCCTGCATTCAAGGAGTTTGAGATCTCTACAGAAGGGACTCACATACTCTTCTTGCCCTACAGGTCACCCCATGCATCTGATGGAAAAAGGACAAGAAAGCAGCTCAGGAGGCTGTTGCCCTTTGTCAGGCAGCAAACCTGTGCTGTATCACTGCTGCAGCTCTGGAACTGAACGAGCATCCTCTCCTCTGGTCCAGGTCAGAATTAGATCCATGTCTATTTTACGACTGTGACACACAGGAATAGTTGTCAGAACAGCAACTGAAACAGACTTCTTTTTCTGCCAACAGTGCAGCTGAAGTCAAAGTTGCTTTGGGGTTTTGATTTTGAGGAACAATGACTTAAAGATCTTATCCTACTCTCTTTTTTATATAATAATGACCAAAAAAAATCCTGCGATCATGCCCTTTGCTGTTACACCATGTATAATGTAATAAGTGTGTATCAACATACAAATGCTGCAAAGGAATGTATGAAACATAGGGCCTACCTGATGGTTATCAGCCATTTGAGTGTCACAGAATGCAAAAAGATCTGGTCCAGCAACAATTACCTGCTGCTATTATTTCATGTGTGTACCAGTGGTACAGCCAGGAGAAACAGGAGGAGTATCGAGGATTACAGAGCAGTGATAAAGCACTCTGGAACACAGGCAGTTTTCACATCAATCTTCCCAGTTAAAGGGAAGGGTTGGAAAGGGCCAACTGCATCAGGAGAATCAATAAATGGTTACAGGACTGTACCACATGCAGAGGTTTGGCTACTTAAGACCATGGGGCTGACTTTGAAAAACTAGTCTGCTGGGGCACTGCTGGGGTTTATCTACCAGAGAAAGGGAAGAGTAGCCTTGGACACAGGTTTGTCAAGCTGGTGAAGAGGCCTTTGAACTACAGTTGCCAGGAGGCATCAGAAAAATGTGGTAGGATGGCTTCTGTGACTGAAGTGTTAGAATGGAAAGATACAGGGTCTTCAGGAATGATAGGCAAGGCAAAAAGGAGGGGATATCACCTTCCATATCAGTAACCAGCATGGAGCTCCACCTGGGGATGGATAAGAGAGAGCTTATGGATCAGGATTAAAAGGAGGGCAGGAACAGGTGTCATTATAGTGGGTGTAACCTGTAAGACTGGGCAGATAAGGTGCCCTTGAAGGACAGACAGGAGTGCCTTTAAATTCACAAATCCAGGTCCTCATGGAGGACTTCAACTATCCCAGTATCTGTTGGAGGGATAACATGGCAGGGTTCCTGGAACGCACTGATCACAGCTTCATTCTGCAAGTGCTAGAGAAGCAAACAAAGAGGGGCAGTGGACCTTGTTCTCACCAACAAGGAGAGGCTGGTGGAGAATATGAAACTTTAGGACACCCTTGGCTCCATAGAAGAGTTTAAGATCCTTAGGGCAAGGAGGGTGGACAGAAAGCTTGCTGCCTTAAGGACTTCAGGAAAGCAGACTTTGGCCTCTTCAGGGATCTTCAGTCTCTGTCTTAGAGTAGGATATAGCCCTGAAAAGAAGAAGGGTTTAAGAAAGCTCTTCAATACTCAAGGATCACATTTTCCAAGTTCAGAAGAGATGCATCCCAACAGAGAGGAAGTGTGGCAGATTTGCCAGGAGACCCGCATAGATGAAAAGCAGCTTCTGGACAAACCCAAACTCACTCAAAAGAGAAGCCTACAGAGGACTGAAGCAAGGATAAGGAGCTTGGCAGAAATACCATATGAACAGCCACAGGCAAGGAAAGCTAGGGCCCTAATGGAATAATCTGGCCAGTGATGCCAAGCACAACAAGAAAAGTTTCTTTGGATATGTCAAGAAAAAAGAAATACTAGAGAGAATGTGGGCCCTCTCCAAAAAGAAAAGAGTGACCTAGTTACCTGGGATATGGAGAAGGCTGAGGCACTCAACCACTTCTGTGCCCTGCTCTTCACCAGCAAAAGCTCCAGCCACACTACCCATGTCACAGAAGACAAAGGCAGGGACTGGGAGAATGAGAAACCATCCACTGTAAGAGATGAGGGTCAAGACTACCTAAAGAACCTGAAAGTGCACAAGTCAATTGAATCTGATGAGAGACAGGCAAGTCCAGAGGGAACTGGCAGGTGAAGTGGTTAAGTCACTACCCCCAAAAGAAAAATAAATTATGAAGCTATTATGGGGGAAAAGAAACAACATATCAGAATCCCTAGTAGAAGCTTAGAGATCAAATGGGATTAGGAACAGCAGACTGAAACAAAGTCCTACACCAACTTGACAAAAAAATAAAGTCCTGGGTTATCTTTACAGAGAATACTGGTAAACAAGCAAATCCTTAGCCTGATTAGAAAACTTTACTTAGGACTGGTATTGTACATGAATACAGTCTTACACAACAATCACAAGCCTTTTCATACATATATTGTTCTTATAGTAATGAGAAGTACCTGAAGATTCAATTTTTCCTTTTAAGTTATCCTATCTAAACATTAAAACTTACTCTCTTATTGGCCACTAGGACGAAGATGTTAAGACTTGAAAGAATTATCCTGTTTTATTCTTTGATACCCGACAATAATGATATTTTGCATTCATTACAGACACAGCTAATTTTGCATTCCTAATCTTTACAATCATTAACAAAAAAAAATTTCTTGTGAATGTACTTCTCTGCAGCCTCCCCACACTGAACAGCAATACTTTCCAAAAGCTGCTCTCAATAAACACCTAAATAAAGGCTAATAACTGCTTATAAGAGTAGCTTAATTTATGTTCAAACAATCGAGTGTTCATTTTTTGTCCACCACTCTCATTCAGATTAAGGAATTGCATAAAAGAAATTATTTTTAAAATTCCCTATTTTACATGGTCAAAAGAGGTCATCTCTGGAGAGATTAGCACACCAAGCATGCTAATAAAACAGTACATCTGATAAGTAGCCTTTAGAAACTCTTGTGGCAAGCCAGCCAAAGAAATCATAGCCAAATCATCTTTGAGAAAAAGCTCCCTGTGATGAAAGCTACAGAAATCCTTCCTTTCCCTTTATTCCATATCACACTACACTATTGCTGAGATTAACAAATAGGAAAATAAATAAATAAACAAACACAAAACAGGCGTGACAGGCAGAATGCAATCTTTAAAGAAGCAGTCAAGTCCTCCTCTTCTACTTCCTTTTCACAGTGCCTTCATCATGGCAGATTTCAAGTGATTTTGTAGGCTGTGTGTGATGAGGTGGTTTTATCTGCATTGGCCAAGTACTGACCACAGCCCTGAGCACTACTGAAAAAAACAAATAGCATTTTGCAAATAAAACTGGACCTCTTAACCTCCCAAGGGTGGTGATTTCACTTTCCCTAAAATTATTGTGAAATATATGGAGTTTAGCTTGTGACTCGAGATACTATGTAAGATTAAATTACATTCAAGGCAATGCAATTTTTTTTCTTCCTTCATACTAGGAGTTATTTATTTTGTGGGTATAAAGATAAGTTTACTTTCCAAAGAAAAGCATGTATGGAAGTAGTTTTAATATCTACCTTTCTCCTTTCAATTCCCATTTACTTCTTGACACAATGCATGAGTACACAGAACTTGAAAGTGGAAGTGATGGAGGACAATTCTTGATATCAGTTACCAATCTCCACATCCATTCATAGCAATACAGATACATAACTCCAAAAAGGCATTCAATTGTTATTCTATGTTACACCTCCACTGTAACATGAAAAACATTTATCATGTTCCACACAAAATAGTTGATACATTCTATCCTCTCCCTTTTGGAATGCTTTGGAGCTTTTTACAATTACCCTCGACAGCCAAGTCCACAGATGTATTTTTCTTGGAAATACACTGAGCTGTTTGTTCCAAGATCAGTAACACAAGCTCTACATTAAAAAAAAAAAAAAAAAAAAAAGTTGGATGAACTTATTTTACAAAGCAAGCAAAACCTCAGACTTTAACCTTAAAGTTGCAGGAGATGTTTGCTCTAGGCAATCTTCACTGTCTGAAGAGAGGTAGAGTGTGTGCATGCAAAAAGCATAAAAATAATTGCGCCATAATTATGTTGAGCTACATGGGTACTCTGTAAAGTAATTAACATCAGGACAAGCTTAAAATCAAAATTATTTAAAACTTAGCATGGTAACTCTGATGTAAAGAGAAGAGATTTTTTTTCAACATTTTTCTCTTCCTGGAGATTCATCTAAAAACTGAGTAGAACAAGAGTTAAGGTGCCTTACATTTTAATTATTTGTTTGGTTCTTTAATCAGAAGCTAAATAATTCAAAAGAAATCTAATCTTGCAGTTTGGAATATAGCATTTCTTTAATGTTTGTCCTCCTATCTCTCTCCTTCCCATGAAGTGAAACTGAAAGGTATCACATGTAAAAAACACTTTCTCAATGTATGACGACATAAAAACAGCTGTCAAAACGACGGTATTAGAACTTCAGGAAGACAGAAAACAAGGTAAGACATTTGCACAAATGCTAAGAATACCTGTGGTTTTAATGATCCATTCTACTTATTGCAAAGATTTTAAAATGTAAATGGCTTCCCCACAGAGAAGCTATTCCACATCTGCTTGTGGTGCCTATTCACTCCTACTCTGTGTGCAGCCAACAAATAGGAATGTAGCTACTGGCACGGTAAGTCTTAATTCTATTTCTTCTACTATCTCTTATTTACTAAATGTCATTAAACAGTTAAAAGTGAATTATCAAAATAAACTTTCAGAATTAACACATAAAGTGCATATAGAACTCAACATTTTTATGCAAGAACTTGTTTGAGCAGGTAGACTACAACCCCTCAACTAAATCACAATCAGGAGTCCTCACTGCTAGGGAAGCAGACTATTTTCATATGGACTTTATAAGCCAGTTTAACAACAACTGGGGATTTAAACTTGATTCAATACACTAGCATATATTTTGCAAAATGCTACAACAAAAATCTGATTAATTTCAGAATACTTGGAGACCACTGGAAAATGCTTTAATTAGTATCATACTACTAATATTTTTAAAGGCTATTAAATGAATGTGTGTCTTTCAATGGAGAAAAATCTGGAGGAATCTATGAATCCATGGGAGGAAATCTATATAGATTTTCCATTGTAAGTAAGTTCAATAACTTTTCACCTTAAAAAAAAAAAAAAAAAAAAAAAGATGTGAAAGGGAAGGCTAAATGGGAAGAACTCCAAACTGCACACACTTCTGCAAGCATCAAACCAAACAAGAGGAAGTGGTTCTGTAACCCCATCCACAAAAAGGCATCAAGTCATGCTTTTTGTCTTTTTGTCTGCACTTTAGTGAACAAGTTTGAAGGCTTGGACTTTTCTTAGTTTAAGAACTACCCACACTTATATGGAAGTTACTCATTTTATGTCTCCAACAAAAAGATTATATTTCAAACTCTGTTAAGCTCAGCTGCTTTGTTAAGCAAGACTGATCATGCTGTTGCAGTAGAGAAATAATCTTCTGGTTAACCAAAAATATTTTACAACATTTTAAGATGGAACTAAATATGGACAACAGCATAAGAAGTTGATTAAGACAGACCATTATGAGTTCCATTGTTAAAGCCTGGAATAATTCACATCCTGTATTCTTTAAATTATTCTATGTTTCATAGAATCTTGGAACAGGTAAGGTTGGAAGGACTTTGAGTGGGTCGCCCGGTCGAACCTCCCTGCTCAAGCAGGGTCATCCTAGAGCACAGGGCACAGGATTGTGTCAGACAGTTCTTGAGTACCTCCAGTGATGGAGACTCCACAACCTCTCCAGGCAATCTGTTCCAGTGTGAGGTGCCTGCACAGTGAAGAAGTCCTTCCTCATGTTCAGGTGGAAGTTCCTGTGCATCAGGATTTTTTAAAAATGTGTTCTCTTTCTACCACACAGTTAGCAATCAGAACTCTTTACTGAAACCATTTTAGTTGTCTGAGGAAGTAAGGCTTAAGCAAACATTTTGTTTCCACCAATCATTCTTCCCAACAGCAAGCTTTAGAGAGTTGGAGATTTCAGAGTTACAAAGCTCCTGAAAGTTTCAGGAAAATGGAGAGCTGAGCAGAACAAGTTCAAAAGAACCAGTCTGTTGTCCCACTAGAAACACTGTGCTACAAGTTCAACAATTCCCAGCTCCTTACAGCCTGCTGGCTGACCTGTGCTCACGTGCCTCCTTTGTGCTCTTACTGCCTTTGAAAGGCATTTACCACTCAAGTTATTTTCCCCCACAGAACATTGCAGGGGAACAGAACAAGTTATTTTCCCCAAGAGTGACCTAGAGTAAGCTCATGTGCATGTTGAGATTTAGTACAGTTTGGGATGCAGGACACATCCCTAAGAAACCAGACATTACTTTGTTCTCCTGCATAAGTTTTTCTCTTTTATCCTAATAGGATTGCTTTGCTTCAAATCAAAGCACTTTCCCAATGATGCAAGAATTTCAGAAGTGGGGTTTCTTTTCCCTTTAGCCTTGACTGCACGAGCCATGTACTATTGCACACAAGATGGAGGGAGAGAAAAAATATGAACATTCCCTGTACTTGGTCCCCAAGATGAGCAGGTTAAGGGCCATTCCATCCAGGCACACAAGCATTTTTAACAAAATGAGTGCATTCTCATGGCATTGCAAGATAAACACAAAAGCACCATAATGGATTAAAGAGATGTTTCATTAATAATGGTCCAACTGTGTCCATCAATACATCCACAGAAGTTGAACTATACGGTGAGAAAACAGCTGGTCTAGAATATACCAGTAACTAACAACTTGCAATCTTTTGCAGACAGAAAGGCAGCTGAAAAAATAAAAGAATACTGAATAATCATGACAAAACAATTAGTCTTTATTTTCTGTATTTTCATTCTAAGCAGTTAAAAAACACTCTATGAACAACACAGCTCCAAAGTCTGATTTTTATTCAAAATTTATCCTCAACTTCAAAATGCTTTTCAGTTATTTTTGCAGATTGGTTAGAGAGAAAGAAAACACATTTTCAAATTCTGCACAGCTTTTAATATTTGGTAAAATTCCAGTGTATGCAGAATTTATGAGAGGGAAGCAGACTGTGCCTAAGTTTTACTAGCTGAAATGGGGAAGGTAGCTTAATTAAATTTAAATACATAAATATAGGAACAGTATGGGATGTGAAATTCATAGTGTGGCACTTCTTCCTTATTAGCAGCTCCTCTATACACACTTGTATTGCAGCAAATCTCAAGAGCCTGCTTTGTGTGAAGTACCTTGTGTTCCCTGCATCTGCCATCGAATAGGAGTTACTATGCAAAATTAATATATACTATCTAATTAGTATATACTGACAACCCTAATACACAGATTAAGATACCCTGTCATAACTTGCTTGCAACTCCAGAACTTAACAGTATTA
The DNA here is from genome assembly GCA_024865655.1 of Emberiza elegans. Taxonomy (NCBI): domain Eukaryota; kingdom Metazoa; phylum Chordata; class Aves; order Passeriformes; family Fringillidae; genus Emberiza; species Emberiza elegans. The sequence goes on along the minus strand of JALJVW010002597.1, from coordinate 17,894,703 downwards.
TTTTCAAATCCTAGCGTTGAAGATGCAGTGGACAGGCAAAAGGGCACTTTTAAGCCTCGCCAAATAAATGCTGAAGTGAGGAAGCTGCAGTTCCACATTAGCTCATGCCATTTCTCTGCTGCCAGGATCCCAGCCCTCTCACCCCACCCCAACCACAAAGTCAGGACTTCTCCCTTCGCCACAGCTGCAGGCCACACGTGCCTGTGCAGCTGAGCTGGGCTATTTCCATGTTCAGCTCGCCACAGAATAACTCTTGTGCTCTTCTCCACTCCCATAAACAAATGAATGGTGCTCAGAAGCTACACACCAGGACCAAAACAAAAGGGATGAGGCTGTGCAGGTGAGAGTGGCAGAAAAGGGGAGAACAGGGCAGGACCAGGAGAGCCAGTAGCAAGTTCTGCTTAGGCTGCTACTAGAACACAAGGCAATTCCACCAAATCCCCCTAAGCCTCACGGGACTTCTTATATTTAGACTATATCTATAGGAACTGTAAGGACTATTAATACAGAATCACAGGATGGCTTGGGTTGGAAGGGACCTCAAAGATCATCAGGTTCCAATGCCCCAGCCATGGGCAGGGCACATTGCACTAGACCAGGCTGCTCAGGGCCCCACCTCACCTCGAATACCTTCAGGGACGAGACATCCACCACTTCCCTGGGCAACCCGTTCCAGGGCTTCACCATCATCTCTATTCAAATATAAAAGTAGGTTTTCATATTTATCCATTACAGATTAAAACTATATACTTTGTAAAATGTTTCATTGTGTAATTTTATTCTTATTTCACTTGCTCAGACATATTTTATAAGACACCCAATGATCAAATCCTTAGTCTCTCATCTCATCTTCTAAATCTTGGTCTTCTAAATCTGTTTTAGATCAGTCATCCCTAATGTGAATAAGTATCATGAATAGAAAGGAAGAATTCCTATGGAAATAACTATATAAATAAAACAATACAGGGACATTATTGAATAATTTTTTTAAGATCAATTGCATTGTCCCTCAAAAACCACAGAAGATAAAAATAGCAAGGCTTCATGCTTTTCTTGGTTTTGCAATAAAACTGTACAAAGGGAAAGACTCACAAAATCCAAGAATTCAAGGATCTTAACCTCTTTAAACTAGTATTGTCCCACAATGCTGTTTGAATTCATTTCATTAAACATGCAAAAAATAGTAGTATGTTTGATAACATTCATACTTTTAAATGAAATTAAAGGTTTCCATTTGCCTAAACTGGACAACAAATAACTCATGACTTCCTGGTTCACTCTCACTTCTTGATGGCTCAGCCTTTATTTTTACTGCCACATTTCAAAAGACTTCATTATATGCTATAGTCTGTCCAGACATCAAAAGGAATTCATCTTGTTAGACATTCAAGTAAATACCCAGCTATATTAGCCAAACCAATTGAAAATGGCTATTGTGTGGGGTACATAAATGAGGTAAGTAAAATTTAAGACCAAAAGCAACATCAGAACTCTGGCAGAAAGAAATTTCTCACTTCTTAACACACTAGAACACAAGCCCTGAAGAATAAAACTAAAAACCTTTAAAACACTTCAACTACATGCAGGTATTGACAGGTGATTGAAAAGCTGCGTAACTTAGTTCCTTGTTCTGTTACAAACAGTGACCTCCTCAAAGCCAGTATCCAGGCAGCATTTTGAAACAAGCCCCTTGCAATGACAATCCTCCAAGAGTTCAATACAAACCAGACTCTGGAGTATCAGTCTGCCCTAAGGGGGAAGGTGACTGTTGCTATTTGCAGCTTCAACAACACAACACCTAACACATTTTACTTTGACAGCTGAAGTTGCCAATGAAGTGTGCTAAAGAAAATGCAATCAGGCTGCAAAAATGGAGAAAAGCAAAGTGTGTTTGTTTAAGGGATGGCAGAAAAATTACACATCCAGTATGCAAGACAATTATGTATTACTTAGAAGTTTCAAATACTAGAGAAAGCAGTATTCATTTCAGGAAAAAAGAAAAAGACAATATTGGTTAATGACAAGCAATAAACTTCCTACAGCAAGCTAAAGAATATAATGCAACAGAATTATATTGGGCTCTGTGCTGCTGTGTAAAACAGATCCTGCCATCCACAGATGTAACCTGCAGCACCTGAAGATCCACTGACTGCACTAAGACCTGGGGCAGACAGAAACTTACCCATGCTCAAGGAAGCCAAAAATAAAATTTGGAATGAGAAAAAGAGCCAACAAAAACAAACAGTATAAAGATTCAGCATCAAGTGGTAAACAATGATTATAGAAACAATGATACATTTTCTGCAATGGCTACGTTATTTCAAGTATTGTTATTGTCAAACTTAAAAAGGAATTTAAAAAAAGTTTGCGACCATATCTAGGCCTTCAAGGATTGACTCACTTTATATCCAAGCTTAAGTTCAACCTGACTTTTTTGTGGGAATGTATTTTTCCATTGCTTATTATTGTTGTTCTTCTAGTTTTGTTTTGGGTTGTGTTCTTCTTTTAAATACTTATTATTTTTCATAATACTCCTACTGACTATATCCTACTGACTAATTTCAGTTCTGTGCCAGCAACATTATCTTTCTTACTGTTCTCCAACTATGACAAAAACTGAAGAGAACAAAGCCACACAGTACTATCTACAGAAGAAAAAAACCAAACCAAAAAAACACCAAAACCAACCAACCAAACAAAAAAAAAAAAAACAAAAAATAAAGCATGTTTATCAGAAGCCTCATTGCAGCCCCCCATAAAACAACTGGAAACAATTCTCTCCATCAGGAATCTGTTTTCAGATGAAAAACATTCATATGCTTCCAATCTTCATTTCAGACCTTGAGGAGTTCATGCCTCATTCTGATATGCCACATAATATGTATCTGTAGGACTGATAGTGGGCAGGCAATTGCATCTCTCAGAAGAGCATTCAGCCACAAACAGTTAGGCATAGGATTCCTTGTAATATATTAGGACTGGAGCTTGTCTAAAAAGAGATCACAAGGTAAAAGCTGATTAATCAAGATCTGATTCATTAAAAATATACTACAGAATTTGTGATCAAAATGCTAGAAGTTGAAACTAAAAACACTTACCTAAAGAAACAGGCAGGAATTATGGCATACTTAGAACTAATTAATTTCACTAAGGCTGTTCAAGATTCAAGTCTACAATGACTTCATCAAAATAAAGGCTCTACCCAATTATCACCAATCTGGCCCAATAAAATAATCAGCATGATGTTTAAATGACTATGAGAGCATGATGACTGCACAACACTTAGAAGAAAAACAGTTTTTGAAAAAGACCTTTTATTATGTTTATTAACAAGAACTGTAAAAGTAAAACAAACACAAAATGATCACCAAAGCCAGTATTATCTGTAACATGAAAAAAATATACATGTTCCATAATTCTTATGTCAACAAGTTAATATCGTTCTTGAAAACTCTTTGCTAATGCAAAAGCTATCAAGTTCTGGGTTCTCAGTTGCTCTTTAAAGACTTCCTGACTTTATGCTTAAAATTAAAAAATATTTGTAATAGCCAGTGTCACAGTCAACTTAGAGCTAAAATTCAAGCTGTGTTTTTGACTAATGAATCACCTCAAAAAGTCATTCCTACAAGAAGGGTTTCACCCTTATTTTACCTGACTATATCCCCTGGAAACCAAGTACAACAAAAAGAAAACATGACCACTTAAAGAGAGAGGAGATGAATGACCAGAAGAGTAATCATCATTATTCTCAAAAAACTGGGACAGCTTTCTTGCGGTAAAAGAAATTGTAGAAAACCAAGACTTTAATTATTTAATTAAGCTGATATATTGCTGAACATGAATAAAAAATTAAGTCATTTTTACTGAATTGCCTATTCGAGATGCAATTGAGGAAATGAAGACCAAGTGGAAGGAACAATCCTTAACAGAAACTACACCTGACTCAAAAGTTTACAGCAGAAAACAGATGGGAGGCTAGCAATGCCTCAGCAGAAAGCAAGAAATATTGCTTGCACCCTTTTCAACTCTCCCTTGGCAGCAGGTGATACCTCTTCTTGGAGAAAAGATAATAGGTATAAATCAGAACAAAGGTCCATCTATGTAGCCATTTTAAGGAAGATTCCAAAGGGGAAAAAAAGAGAAGTGAAAACTACAATATTATCCTTTAAGCATTTTTGGGTTAGTAAATAACATTGTGAAGTTAAGTACAATAATTCCTGACATTAATATTCCTGTGATGATCCAGTTCCATAGGGCTAAATAACCAGCCAGGTTACAGGGTAGAGAGGAGAGAAGATAGGATTGATCAAAGCAGGAAGTATGTTCATGAGAAAACTGAAAAGGTATCATGACGCTCTAACTTCCTGCATTTTTCTTCCTAATTCTGAAGTGCAATCCATTTTGAGAAGACAAATAAGACAAAATTGAAAAGGCTTTGGTTTTGAACACAGAATAGAAAGCATATTTAGATGAGCAAATATTTGCAAATGAATAGAAAGATCATCAACAAAATTATTTGGGCATGTAATTTTGAGGGAAAAGTTGCAAGTACATCTGATTAAATGCACTGGGTGTATTACTACTTTCAGACCATAATGACTTGCTAATGGATTGATTACAAGTTTTTCATATGCCACAGCTGAAGACTAACTAAATACCCCATGCACAAAGAAACATCTTGGAAATGCCAGGGAGTGGCACCACTTCTGTTATTATGTCTCTGAAAAGCTCAAAATTGCAGTTCTTCCTGGAAAGAAACAAAATGAGCCGAACCAGAATTTTATTTGGAATGAAGTACAAAATGAGATCTGGAAAATGCACCACACAGACTTCAGAATACTCAGCTATTTGTCAAGGACAATACCCTCTTAAGTTTCACTGACTAGATCAGAATATAAAACATTTCAGTTCAAGAGAATGGAAACAAGTAAACAGAGGACTCTATTGCAAGAACACCAAACCTTGCAATAAAAGTAGCAAAACCAACCAAAGGAGCGAGACAGTAAGAGGGCTGCAGTTGTTGGATGTGAGTCAGCCCACTAGACCCACCAGTGGGTGATGCTGAAGCTCTGAAAAGCACATAGCTAAGGAAAAGTCTATTTATTCACTAACAGTTTATCAGAGGAGAAAAAGAGAAGGAGAAACAAAGTTGGGCTTTGCTGGGCTCACATGCGAAAAACTTATCACATTCTATTCAAGGAATAAAAATAAAAACTATGTTTTAATCTCTGTTTTGAATTTAAAAACCCACCCTTTGTCAAAACCCCTACCTACTAGAACCTTCCTACAATTCACAAAACCCACATACTTCAAAACTAGTAAACAGAAGAGACAAAGCCATGAAAATACTTGAAATTTTTCATCCCTAAATTCCATAAAGGAGAAGATACCAACATTGGCCTGGACCAAAAATCCTGCTTATCCTAGTGCAAGGGCCACAATGCTTAACAGAACTACTTGTCCTCCCTTTTTCAACATTTACTTTCCAGAGAAATTTTTTTTTTCTTCCAGAGATAGGTTCTGAATGTTTAGTCTGTGGCTGTGGACATTTTACATATTTAAAGACTAACAGAACAAACCCAGTATCTCAATTTTTTGTTTTCTTGGATTAATACATAACCCACCTCCTTTCCGACCACAGTAGCCTTTAGTGGCGCAGGGGACAGCCATATAGGACAGTAAAGCAGATTAAATCTATCTTTGCTACTGGAAAAATGAGTATTCCCCTCTTCCTGGCTTGACACTGCTGACCCCGCTCTGTGTACTTGCTCTGGCACTCATCTGACCACACAATAAGATAATTCAATTTGCTAATCCAAGGGAGGAAGGGGGAAAAAGAGAGCAAAACAAAAAGAAAAGAAATAGTGTTCTCCTGGGTTAGTGGAGTGAATTAACTACTCATGTACTTCGTAAACTACCAGAGTCACTGCAACAAAGCAGTGCAGCCATGCTGTACCAAACCCAAGGAGAAGGGAGTAACTGGAAATACTCCACACAGAGCCATTAAGCTAGCAGAACAACTAGTCAGTCTCTTTAATATCCACTCCACCCTTACTTCTACCCCATAATCTAACAGCTGGCAGAACACACTTCAAATTTCAGTGATGCAGCACTGAGTACATTCCCAAACATAGATCTCCCCATCTGAAATCTAATTACATCAGCAATCTACTAAAATATAATTGTGGCTTTTATTTGAAACCTCCTAGGACAAGCTGCTTTTGACATATGATAAAAAACTATATGCATACCAATTTAAAATATAAGGGTTTTCTGAAGGTCAAACACAATTTTAACTAAAAAGATCACTCTACCCACAAATGCACCTGTAGAATAAAAACAGCCTCCCAGCTTTTTGGTGTTAGAGTTAGAGAAAGTAACTACAAGACAGAACTAGGCATTTGCAATTTATTTTAGTATTTTTGAATATTTTTTTGAATGTACAACTGTACAACAGACACACATGAAGTTGTTTAAACAACCCTCTTCCCACCCTTATTTGCATGCATTCTGTTACAGTTTAAGTCACCTAATCACACGCTACTTTTCCCCACGACACCTGCCCCATTCAATATCCTAGCTGGACTGTGATCCAGGGAAACGAGCACTGAGCACTGAAGGAAGCTGCTCTCAGTAGAGCAGTCCCTCGAAAATGCATGGATACACACACGGATCAATACTGGAATGGAAGACGCGCAGGCCTTGGGTGAGAGCATTACAGACCTACGGACAATGGAAGGTCCCCACAGGCTCAATCAGCACAGCGAAGATGTGCACCTTAGAGGAGACACACACATCCCACCCCAGCTGCCAGCCAGCAGACCTGGAGCTCCGTCCCTCAGTCACAAACAACTTCCTTTTCTCAAATTTCAGTCTCTTGGTCACAAGGCAATCAATTTTTACTACATTATGCATATTCTTCAACAGGGGGAAGTGCCATTCTGTTCTTTTACAATCTCACAAGTGCTAGAAGCAGAGAGAATTTACTTGTAGAAAACCTCCTGTATTCCATATCTGATGCCTCAGTTCAGAATTTTCTAAAGGAAAACCAGAATTTCACAGCTTTTCTTTGCTTTCTAGCTAAAGTAAAAACAATCTGTTATATCTCAGTTCCATTCTGCCTGCAAAGCTAAGAAAAGCAGTACTAACATGGAAACTGTCCTGAATCAAGGAGATACTATGGTATCAATATACATTAAATACCTTCTCCCTGCAATGCTAAGAACTGGAAATGGTACTGCAAAATCCATTTTTGCAACTTCTCATGCCTTGGGTTTCATTCCAGGTATTTGAGGAAGCTCCCAAGCTCTCACCTACAACTGAACATAGACTTTTCCAGTTCATTTTCATAAGCTGGAGCTTTTCTGGCTTGTATGTTATCACCAGACTTTTTAAAAAATTTTGCTTGCCAAGTCCATTACAGCGGATGAAACTCAATATAGAAATGACCCATTGTTTTTTTCAAAAGTCAGATTAGACATGGGAAATAGTCATATGTCAAAACCACTCCCCAAACAATGCACTGTCATGCCAAAGTTTGGTAACAACTTAGAAGGTTTCTCTTCAAAAGAATTAAAGAAAGCATTTTAATCTGATCCATTTCAAATAACTTCAAGATTCTTGAGATTTTGACAAAATTCCTTGTATCCCCAGCTGCACTACTCTCTCTATTCAGCCAGCCTTCCTAACCTCCATCAGACAAAGGGAAAAAAAAAAGCCAACAAGAACAGAACATTTACATGAAGGTGGAAAAGCATTTTAGAAAGTGATAATCAAAGAGTGAAGGGAGATTCTTTGCAATGTTTTTGTTTAACTTTTTCCTCATTAAATAAAATTGAAAGTTGAGGAGCTTCCATATCAGCAGACTTTAGCAAGACAGACTTCTCAGCATCTGGACATAAAGTAATTCCCAGAGGAAATTAATCATAGGAAATCACAGCACATGTAATCATGTCTCCTCCGTTCAGTTTACAAAAACTGTCCCATCCCACACATCATTTCGCAGATGCAAGCCCAGGGCCAAGAACGCTGTCACAAAGCATTGAATGGCATTCCAAAGGAGAAAAGATGATCACCGCAGCGCTAGAACAGGCTTTATTCTTTCAAAGTACTTAAATATTTTATGAGTACCTTTGCTTTCATAGGGAAGAAAATAATTTCCTCCAAGTGCAGATCAGTGGATGCTATCTAATCTCCTGTCACAATAACGCAATCCTTATGTACACACAACTCATCAGCATAGCATCTACATCTTTTTTTTTTTTTTCCATCAAGCCACGAGCACTGATGGGCTAATTGTCGGCTTATGCTGAAAAAGCGCTCAGCGGGGCCAGTGGCGCTTGCTGTGCCCGCCCGGCTCCCGGCCCCGCTGTCCGGCGGCCCCGGGGCGCAGCGGGGCCCGGGGAGCGCCCCCGCCCCGCTCCGCCCCTCCCGCCCGCTTCCTCCGCTTCGACGCCGCTTTCTGCTCGAAAATCGCCATCGGGTTTTTGTTAGCGCAGTAACCCGTTCGTCCCCACGGCGGGCACACAAAGTGGGCCCCGGCTGCTGCTCGCCGCCGGGGACAAAAAACCCTGATTTGATGTTTTTTTCCCGGGAAGCGCCTGGAAAAAGGAAAAGCTCACGCCTTCGGGAGGATATTTTCGGAAGCAGGGGACCTGACTCGTCGGGTGGAAATACGCAATACGAGAAAAGGCGAAACCCGCAGATTTTCTCCATCACCCTTTCACAGAAGACATTATTTTAAGGAGACGGGGAAACGCCGCATCCCAGACGAAGGGCGTCACTGATTTTTAAATCCGGAGAAACACGCTGCCTCCAGCCCCGGGGCAGGCAGTGAAAGAAGGTCACCCCAAAATAAATTAAACCTCTGGAAACGTCTCCGCAGGAACCGCGGAAATCCGCCCGCGGCAGGGGAGGCTGCGCAGCCCCGGGGCTGGCTGGCTGGGTGGGTGTGCCGGGGGCGCCCCGCGGGCGGAAAGGGGCAGGGAGACGCGGGCAGCGGGATCCAGCAGCACCGAATGCCAGATGTGGGATGCCGTCCGCGTCCCGCCTGAGGCAATGCCCCCCGGCACCGGCGATCGCCCCGCGCTGACGAGGGGAAAGGGAGGCGGGGGCGCGGAGTCAGCTCCGGGCCCGGCGGGGACGGGGGAGGGGGCTATGCCCACACCGTGCTGCCTCCCCCTCCGCCGGCCGCAGCCCGCCCGGGTCCCGGCGGGCGGGTACCTCCTGACACAATGGGCACCGGGCGGACCGCGGCCCCTTTCCCCGCCACGGCTCCCGCCCGACCCGCAGGCCAGGGCGGCGGCGGCAGCAGCATCACCCTCACTCACCCCTCCGAGGAGGCTCGCGCGCCGGGGAGGGGCCGTCGCTAGCGGGTGCTCAGCGGGCCGGCATCCCGCGGGATGCGGGAGCGAGGGCGGAGCGCTCGGTGTCCCTCTGGCAACGGCCCCGGCGTTATTCCCTGCACATAGGCACCGCGGCACCGCGCCGCACTGCGCACGCGCCGGGGCCCGGCGGCGGCGGGGCCGCGTGCGCCTGCGCCGCCCGCAGACAATAGCGCTCTCCGGGCTGCGGGCGCTCCCCGCGCGGGCGATGGCGGGAGGTAAACGGCGCTTCCCGCCCCGATCCGCCCCGGCCGTGGTGGGACCGGCGCTGAGCCCGCCGCAGGCCCGAGGGCGTAGGCGGACGAGCTGTGCTGTGCGCAGGCGCGACTGCGACCGCGATCCACAACAAAGGGGAGACGGGTTGCGGCGACCACCCTTTCCCGGTTGCCGGGGGTGGGCGTTGGGCGGGGACTCTGCCTCCGGCGGCGCGGTGCATGCCGGGACTTGTAGTCCCGGCGGCGGCATTCCCGCCATCGGGAAGCGCGACGGATTCCTGGCGTTGCTAGTCTCAGCTGCGGCGGCCGACGGCAACGGTCGGCCACCAGGAGCCGAAGGGATCCCCGCAGGTGGCTCCTCCGAGAGCCCAACGCGGGAAGGTAGAACGGGTGGAACTACCGTCCCCCAGCCTCGCCACAGGGAGTCCCCGGTGCCGGGGCACAGCGCCGGCTGCTCCCCGGTGGCCAGCGGCGTCCCGATGCGGGAGCCCCGCGGGGAGTGCGCCCTGGAGGAGTCCCTGGAGCGGTACCAGAGGCGCCTCCGAGGTGAGCGGCACGGGCGCGGGGTGAGGACGCCCAGGTCTGTGGCTGCCCCGGCCGCCGGCCGGGTCTGTGGCTGCCCCCGCCCCGCGGAGCGCCCCGGCCGGGCTGGGACGGGAGCGCAGCAGGGAAGTTGTGCCGGGCTGTCCCCACAGCCGATGGCAGGCGCCGTTCTTGCTGTGACACGCTCGCGTCTGACCGTAACGCGGCTCGGGCAGGACCGCTGCTGCTTCGGGGGCGGTTCTGGTTCGTGTGGGGGTTTTGGCCGTCCTTGAAGCACCGGATTCTAGTCGTGGTAAAGATGAGGGTACAAATGGATTCTGATGAGAGTGGTTGTTCCCCGCGTCAGCGAGTGGTTTCATACGTGCCGCTTTGTCCAAGAAGCGCGGTGTATAGCCCGACAGAGAGCACGTGAATCTGTCGCCGTGACACCTGGGCTTGCCAGCCTCAGACTGTCACTGGCTGGGCAAAGTTAATGTCCGAATTCTGAAGAAAGCCGGTGGATAGTTTGTGGGTATGCGAACGTACTGGTGCGAAAAGTTGTGTTCTGAGCACAGCACCCCCACATGGCCTGTCGGGGTGTTTCCTGTGCCATAGGAAACAACATTGCCAAAAAGAAGAAAGAAACAAGGATAAAACAATGGAAACATTTTCACTTAGCTACTTGATATTTGATTCTCAGCGAATATTTTTTTACTTCCTTCTCAAAGGAGCATCAGTTCCTTACATTAGCGATAGATTTGTTTTGTTCCACAAGACAGAACTTTGAGGAATAATTTCTATTTACTTTTCCTGTAGGTGAAATAGGCATGGTAATGCTACTGGACACTGGGAGATAGCAGTTATTGCGGAACAGTTAGGGTGACAAATAGCAGGGCTGTTTAACTGTATGTAAGACTGTTAGAGCTGACCATATCTAATGGATACATTGGATGCGTGTATGCTCTTCATACGACTTATTTTCATTTTGTCTTTTTCTGACTGGATCCCCTTACTCTGGATCTGTTTTATTTGTTAAATAATTTCATAACCTTTTCATACGATGCCGAGTTTTGATTTCATATATCTGGGGGTGCTTCTAATGTAGAAATCAATATGGTGATGCACAAACAACCCCAATACGGGGGCAATATAACGTAAATTTCATTGTGTTTCTCAAAGAACTCTTTTTTTCTCAGTGATGTACAATTTTTAACTCCTTTGAGCTGTACAGCATTTTCCACATCATTACTACCACTGTTAGGAATTTACTGTAGGACAAATAGGTCACCAAAGTTGTTAAATCTAATGCTTTACCTATTTATCTTTTATAGTTTTACAGCTTGAGATTTTTGTCCCCATTGGGATGACCCTGTCATCCGTGTTCTGCAATTTTAGGTGACATGCTTTGGGCATTATTTAATGTTTTTGAAATAAAGCATTCTTAACCTGCCTGTAATGCTTGACATTGGATGCAGGCTGAGCTCATGGCAACAGGTTTTCTCCACCCATGCTGGACACCAGAAGAATCACTTTACAGCCTTACTCAGTTTGATGGAAGGGTGCTTAAATTCTGAAAGAGCAACTGATTATTTCAAGGCAGTGTCCTTTGTTGCAAAATGAAATAGCTCAGAAGACAGGGAGCCTGAGTGTTCAGTAAACTGAATCTGGTGGCCAGAGGGCAGAAAGCTAGACCAAAAAAAAACTGATTAAGACCTAACTGGTCTTAAAGCTCAACAGAGAGGCTTTGATAAATAACAGAGGTTCTATAATGTAGCTTTTCCTGACCTTGTATAATGAAAGTCTTTAATGCTGTGTGTCTTTAGTACTATGTGCAGTACTAAGTTAAGAGGGTGGTATTTGTACAGTTGGGGTTATTATGTTACTGTGTAAACTTTCATATAATTGAGACAATTTCAAATGTACCTTAAAACTTTAGGAGATAATATTTCTAATAAAAAGTGCTCAAGGGAGTAGAGGTATTTTGTAAATGACAATAAGTGGTGAGTTGCTGTATTCATATGAATAACTGAAAATTGACAGGTGTAATGTGAATGTCCAATGGGCCTTCTACTACACCACTGCCAAGAGCAGAGCATGATGTCTTCCTGTGACTTTCCCCTTTTCTCCTAACAGCAGTAAATTGAGAGGACTATTTAGAGTCCAGTTCTTTGTTTCTAGCATATTTCTGGTTTCTTGAACAGAGAACAATTAGCTTCTGTTTTTATGTAGAGTTTTTTGCCTCTTGAGTAAAGAGCGCTGGCTCGCTCTTGGACCTGAGACCGTGAAAGAGCAGGAGCAAAGGAGGGGCAAACAATCCTTTTTAGGATTGTTACTGAGCCTGATACACTTGTCAACCTCAAGTCTGTCTTAGGATATTGTGGAAAATATATTCTGTATTCCACTGCATTGCTGAGTGTCCTACATAATTTCAGAGAATGGAGATGCAAACCCTAAGAGAAACAGATGACAAGATAAGACTTTTCTGAATAAAGTTTCATTTTATGGCTGTTTTATGTGGTTCCAAAAATAAAACAGGAGAGATGGGAAGTCAAAGCCATCTTAGGAAAAGTGAGTATGTGGCCCAGTTTCCATCACTACAAGTTAGCTGTCACACTGAAGCAGCCTAGAATTACATTCTTAATGGTTTTTTGCTTAGGCCTTTTATTTTTATTTGGCAGGTGTTTCTAGGTATTCTTCTGAACATAAAGTGTTCCTTTAAAGGTGGAGAATCTGCCACAAGGAACTTGGCAATGAGGTTTTCACATGTGAGGGTTTCTAGAACTTAGGGAAATGCTTTATGCTCTGCAGAAAGGGCTGGTGTAGGAACTTGTGAGAATGACTGCTGCAGCTGTGCTTTTAAAGATGATAGCTTGGTAAAAGTTATGCTGAAAATTACCTATTTCTCATTAAAAAAAAAAAAAAGAGACCAAGAAACCAAATCAGAAGGATTCATTATTTTGGAACAGCTGAGCATTTCGCACGTCTTGGGATCATTTGAGGCCTGACTAATGAAGAGCCTGGTATTGCTCATTGCTGCATGTAAAATCCTAGCAGCACAGGTAGTGATAGACAGAATACTTTTAGTCTCAAAACTGCCATATAGTATGTTACTTCCACAGTAACATGCCTGTGTTTGGCATCCAAGAAAGAAGAGCTAAATGTCAGAATGGGTAGTAAGTTCCAAGATGTGCTAAACACAAAAAACCTAATAACCAAATTCTCAGTTTCAGTATTTTTCAGCAGTTACTTGACTGAAAAGATATATGGTATAATATTATAGTTTTTTAGCTGTCAATGGCAGCAAATGTTAATCTAATTTTGAACAGGAAAGCTTTCTTTAAATGGCTATAATCTTTCTGCTTTTGCTAGTGTGTCTAATTGTCTGTTTTGTCAGTTGCTGTTTCACAAAAAGTCTACCATGATTTTCTTTGGGTTTCTTTAAGACCTAAAGAATCAATGTACTTCTTCTCTAATTTTCTAAGGCTATTTGCTCACTTGGAGCCATGAGATATCAGCAAGTGATGCTGTTAGTTGAATTTATAGCCAGTAACTTCATGTTCTTGTAGGCATTATTAGAACTGGACTGTTAGGTTTGGGTGACAGACTTATGACAACTTTTTCATAGAGTTGCCATTTGTTTTCTTCAGTTTATGCTGCTTAATGATTCTACCAGCTGGAGTTACTTTCCATGTCTTTCAGGCAATTCTGTTTTGGATGATTGAATCTTTTGCTCCCAGAGTATTTTCTATGGCATTTCCGAGTCCATGAATGAGGTAGCTTTGGTGCTTTCATTTAAAGGAGTACTCTTTAAAAAAGAGCTCTGTGCAGTGCCTGAGAAAACATCTCTTTTTTAGGCACTGCTAAACTGCTTCAATGCCTTCTGTATTTTTTTCCTGTTTTGACTTCAATGTCAAATTGTTGTTACACTGATTTTTTTTTTAATGTATTGAGTTTGATCCATCCAGTTTGGGTGCTAGCTTGTCATTTTTCATAATCATCTCAGATCCTTTGAACACTGAAAACCAAAGGGCTTAATAGTAAGTTGTTTTTTTTTTTTGAAGTTTCAATCCACGAGTCCAAATTCAATTATATCATCAGCTGTTCCAGTAGGAAATAGCACTTCAATGATGTTTTAGCATAGAACAGGAATACATGTTTGGATTTTATTTGTAGAGTCTTGTTAAGACATCGAAAAGACAGGTGCTGATTGATTTTGATATGCAAATCATAGTGCTGAATGTGAGCAGGTTTTGAAGTATGTTTTCACTTGAGGCCATGTTTCTATAAAATGTACTATTACAGGAGTAGCTTAACTGAAACAGATTGAATTGGGAAGACTTAAAAATTAACTGCTTCTGAAATCATTTAAAAAAAATTAATCATGTTCTTTTTTGTCCTGTAGTTTGCATTCACAGTGTTTTTTTTAAATTTGTTTCATATTTAAAAAGAATATTTTTACATTGTAAGAAACAACAAACATAGTCTTTCCATTCCTTGGTGTATTGTCTTTTATCCTAATGCCCAAAATTATGTTCCTTACTTTGGAAATAAAAAATACTGTAATGTATTTATTCCGTTTTAGGCATCCAGTTCAACTGGATGTAAGTGTTGGATCTCTTGTAACTGGTGAATGTAAAGCCACACCACTGGGACCTCCTAATTCCCAGTTTCCCAGTGGAGAATAATGTTTGCCTATGACAGCAATGTTAGTAATCTGGAAATAGGCAAGCTTTTAAGAAATTTAACCAAATACTTGATGACACTTTCCAGAATGTGATGATGACATTTCAGAGGCAGGAAAGTGTAGTAAAAAAAATTGGCATCAGTGTGCCATTGATAATGGTTTTATTGTGTTTCACTACTACTGGCCTGTATGTTTATGGGGAAAGAGGACAGAGTGTAAGAAGATCTCTGTTATCTTTGTGGATGAAGCAATAGCTTGGAGTTCAGAAGCTGTAATACTAGAAAGAGAAGTTCTGGGAAGACCAATATATATGGGCTTGGTTGGTTCTGGTTTGGTTTGTTCTGTTGTTTGTCCCTTGGCTAGGGAGCAAATATTGGTACTCTGGGGTTCTCTGGCAGACATCTACAGGGAATGGGGAAATGAAGGAACTTTAATGCTCTCTCAGATGACACACCACATGACTACCTAAATGACATTGAACACTTCTTGGCAGCAAATGGTTGCAACATAGTTTGCTAAATATCCAAGCCATTGCATCAGTGAAATACTTCTGCCATTTCTCAATTAGTTCTTCCGCCCTCATAGCATCCTGGAATGCTCAAGAAAGGATGAAGAGCTTAAGTATGCCAAAAGGGAAATATTTGACCTAAACCCTTCTTTTCTGAGTCATTGCCTTGTAAATGGTATTTGGGTTTGTTTTACTAAATTTTGACCGTTTAAAATATGCGTATGATTTTCGTGAAGTCAGCTGAATCAAAGAAAAAATTTAGAAAGGAATACAAGGAAAAATACATTGAACATTAGATAAGACCTTTACTGTATCATCTGTCAGTAAGTCAGTTCTTGAAAATATTTATATTTATGTGGATAGAGGTTTTCTGTTGTGTTTGTTGGGTCTTTTTTCTAGAATAGTGTGTGTTATTTATTTTTCACACTGTTCAGAAGTCATTGGTCTTTATTAAATAACTATTTCATGGTGGCTTGGTTTTCTGAGTTATTACTTAATTTACTCAGGTATTTGTTTCATTGTGTGACATGTTGCTTTGTAATAATGTGTGGTGGTATCACTAAATTGCAAAAATATTTTTCTTGGTTTTCAATCCTGCATATTGTAGAAGATGTAGCATGAGCTTTAGGTTCATTGAAAAGTATGGAAGGTGCATATGCTAGGAAATATTTTAGGGTCAAGTATATTATTACTTGTGCTGCTGCAGAGTCCTAATGTATTGAGGGGCTAAGATGCTATGTATAGCTCTTCTCTGGAAAATTAGTATTTATGTAGGTTTTTTGGCTGTTTGCATTAGATAATTGCTTCCAGTGGCTGAGTTATGTCAAGTAGTCAAGCTAGACACATGCTAAATGCTTATAGTTCTCTCATGTTTTTTCCCATTTAAAATAATAGCCAGTAAATCCTTTCTTTTTTGTTGTTTCTTGTGGCTAATGATGTGGTTGGGTTTTTTTTAGAACGTGCCAGTGAAAGCATCTCTCAGCTGAAACATGCCTTGGCAAAAGGTGATGGCACTGGATTTGACCAGTCCTCTGTGGATGAGGACAGTGACAATGCAGACAGGGCCAGTGATGACTGTGGGACTGCAGCCAGTCAGGAACTGCAGCACAGTCATGCAGGTAAGATTGCTCTGAAAGCAAATGGCTAAAACATTGTGAGAAATTATACTAATTTCAATGAAAAAAGTAATTATTTATTGGTTTTAATGGTTTTTATCTCTTCCTAGTTAACCAACTTAAAATTTTGTTGCAACACCAAGAAAGAATGGAAAGTGAAGAGTCTCCCTCAAGAAGGAAGAATTCATTCCATGTATGTTTCTTCTGGCTTCATTTGTGTTGTTTGAATAAATGGCATGCATGTTGATTTTATAGTATAAAGAGGAAAAAAAAGAAATATTTAATCATTTTAACAGTCTTAAATATGGAAGCTTACTGAGGCTATGACCAAAACTTAGCATCCTTATGACCATAATGGGAGAAAAAGGAATCTGTAATACAGGGTTTATACTTTTCTCCTCTTTTTGTTGACCATGTAAGTGTGGTCGTCCATCCTTTTTGTTTTGAAAACTTGGGATAGACGACAAGGAAAAATTTCTGAAAAAGCAGCCTCTTTTTTCCTTTGACTGAACCTTAAGGATTCTCAGTGTCCTTCTTATGCTTTAACTATGCTTTTTCTTGAAAGAGTTAGAGATGTTCATGCAAACAGGTTTTGTAGTTCTCTGCCAAAATGCAATGGTCTCTGTCAAAATTTGTTTACTCCCTTACAAGTAGTAAACCTTACAAGGAGCCCCTTACAAGGGCTTCTCAGATGCTGCTTCCTTGAAGCAGAGCTGCACCAAAGTACATGTGATACACTGTTCAGTTACAGAGCAGCTGAGAGTTGCTAGAATCTCCACAGAAAAACAATTCAAAGGCACTGTTGCAGTTTTATCTTTTGATGGCTTACATTGAATATTTTTGGCTTATACTAAGCAAGACAAGCAGCTCTTTGCTGTCAAAGTTAACAGCAGAATAATCTAAAAGTTGTATTCCTGCTGTGTTGCTTTCAGCCTGTGTAATGAGCATAGCTCTGCTGTCCTGACGTTAAGGAATTTTATTTAAAGTTAACTTTGAGTCTTCTATGACCCACGAGTTTAGTATGGTTGTCTGGCCAGGCATTTTGCCTCATAATGGCATAGGAAAGAGTTAGTGTTTTGTAGCTCAAGGGATTGATGGATCATTGATATTAGTTTGTATTTAGCCTTGGAAGGGAGGGAAAGAATCTTTTATTCCATCTTTGGTGAAGTTTTCTACTCATATTGGGAAGTTTTACTGCAGTGGAGAATTTAGAAAATGGAATACTTTTATCTAAGAAACTTGGGATAGTTCTTTCAGGGAGAGGATCAAAGAATGAAGGAAAAAAACAGAGGAAAAAAATGGGAATTTACTGTATTGGTACAGCATTGCCCCATTTTTTCCTCTTGAAGTTTCCAGTGAGAGACGTTCTGTGAAGTGGTGGTGGCGGCTTTACTCTCCTTTGCAGCTGTCTTCCATCTGCTTGAGGATATGAAAGTGTTCTGAAGGCAGACCAAGTGTAAAGCTGAAAAAAATGTTGAACTGCAGAAGTGCACACACACCAAAAATAAGCCCAAGCCCTCATAAAATATGAGCTTGTCCAGTGATTTACTGGACACTGCAGAAACGCTTCTTGTATAAGAAGAATCCAATTTTCCAAAGGTCAAGGAAAGCAGACTTAGATTATGAGTAACCTTAACCTTTTACTTTGAGTGATGCTGAAATACCTGATGACTGCTGAATAGTAAATGACTGCAGGATCTACAGCTAAATATAATATTTCACAAAAACTATACACTTTACTAACCTTTTACCACACTTCATACATATGAATAATATTGTTGCAACAAAATTCCCTTTTCTTGTCTATAGATTAAAGTTGCAATAATCATCAAATGATTAAATCCTTTATTTGATTACACCCAGATGGTTGTGCAGAAATTTTCCTTTTGCCCTACACTTTATCACCTGAGGTCAAGGCCCAGCAAGATTGCTTCTTATAACAACTGCAGTTTTGCAAGCTGGGTTTTGGCTAACCTAGCTGCGCCCAACCTCTGCTCCTGACACTGTTCTTATAGCTGGAGATGTGATGGATTCCTGTTGTCTCCTGCCAGTTTATAGGGTGGCACAGTTTCTCTGATGCTGTGATTTAGATGCTTGAGATTTGAGACATTCTGGAAAAGTACAAGGTGGGCCAAATTATTTGTGATGTTGGCAAAACTGTTTATCACCGTGCTGAATGCTGGCTTCTAGAGCTGCTAAGCATTTATATTTTATAAATCCTTTTCAGTATTAAGTATTTGAGTGTGAACAGCGTTTACTATTTAGCCAGTGTTAAATTCATGCCCCTCCTGACCTCTGTTCTTTCACCCTTACATGTTATATTGTGAGAACATTAATTACAAAATCCCAAATCAGTTTATAATTAATTTATAACACTTATGTTCTTAAAAAGATTAAAAAAAAGGTCACAGAGGTCTTTTTGTGTTGAGAAAATATACTACTTATTATTTTCTTTTTTGGTGAAAAATTCCTTAGCACTATTGTTTACATTACAGTGATGTTTCTTAGTTTAAACATTAGAACTGTTTTTCAGTGAAAAATAATTTGAATAGAAATGGAGTTTTCCCACATTTTTCTAACACTGCTGTGGTGTAATCTTGTCAGGGATGCAGCTGGAGGTCTCAGCTGCAAGGTGTTCATTACATTTTCAGAGAAGAGGGATGGATGAATAGGAGCCAGAGAAACAGATGACTTACAAATATTATCAAGGCTATATTATATGTACTTTAACACATGTGGTTCCTTTTTTGTTTTAATTTATAAAGCAGTTAGGATTAAGAATTTAAATCAGGATGAATTCTGAGTCAATAGAACATGGAGCTTATGTCTACTGAGCTAGGTAGAATATGTGGCAAATTTGGAATTCCTTCTCTAAAGGGATTTTTTTCAGATAGTTCTGGGTATCCTCAATTTGTCTCTGCAATCCTGGTTCCAGATATCTCAAGAGTGTCGCCCTCTTTATAAGCAAGTACTTATATTTGGTATAATTGGATTGTAAGGTTTTTGTTGCTAGAAACTTTCATCTCATCCTAATTTAAGGATTATACCTTTAAAAGGATTGGACAAGGATTTTTAATGCATTGTTGACAGAACCTGTAGATAAGATAACTAGTACTTGTAATAGCCATTAGTAACTTGGTTTGCTTTTTTTATTTTGCTTTGTGGGGTTTTTGTTCTGGTTTGGTTTGGGCTTTTTTTTCAATTGTGAATATTTCAAAAGTAATATTTAAAAACAAGGATGTAGGTTTCTGAATCTTTGATCTCTTTTAGACTTCAATTATATTTAGGAAATATATCATGGAATATTTTTGCACAAAAAGGTATGTTTGTGGACCAAAATCATAGGTGTTAGAATTGTGTGAGTTTCAAAAATAAGGATATGCATAAAGGATATGCAAACAATTATTCTTGTTTTCCTTCATAACTGTGAACTAGTGTTAATGGTGAAGACTCCACTAACAATTGTGTGTGCATTTTGAAGCCTTACCAGAAAACTGTAGGTTGTATTCTGTGTGCAAGCAAGATCTTACTGCAATAATGGAAAATCAGAACATAACACATGTTGTTCTTCACTTCCTTCAGAAGCCCCCAGAAGCTGTGCCTGCGGACTTACCAGCCCTTTTCGATCTTGTTCCTATAATCTCTGATCAGTCACAGTACATTAAACATTTGGAAGCAGAAGTGAAGTTTTACAAGGTATCAGATAACTTATTTGACCTACTAAAACCCTGGTCCCCCAGATGTGAAGACCTGCATTAAAAGCAGCTTACATTTAGATTTGAGATTGATTGCTGTAATGATGAAAACTGAGCCAAATGCAGTTCAGTAGATCCCTTACCCTGCGTCTTGGTATCTGGTATTTAAGGGTCTTTAAAGACATTTTTACAAATACAAATGAGCTTTTTTTTTTAAGATTTATAGCAATTTAAGCTGCAAAAATACAAAATCTCTCTTTTGCAAATTCTTAGTCTCTCTAAAAGGGTTAAAATTTTTGAAAATGTTCATCTGGACTCTTGGTGTCAAGATGCATTTCAATATTGATAGCCACCTTAAGGAACCTTTTAAATGCAATTCCTTCATCCTATAGGAGGAGTTGTGTGGGGTGAAAGATCAAGAACAGGCAGTTTTACTTGAAAATGAGGAACTCCATCAGAAGCTGAAATCCTTAACTGCAGAATACATGTTGAGAGAACAAACTCTTCTTGGTGCCTCAGTAAGTTTATTTTTTCTTGCTTTAATCAGTGCTCAAGGATCTGGACAGATTATTTTTATGGAAGGGTATACAAATGGTTGTCTGCAACCAGAATTTTAGTCAAAATTTAATGAGAATTTGTAAATATGGATTTCCTTGGATAGCATCATTTTTGTAGGTTGTTAACCTAAATAAATTGTTTATTGGTTCTTATATTCTACTGAGGATTGCTCAGTAGAATATAATGAATATTGTTTATTGGTTCTTATATTCTATGAATATTGTTTATTGGTTCTTATATTCTACTGAAGATTATAAGGTTCAATACTCAAGTAAGGAAAATTATTTAAAAAACCAGCCTTGCATAATCATAACTGAAGCATTAATACTTTCATTTTAGGCAAATACTCAGAAATCCTGGCCTGTAGGTGGTAAAGACTGTAGCACACACCAGCCTGGCACCTCACTGGCACATAACAAAGATCAGGCTTTTGTTGCAGCAGCTTCTGGAGACAAAGCCAGATGGCCTGTAGAACTGGTTGGTATTACCTTTCTTCACAGACTCCTACCTTTGCAAAACTCTTCAGCATTGTTGTTGTTGTTGTTCCAGTTCTGATGATCAGCTTTTAACAGACACAGAAGTTTTAGTTGACTGAACCTTAATCTGAGCTCAAATTTTATTCTCTTAAACCTCATCTTCTCATTATACCCCAATTAATATTATTGTGCAGTTAGACACAGATGGCAGGTTGTATCTGCAGATGATGACTTCCCAGAGATAATTTTTGTTTAAAGATGATGGCTTCACTGTACTTGGGAGAATCTTAGGTGTAACACAGCACCCAAGCAGGTGGGAACTAGCTGGTGTGATTTATGTAGCCCTCTACACAAGCTCTTTTCATAATGAGTTGTTCTGCTCCTGGACCAGTACAGGTTCAGTAAGGTACAAAAGTAGTTTTGTGCAATCTGCTTTCCCTTAGATGAATTATACACTTTGTGCTTTTAGAGATACAGAGGAGTCCTAGAATTTAGAGATGATGATGTTTCTTCCTGTAATTTTAGTTTCAGAGGTTATTAATTTTCCTTTTGCTCTGAAGTAGTGGGGTAGTTTTGCTACCTTTTGGGAAAAAACTTGGCTAATTGAAAAGTTTTGATATATTTTATCCATGTGCATTTGCATACTGTGGAATTTATATGGTGCTTTAATTCTTTAATTAAATGGTATTTGAGGGTTTTTTCATAGAAATATATGGGGTTTTTTGTACCATTATTTTAGAGCTGAAAAACTCAGTGATTGCTGATGCCTGCAGTTGTTTGGAAGCAGTTTTTTACAGTAATTGCTTTTTTCTTCATATGCCACATTTAAATCAGGAGAATCATGTTTATTGTAACTTTGTTCTAAGTGTCATAGTGAGCTAAATTTGTAGTGCTTTACCTGGTTTTGTTATCCCATTGTATTTAACATGGGTGTGGTTGATTCATGTACCTAGTTCTTCACCAGGTATTTTATTTATTTATTTATTATAAATAAATAGCCTCTGTAATCGAAGTTCTTAATAATTATGTGTTAATATCTGCTGACTTGTGGGAAAGTAAGAGCAAACTCGAGACATGATTATCAGTTTCTGTGAATCATTGTAGAGAACTGAGGAATGCAGTTGGAATTGAAACAATTTACCATATGAGGATCTGGCAAAAAACCTTATTTAGAAACAAAAAAAATGGGAGAGTTGTTCACTTTTTAGACTTCCAGAAAAGTGAAATATTTAGGTTTCTCTGCCACTAGTATTTCAACAGGTTTATGTCCTCGGGGGAAAAGAATGTGGGTAAAGTCTAGGTTTATTTGTAAAGACTGTTATGAACAAAGCAAGACATATCTTCTCCCATCTTTTCTAAAGGAGAATATAAAACTTCTCTATCAAGAAAAAGTCAACATCCTTGATGCTCAAATACAGTCTCTAAGGTAAAGTTAATTTTTTTTTCTTGAAATAATCCTTAAAATATTGTCACTGCATAACAGCATGAATCACTCTTGATCTGAATTTAACTAAGAGAATGCCTGAATGTTATGTCTTCTGATAGTGTCCCCTAAAAACTGGTTTTCTGTTAAGTTCTCTCAAATATCAATGTAGCAAAATTCAATGTACTGCTTCTTTATAGAAACAGTAGCATATATATACATACATATATACATATATATAAAACATCTTATCTTTTTCTGTATACATATTTTTTTACATACATATATATACATATATATAAAAATCTTATCTTTTTTACCCTATTTCCCCTAAGAAAGGTCATGTAAGATAGACCACTTAAAGAAAAAAGAGAGGTTACAATTTTAACTTGTATGACAACTTCCATAATTAGCTACTTTCTACTACTGTTTAATCATGTTTTTCCTTAAATAAATTGTGGTTTCATATTTTTGAAAATGCTAGACTGTTCTGTTATTGGTAGGGAGACAAGTTAAAAGAATGCTTTGGTGAAACCTGCAAAATGCAAAGCCAGTTGTCTTAGTGAAGGTAAAGGAGGATCTTTAATTTCAATCTAATTTTTAATTATAATTAAAATTATAATCCTTTTTTTTTCCCCTTGATCTCAAGCATTATATTTACTCAAAAAATAATTATTGGAGGCTAAGGTTGTCTCAGAACTTCCTCAAGTACATTATTCAGCCTGTGGTTTCTTCTAAGAGGCATGATCTTGCAAACAGGAAGTTCTGCAAAACTAAATTTTATTGAAGTGACAAATTATATCACATTCAGTGATATAATTCTTTTTCCCTTTTAACTTCAAGGATGAATGTACATAGGACTTGCTGATTTCTGTCCAAAACTTTCCAACAATAGGTTTGTTGCAGCATGACTGTCTAAGGATATACACAGAGCAAATTCTGTTCAGGTTATAGTGGGTTATATGTAATAGACCAAGTACTAAAATTGGAAAAAGTGCACAGAAGATTTTCCAGATGGAAATAAGAATGCACGCAGTGTATATATCATGTGCACAGTAAATCCAATGCAAGCAGAATGTGTCAGACTTCCTGAGTGTGTGCTGCCCAGATGGCCTGCATAACAAACCCAAAGCTTTGGATTCATTGCACAATTTGTCAAATTGATCTATATGTGCACAGTGTGCATTTGTCTGGAACTTCCTGATGTTAACATTCCTATTGCTTGCGATCCCTTCAGCCTGACACATGCTTGGAAATTCTGGAGAAAATTCTTCAGAGCACCTGGTAAAAATTTTGGAGACAAGTAAAAAGCCTAGCCTGTTTTTCTGCACATGTGTTTGACCTCAGGTTGTGTATATTGCTGGATCTAAATGAATGTGCTGATTTCTTGTCTAGAGAGTAGAGAATAAATAGGAAGCTAGTGATGTTATTAATAAAGGCAATAGAAAATTACTGGAGTATTGAAATATTTATACAGCTAATTTTTTTTTCTAATAATGAATATTATATTCTGTTCAGACAAATGTAAGCCTACAGGTTTTTCATCTAATAAATTTCTGTTTAACCTTCAGTATTTTCTGATAATATGGGGGAAGAAACAAATTAACACAGTATTGTTTTGTCTATTAATTTTGATTGGGCAGTTCAACTGTTATTTCTCTGTTAAAGTCTTTCCTTAGCCTCTTGAAAATGCATAAAATAATGTTCATTACAGGGATTCTTACAGCTCTTTTTAGGTTGCAATTGTAGTTATATATTGTATGTGAATATGACTTGTAGAAATATCTAATTTCACAAATTTATTCTTTCTAGAAAAGACCTTTCAGAATCTCAGAAGACATGCAAAGATTTGGAAGGAAGGCTGAAACACCAGAAGTCACTGTTTGCAACCAGAAAGTCTGGCCAGGTTGGTGGTCTGTGCCTGAACTGTGCCCAGCACGAGGCCATCCTTGCACAGACTCACTGTAATGTCCACGTGCAGACCATCGAGAGGCTGACGAGGTAGGTACTGGGGGTATGGATTTGTGTTGGAAGCATGGCTGCTTGCATTAAACCTTTTAAGTCTCAATGTGTTGGGTTGCATTCGTAGAGAGATGTGCATTTCTGGAACAATACACTCCCAAGCTGGAGTCATAATGCTGAAATCAGTGAATGTAGGTCCCAATCACTTCGAAATCCACAACAGCTTTGCTACTTATTTCAAGTGGGAAAGAATTTTAGTTGTTATAATGTAATTATGTACCTTGGGCTGACCAGATAATGAGACAATTTAGAGTCTGTTTCCTGTACTTTTTGTACAAACAAGTCCTTTACTTTGTCAGCACAAATATTGTGCAAGTCCATGCATTTTGATTGATTATTTCTTGCAACAGTTCATTATAATTAGGTAGTTGGAAGTTTTTCTGGCTCTATTTTGTTCTCTTTACCTCTGAGGAACTTTTTAGATTCATCAACAATAGGTTGTGTGCTTGGGGTAGGATGCATTTCCTACCCCAAACACGTTGTAGTAGTTCCTCCCTGACTACAGTAAGACAGGGAAAAGAAGTTCCATTGGACAAAAATAAATGAAATTATTTGTTGCACCCTTTTAAAAAAATTATAGCTTTTATTTAAATATATTTTTAAAAATCACAGCTATATAGGCTAGATATATGTAATTCAGGGATCCCAACATTAAATTCTTTTGCTTAAAGAATTCTGACAGTCAATTTATCTTCAAAAAAACTCTCCCTTTCTACTTGCTAGTAATAATGATAGGATACTGCAACTTTCTCAAAGTTTGTTAAACAGCCATCTATTTATTGTCAGATGTCTGAAGCTTCTTGGAATTTCTGAAGTATTAAATGAGATGGAATAGTGGGTCAATTAGAAGCAGGGAGACCGAAGGGGCATAGAACATATATGTACTTGGTCAAGTGGGCTCTATTCCTCTGCACTAGATGGTTATTGCCAGGATTTATGTATTTTTTTCTATTAGCAAGTCCAAAAATTTTCTGGCAAAGCTCTATTGCTGAGAAGTCATGTTTCAAAATCTACTTTTGTAGCAAAAGTAATTATTTGTCACAGATGTTGGAAAATATGAACAAACTGTAAATCAGTACATTCTTGTTCTCTTATGTTATGGTGAGCTTGAAATAAAAGATTTGAACTAACCTCTTTATCTATCTTAAACCATTATTTCATTTGGAGGTTTAAAAAAATCTAAAAGCTACCTCTACTTGTGGTGCAGTTTATTAAAAAAAGGGTATTTCAGCAGGAATTTTCAAAGGAACTTTATCCAATTGAAAAATAAAATGAAACTTCAAGGTCCCTGGCAAACACAAAAAGATGTGTTACCATTTTACTCAACATTAAGAACACAACAGTTTTCAGACAGAATCTTGAGCTGCACCTAAACCACAGACAACAGACAAAACTTAATTTAAAAACTTTTAACATATCAAAATAGTAAAAAGGTGAGGTTAAGTATTACAGTTTTACCAACTCTGCTTTACCATTTAGTACAGATTTTGGTGTTTTAGTGAAGAGTTGTAGAATCCAGGTGTCCTATAGTTTGGCGTAGTTCCAGTTTGCAGCAAATTGATTTAGATTGTCATTTGGTATACTTCAAGATTACTTGTTGAACTTAACCCTTCCTTTTTATTATTTTTTTCCCTCTTTTACATTTAATGAAAGTGTAATTCCATATTGCCTTTTTTTATTATTTGCATGGATCCCCATTTTGTTACATCAACAGAATGTGCTCAGCTTCCATGCATTAATGACTTGAGATCTGCTGTCTTTACTGGCAGTTTCTCTAATGGTCCATCTTTCTAAAATGAAGGACTGGTTGTTAAGCAAATGATATTTTCAGTATCTGCCAAGCTTGCAGTATGCTCTCTTTCACTCATGAGTTTTAGTCTTGCTTTACTTACCAATTTGCTTAAGTCTTTTATCTGTATGTATTTTATATTTGGTATACCTGTTGTTTGGGGTTTTTTCTCTTACAAAAAGAAATAAAAGTATCTGGGTTGGGTTTTTTTTCAATATGCAGAGAAAGAGATGACTTGATGGATGCACTTGTTTCATTGAGACAAGGCATAAAAGAGATGCAGCAAAGAGAATCTAATGCTTGTAAGCAAGTTGAACATGCTGTGCAAATGGCAGAAGAGGCCAATTTTGAAAAAACAAAGGTAAATCCATTATGAAATTAGAGCTTTTTAGTGTTCTAATCTAATGCATATGTTAATTAGTTTTCATGCTAATGAGAATGCATGCATAAACCTTTGTCATATTTTAATATAATGTAGATTTAAAACAACTGCACCACGTGACTGTTTCTGAGCAGCAATATGAATTCTGTATTCAAGTGCCTAAATTGTTACCAATACTATGAGGAGTGCTGCATTTTTTAATTGATGTACTTTCACAGCTAGGTGATATAAATTGAGTTGTAGAATTTTCAAAGATATTAATGATAGGTAAGAGGATAATTTTGACATCATCCTTCTGACCTACTCTCGAAAGAGTAGTTAAAATGCTTACAAACAGTTCTTTTTTGCCTCAGATGAGAGCAGTTCAAGAACTGATTGACTATCAGAGCTCTTTGAAGATGAGAAGTCTTGTCTAATGCTAAGCTTCTGGTGTTATGTAAATAATAGTGATAAAACCAGTTTTGATCTAATGCTTGTGTTAGCCCTGTACACAATCAACCTATATTCACCTAAATTATTTCCTTGATAGTTAGTGACATCTACTGTACTATTAGTGAATTACTGTGGAACTGAGAGAGGGTTGCTTTGGTTTGGTTTTTGTAATTGAATGCAAACAAGATTGATGTAATTGTTCTATTGATAAAATTTGTGTTATTTATCCAGTGCTGTAAGAGAAGAGTAGGTGCTTGTAGGGTTGTGTGAAGTGCTTACAGTTTCTCTTCAAGGCTGAATAGTAGTCTGGGGTTTTTTTTTTCATGCCCCAAAACTGTTTTAATACGAAAGAACAGGAAAAAATGTTTTACTTATACTGCATTAATTTTATCTTTTTACAAGTACTGGTATTCCTCTTAGTAAATACAAATCATCCTTTTGTTCTCCTGTCCTATTCTACTCTCAAGTGCTGTTTTTCTTGATAACTGGCATGGAATCCCATAGAACAGTCCACGTAACAAAAATGAGAATTAACACAAATACTGTAATTGCAATTTCATCAGCCTGTTGTCCCAAAGTCTAACCTCAGTTGCTTATCATTTAAAACCACCATTTCTTCTTGTCTTTTGGTTGTCTCTGTAGTTTTTGGCCTGTTGCTTATTGCATAGAGCAGGAAGGAGATATGTTTGTTTAAGTTTTCATAACTGAAGTAAAATCAGGAATATATTTTTGACACAAATGTCATAAAAAATAATTGTTTGAACTGCTCGTTGTGTAGTCAGAATAGTGGAGCTAACAAAATACACATTTCTTCTTGAAATGCAACTAATGCAACTGCTTTCTTCTAGAGTGCATTGGTTTGGATGTCTACCAAGCTGCAGCAGTTTCATGCAGGCAATTGTTTGTTGACGTTGATGATTCTTTCCTATGGAAAAGGATTCAATGCCATAACAGAGGGATTCTCTCGCCTGAAGAGGATCCCACAGAATTGCCATAAAACTAATGGAGACTGTTAAAACATTCTCTAAAAATCATGGTTTAACGTGTTCCCCTCATGAACAGTCCAAAGCCAGAAAAATTGAGCACAGGGGATTGGCTTTGAGTGAAAGAAAAATAAGCAGTTAAAAAAAACTAATTTGAAAATAAAGGGTAATAAGTTAGAATTCCTAGAGGGAGGTTACTCTAGCATCTTTGAAACAGAATATGCTGGATATCAGTGGAATGTTGAAATTAAATCTAGTTTACTCATAGGCTAGCAAAGCTCCCTTCAGGGTACTTTGAATACTTGGGTTTACTTGTAATGGAGTAGTGTATTTCTGATTTAAACTGACATAACACTCAAATTCTACACTTTGGCAGAGATACAGCAGCATAAATAGATAAATATCTTCTTTTTTCCCCCAGCATTTTTAGAAGATAGTGAAGACAGTGTTTTGAGAATGTTCTTGAACTTACGTTTCTTCTTTTTTGATAGAAAAACCATCTATAACCCTGTGTTTTAGCATCTGAAATTAAGCAGTACTTTATGAGGTATTTAGTGGAATTAATTTTTGACAAACCTGAAATTTATTTGTCAAACTTTTTTTTGTATCTTTACTGACTACTTTAAGGTTTCTTAGCATTCTGCACTCAGTAATTCCACTTTAGGACGAGACTAAGTGGAAGTGCATACATTTTATTCATATTTCCTTCAGTTCTTTAGTTAGACAGCAACCACTGTATTTGCAAGGAGTCAGATATGGAGGCTGATTTTAGTGATGTGCATTCAGGAATTTCAAATTTTAAATGTAAGGCAAGCAATCATAATCTTACAGCAGCTACTTATTTGAAAAACACACACAGAAAAATTCTTCCATCTTTGCCATTATTCCTAAGAGCAATTAAATTTCTCAGTTACAGTAATGCATGTTAAACATACATACAAACCTACAAACACATACATCTGTTTTCATTTTGTTAGTCCTATTCTAGATGTTAACGCAGTAGGATATGTATAAATATCATTAAAAATGCATTTAAAAAAAGACATTTCTAATAGCAAACTGGTTTCTTTGACATTATTAAATGAATACCATGTTTGTTTAGCAATTTTAGTTTCTTTCATTTAAGTAAATTGGGTTTCTTAGGCTCTAGTCCACTGTGAACAACTGAAAAGTGAGATGGAACGACAGAAGAATTATCTGGAAAAGGAGTTGGCTGCCCAGCTAAATAAGAGGGCTGATGAAAAAGAAGCACTGCGGCGGGAAATGAAGAAGGAAAGGGAGGACTTGGCGGCAATGGTATGAGTTGGTTCTTTCTCTGTTTGTGTATTACCATAAGTGTATCATCCTCTTTAAACTTCATTTACTTGTCTTTTATTTTTAGTTTTGGGTATGAGAGCTCAGTCACTTCTACCATTTTTTTAAAGCAGTGGTAGATAAGTGATGTTTTGAGTTTGAATAAGTGGGTTTTGTGCTATGTCACTAGATACATACTAGGTTGTTGATGTTATGCACTTTATTTTAGTTTGCATAATATTTTTAATGCACTGTGTCAGAGTAAGAAAGGGTTAAGTAATATGTGATGAAAGGTTTGTATCTAGTTTTTTTATAAGAAATATTATTTAGTTTGCCATGGCAAGCATTCAGAAGTTAGCACATGTCAAATTTAGGATTCTTTGCTACTTTGATCTTATATATACATTAATGTTACAGTATCACAATTTCAAAGTGATCTTATCATATGTTTAGTTTTCCCACCTGCAGAAATGTGTTGGAATCTCTTTTCTCACTCTTACTAATGTTTATAAACTCTCTGAGACAGAATCTGTCTCATCATTTATGCCACAACCATCATGATAGTCTTGATAACCTTGTTTTAGGCTTCTAGATGCTGCTGTAATTTGAGTATAAAACATGAGGGTTTTCTGCCCAATGGAGTCTACAGAGGAAAGCTCAAGCTAACAGCAGTAAGCCTGTGGTAGAGGAGGCATTTCTAAGGTGATTTAAATGGGAAGAAATGTAGAGAGACAAATATTTCATGAATTAGCGGTTTTCACGCTCGTTTGATCTACAACATCTTCAACTATTTATGGGGGATGTTTGAAAATAAGGGAGTCAATTTCTCTCCTGATTGAACACTTTTTCTTATTTTTTGTGACTCTTTATAAGTTGTATGTATTATTTCTAAAAATTTGGAGAGCACAAACTGAGCAAAATAAACCATTTAAGTGTGTATAAAAAAATCTTCTTTGACTCCAATTCCAGACACCAAAACAGATATTAAGCACAGTGATAGCAACTAAGTGATCTTTAGTACGTGAACTGATCATCAGTGATCTGTTGCCAGGGAAACTGAAATTAAAAAAATAATCTTCCACTGGAGACATTATTAAATAACTCCTTGTTTGACTTCTTGCTCTCTATTAGAAGTTATCCTTTTTATGAAGGTAGTTGCTTTATTACAGAGTTGATTTAAAGCAGTGTATTCACTCCAAAATACAGCCTATTAGACAAGCATTTAATACTTTTTTTGGTAGAATATTTCACTCCATATCACATGAGTTTGTATTTCATCACCCATTGAAATGTGTTTTATTGGAACCAATTCCCACTTTAAGTAGTTGTGCACTTTTTTTTAATAAATCCTCCGCATACATTAAACAACTTATACTGACACTATGATGATGTCATGCCTGGTAATTAAAGAGATGGGATGACTGTAGAAAATTATGATCTATGTTAATGATTTACACCTACATATGATTAACTACTTTTATGTTTTAAAATTATGAGGTGGTAGAAATGGTATACTGTGGATCAAGTCAAGATTCATCTCAATATTTTATTGCTTACTTCATGAAATGGTTTGTTTGAAGGGGAGAATTGACATGATAGATAAATCAGGTGGGTGTATAAGGAGTGAAAAATAGTTATGAATATATAATCCACTAGGTTTGGCTTTGAATTTCTGAAAGTTAACCTAGAACTGTCAGACACCATTATTTCCACTTAGATTAGTAAGCTTCAGGGCTAAACAGGCTGAAGGTTCACTGTCTCTGTTTTATTGTAACATTTTTTAATCATCCAGCAAAATTTCATCTGAATTACATTAGAATTTTTAATATACTAATTCTATATGAGTTTTTCACAACAATATGCTTTGATCTATAGTGTTGAAATGTTTTCTGAACTTGAAAATTAATTTAAGATCTATGCTTGCAACGATTTTCTTTAGCTAGGGGAACATGATTTGGTTTGAATGAATCTACATAAGGATGGATAAGAAGGTGTTAAATTGTACTCTTACACTGCAAAACTAATGTAGCCAGCTGCTTCTGATACCTTGTCCATATTAACAAGTCCTGGAGACTAGTGCAGTTGATGAAAAGTTTCAAATAAACTACTGCATGATAAATAAATTTAAAATAGGGAACCCATTAATAAAATAATGTAGTCATATTCTGTTATTAATATATAGGATATATTTTTATTGTACATGCTTGATTTTTTTATTACATTTTTTTAATGTTATGTATTTTGTCTACATACAGTTGCTTTTGAGGAGAAAGTTCCACAAGAGTTTGATCTATGATTGGTCAAATTGCATCATTACAGTGTTCTTGGACTTTTTCAGGTGACAGCTTTGTCTAAGGATGTGGCTGTTCTGGAGGCTCAAACAGAGAGAATTACAAGGGAAAAGAATTCTCTAGCTAGCCAGTTAGAAGAATCACAGTGCCAGCTTGCATCTCATGAGATGGAGATGAATAAGGTAAGCACATTTATAAAGGAGCATTGAACTTGTTTTTCCTTATCATTGTGACCTGAAAGAAAAAAATTTTACCTTGTCCATTTTCCTTCATTTTGGTAAGGAATGTATGGTAACTGTAGACTTCATCTCAAAATCCCAGAGGCATTACAGCTGTCCCAGTTGCAGGAGTAAAAAAATAACTTTTTCCATTTCCAAGTCACCTTGTCATGCAGAAGCTAACTTTTCTATTTTGCAGCTTATGAGGGTCACTATCCCAGTGTTTAAATAAAGAACTGAGTTTGGTCTGAGTGAGACAGCATAGACTTCAACAGTGTCCTTAACTGCCACTTGTGGGACTTGCAGTGCTACAATAAAGGGAGCTATAGCAAATCAAGTTCTTTCCTTTAGATTTTTATGTAGTATACTGCTTAATTCAGTACTATTGATAGTAGGGTTTTTACAAAGACATCTTCTACTTAAGAATTACAGCTTAACATGCATTTTGTGTAGTTCTATCACTCCTGGCTGCTTTCTTTTGCACATTTCTCAATCAATTAGAGCCTTAATGGGGGTCATAACATGAGAAACAAAAAAAACCCAAAAAACAAAAAACAAAACAAAAAACAAAAAACAAACAAAAAAAAAAAAACAACAAAAAAAACCCCAACTTATTACTTCCTCTTGAAATGTCTATATTCCTTGCCAATGATCCCAGGGCCCATTCTACCTCCCCAGTTGTTAACTGCAAGGATTTGAGGAGCAATTTATTCTTTGGGCCTCTAGAGATTTCAGGAGAGGTTTTCAACAGTTCCCACCTTCAATACTGCCCTGGCTGATAGAAAGAGGCAAAAGTATTGCAGAAAATTCACAGCAAAAAGTCATCCCAACTTACTAGAAACTTTATTTTTATTTTAATTGAAAGACGCATGAGTATTTTTAAAATGTCAGAATGGTTTGATCTACCAATTCTGAAACACACTTTTGGTCTATCAGGCTGGGTTCACAAATCACTATCACCACTTACAGGGGGTGAGGAGGTGGTGAAAGAGGCAGTAGGTACTGAAAAGAACAATTTTGTACCCTACCACTTTGAAGTTACCTCTCTGGAGATGATACTGTGGTTCCAGTCCCTGCTTCAGTTCATGTTAATACAAAGTTGAACAGGTGGTCACCTTGCAATAGTCTATTAATTTCACTGTCCTGAGAGAAGGAAAAACTTCATTTGTGTCCCTGTACTAAACTGAGAAGTCTTGAAAATCCTGGAGGAACCTCCCAACCACTGAGCTGACAGGACTGTGTGGATCACCCTGACATTTCATTTGCCATGTGGCATCTTTGCTTGTGAATCTGACTCCTTGTTTCCAGACTCAGTTTGCCACTATTAAAAACAGCAAATAACAACATTTTAGTTTTGAGTTTTATGCAAAATATTTTTTTCTTCATGCACCAGAAGTCAGGGAAAGAAAATATGGAGTGAGGATCTATTTCCTTCATTCTTGAGGAGACTGAAAAATCCATTATTAGGACAGCACCATCTGCTGATTCTTCTGTGTTATTCCCTTTGTGCAGTGTGTGGAGGAGCTGAAAGTGAGGCTTGCTGTATTTTTTTAATTTCACTTGGAAGAAGTGACATATTGCATTTTGTTACATCCTTCAGATAAAGGAAGGAGGAGGTAGAAATCCAGCAAGTTATGCAAGCCATGCAGCTGCATCTCAAGATTTTTTTTTACTTGCATATAATATTTTACTGTTTAAAAAATGCTTTAGAACTTTGCTGTTCTTCAGAGCATTTGCTGCTTTGGGTTATTTGAAATGGCTAAATTCACAAGTTGTCCTTTGAATTTATAAGTGATGCTACTTCTTGAAAATTATGACAGTTGGTTTAGTTTTTTCCTAGACTGATTTCATTGCAGTATCCATATTTACATTTTCCCTACCTTTTTTTTTTAAGGAGAAAAAAAAGTGAAAATGAGAAGAGGTATAAGACTGAAAAACATAAATCAATTTGGATTGTAGATGTGAGAATGTTTCTGAGAAGGACAGAGGATTGTAGCAGCAAATTAAAAGGGTGTACATTTAAGGAGCAAGTGCTGAGAGAATATAAGCAAGGCAGGAAAGTAGAGTGAGTTGGAAAGAAAGTTGACTAAGAGGAGTTATGAGTAAACACATTTGCATTCTCACTAAGGAATGTGCATGTATTTGGTTGGTTAATTAAGGTGAAATGAACAGGCACAAATTGGAGGTGATGGCCCAGGGTAAGAACAAAAAGGGGACAGCTTAGATTGAAAATTAGAAGAATAACAACCCTGCACAGCAGTAAAGTTATGTGAAAGGGATTAGTGATCTTCTGGTTTTGTTTTGGTTTGGTTTTTTATTTCTTTCACTTTCTCTTAACCCCTTCACATTTCCTCTGAAGTTGATCCCAGATGGAAAGGATTGAGGGGGTAATATAACAAACCCTCTAACAGCAGAGAATAATTGTCCTGTGTAGAAGTGATCTCCTGAAATGTTGCTTCGATCCATTTCTTCTGGACCACATATCTATTTAAATTTGACTGTTTTTTTTTAAAGATTGATCTTCAGTTTGCAGTAAGTTTGTAATGCTCTGATCAAACTTTGAAAATTATTGTGTTAACACTTAAACAATTTCTTTCTCAACGGTGTAAAATTGGCACGTTAAAATACACCTTTAATTAGGAGTGTGATAGATGCTTTACTTCTAGGTTTTGAAAGTGTTGACATAGACTTTCTTGGGATTTTACAGTGAATGAGAGAAGAGAATAAAACCAGCAACTGTCATTTAACTGTAGAGATAGATATTTATAACATAAGCATTTATACTTACCAAAATCTTGATCCAAATATATTTGAATCTAGAAGGTAGTGCATATGTTAAAGTTAATGACTATATATAGAATTCAGATCCACCTTTCTATGTAAAAACATTTACCATTTGTAGACCTAAAATATCCGTAAATTAAAAATATGTTGCATTTCAATGACCTGTAGAGGGCACCAAAAGATCTAATTGCAAACCCTGGGCTATGGATTCTTCAAGCTAACAGATCATGTTGTCTGTGTAATCTAACAGGTGTGTGGAGAAATGCGCTATCAGTTGAATCAAACCAAAATGAAGAAGGATGAGGCAGAAAAGGAGCTCAGAGAGTACAGAACAAAAACTATAAGGGAGCTTGAAATTAAGGACCAGGTAAGAGATAATACTGCTATAAATTTGCAGTTATTAGTTGCCTAAGTAGGGTTTTTTCAGAAGCTGGAATGATTCATTTTTCTAATAGTGGTCATTTATTACTGTTAAATGGTTTAAATTGATGGCAAAAAGCCAAGCTTTTACTGCTAAATAAATACCTCTTGGTTATCTTAATCTTGTTTTCAGCCCTGGTATGTTCAGTTTTGCGCATCACTCATTCCATGATTTCATATAGAATTACTCTATCATATTATTCATACCAGCTACTTAAATTCTATGTACTGTATACATGTGTTTATACACTGTTTCTCACAAATAAATTCACACATAATTGCCTATACATGCAGCCTAACAGAACATTAAAGGCTCTAAGCATAACCTAATGATGCCAAAAATTAAAATAATTTATCTTCCAATTTCTTTAGAGATTCAATGTTACTGAATGCTTGGATTCATAGGAAAGTTTAAAAAACAAAACCAAAACAAAAGTAGCCTTCTAGAAAAAAATAACTATAGGAAAAAAAAATCCACTTGGCATTAACTATTGCTTATCTAAAACTGGGATTTATATTAATACAAAAACCAGTATATGCCTTACAGCTAGTCTGTAAGAAAACGTCCCATGCAGCAGGAATGATTATTAGAGTAACTTGCAACATACTTGGCAAACAGCTTGAACAGGTGTAATCTGCATTTTTTGAAGTGCCCTTTTTCTTGAGGTTCTATCCATTTTTCTCTAGGACTTCAAACTTTGAGTATTCCTTCTTAAGTTTTGATTTGCACATAAGAGTCTTCTGAATACACAGATATGTAAGATGCACATGAGGATGATTTTTTTAATATGCCTTTTGTTATTTGAGCAGTCTATTCAACATGTTTTGAACCATTCTTTTTCTTTTAAATAACTGAACAGATCATTCCCTGTATAAGAATATATGAAGGGGTAAAAAGAAGTATTTAAAAAATTAAATTTTTAATTATCAATTCCTCAAAAGCTGCATGTAGGACAGTAAGTTTATTAACTTAATAGTACAAGCTTAGTCTGGAAGCAATATTAATTCAAGTTCTAATGAAAATATATGTAAAATCCAAAGGAGGAGCTTATTAGGTGAAATAACCCTTCAACATGTATAGAAAATGATGCAGCGCAGAAGAAGAGAGGTCTTGAAGTGTTCTTTTTTTTAAAGGTTTGCTTTTTTTTCACTCCTGCATCCTTTAGGCCTAGGGACACTGAAAAACAAAAAACAGGCTTGTCGTCTGTGTCTTGACAGATATCACAGATAAAAGAGTTGGCATAATCTTGGCATACAAATTAAACAGGATGTGTTTAATAAGATACTTGAAGAAGTATCTTGGATTTTAAATCCTGTTCTCCAACTTGCTTGAGGATTGCCTTTTGAACAAATTACAAAATTTAACAAAATATTTTAACCTCATGTGATGACATACTGGTATTTTAATCAGTGTGGAGCTGAATACACTAAAACGTGGTGATTTATAATTTGATATAAAGTGAAATTATGTGAGGGAGAGTTCCTATCAGCAAGAATTATTAGATAATTAGATAACTATTAGATATCCACTAATTAATGTTATTGTATTGTTCAAATATGATTGTTGGTTCCTCAAAAAAAGGAAAACAAACAATTTTGTAATTCTCAGACTCAGTATCTAGCAGCTGTTTTGTAGCTGTGGTTCCAGTAGCCCAAAATGTTCTGTATAGGTCCTAGGATTATTTAACATGTTAAAGGCAGCCCAAGAACAATGTTAGAGCGCCTTGTTCTGTTGTTGCCTGTTGGCTGAGGATTTTTAAATCACATTTTAACAAATGTTATTAAGCTATTGCAAATTATTTTGTTTAAAATAAATGAAAACAGTTCAATCGCATCTATCTTTGTATTTAAAGAAAACCTGAAATGTTTTATCTTATGTGGCACTGAATACCAAATAATAATTGTTCTTTGGTCTCTCAGCCATGACCTGACCTTCTGGCTAAGAGACAGAGCTGATACCTTCCTTGGCCACCATCTGTTCATAATAAATACATATTTATTTTTTTTAAAGTAGAGAGACAATAATGTAGGAGTATTTTCATTCTATTCTGTATTAAATGATAATTTTTTTTCTTTTTAAAAACAATATCATTTTAATTGCCTTTTAATACATTCAGAGCAATTTTTCTGTTTCTTGATGTATAATTGTATTATTAATTGTGCTGTGGATAAATTTCAGTTTTGAAGATATTTTTTAGTTTACGTGGAGTAACTTTTAAAAAAGGATTAAAATTATTCAGGTGTGTCAGAATAGGAAGAAAGCCCCACATGTACAATTTAGGATCACCAGATGCATATATCTGTATGTCAAGTAAATACAGATTGGTATTTATCATATGCTGGTATTTATAAATCTTATTCAAAATCGAACTTATATCATTTAGGAAACCTAAAGAGAGTATATATCTTTGGTCTTCCTCCCTTTTACCCTAATATATTTTTCCCCATATTTATTGTTTGGTTAGGACTAACACCCACGTGTCAATATCTGTAATAACTCTCTTATTAGCATTTTACATGAATATTTCTTAATAATTAGGAAGCAATGAGCAATGTTACTATTTAAATTGAGTAACTGTTTTGTAATATCATCCATCATGATCCTGATTAACATCAGGATTATGGAGGGAGGTGGGGGGAAAGACTTGTACCACACAGTTTCTCTACACAAAACCCACATCTGTTCATCTGGCCCGATATGTTGTAAAGTAGCATAACCCACTGCCCTCTCTTTTTCTCTCTCAGCCAGCCCTCCCATTGTGGATGTAGCCGTGCTGAAATAACAGTGCATTACTTAATACTTTTACTGCTTAGGAACAAGCTTTATAGATTATATGAATATAATGCCTTCATGGCAGTAAACTGTGTCCACACTAGGGGTTGTACTAGCACAGCTATATCAGAGAAGAGTCACGCCCTAACCTAAATTGCTGTTATTAGAACAAAAATTGTGTGGCATATTTGACACAGCAGGGCTTCACTTTTATAATACTTTTTTTGTTAATTTGTAAGCACTGCATGGCATAATTTATGCATTTCTAACAGAAATCATACTTCTGACACACTATGAAATTGCTCCTCAGATTAACATCACTTGCTCTTTTCTGCTCTGCCTTATAAAAATAAAAATGAAGTTCATTTTTAATAATTTGCTTTCTTTTTGTCTAAAATAATTTATATTTGGCTTAAAATCTTGCAAGCTTCAGCATGTAGAAGTGAAAACAGTTTTTAATATTGGGTTTTGCAGTCCAAGCCAATTTGGGCATCCTTCTTATTAGATAGTTCTTACCAGTAGCATGGCACCACTGGGAATTGTGGTGTCATTGCAGTAAAGTAATAGGACATATTAAATTCAACTCCAGCAAATAACTGCAGCTCTTCATTTTTGTTTTATCATGTTTTGTGGAATCAGATAAATACTTTGTGTAGAAATAAATCCAAGCTTGTAATCTTAACCTGTAAATAAGTCTTTAAATTTGGGCAGATACAGTTTGAAGGGGATTACAGAATTCTCTTGCTTACCTTGTAGGTGACAGAATTAAAAGCTCCAGAAACACTGTACTAAAACCCACAGATTTTTAAGAGTTGTCTGCATTGCAGTTCATAAGTCCAAATAAAAATAAGTCAAGATTCACTGACATGCGTAACCTATACAAATAGGAAGAGCTACACACCAAAGTATTTTTGTGCAGTATGACAGAACCTAAATGATGTCTCTGTACATTATAGACTGACAATTTTGCAGACAAATAAAAATCTGGCAAAATTGCAGTCCAAAAGCACTTTGCCAAAGGGTATTTTGGGAATGTTTATCTCATTTGTCATAAATCTATGATTTATAGTAACCTAATTTAGATGCTATAAGAGGAGAGATTACTGACTCTGTCTTCATCAAAAATAGTTCAGGGCAAGAATTTGGGTATATATCCTGAAAATGCTTCAGAGTATCCAAAGCAAGACCAGTAACACCTTCTAAAGACCCTGGTTCACTGAAATGTCTTTTTACAAACAGATATCAAGCTTTCAAGACTCAGGCTTTAAAATATTAGAGTTTTCAACAGCTGTGACTTTCAGCATATCACCAGATGTTTGAAACTTGCAAGTGTTAATAATTGATGAAGATGGGTTAGGATTATGTGTTACATGTGTTCTTGTAACAGTCTATATCTATATCTGATATTCTGTTTTCTCATTAGTTATAAAGATGCTCTGGAAATTCTGTTTTGAAAATAAATTTGATTAAATCAGTAAACATATACTTGAGTAATATTTGGCAGGGGAAAACCCCCAAAATTCAGAAGATAGCTTGAAACTCTTAGCATGAAATTTTGTCACCTGCTCTGACCTTGAGAATAATGGTCTTAAAAGTAGCAAACCCAAATTGCTTTTGGAAAAGAAAGCATTAAGGAAATATGATAACCTTTACTAACTGAGCTCTTCTTAATTAATAATTTTGTGTTTTGGGAATTCAATGAATTAATTTGAAAATTAGTAAATAAGGAGTAAATGGGCAGTACTTTAAGCCTTGCAAATTTTCTGGCCTGCTCAGGAGGAACTAAATTCTTTTCTTTATAGCTGAACTTACTAGCTCATCTCAAGATTTTTGAGGAAGACATTGACCTACAATCCTGCAATATATATAAAATTATTATATGGCTGCTGCTGTTCTACTATAGCATAACTTTCCTCTGTCAGCCATCCATTCCTCAGGAATCAATGGTATGAGCAGCCTTCATTAAATCCTACCTATTTCCTTAAGAAAAATCCTTGGGACTAGGATTCCCAGTGGTACACTTTTCTTTACTCACTTGTCTTCATTTTCTGTACAGGTCTGCTTCCCCTAAGCATCTAACCTGCTAAGAGGAATAACACAGGATCAGGATTTTATTGTTCATAGGTGTAGTTTGGCCCATGTAACCTTGATCTGTGTTTTGTCATCCATGGTGATGTCACCCCACAGTATATGGAAAATTGTTTATGCACATTAAAAATTATTCAAAGTAGGAAAGGAATTGCACATCTCTTGATATACTGGGTTTAGATACTTAAATAAATACTTGGTTTCTCTTGGTTTTTTTTCTTCTTCTTTGACTAGAAAATATGGTTGTTTTATCAATAGTCATTGCATCAACAATCAGAAGAAAAAGAGTAAAAGTCCCTATCACTTGTCAGTTGTTATTGCATAGGTTTTCTTTTCAGCTATTCCTTAAATGCTGTCCAGGAATTAAGAACCAATCTCACATCAGTAGTCTTAAATAGTGTCTGAAAGGATAAAAGGAACAGGTTTTGTTGTCTCCTGTTTTTCAATAATGAAGTAGGTGTAATCTTCCCCTTCCTTCTTTCTACACACATCCTTCCTTTTCTGAATTTTTTATCAGCAAATGAACCATATATTTTGCACTACCTCATTGTCCCCCATCTCCCACCTGTGCAATCCATTAACAAAAAAATCATCTTGTTCCACTGCGAACAAAATCACTTTCTTATCTCTCCTGGTGGCTGCTGAGCTAATCTGTAGTACAGCAATGTTCTCTGTTAAAATGTGACTGTAGTAATCTCTATGGGATTGGAAGTTTTGTTCCTGAAATAGTATTGCAGGTCAAATATTCCGGCAAATTAAAAGCAAATATTTTCATGGAAATGATGTGGTAAAATCCTTGTATAATATGTTTCAGCCATTCACTTTTGTCATTTCCCACGGTTTTTATCCACAGGGACCATGTTGCTTTTCAAGAGCTTGCACAAGAACAGAACTTAAAGATTATTTCTTAATTTAAAAGTTGTGTGTGTGTACTCACAAATCTATACTTTGCAATGCAATTTTTTTCTTTCCCCAGGTAACAACCACAGGTGACAAATTTGCTTCAGTGAGATTTAAAGTGTGTTCCTCTAAACTCATCCACCC
Organism: Emberiza elegans; assembly: GCA_024865655.1. NCBI lineage: Eukaryota > Metazoa > Chordata > Aves > Passeriformes > Fringillidae > Emberiza > Emberiza elegans. The sequence goes on along the minus strand of JALJVW010002597.1, from coordinate 17,853,605 downwards.
TCCATGCTATTCCCATAAAGTTCCTCCAGCAGCCCTGCTCTTCCTAGGAAACTGCAGGCTCCTGTCTTTGTGAATTTTCCATCAGTTTGGAAGTAGAGAGTTTGTGGCTGATGACCTCTGCTTAGGTGATGGCTGTTGTCTTGAGGCTCTGCCTTTTAGTGGAGCACACAAGTTGTGTGGTATTGCCAGGTGCCATCACACTTTGCAGTACAAGGGGCAAAGGCGTCACAAAACTACTTGTCTTTGAGGAATTCAACAGTCCCATCGGATCAGGTTAGCATAATAGCTATCTAAGAAATCACAGCCTGCTTTGCTTATCTAGGCAAGCTATATCTTTCTTATCCCTCTGTTCTTTACAGATCAATTGATTTGAGCCAGCCATACAGAAAAAAACTTTCCATGTGTGTTTCTTGGGGCTACTTCTCATGTTTCTGCTCAGGTTACTCGCCCTTCCTGTCAGGAAAGGTCTTCAGATTCCTATTTTAGGCTAAATGATTTGTAGAATTTGCAAGAGGTGGTCTTTTGTGAACTCCTTTAAGCCCTGTGTATATATTTGTATATTCTCAGAGTTTATAATAAATCTATTTCCAGAATGGAGGCTTCCCCTTTGAAACCACATGTGGCTTTAATGAGTGCTTTGTAAACTCATTCAGATTTAATTGGGAAGCAGCAATAATTCAAATAGAATGCAAAAAGGAGCAAGCCATTGCTGGGATGTGGTGGGGGTTAACCTTGTGGTGGCCCTAACTCTCTTTCCAAAGTTGGATAGTTCTTCAGGTGCAATATGCTATGTCAGATGGCCATGCCTGGGAGGTCTGAGGTTTAGAGACCACTCTGAACCTGGAGTTGCTTGATTGATATAAGGATTAGGATAGAAATGACTGCAAATGACCCCTGCTGCATATGGCCTGATAGAAATCCAAGTAAAACACTTGAAATCTTTCTACAAAACCAGTGTTGTTTTGTTGAGCTTTTTTAAATAAAAAAAAAATAAAATCCAGTTAGTTCTGTCCCTGATTAATTAGTATATTGTTAGGTATGGAAGGCAACATGGATGGAGATCAGTGTGAAAATGTGCAAAAATTTCTTGTCAATGGAGCAGATCGTATTTAAAAGAACATGCAAGCCCATACTGGGGGCACCTCTTTGAAAGACTTGGTCCTGAGTGTTATCACAGGTCTCACTGGTCTCTGCTTTGAAGGCTACTTTAGTAAATGAGGGTAAGCTTATGAGCATCATGGCCTGTTAAAGTGTATTAATTTGAAGTGTGTATATTTTTATAGATTGCCTTTTTATTTTATATTTTTATTGACTGCCCTTTGGGGATGTACATTCAAATACCAACACCACCAGGATGATATTTCACTTTTTATTATTCTGTAATTTTCTTCTGGTTTTAGTTCTGTTTTATGCCACTTCAATCTTTTAGTAATGGTGGCAAATGAAGTATGAAACAAAAAAAAATTGTAGTGTAAACTCACAATAATATTTTACTCACCAGAATTTTTTTACTGCAGAACTTGGGAAATTATATAGTCAGTGCAGAATTTCCTTTTCAGGTTATTCTGTGTATTTTTTCACCTGATGAATGAACATACTGGGACAACAGTACATCACTTAAGAATTAATTTGGTTTTCGTTAATTTTTCAATTTTGTTAAAAGTCTTAAATGGTTTTTTGCATTTTCTTTAGAGCACAAGTTTTTTTATCACCACTTAATCATTCTCATTTGTTAAAATAAGTATTTGTCTTTTCTGTCAGTTTGCTGTTATGTAAAATTCTGTGAAAAACATCTGCCAGTTTGAAATTTAAAGTTGCATTTTTTTCATGCAATGGAATCAGCATTTGTATGAAAAGAAGTAATTATTTTAATCTTTAATTTTACTTGTTTTGAATGAAATTATTTCATTTAATCAGATTTTAGAGAGATAGAGATGTCTAGTTTATTTAAAAGTGCATTTTTCAACATGACTAAGCATTGTTAGTTGAAGGTTATGAAAAGGATATTTGAGGATTAATTCAGTGTTTGAGAAATCATAGTTTATGTTTTCCTGTAAGTTGCACTTATGTCACTGAATGAGCATCTCTAGTGTGGTCTCCTAAAAGTGCATTGTAAAAATATGAAGATAATTTTTAAATGCATCACAAACTAATGAATGAAAACTGGAACACTTAAGTACTTCAAGAAAAGATACAAAAGGGTCCTATGTGATCCAAAGTAGAAAACTTAAAATAGAGGAGGTGGTTGGTGGTATTACTGAAAAAATAATCAATTTAGAATAAAATTTTACTGCAGTGGTACTTCACTAATGTGTCATTTTTGTTTAAGTAAAACTTCTTTTGTGTAACTGAGCTGAATATGGATGCAGGATGGTGTTAGTGTGTTTCAGCTTATGGTGAGTAATGGTGTTTCTCTTACTGAGGTTTAGCCTGCCATCTTTCCATGGCAAAGTGCCTGTTGATATTCCTGGGAGTTTGGGCAACTGCAGAACAAGACATTAAATACTACTTTTGGAATTATGTGCAGAAGTAATAAGAACATTAAAGTTGCAGAGTTAAGCACCAGAAGTTGCCTGTTCTAACCTTAATGTAGTCTTGTTGTACGTATACATTATGATAATTCTGTTCCTTGTTATACTGAAAATCTGTTTCAGATTTTCTTAAATGCAAGATTGTCATCTGTCTTTTTGCAGTTCTGTGCTCCATCTCTTGTCTCTCACATACATTGAAAAGTTAAGTACCTTGAAGAAATAACTTTCTGATCATGTGATAAAAAGCTGTATCACAGGTGATAGGCACTGAGGGATAAAATTAACACTGCATGAGAAACAGAGCTGTCAGCAAAATGTTTCAGTTGGTGGGTTGTTTCTGTTTCTGTCCCCACAATTACACTGTGGCCTGGATAGCAGCTACAGAACTACTTACAGCTTCCTGATGGAAGAAATGGTAACTGAAGTAACACAAAAATTACTCTGAGTAAAAGTTGGGGAAAAAAAGCTGCTGATAAGGTTCCCTGCAAAAAAAGTGGAGAAGATTCATTGATGCTGTCATTTCTCTGTAGATTAAATCCCAATTACATTGTGATGACCTAATGATGGACTAAACTTGACATGTTTCAGAATTCAGGACAGAGTGTATTTGTGAGACAATTATTGTTAACAGGAGGGAGAAGAGGGTTGTTTTCTGTTATATTAACATGTCTCAGATTCTGAGGGTTCATGTTTCAAACAATTACCTGAGTTTTTAAACAGAATTATCCCATAGTGTTTGAGAGTATGATCTGCTTTCAGCCTTATGTATTTTCACCACATAAATGTGGTGTGGTGTGATGTGTGGCTACCACCAAATGATTTTGAATGAACCTTTTTTTGTGTTTCAAAAAGAATAATTTAGTTGATAAGCCTAAATATACCTGGATTGGCTGTTTGTGAGTTGCTGTTAACATGCTTTATTGGGTAGCATTTTTCTGCCATCCCTTTCTCATGAGATTACTGTTTCTGCCGTGGTCATTACCAGAATTCTAGAATATAGGTCATGCTACGAGCACCTCCAAACATTGGTATTTTAAGATGTTTATGTCTGTCTGTATATACCTAAACACATGCACAAACACATTTGTGCATGAGTGTAATAAAGGAGCTGATACTGGATTTTGGAATTACTGATTAAAGTAGCACAAGTAAAATTGTTCTTCAAGCCATATTTTTATTTTCTTGATACTTCTAATAGAAATTATAAGACACCTGTGAATGTTTAAAGATCCTGTCATGAAGTGACACTTCCCTATCTGACAATTTCTCCCTGCACTTTCATGACAACTAAAATCTATGGATGTGTTCTTGAGTTCAGCCCTGAAGGTTCAACATCTGGCTGATGGAAACGAAACATTTTCACCAGAGGTTCTTGCACTTGGAATTTGCTTCCTTCTGTGGGTCTGTGTCAAAACCTGACTGAGCCTGTTTAACTCGAGGCAATGGTGTAAAGCCCATCTGTTCCTTGAAACTTTTCCCTGAAGGAGCCATCTAGAGTGTATTTATATTCCCAGCTGTGGTTGTGCTTTTTTTAAGTACTTAGCTGATGCTTTTGGACTAATTTATGGTTTGGGTTTGTTTAAAGGTGTGCTGAATGGATGCACTTTTAAAGCAGATTTTAGGAATGTTGCAGAATTTCCCTATCTTTAACTTGTGAATACAGTGAAGAGTTCATGCCCCTGTTTACTATGAATGGAGAAATAACTTATGAACTGCTACTGTTAAGAAGAATGGAGAACCCACTGAGACTTCTATTTAAAATACACAAAAGTCTGAAAAGTGAAAATGCAAAGCATTTGTATCTGAATATCTTAGAGCACCTGATATTAAAATAATCTGTCAGTGTAACAGGTTGTTATATTCTTTAGAAGGAAGAGTACTAACAATTTTGTAGATACTATCTTTGCATTTGGACTTGGGATTGCCAGTATAATTTGGTAGGAGGTGTATGTGATAAAGAAAGATGACATTTAAATTCTAATCAAAATTTCCTTCATGAACCTTTTTTGGGTGTTCTTTGGGGGGAAAAAGTGTACAGTTAAGTAAATGGCAAAATTAAAAAAAAAAAACCAACACTCTTGAAATGGTGTTGTTTTTCTGGATGAACTGGTTGTATTTGTCTGACATCATAACTGTAAGTAGTTTAGATTAACACTTTATGGGAGGAAAACAGACAATGTTGTTATGAAGGTGCTTCAAATGTTTGTATTGGAATGGAGTTATATTCATTTGTTCTTGTAGGATGTTTGAATTAATAATTTCATTAATTAAAGAAGATATTGCATCTTTTCCACATGAGGAAGCTATCACAAATAAGCTATGGTGTGAGTTTAAATTACAATAGCTATTCAGCATGAACTCCTTATGTGAACAATTTTATTCTGTACTACAAATGATCTGTCACAGTTTAGTTGACTGAAAAACATGCAAGTTCCCTCCAGCCCCAATGACAAATAAATATTTATGTAGGCAGTTAGTACAGAACAGTTACTACATGATAAAACTACACTGTCAGCTTATTCTGTACTCTACTGGCCTTCCTAAAAGCACCCTTAGAACAAACTATAATATTGTGTTACAGATATATTCCTACAGGTACTTGTATGTTGTATATGGACTTGAAGAAAAATATATTGTTTCTCATAATTTCTATGAAAAATGTTTAAATTGCTGACAATATGACTGGGATAATGTAAATCTAGTACATATCACTGGACTTGAAGTTGCTGGTCATGCAAACTCAACTATGGTTATTTGTAAATAAGTTAATAGACTCATCAACTTTAGTTACTATGTTGATTTATAAAGACTAATGATATTGATAAAATAATAGGATTAACAGCAGCTGGTATGTTTAGGGTTCAGATAGAAGTCATAAATACTTCTTTTCAATAATGGTATAATCACAAAATTGCCTTTATTCTCTTGTGCAGTATTAGGTGACAAAGCTAAATGCCCCCTTGTTACTGGTTATGTAATAGGCATTTAAAAAATAAAAATAAATTCATTCTCATGAGAGCTATCCTATGTCAAGTAGCTTCTGAAGACGGCCACTGTTCTGCTGCCTTTCTGGCTCTCTAGCACAGGGAATTCAAGCCACAAATATGGAGCTTTCACATGAGAAAAATGGAAAATATTTCAATGCCTGTAACTCTTAAGCTGCATGAACACAATAACATTGATTGTATATTAGAGTATTTAAATATGAAACACATTTTGGCTTTTCCGAAGAATGTAATTTCAAATACTTTAATTTCGTGTTTTGCAGTTTTTATCAAGTAACTACTTTGTTCAAAAACAGAAGTGTGCATTATTTTCAGGTGCTTTGATCACTTTTTTTTTTGGTCTTAAAACGTCTCTCTATGCGTTTCCTAAATACACTTTCTTTGGTTCTATAATTTTCTAAGAAAATAGAAAAACTGGGATTAGAGCTCAATGGGAACAAACAGCGTTTGGAACAAGCCCAGCAGGATGTGACAGAAGCCAGAGAGGAGTGCCTAAAACTGACAGAACTGCTGAGTAAATCTGAGCACCAACTGCACCTCACCAGGTACCCCTTATCCTATTACATGCTGTAGTACCAATTTCATTCTGCTAATTTTTTGCCACAGGCTTCCCCACAGTTGTTGTAGATACTTGGAGTCATTGCCTACACAGGCAGCCCTCAGTTGTGCTAGAAGTGGAGATTTGAATTAGGGAGTTATGAACTACAAAGTGAGTTATGAACTATAATTTATAAAAGTGATTTAGTAGTGTGTAGAAGAGGCAATGTTCAGCTCTGGTGGTGAGGTGGCATGGTTTTAGGCAGGAAGAAGAGCAAGGGAGGCTGCAGCTACTGTTGCTGTGCTTAGTAGGACAACTATATTTGAAATGTTGTTTAAGACTGTAGTGTAGAGCAGCACCTTTAAACATAGGAGTTTTCAGATTAATAACCTGAAATTTCTTCAGCAGAATGACCAGGAATATGTATATAAATATATAAATAAACATAATTTTTCAGCATGAGGTAATCTCAAGTACATGAGGAGGGTGCTTCAGTCTCTTGCTCAGTGAAGATAGGGTACAATGCATTGTGTAATGAAAGACTTCCTCTGAGCCCATTCCATCCTTGGGTATAATTCCCAATGTCTTCTGCTGCACTATTCATTACATGTTTCTAGAAAACTCCAGAAGGCTGACATGCCAATTATTCATTGCAACTTGAGTTTGGGTAACTGCAGAACTTTATTCCTTTTGCCTTGGAAAATGCTATTGTCCAACTGTTTGCAGGCTTTTGGTTGTGTGGGGGGGGGTTTTTTGTTCCATTGCCCTGCTCCCCACAAGAATGAACATCCGTAAACAAATCTGGCAGCTTTCACTCAGTACTTAAGGGAAAAAGTTAAGTTAGTTTAAATTTTTCATAGGGGGGAAAAAAAAGCTTAGATTTTTATCACTTAACAGAAGTCTGTGTGTTTATCCAAGTCTTTTACTTTTTGGGCTTTGTGAGAATTCTGCCATTGAGTAAATGGAAATAAAATGGAGCCTTGTCTAAACTATTAAATTCAATGAATCATTTTTTTATTCAGCTAAATTTCTGTGTAATTCAGAGCACGGTTGTTTAACAGATGGAAGAAAGTACCACTCTAACAGCCTGTATTTAGAGAAAAAAATATGCTAGAGGTTAATGAACTTGAAAAAAGTTTTGGGTGAGTTGTTAAGATATCTAAAGTTTGGATTTAGCAGAACTTTATTAATAATGATTTGTTGTGATAGCTAACCAAATGGCTTTACCACACTCCTTTTAGCAAAGGCTGATTATATGCAATAAAGCTCTGGATATCTTGGAGGAAATCTGACTAGCGAATCTATAATTTTAAAATTTTTTTTGGTGAAAATACTCAAAATGTAAAAATGAGAACAATTGCCTGCTTTTACATAGCAAAGTAATTAAAGCTGGATACCTAATATAGAGATGATTTAGGTAGCTTTTTGATGTACAGTCTCCAATTTGGAAAGTTTCTGGGATGCAAATCATTAGAGGCTGGGAACAGTATTTTGGGCAAGTAATGCTCTGTGCTGGCCCTGTTCTCATACAATTTCACAGAGGCCCGCTTTTCGAGACATGCTGAACTGCCACAGCTCCTCTGACCTAGTGCAGACACTCTTCTGCAAGGTCCTGATCTCCTTGGGGTTTTATTGGTTGTTTGGGGTTTTTCTTGTGGGTTTGGGGGATTTGGTTGGTTGTCTGGGTTTTGTTTTTTTGGGTTGGATTGGGGTTGTTTTTTTTTTTTTTTTTGTATTACTGTGAGCTTATATTTGGCATCTCCTTACAAGAAAAGAATTGAAATGTTTTCTATGCTGATGTGTATATATAGGAAAAATGAATATGATGAGGCATGGGAAATAGGTTCAAATTTTTTTTCTTGACATTCCCCAAATTCCATAACACTTTATACATTTTTTGTGTTCTCTGTACACTTGGAGTGTCTGTCTGCTTTCAAAGAACACCTTAGGTGATGTTGCTTGAAGAAGGGGGAAAAAGAGATGAGCAATTCATTGCTCCTGATCTGTTACCTGTTTTCCTCTTGAACTTAAATCTGTAGGGCAGGGTTTGAAATGCTCTCGTAGTGTCACCTGTTTTCCCTGCCTTGAAGAGGGAAACATCCCCTACTGAAATGACACTTGTCCTTAGCCTGTACTTGTTCTTCCTCTCAGCTCACCTCTTGGCAGAACAGGTTTTCTGTGCTAGTGAAGGTATAAAAGTTACATGTCTCTAGGGGCATTAGTTTTGCTTTTTGAACTCAATATGTTTTTCATGGATTGGTACATCCATAGTTGTTGCATGTAAATTATATTCACTTACTGTTTTCCTTCTTTCATTTATTCCCTTCACCTCAAATGGCAACTGTGTCAGTGAAAATACTTGAAGGGTAGGGGTAATAGCAATCCTGTGGGGGTTGTAGACTCATTCACTGTGGTGCTTGCCAAGGAAAACAGATTTTAAGCTCTAGAGTCCTGCCTGTGGGAGGTTGCTGCAGAAATTGCACTGATTTAGTGCATCTCTAGGGTATTCTGGCCTTGGCCTCGTCTTGCTGATTCTCTTCTTTTCAGGAGAGGACCAGCTGGTTCACTCCAAGTCTTCTCACAACACTGGAGTTGAGGGAGGCCTGTACTGCTGTAACACCATTGTGGATAGTCTTTCTGTTGCCTTGCATGACCTGTCTGTGCTGTTCTGGCAGAAATAAGAGGTAGCTGAGAAGATACAGAAAGAATTCTTTGTTTTGTATGAATTATTGCATTACTAAGGAGAAAAGTGGATCATTAATCCACTGTTTCTAAGTTTCGATATTATAAATAAATACGATTATAAATGAATACAAGAACTTTGGATTTTAACGTATAAAAATGAGATAAATGTATATGAAAGGAATTAATGAGAAAAAACATGTAGTCTGTGTCATAATGAGAAAAGTACTCTGCAGAACAGCACTCTTCTCCAGGAGTCCCACTTCTTTGCTGTATCCTAGTTTTCAGACACTGTTGATTGATTACCAACTAAACAGCTTCTAAGTTAACAAAATGTACTTGTTAAAAAGGAAGAAAAAAAGGTTACAATTAGCTATTCTAAACCATTGCCACGGAGTTTAAAATTGCCTTTTCCTGTCACCTTTCTTCCTGGAGCAATATGTTGCTTAAAAATACTTGCTATTAACATGCACTTTCTGCTATTGAATCTAGTTAGTAATTCTAATTTGTATGTCTTCAAAAGACAGGGGAAATGCAGAGCTTCTACTGTGTAGTTTTGCTTGTCAGTCATGTAACTTTGCAGATGTCACCATGCTATGAGAGTGACCATTATTGTTTTAAGTTTTCTTGGGGGTTTCTTCTGCCCTAGTTTCAGCTTTGAGGTTACTGTAGTAGGAGAATCTTACGAAATTAGTTCTTAAGTCAAATTGCTCTTACTTTGGCAAGGTTAGGTCTTGCTAATTAAGCTTACCTGAAGCCCTTCTTCAGAGGGTAGAAAACATACAGGTCTATTGTTCCTAGTCAAAGAGAAAATACTCATTAAAAATCATGTCAATATGTTCATTGAAAAGATCATATAAAAGATGCAAGATGTTAACAACTTGTCCGGATCTTACTGTGCCATCTAATGTAAAAAATATTTTTCACTATTCTTATGTAACAGAATCATCATTAAAAAAACACGCCTCTTTTTCTTTCAAACCAGATCTGGAGGTATTATTTGTTTCAGTTGCAGTCAGTAGTTCCTGTTCGCATAGACCAAACAAGTTCAATAAATCCTAAGAAGTGAGGGAGCCATCAAATTTCAAAATTGAAATTTTATTATGTCATCATGCATTTTCTCAGGGATGTAGAGATAGATAGATAGATAAATGGATGGCTCAAGATATTTTTGACTGAAATGTCATCTGAAATTTGACAGGAAATATAATTGACTAGAATAGAAGCAGATTTAGTTTAGTTTAAAATATATTATTATTTGCTTATATGCAACACTAAGAACTTCTCAAGGTCAGCTTGTAGGTAGGGCAAAATTACCAAATGAACATGTGCTTTCACGTTCAGGTGAGCCACCAAGCTGCCCTAAATCCCTGTGTCACTCTCTTGAGGGACTAAAGTTTATATTACAGTGAGTCAGTGGGTATTGTTTTTCTTGAGTATTGTTTTCCCTCCATTATGTGATATTTCTTCCCTCTTTTTGACAATGATACGATCTCTAGAAAGCAGCATATCTAAGGACAACATGCCAATTGGGTTTTAGCAGTGCTGTAGTCATCCTAGTGTGCATGGGTGCTTCTTGCTAGTTTCAGTGACTCCATTGAAACTAATTTCTATTACACGTACAATAAGTAAAGCATATACCCTCCCAGATTAATGTGGCATTATTTAATTCTGAAGCTCTGGTGTTGAGCTGTATGTCATCACCTGTGTTCCTTGTTAGAATTTGCAGCCTGCCTCATTCATTGTTCTCCCTATTTAAGCTGTACTATTAACTGATAAAACATAAACTTCCTGGTGGTTATACACAGCCTTCTAGGGAGTTGCACAATACTTAGTATTTATTGTGGGATTTTTTTCTAGTACTATATATTAGTTAGCAACATGCTTAATACCATGCCTTTTCCAACAATTTTAGCACCTCAGAGGCCATCACTTATGCTGGGAAGAAGTTTTGGAGAAACGCTGTTACTAATATTAAATGACTGAGATATGCTCAATCTACTCAGACTGACTAACTGATGAAAGTACCAATAGCACTAGAATTGGGGGTGTGGGGGGAGGAAGCAGAAATAAGGTATAACCAGTGATTCATTTCTAATTTTTTGAAAAAAAATCAATATGCAAAAGCATTATTTTAAAATGCAGGGATGAGTGATAGCATGAAACAACTCTAACTAATAAACTTTTTAGATTCTGCTTCGTATGTTTACTTTTCATTAAATGTAGGGACGGTTGCGACTATGTTGTTGTGATTCAGTCAACATTTATTTCTATCTGGTTTTCATATACAAAGGCATCAGGATGCCAGAAAATAAACTGTTAACGGAGAATTAACTTCTTTGGCACGCTTTCATACTTATCTTCCAAATTAAAGAAAATGAAATGGGCAGAAGCAGAGTGTAGATTACCTCCTTTTTGTCAAAAATGGTGGGAATTTGAAAATTAATAATAAAAAAGGGAACAGATGCAGTAACATGCCAGAGGGAGATTAATGTGGAGAGTAAAATCTGTGAGCAACAAAACTGAAGCAAACTGAATCAGTGGGAGGTGGTTGTACAATCAAAATCAGGATAAAAGAGAAATTACAAACAACCCTGCACTTGTCAAAGTAGTAGTAATGAAATCCTGACTCTGCCAGCAGCGAGAACCTGTGTTAGCACTTTGGGGTAAGGCCGGGAGCCGGGTGCCAGGTAGGAGGGCAGCGCGAGGCTGCTGGGCGGCAGCCATCGCGTGTGGAACAGATGGCGGGGAAAGCTGGCCGGGGAGGGGCTCCTTCGCACAGCTAATCAGACAGTAACGGATAGGGCAGCTGGGAGGACTGACCACCGCCAGGCGAGCGGCGGGGTAGCCGCAGCCGTGCGCGATGTGTGCAGTGGTGTGCCCGCCGGCCGCACGCCAGACCTTCCAAGGTCTTTTCGGTGCCCAAGTTGGGAGGCGGGCGGGGACGGGCCCGGGCCCGGGCCCGCGCCGGCTCCGCGGCCCTCGGCGGCCTCCGCGGCGTCGAGCGCGTCCCGCCGGCAGCATCGCGCCCCCTCCTTCCTCAGAAACGCGGGGCTTTGCTCTCGGCCCTGCCCTGTGCCGAGGTTACCTGGTTTCGTACCTTGCCGTAGCGGTACGGCGAACGGAGAATGTGGCGAGTGACAGAAATGCGAAAGCACGTGGGTCCGGGGCCTGATCCGGGAAAGCGATAAGGAAACTTTGCGCCCGTGGAAAGCCGGGAGAGCTGTAGGTCAGCACCTTCCCACAGGGCTGGGCCCCTCCAGTGAATGGAACCGTTTTCTGATGTTTTATTTTTGCTCGGAGGAGGCACTTCCCTGCTCATTAATGAGAGCTTGAGAGGGTTGAATGGAGGTCCGAGCCTTCTGATCCTGAGTGACAAGAATAATTTGACTCACGTAAAAAGTAATGATCACTAGGATTTCTTGTGCAAGTAAGAGGTAGTCATGTGTGAGAGGATTACGAGGTCATGCCCTGTGTTGATGACTGTCAGCTTGAAAGAGAAATGAAAACAAAATTTTATCGAGGAAAAGGGGGAAATAAAATCCCTACCTATTACTACTTGTGTTTGTTTGATATGTGATACTTTTTAGACAATTTTAACCAAAAAAACCAAAGTGTCCTGCACGTGTTTTTGCGTGTATCCTGTCTGCAGAAGGTTTATCGTTTGGCTCAATTATCCATTTTGAGCAGGGAGGGGAGGAAACATTACAGGGATTTGAAATAGGTAGTATAACATAGCCATATGCTATTTATGCAGCAGTTTCTGCAATAAATCTAATTTGGCGCTGTCAAAAAAAATTAGACTTATTTGCTATAGCAGCACATTAGTAAATGATTGTGGTAGCTTTGAAAGTTGTCATTCACTCTGCTTTACTTGCAACTGAATCTTGTACAGCTTTTTTTTTTCCCCTTCCTTTTCCTCTGAGCAACTCTGTGAAAATCTGAGGTTTTTGTCCTGCAGCTGTAGAAACTGCAAATATTTTCACTACTGAAAAGAAGGGCTTGCTTTAAGGGAATTGAAGAAGGAGGTGGAAGAATAGCCTCTATTGTTAACAATCATATGAACGCATATGTGGAAAAATCAATAAAGTGGTGGGGGATAAATTTTTCCCTTGCCTACAGGTTTTCATAGTGCAGCTGAAATTGTTTATCTGATTATACAGCATGTAGATAAATTAGCTGTTCTGCATTATTATAGAAGGTAAAATATTTTACCTGCCACGATAAGACCATATGCTGCTTTATGAAGACTGATACTGAGTGATTTGAAATAAATCGGTTTTGTCGTCTTCTGGCAGGGCGTTGTAAAATTTTCTAAGCTGATACACTTTGTGTCAAGATAACACACAATTATTTAAATATCATTTTATTTAATATTTTAAACATATTTAAGTGATTGTACAAACATATAAAGGCCATTGGTAAATTTTATAAGGAAGGGAAATGTAAGTGAAGGAGTAAATAACAAATACAAAATCACGTGTTAATTTTGAACATTAAAGCATTTATAAATTACTATTAATTTCAAATTAGTTTTAATATGGTTTACAATTGTATTTATTGTCCTACAATAAATAATTCCTAAGGAAAAGATAATAATACATGTTTGGATTTTAGTATTAGATTCATCTAAATTTTTTTCACGGCATTTAAACTGCAACTGGTCACATCAATGATCACATCAGGTTGCTGAGGCAGCCAAATTGCTACTGCCTGTAGAGTGTGGTTCAGGAGCAGTGACAATACTTAAAGCGCTTTGGAGTGAGTGTGAATTCAGATGAAACACTGAAGAGACTAACTGCTGTAGAAAACAAACATCTTATAAGGTCTTTGTTGTGAGCAGTTATTATTCAGCACTAACAGTAATAAGTTTATGAGTGTGTATCAAATATTTACTTTGGTCTCATTCAAATTAGGTTTTTTATTTGTGTGACTAATGACAACAGGATAATGATTTATTTTTTTTGAACCAAAGAAGTCTTTCAGATACATGTATTCAAGGCTGCTGGATTTTTTGCTGAATTTACTACTGGAAAAAATGCTTCTGATTTTTATAATTATTTCTGACTTGTTCTAAAGCTTTTCTCTCAAGTACATCGAAAGCCTGTTTTTACAATAAGCTAAAATGTACTTTTTCTGTCAGCATTTGGTATTTGTGAACTTCAACAATTTTAAAAGCTGTCTTGTGCTTTCAGAAGTATATTCAGAGTTGTTTATTTTGTGCAGTCACAGCGGTTGTTGATTTGTGGGTATTTTTCCTTTACTGTGCAAAATTCTCCTTAAGTTCTTGCCTAGAAAAAATATTCAACAGAGAACCCAAAAGGTCATCAGCTGGAGACTTTATCCAACTTCACATTGAAGAGCATCAGCCTGTAGGTTGTCATTGCTGGAGAAAGCAGCTGGTGGATGGAAGGAGGAAGAAAAAAAAATCACCTGAGCACTCCAGCCTTGGCTGCCCGGCTGCTCTCCTTCCTCAGCCCTCAGGCAGCGCCCTTGTGCCGGTGGTTGGGCAGGAGGGGCTGAGCTGGAGATGCCCGTCCTGAGAGAGCAGATGAGCTGCTGCCGGCTGCTTGACAGGGCTGAACTCCTCGGCCTGGCTGTGCTGGCAGCATGGCAAGGTTCATAGTGTGCTGCTACTGGTTGCCCCTGTGGGTTTGGTGGTTTGCATGTCAAACTATAGTTTTGTAGAAATAGCAATCTTTTCAAGATTAGCTTCTGCCTGTTGGTCAGTTGGCTTCTACAGGACTTAAATCACTGGGTAATTAAAGTGTCTCTGTAGTCAAGTGGGACACTGCTGCATCCTCTTTGTGTACCAGGGTTCCTCTTCTATTTCCAGTGCATTTGTTCACCTGTATCTGGTTTCCTATGGAAGAAGACCATGGTGTAAGAAATTACTTCCTTGAAAATGCAGGGACTAATCCTCATAAAAGTGGTAGATCAGTATTAAGATTTTATTCAGCTAAACTTAGGCAGTATTTGTCAATGCAATTTTCATTAAAGTCAAATTCAGACCTAATGTAAGTACAAATGCAATTCTGCTAATGAGATTGGATTACCTCCTGGATTTGATCCAGAAAACTTTACTTTAAATTCATTTTTGGTAAAGAGATAATAAAACGGGTGGTTTATTTATAATTGCATACAAAACTTCAAATATGTTTGGGTTTTTTTTGGTGAATGGTTATCTTTTTTTTGAAGGATACCAAGATGTGCTGTGAAATTGAAGGTATTTCTTGTTTTAGAAGAATGAGACTGTCAAGGAGGTTAGGTAATAATTCAGGAGTTTTTGGTTATTAGAGTCTATTCCTGAAAAGAAATATGGGCACAGGAATTGCTAAAAATAATGTATCCTGTTAACAATAAGAATTTAGTTTCAGCCTGTCTTTACAATTTGCCTCAATGTGGAAGACAGTATTCTAACAAAGAGTTGCATATGTATGTTCTACAGGGCTTGAAAACAAGAAAAAAATATTAAGGATTTTTTTCTTTAAATAGTGTTGCATTTGAAACACCAGTAGGTAAAGCAAAAAAAAAGCTGCAGATTAAATAATTTAAATGAGTGCTCTTGACCACTCTAAGATTTTATTGTAAACTTACCCATTCAACTGTTCCCATTTTCTCTTTGTATTTTTAGTCAATATCTCTGTTACATAGAGTCAGAGTCAAAAGTCTTCATTTATTATTTTATTTACAATATTTTTATTAGCCTTTTCCACTTCTTCACATAGCTTGCAAAGTCTTTCTCAGATTGTGCTAGCCCTAGCAAGAAGGAGCAGATACACGTATTTGAAGGAAAAACACGTTAGCTGTTGGAGTTAACAAATAATGATTAAAAGCTATTCTTTTGCTTCTTACTATTTCTCCTATACCCCAAACTGATCTTCACAAATACAGGACTGTAAAGAACTTCATCTGCTGCTGGTTAGCAGAAGTGGATTTAAATCTACACCGACAGTTCATTTGACAATGACCTTGAGGGGCTTTGCTTCTTGAAGAAGAAAGCAGAAGCTTGCGGTAAACAAAGTTCACTTCTGACAGATGGATTGAATGACAGAAAGGTTGCGAGTGCCAGAATAGCCCTGGCAGAGGAGGAAATGTTCAGTGGAATCCAACAGGAGAGGAGGTGTGAACAGGTGCAGGGTTGCTGACGGAAGGGGAACCAGATGGAAGGAGCCAGAGCCAGTTTATTTAAAGGAAAAGGCAGAAAACACTGAAAGGCTGTGCGATCAGTGGCTAAAAGTGTGCATGGAAGAAGGTAAAAATTCACAAACAAAAACTGCACAGTGGGATATCTAGCACTTAGCATAATGGTAGTAATTTGTGAGTTTCGTTTTAAAGTTGCTATTGAAATATGTTTCTCCCTTACTCTTGACAGCATAAAGAAGAGATTTATAACCTGTCCAAAAGGGGAAAAAAAACCTAACAAAACCACCACCAAAAACTTCAACTGTTACCCTGCCTGTCCATTATTTCTAATATTGCAGGCATCTAATACTGGAGGCAGTTACAATCAGAATAATACAAAAATTATCCCACAGCTGAACAAATAAATAAAAGGCTTGTAAGGCTGGGGTTTTTTTTTTTTTATTTTAACTCATTTGTTTGTATCTAGCCCTTGTGACATGTGGGCAGATGAGCATGGTTTTCATTAGGATGTTTTTGTAAGATCTAGAGCAAATCAACAATAGTCAAGTACAGTGTAATGTTAGCACAGTATTTCTCATCTTTTTTGCTTTTGGTCATAAGTCTGTCAGTTTGCTGGAATGTGTAGTAGCTTGCTGTAGGATGGGGTAGAAATCTAGCTTACCCTAGATCAAATTCCCTGAAAATCAAATATTGTCTTTCAAATTGTCATCCTGAAGAAATGCTTTGTTCTGTCAAATGATTCTGCTTCTTCCCAAGCTGTTCTTGTGAGGCTTGGTCCTTTGGAGGCAGAAAAAAACCAAAACATTCCTTAACTTCTTCTCAGTTTCAAGCAATAGTAGGGAATCATTATCTACTTCCACATATCAGGCCTGTGGCACCTGAAGTGCAGGTTGTGTGTCTGTACCTGACGTGTGTGAAAAATGTAGGTAAGTGTGGAGCAGTCACTCCCAGTGCATCTGTGATCAACTGGATCATTCAGCTGTGCTGAGCTGATCCGGATCAGGTGTGAGCACACAGGCACTTTCCTTTTTAATTAGCTAGAGCATGCAACGCCGTGTTTATGCTGACTTTATGCCAGCTGCAGGAAGGACAGATGATACCTGATTCAGCATAAAGCTTGCTAGTACAAAGTTAACGTACCAAAAACATTGGGTTTTTGAACAAATTTAAATTGGCAGAGTGAGTTCATAGCAGATCAGGTCTCTGCATCATTTAGCTGCATCATTTTTTGATTCAATAGTAGGAGCCTGATGGTTGGATTTACTGTATTAACAAGCTGAGCCTTGAAGTGCAGAGTCACAGTTATTTGAACCTGGTCTGAGCCTATGCTGTTGCTGAAAAGCAAGTCCCTAGAGTGGCAATAAAGGGATATGTTTAGCCACATTTGTCAGGCCCTTGCTTCTGCTGACACTGGAAGACAGGCACCTGTGTGATCAGGTTACTCAGGGAGTTATTCAGATGGAAAAGGAATAATTTCTTGAATAGGTTGTGTGAGTGCTCATTGTAAGAGGATGAAAAGAAGGACCACACCTCTTATATGGACATTGTCTGCCTTAAATGTGTCCTGAAGCTGCACTGTAAGAGGCTGCTGGTGCCAAATTCAAGAATCACCATAAATCAAGAAAATAACCCCTTTATTTTAAATACAGGGAAAATAATTTGTGTAAATTAGTTATAAAAAACACATACCTGTAAAAATCTTCTATGTTAAGCAATTATTTCAGTCATTTATAAAAGTGGCTTGTGGAACAAAGAATATTCTAGATAAATATGTGCAGTATTAGAAGTGCTTAGGCTATGTATGAAGACTTCACAAAGATCACTTCTCCCCATGCTGTATTTAACTGTGTGTTTCTATAGGGACTTAGGAGCCAAATAGTTCACAATCTGATGATAATAATCATGAGAGAATGGATATTTACTTACAAGCTACATATCTTGATGGCAAAGCTTATAAATGTGCCAGAAAAATCAGATTTTGATTCCAAGTCAGTATGTTTGACCTAATATGAAATGTTAATTACTGTTAGAGACACTTTTTTGTTCTCTAACATTGAAATAGAGGGAAGCTATTGATAATATTGGTTGTGACTTGATATACAGAGGACTACTGAGATTGAAGAGAAGTTATTGAGGAGCTGGTGGTTTTCTGGATATATCTTGATGCCTATAATGCCAGAAGAGTAAAATCATGTTGTAGGCTAGGTGTTTGCAAATTCTTACTGTTATGCTGAATGTAAAGTAAGAAATCCAGTCCTTTCATTTTGTTAACTGACCTCGCAGATAGAAGTAGAGATGTAGAAGTTAACTGTGTTCAAGGTTCAATTCATAGAGACTTCCATAGGAGCAACACTCTGTGTTACTGTATGTTTGTTCCTTTGGTCCTAAATTTTCATCTGTCTCATGCCCACTAATATCTCCAGTTAGTTGAAATAACTTCTAAGTAGATTTCAAGTATGGCAAGCAGGAGTAGGATTTTTTTTCACATGCAGCCATTAATGTATAGTTTCTCCTGATGCCTCAGTAGGGCTTAAAGAGCAAAGTGGAAAATTTGGACTGAAGTGTTTCATTGTTTCTGTAAACTTCTTGTTATTATATAAAGTGGAAATACATACAGAAGTTATAAAGGAATTCCAGTGGTGTGGCTGCATCCTAAATACAGAGATACAGTGGGAAAAATCAGTGGGTAAAAGAAAGTCATATGCACTGACTTCTGTTTCAGCAAAATTTAAATTGTTAGAAAAAACAGAAAATAGTATAACAAGTTGACATTACTTGAGTTCTGGGAATGGGGATACAGGTGACAAGTTACCTGCACTTTGAGGAAAATTGTTTCAGGCTAATTTGTCAACTAATTGTAGTTAGTCTCTTGATGAGGCTGGAAATCTATATAGAGCTTAACCTTTTATTGCCCCCCAAAAGTGTTTCTTATTATTTGAAGTGTTTTTATGAAATAGTAGTAGCAGCCTGGAAGAGTTGTTTTTTCCAGCCTTTCATCTCAATTAGGGTAGTGAAATTTCGTTTAGTTTCATTAACATACTTTAAATGTATTTCTACTTTCAAGTTATTTCTGTAACACTTTCGAACTTCTTAGATCTATATTTGAAGAGCTGTATCAATTGAATGCTGAGTTTTTCACCCCTTGACCTTTACATTACTTTTCTAATTGCATTTAATGCTTCTCATGGTTGTTATTGCTTCTCATGGTTATGAGAAGAAAGCTCTGACATTTCATTATTTTAGGAAACTCTGTATTTCTCAACTAATACACGAAACAAGATTTAAGTTTTGTTTGTTTGTTTGGGTTTTTTTGAGCCTCAGTTCTCATGAATAGGCCCACGTGTATCCTGAGAAATAATGCAGTCCTTCAAATTCTCCAATTAATTTAATAGTTTGGTTTCTTCAAAATTTGACCATGCAAATATAGATTTTACTGAAGCTCACCAAACACAGTGTGCTGGCTGGGGCAGTTTCCAGAAACTTGAGCTTTCTGCTGAGAAGACCTGGCAGCCAGCTCCAGAATCAGCATCCAGTCAGCTCCCAGAAACTGACAAAAAGAGCAACTCAGTGGGTAATTCCCTCAATGGGATACAGGAAGGGCAATTTTTCAGCTCCTTGGAAAGGTTTAAAGAAATGACCTGATCATGATGCTTTTAAAAGATACTTCTACATAATTCTTGAGGAAGCATGCACTCATACGTATGTTTTAAATTAATTTTTGCCATAAGAACATTCATTTCATGCCTTTCTTTTGCCTTGTAAAAGCACCAAGAGCCATAAAATCCAATCCACGCAAGCACTGAAAAAAATCAAAACCTTTATTACAAAAATTCAGATGGCAAAAATAATCTACAGTGTTTAATAAGAGGAAACCACTAAACACTGTCCAGTTAAGTCCTCATTCAGAGCAACCATAACTATTAACAAGGTCCTATTAGATGAAAATTCATAGGTCTTACAAAAGAAGATAACCAAAACAGTCAATGCTAAACAAAGGTTGCTGGAAGCCTGATTTAAAGGAAAGAGAGAAATCCTGTGACCCTGAGCCTTCTTATTGAGTTGATCCAAACATATGAGCAAGGTGCATGCTCTAGAGCTCTGTTAATTTAGAAGGTGTGGAAAACAACAATTTTGAATCATAGCTGCATTTAAAACCAGCATGTACCTGTTTACCTGCAGAATTATGGGTCTTACTGTGTTGCATTTTCTTACTTAAATGTTTGAAAATACTAAGATTGGATAGCATATGATAAAACTCAGTAAACACATTCTCTTTTGTAAATAGTTGAATGGGTTACTGCAGTGCTGTTAAATTGAAAGGCTGGTCTGAAAGGAGTTGTAGAAGTTTTACATTAATAGAGAGAATTATTTAATACTATTCCTGGGGAGAATGACTTCTTGGTAAATTGGAGGTTTTTTCCATGTTTGTAGCCCAACCTTTAGACTTGTCTGCTAACCTGAAAAAATAAAAAATGAGCCCTTATTCTTCTGTGTATGACATATATACAAAAATACATAAAAATACAGGGGAAAGAAGTTTTTGAAGTGTGATCTCATTTTGTATACCTTCTCTTATAACCTTTATCATTGTGAGTTTTGAATAGTGTCTGGTAATAAAGTTAGAGATAGCAAAAATTTTCTCATGTGTCCCCTTAGAGAATAAGTCAGGTATTGTGACATCTTGTTTCAGCTTTTATACTTTTTTTTCCTTTTTATCATGAATGTGTGGTTTGTTTGGTTGGGTTTTTCTCCTCCTATAGCCTGAGAGAAGAGCAAGGATATGCTTTAATTTTCCATTCTTCCTTTGACACTTGCAGCTGAAATAATAAGATAAAAGAGCCTATGAGAAAGTGATTCAGAAAGCTGCTTGTAATGGACAGTCCACTAGACCTGTATTGTGGAAAGTTTGCAAGGCAGACTGCATAAAACACTGCTGAACCTTTGAACCCAAAGTTATTTGGTCTTGAGGGCTTCATGTAGTCTTTCAAGTCTTACTTTCAAGAGTTTTAATTGATTTGAGTGACTTCATGCCAGATTTTACTAAAGATAGTGGGAATAAAATGCTTGGGTAACTCCTCAAAACTTTTCCAGTTTGGTAGAGAATCTTCTGCTATACGTTTATTTTTAAAAATACTGGGAGAGAAAGGTCATTTCCTCTGAAAGAGCTACAAGAGCCTTCAGCTGAGTGCTTTCTCTCTTCTGAGGTAATTTGTTGTGCAGTGGCTCACAGTGCTGGCCCACTTGGCTACATGTTCCCTCGGAAAGAGGTCTGTTTTGGACCACTGAGGCATGTGGTAAAAGCATCAGTGTTAAACTTGACTGGTCCTCCTGCTGCCCAAGTCTGAGTGTGGGTGCAGAGTTTCAGGACTGGTCATCATTTAGACAAGTCTTGTTAGTTCAAATAGCTCAAGCATTTGGAACACTAAATGCTGGCTACTCCTTAATGGTTTATGAAGTTCAGGTTAAAACAAGCATATATGAAAGCTAAAGTGCTTTATTGTTACATTTTGAACTGTCATTAATATGAAATGAAGATGTCAAAAATAATGCTATGATAACCTCCTGTGTATCACTGAACTGAGATAATTGCTAGAGTATTTTAATTTGTCCAGTTAAGTTCATAGTCCTTACTAATGGATCCATTAGCTTTTTTAAAAATGCCACATGTTGATCTCATGGAAAAATCAAATAGTCAATATAGGAAGCATGGTTGCTTCAAATTGTAGTTGCTTTGCCAGAAGAAATACCAGCAGCCACCAGTCAGAGGCCTAATTCTACATTAAGAATCATCCTGCTTTTTTTTTTTTTGTATTTTTACTGTTACCAAACTGAAAAGACTCCTTCACAAATACATACTATTGAACTGTGTAGTGCAATTCAAACTTTTGTCAATCTGAGTTCTGTTTTTTTCTAGTTAAAAATAGATGAATTTTAGTTATGTCAAATATGATTTTTATGTCACTAGTCTTTACATACTTCCTTTTTCTTTACTGCAAAACCCTTTGGCAGAGAGTGGACTTCTCTTGTAAATGGATCTGTGATCCAATTTTTGTTTGTTAGTGATGAGAAAGGTGTTTTGATTTGGGGGGTTATTTTGGTTTGGGGTTTTATTTGGTTTTTTATAATTAAGTTTGATGGCTCAAATTCAGTCAGCATACCTTCATGTTAGCTTTAAGATCAAAGTGAATTTTCACTTTGAATTTTTCACTTTCAGTTACAACAAGGATTTTTTTAAAGTTTGCCAGAGATGGCAATTTTCTTCTCCCTATGCTATAAGCTACAGTTCACAGCGCCTTTTGTTTCGTCAAGAACATGTGAAAAGCATAACTTTCATGCACTGCAAACCAATATCGAGTTCATTGAGTTGTGCAAACCAGTTAAATGACTTAACTATGGCTCTTGACAACCACAATGCAGGCTTAAAACAGGAGTTTAGAGCTAAAATCACTGTGGAAACCCTGTGCTTCAAAACAAGACTTGAGCAGAGCTTGAGCTTTCTCCAAAATTGAGTCTTTGGTTGCTTCTGATTTTGTCACACAGAAGTGGAAGCTTCCGTGAGTTCAATGTGTCTGCTTTGGTAAAACTGATCAGTGTTGTGACCATTCACATGTGCATTTTAGTGTGTTTAGTGTTTTGCACTCAGTAGAGCTAGTGTTTGAATTTGAGTAGAGGACAGGCTGATGCACTTTAACCACTCATCTCCTATATTTGACCTCTATAGATTAAGTTTTTTTTTTAATTTCTGGAACAATTAATCTTTAGCTGTCATTTCTGATTCATATATTACCTGTGTCATCAAAATTATCCAGTTGTAGCTTTGCTTTTCATTGTCTCTGTGCTTTCTATTAGTGAATGTAAGAAATTCTGAAGTTTTTGTAGGACGAGACCTCTGATGTCTTTGCACTAATGCTGGAGGGACAAAGGACTGTTTCCTTCTGTTTGCAGTCCATAGATTTTCTTTTACTCTGAATTGTGAAAGAATTGATCTAAGAAATTGCAATTGGACAGACAGTGTCAAAACTTCTAGAACTCCTCCAGTATTTGTTGGTTGTTGCAGGAAATTCACCAATAGATCCTAAAATCTCTTGGGTTGCCTTCTGCAAGTGTTACACTTTCTCTTTTTTTTCTCCATATGTGTATTGGGGAAATTTTCAGTTGGAGGGCAGAGAGATTGAACTTAGAGAGCAGGTTCAAGTCAAGGTGTAGATAAAGGACATGCCACTCCATTTAGACAGATTTGGCTCCAGGATTTTTTTTTTTGCTCCTGAGCAGTTTAAGCACCTCAGATATTCCTCTGTGTGGCATTGGATGTGTTTTAATTCCAAAATCTTTTAAGTCCCAATAAGCTGCTCTTCTGTGTAAGAATTCCCTATTTTCCTAATTTTACAACTGAGTTTTTATGTGCTGTATGAATTTATCTTCAACTACCCCATAGACACTTCAGCTATAGGGCACTCACTACACATCCATGGTTTCTGAGCTCCTGCTAGCTTGGTCTGTGCAGTAAGTGACAAAGGTGAGTGGCTCTTTTGGATGGTTCCCCTACACAGAAGAGTGTTTCTGGGGGCAGTAGATTGTCCATTTATTTTGAACTTGCTGGTTTAGCATGAGATCATCAGGAGGGGCCCTAGCAGTGAGGAATGGACCTTCACAGGTTTGCCTTGGTAGCTTGAGCTCTGCAGCTTGCTGCACGCTGAAGGTTACCCCCAGCAGAAGGCCAGCCAGCCAGCTGTGTGCCATATGACTGCACAGCACCCAACTGCACACAGCCATCTCAGCCATCTCACATGAGAACTTTTAAATAAAATACTGTGCTACTGACACTTTCTTTAGCTGAAGGCATCAGAGGAATGTGAGAGGTGCTGGTGGCTTGTTTTTCCTTTAGTTTTTTAGCAATCCAGTGCTATAACAACTCTCTGAAGATAAAAAACATTTGTAAAATAAAGAGGTTTGCACAGACTGGTTTCCAGCAAATGTGGGAAAAATATTCTTAGTAATGCTTTCCATATTTGGAGCTTACACTGAAAAAATGATGGCAGCATCACTCCTTATGATAGCCCCAATATGATTACAAAGCAATTCCGAGAGTGATGTGATAAAGTGCTATTCAATATATGAAATTTCCTTTAAAAATGTGCTTTGTTTCCTTAACGCTCTAATATTTTTGCTATCTAAACGTATTTGCTGTCTTCCCTCAGAAGAAAATGCCTGTGATTTCCAAGGGAGTTTTGCCTAAGGTAGGGCTTGAAACATCAGGACCAGGAATTAGTGTAATGTGACCCACCATTTGTATTGCTTTGGGGTAAATTTGAGAGAGGAGATTTAACATTGTGTGTGTCATGCTGAGATATTGCAATATCTCGGATGGGTTATTAGGCACCAATCCAAAGGTTAAGTGCAGCAACCACATGAGATGTGGCTTTATCCTTACATGATCTGTGCCCGTGTTCTGTTTTGTAGTCCTCTGAAATAGGTAATATCCCTAGAATAAAACATGTTTATAAGACTTTTTTTAAGCCTATCCCAAGCTATTAAATGTCTTTTCAGTAGAAAGGTGTTT
Organism: Emberiza elegans; assembly: GCA_024865655.1. Classification (NCBI taxonomy): domain Eukaryota; kingdom Metazoa; phylum Chordata; class Aves; order Passeriformes; family Fringillidae; genus Emberiza; species Emberiza elegans. The sequence goes on along the minus strand of JALJVW010002597.1, from coordinate 17,829,143 downwards.
GCTCGTATCATTTGAAATCTAGAAATCAATCCTTGTATGGTTGGACTTACTGGCATTATTTTAAATGTGGATCCCAGTGTGCACCAGATAAATATTCACGACCTTTGGGAAAGTCTAGATCTGAATTTGCAGTTCAGGATCTTTTCTAATTTACATGCATGTATCTTTTTGGGGTTTTATTTTCCATGCTCTTTTTGGTTGGCTTACATTAAATAAAATGCTTCAATGGAGTGTGGTAGTCTAGCATTTGTTTTGCCTCAGGAGTGGATTGCCCCATCTTGCATATCTGGTCAAGTAAATTGCTCTCTTGCCTGCATACTTCAATAATAGTACTGGGCTTTAGACGTTCCTGTACAACCCCCCGGTGAGCAGAACCACAAGGGGCTGGGCCTGTGTGGTGCTAGCAGTCTACTCTATTGTCATGGATGCATTCATCTCCTATTTACATAAATTAATAGTTAAAACTTGTTTGGTTGCTCAAGAAAACTCATTAAGCTTTCAGAGTAGCTGTATCACGAGCATTGTGGCAATCGCTCCCATTGACTTATCTCCTGCTGATTCACTGGGAACCAGTCCATCTCAGGGTCAGGTCCCTAAGCTTCACTGCAGAATTAAACAAATAGCATTTTAAAAAAAATGCAAATAATATGTGCCGTGCAAAGTGAATGTTGGTAAGCTTCCTTATAAAAAAGAGGTCGTGATTAAAATTTTTAAAAATAAAATCCTATTTTTGTCTGCAGGGCCAGTTTTCTCTCAGGAAATAGATCATACTTTTTATCCATTTTCTGCTAGTCACTGGAGAATGTTTGACATTGTTAGAGAAAGGTCAGTTTGTATAACCTGAAGGAGGAGGAGAATGTTTAATGTGAAAAGCTTGGCCAGATTTTTATTATTATTATTTAAATGTTCTGCTTTACCCTTTTAATTTATCCTCTTCACTATATGATTTTTATTTTTTTTTATTTCCTATTTGGGGTTTTTTTTGTAGATTGGAGAAAGAGAACATTCAGCACAGCATTAGCAATGAAGCAAAGGCCCGAGCCCTTCAGGCCCAGCAAAGAGAGCAGGAGCTGACACAGAAGATGCAGCAAATGGAGGCCCAGCATGAGAAAACTGGTAGGTGGTAGGGAAAGATTAGAGCCTGGGCACTCACTCACAAGCCAGGCCCACGCCTTACTGTGAAATGACATCAGGAACACCTGTAACCTTTGGCTGGCCGAAGGGAGCAGATGCTAACTACACCGGAGATTCCGAATTACATATTAGTTAGCGTTTAAAAGAGAAAATGGAAAGTATTGCCCACTGTCTGTTGATTTCAGAGTGCTGCTCTCACATCTGCTGCACCATCTGGATTATGAGTTTATTTACCTGTGTTCAAGAAACGTAAAGCTGAGAGAGACCACAACAAAGTAGAAAAACAAAGGGCTTGTTTTTGGCTGGATTTTCAGGCACACATGTTATATAAAGAAAATAGCATCAGAAGCTCTGCGGGAAATGCTCTGAGCTTACAGTTAAAGTCTCCTGAATAGCATTGAACAGTTCCCACAGTACACACATTATAGCTACTCTAAAAGCTTAATGAGTTTGCTTCGGCATCCAAACTGGAGAAAAGCTTTAGCCATTAATCGGTTCTTAATTCACTGTCGCAGCTGGATGTAATTCACTGGCTCCAAATTGATATGTTCCTTTATTTAATCTTTGCAGCCTCAAACATTTTTAGCATTACCATGTGCCTCCCCCACATCCTCAGTCTAGAAGAAAGATGTTTAATCCCTTGCATACTTCAGGTTCTCATAATAGGAGACTTCATTGCATTGACTTAGCCCATCAATAACATCTAACTTTAATCTGGAAGTAAAATGGGTTTTCCAAACAAACAAAAAAGAGCTTTTTGTATTATAAAGTACTATGCCAACAACATTAATAGAGGTGCATATTATAAATAAACAAAAAAAAGGAATTTTTGAGAGATGAAATCTGTAACCCATGAGCATGGAAAGGAGAAGTTTCAGCTGTTAAAGAACATTATATATTTATGTGTTTAACAAAATACCTTATTTACCCACCAGTCATGCAATACTTTCATGAAAACTATACAACATATATTAATTGTAAGGGATGTTATATAATACGTAAGGTAGCAGGCATGCTATTCAATTTTCTGCCTTTTTTTAGTATTATCACAGTACTAGAGGACCTTTTCATGTGTTCAGGGAATGCAAACAGCTATATTATGACTGCTGCCTACACTGTATGAGAAGAAAAGAAGCTCTCAGAATCATTTTTCCTCCTTTAGCTAGCACATCTGCATATGACCATGTGTAATTTTGCACAAGAGAAATGTAATTTACCTTCCTGGTGCATAAATTGTCCCAGATACAAAAATGAAACAATATTATGTCTGGATCTGTTTTTATACATCTCTAGTAGAATTAGAGGGAGTTGAAATTTGTAGTCATCTATCATGTATATAAAGAAAACCTTGTTTATTATGACCCTACACACATGCAAGGAATTTGGGCAAGAGTGGTTATGCTTTCACCAATTTTAAAAGCAGAAATCAAGAAAGATCATTTTGCAGTATCTGCCTTTTGAAAGAATAAAAATACCTGGATTCTAGGTCATGAGTTTAGGTGCAGTCCAAACTGATAGTAACTGAAAATTACTTTATGAAATGATTTCATTTCAACTGTCACTGGGCAGTAAATCTAAATCTTTTCATTTAAGAATAAAAAATTACATTATTCATGTTAAGCTCAGGACACAGTAAATAAAAGAACTGCTGTTCTAAGGAGATACTGAAATGAGTCTACAGTGCGAGCATTTGGGTTGCTGGTGTATCCTCTGAACCAGTTGAGCAAGGAAAAGTCTGCTAAAGCATGGCTTGCCAATTTTATTCCTCCTAGAAATGTCAGTGAACTTCTAGCTGAAAAGCAAGCCCACCAGATTAGATATCTGATCTTCACAGCGATTCTTCTCTTACAAGACCAGATTCGGTGGCAACATTGCTTTAACACTTCAGCTAATTCTGACATAGAGCCTTAGTTTGGTAAGTGATGATGTCCAAGTAGCTAGAGTTTAAAAAACACTTCAAAACTAGAATGAACTGGAAGAAAGAAATTAAGAATATATAAAATTACTTCTATGTTATCTATAAATTTATATAATTGTAATTTTATAGTATCACAATTTTATGATTTCTAGTAGAAGAACTGGATTCATTGCTGACCTCCCAGAATACATTCATAGCAAAATTAAAGGAAGAATGTTTTGTGTTGGCAAAGAAGTTGGAACAAATGTCAGAAAAATACAGGTTAGTGTATTTTTGTTAAACTGACCCTTTTATTACTAGGACATGCTTCTTTATCTTTGTATTTTAATATTTATTATTTTTTATTATGTCCCAGGTATTACATATCATATCAATGTAATATATGCCCTCTAAAAATTCTGTATAATGTATGCCCCTTAAGATTTTGTTTCTGGCTATTAATTCAAATTTCTTGGACAATTCCAATGTAAAAATTGCATAGTATGTTCTTTCTTGTGTTCATAGTCTTAACATGAAAGGTAGAAAATTGTTTTAAAAGCTACAATTCAAATTTATCTGAAGTTATATGAAAAATGCTAAAGATTCAATGATGTCAAAACTGTTGTAATTTTATTTATTTACTCTAGTACTCTTTTCACAGTACTATACTACACACTGGATATTGTCTATAAAATAATTGTCATCAAAATTGCTTGTCATTGATGCTCTGATTCTACTGCTGCTTTTTATCAATCTATAGCAGATCTAAGTTCAAAGCCATTAGAAACTGAGGAAGAGAGCAACACCCGGAAGTAATAATAATTTAAAGAAATACAAAGCTATGGAGTTATCTATTCAAAAGTTCTGTAAGACAGAGCTATCTTCTAAAGAAAACATGAATTTTGTAGTTCTTTAGCAGAAATTATTTGATTTTACATTTTATTTAGAGTGGTAAACTGGACTTCAGTGGAGAGTTGGCATTCTGTAGCTTCTGTAAATTACATGCAAAGTGAATTTGGTAATTAAGTCTAGTAATCATCTTATGGCTGATGGGAAGTAAAGAAAACACTCAGCAAAGATAAAATTGGTTTTCAAGACAGGATTCTTCTGCTGGGTGGATTTAATCGTCCTCTTGAGGTAATGTAGAAGAGGCAGAACTCACTCAGGGAGAGAGCTCATTTACCCCAGTACCCTCTTGCCAGGAATGGTCAAAGGAGAATTTAAGTAGATGACAGACACACACACGCATATATATGTCTGTAATAAATACAATTTATGTTTCCCATGGGTACTGCCTCCACTACCCATCCTACTTCCCACTGAATATAAAGTGTTGACTAGCTGTTAAGTGGCTGAAGTTTGGAGATTAATCCCATCCAGAGTCTTTGGGGAAGAAATGAGAAACTTGAGGGACTGTAAGCAATATTCCCATGCAAGTGTTGTGAGGGGTACTTGAGAGAGAAGCAATGAGAATTTTTCCTCTGAAAAAGAAGAGCTGTTCTGCTAAAGTAATGCAAAATCTAAATGGATTCAAATCATATTATTATTCCAGCAATAAAAAAGCACACAGACTTTGTTGCTAGAGCTCACAGTCACAGACTAGTAACTGTAAAGGATGAAGGAAAGACAGAAAACATACTGTGAAAACACATTATTCTCTGAAAATAAATACTAGAGATTGCCAAGTGTTTCTCCACCTAGCAGCATTAGCTGACTATGTCAAGGACCTGAAAATGGGAAAAGGAGCCCTCTTGCATCTCCAGGAAGTGATGTTTTTTACACAAGAAACTGTAAGGAAGAATGCATGAAAGTGGTTCTGAGAAGTGGTCCTAAAATAGCTTGAGTTTGCCTTCATTGGAGTGTGAGCTGCTGCAATCAGCTACAGGGATAGAGAAATAGGTAGAGACAAAAAAATAGAAGGTAAAAATGAAAACAGCAAGGTGGAACTGGAGGTGGTGGAAAATGACAGACTAATATAGGTGGCTTCACAAAGTGATGTGATCAGGAGATCAGATGCAGAAAATTATTTTAGCCAAGTTCTAAATGCATGATGGGCACATATCCCTCAGTAGCACCTCTCCAAAATGCAGTCTTCAGCTCATTGTCGCTGAATGTTGTGCAAAACCACATTATGGTACAGAATGCTGTAGTTTTGTCTTCTGCAAAAAAGCAATAATTTGGGGAAGATTTTATAACTTAGGTCTTATGTACATTAATAAAAGCAGATCACAAAGCAGCAGTGTGCCCTATTTTCACAGAAAATACTTTTCCATTTTTTCCATATTTTTGACCTTACCATAAATTGAATTTTGGATCTGGATGTGTATTTTCTTGCTGTACTTGTAGAATCTTTGTGCCCTATTTTCCATGGGTTTAAGAAATAATTCTGTGCTACCAATACCATTATTTAATTGATAGAACACTCAAGCCCTTTTAGTAGATGCAATTTTGTTTGGTTTGATAGGAAGTCCCCATTTGTAACAAAAGACATTTCAAATTTATCTGTGACAACTACCTATTTCTCCAATATCAGCTGAATGATCTGAATGGCAAATATATTTTTATATTTAATGCCGGTTTTCTGAGAAATCTAAACTGAAGTTTTTGTGTTTATATGTAAGCTGGAACCATTTTTTGAGCTAGTCCCTACACAGAGAGGTGTCAGAAAGACAATGTCAGACAAATTATAAACCCCTCAAGCTGTGCAGAAACAAGATAGTGTCTGTGAAGGTTTTCGTATGCATAGGCATGTTTAAAAATATAGTCCTTTGTTGATTTCTTCTCTGGTTCTCTCTTGTTTTGTTCTTTTTTTCCCTCTGATTGTCACTGTCTGAGTTTCTAGGTTGTAGATTAATGCTTAACACTACCCACTGTGTATTTGTGATTTGCGTTTTGTAATTAAGGGGAACAATGGGAGTCCATTGGGTCTCGTTATATATAATGGTTGGTTTAATTTGTTTCACTTCTATCTTGTTAATTGTAAATTGATCATTAAGATTTGAATTCTAATCTGTCACCAGGGTTGTGAGTATTGAAGCTAGAGCAATGATCCTGATTTTAATCACTGATGATGAGAAACAAATTTTATAATTTTGGTACATATTGCAGTTCATATATTTTAACACTGTATTTTATGGTGTTATAAATATTGTTAAATGACTTTTAGTGTAGTTTTACTGTTTGGACTATAATGTATAAATTATATTACTGGTTTGGCAACTGTAGGCATCCAACTGTGTGAGTTTAATTGAAGTAAAGAACACATACCCGGCTGAACTATTTTTCTGCATGTTTGGTTGACTGCAGTCATTGCACTCAATACCAGGAGTGAAATGTCTGTTGAAGGTAGCTGTATGAAGATGGGGAACAGTCTATCTGAAGAGTTAGTAATTAAAATTAGATGCAACAATACTGTATCAGCAGAAAATATTTTAGAGATGTGTTTAATTTCTGTGCAAGTAAACAATTGGTTTCAAGAACAGGAAAAGGCAGTGTTTAAAAAACACTGAAATGAAAAAGCTAGTTCAGAGGAGTAAAGGCAGCATTGCCACCTTATTGTTCAAAAATCAGTTCATCGTAAAGATTGACTGAATTTTGACTATTTAACATTTTCTCTTTTTTTTTCCTTTAGTATTTAAGTGATTTAAAGGCTAACCTGTTTGGGTTTTTTTCCAAGATTCTTCCAGCAAAGATGGTAGATAAAACCTTAAAGTGGTTTTTAAATAGAAGTTGAGGTAGTTAAATGGATCCAGAAGTATTGAGGGGGTTTTGTTTCTGTTGTTGCTTCTTCCCCCATCAATTATATTTGATATAGTAAGAAGTAAATGAGACTTGGCAAAATCTATTATGCATCCAATTACAAGCATGCATTTTACATTTTCATGTGATGTTGTAGCTTTGCTCTGTGCAGTTTCAAAATAACAGTGATTTCATACAGGTCATTTGAGTGTATCAGATCTCAGAAGCACACACAGCTCCGTGATTGCCTGACTTGTGGGGCCAGCCTGAGTCTGCAGAGGTGCCCCTTCCTGCTGAGTTCAGCTCCAGTGGCAGCACTCCAAATGCCTGCATGCTTCAGTTTCTCCTGAGTCCACCACAGCTTTTTGCTCAGACTGTTGGATCCAGAGTAGCTCTGGTGGAACAACATCAGCGCATCCATGCTGTGTCCTTTAGTTGTGCAGGATGCATCAGACACAGTGATTATTGCACAGATTTCTCTAATTTGCCTCTGTCCCCGGAATTTTGAATGAACTATCTCTGAAGTTCAGCACTTCATGCTTTGACACTTACCCCCCTCTCTTTTCCTGCTGTGATACCTTGGGAGCAGAGTTGTTCAGAAGCATTTACACAGGGCTGGTCCTGCCTCTGGCTGAGTGAAATTTCTACTCCTGTATAAATGTGCTATGGCATTCAGTACAGTTATCAGGCTTAGTACAATTATGATGGGTTTGTTTTTTTTTTTTAACCCAACAATGTGTGAAGTTGCTTAATATCACATAGAATTAGCTGTTTTATCCTAATCTTTGGAAACTGAGGTGAATGAAAGGTGTCTTTAAAGATGTAGAGGGAATCATTGACAAGTGATGATGGAAGATTCTTGGTATGCAGTATTGTATTGGACTGGTGTTCTCTCTAATGCTAACACTCTGAACCTTTTAACATGGACATAACCATTCTGTCCTTCATATGTGCCGTCCTTAAAATTTCAGTCATTAAATACTTGAGTTTTGGTGGTCACACTCTTAGTTACATGGAAAGGACATTGTGTAAGTAATGCCATAATTAGAATTTTTTTTCTGTGTTTAACTGTAATTACAAAAGATGTTTTAGGAGAAGACAACACTCATCATGTGCTTCAAAGCATCAGGTATTTAGAGCTCTATTTTAGAGACTGGAGATTATCATACTCATGGTTTTAATTAATTCATTACTTACTTTGGTTTCATTAAGTATGATTTCAGTAGTGTTTTGGTTTTGGTTGATTTGAATTACTTGATCTTTCCAGAAAGACTTTGGGCACCTTCAAGTGTAATGGAGATTAATAAGTCCTTGTAAAACTTGGAGAATTTTATCACCTTGTAAGTTGCTTCTGCTGTTTCCATGAACGAGACAGTCACATATAAATACAAAAAAAGAAACAGGATCTCCCAGTTCGGAAACCCAACAAATGTGATAATTTACAGTGTTCCTACATGGCAAATGCTGTTGCTGAATTTTGCGGGCAAAAAAGGAATGCAGAATTGAATTTAGTCCCGTGTCAGGTCTCTTTGAGCTTCTCTGCAGTGAAACTTTGCTTTTATCTGCTGGTTGTCTGTCTTACAGTATCAGTATCAAGTACAGACTGCATTTACATTGTGTGATAACAGTTGGTCCAGCTGGCAGTGCTTTGTTAATGCTGACATTTAAGTTACTAGTATTTCTGTAAAATGGTCGGTGGAAAAATTCAGTTTCTGCTACCTTCCTATAACATCCTGCCCACTATTATGTACCCATCCAGGAAACTCCTGTGCACTGAAGTTTGATGTACAAATCTATCAGCACAATTCTGATGTATTTGTGTGTGATCTTCCTTAATAGAGCTGTAACTCTTAATCTAAATTCAATTACATACAGTCTCGGTCCAAAGTTTCCTTTGCTAAGTTCTTTTAGATTCACAGATGATACCATGCATTGTTCTCTATTTAAACATGAAAAGATCATGTTGTCATTTCTAGATTTGACTTGTCAATGTAACAACATGTTTTTGAAGGAGGAGTATTCCTTCCTCCCTGCACTTTGTTGTATTTTTCAGAATGTCAGTTGTTGTTGCATTCTGTAACAGCCAGGAAGGTAAAGTATTTCTGCTGTAATTGCAGCATATTTAAGTTTATGATTTAAAGATATATCTGAAGCTTTTTAACCTTGAGATATGGAGTGGCAGATGCCATAAATCAAATTTGCTTGCTTTTGATTCGTACTTTCTGATGGTATAGCAGATTCTGACATGTTCTCATTAACCTTTTCCAAAGAGTTAAAATTGTACAAGTGCATAATGTATATTTTATCACTATTTAATCTGAGGTCTTTTCCTGATATTAAGAAACAGCTCATGCCTGTTTCTCCATGGGCTGATGGTTAGAGATGTAGCAAGTAGCAGTCCCAGGTCATTCATGGATCTGGTGTCTCTGCTCACCCGTGAAGAATAAGAATTGCTTAGAAGTGACTAAGATTCTTAAAGGCTGTGCTGAGTTTTATGTAGATTAGTGTGTGCCTGTATGATTTGTCTCTTGTTTCTGAAAGTTGAGTTAATTTTCCTCGTAGTGAGGCTTTGGGTTTTTGGTGGAGTGTGGGTATTTTTTTGTGGGGGAGGGTTTATGGGGGTTTTGTTGTTGATGTCTTTTTAATCTGTGCAATGTTATTTTAGACACAGGAGGTTACTAAAGTTTCTAAAACAGTACCACTATTTAGAGTTCAACCTGTGAACTGTTGAGAGTTCAACCTATAAAATAGAGTAAAGGTTGAACAAGGTTTTAGGAGCTGTTTTTTTAAAACTAAATGTTAGCTTTTGCTAATAAAGAAGTTAAAATGTGTTTTCAAAATGTTAGCCAAATTCTTGCTTAACAAGTATGAATTTACATTTATTGATCTTATTTAACATAGATGCATAATGCCTGTTTAAATTAGGCTGAAATTAGCATAGCCAACCTATAATTGAGTGATTGCCAGTGGCATATTTAGAAGATACCCACCAGTATCATATTCTTTTGTCTTGAGATTATCTGAAACAGCATTTTGTTTCTGTAAGTTTTAGTAATAGCTTGTTTATGCATTACATAGAAATGTATGAAATTTTATAAATGCTGAAGCCACGTATTGATGGCACACTGCAGGATGAAATCTGACAACATCCATCATCACTTTGTTTTACTTCTGTAGATCTGAAGTCAACCAGCTTAGTCAGGAAAAAGAGTATCTTCATGGCAGATTGGAGAAGATGCAGAAACGGAATGATGAATTGGACCAACAATGTATCCAGCATGGGAGAATGCATGAGAGAATGAAGTCAAGGTAGGAGGTCCTGTTAATCTGTTAGTATGTGATATGCTCAACTGTACCAGCCGTGTTGTGTAAACATAAAAATGGCATGAAGTTGTGTGAAAGTAATATTCTTTCCTTATTAAATGACCACTCCTTCCCCCTCCCCAACCATTCTGTCAAGTTGGTTTTTTTAACATCTTTTGCTTGTGCCATTTTGGATAAATAAAAGGAAAGCTTGAACAACATAGTCTTCCAAAGAATTTAAACCTAGTACATATGTGTGTGGGCTGCTTCGGCTGTTCTCTGCTCTAACTTGTATGAATAGTCTTACCATTTAAAAAACACAAAGGGAGGAGGGAGCTGGGAAGGAAGGAGGGAAGAGGTTATTCAGTGATGTGAATGTAGAGTACAGATGTGTGTTCCATTATGCCATGTAATTGCATTTTTGCCATCATTTGTAAAAACAGACAAATTTTACTGAAAATCACAGTAACCAGAGAAATACCATTTCCAGGCACCACTAGCCTTGCAGAGAACCAGTGATTTCCTCAGGATGAGCTGGGAGCAGCTGCAGCAAGGCTAGTGTGAAATATTTTCACCATTATCATTTGACTGTTCTGGCCAGAGTATCCAGACTGATAATGGCTTGCACTGTGATATGGATTAGATTTCCTCAAAGATCACTGTGGAGTCTTTTCCTTTTGGTTCCAGAAAGTTCATCTATGATTTCTTGTTCTGCTTTCCACTCTACATTAAGTGTAACAGGCACTGGAGGTAGTTTTGACATGCTTGTGGAGGTAGAGGATGAAGTAAAGAGAAGGCTGAGAGGTAACTCTGCAAATCCACTCATCCAAGCTACATCTTGTATGTAGTCAAAGGCAAAATGCAGTTTAACTTTATTTGGACTAGACAGCCCTTACTGGGAAAAATTCTTTTTGCTTTTTTTCATCATTCACCACCTGAGACGAGCAGAGCTTGCAAGTATTAAAGCAGCCAGTCCTCTATGCTCACTTCTTAAAAGTATTGATTTTTAAATTTTTTTACTGCCATCTCTTTATTCTCTGTCTGTAATCTTGTTTCTTGCAAGCACTTCATGCGTTCATTTCAGTCTTCCAGAACCACTTCTTTCCTGTTCCCTTTCAGATTTCTGTCCGTACCTCATCCTGTTCTTCTGTAACCTTGGATTGTCATCATCATTTATAGCTCAGAGAACAAAGAAATTCAAAACGCTGCAACTGTGTCCCTAATCTGTGTAACCACACAATCTTTCCATTTATCTCACCTCCCTTTTGATTTCTTTAGTTATGGTGGATTCTCATCATATGCAGGACTGAGGATTCGAGGTTATTTTCAGGAGAAAAAAATTTTCTCCCTCTTTTTTCTCCTAGCTGCTCTTCTGTAGATTATGAGTATCTAGTAGAATTTAAAAGTGCTTTGCAAGTTTTTAGGGTAACCTTTCCTCTATCTATTTTTATAAGTAAGATAGATCTACTGGAAAATGTTGCTCATTCTCTGCTGCAGCAGCAATGATTATACAGTAGAAAAGACTGAAAGCATTAATCCAGAACACAAAAGTGGTTTGAAAGCAGAGTGGTCATGCTGCAGGCAATGCCTTACCTTCTGCTGCTGTTTTGCAGACAACAGAGAAAACAGGGCAGTAATAGCATTTGTCTTATTTAATATTTTAGAATATGTAAATATGGAAGAGATTATTAGGTGTTCTAAACATGAACATATACTTTACCAGCATTTTAAGAGATGGCTCTTTTCACATATTTTTAGTTGTCATCTTGCACTCTATTAATTTAAATTCCAACTAATAAGTGGCAAGGCTGATACTCTACACTGCTTTAAAAAATCACTGTAATCTAATTTTAATTTTCCATGTGAAAACTGTAGTAGATTTTCAGGATTAATTCCAAAATGCTGTATATTGGTCATGAAGTTTACAAATCTAGGTGAAGAAAGCAGAAAGAATAACTACTCCAACAAACAAATCTCCCAGTTGGATGTATTTATGTTGAAGGATTTCCACTAAATAAAAATAGTGATTTTTCTCTTCTGATTTTGAAATATAGATATCTGACTTTACTATTTAGTAAAAGCAGAACCACAAATAATAATAATGTATTTTGCCTCAGATTTTCATCCATCACTTAGATCCTAATAATCTCAGCAAAATACTGTTGATGATGGTTACTTCTTAACACATTTGTTTCACCTTTGTATTCTCCTTTATATGCACAAAGCAGCTACAAATAGGAGTGGCTGTTTTGCAACACAGTCCCACAAAGTGCATTCTGACCTAATTTTCTAGCTGCTGTTACTCTGGAGCTTCAGAAAATCTCTCTTATTAAAATGATTTTGGCTAAACTTGGAACCTAACATTTGCATTTTAAAAATGAGCTATTGTGATATTTGCTTGAAAAGATATCACTGTCCATACTTGTTTTATCCAGGGACAGCATGACAGGCCCTGATATAACTATTTTGTGGAAGAAACAATACCTAAATGATCAGAATTTCTTTTGGAGCAAAAATGCTTTGGCAATCATAATAGTTGCACTCCTGAAACTGAACAAGAAAAGCATTTTAGTGCCATTCCTACCTCTGTGTGATGCACATGAATATAGTCCAAAATTAAATAAGCAAATTTCTAAGAAAGAGATTACTTTAAGTGCCAGTCATTAAACAGGATATGGAATCAGCATTTTCAGTGTAATGGAAATATCCAGCCCTTTTGATGTGCTTTTACTCAGTGAAATATGGCATTTTAAAGAAGTAGATGTCCATCCTAAATTATACAATTGTCACATGTTACTGAGGCAAACTTGAATTGAAGGATGTATGGTTTGCAGGACTGAGGTGATATGAGTCCAAGTGGAGCTGGTCATCATGTGTATCTTCCTGGATATGAATCTTGCAGAAATTCTTGTCTGTTATGTAGCAGAGTCCATTTTTATAAATTTTTAACCTCAAAGCAAACTGTCTTATTAAATTCTTCAAATTCCCATTCTGTAGATTTGTGTTCATATTAGAAATTAGCAGATAACAGAAAGTATAGAATTTCTTATAAGGCAGCTGTAAAGGTAGAAACTAGCCAAGAATAAAAAGAGTATGAAGCAAAACTAAAAGGTTTCTATCTTTTGGAGGGTTTTTTGGTGCTCCACCTTATATAATTTGAATAGATACCAGATGAAGGAAAATTCAAAGCCAGATGAATTGGCTAAATGTATGTATAAAGCTGGTTCATTCTTTCCTTAATCTGTTTTCAAACTGAATTCCCAGGTGTGCATTTTCACCTCTGTAGTTAGACCAGTTATGTAAATGCAGATCCACTTTCTCACAAGCTCTTTTCTCTTCCAATTTGAAGAGTAAGAAGAAAAAAACAAGAACCTGCCTAGATATATTATTGTTTGAACATAATACATGAATAAGTATTATTTGCCCAAGCTGCCATGGGTCAGGATTTCATCAGGCTGCTTGAACTTTCACTGAACTTAATTGACAACTCTTATAGTTACAAGGTTCAATTATGGCTTTACTTTTATTCATCTGTTCTTCTCGTAAAACAAGTATTTGATTCTAACTTAGCTGGTTAGAGGATTGCTTCTGTGGACAGCCAGTATCTAAAATGAGAGGCATTTAATGAAATATAGCTTAGCTCTTTTCCATGTACGTTTCCTGTTGAAGACCTTCAAGCAGGAAAAGAAAAGCTGAGGCAATTTCTTTCCTTTTTTCAAGATGAGCCAGACATGCCTTTACTTTTTATGAAGCAGTTAAAGAAAAGAAAATCATTTGGACAGTAATTTATATGAAATATAAGACTGTTTAAAAATCTTTTTAATGAAACATAGATTTAGGAGCTTCTAATGAGTTTCTTTCCAAACATTTTTCTAAAGTTCAGCATATGGAATTTGGGGCTATGAATTTTCTCTCAGATCTTGTGGTTACGGTTCATATTACTGTAATTTTTGCTGTAATGTGTGTGATCAATGTCCAATCTGTATAACAGTAACAATAATAATACATTTAATGCAAATCTGTGTGGGGCTTTTTGTTGTGGTAGCTTTTTGGAGATGACACTGTTAGACATATTTCGACTGTATTTTTGCTAGCTAAAGTTAAAAAGAAGAGCCTACAGGACTGGCAGTTTGGGGCAGATGTGTGTCTATTCCTTAGGCATCAGTGGTTGTAAGTTAACTATAAAAATGTTACAACCATCTGTGTAACAAGACGGCAGAGATCTGCTCTCGCCTGTTACTATAAATAAGAAGGAGATTTGTTTGACTTCATAGACATTGGATTTATAAAGACTCTATGTGTCAAATTGGAACTACGTGCCATGTTGCTGAGATGTGTCTGCAGCCAACTACCTGGGGTGTCTTCCCCTTCAGACATTCTAGTGTGGTGCAGCAACTGTGCAGAAATGTCTGTGGCACAACATGTGACAAATTATATTTGTTTTCTACCTATGGCAAATGCATGATTCTTATGGATAAGCTTATCTGGAAGGGTAGCTAAAATGGATCTTTAAACAGACCACTCGAGTGAAAATGCGATACTCAGTTTGACAAAGATTGTAAAGGCTATTTTCCACCATTAATTTTTTTGTTTTGTTTTGTTACTAAGTGGTAGGGTATACAAGATCATGTATGTTTGAGAGATCGCATATCTATGGGAATTGAGACATATCTAAAGAGACTACACCAGCATTTTCAAATATCTGCCATGTAAAATCACAATAGCTAGTTTGCTGTCACTATTACACTGCTGAATAGAAATTATGGATTTCTTGGCAAATCTTCAGTAGAACTACTAATTAAAATTATTAATTGATAACTGGAGCAATCAAGTTGCATTTGAGATTTTACATTTTCTCCTTAAAACTGAAGTACTATTTTTTGTGCATGTGTGTTTGCAAGGAACAATGACGGATGGATGAATTTAGGTTGTGTCATTACCTGAAAGACCTTTAGTTTCTTACAGTCCAGTTCATTCTCAGTTAAATACATTGTCTTCCTTATTTTACCAATAGATTAGTATATTTTTTAAAGTGACAATGAGGTAATTGTTCCTATATTTTGTTAGACCAATCATCTGTTTAGCAATGCAATCATAGATTAAAAATGCACTATATTGTGGCTTTTTAGTTTTAAGTGCATTAGTTTTTAAATTGAAAATAGAGATTAACATAGGTAGTGTCCATAGAACCTTTGATATTAAAGATATAGAGATACTCACATTGTCTCAATGTCTAAAGAGCAGTGTGCTGCACTTTTTCCAGAGCATCATTACTCACACCCATGTATCTGGTGTGGTTGTGCTGTAACAGGATGGCTGTAGCAATTGGAGATACATCATTGTTTGTCCAGCCCTTCATGCAAGGAGTTTGTAAAAAGCTTTGTGGTCACTGTGTGTCAGCATTGTGGTGCAGACAGATAAAACTCTCAGCTCTGTCCAACCAGTGGGGTTGTCACTGTTACTTAATTATTTTATTACTATTTAATAAACTCAAATTTTAGATTGAGAAATGTGTACTCCAGAGACCTGCTATTAGGAAATAATTAATGGCTAGTGTGTATACACTTAACACACATAGATTAGTTGCAAATCCTGCCAGAGTCTGAATGTGTATTTGGCTTTTGTTTAATACTGGGGTGTTTGCTCACAGTTCAAATTCTCAGGAATAGAAATTACATGTTCATAATGTCTCCCTCCTTATTCTTCTGTTATTCACCATTTGTCTATTTACTATATATCTTTTTAAGTATTTTTGCCTTTCTCAGTTTAAAGAGGTGTATGTATATAGTGTGGTATAAATACATCTATTATTTATGTGTAAATACATAAATACATCTATATATTTATCTTCTATATGTGTAATATTCCCATCCCAAATAGTTAATAAGTTATGTAAGTTTATAAGACCCCAAACACTGTTTTTAAAGATTTATTCCCCAATTACATAAACAGTAGACATTCAAAGCAAAAATTTTCTTAGTTGTTAGAAAAATTGAAGTATACAAAGAGTGAAATATAAGATTTTCATTAAATACTGCAAAATTGTGTGCAAAAAGTTCCCACTTTAAGAAGCAAATAAGAAGCAGAGGGGAATTTCCTACCCAATTTCCAGAGAGATATTTAGGGAACTTAATAATGTTCTGTACAATGTATTCTAGGTCCTAGAGTACTGTGTTCATCTGTTTCCAAGTGTGTGTATCTAAAATATATGTACCTATATATAGTTTATAGACACATATTTCTTCAAGAATGTATTGAGCTCCCCTGTAGGCCTCACCGTTCCAATTTGGACAATTTATTCCACTGATCTTTTCATTGGGATCCTTCTTATTTTTAGTCTGAATTAATCTCTGTTTTGTTTGTATCTACTAGTCTTTGAGCCAAAATTGGGACAATCAGTTCTTCAAAAGAATCTGCACTGGTAATGCAAATAATTGTAGATGATGGATGTGTCTTTTCAGTCCTACCTCTGCTTATAAGCAAAGTCTTCCTCCTTGTTCTTCTTTTTGCAATAAGCTCTTCATCACCTTGGTGTTCTGATTGTTGATCTTTTTCAAATATAGGCAGTCAAAACTGTCTTGGGTCTTGGATGGGGACATTTGAATATATTTGTATATATAGAATTGATATATTTACTAGAAATTCCTTGACTGATGAATCCTACAGTCACGTTTGCCATTTTGACAGCTACACTAAGAAGTGTATCCAGGACATCTTTCTCCCAAGTAAATTCAAGTTTTCAGCAGAAACTTTTACTATGAACTGAGAACACTTTGAATATATAGAATATATAGTGTAAGACTTTCATCCCATGTCTGCTGTTTCAATCTTCTGAGTCATCTCTTTCTTTCTGTGCAGTATCCCAGACTTTCTCAAAGCTGATAACATCTCTTAAATTTATCAGCCTACTCCTCCTTTTTTGTGCTGAGTCATAATTCAAAATATTCAAAAATCTGTTTAAATGCGAAGAAATTCTCTGAGAATTCTTCTTCTCTTTCAATTGTTCCTGTTAGCTGTGCTCTTTGTTTTAGTCAGATACTTGTCAACAACTTAGTTAACAATTGCTGATGGGCATGATATTTAATGTTTTGCTAAAGTTAATGTTGGTAAGATTTATTACATTTCCTTAATCAAAAAATGAACTGTCAAAGAGTTTAGGGTTCATGTGACCAAAACTGCTTGATCTAGTTTATGTTTCAGTTTCTCATGTTCCAATTACCTCTCCATGTCCTTATATATTCCTTTTGTTTCTGAACTTGTTGCAGCCTTTTTTTGCATTTGAGGTCATGTTAATGGGCTGATAATTATCTGAATTACCTTCTTTAAGGATTAGTTAATGCTACACTTGATTTAATTACATAACAATGCAGTTAATATGAGGAAGAAGGTGTAGAGGGGAAGTCACAGTGTCTGTGTTCACTTTGCACATCAAGACCGCTGGCCACCACAATTTTATTGTTTGAGGAACTGGAAGATGATATCTGGGAAAGTTGTATCAGTCCATGTCTCAAAGAAAAGCTAGGTGGGAAAATACCTAGGTTTGCTTGTTCCTGTGCTCAACAGCTACCAGCTCTTTAACTTACACCCCCTCGGCAAGAGTCTGGTAATGGTCCACTTCTGAGAGTTTCTTCTACCCTACTACTGCTTTCTCCAAAACAGAAGAGGGATAGTTCATATTCATGCCATCATGAACTGAGTCAAAGCCTACAGCTCACTAATAGTAAGCTTGTGTTCTTGTCTACTAGGAATGTAAAAAGCCCTGAAATATGTGTGATATAAAACAGCACAACATAAGGTTCCAGGCTGTTCTTGTTACTTTCTGTTGTCAGCACAGTTGTTGGTTTTCAAATTTAAATGTTAATTTAGCATTAACGAAGCATTCTTGATTCCTCTAAAATGGAGGTGGATAAAGGTGATGTCTTTGACAGCTCAGCCCAGACTCTCCTTGATTCGGCAAGATCTAGAAATTCTTGTTGCTGTGCAGATCATAACTGACACTGTAAAAGATGTGCATAACTGGATAGAAATGCACCCATTGTTTTCCAGGGAACGCCATTTTATTCTCCTACATTTGCTACACACCTGCAAGAGTTTTTATTTTGAATAGGGTTTGCTTCTGGTGGTCATACATGATTTGTTAATCCACCAATTTATCCCTTCACCACCAGCATATCTTCTTTGAAACACTTTTTGAAACACCAGCCTTCAGTGCCTGGTAGTAACACCTCTGGCCCAAGGTGGTAGTTATGGACCAGCTCCCTCACCACTTTCCCCAGAGATGTGAAATAAGTGAGCAGGCTGGGTCAATGTACTCCTTTGCTGTCTTGAGCATAAATCATAGCTGTTTAATGGCAAGAGAAAGCACCAAAAAGCACATCTGTCTTGGTAATTCAAATTAGCTTGAGTTTGTTTAAGTTATCTGCTCAAATGTACCTGGAATTACAGAATAAAATTTTCTACCTTTCCAAAAGGGTAATAGCCTTTCCAATGTAGTTATAAACTCTGGAGGACAGCCCTAACTATCCATGTTCCAACTAAAACATTTAACAATCTTTAACAAGTTTTGATTTTTTTTGACCATCTAAAAAATTAACTTGAAGTCTCTGACTGTTATAATCGCCTTCTTTCCTTTGTTCCATATTGTTTTCCATCTGCATTTTTAAAGTTCATTTTCTGTACTGTATTTTTGTGATATCCTTCTGTTGTGTCAGAAAAATCATAAAAAAACAACCAAACAAAGAAACCCACCCAAACCCTTTTCAAATAGCCAGAGTGAGACTATGACTATGCAGTAGTTCAGCAGCAAATACCTAGCTGGGATATTTGACTGTAATTGGTATTTCCCTATTAAGCCTTCAGTGAATTCACAATTACAGTTAAATTTTACTATTAACCCATGTGGCAAATTACTTTAAGCGGTAGCAGATTTCTTTCTAGTTTTGATCGCTGTGTATGATTCTGAGATTTTCAGACAAAGGCTATTTAAAACTCTCCATTCCCATACAGTGGAGAACTGAAAATGAAGACAGATGAGTAACATTTGAAGAGCTTTGCAAGTGTGTCATGAAAATTTACCAGCTCTGTAACAAAATCTATTCACCTGCCTCCTTTCAAGGTTATTGTAAGAGAAGGAGACACAAACTAATGATAATTTATGTTTTAATATCATAAGTGATGGAGTTTTGCAAGGTTATTGGAAGACTGCTTTTTCCCAATAACTTCAGTGTTTTGATTGCTTCTGCAGGATCCAATACTGTTCCTCTGGAAGTTGATCTAACTGTGGATACTCTCATTTTCCTTATATAAATCTAACCTGTTCTTAAATTTCTTTAGCCTTTAGTTCTTAAATCTGTTTAGCCTTGATGTGTCTTACGTCACTAGCTCCATGCCAATGTTGCACTTGAAGGTGGGATATTTTCTTGTCATGCTGTTTGTTTCTATCTTTCACTAAGTGCTTAGTTTATGCATTATGAGACCAGGGACCAGTTTTTTTCAGTGTTTTTGTCAGATTAAACACAGATAGAACTTTATTTTGCCTATTTCTTTTCTGACTTAAACTTCCAGAGCTCCAGTCATATTCACTATCAGTTTCTGAGTGAACTCTAAAAAAATTGCTATCCTACAGGAAATTAAACGCTAAAAAATAACTGTTTATTAAGCCTTGTGTTAGTGCTAATTGGTAGTAGTCAAACAGTAACAAGTACTAGGCTAGTTTCTAGAAATATGATCTTAAATGTGTTATCCCTCAACTGCTACTAGAAAAAGTTTTAGTGAAATAGAGATTATGGAAGTGTCTAAAAGGAAGGACAGTGAGATAAGACCTACTTAGCATCTGTATTTTTAGGGTACTCCAGACGGTGTTGTGTGTGCTTCTCAGCAGGGCTTCTCAGATTGGTTCTGGAATAAAGTAGTGATGATGGAAAATATGAAAGAAATGGAAAAGGATAATAAGATTATTCTGTGTTTGTTTAACTTGTTCTTTGTGAACTGTAAAGTCATGCATGGAGGGGAAGAAAGGGGAAAGGACATTTTTAACTTTTTTAAAGCTTTTTAACCTCAGAGACCCAGATTCCGCCTTCAGTTACACAGATGGAAGTGGATCCTTGACCCAAACATATCTCATTACTTGGGGCCTGATCCTGAGTGGTCTTTAGAATTCTGATTTGATTCAAGTCAAGGTTGCTAAATAGTTTCAGGTCTCCAGTTGTCTCAGTGGCATGGCTGAAATGACAGTAAACTTTCTCAGCTTATGTAAAGTGGTGTAATTTTTTTGAGTGCTGCACTAGCACTTCCCACACTACCAGAGATATTGCCTTAGTTTTAGCTAAGTGACTTGCATGTAGTCAAAAAAGGTTTTGGGGGGTTTTTGAGTTGTTTTGTTTGGCTTTTTTCCCTAATGCTTTGATCATTTGAGTGGCTGACCTTTTGTATATATATTAAAAAATGCATATGTGTATATATAGATACACACAATTTTAGAACTGAAAAAAAAATTGTCTTTAAATTGATACCAAACTTAGGCAATTGCACAGAATGAATGACTGTGCATGACTTAAGAACACTTTTAACTTTTACCATTGTGAAGGCTGTTACAATCTTTTGTGCCTTGTCACACATGTGTTAGATGATGCAAATACTTGTGCTTCTCAAATGAGTACTATGAATAAAATGCACAAACAAGCTGAGCAGAGACATATGTGTCCTTGGGAAAGGACTTTCATAGGCTAGGCAGAAATGGAGTTTCTGCATCGACTTCCTGTAATGTTAACCCATGTCAATAAAATCCACAGGAAATGTGTCTAGCATTTTGTCCTTTTCAAATTTCCCTTTTTAATAGCAAGAAGACACTCCAGGCAGTGCATTTCTGAGGGATTATTACATTTCTCGGGTGGCTGAAGTCACTCACCCTTCAGCCTTGTGCCTCACAACACACCCGAGGCGAGCAATAATCCCCAGCAAGGCACTGCCTGTCTTATCTTATTGCTTAATTATTATACCTATTTAATGGTGCTTAGAACATTGTCAGCTGTTGAGAAAAGGTAATTATCACTAGTCAAATGAAAAACACTTTTTTGGCTGCCTTACGGATACACATTTTACTGGTACCTTGATACATAATGAAGCCTGATAGCAAAACTTTTGCTTGTCTCTTCTTCAAGCCACAGCTGTTTCCCTGCTAAATTCATCCCATCTGTCTCCCCTTCCGTAAGGCTGTAGGCAGTATAGCATAAGTACAGAAGCAGTTCAGTGCTATTTTGGATAAACATAGCTGAAATTTGAATCTTTGCCATTTGCAATGCACACATTTTGTTTTACTGCTGTAAAGAGAGCTGTCAAAATAAAAACTACATGGATAATTTACTGAAATGCAGTCAAATAAAGGGATGATCAAAGGGGAAAAAATGAAGATATAATATAGGGTCACTCTTACGTTCATGATGTGTTCTGAATTAATTTAATTGTTGACCTCTTGACATTGCTGGGTGCAGAGGAATTGGTAGTGAATAACAAAAGTAGAAGCCACTGAATTAGAATAGGACTTGAAGTCCAAGCTTCATGTCAGAAAGGGTAATCGCAGCAGGCAATTATTTGTGATAGTGCCCTGCTGAACCCTCTGACCAAGGCATAGTTCTTTGCTCATTTTGTAAGGAGTAGATAATTATAATAAAACTTGGAAATTAAATCCATCATTTCTATATGTGGCACTGTCTCTGGACATAAAAGGATGCCGTAATGATCACAATGAGGCAACAGTCAGTACACCTCTTACTCTTTGCAGTTGTGATTGACATGGAAAATATATTAAAGCTGGGTACAGATATCTTCACTGAGTTTGTTGTTATAAAATGGATTGATGGTCAGTTGTCCAAGGATTGTGTTTGAAATTACAGGTTTCCTGGAAGAGAAGATCCAAGTGAGAATAAGGTCTGATTGACTCAGATAAAATGAGTCCAATGTACAGTCCAACCTAAAATATTTGAGAGTCTTTCAGGCAAAACCCTTTTGAAAAAAATCCTGTATTCTACTGAGGTGCTAGAAGTCCTATGGCACTTCTAGGAGGAGAAGGGCTTTGACCAATTACTTCTTGGACATATTTTCCTTTCTCTGTGTTACTGTGTTCTGTGCGGTCCATCTTCAAGAAAGACTATGACTGGTAAATGCTTGTAAGTCTGTTGTAGGAGAATCTTGGAAGCAGTTTCTAGGTTAGTCCTGATGTGTATTTGGGATAGTTACATGTTCTGTGGAAGTTAGTTATTGAAGGCTTGTGCTTCCAAATTTGTATTGCCTTAGGCAAAGGTGAGCAAAGCCATGTTTCTCCTAACCAACAAGATGTTCTTGTTGACAAAGAAAGAAGCAGAAGATGAAATTAATGGTAGTGGACAATGAAATTATCTCAATATTAATCCAAACATTATGAGCAAAATGAAGATATAATATAGGGTCACTCTTACGTTCATGATGTGTTCTGAATTAATTTAATTGTTGACCTCTTGACATTGCTGGGTGCAGAGGAATTGGTAGTGAATAACAAAAGTAGAAGCCACTGAATTAGAATAGGACTTGAAGTCCAAGCTTCATGTCAGAAAGGGTAATCGCAGCAGGCAATTATTTGTGATAGTGCCCTGCTGAACCCTCTGACCAAGGCATAGTTCTTTGCTCATTTTGTAAGGAGTAGATAATTATAATAAAACTTGGAAATTAAATCCATCATTTCTATATGTGGCACTGTCTCTGGACATAAAAGGATGCCGTAATGATCACAATGAGGCAACAGTCAGTACACCTCTTACTCTTTGCAGTTGTGATTGACATGGAAAATATATTAAAGCTGGGTACAGATATCTTCACTGAGTTTGTTGTTATAAAATGGATTGATGGTCAGTTGTCCAAGGATTGTGTTTGAAATTACAGGTTTCCTGGAAGAGAAGATCCAAGTGAGAATAAGGTCTGATTGACTCAGATAAAATGAGTCCAATGTACAGTCCAACCTAAAATATTTGAGAGTCTTTCAGGCAAAACCCTTTGAAAAAAAATCCTGTATTCTACTGAGGTGCTAGAAGTCCTATGGCACTTCTAGGAGGAGAAGGGCTTTGACCAATTACTTCTTGGACATATTTTCCTTTCTCTGTGTTACTGTGTTCTGTGCGGTCCATCTTCAAGAAAGACTATGACTGGTAAATGCTTGTAAGTCTGTTGTAGGAGAATCTTGGAAGCAGTTTCTAGGTTAGTCCTGATGTGTATTTGGGATAGTTACATGTTCTGTGGAAGTTAGTTATTGAAGGCTTGTGCTTCCAAATTTGTATTGCCTTAGGCAAAGGTGAGCAAAGCCATGTTTCTCCTAACCAACAAGATGTTCTTGTTGACAAAGAAAGAAGCAGAAGATGAAATTAATGGTAGTGGACAATGAAATTATCTCAATATTAATCCAAACATTATGAGCATAAAGTTCCTTTGAGCAAAAGCACTTTTTGGAATTCACTACTACTGAAATACTGATTTCAATGTTCTGTACCGAGGTAGAGAATGGGCAAAAAAGGATGTTAAGTCACTAGCTGCTTCTGTATTTACAGAACTGTTGTTAAACTGTATCAAAAGAAACAAAGTCTTTTTTATTGTTACTAAGACAGGTACTGCAACACAAAAAGCTCGCACAGTTTTCATGTAAATATGTGTAAAATCAATATTCTGTGGCAAGGATCAAAACAGCATTACTCCTCCATATTAATGGAAATGTAAGAATTTCTCTAGACACTATATTGAAGTGTACAAAGATTTCAAAATACCATTTTTGATTTTGTTCTATATTATGAGCATAAATAATGATGTTATAATCTGTGAGAGTGAATGTTGATAGTTACCCCTGTAATTAATCCAGGAGCTGATAACAAACCTACTGCACCAGAACTGGTACCTTTATGTATCAGTTTAAATGAAGAAGGGCTCCATTATTTTTTAATGGAAGCCCAGTTCTTCAAGGATTCCATCAAATGTAAAGGCCCCTCACCCTCTGGCTGAAAAAGTAGTTGTATTGACTTCTCTGAGGTCACCTAAGTATTGCAGTAAACAGCCAACTACTAGGTCTTAGAACAATGGCTTTAATGGTAAATATATTGTGGTAAGTTCTTAAAGTCCTATTAATATCATACTTGATATTTTAAAAATAGTGTCTATGGCTTGGTCATCCAGTTTTCTATAACACACATCTGATGGAACATGTACATTTACCAAAGTAGTTTTTCAAGAAACATCAGGTATTTTTTTCCCACTCTCCAAAAGGAGGGATTTACCTGTTACATATTGGAAATGGTCAGTTCCTGTTAAAATCATTTAGGTAGCTGCTGTAAGCTGAAATGAGAGGCCTGTACCCTCATGAATAACAATTTTTACAGATTCACTGCATTTTTCTGAACATGATTTAAAAACTGCAAGTAGGTAAAGAAAATCTGGTTGTTACAAAGAGTTTTGCCTTCTTGTTGCAGAGTTGAGATTTGGGGATGGAGAAGTGAACAACAGCAAGAGCAAAATAAGTTATAGTGATTGTTTTTGCAATGTGCAAAGTATTAAGAAAGTTGTCAATATTATGCTTTTCTCATATTTGTTAAATTAAATTTTTGCATTCCAGAGTACCTTGCCATAAGTACGTGCATTTGTTAAAGATGTGATCAAAACCCCAAGATTATGTGAATTCCTCTTGATCCTTCATCTACAGTGTTGAGTGTTCCCCCACTGCTGGGACTGTTTATGGTGATCTGGATCTAATAAGGCGTCTTTTTTCAAACCTAGCACTTAAATACTTATTTGTTTTTTGTCTGCCCATCATCTTTTTACTTACATTCAGGATTTTTTTTCTCTGCTTGAGTTTTTAGATCAGACAGAAGGCCTTATGTTTCCACTCATTCCTTCTGCAGGTTAGTGTAAGGACAAAAGGAAAAGAAATAATGGGTTAGAGGTCTTACATGCTATCAGACAAAAAAACCATCAAGTAACATGGAAAAAGATAAAGAATTCAAAGACAAAATACTAAAAATATTCTTACAGTGCTGTTTTGTATTGTTTACCATTTTATGTTTTTCTTATGTTTAATATAATTTTCGGTATTCCAACAGTACATGTGGAGGGAATATTTTCTGGAAAAGTTCTGAAGATTTCTAGATCATTTGAAAAAATATATATTGTGGATGTACACAGTGAACAAAAAGCTCTGCTTGTTCAAAATTTTTCATGCAACTTACTTGTTTGCTCAGTTGTCTTGTGAATTATATTTTCAGAACTGAAAGCCAGTACAATCTCTACAGAATATTACTACTTTTTCTTTAGTCTGCTCCCACTTTCAACTGCCTCTGTTTTGGCAAATTTTAGACTCAGTTGTTGTTAAAATTTTAGACTCAGTTGTTGTTTAAAATGATTAGATATAATCTGCAAGTTCAACAATTTGTAAGTAATTTTTTTATAGCATCATGGCATAAACTGACCGGTACCATCTCTATGGTATGTAGGTGTTTTTCATCTTTTAGCCTAGGTTCTCTCAAATGAACAATTATAGCATCTGTTAGAAGTGCTTGCAGGTCATTTATACAAAACTAAAATCCTTTTTATACAGCGATAGTGAGCTCTGATTTTTTGGGTAGGATGTTTCAGTTTTGTTTTTTTTCTATTCATAGTGCAAGGGAAAAGCTTACCCTGTATTACTGTGTTCAAATGCTTCCCTCTGAGCTGTTCTTCACTGAATTGTCTCTGGACCCAGCACACCCTGTTCCATTTGAGCCCTCCCTGATGTTCAGAAGCAGCCTCAAAGTTTTAAACAACAGGGACTATTTATGCAAAAACAGAGGTTAAATTAATTTTGGTAAAAAACAAAACTGATTAGCATCCTGATAGTTAAATTCATTAGCAGAGTCCCCCAGTTGCACTTTGGTTAAAGCAGTGTTGCAAGATAAGTGAGTGATCCTTCCCATGCTACTTTTTTTCCTTTTAATAATCAATGGAACTTCGGTTGCTGGAAACATCTGAATTCATTTGGTCCCATAAACACAACAGATAACTGTGGAGCAGAATTAAAAATTAGAATTACTTGAGCTGTTAGTGTTGTTTGTGTGAAAATATCATCCTAAAATTTCTGTTCCACTAAAATTTATTCTGTTCTATTTAGCTAATTTTTATTCATATTTTTAAATAGCACAGTTGGGGATTCTTTCCTTTGTAATCTTTTTGGGAAGGAATTTTTTTCTAATACTTCAGTGACTTTCTGCATCAGATTGCAGGGTAATGTTACAGTCAGTAATGTTTACATCAACAAATGTAAATTCAAATTAAATCTATTATTTAAATAGCATAATGGAAACACATGGTGCTTTGTAGTCATGTAATTAAAGAAGATCTGTGCCTCCAGGAGTTTATGATCTGAAGATCAAAACCATTTCCACATGCAACGAACCTCTTCTAAATTATCGGTCTACAATTTGGGGATTTTGTCTTGCATCTATTTCAGCATAAATTTTATTCCTGTGCAGAGATTTCAACCAGGCCAGTGCAGAACTGTCAGAGATGCAATGCTTAAGTTTTGTACTTGACACTTTGTGTAGGGGCAATTTCCTCTCTAGCACAGAAAAGCTTGGTGTTTTGTTGCCAAGATTTATACCTCCCTGATTTAACAGCAACACTGTGAATTAAACTTTGTGAATGATACTATTTTATCTGGGGGTGGGGGAGAGGAAACTCATTTTCTTATGTTTAACAAGAACAAGAAGTTGGACTAGCCATGCTCTTTTTTTTTTTTTTTTGTCTTTTTTTTCCAGTTGTGAAAGTAATTTTGTGCAAAATTGCATTTGAGTTAAATTATTCACTCATCCTGGGGCAATAGCCTGCATTCACTTTCCAGCTGAGCCAACTAAAAATATGGGAAACAGACCAGCCTAGTATTCCATTGTTACCTTATATAATGTGGTGTTTTGGAAATGATGATGAAGGCAACCTGGATATTTCATGGATGAATTAGTAGATTCATAAACTGAAAGCTTTGCTTGCTATTTGTAATGGTGTTTTCTCCGTTCCTTTCAAAACAGTGCTCACAAATCAGAGCTGTTGCTTTTATTAAAAAGAAAAGAGGAGGACAAAGAAAAGGGGAAAAAAATCAAGCCTCTTTTTTCCTTTGAAGCAATCTTTCCCTGAATTGCTAGCTGAGTTCCCTCAAAAGGCTTGGATTCCTTCAAAATTTGGAATGAAGTTCAGACCCCAGCCAGGTGAGGTAGAGCTAGTAGGTACATTGTTCAGTTTAGTTAGTTTTCTCCTGAAAATATGCCACAAAAGAGTCTGGGTGGAAACACATAGGTTCTTACTGTCAAGTGTGATGGTTTGGGATTTTTTACAATTATCATCCTAATTAGGACCCTGAATTAAAAAGAATTTTTCTCTTTTTTTGGTCATGGGGAACTAAATGAGGAATGGTCTGTGAACCATGTGACTTTCAGGTACCTGCAAACCTTCAAGCCCCTTTGTTGCTGTAATGACTTAACTGCAAAATTATTTCACAGCCTTAAGGGACAACTCCTGCCTTTAACCTCCTTGTCTGAGGACTTTCCTTAAATTGAGGTAAGCTAGACAGTACCTCACACATTCATATGTTCTATTCTGTGTTCCAGTGCTTTTTTTCTCAAAGTTGTTCTTGGGATTGTACAGCTTGGAGGTGCTGCTGTGTTTGGTTTTACTCAGTTATTTAAATCCATTAAACATGAGTTCTGGTAATTTCCCAATCCTATGAATGCTTTGAACTGTGGCAGCTAACAGACTTCTCAGCACTTTGTTTGGAACTATGGCTGTTTTCCTCCAAGCATTGTATCTCAATTTTACCCATGCTGTGCTACAGATCATGACATTGCTGGATTCAGGGTATCTGTGTGCTGTGTGTATGTGGTACTGTACTAATCTTGTGTAACATCTTCTAAGATAAAGCTGTGAAATGATTGTTTGTTATAAACTATAGGCATCAATGAATGTTGGCATTTTTCTTCCAAACCTGTTTGAGCAAAGTTTTGTACTTCACATACAGCTGTATGTTGATCAAAAGAAAAGATTTCCCCTATGAGCAATGGTCCACATCCTACCTTCTGCATATTTGCACTGGATTTCCTTTGTCCTGTTTTTTTTTTTAAACCTAGCTGTAGCTTTCTGAGCCTTTGGGTCAGATGGTGTGTGGCTTCACACAAATGTTTACTACATGACAGGCTAACTTAGCAACCAAGATCTGTTTTCTTCTTCTTCCTCAGTGCTTTTGTCTTGTGCTGACATACTGGATTCTGTGCTATACAAAAGGAAGCCCTAGATGACAACTAGTGTAGCATTATGCTTGGGACCTGTATTTTTGGATCTAGACTTAGATGAAGGACTTGTGCCTAAAAACATCCTGTACTTGGCAATACCAAATACCAGGTTTCCTGAATCAGGGGTAATCTCACAGTTCTAATATAACACTGAAAAAACCCCAAAAAATTAAAAATTCTGTATTGGTCTGGGTACCTGAATTTCAGGGTGCTTTGGGTGGAAAAATAACCAAGAAGAATAAGATTTCTAAGAGGGTGTAGCATTGATAGTTTTAAACAACCCACCCCCCAAAATACAGCAAAACAACAACCCCAAACTACAGAGGTTCTGTGAAAACACAAGAATTCTGACATCAGACAGTTAAATAACAGACTCTGATGCGGAAAACTGCCCCAGATTCCAACATTCCTTTCAGCTGAGATTAGAAAACAAGGTAGACTTAGCATGAGAAATAGTGCCTTTATATGAAGAGATTGCTCTTGTTAGGCCCATATGTGAACCATATATCCAGATTCTCTCTACATCCGCTCACTTGTCTCCCTGTCAGCATCTGAAGAGAGATCCCCAAATGATCAAATGTACCTTTCAGACCAGAATTTAATTTTAGAAGACTGTCTTGGCCTATTAATTTTGATTATAAGAATGCTGTGGTGGCTGAGACATCCGATTGCAAGTAAAATTTCAGAAATCAAAATGCTGCAAAGCTCTAGAAATAAATGCAAGTGCAACTTGCAGCAATAGGTCACAATAGTTGTATATGGTAAAATACATGTCATTATTGAATAAGAAATAATTCATCAGGGCATGTATTGTTCATGCGCACTTGGTGTGTTACAAACTGCAGTGTGAAGGCTGAATACTTCCAGGATCTGTGTGTGTCAGATGAGGAAGGCAAAGTTTAAGAGCCAAAAAAATGGTTCCAGAGCTGACACTTGGAGAAATTTGGAACTTAGGTATTGCAGAGCATCTCCAACATTTTTGTAATTTATTTGCTTTCTCATATTCAAGGAGTTAAATTAAAAAAAACTGATTACATTAGAGTAGTTTGCATACTATGAAACTTGTCAAAATATTAATTGAAGTCTTTCCAGTACCTCGTTGATTACCTATTTTCCCTTTAAGATATATTTTCTTATTTTATTCTTAAAATAAAGTGCATGAAGTCACCATCAAGAACTAGAAATTATACTAAAACAGGAGCCACAAAATTAAAAATGCCAGTATGAAGTAATGTAATCAGTGTAGTGATTCTGTGTTTTCCGTTTTGATAATAGATGTCTAAGGGTGTTCATGTGCTTATTTCATGAAGAAATCAATTCCCTTGCTAATATCATCACTTCCCCATGTAATCCTTTTCAAATTGAAGCAGTTTTACATTCAATTCCCTGTTTGTCTCAAAGATGAAAAGGGTTCTGTCATTTCTGCAAATCACTGTAGAAATTCTGTTGCTTCTACAACTTACAAATGAAGTGCCCAATAAAACTATTGAATTATTTACAATTATTATATCAATATATTTTT
Organism: Emberiza elegans; assembly: GCA_024865655.1. Classification (NCBI taxonomy): domain Eukaryota; kingdom Metazoa; phylum Chordata; class Aves; order Passeriformes; family Fringillidae; genus Emberiza; species Emberiza elegans. Next base: position 17,799,232 of record JALJVW010002597.1, on the reverse strand, counting down.
CTATATATTATTAAAATAATAATAATATATAATATTATTATTATATCAATATTATATATATTTCAGGTATACCTAGAACTTGAATACAGGAAGCTTTAAACCTGTTTTATAATCATTGTTATTCCATATAATAAGAACTGTCATTTCTTTACAAACTTTAAAAAACCTCACTCCACGCCCCACATTCCAGAAAGCCCCTTCCAAACAAACTCAAAAAGATCTGATAAGATATGGTAGCAGAGTCTTCATCAGACCCAGCCTGTTTCTTAAGCATTCCAGACTGCAATCCAGGGAACCTAGTGGCACTTTCAACTGGAAATCATTAATGGTGGCCATGGGTAAGCAGCAGTTCACTTACACTCTGCAGTCAAGGGAGAAGCTTTTGACATACACTGCACCTTCATAATTTTCCCTTGCTTATCAAGAGAATAAACTATATATTTATCTTTTTTTTTTCTTAGCATGCAAGCAATAAGAATGTGTGCAGCATTTTCATTATTTCTACAGCAGTCTGTTTGCAGCAGGTCTTGGTGAAGACTTTGCTCATGATTCCTTTATTCACCTGTTCTTGGACAAGAAGTCATAGCACATATACAAAGTTAATTTGCTCTCTCATATCTAAATCTAAAACCATACTTCTTGCCTAAAAACAAATTGCAATTCTGAAGTGCCTAATCAAATACATGTTTCACATGTGCAAAGGACTTCTGCTGGCCATGCTTCCTATTTCTGAAATTCTGTTTCTGATGTTTGTATGGACTCTTATTGAAAGGGGCCAGCACTGGATGTTGCTGCTGAGGGATTGGGGTGGGGTGGGGGACTCTGTGAGCCAGCTCTCCAAGCACACCTTCCTCTGGAACCTCAGTCACAGCTGGTGTGCACAGACATACCAGATGTGGTCACAGACAATTGGTTTTGACCTGATACGTTCAGGAGACATCCTGCTGGGTTGATTATTGCTTTGCTATCCAAAGCAACACAGTGGATACAATAGGCATTTTTCAACTCTAAGTGATACTGAGTTATTAAGAATCTTCCAGTAAAAAGTGAAGACACACACAGACACTCCTCATCTAGGAAAATAAAGGAAGTGAATATGTGCAATCAGATAATTTGAAAATAGTTGTTTCTCTCATCTCCCACAGTCCTCTAGGATTAGGGCAAGTGGGCCAAGCCTGGGCATTAATACCTGAAATGAAAATTGGTCAATGATTAGAAATATGTGTGAAACACAGAAGGTTTGAAGAGATTAACCCAAGAGGCTGGAGAGGGGTTTTGTTGATTTTATTATATATATTTTGGCTTCATTTCATAGTTTTTAAGTTTTGAATATTGTGCATAGATCTAATTGAAATCCTAATTTTTAGTTATAAATATTTCTTGTTACTGTAAATACCCTTTACTTACCCTACCCTACTGTAAATACTTCTTTATTATAACTGGAAAATCAAGCCCTATCAAATTTAAACTAAGCTAAATTGCTACGTCATTGAATACATTGCCACATTTTAAATTTTGAAATACAAGTGTGTTTTGAACTTCTGTCATCTTTTTCTTAAGAAAAAGAGAGAAAAAATGTAATTATTGGAGGAGAAAATGTCTTTTTAATTTTGGTTTTGTATAAAACTGTTCAAAGCAATGTTGATGAAATTTTAAATAGCCTTGAGACAGAGAGTACTAGGGGAAAGGAAAGCACTAGCCTTAAACAAACAGCTTGCAAACCTAGTATTGTCCTCAAAAATCCTGGTTTCAACCAAACCTTCAACATTGGTCGACTCTTTCTGTGAGGATAGGACGCCATCATTTGTGTAGGAACTCTAACTCCTAAATAGCTGAGGGGAAAAACAATTTGTTCACTGTGTAGTTGAACACAAGCAATCCCATATTGTAGGGAAAACTGTTTTTGTGAAGGCAAAGGAACGTTCTGTGCACATTGCAATGGAGACTTGGTGCAGGGAGACTGTTTGGAGCAAATGCATGTTTAGTTTCTGTTCTTCTGGAAAAGAAGATGTTCTTGCTAGAACAGACACATGTGCTGCATGTTCCTATGCTCCACAGTTCTTCACCGATAACTGCATGAACAATACATGTGAGCAGCATTTGAGGTAGAAATGTTATCTTTTATCTCTTTGATGTCTTATTTTAGTGATGCAGGAAAAGTTTGAGGAAATAGTGTTTCTGAACAAAAGGTGCTGCAAATTGTCAGCAGACGGAACTGCAAAATTCTGCAGTCTGTCCTTATATATTTCTGTCTCTGCCTGCCCTTCATTAACTAAGATGGTTATTCATCACAGAGTGGTCAGTGGGAGTTTTATAGGAACATTTATTTTTAATTTCTAGGTTCTGTTTTTTTTTTTTTTTATTTCAGGCTCCAAAGTGTATATTTTCTTTTCTGTTATAGTCCATTATGTCATAAATGGACAAATGATAACTCATCACAAACAAATTTATTTTTGCAGCCTGTCTTCCTTGGCGTCTGGATTCTAAAGAGATAACCTGGATGCCTGCATGCCAGTGCAACCAGGATTTTTATGGTGTGAATAATCTTTGCTCATCACACCAAAAAAATCAGTGTGTCAGTGTATTCCTGCAGAGTCATTAGCATACAGACTCACTCTGCTTGCTTAACAAAGCATGGTTTGGTGTATTATAGTTTCCTAGTCTGCTTGTCGGATTCACCTGTGACAAAAGCAGAGTTCAAATTCAATCCGTTCTTCAGTGGCACACTAATGTGGGAAATAAATCTTCGGGCATAAGGTCTGAATAGCAGTCATTTAAATAATTCAAATGCAGGATCATTTTGCCCATGTGCCTTTCATTTCTTTGTTTTGTTTCACTGTATTTCCCAAATCACTGAGAGACAAATGATCTTCTGCAACAATCTATATTTTAAAAATATCTAGAGCTAAATAATCCCTGTCCTCTTTAAATGCAGTTTAATTCGTTACATGTAAAATAATTATTTGCTCTCTCTTTTGTGGTGTGGAGGGGGGAGTTGGAGGGGAGAAGTAACATACAAGCAGATGTGCTGCTAGATCTACAGGCTTCTGCCAACCATATGGCATCTTAAAGAAAGATGGTTGGAGCGTCTGGATTAGCAAAGAGTCGGGATGGAAAGCCATGTGTCGTGTTGGTACAGGCAGTTGTTTTAGCTCTCTGTAAAAGGCTTCAGGAGATTGTGTAATGGAACAAATGGTACTGCAAGCCTAGTAACAGCCTTACCGCTGCTGGAGAGGCAATTGGCCCCCAGGCGAGTACTGCTTCATCCTTGCTTGTTGGTTTTTTGTGAAGGATTTTTAGATCATTATTATGTGTTCTTCTTTTAACGTACAGGAAACTTGGGAGATGTAATTCTGAACTTTATACTTGAAAGAGAGCTATTGTGTGCTTAGGATTTTTCACACTCACATTTTTACAATGAAAACATACAGTTCCTTTCTCTTTGAAATTAAAAGCTCGTGCCCCTTTGCAAATTTCCTGCATCTTTTGTGAACACTTTGAGACATCAGTTCACTGAATTTGTCGCTGATGCCAAGATTTTGGGGGAAAACTGCTCTCTCTAGGATTTCCTTAGTTTAAAAGAGTGGGGCTATTGTGCTTGTGGCTATAATGTACCAGCTTGGCATTTGTATTCTGTTTGACAAGGTGCTCTTTATGCAAACAAGGGGCCTGCTTCTGTTAAAAGCAGAACTCCTTTAGTTTTTAGCAACACAAGATTGGGCATTTCATGGGGTTTTGTGTGCTTTACAGGAGTCTGTAGTTCACATTACAGCTCATAGTTATTCTGGATCCACGATGAAAGCTATTGTATCCAGATCTGTAACAGAAACAGATTTTAGTAATTTCTCTACTGTCAGAGAATAGAACTCTAAATTCCTCTGTATGTTTCAGGCCTTTTAGTAGACCTACATGTAAATGCAATTTTTTCTCCTTGATAACATTTGTTTCTAAGGAAATTAAACCCTGATGCTGCAGTACGGAAGTTCAATAATTAGGATTATTTTATTTGAAGAGATTTTAACATTACATTATTTTTACATTATGATCCCAATATCATGATTTTTATGTAAGGAGATAACATGAGGGACACCCAAACATTCATTTGTTGGTAAATACTTGCTGAGCAGGTAATGTTATGGTTTCAGAGACATTAGAAACAAGCCATTAACTAGAGAAGCATCCTCCCTATGAGAATCTTTGCTGAAAAATACACTGCCTTAAACTGGGACAAACGCTGCTCTAGTGCAGCCTAGATTCACAATAATTTAAAAGTAAAATTACAATTACCGTTCTTTTTTCGCTTTAATTTTTTTCATACTCTCCAGAAGGCTCCTTATCTGGAGCTTAGGAAACAGCAGTACTCAGCTTAATCTGCAGTTTAGTTACAGCAGTGCACACTTTTCCCTGAGCTGCCTGCATGCCCCCCTGCTCAAGCCTGCATATGTTGCTCAACACTGATCAAAAGTAGCCTCCCTCGGGAGGGAGGCTTGGGTTCGTTTTGTCGGCCTGTTCATTACCTCGCCTCAGCCAAGGCTGAGCCAGGTGTGAGGTGGACAGTTGTCCACCAGGAGTGGTGCCAAGACCACCAGCATCTCCCTGCAAGGCTCTTGTGATGGCTGCTGAGGAGGAGCAGAGTCAGACCAGTGAGCCCCAGCAGGGACCTCGGGCTCTCTTGGGGCACCTGCTGAGCTTTCGCTGCCTTTCAGAAACCCCGACTGCTTTCTGCTCATGTTCATGTGTGAGTTCACCAACAGAGAAATGTGCATTTTCTCTGGGCTTCCCATATAAGAAATTTTAAGTAATGATGTGTTTGTGCTGCAGCCACAGTATCGAAGGTTGCCATGTCTACAGAGACAGTAATTGACTGATAGCAGGTAGATCTCTTGTTCTCAAATTGCATGTGTTTGTCTTCTCTATCCCTACTGAAAAGAAAAAACCCCATGATTTATTTTTGAACAAAGAGCCAAAGCTTTGTTTTCTTAATTTACTACTAGTGATTTCAGGCAGTTAATTTTCATTTATGTAAGTGAGAATGTTCAGTTTCCAAAAGCATATCAAGACTTCTAAGTTTACTTGTTTAAATGTTTGCTTCATAAAAGTTACCACTGCTTACCACTGAAAGATGAGAACATGGGGAAGTAGTATGAGAAAAGCATAATTTACCTAGCAAAACTACAACTTTTGCTGTAATCCAAGGGGAAAAGGTATTCTTCTCATATAGTTACATAGAACATGTGTCAAGAAAGCTTTTAATATTTATTTCAATTTGCAGCAAAAAAAAAGCTGATAGTTTTGCTAGAATTTTTCACTATAGTTAAAATGTGGTGGCAACAGAAGAGTCTGTGCATGCACATGCACAGTTGTGGACAGCAGGATTCCTTCTGCTGGAAGGTGCTGGTGTTCTTACCAAGCTGGGGTGTCTGTGCAGGGTCCAGTGACCGCTGGCTGATGTGCTGAACTGTGACATGGGAGAGCCAGGCTGGAGCCACCTTAGTGCTTGTTTTGTGTCATATTGCTGACAGCCCTGTGCTGCTATTGCAGGGACTCTAGAGCTGCTATTCTCATTCACAAGCTAAGCTGCTCTCACCAGAAAGGCATAATTGACCCTTTGCACCGGCTGTGATCTGGGTGTGTTGATACTCACCTCCAAACTGCTTGGTTGCAGTCGTATTCTTTATTGTGGAGGGGTTAATGGTTTTCCTGAAGATAACTGTACTGAAATTTGCCTCTAAAACAGCAATAAAATTCCCTTATTTCATAGCAATGAATAAGTTCACCTTGCAGTAAATTAAAGCACAATTGGACTAATGCACATATAAATTAAAAAATAGCCAGTCTCTTACAGAGAGTGTAATACTGTCTATAATGTACTAATGCATTTTTAAGATGTATTTTCTGTGAAATGCTTCCCTTCAGGGTTGCTAAGCAATTGCAGGTTTCACTAACTTCATGTGCAGTTTTAAAATATAGTCCAAAACAAAACACCAAGTGGACCCTCTATTGACAAGAGCTGAGCTTCATGAAGGTGGGCTGACAATACTGCTCAGATTCTCCATCTCTTCTCATTTTTCTAAAAAAACTCGTGGTTTCTCAGGATGACACTGCTTTTCTCTCAGCCCTTTCCAATGCAAAATGACCTTAGCTTTTTCCTATCTTTAGTCTCCCATGTTATACCCGCCATGGTGTTTCTTTGATGCTGTGACTCCCGTCAGTCTCAGCAGGGCTGGTTTATGGCTGTACTGGGCAACGTGGGGAGATGGGGCTGGCCCCAGGTGTACAGCCCTGCTCCAAAGTGCTGCGTTGCGTGCCAGCAGCAGCTCCCTGTCAGGTGGGAGCTTGCTTGGCCAGCCAGCGCAGACAGAGGCCAAACCCTCCTCAGCTCCCTTGGGTGTATCCGTGCATATCTTGAGCACTGATCTTTCTTACCTCTCACGCACATCCTAGGCTCCTCTGCCCACCTTGACCTCCTTCCCATCCATTCCTTAGATCCTTATGCCCGTATTTTCCCTTTTGTTTCCTAGAGTAAGTTTGGAAATTAGAGCTGTAATAGAAGGGGAGTAGGCCGAGCTTGGGCTAAGTTCTCAAATGGAAGCAATCTGCTCTGTGTGGAGGGAAAGCAACAAGCCCTTGTATGTAAGACATCTATCTGAATGTGCTGCACAGAAAAAATTGTCTGTCACCAATATAAGTCATATTCCTCCTTTTCTGTGTCACAAGCATAAAACTAAACTGTACAAATCCTACAACTATCATTAGTTTGACTGTGATTTATGAATTCCACAATAACCCTCTGAGAACCTGGAAAAATAAGAAAATGTGTGTTGCCTGCCAGAGTTTAAAGGCAAAATCATTTGTTTGAAATGAAGGAGAGGCACCGCTAGAGTGGAAAATAAGGGTAATGGGGATAAAGCAACAAAACTAACAAGTGACACCTCCATAGATATTTAACACTTAGTGTTTGATATTTTTAGGGTTTATTTTCATCTTAGTCAGACTGTGTACTATAGCAGCCTTGGGGTTATGCTGCAGAACAGTTTTGAAGGACTGTGATATGTAATCCTTAAACTTGGAAAGACTCCCCTGCAGATAACCAAATGAGGAGGACTGTACCCAGCACCACTGGCCTCTCATCTGCAAGGTCACTGCTGAGAAACATTTTACCTTTCAAGCACAGGCACTGATAGCTAGAGAGATAAGCTTTCTGTTGGGTACCTCAGTGCCTGCAGCCCTTGCTGGTTGCAGCCAGGGTCTGGGCTGGGTGAGGACAGCAGGGCTGAACCCAAAGCTGTTCTGTTCGCCTGCGATTGCGACTGTCAGAACAACTGAAGCAGTTGTAGCTCAGCTGCACTGCCCTTTGTAGCGGTAGGGTTTTTTTTTTTTTAATTAAGACAATATCTGACAAAGTGAATTAACAGAAGCTGATGCTTTTAGCAGGTTTTTTGCTTCAAATGCCTGATGTCAGCTTGGGCCACATGTACATTCTGCACATGCCATGGGATAGAAAAAGTGAAGACTTGTTTTTCAATTCTCTGCTGCCTGCCCAGACACCACATGTACTGTCTGTTACATGTCGCTTCTGATGAGGTTCATGCTGGGAATTTCTTTTTAAAGGCAAAGTATTTGTGAAGGAAAGAGTTCAGATTGGGCATTAAAAATTCTCAGTGTCTACAGCTTGAATACAGTGATTGCTTTATGTGGACACCAGCTAGCAGTTTGTACAGGTTCAGGTTTCTGTGGTAATAAACAAAATAAGAGGAATTGGAATAAGCAGTAGGGGAAATCAAGCACATGTTTATAAAAAGTACAGAAATTGTTGTAACTAGTGACACAAGCACAGGAAAATTATTTCAGTAGTACAAATGCATATCTTGTAAACATGAGGAGACCACTTTTGAAACCTTAGTGGGATATGTGTCTCCTACCATTATGACTGAGAAATTGTTTAAAATCTGTTCTGTCTGGCACATAACAAAATCAGAGAGGTGAACATCTTTAAAGAAACAAAAAATAGTAGAGTCTGACTATACAATTCAATATATTTCTTTAATATTATCTGCTTTGAGCCCTGCTTTTTTTTTTCCTACAGTATTTTACAGCATCTAAATTACTAGCCTAGATGATCTAGACAATTGTTTTACTTCATACTTGTCAACATAAAAGCATAAAATAGTAACCCGAACTATTTCTTCTCTAGAGCAAACCTGATCCAGAGTTCATATTCCTATGAAAGATCTTACTATTTTGTATTCCTTTAAAGGAGGAAAAGCCACATCTTCAGCCAGGGGATTCGGACACAAATAAACATTAGTGAAGCTTTCACCCATATCTTTTCCAGCCTGCTGTACACTCTCTTTCATTGCTTCCTTCCTGTCAAAACCCAGTAGGGCCAAAAGTGGTCATCACAGCAGCCAAGCCCAGCTGCTACACCCCCTACTGAAGAGCAGGCTGATAATGTTCTCTTCAGCATGTTAGACATGAGCTATTAGAAGCCCAGGAATAGATCCAGGCTCAGGTTTCCTACGTGATCTATTTGTTTAACCTGGTGGGCCAGCTGTGGAAGTGAGGACATATTCTAATACTCAGTGGTGACATCTGAAACAAAGGGGAAGCTCCTATGTAAACTTTTAATTAAACCCTATTTGCAGGTGTTGTTCTGGCATGCAAACATTGTTATATTATTAGAAATTATATACTACAGATACTTTAAAAGTATGTGGAAAAACTGAGAGTGTCTTTAGTAAAAGGGAATTTAAATGTTACCCAATAGGTATAAAAATAAAAAAAAATATTGAGTGATACAAAGCCACCTGGGTCAAGGGGTTCATGGTGAAATTTGGGCATTTGCTTCTTAGGTGTCCAGTTCCAAACTGTGCAAGGGATATGAACTTCTAATTACCATCTGTTAACATCAGTTGGATAGGTTTGTTCTGCCTGTAGCATGGGCAATTGCTTATCTTACTAAGCTAGAAGTGGTGGAGATCTGCTCTGCCTGAAGAAATGACAGTCTTGTCCTTTTTGTGGCAACAGAAGCCTGACAGGGGTTCCAGAGGGTGGGAAATTCCATGGAAACTTTTTTAATCTGCCCTGAACTGTCTCCCTGTGTCCTGTTACAAGTCAGGACTTCCAGTGTGACAGAAAGGAGGAGGCTTATTCACTACCTTTAGTTCCTACTCAGTGTTACAGGGTGGCTTTTTGGTCTGTTTTTCCTCTTATGTTTTTTTTAATCTTTTTTTAACATGAAAAAGGTGCATCATAGGGTTTTGATTTTGAAGCCAGGTGGGAGAATGCAGTTCAGTTAAAGGATGAGTTGTGTGTATAGATATTCCTGTTTAAATTTTGGGAGCATGTGGAGGCTTTTCTGAGATGCTCATCACTTAAGGCTGTTTCAAGGCACTGATCTAGGGGTCAAGATGTTAAGTAAAGAGTAATTTAGGACACTAGTGAAACATCAGGGTTTAATTTACTGTTTGTCTGCCTTTCTAAATACATAGACTAATTTTTTTACCTCAAAATTTACTGTGTGAATTTATCAGTGCTGTAAACCACAGCAAAGATGCAAGTTTCTCACGTGACTAATAATTTTATTTTTGGTCTCAACATCCTAGTTGTTCACAGAGCTGATTCAAGAAACAAAGAGGTAGTGAACATAAATTTTTCTGCTTTAATGAAAACAACAACATTACTTCAGCTATGAAAAGGGAAGGTAGAAAGGTAGCAAAGTTGAGGTGGAAAGAAAGCAGAGGAAACCTGTTCTACCATGCCTACAAGAGGGGTGGGGAGTGAAAGCAGCTGGGGCAGTTGTGGCTGCAGAAACAAGCTCAGCGTGAGCACCAGCCATACACCTTAACTCTTCGATGGCAGCAAATCTGGCACCAAGATCATCATATAGGCAAAGCAGGCCTGATCACTGACTTGCATTCAGCAGGAGATGACCTCAGATAGTGCAAGATAACCTCAGGTAGTGCCTGATCTATCTGTGTCAGGAGCTAAGTGTGATCACCACAGTGATCACCCTTCAGCTGCATTGCTGCAGCATGGCAGAAGTCTCCAGCGTGGTCTTTGGTTTTCCCAGTCAGAAGCAGAAACCACCCCTGATCATCAGGCAAATGAGCAATGCAGGAGCAACCTTAGAAATTCATAGTTTGGCACTCCTGTCCTGACAGGACAAATGCATTTTAAGGGCAGTTTGCTGCGCAGTGACATGTGCTGGTTGTGCTGGGCTTTGGTCACTCTGGGGGGCAGCAGGAGCCAGGCCCAGCACCCCTCACCCACAGAGATGTGGCCCTGGTGCTGGTGGCCCCCCTGTGTGGCTGGGGGTCCCCTGGGTGCTGAGGGTCGCAGCACCCACTGCTGGGGTGATGGGCTGGCCTGTGTTACCATGGCAACTGGCAGATGGGGGCTTCAGCAGGGGCAGCGGGGAGGCAGCCATGGCAGCGCGCTGGCCGAGCTGCTTGACAACAGCCCTTTCAGTACTGACAGCTCCGCTCTGGCTGGCCAGAAGTAGTTATCAGATTACTTGTATTAAAACCTAATTAAGATGTGTGCCAGTAAATGCAGCATGATTATTGGATTTGGTGATTTAGCTGCTGCAGGTTGCTGCAATCCAATCACGCCATTTCAGCAAATCCAGCTCCGTGGAGTAAAGTGAAAACGTTTTACATCAGTAACCTGACTATGCTGAAAGAGTAAATAACCTTTTAATGCCTCTACTATGTCAAGGACTGACTGATACCCACTGCAGGGTGAATGGGTACTGCCCACAGATCCTTGCATATTAATTTCCTTCAAATCAACATTAAAACCCAGAGGAGGGCTGACAGGTTATGTCAGCTTTTACCTTCATTGTGAATTGCCTGTGGATTAATGGGTCTGAGTCTCCCAGGGCAGGGAGCTTGCAGCCTGAGTCCTGCAGGTGCCCCTGCTTTAGCTGTGTGTTGTTACATAAAAGAAAGCAGCTTTTGTTTTTATCTGTAGGCCACGCATAAGGGGAAGTGTAGCATGATAGGTGCTAGTACAGATTTGGGGTGCTGGATGCAATGGAAGTTTATTCTGCAGGTGGAATTCACCTTGATGCCAAAGCTGTCCTTTGTGTTTGATGTTTCACCTCATTTCTGCAGGGTCTTGCAGTGATTGTCTAGCCATAGCTGTCAAAATGTAACAAAACCCTATCTATCACTTTTCACTTCATTTCTGGACAGCCTGGGGTATAGCCTAGTCTCCGATCCAAATTTCACTGCCATGTGAAGTCTTTTGCATGTTTTAATTGCACAAAAAAAGCAAGGTGGGTAGGAGCCATTCTAACATAAAGCTGACTATGAGTTCCAAGTACTGAGAATCAGAGCAAAATGTTTACCTGGAAGCTTTCACTGCAGCTTGTGATGCCTTGGTTGTGTTCTCTTTCTGTGGAACCACTTATCTCATAGAACTGTCTCTTCTTGCCTCCATACAGAAATAGGGATTTTGGTTTGAAGTGGTTAATGGGAAATTATTTGAAGGGTATTGTTATTACTGGTGACTGGGAGCTTTCTCCTTAGTGCCAGGCTGTCCTGTGGGTAGTCCAAACATGGTAACATGGTTCAAGAGCTACATTTTCACCTTGTGCCTTGAAGTAACGTGACAGAGCATGGAGTTGGTCCCTGTCCTCCAACACAGGCAGGGAAAGGGTGAGTCCTGCAGGTGCCCCTGCTTTAGCTGTGTGTTGTTACATAAAAGAAAGCAGCTTTTGTTTTTATCTGTAGGCCACGCATAAGGGGAAGTGTAGCATGATAGGTGCTAGTACAGATTTGGGGTGCTGGATGCAATGGAAGTTTATTCTGCAGGTGGAATTCACCTTGATGCCAAAGCTGTCCTTTGTGTTTGATGTTTCACCTCATTTCTGCAGGGTCTTGCAGTGATTGTCTAGCCATAGCTGTCAAAATGTAACAAAACCCTATCTATCACTTTTCACTTCATTTCTGGACAGCCTGGGGTATAGCCTAGTCTCCGATCCAAATTTCACTGCCATGTGAAGTCTTCTGCATGTTTTAATTGCACAAAGAAAGCAAGGTAGGTAGGAGCCATTCTAACATAAAGCTGACTATGAGTTCCAAGTACTGAGAATCAGAGCAAAATGTTTACCTGGAAGCTTTCACTGCAGCTTGTGATGCCTTGGTTGTGTTCTCTTTCTGTGGAACCACTTATCTCATAGAACTGTCTCTTCTTGCCTCCATACAGAAATAGGGATTTTGGTTTGAAGTGGTTAATGGGAAATTATTTGAAGGGTATTGTTATTACTGGTGACTGGGAGCTTTCTCCTTAGTGCCAGGCTGTCCTGTGGGTAGTCCAAACATGGTAACATGGTTCAAGAGCTACATTTTCACCTTGTGCCTTGAAGTAACGTGACAGAGCATGGAGTTGGTCCCTGTCCTCCAACACAGGCAGGGAAAGGGGGAGCAGCTGCAGGCCATCCCAACTGGACAGATCTTGCCACTTTGGTGGAAAAATTACCTCATTTAGACAGGAGGGATACAGTGGTCACTCAGATGCTCAGGACAGTACATTTGCCTGGTAGGTGCTGTTGCCAAAGTGACTGTGCAACCTCCCTCACTTGTATTAGCAAAATGTGCAGAAGGTTCTGTCACCCAGTTGTAAAAATGATGGCAGGCATCGATGTGCAGTTGTAACATATGGGAAGTACAGTGAATGTGGGTGGAGCTGTTCATTTCTCATCTTGAATCATTTACGAGATCAGCAGGCAGGCCAGATACAATGCATATGGGAATGTGTGGCTGTGCTGCACATGTCACACGTAATAGTAGATACTGTGAGAGGGCCCAGAGCCTGTCCTCGGGAGCTAAACGCAGCAGAGCAGGCTGGGAGTCCCAGTGTGTGGACCAAGGGCCAGCTTGGCAGCAGTTTTGGGAGAGCAGACTGGCAGACAGAATTTGGGAATTCACAGATCCAGATCTGCACTGCCTAGAACTGCACCCTTTTCATCCATTGTGGCCCAGAGTTGTAGATCAGTATGTTATTAAACCTGTAGTCAAGCACTGGAGATACAGATGATAAAGTTGTGACCACCTGGTCAAACCCAGCTCAGTGCCTGTCTCATCTTTCTCCCTATGCTCAAGGAGACAGTCTAAATGTAACACTGGGTGGTGAAGTTACAAGCAGAAAACTGTAATTGATTATTTCCATAATTAAAGACTTTTCTATTTACAGCAGTTTATTTGAAAGGACATAGAGCTTCACAATAGAGCACACTAGGGCTTGTGTCCAGTAATATTTTTTTGAAATTTGCATGGGCTACCTGTGATTATCTACTAAAAAATATTGTTCTGATGTAAAATGCACATTAATTGGAAATTGCTTCTGACTGGATGCCAGGAGTAATAAACAATCACTGGAAAAATAACAAGTGATACCTGCTTTTGTGATTTAAGAAATAAATGTGCAGTTGACCTGTCTTACAGTACTGTTGTCCCAACTCAGGCACTTGTTCTTCCAGTGTAAGCAGAAAGCCTCTGCATGTTTCTTCTGATACCTGCCAGCTTTTTCCTTCTGTTTTGCAGCCCCTGATGAGGAGGGCCTTTGGAATGATGGGCTCTTTACATCTTTCCCCAGGAATCCCTGTTAGACTGTTAAAGGCTCTATGCTGACATGCTTAATTAACACTAAGCTTACTTGAAAGAAGTGCTATGGTCTGTAATGAGTTTTGGACATTGACCAGCTTGCAAAGAGCAGTGGACAGAAAACAGAAGTTTTTGTCACTTCAGGTCCAGTTTGTCAGGGAATTTGGGTATTTGGTTTTATAATCTGGGCTACTGTATGTGTTTCAAGAAAACAGTTACTGAAGCAGCTACTGAATGTGCAGCTTGCTTAGCTACAGGTGTTGGGATGCACTCCTGCAGTCTTTACTGATGTCACAGCAAAGCAGATTTGCTGTCATGTCCTCATAAAGCTTCTAAATTAAAAGTGCAAACCTTTAAAGTGATAATTTAAAGTATGAAAATGCATTTAAAGCGCATCCTAGGAGTAATACTTTAGTGTCAGCCCAACCACCAGCCTGAACGCTGGGTGCTGCCACCACCAGTGCAAAGATCAAAGCTTCTTCCATGAACTCCAACTTCAGATGCTCTGCAACCCTTTTATCTATTTCTTTTCCAGGTTACAGCAGCTTGACAAGCACTGCCAGGCCACTGCCCAGCAGTTAGTGGAGTTGCTCAACAAACAGAATCAGCTCTTCAAAGAGAAGCACCTGCTTACAGAAGAGGTGCAGTTTCTGCGAACACAGGTACTGTGCCAAAAGAAAAGAAAATCTAAGGGGAATATTCTGCAGCTTTAGCAGAGAAATGTGCCAGCAGTCTGATTTCAACTGCTGGATTTTGTTGCTGTTGTTCTTTTAAATACAGCACTACCTTATAAAAAATAAAATAAAAATTCACACAGTTGGAAAGGTAGCTGAACCTGACTCTCACTTAAATCAAAACTAAATGAAAAAAAGTGTTTTGAAGTGACAATAAAAAAGCAGAAGTTATTCTCAATGACAGTTCTTAGCTTCTTATCTGAAGATTCTTGTGTTGCTTTTTCAGAGAAAAGGGAAATCTGTTCTTTAACGTCATTAATGTTTAAACAGTTACTTCATATTGATAACTGCTTAGAGGTTTTGCTGCCATTTGTCAGACTAAAGTCCTTCTATCACTTCATGATTTTTTTTCTCTTTAATTTAAAAGTGGGGTTTTTTTTTTGGCTGCTCAATGACCACTCATGATGAGACTCTTGGGATTGTCCTGTGCAGAACCACTAGCTGAGCTTTGATGACCCCAGTGGGTCTCTTTCAACTCAAGATATTCTGTGATTCATGCACCCAAATGTGAAATGGTGAATGTACAATCTATCTTGCCTGAGCACTCATCAGAGCACTGCTTTCCAGCAGTTCTGATTGTTGCTTCCAGTGGTCCCTAGGAAGTTGTGGCTTCTTATGGGCTGTTCTGGCTTTTTTTGTTTTGGCCACTGTTCTTTGGCCAGTAAGTGCTTTGGAAATAAGGGAGAAGACTGCGGGGCTGGGTTTTTTCTTTTTCCTTCTTTCACTTTTTTTTCAGAAAAAGGAAGAGAACTAACAAGCACAAAATGAGGTTTTCAGTAAAACTATGAGATAATCAAACTCAAGGTTGAATTAGTGTATTTACTCAGTCACAAAGCAAATTACAATGCTTTCTAACTTTTAAACTCATGAGTTTGCCCAGGAAAGCTGGAGTTTCCTTAACATGGTAACAAAAGACTTTCAGTGTAGGAAATTTAGTCTAGTAGCACATCTGACAATAAACAGAACATGAATTGGCTTAGAACTTTAAAGTACTTAAATCATACTATTTTTGTAGGCTTTTTATCTGTAGAAGTCAGTAAATGCTTAACCTAGGAGAATAAAATCCATACTTTGTTAAGCTCCTAATCATGTCCATGTGTTCGGTTTTACAGGACTTCCTGTTCTAGTAGACAAACTCAGTGACAGTGTAAGGTTATCAGCATGTAGTAACTACTGGCAAATTTTAGGGCAACCATAGTGTTCTCTCTGTAAGAGAGGTTAAGGAGGTGGTTGTTCCCAAAATAAATTAAAATTTCTGCTTTAAGAAAAGCACTTTTGGTAATATGAACAGCTTTTACATGGTCCATAGGGATTTTGTTATTGATAATCCATTTTATCTGGAAGTGATTGTGTTTTTATGGAGTTGGGCAGAAGTACAAAAATCATACAAAAGAGGAAAAAATCATTCAAATATTAAATTTCTATCAATACTTGACTGGCAAAAGCTGCCTTCTTTATGTTCATTACAGGTTAATTGTTCTCCAGAGGATACTTTTTAAGTTGAGAACACTCAGAAAAGAAGAATGATAGAAAAAAATTATTACAGAATGAGCCCTAAAAATCTATGTGCAGATATTTGAAGCAATGGTGGTTCTCTGGGAACTGGAATTCAGCCCAAAAGAGCTGCTTGGAATATCAGACAATTGTTTTAAGGAAACTGAAGAACAGTTCACCATAAATGGAAGCTCTTTGCAGAAAGATGCCTGTAGTTAGTATAGAAATACTGAAACCAAACAACTGCATAGTTAATGTTGATCAAAGGTTAAATTGACCTCATATTCCACATTTTACTGTATTGTCCAACAGTTGTCCTTTATAATTAACCAAGTTGTTTGGAGGGTTTGTTTTTTTTTTTTTGGGGGGGGAAAGGTGGAAGCAGTCAACCATTACCTAATCTTTTAAAGATGATGTAAAATACACTAAGCTAAATGTGCTATTGTATCTTGGAACATGAGCCTCTAGTAACTGCAGTTGCATATTTCAGGGAAAAAAATGGGATGCAGATCTCAAACAGGACACAGATGGAATGAAGTAAAAACCTGGATGGATAAAGAGAAATGAGCAGAAGTAGGTATTTTTTTCTATATCCTATATATAGAGTGGGGGGGAGAGGAAAGGAGAGCACGACTGAAACTATTTGCAGATGTGAGTTGAATCTGGCAAACACTTAAAGGAAGAAGGAAGGAAGTGTTTGAAACATTTTTGGGTTTGAAACTGTTGAAGCTTTTTGTGCTTTGATTTTTTCTCTTTAAGCACTTAAAAATTTAAGGACAAGCACTCAATAACAAAGACAAGTTTACTTAATAGAATTTAAAAAATATCCTAAATATGTCAGTTGAAGGGAAAGGGACATGTACAACTCTTAGCTAGGTGGGAACTTCTGGAAGATCTCAGATTTAACTCAAGTGCTTTTTGTCTGGATAGTCACTAAGCATTTGCCTTTTGATTTGGAATGCTTAGTTTTGTTGCTTCCAGTATTTTCTGTCTGAGGAAGTTTGAATCATCCTTATCTTTTCAGAAAGGCTGTAAATGGTTTTGTAATAAATCATAACAGTGTCACATTGAAAGAAACATTATCTAGATATTTGTATTTGGAGCAGTGCTGTCGTGTTACAGTAGTGCAACATAGCTATAGGTGTTCTTACTGCCTTGTAAGAGTAACTAAACTTTTAAGAATTTAAAATTGCATCATTTACTTGAATCTAGCCGATCTACTCAACAAACCTAACAAGCCCTGAGCCTTGATTGTATTTGTTTTCACAAGTCAGATTACTTCCACTGTAGTTTTTATTTCTAATGTTACATGTTTGTTGTATGGGGGGAAAGACAGCAGAAAGAAAAAAAAAGGTCTTTAAATTCACCTACATTCTGGTGTGTTGAGAGCCTGTTTTTCTTGGAAAACTCATTTGGTACTGTAAGGAAAATTCAGGGTGTTAAAGAAAATCATAAAAGAAGTACCTGATCCTGCTGTAATGCTGCATTCCTTTACAGGCTACATGAGCATATTCAGAACCTTGTAAAGGTAATCAAATTTTAATTATGTGATTTACACCTCTCATTTTGAAAGTTTTTGGAACACTCAGGTTTGGAATTTCTACCTTTGAAAGTCTCTTGCATAGTGGAACTCACCCTAAGGCAGGAGGATAAGAGATATTTAATTGCCTTCCTACATAGGTATGAAATACAGAACACTAAATAAATGTGCACAGAAAGCAAACAAACATCTAAACAGAGATTGCTGGAAACCTCAGTACCCCCCACCAGGCATGAGTGTATCTGTGAGAGCTGGGATGCCTCTCTCTTGCAGGATCTGCCTTGGTGTCCATCAGTTTGACAGAAATCAGTATTTGTCCCGGTGGATAATCCCCTCACAGCCCCCGGCTGCCAGGAGGGGTTGCTGGCCAGCTGAGCCAGTGAGAGCACAGACGGGCAGGATTTGGACCTTGAGGATTACTTCCAGCGAGGGCTGTCATCCTGTGCTGCTGCTCTGACTTCCCATGAAGATCTCCTCCTGCAAGCCAGCCTCTCCCTGGCCAGGAACCTGCACCCTCCCTGTGCTCTCCGTATGGCTGAGCCACTAAGGCTCTCTCCTCCCTGCTTGCAGATGTCTGTGTCACAGTGAGCGTGTCTGTAAGCTGATCACCCTCCTTCTAAAAGGAAGTTAAAGTACACTCACCCGTGCCTGTGTTCCCATCCTCACCCCAGTCACTCAGCAGGAGGGAGGCACTGTCAGAATTACAGCTGGTCTGGAGCAGGGGTTTTCTTTCCTTTCTTGTATCAGCAGGAATTTTCAGTGAGGCCCCAGTGGTTAATGCAGCAGTGTTCCCAAGTGGTCTGTTTGCTTTTTATTTTTTATTATGTACTACAGAAGGGGGAGCCTTATTTCCAGCAAACAGGTAGGTCATCCATCTCTGCTGTCTAAAGTGATTCAAGATGATCCTTACATGGCCTTCAACCTCAGGAGACCTGAAGACTGCTTTGGTATTAGGAGAGAGCTTTTGTTTTAGTTTAGTCTTACTGCACAAAGATGGTGCCTCTGCCAGGTGTTTGTAACAACCAGTGACAGTCCACAGATGGGGTCGGTGGATGTTGTTGTGGGTTTTTTTAAGCAGATGAAAATCTTCACTTCTGCTTGGATGGAGCTTAATCAGAAGCGATGCAAGTTAAACCATGACAGGAAGGGATAAAGATAGACCTCTGTTTGATGTCTGACTGCCCTGACATGAGGCTTCAAGTATGCAGCTCCTCAGTGTTTGTGCATCTGCAGTTGTGGGAGTCCTGTACATCCCATCCAGTGTCTGGCTACTGGACAAAGCTGGGCACCAGCTGAGGAGTTGAGCCTGGCCCTGCTGGGAGTTCCATGCAATGGAGGATTGAGGCACTGAAGCCACCTGAGTGCTTTCTAATCAAACAAGAAGTCAGTTGCTCTTCCCTCCTCCCAGTATTGCTGGCAGGAATAAAATAAACCAGTCAGGCATCTGTGGTTCCCCTCCTACAAACCCTTTCAACGTGTACATCTAATACCCAAGCAGCCCATTAAAGCAGATGCCACTGAGGTAAGGAGGGAGTGTCCAGAGGAACCTGGGCACTGTGTGCTGCAATGTTCTGTGCACTGAAAATCAAAATATTCTAGGAAGGAGGAGAAGCTAAGACTGGAAGACCTGTACCCCTGACTGTCTCCAGTAACCAACTCATTTACCAATTACCTGAATGTGACAGTGACAGTTGTGCCCATTTTGTTAGAGAACAGCACACCTTAAATAACAGGTTTAATACTTGGGCCCTGGGTCAGTGGGGTACAGAGACACTGACAGGATTGGTGCTTGCTTTGTGAAGAGGTTCAGGGCAGGCTGGAGTCAGGAGATTTGCCCACTTCATCAGTCAGGCTGAGGTTCTGCATCTCACAAAACATTAGCCCTGGGTAATTGTGGTGTGGAAGGACACCCACAACAGAAATTTCCAGGAGTTCAACTTCTTCAGGAGTTGAGGTTTTGGGGTCCTTTTAAGCTTCTGCCCATACTCTAATGCTGAGGCTCACTGCAGCACAGAGTATATTTCCTCTGGTTGTCACTACCCAGGCACTTGGGTAGTGGAATGGAATTTAAGCCCCAGGGCTTTTCATTGCCATAGTTCCTTGCACTGGTCGCAAACACAACTGTAGCAGTTGATGTTGGTGCGTGTATTTGGGGGGGGAAAAACACAAAGTTACTGTTTTTCATTCTTTAATGAACTGCAGCTTCATTAATTTTCTTTAATTCAGCCTAACCAACAAAGGGGGGGGAAGGAAAAAAAAACAAAACCCTTCAGTCTTCTAATGCAAAACCAGCCAAAGTAGAAAGTTTATTTTTATTTCTGAGGTCATGTACATCTCTTAAATTCAATTTTTAGTACTGCAGTGGCTTAATTCGAGGTAGCTCCCCCAGCTCCAATAGTTTGATGTCTTGCTCAATTCAGTCAAGTGCTACCGAGGAAGCACAAACAACAAGAGCTTGCAAGAGCTTCAAAACTGCAAATTAGCCTTCGCACCAGAGGTCTCCTACTGGCACCAAGGCAACAGTTTCCTGTTTTACTACAGCTGCCCACCCCAGACACCCACTGAACACTGCACAGTAAACACCCTCTAGCAAAACCCTGCCATCTTCTTGGAAGGGAGAAGGGGCAGGATCTTAGACGTGCCCCAAAACAAGAGCTCACTTATTTACTGCTAAACAGGAGCTATGTCAAAAGTTCATGGAGATCCTGTTTTTCAGAAATCAGATATCTCTTGTTCTTACTACCTGTAAGACTTCTGAGCTTAGGAAGAGGTGAGGACAGCAGGCCCATAGGAAATGCAGGCTTTGAAACTGTACTTGTTTACTCTGCCTTACTGCAGTCTTAACCAGTTTTTATTTCTCGTCTAAGAACTTGCCTGCAGGCTGACGTGACACAAATGAGAAACACAGGCACTGCCACACAGACTACCCATCTCTTCCTTTTATCTTTCAGGTCTGCTCTGCACCTGGCTGAAACTTGTCTGAGGCTCACCCAAAGACACCTCTGCAGAAAACAGGCACACTTGCTAGCTAATTTCAGCTGGTTTCTATTTGGTTTTAACTACAGAATCACAAATATTTTGAAGCCTTACCAGCCTACCAAACTTTCTAGGACGACAGCTGAGACTTTTCTGAAAAGACTAGGCTTGCAAGCCAGTTTTAACAGCTATTATGTGGTGTGGATGTCAATAATTTGTACAATGTTTATAAAATGTTTTTATCTATTTTCATAATTGAACATACATGTCTATATTATTTACACACTGAAATATCAATAAACCAAATAGGTTGTCTAGGTTCCTTGTTCTGTCCTTCTGAATTCAAGGGAAAGCATGTGCAGGGGAAGGAGGGAGAAGGGGGCTGTTTGCAAGTGCTGCACATCTACACTGCCCTCCTTTTTACAAACTCAGTACCAGAATATACCTGGAAACTTTATTCAACAGGATATTTGTCACTTTTATATAAAAAGTGAGAGCCCCGACAAGTACTTACTAATCAGAAAAGCGTAAGAAGATTGAGAAATATTCCATCTAATGTGGAGGGATTTCCATGTGTCAGGTTCCCCTTTAAAACATTCACTGAGCAAGGCCTTTAAGGGAAAAGAGCCCTTGATTATTACAGAGGAGCCATACAAGAGGTGATGGGCTCCACACTGAAGTGGTGAAACTGGACTTTTGCCCCAGCACATGTTCAGGGCACCAGCTAACTTGGCTTCAAATTATTGAACTCAGAACATTTGGAGGGTACAGGTGGAGGCATTTTTTTCTGGTTAACTGTGCACTCATGTTTTTCAAGGTTACTTTTCAAATACCCAACTGTTTTAGAAAGAATTTATCTGAATATTTTGCTATCTAGTGTAGGACAAGCTACACACACAAGAGAAAAGTTTCTACATCTATTGTTTTCAATGTAGTTGGTAAAGGGGGTGAAAAAAGCGCAAAGAACAGTTCCCCAGCAATAAAGCTACTTCAGCCAGCATGAACATGGAAAACATAACAAAAATAAGAGTAACAACACATGCAATAAATTACCATTGGGTGTGGAACACAATCCTTCCTTCCCTTATATTTTAAGAATTATTAGTGGTACAGCCCTAACATCAAAGTGATTTTTCCTCCCTATTTCAATTTCCTGCCATATAAAACTGTCAAACACATCTGATCGCCTCCCTGAACAGCTTCACAGATACGACACTGAGCGTGCTGAGAAAGGCCTCAGGTCTTTATGGAGAAGAAAGGCTGCTGAAGAAAAGCCCTCTCGTCAAACTCAGGATTTTTCACAGTAGTCAGGCTGACATCTTTTTAAGTGTCACTACTTTATGGATGGTTACACAATTAAGAATATACATTTATAAATGTAGGAAATGCAAACTTTATTTTTTATTATTCCACAGCATAAACCTGTGTTTAAATAGGAGACAGCGCCTATAGGCTATGTGTGCAAAGGAACTCGGGCACCTATTCCTGACACTTAGGCTTCACTGAGACCCTGGAGCACACCGGGACCCTCAACCTTTCTGGACTTGCCTCACCTACCAGGTGGCTTCTGGTGGCCACATGCAGGGCCCCACTGCCAGCCACCCACGTGCATGTACGAGTCTGGTTTCAACAAAGGGTCCTGGGCTGCCAGTATATGTAGCTCAAAGTGGGTTTTTCATACTCATCCCAGGCATAGGTGCAACTATTGTGTTGCTGGGAGTCCACAAGGGGTAACTTCCCCTGCAGCAATTACTCTTTTGTAGCACTTAAAAAGTCATTACAGCAGCAGGCCTACCTGTCTCATATCCCTCCCCACCTTCCCCTGCATCTACTTAAGCACTAAATGCTTGGTTTTACAAATTTTACAAGTATCAGACCCGATGATCGAATACAGGTCAGCACACAGAGTGTGATTCCACAACACAGGATGCAGCCTGACCAGATAGTCCTGTCACTGCTGCAGTTTTGTCCTGGTCACTGACATCCTGATGCCACTGAACTAATGGATGGCTGTCTCCCTGATGCTCTTTCCTGTTATAAGGTGGGGGAGGAAAAAAAAAGGAGGGAAAAAAGAAAGGAAAAAACCTGAGACCTGGATGAAGCACCTCTATTCCTGAGAAGCATTCACGTCAGAGAACAGAAAACCCAGATGACCCACTGCTTTAGGGACACTCAGCCCTCCAGACTGGCTGCTTCAAACAGCCCTGGACCAGCCTGTGGGCTTCAAAGTGTCCCATTCTGCAGTGCCCTGAAAATCCCACCTTCCCTTTCTTCCATCTCCTGGCCCAAACATTGTCTAGCTGTGGGATGTGAGGCCAAGAATTTCATCAGCTGAAAATCACTTAAATGGTGGATGTTCTGATAGGAGCATATCTTCAAAAGTATAACCCAAATTTATAAGTGACATCTCTCACAAAGTTAACAGGAACCACCTGTATGGAAACAGCCTCGGTCCAAAGCACAGATACATTTTGCTTAGTCATAAAAACTTTTTTTTGACAATACTGTAACTTAATCATTTACAAGCTGAAACTGTTTGCCCAGTATCTGAAATATGTCACAGCGAGTTACAGTTATCACTAGGACTTCACAGCAAATAAAACTTGTAACTAAACATGCACAGATCATTATATATACAGTGATAAAAAAATAATGATGTACATTTTCTTGTAAGAAGAAATTAAGTAAATTCTTTGTGCATTTCAGGATTGAAACATCTAACCTATATAAAATTACTTTAAAATATGAAGTAAATATTTAACCCAAAACTTGAGAAATTTTTTGTAATCTGCAATATAGCCTTCTCATTTCCATTTTTCTTTCTCTGACACAGGACAACTTAAGAATTTTATCCTCTAAGATATTTAATAGTAATGTGCAGGTATAAAAAAATACGTCCTCTGTGGCAAGCTTGAACATATATATATATATATATTTACAATCCTCCAGAACAAATTAGCATTAAAAAACACAGAAGTAGCAGATTGACATAGTGCTTTATTTAAGCTGTCTGTACGAAGGAAAATAATGTGCATCCCTATCATATACGTGTAAAAATACTAAGGATGTACAGTGTACAAAAACAGTTTCTTGTAGTTATTTCACATCCTTGTGGGTCATATACTTAAGGAAATAAACAGTTTAAGTATGACCAACAGTAATACGGTTTCTTGGGTTCATAGTCGTGTCTGCTTGATATCCTTAACCATATGACTAGATCTTGCATGGATCTAATGAAAGAACTAGCAAGGTCAAGAAATGTCACAAACTCTAAAGCTACAGGGAGGTAATTCAATTACCAATTTAGAGGTTTTTATTTAAATAAATACTTTACATTTCATGCTTGCCTGTAATGCACTACCAGGAGCAAGATAAGGAAATTCTACTGTAGACAGTACAAACAGTAGCAGCAAAGTGTGTACATTGAGGTGTAATATATAGACCCTGCAGTTAGTAAGGAAAGACCTTACTTTTGTACTCTAGGAGAAGCACATGGCCCCTGCAAGAACAGTCAGCTTTAAGAAGCCGCAAGTAAAGATGGAAAAAAAAGGTGAAACAATACTGGAATAAATGTTTTTATAGCAACAGGAATGTACTGGAAGATGGATTAGTGTGGAAAGCGAAGCTGTGTGCAAAACTGCCAAAATCCAAACAGAATTGACCTATTTCCTCTGAGATGGCTGCAGTACGAGAGGGCATACTGTATGTCATGGAAGTCAGTACAAGCTGGAGTCAAGGTCTGAAATGTACTGTGCTCAAAAGGCTCACCAAGACAACCAGCCACCATCTCCTGTCTAAATTCAAACACAACCGCAGACAGCAAAAGAAGAGCTTCTAAAGTTTCCCTCAGCACTGCTTGTCCATTTCTCTGTCATCTGTTTCTAACACTGCTAAGACAGAATCCCCTGGGCCTGGGCAGCACAAGGTGGCTGCCGACTCTCTCCATCATAAACTGGATCACTGACGTTTCAGAAGGCAGACACTGCAATGCAAAGTGATGTCTGAAAAGGTTTACAAATAGTTCACTGCCAGGCCCCTCCTGCAAACCGTACACTACCTGGCTACGCAACGGAGAGCAGAGCACAGGGCATCACTGCCACGAAGAGGGGCCCTGTGCCAAGAAACTTATTGCTATGACAAGCTGAAAACATAGGGGAGGAAACACAGGCATGTAACACAGATTTTGAATCACCATAGTTTCAGTCTGAGTACAAGACCTTTGCAGAGAACTAATTAATGCCCTTCTGTTAAGTACTTGGTTATTTCAGTCACTCACTCTCTGTGGCAGTGCGGACACCTCTACACCACCAGACCTGCAATGCATTTGCTGCTCCTCTCTCTCTCCGCACAGGGACAACATCTACACGTCTTTAGTGTTACAGGGTGACATAATGAAATCCTATGCAGTTAGAGTATACATCATGATATATTTCTATCTGATTATCCATCCATTACTAAAGATAAAACACTAAACATGAAAAATTGTCTAAATTACTCTGCGTCTTTAGCTGCCTTGCTAAAATGCCCGTCTACCCCTTGACCATCCCAGCACATGCACTGCCAGCAGTGGCCTTCATGCTTGGGCACTCCAACTTTCCCCATCAAGAGGCTAAGGCATCTGTGTAGGAACATCTCTCAGACTCATCTACTCACTCACACAACGCAACCAGGAATACTCTGCAATATCACAGTCTTTGTGGGAGCTAACAAGAGCTGAACACAGAGATACCTCCAATGATAATCCCATGGAGTCGGGGGTTCCTGATGTCGCCTGCAAGGCTGCGCGTGCTCTGCCGCTGCGCCGCGTCACGCCCCTGCTCCTAGCACCAAAGGGTTTATTATTAAGATTATCATTGCTGACGATCAAAGCTAAAGTTTATGCACATGTTCTGTTAGATACAGATCTTCGGAAATGGAAAGACGTTTCCCTACCAGTGGAGCATTTGCTGTGATGTTTGAAATTCAGTCAATCAGGTACCACGGTTACACATAACCTCCTGGGTTTTAGGACTCTTTTGGTTGAGGGCAAATCTTCCTTGAGAACAGCTGATCCCAGAAATTTACTATTTTAATTGTTAAAATAAAGTGCTTTTCTTGTAATCACTGTGGTCTTGTTGTTCAAATGCAATTCCTTCATATAGAACAGACATTTTCTCTTATGCTGCCAGGCTCTTGCATTATGTTTATCCTAAATGGAGCACAAGATGTAGCTTTTTTGTCTGTTCACTTTTAACCCTTTGGCACATGAGGTTGGAAATCCTCACCTCCACTGCCAAAGACAGTATTTCATTCACAAAAATCTGGTTCTAAGCAGTATGTACAATTTCAGAGCCTTGTTAAAATTTCCACATGGGAGAAAAGTGCATTATTCCCTTCAGCTTGTACAGTCCTTCCATATATTACAAAATTAACTGCTATAAGCCTGTTCTAAGATGTAGCAGCATTTGCAAACATGACATATACAAACCTTATCTCTAAAAATAAATACTACTGCAGTATAACCAAAAAAAAAATCGGAGTTAAACACCTGGAGAGGAAGCTAATTCACAAACTCTAAAACAAGTAAGGCAAACACCTGTTTACCTTGGTGCACACATTTTGGTGAAAAGCAATACCATTATGCCTGTCTACATTCTTCAGCCATCAGAGGTGATGCATATCATGAAAGAGAAAAGCATGAAAAAGATGTTATCTGGTGCAAATTATAAAACCCCTTGAACAACTTCAACTGCTGCTTTTATGCCTTCATTTCTTGCATGTATAATGTTCGATTCTCCATGATTGCACATGAACCTGGAAGTTCTAAGTGGCAGGCTGGGTGAGCCCAGCCCTTCTGCTTCTTCTGTAGTATCCAACAGTAATTAAAAAATAATATATATATATATATTTATATATATCAACAATTTAAGTCCTTCTCTCAAACATTTCCCAAACAAATTCCAGCCAGATGTTAATGACAGAGACCTGCTTCAAGTAATGATATGCCTAACAGAAACCTTGCATATGTACATCACCACCTCTACATTTCCTCATTCTAACCAGCACAAACAGATGCAAGAAAATGTTATCGCCTGGTCTGTTTAGTCTAATTACAATTTTGATTCATCTTCTGGAAGAAGATAAGCTGGACTGATATGGCTTTTGTTTAGCCTCCACTGTGAGGAAAAATAGGTGACTACTTGTTCACAAAGTGTACAATGCTGAAGTCAAGTTATTTACCTTCAAAGAAACTGTTAGTAACTTCTTGATGTTGCTATTATACTGAGACTGTGGGCAGCAGCAACAGCAGGAGAGCAGAGGAGTAGAGAAAATCTCGTATGTCATGCAAAACCAGAACGGATTTTAGGTAGATTTGGGAAAAAAACTTGTTCAATTTGGAATCGTCTCTGAAAGTGCCTCTGCTATCTTAGTAGTATCTAGTACTGGTGGTGATGTTCAGGAATCATTTTCACTGATAAACCTAGGATGACAGTGAAGCAGCAGAACAAAAGAGTTACTCTCGTCCACTTGCAGAGTAGGAAAACTGGGGGAAATGCGGCCGCCTCTCATTGTCCATGCAGTCCATACCATCCTCGTCATCTGTGTTAAGGAAGAAGTTCAAAACATCAGTACATTTGCAATAAAATTTTATTATTCACCTGATATGCAGTACATCTTTCAGGGTTCAATGCTGAGGTTAAAGGCTCAAGTTAAAGTAAGACTTCAGTTAAGCACATAAGCTTACATTCACTCAGCAGGACGATACTCACTGAAAGGACAGCAGGCCCAGAAGTCACCATTTATTTCAGGTTGATTGTTTGGTTCATTTTATTCTGACTATCACCTGAGAACTTCTATCACAACTACCTAATAGGTAATAGTAGGCTAATCCCAACATGCCAGCACACCCAGCCTCTGGCAGTGCACAAGCCAAGTGCCAATTGAGTCAGCCAGTTTCCATCATTTCTTGAGCTGAGCTCAGAAACTATAGTCTTACTGTAGATATACTTCAATATTCCTCCATTTCAAAGGGAGTTAAAAGGAAAAACAGCTACAAAATGAACAATTCACACAGGTTCTATGTGTTTCAATTCTTACCTATTATTTTTAGTAAACTATTTTTACAGTATTTACTGGGATCAGAAGAAATACAGAATAAGCCAAATTCATAAATATTTTTATTTACATTATTCCTCGAGTGCCAATGGAAAGCAGGCACCAGATGTTACCTAACTCTGAGAATTTGGATGTACATTCTCACATGGCTTTTTAACAGTGCTTATTCTTAAAGACTCCTGCTGAGACTGTTATTCTAACAATGTATTTATGTGCAGCCTTTCAGAATTTTGTGTCTTTTGCATTTTCATATATTCTACCCATAAATCTAGAGTTAATCCTGGTCTAATATTGAATCAATGGAACCCAAGTTAATCCAAATATTTGTAAAACTTGTTCAAATTACAAAGATGAACAAATTCTTATCAAGATAGACAGGAGAAGAAAATGTTCTTTTTTCACAGCAGAAAGACTTAAAATCACTTAAATTATGGACTGTGAGCAACATGGTCTAGTGGAAGGTGCCCCTGCCCAAGGCAGGAGGATTAGAACCAGATGAACTTTAAGGTCCTTCCAACTCAAACCAGTCTGTTTTTCTGTGATTGTGTGCAGATACTAAAAATGCAAAATCAAAAAAATACTCTAGATCTATACATGAACAGAAAACTGCAGCTAACCTGGGAGTCCTAAAACATCAGACAATGAGATTGCTTTATGAAAGGTTAAGCAACCATAACTAAGCCTTTGCTTTTGTGATCCTCCTTTCTCAGCCTCCAATATAAAGAAACAAACAAAACCCTCAAATATCCCCATTTAGAAAGAAAATTCTTTAGGAACTCAGGAGAAAGATTTTAACTGCTCTGGCTTGGTAAGTAACTATAAAGCCCTGGCTAGGCTGACCAGATCATGATTCTTGTGTGTAACGCAACATGACAAAAACACAAACCATGGTGAAATCACATTCCCTCCAATAAAGAAATTTTGCAAGGTCCAGTGCCATGGTTACATCCACATTAACACCTTCTTTAGGAGCTATGTTGAAGCACGGGATTTTATAGGATATTTAATTTTCAAGTAATTGATTTTTTTCAAATCATTTTCTTCAAAGTATTTCAAAATATGTCCATCTTACTAAAGCTGCACAGCCCACTGAAGACACCAGCACTGTCCACATGCTTAAAAAAAGATCCATGTTCCAATTACTTTGCTGAACTGGGACCTTGACTGCCAGTCAATAACCATTTGAAGCTGGTGTCTTCTTTTATTTAAAAACAAACAAACAAAACCCCAAATCAATAAACAAATGAAAAAAACTCCAAACAAAATCAACACAAGAATGCCCACACCAAAAATACCCCCAAAACCCAACTCAGAGTGATCT
Organism: Emberiza elegans; assembly: GCA_024865655.1. NCBI lineage: Eukaryota > Metazoa > Chordata > Aves > Passeriformes > Fringillidae > Emberiza > Emberiza elegans. The sequence continues at coordinate 17,770,462 of JALJVW010002597.1, read as the reverse complement.
AATATTCTAAGCTTTGTAATTATTGCATCTTCAAAATAAAGCTGTCATTGAGAGTTCCTCTGACACACTTCCATACAAAGACTTTTATTAGTAACACTGAGAACAGCTCTTCTATTCAAACAGAAAAAACCTTACACACTGCTTTATTAGAAACATTACTGTTACATCATGCTTATGCATCTTTTCTGACTTACATTTTTCAGGCGGTGTTATTGTAATAGTCTGAGCTGTAAATTCTTCATCAAAATACCTGGTGTCTGTCTCAGATGTCACTTGAGGTTTAAAAGGAGGTACAAGCTGAAAGGCACCAAGAAAAAATACAAAATGACTAAATCTCAAAGCAGCCAAATTACATCAGGAAAACAAGTAAGTTCTTTTTATCTACACCCCAAATCAAACAAATAGGTCTGTGGAGAGGCAGCTGAGTCTCTAACTTCCAGTAAGAGATAAAACCCATTTGAGTCAATCCCAAAAATACCAGTTCAGAATCCAATCAATGGCACAACAAAGCTAAATTCCAAGTATCACTCTCACATGACTTGCAGATAAATTGAGCAGCATAAAGATAATTACCTAGAAACTCTTCAGGCCAATTTAATTACCCACATAGCTGTCAGGCAAAGGCATCTCAAGATACTTCACGACAACTGGGTGATATAAACAGCTAAGAAGAAAAAGACTACACAGAGAGCATAATAAGCATGGTTTGGGGGTTTTATTTTCAGTGGGAAGGCCTTCATCTGAGCTTGTCATTGAAAGATATTACATGATATGAAAATAAATTTTACATTTGAAAAAAGGCCAGATCAGGCTTTAGGGAGTTGCTGTATCTAAACCTGCCTACTGCTTTCACAGCACAGTGTGGGATTTCCCAACAACAAATCACTGGCAGCCACTCTCAGCCTGCAGGCATGACTCCCTTGCCCCTCTTTTGACCCAGCTTCACTATCCACCTTCTCTACCAAAAGAACTGCTGATCAGTTTTTACTGGAAGGCACACAGAGGATGGAATATCACACTGCTTGCTGCCAGTCCAAAAACAGTACAGCAGTTTTGTATGTATGACACTGCAAATTGTGTGTGTGTGTGTGTGTGTGTGTGCGTGATGTGACAATGTTCTTGTTTGTACCTAGGAGCCCTTTGGTGCTATCTCCGCATATGCCCTGAGAATAAGTGTAATTGATTTTCCCTTCAATACAACAGGTTATATCCTGGCTCACTGGTATTATCGCCTTGCATGGGGTTTTCACCAGTTTCACGTTCTCTCTCTCCTCAGCTCCGGAACACCAACAATTTACTTGGTCATTTGCCCCACAGCAAAGAAGGAGGAGCTGCTGCTAACTCCCTCCCTCCTTTTCCCAAGTTCTATGCTCTAGATGCACAGATGATCTGTACATACTGAGACTGATTTCATCTGATCCAGACCTTCAGTGACAGTGCAAGCAGTTATTAAGCAAAACCAAATTTATTACTTTGTGTACTTAACAGAATACAATAAATCTGAATGATACTTTTACAAAACTAAGCTCAGCTTTCCCTTACACTGTTCTTTATGGAAAACATACAACAGCAGAGGGGTATTTCAAAGTAAAAGTTCAGGGCATTGTAGAATAAATCCTTATGGAGCTAACCTATATAAAAACATCATCAGAAGAATTTTCCAGGTATAAGTCAAGGTACATCCAATGTTTCTAAACAAAGTATTCTATTTTATTGCACAGATTCCTTCACTTCTTGGAAAGTACTTTTATATGCACCCAGGCTATCCCAAACAATTAAGCACTATTAAAGCAGATTTCCAAAGTTGTACATCTCTCCAGAAAAGCAGCCACACAATTCCTAAAACCAGACTTGTGCCAGTGCAACATACCAAACTGCCATTTTATTCTCATTTTTTCTACCTGAGAAAAGAACATTCAAAAAACCCCAAAAACACCCTGAAAACACTAACCAAAAAACACAGGAAAAAACCAAACCAAAACAAACCAAACCAAAAAAAAAAAAACAACTATCCAACCAAAAAAAAAAAAAAAAAACCAAAAAAAACCCACCAACACCAATCAAACCAAACAAAACAAAACAAAATGAATAAACCACAGGAAAAAACCCACAAAAAAAAGTCTACATAAGATTACAGGAAACCAAGTAATGTATTCTAGTCAAGGCCAAGTGTCCATCACATCCTTTTAAAAATATGTTTTCACACATCTCAGCAATAAATTCAGTATGAAAAAAATTTATAAGATAACTAGTTTATAACAATTTTACTACTTCCCTGACTGGAATGCTTTTTACTGGTCAGAAACAGAAAATGCCATTTCATAGAAAAATAAAACTTTTTATTTTAAAATAATGAAAATACAAGCCAAGGAAAAATTTTATTTTTTCTCAAGTCAAGGACAAGAAGCAATGTCTTTTCAATGGTGCAGCACACATTTGCAGTACAACAAAGTACTCCTGCTGTCAAGTATACCTGAGACATTTCATGCTACAACTGCTTTGGAAAGAGAAGGAGCGAACCCCCTCTATAGCTGTCTATAACAACTGTGAGTCAGGTTGAAGTAGTTAATGAAACACAAAAGGTATGGCAAGGTAAGATCAGTATAGGTAGTCATATATGTATGGGTGTGCTGCTGAAGAGGAAAAGGAAAATGCATTAGATGACAGGTTTCTTTCTCAAAAACTTACAGGCTAGCTACTGGTTTATCCAGGGATTTGGTTTTTGTCTTTTTTTTTATCCACTGAGATGAACAAGCCTCACTACGACTTTAAATCATTCCCTTGTTCTCTCCATCTACCTGAAATAGTAATGGTTATGGAAAATACTTTGAAAACATTATTTTAGGAAGAGAAGCACAGTGCTAAGTGATTCTTAAGGAACAAATAATTACAGTAATTTTAATCAGGTATGAAAAGCACCATTACAACAAAACTCATTAAATTGGTGCTTTGATTCAATGCTCAGCAGTTAGGCTTACTAGAGAACTCTGCATCCATAACATCCAATAAGTCAGCTGATGGAAATTGCACTGATGACAGAAGTTCAGCTGTCTGGAGAAGTGAAACAAGGAGAAGACATGAAACTCCAGGCTGCAACTAAAAGGGAGAGACTTGATGCAAATTTATGTCGATGGTGTTTTAGGATTCATCTATCTTACAGGAGTATCTTTCATATCCTGGACATTAAAACCATTTGGAAACTTCACTGACTGCAAAAACAAACTCTCCAGGCTCTCCACAACAGCATACACTGGTTTTTATCCAGGCTGTGCCTCACGTACATCAATCATCCCCTAAAACCTTTGGAAAAGGGGAAGCAGCAGCTGAGGTTAAGAAGCACAGACACAGCTGAACAGAAGTTGCAGAAAGGTTTCTTCAATCTTTTCATACACTTTGCCTCCTTTCCTCACAGTATCACCTCCACCTCCCACACAGCTGTGTGCACAGAGAACTGAGGACTGCTCCTTTCCATCAGTTCTACCTCACCTACACCAAACCACCTGGGGCTAACTAAAGTCTTGTGGACATCCCACATCCAGACTCTTGAGCCGCCACCAAAGGCACACCTCCCCTTCCCCAAGTGAATTCTTGGCAATCATCTTTCTGGAGGGGTGTTTCCTTTGTCCATTAGTTGTCAAACTTCATTGAAAAACAGAAAGCAAAATGTCCACAAATTTCAGCTGAAACCATTAGAAAGACAAATAAGGTGCAAATGCTGCAGAGATAAACACTTAGAGTGACACTCCAGAAGCTTCCACATACATCCCAAGGAAGACTGAAGCTGAGGTTTAATGACAAAGATTGAAACACCCAATATCAACAACCACTCAGATGACCAAACATGAAGATGCCACTCTACAGCCAGCAACATTTCACATTTGGTGCACAAGGAAATAGTATCCACATGCTATTGCACAGCTATTCCTCATTTCTGGCATGAGAAATCAGAAGTCCAAAAGGGATGTGAGCACCAGAAGGCCCATCCAGTAACCTGTGTCCAAAAGGAATAAGATAAGCTTTTGTTAAGCACAGGCCTTGTCAGTCTGCAAGAGAACTGCACTGCTTGGTCCTGGCTGCCAAACTTTAGTATGGGATAATTTTCTTTAGTGGCCTCAGTTCAGAAAAATTCTCCAACCAGACAGGGAACTGCACCTCCTGACAATCTACTCTGTGGAGCAGAAATACAGATTTTCTGGGTTTATGCATTACACACACACATATGCATAGATATGCATGTGTCTGTACAAATAAAGAAATAAAAGTCTAAACTCAGTGTGAGTTAAGTGACTTTAAGAGTTTGTGTTCAAGACAAAAATCCAATTTCATATCCATCTGTCAAGCTGAATCTGCCCTGGCCATTTCAAAGGCTTGATGTTAGAAATGACAGCAGAAGCAATATCAAATTCTTAGTGTCTTCATTATCTCCAGTGAATGGCATTTCCATTTGGCATCCATCAAGAGCAGTGTGTGAGAAACACCACGGTTTCTCCACAGTTCAAGTCCTGGAAAATTTGACACCCATCTCCTAGAGGAAGGAAAGGGGCAGGCACAGTATTTGACTGTTGTAGGTCCACTGAAATGTACAGGCTTGATTCTACGCCTTGAACTTTCTCACACTCAGTGAACAACTACATAAATACTTCAGTATGAGAGAAAATATGTAACACTAGTTACTCAAAGATCATTTCCCAGGAATCATTTGCCTTAGTGTTGTATATGGCTGAAGCTACCTCAAAGTAACAGTGATACACTCAATCTGCCAAATGAAAAGTACGATGCTTAAGAACATCAATCTGATCTTTCTTCTCCTTTTAATTTAAAGGGAATTTTCAGGGAATTGCAGAATATGTGCTGAGTTGGAAGGGACCCACAAAGATCATCACATACAAGTCCCAGCCCTGCACCACACCATTCCCAAGAGTCACACCATGTGCCTGAGAGTGCTGTCCAAACACTTCTTGAGCTCTGCCAGGCTGGTGCTGTGGCCACATCCCTGGGAGCCTGCTCCAGTGCCCAACCACCCTCTGGGTGCAGAACCTTTTCCTAATATCCACCCTAAACCTCCCCTGACAGCACTTCAGGCCATTCCACTACTGTAAGAATCCCATCAACCACCAGACTGCAGCTGAGTTGTGCTGGATAGATGGGAGGAACATCTGTCCATGCCCCTCAAACTAGAGTTTCTACCTGGGGGAGAGAAGGTCATTTGAGCTGAGCTTCAGGATAAATCAGTAGCATTCCTGTAGGGACTGGTTCCTCCCCATCCATGGCCCCAAAGGCAGCAGCCACAGCACAGCTGGGAATTGGGAATACCCCACAGACACAGGTGGTGGTCCTGGGCAGGGGGCAGAGAAGGTGGTGGAAGGACATAAGTCCACGGGAAAACTGGCTTCAGCAGGGAGGTTTACCCATGGATAAACTGTTTCCCAAGCAACAGGATGCTGTTACCATGGACAGAGCAAAACCACAAACCCCCAGCAAGGTAAGTTTCAAAATCAGACACACCCATATATACTTTCCTCCCTGTAAATTCAAGCAGCTGGGAGAAGGGTGGCAATCAACACCTAGGTCTGCCCATATAGTTTAAGGTATCAGTGGAAACACAATGAAAGTATCAGACTGGTTAGATGTTGTCTGATCTTTTCACAACTTCACATAGCAGCAACACAAAAGCAACCAACGAGGGTAACTTCTGCAGGTTTTGTGGCAGTGCAGATTATTGTCTGAAAATAGTATGATTCAAATAGCAACAACCTAAAACCAAATGGTGGAACTTTCCTATTTACCCCTCGCCCTTTCTCTTCACAATCTGATACACAGAACTACTTAAATGTGCATTTTAGATCATAGTTTCCTGCAGATTTTGCCAGGCCTAAACCCAGGACTTGGATCATGGGATTTCATCATTTGCTAGGTCTGTGTCTTGAGTAAACCAAGGCAGCCACAGCTGAAGGGTGAGGAACAGCTTCTTGCAGCTGTCAGACTTCCTGCGGAAAGTCACTGCCTTCACAGTGGGACAGGTGCCTCCAAAAGCACCTCCTGCGTCAAAGCCAGGCCTCCCGCCTCAGCCACTGCTGCCACTTCACCCTGCTCCCTTGAATCCCAATAGAATCCTTTGCTGGCACTTCCTAATTTTCTTCAGGGAAAATTGGAGTTATTAACACAAATCAGAACATGTATCTCAACCCAAATTTCCACATGGTTTTGCCCATCTTTCATCCATTTTATATGCAGGAGGAAAACCAGGCTTTGCTAAAAGATCTGCACCTCCTTTGCCATGAGGCTACTGAGTGCTTCAAGCTGCAAGCCTGAACGCGTACCCAAATTTTGACCTTTTAAGTAATGCCCATGTGCTTTTTGTCCAGTGAAAGACCCTAAACAGAACATGTGACAACTTTAGTGTATGTCTGCTACCCAAATAAAAATCTGCTAAAGCAATTCTTACATGAGAAACAGAGAATTTCAAACAGCTTCCTGATTCTACCTAAAAATAAAACAAGTATTTTATTTAGTATGTGGACTTTTGAAGTCTTCAGAGTTTGCCAAACTATTCAATTTCTCATACTCAGGCAGAGAGATAAAAACTCATCAGGGCTGAGATGATCACAGGAAGAACCTGGCACAGGCTGCTCTCTTTCATATGCCCTCATGGTTTTTCTGCCAAAAATAAATACATCAGATCACAAATGCTAACTACTATACATTTTTCATTTAAAGGCAACGACCTTCTCTGCTCTAGTGAGCCATACAATATTTTTTTATCATTATGTAGTACCAAATTAGGTTATCTAGTTAGCAGTATCAGGAACCAAATAATTCCATTTGACCATTTGGATCCGTTTGACCTGACAGAGCTGTGGTCTGTCACATGAAATACATGAAATAGTTTAGAGATATGTAATTCTGTTTCTAATCACACCAGGAAAGTGATAACCTAGTAAAAAGATAAAATTAGAGGCATGGGAGCACAGTGTGCACATGTACAAAACTATCACCCAGCAACTACTCAAAATCCACATGATTTTTTGGTTTCCATTACTCTGAGAGTGAACTTCAGTTCTTTCGTTTCTAACAGAAACACACTCCTGAAATGCAGCCAGAAAATTACAGTGCCATGGTGTTTAAAAGTCAGGCAAAATTACTGTGAAATATTTTTACTATGCAAATAATTCTATCTACTACCAATTTCATCGAGTGACCCTACTGCTGAAGACTCTACATCCAACAACAAACAGCAACAGAGACAAGCCTAGAATAAACCTATTTAAAAATCAAATTTATTTGATTCTCCGAGTTAGTTTAGAATACCAAAATACCTCAAAAAATTCATGTAAGCATTCTAATGAACATATTTGATGAAAGTTCATTAACCTTATTATTATGTTTGAGGATTATATTTCAGAGCACAGCTCTGAAGTCTGCAGAGTGTAAGACTGTGTGTGCAGAAGGAACAATGGATATTTTAACCAAACAGCTTTGTAAGGAACAAATAGGAACAAAACTATCTTTAATTAAACAGAAAAGCACACTGTCAGAAGTCATTTTCATTACTTGTTTTTCCCATAAAGAACACACTATGTGCTAATACTGCACAAAAGCAATTCTTATGATCCTTGAAGTGAACTGTCCAACTGAGGAAATTCAGTTGATATTTCACTGGCAAATTCAGTTTCTCAAAGCAAGAGTGTCCACAAACAAAGCAAATAAAGAATGACTAGAGTTTGTCTAGTTATGAAACACCAATAAGCCAATATCTACTTCCACAAGCATAAAAGCAAAATGCTGGCATTTATATATTTTTATATAATTATATATATATTTTTATTTATTTATTTTTTTTTTTAATCTGCAAAATACCTCCTTTTATTTTGATAGCTCAAAAAAAGATCTGGACTGAAACACATTTGCCATGCTCATTTGGAAAGAATCAAAGCGCAAGCAATTAAGAGTATCTATATATTCTTAACTAAATAAGATGCTGAACACAGTGTAGAATTGAAAGTTCTATTTCTAATGTAAGATAATTAAGAAATGTTTTTCAAGGGAGGAAGAATAATGTAACAGGGTTGTTTTTTTTCCTCACCCACTCCTAGCACATTGCAATCTTATTAATTTTAGTGGGGTTTTTTGGTTTTTTTTAACTTCAGAAAGGTCCTCAACTTGTATTTTTAGATTTTATCCTCACAGTGCTTCTCTATAATGTCCTTACATAACCAACCAGTGGTTGAGCTCATAAAGTAACTTGATTAATATACTTGCTCTGATTATTTATTGTAGAGTTTCTTGAAACCTTGTGATACTGCCAGGGAAAAATCACACTTGTATCAAGTAATTTCAGAGTACCATATTTTGTATCATCATATACAGGCTTTCATTTCAATTCCGGTATTTGTCAGAGAAGTTACCACACCAACAACCACACATTTTTAAAATTCCAGTTCAACAACAACTGAAAAAACAGTTTGTATCATTGACATTGTAGCATAAACATATTCTGCTCAGTCGTATGTCTTCCATTTTCCTTTTATTTGAACAAAGCAAGAAAAAAAAGGAGAAAAAACTATCTTTCAAAATTACACAGCTCAACTGGCAGATTAACAATGTAAAACAGTTGGGAAAAAAAGAAAAGTCTTTATCAAAATAGAAAGGGTTTATAGCAACAAGTAAATTCTTACAGAAATACTGAGATAAAATCAGTTTCTGTATATAAAACAACTGAAGTTGAATTGAGTTTCACTCCCAAGTAAGATAAATTCATTTTCTAAAATCATTCTCAAAGTGTTCATCAATACAGGAACAGGACTGGGTTTGGAGAAAACTTTTCCATTTGAATTCCCAGCACTTGCTTTCTCCACAAGCTGTTTTGGCTTAGTGTTTTAACACTATTTTAATTCTTTCAGATATCTCTTTGTTTGAAAAAGGTTTCTTCCTTATACACAAACAATCAGAAAGTAGACTTTTGCTCCAAGTTCCTTACAATCACTTAATTTCCCTTTTTCATAAAACAACTTTTCACTAGAAGAAGGCAGAAATAAAATGACAATTCAAGATAAACTATATTACATTTTTCCCATTATCTTGAGTCATACATATACTTTTCTCTTGAAAGCCCAAGAAGAAAAAAGAAAAGGAAAAAATTTGGACATTTACATAATAAAAGGTTTAGGTTGGTTTGCAAAATTTACTTCTGGTGAACTGACAAATTATTACTGAAAACACAAAGATTAGGTAAGTACACCTTGTTCAGAATAATTATTCAGTTGTATTAACACAAAAAAGTTGCAAAGAAAAAAGATCACTAACTGCAGAGAATGGCACTCTATGACTATCACTGAAACCACCTCACAGAAGCCAGATTATCCAATGCCATACCAAGACATACCTTTTTATCATACACATCTTGCCAGTTTACTCCAGCAAAGAAACTATGACGCATGATTTCCTTGGCATCATCTGGGCCTCCACCAAGTCTAAAGAGAGTGAGGGGAAAAACACATATTAAACTTTTATAGGGAGATCAAGTTCTTGCTATGGTTGGAAAAGTGACCATTTCTTTTTGACTATCTGGGAACAATTCTCACATAACTAATTTGAAGATTTCACCTGTTTAACATGAATTCTGGCAATCTCAAGAGAATTTGTGATAGTGGAAGTACCCATGCCATGGTCTGTTCTTTTTGATTATTCCAACTACAGTGTTTGTCACTCTCCATGATGAGCTTTTTAGTAATTCATTAATTTTAAAAACATACTTAAGTTTAGTTTGCTTGAAAGCCCAGCTAATGTCTTGGCACTATTAAAACCCAAACCAACCCAAAAATGCTGATATAATATTTTGCCAAAGACATGCCGGGCACTGAATCAGTAATGACTTGTGCATCATTTTTATACAGTGTTCACTGCTGTTGCATCTGGGTGCTGTAACAATTAACCAATTACCATAAAATAGTCTCAATCTGAGTCAATCAGTATAAATTAATAAATTGTAGGCCTGCTGAGAAGGTTATTTAAAGGCCATTGTAAATAACCACACTACTCACTGTGGCCCATAGCTTGCCAAAGCCAGACTCTGTCTGGTAAATCATCTTTAGGAAATTAATTTCACCTGCTTTGGGTGAACTTGCCTAAGGTGGTTTGAGCTCACAGAAGGGGTCACTGCTGCCAAGAGAGGAGTGTCCTGCCCATACCTCTCTTCTCTCACTTGCATCTACAGCATCATTCCCACTTGATGACTGTGAGCACAATCAGCTCCCTAACCTAGAGAAAAACTAACCCTGACATGAGAATAGAAGAGAGAACTGGCCATTTCTTGTTGCATTAGCAAGCCCACTTTGACATGACAAGCTGAGTGAGCTCCCTTGAGCTGCTGTTGTTGGTTGAGAAATAGCCCCACGTTCAAGGATGGGAATGGAACCTCTGTCCTTCTCAACAGCGCATTGACTTTCAGGACTGCTCAGCTCTCATCTAACTCATCCTTGAGACTTGGGATCCTACTGCCCTAACAGAAGGAAGATGCAGCAGAAAAAAAAGCTACTCTTAACTAAATAAGGAGACCATACCTACTAAATGTTAACAAGAAGAGTGACAAAAACAGTGTGTGTTTCATTAAAGAGAACTGCTAAAGATATAAAGACAAATTCTAAAGACAAGCATTTAAGTAAGATAAATTCCTTTCTAAAGCATTTATTGTGCAGAGGAATAATTTCCACAACCAAGAAGAAAGTCTGTTTTGGTATTACCCTGCTGCCAAATTTCAAAAATATTCTGGACTACTACGTCAGTCTTGCAATAACTGAGTGTCAAGTTATTCTAATTTTCAAGCTGTATTCCTCCTTGTTTCTCAACTACTCATTGTAAAATTCTCTACATCTTGGCAAAACATGGCAGTTAGCCTTCATTCCCCAGACTTCTCTCAATATCTTCTAGCTGCTCACAAAAAGGCTGAGCTGTGTTAATCTCTGTGTTCCTCCCCTATTTAGCATTAGCTAGCACAAGAACTTGAATATAAATAAGCTTCGAAATATATGTCTGTAATAAACACTACTGTCTGCAAAGATCAATTACAAGGAAGCATCTTGCCAATTCTAAAGGTTAATATATTTGATGGGTCAGATTGTTTGGAGGTTCAAAAGCATTAGGAGTTGCAACAGAAACAGAGTTTTACTCTACTCTGCCTGTATTTGGCTGGCTGGTCACAGTTTGCTATTCCTACATAGGTAAGTTGAGCTGGAGCAGACAAGCTGACTGCTTGTTCTGTCCTGCCTGCAGGACAGAACAGGCAAATCCCTTGGAGAAACACAACCAGTCCTGCCCTGAGTGCCTGCAGGCAATGCCCACTACTCAAAACTTCTTGAGAACAAGCAGCATATGAAAGAGGACTAGAGAACAGGCAGGCAAAATCTGCTGCCCCAAAAACATGCCACGAGCCTCACAAGAATTACAAAGATACTGGGGAGGGAAAAGGTACCTACAGATGAATCCTACTGATTTACAAAGTCAGAGATTTTGGAGCCATGGAAGACTGGACGCTGCTGGTCCAGCACTGGAGCCACTGGAAAATGGCTCTCCTGAGCAACTATCCCAGAGGGATAGAAAAGCCCACCACAGCAGGGCACAGACAGCAGCTGGGTGACACTTGCTTTCAAACTGCTCTCTTTAAATTTCACTCCAGTTGTATTCTTTAACAAATTACTAGTTTAATGGTCTAACATGTGATTTATTTATGTGCCCTAATAAATGTAGCTGTGGCTGCCTATGCACCTCTCCTGCCATCACCATCACCAGAAACAAGTGCTACAGTCCCCACAAGGAGCTGCAGTGAACTCAGGGTTAAGTTATACTGGGAAAAACAATGGAGATCTTTCCTTTTGTTCCAGTGAACATTCTTAACCTGAAGACATCCTTGTGTTTGCTGTGAATGATTTAAAAGTTTGTCTTCCACAAGCTTTTCTTCCTTTTTCTGGTTAAATTCATTTTGTAAATCACTGCTGGACTGAAAAAATGGAAATCTGAAACTGTAGGGGTGGGTATGATCCTTTCCTGTGATTGACAACTCCTTCAGCCAGGAAGACCAGGCACCACAGATCTATTTTTACATTACCCAGCACAATTAGAGCATTTATTATGCCTGTGTAGCCAATTAATTTCACTTACCGTTTATTTGGATCCTTTATCAGTAGACCTGATAGTAATGATTTTGCATCTGCAGATAGAGTTCGAGGAAATTTTATGTCCTCCATTAATATCAGTTCAAATAGTTTCTCATGATCTTGGTTGTAGAAGGGTAATCTTCCACACATCATCTCATACATGACAACTCCTAATCCCCACCAGTCCACTGCACGGCCATAATCATTATCTTCTAACACCTGAGACAGAAACCAAAAGCATCTTTAAGACATAAACTCTTTCATACACCATCATTTCAGTCTGTTTAATGCATCTCTATATGAATGTGTTTCTGAGACTTTATTTCCACAGGATGCTAAAAGGACTCTCAGAACCTGACCCAAAACTGCAGCACTGACTCACACACCTGAGCTCACTGAAATTCCAGGCTTACCAGGCACTGCACTGCTAAAAGCAAAATTAAAATTTGTCAATTACCAGCTCCAAACAATCATGACTTCTTTTTTTATCCTTTCCTATGTCCTCTGCCAGGCCATTTATATCATCCACAGCTACAGGTACTACTTGGGCACTAATGCCTCAGTTAGAAGTGTGAAGCATCTGTTTGCTCAGTCACTTCCCTTTTACCCCACCTGTCTAAAGTCTCCAATTTAGAACCACCTTAATCTTATAAAGACAAGTTTAGTTTCTTTATGATCTTTGTTTACATCAGAAGCCCTCAATGCCTTTCTCCTGTCAGTTTCATTTCACTCCATTAAATTGTCCTAACAGCTGAACTGTGCCAATGCAAAAAACCACAGCAGGGTTTATCCAGCACTATATTTATTACAAAACAATGCTTATAGGGTATCACATAAACACAGAAAGTGGTCAAGTTTATACAGTTTGTTAACATAATGTCACCAATGTTATGTACCTAAAAACAACTTATTCCACAGCCCTTCTCCCAGCAGTGCCAGAGAAATGGAATAAGAAATTTAAGCAGTGTGTCTTGACTTTAATACACCTTCATATTAAATTGTGGCTATGGAGACAATATAACAGCAGCATTCACCCATAGAAATTATAAGCAATAAGGAAATTGAAGGTTACTGAATATTTCATTCAAATTTCTATAAATTTCTACTAGATCATTCCTCTTCATACAAAAAAGATGAAAGAAAAGTCAAGAAATGTTAAAACAGGAGGCATTACAATTGTGTGTGTCAAAAAGCCAATATTTGCTGCAGAAGAGCTATCAAAAACTTTAATACAAGAAACAAAAACCCTTAAAACAATAACAAACAGAAAAATTAAAGAAATGCAACTAATAGAGCAGAAATGCATTTGTAAAGAATGTAAATAATTCTTTATAGAGAAATGTTACTGTATCACAGAAAGCTAATTCTGAAAGTCAGCACCCTATGACTGATTTTCTAAAAAAAACAAACCAACAACAAACTAATCCCCAGAAAACAAGATACTTTTTACAACACACAGACACATGCAATCGCCATCACAAAGAGCTCCTCCAGATTCAAGCTGTAAGCAGACATACAGAAACAGTAATTTAGATACTTGGTAGTGAAAGTAAATCTTTCAGTCTTTAAAGAATAAGGCAACCTCTACAAGATCAGAAATAATTTTATCCGTAAGTAGATTATCTTGCAGTTTTCTAAAATGTGTAATAGAGGGGTGTTGAGCTCATTTAGGTGCCTCTCCTCTTGCTCCCCCAGTAAACCCAAGCCTGCTCTCAAGTATCTGGGATGGCTGTTAGCAGAAGCAACATGCAGTCTGATCCACTATGGCAATTTTGGAAAATGTTTGGAAATCACACAGCAATCAATGCATTCATACCGCTACTTTTCACTGTCCTTAAGGATTAGTAGCAGAAACATGAGGAAAAGAAGTATATTAAAAATCCTTCTTGTGTATATAAGATTAAAAAATCATAAATATTAACACATTAACACATATGATTTACAACTGTGCCAAAACAAACAGACTCATTACATCATTGATATTTCCAAATAGAGAGTGAAATTTTGGAAAGTGTAAAATACAACAAATTATCTGAATAAGTACATATGACAAAACTAACTAAAATAACTCTTGCATTTTAAAATTAATTAAATGTTTTATGAGTTGGAGCATATTGCAAGCTATTTGCCGAAAAACTGTACATGAAATGTGACTCTTGTCTTTAAATCACCCTTCTTCTGCCACAGAATAAAAGCATTATATATTTTTCTGCTATAGCTATTAGCACTGTTACTGTTTTTCTCATCTGTACAGTTAGTCTTTTCTTTGGAAGCTAGCAAAACAAAAATTGTGAGACAGTGGTAGATTCTTTTCATGAGTAAGCTGAGGTGTGGTCTGCATGTGTGGTTTATAAAAGAAGGCAACAGGAAAATAAAACATATCATTCTCTGAACAAGGCAAATCACATGGCCAAGTGCTTGAGCAAATTGTATTTGCAGCTTTACGTAATTTATGCAGGACTTTACCTAATAATAATAAAAAGTATGAACAACCTTTTGCTGCATTCCCACAACAGCAACAAAGCAGTGGTACAAAGAAAGAGCCAAATGTGATTTTTAACCTCTTTTTACATAAAATCATAAAAAAGCATAAAAGCTGGATTAACTGCCTCCCAAACCCACATATCACCAGCCGGGTTCTCATCCCCAGCTGGCAAAACTGGCAACTCTTTATTTTTGTTTAAATACCTGGTTTACAGCCAGCCAGACAAGCAAAAGCATCAAAATGGTTTCATTTAGGCAAAAGGAAAACAGCCTGAAAATAGTGTAAATAAAGCAAAATACATCTCAACTTATTTTAATATAAATGTAATAAAATTGTGCATCATGCATTCACAGCAAAGATGCATTATAATTTCCTTTAAGTAATTTCTAATCTTCATGGTGTTTAGAAATTCCAGGATTTGTAGACTGTATCAAATCAATATAAGTGAAGTGCTGGAGTCCAGCAGCTCCTACAAGCAAATCTATGCAGTTAGGGCAGGCATGAGAACATGTCTGTACACACTGCCCTAGCATTACAGAATCCTTTCCAAACAGTTCTTGGATTTGAGGGATTTGGTTTTAATCACAATGAACATAGGTCAAGAAAGCTTCACCTCAGTGCTAAAATGAACATGACATGTAGCTACAGTCTTTGTACCTTCAAACAAATCAATCTTTTGCCCTCCACGAAGTAGATACCTGCTTTTAGAAAAGTATCCTTTGGCTGTGAGAAGTGATCCTGCTCTCTCTCCAGTAGCTGTGG
Organism: Emberiza elegans; assembly: GCA_024865655.1. Classification (NCBI taxonomy): domain Eukaryota; kingdom Metazoa; phylum Chordata; class Aves; order Passeriformes; family Fringillidae; genus Emberiza; species Emberiza elegans. The sequence goes on along the minus strand of JALJVW010002597.1, from coordinate 17,755,066 downwards.
GATATCCTTGTAAATGTGGGGTCTAAGCAGTCTAAGCACCTGGCCAGACACAGACACCACGGATAGTTTGATCTTGGATTCTGTGTGCTGCCCTTAAGAGCTGCCTTCACCACTAGCCAATGCTTCTCCCTTGCTATAAGGACCCTCAAACCTATCTTTAAACAAATGCCCTGCATTAACAACCCAATCCCTTCATGGTCACAGCAGGACAGGCAGCAGGCCCACAAAACCATTGTAGAGGGCACAAGGTCAATCACTCTGTATCTGCTGTAAAGCTAATGATATTTCCTGGCAGTACAACACAAGGACCACACAGAACTCACGAGCTCAGAAAGAGCACCTACACTGACTACATACTCAAGTCAGGTGTGTTTCCACACAGTAAAGATGGACTTACTTGTTTTCTTCCACAAAATTTGTTTAAATAGTCAGATCATCCAAATTTATAATTTCCCTTCTTCATCCTCCTCACATACATGGGGTGCCAAAATCCAAGCCAAGATCTAGGAGAGGTCTTAGGAGACAAGAGCTCCAGCACAATGGGACATCAGTGTGTGGATAACATTTACAGTCATCCACCCCTGACATAATCACTGTACCCAAGTGACTTCTCATCACTGAGCAAAGCAGGTGGGCTGACTGCAGTTCAGTCTGGACAATACCACAGATAATGGGAAATAAAAAATTGCCATCATTTTTATAACTTGGGGAAATCTTACTCCACTTGTTTTCAGAGCTCAACAACTGGCTCTTTCAGAGGCAGTGCCAGCCTAATCCAGGCTCTTGTTTCTGTTCTCTCACCACAGCTTCCCTTACCTTGTCAAAACTATGCAACACACTACATCAGACATCATAAAAAATGGGGAAAAGGTTTCACCCAAGATTACTTTTCACCTGAATCAAGTTTTCTGCCTTAAGCCCCTCAACTGCCATGTGAACAGTTGCAGTAGCACAAGTGAGAACACGGGCAGCACCAGGTGTGGCACTGCTGCAGAAAGAAATGCTTGCCAATCTGTACCCCAAAGTTACACTGACACAGAAGTTACAGTGCCTCTGCCAGTTTTTGCTGCACACACAGACAGCTGCAACAGCTGTGCTCACTTAGGGTGAAGATTAAGGCCCTGCTTCTCTTCCCAAGCTGCATTTCTCTAAAGCTCTCCAGCAGTATAACAAGGTTCCAAAGAGGGCACAAACTCACTGCTGCCCTGCAAGCAGTGCAGCTTTACAGGCATTGTAGCTCCTCTAACTCACACCTATGCCTGCAGAGCAAGGACACAGCCTGGGTTCATACAGGTGCTTTTAGAAACAGCTGTAGAGGTGCCACTGAAGTTTGTATTTTCTCTTCTTATATAAATATGCAGAAGGTTAAGTAACACACACACTTTCTAACAAGCAAGAAACATTAGCAAGGCCTCTGCTGCCAGGCATTTGCAGGTACTTCAGTGCTTTCATGGATCTTTTAGAGGCTTTGGACAACATTAGAGCTTCAGCTAAGGGAGAGCTATTTATTCACCTTAAAATTTTCATTTGTATTGTGCTCAAAATGCCACAATACAAATTTAATTTTTTTTCAATTTACTGAGATAGCAGTAAACAAGGGAAAACAAAGTATTCTGTAGTGATTCCACTGTCCCTGCACACCTTGGGGTTTCTGGAGAGTATCACTGGCAGTGACCAGGTATACAATGGGACAGTGCTTTGTACACAGAGCAGCCTGTAAAGCCCTATGTACAAAATAAACAATTCAGTTCACAGACCAGCCTTTGCCTTTGTGATGATTAAGACAACACAAACACTCTGCAGGACTGCTAAGATCATGGGAATTCAATAATGTTTTTCCCTTACACATAATAATTCTCTTTTTTGGCAAGCAATTACAGATCAATGAAGAAAAATACTCTTGCATTTACATTTATTGACCAAAAAATGCACTATCTTATCCATCTTATCTATTCCCTAATGCTGAGAAGCCCACTGTCTTGTACTTGAAAAAAAGATTGTTATTACCACTGAAAGTTTTCTTTTTCCCAGAAAACAATACCCACAGAAATGACTTCTTCCTTTATTTCATCGGTAGCTGTAGTTTTTAATCTTTAGGTTTATTAGTCAATACAGCTCCAGGTCCTTTGCTTTATGCATCTCACTCCTTTAAGAGCCTAACGTACAGTCCACAGAATTTGACGTCCATTTAAATTTATGGTGAAAACCAGTGAAAATATATATTTTATTATCTTTATTGATTCAGTAGCTAAGAGGTGAAAGGTTTTTTGGAAGCAACAGCTTGAGACACATCTGCAAACTCCTATTTACAAGGGCTTGGGGCAGAGATATAGGAAGCAGACAATGTCAAAGAGAAGTTGATACATACACAATGCTTTTACAAGTTTCTGTGGAAATAAATTTTTAGGAGGTGAGCCAGCAGAATAACAGGCGAAGTCTGTGACCAGTCACGTACTTCCACTTGAACTAGGTGGAAACTAGAATTCTCCTATACTTTACTAATCACTGAACACTGAGTGAGGTGTGACTACCTCAGACAAACTGAGCTCAACGTAGAAAATCCCTTAATCCTGTCTTTATTGCATTTTCTTGAAATACAACATCCCTGATGAGCAGAGTCTGGAAGATTTTTGGCTGTACAGAAGAAATTCACACCATCCAGAGCTGTATTTCCCACACACCTCTAAATGGTAATTAGTTGCTGTAACTTCTGGACTCTGCAAATTCAGCAGTCACCTTGAGCATGAAAAGCCATTGTAAAATTCATTGTCAATCCTATACAAAGGGTTGTCATCATTGGGTTTTATCTCTAGAAGAACAATATCAAAATATTGGACTCATACTTTGTGCTAGGTAATCAAGGCAACTTACTGGAAAAACCATTACATTTTTGACCTATTAATGCTTCTCCTAATCTATTAGCTACAGACCTTTAGATAGGACATTAGAAGTAACTTGTTGCTCAATCAATAATTTTGACAGAACAGATGGGAAAATATTTAAACATCTAAACAAACTGTCTGCACACCTATGTTGTGAAAGAAAACTGAGAACTTGGATACACCAATGTACTGTTAATTTAAGGGGGGGGAAAACTGTTTTCAATTAACCTTCAGTTCAGGAGTGCATGCTCCTTAAGCATTCCTGGTAACCCTTCACACATTTTTATTGCTATAGTTGTTGGTCTGTTAACAAATACTCACCCACGTATTCTTCAACAAAAGTTACCAAGTCCATTTGCTAGAACTTTCTATCAATTGTGGTAACAACTACAACAATGAGAAAGTTCACAATCTAACACTAACAAACAAAGGTAATGTACACTTCTTTATAGACACAGACTTTTACCCAGATATATGAAAATCCATCCTGCAGAAGGGTTTGTTCACCAAAAATTACACAATTCAGTTACTATAACTGTATCTTGGTATGAAAAGTGAAGTGTTGCTGCATCAAAAGTGAAAAAACACTTAAATGAATGCTTACTGGTTTTGTTATACACAGCTGAAAAGACAAAATGTCAAGGTTATAGATACCCTGGGAAATAGCTGAGATTTTCCACTGCTTTAATTTTTGCAGGTAGTTTTTCTCCATTTTGTATCTAGTTTGCACATTTTTTTTACTTCTGGCCCTAATGTAAACTATCTTCCTCTTATATTTTTGTATTTGAGATTTTGCCCATCTCACCTAGTTTTTTGTTTTGTACCCCTAAAAAAGACACAGCAAACCAAATTTTGCTGGTACACATGCTGTATCAGAAATAGTATGCTCTGGTATAAATGTGAATTAAGCAAAGTTTCCTAGGGTAAAGAGCATGCAGTACTAATTAATGCACTTAGCCTCCTAAAAAAGACAGAATTCAGTAGAATTCAAAATTTAAAAATAAAAAGAAAATAAAAGAAAAAAGTAGTTAAGTTACTGCACATGAAAAGGAATATTCTAACAAGGGCTGTAAGAAACCAGTGGTAACACTGGGGGAAAAAAGCCAACAAAACAACCACATCACATTAAAAAGACCCCTCAAAAGACACCTTTCATATGAGGGCAAGAAATAAAAGGAAAATATTATTTCAGTCTACAAAAAGATGGCACTCGTCTTTCACAACTCTACCCACTCCACCATTAGAAGAAAATCTGCAGACCTGTGCTCATATCTGTATCAATTATCACTGCACTAGCAATAGTCTCCAAACACACACTGCCATGAGATGCAAGACGTGTAAGAAGTAACAAAGAATAAATACTGTGATATGTCTTTCTAGTTGCTCTTTTTTCCTGAAATTATTTTGAATATTTACTGATGATAAAAGGTACTTGTTCAGCTTTTGTTTATGCTTCATTACTCTCAGAAAAACTAAAGGTTTTTGCTGAAATGGAAATAAGGTTTCTATTGATTAAATGAAAAATAATGAAAAAGTTTTAAGCAATGTTATTGAGACAGTCTTTACTTGTTTTTTACCAAAAAAAAGTGTTTTATTAGAAAATTGCTCTCTGCCCAAAGTTCTGGTTTGAATACAAAGGTTTGTTTACAGACAGCGTTGAGCTAACTTCATTCCTAGTATTCTGTTTGTTTCATTATTTTATGCATCTTTTTACATCTTTTCCCTTGAGAAGACTGATACTGCATGTGGACAATGGATTTTTGTGACTGGTGAGATTACCCAGGTAATAATAATTTTCATACCTGGTAGTATGAAAATGCAAATTCTCATTACATTATTGGTTATTTGCTTCCAGGAGAAAGTCTAATTTTTGCGCTAATTTATCTGATGTTGCAGCACTTCTGTCTGTGTAACAAAGCAATGCTTTCCTACCCTCATCTAAACGCTCCCCAGGTTTTGATCTTGGTTAACAGTTATTGCCAATAAATGATGTTCTGCTCTGGATACCCTGCCTTGTCTACCTTTCATCATTGGCATCTCAAGGGCCCATTGGCAATACCAAGCTGACAAAAGTGCTGGAATTCAAGTCACCAGCATTTTTGATGACTTAGGATTGTAAGATGACAGAATGCGGGATACTAAAACATGATAAGTGATAACCAAACTGAAAAAAAGACCAAAGTTGAATTTTCATAAGATCCGAGCACTTCAAGGTAAAACAACTTTTGCATTTTCATTTCCTCACAATATAAAAAAAAATCTGGGGGCTTGTAACTCTAGTGTAAAGAGAAAATTCCATATTGTGAACCTCCCATAAATCAGAAGGAAAAATATTTTCAAGCATAGATGCTATTCCTCCTCACCCCTTCACTGGTCCTCACCCACAAACAAAATGTTGCCAAATATACAACAGACAGCTGTTCAAGAGCACAAAGCCAACACTAAACCACTCTTCCACAGGTAAAATAAATTCTATTGTGCCTCTGCTAAGAATCAGATTATGCATGATGCATCTAGGTAAACACAGAGAAAATAAATTTCAACTATCCTTCTGAAGCCAAAAGAAAAATCAGTTAAGCAAAACACAACAGCATGACTACACTGTTCAGGTACTGAGCAAACTAACTTGTACTTTCAAGAATATCAGAACAGGTTATCAGAAGTTGAGGCTTTTTGGTTTTTAAGAAGAGCATTCTGCCTCACCGGAAACAGTAACACCTCATACTGTAAGTTAAGACAAACACCTACTGAAATACAAAAAGAAAAAATAATTATTTCATCAGTGTTGGTAGAAGACTTGGCAATTAATATTCAAAGGGTTTTTATCTGATGTTGCAGCACTTCTGTCTGTGTAACAAAGCAATGCTTTCCTACCCTCATCTAAACGCTCCCCAGGTTTTGATCTTGGTTAACAGTTATTGCCAATAAATGATGTTCTGCTCTGGATACCCTGCCTTGTCTACCTTTCATCATTGGCATCTCAAGGGCCCATTGGCAATACCAAGCTGACAAAAGTGCTGGAATTCAAGTCACCAGCATTTTTGATGACTTAGGATTGTAAGATGACAGAATGCGGGATACTAAAACATGATAAGTGATAACCAAACTGAAAAAAAGACCAAAGCTGAATTTTCATAAGATCCGAGCACTTCAAGGTAAAACAACTTCTTGCATTTTCATTTCCTCACAATATAAAAAAATAATCTGGGGCTTGTAACTCTAGTGTAAAGAGAAAATTCCATATTGTGAACCTCCCATAAATCAGAAGGGAAAATATTTTCAAGCATAGATGCTATTCCTCCTCACCCCCCTTCACTGGTCCTCACCCAGAAACAAAATGTTGCCAAATATACAACAGACAGCTGTTCAAGAGCACAAGCCAACACTAAACCACTCTTCCACAGGTAAAATAAATTCTATTGTGCCTCTGCTAAGAATCAGATTATGCATGAAGCATCTAGGTAAACACAGAGAAAATAAATTTCAACTATCCTTCTGAAGCCAAAAGAAAAATCAGTTAAGCAAAACACAACAGCATGACTACACTGTTCAGGTACTGAGCAAACTAACTTGTACTTTCAAGAATATCAGAACAGGTTATCAGAAGTTGAGGCTTTTTGGTTTTTAAGAAGAGCATTCTGCCTCACCGGGAAACAGTAACACCTCATACTGTAAGTTAAGACAAACACCTACTGAAATACAAAAAGAAAAAATAATTATTTCATCAGTGTTGGTAGAAGACTTGGCAATTAATATTCAAAGGGTTAGATACTTTATTATTTTATGGAATAAAACAAATCTCATAATTGAAATTTTTTAAAGAAACTTTTATTCCTTTATATAACTCAATAGACTCAAATGTTGAGATTTCATTAAATTAATGCAAATGAATAAGCAAACCTTGAACCCTCACAGTAAGGCACATCCTTAGATGGGGTCCACACAAAAGATGATTCTTTTGTTGTTGATTAGACCTTCTCTATTTACTTAGCTTTACATTTGCTTGTATGAGAAAGAGGTAATTCTGCTTGTTACAAATTAGCTCTGGTCCTACAGATATTCTCATAAACATGCAATTTATTTATGATTACAATAAGAGGGTTAAAAGCTTTTTGTGACATCAGAAGAAAAATATTATCATAACCTGCAACACTGCCAATGTATTATTATAAAGAATGACCTTTTTGACAGCATTCTTTGAGCATGGAACACAATTGATTTGAATTCATCATTTTAAAAGAAAGAAAGAATAAAACTACCACCTTTCTAAGTCTCTGGCTGATAAAAATTAATGTTCTATCCTTGGACAAAACAACACTATACAACATACTTTGCTAAATATATATTGAACACTCACAGGTTCCATTTCTTTTTATCAGTAAAGTTTTGGATTGAGTTTTGTTCTGGGGGGGGTGGTGGGGAGGGCACTCTATTTTGTTCATTCTAACTTGGCGATCAAAGAATTTTTATTTTTACACTATTACAGAAGTGCATTTTTCTAGGTTTCCAAAACCACCTTATTCAACCTTCCCCATCTGTCACCATCTGCTTCTTTTTAGCATGTACTTTTTGTGTGATCACATAAGCATGTGAAAAATAACTAACATTCAGATGATTGTCTGCTGGTACATTTGAGGACTGGGCATAATAAAAGTGAACTGCCAAAACGTACTTAACACTTCTAATTTTGTTGGGTCTTGCATGTAAGCTACATTTGATTTTCAAACTGTTTTACAGTTGGAAAGTTGATCAGGTACTCTAACTCAACAGTAAAACTGAGACTACATAATTAGCTCAGCACTAAAAAGATTGTATTGAAAGGGAGGAACAAAACCCAGAAATATATCCACACGAGTTCACACATCCCTCTTGACTGAGTCTGTCTGCTCAATGTTGCCTGAGGCACAGGATAAGATGCTGCAAGCAGCCTACTTCTGGACAGGCACAGCCTGAGTCTTGTCTCCAAGCTACCACAGGACAAGGATAAAGGACTCTCAAATTTACATGGATGCAAGAAATCTCACAGAAAATGCCTGGAGAAGCAAAGACACTAAGCCAAGGGTAGAAATGCATAGAAATACCATGCAGTTCCTTAACTATGCAGCAGATACTGCTTCTAGCTTTAGGTGAAGAGTAATTGGAAAATGACACCATGGCACAAAAGCTGAATGATGGAGGTGTCTCTTTCCAGGACACACTATCATGCTATGGCACAGCATTTCTGCTTGTAAATGCACTTCCCAGTACAGTTTTCACAGGAAAATAACAAAACAAGACTAAAGCTGGAGAAAGAAACTTACCTCCAGTCCTCTAAAATGCATTAACCTCACTTTAGGAGAATTTAATACAGAAATTTTTTCCATCTTTTTAGAGTAGCACCACTACAGGCCTATCAGGTCTTCAGCAAAACCATATGAACCAGAACATCAGTATGGTTTTATCAATGCAGACAATTTGGTAGTGTCTCATTATCCTTCCTCTAAAGAAGGAGTCAACATTAAAGAAAGTGAACAAAATAAAAAGAAGCACAATAAAAACAAGAACTGCCCCTTTCCCTAGACAAACCCTAACAATCAATCTTCCATTAGTGCTTACCACAGGTAACAAAATATGAGTGAGAACTTGCCCTCTAGAGCACAATGGAAAACTGAGCTCAACATAAAGCTTCCTTTCCACTCTCTCTTTTTCTCCAAGTCTTAGAAGTTCACACCTGTCTTAAAACCTTGTGAATGCATATCCCTGTTGCAACACCTTAACAGCAGCCTTCCCTTAATTTATGCCATTCCACAAGTTCCCTTTTCCCTCCACTAGTTCTAGAGGTGGAAAATAATGGCACATACCTACTATTTATAAAAAGTTGCATAGAACTTCAAAAGGCCCATTACTTTGATGCCTCAATTATCTTCAAATTCAAATGAAATTGAACAGACAAGGAGATTAAAAGGAAATTGCATAAGTCATGACAAAATTATTCTGTTCTTCAGTTCCTCTATATTCCTAACCAAACAACTCCTCAGTAAGCTTCTCTTCAGTTTCAAGTTGCTCATTAATTCCTCCTGCCATTTGTGTCTCCCTGCAACACACCTTATCAGTTCCTACTTAGAAAAGATAAACAAAGTAACTTTATAATCTTTAGTCCAAACTCTTTCCTGCCCAAAATCACATTTTTCCCCTTAAGAAAAATATTCTAATCTCTAATCTGTGTTTTCTGATCTATCAATCTACCTGTGACATCATTACATTAATTTCAGTCATTTCCTTTCCCTCCTATTAGCTTCCCTTACTATCCTCCTTCAGTGTACTCTAATTCTTTTCTCTACCACTTAAGAAAAGGGAAAAAGGGTGAAGAGGAAGAAAAAGGGAAAAAGGGAAAAAAGGGAAAGAAGGGAAAGAAGGGAAAGAGGGGAAAGAGGGGAAAGAGGCTTCAGCTGTACTATCCATACAAATTAATTTTCTCTGTAGTAGAGTGAGCTGAAGTATTAACATCCTCACCTTGGCTGATCTCTCTCAACTGGCCTGCCTCAGTTTACCCACAGTGCTGACTGCTTTCATCAAGCTGTTTGCAAACAAGCCTTCCTGCCTCTCCCAGCACTTTAAGGAGCTCTTCTTTAACACTGGCATTGCAACTTCTGTCTGCATTAAAATCCCTGTTAACAACAATGCTTTGTCATGATGCTTGCAAAACCCGAAACACCCATCCCCATTGTCAGCCTGTCTCAGCACATTTCAGTAGTTCCCTCTCTGCCCACACACAGCACTTAGTTTCATCTCATATCAGACAAGTTATGTGGTAGATCATCGTAGTCTCACTCCAAGATATTATCAGACTGCCTTTGGCAAATATCCTGATCCAATCCAAGCAAGTGTTAAAAGAACAAAAATAAATGTTTAGCTGCACAAGTGACAAAATGCTTTTTCTGATTCTATTGTCAGCTTCTTGTAATCTGTATATACCACAACACTCTTAGAAAATTCACTTCAATTCCTGAAAACATGGAAAAAGTTCAGGTTTTCTTGTTATAAGCATGCCTGCTTTCCCTTGCTGAAATTCAGTCACTGAACTTTGATGGCCAGGTTCTAGATTATATCAAAGCCATATCCTTTCTAAGAGGAGCAGCTGTAAGTAAGAAATTATGTGCAGTGTGAGGAGGGACAGCAGCTGCCTCTTGATAAGAGTTCTCTCCTTCAATCCTCTGAGATAAAACTCAGGGAAATAATTGATTACACATGATCTCCCTCTCACTCCCATTTTTAGAACAATCACTAAAAAATACTGGCCAACTAAACATTGTATAATTGATCTTAGTATTTCCTTGATCCTTACTGGTCTTATTTTAGTCACAGGACATGCACATCTTCTGTCCAGGGACAAAGGCCACGAATCTGCTCCTTTCTTGTTAATTATCACATACCTTTGAGTGACTGCAACTGCACAAACTATACAGAAATAGCTTGCTTTTTAAAATAAAATGCAACTGTTCTTATAGGAATGCATCCATCTAATCTGTACATATGAACCATTTTTATACATATTCATCCACCTAATCTGTACTTTTATGCCAATAAAACATAATTATATCCTTCAATTTTCCCTGTTATTAGAATAAACCTACACATCACTGATCATCTACAAGATGATCTCCTTTTAAGAGTCATTTGAATGACACCCATGAAGTCCCTTACAGGCTTGTTCAGAGTCAAACCAACTTCTCTTCTGTTATTGGAAAGATTTAAAACGTAATTTCTGGTATTTAAAGCTTGTTGTTCCCATGACACTTAGTACCACATTTGACTGCTCTCCTATAACAAAGACTGTGCACTTAGTCCTAGGAACTTGAACTGAAATACAGAAACCCAGAAACTGTTACCTCATCTAAGGAAACATCCTTTTAAATGATCAGACCCCAAAGAAATTTTACTTCTCTGCCCAAGTAGCTTAATCTCCTAAATGTTCTATTAAAAGGAGTCTGTACCAGTCTGTATCTTTATTAGCAGGTCTCATCCTTGATGGTCAACTGAAAACTATCAAAATCCAAACTGCTTTTAAAAGACTCACAGGTATATTTACAAGTACTATCCTCAGTTTTATTCTTTTTTTTTTTAAGCAAGTGATACTGCCTGTAAAAGACATGTGGTCCTGTCCTGCCTTTGCCACTCCAGAACTGCAAAAGAAGCATTTTTTGGAAAAAAAACCAAAAACAAGCATTCATCTGTGTTACCTAAATGGGATCACAATTCATCTTTTTCTGATTGGATCTAAAAATATTTCCTGACATCACAATGATCCCTAATGTGACAGCTTACTTTGTAGAATACTAATGGAAACAGACTTTTAAGAAATAGTCTCTTTGTCCTGAAAAACCGCTTAAAATAAAAATAAAACATATTTTTACCTTTCAAATGGGGAATGCCATAGATTCTTACAGCCAACGGAATTTTAATTATTACCACTACACTTAAACACACACAAAAAAATTAGGCTTGTGTTAGTTCTACAGCAGATGATAAGGGTAATTTCACTATTATACAACCAAATTATTCTCAAAAAACTATAAAATTTCACAAACAAAAAGTTACTTGCTCATTCTTCAATAAGTGTGACAAATGTACATCTGTACTGTTAACAAATATAAGCCCTGCTATTTGGCAGTGGCAACTATTTTCTTCCTAGAGGATGTGTTCATATCCCTACTGTATTTTATGCCCAGAACATGGTAATGCAAGATGAACACAGTCAATGCTATTTTAATTTTCTTTAGACCATAGAAAACTGGTGTTGGATAACAAGGAAGGGCTAGGAGATGGGGATGCACCTATGGACCACTTAGCCATATGCCCTTCACACCCTGAACAGCTCAGTGTGTGGTGAAGGTATATATTAACTTCCATATGGGTTCCACAAATGATAAATCAGCCGTGGTCCAGAATTCCATCTCCACAGATGCAAATTGACTCTAACCTGGCAAGTTCATTTCAGGTTTTTTTCTGTGGCAATCATCCATTTGATCACTGCATGGACAGGGGCATTTTTCTGGACCTCCTAAATATCTACACAGTCAGCATCAGGCCCTATATGAGAGGTCAGGCCCTATCAATGAGATGAAGGAGTCTTTTCAACAGAGGGTCAGAAGGACTACTTTGATCTCAGAAACTGAAAGTCTGTGAGGAAAATGCAGCAACTAGTAGGCTTATTTACTGATCAAGAGTAATTCTGAAATTGCCTTGGGTAATAATTCTGTATCAATCCACAAAGATACCTTCACCTCAAAGACTGTCATGCAAGGAGGAAATACACCTTCATCTGTCTTAGCTACTTCCCTCTCCTACTGTTGGAAGCATCTGCAACCTAGCTTTTCCAAGAAGATGGACTAGTGAGCAGGACTCTATGCCTCAAACAATGGTGCAAAAGGCATTGGGAAAACCAAGTTTGTAACTGAAACCAAAATTAGTACCAAAAAAAAAAAATTAAGTCAGTTTTGAGGCTGGGTATAGATTCCCATCAGTGCAATATTCCTGGTCAGCTGCCTCCTGGGGTGGTAGGCAGCAGTCCCAGGCTGTCCCTGTGTGTTATACAGTCCACTGTTCTAGAGCTCTCTATCAGCAGCCAGAAAGTACATGGCAACTAAAAACCTGAAGAAGGGATGCATCCATCACAGCTGGCACAGATGAAAAAAAAAGGATGCAAAGATATTATTAAAAGGGCAGATGATAAATAGATTTCTGCATATAATTGGAGAATTAATATCTTGCCTCTAAAGCTGCCTTTGAACTTACCATGACCAGGCAAAACATAAGTATATGCTGCCATTTGTCTTGGAACAGACAGGCAGGAATTCAGCATGGTAACAAGATTAAATCCAGTTGTAACATCAGGCTCTCATGCTCTGAAGTTTGCCACAAGGTAGTAAATCTTTGGCACCTGAAAATTATTTCTGTGGCCTGAACTGCAAAGAGAAGTAGTTTTTGAGCATTGGTTCTCTGAAGCATGCACACAAACAGACTTGGAGGACCCAGGCTCCTGAGGGTCCCTTTATCAGTCAGCTGCCCTGACAAAAACAGATACAATTGTCTCAGGTGAGCAGCTATCCTCCTAAAGCTGTTGAGTCTTCTCATTCCATATCCAGTAACCTGTCTAGGTTGCTTGCTCAAAACCCTTTATCTCTCAGGGAAAAGAGAATGAGTTCCCTTGTTCCCAAGGTTAATGAAGAATCAATTTCCTTCAAGACAGATTTTTACAGGGCAGGTCTCCAGAAAGACTTATAATGGGAGGTAGAGCAGTGAAGTGGGGCTTCTAGAGAACAGAAAAGCAAACTGGATCAAGTAACTTGTGCTGAGTGTCTAAAACCAAGTTTGATGAAAGAGAGCTTAACATGTTTTCAAACGAGTCAAGGATGATAGTACCAGATGTATGAAGAGAAAGTTCACAGCTCCTAAAAATACTGATGTTTCCTTTACCGTTGGAGAAAGAACATATCAAAATATCTTGCTATCATCCCAAATGGATTCAGTAACTCTACCTATCATATTGACTTATAGCCAAGTATTAGGAGTTTAAATTTCCTCTGTGATTGCAAACTGAAAGGGACTTCAAGAGATTTAGAAAGAATCAAACCCATGTATCTAGTCATCCTAAAATCTCAATTTCCAACCAGCACTATCCAGAAGGTGATGTGTACCTGTTTGTTTGACATTCCTAAATTTCAGGGTTTAGAATTAAAAAATCAATTGCAATCAAAATTGCTTGTTGAAACAGGCTCCAAGGCTTATGGCAGCTACTCAGGATTCAGTGCTGCTGAAAGTAAGAGAATAAAGACCTATGCCTAATCAGTGCCTCCTCCCTTCAAAGTAAGGCAGGTTGTTCTTCAAAGGCAATATGCAGTAACAAGACTTTCATTGTAGTGCAGAGTTGCTGCAAGAGGTGGGAATTCCCCCTGAAAACTCTTTAAAACTTGCTTCAACGAAATGGTAGAACTAAAGGCCTTTTAAAATCCTTTAGCTTGACTAGAAAGTTATCTCAGTATGAGGTGTGCACTATATCAATTAGAAATCTTGAATGCTGACAAGAGTGGAAATAAGGGCTAATTCAGCATCCACAGAATCCTTAGCATTAAGTAAAAATTAAGCTGTCTTTCATATCATTACTGGAGCTGTATTTGGCAGCCCCTGAGGAGAGGCAGAGTGACATTTCTGAGCACCACAATCAGAACTGAATTGACTGAAGCCAGGCAGGGCCAAAACACAATCTTGATGGTGCTTCCCTTGCCTTTCTTCAGCAGGCACCAGTGGCAGAGCTGTCAGCACTAATAATACTGGAGCAGATCATTTGGATGACTTGAGCTTCCACAACAGACTCTCAAGTGGCCAAACCAGAGCTCCAATCAAAGTTCCTGCAAGGGGACCCAAAGCAATGTCTTGATGTCCATCTTTTTATCAATCCCTAAGGAGTGGGATGCTTGGCACTCTGAGTGCCAGCTAATGGGAAACATGGGGTGCCATACTCTGGGATGCCACTTCTGCTCACATAATAGGAAACAGCCAATTTTGGTGCCCACCTCAACCAGTTCTGGGGTTGACACACTCAACTGCTTTTAGCAGAAATATCTAAAATTTCAACTCCCTCTCCCTGAAACCGAGGAACTCAGATAAAACCCATCAAGCTCAACTCAGTACCTTCCTATTCCCCCTCGCCTCCACTGAGGCTATATAAATGCTAGTTACACAGCTCAGTTAAGGAGGATCATATGTTCCAAGTGACAGACAGATGGAAGCTTATTTTTGAAGAAATCATTGGAAGATAAAAACTTTAACAGAGAAAGGCAAACATAAGAAGGAAAATGCATGTTAGAGGCCTTTTTAAACACTAACAAGCAGAGCACCAATATACCTACAACCACCACAAAGAATAGCAGCACATTCCATTCTGAATAAAAGCCATAGAGTATTAATCAGGCAGACTGTCAGTCTAAAATTAAATGGAAAAGAAACATTTTATACAGTATTATAAGAAAATATTCTAAATCATACCTCAGGTGCCAGGTATTCTGGAGTACCACAGAATGTTTTCATAGTTGCCGCATCTGTGATTCCTTCTTTGCAAAGTCCAAAATCTGTAATTTTTATGTGTCCATCTTTATCCAACATTAGATTTTCTAACTGTGTGTTGGGGAGAGAAATATTCCCTTAGTATTTCTTAACAGGACAGATTGATGCATTACTTCAACTTTGTAAAAAAAGAGTTATGCCTTGCAAAAGAATGTAATTCTTTTGTAATTTTTAAAAATACAGTATCTACCATAATACAGCATGTAACAGTATTTACTGCCACACAAGTTAAAAAATTAGTTAATACTTAAATACAGTTTACAATAGTAAATCTCAGGTCAATTATTTCAGAGGTTTCCTTTGGTCTAACGTGACAGCTACTGATCAAGATACCTTTTAGCTTTCTATACTGTCATGAAACAGCCTGCATCCATTAATCCTTAAAATACCTCCAACTTCCAGAACCTTTTCAATAATAGACAGAATTTGGGATAGGGCAGCTACTGATAAAAACACCCCTGAGGTAAACTCCTCCTTGTCTACTTGCAAAGGAGACTTCTTAAATTGTGAATTTATACCTCCCTGTGCTTTGCACTGCTTTTTAAATATTGCTTGCTTTGAAATGTGAAAGCATTCAGAATAATGGCTAATATCACTTTCCCAAAAGGTTTCAATTAGCTGTACTTAAAATACAGATAGAACTGAAATCAAGGAAAACATTCTGAACAACTTTTGTCAACAGAAAATGGTTTGGTTTTTTACTAATTATAAGGCATGCAGTGAAAATACTAACATAGAACAATCATAGCTCTGACATTCTAAGTCTGCAAAAAGCCTAAAATACAATCAAAAGTATAGATTTCCTGTTGAGTCTACGTGTGTTACAAAGAAAATGCAAAGTAGACAACATGAAAAATATAAGAATAATGATGTCAAACTCCTCTTTACTTTTAATTTAATTTAAAAACTATCACCTGTCATTCCTTGACCAGACAATTCTGTATTTTCCCAGGATTTCACAGCATTTCACATCATTACAACAGATTCTGCTACAAATAGGTAGGCCAGTATTTTTTTTCTGTTTGCCTTCTGAGCAGAACTTGCCTACCATTGCCTCCTTCTCCTGGGTTTCTGTATGAAGGATTGCATGAATGAATTTCCACTACTGTGCATATACAACAGGAAAGCACAATTTCCTGTATCTGAAATTAAAGGCTTGACACGGAAAAAAAACTGTCTCATCATGGAATTGAGAGGTTCCTCTTAGACGAGTTAGAAAATGTTCCCGTTGAAAACAGGGGTTATTTTTCCATATAACATGGTCATAGTGTGCAACAGAGTACCTGGCAACTGTATACGCTGGCAAATCTAAAACAAATTACATTCCAAAACCAGGAAACTTTCCCGAGACACAAAAGACAAAATAATTTTAAAATCAATGCTGAAATAAATTCTTTTTTTGTTGAAGTATTCTGAATTCTTTTAAATGTTTCCTATGCATACAGAAACACCTGATTGCTGAGATAAAAAGAATGCAGTCACATTTTCCCAATTCACCACTTCCCTTGCTTTGGGACATTGAGAATTCTACTTGAGATTTGTGCTGAAATATAAGTTAAGTTATGAGTAACAGGGCAGGGGGTGGGAGGATGAGGATCAGAAGTTTAAATCTCCTTCAAGTGTTGCTACTACAGTACCCTGTTTCATTTTATAATCAAAATAAAGTGAGGGAATGTACCCATCTAGATATTACTATATCAAACAACTTCCTCCAGCACACACAGAACTTAAAACTGAACACAGATTTTTTTTCCCCATTAACTCTGAATAGTGCAACTTTATAATTACTTTGTGTTTGTCCCCATAGCCTCTGCAAAAACAAAAATTTGATTACTTTTTTCCCTTTCCTTTTTTACCTTGAGATCACGGTACACAATCTTCCCAGAATGCAGATAGTCCAGGGCAGAGACAATTTCTGCACCATAGAAGCGTGTGCGGTCCTCTGAGAACACCCGCTCTCTCGACAAATGGAAAAACAGCTGCAGGGTAAACAGCAGGGACAGGATTGTAATAATTACTGATTTAGTGGGGGAAATTAACACAAACATAAAACACCTCTCATCACCATATTGTGATGATAGATAGTGTACTCTCAGTGGACACTCAGCACTCTTAGACAGCAGCTGGCTTATCTTTTCCAGGTTTCCAAAGGGAGAAAGCGAGCTGTTAAATCAGCGTTTTAATCAATATACCAATCTTGTTTAAGGCATTCTGCTTGCTACTCATTTAACCTTCAGTTACCAGAGGAAAAAAAAAAAAAAAGAAAAAGTATGCAACAGCATCATTCTGTACTTCTCCCTCTGCTACTTCCTCTGATTTTTGCTTTAAGCCACGGAGAAATATCACTAAAATGCACAGATTTTGGTTCTGCATCATATTTTTCAGTGCTTTAGTAACTTGTCTTTGAACTGAAAAAGGTCTAGTTCTTCAACAGACTTGGACTGAGCGGGGAACTGGCATTTTACAAACCATATATTCACATGCTAGCGGTAGTAGTCACTAGAAAAAGCAAATCAACAATGCTGAGGGCTTATAAAAACAAATTCATGTATTTAGTGTATTTCTTTGCTACAACATAAACATTGGTTTGGGTGTTTTGTCTCTTCTTTAATACTTTTGAAGTAACAGCACTTTGCAAGCACTTTAAAGCCTTTCAGAAAAAAATAATAGTCATTATGTTTTGCCAGTAATTTCAGCTGCAATGAAAAAGTGTAAGATAAATCTCTGCAAGGTTGTCAGTATCTCAGTAGATAAAACATCACCCTCAGAACCTGGAACAACATCTAAAAAAGCACATTTTAGCTGTTGAGTTCAAATGTTTTCTGAAGTAGTGAATTTTAATTACTGTTGAAAGCAAGTTTGGATAATTCCTCAAGCAAAGATTAGTGAGTATATTCCTGTATTATCCTTAAGACCAGATCAGCCATGTTACAATGTTTTTGGCTTCACCACAGGAGTTAACAGTCAACAAAACAGAAATAAAAAATGTTATCATTTATAAATTAAACTTAGACAGCGAAATCCACAACAGCTATGCATTTAGGCTTGGGTGGTTTTTTTTCACTGTTTGAAGTATCAAGTAGATGAGAACTGTGAAATGACAAGGTAGGTTAAAAATTACCCAAAAGCTAGCCAGTAAAAAAAAAACCCAATGATGTGCTCAATCTGTCTTTATCACATCTTCCTTTATGCCTTTAGAAAATCTACACTATCCACATGGCACAGAACAGTGTAGGAAATACTGCAGCTATTTTCAGTGCGTGGGCTTCTGGTTGTGGCCCTTGGGGACAGGGTTTAGCGGTGATTATGGTGGTACTTCATTGATGGTTGGACTAAATAATCTTCAAGGTTCCTTCAAACCTTGATAATTCTGTGACTTTTCAAAACATAATTAAAAAGTCACTGCTATGAACTAGAAGTCAATGTCTTTCCTGAGAATTCATAATAATAGGAAATATATATATATATACACACCATATAATAGGTATGACTTTTTTCTTAGCCTAAACAACACTCCCACTAAACTGAGCCTTTTGGCAGCATATATGTGTATAAGCAGAGACTTCACAGGATTCAGAAACTGCACTATGATTAAAGAAAATATTTAAAATTTTGTTTGTTGTATCTGGTTTCCCCATTCAACTTTTTTTCTGGTGCTGAAGACACCCTGTACAAAAAAAGGCAAACCTGCATGACAAGGAGGATCTTTATTTTGCAGGTGCCTGTTGCTCCTGTTGCTCACCTGTTTGGGCACCAGTCCCTGGTGGGACAGGGGCCTCTCTGCAGTGACTTTCCCTCTGTACCCATGGCTGCCCAGCGGTCAGTGCAACCATACCCACCCACACCAAGCAACCAAGTCTGACTTCATGAAATGCCTCATGCATTATCAAACTGGGAAAATAACAAGTACATCTCCCAATTTGTGTGGTCCTTTCCACCCATTGCTGTAGTATTTAAATAGAAAACAAATACTGCTAAGGTGAATTTCATTCACATAAAGCAAAATACAAAATTTACGCAATTTATGCCTTTATGTCTGTTTCATGGTCTCTCATAAATAATAAGCTAGTGCTACTCATTTTTAAGAGTGTTTTTTGTTTTGATGGATTAAATGTAATTAAAAATACAGACCACCACTCTGAAAATTTGTAACTCCCAGTTAGTCCTACATTTCATATCTATTCCAAAGGACTATTACAATTTTCTGTTTGAAAGAGACAAATCCAGTAGCTGAACAGCAGCCTTAGAAAATTCTAAAACTTCAGGATACTTGCCACCAACATTTTTGTTTTAATTTCCATTTAAAGTGTCCCAAATCTGAATCTAAAAGTTGACAGCCTGACAATTAACATACAGAAAAAATTACTTTCTTTAGTGTTTATTTCAACCAAGATCATTGATATTAATTAAAAACACCAACTTCAAAGTAAAATGACCAGCTAGAAACAACTAACAGCAGTTGTGTTTGTCAAAGAAACTGTGAGCTTCTGAGTCAGCTTATTTTAATGTATATGTGACACCACAGTCACTCTTCCTCACATTATTATAGCACCTAACAGAGCTGTCACCAAACCATACTTGCTAGCTTTGAATGAAGAATGTACATTTAGATATAAAAAATGCACATTAAAAGCACATTCATACACTCAGATATATGCTAAAGATATTAAGCAGATTCTAAAATTATAATAGGGAAAGCAGGGAGATTACAGGGGGATTACAGCATAATTTTCAGCTAATTAATTAGCTGGTTCAGAATAATTATTATTTCAGAATAATTCTGCCACTGTGTTCTATTTACAATTGTCAGAACAGGAAGATTATATTTATTAAGTCAAAGAAGAAAAAGAAGAAATGTGATGGAAGGTTAAAAAAAAAAGGTTTCCAACATTTTCACTATTTATTGACTTAAAGTTATTAAATATGTGCTGTAAAATCACTGGAATTGCAATAGAAATAGCTTTGGCACAAAGAAAACCATTTTGCACATAACATTTTTGATGACATACACGAGGGTGCTATTGTTACAGGGAGGACTAGAGCTCCAAATTTCTTGCTATGCCTTTAAAAACTGAACAACAATGCTGTCATGGGGTTTTTCCTAATAAAAAACCTTAATGGAAAAATTTAAACAAAGATCAAACATAGAAGTATATCCAGCTGCAAACCCAAGCATGCCAAATATATAAAAGACACAAACTTGTACCAATTTATGTTAAAGTTGTACACACACTAGTGACCTACTTAGCATGTTGTAAGTTGAATGTCTGGCTCTTGCTGCTGTGTACTGGGTTTGTTCAGCCCTGCATTTTATATCTGAGTGTTGATTTTGCAAAGCACTTGCAGTAGCAACCTTGAAATTTCAAATTATTAATTTATTGTTTCAGACTTTGTACTGCTTCTTGGCACATTCTATACCCAAAGAAATATAGCACCCTTACCATGGACTATCATAATTTAAGGCTAAGGAACATTCTCTTGTTTACTTATTTTTTGTTAAGTAGGTTGTAAATCCTCTGTCTTTTTCCTGTCTTTTTTTTTTCTAGACAGTAATAGCACTTGTTCAATTACAACAAGCCATTTAGCTCTCCCCTGCCTAATGAATTGAAGAGCTCTGCAACAAAAATGCCAAGAGGAACAGAGATTCAGAATTCTTATGTAGAGAAGCATCTGAACAAATCTGGGGGTCTAATTTTATTATACACATAATTACCAATTACATTTGTTACAAAGTACAAAATCTGGAATTATCCTTAAATGCAGAGTGAGGAAGTTAATCAACTTATTAGTCAGCTGAATCAGGGCACTCTGCAGAGCAATGTATGTAATAGATTTAATTTCTAAAACATTTTCAACCTTTAAAGCAAAATACTGGAAATAAATACTGGGAAACACACACTCCAAAAGTATTACCCCAAAATTAAGAGCCATTTGGTCACCTCAGCTAAGCCAGATGAATATTTGTTTTCTTGAAATCTAATTTCAATTTCTTAATGCTACTTTAACATAATTCCTTCAGTACAACAAAGGTATTGAAAAGTAATTACAGCGGCAGATGCATCCCTCTATCTATACACTGCAACATAGGCTATGATCAATAGACATTGGAAAATATCTCACCCATGGAGTCTAAAAGCAAAACCAAATGAAGACAAAATTAAGCTTTTGGCCCACGACAATTATTTTAAGGTTGCACATTCAGCAGCAAGAAAAACATTATCAGTATAAGGAAAACATATTCAATATCTCCAACTGAATAATCTGTTTGGGAAAAAATCCTCTAATGTTTTTCTTTAGTATATTAAAGTACATAATATGCTGGGGTTTTTTTTAATGGAATCCAAATGATTTTACTGTAATGCTTTGTACACTGTAAAAGAGCACACACATAGATCTGTAAAACTGATGCAGTTGCATTTTCACTGTAACATGTTCTCTTATTAACTAAACCCAACCAACTTGAAGTTACATAGGCAAGGTAAGGCAAAGATAAATTGTTACTATTGTAGGGGGATATTAACTTCACTGTGGATCTAGATTTTTGATAGATGTAAAGGATTCTTGCTTGCAGTCATTTAACACAACTACTTCTCCTCCAGTATGAAGTTCTGTGTCCCCTTCCTTGACTGTTTTCTTTTCTAGCTAGAAAGAGGAAGCAAAGACTCCTACTGCTGACCACAGTTTTTATTAATGTACTAGGGCAGAAGCCTAAATGGTGGCACTTTATTGCTTTCACCTGAGTAGGAGACAAGAATACTTATACAAACTTCCAAGAACTCCTTCATGAGGAGAACTGCCTGGATAATAGTGCTTCTGAAAGACATAATCCATGAAAATTCCCAACAAATTGATTCAAGCACAACAGTTTACCTAAAAAGAAATATGTAATCGAAAGGAATTTTAAACAGAGACATACTGAAGGTAGCACAGCACTGGAGAGAATCAAAAGCAACACAGTGCATCTACAGTCAGCTTCCTAGTGGAAGGAAATAATTAAAAGATGAATTTTCAACACCTTGAACAGTCAGAATACATAGGGAAATGTAACTTCTTGAAAAACAAACAGAATAGTAGATAGAAGAAGCAAAAGAAAAAAGTCTGTATATCATATAAGCTAAAATGCTGGCTAAACTTTGAGAAACTTTCAGTGACTCCGAGTTAATAATAAGGCTATTTTTACAAATATGAAATCCTCTGTATTTTTTGGAAGACACTGACTAAATTCTGAAATTCACAAGAAAATTTGGTAAGATTAAAGATTTTCCTATTAAAAATGTCAGACAGTTTGTCCAACTTACTATTCCAGATCTCTAGTCAAAGAGAAGCACATGGGCAAATCAAGAGAGTTTCCTATAAGAATACTGCATACTCCTAAAAGACCATTTTTTTTCCCACTGTGGCAAAACTTCAGAGTTAGCTTCATTGACTTAGAGAACCACCAGCAAAGTACATGAGCAACACTGACAACCAGCAGCACCATACCTGGAAGAAAGTAACCCAATGCTGGCATGAGTACATTGCAATTGCAACCCCCAAAGCAAAGGCAGGCTGCCACCCACAAACCCATGACACACGAGACTTGCAGCTGTAGCCATGAAGTTGCAGAGAAATGCAGAGAAATGCAATTGACCAAACTACAATTGACCAAAATACAGCCAGAGCATCCTCAGTCATAAGAAAGGAGTTGAAAACATCCTTTGTGGGCTCTGCTCTGCATTCAAACAGGATGGAAAAAAAGACAAATAGCGAAGTTCAACTTTCAAAATGTCTCCCCAGAGATTACAGAAATGCAGTAAGATCTTACACAGAGGAAAACCATGAAGAATTAGTTAGTTTATAAGATGATACTTAAAATTTATTTCAGACAGCAATGACTGAGTGTCCAAGAGAAGACTGTTATCCCTTTACTGCTGAGGGAGATGTTTGGGTCTGGTTCAATGCCTGTGATGTGCAGAATTGGGTTTATACATTGAATTAAACAAACCATCCACCCATATGAGAACCCTATAGCACCATATTTAGGCATGGCTGGTAGAGGATGGCCAAGGACAAGCTGGGATCCAGGGGGCTGCAGGCATTGGGATTATAGCAAACAGTTTTATTGCAGGAGAAGGCAGCTAAAACATAATGCAAAGCATTACATATCATGCCACAGCAACTCCTGAATGAAGAAAGAGTCTTTTAATTAAAAAAAAAAAAAAAACTCCTAGTGGAAACACTTAGTCCTTTAACATTATCATGAAACATAGAGTTGACAAAATAAGGAAAATCCCTCAGTTCGTGTTGTAACAAGACACAGTCTGAATACCAAACAGCATCTAAAAGGTAGATAAAAGCCCTCTCCTTTGATTGCAGTTCTCTAATTCCATTTGCTGGGTATCATTTTTGATATTTCATTCTTTAGTGAGCAGCTGGAGGACAGCAATGGCTTCAAAGCTAACAACACTCTAAGAAGTTCAGTGCTTCAGTTGAAATTTCCAGAGTACCCAGCAAGTGAAGTGGAGACAAGCAATGAAAAGCATGAATGCTCCACTCATTTCCAATAGATATTTGCCATAACTACAGCAAAGACAGCACATATTTTGTATTAGAACCAAACTAACTCTCATCAATATTATTTTTGCTTGTTTATGCTGGATTATGACTGTTTCATGCCAGAACATGCTATAATATGCTTAAATAAAAAGAACAATAAGCAAGTATATGTAATTATTTCTCTAGCATTAAATTACCTCTCACTATACAGAAGTCTAATTTTTTCAGAAGAGGAACTAGTTTTGACAGAAAAGTTATAAGAATATGTCAACTTTTTTTTAATAAAACAGTTCAACTTTTTTTTAGTAAAAGCCCTTTAATGATACCAGAAAGCAAAAAGGCAAGGAAAAAATATAACCTTAAAAGTGTAATCCAAATACAGCCTTAATGTTACAAGTGCAGAAAATTTTCTTAAACTTACCTCTCCTCCGTTAACATACTCCATCACAAAACACAAACGATCCTTTGTCTGGAAGGAATATTTCAAGGACTTGCAAAGGAAACAGCAAAATCAAACCAATTATCATCTTATATTAACCCAATATCTTGCACTTAAACTGCAACAAAATTTTATCTTTTTAAGTAGAAAATTCTGATTTTGGTGAGAACCTTATGAGTAATTAAAAGCGCAACTCTTTATCTGGAGTTTGAGATGAATTAACACAAAGACTGTCAAGTGTTTCTTCATCTCTGCTACATGTCCACTGATACGAAAACATCATGCTTATTACAAGAAAGTATTAAATGGGTACTAAAAGACACAATTTCATACAGTACCAGCTACTTCCACTCACTGTACTTTATGATGTCCACTTCCACAGTGCCCATGAAGAGAGAAATTATCATATTCTTTTTCATTTCTCCCAAATGAAATTTTAAAAGTCATCTTAACATCCAGCATGCTTTCATTTCCAAAACAAAGACTTTCTAGTTTCATATTATGGAATGTTAAGGATGCTAAGTGCCAAATTAATATATTAATTTCCATATAATTTTAAAGTGGCAACAGATGTTATGATCTTAATTAAAAATTTTGATTTATCAATGTTGACTTATCAATGATACCACAGAAAATCTACAGATGAAGACATGGCCTAAAAGAAACGAAATGCAGTAGAACTATATGTGACTAAACTGCATATCTCAATACAAAACTTGCTGAAGAATAACAGAAAGATAAGAAGAAACAACTGCAACACTGTTGTTGCATTTTTTGATGGAAGGTACCCCTACTCCTGCTTACCATTACACTCTAAGTCAAGAAACATTACAGGACCTCTTTCATCTTTACTGAATTTCCAAGGATATTTTGGCCTGCCAATATAAATGAGATCCTCTGCTTTCCAAAAAAGTTATTTTTTTCTAAATAGGAAATCTTCCATGCTACACTTTGAAATTTTAATAGAAAAAAAATCCCTGGCTCAAAAAGCATGTTAATTTTATTTTGAAATATATATTTTTAATATATTCTCAAACAAGAGATATCAGAATTGCTTCTACAGAAACAAACCACCTGGAAAGTTAAATCAATTAACTGCAATTTGTCATGAGTCTCAAAATTTTCATCTTTTCAGTCTTTCCCTTCTATTAAATATTAACCATTTGAAGACAGAGGTAGTGGGGTTTGGGTTTTGTGGCTCTGTAAGCTACTTACTTTGAACAAATAAAATAGTTATTTTTATTGTTTCACTAAATTTTTAATTAAATTTTCTTAGTAAAAAATACTTACACTTCTGTGAAATTAATAACTTTTACTTTAGACTTGTTCATATACAAAAACTGCAAAAAACTGCACAACAGTTACACATTTCTACAATTATATTTATTTTCAGCACAGTAAAGCTTTACAAATTTATTCAAAATTTTATTTCTGAATTCTTAATTACATATCCTAATAAAGGATATCATAAGCACCACATAGGTACTGATTGCTTACAAATCATCATGAGAAAGGGTTCAAAATTTGTAAAATACGTTCATAATGGATGCTAAATATTACTTGCTAACGTACTTCAAACTAGTTCCTAATACTTACTGTTAAAAAAGGGTGTCTGGTGTTTTTCAATACTCTGCTTTCTGTAAGAGTGTGAGCCACTTCATCCTGTGAAATAAAGAGAAAGTAGGTCTGAATTAAGAAATAAAACTGTTAGTGAATTAATTATAAGGAAAAGCTCAACACTTTCAAAAAAAAAGAAAGAAAGAAAGAAAAACTTAGAGTACAGTTTTGAAAAATGAACGAATCTTCATATTTTTGAGGAAATATTTGACAAAAATCTGACTTAACATATTTTATTTGGTTTTCTTATTTTCTTGTTTTAAAATGAAGTCTTTACACTCAATTCAGAGAAGAAAGAAATTATAATATTGGATTTGATAGCTTAAAAACACAGTCATCACAACTTCACAGCTCTGCTATGAATCACCTGAACAATGTATCTACAGAGAGACTAAACCAATGTGTGAGACATGTACACACAGAATAACTGACAGGCAAATATAAAACCCAGTCTCATCGAGCCAAGTGTTAAGTCAGGTTTTCTGGTTTTAAACTTTCCCTTGGTTTGGTGTTGATTTTGTTTTTATCCACCCAAGCTTTCCTCAGGAGCCCAGCGGTGAGCAGCGCTCCTCTGACCAGGCTGAGCATCCCTAAGGACACTGGCCTCATCCTTGGGAATGGGAGATGCCCACACAACCCCCAACTCATTTCCAGCCACAATCTGGAAAAGAAGCACTTTGGGGAGAGACAGTGACACTCTCCTGTCTGTGAACCTGAACAGGAAAGATAAAAACGAGCTCTGTACCCAAGTGAGAGAAGGAAACTGAGCAGTTGCTGTGGGTGTTTGCTTCCTGGCAAGCTCATCCATGTCTGTTCCCTGCTCCCTCCACAGGCCAGCCCTGGGGTGGGCACCACGCAGGGGCAAAGAAAAGGCCTGGGGGTGCCATGGAGGCCCCAGGGGCGTGGGGGCAGAGCTGTCACAGCCCCAGCTGTGCAGGGAGCAGAGCTGGGCAGGGCTGAGGGGACCAGCACGGCGGGCAGCGCTCGCCCTGAGCTACAACACCAGCAGCTCCTGAGGGCTGGGGATAAAAGCACAGAATTGACCACCCCTAAGGGAATACCCAAAATTTTATATAATTCTGCATGTAACACATGCTGTGGATCCCCCTCCCCAGGCTGCCAGGGGCCAGCCCTGAAAGGCCCGGGAGCCACTGGGAGGATGCAGCCATTTTCTGTAGAGCTAAGCGACCGCTGAGCTTTATGTTACACTGAACTAAAGACTACCCTGGTGTGACTCAAACTTCTACTGTAAACCTACAGAAGTAAATATATTTAGTCAGAGTACACCTTATTATTGCCACAAATAATACCAATATAACATTATTGTACTACACACATGCTTATCAGACTGCTCTGAAGATAAGGTATTATTAAACTGGAAAGTAAACACAGATGTCAGGAGTTTTAAATTAGACTTTAAAAATTGTCAAAATAGGAAGTTGAACAACAACAACAGAGTCAGTGGTAATAAATTATGATGCCATTTAGCTGAATAGCAGTGCAATACTGAGTACACTACAACAATATACAGGGGAAACACTAAAACAAAAAAACACACTCAAAGGAGAAAAACAAACACAAAAGGTGCATTATCTATTTATTTATTTTTAAACCTCTGTGGTTCACCAGATATATGTCATAAAAAGCTGGCAATGGCCAGTTTTTCTGGAATTGCCTCAAGAGTCTGTAATACTGCTAGTAATTTCCTTGTAAGTGTAGTATTAATCTGTCAGGTAAACAGGATGAACAGATTTAGTCTGAACTGGACAGATGCTATACAGCTGTCAATGCACCACTTTTCTGCTTCATACTATGCTTAAGGCTTTTATAGGGCCACGTTTTACACAGGCAGGTAGCAATAGGACAAGAGGGAATAGTCTAAAACTAAAAGGAGAGAGATCTAGATTAAATCTAAGGAGAAATTCTTTACTGAGAGAATGGTCAGACACTGAGAACTGGTTGCCCAGAGCAACTGTGGATGTCCCATCCCTGGAGGTGCTCAAGGCCAGGCTGGATGGGGCTTTCAGCTACCTGGAATAGTGGAATGTGTCCCTGCCCACAGCAGGGGGATTGGAACAAGAAGATCCTTTAGGTGCCTTCCAACCAAAGCCATTCTGTGATTCTAGAGTGTATATTATATCACTTACATGCTGAATTGGGACTGCAGATCTATTCTACCTAGTGACCCCATCCTTAGCACTGATCTCCAGAGCTCAATGCTATTGATAAATCCCCATAGCATGTTCACAGCCTGACTGGGCTAAATTCAAATTTAAACAGTTCCATCTCTGATTTCTTCAAAATTTCCCTATATTTATACTTCTATGAACACGATTTTTTTGCTCACCTTAGACATAGTTTCCCAATAATCAGCTTTAATCAATTCTAAAAAGTCAGTGATATTGTAGCAGGCAACAAAGTAATCAGAAAACCCCTAAAATTTAAAAATCTGTTTGGTATGTTATTGGTACAAAGAAACAAGCTGAAATGCTCTGAAGGCTGGAAGGATACAAGCCAGCAGCTGCAGAAAAGGAGCTCATAAGATCTCCTGAGGATCCCCCAGATGCCAGGGGTGAGCAGAACACTGGTCAAGGATGTCAGGCTGGAGACAGAGGCTCAGCACACAGCAAACAGGCTCCGAGACCCACAGGGCAAACCACAGAGATTGCTGCCAGGTCTTACAAGGAGGGCCACTGAGATGCTCCTTCCCCTGCAGAAGCTCTGTTCTTCCTGTATCTCCTGACTATGAAGAAGAAAAGGGCACTCTGTGCTGCTGTTAGCCCAAACCATGCACATGCTGCACACAAGACAGCTGCTGAGGGCACGCAGAATTCATAGGTCAGTCTCTTCACTGCTGAAGACATAAATTTAAGTCTCTCCCTCTGTAACAGGGCTAGTTATAATGACACTCAAGGAAATACAATTGTCTTTGAGGTCTCCACTCCTCTGCCAAATTTAATTGCAACTTATCTACACAATCTAAAGCTATTAGAAAAGCATGACAATGAACATAGACTGCAAAACACTTGTAAGCCCTGTTTTCATAGGTCAATAGGAAAACCATACAATTCTGAAGGATATTTTAATATTTAATATATATAAAATAGTGTTTACCCATTCACATTCAGTTTTTATGGATACTGATATTGTTACCTTCAAGCATTCAAAAATATCAGTCAGACCCACACTCCTCGGAACACCCTCATTTAATAATTGGGATTTTTTAAATTGTGTCTCATGTTGATAAATGTATGTAGGTTTCTAGCTTTCAACTTCTGTGGAAGTGGGATTTAAAACTTCAGAATTGCTAGAAACAAAGCTCAGAGTAGATGATCTAAATTTAACCTTGAGTGATATTATGACCATGCACAAGAGCCAGTGACACTAATCAAATTTAAGTGATTGGACAATGCCAGTTTAAACCACAACTTCAGCCATCAGCTTCAGACTTTTCCTAATTCTCAAAAACTGAAAAAATGGACTTGTTAGTCCCATGCATAGCAATCTTATCCAACACAGCAGGAACAGAGCACAGGCCCATTCAATTAAATGTGTTTATCTGAATAAATCTGCAACTGACTTAGAAAAAAAAGTGAAGTATCCAATATGCCCCACAATGCAGTTTTTGTTGTATAAACTCAGATTGCACTATCTTGCTGCCAGTAAAGTCTCTCAGTGTTTTAGCACAATCTAGATTATAAAATAGGGAAAAGGCATGCAAAATGGTTATACGTGATTTTTTTGCATTCTTGTTTTCTGAAGATACATACTTCTAACAAAATAAGTTATCTTCAAAAATCCATACACCTTATGTATTAGATATTGATTATTCCATTCTTTAAATGACCCAGTACTAAAAATATAAATTTTCTTACCTTTGCAATAATTACTTCTTTTTTCAAAATCTTCATAGCATAGTATTTGCCACTAGCCTTCTCTCGGACCAGGATAACTTTGCCAAACGTGCCTTTGCCCAGTAGTTTTAAGTAGTCAAAATCATTCATTGTCTATAAGGAACAAAGAACAAGGATTAGCAAGACTTAGGTTATCCAGTTCCAATATATAACCAAACCCTGTTACCGATAAAACAAGAACAGTTTACAAAAATAGGCCCAATTCTGTGCTAGAGTTTGTGATCACAGAATTGTTCAGGTTGAGAAAGACCTTTAAGATCATCAAGTGCTGCTGTTAACCCAACGCTACCAAGTCTGCCACTAAACGCAGGTCCCTAAATGCCACATCTACATTTCTTCTAAATAGCTACAGGGATGGTGACTCTGCCACTTCCCTGGGCAGCCTGTTTCAATGCTTGACAACTCTTTCAATGAATAAATTTTTCCTAATATCCACTCTAAACCTCTCCTGAAGCAACTTGAGGCCACTTTCTTTCATTCTTACTTGGGAAAAGAGATCAATCCGCCTCCTCTTGCTATACCCTCCCTTCAGGCAGTTGTAGAGAACAATAAGGTCCTCTCTGAGACTCTTTCTCAAGGCTAAGCATCCCCAGTTCCCTCAGCTGCTCCTCATAAGACTTTGCCCTGGACGCTTCACCAGCCCCGCTGCCCCCCTCTAGACACACTACAGCATTGATCAGATCACTGAACCTTCCCCCTTCAATTATGGGGGTTTCATTCTCCTTCCTCTCCCTGTCTTCCAGTCTGGGGAGGGGCTGAGTGCCCACACAACACTGCTCTTGCTGCTTTTCTCCAAGGCAAAGAAGGCAGCTAGCTGCTGTCATTAAACCAGCAGGACAAATCATTCAGTAGTATTAATATAATGCTCAAAAGCCAAGTACTGCACACACTTTTATTTTTATAAAGCACACACAGGACAAAGCCTTAGCCTAAAGCAGCGTTTCAAGAATGCACCACATTTAAGAAAGTTCATCAATGCCTGCATTACCAGGGACACACAAACATGGTGTATCAGTAGGTTTTGCATAACACCAACTACTGCGCTGATGGCTTTTTTGAAACATACACAATCCTAACTGAAATGTTGTACCTATAAGACTTTACAGCAGTCTTTCCATTACAATTAGACTTTTAAAAATTTCAGTACAAATTACAATTACATGGTATTTCCATTAATCAATCCGGCTCTGAAAAGGAGGAGGTGGCAAGTTTTCAACTTTCCTGTGACTCTGCTACTGCCCTAGTTTTGCAGGTTAAACACAGTACATCCAAGAGCTGGTTCCATCTACAGACAAATCGAGTCTCGTAGGTTTATCAGCTCAACTGGCATGCCACACATGGTAAGAGAATGACCAGATGATCTCAGATCCCAAAGCAGTACAGCCACTTTCTGGAGCCCAAAGTTTTGGTCAATAATCCTCTTACTTTTACAAGTTCACGTCACAGCCAGTTCAGAAGCATCAACTCCATGGTCCATGCAAAGATGAGGATATAGAGAAAAAACAAAACAGTACTGAGAACACAGTGAGCGCACAGGGCTGCCTTGAACTGACAGCAGAATTTACTTGGCCAATCACTGTGTGCTTCTACAGCACATCTTTCATTGTGCTGTGTTAGTGGCTTGGTTGCAGCACCACAAAAACATTGAGTTTTGCAACTGGAGAAAAGCAGCTACAAATTCTGAAAGGAAATACACTCACCTAGTCTTGTTATAGCACTGCCCCACAAAATCAGTGACCTTTCTTCCTTTGTGAAAAGCACACCTCAAAAAAAGGTGTGCTTTTCACAAAGGAAGAAAAAAAAATTAAAGAGTAATTATACTCTGAGTCTCAGTATTGATAAGTTAAATGTACTTAATCCTATTTTGTGAGAGAAAAAGATCATCCCTTATCTTTCAGGCATCTTCTCAGTGCCTCTTTCTATCTCTAGTCGTGGCCTCAGGCAGTTGTGTTGAATACTGCTGTTCTGGATAAACTTGTACATGTATTTTCCACAAGAGAATTTGTACTTTCCTTATCTCTACCAGAAATACCACTTAACACTGCCTACATGTTTCACACACATTCCAGGTGTAGAGTCATTGGGCATATCCCTGGTGAGTGACCACAAATAGCAGCAGCAAAATATATTCACTTGTATGAGAGAAAAAGGGGCAAAACCACCTTCTGAAATTATTTATTCCTTTAAGCTCAAGTGCATGATACTATTGCTGTGGATCTGAATTTACTGGTGACAAACTCTGAAAGAAATTTATGCAGTTGTTCACTCAGAGGCAGTTTGTAATGTGCTCACATACGAGGTTGAACTGAAGTTCCATCAACCACATCAATGCACAATTCCTCAGCTTTTAAGTGTTCAACCTGCAACTTCAAAGCTGCAAAAGGTCTTCAACACTCTATTTAACACCTGGATACCTGGGTGTTTCAAAGCTTCATTAAGAAGAAGGTGCTTCCCATATATCAATTCTAGCTGTATCAATAGGAATTAAATCTTTTCCCCATCTAACTGTTGATTGGTAGCTTCTAAGCAAACTAACCTTGATGCTCACACAAACATTTTGCAGTGACAGATCTTGCTTTGCTGCCCAAACCACCTCACATGAAGAGGCACAAAACAGCATTTATCCCAGCAAGAAATATGGGTAACAGAGATTTCAAAGGCTCAGTAAAATTTTTACCTAAAGCAAACTCATTTTACACAACTGAGTGTAAAGTTGAAGTTTATTACTACAGACAAATCCTTGAAGAGTCAACTTTTCCAAAACCTACTCTAATGTATGATAACTTGCAGAGCATGATGTAGCATGTGAAGCTGTGATCACTACACTTGTGTGGCTCCTTGTTTTCAACCAACTAAAGGTAAGACTTCTCAATTATCACTTTCAGTTCAGTGCTTTGGGAAGTCAGGTTACCTACTCCATGGTTCTGTGACAACCGTCAAGCAGAAAACAATTGCCTTTGAGCAAAAGCAGTGAATACTGACAAAAACCAAAAAAATTGAAAAATTAAAAATGCATTCAAAACACAATTCAGGCAGAAGAAGAGTAATTTTGGGCAGAATCCTTCAGTCATAAGCTATCGTGCTCCCTCACAAACAATGGCTGACAGCTTTACTGATAAAAAATACTGAGCTGTGACTGAGTGACTGTGAGCTGAGTGACTGTAACAACCTATCCTTTTAACAAACACAAATTTATGAGATCACATGCAGCCTTAGAGGAATAACTTCTCCAACATTTCTGATTTTCTCTAAGACACTGGAATTAGAGAGTGACCATCAGAGTCTGAATAAAACCAGTCAGAAAGACTGCCCTTTGCCCATACACAGAAGGAGGATCTTGGCTCAACTGATCACAGACATGAATTTGACACTTAGGGCAGCAAGTCAGTCAAACTGAAAGACTGATTTGCCCAAAATTTGCTTACATAATGTTCAGCAAAGCAGTCATGAATCTAGATGCAAGCTCAGTGAAAACAAGTTAAAAATATATGTATATTTATAAGGGAAAGGTAATAGGTTTGCAGGATTTTGAGCCATGGCTTAGCAGCACATTATGGCGGTAGTGTTAGTTCTAAGAATAAAGTCTCCTGATGCTCTCATTCCTTAGAAGCTTAGCAGAAGGCTTAGAGATGATACGCAGTGCAGGGTAACTCAAAAAGTCTGCCAAAGAACACAAGACCTTGGGAGATAAAAACACAGATGCCATAGCTAGGGGTGTACTGAAAACTGGTGGAAAAATGGAAATACTTCCTAAACCTGAAGGAAGATGGTAACTTTGGAGGCTCCCGTAAGATTGGATTCTTTCTCCTTCATGATTTTCCCTAGGTTTTCATTCCTACTGTATTCCAAGTTTTGAATCTTTTCTTCATTACATTACTTTTAGGCTTCCTCTGAAAAATCTGTTCTTTATTCATCCTGCATCCTGCAAATCAAATTTGTAAACAAAGAAAAAGTAATGAAGCCACAGGAGACTGAATTAACCAAAAAAACATGATGTTCAGCTTTCTATAAAACCCTTTTATTCCCCTAAGGAAATATCTGTTGACCATCTAAACACACCATCCCCTATGGATGATCTGCTCAAGAAATACACCCTAATGTAGGTGTTGAAAATTCCTTCCAAAGAAACTAACTTTTTTTTTTCATTCCTGATGTGCACAGTTACTAGGAGTTTACATCTGATTTCCTCAGGGAAAAACACTACTAAGAAGTAATAGTACAGCAAGAAGTAAAAGTAGTTTGCTAAGAATTTTGAGTATTACAAATTTTAGTGATGTGGAAAACTTGAATTGCACATTGACACCATTTTAAAAAATTGGGGAAAAGAAGAGGTGCTTCTGGTTCTTCCAGCTAATCTAAGCAGGGATGTAGCTGTCATGTTTATTCAAATCAAGTTTCACATCCTAAAGGCTGTTTGCTTTTCGCTACCTTTTCAGAGAAAAACAGGCCCAACTCCTCTCTGTCTTGTCTCTTAATCTGATTATGCTCTTCTACTCATATGTATACCATCTGGTGCATGCACAAGCAAAATTCACTGGGCTTAGATATAAAATCAGGTGACAAAACAAGCTTTTGTCAAAAAAGGACACATTGTGTAAAAATCCCTGAAAGGAAAGAAATTCAATAAAAAAAAAATCAATAAAAATGCATTAATTCATTATAAGTGAAATGGTTCTGATTACATTAACAACTATGAAAGCTTAAACAACAGCTTTTCAGAGACATTTCTACAAAACAGAAACAGTTTTTAAAAGACCTATTTTTCACAATCCAATGAAGTTGGAGGCATTGGCAATTCCCTGTCATAATGGTCACTTCATATTTTTCATT
This sequence comes from Emberiza elegans, assembly GCA_024865655.1. Lineage (NCBI taxonomy): Eukaryota > Metazoa > Chordata > Aves > Passeriformes > Fringillidae > Emberiza > Emberiza elegans. The sequence continues at coordinate 17,720,747 of JALJVW010002597.1, read as the reverse complement.
CCAAAAATTTCTGAGCATCTTTCACTAACATCTTCCAACAGATAGAAATCTACTGTGGGATTCTGAGTTTGGGCTCTATTGTGTCTATTTTTTCTCTTTTTTTTACTTTATTACCTTTTTATTTATCTTTTTTTTTTCTAGTTCTGTTATTTTGTTCTGTTATTAGATGTTGAATATCAACATTCTTCATTTCACCTTTGTTTTATAGAGTTTGCTTTTTGCTGCCAAAGCCATTAAATATTTGCTTTTGGTTGCCAAAGCCATTAATTTTCCATAGCCCTGCCCATACACAGTCCCAGCATATTATTGCAGTATTTCTTAAAGCACAAGTGTCAAGACAGAAACAAAACTGATCCTCCTACCCCTGTTCCCACAACCTCTTTTGTTGAATAGGAAAACACACTGCCCTGTGAACAAGGAGAGCACATTCCAGATGAACTACTTGTATCAGACAGCATTAATTTTGACACCTGGAAAACGAGTGTTGTTATACAGTGGTTTTGTACTCCACTAAGAAGATACACAGGCCTGGAACAGTGCTCAGATCTTTAACAGAGCAGACCCAAATCCCTTCTACATAATCACACTGCCTCTCACAAGGCTGACACATCTTAAACACTGCCCCTGTCTTGCTGCCACTTATATTTTACCCTGGAGCACAGTCATTAAATATCCATTCCATCAGGCTAAAGGCTTAAAGTCAGCCCGACAATATATATTCAGAATATTGTTACAGCTCTATATAATTGATTTTTCCTTTTTCTATAGTAGACAACTGTTAGTAATTTGCATACAATGAAACTGCATAAAAGAACTCTGTTTGGACTGCAAACTCAAGTTCTTAAAAATTAGGACATGATAGAACTAAAGTTACCTATGGCATCTCTTTTATATTCTGAAGGGTATAGCTCTCAGTCCTGACTTTTCTACTTGCTTCATGTGGCACAGCAAACAAACCACACCCTATTAGTAAACAGAGAAATGTTCACCATTTCTTGTATTGTTCATCACTCAAAGGCATTCAGTTATGTGAGCCATAAGACTGTTTTGCTCTGTCAGCAGACTTATATTTAGTTTTCTACAGGTTTTACTTCTAGCTAGAAAAAGTAAATCCAGTCCTATGTAAACTGGTGATTATTTTTTCACGCAATTTCAGTGAATTTCTTGAGTCGTGTCAACTCTGTATAGTAAATGAGAGACATGAGTTTGAGTAGTCCATACAGGACAAAATGGAGATACATAAGCAAACTTTGAGTGGTATCAGATCTTTAAAACATGTTCTTGGTTGTGTGTTTAACCTGCTGACTCTGGAGATCCAACCACAAGTATGTTACAAGCAGCGATGTACATATTCCTATTTACACCAAAAGCTGTAAAGGACCGCAGAAAAACGAAATGCTGTTTTCTCTTACTTCATTGATAACTAAAGCAAAGTTATTTCCCAAGGTAGAAAAACCCAAGGTCATTAAAAGCCAGATCCTGCTAGCCTTTCTCATGCAAATTACCTGGGTATATGTACTGGGTATTATTTGCATGAGAAAAGGGACAAAAGTACTTGTCTAAAGAAAATATTTTTTTACCATACTTCTAAAATAGCAAACAAACAAAAGGATGAAATAATAGTCAAACAACAAGAAGAATGTTAGCATGTGCCTGAATGAACTTTGCTTTTCAGCAGTGCCGTATCACCTTAACCAATAAACAAAACTAGAGCAGTTCAGCTTTATTGAAATAAATAAGTACTCTGATCTTATATTACACTGAAATTTATGTTGAAATACTATTCCCTGCATTTTGCTTTACCCAACTAGACCATTCTCAAAAGTTATTTTTAAGGTCATTACCTTTCTTTTATGATGGGTTGTTGAAGCATCCATCTCTTCTTCTCCTATATTGTCTATCTGAGAAGTTGGACTACAGTTCATCCTCTCCTCTTCTTGTCTTTGAAGTCTGTCTGCTACAGCCTGGATTGCTTCTGTCCATTCTTCCCTATCATGAACAAGCCAACACCTCTATTAGAAACTCATAAAATATATTGCATAGTTCATAAAGTTTCTCTCATGCTACATTGCTTCAATGTTCAATTCTTATGTTACACAGCAGAAGACTCATAATTGATTAAATCACTTCAATTTCCTTCCAAATCCTGCATTTTCTTAAATGGGGTGAAGTTGACCAGAAAGGATCACTATATGGGTAACTTCAAGAATTAGCAGCTTCTGATTCTTTAAGTATTAGGGGAAACTTGAAAACACTCGTTCCAGGTACAATACACCTGTGAGCACAGGATGTCAGCTCTTATGCTATAGTATCCCATAATAGTAATTTGCTATTTTAAGAGAGTTTTTTGCATTACCCCTCCCTTCAAGACATTTTCACAGGAAAAGAAAATAAGATTTATTAAACCATATCATATGTTCAAGTCTTTGTCTCTCTCCTCTTAAAACTCAACTTACAGGCTTTTTTGCAAATTTCCCTCAAAAAAAGACGCTCAAAGATCCTAAATTCCTACAAGCATCCTAAAAACCTGTGGCTGCACTGAGGGGCAGGACCAAATGATGGTTTCTGTGGAGGGACAAGCAGGGCCAGCAGAGCAGCACAGGCACACCAGGCAGCCCTTGAGCAGGTCACAGCCCCACACCAAGCACGCTACCCGCTGCCTCTTGCTCAGCCAGAAAGGAATATGGGTATTTACTACTGAACGCAGTGTGAGCTACTACACTGCACAGAAAATAGATAGGGTGGAGACACAGTACCAAGGTAGAATAAAAAAAAACTCTAAGTGAAACAACAGGAAAAGCAAAGTTGTTGGTTATTTACTGATACAAAAAATGATAGCCAGATCATAGTACTGGTCTCAAAAGGACAGATGTCCACAGCGGGAAGATTCAGTGCATCTAATCGTAGACAGAGTATGGAAAATTTGAGTGCATTATCCCATATCTCCTCCATTCATTAAAAAACTTTTTGGTGCATTAAAAAGTTAATTCTTAAGCATTTGTGAATGTTTACCGAAACAAGAAAAACTAATAAGCCAACATAAAATAAATTATAATAAGCATGCTGCTTTCTGTGCCAAAAGAAAGAAGCACATTAGGAGGAGTAAGACAGCAAGGCTGGAAATATTTCAATCCAGGCTTTGGATGTTCAAAATTTAACACTTCAGAGACATATCATGACATAGTTTTGGCTTATTTGAACACACTCATCCCACCTACTCACAGGCAACTCTTCTTACTCTAGTTATGAGCTCAGATAATATTTTACAAAAGCTGAGTTAAAAATCTTTAACTAACTGCTCAGAATGTCACAGTTCCAAGTGCTGATTGCTGTGCAGGCCCAGCAGAGACTCTCCTGAGGCTTCTGCAAAAGGATTGCAAAAAGGAAAACAAGAATAAATCCCTCACCGTTCCTCTGGAGTGTCTACATGGAACGTCCTCTCTATGACAGTGGTCCACTGAAGACATCTGATAATGAATGTGTTCGGCTTTGGTCGCTCTGTTTTCATTAGCTGACATTCTAGACAAATACATGACATTGCCTTTTTTATATATTGCCAGTTAATGGGTGAAAAGCAAATAAAATCACTTAGATGAAATTCATTCAGCTTATGTATTCCCATTCAGGATCTATCCAGCACACAGGGAAATACAGAACAGCAATACAACCACAGGTTAGAATAAAAGGTAGTAGGTAACAATAAAGCAGGTGAAGAAAGCAGTCAGAGGAATTGATGGAATTTGTATCATTGTCCATATAAAAGTGCCATCTCCATTTGTTAACTTGGTCTGTGTTATGAGGCTAAGAAGAATATTAGATCCTGGATTGCTATAGCATGCCAAGGAAACAGCAGTAGCCACTGGCATATTTTTCCATCTGCACCCAGCAGGAGGAATATGACATTTTCCCTTCAATGGTAACCATGTCACAATTACTGATAGTACTGTCACTTCAGGGTAAGGTTTATTATAAAATAGCCTAAGAAAATTCAGATGTTTAAATTAGTCTGATTATTAAATATAGAACAACCCCACACACACCACCAGTGGGGCTGCCCCAGGAAATGATCTAATTCTCTTTGTGCCCTAGGGCAGAATCAGATCTACCTATAATATTTCTCGTAAGTATTTCTCTACACCCTTTCTAAAATCCCCCAAAAGCACTCATTTCAAAACCCCTGTAAGTAAACTATTCTATCCAACTATAAATAAACTATTTTTATTGCTGTGAGATTTTTCCTAGGATTTAATGCAACTTTTCCTATAATTTCAGCATACTATTTCTTGTCCTTTTGACTAAATTACTTCATCTTTCCAGCAGCTGTCCCTTTTAGACATTTGAACACTGCTTTTTCTCTCTTCAGTCTTCTTTAAGTCAGTTCAGTCAATGTGTCCCTCACCACCTGTGCTTTCAGATCCAAGATCTTCCTTTTTCCACAACTCCAGACATATTACAGACCACCTATTACTCCTTTGTGGCAGGACCACAATGCTGGCAATTCAGGCAACGGTTCAGTGTTGCTGTGTATCAGTTCTACGATGCTGCACCAAACATTACAGCTGCAAAACTCTGACAAACTAAAACTCCTTATTCATGCAAATACATTTAAACATTTTTGAGAAGTTAAGGTTACTCTGTCAAAAGTGTTACTCGTTTTCCTGCAGCTACCACAGCGTAGACACAAACCATCACATCTCATGTCTGGAATATTATCACTTGTTCAAAGCTGATCCAGATCAAATATGTGCGTGCGATCTAAAATGATTCATCAAGTTCACAAATCAATCAATAATGATATGGTAAATGAATTCCTGTTCACCTACAATCTGCTGTAACTTCTTTTTGATATAGCTACCACCTACCAGTTGACCCACACCTTTTCTTATGCAGCTTACTATTCTTTATTCCAGTTAATGTCAACGCTTTGCAGAAGTCATATGACATGCACCACTTAACAAGGCATGCTTTCCTTTCACAGAAATAAATTATTTTGGCTTGACATATTTTCTCTTGACAAATTCAGGATCCTGAAACCTCAACTATCATCTACTGTAATTTTTTTATTTGAAAAAACAAAGAAGTGTGGAAGTGGTATTGTCTATCAACAGTATTTTTTTCTGCAGCTTAGCAGAACACCTCAGAAGCTTGACAGACACAGGTATGAGAAACAAAAGGAGTGAATATTGTCCTGTGCACATGTGTATTTCTTGATGAGCAAACTTATATATTCACCATACATCTACAAATTATTATGTAAGTCAGACTGCTCACTGTCAGGAACAGAGATGACATTCCATTTAACAAACATTTCATTGAAAATGAGAAACAGTAGTTCACCCTCATTGCGTACACACGCTCTGCTAGGTCTTGGATGGAATGAGAACCAACCTCAACATGCAGAAGAAAGATCTACAGCAGGATGGACACAGGAAGACGAGTTCCAAAAGTTGGAAGGGAAACAAGGCAGACAGAAGCATGATGAAGTAGAGCTGCTTAGGTACCTAACCAGGGTTGTAGCCCAGTGCAATTATCCATGAAATCAAAGAAATCCCCGTCCTCAGGGGTATGGGTGAAGTCCAGCTACGATCACAGTGACAGTGAAGGAATGGTTAACAGGCTTTTTTTTTTTACTCCCTCAGCTGAAGTTCCAAGGAACATGTGGGGCTACCTTCCTAGCAGAAGAGACTAGAAGCATTGTCTGCTCTAAGATTATCTCATCTTGCTCCTGACAAAACCATCCTCTCATCTTTAATCCTATCACACTTCAATCATGCAGGCTGAAATTTTCTTTACTGGGTGTCTGCCTAAAGCTGCACACTGCTGGAAAATGCTGCTTTTTGGAGAAGAGACTTAAAACTTGGCAAATCAAGACCTTTGATATCCTTTTAGTATTCCTGTGAAAATGTAAGGCATCTGGCCACACTACATGTGGGAGGGATAAGTGTGGGAGGAGGGTAAAAAATTACAGTAACAATTACTAAAGCATAAAATCATTGAAAGTCTAGGCATTGAGTATAATCCAGAGACTACAGCTATCTACTGCTTCTCCACATGCTAAAAAATTGAAAGCATTTCACTTATATTCATAATGCCTTACCCTCTTCTTCAGACAGTATGACAAAGAAAGTACCTCACTGAGGCAAAATCCAATGGAGAAAGATGGCATACAGCAAGTTATTTACAGGAGAGCTGTTATGAACAAAAGACGAGGGAATAAAGGGAGGAAAGTGGTAATAGGACAGGAAAAAGACGGGAACTTATATGAGAAAGAAAAGTATGGGGATAGCTAGAATATAGCCAGACTAGAGTACCTAGTTTAGAGGAAGAAAAGTGAAAAAAGCTGCCAGGGAGAAACATGAGCTGACTCTGTTAAGACAGTCTGAAGGAAAAAAGGTACAGAGACAAACCTGCAGAAAAATCTGCACCAATCAAAAAGCACATCCTCTCCAATGCCTCTGATGCAACTGAAGATTTTTAAATTCCACCATTTATTTTCTCTTTATCAATATATATAAATATGCATACATTTAAGTTGCATTATTTAAGTTTTCTAACTCATGTATTAAAAAATTGAACTAATAGAATTACATCTGCTTTTGTCCAAATGCTATGTATAATATAGTCTTCACCTATAAATGTATAAAATATAATATATATAGCATAGTATATGTAATATATATTGTATATAGAATATAATATATAGTTATATATTATAGTTATAGTATATTATATATAGCATATATAGTATATAATATATATTATATAATAGACATATAGTATATATAATATACTATAAAAGTATAATAAATATATACATTGGTATGTATTTTAAGTAAATTTGTATCTAATATACTACTATAATCTAATGTATATTAATTTATACATTAAATTTTTAAGTCAACCCTCAAAGTGATTATGCACATTATTAACAAGAAAAAAATATTTATTAACAATATAAGTAATAATGAAACATTATTACAAAAAAATCTGATTTTTCATTATAGATGAATAATTAAATCAGTGAAAGGTACTAAAAACCTTAAAAATTGAAAATGGTACAGAAAACAAAAAAAACTCCAGACAAATAACCCCCAAGAATGCCATTTCACTATAACTGGAGGAAATTATTGGAAAATAAATTTTAGGAAAACTTAATTAGTTTCGGTAATATTCCGTTACAAGTAGCTAAAGGTTTGATTTCCTCGTAGAAGTTTAAAATTGAATACATTCATATCCATCCCTTATGAAGCAAAAAGGGTTTCAGAAAGAAGTGGAGGACCAGTGTATTCCCAAAAGAGGTGTACTACCCATTCTTCTCAAGTAGGTAAAAATAACTTCAGTCTGCTCATATTTAATAGCCCCACATGCTTCATGTGCTGCTGTACACAAATGTATGGGCTGAACAGTATTCCTGCCCTGACTGCAACATGAATAAAAATTTGTCTGTGAATATCTTTCACCTTCTACTAGGGGAAAGAAATTTATTAAGATGAATAAGTGCTGTAATACACAGTTACTGCTAATTACCAAAATATTTTTCTACTAATTAGTGGAAAAAGCATAGTAGTTTAAGACTGAGTGAATAGTTTGGAAAATACAAAAGCACAGAAGAAAGAGTGAAACTGGCTACTGAGAGCTGGCTCCGAATGCTCGAGTGATAGTTGGGTCATTACCAAGAGTAGAGAACATTCTACCATAATGTCTTCAAGTTTGCTACTATACATAAACATATGTAATTAAAGGACTGAATCTCAACTCAAAACAGTTGGAAGTCTAAATTATCATTCAAAAAGATGAGTAAGCCAGTAAACAGACAGACTCAACTTTGTGTTCTTGTATGCTAGCCATCTACAACTTGAAATTACACATTTTATTCCTAAAGCTTTCTGTCTTCCTGGGATGAAACCTCGGTCATGAGAACTTTTCCTTTAATATTAGAGGGGAGGAAATACCTTGGGGCAGAACACTTGCTGCTTGTTCAAAGCAGCAAAATACAAAAACAGTAACAGGGAATGACAACTCTGTTCCGACAAGTGCATAGCACTCCTTTGGCCATTTTTGGATGCATACCAAAAATGGAAAAAAAATCAAAACAGTAAAAAGAAATGCAATGGATGTTTCTCAATTATTGAAATTATCCTTTTAAAAAACAAAACAAGTCAGGTACATACCAGACGTTAACTTTTGTCTTCATATCAACAACCAACCTGACAATTCTAAAATGCTAGACCATCTTTTTCAAATAACTGCTACTGTCTAAATTAAGTAGTTATGCTAGTTAAACTCTCCTGAGCAACTCTAACTACAAACTGTATTTCAAAACGTTCTGTTTACTTTACACCATTCTGAACCACAGATGACAAAGTTTGCTTGAAGCTGTAATTACTCTGCAAAGCTGGGAAGCCAATTAGAGGGCCTGAAACCTGCCAGTTCCAAAAAAAAAAAAAAAAGCACAGATCATCTGTTCAGATTTTATTAAAAAGTTTAAAGTTTGAATTCTATAACTTTAACTGTATAATCACCAGCATTCTTTTCCTAAATGCAGTCATTCATCATTAAAAAAAAGAACACTAATACCATTTTATTATTTCATATATGAAAGGTTTCAACTTCAGCAGAATGTGTTGATATGGCTAGACAGGAATGCTAAACATTCAAGCAGCCATAAAAAATTGTACTAAAAAATGAACAGAAGGTTGCATATCTGAGAAATTATTTCTAATACAGACAATACAGACTGAGTTTTAGCACAGAGGATAAGTTCCCATGACTATCAAATTGTATTAAAAAAATAGTATCAAGCCACTCCTTGCATTATTTATAATGTTTGCACTTTTTAACATATAGGGAGAGTGTGGTCTTCACACAGATATGTATGTCTCTATGTATCTATCTATTTGCATAATAATTATATCTTGATTTCTTATTTTTCTCTTGGTTTTTCCTTTACAAGATAAACAATTTTGTCTCAAGTTTTGCCTATTTAATTGCTAATCTAATTTTTCTTTCTCATATCAAAATGTAATCAACACACTCCTTAAAAAGACCTTTTTCTGTTGTTGCTACTCTGCAGTCCCAATCCACACTTCTCTGATGACCTTTTTTGTTAGACAAATAGTAGACAACTAGCAGAACTAATAGATTATTTTCATAACACAGAGGCAAATACACAGGTTTTTGCTCATACATACATGAAAATCCATGAATTTTACAAACAGGAACAAACATATGTGTGTACCCATACACAGACCCTTAGCTTGGTCCCCCTTTTGATTCTCCCACTTGTTTACCCACTCCCCAAGAGAAATCTGCTTCTCTGAGGCTTTCCAGAAGGCTTTGTTCCTTCTTACTATCTTATCTAGGGGAGTATCACCCTAAACCTAAATTTGGTCACACAGATTTATGTGAACAATTCAATATCTCTTATTTTATCCAAACAAATACAGTTTTACCTTAAAAATGCTATTCCCAAAACTGTTCATAAGAGATTGGTTTTGTCCATTGTTCCCTTGACCACATCACCCTCTTTTGGGCATTTCCCATTTTTTATCCAGCTCTATCACATCAAATATAGGTAGCTGTTCAATACTGTCTGTCCTCACAGCCTGCTCTCATCCTTGTTATCATTTTTTAATTCAGTATCAAAATGCCACCCCATCCCTTTACTGTTAAAATTTCATCATCAGTTCTCTAAAGCATTTCTAATTTCTGTTTGTCATACTAGTTCTCTTTAAAATCCTCCTTAAAACTCTCCTTCACCATGCATTTAAAAACAGGAGGGAGGGAAGGAGGGAGGAAGAAAAGAAGGGAGATGAGAGTAGAAATCTAACCTTGACAATGGATTAGTTGTTGATGTGCTGAGACCACTGCCTGTACTACAGGCTAATACTGTCTCATAGTTTTCTCATACTCCCCCCATCTGTTTGCATCCATCTGCTGTCACTTGTTTTATATTTGGAATTTTAGTATTTTGGAGCAGGGACTGACTTTTTGTTCTGTATGGGTAAAAATCCCACTACTGTGGGGCTTGGCTCATAGCAAGTACTTATATGTGCTTTGATAATATAACAACAAATTTGACCAAAAAACTCCGTAATTACATTCCTTGAAGATGTAAAAGATCAAACTTTGTGCAGTTCATCATGCTGCAAAGTCTTTTATTTCCAATACTTCAAAAAGTACCAAGGTAGCATCTATGTCTTTGTGCCACTATAACCAGTTTCTCATTTGCCCCTTCATGCAAAGAGGAGAATGGAAATAGAATAATTCTGCATGGGCTTTGCCTGGGCTTCACTTTGCTTTAATGGAAGACAGTAAAATTATTTGTCCTTCTCTGTTTTTCATGCAAACACTCCAGTTTTATTTAAGCAGCTGGGTATAATCACCCTGGTATAAAAACTTTTAGGTCTGGCTACAAACTTCTAAGTCAAAAGGACAGGATACCAGCTATACCACCTAGAGAGCATTCATAAAGCAATTTTAAACACTCCCAAACATTTCTCCAACCAACAGAGATGGAAATATTTCCTATACATGATAGATTTGAGTTTGAATTTCCATAGATGTAATTGCAAATGCAGTATATAACACGTATATTGATTTTTTTCTCTCCACAAGTATTTTCAATATTGAATGAACATTACTTATTCAATTCTACTACTATAACTTTGGAATCAAACTCACACTTTAAGTACAGTTATATCTTATCTCTGGGTTCATGCAATCCAGTACGGTAACTTTTTAATAATTTTTAAATTTTTAAAAATGGACTTAAATGTCATTGAAAAGTTATTTATGGAGTTGCACACAAGGTCGTGTCTAATGCCAAAGTATTTTGATACATTAATTAATCTCACTTACAACAAACGTACATATTTCCCTACCCACTTCTTTAAAAAATGTCTTCAGAATTCTTTAAATCCTAACATTTTCCCCAAAAAGCCTTGCAATTTTCCTGTTTTGAAAATTTTTAGATCCTAAAAACAATAAAATCTTGTCTCTGGCCAACTGAAAAGTTAAGACTAGGAAAAAGTAGCACAGATTCTCCATTTAGAATAGCCAAGGTTCTTGATAATCACTTCCACAGAGAAAATAAAAATAAAATAAAGTTTATAAAAGGTTACCTTTTCGTGGTAATAATATAAAAATAAACTGCCTTTTATTTTTAAGGACAATAAAAATGCTAGCTGTACCAGAATGCTTAGAAAGCATTATCTTTCAAGACAGGAAAAAAGTTTCAGGTGACATCATTTTTGGCCAAGGTTCAAAGGATACTGTGAAGGGATACAGCTCTTCCCAATTATTCCCCATGTAAAGATCAAAATGAAGGCAAAGGGCCAATTCTTAGAGACACTTCATCCCAAATGTGCTGTGTGATTACCTACACACTCACTGTGCATGTGAGAAGTTGGGGTTTTTTTAAATCAGTGAAGTCACAAATCTTCCTCAAGTAGAACTGAAGCAGAATTCTTCCCCACTCTGCTTTCCCAAATAATGCTGACAATCAAAGACCAAAGTGGTTTACATAAAGCAGTGTTTATTCCACTTATCCAGCGGTGGGCCAGTTGAAAACAGCATTATGAGGCCATGTTGGTTTTTTTGAGGGGGTGGGAGGGCATTGAGGAAATACATCCTGTTACCCAGAGTATTAGTTTTGTTCTCAAAGAAGCATAATGGCGTTTTAAAATACAGGACTTTTTTATCAGGCCTTTGCCTGTACAGAGAAGTCATACCAACTGAATCCAAAATGATTTTTAAACTGGTTCTGACTGCATAAATGCCTAAGCAAAAGCAATTTAAATTAACATATTTTATTTTGCAGTTGAAGTGGGCTAGGAATGCACACCCACTCAGTTACCATGACTCAGTCAATCAAGAGTATCTGCACAAGCTACAGCAGTTTGATTACTTGCAACTGCTCCTGTCTACCTGAAAAGAGCTGAACTGATCTTGAACCAGACAATTCCAGTAAGCTCACACCTCTGAATTTACCCCTGCAAACCAGTATCACCCAGATTTAAGTTTTCCCAATGAACTTCCCACCCATGTAATTACACCGCCTTCATTTATCTTCAAGTGCACGGTGAGATACCACAGCAGAGCTTTGTGTGAGTCTCGGTGTCAAGGCATGAGCATGAAGGGACTAACAGCCTACTTCAAATACACAGCTCTCACAACTGCTATTTAAAAGAAGGTGGTTTTGTTAGGTATAAAATAAGCTGGCTCCACAGGAGAGGAGCCAGTGATTCCTACACACTATTCAGCATCACCAAATCTGGCTGATTCGTTCTTCCTGCAACCTTGAGCAGCTCCAAGATGCAGTGCATGGTGCCCATGGCTGCCTTCCCTCTGTGCCCAAAGTTGGGGGAGGAGTGGCCACAGGGGGGTGAAGTCCATTCAGGACACCTAAGGCCAGCCTGTGTCCTTCCCCAGGGCCCAGCTCCACCCAGCCCCCTCTGTCATACCCTTCACTCAACTGTGTTTAATCTTCAGTGCTCCAAGGAAGAGAGATCCCTCATCTCCATTTCAGGTTCTCCTGCTTTCTGGGTGGCTAGCAATGGCTGAAGCACATGTGTGCTGCCTCAGTCTCTCCCTCTTCAAGTAAAGAATCTATCTGTTCACACACACTTTCAAATGCCTTACCCCCACATTTCCTCCCAGAACACCCCAAGGAAAAGGCCTCTGAATACTCCATCCTATGTCAAAACATTCCTCAATGAGAAAGGCTCTATTAGCAAAGACCTATTAATCACTGGAAGCACTTTTAGCAGTCTGTAAAATTACTTAATTCTCTCCAGCCTTCTCCTCATTCCCAATGGAGTTCACGGATGACAAAAGACCAAAGAAAGAGAAATGCTTAGGTGTGGAACTTAAAAGTTATCTTGGAAGGAATCAGGGAACCACACTAGGGGAAATGATACTATGCCTGGGAAAGAGCTTTACTTTTGCAATGTACAGCTGATGTCACAGGAGTGGAAGGCAGGGGACACTGGTGAGAAAGTATCTGCACGATGGAAGTAGCCAGCTTGACAGAGCTCCTTATGAAAGTTTGAAACTACACAACAAGAATCATACAAAGCAGAACTGTGCAAACATTCCCATGTTTAACTCCAACAGTACTACGAAAATAATACCACAGCCTTGGCCTTTTCTGCTTAAATAACAAATTGCAAGCAAGAGCCAAAGATGTCTATCATTTGGAGAGCAAAAAGTAGACTGAGACCACACTCTCACTTTACAGATAGCTACAAAGATTACATGAAGATAGGACTGTAAAGACATATCTTTAAGTCCCTGCCAACCTAATCAAGATGGTATTAACAGTGATCTCACACTCCATCTGCCTGGCTAGTAATTTATGAAAAACGTACTTCACTATTACAGGAAAAATATGTTGCGCTGCTTGTGGCCACAAACCTACTGCAGCAGCTCAGGAACTCTTGGATCAGAGGCCATGAGACCAGTTCTTGACATTTACCAGGTACTTCCCATGAGATGTGATCCATTCATACAGCAATTCTGTTTGTTTATTCGCCCTACTGATGATCTCATCTTCAGACAGATAACATAGATGACAAAAAACTTACAGTCCCTTGCAATTTAAAGTGCAATACCATCCTGGTTTGCTTTTCATCCTGTAAATTCTACACAGGCAGTCCACTTAATTTCATGAGATTCTTTTGATGAGTGTTACATCTCCCTATTTTTGCACTGATCAGCCAATATTTCTGATAAAATTACGCCTTTTCCTGTCAGAAAAACAGAAGAAGTCATGCTTATCAAAACTGTTTTTTTCAATTAATATTGCATGCTTTAGCTTACACAGCCTAAGAATCAGACCTATGAGACTTGCTAGTTGCAGAAAAGATTTTTTTTTGGGGGGTGGTGGGGGTGGTGATGGTGTCATTTTGGAAAACAATGTGAAATCTTTCCATTTCCATCAAGGCAAAGTTCAGGAACAGCATTCTAATATCAGAATTACATAACAGAACCTCTGGGAACCAAAAAAACCCAACCAAAACCAGTACCAACACACTGGTAATTATGTTACAATAACTGCTAATTATGTATTTCTTTGCTTAGCAGAACTACCATTTGGATCACCCTTCTAGTTGCTGCAGCGAGGGAAGACAGATTATGCAATGAAAAACATGGTAAAGCAAGACAAAAAGCCCACTGTATTTCTAGAAAGTGTCTTTCTGCTGCAAACCAGGGACCAAGTATTTAGAAAAATACTACCTGCTAAAAAAGAGTAGTTAGAATATGCAGAGCAATAACTAAGGAATGAATAATGGCCTATGATTTAGTTAATTCCTACTCACATGAACAACTTAAAGACATCACTGCTTTTATTCTGAATACCAACAAGGAAAAACAAGCCTCTAATGCTATTAGATGGTTTGCACAATCAATATCATTTTCTATTGCAATCAGAATATGCAAAGTCTTCCTCTTCTAGCTGTGAGATGAGACATGGGCTTGGAGCACAAGATTATTTTCTTACCAAATAAAATAAACAAATTCCTTGTATACACAAAGGCTGAGTCAGTCTCAAGTACAATTTTATCAAGAAAATAGGAAAATTCAGTCTCAGTAGCACTTGTTCTAACTTCAGCAGTTAAGAGGAAGAGAATTCTTTTCCTAAGTACAAATGCTCTTGTGGTGGCTCCTATGCTCCACCATAAAACTAAACATTGCCACTTTTTGTATTGCAGTACACTTAGTACAATTTTGAAAGAAATTGGGTAAATTCTCTACTGTTCCTCTGAAAGTTTCTAGCTATGAAATTTACAACTCAGAGAGATTTTTTTGCCTTTTAATTTTTCTCCTCAAATACTTTCATTTCTGTTTGGAAACACTCACCAATCTCACTCTGACTGATCAAAAACCCTACAAATTTGTCTTTTAGAAACATTCTTGGAAAACACTCAATCTTCACTTTATCCAACAGATACACACTTTGTGGCTTTGTTAATATATGCAAATTGTCTGATTGCTTGAAATTACTCATTAACCAGGCTGGAGAGCTGATTACCTGATTATCCAAGAGAAAAATAACTTAGCATGATTTTGTGTCATTTGAAAGTCTAGATAATTTTCTAATTAATCTGAGTTTTCAAGTGAATTCAGAGATACTAATGAAAAACAGAGAAGAGGTCAGTGATCTAAATAAAGGTAAGCTTTCCAGGAATTTTCTTCTTACAGCAATCATTTGTCAAATGTCATTGTTATTTAGACACACTTCAGACATACACACAAAAAACAAGAACTTAGACATCTAAAAAAATATTCAAAATGGTTCTTCCATGCTACTGTAAATACATCTTGTAGAGCTGGATGTAAGATTAGTGGTGCATTAGTATGGCACATGGCACTAAATTGCAGTGTTACCAATAAATTCTGAATTACACACGAAGCAATATGTAGCAGATAATCTGTCAATATGCTGAGAGAATAATAAATACTGGAAATACATACTTGCCACTGAAAAGTTGTTGAGTGGATATGGCAGATCCACATCCTGGGGCTTCTCCTTATAGCCTATGAAAGAGCCATCTGTCTTTAGCAGGAAGTATCTTGGCCGCCAGTTTTTTATATATTCTCCTAAAGGAGAAGAAAAAAAGTTCATTAACACTGTAGAAAAAACCCCAAATTTGAATATTAAAAAACATAACATATTACCAGCATCAAACATTAATTATACCAAAATCTTTTCAGTTGTTTTCAATTTACAGAGAAAACCTTAACTCTGTCCAAAAGAAGGGACAATTGAATTGCAATGGTAAGCCTGGACTCTACAACAATGCCTCTGGAATAAGAAGCTATAAGCATAGTATACTAATGTTGTATAATTCTGAACTTTATCACACTATACTGTTCAAATATCAGGCATGCTTACACCATAAATAATTAAAATTTTTTTTCAGGGGAAAAAACCAAACTCTACAGCTTGACTTTTAATGACCAAATGAAATCTGAACAAGGTAGAACACTAACCCTGCTGAGCCAAACCAAAAGTCATTCATTTTCTCAAAACGTACACTAAGCAAATACAAGGAAATTGAGGGTAATGGAAAACCTACACAAAATATACCTTAAGTATATAACTGAAAGCAAAAGGAATAAACAAGAAAAAGTAGAAGGCAATTGCCTTCTAAGTGGAAAGTCCACCAATAAACCTACCATGCCACCTTCCCCCTACCCCAGCCCGAGCAAAAGATTCTCAATTCTGAATCTATGAGGAATTTGGATCAGAAACATACAGAACACACAACTCCTTAATTAATGCCACTTATTTGCTGTTAAAGGTAAAAAATTTCCTTTATACTATTATACTTTACAATGTCACACCAGAATTCAGTAACAATTTCATTTTTAGAGTGCAATTACTCATTTCAGTACAGGTTAGTTTAGATTTGCCCAATTTCCCTCATCTTTGATTTCTATAAGCTCTGCAGAGGAAATAATGACTATTACTAAAGCTTTAAATAAAAGTCACTTTCACCATCATACATGTGAATATTTTCAGAAAAAAAAAGTGTATTAACAATGCAGAATTTCCAACAAGGAACCTATGACTTCTCACCATTTGTCAGATGCTCAGAACAAGCCACCGCGGGGGCTGCACTGCTCCTGGGCTAAGCCCCAGCCTGGCAGTGCCCTTTACCACCTCAGCACCTTGTCAGGCATAGCTACACAGCTTTTAGGCCATTCAAAAGTCAGGAAGAAGTTCATATCCATCTAACATGGAAGTTACTTCATTGAAGGGTAATATAAAAATTCATTCATTGCACTTTCACCTTTCCATCACAGCAATCAACTAATTGTCACTGAAGTTCAACATGGGAATTGCTGACACGGCCTTGATGAACTTGAGCACAGCTTGTAAGGATTTTGACAATACCCATGGCTTAACAAATCCAACTGCAGCCACTAACATGTCCAATTTTCATGTATTAAGCAGAGAAGGGGAGTATGGAATACAAGATGGAGAAGAGCAAAGAACAATTAGCACTGGGCTACTCAAGCTGGCCTATGTAGCAAAACTGCTCCTATTGAGTCCCGCTTCTAGATAGCAGAGTACTTGCTTGACTTTGCTATACAGACATTTTCACATAGGTAGAAAGAGTAGAGAAAGTCCAAGTGTGACTTAATTTGACCACTAAATGAATAGAGCAGATATGGCACTAGTTACTTTTGCATTGATGCAGAGCTTCATCTCAGGCCTCTGGTTCTAGTTGGGCTGGGAACGTCCCTACTGATACTTCCAGTCTGAGCTCATTTCACAGCAGGAAATCCCAGTTAACACGAAAGCATGCAACAAAAACCAAATCAAAACAAACAGGTACAAGATACTTTGTAAGCTGAAGAAGAAACATAAATGCAGTGTGGGAAAACAAATGTGTAACTTTAATACAAACAACAGGAAAAACTATATCAGCATTACATGAAAAGCAACAAATTAAGTTTGCTGAATACTTGAACATGAAATAACCATAGGCCTAAGTAAAGGAATGAGTCATATTTTAAAAATATTTAAAATGTGCCCTGCAATAAATTTTATGAAATTTGCATGGACTCAATAGTTGAAGACAAAACAAAAACTTATGTATCAGATCATCCAATATAATATTTAAAAATATTAACACCCTAGTTGCCTTCTTAAAGAGATGAAAAAGAGAATCTTCTGTATTTTTCTGATAAATTATTTTCATTTCATTGTAAGAGTAAGTGAGAGAAAGTGCCTGTTACTGGGTTTGCAATCTATCCTGATCTTAGCCTTACCTAGAAGGCAGGCACCTACACCTGCTGAAGAATTCAAGGGCAGCATGGAGACAATATCAACATGCCTAAAGCAGGTCAGCTTTAGGGCTCAGGTTTCAAAGAGAGTCCTCCTTTCTGCAAGGAATAAACTGGAGAGGGAGATAAGCAGATTCTGCTCTAGGGATCAGGGCTGATAGGGTAAGTACACTTAATAGTCACTCAGGAAAGAATGGCAGCCTTTGTTTGCTTACATACACTCTCCAGCATGAAACCTGTTGGAAAAGGAGACCATTCTTCCAGGTGGCCTCACAGACCCAGCACACACTCCTCTGATGCTTACTCCCTCTTCACTGCTTAGGACAACACTCAAGGTTGAGTACCCAGGAGGAGCCAAACACAGATTCTCTTCATCAGAAAACTGGACAGATTTTTAATCCCCTGCTGAGTTATGCAGCTGATGCTATGCCTGAAGAAACTTTAGAAGAACAGAACAGCACTTTCGAGCTCCTCTGAAGAGAGTCAGCAATTCTGGATAGAAGCTAATCATAGGACAGGTATGTACCAGTTTACCTATGAGCATAGCTGTACCTCTGTCTTCCCTCTACAAACTAGAGCAAGACACAGAAAAAGCAATTTAAAAGCAATTGCAAAACACCATGGCTTCATAAGGATCCATATATCTGTTTCAGAGACATATGTCTTTGAAGAATGTTTCTCTCAAGTGATTTCCCAACATGCGTCATGCTCAGACTACTTTTTCAAAACATCTATACAAACATGCACACACACAAACCCTGGTTTTGTCTTGAAAATACCAATAATCTAATTCCTCTCCAAGGCCTATACGTGAATATTTATCATCTGCCCTATATTTATTTTGTAATTTAATTAACAAATGGGTGAACACTTTTGAAGACTAAACAGTGGTATCAGTGAACAGTTCACTTAGCTGCTCAAGTGGGCTAAGGGCTCTCAAGATGAACTCTAGGTGCTCTCTTATAACTGCATTCCTTTTGCATAACCTGCCTAAAGAGAGAAAAACATTTTAGTCCATACCTCTTAATACACACGCTTACAGATACCCCTTGAAAGAAATTCACCATACAAAAAATGCTAGAGCAAAGCAGAGTATTTGAAAAGAAAAAACACTTCCACATGTCTTCTAACAGTATTATCAATATTAAATCATTTCAAAGATATTTGCAATTTATGTTTATTAAATACGTCAACACAAGTAAACTACAGGAAATTCTCATGTGAATTTCTTAAATCAAGTGAAAAGTAATTCTATGAGAGAGAAGTTCAGGCAGGCTAACCAAAACACAAGATATCCTGACAATTTAATAAAATGGAGCTGCAGTATTTAAAAAAGCAGTGGATCTGCCATAGAGCAATAATCGGTTTGTACCCTGCTGCCTGTTAATGTAAGTTAAATTATTGTTTTGCCTAAATTTACACCCTTCTTAGTTGAAAACCACATTTTTTAGGATCTATTTATTAGACAGTAAGAAGAGGTCTCTAATTGCAACTACCGCAGCAAAGAAAGCCAAGTATATCCTACATCATTTTAATTCTAAGCAAAGTTTTTTAAGCTACTTGAGGAAAGTGGCACTAGAATATGCATCTGGCTGATACATACAGACAATAACTACATACACACAAAATACAAATTTTATGTTGTTGGGGTCTGCTTTTTTAATAACTATTGAGAGAATACACCCAAAAGATTAGGTGAGACAGCAGTATGTTCATGAAGCACATGAAAATTCAATCTGATCTTCATGCAAAAAGCACCCTCGTAACATGCAACTCTTTAATTAATGTTGTATTTAATAATACACTGGCTAACAACAGCAACAAAGAGTGCTTAATGAAGGTTTGTTTAGAACATGACCCTCGTGGCTGCCTCTTTATTTGCCTCTGTACTGCAGTCTTAATGATTTTTCTTTTTTTGCCTTTGACAGCCAGTAACAAGAAACCTGCCTTCAGGACATTTCACAAACTACATTTATTCCAGTGATGCAATGCTGATAGTTTTCCTACTGTTGAGAAGCTTCAGAAAGAAGAGCTTTCTAAGAAATCGTATGAGTAGTAAAAAAAAAATCTGTGTCAGACAAATGTATCACCCAAAAGTTTGTAATTTTTTTTTACCTCACAACTCAAACTCTCTCTTCAAACACGTATTTCACCTCAGATTCCACAGTTGCTGTTGTTAGTCTCACCATTTGTAATCCTTAAGCATGTGGAAATTTAGCAATTATTGAAACGTTAATTAGTAATTTTAAATTAATCTTATTATTTTAAAATGTATTTTTAAAAAAACACTTTGGCAAAACATCTACATTTTTCAATATGTAAATGGTTTCAGAGGTGTGAAGGAAATGTCTTTAATATACAGTGCTGATAAGCAACAGAAACCTGAGTTCAAAAACTTGCTTCCTTAAAAGAAGCAACAGCTGCCACACAGACATAAGTGAGATTTAAGGGGGAAAAAAAGGAGGGGAAAAAAAACCCTCCAAAAAGAGAACACACCAAAATTCAGCCTCTTGTCTGTTCCATCAATTTACTCAAATGAATTTAATAGAAATATTACACAAATATTGTCTCCTTTTTTTTTTTTTAAGACACTTTTTTTGTTAAATCAAACCCCCTACAATAACATTTAATAAATAGATGGGAAAAAAACTGAATTTATTGAAGAGCATTAAACAACATTATATGAAGTAAATCATACAATTATATGCTTTTTTTTTTTTTTTTAAGAAACAACTGTAACTAATGTCAGGTCAAATAAAATTATCAGAAGTAGTGCCAGTGGTTTTGAGATTGAATTTCCTTACCTTGGCCCTCTGAGGGCAGTGTTACCTAACACACGATTGGAAGCATCAGCAGACTATTTGATTAAGTCAGTAGACACTAAGTGAAATGCAAAGCACTTCTGTTAGAATATTTACTTATTTTTAATTTCATTAGAAGAAATTTGCAGCACAGTTCAAAGCTTTTGTAAGAAATGAATGTTTAAGATAACTAAAAAATATACCAATCCTCATCATTTACGTCCTTCAGTCTAATGTAAGTATGTAAGAATGTATTAAGCAAAGTATTTTACAAAATCTTATTGCATAGTAAAAATTTAAATGAAACTATGATTTTTCCTAACGTGTCTTAGCATTTTAAAAGGTATTTTTATTAGATGCCCTCTCATAAGTACTTGCTGGCAGTTCAAAGAAAAGCAGAATTTGGAACTACCACTTTCTGATTCTCTCTTACACTGTGAGATGGTGATTATTTATTTATACTAACTCTTTTCCCACAGTTCCCAGTAATGCTGAATGACATTTTGAGCACATCTGTACTTGAATTAGACAAATGAATTTTTCCAGTCCCAGCTGAGAACAGGAAACATTTCATGATACATGTGGCCATTAGCTTATACCACAGCTAGGTTTCCATTAAATTTCTTGCAAATTGGAAAGTTTAGGTGAGGAAGTTCAAGTGCCTTTCGCTGTCCACAACGTCACAATAATTCAGCTCAGATAGAAGACTGCTCAATTTATGCCCAGCTATTTATTTACAGGTATCTGGCCAGAAACCATTGGAAACCCCACAGATGTAAATATTGTGCAGAAAGCAGTGAGCAGCCTCGGGTGTGAGCTCCAGAAGTGCCTCAGCTGAGCAAGGGGGGAGGAAAGCAGGGACAAGCCTCTGTCCTCCATGCCAGCCCAGATGCACTGAAGAGCTGGCAAACAGTAGATTCTTTGTTCCTGAAGCAGCACTAAGTAGTGACCAAGGAGAAGGGCTCCTGCTGGCAAAGCAGATTCCTCCCAAGCAGAGGGGCAGGCACAGGCAGGGAGAAGCCACGGAGCAGCTCTCCAGGGTTTCAGGTGCTCCTCTGAAGCGATGGGGAGGACCAATCTCCCCAGTGGAAAGATTCTCCCTGCTCTTACCGTGGGGTTTTCCTCCCCTCAGGTTATGAATGCAATGTACAAACATATTCCAGGGTTCTAGGGTTCAAATCACCAGCCACCATGGTTTTTCATTATGACTGGCAGAGTGAATCATTGTCCTATCTTCTACAAATGCAGCAGACACTTCAGCCCCTGCTATTTATTCAATGATTTCCTGTTGCATTAATAATCTTTTCTCTAAAACATGAAAAAAAATATAGAGGAAAGTATTCAATAACAGAGAGATAGACACACCATTATTCACACATACATGCAGTTTTGAAATTGGGCATCGACAATATCCACTCAAAATTACTAATGTGTTTTGGCAACACATGGAAAATAAATGTTCATTTTCATATGCATGCAATTTTGTCCTTTTAAAAAATCATACCAGAAATATTGAGTGAGCTGACATCCTGACAAATTGAGAATTGACCTTTACCATGCCCATTGTGAGCCAGCAGGAAGAAAAACTTGCCAGTTTCAACATCACTCTCACTTCCCCTTCATTCTTGAAGGATAAGAATTAGAACAATAAATAAATTAAATAGCAGTTGCTATTAGCACATGCTGTCTGGAACAACAGAGTCCTGTATTGCATCAGCATCTCCGAGCAACAAAGGTGACCAATATTTTCTAAATATGCTTGCTATTCAGGAATGGAAAACCAAGGTCTGTATTCTGGAAACATTTAGGAACGTTGCTCACATTTTCTAAATATCTCTATTCAACAAGGCAATATAGGATAAAAGCCCAAAAATGCTCCACCATTTAAATGGTTTTCAGAGCAGCTTTTTATTTAAAACAGTGTTAGCTGTATTTGTGTATACACAAGCATTCTAAATATTGTTTCACATATTTTTATAGCTAACGTTCTCACTAAATATCTTATTTTTAAAAGATTTATATATTTTTAATATATCACTATCAGCATCAAGTGGTACTTTGTATAACAGAAAAACACTACTTTCTTTTCTTCTGCTTTTATTAAGTGCTAGTAGACCAAAGGATCTTTTTCAGGTTTTGAAAATATTTTAAGAGTAGGACAAGTATACAAATATTAATCTATAAATTACAGCAAATAAGACAGTCAGTTACAGCAGCATCAATTTAGATTCCTTTACTTGCTAAAATTGTATTAAGTCAGATGATTCAAATACAAATGCTTTTTACATGTGGCTAAGTTGAGTTAAACATCTTCTTCATATTATCTACTTACAGCATTTTGTAAAACAGCTAACACTGGTTTACACAAGAGATTTCCAACTGTCCATTGTTTGCAAAAGAATATGGTGAGTTTGACAATAGCATTATCATTCAACTGAGTTTCTTTAACAGATACATGCGTTGTCAAAAATTATGTGACATTTCAGCCCTTAAAACTGGTACACTTGCTAGCATGTTTTCACAAAGCAAACTGTCTCACTTTTAAAACTGGCACATTGCAATAATTCTAAAATAGCTCCTCTGAACTTTCTCCTTGTCACTAGGTGTGCTCCTAGGCTCAAACCTTGCTAGGTGCCAAAAAGCCAGCACCAACACCATTCACCTACGTTACTTCCTCAAGGCACATCACTGAAGTCAACCCTTTTGCTTTGTCACTTAGCCTGTATCATTTGCAAAAATCAATATGAGTTAAGCCCAAGCATTCCTCAAGGTGCTTGAGCTGGAACACCCCATTACTGCTGCACACATCAGGATATCTCTTTGGTTGCATGAAGTGCTTCATGATATGCAGCCTTGCAGCACTGCCCAGAGTAACTGAGCTTCCCACCAGCAGTGATGCAACATATAAAACACCACAATTCTGGGAAGAAGAACCAACAACCCAACTAAAAGGCAAAAAGCAATCTCCATTTGCAGTGCTGGTGACCTCTGTCTAGGCTCAGATGCAGAAATCAGTATTTGGGCAGGAGGCAGCCACACCTGAATTTTCAGTTAAAACTGACATAATCCAAAAGTGACATCTCCCACTCTGCCACAGTGATGACAGAAGGGCACATCAAATGCTCCCATCAGTAGTTATTGTTATCAAGGACCTACAGATGCTTATTAGATTTACGATGGAAACAACCATAAAAAGGAGCTCCTTGAATATGGTTAGGGCTTGGAGGGAAGCACTGGTAAGGTTCATTCCAATAATATTTAAGTCATGCTGTAAATGACCAAAAAAACCTGATAGATACTGATAACATGAAGACATGTCTGCAATCCATATCCACAATGGACCTCAACCACTCTTTCCATTTTTCAGTTCAATACAGATATCTGAATGTTGAATGTCATGTAATATTAGAGCAGAAAATGCATTATTTTAAAGTTTCCACTTTTATCTTCTAAGTAAGAAATCACCTGTGTAACAATGCTTTCATTTAGCCTTTCTGGGCTAACTTAATTTCCCTCTATGCTTATATCCTTTCTCACATTTTCTTTCACTGTATCCTGGAAACTCACCATAATCACTGAACAAGAAATAAGAAAGGATTTTACTGAAAGAAAGAAAACTATATTCCTATGGAGTGATCCAAATTTATTTTATGTGCAACTGTCAAACAGGAAAATGTAAATTATGCCTGACCAGCTCCTTGCCTTTAGAGAACAAACTGAAAATAAGATCAAGCGAAAGAGAAAATTAGTTGCTAATCTCATTCTAACCCCTAGCATACTCTATGCTACAAGACAATCACCAATTGGCACTTTCTGCATAAGAAAAGCTCAGGATGCAGAAGTAGGGGTATGCAATGTACCAGTCTTGCAGCAGACAGACAAAGCTATGTAAGAGCTTGCAAAGCACCTGTCCCCCAAATGTCTGAGACTGAAATAACTACATTACTCTTTCTAAGTCCACAAGTACCAAATTTGTTAAGTTGTTGCTTTGGGGTTTTTTTTTAAGCTCGCCACATGGAGAAATCAGAAGTTTTCTTCCCTGTTGCAAGAAAAGGCTCTTTTTAGGAATAAACAACAGAGGGAGGGAAGATATTAAACTCCTGAACTAATTAACAGAAGTAAAGGAGGCGGTGGGGGACAATGATAATTAATATGTACCCTCCTCCTAACCAAATCTCCACATACATTCATTCTGTATATGCACACACAACAGCAGCATCATAAACCGTCTCAAGTTCTTGCCATTATTCAGTTCGACATCTGCACATGTTTATGCGTCTCTCCAAACAACCTCTTGAACACCCTGCTGGAGCTGTCATTTTTTTCTTCTCCCTATCTGGCAGATGGCAAGTCAACAATCGGCATCAACAGCAGCCGAATATCTCCCCCCTCCATCCAACCCCCCTAAACAGACACAATAATAACTTCTTTGTGCTTCCCCACAATGCAGCTGCTTAAACCATTTCGCTACAAGGCTGCTTTGCCTTAATAAAAAAAAAAAAAAAAAAAAAAAAAATCCCTTCTGTCAAGTCTAAAAAGCAGCATAATGTTAAGCAAGCTAAAGCCACAGCACAGCTGCAAACGGGCAGACACATTGACAGCTCCTCCCTTAACAAAGCCCTGTGAATTGAAGGGGGTTCATCTGAGGCTCACACAGTAATTAGTATAAAAAAGTCCGACAGCCTCTATTATGCTAGGAAAAAAAAACTGGACAGAACTGGGCTGCTGTTTTGCGTCAAGAGTTCTGCTGCAGAGTAGATAAATCATGTTGGGTTTTTTTCCTCTCTTTTTAAAGACAGTAATAAGGAGGATGAGAGAAGCTAATTTGAAAACTTGGACACAGTAATTGTACCATATGGTGAGCATTTATCCCTTCTGAAATACACGCTAACAGTCACTTACATGCACAGTGCTTTGTTTTACAGTTGTTATTCTCCCTACCATATTCATAAAATGGATCTGAATATCCGATACTCCAGAGAAGTTGTGTGTAATTAGCAGCAAAACTGCCTGTGCTTAATATATTGGCCTACCATAGCAATCCAATTAATTGGAAAATCCCATGCCCCCGAATTTAAATAGTGTCCACTTCAAGGACTTTTTTTATTTCTCTCAAACCGGCTAAATATCACACATGGTAAAGTTCAGAGAAGTAATTTATTGACACTAACACTCCTTGATACTGTTGGCTCCAAAACATAGCAGCAGGAAGTATTTTTCTTTTCATCCATGCAGTATAGAGAAATTAAGTAAAGAACCATTTAAGACTAACCAGAAAATATTTCAGTTCCATTATATTTGGGACAGGAACTACTCTGTAAATTAAAGGTGAAACTGAACTTCAACACAGGGCACGGGAGGGAGACAAAGACTTCAAATGCACTCCCTCTCCTCCACCCCCATTTTCTTCCTGGATCATCCTTTGAAATATTTATGTTAATAAGCCAAACACTTAATTCATAAGGACCTGCAAAATTTGGAAAATATACCATCCAGCCCTTAGGATCTGCTTGCTCCTTAGCACATACTTCCAGATTTTCACCCCATTCTTACAACCAAATCATCATGGAATCACACAAGATAGGGACCCAGCTGGGTGGAGCTGGGAAAATGTAGGTTTCTTTACATAAAGAAACAACTGTAGTGAAATGGTAAAATTAATCAATCTTAAAGTGCTGCTTTCAGAAAACAAGATGTAAAACTTCCAAGCAAGGGAAATAAAAAAACTGGAACAGATTAGGAGTTGGAATTTTGGGGAAGAATCAACCAGCCACAAAATGAAGTCTGCAGCTGAGCATAAAACACTTGGGAAAAAACAAAACGTTTTTTTTTCTATTGGTTTTTACCTCAGAAGACAACAACAGAATCTACTTCAGGTAACAGAAAAATACTTTCAGTCACTCTAGATCAAGAAGGAGGTATTGGAGATGACTGTTAGGTACTAAAGAGTCCCAGAACTAGACTATACAGATCCACAATTACTAAGAAATTGTAAGTGAGGTGAAAGCTACAGGCAGAAAACAGTTATCCTTCACTGATAACAGTTTGACTGAAGAATTCTAAATGGAGAGTTATATCCCACAGCCCCAAGGAAAAAAAGAAAAAGGAAAAAAAGTTTAAAAAAACCTTGAAAATTTTAAGTCACTTGGCTGGATGGCAATCAAAGAAAACTCTTTAAAATTCTAGTTTTAATCACACAAATAACACAAACTTACATAAGATAAACACAGCAACACTGCTCTTGAGCAGAAAAATGATGCCCATCAAATGGGCTATCTTCAAGTATATCAAGAAAATATAACGGATGGAGACTGACACAATCTATTTCACATTTTAAGAAAAGCTTTTAATAAGTTTAAAGAAACTAATTGTGTATTTGAAAAAAAAATGTGGTGAAACAGAAAAGAGAAAGTGAATTGGGTAAAACAAGGAGATCAAAACAGGAGTACATAGTCTAATGTTCAACTTTCAAGCCATGAAGCTCGACAGTTTTGTTAGGAGCATTTTCAGCCAATGTATACAATGATCTAGGGTTACCAGTGCATATGCTACCTGACAGTAAAACTATTCAAGTTTATTAGGAATGTGAAGAATTTCAGAGTGGCAACTCTATGCCAGTGAGCTGAGAAACACCAGACAAAATACAGTGAAGAATTACTTGAATTAATAAACAGTTACAGAAATAACCTGAAATGCTCACACACTGTTTAGTTTTAGATTAACTACTAAAGAACAATTAATATAACCCTCTTTTAAGTATGCAACACTGAGAGGAAAAGAAAATATTCTCATTTGTAAAGTTACAGAATTTTACAAACATTGTAAATATTATTCCAAGGTAAACAAATAAATTACAGTATTGAGAACTACATTTTTTTTAAATGACAAGACCACAGAAGAGCTTCAGAAACAAAACACACACACACACACAGAGAAATAACCAGAGTTAGAAAGAGGCAAGAGAAGCAGAATGAGAAGAGAAAAACTGGATTAGGCTTCACTTTCAAAGGAAGGACTATGACAAAAGGGTTTAACATCACAAATGGCCAATAGCAGAGTATTAGCCATTTAACAGGAACACACTTTCAGAAGAGTTCAGGGAAAGATTTTCAAACATTCTGTATCCAGAGTCCTAGCTGAATGCTATAAATTCACCACAAAACTAGTGGTTTGCACCATGGCAATGCAGCCACTCTTCCACCAATGCAGCACCCAATCCCACCAGCGCCTTTAGGGAAAGCCAACCTCTCTTTGAACGCTGTGACACATTTCCGAACTTGTGTGAGCACTTTTTCTTAAAAAACAAAAATTTCACAATCAGGAAATCGGAGTAAACATTCAACACAGGCATGTTCTTCCTTTAATTGCTAAGCATCTTTTATTCTAGCACAAATCAGGTATTAGGCAGGAGTACTGATGGTGAATGAAAGTCCCAATCCTCGGCCACTTTGGTCCACCTAAAATGCAGTAACAATAGTAATACCAGGGCAGTCCATTTGGGAAGGTGAGGAGCAGCTGCAAAGGAAGCATGCAGTGTGTCCCATGTCCCACTCCACTGCATCAGCACTGGCACCCACATGGCTCAGACAGGTCTAAAAAAAGCACACCCCAAGAAAAAAGGTTTTGGCCAGATCAAAACAATTTCAGGTTTACAGCTAGTGTCAGCACAAAGGAAAAATGGGAGTAATTGGCTGGGGGCAAGAACGATGCAAAAGAGAAGGGGCATCAGCATGAACTTAGGGAAGATTAACTACTAATTAATCAGACTGCTGCTCTGCCTTGTGAGTGCAATTCTTGTTTTCCAGTCAAGCTAGAAAATCAGGTTCAAGTGATTCAGGTTTCAAAGATCAACTACATCTCTAAGCAATGAGGCCACGATGGTTCTGACAAACTATTAAAGCAAGAACTTCCCTAATACAATTGCACATTGTATACTACCAAATTATATCCTGACATATGTGTCAGAATATACTCTGTCATTTACTCCACACATATATACAGACATTATAAATTAAAAATGTGTAAACTATACAAACCTCTGTACTCTAACAAATAACTGAAAAATCACTTAAAATGCACAATTTTAAAGCTAGAAATACAATACTTCTACATGTATTTGTGAAATAGTTATTACAATTTAATAATATTACAAAATTTTAGCAACTAAGAGATCCCAATATAAATTGAAATTTTGAGTTAGCTGTGAAATATGTTCTATCCTAACAGTACTGCTAAGAAGGTAAGAACAACTTGGTCAGTAGTTTTTTAAATTTACAGATCAAAATTAAAGAAGAAAAAAAAAAAAAAAAATCCCCAACTCATTTATAACCTCAGAATTCTACATATTTCTAAAAGCTTTCACTGCCTTAAATTTAATAAAACAGCTCATAGCTGCCCCATAAGAACCATTACACAGTTCAGTTCTAATAAACATGTTTTACATTAATTTATTTTGCACTATTTTATTATATTACAATTGCAATAAATATTCAGGCAAATGAGGTATTAAGAAGTCCTTTGTTTCAAGTTTTTTCAGCCTCTTAATTATAAGAAAGCTTGACTGAGAAGCAAAAATGCAAAATGTTCAGCCCTGGCATTTTACTAGCACAAAATTTTTGCATCCTTTCAGTCATTTAAAAAACTTTTAAAATACAGCTATAAAATATGACCCCCAAAATTCCAGCCACAAGATGGAACTGAAAGATGACTGTCCTGGATAAGACATACAAATTTATCTCACCAATATCAAGATGAAGTTTGCTACTCTTTTTTTCACTAACAGACCAATCTTGTGGTTTCGCTGCTATTAGCATAAAATTTCTTCCTGATCTGACTGCTGAAAAATGCTTAATGACATAGCCTCCAAAACAGTCTAGTAACTTACAGGATGACCTTACTCAGCAAACTCTACAATTAGTTTATTCAACGCAGAAGTGAAATTTCATACATGAGAAAACACTGATAATCTCCTCCTACATCTGGCTTTTCTGAAATTCTGATTATACATACAATAATTAACTGGCACCAAATATTTAACATTTGTGACACCAAAATAATAGGGACCCATAAGGAACTGTAATTTTCAAAAAAATATATTTGCATTTCTATTGAATTAAGTAAACAAATCTGATACGCTTTTAGTGACTTTTTTCCCTCTAGAAAATAAACAGCACAATTCTCTAATTAGCAAAAATGAAATGGAAACTTACAACACTGACTTGAAAATCCTTGTGCAAGTCTGTACTGGTGATGTCACAAATGCTGTCACATCTGAGCAGGTATTGTCTGTAGAAGGTTCAGAAATGTCCATTTTAATTAAAGCATTTACTGAATGTAGTTGTGTGTTTTGCTTTAGTTCTAACGGATTTGAGTTCTTCCTTAAGAATCATGGCTGAAAATCTCCTTAAAAATAAAAAATTAGGTAAAATCTAAATAGCTGAAATACAAGGACCTGAGCTGTAATGGATAACCATGTAAGAGTGAGGCTCTATACTTTATGCTTCCTTCAGACTTTAATAATGATGTTTTCATTACACTGATGTAACACTCATATTTTCTAATTTGCTTTAAATGAACTACAAATTATCTCCTCAGAGTACAGAAATGGCAGTGATAAAGTATACTACAAGACAGAAAACACAACTTCTCCATGTTTGCAGTTATTTTTAAATTCAATATTTTAACATCATGATTCTTTGAAGCCAGCCTTTGATACTTCCATTTCTCCCCACTACAAAACACTATTAAACAATTACTTTTCTTTTGTCAAATCCTCACATCACTGATTGAAACCCCGGAGACAGAGATGGGGACTCTTTATCACCTGGATGGAAGTTTTAATTGTCTGAAGAGAACTTTGTCATTCTCTCTTTTTTTCCTATGCAATTTGGGAGCATGGCACTGTCAGAAGGACCAAGCTGTACTGTGGGAAGGGATTTGAGCTGTGTAGTTGCCCAAAGAACTCTTAAACATCCATCTTCCTATTTAGAGCCTAACTAGATGCCTAAGTTTCTTAGGATGCAAGTCGTCTACATTCTATAATAATTTCTGTATGTCCTTTCCAATGCCGAGTGAGAAAAACTTGGGTACAGAACTTCTTAACAGATCTTTTAGAATTTCACGTCTGTGACATAAGAACTGGAACAAACAACAACCAAATAAAGCTATGCTTTTATTTCAAATTTCAAAGGAGGGGGGGAATCTCATGGCAGAATGAGGTATGAGGACATATGGCCAGTCTATCACCTGACTACCAAACAGCACCACCAAAGCTGCCACATGTTTGTTAATCCCGAGAGGTAAAACGCTGCTTTGTCTTCTGGGGCTCGTGCTGCAGATGAGCGCCCGTTATGATGCTGATGCATCTTTCCATGCTGACATCCACCAGGGAATACAGGCTCCACAGCAGGAGAAGTGGCACAAAATTTTCATCTCCTCAAAGAGACTTCCACATTTCTGCTTACTGAGTGTGCACACAAGAATGCTAAGCATCAGCGGCATAGCTAAAACAGTTTTAACAGAACCTTTCCTTCTGAATGTCTACAGTTTAATTCAGTTAAATTTTATATCTTGACTATTTAGTTTAGGTACATTAGGCATATTTAGTCTTAATATTTAAGACTATTGAATTTTCAGTGACAGCTTGGTAGTGAATAACAGATTCAGATAACAGTTTGATAGGAAATGACTGAAAGTTAGTGATATGATTATTCATTTACAGACAGTAACCTCTCTTCAGACAATCCATGATTAAGGGGAGAAACATTTCCCAGAGATCTGGCTGTTCTCTAATGTACTTATCATTTTTGTAAGCGGAAGAAGAAGGGCAAGTGTCAAGGGATCAATGATCAGTAAGCTACAGAAAAACCCCAGCCCCTACAAGAATCTGAAATAAACCTGATTTTTGAGACTCCCCTAGCTCCAGCAAAACCCTTCAGTGTATTCCAGGTGAAATTTTTCCCTAAAAAAAAATAGCAGGATGCTTTGCCCTGAAAAAGCTGATCTGCTTGGCCTGGAATCTGGTCAGAAGACAAAGCAATGCAAGCTCTCTATGGGGAGCTACCATGGTGCCACAGTGGTATTTTTTGGTGCTGAATATGCTAAAAGGCCAGCCTGGCTTACCAGCTTCAAACACACATCTGCCCCTTTGAAGTGAGACTTGACAGATAAGCTGCTAAACTGACCTGGAGGCCTATGACTGGCAGGTCAACCTCTTTATGCTATAGAAGTCCAGTCTACTTTCATACAAGCTAGATTCTTCCACATCCCTTTCTTGAAATGTCCCGAGTTTCTCCTCCGGAGTTTGGGACACCTCTCTACAGTTATTTCGCAGGTACTGAGAGAAAGAGAGAGAAGTACTCATGCCTGGAGCACGGTGAGATACATCAAAACCTCCACTTAATGTTACTTTGACTAGCTTTAATTGCTTTAACATAATTTCTTTAACACAGTGCACTACATCATTTATGTTATACTATAGTTGACTGGTATTTTTTAGCTTTTACACTGTGTAGTAATTCTGATTAAGATCTTCTATCTGTTCATTTGTTACAATAAATAGCTCATCTTTTATAAATATATCTGATTTGCCATCATTAAAACCTGCAGGACAAAGTGATTTAATCACTCTATAATTCCTTAAATTTAAATTGCTGACAATATCTGAGGCTAAGAAAGGATTTACCCTAATTTAAACTCCTTTCTGTGGAGGAGTTTAAAAACAGAAGGGAATTCTGCCTGCACCTCCAGCTCAAAGAAAGAGCTTCTCTAATGAAGTTTGTCTAAGCCTTCTACTCCTCCCTGTGACAACACCTCAGCTGATCCAGCTGAGCAGAAATTCTTCCTCCTCCTCATCATTCTCCTCCTTCCAGTCCTGCTGCCCTGTGGTCTTTCTTGTCCTGATTGATTTGCCACTTGAGCAGCTCACTAGCCCAATAGGTTAAAAAAAAAAAAAAAAAAGAGGGTGGAGCATGGCAGAAATATAACAGCTTCCTGCAAGATCAGATAAACTGATCCCATCAGGTGGCAAATCATATTTTTTCTGAATTCATTCAAGGTATCAAGTGGTCTATGTTCCAGGCAGGGTCTACCTGAACCTCCCCTCCGTTAGCAGTGTACCATTTGATCTGATTAGATTTAAAAATTAAATCATCCTTTAGATACTGTTTTCAAAACTTCCCTTTCCCCATGACACAGTGGACAGACATCTGCCCAAAGGACCTCCCTGGTTATGTGAGTACCAAGTGGGAGGGCTGTATGTGCACCTGCTGCTGATTGTACAAACACCCAGGCAGACACCAACAGCTTCTTGTTGCCCCTCTCTCTGTAAAAGGATGCTCCTGTTGCCCAATTTCATCTTTCATGCAAGTTTGCTCCTTAGGTGAAAGTGCAGAAATAGTAATGCTCCTGCTTTCACTTAAGAAAAACAATTAACTGACTTGCACAACACCTTTAGCTCCCTACATCTGTGATTGTGCCACCACAGAGACAACATTTGTATTTTGAACTCAAGAACACAAAGCATACTAAAGAAAGTGCCTTTACAGTGACTTTAAAGAACTCCATTTACTTTACATGTCAAAACAAAATTAAGAAATTACTTCATTACCATGAATCAGTACCTTCACTTAGAAAAATGTGGACCTAATGGGTTTAACAATACAATGAGAAAACAAAAAACCACAGCAACTGAGCTATGCAGACACTCCACATTCAGTAAGAGAGTTCTAACTTTCCATGATACTCTGTAGGAAAGTGCCAAACTAATGGCAAAAGCAGTGCCCAGCTAAGAAAGACCACGAAACACACCCGAAACTACAATAATTTTATCTTTTAATACTCATGCAGTGTTTCTCAAACAGCATGTCAGGAGGGACTTCAGCAAAGAGCAACTGGATTTTTACTGTTTCATTTAAATAACACTCTGAGCAAGTCTTGGACAAATTCTCACCAAATTTACATTTCAGTGCTAATCTGAGTATCTCATGTGCAAATCTGTATAGGACATTTTATGATTTTTATTCATGGCATCATATATTTTAAGATGAACAGGAACATCTCACCAGTTCCATATGAGTTCTTAAAAAAAGGCAGGTGACAGAATTTTCTTCCGTTATGCAGGTACTGGGAAAAAACTATTTTTTTTTTTAATGCTTATCTACTTGAATCCACTCTGGTTTAATGGCATCAAAATATTATTCTTAATATTTTTCAATCTTTCTCTTAATCATCCTCATCCTGGTTCTGAATACAACTGAATTCAACCTTCTGTCACAGAGCTCTTTAAGCTGCTACATTAAAGGGCTCCTCTACATTTCTGCACTGAGGTTCTTTCTCATGGCAAGGCAATCCCATATTCCTCAATAACCACACAGGCTCTCAGAATCTCAAATTCTAGAGGCATCCTCTCCAGTGCTGAAAACACTATCATTTTTCTTCTCTATTTTCTTCTCTCTGGCATGTAAATATTCATTTAAATATTAAATATTAAAAGAGAAACTGGAATGGAACCATGAATTCACATTCCCTATGCTAATTTACTTCTCAGTGTTCTTACTATGCATCTTGAAAAGCTTCAAGGAAACCATTTTCTGCATTACTTGTCTAGGAACTATCAAGAATTACAAACATTTAAGAACTCAAATATTTTATTTCATACAATAGATTTCAATTTTTTTAGTTCATGGAATGCTACCATTTTCCAACAGAAACACAGTGTCCCAAATATGAAAAGAAATGCTATGTCTTACACCCTGGACAATTTGGTTAGTTTTTTCTCAGTAAGCTTTTGTGCACTCTTCCAAAGTAGTCCACAAATCCCCCTGAATCTGCAAACAGGATAAAAACTGCTTTATTATTACTTGTAGCTATTATTGTTTTTAAAATAATATTTCTTTTCAAGTACAAGATTCTTCCTTTCCCAGCTTCATGAGTGGGGTTAGCACTGGGGTGGAAGAAAGCTGTCCAAATAAATCTGATATGTAATTATTCATCATTAACAGAAAAAATATAGGTAAAAATAAGAAAAAGTTTTCAAAAAGGCAAAGAACTACCTCAAGAGATCTTACAAAGAAGTAGAATACTGATGAAAATGTTGAGGCCATAAAAAATGGCTGCCATAACTAAGAAAGAAAATAAAGTAATTCTCCCTTCCTAGCTCTCTTCCCTTCCCACCTGCCAAGGTCCACTTGAATGTCTTAATGGAAAAGTAAAAAGGTGATTATGGGGAAAACATCAGTATGAAGCATGAAAAGCTACCTAAATAGGGAGGAAAATGAAAGATGATAAAATATGTCAGCATTAGAAAGAGTCAGGAGGTCCCCCAGCAATCAACACTGGCATGATTTTTGTATGATATCTTGCTCAATGACCTGGCCAGAGGTGTGATCTGAGACAATTTCCATATGATACTACACTGTACCCAATAGTCAATAGCCACACCTACGGCATAGGAGAAACAGAAGGATCTAATCTCACAAAACTAAGTGGGCAAAGATGCAAACTGAGCATTGGGTACATAAATGTGAAAAAATTTAGGAAAATAGGAAAAAATAATACAAACTATGCCTAACAATGTTTACCTTAGAATCATAAATTATACTTCAGTTTAGTCCTGGATTCATCACTGACAGCTCCATGACATAGTAAGTGCATGTAAACAACAGCCAAAAAAACCTGATGAAACATTGGGCATGTCAGAAAGAATACTGAGAGCAAGAGAAAGGATGTCGTTGTGCTGATCCAGAAAACAGTGCCCACATCTTCACTACCTTGCACAGTCTTGCCTTCAAGTATCAACAAGAATGTAGCAGAATTATGAGAAATAACAGAGAAAGGAAACCAAAGTGATCCAGGCATTGGAACAGCCACCTTTTCTAAGATAGGATGAAAAGACAGGAGCTCTTTAGTTTGGAGAGGAAAAGGCTGAAGTTTACAAAATCATGAAGGCAGTAGGTAAGTGCAACGTGCTGTTCACCAAACACCACATTGCAATAGTTAGGGCCCCTGGTGAAACACATCCATTAGATGCCATCTAACACTGCTAATGCAACAATTCTGAACACTAGGAAAGTGCAAGGGGAATGAGAAGCAAGAAATGGGCCAAACTTGCAAGCTCTCTCTAAACAGCAGATCCTCTGCCACCACAGCAGACAGAATGCTGAGCTAGATGGGCCATTGGTGCAATACACTTGGCTATTTCTCATGGTGTGCTTACTTCAAAAAAGATTTCCTCGTTTGTAATTCAAACTGCATTGCAACAATTTAAAAAGACAATTTCTTTTCTCAGTGTGGACATGAAGAACACATCATATTATCACTTTCCTTTTCTTATTTGACCTCAGTAATTGCAATTCATTCAGCCTATACTTATAGGCTCACACTCATCATTGATCTCTCTCACTGCTGATCTTGAATAATAGTCTTTATAATCTTGAACTGCAGCACCCAAAAATGGATGCATTTGTACAACTAAGACTTAAGTGCCCAATGGAGCAGAAAGATAAATCTTACAGGTTCTGTCCCTGATCATGCGCTCATGTTTTGCCTTCTTCGCAACAGCAAGGCACAATTAATGCCAAGTTTGTCATCCATGGTACCTAATGACTCTTTTTCTGAAGAGCTTCTTACCTAGCCACTCATTCTCCATTAACCTCTTTCTATATAAGATCATTCTAGTGTGCATGTCAAAGCTGATCCCCCTGAACAGCTTCCAGCTCCTCACGCAAACATGTCTCCACATTAGCAATACCATTCAGAATTCTAACCCCATCCTCCAGCACACCTGCAGTCCTTTTCATTTTGGAGACACCTCGAAATATTATGAAACATTTTCTTTGCCATTACTCACCACATCAATGAAAGCACTGCTTAGGCAGAAGTCGGGAAAGAGCCAAACAAATTTTGCTTCATATTTACTTCTATTTTGATATGGAACCTTTAATAATTATTCAAAACAGTCTTCTAACAGTTTTGCTCTTAGAGACAAACCTCACAGTTGTTTCATCTAATGCATGAATCCTTTTTTCCTTATGAAAATGTAATTCACAGAATATCAGAAGCCTGAATAAATCCAAGATACAATATTCAAAGCCTCTAACCTATACATAAAGACTGCTACCTTGTCAATAAGAGTAAATTTGATGACTTTCATACAAATTAACCTTGCCAAATGCAGAGTGACTCATCTGATTTTCTAAATGCTCAGTCTACTTGTTGTAGTATTCTCCCTTTAGTTAAATTGATGTTAAGCATTTAGCCATATTAAAACATTTTGTTTGAACACAACAAACACAAAAAGCAATCCAAATAATTTTCCCAATGTTATTTATTAATTACTGTCTATGTCACCCATAAGTTTTATCATCAATGTTTTTGTGTTTGTTTTCCAAAGTACTGAACCTGTCAGAGAGCTAGTTGTAAAACTAATAACTGCTGAATACAAGAGTATCACATACATTTATCTCCCAATTTTTTTAGTCATACTTTCCAGTTTGACTTCGGGTTATATAAAACTCAGAAGGAAAAAAATTTGAATCCATCTTAGTCTCATAGAACTATGAAGGAAGAAAAAAAAGAATCCATCTTAGTCTCAAATGAAGTAAAGGATTTACTAAAGGTCTTATTCCTTTGTGTACAACAGGCCACATGACTGATCTTTAACTCTGACATTAAAATAAAATAGTGTGTTCCAGAATAATGCTGTAATTAACTCAAAATGCCTACTGCAAATATAAAAGAAAAACACCTTCAAATATTCAACAAATACCACCTTGCCACGACTATTGTTATCTGCTGCTGCCAATCAGTATTGCTGTGGCTGTACAAAGACTCCAGTGCACCAGACTGTCGCTAATTATGTATATTCAAGTGATTAGCAAGCACTTGTTGCCTTGTTCACACCACCCTCCAAACAGCAGCCTTTGAGAGGAGAATAGACTGTAAATTTATTGAGAGAACACTGTTAATCCTTTGGGGAGAATGTAAATGTAAACAGGACTACTCTACATCAAGGTGCTTTGACAACAAAAATCATCTGCATAAACACATGCTCAACAACAAACAGGTGTTCTATTTCACAACTAGCGCCCATTTGATGCTTTCAAGTAAGCATTATGCACAAACTGTTAGAAGTACTTTGAAACCAGCTGCAATTACTATAATTAGCTGTTTTCCTACACTTTGGTGGGGTTTTTTCTTATACCTGTTCAGTATTCTGTCGGCTGCAATCTGTAAACCAAAGTGAAGCTAAGGTTCTAGCCTCCTGCTTAAAGTTTGCCATCCTCTCAGTTCAGCAAGCCCTATGCTGAGTTCATACTTATCATTAAAGTGCCACCAGTTAAAAGATGATGTTGGCATTAAATAATTTAACAGCCCCACAATTGTCAGGTCACTCAACTAACACTCATCACGAATAGGAAAACAAGGACAATTACCAAAATATCACCATAAAAATAGAAAACCTTCAATATTCAGGATTTCCCTTTTTTACAGAAACGTCCCTAGGTATACATAAGATTTATTTTTAATAACAACAAAACAAGAATTTTACTTCTAGTCCAATCAGACAATGGGTAGTGAAGATTCTTGCTTGCAGACAACTACTCCTTCTAATATGCTCCAAGTAAGGTTTTTTTTTAACTTATTATTTTTTAAAATTAGGACATACTTCCTTCTGTTTAATGAATACAAAATACATACAAAGCACCTCTACCTCTTTTTGAATTTTATTAATATTATGTGTTCAAGCATTTTTCTAGCTTAGCCTTTCATGGCATCTTCACAGCTTAGTTTTCAGCAGTTCCAAATACTTAACCACAGTGATGCATTTCTATAGGAGAGTTCAAGACCAACAAGTCTACTGGCCTTCTCCAAAGTCAAATCATAAT
Organism: Emberiza elegans; assembly: GCA_024865655.1. Taxonomy (NCBI): domain Eukaryota; kingdom Metazoa; phylum Chordata; class Aves; order Passeriformes; family Fringillidae; genus Emberiza; species Emberiza elegans. The sequence continues at coordinate 17,682,262 of JALJVW010002597.1, read as the reverse complement.
GGGCTAATTTCATAAACCTGGTAGTGCCACCTACAGATAGGTAAAATCCAACTCCCCTACCTTATAGTTTGCCAGATTTTAACCACTGAACTGAATAATTTCATATTCAGCACCTGCTGAGAGATTTTTTTTTTTTCCTGCAAATGAAAAGCTCAACAAGCTAAGACTAGGATTTCTCAGGGAGTAAGAACATTACTGGGAGGAAGGGCTACAGATGATAAATACACAGTATTAAAGGAGGATGGGCAGCAGAAAGAAAGAGGCTCCTTTATCTTTGGTCAAACAGGCAAGAAAATCTATGAACAGCATAAGAAAATTGACAACAAAACACCTTTCCAAGACCTGAAGACAGTCTACTGTTGACCAATTTATTTGACATCCTCCACCAACATCAAAATGTACCTGAGGTCCTCATAATACTTTTCCCATCTGTAACAGAAGACTTCTGATTTTTTGGACATCCATGCTGGGTGATTAAGAGCGCTCTATACATTCTTAACCACCACTACTTTCTTCCCACCAACTTCTGCTCAGTCGGAAATAAAAATTCTTCAGTTGTATTGGGCCAGCCAAGCCATACACACTGTATTCATAGAAATCATTTCCTAAGAGGCCAAAAGAATGACCAAAAAGATTAATAAAGAGTTGTAATATTACAAAATAAAAAAAAAAATATAAAATTTTTTTAAAGGGGCAGGAAGCATTGCCTAGAAAATTCCAGGAAAAGCTACCTTTTGGGATTTTTCCAGAGACACCATTCTTTGTGAAGCCCAGAGGATAGCAAACCAATAGGTACTCTCATTTATACTCTATTAGCTCTTATGGCAAAGATGTACATAGCGAACCCAACAATTTCTATTGTACAAGCAATCCTCACAATGACACAAACTGTTTTCTATGCTGCCTCCTTCTTAACAAACAGAAAAATCTGGTAAGTTATAAAAAAAAAAAAAAGGTGTCTGTATACAGGCTGTATAGTGAAATATGAAGAAACACAAGATTCAGGTACTTTAAGCTTTTCATGTACACTAACAGCTCTAACATTGTCTTGTATTGGTCATCTCTTGTGATTTGTGTTAGCTCTCACTGTGTAATAATCCAAAATCAAATTTCACAATACAATAGCACTCAGCCACTGAAAAAATGCAAACACTGCATGTCATCAACACAACTATTCATCCAACCTGCAGTAAAATCAAAGCAATAATGCATCTTTTTGGTAAGGGGTATCTCTTTTATGTCAGATAATTAATTTCCTGAACCAACACTGCATGCTTAGACGAACACACCTACACCATAAGACTTAGCTGAAATGCACATGTAAAGGTTGCAGTTAACAGGCCCTTCTTTGCCCTTCTAGAGAGACAGATATTGGCTTAGCTAATCTCAGTGTATCACAATCTCTCCATCTCATCACATGAATTGGTATGTAATAGCTAAAGCTAAATCTTCTGATTTTATAGTAAAACATGGTAAGAGTTAGTAATTTGTTACAGAACTTCTGATGGGAACAGTAACTTCTACTGTCACTACAAGAAGAGGTTGCAAGGGGGGAAGAAACAGCTGTGAAATGCTTCAACAGCTCCGAGCAGATACACAAATATGGTCCATGATTTTATTGTCAAGTAATTCAGCTATATGCTGAATGGAAAAGTCTATAAGGGTGTTCAGTACTCATTCATATCACCACACAAAGTTCCATGCAGACACATCCGCTTTCTGTTTGTTTGTTTGTTCAAGACTCTTTGTGAGACTCAAAGGCAACTAATTGGGAGAAATAGTGTATTGAATTCCAACATAAGGAGGAGGTTAGCCTGGTTTCCCATTTCCATACACAAGTATGTAGTGTTCCTGTGTTTCAAGTAAAAGTTACAAGACAGAGTTAAAGAAGAGTATGTAACAGAAGTCACTATCAGCAGTTGCAAAGAAATGTGCATTTTCTGTAAAAATATTAAAGGTTTGCAAACTATCAGCATCCTGAAAAATCCATGCTTATGTTTACATTTACTTCAATAAATACAGGACATAAATGTAAGCATGTATGTGAGATCAGTATGGGAACATTCTAAACAAATGCTTTGAAATTGCTACATTTAAGTGAATCAGTCAAGGAAAAAAATAAAAATACTAATCAGCCATGGGTTCCAAAGAAAGAAACATAATTTTAACAGGAAACCATTCTCAGCCTTACAATGCTACAGTTATCTCTGGTTTATTGTCTCATTACATTCTTCTCTTAAAAAAACCTTTTCCATGAATGCTGCATCCAGATTTTTCATTTTTTTGCATGCATGCTGATGAAAGCTGAGATTTTCCTAGAAAGAGTTGGGCAGATGAAATGGACAAATATTTTTGCATCAAGCTAAAGTTCCCAGCTAACATTACTAACAAGTGTCATACAAGAGTATTATTTGAAGATAACACTCTTTTCTGAACAACAGTATATAGTGGTTACACAGGCATTAGATCTGAGAAGGTCAGATCTGACTGCTGGATTTCCTCAAGAAGACTAAGGAACTTCAGGAAGGACCAGCTGCAAAAGTGCAGGTAAGCAAGCAGGGTGAAATCTGAAGGCGACAATCAGCCCTTCCTTTCAGGACTCCACGAGTAATTTGTTAGCTACCATCCATCAGGAATGAAAAGGTGACTAGCACAAGCCAACATATCACACCTACCCAGCCCTTGGGTCTATTTCTCATATTATTTTGAAGTGTTCCTGTTAAAGAGAACTAACTTTCAATGCCAGAGAAATTATGGTATTTATCAGTATGCTGAAGAAAGAATCTAACAGGAAGGAATCTAACAGGAAGGAATCTAAGTGTTCAACATTCTCCAAATGAAGCAGCCCACACCTGTAGCCTGTAAGATTTGTTGGCTAAACTTTATCCAAAAGTTTTAATGAGATCAGAAATTAATTGTTGGTAAGAAAAGGAAAGCCTCTTTTCAGAAAGTCCCCCTTTTGTGGCAAGAGCTCCATACAAGCCGTGTATATGACTGTCTATTGCAAAAATCAAACATTTAGGGCTGCTGTGGTAGGAGATGCAAAGCAACAGAGGAGCTGCAGCTCACAGACTGGGTGACAGAGGAAACTAAAAGGCCTAGCTCATGGGAGCAGTCAGACACCCCCCAGGTTCAGAAATAACTAGCAGTGAACAAAGGAGCAACTAAAAAGGCTGCCAGAAACAACCTGGTGTGGACAATGCAGTGTTCAAATCGAACACTCCAAGCACCAAAGCCTGCATAAGGGTGACCATTAAAGCTGGAATTGCTCCTACAGCCCTGGCAACCGGCACCAGTGAACTACCCTGCCCATGGGCACCCACAAACCACATGAAGCACAACTAGAGGAACAGGAATAGTGGCAGCCTACTTTGGCATGCCCTCACAGCCACAGGAGATTTGAGTTATGGCTACTGCCAACATGTTTTGGGCATGGTTATTGATATTTTAAGTATATTACCATTGGTTCGGACTTCCCAAACTGATCTTTCATTGTCTTTCACCCCTTTTAATTATTTGCTGCAATGGGGAAAGTGTTGTTTACAGACCAGCTAGCAAATGCAATTTACTAGCTGGTAAGTAAATTGATAAGCAATTGAGTTAGTGACATTTAAGTGTCTCTGTAAAGACCCCTCACACACGTAACAACATCCTTCCTCACAGACCAAGCTTCTAGAAAGAATACATTCTCCCTACAAGAACATGTGCTGTAAGTCATGTTCTCTGGGTGCCTCCATATTTGATGTTCCTGAATGTCAAATTTAATTTCCTGGAAGAAAGTAATCCCCAAGACATAAAAGATCATAAGCTTACAGAAAACATACAGACTCTGTGAAATCCTTTTCAGTGGACTGGGTGACAGTACTCCCATCAACTGCTTTGTTGTTTAACAAAGAGAGCACTACTTGCCAAATATTTAAAATAAGTACACTTCCAAAAGTATTTTGTTAAACAGGGCCATGTAATAACTAAAACACTGCAATACATTTACAACTAAGGTGGACTATAGGAAATTTGCTTACACCAAAACACCCATGGCAGAGTAAGCATATCGTGATGGAGATCAGTCCCCTGCACCACTCCAAGCACAGTGCAGCAACCCTTTTAAGCCTCTATCTTTGTGGTGCTCACTGTCACAGCCCCAAGGCAGCGCAAAGCAGTTCCTCCTCTTCCTCCTCTTCTCTCCTGTTCCCAGCACCGGCAGGGGCTGTGAGTGGCTTTGGGAGCAAGGCTTGGGGCTGATGTCATGCTGGAGGCTGCAGGGAGAAACAGTACCAGGGAGTGTCAAACCCTGGCACTGTGTAGGGGATCAGCACAGGGGGCAGGTTGGAAATCTGGCCTGGGACCAGCGAGACTTTAGATCACGATTTCACTGGAGAAGGCAGCTGTAGCAATAAACACAACGTTCGCTTCTGTTCCACGGGATGTCTCAAATGTAAACACTCACTCTATAGCTGAATTCCCAGTTTACATTACACTAAGCACAAAGAAGAAGAAATGCAAATAGCTGACCTCTAGTAAGGCTAATAAATCTCTAAGTGTTGATTCCCAAATACTTTCAGATAATTCCCTTCCCCACTTCCACAAAATACCTTTGCAGTGACATCACGACGGTTTTGAACAGCAAACTACATTTATGACCCTGAGAAGTTAAACAGAAGGAAGAAACAAAGAATGAGATCATCCGAGGAAAGGGGGGATGTTTCTTTTCACAAATTACCGCCACTTTCTTTATTCCCCTTTTTTTTAAATTTTTACTTTAAAAAAATTTGCATCCTAAAGCTTTTCTCAGTCTCTCCATTATGTAACAGTTCTTTAGGAAACAGCCAGCTACCCTGACAACTGGAATGTTTTGCCAGAGTGGCTTTGTCTAAATCCTAAAGCAGTACTTGGCTATGCGCTGAGCCCAGTGCCTGCCTGTGATCTGAATGCCAATTAAGAGTGCTGCCCTTCTTGTCTGACAAGTCAGAGACTTAAAGGTCCATCTGAGGTCAGCAAACTGTCTGGGCTACTTTTGTGAGCTTAAGAGACTAAAAACACAGCCAACAACATGGTCCTTTCCTTTAAGTGTCACACTGAGCAAAGACCATTTCATGTACTATTGTCATTGCATTTTCTTTAAGGCAGACAGAAAAATATTCATCTTTTACTTCAGTTTGCTCTCAAGTCTTACTTTCATTCCTTGCATCACCAGTGAAATTCAACCTCCTAGTGGACAGGTAGTGATGAAGACTAAACTACTTGTACTAGGAAGTCAATCGAATAAACATCCTGGGGTGCATCTGGTGGCCATCAGTTCAAGGGAGATGATCCTGCCCCTTTACTCAGCCATTGTGAGGCCACTTCTGGAATGCTGTGTTCATTTCTGGGCTCCAGAGTTCAAGACAAGGAGCTACTGGAGAGGATCCAATAGAAGCCACAAAGACAATATGGGGTCTGGAGCATCTCCTGTGAGAAGAGACTGAGGGAGCTAAGGCTCATTCAGTCTGGAGAAGAAAAGCTTGAGAAGGATCTCATTAATGCATGGAAACCTCTCAAAGACAGGTGTGAAGAGGATGGTGCCAGACTCTTCAGTGGTGACCACTGGCAGGATGAGGAGCAATGGCCATAGACCAAAACACAAGAAATTCCACCTCAATACAAGGAAGAACTTGTTGCCATTGAGGGTTTCACTGAGAGCACTACAACAGTCTGCCCAGGGAGGTGGTGAAATTTCCCTGTCTGGAGATACTCAAAACCCACCTGGCCATGTTCCTGTGCAACCTGCTCTAGGTGAGCCTGCCTTGGCTGGGAGGGTTGGACTGGATGATCTCTAGAGGTCCCTTCAAACCCTAACAATTCTGTGATGCTTTAACATCCAAAATTCAATTAACAAGATTAACAAAAATTCATAGTGAAATACAAAATAATTCCAGTTTGGCATACTTGTACTAACTCTGCTGTACAGGCTCTATATTATTTGACTCTCCAGCTTTCCCCATTCAAAGAAATCCTATATTCTGTACTCAAAGCTTGTATTTTTTTTGTTGCAAATCATGAGAAATAGTGAAGCAGGTCAAAATGCACTCAAAATGCTGTTTGCCTGGATTTGTTATAAACACCTTGAAATACTCTTCTTTTGACATTTTCAAGAGATCTTTTAAGATAGAAATGGATTTCCAATTTATCACTATCAGGAGATATAAGGAAGGAGTAACTTCCTTTCCATCGTTTCACATAGTTTCTTTTTTTGGAGGCAGGGACAATTATCTGGTAGATACACAAAATGTTATTTTCCTCCTTACTATTGCTTTTCATGTAAACAGTGAAATCTTTGTCTTATGAGCTCTACTGTGAATGCCAGATTTTTTGTAAATATTTAGCTAAAACTATGAGCTGAGACAATTATCTAATCTAATAAACTATAATTTACATTCCCTGTTTTACCACCTTTCCATTGTAATTGGCATTTTAAGCTTCAGTTCTTCTCATGGGAAATTGCAGTTTAAACACTGAATTTTTTACACACGAGCATCTTTAATTAACCCCCAAAGGAAACGATACCTTGCTTTTCAGCGTGATGAAGACAACTAAATTTTGCACAAGGTATTATTCTTCCATTTCCATGAAGGCTTAGTGAGAACCCACATTAGTGGATAAGATAAGATGAAGAAGATTTGGAGTGTGGCTATTGATTTTTACAAGGCATTTTAATTTTAGACATTACAGTTCAGAAATTAATTTAGAAAATGCAAAATTGGTCGTTAACTTGTCAGATAATACCACAAATTAAAGAGATATTTAAAGGAACAGTTTCACTGAAACTAAGGCTAGATCTCCCACTGAGAAAGGCTGCTAATATGTGTTTGAACTTGCAAACTCTTCCTTGTACAGCTACTTTAAGAACTTAGTGTGATATATTTTTGGCATATGATCTTGAGGAGGAGGTTGTATTTTTCCTTTATTTTACCTACAGTAATTCATTCATTCTGAATGTTACTGTGAGAGCAAGAGGGAGAACTGCTATGGAGTAACACTTACGTAATTGATAAAACAAAATTCTGTGTGGTATTTATAAATACACAGATGTATTTTTAAAATTGCATTAAAAATACTGAAATGAGAACTAGGTTACAGAGCTGTCTTTCTTTATACAGAAAAAATTTAATCAATTTGCATTTTTTTTCAGTCCATCTCCTTCATTATAGTATCTTAATTTTACCCATATTTCAAAATGTACATCCTAATTCCTGACCAGAAAAGGAGTTGCATATCTCTACATAAAACTTAGACACAATATTCTCAAATCATTCTCCCAACTTTTAACTCAGGATTCCAGTACTTCTGCCACAGATGTCAACAAAACACTGCATGCACGTCTCGTATCAGTGAGCTCCTCTCTGAAGCTTTAGCTTTTATATGACACATCTTTAACTCATGTTCACTCTTCCACATTCACAGGCTGTTGAGGTCTTGTGGAAGTCTTCCCTCTTAATTAAGTGCTGAGCAAAATGCTTCTTAAGTCAATGTTGTAAAAAAAAACCCTCAGATCTCATAGAACAGTAACAGAAATTGCATCAACATTAACATAAACAGTGCCTCAGGGCCAAAACATCATATTTCCATTACATAAAATTGAGGCATTTTCTCCCCCAGATAAGCATTATGACCTTCCAAACTAATCAAGACGGCCTTCTATGACCATGGGAAAATAACCTTTTATCTGATTAATTTCACAACCTCAAAAAAAAGCAGAAGCAAGTTTCTGAGGAGAAAAAAAATAAATAAACCATGCACCAATCTGTTACCCCAAGTATTCAGTGTCTTCAGCCATGCTTACAGTACTGCTGAAAGGCACATGCCTGACACCCCTTCCACAGCGGCAAATCACTGACTGACAGCACTGGAAGACAAACTCCTTGAAAAAGAAATTCAAAGCTTTCTCCACAATTTCAAGCAATCAGTTCCCCAGTGCTCTTGTCCTGGGGTGAATTCCCCATGGTTTTTAGAAGAGCAAATTTTCAAAGTTTTGCAGTTTTAGACCAGAACTGCACTACTAATTTATCTTATCAGCCTCCTGATTATTGGTGAGCATCAAGAAAAGCAATGTATTGAGTGAAAACTATTGAGAAAAATAACATTATGAAACTAACTGCTTACTTTGATTTCTCCTTTTGTCTTCTCTCCCAGCGTCCATGCAGCATCACAACTATCCTACACACTGACATCACTTACAACCCTCTGAATTCATGGCCACAACATCCACATCCGCTAACAGACAAAACCATTGTGCTCAGCACCACGCAACAGCAGTTCAAACACATCATTTCAAAAGGATGTCAACCAGCAGAGTATCAGCTGATGTCTGAAATACAAAGAGGCCATGCAGGTTTGACAAAGTCTCACTGTTGAAGCACATTTTACTTTGGGGAAAAAAAAAACCCACAAACAAACAGATTTTTATATATTTGGGATACCTATTGTGATGAATATTTATATATTGAGCACAGCAGAGCAGCAGTTTGCTATGTGGAATATAAATTATATAAGTAAACCAGCTTGTCTAGACAATTTCATCTGGATTCAACTTTTTAGGAACTAAGAAACAACACATTTTTTTCCAACTCCTTTTTCTCTCCCTCAGGTCTTCTCCAGTCTTTGTCATTCTGTAAAACTAGCCCTGATCCTATATTTCAATTTCCTTTTACTCACTTTGTGTAAATACAAAGATACTGTTCTTTCAACATTTAAGGAATTGCCTCTAAAACAAACCCCCAGGGCTCATTCAAGCCTACAAACATAAAGAGACTTAGTAGAACAATTTTCTTCAACATTAAAAGCCACTGTGCTACATCGTCTTCCAATGCAAAGGACTCCATGAAATCAATAAGAAGTAACTGCAAAGAGATTATCCTTGACACAATAGACATCATACGTATGATGAGCACAGAAGCTGGGTTCACAACTGAATCAAATTCCCTATCTTTTGCTAAAAACTTTGCATGTGACAAGGGGAAAAAAAGGAAAAGTTCTGACAAAAAAAGATTGGCTGAAGATGTGTTTCAGCATGCTGAACTACTGCATGATTTTGAGATCAGGTGAGAACTTCTTACATGCCTTCACAAGAAATTCCATAAATGTCTGGTGCTCATCATTGCTGCTCTGGTCCAATAACTTCTGACCTTTCCAGAGCAGCCCCTATGTGTACATGCCTCCTCTTCAGACAACTCTGACTTTAAAAGGATTTTAATTACTACAGATACACAAGTTTGATCATGTTTTTGAGGATTTTCACCCAAGTGGCTGTGCCGGAAAATCATGCCTATGAACTTCTTTACGTTTACATGTTAATACAAGAAATCACATCAAGTGATTTATCAAGTCTTTTCCTGCTAAAAGACAAATGAGTTAAGCAGTGTAAAAGAAAACAGCTCTCCTTCAAAGCAAATACTCTTTGCTTTCTTGCCTATCCTTTCTAACCTTTGGTATTTCACAAAGGATGGTGTACCTTTGCATTTGTTTAGATGTGTTGGTAATTCAAGAAGTGTTACTTAGGCAAATTTTCTGAGCCATTCTGATTTCCTCTACACTCTTCCAATATGAATATGGTTTAAAGAAATTCTTATTTGTGTTCCAAATGAGATCCAGAAAAACTGAAAACCAAAAAAATTGACATCTGAATTATGAAAATTACTATAACCTACTCTCTAGAAAAAAAATAGTGGGCAGACAAATAACTTTGGGAAAACTGACAAAACAGCCTCTGTAAAAAGAAATAACATCTCAGAAATCTGAGGTTTCTTTTTTAAGAGTTAATAAGCATTTAGATCAGAAAAAAAATTCCAATTTATATAGACTGCTAGGTTTCCAAACAACACTCAACAACATCCTTAATGTAAAAACTTTCAATCTCCACCAGACAAAAGGGATGTCCTTCACAATAAAAATAAATAAAACAAATTTTAAATAGTCAAAAAGCAAGTAAAGCAGGTATAAAAAGTGGTCAGTTTTCACAATGAAAATCAAGGTCATCACTGGAAACTTTCAGTGACCTTAGGTCCAATATATCAGAGATGATCAGTAAATGAAGGTAAGGGATGGTGAACCAAGGCTGATGATGACACAAAATTGTCCTGGCTAGTAAAGAGGAAAGACAGCTGGGAAGAACTGCAGAAGGTCTTAACATCTTTCCTTTTTTTTTTGTTGTTAACTTGCAGAACGGGTCACCTGTGTAGACAAAACCAAACCAAGTCAATAGTCAGCTCCTAGGTGAATGTTCCCAGACTTGCACTGTCATGACATCGACTTTGGAGATGGATATTGTGAAATGGGCTCTGTTTGCTTCTAACAGCTTCTCATGAATTACACTTCTAGGCAGGGGTCTTCTATTCAGAATCAAAACGTTTTAGAGATTCTTTCTCAAATTCTGGTCTCTATCTACAGGTGGAACTATAAACCCTTGGAAACCCTCTCAAAAAATAGAATTAGAGCATTTTAACTTTCAGACAAAAGCGCTGTAACCATGAGTACTGTTTATTTCAAGTCTGGACGCAGAGAAGAAAAGTCATTTTCCTGTGTGAATCTTAGCTCTTTCATACTGTTTCAGCAAGAGCTGGCCACACTTAAGCCACATTCCCTTCAAAATGCAGTTTCCAAATTACATCATGCTCTTTCAGACTTCTTACATTAAGAGAACCAGTTGTGAAAAGGAAGTAACAACTCTGCCACCACACACCTAGAGAGCCTTGCCAGACATCAAAGACAAAGAGTACAAACTCTTTTCTTACCACCTGTGCAAAGAAAAAACCCAAGTGTCATCTACTGTCAACATCATTCTCTGGTCATCTGGACTGCAGACTTCCAGAGTGCTGAACAAGATGCTGGACATTCTCCTGCCCTATGTGCTGATTATCTATGCTGTCACACCAGACACATTATTTTGACAGACCAACAAGTCTGGACTTCTGGGGCAAACAAAAATTACCACTAACCATTTTCTTTGCACAACTAATATTAGAAATAATTTTCAAAACTTACACCTGGTGTTAAACAATTTGAAGGCTTTGATTTATTAAAATTCAGGCAATTTTATTCCAAATAAATAAATAATTGCATGTATGTATGTACTTTACAGATACTCTAAAACACATTTACATTTTAAAAGCTGTTTGAGCTCTGTATTGATTTACCTACTGTGTTTTTGTCAAATAAATGGAATATTAATGTTCAACTTATATGCACTTAAATTATAAGTCAGTATTTTGAAACCTTTCCTTATCATGTAAATCAATTCCTTTAAATTGCCTTGTGCTTTTCAGAGAAGAATATGTCAAGATTGTTCAACCTCTTCACCTTCCTTCTGTACAGTGTAACAGTTATCAATCTCTGGAACAAAATCTGAGATTGTAAAAGGGCAGCATCCCCATATTCAAAGCATGAAGGAGCACACAGAAGCATGGCTGACATCACCTGCTTGAACAGTAACCTCAGCAGTCTGAGCCAATTCCCACATCACCTACAGGTACCCTTTCCACTAATTTATCTGAAGCTGAATACAAGTTGAAACAAGTTAAGTGAGTTATTTCTCAGGGAATTAGGGGAAGATACACAGTCATGCTATTGTATAAAGACATCATAATAAATCTTTTGTCAAAAATATACAATCATTAGGCTCTGAAATTTGACTTGGAACTTGCCATTTGGCAGAAAATTCATTGGATGTCAGAGATGTCTTTAGGTAGAGCCATTCAGATGTTATTAATATTTATATACAGATATATATACTTCACATCTGCTAGGGTAAGACTTGTTGAGCCTGGCAGCCCAGTTCCCCAAAGGTGTGTTACACAGGCCACTTTTCCTTCCCTGATGTAGAGACTGATTGTTATTTCTGCAATTGCTCCTTCTGACAATCAGTTTTCTGCAACAGAATGAGAGCAGAGGGGCTCTTCCTCACACTCCAAGTACTGCCTTTAATGATGTCTGGGTAGTAGAGAGATGAAGGAAGCAGTCCACATGGAATAATTCACACCAGGACAAATGCACTGCAGAATTCTGAATGAGGCAATGGTGCAGCAGGTGATAAAAAGAACAAGCTGGCCAGAGTGGGTACTTGGATGACTGGAACATTTAGAAGTTGAGAGAAATTCAAAACTGTCACAGAAATGAGCCGAAAGCATGGAGCAACAGCTGGGACTCACAGGGTTCTGAGAAAACCCAGAGAAAGAAGAGGACCAGATCTGGACTGCATACATGTAAATGAACAGTAGCAGGACAATCAAAAGAAGATACTATGAATCTTGAAGGAAAGGGCAAATAAGGGATTGTTACAGACACCAGTTACACATTTCAAGTGCAAATATCTGTTCTAACCCAAACTGAGAGATAATTCCACATAATACAATTACTTTTCAGCTGGCTTTTAAATAGCAAGTCATTCAAAGCAAACTCCTTTAAAAGGCTGACCAGGTAGTTACCAAGTAAAGTATTCAAAAAGTTTTTAAAATGCTAGAACTAAAGCTGACTACACAGGTATCATTTCAGATACATACATATTAGCATGGGAACTCTGCTCCTGACACTAAGCAAAAAACTACTCAGTATTTCCTTTATTCTTTATTTGACAGTTGGACTCAACTTTGCTTCATAATGTCTAATGTGTATTAAAATTCTCCAGCAGACACACTGAATTTAAGGACTTTGACACACAGTTACCTATTAGAAAGTTTACTGCATGCGCATTTTAAATAGAGTCTTAATTCTGTGTATACATTTGACAATTAATTTTCCTTGTTACATGATTATTTACCTACATTTTAATTCATGCCTTCATTTCAAAGAGTAACTGTATTTTTCTTGCATTTCTGTGTCTCGAGATGTCCCCAGAGGAGAAAAAAAACAAAACCACAAACAACACCCCATAAAAACCAAACAAAGAAACAAACAAAAAACCCAACAACAACACAAGGAAAACCCCCAGTCTCAATGGCAACTGCAGTAACAGTATTCAATCACAGTATCAAAAAACTGAGAACTGTAAAGTGAGAGAAATTGTCCCATTGAATGAATGAATGAATGAACTGAATTGTCCCTCATATAGAATAAAAAGTCCATGACTGTATCTTTCATAGTGTTGGAGTGCTGAGGGAAACCTAAAGAGAAAATGAGCAATTTCCCTTACATATTTTCTGCTTATTTTTTCAACAAGTAACAAAGAGTTGGAATAAAAAATTCCTTTTTTCTTGAAAATGAAAAAAAAAAAAAACTTGCAAATTATTCATATTTCACCCCCAGCCCCAAGAAAAACCCCAAACCACAGAAAAATTACAAACACAGACATGCTTCTCAATAAGAAATGTCATATGCCAAATGTGGTATTTTAACATTTGAATGCTTGGAATTATTTCAATACTCAAAGCTGAAAGACTGTTTTAAAAAGAAAACAAACAAACAAATAATAATGCTTTCTTGCTTTCTGGTCTTCTGAATTCCTTTTAAAAAAATAACATTATGGGGCTCATATCAGGCAAATTAGGCTTATGCTGTGATCCAACACCTCTAACAAAGTGATCAGCAACAGAACAGGAATTTATTCAATGTTTTATCTGTCTCCCATATAAAAGTATGAAGATCTGTCTTTCAGGTCTCTTCATAAGCTAGTGCTCATTCCACACATTACAGAATTTAACTGGTCTGATATACATTCTCAATAAAATAACTTTATCTTCCTAAACAAATGCAGAAGGCAAATTTGTCTATCATAAACAAATTTTAAGTCTCTTTTTTTAATTATTAGTTTCATAACATAAGACTGAACAACACTCAACTGAACAAAGTTTTAAGTAGGAAAGTGGTTTGTCAATATTATTTTTCCATTCTTTCAACTCAGAAGAATAGTGGGGTGTGGTCTGATGGTGATTTATTTTAAATTGAATTCATCAATATTTTCCTTCCTCCTATGATTTATACAGCTATCAGTAACCACTAAGAGAAACTCGACCTTTTCCTGAAGCATATAATTATTTTCTTTATACAGTATGCCTTTATTGCCATCCATTAAAAAAACTGTTTTTTAATTCAATCAATATACCATAGTATTTTGCAGTAAAATGATATCTGGTGAAGAAAGAAATGTATCAGAATGATCTCTTTTATCTGGCTGATGCATAATCAATGATCCTTCCTCTACAGATGGCTATGAAAGCATCCAAAAATGCTTAGATGTGAGAGTTCATCATGTGCCTCAAGATGCTTTTTTTTTTAATTAGATTTTTAACATACATCCTCTGCCCTGAACACTAGTCCATTCTGGGCTTCAGGGATTTTTAACAATAAATAATGAAATATGTGAATAGCTGAAGCCCCGATCTCATTACATCTGGCCCCACAATTCATGCCTTAGAAGTATAATATTGATGATTTCAGATGCGAGCACTCCACAATTAAGCACACCTACTTGTAGGAAAACAGGCTAAAATAAAAACATACAAATGTCACCTGTAGGAAACAGCTAAAATAAAAACATACAATTGTCTCATGCACACAGCACATCAGGATTATTAAAATTGAACACTGTGAACTGAATGAATGTTATGTCAGCCTCCCCACCCCATCACTCCACCTGTACTGCCAACAGCCACTCATCACTTCCTGCTACCAAGAGAGGAACTTACTCACAAAGTTCATTTTAGTTAGTCAAAAACTCCACACACCAAGAAACATACTAAAGCTTCCTTTTTACAAAAATCACCCAAAAGAGAAATGTAATCACTGTAAGAAGGAATGCCCAAAGGACATTGTGCACACTGCTGGGTGCATGACCAGGGCACACCCATGGCACCGCGGAAGTCTTGCCTTCCTCAGTCCATTTTCCTCTCCACTAATACCCCAGGTACCAAGACACAACCCCCCATTTGCTCCTTCCCAGCAGTATGAGATTTTCTCTAAGTATCAGCACCATTTTTTCACTCTCCTGTAAGAAATAGATGGTCACATTCAAATAATAATTGCTACCATGCTCCTAGTAGGAGCTAAAATCCCTTCCACACCTTCTTTGCTCTGTAGCCACAGGAAAGGCTGTATGACAAAGCTTTGAAACTGAAGCTGCAGCTAGTCTGAACTCAGATGCTGTGATAATCCAGCATCCTCTCCAGCAAGGCAAAATTTATGAGCAATAGAGTTCCTTTAGAACCAAATTAACTGTCATTTTCATTTTTAAAAAAGCCAACCCACAGCTTGCATCTCAGTTGATACTGAAACACAGAAAGCAACATGACTTGCAGAACAATTCTTATTCAACTCAGAAGACAATTCCCACTTAGCCTCCATCAACATGCATCCTTTATCTTCTCCCACCACAAAGAGCAGCTTTCTCATGTATCCATTACTTTCTCCATCCCTGCCCAAAACCACCCCACCTTTTTCCTTCCATTTTGTTCCTCATTTTCACCTGAAACATTTTTATTTCCTTCCCCATTTATGTGTCACCACCACTAAATTATTCTGTCCTGAATTTCTCATTCTGCTTGTTGACGCTGAAATAATAAAGCTTGAAATTTGCTCTAGATTATTATAATAAATAAATGAAACTTAAAACTAGGTAAAGCTTCTGATTACTTTAATTACAAAATACAACACTTGTTTACTCTCTGACAATCTTTAATTACAGGATCCTAAGGAACAGCAGAACTGCCTCTCGAGAAACATAATACAGTTTATTAGGGCTATGTAGATTGAATCAGAAAGTGTTCCAAAAATACCTCTTGTCCTCCTTTTTATGACATAACATATTACAATAGCTGATTAAAGTAAATTTCAATATATTACATATAGGGAGAGCAACATGCATTTTCTACCAATCTCTCAAAAATATTTTAATATTTTATGCTCCTGCTTTGGGGACGTGCATCTAAACATTTTGTGGCAAGTTTCACATGTTTTAAAGTAGAGGTCAAAATGCACATAATCACAATTAATGTTTCAAAAATCAAAAGGTTGCCACAGATTAATTGTCCTCCTCAGTAAATTTCACCAAGGTGCAGCACTGTGGTGGCAATATTTTCTAAATTTCCTACAAACATATGAAGAGTCCTATTTCACATGCAACAGAAAATAAGATTAGTTTAAATTGTAGTAACAAAGAACCACTAATAGAAGTGGTGAAAAAATGGAAAGTCTATATTTAACTTGGTGCTCAGTCATTAGAAAGGTGCCCCATAACGACCATATGTTACTCAAATATGTTATCACACCTACAATTTCATCATATGTCTCCCAAGAAATTAATTAGCTCTAACTTTTTCAACTTTGACAAAAATGTCTGCAGTAAGTCAGACTACTAGCTGTTGCAAATGCTTCAAAATTCAAAGCTTGCCTCAGCTTTTATTTAACCTTTTAATTACAATCATTGAATAACATTTGGAAGGCAGATGTTCCTTTTTTTGCATATGTGGTTATTAATAAAAAAGTCCATTAATTTTAAATTAATATTACTTTTTCAAGTACAAAAATGCTACGAAGACAATATTTATACAGCAAAGAATGGATACATCAGCAACACTAAAATACCAGTTACCTTAATTAGGAGGAATAACCTGAAAAGAATGAGCTCCAAAAAAAAAAACCCACATGATGTGCTTCATTTACAATAAAGAATTGGAGCAGATCAGGAATCTCTGCTGATCTGAATATACTGAATCAACACAGAAGAGCTCACCTTTCAGTTGTCACCTCAGGTCAGAAAAGCCAGTGAGAATTATGTTTAAGCTTGACATGGGCATGATGAGAATTGAGTCATTCCAATTTGCCTTATTGTGCATAAAATATAAGGGGAAAGTTGCAAGGATATGGCATCAAAAAGCAATGTTATTTAACCTAAGCTAACAGAACCCACTAAAAAGCCAGGTTTGGTGAGTAAACTACAAGGTCAGGCCCTACTTCACAACAAACCATAACAGTCTGGGCAGATGTCATTCACAAATCTGACTTATTTTGTTGTGATAGCTAGAGAAAATCTGTAAAATTTATTCCAACAACTTCTTAATTCTAAAAAATTACCCTATAAATCACTACCTACGGAAGAAACAATAAAGGTCTTTTAATACAGGCACATCAACATTCTCAATGTTTTTATAACCAAACACTAAAATTTCAGTCTTGGTATCAACAAAAAAAAAACCAAAACAAAACAAAACAAAACAAATTAATTTTACAATCTCTGCTTCCTCAATTCTTAAAAATATTAGGTACATCAGTATAATATCAATTGAAAAAAAATTGTACTTCACTGTAAAATCATCAAACATTTGAAGAGAAAAAGGTTACATCACTGCTGAAGGCTTGTACTTTAGAGTTCCTTGAGGAACAATACTATAAAGCCATTAATTTTGCACAGAATTAACAACTAAAGGTTCAATGAACAACCAACACTTTCAATGAAAAGGGTGAAACAACAATGTTACAATCAACTTTTTCTTAAGGTAACATGACATAACATGTCACCACAAAGAGCAAACAAATAACTCAATAATTTATTATTTTCTCCTCCAAACTCAGAGAAAGATACCTATCACTGTCAAAACTGCCCTTTATAGGTAGTATAAATCATGTTTATACATGCATGAACACACATAAGGAAAGACTAAAATGGAATACATTTTCCAACAATTCTGAAGATTATTCCTGTGATGGTCTGTTTTACAAACCAATTATAAAGGTTAAGCCAAAACTTAAGATAAATCCACCCTTTTAAATTACAGACAAGAAAATTAAAAAATTTAATTGAACTAACAAACCCTAACTCTGTGTGTAATGATACCACAACTAATTTAAACTAATTGGAAGAAACCAGGAAAGGGGAAAGGGAAAGGAAAAGGAAAAAAAGAGAAGAAAAAATCCATGTTATTTTTATAAAGAAAAAAACTTGAGTGGGGAAAGGGGGGAAAGGATGCTGAACTTTAATTCTATCATCTGCTACTTTTTGTTTATACTTTAAAGTACAATGTGTCACTATGCAATATTTCTAGTTAAATCTGCTACTGTATAGTTCGATATACAAAATATCATGGGCCAATTATAGTACAACATGATCCTATCCAAACATAATTTCTATAGCATCAAACATTCTAGGGCAATATGAGAGAAGAAAACTCATTTTAAAGTAAATATTGAAAATATGTTCAACACAAAAAGAAAAATTAAAGTGTGAAACTTCATTAGTACAGCTGTACTGTAAATAAAATTTTTAAATCACACTTAAAATAGAAAAGAAATACTGTCTAGACAAGCTTGCTAAAAGCAGCAAACCACTAATATCACCCACCCCTTAGCTCACTCAACCCCATATTATAATTCCAAGTAGTTTTTCTTTTTTTGAGGAGAACTGTCCTCAGCACTGAAAGCCATACTAACTGGACCATCCTGCAGGCACTACTAATTTTTAAGTGTTCATCCTACATATTTCACAACATGTAGGATGCAAGCAAATGAAGTTTCCCATACAGAAGAAAAAAGTCTGGTATGAAAACCAGGCACCAATATGTGTTTCTACCTGAAATATAAAATGGAGTTCACAATATTTTTTTCTAACCTTTTTATAACCAGCCTCCAAACACTCGAGAACAGGTATAAAGACAGAAAAGCTGTTCCTTGACCTCAATTGGGCAGGTGCTGATTCACATCTCTTTAGGAATGTTCTGAAGAAGATGACACTCAGATAGAAATCATACCTACCTTCAAAAGAAATCCTCACAAAGGCATGTATTATTTCCTGAAGAGTGCTTTGAAGATAACACAAAAATAGCTGTGCTATATTAAAAAGTACACATATCCTCTTAACAAACTTATTTTTGCATTGAAATGGTGTGTGCTAGTAATATCTATCTATTTTTTAAAAGCAAATTTTAATGTTTACCATCATCATCTAGTTCCCATTTTCTGAGGTCAGTCAAACAAAGAGATGCAATAAAAAGCCATAGAAAACCAACTGTGCTTCAGACTGCTCTAAGTGTATGAATAAACAAACCAAAGTCAGTATGCAAACCACATTTTAAATGGTAGCATAAAATTTTATTTGGCATTCTTTAGCAACAATCATTAAACTTCCAAATCAGTGATCTTATGACAACCATTAATAAAAATTGTCCAGATTTTTAGTGGCCAAAGACCTATTTCATGATTTCAATTAACCATTTTTAATATATAAAGATCCCCCAAAATTATCATAATTTTCAATTTTTTTTTTAAAGAGAACCACAAACAAACAAAATCCAGAAAGCTCCTTCACTACCAATGCCCACATATTCACTTTTCCTGCCTTTCCACAAAACCCATGTTCCAGGGTGGACGTACCCAAAAGGAAACAGTCCATCCTAAGAAAGATTTTTAATAAACAATTTCCACCTTACAATTTTGAGATCAAAGATCAGTAAAAATTTTTTGTATTTCTTTCAACGCATATCTACAAAATTCAAGAAAATAAAACCCCAAAAGATACCATAGTATCATAAGTATAGCCAAAGGATGCCCAGAGAGGGAAGAAACAAACCCAGGAATGTTCACTCTGCTCACCAAGAACTTAGCACCTTACACATGGATCCGTGTAGCTACTCCCATTTTCCACAGGAAAGTCATCACTCTTCCAGTGTCCCTGAACACAGCACAAACTGAAATCCAAGCAGACAGAGAGCACTGAGAGGAAAGGATTCTGCTCTGCTTGCAGGCCAGGTGAATTTTGTGCATTACCAAGATTTTTGCCAAAGACAATCCAGACTTTTCCTAGCACAGGGGCAAAAAAAGACACATTTCACCAAAAAGTTTCTGAAAGTGCCCCAGTTAAACTCTCCAGATGTAATTTCTTTTGTAGCAATCAGACTTTATTTGTTAGTTCATATCCTAATCAAAACAAAACAGGCAAAAATAATTTGCTTACTGATGACACTTTTTTTTCTTTAAAACTGTCTGCCTTTTTCACGCTCTTCCTCTCCCACTTTCGTGTCATTGAAATAGCGACTGACATCAGAAAGCAGCTGTGCTGCACACACCCCACCACCATGCCACAACTGCACAAGAGCCTCCCAGCCTCCCTCTGAAAAGCTGAAACCTAATTAGGATGCTTAAGATAGCTTTATGGATATTGCAAATGATAAATAACTAACCCAAACATATAGGCTATCACAAATGCAATGGATAATTTTTTAATCTTTTTCATCTAAAAATATTCTGGTGTTCCTACATATTGCACAGAAAACAATCAATGCCACTTGAAAAAATGCTTGCTTTTCCATTTTGCACCTGCACTCTTCTGCTGTGAAATTGTGTTTTGCATCAAGATTTTTATTTCCAGTTCTCAAGGTGGGTTGAATTAGAGTAACAGTATTTCTAGAAAACACACCACCAATATACTATGAGATTCATTCACACATCTAAATAAGCAATAAATTGTCCCCTTTACACTTTTAAGAATATTTTATGATTTTGTCTGTATTCTATGCGTTTGCAATTATGTGAATAGTAGACTAAAAAATTTCCATTTTTAACATTAAAGGAACTATGCACATGAAAATTACATAACCTTGTAATATTGTGAGTAAGCTACATAAGCATAATTCCATATTATTTGAGGGCAGACCCTAACTCTTTACTCAGGCCCCTGAATAGTTAAGAGACATTTCAATGTGTAAACATCACAGACTCCACAAAAAGTTAATACATTCAGCAGGGCAGCAGTATCTTCAGAAAAAAACCAGGGAGCCCTACCCTTTGGGATGTAAAATTCTGGTATTGATGTTTCAACATGCTGGTGACTAGAGAGAGAAGGGAAAAAAAAGAGAGAGAGAACACAAAATGCATTTACTAATAAAGATTTTACTCATTTGGGTTCAGTAACAGCTCCACCAACCTAAAGTTCTCTGAGCAGCCACCTGCACAGGTCACAAGGACTGAATTCAAGCAAAACTCTGCTGAGATGCAGGGAGCCACGTGGCTGTTCTGTCCATGAGAGGCAGCAGCACAGGCAGGAGGTGTCCCTAAGGAGCCCCAAGGAACCAGGTGGAAGGCAGAGAATGCGCTCGTTGGCCAGGTCCAGGTCTTTGCTCCGTTTTCTGCTATTATTTTCCACCCTCAAATTCCAAAAGTATGTGTATTTAAAATGCAGTGCTATATCATCTAGAAATCTGTAATTTTAAGGCAAAAGTACCACTCTAAGAAGCAAGGCTGCAACACACCAGAGAAATGCACTGGCAGGAATTCAAATCCATCTCAACCGGGCTCGGCACAGACATCGGAGACCTTCGCAGGCAAACCCTCCCGTGGAACACAGGCATTCAATTACATTACAGATTAACATCACAGAGTTTGAGTCAACTTCTAAAGGCTTTGGGACTTTTATCTATGCAGTCTTTCACTGTATGTGTAAAATGTTAAGATATGCTCACAATTTCACATATAACAATACTACAAATTTCTAGGGGAGCTCTCAGGTATTTAAACATATTTCCTGTCTGGTTTTACAAACATCATTTTAATATCTGAAACTCAATTGTGAATTTTTAATGTATTCACTAGCAAATTTTTTATCATTACAGATACATTAAATATTTAATAGCTATTATCAGTTTCCCTTACACTCCCTTAATGAAATACAAGACACAGCTTGCACTTCTGATGTGACCTGAAATGATTTCACTCACAGGTCTTTACCCAGGTCCTCCTCTCCACCCCAAATATGGACAACAAGAAGAGCAAGCATTTTACCTCCTATCTGTGTCTATCACCACACTTCTGTCAGCTTTCAAGTCTTCCAAATCTAATGACAACAAAGCAAAAAATTAAGATACTACAGCCTAACTATGAAAATATTTCTCCATACAAGGATCATATTAATAGTACCAATATTTGTACCAATTTGCAAAGAACCTTTCAGATATGATAAAACAAGTGAATGTTTGAAAATATAATTAATTTCTAATTTGTACTTTGTGAAAGTGTACTAATTAACAAACATAATCCTCATATATCATTAAGCAAACATTACTTTATAGAAGGGAATAAAAAATGCAGCTCTTCCTGTATATTTTTTCTGAAGAAATTATGTCCATCAAAATGAGTTCTAAAAGCAGGAAAGTCAAAATTTGCTATCACAAAGTTAAAGTGAATTAGGTCAGGATTCAAAATTTCTCCAGTATTACCATTTTACACTACTTCAGTGTTGGTTTATATATCAGTGTGCTTATGGTCTGTAGGAAAAAAATCTACAATGTTAAACTGCAAAAAGACTGTTCATGTAAGGTTTTATTCATTCAGGAAAGCCATTTACGCAGCATGCAGTCAAAACACACATTAAATGGAAGCATCATCTAGATTGCTGAAAACAATGCCAACTGGGCCACTGGACACTCATATTCATTAAAACAATTTGATTTTTAAATAAGTTTATGAAAATTTAAAAATACATTATCAGCAAAGTTTGCGGTCTTGCTTCTCCTATTCCTGTGTTTTATGCTTCTCAGATCAGCGACTTCAAAACTAAGAAATAGATCTCAAAGCTGATTCACACTCCCAAAACACTTGACTCATCTGAAAAAGCATTAGCTGATTATGTAGTCCTTATTGTGTCTGGCACTATAAACAAAGCATTCAGCCACATCCATAGGTAAGAATAAAACAGACAGAAACTTTAGGCTACTTGCAGCAACTGAAAACAAATTTCTAAGCATTTAAGGGCTGTAAGAACAAAGGATGGAAAAGGAAATTACTACTTTACACAGAACAAATGAAATAAAATCTATGCTGGCTAGCTTTCTCAAATTTAAAAAAAAAAAGAAATTTAAAAAATAAAAAAAAGGAGAAATAATGATCAGCTGTTGGAAAAATAGCTTTAATGAGCACTTGTAGGACCACATTAAAACACCCAATTTGCTTAATAAGTAGGGAACGTGAGTCTAAAACTACAAAAGGAGTGTGAAATCCCATGCTACAACAAAAACTGTATCACAAGAAGACAGAGTGCACTGAATTTAAGTAGAAATCTACATGGAAATGTACAGTACCTGCCTAGAAAATCCATACCAAGTTTCCTATCTCCAGTTCAGCGCTACATGGCACTTGCCATCCCTAAAATAATCCAGGCCCTCCAAAGTACATGCTTACCAATGTATTCTGTCTGAAGCCCTAGATGATGGAGATCAGGCAAAGCTGGGGGCTGGGACTGGGAGAAGCAAGAAGGGAAATCAGGACAAGCATCTATCAGACACAGAGTTTACTGCTGGCTGCACATCCCTAGGCACCCAAATATTGGGCACCTGTGAACAGCAAGTTACACCTGACTGGTCTGGCATGGGGCTGGGATCCCAAACATTTCTGTAGATACCCCGAGTCTGAAGCTGTGAACTTAATGTCAGAAATTACTCCTTTATAGGGAAAACCTTTTCTTTTAAAAAAAAAAAAAAAAAAAAAAAAAAAAAAAAAACACCTCTCCACATGTCTGCATTTGGGAGTCAATTGCTGCGCAAATTCCTGCTAATGTAGGTGTCTAGTCAGAGCAAAGCCTACCTATAGCAGGAAATCCCCACCTTTGAATAGGGCAGAACCTGGAGGAATCCTCCTCCACCAGGGGATTTGTTCTGGGTTGTAAGAAGATTATCTCCTCTTCAGTCGCCTCAGGTGCTGCGGGCTGTCTGTCGCTGCCTGCTAAATGGAGCAAGGTGAACTCCTGTGCTACAGGAGCCAGCCACGTGTGACTGCTCTCCCAGGAATTACCTCGCCCAAGCTCTAAAATCTGAGCTGCCTGGCGGAGATGGCAGCCGGAAGTCTGCCCGCAAGTTTCCCAAAAAACCGAGGTGCATCTCCTGAATGGCCAGGACACAAGCAGGAAAGGTTTCGCACCCCACCGCTTAGGAACACTGGCAGGCTAGAGGCAAGGGAAAAGGAAGGGGGGAAGCCCTTCAGAAGTTTATTTCCTATATAATCACATTTCCAACCGGCCTGAACAAAAGGAATGGTCAAGGAGACCACAGCAGCAGCAAAGTTCTGCTGGACCAAGTCCAGTCCCAAGCCTATTACAGCAGAGAGCCCCCTCTTGCAAACAAATGTGGGAGGGAACAGGGAAGCAAGAATGAGAAAAAAGAAAAACAATACCAAAAAAACCAAACCAAACCCCAAACACACCGATCCCCAGACAAAGAAAAACAAACACGGAACATATATTATATATATTATATGTATTTTCTCTTTAAAATTAGCACCAGCACAAACCTGAAAGCAAACTTCTCAAACAGAAGCAAATGCACAGAAATAACCATCCCACCTAAACACAGACTCACTTTTAAAGAGAATTTGTAATCCTCCTACAATGGACAGTAGGGGTCACAAGTAATGACCACCTAATCTTTTATCAAAGCAAGATTTCTGCAGTGATCACTGCTCGAAGATTTTGTAGATCATTGCTCAGGGTACCTTCACCACCTGTGACAGTTCAGAATATCACTATATTATTTTCCTCTGGTGGAAACAGTAAGCTTTGTATAAGCAAACAGAAAATTATTTTATTTTCTCAGGGAATAAAACATCACAAAAATACATTATTTTGATTTTAAAAGATCCTCTGTCTCTTCAGCCAAGACTAACAATTAGTAAAACACCCAAAATAGAAACAAATATTAAAATATTAAAAAACCCACAGTCATATACTATTTTCAGCTCTCTTTACAATACATACTAAAGCAAACAAACTAAAAATCCTTAGCACAAAAAAGTCATGGGCAAATCTAAATGTAAAAGGATGTGTTAAGAAAAGATAAGATTATATTAACACTATGACACTTGATGGAAATCAACAGATTAAAAAAAGCATATGAAGGTTATTCACCCAGCTTCCCAGAACAATCAAAATATCCTCTGATGTCACCACCCATTAAAAGCCGTAGATTTTTTTTCTAACATATTAAATGATGGAAGGAAGAATAATTCTCCATTTCTCACTCTCTGAATTCTGTTTTCAGCTGATCAGTGAGCTGACAGTCAAAGGCACTCTGAAAAGATCATTTATTTGGATATAATAAAAAAAGCGATTTGCCAACAAAAATAAAACCCCCACAGAAGAATCAGTGCATCTTAATAAAACACCTTTGGAATAAGGATGCTCTTAGCAAATGAGATACAGAATAATAAAGAGCAAGATAAACATTCTAAAGATAAAAAAATTATCATCCAGTTACAAGTCAGTCATGTAGGGAGATGCCGAGACAGCAAGAGTTCCTTACAGTAGTCCAGATTTAGGAATTTGATTGTCTTAGAAAAATCTGTGAAGAACAAGCAGTGCAATGATGTTACGAAAAAGACAAATAACATAAGAGATAAATATTATGCTATGTATTAACAAAGATTTTGTACACAAATCAAGGAAAAAATAATTAAAATAAGAATTTATTCTTTTTATCCAGCAAAGATAAAAGCTCTGAAATATCAGCATTTACAAATTTTGAGGACTAACAAATTAAGAGAGGAGCCGCTAAATTAGTAAAGGTCCTGAGAGAACCAGACTGCATAGGATTTTTTTTTATTTTTAAGAAAATACCAAGTTTGAAGTACACTAAAAATAACAAGCCTTATCCTAGAACAGAGAATATGGCAGGGAGTAAGAGGAAGGTGGAATATAATCATCTTAAAATATGCGAGTCTCATAAGGAGGACAGTGATTAATTGTGCTTCACATCTACAGATGGCAGTACAAAAAATGATCAGCAGGGAAATTTAGACTACATGTTGTTAGAAAGTTGGTCCAAATAAAGTTTGCTAAGTTGCAGGACTACTTGTATATAATAATCACTGGAGGTTTCAAGAACACCCAAAATAAATAATAACCATGCATGATCTTATTCTGGTTTTGAGTCCATGTCAAAATGGGGGACACACCACTCTAACACTCAAAATTTCTTCCAGTATTACATTTTTAAGGCAAATAAAAATGTCGTCAATACATAATCTCAATTGGCAGCCTTGTTGGAAACACAGACCAGTACTTTTGCACTTATCTAGTTATTTTAGTAGGTAGTTTACAACATAAGGACAACTGTACTAGTTCTCCCAACTTAGTGAGGTTTATAAGAAAGTGATACATTTCTCCATTATCTTATTAAGAGTATCTACACTGCAACTCTCCATTTGTTTATTAAACAGTTTTTATACACAGGAAGCACTCTTTTGTCATCATAGGTACAACATTGGTAACAGTAACCTTATCAGATATTATAAACATCATAAAATTAATTATTACCTAGGTTTTAAGAAAAGTGTGTCTGGAGGGGAAATTTTATTTTGCTTTAAACAGTTTCTGGGAGGAGCATGAGTGACTACACCCAGCAGTACATCCAAAGGGAAAATGGAGGGAAATGCCAGTCCTCCTTCACGGGCAATTCCCAAAACAACATCTCAAACCAGCTATGAAAGGAATAAAGTTCAATCAGGGACAAGGACAAAACAACGCAGGCGTGCTGACCCTACACAGCAGAAAGACAAAGACTGAAACATTCCAATTTTATTACAGAACTAATTTAGCAAAAAACCTGGCATAAACTCAGCAGAGCTGTACTGTGGGAACCCACATACTCTCATCTGTTCAAACCAGAGTTCAATACCAGAGAATCACTGACTCAAGGCTAGCAACCTGGCAAACCCTCATAACTATCACCCTGTATGTCTAGATTGATTTTGACTGTGCATCAAAATGGGGAGATGAAGTCTTCATACAGTCTTTGATAAAAATCCATCAAGGACTCTTCTCATCCTACTGGAGATCTTCTACACAGAAGGGTCGCCTATCTTTTTTAAGAGATCAACATCATGTTAAATTAGATTTTGTAGTGTATTGTATCAAAACACTACGATGACAATGCACAGAAATATGCACAATTTCAACAAACAACCACTTCCTCAATAACTGGTATTCAAATTAAGATTTAAACAATGTTTTCTTTTTGTTCCTACTTTCTTTAATGCAATCCACCTTAATACTTAAAACCCCTTTTTCTTAAAGATGTGTTTTGAATCCTCTGCTCCTGAAAAATATGTCAATATTTTTAATGATCATCCTATAATTGTTCTCTTCAAACAAACCTTGAACAAACAATACAAGGCAACTCCTGCCAACTCTCTGACCACAGGTCAAAGAATACAGTAATCCTGTATTTTTAGCTCTTGAAGATTTTTTATTGTTATGGACTCTTGAGCAAAAATCTTCAGCAGTGAGCAGAGGACAACAGCATTTCAAACCTCTAGGCAATACATAACTTGAAATAGTATATTACACAATGTCTTTTCACTTCTTTTATTGCCAGAGACATTATTTCTAAGTTTGCCTTCAATATTACCAGAAGCACATTATTACAATCCAGATACAGAAATTTCAATTGCCATGCACACAAAAGAGCAAATGGCCATGGAAACAAAAGGAGAGGAGATATTCTGGAGTGTGCTGGATTAATTTTTTCATATAACATAACTGAAATCTGCTCTGAATTTGACAGCACAGACGAACTCTGACAAAATTTGTTGGTTTTAACTACAATGCTAACTGGACCTAATTACACAACAAATCAGATGCAGAATCTGTGGAAGTAGAAAATCGTGACTGTGCAGGCTCTGCAGGACAGACTAAAGATAGATGCCTTACCTCCAGTGCATGAGAGGAAGGCATCTGAACTGAGCTCCACCAACACCAAATGTGTAAATGGGATAAAAATACTGTCTGTAAATATTTAAGAACAAAAATAAAACCAAATTTTGTTTCCTTGACATTAAGCCTGTAAGTACAGCTGAATTGCATTTGAAAGCCTTTCTGTCCTTTATGAGGCATTAATAAATAATCACCGGAACACTCACGTACTGTAAGTGGAAGAAGCAGATAAGTTGCAGCTGTCAATAAACTTTGGATATGTTTGAAGAGTTATTCATTTTGCCTAAACTTGTTATCCTGCTAAGTGGAACTAAGTCTTAGTTCACTACTTAGAATCATAAGATGCATCTAGAAGGTGAGTGAGCTGTTCCAATTTCTCACAGGATACACTCATTCCCATGTGCTAGGCTGGGATCAGTGAGATGATTCAGTGAGGGGGAGAAACAAACAACCCAAATTAACAAAAACAAACAAACAAAACAAGACAAAACAACAAAAAAAGAACACACCCAAGAAACCAAGGAAACAAACAAAAAAACCAAAAATCATAACACACCCACACCCACACACACCCACACCCCTGTTTGGGAGATTTTCTTCCCCCCCTTGAATATCACAAGGGGAAAATAAAACACAAACCAATTCTATTTACCAAATCAAAGAAATTACTGAATGCTTACTTGGACAAACTCTGTTGAGATCATTATATTTAATAAAATGTTTTGCAGAACGCATGAGCAAGAGACAGACTGAGATAACAGATTTTAAAGCCTCCATTTCAACTAAAAGTCTTTCATAAATTTAAATTCTGAAGTTTCCAACACAAACCTGTGTAACATTAGGCTCATAGTAGGGCAAGTTAAAAGACACTATATTGCAGAGAGATGCTAGTTTGGAAATTCTAGAACTCCTATGAAGTGAAAAAAGTAGAATAATATAAGAGCAAGGGTTCTCAGAGAAAAAGTAATCCATAGTACTGTCATCAACTGTAGGTTACTTGGATAAAATAAGCCTGGATTTTTATTAAAATAATCCTGAATTCTCTATTATACATTAAGCTAATCAGTGGGAATGCATCTGAATATTTATTTAATTACACAATCTTATTTATCTTTTCAGGACTGAAATTATATACAAATTCTAAAATAAACTAAAATACATTATAATTAAATACTCTACTTAATAACCTGTACTCTTTACTTCTGACCTTCTACTTTTAATCACTCCTTGCTATCTGCAATATTAAAACAACCCAAAACTCTTCAATTTATAATACTAAAAAAAAAACCCACAAAGAGCCAAAAAGCCTTGTGCAGTTTTTGTCTGCTCTGAACCACTCCTCACACATCCAGTGTGATGTCCCACAGCCTTTTTACCTTTGGTGCCATTCGATGGAGAGACTCTTTCAGCTGGTGCTTTTTGTGTGTTCCTCCAGCTGCCCAGTGGCATGTTTTCCATGACAGATGCTCTGGCTTCATTCTTAACATATGTTCCAGATGATAATTCCATCTTCTTTTCTGGATAACTTTAGAGCCAAGGGGTTTTTGAGCTGTCTAATGAATCTTGGCATCTGTTATAAATTCATTCCATTTAATACATAGTATTTTTCTAAGGCATTTGCTTTCAAAGGCATTTAGATGTCTGTACCTTTGTTGGATTTCCAGCTTTCACATCCATATGTTGTGATGGAAAGCAATATCTGAGTTGAAGTTTCACACCCTGGTCTTTAAAACATGGATTTTTATGACCGTATCTTAGTTGGTAAATGAAACGGCTGCCTTGCCAATTTGTAATGCTAGCTCCTTACTGAAATCCCCAGATGACAGGCACCTTACTACCAAGATATATAAATTTATTCCTTTCTTGTATTCTTTTAGTTTCAGAATGTCAGCTGGGAGTTTTCAGGGAAAATTTTTATTTGCCTATATTTTTTCCTTATTTTTCATTATATAATAGTATTATATACAAAGCAAACAAACAAAAAATAATGGTTTTAATTTTATCTTCTGAACACTGAAAGACAAGGATGCTCTGCAGCACTACAGAAGTTATTGCAATTACCATGGAATTCTTGTTTGTTTCACACATTTCATGCTTTCTTAAGTAAATAAAAATTACCAGTCCCTGTTAGCAATGCAAGCTTTCAGCATTTTCTTTTCTGAAACCCTATCTCCACATTAAACTTTCTCCATTTTATTATTCCTTGATGTTGTATCCAGCAATAGAGGTACCTCATTTCCATACCAAACTTGCTCACTTTCCCAGCCTACCGAACCCATCTTTTAAATTTCTCCAATCTCTGTATCCTTCCCATTTTACCAATCTCAGCAGGCTCATCAGCTGCTTAGAGCCATGCAAATATTGTAGCATTTACCAGTGACTCTTTCAAACAAGACTAAAGAGCAACTGTGGCAAAAGGAATGACAGATTTTTACACCAGAAATATCCAGTAAGAGTTACAGTATGAACCAAAAGAAAAATATCTTGAAAACATTACCAATACTTCAATTTCTACAATTTCAAACTAGGAACAGAATCTCTAATTACAACAGAAGCTGAGACCATCAATGCATATCTTTCTTGCAGAAAGAAGAGTGCTGCTCAGTACAGCATGAGCATAAAAGGCTATTTCCTTTTAGATTATCCTTAAAACAGTCTGAGAAAGTTCTCCTGATCTTCACTGCCCTTGGTACCTGCTTGATACCCCGGGCTCCACAGCAGCTCACACCATTCCATAGTTTAAAAGAAACATCAGTGCAGTTAAGATTTACAAAAAGACACCTCTTTTCTCAGAGTGAGGACTTAAGTGAACTTCACATGCTTTATTGAGTTCTGTTTTCCTGATTCTAAGTCTCTGCAAGGCTTTATGCACACTGAAACCTTTTGTGTTTCAGATGGCACATTTTCAAACACCATTCTCTTCCTATTGGGTGTGCTCTAGACAGCAATACTGCATTCCTCAGACATTGGTTAAATCATGATGCATGGAATTTCTCAGTAGAGAGTAATTCCTAATATTTATCTATTCTGAGAGAAGATTAAAATAGATTAATTTCTTGCTTTATATGTTAAAAAATAAAATATCACACTCTAAGTGAAGAAATACAAGCATATTTTTAAGGAACTCTAAAGATGGCAAGTTATTTTGAGCATTTTAAAATATGTTAATTGCCAAAAGAGAAGAGATCATGCTAAGTTACCCCTTTTATAAACCATGCATGTAATCAATATAAAACTTTCCTCTATGCAAAAGCTACAAATATATTGACATCAACAGCTCATGAACCACAGATGGCTTTTAAGGAATATAGTGGATTGCAAGAAAGGAAAGGCTATTAATATGCTGAAGCTATAATGCATGATTGTGTTTACTACAAAAACACAAATGCTTACTGTGAGATAATTTACCAGTGACAATTATTTCACTGAATACAACAACCTGTAGTGTTCTATCCACCAAAATTCATGGAGATACTTTCCTTTTGTGAGGAAAGGTCAGACACACTCTGGATGACTACACAATGATGCTTCTGCACTCATGTTGCCTCCCAATAAAGAGCCTTTTTGTCCCTATTTATTTTATTCTGCCCTGAAGTACCAACTTGCTACCTTGTTTACAGGAAAATTCATTACAAGAAACCAACACAAATTTGGATTTTATATTCTTATGCAAGAATAAGTTAAATTATTGATGTTCCTCAAAAAAAACCAAAAAACCTATTAATGTTAGAATTTTTTAGAATGTGACCTTATTTGTGTGGGTCTTTATAATTGAAGGAGGGGGTTAACTATAGTAAAAAAATAGTAATAATGTATTAATATTATTATTTGTAGTATTATTATTATTACCTATCTACAGCAGATCCTTTAAAACCTCACCACCAATGCACTCAGCATCTGTGTGATTATCTATTAATGACTATATGGATATGGAGGAAGCTGGCACACAAAACACCTCAGACAAATACATTACTAAGTATGACACAGCTATTATACACCACAAATAACATGCTATAACTGTTTCCCCAGCTGTCCATCTGTAGACTAAATAATGCCTGCAGCTAACTTCTTGGATCTTCATCTTGGAGAGGATGTAGGGGAACACAAGGTATTTGAAAGAATCCCTAAAACCAGCTGTTTGGTGTCATTTGGGGGTTTTGACTCAGCTTGTTTCATTTGCCAAGGAAGTTTTCTATTTCATCTAATATCAGCATGGTTGTTCACAGAGCTGCAAATAACAGCAAGTCCCTGTCGCCTCTGGAGCAAGGATACTTGGAAAGGGAAATGTTCATCATCTCTACATAAGCCTCTTTGTGCCAAGAGCAGTTTCACATAAAATCCTGTGCACATGGTATAAATTAGAAGTATAAGATCCTGAGATTGAAAACCATCCAAAGGGATGTTAAATATAATATTTACAACAAAAATTCATTTTAAATATTCATGTGTAAGTTGAAATCAAACAACCTGATCCTTCTCCAAACTTTGTTATTTAACCCAGCAAACCCAGAAACGGGGTATTCATTGCAAAGAACGACATTTAGACAAAACTTACCTTATAAGAAATTGACCTAATGTAGCTGAAAATCTACAAGAAAACTCAAGACTCACAAATTAACATTATCTGAAGTTTCACTGATAGTCCACCAACACACTATGAATAATCTGAACTCAGAAAACCATCAAGTATCATTTTAATCTGCAGTAATACCTAGAAGCCAAAAACTCACTAACCTCAGAAGAGTACCTGTCTATCATAAACTTTGAGATTTTTTGGCTAAAATACGCTTTTAAACACCTTTCAAGCTATAACACAAGAGGATTACAAAGCTACTCTATTATTTAGATTAAGGAACCACATAATGTTCCAGACATTAGCCAAGCCACTCTTCTGTGAAAAGTTTCTCTTTGTTTAAAATCCATTAACACACAGGAATAGGAATTAGCTAACCCTAGTGGTGGCATTTTTTAATCACATTTAGGACTAGCACAAAATAAATCAATGGTCTTTTTCCAAACATGAATTTCAAAGAAAACCATCTTGAAATACAAACTAGTGTGCCATAGCCCTGTGGCAGCGACAATCTAAGTTTTAGGTGCAGTTCTGTAGCCAATTCTCTCTTGCAAAGGTCGGCACTGCCCCTAGCAGGGGCTCTCTGCCCCTCCACGTGGCCGCTCTCCCATTCCCGTGTTTGCCAGCTCTGCTGTTTGCGCAGCTCCATGGTGAGTCAGGTCAGGGAAATGATCCATCTGAAAGTTAGCTAGGACAATAAAAATAGATTCATTTTCAGCCAGATAAATTTCCTGGCATGATTCACCATGTCACCATTATGAGCACAAGTGCCAACACAACCAAGCTAGGGGAGGACATGACACTTCCCCCATTTCAGCAACAGCTTCCACTTAAGTTTCAAGTAAACATGGAAGAGCATCGGGGGCAAGTTTGCAAGCTTCTAATTAAAATATAGTAGCTGCTGCTGTTTCTCAAGATAAGAATAAAGTTGTTCAGTAAAGTTTCCAATGTATTAGTCAGCATGCATAAACTGGCATGATATTAAAAAAGCCAACAAAGTTCAAAACAGAGTGAATACCAGCCTCAAAGTGAAGCAAAAGATGCTGTATAGAAACACACTACTTTGAAGGAAATTTTATGGGTGTAAAAGTTATACCGCTAATCCATCTGCAGTTTCATGAGATCAAAAGTGTGCAAGCATAGGCAGAGATGCTGTCACGTTCCTACAGATTACACTCTCTCAAGGATCATTTTGCAAGGGTTTCCTCCAGTCCCTCTGGAAGATGCCTAACAAAAGAACTAACCTTAAGATTTTTTCATTTGCTTTAACAAGTTGTCTCTTTGTATGACCTAACAGATTTTACCCCTTCCTCTGCAATGTGTCAGGATAAACAAAGACAAAAAAATTCACTTCTTCTCATTCAGACTAAATTTCAACTAGTAGATTGATTTTGCTTCCTACACAAAAATTATATTTCAATTATATAAAATTATATTTTTTAAAGCCTGAATATTGTCATGTAAGGCATTTAGGAGTTTCACAAAGATAAACAAACTCACATTCAGGAAGTCTCTGAGGTGAAGTAACAATACTATTTAAGTTTTATCTGAGGGAAACTGTGACTTGGACAAATTCAGGTTTCCACAACAGTGAGTGCCAAATTTAAGGTACTATTGGCCCAGTTTTTTATATAATTTACCATCTTACATGTCTTCCTTCACTATGAAGTAGGTTGTCCATAAATTTATCACAACCAAAATCACAGAGCATTTGTAGCCCTCAAATCTCTTGCTGGTGGTGTGGTTCTCAGTACCTCGGCCTAATTAGCAGCTATTTGGAAGACTGCTCTGGTTACAACAACTTTCTTATTGTGGCAATGTTGATAAAAGACTATCAGGAAGCTGTGCCCAGTAAATTTTTTTTGCATTTTGACTGTTCAAATGTAAATAATTGAGGATTACACAATTTGGAATTTCTATGCAAAAATGGTAACAACTAATGAAACTGGAAACTTTCTAATTTTACACAGTTAATATGCTACCATATTGTAATTCAATATTTTTGGGAAAACTACTCCCAAAAGTCAAGGCAGTCATCAATTTGTAAGTGATCTTCTTAATATCTAGGAGATCTAGGAAAACAACATGTGTTTTCTTATCAGTGCTCTGGCATCTACACATTCATTTCCTATCTTCCTATCAGCTTTTAAGAAAGCACTTGGTTAGAAAGCAAACTATAAACTAAGAATTTACAGTAAATAAGACATCAGTTTCAATGATCAGATTACAAAGAAATTTACCTTAGGTTTATATAAAGTAAGCTAACAAAGCCCTGAGTTGCAAGGGAAGGAACCAATAACAACATAGACTAGCTGAGAGATAGAGTAAGAGTAAGTAGTGCTAGTCAGAGATGGTATTAAAGAGCACTGGAAAAAATGAGTCTGAAGGTACACCAACATTACAGATAAGGAGTGTACATCTGAAGGAATCTCCCAATTAACAGCTACTACAAGCTGTGGCTTACACTGTGACCACCACTCATCCATTCCCACTGCCAAGGGGCTCCCAAGTCCATAGGAACAGACATGACAGTGCATCCCAAAGCAAAGCTCTGGAAACATTCGCATGTATCTTGAACCAAAATCTAAGCATGTCTCAACAGCTCTGCCTCTATTATGCTGATGGAGTCCTACCCTGGGAAGCAGGAATCCCTCCCAGAGCAAGTTAAGGTCTGTGCTGTTTGAAATAAGCAACAATGTTTTGCCTTGCAATTTAGATTAAACTGCTCTCAAGAAATTGGAGATTGAACAGATCCCACTCCCTTCCAGCATCTTTCCATGTTTTAATGGAAAAAAGCCTCTCATTTTGTCTACAATTTGTAGAGATGCTCATGATGGGTCAACAGCTCCTCTTAGAAAACAAAAGACAGCCAAGACAGCACTGAGTGGTTATAAAACCTTCTTCCCTGGTATTCTCCCTGAAGTTTCTTTATGAAAAGAAAGCTTATTTTCAATATCTCAATCTGCAGTCTCATTTGTCTCATGCCCTAAAACTCCGAGTTCTTAGTCCAGTCCTACAACTTTTTCAGAACCTAGTTTCAAGTCACAGCTGCTGACCTCAATAACATTTTTGACGATTACAGCAGGGGCAGCATTAAAGAAGTGGTTCCCACAGAGGCATAAGCTGATTGACCTAGCTGAGGAGAGAAGAACAGGTACACAGACTGCTTCTGAAATAAAATAAATCACAAAGACTTGGGAGATTTGTTGGACTGGCATGTAGGTATATTGAGACAGGATGATTTTTACAAGGTGTCAGAAGTTCTCATATTGCAAGCATATTATCCTTACAAAAACAATGTAAAAGTAACACAAACACAAAGGAATTTCAAGTGTAACCAGTGTATTACAGCATGCCAAAGGTATTATACAGCATGACTCTTTAAGCTTCAAATTAAAAGTAGAGGTTTTAATAAACATGTATTTGCCAAATGGTTTCTCAAATTCTTCCCCAACAGCATCCCTTGGACATTTGCTGGCTGAGCAGTACTGCCAGGCCAAAAGGGTTGTGAGCAGGAAAAGAGCAATGAATTGTTAACATCTTGCTTCCCTAATCCCTGCAACAGAAAATGTTTAACCTTGCTTCATGGCTAACTAAGTAGTGTGAGTAAGAGAAAGCAGCATGAATGGAGAAAACCTCCAGAACATGAGCAACCAGGCAGTATCCATTACACAGGAAATGGAACAGACATACAAGAACATGAAAGGTCACTGGGTCCAGAATACTCCAAAACACTCATTGCCCAGGTATCTCACTGCGTAACAAGCAACCTGTTGCTGTCAGGAATAGCAAAAGCACTTTTCTACCACAAAACTCAGAATATGCAAAAGGTTTAAGCCCAAAGGATAAGCACCAGTAACATGCCTTACAAGCAACTGCAGGGAAAACAAACAGAATTTTAGCCACTATCATCTACACTACAGCTCCATGTATGAGAGCTCCATTTTTACTGATGAGAATCAAAACTGTACAGCCATTTAAAAACTGGTAACAGTCTCTATTATAGTTACAATGATATAAAAACAATTCTAAAAAATTTAAAATTTAATCAACCATGCACATTTATCTAAACTGGCATTCAACAAGGATATCGCAACAAGGATAATCTTGAGACTGTTTAAAATACTTTGCATTTCATGCTTCAATTTCTATTGCAAGCTGCCTTTAAGAACAGAAACTGGTAATAATACAAGGTGGAGAGCTGCAAAAATTACACTCAGCTATGCACTACCTAAAAATATCTGGAATAAAGTTATTTAGCAAAGAGAGCACCTCATCCTAGATACATCAAGTTTAAGATTTTCATATGGTTCTGATCCTCTTCAAGGAGAAGTACAGATAAAAAGGTTATAATTATTCCAAAACGAAGATCTAGGTAGTCAACTACAAAGTGAATGGGACAGAGAAAGGGCTCAGAGGCTCCCCTCCCAGCAGGGTAGTTGCAAGAAAACAACATCTAAATACACAGATCTCCATTCATAATGTATGTGGGGGGAAAAAAACAAAAAGCACCCAAACAATCAAAAACCAAAAAGAACAAAAACCCAACAATAAAAACATACAAACAAACAAAAAAAACCAGAGTCCTGACTGCAAGATTTACCTAAATCCATTTCTACACTGAGTGTGAGATACAGCAATCTCTTAACTATCTGGGAATTTAAAAAAAAAAAATCTAGTTACCACATAGGGATGTAAGAAACGTCACACTGCCATTTTTCCTCCCTTTGGTCCACATGGAACTGCCTCTTTTAAATTCATATATTTTGTTGGAACTTCTCATTTTGCATTAATTAGATAGAATTAGAGTAGAACAACTACAATATGAAAGGCTTTATTTAGTTTCAAGTTATCAATCAAGACTTTACCTTAAACTACTATTTGCTAAGACAATTAGAAAAAAATAATTTCAATTTCTTCTACTTTGTGTAGCAGATGTTCAACATAGTCTATTTAAATTTGTCTTTGTTAGAGGTGTGCTAAATTGCTCAAATAATTCAGACAATCTGCAAACAAGATTTCTGACAGGTTGTGAATAACACTCAATTAATACCATAACTTCTGAGATAATTTTCCAATCAAGGCATTTATGCCCCTATTAAAAACATCCAAAATAAAACAACCAAAAACCCAACAAAACAAACAGAGATGAAAAAAAGCCACAAACATACCACATGAACTCAATCTCCAGAGTGTATTTCCAAAATTAACATCTGTTTGGTTCTGGTTCAACTGTAAAACCCAATGTCCACTACATGAAATAATACAGTTCTTTTTCTGGATTTGAGCCAGGGGGAGGAGGGAGAAGACATGTTACCCTAAGACTATAAATAATTTGTACTTTAAACAACAATTCTATTACTATTTGGAACAATAGATTTATTCCACTACGCTATTTATTCTTCTTGATAGAAGATATAACAATAGTAAATATTTTCCACACAGTTATTTCTCAAAATCCCATGATACCTGCATAATGTCCTGAATCTCAAAAATGAAAACAGAGCAGAGTTGAGTAAATCTCATCACAGTAAATCAAACACATTCTATGAACTGTATGAGTTTAGAAATACTAACACTACTTCAATTTTAGATAGTAAGAACTTATGAAAGGTATTTTAAAAAAAAAAAAAAAATAACATTGAGTGAAAAACCTTACTACAGTATTTCAATCATACACTATTTACAGGACAATCTCATCGCAGGAAAGCTTCATGACATCTGGATTTTTACCAACATCTCACTGCATCAAACTTCCTAAGTTATTACAGCTAAGCCACAACAATTTTGGACTCTGGTTCCCTCTCTACAAAACTGGAGTGCTGGTCCCTGTACCATGTGAGCCACATGGAGATTGCCATGGCAAGCTGCACCACCCAACGCACCACACCAAAGCCCAAACAGAGGTCAGGCATCCAAGTGTGGCAACACAAGCACTAACTTAAACTGACAACATATTGCTTTGACTTTGAAACAATGATTTAGCCATGTGTTGTGCCTTACACACTAGGTATACCCTCACCAAAACCAAAGCCTTACTCTTTCAACTAAAGACAAAGTTAGCTGACATGTTAAATATAAAACTGGGTCCTTTAAAAAGTTAGCATCTGTGTCAATTCTTTCTTTGTCCCTAATGATCTTTCAATAACATGATAACAGAGACTCTTAACTCTTTTCATATGTTTAAATTAATTGGAATTCTGTGCACAGGTTATATATAAAGAAATTAGGTTGCAATTAAGCATAGTTATAAAAGATTCTTAAATCTAATTGTTGTGACTATTATAGACCACAGACAAGGTCAAGTCTACAACTCAGAAAACTTTGGCTTTAAAGTAAAAATACCACAGGAATTATATGCATAAAACTCACTTTTATAATGATAAAACCCTAATCACACTAGGCATGCTCATAATGTAAAAAAAAATCTGTTTCCAAACTGATAAATTAAAAACATATCCCTCTCTGTGAATCATTAAATTTAATTTAGTAAATAGAGTAAAACCATGTTAAGTAAAATTAAGGATACTAACTTTTACATAAATTTAAAGATACTCTGCAAAACATTGTCCTCTGCAAATTCAAAATGTCAAAGTCATTTCAGCAATTACTGCAGAGTGCTTACACTAACTGCAATAATGTCAAATATTTCTGTGTATCAGCAACAAGGTTCAGGTCACTCTATTTAAGGTTTTTAGTCAAAACTGCTTCCCTTTCATCTGTATGCATTACAAGAAAAATGTCAGTGTCATCTAAAAAGTAAATTCATAAAGGAAGACAATGCATCTCTCTCCTTATCTGGCTACAGGTATAATTGGAGAACACTGAAAGAAATAAAAATTATCCTCACTGAGGCAGTGTGCTGCAAAAATATCTTTGCAGCCACATGTGGACACAGGCCATGAGCTGCTTGGTTCTTGACCCTGTATCTAAGACAGTAAGTTACAACCATAAAGCCATTCTTACAAAACACATTCCCACTCCTCTCTCGCCTGAGCAGAGACTCCTCTCTAAGGAGACTGCTCTGCTGGCTCTCCACTTGTTCAGGTTCTGGTGTCTCACAGGGACCTGAATCAGGACTTCAGTTCAGATAAGGAAAGTGCTTTTGCAGCAAATCCTCCCACCACCCCAGTTAATGCACTTTCATCTGCTGCTTGAAGCAGTCCCACAGTGCACAAACCTGGTTCCTTTCCGATGAAACTAAAAGCCACGCCATGTACTCCAGGAGCACTACCACTGCCAAAGGGGCACAGAAGCAGACAGAAGCCAGGCCAAATTAACACCCACTTCACCTTACAAATGCACTAAGTGTAGATAGGTATCGAGTCCCCATGAGCAATTACTTCATTCTCCGAATCTGCTCTTGCTGGGCTGCTTTACTTGTTCAGGCACACCCAGTCCCTGTACCTCAGGGTCTCCTTTCACCTGGGACCCAAGGTTCCCCAAGCCTCTCAGGCACTGCTTCTCCCTGGGTCTTGTGTCTTCCATTGTCCAAAGTTCTCGCCTGCAGCCTGTCATCTCTGCTTGTCTGACCTTTCATACACAACAGCTTACTCTTCCACAGTATTATCTGGTCTCAACACACTGAAACTGCTTCTCCTAAAGATTACTCAAAGCCCAAGTATGATCAGTATCAAAAAAACTTAATTCTGCCATTTCTTGACTTTGAGTAAAACATTAATACTTTAATGAGTGCCTCATTCAAGCAGACACACAAAAATAGGCCTTTGAAGAATCGGATGTGAGGCTACATGGCTTCAGTGCTCAACAGCAGGCTTAAAACCTCACAAACATATAGCCCTCAGCCCTCTATTACTGACATGGATACAGCACTAAGAATAATAATAAAGCAAACATCTTTTCACTGCATTTCACAGCCATTCATGGCGCCCTAACATACCCTGTCTTCCCTGGACTCTCTCTAGCACAGTCTCAATTCAGAGAGTGAGTCCCAGCTCTATTTTTAGTCCTCCCCTCTTATTTCTACACCGAGTTTGCCTAACTCGCCTTTGTAATGGCCCATCTCATTAGACAGCTCCTCAAAACCATTCTTCATCCCAATACCTTCAAGTCATTCTCATACTCCTGACTGGGCTGTGAATCACAGAAAGAAGTTGGATTTTTTTCCCTTTCCTTGTATCACAAACCATACTTAGTGCTGAAGGGGACAATTTGAAGAGGTCCA
Organism: Emberiza elegans; assembly: GCA_024865655.1. Classification (NCBI taxonomy): domain Eukaryota; kingdom Metazoa; phylum Chordata; class Aves; order Passeriformes; family Fringillidae; genus Emberiza; species Emberiza elegans. The sequence goes on along the minus strand of JALJVW010002597.1, from coordinate 17,641,858 downwards.
GGGCTACAGTCACATGGCCAAGTAATTCAGCATAACAGAAACAGATCAGTCAACTGAAGAATCCCAAGCCTCTAAGTTCCCAGCAGGAAGGGTTTACAACCTTTATTTCTAGATAAATTCAGTCTGGAGTCTCAGAAATGTGTGCTGCACCATACACTTGGCTCGGGGCTGTCCAAAGGACCAATAACTGGGGCTGGAATTCATTCAGTGTCTGCCTGGAGAAGAGATCCCACACTCACCCTTCTCCAGTAGAACATGGCTTGTACCTACCAAAACCAGCCTGTGATCTGAGCCAATGCCTGATTATCAAGTTTTGATGATCAAAGAATTCACTTCCAAACTGTAGCAGAATGATCACTTGTGGAAGCAAGACAGCTTTACCCAATCTCACAATGCTTCTTTACACAGACAGAGAATATTTAGCTGCCAAAATAAGTGTTTACCAAGCATATTCTCAGAATATAGATTAAAGTTGGATACTTTTTCTTGGCAAAATTTAACAAATGCACTTAGCAACTTTGATTTTCTCACTCCAGAGTAAGGTCAGAGTAAAAGTTGTCATTACATGAAATGTATGACCATTGAATAAAATGCTAACAAATTCTTAGCACTGTGAAACACGACTGTGCTATTCCTTTTGTTTTCAGAAACAAACAAAAGAAACACTTTAACCCACCAACAACCACAAGTCAGACAAAGAAAACTGAGGACAATATTAGATGCATTTTAAAAAAATTCCACTAAAACCTACACAGTTATGTATAGCAAAAAAAAAAAACAACCATAAATTCAAAGTTATTCATGGTAAGGAAAAATGCATGCCATAAAATGTCTTTAATTGGAAAAGAAAACAATTATTAACAAAACTGACCTCAAAATGTCAACTTGGTGTTGACAATTTTTCTTCAATGAATTGATAGTAAAACAGGGTAAGAAGAAAAAGCTTTATTTAACATTTCAGAATTTCAAATATTAAGTAAGACATTGAATTTCAGTGTCCACTTCTGGATCCCAGTAATTAATATATGCATATCCAGTCCTCACAGAGTTGATAGCAGTTGCAATAAGAATGAGCAATATTACCTGAAGGAACTGATGTCACATAAAAGAAAATTATTTGGGGCATCCTAACCATTCAAATACATTTGAAAGAAATTTACATTAAATAATCAAAAAAGGAAATCAGATCTCCAAATTGAGTAACCAACAACAAGGTGGAAAGGAAAAATAATTTCAAAATTTAAATAGTTCCTGTCATGTAAAATATTATTTGTTATAAATACAGGTATACACTTCAAAATAGGAAGTAGGCCTTAAGCTTAACATGGTTTAGCCCATTTTCATTTACAATACCCATAATGCTTCCTGAAATACAATTTATGCAGGAATAATAGAAGAATAATAAACTTTTTCCCTCATTATCCTGCCTTCCCTGACATTTAATGTCAATCTGCAATAACAAAGCTAATAATGATCTTTGTCTTCACACACTGCTATTGAAGCAAAGCATTTCTTTGTAAATTAAAGGATAATTTTGTTCCCACTATTTCAGTCTAATTTTTCTGGGCTAGGATCACAGAAACTCGTGGCATAAATCACCCTAAAATCCAGATCCCCCCCTGTGAGAGAAGTTATTTCTTTTGAAAATAATCATGTGTGCAACCACAACCTAAAGCAGAGCAGCATGAAGCATGGAAGATTTCATTCAAAGTTTATCACATGATATGAATGCCAGATATTTCTAGAGGTTTCACATTCAAAGCTGAACATACAGCAACCTCCCCAAATTTGCAAATCACATGGTGAAACATTTTAAAGAGACATTTCAAGAATTCACAGGAATTCAAACATAACAGAAAATCATACTTTATACTGGCTTATAGTTGGGAACATATTCTTTAATCATATGGCTTCCAGGTCTGCTGAGTAATGAGGTGTATGCTGAGCTTTATGCAAGTATTATGTCGATTTTACTGGGACTCCTGGCATCTGTAATACAAGCTGAGCCACACTGAATGATTTTGGCATCTAGGAAATTTCCCACAAAGTATCACATCTGCAACAGCTTCCAGGCAACCTTAGAGTGCACCCCTCTATTACTGCCTCTTCAGCTGCCCCAAGAGCCAGCTTATTGTGATGCACAGGTAACAGCAGCTGCAGCAACAAGGTCCAAGGTGAAGTGGGAATGACTGAGTCCAACTTCCTCTGCACTGCCAGCTACCCCCACTAACAGGGCCAGTGCTGAGGGTTACATATCAGTACCAACAAGGCCTGAATCTGACTAAATGGTCCGATCAGCTTGCTCCAGACCAGAAGATAAATCAAGAACATTCATCTGTGGAACCATGTAATACCATTGCACACGGTGAAGGAGACATCAGAAAGCACTTTCCATGCAAAGGTAGAACTTACCCCTCTTCTGTACCCAGCCTTCCTTCACAATGGTAACATCGCTCATGATGACTCCACTCTGAACCCCAAACTCAAAAGAGTATTTCTTTGAGTTATCAGCTTGTCTGTTTGGCTTCTCTTCTGCAGCTCTTCACAATTTCTACTGATGAGTCAGACTGGAAGGAAATATTAGAGAAAGAATTTGAGTCTTTTCTGTTTTTCTCACTTGACAGCCAACAAAAAAGTCTTTGTTGATGTATTTCACTGACTGAGCTCATATTAAAAATCTGCCTTTATTTTTAATTAACTGTATAACACAATCATGTTTCTAGTCTTACAGCACATTTTCCATGAACACTACAATACTAAAAAGCAGCAGAATGTGTTAAAATTTAAGTCATATGGCACTTTTTTATAAAAGGCACACAGCAGAATTCTCTTGTACTAATGCACAGGATGCTGTTAAATGAAAGGCTGCTGGTCCTGCTTCAAAAACCCAACTCTGAACACGCAGGAGCTTTCCCTGTTCCCACAGGTGTCAGAAACCATGCAATGGACAAGTGCTTCCTCTATTATGGCTACCTACAATCATATTGAGAGTGTAAGAAAACAGGAATTAAAGGTTACATTCTTGCCACATCCACTGTAATTTTACTATAGCCAATACAAACCCTGGACATACAAGAGTTTTTCCAAAACAGCATCATCTCCAAGTACACAAACAGAAAGACAACTTCCTAAGCAAATTAACCAAAAACACCCCCAAACGTTCAGTTTATAAAAAGAAGGAGTGCACATTCTTTCAAAGCTTTAAGCCAGGCAGTGACAGGAGTGCTCTTTTCCCTACAAACCTCAGCCGGCAGGGCACAGAAGGGAAGTTAGTCCTGGAACAGGACATACCACTCTCAGAAGCCACAACCCTCTCCTTTGACCACCTCACTTCCAGAGTACCTAACAGCTGTGAAGAAGAGATAAATAGCACTACAATTAAGCAAGAAGAGAGGCCAGAGGCCAGGAGATATTTCCTTTTGCCAGCAAACTGCCTTTCCCCTCCAGCCTTCAAAATAAAGAAGAGCATCAAATAATGCTCATCCAGAAAAGTGTGGGAAGCCAAGAAATGGGATTTCTCTGATGGTGGAGGAACACCCTTGCACAGCTCTGCACAGGAGCACACATGGACACACAGAACAGGAACCCCCACACAAGTTTAGTGTGTCAAATGAAGCCCATACATATCCATTTAGTAGACTGACCAACAAATATAAACGGGAAAGAAACAAATCTGACTGGGCTAGAAGCAATCTCTGCAACAAATGAATGAAGAAAGCACTGGGAAATCAGCTTTTTAAACACAATCAAGTACAAACCAAAACCGGAACCATTATAGACACACAGGTTATTTCTTATTTATCATTTGAAATATGTGTATTTGCAAGACACAGAAACTAGATGGAAGGCTACTTCTGAAAGGATAGTGTAACATGCAAAATAAAACTTGGCATGAGTACTTTTTCAGGTGGTATGCAACAAAAATACAGCACAACCCGATTTTACAGAAACACTCTAGTGTGCTCATTTAAGTCTTGCTTTCACTAAATTATTTTTTTAAAAACACTCAGTATTTTGGCTGCATAAAAGTAAAAATCACAATGTTAAACTCATTAAAACTGTAAAGTTGAAGTGATACTGAGCACTGTGCCTCTGAGACATCCATACGGCACTGGCAGATATGGCAGTGAGACCTGCAGGTGACACACAGCCTTTGGCACTGGCATCACACCCTGTCGTGTGCAGCAGGACGCCACACACCTGTGTCTATAGAAACACACCCCATTTAAACTTTCATAGGAGTTAAAAGAAAATGTTATGTACATTTTGGAAGGGCATGAGAATGCTTTAGTGATGTTAATTGATCTAACTTTAGCTGCTCAGGCATCATATTATATGCAAGCCAGTACAGCAGAAATAACCAAAGCAGGCACTTCCACATCCTGCACCTTACTAATGTGAGAGCTAATTTCTAGGTCAGACATTTTCAGAACTTTTGTTTGCATGCTTTAAACGAGATAAGCAAGTCTATCAGCTGTGCAGGAAAAGAGATCTGACAGATTAAGACACGTGCCTGAAAGCAGGCTGCTGTTCCGCCGTTCTGGATCACTGCAGCACAGCATCAGCTCTTATTACAGACACATAAATCTTTACAAAGCCCAGAGGTGGGTGTCAAACAACTGTGACCTAAGAGCAGCTGTTCTGGGAAAAAAGTGTAAGCACGTCAATTTCCAAATACCCGACTTAAGTTCAGTTTTCTACAAGACTTTCACCGCAGTCTTTGAAAGTAATCACAGTTGTTTGGTTTTTTTCCCAGCTATAAAGACACAAGAAGCAATGTAACACTCAGTATTTACCTTGGGCTGGCATATTCTGCAATACATTTTACCCTTTTGGCAAATTTAATGAACTTTCCATTTTTGGTGTGCACTTCTGAACATTGCAATGATTTATTCTTATTGGTAAAGACACAGATATAAGAAATTAACTTCTGTACTAAGTATCAATAATCTTGACTGTTCACAGACTGATCAATCAGTCCATGATTTATGAATGAATTCATGCTTGAAGCTCCCTATTTACCCACTGATTACAAATAAGTTAGTGTTACACAATCAAAATCTGATCTATGACCAACTTTCAGGTCAGACAGTGCCTGAAACAAACTCAAGTGTATGTCTGTAGGCTTGCATCCCACCCATCACATGGTACTGCTTTACTAAATTCTGAACAAAATCCCAAAAATACAAAAATCACATAAATATGGCGACAAAATTAACTGCACTATCCTCAGTTTAGCTTCACAGTTTTACTAGAAACAACCTTAAAATTACCAACAGTTCTATGGTTGTATTGATTGCTCCATTACTGGGTAATTAAAAGTCAAGCTGAATTACATAGGAAGCTGAAGGAGATAAATCAAAGCATTAAAAAGCTAATGAAAATAAAGGTTATATGTGCACACTACACTTTCAAGAAGCCGTTTGTAAGCATCTGTAATATTATCCCTTATTAAATGCCTTTGAGTCTTTCTAAAAGCTGTACTCCTTTACTCTAGAAGTCATTCAACAATGCTCCAGAAGAGCAGAATTTTGAGAACTACTTCTTACTGTGACCAAAACTAGCCTTACAGTGAAAAACAGTCACAAAAAAGCCTTTCCTAAAGATGTAATGAAGAATTGTGTATAGATGTAAAGGAGTTGTCTGAAACACATAGAACAAAAACTCGCACATGAAAACAGCATTTCATCTATAGTTCAACTATGTCAAGAAAAGCTACATAAATGTTTATTCTGCACATCTGGCATAGAATTTAAATACTTGTTAGCAATCAACTCTGCTCTCCCAATGCATTTGAAGTTTCAGCAGTCAGTATGCAGTAATTTTTACAGTTTACCTTACTGCTACATAGGATGAACCCAGAAATAGGACGAAAATATGTTAGGACTGAATTAGACAATGTTTTGCATTACAGCTGTTTCCTACAGGGAAGAACTTGACTTGTTCTGATATATTTTCCAGCAAGTAGAGAACACATCATATTTACTTTTTTTCCCCAATTCTATGTATCTTATCAAACTTGGAAGATATTTTTCCAACAATATATCGTGTGTATTCTGCAGACAGGATCAGATAGTCATGTGTATGCACAACACATACAAGCACCCCCTGTCAGCATACTTTACAATGCAGGTGTAAAAATTTACTCCATTATAATCAGTGAAATGAAGAATTTAGGGACACAGTTTAGTGGGAGACTTGGCAGTATTAGGTTACCAGTTGGAAAGACCTTTTCCAGTCTAAATGATTCTATGACTCTATGCAAACATCTGCTGGGGGGTTTTATCACATTAAAAATGCACAACTTTTCCTTTTTTCTTCAGGAAGTTACTAAGCCACTTTTATAGTGTGAGATAAAACAATTATCTAGTATTATACTTTTAAGCTCCTCCTAGCTGTAAAGGTTTCAAAGGCAACTTTCTGACCAAAGATTAACCAGAGACTACTACAACCAACAGACTTCTGGACCCCTGTGCCAAGGCTCATAGTTTCCCTGAGGCATTGTAAAAACTAGCCAACACCTCCTCAGCTTTCATCTTGAACTTTAAGAATATCAACAATGTAGAGAAGAACCATCTTACTTCATGATGCTACCATATGGGAACTATGAAATCAACAATTAAAATGAGCAATGGACCATACAGTAGAAAGTCAGCTTTTCCCCAGCTCCTGTTTTTAAATTAAAGAAGGCTCTCATGCCCATCACAGCAGTCAGCTACCTACAGGAACCTGGTGAACAGTGAGAAGGAAAGAAATCCCTTCCAAGCAGAAGAACTAAAAGCTGTGTTTCAGGTCTACTCTTAACAACCACTATGTGCAAGTGAATTATCATCAAGATTCATAAGAACAGACAAGACTCCTTTGAAATCTGGGCATCTTCCCATTCTCCCCATGACAAGAGACAGCTGAGTAAAGAAGACAGCACCCATAAATTCAGTGTAAATTGTATGATTCAGTTCTCTGTTGTAAGAACTTTCATAAACAAAGGCTTCTACTTTCAACAATTTTGGAGCTGAGAAAAAACAGAAACTCTCACTCTTACCAACTTAAGTTACCAGAGACAAGACCAGGAGCATCAAGCTCAGTGCTTCCAGAAATTATCCCCATAACTTCTTCTACCATTATCAACTCAGTGAATCATCCAACCTCGTTCTCTTAATAAATGAGTACTACCATTTTCCCATTTTAAAAGTTTAGTAAAATGTTTGGGGAGAAAAGAACAGTAAGAGAACCTTTCAGATTCCCCTTGTCTGACTCACTGAGATTCTTTGGTCCCCCAGGTAAGCAGAGCCAAATCTCATCATCTCTGTCTCCTTCTTTTTCAGAAAAGTAACTCAATTATTTTGTGCATGCACACAATACACACATCCCCAAAAAAGCAATTCTCAAAGGCTTCCATCACACACGTTTGTTTCCTTGCTTTGGGGGCTTTTTTTTTCTTTGTAGCAGATCAAGCTATTAGGAGTTCTCAAATCTGAGTTTGACTCCTCCCAAACAGCTGAGAAGGCTGTAACTGTTTCCAAAGCAGGTTGCACTCCCAGAGCAAGGAATTCAAAATGTCAAGGCTCTAAACTAAAACCAGAGTTATCTTTAGGAATGGAAGCTGAAATCCAGGCTTTATTTATATGAAAAACACATGCATATTCTCCTCCCCTAGCAAAGCTGGCCAAACAATTAGAGGATATATTGCACATCATCAAAAATTACACAAAAGACTATGTGACAGAACTGAGATTTCTACAAAATTTGCTAAATTAAATTAGACTATATTGTTAATGGAAGAATCACATTCAGGTGAGTGCTTTATCTAAAAAGTATGAAATAATTATACATAGTTTTATAAACTACCTATTCTGGAATTCTGACTATACTGACTCATTTAAATACTATCACAACTTAGACTAGGGAAAAGGAACCTCTAGGCACTAGGATAGTATTTGTCCAACTTATTATGTCAATTAAAAACTGAAAACAGAAATACAAAAAACCCACAATATCAAACCAACACAAAATATAAACTGATTTGACAAGACTAAGAAATTAACAAAAAAATATTTTTTAAAGAAAATAGACCCAAAATTTATAAAATGGTAAACTTCATGTACATATGATGAAAATTCTGAAAGATACCTTAAAGCCTCAATGAACTTTAAGAAAATTGGTATAAGAAATTTACTTGTAACAACTTTATGTTGTAAGTTTTGGTTTAGAATAATGAGGGACACGATAGGAAACTGGCACTGCCTACACCTTGTGGTAAGGAAAACCAACATACTTTGGAAAACATAAATAGCTCATTCTAATGCATTCTTATGTGTATGCTTAATATTTGCAGTGCTCTATTTTCACTTTCAGTATGTCAAAAAGCTTCACATGACTAATACATGCTCAGATAAGCCTAGTTGGGAGAATGCAGGCACACTGAAATATTAACATACAAGTTAGATGTTTTATTTAGACTCTGCAACTGATTAAGTTTATCAGGAAAGAAACCATCATTCTGTATTTTATTTCCTATTACAATGACAAAGCAAGTTATTTTAAGGGACAAAGGTACAATTAAAGCAAGGTGAACAAAGCCACCCTTGCCTTTGTTTACCAAGGTATAAAGGAAGTTTCTAAATGTAACTAAATTGTTTCTTTAGAATCCCATGTGAAACATTAACAATCCATTGTTTTGCCTTGTGTTTATTGACAAAAATGTTTTTAATCCTTTTTTGTCCTGCTCAAATCACATAAAACAATAACTGAAAAGCAGACAGAAGCAGAGATAAAACTTATTAGAGTGTATGTCTGAAATGTAACCAAAGAATACATTTCAAGTAGAAAAGATGAAGGGAGGGCTAAAATTATGCATAAAAAAAAATTACTGAGGCAATCATCTTGGGAGAGTTTTGAGACTCAGAGAAAGTCAAATCAAGGATTAGCTAGACTGAGTATCACAACTATGACAATGTTACTTTACTCAACCCTTCAAAACAAATGTAATAAGTTTAATTTGCCATGGATTAATGTAGGAATACTAATCCTTGCCTTTTAGAGACAAAGTTTCTTTGCTCTTTTAAAATATAGTTTAGAAAATAAACAATGAAGAAAAAAAACATGACTTCCATATTTTTAAAACAAACTAAAATTACTTTTCTATGTCTAGCAGACTCAGGGGAAAAAAACTAACCTAATTTTCAAAAGTTCAAAGAATCTGGAAATTCCTAGTCATTCTAGCAGAGATTTTAAAAGGTACCTTTCAAGAGATACAAATCAAAGTTTCATTAAACTCGTGTATTTAATTATTTCTGTGATGGTAACTTTTCTGCAGCACAACTCTGTACTGTGCATAAAAGACCAAGCACAGCACTGAATAAAAACCAGAAATACACGAACTACTCATGAGTAACAAGAAAGTACTGAGGAAAAAAAAAAAAGGGTTCTCAAACTATTAATATAAAAGATGAGAAAAGTTCAGTGACATGAATACACATAGTTTTCTTTTAAACTTTTACACAGCAGGTTTTATTTATTATGTCTACATTGAACAAATTAAATTCTGAATTGTCTTGTAACAGGAATGAACTTTTTGATTCCTTTCTACAGAGCACCAAACACTGCTGAACCTGCTGTCAAACCCTGACACTGCAACATGACTGGAACATAATAATCTTCCAACCTAAAACCTTTGGATCTTCTTGTTCATACTCAAAATGCATTATTCTCATCGACCTGAGACCTGGATTTCCTAAGGACAGAGGAGTTCTCAACAACCCTGACTTACACACAGCTGCAGAGCTCACTAGGCGAAGGTCTTTGGTAAATGTTATATGAAAATGTTACGTGAAACTCACGTGTACAGCCTTAATTCTCTGCCTCAAAGTGTATCAACACTTTTAGAGAAAGATATAACAATTTCAATAAAAGCTCACGAGGCAAGCTGCAACAATTACATATCTCAAGAAACACAATGAATACTTAGGGGAAAAAATAAATGTGTGTTGGTAGAAACTTTTTGCAGGACTGCTGAGACTCAACCGACAACCACTGCATTAATTCAGTGGTGCTAAACCAGCTGTACAAGAAGCTGTTGACTGCTGGGCACTGACATTCCACACCTACAAAAAGGCAGTGGTGAGATCCTCATTGAGCTAAAGCTGAAGCAGGGTCTGCTCCTGCTATAGGAGACGTTCAAACAACTTTGTCACGTGGACAATGCAGGGAAGTTTGGCAAATCATGCTGTCGTGGTCATTCAGACAGGCACATGAAATATTGAGGTCCCAGTTGCATTCTTAAAAAAAATTTTAAAATCACTACTGTTATTTAGTCAAGATATTACAGAGGAAAAAAAATCACAGGGCAACAATGTGTTCTTAATACTATTTTTGATTAGTATGATTCACACTCAGACACTCACATAGAAATAAGTGGAAGAAAAAGATTGGTCAAGATGGCTTCAACATATATTATTTATCCTAAGCATAATAAGTGTTGACACAAACAGTATCAAAAATCAAATAACCATTTAAATTGAGCAAAAGTAAGCACCTTCACATACAAAAGCCAAATATGCTTACTCTCCTTGACTGAAACATTTAATGTTATTAAATCTTGGGGGATTTTTTGGAAGTATTAACTTTGCTACATCTTTCAACTACATCTGAACAACATCTTTAAATAATAAAGGAAAAAACAATCTGTTTTAAAACCTTGGCATGCATCATAAATGCCCATAGTTATTGATCTAGAGTCATGGAACAAGGATAAAGCACCAAATAATCACCTACTATACCCTTGGATTTTTTTTTGCAGTTTTGCTATCAGTACATACTAGTGACTTGCCTACATAAGTTTCATTTATTAACTCTTACAGAGTCAGAATGTTATTCATACAATTACCCAAGATAAATGTCAGAATGTTCTGGACTCTTACAGTCCAGAATGTTGTTCATACAAACCCAAGATGAATGTATAAACCAAAACTTTAAAGATTAATTTTTATGCTCAGAAAAAAACCAAAAAGTTAACTTTCACATTCAATGTTTTAGTATTTGCTGGTAGGTTTTGGGTTGGGTTGGGATTTTGGGGAGCTTTTAGTGTTTGTTTTGGGGTCTTTTAGTTGTTGTTTCTTAGTCTTTAACATTAATTTTAAACAGCTTGAATCAGCTTTTCCAGCTATTGTGTAACTTATCTTTAGAAAGTAATCTTTTCTATACCACAACAACTTGTTGCCAAGAAGAGCAACTTGTGCAACACATTTATTTACCAAGAAGACCCTGTGATCCTGGGGAAGTCTCTTCCGTACAGAAAAAAGAAAACACGTTGGTCGGCAAGCAAGTTTCTCACTGAAACCACACCTTTCCTCACAAGCAATGCAAAACTTCCTGAGCTACATGTTGTGCTAGAAAGCACCCCCTGCCTCCTCCGTGGTATTCTTATTGGGCCTATCCTAACAGAATGACAGTCCTAGATAGCACAAATTGATCTAATATTCTAGAATAATTTGAAAGGGCATTTAAGTTGGCAATCTTTTCTTATAAAAGACAGCACTTCAAAAAGAAGTGGGTTGTAAAGTTCACACAAATACTGAAAATAAAGGCAACCTTTCAACTTAAACAATGTTCATAGATGCACACATTTAATTATTCCCTCTTTTTTAGTTGCAACTGTAGTTCACAAGGGGAGTATAGCACATTTTGAACAGAATGTTTATTTTATTAGTTGGAAATAAGCGAACAGAAGACTTTTGTTATGTACACGACCAAACCCCCTACAAAACATGCAGTTATAGCATGGTGTGTTACTTTCACACAATTTCACACAATTGTGTTACTTTCAGGAAATCAATTCATTTATGCATTACCCATGTCAAAATGGAAGTGTGGCACATGAAGTTTTCAGTCAGTGTACGTCCATGCCCCTTCACTCTCCAGCATGGACTGAAGTAAGCGGCATGCCCAAGCCATGAAAGCTGCCAAAGAATATCGGGTCTCTGTTTCAAACCACAAGGAAAGCTAGGCTACCATGTTGCCAAGTCCACATCACCTGTTGCATCAACAGCACAAAGTGAAACTGTAAGCACACAGTCACAAGAAACTGTATCATCTTCATTCTCAGAACAGCACAGAAACTTCAAATGCATTTTAACACAATCCACTTCAGTAACGGGTCATAATTTCCAAAACAATTGAGTACTTTGAAGTTATTTAGCAAATAATACTTCTTGGGCATAGAATTTATTATTCAGTAGGTCTCTTTAAACTGGGAAAACGTGCACCCAGAAAGTGAAAGAACACACAATCACTGGGCATTAGGCAAATTCCAAGGAGTCTGAAGGATCTTTTTGTTATAATAGAAGCTTCAGATATATGCTGTTGCAAAACGTAGTAGGAAGTCAAGATACAGTTTCTGGTCAGTGTCTTGCAAACAGAAGCCTGGATTACAAACAACTGCAAAGCCCTAGTAAGTGGTATTGAGTCAATGCCACATAGTCAACAATTTCTAGTAAATAACAATGCTACCCAATCCTTATAACTGTATCTATTTCAACTGGGGCAAAGTTAAAACTAGTACCTGTCCAAATTCTCATCTACTTCCCCTAGAATAGCAGCATTTTGCTCAAAAACACATAATCTGCCCCCAAAATGTGGAACAAATGAAGGAGTAGAACGCTGAAATACTACCTGTGAACCTATTTGTGAAACCAAGGAGATTACTGAATCCATTCAAACCTAGTTAGAGCAATGCAGCGCAGAATAAGCTGTCTAAAACAAGACAGTCTTGTTAATATTATCTGTGTTTACACACACACCATGCACTCACATCAGACTAAAAAAAAAATTAGTTATTCAAACAATACACATAGCCTTCTAGGAAACAGAGACATGCTATCTCTGAAGTTTTTCTTTGGCCCTTATTTGAACTTGACTTACTGGCTGCATCCAACCAAAATATATCCACATGGGCTACAATTAGTAATCCAATCCAATTAAAGATATTGGGGTTCCCTTATAGGCTCCTATACCAAAATAAAAACCAAAACACCAAAATGAAATAGTCCTACAAACTTAAGTAGTACACAAAATCAGCTTCCTTCTCTACCTCATGTACTCTCTTTCCATAATCCTGTTAACAAGCAGATCTTGCCTATAGATCAGCTGGCAGAAACAGGAGATGATGCTTAAAATGTTACTTGTCATAAGTTAAGGTCTACTTATCTGCATGCTTCTCGCCCTGAGAAGTAAAGCCCTCTATGTGCAAGATGCAGGGAACCATGTTTAGCAAAGTTTTAGCAAGATCTAAACAAACATTAGCAGAAGAGACTGCTCTATGTTTCTTCAGTACTGAAAAAGTTGGCAGTGCAGGTATCAGACACATCATAATTTTTGTAATAAAACCCTTAAACAGAAACTGGGACACGTTTCCATAAAATTTATGAGATGATGTAGATACATACAAGGAGCCATTCAACTAATAACTACATCAAAGAAAAAAGCAAAACTAGAATAAAGGTCAAGAGAGATTAAACTGTTTATCCTTTCCACCTGCAGGAAAATAAGATTTCTCCTTTTTTTTTAACATTTAATCAACGTATGATGGGAGAACGTGAAACAGTCCTGGCTATTTCACTCCTCTTGGATTCTCATCCAGAAGTAAACTAAGAAGCGGTGCCCATACAAAGCAACCCCGCAGCCTATAAGCCCGGTAGTGCTCGTTACATCACGATCATTTGCATTTAAACTACAATATATAGCGCTGCGATCTCGCTGCCGAGGGGCGCCGCGCTGCCCCGCTGCAGGCAGAGCCCCCGCCGCTCGCACCGGGACGGGCACGGGGGTTCCCGCCCGGCCCGCCCCGCCCCGCGGCAGCACCTGCCGGGACCCGGCCCGGGCAGACCCCGCCGCAGGCCCGGCCCGGGGCCGCCGCCGGTCACCCGGGGCAGCCGGCTGCGCATCAACTTTTGCATGTGGGCCGCGGCCTCCATGATGGCCGGGGCGGGCGGGGGCGGGCGGGGGCGGGCGGGGGGGCCGGTTTGTTTACTTGCAGCCAGAGCCGGCGGCGGCGGCAGCATCCCCATCCCCATCCCCATCCCTTGTGCGAGGCGCTGCCGCCGGCGGCCCGCGGGGCGCGGAGCTATTCCTGGCGCGGGGGCTGCGCGGGCACACGCGCGCGCACACCCGGGCACGCTCGCGCACACGCACAGAAGTTCCCAGCGGATAAAATCCCGCGCTAGTCCCGGCACCGGCGCCCGCCGCACGGACGCGGGGAGGGGAGGCGGGGAGGGGCCGCCGCCGCGTGGGAACCGCCGGCCCCGCGCATCCAGCGCCCCGGGGCGCACGCCCTGCCCTGCCCCTGCCGCCCCCCCCTCCCCCGTTACATAACTCTCCCCGCCGAAACGCCCCCGCCCCGCCCTTCCCCACCCCGGCCCCGCACCCCGGCGGGGCGACCCCCGCCCCTCCGCCTCGCTCCCGCCCCGCCGCCGGCGCTAGGCCACGGGCGCCCCCGCCCCGCGCTCCCCGCCGCCCCGGCCCCGCCGCGCCGCCGCCCCGCATCCCCTCCCCGAGCGCCCCCGCCGCCGCCCGAGCGCCCCCGCCGCCGCCCGGCCCCTCCCGCCCCGTACCTGCAGAGGCGGCGGCGCCGCGGGCGCTGCTGCGGAGCCCGAGGGCGGCGGCGGCTTCGGGGGGAGAAGGGGAGGGAGGGCGCCGCTGCCTCCTCCCCTGTCCCCCCGCCGGGCTCGGCGGTCCCTGGCGGCCGGTGTCTCCGCGGGGGCGGGAGGAGGCGGCTCCGGCCCCAGGGCGCTGGCGGCGGCGGCTACATGGAGCTGCGCGCCCCGCTACGCAGGGAGGCGCCCGGGCGGGCAGCGCGGCCGCAACATCGATGCGCGGGGTCAGGAGGGCGGCGGCGGCGGCGGCTCCCCCCCGGCGCACTCACCCCGGAGCCGCCCGGGCCCCGCTCTCGGCTCCTCCCGCCGCCTCCGCCGGGCTCGTTATTGACTTTCAGGAAAACTCCCGACGTCACCGGCTCCCCCCGAGTGTCTCCCCCTCCGCGGCGGTGGCGGCGGCGGCGGCGGCATCCCCGGCTCTCGCGAGAAGCGCGGCGGGGACGGGGGGGCCGCCAGACAGCGCGGGGGGAGCCAGACAGAGGGGGGCGGCTGAGGTGAGGGTGGGGGGGGCGGCAGGCAGGGAGGAGGAGGAGGGAGCGGCGGAGGGAGGAGGGAGGACGGGGGAGGCGAGGCAGCCCGCCCGCCCGGCTGGCAGGCAGGGGCGGGAGCCGAGCGGAGCGGCGTGTCCCGTCCCGCCGCCGGGCCGCGGGTGGGAGCGGGAGGATGGATGGATGCAGGCAGCGGCGTTTGCCGGCGCTGCGGCGCGCCGCGCCTGGGTCTCTGCTCTCGGCATCACGGCCCCTCGCCAGCCCCGTGTGCGTGCCCCGGGGTTAGTTCCCTTTGTTCTCGCACTCTGCAGTTACACAGCCCCCCGCCCCGAGCTTGTCCTGGTACCCGGAGCGGTCCACTTGGCTCTGCGAACTCCTCCAGGAATAGAACTACCAGTTACGCCGCAGGAAGCCGTAATTCATCCCTCGTTGAAGTGTTTAGTGGATGCGCCAGCCTCAGTGTTGCTAAATTGTCTGCAGGCTTCGCCTTATCCCGGCGGGTAAACAAACACCTAGAGAAAGCGTACACCGGCGCTCCCGAGCCTCTGGCTCTTCCCGTTGCCGCCAGCACGGTGGGAGCGGAGCTGGTGACAGCGGAGCGGCCGCGCTGCGGGGTGCGGAGCTCTCCCGGCGCGGCGGAGCTGCCTCGGGGCTGCGCAGGCCGGGGATGCCCGGCCTGGTGCGCCCTGCCGCAGCCGCCGCCGCCGCCGCGCCTGGTCCTGCCGCCCTGAGCACTGCCCGGGGTTCATAGCTGCGCTGCATCGACGCTTTGTTCCACGGCTAAGCTGCTGTGTATGTGGGTACTTGCAGGAGTTTAGTGCGCATAAAGATGTATTCTGTCGTTTATGGTTGCAGTGATACACACAAATTAATTAATTTTCTTTCATCTATTTATACACGCAGTTGACATTGACCTGTGTCAGAACCTGTTTCTGCAGAGGACAAATAAATATTTTGGATTGCTTGAAATGCAACTATTTGCTCTGTTTCATCAGTGCGGATTTTTTTGCAAAAAATGCACGTTCATCAAAATCACATTAAAAAAAAAAGTTTCTCTGGCATGAACTTCACCTTTAATTTCTAAGTTTTCCTTCTTCTCATATCCCATCTTCTGCATCTCTTTGAATTATCTGACTTCCTATTCTCTGTACCACTACAGGGCTTCAGAGAGATTTTTTTTTGAGAATCTAAATAATCATATGAGTTGGCACAGGACTGGAAATTTGCCTCCGGGGGCACTGAATCCTTTCCCTGCTGTGGCAAGCAACCACACCAATAATCCCATTCATAAATATGCTGAGTTTCCTCTTAGAACTCTGAAGTTTGTTTGCTGCACTGTTCTCACTAGCAGGCTACAACCTAAGCTCTCTACCTCCCTAACTCTGAAGAAAAATAAAATTTCTACTGTCTTGGATTAATGCATCTTTTTGAAAAATAAGTTAAAAAGGACCGTGCCAAGCCTTACTTCCTTTCCCAGAATTTACCGTTCGGTCTTCCTCTTTCTCAGAAACACTTTAGTAAAGTGAGCATCTTATTAACCATCAATATTCACAGAGAACCATAGTATCAATTATTAAAATGTGTTTATTCACTAATGCCTCCTATGATCATTGCTACTACGCTGCTCCTGAAGAATGGAAGGTGTAGTTCTTGGAACATGCCTTCTGTTTGCTGCAATTCCTCCAAAGGGCTCAGAACCCAAGGCAGCATGAAATCTGCATGGGCAGTAGCTGACAGACTGCCAATCAACTGTTCAGGTGCCAAACCCTGAGTGTGAAATCCAGGCCCACAAAAAGTCCTGGTATTTGATATCACTCAGGTTATTCCTGCTCTATGTTAATCCCTGCCACTCACAGCTGCAAATTTCTTATTAATAAGGTATGTGTGTATGGCTGGTCGCCCTAATTGATGCCTCCAAATCTTCAAAAGCCTGCTATTAAATACTTCCCTTATGATGACAGTAAGTTTGCTTACATTTATAAATAGATACTTGGTGCAAATCACCTTGGAAAAATCAAACCTAAAAGCACATTTATATACTTTTTAAAGAAAAAAAACCCTTGCACAATGCTAAGAAAAAACATTAGATAACATTTAGCTACAAGGAGAGATAGTCTTCTACACTTTTATTTTGTTACTAATTGTTGAAAATGAAACAGTGGGTTGAAATCTGTCATGTTAATCTGGAGCTTAAACATGTCTTTTTCAGCAACACCTGATTAGTAAAATTTTGTTCTATCTATGTGATACAGACAACTATTCACAGGTAAAAAATTTTTTATTCAGTATGACTTTGAAATCAGATTCACTATCTTACTCCTTATAAATCAATATCAGCACTCTATTTTTGAAATTTATAGTTTCTAGCTACTCCTAAGTTTTTGATCCTGCTCAGCCTTATATATTGACCTCAGTGTGCTGTATCTAAACTGATATTTTTAATATGGATTATTAAATTTACTATATAAATAAGTGCTGCTATGCAATGATTTTTTTTTCTATACAACATATAATAATTTTATTCCTTGGTATCATACTTCAAGGATTCAAAATTATTTCTTGTAAAGAGTTAATCACTGTAAATTGGGCAGAAATGACCCCTTGATTAATAACCAAACAGAGGTACACCTCTTTCAGAAATAAAATGGCTGTGATGTACATACTGTGAACATAATGAGGTTGTAGGTTCTGCAGAAATGACATAATTTTCAGATTAATTACAATGTGACATGAATTTAATGAACATATTAACAGCATATGCTAATGAAGAAAGTATTGCAGTTCACGTGAGAAGGAGAATAGGGCTGCATATAATTTCAGGAAAAAATGGGAGCCTCTGATGTCACATGTTCCAATTAGAGTCATGAAACCAAACAAACAAAACCCATTCATTGTCATCTATCTGGCACCATCAAGAAGCTTGATAAACTTTTATATGATCACTTGGAATCATTATTTCAACAGAAACCAAAGGGAAAACCTGCAGATAATCTCAATATAAATCTGTCTATTCCAAAACAAAAAAGGGAAACTTGTTTCACTTAACATGTTCATGTTAACTATTATGACTATCAGAGTGATAGGACCTAAGATTACAGAGATTTACATCCTGAAAACAAATAGTTAAATAGGAGGGATGATTCTGCCTGCAGAATCGGTTCTCTCTGCCTCTATGGGTAACATTGCCCTCAGTTTAATTTCGTTCCTTGTTTCTCATGTCAGCTAATAAGCTTGCTTCCATCTAAGAATGCATAAAGAAAACCAAAACAAAACAAACAAACAAACAAAAAGCACCAAATCAAGAAAACTGAAACAACCTAGAGTGTAGAAGTTTCATTTGGATAAAAAAAAAGAATACAAAAAGGACAATGGGACAATGGGTCAGATGACAATCTCTGATGTTAAACTCCCTGTTGTCATCTACCTTGTTATTGTTTGAAAAGCACACAAATGTCAGTGGAAACTGACAGGAGAGCAATGAAATTTGCTCTATGTAAAATTATTCTTAAAATATATGTCATGCATTTTTTTATAGTGAATTTAAGGTGTTGCCTGCAAAAGTTGTGTCTTATTTTTCACTTATGCATGTAGCTCTTAAAAACCTGAAACACCCCTATTAGTGAGTTTAAGTTCAGCTACTACAGGGGGTGAACCTGTTCAGCTTATGTTGAGCTCTGACTGGAATTCTCTGTACTGCTGTGTGCACACAGACACTTCAGGACTTCAACCACTGCCATCTCCATTGCAGTCATCTCATGACAACTGGATTTCTCAAAACAACAAAGAACTCATGTTAAAGTTACAGAATTCAGATAAGGCATGTAGGAAAAATGTAGGCAGTGGATGTTGGAATCTGATGGATACTAGAAGGAAACAGAACTTGTAGTCAGTTGAATTTTACAATTCATATCTTTTTCCTTTTTGTTGCATTCACTTCTGAGTAACTTTATTGCTTTAATCTCTAGCTTCTTTGTCTGTAGTCTCTTGGCATTTATTTATTTATTTATTTATTTTTTATTTTATTTTGTTATTTCTGCTTCTGCAGCTGCCTCAGAGGGCAATGTCCCCAGATGTCTGCGACACATTTAGGTTAAAAAATTAGAGAACAATTTATTTCTTTTTAATATAAAAATAATTGAGAGAAAATCCTCAACCTAGACTCTGGATTTTGTGTCTGCATGCTGTTTTGCTACATAAGTCACCAGTTCCATGAAACTGCTTCTGCTCCAACTTTAGTGGATGCTGGGCTGGCTTTTGCTGTTGTCTGGCTGCTACACAAAATTTTCTGGATACAGAAAGTTCTCCTTTGCTGAGATGATCATAGTTCATCAGTGCTTACTGAAGTTAAGCCCTTATGAACTCACGTAGACATATACTCCTACTGTGATTATTAATAGTATACTCATACTAGTATTATTAATTTAGACCTGCAGGCTATCAGTGAATACACAGTAAAGCAAGATAGCAACAAAAAAATCATTCTGTCCACCTATATATGTCTGAGCAGTACTATAATTATGCTGAACACAGTAGAGACTGGATTTAAGTCTCTAGAGCAGTACTATAATTATGCTGAACACAGTAGAGTCTGGATTTAAGTAAATATCAGTTGATTACATTTATTTTACAGAATTATATTATTGCTTTATTCTTTATCCTCTGAAGATTTAAAAAAGTGTTTTCCTTCCCCATCTTTCCCATACTCCCACGCACTGGAGGTCTACAAACAGTGTGAAAGGCACAAGCCCTACCCCAGCGTCCTTAACCTGTTTAGAAACCAGATATGACAGTAAGGATAACAAACAACAGGAGAGAAGGATGGGAAGAGGGCAGTAAGATTACACAGTTGCACAGTTTAGCTATACGCTTAACTTGATGTATAGGCATTCAGCCGAACTTGGAAATTTTTTCTCAGTGAGAAAATAGTTTCCATGGTGCACAGATTTATCTGAGGGAGGTCAATCTACTACAGAAGCAACTTGGAAAAATTAAAATGCCAGCCCTTCCGCCTGAGCTTTTTCTTCCTTCTTTCCTATCCTATTTTAATTTCATCAACACAGATAAAATATGTCTTTGAATAAAATTCTGCAATTACTACCATACAGTGATTTCTCACAGAGAACCTTATCTGTGTCCTGGTCTCACTTAATTGAAGTCAATGAGAAAATGCCAGTTGAAGCTAGTTAGGAGGATCAAGTCTGTAATGCATGAGCAAAATCAAGGAGCATAAAGCTTAATGGACAGAGGAACAGAATTTTAAACAAATGTCTCCTCTTCAGAGGTTTTGTGACTAGGACCATTTTCCCCATGTGGGCCTGAGAGGATCACAGCAGCACGTCTGCCCAAAGAGTCAGGAAGAAACAGTTGAGGAGAAAGCTGGCTGTTGATGGAGAGGAAGCCATCTCTTGCTGGGTTTAGTCCAGATCTTTGCCTTTATTTGGAACATTGCTCTGTCTTTGGCAAATTGATTATTGTGGTGCAGAGCCCCTTCCTCTTTTAGTGAGCTCCTTGGAGCACCTTTCTCTGCCCCTTGCTACCATGCAGTCTTCACAGTGTGATTTGCTGGACGGCTTCCCTACTATATCAATCACCTCGTTTGCAGCTGACAGCCCTCCATCTTTTCAATCTGTAAAAGGGTGGCTGAAGCACAAGGAAATAGTTTCAGTGTCAACAAAAAAGTGTTCCATTAGACTAGACTGTTGGCTACCCTCATTCCCAAACACCATCCTTGATCCATTATGTGTCAGAATGTACCTGCACTTTCTGGAAACAAAGCTGTGATGTGAAATCAAAGAATTAGCATGAAAGTTTAGAAAATGAAGACAGATTGGGGTTGCAATAACAAGGACCTGCACAGATCTGATAAGTATGTTCTTGTTAATAATGAAAAGAATGAGGTATTAAAATATTAATGGAGCATTCATTATTAGTCTTCAGAAATGAAGGACAGATTGTCTTGAAGACTTCACTTACTTTACACTATTTTGCCTGGTTTAACTGGATATAGGCCTGCTTTGTATTAGGCAAAGAAAACAAAAGATAATGCAGAATCTGTCCCTTCTTACATACCTATTGAATACAGGAATCTGGTATGAAATAAGAGGGATGGATGGCTACAGTAAGGTTTTTCATCCAAATTTGTTAGCAATCTGTTATGCAAAACTTCATGGTAACAGAAATCTGATCAATTACTGACCTCTTTATAACTTTATTTACCATGAGCTGAAGGGAAAAAAATGTGCATAAGCAAAGAATGGCAAGTTGTGACTAAGTGCAAGAGACAAAAGTATTCATCCATCCTCTCCTAATGCCAAGATTTGAACAGGGTGCTCCTGAGCAGATGGTTTAACAGACTAAAGCATTAGTTTGCTGATCCTCCGTGCTTGCTAATTAATTCTTCAGTTTACTAGGATTTAAGATGATTGTTAAAAACAAAGCTTCTCTTAAAATAAACTTTAGGTAAATGTTACAAAATGGTGGTAAAGATTCTAATTTCTGTAACAAGAATGTTGTGTATTTTCTAGAAAAGATGTTAATTATCTAAACGTCCTAAGTGGTATCCTTAACACTTCTGTCTCTGAAATTTTCTTCTTATAAGAATTTGCTTTTGTTTTCCCAGTTAATTAATCCTCTGACTTCCTGTTGACATTCTTGGGTCAAGATTATGTCCTTGACTTCTGTGAGTATACCGTACACACAATCATGGAAGGGTTGAATTTTTTGTAGCAAAATTGTCCTTTCCCCCTGTATTGTTCTAAGCCCATTATTATGCAAAATATAAAAACTGTAATATCTCCTTCGTTGTTTTTATAGTCATTGTTATTCTGAACAGCCAGGATTTCATGTAGTAATTTATTTCAGTTTAACATTAAAATTATGAATTCTCATTAAATTTATTAAAATGCAGTGTTGTAGAGTAGCTTGCTTTCTATTAGATTCAGGCAGTGGGAAAATAATTAATTTATTTTAGATTTCATTTTTATAGCAGTTTTATAAACTGCTCCCAATTTGATAACAGAAGAACTCCTCTCAATAGATCTTATGGAATTTATAGCACAGAAATTGAAAACATAATCAAGGAAAACTATTAGATGAAATAATGTTTAACAAATAGAAAATACAGAAAAAAAATAGCACTCAGGAAAAGAAAAATCTCCACTTGCTAAAGCTAAGGCATAAATTTTGAAGACACATCTGTAGCTTGCAAAGGGTAACCTATGCCAGTACTGATGGACTTCAAAATTTGTGAGTGGACTCTGAGAAGGTCTCTCCACATGGTTCACGATGGCTTAAAAGAAGCTCCTCTGCCATGGTCTTTCTTTGACACAGGAGATGCTGTGAAATTCTGCACCTGATTTTTGTGTCCTGTTCTGTTACCTGTGAGCTTGTATGTCTTTGGTGATATCTTCCTTCAGGCAGGGGCTTGGATTTACTGGTGAGAATGCAGATATTTATGTTATCTCTGTAACTCTTCCTTCTGTCAGAAACATTATTGGTTGTTTGTTATGTTAAAAACTCTTGGCAATTCTCCTTTCAGAACAGCAGATAAGAATTCTTATTACTATTGTAAGGAATTCATAGCTTGCCTCGTTCTATAATCTAACCATCTTGTAAACCAAGAAAAAGCTATTATTATAGATGATTCAAGGCTGAACTTTTTAGTAAGCTGTCAGTATGCCATCTTCATAAAATCAGTTTTCAGCTCTTTTCAAAAAGTAACATTTTCATCCAGAATAACTGCAAGGAATTTTGAAATAGTTTTAATATACCCTTAACAGGGAATCTACACTGAGGCTGCTGAGAATACGGCATATTTGTTTACATGACATATGAATTGAAATGAAAGTAACACAATAAGAAACTCAGGGTGAATTACTGCTAGCAAAATTGCATTTTTCATTTTAATAATTTTAAATAGGTGGTTTATTACCATGTCACTCAAACAGGTACCAGAATACCATGTCCAGCCAAAGCTCAGCATTTCAAAACTGCTAAGAAAATTTAAAAGAATTTGAAAATTAATGACATGTTGGTAAAACCTTACTTTGTATTAAAAGGTTATATTGAAAGAGTCTGACTCTTTTAGAAATAAAGAATTAATATTTTTACCCTGTAATGTGGTAATTCAACACATAAAGGTAAATGCCTTTTGGAAAATCTGATGGATGAAAACAGAGCTGACAAACTAAAAATGTAAGCATAGCTTTAGCAGTAAGAAATATTAAATTCTGTAATATCATTAAATTGGAATAATTTAAGCAATGAGTGCTAGAATCTCTGCTACTTTAGATCACAATTAAATATTCTTGTTCAGCTCACCTGCTAAAGAAATTAGGAAAATCCTGAGGTCTGCATGAATTTGGTATTCCAGATTGATGATCACAGTAAGATTTTTCTGGTCATAAAACCCAAGCTTGTGAACAGTTTGGGTTTGTGATCTGGAGACAAATGTTGGCTGTTAAGCACAGACAAGTACAAATAAAAAAATAAGCTGTCCCATGAGTAGTGGAACTGAAGAAGAGGGATTATTTATAGATTAATTCTGCCCTATTTCCCACATCATTGCACTTCTTGACACCAGCTGCCTTGCAGATCCCTAAAATCTCACCTCTTCAGGAATATATTTGGTCGTCCTTATATGCCCAAGACCACAGTGATTCCTCCAGTTAATATTTTAAACTATGTCATATGGAAAACCCTGACAATAGAGAGCTCTTTCACTCAGTGACAAGTTTTAATGAGAATTTTATTGATTAACTCTCTCTGAGATCTTCATCTCTCCTTGAAACTTTTTTGGAAGAGGCTATATGGACAAAAAGTTAGTGGAAGAGATAGGATAGGCAGAAAGGCAGATGGGCATAAAGAAAGTGCAGGAATTGACATAGTTACCATGCTGGAAACGAGCAGAAGAATTGTCCTTATGTATCTATTTGACTTATTACAAATTGTAATGAAAACTTCAAGAGGCTGAGACTGCTTCAATATATATCAAGTCCAGAAAAGAGCCTCTGCTTCTACCCTTTGCTTTACACTGGTACAGGACAGTACCCAAGGAATCAGTGTCATTTTACTCACAAAACAAATCCAAGTTGTACAAGACAGGTCCCTTTAGTGCACATAGAAATGCTACACAACAGTTTGGGAAGGAAGTGGCGGGGGGAGAAGAACAGAAGAAGATTATATTTAGAATTCTCAGAATATTTAGGGAGTCGAAATCTGATTGCCAACCTTGTAACTTGATCTACAAATCTGAAATGCACATATGGTTGATATTTTTCTATTACATAGCATTTATTTCTGGAAGTCTTTTCACTTTTGTCCCTTTTTGATCTGTAAAAAAACCAAAACATTTTTGGCATTAAGCTGAAATTTCAAATGAACATGAAACATTTAATTCCTTTTACTAGCCAATATGGATGGCTATCAGTAGGCACTCCAAATATAATATCTCCTTATGAATCATTGGTACGGGGCTGTAATTATAGTAAAATCTTTTTTACTTTTTAACACACAAAAAAGAAAGATAATGTGAGTTGAGAAAGCACTCTGTACCATGTATTTTGTTGGGGTTATCTATTTGTCAGTGGCTTTTTAATCATAGCTAATTATAAATGATTCATCAGAATGTTTAAAATCCTACAGAAATGTTTAAGTAACTCATGTTTTTACTGTATAGTGCTGCTTTAGAATATGCTCATCTAAAATCAGAAGAATACTGAAACTTAGCACTGACCTATCTTCATATAATTGTTGTCTTTTGTGTTGTTTTCAGTTTATTTATTCCTCACAATCCTTTATTTGTGCAAATCAATTCTAGGCAAGTGAGCATGTCACTCCACCAGCTTCTTATTTCCTACTTTCCAGTTGTGACAAAGCTAGAAATCTTTCCAAATTCTACAAAAGTCCTGGGCTTAGGTTTGCATGGGGTACAGGTGAAAATTCATACAGTTTTTTCACTGTCCCTGTCCTTGCAAGTTTTTTTTTTTTTGAAAGGGTTGTAATTAAGTATTACTATAGTAAGTCTTGGGCCTGGCTATAGGGTTACAGATGATCATGGGAATAAAATGAAAATGGATTTCAGATCTCCACATTTGATTAAACTTCCAACTGCACATTTAGAAGTTGAAGATGTGATACTAGTTAGAAGGTGAATTCCCTGAGGTTTTCTGTGTTGTTAATGGTGTCTCACCCTGAATCACCTTCTAGGAGAACCTACCTGTCTTCATTCGCTTTGTGGTGGTCTCAGCAGATTTTCTTTTTAATTCAAAATTTAAGTTTGGGTGTCTAAATTTACTCAAGGTGAATATTGTCTTGTACTTGTCAATTCCACTTCAATTTCTTTAATTTTTATGGAATAATTTGATCTTTCTGCTGATACAGAAGGAAAGAATGTTTAAGTGCTGTGTTAGTTGCCATCTTGATTTGTTCCTTAGATTACATCAAACCAAAATAAATGTCCTTTGTTTCTTTTAGGGTGAAGAAAAAAATTTGATTTTTAGAGAAGTGCCCTATCCTGACAATAAACCACTGTCACTTTTGCTTAGATAAAATTATAAATTCTCTATTATTAATCCCTTTCAGATTTTCCCACCATGTGTGAGATGCTTCACAAATGTTTGATAAATGTGCTCTGAAGCAAAATTCAAATCTTGCAGCAATAGAATAGAAATAAGTCAGAAAACTGGAGAGAATGGTAAACAATGTTTGCACAGGTACACAAGAAAATGCAGATTTTTGTAAGACTCAAACTTGAACTAAATTCATAAGACTCAAGCTTGAATTTCATTGACACAAGCTTGAACTAAATTGAACCTATTTAGATGAGGTTGTGCAAACTGTAAAGTTGATATTTTCAGCTCAGAAACAGAATGGGACAGATAATTAGTGAATTCAATACTGAAATGTTGGGTTTTTTCCTCTGGGAGGATGCAGAAGCTTTTATTTGTGTTTCTCCGTGCTGTCTAACAACAGATTTATCACAATATTTGTAGAAACAATACTTTTGAGATTTCTAGATCCTTGTAATATTTGACAGGAATTGGATAATGAATTCAAAAGCTAGTAGGAAGGATTAGAAAGTGAAGATACACTGACCTAATAAGACAACTTTATACTCTAATGAAACTTGAAACTAAAAAACTTGAGAAATTTTGTTGCCCTTAACTTTAGAGGGCGGTGGAGTAGCAGAGCTCTTCAGAGTGCCACCTCATACTTGCAAATAACAACATCTTCTCTGCATCTTACTTCTCACAGTAAATGAAATGTAAACATAAGTTTCCCCAGCTTCTGCACAAGGGACCACGCAGAACATCTGGTAACATTATTTTTAATTTCTTAGGAGTGGAACATTATTTTTAATTTCTTAGGAGTGGAGCAGCACAAGCTTTATGAGTAACATTCAGTGTCTTTTAATCTTCTAGTAGAAATCTGTTTTACTTTATAAACAAGGAAATATGTCATAACCTAAGAGATTTCTGAAGAAAACAACAAAACAAAAATATCCAGGTATAGCTCTTGCAGCTGGCACAAAAAAGGTACAAACACCTGAGCTTTGTCTTACTTATCTCAAATAATACTGACTTAAATCTTTACCCTGCTACCCAGGAGACTGAATTGTATCATCTCAGCATAATCTGTGTGCAGTATTTCTCAACCCTCAAATACTAAGTCCAACTCTCAATTTAAGTCCATCAGCTGGGATAGGAGATTCATTGACATATCAAATGAATAAATCTTCTGAAGGATTTCAACACCTCCATGGGGATTTTGCAATTCTTTTATTGCTTATCTCCCTTTCACAGTTAAGTGGTTGATGAACTTGCTGATTGCCAGTCTCCCTTTTCTAAATTTTCCTGAAATACTGGGAAAGTAGTCCCTGGCTGAGAGGGACCATTTCTTTTGTGGATTCATTTCCTCTCCATGAGGTATGTTCCTGAAGCCAGGGGCATCCCCAGAGAGGGATTTAGGGTTTTATTTTCTTTGCATTTTTGAAGCTCCCTG
Organism: Emberiza elegans; assembly: GCA_024865655.1. Lineage (NCBI taxonomy): Eukaryota > Metazoa > Chordata > Aves > Passeriformes > Fringillidae > Emberiza > Emberiza elegans. Next base: position 17,614,722 of record JALJVW010002597.1, on the reverse strand, counting down.
TGCTTTTTGAACCTCTATACACTTGCAAAACTACATTTTATTTGTGGTACCAATTCATGAAGATCTTTGTAAAGATCACTGACTTACACATAGAGAAGGTGATCCAAGAACTACTCACAAGGGCAGTAAAATTCTTTGGAACTGCTAAAATCAACAAGAATATTCTTAAGGTTCAGTTTCAAGATCCTGTGCTTGCTTTAGGCATGTCTGCAAGTAGTCATCATGAATATTTTAATTTAAGCTCTATATTTAGGAAGACTTTCTTTAAATAGATGGTATAAGTTTGTTTCACTGCTTTTCGAAAATCTTGTAATTTTTGCTTTCTGTTTTTCCAATTATAATTAATGTTCTTTTAATTGCACTTTGGCCTGATTATGCTTATCTCATAATAAACTCTTGTGTCTTCCAGTCCAGAAATGTCTTTTTACTTTGTTAACTGCTCTTCTTGATGAAGCACCTACAGAATTTCTCGTTGATTAAATTAATTCCTCCTTTATACTGTCTTTTGAATAAGGTGGCCAAAACAGTAATTAAATGAGAAAGACTTGAAGTAATAATTTTTGTAATTTTTTTTTCTCTTGTAAAATAATTCCTTTCTGTGACAACTCTATCACCATTTAGGGAGTTTTGTGTTTGTTTGTTATATTTTTCTTAAACTATAATTCCAGTAGAAGTATCTTCATATTATTTTGTTATTTAAAATATTTCCCAACATTTTAATGCTGACATATTGCACTGTCTTCAGTAGTCTTGATTTTCACTTGTTCTAGAACTATTCTTTCTCTATGCATACGTGATCTTAATATATTTTAGAAAACACTTGAAGATTTGTGTTTTCTAATTGAAGAGCCCATCCTAAATAAATTACCTCTTAGGGTTTATGGTAGGAAGACTTTACTAATAAATTCTCCCTGAAATTTGAGGTAGTGGAGTTGTATAGTGCAAGTTTAATTTATACCATGTTGTTCATTTTAATTAAGTTAGTGGATAAGAAAATTCAAATTAAAGGTAGGTTAAAAAGAATGTCATTTATTTATCCATGAAAAAGACATCAATGTACCAGCAGAGTAAGCTTTTCTGAGCAACATGGACATTTTTCTTCTGAGCTGTGATGCAGAAAGTGGCATGGAATTACAGACAGATAGCTCAGTGAAGGTTAACATTCATTTCTTAGACTCTTCATTAGGACTGTGAGATTGCAAGCTGCTTACATGGTTACATGTTTAGATGCATATTTCCACCATAATTTACAGAAAATACATGTTATATGTTGAGTAACTTGGATGTTTTTTTCAAAACTTGAACTGGTTTTTCACATTAGCAGTTGGGCAGCTCAGAACTGTTTTACAGAAATATACGAGTGACCTCTGGTATCCCTATGTCATGCAGCAACTTCAGACAATAAATCCAAAAAGAAAATAATTCACTACACTATTCTTTCATATAAATAGCTGATACTACAAGGGAATGGAACACAAGTACTGTGCCTCTCGTTTCTGGACAAATGCTCATGACATTTCTTCTGTTACATTTTTTCTGAGTAAAAAAGGCCACTACCAGGATAAAAATATTGAAGCATATTTGTAAAGAAAGAACAACAATATTTATTAATAATGAGCATACTGATAAGTCAGAGCTCAGCAAGAAGTTTACATTATTCAGCTTCCCTGGCAAATCTCAGCAACTTTGTTCTCCAGGAATTCAACATCCATAAAAAATACTTTCCAAGTATTTTAAATTATGAGGATGATGTTTTACATATCCAAGGTTGCCTAACACTGATTTGCTTGCTTTCTCATTTTTACTCTGTAGCATCTAAATGTGATCTAAATACAAGTATGTATTTAAACTTCAGTTCTCTTTTCCAAGACTGGGTCTAATAGTCTTGAATTTAAATAAACAAATTCAAATAAATGTCTTTTTCACCCACAGTTAATTGAAGACGTTGATTTAAAATATTAATACTTCTAATTAGTAACAAAATGTTCCCAAGTCCAGTCCCATGTTTCAGGACCTTGGAGAGCGCCTGTGGTTCCACCATGTGCTCACAGGAACATGCACCAAAGAACACCCAAACCTAGGACAAGAAGACAGCAGCAAAGTGATTGTGCTTTAATGAAATTGGTAATAATGCCTGGAGTCTTGAAACACTATGAGATTCATCTTTTGGAAGAAAAACTGTTAATTTCCATTGAGAATATCATACATGAAATAATATTCTGCTTGTTTTGGATGGTCTCCTGGCTCCTTCTGTTTGGTCAGTTTGAAGAAATCCAAAATAATTTTATCCTAGTAAGAATTTATTGATATTTTTCAGTTTGGTTTGGGTTTGGCTGTGATTTGGTCCAAAATTAATATGGAGCAAACCTTTTTTTGATAAAATCACCAAATAGAATTTACAGGAATGTTCTGCTTTAATAAAGAAAATAGACTCAGCAGAAATGAAGCAATAGCTTTGTCTGTTGAGGCAGATCTGGACTAATTTGGCCTTCATTTCAAAAATGGCCAAGAAGACATCTGTATTTATATATGCACATTATATTACATCCATAGCAGTCTGTCTTATCATTCTCATGCAACAACCACTTTTCTAAATGAACAGGGAAATTTTCAGAAAACATTAGCTGTAGTCTAGACTTTTCTGTTTGTTGCTACTATTTAAAAGCTTGTTTCAGACTGATAATAGGCTGACAGAGGGGGAAGTAGGAGCATTCATTCTGTGGCAGAAAGGTAAAGCAGCTTGATTTGATAGTAAGCTGAATGAAGGATGTCTCTGCTTATAGTCTCTCGGTATCTGGCACTCTAGCACCATTTAAGATCCATTGTGTTTCTAAAGTAGATATATAACCTGTAGAAAATCTCTACTTTTCTAGAATGGCAAACATACCAGGGAAACCTAAAATGGCATCGGTACCTGTGGTGTCTGAACCATCCTTTAACTCACGGCAACTAGATGCTGTTCTGCAGAAATAAAAGGGAGAGCGGGGTAAGCAGTTATACACAATCAGGAATCAGTGTTACTCCGAAGATGTGGTATTTAGGACTCTTTTATGGCTTATAAACATTGTACTTTGTAATAAGCCACAGTGTTTATTTAAATAATTGCAGATATAGCAGATAAACCATCATGACCCATGCCTCAGAATGAGTGCCTATTTTTTTCTGTCACCTTTAAAGATTCCAATGCTGAAACACCTTTTCTCTTTGGTTGGTTGGTTGGTTGGTTGGTTGGTTGGGTTGGTTGGTTGGTTGGTTGGTTGGTTGGTTGGTTGGTTGGTTGGTTTGGTTGGTTGGCTGGTTGGCTGGTTGGTTGGTTGGTTGGTTGGTTGGTTGGTTGGTTGGTTGGTTGGTTGGTTGGTTGGTTGGTTGGTTTTGGTTGGGGTTGGTTGGTTTTGGGGGGGGTTTTGTTCTCTTCTCTATTGAGGTAAAAGTAATTTAACTATAATGCCTTTACTGATGACACTTACGTTTACATATGGATCCCTAGGTTTTTGGTTTTTCCTGAGATAGTGGGGAGTGTTGTCCAGGCTTGGTCTAATACCTGGATGACAAATTCATGGTCATGGGCAGACCAGAATCAGAGATCAATCCAGGCTCAAACAGCTCTATCAGAAAGCTTGAGATCCAAGGCCATGATGCAAAGATCAGTAAGTCACCACAGGGAAACTGTCAGTCATGTGATACTATAGTCAGAGAGAAACCAATATCAGTGTTCAAAGCAGGTTGTAAGTAATAAAGCTGATAATCTGAAATATAGCTCTGGATACTCTCTGACTTGGGAACTTGCATAGAGTAGAGCCTGTAAACAACATCTGCACCTCGCATGAAATTGGTGACAAAATTTTCAGGTGTTTCACTTGGGTGTTAGGACATGTCCTCCAAGGACACAAGAACAGCCAAAGGATAGAGAAAGTGGGCTGTAAGACTTTCAGACTGGAACTGATCTTTTTTAGCAATCTTTTTTCTGTTCAATTAATGGTTGCAGTAACAAGCCAAGCAAAATCTAACACAGACAACTGCTATCTATGAGACAGTGTTTGTGTCTGTAAAGGCAGTAGCCAATAGCTGCTTGCTGGAAGGATGAATCAGTCCCAGGTGCTGAGGGGATGATTCATCATCAGTTGGCCAATGACTCACTACAACTTTCTGCACTGGTTTGAGTCCAGCCTTTAAACATGTATATGTAGATATTTGGCATCATACACTGGTACTACGTGTAGGAAAATTTTCTAAGGATGATAAATTTAATGAAATTTAAAATTCTCAGGCTATTTCTCTTAACCTTCTTCCAGAGAAGGATGCTTCAGAAAGACATGGAACTTCAGAACTGAAAAGAACTATTACAAATGAGAAAAAAATAGACAAAATTCTGCTTGCTTTCAACCAAACTTAGGGGATTTTCACAACAACTTCCACCTTAAATTAAAATTACATAAGGCTAAACTTAAAATAGTAAGTTGATGAAAGAGTGTATTTATAAAAGCACTGTTGCTATTCTTCACAAAGCACAAAACTCAAGTCAGTTACATCCCATGGAAAAGAAATAATAGCATATTTGTTGGAGTCCAAAATTCATCAAATGTAGAGGCTCTGAGGGTCTTGGTTTTCTGAAGCTGCACTTGGAATTTTTTCTTGTGTGATGATTTTTCAATTAAAAGTGTACTAGAAAAAACAAGCAAAGATATCTAACAAAACTGCTGCACCCATATGATCATTATTAATATTCTGCCTCATTATCTATCTGTTAATCTATCTGTCTGTATCTATCTCATTGCCTATCTGTGAATTATTATTATTCTGCCCAAACTAATGAGATGGGTCCCTTAGTCAGTACCCACTGGTCTTAAATGCCACCCTTCCCATTTACGTTTCACTGTAACCTAAGGGAACATAGTCAAAGGTAAGTACACAGATTTTGTTTCATGTTGCTCTTCATGTTTAGATGTAAGTCTTTCTTTCATAGACAGTGTAATAGGTCTGGATTTCTCTTGTGGCCTTCCCGTTGTGCATTTCTTTTCTTCACCTTTTATGTTAATTCAGTGTGTACTAGTCATTTGTACACATTTTCTTTTACTGTATGTACTTCTCTATCTGTTTGGAACAAAAAAACCCCCTCCCTTTTATTAATATGAACAGCTCCACAACTAATATATACATTAGGTCCTTGTATGTTTTTAAAAATACCCTTAAAATCTTACACAAAAGTGAACCAGGGTATAAAACAACAAGTAAAATGATGTGCATGTATGTACATTAAATATGTTGATACTTTTGAGTTATCAGGAGATAGAACAGGGCAGCTGAAATCTTCATAAAGTCCCACACCTATAGTTGTTGAGAAAAAAAATAAGGTATGTTTTATGACAGTCCTATCATGGAGTTATAGCAGAAAACTGAGAAGGAACTGGCACATTCAGCTTCAGTTAACACAAAACCAGGTTGAGGGAGAAACTCAGCATGCCTTGAAAGCTAATCTGGGAAAGGAAGCCTTTAGTTTTGCATTTAATGCACACCTTACCTTTTGACTGGCATCCTTTAATGTAATTGAATTTCAATATAAACTCCTCTGTGAACATTTGTGAATTTCAAATGGATCTCACAATTCATATGTATCTGTTTAAAGTTTCTTCTAACTTACCTGTGTGACCATAAGGAAGGTGAAAAATGCTCACATTCACTGCTTTTCCTGTGTCTGAAGACTCACAGCTCTTAGTGTTACTCAAATAAAGCTCAGCCCTTCCAATTCACTTCCGTAGGGATGTGCGCTAAGGGCACCATCCTTCATTCACAAACGTTATCTGTGGAATGTTTATCCGCCAGTAGAGGCACAGCCCTGGAGAGGATTGACTACTGCTGGTGTTCGCTTCACCCTGAGGTGGAGGCAGTCCCCTGGCCCTGCACCCCACTGAGCCAGAGACACCCAGAGTGACAAGCTGACTCTCCTCTGGCTTCACCCAGCCTGCCCCAGCACCCAGGGCTTGGCCAGCAATCGCTGGCCTTAGCCTGAATCAGGTCATTGTCTCCAGACTTGCTCCAACCTCGCCAAAAAGCAAAAGCAGGTTGATGAGGGGTGCAGGGCATCTCTCCTGGTGACCAGCTCTGTGTTTCAGCCATTCACCCTCCTCATCCTGCTCCCTTTGCTCTAAATCACCCTCCTGCTGTTACACCCCACCCTTTGAATTGTGTCAGCCCTTTCCTATCCAGATGCATGTAAATTATTATCCTTCAGAAAATAATTTGAATGGCTGCAATTAGATAAATCTAATTAGATTAATAATTTATAATAGCTAATTAGATAAATTTATTAGATAAATCTAATATCCAGACCATTTGCTTCTCAAATATTCCACTCTTCAGAGGAGAATATTCCATTCTTCAAACCCTAATTATTTAAAGTAACAACAGTAACACATCTATAGGGTTTTCCACAGCTTCCATCAAGAGAGAGATGTGCTTGCTTTGCTTGGTGGTCCTAGCATTCTAGGAGTCAGTCATGGAATGTGGCAGTTTTTACATGATCTACATGATCTAGAAATACTCTAGATTAATTTTTCTGCTTTTTTTTTTCTTGCAGGAATTATCAGGTCAGAGATGCTAACAATTTTTTCCCTGCTGTAATGGCTTATTCAATATTTTGTTTCTAGTGAGACTCCTGAGCCAAGCTCAAGGAGTATATAAACAGACCTGATGCAGCCCACCCAGGCATACATACTTCATATTGCTTGGAAATTCTTCCACATTTACCTCTAGAAGTTCTACAGCCTTGGGCAAAGTAGGAACTTTGACACCATCCTTGCCGGTACCAGAAATACTCCTTCAAAATAACCATGCCAAGTTCTAAACAATTGTCATAAAAGGTAAGCAAAAAGCATCCTTGGATTAACAAATCTTGTGAATATTGATACACTGAAGTCCTCATAATCTGTTACCTGTTCACTGTGGTATTAAGCCTTCCTCAGATGTAAAGTTTGAGAAATCTTATCAAATATTGTAAAAGTCATCCAATGACAAACAAAAATGCCTTCCAGCCAGTAAAAACTGGGATGAAGTTGAGCCTATGTGCTGCACAACAAAGTTTTTATCTGCACTGTCTTTCATTTGTCAGCTCTGCTTTCCCTTAAGATGCCAAAGAAATGTTTACATCTCATAAATTGGCCATCTAGGAGGAGGCCTGCTCAATACACCTGATCCAAATCCTGTTCTGGGACTGCTGCAGCACAGCCTGAGCAGCAGCAGTAAACATGCATTACTGTTGGTCAATCACAACTTTCAGAAATGTAAAGCAATGCCCTTTTGGACTGAACCTGGCCAGTTCCTGTGGCTTTCAGGGACTAACCTGCACCTGTGCAAAATGCACAGATGCTCAAATCTAAAAATTTTTACACATCTAAACATTTTCAGCAATTTTGTCCTCACTGTCCCATTTTTTTTAATGAGTAGTCCCACTTGGAAATAAAATAATTGCACACCTCTTAAATAAAAAAGGCTTTTGTTATGCTTTGATGATGTATATTTTAAACACTGATTTTTTTACCTCATTCTCATTGACTTTTTAATCTGTATGGGAATTTGACTATTTCCATGTTTTTCACTCTTATAATGGTCCTTTTCACAATAGATGAAGAAAACAACTACAAACAGAAAAATAACTTAAAAAATATTATAGTTAGAAGCAATGAAGGAATAAAAGTTGTAAAAGAAAGCTTGTTATAAGAAATCAGTTTTAATTATCCAAAGAATGAACTTATAAAAATTATTTAGTAGACCACTGCATTTTTTCCCACTTTATTGTGTTCTTGCTTCCTCTAGAAGTTAAAAAAATAGATTGTGTATAATCTAACTATAAAAATCAGCATGGCACCTTGGGATTGGGCATGAGCTCCTTCTCACTCCACACAGGGTTTGAAATGTAAAATTCATGCTCTAAGAAATATCTGTGCCCCTACAATCTTTGCAAGTCTTAGCCAAATCACACAAAGTGGATGAAAAGAAGGTATTTCAGCAGGATTCAGATCAAGCCACAAAAGGAGGAATTCTGAAGATCTGGCACATATATAATCCATTAAAACGGAGGAAATGGAATCTATTGATTAGACATGGCATTGCTGTAATTCAAACATAAGCAAACAACACTAAAGTTGTATTTTAAGCAAACAGATGTGTGAAACTAAGAATTACTGAGTAAAAACTACTACTGTGCATCATTGTACTTTCATTATTAGAAACTATTTTTTTCCAGGTTCTCCTCATTGGCTTAAAATTTCTTGAGGATTGCTGATTTTTATACTGAATATAAAATGTGCTCTTTTTCTTAATAAGAAAATTCTGAGCTCACAGATTTTTTAACAATTAAAAAAACTTGAGGGAGAAAATTGTCCTGATGCAGGTTAACTTGCAAGATTTTCATCTGGAAGCCAAACTATTTAGTAATTCAGCTGATTGCATCCTTGTCAGCAGAAAGGCCCACCTCACCATTCAGGATGACACTTTTCAAGGTGATGCTAATGGGGGCGACTTCCAGCCCAGTCTTGGAGGGGCCTCCTGCCATAGCCCTGTGCACAGAGCTCAGGTGATTCTTAATCTGAGTCCACGTCAGGAGCCTGATGCCAAGATACCCCTATTAAAAATTCACAAGTGCTATAAAAGTCTCAGTGTATCTGCAGTGAATGTGTTTATATTTACAGGCTTGTATAAACCCCCTCCTTTTAATATCTTGGAGATTTTCTTTCTCTTTTCCATTCACTCCTCATTCTTATTATTTCCCATCCACATTCTTTCCCCCCCCTCACTTCCTTAGCTTAAAATGTTTTCTTTGCTTCTCCCTCTGTAAGTTCAATACCTACTACCTTTATAAAATACAGCCCTTAGGATCTTTTTTTCCCCATGCTGGTAGTTGTGGAAGCACTGCAGGACAAATGCTAGCAAGGTCGCTGCAATTCCTCTATGCCCTACTTACTCTAACTACAACAAAAGGAAGAAGTTTAATCCATTCTTATTAAATACTTTGGGATCTATGAATAAAAATGCGCTATGTATGCCCCAAATGGTAATAACTTGCAATTTTTTTACTTGCAATTTCTGCTATTTAATATTTGAAGTCAGCCTGCTTTCCATCCCTGTCAGTTTTGATTTACAGCTCATGTCCATTTGTAGTGGTTTATTCTCTCAAGGATAACAGTGTCTGTCCTTACCTTTGGAAGTAGCCTTTGGACTATTTTGGCCTTGTTTGGATTATATAACACCTTCTTCTAATAATTTATGTTTTTTATGAAGGAAATGGATCCATGTGGCAGGTTCCATTATCCTGGGTAGGGCATTTAGATTTCTTTTGGATTGTGTTGCTGCAAACATCCACATGTGTTTCCACCTGCAGGTGTTTGCCTTAATCTGGCTGCAATTATTTTCTGATACTGATCTTGATATCCTGATTTTATGACCATGTTCTGTAATTCTGCACAGATTATATACACACAATCCATTCTATGACAGTACACTGGGGAGATGGGGTCTTGCTTACCATGACAATAAAAGACTGATTTTCTAGTTTTACTAGATACCTTTTAGTAAGTAGCAAGTATCTAGATACAAGATACCTTTATTAGATACCTTCCAGTAAAACTAGATAGTTTTGCTACTAGCTAGATGCCTTGTTAGTCTCAGGGTTGTGGGTTTGTTTCACACCATATCAGTCAGGAGATGCTGGACACCAGACATTGACAGAGCATTGTGAGACATGTACAAGCAGCGAGTTAGTTCTGATACAACTGACATTCTCCATTTCAAACCCTGAAAAACATTTATTACTAGGGTTTTTTTTCTTATTTTCTGTTTTGTGTTGGAGAAAACCTAATTTAACTCCTAACAGAGTAACTGAGATTTCAGGGAGTTAAAGTGAGAGAAGTTGAACCAGATTCTCCAAGGCATTTGCAGAAAATTGTTCCACAGACTTTTTTTATTCAATATGTTCCTAACATAAAATGCATATTGTTCCATGTGTTTTGTAGCACAGATTTTCCTGGAAGAGGGAGGTTCTACTAGAGTGAGCCACCTAAATAGACCTTTGAGGGTCTAGGCTTTTTCTCTGTACCCCCTTCATGAAGCCTTTTATTGCTCTCCTGAAAAGTTCAAGACTTTACTGGGACTGAGGTAATCATTTTTGGCTGGGAATCTTCCATGAAGACAGATGGCCATTGCTCATCACATTAGTAAGAAGGCTAATATTTCTGGTCTTCAGGCTGTTAACAGTAGTGTATTTGGAGAAATTCTAACTTCAGGTATCAACTGTGTTTCTCCTGTTCTTTCAATCGAACAATTTCTAATAATGTTCTGAATTTAGGAATATAAGACACTGTAGATCATCAGATCTTATGGAGGTGAAAAATCAAGAATACTGTCTATTAAAAAAAAAATGATACCTCCAAAATAATTTTTATGAGACTAGGGAGTTAGTAGTAGATTTTTAATTAATTTGTTCAAGATTTTCTCAAAGTTTTAAAAACATTTAATTTCTTCTTTACAGTTTACTTGTTAACACATTCATAAAACCATTGTTTTTCACTTCCACTTTTTCATCAAAAGACAAAATAAATTTTGTCTGCTGTTCCTTTGCTTTCTGGTACATGCTTTCAACTTTGGGCATTGTTGTTCATAACTTTGACAAGCTCCAAAACAACTTCTGCACAAGTAGCTTGAAACTGTAAGCCTCATTCTCTTCAATTTATTCTTCTCTTGAGGGGTTCAGCAAAGTGTAATTTACAAGTTTACATTTAGCCCAAGAAAATGCAACATGCTTACCTCTGGTGACAGCTCATAGGTACCATTTTAATAATACTAAAAAGAAGTTTCATGAAGAAAGAAATATGTGGGATCTGTTAACAAGTAAGAAACTCACTCAAAGCCATGGGACTGCCATGAGCTCGGCGAGCAAAGTTCAGGCTTTGCAATGTTTTTTAGATCAATCCTGCTCATTTCTGTTGTTTTACACATAAGCAAATGGCTTGCCAAGTTATTTTGGGTATAGTTTGTGTTTTTCTGTTGCAGGTTGTGCTGAACTGAAAGAAAATTATGAATTACTTTGTGCATGCCGGCTGCAGATTACTGGTGCTCACAAAGAGGGGATTATTACTTTAAGTGGAGAATGGGGGTTATTCTGTTGATAGTGCACTACAGTAACCTCTGTTCATTCCTTTCATTCCTCTGAAGAAGCTCAAAATATGATCTCGCACCATCACAACCCCTGCCAGGCTGCTTTGCCTACAGCAGCCACAGGCATCCCACACCTGCTGCCTGCTAAGCTCTCACTGAACAGCAGAGTGGAGTGGCCCTCGCAAGCAAAGGCCCAGACAATCCCTCTCCTGGCCCAAACACCTTCTGGAAGCTCACCAAATCTCTCTTCATTTCAGGCCTTTAAGACCCTTCTGTCATGTGAGGCAATGCCTTCAGCCTACCAATGTGCTGAGGACTCTGCTTTGGGGTATTTCTGCCTGCAACATTCAGGCTGAAGAGGTAAAAATTCACATAATTTCCTTGATTAAGAGAGAGGAGATAAATCTCTGAAGTTTAAAGAGACACTGTTGAATATACAGGGAAAGTACACCAACAGGTATTTCTCTTATGGTGGACAGTGCTTATTTTAATCACTGGCACACCAAGTCATGGTGTTCCATATTTCTTCGATAAATTATTTTTGACCTTACAGAGAATAGATGTCTCAGTATGATAGCTTGCCATCAACCTGAGTTCTATTTACAGCTCTATTTACTCACACAAAACTCTCAGCGATCCATCCTGGATGTTTGTTTTCCCTTTAGGATTTCTACTTAAGTTCCTAGGAAAAAGAAAGGAAATGGAGTTTTTGAGACCTTGATGGTCAAGCCCCTGTTACAAGAAATCATGTTTGTCCAAGCCATTATAAAGTGCTAAACCTTCAGCAAACAGAAGTCAGTGCCACTCTGCTGAAATCAATGGTGGCATTTTAAGACGTGTTATAGCTGAAAAGTCAGATAATCACAGTTAGGAAGGAGGAACTCTACCACTGCCTATGAAACTACCCTAAAGAAGGTATTAATGAGCTGCAGGTCAATGTCTTCTGCCATGTCTCAAGTGAAATAACAAGAGGAAATGGCCTTCATTTGCACCAGGAGATGTTAGATATTAGATATTAGATATTAGATATTAGATATTAGAATTTTTTCCACTGAAAGAATGGTGAGGAGTTGGAATAAGTTGCTCAGGAAAGTGGTGGAGTCACTATTCCTGGAAATGTTCAAGAGGAATCAGGATGTGGCACTTCAGGATATGGTTTAGGGGTGATTATGTTGGTGTTGGGTTGATAGGTGGCCTACATGGTCTTGAAGGTCTCTTCCAACCTTGACAATTCTGTGATTCTGTGAAACTTTGATTCTCCTCATTGTAGTGTGAATCAAACTCTGAATATCAAGTCATTAATGTCACCATTTTCACTGCAGGACTCCACCTGTGGATTCTGCTTGTCCTTTACAACACTCATGACCACAAACAGCTGGATTGGAATGTTTTAGGGAAGGACCCAAGACAAGGCAATTCAGGCCAGCACCTTTTACCGACCATTTGTTTAGGGCTCTCAGTGTAAAACATTCAGTTCTTGTTTTCAAAGATAGAGAGCCTTCTTGGAATTCCCCAACATTTTGCCATTTTGCCCTGTGTTCATTTGCTTTGAACACATTTTGCCCTGTGTTCAAAGCAGGAGTTGCGTGGAGAGCAATCTGGAACATGGAATGCCGATTTCCCTGAACCACCTGAGCACCCTGTACACTGAGGAAAGCCCTGCTGGCCAGTGCAATGCCATCCAACACTCACTGGCTGCACAGGCCACTGAAACATTATGTGCGGGCTTGCAGGACGTAGGACTTATGACTAATGTAAGATACAAAACACTGGATGCATCTACACTGTGCCTGAAACGCTGGACTAAGGATCCTCTCAAAAATAAAGGCACTCTCAGGATCAGGACCTAACGCTGGTGTGGACTGAAGGCCCCTGAACCCAATTCTGCCTCCAGCAGACCTCATCGTCCTTCCAGGTTAGCCAATGGAGCCTGATTGTGCACAGGGAACCATGGCAGAGCAAGGCGTCAGGTTTTCCTCAGTTAAGATGGGCACAGCCTGGGAGGTGCTGAGGCATTTTAGATTTGGGCATGGTCTATCTTGCCCCCAGGCAGCACCACAGAAACTAGACAGAAGAAAATCATAGTCTGATCTGCTTGCTGCAAGCTTTCCTCGAAACCATACAGCACAGACAGTAAGGGAAATGATCAATACCAAGTCAAGAAATTGCTGCACTTTACAAAAACCTATTGTTTTCATGGATGTAATTGTGAAAGCATTTTTCCTCTAGCAGACCTATGCAAAGACAGATTATATGCATTAGGCATCTGGTAAATTTCTAGCAAATTGGTTCCAAACTTGGAACTACTAAAAAAGAAGGGTTTGCACCCTTCCCTTGCACCTGTGTTTCCATAACATCTCCTCCTACAGACAACCCATCCCTTGCACCAGAGGGGCAGTATTCACCACAGCAATGGGTGTGGGAGCAGGATTTCAGCAAAGGGAAATCAAATGATGAGCCAGCTGTCCTGTATATAAATAATAACATGGTACCTGTGATCATGTTGTTCAATGTACAATTTCCCTTTGGAGAAATGGGGATATCTCTCCAGTTCATTGACACAGTCAGTCCTGTGAAACTCAGTTTCTTATGTCCCCTCCTTGACTCCTTCATATTCTCTTTACCCTCCCATCAGATGACAAGCTGTGAACCTTCCTGGTCATATTTTGAGCCCCCAAATGTCCAAGCCTTCTGTCAGCATTTCTCCATACTATACTTTTACTTTATTTTCTTTCTTGCCATCCCAGACCACCCAGGCTCTCTTTTTCTCAAAGGCAATTTGATTAGATACCACTTCTGATTTGAAGTTTTTGAACAGTTCTTCTTCCCTATGAGGGAAGAAGGAGCATTCAACAGGAATTAAGGATACATCTTAAGTTAGTGAATATTTATGTTCAGTTTCAAAGAGGATCATGATTATTGGTAAATGACAATGTCATTGTCACCTCATAGTAAGCAGAATGGTGTATTTCAAGCAATATTTCAAGGAAACTCTTGTAAAAATCAGGTGACACAGCATGGCTTCCAAGAGCTCCTGCAATTTTTTTTCCTGTAATTCTTGTTCATGTTACAAGTTTTATTGAAGTTGGCACTTGCGTATTAAAAAGGTTTTTAAAAACAGTGGAAAACTGAAGGAAATAATACAGTATTTTTAAAACTTATTATGAGAATAGAATAAAATCTATGTATTTTTTGAAAACCATCATATTAAATGTAGTCATGAATATGTACTTCTGACCCAATATTTCTTTCATTTATGATAAAAAATCATCCCTGTATAAGATGAGCAGCATGAGTCCTATGTACCATGACAACCCCACTGATAAAACGATTAAGGACTTTAAACTCCATTTGACTTGTGCAGGTCTTCTGCATGGGGATAGCTTTGTGTGACAGTGCATAATTATACACAACTTCAGTGTTTCAGCCTTCAGAAATTTCTTTGGTGATGAATAGTTTTGATGTCAGAATCTTTCTTGATCTTTCACGAGTTTTGCCATTACAAAGACGACATTTAAATCAGGAGATAAAGTCTCTTCTCTAGATCTGTACAAAAGCATGTCTTTGAATGGATTAAGGAATTCAATAAATGTCTCTGGTTATGCCCTTATTAAGCAATCATACCTTTAATTCTCTGCCTAAATGGAGAAGACCCAGCACTAGTATTGAATGTGTGTTGCCATGTACCTTACCTTACTTATACCTGAGTGAAGGATTTAAACTCATTTCAGATTTCTGCCCTTCTGCAGAGCTGCCCATCCCTACAGTTGAAATATGTTAGAAGGAGAAATTTAGATGTGTCTGCAAATTAGTGCTTTAAATGTTGGCAGGCTTCTCCTCTCACCACCACGCTTGTTCCTCTATTATCACCTTCTCTCAGCTTTGACTTCAGTGGATGTCTAAATAATGTCACTGCATCAGTGACAGCACAAGTCTAGAGATATTAAGCATCTCGAGTAGGACAGCAAATCCAATGTGCAAATAGTTCCTTTCTTCTTTGTTGCTGTATTCAGCACTAAGTGCTGCTCGATTCTCCCATTTAAATCCCATCAAGTCAGAAAATCATTGCTCGCCCTGAGTACCGGCCTAGGAGTTTTACCCCAGAATGACTGGAAAGAGAGCAGATAAAAGTCCTCTCGCTGCAAAGGGGTTTCCTGCCAAAAGACACCTTGGCTTTCCAGCCAGGCAGCTCACCATGAGCAGTGGCAAGAGAGAAGGGTCTTGACCAAACACCGTGTCACATACCAGAGCCCCACGGTGTAACAGACAATGGGTTAAAGAGCAAAACACGAGGATCAACATTACTCAAGTTGGACAGGAACTTCCAATAACCCCCTCAGTGCTGACAGGAACTATACAGAAACAAATGTGAGTGAAAAAGCACTGGGTCAAAACAAATACAGGCATTTTAATTTTTGTACTTCTGGCCGGTTGCATAACTTAAAATAATGATATTTAAAATAATGATATTTAAGAAGAGCATTCCCCAAACCACTATTTCTTTCTATTTCATTGTGAAGTGAATCTGTACTTCTGATTTTACATGACTTGCTGAGATGATAAAATTGAAGAGTCGCTGGTTCATCATTATGACTCTTTATTGTAAAGTCAAACAGAAAGAAAAGCTGAGCCGGGGGGATGCAAGTCCTTATTTTCACACAAAACAGCTGTAGTGCTTTGCAAGGAAGAGGAATAACCAGGTGAGGCAGATTAATAATCTGGCAAAGACAGTAAAATTTTTCTCACCAATTTATGAAAGTACAGACTCAAAGCCATGCCAGAAAAGAACTGTGAATTCAATACACCTGTGATCATGCTTCACAGAGCTTTAAATAATGAAAACCTGCAGGTATTATGTTTCAAAGAGAACCGTTGGTTTTACACTTATTGTTTTTTACTTCAGTTTATAGCAGCTTCAATAAATGAAAAGTATAGAAAAATAAATAAATGTTTATAAATTTAAAAAGACATGTCATGCCCATGATTGAAGTTATGCTCATAAGTTGAGTTATACTGGTATTTAAAAGAAGCTTGGGATTTAAAACAAATTGGATATCCAAAGGGAGCTGGTGAGTGCTGAGGGGGGCTACATCTTGCACATCTTAGAAAATCCAAGTCCTCATAAGTATATATTAAACAGAGAAGCAATTGGATTAGCATTTATTGAGTACTGAAAAAGACTTAAAAAACCCAGATTTGTACATGTTCTCTATTTAAGCCAAATTACAACTATCCACCATGAAAAGCTTTAAAACAGTTTTAAAATCTTCTACAAATTGCAAACACCAAAGTCTAAGATAGGAAAATAGAGCATCTCAAAAAGCCTACTTGGAGAGGAGGTCACAGTGTACAAATAAATGTATATACACATGAACAAAAAAATAAGACATGCACAGATAAATACAACATGAAAGATATGAAATATAACATATATAGGTTTAATTTTACTTTTCAGGGTAGTTTAAACTGGAAGCTACAATGACTATAGGAAAAACAAACAAAAAGTCATTTCATTATATATTTGCTACCTCTTGAAATCAAAGAAGCAATGTCTGAGAATGCTTTAAGTTTACAGACACATGTGAAGAGCACAAAGAGACTTTTGCTTGGCTTGCATCTACTGGGGGAATGCAAAGGAAAATAAGAATTACCAGTATATAATCTCTAAGTATTAGCAAAAGTGGTAGAATTAAATGAATAGATTTAGAGGGAGTTTTTTGTTGCCCATGACATCAAATAAGACAATTAGAGGAGAAAGACAAATTTTTCATTTGAAATACTGAGCAGATGCTTGCAGAGTATGAGCCTTCTTGCACAATGTTTTTGTTTTTCATTACTGAAGGGCTACAAATAAAGTAAGAATGAAATAAATTTCCTTGATTTTAATCAGGTGTTGTCTTTCCTTATTGACCTCTGCCATGGTGTACAACAAGTCTGATTTTGAAGGATTTTTAGCAGCATGAAAAATGTTTAGGTATAAAGGTGTATTTTGAAGTGTATAAAAAACTAGCAGAAGCTACAACTTGGCTGTAGGAGGAATGAAAGATCCAACCAGTATTTATGATTTTACCACCTCATTAAACAGGGGATTCAGTAAAGATAAAGAATCCTCAAGTGGCTCTATACAAAACAGAGCAACCCTGCCTGACCCTTGGCCTGAAAGAGGGAAGACTCATTGCTCGAGGCTCCACTTCCTTCCAGTGACCTCCCAACAACAGTTCTGTCCTGAAATCATTTCTATCTCTTGCAATTTTGCGCTTTAGCTGTATTTGACATAAAATGCCAAGTACTGTGACTGAGATTTACTCATGCTTGCAAACATTGCTTTTATTTGCATTGACTGAATCCCCTTGGGCTTCTCTTATTTTGTCTGTAACAAGACAAAGTATAGCCATAAATATTCATGCTGCTGAAAGGTACACCAAGAGGGAGAGTGCAGTGCGTGACACCCCAAACAGCCCCATCCACATTTTTCAATTACTTTTGGTTGCACCATGTCTTGGGTTGAAAAGATAATTCGATCTTTTGCTCCTTGGTTTCTGCCTAACAAGGCTGCCAACAGGAGCATGCCAGTGATGGTGATTTGCTTTAGCACGTGGACACTCGTCCAATGGAAATGCTGTGAAATCACCAGCACATTTTACATAAGCCACTGAACAGTCATCAGCGAGTAGGAAAAGGATGCTGCGACATGATCAGTAAATAAGTAGGTGAAATTCTGTCTTGTCTGTAGAGATGTTGGAAGTGAAATCTGCTGCACAGCTTGCGGGTTTATATGAACAGTTTGCTAATTAGAGTTGTATAAAATGACAATTTTTCAAGAAAATTTCCACCCTTCATAGCATCCCAGTGTGAAGTTTGGTATTTTTTTTAAACCCAACAAATGGGGTATTCTCATATTTTTAAAAAAGTTTCTACAGGCGGTCCAATACCACTGCTCAACACCGCAAATTTTTCAGTACCACCTCAACGTTTTTTGCTGCCTAGATATTCTCTGGGTTTTGGCACCCTTCAGCTGCTTCACTCCTCTCTCCCCTGCCTATTTCTGTTGCCCACCAGGATAATGCAAAAAAGTATCAGGAGATCTCACACAAGCTCGCTGTCATTTTATAAGCTGCAAGTAATGACATTCACTAAATGAACGCAATAAAACCTAAAAATACTGAAGTGGGTTCATTCTTTTTGAATGCCTGGGTGTTTGCTGCTGCAAGAAAAGGATCCTTTTCAGTCACACCCTTTGGGCTGTTCATATGCGGAGTTTGCTGTGGAAATTAATTTTTTTTAGAAATTCTTCTGGAAGATTTTAAAGAGGATGTCTCTGTCTTTGTTGCCATCACCCAGATGAAACCAGAAAGGTGCAAAAAGGCTGAGAAAGAACAGGAGCCCTATAAAATTCTTCTACACAATCCATTTTCCACTACTCTGTTGAGCTCTGCTAACTTAATTTTTCCCCTGTAGGGGTAGCCAGAGTAGGAGAGTCTCTTGATGAAGCATCTCTCTCCATAGGGTGAGCTGCCAAGGGTGGATGTGGGATGAGAACTGTTTCTGACTTTGGCCAGTCCCAAGATCAGGCCAGCCAGAGAAGATAAGTGAGATAGAACACGTTGCTTTTGCCCTGTGTGCAAACCACATTCTCTACCAAATTTGCCCTAAACCAGGACACCCTCCAAGTCAAGCTGTCCCTCTGTTGAAAGAATGGAAAATAAAATATTTTCAATTCTTCATACTTTTCACTTTTTTTTTTTTTTTATAAAATGCCATTAAAAGTATATATACTGAATGTACTTTATGCCCCATGAACTCAAGAGTTTTATGGGAACTGGCCTATACTAGCTACAAACATGGTAGTAAGGACAAAATCATCTGGGGGTGTATGAACATGTGCACATTGATGTCTGTGTTATTTGTAGTGGTGGCAAGGGTCAAAGTAGTAGTTCTAATTAGCTAGTGCTCCCCAATGCCAGGTGTTAACACACAGCCTTCTCAGACATGTTCTTTTCCTGTTCTCAGCATACAGACCAAACTGAGAGTTTCTCTGTATGCCCAGTCTGGTATTATTTTTTTATTTTTTATTTTATTTTATTTTATTTTATTTTATTTTATTTTATTTTATTTTATTTTATTTTATTTTATTTTATTTTATTTTATTTTATTTTATTTTATTTTATATAAATAAAAGTGACCTACATTTGCTAGCTAAGTGGCAGTGATTAGAGGGTCAGCTGTGCTCCTTGGGACAAGGAGGGGGAGATCCATGTAACTCAAGAAAACTTGAAAGGGGAGGAAGCAATGGCCTTTAGGCAAAAAAATAATAAATCTCTTCAGGACAAAACTGAAGGCTGAGAATATACCCCAGATTCTGCCACAATGCCTTCTCTTAAAGGAAAGACTGGTTCTCCATCTCCCTGGCCTCCAAAATTTCTTCTTTTTACAGTGAAATAAGGAAAGAATCTCTAAGACACATCAGGAATCTTGAAACAATGAGGGGCTGACAAGTCCTCTTCATTGCCCTTCCCTGTTCCCACAGGTCACAGGAGCCAGCGAAGGTGTCTGAGACAGCCAGTGGGATGTGCTGCTGGCTGGGACCACCTGTGCTGCTGGTTCCAGCCACAGGAACCCGTAAGGGATTACCCAGCTCCTGCCACCACACAGCAGTGATCACCAAGTGCAGCCCACTGCCCTGTAACAAACCCAGGACCTGCAGGAACCACCAAAAATCCAGCAGCAGGTCAACACAGCAGGAGATGAGCTGCTCTAACTCCTGGGCTACAAGCAAATCTCCTGGACAGCTGCAGGAAGCAGAAGCTATGACAGAAAGTGGCACAAAAATGCCCCAAATTTTCTAACCAACCTGCCTTGGAGAAATAAAGTTCCTTTTGATGCCCAGGACTAAGTTTTTTCAGCTCAGCTGTTGAAGAAGGCAGCCTAAGAAATGTTTTCCAAGGACCCCTCCATAAGCCCTGTTAAGGATGGAGGGGTGAGCTGTGGCCCATCCATTGCTCCACAGCAGCGCAGTGATGGGATGGCCCATCATGAATGGGGACTGTGGAGCAGAGAAAGGATCATTTGTTATTAATCTCAAGCCCTGTTTTCAGCAGAGTGAAGACCAGGGACCTACTGCTGCAAACAACACAGAAATAAATAGTTCCCAACTTAAGGCATTTGCCATATGAGTACAGACAATGCCTGGCAGGTGGCTGCTGACCACAGTGGCAGAGCTTGCAGGCTGGGGCACGGGGTGTCCTCCAGCTGCACAATTTGGAAATCCAAGGAATTTTTAGAGTAATGAATCACAGATTTCAGCCAGAGTTTTGCCTGAGAAACTACAGGAGCTATTTCTTAATTAGAAATCTGTCCCTCTCATTGACTGCCAATTCAGTTACACAAGCCAGACACAAAAAGCATTTCTTTTTCTCTCTCTCAGTTTTCTCCCTATTTCTCAATCCTGTGGGAGAAAGGGACAAACATATCAAATGGGACTGCACTTTGGAACCTTTGCATACAGCAAACTCCTCAAGGTCAAGGATTTTTTAAGTTTAAATATGTTGTGACAGCTGCAGGACAGGATCAAAGTGGTCTGCAGCCTCACTGGAATCCTCTCCCTCACGGGTTCCCCCTACCAGAAGGAGAGGTCCCCGTCATGAGCATCCCCATGGCACTGCTGGACTTCAACCTCCTTCTGCACCTACGGCCTTCCTCTCCATTAAATGTCTCTTTTCCCTCTTCCTCAGTCCCTTTTCCTAAATTAACTCACTGCTATTTTTTAATCTGTACCTTCCTTTGATGAGGAGCTGTCAGCCCTGCGCATCTCAGTACCTCGGAGTGGCAGACTGGGTTTATGCAAACCTGTTTTCTGGCTCCCCGCATGGGAGAGCCGCGTCTCTCCGGGGCCACGCTGCTGTCTGTGGCGGGGATGAGTAATTCTGCCACGGCAGGCACGGGGGGGACACGGAGGGGACCACAGGCGACACCTCCAGCACGGCGGGGCCGGGATGCTGGGAGGCCGCGTGTGGCTCCCAAGCTGTCGAGCAGCTCGCACCCACCCGGGGCTGGAGGTGATGACAGCACCTGGTTCCTCCTCAGCAGCTACTGCCAGGCTGGACCACGGTGCCAAGAGCTCCTGCTGGAGCCACGGGGTCAGAGGTGAAACCCGCCGGGATCGAGTCTGGGATTGTCACTTGTGCTGAGGGAGCGCCCGGGCCGCTGCAGAGCCTGGGCCCGCACAGCACAGCAGCTATGCCCTACATACATTTTATTGGGAAAGCTATTTTGGGTGGTTAGACAGGGATGCAAAACCTGGGCTTCTCTTATGCAGGAATTAACTCTATTCAGAGGTACCTGACAGCAACAAATTTTGGCTTTCTTTACTGACCCAGAGAGCTAAATTCCAGAGGATATGACACACCCTGAAGTCCCACCACCTTCAATGGATACAGTGTGATCTTTCTGGATGTGGCCAAGGACGCAAGCTGGGATGGTCCTGTGAGTAAATGATGAATCAGAAAATGTAGTGACTCACAAATTTGGCTTTCCATTATTATGTCATTAGTGAAGCACAGACAAGGCAGAACACTTGCCACCCAAACCAATACAGGTTACAATTTCCAATAGAAAAGCTGCTGAGACTGGGTGCAGCCACAGGGTAGTTACAGGGGGCACTGGCACAGTGGCTCCCTCTCACCTAAACAGGACAGTCATGAAGAGAACAGACATTTAGCACAACCCTTGTTGGACCTGTCCATGGTCAGGACAAACCCAGGGCTTCATTTCCCTCTGTCTCTCATGGCTTAAGGTACTCAGTGCAAATAAACTGGCATTGGATGGTCTTCTCCTCATCTGCAGTGGTGGAATAAGGGATCAGGACCAGGGATTCCTCAGTCAGTACATCAATGTGTGGGCAATTTTACTGTAACCATGGGAATTATTTACAGCCTGGACACCATGACCCTTATCTTTTTCTATTCATCTCTCTGCAGCTACATCCCTTACAAGAAAAAAATAATCTCACCATTAAGACAGAATTCAAATCATCCCATGCAACTTAATAAGGTTAAAATAATTTTGACCAAACACTGGATGACAAACAAAGTTCTGTTTATGGCGAGATAGATGTAAAGCAGTTGTAGTGGTGATTTAGAATTGATTTGATCTAAGTGCATCTCAAAAAATTGTGAAATAGAATCTACCAGCTAAAACTAATGAGCACAAAACTACATTGATTTGGCCCAGGGTGGACAAATAGAACATCTGGCATATTTGGCACCAATGACACAGCTGGCATTGTTGGACTCGTTTCTGCAGAAGGTACAGATGCAGAAATGGGAGAATTGGTACAAACAGTGCAGATGGAACAGTTGGAACAGATGACAGTGGGCAGAGCTGGCGATGCTGGCACAGGTGTCATAACCTCAACAGCTGGCACAAGTTGTGACAATCCTGGGATTTCTTAGTGCAAGGCACATGTTCATTTTGGCTTTGGCTGCAGAGAGATAAGAGCATTTTATAATTAGTAAATGTGCCATTTAAAAAAGAACTTTTTTTCCATCCTTAAGGACATCCACCTCCAACTGTTACAGCCTGGAATGTGGAGCATTTCTGCAAATTATAATTTCCCAGAGAAAACCACAATTGATAAATACAGATTTAATATAAGGTAATTAGACATTTTTATTCTCATATAGATAATAATCATGAATAGGATTTCTTCATAAGAGGTTTGTTAAAAAACATGGTCAGATCTGTAGCCTGATCATGGAGATTAAAACAAGCTTTGTCTTAAAGCCAAGGCTTGTTTACCACGAAATTGGTGGGCTATATTTTCCAAAAGTGCAGTGCTTCACAATGAGTTTGACAGAAGCCACTGGGAAGAGCAGGGCACTGGGTGAGCACCATGGAAATAGTTAATTCTTTGGCTGAAAAATGAACCATACTAAGGGCAGGAATGAAAAAATGGAGAAGCCACAATATTGCCTATTCTTTAGCAATGCAGCTTTGTTAAACATTATTGAAATACCACCGGTTAGAGTCTGATTTTCATCTGAGAAAGCAAATACCTTGCTCTCCCTTGAGCCTCTGCTCTGCTAGTAGCTGTAACAAGGCAGTATCCTTTGATTCCCGTGAAAAGATAAGCAACAAGATGAAGATGCTTGCCAAGAATTTAAAACAGAAATTAATTCCTTCTTTTATTTCAGCTGTTAAATGCCATAGAGAGCAGGCAGGAAGTAAATTTTGTTGAACTCTGGGGCCTGATCCTGCAAAACCTTATTCACATCTGTCTTCAATAGCAGCACAAGCCTGCAGTGGAAGGGTTTGGAGGATTCAGCTTCCCTTTTCAGAAGACTTACACCCTGCGGAGCTTACTTGTTGGATATATTTCTGAATGCACCTTTTATCATGCTGCTTGCACAAAACCAGTTTTCACCAACCTGATTTCACTGCACAAAGAGACTGTCGGTCGGTATTTTTAGTAAAGAGAATTTACAGGAAAGAGGATTTAGAAAAAAAAAAGGACAAGACTCAGGACAAACCAATAAAAATACTGAACTGAAAAATATTTAACAGCTTGAAAAACCTCAAATGAGTACGTACTGTCACGGCTGGAGAGGTTTTTAGTACTCAGCCATTTTGAGCAATTCTTTGTCCTCTGTTTAGTCATGTGCTCCCCTACCTTGTGCTGTACAGTACAAAACCACTAGTTAGTCAGACACACTTTATTTCAAGTGATGACTACAACCTAAACCCTCATGAAACAAAAAAGGAATAGTTTGGAGCAGAGGAAGTTAAAGCTGTGGTGCTCAGCTGTACTCCCAGCTATACCACAAGGAACAGCAATATTGAAATCAAGATCCAGATTTCCTGTCCCCTTATTTCAACCACAGACAGCTATTGGTCCAAGCTACAGACTGCTACAAAACCCAACCTATAAATGTTCATAAAATCAGGAGTAGGTCCTTTATATTATATAAATATATTGCACAGCTGCAGTAAATTTTCTAAGTTGCCAAGATGATGAGCTGACCCTAGCATTTTAAACCAGCCTGTTTCCTTCAAGCCAAGTTCAAGTGATAGCCATAGCTCCCCTGGTTTCCTGGATATGGCCATGCAACCAGCACTACAACCAGCTCCCAATGGGGAGCAGGAGCAACCCCCACAGCTGGCCACACAGTCATCCCTTCAAAGCTGTTAGCCACCACTGCTTTGTCATTATCTGTCACCCAGAAATGGTGGACCTACAGCAGGAACCAACCTGGATGTTTGACATGAGGGAAGGGAGATGAGGATTTCACCTGGGCTGCTGCCTCACTTGCTTGCTGGGCTTATCAAGAAGAAATAAACTTGATTTCCTGTGTTTTGTAAGTGCTTTGCTCTCTGCCTTTTGTTTAATAGATGCCTGCACACCCAGTGCTTCATAACCTATGGATGTCTCACAAAAACATTCCTCTCTGGCTTCTGGCTGCAAACTTTTACGATGTGCTTTAATCCCTCCTTCAAACAGTTGCTGCACATGCTGGCTCACTGCTGTCCCTGGAGAACCACAGCCAGGCTGTGATATCCCAGCTGGGGTGGCAACTGGGAGCAGGGCAGCAGCTATTCCCCCCTCTCTACACCAGCAGATGCACACTGAAGAAAATTTCTATTCACCTTGAGATGAGCTTCCTGCTCCAAGCAAGACCTACAGTAAAATCCAGCCACTTGTTAATGGAAAAAAGATAATGATGGCTGTCTTTTTTTCCCTCTGGTCTGTATGTGCAGTAGGTGTCCCTTTATGATACAGAAAGACCAGACCTTTTACTCGCGCAATAGGTGTTTCGTTTTTATTTAGTCTTTACACATTTATGATTTGAGCCCATCATGTTCTAAAGATACCAAATCTTACTCATAAAATTAACTTCTATGCACCATTTTTATTCCATTTAAACCTTCAAAATAAAGGTCACATGGGATTTAATTACTGTCTATGACAGATGCCACCTCTCTGCACAAAGACCATATTTCACCCAACTCCCCAGAAAATAAGCCTGTTAATCACGGTCAAGATGCTGCTCAGTCATCACAGCTCAACGTTTTCTCTTGTCTCAACATTCTGTGATTGAGGATCAGCTCCCCAGCAAATATGAATCATTACATCTTCTCCAAAGTCAACACAACTCTGCTGATTACCTTATTGAGGATCTAGCCCTGTATATTATGGAGGCAACATCTCCATGAAATTGATTTTGGAAGCAGAAGTGCAATTTTTCTAATATGATTAAAGCACATGCTGTTGCGACAGCATTTACAGGTTGGAAATTGAGTTAGTAAATGGCCCTTTGTCTGCTCAGCATTACCCTTGACAGTTGCTTCCTTCAGCCAATCCAGATGCTGCCCTCTGTGCCTGGCACGCTCTCCCAGTACCATGCAAAGCTGGTTCTCTGGGTACCAGTTTAGGGTCAAGAAGTCTGCCTCACTCCAGACCCCTTGTGTAACCTGGAGCAAGAGTTTTGTCTCTCTGTGAAGACAAACTGGGGAAACTTCCAGATTTCTGGGTCTGGCTGGGTATCCCAACTGACTTGGACAGGACACCAATACCCACTTATACTCTTGTCTTTGCTGCACCACTGCAAAACAGAAATCTGGGCATGGCAGCCCCAAGGAGCCGTGGTATGCCCTGGCCAAGTGGTTGACCCTGCTTGCCTCAACAGCCAGGGAGACAGGTTTTTTAATTAATGAAAAAATCCACTCATAGCTTTTATTAAACCATTGAAATAGCCCTGTGCCTTCATTGTCATCTTACTACTTCTATCTCTTCCCCAGACCTTTTCTATACTAAGCCCAACCCGCAGAATAAAATGGAGCACTGAGTTCATTTACCTCCCATGAAGTGCCCAGAGCCAGGAGCCACTGCAGGCACTCTAACAGTCACTGACTGATCATCTATGAACAGAGTCGCACTAGCTTTTGCTGCAATTCCATACCTTACCTTCTATCAATTCCTATGCTGATGGAGCTAATCCAGCTTTCTAAATGATCTTTTAACCTCATTTCTCCTCACTGAAATGATATGCACTCTTTCATGTAGCAGTATAACTTTGCTATATCAGAAAATTGTCCAAGGTTTGGGTTTTTTTCTGCAGTATTTTATGTAGATCTTAAATTCAAATCTGGACCATGCTCTTGCAGCTTCTTATCCAAACCTCAGTCAGGTCAATGGAAGTCTCTCCTTGGGTTCTGAATCAGGACATTTTCAACATTACCTGCTTCTCAAGTAATGAGGACTCATCTAGGTGTTTCAGCTGCATACTGGGGATCTTCCTGGGGGCCCAGAAAGAGGAAGGTGGCTCACTTCCCTTGGCCCAAAATTAATGCAGATTATTTGAACTTCCATCCAGAGGTACATCTGAATTTCTCTATGAAGAGTTTATGGAATTAAATAGTCGGGAATTAATAGCCTGTGCCCCAAAGCTCAGTCTTGACCCACAGGGCAAGTGTGCTTTTGCAGAAAATTCCCAGATTCTGGGGGTCCCTCTCAGACTGTTTTCTTCAAGGAGGAATCAGAGGTAGGTCTGCCTCCTCTTTCCTTGCCCTGGTCAGGTCTATTAGCAGCACCTGCCCAAGTGGATGGCCTGCAGCAGGGAGCTGCAGCGCTGGAGTTAGCACTACACAAATGCCAGTGCCTTTACACTGCGCAAATTTAATGCCAAAATTTGCCTCAAAGTCTTCACTGGTGCTGTTTGCTGAGCAAAGTACTGTTCTTCTGCATGCTATCAGAATACAGCCCTAAGTGCTTTCCTGGACTAGGTCCCAATACCTGTACATTTGCCTCGGAAGATAAAATAAGCAATGATATATAGGGCTGTGTGAGAGTCATCTCACTACATTGTCTGCTTTTTCTTGGCTGCTGCAGGTTTTCTGATGCATTTGTGGCTGAGAGAGGACAAATGTCTCTACAGGTTCTGTCTTTGGGATTTACTGGGCATTGCACACTCAAGAAGCATACAGTATCTTCTCCAGACTAGACTGGACTCCCAGCCAAATATGAAATTTTAGTATTGGATCTATTCATGTACCCAGAGGAACTGCATGTCCAGACTCTTTAGAGGTTTAACTATGTCTCTACAATAGCTGTAATCACTTTGGGAAAAATAATTTTTGTCTCAGCTTTGGATCATCTTTGTCATCTTAAGCCTATGTGATCAGCCTCCACTTTCATTCTAGGTAGCCTTTTTCACTTGTAGCCAAAAAATACAAACTTGTGAAGCCATCTACAGCACTCTCTCACTCTTTTCAGATGCTTCATCTCAGCTGATGAGCCTGGGCAGGGTTTACACAGCCACTCTTCCCTGGCCCCTGAAGAAGAACCTTCTCCGATGAGAAAATGCTCTTGCTGTTATAAATGGCAATGTAGACCATGATAAAAACTGATGGTGCTTGTTTTGTCTCACTGGGATATTGTTTTCTTCACTTTCTGGTACCCAGCACACCAGGATTTTGGATGGAGCACAATTTATTGAGATTTCTGGCACTGGTATCGCTGAATTATGTTTGATTCAGATCTTCAGCCACAAAACCTCAGTGCTGAAGCACTACACATCAGGCTTCACTGCCTTCCAGTGGGTTTCTCTATTCTTTGCTGTTTCATCTGCAAAGCTTCTTTAAAAGCAGCTGTTGTTCAGTCTGTAAATCATTAGAATCTTCTCCTTGAAGCATATTTGAAGCCATGCTGCTGCAGAGTTGCTTCTAACTTATGTTTGCAAGTGTTGATACACTTTTGAGCAATTCAAGCTTAAAAGTGGGGTCCTGATTCAGGGTCAAATATTTCTGCAATGTGTATTTCACAGTTACTATTAACAATACTAACTGCCATACTGAAAGAATGCTGCAAAAGGGGAAATGAGTTCCACACTGTCGGTATCAGAAAATGGTACCACTCGTTTCCTATAGATGTGGTGATTTTGTAATCAGCATTAAATGTTAGATTTACTGGAAAGCAGAGGTTAAAAAAAAGGGGGGCACTGAGGTGATCTCAAATTTAACAGCAGAGTCTAGGGGGAAGCCTTCCCTGCTCTCAGAGAAAACAGCTGGAAATCACCCCTGTTTTGAGGGAGACAGAGGACAAGAGGAGAGAGGGGGATAAAAGGAAGAAGGAAACAGAAAGGAAGAGGAAAGTGAAAGGGCAAAACTAGAAGAAGAAGCTTGCTAACAAAAGATGTGTTATACACCAGTTTTTGCAGGGTTGCCCTTTGAAGTCAACAAGATTGACCGATCAAGGCGACAGCTATCTACTTCACAGGACCATGACCCAGAAGCTGGCAGCTTAAGAAACCAGAGGTTAAAGGGAAGCAAGCACTTGGATAAGAAGGAGAAGGAACAGCTGTCTCCTACGTGGGAGGCGATCAGCACATAAAAATGTTTGGTTAAGGAGCACGACACCCGCACCTGGCAGGGGCATATCCTCCTAATCCCTGCCAGCAGCTGGCCGCCCGCATCGCCCGGCCCCGGGATGCCTTGCTGCCCTCAGGGCTTCCTGTTACTGCTCACCGGGAAGTTTAAAAGGCATTTTTGACCCTTCCAGAGGACCCAAGGAAAAATTTGCCCCTGCAGTCTGAGACCCTGCAAACTTTCCCTGTTCAACTGAGCTATTCCTACCAGCTTTCACTATGAGCAGAGACAGTAGGGTTCAGCTTTGTCATATCTTTTGGCAATTATGTAAATAGACCATCTAGTTTACATCTGTCATAGCCACCCACTATGTGTGCCAGTCTTGGAGATACAATTTGTGAGACTGGAAGGACAAGGCTGCACTCATCATGCAAGTGTCTCATTCTTCTGGTCATGCCTATGGTACATCAGTTGCTTGCAGTGCAGGACAAAAACATCCACTGTCTCGGCAGCATTCTTGATTTGCAGCACCATAAGGCAGGACCCACTGAATTAGTATGCAAAAATACATAATAATGTGATTTTATATCTTCAGATACCTTATCAGCCAAAGTTTCTGCTACATTCTTACATGCTTAGACACCAGGAGGCAAGGATGGCACCAAAGAGGCACTTGGTGTTAGATAACACTTGTGCTCTCCTGTTGTCCCTGCTTGCTTTCACAGAACAGGAGCTTTCTTCCCAGATTCTGCAGGTGATCACATCCACTGTGGTACCCTGGCTCTCTATTCAGCAAACCTGACAAAAACCTGTGTGCTGATCCCAGATTTTCATTGCAGTCTGCATATATTCCACAGATGCACACACAGGATCTCCAGAGCCCTCACTGAGTTTATGTAATGCTTTCCTTCATCACACGCTGAAACCACAAAAGATGTCTCCTGTGAGACATCTGCCCTCATGGAGGAAAATGTCAATGAGATTTCATGGAGAAAAGAAAGGGTCTTCTCTGAACAGATGAAGCATCCAGAGCAGTCACACCCCAGGCATCAGAAAAAAAAAATTAACAAACTAGTGTCTGCACAGTTTCTGTTACGTGTAATATATAAGAAGAAACATAATCAAACTTTAATCTTCTGTCAACGTGGTTGAGCTTAGAGTGTAGTAAGTAGCTAGAGAAAAGCTCAGCAAGTCTGATATGGCTGTTACTGAAGAAAAGCCAGTACAGAACCCCATGAATTGTCGAGGCAATTCAGTATCCGCAACCAATGCTATCATGCTGGCAAGCAAGTTTTTATTAGGCTGTCACATCTACGTCAGTTCAGAAGTGGTGTCAGATATTGCCACAACAAATTCTCTTGTTCTAAAAAATCGGGGTGCATATTTTCATAACATTAATATATAATACAGAAAATGGTTGGAATTCATACCAGTTGGCACTGGGTACAAGAGCCTTGTTTTGGCTGATATATACAGCATATCGGGAGAGGAGGAAATTTGCTTTCTCTGCAAACATGATGACTTTCCACAGATCAGAATTCTTTTCCTCCTGTTGAATATTGCGGGGGCTTTTCACAATTGAGCGGAACGAATTTAGGGCTGTAAGTAATTGAGAGTTGGCTGCTTGCATACAGGAAAAAAGGAAGACAAACAAAATGTCACAGTGATTATTTTTATCTCTGCAAAGTGTGTGAAATTAATTTATGAAAGCAACATTTTTGCCCTTTTGAAAGTATACGTACACAAGTTAGAAGTCTGGGTGGTTCTCTCCAGGCTACCAGGAAAGCAAAACATCTACTGTATATCTGCCCTTTAATCTAGCAGATCTTTATTTGCAGATCTGGCTGAGCATCATGTTTCTGTATCTGTGCTTCTGCCAAGTGTAGAACCAGATTTGGTTCTTAGATATACTGGTTCAAAGCTGGAGGAATCTCACTGGCTTCAGCACACACTGATGAAGAAGAAGAGCAGCAGAGAAGTGGGCATCCTCTCTGCTCCATCCCAACCTTTTCTGTTAGTAGGGATGCCTCTGTCTACATGGAGTTTTGCTACTCAGGAATTATTTATTTTAGGTACTATTAGGTATTCTGTCTGTGGTTGGACAGATGGGAAGAAATGAAGTAATGCTCACAGGAGCTGAACCCTGTCACCTTGAACTGGGGCTCATCCCTGGTAAAAGGTGATTCACTTTTCTTGGTCACTCCACTTTGACAAAGCTGTGAAAGCAGAGTTGTTGCTCAATACCTTGTCAGCCCTGCCATCATGTTACCAGCCATCATTAAACCATCCTAGCCAAGGTGAGTAGGAAGACCTGAAATCCTAGGGTCAAACAAAGTCAAACAAACCTAAGTGGAATATGAGTCAGTCTGTATGAGATTTATTTATGCAAAGGTAATCTGATATTTGTTATACAGGTAAGGAAGTGTTATGAAAGCCCTTATTCACAGCATGAAATCCAGAAGAGGCTGCAATGGAAAACAGTGAAGAGGCAAGGAATCTGCTTGTTGGGAATGTTGAGGTTCCTTATATCTTCCTTGGACACTGCCCCAAGCTGCTGCTGTTTTAAATACTCCTCCAGGGATTACCCTTAGAAAATGTAGACTTTTCAGGTCAAACAGAAGCAGTGTTTAGAGAAAGATTTTAGTTTGGCTGTTTCAATGGCAGATTCTCTGACACAAGGAAGGGATGGGAGAAGGGGTTACATTTTAAGGTGACACTCAAGAAGTTCAGCTCACAGAGAATTCAAGATGTGTTCTTTCTGGGAAGAAAAATTAAATTACAGTGCAGTATTATAACCCTCTTCTTCCTCTTTCCCCCATTCCATCTGCTCCTCAGCTTTGCTTGATTATTTCCTTTTGTCCTTAAAATTTCCCATAGTTACTCATCTTTCTCTAGACTTATATGTTTCTTCAACCTTCCCTTGACACTCAAAAAGATCTTTTTTTTTTTAATTACACCTACCCTGCCCCTAATGCTGTCAGCTACTTCTTCACATCACTTATGAAGTAGTGCTCCAAACTCTGTTGAAACCCCATTGTACATTTTGATTCACTGGTACAGTTGGTGGTGGCTCTAACATTTTTTAGCTGATGGGAATTCTTAGCAGAAACTCTTGTAAGAGACAGATATGTGTGTGTGTGTATGTACATTACCAAAGCTTTAAGGGAACAGTGTCATTAAAAACAAGAATGACATCAAGTATTCATTATCAGTGTAACACTACCAAGGTGAGAATGTTAATTGTTGTATGATGGAAAATAGAACAACTGGACAGTATTTTGTACAGGCTCTCGTAGCTTTCCCCTGACTGCTGCTTTTCAGGCTTGCCCCATCACTGTGAGCTCAAGGATAGCCAGGAACACCTCCTTCACTGAGGGCCACTCCGTAGGTACCCTGTGTCTCCTCTGCCACAGCGTATGGCCTTTCCTGGTGTGTCACCAAGCCGGCTTTGACTTCGGCAGGGCCAACACCAAGCACAGTATCGTGCATAAGGGAAATAAGGCTGGGAAAGGTTTCACTAAAGGCTGTGAAGTTCTGGTTGGGATGGGCCAACTGTGCTCTGTGACAAGAGCACAGATAATTCTCTGTTTAAAAAGTGGGATAAGGAGCATAAATTGGGCATAAATAAAAAGTAGCATGAGCTGCAGGCAAGGGAAGAAAATGGTTGTCACCAAGGAGCTAGGGAGCAGCCCTAATACCTTGCTAGATCCATGAGCTTCAATTTCAAGCAGTTAGAAACTCAGAGAGATGGAGATGCAGTGTGGACAGATAAGAACTGCAAAACCTGAATAATCTAGGTGGCAAAACTACATTGCTTACACAGCAGCCTTCAGATCTCCTCCCTCCTTCCTGTTAGTATCCTCTCTGTGAACAACTCCACTGAGAGCAATTCACCAACCACACTCTTATTCTGAGTGATTCAGGGTATCAAAAAACAGCACACTGGGGGGTCAGCATTACCATTTATTCATTCCTATGTCAGAATACTTTCTTGCCCTTAACATTTTAAGAAGGCACAAGGGCAGCTTTACGAGAGTACTGTTCATCTTTTGGGGCTGCTGTTTGGAGAATTGTTCTCTACCAGCATTGTAACTTTATTTGCGCCCCAAGTTTGGTTACATTTACTAAACATTTTCCATACCCATTCCATCACCAGTAAAGTCAAATCACCAATACTGGGCCATCTGCTCTAACCATAGGCACAAGATGCAGTAAATACATGAAGACTGCAAGGTAAACCCAAGTCCTCATTTGGAAGCTTATTTGTGTAAATATTAATTATTACTGTCTTAAAAGATTAACCAAAGAAATGTAATCCAAATGCTAACAGGGACAAATCTGTCAAGGTGTGGAGATTATGCAAAATTTCCTGAGATTTTCTGAATATGGCTAAAATGTGGAGCTTCAGTTTGCTGTCTTAATTATCAAGACTATTGAGCAGTAATATGCAGGAAGGCCTTGCCAGGAACAACCACCAGTTGTAGAAGGGCGTGTTACTTCAGGGAACCAGATGAGGAAGCTGGGTACTCTGGAAGCACTCCTGCTTGTCATGGCATTTGATCAAAGCAGGTTGTAAATGTTCTGCTTCATCAAATGATAGCTTCAACAGAAAGGAATCAACACAGCAGGAGAGACAACCAGTATATATTTCTCTATTTGATTTTTTGTGTATATATATATATATATATATATATATATATTTTTTTCATGTTTATTCTTAAGACCAAGGGGTTGAGAAAGACTTTAAAATAAAATGGATGCAGTGGTATGGTTTCCGAACCATAATTTAGATTTTGCCTACTTGTTTTCCAAGTGTATCAGTGAATTCTCCCTTCTCTCAGCCAGAGGTATCTCCAAAAGTTACCAGAGGAGGAGGTACTCCTTAAATAAGGTAACCTGTTTGAACAACATTTCCAAAAATAACACCCCTATTTGTCTTAATTATGTTACCACTGTGGCCAATTTGGAATGGGTTAAAAAAGCTTTTGGAGCTTTTCCATGACAGATTCTCTGCCTTGAGCATGGAGCAAGTTTAATTTGCTAATTATAACCAAGGGATTACCTAGACACCATGCCCCTTCCAGCCAGAATGGGTGCAAAGTCACAGTTTCAATGGGCATGACCTCATCTTGGCTGATGCCACACATTTCTTCCAAGGTGAACCTTTCCATTACTGATTGTGAGCAGTGCATAAACTAGTTTATGCCAATGACATGGAAGTTCTAACAGGGGAAATGTATCAATGTAATAATTATGAGTCATAAAAATAACAACTGAAGCTGAAATACTGTACTCACACAGACAAGGTGAACCTGTGTATGATTTTGAGATTTGTTACTCAAGATGTGTAGTTTAACTTACCCCTCACAGATGATGGAAGCAACCAGCAGGGACTGGTGATACTTCTGACCCTTGGCAAGGTGGATGTGTGGCTGTCACAGCCCCACTTTGGTAAGCTCAACTCCAGATGAGGCACACAGCTTTCTACAAAGGGAAGGTTAGTTCCCTTCTGAAAACTGTAGGGAAGGTTAGTGCTTAATTCAATACATGCAAATTATCACCATTATTAAGACCTCTCTCAAAAGAAGCTGAAGAGTTTTGCCCCAAGGTAATAATCCTTCTAGAGGGACTTAGAAATATTCATCATCACTGAAAATACATTTAACTGAAACTCTGAATGGTTTTTGTTGTAGAAAATGAAGACAATTTTATCAAAGCTACTACAGAATATATGCAATGCATGAAGGGGGTGGGTTTTATTCCTCTGCTTTTTGTTTGTTTGGTTGGTTGGTTGGGATTTTTGAAGTAGTGTTTGTCTACCTACAGTGGCAACTATGTCCTTTGCAATACATAATGCAATGTGCCACTGTTGGAGCCCTGGTACTTCAGTTATTTTAGGGCAGTTATGTCAGAATGAAAGAAAAAAACCCGCCTCAGTGCTTTACATTTAAAAACTACTGGCATGACATGTGCTAATTCATTAAAAAAAATCTCATTCATCAAAACAATTCATTTTTTGTTTGAACAGGCTGAATAAACAATTTCTTACTGATTTAATCCTGGCAGCCTTTCTAGTGACAAGTGGCTCCAGTTCATGTACAAGCACCACAGTGTCCTTAAGTATCAAGAACAAATTGGGTACATAAAGGACATTTAGTGATCACCTCTGCATGACTGCCCAGCATTCCCACTCGCCTTTTTCTCCCCCTCTTTTAATTATTTTTCTATTGTAGCAAATGCCATTAAAATCTTGAGTTTATCAGAACATTCTGAGAAACATCTGGGTTGGATCCTTTCTTTTCTTTCTCCTGCCAATGATGGGCTGACATGGCACGAAATGTTGTCCTGAATCAGCACTAGATTGTGTACTTTCAAAAAAGGTCACAGAATAATGCTGGAAGAGTGAACAGCCACATGGAAATGTGCTTACTGTAGAGCTCATTCTTGTGAAAATAGAGAAAAAGTTACAATATTTTCAATTATTTGAAATGTATACTTTCATTTTTATTATTATCTCCTTTTTCAATCAGACAGTAAGCATAAAGGCAAAATCTTCATGTCATGATGAAGAAAATGTGCTAAAATCTAACAGCTACATAAGTTTGTGACAAAACAAAATTAAAAATACATTAACAACTCATTCTCTTGCCCTGAATTGACCAGGGAAATGGACTGGATAATTGTAGTAGATCCTTTGTGACTGAAATATTCTATGCTATGCTATGCTATGCTATGCTATGCTATGCTATGCTATGCTATGCTATGCTATGCTATGTTATTCTGTTACAAGTCACTTTGTTCTTCTGTGACTCAGGCCCAGTCAATCTGAGATGAACCTCCTCTCAGAGTGTCTCCTCTGAAGTTCAGAATGAGTCCCTCAGTTCAGCACTATCTGGCTGCTCTCCATGCCATCTTTTAGGACAGTTTGCCTTGAAACTGCTAGGAAAAAATGGCACCCTCTTGTACTTGAGTTCTGTTCCTTTGCTGATATAGCTGTGCTACCATTTTAGCAATGAACTTTTTTTTTTTGGTTTTTGTAGGATCAAGTTCTGAAGAGTGACAGCTCTCATGAACCCAGGTGGTATTCCCTTTTGTGCAGCAGCCACACAACCACTAACCCTCAAACTCTACGTGTGATGCCCATTTCTGACTGTGAAATACACACAGGCTGTTCCACGGTGACTGGATGCCAGCACAGGGAGAAGCAAGGAGATTTGGTCTGCCTGACTCGTGGTATCCACAAAGACATGGGAGCCAGGAGAGGCCAAAATAGAAAGTCAGCTTATTTCACCTGCTGAGAGGCAGGGCAAGAGATGATCTCCTCTTTAATATTCTAGGTTACTTTTCAGACTGCTAACAATAGGATCATATATTTTTAATGTTATCAGGTATGCTTTACCAGTAGGGATGACTACTAGAGTTTTTTTATATCCATGTTATTAGTCAGGTTTCATCAGAAGATTCTGTGTAGCAGCTTATGAGTGCAATGGTAGGGAGAGATGCAAACCTCTCAGTGGCACTCAGCACTTAATGTCCCCCTCACAGATTTTCCCAACTAGAAATGTATCCACCTAAAGACAGGTTGCCAACAGCTGCAAAAATTAGCTTTCAATTTAAAGAATTAAAATAATTTCCCTTCAAAATCATGTGCAAAAGTAGTGTTTTTTTCTAAACCTTCCCCATGTCTCCTTATTACATGTCACCAAACTACCAGACCTTGAGCTGAGCAGTTAGTACTCATATTAGTCAGTACTTCCAACCATAATTCCTATCTTTATGAAGAAATCCCACCCTCTTTAAATGGAAAAATTGAAAAACTAAGCAACAAAAAACCCCAAACCTTCGAAAAAGCTCAGCTCTGCCACTCCTGGGCATACTGTAAACTTAGATCTCCTCCTCTTCTCATCGTCCAAGTGCACACAAGGAAAGAAGAGACCTGGCAGTAACCAAGTGATTTACAGAAAATCAAATCACACACGAGAATTTCCAGAGGCTTTTAGTTTCACATGTTCAAAAGAAAGCCCATGAAGGATATTTTAGTGTTTGGCTGATTGTTTTTTTCATGAAAGTCATTTAATGCTGGAGGTTTGAGCCACTTTTATGTTTTAATTAAAGCTTAATGATGGTGGAAGGCAGGGAGGACTCTGCCAGCCTGACAAAAGTGGTGTGGATGGGTCTGTCTGGGACACAGTCACCATAGCATACAAACTGTGTGGGCTGGGCACACACAGGGAGGTTGTCACCACTGCGTGAACATTAATCTCACATGGGGAAAAGCCCCAGGGCTCCTTTTGACCTTACAGCCTTCAGTGGTCCCCAAGCAGGAATGAAGCCAGGGGAGAAGAGAACAGCAAAGTGGCTGAGGCAGAGGGGGAAATGGAGCCAAGCAGTCCAAGTTTGTACACCCAGGAAGGAAACACATCAGCTTCAGATCTCAATACCTTGCAGATCCATGGCAAAACCCCCATATTTTCAGGGAATATTAATGGAGGACTGGCTGCAGCACTCTAAACCCTTGAGAAAACTAAATATTAGGAGAGAGATTTGACCATTCTGATTCTAGACACCTCTCTCTTTAGTGTTCCCAGCAAGAGGATGAACACATTACACCTTCCAGAGGATCTGTGAGCAGAAGGTAAGCAAGGTTTTGGAGTATTGTTTTCACCAAGCATTAAAAGCATATTTCTAATGCACCAGAGTCCTTCCACCATTTCAGAACTGAAAAGTGTCTCCCCAACTGGGTGGGATAATGTCCACATTCCTGTGTTTCCCCATCTCTTTCCTCTCTGACATTCCTCCTCCTCAGAAGCTCAGTTCCCTCTTACCTTACTGAAAGCCAGCTTTGCACACATTTTTTCTTCCTTGTTTGCATCTTTTTGTCCTCCTCTTCTTTTACTCTCAAGCTTTCCCTTCAGCTCCAGCTTGCTTCCTGTCCCACATCACTTTCCCCCATCTGCCACATCCTCCACACAGTCCCCAGCTCCTTCTGCTGCTGCGGGACCAAGCAGTGCTGGAAAATGTCCTCCTCTGCCTTGAGAGGAAGTGGCAGGTTTAGGAGGGCTACTGAGCCCTGGAGAAATTTACAGCAGCAACTCCTGCATGCCTGCCTGTGGGTGCAGAGAGACCCAGCACCAGAAATCTGTACTCCCTCTGGATTTGGAAGATTTTGGAGGGGTAATCCTGGGAGAAATTATTTGCTTAGAAAACATCTGTTGCCATATGATATCAGAATAGAGCAGGGAAAAGGGAAGCTCCTCACCTCAAATTGTGTCACTTTAAAAGCCACCACTCCCAGTTTTTGCAGCAAAACAAAGAAAGTCTTGTTGGGGCAGTGGGCACCACTTCCCCTGCAGCTGGTGCTGGAGGTGGAATAGCTTTCCTTGCCAGTTGTGGGCTACTTCACAGATGTCCTTTTGTTCCCCTTTCACACTAGCCACAATTTCCTCTTAAACTTTAATCCTCTCTCCGTTTCTAATGTATGCAAATATATGCCAAAAATCAAGTCAGAGTTTCAAGACAGAGCAAGTTATTGGGGTGGGGGTGGGAGGGAGGGAGACAAGGAGGCAGTGGAATTTCTTTGTTAGTATAAATGTTTCAAGGATCAAAATAATTTAGAAAAATATCTGAAAGCAAAGAGTGAAGTGTCTTTATTATTCATGCTAACCTGTGGGGAAAGGGAACAGCTGAATTTTCTATTCTGCACAGTTTACATGAAAAGGGCTCACAGAGCAAGGAAAAAAACGTCTGCTTGTCCTGCCCATATGCCAGGTTTCAGCCGATGTGCTGATGGAGGAGACACTTTCCCTCTCCTGGGATTATTCAGGATTCCAGTTTTGGCTTCTCCTAGGTCCAAACCAGCAGCAAGCTGCAATTCCCATGGCTGCTCAAGTTCCACGAGCAACTGCTTGGAGAACTAGTTCTCAGAAAAGGCAGATACACATGATCATCTCCAGCAACAGATTAAGATCATAGAGAAATGCCCAAAACATAAACAATAACAACAAAAAAATTCCAAAGGAAAAAAAAAACCAACAAACAAAAAAAAAAATCCCAAAACAAAACCCCAAACAAACAAACAAAAACCAAACAAAAACCCCCCAAACCCCCAAAACCAAAAACCAACCAACAAAGAAACAAACAAAAGATAGAAGCATTAATTGCACTTAAGTGGGTAAATCTCTTTCTGGTGGCATGTCCAAGGGTCAGGCCAGTGATGGGAAAACACGTCAGAAGAGGAACTGGTTTCATTGCTCACTCTCATTACTCTAGCTAGTAATGTGCCTTCTCATTTCTCAGCATGTAAAAAAAGGCTTTGTATGCTGGAAACTGTGAATTACTTGCAGATGTATTAAAAACCCCAGAAAATATTAATTTTATCAGCCATGAGAGAATGTTTATTTTGGGTGTCCACAAAATTTATCTTTCCACTTTCTGAATGGAAACTGTTTCCTAATGATCCAAACTCAGTGCCATCATAACTGCAGTTGTATTCCATGAATTTCTGTCCCCTCATCTTTGTGTAGTGTCAGTTTTCTTCACAAAAGAGAAAACTAAAATAACTGCTGAGATTTGAGCTTTTGGAAAAGAAGCCTACTGTGCAGTTCACACGTGTCTAGTCTGTTCTTTGTATTCTCATTTCCTTTTAATGACACCTACTTCTTTCTGTCCTCCACACCTCCCTCTCACCTCCTTCTGTTCAACATCCTCATCTCCACTTCTGCCATCAATCACATTCTACTGTCTACCAGTCTTTCTCCTTCCCTCAGTCCCCTAAGGGACTGTGAATCCTCACGTTTGTGAACATCATGTCAAAAAGAAGCCCAAAACAAACCAGTGCCACCTAACTTGTAATTTTAAAACCTCCCTAGTAACCTCTTGCTAGAAAGTGAAATTTTGGTCATAGAAATGTTGAGTTCTACTTGAGAGTAGGGGAAAAGAGGGGGAGATGAAAAGAATGGTTTAAATGGTTGTTTGTTGGTTCAAACTGAAAAACACACGCAGGGAGATCTTCTCTTTGAGTTCTTTGTCCAGAGCTCAGACAGGAGTTTCCTTTAAGAGATGGTGCATAACATTATGGAGAAACGCAGCCAAGCCGCCGTGCTGTTGGGGCTCACTGCCTGCTAGGTGTCCCCCTGTAGTTCCATCACATGCAGGTCTGCTATGCTCCTCTCCTGTTCCTCTCCTGCTGCTCCCTCGGGCTGCCAAAACTGGAGCAGGACCACCCATGGCAGCAGTCTGGGAGCACTGGTTGGGGCTCCACAGGCTGGCACAGCAGCTGCCACTGCTATGGGATCATCTGACATTTAAATGGCTGCGGTCCTCAGCACTGAGCACGTGTTCTTGCTGGCCAAAGGAAACCTGAAGCCTGCTGGCCAGGATGTATCTTACAATCTCCTTTTAACAAATTTATGGATAGCAATCTTCTGGAGGTTTTCACTAGATTAATCTATTAACTTGTGAAGCTATCCATTTTAATGCAAGAATCTTGATCACATTAAGATTTTTATGTAGGTGCATCAGATGATATCCAAATGACTCAGCATCTTTTAACACAGTCATTCATCATGAATGCCTCAATGACATAACTGGTGCTATCATTTCTCCTGTTCAGAATTAAGTGTAAAAGGTTAAATTTGTTGCCTGACTTAATCCCCCATAGGAAGTTCCTGACAGGGCCTGAAGTAAGAGACAGCTCTCTGAATTGCTCTGTCACCTCTTTCATGAATCCATTCTGATTTCTTAGAAAAAAGGCACAGTCAAACTTCATGGAAATAAAAATAAAATGATACTTTTTTAAAATAAAGTACCAAGATGAAGTGTTTCAGATAAATGATAACAAAAGAGAAAGAGTCTGAGCCTTACTATGAGAGCCATATTTGGAGTAAAAACCAACATTAAAAAAAAAATATGGATAATCTTTTCCAAGTATGTGTCTGTAGTGTCTATAGGTATCAATGTGCTGGCATGTAAGACCTCTCCAATATCACACATTGTGGCTTCTGATTTGGGTCACTTACTCATTCTGAGTGACCTGAGCTAGTGAGAAGATACTTTTTTGGTAGGCCAGGGTTGGAAGACAAGCAGGGTTGTTGTTTTGGGTGTTCCTGACTCCTGCTCTGATGTTCCCCCAACCTCCTTATGGGCTAATGCCTTTCAGAACCATTGTGGTCTTGTAAAAGTCATCATCCCTCTATTTGGGAAGGAAAACCATGTATCTAAGGCGTCCATAAAAAGTCCATACAGGACTTTACTGAAGGCTTGGTACCTGTGAGGTTCACCTTGAGTTATATTTGCGTAGAAAGGCCACACATAAAGCCAAGACCCGGCAAAAAATATCCTCATCTTGACACTCAGTCCTGACAAACTTCAAGCTCCTGAGAGAGATTTCTAATGCTGGTATGAAAACCTCATGAGCCCCATTCTTTATGGGAAGACCAACTCCAGAGCCCTCCTGCCTAGACCTCAGTAAGCATCTTGAAGAAACAAAGGTGGGAGAATAGATCTTGATGCTATTCCTGAAGGGCAGATGAATGGTTTCTAAGGGAGCCGTGTCATGATGTTTAAGATCAGTTACCTGCATCCTCTAGTGGCACTCCTTGTTAGCCATGGATACGTTCCGCAGCTCAGAAAGAAGTTACTACAGATGGACTTATGCATACACATGGAGCAAGGTACAGAGTTCAAACTATAGGCACAGTATACATGCATGCCTGCTGTTCCAAAAGTTCTGTCACTTGACCCACACAGAATATTTTTAAACTTTAGTTTTTGGCTGATAAGTATTTCAATTTTGGTTTTTTGCTGAGAGAACCTCTTTTTTTTTATTTTATTTTTCAGCAGGAAGGCAAATCATCTTTGAATACTGCCAAATATAACAAACATCTACAGATGGGTTGGTCTGCAGCTG
Source organism: Emberiza elegans (assembly GCA_024865655.1). Classification (NCBI taxonomy): domain Eukaryota; kingdom Metazoa; phylum Chordata; class Aves; order Passeriformes; family Fringillidae; genus Emberiza; species Emberiza elegans. The sequence goes on along the minus strand of JALJVW010002597.1, from coordinate 17,573,312 downwards.
GAGGCTTTAACTTCGTAGTATTTATTTGAAATATCAAAGCCAGCAGAGCAAGGCTAAAACATAGTGGGCACAATTCACAGTGTTTTGGCTCTTGAGCAAATAGCAGTTGAACTTAGAGGTTGGGGTTTTTTTCTTGCTGAAATGGAATTTATGCAGATGTGCTTTGCACTAAATTCATTAACAATTACATCCTGGTGCGGTTTTCACATTTTTGTAAGGGATCTGCATAAGCACTAATTAGATCTAAAACAATGTTACTGTGCAAATTACAGTGCTGATTGTTCAAGTCGCCTTACATTCTGCATCTGCTTTGCGATGATGATAACATAGGTGCACGCAGTACAAATGCCAGCTTTTTATATTTAGTAGGACTATTTATTTAAAAGACAGCATTGAACAGATAATGCTGCAGTTTAAATATCTTGGAGATGCTTTGAGGTAATATTGTAAAGTAAAATAAATACTAATGCTAATAAGTTGCATAAACTAATTGCCATTTCATTAGTCATGAGTGATCTTCTCAGAGGCAAATCCACATTCCATTTGGCAACAAGTACCAACTGGGTATAGCTAAATGAAAGTGCTTTGCAAAGACTGCATTTGTACTTGAATGGGGGGAGGACAAGAGTGAACATCTCAGTTCTACTGCTTCAAACTGTGGAAGTGAAATCTCTGACTCGCTTATTCAGCTTCTCTTCCAGATAACACGGAGCAGGGAAAGTTTACTACGAATGCAATCTATTGTTAAGGAAACACTAGCACTTCAGTATGTTGGTCCCCACTCCACCTGTAAAACCCCCAAGTGTGATAAGGCAGCACTAAGCTTTAAAGCCACCTCAAAGACAACACTTTAAATTCAGTCATTATGCTGCTCTCTTTATTAATTTCAGTGCAAGCTGAAAAAGTGATACGATAGGATGGGGTTTGAGGTGTCATGATGACATTCATGTATGCAATGATTGTGATATTGTCTAGCCAAAATCACTTTCTGGAGGAGTCATCTCGGGTTGCCATGCATTGGAAGGGGCTGCTGAGAGAAGTGGTGGGATCACCATACCTGGAGGTATTTAAAAGATGTGTAGCTATGGCACTTAGGGACATGGTTTAGTGGTGGAGCTGGCAGCGTGGGACTGATGTTTGGTCTCGCTGATCTAGGGTCCTTTTCCAATCTCAGTGGTTCTGTGATTCTGTCACAAAGATCTAGCCTCCCAGGCAGCTATACCTTCCCTGAGAGCACTAACCAAGCAAACAGATGTGCCATGTGCCGGCAGTGTCCTGGTATGTCTGTCTCTCCCAGCCCTCCTCGCAGGTGGAAGCAGTGCCACAAGACCAGCGCACATGTGTGAACTCAAAGGCACCATACTCACATTCACCACCCTAATCATAATTTTCTGCAAGAGCAAGAGTTCTTTCCTGATCAGTTCAGCCTTTGGGAGGGGCAGGGTAATCTGCAAGAAATTTCCCAGTTTATGTCCTGTACAAAAGAAGTCAGGAAGAAGCCATGGTTTAGGAGAAGAAAGGGTTTCCCATTACAGCTACTAGAACATGAAGGATGTCTCATCTTACCAGGTTTTCTACAGCTCCAAAGGGAAAATAGGGTGAATGAAAAACATGAGGTTTTACCTTTTATAGTAAATACTGGAGGGATATGAGCAGACCAAGAGAATTACCAGAGGGATTGAGGTAGGAGCTATGCCTTGCTCTAGGAGATCCACAGGTTAGAAGTGGAAGTAACACATCTGACGATGCCTAACAGTTTTCCTGGTTCCCTGTGTATTCCTACTTATGTTTGAGCATTTCTGTCCATCTACCCATTCTAGCATTTCTTGAACAAAAAATTTAATTTTCATCTAACTTGTAGATTTATGCACTTCATATCAGGAATGACAAAGTACAATAGGACCCTTCTGCCTGGAAAAGAAAGGGACATTATAAGAGTAAACAAAAATAGAATTGTATAAACAGGGTGAATATGGGTGGACTGTTTATAGTCTTTTGAAATAAGACTACACTGTTACATGGCAGGCCAAAAATACATGAAAGAAGATTCTCCACCTTTACACATAGCATGTGGTTTAGCTAGAGATGGTCTGCTACAGGAGGCTGAAAGTTTATGCAGGCTTACGAAACTGGACAAAATCATAGAGGAAAAAATCCAGTGAAGACTCTGAGATACCACCTTTGGCTCAGAAGATCATTGAGTTGCAAATTGCTGGAAGCTGGGTGACTATTACAGGGGGATGTCTCACTACCTGCCTCTCTTGCTCTTATAGGCTTCCCATAACAAATTTTGGTCACTGCTCAGTGCAGAATATTTCTTGAGATGGACACTTGGCTCTTCTCATGTCCATCACACCCTCTGTCAGCCACTGAACTTACACTACGGAACTTTAAATATTTACTGTGTGTGGTGACTCCTGTCCCACCTCCCCAGACACATACTTTAGGCATAAAAGCCAGGCATTATGTTGAACATCCTGTGGAAAGGATTCATGCTGGCCTATTCCAAATACTTCTGCAAGATCTACGTTGCTCAGCAGCTATTCTCTGCTTCATTTCCCTTATGGAAATGGAAAGATGAGATGTCCTGTCCTGGACCCCAAGCTGGGCAAGGCTGTGGACCACAGGTCTAATGAAGAGGCTTAAGGGGAGTAACTTCCCTCTTTACTGATTAGAAAATCCGGGGAGACATTTTTATTAAATTAAAAATAGTATTAATTAATAGATAGCCCTCTGTCTTATATTTAGAAGTGTCTTAAATGCCTGGATCCTGCAAACTTTCATGAGCAGGGCTATCAACATGCCTAATCTCCTTGGGTTTAGGCCCTGCAATCACATCCAAATCTTATATGTATTTTTGACATGCAAGAAGTTGGAGTAATATTAAAAATAAAATTATATATAGGACTCTGCTTAAATGGCAGGCACTTTTCTGCTTATTTTATAAAAATGCAGTAGTCTCCTAAATTTAATTAAGCCAGTCTGAGGACATGATGAAAGGGTTCTTTAACATAAAAGACTTTGAAGTTTCTAGAAAAGAGTGAGGTATATAACTCTGAATAAGGGAATCCCATAAGATTTCTCTGTGCTGAAATTAAAGTGCAAGCTCTTACCTCAAGGATGCTATTTCCATCATCTCCAGGGTATTATTAGCTTTCGCAGCACATGCCGCTGTGAGTTACACAGCATTTCCCACACAGGCCGAAAGGACAGAGAAAGAAAGAAAGGAAGAGGATGCAAATAATCCATAGGAATATGTTGATGTAAAGGCTGGGGTTATGTGCATCATGGTCTCTCTACCCATGCACTGGAAGACATTTTTACTGTGTGGTCTCACCTCCTACCTTAAATGCAGGCCAGCTATTCTTTCCTTCATTTCACAATTCACACTAGGTCAGCTCTAGCAGGGAGATAAATTCTGGTTTCTCACATCACATTTAGCCACTTTTTCAAGTTCTGAGATTGCAGCAGCTGTTTTCCTTTAATCAAGAAGATACTCAGGAGTCTGATTTCTCCAGTACTTTATTGATGCATTGCCAAATACTTGAGGAATTTATCACTTCATTCTCTGTCAGATCCTCTTCAGTAGCTGCCCCACATAAAATACATTAGTTGCTTCCCTAAGTAGTATTTATCTGATAAGGTAACTGAAAGTTTGTGGTTTAAATCTGCATGATGACATGTGCTCTTGTCTTCTTTTTGGTTTTCCTATTTTAAACCCTCCTGCTTACATAATGAAATTGCATCCTTCACACAATTTTTGGTACTAACCCCATGCAAATCTCTGGGTTTGGCTCTCTGGGGAGGAGAACTGAAGCTGCTGGCAGTTTGGTCCTTTGTCGTACGTTCTGATTGCTGGTATCACACCTTGACAAACCTAGAAGGTGAGAAGCAGAGTCTTCCCTACTACATGGGGCACATTTATGCTCCAAGACTCCCAAGCTGCTCCTGACTTGCCTTATGCAGAACTTACGGATTTCTGGGGGATTATCCTAGCTCAAGAAATCTTGAGACCTAATTATTGTAATGGCATTGGGGTGCTTTCACCGGCTCCCTGGAAAAATCCAGTTATTACCATCAAGCAGCAACAGCGGGCACATATTGCAAGGTGGCAGAGCTCTTGTGTCATGAATGCAACAGAGAAACATTTGCCTCCAGCTCAGACACATTCTGTCAGAGCATCCTCGATGCATCTCTCCCGAGGAGTCAGATCTGACACTTGGGATGGCTGGCTGTCTACTCATCCACCCACTCCTTCTCAGGGTTTCTCTTTGCCTAGCAGGAGTGGGTACAGGGTTCACTGAGAACCCTGAAAGTAGGCTATTAAGTGACCTAGATTATTGCAGGGGGTGCTATTTCTGTGCTTCCCGGCCTTTGTGCTTATGTTAGTCCCTTTGTCTCTGGGGCAGTCTCTACCTGGCAGGAAATCTGGGAGGGCAGTGGAAGATGTGTTAGGGAGAGCAGCCTGTCTGGAGACAGGAGAGAAGATAATGGTGAATAAAAATAATGGACCCGAGAAATAACTGAAATACAAAAAACGCGGTTGAAATCCAATCCTTTCTTATGTTTGTGGCTTAACACGTGTCAGTTGGCACATTAACAGTAGCATATGGGTTGCTCTGATGTGAGTTACTGCATACAGTATGTTATGTTCAGGTCTAAAATGTGTAATTCTTTTGGATTAGTGTTGGCAGATTTCAGTGTACAGCGTACAGTAAATGTTCATAAATTAAATATATTTATAAGCTTTTCTGTGGAGCTCATTGCTGTGTGATCTGAGAACCTCCCAAGCAGCTCTGCAGAGCAGAGCACTGCTAACTGGAACCTCCCTTACCAAGGTCAGGGATGCTACAGGGTGTCTGCTGAGGGCAGAGCCTAGACCACATCTGAGTCCTAGCCCACGACTGGATCTTTCTTCTTGAGGTTCCAAGAGGGAAACACCCCTGTCACTGAAGAACACACAGGTTTGCTGGTGAGCTGGTGGCAGGTAATGCAGACTTAATGCTTTCCAGCATGCCCTTCCTCTTTGCATACCAACTAAAGGAGAATACCTTCCAGGTCATTCCTTGCAGCTCATCTCACCACTCCCACAAAACCAGTCTGAACACAGAGAATGCTGTCAGAGACTGTCAACTTTTATGGAGCATATCAACAAGATACCACATTCCACATGAGCTCTGTCCAGCAGGACAGGAGTCATTGTTTCTCCCGAAGTGAGGTGGCTGGGCTGGGTCTTGCTTCCTGGCTCCCACCCCAGTGAGGGCTGGCAGGTGGCAGGGTGAGGGTGCACTCACCCACCCTGGCTGTGTAAGGTCTTGAAGAAAGAAACAGCAATGTTCCAGCATCTAATGTTTTTAAAATAAAGGAACAGAAGTAAATTCTGTATTTCTTTAGAGCTGATTTTAGTAGAGTCTCTTTGTTTATTCCTTTCCCTGAAATTATTAGTAGCCCCACGTTCTTGGTGAAGTGGGAAATTTCTGGCTGTGGTCAGTTCCCAGAGGTCTTTGTCCATCATCAGGAAAACAAAATCCTTGGCAGAGAATATCTTGAACGCATGACACTATTGCTCAGCCTTGAGAAATGCTTGTTCATTGGGTTAGGGCAAGGAATAGTTTTCAGAGATGTGCACAATGTTTCTTCAGCCCCTCACTAAAATCGGTCAATTTGACTTTTGCACTTGGAAAAAGGATGTGATTTCTTGTAAAGCTGGCTGCTAGTAAGGACTGACACACAAGAAACATCTGCATCATGGTATTTCTAGCATTTTATGGTTACTAGAGACAAAATAAGACCAACCAGTGGAAAAAAGGCTGAAAATCATTTTTGTTAGCAAGAAAATACAATCTAATAATGAAAAGCAACCACACAAATCTGCACAAAGTACTAAAATCAAGCATTTTGTCCTGGCTCTGGACCACAGTCCAGCCTCTCCACTAAGAGCTGCCCATGATGGACATGAGCCCCCTGGTCATACAGGAGACATGGAAGAGGTTCCCACCTGTCCTGGAGCCAGGTGCCTAAGCCCAGGACAGTGCCAGTGTCTGAGGAGAGTAGGCAAAGAGAGAAAATGGTAAATCACCCCTTTGCGCTGCTGGGTACTGCTGTACTCGGGGGCTGCCAGGGGCCCCACCTCTGAGAGTGGCTCAGGTGAGGCTGTGGTTGATCAGGAATATGCCCATTTCCATGATCCTCAGGACTTAAAGCAGTGTAGCATTCAGCCATCCCTCTGCATCCTCAGCTGCATCCATGGAGCAAGGACAGCCCTGTGGCAGCTGTGGTAAACATACAAGACAAAAAGGAGGGGAAAAAAACCCCACCCAATAAATCAGTTCTCGAAAATGTGCTGTGTAACCAATATTGTCAGTACTGATTTAAATCCCGTACGTCAGGTATGAAGGTATACTGATTTAAATCCTGTACATCAGGTTATGCAGCTTGATAGTCTGCTTGCTTTCCTCCAGTGCTCTGGTTTTTGGCACAGTTTGTTTATATTTCTACAGTGACAAAATGTATAGTTTTTCTTCTGAATCCCCCCTGTACCTGTTCATCCTCAAAGCCTTGCTGTGACTGTCTTAACAGCTTTGAAAACAGATTTCTCACTTCAGGTTCTTCTCTTTATCTCAAAAAAAAAAAAAAAACAACAACCAAAAACCACCAGAAAAACAAAAACAAAACAAAAACAAAAACAACAAAAAAAGCCCAACCCCAAACAAAAACAAACTCAAAAAACAACCCCAACCCAGCAATGAGCTTTTTGACAATGAAATGTGGGTTTTCTTGGGAATTTTTAAGAAGGAAAAACAAGATCCCTTTTGCTAATATTAGCAGTCAATAGCTAAAATCTACTTATCCATATGAAGTCAGACAATTATGCAGTCAATGACTGACATAAGTAGTGTAGACAGGGCTAGTTTTTAAACCCATGGCCCACCACCTGGGTTTCAATCCCCTTTAAACAGGAACCAAGCTACAGTATCTCAAAAAAGTGGGTGTGATTGAAGGAGAGAAGAATTATTACCCCAAAACAGCCAAGTGAAAGAATAAAGTGTACCTGCAGAGCATGTACTGCACTGCATGGCATAAAATGGCTTTGTTAAACAGGGAGTCAGCTCCAGCTTTTCTTCTTCCTCAAAGGGATGGAGCGGAAGGGTGAAGTGAAAGTGACTGGGAAGATGGGGGAAGTCCCCCCTGCCCAGGGAGCCAGGGGCAGCTTGGCTCCCTGCCTGGACACAGGGAAAATGTCAAACCCCCTGGGCTGGGGAAGCTTTTGTTTGTCATGGGTTTTGCTTGTTTTATCTAGTTTTAATTGCAAAAGGTCTCCCCAGGCAAGCACACCTTCCTGCCTGCTGATGTGGTTTGTTCCTGCTTGGTTATCTCCTCATCCAACACCTGCTGTATCCTCAGGAGTGGGTGGAAGCCAGTGGGCACAGAGGAAGCAGCTCCAGCACCTCCTTCAGAGCTGGGATGCACAAAGTTATCTGGAAACAGACAGCCTTTGCTTTCTGATAATCATTCTTGCTAGTGCTCATTGCTGTGTGGACTTAGGTAACACTGACCAGCTCCTGACAGACACGCAAAGCAGCAAGGGGCCTGTGGAGAGGAAGTGCAAGCACAGTGAGCTGGCACCTTCTCTCATTTTCTGGTTTTCTCCCTGTCTCCAAATGAGGTTTCACTTGCCCCTCCCTGCTGACATTCACTAAGCTCACCTCTTCCATCCTAAGTGGAAGTCTTCAATGCTGGGTTGGATGGGCTCTGAGGAACCTGGTCTGGTGGAAGGTGTCCCTTCCCATGGCAGAGTGACCGGAACTAGGTGATCTTTAGGGTCCATTCCAGCCCAAGCCATTCTGTGATGCTGGGATGGTCATTTCTCACTGGATGTGAATGGACTGGGCTCACGAGACACAGGTCTAGCATGAGCAGCCATGTAAACTGCATTTGGGTGAATCTTACCTGCCTGTTGGGAGTCTGATGACAGCACACTAGATGCCCTTGCACTTCATCCCTTAGCTCTGGGGAGGAGCTGCAAAACCAGCACCCAAAAGCCTCTGCACCCCTGCAAACCCAATTTTGAACTGGTGTTGTGTAAAAGGGCGATGTGCAACGCCAACAACCACAGTCTGCTCCCACACTTGCCTGAGAGCACCCGTTTCTTGCAGTTGCATCACTTCCTCAGTGTTAGATATGGCTTCAAATTGTGACATAGGAGCAAAACATCCCAGTGACCAAGAACTGCTGGTGGCTCTGCAGTAAGTTCCTGTAACTCTGTGTACATAACTGAGGCTAAACAGCAAAGAGCTCATAAACCAGAGAAGAAGTTGCAGCTGCTAACAGGCTTGGAAAACTTAATTTTGGAGGAAATACTAAAGAGAAAAGTAGAAAACTGCTATCAGTCCATTAAATTTAGGGCCTAAACCTGATATGGTTTGAAAATATATATGGGTAAGAGAAAAAAGAAAAAGCACTCTTGATTCAGCAAGCCCAGACTAGTGTTATGACACTAGCAGAAAGCAGTATTTTCACAGAAAAATTGGTAAACCCCGTGTTATTTTTACTTATGAAATCACCTAGCAAAGATCCAGCACCTTAGAGTGGACAAAACACCCAAAATGGAGTAATTCTCCATCTGCAGTAAGAGGGTTGGGAGGATTGAAAACAGCTCTATTTCTTTACTCAAACAGCTGAAAAACAAATTAAGTTTTTGCTAAATTATTCGAACTATAATACTACACTTCTACTACTTTTGGCTTCTCAGAAATTTCTGCTCTGGATTGAAGCCTGGGATGATTGCTAAACCAAAACAACTTGTTTGTCTGAAACCTGAGCAAACCTTTCTGTTTGTCAGTCAACAGAACTGGAGGAAAATAGGGACTTTTGCTGGTACACATATAAGTGCACCCACACCAAAAGTGGTCAAAATGAGAAGCAAAAAGGTCTTCTGATGTGCAAGCATAGCAGCATTTTTGGTGGGGTGTGTCTCTTAGACAGAAGAAAGCACTGGGTGCCTGTTTAAAGATCACAGGTGTTTCATCAGGTGCACTTGCAAGATATTAAAGCAGAGCCAAGAGATTTGTGTGGATATACTGAGGGGGAAAAAAGGAATGACCATTTTAAGGAGATGATTTCCCATTTATGAGAGAGTGGGTAGCACTGACACAGAGGACTGGAATATCAGCAAAGGTCATGAAGAACGTGTGTGTTCACGGGCACATTTACAGGGCAGAATAAGCATCTGTGGATGAGGCTACAAAACATGCAGCTCTTGCTTATGGTATCATGGTTTCAGGATTTTAGCTTCTAAGAAAGACCTTAGGTGTGGCTGAATTTTCCCCCCCTTCCCTTGAAAGCAGGGAAGAAACTTGGGTCAATTTGTGATGAGGTAAGGGAACAGATTAAGTCTGCAGTGGGTTTTCTCTCCCCTCCTTTTCTCCTGAGTGGCATAAAAAGGAGCCTCCATATTCCTCTCCCACATGCTGTCCTGAATTTCTCTCCTTTCCTTAACACTTAACTTTTTCTTGGAATGCCTTTACGTGCCAGATGACAGCAAGTTACTGTGCTAATTGCTTTATTCTTCAATAAGGACATTTACTATACCAAACTCCTACAATACTTATGTGTAAATTAGAATTTGGCCTTGGAACAGCCCTCTTTCAACAATTAAATAGCTTTCTTGAATGGATATCTTTATAGATTAAAAAGGCTTTATCTTGGATAGATTTTTTCCCTTTTTCTTTCTTTTTTCAGCATTAAAGGTGCCTGTTTTCACCCTTACCAGCCAAGAGAAAACTAGTAAGTCCCACAAAATTGCTCTTGTTTATGAATAAATCTGAATCCATATCTATTCCACAGATATAGAATTATGGAGCCTGGGTGCAAATTCCCTTCTTTAAATCACAGTGATTTTCAAATAAATAAGCTGAAGTTTTAGACAAATATTTATCAACCTGTCAGCTATTCTGAACAGGGTTACAGCTGCAGGGGAGCACTGAGAGCCATGGGGAATAAAAGAGGAACTTACCACTTAGTTCTTTTTGCCCAGAGAAGAAATGATAATTTTAGTTATACTTTGCTCGCTTACAACAATAAAAACAAAACGAAGCCACAGAAGAAAACTGTCATGTTACACCCCTTCCATCTGGCCTGTGCTACACACCCACATATCCCGTCATTCTACAAATTAATCTTTCACACATTTTTAACAAAAAAAAGTGTTAATGTTATAGAAGAGAAAATAAGGTAAACACAGAGCTGTGTAAAAATACATTAACATTAAAATATGGTGGCAGTTATGGATTTTCTTAATTGAATAGGAGAGTAAATATTCACATCAAATCAATGCCAATGGCATGCAAATTAAAGCTACATTAGGGCAGCCTTGATATAGGCATTACCATTTTTGACACTTCTGTGATTTAAAATAATGTGCAGACTTTATTCGTTAATTTTTTCCTCCCTTTTTTATGTTATTTTTGAGTGGGTAATTTGCCATTACAGAGCAAAATTCTTCTCCTGTGCCCTCTTATGTTACCCTATCTTATTTTCTTCTCCTGTCTGGATGGTCCTGTGGCTCAATTTAATTTGGGGTTAATGTTGAAGCCTCCTCACAGCAGGACAGACCTCTTTGAGCAGCTGCCCTCAGGCCATATCTGTCCCCCCAACAGAAGCCAATAACCTGTTGAGACACTCTGAGGAAAGGATCCTTTGATTCACCGTGCCAGCTCCCTTTCCTAGCTCTGCACCTACCTCTCCCCAGGATCCTTCTTCCATGGTCTGATTAAAAATTGCTTAAAAAGAAAAAGGACCACAGAAGTGAGGCCCCTAGCACCTCAAAAAAGGAGAAACCTCTCAGGGACTCTTAGAAGCTCTGTGGCTCTAGAGGTGAAAGTAGGAGGTATGAAACTTGCTGCCTGGCACAAAAATAAACTCCGGTGTGCAGGGAAGCGGGACCGATGGATCCGTGTGGGGCAGAGATGGAGGAGAGCACGGTGCATGGGATGCCAGCAGCTGGTACTCACCAGAAGCTGTGCTGGGCTGTGGACTGTGCAGATATTTCCTCCTGCATGACCAGAGGGAACGCCCCTGCCCCGTGAGGCAGCAGCAGTGTCAGACATGTGCAGCCTGCACTCCTTTAGCACTTCGCTTTATTTGGAAGCTTCTCTCTTCCCTGGCACTTTTTCAGTCCTCGTCAATCACTAATGTTTCTGCATGCTGCCTCCAGATTTTATGAAGATGGGTCCCCAATCACACCATGGTGCCCCCAGAAGAAGTTACATGCCCAGGCCAGCTCACACAGCGGGAGCCAGCACAAAGAGCTCTCCTCCTCCTCAACAGGGCAGGAGAGGGCTCTGATGGACCACAGGGAGGGAGTGCAGGAGGAAAAGAGAGAGCACTGCTATGTCCCCAGTTTCACTGTCCATCCTCAATCCATACTGACTCAGGAGGGGACTAATTTCTTTTACAGCGTACACATGCAGCAAAAAGCCCTAGAGATTAAAAAAGACTTGATGGAAAGAAAAAATTGAATTTTCTAAGCACAAAGTCCCAGTAAAAAGAGTCTGTGCTGGAACTCGTGTGACCCAATCCTATACAAAGCTAAGAGGCAACATTCAGGTTCCCCTTCTGATCTTCAACACATCCCAGGAAAACCAGGTACAAGTTATTTTGCAGGGTCACACTACCAGTGTTACCTGTATGTCTCCAAAGTTGTTCATCAGACTCTATACAGAAGTGGTTGCAGGAAGGACAAACCTGCCACAGCTTAGGAGGTTTTAGCACAAAAGAGTCTGTGAGCCTTTGCTTCAGAGGGCATCTGCTAAAACTGTCCAGCAAGATTAGGACAGAGGATTCTGTGAGAATCCTTTTCTGCTCTGTTCTTGTGAGCCCTACCTCATTCACCAATGCTGATGTGACTGGAGAGCAGGGGCACAGGGGCTGTAAGGACATAAGTTTTCAGTTTCAGTGAGCATCTTGCATGAAAGCAGAGAGCTCTGAAGCTGTCTCAAAGCTTTTCACAGGCACTGAATACCACATTTATACAGATAAACCAATTTCCTCCCCTTTACTGCCTAGTTTCTTCTAATCTTAGGTTTACCTCTGACTCTCATTTTCCTTTTCTTTCTTCTCAACTATCTTTCCACTTCCCTCCTTTATCTTACCTGTTTTCTTACCTATATATTTCTAAGGGGCTATGGAGGAGTATGTTGTTTTGGGTGGGGTTTTTTTTTGTTACAGGCAAATAAGAGGACTTCAGAGTTAGGACATCAGGTTGCTGAGTTCTTATAGCAGCCTGACTCTTATTCACTGCCTGAAAAAAAAAAATCCACCTCATGGTCTCATTTCTGCTTTTTAATCTGAAAAGCTGAGGGGATAAATGCCAATTTCAAAGACAGTTGGCTGTAATAGTTAATGTTTGTGCAACACTTCGCATGTCTAACCATTGTATCCAATCTTCACCAACAGAAAGATGCAGAGCTGCTGCCACTGCCTCCCAGACTGTCTGTGAGCGTGATGATTAATGAGCTCACAGCCCTATTTTGCTGTTGAAGTTAATGTTGCTTCCTGAGGGCAACACGCCTGATGAGAGAATTTGCAGCAGTCCATACGCTATATTGATTCAAAATGCCACTGTATGTTTTAATTAGCTTTTAACCATTAAAAAGTGGGGTTGGAAATTAAAATGGCACATATGCTTATGCAGCACATGCCTGTACCTAGAAGGTGAGCATTAGGTTGAGTTATCAACCCGTGGGCTGAACCACCACTGGCAGTTAAACCCCATTTTTGTAGCAATTAATACATTTCCATGGCTTTTCTTTTTGTTAGCTTTATGCCAAATATCCACTTACATCTATTTTCGAGCCTTGAGGAATGCATCTTTCACCCACCCACGCTATCTTTTGAGAGTTATAACACACCAGGAAAGTTTAATTTTGCAGAGCTGAGGTTTAAGAGCTAACGTGAGGGAGTGGGCTCTGCTCAGGCTGGTGAGAAAGTGATGGTTGGGATGAAAGGCTGCACTGCAACCCCTCCTTTGCACCACCAAAGAGTTTCTATTAAGTCATTGATAAGATGCTCATAATTTCTTAGTTTGTATTGTACTTATCCTTCATCCTCTTGATGGCAAAGGGCTGGTTGAAGTAATATCCTGATCAGTAGGAGCCATTTTTGACAACTTATGGAGGACAAGTGGGGTATTTTTTTCTTAAAAGAGGATGAAAAGAGAATTATGGGCCAATTACCATATTTAATAATTAAACATATTAAAACCACCTAGAAGACCACAAAGATTAATCATGAATGAAGCATGCCCAGTTCCTCCATGGAACTGGTTAAGAGGTCTGGAAAGAAGGGGAGGTAATCAACACTGTCTCTTGCCTACAGCCAGGCTGTTTGCCTGGCCCTGCTTGGTGCACTTGTGACTAAACCAGGGAACATGCTCAAGCCAGAACCAATCAGTGGTGGCAAGAGTGGCTGAAAAGCCACAGACAATGGATCATTACCAAAAATTCACTGCCAGACTGAAGGGCTATATTGAGTCTGGTTCTCTAGATAGCTGACCTAGATTTGATACAATTCTTTTTTTTTCATTAATGATACAGATAAACAGCTTAAAAATACAACTCTTAAATTTGCAGATGAACCATCTTGGAATGAGCTGTAAGCACATTGGAGGAAAGAAGCATTCAAAATGGTCCCGGCACACTGGAAAATGGACCAAAAGAGCTGGGTGCATGGCAATTAGGATGAAAGCAAAATGTTCTGATTTGGGAGGAATAATAAATTGTGTAAATGCAGGATCCATAGCTAGGGCATGGCCACAAAGGATGTAGACCAACTAGAAGCTGAAAAATACAAAATGCAACATGAGAAACATGACCTACAAGGAACATGTAGGGCTGTTTAACCTACAGAAGACGAGGCTGGACAAGGTACAATGGCTGGCCTCCAGCATGTGAGATATTAATGGGCAAAGGAAACAAACTCTTCTGCATGACCACTCTGGGTTGGATGGAAGTAAGAAGCTTCTTAGAATAATATATGCAGGGAGACACCAGGAAAAATATTATCTCTGGAAAGGCTAATGGAGAAGTGGGAACAACTCTCTGAGTGGATGGTGGGGTCTCCTCCACTGGAGATTTCCAAAACCAGGATGGAACAGCATTAGCCAGAAACAGCCCAGATACAGATACAGATGATTCTGACAGTGATTCAGGCAGGGAGATGAACTACATGACCTCTTGAAATTCATTCAATCCTATTTTTTTAGATTTTATTTCTATATTACCCTTGGGAGGTACAGAATTACTTTGTGCCTCAACTCCACACCACTGAAACAGGAGCATCAGTGGCCAAATTAAACAAATCAACAAGAATCATTTGCATTGAGTTTGGCTGTCTGATTAATCACTTGGAGCTCACAGCTTATACAATGTATCATCTGTGACTGCTTTATCATGAAAAGCAGATATTTGCCAATCATAGTGGGGAGAAAATCTGACATTATTGTCATGACTGAATGCTCTTAAATGCATTTAAAGTCTTACAGACTAGTTGGCTGTAATGTATATTTAAAATTCTTGAAACTAGCAAAAGATCAGATTGAAGAAGGAGAGAAAGACGGTAGAACAGTGACACTGTGCAAGTTAGTTTAAATAAAGAATCTTATCAAATCTACTGACTACTTGTTCACATCTGTCCAAATATAACTTATGCCATATGTCCTACTATATAAGTCAGCTTGGAGGCAGGACACTTCCCTAAGCAGCAATTCACTTCCTGAGTCTGCTCTATCTTCAGGAGAATAAAGAAGAGGGGGAAATGATACATCACAGAAAAATCTGAGAAACAAACAAAATAACCTTCTAAAAGCTTCTGGGAAGTAAAAATCCTTTGTCTGCCCTAACCCTAGTATGGTTAGCTGAATCTTTTGTCTTCTTGTGCATTAGGAAAGGCATCATACCTGACATTACCATAAGCTGCCTTTGAGGAAATCAGATACCTCAGGTTTTCTTCACCTTTTCACTTTGTCAAGATGGTAAATATTGTCTTGCCAGTCACCTCAGTGACCATCCTTCCGTCATGGAAACAGAACTTATGGTTGTCACCTCTGGGGTCAGATTCCCAGGTATGGCCAGTCAATCCCTCCACCTTGGGTCTCCGAAGGCCTTGGTGCTACACCAAGAGCAGGCTGGGGAGGGGAGACCCAGCCCTGCCCAGTCATGGAGCTTCCCAGCACAACACTTCCTGATGGGAGCTTTCAGCTGGTAGGGTCAGATAAAAATATCATCATCGAAATCCCGTTTCAGATACCAGAAGCCTCCTTATGGCTCTAAGAGTTTAATTTTCATTTAAAAGTCAATAAATAGAGGCATAAGGGTTTAAGATGAATTATGCAAGCCCTTTAGCCATAGCCATTACATTCTGCCACAAAAATGAGCTGCTGTTCTCACTTTGTTTTATGGGCTCACTGTAGCCTGTTGTTATTGTAGCTGCCAAATAAAAACCAGCAAACCATGCAAATGAAAATATAATCTTTTATGCTTTCATAGTCTTAGGATAAACTGGTATATACAGTTTTAGAGAAGGGGTTTCTTTTGAAGTCTGTAGTGTTACGCCCCTGTCCTGTGAGTCTTTACAAGTGGAGTGGCTTTTTGATCAGCTGCTCTCCCATCTCCAACTGCAGCAGTCACAAGCTCAAAGGCAAGGAATAACATAATAGCTTCCTCTAGGTACGAAGAAACTGGTTGTTTCATGAAACAAAAGTCCCCTTGCTTTTAAAATAAAAGATTTGCCACCTCTAATTTCTTTCAAGCCTCCTCATTCCCTGACAGGAGCACATACCCCACAACTTGCTTGGAGTCATGTGTTTCCTGAGGGTCTGTCACCCAGAAAATGTGCCAAGAGAGAAAGCCATGCAAAGTAATCGTGACAATGAACAGCAGCTGAAGCCAAGTGGTAAAAGCACAAGACTCCCCACAAAAATACCTGGGACAAAATGTGCACCAGTACGCAGAGAGAGAGAGAGAGAGGGAGAAGAAGATGGAACTAGGTCAGGGACAGGGTCTTACTCATGCCATGAGAAAAACGGGACGGTAAGCATGAGTTAATGTGCTTTCAAGTTAATTACAACAGAGCATTATATTAATGGCAGGATATTGAGAATAAGAGTACATGGACTAACATGCAACATTTAGTCCATAACTTTTCCACCCAGAATTGATATTCAGAGCTTGTCTTTTTCACCTTTGCAATGGCTTGTCTCTTTCTTTTGTCTGTCTCAGTTTATTTTCATAGGCACATTCACTGGTGATAACATTTTATATTTTGTGCTTCCTAGTGGGAGCTATGCTGGATGCTGACACCCACTCTTGTGCAGAGATTTTTGCATATTTTTTTTTCCTCTTCCACCCGTTTTACACAAGATGGTAACATATGGCCTTGGGTGATTAAATGATTTAGTGAATGAACTGAGCAGAAAGAGCAGGCTGATTGGAAGAAGACAGCTTCTGTTTAGGCATAAATGTCTTTGTAATCTGTAATGATAGGAAAGAAATTACAGAAAAAGCATCAGAAAATTTAACAGAGTTTTGGCTAAACATTGTATTTTTCAGGTCTGCTTTAAATATAGTGAAACAATAGTATAGAGGCTATTACTTGTTTTGTTTCTACAGCATGTCCTTGTAGAAGGGGTACCCCACAAATATACACAGAAGCATACACCTACACTCAGCATATAAAGAGAAATAAATTATACCAATGGTTTTGTAAAACTAAGGTGGCATTTTATTTATTAACTTCTGAACAAGGCAGACCTACAGAACTGGTGTGAGCCACCACGCTAGTTGAAATGGCTTGACACCTTCTAACTTTCTCAGAATTACTCCAACTACAATAACCAGTCACACCCACACGACCTCAGCAGGAACCACAGGAGGTTCTGTGAAAGGAAGACATCTGGATGCCTTCTAAGCAGTTCCACCCACTAGACCTCTGCCACTGCAGGGGCTCAGAGCACAAATAAACCACCACTCCCATCCTCTTCATTTTGGGGTATCATGACTTGTGTCTCTTTTCTGTTTTAACTTGAGGTTTTGTGTTTGTTATGTATCTTTGAGATAATACCTACATGTTCTCACAAGCACGCAGCGGCTCCTGGTGTAGTTCTGTTCCGAACTAAGCATCTGTTTGTGGTTGGCTGTGGTTGTGAGAGACTGGACTCCAGCAGCCAGGTGCTTCTACGTTGGACATTTGAAGCCTTTGTATCCAAATAAGAGATTTTTAGAGAGAAAATATTTCAGTTCTGCTTCCAATGATGGTGTCCATTTCATTAATAGTCAACAAACAAATCCAACTGAATTCCAGTTCATGTCTCCACCCACAAGACCAATTCTGTCTTTTATGATCAAATTTTTATGCAGAGGCTTGAAATTGTTTTGGGACATCTTGAAGAAAACCTTACCCTTGTTAATAATCCCCATGTGAAGCAGAAGCTGTAGCTTAAAATTAGACAAACCTATGCTCCAGAAAAAGACATCTGGATGTAAAAAAAGTTTATCAGTGGAGTCTGTCCTCAGCTTGTAGCATGAATGTTAGAAGCCACCTTGGTGATAAACCTCAGTGCAGGGCACTCCTCCTCCATGTGAGAGCATTTGAGATGAGAGAAGAGGTTTTGGCCCACATGGTAAGAAAAGCTCTTAGATGAGTACATCCTGATGCTTATCCAGCATAGTTAGGCAGATAAGAATTACTGATCCAGTCAGCCTCTGGCACAATAACGTGCACATTTAGCCAATTCATGCAAATGCTGTATTATATTATCTTGGCACTTCCTCAGCACTGGTTCCCCAGAGAGAAAACTCTGTTCCATGGTGACACCAGCTGAACCTCAAGTGTGATGGAAGCCTCAAAAACTACTTAATTTTTAATTTTTCTGAAAACCAGACTGCCATCAATTGTTACACTACAGTTTAAAAAAAAAGCAACAAAAAACCCCCAAAAACCTTAAGAGTGCCATGAATCATAAATCCTAATTTTCACTTTTCTGGGATACAAAGAAGTGAAATATTGTAGATATTTTTTTCTGCTTTATCTCCAGTTCTATTCATCAAAACTTTCTGGGAGAGTTTTAATTTACCAAGAGGACACCCACTTTTTATTGTCCTATGAATGAAAACAGGAGCAATGCATAGGGGTGACAGTATACATTTTGAAATAACCTGTAGGGCATAAACCTGGGATATTTGGTGGCAGATAAGTAGTTTCCATTGTCAATTTCTTTTTTGCCATCGAAAACAAAATTAATGGAATGTACAGTAATTAGAATAGCACTACTCTACAATTTGAAGAAAGTGTAGAAAACTGTGTTCCAGTAGGTAAAAGAAAGTATTAAGGACCAGATTTCCATCAGGTTCCACAATGCAACTGCATTGTATTAGCATCTATATCTATTGCTCTGGACCCAAATGTCACACAGGCACTTTGACCCTTGTCAGCTCGGGCTCTTCTGCTGGACTGTCCGCAAGAAGAGTTTCCAAGAGGACACAGCTCCATTCAAGCTCTGGAAACAAATGTGATGAACACTTCTAAGGCTAGCAGGCAAAGCTGGCATCTGCAAAGCAGCTCACTACGTATTAATGAATCTTGAGCAGCAACAAACAATACTGGGAGATTCAGCACACAAACTGTGTTAGAAGAGAGGCCAGGAAAGCTCGATGTTCTCAGATCAGAGGCAGAAGCCGGGAGGCTCTACCCGAGCTGCAGGCGCTCCTGTAGCTCCACGCTGCAGCGTCAGCACTGGTTATGAGCCAAAGGCCTTCAGGCCTCCTTGTTGCCTGGAGGATATAAATGAAAGTCAGCAAGTGAAAAGGTGCAAGAAGTGCAAAATTGCATCATGTCTTTCCAAACTGTGCTTGTGAAGAAAATGAGACTCATTTCTTTCCATGCTATATTGAGATAATTTTTATTTTCCTTGGTTT
This sequence comes from Emberiza elegans, assembly GCA_024865655.1. Classification (NCBI taxonomy): domain Eukaryota; kingdom Metazoa; phylum Chordata; class Aves; order Passeriformes; family Fringillidae; genus Emberiza; species Emberiza elegans. The sequence goes on along the minus strand of JALJVW010002597.1, from coordinate 17,554,341 downwards.
ATGCATGTTCTTTAGTTCAATTTTAGTTCAATTTTCTTGTGTGTGTTCTTTACAGTACCTTTGGGATGCCTGAGGTGATTTATAAATATGTGTAGAGACCAGGTGCACTGCCAGATGTTTATGTCCCTTTACAACAAGGCTTCACCATCCCTTCCAATGGAATTCATGTCTTTTATTATTTTTTCTAATAGAGGATCAACTGGACTATTGGGTATTCATGAGTTTTCCCTCTGAAGGTTTTTTTCCTTGATTCACTCTCTATCATCTTGTTTCTATATTTATCATAATGCTAAGTCTTTAAACCTCTCTAAGTACTTTTAAAAAAATTAGAGTTCCTTTCACATTAAAAAAATCCCAGACAAATGTCAACAGTTCCAGGTTTAAATCAATAAAGCCTTACTCACTGCCAAAAAAGATTTTTAATCTTAAAGTGTTACCTTCACTCACTTTTTCTCTGTTTCTCTTCATCTTCTACTTAGAAACACTAAAAAAAGAGGTTTGTTATAATAGCTGTATAAATGGTAATTGCAGATCACTCTCTTAACTGTAGTAAGAAATAACCTGTAGCCCCAGGGTGAACCAATCTACACAAAACAGACAAAGCAATTTGCTGGAGGTCATATAACCAAATGACAGAATGGAAAAGAGAGTGCAACCTGATTTAATTAGGAGTCAGTGTTGTAAATACTAGATGAGGGGCAGTAAATTTTTTCTCAGTACATCTTAAAACCTAAGGAGGCAAGTTCTTGTATATGAGGAGGAAATAATAAATTAACAGAAAGTACAAACAAATTAAATTAAATTTTGTTTAATGCTTATTTTTAAATTTCAGGTCCTGTGTAAGTCTGTAAGGATCTGAGAAAGTCCATTTGCTAAATGTCCTCTTTAGCAAATAAAATCTTTGATTTTTTTCACATTAAGCAGACTCATTTTCCAAAGAGTTTTGTGTTACGAAAATGCCTAAATTGCCTCCCTCAGTAAAGCTGTACTTGCATAAGTAAATATTCACAAACGGAGGTCTTACTAACCAACCCAGAGCAGCTGGTGAGATGGCTTACTTGAGGAAGCAAGAGGCAGCATGAAGTGTAGAGATCTAGGACAACACAGTTAATGTAATCATCTCAGGCACAGTCAGTGACAGTTTAAATATATATAACTGCATAAGTTATTTGTATATTTAACATTATAAAAACCTAAACAAGCTAAACTTTAGAACAATTTTTCAAAGTATTTCCTGTTAAAGTACTTTCAACACTTAGTTTAGCAATCAAAAGGAAAAGCAGTTTAGTAGCTATAGGGATGATGTTCAAGAAATGACAGGCAGCAGGGAATATAGTACTGATTTTTCTCAGATGAAGTGATTATTACCACTGAGGAAACAATCAGGAAACATGAAGAGTCAGCATCTTAGCTGCTGTATCCTGAAGACAAGGACAAAATCCTATCAAGTTCCAGCTATAATGAAATATGGAACAGGGTGCCAATGGAAAAAATACCCAAAGTCTTAATGATGGCATTGTATCAGCATCTAAGAGAGACTGAAAGTTAATAATTTAAAAATTCCACACCTAGTGTGAGCAATTAGTTCACTGAAGGATGGAGTGAAAAGTGTTTTCTTTTGTACATATATATATTTTATATTTTCATGTATGTATGCAATGCTTGCAGCATATGGCCACCTAGATGCTAGCTGCTGTGTTATATACATAGCAGTGCTGTCAGAGCAATTAGGCACAGCTAGAATTCAGTCTGTTTCTTTGTAACAGTTTCATATTACTGAAGAGACAAAGTACATGGTTTTCAGCTTTTACAGCTACTCAATCAATTTTGGTTGTTAATACTCAACTGAGTTCTTTCTCTTTAAACTCCAAGGCTCTGGTGGTGAACCTCCTTCTCTTTAAAATACTTCCCTATATTACCTCTTTACCTGAAACCGAAGGGGAGATGGGGAAATACCCAGATCTCCTTGGATTAGTCCCTTGCTAAGGAAGACCTTAGCCCTTCCAACCTGGCCTCCAGTGCCCTATCCTAACCCGCCATTAAGCCGTGGTATTCTCCAAAGCCGCTGACCTCAATCTGCCTGTGAGCCACCATGAGGTCTGGAGAGCTCTCTCCCCCTCGGGCACCAGCCTGCCCAGAGCTGCCCAGCGCAGACCTGGGCACACACACACATCCCAAACGATGCCAACCTGCTGGCACCGCTCCTCGCAATCTGCCCGGCCAGGGCGGGAAGCACAGAAAGCACCCACAGGAATTCAGCGCTTGAGGTGGGAGCTCAGTGCAGAGCCCTTCCTTGGAAGAGAGAAGGCAAAGCACTTGCACTCTTGTTATGAATTCACAGCTGGCTGGTGCCAATCAAGGAGAGTGGCTAGGACACAAACCACAGAATTGCAAACATAAATATTTGCTCTTGCATCTAAAGTGCCCCAGCCAAACTGGGCACACCCCTGAGATTTTGCTTTAGGAGTTTTACACAATGGTATGATATGAATCACCTAATTACCCACGGGTGCTTATTTCTAATTATCCAATCATAAATGTGGCAGGGCAAAGCTACTCTATTTTTGTACATCTCCCAGCAGCATCCATCAGCATCCTTTGGATTTATGCTAATCCAGATGTTCCTGCATTCAACTTCTGCAAAGTTATCGAGGATCAGCAACTTAGTTTCTCTTAGATACGGATCCCTTGGTGAATTTCGGCAAAAAGTTTCCTTATCTTAGCCGACTGTGTGTTCTTAGTAGGGGCAGATGACGCCTCTTGGGTCTTGAGAGAACACTGCAATACGGACCATATATACCTAGCACAGGTACATAACCACGCACAATACACCAACAATGCTCCTGCCCCTGATGGCTGCATGGTCTCAGCACTTTACGGCACGCCGCCCGGCCCCGCGACAGCCCAGCAGCGCCCAGCCGGCAGGACAGGGCTGCAGGAGCACTCGAGGACCCGAGAGCCCTGAAGGAAGCGGGAGCAGACCCGCCACAGGACCCGGCACCGCTGCCGCCCGGGCCGCGCCGCACCTGCCGCCGTCCCGCCATGCACCGCGCCGCCGCCGCCGCCCCGCCCCCCCCGCCGGCCCCGCCCCGCGCCGCTCGCCCCGCCCCGGCCCCGCGCGGCCCCGCCTCCTTCCGCCTCGGCTCCCCGCCGGGTCACGCCCCCGTGCCTGTCCGCGCGCCGCGATTGGCGGCGCCGCCGGCCTTCCCGGCCACCCTGCTCCAATCGGCGGCCGCCGCGGCCCGTCAGTCAGCGGCGGGGCGCCGCGGCGGTTGGCGGCGGCGGCGGCGCGGGCGGGCCGCGCTGTCAGTCAGGAGCGGAGTCCGAAGTGGGGAGCGGGAGGGAGGGGGCGAACATCTGTCTGCCGCAGCCGGGCCCGGCTGTGCCGCCGCCGCCGCCGCGCGAGCGCCCCGCGCCCCGCCCGCCCCGGCCCCGCCCGCCCCGCGCCCCGCCGGTGCCATGGGGAGCCGCTGAGCGCGGGGCCCGCTTCGCTCCGCCGGCTGCCCCGCTCGCTCCTCAGCCGCCGGCAGGGGGGAGCCCGGGGGGGGCGGCGGCCAGCGGGCGCGGGGGGCGGGCGGGGGGCGAGGCGCGATCCCGGAGCGGCAAGTGAGCGAAGAGGAGCCGGCGGGCGGCGGCGGGAGCGCGGGGACTTCGGGCCGCCGCGCAGTGTGAGTCCCGCTGCCCCCATCCCCACACACCCGCCGCGCCGGGGCCGGGGCGCTGCGGCCCCGCGGGGCGGGCGGAGTTGGCGGCGGGTCCGGCCGGGGGTGGGCGGAGGGGCGGGGGCAGCGCTCCTCGGGCGGTGGGACCGGCCGCCCCGGCGACGCTCCCGGTTACTTTTCTTTTGTTGCCGCCGTGACCCGGGGGCGGCTTTTCCTGCGCGCCGGGCAGCTGCTTCCTTCCCCGCGGGGCGGCTGCCGGCGCGCCCGGCCACGGCCCGGCCGCGGGCGGGGGCGGCGCTGCCCGCGGGACCGGGGCCCCGGACGGGAGTGTCGGGCCGGGGGGACACACACGGCCCCGGCCAAAAGTTGCCGCCGCCCGGCGGGGCTGGCGGGGCCGGGCCCGCCGGGAAGTTGCTGCGCGCCGCCGCCGCCTCCCCTCCCGTCCCGTCCCGTCCCGTCCCGGGGGCGGCGGGCTGTCCCCGCCCGGCGGCGGGCAGGTGACCCGCCCCGCTGGGTGCACGCGTGAGGGTCACCGGGGGGGGCCGGCGCGGCTCGGGGCTCCCGCTCGGGCGGGGGGGCCGCTCGGAGCCCGCGGGGCCGGGGATCCGCGTCCGGACGCCGCCGCGGTCAAATAGCCGGGCAGCCCCGGCCCCCCGGGGGAAGCGCGGTGCAGGAGCCGAGCCGAGCGCTCGCAGCAGTGCCCCGGCCAGGGGAGCTGCTCGGCGGCTCGAAAGGAGCCGGAGTTGGTGCTCGGTGTCACTTGCGCTGCCTTAAACGCTGGAACCGAAAGGACCGGCGGCGGAGCGGGGAGCAGTGAGGTAGTGAATAGGTCCGGTTAATTTCTGCTTTCAAATGAACCCCTGGGCTCAGTAAAACCCCGAGCCGGTGTGGCTTTCTGGGGTAACCCCGTGGCTGGGGTACTCTGTCAGCACGTAAAGCGGACCTCCAAGTTAAGGCAGAAGTGTTGCTATGCTGCACATACAGTAAAGCCCCATATGTTTAGGATTTTCTTTTTTTTTTCCCTCTCTGTTAGAAAGTTTGAAAAAAAGAGACTTTGAAGTATTTTGTTTATACTAACAGAAGAGAAAAGTTCTCCTAAGAAAAAGCTGGTGGCAGGAGTGTAGAGGAGTAGCATATGGCATTAAAAGGAGCACAGCTGGAGGTAGCATTTCCATCTGAACATGATGTCAGAGCAGCTGACAGCCTGCCATCCCTCAGCCTTTTATTCTAACACACAGACAGGGAGTTAGTGTGTGCAGATCTGTGTGTGGAGAAGGTATCTCATTCCTCTCTAACATCATCTCCACTTTGCATCTGTCTCTCCTAGTCTGCTTTTTTTCCACCGATCTAACAGACCTGGAGCCAGCAAGACTCAGAGGAAAGGACTTAATCAGGTTTATGTGTACTAAAGGTAGGAGTAGCAATAGATTAGATACAGCATATTTCTGTTTTGGTGTGTTGTTTATTGAATTTTAGAAAAAAAAATCACATTACTTTTCTAACCAAGTTTAGAGGTAATATATGAAATTGAGTATTAAATAGATAAGTGGACTTAGTCAAAAGGCTTGTACTACAGTTGGAGAGTATCAGTTCTTGGGCACATTGTTAGCATTAACTTTAATGCATATTGTGGGAATGTCTTGGTTTGGAAGAAGGAGAGAGCAAGTTCATCCTGAATTTTTGAGACCAAAACTGCAATGGATTTAGTGGCAAGCCTAAAGAGAGTTTTGCTTTATGTTCTTGTCTTGCATCTTTTAAATTACTTTTCAGGGGTTTTAATGAAATATACAAGAGTGTGCATTTTTACAAAAGGACCTTCCTGGCTAAAACGTGTTTGTAGGGAAGTCTTTCTTTACATGGTTAAATATCCAGTAGCTCAGAAATGTAGTAGCATACAGCTGTAGTGCTTCTGAAAGATAGAAATCAGTTATGTGTTTAAAAACTTTTGTACCCGAGAGAATGGCTTGACTGGTTTCCTCTTTTCTTCCTTGCATGTAGCTTTTGAAATCTTTTATTTAGTGTAACAATAATTATTTGAAGGAGTTTTTGTATTTGCGACTAATTTAGAACTTGTAGATTTGAGCTGCCTGAATTGGCCAGACAGCTGTAATCGCACTCCTCTATTCTTAATCTCTTTATCTGGGCAGCAGCTGCCATATGGCCACAGTCAGCTGGATCAGATGTTTATAAGCTTCCTTCTTCGTCCCTCTCTGTCCTTTCAGCCTCCTAATTTGATCACAGCTACCTTGTGAGCTGCCCTCCAATCTTTATTTTTAGCCCTCTTAAGGATTAGGATTGATGTTGGCTGTGGGGCACTTAAAGTGATTGTATTGTAAATCTTCATGCTTTACTCTAGCAATGGTATTTTACAGAATATAGTAGGGGTTGTGTTGTAAGTTTTAGTACATCTTGGTTTGCAAGGGATGAGGGTTTTTCAATAATATCTGCCAGCCTGGAGAGTCACGATCTGCTCAGATGGTTTGGGAGACCATTGCTATCAATCACAGAAGAATAGATTAACTTAGGTTTTTAAAAGATTTTACTTTCAATTTGATTTTTGGCTTCTTTACTTCTTTTTTAAGTTTATTTTGTCTCTATCATCAAGGAAGGCAAATAAAAATCACTTGGGTAAGAACAGTACTTGGGATACTCTTTCTAAACGTGGACACACGCTCACGTTGAATGGTTGAATGACTTTTTTTTTTTTTTTTTTTTAAAGCTTAGTACTGCAAACTCTGCCTGGTGTGGGAGGGGAGGGAAATTTCTGTCCTTCTGCACTGGGGAAGTGGTGCTCGTTGGCGTTTTGGTTGTTAGCTTTCTTTTGTATATTCTGCATGTTGGCAAAAAATATTCATGTTCTATTGTACAGTGTGGAAAAGATTTGAAACCTTAAAAAACTTGTACTTACTACAAGAAGAAAGCCACATGAACTAAATTGGTAAAAATGTCCATTTTTGCTGTTGATATAAATTGATACATGTAAATAATTTTTGTAGTTTATGAATGTTAGACTTGGGTATACAGATTTGGGTATACTAATATTTTTCATGTGAGAACCTCTCCTCTTACTACAATTTGACTTTAAAAAGAAGGCAGATGATCTGGTGCATTTTTTCTGCTGCTTCCGTGATCTCTGAAACTTAGTGTTTAAAAAAAAAATTTTTTTTTTTTTTTTTTTTTTTGAGGGAGGGGGGTTTGCCCTCTTAGGGACTCAATCTGGAGGAAGTTCTCTAAAACAAAAAACCAAACTGTTGAACAGATTTTATGAACAGCAGTGATACTTTAAAAAAAAATTGCAGATGTACCTATGCGCTCACTAGACCGGCTTATTTAGCACAGAAAGGAAATCATAACTGTAGTGGTCAGTCAGGGAAGGAGTTGCCATCGTACATTTGTGTTAAATAATCTTTGCGTGGTTGTCAGTACCAGAATTTCGGCAATACAAATACCGGGTTTTTAGAGTGGAATTACTTGGATTTATAAGTTCTGTGATTCTGACCTACATTTAATTTTTAAAAATTTTGTTGCTTATAGGTTATGAAGACAGTATGGAGTTTCCTGACCACAGTAGACATTTGCTACAGTGTCTGAGTGAGCAGAGACATCAGGGTTTTCTTTGTGATTGCACTGTTCTGGTAGGAGATGCCCAGTTCCGAGCGCACAGAGCTGTACTGGCTTCATGCAGCATGTATTTCCACCTCTTTTACAAGGACCAGCTGGACAAAAGGGACATTGTTCATCTGAACAGCGACATTGTTACAGCCCCAGCTTTCGCTCTCCTGCTTGAATTCATGTACGAAGGAAAGCTCCAGTTCAAAGACTTGCCCATTGAAGACGTGCTAGCAGCTGCCAGTTATCTCCACATGTATGACATTGTCAAAGTCTGCAAAAAGAAGCTGAAAGAGAAAGCAACCACGGAGGCAGACAGTACAAAAAAGGAGGAAGACGCCTCAAGTTGTTCAGACAAAGTGGAGAGCCTCTCCGACGGCAGCAGCCACATGCCAGGAGACTTGCCCAGCGATGAAGATGACGGAGAAGATGAAAAATTGAACATCCTGCCTAGCAAAAGGGACTTGGCGGCTGAGCCTGGGAACATGTGGATGAGATTGCCCTCAGACTCAGCAGGCATTCCCCAGACTGGCGGAGAGGCAGAGACGCACACAGCAGCAGCTGGAAAAACAGTAGCCAGCCCCTGCAGCTCAACAGAGTCTTTGTCCCAGAGGTCTGTCACCTCCGTGAGGGATTCAGCAGATGTTGACTGCGTGCTGGACCTGTCTGTCAAGTCCAGCCTTTCAGGAGTTGAAAATTTGAACAGTTCTTATTTCTCTTCGCAGGACATGCTTAGAAACAGCCTGGTTCAGGTGAAGGTGGAAAAAGAGGCTTCCTGTGATGAGAGTGATGTTGGCACTAATGACTATGATATGGAACATAGCACTGTGAAAGAAAGTGTGAGCACTAATAACAGGGTACAGTACGAGCCGGCCCACCTGGCTCCGATGAGGGAAGATTCGGTCTTGAGGGAGCTAGATAGAGAGGACAAGGCAAGCGATGACGAAATGATAACTCCAGAGAATGAGAGAGTCCAGGTGGAAGGAAACATGGACAGCAGCTTGCTCCCTTATGTGTCAAACATACTTAGCCCTGCTGGCCAAATTTTCATGTGTCCTCTCTGCAACAAGGTCTTTCCTAGCCCCCACATCCTGCAAATTCATTTAAGCACGCACTTTCGAGAGCAGGACGGGATCCGCAGCAAGCCTGCTACCGATGTCAATGTCCCGACCTGCTCGTTGTGTGGTAAGACTTTTTCTTGCATGTACACCTTGAAACGTCATGAGAGGACTCATTCAGGTGAAAAGCCCTACACTTGCACCCAGTGTGGGAAGAGCTTCCAGTACTCCCACAACCTGAGCCGCCACGCAGTGGTTCACACGCGGGAGAAGCCTCATGCTTGTAAGTGGTGTGAACGCAGGTTCACACAGTCCGGAGACCTTTACAGACACATTCGGAAGTTTCACTGTGAGTTGGTGAACTCATTGTCTGTCAAAAGCGAAGCACTGAGCTTACCTACTGTCAGAGACTGGACCTTAGAAGATAGCTCACAAGAACTTTGGAAATAAAATTTTTATATATATAAATAATATATATATAAATCTATATAGTTGTGGTACAGTCTAAAAGCAATCTTGTTTCCTTGAACTGAAAGTTTGGCTATTAGCTTGTTTTTGCACTTTAAGGCAGCATGAATATTTCACTAATTTAGCACTCCAGTAAAAATGAATTGTAGAGGTAATCCGACAAAGTAACTAATTGCGGAGCGTATTTTCCTCCCTTTTTGGAATAGAAGCCAGCGGATACTTTACTTCTAAGGAATCTCCAATTGACAAAATTTGGACGTGGCTTTATTCTCCCCAAAACACTGCGTTCTTTTAAACTCTTGATCTTTTTCCCCTCTTAAAATCTGAATGTAGAAATCTCTCCCAATTTTGTCAGTTCCTTTACATTTCTATAATTGCATGAGTCCTTTCTAGCTGTTGGAAACCTGAATGCTTTTAGACCCAAATGGAAAATTTCTGAAATGCTGGATTATCTATTTTTAAACAAGCGGTTGACTTAAAACTTATTATGGCAACTTCTGGATTTCTGACAGTTCCCACTGGAAAAAAAAAACCACAAAAAAAACCAACACAAAAACATAAAACAAAAACCCTGAGAGTACACTGGGATCACTGGGACTCTGTCTTACGTGAAGGTTTGCTTGGGATGAAAAAGGATATTGCAGCTTCAGCAGTGATGAACTGTGTGTTTAAAAAATGTGAATTACTGTTATTGTATACTGTAATTGATTACATGGGCCGGGGGGAGGTATCAAAGAACTTGGCAGGTTGTGTTGATGCTCTTAGTTGAGTCTTGAAAAGTAAATATTAACGCTACAGAAATGCATGATTTTCAGTATATTTTTGTCTTTGTTTGCATTGTATAACTTTAACGAGTGAGTTGAAAATTATTTAATTTCCTTAGGAAAAAAACCTGACACCGTTGAAAATGCCAGTGTTATAAAGACGAGAAATGCACTGTTTTTATTTTATCTAATTTAAATTTACTTTCCCACTGTCTTTAAGTTGAGAAGAACTTAAGCTACGAGTTGCCGATTTAGCTACGTTAACAAGGAGAAAAAAATTGAATGTTTACAACCAGGCTTCGAGATTTGCATGTGCGGTGTGCATTTACTAACCCCAGACCCCTTCTAATTGCACAGACCCCACGCCAGCTCCAACTGAGGTGCGTCCATTTCCCCAGATGAGCATTTGTAGGATTCCTGCTGCACCACTCCACCACAATAGGTCGTTCTTTTTTTTTTCCCCCCCGTTGAAAAGAGGCTGTGGACTGAAAAAAAAAGCAAAAAAAGCCCCGGGCTGAAAGGCCTGGGCAGGCCTGAGTGACAGGGGGGGCCGGGGGGGCCGGGGAAGGACTATGCGTATCCAAGCAGCAGAGACTGCAGCCTGACGTGTGGTTTTAATGACCAACACGCAGGTCAAAAGCATTTTGCACAGTGTTTGTTTTCCTGTCTTGCACTTACAAATAAGGTCTATGGGAGTAGCATGGAAAACGTTTGCTGTTTTTTCCTTTTTTTTTTCTCCTTTTTTTTTTTCTCTGCTTTTGTTTAAAATTTGATCGCCTTAACTACTGTAAACATAGCCTATTTTTGTGCTTAAGATACTGAATGGAAAACTCCATTGTGTATTGCTGGACTGTTTTGGAAATATTTGGTCAAATGTGTGTTAATTTGGCTGTAATGGCATTTAAAACAAAAAAAAAAAGCTGTGAAAATGGCCTTGGAGCGTTATCTTTAGTTACTTGAATAGTTTCTAGGTTTAAAACTACATTCTTTTCTTAAGTTAGAAAAGACAATCAGTGTCTGAGGAAAATGGACTTTCTCTTGGATTTTTTTGTGGTCCTCGTGAGTGATTGCTTTTTTCCTTTCCTTAGTTTCACATTCTTCTTTTGTTCTAAAACTTAGACTGACATCTAGCTTTGACAATCATAGTATGTTTTATTTTCCTGAGGAGGGAATAACTTATAATGCTGTTTAGTTTTGTACTATTGGTGTGTTGGTGAATTTTTAAACTGTGTGCTAACTGCAATAAATTATATGAACTGAGAAATCAATTCCCTTGTCTTTTTTCCCTCTTTTAAATTATAGTTATGGAGTATTTTTTATATTGTGTAACTTTATTACTTTTGTACAGACTTCTATTGCTAACTGTGTATGGAATATGTTTTCAGTATGCTTTTGGGCACTTTGTTGCTACCATGCATATTTACATCTCACTTAACATTTTAAAAAATTAAATGCTTGTGTTTTGAAAGCATTTCTCTGTGTGCAGCTCTTGATCATTCTGTAGAGGTATTTTTTAATAGTACTTTTTGCTTCCCCAAAGACTTTTGCAGAAGCAATCTATTGAATTGCAGAAATTTTACTGCCATGCAAATATCTGTGCAGGCACACAATTCCCTTTGTAGGCTTAATTTCACTCCAAGGAGCTCTCTTGGGCTCACTCTCTTGATATATCAGTCTCTGTGACTGTAGAACAGTAGAGCAGAAGGCAACAACTTAATCTGAAGCATTGGCTGGGTGCTGACTGGCTGTCAGGGTTACAGTAGGCAGTCAAAATGTCCAAACTACTGGTAACGCATCAAAGCTGTCTGGACTACAGAGGAAAATTGAAATAATCCTAAATCCTTTGGGTATTTCTCTTACTGGCTAAATCTTTCTCTAAAAATAAAAAAATACAAGCTTAGCTAAACCTTTGAAAAAGACCTGGTGTAGATGCTTGTTGCAGGATATACCCAGAATTCTTGCTTTAAGCTGCTCTATCCTAGGAACGAGACCAGCGCTGTGGAGCCCAATGGGAATACAAAAGTGGAGCTAAATTACAAGGCTGGAACAGAGACAGCAGGGCCAATTTGATGGGGGGAAAAAATGCCTTAATTTAAACATTTCATTACACTTCTCATCTGCCTAGGTACAACTCAAGTTGTGCAGTGACCAAGTGAATCTCGGTGCCTAAGCCATTCTGCTTATCTTCCTACATCGGCGATAATTTGCATGTAGCCAAAATGAACTTTTTCACTGTTTTATTCTTTATAACAATTTTCAATCACCCTTTGCTGTGTTTGCGGTGAGGGTTTTTTGTGTTATTACGAGATATTTTGAGAACATTTTCTTCTGTTAATTAGCATCTCTAGTCGCATAGAATTCCTTGTTTTCTAGCAGCAGACCTTTTCTGTAGGCTTTCAGAAGGTAGAATATTATGTGTAGTTAAGATGGGTTTAAGTATCGTCAAGACTGAAAGATGGCTAATATTGCAGTGCTGAAATCTGTGCAGCTGATGAGCTTTGGCTATGGCTCCAGGCAGATTCACCATTTGTTCTCCAACATTAAGATTTTCAAGGATTGTAGATTCCCAAATAAAACTAGACTTAGAAGGAGTCTTTCTTCAGAAGGGAATGGAAAACATAACTTAGGTGTTAGTGACAAAATAATTGAATATTCTTTATACTTTGGTTTATCTAGAGGTGGTTTGTACGTGTGTAGCACACACTTGTGGCCGTCCAAGTGTTTCTTCAATGAAAAGATGAAATGTACTCCCGTGTGTTGCTTCTTGCCACAGCGTTTAATGTACTGACTTACCTAAATAGCTGTAGCATTTTTCTTCTTTCCTCCTTTTTTCTTTTAATACTGTCCCTAGATCATGAAGCATGAATAAGCATTTTATTTGGCTGGAGGATATTGTGATAACAAAATCCTCACCGTTTGTGTTGCCATGATGGTTGAAGGCAAGGTGCGGGAATGGAGCTACGCTCTAAACTTCACGGGTTCAGACAACTTTCTCTGACTGTTAATAGTCATCGCTTTTTAACTGTGAGTACTTCTAGACTGACTCACAGGGAAAATACTAAATATATAATTTGGCTATTTTTTTTAAATCACTGCCCATAACAGCTGAATATTCTTTTAGTTATGAGTGTTTGCTCTAAACTGAAGCTTAGGGGTTTGGTGGGACAGAGACTTTTGAACCAGGCACAGCGTTCTACAGACCATCTAATTACTGAGATCTGTGTGTATTAGGTGCAATTTGAAAAACTTGGTAGGAGTTTAAAACAAAACTTTCTGGCCGAGGAAGGGAAGGGCTCCTCGTTGTTTTTCCTGCTCTCCTGCTTTAGGGTAAAAATGAGCACCAAACAATCGCATGTACTTCTGTTGACCCTAAATGAAGCCAGTATACTCCCTCAAAACTTGCATTGCCTTGTTGGAAGCCTCAGTAAAATTTTAAAATTAATTTGCAAAGCTACAGATTCCCTTTTGCCCCGTGCTGGCTCACCTGCTCAGGCAGGGCACTGCTGTTCTCTGTCCTTGCGACAGTGTAACTCTGCTTTCCCTTCTACAGATAATAGAGCAAGTGATTTGGCAGTGGACTGAATGCCTCCTGCCTCCCCCAGCTGAATCTGCAATAATCAATTGCCCTAGCTTTTTTATTGATTCCTAATAAGCATAAAAAACTTCAAAAATACATTTTTCTAGTGTACTCAAAAATGAAACTCTGAGCCCACTGTTTTATGATCAGCGATGCTGCAGCAATTTGTAGCTGAGGCAAACTTTGAAGGGGAGAAAATTACCTGCTCCCTCCCCCTCACTTTAAAGCAATGCAAATTCCTACAGAATGAAGGTAAAATATGTTTCAATCCTGCAAAAAATACCCTAAAATTAGAAAACTCTTGATAAAATGTTGTCATATAATTCTCTGTGGCCAGATTCTCAAACTTATACATTATTAACACTCTTTGTCCATGTGATTTCCAAACTGAAATATATCCAAAGTATGGGCTTTTATTAAAGATATCTAACCAAAGCATTAAGGTTTTCTTACTGGCACAGTAAATGTGAATTTTAACAGAATTTTCTTGTATTTTTAAAGGGAGGAAAAAACAATGCATAAATATTTTGGACTCTTCAAAAATATTCTGCTTCAGGAGTCCTGTGAAAATTTTCTAACTCTTCATTCAGATTTTAATCGTGTCATTAAGTGTAGTGATTTTGGTAGTAAAAAATATTTTCTAGATGGTAAGAGAGGAGCCGATCCTTTATTTGTATGAGTGTTTTTGAACTGAAGATGGAAAAGTTCCCTTTTGCTGGCAAATGTGGACAAACAGAAGAGTCCTGCTTCTTGAAATCTACAGTCAGCAGCTCCTGCTAGCATGATAAAATTCAGCTAAACCTGTGAATGGGTCTTACCAAAGAGAAATGGTCCTTTTTGGAAAGGTTATCCATTTTGTTCTCGTAGGCTAAAAAGGAAGTGTTACTTTTAATCGTCAAAGTGAAATGCTCTTGGTGCAAATAATCGGCAGCTTACGTGGCGCTGCCGGAGCAGGAGAGGGGTGAGCCTTCTGCACAGCCAGGCAGCAGGAAAGCCAAAGGTGCTACAGGCTGAACTCTGGAAGGGATGGCAAATGCTGCAGAGGTTTCCAGTAACAGAGATGTTTGCAAAAAAGAAGAAAAACAACCCAAATATAATTCTTGTTTTCAAAAATAATCCATGTTTGAGCCGGAGTATTTCTCTTACATTGGACCTTCTTGGGTTAGTCAATTTTTCTTGCTAACTGAACTCGTTTAAGTTGTCTGCTTATTATCCTCAGGTTCATTCTGCTTTAATTCAGTTTCTTGCTTTCAGGCTTGTTTTCCTTAGAAGACAGTTGTTCCACTAATACACCGTCCTCTTCCTGCAGAATGGACACAGTTTTCATTCTTGATAACTCCTTAACATCAACCATTTGTGGCAGGGGGACACAAGTCCTCAATCCTGTGTAAAACTGTCCCTCACCGTGACAGACTTCATGCCTCTCCTGTACCGCAGCTGTTATCGGGAGGCCAAATTTTCTTTTCTTTTTGAGACATTACAACCTGGCTTTAGCAAGGTTTTGCTTGGGGCTGCAAAGGAGAAGGAAGGTATGCAGTCTACCCTCAGAACTGAAAGTAATGTGTGATTGAGTACTTTAGGGATTGCAGGAAACAAGTAAATGTTTGAATGCAAAATACAGCTGGTGAATATTTTTTAGGACATTTTAATGTGCGCTGTTCTTAAACTCACTGTTGTGCTTTAAAATGCATACTAGATATGAACATATGTGTGTGCATGAGAGGATGTAGTTAAAAATATCTTGCTAATTTTTATCTAGGTGTGCATCAAAATCATAGCCTGAGTAATTCCTTAAAGATCTTTAGAAGACCTTAGTGTTCATACATAGCAGCCAACACAACGGGGTCTTGTGCAACCTTGCTTGTGATTCCTGCAGTTATCAGTGCTAATCTGAGCACCAAGAAGGATTTTTTTATGCCACGTCCAGAACATGCCAGATAGGGATTTACACAGCACATCCCCAGCCATAACAACCCAGTGCATGAAACCCAGCTTTAAATTAGTAAAATATTTAAAGAGCAAGTTACATGTACATCATGACTTCCGAAAGGATTTAGCTGGTAAAGCAATATGTTACTGCCTCAGTACTACAGGAGGTATATTAAAAGGCTTAACTGTCTCAAAACAGCTCCACGGCATGGTATACACGGTATCTGGATGTAAATCTAGATAGGGATTTAAATATTTCTTTCACAACCTTCCGAAAATACAGTTTTGTTAAGTCTTATTTATATCTATTAAGAAAATAAAAACTAGTCTCGATGCTTTTATGTGCTTTTGTCAAATAGTCTTCAATTTTAGCATTAAAGCTACTTTTTTTAAACTTTTGGATGTGTTCCCAATATACATTTTACAATTTTTTTTTGCCATTTTAAAAATGTACTTTATCTATAAATAAAACTCCTTGAAACTGATAGAGATTTATCATACAAGATATAATTTATTTTCAACTACATTTGCCATGTATTCACACTTAGTGAGGATTCATGTTGAGATAATTTTGGAAATTCATACCAAGATAAAAAATATAGTTAAAGTCTTAATGAAACATATTCTGTCTTCATAGGCTATAGCTACCAGGTCTTAATTTTCCATAGCTTATTCTCTCTTTTTTAAAGTAGTTTGACTGGCACCATATATCCAAAATATGATTTCTGTTCATAGATGATTTTCAGGCTTAAATACATGACAGCTTGAAAACACTATAAATACCAGTATTTCGTTATTTTCAAATGACTGAGTGACTTTTAAGAAAAATCTGTGGTTTAAAAGCTGAGACTAACTAGGCAATTCTTAATTTTTGTAGAAATGAAGAGTTGTTCATCTCTGTATTAATTATGAGGATATAATTTAATGAACACAGGAACACTGGGCTCCCTGTTGACAGACAGACCAACATACCACTGTAAGTGTTGGATAACTCATTGCAACATACTTCCGAGGTTTTCTCAAGACTGCTACTCAGTACTTAAAAGGAAAGGCTCCTGAAGCACAAGATGAACCCGAAGTTGTGTTTTGCCCAATTTATTGTGATAAACATAAATTATTTTACTTTTCGTTAATGATTGGAAAAGTCTCGCAAAAACAAAACTTTTTTTTAAAAAGTGAGGAAACAAGTGGTGTGTAGCAGTGTTTCACTCAGGAAATTTGTTATTCTTAGGCTAAATTTGGATCAAGAAACCCATGCATTTTAAAATCTCAGCAAAGAAACCTTTTATGCCCATAGCCAGTAGTTAAAAATGAGACTAGATCAAGCCTTTTTCTTTTTTTTTCCTTAAGACTGCTAATTTTAATGTGCTCCATTATTCTCTCTAGTCTATAACACGAAGTTTGCAGCGTGAAAGCAAAGGTGGGATTCCTGCTGAGCAGAGAAAGTCCAGCAGAGACGGGTTCACCTTGCAGCCTGAGGCTGTTGTGTCGGGGTGAGGGCATGAGGCAGACACTGGGGTCGTTTGTGGGGCCGAGCCAGGCGGTTTCCTGCTCCTGCCAGCAAGATGGCCAGGGGATCAGCCGCTTGTGGCAAATGGCATCTTCATCCCCAAACACCAGCAGGTTTGTGGGCACGCTTCTGCCAGAGGGATCGAAAATGCCTGAAGCGTTGCTTCTGGGAAGACGCTGGATAACGTGGATTCAAACAAGGCATTAAAGCAACTGTGCTCACGCTTTCTCAGCAGAGAATGGAGATGGGAGCGCTCCCTGCCTGCCCTGGGCCTGTGGATGTGCAATTCTCAGACGTACTTGATGGTACAACCTGATTTTAAAGGGTTGTACTCTGAACTAGGAATGCTGCTGGATGGTCTGGAGCTGGATACCTGGGTGCGGTACTGCAATGCTATTTAAAAAGAAGTGTGACAAATGTGAGGGTCTGGTGTCCCAGCCGTTCTTCATGGAATGTGAGCCTGAGGGCGAGCGGAGGTGTTAAGATTTGGGACCTACCTGACTGTGAGCTACATATGAGTCACCTTCAAGACAGTGAGTAGATGACTAGCACTCGTCCTAATGTTAGCCTTCTATTTTAGGTTGATGCTCTTCAGATTCAGGGCTCCCCCACATGAAAGCACGACCATTTAGTGGTTTAGGATTTTTTTTTTTTTTTATCAAGAGCCTTTGATAGGTCCTACAGTTGTTCATAGCTGAGCCAGATCCTTTCAGCCCCAAACTGCCTGCATTAATGGCAGGCAAAATTTCACTTTTGGGAATACCCAGCCACTTTGGGTAGCTGTTGTTACCTCCAGAACAGGGTAGGAATATGTCTGGGGCAGGAAAAAATTATTTACAAAAACATCCGTTCACATGTATTGCTAAAATTTAATATTGATGCTCACCTTTTGAAACATCTCCTTTTATTTAGAAGGAGAATGAGCCTGTGCTTTGGACTCTGGTGAGAAGAGAGGCAACATCTGTAAAGAATGGCTTTTTCTTTTCTTTTTTTTTAGAAGAGGGATAAGCACATTGTTAAAAGAATGAAGGAAATTACAGAAAAATGAGGTTTAAGGGAAAGCACATGTTGAAAGACAGAGCACATTAATCAGGCTATGGGAATGGGAGGTATAAAGACTGTTTTCTACACCACTTTGATTCTTATTAAGGACAAAGGCATTATGAGGTTTTTTTTTCTTTTTTTTTTATTCTGGCTCTTAGGAAGGAAGCAATATACCGTGGCAAGGTTGGGAGCCTCACTCGTGGTGCAGTCCTGGAAGATGAAACATTTTTAATTCATCTCAAAGGCTTCTTCCTTTTTTTTTTCACTTTGAACAAAGAAAGGCAAATCTCCTCCTCATAACTTTACAGATGTCAGAATCATGGTTTTGAAGCCCACACTTGAAGTCTCATTGTTGGAGCAGTGCAAGACCCCATCCCTGGAGCAGAGATCCCTGGCTTTCTCCTGCTCTCCTGCTGAATGAGGCATTGGGAGTGGGAAGTCTGTGGCCAGTGTTGCTTGGTTAAATGATGTGGCTAATTCAGAGCCCCTGAATGTATTGAAGAAGGATTAAAAAGAAAAAAAAAAAGAGAATGAAAGTCATCAGTGAAAGTCATGTTTTTCCTGAGGCTGGATGCAAGGTTTGATATTTCAGAGTGTTTTCATCACATCTTCTGTGCTACCTCTCCAGCCCCTTTATGCACCATGTTTGATGCCTGATGTTAGGCTTGGCTCAGCGCCTTTCTGCTGTCGGCAGATCCGATTTGAACGCGTTCTCCCAGAGTTATTTGTTGCTAAGAGAAAACAATTTTCAGGTCCTCTGGAGAACACCAGAGGAGTATGGTTAAATAGAAGTTCATCCCTGGGTTCTGGGCAGAAATTAAGCTAATTATGGAAGTGTTTGTTCCATCACAGATCCTTCTGAGGTACTTGCTGGTCTTCAGTGGGCACTTGCTGCAACCCCTGGTTTCTGTCTACACTATTTATTTAGAAAAATAAGGAAGGGCTAATGACTTCAGCTGTAGCATTTTTCCAGGTTATGTGCATACTCCTGCAACTGCCCCATTTCCTTTCCACCTCCCCAGCCTCATTTTCCC
Source organism: Emberiza elegans (assembly GCA_024865655.1). Taxonomy (NCBI): domain Eukaryota; kingdom Metazoa; phylum Chordata; class Aves; order Passeriformes; family Fringillidae; genus Emberiza; species Emberiza elegans. The sequence goes on along the minus strand of JALJVW010002597.1, from coordinate 17,535,686 downwards.
TGGGAGACCATTTTGCCATCCCGGGCACATGCCGTGAAGGAGGCTTTCTCCCGTTGTGCCGTGTGGAAGCGGGCTGTGAATTTCGGCAGTCGGCAGCGTGGCTGTGAGCGCACAGCCTGGTGCCTGTCAAGCATCTTGTTAGCACAGCATCCACAAGAAAACTACTCTGAGAAATACAGCTGGGGGGTTGGAAATCACTGCAAAATGCCCCCCATTTTTAACCACAGCTCTTGTGCACGACTGATGGGGGGTGGTGAGGAGAAGGAGGGAACACGGAGGGGAGTTTGCTCCTAAAATTGGGGTTTACTTTCCATCGCAGTCGCTTGGAAAGTGCTGCCGCCTGAGCTTGCAGCAGCCACACAGGGCAGCGAGGTCAGCAATGATAGGCAGCTGGCAGGTTCATGGCTCTGTTGCTCTCCTCATGGGGAAGGAGAGGGGAAGCACTCCTGGCCCCAAGGGGTGGCAGCCACGCAGGGAGGTCCCTTCATCACCGCCCTCCCCAGCCTTTTGGTGAAGGGTGAGGATGCTGTGGCACCAGTGCAGGGCGGCCTGACCCCTCAGCGCAGCTGGGCTTTGCCATATCACACTGCACAGTGCATTTCTCCGGGCCATGTGCTGCTCCTGGATGAAGGCTCCCCGTCCACAGCCAGCTCCCAATGACGGGTCCTACCCTACACTTTGGTCAGAGTGAGGGACACAGTGGCCTTCATCTTTTTGTTTACTTGATTTTTGGGGCATACTCTAATATTTTGGAAACTCTTGCCTGACGATGGTCTCGTAGCAATTTCAGTCTCCAGTCGTCCATCTTCCTGGGGCCTCGGCTTGGGCACATTTGCAAGCCAACCAATGCCACAAAAACATCCGAGTGAGATCTATTTTTTCCTTCTCCTTTGTTGCTTAATGGATGACTCAACTTTCTTTTGTGACTGGATAGCTTTAATTTATAGTTTTTAGGCGAGCGATCATTCCTCTCATTATTTTGGGTTAAATATTCTTATTTGTTGATTATTTAATAGTTTGTTTGGATAAAGATGGAAAAAAAAAAAAGCAGCTTGGTGCCATAGACTGAGTCCAAAAGAAATTAACTGCTCTGCTGCACATATTGGAGCAGGGAGTTTGCGGAGAATGCAGCCCCGCTAATGGACTGGCAAACTGATAAAGGCTTTAAAGATTCCATATAACCCCACGCTGCCTCGTTTTATTAATTAACTCTCCTTGCTTTGTAGCGAGGTTGTCCTGGATATGGAATAAATGAGTGAAAGGAATGGCCAGTATACATTAAACATCATTTTACGCTTAGCCTTGTGGAGAATTAGGGTTTGCAAGGGGTTTGGGGTGGATTTTTTTGTTTTCCAAATATCCTTCCTCTGCTGAGGTTTTTCTCTGGGTTGTAGCGATGAATAAGGTGAGGGATCGCACCTGTGACCTCTCGATGTCATCCCACAATGATGGCAAAGGTGTGGCCTGGGGGCACTGGGACGTTCGAGCTCCCACGGCCAGGGGTCTGCACACAACCCACCAGCAGAGGGAACAGAGGGGCTGGGGTACCAGGGAGGTGACTGCAGTTGCTCTGCTGAGGGGAGGACAAGGAGCCACAGCAACCGAGGTGCCGCTCGCAGCAGCGGTGAGCGATCGCTCGCGAACGACAATTGACTTCTCAGTTCTGCATCCTGGGGAACAGGCGCTGTTTCGGTGGACTGCTTTACTTAATCACTGTTTATCTGCAGAACGGCTCCGCTAAGGCATTAAATATTTCCGTTAAATAAAGGTCATTGTGATTTAAGTTTTTTAATGACTCACTAAATATTAAAGCTGGTTTTTCTTCTGCTGCATTAATTTTCTAATATTCCCTCTGTGTGTTTTCTTTTACAGGACATTCAGATTATTGTAAAGCCTGTTAGCCAAAAAGGGGCAATAGATGAGACCAAACTTATTTATTTATTTATTCATTTAAACCACTGTGATTCATGGGACAAAGTTCATTGATGCATCACATCATCCACTCTCTGTCTGGACCAACGCAGGGGTTTTTTGTGTGGTTTTTTTATGGTGTGTTTTTTTTTTTTTTCTAAAACATTACTTCTTGGCAAACTAGATATGCAAATGCCAGAATACACTAAAACCACATTTAATTGGACCCACTTGCCAACTTCTTGAACACAGCTTGGATTATTTCACTGGAGGCTGCTTCTGTTAAAAGATGGGGGAGGAGGAAGTGGCATATTGACAGGGCTTCAGATAATTTTTTTTCCACTAGAAGTACAACGATGCCATGAACCAAGTTTGGAAGTATTTTACTATGTTTAATAATTATTATTATTAAAGGATATTGTAAACATATGCATTTAAGTGGAATGTAATGGGAATACAATCATGTCACTGATTTAGCTTTGGATTAATTTCCAACTTTTTTTTTTTTGAGGGGTAGCTGGCTCCTGCAGTAACTGGAACCTGTGCGGCGCTGTGAAATGCTGGTTTAGAGAGAGGACGTGTATCCTTCTCCCTTGCTAAATGAGCTGATTAACAATATTCATTCCTTTAGGAGATCTGTGAAATTTTCATCTCTCACTAGCAACCAATTAAATATAAACCATCTAACAGGATTAAAATGACAAGGTTTACAGCGTTCCCTGCAATTTCAAGTGTACGTATGGATGCATATGTTATACTTTGGTATTTCAAAGAGAAACAAAAACCTTATTAAATTCCTGCCCCAATAACACCGATTCTCTGAAAGCTGATAGGAGGGGGTTACCGTCTCTTTCGGAGCCCCTTTTGTACGCTGAGGGACACTTGCAAATGTGGGTGAGTTGTGGGGCACCAAAGAGCCGATTTGCTGACGGTGGTGGCAGCCGGGAGCCTGGGTAAGGCACAAACGCTATCGGGGGCTCGGCGCAAACTTCGCCTGTGCCCCGCGGAGTGTATTGCCCCGCGGAGATGGGAGCAGCCCTGGGATGCTGCGGGCGCCCTGCTCGCAGCGATTTGATGGGTGCCCTTTTGGCCCCGGCAATAATTCCGCCTGATGCAGCCGGGCATGAAAGACGCTTTGTCTCCACCTTTCTCCGTACAGGAAGAAAAGCCTCGGCGCAGGCAGGCTGCTGCCCTGGGCTGGGCAGGGATGCTGTCAGCCTCCCTTGCGCCGAACTCCTCACGGTGACGGCAAAGCTCCCCGCTTTTCCCATCGCAGCGCCTGGCTGCCGGCGAGCAGGAGCCACGGCTGCTCCCCTCCGGCGGGGTGCCCTATCCCACCGGGATGGGGCGTGTGGCCAGGCCCTGGCACCGTACCAGGGGCTGAATGAGCAGGAGGAGCGGGAGTCGAAGCAAACAAACAAATATTTCTTGGTGTGTGCAAGTTGTCGGAGATGTTGGTTTTCAGTGTCAGCCTCAGCTTTTTGTGCAACCGCCTCCCAGTCGAGGGTTTTGCACTTCTTTTTATTCCCATTTGTGATTTGGGGCAGCAGATTGGATGTGACGGGGTGAGGTGAGGACAGGAGCAGAGCGGTCCTCGCAGCACAGCACAGGCAGCCGTCGGGGGGGACCCACACCTGCCCCCATCTCCGTTTGCAAGCACTACCTCTCCAAGCAAGGCTCATTCCTGAGGCTAAAACATGGTTTTACTGTCTACGAGGGTTTGGGGGAAAAAAAAAATAATCTCACATAATAGTGGCATTGCAATTAGGGAAGAGGCTTCACTTTAGATAATGAACATCTTTTTAAGGTACTTATGCAATCTGAAAAATCATAGCTGGGCTGGTTGTTCTTTAATTTTGCCATCTACCCAAAGCAAATTTGCAAAAGAGGGGGTTTATTGTCATTAGAGGAATTCTTTCAGCTATCAGAGGAGAGAACAATTTCTTTGTCATTAGCAAAATCCCTGGCTTTCTTTCAGCACATAAACAGTTTACACGATGCAGTTCTAAAATGTGCTTGTCTGTAAGCCTTTGCAGGAGCCTGAATTGTGAACATTTCGGCGTTTGGATGTAAAATCTGGGATCTCAATTTAGCCTTCTGTAAATGCAAGGATGAAGGGCAAAGCACAGATCTGGGCATGAATTTTTAAATTAAGGGTATTCAGTTTCACAGTTTTAGGATGGCACCTATATGCAGTCGACAACCAAGATGTCTGAGCAGCTCACAGTCTGGAGTTTATTCTTAAATAGTCTGTGAGGCCTGGATTGCCTATTGTCCCCCGTACATAAGGTTCGGAGATGCATTGGCCCAGGCTACGCCAGCAAAACTTCTCTGTGCAAACCTGGCAAGCCACAGCATTAGGAAAGGTTTGAAATAGTTTGTGTCCCTTGTCACGGTACCTCTGCTGATTGCAGCCTAATGGGGGCTGCATTTAGAGGGATATAACATTCCTGCCTTGGGTTAGATCGTTACACTCGGGAAGCAGGGTGCTTTTTAAGGATGTCCGAGAAAAAGCCGCTGCCTGCTGCAGTGGGCTGTAACTGTGTTTGGGGGTGGAACTGTGCTGGCGAGCCCTCGCTGGGGCACTCAGAGCCAAAGAGATCAAGTGATCATTGCAAGCCTTGTGGGAAGCCGGTGCCAGGAAAGAGATTGCAGCACAGTCCCTTGCGTTGCCTCTCGGTGTCCCAAGCACTGAACCGTCCTGTCTCTAGTCCTAGCTCTGTTTAAAAACAGTAAAGGGATGGTGCTGAACCAGAGCTTTGTGTTAGAGCTCAATGATCAGCCCCCCAGGAAAGAGATCAAAACCTTTCAATACCATACAAAGCTGTTGTCTGAACATGAAGATGAACCTAGGCCAGTGACTGTGGCAACCTGCAGCCAGTAAAAGCGAAAGCAATTTATTTCAGTTAATAGAGAATTCTTTTTTCTAAAAGAGCAACTGGGTTTCTACCATGGGGCTGGAAAACTGGTGTGTGAGGAAGACTGAAATAATTGATATGAGTAGGATGTTGGGCCAAAATAAGCAGGAAATAAATCCATAGGTGTGCAAAAAGTAAAAAGAGCCAACAGGTAGAGGGTAACAATAATGGAATGATCCAAGGCACATTTTACACCAAAGCAGCATGGAATTCAAGGTGGGTTGCACTGTAGAGTAGCTGGAAGACTAGCACATAGAAAACCTCCTAGGTTTGGATAGTTTTGGTCATATGCAGATCTGAACACTGGGGTGGGTCACAGGGAACAAGCAGAGGGTGATGAATGTGCAGGGACCGCAGTGCAGGGAAGGAACAACCCCTCACAGTTGATGTTACAAGCAAAGGTAGTGAGATGTAACATTTTCCAATGAATTGCGTGATGAAAAAGATGGGAGTGGCCTGTGAGTCAGTGCCCTCTACAACTCCAACACCCTGAATGAGATGGGCACACTCAGTATCGTGAGCAGGAATGTGTCACTGAAATACCTCTGTGGCCCCAGTACGAGCAGTGTCTGACCATGGCACCGCATTATGGGTGCACACAGGCAAAGCCACACTTTGAGCAGTTCAACTTGTTCACCTGTGTGTAACCCTGAAATGCACCAGGTTCAGCAAGAGCTGATTTTCAGCTGAGGATGAGACAGATGTGTTGTTTCTGGCCCAGATGTGCTGACCTGCAGGAAATCCTGAGGGGCCGGAGGTGCCCCATCTGGGGCGGAGCCTGAGCCCACAGCAGGACCCAGGCCACAGCTCTCCTCCCTGCGGGAACCCTTTCTGCAGACCCACACTGCCTCTGCAGCACCCACGGCTCTACAGTGCTGGTTGATGATTAAGTTGCTGTGACCAGCCAAGGAGGGGAGCCTGATGTGCTACCACAGTGTTAGAGATCACAGGAGGAATGAGGTTGGAAGGGGCCTCTGGAATTCAGCTGAACAAATCCCCTGCTCAAGCAGGGCTCCCCAGAGCAGTCTGTGCAGAACCAGGTCCAGATGGCTTTTGAGTATCTCCAGTTGCAAACACCAAGCCAGACAGATGCCATTTTGTATGGCCAGTTTTCCAGAGAGTGTTTGTGCGTGGGACCAGAAATTCCTTACCTGCAGCTACACTGGACATGGAGTTAGTGGACCCAGTAGCAGCAGGGACACCACAGCTGCCCACCTCAGCATCTCCCAGAGCACCCAGCAAGGGGCCACCAAGCGCTCTTCTAACACCACAAAGCAACTACTTTGCACTGCAGAAGTGTGAGGTCTGTGAGGCTGAAGCAGCTCCAGAAACATTTGAAGGCAAAGCAGCTCTTGGATAGGAAGGTGGTATTTTGCAAGGGGCAGTGGCCAGTTTGCCTGCTTTTAAATGAGCTGTGATCAAGGGAAATGGCAAGGCATTTCCAAGTTGCAAACACGTCAGTGTTTATCTTCCTTTTAAAGAGCTGAACAAAGTTGCTGGTTTTAATAAACTTGAGTTTGAATCAAATGAGAAAGCTTGATGTCAAATCTTACTTGAAAGCAATCCTAGCAATCTTTGATTAAGAGGTGGTCAGATAAAATTTGATAAGTCAAAATCTGATCCAGATTTTTTAAAATGCAGGCATATTTCAAAGGCTGGGTCATTACAGAATGTGAGATTTCTGTGAATCAGCATGTTACATGGTCTGATGTATTGAGACTCAAACAAATGTTAGACATATGGAAAGACCTCTATATATAATGAGAGATGTAAAAAACAGAATGACTGTTGAATTTAGAAATAGGGTAAGGAAGAGGGGCACATTAGAGGTATATAAGGCAGTGAATAGCACAGCAGAGATAAGCCAGTGCTTCTGTCCACTCTGTGTGAGACTGTAATTTCTATTTACTGACACATAAGCACTGGAAAATTTTCACCAAGCACAGGTAATATACCACTGTGCCACAAGGTCCCTGCTCTTGGAAGAGTATATAAAGGCTACAGAATCTAGAAAAAATATGTATTTATATAGATAATAAGCTATAAATCATGCTTTAGTAAGTAAGCCAACTAAAGCTTGGGAAAAAATGTCCCCTGTGAGCCATATATTTCCCAAAAATGCCCGAAATGGAATTCTTGTACCTTGCTCTCAAGGACCTGTGGCTGTCAGCACAAGCAGCAGGTGAGACAGGTCATTGATCTGCCCTGTTATCTGAAAAATTACTACATTTTTTTCAGTAGTAACTGCATCCCAGCTGTCCTTCTGCACTTAGAAAGAGCCACTCCAAATGTGGCCCAAGAGAACTGGCTAAGTGAATCCCAGCCCCCAGCAAACACTAAGTAATCTGGCTGGAATAACTGAAACAGACACAACACAACGAATGACCTTCCTGCCCTGGAGGTCGTATTTGGTGTGGCTTGAAAAGGGCCTGGGGGCAGCCCATGCCAAGTGTATGCTGGCACTCAAATCCATGGCCACTTGACTGCGCTTCCCATGCCTGGTTTGGCTGGGGACCCGTCTGACTGCGGCATGGTGGCACCGGCTGAGGGGCGGGCAGCAGGGGTGGGGCTCACCCACAAGCTAGGCATTTCTGCGGGGTTCGGTCAATGTTACAGTAATTCTTTGCATCCTTCACCGGGCTGGTAGGGAATAGCGCTCTCACTCGCAACCGAGAATGCAATCAGCCTCCTCCTTTCTGGATGGGAACTGTGTTAGGAGCCGGGCTCGCTCCATGAGACTGCTTTTCTGGGAGAAAAAGCAATGTGGCAAGAAATGTACATGCCCAGACCAAATGGCAGCAAACTTATGGTAAAGCCCCTGCATATAATCTATATTCTAATTAATACTCTGCATCATCTAATCAACAGAAATCTTCTGGCACGCACGGTCCAGTTTGCAAACTATTCAGCAGAGAGGCTTTTCTAGCCTCTCCATAGAGCAGAGTAATTAAGCAAAGCTGCTGGAGGGGCTTCCCCCCGTAGCTTCTTGAACACTGGGAAGGGGGAATGGCACTGAAAAAACCCAGGCAACCTCTGGCAACCTCCCTCAGCCCTGGAAGGCTCTCTGGAACAGAAAGAGGAAAAAAATTGCCTTCCTTTGCTGCTGCTGTTGAGCTGGTCTCGCTCCCGTTGTCGTGGTGCCAGTGCCGAAAGCCCATCCTGCCTCCCTCGCACGGAGCGTACTGTCCGTCCTAGAGCAGATGCAAAGGCGGCACTGGGACCGCTCAACTTCAGAGCCTCTCCAGCAGCCTCCCAAGTAGAAGAGCACAGCTCTCCTCACAATATGCTGTGGGGGAGGAGGAAGGAAGGACTTTGGCCCTGTTTGCTTGTGCTAATTGATGGCTTCTGTTGCAGCTATTCACACTTTTAAAAGATGGTAACAAGTCTACTGGTTTAAAAGCAAAGAATAAAAACCCAACAGCCTCAGCAGTGCGTTGGGTGCAGACAAAGCTGCGTTGAAGAGCACTCAGCAGAGGTGCAGCAAGGGGCTGGGCAGAAGAAATGACCCACCTGCAAACACTGAGCTCTGCACAGATGAGCAAAATTCCTAACATACTCCACTTGCTGGGATATACTGGGACACTCTCCTCTGCAGCAGTGGGCTTGCAAGTCAGGGCTCAGTCCTGACAATGGCCTGCTCTGTGCTCTCTCTGTGCATCACCTTTTTCAGCTGTGGTGGCCCTGCCTTCTTTATAAAAGAAGTCAGAGGCCACCACAGTTTTATAAAAACTGAAGTCAGAGGCATGTTCTATGCCTCTGACTTCAGCTCTCTCCAAGTGAGAAACATCTTTCCTCATGTAGCCTCCTCTCCATGTACCAGGTCTCCTGTGCTGGTGCAGACAGGTGCCCTGGAGCTGTTTGGAGAAGGGCTCTGCACCCTGGCTCTCCCACCCTCTCCCTTGCAGGCAGACATTGTCTTCTCCTGCTGGGAGAGCACTGTACCTTGCTTAGCAGTTTACATGGTAAATCTATATTGCAAGTTGGAGGTGTGATCACAACATGCCTGGGTGAAACCCTGCTTGCTTTAATTTAGCGAGCTGAGATATTAATTTCAGAGGAAGAGGCAGCAGTATGCACTTTGGAGCCTATGGTCTGGGTGGGCTTGCAGAGCCTGTGGTGTTTCAGCTTCCCTGGCATCGGTACTCAGGCAGCTAGACGGAGCGAGCTGGGATGTGTGAATAAGCAGCACAGCAAGAGACAACTGCGCTGAGCAGAGGGAGCTGGGCTCCAGCCACACGCCAGGGACGCCACGGGCTCAGCGGGGCGAAGCCTGGGCATTTAACAAAGCCCTGCTGCCTTCTACCCACCTTCCTGGGCACCCACTCGATGCACCTCCCTACCCAGCAACTCAATAATTCTGCTTTAAGGAAGGCAGACCCGGTTAAATTCACAGGGAATTTATCTGTGCCAGAGAGACCCCTGGCAGCCGCTGAGGTGAGTCAGCTGCTGCTGGCTGCTCGTCGGGTGCCTCCGAAGCAGCCATGGAGCAGAGCGGGGGGAGCTGTGTCCTCCCACCCTACTTCCCTCCCTGCAGCCCTCAGCGGCATCTGCACACTGGCCTTTGCTTATTCTTGCAGCCCTCCGCATAGTCATTGTGATTCACATCTGGGTGCATTCAGCCTGGTAATTTCTTATTCTGAGAAGGTCACCCGAAATATGTGTTTCACAGAAGCGCTCTCTATTTTTAACATAGAGAGACCTCATAAAAAGTCAGAGGACTAATGCAAAATAATAAACGAGATATTTAGTCATAGCTCTCCATCACATTCACATTATAAACAGTTCAAAAATTATTTCCACTTGTGAGACAAGATTTAATTGTAAATCATGGGAAATTGTGAGATATATATTGTCTGGAGCAGGGTGATAAACATATTTCTGGGTCTGAAGGGAGAAAATAAAGCAAAATGTGCGTCACTGTCCGTGTGGACCCTGAGCACATTTAAACCAAGGTGTATGTCACCCAGGCAGCAGCTGCTGTTCTCTAGAGCAAGACCACCAGCTTTCTGCTGAAGGCTCTTTCGTTTTAGCTACACTGAGGAACACCTTTCTGCTGTGATTTTGTGGTACCCAAGGCTTTGTTACTGCTTTCTTCCCATGAAGCTGCTTTTATTCCAACTTAAGCTGTTCCTTAAGCAGCATGAAACCAGCTCACAACTTAAATGGCAAATGCACGGCAGCAACTTTCCTAGCTGCAGAAGGTGATATAGACAAATCTGTTGCTGATACCAGCAAGTACTGAGCTGAGCCCCTGCTTCTCATTTGGAGTGCATTGCCATGTCTCCTCTGACATGTTTCTTCATAGCACTGAAAAAGAAGCACTTGGAGAAACAGCTTTTCTACTTGGAGAAAGCTTTGACTCCTGGGTTGTAACTCAAGTGCTGTAGTAGGTAATCAGCAGAAATCAAAGCACTTACAGTTTTTTCCAATGTAGAAAGAGGAAAAATCAATTTATTTTAAGTAGTGGAAGCTGATTTTTCAGTTGGTTAACCTGTTGGAAGAAAACTATGTGGGGTGAACACTTGGATTTCTCATTTATTTGTGGGTTTCAACCATTCAGTCAAGTTGGTACTGCTGGTGGAGCAGCCACTGGTCCTCATGTGTGTGCTTGTGGACTGCGCACCCTGAGCCTGAGCCACCGTCCTTCAGCAAACAGTGCTGCGTCTGTGCCTCCTCTTCTGGCTGTGTGATTGCCAGAGACAGGGAACAGTCTGCTTCAGTTGGTGCCCTGCTTGCCCAGTGAGTAAAACAAGGAGGAAACAGCAACAGCTTTGATAGGGGGGCAGCCCCAGCCTGGGAGCAAAGCAGCTCTCCTGGTGCTGAAAACAAATAGAATGCGGAGAGGAGAAAGAAGCTTGGGTTGTACCTAGCCAGGGAGGCTTGAGTACCTGCCTTTTGAAAGCTTGAAAGTTGATAAGAAATAGACACTTCTCAGACCTTTTACCCCGCTTTTCCAGGGTAGTTTGCTGGTCTCCACACGCAAGTTCATGATGCACTTTTCTTACAAGTTCATGTATATAATACTTCACAACTGAAATACTGTATTGAAATCTAAAGCAATTTTAAACTTAATGTTTCCCATACAATACAGCTGGTTTCCAGCATTAGGGGAATTTTAAGACTGAAGTGGAATGGCTCTAACCTTACCATGTCCACCTGAACACCCAAGTAGTAATGCTACAGTACTGTATCCCCCTTCACCGCCCTCCTGCATCTCCTCTCCTGGGCTTACCCAGCTCCAGAAAACATTGCCTTGTGATGCACATAATTTTTTCACTAACTGGAAATAGGAATCTTGCTCTATCCATTAGTTAGTGTATATGCAGTTTGTATATATAATATTTATATTTTTCCCCAAAGTTGTGAAATATATAAAATATAATTCCTCTAGCTGAGAGCTCATCATTCCCATGACAAGGTGCAATCAATAAATTATGCACCACTTGTGGTTATTCTGCATGTCAACTCATATTTCCATGTCGCTGTCCTGACTGTTACTGAGTGTTTGTGTTGTTGTACCTTTCCACCTCCTCAGTGTTGATTTAGGAGTTATTATTCTGGGCTCATAGTAACTGCAAGAAAATCAAGTTCCAAGTGTTTCTGCCAAAAGAAGGAAATGAAATGAGCAAGTCAACAGAAAATTCCACTTGTCAAACACCATTTGCTTACGACTATGGCTTTGTTAAGGGAACTTGCATTCGGACAAGTTACCCGAAGGAAACAATTCGCCTTTGCGGTGGGATAACCCTCGTGCCCGGCAAGGACTCCTGGTCGCGACAGCTGTGGTCCTCAAATGAGCGAACAGGAAAAAAAACCAAAGCCACTTCTGACACTTACAAATTATATCTCCTGAATAATGCATGACTCATCCAGATTGGCTACAGGAGGGGGGTACGGGGGGGATGCTTTTTCAATGGACAACCAGACGGATGAGGATTGTATTATAAGAAGAGTTTGACATACCAAGAAGGGGAAAAAAAAAAAAGGCATAAAAAAGCCCAAGTACTCACACACACTTTGAGATTGACTGTCAAATCATTTCACATCTGTACCTAAAGCAAACAGACATAATGCTAACAGCTTGCTGGAGCTCAGAAATGCCACCCACTAATCAGTCCACCTGTGGAATTCTCAGTCCATCTTGCAAGTCGTGTACCCGATTGCCAAGACGCCTGACAAGAAAATGTATATTAAAATGTTGAGTAAGACTAGAAATACAATGTGGTGTAGTATAAACAGAATGCACTTACTGGGCAGGAAAACAGAGATGCCTTCTAATTCCTCTCGCCATGACCCGGCGCCGCTTGCTCCTGCCTTTGCCGGCACTGGATGGCAGAGACTGCTTGCTGCCCGAAAGGCACATTCACCTCCTGTGCATGATTGTGTCTCCCCCTGCTTTTGTGCAAAAATAATAAATAAATAACAAAATAACTATTCGCTCTGCAAAGCTCTCTATCCATCTTAATTACTTTTTTTTTTTTGGTGCATGGATATCATTAACAATGCTTAAATATAGGCGTTGGCAAGATAAGTCTCAACAAAAAAATTAGTGAGAAATAATCTCTCCTGCATGATGAATGCACCCTTTGGGGTAAAACAAAGAGGTAATTCAAAGGAATGGTTTGTTGAGATGGTGCGTTGCGGGAGCACAATTCTTCCGGGCTAAATTACATTGAGGATTACAGCACCGGATTGCCAGTCACTGTTTAATGTGCTGGCACAATGATCATTTTGCTCTTTTCATCTCCAAAAGGAATCTAAAGGAATAAAAGGAGAAAGTTTACTGGGATTGTAAGAGGAGGCAAGAAGGGATGGGGAATGCCCCAGGGAGGATAATTATTCTGTGCAAGGCACCATCAGAAGGTTACAGGGTTTGTGGTGTAGCGGGAGGCGGCGTGGCACAATTAGATGCTTTAGCTTCTCTTTTCCACACACCCTGAGCTTTTCCATTTGCACGGTAGCCGTTTTCTCTCTCTGAGTACAAAATGCTATTTTAACATCTGTTCTTTTAAGGCTATTTGCTCTGGGAAGGCAGTGTGTTTTGCCATAAATTTAGGTCATTAATTTGTATCTGTTCTTTGTTTATTTAAGAAACAGGACAAAAGGGCAGCTGCTGAAACATTTGGCTGTGCCGAGGGGTAGTGGGCTCGGCATGCTGGAGTTGTGTGCACGACCAGCTTGAGTTTGCATCCGCAGCTAGAGGACAGATCTTTATGGGAAACCTTTGCCAAGGCGTGTGGTGCTCCCTCTCCAGCACAGCTCTGCCTTCCTCATTACCTGCGTGTGGAGGGGCTGCCGTGCACAGGGACAGGGTGGTGGGGACACAAATGCTGGCGGCAAAGGAAAAACCTAGAGAGTTATACTCTGGGTACTCTGGTCTTGCTGTTGTTTCTGGGAGAGGTTTATAAAGGAATTGTTTTTCACTCTGCTGAGTCAGAGGTCTGCAGTTGGCTACCAAAGGTAATGGGCTACAAGCAAGTCTGACCTATATAATTAGACATTTATAAACAGAAGCACAATAATACCCAGCAAATTGATTGTTCACAGCATTTAATGCTCTTAAATTGCTCATTAAGTGCAGAATGATTTCAGGGGTATTATTGATATTATGAAGCAATAAGAGAGGGTTTATTTATTCTTGTAAGCCCGATGGACTCAATGAAATTGAATGTGTTTGAAAAGGCCATTTTTTGCTTGTAACATATTCTAATATGTTTAATCAGATCAAACAGAAAAAAAAAATCACTCGGGTATCTTGAAGCATTTTTTGTTTCCACCTTCCCATTTGATATGATAAATGGGTGTACCTCAGAGAGCCTGGCATTACCATCTAGGCATGAGAAGGCCAAGTTTCCAGTTAGAGCCAAGAGCTGAACAAGTGGTGGTGAGCACACTGACTGGCACACAGTACCTGCAGCCCAGCTGCAATCCAGCTCTCTGCTGCTCTGTGGGCATGAGATTTCACTTCTCCCCTGAGCCCATGGAAACCAGAGAAGATCTGTGTCAAGTAAGTCACTGCAGTGTGTCACTGAGTAAGTTGTTTAGATCTGGTCTGGCTTCTGCTGGGGACAATAGTTAGTCTCATGGCAGCAGCATCAGACCCAATTTGCAGAACTAGCCCCCAAACCCAGACTCACCATATTCTTCATTGACACTGATCTTTAGAGAAGAAAATTAAAGGCAGTACTGATGGTTCAAAGTATGTCTCATTGCCATTTGTGTTTGGCAAAGAATTTCTCTGATCTTCGCTGGGTCTTTATATGCCATAAATCTTAAAGTGCTCCGGGTGCCCAGACACACATGGTAGCTCCCAAGGGCAGATTTTTAAACCAATTTAGGCTTTTACTTCCTTAATCAGTGGGAAGGAGCACCTAAATGTCTTTATAAATCTGGCTCTGAATCAGACACTACTGAGGAGCATACTATTCAGCAAAATCCCAGTGTAACTATTATAAAGGGGATGAAACCAAAGTGTTTTACAAATATATTTGGAGTTAACACAGCATTTGTTGCAGATCCATGACCTTAAATACTCAGAGTGAGCATTATTAAAACCTTAATCTTGCCACTGTTTGACTCTAGTACCTCTAGTATCAAAGTCTTTCTGATTGCCACCAGATTTGAGCTGAAGTTCATACCTCTTTTCTATTCCCCCTGATCCCACTATTACCCAGCCCTTGGAAGATTTTTTCCCACTCACCCATAAGGCAAGCCCCTCTAGCTGTTCATTATTTCCAAGACCCCAACCATGTTCATCCCAGATGTGGACATGGCTCAAGACAGGTGGGCTGGGAGCCAGAAGGAAGCAGGGCTGACTGGGAGAAGGAGTCAGGAAAGCAAGGATGGGCAGCAGTGAAGAAAAAGGGGTGGAGAACTGCGGTTAACAGGAGGCAGTGGGGTGAGCAGCCCAGGCTGAAGCCCCTAGAAGCAAACATCTTAGAGAGGAATAGGCTCGAGAGCAATAGGGGTCAGGCTCTGGGGAACTGAGACTTTAGTTTGGTCCTCAGCAGACCTTGAGGTCCACCACAGACCTTAGTGTGCACCTCTGCTCTGCCCCAGCCTCCCCAAATGGGAGAGAAGTGAAGCTGGGCTGCTGTGAGCAGTAGATCATCCAGCACAGAAACCTGTAGCAATGCTTGCTTTACAATGTGATGAAGAAACAGTTAAAATTAAATTTCTCCAAGAGCATTTTGGTGTGAAAGAGGAAGGAGTAAGGAGATGGGGGGGTCTGCCAGGGTTTCATGTTCTACAGCAAAGGCAGCCCATATGGGTAGTGGAGAGATTTTCCTTTATTGCTGTTTCCCAGACACTGCTGGCAAAGAATGTACAAACTTATGTCTTAAAATTGGACTCCTTGGTGGACCACTGAGCAGATCAGTATAAAAGCTGGGGTGGGAGGGGATGCCACCTCTGCAGCCCCGGGATTTTGGAGGGCTTCTTGCTACATGTGTGCTCCAGAACTGGCCATCTACGTGGCACAGTTCATTTTTTCCTCTCCAGGCGATTTGATAAGAGAGAGCAAGAGGCAAAACAAATCAGAAAAAGAAGAGTAAATGAACAGTTCAGGGAATCAAGCTAGAATTGTCCAACCTTTGTGAAATAGGGACATTCAGGAACATGCAATGTTTTGTGAAAGATGTGGATGATCGTCGACATATGTTTTAAATTTAATTTTCACTGAAAAATATTATCTGCCTGTTT
Source organism: Emberiza elegans (assembly GCA_024865655.1). NCBI lineage: Eukaryota > Metazoa > Chordata > Aves > Passeriformes > Fringillidae > Emberiza > Emberiza elegans. The sequence goes on along the minus strand of JALJVW010002597.1, from coordinate 17,520,156 downwards.
CAAATAATACAACATATTGTGAGTGTAAACTATTTCATCTCTGTAACTCAAAGGCTAAAGCCTACAGCTCTTGCTCATTCCTTACTCAAATAACACTCCTACTTACTTATGGATAAAGAAGAGATTAAGAAAGGAATTAAATGCTGCATGGGTGAGAAGCAGGCCCAGATCTGGGAAATTAATGGTGAGGTTAGGCTTGTTTTTCAAAGAATAGACTACTCTGTTTGAAACATGTCAGAACTTCTTTGTGGTTTTTGCTTTCTTCAGGTAGAGTGAAAACTAGCAGCTGGAATGGGAAGATGAAATGTTGAACCAAAATGGCTAATTCTCCATTCAAAAGCAACAGGTGGCTTGCTGAAGGTGACAGAGGCAGTTCCTCTGCTAGCTGGGAACTCATTTACTGGTTATTACATCCAAGAAAGCAATGTGCTTTGCACATGTAACCTCTCTGCACTTTAACATCCCCATCTGTAACAGGAGAGCAGCTAAGCACAATACTCAGCTTGCTGAAGCGTTTTGGAGTCCTCAAATGAAAACGTTGCATAGATACATCAGTGTTTGTGTGTGTGTGTGTGTGTGTGTGTGTGTGTGTGTGTGTGTGTGTGTGTGTGTGTGCAGCAAAATATACACACATATATGTGCAAATACACAGATGAGGGGGATTTTTAAATTGCATGTATTGAATATTAATATTTATATTAATATTTATACTTATATTTAATACAATTGTATTTATATTCAATTCCAGTTTCACTCATGTCACCTCCGTATAAATGCTCCTTTCAACCTATGTCTCACCATGTTTTCTAGATCATTTTAAAGGACTAAAATGTCTGAGTAGATTATTCATTTCATGCAAAAGTCATCTCTTTGAATACAAAACTTAAAAATGTCTAGTTGAAAAATGTTTAAAGGAAGAAGAATTTTAATAGCAATAAAGACTGATTTCACTAAATTCTGTGTTGTTTTGATTACAGAAAAGATACACTTTCAAACAGTATCATGTCCTTTCTTTTCTCTGCTAACACTTTGAACTTTCTTGCAGTAGCATCAGGAGATTATTCTGTCAGAGATATTTCATGTTTTCTTACTATTTTAAACCAATTTGATTGTATTTGAAGAAGTGTCCCCTACTCTATTTACATATGCAGCTGTCTCTGAAACATGAGTGAATTTGGCTAGCTGCTTTGGGAATAGGTCATGCTCCTACATAATTTTTTTTCTTCAAACTTGTGTATTTTTCATCAACGACACTTCACAACAGGGAAGAACGGGTGTCAGGTTTCAGTCTCATATGTTCTGTAATTTTACATTCTGTGGCAATGCCCACGGTGCTGGAATAATTTGAAACAGAACTACAATCTTTCCAAGTTTTGTAGAATAAATGTTTAGAATTGGTAAGAGTTTTGAAATGCAAATGTCAATTTTTTTTTTCAAACAGTATGTGATTAATTCTTACAGTACTAACAATGCTTGCCTATGCATGGAGTCAGTGATGGGGATGGAGATAAAATAACTGCAGGTATAAGAAATGTGGGTACAATTCTGGACAGTGAACCTGTAGTGCTCATTACTTAAAGGCTGAGACCCAGCCCCTGAGGAAGTGATGCCAAATTTGGCAATTAAAAAACATTCCCATACCCCTGAGCTCCCTGAAAAAAATGCTCCCCAGGACTGCTGCCATAAACCTAGCTCTGCCTAACCTCCATGAAGTAACTCCCGCCAATAGGGAGCCCATAGAAACCAGCCTGGAAAGAGTCTTCCCAAGAGGACATCCCAAGGACAACCTCAACATTAAATTGCTAGTCATGTGGGGTCATTGGCACCAGAACCACTGTGGTTCCATCTTCAGTCAGGGCTGTGGAAGGACAGGGAGGCACAGGCAAGGTGAAGTCTTCTCTTATCAAGAGCTTTGACTCATCCCATTGCACTTATAGTCTTGATCCACACAAAGACTAGATAGGCCAACAGCCTGCTCGCCTCCCTCAATTAGAGGGGCTACTTGTACCTGCAAGCTGCCTCCAATCCTCTGGCAGCAATGGAATGGGCCAAGAGCATCCAGCACTGATGTTTTTCCCAGCTGGTAATCTTGATGAGAATCACCTCATAGGTGGGGAGCTTGATAGCCCTCATCCTACCTGCAACAGCTGGGTTTCACTCCCCTGCACCACCTGGCTTTGCTTACCAAGACTCCAGGAAAAGGAGGAGCCTCCTGGCTCCAGCTGCTGTGTGGGTGGCCGGGGAATCAAGCTGTGTGTTAAGGGCAGGTGATGCACAGGCTGCACACAGTAGAAAGACAGGAGATGAAACAGGAAAGGCAATAAGACTTCCTGGACATGAAGCATTGGAGCGGAGTCCCTGCTGTCCATGTGCTGTGACAGGTTCAACCACAAGACTGGGAGGGCCCAGTTCTAACACAGATGATGTCCAGAAAGTCCAGAAGATTACAAGAGGCTTGAAACACCTTTTTAGCTGGACTGCTGCCATCAGTCTTTATAGGGAACAAGGAGCCATGAACATGGCTTTCATGTCAGAACTCCTTTTAACTTTCCTTCTTTCTCCTGCTTCCTTCAACTGCAACAGAAGAAAGTCTCTCCCACTGTTGTTCAACTAATCCCACCATGGTTTTGGTAGCAGCTGCGACTCCAAAGAGCCTCCTGTTATATCTTGGGAGGAGTACTCAGCCTCTGAAAGCCATGAGCTCACACCATCTAAGCACCCTGAGTGCTTGTGCTCTCTGAAGACACTGCTGGGACACCATCCTCTCCTGAGCGACTGCAGGCAGCAGGCTATTGCACAGAAAGACTGAGGAACGTACCAGTTCCTCCACTGTGCCAAATCTTCCCATTCCTGTCCTCTTTCCCATCCCTCACATTTGGGGATCGTGCTTAAAACAGGGAAGCAAGTATGAAACTTGCCCCTGGCCCTCCCATTTGTGTTTGTCAGTTCAAAAAAAAAGTGAGGGTGGGCATCAGAAATATACAGATTTCTGCCAAATTTCTCAGATTTCAGAATTTGTTTTAATGCTACTTCTATTTTAGCCTGAGAGCTTTTCTTACAATGGCTGTAAAAACAAAAAGGGCTCTGTGGCAGGCAGAAATGTGACCTTTTAGGCTTTCTCCCATAATGTTTAAATAAAAATATGCAATCATATCTATGCAGACTGCAAGCCAGTGATGGGTCGCCTTGTGTTTGCTCCAAGCAGTGACTCCCAGAGGCCACAGCTGGAGTCCCTTCTTTGTAACCGAGCTGCTACACAGCAGTAAGCTTGGCTCTACCTGAATCTTTCCCCTTGGAGATGATGCCGGTTAACACAGCTTTCAAACACAGAGATCATCATCTGTAAATATAACATTTGTCATCTAAAGACATCAAAATCCCTTTTTTTTTTCTTGTAAAGGATGTTCAGTGTAAGAATCAAGAGAGATACATTAAAGATAAGTTGGTATTATTATCTACAAACATTAGCTTAAATGAATAATCTTGTAAATTGCTAGTGGTTTACTTTATTGAAATCCACGGCAAATGTATCCCAAACCATGCTATCTATATGGAGAAGATTATAAATTGCTTTTCTTCGTATTTAAGTTGTAAACAGTAAATTTTGCATTTTAAAGTCCTTCAATGTGTTATTTGGGAATTTATCTTGATGACTTTCTTGATACTTGCAAGGAGTAAAGAATCTGTCTCTGCTTATAAAGAGAAAACAGCTCATGTGACATGAAGCTTTGTCAAATGCATGAAAAAGCTGCCTGGATTAATTACTCTACTTTTGCTAACACTGAATGCAAAATTAGTGACTTCAACTGTTTCTTTAAAATACAAAGAGGGTGGAAAAAAATGTTTAAATATAATACTGCTGTAAGTCTATATCTACATGACTACAGTGTCATAGAACAGGATTTAACTGAAAAAAGGAGGAGTTCTAACTATAACTACAGGCATTGAAATGTCTTCAATAAAGACATTGCAGCAGTATAGGTTATTTCAAACTATAATATAAGTGCAGGATAATTTAAATTAATATAAAAGATCCTTTGGGGGTTGTATTTTTTAATTGCAATTACACAATGAATATTCAATGCCCATATTTGGTATATAATGAGGATTAAAGCTATATTCCCCAAACAGAGGTTTAATAACAATGTAAACTACTGAGAACTTCATTAGAGTGGCTAAGGTATTAGAAATTAGATTTAAAGGTGGCCGAGGGGAAAATCAGAAACTTCAAACACCTCTCGTAATATAAATTGCAATATCTAATATAGAACATGAAGAATTGATGTGAGCCTCGATCAAAGTGCTAAAACGCTGCCTTTGAAACCAAGCCATCCCCGAATGAAAACCCTGTAGCTAGAGACCCTGCCCTCACCCCGAGGATTAGCGCGCGAGAGCCCAGCTCCGGTGGGAGCCCCGCACAGGGATGCACCGCCGGCCCCTGGCCGGGCTCCCGCCTGCAGCTGCGGAGCGCCCGGAGCGGCTCAGGGCGGTGGCGGCGCTGCCAAGCATCCCCGCCAAGGCCGGGGATGGCACCACAGACCTTCTCAGCCTAAGCCCCCACAGCTTTCGCTAAAGAGCAAGTCTCTTGGGCTGGGAACAAGAGCAGACTCCCACTTTGCAGCGCAGCCGTAGAGCACGGTGTGTGATGCTCACTGACCTGTGGATATATTATGTATTATGCAGAGCATTTGCATTTACTCCTTCTCCCCGAGTCAGCTGTGAGCCAAATACCTGCCCTGATCCAACAGCAATGCCACTTGCCCAGGGCAGAAAGCTCAGCCACTGCCTCTCCCTCTCTGGGAGGGTGCTATGTACACATTGCATTGTGCTGAGGTACCAAACACTCTCTGCGGTGGCAAAGCACAATCCATCCTCTGCCTCATCCCATTTTACAGAGGCAGTTGCAATGCCTAAGGCACTGGTGCAGAATTGAAGCGCTGTGAAGTCCTGGACTTTTTTCCTGTTTTCAGTCATTCAAAATCAGGGGTCATAATTTTCAGAGAAAGACCTTCACAAAAGTCAGTCATTGGGCTCTAGACAGGTATTAGAAAACACAAAATAATTAAAAACTCCCTTAAGGTTCAGTGGCCTTTGCAAACTTAGGCTACATATTTTCATAAATATGCCTGCATGCCAGCATCCAGTGTCAGGTGCCTTCCTCTGCCTATCCCAGGTTAAACAGAGCAGCTCACCTCCTACCAACCAGAAAACTCTTCCCCACCACACACTGGGGACTCCTGTGCATCACAGTGAGGCCATAGAGCACACATTCCCATCTGCTGGAATCCCATCCTGCAGCAGGAGATCCTCCTCCAGGTATTTCATGGTGGGATCAGTCTTAGAGTAAATAATTATTCCCAGATGCAAATGCATCCAAGGTGTCTCACAGGTTGCTCCCCTCTGCTCTGACAAAGGCTTTGAGGCAGCTCACATCCCTCAAACACATTTTCTACCACATAAATAAGTCTAAGTACATGCCTGTCTTTTCATGAGCAGACAGTGTTATTTCCAGCTGCAGCAGTTTGCGTCACTTGACTAAAAAGCTAAATATACTTATCTATACATCTATATGTATAGATGTGTGCACGCATGTGAGCATATACATATGCTATATATGGATACATGAAGATCTACATGTATGCAATTGTATTTATGCATATATTTATTTGTCTGCTTTGTTTATTTGTCTGTCTTCACCTGTGTGCTGGCCAGGACAGGTGGTCCAGAGCACGCATCCTGTCCTACCACAGCAAATGGCATCATCTGGGCCCTGCCTGTCATGTGTCACATCCAGGAATGAATTATATACCTGCAAAGTGCAAAGCAGTGCCTTCTCTCATCTCCAGTTGCTTTTGTTTTTACTTCTTTATTAATCATCTTCCGCTCATATGTGGGAGAAGATTCTGATGATGAATATGTGTTAAATAATTTGCAAGCATTCATTTTTTTGTCCTGGTTTTCCGATGTACCAAACTGGCATAAATATTGGCAAAATTTCCTTTAATCCTCCAAGGGATCCATGCCTTGCTCTCCATCCTGAGTCCTAATCTCTCTAATATGTTGTTGGGTCAGTTATCCAAGATGGAGTGCGCATATCCTTTCCTGATTAATTTTCTTTCTCTTTCCTTTTTGCCAACATTGTCTTTGATGGGAGAATTGCCCCCTCCCTCTCCACTCATCAGATAAAACTGTGTCCCACCCTAGACAGAGGGGAGAATGGATGGTGTAGCTAGAATTTTTAGACATGAAGTGGTACCTTTGCGGGTCTCTAATTCACCCTTCCAAGTCTCTTAATTGCCAACAGAGGTCTTTTTTCCTTCTCATAATGTACAAAATGATCTGCCCTTTTATGATTGCCTTGAGAATATCCCACAAAGCTGACGGTGAGGGAGCAGATGCCTCATTCAATTCCAAATAGAAGGAAATCTGTTGTCTCAAATAATCCCTAAATTCAGACACTTTCAGCCAGCTATTATCAAGAGACCACATTTTAAGAGCAGATGTGTTATTAAGGCTGAGAAATGTTATGAGTACTTCGTGATCTGACAAATGAATTCAGGCTATCCAGCATTCCAACATTTGATCTTTTAATAATTCAAAAAATGAAATGGAAACTGCTGAGCTGGGGGGGGGGGAGCAGGGGGGCAGTCCCTTCCAGAAGACACTGACCTGGAATTTTAGGGTTCACATTTTCCAGAGAATGTTGCCAGTGGATATTTGGGGTGCCTGATGCCTACACCAATACATAATTTCTTTCCTGTGATGGCTCGACCTCTGACTTATGAGTCAATCTCGTGTGTTTGCCCCCCGGATTTGTTCTGCACACCCATCCAATGGAAGGGCTCATTTGGATACAGCAGCATTTAGAGGCTACTAAACAGGCGGGTCTGGTTCTCATCTCACTTCAGCGTGTGTGACTGTGCTGCCTGCTATAGCACTTCTGCTTCCCACATGTGTGAGAGAGCTTAGACACAGGGCCAGGGTCATGCCCAAAGGGCGTGAACAGTCCATAAAAGTTTCCCTTGCCAACCTAACAGCTAACTTGCATTTCACCAGGCGGCACATAAAAATTGCTGAAACCGTCTTTAAGGGGTGTCTGGAGAAAGTGCTCTTTTGTCTCCTCATGTCGAGTTCCTCCCTCCAGCTGATGTTTGAGCTGGTGTCCTCAGGGGCAAATGAAGCCTGGCTGCCTACATGGGCAGCAGGCAAGGAGTGAACAGCACTGCAGTCCCGTGCAATGGGGAAGCCCACAAGAAAATGTGTGCAAGAAGGGCAGGGAGGCAGAGGGTAGGAGGTGCCGGGGCAGTGCTGTCTAGACAGTCCAAATGAGCAGTCTGGGTCTGTGGAGAAGCGTGCGTGGCTGTTTACCTGGCTGCAGTACTTCAGCTCACTCGTCGCTGGCACTGCCCACAGAACAGCTTGCTGTGGGTTACTTGGCTCCAGGCTGGCACCAGGAATGTTTTGTCCTACTCACAGACACAAAAGTGAGGAAGTCTCTCCCTCACCACTTAGTTGCTGGGTTTGGTAGCATTGACTTCACAGGTTCCCCTTCCCCTTCTGAGTCATTTGAGCTTCCAGTACTCTATAGCTGCTATCTGGGGAGAAAAGCAAGCTGTGACAGACATACTGAGCCTTTTCAGCACCCACAAACTCTCTGCTCCTCTTTGTGCAGCTCCAAGATGATGAAAAAGTTTGCTGATTTTGAAACTTTCCCCAACTCCGCTGGGGTCCCTTTACAGAGGACGGCAAGTACATATCACCATTGTCAGTGGGCAGACAAAAAAAACATGGGTCTGTGAGGGTTAGTGGTTTCTCCAAGAAAGAAGTACCAGAGCTGGAAATGTGAGGCACTCTTACATCACCCGGGTTGCACTGTCGCTCAACAAAACCACAAAATATGCAGAGTTCTTTCTGCTCACATGTCCTGGGCTACACACTCTGCTAGGTATTTGCAGTGGGAAATCCTCAAGAGAGGAAGGTATACAAATACCTCAAACAAAAAAAAGAAATTCAGCTAGCAACTGCATAGTCAGGGACCATCCCTTGATCAGGAAAGCTGCAGATGAGACTTTCAGTAATGCCTAAGTGACACGGGTGCTCAGGGTGCTCAGACTAAAAACTCTTTTGTACACTTCTGGGATTCTGTGGGAATGCGCATTCCCACAGAAAAGCTTTCAGATTTTCTTCAATTCCCCCTTTGGCATTTTCTATTAACTTTGACACTTGCAAATTTGAAGATGGAGAAAGGGACTGAATGCAACTGCAAGTGAGGCAGGGGTGGAATGATCTTGGGAAGCCTTTAGGAATGTCTTGAGCACCCACATCTCTAGTAGACTGGATTTACCAGCAGCAAGAACATGCTGCATTAGTGCAGGAACCAAAGCCAAATGCTGCTCAGACATGCCATCTGCAAAAAATAATGATACCCTCCTCCACACCATTCTGGGATTTTCACTTCAGTTTGGTCACTCTGAGCTTTTCTGATCAATAGAGAAAGCCTTCTGCCTCTAAGCAGGTTTGTTCAAAAAGCATATTTTGACATCTTTTACTTCTGAGCTGGAAAAGAGGCAGCCTGCATAGAAACCTAGTTTTCTTCACTCAGATGTACCACATTTTAAATTCAGAAACAAAGAGATGCACATGGATAAGTGAAAGCACATCTTGCAGAGATCGTCCAAGAGCTCCTACATTTTTCAGACTACCACCATAAGCACAACTTGCCGACCACTTCATCTGAGGGAGGAAATGAGAAATTATGAGGGTCACCAAGCACTCCATGTATCTCCACTGCTGCAGATATTTAACGAGATGTTTATGGCAGTGACGACCCCAGGAGAAGGGACGTGCTCCTCCGTGGGCTCCACATGCTACACTGCCTGTGCACTGAGGTGGCTCGGCCACCACAGAGAGGACGAGTTAGCAACCCCCCCCAAACAGAGACTGTTTCCCAACAGCCGGGACTGGGGTGTTATCCTCATGTTTGTAATTCTTTTTCACAGGAAGATTGCAATGTGTGGGGTTTTTTTTTCCTTTCTTTTTAAATGCACATTTAGTCTGAGCAGTAATGCAGGAGATCTGAGGTGCTAATATATGATGTGAGGAAGGACTGAAGTCTCCTGGGGGGTGGGGGGGGCGGTCTTTTTGGCAATGACTTGCCTCAGTGAGGGATTTGAATGAGGAATGCTATGTGCACCAAGTATCACTTACAGGACACATGCATACAAAGGTGAAATCTTGGCTGGTACACAGAGGGAGCTTCCCCTCTTCACAGTGCTCCACTCATGATCCCTTTTCCCCATCCTTGGGATGCTCACCCCATCCTGGTTTCTTCATTTCTCTCTTCTCAGCAGCCACTCAATGCTTTCCCAGCAAATTCTTCAGCAGGTCAGAACTGCTGGTACACATGGTGGTGCAGGGACAGGACTGGCACACATCCAGGTCATATCTCAAACAGACAGGATTTAATATGTGCGCGAGGCTGGATTTGTGGGTGGGGGTTAGAAAAGCTATGATTTCCAAACTGGATTCCTTACTCCTCAGGACAAGCAATGATGCCAGGTGTTCTGCTGCAGACGTAGCCGTCATGCCGTTGGCACAAGCAGCCCCACCAGGTTGTATCAGTTCTAAATCAGTTACTAAAATAAACAGCAGTACTAGTTAAATTAGTTATTTCTGGTCAGAAAATGAAGACAAATTAGCAAAACCAAATCAAATACAGAAAAAAAAAACATCCTGACATTTTAAATTAAGACTTTTTTTCAAGTTGAGATTCTGAAATGGAAAGTAAAGGTTTTAAAAAAGCAAGTGGTAGACATTTTTAAAAATGGATGAGCCTACACACACTAACTTTCCCCCTATAGTCTACTATAATAAAAGGCATCTCTGTGATCAAAGCTGATTCCATCAAGGGTGTTACGATAGGTGTCCGTGTAGCCTGCACATACACTCTTCACAGTATGAAAGCCCAAAATCTTTCTAATTGCTTTGGAGGTTTACAAATGCTAGACTGCTTGGTCAGTACTTATTTAAAGGTTTAAACCAGGGCAATGCTTTGATTGCAAGGTAGCATATTTGACAGACTAGTGGCTTTTGATTGCCCAGATGTTTCTGGACAGACCTGAGGAAGGAATATGTGGAAAAGATGCCTCTAGTCAGTAGGCTAGATTTCCTGCTTAACATGTTTAGTAGTATCACAGAATCACCATATGGGTGACATTGAAAGGACCTCTGGAGATCACCTTGTCCAATCCGCCTTTTCAAGCAGGATCATCTAGAGCTAGTTTCCCTGGACCATGTCCAGTTGGTTTTTGAGTATTTCCAAGGATGGAGATTCTACTACCTCTCTGGGGAACCTGTGCCAGTGCTCAGTCAACTGCACAGTAAAGAAGTGTTTCCTGATGTTCAGACAAAACCTCCTGTGTTCCAGTTTGTGACCATTGCTCATGGTCTTGTAACTAGACACCACTGGAAATAGCCTGGCTCCATCTTCTTTACACCCTCCCCTCACATATTTGTATGAGAACTTCCACTGAGCCTTCTCTTCTGTGGACTGAACTGTCACAGTTTTTCAGCCTTTTCTCCAGACCCTTAATCATCTTCATGGCCCTTGGCTACATCATCTTTGGTAATTCCATTTTTCTATTACACTGAGGAGCCCAGACCTGGACACACAACTCCAGCTGTGGTCCCACCAGCACTGAAGAGAGGAAGGATCACTTCCCCCAGCCTTATGGCAACACTCCTCCCAGTGCAGCCCAAGATATTGCCATCCACCTCTGCCACAGGGACCCGTTACTGTTGAACTGGGAATCCATCAGCTGCCCCACGTCCTTTCCTGCAAAGCAGCCGTCCAGCCAGTGGGCCCATGTTTGAAACACATGGAATGTTAGCAACTCTAGGAGGCAGTTTGCTGTGTTTAGAAGGGTTTTCTCAGTCATAATGTGCTGTGACACCCTGACTAGGCAATGTCCTCAGCAGTAGATATGCAGGGTACACTGCTCTGTGTAGTGATAGGTAGGGCACTCTGCCATCAGTAGTGGTCAGAGTTAAGACTTACAGAGCTCTAAGACCAAATCTTTCAAGTATATTTTGAAATATCTTGAAAACTTTGTCTTAGTTTAGAATTTCCAAACTGAATATGAAATAGACTCAACATAGGAAACTATTTTTTCCTTGTAGTACATATCTGCATTTACAGCCTAAGTGTGTTAATTGAGCTTTTGATATACAATTTTTTAGGGATTCCTTTCGCTACATTTTCTTCAAAGTGGTCTTGGGTAAATCTTGCTTGTGAAGGGAGATCATCTTTATTCTAAGCAGAAAAATAAGGGGGGAAAAGTCTGTTCTGTGAAAAGCTTATATGCTCTGCAGGAGTTTATTTGTGGCAGTAACAATCACAGAAGGAGTTCTGGGTGATAAATATGTCCAAGCCTTCAGTGGCAGATCTTTATCAGTGCTGTAATGCTACACAGTAATAATGCTCTATTGTCAAAGCATCTGGATTTTCCCATGGGCGGTGTTTCTTCATCTGTGAACTCCAAATTACACAAACCCTGTGGCCACTTGTTTCAATATGCAGTAAAATTTGGTGACTTTAAGGCATACTTAAGGTACACACCTCCCTGAAATTCAAAATTTCAATGTCATTACAGTACCACCCAAAAGTCAGAGTGCTAAGGCCACTATAAATAAGAACATTTCTAATTCTTAGGGCAAGAAAAACTTAGATAAGTATCAGAAAAAAAAATCTTTACTTTTTAAACCTGCCTGTTGTTGGGAAGGCAGGTCCTTTGAACACATTTTCTAAAAACAAAGCAAAATATCTATCAAAAGAGAAAATCTATACATTCATAAACCTATGATTATTAAGGTCAGTCATTTAAGGTTAGATGATGCTAGGATGATAGAAATTGGGTTTTTTTCTAGAAATATAAGTACATTGTTACCTACAGAGACTTTACCAGCTCCTCATAATAATGTCCCATCTCTAGAAGTACACTTATTCCTTAAAAACAATCAGTTGTAAATTTGAATATAGCCAAATGCTGTAGGGAAAGATTTTATCTATGCATATTTCCCAGGACTGCTCCCTTCTCTTTTTCTCTTTATTCCTGGTGATGGAAGACTTGGTGTAAAACCACACCAGGCAGCAGGACCTTTCTGCACTTTACCACAGACTCTGTATTGCACTGGGTTTGCACCTTTTTTGTGTGAAGAGGAGAACTTGCCTTCACAACTTTGCATGCAGAAAGGCCTGTCTACAGCAAATCAAGTTACAATTTTGAGCCACATTCTGCTTTCCATGTTTGCATAAAACTCCCACTGACATGAATAAGAGTGCTGTGTATATCATGCTGTGTAATAAATAGCATTCAAAACAGAACCTATGCAAAGCTTTCTCACTGTTTTGGGCTACCAATTTATCCTTGTATTTACAGAATATTGATGTAAGCAGATGCCCAAACTGCCTGTCATTTTTAAAATATGCAGAGATGACTGGTGCAGTGGCTACTGACTACAAAAGCAGCACAAAGTTTCTGGGGCTGCAGTCTTGCTGGTCTCTCTCCTCTGCTCCCCCAGGACCTGGCAGAAGATGCCCTGGCCCTGACTCACCCCCATGCACACGCACACTCTCACGCATTTGGCAAATGATGCACAACTGAGCTCACCCTTGCCTTCACCGGCACATCAATGTCCTCACAGCTCTGTTGTCTCTAAACTGGGGACGGGGGAGGAAAACGAAGCGCAACTCCTGTTCTACCCAGTTTTATGTGGAGGGGTTTAATACAGCTCTCTCTGCCTATTGAAAGGAGCAGATCCTTGCTGTTCCCTCGGGCTGTGAACCCAAAAGCAGAGCAGCAGTTTCCACAGTGATCAGACACAACAGAGCAGTTCTCTCTTCCCACAACATGTAGACCTCTGACTCTTCCATATTTCTAGCATCAGAGGGATGACTTTCCTTCCTCCCATCTACAAAGTTCTCTCAAAGTTTCCAGGTCTTAATAAGGCAATTGATGAATAGCATCAACACAGCATAAATCAAATGCTAAATATTTATGTGCCATATGAATCTCAGGAAGTGCTATTATCTTTTGTCTATCCAATTCAGAGCCTCAGCATGCTCATTACTTGTGCTAAGGGGGACAGAGAGAAAATGAGTAACTAAGCTGGCTACGACAGCAACCTTCCTCATGAAGGTCTAATATGCTTAATGAGAGGCAAGCAGGGCACACCAGATTTATGTATGGAGATTGTCATCAGTAAGCACTGTGCCTCAAAATGTAGGGATGCCTCTGCTAGGTATTATACCCAGCTTCCTGAATTTTTGTGAATATTATCCTTTGATTAAAGTTCTCCCCAACCAGTTTTGGCCTGAGGCATGAGTTGATGCCAGCTGCCACTCTCCCCTCCTGGAGGCCAGCACAACCCCCCAGTGCACTGCTGGCACCTTCCTGTGCATTGTCCTCCATGGGGGATGCCGGTCCTGCCCATTCTTGCCCTGCTGGGGAGTGGCTGGACAGGACTGCTCTTCCCAGTTGTGCTACACCCCCAGAACAGAAAAACAGAGAAACCCTATTCAGCCTGGCAGCAGGCAGCACTGACTAGTGTCCTCCAACACTTGACTTCTTCCCAGCCAGCAAAATAGAATAGCTTTGTGCCTGCAGTCCATGTGTGTGTGTGTTTGTGTGCACTTGCATGCCTGGGTGCATGCAAATAAGCTTTCCAAAAGCACCCTGTCCTCTCTGAGTGTGCTTTGGAGGTGTGCCACTCCACAAATATTGGAAAAGCCCTGCGGAGCTATTTATTTTATTTTTGAGCATTGCTAATATATGATGACATCGTTTCCACACTTTGCAATTTTCCACAGATGACTTCTACATTATTTCATGTTGATTATAAAACCATTTAATAATGGATTTAGTAAGTTCCATTAATAAATGCAACTCAGATGTCTTGTGAAGGGAAATAAGAGGTTCTGCTGTCTTGGGGAAACCAGAGGAGACAACTCCTAAAAGACATCTGAATCCATACTTTGTACTGAGGAAACAAGGTCGCTGAGACAAGAGCAAAAAAACTGCAGCTGGTAAATCAGAAATTAAAATTCACTTCTCTGCACAGAAAAAGCCACTTTCAAGTCAATGAAGTTTTGGCTAAACAATATCTGCAGCAAGGCACCAAGCAATAACACAGTGTATCATGAAAGGAAAGATACTGCCACACAGTTGTAATGCTGTCATCAGTGATACTTCAAATTTTAGCAACTGGACACCTTCAGTTAGTGACTTTTGAGTGATAACGGCCCTCAGTTGTCTGCACAAAACTAGTTTCCATAGAACTTTTTCATATTCAAATGTTTACAATTTTAGCTGGTGTGGATGTGGCAAATAATTTTGGAGCCAAAGAGACATTCCCATGCATTTCCATAAAAATAAGTCACTTTTTGTATGTTTACTCAGAACAGGATGAAAAATATTTAGTGATTTTCTACACCTCACTTATTGATTGCACAGCTAAGAAATCTGACATTTGTGAGGTGTGTTTGGGGAATAAAAAACCAGCAAATTCCCAATCCTATTTTTTGTTTTGTAATTTTGATTTTTGTTTTTGAAAGCAAAAGCACAGTTTCTAATTTTTTTTTCGCATATTTTAATGTGAAGTGCTGACCTTAAAAGATCTTTTAGGATGCATGAAAATCTGCTTTAACTTGTAAACAACAGGGAAGACAGAAGCATACTAAAAATTAAAGAGGGGATAATAATGATTGCAAGTGATTTTGGCCTGCTTTTTATTATAAAAACTGCTCACATCTTTGCATTACAAAATCATGGGTTTGGCATCTTACAGCTGTGCCAAACATTAATGATTTGAAGTTAAATTTGCCATACTGTTCAGGTTGATTGATTTATTTTTTTGGGGAAAATTTCTGATCCGTCAGCTTTGGCTTTTCCAAGAACAAGGTTTGGGAAAATATGTTGTTTTGCCCAAATTTAAATGTTCTGGCAACTTTTTCTTGGAACCATTGCATCATTCCCATGCTTTGAAGCAGGGCTTGAAATCTGGCAGGGGTTTGGCCTTGACTTCAGGATATGCCTTGTATCACATTTCTGAAAAATCCACCTAATTTGGCCAACACATGCTTTTGAGAGAAAACCAAAAATCTCACTTCATAGCTGCTCAGCAGATACTCTCTAAATGTCAAACAGATAAAGACCCCAAGAATACCACTGTCATGGTGCATGTTCCATCTCATCATTATCTCCAAGAGACAATAGAGGCTAAACGTGCACTTCACCATGAAATAGCAGAGCATGAGTGAGGCCAGTAGCAGGGGAGCAGAAGCCAGTTTTCTCCTGTAATAACTCTTCTAGGCTGAGTTAGAGCCAGCACTGAGAAGAGGGGCCATATCTGTAGTGTACGGAACTTTATCCATATAACAGCTTAAGCTGGTGGACTGGCAAATATGTCCAACTTCTAGTAGGTGGATGGGTATTCATCAGGTTACCACTCGAATGGCTTCCAGAGGGGTGAGCAGAGGCTCTGCCAAGGTCTCTGATGCAGTTAACTGGGGAATTGGGACTGCAAATGACAAAACCTTGGGCACTTTCTGCTTAGCTAACTTATTGTCTCAGTGACACTGCTGGTAGGTTTTGTTTAAGTAGAAAGATTCAAATGCAGAGGAGACAGCAACTGGAATGAAGATGGCAAAAAGGATGGAAAAACTGAAACAAGGGATCTGTTGACCTATAGAGCCAGGAGAGCAAGAACAACTAGGGTTGGGATTAGCTGAACAAGTAGGCTGGGAACAGGAGCCAGGGGCAGGAAGGAACAGATTACTGAAGTGACCAAGCACTGGAGACAAAACTGTGGACAGACAATGGGATCATCTGTGTTGCTGAGGCACAGGGAAGGCTGGGTCTTAGGAAATGGTGAGACTGGTGGAACTGGAGAACACAACCAGGGAAGGAAGACAAATCTGGTAAAGTGATTACAGAGGATGGCCCGGGAGCAAGAACTAAAAGTGTCAAAATGGAGGTGGATAGGAGCACCAGAACTGGACAGAAAGCTCAGGAATGCTTAACCAGGCCTGTTGACCAGTATGAGAAAAAAGGTGTAGACCATAAAACACAGAGCAAGCCATCAGGGAAGGACTGAATCTAGTGAGGTAAGGAGCTAAATAAGCTTAAAGCGTAGAGGGCACGAATAGGGAGCAGAGAGGGTGGGGCATAAATCATTTTGAGGGCAGGAGCCCAAACAGGGCAAAGCATGAAGAGGAACGTGCAGACCAACCAACAAGCAGCAAAGGGCACTTCTTAGTGACTTTCTCACAACATCTGAAAAGAACTGTATTGTTATGGGGGATCCCAATGTATTTCCATTTTGGAGAACTGTGTTCTCAGGAGAACACTGTCAATGAGGCTTTCTTGGCATGAGAGACATGGTAGCCAGCATGAGGGAATTCCAGTCTGGATTTCCTTATGGTGTGCAGATCGATGGACTGGAAGTTGGCGGTTGCTGAGGGACATTTTTCATTACCTGAATGCACTCACTACACCAGAGACAGTATCTCCAGTAGTACGTGTACTTGACATTTGAGAAGGGCTAATACCTCAAGGTGATAAGAAACGTGAGGAAAGCTAGGAGTAAAAATTTGCAAAGACACCAAGAAGGGTGTGTAAGAATACAGAGGTCATTATATGGTCAAGTGGTCAAGCTTTCACAATTAAGAAAAAGAAGGCAGATTTGCCTGACAACTCACTGTGTTTGCAAGGCAGAGAGGAGTCATAACTTAGGGGGAAAAATGCAAATGGAAGGGTAAGAGAGACCAAACAAGCAGCATTATAACCTAACAAACTTGAAAAAAAAAAAGTAGATTCAAAGAGCAGGGGAAACAGCAGACTGAGGTCAAGAGCATTTTGTTTAATATAGTGGAAGTTAAAGAAATTTGCATTAGCCTATTATTGGGAAAGAGGGAGGGATGCCAACCTTGTTAATAATGCAGAAAAAATGAATATTTTCATTCTACTTGGGAAAGACTACAGCAACATATCAGTACCAAATGAAGATATTAAAGGTCTTTTCAATGTACAAATAACTGAAGGGTATATTAAATTACTCCTAAAGAGATTAATATTTTAAAATCAGCTGTTCTGGAAACTAGCATGCAAGAGTTGTAAAAAATTTGCTGAGAGAATCTCTCTGTCACTACTATTTTTGGCAAATATTTGTATACGAAGGAAATCCCAGAAAGTTCCAGAACATCCTACATTATATAAGGCAAATCACTGAAAGCAAATTTTCCACAGTGAATAGATGATAAAAGTGCCTACTTCAGTCTTTTGTGTAGAAGTACCAAACTTTCACATGCAGGTGGGAGCCTCTGTGTGAAGCACAGAAAGCCCAGGAACCCCACAGGGGTCACCTTGAAGAACTGGAACCCTCTAATCCCCCTGTATAATCCACCATCTATAAATGGGAATAATTCCACCTTCTCATCTGCAAAAGGTTATTGAAATGTTATTGAAAGGTTATTGAAATGAAGCCCACTGACACAACATTGGTAAGTACACTAGAATCACAGAATGGTTTGGGTTGGAAAGAACCTTAAAGATCCCTCAGTTCCAAGTGTCCAGGGACACCTTCCACTGGGCCACGTTGCTCAAAGCCCTGTTCAACCTGGCCATGAACATTTCCAGGGTGGGGCATTCACAACCTCTGGGCAATTTGTTTCAGTGCCTCATCACCCTCAGAGAAAAGATTTTCTTCCTAATATCTGATATAAACTTACTGTCCTTCAGTTCAAAGCCATTCTCCTTTGTCCTATCACTACATGCCCTTGTAAAAAAGTTCCTCTCCAACTTTCTTGTAGATACTGGAAGGATGTTATTAGGTATGCCAGACCTTCTCTTCTCCAGGCTGAGCAGACCCAGCTCTCCCAGCCTGTCTTCATAGGACAGCAGGGCCTTCAGGAAAGTGAATCACTCCATCTCCCTGGGGTCTGAGCAGTGTTCAGTGAACAAGGCATGGGGTCTTGTACTGAGCACAGACCTACTATAAATAGCTGCTTGTTAACTGAGCTCCGCCTGCTCCATGAGCTGGATGAGGCAGGGGTTCTGTGGGACAAATGGTGCAGGATCATGCTCATGTAATTGAAGGCTGCTGCAACATGTGTAAGCACAGAGGGGCCAAACTGCACCTCCACAAGCCAGTTTGGTAGTGGCTTTTTCTAGTTTCTCAGTGTTGATTTTGTCACCCTAGTAATGATCTTTCACTGTGGAATGTATGTCATTACGTACTCTTTGGTAAAGGACTGAAGCTGATGTGGCATTGTGGAACTCAGTGGAACTGCTTTAAATTGCTTCTGAGACATCACTGGTGCAAAGAAAGACAGGGTGCTAGCAGAAGTAGACAAAAGGAATTGCGAGACCTCTAATACTCCAGAACACATTCTGTGAGAAGTGGGAAGGAAAAAAAAGAAGAAATGCCAAACGCAATGCTTGCATGTAAATGCAAACAAACCCCTCTTTGTCTCCCTAAGACCCCAAACTTTGGGGAATTTTGCCTTCTAATCATGGTTCTAGCTTTGTGACTCAAGCATCATTCTCCAGATCTGCAGTGTATCTTCCCATTTATCTCTAACTAAGACAATTTCTGAGTCCTATATGAGTCATAAGTGTGTTTTATATAGAAACCAAAGAAGGTTCTTCCAGTCTCTCAGTAAGATATGCCGTGCTGCCAGGGAAGCACTTTTGGTTGTTCTGACGAGCAATTGTGACTGCTCTGAATTGCCAGAAATACTGTCTGAAGAGCAAAAGGATCATTTGCCATCTAAATCCAAAAGGGTTTATAATGCAATCTTTGTGTTGCCCAAATGTGTTGATCCCACCTTGCAATCACTGATATTAGGCTTTGCAAACTGGCCAGATCCCAGCGGGTATAATTTTCAGGCTGGCTAACTCACAGGGTTCGAGTGATGCCACTCAGGGGCTCAGAGCCAGCGGAGCAGAGGGGGCGGCATGCAACACGCGGGAAGGGGTCTGAGTCAGGGCTCCTGAGAGCAAGGAGACCTGCCTCCTCTCTCCTTCCTGCTTCTGGAAACCACTCCTCACAAGCCGGGTCCGCTCACTGACAGCCACCTACCCTGCAGTTAGGTCCTGTCCTTTCTCAGCTGAGACAGGAGGGACAGGTGGCCCATGCCGGAAGCAGTGGCTGCGGCACAGGAGCAAGGGGGGGTTCCTGGTCCAGAGCCCAGAGCTGCCATGTGACAAACAGGAGGCCAGGTATTAACAGGTGGGTGAGAAGACAGGGGCTGGCTGCCTGCTCAGGGAAGCGGCCGTTTTAAAACCAAGGCAGCAAGGATCACAGGGAGAGCATGCACGGTGGGGAGGGCATATTTTGAAGAGGAGGAGGAAGGAGCTGTTTTGGAATTGGGTGTAAAGCCATTTGTTTGGAGGAATGCCAGGGTAACAGTAGGTGCCCAGAACAAACGCGCGCAGCCATCCCAGCACTCAGAGCCTGCATGCTCGTCCTTCGCAGTACCTAAGTAGGTCAGCCCGTTTCTTCAACCTTTCCTCTTCCCTTTCTCACTTGCTCTCTTTGTGGGAGGTGGTGGTGGCGGTAGCAGAGGGGCTACACCCGTTTTCACTGATTTCCAACACTGTCTACGTGTGAACAAGAGAAGCGGAGAGAAGCTAAAGCTGCTTTCTTATTAACAGCTGGTGACAGTCCCTTTACACAGTGCGTGTCGCATTTCTTAGCCGAGGTAGAAAGGAATGAAAGAGGAAGACAGTTATTTAAAGTTTAACATTACAGATGAATTGCAAGGATATTCTGAGGCTCACAGTCCCCCTCAGCAATTCTGCGAGCCCTAAGGCTGGCCCCGCCACACCTTTGCAAGTGCCTATTTTAAGCAAGTGTGCTCATCGGGTTCGGGAGGACAAGTGCTCCAAGTAATTCTGGGATGCAGGTTTCGCACCACAGGATGCCAGCGGGATCCAGTGAAGGTTATGGACTGTCTAGCCTGAACTCCATCTGTGCCCTGAAGTTTCCTCTTGGCTGGGCACCGCTGAAGGACCAGAAGCAGCCAGTAGGAAGCAGTAGGCACAGGGGCTCTTGGGGAATTTAAGCCATCTGAACGTGGCACTCAGTTTTTGAAGACAGCGTTTTTTTAAGCGCTGTGAACATATTGCACCCAATTATAATTGCATTATGTACTCTGTGCCGTGTTATGAGTGCATGCCTCCTCCTAGCTATGGAGGGGCAAATCTGACATACATACAACAAGTGCCCTGTTTTCTCCTATGTAGCTTCTCCCAGCCTGTGTATCACGATAGTATTTCCATGCCTCCCAGTAGGGCACTGAACTGTGTGGCTAACATCTGCCACGTGCTGTTTGTTCTGTCCTCCTCTCCCAAGGAAGGAGGTGAGTGTAGTGGAGCATCTTGTTTTTGCAGCACATTTGTCTGGCTTTTGCTTTCCCTGCATGCAGAGCTATGTATTTGCCTTAGTAAAAGTAAAGACACAGAAATGTGTCCTGCAATTGAAAATGCCTTTATTTCAGTAAGGGGAATTATGGCTAATTAAGTCAAATTAAAAAGGGAAGGCAGACTTGATTTTCCTTATTCTCAGCATACTCTGTTTGACAAATGGGTCTTAACCACAGATGACAGTATTAGCTTCAGTCTTTCAGACAAGGAAATCTTGGCTGCTATTCCCTCTGCCCATTTATCTATGATAAATTTAAAGACACATGTTCCCCCTTCCTGGACAAACACTTTTCAGCTGTTGGGGGGTTTTTCACTGTAACAGTAAAATCTCCTTACATATGTCTTTTCCTTCTTCTTTGAATGGGCAGCCTTCGATGTGATACCCCCTGTGGATCTTGCCATACAGTAACACTGGCTCTGGACATAGCTCTATTCCATGGCACTTTATTCCATGCACATTCCCTGCACCTGGCTTAGTGGCAGGGGCACTTCTGAAGCCTAGGAGCCTGGCTTACATGTGCTTCTATCTCTAGGGCTTTATTTTAAACATTTTCATCTTTCTGTTATGCTGGAGTTTATTAATAATCCTTACCCAAGCAAATAACTAGTATTAGTCAAACAACTAATTCTAGGGGGCACTGAAACATAGGACAGACCAACTTTTTGAAAAGAGAGGGAAAATCTGTGTTTTGCTAGAAACTGAAACACCGTCTTGAGCCCAGAGGTAAAGTCCTACATACTGGGTTGTGTGTATTCATGTTGTTTTTAACACTAAGCTGATTTACACGTTTTCCATGTGTACTTTAAGATTACCTTATTTTGAAGTGTCAGAGTGGTAATTTCTTTCCTTTAAGTTCCTGTAAAATGCTCCGTTTCTTAAAATCCTTGCCACTGCCTTCCAGGGCTCTCTGTCTCATCCTGCACTTGCTGGCTTGGTGTTACGACAAAAAGCAAATGCAGGTTCACAAAAGCATTATAGGAAGCAAATAGTGACTTTAATCTGGGAGCTGTGCCAGCCCAGCAGTATCAAAGTTGAGCCTTCCCTGACCTCTGTTCCGGGGCTGTGAGGCGGTCAGGAGCCAGGCTGCAGTGGCAGGCCGGCATTTGGAGTGGCCGGGGCACGGGTGCTGGCCGGGGCCATGCCACCTCCCGGTGCCCAGCAGGACATGTCGTGTTTCTGTGCATTCAGCGCCCATGAACAGACTGAGTCCTGGGCTTTGCGTGAACGTAAGACTGCCGTTTCCTCTGTGGCTGATATTTGAACGATAAAGTGATTTTCAGAGGAGGCAAACGGAGTAACAGTGAGTACACTGAGCACCAGGGCAGGGCAGTAGGAATCTCACCCTGCAGTTTACCGGGGCTGGCAGAGGAGCGGGTGCTGAGGCCACCCCGGGCATGCTGCAGGGTGCGACACGGCCTCTTGCACCAGCCCTGTGCCTCTGGGACAGCCCTTCCCGACTGGACACCGCTCCGGGCACTGCTGGGCACAGCCCCGGCCCAAACACTGCCCAGGCTCTCGCTGGCTGCCCAGCCCAGCTCTGGCCGAGGGCAGGAACCAGCACCGCGCTCGGAAGGGCTGGATGGCGTCCGCTCCTCGCCGCCTCCCCCACAAACAGTTGTTTGTCTTGAGATTTTTTTTTTTTTCCCTGGGGCTGCCACAGATTTTCCACCTCCGGGGCCAACCAACGGCCAGGGAGGGAGGCTCATTAGTGGCCATGAGGGCGGCCGTCCCTGCCCGTGCCAGGCCTGGCTGCTGAGGGAGGCGGGCGGCAGCTTCGCGTAAAATGCCAAACAACCGTCCTTGTTTTCCTTGGTTGCCAGGGTAGGAGTTGACATTGTCCCCAGCGGAGCACAAGGACTCCCCGTGACATGGCGGGGACAATGGGAAGGTATGTTTTCTTGACCCGCTGCAGGAAATCCTGTGCGTCTTGCCGGGGAACGCAGCATTTTCCTGCCCTGTCCGTGGCCGGGCTGTGGCGCCGGGGCTGCGCAGCCTGCTCCAACCTGCCGGGCTCGGAGCCTCTCCCGCATCCAGCAGAGCAGTCCTGTGCCGGGAGCCGGCTGGGCAGGACAGACCCTCCCTCCGGGGCTCCAAACAGCCCCGAGCTTCGCAGCTCTTACCTGCGGCCGTTCCTAGGGGCCATGCTGTGCCTCCTGGCTGGAGCAGAGCCCACCGATCCCAGTCGGCAGCACTGCTGCTGTTGATTAACTGATTTGGGTTGTTGTTTTTTCTTTAAAGAAACAATTCAGAAAGTGACGCATTACTTCTGCCTGTGGACAGAGGGAACAGCTGAAACGTGGGAGAGCAGACTACAGCTGTGTGACTACAGCTTTTTTTTCTTCTTCTTTTTTTCTTTTTTCTTCTTTTAAGCAACACATATTTTAGTGAATAAAAACTACTGATTCCCTCTGCTGTTGTTTTGGACCTTATTTACTTCCCAAGGTGGTGGTGGTGGTGGTAGTCACCAGACTGTCTGTGAAAGGAAGAGTGAGACAACAGGAGAAGCCATAACCTCTTCACTACTGCTTCACACAGCAGCTTGGCTTGGGTTAGCTTGGCTCCCTTGCCCTGCTCCACTTGCATCTTTGTGTTCTCCTCTCCTCTTGGTCATCACTTAGGGTCTTGTCCTGCAAAGCTGCCTGACTGCCACAAATGATTGCATCCATCAGGGGGATGGGGACATTTATAGGAAGTAAATAGTCACATGGATAAATTAGCCTCAGAAGGGCTTCTGCAGCCCTTTGAAAAACCCTCTCACTCCAAGACCCATCAAATCTTTAGGGAATATGTGTGAAACAGAAAAAAATAGAACAAAACATTTTTTTCTATACTGTGGCATGCACAGAGGCATTGCCATTTAAACTGGATGACATCCATCACAGAAACTGATTAGCCAAAACTCCAAATAACCCATTTAGTCGAAGGTCCAGGGTAGCATTTTCACATGTTTCTCTTTTTTTCCCAAATTCCTTGCCAGGCAGTTATGAACAGGGGCATGCCCAAAAACCTGGTGCAACCTGTGTGCAAAATTGATGTTGTAAGAAGGCTTCATTTGTTAAGAGAATTCATCTGCAAAAGCAAGTGGGGCTGGCTGAAGTCTCCCTCTACCTTTTCCTTTTTTATTTTTTCCCCTTTGGAAGAGATGTGGGAAGAGCAACATCTCCTGGAGACATTTGTTCTGGAATCATGTGATACCTTGCACTTCCAAAATAACCTCCCTTACAGAAATGCCTGCAATGGGTACATGCAGTTGGAGCAAGAGGGACACCTCCTTGCCTACACGCTGTCTCCCGGCAGCAGTGCAACCTGGCAGCTACCACAAGCATAATCTTGCCATTAATCCATGGATCAGGGACACACACAGGCACAGGCTGCTCAAGATTGAGAGTGCATGTTAGCAGGACCTCATGTAAACAACTCCAGAGAAATGATGTGCAATGTGCCGGTGGAACATGGGAACAAGGGAGGCTTTAATGGTGCCTCAGGTGGGGCTGGCTTCTGGTCCCAGGGTCAAAGGACAAGGAAATCTGTGCTGCCTTTCTGCACATCAAGCTTTAAACCTAGCAGTGAGAGAGAACACAGGAGCTGGGACTTTCTTCAAGAATTTCTACTGATGTGGTGTACCAGAGAACATCTTTTGACATACCAGTGTCTAATCATCTACTTCTCCAGCTCTCCTTCCTACTGACTCTGCATCCATCCCTGTGCCCAGAAGATGCAGCACCTCTGGGAGGAAGTGTTTGCACAAGGATCATACGCATACATTAGGGAAGAGTTAGAAATGCTGAGAGGTTTTATGTGGCTTTTTGTCCCCCATCTGGTGGTTCTTCCCCTCTCTGCCTCTCCTCACTTGTTCTCATTCCTCATCTGTGCTTTGTCTCCCTCCTCACTGTGTGCCTTTGTTCATAATTCCCCTGCCCTGCTCCACTTGCATCTTTGTGTTCTCCTCTCCTCTTGGTCATCACTTAGGGTCTTGTCCTGCAAAGCTGCCTGACTGCCACAAATGATTGCATCCATCGGGGGGATGGGGACATTTATAGGAAGTAAATAGTCACATGGATAAATTAGCCTCAGAAGGGCTTCTGCAGCCCTTTGAAAAAC
Source organism: Emberiza elegans (assembly GCA_024865655.1). NCBI lineage: Eukaryota > Metazoa > Chordata > Aves > Passeriformes > Fringillidae > Emberiza > Emberiza elegans. The sequence continues at coordinate 17,495,571 of JALJVW010002597.1, read as the reverse complement.
CCTCTCACTCCAAGACCCATCAAATCTTTAGGGAATATGTGTGAAAAAGAAAAAAATAGAACAAAACATTTTTTTCTATACTGTGGCATGCACAGAGGCATTGCCATTTAAACTGGATGACATCCATCACAGAAACTGATTAGCCAAAACTCCAAATAACCCATTTAGTCGAAGGTCCAGGGTAGCATTTTCACATGTTTCTCTTTTTTTCCCAAATTCCTTGCCAGGCAGTTATGAACAGGGGCATGCCCAAAAACCTGGTGCAACCTGTGTGCAAAATTGATGTTGTAAGAAGGCTTCATTTGTTAAGAGAATTCATCTGCAAAAGCAAGTGGGGCTGGCTGAAGTCTCCCTCTACCTTTTCCTTTTTTATTTTTTCCCCTTTGGAAGAGATGTGGGAAGAGCAACATCTCCTGGAGACATTTGTTCTGGAATCATGTGATTCCTTGCACTTCCAAAATAACCTCCCTTACAGAAATGCCTGCAATGGGTACATGCAGTTGGAGCAAGAGGGACACCTCCTTGCCTACACGCTGTCTCCCGGCAGCAGTGCAACCTGGCAGCTACCACAAGCATAATCTTGCCATTAATCCATGGATCAGGGACACACACAGGCACAGGCTGCTCAAGATTGAGAGTGCATGTTAGCAGGACCTCATGTAAACAACTCCAGAGAAATGCTGTGCAATGTGCCGGTGGAACATGGGAACAAGGGAGGCTTTAATGGTGCCTCAGGTGGGGCTGGCTTCTGGTCCCAGGGTCAAAGGACAAGGAAATCTGTGCTGCCTTTCTGCACATCAAGCTTTAAACCTAGCAGTGAGAGAGAACACAGGAGCTGGGACTTTCTTCAAGAATTTCTACTGATGTGGTGTACCAGAGAACATCTTTTGACATACCAGTGTCTAATCATCTACTTCTCCAGCTCTCCTTCCTACTGACTCTGCATCCATCCCTGTGCCCAGAAGATGCAGCACCTCTGGGAGGAAGTGTTTGCACAAGGATCATACGCATACATTAGGGAAGAGTTAGAAATGCTGAGAGGTTTTATGTGGCTTTTTGTCCCCCATCTGGTGGTTCTTCCCCTCTCTGCCTCTCCTCACTTGTTCTCATTCCTCATCTGTGCTTTGTCTCCCTCCTCACTGTGTGCCTTTGTTCATAATTCCCTGCCCTTGCCCTCTTGTTCTCAGCTTTTCTGCCTACTTCTGTAGTCCTGTAGCCTCTTTCTAGTGCTTGGAAAATGAATATAAAACTGCAATCTTGACAGGAAAAGAAAGCAAACAGTTGCAATAAGCAACTCTTCTTCTTGGGAGCAGTCTGACCAGTGAGTCATTCTCAGGGCTTTTGAAATGACAACAGGCATCTCCTGCCTTTGCTGTTGCTGCCGTTGTGTTCCTCACAGCAATGCTTACCAGCCAGTGGAGAATGGGGCCCCCTTATGCTTGGTGCTGCATAAATCATTTTCTTTAGCCTGGGGGAAAAAGAAAAAAAAAACAAAAACCTAAAGAAGATGAATGCATGATTCAAAGATTTACTGCTCAGATTGCTTTGGGGGTCTTTTATTCCTCAACCTTTCCTGTGTTTCTCTCCCAGGCTGCCTCTCCTGCTGGCTTAGCCCTTAACCCCATCCCATCACTCTCTCTTATGTCTGGCTGCCCCCATCTGATTTACCTTCCACTTCACTTTGTCCCCTCCTTTGTCCATGTGCATGCTTCTCCTGCTGTCACTTACTCTCTCTCCCTTGTGGCCAGATCCCCTGATTGCCTTCTCCATGCTGCAGTGCTGGGTAGCTTTTCATCACCTTGCTGGTGGAATCAAGAGATGCAAAATATTCAGTGTGAGGTAGACACTGAATGGTTAAAACTTGGCAAAGTTATAGAAAACTGAAAACAGGCTCTCATAGCAGAAAGTGTCAGGTACCACCAGCTCCAGCTAAATTAAATTCTGTCCCTGTAGTGTATATGCACAGAGACATTTATATTCATATTTTTAACAGCCTTCTAAACTCTGCAGTTCACTGACAAACCCTTCATGAAGCTATCATTCCTTTTTTAACACCTGAACTTTAAAATGTCACATATAGCATTTAAAAGGACAGGCAAATAACCAAGGAAACATCCTAGCATGCATTTTGCTTTCCCTCCTTCTAGTTGATCTAAAGTCCATGGAAATCAATGGCAGTCTCTCCATCTAGTTCAGCTGAGTTCGCAGTCGGTAGGTTGTTTCCTCCTAAAATTTCAGACCAAAAAGACCCCACACAAATGTGGGGTTTTTGAGTTTCATTTTACTCATGTATCTGGCAAGACTGATGTGCTGTCAAATGATCTTTTCAGTGCTAAATATACACCATTAACTACTAATAAAAAAACCCCAGGCTTTAAACATTCAGCTCCTTTTGGCATCTGTACAGAGCATTCCACTTGATCTCACAAGATGTATGGTTTGCACTAGGATTGCAGTCACAGTTTTCTTGTTAAAGCTGTCAACCGTTCCAGTGTCTATCTTTACAATGCAATTCAAACCTTAGTTAGGAAAATAGGCAGTTCTGCTTGAACTATGATATTAAGATCCTTTAGCAGTCCTTTTCTGTATCCATTTGCAGGATACAGCTCCTGTTAAAACTAGGTTGCAGTGTGAAAACAAGGGAGGCAAGAGGCTGATCCCTTCTGTTTGAGACACTTCCTCTCAGTGGCAGAGATTCTGTGGACATTTAATGCTTCCTTAAACATACTATTTTTTGGTTAAAAGCCCATTTTGTTAGAACCACTTACAAGGCAAAACTTCACTGTCTCATCTTGTTAAAGTTACAGAGGTAACTCCAGGACAGAACAATGCCTTTTGACTGTCTTAAAATCAGTAGAGAAATTTTCTTGAACTTTAGATTATTTGCCATAGGATTGCATTGGTATCAGGCTGGACTCACCAGCAGATATTTGTTAGTGAATGGGAGAGGTGGAATTGAGCTGATAGTTGTTTTCTTGTGAAAACTGATCATCTTCTAAAGGTGAACGCCCAGAGCATTTCTGACAAGCTAGTAAAAACCGTCAGCCAATATTGCATGAAGTAACTTAAATGTAATGACATAAAGCAGAGAGAGAATACAGGTATGGGATAAACATATGTCTTCTAATGCTTAGGCTCCATGGGGAGCCCCCTTATCTCCTTCCATAAGGCGCCTTATTGTGCTTAAGTAATGGGTATTAGAAGCCAAGCAGTATGTTACATCTCCTCCTACATGGTACATTCCCATACTGCCTAGATACATATGAATCCTGCATGTCACATGTCATTACATTTTCTGAGACTGTATCTCCATCCATGCTAAAAATACACAGAGAGAAAGAGAGAGAGAACTTCAGTGTAAGCAACAGATACTTCTGCACAGACCCTTGGCAATTCCAAAGACCAAGAAATTTACACATGTGTTTATTATTCATCATTGTTTGAGGAAGAGCTTTTGTGAAGACAACCAGCCCTAGGGGTTTTCATAGCAAGAGCCTGCAAGGGGCTGACACCCATCCCTTTCCAAGCTGGATACACTCAAGTAAAGCCCCCTTCACCTGTCTGTTCATCTACATGGTGGCCTGATTTTTTTTTCCTGAAGTGCTTAGTTACAGAGCCATTCCCATAAAAATAACTCCAAAGCTATCCATAAATACTCTCACTCAGAAATTCCAAGCAGTGAACAAATCTGTGAAACTCGTGACCTGCTGATGCTCTGCTCCTCTGCTAGCGACATACAGGGACCGCAGAGCCCCGAGCCTGCTGTGGAGATGAGCCACCTTCCAGCAGCCTCTGCACTGCCACCTCTCACCTCTCCTGTCACACAGAGAGGGTTCCCAGTGCTTAGCCACCCACCAGCAGCGTGCAGTGGCCTCCAGGAGCCCACGTTGTGATAAGGATGTGAGGCAGACCTCTTGGACCAGAGTCCACTCCCCTCCCCCCAAAACCCAGGAAAATCAATAGTGGCCTAAAACCTCGCTCTAGCGGCTTCATTGCTGGCACGCTGGAGCTGGATTTGGTCTCCATATGAGAGACAGGGGAGGAGCAGTGGTCCCCTGGTGACATGTGTCAGGCAGGAACATGGCACATGCTCGGAGTCCCCCCAGTGTCCCGGGCTTTTGCACTTGTGCATGAACAGCCGAATGGGCAGACCCCTCCTGCTCGGCTGCAGCAGATGGAGTGGTGAGGCAGGCTGCGTGTCTGCAGGGCTGGGCAGCAGAGCTGTGCTCTCCAGCTCCAACTAATGAAGCTGATTTGATGAGCTGATTATTCTTGTGTATTAGTGCATCGCTGACATGGTGCTCCATGCTGTACCAGACACAGAAGGAAGGGTACAACATGGGCCCCCTACCGAGCTTTCCACCTAGGCAAATGGAGCAGCCAATCCAGAAAGACAGGGTTCTGGATGATGAGGAGGAGACGGAGCCCCTCTTTGTAACAGAGCACTGCAGCTCTCTGAGCTGGAATGTAGCAGCATTCCTAATTTAGATACTCCGGTTGAATTTTAAGTGGAAGTGAACAAAACATTTGAAAAGCTGTCCCTGTTCTCTCAGCAGGGAGATTTCGAGAATTTTCTGTGTTTGGGGGAAAAACACTGGCACAAAAGCAGCCAGTTTTCCCAGGTAGAGATGTGGTTCCTGGTAGCAAGCACAGGCTTTCTAGATGTGATAAATGTAAACAAAGAGGGGTTGGTTATCAGTAGGTGATTCATGATGGGAGGGATAATGATGAATAGGTGTTATGACAACAACTGCTCTGCAGCTGCAGCTCTCTCTTCTGCCACAAACTGCCAAAAACTCACCAGCTTTCTCCTGGGACCTTCTAATGGCAGTAAACAAGGCTTGACAGTGTCCAACACAGAGGGTACGTGACTGTTGACCTCCTCATGGCAGGGGAAAATTGGCTAAACAATATTAAGTCTCTGGGTTTTTGCAGACAGCAAAACATCCCCCAGAAAACATTATTCCTTGTTTACATAAGCCATTAATTATGTTAATAATGTTTCTACCTGTGCAGTTTCTCTAATTTTAGCCCAATATTCCTTCCTCAAAATGCAAAAAATTACCCTCTGGGAACACAAGGATGGCTTTTTATGTATTTTTGTTCATTTATACTCCAAAATGAACAAGTCCCAGCAGATTTTTTTTTTTTTTTTCAGGCAGAGTGGCAGTTCTGGTCTTGCTGAATCATCTGTGACAATGATTAGGCAAGAACACAAGAATAAACATTTCTTGGCAGCCAGGCATCAATCTCCCCTACAAAGTACCAAACCCACCATTTAAAAATCAGAGGCAGAGTTTGAAAAATGCTGCTCTAGGTGACTTGGTCTGTGTTTGGCACAGTGAATAAGCTGGGCTGGACTTGGGGAAGCTCAGCACAGTCCAGAGGAGGGACCAGCTATACACTCATGATCAGGTGCTTCAACAGAGCAATTGTGTGGTCTCCACCATGGTATCTGAACACAGACAGAATAAACAGCAGAGATTTGCTAGAGAGTCCAGTGTGAGGCTGAGTGCATAAGAGGTCTGCTGAAAAGCAAGACTGACATAATGGTAGTGTTGCTCATAGTATTTATGGTTTTGTATATATTTGAATATCTTTTCCATTTTCCTTTGCTTCAAGTGCCTTGTGAGTGAGTCCCATGCTTCACCCAGTCTGGGAGGTTTCTGCCTGTCCGGTCCCCATCTCTGTCATTCCTCATTACAACAGTCACCTATGAGAATAGGTAGAGAAACAAAAGGCCAGATGCACAGCTGCACAGATGAGTGAAGCACACTGCAACAAAGGAGAGCAACTCTCTTTGGACATAACTAACATGTGTGAACTTGCTTGACTGTTTGTAATCCCACTTCTTGTTGCCTGCTCTCACAGCTATGCTGAATTTGAAACATACAGTGTTTTCCAACTATGTGTGTCCTCTTTGTCATAAGGCCTATTTAATCTCTGTGTTGAGGCATTAAGAAGAATGGGAATTCAGAGAGAGGGGATGAAGGGGAAGGAGTGAGGGTTATGGCAGAGAACTTCAAGCTGACTTCCTTTCTCAGTTCTACCAGAAATTTTCCTGCACAATGTTGGATATGCCACTTCACCAACATGTGCCTCAGTTGGGAAATCTGTCAAATTATGAAACCTGACAGCCCACACTACGAGGTCTTGATGGGTGTCTTGATGCATATTTGAGATCCCACTTAGGCTAGCACCATAGACAAGCTTTTAACTAATCAGGCTGAAAAGGAAGCAGAGGCTCTGAGGTCTGGAAACATCAGTCTGAGGATTCATGCTTGGCAAAAAATGTTGGTGCTATTGTCAAGCCTATCCTTGTGTACTTTCTGTAAGGTGACCCTTGTTTCTACACAACAGCAAATATCCCATGAGGTGTGAAAGATGACACTATTTACCTGCACCAGATTTCCACTGCAAAGTACTCACAAACTAAAATTTTAGAGAAGTCATGGGATAAGATAATGCAAGGAGTGAGTTCAAGGGAAAATTCCAGTTTCCTGTACTATTCTCAATCATTCTAACAGACATTGTAGATCCAGTGGCTTTATAGCTGGATAGTTATGTTGCACTGAAAGGCTGAGTTTCCTACCCAGTATCTATAAACTAGAATTTTGTTCATGGCAGAGGAATCACTGGACACTACCTTCCTACCTTTCCTATTGGAAAGCTGAGATAAAAATGAGGGGCCCAGACGGAAGATAAATTTGCTGACTGGGGACCCCTCTGCTCTGTAAGGGGATAGGATTGGATGGACATGCAGTCAGTCCTTGTAACTCCATGGTGCAGGCCTTTCTGGCTCTCTTACTTCTGGAAGCAGAAGTCTGGATTACACAGACAGTCCTCTGGCTCAAGAGCTCTTCTGCCAGTTCTGAGCTGTTGGTCCAGCACAGGACCTGCGCAGAGGAGTCACAGAGTCAGAGCACACCCTTCCTGCAGAGCCATGGTCACCACCTGCCTATGATATGATCCAGGAGCTCTCGCTCCATTCAGCTCCTACTATGTATTTTTGTGATTCCATCTTATGAAGATTTTGATAGGAAGCTTTCTGAGCCAGGGACGTTGGCTGTCTGCTCCATATCTGTGCTTTTGTGACGGTGATGGACCCCACTTTTCAAGCTGGACAGAAAGTGATAGATAGCTCCAGGAGACTCTCTTATCTGAGGCTTATTGAACTTTATGAAATTGCTGCCCTCCAGTCTATCTGTCCATTGCCTTCGTGGGTTACTTAAGGGGTGTCTCAGTGAGGTATCTCAGGCCTCCTCCCAAAGCTTTGGTAAGATAAAAGCAGACCTGATTATGCAATGGTCCCCACAGTGGTTAATAAGCTGGGGATGCTGTGCCTTGTCTCCTTGCACCTTCAGTTATGTATTTCTGTATGCTGTGGATCACTCTTCCCCTCCTCCCTATCTCCTTTTCTTTTCATCCCTTCCTTGAGGGATGAATACATAACTCCCCATTTTTAGGGGTTATACAACACATAGAATAACACCCACACACACAGTGTTCCCTGGTCCATGCCGGAGACCTCTCACTGCTCCTATAGTCCCTTAATTCTGACCATCCAGAAGCACCCACAGCTTGTTCTGAGTCAGCTTCCTCTACCATCATGCACATGCAAATTAAACATTTTTTTCTGTGCAGCCCATCGAGAATAACATGAGTGGTTATTTTCTGAGCCATGCTATAGCTGTCTTCTTGGTAAAGCATAGACAGTTAAAAAACCCAATCATGCTCACTTTAAATGACTACTGAAGGAATGCCTAATGGATAAATTGGGCATATCTTGGCTGTGAAGATGTCGCCTTTCAACAGCATCCCATAATGAACGCTTTGGGAGTGATGACCTGATATGGTGGTAATGTGAACAGCTTCTCTCAGTTACACATTTTATGACAGGATCTGAAGAGTGACGGATTAAGAATATATTAGGTATCAAATGCTTTTCGGATGAGTTTCTTAATACAATAAAATTTGAAGGCAAGCTGGTAGAGTGCTGTGTAATCTACAGATATTTATGAAACAGTGAACAAACCTAAAAGGCTGCATTTCTTGAATGTGATTTGGTATTTTTCTAGCAGAGTTACAAAACAGAAAAGATTTGCATTTGGATCATTGTTTTTGAAGACTTGTTGCTTACCTAAATCATGAGCCAAACAGTTTCTGGCATGGAAGTTGGGTGGGAGAACATTCTCCTGCACCCTGTTTGCACCCCCTGTGCCCTGCGCTGGAGATGAGGTGTTGGTGAGAGTTGCCAAGAAAATGAGTGGCAGCATTTGGGGATAGAGAGGCAGAAACCTACGCCAGGACACCTGGGAGGTGCTCTGATCCAGCACATGCACCTCCCTGGCAGGGTGAACAAACATATCAGGAATAGACTCATGCCTTGTCTTTCCCTCGTCTTCTTCGTTCCTCCAAAACCCAAGTTTTGCCTTACATGCACAACCAAGCCCTAGAAAAGTTTGCTCTGATACCCTAATTCTGAATGTTGTTTTTTTTCTCTAGGAAAGGAGGGCAAGCACAATACAGCATGAAGGAGACTACAGTGTAAGTGGGGTAGAAGCTTGGGTAAGGAAGATTAATGCTGGAGAGCTGTCTAGGAAGGGGCCAGCATAAATCCTCAGAAAATTAAGCATATGCAAGGAGTAGCAGACAGTGACTATGGGAAAACCTGTCAGAACAAAGTAGCAGTCTTCCACTCTCTCCTACCTACAGACACAGCCAAAGGCACAAGAATGGGGTTGGGGGTTGTTCATAAATAGTCTGGCTGCTGTTTGTCAGAGGCAACAGTTGAAATGTCCGTGCACAATTGCTACTTTAGCATGTGCTAAAAATGACAATGGCGTCCAGTGGCAATGGCCCCGCTGAGAACTGTCGTTCCAAGTCACAGTCATAAAACTACTGGTGGGTGGTCTTCATCTCCGTTTGTCCTCATTATCATTTCATTGTGTTTCTGTGGCCCACTGCACCATGGCACTCCCTGCATTTTAAAGCATTTCATTGACGGGGCAGTTTGACATTCATATTTATATGTCCTTGTTGTATTGCAGTGGTTTCTTCTATTCTTGGGGTCCAAGTCTTTTGTGAAATGGTGCGAGGAAGATGTGTATTCAAATCTTGGACCAATGAATTGGGTATTGTCAGGAAATAACAGAAAGTATTGAGGATTTAAACATCCTGAACCTTATCCTGCTTCTGAGGACCTAACAGAAAGGTTTTTCTTGCCAGGGACTGAAAGCAGGGTTGTGGAAGAGGTCAGATGGGCGGCACATACCTGGTTTGGGGTTCAAGAGCAAACTCCCCGGGTTACAATGTTAACAGAGGCAGTCTGCCCTCCCTTCCCCTCTGCCAGAAGTGCAGAACAAAGCTCCTATTGACTCCAAAATCAGAAAGTCCAAACCCTAATAATATCTCTTTTATTTCCTAATTCTTGTTTAATATGCAAGACAAAAGCTAAGCAAAGCCTATATGCAGTTCTGTGACTGGGCAAAGCTTGAGCTGTAAAAGCAAAATGCTTGCCAAACCTGTGAAAAACAAAAACAAGAGACAGCTTACACAGTAGAAAAGGGGAAAAGAAAACAACAAAAACCCAAACAAACTAGTGAAACCTTAAGATTTACTTCAATTGTTTTACTTGTGCTCTTGGCTGGTGGCTCCTCTGCTTCAGGAACTGGGGCCAGAGCAGAGGATTTGTCCCCTGCCTCCCTCCCTTCCTCAGGCAGGATGGCCAGGGGCACAGCAGAGCCCTGACGCATGCTGGGCTGCCTTGCCCTAGCTGGAGGGCAGAGTAAAGTGGGCAGGCATAGAAGGCACGCAGGGCTTCTGCCATTTTGCAGGGCCAACGTGTACATGGCTGGCTTGCTGTGCAGCATATACCCCGTTCTGCATGCATCGCGCTGCACTACACGGCTCTCCCCACTTTCCAAGCTCTGCTTGTTCCAGGCACATAAAGGAGCAGCTGCTGCTCATGTGTGTCTGTGTTGCTCCCCAGTGAGGAGTTGAGGATGTTTTAAGTTTGCAGGTGAAATGCCACAGAAGGGAAATGAATAAGATAGGCTATAAATGTAAGGAGGGGTTTAAATGCTCTATAGATGTCTTCAAAGCATGGCAAAGCATGGCTTGCAAGCCAAACTAAAGAAAGAATAAAATACCTGACATGGGTTTTCTGCAAATCTCCCCAAACAAAAAAAAAAAAAAACCACTGTCTGTGGACAAGAAATCAAGGGGATAGACCAATCTTCTCCAGAAGATTCCTCTTCCTGGAGTATAGTTTTTATACCTGACCACTTTCTCAAACCATTAGCAAGAATGCCAGAATGTTAGAAGAGTCCTCTTAGCCCTCCAGGATCACAATTTCCCTTGTTAGCTAGAGAATAGGAGCATGCAAGAAAGAAGTGTGCAGGCATCTCACGTTGCTCTTCCAACATGGCTCAGTTCTGATCTGCAAGCTTTCAAAGCAGGATTCATCCCCTGTGCTCATTCAGCCCTTGGCCTCAGCTACTGGTGCCAAAAATGAAAGCAATGAGAGCCAAGTGGGATGACAGCTTTTGTACTGTGCTCTTTGGCCCACTAGAAACTGGACAGTGAGACAGCAATAAAGATGCCTTGCTCAACTGCTGTGCCTGGATCCACAGCAAGCCACCAGCAGCAATAACTGAATCCTCTACTTTTCTGCTTCTGTAGCAAAGACCTGAGATGGGAAAGGTGGCTGTGGACACACATCTCTGTGGAGCATCCCTGATATGCTCTAAACTCAGGGCAGGACATGCCTGCCTGACCCTCCTCTGTGAGACAGTGGTCATGCCCAACAGAGCTAGCAATAGTAATACTATTGTTTAAATATTATTTGCCATGGTTGTAGCACTTTTGTTGGTGGATGATTGATGGACAAGCTGGAACTGCATTGAGCATATTCATTAAGCTTTTGATATATTTTTACTTTTGGCTGTCAATGGTTTAGACTCATGATTTTCATCCTGTGCCTTATTTATGAGCTGTTTGGGTTGACAGTCTCCTATTTGCTACGCACCCCTCATTGAGCTGATCACCTAAAACACACAGTACCTTGTCTGTTTCTCTCTGGGTAGGTGAAACTTGTCAAAGAGAACAGTAAACAAGGAAATACCACAAACTCATAAACATTTGTGGGTTTTATGTCAATAATAACATTACAAAGAGCAACCAACCACTCCGACAATAGTCAATGCTCACTTCCTTAAGGGAACAACCAGAAAACACAGCAAGAAATGCGAATTCAAATAGCATTTAAGCAAATATTCACCAGTCCTGTTTTTCAGCACTTAACCTGCTCTGTTATTTGGACCCTCTGTCTTTGGTCGTGTTGGAGCCTTTCTTGGAGATAATATCAGCTTGTATTTTTAATACTTGTGAGTGATTTCCTTAAGAATTCTATTAGTACTCATGCAGAAGAGGGGAGAGGTTCCCATTAAGGAGACTAACTGATTATTTGGTTATTATTTTGATCTGTAATGTATGCTTTTAACAGCCTAAAATAGAAATTAACTTTACACAAGGGCAAGACCTACATGTAAGAATGAGACCTGACATTTGAAACTTATTAAGCACTTTAATTTAAAAGGCAAGTTATTTCATCAAATGCAGGTAACTTCCTCCCATATTTGGAACTGCACAGATGCTTAAGCCTTTCACCAGACTGGGAGTATCACTCATTTTAAAGGTGAATTGCTTCCATTCCTCAAATAACCTGCAAAAGAGAATCTGTAACAATTTTGTTGTGATTTAACTTTTTTACATTCTGCCTTGATCCATTTAGGAAAGGCTGCAAGAACATAAGACTGTTACAAAGGATTGTGAAAAGATGAATCTTGGAAGAGACTTCACACGAAAGACTGCTGTAAATCATGTGCAGAGACTGTCTATAGACTGCAGGGTAACATGGAAAGGCAAGAATCCTTCTTCCTAAGTACAGAAAAGACAGGTTTAAAAATGGAAGCAAGGGACACAAGAAACACTGCTGCTTTGAATGTTGTGTTACGTTTAGCTGGATTTCGTGTAACACTATGTGTCACTGACATGACTCCTTCAGCATATATTCATAGGCATAAAATTTTGTGCATTGGTATTTTACATTGAGAGTAGCAAAGAGAAAAATAGGAATATCCTTTTGAAAAAGTGTTGCTGGTTTTTTTATTTTAATTTTCTTTTGTCATTACCAGCACTGGAACTTCTGCCTGTGGATCCTGTTGTAATTAGGAGAGGTTTTGCTGTGCATTGTCCCCAGTGCCTGGCTGGCTGCTCAGAGCTTGCTTAGAAGCACTCAGCAGGGAAACAGGGTCATGTTGGGAATCAGCACGGACAGCTGTGACCCAGCATTGCCCAGTATCTGGCATCACTGAAAGGGCCCTCGTTGTAGGTGGGGGAAATGCTCTGTTCCCCCCAGGCACTGTCACCTGTATTACTCTATGCACATTCTGATAGGGTGCCAACAAGCTCCCTCCAACCCCATCCCACCCACTTCTCTGGGATGCTGGTCCCTGCATATCCTCTCACTCCATGGAATTGTTGCTTCCTGAGAGAATCAAGCTGCCCCAAATGCACTCATCCCAAGATGACTAAAAGCAGCAGGTCCAGCTCTGCATGAGGAGGTACAGGTATTGAAGTCCGGGCTCTAGGAAGGTTCCTTCCAAAATGCTAGGAGTCACATCATGTTTTGAAGGCTTAATTTGGTAATTGGGCATACCCCCCTGGCCATCTGTGCTGAGCAGGATCTGCACTCCCTGGCTGGGCAGAGGCACTTGGCTCCCCCCTGACAACAGCCTTACACCTCCGATTAGGGAGCGCAGCCTCCCCACACCCTGCTATCCCCCCATACTCTCCAGGAGAGGCAGCTCTTGCCAAGAGGGTGTTTGGGTGCCCAAATCCAGGCCAGAGGGCGGCCAGACGGGGTCACAGCAGGAGCTGATAGCAAATATAGGAGGCAAATACATCACTTTCCTACTGCACCCTCCCAGGCTTTGGGGATCTGTGGGTCAGTGAGGCAGGAGGGCTGTGTTCACAGCCAAAGCTCCCTCAGTGTCCACCAAGTCTCTGATTTCAAGGCTTTTCTTTCAGGCCTAGGCACTGTTCTTGTTCGTGGCTCCAAAACAGCATTGAACCTCAGCACCTAGAGACAACAAGAAGTGGAGGGGTTTTTTTTCATACAGAGGTTTTTGGACATATGCTTGGTGTAAGACTGTTGTGTCTTCAAAATTATCCCTCTGGAAAGAAGGGGAAGTGAGTGTGGGAATGCCTAGATGGTCTGAAAAAACATTCAGTGTTGTTTTGATACAAGTGGCCGCATTGCATTTCATTCTGGGAGGAATATTCATGGCTAAGCTCTAAGCCTCTGATTTATAATGGAAATACTGATAGATCCAGATCCATTTGCAGATGCTATTATAATGTTTCATCCTGGGGAGGGGAGGGGGAAGGGAAACAGCCTCCTTCCCTTTTCATTTTAAATATTGGTACACTCTGATATTGGTTTCATGAAGCACTTGGATGGGTCCTTATTCACAAATGAATAAAAATGAGTAAAGTCCTCAGAATCAAAGGTAAGCCAAAACTGGCACCCATAAGCACAAGGCAACCCAGAGAGCCCATCTGCAGCCAAACCATGCAGCAGACCCAGACACAGCTTAAAGGCTGGCAACAAGACCGCCTGCAGAATCTGCCAAGGAACCAGATGCTGTTGCTTCCCAAGCTTGGCATGAGGGTTCCTGATTGCCATCCAACAAAGAGGAAAAAGAGGAATGATATAATGTGGTGGGATAAAACACATCCCACCTCAACCTCCTTTATTGCTCATTGAAAAAAATTGTGGAAGATACTACTGGAAATGTATCATTGTTTTCAGAAATACATACATTAGCCACAACAATGGCCTTGCCAAATGGGAAAAGTAGGAGCTATTTAAATGTATGTGCCATTAAAAAAAAAAAAATCTTCATATGCTGTTTTGGGTATGGATGTCTTTGTGTCTTTTGTTAACTGTTACAGTGATAACCACTAAAATGAATACAAGTGTGGCAAAAAGCTTCCAGTTTTTTACAGTAATATTCCAAAATCCCCTGTCTCAGTACAGCTGTCTAGATCAGATAGACCACAATGATGGCAACTGAATGTAAAGAAGCCAGGATTGTAAAATGAGGTGCAGAGAAATAATAAAGGAAACTGTAAATAAAGATATGTGATGAGAAAGACATTATGAGAGAAAAGATATATCGAGGCACTATACTGATAAGGGCTCTGCTTTTTCTTTAGTTGCACAAGTCTGTTGATGTAACTTGATTTCATGGGCATCACACCTGAGGAAATCCAGAGTAGATTTGGCCCAGGCAATATAAAAAGAAGTCATGAGTTGTGTGGCTGTGTGTCTGAGGATATATAAGCCTACAAGGGCACCATCAAAAATTCCAGTGGAGACGAGGAAACAAAATAAATAAGAAAATATATGTAAAAAATTATGCTGCAGGCAGGCAAAGAAATAGGAAGCAGTATAAAAGTGATGTAAAAGAAGAAATAACAAAATACTCGTAGTTACCTGAACAATAACAGCTGTTATCATTACTCTTATCATCATCATCAAATCATATTTTGGAAAATAGCAGGTGCTTCCACAAATTATGTTTCAGGGCATCTCAAACATATTTACAAATTCAAGTCATTTTTGCCAGAGACTTTCAGCTGAAAGAAATGCATCAGAACATGGTAGACAAACTAGTCCCATAATTTTCATTGTTAGCTGGTTTAGCATAGTCAAAAGATTCAGGCACCTGTTAAAAAAAGAGGAGGCTTCCTACAAAATCAAGGACAAGGGATCCCCTTTCATTCAATAGCACTGTGGTTAGAGCTGTCACTGAGGACAAGGAGATTCAGTTTCAATGAAACCTGTAGGGTTTCACATTTCCCACATCAGGGTGTTGTCTGAGCAGGGCTGTGATGTGGCTTCACATCTTTTCTGGGCATGGGAAAATATTGGATATTAAACATGAGTCCTCCACGTTAACAAAACTGTTCTGGCTGCTGTGATACTGGCTCGCTTCTCTCCCATTCTGTCTTCCCATCTTTAACATCCCTTACTTTTAATTAATATTTTTAATTGAAATCCTTTTATTGTTTTAGCTTAGGAAGATGTGTCATTTTCTTTACCTCATTCATATCACTTTTATTTCTTTTTTTTTAATTGTTGTCTGTTTTGGTTCAGTCTAACTAATTTCAATTCTTTATCAAATCAAATTATTCATACTTTCAAAAAACACATTCAATAAAAACATTCAACAGATTCACAAACCTTCTTACACATTTTCAACAGGTTAAGTTAAAAACACGGCGAAATATGAGGTATGGAAATATGATTATTGTAAACAAAGAATTTAAGATAGAAATACATAGTAAAGTGTTACATACTAAAGGATAGAAGGTTATTCTTGGTGCATCTAAGTTCTGAATACATATTTATATTTACAGAGCATTATATGTGATAAATTTATTTTATGTGTAGAATCCCAGCTGTTACAATTTTCACTGCCATCCACGTTTATACACTGGGAACTGAAGAAATGTGCTACCATGACAAGGTGCATCTCAAATGGTTTCTCTCATCTTTGCACACCACTGGGAGATGTTTCCTTTTCTGGAGCGAGATACATATTTAAGATTAATAATAAGGAAGGCTTTGGTTTGAAAGGCTGCTATGTGTTTTTATACCTGTGTATGTGGCCTAAAAAGTCTTATGACACATTTGCTTCATGCTGAGTGTAACTCTCTTCTTAGAGGACAGCACTGCCTACTGAAGCAGTATCATAATCATGGTGTGATATTATAGAATGAATTACAGCATTACAGAAAACACAGGCACTAATGAGTACTGAAGACTGTAAGCAGCACTGCCCGAGATTTTCTATTCTAAAATCTTCCTTTGTTATATTCCGACTTGGCTGAACATTCACCATTTGAGGTAAAATTTTCCATGATGCTTGGCTGTCTCAGGCTGATAATTACAGCTCTTGTTTTGCTAAGTTTTACCAAAAAAAAAAAAAAAAAAAAAAAAAAGCTCCTTTCTTAAATAGGGCCCTGTTCTCCTGTGAAATCAGTTCTTACATTAATTGACTGGCTTACAACTTCTTTGGTGGAAGAAACAGGAACAAATATCAGTTCTCTGAGATTGAGATTTGATACCAACATGGTGTGTCAGCTTTGAAGAAGCAATCGGGTTGCTCTTGTCCCGCAGAGATGGAGTGGCGCAGTCCCGAAATCCTGCGCACAGACTTCGCTCTGGGCTGGTGTCCCCGCCTGCCACTCCCTCACCTTTGCCTACCCTGGGTGCTGCTGCTGCCTGCAATACCTGTCCTTCCCAATTTGGAGAGCGGGAGTCGCTCCCCAGGCTTCAGCACTACACTGAAACCATAGGAAATCATCTTTCTCTGGGTGCTACGGTCAAACGTGGCCCTCACGACGAGCTCCCCTGCGCCCCTCCATCTGTCCGGACCGCGGCACGGAGCTGTCGTGCCCGGGGCTCAGGGAACAACGCCGTGCCCGGTCCCGCGGCCGGAGGGGTTGCGGGGCGGTGGTGCCGGCTGTGGAGCCGGTCCCCGGCCCTGCCTGAGCCAGTCTGCAGCTCGGGCACAGCGAGCGTGCCGGGTGCCGGCGCTGGTCCCTCCGCCGAGGCCTTCTTGGCCGTGGGGGAGTCTCCAGCCGGTGGAGCACCTGGAGAGCTGGCGGCCGGCGGCAGCAGCTGTGGCAGAGCGGGGCTGCCGAGCCAGCAGGCCGGGCAGCGAGCGGCGGGGGGCACCCGGGGGGCCCCGGCCCCGCGAGCAGAGGGGAGAGCAGGCTCCGAGTTATTAACAGCTTCCCTGGAAGCCGAGCCGGGGCCGCGGCCAGGGCAGGCAGGCAGCCAGCCCAGCATCCCGGGAGGCTTCCTCGGCTGTCTTCGCCCACCTCTTTTGCTCCATCCAGTGGTGACGAGCCATCTTGGAGCCTCCAGGCTTTGAGAGTGAAGCCGAGGGCCACAGGGTGCCTCAGCCGCCCTGCCTGAGTTTCCTGCAGCCCTCACAGCAGATGCCCCAGCTCCTACCCGGCTACCAGAGTGCCGGGAGCGCACACAGCCCCACTGTGCAGCCGTGGAAGAACGGCGGGCTCAGGGCTCCAGCACATCTCTGACTGAAGGACAACATCGCTGCCTTACAGCCCCAGCTTTTTGTCTGACCAGCTGCCTGCCCAAGCTCTCCCTGAGGCGGCGTGCCGATTCTTTGTCGCTTCTGGGGTGAGGAGAGCAACAGGAGCCGAGGGCAGGAGGGGCCCCTTCAGTTCAGCCTGAGCCCAGCGGGGAGTGTTGGCTGCTGGAGTGATCCCAGGCCCCAGGTCTCCAGCTGTGTCCAAGGTGAAAGCAGCCTGCAGGGCCCCTCTGCTACAGCCAGAGCAGCTTGTCAGGTGCTTAAGGTGCTCATCACTAAGGGCAGCATTTGGCCTCCCGTCATCTGTTTGGAATTTTGGGTTTTTTTTCTTCTTCTCTCTCTTTTTTTTTTTTTTTTTTCCTTTGACATTCGTGTCTATTTCACCAACCAGCAAACCTGTAGTCTCACAATAATCTACATGTTGCCTAAAAGAAATGCACATTGTCTCAGACCAGAAACCCAGCAGTGAAGAGTAAGAACCTTCATCATCCCCCCCTCCTCATTCTGTCCTCTGTTACCCAGGGGCATTTTGATGCCACAGGATAAAAATAAATAAAAGCAAGTACTTCCACTTCCTCGGAGCAGAGCTGATATGGCAGTAGCTCACTGGATGAGAGCTGCTCAGACCTGAAACGCTTTCTTCTCTGTTGGGATCACAGCTTGAGCGTAGGCTTGTTGTGTCGGAATGGGCCTACTGTACCCAAACATCTGAGCTTTCTCCAGCTCCTAGAGGAACATTTTATACTCATTATACATGCAGCAGAATTTCAAAATATGTCCCTGGGACCAGAATGCAGGAGGAGGACATTAAAGGTTAGGAGGTAGTAGGGGAAAAGGAAAAGGAGTGAGTAATTCAGAGTTGTCTGATAACCCTTGGAGCCTTAACCAAATATTAACCACATTGAGGTGTTGTGAAAAGGGGAGATGCGTTACTTGACATATCGCTAACAAAGAGAGGGTTTCATTGCTTTAGGTAGCTTCTAGAAGTAAAAAGCAAAGGATCAGCTCCACATCCCAGGTTTCAAAATGTTATGATCTAAGCACAGGATTCATCACTGCCACCACTAAGAGATCATACATCCTGAAGTGTCATGAGCCATCCAAGATTTGTGTCATTGCAGAGGATGATAAATCACTGCTAAAGACATAACAAGCAGCATCATCACTGCAACACAATACATCATGATGCATCAAGATCTTTGCTAGAATATTATTTACAGTTAGCAGGGGCTTGGAATGGCAAAGCAGAAGCTGATATTAATCTTCCCTGCATTGTGCCTTTGTGCACGCTAAGGGCCCTCCCTGCCCTGGGAAAAATGGGATCTGTAACACTCGCTGATGCAATAGCCACTGATTGCATACAATGGGGCTGAGAGGGATTTTCTATATAATCATGTGTATATATATATATTTATGGAGAAAAAGAGCGACAGCAAGAGCAAGCGAAGTCCCATTCTTCAAAGCTTATGCTGTTCAGAACCCATCTGTAAATGCAGACTTGTTAAGGTCTCTGTTCCTTGCAGTAACCTTGGGGAGAGAATTTAGTCATAAAGCTTGAGCAGACAAGCGACTTACTTGTTTGCAAAAAAGCTCCAAAGGTCTGGAAAAGTCTTAGGAGTTCTTCCAGCTCTCACCTTATTCGGCACACGCTTAAACAAATCAAGCTTTACTCCCCAAACTACTTTGAGAATCACTTTAAGGGAGGTGCTAAAACACTGCTGGCACAATTAATGTTTGGGGGTTTTGCCTTAAAAATAAAATTATTCAAAAATCCCATACCCCCCAAAGACCCCACAAAACCCCCCAAACACAGACAATTCAAACTTCTGAAAACTACTAACAGCTATTTTTATAGGAGACTCTCTGGAAACAGTCTCTCACTCTGTCAATCCAGTCAAGTGTTTCTGAAGCAGTGGGGACTGTGAGTTATTTCTCTTTCTTATGCAGGACATGGCTGATTTAGGTCACATCAACAGGACTAACAGTTCCATTTAAAGAAATGCTGAGATGGATAGAAAGTTGGGCTTAAAAAAATACTTCCTGCTGGAAAGAAATCTGTGTTTCTGCTGTTGATGACCTTTTTGACAACAACAACAAAAAAATCTGTAGTGCTTTACAATAGTCTGCCCAACTCCAGCCTTACCCTGTCAGTGGAGGAATATTATCCCTCTTCTGCCATCCTAAAGACAAAAGACACAAGTAAAGTGCCTTTCAGTTTTATATCAGTTACTCATCCTGTGTTTGCTTCATGATGTGAAGCTGAACCCTCCCACAGACTTTAATTGAGTTAAATCATTGCCAGAACCTTTTAGGCTTCCTCTCGCACACACTTCAATGTGTGCATCTCTGATGAGGCATGTGAGCAGAGACGCGCTCCCAGGACATCTGGGCAGCAAGCCACCTACCTGTGGGCTCTAAATATTTCCATGAACTATATTTCACTTGAACATTTCTTTCCTGTTTAGACAATCACCAAAGTTGGGGAGGGGAACAAGGAGGAGCCATGAGCAATTTACTGGAATATATACAGGCATTCCCCAGATTTCCCATCCTCCTCCTTAATTGGATATTATCCCTCATTAATGACTCTCTGAGAGCCTGTAGAGTACTAATTGTCTGCAGTTCCTCTCTCTGTCCCTCCCCTCTCTCCTCACAGAAATTAGTCTTTTGTTCAAGTTCATGAAGTTTAATTTCTGTTCCTCTCACTGAGATGAGGAGCACGTCCAACCTTTGTTCCACCAGAGCCCTCAGAACCTGGTGTCACCTCCCTGGGACGTTGTCTTAGGGTAAGGGGAAAACCCAAAACCTCCTCCTGCTCCATTATGAGTCTCCAAAGCCCAGCTATGGCAATGCCCTCACTGCAGCCCAGCACAGCTGTGACCCGTTGCCACCTTGCGCACCCACCGTGTTCCTGTTCGCATCTTGGGCAGCCTGAAACCCAGAAGGAGAGTCAGAAGTTATCCAAGCCTTTCAAAAAAAAGCAAGGGCTGGGTGAACATTTGCAGCATGTCACCTCCATTTATCTTTTGAGGGCCTTGTGTTCTTTCAAAGTGAAACAGCTAATCCCAGAAGAAAAAAACAAACAAACAAACAAAACTTAAGAGCCTATTAATCAAGGACTGATGTGAAAAACAAATGGTTTTGAATGGTTGAATTATTTTGCATTAATGGCTGCCTTGGTAATATTTTGGCTGGTTTTTGGCATTTTTCTGACTCGTATCCTGGTAGGATATTTTAGTTACATATATCTAAAGGATGAAACCCAGTAAGCCTTCCCCTGGCACCAACAAATCCCCTGACATGATTTTGGGTGTGATAGCCTGTTTTGACTTACAGTCTACTTGGTGAGGGCCAGGGAGCGTTCCTGCCATTGTCCCCCTCGTTGCTCTGGAGATGCTGGTCCCTCAGGCTCGTCCTTGTTAGTCTGCAATGCTGCCGGGAGCCATGGGCTGTGACCCCAGAGCCTGGCAGAGCCCTGCCAGCTCCAGCCATTCCTGCAGCCCTGTCCTGGCATTGCAGGCACTCAGGGAAATGGGTGTCCTTTCTCTTAGACCTTATCTGGGAATTCTGCCATGCCTGTGAAGCACAGCCCTCCTGTCCCAGTTGCTTTTGTGACAGGAATACTGAAACCAAAGCCTGGGCTGTGTAGGGAGGCAGGGGGACTTCTGCTGGTGTTTTCAGCAGAGTTAAAGTGGCACTGCCTGCTTTCTGCTATCCTGGGTGCCTGCTAGCAGGAATCACAGGTACAATGCCTGTGCTTACATTTTCCCCTCTCCTGTAACTCTTCTGCTGCTACAGCCAAACTTGCTGCTGCCTGCAGAGTGATACAGACCTTGGCAATATGCAGGGAACATGACTCTGTCTTTTAACCACTGCTACACAGGGAAGCCTCCCTTTCCAACAGATGACTTGAAGGCAATTCTTCAGGAAGGTCTTCTATAACAGGAAATCACAACTTGAAAAAACAGCAACCCTTTTAAAAAAAAAAAAAAACCACAGAATTGTTTGCTGCCTTTCTGCTCGCAAAACCAAACAGGTGAAGGTGATGGAAAGCTGTTTGTCCCAGGAGCTACAGGCTCTCCAGACACTAAGTCAGCCTGAAGTGGTTCAGTGTCCAGGTCATCCCAGGACACTGACAAGGTGAAGGCAAATGATTTGGCTCCCGTCCAGAGGCCTCATGTTTCAGGCTGGTCTGTCTGTCAGAGAGGTCCTGCCAGTGCCTCATGGCTATCCATCCGTTCCACCTCAGCCAAGGTCAGCCCTGCCCAGGCTGCAGGCACACCTGCCACTTGGTCCCTGGTTTCCAACCTCAGCATGGCTCCTGCCCCAGCTGCCAGGTCTGTGCTCCATGCCTAGTGCTGAACAGGTCTCATGAGTCTTCCTCCTTGCCTTCCAGCCCCTGACAACAGGGTAACACCACAACCAGAGCACTTGCAGCTGCTTGGGCTTCATCCCATGCTTCCTGGGATCTGTCTGCTCCCCAAACTCTCATTCTTAGGACAGCAACAGCTAGGCTGACCATTCTGCTTTTGCCTGATTCAGATGTGGAGACAGCTTATTTTTCTGAAGATGACAGACAAAAAGGCAGACCTTCCTCTCACACATACCAGCACTGCCTCAGTTCCAGTGGTTTGGGACACCTGGAGCATGAGCATTAGTGTTCCTCACTCTCATCTTGAGAAATATAGGACAACAGAGACTACACGGTGGTTAGAAACTCTGCTATAAGGTCTGACCCATTTTTGTCCTCCAAATGCAATCTAACATCTGCTCTCAGTATTTCTGTGTGCCATTTCAGAAATATCTTTGGAAGATCACTGCTAATTCATGCCCTGCCTACTTTCAAATCGTATTATTTCAGACTCTAGTTTATATATGCTTGGGGATGGATCTTTATATAAACTAAAACTTCCACTGAATATTATCTTGGGCATAAATTCAGTGGGAAAATGGACTTGCACCTGGCACTTAAATCTCAGCTCGGTCCATCTGTCCTGCAGATCCTGCTGCAGCTAAGTAGGAAAAAATCTTTGTTGTTCTGTGCTGAGGCAGTTTTTTGGAGGCAGTGAGGAGAAAGGGCTTGGAAAAATGTCTCCCAGTGCTCCTCAACCAGTGCAGGTAGCAGGCAAGCCAGACCCATGGGCTTGGTGGGGCAAGGGAAGAGAAGTAATGGAGATGCCAAACATTGCTTCAGTGTCAAGACCTGGAACTGATGAACAGAAATCCCTGTGGTTAACCACCAAGGGAGCCTCTTCAGCAGTGCACAGTCAAGAGGCAGAGGGGATTGACTCCATGTATCAGTGGCTTTCATGGCCTGGAAGAAGACAACAAAATCCTTGTAGATCCCCTGTGCCAACATGAGGTCTGGGAGGCCTGGTGGTCCTCTGAGGCCGCTGCTAGAAGTCTTCTTTTGTTTCTGAGTGAGAAGTTTTTGTTCTGAAGATATTATCTGCCAATAAATATTCCTCTAATTGGAGACCCATCAAAAATGCTGGCTCTGCTTATTTTAGAGTCCATGTTTGACCTTTACCACTGTGAAATACTTCTACTGATATTCCACCAGAGGCTATAAAACATCTGGCCTGACTGTGCACCAAATAGCTGGAATTTTCTCGCCATTTCAGTTGGTGGCATTGACCCCAAGCAGCAATTTATCTGCACCATTTATGAGTCCCCTGGAAGCTCAGGCACTGAGATGCTGGGGGAAGCTTGATTCATTGAGCAAACGCAGTCCACGCCTGGGAGAATGGAGAAACCTGATTTTGAAGGAAGAACTCCAGTATTACATAGCATAATGCAGCAGCCATCAAGGCAGGGCAGTGAGATTGAAGGATGTCTGCCCTTGCACACACCCTCCCCACACTGTGTCCCTGCTGAGTGCCAAAGCAACAGGAAAAGGCAGGAAGGATGTAGAAGGCCAGGCAGAGACTGGGTTTCGTTGCCACTGTGGCTGTGCCCCTGCCCCTCCAAACCTCTCAGGGGCCCTGAGCGGTACAGAAGGGAGCCAGGTGCAAGGGTTATTTACTTGGACAAACAAAAGCACTGACTCTGAGCAGGCCTGGGAGCAGCAGCGAGGAGAAGACACCTGCGTGTCAGCAGGTGGGCTCAGCTGCTGCAGTGCTGTGCTTGCTGCAGCTGCAAAGGGCACATCACTGCCGTGGCGCAGGGTACCCCCAAAACAGGCAATCAGCAGATGGTGCTTTGCCCCACACCCTTGTTATTTGACTCTGGCCCTTCCCCTGTCTCTTCTCCACAGACCATGGGGCTGCTGGCTGGTGAGGCTGGAGCAGACTGGCCATCATTTCAATGTAATTTTCTTGGAGAGCAAATAGCACTTGACCTTGTTCCTCTCTTGGTGGGCTGCCAGGAAGGTCAGCTGCCCAGTGACATTTTTGGTGGTGGCAACCATAGCGGTGAGGCTTTGCAGTATCTTCAAACTCACATCTAATTCCCTGAGTGTTCTGCTACAGATGAATAGACAAAAGACCTCCTGGGCAGACAGGGGGGCCCTACTCCACCAGAGTTTGGATTTTTCACTGTCAGCCAAGCAGAGGATCCAAATTCCAACAATGAGCTCCCTGCTCCAGACGAAAAGCATTTATAACCTCTCCAAGCCAGGCTCTGGCAGGGCAATACAAACTGTGAGCTCCACAAGCTAATGACCTTGAAAGTATCCATTTATCTTGGCCTTTCCCCCCAGCTTGAGATGCCACAGAAAATGTGAGGCTTCCTTTCTTCTTTCCTTTATTTTTTTTCTTTTCCTTTTTGAGCAAGAGGAATGAATATTCAGGGAATGCAGGCAATATGGAAATCGCTCAGTCTCACCTCTCTGGCTGGAGCTCAGCACTGAGACCCCAGTGAAAATCAAGACTGAGGGGCAGTTGGTCCTCCTGCCCTAGAGGGGCAGTCGGTGGCAAAGGGACATCACTGCTTTGCCTCCATTACCTGATTGCTCTGCACTGGCTCTTCCTTCATTAATCTTCATCAATAAACAATATTTACAACCAACAAAACCCAATCCTTCGAGCCCATTGTTCTTATTCACTAAAGGCATCTCATAACTTGGTGTGATGTGACGGTCTGAACTGTATTAAAATCCAGACAACAGGTTAGAAACGTCCCTGGAACAAATGGAGCTGGTGCACCATAAATGTTATTTCCTCAGGGAGATCAGTGACTCCCTGGAGTGTTTTACTTTTCAAAGTCGGTGTCTGTTTTCTATGCATTGCCACTGTATGGAAGCCATTGCCTGCCACAGCAGGGTGCTCCCTTTTTTATGGGATATACAACTTGGGTGTAAAATAATCCCACATCATTTCCTTTGGTGTTCGGTACATACAGCTTAAAGTGAAAAGGGAAGTCACGCAAAGCAGCTGACAGTGGGCACAGGCAGAAGCTGCTACTAGGAAACATCCTTCTACTTACAGGGCGAAAAAATATTTGCCAAGGTATTTTCTGATTGCTGAATGTTTTAGTCCTCTTACAGATGTGGTGGGATACAACCACTTTATTTGCAGATATCCTGCAGCAGATCCGGCTGCTGCTCTGCAGCACCTGTGGGCTGGGGCCTGCCTCTTACCTTTGTTCTCAGCCAGTAGAGCTGTCTGCTGGGACGAGCATTTGGGTTCCAGAGAGAATCTGCTGGCTGCTGCCTTTGAAGCAAGCATCAGCTCGTGTTTCCATTTTAGGCATACATGTAATGTACATCTTTGCTTACTGGGCACACTGCAATGCAATCCAGCCTCAGGAATTCTTGGCTTCCCTCTGGATTTTGATGACTTTATAAAAGGTGGTGTTGTACTGAGGAGGTCCATGGTAGTCATCTCCTGACTCACTGCCAGCAGGATGGAGACTCAAGATGACTTAAAGAATAGAAGTTTTATTCCAGTAGACACACACCCAGAGCTGCCTGCCCAGTGCCATCACTGGACATGTGGGTGGAGGACCAGACCATGGACACAAGACTCAGTGGGACCCTGCATTGCAGGTAAAGGCTTCCCATAGCTCCATGGGCCTGATATGTGTTTTTGTCAGGCCAGGGAGGTTAAGCCAACTCCTTGTACTTCATCTGTCGCACCTCAAGTGCCTGGCCCTCCAGGTGCTGAGCAAACACCCTGGATCAATGGATGAGGCTTAGATCGGCCAGATACTTCAGCATCAGCTTTAAGCAAGCAGTTAAAAGTTTGACAATATTTAAGGAAGTACTTCAGGGGACCAGCACAACCAGATCGTACTTAGCTTGAATACAACTATCAGAGTCAGGCTGCTTTAAAAGTACCTTTATGATATGCAGGTTTCTTTAAACTTTAACTATTTCTTCAAAAATAAAAATCCCATCACAGTAAAAGAAATGCCAAAGCCTTTTTGAAGCTCCTTAACACAGTGAATAAGAAATCAAGGGCTGATTTACATAACAGAGATATACATACGTATGTATACGGGAGTGTACATTTGCATGAAAAGCATTTGCAGAGAATTCTAAAAATAGACGACATTTCAGAAGTTTGTAGGCAAGTAAATCTTTTATGTTTTATTGCTTCCCTCCAATTAATAGTTTAAATTAAGACCTAGTCCTCCTGTCTTCTACAGTCTGCAATCCAGTGAACCACAGATTTTCCTACAAACACCTCCTTCTAATTCCTCCACTGAAGGAGCAACCAGGAACTCCCACTGCTAGCAAAATGAAGGTCAGTAAAGGAGAAATGCCTTTGTCTCTAGTCTTGCAGTTCTCCTAAAATGAAATTCACCTCTAATTTGGAGGGCAATTTTCCTCCAAGGAAGGTAGGAAAATGATAATAGTTCCCTGTGAAACACTCACTTTTTTAAGATTAAAATGTTTGGACCTTTGAGGTATCCAGGCAGAAATGGGAGGCGGCTGGAAACCAGCTCTTGTGAACTGCGTGTTCCAAATACTTGAAACGATGCTTAACCTCAAGCTTAGGCATAGCCTTCCTGACTCAGGTGGAGTGGCTCTCCTGCTTCACGCTAAGTGTATGTTTAACTGCTCCTCTGGGTCAGGGCCCCAATTAGCACACCAAGATCTAATTTTATTCTCAGTTACAGCTGCATAAGACTATATTAAGCAAACCACTTTATACCAGTTAAAAAAATTAGATTAAGCTTTGGCTCAGGGTAGACAGGGAGATCATGACACAGAAA
Organism: Emberiza elegans; assembly: GCA_024865655.1. Classification (NCBI taxonomy): domain Eukaryota; kingdom Metazoa; phylum Chordata; class Aves; order Passeriformes; family Fringillidae; genus Emberiza; species Emberiza elegans. Next base: position 17,469,217 of record JALJVW010002597.1, on the reverse strand, counting down.
AAGGTATCTTCTTGGATGTTACTGCCTCTGTTATGTCCACACCCTGATAGCTCTTTGTCCAGTTAAAACACCTCTGCTCCAACCTTGTCTCTCTCAGACCAGTCTAATTTCTTCTGCAAAACAGCCTCTCAGCAGAAAGTGTTTGCAAGCCAGTAAGAAAACACCATGACCACAGATCCCCCAGTTCCTGAAACAAAGCCTGTTAGCCAAAATCTACACAAATCCATCAGTAAAATGCATGTCCTGCACTTGTGTCCACGAGTAACCACATTGGTGTCACTATAATCTCTATTTCTTCATCCTTCCCTTCTCCATCAAGCCCTTTAGATCATGATCCCAATGCTTCAGACACAAGGTCATGATACTCAGAAGTGAAGCCCATTGACTTCAGTTTAGCTTAAGTGTGTTCTTACAGCCCCTGTTTAGCAAAGCACCCCTTTTCCGTGAGCTACACTAAATTATCCAGAATTACACTAAATTATCCACTTACAGATAAATACATGCTTTGGTGTTTTCCTGAACAAAATGAACTTAAACATGAAATCAAGCTTATGACTGAGAATCTTCCCCACCCAAGGTGCAAGCTCTTTGGAAGATCAGCCTTTAAATTTTGTGCACCTCAGTACAGGCAGCTGCCTTCTGCATGGCAGCTTCCAAGTACCTCACACGCTGCTGGATCTGCAAACATCAGCCAGTGATAAAGTATTTCATTTGCCTCTCATTTGCACCTGTAAAAGTCAGGGGTAAATCCAGGAGAGACTATTAAGGGGAAGTGAGATGCTAGCCAGTTCAGTGCTCCCAGCTTTTCCTGCTTACTGGGAGCTGCAGCAGGACTGGGAGATCCCCTCAGCACAGCAAGGCCACCAGGTTTGGCCAAGAGCCCCAGAAGGTTCAGGGTTGGCTTGGCCAAGCATCCGGGAGCTGGTAGGTTTGAAGCAAACAGGCCCCGGTGACTCCCACTGTGGCTGAGAGATGATGAATGCCCAAGTTAAAGCTGACATGTGGTTTACCCCAATCTGTAGCAGAAGCCACTCTGATTTTTAAAAATATAATTTTGTCTTCATACAAGGAAAGTAGGAAAAAGCAGCATGAAGAGAGGCACACTTTAGGATGAACAAGGCAGAGTTCTTGTTTGGAGCACTGGCAGGAGCCCAGCATCGCTCAGGGCCAGACACTGGGGTCAGTCCTGTCTGGCTGTCCCTGCCAGGGAAAGACCAGGAGCTTTAAATTTTATTAAATATGGTTAATTTCTTTTTTCTCTTAATGGCTTACCTTTTCTTTTTTTAAATTTTTTTGCAACTGGCATTTGTGGTTGTACTATGCAATATAAGCCAGAGGGTTTGTAGAATTACTGGTAGGACAGCGTTGATGTGGCAAGCCAAAAGTTTGAAGAAAAATTCATGCATGCAGGCTCCTAAATATGGATCTACATGGTTATTTTCAGCCAGAGTCTTGCACATCCATAGTTCTGGGTTAGAAAACATAAGCCCCAGGTGAAGTGCATTTGGAGGATCTCTGCCATCTGATGTGAATGAAGACCCCTGTCACAAAGTCATCTGTATGACCTACTTGCTTCTCGCCACTAAGGAATTGTCCAGGACTCATGTAACAACTTCAAACTCAGGCACATTCCTCGAGCTGTGTGAGGAAGCTTGCACATTGCCTGACCACATTATATCTGCCTCTAGGCAGTGTTATCACTCCTTCCCTTCCATATGCTTAAGCAGAATTTTTACAAAAATAAATGAAATACATATGTACATTATGCAAAGAGTGTTCTTGAGCCGTGCTATATTTGGTTTTGCATGATACGTATCCAGCGTGTAGACCATTGGCACTCGTTTTTTAACTGTTAGAGATAAGCAGAGTCACAGTAAGCTATAAAAGAGTGTAAAATATGCAGGGCCTGATTCTCCGGCTCGTGGAGGCCCCTTTACATCACGCTGGCACTGCACTGGAGTCTAAAAGCAAATGCACATGTGACTGGAATCCACTTTCAGGCCCTTTTATACTGCCAAGAGAGCTTAAAGTTGCCTGAATTCAAATGAGACTCAGATGCCTGTAGTACAAGCCAGTAGCCATCATTAAAATCTTCATTAACGCTGCTGCCCCTCTGCCCCCCAGCAGTGGGGTGAGCAGCAGCAGTCGACCCTGGGCATGAGGCAGTGCTGGAATATTGGGGAACTGTCCCAGTCACTATCCCTGGGGGCATGGGGGTGTTCCTGTGACCAGACACAGGGAGATGGATGCAGTGGGTGCCACCACAGGCAGGGAGATGCAGGGACAGAAGAACAGGGTGTGTGTGGGCAGCTGAACAGGGAGGAGTATGTGGGGCTGAGCACCCCACTTTTCCCAGATGGCTCCATGTCCAAACTGGGATCCATATCTCCTGAGTCTCCCTTTCCATGGCTGGTTTTTCTCCCTACAAAGAGCTGACACAGAACAAGCTGTATGTACAAGTGCAGGTACACCCGCCCTTAGTTTTAATCATTCAGTGCCAGCCAAAGTGGGAGGGACAGGAAGGCTCTGCCACCTTCCTGCTCTCCCTATGGCAGCCGCCTCCACCTCGGCCCAGGTTGGATCCAGCCACCCACCGTGCAGGCTCTGGCTCCGAGCGCCTCGCCCCAGGGCCCAGACAGCCGCTTCTGCATCCAGGAGGGAAACCAGAGCTGCTGGCTCGTGACTGGCGCACAGATCACCAGTTCATGACTCTCTCCCGTGGAAAAAAAAAAAAGTTGGTTTGCATTTAAAGTGTTAGGGGAAAGGATTTTTTTTCTTTCTTTTTTTTTTTTTTCCTTTTCCAATCCCCAAAGTCACATGGCCAGACTATTTTAAACATTCCTGGCTATTCCCCCATGCACCAGCTCCCTTGGCTGGCACTGGGGTATTCTCGAAGCTCGGGTAGGAGAGTAAACTCTGCATGTATAATTTATCCATTGTAAAGGATGCAAAATCTACTGGGAACAGGAGGGGATAAGAAAGAGCGAAGACACTTGTGGATGCCAAGAATTCCAAGTGCCAGACCTTGCTAGCGCTCTTCCAAAATGGAGGGTCCTACACGGCTCCCGTTTAGCTAGAGCTGAGCCTAGCCTTGCCTGCTGTGTTGAGATTTGGCAGGCTGCAGCTCGCCATTGTTGCGAGCTCTCATCCAGGCGGCGGTGCCAAGCCTTCCCTCCGGCTGCAGCCCTTCCAGCGCGCGCTAATCCCCTAGTATCTGCCTCTCCCAGATCCAGCAGGGACACCCCTCAGAGCTGGGGAGGGAGAGGGGAGAGTCCTCTCTGCAGAGAACCCTTTCCCAGCAAGCTTCATGAAGAAGCCCTATTTATTAACCCTAACAAATTGCCACTATCAACATAGCAGTGATATTACAAATAAGGAGGAAATCCACTTGCCCCTGGCTCCAGAGCTGGGCAGCTCAGTGCTCACTCTCTCACCAGGGAAAGCAAGGATGGCACAGTGAAGCCTAACTTCTCATGCCATCTTTAGTTTGCAGTTTCTCTCCTAATAGCCTGCCTACATGGTGAGAGCTCATAGGAGACACAGATGTGCCCAGCTATCCCGTGGTGAGTGTCAAAGTGGATGCAGCCGGTGAGGGTGTCATCCCAACAAGAGCAGGTTAGAAGCTCTGCACTACCAGGTGGCCCCACAGCACTTGGGCCCCTCTCCCCTCCATGACCTGCACCTGGCTCAAGCACAAGAAGCAGCTGTCCCTTCCCTTCAGCAGAAGCACTCAGGGCCCATGAAAGCTTTCATTCAAGGCAGGAGTGAGGGAGGCCACAGCCCCCAGGCACCCACAGAGGGAGCACCCTGCAGCCTCCAGTCCACAGCTGAGGCCAGCCCTCCCTGGGGCTCAGCCTTCGTAGCCATGGGGGCTCCAATGCCATGGTTGTGCAATTGCTGTAATTGTGTAGGTTTTCATTTTTAACCCTATTCTACACTGGCATTGAACTGCATTTTGCAAAGTGTGAATTTTGTAAATGCAGTAACTGAGTTCTAGATGCTGTCCCTGCACCTTGGCTGCCATCCCAAGGAAATTCCTGAGGGAAGGGATGCAACAACCCCCCACTGCATCCCAAACTCATTCAAGAGCAAAACAGAGTCCAAGGCACTGGGCCCTCCTGCCAAGCCCTCTGCTTATTCCTGCAGAGTGGTCTGAGCCCAGTGCTTTGTGCAAGCCAACAGGGTCTTGCCTATGGAATGGGAAAGCCTGGGCTTTCTGGCACCCCAACCAGGGAGGCAAAGGGCCTGCCGTGGGTGCCACAGTGCTGTGGTAGCTCCAACCCTGCGTGGGGACAACCCACATCTGGGCTACATCCCAGCAGCTTCAGGAGCTGGGGAGGAGCCCCCACAGAAGTGACCCCATCGAAGCCCTTGACCCTGAGCAGGATGGAAACAGCCCATGTGAGGGATTTTCAGAGAGAAGGACTCCTTGTGCAAAAGGGGTATTATCTCAGAGCAGGCTGTGCCCACCTGCATGCACAGATGTTTAAAATTTTAAGATCAGAGTGCTGCTGATCTGACCACAGGGGTTGGAGTTGGCTTGAGGCAACTCCAAGGCATTGATGGCTTCCCTGCTGGAGGGGCAGGAGATCAGTTCAGCCTCTTTGTCCTAACTTGGGTAAAATCTCCTTTTCCATCTGATGATCCCCAGTTCAGCCTCTCTGTCCATCACTTCCTAAAACAGTCCATGGTGGCTTTGTCACAGGTTTTAGACAGTCCATGGGTGTCACAGGTGGAGTGGGAGCTTCAGACAAAGTTTAATTAAAGAAGCCCTGCTGCTGAATCACAAGGGGCCAAGAGGACCTCCTTGCTTTCTAAACTCCTTCTCAGAGAGAGGAGCTTAGGGACAGCTGGATCTGATTTTAGCCTCAGACTGTCAATGGTTTAAACTTTATAACTTTGCCCCACAAGTTTTAATGGTGGCAAATCAGATGTATTTGTAAAAGATGAGTCATTTATTAAGACAAATGAACAGTTCGAAGATCTTAATCAGAATTACTTATTACACAGTATAAAAGCTAGGCAACTGTGGTATAACATAAATTGTATAGTGCAATTAAAGCAATTATATTAAATCTAGCAAGAGAAACATTAAGTTGAGGTTGATGTATCTCACCAGACTTCTCTTTGTAGAGTACTTCTTCCTCTTTCTTTCAGTCCCTGAGAAGGAACCACGAAGAGGTGTCCCAAAACCCATGGGAGAAACTCCACACTTCCCACTTCAAGAAAAGGATGTGGAAGAATCTAACTTGTATGAAAGTAGACTGGACTTTTATAGCCTAAAGAAGCTGGCTGTGAGTCATAGGCCTCCAGGTCAGTTTAGCAGCTTATCTGTCAAGTCTCACTTCAAAGGGGCAGATGTGTGTTTGAAGCTGGTAAGCCAGGCTGGCCTTTTAGCATATTCAGCACCAAAAAATACCACTGTGGCACCACGGTAGCTCCCCATAGAGAGCTTGCATTGCTTTGTCTTCTGACCAGATTCCAGGCCAAGCAGATCAGCTTTTTCAGGGCAAAGCATCCTGCTAAAATGGGAAGCTGTGCTGCAATGAAGCCATGCTGCACCCCTTTACCCCTGCACACGTGGCCCAGGATTTACCTCAATGCCTGCCAAGGTGCTGGTGCAGCGTGCCGACTTTCACCCTGTCACTAGGCAGAGCAGAGAGGGCTCACCTCCACGGGGTGCCAAGGACAGCAGGCGAACCCCTGCCCCGAACACCCCTGCAGGGTCTCCCTCCAGCCTTGCCCCTCTTACCATGGGACTGGGAAAGCCTTCCCACATGTTTCTGCCCAGTAATTTCACAGATCTCAGCTTAATGTCCCCAGGTTGCACTTACTGTGGGAGTCAGTATTCCTGGACTACCCATCTGTCTGTCCTGTGATTTCTGGGGAGGCCAGGCAAGGCAAGAAAATGATTATTTACAGTCTTATTTCACTTTGATAATCAGCAGTAAATCTATGAACGAAACAGAACAGCACCTCTGAGGCTAAACTCTGTAGTAGCTTTCTGTCCCAGCTTCCAGTGGGACAGAAAGGGAGGCTTAGCAATTAAAAAGAACTTGCTTCATAAAGAAAAACAAACAAAAGCAATTTGAATGAGTCACACAGCCCTTTTGAAAGAAGGCAGTCTGCATCCTTCAGGAAGGGCAAAGCACTATCACTATACAGCCTGGCTGAGCCCTTAATTGCAGGCTATCGGGTACCATACATCTCCAAACTTTCTGAAGTGCAGGAGGCGGTGTGATGGGAATGGATAACACGGGAACAGCACAGGGTGGGCAGAGTGATGGACAGACAATGTGTAAATGCTTGGCTCAGAATCTTCCTGTGTATCCAGGCTGAAAGGCCACAATATGCAGGATGTCAACAGAGCATGGCCATCCTGCAGAAGGTGCAGGGGGTTCATAGATTAAGCAAGTGAATTTCATCTAATGGTTAGAAGCCAGCTAACTAAAAGTTCCCTTAGAATTTCTATTAATGGCTTATGAGAAATCAAAAATCTCCAACAACCTCCTTAAGAAGAGATGGAGTAACCAATAAAACTACAAATTAGACCAGTCTAGAAAAATATACCTTTGTTTGCTGACTGAGTGGAAGCCAATGGAGCATCTTCTTGAGCAGGAAACAGATAATAAGCATCATCTTGAGAGATTCTCCCAGATGTTGAGTAAAGATGAGTCTGTAGTAGGAGCTATTGAAATCTCTGTTGTAATTGCTTATTGCACAAGCTGCACTTCAGAAAAAAACCTGCACTGTGAGTCCCATGAACACAATGACTCATGGTAAAAACAGCTCTCAAAGGGCAGCCTCTAAATGATGTCCAGTTCCAGGCTGGTGAGGGCAGCCTCACCATCTTTGGGGTCAGTTGGCTGGGAAATCTGTCCCATTGTGGAAACTCTGGTGGGTTCTGTCCTGGCAAGATGCAGAGGGGAGCAGGATGGAACAGCCCTCTAAAGCACAGACCCTCTGCTGTCACCAGGGACCCCCTCCAGCGGGACTCTGCAAGCCTGGCTGGACAAAACACACGAAGCAGGATGGGGAGTGCAGGTTTGTGGAAGGCCATTGCAGTGAACAAGACTGGAGACTGTGTGATCACAGCAGCAGCTGCCAGGGAGGTCTTTGGCCAAAGCCCTCATCACCCTGTGGAACTCGGCAGCATCCTGGAGCCCTGCAGAGATGGAGCCAACATGGAGCTGGAAAATCAGACATCCTCATCATTGTCATCTTCTTGGGATGCAAATACCGCGTATGTTCATTCCCAAATGCACAAAAGGAATATTTACTGGTTGCAAAACCCTTTTTGTATAATGTTTGACTGACAGTTTATAATTCCTCACTCAATTTATAATTGAGTGATACAGTGTTATTCAGATTGCCTGTGCTACTAATATGCTTTAAAAACCCCCACATTAATTGTCTTTAACTATAACTTTGTATAATTTTAATCCATTATTTTTTATTTTACCATTTCTGTGCTGTTTCTTGCCTCTTGGCAACATTCATTGCAACCCACTTCCCATTCTTCTGCTGATGTATGTAAGTCCATGTAACACAAACACCAACATTCCCAGACACATCATGATCAATGTGGGAGTGATTAAAGTGCAAAGGAAACCATGAAACCCATCTCACCTGTTGGCCATTCCTGAAGGCTACTCATACTGACATCCAGTGTCCAGGGAAGACTCCACAGCATCTTGTCCCTTATTAGTTAGTTCCTATCTTCATTTATGTGTGTGTGCAGACATTCATATGTAGGCACACTCCACACATAACCCTCACAAACATATTTCTTTAGAAATATGTACACATAACTTCAGTTTTGTTCCTTTTTAATTGGGTTGGGCATAACCTCTCAATCCTTTGAGCTTAGGGATTTGGGCATTTAAGAAAATATCTTTCAGCAACAACAATTAACATATTTCTTGTTTTTTCTGCCAGGCTATTCAGCCCATAATCTCTATCAATGTAAGCACCAAATGTCCCTAATTAGTACTGGGTTTTAACTTTTCTTTTTGCACCAAAAAAAAAGAGGTCATAATCATCTGGTACCTAACCAACTGCCAGCTTTTGTTTCCATTATTCATTTCTCCATCTCTCAGGATGGCATCCAGTGGAGGACCCCTCTGGGAGCAGCAGGGCCACCTGCCTTAGGAGATGGTCTCTTCCAATGCCCAGACTGCCCACCTCCACCACAGGCATTCCAGGAGAGGACCTGCAGAGGCCTCCCTGCCCTCAGTCATGCTCAGCTGTGGCCACACCAGTTCAGCAGTGTCTGTGGGGCTGCCAGCACTCACCTGCACTGCAAGGCAGCAGCCACCACGTCCAGCCCTCGGACCCTCCATGCCCTCCCTGGCAGAGTAACCTGGCCCTGAGGATCTTGGTGGGAAAGGTTTGCTGCCTTCCACCAACTCCCCAGCAGGCTGCTTGCCTTGATGTGCTCCGAGTGAGGAGGGAGACTTCTCTCCCCTTTAATCCGTCGGCCACAAATATTTGGGGCTGCTGGGCAGCTGGCAGGCACCGGACTGACACCTGGGTGCCAGCTCTGTCCAGCTGTGCCCGTGACACACCATCCATCTGCAGCACTTCTCACTGCTGCTGCCAGTTTCTTTCCCTGGGGCCAGCTGGGAGGGGAGATGGGGTAGGTGGGAGGGAGGGAGCAACAGTGAATATTTATAACAATGCTTTGCATCCAAATTGATTTCCTCCTGTTGTCTCCTTGCACGGGGCAGGACTTCTGGCTATTGTTACCCAAGGGTGCCGAGCCCAATGGGGCCAGGTGGTGCTGGCTGCTCCCTCCAGGGCCTCGGGCTGTGTCATGGAATATTCCTGGTGGCTCCTTCCAGGTCAGCAAGGGTTTCCCATACAGATAATATGGCTGAGCTCCCTGGTGCAGCTACCCAGCATTATGCATGGCTCAGGCACTCCAGAGATTCACTGTGTGTTCTGTTTTCCCTGCCTTGCCCTGCTTTATTCCTAGGACAGTCAATGCCAGCAGCAAAACTCCCCCTGACTTTGCAAGGGCCAGCTATGGGCTCAGGGCTCTGGGTGGGCAGCATGGGAGAAGCAGAGCATTGCTCTGAATTAATTTTGGAGTCTCACATTCACTGGAAATTGAGACCTACATGATTTTCCTCATCTTCAAAGACTCACAGGAAATGAAACAGTGCTTGAGCAGTAGTGTGGTCTTGGAGATTTAATGGAAAAGGTTTTTGTGACTATATTGAGGGTCTCTGACCCACCACCTGGCACACACAAGGCCTCTCTCTTGGCATGTCCCTCCCAGGGTGGCCACTCTCTGAATGTGCACCTCTCACTTGGGCACATGTCCAGGCACCTACAAAGGGCCTAGCAGAGAAAGGAGGATATCCAGAAAAGTGCAAGATGTGGATAACTTGGTGCGAGCCAGGCAAGCAGTCACAGCGTGTACTGGCAGTGTCACCATGGCCTTGCTTAACCCCTCTTGGAGCCAGGCTGGATGGCAATTAAAGGGATGCTGGGTGCCAGTGAAGCTGGTGATGTTGCTGCTGATCTGCATCAGTTCAGTGGAAGATTTAACAAAGAAAAAACACCCTTGGCTTCCTCACTGCATTTGTTGCAGCAGAGGGGTTCACCCCTCACTGCCATGGCCCACCCTCCCCTCGCTCACCCCACGCTGGGGGTTTGCAGGCACGAGATCCCTGGAATGGACAGGTGGGAGCAGCCAGAGCAGCACTTAAGAACCTGCTTCTCCCCTGATGGGAATCCTCAAGTCTCCAATGCTTTTCCACAAACTCATCCACCACCCAAAAATTCTGCATCCTGCTCCTGCTTTTGCTTTGCAATTGAAAGGCAGGAAAATTCCTCCTCCTACCACCCCTGCCCTGAATGGAAAAGTTCCTTCCCCCATGTTCACTGCTGCACTTCCCAAATGCCTTTTGCTTTCTTGCTTTTCTTTAAATACTTGTCCCAGTTGTCTTGTGTGGGTCAAACATGAACTCACTGGTTCCTACGTCATCATGTTCCCAGCTCAGCACATCCTTCTCCTCATTGTCATGCAGAGCATAATTTTCACCTGTATTGAAAATTCAATATTGAGAGCTTTTCATTCCAAAGATTTTGATTTTTCAATAAAAAAGTGAAAATGAATCTCGGCAGGATTGCAGCAGAAACGTTGCAAATGAGCTGGTCACATAAGGCAGAGAGGGAAGAAAAACAAGGAGAAAGAGAAGGACAGAGTGAAGGAGAGGAACACACAGAGACTTCCCTTCCAGAAAAGAGCTTAAACAATTCAGGTGAAAAATATGACCAGCAGCAGCGATGAAAGTTTTTGGACTGCTATGCACAATGCAATGGAATACAGTGCTGCTTGCTTGCTGCCCTGTGAGTTGGCTGGACCATATCACACTGCCCCAGAATCCTTGATCGCCGTGCTTCCTTCAGTGCTTGTGTGCCAACAGCTCAGTGTAGGCCTCTTGTGTATCAGGGGACCCCAGATTTTGCAGTCATTCTATAGCATGTCTGTAAGTCCTTGTCAATATTATCCTCATTAAATGGGATGGGACTTTTCTAACAGGGTTAATTGGATTGGTTAAAACAACAGAAAAGTGGTGTTTAAAAAAAAGAGTCTAATAACCAAAGTTAAATATGGGCCTTCTTCCCCTATTATTTCTAATAAAATAGCTTATATTAAGTATTATTATATTTCTTTTTGGTCTTTATAGCTGGATGAAAGGGAAGGTGTTAGTCCTTTGTTAGCCATGAATACATTTTTTCTCCTAGTTCTAGTGCATTAGTGGAGACTTGTCTCCTACCCAGATGAAAATCTGAAGTCTCATCTTTATGTGGACAAGCAGAAATCAGCTTGCACACAGCAAGGGTAAAACACAGCTACCCATCTTTTGCCTCACCCTTTTGCAGATGGATCCCTGATCCTGAGAGCTCTGCACAGCCCCGTCCCTTCCCCCAGACACCCACCCACCCCTCCATGTCTCCCTCCATTCATGCTTTCCATCCCTCACTCCTCACTGCCTCTCCAGAGTCACCTGGGCAGCGACTCCTGTGGGTGCCTCCCCCGGGCTCACATCCAAACTCTCTCTCTGCTGCTTGCAGATTCTTTCTGCATAACATCTCTGAGATATGGCCTTCCTTACCCATCTGTACAGCTAAAACTCTTGTCAAGACTCTCAGCATTTCACATCTCAATTACTGTAAAATCCTTCTCCTTGCTTGGCAAATGCAGCCTCATCCAGCGCTTCCTACTCCATCTCCCTGCCCAGCCACTACCATACCCGCCAACCACAGCTTAAAATCATTTATGCTCAAAAGGATCGCACACAAACACCTCCTGCAAGTTATTTTTCTTGCTGGCGATCACAAAACAACAGTGATGGCACACGCTCCCATCTGGATGCAATTTTACAGGTGCAGCCCTTGATGTTGGGAATGGTGAGCAGGAGCTGGCTCACACTTCTCGCGTCACACTGAGATCAAATAAAGCACCTGGGGCCAAACTCGGCCGTGAAGGATCCCTGCCTTCAGTTCCTGCTGGGAATGCTGTGAGGGCGCTGGCTGGGGCTCGGAAAGGCCCCATCCCACAGTGGCACGTGCCATTCCCAGCACTGACCTGTCTCCAGCCTTGCACCCCCTGATGCCCTTTGCCAAGTGGGAGTTGCTTCCCATGGATCAGCCCTTTCCTGTGCCCTGTGTTTCATACTTACAAAGCCTTTTGCTGTTGCTCTGTAGATTCTAATGTTTTCCTCCCTTATCCTCTCTTCCTTGAGCTGCTTTTCTTCTTCCTTCTGCTCCTGCTGCTTCTCTCTTCCCCTCCAGCTCCCCTCCACCTTGTGAGGAAGCCTGGAGCTGGCTCCCACATTTCACTCCTATTTATTTTCACTCTTGTGTGTCTTTTTCTTGGTGTTTTCTATTATGAAGATGACAGCAAACTGAGAGCTTAAACAAATTTGGCTTTAGGTGCTTTAATGAAAAATTAACAGGTTTAATACTGGCTTCACCATCAAAAGAAGAACATTAATGTTTAATATTTAAACAATGCATCTTCACAATAATTCCATCACATTTCACGTAGAGAACCCACAGTAAATGCCTGGGGTAAAGCAATAAACATCCAAAACACTAACACTATTTACTATTTTAACCATATCTTTCACAGTTTATACGATACTCCTTTACAAAGAGAAAAAAATAATTTTTTAATGACAACTCCCCCTGTCCTCTGCCACTGCAAAAGGTAAGAACATTAGATTTCAGATCACAGTCCTGCCTCCTTAAGCCTTTTTAAGACCAAGGATATGAAAATCTTATGCAAATGAGTTGCCCTTTAAATGTATCTTTAGGAAAAAAAAAAGCAACAACACCTCACTGAAGAATGATTGAGCTGACATTTCAAATACAGCACATGCTGTCCAGGTAGAGGTCTCAAAGAAAATCTTCAAATGATAAAGAGTGGCTCCAGTGCCCAGAAATTTGTAACATCTCCCCAGATGTACTGTACTAAAGGGATTTCTTGCCTTGAAATTGAGCTCTGCCTTTTGCAGTGGTCAGAGCATCACCTCACATGTGTCTGAAGTTTCCACGGCCAGGAGCACCTTTCCTGGAAAGGGAAAATCCATCGTGAGTGCCAGTACTTTGGGGCAGATGTTGATGGTGACACCTGGCCTCAGGAGGAGCTGTGGGTTTGCTCTCTCTCCATTTTCCCCTCAGCTGAGGGACAAGACTTCTGTGTGCTCATTATTTATGAATAACCTTTTGACTACACAGGGCTCTCTCCCTGATACAACATAAACAACTTGAGAAAAAAACACCTCACAAAGGAGGAAACATCAATTACCTTGTATTGCCTGGATAGGCTTCAAGACACACCCTTTCCATGTAAAATGGGAATGATTTCTTAAACTGAGAGCATTTAATTGGAGAAAAGATTCTCACTTCAGTAAATCTTCATCTATAAAAAAGCATGATCCAGCTGGATAGCAAGAAAACAAATCACATGCACCGTAATACAGAGGGAAAAATCTACAATGATTCCAGATGAGTATTACAGGAAAATAATTAAATAGCAGCCCTGGTAGGAGACATCATGTTTGAAGTAGATAAAGAAGAAAGCTCTGTTGACATGAACCCAGAAATAAAGCAGAGGAGGAAAGCACTTAAATATAAAAAGTAATTAAAGAAGTTACGTGTCTGCCTTGATTGTGCTTCCAGAAAGTTTCTGGGTCATCTGTTCATGCAGTTTTCCTGCTTCCAAATCTAAATTCTGTAGCATAACAACTATTAGACAGGAAGAGTTGGACAGTGAAACAGGATGCAGACAAGGCTTCTGAAGCCAAGACCAGAAACATCTCCTGACAATGCTGATTAAAATGTCTCAATGCACTTTACCCGGCACACGTAAGAAGGTAAATGCATCATTAGAAAAAACACTGGAATGTGACTTGCTCAGGCACAGAGCTGGGACCCCTGCTTGCACAAACCCCCTGCTATCCCATACACCACGAGGTCACGTGTTAGGATGTTTTGATTCCCAGGTAAAAGATCAAGAATGTTCTTCTAAAAGCTTCCATGTTCAGATAGTCATGGAGTATGTGTGCTGAAGGTTAATGTTGTTTTTAGTCACCCGACTTCCTGGAGCAGCTTGGAGACCTGTTTGTACGAAGTCTAATAGCTTCCAGGTGTCGCCCCCCAAAGTCCTGATGTCCCAACACAGCCAGAGTCTTCTTGCTGATGGCTCCCACACAGCCTCGGTCTGGGAGGCTGCAAGCAGTCAACACAGAGCCAACCCCTTCCACTCCTGTGCTCTGCAGCATTACCCAGCTGCCTTTTTGGTTCTGCAGCTTTCCGTGATACCCTCCGGTTTTCCACAAGCTGGGAGCGCTTCTTCCTGCTCCTCTCCCTGCAAACTGTGCCCTGCGCTCCCAGCAGAGCGGGTTTCCCTCCCCCAGGCAGGCTGATGGGCTCTGGCTGGGGGCCATTTTGGCGGGGTGGGAGGAAGCACCCTGCTCAGATTGCAATCAAGTGGAGAACATGCCGTCCTGTAATTATGCAGTTGTGCATGGCACAGCGCAGAGGGTCCTGCAATTCAGACTGCAGCTGCAATTCAAATCACAAGTAAAATGAGTAAATTTTTCAAGGGGAAACAGTGACACACAAGCCCTGGCTGCACGATGCCTAATTCCACTTTCCTTGGCTGCAGTTTATTCCCGCAGCAATTGCTGCCCCATCTGTGAGGTCTTCGGCAGGAGGAAGACCTCATGTTGAGGACCTCAGAAGGGCAATGTGGGGACACACTGTGATGCTCAGGAAACTTGCCTCTGTGCTGAATGGCAGTTTTGTAACAGGCTCAGATTCTCGACGGTCTGTGTCGCATTCTGCAGCAGTGTTACATGTGCAAGATAAAGCCTTTTAACTCAGCTTTCTCACTTGTTTCCAGAAATTTTCACTTGTGGCAAGTACTATGAGAGGGAGATGCTGCTTCCCTGCAGGGGCAGGTGATACCTGCTAGTTTAGGACGGTTTCCATTAGCATACGAGGCCAGGAAAATGTCAAACTAGGAAGGAGAAGAGGAATGGCCTCAGATGCACTCACTGCACTACTCTGGTAGGAAAAGCATTTACTTCATTCAGTTGCTTGTCACAGCTTTTTTGTGTTGGAGCCATACACAACTATGCATTTAGAGCCAATTTTTGCACGCTCTTGCAGGCCCTTCACCTTGGGGACAGGAACCTGGACTTGCTGTTGGTGCGCAGCGCTAATAAACAGGGTTTTATCCAAGAACTTCTTGCTGTTTTGTAAGTTTGCAAAGAGCTTCACATGAAAGCCTACATTGTTTTGAAGTGCTAGACATTTTCCTGCTCTAAAGTTTCTAACAGGGAACTTCTGCTTGGTTTTGGATTCAGGTCTTGTCGGCTCCTTGGCTGCCAAAATGACTTTTGTGAGGCAGATAAAACTTGGAATAGATCTGGTTCAACCTTTGCAGCCAGCTCCTACGCCTATGAAGTTTCTGAAACAAAACCCAGAGTCTCTGCGGGAAGGAAAAAAAAAATTCCACCTCCAGCACTTTCGATTGTGGTTCAGTTCTCAGTCGGGTTTTATAGTTTGCTCTCGTCGCAGCCCTAAAATCGCCGGCGAAGCCCCCTTTTGATCGGGCCACGGCTTTAATTCTTTCTCCCTTCGGAGCTGCGGGCCCCTGGCAGCGCGGGCAGGGCGTGCGCGGCGCTAACAAAGGGCCGAGCGCTGCCGGGGCCGGCCGGGAGCCGGGGCAGCGCCGCGTCCCGGGACCGCCGCTCCGCTCGGCACGGCGCGCCGGCGGAATTACCGGCACAACACGGTAATTGGAAAAGAACAAAAACTAAACATACGAAGGCTCGCTAATGCCCGGGACGGTAATGCACAGTGAAGTCAGCACCCGCTGACTTGCTTTGAGAGCCCCGTTCAGCCCCGCTCCCTCCGCCCGGTGCCCTCTGCCCCGCTCTGGCGGAGACTCCGAGCGGAGCGCTCGGCGCGGCGGGAGCGGGCGCTGCCCGGGGCCGGCGGAGCGGAGCCTCTGCCCCGGGCGCGGCGAGGAAGGGGAAGGCGGCGGCGGGGCCCCGGAGCTGCCGTCCCGCGGCCCCCGCCCGCTCCCGCCCGGCGCGGTCCCGCCGCCGCCGCCGCCGCCGCAACCGTGAGCGGCGAGGGACCCCTGGCGGCCGCGCCCGCTCCGCCCGCGCCGCGACCCCCGCCCGGCCCGCTCCGCCCGCAGCCGCGCTGCCCCGCGCCCCGAGAGCGGGGAGGAGCCCTCGCGTCCCTGTGGTGGGGTGCGGGGTCCCCGCTCGAGTCCGTCCCTGGCCTCGGACGGGAAAGGACAAGCCAAAACAAACAATAAGCGAGGCCGGGTGCTCGTGTCAGCCCCCCGGGGATGTCCCGCCAGCACCCAGCGCTCCAGAGGGGTCTGGCACGGCAGTCGGGAGCCCAGGGGTTCTCTTCTTGTCTCCCAGAGCCGCCCTCGCGCAAGGGCAGCCCGCACCCAGCTCTTTCCCGGGGGCGCGGAGGGCGTAGGGATGCCCGAGCTTGTGTCGGACCCTGCTTTTCCCTGCAGGGGCAGCAGGAGGACTGGTGCTCGGGCAGCAGCTGCTGTTACTTTGCAAAACTTTTTAACATTCAGCTCGTGTCCAAAAATACCAACCATGCTTTTGTATGTGTATGTACAAATAAATATATATTATAAATAAATATTATACGTAATATAAAATACACTTTTGTATGGGGGCAGCTTTGGAGGCCTCTTGGCTTTTTCCCTCTGCAGTTCAATAACATCTCGTGTGCTCATGGGCTTCCCTGGCCCTTTGCCTGCCCCTGCCCCTCCTTCCTGCTGCATCCACCTCCCTGGGCTCATCCCATGCCCACAGGGCTATGTGCAAAGAAGCAGAAGAGCAAAACCTGATGGGTTTCCCTCAAGGAAAACCCAGAAGTGGCCTTAAAGAATAGAAAGGTTGAATTTGTATAACTCTGCACACGAACTGCAGAGGTGATGCTGTGGGAAGCATCCCATTCCTCTCTCTGGCACATTCATCACCCCACCATGCAGGTGCAAGCACCTCACTTTTCCAAAAATTCAGCCTTGGTGTGGGGAACTGATACCACTTCCACCGAGCCTTCAGCAGCAAGCAGCCACCACTTGTCAGGAATGGTCAACGCATTGCATTTCTTTGCTCTAGGAATAAGGAGATGGAGGGAGGACGCGGTAATGAGGAAAGACAGAGGCAGTTTTTCAGGCTGGCTGGAAGCAGAGAGGGAAGTGGCACTCACAGACATCTGCAAGGGAGAGTGTCACCCAGAGAGGTGCTGCTTCTTGGCTCAGCAAGCAGGCATTTGCTGTGCTCACCCTTTTTCTGGGAAAGGGCTTTTAAACAAGACCTGGGGAGCAAATGTGCAGGTGCTCTTTCTTTGTGGAGGTTTCCCTGCCTTGCACAAGGATCAGCAGCAGTGTTTGGTCACCAACACATCCATGGATGGCTCCTTAACAAGCAAGCAAGGGGGTTTGGTTGTTGTCTTGAGGGACCTCAAAGTGTGTGCATGTTGAGATTTGGGAGGCTGAGGAAAGCAGCAGCCTGGCAAGAGTCCCCAGCTGCTTCCACAAAACATCCAGCAGAGCTGCAGAACCAGCAGCAAATGCAGCGCCAGAGCTGGTGCACAGGCAGATGTTCAGCATCCTGAGCCTCTGGGCTCTGCCACTCAGTGTCTCTGCCCCTTCCACTCTCCCAGAGTACAGCCCCTGTTCCCTTTGCCCAAAATCTGTTCGTCCAAAATGATTGCCTCCTGAGCTCAGCCTGCAGGCAGTCAATGTTTGCCCTCCAAGGAAGTCATGCCCAAGCAGGTGTTGAGTACACTGTGAAATCACCACACCTATTTCTGGGTGTTTATGAGCTCTTTTACCTCTTTTGTCCTTCCTCTGCTGAAACATCCAGCACTACAATAAAGCTATTTCTGATTCCTGCTCTGTGTCTCCTCTTGTTTGAGTCTGCCAGGACTCAGATGCTGATGTACAAATACATAACAAGGTTGTATTCCTTTTTTATGTGAAAGAGAACTGGGAAAATCACCTACAATACAAAGAGGGGTCTGGTTTTCCACCATACAAGGTAATGTCTGCCTTGCCCTGCTTTTTTTTTTTGGAAGCCTGAATGGATGACAGAGGAGCATGTCAGATTGAGACAGAAAAGGAAAAAATCAGGTGAAAATTGATTTGCAGGGAAGTTACTTAATCATATTTTTGTACTTTTCATTGTACCTCGAGCTTTTGTTTGTATCTGCATATCTCATATATTTGGGAGATGCTGGAGATACATGGCAGTCCTGTTGATGCATCACTTAAGGACCACAGTGACAAGTGCCATGCTCTCTGAGGTGCCCAAAGAGCTTTCCAAGACAAGAATCAATGTTCCTGGAAAATGAACCTCAAAAGGAAAACAAATGTTGTGACTGGGATACCTTTTTAAATTTTATCTAGAAAAATAAAAAATGCTTTGCCCTCATGGCCATATATCATGAGCAATGAAGCAAGGATGTCCTTTTATTTTTTTCCGCAGAAAGCTGCCTCCAAAACAGGCAAAGAAGAGCTGAAAGACCTAAGTATGGAGGAGAAGCAGAATTGTGCATGCCAAAGCCATTGCACCCCGATCAGTCTTCCCACAGCTCCACAGAACGATGCAGACACACACACGTGGCTACCTCTGAGCCAAGTACATCCTGGGTGATGCACAGCCCTTGTGTCCTCCCTGCTGTGGAAGCTGTGCTGGACCCACTGTGCTCATGGCCTGAAAAACATCATCCTAAACACAGGGCAGCAAGGCACCTCCTGGGGCTGACACTTGCTGGAGGCTCTTTGGGGACAGGGACCTGTCAGCCACCCTGAGGCAATGCCCACCAGCTCCTGCAGGGTGGCCCCCAGGATCAGCAGGGGACAAGCAGCGGGACCATGTGCAGGGACAGGCCTGTGGTGGAGCCTATAGACCATTCCCAAACCAGCAGTGCCAAAAAGTGCCAGTCTGGGAGGATAGGCTCAGGCAAGGAATGAGTGCAGGAGTGGCATGGAATCCAGGAGAGGAGGAGATGGCTGAGGGTACTGCAGCCAGAGAATGCAACCAAGACATGATCTCCACACCAACACATGACCCAGAAAGTTTGCATGGGAGACTGGGTGAATTAGGAGAAAAAAATAAGTCACTGAAGGGCCAACCTATGCAAAGTTACCAAGAGTGGCTCCATCCCTGAGCTGCCAAGCAGTGGGGCAGTGGGCACAGGGGAAGCATTGCAAGGTCGGTGCTTGGCACCTCTCTCCTGGTATGGGAGGGACAGGCTGGAGAGCTGCATGGACCACTCTGCTCCAGCACAGCCTGCTCCTGCCTGGGCAGCACAGCACCTCACCATGGCCAAGGAGGAGCAGGGAAATGCCATCACCGGAGATGAACAGAGGCAGCCTGCAGGGGAGATAGCAGTGGGTGAGGCTCAGCCTGCGTCGTGAGGGAGTGCTGGGCTCCTTGTTAGCTCCACGTTTTCCTTTCCTCTCCCTGCTGGTGTGAGAAAACGCACGCTGCATTTGTCCGGCTGCCAGGAATATGGCAGCTCAAGCACCATCTTGTTAGCTTTGCTGTGTGTCTTTTCCCACAGCATTGCTTTAAATAATGAAGGGAGTCATGATCCACCAGCTGGATTAGACGTTATGAACTTATCTGGCTCAAATCCAATGGTGATATATTTGGCCTCATTATTTTATGCACAAATGCCACAAAACAGCACAAGATTTTTTTTTTCCTAAATACTCTTTTTCTTTTAGCACTGACATTTCTCTTATTTGCATTAAGATTTGCAATGAACAGCCTGTGCCAGACCAAATTTTTCAGATACTTCTGCTTTTATGGATGGTTTGTTCCAGGAAATCAGGGTTGGAATTGCATGCCCTGACCTCAGGGATAGGTCAGTGAGTACTCCCAGGATGTAGAACATCTTCTCACTTTCAGGGATCTGCTGTGGAAGAAATGGGGTCTAACTGGTGACTGCATCATGGTGCCATGGCCAGGACATCAGTTCAGGAAAACTGAAAATGAGGTCCTCATGTGATGGGGCTTTTAGCAAGCATCTGAGCTGCAGAGGGAAGATAAAAACATTCAGCCTTCTTTATGAAGTACTCAGAGGCTTACAAGACATTATTAAATGTAGGTCTAGATGGAAGAGGTGGGCAGTGCTGTTGCATGAACCACGCCCATGCTGCTCCCAGCACAGGGACCCAGCAATGCCCATGCAGGGGGGCAGATGCAGTGGGACAGGGAAGCAGACACACAAGACTTTCTGTCCCCTGCTGTGGGAATCAGCCCCACATCACTGGGAGACAGAGACAGGGAAGGTTTTGCAAGGGAGGACAACAGATTGCCTGCAAAAGCCAGAGATACAAGAGGATCAGAGGCCAGGGATGGATGAAAAATGCTTTCAGCACACCAAGATGAGAGGGCAGAAGCCTTCACTGTGCATGCTTTGAGCTTGTAACAATGCAGATCCTACAGATTCTGGCCCTACCTGAGAAGCATGAAATTGCTCCAGACCAGGCTCTTGATATTCTAGCAAAGTAAAATAAAAAATTCACAAAGAGATACCTTTGCTATTCTAGCAAAGTAAAATAAAAAATTCACAAAGAGATGCCAGCCACCTGGGATATAAATGCCCATCAGCTTCAAAATGATGATTTCTTAGTGATAAAAGTTCAAGAAACGAGGGTGTTGTGTGGGATGCTTTACCTAGCCATCCTGGCAAGATCACGCTGTGTTACAATTCTATTCAGCCTTCAGGCAATGCACTCCCGCTCTGCTTCCAGAACCAGTCAATGTCTGCTCTGAGTATTTCATCTGACAATCCAGAGAAAACAGGAGATTAGAGAAGCAGAAACCTACAGCATTTAGGGGGTGGGAAGAGTCGTTTTCCCCCCTTTTGTTTTGTGTTTCATATAGTGTTAGTCCTGTGCGTGCCATTGTGTTGAGTCCACTGTTTGAAGTAGCTTCTCAGAAGTTAAGACCAAGTTGGTGAGAATCTGGAAAAATCATTAACACAATGAACCTGAAAAGCAAAACCAGGCTCTCCCCATTTTGTTGTTTCATTAAACAGAGAAAGGGAAGAGTGTGCTCCATGTATCCAGCCATTCAAGTGCCATGTACTCAGATACCGTCTGGGTGAGCCGAAGCATTGCTCTGCAAATATTGACAGTCTCTTCATTTAAGCAAGAGCTCTTAGAGTCTAATTTTAAGTGCTCATTTTGTCTATTCCTTGATAAAAGTCGGGCAATTAGGGGAAGAACAAGCCTGAATGTGGTATCTCTTCCAGACATTTCCACCTTGTACCACGAAGCACCTACTCATGACAGGGCTGCATCATTGCTGTAGTCAGAACCAAGCCTCCTCCCCCAGCAGCTCAGCTCCTACATGGATGTTTTAGTCTCTCATATGAATCAAATTATTTAAGGTGAAACCTAGAAGTGCATTAATTTTTATTTTTTTTTTGCTAATCTTTTGGTCTTTAGCATACTCTGGGACATTTTACAACCTCATTAAAATGCCTGCTGAACTAAAGATTTCTTCTCAAGGTGGTAAACACTGTTCCCAGGCACTTCACAAGCCAGAATGACACATTTGGATCTTCTGAATTCACTGTGGAAAAATTCTCAGCTGTGGGACAACATGCAGAAACTGGTTGATTTCCTATAGTTTAATAACATTATTGGAAATCTCAGGGGGGAGATAATACCTGTTTCTTGCAATGTAGTCAAGCAGTGGGATTTAGGAAGCTGGAGTGTATTTCCACCTGCACACAGACACACACACCCACCCTGAATGTGCTCAGGATGTGGTTGTTAGTCCTGCAAAAAGCACCAGTGGATGTTTAATGGCCACAGGTGGCCAGGATTTTGACTCCACATCATTTGCAGACAGTTCAATAAAAGAAAGGCCAGTGAGCTTTCTCTGCTGGGACAGTCCCTAGTCCCACAGCTCCTGACGTAAATCACAGGCCATCTGTGCATTAAGATGGCCCTCTCTCTTTTCCTGGGTTACAGAAATGAGATACAATAATTAGATCCTTTGAGCTGAAAGGACACAGGGCCGTGCCTGCTCCTTGATGCAATGATATGAGGCGACAGGCAGAGGTTTCAGCAGCATTTTAAACCCACCAGATAATCAATACAGAGGCTGAGGAGCAATGGTGGGGTTTACAGCTAAACAGATAAGGTGTCGCATCACGTTTGACCTATTTCACAGCATAAGCATCACTTCTGCCCCAGTTGCCTTTTAAAAGATATCAGAGGATACTGCTACCACTGCAGAACTAGAGGTAAACATCACAGTCATCCAACAAGGTGTTAAATGGGCTCCCTCAAGAGTTAAATTACCCATCCCCAGTGCAATGTTTTTGTAATATTTCTTTAACACTGAATACAAAAGCAGTCCACTGGTTCAGTGGTTCAGTGCAGACTGTCAGCCGGGCTTCTGCTTTCACATACCCACTGGTCCACCCAGTCACTATCCAAGTGTGTTTAGGTCCCTCCCAGGCAGGCTCATCCCTATGGAAGGATGGGGCATCGGCTCCCATTCCCACCCTCCCGCAGTCACTGCAGGCTGACTATTGCCAAATCCAGGCCCCTGCCAAGCTGCCAGACTGGAGCAGGCAGGCCCAACCAATGTAGGAGTGCAATAATCCCAGTTCATCTTGTACAATGAATCCTTGCTACTGCAAGAACAAAGCTGTGCTGATCAGCAGGAATTTGTGTGTCGGGGCCCTGCCCCAAAGAGGGGCCTTGGTTCACAAGCCTCCTGTCCCAGCACCTGAGGAAGGCCAAATGCCACCAGGAAGAAGTTGCTAGGTCTGGAGACTCCAGCCATTATCCTGCAAGTGTTGTGCTGGAGGTATAAGGCCACTAGGTCAGTAAAGGTGTAGGCAACGAGGAACTGGTCCAGGTTCTTCATATATGGGGAGGAGGCAAAAGCAGCCACAGGGGCATTTTTCCAGGTTGCCCCACTACCTGAATGACTGGTACTAAAACTGTCCCCCAGTTTTCATGTTTCAATGTTCAGAAATACACAGATGATAGATGGTTCTTGTTCCCAATGAGGGCACAGATCTGCCCTGGGTGAAATCCAAGAGCATGCAAGAGAAGGACTATCCCTGACATGGCACAAAGTGCTTCTCACCACTGGGACTCCATGCACCAAGTAATTTCCTGCTTAGCAAGCTGATCTTACTCTGTGTTTCCAGGATCTCTTGCTGCAGAGCAAAGTCAAGGCCTGCACCAGGATATTTAGAAACAAAGGCAGCAATTTGTATCCCTCCTTTAATGAACAAAGCCTTCATGCTAGGTTGAAACACGAATTACATGGCTTGAATCCTCATCGGGCATGTAATGAACTCTTGTCCCAGTGCTACTGGCCAGGAAGCAAGACATTTTGGGTATATTCTGTTTCACCTCTGTATCTGATTCATAGCCAATGGGACTGGAAGTGCCTGAAGAGGATTTTCAGCCTATCTGAGCCCCTCACACTTGAAGAGAGGTGGAGGTGGCAGGAGAACCCTCCTCCCACTTTCAGGTTTGCATACCTTTCCACCCTGCTCTCCCATGCTGACTGGGCACTGCCATTCAGTGCAGTTCAGGACATCTCCTCATGTCCCCTAAACTCCATCCTGTCAATTTCAGAGTACACAAACATATTTCAGTCCCTGGATGGAGAAACTCATGGGAATTTCAGATTCAGTTTGAAACTAATTACAAAGAAATGCTGCTGGGCAGATGAAATTCTGCAGGTTGGATCTGCAGCTTCATGTCCTGCTCCTGGGTTACCTCATGTCTAAAGTGCTCCCTTTAGCAATTTCTCCATTTTGTGCTGCAGAAGGCAGATATCTGCTGCTTCAATGCTTGTAAATATCTTTTCCTTCATGGCACCTGCTGATGCTGCTCCTGAGGTCCTGCAGGTCTGGGTTTCTGTTTTCTTCTCAGGTTCCATTTGGACAAAGGAACTGAACTGCAGGGTCTGAACATCTTTGAGAACATCACCTTAATCAAACTGAGCAGAAAGTTTGGGATTCCTCTGGAGGGAGCTAACAGGATTATTGTCTTGGTCTTGTTTCCACATGAAACAAGGTTAAATAGAAACCCTGCAGATACAAATTTATGGAAGCCTCTTTCAGCCTTAGAAGAATCCTTTGCCTGTCATCCCCAATACAGCCAGCTGGCGCTCTCACCCTTCCTCTCCTCCTCACACAAGTGTGCCAGACACCGAGATGATGACCTGTGTCTCTCAGCACTAAAATAATCTCCATGTTTAGACTTCCTTCCCAGCCACTGTGTGTCCCAAGGGGACAATCGTCTTATTTTACAGTTACAGACTAGTTCAACCTGGTTTTCAAGTTGCTTCCAGTTCCTGGGTCCTTTCCCCTTGCTGCCACAGCCAGAAAGCCAGACAGGTTTCTCTGGGCTGGGAGCTGACTTCTTGCACCCTTCCTTTGCTCCTGCCTCACTGATGGAGCTACTATCCTAGCATCTTTCCATTCTGTGCTAAGGGCAGCATATGTCTGGATTACATATCTGGATCAAAGACCTTTAGGAATAGCCAAGAAAAGAGCACTCCTCCATCCAGCCCGGGTGCTGCTTCTCCTCCCTGGCGCCAGAGCGTGTGATTTGAACGAGGCACCCACCTCACACCTCCTGAGGAGAGCTCTGCACCAAAGTCACGCTCGTGCACGAGAGCTGAGAGCCACACAGCGCTGCTCCTCTTCCTCTCTGGGAGGCTCAGAGCCAGGCTGGCACCCTCCTTTGCCCCTCCTGCAATAGTGGGTCCTTGTCCCTGGTGTTGTGGGGGGCCAGAGCATCTCCAGGTGTGCTGGTGTGACTGTCCCACTGCAGAGCTCTGGGATGTTCTGCCTGAGTGAGCCTCAGAGAGCAGTTTTCCCAGAGCCACTGTTTATGTTAGACCACTTACTCTGTTATCTTCCAGAGGGAAATTATTTTATTTTTTCCCCAGATGAAGAACATTAATGCCATTAAAATAATAAGAGATTTGGAGCATCCCTCTGTTTATAGAGTGACATGCCACAGTGACAGGCACAATATAAATTGCTAAACACTGAGATAACCAAACACTTAGGCTGATGAAAAAACGCCAGCATTTTTCCCATTCCAAATTCTTTAGAGTAATCTGATTTGACCTCCAGCACAATGCATACTTTAATGATGCCTGAATAATGACTAGGCAAGGAATTAACTCCCACAGTGGGTTAATGCACTCACTTTCACCCAGAAGACCTAGGCTCAAATCCCAAATAAATCAAATGGATTTGGTGATCTCATTCCAGTTCCTCACAGTCCTTTGTTCACACTCTGTGATTTGATAGAGCCAGCAGCCCCTGCCTGCCTCCTGCAGAGAGGGATCAGCCTTTGGGGAGCAGAGATGGTGTGGGCTGGGGCAGGCGCAGTGGCAAACACCAGCAAGTCCCTCTGGGTTTCCCTAGGGTTTTCAGCTACTGACACAACAGGGACAGGGGTAGGGAGGGCTTTCACAGATCCACAGTGTTGCCACACCACTTCTGGGTATGGGACATGCACTGTTTACAAACACCTTGATGTTAAAAAAAACCATTTTTAACTGCACGACTGGTGTTTGAATATGAAGTGCCTAAGTGTGACCAACCACAGGTTTGTCTCTCCAGGTTTACACATGGGAGAGTGAACATAATTCACTTTGCCTCTGGCAGGCTTGAGGGAAGTCTTCAGTAGGTGCCTGTGCTGACAGCTTTTATGTATCTTATGAAGATGATAGTGTCAGCAGGGTAGGATGAAACCATGCACCTATCAAACAGGGAACATGGAGAAAAGATATTTTTCTGGTGTCTGGTTTTCTGCATTACTTTTGTGATCATTGCTAAGGTCACCTGGATGACACTGGAACTTTCGGGTGGCATTTCCAAATCCTGTTACCAAAAGCCAGACTCCTGGCACCCATACTGGAGCCCACAAAATACATCAGTGAAAGCTGAAGTTGTCCACAGCTGTGAAAATTACATCACTCCTGCCTAGGCACTCCACCTTTGTTTAAAAAAAATTGAAAGGCTGCTTTGTTTTCTTCTATTATTTTTTAACTTTTAGTGCCAAGACTGTACCCAAGTCACAACCAGTAACACCACAGACAAGTCCCAAGGAAATAACTGAGTGAGAATATCCTTTTACCTTTCCAAAGGTGGGCAGCAAAATGTGAAGGTTGATGAAACAAAGGTGGTGTGTCCATGCAAATGTAACCGGTATTAAAAACACCATGTGTGTGCTCCATCCCAAAGAAGACAGAAAGAGAAACATTAGTAGGTTTCCATGAAGCCTGATTCAGCATGGAAATCTGAAATGACTGAGGGCTTTTTAAGAGATTAACATGGACAAGTTTTAACAAGTCTAACTGTGTTTTTCTCCAAGTGCCATTGACTGCAACGCAGCAGCCCCCAGAGCAATGTGAAGAGAGTTTGTGACAACTGAGTAGCACCAGACAGTGAAATCCTGGTTACACTAGCAGCCATGGAGGTTGTACCTTCATTTAAACAATGACAGGATGTCATCCCATGTTTCCACATTCTTGATGCATGCTTGGTGCAATAATCCAGTCTTTGTGATGATGCCCATTACTGAAACACTAAGAAAAGAGTTTAGGTTTCAGTTAGGAAACCAGAGGGATGTTGCTAGCACCAAGCAGGATGTCCTTCCTGTGCTGACTTGACAGCACATAGAGAGAAGCTGTGTTTCACATGTGGAATATACAGGACAAATCAATGCAGCTGAGTTATGAAACCCCAATGATGTCTGCCAACTTGAGCAGGCACAGTCCTCAGCCTTTGTCATATCAATCCTACTTATTAGCACTGGCAGAGGGGGTGTGCAAGGAAGGCTCTTTTTATGCTGCAACTCAGCAGTTAATGCTTCTGGGCTTGGCTCAGTGTTTGTGAGCCATACCTGAGGCACAATGCTCTGTGCTGACAGGTGTAAAGTGAGGCATGGAGGGATAACACAGCCTCTCCTCCTGATCCCCAGGAGCAGTCACATCTGGGGAGCAGAGCTGGGAAGCAATCCCAGCAGGGCCCCACTCTCTTCCTACTTCCTGAGTGCCTGTGGCTCTTTCCTGGGAAGTGCAGGGAAATCCATGCTGCATCTCCACATATGGAGAACCACGTCCAAACCCACATCCACTCTGTCACAGCTCCCCGCCCTAAGCCAGCACAGCCAGTCACCAAACTCTGGTTACAGGCAGGAAGCAGGAGCCGGCAACCACTGAGGTGGGTGGGAAAGGTGGCAAAACCCAAGTGGTTTGTGAGACCCAAGTGAACCCGCGGACACCCTGACCTTCTGGGTACCTCAGCAGGGAAGACTCTGCCTGGACACTGGGAAGTCCACAGCAGCTCCCAGGAAGTGGCCCACGTAAGCCACGGAGGCTGCAGCAGCAAAGGATGCAGAGGCCTTTAAAGCACCACTCAGACCTGCGGGAGCCAGGCGGGGGCAGCCCGGCTGAGCAGCCAGAGGGGACAGAGGGGACACAGGCTGGCAGAGGCGCTCTTGCCGGCCCACAGCCATGAAGGTGAAGGTGCAGAAATTCACCCCGCCCGGTGCACCCAACACAGGCACCGGGGGCTGCTGCTCCCACAGAGGCCGGGAGTCAGGAGAGGCTCCTCAAAGCTGCCTCTGCCAGGAGGGTTTGCGGCGCCGGGCCCAGCCCTGCGGCTCGAGGTGTAAGCCTGGGTTTGCGGCAGGGCTTCCTGGAGCTCTCTGCCTCCCGAGGGATTTCCAGAGGCCGCCAGGGCCAGGCGGGCTGGCAGCCGGGGAGCCTCGGCCTTCGCCCGTGCCCCGGGACAGGCACCGCGGCCCCGGGAGCCGCGCACGCCGCTCTGTTTGCGCTCCCGCTGTTTACACACACGAATTTAAAGCATCTCCCCCGGTTTCTCCGCAAATTGCTGCATTCAGATGAAGTGGCAGCTGCTGTAATTAAGACACAGTTAATTACATATCCCCTTAATTGCAATGATAGGATTTTGTCAATTTGGTAAATAAGAATTGTTAGGTTTCTTCCGGCAGGCGCAGGCTCGCCGGGGCTCAGATGCGGCTCCCTTTGTCCGCCGGCCCCGGTGGCTGCAGGGCTCTGCCGGGGCTCCAGCCGCCCGAACTGCCCCTGCATGGGGCAGCGGGGAGGGAAACGCCGAGCCTGACATCCAGCGCAAGCGCGGTGCTGGGAAACTTCAGGGGCAGGGCGGGTAAGTTGGCAGGAAAGGCAAATTTTCTCAATTCTTTCTTTTTCTTTATTTAAGAAAAGAACAAGATATTGGATGTGAGTTGGATTCCTGGAATCTCCTGCTCACCTCCTGCTGGGCACAGACCATGGCTGTCAGTACGAGTACTGTCACAACCTTCTAAATTCCAGCTCTGCCTTCAAGAGTGACTACAAAAAACCCCTCTGCCTATTTCTTTATTTACTGTACCTATTTTCCTTCCTTACTGACTGCTGAATTTGCGAATTGTTCTCCTAACTTGCCAAGTCCAGGGCCAGTTCGAGCACATGCCCTCTGTCCCTGGCAGTTTCTGGCTCTCACATCCTGCTCAGCCCCACAGCTGGCAGGCTGCTCTTCCAGGGGCAAGACTCCACCTGCACCAAGATTACCACGTTGATATAATTTTGTCTGAAAGGAGACATCAGGAAGACAGAAGGAATGCTAAATGCCAGGGCTGAATCTGACCATCATCACCTGTTTCTGGATGAGAGCTGAACGGGTCTCCCACAGAAATGGCCAGAGCCTGGAATCAGTGTGAAGAGAGCCCTTTCCTTCCTGCTCTGGAGGCTGCTTGGTACCCATGAGATGTATGTCCCTTTTGGAACTTCTGTTTTGTGATTCAGTACACAGAGTTGTCATCCATATTAATTAATGAACTGTGGTTGACTGAACAAGTATGTTCAGAGTGCTTGCACACAAAAAGGAAAAAAATCATCTAACTACAGCCAATTATCACCCTAGACTTAGTAGTTAGCTATGATTGGCTAGAAATTAATGCAAACATTGGTTATTTGCCTCCCAATTCTTCATCCAACAGGCAAACCCAACCTTCCCCCTCATGGGAAGCAGCAAGCACCACCTTTAGATGAGCAAAGCAAACTGGTTTGGCACAAGGCTCAGCAGCCACAAAGCAAAAACCGGGATATTTTTTTGACAGCATTGGCAAAGCTGTTGGTATCAGCTCAAATGGTGACATATTCAGACTTGTAGGATGTTTTCATAAGCCAACAAAAGAATGTGGTTAGATGAAACTGCTTTGGAGTAGGTGCAGAGTTGGTCAGGCAAAAAACAAACAAATCACACCTAGAAAGTGATTCACTTTCAAACAAGCAATTCAGTGAATGGGTCCTGTTTTCACACAATTCACATTTTTCATCTGTGAAATTAACAATGGTAAAAAACAGTGTCCTTAGTAAATGTGCAGGTGATGCAAAGCTGAAAGGAGCTAAAAGTACATTAGAAAACAGGATAAGAATTCCAAATTATTTTAACAAATTAGAGAAATGGTCTGAGAAAAATAGGCCTCAATGCACTAGGGCTGTGGGCAAGTTTCTATATGTAAGCAAAAAAAAAAAAATCAATAAAGCAAATACAAAATGGACTAGAATATGAATCAGCAAAGCTATGACATTGAAAAGCTCATACCACAATCCCTAATTAGATTTTCTGATACAAGATACTTGATGTCATCCATACCTTACACTCACATGCAAACATCAGTGAACAAACTGTGACCATTTTCAGATCCCACCTCCCCAGGGACAGAAAAAAATAAACCAAACATACCTCTTGAACATCTCTAGAAGTGACCTCCAAACAGAGCCTCAGAGAATTGATTAGGCTGAGGAAAAAACTAGGACATAGCAAATATTGAAAAGAGTGCTGCAGGGAAAAAAGGCAATAACCTGTCCTCCCTATCCATAGCAAACAGCCCAGAGAACAGCAAAGCCTAAACTTGCTGAGGAGACATCTAAATGGCTGGTAGGAGAAACCCTCCAAGGGTGAAACACTGGGGCAGATTGACACAGAGGGCTGTGAGGTCTCAGGGTAAGAGGTTAGGTCTCTGTCACTAAAGGCAGAAATCCTCCTCCTATCCCATCCCAGAATCTCATGGTCTCTCCTAGCTCCAGGACTCTGTGTCTCAGAAGAAAGCAAAGCTCTTCCTTCTTCCCTGCCCTACCTTGTATTTCCTGAGGTCTCCCTATTCCAGTGCTGAGATGTAGGTCGTAGCTCGTATGACAGAAGGGTGCATAAAAAAATCCAGACTCAAATTACACCTATGCTTCTAATTCCAGAAAGGTGAAAGAAAGCTTTACTTTCTGTCTACAGCTAGTAAGATGCCCTGGAGAGTATGTCCAGTCAGACATCAGAAAAATATTTACCCTTTAAGACCCAAGCCTGGGCTCCCTCCCATGTCAGATCTTTTTTTTTTCTCACCCTTTGACTTTCTTTAAACTTCACCAGTTAGGAGATGTTCCTACACTCAGATCTAGGAGTAACTTGAGGAGAATGCAACCTGAGGACCAGCAGGTACTACAGTCTAATTTAGCAAAGTGCAGCAGCACTCTGGATGGTGGCTCAGGTGTGCAGGGGCACAAGTTTCCAAGTGATTTGTTGACAGATCCTCTCCCTGTTCCCCTGTCCAGCTCTTAGTCTCCCAAGATACCACTCCATTTTGTTGTGTATATAGTCAACTGCAGCATTGCTAGTAACCTGGCTCAAACAGCACTCCAAAATGCACTCACAAGGCTGACACCTGTGAGACTGCTCCCCTTGCCCCTTGAAAAGCAGTAAGGAAAAGGGGAACTATCACAAAGCCAGGCCTAGTCAGGCAGAGGGTCTTGCTCCCACCAGCTTAGCAAGGCAAAGGGAACCCAAGCTGACAGCACCCATGCTTGTACCTGCAAGATTTGCCTTTCTTGATCTTCATTCCATAATTTATCTAAGCCTGTAACCTCACAGCATGGACCAGGAAAGCTAAGCTCACATTGCAGCCCCAGTCTTTGCCCAATGTCTAAGTAGAAATACCACCTATTCAAAAAACTTTACTGGTGTGGCCTTCCCTGGTTCTCAAAAGCAGTAAAGACTTCATCCTGGAAAAAAGAATTCCTTTCCAGCATGTTAAGTTCTTTAAAGTTCAAAACCAAGATTAGGCTATTTTTAGTGGTTTATTGTTATTTAGCACAACAAGCAGATTACAGATGGTGCTGCAATTTTAATTGTATGGCTGTGGCATTTGGACCTACTGCCTCCCCTTGAGTGCACATGCTCCCTGCAGGTCACTACATGAAGTATTTAACCTCTGCCTTAGGTTCCTCTCCTCCAGTGGGGCTCTCTGTTAAGATTGGAGCCACTCTTGCTCACAGCATGATGAGGATTTTTAATACAGCAAGTTTGAAAAGCTTCTGAGACTTCTAACTAAAGTTCTATGTGCAAAGTTACAAGAGAAAGGTAACTCAAGCATTCTAATGGCAAATTTAAAACTATTTCTGGATGTATATCCAAGGTAGAAGATAAATTCTGTAACGAGAGCCCTTGAATTGCACACCAGGAGACAGGCAAGCAACCCAAAGTTTGGAAGAAACCTTGTAGATTCTGTAGTAGACACAGTCACTACTGGCATCCTCTCAGGTAGCTGGGCTGGCAACCTGAATACATGACTCCAGCTGGAGGAAGGAAGATGCAACCTCCCCCTCTTCCCAAAGATGAGGGATGAGGAATGCTTCCCGCTGAAGCCACGCCAGGGTAAAACTGGAGAAGAATCACCCCCGGGGACGAGCTCGGGAAAGGAGAGGAATCTCTGTTGGTGCTGCTGACTATGATGAGGACAACAGTTGTGCAGAACTGGCTGACAGGGATATGGAAATGTTGGTAAATATAACAGTGATTCTCAACAGCTCATATTGTGTGTGAGTGTTGGAGTTGTCACTTTTGTATGTTGTATAGCTACATTTTCCAAGATTGACTGAAATTATCTAAAGCATGAAAATACATTCTTTTGTAGACTGGATTGGATAAGGAGTTTTTACATCGTGCTCTGCAACTAAGTGGAAGATGCAGTGGTCTTAGTTTCAGAAAAAAAAATTGAACTGTGGATGTGTTCAAGGAGTTTCTAAGATGGTTGTGTCATGATACTATTCAAAACAACACTCCTACTTAAGATCTCTGCTGAAAACCAATTTTAACATCAAACTCCTGGAGCTGCAAATATTAATTCACACTCCAGTGAAGTAGTTGCCATGGAATAGCCAAAACATAATTCACTGACTTTGATGGGCAACAAAACACAGAAAACATCTACTTTGTTTTCCAAATACTGGTGAGTCAGTGTTTTACACACAGCAGCCAAATTTCACTCCTCAGGAGGTAGAATAAATTACTACTTAATTGTGACAAACAAGCAGACCATATCAGACCATGATATAATGAATCAGATTGTGAAGAAATTCTGCCTTGACTCACAGAACAGCACATTTTTGTCCTGAAATAAAACACTCTTTAAGTCAGTCAACTGGTTCCTGCATTAGTTTCTACTCTAAGACCTGCCACTAATATCATGCAACTCATTCTAGAAACTCCCATAGCTCTGCAAAATTTATCCTTTTGTAGAACCTTTACTATTACATGCAGACACTGCTTCTTTTCTTCCTGGGGGATTCCTAATAGGCATGCTATCCCACAGTGAATTTTGCTATCAAAATGGAGATTAATACATTCAAGCCACATAAGCAAATTATTTTAGACTCAGCAGCAGCTCCTGAACAAAAGCACAAACAAACAAAACACCCAAATATTTTACACCAATGCTAGTAGGAATTTGGCATGTTACACTCTGCAAAAGCTAAGGGAGTTTAGCAGATTCTGCCCAAATCTTGCCACCGGCCTCCTAAACCACAGAGCACACAGTATGTGCACAGGTCAGGCTGGTCAATTAGTTGCATAAAAATCCACTGAAGATTCTTAATATTTCAGAGCAGTACTTTTTGAAAAAAAAAAAAAGTTTGCCCAGCTTTTCTTTCTTATATTTTAAAAAATGCATTAATCGGCATACTCACATTTTTTTCAACAGAGGCAAGATTTTGCCTTGTTGTATCAATGTCAGCCCCTTATTCATTTTAAAGTTCTGTACTGGGACAAAAATATTTCTTTTCCATGACTGCTATACAAAAAAAAAAAAAAAACACCTTTCACCACAGCTTGGGCGGGCTTCTTGCTCTCTAGTCAGCTGCTTGTACCTTCACTTCACTATCCTTTATTTGCTTGCTTCATCAGCTCAGCTGTTCATCCTGGAAAGGATGTCTGGTTTCTGTCATGGGCAGCTAGGATGGCTCCACAAGTCACATGCATCCACAGGAGCTCCAGGGTAAGTTTGTGCATCAAAGTAAACCCATGAGACCAGTGGAATAAGCCCTCCCCCCTTGATGCCTATTGTGGTCAACACTGGAACAATTTCTAGTGATTTTTTTTATTACTTAGATCTACAAAAGGAACAGGAGAACCCAGGCAGAGGAAACCAAAGCTACATTCAAAAGTTTTTGGCTGTACCAGGAGTGCTGCATGGCCTGAATTTATCATATATTTAAGAATCCAGAATAGAAATTGCTCTTAAAAAATCTGGATTTTTCTTCCCCCCATGAAAATTTGTTGTATTGCACATTGACTTCAAAGTGTTTGATGAGAAAAAAAGTAAAATGTTGTAGGCCATTTATACTGGGTAGTCAAGGCTTCGAAAATTCTTTTGATACTGAACTAATGCAGTTAGTTGCTTGACTGCAGAAGGCACAACCCTTATCGGGCTAATTACAAGTCAGATGGAGCCAATTGAACAATACTGAATTATTAAGGTCTTACTGTACATTCTCAGGCTGTTAATATCTATTAGATTACAGCAGCATTATACTGAGTGCTCATTTCAGCAGGAGATTAGAAAGTACATTTATAATTCTGGCTACCCTTTGGGTGGATCATGGTATTTACATACCATATGTCAGCATGAGATTACAGAATGATTTATGCTTTTTGCCCAGACCTTTTGGTAAACTGCAACTGGCTTTGTAGTAAACTACAAGGCTGAAACACCCTTCCAACCTGAATCTGACAACTCAGCTCTCAGGAAAAGACCACCAGTGACTGGTACAATCACGCTTCTCAACACAACTGAGTGATCCATGCTGGTTTTCCTGTCAGAGGGACACACAAGATGAACTAGGGAGGAGTGCTTCACTATTAACAAGCCAGTCCTCAGTTGCATGCAGGGAAAAAAAGTGAATAGTCATCTCATGTTTTGGAAAAAAGAGCCAACTACCAACACTCAGGTACCTCAGTTCCTTCTGTAAGAACCGGACCACCTTCTGTAACCACCAGACAATAATTGTCAACTGTCAGGGAACAAGACAAGAAAAACCATCTGTACTTGGGCAATTGTTATCTAAGAATAGTTACTCAAATACACTATTGATAATTTCAGCAGTGTTCATCAAAACAGCTACAGAGTAAGTACCTGGATACACACACAAACAGATTAATCAGTGAAAAAAACCTAATGGAGTATAAGAAAATACATTGCTTTGATACACTTGACTAGTGGTTCCAAACTGCCAGTGAAGGACACTGGGATTTAACACAGTATTATCTGTCTGAAGCTGAATAGAAGATATTTGAATGTGCATATTGGAAGGTATTTTAAAGATGATATGTCAAGTGAGTTGTTACACTCTGATCAACAAAAAATGGTGTAAAATTTTAAGTCAATAATGCATGATGTGTGTGTACACAGGCATGCATGGCAGTCTATACCTTACCTTCATTAAGTAAAGCTGCCAAACACCAACAGTGTGTTCATTACTGTACCACCAGGTTTGTTAAATTTCACTGTTTCACAGACTACTAACAGCATGGGCAGGGGAAAAACTCACCTGATTGCATTGTCTTTCCTTCCCAGCTATTTTGCCCTTTACTTTTTCTAAACCAGTCACACCTTTGATTATGTTTCAGTAAGAGAGCTGGATGTGACAGCAAAAGGAACTATCATCTTTTATTAGAAAGCAGATTTCCAAGGTAGACGAAAGCACCATGACATCAACATCACATCTGCCCCTTCATCTGAAGCTTCTGTCCATTACCTGCATGTCAAAACCCAATTACATGTGGAACACAAATGGAAAGGCTAAGCAGCAGAAGTATCCCTCACTTTCCCTTATTTAGTTAGTAAAGGAGGCTCACTAATCTGTAGGGACATAAGGGCTATTAATGCTGCAGCACAGCACAAGCCTGGGAGATTGAGCCTCGTAAATATTTCAGTGGCAGCAAGAACAGAGTGAGATCAAAATACCTTGTCTGTCATCAGCCTTGTCTGGTCTAACAGGTATCTGTGCCTCCTGTAAACATCCCATTAGCAGGAGGGGACACTTGGAGGAGAATCAATTTCAACTACTACCCTATGCTGCCATCCTCTCCCCTTACATAGCAGTGACTGAAGAGCCTTCAGAGAGAGAGAGCACAGAGGAAGGGCCCCAGAAATAAATGCTTGTCAAAGTATGAAGGTTTTTATTTTTACCACAGCTTACTACTAGCCTGTGACAGATAACAAAAAGCCTTTTGCCAATGAGTGGGGAAATTCCTTTGAGAATTAGTTCAATTCCTTTCTTGACTAATGAAGTAGCGGGGAAGCAGAACACAAAATTTTATCTAGAGCTAAAAAATTATGTATGTCTTCAAAGCCATTTACCTTTGCCCCTGCTGGACACAGAACTGAAGGTGAAGTATTAGGCTGCTGTTCTCTTCTTCCTTCTTGGTTCCGCAGGTGAACATGAAGTTTGAAAAAAATCCCTGTAACTTACAGTATTTGTTCCCACCACACTCAGGTTGGTGACAACATCCCATCTATTTCTCCATCTGTACAAGAGAAATGAGGGGGAGAAAAGGTAGCACTGGAGGAGGGGGAAATTTGGTAGGGTATAAGCATTTTTTGACACAAGGAAAGTGTGCACCAGTCTAAGAATTCAACCAGATACGCAAAACTAGCATGCAGAGACAACATAAAACACTTTACAGATGCCAAATTTAACCACCTGAAACTGAGAAATTCTTTGTTCCAGGTATAGGAGTAAATACACACCAACAGATCCTAGACCATATATATCCTGGACCAGTACTGGTAGGAGAATGTTCTCAGCTTTCCAGGCCTGCCCTTGAATGGAAGACTCAAAGAAAAATCTCAGCTGAACTTAAAAGACAGTAAAAGGATATAAATCAGTACTGCATCCATGCAATTCTGGTTTGTTTCTTTCAAAATACTACACAAATACTTTGTGTCATTTTAGACTACTCCTGTATTGCTCAGAAATACTGCTGCATCTGGGAATATGAATTCCTCCACTGAAAAACAACGGTAGTTTGTACAGTGAAAAAACCAAAACCTTGAAGGTCTCTGCTTGGCAGAAGTGAAACACAGCTCCATGGATGTGTTTTATTTATTCACTGACTGTAGAAGGAAACATGCCCTCATTTATTTATTTATTCACTTCTTGAATCAGCTAGGCCCCAATACAGTCTTTGGCTGGTAGTTTCACTGACAGCAAAAATCGCCTTGGTGCCTCCTACAGCTATAACAGAACAAGAATACTTAGTAATTATTACCTATTGTTCACATTGCAACAACAATTCCCTCTACTGCCTAGAAAAAAGTAACTTTTTTTCCTTCTAAATAAACACTGAAATGTATGTTTCACAGTTCTAGCCCTCCTTCTCTCCATCTGGGAACTAGGAAAATATTTTCAATTCAAGATGTCCTTTAGCTAGGGAGGGATGGCATGGCTCTGTCCTGGACTGTAAGGCTGACAGCAAAACTCAGAGCTTCCTCTTCTCCAGGAAAAAAAAATTAAAAGCAAGATCAGCTTGCTTTTAAATGCTGATGAGAATTATCTTTACATGCAATGCTGATACAAAGGTTTCTCATTGTATTTACCAATTTTCCAGCATTCTGTGGTATCCACCTCTTTCCTCACATTATGCAAGTAAAATACAGACCTCAGTAACTGCTCTGTCACATGCAAGCAATAATTAGAAAATGCTCCTTAAAAATCAGTAGTTTTATCCTTCAACCCTCCTGTCTCTTCTCTTACGACAAGCAATTTTATTTTGTGTCAATTTAGAATATAAAAATTGTGCTAACCACCTCAGCAGCAGCACAGTCCAACAAATTATTCCATTTCAGGTAACATATGGTTACTCAAGAAAGACAAAAAGGCCTCGTATCTTTTATTTTGCATTAGAATTTTCTTATATTCATTCATATATTCTTATATGCAGCAAAAATCTACTAAACTATATCTAAAACTGTTGCCCCACCCTGATACAAACTTGGGTTTAGGAAACAAAAAGTTTTATTTGAAGTTAAAAAGAAGCACATGAACACCACAGCACAGTGTGTAAAAACAGAGTCATTCTCAATAATCTGCAAAGGGAAAATATAATTACTGGGCTGTTGCAAAAAGAAATCAGATTCCTTGGAATAGATAAAAATGGTTATAAATTTAAATAGTTCTGGAACATTTCCACATTTCCCAACAATAATCCAAAATATGTCAGATGTCTTGAGGTGAACACTTGTTATTTACCCCACACCCAAAGCATATACATGGAATACATTAAATGTTATTTCTACAGCATCTTCAACTTATAAATACAGAAGTGTCTGCACTTTGGCAATCCTCCAGAGAAGGATCTTCAATTGACTCTACAGAAAGGAATTTAAAAGGGCATCAAAATGTTAGACTTCTCACAAAATATAAATATAACCCCATTTAATTAGGAGAAGCATTTAAGATACGCGCCTTGGAAGCAGAGAAGCACAGAGTTTAAAATGCCAGGAAAAGAAAGAGTAACATTATAAAACATTTAACTCAAAATCAGAATGGTTCTTTAATAATTGCAAACGAACTTTTTACAATATCAGTTTTCTAACTTTCTGGGCACACCTCCTGGTAAACACTTGAGTATCCTCTGTGAGTTACAAAGAGTAAGTTTCCTGTGTTACACAGATAAAAAAACCTGGACATTCATAACAACTTGGCATCACATCTTCTTTTAAAAAAGAGATCACACAATAATTTAGACAGCATTTATAGCATTATAAAATCAGACTCCCCCTCTTTTAATCACTCACAAGACCAGTCATTAAGAATACAACAGCTTTAGGAATACAAATAATGAGGATGTAAAACTATTTGTGCAAAACTGCATTATTTTTACTGTCTAAAATTTCAGGGAAGTAACACCGCCAAAAGCAGAGAGAGGATAACAATGACAAACAGTCATGAAAGCAATGCTACCTTAGATTTTCAAACAGGAATTACATTATGAAGTAAATATTAGGTAAAGAAAAAAAAATCTGATGGCACCTTGAACAACAATGAGAAGTGTCCTGGTAATTGCAGTTGAACAGGAATTGATACAGGTTCGTGTTAAGAGTCTCTTTCAGGAGTAGCAATTGATCTGGGGGTATCAACTCTAGCATTTGTTCCCATGCAAAAATCTATCTTTCCAACATCTTTGCTTTGCGGGCTACTAATGCATTTAAGAATGAGCAGTCTTTTGAGGAGTGTGCTTTCTTCCATGCATCTGAAATCTTTAAAACAGCTGGATCATTGATTCCCTGGATTTCCCTACTCCAATCCATTTAACTGCAGGAGAGAAAAAGCAAACTTCTATTATAAGTAATACAAAGCAAGAGTGGATTGTATCTTAAGATACAAACTCATCTTAAGCACCACATTTTGAAGAAAAACACAGCATATACTATTCACACATTAAGAAATGATAACTTTGATGTCTGTTGTTCTCAAAGAATACACTGACAACTTCAAAAAGCAGGTATTCTTGAAACTGCCATAATAAATTAATCACTTTTACAGATTTTAAGATAAAGGACAGTTAAAAACTATCAGAAAAGTAAAAATCTGCATCATCTCCTAACTCTCAGCTTGGAATGGAACGACAGGATCACCTTTTTTAGGGAGCATCAAGAAATGTATCAATTCAGGAAAATATATATACTCTCATATATAATTCAATTCTCAATATATACCCTCGTACATACTCATATATATATATATATATATATATATATATGCTCTCATATATAATTAATCATACTAATTAATAACCCATAGTGCCACTGACTTTATGATCATAGCAAAACTAAACTCCGATTATAACCAGTCTAAAAGACACTTGAGCAAGTTCTGAAAAAAAAATCTTAACAGAACAAGAAGGAATGTATATTAAAACTTCTGAAAATTTTGAGTTCAACAACTAAATACAAAGTAGTAATACCATCATCACCAGTGGCACCAACTACATCACAATAAGCACAGTTAGAAACTAATTTTCAGTATTTTGAGTGTTCATTAATACAAAACACCAAACAGGTTTCATGGAGCAGGAATAACCCAGATAACAAGAAGAAAATCTGTTCTACTCACCAGGAACATCCAACTCCATTTCTATAAAACGAACGTAGTTTTGTGCATTTACAGGCAGATCATCAAACGTCCTGGCATTTGATATGTCCGTAACCCATCCTGGGAGTGTCTTATACTGAACCTCTACTTTGTTTAAGACTTCATGGTTGGCTGAGAAGCAAACAGAAACAAAAATTTTATGTCCGTGGATATTTTCTACCATAAAACACTAATGAGGTGTTACCTCTTACACAAAGAGGTTTGCTCATAAGGTAATACAAGCACTGCAGCCACTAAAGTGTTGGGGGTTTTGTTAATATAAGCATAAGGGGGAAAAAAATCCAGTAAATATCAGGAACTCAAGACTTTAGGAATTCCAGTGCTCAGTCACATGCATATATTTTGCTGAAACCAAAATCTTTTCAGTTCAGAAAACAACTTTTCGGGGAAATAATTCCCCAAAATGTTCTTTTTTTTTCCTGAACAAATACTGAGAACCAGATCCCTCTTCATAAGGGAATTGTGAAAGCAAAATTAAGAACCAGCTTGTAAGTATCAAGCAGCTAAAACATATTTTAAAATGGCATAGGAGTGTACCTTTTGCTAAACATAGTCGTAAGATGTAGTTAAGAATTAACAGACCTCTGATACCCACAGACCCTTTGCCCCAAAACTCTGCAAGGAATTTATCAACCAATGTGGAGTCCCACAGGATGTATGAACAGTAAGTGTTCCCACGACTTCTCAGAAGAGAAGCAATATTTTGTCCTTCATTTAGTAACTTGCTACAATGTTGTCCTTTAACTACAAATCCTGTGATGATTTCTAGTTCCGAAAAACATGCTAGGCATACTGTTCTGGAACTGAATCACTCCAATAAGTATATGAACATTAAGTCTTGGAATGACACAGGACAGCAAAACAAAAGGCTTAAGTCTGAAAATGATCAAACTATATTGATTTAAAAATGGGAGGAGTCAGGCATTCCTTCTTGCCTTCATGAAGAAGAGGGCATAGTAATTAATGTAGGCTCTGTGTCTCAGTTCGAGTCAGTCCTACCAGGACAGCTAGTCAGCCTGGGAAAGGGTTTGAGGTGCAAGTAGCACAGTAGAGGTGCAAATACAAAATCACACGCTAATCCCCTCCAGCATATGTGTAGCCAACAAACTCAAGCTCAGCACATTGAACAATTTGTCCTGATGCATGCAACAGTTCAACAGCAGCAGTGCTGTAAGGACAGCCTTAATGGACTCGGCATTTTGAGAAAGGCTGAAAGAAGACTGCTCTGCTGTCCTTAAAGTCTATAACAGCAAAGAAATGTACAAAGTTTTGGACCAAGGTGTTCCCAGGTTAAAGGAATCCTGAACCAATACTCATGGCAATGAGAACAGACAAGCACATTAAGGATGTCTGGCTGCAGAAGCCAAGGATAAGCACTTTCTAGTCAGAAGTAACAACTGAGGTGTTGTCTGCTGCGCAGGTGATCTGTACAACAGAACAGAGGCTCTCAAAGTGCACAACCACAAAGTGATCTCCAGGCAGTGCAGATGGTTCCTAGTTTCCCTCTTTCTGAAGAGGCAGAGAGAATGAACACCTCATCTTGGATGTCCACAGGCCTTTGAAGTCTCTCTGCTGAGGTTAGAGGGAGACAGCTGAAAGCATTTGGTATTGAACGGTCTAATATTGACTATAATCTTCCATTAGCCTGTATTCCTTACCTCCCCCTAGGAGAGAAGAAAAAGAAGAATGCATCCATCACTTGATGTTTCAAATGATTCTTTAATTTTGTCCCAGCAGGTGTGATAAAGATGTGTGGTAGAGACAAGCCACAAACTGAGCTCAGTGCAGTACCAGATCTAGTCACCATCTAGATGTCTCTCAGCTTTTCACTGAGCTTTCCCCTCAGTGGGTTTTAGGGTTTCCAAAATATTCCTTAACTGCTTAACTATATAATAGACAGCGCAAGTACAATGGTAGCATAATTTGAAGAGTGCTGTGATGCTACTTCCAACTCAGAAAAATATCTCAGATTTGGGACCTTGGAACCTTTTTAAGAGAAAGCTCCTCCAGCAATTTCCAGAAACTGAACGTGAAAACAATCATGCAGGTCAGACCAAAGGTACATCCAGAATAGTATGCCAGCTCTTTAACCTACAGCAAATGCCCAAGGAAAAAGTGCAAGGAAAAAAAAAAAGAGCATGTCCAAAGTAATCTCCCAATTTTCTAAGCATCTGTGTTTTCAAACCTCTTAAGCCAGAAGTTAGTTATGTCCCTCTGTGCTGAAATCAACTGATGTCTGAACTCGGACAGGAGGCATTAGAGAACCAGACAATAGCTTTCACATTCTTTTTAAACTGACTGGCTCAAAGCAAGCAGGAAGTTCTGTCTTCCATAAACTCCTATCACTGGCCAGCAAAACACTACAGCCTCAGTAACACCAACTGAAGGCAGCCATAAATTCACAAGACATTTGCTTAAGAGGCAATTATGAAATGCACACAGAAAGCTAAGCTAAAAAACCCTGAGTGAGACTTGTATGATTCTCCAATCCAGGTGGAAAAAGGAACAATATATGAAACACAGCTTTTCCTGAGATGGTGGGTACTGTGTGTGATTCTAATTTAGAGACAGTCATTTCACAAGAAGCGTAAAATCACGAACATCTCCAAGACAGCGGGAGGGTAGGAAGGGGAGAGAGAAAGAAAAAGTCTGCCAGTGAGAGCTTCCCAGACTAGTTTTCTTCTAAATTAAATTCCAATGTCAGTGGCACGTTTGAAAAAAAATATATATATACAAGCACATCGCATGCAGAAATGCAGACATCAGAAACAGTCTAATGGTCTGCAAAACACAAAGTGGGAATAAAGTTACCTTTTGTTTTTATGCCAGGGGCAGGGGTTAACTGCAGCATGTGTGCTGAAAATGCTGCCAAATGTTGAGGAGTATAGCAAAGAGAAGTGTGGAACATACAGGCACTGTGAGAGACAGCATCTTCCAGCTTACCAGAAGCTCAGCTCAAACTCCTTCCTGACGCTTTAAGGAAGACAGCATGTCAACAGCTTCTACTAAAGTTCTACCAGAATTCTTAATTGTTCATACAGTAAAGAAAAATAGAGGCAGGAGAGCCACATATTGTGCTGCTATGACTGAAGGTCAGCTGTTACCTAGGGGTATACAGGGAACAAAGTCTGCTCCTCCAAGAGTTGTATCTAACAAGATTCTGGCCCTGAGACATACAATGAATGAAAAAACCCCCACAAATTACTGACATCTTAGTACTATACAACATGGCCACCTGCTTATGTCATCTTCAAGGATGGACTGCCAGAAAAGGTTTTCCTGGCTTGAGCACAAGATCATACAATGGACTACAGCAAAAGCATTTACTGAGTAGTTCTCAATTCAAAAGTGCAACCTCCATTATGTTGAAAGGCCATTTCAAGTAAAATCAAATGTCCCTAATGTTTTGATATGAGTACCAATCAGGTAATAGTTGAGTCTTAAAAAGGGAAAAGCATTCCCTGGTTTAATGCAATATGAGTGCTAAATGTCCTGAATCAAAGTCATTCAGCATGCATTCAGACTGGAACTAGCACTTTTGTTTGAAGATTCTGGGCAGCAAATCAGTTAGAAAACTCCCACAAGCATACGGAGAAACGAAAGAATTTTTTTAATTCCTAATGAATTACTCTTAACAGATATGTGCTATTTTCAAGGACTAGTGGCACATCATCACTTATTCCTTTACACATAATTACCTCTTTGTACTACATAAATCCTGCTGTGAGTTGTATCCAATTATTATAGTTGATCTCCTCACCCACAAGAAGTTCTCTGATGATGATATCGCATGAAAAATTGTAACCTGTAACCAGCCTCTAATGCTCAAGTACTAATTAGAATGAAAATGGGCATATATGTGCACATTATGAAAATCAAAAAGCCCAATCTTTAGTACTGTTTTATGTTCTTCCTTTTTTTCTTCAGTACGCCTAACTATCACAAACTGAACATGACACATTATCTACAAAAACACTGGCTTGTGATATTTGAATATTTTAAAATGTAGGTACACTCTTCAAGCAAAAACGACCACCGTCCTCCTCAAGAACTACAGTTTCTATCATGCTAAGCTGATGTACATTGGTCATGCATTAGAAAATAGTCTTGCTTTTACCTAAACTAGTTGCTAGTTTCTTGTCCCACCCCTTCTCCCTCTTTTACACTGTGTAGCTTTTGTAGGTTTTTGGCTGCTCCATGAATCATTAAAGGGAAGTGAACTGTTAGAAATGTAACAGAAGGAAAGAAAAACTTGGCTTTTCAACAGAACCAGTTCTCTTATGGGGGTCACTGCATGCTTAAATGAAGAGCTGCCCTGCTAATAATGGGCATCAATACAGTAGTGGAACAAGATAACAGAGTTTAGAGTATAAAACAGGCTTCCAATTTAGCTTGAAGGTGATGCAGGCTGTATAAAATAAAAAGGATAAGTAGTAACATATATAGCTATTTGAATCTTTCTAGTAGACAAAATTCAGTATTTGGTACAGGTATCTTTTGGGGACAGGTACTGGTATGGTAAAAGATATGTCTGCTGCATCTGAAGACATTAACAGCTTGATGCTG
This sequence comes from Emberiza elegans, assembly GCA_024865655.1. Taxonomy (NCBI): domain Eukaryota; kingdom Metazoa; phylum Chordata; class Aves; order Passeriformes; family Fringillidae; genus Emberiza; species Emberiza elegans. The sequence continues at coordinate 17,425,550 of JALJVW010002597.1, read as the reverse complement.
AAGTAAGATATTGCTCTTGTAAGTTTTACAAGTAGAAGTCAAATGCACTTAAAAGTACCACATCACATAATTTCTCCAAAATCTAAAATTTTAAAATAAGCAGTCTTACCAGGAAAATGAGGTATGATTTCACCATCTAGTTTGTACGCAACACCAACTTTGATTTCTGGAAATACATCCAAGATGTCCAATTTGGTAAGTGCCAATCTATAAAGAAACATTACTCTGGTTAAACAAGTTCAAAAACCCTTGAATCTTATCACATTGTTAAAAAAAATAATCAAACAAAATTAATTCCTGCAACTAATTTTATTTCTTTAGGAAAATATCTCATATGGCACTAATCTGTTAGCTGGTCTGACTTAAAAAAACACCCCAAACAAAAAAACAACCTCTGAAACAAGACAACAGCAACATAAAAGGATAAACACAGTTTTCTTGCATCCTTCGATCTAGTACTACATGAGAATGCCCAAAAAAATGAAAGAACAGGCATTCCAATTGAATGAATTTGTCTATGGCTTAAGTGTTGTAATTTTAATTGGTGAGGGTGCTGCCAAGGTACCTAACCATTTAAGGTATAACATTAAAGATGACCATTTCATTGCATAATGCCTGTTGGTGTCTGTTCCTGTCCTCTGCCAAATGCTCCTGTCCTACAGCGAAGACAAAATATAATCCAAATAATCCAACACTGGCTCTACAAATACCTGGCTACATCTTATTTAAAACAAAACCCACAAAGAACAAGAAAAACAGAAGTATTTAAATAAAATATGTATTTACACTATTTGATCTGCTAGAAATTTTATACCAGTTTGTTTCAGGCACCTATCTTTCATTTTGATTAACATCCCAAAGAGATATCTGTATTTTTAATACTTACACATACTAATAGAGATACTGATGGTTTCCCATCTACCTTATTTTGAAGGCTAACTAACAAAAGAAATCTCCATAAAGAAAGGAGAGAAAAATATATATCTATGAAAATATCAAATGTAAAAATATTTAATTATAGGAAAAATGAGGAACAGCTAATTTATCAAAATATCAAAACAATCAACAGATCAATATTAACAGTGCAAATGTTACTAACTGGTATTTGTACAATTTACAGTAATCTACACCATTTTGTGATTTTCTGTCAAGTTGCCAGCAAAGCTCAGCAAACAACTCACGCAGTAAATCCATTAATCATATAGACATATCGGAGTGAGACAAGGTCCAGCCAGCCACATCTTCTCTTCCTACCAGTGGTAACACCGAACTCTTTGCCTCTCTGTTGCAGCAATTCTCCAATTTCCTAACAAAGAGTAGGACACATCAATATGTGGGTTTCTTCGATATGCAACACATGATGCATGTGTTTACTTAACATTTTACAATACATTGTAAATTACCTTTAAAGTCCTTCCCCCAGTTTTTCCCAATGCTGTCCACTTTGATGAAGACAGCAATACAAAATGTTCTTTCTAATTCAAGAGAACGATTTTTAGGCAAACTTCACAAAATTTGTTCCTGCTCTAACCTTCTATTCCACAGAAATATCTAAGAAAATTGCAATCATGTTTGGCCTCAGTCCTGTAAGCTCAGTCTAGAATCAGAAGATTGAGACATCCAAACACATTGTCACTTACATACCTGCACTTAACCACTGCTAACACTGACTTAATAAAATTCAGACAAGGCACACCAAGTTATTTCACCCAGCTGGTCACACCTGAGGCTGCAATACTCACATTATCCTGTTCTGTAGGAAAGGCACCAATTCCAACCCTGGTTGTGTAGGCTTTCACAACCCCATACACTTCCCCGACGTTCTGCGGTGGCATTCCCAGACCTGTGCACACACCTCCAACTGTGCAGTTTGATGAAGTCACAAAAGGATATGTGCCTATTAAAAATCAAAACATTTGGTTTAGAAAATTATTAAAACACTGGGTTTAAACTGTTTTTTTTTTAAAAGTCTAGCCTGGTGAGATATAGCACTTGAACTGCACTTACCTAGATTTTAAAACACTCAAAATCAAAACACACAATGAATGTATTTTAGCCAAGAGCACATTCAGTAAGTGTTTCTGTCTCTCTGGGTACAACAAGTAAGCTCTCAGCTTTGTATGTATATTGCCTGATCCACCTTCATTTGGAAAGGTAGAAATCTTACTACTTCACCTGGTAAAAATGTACTACATAACAATTCTGAATGGTGGTACAGGTAAAAAACTGGAATAAGACACCAGAAAAACATGCCTTCCTTTCTTACACTAAATAAACTCACTAATAGAACAATGCAAAAATTTGAAGGGAGACTCTTAAGAATAACAGTATTAAAAGGATAGAGAATGGAGATTTACTATTTTTAATTTTTGGAGGAAAAATAAAATACAAATTCAAAACACTATAAATACAAAATACAAAATGCTATAAACCAATCAGCACATTATAAGGATAAGAAATTGCAATGAAATGCAGTGTTCTGGAAAGAATAAATTTGTTTGCATAATCAAATGAAAAAAGATCATTAAAAAAAGAAGACTACTGGAATACAGTCTGTCTCTAGTCAAATATTCAGCTGTCATTTAAAATGCAGCCTGGACTGCAAAGAAGAGATTTGAACATCTCAAAATCCTTAGGTTTATACCTTTTTTAATTAAGTAGTGGCAAATGAAACTGAGCATGTCAGTCCCCAGCTGAATTGTGAACAAATATTTCAACCTCACTATAACTGCACATAAGCAAGATACTTCTACCTGTTGTGTCAGACTTTTTTTGTATGTCTTTTGATATGAATCAGAGATAGCTAAGAGAGGAACAACCAAGACAAAAGGAACTAAAAGCAATACAGTTCTTTCAGCAATACAGACATCTTTACAAAGTCAAAACTCCTTCAGAGACTGATCAGTGAGGTTTCACAGACTAGCTTCAGGTATCTCAAATCACTCCAGAAGACAGACCCAGGCTTACAGGTGATACTTAACAGCAGTTTGCAAGCATTAATCATTTTTTAATCTTAGAACACAGCAGTAAAACTTTTCTTAGTACTGACAGGTGAATATAGCTAGTGGATATCAAAACCAGAGTCAATGAACAGTTCTTACTCACTTTCACCTCCCAGTCTGATATATTTACATTGCTTTGTCATTACTCTGTGCTTAAAAACACAGAAGATCACACATCCCCACACCTGCCCCCCCATTCCCAGACAAATGCACATGTGAGCTTCATTACAGGCTCCAGGAAAATGGGATGGACTGCAAGCCTGGGGATTTACTATCCTCACAGCCAATACACACACGTCCACAAAACTCACTACAATATTAAGACTTCTATGCAACAAAGCACAGACAACAGCTTCATTCAGAATGCTTAATAATCAAACTGGCAATGCCAAACCTTTTGATTAGGGCTTGTCTATTGTTAACACAAGTGTCCAATCCACTGATGGTATCTACCTATGGAGAGCAGATTTTCTTGTGTCTTTGGGTCTCACAGCAGAGGAATTAAAAAATCAAACTAATCTGAACAACTCTGTATGTATTATAGACATACCTGATGTGTTTCAGACTGCCTGCACCTTCCAGTTACATGAAATCCAAATACTCACCACTTTACAAGAAAACAACCCCCCTTGATAAACTTTTTTGCAAATATCTCAATTTTACATCAAATATTTCCCTGTGACAAGTATATCTGAAGACTTCTTTCCTCTTTTTTTTGTCTTGTGAGAAAAGGATGTATCTTCAAATGTTCAATTATGAGAAAATTTGGTGCTTGTACTTACAGAGACTAATCTAAGACATATCTTACTCTTAAAATAGGAGGCTTTCAGACTGAGTATGTTTGAAAATGCCCAATACCACAACTCATATTGGTTGAAAGCTGAGTGCATGCCAGTTTCATAATTGTTTGACAACAGTCCTTACAGGCTTCAATTTGAGGTGTTAGCATCTTCCTAACAATAAAAATGATGATGTTACAAGGCCAGTGAGACTGAAGAAAAGTGTGACAAAATGCAGGAGCCAATCACACAGGCTCACAGAGTGTCAGATTATTTGACATTACAACATAATAACCAATCATCCCATTAAAAAAAAGCTGCTTCTACTGCCTAGAATCAGAACTCTAATTTATTAGCAAACTTACAGTGTTTTAAGAAAAACTGTGTAATTTTTAATATCAAATAGATATTAAACATATTAGATATTAAATAGATAGGGATAATCTTTTCAGTCTTTCCTCATTAGCAATCCAGATTACCAACACTTTTCCCAACAATGTGAAACAATGGAAAACTGAGTGTTGAATAAAGACTTTTTAAAAAAGCAAGCTAGTTTTTCAAAAGTCAAGAAGTATTTTGCATATATGCTTTGCCTCTCAAAGCTCTCCATTTTTATTCTCAAGTGATTTTCACAGATGTAAAAAATAGTGAGTGATTTCATTTACAATTTAGAGGTGCTGAAGTAATAGCTACACTCTAAGAGGAGCTAATTGATCTTTAATGCTATTCAAATTGTTACTCTTGGGAGAGTCTACAGCTTTTTGAAATAATTTAATTAACAACCCACTCACCCACCTCTGTATTATTTCCTAGTCAGAGAGAGTGCTGTTCTTCCAAAACAAAAACCACTTCTGCCATAAGAACAGTGTATCACAGAAGAGTTTATATTTAATGTCCCTTTTCACAATGCAAGTGTATATCAACATGTGTCTCAAAAAGACCATACCTACCAAAATCTATGTCCAGCAGTGCTGCATTTGCACCTTCAACTAAGATCTTCTTTGGTGGTCCATGTAAAGCCTCATACATGAAATAAACACCATCCCTTACCATTGGTTTTACTTTTTCCATGTAGCCCTGAATAACACAAAAGACTATTGTATAGTATAATGTCATTATGATTAAGGCAGCCAGAGTAGAATTGCTATTGTTCCCTCATAAAAATGCTCATATTCCTTTCGAAGAAAAGCAAACAAAGAAATGTTAAATATGCCACAATGTGAACAAAGGGAGGAAGAATGTGAAATTCAGATTTACACAACAGATATGTATACTTTCCCTAGGAGGAAAGAAAAAAGGGGGAAGGATAAGGAGGAAAGAAAAATCTAAACTTCTGAATGCTTTAGAAACATTCAAAGCATAAGTATTATCATTGTACTGCATTTGGTCTTTCATTTCCAAGTGTTCAAAATGTCTCCCCCAAAACCTGCATGTAGGGAGTTCGGCTTCTGGCCATCTGAAGCTAACAAATGCACACAATTGTGAGCAATAATTTTTAAGTAAAAGTGAAGCTATTTGTTGGAATTCAGCATCAAATGCCTGAATGCCACTGAGTAGCTGGATGCAAGAAGCCAATAATGTTCAGATTATCACTTGGTACACAGTCTTTCTCCATGAGAACACATGGAAGTTCTCATTTTAACAATTTACTCCACATGAAATGTAACACTTTGTCTTTCATAGTGGAATCAAGTACATTAGCATAAGACAAGTCATTTTCCTCAAGCTACAAATATGTGTTGTGTTTCCACCTTAACAAGGAGTTTCAAACAGTCCATAATCCTGAACTGCATTAAGTAAACTATAAAGCATTATGAAGTAATCAACTGTAACTGGTTTCTAGACCTACAAACTAGTAAAAATACAACACATGTGCAACTTAAAGGCCTTACTTAAAGTAAAACAAACAGAAGTGTTAAGAGCTCCCATATATTCTGCTCTAGAGCTATAAAAATTAGAGAAAGGACCATTTATTTGGCCTGATTTTCTTAAAAATTATCATGTAATTGACACACCTCAGTGGTTTTAAATAATATCACATTTGGTTGACATTTTTAAAAAAAATCTCATAAAGGTAACACAACTGTGTTGTGTTTCAGCATAAGACAGGTCATTTTCCTTACAAATAATCCTGAACTGCATTAAGTAAACTAAAAGCATTATGAAGAACTGTAACTGGTTTCTAGACCTACAAACTAGTAAAAAATACAACACAGACTTAAAGGCCTTACTTAAAGTAAAACAAACAGAAGTGTTAAGAGCTCCCATATATTCTGCTCTAGAGCTATAAAAATTAGAGAAAGGACCATTTATTTGGCCTGATTTTCTTAAAGAATTATCATGTAATTGTGCGTGCCCTCCCTGTTCCCGACACACCTCAGTGGTTTTAAATAATATCACATTTGGTTGACATTTCAAGGGTTAAAAAAAAATCTCATACAGGTAAGTTTCTACAAAAAGCATGAATAAAAAGGTTGGGTAGAACAGAAAGGCACCTCACAAGATTTTCACATAACTTGGATGCTGTGCAAATAAAACCTAATATCAGTGGGGAAACTCTCAACTGTCCCAGTCTCAGGGAAAACATCAAATCAGAATTCACTATTAACCACAAGACTAGTTTGCTGGCAATCAGGCTTCATTAGTCCTGCTGCTATCAATTTCCATTTTTCTGTTGCTAGACAGTATTTTTTTTAAGGCTTATTACTCAGAAAAACTATTTACTTCAGTTCTTAACTTTCTGAGACAAGGGCTTAACAATCTGCTTCCAATGAAACATACTTCCCCCAACTACAACCCTGTTTTTCTCCTAGACTGTATGTTTGAGCAGAAGTAAGCCAAGAAGAAATCACCCCATACAACCCTTTTTCTTAAAATTCAAGTATCTCTCTTGAAAGTAAGTTTTGAAACATAAAACAGAGCCAAGAGTGTCCTTAAGGATAGCAGCAGACTCTGCAGCACTGATACACACGGTTTCCCATGACACAGTCTAACTCCTCGCACAAGCACAAGCATCACTCACACCAAGAGATCTGCGTATCAGTAACTGCACACAGTGATTAGATAATCAGAGAGACAGAAGCAGGCTTACCTTCAGCTTTTCCAATTCCCCTTCAATATCTATTTTTAAGGTAGGATATATTGCTTTGTACTGATTGGCTAACACTTTGAACCTGAAAGGCAAAAACACTTGACTGACATTTCTGTTTGCTTTCTTCCCACCAACCCTTGATTTTTACTGGTTATGTATCTGCAGTTATTTGGTAATTTAACCATTTTAAACAATGAATTATGATAATAATTATGATTGTATAATTTAATAAAATTATATATAATTTTTTATTTTAAAATAACTTTTAATTAAGAAAATTAACAGGAACCAGATGTAATTTGTTACACATGGTACTATCCAGAAACTGAAAACTATGCTTACAACTGTGTACAGTAATTACCTCTCAGAAAAGTCATCAAAATCAGAAACAAGATCACACATTCTGAGTCCACTTCGAGCTGCCTTTGAAGAATATACTGGACCAATTCCTTTTTTGGTAGTTCCCAGACTTGGAAAAGATAATAATAAAGAGTTATTGATATAAAGGTGTTTTTTCTTTAAAGCTTATAAAGGTGTTTATTCTCTAAAGCTATTCCATCCTTAGCATAAAATGAAATGCTGTTAATTGTGAGTATTTAGCCTTGTTTCAAGCATTGAAAACAAAAGATATTTTTGGATGCAATCTAGTGTCAGCATATTTCTGTTTATACAAGCAAATATGTTAATCTTGTACATACTTCTGTTTTAAACCAATAATTTTTTGTACTTTGGTGAATGCTTACATATTTATTTGTACGCAATTCTAAACTTTTATACTTGAAGAACCAAATGTCAAGAAAACATCCTACAGTATTATGAACCGAAACTAAATAAACATCTTCCTAAAACACTGTCCTGAAAACCTAGAGAAACTCCTCCCTAAAGCAACAGCACAAAGAGTATGGATTTTATGTTTGTGTGTAAGAAGTATTTCATTTAATTCTAAATACCTCAGCTGGAGCCAGGAAAACAGAAAACACTGCCAAACATCCAAAAGTGACAGACTCAAAATGCTCTATGTTAAGAGTTCAGGCATGGATTTTCCACTGTAGCTGATTCTGAAAAACTGAGTTCTTTTTCTTACCCTTACCTGCCCACTCTCCCTGAAAAGCCTTTACTGGTTTAAGTCCTGATGATATAATATAAAACTTGCTTGCACTGACTTTACTGTGAGAGAAGTACAGCTACTTCAGAGAATTTCTTCTGCCAGAGTCATGCTAAGTAGCTATCAAAATGGAGCCAAACTGTACTCATCACCGGCAGATTATCAAATATCTTCCCCACCACACTCAATACATTAAGTAACTTTTTAAGGAGAAGTGAACAGGTCTGCAACATTTTCAGAAGTGTGCTACATGTTGCTAAGCTTAATTGTGCACTTAGTTTTAATGGCTTTGGGCTCTTCCCCCCCTCAATCAGACACAGACTCTTCTTCATTATAAATTCTACATATGCAGTGTCCCATAGTTCTTCAAACTGCCTTGGAAGGCACCATACCATAACTCAATTCAAGAGGGCCTCCAGGTAAAGTAGGAGGCACAGCTCATATCAAAATTTTATGTTACTGAGTATCACTTGATATGTGAGCAAACCAGAAATACAGTTCATACTAAGTATATAACTCCTTAGCAGTTTGGATTAGATTCAAAAATACCCTGGGGAAAAATCTTCAATTCTTCCAATTAGACTCAATACCATGTAATCTCTCTCAGGGATTACATGTTTACCTCCAGTCCGAAAAAAAAAAGCATTCTAATGAACTTTGCACCACACTGTAACCAGAACAGAACACTGTGGCTTTAACAACTGACTCTAGCCTCCACCCCAATTCACACTCTCCACAGAGAGAAGGGTTGGTTTCCATTTATTTTGTTTCATTAAGACATACCAATTAATAAAAACATTGTCAGAAACTGTAGAAGCTAAAACAACTGTATAAGCAGAATACACTGTATTAGATTTTTAGACTAGATTGCATTAGGCTTTTCTATAACCTTTCTGGAAGGGAAGCTACATGATGAGACTTACTGGTGATAATTTTTGAGCTACATTTTACCAGGCAAAAGCCTTCAGTTAAAAGAAAAAATAAACTTACCATTCAGAATGATAATTCTAATGGTAATAGTTAAAAACCTTAGGCACAAAAGAATTTTAACACCAACCATAGCATGTAGTCAATCTGCAGTAAGATTTGCTAGCAGGCTATTTTAATTCCTTGCCCCCAACAAACAAGAGACCATGACAGCCTGTTCTTAGCCAGCCTGTAGTGCTACTCTCCTCATTACAGTTGTTTAGCCTTAAAATTTAGGAGGAAATAGGGTAATTTTAACAAGATTGAAAACTGTATGATGTAGAATATCAAGACCTCCACAGAAAGAAGAAATTCAGCATTTTTAAGAGTGACTTTAGGTTTTTTTGCTTTGAAGGTAACTTTTTTCCTGTTTTTTTTTTTTTAAGCAAATTAATTGGGCGTTCCTTAACAATCTTTAACTAAAAACCAATAGAGTGGTACCTTCTCTCAAGGTACTGATTTGACTGACAGTGTTTTTAACTGCAAATATGGTCATACAGCAATTTTAACTTGTGCTCCATAAATATTGAAGAATAGCTGATACCCACTGATAATAGCTGATAATAGCTCATTAAAATAAGAATATTCTTCTATATCCATCTATATGTTCTGTTTGCTTTTTAAATCCTAAACCAGCAGGTAACAAGAGAGCTGATACAGCGCAGACAAGTGTGAAAATGACTCCTTGTAAAAATCACTGACAAATTATCACTCAATGGCAACCTGTGTGAAGCAAGATACACCCAAATCAGACACTCTCTTAAAGCTTATTATCATGGATGAAACATTTTTCAGATGGGTATGTCTCAATTACTTTTCATCCATGTAATCTCTCTTTTTGGAAGGTCTTCTAAGTTTACTGTTATCTGAGAAGTCTATAGCACCACACTGCTTCCCAGCTTTAGTCAGGTCACTGTTAATTCTGCCAGCTTTTTCCCCAGCCCCAAGAACTAGTGAGCTACTTGGAAAGCACAAGTTAAAAACATAGCAAGATAGTTTTTCTAAATGTTTTGAAAGTTTCAGAGTCAGTGGCATTCTGCAGAAGACAATATGAACATCTACAGGCACCTCTGACTTTCAGTTATTTGGAGATGCCAAAGGGGTTCTTCAATATTCATAAAGAGAAATATATTTATACAGAAACAAATATCTCCAGTAAACAATTAAAACACTAGGAATCAGAAACTAGCAAATTAACAACTAGAAACCTTTTCATAAGGCAGAATGTAAGGACAGAGCCCTTTAATTAAGCATATAATCTTTCACTGGAAGATAAAAGTGTAAGAAATAATCCCTGCATACTCCACATTCAAGAGTCACATGGATAATTTTTTTTAACCTACTGATCAAGCAAAACACAGATTCAATAAATTAAGTCCTCTTTGTACAAAGTCATCCCATGTTTGACATAATAAAACTACCTACTTCTTTCCTGCTTGCTCTTGCCTCTGTTGCTCTTGGATGCCATCAGCAGCTTGGTGAAAATCAAACACTAAGAAAATAAAATAACTTAAGTTGAAAATTTGTGTGAAACAAATTATATCAGCAAGATTTCTTAAGACCAACTCTTTTTACCCATGTGGAAAATAAATATACACACTGAAGAAAGGCAAATAAAATTACAGGAGTTTCTTCTTTCCTTTTACATTTTTTCACATAGAAGAGTTCTAAGTTTTTTCAGAGTGTTTTTAAAAAGTGTTTATTTTGTAGAATATTTGCAAAGGGAGTATGCACATCCCACAGAATAACTAAGCCATTTTGGCTTTCTAGTGGCCCCAACGAATGTATGGATAAACAAAGAAAAAAATAGTTTAAAAAAATCCAGGAAATAGTAAAAAAAAGGTCATACTGCTAAAATTTAGGTAAGACCTGAAAGTTAACATTCTCACCCATTTTACAGATTTCTTAAATAGTTTTAGGCAACATCATTTTTACATTTTAGGCAACATCAATTAAAACACATTTGAAAATACAAAAGCTCCTACCAATGTCTGTTATGTCAACAGAAGTCAACTTCATAAGCCCCAATTGTTTTCAAGCATTATATTGTAATTAATTATAAAGACTATGCAAAGTATCAACACTTTACCATAAAACAAACAGAAAACCAAAACAGAATAACAAAACTGAAAAGACACACACACTTCCATCCCTTCCCCATCCCCCAAAATCTTACAGGACTCATGTCAAATACAAAGATTGGTGGGCTGGTGCACAGCTTATAGGCTAACAGAATGAACTGATTTTCTTAAGCACTATTTCCTGAAAGTTAAAAACTATTTACACATTGCACAGGAAAGAGCATGTGATAAGTATGTTACTCTCTCCAGTACAAGAGGGGTCTTCCTGTTTGCCTTACCGATTTGGCTTTGTGCTTATTTCCAGGCATTCCCATATTTTAAAGAATTACATCATGCCCAGCAGTGTGAACCAACCTTTGGCTGATCTGTTGTTACAGACCAATCATTCATAGATCAATACCCATTTTAGAGAAGACATTTTTAATCATGGTAACAGACTTTCAAATTGTCATCAAAACTTTCTAAATAGAGGCATTATGAAAGCTTAATTCTGTGAAGAGGTTGAATGATTATGAGTGATTATGGTCCTTTTTACTCGCAATCTGTTTAATTACGAAAAATTCACAGCACTGCCATTGCAGTAAAATCACCACAGAACAGTTTTTCTAGTAATCAAGCAATTTCCAAATAATTCACCTACAGAATTATCAGAAAAGATACTGGTAACTCATAAACAATTACCCAACTATTTCAATCCCATTAGTTACTCCAAAGAAAAAACATATTTACTCGAAAAAACTGTCGATAAGTTCACTCACTATGCTATTCCAGATTGGTGCAAAAAACAAAACAAGCAAAACCAAAGAAAGCGAAACCAAAAGCAAAACTACGTTTCCCGTGTTACAAGCTTTTATTTTATTAAGTCCTAAACAGTTTGCATCTTCAGAAAATGACTACCAGAGGAAGCAATAATGTTATAATATCTAAAGAGCTAATCTAAAGGATGAATTTATGTCATAAAGATGTAGTAGGAGTGGTACAGGAAGTGTTTCTGAAGCTCTGTGTTGGTGGATTGGACTCAATACTGTTTTACTTCAGGCTTTGAACGGCAGTGCTGTCTCAAGCACAGGCTGGATTCAGTGCTTCTCTGATGAGCTCCTCTCAAGGAGGGCAGCCATTCTCTTTATCCCTACAGAGTCCTTCCCAGAAAATCTCCTCTAGGAAGCAAGTGGTGATTTCCTTGGTAGGGAGATCATTAGCTTCAAGTCACAGCGGGTCACCTGATTTCCCAGCAGAACTGTTACTGTGAGCAGCACCACTTTCACACCAAAAGGGAAACGAATCCTGAGTCAAGTCACTGCTCAATGCTTTCTGACTGCTCCATGCTTCTAAACTGACTTGGAAAGTGAACCTGCTTTCCTGCCTAGGTGATGCTTATGGAATAGGATTTTAAAAAAAATCACTAGAACATAAACCTGAGAGGGTTCCAAGTGATTTTTTTTTTCTAGGTCCTTCAATTAGCAATGCAGGGAGACCTAATCCAAAGAAAAGGACCTATATAAAAAGATGGCTAAAAATTATCACACTTTTACTGCCACAAAAAGTCCATAAAAAGTAAAAATTAACAAAACCAAAAACCAAACAAAAAACCCACCAAAAAAAACCCCACCAACACACCAACAAAAAAAACCCACAAACAGGAACTTACCAATATGAGCCCTGTCAGAAATTATTAGTCTCTTTTCCCAGCCTTCCAGTCCTTCAAAGGCAAAATGAAATAGTTTAAATTATGTTTTGTATAGCATTTTTGTCTTCTGATGTATAAAGTATAAATACTTTTCATGCTTAGTCTTCAGTCAATCTATTCTAAGACTGAGCAATCACATTACAGAAAAAAAAAGTAATTTCAGTAATTAAAACTTGGCATCAACCTATAAAGCTGAGAAAATCAGCTTTATTATAATTATTCTTATTCTGAAGAAGAATTCAAGCTACTAGCCCTTCAATTTTAGCAAACAATTAGTAGCTCTTTTGGTTCTGAATAATCTAGACCATTGATTTTTCCCACTTCTAGGAGCCTGCTGCCAAGCATGGCTATAGACATAACATGAAGTATCCAAAAACTGAGTTGTGAATCAAGAAGTGATTAGCAGAGCACCTCTTTACATTAACATGGTCAAAGTGTACACAAAAATTCTGAGAAGTAAAATGACTTTGAGCAGGTTAACACACTTTAAAAAGCCATTTCACCTCTTAAATACACTTTTTTAAGCAAAGAAAAATGTCTGCAAACAATTCTGATTTAGATTATATTCTGAAACTGTAGAGATTCTTTTTATCTGCCTTCCCATGAGGGCTCTGGCACTTACAACAAGACTACTGTCAGAAAGCAACAGCTAAAAGGAGTTGTGGAAAAATACATTGTATGTAACCTCTACAGAGGTATCTTCCATCTAAATAATTTGAGTAGAGTGCCACAAACTATTTTAAAAGTACTATCTTCAAATTCTCACCTTTTCCTTTCTTTAAGTTTTTTTCAGCTTCTTCAAAGAGTCCTGGCAAATGAATTACAACGCCATTTCCTGAAGAAAATCATTATATAAAATTTAATTATGTTGAGCATGGGAAAAGTATTTCAAACAGTTCAAAGCCACTTCATATATTGCGTGCAAAGTATTTTATTTAAGTTCTTTAACTTACTGAAATTTTGATTCTTAGGAATTTGTCTAAGCCACATTTGCTCCTATAGTATGCATTTCTACCTATGTGCGTTGAATCTTCCTAATAAATGCAACAAACTTTCAGTTTAGACCAGCACAAACAGGAACAGAATTGTAGAACGGTCTGAAATCCAACTTCCTCTTTTTCATATCTAAAATTAACTTTCCTCTTTGTACTTTAATAAGCTTATTGTTTTCTAAAAGCTTGGTGCATTATAAACACTGGCATCCTTGCAGGCACTTTCTTGCTGTAAACAGACACAAAATATTCTGTACATAGAGGTGGGACTGTTAAAAGAGACTAGCAAAACAACAGAGAAAAAAGACCTATCAAAAGCAAGCTCACCTTCCTAGAGCTGTCACATTGCTCAGAAAAAGACTGCCAGTTCATACAATCAACCAGCATCACTGAGTGCCTAGGAAGGAGCATTCTCACAGCAAAACTGAACCATCTTAAGGCCATACCAAACTCAGAGTTACCAGTAGAACATCTGGCTGAAGAAGGGATCTGCCATCCAAAACTATCTGCATATCACCTAATTTCACACAGATAAAAGCATTCTAGACATCAAAACACAAAGTATTTTAAGACCTCTTCACTACTACCTTCATGATGCAGTCCTAAACAATAGGAATACTCTACTATATTACTCAATCACTTTGCCCTTACCCTTATTATTTTTGAACATACATGTTCTTTCAGGGGAATCCTAAGCCTTTTTTTTTAACTTGAAAGAGATTTTATACATAAGGCATACCTAAAAGAATCTAGAAAAAGCTTCAGAATAGGCAAGACCAAAAGACTGAAGATACAGCCAAGAAGATTTGTAAAAAGTTCTGTCCCAACTACTGTATTGTTAAAGGATGGGGGCCTTCCTATTCAACCAAGTCTGCCAAAGAACACAAGGCAAACGGGCATCCCTTTTTTATTGTTTTCAAATAATAACCTTAAGAAACACAGCACAGTAACATCAAAAGAGAAGAGAAGTAGTATCATCTGCCTCAGCCCTCAAAACTAGGAACAGTTAACATCCCAAACTTCCCATCATCAACAGGAATCTATTTCCATGCCCACTGGCTCCATTTCTGTAGAAGTATCAGGCAGGACAAGTTGATCCATAACTATCCCATTATCAAGTCACAATGTAACAGCTGAAAAGGGGCAATTAATCACCAAATCCCATCAAGTACAGATTTACTGCTGACAGAGTATACAGTCACTACCAGCTGGACTGTTTATGAATAAAGTAACTTGTGACAGAGGCTCTTCAGCTGCTCTTTAGCAAACTGTCAATGACCACTTGCTCTTGGCATATATAGCAAACTGAAAGGCAAGACTGCAAAGCAATGAGATGCAGGAAGAAGTAACAGGAAAAGCATGGCAACAGAATCCTGATCTGGAGAAGTACACTGTGTAAGGGACAGGAGCTCTGGGTATCAAAGGAGCAACATGGATGTGTTGCTAAGTCATAGCCTTTAGTGACCCAGAGACCCAACCTCTCTGGTGAAACAGCACTCAAGCACAAACATAGTTATAATGGTGTGTTCATGTTTTATGTTCACCTTCATTTTTAGAAGGAAATTCTAAGGGCTACACCACATTATTAAGTAGGTTGGCCATCCAAGCAATCCAAAGAAAAAAACACCAACCATGTAGGATTGGAAACAGGATTCCAAGGGAGAGTGGTAAGGGGGTAAAAGCAGTTTTTCAGGGACAACAGACTAGATAGCCTAAACCCCTCTTCACAAAGCAAACAGATCACAGATCCTGATATCACCTAGTACTGCCACTGCCCTAAACCTTCTCATGTACTCTCCTGAGAGGACTTCTTGGAAAGAATTCAAGAGTGTGGAAGTCTTGGAGTTAAGCATTCATTTCACAATCCAATGGAAAAGGGAGGGAAGAACTATGGTTCAAAAAAGTAATGGTAACTTAACAAGGCTAAAGATTAATTGAGAGAGGGGTATTCTGAGAATAAGCAATATAAATGGTAGAGAAAATAAAAGAGAATGGGAGAATGAAGATACACTGGGCAGCTAGCTGTTTACATTGGTAGCATAGATAAGAATGAAGGTGAACTATCCAAGACAAAAAAAATTTCTGTAATCCCAACTTCACAAATGAGTAAGGGCAGTATCAGGAAGACAGTCAACAATCTAGGCCTATGAAAAATTGAAGAAAAAGACTCCTGATAGTGTATGTTCTCAGATACATTTTGTTATTTTAATGTGTCAGAAGTCTGTAACTACAGTACTGTCTGTTTTTTAGAGATGTCCCACTTACCAATGAATGCAGTGACTTTTGGATTGATGATCCCACTTGGCAGAAGATGAAAGTCATACTCTACAGCATCCACAACAACTGTATGCCCTGCATTATTGCCTCCCTGAGTGGGGGAGAGGGAAAAAAAAAAGTGTTAACAGTTTTTGACACTAAAGACAAATGAACACACAGTATACAGAGATCAAGTAAATTGGTTCCACAGTTTTCATCTCTGTTAGTGACAAAAGAGCATTCAGAGACTTCCCAGGAAATCAGCCAAACTTGTTCTGTCAAACAGGACAATTTCAACATCAGTATTTTCTGCCATATAGACTTTGGACAGTGTTTTGGTTCATCAAAGGTACAAAACTGTGGAATGAGATTTAAACATTTCTAAAATCATCATACAAATATTCTAGAACATGCAAACATTTCTAAAAGCCATCATCAATTTTATTAGTCTTCTGTTACAGTTATGGAAAGTATTAAGAGTGGAACTGCAACCTTAGCAAAGTAAAAAAAAAACCAACCCTCCAGTTAAACTGGGAGTATAAAACCATACAGCTATTGGAATAGGTAAGTGTCATCATCTAGCAACACGCAGGCTTGTTGTTCTGAATTTTGGGTTCAGACCTTTTGAGTGTTTTTCCGTGAACAGTAACCAGTGAAACCACCTAGTTCATTCTATTCCTTCCTGACAAGAGAAGTTATGTAAGAGTTACAAGTCATTTATGTTAAATACATGTTATGTTAAACATGCTTTTAAGGTGTGAATCTAAAGACAACTAAAACAACTGTGTTTTCATAAGTTACCAGAAACCAAACTAACACTTGAAACATTTCTAGCACTTTTCATTACAACAAGGAAAGCATTGAGATTCATTAAACTCTGAAATCCATCTAAAGTACTAAAAAGAAGCTTGTGACCAAGTCTTAAAGACTGACAAGAAAGGCTATGAAACTAAAAAGATTACAAAACAGTTACCAAATATCCCCAGTTCTTGTTTGCTGTACTTTCGAAAATAAGCTTATACTCTCTTGTGACCCAGTCATTTGTGCAAGACAAGGTTACACACAAAACGGTTCTGTTTGTCATAACCACAGGAACATCCTTTAAAGGCTCCTCACACCAGAAGTTAAACAAAGTGCTTCACAGAAAGAAAACCTTAAACAAAGACTTTTAAGCTGAGACACCTTTCAGCACAAGACAAACTGAAGAAAGGCATTACAGGAAAAGAAAATAAACTATAAAAATTATTAATCCATGGAATTATAAATCTGAAGTATTTCAGAATATTGTATCACAAATGACTTTTCTAAGCAATGGACAGCTACTCACTACTTCTGTAACATTTACAAAGGACGAATCCAATACATAAAGCTGTATCTGCCAATACAAATAAAGAGTAGTTATAGATATCAAACATTTGTATCAGTACACAGACACACATGCCACAGGTACAAGCCTAATCTCACTGAAGTCAGCAATGAAAATTTTGTAATTTCAGCATTATTTATTTGAGGACCTGTGACCACTTCACCTCCTCTGAAAAGAGAAACTTAAAAACCTTCACCCAAAAAAGGAAATGCCTGAGTTTAATACAAGTTTAAAAATTTAAATAACATACTGCAGAATTTTCCCATGAACTGAACGTTACCTTGAAGTAGCTGTAAAAATTTTTGGATGCAGATTTTCTCTGCAAGTGATCTGACTCAATTAGACAATGATAAATTTTCAAGTCACAACAAATGAAACATATTTAACAAGACATAAGGCAGGCTTTTCAAATTTACTCTTTTAAGAAAGTAATAAATGCTCAGGAATAAACTTCCTGCTTGCATTCTTTCTACTCAACAGCTTTAAGGAAGATTATTTAGCAGTCTACCACTCCACAATTGTGTGTTTGATTTAAAAGGATGTTAACTACATTAGCAGATAGATAATTTACAATTATTTTTGAAATGCAATGCTGATACTCCTGAGCTATTGCAAGTTACTCCAAAAGCAGACAATGTTTTAAGAACTATTAAGTTATATACTTACATAAAATGCACTAGGTATTTTTTGTAATAAAAGACATTCATTTTCTACCTAATGTTTGAGAAGCTAAGCAAAACAGCACAGTTATGCACTAAAGTATCATTTACAGTCAAGTACTTGTGCTGAAAGTGATAGTTACCTTCTTCCATATCAGATTCCTTCAAATTATTAATTTCTATTAGATTCTCTGCTAATATCAGTCTAGACTTTAACATGAACACTGAAGTGCTTTAAATGAAAATTCAATAGATAGGTCTAAGTACAACACTGAAGTCCTGAGGTATTAGTAATTTACAAATGGGAAGACAAGTCCAAAGTCTCCCACAGCAGCATAAATAAACTGGACTAACTCATAAGTAACACTAGCATTATTGAAGGATTGTTCATTTGAAATTCTCTACTAGTTGGACCAGTTAATTTCATGTTTTGCTTCTCAAATTATTTTTAAAAAATTATAAAGGCTCTCTTATGTCATGAATGTCAAGAAAAAAAAAAAAAAAAAACTGTCCACTCTAGAAATTAGATCATGATCAACAATAAATTCTTAGTGTCCTAAAGTTTGCCAAGTTACTAGTGCCATTCAGACATGGCAACCTAAAGTTCAGCAGTCACATGTGCCTGAACAAGGTGTACAGCATGCAGCCTCTGACTGCTGGTCATGACAGCATAACTGCTGACTTCAGGAGGTGTCAAGATTTCATCTTTGCACTGCTGAGTGATGCCAAGGGTGTTGGTTCCATGCTCACTGAAAAATACCCCATGGCTGACAGAATAAAAATGACGTTTTACCTTCTAAACCTTGACTGTTCATGCAACAGAGCTCATGCTTCACCTAGAAGCAAACTAGTGGTATTTATTCTGCATGTTTACTGTGAGCAGCTTCACTTTAACGGATTTTGCTAGAGACTAAAGTAGAAAATGTGTGACAAATCACCATCTTAAGCCATATGAATACTTCAAGGTTTTCAAAAGAGTATTTTCAGATTAGACTCAAACTTGAATCTCAGAAATGACTGATTATAATATTATGATGCCCACAATTGTGAAAAGATTCAATCCCAAAAGTGTTCTTGATGGAAGCTGTCTGCTAGAATATTAAGTCACTCCCCACACTGCTCTTGATGTCATTCTGTCAAAATGAGTTATTTTAAAAATATTTTTAATTTCAAACCCTATTTTAAGAGAGCATTAAAGTAACAGCATGTCATGAATTTGATTTTCAAAATTCTTCTGCTTATTTACAGGTAAGTTCTACCCTAACTGCAGAAGTGCAAGCATGTGGTTACACAGTATGAGTTGCAATATTTTAAAATAATGGTTTACACTGTACAATTTACAGTGAATTTGCAGTGAAGTGTACACATGTTGTGTGCTCAGACATTGCTCAACACAGATTTGGTAAACAATTCTAATTACAGAAATCTGAACTCAGCATTCTAGTGGTGGTGAGGTGAAGGGGAGGGTTGTTTTTAGGTTATGGGGTTTGAATTTGTTTTGGGTTGTTTTTTCCCTTCTCCAGATATTGATGTTAATGCAGGCAACTATTGCATCTGAGCATAATTTAAGCTTTAAACTGATGAAGTCACTCCTGGCTTCTGTGCTTTCCATCTGGATTTCTCACTCCTCCTCCCTCATCCAACTAAACCAAATGGGATAAGCTAGGTCATTCAAACTAACACCCCTCTGATTCACATGTTTAAACATTAATAATGGAGAACTAACTGTGGAAATTATTTTCACTATTAGTTAAACAAGGTTTATGTTCAAATGATATTCAATACCTTACATAAAGCTTTTGCCAGAAGAAAATTAAGATATACAACTCATTTCAGTCAAAATATACAGTCATTGAGGCTGGCAGTACTCTCTAGCTAACTAAATAAAAAATCAGTTTACCACATCTCAGTAATCTTCTAAGTACCCAAACAGGACTTCTCTCCCATACATGTGAAAACAAACATGTGTGCCAACACAGGCAGTGGACAAACGTGCAGCAAGACCACAGGATGCTCTTGCTCAGTCTGGAACACACTACACACATGTACCAGTGGCTTCCTTTGCCTTTCTCCCTGCACAAGATTTCCTTCGGCTGAGCCAACAAGTGTGCTATGGCCAAGATACTCAGCCCTGAGGGCAAGGCAACTCTGGATTTGCCTACAAACAGACCAACTGCACAAAAGGACTGATGGGGCTGAAAGATCACTTCTTATACATGAGAGAGGTAAGACCCCAGCAGCACTCTGAACAAAGAACTTCTGGCATGCTTTCTTCCCATTCTGCAGAACAGCAGCAGAGGAAGCCTTTTTCATCACAGAAAAATGAGTATATAGGAATAGAACAAAGAACATAAAACCAATTCTACAACTCTCTGGCAACAAAACAGCAACCCAAAACAAAGAGCAGTAAGAACCAGCAACAACTAGTAACACCATGCTCCTGTCAAGGGGCTCACTCAGGACTACACCTGAAGTCCCAGGCATACTTCACTTACGTACAGTGATGTTTACTTGTACATCTCTATCAAGACACAGCATTGCAGTCTAAGCATACTTTAATGTTTCTAAAATTGGATTTTCAGAAGTCAGCAACCTTCTTAGCACTAAATTAAGCTAAAAGCATTTGGTTTGTTTGTCTTCCTTCCTTCCATTATTTTTTCTCCTGGTATCTTTCAGCACAGTACTTGGAACAGTTCTCTCTCTGCTCCCAAACGATTTTCAGCGACCAAAGAATCAGCGCTTTCAACAGCCCACAGTTTTATCAAATTACAATGTAAAATCCAGCTCAAAAGGGTGCCAGATGGATTGGAATGAAAACATTTCCTTCCATTTATTGGGAGACACAGCATGAAAATCATCATGAATAACAAGCATGAACCTTTGCTGTGTGTCCCAACATGACATGAGCTGCTGAAGCGAGTCCAGAGAGGGCCATGAAGAAGATGAGGGCTGGAGCATCTCTTCTGTGAAAACAGGTTGAGAGAGAGAGCTGGAATTGTTCAGCCTGGCAAAGAGAAGGCTCTGGTGCAACTTCTCTGCAGCCTTCCAGTACCCAAGGGACCTACAAGAGACCTGGAGAGGGACTTTTTACAAGAGTGTGTAGTGACAGGACAAGGGGGAATGGCTTTTAATGGAGAAAAGGCAGGGTGATATTAGATATTAGGAAGAAATTCTTTACTCTGGGGGTGGTGAGACACTGCAACAGGTTGTCCAGAGAAGTGGTGGATACGCCATCCCTCCCTTAAAGTGCCTAAAGCCAGGATGGATGGAGCTCTGAGCAACTCAGTGTAATGAAAGGTGTTCCCACCCATAGCAGAAGGGGGCTGGAACTAAGGGATATTCGAAGCACCTTCCAACTAAAACCACTCCACAATTCTGTGATTTCAGTACAAGGATTTAGTCTAAGGTCTTAGTCTGATGGATGAACAATTTAAATCCTATTAAGAGATAGTAGCTTTTTTTCTCCTTGCATAATCTTGACACTATTAAATTACAGTATTATTTTAAAGTATTTCAAGGGGAATAGGGAAAGTAACATCAGGTATGTGATCACTACTTAATCTGTAATATTTAAACAAAACCTGTGTAGGATAACCGAACATATAAACTCTTAAAAGGCATTATTCCAGTTTTACTAGACCAGAATGCTTAAATTACTTTCTTGAAAAAGTATATGATCCGTGACCACTAGCTAGTTACCTTGAAATATCCAAGTTATTCAAAGAATTTACAGGAGACAGAAAGATGCCCAGTGATACACAAATTATCACACTACTACTGTTACGACTGACAACAATCGTTGTAACAAAACCTCATACCTACCTGCTTTCTATAAACATAATTCCATAAAACATTCCCTACAAAACACTATTTTTGAAATATTTTACACTGGTAAGCTGCTCAGAGATATTTTCTTATAGTAAACAAAAAACCAAGGTTTTTTATTCACTTTAGCTTGTTAAAAGATTAATTAGCCCAAAAATCCTTCTCAGTGTATGTACCACACCCAAGAATCTGCATATTCAATTCAGATAGATTGGTCAGTACTACATAAAAAAGAAGATACCGTTCTAAAACATACCTATCCTGGCAAACAGGAACAGAATCAGTGACATGCACACAGAGGGGTCATAAGATAGCAAAGGCAGCTGCAAGCATTGCTCTTCTGGGAGCTGTTTGATAAACATTCTTTCAAAACACCCTTTTAACAAGAGTGTTGACCTGAAAATACTAATTTGAAAGGGGAAAAAGTCAGTATCTGCTAGCTGACATTTTACTAGAAACAAGCTTGAAACATCAATAAATCAAACAAGTGACTTCTGCTAGCCAAAAGCCACTATCAAAGCACCAGAAAGCAACATTCACCACAAACACTACACTTGTGCACCTGACACAAACACAACAGTTACACAACCCTGTGCCCTTGCCCAGACAGCATCACTGGAAAAACCACTGAAGGCTAATGAATAGTATCAAAGAGGACACACTTTAAACACACTGATTGAACAGGGTTTCTAATATGACATTTATGGTAATTTTAAGGGTAATAAGTTCAGCACTTCCCCTGGCTATGCAAAATTACTTACTTACTTTCTTTTGCTTTCTATAGCTTTTAAAAACCATAGCTGCCAATATTTTGGGTAAAGAACAGAACAAAACTAGTAAAAATATTAATGCAAGCAGCTGACTGCAATTTTACTTTTTTTTTTCCTTATAGCTCTAAAGACTGAAAAATTTTTTAGAAGTGTAACTATTACAGAATCATACTTTGGACCCACACTGGTAAACTCCTAAGGATGTATGAGCAAATGTTAGGGTAAGTCTTCTCACTTTGAATCTTCCCAAAGCTCTTTAGATTGCTACATTCTGTCCATGCACAATAGCTTTCTAATCACATATACAGCATGGAGAAGCAGCATTGATAATAATATTTAACAGCAATTTTTCTTCTGGAATTGCATTGTTGTACTAGAGAAAAGCCCCCAAGGAACATTCATGTATTAAGCTGATTCACTGGACAAATAAGACCAGCCTTTTTATTGGAGTTCTGTAGGAGTCTTGATAATTTAATAAAGTTAATTTGACAAAACACTAATGACTTATGCTGGTCTTCAGAAAGCTGAACTGATGACTATTTAATCAACATTTCTGCAACATGACCTCAACTCCCAGGATTAAAGAGAGATGCTCTTTTTAAATCAAAAGATTATTTTCTTACTGAATTAAAATAGCCCAAGGAAGTTTATCAGCTAAGACTTCAAGTTTACAGTGCATAACCAGCCATTACCAAAACACAGCTTATGGAACTGGATGTTACAAGCTGTGGCATATTTTATGTGGAATGCCTGTTAATTTAGGAGCTCATGTGAAGCTGAGTGAAGCCAACAATTCAGGAAACATGGAATCTCACTTCCCAAAAAGACTGAAAATTATACAAAGCCCTGCTCAAATGCTTACAGAGACATCCTCCTGAACCAGAACACTTTTTCTCTGGTGAGTTTGATCAGAGAAGTTCCTTGCTCCTGACTTTGCAGCCAATCTCACTGGTTTGCTAAAAATGCATGCAACGGACATCACCACTTGTCCTTCCGTTTAAGGGGTAAGAATTTGCAGTTCTTCCATCTTCCTGGCACATGGAACTCTTTCAGTGAATGATGGATACAGTTAGTATATCCATCATTCACTGAAAGACAGTCCCTTTCAGTTTTAAATTCATTCTAGCTTAAAACTTTGGAGGTTTCCCTTCCTTCCCCCACAAAAGTGACCACAATCTAATAGGAAACATGAATGGACCAATTTAGATATTCAGCAAAAACAAAAAGGAAAGCAGAATTCTTGTTCATAAACTGAAAGCAAAAAATATGACTCCTCATTATAAGCAGAAAAAACACAAGCAAAACATTCCTTGTTCTGGAAAACCTTTGTGTCGAGCACAAAGAGCAAGAATGAATGTGTGCCATGTGTGTTACCCAAATATTACATGTGCACATATGTAAATAGAAGATGCAAGTAAGAAATCACTGCAGGAACACAAACATAGTGCATGTACAATTAAGACAGAGGAACAACAGCATATCTTTCTCCATTTTAGATACATTTATGTTGAAAACAGGTATTTTATTTCCAGAGCACATCTTTGTTAGTCAAGAGCAGACCAGATGTTAGCATAAACACCAGAACAGTTGAATGTTCTAAATAAAACAGTTTAACCGGAACAGTTAAATCCCTTCTGAACACATCAACACAGTTCAAAGCCCCCTGCCTACAGCAGTCCCACCATAGCTGCTAAGACTGGTCTGCATTACTACAACTTTACTCAGCAGTGCAGGTGCTTAGGAGAAAAAAGACTGGAGGAAAGCAGACTGAAATTGCAATTAACAGCATATTGTGAAATGGCTCCCTAAACTGGTACTAAATACACGAGTATTCAGAGCAGCTTTGAAATACAGACATGTGCATTTAAGAGAACCATCTACCCAAAAAGTCTATGATGACAATCACTGCCTTTTCTTATGACATGATCATGCCAAGCTGTCTATCTCAAAAATATGATGCCTCAGGGAAGAGCAAAGAAGTCTTTCAAGTTATTTCCTCTAGAATAAAAATTAGTTGTCTACTTTAAAGAGATGTTATCTCATGCAATGTTAAGGAAGAAGCCATACACTCCTTTCAACTCTCTCCATCAGATGTGTGTGTGCGTAATTTTTTCTACAGTTTACTTTTATTGCTACCACATTCCAGCATTCATTTTTAGCTCAGGGCAACCACTGTTGTTTTTGAGTTAGCTATCCAAGTGACTGCCAAGCTGGGCAAGAAGCAAGTCAATGTTGCTTTGGCATCATATGCTTGTAAACATTTTCATTTAACTCTTAAATGAAAAGTCAAAAAAATACCAAGAAAGCTGGATACTACCATTACTTACAAGAAACATGTGAAAGGCTGCTTCGTGCCACAATCAGATTCTGGGAATGCTGAGCAAACCTTTAAAAATTCATCAGTCCAATGAGGAGACACATCTGAACCCCATGATGTGTCCCAAGTAGGCAAAGATTTGCTATTACTACTTATTTCAAGACATATTGCCAAAAATTTATTTTTACCTTAAGACTGCAAACCATCCCCCTTCAAAAAATGTATAAACAATTTTAAAAACCACAAGGTTTTGATATTAATTCATTCTCATCTATTTTGTGATTAATTTCTCTCCCCTCTCTATCCCCACTGAATAAACAGCTAACAAACCCTAGTGCATAACCTACCACTGAATTCAGTATAAACAGCAGGCAGCAGTAAGGCATTTTCTTACTTTACAAATCCATTCATGTTTGCAAGATCTAAACCTAGTTCAAGGAGCCATCATGTTAACACACTTTTTATAAAGGTTTCTCAAACTTTGGCTAGACTTCAGAAATTTCTGAATGTGTAGTACAAGCGTTGTTGCATCAAGAATGTGGTTTGAGGCAGAATGTAACAAAACAAGAACACTGTGTTTTACACACTCACCTGTTTTCTCCTAAGAAATAAAACATTAACTTTTCTGAAGTCTACTAACCTTAAAAAAACTCCATCCATTTCTCTATACTGACAGAATTAGCTCTGAGGACTACTACAGAAAGGAGTTATTAAGAAAGACTCTTTAGAGATGGTTCTGACTTTGTTCCACCCGTCCTGCAAAACTTTATTCTGCTGCAATGCCTATATATGCTAAGTAGAAAACAGGAGTCATTGAAGTCCAGAATAAAGACCAATCTATCCCTAAGATAAAAGAGATTCAAGTGAGGCAGGCAGATAAGGAAAAAGAAAAACATTCAAAGCACAGATATGTTCAGCACTGCATTCCTTCAATGCACAAAACCCCACCAATGTCTGCTACAGTCACAACAATATTAAGAAAGGACATGAAAAACAAAAAGTTACTTTGGGAACACTCACAGAAAACACGTTCCAAATGCATGTAGTACAGTAGAACTAAAAAAAATGCATTTGAAATCTTAATGAACTGCTACAGAGTACTGCATCTCAGTCAACAAACACATACACTAAGCTTCTGTAGTAACAGGTAACAGTAAGATGGAAAGAGCATTAAGAAATCAGTAGATCAAGGTGTAATTTCCTCTTTAGCACTTTTAAGGCCCTCTTTGTTAATAGTGCAAACTTTATGAGCTGGAAAATCGCATTTACACTGTTCTTCTGTTTAAAATAATGTAGACATAGTGTGATTGTTTACAGTAATAAGAGCTCACCTGCCCGTGATGCTTTAAAGCAGGTCTGTGAGCACAGGACTCGCTGATGGGGTAGGCCAAAGATGTCACTTCAGTGACTCTTTCCTCACCAGAGCACACCACTGGCACGCTGCCAACCACTACAAGGTCCAGCAGCGCACCCAGCACTTAAAGAAAGCTCTAGCTAGGCATCATTTACTGAATGCCTGAGCAGCTAAAAAATGGGCACTAACAACTACAGCTATTGATTCTGGTATTCCTAATTCTGCATGGCCTGCATAGGATCTAGACTTAAATATTTTTCAAATGAGAGTATTGATAAAAAAAAACAGTGGGCTTGGCAAATAGAAGATTTTTTTTTTTCCCATTTTTTAAAAAAAAAGCAGCCATATAAAGTTTAGTGAAGGTATCAGGCAGCATTAGTGAGAGGACTTCAGTCAGCAGCTGATGATTGTAACCATTATCAATCACTTATCAGCTGATTGATGGTGACTGCTTAACCCCAAGGATCTGCACACTGCAAACTCCTCTAGATGTTGCACTACATTTGCCACATTATCAAGCAATTAGCAGCGGCATTGCTGTACACACTGCTGTTGGGCAGAAGAGGAAAAGGGACTATGAAGACTCCACACACTGCAATTCCCTTGCATTAGGAGCTCAGGAGTAGAATCCCACAGCAAGCACATCACACTGAAACCAGATGAGAAGATCTGGCAAGAAGCTGCAATTCTGCTTCGCAGTCGTAACAACGTGTAGGACAGAACTAAAGAAGCAACAAAATGGGATTCTTTAGCAAGAGGAATATGCATTAAAAATAAGTGAAAGCTTAGAAATCTTACTCACTTCTGTGAATTATATTCTCTGACTAAATCACCTACCTCCAATAGTAAGAAAAGGAAGTGACCAAAAACTTGCTGATGAAATGAGTGAAAGAGAATAGAATCAGTGCAAATATCACATTTTTTGCTGTATGGTAAACACTGGTAGATTGGGTGAAGGGGTGCTCTTAATATAAGAGATACACAGCATCTTTTAGTACTGTATTTGTTTTGAAAAAAATATTATCCAAAATAACTTGCTTGCATTAATTTCCCATTTCCATCACTCCCACTAACAAATGAAACTCTGGCAATTCATTCCCTAACTTGGCTGCACTCTGTAATGGTAGGAAGTCCTTAATCAGAATAAGAAATGTTTTCCTTTAACTTTCCATTATCTCTGGAATTTACAAAACACAACGTAACCTTAAAAATGGCCAGGTTTGCTGGCATCAAGGCTAACTGCTCACTAAGAGAAAATTATATCAATCAAATCATACAAAACCGAAGTTTTTCTCGCAATTATTCCTGAATCCCAAATCAATTCTTGCTCTATTTTACTGTCTGAACTATGATTTATGGGATAGCATGTAGACAGACTTTGCTCTTTAATACACTGAAGACAAGATACAGGTTTAAGTGCAAAGTCTCACCAATGTATTTGCTTTATCAATAGTACCATTTTACCAGAAACCCCCAAGAGATAAATCAAGAACAATGAACAATTCTGATTTTACAGTGGAAGAACAACTACACGCTTTGCCTGTCATATAGACACGTTTGTATTAATTGTACCTGAACCCAGTGCAGTATCTTCACAAAAACTATCATAGCTGCCAGTACAGTTTTACATGCACGCAGCCCCTGGACACATTTTAGTTTTAGCTTAGCTTCTTCTAACAGTTGTTTTTAAAACCATAATAAACAAAATTCTGTTAAATTCTGAAGCTGTCTTCTGAAAATACCATTCTCTTCCTCTGAGCACAAGACTGCTTTTCACGACCTCTATGCCTAAGATAAAATACTCTAGAGGGTGCTATTTAGAAGTAGAGTCATAATGCAACTTATTTCCTGACACACTCATTCAGCTAACTGCATCCAAGCACCTGGTCCCAAATGCCACAGCTGGTTGATCAAACTGGAGTCATCAGCACACATGCTGCTTAGGAGACAAGAAGGCCTGGCCACAGATTTCAGAGTACAACTTCTCACAGTGCCTCTACAGGCATTGCAAAACTAAGCGATAAGTCACGTCTCACTCTGGGGATGGGACCATTTCCATGCTCTGGATCTGCCCAGAACTAAGGACAGTGAGTGAAAAGAGCCCTGGAGTCTTCTCTGCAAGTACAAGTTTCCAAGACATCTCAGACCTGCTACATCAACTCCCCTAGGCCTCCAACACTTGTACTAATAAATTTTCCACGAGAGCACTCTGGAAATATTTGACGTCATCCGCAGGCATTCTGGCAACTCTGTGGCATGATGAACAGAAAGAACCATCCTGGAATAAGTAAGAGTATAACGGTGAAATAAGAATCAGAAGCTCCAATTACAGAAAGCTGATATTAGCAAACACCAGACCAATGTGTGGCTGTCTTTCTTTCTGGACTTGTACCACTACAAAGAGCAGAAGGGTCAGACTGATTTACCAGCACTAATGAAAAGTTCACAAATATGCTTGCATACATAGCACAAATATTCGATAATAATAAATTATTTTATTTTATCAGAGCCATTGAAGGAGAATATTCATATTTTCTCCTCTTATTCTGAGAAATCATTCTTTGTGCTTACCCTGTTCTGGACCTCTCTTCTCACCAAGGTCTTTTGAACCAATAAAATCCAGTTTTATTTACTAGAACAGTAGAAAGTAAATCCAACAAGTAATAGTTTCCTGCCACTGTAATGAGTTAAATCAACTTATAGAGGTGTTCAATTGCCAGAGCTAGTGCATGGGTGGAGACTCTTACAGGGAGGGAAGAAAGGAGGAAGAAAAACTTCCTTCATCAGGAGCAACAAGCTGTTAAAAATGGCAGAAGTTCATGGCGTGGGATTTGGCCATTAAATTCTAGCTTGAGATAACATCAGAATTTTCCCCTTTTCTTCATCCTTTACCCAGCTGCTTCAAAGCAAGTAACAAGCACATTAAAACATGTGCACACAGAAATTCACTGTTTGCCTCTCTTGTCTCTCCTCCAAAACTTAGTATTAAACATACACATTGACCTAGGCGCCCTTCAATTTCAAGAACAAAGTTGTAAAGGATGAACTGAGTCACTCTGTTCTATGACCCACAAAGCCACGCAGTCATACCAGAGCACCACATCAGATTTTATTACGAAAAAAAAAGAAAAAAAATACCAAACCAAAAACAGAGAAGTGGAAAAAATAATTCATTTGTGAAAACAGCTATTTAAGAATATATTTGTTTACTTCAAAGTTTAATTCCCTGAAGCTCAAGGTATTGACTTGTCAGCTTTGCAACTGACTTGTTTTTGAAAACACCAGTTTATGTGCACTTCTCATTGGATAACAACAGTTCAGCGTTTGGACTCTTTGGGGAATGGTACGCACTTCCAAAATCTGTTTATTTAAGAGCAAATTTAATTTGCGCATTCAACAAAAGTACACAGATAACAACACTTACGTGAAACCTGCACATACTACAGGCATTTTATGCTGCTGTATCTCTCAACTTTAAGAAAAAAACCGTGCGCAGCTTGAGCTCACTGCGTTGTACTCTCCAGAATTACTGTACTAGAGATGCTAAGAAAAAAATCTCCTCAGATCTGTGTTGTTTTAACGCAGACATTAAGAGTATTTTGCTTGCAGGCTAGACATGCTTTTTTTTTTTTTTTTGGCTGGAATAAGGCCTCCGTAGAGGGGGAAAAAAATCTATAAATATATAAACAGGTAAACGTGGGATCCCATGGACACAACAACGATCTCGGAGCGAGGGCAGGCGAATCATTTACCAGCCAGTTTTAGCCGAAGACGACCGAGTTGTGGCGGACTACGCGAATGCCCCACGTGCATCCTACAACTCGCGGGCGGTTTCGCGCCGTTCCCGGCGCTGGGCCCGGGAGGGCTCCGGCCGCCACTGCCGGGGCAGGATCCCGGCCCCGCGGCGATGCCGCCGGAGCCGCCGAGCGCGGCCCCTTCCCGGCGCCCCCCGGACACAAAGAGTGGGAGGCCTGAGGGGGAGGGAGGACGCGACCCCAGGCGCATTCCTGCTGCCGGGGGCCAGCTCTGGGCGGCGAGGAGGGCGCCTTCCTCTTCCTCCTCTTCCCCCGGCGCCGGGACAAAGGAGGCGCGGGAGGGCTGCGGAGCCCGGCACGGGGCTCTCACCAGGGAAGGCTCCGCTGGCCGGCAGCCCCCGCCGCCCCCGGCCCTGCGCCTCCCCGGGCGCTCGGGGCAGAACCGGCGCGGTTGGAAGCGCCCGGCGGGGCCGGTGGCGGGGCCGCCCGCCTCAAGGTGACACGCGCGGCCTCCCCCGCGCCCCGGCCACCTCCCTCCTCCTCCTCCTCCTCACCTGGCACCTGCAGACGATGTCGGCGTCCTGCGCTAGCAGATCCACCACCTTGCCTTTCCCCTCATCGCCCCACTGGGCGCCCAGCACGACGGTGACCCTGTTGCCGGGGCGGCGGGCGGCGCACTCGCCGTTGGGGATGCCGGGGCCGCCGTGCTCCGCCATGGCTCGCGCTGCCCGCTCCGGCGCCGCTCCAGGCACATGCGGCAGCGCGCGGCAGCCGCTCCGTTCCCCCCGCCTCCGCCTCCTCCTTCCCCTCCCCGCCAGGCGGGCGGGCGGTGCCGCCGCTGGCGCGTCCAGGTGCCGCCGCCTATCGGCCTGACCTGCCCTGCCAGTCCCCGCCAGCCCGACCCCTGCCCTCAGCCGGAGCTCGCCGCTCGTTCGCGTGGAAAACCGGAGCGGCCACCGCCGCTCCCGGCCGCTCTTTTTTCCCTGCCGCTCCCCCACGACGCCTCCCAGTTCCGACTACGTTACCCAGCGCGCCGCGCGGCCTCCCCAACGCGAGGCGCCGCGGGGAGCTGAGCGCGGAGCATGCTGGGGCGCGTAGTCCCCGCGGGCCGCACCTGCGGCAGGACGGCGCCTCGGCGGTTGCCCCTGGCGGCCCCGCGGCGGCGGGAGGCCGAGGCACGGGGCGGGAGCGGCCATGGCGGGGCCGGCATGGCGCCTGTGCCTGGCGGCCGTGAGGAGAGGGCGCCGGGGCGGCGATGCCATGCCCGTGGCACAGAGGTGGCTGCGGCTCCCGTTCCCCATGGGGTTCCAGCTGCCGCGGTAGCTGCCGCTCCTGCCGCGGGTGTCGGAGCTGCACGCGTGTGTGCTGCGTGTCACAGCACTGCCTGCGCGCTTGGGCTCGCTGGATCAATGATCATAAGACTATAAATTGAAGCTGGGGAAACGAAGGCTGAATATTAGAGGCCATTTTCTCCAGAGACACCGGAACATGGCCCCAGGCTTATTCATGAGGAAATAAAACAATAATGGAAAAAACCATAGGAGAGAAACGCCTTCACCATGCACACTCAGAAGTGGAACTGATGTCTCAGTGGCTGTTTTCATTCCTTCCTCCTTCACAGAACCAACAACCCCGAGGGAAGATTCTTTTCCCTTTTTTTTTTTTTCTGTAAAGTAGCTATTAAAAAGGCATAAAAATGGGAATGATGTAATAATTATTGCCAAGACAGTTACTCAAAGACCTGAGTCACTGAGCAGTCACAGCAGCTGTCTGGCGGGCTGCAGTCTTTGATTTTAGTTACTTCTCAGCTCCTTCAGATTTCCTGCAGCCGAGAAGCTGAGGATCTATAAAAGCCACTGGACAAAAGTTTAACTGTGTCTTGTAAAGCTAGAGAGGTCTGTAACTCATAATTAAATACAATATTGACAGAGAATTTTTTTTTTGACAACTGGAAATACATAAATCCTGAATGTCAATGCTAACAGATGCTATGACAAAGTAGTCAATTTGAAACGAAGACATTGAGCAACTGCAAATGATGGGAGGCTATTGTGTGTATACAATTCAAGGAGCATAATTCCTTAAAGAAACCTTATAGTCCATATTTTGTCTGCTTTTGCTAAAAAAATAATATATATATATACAGTCATGACTTCTATATCCCTGCACAGAGCTTGTGGGAAGTCACTAAAAGGCACATAGAGCTGCTGAAGTAATTTTCTCCAGTCTTCTTGACACAATGACAAACTTTGCCCTAGTACAGTCACTTCTGAGGCCATAGATCATCTCATGACTCTTCAAGCAATGGTAAAGATTGTTTCAGGATATGATTTTCCAGTATAGCTGAATCATATTAACACTTCACTGTTGCCAAAGCAAATATTACCTTGGATCTCAAAATAAATTTGGGTTCATGGTATCCTAGTAATTGGGTGTTGGTGTAATGTCACTTTTCAAAGACTCTCAGACACAGGAATCTGTTGTTCTGCTATTTTTATTTGGTGTAGGAGAGCTCTGAGATTATGTTTTGGTATGGTTTTCTGTTAGGGAAGAAAATTATAGACACTTCACTTCCAGAAAACCTGTAAATATTTAATAAAGATCAAGTTAATCAATACTGGTTGGTACTGCAAGGTTTAGAATTTTTATGTAATACATGGTATTGTGTGGGTCCATCATCTGTCCCCTCTTCCTTGCAAACTAAATGGAGGCTTTCAATCCAATACTAAAAGAGACTAAATATTCCTTATTGGCACAATTCACTACTGTATTTCTAGTATAGTTCTAAAACCTGGTAACTTTTGACCAAAGCACAAACACACCTGGTTGTGTAATGCCCTTTATCAAAAACAGGCACTGCACTTGTTGTGGCTCATCTGGTATAAGCAAGAAAACCAGCAAGAATATGAAATGCTACTGTGCTCGGTTTCCTCTCTAACATACATGGACTGTATTTGCTTTTTGCCTGCCTAGGTCAAGCTGAGCCTGCTCTGGGAGAGGCCAGGTGGGCATTTAGAGGTGTCACAAAAGAGCAAGAGTTTATGTTAAAGGAGTGAAGGAATGTGACTGCCTTTTTGGCATTAGCAAGATGGTATGTGGGATTGCCTTTGTAAAACCGAACCCACAGAAGGAGTGTACGCTGGTAAAGCTCGGGTTGTATCAACTTCTGAATTGTTTACAGTGTTATTGACTGGATACAAACGAACTGAGGCAGTTACATTCATCACAAATTTCACACTCTTTTGGGTACATTCAGGCGTTTCATCTGACTCCATTTCCTGCCTCCCAATAAAAATGCAAGAGACTCAGGAATTTTTGATAAACACTAAACAAAAGCAGTGTGAGATCTCCATTTCATTCAGATGTTTTAATGATATATGTGAATATGTTACATCCCTGTGTTTTCAATTATACTAATGAAGTATCCCACATAGTCTGATTATGCATTTTAAAAATTACATATCAAGTAGTTTAGAGGAGAATTTGGGTAAGAACTCTAGTAGGTCAGAAAATCAAGGGTAAGCATGAATGAAGGGAAAGCACTGTAACAAGGAAGAAGGCCAGCTGGACTGTTAGCACATGGGTCAGAGTGTGCTATTCCTTTCTCCTTAATGATACTTCTTAATTGTGTTGAGGGACTCCTGAGTGATGTTAATACTTTTCTGATATGGTTTCTCCTACTGTAAGCAATTTCTGACTCTCAGGAAAGATACAGATTGAAGAAATGACCCTTGGCAATGAACACATCAAGGCTCATGGCCTATGGTAGGAGTTTTCTGTTAAATTAGTTCTGCCTGTGACAATGATGTAATACACAGATATTTTACTGTGAGGTCTTATCTACATTAAAACAGTGGTTGCAGAAAAGTAGTCTGTGGGCCATGTGGGCCATGGTTAGCTAATCTGCATGTGTCATACAGAAGTGTTAAAGAATAAAATTTTGAAATTTTCCACTAATCTCATTAAAACATCCAGTAAAAGATAAGTTAGTTTTACTTACTGATTATTTACAGCATCTTGAGAGCATTTTCTTATTGTGAGTTGATATTAAGATGTACAGTGACTCACAAAAAATATTAGGTGTTGGAAACGTCGAAGTCAAAAAAAGCCTAAGAATCACTGTGCCAGACACGGTTGGCATCTGTAGTATTTCAAGCTCTCCAGGATGCTGTCAGCTTAGCTTAGGAGGAAGAGAAATCATTATACAGTCAGGACATACATAATTTTATTTGAACAGTGTGCTAATGTAATTGATCCCTGCTTGTTGCCTGTTATTAGTATTTTTAAATTAGTTTTTCCATTTTAAATTTCCCTTGTTTTTGTTACATTCATTAATCTTTTTTCATTATTATAAAAATGAGATAAAGAGCATTACAAAGTACTGTTTTTGTATGTTATCACAAATTATATATTTGGATGCACTAGCAAGTGTTCCTAGGTCTGGTTTTTTGTTAGAATAGTTCCCTTATCTGA
Organism: Emberiza elegans; assembly: GCA_024865655.1. Lineage (NCBI taxonomy): Eukaryota > Metazoa > Chordata > Aves > Passeriformes > Fringillidae > Emberiza > Emberiza elegans. The sequence goes on along the minus strand of JALJVW010002597.1, from coordinate 17,391,072 downwards.
GTCATTGCAAAAGTGTCAGCTCAAGGGAGGGGAACACAGTAGCCCCAGTTTACACAGGCTTAATCTGTTTGAGAACAGCACCCTGAGTTCACAGTCTCTTGAAAGTGCAACTAGGGCTGTGGGTAAGAGCTACTGCATCAAAAGAAATTCAGTTTGGTTGTTAAATACAGTTTAGAATAAAGTTTTGTTTTTGTTAACCTGAAACCCATATACCCAAGGCTTGAAAACCCTGGATTTCTTCTGCTACTAATCCTATCTGATGTTTTGGGCCATGATAGTATGAGACTAAGCAGGTGAATGGGGCAAAGTGTGACCTTAAAGGCAGGCGATCAAGATGTGTCACCCATTCGGCATTCTCAGAGAGCTGGGGCTGGGAAATGTGCCCTGCCAGCTGCCTGTCACTCAGCGACTTGTTTATGGAGCTGTTGAGACACAGCTGACTTGTAGCTCCCCAAAGTGTCACTGATACTGCACAGTAGCCAGGTTGTCTCACATACATGCAAGAAAAACTTGAGCCTAAAGCTTTACAAATATTTATGCTTTTATGCTCAAGTTTCTCTCAAATTATTTTTTCTTTTTATCTCTTTTTTTATTTTACATTTGGTCCAGTGTGCTTATAAATATGTTATAATCCTTCAGTCTCAGAGGTGTAGATTATCTGTCATTGGAATGCTGAATTGTAGATATATTCTCAGTTTAAAAGAAATGTGAGTTTTTTCTGAGAGGATCCTGAAATCTTAAGTTTTCAAGGTTTAATATTTTTTAGTTGTCTTTATCTCATGCTAATGAGTGTTAAGCATTTGTGTGTTATTTTTAAAATAATTTTAGTTCAAAAACCAACACTGAATTGTCCATTTGCTGAGACTTACAGAATAAAACAAAAATAAAGTCTGTGTAAATAAATTTGTGATCTGATCATTGCATACTCATGATGCTTTGGATGCAGATGTCTCTCACAGCACCATAGTCTGTAGTGAAATGGAGCTCCAGAATTGGATGTGCTATTTACAAAATAAGCCATCTTTATTGCTAAAAGATTGTGATGGAAAACTGCCAAGTAAGAACAGAGTTTCATTAGTGCAGAGATGATTTGATGAATCAATGAATCTAAGATTTCTGATAGCCTTGTCTGTTTATATCCATATTAAATATTTTACATGCATCCCTTTAGCATCCAGCTACTGTTTGCTCTACAGACCTAGTGGCATCCCATACTTTCTCTGAGGACAAAAGGCAGCTGGTTACCATGTGCAGCTGCAAAACCCCTTAGCTTGTGCAATGGCCACTGAGTGGTTTGGTACCTCTTTCTGTATTCTGCAGTATGATTAAAGCTTAAAAATGATGTTACCAAATTTTAATCTTACATTAAATGGTAAGATAAAAAATGGTTAAGATAAAAAAACCATCATAAAGACATTATTAAGTAGCAATGAATACAAAATATGTAAGGAACATCTCTTAATTTCATATTTTCTCTTACCAGATGAGATTGCTGAAACTTCACTAATGAACATCAAAACTAATGGATGCCTGTTTGTGTTCACTAACTCTCTCTGAGTTTCCAAGCATGCCCATGTATTTGTAAATAGTCTCAGTGAACACAACTGGACTATTCATGAATCAAAGCTTTTTCTACAGGTAATGATATAGATTTATATATTGATACAAGCAGATGTATACATTGATACAAGCAAACCATAAACTAATAGGACTAGGAAGAACAGTGTATCAAAGCAAAATGTACTCCTGATCATTCTAATTTTTTCATGTGGTAAGTGATGGCAGCTTCACAAACAGACAGGTAAAGTATTTTTCTGTGTAAATATTTTTATAAAGATGTAATAGTAATATTTGCTGTAGAAAATAACATATCGTATTTAATTGTCTGATATAAATAAAATAAAAATCTATCAGTTTGGAATCTATGCTTTTTGGAAAATGTATATCCATATTCAGGTCAAATTGAGAACTGCTTTGTTTGTATTTTGAATCAAAATCCATAAGAAATTTCTGTACTTAGAACATGTCTAAAAATGAAGGATATTAACATGTGAATTCAGATATAGTAATGAACAAATCCACAGCTACTCATTGCCTGAGGTAAATCAGCATTTCAAGATAGAATTGCAGAAGGCAGCTCATGAACAATAGATTACAAAGAAGAGACAAACTTGAGAGAATAAAGTTGCAGCTAAAAAACATCTGCTCAAAGAAGTAGGAATTAAAAATAACTGAAGGGAGGGTGCCACTGCTGTGGAGGGAGAGAGAATGCTCTTGAAGTATGCTAGAGAAGCCAGGAAAAATGAGTAGTGAAGCATAAGAGCACATATTGTAGCATAGCAGGACCTGACAGGAACCCTGGCAGTTGTCAGTCTAGGAAGCCCTACCAGAGTTATGATCACCTTGTACTTGGAAGCATTAGGAAAAAGGAAAGGAAAAGTTTAATGGTTGTGAGGCTACTGCAAAAAGCTCTGTAGACTTTCTGAATAAACCCATTGGTTTTTAGGTGAAAACAGTAACTTGTATTCTGCTCCTATCATCCATGGAGTTTGCTAGTATTTGGCTTGCTTTATTTAGTGAGGAGGAAAACATATGTAATGCTAGTCAGGAGTCATTCCATTTTAATTGAGTATTTTGCTTGCAAAATATGTATACAAAGTCCTGTTTCTCTAAACATAATAGAAATAAATAGCAGTACATTTATTTCACTTGAGTTTTGAAACCTTCTGATAATTCCTGTGAATCTAAAGCATCGTGTGCTTGCCCTCAAAGCCGTGTAACTGCTCTGTTTATTTGTACAGTAGGATAGTAAGCTTTTTACTTGCATTTTTTTTCTGTTCACCCCAGGGTAATCTTTCATGCATTTGATTATTCTTTCACTGTTTGATTAGTGTTGATATTTTCTGAGAATGTCTTCCTAAATTTCCCAGATACTACTGTAGAAATGAACACTTAATTGCTCTTTTAAATTTTGTTTTGCTGGAAGAAATCCACTGAGCATAGTTACCAAACTTTAACAAAATATGATTGACAAGAAGCCAAAACCAGCCTTAATAGAAGCAATCTCTCATCCTAGAAGAAACAAAGATCAACTTTTTCTTCTTCCACTTCAGACACATTAAAAATTAAATTTTAATTCACACAATTAAAATTACTTGTGTGTTTGTTTGATAACTACAAATTTAATTTTGTAGTCATAGAGGTTTTTTTTTCAGCAAATTTGAAGATAATCTGTAGTTACAGGGTCACAGAATCCTTAGGGCTGGAAGGGACCTCTTGAGATCATCCACTCCAACCCTCCTGTCAAGCCAGGGTGACCAAGAGCAGGAACTTATCCAGGTGGGTTTTGAATGTTTCCAGAGAGGGAGACCCCACAACCTTCCTGAGCAGCCTATTCTGCTCTGCTACCTTCAGTGGAAAGAAGTTGTTCCTCATGTTGAGGTGGAACTTCTTGTATTTTAGTTTATGGCTCCTCATCCTGTCACTGGTCACCACTGAAAAGAGTCTGGCCCCATCCTCTTGGCACCCTCCTTTGTGAGGTTTAAATGCATTAATGAGATCCCCTCTGAATCTTCTCCAAACTGAACAGGCCCAGCTCCTGCAGTCTCTCCTCATAAGAGATGCTCCAGACTCCTCATCCTCTTTGTGGCATCCACTGGACCCTTTCCAATATCTCCTTTTGTTTCTTGTGCTGAGGAGCCCAGAACTGGACACAGCATTCCAGAGGTGGCCTCACCAGGGCTGAACCATCTCCCTCAGCCTGCTGGCCTCTCCTCCTGATCCTCCCCAGGACACCATTGGCCCTCCTGGCCACAAGGGCACTGCTGGCTCAGGGACAGCTTGTCATCCACCAGGAACCCCAGGTCCTTCTCCACAGAGCTCTCTCCAGCAGGTCAGTCCCCAGTCTGTGCTGGCGCTTGGGGTCATTCCTCCCCACCTGCAGGAGGATTTGCCCTTGCTGTGCTCCATTGTGCTGCTCTCTGCCCAATTCCCCAGCCCATCAAGGTCCCAGTGATGGCAGCAGAGCCTTCAGGTGATCCATGACACTCCCCCAGCTCAGTGTCATCTGCAAACTGGATGAGGGAGCCTCCTATGCCACCGATAAACAAGCTGGATAAGAATGGGCCCAGTACTGATCCCTGCGGAATGCCAGTGACTACAGACCTCCAACTGGATTCTACTCTGCTGATCACCCCTGAGCTCTGCCATAGTTGTTTAACATTGTACTGGAGGGGTGATTAAAACATGCTTCCACATTTTAAACTCTGATCATTGTCTACAACTTCTTTTTTTCCACTTTAACTGATGGATGAATTCTTGACGTCTTTTGAAGGCAGTGGATGATGTACCATTGACTTAATCAGATTAAACATTTTTTAATGTAAATTCAATTTTATTTATTTAAATTAAATCTTAATTTCACATTTTGATTTCATGCAAACCTAATTCTATTGTATTTCTGATGTCCAAGATACAGCAGTTTCCCTGCCTTTCCCTCATCCTTGGACTTTGTTCATTCCAGCCGCAGTAATGCTGCAGAAAACTTTGAGGCTCATATTTTAATACAAGCAGCACTTTGCTCCATCATGTTACAGAGAGGGATGTGTCTCCTCTGTTTGAGAAGTGAGGCTTCTCCTCATCCAGGGCACAACACAAGGTCTCCATTGTGCACTCTGATGCAACAGATAAACTTCCTTTAAATAAAGCAACATTTTTCAGAAGTCATGCTTTCTTTAACTAGTACACATTTTTAGTAAGAGAGAAGCTATGTTAGAAAAAACCTATGAAAAATGCCTAGAGTATGTTTAAAAATGAGAAACATCAGCAAATAAGGGTCCCTCTTTAAGTATTAAAATATTTATGCAGTGAAAACAACCAAAGCCAGTATATTAAGAACATTATTTTAGACAACTGTATATACATCTCATAAAAGCAAACTGATTTAAATTGTGTAAAATACTCAACAGCAATCTTTTTAATGATAATTTAAAGTAATACATAATTTACTATTTTTGTAGAACTGATCCACTCTCCATCAGTGAAAGCAAGGTAAATTTGAATTTGAATATATTCTTTGGCCTTATGTCTTAATTTAGCTCTTCCATTTTTCCCCTCATTTTTATGGAAAACAATTTTGACACAAATTCAGGCTGATTATGACAGACTTTGGCAGACCAACCCATTATTAATGTCTTTGAATTTCTATACTTGTTTGAAATTTTTTAAATGTGTGTGGCATACAATGACTCTGATTAAACATTCTATTGGTAGAGTAAACTAATATCATCTTATTTATAAAACTCCTTATTTCATAGCATCTGCCAAATTCAATATAAAGAGTTGATAACATACATTATTTCTTACCTCAGCCCCTCTTTAAGAACTTGTGATCATGTGGGAAAATATGAAAGCCTTCAATAGTAAAAAAAAAGTGTCCTTGCTAACAAATTGAATTCATAAGTAGTTTGCAGTCTGCTAAATTTATTGAACTTCACAGCTGTGGAGGGAGGCTTATATTCTTCCTGTGCAAGTTCTCCTACTCAGCCACCTCTGAGCAAGCAGCTGTATGATTACTCAGCTTGCCCTATTCTAAGGATGGATTGCAAGACTCGGCATTTTGATTTGAGCAGATGAATAGGAAACTGCAGGATGCAAACTGTAGGATGTAAACTTGCAGCATGTCAGCTGTTTTATAAAAACTGCCTCTGTGCACATCCCTACACTGCTAGACTTCGTGGGGAAGGTGGTGAGTCCGTCCCACTGAATGTTTATTCCTCTTGCATGTACCATGGGATGGAAATACCAGGTGCTAGTCTTCATGACTGACACAGCAGTGTGTCAGCAATGTGCCAGTCATGGAAGCATACGTGATACACAGGGAAATAACAGCTCTGTAACATTTCCTTGACAAATTCAGCAGTGAGTAACTCCTCTTCCTTTGCTGCAGCAGAACAGGCTGTATATACCTGCACAGCACACAAGAACAGAGAGAGACTGAGAAAGGGCTCCTGAGAGAAGTGTGATGTCATGAGAGGACAAAAATTTTTCTGCATAAAGTCTTATCCTTTCCCCCTTTATTTCTGAGACAGGAGTTGCTGCTTCCCTCACAGAATCCCCAGAATGGGGCAGATTGGAAGGAACCACAGTGGGTCATCTGGTCCAAGCTCCCTACTCAAGCAGGGTCATCCTAGAGCACAGGATTGCATCCAGAGACTTCATAACCTCTCTAGCAAATCTGTTCCAGTGCTCAGTCACCCACACAGTAAAGAAGCTATTCCTCCTCTTCAGGTGGAACTTCCTGTACATCAGTTTCTGCCATTCTCCTGTCCTATTGCTTGGCACACTGAGCGGAGCCTGGATCCATCCTCTTAGCACCCCTCCTTTAGATACTCACAGACATCAATGAGGCCCCTCTCAGTTGTTTCTTCTCCAGACTGAACACTCTCAGCTCCTTCAGCCTTTTCTCATAAGAGAGATGCTCCAGTCCCTTAATCATCTTTATTTTCCTGAGGAGCTGCCGAACTGGACTCAGCACTCCAGATGTGCCTCACCAGGGCTGGGCAGAGAGCAGTGGAGAGCAGTGATAGGAGAGCAGCATTAGCAGAGCAGTGCCAGCAGGATCACCTCCCCTGACCTGCTGCACGGCTCTCCTAATGCACCCCAGGATTCCATTGGCCTTCTTGGCCACAAGGGCTCACTGCTGGCTCATGGACAGTTTGTTGTCCACCAGGACCCCCAGATCCTTCTGCACAGAGCTGCTCCTCAGCACGTTGGCCCCCAGCCTGTGCTGGTGCCCGGGGTTATTTCTCCCCAGGTGCAGGACCCTGCATTTGCCCTTGCTGAATTTCTGACAGTTCCCCTCTGCCCATCTCTCCAAGCTGTCCAGGTCCTTCTGAAGGGCTGAGCAGCACTCTGGGGTATCAGCCGCTCCTCCCAGCTTTGTGTTGTCAGTGAACCTGCTGAGGAGGCATCTGCTCCTTCATCCAAGTCACTGATGAACTTGTGAAACAATACTGGGCCCAGTATTGAACTTGGGGACACCACTGGTGACAGGCCTCACACTAGACCCTGTGCCACTGATTACAATCCTCTGGGATCTGCTGTTCAGCCAGGCCTCCATCCACCTCACTGTCCACCTATCCAGTCCACAATTCCTGACTTTGTGAGGATATTCTGAGAGACCTTGTTGAAGGCCTCACTAAAAGGCAATCAGGTTGGTCAAACATGATCTGCCTCTAGTGAATCCATGCTGACTACTCCTGATCACCTTCTTGTCATCCATGTGAATAGAGATGGCCTCCAAAATGAGGCACTCCATGATGTTTCCAGGGATTGAGTTGGTTGTTGTTGCCTGTGCAAATCAAAAAAGAAACAGAGTATAAGATTACCTTACAGCACTTGCCTTATTTAAGTTGATATTGTTACATTATCTTGTGTGCTGTCAAAGAAGAAACGTTATTGTGGTGATAAATTAGTATCTGTTAAAAAACTATCAATGTGTCTCTCTTTTGCTCATTACAAGTTATTTTTGTGGCTGTATGATCCTGAAAGTGCAGATCCTTCCAAATAGATCTCACTGCAATTATTCCATCACAAGCTAAAATTATGCTACTTAGAAAAAGTTAAATGCATGCCATGTGACAATTTACCAGTTGAAAATGAAAATGTCTTATTGAAATATACTGCTTGTATACATCTTTATTTATTTGCTTTAACTGTGCTAGGAAAAATAAATTTGCAGGGGTTTCTTTCCTGACAATACTGCAGCACTAACACAGGTATAATAAGTAAGGTGAAGCCTGTTATCTATTTCATAGAGACAAAATAATTAGTAAGTTTTAGTGATTCAGTGAATTTTCAGGTTTTGTAAAAATTTTATTCAGAAATTTTAACTGGCAGTAACATGACAGTCAAACCAAAGACTCATCTCAGAGTTCCTCATACACTTTTCTGGCAAACTGTCAGAAAAAGGTTTAGGCAAAAGCATTGTGGAAGTCATGATATGTCAACAACAGGAATGTCAATTTACATGTTTAATTTAGACCTAAAATGTGACTACGTATTGTACAAGCTATTCTCTTCAGATTGATATCTGAACTGAATGGAGATTCATTTAAGAGATTATCTCTCATGGATTAGTTGTAGGGATTAATATGTCTAATAAATTTTGTTAGGAAGGAATGGGCTTCTGACCTAAACAATTAGTGAAAAGTAATTAGTATTTAGCACAATATCTGGCACAAGATACACATCAATGTCATCACAATGCATTTTGATTTTTTCTTTATTCTTAGGTTGCCATCATTATATCTTTTCTGGTTTTTTTCACATTTCTTCGTATCTTCAAGATTAAAATGAAAGAGAAGAAAAAGATAGCAATATTAATTGTATTGTGAAGATGGTTTTTGCTGTTAGAAAACCAGATGTTAGGAAACTGCTTTTGTTTTCAGTATGCTGCTACGGAAAGAATGCAGTGAAAACTGAGTGTTGTATATTCTGAAATTATTGGACTGAGTAAATATCATTTTAGTGGTATGCCATTGTTTGAAATTTTATTTTATAATACCAAAGCATTTTCCAAGAATTTCAAAACCAAAATTATTTAATAAACAGCCTTATCCTAAGTGGACTAAAATATAATTAATAGTAAACTTTATTCTACTTAAACAGAGTTCTCAGAGACTGTGCAAACTTTTTTGAATTTGAGACAGGTATCTATTGCTCATACCTATTTGAAAAACAAGTATTATTCTCAGGAGCATCAAAAATTAGGATACAGTATAATTTTGGTTTGTTTTTATTCGTTGAGTGCTACTTAAAATTGTTACACTTGCAACTCTACAAGCAGCCAATGATGAGTAGGACCATGATGAAAGAAAGCTCTTAATGAAATGCCCATGTCTGGGTCTCTTTATTTTACTTTGAGATAGCTTTGTGCTTAAATAATATTTTATTCAATTCAATAATTCAAAATTCAATAATTCAAAATAAATAATTTTCTTTTTTTCTTTGAAGACAGGTTAAAGACAGTAGATGATGAGCTGTCATCTGCACATTTAGCTGCCCTTTGTTTCATTCACCACAGTACCTAAACTTAAGTAAGCCTGTCAGTCCTAAAAACTCACTGCATGTAATTGTTGTAGTTTCTTTGAATAGAAGCTTATGGAGTAAGAAGAAAGTAAGATCAAAAATTCACAGTTTTTATTTGATTGAGAGTTAATGAGAAAATAGAACAAAGCAGTAACGAACAGGGATGGGAACATACAAGGACTTACATGTAGCAAAAGTATTTGACAAAAGTTTTATGATCTGTAAAATTTTATACATCACAGGCCTTCCCAATCCAAAACTAATCCAGATCTATCAAATCTAATTTTTTCATGGGGTAGTGAGCATGTCTCTGAATGTGTATTTAGCAAGGGGCTCTCAACTGCAGATGTTTCCTGAAGCGTATTTGCTATCTGACCCTTACACATTTTGTACACTCTCTTAATGCCAATTATAAAATGTTCACGTCTATTTTTGTGGCTTTTCATACTTTTTATTAAAGAGTTTAGCATGTAATTAATGCTATTTATTATACTGCAAGAAACGGGTATGATCTTTACCGGGATAAACAGTGCCGTTTATGTCGGTTTGGTTTCCTCTCCCTCGGCCGCCATCTATTGTACCTTTCTATTTTATCACTAGATGGCAACATAGCATAACTCCACATCAAAAGTTCCTGTAACCAGAAATGGGCTTTTCCTAGCCCGTTTTTCACAGCAGGACATCAATAATTCACTTCCCCTCTTGAAATGGGGACTTAGGCATTCTGGCAATTTCAGCAAATTGCTCCTTAACGGTGTGAGTTCTAGCATTGCTTACTAACTAATATTTTTCTTATGCAACTGAACTGCAGAATAATCAAGTCAGAGAAACGAAAACTGCTTTATTTACAGTATTTTTTCTCCTACCAAATCCATTGGAAGGAGGAGAATCCATTGATTCATCTGAATTATCTCACATATATTGGGTTATTTTGTGAAAACACCTTAATTTGAAAACCAGTGGCACATATGTTCATGTCTATAAGAGCAAATAGCAATATTAATTGTATTGTGAAGATGTTTTTGCTGTTAGAAAACTAGATGTTAGGAAACTGCTTTTGTTTTCGGTCTGCTGCTACGGAAAGAATGCAGTGAAAACTGAGTGTTGTATATTCTGAAATTATTGGACTGAGTAAATATCATTTTAGTGGTATGCCATTGTTTGAAATTTTATTTTATAATACCAAAGCATTTTCCAAGAATTTAAAAACCAAAATTATTTAATAAACAGCCTTATCCTAAGTGGACTAAAATATAATTAATAGTAAACTTTATTCTACTTAAACAGAGTTCTCAGAGACTGTGCAAATTTTTTTTGAATTTGAGACAGGTATCTATTGCTCATACCTATTTGAAAAACAGAAGTATTATTCTCAGGAGCATCAAAAATTAGGATACAGTATAATTTTGGTTTGTTTTTATTCGTTGAGTGCTACTTAAAATTGTTACACTTGCAACTCTACAAGCAGCCAATGATGAGTAGGACCATGATGAAAGAAAGCTCTTAATGAAATGCCCATGTCTGGGTCTCTTTATTTTACTTTGAGATAGCTTTGTGCTTAAATAATATTTTATTCAATTCAATAATTCAAAATTCAATAATTCAAAATAAATAATTTTTCTTTTTCTTTGAAGACAGGTTAAAGACAGTAGATGATGAGCTGTCATCTGCACATTTAGCTGCCCTTTGTTTCATTCACCACAGTACCTAAACTTAAGTAAGCCTGTCAGTCCTAAAAAACTCACTGCATGTAATTGTTGTAGTTTCTTTGAATAGAAGCTTATGGAGTAAGAAGAAAGTAAGATCAAAAATTCACAGTTTTTATTTGATTGAGAGTTAATGAGAAAATAGAACAAAGCAGTAACGAACAGGGATGGGAACATACAAGGACTTACATGTAGCAAAAGTATTTGACAAAAGTTTTATGATCTGTAAAATTTTATACATCACAGGCCTTCCCAATCCAAAACTAATCCAGATCTATCAAATCTAATTTTTTCATGGGGTAGTGAGCATGTCTCTGAATGTGTATTTAGCAAGGGGCTCTCAACTGCAGATGTTTCCTGAAGCGTATTTGCTATCTGACCCTTACACATTTTGTACACTCTCTTAATGCCAATTATAAAATGTTCACGTCTATTTTTGTGGCTTTTCATACTTTTTATTAAAGAGTTTAGCATGTAATTAATGCTATTTATTATACTGCAAGAAACGGGTATGATCTTTACCGGGATAAACAGTGCCGTTTATGTCGGTTTGGTTTCCTCTCCCTCGGCCGCCATCTATTGTACCTTTCTATTTTATCACTAGATGGCAACATAGCATAACTCCACATCAAAAGTTCCTGTAACCAGAAATGGGCTTTTCCTAGCCCGTTTTTCACAGCAGGACATCAATAATTCACTTCCCCTCTTGAAATGGGGACTTAGGCATTCTGGCAATTTCAGCAAATTGCTCCTTAACGGTGTGAGTTCTAGCATTGCTTACTAACTGCTACTTTTCTTATGCAACTGAACTGCAGAATAATCAAGACAGAGAAACTAAAACTGCTTTATTTACAGTATTTTTTCTCCTACCAAATCCATTGGAAGGAGGAGAATCCATTGATTCATCTGAATTATCTCACATATATTTGGTTATTTTGTGAAAACACCTTAATTTGAAGCCAGTGGCACATATGTTCATGTCTCTAAGAGCAAAATTTGCATAATTTTTGACATTACAAATATTACATTTATTGAGATAAGTCTGGAAGTTAATATATGGTAGAAATACCTGAAGTAAGTTTGGGGTGAAGCAACTTGTATCCATTAATCATATGCAAGAGATGCCTTACCATCCCTCTTGGGAGCACTAAACCCATAGATTAATTCAAATTTTAGTCAGACTGGACAGGAAGATTATCACTAGACAAGGTATGAAAACTGAAATTTCAAGCTCAGTTTCTCTGGAAACTGAGCTGATACATTTTCCAGTGAAATAAGAGAAAAAAGAAACAGGACCAATCTTAACTGAGCTACCATTTTTTGCTTTTGGAACCTTAAACAGATCCAACAGTTTTGCTCAGTATTTGGTAAACAGTTTTAGAGGCTCTTAGGCTTCTTGAGTCTCAGCTTCTCAGGAAACCCAAAACAGTTTGTTAGAGTAAGAATAGGTTCTGTCCTGCATCATGTTTACTCCTGAAGCCATAATTAGAAAGCTTAATATTGAGCTGGATTGCTTGATTTTTGAGTTTCTGTTAGCCCTGCTGTATTCTGATGTATTGAAACAGAATTGCTTGGGCCTTGATATTTGAACAAGTCATCTGCTTCAGAGATGATGGTATTTTGTAGCCAGATCCATTATTATCCTATGTATTTAATGAGTCACATTCTGCCAACCGAAATTAAGGAAGCGATATTGGAAGGCTGTTAATTAACTTTCATTATCCACATTCTCTTTTTCCTGGGAATGTTTTCAAAGAAACCTCATAGGCTTCAAACTCACTCCAGACTTCATGTATTTGAGCTACCAGAGCCATGTTCATATCAATATAGATTCAAATAATGTGGCAGTATGCTTTGTACCTATAACTGGGAAAATGACACAGATCATTGATCTCTATAAGGAACCCATCAATGAATGCTTTAGTAGAATTCATTAATAATGTGGCAAATAGACCCAGCACACCAAGTGAAGCATATAAGGATACAGAATTACACAATGTGATTTGTTATTTTTAGAGGATTCTCTAAGTTAGCTGTTTAGCAAGTATACTGACATTTTCTGCTGGCAGTGCATTAGGGATGCATGTGTAACTGTCTGTGTGATACATGCATAGACACACACACACACAGAGACAATGTGTAAGAAACTAAGAACTCTCCTTCTAAAGATTTAGAAACTCCTGTTTTCAAGTTTGCTAGCCTACATGATTTATAATAAGCCTATTCTTACACAGAGGTTGTCTCTTGTAAGTCCCATTTTCTTTTACTGCTTATCAACACAACTCTTGCAGAACTCTTGCATCACCTGCTTGGTGTATGCCTGCCTCAACATTATTACTTCTCCTTAGAATGCCTTCTTCTACACACTGCTAGAAGCTCAAAGGAGGGTGTGGGAAAGGCAGGGACAAGGTGTCCTCAGTAATGGTGAAAGCTGTATTATTCCATGGTGTTACAATCTTACTCAGCCAAGCCCTTCAGTCAGGTGTAGTTCTCAGAGAGCACTGGGATACAGATATGGGTTTGGTAAGCTTAGCAGTTAAAGTCCAGCTGCAGGCAAATTTTGTTATTTTTCTCCCTGATTTTATTTCATCATCTGTCTTATGGAATTAGAACAGAATTTGGAAATAGTTGTGTACCACTGAATGTGCAGTTCTTCCATGAATGTGACAGTAATCACGTAGCTGAATTTTTTTCAGTCAGTTCAATTAACTGAGGTTTCCATCTTTCCAGTTTCTTTATGTGCTGTTTGTTCAATTTCCAGATTATGAACATCAATGGACCTGCAGTATCTAACAAAATTATAGCAAAAATGCATGGAAAGCAAAGAATACTTCAGGATTGTTTTATTTTAGGTATTGTTTATATCATTCCAAGGCCCAAAAAATCATTTCCTAGTCATGAAAATTGTATCTCCCTCTGTTCCCCACAAAACAGTTTCTCCATTAAGCCATCTATATGCTTCCCAACAAAGGTTTTTTTTTTAAATGTTGGAACTTCCTACATAAAGGATGGATTCAGAACTTACACAGAAATAAAAGTACATTGTCATGTGCTTTGATCCAAGGCCTAAATAACAATGTAACTGATGCGACTTAACAGAAAATTAAATCAAATTTTTAATAAATGGTACATCTTATAAGTGAGAAGCTAAGGTGTAAAACACAAGCTTCCTGAAAGTGAAATAATGAATATGTTCAAGATTCTGGTGTTCATCTGTCTATGCAATGCAGGTAGGTTATCTCTAGCTCTCATTTGACATTAAAGATGTGGATGGTGTTCATTAAATGTCTGGATGAATCTATTTTAGATCTACTTTCCATTGATGTAATGCTGGTTTTGGAATTAAAAATGACCAGACAGCAACCAGTTTATTTAAAGAACATTTTGACATAAGGTCAGCACACTGTCTCTGGTTCTCACTGCATGACCTCATGCAGCCATATGAAATCATTTTTAGGGTCACAGCTTAAATTTGTAAATGGATTTCAGTGAAGCTCTTCCAATTACATTAGCTGCAAATGTATCCCAAACCATCTTGATTTCTTAATGTACATCCTTGATACAAACTTTAAGATATGTTACTATTTACCTAATCACTGTGTCATTTCTCCTACAGAGTGGAAAACAAGTACTTGGTAGCATGGACACCTTCTTGGATATAATGACACATTTAATAAAATAGGAGATACAGCAAACTGAATGAAGTTCTTGAATTTTGAAAATGCTGCTTCTTTATCTAGAGAGCTTGTTATCTATGACTCAGTCCCATCTAAATTTATGTTATTGCTGATCTACAGTGGCTGCAGCTCCTCCACTTTTTCTTTTTTTTTCCCCAGTTTATAATGAAGACAGATCATTTTGGGGCTTAAAAAAAATTGACTTGCCTGTTCCTTGTTGGTCTGTTATGAGGATGACATGCATAAATGCAACATCTTTTGGGCTGCTGTGAGATGATGCATTTACTACACTTACAAAAACAGCACTGCTAATGGATATTGTCGAGTACTTGGATCAAAATCTTCTCTATCAAGGAATTCTTCATAGGATCACTATTGTTACCAGATTATTCTCAGTTAAGTAAGTAATATTTTAGAGTAGGTTTTTTTTTTAATTAAGTGGTAAAGTAATAGAAATTCCAGATAGGAGATCATTTAAGATCATTTGATCTTTTAAAATGACAGCAGCAGAAAAACTCATTTTATTGCTCTGTTAAGACTGTAAATTATTATTTTTAGATTAACAGATACACCATTAAAAGAGTTAGCAAACTAGAGCTATTTATTCTTCAGACACTGTAAGCTTGCATCCATATCAGTATGATTCTAATAAGAAAACTCTGGTTTTCACTCTTAGCACTTCTTATAGGAAGATAATTAGATTATTTCTGTCCGATTCTGTTTGACTAGAAGTTAAATGGCATAATAACTTTGATTTTTGCCAAGAGAAGGTGACTAAAATGGCATGATAACTTTTCAGTACATCAAAAAGAGATTATTTTGCAGTTTTCTGTCTTTGTAAGGCACTGGCTTTTGGATTACAATCACAGCATCAGACCAAAGATACGTGGAATTCCTAAGTGGAACACAACTGTTACTAAGAAAAGTCCTTTTATTCATTATTCTAGCCTAAGGAAACCTCATAAGTCTTTTCCCACGGTAGTTGCTCCTCTTTACGTGGCTATTATAGGAAAATCAGCAGATGCCATTCACTCAACAGGCAATGGTATGTTTTTTTGGCTACTTGAGTCACCTGGTAACTGTACAAAAGACCAATCTCAGCCCATCTCTATGAAGTTCATCTCAGCCCATCTCTATGAAGTTCAGTGGACCAGTGCTGGACATCACCACAGCCATGTCCTACAAAATTGTTCATGAAACTTGACAGATCTTACTCTACGATTTTGAGCTGCTGTTCTATTCAAAAACCTTTCAGATGCTGCAGGACCATATGGAAAAAAATCTCTCAGACAAAATGAGCCAGTTCCAAGGCCACAACAACTATCCATTGGAACAAGGCTTGCAAGATGAAGCTATCAGTCTTACTGGGCACTCAGTCTTATCTACTAATACATTTCATGTGACACAGAGGTGGATCCTAGCAAGGCAGCCTGGTGATGGCTGTGCATGGAGCAGCAGCTGAGGCACTGCAGACAAAGAACAAGAAGCAGTCAGGCAGAGTGGGGTAGAACTGCCAGCCCAACCAGTGCACTCTGCAGGCAGCCAGACCAAGGCTATTGCCAAGAGTATTTTCATAAAAGGACTTGATAAATATTTCTGCTAATAACCTCCAGGTACCATAAAAAGGCATAGTGACAGTGACATGAGAGGATGTCAAGGCACTGAAGTAATTTTCTTGTTGATCATTTTCAAACAGAAGTCAGGGCTCACAGAAGACTCTACCTGACTCTACCATTTCCATGTTGATTCAGCAAGAACCATGAGAAAGAAGCCCATTAATCAACCTTCCAGTGTTCTTTGTTGGGAGGATTTCTGCCACAAGGCCACTGCAGCTTCCCTGGCTGACCCACAAAAGTCTTGTGTTACTACCCCTGGCATAGGCAAGAGAATTCTCAGTCCAAATGGGAAGACAAGCTGAGCCTTTGACCTTTTTTTCTTGTTAGACTGTAGGATGTTTAAAATAGAAGTGCACTTTAATATACTGTAGCTATAAACAGATCTGCATGACTCAAAATCAGGTCCAGCAACATACCTTACATGAGATAATGATTGAGCTCAAATGCAAAACCAAATTATTCAGGAGATGGAAGCAGGGCAAGCTAACAAGGGCGTGCAGGGACAGAACTGGGAAAATCCAAGCTTGGTTGGAATTGAAACTAGCAAGGAACATGAAGGGTAACAGAAGATGGGTTTGTGGGTTTATCAATAGCATAAGGAAGAAAATGGAAAAGGTGAACCTACCGCTAGGTCAGGCTGGAGATCTACTAACAAAGGATAAAGAGAAGACTGAAGTACTTAGTGGCTCCTTCCTTCCCTCAGTCTTCATTGATAAATTCTGTTTTCAGTTTTTCCAGGTCTCCATTAACATTAAATTTTGTGGAGTTACTACTTACAGTATCAATGGATCCAACAGGGACTCCTTAGATAAGCTGGACATGCACAATTCACAGGATGAGACAGGATACCTTTGTGACTGCTGAGGGACCTGGCAGATGCCATTGCAAGGCCACTCTTCATTGTCTTTGAACAGCTGTGATGATCAAGGGGGGAAAGGCAATCAATAACAGATGATTTTAAATGCTCATATATTCTTTGTGCCAGATTTCTAAATTTTTTATAATCTTTTAAGAAAATTTCCAGAAACTGCACCTTTCTGTGAATCTAAGACACCTTGGTGCTTTGCTAATCTTGACTATTTCTAAACCTTTGAAAATAAAACAGAAAATAGCATTTGCCATAAAGACAAAGCAACCAGACTGCTCTTTGAGTGTTTTGCTCCAATACAAGAATAGAAACATGTCACTGCATAAAGTAAATGCAGCAAAGATTGGTGAACAATGACTTTGGTTTGTGTTCTTCTCTGAGTTTGCATTAAGGGCTCAGGCACCTTGTTTTTCAGTTTTACAGTGCAGAAGTCCCTGGGTTCACACATTGTGCTCTTCTTTTGTGGTGACAGTGCCCACTGATCTCTGTGAGCATCCTACAGTGTCCCCACACCATACTTCCTCACTCTCCCAACTACTCACATAAATGCAAACTGCTGTAACACACACCATACATGGCACAGCTTTCTGCAGTATTCACTCGTGCTTAACATTGCTTCTCTAATCAGTCTTTTGGCTCAAAAGAAGGATTTTCTTGTCTTTTGCAGATAGTTGCAGGAAAAGATAAGCTGCATCACTGAGAAGTCAGAGCTGTAATACTGTTATTCCTCTGTCTATAAAGTCTAGTATTTAAATGGCAAAATTCAATTTTTAAGTCAAATAAATGACATTTGGGATTTATTCTTCACAGAACATGAAATTTCTCTCTCCTGTCACTACAGGCTACATGTTATGTTTTCCTCTCCTTCTGCTTCACGATGCATCTTATAGACAGAAAACAAACAGACAATGAAGACTAAGTGATTTGTTACAAGTCATTTGCTACAACTATTTCTACCAGTTAATGCATACTGTTAGCTGGAAATGGAGCCCCTGCCTTTTCAGGTGAGATTTTTGACCTCTGCAGATTTAAGAAACAATATTTTCCTCGGTATTCCTCAACATGGAAGCAACTATTTCCCACAAAAGTTTTCAGTTTAATAACCACAAGTTTCCTAGCTTTTAGCCAAAGGAGCAAAGAACATTACCCAATGGACTTATGGACCTGTCCACATATTTTACTGGCAAAGTAAGGCATTACTTCCAACCTCAGGGTCACACACAGGTCTCTCAGGTGCCTGAATTACATATTCTGACAATCAGGAGCCAGATGAGTTTTAAGTTTTTGCAACAATACTCGTTTCCTCTAACCAAAGATCACTCCCCAAAGAAGGAATTGCTTTTTTAACTGCCTGCATCAGCTGTGCTGTAGTACTCGAGGGACAAAGCTGTTCTGCACAAAAATGGAGCTCAGCAGCCAACTGGAATTTTAGCTAAGAGGGGCTAAACATCTAAATGTCTACAGCCAGAAATTAAAGTGGAATACAGGATACCCGTGGGGTGGGAACATCCTCCCTCCTGCAGCACCTTTGTCGCAAGGGCACATCCACAGCCTGCCGTGAGCAGCATCTTTTTTTGAACTGCTACGAAGGGCCACTGCTTGTCTTTATAAAATTGAGTCTGCTAGAAGAGAATGCATTTTTTTTTCTCCTGCTTCTCTCCAGCGTTTAACAAAAGGCTTTTCGTTTTGCTGTCGCTTGACAAGGCGGTAGATGGAGCTTACATGGCCAGGTTACCCTTGGAAGGTGCCTGTCGCCTTAGGAGCGGCCCTGCCTTCAGCAGCACCCACATGTGGGTTATCCGCAGGCCCGCACAGCTCACACGTCCTTTCTGCCGAGCCACTTAAAATTTCCGTTCTTCCCTGAACTCAGTGAAATGGCGGTGCCGGAGGATGCTGTGAACCATCACACGGACAGGGAACTAACAACAGCTGTGCGGCCACCACGCGGACCGGGAACTACCTAATTCTCTTCTGGGAACTAACAACCTTAGGCGCACGAGTGGCGGGGCAGGGCAGGCGGGCACAGCCGGGCAGCCGCGCCGGGCCGCGGTCGGGTCCCGGAGGCCCGAGGGAGGCACAGCAGCGCTCTGCGGCCGCCCGGGACAATTCCCCAGGAGGGGAAGCGTCTGGGACGCGGTAGGGACAGCCGCCACGGCCCGGGCAGGGCCCCAAGCCCCGAGCCAGGCCGCGGGGCGGCGCCGGGCACGCCGGGAGCCGCATTCCCGCCCGCGTTCCCGCGCGGCGCGCCGGGAGCTGTAGTCGCGGCCGTGCCGCTCGGCTCGGGCGCTGGGGGCGGGCTGGAGCGGCTCCATTTTGCGCCCGTCGGCGGGGCTGCCCGGCCGTCCCGCGGCCCGGCCTGGCGCCAGGCAGGGCGCGGCCCGCCCCGGCGCTTCTCCCTTCCCTCTTCCTCCCTTCACTCCTCCCCGCCCGCCACCGGCACCGCCGCCGCCACCGGGGTGGGGCCCGCAGCCGCTGCCCCCGCGCCGCCCGGCCCCCGCTGCCGGCCGCGGGCTGAGCGCGTCTCCCGGGGCGCGGCCCCGTCCCTCCGCGGCGGCGGCTCCATGGTGCCCGCCGCCCCCCGCCGCCCCGCAGCAACAGGCAGGACGAGGAGGAAGCGGCCGCCGGGGGTCCGCACCGCCCCGCCGCCGGCCTGAGCGGCGCCGCCGCCGCAGCGGGAGCGACCGAGCGGGCGGGGGGCGCCCGCGGGCCGCCGGCGATGGCGAACCAGCTGGTGATCCTGAACGTCTACGACATGGTGAGCCACCGGCACGGCTCTGGGTGGGGGTCTCGGCCCCCTCCCGGCTGGGCGGCGGCGGGGAGTGGCCTGCCCTGCGGGGGCCCGGGCGGCGGGGAAACTTTGCCTGCCCTTCCCATGCCTGTCCCCGCGGGAGCTGGAGCCGGGGGCGGCGGAGCGGGAGAAAGAACGAGCCCGGGGAGGGGAGGGCGGGGGCGGTGATTTGGGAGGCCTGACGGATTTCTACAGCCCCTCTGTGACCTGCGAGAAAAGTTTGCCGGGTCGGGTCTTCCCATGACAGGTGGATCCGCTCCCTGTCGCGGGGGAAACTTTTCCCTGCTTTGAGCGTCCCTGTGCTGTGCTGCTCCCTCTGCTACTGCCCCAAAGCTCAGCAGCAGGGAGGCCCTGCCTTTCTGCTCGAAAACCAGAAAAGGATCCAGTTTTCCAAGAGGATGGTAGTTCAGGATAACCTCTGCCTCTACAAGGATAAGAGCTTTTTAGCACAGTGTCAGGAAGGTGATTTTTTTGCTAGATCATAATTTTTGAATAGTTTTGTTGTGGCTGCAACCTGGTAGAAATAAAGGAATCGCTCCAGCTTGGTTTGCAGCCGTATGAGCTCACCTTCCCTCCCTCCTGGATAATCTTTATGTGGCACCTCAGCAGCTGTGGTATTGTCTTATGTTCAGCTGGAAGCTGCTCAAATGCCATGGTAACAAATGAGGTGTAAGTACCTGCATGGAACAGTAGGCTTGGATAAGCAATAAGAAAATATTATCTATTAATGCGTTTCAATGGCTGGAAATTAGAATGAGTGGCAGTATTTTTCTGACCAAGTTTTAAATCTACTGATAGAGGGATGGTAAGATGGAGAACTAGCTTCAGGTGACAGTGGTTGTGTTACTTAGCTTGTTTTGGATAGGCTTTCCTACCACCACCACCATTTTAAAGTGAACCTTTACTGTTTTGAAGGGGTGAAGGTATATAGTGTAGTGCCAGTGACTGCTGGAAGTGAGAAAATGCAGCTTGTTTTCTTTGGGAACAGTCACATTCAAATGCTAAAATGTTTAATAGCAATCAATAGGGATCTCTCTGACTCAAATATATTTATAATATCATAGCAACTAGTCTGATTTTTGTCATTATTTTCTTTCACTCTAATACTTACTTCAGATCAATGTCCCTTTGGGGGGGGATTTTTTGCCCACTCCTGTGTTTGAGCTCTCTCTTCAGTGAATATAGCCCGTTACCTTGACTTTGGTTTCCTTCATTATAGACAGGGAGGCGAGACTGGAGACAGGAACAGTCTGTTCATTGTGATTTTCTGAGAGGTGGGAGGAAAAAAGAAGGGGTCTTTGCTCACCTGGTTGAGCTCATATGTGATGCTAATATGAGAAGAAGTCACAGTGTGCCTTGTTTACACTAGACTTGTGGAGGGAAGGCTGCCCTGTCACATGCATGTATATGATTTCTCTGGACTGCAGTGCAAATATATATATTGGGGAATCTTTTTTAGCATAAAAAAAGATGGTTTTACATATATTAACTATAAATATTTGTACAGAGAAAGAAGTAGGACTTCAGCTTCGTGACTCTTACATAAGAATATCTTTGAAGTCAAGGCTTGACGCACTTCTGACTCACCAAAATGGAAGACCCACTGCTCTCATAAAGACTTGCTTAATTGTGCAAAGTGAGCCCAGTTCACAGGCAGGCTGTGAAACCTTAACAGAGTGGACTGACTCCTGTGTAAATGCCTGCTGGCCTCTAAGGAACTCCATTCTCGCTCTGATGGTAGCGCTGGTGGGGTGTGACTTCAGCATGCTGTTTCTTTTTCTCTTGTGATGGTCCACTCTTTCATTCACATCATCCTTTCTTTTTCCTATAGAGCCAAATTGCTGTGATCAGTTTTACTCCAGCCATCCTAGGAAGGCTGGCAGTTGACTGAGGGAAGTGAGGAAAAAAAGCAACAGGAATGGTGTGCTCCTAAAAGCTAGTGTCATATTTTTCCTAGGGACATGTTAGGGGGCTGTTGGTTATCCTGTTGTTATTACTGGGATTCTGCCTCCATCGAGAATTCACATAGTCTCTGAAGCCACCATCTGTGGAAGGAACTTGCTCTCCAAAAGAAGCAGCCAAGCACATTTATTTGCAGATGTTTGATTACGTGTAGGGGTGACTTTAATGGTTGAAGTTGCACATCACCACACATTATACGTAGTATAAGATGAAGCCACTAAGGAGAATATTTCTATTTCCCACTTCAGTCCTGTGTGTTGCTTTGTAGCGATATCTACTTTATTTGACCATTAGAGAAGACCATTTTCCTTCAGACTGGTGAGAAAAGCACAGGTTTGTGTGATGTCTGGAAGATACCACCAGTGTACATCCTTCATCAAACTCCTCTGCTAAACCACATCTCAGTCCATTTGAAACTTGTTTGAGACCACAGCCTCACTTTCATGTTGCATAGCAGTTTTTACTGCTTGTACAACAGCCTGCTGAAATCAATGGTACTGCTTTATTTGGGGGCACTCAGGGTGGGTGGAAGGGTGGAAGAAGGGAGGAGTCCTCTGTAAGAGCAGTTTTGAAGTTCTGTTTATTCACCAGACCATGCCAGCTGTGTATTTGAGACATTAGCAGGTTTGCTCTTTGCTTCTGACATTCCATGTCACTTTGAAATGGGTTTGGGACTGTTTTGTAGTTTAGGTTTGGGATTGGGTTTTTTGTTTCTCTTTTGGAACAAGAGACCATCATTAGTCACCTGGTTGACAGAACCAACATTACTGTAATAAATGAAGAGCTTTATTTTAACCTGAGCACAAACTGTGGCTTCATTTCCCAGGCAGCTGCTTAGGTATGCAGGGGAGTGCTAAGTGACCTTGCTGCTGTTGGAACTCCTTACAGGAGTGAGTTGGTTGCTTTTGGAGGGTATACCCTTCCAAATGTCCTTAGTGCTTGAAAAAGCAAAAATCTTCAATACAACCCGAGTGTGAGGGGGATGTGTGTGTTGTAGAAGAAAGTCGACTTTCAAGGCCTGGTAACTTTATGGAGGGAGAGAAGCTTAAGGGCATATTTACGTGGTACAGTTCATGCCTTTGAACATCTTTTATGATCATTAAAAGGGTAGGGTGAAGGCTTTGATATATTGTGTTTTGAGAACTGGAGTACTTTATAGCTTCATTTTAACTAACTGCTATTTTTAGGAGTCTAGTTTTTTTGTGCCCAAGTAGTATCCTATTTCTTCCCTTGTCAAATAAGGCAATAACAAGCTAAAGTATTAATGTAAATGAAAGCTCTGAAGATATTTTTGAAGCACTGTGATTAGTGTTTTTCTTTCATTGCAGTGACATGACTTTATTGTGCACATAGAAAAATACTTCTCTAATATTTTCCTTATGATAGATTAAACCTGAAATCCTGTTTTACAAGACTGACATGTTGCAAAGTATTGAGGATATGGGATTGCACCATACTACTATGGCAAAATTCATATCAAGACCAAAGGGAATCCAGTTTGTGTAATGGAAACAAGGATGTAGCATTTGGGATCAGTTTGGGCATGTTACTGAACCAGTGAGCTATACAGATGTAATTTAATTTACAGTCTTTATTTTGTAAGTTGTATATAATCTTTTCAGCTGCAGCCAAATTCAGCACTCTTTGTTGCATTTGTCCTGCATTTCTTCCTTCAGTGAGATAAGGCATTTTGTTCAGTGAGTAAATGGGACCAACCTTCCAACAGCTCATCCAGATTAAGTAATAATTAGATATAATTACCTTCCTAGGGGGAAAGTAATTCTGCCTCATTGAAATTCTTTTATCTTCAATTAACCTATTCTGTTCTTACTGGAAATAGGAAGCAAAGTGCCAGCTTGCTTCAGGCACTTCTTCCAAAGCTGCTAACTTTGATTTCATTTGCCACCAGTGCTCGCTCTGTGCAGCGTAGTGAGCCCCGAGTTGTTCAGGTGGCAGCAGTAGGGAGGAGTGTGTGCTTGGATGGGGGCAGGCTGTGCTGAGTACCCTGTTGGATCAGCTCGCCATCCCCTTCATCCGCTTCTGTGCGGATCAATGACAAGGCTTGGTGACTCACTTTTCTCTCTCCCCTATACTTTGTGTTTGGTTTCATGGGGTTGTGGGTGGGGAGTACTGTGAATACTTTTTCTCCTCATTTTTTTCTGTCTAATAACCAGCTAGACTTTATTCTATCTCATTGCATGTGGGGTATCTTGTGTAAGTTTTGTTTTATTTTCAGAAAGCAGCCTTAACCGTGCTTGGCATTAACAGATCCAATGGGTAGATGATATGGAGGTTGTTTGGAATTCACCAGCCAGGTTCTGAGTTTTCTGGCCACAAATCCCAGGAGAGGAACAGACTAGAGCACCAGAGACCCTGTCTAGCTTCGTGCTAGGTTAGGTTCATTTGGATACACCTTCCCATTAGGCAAACGTACTTTATTTCAGTGATGACAAACGTTGGCTGTGCCTACAGTTTTGACTATAAATATAAACCTGAAGCTATTTTGAAATGGTGAGCTGGTAAACCGTGGGATAGGAAGGGCTTCAGAACTAGAACACATTTATGTTGCAGTAGCTCTTCTGTTTTCCTGGGGACTTTGATTTCACCTTGTGAGCAGAAAAAATCCATTTTTAATGCTCACAAACCCACTAAGATGAGTAGTCTTCTCATCGTTCTCCTTGCTTTCCCTCTTTGTATTCTCCCTGATATATGTCTTTCTATACAGAGTAAATTAATGCAGTGTATTTCTGGATGTAGCTTGTTCATATAGACTTGCTCTCTGCTCTTTTCTGGGGGGTGGAAGGAAAGAAGTGCTAAGCCCTTTAAATAGACTAAGGTGATGATTTAGTGTAGTCATCCATACCCCACTAGCTAACATAGCACTACACTGACAAAGCCAGAAATTAAAGCAAATGGTAAAGTTTAATCTTAAGCAAAATTTATCCTTTGATCACAGTTGAGCTTTAAGTAAATATAAGGCGCAAAATCTGCTTCTCTTAATTTGTATTGACAAAATTTCCCACAGCTGGTTTGTCTGTTTGTAACTATTGGCATGGTGTGCTCTTTTTGCCATTTAACTTGTTTTCGTTTTTATTAATAGCCTGTCAACCTGAGGTTTAGTGTATCATTTTTATTGGGAGACAAAAAGCCTACACGCTGTAATGTTTGTGATGGTGCTGTAAATTACACACTGACTCCAGCCAGCACATCTTCAAGTGTGACACCTGCAACCTTTTAAGTGATTATGTCAACAGGTCGTGTGAAGAAGATGGCTTGATGCTTTCTGCCTGCTTGCTAAACCAGTATTCATTTACTGGGGGTACTGCCTCAACCTGAATCCTGCTGCCAGTTGACTTTTTGAAATCTGCTTTGTAAAAGCTCACAGAGAAGTTCTAGGAAGAAAAGATCCTGTTACTGGAGTAATTGACAAAAGAGTGTTTTCCTTGTATTTTCCTGAGGATTTTCTTGCTAGCCAATTTCAGTTTTAAGGACAACTGAGGCTGTTTTTCTTAAGGCTTTGTTTCAGGTTCCTTCTCAAATTGTGTGTCGCTTGAAATCTTTTGATTCTTGGAGACTGATACTTTAAGAGTGGTGATGCAGACAGGGGAAGAATACTTTGAGGTTTTCCTTTATCAGAGTTCTGCATCTTTGAGGTCTTCAGGGTAACAGTTAGCTTCTGATAGGCACTTGCTGCTGCTGCACTTTCATAAAAGAAAGGAGAAAGCACTAAGAGAAGTTTCCTTTCTTTACTATTTTTTCCATTTTCTAAAAAAAATTCACTTCTGATTCCTTTTGAAATGATCTGTTTTCTGTTGGGTACAATACAAGTGATATATTGGAAACAAATGTCAGACCTATGCAAAGGACTTAAACCTCATGTTTGGAACACCATGCATCAGCAACCTGGAGAGAGCTTTGTCTCTTGCATGGTGACCTCTAATTGAGCGTTCAAAGACAAAATATAAGAAGGTAATTTCAGTCCATCTCTGAGTATATCTTGTGCTCATCTGCTCATAAGCAGGTGTGTTCATTACTATTAATGACAGTCGGTGTGTGTATCTCACAGTCCTGCATTCCGATGTGCCTTGAAGAAAAACGTGCTCCTTAAAATTACAGCAGTTGATTCTAGAATGTGTTCCACCTAATGGCAAACTTAACAGCCTACAGCTTGTTGACAAATAGAAGGTTGATCTGGATTTCTCCCAGGTTCAGACTTCTTGGCTGACAAACTTTGACAGCACTAAAACACTGGAATAGAACCTAATGGAATTAATTCGCTGCGTGCAGTTTGGGAATTTTAGTGACATTCTGTTCCTGCGAAATGGATTGTGCAGTTTACACTTTGTGATAAGGTTTAATACTTTGTGATAAGGCTTAATGCTTTTGATGTGGGGGGACATATGTCTGCTCTGAGAAGATAAATCTGTACTGCAAACTAACTAGAGTTTTGGGTTTGGTTTTTTTTCTTCTTTTCTTTTAGTATTGGATGAATGAATATACTTCTTCCCTTGGAATTGGAGTGTTTCATTCAGGTATAGAGGTGTATGGCCGAGGTATGTACAAGAAAAGCATAACTTACTTTTTGCTTCAGTAATACTGTTATTTAAAAAGCATTTTTCAGGTAGTGAGGGGAGCCTAGCTCCTGAAACCTGTTAATCTTTTTTCTCATCTATTCTGCCTCTGGAAAAAAACCTTGGACATGAACAATCTGGTAGCCACTGTGCATTCTTTTGTATAAATATAAAGCTATGCAACTATGAAAAAGTGTGCAACTTATTCAGCCAGGCATAGAAATCTTTATTTTAGATTTTGAAATACTTTAGAAAACCTACATTAAACAAATGTGTGCTTTGTATAAAGCATGGTTGAATCTGTTCCTCAGTTTTCTGTCAGCACTTACTGCAAGGAGTTAATTTTTAACTACAGGAACAATAATCTGTTGCAGAGAGACACCTAAAAGTGCATGATGCTCAGACAAAGGTCTATTCCATTTTGGTAGGTTGGTTTGTTTCAGAGACCATTTCTTTCAAAGGCATCCCATTCGCGCTGTTCATAAAAGATGCCCTTGTGATAAATAACAGCAATGCTTTTCAATTTTGCTAAATAGGTTGTGCTTGGGTGCTACAGCCTCCTGGTCTGTTCAGGCCACTTTGAACCCGCATTGCAGCTAGAAGGTTGCACCATAGCGTGAGCTCAGGTCTGAGGTGTTTCTGCCCAAAGCATAATAACACTCTGAGGTGATGGTGTTGCTGAAAGTAGTCCAGTTAAAGAAGGAAAATTTACTGCTGTGGTTTTGTTTTTTTTTTTTTTTTGGAATGTGTTGAGAGGTGAGGGGAAGGAGCAAAAGGCAGGGCATGCACTCCAAAGACCACAATGCCCAAAGTTATCTTAAACTATGTTTCAGCTACAGTAATGGTCATATTGTATCTGCTTTTCCAAGTGTTACCAGAGCAACAAATTGACAAAATACAATGCTTATTGTTAAAACTTTTTTGGGGATTTTTTTTAATCTGACCCAGAAAGACCTGACTCTTAATAGTGCTGTGCCTGAAACCCAGTTTTTGTGCTGTGCCAAATACATGTGCCTCCCTTCCTGTTGGGATTATAGCAGCTTTCTCATATAGCAGGTCATGCCCCTGCTAGAACAATGACTTGCATTTTTCCAGGCACATCAAACCTTTTATTTATTAACCTGTTGTAAAAAAGATTATCCACAAAACTGAGTGCTAGACATGGGTGATGTGTTATGAGTTTTGAGGAAAGGAAGTGTGATGTCATGCTTAAAGCTTTTTATTACACTCTGGGCGCGGTGTGCTCTGTTATCTTACAGACACAGACGGAAGCTGCAGCACACCATGATGCTTTCATGTAGTGTGAGTGCTTAAACCAGCAGGTGCTATGTGCAGACTTGAGATGCATGCACTGGTTTACTTTCTTGTTCTAGTAAAGAACTTGTGAAACTTGTGAACCTGTAAAGAATTAACTCTTGCAAATCAAGAAATTTAAAGAACCTATTAGGCCACTGCGCACTGCCACACTGAGGTCTGTGGTGTACACTGAATAGAAGTGCCATCAGACCTCTGAGGATGCAATACTTTGAATCCCCCACTTAGATGTATGTAAGTGGAATTCTAAAGACAAGTATGTATAAAGATGTACAATCTAACTTGTAAATGCTCACTTATACAATGAAAACAATATGTACTTTCTGCAAAATTATTCAAGTTAAACCTGTACACTGGTGTAGGAGATTTCCTGTTAGTTTTTACTTAGGCTGAGTAGTAACTGACAAAGCTATTAATTTCCAGCTCATTTCATTTAGCTCCCCATGTAAATAACATGTCTGGTTGCTAGCTTTAGATCCTTGTGAAGTCACCTTCCAGTCAGTAATATCTGCTGTTTTTTACTGTCATCAGATGCTGGTTTTGTTAAATCTGAGCTTTCTCTTTCAGAATTTGCCTATGGTGGTCATCCATACCCTTTTTCTGGAATATTTGAGATTTCACCAGGAAATGCTTCTGAGCTAGGAGAAACATTTAAATTTAAGTAAGAAAGATTACCTATTTTCTTGGTCTTTGAGAAAGCATATGAAAAAGACAATTTGTTGCATTTATTTTTGAGGATAGATGTATTGAATTGTAAAGGATTTCTGACTTTCTGAGAAATTCATGTGTTTGCATAGAAATGAAAAACAGAGGTGACAAGACAATGAAGTGTCTACAGCAAACAACTTTTTTTTTTAGCATACCATTAAATTCCTGAAATACATACAAATTTTGTGGACTTGTAGCTAACTTTTATTACTTATACAGTGTAAGCAATGCAGTAACTTTTTCAAGGTGGGTAATCAGCAAGAAAACATCATCTTTCATGATAAAGATGAAAGTGGTGCCATAAAATGGAATAGAAAGAACCTTTGTTATTGCAGAACAGAAAGATCTTGCTACCCACAGTGGAGTGACTTCTGATCAATGTATGAACAGCAGCCCACCTGTATCATGGGAGCCTGATCACCTTCTACTCTCTGTTTCTTTTCTAGAGAGGCTGTGGTTCTAGGCAGTACTGACTTTATGGAAGATGATATAGAAAAAATAGTGGAAGAGCTTGGAAAGGAATTCAAAGGAAATGCTTATCACCTAATGCACAAAAACTGCAATCACTTTTCTTCAGCTTTATCTGAGGTAAACAAACTTAAAGGTCTATAGAAAGCTGTTTCACAGGTGGTTACAGAGCATCCTATCCTTCCAGTCCTTTGTAACGTTTGGTTTAATTTCCCACTTCCTATCTCTGTTGCCTTGGGCAAATAGCATTATTTTTCAGGTTGTATTTGTGCTTATGTCCAAAGCACACGTTTTGCTGCTAAATATTGTTGTCATACATAGCTTGTGTTAGAGCAGAGGTGTATTCCTAAAGAGATACCTAGTAAATAAAGTATTAAGAAGATATAGAAATAATTTTAGTTGTTTCAGGGATTGCTACTGAAGATAGAACTACTTTTTATTTTTATCACATTATTTGTATTTCCCCCCAGAACCATCACACTGTAAATAATTTTCAAAGTTATGACCTAGTGTTAAAGAATAGCAAAGGCATTAAAGTTCCCCAGATAATGTGAATCTTCTGCTTGAGGGGCTTTTGTCAAGTTATTGCTCTGCCAGCACCTGTGTCCTGGTCATCTAGATCCTTAAGTGGTCATGCAAAGTATCTGAGCGAGGAGTCGAACGGGCTTTGCTTTTTCCCCCTTGGCTTTGTTGTAACACGATCAGTTTGCCAACATGATTGAATGCCTGATCATTGACATGTGTATCCACACATGGGAAAGGGCCAGGAACAAGTAACCCAGGTCAAAGAGGGGAATGGAAACTTTGATTTTCATTGATTGTTGGCAATTTCTGCTTGACAGAATTTATTCTAATGTTTCATTGAAACACTCCAAAACAAGGATGGCTGTTTTTCCCATGTGAAGTTTCACAGATTTTATTTGGTTTTTTTTTTTTCAAAATAGTTAATGCATCCTTACTGTATAGCCTATGTTTTATGTAGACTGATCTTCCAGTGGTAGTGGAAAATTTTATTGAGATGATGTGTGCAATGCTGGTACAAGTAAGTAGGGTGAGACACTGACACAGCTGCAGTTGGTGTGAAATCTGGCCTATCTGGCCAGGGTTTTGCCATACTCTTCAGCTGCATGGTCATATTGTTTCAGTTTTAGGTCTTGTCCTATTTAGTGTTCAAATTGACTATAAAAGTGAGTATAATTGCAAGTTAAATGCTGCTCAGTTACAGCAGAGTAATGCCCATGTTCTCCAGATTTGCACTATAATACCAGAAATTAGTATGGAGGTAGTTAAGTAGCTCACTCCTTGAATAGTGACAACAAAATTATTTAATGACTGATGTGCAGTAAAAATAAGTACTTAATGCAACTTTATACATTTTTGAGGAGTTGAACCCAGCTGTGCATTGTATAGCTTCTCTTGTTCCAGTGAACCAAAGTGTGTGCTTGGCCTGTATTGTAGGATAGTGATGTCTTGTGGAAGTTGTCAGAGGCCACCACAGTAAGGAGCCTCAGCTGTGTAACTCCATACAGTTATAGTATTGACACTGTCTTTCTGGCCACTTGATTTCAGGGTGCTTTTTTGTAACAGTGGGGTTTCTCCTGCGATTTCTGTTTCTGAGGAATTAGCACTGAATAGAAACCATAGCTTAACTGATTTCTGTGCCTTTTATAGAAGTTATTCAAAAAGAGTGAGGTGCTTAGGCTTTTCAGGACTTCTAAGAAAATCATAGAACCAAGCACGTGTCCAGCTTTCACAATGGAAGACAGGTGTATTTTGGGACTTGGAATGCTGATGGAGAGGGTCATAGTGCAGCTAACTCGGGTGCTTCTTGACTGGCATTTGTGATATGTAAACTGTAAGGCTGCTGCAGCTTTTGCTTCTTATTTACAGTACTGCTGTTTTGTTACTGCTGAATCCAGAAAACAAATTAACCCTTTGTTTTTCCTTCCCCCACAGATTCTCTGTGGAAAAGAGATTCCACGATGGGTGAATCGCCTTGCCTACTTCAGCTCTTGTATTCCCTTCCTCCAGAGCTGCCTGCCAAAGGAGTGGCTAACTCCTGCAGCCCTCCAGTCCAG
This sequence comes from Emberiza elegans, assembly GCA_024865655.1. Taxonomy (NCBI): domain Eukaryota; kingdom Metazoa; phylum Chordata; class Aves; order Passeriformes; family Fringillidae; genus Emberiza; species Emberiza elegans. Next base: position 17,360,226 of record JALJVW010002597.1, on the reverse strand, counting down.
TGTTAGCCAGGAGCTACACGATGAGCTGGAGGAAGCTGAGGATGCAGCAGCATCAGCTTCCTTGGCAAGCTCAGCATCTGGGTCTAGAACTGGACGCCACACCAAATTATAAGTCCTCCTCCAAAGTAGCAAATACTTCAGAAATACTTTTGAAATACTTCAGTTTCATCTCCTCAGCAATTGACTTCCTGACAGAACATGAGAGCCAACTCTAGAACATTTTTATATGCAAAAAAAAAGCTCTCATCAACCCCTGTTTCAGCTCAGGATTATTGACGTAGTGAAAGGAATTGCTGGGAGAAAAGGGAAGGATTTTGTGTGAAGCCACCCTTTTCATTTTCACCTGTTTGGTAGACCTGAGTTAACTTAACATCTTGCATAAAGCAGAACTTAAATTATTTGTTTACAGTATTGTGTACTGCTGTTTACAAGTCCTGTAAGGACTCCTGCTACCATGGAAGAAGAAAGAATTTGAGTTTAATTTAACTGTTGGTATAAATCAAAAGCAGTGATATGATGCCCTGGATGAACTTTCCCCTTTGTTTTCAAGATTTAAGGCAGGAGAACACTAAATTGAGGAATGCCAGAAACTGCTGAATACTATATATGTGAACAGGGTACTGTGCTCTTAAAGTGGCTGATGTAAACAGGTAGATTCCAGGATGTAGGGAGACTGGTTTGGTCTAAAATCTGTTCCTAGTAGTATGACCTCTACATTAATGAAACTGTGGATTTTTGCACATATGAAGGGAAATTTCTATCTCATTGCAATGCACATCAATCCATTTCTTTTTTTTTTTTTCAATTCAGCCATTTAGTTTTCATCCTGTCTCGTGTCTTTACTTGCAGTTTACTTCAGGATTTAAACATGTCAATATCATCTGCTAGAAGCATCAACAAATTTTTCACTTATTTGCTTTACTTGATTTCAAACTTTATATATACAAGTTAGTACTTGTATTCCTTTTTTATTTGTTTGTTTCATATAATTTGGAATCGTGTAAAACAAGCCATTTATGGTTGGGGAATGGCATTTGCTTCCTGCTGCTGATTTTGCTTCATTTGAGTTTGTAAACATTTGTGACCTTCTTTTTTTGAGCTATAAATTACTGCCCAGTTGTGCATATCCGCACAAATGATAGAGAAATCCTAATTTATTTTCCCACAGTCTCTATCTGTGGCATTAACTTTCTTATCAGATGTAATGAAGAAAAACCTGAAAATTGCTTATGCACCTGCGTGTTTACACAGCAGAACCCACTAATCTGCACACATAATTATATCTGAAGGTAAGAGATATTATTTTCTAAAATACAGAAGTATGTTTGCTGGTAGATTATAATTAGAGCTAAATTATAATTAGTGATCAGAATATATAATGGAATGCCTTATTCTTGTTCACTTACCAAGAGAATTAATTGTTCTTCCAATCATTAGTGTAAATTAGTGAGGTTCTATTGTGCACATAAGGCTACAGTAGCACAAACATGAGAGAGGTGAGCTTGAGTACTTTGTAAGACTTGCTGCCTTAAACTAACTAAAAACATACCATCCCTAAATGGATCAGCTCACAAAGAAGTGTGCATTACTAGAAATACGGATGATTCTTATGAGCTTTATTTACAGTCTTTTGCTGAGTTTAGTTTTTCTGTTGAATGAAATACTGACTCTGCAGTTTCTGCTGTTTAAAAGCAAAAAAAAGTCCTCTTGGAAGGCAAAATGCTTCATGTTATGAATGCTCCTGGCCGTGGGTAGTGGTGCCATTGAATCCTATGGGAATGTGCAGTAGCTGTATCATAGTAAGAATTCTTATGGTTGCCAGCTCCAACTTGTGTTAGAAACAAGTGGAAGTTTTCCTGCTGCCACCTGGGTTGAATCCTTCATCAGACAGACTTTAGGTTTTCACTTATCTTCTATGATGCAGTGTAGTACAGAGAGAGATATGCTCAGTTCTGGGGGGGGAAATCGAGTGAGACTCTTTCTGGAAAGAGCGAGATAATAGTAAACGTCTCCATAACTGTATTTTGGTACGTGTTTTAATAATCTCTTCTATCAAGTGGGAAATGCTTAAGGCTGGTGAGTCTGCCACTAACTTCATTCTCTGTTTGATCTCCAGAAGCTGGATATACTGACCCTCCCTGTTAAGTGCTTTCCACTCTGAACTTGCGTTCTCCTTTCCTTCTTTTCCCTGTAGTGAAAATGAATATGGTGGTCTCCAGTCAACTCTCAAGCATTACAGAACTGAATCTCACACTACTCACAGCTCAGACAACAGGCTGCAGACAGGTTATTTTGTCTGTGCAGCTGTGGTAGTAATGTGACTAAGTCTCTTGGCCAGGGCAGGTCCTTTATTTCAGCTCAGGGTTGAGGCCACTGATCTAGCAACGTACTGTAGCTTTTCCTAGGCTTTAGGAAAAATAAATAGAATGAATTTTCATTGCTACCTTTTATGTACCAAATCAGCTTTTTAGGCTTCTGATTACATCCAGAGCGCTAGGTCACAAATCTCTACACCTTCATTAACACACACAATTACAGCATGTACAATGCAAGAACATGACAGATCACAGCACAGTTTTTATTTAGAAGTAAAACTAAGACTATTTTTTATAAAACAGACTGGAAAGTTTGTAACAAAAACATTCATTTTATTGTTAGCTGTACAGGTGAAAATACTGTCTTATGCTCCATAACAACTTTTTTCTGTTTGTTTTGAAACCATCCATTCGTAAATCCTGTGAGGAAACTGACACCTGAACCCTGAAGGTTGTTGGGTATTGAATCAAAGCGAGCAGTACTGTAACTTCAGTCATGTGCTGTCAGCTCAGCCTCTGCTGGATGCCTGCAAGTCACCCTGCCAGTGGTTACTCCAATTTGTTAGCAATAGAGCAAGTTACCTTTCACCAGCATTACTGCCAAGCAGGGATTACTTTAGTCTACTAATGACCACACTGTGCTAGGACTAGAACACTTCAGAATGCTGTGAGAAAGCTGGACACCTGTGGAATCTTTTCCATCAAAACGGGTAGAAAAATATCACCACTTCAGGGTTCTGCTCTGTTTACTTTCTCATTCTTGTTTAATTTTCTGTGAGGTAGTACTTTTGATATGTATTACGTTGTTTAACTCAGTCATTTTATTTAAATGCCATTTTCTGTTCAGCAAGCCAAAAAAATCCAATGTACTGTCAGTGTGCACCAGTAACTTCGGAGTGGCTTGGTAAAAAAAAAAATAGTTGCATTACTTCTAAAATTTGCAATGCAATTCTGATCACTATTGATAGATGATAATTTTCACTGTTGGAAGTTGGTTACAAGCTGAATATTCACTGATGCATTTTTTGTAAACTTGTATTCAAGTTTACTACATAGTATTTGTATAAAATTCAAAGAATTTTGACTTTTGTTACCTGTACATGGCAACAAGTTGTCTAGCATCTTAAACTTAAATCCATCAGTTTATTAAAAATACTTTTATAAAAAAAAAGTTGGCTCTGTGTGTTACTCCCCTTATACCTACAGCTTGTTTTGGCAGTGCCACCCAAGCTGTTGTTTGGTTTTGAGCAATGGTTTTGAAGGACAGTGAGACTATCCAAGGGTTTTGTGTAGTTAAGCTTTAGGCTGACACGGGCATCAGGTTCTGCAGTTTGGTTTGTGTGAGGCATCTTCCCCAAACATCCCAAGCTCTGGCACAGAGCTGGCAGCAGCCCTTGAGGACATGCTTTGCCAGCACTGAAATTTGCCAAGGGCAGATGAGTCCATGTGTTTTAACAGCAGAGAGGCTTCTCTGGAAGCTGAGGGCACTGATGTGGGAGTGCTGTCCTGTGGCTGTCTGAGCTGGTGGGAAGGGGATGTGTTTCGCCATGTTGTGCATGCTGAGTAGGACGTGTCTGTGTGCACTGCTAGTGAGCATTGGCTAGGGCATGACCTGTCCAGACACAGATGTGTTCCCTTTTCTGTGTTTCCCTAATCTCCAGCAAACCTGCAAGAGAGTTTGAGCAACTTGCAGCCTACTGAAAGGAAACTTGACAATAGTTCATCAGTTAAAACAAATGTGAGTTCCAGATGAACTCACTTCTGGCATGCAATGGCCAGGAATGCCTGTCAGCCTCCAGGAAGGTGATCAGTACACAGAAGTACCTACTGCATTGTTTGCTAGTGGGTGAGTGGCTGCATTCAGTGGAGCTGCTCTTGAAGAAAAGATACATGTTCCAAATGAAATTTTATTTTCTAAAAGTTTCTTTGGCCATGCAGAAGTATATGACAGATCTGTCATGGGAATAGCTTTGCAACAGGCAGGTTTTTTTATGGCTATAGCAGCTTAGTCCTGTCACCCCCGCCCAGAATAAATACATTCTTTCTCAGTGCTTCATACACTGCAATGGAAATGGCTATTGGACAGTTCCTGACTTTCTCTGAAATCCTGTGGTTTGATCTAAATCAGGTCATAAAAAAACTTCAAACTTGTCAATGTAACAACTTGTCAGGGAAGCCATGACAATTCTTTGGAAAAGTAGCTGTGCTCCACTGGCAGTTCCCATTCCTGCTGGGCTAGAGTAGGGATCCTGTATTTTTCACATGATCTGTTCCATTAAAATTAGAACTAAACCAGAATCTAGCCCTAAATAAATGCAAGATCCTTCACTGGCATAGTTTTAGCTTGCTTTGGGCATGACAGAGTCTGGGTCTCCACAGAGAGGGGCATTGCTCATACCAGAATAGCTCTCCACCCCATCCATCTCTGAGCAGCAGCCTGGGACAAATAGAACACTGCTCCTTCTGCAGGTTATAGATGGGTGGTCAGCAGTTCTTCTGGTCTTTTGAAAGTTGTTGATCCTGGAATCCTCAAAGCAGCAAGCCTGCCGCACCTGCTGGTTACCTGCTGTGCTGCTTGCAGACCATGTGTTTGTGTGGAAGGAGAGAAATCACTGTTAGTTTCTCCTGAATGAAGTGAAGGTGAAGGAGGGGCTTCATGTGTGCCCTGCAGGAGCTGTTGTTCATGGGCTTTAACTCATGATTTCTTTTTAGGGAGCTGTTTTTACCTCTCTATCCCAATTCACCTTTACACAGCCTGAAACAAGGCACCTAGATACAGAACTTGAGGAAGCTGGGGCTCACGGCAGCTTGGGAGGAGAGTTGGGAAGGGGTATAAGCCATTGTGGATGAGAGCAGGCTTTCCCACATCCATGATGCCAGCCCTGTCTGCTGCCCCAGGCAGCTGTGGGACAGAACTGTGAGGGTTCTCAAATGCACCCCTTGTGGGGTTCTGCTCTGGTCCCAGTGTGGCTGATGGTCAGTATGGGTGCTCCTTTACAGGGACACAAGGGATGTGAAGGAGACACTCCCTGGCCAAACAGGGCACAGACAGGTTTTTATCAGGCTCCAGAGAAATGTGTCCAAACTCCCTCACCAGAAAGGGATAGGGGCAGAGGAGACCCTGTGTTCCCAGTGAGTGCCTGAGTGATGTGGCAAATGCTCCCTCATGTTTCCCAAGTCAGAATGGTCATTACTGTTAGCTCAAGCAGAGCCAGGGCTTTCCTCCCAGAGTAAGTATAAAGCCCTATTAAACCCACCTAATGACAACACAAATCATGTTGAACAGAAAATGTCTTGTTCTCCCTACTCAGGCTGCAGAGGCTTGTGGGTTTTGTCCTGGTTTTCCCATTCCTAATTTGCCTGTGGGAAACGCTGCCTTCCCTCAGCCCTCCCAGTGCCAGCACACAATAGCTGCTTGTTTTTTGCTTGGAAGGAATTGCTGAGCCTTTAAATAGCTGGAATTGGGTTTATTTTTCTTCTATACTTCAGCTCATTCATTAATCAATCAGTCATAGCATCCTAAAAGTGAAGATTTCCAAAAACAATGGCATTTACCTTCTTTGTTTTGTTTTGTTTTTTTTTTTTTTTTACCACAAAAGGATGCTCTGCATCTTGAATTTCACGCACCAGCCTGATGTTAGTGTCACTAACTAATCTTGCAGCAAAGTGTCAGCTTCCAACAAATTAATTCACATGCCATTAAGCAAAAATGAACTGAGCAGTGAGGACTAGCAAGAGCTGATGGCAGCATAGCTGGCTCAAATGCAACTGTAAAGGTCAATTATTTTTTATGTCAGAGAGACTTGGAAAGTTTAGTAGAAGCCCTGTGGAGGCTGTCCGGGCTTGCTCTTCCCTCCAGCACTCTGGAGTCGAGGGCAGAGAAACACCTCAGGGAGTGCCCAGCTTTTGTGGATGCTCTCATCTCTGCAATTGCTGCTTTGCCCTTCCAGGAGCCTCGTGGCTTCTGTGCATTTTAAGAGGTTTAAAGGAAGGAGAGACTTCATGGCCTAGAGCGCTGCCTCTGCCTGTGGCTCCTGCACAAACGCTCCCCCAGTGAAATGCCACACCTTGGCATGCACCCAGGATTGCCATGCTCAGCCCATGCTTCTGGGGAGTAGGGATGAGCATGGTGTGGGAACCTGCAATGCATCCTGCAGGCAGGCAGGCAGGCAGAGAGGCTCCAGCACCTCTCCAGCTGGCACTGAGCTTCAAAGGTGTATTGATTTGTGCTAATATTGCTGTGATTATTGGTGCTAATATTGCTCTCTCCAAATGAGAAAGAAAAAAGGGTTTTTTAACTAAATAAACAGATAATGTCATTATTTATTGATAATAAACTAATACTGCAGAATTAAACTAAGTACAAAGTGGAATCTGTTCAGGGCTTGACTACACATCTTCCTGGTCCTGGCCTGTGGCATGACCTATCTGTACAGCACTTCCAGAGCAATCAGCTCCTGAGAATCAACTTTTTCTATCTCAGTCTGCCCCCTGCAGATGTTCAACTTCCTAATTGGTCTCTGAGGATTTGCTTTTTACCTGCAAACCAGGTAATCCTATTGGTCATGACACTCTTCCCTGACTGTGTCATGAGCTAATCTGTACTTCTTCCTTATCATCTGGGGAGGTTTACTGAGAATGCAGTTTGAAGAAATGCAAGCAAAAGCTGCAGCTGAGCCTGGGTCAGACAAGTGCTCTCTCTCTGCCCAAACACACAGACAAAACTGCCAGTTCTTGAAGACTGTGCCATAGGTTTGTGGCTTCTTAAGGAACACCACAGGGAACAGGACCTTCACCTGGAGAGTAGATATTTCTGGTAGTAGTTAGGAAGAATTCCAAGAACATTTGTAAATTTAATACAGTGCATATAGGGCTTTATTATAAATATACATCTTCAACAAGTTGACCTATAAGAATATTCTAGCAGCAGTGGAGTAAGTGAACAAAGTATGTGCAATAAGTGGGTTGGAGGGTCAAAAAGAAAGGGACACATGCACATTCAAAGCTAACCACAAGTGCTTCCATCACTGCTGAGGCCTGGGAATGATACAGGGGTGGGAAGGGGGGTGAAAACATCTACAGACCCTTCCTCCCTCTGCCCTTCTCCCCCGGGTGCAGGAGAAGCTGCCCTGAGAGGCAGGATGGGGTGGGATGAGGAGGATGTGCCGCAGCCAGGAGAGGCACTGCACTCAGGCTGCTGCCAGTGGAATGAGCTGAAGCCTTTGAGTCTTGGCTTGTCCATCTCACAGCAATGAGCAAAGGATGTGCATGTGCAGGCTGAGGGAAGCCCATCCACAGGGGCCAGGGAAGGACAATCAGGTCAGCTGTTCTTCTTTCCTATGCATGCTGCCAGTCGTTTCTTGGTTTCCATGGAAACTGGCTGCTGCAGAAATGATGTTATGAAAATTGCTTCTGAGATTTAAAGCTAACAGATTTGCTTTGCTCTAACAGGAGCAGAGAGACTCATCACTGTATTGCCCTGCCTGTGGTGTGAGCGGTTTTGGAGAAGTCGCAGGTACCCCAGGACAGCCTGCACCACCTGCCCTGTGCCGCTGACAGCCTGTGCAGCCTCAAAACCCAGCCAGGGAGGAGGAGGTGGAGAAGGAAGGAGCAGAAACTTCAGATCCCCTTAGCTCCTTACTGGTGGGTACAGCTCACACCAGCACAAGAGGCAGCGCTTGTTGCCATCTCTGGGGGCAGAAATTTATTGTTTGCCCTGCAAAGTCCAGGCCAGCATCAAGCCAGCAGATGCACCAGCCATGTGTTGAGCATGTGGTGAGATATCCAAGAGGCTGCAGGGAGACTGTGCTGCAGCACCCTGAGTGCAAACAGTAAAGGCAGCAGTGGTGGCTTAGAGACAAGGCGCAGCCACTGTGAGGCTGCCTGTCCCTCTTACCCAGGTACTGAGCAGGGCACTCTTTATTCAGTGTTTGCTTCCATACACCGAGTGGTCAAACATCAGACTTGTTGGATAGGCCTACTCTTACATAAGCTGCTCTCAGAAATACATGTATTATTTAATAAACCAAGGTCATGGCTCGCTGAGAAGCTCTGTAGCAACAAAGCGAGCCAGTCTTTGATGGAATAATTGGCACAAAAGCATGCAGAACTTAAAAAGCTTAACTCTCCCTCCATATTATTAATTACTCAGTTGAGTTTCATTTGGAAGGAGTCCATGAAAGTATAAAGAGGTATTTAAACTAATAAGAGAAACTCCACAGGCCAGGTTAGGCAGTGTGGTGGAGGCCTGTGGTCGATGAGCAGGACTGGTGGTGTGAAGATCAGCTGTGCCCACCACAGCACTGACTCTCATCTCCCTTGGAAGGAGGCAGGACAGATGTGTAGAGCCCTGTGCCTGTTCAGCGTAGTGCAGTGCTTGCACCTGCAGGTAATACCTTCAGCAGAAAACAGCCTTCAATAATGATTAGGCAATCACAAAGGATATCTGGAAGCAGATGCCAGTAGGGTGGAATTAATTTCTAGCACAAATTTTGATGTTTCTAGAAGTTGATCCAACATTTTACAAAAATGTTGTCAATAACACAGAAATGCTGAAGGCAGCCGAATCAGACATCAAACTTTTTTTTTTAAGTCCTACAAATGACAGTTGATCATAGCACTAAAAAACAAGTGTTTGTAGTTGAAAAGTTCATTGGTGCAGTGAGAGCTACATGATCCTGGTATCTTCCTGTGAATATTTTTCTGCATCTCTGCTGCAAAATCCACTCAAAATGACTACACCAGGTTACCCATGACCCAATTTATGGGGAGGCTCCCTCAGCAAGGCTCTACAAAACTTGAAGATATAAAACTGGAAATCCTGGGAGCAATGCATACTCTGTTGTGGAGTGTTTCATCTCCTTATGCAATGTTAAAGTGCATCTACGCAGGCCTGAGGAATATAAACACTAATTACTGAAGTCATAAAGAACTTTACACTACAACTAACAAGCAATTAGATACCTCTTAATTTAGAAGCAGAACTTGATGGTCTGTAATCCATCAAAGGAGGAACAATGCCCCACAGAAGACAGATCTGGTGTTTTATAGGAGAAGTGTGCAGCTCACAAATGCCTGTAACCACAGTGTCGAAGACACACAGCATGAACAGACACATGATTTGCCAAAGATCTGCTTTTACACGTAAGTTTAGCTGATCAATAAAGATCAGCTGTTTAAAAGAACATAAGGGTCACTCCATGGAAGAGGACAGCAAAAGAATAATGTATTATGTAATATATATATATATATATATATATATATATATAAGGTAGTGATTAAATGTACAAAGAGGTGAGCTCTGCTTGGGCTCTTTGGACTCAAGCTGCTGGACAGGCAGGGCATGATTCAGTTACCTACACACTGGCATTGGGTGCCTCTTGATTTAGTACATAGGGTGCTCTCCCACCTGATTTAAATCTGTCATGGGAGTGACAAAACACTCATAACCTGAAAGGAGCTTGTTTGGCATGGATGGAGTTTCCAGGATTGAGTAAGCTCGCCATCATGTAGCCCTTCCCAGGCTTGCTTCAGAACCTTCCTCCCAGCTCATGTCAGAAAAGGCTCAGATGTTCCATGGAGCCTTGCAAGAATCAGCTTTCCAGCCTACTGCCTTTCTTCCTGGAGGAGCAATTTATCTCAAAGCACTCCACCTCCTCTGAACACCTCTCACCCAGGCAGGCAGCATTTCCTGACAGAACAGCTCAGTAGTTTTCCTGATGAGTTTGCAAAGTGCTTGGCTTTGTGCTCCAGCTGATCCAGCCATGGCTTAGCACTCACGAGCTCCTAGGAAAAGCACAGAGCCATGGTGCTGCCTAAGTGGTTGGGGCCAGAACAGAGTCAGGAGATGGGTCCCATAGGTCCCACAAAGCAACCAGAGGAGCCAGGTTCTGTATCCGAGTCAGGCTAAGGAGGAAGCTTGGTCAGAAGATGAGAGATGTTCAGAAGACAAAGCAAGAGCCTGGACAGAAGAGAGGGATTTGAGGAAATGGTAGAAGAAAGTCTGTCTGCCTTGTAAGAACCCAGTGAGTAAAGGACAGATTTGTTTTCAAAATCTGTATTCTATCTTACAATGTTATTTAGAGAGTTGTGTTGTCAGTGTTAACTCCTTTTCTTTTCTAACAAAACAGCCTTGGACAGCAGTGTGATAAAAGGTGGAGAACAGCAGCACACAGTCAGTTCAGCTCAGAACCCTGGGTGACTCACCCACCCCAGCAGAGACAGCAGCCCTGCCAGCTCAGGGATGCCAGTCCATCCTTCCCTCTGCTCTCAAAGCCTCAGGCTGCCCCTGAGACAGCCAAACTCTCAGATCAGGGAATGAGTGCTCACATCTGACTCCCAGATTGTTCAACCGGTCCCTTTTTACTCAGCCAAACAATCTTCAAACCAGTCTAGAATTTGCTTGACCCACAGTTGTGACAGGAGTGGAGTAAGTTTCAAAGTTGGTTCCCAGTGTCCCTTTCTCATACCAGCACACAAAGTACGGGAAAATCACCCAATGGCCCTGTGCAAATCGTTATCTGAGAATCTGACAAACGCAATTTGATCACACTGTGATAACTGAACTCTATCTCAGATCACAACAGAGGGGCCTTCTGATAGTGTCACTGAACATTTCCTCTGTAGCTTTGTCTTGCAAACCAAGGAGTTCCTTCAGCTCCCTGCTGCTGTCCTGCCGCTGCTGTGCCCCTGCACTGACTCAGCATCCTCAGCACTGGGAGAAGAAACCAGGGCTGGCAGATACACACCCAGAACTGCTGCAGGTGAGTCCAGCAAATGACATACATGAAATCTGTGTATCCTGATTAAAAACAGCACAGGTTTTGGGTTGTTTTTTTTTTTAACTGACTCGTGCATTTGGTTTCTCTGTCTAAGGGCAATATGTATGTGAGAACTTCACTTCCAGGAACTAGCAGAATTTTCCCCCAGATGAAAGTTCCTTGGTCAGTAACTGAGACAGAGACAGAATGGTACTAATCATGCAGGAGCAGGAGGAAGTCTCCTTGCTGAGAAGGTTCCTTCAAACCCTTCAGCACAGAAGCCACCAGCTTCACCTCTGACCTCTCTAACCTTTATCAAATTTTCCAGCTGTGGCTGTTGCCGACAGTGCCATTTTCAAGATTCTCTATGACTTGTTTTTTTCCCCAAGAATCATACTAACAAACTTAATAAATTTGAAATTATCAGTAGGCTTTAAGACTTTGGGAGGTGAGTGTTTTGCTAAAATATCAGTGAATATGTGTTAAAAGGGATTCTGGAAACTTTTCAGAAACTTAGCTGGTTTAATTATGAAAAAATTACGTTTAACCAATGTAACCAACTTACATAAATCTGCAGACTTTGGACTACTTGTATCTGACAGAGCTTTACAAATAAGCTACAATCAATTCACATGACATTCTTTGTAACTGCAGTTTGAAATTGTCTAAGAATATGAAATTAACTGAAAAAGCAGCCTTTTGTGCATAATAAAAAAAAAAATTAGCACTTTCCTCAGCTGAAGTCTGCATGATTTTGTCAATTATCTGTCTTAGCTCTGGATGTGAAATCAGTCACTTAAAAGCCCTGTGACAGGTGACAGATTGTTCTTAGCAGACACACCCCTAGTTACTAAGGAGCTGATGGTTTCTAGGCTTAAATAAAAACAAGTGCCTAAATTCTACTCCTCTGAATGCACAACAGCTCTGCATTTCTTTTTTTTTTTTTTTTTTTTTTTTTTTTTTGAGAAAGACCTAATAAATGAAATGGTGAGGGTTTGGGGATCATTTCATGATTTAACTTAAAAATAAGAGCATAATGCCTGAGATTCTTCTTAGTGATTGACCTTTTGCCACAACTTGTCTGAGCAGATAATTATGTCAGTTACAGACAAGATTTTAAAGAGATCTCTAACATGTTCAAAATCTGAGACTTGCTTGTAGTTAAGTTGGGAAAAAATCCAGAACTTTGTACAACATTAGTTTTTTAGAATTCATGACAAGCATTTGAAAAAGATGGGGGACTTAAGACAAACTGCTGTATTGCAATGATCATCTTGAGTGATGAGTTTAAAGGCAAACAAATGTAAAAAGTGAAACCAAAAACTAGGGGAATGCACTCACTGCTCCCAAGCACAAGAATGAGATAAGAATCAGGAGGAAGCAACACCATTATTCAGAATTACACTGTCAGAAGCCCATGTTAGTGCTCTGAAGGACCATTCATCACAATAAGCCCTCCTTTCTCTTCCTCACCTGAGAAGTGGCCCCTTTCTGAAGCATGGGATTTGGTGATGGTTGTTGAATATTCTGCCAACAGAGACTTTCCCAGGACTGGAAGAACAGCTCACCAGCCACCTCTGGCTGCTGTTATTCTAATTTAGCTTGAGCAGAAAAGAAAAACCAATCTATCAGACATCAATTATCTAAGAATTTTAAACAGTTTGTAAGAGAGGCAATTAAGCACGTGTTTAGCTTCTGCTCTTGTTCCTGCAGAGGTACTGAAAAGGCACAAGTCAGGCATACTGGGAAAATAGAACTATCAGCATGGGAAAATCTATGGGAAAATAAACCCGCCAGTATAAGGGAAAAACCCCTTCTGCATAATTCAGTGGCCCCTGCACAGATGCCCGTGCTCAGGAGGTCTGAAGCTCAATTTAGGGAGGAGGTAGTTGTCTCACTGGGGAGGGCACAGCCCCAGGCCCTACCCTAGGGAGGCTCTGGAAGGCTTCCCCAGCAGCACCGCCTGGCACATGAGGGGCACGGCAACTCAGCTGAGTGCAGAGAATGCACACACACCCCCCATATCCCATTGTCCATCTGGGAGCAGCTTCCCCAGCAACTCAAAGAGCTCCAGTTGTCCTACTACTTCCCAAAACCTCAGAGCTCAGCTTCTGCACTACGCACTCTGTCCCCCTCCCACCAAATTCTGATGGCTGTCTTGCATCGGGTGCTCTCTAGAGTTAATGACTTCAGCCCAGCACCCGATGCTTTAGGCAGGAAACCAGGATCCTCCAAAATCAAAATGTGACAGAAGGTTGTAGCCCTCGGTAGCCAGCCACCAACAGACTGACTCAGCCTTCAGCCAGGTCACAGTGAGGCATCAGGAAAAGAGCAAAATATTGGATCTGAAAACACCAAGCAACGAGATATGAGGTATTTTTAATCTCTGCTGTTTCTCAGAAAGCAGCAGAAACCACACCAGGTAGAGAAATATTTATATGCTAAATTAACACTCTCAGTGTGCAAGACATGAAGTCATTCCTGTCACGAACAAGAAAAACCTTGAATTCTTGCCAGGGAATCTGGACACCACAGCAGGACACCAAAGGTGCCTGCAAATCTGGAACAACTGTTTGGAAATAATAAGTTGTGTTTGACTTTGAACTCTCAAATCTCATCCTTGCAGACTGCCTGTTTCTTGTGAGATCCTTCTGAACCCACGTGCAATTTTTTTCCTTTACCCCTTGCCAAAGGTGTGTTATTTTGTGTAGGAGTCCTGCCCTAGCAGACTGAAACCAGCCTTTGTAGCATGATGAAACAACACACACTGACTTCTCTGAATCTCTCCATGTGTTTTGGATGGCAGCTGTCTCAGGAATATACTGTAACTTCCAGTGGAACAAAACACCTTGCATGTGGCAGGGTACTAGCAGAGAGTCACATCACCAGACAGTGTGGGGTGGGGATAAGCCAGTGAAATATACTTCAAACTTGATTACAAGACTAAAATAAAACTCACAAACTCCTTGCCCTCCCTCACCCGCTAAAGAGCAAAAACAAAAGGAAAAAAACTTCAACAAGATATAACGAGATCTACCTGATACATCAGAATTTTTTGAAGTTGATACATGGCATGGCTTCTGAACATCCTCTTCAGTTGTCTGGTTTGAGTGTCTACTTTGATATGCTCTGCTCCTTGAAAGTGACTCCTCTCTCCCTGTACGCTGCTAATTACACATCCACTTGAACGGCACACTGCATGCAAAACACATCACCAAAGTGGCTCCTGGCACAGCATCTCTTTCCTCTCCTACCCTTCAGTGATGTCACTGTCTGTGTTGTATCACTTTCCCTTCTCTGGGCTTTAGCCTAGTCTTGGCTGAAATGCAAGAGCACCAGTGAGTCATGCAAAAATTTAATTTATCTAGTATTGGATATATAGGGAAAAGTGTAAGGACAGAAGAAGCACACCACGATAACTCCTCAGAATACCCTTACAGCTTCCAGTGACTTGTGCTGAGGGAATTCTTATGTCTGAGAGGGTGCCTGAGCATTTAATAAGCTTCAAAATATTTTTTCCCCTATGAATTTTCTAATTTTTTGTGCTATTTAAACATCTTATTTCTAAATAAATTTCATACTTGTGCAACTCTTTCCAGTTTGTTATGAATTCTCAGAAACCATGTCCCAAAAGAAACAATTACCATACAAATACCCTATTAGCTCTAGTCTTCAGTTTTCCCTCAGGAATTAATAAAGATTAAGCCTGACACATTCACATGACAGACGTGGAACACGAGGCACAGAGTTTGTAATAACCGCCCTCCACTCTCTTCGTGATAGAAACCTCAGGGCAGCCACTGTGTTTTGAAAAATGAAGATGTGAAATGGAAGGGGAAGTTTTGAAGTAAAGTTAGATGAACACCTTCGGAATAAAACAGGGCCAAAGGAAAGCAGCTGAGGCAAAGAAAGGAGTTCCTTCCACAGTCTTGTGCCTATGACCCTGTGGTTACGAGGTCACCACTCAAATTTGTGTCAGAAGCAGTTTATATCTCCCAATGTTTTCAGTTTCAAAAAACAACAACAACAACAACAAAAGTTCTGCAATTTACAGAATTGCAGATTAAGAAAAAAAAAAGACCAAACATACAGAAATATAGTACCATCATCTGCTTGAAGTGGATTATAGTGACATACAAGAAAACTTAAGTGTCTGTCAGTATTTGCCTCTAATACATTTAAGACATTGCTTTATAGATGAAGTTATTTACAATATATGAAAAAATTTATTATTTAAGGAAAACTCCTCTATTTTTAGTCAGAAGCATCCTTTACTTCAATTTATATAGTGAGTCAGGAAATTTTAAATCTAGCTCTACATCCAACAGTATAGCTGCAATCATAACCCTTAAGTTTTCTATAAGCTGCCTTTTTTAATATAAAACCCTCTTCTTTTTTGAATCAAGTGCCTAAATAACATAGAGATTAAAAGATCTGGCAGAAAAAAAATAAAGCTATTAGAAGCCTGCCCTTATTTCCTTGGCTTTCAGAGGAGTACATTGAATTAAAATCTCTTATGTGTTGCAGATGAAAAGATCATTTGTACCAGCAGTTAGGAATGCGTTAGGCAAAGTCAACCTACAGAAACAATCAGCAAAGCTAACCCAGAATAAAACTGTCATGCAGTTGAAAGTTAATTTGCATTAACATTAATGCTTAGGGGAAAAAAGGGTTTTTTTAAAATTCAATGGCACGAACGTGGTTGCTGACTGCCTTGGCAACAAGCAGCCTGCACACACTCCTCGTGCCTGCCCTGACCCCACAAGGGTTGTTCTGACATAACCTACAGCACAGTATCTCTGCAGCCATCATAATAACAATTTACCCCCAAAAAAGCATCACAGAATCACACAATCATAGAGTACCTTGGGTTGGAAGGATTACTAAAGATCATCTAATCCAACCCCCTTGCAATGAGCAGGAGCATCTTCAATTAGATCAGGTTGCTCAGAGCCCCATCCAGTCTGACCTTGCATGTTTTCCAGGATGGGGCATCCACCACCTCTCTGGGCCACTTGTTCCAGTGTCACACCACTCTCATAGGGAATAATTCTTCCTAATATCCAATCTAAATCTACCCTCATTCAGTCTAAAGTCATCACTCCTTGTCCTGTCATACCAGGTCCTGCCAGAAGGTTCTCCTCCAGCTTTCCTGCAGGCTCCCTTTAGGTACTGGAAGGCTGCTATAAGATGTGCCCAGAGCCTCTTCTTCTTCAGGCTGAAAAACCCCAGCTCCTGCAGGGTGTCTCCGCAGAGGTGCTCCAGCCTTCTGAGCATCTTTGTGGCTCTCCTTTAGGCTCACTCCAACAGATCCATGCCTCTCCTGTGCTGAGGGCCCCAGAGCTGGATGCAGCACTGCAGCTGGGGTATTACGGGAGCAGAGTAGATTAGAATGCAACCTACTGGCCATTCTTCTTTTGATGCAGTCCAGGATGCAGTTGGCTTTCTGGTCTGCAGGTGCAGCTCAGAAATACGTAACCCCAGAACACATTATTCCTACACACTTGCATTCAGTAACAATGTTCTTGTCTGGAAGGACAAACACCCTCAAGGCAACTGAGGACATGAGTGGAATAATCATCCTCTTTGTGGCTTCTGGCAGTTCTAAGTACCTCTTGATTTCATGGCGTACAAAATGCCACATGGTTACCACAAGCAAATGCTTCACTGCTATTTAAGTAGCTCCAGGGTGACCATGAAAACAAAGCCCTGCTGGACATCTCCAACATTTGCCTTAAGGCGTGATTCAGCTACTAGCCCAGGAACCCAATGGGCTGTTACCTTCCAAACATCTTCAACAGAGCAACTTCTTGAGGCACTTGATGTAAATCAGCACTGCTCTCAAAAAAGCAGCCTGTTTGCCCCCACATCACGGCCAGGAAGCAGTTTTTGTGTAAGGCTAACTTTCAGCTGCATCAGGTGGCACAGCTGGTGACACAGAGAAGGCAGGATTGCTCAGCAAAGAGGAGGAAGGCCTGGACCACCTCTGGTGTCAGCAGCCCACCGTAGAACAGTTTTAGCTGGTATCTATGGATATGAACAGGCAGAGCAGCCTCTGCTTGCCAGTAACAACTTATGTTATGGACAGACCAGCGGAGCCTTTACAAATGCCCTGGGCAGAGCATGCAGCCCTTGGGAGATGCTGAATTCACCAGGAGGTTCAGTAATCTGTCCCTGGTGGCCATCAGCCTGAAGGGGTTGTCATCCACACCCTCTAATAAATGTATTTCTATTTCTTAGGACAGGCTGTCACAGCTTTTGCAGGCAGTTGCTTTTCCACAAGACTACATATACACCCCACAGTATAGGAATAACTTACATGGCCAAGAGGTGCTAAAGGTAGGAAATTCCACCCTTGTGTGATGGTTCCCTCCTCCTTCTAGGGAGTACAGCCCAACATTGTGTCAGAAGTGACAAGACCCACATATGTAGGGATCAGACCCCTCAGTGAAGTCTTCTGATGAAGGAATAAGCACTGGGAGAGTCACTGAGCCAGGTTCCTGTCTGCACTGTTGTGACATGAGCACTGTCTGCTGCTTCATGTCCTGTACATGATGCCTCTTTCCTGCTCCTGAACTGACAGGAGTTTTGCCTGGCCTAACCTTTAAACACAGAGGTGAAGGGTGAGAGAGCACAGATGCTGTCAAAGACCAATCCAAACCATTGACCAGCTGTCAATTTCAGGTTGGAGAGGCATACAGCTAAGGATGCTACACTTTCTTGATCAGTGCTAATAAAAATAAGAACTGCATAAATATAGCAAAAGTTGAAACAGCTGAGAGCAAGTGGCAATCAGAACACCATGATGGATAGAACTGACCATGCATAGGCAGCTCTGCCAAGGGTCTCCAGCTCCAATCAATGTCATTAAGGAAACAAGAATGTTTAGATATCTCATGTGCCCTTTAGGGTCAGAAATTCAAGGCAGCAGCTCCAAACTTGCACATACAAGATGCCTGGCTTCCAGAAACAGCACAGCGTGCCCTGCTAATGGAGAGAGGCACGCACACAGGAGCTTTTGCTGTACCACCCTCCCTGTATGCACACTGGCAGAACACAGTGGAAGATGCTCTGGGATGTGCCTCTGCTGGGCCAGGTGAACCAAGGGTTTAAATAAAGTCGGTCCAGCTCTTGCAGCAAGTCACAAAAGCAGTGGGCATATTTCAGTTGGCAAGGCAGTGGGCACATTCCAGCAGCTCTCACATTCCCTGTGTGATCACCCTTACAAAGTACCACATGCCCACAGAGCCTCAACCTCCTTGATCAACTTACAGGCTAAAATCTGCATTTCAGTGAGCTAGAAATAGCCACCCTCATTTTTATTTGAACCCAGCATGTGAAAAAGAAGACCCTAGTCCCAGAGCCTCCAGAGGGTAAAAGCAGCAGAAGTACGAGGCCCACACTTCAAGAGCCCTGCCCCCCTCAAGTGCTGGAGGACATCACCCGTGCCCTCTGCACACCCTGGCATCTCCGGTCCCTAGGGGACATGAGGGAAGATGGCTGCATGCTTCAGGCGTTCCCAAGTGTCCCTCTTCCTTAAGCTAAGCAGGCTCCAGCTCCAGCATCTTCACTCATCTCCAGCACCGACAAGCAGCCGTGTGTACTTCTAACTCCACAAAGGGGAAAAGTGATTAATTTTGGAGCAGCTTCTGAAGGACAAGCAGAGCTGCGAGGTGCAGCAGTAAAGCAGAGTAATGACCACATACCAAGGAGAGGGAGAAAAAAATACAATGGTATTGTTTATTGCAGTGCAATTTGTGTGATCTGGGTATTTGGGAAAAGGATAAATAACACATAGGGAAAACCATGTACTTCTCCTTAGCCTATTCCTGACTATCAGACAGAAGAGGTTCTATTTCTGTACTTTGCTCTCCACCATCTTCTTTCAAAACAAAAAGATCCTTCCATTCTTTTCCTTCAAAACATGAGCTGCTGCAGGCCAGGCCGCCTCATTAGCAGTAAAAGCAGTGTCTCTTTTTTCACCACTGTGCTCTTGTTAATCTCAGACATGTCAGCATTCTCTTGGGATTTCTTGCTACATTCCTCAGTATTTGTCACTGCTTAATTTTGAAACCAACTAAAATAAAACTGGACATTACAAACTTTTCCAAGGACAGATTATGTCAGTTATTTGGTTTTCATATCATATAGCAAATGTCCTATGTTTGCATGTCTACATACATAATTACATTAATTTTAAAAAGGCCAAACTACTCAATTCGAGTGACTCCTACTGATCTTTTTAAAATGGAAAGCAAATGTTGAATCAAAATGTTCCATGAATTCAGAGCTCTGCCTGCAATGTCTGTGAAGATGACAAAACAGTGATAGATTGGGACTGTTGGGAAGGATTGAGATTTGTTTCTAACCTCAATTCAAAGAGATTTAAAAGAGCTCATGCAAATGTGCAGTAACACTTTTCAGCTGGTGAAACATGAAAATTGGTTGTGTGAAAGTACATTGTTTCCAAAATCCCACAAACACAGGAAAGACAAAAAGTAGTAACAGAAAATCCAAATGGACACAAATTTCATGGCGTGAAAAAGACCATTTTATTTAGCATAGGATTAAAAAAACCCCAAACACATAATATTTAAGAAGATCTGAAGATATCTCATGCCTCCTAAGTCAGGACACAATAGTTTTTAGATCAAAGTGCAGTATTACATATCCTTACTATACTTTATTGCTAAGATAGAAAAGGTCCTAAATTGAACCTGCCCTGTAATTCGCTATTTAGAGCCATGTCCTCTTGCAGCAAAATACATTTTTACAGTATCCTGTAG
This sequence comes from Emberiza elegans, assembly GCA_024865655.1. Taxonomy (NCBI): domain Eukaryota; kingdom Metazoa; phylum Chordata; class Aves; order Passeriformes; family Fringillidae; genus Emberiza; species Emberiza elegans. Next base: position 17,340,366 of record JALJVW010002597.1, on the reverse strand, counting down.
AACTGTACCTCTGTCCTAATCCACTTAGCACTATTTACGTTTTCTCATGCTTACTGCAGGTGCAGTTACACCTAAGGGGTAATTTCCAGCCTGTCCAAGTGATTTAGCACAGGCTTACCCCGCTAAATCAGGCTGAACGCGCTGCGGTTGTGTCCGATGCCGCTCCGCATGGCCTCCTCGCAGGAGGCCATTTTCCAGAGCACTTCTGAATCAATTCCTCCTCCACCTCCCAGTTCCCGTTGCCACCCGGGGACTTTTCTCCCAGCTGCACAAGTCACCTTTTCCTCGGCCCATTCCAGCACCCTGGCATGCTCCCCCTGGCAATCAGCTCTCGGGATACGCATCCCCGCATCCATCAGGCTGGCCACGGTGCGCGAAGGATCCCGTAAGCTCCTTCTCCCACTAGGCGCTACCCACTGAGCGCCTTTGCACCTCCCAGCCCCGTCCTTTCTCTTTTAGCTTTGAACAGCTGGGCTCAGCCCGACCGCAGCAGGGCCTATGCCGCCCGATACGCCGGACCGTGGCTGGGCCGCGTGTTTCCACCGGGACCCATGCGGGTTCCCGGCACCGCACTCAGCCCCGCCCGGCCCGGGCGCGCGCCCGCGGCGGGAAGGGAGGGGGCGGGCGGCGCGAGGCGGGGGCGGGGCGGGCGCCAGCGCCCCGCCCCCCCGGCCGCGTGCCCGCGCGCGCGCCCCCCGCGCCGTGACCCATTTCGCCGAACAAAGGATTCGCGCTGGAATCTCGCTCGGCGCCGGGACCTAAAATGGCGGCGGCGCGCCCGCCCCCGCCCCTTCCGCGGGCGCCATAGAGACGGGGCGGGCGGAGCGGCCTCCCCTCGGCGCCGCTCTGTACGCGGGCGCAGCCTCGGCTCGCTGGTGCGGGCGGGAAGGCGCTGCCGCGGCATGGCGGGCGAGGGCGACTCTGAGCCGGGGAAGGTAATGGAGTCCGGGGGGGGCGGCGAGGGGCCAGGAGGAGAATGAGGATGATCATGAGGAGGAGGAGGATGATGAGGAGGAGCTGCCCGCGGCAGCCCCGCGCTGGGGACACGGGAGGTCATTGCCGAGCAGCAGTGACCGTGCCCTCACCGCCCCGCCCCGCTGTTCCAGCGCCCGAGGAAATAGCTGGGGAACAATTCACGGAAACCCAGGGCAGAACTGGGGCTCTGCCGGGCCAGGTGGGCGGGCGGGGTTGGGGTTTGGGATGTGTCCCCCGGGTCCCGCCGCGGGACTTCGTCTTGGTGGGCGAAGCACCGTGGTGAGGCCGGAGGGTTCGTGAGGCCGGTGTTCGGCAGTGGTCAGAGACATAACAAATGATGCCCGGCCTGGCAACAGGTGAGACGCTATTTTAAAAGGATGCATCACGCTGCATGGATGTAGCAGGGATACCTTCTTAGCCAACAACAGCAATATATCAAGTGACTTCTTCCATATGAGAGCACTTGAATCATTAGGAGGTTCGACCAACATAGACCAACCATCCTTTCTGTCTCGCTTGTTCACAGGGACAGCTGATGGCTGTCCCCAGGGAACATGGATAAAACTAACGCTGGGGATTTCCATGCCTGCCATCCCCATTACCACAGTTACACAATGACTTCTCTCACAGAGATGTCAGCTCTCCACAAGCAGTTGAGCACTGTTGTACTCCGTCTTCAAAATCCGCTTTGAGCAAGTGGAACACCTTCACAACAAAATAAAACAATCACCTTTAATGAATTTTGGTACAGTTGCACACATGATTCTTCATGCTCTAATGGTTTAAGCACAACAGACTGAAACGTGTTCTTACACCATCCCTGACCAAAGGACTGGCAGCAGAAAAATGTTCAGGGGCTACAGAGGGGCAGCCGCCTTGACCCTGACCCATGTGCCCAGCCCCTGCCTAGACATAGGTCATAAATTAGTTAGGTTTATACATATTTTTATTCAGTATTCGGTATTAGGTTCTCTACTACATGCTCATTCTCCAGTAAGTTAACTTTTTTCAAGGACATTTGCTTGCTTCAGGTACTAAACTTACATGGCATGACTAACTGCATACTTGATTGTAGCCTTCCTTCTTTGTTGTGATGTAACAAAAATCCTGGTTTCTTCAGGATCTTCTCTCTTATTTTTTTGGGGAGTGTAAAGGTAAGAAATTAAGTAGTTCATTTGTAATATTCAATGGAAAGGATGGATCAACAGTTTTGTGCAAAACTATATTATATAAATTAATAGTTAACTCTTCCAGAAACATCCCTGATATATCTGTACCTGTTCACTTTTGATCATCTATAACCCTGGACACAGTAAGTTCTGAACTAGTTGTGCTTGACTATTAAGATAACAAGTCAGTTTTACACTTGAGTTGGCATCATAGACTTTCTACAGAAGCGATTCTTAAATTTATGGTTGGGGTTTTTTTTGTTTTGTCTTACAGTCCTTTAAACTCTTCGGATTTCTCGATGTTAAAAATATCCCATGTGCACGAGAATCTGTGCTCTATGGCTCCTTGGGGGCTTTAGTTTTGGGTCTTGGACATTTTTTAGCAACTAGTAAGTACTTATTCCTTTTGGGTTTTATATATTTATTTGCAAGAAAAAAGCTTCTATTTGCTGTTAGGTGTTATTAATAATGGGAAGTCATACAAGTTGTTTTCTCTAACTTTTCATAAGATTTTTTGTTTTTCTTTCAGGTAGAGTTAAAAGATCTTGTGATGTTGCAGTTGGTAGCTATATTTGCACAATGTTAGGATACTGGTATGTAAAATTCTTCTTCAATTTTGACAGGCCTGTGTTGGCTGAATTGTACAACATGATCCCTGTGTTTCAGTTTTAAGAAACAGTGTTTCATGTTGGTTTTGAAACCACATTAAAAAAACTGCCTAGCAAAGCATCCTCTTCCTTCTCCCCAAAATACTTATCTTCTTTAAAGGAAAACATTTCACTGTGTTTGAATGTTTATGTTTATATATATTTTTAATGATTCCTATTGCTTATTGAATTCTAAGCTATCACCTCCCCCACTTACTTCCACTTTTCTTAATTATTTTTTCCTTTTCATACCCCATCCTTGTGTCCTAATTCCAAAGGCAGCATGCTTAATTTTACTAGCAATGTGGTTGCAACTTTTCAGCTGCCTGAATGACTTTGGTTTGATTCATCCACTCATATAAAGCAGGGAATTGTGTTTCCTTTTCACCCCCTCCCCTAGGTTTTACTGCAGGTACAACTTGGCCCAGCAAAGGATCCGGCAGAGAATGCTTAAAGAAGGAATGAAAAACAGAATTTTATTTGAAGGCAGTTATCTTGATCCAGAAAAGAAACAAACTGGCAGTGAAAGAAGCGATTCATAGGTTGCTCCGGAAGAGTTGTGGTTTAATACATCTTTGGGAAAAGGTGGTCCAAAAAAAAGTCAGTGTACACTGCAAGCCTGTGAGGTGTCTAAAACTGGTAAATCATGGTTTTCCTAGCAAATCTGAGCAGGAAATTCATAGTGAATCTGTTAAGTCGGTACAAGCCTTGCTTTGTTTCATGTATGTATGCATGTGACTGCAGACATTTGGAATGACATCCTGTTAAACATCTGGGAGCTGGTGTGTTCTGTTCAGGGTCTCAGAGGATTAAGGACAGTGATTTGGGATTGCTTTAACTTCCATTATAAACAGAGCGTGGTTTGTTTTAGCAAATTTGTAATTACATCTCATTCAAATACAGGAAAATATTTCCATCACCTGTTGAGTAAATGTGTCCTTCAGTGCTATTGTTAACAGTGCTGTTTGTGAAACAGGAATATTTGAACAGTAAGAGAAGGCTTTGCTTGTGCAAAGTGGGTGATAGTCAGCAGTCTTTGTAAGATTCCAGCTGCAGGATAACCAGATAACTTAAATACATTGTGAAGCTGAAGGATTTCTATCTTTTTTCTGTTTGAAACTATCAATAAAGTCACACTTCAGAGCAGTCCAAACTAGATAAGTAAATTTTTTACTTCATTAAAAATCTTGTAACTTAAGACACTTCTCTACTATTTGTGGAGTCATAATCTACATTATTTGTAAGTAGCAATGCTTGTTTTTTCTTTCATTTTTTTCTTTAAAAGCATGTTCTACAGTGATTTTTTAGTTAAAAGAAATATCAGTACATAATGTCAAGGAAACCATCTTATTTGGAAATACAGTGTTAGGTCTAATAGCATATTGGTTAAAAGATGAGTGATGACATCACTCGCTTGCTTCTGCCTGCATGAGTGACACAATGTTTTTATTTTTTCATATAATGATTCATGGTCTATTATGCTGTAAGCACTCTCTGGTCTAAAGGCATGTCACCAAGCAAAACCAGTCCTTTTCCCCACCCTGTACTTAGTCTGAGAGAGTTTGTGATCTGTTGTTAATTCACATTGGTGCAGGGAGGTTTGGAAATCCAGATGTAAACAGCAGTATTGCTCCACCTATTTATTTGGAAATATACTTGAGAGCACTAAACAAACATGCTATTTACACTGAGAAAATGAGACTTTTACCCTCTGTGGATTAGCTTCTTAAGAAAACAAACCTATATACTCTAATTTGTGCACCTCTATTCCTCATGTTTGTTCTGAAGGAAACAAAGATAAATTGTATTGAGGACATTGACTTCAATATTTTATATAAAAAGTCTTCAGAAGAATTAGTGCAATTAAACACTTACTGTCTTCACTGCAAATTCCAAACGGAGAAGTTAATTGGTAGCTAATTAAGAAATTAGTAAATTGGTAGCTAATTAGAAAAGAAAAATGTTTCCCCTGGTTCTGTGCTGGGTGGGGGGCCAAGGGGACGTGGGAGGCTTCTTCTCCTTGGGGTGGAAGCTGCTGCTTTGTAAAGCCCTTGGAGCAGCAGTGGGAAACTGAGCAAGCCATGAAGCTGGTCTTAACAAGCTCCTGCTTAAATACATGGTTGAGTTCTTTCCTATCTGACCTAAGAAAAGAAAGTGCAACCTAAGCAGGGGGTCTTTTGGCTGCGAGGTCACAGGTCAGCTGTGGGGTTTAGGCAACAAAAGCACCGGGATGAAAATTTACTCTTTGGCAAAGAGCAGCTGTAGAGAGAGAAGTGAAGGGTGTTTTGTGCTGATGGGAAAGGAGTTAGCATGTGCATAATGGCATCCTTCAAAACACACAAGTACTGTGACTGGTGAGAAAGTAGAAGCAGCATTATGATACTGTGTAAGTAAAAAAAACTGGGGAAAATTGCAGCATTAAATCCTCTCTGGTGTTAATTGGTGTCAGTATCAGTTACTGTATTTAAGGATATTAGCCAAATAGCAGCTTAGCCACAGTTTTAACAGTAACTGAAATACTAGATGTATCTGCATTGTGTAGATAACTCATCTAATACTTTTGCTTCACTGTGCGGAGTGTAAAATGAGCATGCCAGATGTTCACAGAAAAACTGGGGAAGATGCAATGTGCAGGCAGCCTGGCCAGCACATTGGAGCTTCAGTGTTTACTGAGACTTGAGGTGGAATTAACTGAAAGTCAAGGCCTTTGCCAAATAGGGCAGAGCAGGGATATAAGACAAGGAAGCAGTGAGCAGGACTCCGTTGGTGTGAAAGGGGGCCTGCAACAGCAGAGGGAAGAATGCTCATGGTTAAACATGCAGGGGAAAAGGTCTGGCATAATTCCTCGAAGTGCTGGCTCCAGCTGCTTCCATGCCAGCTATGGAGAGTGAATTGAAAGTGACTGATGGGTTAGCCCAATTAAAGAGTGAGAGACAGGATAAAACAAAAAAATCTCAAAGCTGTTGGTTGTCATAAATTAGGATACATTGACAAGAAAACAAAAATTTCTGTTATTTAAGTAATTCTGACGTTTGAAAACAACTAAATAACTAATTTTTTTTTAAATTAGTGAGTTGTATCCCTATTTATCTGTTACTGCTAATTTCATAATGTTAAGTCATTGGTGGAAATGCATAGGACACCTCTGTATTTTATTACCAGACTTGAAATGTAAAATAATTGCAGCTAATGACAGATATGATAGTGTTTGCTTTGCCTAAATTAAAATTTACCAGACAGTTACTAGGATGGAAAAAAAAAAAATTAAGATGTTTGGTTTTCAGCCCCTCAGAATAAGCCATAAAAAGGGAGAGAATGAAGTATAACAACTTGAAACCCTAAGTTGTTAAAACCCTGTTTATTTCACCAACAGTTACGTTACTTGGTCACTGAGCAGTGACTGACAAGCAGGTTTTATCCCTGAAGTTAAGGAAATCCTTCCTTAAAGCAACCTAAACCGCCAGCAAAATAGGGAGCTGGGTTTATGGCCCTATTGCTCCTCCACACCTTTCTCTTCCTGTTCCCTGCAGTAGCCATAACCTGGGAAAAGGCGTTTGCAGCCTCCTCCAGCAGGAGCGCACACCTGGGACTCCAGCAGCGGCCAGAGGCCACTTGTGCAGGGTGTGTCCTCCAGGTCCTTGAGGAAGGGCAGGCACCAGGCTGAAACCTGGAGATCTGAGGTTAATTGCCAGCCCGGTTCCCAGAGCTGTGTGTGATCAGGTGCCTTGGGTGCCTCTCACAAGTGCAAATGTCCTTCAGCCATTGGCAGATGCAACAGGCTCAAAACCCAGGAACTTTTCTGAATGTGCAGCAGAGGCAATTACAGCTGCATCCCAAACTTGTCCCTTTACCTCTTTACCCAGGCAGAGATTTTAGGCAGATGTTGGCCCTCTCTGCATTTTTGCGGGCTTCCAGACTCTTTGTGTGTCACCGCCCACCCCACGTCCTTGAGTGCTGCAAAGTAAAGGTCATCTCTTGTCACTGAGCCTGGCTTTTGGTAGGGTTTTTTTATTTGGGTCTGGAGGAAGTACGTTTGTTATTTCTGGTATAAGCAATCCAGGTAACAATGAAGTACTGTGTGAATTCAGCTCTAATGAGCTCCCAAGCAAAATATTTTCTCCAGCTTAGTAGACTAATTCTCATACTTCTCTTGTTCCTATCCAGACATTTAGCTCAAGAGCTCAGTGGTTACCCATGAAAGTTGTTTGCTTGCTCCATTTAACTCTTGAAACAAATACATTGTTCTTGCCTTGGAAAATGGATCAAAACAAAGTTTTACAGTATATTCAGATGCTGAAGAAGCTGATACTTTGATTTTTTTTTCCCATAAGTGAAGAACCAAGAACTAATTCCATATCAGAAGTGGAACTGAGTTTTAGTCAATGTGACTCAAGACCTTGGAACAGATAACTTTATTACATTTAAAAGGAAAATATTACATTAAGCACGTACAGCTGCTAAACCTTCAAAGGGTGGTGGAGGAGGAGGGTAATGAGGGGTAGAACCTTGGATGACGGTTTGAGGAAAACTCAGACTTTTGTTCATGGCTAACCGCACCTTGACCAAGGATAGGTCCTCTCTTTTTCACACACTCGTTTGGTTTTTTCCTGCTTGAGTTCATAGTTTGCCTGAGAGCCATCCAGCAGGGGGTCGGTTTGCCTGTTCCTGCAGGAATAGGTCACGGCATCCTTATGTCTGCTTGTTTTCAAGATTAAGAGCAGTTTGTTCTGAGGCTATTTTAATCCTGCCAGCTTCTGTCATCTGTCATGAGCAAGAGTGCGTCAAAACCCCAACTCTCCTGAACATGCCAGGAGCCCTCTGGCAGTACCTAAAATGTACCATGGGGGTGGGCAATTACCACGGCAGTGATTGTTCTCTTTAGACCGGTCACAGCTCCAAAAACACCCAGATTGTATAGAGTGGTGATCTAGTGAGCAGAAACAAAGATTCCCCTTTTCCTGCTCTGGAGACAAGGAAGCACATGCTTTGCATATTTTTTAAACTCCTTGTTTATTTTGTCAAATGCTGTAACAAAGAGCAGCAGGTGTGCTCTCAGCCAATGTGAGTTTTCTCCCTAGACAACAGATCCTCATCTCTCCTATTAATGGCAAATGGCTTGTGATAACTCTGGTGCTCACAGTGTGCTTTTATCCATGACACATCTTGGTCTTCAATCCTGCATATACATGCATGGCACGTCTTCGGAGTTCGCTTACAAGTTTACAGCTCTGGCTGATACTCATGCTTTCTGTCATCCAGGTCAAGAGTTCTTACCACCTTTACCTTTGCCAGGTGGCCACAGTGAGAGATCTTTCCACCATGTCATCGCTGTGACACTGCGCAGATGCTGTGGAAACAGGATGGGAGATGCAGCCCACCTGCCGTTGCTCTTTGTTATGTTACTTGAGCAATTAAAGGAAGGCTAATAGCCCTCCCTTTCAGGAAATGTTCGGGCTCTGGCTGAGATAGCGGTAATATCTCTGAAGATGAAAAGCCATTAACAGGTTTATTAGTGGACTGATACATTGCCACAAATGGCTGTTGCAGGAGTCCTTCACAGAGCAAATACAGAGAAAAAAAAATGTAACAGCCTGTTCCTCAAAACACAGGGAAAATACCCTGTTCAGACCCCCCCCCAAAGAAATCTGGAGCTACCAGTGATCGTTACATGCCGTGCTGATAATGCTTTCATCCAGTCTTTAAAGCCCTTGAGGGCTGTCCTGAGGCAGCACTGGGAGGCCGTGACAGAACTTGTTTGACTCGGTTTCTTAGCTCTGATAGTATCCCAGTGTCATATTCTTCTTCATGAGACTCCCAGATGGATGACAGGGGACCTAAACCTCACAAGGTCCCCTTGGAGCAGTACCCTAGAGGGTTTCTTACACCCACTGACAAGAACAACAGCCCTCTCCTTCCCGAAAGCCAGTCAGCAATAATTTCTACTCAGAAATTTCCCTAACACCATTCATCCTTCTGCTGGGGACACCATCCCTCAGTCTGTACATGTCTGTCACCCACACAAGAGCCTTATCTAAGAGCACCTAAGCGGGTCACAGAGTGGCCCCCGACCAGATGGCCGGGCAGCCAGTCCCTCGGAGCACTGCTGGGTCCCAGCAGAGCCAGGGATGCCCCCGCACATGGCTCTGTGGACACACACGTGCAGCCACACTCCCCACGCTTCAGGAACGCTCTGAGATGCCACAAACCACAGCTCTGTGTGAAGTCACACACTCCTGGTATGGCACCAAACCGGAAAAAAATCAGAGGGGTTTAGGTAATGATATAGCAGCAGCACGGTCCCTCTACTGACGGCCTCCTGTGGGATCCATGCTAATTGGAGTACAGCCGCCATCCAGGAGGAGCCCATGCGCTCCCTCCCTTCCCCCACCAGCCCTTCAGTTGCTTTCAGCACTGTAATCTTCCCTGGTGTGTTCTGGAACTAGAGAAGGGTACTTGGACTTGGTAAATAATGGACCTTTCAAGGCAGTAAGTACCTATAAAAACAAGATCATTCCTGAAAACTTTTCTTCATTTTCTGCACGAGATTCTGCTGAAAGAAACGGTTGGAGTCTCTCATTTCCCTTCTGCGGGTGTTTCCTTAAAGGAAAAAAATAAAAAGGGGCTGGCCGGCTGCCAGGCTGTGGAGGCACATAAATATCCTGGGGCTGTGCCAACGCAGCCGCTGAAGCAGCAGCAGCAGCAGCCGCCCCCTCCCAGGAATGTCCGGCAGCCGCTGATTTTCAGGAAGTGTCTCCCGGCCTCCACCACCTTCTCCATCGCCAGGGAGACTGTGGAGTTTTCTCCGTGCCGAGCAGGGCTGGGCTCGGCGTGCAGCCCTGCAGACTGGAGCACTGGATCCCAGCGATTGCTCCCACCTCCTTTCCTTCGGAGGAAGCAGCTCCTATTGCGGCCACATACGGGAGGGAACCAGGCAGTCCTCTCGAGCTTTGGCAGCTGGTGTGATGCTTGGTGGGCTCTGCTCCACACAGGAGATTCTTCTCCTTGTAACAAAGGGGCAGGCAAGTTCATGCAAAAGGTGTGATTGATGGAATATGCTAGGTCTGGGATCCAAATGCCCAGATGGTGACATTTAAATGTTGTGTTCACTGATACTTAAGTATTGAAGTAGTTCTTACTGAACTGTCACAGCTGCTTTCTGCAAGGTCTCGCAGACTAAGCAGGGCAAACACACAAGACGTTTAATTTGCACAAGTAATTTACTGGAATTACTTGTGCAAAAAGAAACGAATGTTTCTTTTTGAGGTGCTTTTCTCACTATTTAACAATAGATTAGATTTTATTGTTGTTGTTGTTTTATAGGGCAGCTGCTCGCCCAATGGGGTGTCCACTAGAGGCTGGGAAGCAGTTAGTTGAATCACAGCCCTGCTGAAGAGCATGGGACTTAGAGTGGCTGCCAAGTTGAATGTGGGCCAGGAGAGTGTTCACTCTGCACATAAGTCAGCCTGCAGTCTGGGCTCCATCACAAAATATGTGGTCAGTGAATGCAGAGGTGCACTTATCCACCAGTACTGACACTGCTGAGCAGTGCATCTAATACTGCTGCCCAGCTTTGGGCTTCTTGCTCAACAAGGATGTAAAAAAAATGTGGAGACTCCAGTGATGGACTCCTAAGGTGTCCACAGAGCTTAAGGCCTGCCCTCTGGAAAGACAGTGGAAGGAGCTGGATTTAGTCTGTAGGGTGAACTAATAAGAGCCAAGTATTATCTGCAGAACAGTTACAAAGATGGAGCCAAACATCTCCTAATAGCTGCAGGAGATGGGCCAGGGGCAATGGCCATGAGCTCCAGCTTGGAGGCTCCAGGCCAGGCAGGAAGACAAGCCTGGTTTGCTCTGAGGGCAGTGCACTGGGCAGCCCAGAGAGGCCATGTAATTTCCACCCTTTGCAGGTTTTCAAGCATCTCTACACAAAGCCCCAGCTGACCTGAGCACAGGTGCCAGTCCTGCCACAAGTGGGAGGATGGACTCCATGTCCAGAAGCAAATCTCTGTGATTCTGCAGCCTACAGAGACACAGAGAATCTGCAAACCCAAGGCAGGAAAAGCCCAGTGCCATGCAGAGGACAATCTTTTTGAAGAGCATCCCTTTTTGCCTTCAGGAATTGCTCTCTCCAATGCAGTGCTCCAAGGCTGGGTGGGAGGCCCCATAGCATTGTTGGTGCTCTGGCAGCAGCAGGGAGCACGTAGCAGAGAACACAAAGTGAGCAGCATGAGGAAGTGCCAGGCTTTGGGTACACAGCCCTGCTGCTCACAACCTGCATGTGATGCTGCATGTGGACTCACCTCTGGTAGCTCAACTTTTCTCACCCTTGTTTCTCAGCAAACCCCAAGTGTTTCACTTCTTTCAGAAAAAGATATTACAAGTAAATACTTCCTTTGAGACTTACTAATTTCTTTCCCCCACCTCTATGTCTTACCCATAGTTTTGATTTTAGTAACTTCTAGGACCAAAAGTACTCTGTAGATCAAAGATTGTTTACTAAACCAGAAGAGATAACAAAAACTTGCTCTAAAGTAACACTTGCATATCAAGTCACCCACAAGTAATTATATTTCTAGGTTTTTTACACTTGGCTTTGTTTTTTGCTATTGATGTTGACAACATGTTAAACATTGAGCATCTTTTTTAAGCTACAGTTAAGTTTACATAGCAACCAACATAGCTGAATCCTCCTGCCACTCCCAGTACTGGCAGAAAGACAAACTAAGGCAAGAGTCACATCCAAAGTAATTAATTGCTGGCCAAGTCCTGATTTTGGCCAGTTCCCTGAAAGGGCTGGCTCTGGAGAGGCCTTCTGTGCTGGAGGAGATGGCTGGTGTCTAGCAAAGCAGAGAAGCTGCACAAAACTAGCCACTACTGTTTAAAGAGAAGGCCTCCTCCCCTCTCTACCTGCATGGGGGCTTTGCCTGGGATGAGGATGTGCCTGAGAGAGGTGCTGCTCTAACTTCACCACAGCCAGGCTGTTACACATCTGAGTTTCAAAGCTGCTCCTCTGGGTTTCCACTTGCTCCTCAGCAGCTTTTTCTGACACCCTGGAGCTTTCCCCATCCTCCACAGTGCTTTGGGCCAAGTTGTCTCCAGCTGTACTTACTCCTCCCTTGCTAGCTCACAAATACAGCATGTGCATGCTTCTCTGCTTGGGAAAGCCCAGCCCCTGGCAACTAACATCTGCAGAAGTGTCAAAGTATTTCATCTCTCTGCAACTCAGTTTGATTTCTTGTGGCTTTGCCTGAGGTTGCCCTGTTAGAAAGCACTGGCCTAGTTTTTCAAAAGGTCATGGACAAAGAAACTTCCTAATCTTAAAATATGACTTCATCACCTATTTCTATTAAAAGCAGTGCTTGGAGTGTTGCAAGGAAAAAGAAAATAGTGGCTTACATCATGAGTAAAATTTTTTCTTTCAGTGCAAGTGACTTGGACTGCAAGGATGTAGCCAGAAGACTGATTTAATTCATTCCACTATCACAAAAAGTGGGCACAACACCTAAAAATCTCCTCACTGCTGAGCTGTCCTGCGGTAGGCACTGAAAGGAGCTCATGTACAGGTCCCACTCACTGAGCTCCCACACACAGCTGGCAGCACTGCCGGGTCCTCCCGGTGCAGCAGAGGAAGCAGCCCAGCTGCTGGAAAGGCCAGCTCCCGACAGCAGAGCCGGCTGTGGGGACAGGGATCTCTCTCATGAGCCACCCCAGAGGCAAAGCCTGTCCCTGATGTCCCACAGCTGTTTACAAAGTCCTCTCATGCAGGACACCGCCCTCGCCAAGATTGTGGCGTGTCGGGGAAGCACTTCCAGGTACACAGCGTGTATCCTAGCGACTGTAACCAGCAAAGGCAGCAATACAGCTGGAGTTTGTTTGGTTGTTAAGCGGCGCTTCCTCCCGGGACACGCAGCACAGCCCTGCCTTGAGCCTGCAGCCCAGCGCGCACGGCCCCCGCGGAAGGATGGGTGAGGTGGCAGCAGCTGCACCACACAGGGCTGCAAGGAGAGCACCAGCAGCACTGGCACTGCTGCCAACAGCTGCACAAGGCACCGTGTGCCATGGTCCCATTGGCAGAGTTAAGCCCGAAGCTATCAGGTTTGTACTTTTGTTAGGGAAAAAACCCATCTCCAGTAGAAAAAGCCAAAGCCAGTTTGCACTCCAAAAGGAAAAGCATCCCAAAACATGAGTCCAATCCCAGTGTTGTAGGCCACTGTCTATGCCACCGCCACCAGCAGCACGGCTGCTCTGATCTAAATACTTTCCTGCATGTAAACAAACCCTTGTAAGCTGCAAGAAATCACTGAACGTGGCAGATGGCTCAGCCCTCTCGTTTTGGCCATGTACCGCTGTGCCCCCCTCAGCTTTCTACAGCCAGCCACCCGCTGAGTTTCATACTGTCCTTTTTAAATGCAAACTGTGGGTATTTTAGTATTACTCTTTAGGCAACTGCTTCTCTATAAAAGCCATTTTCACATGGCAAAATAAATCCCTTCTCTAGGAATATTCAGAGCTACGTTGATAGTGAGTGTGGGCGGACCCAGGCTGAATACACGGCTCCATGCAAGCGCTGCTCTCCACTCAACTGTGACAAATCACGAGCAGGATGTACCTGGACTTTTCCACCCCCTCTCTGAGCTACACGTGTCCCAGGTAGAGCATGTGCTAAAGCTTTTTTGAATTCTGTTCCTCAGATAGTGCTGAACTTACCAAAACAGCTTTTGTTGGGGAGGAGTATTTTTAATAGAAACAGGATACTCCTTTTTAAGTGTGAGAGTTGAAGCATCTCACGTGTGGCTGTTTTGTTGGGGTTTTTTTTTAAACACCATACAGCAAAGAAACTGAAAATAAAACATCCCAGACTTTTGAATTGAAATACAGGCTTTACAACCACATAGTAAGTGTAGGCTCTTATATTTTAGTTTAAGACTATATCATTTTATAGAGTACCAAAATAAGCAAAGGATCAGCACTCCATACAAAGTGTTAGTTCTTGTGAGGAGGGTAGAAGGGAAATGGACTTTAATTACACTAAACTTTTTTTTGCAAGTCTAAAGAAAACTCCATTTCAGCAAAACATATTTGGGTTTCAATTCCCCAAATTTCATTAAATAATGTTTCTTTTAAGACAATTTACATTTTTCTCATTCAAAGTAAAGGGATGATTTAAAGCACTATTAACAATGAGGTGGTGCTGTTAATGTTTAATGTCAATATGCAATGGCATCTGCTATAAAGGCTAGAAGAGCAACACAAGCTTATCTTTACTTCTGAAGACTACTAGAAATTGACTAACACTGGAGAAAGGTTTCAAGCACAGCACACGACTCTAGCTCTAGGCTGCTGCCAGGAAGCCTCTGCTAGTCCATACACTGCCACGGGGACTGCCAGCACCCTCCAGGGCCCTGATGGCAGCAGTGCCACGTGCTCTCACGGGTGTACCCCGTGTCCCTCTTACAATGGCTACATCTTTTCCCTGTCTTATGGCATTAGAACACAAGTTAGCAGCTAACATTGCCACTACAATTTTACAGAAGCATAAAGCTGAACAAAATAGCAGTTAAAACAAATTGAAGCTCTCTGTTAAAACTCCATGACAATCCTTCCTGCTGTCCCACTCCCTGTCCAAATCCTCCTCCTGCTCCTTCCCTAATGGCTATTTTACAATAAAGAGGTTAAGTGGATTTACATGATGCAAGCGCAACTCAAAGACTTTTGCCCTATACACATAACCATGTTAAACTGTGATTTATACATGTGATAGATCTCTAACAGAGCAACCACCAGATTTTTTAAAGAAACACAAGTATTTCAGCATGTACAGTAATGAGTTTTAAACTGTCCAACATCATCGCTTTCATACATTCTCTTCCTCTTTATAGCATTAACGGGATTTTAGACCTTGATGGCAACAATCCCAAACAAGAGTAAAATGAATTTATTTTATTGCAAACAAACGTCTAGAGTTAAACTTCTCCACCCACTTTCTTTAAAGAGAAAAGGAATCAGCAGGCTAAGGAGATACACCCATTTGAGAATTGACATGATTAAAAATTAAGATATAAAATGGGTGACTCACAGTTTCATTAGCTTACAAAATGGTGGAGGTAACTACTACAAGCACACTAGGTATACAGTATTTTGTGGGGAAAGAGTTATACAGACACACAGCTAACTTCATATAGATCCCATTAGACAACTGGATTTACAACAAGTTTTGTTTAATAAGAAATGGGCAAAGCCAGCTTCTTTTCAGAATCAAAATGCAGAACAAATGGAAAAAAAAATATGGTGTTGTACCTTCACAAGTTTGAGCCTCCACAAATAAAGCAACCGAGTTTTACAACTTTAAGAGCTTCTACATACACTCCACCATCACTATTTAGCCCCGGGTTTCCTCTTTGCCCCCAATGTCTTACTGAGTTCCAAATGTTACAAAAAAGTCCTAGTTATTGCCAGAAACTTTTGCCTCCCCCTCCTCCCCTCCCCACCCAAGAGCTTCATAGAGAGGATGGAGTGTAATAGGGAGCTTTACATAATCTCATGGTATTTGAGGGCTACTAAGATGCCTCCATACGAATCTGGTTGCTAACATTTCTATCATATTGTGACATGACTCACGACTGTTTCTTAGAAATTGGGGGATGGGGAAAAAGGAGAAAATTCTTTAATAAAAAGACACCAGGTACAAAGCAACGTTTTACTTTTGTTGTGGTAAAAAAAAAGTCACATTTTACAGATAAAATGTAGAACCCTGAAATACTGACACATTCTCTTTTCGTGCACAATGCTGAGGTTCTCTTACGAATCACTTTAAAACTGCAATTAAAAATGTACAAAAAAAGAAAAGAAAAAATCAACCCACAAAGCTTCTAAAAAAGGAACCCGCAGGCACTTCCTCTTGTGGAATGTTTAAAAAGTTAGCCTACTAAAGAAAACAGTCGACTTCTTGTGAAGGTTTTGGAGAAATATGTATCAGTTCATTTATTTGGGTATTCAATAATATCCTTGGTGATAATGCTGACTCCATGGCTTCTGACCCCAGAATTGCTGCAACAGATTAATAAATAGTTAGTTTTAACCTGCAATCACATAATGGTTAAGTTTCTTACTTGGAAAAAAAAAAAGCATTTAACAAATGTCTAGTTCCCCTGGAACTTGAGAAGATTAAAGTCCTCTCTCACAGCAGCAAGCTCCTGAACAACTGAAGGCAGTTAAAAGTTCACTTCACAGCAGTAATGTGAAGCCAAGTACTACATACCATTAAGAACATTAAGCCACAGCTGGTATTTGATATCAAGACCATCAAGGCAGATTAAGTTTTGCACAGGAAGCTATTTATAGTGATCTTACCTAGCATTACAAGATTTTGCTATCCGCTTTTGACTATGCATCTCTTTATTTTAGTCAGCATTTTGCAACATTCAAGTTAACAATCAGTAAAAAGGTAAAGTTGGGACTACTTACACCCTGCTGCCACTGGTTGTAGCCCTGAGATTGGTTTTTGTAGCCACGATTATTTCCCCTTCCTCTGAAGTTCTGCAAGAGGAGAACAGTTTTTAACAACTTTGTCTATATGCATTTTTTAGCAGTGTCCTAATACTGATCTTTATTACCACCAAAACATCACACACCATGTAGAAGAATCACCCAGGTTAATAGAAAACACACCACCAAAAACACTAGAATACCAAAAGCCTCCTTCCTCCCTCTAAACAACTGCTTTTTTTTTTAGCATAGGGGCAGAACCTCAGAATTAATAAACCAGCTCCAACTGTTGTTGCCTGGTCTGGAAAGCTGGATAATCCAGTTTTGAGTCACCCTATTTCCAGCTGCTAAATGCACCAGGACAACTAAAAATACAAGAGCTTGTCTATTTTTAGTTAGGAAAGGCTGTAGTTGCTACAAGGATATGTTATCTGATCAGACAAAAGGATATGGGTCACACAACTGAAAATAGACAAGCTAGCCCACAAAACTTCAACAGAAGTTATGGTACAACAAAGGGACATTGACAAAAGTAGATAAAATTTTGCTTTTCCCCTGTTTGTCAGTATTAGGCAAACCTGAGCCATGTTTACTGGTTTGGGCTCCATCTGCTGGCTCTCAGTAATCCCAATTTTGTTTTTCCAATACTTCCACTGATATTCCATCAGGTAAGATCTAGGCTAGTGTGTCTTTATTAGTTGTGTTAGATACCAGACACCAAAACAAAGACTCTGTGTGCAGAGCTATTTTCAGAAAGTTCTCTACATGTTTAATAAAGATACACTATGACCCTCAGGCCAAACAACAGTTACTATTACTGGGGAAGGGGAACAAACACACAAAAACCAGAGACCAGCCTTCACACACATGTGCTAAAAATCTTCATTTTTAGCAGGACAGAGGTACAGCCCTAACATGAACCCCCTGCATCAGCAGTTGTTACACAACATACAGAGCCCTGGGCACATGCATTAAACTAGAAAGGCCTTGCAGCATGGCATCAGTGTAGCACCACAACCAAGTGCTCCTCACAGGCACCAGAGCTGTCAACAACACCTTAAGTACTGTAGTTCAACTAGTCGGTCCCCCCTCAAAGCATCACCTGGTTGTAGTTTCCCCTGTTGGGCATTCCACCTCTGTTATAGTTTCCTCTGTTTGAGTAGCCACCTCTGCTTGGAAAGACAGGGCCGCGAGGATAGGGGTAGCCAATTGCTCCGCTGCTGCCACCGCCACCGCCGCCACCTCCACCACCACGCTGAGGCATGTTGCCTCCCCTCCTGTTGTATCCACCGCGATTGCCAGGGACTGCAAGGGAGACAGTTACTTTAATCAAGTAATTGTTAGGGTCTTACAGATTTCCTACACCAACATCAACAGTGCAATCCAAGGTCTGATGAGCCTCTCATTTAAGATGGACAATTAACTATGTACTAAAACGTTAAACTTACTGAAATTGAGATCAAGGTTCCCACTATATAATAATTGCAGTGCAAGTACTACAACCTTTTCCCCAGCAGCAACCTCCAGAAGTCACAGATTTATTTCTAGGCTCACCTCCTCCTCTGAAGTTGCCCCGCATGTTGAATCCTCCACGTCCTCTCTGACCCTATTAAATTGACTAAGATGCCTCCATACGAATCTGGTTGCTAACATTTCTATCATATTGTGACATGACTCACGACTGTTTCTTAGAAATTGGGGATGGGGAAAAGGAAAAATTCTTTAATAAAAAGACACCAGGTACAAAGCAACGTTTTTACTTTTGTTGTGGTAAAAAAAAAGTCACATTTACAGATAAAATGTAGAACCCTGAAATACTGACACATTCTCTTTTCGTGCACAATGCTGAGGTTCTCTTACGAATCACTTTAAAACTGCAATTAAAAAATGTACAAAAAAAAGAAAAGAAAAAAATCAACCCACAAAGCTTCTAAAAAGGAACCCGCAGGCACTTCCTCTTGTGGAATGTTTAAAAGTTAGCCTACTAAAGAAAACAGTCGACTTCTTGTGAAGGTTTTGGAGAAATATGTATCAGTTCATTTATTTGGGTATTCAATAATATCCTTGGTGATAATGCTGACTCCATGGCTTCTGACCCCAGAATTGCTGCAACAGATTAATAAATAGTTAGTTTTAACCTGCAATCACATAATGGTTAAGTTTCTTACTTGGAAAAAAAAAAAGCATTTAACAAATGTCTAGTTCCCCTGGAACTTGAGAAGATTAAAGTCCTCTCTCACAGCAGCAAGCTCCTGAACAACTGAAGGCAGTTAAAAGTTCACTTCACAGCAGTAATGTGAAGCCAAGTACTACATACCATTAAGAACATTAAGCCACAGCTGGTATTTGATATCAAGACCATCAAGGCAGATTAAGTTTTGCACAGGAAGCTATTTATAGTGATCTTACCTAGCATTACAAGATTTTGCTATCCGCTTTTGACTATGCATCTCTTTATTTTAGTCAGCATTTTGCAACATTCAAGTTAACAATCAGTAAAAAGGTAAAGTTGGGACTACTTACACCCTGCTGCCACTGGTTGTAGCCCTGAGATTGGTTTTTGTAGCCACGATTATTTCCCCTTCCTCTGAAGTTCTGCAAGAGGAGAACAGTTTTTAATTATTTTGTCTATATGCATTTTTTAGCAGTGTCCTAATACTGATCTTTATTACCACCAAAACATCACACACCATGTAGAAGAATCACCCAGGTTAATAGAAAAACACACCACCAAAAACACTAGAATACCAAAAGCCTCCTTCCTCCCCTCTAAACAACTGCTTTTTAAGCATAGGGGCAAGAACCTCAGAATTAATAAACCAGCTCCAACTGTTGTTGCCTGGTCTGGAAAGCTGGCTAATCCAGTTTTGAGTCACCCTATTTCCAGCTGCTAAATGCACCAGGACAACTAAAAATACAAGAGCTTGTCTATTTTTAGTTAGGAAAGGCTGTAGTTGCTACAAGGATGTTATCTGATCAGACAAAAGGATATGGGTCACACAACTGAAAATAGACAAGCTAGCCCACAAAACTTCAACAGAAGTTATGGTACCACAAAGGGACATTGACAAAAGTAGATAAAATTTTGCTTTTCCCCTGTTTGTCAGTATTAGGCAAACCTGAGCCATGTTTACTGGTTTGGGCTCCATCTGCTGGCTCTCAGTAATCCCAATTTTGTTTTTCCAATACTTCCACTGATATTCCATCAGGTAAGATCTAGGCTAGTGTGTCTTTATTAGTTGTGTTAGATACCAGACACCAAAACAAAGACTCTGTGTGCAGAGCTATTTTCAGAAAGTTCTCTACATGTTTAATAAAGATACACTATGACCCTCAGGCCAAACAACAGTTACTATTACTGGGGAAGGGGAACAAACACACCAAAACCAGAGACCAGCCTTCACACACATGTGCTAAAAATCTTCATTTTTAGCAGGACAGAGGTACAGCCCTAACATGAACCCCCTGCATCAGCAGTTGTTACACAACATACAGAGCCCTGGGCACATGCATTAAACTAGAAAGGCCTTGCAGCATGGCATCAGTGTAGCACCACAACCAAGTGCTCCTCACAGGCACCAGAGCTGTCAACAACACCTTAAGTACTGTAGTTCAACTAGTCGGTCCCCCCTCAAAGCATCACCTGGTTGTAGTTTCCCCTGTTGGGCATTCCACCTCTGTTATAGTTTCCTCTGTTTGAGTAGCCACCTCTGCTTGGAAAGACAGGGCCGCGAGGATAGGGGTAGCCAATTGCTCCGCTGCTGCCACCGCCACCGCCACCACCTCCACCACCACGCTGAGGCATGTTGCCTCCCCTCCTGTTGTATCCACCGCGATTGCCAGGGACTGCAAGGGAGACAGTTACTTTAATCAAGTAATTGTTAGGTCTTACAGATTTCCTACACCAACATCAACAGTGCAATCCAAGGTCTGATGAGCCTCTCATTTAAGATGGACAATTAACTATGTACTAAAACGTTAAACTTACTGAAATTGAGATCAAGGTTCCCACTATATAATAATTGCAGTGCAAGTACTACAACCTTTTTCCCCAGCAGCAGCAACCTCCAGAAGTCACAGATTTATTTCTAGGCTCACCTCCTCCTCTGAAGTTGCCCCGCATGTTGAATCCTCCACGTCCTCTCTGACCCCTATTAAATTGATTTTTATTGCTCTTCTTGTTCTTCTTTGAGCCAGTGTTCTGCTTCTTTTCTGGCGGAAGAGCTTTCTTACTTTCTTCTTTGTACTGTTCCAAAAGCTTCTGAGCTTCTTCTTTTTGCAACTCTACATAGATTATTTCATCAAAACATTCTGCTACCTCTGGCAGTGTGAAGTTCCCTATAATTGCAAAAACACTGAGTATTCAGCATCTACATTCAGCTATAATCAAAGCCGCAATTTAACCACCTTTCCCCCATTCTTCCTCCCACCCTCTGCATCCCCTCAGCATAGGGACAAAATTACATAATCTGAGCATTTAGGAAATATAACAGTGACAAAGGAAATAAACAGGTCTTCATGGAGTTGACAGTACTGTTCCAAACCTCGAAAACATTCTGCCTATCTTTTTTTTTTTTATAAGCCTCCACTCAGAACACCAGTTTCTGCCAAATATGTCACGTATATAGGGCACTTTATGCCAAGACAGCTTTGTGCATCTGCATGAAGCGTATCACCGTAACTGAGTAGTGTTAAGGACTGCAGCAGAGGGAACACAATATAGTGTTATCCTACCAAGTTACAATAGTCTTCCAGTTTTGTATAAGTACAACTGTTTAAGATAAAGTGGTTTTTTAGACTTCACGTTTACTTAATCCTTTAAACAGATACTCAGCATCCTAAAACACAGTATAGGATTATGTTCCATGCCTTTCATTTTGAGAACTGCATGCTCTGGAAGATCTTTTCCCTCCACCTCTGCCTTCTTTTGTGTTCTTTGCTTGTAGTCTTCATCTTTTGGGCAAACAACAACTGCTTTGCGCTGGAAGCCTGCAAACAGGCACATTTTTCTCCTCTGCGCAGCTGCAGACACATTTGTCTGAAAAAAATGCAGTAACTTACTACACGTAGCTGTCATTGTAAGAGTTAAGGAAGTCAACTTATGGTGTATAGACTTCACCTCTACAAGAGCTTGCAATGAAGTTTACAAATAACTGGACATAAAGATGCTGCATAATGCAAAGTTACGAGCTCGTATCAATGTGTTAAAACACTTCCTCCCACATCCCATAAATCTAGAGAAGTTCAGACAAGCATTTGTAGTAATATCTCAACTTTGTGTCCCCTGAATGAGTAGTAAGCCAGTAACTGAAACAACTGCTATTATAATATAACTTTAATCCCAATTAATTACTACAATACAGCCTATAAAAATTTCCTTAACCGTTTTTCACTGAAGCTTCTACCTGATCCAGAATGAAATTCCGCTTCTTACGAGCTGCAATCTCAATGAACTTTCCAAGACACTGTGGAGCTCTCTGCAACAGTGTGTTAAGTTTTCCAGTGTCTGCCATCTGACGCTTAAAACCTGCAACCTATGGAGGAATTTCCCAGAGTTAATCAGTGTAGTCCTGGTACAAGTGGCTGACATTCTTTGCTAAATGCCTTCTGCTATACTTCAAGGGTTGTTCAATTCAAGGCCACCACTGCTGCAACCTCATCACTGAAATTCTCAACCCTCCACAGAACATAAGAGATTTATAAACAAAGACCCCACAAGAATTGGTACATTCAGTTCAAGGTACACTCCTCACTATTAATTCCAGTTCTGAGAACAGTGATGTATAGAGAAGTAGAAATACATTCAGTAGTCAGCAACAGCTGACTATTTCTTACATTTTACCACAACAAAGCTTCTGAATCCTGCCACGTGCGAATTACCATCTCAGCAAGGTAATAAAATCTTTACACAGAACCATTAGGTTGGGGAAGACCTTTGAGATCCCTGAGTCCAACTAACACCACCCTTGTCAACCAGACCATGCACTAAGTGCCACAGCCAGTCTTTTCCTCAATACCAATGGTCACCAGCTAACTAGCAGCCAGCTTCTTTGATACCAAAGAACCCCGTGGCAGCCAATGACCCTGGATTTACAGCAAGTTTTCAATATATCAAGAAATAAAAATGTCTTACAACTTACCATCATTTTGTCCATAATAGTGTTTGTCCCAAGAATGTTGTATTTTCCAGGATTTGCTGCTGCATGTTTGGTAACCCATGTAGTCTTGCCAGCTCCCGGCAAGCCAATCATCATCACCACCTATGACAAAAAGTTCTGTATTTGAGATACTAGTTCAAAGATTTTCTATAATATGCAACTTAGCCCAGCAAGCCTAATGGATACTGAGGGTGGATGAGGGGGTCTTGGAGGTGAGGAAAGTAGTGGCAGTGAATAGGTCACAAGACACTAAGTATTAAAGCTCCCAAACAAAAATGTCAGAGTGAGATGGAATAGTCTCCTTAACTCTAACCATTTCCATCCATGTGCTTTAACAACTTTTGAGATCATCAGGAGAAACTTACTTCACAATCCTTCTTTTGCTCAGGTCCCTTTGGTCCTCGGACCCTATCCTCCAGGGGGACCTTCTGGATGAAGGTGTACTCCTCAGGTACTGGGAAGTAGGGTTCCTCCTTCTGACCGAAGTTAAACTCAACCGCACAGTTATGGCACAGAACATGTGGAAAGAGTGGTCGCCCATCAAGAACTTCCTTGCTTATTTTGAATGCAACACCAAGCTCTTGTCCATTCTTGGAATATGAGAGTTCCACTTCATCACCATCAAAATTCTGTTTTTCAGACAAAGCATTATTTTGGATAAAATTAACTCACTTTATACAGTTAATTAGTCTCTTCACTCTACTGGCTATGTTCACTCAACTTCTGTAACACTGTTGTTTCATAAAGGAACCAAAACCAATTTTCTCTTCTAACGAGTCACTATCAATGATCATTTTGTTCAAGATCTGATTTTTTGTTAAAAGGCTTTAAAAGACATTTGCCCATGAATATGAAATTATGTTGCCAGCAGTCACTGTTAGTAATAGCTGCTGTTTCTACTGCCTGCCTATGTTAAACAACTTGTCTTGCTCCCATGATTTTATGTATTTGCTTTACTGCTTCTAACATCAAAGCAGTCTAAAAATTCAAGGATGTTTCCCCTCAAAAGAATAGAAGTGAAAACTTACAGCAAAACATGCAATCACATCATTTTCATCAAACTTCTCACCAAAGTCTTCAGTCTCACAATTGCATGTCTTTATTCCTTTTAGAGAATAACCGTAAGAAAATTCTTCTTCACCTGAAGGAACAATTTAAACTAATTACAAAAGGGCTTTTCCATCCAACCTTTTAGACATAAATCACCTTACAGCTGCTTAAATAAGCTGCTGTTCAGAGTATTTTTATTAATGCCAAAACATCTATGACACCCCCCAACAGCTATACAAGCTCATTCTTCTATTCAATACTTTCACTTGAGATAGAACAGCGGTGTTTCCTCATCCCTGTTTAAAAGCTTTATGCTGCTGGTTCCAGATTTACACTCTCAATAAAAGCTGAACTGTCAGACAAAGACATGAACAAGTATTTTAAACTGTGAAGACCTGATTATGCACTGGTATACCTGCTGTAACGTAGTCAGAAAGGCTTTCTGAAGTTAGTCTCCAGGAGCACTTACCCCTCCCATTTTAAAGGGAGTTTAGCAGACAGTCAGCCTATGCAACAGCTGAGGATGAAGCTGCAAGGAACAAGCTAACAGGAAGTGTCAAACACAAGGACTCAGGTGTGACTTGAGTAGAAAGCTGTTGCTGATGTCAGAACACATCAACTCACCAATATTTCCCCCAAATATGTGTTTCAGCAACAAGTTAAAAAATATTATTATCATCATCATTTTTCATATATATAATGAAGCCATACTTCTTTCTTTCCAGCTGTTTTCAGAAATTAGGATTTTCCCACCAAGCAAAAAGAAAGATAATGTAGTTACCATGGGTTAAATTTTATACCATGCACTACCCTTTAAAAGTGCAGGGAAGGGCAACTCCCCTTTTCTACTTTTGACACTACATGAAAAAGACAAATCAATCCTTTATCTTGTCAAGTATTTAACAATGTTCTCCATAACCCATACATAATCATTGGAAAATTCTTAAATTATGGCCCTAACCCTTACATGTCTGAATACTTAATGACTTTATTTGGTCCTAGTAATGAACGTTCTCACACCATGTCCAGAGAATGA
The DNA here is from genome assembly GCA_024865655.1 of Emberiza elegans. Lineage (NCBI taxonomy): Eukaryota > Metazoa > Chordata > Aves > Passeriformes > Fringillidae > Emberiza > Emberiza elegans. Next base: position 17,315,846 of record JALJVW010002597.1, on the reverse strand, counting down.
TTCAAATTAAGATCACTTTTCACAACACACAGACTACAGTCACTAAGCTGGTCCCCCCTGCTCCAGGAAACAAAAATTTAAAACTTCAGCCACATCAACACAAAAGCAATTAAACATTTAAGTCTTACCAAGCAACATTCCACTTGTGTTCAGTGACCAGCCAACTCGCACTTCATGTATGTCAATGTCTTTTGTATACAGGTGTTTAACAGGAATCTTTTCTGTAACCTATTTTTAAATTATTTAGTAAAAGGTAAGCAGTATTTATTACACACTAACAGGATGGAAGAACAAAAGGTAACATTTTGAACCTTTACACTTTGGTTAAATCTCTGCAAAGTCTAAGTGATCACCTTCATCAAAAATAAAACATGCTTGAGAATATGAAACTGCAACTAGTGACTAAACAGTTCTACCTCCTGACTTAGCAACGAAGATTGAAGATACCATAAATCTTCATCACTTTGTCACAGCAGTCCGTGTCAGTGGTCAAAAGCCTTAAGGCCTTTTGACATTGTATTAAACTCATAATCAATATGAGTCTTTATTTTTAAAAATGGAGTTGCCATGAAGTTGGGATAAACAAGTAAATTACTTAGCTAAGAAAATGTGCAGTGTATTAAAAAACCCTCTTCTTAGAGGGAAAGTATTACACTATCCCTTTTCACTGTGAGCAGACTTCCTGGGCAAGCTGCCAGCTTCCAAACAACAAACCCAGATTAAAAAAAAAAAAGCAACAAACAGAAACACCCCAGAAACCCCAACAAACCACCTAAACGCAATTGAATCTACATGCAGCCAGCTGTTTTTTAACTGTCTTTAGAAACTTCACTAAAAGGAAATGAAAAGCCCATCAGTATCCTATCAACCTCTGCAACTATTCCAGTCAGGTGACTGAGCTGAAACTCATTTGAAAGCAAACAGGACAATAAATAGTGACATGAACTGCACTTCACTGGCCTTCCAAAGTTACAGGTATCAACAGACACAGAAATCACTGCATGCAAAAGAGGCTGAATAATAGGATCACTATCCAATTCTCATGGTAACAGTTACATCTGAAAGCACTAGAGGAAGAGAACAGATGAATATACACAGGCCCATCATATGCAAAGAAGCCTTTAACTACGTAAAGGCTAAGTAAAAAAGTAATAAGAAAAATAAATTCAAGCCTTGTGGTTTTGTTCCTCTTCCATCAACAAGCTGGATAAATCAGTTTATTAGAAGGCTGATTGCTCTTTGCCACTCTTCCTCTTCAGGAGAACTCCTGCTCTCAAAATTCAACTACTTGCTAAATGCTCACATTCAATGCATCCTGTCAGAGTTAATGATGTTGAAAGGGACCTCTAGAGGTCATCCAGCCCAAATCCATGCCTAGAGCAGATCAAACCCAAAGACTAAGCAGAACCAGAAAGGACTGTTGGGATAATTTATATTCCTTAAAAAAAAAAAAAAAGTCAAGCTTTCAGTAATCTTCAGAAAGCACAAGCAAACTTCTGAGTAGAGGGTATAAAATACTTTCAGTGTTGATGCATGAGATGACAAATAGAAATAATGATTAAAAAGACCAAAAGTCTCATATTCAGAACAAATGCAGTGTTTTGTGGGTTGTTTTAAAATTTCTGGTTTTGTCTGTTTGTTAAATCAAAGTTCTTATAATAGAGAAAACAGTTTTGCACACTGAGCCATCTTCTTTTAAGAGAAGGCAGTTTAGGAGTCCTGTTCACATCAATTCGTTTCAACCAAGTCCAAAAATTGTGACAAGTATATATATTTAAATATATATATATATTTTTTTTTTTTATATTTTAAGCATGCAAAAGTCTCCCATAAACATTAACTCACCTTCATCTCAAAGCAGACTTTGCCTTTAGAAACTCCATAGGAGGCTCTCCCTCCAGCCCAAAGGAAAGCAAAGCTTTCCATGGTCAGAGAGGAAGCACTAAACCGGTCTCTTGAGATTTTAAAATGCAGGTCACAGTTATCTGTTAACATAAAAATTATTCTGTTTACTCTGATTACAAAATGTAAGTACAGGTGTCCAATTTTATGCATTAAAGATGATGGCAGCTTTTACGGGTGATTTAAAAGACACACTGCCAGCAAGTACCCAGGATCTTTCAGAGCAGCAACCTGTCTAGATGGAACTGCAGACTGAAGCTCAGCCAGAATCTTAGCAAAAGCTAGCTAATGAGTCATTTTCAAGGTGCCATCTTCACTTCTGTCACACAAATTCCCTCTTTTTTTTCCATCTGCTTAAAAACCTCTAACTTGCACCGTATCTGTTTGAACCCTCTGTCAGTTACCTCTCTCCATCAGTACCAAGCCATCGGCATTGTGCTCTCCAGTACCCTCTAGAGACCCGATTCTGAAGCAGTCTCACTGCTCAAGCCCAAGCCTAAGGGCTGCTAAGAAGTAAATGTGAACACAGATGTTTTTATTTAAGTACTGAACGTAGTCTTTGGTTAATACAGTCAATTAGCAAGTCAAATTAGATTATGTCTATTAAAATAAAGGCAGTTACGTCAGATGCAGATATGCTAAGCACAGTGTGCTAAGAGAACCTACTTCAGCCCAGAAACACAACCTACACACTGAATTCACCTATCACTCCAAGAACCTAAGCAGAACCTTGGTTTTACAAGCATCTTCAGAGCTGCACACCATGAAATTGCAAATAAATCTCCCAGTAGGTTTCAGAAAAACAATGCCTAGTAGTAACAAGAGGTGCAGCATGCAAGACTTGGAATTCCCCAGAGCAAGGAATCCACAGAAGCAGCTCCAAACCTACCTGATGGTTACAAGAAAGGAGCAGAATGAGCTAACAGTGAGGAATTCTGGTGTGGTGTAAAACCTGCAGGATGCCAGAATGCACTAAAATGCAGCCTGCCCTGTACTACTGGCAACTCTTATGCACAAGATTTTGTTTGCATACAGCCATCCCCAATTTCAAAAATACTATTAGAGATCCAAGTGTCTTCTCATTAGTACTGCTAACTCTATTTGTTGAAAAACAGATGAAATCATACAGAAGAAACCCACCTTTGCAGGCTACCTTTAGAATGGGAGATGAGAAACAGAATTTGAAGTTACAGCTTCTTTGTAAGACACTGGCAATAAAAAGCACTTAAGAGTGGCTAAACCTCTTACATGTCTGGATCACTATCCAGAAGAGAGAGTGCCAATTCGTTACACAATTCAGCCTTACAGCTGTGTTTGAATCTTATTTCTAATGAGTCTGCCAACACTTTAAATCAGAACTTGTCCAGTAACAAGATTTTCCGCTAGAAAATACTATTATTACTAGAAACAGTAATAATGAAAAGCAGTTATTTACTCAGCTATTAGAAAAATCCAGAGCTCCCACAGAAGTGGCTACTCACCAGGTTAGCAGCTAGAAACCTGAGACTTAGTTAGCAAAATGTCAGGGATGGCACATCCAGCAATTTACGTGACTGTAACCTAATACCTCCTTCCAGTTCAAACCATTTCTTGTGGAATAAAACTACCTGAATCTTCTAACAACTATACCAGACAATGCCAAAAGTTAAGCTTTCCTTCCATGGCACTGGAAGAATCCAACGAGATCAAGCATTACTTTAAGTTTTCTAATATTGTGCTGAGTCCTTATACTTACCCTCAAGAATACAACTGTCAACTCTGCCATTATGGAATGTTACAGTAATAATGACCTTTATAATCTGCCTCAAAAAAAAAAAACCCTGTTTGCAGACACTTTTCACCTTCTATGCTCTGCTGACCAAGTCTCTTTGCTATCCCACTTGCACAGACCACCACCCAAAGCCCACACACTCACAGGTTACATGAATGGGTCATTTCTGAGGAGGCATTACTAGATTTTGTTGAATTTATTAGAATATAGAAAGAACACTGCACTAAATAGGGGTAGTTGTGCAGGAAGCTCACTTCGCAAAGTGTATTTTGTAAGCACTTATGGTGTTGTCTCTCTGAGCTTTCTGGGCAGTAGTGCTGGACAGCTGTTCCACTGAGCTGTCTGCAGGGTGTTCTATGTGCACTCTACACTTACCCACCTAAGTTTCCACACCAGATTAGTGTTTTGGTTAAGATTTCTTCACAGAACTGTCTATCACTACAGAATTTATAGAAAAACCAAGCTTATTACTGCTAATATACTCATAGCCTTCTGTTCTTTTGTTTGCTAGAAATGGGTGGAAATACAGTATTTTTCTTGTCTTTTTTTTAAAGTTACCTGGTAATGAAAATCAACAAATGTTATCCTCCCCGTCTCAGAAAGTGTGGCATTAAGATTAGAAGCCTTAACACCACATCTTTCCAGAGCAAAGCAAAGTGTTTACTCACAAGTATCAAGACAAACCACTGTGTCATCAAAATGTTCATCTTCTTCTTCAACAGGTGGTTGAGGGGACTTGGCCCTGAAAAAACCAAACCAAACAAAACATAATAAAACTACAGGTATTTTCACGAAGTTAAAGCAACACTTCTGTACTCATTCCTCCTCATCACAAAATGCTGCCCAGCACCAATTCTGTTTACCTGCTATACTTGTTTTCCTCAATGTATTCAAAGTATCCCCGGCCATGGTCTTCACGTGGTCTCTTTACTCCCCTCTTCTTCTCACCAGGTTTTTGCTCCGTTTTACCATCTCCTGTAACAGAAACAATAATTTATTTAGATTACTTCAAGTTTTAGTTTAATTTGGAATAAAATCTGTATCATGGTTTAGACTTTGCAAACTGCAGCAAGCTACAGGATGAGATAAGCAGTAACACCTTAAAAAGGAATTTTACTGTTATTAAGGTAAAGCCCCGTATGTTGAATTTTCACGGGAGACTCAAAACTTGTAGCTTATCAAAACTGATTCAGCAAACGAAAGTCACCAATACACCACGCAGCAGCCAGTACGGTCCTCAATATTATAAGCCCCACTGAAACCATCCCGAAAAAAAGAAAAAAAAAAAAAAAAAACTGAAAAGGTAAAAAACCCCTCCTGACCCGCCGCGCCTCCACACCCGCAACACCATCACCACCCGCCCACCACGGAGGCAGCGGGACATTGCCAGCCGCTCGCAAGGGCGCCGTGCGATCCGCACGACTGCGCCTCCTCCCGGCGGGCCGCGGGCGGGAGCCCCAGGGAAGGGATTCCTCCTCCTCCCGCCTCCATTGTACCGCCAGGCCTTCCCAGCGCCATCCCGTGCGGCGGCGGCGCCCAGCCCGGAAGTGACGTCAGGCGCGCCCCGCGCGGCCGGGCGCACAATGCACAGCGCGCCCCAGCGGCCCCCGGCCGCCCCTCCTCCCGCCCCCCCCCGCCCCCGCCGGGCCAGCACGAGGCGCGGGGCCGCCAACGTCCTCCTGCGCGCGCCCCGGAAACCACCCCCCCCCCGCTCCCGGCCGGGCAAGCCCCGTCATGGCGGGGGGGTTGCGATTAATGGGCCCCACCCCGGTTCCCGCCGCCACACTCACTCACCCCCTGCGCCCTGCGCCCCGGGGCGGCCGCCTCCGCCGCCGCCTTCCGCTTTCTTCTGCTGCTGCTGCTGCTGCTTGGCGGGGCCCGCCGGGCCAGAGGCAGCGGCGGGCCCCGAGGCGCCCCCGGCGCTCTTGCCGGGAGCCTCCTTGGCGGCAGCGGCGCTGCGCGGCGGGAGGAGCGGAGGGGGCTGCTGCGGCTGCTGGGGCTGCGGCGGCTGCTGGTCACCGTGGCCGTTGGCGTCTCCGGCCGCGGCCTCCTCCTCGTCGGCCAGCTCGTCCTCCCCTTCTTGGAAACCCTGGTCGTCGCCGTTCTCATCCTCCTCCTCCTCCTCTTCCTCCTCCTCGCCGCCCGCCTCCTCCTCCATGGGGCCGCCCCCGGCCCCTGCCCGCTCGCCGTTCTCCTCGCCCAGCTCCATGGCGTCGCCATCGGCGGCCTCCAGCCCTTCCTCGTCGTCGTCCTCCATGGCGGAGGCCGCGGCCTGGCCGGGGCCTCCCCCCTGGCGGAGCTGCGCGGCGCCCCCGCCGCTCTCGGCCGCCTCCCCCTCCACGCTGCCGTTGCCGGGCTCGGCCGCGCCGCTGGCGGGGCCGCCCCCGCCGGCCTCCTCCTGGTCTAGCGCGGCCTGGAGCCGCTCCATGAGCTCAGCCTTGAGGCCCTTGTCGGAGAGGCGACGCTTTTTCAGCTCCTCCTTCAGCTCCGACACCTTCAGCTTCTTCACGTTCACGGGCGAGCAGCTCATGGCGGCGGCGGCGGCACTGGCGGCTCGGTCCCTGGGCGGCGCGCGGGCGGCGGCGAGCAGGGACGGACGGGCGGCTCTGGCTGTGCGTGCGGTGTGTCCGTGCCCCGGCGGGCGGTGGGTGCGGGCGGGAGGCGCGGGGGGTTCGTGCGGCTGCGGGAGCTGCGGAGCCGGACCCGCCTGGCGCCAAATCCTTTCACCGCGAGCTCGCGAGGGAGACGCGCCTCGCGGGGCCGCGCACGCACCGGCGCCGCGCGCGCGCCGCCCCGCCCCCGCGCACGTAGGCCCTCCCGCGCTACCGTAACGCCCGCATTACCGTAAATACCAGCCCGAGCGCAGCGCTCCCCGTCGCCCCTGGTCCGCCGGGTTTCTCGGCGGCGGCGGCCGCCGATCCGCCGCTCCACCGCTCCGGCACATTGAGTCCGCTCCGCGCTGCGAGCCACCCCCGTGCCAGCTCCCGCCCGCCTGAGGCCACAGCCCGACCGAAATGCCCCCCTGCAGGGGCCCGCATTCCTGGCACAGCCTCGCAGCACCCTGTCCTCATTCCCCTGGCTCCTCTGCGCCCACGTCGGGCCTAGTCCCGCACGGTTTATTGCGTACGGGCTTTGAAAGGGCCCTGCTGCTCGAAGCGGTTCCCTGGCACAGCCCTGCTAACGCGGTTACGTAAGGGCAGGAGCGGGGCTGCCCCGTCCCCGCAGCACCGGGAGGCAGGCACGGGGCTGAGCCTCAGCCGGAGCCGGCGATAACAAAGGTTCTCCGGTGCATGAACTCCTAATCTGGAGCTCGGCACGGGGCTAATCCGCTCACCAAAACTGCCCAGCTTTCCCTCTTCCCCCTGCCTCCCCCTCTGCACAGTGTTAATGTGGGGCTCTCCCCAGCCACACAAGTTGTACAGGCATCGAATTTTGGATTTCTCCAATTCGGTCAAAAGTAACATGAAAACAAAGAGTGAAGAGGATTTCACATGAGCAGAAAGGCAGCATGGATCTACAAGTCGGCTTCCTTAGGGAGCCCAGATAAAAACTAATTTTCAATTGCAGGAAAAGAAATGCAAGTCAAACCACCAAAGGATCAGTATGGAGTGCAGCAGAAGGGAAGGTGTGTTTGCCACGAAGTTGGCTTGTGTTGGTGCAGATTGTGTGGCCTCCTGAACCAGAGCAAATTATGGTTACCTGCCCCAGAGGAAGGGAAGAGGGACAAGGAAGTCATCCTGTTCTAAGTGTGCAAGGAAAAGGCTCTTTCACACACGTACACACACGCTGCTCTGTCCTCAGTCAGGCTACATATACTTGGAGAAAACTCCACTCAGTCGGCAAGGTTAGCTGAACCCAGCACTACACAACAGCTTGTTGGAACTGATTCAGGAAGAGATGCAATATGTACAGATGAGAAAAAGGTTGCCAGAATCTTTCCCTTACTTTAAGGTCAAGTTAGTAGATTTTATTTCAGTCCAGTAAGTCAGAGTCACCTCTATAGCAGAAGAAAAGGGTAAGAGTACATCAATGCAAAGGAGAGGTCAGTGTGTGATTGAGCTGTACCACTCTGAATCATTGCCTTCATCCATTTCTTTGTGAAAGAACAATCTTAGCTAGTCTGCTGAGGGAATCCTGACATTCACTGTTCTGCCAAAGTGACAACAAAATTAATATTGCAAGATTACTGACTGAAACTTGCGTACCAAATGATAGGCAACCTATCCATATATAGGCAACCTAACCATCTATAGGTTAATTCCTCATGTTCTCTTTTTTTTTTTTTTTGGTATGTAAACAATTTTAAACAAAATACATCAATAACTCTGTATAATCTGAACCTCAGTCAGAGCCCTGTGTTTAGACCTTGATCCTGCACAGGGCTTTTCACATGTTGAGTCATATTTCTGGAAGAGTTGAATCAACCTCAATGTCTGATAATCTACTACTGCAAACTTTATAGATTGATAGATTGCTTTAGGCCATCTTTGTATCCCTAAGCCTTGCCTAATCTGCACATATTGACAGTGCCTCTGTGCTAAAGAACACCCTCATTCAGAATCACCTGGGAGCTGCAGTCATCACATGTAATCCCATTCCTGAAGGATGTCATGTCTCCCTACTTCAGTAACATGCTCATACTGCTTTATACTCCTGTTATCTTGGAGAAACAAAACAGCTAACAGCTTTGAAGAGAGCACATGGAGAGATTCCTTACCATAAAGCATCCAAGCCTGTATATAAAGGCACAAGTAGATAAAGTAAAATCATTTCCCCTCCCCTCTCCCCCTTGAAATTTAGCACTATTAACTTGAGGCAATTTTAAAGTTACTACAGCTGTCTATTTATTAAACCACTTAGAAGGATGAACTTATTATTTTTAAAGCAGATTAACTCATACCATCATAATAAGGGTAATGCTTACTATCTAACCACACACTTAATTACACTACCAAACAGGTGTAGCAAGACTTCTCAGACTACAGTTATGTTACCTGTTATTACAGACGTGAGAAATCCCAGTTAATTTTCAGATGTCAGGTGATTCAATTGTAATAATAATAAACAAATAGTTGTAATTAATCATAAAGCTAAGTAAATAAAACACACACATAACTGAAATAGATGTGTAACTTTAATGACTGCCTCTCAGTGTTTAAAAAAGTGCTTTTTCTATATGTAAGTTAAATACATATTTATTACGCATCTGTCCCTGGGAAAAATCTCTCTTAAGATACTCCCCTGTCCTCTTTGAGTCCTTTCAAGAGTTTGCCTTTCCCTTATTCATACTTTGAAGGAGAAAAATGGGTTAAGGATGTATGCTCTCCTCTTTGCCATACCCTCTCTCAGATACTGAGTGAATCCTTCAACTCTGCTTTCATAGAACATACAGATAGATAGATGCCAGCCATATCAAAAATGAGTGTTTGGAAATGCAACCCCCTGAAAAAGGATAACACTAAAGAAAACATTTTAAGCTTTAATGTGCAAAGCTGTTACTTGTATGATGATGGCCATATGAAAAACAAAACATTATTGCTGGTAACCACAATACTCCTCTATTAAAATTGCCTTTTTTGGTCTCAAAATATATTGAAACATAATCTTCCTTTCTATTTAAATGAAAAGTGACATGCCCCCATATATAAAAGATGCAATCCTATGCTCTTTTTATCAGTCATATAGCTTTTTTGTCCTACCAGTGTTACTTCCTAACCTAAACTGTTTTTCTCTCCAAACCAGTCTTCCCTCTCAAAAGTAATTTCCAAGTCCTCTGCGACTTGGCCCTTCAACAGATCAGTTTCTGGTTTCCCTCATTTTTGTTGGTTCTCCCTTAGACTTCAATTAGTTGCTCTACTCACCTATAATGTTCTTTCCATTATTCACCCTTAATCCTTCCAAATCGCTCTCCTCTTTCTGTTTACCAAGAGCAGTTACAAAGAGGTAACAAAAAGAAGAGGAAGCTTTAAGGAGGGCATTGAACAATCACAAGAGTCTAATCCCACCTGGGCTTTGAACCTTTAGACACATCTTCAGTGTTGCAGGAGAACCCAGGCATTTGTTTCCCTGTTCTGCTCTCTTAGAGCCTTGTCTGTCCTGTTCTGGCTCCTCTTGTTGTACTTTACCCTGCATTTGACCATCACAGTATGTTCCTGGTCTTTCTTCCTTAATCCATCTACCCTCAATTAATACTGCATCCAGATTTTCACATTCAACACACCCTTACTTTAAAAGAGAATATCATTATTGAAATACTCTGCTGCCTTTTATGCTAGCAGGCAGCGTGTGGAGCAAGTCTTTTTCTTTCTCTCTTTTCATCACTGCTCATGAAATACTCATTAATCATTACTAGACCCAATGAGAAATTTTCAGGCATTTTTAAAGTGCTGATTTGTCCCAAGTGAGGTTGCATGACTAATGGGCAGTTCTGATGATTTCTTAGCCCCTATTTATTTATCTCCATAGGTGGGTTTATCTTAGGATCTGTCTGCCAGGAGGCCAGGAGTTTGTTTTGGAGTAATAGCACTGTGCTCCCCATTCCCTGACATGCACTACTGCTCACCATCAGAGTCAGGATGCTGAACTACATTGACCTTGCCTTGTAGTATCTATAATCTCTCCATGATATTTTAATATCAAGGGAGTTCAGTTCATCTCAGAAATGAGGTGATCATATGCCAAAATAAGGCCTATTAATTCCACAGGAACTAGATTAGTTAGGTCTGACAGCATCCTCAGACCTAAGGGGTAGTTAGTGTCTAATTACAAGTAGATCTGATAATCTGATAATCTACTAGTTTTTGTCAGGGTTCAAGGGACTGAATTCAGGCTTCTGGCACTGGTTTGGTTAGCTAGTTCTCCTCAGCATCTTTGTCCTATTACACTTTCTGCCAGATTTAGGCCTGCAGGTGACCTGTCACTTCAGAGTTCATAAACAAGTAATTTTTAAGAGATTAATGTTCTTTTGCTTTTCCTGTGTGCTGGATGATGTAGCTGAGTAATCCCACCAAGCAGAAGGAAGCATTGGAAAACTACACTGGGACATCACATATCAGCCACAACATGTGTTTGTCACCCTCACTGACCCCAGACCAAAAAGAACTCCCCTTTTTCCATTTCCAAGGAGTAATGTGTTTTGCTTAACAGAAAAAATCCCAAACCCAAGCCCATAAGTTTCTGAGAAACCATTTCACAGTTCAGAGCTTTCAATGACTCACAGTTTCTAAGCCTGGCCTTGGGAAAAAAAGGCTGCATTCTCCCGCATTGAAAACCAGGATTCATTTTGGCTTTATTCAGAGCCATACAGAAGTTTATTCACCACACATGTCTCAAGTCCTATATGTGAACTAATTCATAAGAAGATACTTAGCTCCACAAATCAGACATCTGCAGTTCCTGGAGATTTTTTTGGTAACTTGCCACATTTACACATTCACTAGAGTGGAGCTGTGAACTCTGGAAATTTAGATAGACTAAACCCCTCTGCACAGCAGTCAGTCTGTGGAAGAGGAGGTAGCATTGTAAATCAGCTTCCAAAAATATGGTTCTTCTGTGAGAAAACAATGTGGAAGAACCATTTCAAGGGAGTATCAATTAATCTCTCTAAGAGACTATTACAACAATCATAAGTAGGTTTTAAGGTTGACTATCAGTTTCAGTGTACCTTTCTGCTCATATGAAGACACATGTGGTCAAGATATGTAACTAAACCCAGTCATGGAGACAGGACAATTCACAACTGGCAGCCACAGACCAGCTCTTGCCTAATGCAACTTTTCTGTTCAACCTGACTTTGAAAATACAGCCCTCACTGATGTCCAGATAACCACCTTTTGGGGTTGGTTTTCTCTCCTGGTACTTAACGCTCTTTGTAGTACACACAATACATGCCTATGGTAATTTTACACTTAAAGAATTTTATTCTTTCAGCTTCTTCAATACATCTTTCTCCTTTCCCTCATAAGATGCTCTTGCCAAAAAAAGAAAGTCACTATACACTTTGTGGCACACTTTTTGTGTACTAGCTCTTTGACCATCTCCTCTGTCCACTCAGTTCACAAAGAGTGGCTTCTACTGATTGGGAAGGCCATGCTAAAAACCCACATAAACCTCCTAGAATTTTTAAAGAATGTTTTATGGTAACTAAAGGTACTACCACAGCATGTCTTAAATCTGTGATAGGCAAAGCTGAGTAAGTGAACTATTTTTAAATATTCATTAATACATGTTAGAATACTTTCAAGATGGCCACCTCTGTGTGACACACACTGGAGCCCAGATAGAGAGATAGACCCTGAGTAGCTTTCCCTGTTTAGGCACTACCCTGGCAATCCTACAAGGCAGCTGTTACAAAATCCTGAGGTCTGCTAAGCAGACTCCAAAGCACCAAAAAGTATCTTGGAGAGTACAAAACTGCCTTTCCTCACAGTCTAGGTTGCAGATCTCTTGGCTTTTACCTTTGGAAGCAGTATCCCAAGTCCAGCTGCTTTTATTTTAGCCCCAAATGAAGCCAGCTCAAAAAAAGAAAAGGAAAACTTAACTTTAAGATTGAACACTATATAATTTTTAAAAGGAGGATAAAGAAATTAGGTCAGAGGTTTGGTCAGTTGATTCATTTTAGGAAACTGCATCAGTTGAGTTAACTTCACTGTAGAATGCTCTCTGGAAAGAAAGCCATTTTGTCAGAAACTGCTCTTTAACCCACTCTGCTGGAGCAAATCTGCTCAGCCTTTCTTTTTTTCAGGCTGAGGGAAACCAGCATAATTTCATCTAAAAGACTTAGCAACAGAAACTCTTTTGACAACACACTAAAGCAACAGCTAGCAAATGACTACAGGTGATTTCCTAAGAAAGCATTAAAAAACTCAGTGAGTCTCCAACAAACTTTCTGGGAACAATTACTTGACAATAAATAGCAGAAGAAAAGCACTGTCATGTAACCTTGCTGTTCCACATCCATAGGCTAAGAATATTTCTGGGAGTGCACCCTAGCCAGAAGGCAGGCAGCCCTTCCAGCATATCTTGTGAATCACAACCAGGTATCCCATCAGGTCACGCTGTTCTGAAGGAACAGTGCCAGTAAAGTCAGGAAGGAGGAGGGTCAAAAATTTTCTAAGGGCTTTCTTCTGTAAAGTAGCTAATCCAAGAGTTAACAAGCTCCTAAACTATCCAACCAAGATTTTCTGATAGGAACATAAAGCTATCCTTTCAAATAACATCAGGCCAATGTGTTTTGAGCAGCATCCTTAATTGTCAGTATTTGCAATCCAAGGCTTTCTCTCCTATAGCTTTCCCTGTGTCCCCAGACCCATGTGACTGCTGAGTTCATTACGGGGTCAGGGCCTCAATTAGATTCTGGATTTTATGACTTCTTTTTCATACAAAAGAAAATAGAGCTGCCTGGCAGTTCCTCTATGAGAAAAGGCATCTGCACTCGTTTCTCCTGCTTCACATACCAGCAAAATAAGAGATCTTCAACAGCAAAAGTTAAGAAAGTAAGAAGCAAGGTGAACACAGCATGCCTGTCTTAACAAATAACTGTTTAAACAATCCTATTATCATAGACAGGACAGTGTTTCTGAAATAAGATCTGTGTGACAACAGTGTGCTTGTCTATAATTTACAAACTTGAAAATTTTGCAAGCAAAAGTATCATTATAAAGGAGTGAAAACAGACGTGCACTTCAAGCACAAATCTCACACCTTCAAAACAGAGAAGAGGCAGATTGTCCACAATATCTAGAAAGATTTTTTTATCACCAGTATGTTCCACATGGGAAAGTCTCAGATACTCTAGTTAAAAAAACAAAACCAAAAACCAAATAAAACCACCCCCCAAAATAACTACAAAACACTTGAAAAATAAGCAATTACATGAAGAAAAGCTGTTATAATTGATCAGCTTTAAAGGAAATTAATGCAGAGCATTCAGATGGCAAATCTTTAAATGAATGCTTAAACCTAGCTTCTTTTCCTTTATCCTCTCTTTCTTCTCTGAAGCTGGTCTCATCACAAAAGCCAACATTTTTTTAAAACTCCATAGTAACTAACTCTAGCCATCCCTGTCCAAGTTCTTAGGCTTAACAAGATGAGTTTCTACCTAATGCCATGGTTTTGCAAACAGCAATAAATCAGAAGAAAGTTTCAAGTCCATTATTTATTTGAAACACGCTTATTATGAGGAAATTTTTCTGGTAATATTTCCTTTTGTTCCTTTGTACTTCTCAATTGCTGATTTATGGCTTTCCCTATATTCTTCATCCATTTGTATGTATCTCAAGTGCTTTCATATACTTGAAATACTTTATCATAATGATGCAGAACTTTGCTGGAACATTGAGAAATCTGGCTTGAACCTGACCTGTGCTGGCAGCAGATTGCAGCTTGCAGCAGCCCACATGAAATGAGCTGAAAATCTCTGTTTGCTTCCAAGTGAACGAGAGCTGCTTTGGAGAACTCTACCCCAGATAACCCCCAAACTGACAGCCTGGGAAGGAAATGAATGAACATGGATGCTGAGTCACTTTTCACTTTCTTTGCTGTGAACAGGTAACAAATCCAAAGAAACCCATTTGGATAGTCAGCAGAAAAACTTGTGAAAATACCCCTCCTTCTCTCATGCCCTCCTCCTCCTCTCCCCAACGCACAAACTGTTACTGGTGTGATGGGGGAAACACTGGAAGCTTGGACTTTTGGACCCAGGGACAGAGCACTTTCCTTTGCAAGGCAGCTAAATGAAACCCTGCAGGAGCCAAGAACTGGTATGCACTCATCATCCACAGCCAGCAGTGCTTGGGGCCCCATCTGCTCGGAATAGGCACCTGGAGACCAAAGGTACCTCGGAGCCAAGGCTGGAAGAAGTCTGCAGCCTGACAGAAGAAAGGGAAGAATTTGGTTGGGATGTGTACTATGGCTTTCCTGGGAGTCTGTGGCTTTCAGTCAGAGGGCAGGAGGGCAGAGAGTGAAGTGCAGGAGCTGGAGCAGCCCACCCTGTGTGGCAGCAGGAGGAGGGCTGGTGCAGCAGAGAAGCCTGCCTGCGCACACACACAAGGCTGGGCTGTCAGCTGCCTCATGCTAACAGGGTTTATTCTTGGGTAGTATCCAGAAGTTTGAATAAAGCAAAGTTAAAAAAAAACATTTAATAAATACCAGTGGTAAACACTGTGCTCTTCTAGAATGTGTTCTGGATTTTAAGCTTTTTTGGTTGAAAATTGAAATTTGCTTTCCTTCTTTGGTCAAGTTTATTAAACTAACTTATTACTTTTTCCTTCTGAAATCACTTTAGAGATTCTGTTAATTCTAGAGAATATGAAAACTGAGAAAACTCCTTAGAAGTAAGAAAAGAAAATTTATGAAACAGTGTTCCAATTAGCAATAAGGTTGCTTATTGCAGGGCACCAGGATCTCTTAAAACCCCAACAGCCTCTTTTTCAAAATGAAAAGATTTAAAGCTGGGTAACAGTATGTTGGTTTTCCCCTTTCTGCCCTTCAGGTCTTTTTGGAACCACATTTGTAAGGATAAAGAAGTATTTTCTTTCAGTACTTTTAACAGTCTGATGTTTTATCTGAATTGGAAATTGCATTTCATCCCTGTCTTCTTTTTTTCCTCCCAGTCTTTACTGTGGCTGCATCTGCTGAAACTGGGGGTGTAAGAGAGGGAGAAGTGTGATTTACACTGGTGGAGCTTACTGCTGAACTCACTGGTGTTGTGTGAGGTAAAGCTAAGCATATATATTTGCCTGATGATTGGGATGGAGTATGAGTATGTGCCTCAAGACT
Organism: Emberiza elegans; assembly: GCA_024865655.1. Classification (NCBI taxonomy): domain Eukaryota; kingdom Metazoa; phylum Chordata; class Aves; order Passeriformes; family Fringillidae; genus Emberiza; species Emberiza elegans. The sequence continues at coordinate 17,300,395 of JALJVW010002597.1, read as the reverse complement.
GGGATTTTTCCATTAGCCATTTAGGTCTGCTGATGTTTTGTATCAGTAGATCATCCTATATTCAATTTTTGTTTGGTTGGCTTTGATTTTTGTTTTGATCCCCGCCCCCCCTTCCCGAATTTAAAACTTCTTTATATATCAATCTGACAAATACAATTTTTCTACCTGACTATCTACATGGAGTTTTACTTTCATTTTTTCATTTTTCCCTGATGCTTCTGTTTCAAGTATTTGATTGTGGTTTTTTTTTTTCACTTCTGTTCTTCATTTTTGTTCTATTTTTAAATCCTCTCATTTAGGTTTCATTCTAACTATTCCAACAGTAATACCTCACAGATCTTTTTCTTCCCAGTGCATAGTTCCATCAGTTTTTCTCAGCAGATAGCACATATGCTCTCTCCAGCTTCCAGAAATTAGCACTTTTATTCTTGATTTCCAAGTGACAATATAAGTGATTAATTCCGTGCAATTATTTGTGATCACAAAGTTGACTAAAAAAAGGGCTCTTAGAAGCTAGATTTGTCTGTGAAACTTTATGCTTAATATAAACCCAACTCTTATCTGCTGCAATCCACCAGGCTATTGAAAGATGTGGGGAGGATGGAGAAAAGGATTTGCTAATGGTTCTCTTCAAAACAAAAGATATCCTTCCAGCCACTGAATTGCTGCTAATGGCACTGGCCCCTTCAAAACCAACCACACCTTAAGCAGATAAGATGCCAGGCCAGGAGCTTTGTGTGATCTGTGATTGTGGAGGTCCCCCCACCTCCAACTCCTTTCTAATTCTGATATTACTGAAGATTGTCTCTACTGAGAAAAAGACATGGGTATTTATTTCTTTCAAAGCCTCAAATCAGACATTCTCCTCTGTGTTTCTCATTTCTCAAATCTATAGGGAAGCCAATAGCTCTAGGCTGATAACTTTATGCATTTATATTTTATGTCAATGAATATAGGTTGGAAAGTGATAAAAACAGAGCTCTGAAAATCAGCTTCTTGCTTCTGCTACCGAATGCAAGTAATTCACAAAGACAAAAAACCTCTTTTAGTCCTTTCTGGGACTGTGCTGTATTTACTGAGGAGCTCTTCAGTCACTCTGGGAATGGGACTTCTGAAAATATACTAAAAAATTGGCTGCTAGAGTTGTTTAGGAGAACAAGAGGTTCTCAGACTTCTGAAATTTTAGATTAGAAGGATCATGTGTATCTCCATGGCTACCAGATCAGTTCATGAGCATCCTGGCAGGTTTCTGGCAGCCATTTTGGAAGGTCTCATAGATAAACTGCTTAATGAAAATACTACTGTGGCCATGCAGGCTTGCTGGGGAGACCAAGAGAGGTTGGACCAAATGACCCCATCTGTGGTCCCTTCCAACCTTAACCACTCTGAAGGCTGTAAATATTTGACCAGGAGTTAGAAGGGAGAACATGTTACTGCACCACCTTGTTATTTGATCCTGTTAGACTTGCTGCTGGTGTCAGGGCTAGAGATCAACAGTGTGGTCAGTTTAGTGTCTTGAGATCTGGTGGTCCTGGGTCTGGCTATGGTTCTGTGAAACCTCGACTTCTAGCATGCAGTATTTCACTATGGGAGGAGGAAAAGTGGTGGTGCCCCTGAAGGGAAGGCTTCAAGTATTGTGTCTGCTTCCAGAAGCATCTTTGGATGTTTAAAGAGGCACACAGGACACAAAAGGAGAATCCTCTTTAGAAGGCTCAGCACTTAGGTATGCCATCTGTACCTTCAACAACACATCTTGGGTGCTCCACCTGCACATAAAAGACAAACTGCTTGCAAAGGGGATGGGGAGAGAGAAGCAAACACTATCTTGAAGATGTCTTAAAACACCTAACACTGATACTCAGCTTACAAGCAACAGAAATATGATACAACACTTTTCCGGGGCATCCTGAGGTCTTGAAGGCTGGTTCTTAATCTGGTCAACAGCTGCACATGAACATTCACTTACATGTCTTGGTCTTTGACCAATGGAAGTTAAAATACTTATCCAGGCTCCCAGTTGAAGTCTGGTAACAGAGAACCCACACTTACTAATTTCAATGGCAGACTGTCTCTAGTTTAGCTACAGTGGTTTAAGATTTTACTGTCCCAGCAGCTGCACTGTTTGAGAAGTGACAAAATGGGATGTGTGACCACTCCCCGGGCGACAGCTATCTTTATCAATTTAAATTATTAAATATGCTGTGCTGTGTTGAACAGCCAAGGTGAGAGGAAAGGAGATGAAGGAGACATACCAGGACATCCATACCCACTGTTACTGGGTTCTTCCATTACAGAGTGAGAGATGTGAGCTGGTAGTGGAAGGTAGGGTCACTAAGAGACATTATTGCCTCAAACCACTGCAGCAAGGTTTGGTCTTCAGGCTTCCAGAATTTGTGATTTAGTTAAAAAATGGACTCTGTCTGGTTGAGTTAATCTGAACTGACAGTAACTCCAGATTTTAGGTGTTACTGATATATACAGCAATGCCAATAAAAACTGTTGTATCATGCAAGTATATATAAACCAGATAAAAACTGTGTTCTGTTTTAATATATATTTCAATAAGCAATTAGAAAAAAAAATATCTTGCACTGCAAATGGTACCACTTTTAGGTTTATTTCCATAGCCATCCTGCTCCTGAGGGTAAACCATGGTGCTAATGAAATAGAACTGGGAAGAGTTTATCTATCTAGGGTTAACAGATACAGAGTTTCAGATGGATTATCAAACTTGTATTTCTACTTTGGAAAGTTCAGTTAGCAGGTAAAACTTACATATATATAAAGTAGTCCATTTTTACTATCCTGTGTAGTCTTAGACATAACTTCCTTAAGTGAGGAGGTCATTGATCACAGCTTTCCTATGCTTTAAATCTTCACATGTTGGAATAATCTTATTCACTGACCTGTGTGTGATCAGTGTGCCTGACAAGCAACTGTCTCATCAGCAGCCACGGCTTAAGCAGTTGTTGCTCCCTACATTACGCTGTGCATGTCTTTATGGGGCTATTCAGCAAATGAGAACTCATCTCACACAGTAATAACCCCTTAGTACTTTGTGGCCAGTTTGTATTTCCTGGGTTATTTTCCAGATTTTTTGTCATTTCCCTGGTGTGGTTCACTGCATGGTTTCATAAATTCTTAAATGATATAGCTCTGAATGTCCACACCAAAGACAATTTAAATGGCTTTATCAGGATGCTTAAATGCCTCTTCCTGTTAAGTTTCCTTTATTTGCAGCTATCTGAGGTGTCTGTTAGCATCAGTTTAGCACTTAGCACGTTGCAGTTTTCCCTGCTCCTTAGGGCTCTGCATGTGATAGCTGCTTGTCTTTTAGCCCCCCAAGGCTAATGTCCTTACCATGTTTTCCTTTGCAAACACCCGCCTCTACCTTGCTGCTCCCACCTAGCCATTTCACTCCAACAATTCAAATGAGGTAACATAATAAAGCTACAGTTATTTGGAAATGACGACCAATGCACTCTGTTGAAGGGATGCAGTTTCTTTTCAGAGTTGAAAAAGGGATTATATGTCCAAAACCACTGTGTTGTTGTTCTGGGGTATTTTTATCCTCTCAGCTCTGTCAGCTAGTCTAATAAACGATGATGTTTCTTTTTCCAAGACCTGCTTTTGCTTCCTTGGTGGACCTTTATGTGAATGGAGCATGACTGGAACATATTTCAGCAGCCATCAGAGTTGGGAGAAGGCAAAGCCAGTGATGGAACACAGGCCCCTTCTTGGAGATTGCACCGAAAGTGTCAGGCTGCTCCTCGGTGGCAGGTCTGTGTTTCCTCAGCCCCGGGCAGTTGTTCTTACACTCTCTTTCTGCTACACTAGCCCAGCTCACAACCTGGTAACCACAACCACAAAACAAAAGTATTTTCTAGCCGAATCAGTTTTCTCCTCAGATCCTTTCATGGCTGTTCCTTGGGTCATGGCAGAGAGGATGATACAAAAGGAGGTGATGCCTCTGCTTGTCCTGTTGTCCTGGCACAGTGACACAAAAACTCATCAATCCAAATATTTGTTATTGCTCTTAGTTTGAGTTACTGTGTCTAAATGGGTGCAGTAGACAAACACTTCCTATTTCTAGATTTATGCCATATCTAAATAGTTGCACTGGCAAAATTTACAAGTGGAGGAGTGGTTTTGATAGCTTATTTTCTCAGCTCCCTGGAATGAAGAACATAGCAAAATGTCAACTCTTTCTGGTAAAATTGGCTGAACTTCAGCTTTTGACAGTCTAACAGGCTATTGTGGTATGAATATTTTACATTTATAGCCAACATGCAAAGTCTCTGAGCACAGATTAGATTTTCATTAATACAGCTATATATCTTCTTGCACAGTGCATCAAAGTTCCCTATCCCTCATGAGAGAATCAAATAGGAATTCAATTTCTTTCTTATTCTGAAAGTATAGAAAATATTTCTGGGATGTGTCTTAGTTCTGTTTCTTTTCCCCCCTCTTAAAATAACAAAGTATTTTAAAATATTTTTATTTCAAAGCAACTTTCATTTTACAATAGTTCAGTATGTATAGGAAGTCTACAAAACATACTCTGTGCAGTATCTCTAGTTAGATCAGAGTTAACTTTATTTAAATATGGAAATACATTTGATATCTGCAAAGTTAAAGCTTATATTTAAGTTATAAATGAAATTCATGAACCGGGAAAAACAAGCTAGCCATGCAATTAGTCTTTTGAATAAAAAACCACTGAGATGAATGAGAATTAAGATGGTGCTTATGCTGTAACACTAGGCTTAATCCTGTGCCATTTGTATTAGTGGAGATGAATAAATTGTGAATTAAGATCAATCCCCCAGACCTTAACTTTATTCCCACTGAAATTCTGAAGTTAACCTGAGCAGGAAGTGGGGTCAGACTTGTAAAGTAAAATCCTGAATATGGTAACAGGACTTGTTATGGAAGATGATTTTCTCCCTTACTATCCTACTGCAGATTTAAAAGGATAGTGTTACATCAGTTATCCAAACATTGTCTTCAGAAGCAGATGGCCTAAATTTTTTTTTTTAATAAATGAAGATTTGAATTCTGAAGAAAGTAGAATAATCACAAGTGCTTAGATTTTCTATACTGAGGTTCATTTTAATTTTGATTATTACTAACTTAGTGAGTACAGCAACATTTTCATGCCCAAATAATCTTTACAGGTTATAGAAAAGGAAGTAGTTGTGCTACTCATGAGCTAGGAAGATTTTTTAAGTATTAAAAAGTACTGTATCATGCCTCAACTGATTAAGGGCCATATATGATCATTCAGATGTATAACCTTTAGTTCCTTCTCTCATCCCAAGTTTAACTACTTCCATGTCATGGTTGACATCTTTGTAAAATGCACTTTGGGCTTATTTATCTCTGCTATGGCCTTTATACTCTTAAATTGCATATTATGATATAGCAAACAACAAAGTAAAAGCTATTTTTTAAAGGTTAGCTCCACAATATTGGTAACATGAATATAATTCCATCATTCAGTCATTCAATTACAAGTCACATTCAATTACAATTGTCCAAATGTCAGTCTGAAACCTTGGATTTGTGTTTTCCTCACAAATCTCTATTTTTAAATAGCTTCTAGATAACCACATTGTCAGGGCGGCTCCCTTAAATATTAAATAATTGCCAAGTAATCTTTTGCTTTTTCTAAGATCAGCAAAATGAACTTTCTGGGCCATGTCAAAACCTGTCTCTTTGAGTATCCTTTCTTCTAATGAGGCCTAAAGCAGGTGCTCAGTGGAGAACCATACAAATTACTACCTTAAATACTCTGAGCCTCCTACCAATGGTTTGTGATTCAAAGATCTCCTGAGCCAGGGATATGATAAAGTATTTCCATGTCTTCAGTACCACTCACAGGTTTTTCTTCTTTTCTTCCTAAGTGTGAAAAGTCAGTGATTTGATAGTATGTTATTGGGAATTTTTTTGGCATGGGATTAAAACATGGAAAGAACTTTCTCAAAAGAGCAGAGAAAGAACAGAGAAGTGAAGAATGGAGTTTTAACAGCACTGATGTTCCCAACGTCATTGCTTTTGATTCTTGTGAGAGCAATTCCACTGGCATTTTCTCGGTACTCCAGAAATCCCTCATTTTCAAATTTCAGGCTGCTGGCTGACACATTCTAGGCTCCAGAGGAAGGTCTTGGAGATGGAATGTCTTCATCTGAGGAAGCAGGCTCTCTTTGCCCTTTTTCAAGGGGCTCTTGAGCTTGGCTCAGCTTTCAGTGGCGAGCCCCTGCTGCCTGTGGAGCACGGGGAGAAGTACTCATGGCAACCCATGTTGCTAGGCAGATGGATGATTGTGTTTTGTTCCTGCTGCCGTGTTCTTGGGGATCCTGGCTTCACTTCCAGATATAATTAATGGTAATAAAGTCTGAAGGTTAAAATATATGGATCTCTAGGGCCATTTCTGTGCCTGGGTGGGATGGGGAACAGTATCCTGGCACTTACACATAAAAGAAAGAGCTTTTTTCTGGTGCAGCTCTTTAGGCATAGTCCCAGAGGCCAAGTACTGCCAGCAGCTCCTTGACATTGAAGAATATTGCTGCAGTAAAGAAATGCTTCCTTTTTCCTAGCAACTCATTTTTAATCTATGTTCAGTCACTTTTCCTCAAATGCAGCTTTGTTAAAGCAGGACAGGAGAAGCTAAAGATCCATAGGATAGTAGCTGTAAATGAGGTAAGAGATACTTGCCAGGACAGTTCCAAAGCCATCCCAGAGACTGGGAGGGGTTTAAGATGCTGCTATCATCAGCAGCCTTCAAACTTGATTTTCCCCTTTCTTCCTTCAGTGTTTTACTTATGGATTCAGACAGCCACTGAGCTTTTTCCCTACAAAAGAACATCTCACCCTTCCTGCCTTCCCCTCTACTTCTTCCTCTCTTCTAATTGCAGGGTCCAACTTCCTGGATGTGCTGATTGAGATGCTTGTCAGATACTTTTCTGAGTTTCTTAATAGGGCAGAACACTATTCACTTCTTGATGGATTATATTTTTACTACCTCTGTGACTCATATTTGCTCTCAGTGAATGGCAGCGCCAGCACAAGGTAGAAGGAAGGTGTGCAGCCAGCAGGAGGGAAGGGAGGGAAGGAAGGAGAAGACTTGGATCTTCCCCTTTCAGCACTGGTGAACTCCATATGTGTCAAGGAATCATACACTGACATTTTATTTAAGAGGTCCGATTTTGGGCTTCTAGGTTTATTATTTATATTAAAAACTAAGCAAATTTATGCACTTTTATGTATAATTTATGTACTTTTTGCTGTTCTGTAGGTGAGAACAGGAAGAATTATTTTTTTGAAAGAAAGCAAAATTATGACAGGTAAGGCTAATCCAAATATACCAGCAGCCTGGAAGAGGTCAGTGGTAGAGGAAATAATGGAGGGCATGCCTGTACGTCTGTCTCTGCCCACTCTGTTAGGCTTCTCTTCATCTTCTCCAAGCACAGGATCAAAGCCTGCTGTTACAAAGAGAACAAGCCAGAGAAGAAGCTGTCTTCCCCTCCTACACATGAAGGAAAGAGGTAGCTGCTCTCAAGTTCTCAAGTGTAATTTACCTAAATTCTGTAGGGAAAGATACAGTATAGGCAAGGAACAACAGAGTCTTTTTCTCATTTTTATCTGGTTACTGTGTAACATTTGGTGAACAGCTAATGTTTAGATAATACTCTGTTTTGAAGAGTCTGTTTCTGAGTCACTGAAATCAGCTGCTGATCCCAGAGGAAGAGTGGAAAGAAGGTACACTTGGGTCATTCATGTCACACTGGTGAAAAAGGGTACAGTGACATGGAAATGCCTGCTAAACAGCACAGCTGTACCCCTTTCTCTGCAGAGGAGCTATTGGTAAGAGCCCTGCCACAAAATCACAGTTATCTACTTACTTTCTCTGTGAAGAATAAATGAATAGGCTTCTTTGTGCCTTCAATTATATAGTCCCCAAGGACCCACAGAGAGAGTCCTATAGTGAAGGTCTTTGGAAATGTTTGGAGCACAGATGTGTTGAGATGCTTGCAGTCCCAAAGCCATGGGGGCACACAGCTTTGTAGGATGTTATTATACCTCCTTGAACGTCTCTCTCTTACATCACTTCTCCCAGTTTAGACCTGTTTTTTATTGCTGAATAACATTTCTGAGCATATGCACAGAAAATATGCAAAATGTGTGATAGGACCCTGATAGCTGAGAGGAAATGTATGTGATGAAATAAGGAGTGGAGGTAAGGGAACCTTATGTCTATGAGACTTCAGTGGATTCACGCTTTATATCAAGGATGCTGGATTCTTTTATAATTTTCCTGAGATATCTTCTGACATTTTTAAAATGAAAAATCACAATTTTAAAAGGGTACGTTCTCTTCAGAGGAGCTCTGTAAAGATCTTGCATGCAGCAGCTGATATTTCAAGCTGTTGAATTAGTAGTTCTGGGTTTCCTTTTGTACTTGTCTGTGCCAAAATGTGATTAGTTGTTTCAGCCCACTCATACCCTTGGTTTGAGGTATCTGTGCATTAAGTTAAAAGGGAAACAGCTATATGGTTCAGGTCCATCTATCAGGTATTTGATCTGCATTATAATTGTTAACATTTTTTTCCTGCACAGATTTTTCAAGATACATTGCCAGGAAATTTTAAAGCAGTGAGTTCTCATTTTGAAGTGCTTTCTCATTCGGTATTTTGTTCTGCTCCTGGAGACAGGCAAGACACCAAAGCTTAATGTGTTAGGAATTGGGAGAATAAGGATACTTGGCTGCAAGCTGCTGGAAGCAAAAGGAAACTCCAGGCTAGAATGGACAATGCAAGTGAAGCACTTTGATTTACAGTAATTGTCCCGAGTGGAATCTCAACAGCACAGGCGGGACAGTGCAAAATGCTGTTTGCTGAAATTTGTATGAACTCGGAGTCAGTGAAGATTCTGTAGCTAGGCTAAAGTTATCAAACCTTGTTTTTGTTTGTATCTAAAAACCTTGTTTTTGTTTGTATCTAACAAGTTTGATATGAACATCCAGGATTTGAGCAAGGCCTTTATATACTCACAACACCACATTCCCCAAGGAGCAGTTCTAGCAGCTCACAAGGGCCAGAGCCAGCGGCTACTGTAGATGTTGCAGTGTAAATGACATCTCATAGCTGTGGTACACTTCACAATTTCCCCTTCCTTCATCAGCGTTTACACACTGCTTTTCTTACCATCTCTCTTGGAGGACACAAAGATTTGGAGGAAAGCCAAAGTCCTGGAGAAATTGCTGGGAAGATGTTAGAGGTGGATGTCCAAGAGGAATTACTGTCTTATCATGTCACAGTTGCAGTGACTCACTTCCTTTCAAAATCTACTATGAACATGCAATAATCTCAATAAATAGGCACAATACCCAATACTTGTATTTATTTTAAAACTAACAGTTGTTTATATTTTGGGCATGGATTTGTCATGAAAACCCAAATAACTAGAACAGGATTTTATTAAGATTTTTTCAGGAATATGTAGTAAATACTTTGAATTAGTGTGGCATTTGTAGAAGAGCTATAAGTGTCCTATGATGAATGATCTGGAAAACAATATAAGAAATCTAATGCTGGGCACAGTATTCAAGGACATGAAATTCTGCATTTGGGGTGGGGGAGGGAAGAGGTAAGAGAGGTCCATCCTTGCCAAAACAATGTATTTTGCACTTTTCTTCAGCTTCAAACATGTGACTGACCCACCACCGTAGACCTAAAATCAGGAAAGACAAGTTTTCTGTGTGGAGGACTTAAGGGAATAAGATATAAGACCCCTATAAGACTGAAAGATAAAGTTTTTTTCTTCTGCTGCTGCATCCTCTACATTCGTCTGCCATGTTATTCTCACCAAAATTTCTGTTAGCAATTTGAGGGGAAACAAATCTGTACTCCTGTAGTCAAACATGTGGTTTGAAATATTTTGTTACTTTAATAAACTGCTCAAGTCAGTAGATAACCTTTCAGAGGGATCAGCTTTGTTAGAGAGCATAATCAGCTGTTTTCCCAACAAAATATAGATGTATTCTCTTGGGTATCTATTACAACCTCTTTACTCTCAGCCATGTTCAATAAAAAATGCAAAAATAAGTGGCTGAAAGACAAATAGCAAATGTTAAAATGTTCTATAGAAGTGATTTTTTTTTAAATCAAAGAAGCCCTGTTTGTGCTCCATGTTTTTTTCTAAATTTCAGGCTTCCATGAATACTGAGAACAACATTAACTGTTTGAGAGGTGGAATTGAGTGTGTGAGGAGTCATCCACCCGGGCTTTGCAAAACTGAACATCTGACAAACAAGCACCTGCTGTAGTGAGGACAAGGTTTTAGCTCTAGGAATTTCATAAATATTTATTTTCTAGGAATATATGGTTGCATCTTGCCAGAATATTAATATTTGTATTTTTTTCTACTTTCACAGTTGTTTTAGAGTCAGAAGACCCAAGGCATCGCAAGCCTGTCTGCTAAAACTCACAGCTAAATTTAAACTGCACAGTTTTATTTAATATCACTAAGACAGAATATTTTAGCTGTTTTGGTGTGATGGCATTTAGAATAAAATGTCCTTTCACTTTCTAAAGCTCAGACACATGTAAATCTCCGCAATTGCTGGGGAAAGCTGTATTTTTAAGAGACACTGAGTCCTTTGCAGCGGCAGGCTGAAGGGTTCACTCGATGGCTGCCTGGAAGGGCGGAGGGGTGCAGTGGGAGCCCTACGAGGGGCTCGGACACCCCGAGCCCGGCGGGGAGCGACGCCCGACCCCCGGCGCTGTGAGGACAGGGCCCGAGCAGGCCCGTCGTCATGGCGACAGCGCGGCGCTGCGGCCATGGCGGAGAAGGAGGAGAAGGGCGAGGGTAAGGCCGGGGCCTGGGCTGCCCCCGACTCCGGCGCGGTGTGCGGACGGGCCGGGGGCCGGGCCGGGGGCCGGACGCCGCCGAGTGACGCCCGCCCGCCTCAGGCCTCGGGCGGCGGGAGGGGCGGCGGCGGCGCGGGCAGCCTGGGCCGGGGCTGGTGCCGGGACTGAGGCGCACGGACACGCACCGGGGGACACAGACACACATTTATACATACTGAAGTGCATACATACATACTTATACATACATATATATATATACACACACAGGTGCGTTTTTGTGTGCTTGTGTGTGTGTATTGCAGTCTTCGACATCCTCTCGACGGGAAGACACTGACATCTTTCCTTTGGTGCCCAGTGACAAGACCCGAGGGAATGGCCTGAAGTTGTGCTGAGGCAGGTTTAGGTTGTGTATCAGGAGAAGGTTATTCATCCAGAGGGTGCCTGGGCACTGGAACAGCTGCCCAGGGAAAAGTGGTCACAGCACAGCCTGGCAGAGCTCAAGAAGTGTTGGGACAGTGCTCTCAGGCACATGGTGTGATCCTGTGCAGGGCCAGGAGTCGCACTCAGTGATCCTTGTCATCCCTTCCTGCTCAGCTCATTCTGTGATTTTAGATATGTACGTGCACATATCTGTTCGTGCACATTGTGCGGGATGTGTGTATGTAGGTGTGTGTATATGAAAGCACACACGCGTGCATATTTACACAAACAGAAATACACCCACTGACCGCCCGTCCCCTTCACTGTGGCCACACTGCTGCCTCTACCTCAGGGCAGGGGCTGCTCTGCAGCACTCCTTGCCACAGGGGCTGCCACCAGCTGCCTGGTGGTGCTGCCACCACACAGGGTGCGCCCAGGCTGGATGGTGACAAGGCTGACCCCCTGTCATGGCATGGGGTGGTTGCCAAGACAGCTGGGATGGCTGATTGTGGCCCCTCGCAGTCGTTTCTGGATGCATTGGTCTCTCTCTGCCAGAAAAAAAAAGTAATCTGTGCTGCCGATAGCACCATGGCTTATTTTTAGAGGCCACTGTGTTCTACTTTATGGAGTGTTGCCGGAAATTCTATTTTATAGGCTAGAGGTAATTCCTTCTTCAAGGATATTCCCGTATCATTTAAAGGAAAACATATTTTCTGTAAAGCCCACAATATTGTGACTTCAGAAATCCACCATTTCTGTAACTTGTGTGTTGCAATAATTTGCAAAGTCTGAACATTGTAATTGAAATAATGTAATCAATGGATTATTTAATATTTTTTCAGAAACAATGTATGCTGCAGAAAAGTCTTGTCTAAGTCATTGCTGTGGATGCTGCTAAATGACTAATTTGATTTTTGTAGAAGTATTTCTAGCTGCACTTTGCAACAGATATCTTGAAGAAATTAAACAGTAAGACATGTAGCTTCCTTGAGGAGTGCTCTTAAAGTGCTTGTTTTTTTTTTTATATTGGTTTTAATTTTTGTTTAGTCTTGTGGAAGCCTATCTTTTGCATCTTTCTAGTGGTGCAAATGAAGCTGAGGCACAGTACTAGCAGAGGTGAGTAGATATGATAGGATAATAGCCTAGAAGTCTGCTGAACTAACGAGATGAGGAAAATAGTATTGGGAAGCCTTGCTCCATGTATTTTGGGTACCCATATGAATAATATTGAGATTTTGTGCTGTTTTGTCAAGCCATAGCCAGAAACTCTTGGAGAAGGAAGGTCATGGGGTTTTGATTGCTTGATTAAAGACTTTTAAGGCCTTTTTTTTGTAGTTTCAAAATGAGAATACTTTTAAAGAAGTTTAATTATTGTATTACTAAAGGCAGACTCTCTTGGGGTTTTTTTATGCTTCATATTTTTAAACATCCTATAAAACACTATTCCCAGCAGAGTTTTAGATGTCATCTTCTAGAGGAGAGCAGTAGTGTCATCCTAAACGACCTTGACCCATAAACTCCATCTCTGGCCCGACCAGTGGATCATGGGAAGTGACATGCTGGACTTTAGTTTCTTATCTGTAGGATGAAGACAATAACTCGTGTCACTGGGACTGTAACTTCTGTCACTCTGGAGAATCCCAGCCTGCTATTAGGCAAACCAGTTGTTTATTGCCTTATAAAGGTGCCTCATTACTGTACACATGGCTGAGGACAGCTACCAGTCAGTGTCTCATTAACAGAGGCAATCCCTTAGGATTAAGTCACTTGCACCACTTCAGAGTTGCTATTAGCCTTCCTGCTGATAGCAGTTAGAGGGTTAATTAGGATTCCCTGATTCTGTATTCACACATCCATTGTGCCTCCCTCCAGCACAGTACTCCACATCTATGCAAGCTGCAGGTTTAACTTTATTATGCTTCAAAGTAATACCATTAGTTGTATTGTCAAATAATTAGTCCTTAGGGTATTCCTCTCCTCGGTGCTTTGCAGAACTGCAATTCCACCAGCTTTCCTGGAAAGGTTTCCCTTAGGCCCTATTATTTCCAAGTTCATCTTCTTCGAAGTTGAAGTGCCTGCTTAAATGTTTTACTGATATACATGATGTACACAAGGAAAAACAGTGGGAGACCAAATCCTGCTACCTCTTGTACATGTTACTCACATGAGTATTACCCTCCAGCTTATGCAAATGTTGCAAATAAAATCTTGTATGTGCATAAGTGTTATGGGACCATGCCCATACTGTATGTAGCTACATGTTTTATGTCTGAATTTTTATCCCTATATTTGTGCTTTCAACAATGTTTAATGTTTTTTCTTCACACCTATCTGATTACGCTAGAATATTTGTTTAATCTTTCCCTTTTGTACATTTGTCCCTACCTTCCCTCCTATCATTTGGTTTCTTTCCCCTTTTCTGCTACTTAATTCAGTCTGTCTGTTCTTCCATTTGCTCTCAGATACTGTCTTTGTAATTTGACATAACGTGTCAGATTTTCTAAGTTTTAATACCTCTGATCTCAATACTGATGTTGCTGGAACCTGAAAGCAAAATGTCAGACTGATAGTGCCTCAAGTACAACTAGACTGAAGACAAATTATTCTCCATCTGGGATTTAAGAAATCACATGAAAGTACATGAAGGAGAAAACGCTTCAGTATTCCTGTATCATTATGGAAATGTTATGTAATTGATCAGTATTAGAGTTTTTCAAAGACCATATTCTTTGTGCCAGATAGGGCATATTTAAAATGCCATTAATAAGTCATGAATTTTAATCCAAAGGGAAGTATATTGAATAGTCTGAGCTGCTACTTCACCCACTTACACTTGTATGGAACCAAATACCTGGTTGAGGATAACAGGTGTCCCCAAACAGTTGCTTGATTCTGCTGTGAAGACCTATGGGGAGTAACAGTTCTGCAAGGATGGTTTTCTCTGGTAAATGATTAGTAATTGTTCTAGGTAGCAATTTGTAATCAGGCCTCACAAAACCTCTTTGTGCCATGGATGAAGACACACCGTCATGTGGATCTTGGGAAAGAGTTTTCACTCCTATTTTAGTATGTAAATACAGTAACAGTGTGTTCAGTCATACATACATGTCTGCTCTTTGCCTGGCCCAGTTTGCTGCCTGGCATACTGGTGAAATCAGAGATACTGGAGGTAACATTTGGGGAGAGCTAGTTGCGCATTTAACCACTCCCTCTTTCAAACCAGCAGAGTTACACCTGTATCACCTGCCCTGCTGAACCTTCTCGTGCCTGGAAGGAGGATCTAAACCTTTCCTGTCCACATCACCTCACCGGGCTTTGCCTGCTTTTTGTATTGCTAGAGATACTGAAAATGTGCTATCACTGCTCATTCTCTTTTAATGCTTTGAGTCAAAGCTGAGAGAGCCTTGTAGCTGCTGTGAGCACTGTAGGCAGTCATAACCATTAATTCTGCTTGGAGCACTCTTAATTAACATGAAAGTTTCAAACCCGACACAGAAAAGCACTTAAGCTGTGCACGACTTAGGGGAATCCCACTGAAAGGGATGATGCACATGATGTTGAAGCATGTGAGTTCTTTTAAGAGCTTCTTATACTGATGATTTCAAAATGTATTTTTGAGAGTTTCACAAATGAGCACCAGCATTTCAAAGGTACAAAAGCTCTGAATTAAACACAATAAATCTTCAGGCTAAAGTAGTCCATCAGACAAATTATCTCTAGTTTAAAAAGTGGCAGTGTTTAATTTATGGGGAAAAAATACAAAATTAGTATGAGCTGTTAAAAATAAGTAGCTTTCATAGGGCTCAAGCAAGAAGTATTTCAGCTCTAGAAGAAAATCTGAATGTATGAAATTACTTAGGAAATCAGTGTGCAGTTTTATCACAGTGGAATTTATAGATGAACACTTTAAATTTTTTTATATCCTCTTGTTGACATTGCTGTAAAAAATTACATGAGAAGAAAAGTTTATAGTCTTTATTAGACTGTAATGCACCCTGACATGCACTCTGACATCAATCTGATTTATGTTATAATATTTGTACTTACTTGAGAATGAAACAAAAAATAAACTATGTCAATCTCCCATGACAAACCCAGGTTGTAGATCTGAACCTGTTGGCTATACTCCCACAGCAGAAATTGATCTCAAATGGATGTAGAATAGGTAATTGCAGATTGACAGGTTTCTTGTTTCCCTGGTGCATAAAATGGCAGAAATGTTTCAGTTTGGCTCTACTTCTAGCTGATTTAGTGCATAAAAAATTGGATGGTGTGCAAAGAAAGGCTTTAAACTTTTTTGTCTTTTCAACAATGCCAACCAGTGAGCTTGAGAACTCCCACAAATTATCTTTCCAACAATAGTTAACATGTTATTAAGAATTTCCATGTCTACATACTAATTACTCTGAGATCTGAGGGGATGGGAGGTTTTTTCCAGCTTAGCAGTACCTGTACTTTGTGTGAACAGATACTGCTTTGTTGCTATTGGCAATAAAATGTGTTGGGCAAAAGATTGTGGAAGGAAAATGGTTTTTTGGATAACAGAAATGTGACATGAACCTGTTGTCAGAGCCAGTGTTTAGTCCCCAGCAGCGAGGTGGCCATGCAGACAGGGGTGTTGGTAAAAGCTATTAGCACAGGGAGAAGCTGGAGGTCCCACCCCAACCTCAGGACTGTGTGCTACCTGATGGGTCTCAGCAGTATTTTTATAAATGGCCTTAAATTGTCAATGCCCAACTTAAAGAAAATACAGACTCCCAAATTTTTGGAAATGTATTGTCTTTGCTGTTCAGTGTTGCATAGATGTGGGTAGGATGTGACAGCCTTATGAATATGAGATTGGAAGGGATTTTCTTGAATCCAGCCTAGGGCTGTACAGAGTCATAACCTTCAAAAGCTCTCCAAGTATCACCTTAAAAATGATAAGGATTATTGTGTCGCTGGTGTAAGCTCACGAGAGGTTTTGGTTCTGGATGATCAGGAAAATTAGAAGTGAATTCTGAAGTTCATTTTTGAATAGCTTGTGCACTTCTTTTCCAAGTTTGCTAACTTTTTCCTTTAGCTTAGCCTGCCTGAAATGATGAATGCCAGAAGTGTCTTATTCCCTATTGATGTTAAATGTATATGTCAGTTGTCAGCTGAAATGCTGTTCAAATTCAGAATATTACTCTTAGGTAAACAGAAAGAAAATTGGAGGTTTGTATTCATTCATGGTGTGTAAAGGAAGTGATTTAGCACTGTAAGTGATACTTTCAAGGCAGTGCCTTAAAAGCCAAGCAGCTGCAGCAGCAAACCCCTGTAATTCCTTGCCATTTTTTTTCACTCTAACAGTCTTCCTTTGCTTGGGCAAAGACAGAGTACTGCAGATAGAATTGCAACCACTCTTGAAACTATTTTTTTAAACCCATTTAAGCCACCAAATTGAAGGGTTTCTGATATATTACATAATAACAGCCTGTATTAAGTCATACTTAAACCCCTCATTCTACCATTATGTTGCAGATTCAAAAGAAGAACATTTGCATACTGTTCTGTTCTAGCAGCAGTACTGTGGTATTGCAGTTAAACTTCATAATGTCTAATGTTTAAAATAAATTACTTCTCAGATCCAGTTGATTCTGGTGCCTGGTTCTGGACCACTTGAGCAATCAGTGTGCAGAGGCAGTTTGGGAGGAGTATTCAATTTACGAGATATTTGCTGCTGCCACACATGCAATCAAGTGTGCATTGTCAGTGACAAGTGACGTGGTTCCCTGTTGGGACTGTCCCACCGGGACATCCTTGGCAGAGAGAGCTGCTTTAGTGGGTCCCACAGCAGCGTGTGCATTGCCACATTTTGGTGGAACTTGGTCTGGTGCATATGTGGGTGCCAGAGTTGTCCTTTGCAGCTCTGCCATCTGCTTGTGGGGCCAGCACTGTGCAGGGTGCAGGAGAAATGGAGACAGATGACAGATGCCTTCTGTGACTGCACAGCACAGCAGCAGACCTGTGCTCTGCCAGTGTCACAGCCTATGGAAGCTGCTCTTTTTCAGCTGCAGCTGGAGATACAGCAAGACTCAGCATCACCAGGAGAGCTATATATCCTCACAGGGTAGGTTGCTGTTGGGGATGAAAGAGGATGTAAGTATGGGCTAGACATAGCTCTTTCATTATATCCCAGGTGTGGCTGAGATGAGGGATATAGAAAAAAATGCAATGAGATTACTGTTTTTGCCAGCTCTGAGCTGCCAGAAGAGTGCTGGCTGGTGCAACTGCCAGAGTTGTGATTTCAGGGATGTGTGAGACATTCCTAATGGAGATTTATGCTGAATTTATCTCTGCCTTGTGAAAAGGGACGCTGCATGCAGCTGGTATTGACTTTAAAAAAGTATCACTGTTAATATTTGCAGGATAACTAATGTCAAGCACTGACATTTCTTTCACTTCACTGAAGGAAGGACAACATCATGAAGTATAAAATTATCACTGCAGATTACCTCTGAATCACAGGTGTGCAGAAAGCAATCCAGATCTCTGCATAGAATGGACTTCCTTGCTTTCTTTGGATGATTCTCCAGTCATCACATCACACCACATCACATCATCTGCTTCACATCTCTTCAAGAGAAGATCTTTTGTATTAAAAGGATTTCCCCCATCATTCTACAAGTTAGTGTGACAAAGAATGTTGTTTCACTGCCCTCAGTGTTGGCTGCATGCAATAGCAACTGTTTGGCAACTTGTCTGTGGACACTGGGTAGCAGGAGAGCTTTGCAGGAGTGGACCTGTGCAAATTACCCCAGGTTTTGTGAAGTTAGACTTAGCCCCTAGTTGACTATCTGCAAAATGAGGCTGTGCTTTGCTGGCTGAAATTCAGGTCATAATTGAGACCAATTAGGTCCAATTTGGATACATGATTCTTCTTAAGAGTCCTTATTGCATGCTGCTTCCAAAGTAATAATCTGCAACAGTTGTGAGGCCTGTGAAACAAGCAGTGTGGCTATGTCTGACTGCTTGGGAAGAGAAGACAGGCAGGGCCAGGTCCTGAGAGCTGCAGTGGAACATTTCATGCTATGCCTCTATTGTTGCTTTAAAAATGTTACAGCTACTTCTGGCATAAAATGTTTGACAGCTTATCAAATGAAAATGTGTGTCTCTGTAATCCATGAGTCAGTAGCTTTTTCTGTCCTGTAATACCACTGTAACTTTCCCATTCCAAGGTCTTGAGGCCTGTGTCATCAAACTTCCTTCCAAGAAGTGTAAAAAGGCTAAATGGGCTTGAGGAAAAAAGAATCTGTTTCAACATTTGACCAAATACTAGGGTGAAAAAAGAAGAAACTGGCTTTTCTGCAAGGTCTCTGCAACAACAAATGCAGAAAGTGTGGGCAAGCAGGCTTGTGTGAAATCTGGGAAGAGAGAAATCCTGAGGGCAAGGGTAGGTGCTGCTGTGTTATGAAAGATGCTCAGGAGGACTGCCAAGTGCTTCTACTGTAAGTAATGATGACTCCAGATTCATTCAAGCTCTAAGAGATTATCCCTAATTTTTATTTGTGGTTTGAGCTTACACAGAGCAGCCACTACACACATTCCTTCTATTTCCCAGTGTTATGTATTCTCCAGAGAGTATAGACCATAAGATGTATGTTGCAGTTCATAGCATGACCCTGCACTATTTACAACAGGGGTGAGGTGACAGTGGGTCAGGACACAAGGAATAAGGTGCTTAAGAAGATCAGGTCAGAGCATTAGCTCTCACTGTTGGGTATTTCAGAGCTCAGAAAGATTTTGTACTCATGGTGATAAAAGTCTTTAAGCTGTAGCTACAGGGAAAGGTGCAAGACTGAGCTATGAAGTGACACAGCAAGGTGCTTGTCACTGGGTATGAGCTGTGGTACCCCCAGCAAGGGACCACGGGGCATGGCAGGAGGACCTCAGGTCTGCAGCACCATGGAGCAGGAGCAGAGCAACAGTAAATTGGAGCTGGAGAAGGGCTGGGTATTTGCTTGTGCACTTCCTTGCTGCTTAAATGAGGTAATCACAATAATCTCCCTGCCCAGTGCCATCCTGGCTGGTCAAAACAGAGAGCAGAAAACCTTCATCTGCAGCTGCATGTGTGGGAATCCAACTTGCATTGCATTTTCTGGTGGAAAGGTTCCTGTCCACTATCACCAGCAAGTTAGTGGATGATGACCTCCACTGGAATATTTTCCTTGTAGATATAAAATGAATACTCTGGAATGGTTTAAAAATTACTCATTAGAAAATGTGTCAGAGTGTCTTGCAATTTTAACTGCCAATGGGCCAACTTTTCTGATTTGTTTTTTCTTGGACATGCTGGTAGGTCCAGAACACTTAACCAGCAGGAGAATCTGGAACTGTAGCCAAGTTCTGGCCCCAGCCTACAAACTTTCAAAACCTGGGCTAGCCCATCTCAGCTAGGTGCTGCTATGGACCACTGCTTGGGCTTGTGGCAGCTAAGGAATCCCCACCAGAGTCTGTCTCATCTGAATGGCTTTGACCTGGAACATGATGCATGCAGCATCCCAGATGCATGGTCATATCAATGAGCCAGCCACTGCGCCTCCATTTCTCCTCTTTGGCAGATGTGGATCAAATCACAAATTCATTCTGTGAAGTGCAAGTAGGGATGCCTTCCATATCATCCTACCAAACAAACAAAACCAAAACCAAACCAAACCAAACCAAGTAAACCCTTAAGAAAGAACACCCATGCTGCAAAAAGAAAAAAAAAATCACTGGCTCATCAAACCTCAGTGCTTCAGGTTTGAGAAGACTGAACTCCATCATAGTATAGGCATGTAGTATTCCTTGATCATGTCCTAGGATTGCAGGCTTCTCTGGTGATGCTTCTGAAAAATGATGGTTCAGTATCTATAGCTATATATGCAGATATAGCATGTCTGCACAGATTGCATACAGTAAAACATCAGGGCATATTTTGCTGACCTTTTCCTGGGATACATGAGGTGCATGGATTAATATATACATCTGTGGTGCATCAGTCAGACTAGCTGCCTACAGGGGAATGATTTTTCCCTGTAGTTTAGTTTCCAGGACTGTGTAGATTGAGCTTGCCCTCACCAACAAGGTGCTCAGGAACTGTTTGAGCCGCAGGAAGAAAGGATTTTCTTCCCCTTGCCTGTAGGGCAGGCACATGAAGAGAGCCAAAGATACAGAAAATTGCCCTTGTCCATTCTCATAGGCAAATGCATTACCTGTAGAAAGCCCTGGCAGTGGTTGTACTGGGGCTTCATGCTGACATACTTTGCCACCTGCATCCCCTGGTTTCAAGAAACACAGAATTGAGAAATGCAGACTGAGGACAGAGGAAGCAAACAGGATCCTGGTCAGGACATGGGAGTTAATTTTAATAGAGCAGCTGTTGAAGGTGTTATATCATAATGACTCAGGGCAGACAGGTATGAATGATCAAGGACTGAGGCTGCAGAGTGGTCTCTGTGAACTCCAATGGATCCAGTCTGCCCAGCACACACCAGGGGAAATAATGGCATTTTGCAGGAGCAGCCAGGAGTGGCATCATTAAAGTGGGCTTGATAACCAACAGGAACGTGTACCATGAGGGAAAGAAATATTTTTCCTGGTGATGAACAGTGGTGTGTGATTCAGAAGGGAGAGCAGGATTGTCCACGACTCCAGCACCTTTGGGGAGAGGTAACTGGGACAAGAACTTTGTCAGTGGTGGATATTCCCTTTCACATCAGTGACATTTTAGTATGAGCTGTGTTTAGGGGTAGTGTGAACTATAACACCTTTAAACACCTTTGGAAATTCTAGGTGATGGAAGACGCTGACTATGGCTTCTTTCCCTGCTTGATTTGGCATTCTTCATGTCCTCTTTGTTCTATTTTACAGTGTCAAGTAGTTTAAGATATTTGAGCAACTAGAAGCTTGACTGCTTATCAAGGCAGCAAAAGTTTCTACACTTTGTTTCTCAGTAGTTGAATGAGTTGTTAATTGCCCCGTGAATTTTGTTCCTTTTGGTTCCCACATGTATTGAAACATCTGAATCTGTGGTAGATTAGAATGCTGTGGCATTTAAAATGCCATCTACTGAACAGTCAAAATCCAGAATAATATACAGAATATCTTGTTTCATTAGGTAAATAGTTACTGACTAGCAACTTGTAACTTCAGTAGTGGCTGCCAACTGACTAGCACAAACTAGATGTATTTTACAAATTGATGTATTATTACATTTTTAAATGTCAAGGTTGAAATGCACAGTTGCTTTATAATGCTTTAATGAATATCTATACTTCTAAAGGAAGTAAAGATATTTCCATTGTGCTCCATCTGAACTCTTGGTTTTTTATTGCTATTAGAATTCTATAAAATAATTTCATTTTTGTAGCCAAAACTGGAGTTAAGATAGTGCTTTCTTTTTACATCACTATTTTGCCCACGTTACAATTATCTTATGTAAAGGAAAAATTATCTTATGAAAGGAAAAAATTGTGTTTAATATTTTCCTCTCAGAATATGAAGTAGCTTTTGCAGTTAACTTTTTCCACAGCCTTCATCAAACTGACAGCCTGTATTTTAATATCAGACACCAAATTATTTACCTGATTTTTAAAAAAGTCTATTTGCTGTTGGAAGTTTTTTTTATTGTTGCTCACACTAGCTGCCATAGGGCTGTGCAAAGATAATTCTGATTGCTCCACTTTGAAGGCTCTGTTCTGTCTATCTATTTTTAAATGCAGTCCCTTTATATTTTTTCTCCGTTAGTTTCCATACGGCAGTTACTGTGGTGGAAACAACCAGGTAACTTTTCAGCTCTCACTTGTACTGCCATTACAGGAAGAGGTGTGACAGCAGCATGAGGCAATGCTCTTGGTCCAAGGTTGCTCGCATTCACAATGATGGGTGTGGGATTTGGATTTTGTTGATTCACACTGGTGATGGGCTTTGCTTCTTACCTGGGTACCTCATGGTAAATGCTGTGACAAACATAAGCAATGGGGAGAAATGACCTGGCTAGTTCTCAACAGTTCTGAAAAATGTGAAAGAAAAAGCTTTTACTGTTCTTGGGATTCCATTTTTGCTTCTTTAGGAGTGCTTGAAAGTGACCTCTGTGTAAACCAGTTAAGCTTTTTTTTTTTTTCTTCACACAGACTAAAATTCAGATTGCCTGAGTATAATCTGTGATAACATGGGATGCTTCTTATGTAGGAGAGAAAGCAGTATCCCTCTCCTGATTCTGCAGGCCATAGCTTGCATCCCCAAGCTGGAATAGGTGATACAGGCAGTGAAGACACCAGCTTGGTCAATTCTTGGGAACTGATATTTGTGAAATTTCACAAAGCTGTGTATATTATCTCTTCACATAATCTGAATGTCTAAACGCAGGTGACACATTTCTCATTGGTGTCATCAATACTTTGCATCAATCTGTTTTCTTTAGATTGCCGTTCAGGAATAAGTTTACCCCTTCTTTGGAGGAATCAAGCTCCATAAACCTCTTGTTTTTCCTCAAAATCTTCCTGATTTGTCTTTTTAGAATGCAGACTCTTCAATGATAACATTTCTTAATTACCTGATTATGTATCACAAGACACAATGAAACAACACTGTGTATTCTGCAAGCTTGCAGCTTAATCCTATTGTTCCTTTCTTTTCTGATACCTAATATATTAAAATCATACATGTTACTGCAGGTACAGAGTAGAGAAGACAATATTTCTCTTACCTTGATATTTTTAGAGCATGGCATACAATTGCTGGTTCAGCATATTAGGCTGACTGTACATTTAGCTTCCTCTGAGAAGGAATTGAGAAGGTCACTAGGAAAAAACTTAATGCATGCCTTTTTCTTTACAGACGAGAAGGATCTTGCCAATAAGTCAGATTCAAGTGGCCTCAGGATGGTTTTCTCCATGGTCCTGCTCCTCAGTGATTTCCTTAAAATAGCATTAGTTAAATGCTGTAAGGTTTTCTTCTTTGGGGTGGGGCAAGATTTCTGAGTTATTTTTATGTCAGCTAAGCTCCCCACACTTCTCATGAATTCAACCCAAATGTTTGTGGCAGAATGATGGTATTATCAACAAGAGTTCATGTTATGAGACCACGATGGCTTTCCATTTTATTCTAGAGACACAATGCCTTGATAAAACTGATGAGCTTAATGTTTGAGAATTCACCTGTACAGGTGATGTTGAGTATTGTGACAGCTTTTGAATATCTTGACCGAGGTGATGGTCCAGTTAGAACTTGGTTAAAAGCCTGATTAGATCTCATAAGAGCTCATTGATAACCTCCTCAGAGTTTGCATTGTGAAGTCTCTTACTGTTTTTATTCTTTATATTTGAGCAAATATACATGGTACCTTCTTCTCATTAACAACTACTGTCAGTTTTGGAGGTGTTTGTTTTGGTTTTGTTTTGTTCCTACCTCCCCCTCACCCCCCACCTCCCCCACCCTCCCACCAGTTCTTGTGCCCCTATTTCTGTTTGTGGTTTTGGGAAGGATTTTGGGAGAGGTCATGTGAAACAGTGTCTGCAAACATCAAAGACAAATCTGTTTTGGTTTTTAGTATGTCTCTTTCATCCTAAAAGCATGCCAAGAGTGGTCATAGGAGTCTTATGGAAGTGTTGGAGTACAGTGGAGAGAGTGGTTAAAAACAATAAGTTGCATCTGTGAGCAGAAATAGAATGCTGATGGAAGTTGAGTGCAGATTGCAGTGGATTTAAAGGTGCACAGTTTTTCATTTGGCTGCCTGCACAATCACATCCTCTCCATTACCTTCTTAAAAATGTTCCTTTTTCTTCATGGCAGTCTTTGTATCTCATTTTCAGTTCATCTGACAGGACCAAGGTTGCTGTCTACTTTTTTGGTTGAAATAATGGCTAGTGGAAAAGAGAAGGAATGGTGCTGTAGTATAAAGCCACTGGTAAGATTTTGTACTTCCAGCTGATAAGCCCTAGTTACAGGATGGGGAAATCTGCAAAATAGCTGTTGATAACCGCACTTTAACTAACACTGGAATAACAGCATGTAAATTACTCTGAAACTGTCACTGAGTTGGGGTTGTCTGGTTGTGTCCCTGGTCCCTTGAGACTGACAAGTTCCATAGGCAGGCCCACGTGAGAAATGGTTCCTTGTTGGCAGAGACCTCAGGGGTTTCCTCACACCTGCCTGTAGCCACAGCATAGGACTATGGAAAGAGGATGGAGTAATTCATAATTTATAAGATACCCACATGCATATGGGAGCTTAAATATAAAATTGACAATATTTATTAAAACACACCTAAATTAATGTTTATAAAGACTAATGTTTCAGGTGTGTGCAGTAACATGAAATAACAAAATCAAGTCCACCATATTTCTATAAATCAACCCTTAATTTTACTCTTTTCAGTAGCATAAAAAGAGTTTAAAAGTGTTTCATAATGTAAATAGTTCATCAGGATGCACTGGGACTAAATCTTTTCCTGTGAGTAACAGATGCTGCTCCCCAACATTTAGTGGTTGGTTAATGCTGGACTACCTCTTATGATAACTAATTTTTTCTCGTTAGTGAAAGAAAGGGTTGGCTTTCTGAACCATCAGAGCAACTGGCCCCTAGGAAGAAAAGAAAGCAAGCTAATACATTAAGTGAATGGTAGAATCTAGCAAATCAACTAGAAATCCCTTTTAAAAATTCCCATTACTCAAGAGTCTGGCAGAGCCATATCTAGCTAAGTGGGTTCTGTTCCCTACAAAGGCTAAAAGAAGAAGAAATGTCACAACTGAAGCAGGTGTTCTGCTTAGGGGGTGGCTTCAAATGGGCCTCAGAGTGCTGGGGAACAGTCTGGACAAGCTGACAATTCATTCTGCAAAAACCATCAGAACTGACTTGGGAGTCCCAGCTCTCTGTCAGTCTTGCTTAACTGGCAGTATCAAGAGTTTTATCTAGTTCACACTAAACAAAATGGGAAAATAGCATAGGATAGTATAGGAAAGAAAATTTGATGAACACATTTTCAGTTAATGTATCTGAGAAATAGATTTTAAGACATTTTTTCTTCTTATTGCATATGTGGTAGGAAAATAAATTAGGATGGGACAACATTGACAAGTATCTCAAGCATTTTAACAGCATAAAAATGGAAATAATACATCATACCTACAGGATTTCTTTGAGGGAATAAATAGATGTAGCTATTGGAATCCTTTTTGGCATGCTATATTTCAATGTTTATTTATTTAAACCATTAGAGGAAGTGAGATAATTCCATCTTTGACACTGTATATTGTTTTTCTAGTTAGTAGAATAAATGAGTGAAATATTTTTCTGTCAGAATGTAGGTATTTCTGTTCTGAAAAACTGCTAGAACACTGTCCATGAAACTTTCATTGATCTACCCTTGGTGGAGAGTCTCCTTGTACAGAACAATTTCAATACATTAAAGCACCACATCCACTGAGTTTACTGTGTGTCTGATCTCTTGATGCCCCTCTTGAATAGATAATTTTAAAACTTTACCCATTTCTTATCCTAGAGCTGGAATCGGTGTACTTTTCCCTCACAAAGAGAGGTTTAGAGTGAATTGTAGAATTTTTCAGATAAACAGCCTTGCCAGCCTGAACTATGTTGAACATCTTTGGCTTTCATTCCTGGAGGGAAGACAACAAATTTAGCCAATAGCTTATTACATGTTTACTCATCTCACAGAGTGTCTTTGAGAGGACAACAGTATATTATGTTTTCTTCCAGGGATATGGCTCTTAGTCACAACTTCCTCTTAGTTCTTGGAAGAGATATAGATTATCTGGTACCTAGGTTAAATCAAGTTCATCTTATTTCAGGACTTTTCTTTATCAGGCCTCTTCACAAGGTAAGATTAAAGTATACTGTCTTCATGGAAAAGAGCTTGCAAAGGCTGGATGCCTGTAGAGTACTAGCACTTAAAATCTCTCCCTGCCTTCTCTTGGCTAATTTTTATTTCTATGGAAGTCTCATACATCACACCAAGAATATACAGCTATAAATATTCCTTCAATGTTTCTCTATTGCAAGTTGTAGTGTACAATTGAAGTGCCTGATGTCAAGAACTAAATCCGAGTCTACATGGGAGACATGATGCAAGACTCTTTGAAATAACCAGTAAACAAAACCCCATCAAATTTAGTACTTTGAGAGTCTTTAGGGACTTTTCCACAAGGGATCAGGTCCACTTAGATTTAACTATGGTTTTGGTTTTTTTTTTTAGTAATTAAATGTGGATTTTACTGGCACATAGGCAGAGAAGAGGTAGGCATTATTGTCAGGCTGTGAAAAGAATACAGTTTGTCCTGTGCCTGGGGACTGCATGGGGCTCCTCATCCTCAGTGAGCTCCAGTCTCCAATCCATCACACACATACCTGCCCATGCTTCCATCAGGGGCATAAAGTCAGGGAGAGGAATACAGGATATGTTCCTACTTATCTTCTCTTTGTGTATCCTCTGAGGACTTCAGTACCAAATACAGATGGAAAGCAGCAGGCAGCTGTAGCCCATGAGGGGATGTGCCTCTCCTACTTGCAGAAGAGGTTCCTTATATCTGCGTCAATCCACTGCTGTATTGAAGTGCTTGTAGCCTGAGATGGGCTGGCCTTGGCCAGGCGCCCTATGCAGCCTCTCTCTGCCCTCAACTGCACAGGAGGAAAAAACACAATGAAGAAAAGCTCATGGGTCAAGACAAAGAGAGGGAGATCACAAAGCCAATGTATCATTCAGCTATGTTCAGTTCTGATACCCTTTGTCAGCAAAATGACATTTCTGTCATGAGGGCAAGAAAGCAAATGAAAAAAATGAATGCACACTGCAGTCCCAGGGGTTCCCAAACTACTGGGATTGTAGAAAACTAGGTATGAATTTGTTATACCTGTAAGAAAGCAGATCTGGTGACTTAATGTTGGCCTGAGCTGCTCAACAGTACTTAGCACCACATCAGCTAAAGAAGGAAATGCATTATCTACTAGAGGAGAGCTTTGTTTTACTTATTCTATTGAAAATACAGAAGACAAGTATAAAAATGAGAAAACAAGTGTCCCTCATACCAATCTCAATTTGGCTGTCATTCACATTTTCCCTCTGGAATCTCTGTGGAGGCCTTGGGGGCTAGCTTAAGAAATGCTGCCTCCTGGGAGCTGGTTTGCAAAACAGAGTTTGGGGCTGTGTTTAGCCACAGGGACCAAGAAGTCAATTTCATGTCACTTTGCTTCCTATATTCTGTCACTTGGAGTCAAACTAATAAATGGGCTACCAGTTCACTAATTTTTTTACCCTGGCTTTCTTGCCAGGGAGATTTCCTTTTGAGATAGACCCATTCCCCTCCTTCTATTTTTTTTCTTGATTCAGAATTTATTTCCTGGTTCTTAGCTTGCCCCAAGAATGCAATTTCTGGCTTATGTGAGATATATCTCTGATAACTTGTGGTTCTGCTTTCCCCATTCTTTGAGATTGAGATATAAAAAGCAAATGCAGCAAATTACTAATTTTCCTTTGCTGAGATTGTCCTTCCTTTCCAAACTCTTGCTATGAATTATTTACCATGGGCCATATTCACTGTGCACAGATCTTATACATCTTATCTCTTTATCCCTGGTTCTCAGCTTTTCATACATTATGACTGAGTGGACATGAGGGCACTTATGTTTTCCTGGATGCAGGAGCCTGGATGAAGTGACTCAGCCCCATTTCAGGGCAAGCATGGGCCAATGTTTGCTTTGCTCCTTCCTCTGGCCCAGTGGCAGCCAGGAAGGGCTCAGGCTTGTGGTCCAGAGCGAACTGTGGCACACTCTGGGCAGGGTCCACACCTGAGCTGTGTGTTCATACAGCTGAGGCATAGCATTGCCAGCAGACTTAGCAAGGCAATATTAATAATGTAAATGACTGATCCTGCATTTAGAGTGGAGGTTTTTCATAACTTCTGCTTTTTCAAAGTACCTTTCCTGTCTGCTCTTTATCAGTTTTGGTGTTTCTGCTGTCATAAGTCTCAAAGTGGAAATATATTAGTTGTAACAGCTCAGTGAATCATTCTTTTCTTATGTTTCTTTTTGCAGATGGCCTAGTAGCTGAAATTGAGAAAAAGATTACAGAAGCTTTTGAGGTGTTTGACCGTGAATCCAATAAAACTGTGGATGTCAGGTTTGTAAATGTATTCACAAATATATTACAGAATCTCAATAGAGATAAATAGCTCCCTAAACTGGCATCTGCATTACCAGAAAATGTAATAGAAACAGTTCTTTTGGCCCTGTTTGGACAAGTATGTTTGTAGTGGGTTGACCTTGGATGGATGCCTAAAAATTCCTGGATGCTTTTAATTCTGGTATTTTTAAAGTTTGAATATTTGACAGTGCTACTTGAACTTAATTTTAACATAAACATTCATACTTGTATAACTTATGTTATAAAATGCATAACCTGATGTTTATGTCTCAGGGAGCAGGTTCTGAGGTTATAAGCTGTTGCCATGAAAGTTTACTGGAGTAGTTTTTCATTTTTACAATCACTATTTCCAAAAGAATATCCTTTTAATTATAAATCAGTTATTGAGTAGAAATGCTACAATGGAGTGTGAGAACTGATTAAATTGTTGTCATTAGACATTCTGCATGGAGACAAATTAAAAAACATATTTAAATGTTCCAAACAGCTTTTCTAGATTACAGAGAGGAAAGGGAGGTGCAAAATATTTATGTGATGGTTGTAGCAATGCATGCTTAGTAATGACTCTAAATTTAAGAAATTGCCGGTATTTCATAGAAGTAATGGCTTTTCAGCTATACCCGATGGGGAGAATATCAGGATATGTCTCCACACTCAGTAGAGTTGCTGTTCCCTTGTCCATAGGGCTCTGTAGGGGAGAGTGATCTCTTAAATCTCCTGGTCCATGCCCGGGGAGGAGCCTGATGCCTACGGGCTGGGGCTGTCCCGGTGCCCCCTGGTGTCCTGCTCCTGGCTGGGCAGTAGGATGGGCCCTGGCTGCCCGGCCTGGGGCACAGCCCCCACCAGTTCCACCCCTAGCCCTCACTGCACCATGGCACACTCACTGCTTGTTTGTTTGCCAGTTACATCCGCAGCCTTGGCTAAACAGCTCTAGAACTTTCTCCACTTCTCACTCCGTTATATATGAACATACAGCTTGGGAGCATGTTACAACAATGAAATGATACAAGTAGACTCTTTAAAAATGTATTCATCCACATAGGGGACATCCAAAGGTCTATTTTATGTAGTAAATGCACAATTTCACATTAATATTTTTGTAGTATAGATGCAGACAATGAACAAAAACTTACTGTCTAATTATTTCCAGGTTCATATTGCAGGGCTGTATCACAAATGGGATTATTAATGGCTGATTATCTTGTATCAGAAGGTGGCAGCACAGCACAATTCTTAACCACAATTGTAGCTGTATCAGTATAAATGCCTGAAATATCAGATATCCGTGAAGAATGGAAAATGATACTGGTTTGACATGCCAACATTGGTATTCCATGACTCCTAGTACAAATTAGTAAGAAATTAAGCACGAAGAAGATGGTATTTTTTTCATGCATATTTCATGTCCCTCAGTCAAGGACTTTTGTGATATTGCAAATCTTGTCATTGAAAGTGTTATATGCAATGTGAAAACCATGACCCAAAATTTTCATTGCATCTGTGTTACAAAACTTGTATGATCATAACCTTGATTTTAACTATTGTTTTTGTATTCTAGTAACTACACAGCAGAAACTGCAGCTGCTGAACTAAGTGAGAGAAAGGGTCTGGGAGCAAAATAGTTTCCTATCAGGTCCTTTAAACTCCACGTTATTACCAAATGGGTCCTGACTTTTTTTACCACAAGCACTTCAAGCAACATCCTCATGCTGGCATGCAGGCAGAGTGCCAGATAGAGCATCCAGCAGTGCCAGATTTTGCAGACTCTTCTAGGGTCTGACTTACCTCAGTCACATCACAGTTCTGCTGGGTGTGAGTGAAGTGAGGCAGGAGGGTGATGGCAGCATTCCCATCCCTGGCAGTCTGAGAGAGCAGAAATAGTGTGGGACAACAAGGAGGCAGGATTTGTGTTGGATGTGGCTCTGGTGGAGGCAGGGAATAGTTACAAGTAGCTGGAAAATATGAGGGAGTGCAGGAGTGAGAACAACAAATGCAATATTACACATGCTAGAAGTAGGGTGCATGGACAAGAATTATGTCTAAATGAGTGACCTCCCTGGGGCCATTGGCCATTCACACCCACAGGGGCAGGGTCATTTGAGTAGATGGTTTCATTTCAGAACACATGGATGTCTGGGATTGGGTTTTGCTCTGTAGCTAGTTTTGTACAGCCAGCTTTTTTGTGTCTTTTGTCTATTGTAGTGCTTCTCACATGTTTTCAGTCAGAATGGGAACTCCTTGGGACCTGTCTGAGGAGGTCATAGATTATTATACATATAATTTTGCATATGCTTGGTGTGCTGCATTCGGGGCCTTACTGTTATAAGAACACTTTACAAAGATCATTCCTCCTTGTATCTACTATTTTTATTAGGCAATCTGATTTTGGAAAAATTTACCACTGGTCAAGATGAAGGAACCACAGAGGTTTGGATAATGGGAACCACCAGCACTGTGAATAGATATTCAAATGTGCTTAAATTTCTGTGTTGTTGAATTGAATTTTAAGTCACAAGCTGTATTAATGCTTCTGTTATTTAATCATACCATAAGTCTAATTAAAGCTTTATTACAGCATTGCAATAATTTTGTTTCTAGTCTGTGACCTTGTTCATCTTAGACTACTTTGAGGAATTGCCAGCTTGCTCAGAATTTTATTTAGAGCCTCAGAACAGCTGCACCAGGTTCAGCAGTAAATGCAAGCTATGAATATATTTGCAGCATAAACAGAGTGGTGATAAGTCACTTTGTTGCTCTGTTTGATGCTCTGAGAGCACAGCATGGACATAGCAGGGCTGCCTTCTTCCTCACCTTTTGTATTGTTTTTTAATGCAGTTAGAATTTGTATCTTTATAGCATTTAATGGAAGTATGCCTTTTATTTGTTACTTTGCATTTCAGTATTCATTGACTTCCATCTCCTAGTGATTTGTTAACTATGTATATATAGACTTTACTAAAAATAAGCATTACAATTAGAGAACAGCAATGTAAAAGTAACTTGCACTCAATACAGTGCAACACAATAGTAAAGAATTTTTTGGGGAAATTGCAAGAACAATTTCAAGGAGCTTCAGAATATTTTATGTCTGAAAAAGTAGACATTACTTACTGAGACATCATCTTAAAATTCCGCATAGATTTTCTTGTGTGCTTTTATGTGAACATTCCTATAGCAAGCTCTGGATTGGGATCTGTGTTGTCAACAGTCTTATATTGCAGACTTATTAACAAAGATTTCTCCTCTCCTCTCCTCTCCTTTCAGGGAGATTGGTTGCATTGTCAGGTCACTGGGTTGCTTCCCAACTGAGGCAGAAGTACAGGAACTGCTTGAAAAGGTAAATGTTTACATCTGTTGTATTTTTTCTGCCTTCAACTCACGCAAGTTTGGCCCTTCTGCCTTGCTGAATGGGAAACCTAAACTCTTTTCAAAAATGTTGGAAGTGTCATGGAAGTGTTTCCAGCAGTCAGACAGTCTTGTAGGTTGCTCTGAAGCAAATCTTTAGGCTGATGAGGTAACAATGTTGATGGGTTAAAATTAGAAGTCTTGGACTCTTTTTTACCCAAAAGGGGACTATGACACTGTGCCAAGGTGGAGGGACATTTATAGAAAATGTAGGAAAAACTGACTGAGGAAAAAGTATGTCCTAAACCTCAGTCAGATATCCAAATTCTAACCATGTCATTCTTCTGGACATGCCATGGAAACACATTGCAGGGCTAGGTAGTTAAAATTAGTTCTTGAGCAGGTATTAAAATTATACATCACATTCCAAAAATACCCAGAAGGGAAAGCCTGCCATTTTTTTATCTAGGTCCCGTTATTGCTATCTTATAGCCAGACCTTTCAACATTCTGTCCTTACTGGAGTCTTTCTCAGCCTTGAGATTTCTGAGTTATAGGTGAGAATCCTTTCTTACTTGGTTGCTTAACCTTGTAAATCAGGCTTCAGGACATAAAACATCACAAGACCTATTGGTCCTCTCATTCTCCCAGTGATAGGCAGTGGTGAGGTAAAGAAATTAATTACATTTTCTCCACAGTCTTTTCCTACACTAATTTTTGTCTCCTTACATCATGCTTGTAATAGAAAAGTGGTGTGCTGGTGCCTTGGCATGGTGTGATTAATAAATGGGACAAAGAAGTGGGAAAAAGACTTCACATTCTTTTTGCAAGTGGGTATGCTGCTTTAGGGAGTGGACAGTGCTGGAGCTGAGAGGTGGGGTAAGGATTTTTCTCCTTTTCATGTGTAGGTCAGAAAACTGGGGATTTATGTCTCCTACTGTTTTCTTCTTGCTTCAACAAAAATTTGCATAGTTGCAGTAGTAGTCTCTCCTTACTAGGCTTGTCTGGCCTCTTGTAGATCTGAATTTAGTGTGAGAAGTCTTGCACTAAGTCTTGTGAAAGTGATGCAGCTGCTTCAGATGAGGAAGTGCAAAGAACCACTAGAGGAGAAAGCTCTTTTAACACGATTCTGCAATCTGTCTGCTCTGGTTCTGTACTCAGAAGCAGATTGTCCCAGCTCCCACTGACAAACAAGGCAAAATGGAAAGAGAAATTATGGTGCTTAATATAGGTGATATTTTAAGTCTCACAGTGACTTTTCTTAACAGCAAATGAGCAGTGCAACTCCTCACTGAAGATACAGATTTTAGAAATGGGGAGCCTTTGACAATCCCGTTCAAGTCCAGGGGAACCAGGAGAATTTAAGGCCTGCCTCATCCTCTGGAAGAGATTTGGCTTACTTTTTTTTTCCCCCCAGTTTTCAATATTACTCAAAAAATGTGAGATAAATAATACATAAAAAGTACAGTGCAATGTAGCCATGAGGTAGAAGATTCTTGAGATACAACAGTGTAACATGTATGAAAATGCTGATTGTAAGAGTATTAAAGCACAAATGCTGCCAGAAGAAAGAATACATTCAGAGTGATGGTTAACCTTAAAGAACACTGCACTGGAAAATGAATAGTGAATAATGTTCCATGGTACCTGTAAATGAAACTTTGGCATTAGTACCAGAAGAACACTATCTTCTTGTGGAACCCTTCATATAATATGATAATCACATACATATCTTAATTTATGTAAGATGCCACTATAATTGGCTGTGGTAATACCATTTTATCTTAATCTAGGTAAGGTAAAAATTGTTTCTGTAAGCCAGTTTGTAACTAAGCTATTTTCCCACCATTGTTGCTCATTGTGAGCTGTGTTTAATTTCTGTTTCTCACTGCTTTTGTCTCTGTCATCTCATCTTCCTATTAGCCTTATTGCTAAACTAGCACATGCTCCCATCACATTATTCATATCTGCAAAACCAGCATTCATATAATTATGTTATCACTATAAATTATCATATAATGTTTCTTGTATTGCCTTATACTCAATTCTGTACTTAATATCATATTTCTAGGCCTACTTACAAAGATACGATTAAATGCTAAATCTAGAGATGGTGGAAACTCACCTAAGGGTTACTGCAATGCCTGGAGTTCGGTACAGTGCTCTGCCTGGTAACTCTGGAAGATGTTTTTGTTTCTTTGTGTTTCAAGTACCCCAATGTTATGGCTGGGAGAACAGAAATACAAAACATAATAGGTGCTACAATACAGTTGTTATGGGAGCTGTGGATGTGCCCAAAGGAAAGAAATGGAGTGAAACTCACGGAGTCTGAACAAGCAAATACTGTTATGGTGAAAAGAGGAGGAAATACAGAAAAGAAAAAACATCAATGAGAAATGAGGTGTAGAACAGGAGTGAGCATGAGGAAGAGTAAGAAGTGTAAGAAATAGGATTAATTTTAACTGTTCAAGAGGCTACTGGATCTATAGAGACTCTGAAATGGAAGCTGTTTGTTCCACATCAGAGGAAGCTGAGGTTGCTGATCACCTCCCAGGACAAGGCTTTGGCCAGATATTTTGTTACATTTTTTCAGTCAAGCAAGCAGAAAAACAAGTGATTCTGTAATGGTAAAAGGTTCCATTTGGTTTAGAATGAAGCATGCAACGTCTTCATTTCCTTGCTGAAGATCATTTCTGCTAGGCTCACCAAATAGAAAGGAAAATGTGTTTTTTCAAGCCAGTTTCCACTCTAAAGCAGCAAGACGTGATGACTGTCTTCTCTTAGCACCCAACCCCCTTCCAGAACACTGGAAAAGAGCATGCAGCAGCAGTTGCAGCTTTCCATTTAAGCAACTGGATGTATCAGGAACTGCCCCAGCTCTGACCCAGCTCCCAGGAGGAAGATTCCTTACTAAGTTTTTCCTGGCTCAGTTAGAAGATTTCAAATCAGTGCCTGTTTGAGTTTTCTTTCAATCTCAGCTGTGTCTCAGGGAGCCTAGCAAGGTGTTGCTGCTGCCATGTGAGACCTCAAGGCATGCATCCAGTTTCAACACAGACAGGAACAGGCTAGCTCAATTAACAGGGCTCCTTTTGGGAGCAAAACTTAAAATTTTCAGGGAAGGGATGCACCCCAATGACAGAGTGGTTTTTACCATGTTACTATTCTCCTGTGGAAGTATAGGAATGCAGTGAGAATGCTGCTAGAAGTCCCCAGTGTTTTGGGCCTAATTTGTTTGCTTTTTTGGGTAGTATTTTATAGGCTGCCTTATGGCTGTTCTGGTCCTGATTCAGTCTGCCTGCCTCTCTGGCCCTTCCCCTGACAACTCTCTTTAACTTTCTTTCATGCAACATGAAAGCAGCAAATTCCATCATTAAGGTGCACTTGACTGGAGCTATATCCAAGCTAGCCAATTAAATATGCCCAGAAATATCCTTGGGTATTGAAACCAGCAGACACAGAGCAGCTCATGCCCACCCTGGTAAATGTTTTATGCAGATGGGCTGCACCAAGCATCCTGCTGGGGAAAAGTCCTTAAGGTCCAAGCCAGCATCTGCTGGGGGAAATGTTGGGTGGCACAGTTCAAAGTCATGCCAAAGGAACGTGCTGATGGTTTGCTGTAATTAGTGTTCACGTTACACTGCTTGGGAATGCTCCAGATCCTGATAGACTTTACCAGTATGGCTTCAGCTGGAATGTTTAAACCTCTGCTGAGTTATTGCAGCAGATAAGATCAGTTCCTCAGTGTCTGGTTCCTTTGCATGAATGGTTTTGAAGCACAAGAGGGCAATATTGAGTTGCTGCAAATGTCTAATAGCAGATCTGTATTTCCCTGGGATATTAGCTCTTCCTTGAATCTCTTTCTATTTGATCACAAGCCTTTCATTCAGATGTTATGGTGCCATATGATATTAAAGACCTGATATAAATATTCAAAGTCTAATGCTGTAATTTTAATGCAGGGATCACCCCAATTTTCTGTTTTTTGGTTTAGTTTGCTAATGAGTCATATACACTGCCACACTTAAATTTTATTTTTAGATAGAAGTAGAAGAACCGGGTGGATTTGTTCATCTGGAACATTTTCTTCCAGTGATGACAAAAGTTCTACTTGACAGAAGGTAATGGAAAGTGAATTTTATGTGTCTGTAGTTTATTCCAGATTGACTGGGTTGATTCCGAAAAGCATATCTACAGAAATTTTAGGAGGAGTATAGATCTTCTTTTTCATTTAAACTCATTTTACATTAGCTATATATATTTTGTTTCAAAATTAGTTCATCTACATTAAATTATGTTGTACTGATGATATAAATAATACCAGCTTATAATCATAATTGTGATAGTATGTAGCTTTTGTATTTCTAATTGGAATCAGAATTGCTATTCAACACGTTTTGTGCATCTCTGAAATATTTTGTGTGTAAATTAAGGTCATAACTATTGCTCTCTCTGAACATATAAGTTACAGTTACTGAGAAGCACAGGGTGTTACAGTGTATTCTAAATAAGTTGTGTAAACAAGTTTCATATTTGTGTCTTAAAATGACTGCCAGGTACAGCTGAATGTATACAATTAGCACTCTAAAAGACTGCTGACCTAAAAGTGGTCACAAAGGTGCATAGAAGTCTTTGCACATACATAGGAACTTGTGCTATTTTGACATTTTGCACTAAAGCAAGATCATTTACAAGGAGTTTATCTTTCATTTTAAAGATGGTCATCAAGGCTTTTGAGAAACTCAGTCTTGTCCAATCCTGAGAAATTATTTTGCACACAGATGGCCTTTGGTAAGAGGGTGTTCTACACATGAAATAGCTGTGGCTCCACACTGGTGTTCACCCTTTCACAAAATGATGCCTTGCTGCTCTGGGCTCTCCTCCTCCCCCTCTACACTCCTTTCATGCAAACTCAAACACACACACACACACACACACACAAAAACACCCCCTGCACTCTTTTCCCAGGCTAGTGCAGGCTTGTCAAGACCCACTTCATCTTTTGGGGCACTGTGTCCATAGTTCACTTAAGCAAGGGTACATGAGATTTGGATCATAAAATCCAAGGCTTCTTCTTCTTAACACATTTGATTTTTAGATAGTAAAAGACTGAGGCGGGTCCAGACAAAACAGTCAAGCAGTTGGAACCTCCCTGGATTCAGCTCCTTCTCTTTAGTATTCTGGAGGTTTGGTGAGAGCCTGCTGGGATATGGAAAGTCTCCATTGCTGCACTGAGCTTGCTTTCCTGCTCTGAAATCAAGCATGCATATGCATGCACAAACGTGCCCAGTTCTCCCCTCTCTCTGAAATTGTTAGTGACAGACCTTTTATAGCTACCAGCCTCCTTTGCTCATCATCAGCTCATTAGGCTGCCCAAGTCCCACTAGGTGATCTGTTGCCTAGCTACCAGCCTACCTGGACAAAACTTTGTTTTCTTGGTTTGTCCATTTCTGTTTGGTGCATTGGCTTTGTAGAATGATTCATCTGTTGCTGATTCCCATTAACCCACCAAGCCAGCCCAGACATGCAGAAGACATTCATCTGGCTCCTCAGCACAAGGGAAATTAAACAGTAGTACAACAAAAGATTTAAGAGTTAAATATATGGACAGTTCCAAAAGGTCAGGCTGCAATTAAATGTTTGATGGACAAAACTTAGTAAATTCTCATGGAATATAAGTCTTCCTTTCCCTTAGTACTCGTATTTATTTTTTTTCAGAACACTGGCAAACAGTAACTTAACTTTTCTGATTCCATGGTTTCAGATTCCGACCTATTCCAGAAGATGTTATTCTACATGCATTTGAGGTCTGTATCTCTGTAAATATTCAAGTACCCAATTGCTGGGAAGAAGTTGCTGCTTTTTGATACAATAAGCTTAAAACCACAAGATTTATTCTTTTTCTTTAAAGGCTTTGGATGAGAATAAATGTGGATATATTACCAAAGAGGACCTGGTCAAACATTTGACTGAAGCAGGTAACATGACTTGTGTAATATCAGCATTTAAGTAAAAAGCATTACATATGGATATGACACCTTCAGGTCCTTACCCTGCAGGCCAAAACCTGCAGGAGTAGATACATTGTCTTCAAACAATGCTCTTGCTGTGATGAGTGGCAGCAGACTAGGACATTTCACTGGTCAGTGATGCAGGGAAAGACCATTTATCTGCCTGCTTGCAGACATTATAAAATAGAGATTTTTATTCTTATCCTTATTTGTAATTCAGTCATGTCTGGATATTTTGTGATTCTGTGCACACCTCTGTGCTCACTAAGTATGTGATTCTTTTGCTGTCCTGTAAAATTGCAGCTTAGATTTCCGGATGTTTCAGTGGTTTCAGTGCTCATTCATTCTTACATTATCTTGATCTTAATTCTAGAGCCGCATGCAAACAAAGAGATTCAAAGACGAGATTTAAGTTGTACATTCTGTAATCCTCAATATCTCTTGAAGAGCCTGCTTTTCTTGTGTGGCTGACTCATGCCCACCTGCCTCATGTTCAAAAGGGTGTGCAGGTTTTGTGCAAGACCTAGCATCAGATGTAACCTGGTTCTCTGAGGGATGAAGTAGGCCATCAACAGCTTTGAAGAGAAAAACCAGAATTCTTTCATGATATGAATACAAGTGCAAGGAGAGCCACATGAGAGATAATAATTCTAATGTACACAGGAGAAAAAAATGACAAAAATGGTTGTTTCAAAATCCATGGCAGAGAGGAACAGGCTGTTTTGGTGTCCGTGAACTAGAAGATCAGATAGATCCAGATCCTCTGTCTCCTTCCTTTTAGACTGGCTCACTTGGTATGCAGGACTTATATTGGCAAAAGGGAAGGAATAAGATACTTAGTTTTGTTCCTTTTCTCCTCTGTGTGAGAATCGACCAGAGATCCTTTCAAGTGAAAGGCGTGGAATTTGCCAGTCCTTGGAAGGATGCTTACCAAGATAAAATGTTATTCTGTGCTGTCTTTCAGGTGAGCCCTTTACTCTGGAGGAAATGGAGGACATGCTTGCTGTTGCTCTAGATCCAGTAACAGATACTCTTCACTACAGAGATTACCGTACAAAGCTGGTAGTAGATGAAACCAAGACCTTCCCTTTTAATGTCTGAGATGCCTTTTGGTAACAGCACCGTGGCTTGACAGATACTTGAAATATGTATTTTAAAGTATAACAAAGCTCAGCTTGTGACTTGGTGCTTACAATTGAAATGAAATCTGTGTAGTTACATTTCCTTGGGTTCTCTGTGTGTGTATTTACATATAAAAATATATTCACACCTGGAAAAAGAGCTCTTGACAGAAATACTGTGTAAGGTCTGGACAAGAAATCATGGAATTTTGTTGGAAAATAGCAGGAAAAATAATGTTAATGAAGTCAAGAAATAACTTTATGATTGCTTTTGAAAAACTAAGAGAAAATGAGACCTGTGAAAATGTAATAAGTAGGTAAGTGAGTATCTTAATGTGACTAATACTAGTAACATGAAACTTTTATATTTAACTGTAGTCCTTTTTTGTGTTTAACTAATAAGGAGCCAGGTAGGTTACACCTTTTGAAATAATATAAAAGATCAAATAAATTTTCTATAATTTCTAGTGTTTTTCAAGTATTTGTGTTTACCATAAGCAATTGAACTGGACCAGTTAGTTCCAGTTTGTGTTACTAATCCACTGACATGGTATTTTGCTTTCATTTTAAATGTGCAGGGAACACTCCAACCATTTACATAGTCAACCTAATCCTTGAGAACTTTGGTTACTATAGGCAAGGAACTGTTCCCCCTTATGTAACCAGTTTGAAAGTCAGTAATTTCAATTCTTTAAAACTTAGGATCACAGAATGAGAATTTGATTTTCATGAACTGATGAAGTACCATTTTTTGAAAGATGTTAGCATAGAATGGATGTCTCAGCTTTACTTGCTAGCAGACCACCACAGACCACACAGCTCTTCTTATTTCTAGTTTGAAAAATTTCTGTTACTGTACTGCTGTTCTTTAACTTGAGTTCAAGTTCTTTCCCTTTGAGTTCTTGTTGTACATAATCTTCTGACACGTGACCAGCAGCTGATGAGGTCTCAGCTTGTAGGAGATTCTGTGTTTTGCTCCTCAAGAGTAGCATCTTGTACTGTGTACTCCACCCCATTTCTGTTTTACTGCTCTCTATCAAGTTTGCTCTCCTCTTGTACTGTGTTCTACCTCTCCTTTGTTCCATCTGCATAATCCATCCACAGCCTTCATCAGCTGATGAAATCCAGGGAAGACTGACACAGAGAGGCACTGAGTGCCTTGCTCCCTGTCATGCCTTTCTAGTGGCAGCACTGAGAGCAGAGCCTAGGACCCCTCCTTATATCAGGTCTTTTGTCCTACCCATTTGTTTCCTTTGGGCTGGAAGCTCAGACAAACTGTTTTCATGCACAGCTAAAAGTGACCTGCTGTGCTTCACAAAGAAGAGATTAGCATGATCTAAATGGGGTGATGGAAACAGTCTGAAACAGGCTATTTTTTAATTCACTTTTTACTTCTCTAACCCAAATTGTCTTTCACTGATACTTGCTTAAACAGCAAGACAATGAAGAATTAATGCAGGTAGCAACATTTGCATAGTTCTAAGCTGCATCTGGGAAACACTGTTGCACTGCTCCTAAGACTCAGCAATGCACTCTGGTTAACACATTTACTGTGTGTTCCAACTTCATTGCCAGTAAGAAGGAAAAGCAAAGGCTATCATTAGTGTTACACTGGAGGAAGATACAAGTTTTTGAAGATTAACGCAAGAGCAACAAAGGCCTATTAAGAAAATATATTTTTATTAGTCTTCTTCAGTCTCTCTTTCAAAGCTGAAATTATTTTCTCTAGATGAATCTTTCTTCCAGTTGATGTGGAAGTGTGTTATACTGGATTTCTGACACAGGTGGTGTGAGTACAGGTTTCATTCATATGAAGTCTTGGAGTCCTTGTCAGTGTCATCTTGGATATTAGCAGGAAGATGCTTATTTCAGGATATCATTTCATAGCTCCCAGTGCTCCAGAGAGAGCACAATTGCACAATTTGTTTCTAGTGGTGTTTACCCAGAGGCTGCCTCAGCTGTTGCTGTGTCAAATCAGGATGCCCACATACAACACCATTACCTTTCATAGTGCAGATGGGAGATTAACATGCATTCTTTTATAATATATATATATTTTTATTTTGCAATCCTCAAATGCAAGGAAAGAGGGTATTCTGGCAATAAAAAAGTGGGATTGTGAATGTGTCTGAATTTATTGTACAGCAGCTTTTCCAGTTCCATTTTCTTATACCCATCCCCAAGAAAGATA
The DNA here is from genome assembly GCA_024865655.1 of Emberiza elegans. Classification (NCBI taxonomy): domain Eukaryota; kingdom Metazoa; phylum Chordata; class Aves; order Passeriformes; family Fringillidae; genus Emberiza; species Emberiza elegans. The sequence continues at coordinate 17,259,282 of JALJVW010002597.1, read as the reverse complement.
GGTGCAAACAGGACAGACAAAAGCAAGATGCATTCTTCTCTTTGGGCATAAGTAAGTAAATTTTATTGCCCAAGGAGTTTCCAAACTGGAGGTGAAAGAATTGTCAAGAACCAATCTCAGACTCTGTAGGATCATAAAGCCTGAGTGCACTCTGCCAGCTAGGATCACATAGAGTGATTTGACAGGCTCATGGTGCAGTTGCCCCGTGGGCACCCCAGAGGAGGCTGAGCAGTGGCCACACAAGGCTGTTCCCTTGCCTGTGCCTTTCATGACTTGCCAGCTCATGGCCACCCATTTCCCCATGGTGGTGACTGAGTGCCTTGCTTCTCCGTGCTCCCTGGGGATGAGCAGGGACCCCTACCCTAGGGAAAGGGAGAGGAGATTTAGGGAACCATTTTGGTGAAAATAAAACCCCTCTCTGTTTCTAAATTTGAAGGGAAAATATGTTACTTTGTCCTCTTCTTTGAGGTGAACAAGTTGAACTGCTGAGTGGTCTTGAGCTGTCTCTTATCACATGTCTCTCCCTGCTGGTTGTTTTGCCTCTTCCCTCAAGATCAGGAACCAAGGTAAGGGACTGGAACAAAAGGAGAAATCTCCAGGGAGGAACCAGTGTAGTACCTGCATTTCACACAGGGACATAGAGCCAAGGCATTGAAGAAACTGGGCAAGTCAGAGGGTTTTTTGACCTAACTGAAGAAGGGAGAGGGAAGGAAACTCATTATCCAGATGTGAAAAAAGAAAACAAAATTAAAAGAAGAAATCAAAGAAGCAAACACTGGGAACCATCTACGTGTACAACTGAATCAGCAGGCTGTTTACATCACTGCTGTGAGTTGTAGGCTGGACAAGGCTTTACTTGTTTAAAATTTTAAGTAGGTTCAGCTGTGCCAGGGCATATCTGGTATATAGTGGAGACCTCAGTCCTACTGATACTGTGGAGGAATTCTTCCAGCTGCTGAGCTTGTGCTTGGGAGTACAGTTGCTCATATTCCAGGTAATACATTGCTTTTTTTGTTTCCTTCATCATCTTTGAAGTTGCTTCTCCAAAACACTCTTCTGTCTGTTAGTGATAATCCCAAATGTATTCACACATGAAGACTTCAGTGTTTCCCCACTGCAATGCATACCAACATGATATTTATGGCTGCTTGAGACTCTCCACTGGCTGTGGGCAGAAACAGAAGTTGCAGGACTTCCTCCACCAAAATGCCAATGGGCCAACATCAGAGCTGGGACTCCAGGGAAAGAACTGGGCTGTTCATCTGTGCACCTCCACCCATAATATCACACAGGTAAGAGCCTGTAAAATGTTCAGGCTCTTAGCTCTGTTTAGGAAATAATAATTTGATACCTTTTTCTCTTGTTTCAGTTGGTCTTTTCTCTTGGTTCTCTTTATGTGTCATTTTGTTAATACAGTTGCGTGATATCTTATGAGGATTGAAAATGCAAGAGAGTTTTGCTCTGCCCCACACTCCTGATGCACTGCTGCACTCTCTGACAGCTGCCTGTATCTGAGTGGGATTTATCACCAGTTCTAGGTTTGTTACCACTGAAATCAGCCTGGGCAAAGCCTTCATCACAGGCTACAGGAAGAGCCTGGGCCTTCAGTTTCATGGGGGAAAGTGGCTGGGCATGCTGGAGTTCAGCCAAGGCTGGGATGGGCACGGCAAGTTAGGATGTTTTATGTAGGTCCAGTAATACACTTATAATTGTGTAAAAGAGGGAGAGTAGTCTTGACAGTGATAGGAGGTTGGCAGACAGGTTTCATTTTGGATTTTGTGAGAGGTATTGGAAGGTCACACAGTTTCTTGCTACCTGACCTTTCCATGTACAAAGTCAGAGGAATAATAAAGAATAGGAGATGGAGTATTAGTCTTGCCTACTTGTATTGCTGACTTTTTGTTTCACTAATTCTGATGTTTGCATGGTATTTTGTACTATGATGGTCTGATTGAAATCAGTGCCTACAGACCTCCCTGTAACATAATTAATAAACTCCTCAGCCTTCAAGTCTTTTATTCCAGACTGTATGTTCATGTCTCAACTTCTAAACAGGTCAGTCCACATCAAGTATGTTTGTTGTTCTGTGCACACAACTCTTATTTCATAGTATCTCATGCCATGATAGGTTTGACTATAAAACTAACTATTGAAACATCTGCTCTTGTTGTTGGAGGGGGTTTTTGGCAGGTCACTACTAGGCATGGGGACTATGCTGATTTAAAAGCAAAAGAAAGATGTAGGTTGAAAGAAAGCAGATTCTCTCATTTAACCTATTTTGAATCCCTGGGGCTACTGTTTGGCTTAGTGTAGTTCTGAAAGCCAAGAAAATGTTACTCACTATGCTCAAAAGATTGATCACAGCATTTGTGTCCTGAGGCCCAAATCCTAAAGCTCTTATTCAGAGAGAACTCCCATTGACTTCAAAGGGAATCCTGTCTACAGAAAAGCTTCAGAAATAGTGATGCGCTGGCTCACAAGGCACTATAAAAACTTTCTAGTCTCTTTAAAGAAGACTTATCTGTCAAAGATCCAACAGAGGTGTCCAACCAGCTGCAAGTCATGTCATTGAAATGACCAAAACTGTAAAACCGTGGGTGTAAGTAGTTAATTCTTGTCTATAGTAATGCAAGCAAGAGTTAGCAAGAGTCAGCAGTCAGAACTTTTCCATATTGTTCAGAGCACAAAAAGTGAAACTAGGCATGCTTCTGCATGGAGATGTAAAATTATCTTTTCCTGCTATTATCCTGGAGACACTGCAGCCTTAAACACACACACATGTTGCTTCTGTGTTTTGATATACTAAAATAATTCCTTTTAGTCTGCGCTCTATTTCTTCTAGAAGCCTTTTAGAAGAGGCTTCCTTGTTGCAAATACCTGCCTAAATAGTATCATAAAAAATAGTTCAAAATAAGATGCTTCAAATAGAGGAAAGCCCTTGAATATTTTCTGTCAACAGCAGTCTCTTTCTTGCCAAGGCAGCAGCATCCCCCAGTGCCAAACAAGTCCTAAGATTTGCCTTGTTATGTGCAGCCATATCTTCCCCTAGATACCACCCTAGTGATTAAAATAATCAGAGTGGAGTTCTAAGGGTTTCTAGAGGGTTGGTTTTGAGCTGATAATGCAAGAATTTGAAGCTCTCTGAGGTCTTCCTCATCTGTGAGTTATTCAAGTTTTATACACTACAATAAATTCTAAAAATAAGGCTATATTTTGGTCTATTTGGAAACTGGTAGCAAAGACTGAAATTTTAATCCATAGTAACACAGCCAGGAAAAACTCAGTAGTGCAGCTTTAAGGACTTTGTTCCAACTTTCTTGGAACACCTATTTGCGTGGTGAAGTTGCACTCAATATCACAGGGACAAAACTAAAAACATCCCACCATAGCCAGTGTTCATGTGGTCTTAAGCTGTTGCCTTGAGAAGCAATGCCATTCTTCAGAGCTCCCACAAACACAGAGGTGCACTGAAATTCAGCTCAGATTTAATGGAAAACTGAGAACCTGTCTCTAGTTCTTCTAGACTTCTGCTTTTTCAAAGTTGCAGAGATAGAATGTTATACTAAATATGATTGTTTACTATCATTGAGATCATGAGGGGAGAACTTTTTTTCCTGAGAAGTTGTATAACTAGGAGTGGGAAGAAGACCACTCTAAATGCAAGGCCCTTGACTCAATCCATTCAAGACAAAAAGAAGGCAAGAAAGAATGCAATAAGGAGAGAAAGAAGGAGAGAAAGAAAGGAGTGAAAGGAGACAAAGAAAGAAAAAGAAAAAAAAAGAAAAAGAAAAAAAGAAAAAGAAAAAGAAAAAGAAAAAAAAAAAAAAAAGATACAAGAGCTCTACCTGAGCCACCATTTTGTTGATGTTCAGGAAATGTTATAAGACATGTCTATTTGCTCAGGATAGCTATTATTCAGTGTACAGAACTGGCTTAAGCCCCAGCTGTTTGGATGCAGTTTGTTTCCATTGATTTTCTCATCTGGAGGCACAATGCAATGCTGCTCTCATTGACCTTTTTATTACAGTAGCCCCCCAAGGCTCAAATGGGGAAAACCCCCAACAATTTAGTCTAAGAACATCTAGCACAAAAAGCAGGGGACACACAGAGTAAACCCAGTTACTCTTTTTACAGCTATTTAATTACAGCTTTTTTACTATTTATATTAAAAAGCCATGAGTTTTCTCTGTTGCTCTTTTGCCAAGACAGGTTTCTTTTGATGTCACACCAGAATATATATCCTGGAAACATCTGTAAAAATGCACTGGAAACAGAGGCAAAAGATACTGCTGAGAGAATGTATGCATTGGCTTTACTACACCAATGTGAAGAAAGAGGTTTGTCCTTTTTCCTCATTTCCTATTGGCAGTGTGCATTGGGATTTCAGGAAGATGTTCTCACAAAACTCTTGTGGCTCTGATGGGGTAGAACTGAGTAGCCATGAAGAAAATTGGCATGTTGAAATGTGTTGTTTGCATTTTATCATGTAAAAGACTGAAACTTCTTTTTCCATCTTTCAAACCACAAAGGAATGCAATATCTTTTGGCAAAGTAGTACAACATGAGATGCACTTGTTGGTGATATCTCTGATTTCCTCTTCAAAAATGTACCACCTCTCCAGCATAACTAGTGGATTAGTTGGAGTAGGGGATCTGCCACCATAACTTAGTCTTCAAAAGAGCTAAATGAACACTGGAGACAGCAGCAGATACTGCAGAGCTTACACCCCCCCTCTCCCCACCACAAACTAGGAGATAAATCTCTTTGTTTCTAATTGCCAAGGGTATGTTCTTCTAGCAGAGATGATGTAGCAATACCCAGTGAGAGGAAGAGTTCCAGTGACAAAAAGGAATAATGATAACCCTTTCTTTTGGATGTGATGGCAGTATTTTAACAAGGGAATCCTCCAAGCTCCATAAACTGTCTGCGTAGCATCCTAATTTCAGAACCTGAGCACTTGATGCTGAGGAGAAAGGTCCATTTAAATTCTGAGGAATTTTTATACCCATAGACATTAGTCCCTAGCTGTGGAAGAACACATTCCCTATGTAAGCCATGCTAGCTGGCCTGCAGTAGCCAGAAACTGTTGCTCCCATAGGAGGCAATGTCAGCTGGAAGCTAAAAAATGAAGAGAAAGTCTGTTGTGTTTTCTCAGGATAACACAGAAGTTGAACTTCATTGCTCACACCTTGCCTGTTCTCATGGGGGAAGCAAAGGCTTTACAGTGATCCAGACAGGAGGGGAAATGCTGAACAGCAAAGTGCAGACATTTGGGACATAAAGTTAGAAAAAGTGACCTACAGACAGATGTGTTGAACCCTTACACCTTTTACATGCAATGTTCACCCCCAAGACAGGTAATGTCAATCAAGTCCTCTGCTATTATATACTTAACAGAAAAGTGAGCACAGGAAAAACATTCGAATTTAGAGAAAAAATACACAAATCAAGATGGGAAATAAAGTCCAATTTGGTGATGAGGGCTTGCCAGATTAAGTTCCTACAAAACAAGAAGCAGCAACACCTGCATTCAGAGACTCACAATGAAAGAGTGGCTGCCTGGGCTAATATGAAATCTTCAGGAGCTCAATAACCATGGAAACCTCAGTGAAAGGAAAGTGTCTTCAATAAAATTCAGAAAAGAGAAGAAGAAATGGTAACTGGAGAACTGTCAGAGGCAAAAATACATGTACTTCCTTCCCCAGAGATGCTTGTAATACAAACAGGTTTTATTTTTAAACAAAAATATTCTTACTGGCATCTATAGGAAACTATTTGGTGCAAAGGCTTTGTAATATCTTTTACATAGTTGTTACATATCTGCATTTATGAAGGCCTTGGTTTTAGAAGCTTTTGGACAAATTAACTCTCAGTTTTCACTTACAATAAATAAGAAACAATTTGTCTTCTTCACTTCTCTCAATAGCTTCAAAACCAATAAAAGTCATTTAAAAGTAAGTAGCTTTGGAAGACTACAGCATGCCTTTCTAACTTGTATTTAATACGTATTGTACTGCCCCTTATTAGGAGCCAAGTTTGTATTAGTGCTGTTCAAATATGAGTTTTATTTCTGTACTCAGTGAGGTCTGTGAGGGACACTGTCAGAAACTACAGGTAAATGGTGGGGAAAAGACCAGCTCTCTGCATCAGTTAATGAATAAAGCTCAGGGAGCAACAGGAGAAACAATGCATTCACCACTGCTAAAATTTAACTCTAACTTACCTTTCAATAAAAATTAATAACAAAGACAATAAAAATGGCAGCAGAGGAACATTCTTCCCCTTTCGCTATTGTCATTACCTTCTGTTTGTTCAGCACTCATGTGTATCCAGCTGAGACCAGTAAGTTCACTTTCCTTTTGTTATAATCTTAACCAGATATGAACTGTAAGGTAGAACTCTGCACTAAACTTTTGCCTTGTTGATGAAATCTTTAAGCCTTACAAATTTGTTAAAGAACAGCAGATAAGATTCTGTTTGCCAGGCATTTTTCAGGTAGTAGTTGGATTAAATAAATTTGTTCAGAAGTGGCTGTCTTCAGTCCCTGCTGATCAGTGAGTGTTCCTCTGAACAGCAATTCCCCACCTAGGGAGGAAACCTTGCACTGTCCCATTACTGCCCCATATCAATGAAATTACATCAATGACAAGCCTGTTTGCTGAGAGTCACAATCCTCTTGCTTAGGGTTGTAAAAATAAACTAAATTCTCCACATCCATTGCTGCATTGCTACAATGATGTTACCAATAACAACATTAATCTCCCACAACACTCCATAAAGGTCCAGCTTTACTATCCCCTATGTGTTCATCTCACAGAGATGGTAAAATTTTCATCATCTTTGCCCTTCACACTGATGGTATTTACTATGTACAGAGATGCCTCTGGAGACGTCAGGAAGGGGTCCCAAAATTCCCATCTCCCAGGTGTTTGTCAAAGGGGCTCACAGTTAATGAGTCTGTGTCTTCTGTGCTCGCATTGTGTGACTCTATTTTCACACAAATCTTTAGTCAACTGGTTATGTCCCCATATAGTGGGGTCCCTGTAGGTTGAGAAGAAATTGGTGTCTTTGAAAACTGTGTATAACTGAGCTACATGTGCTGAGTCTGGTTTGTACAATTAAGTATTTTCTGGCTCATTAATACCTGTGTTGTTGAATGCAGACTAGGGCTGTTGCTAAAGGGGCCTCTATATTTTGGAATAGAGGACAAGTACCTATACCATTTCAGTTGTTCTGTGTCTAGCCAACATCGACATGAAAAGTGCAAATCACAGGAACCAGAAGGTCTTTAGCTTGGAGCCTAATCTAATGGGTTGTTGTAAAGTCTGCCTTGCTAGAGCAGTTGACTGAAGGCAGCCCCAGGAAACATGGTGAACGTACCAAATTTCATGGTGTTGTGTAGATCTCTCATTGCTCTAAAACCTGCAGCCTGTAGAATTTTCTTTGAGTTCTCTTTGCCTCTTGATTCTTGGAATGTTCCAGACACATGCCCCTAGGGAACCAACAGTGCCAAACTGCTTTCTCATCTTCTACCTGTCCTCACACCGATGCATCAGAAGAACATCAATATTTCCTACATTGGAAGTCTGGGTAATGAGCTGTGCCTTCTTCAACAGCACTTGGATGGGTCAAAAGTTCATATGCAAGAGCATACATTGACTGCCATCTTCCTCCTCCTCCGTCCTTCCTGGAGAGAATGCCTCATTCTGCAGGCACTCTGGTGGCATCAACTGCATACTTTGGATGCCTGCTACTTACAGAACTCTGTAGATTGGCCACACACTGCTACATTCACATAAATGGTTTCCATTTTTGCAGAACAGTCTTTCAATTACTCATTAATTTGGGCTCCATGATCCACTTTCCTGCAAGGGCAGTTTGGTCCGTGGTTAAAGGAAGCTGTTCCCTTACAAGCAGAGCTTGTTAGGACAAATTCTTCATATTTATTCCCCTTACTGACATCTTCAAGATGGTGAAGAGAAATTGAGCCTGAGAAGCCAGAGAGGTAGCCTGGGACCTTCCTTACAGCAGATGTGACATCAAAAAAGTCCTATAAAGATGCCCCATCCTGGCACCTGCCATGTGGCAGGTATTGTGAATAAGAGAATGAAGACCCTGTTTAAATTTAAGGACCTGCTTGAAGAAGCCATGCAGAAGAATTTTAGGACAAGTCTTGTCCTCCATGGAAAAAAAGTTCTTGTGGTTGTGATGTATGGGAATTATCCTCATTTACTAAGACAAGAGCTGTAAGCTTTTTGTGTTTTACGGATTGCTGTTGTTATCAGTATCCCATGTGGCTAAATCTTGAAAAGCAGTAATGAGTATGCAGGATGTTTGGTTTGGTTAGTAAACTAACTTAATTTATGTCATCCACTAAAAAACACCTCCTTGGCCTGTTTGCTCAAGGGACTGTGAATGTGAACCCATTCAAGACTGAGGACCATTACTGTTAACACTTATGAGATGTGTGAAATAAGTGTCTATAATGATTACTTGCTTCACTTATTAAAGTTTTAATATCTCCTTAGTAAGTCTGACTACAGCTCTAATGCCTAATTAACCCTGGCTCTATGTCACTAGTATGCTATAAACAAAGAGAGCAACAAGTGTCAAGGCAGATAGGCAGCCTTTACAGTAAACAGTTCAGCTTAGGAGGAGATGTGCATGTTTTTCTTTAAACACAGAAAATGGTCAGTGCAAAGTCACCCAAAAACCCACACCTAGCCACCCACTCACCCTTTGCCAGACTCCTGACTGTTGTCAGGACCTTGCCCCTGAAGAAGCATACAAGATTGTAGCCTCCATTTTATTGCTATGTGCATGGCAATTACTAATCCTGAAGCTGCCATATGGCCCTGGCTGCCCATTCTTTTTACAGATGGACTTGAATTATAGGCAGCAATTTTGCCTGCCTAGTTTCTCAAACTCATATGGACCCTCATTGATTAGTTAGCATCTGGGCACCTTCCAAAACACTTCCTTAAAAGATTCTAACCTTCCTTTTGAAGTCCATGAAAATTTGTTCCAGTCAAGCATGTGGAAGAATGTGAGTAACTAGACAAGCCTGGCATGCAGAAAAAGAGGTAAGTCAGTCATCTACACTTTTTAGAAAAATAGTTTGCTTTCCAGGTAAGTCTGAGAACCACCTTCATGAGACATCAACCTTTACAAGTGAAATTGAGGGTGACTGACAGAATAGGCTCTATCTCCACACAGGTTCTCCAAGTGCTGTGCAGCATCTAATAGGAGAATTTCAAGTTTAGAAATTTGACAATACTCTTACTGGTCTCTTTGGAGCTTTCTCTGTACTTTTTAGCAACAAAAATGTCTTCTCTGGGATAAATACATTAGCTTGAAGCCCAAAAAAAATTAAGATTCTCCAAATAATACAACCTTACACAAACTCCTCTCTAGCAAGTGATCCTTACATTAACTGTCATCACTACCCTGAGGTAGAATGCAGCTTTTCTCAGGGAAAAAAATCAGAGTCAATACACTGCTTTTTCTGTTTTAAGTAGACATAACATGCTACAGAAACACTCAAACTCTTTAGAGATCTTCCACTCAGTGGTGCTGCTTCATTTATTTATTTGTACGTAGACACAGAAGAACACACGTCCCAGGCTTGCAGTATCTCTTCCACCTAGAAAGATATGATCCTGGCACAGACTAAATGTAAACAACACGGGAACAAACACCATGCTCTCCCTGCCAACAAGAGCACAGATAACACAAAATCACCAGTGCCAGGCTGCTTCCCCAGCTGCACTCTGTTCCCATTAGTGAACAATGAAGCCCTGGCTTCTCCCAGCAGTATGGAATGGCTCTTGAATGCATTCACAAACACAGAGATTTGCCACTTCCAGGGCAGAGATTCCAGCTCTTTTGGGCCAAAGGCATGCTTCAGTTTGTAGTCTCATTAGAGAAGGAACTGTGTGAACATACTGGCACTCAAGGCTTCCCAGTAAACATCAAAATTATCAACAAGTGCCTTCACTTTGCAATGTTTATCCCAGAATATTGGTTCATACTTTCAAATAGGACCAGCCTCAGCTGTCACTTCAGCCCACCACATTTTTCTATCACATACCTCACTGCTTCCCAAAACTCCTTGGTCACAGAATGTCATTGTGGGTCTCCTACAGCACCAGCCACTTCCAGGCCTCACCCAGCCTGTGCTAGGACATTTGGAACAAATGCATTACTGTTGTTGCATTGATGTTGTTGCATTATTACAGATCAGGCATCATGCAGTGGATACAGTGGTGAGGCTAGCAGTGGTTAAAATGCTAAAAAATGCTAATTGCATGGGTGAACATTTCTTTAATATGGACAAAACTGAACAACCAAATTAAAATGTAGGTGATTATAAACACTCTTGAACCTTGTCTATGCATAAAAAAACATCCTGATGGGTCTGGGAAAAGGGCAGTGAGGAGCTGTGCAGGCAGACTAAGAGTTCTTTTTCTTTTTTATTTTCATTTTCATTGCAATTTTGTATTATTGGATTTTTTTTTCCAATTGTTAAACTATTCTTATCTCAACACGTGAGTTGTCTCACTTTTACCTTTCCATGTCTCTTTCCCATCCTGCTGAGGGGGAATGAGTGAGTGGCTCTGGCGTGGTTGTTGGCTGGAGTTAAACCATGACAGGCTGTTAGATTAAATTGGCTTTTTGAAACTGATGGGGCTTTATGTCTGAACATAAAGGTGGTGCTCTCCTGTTTAACTTGCACATGCTCACATGGGTACAAACTGAATGGGTGTAGCCAGTAAAAGGAGATTTACATTTAAACAAATAACCATCAAGGAGGTCATGCTGATTTCATTAAGGGAATTTGAACTTCCATTTATGTTAAACTGGTGAAACTTTCATGAGCAGACAAGGTCTATCTAAAGAAAACAAGACCTAGTTCTGCTGGATTTGGTAACATGGGGTAATGCATTCCACTCTGCCAAAGCTTTCCAGCAGTAGGAAGAAATTCCTATCAGTTTCTGCCAGTCCACCTCTGAAGCTATGTTTGTTTGCTAGCTGCCTAGGCATGGGATTGTTTTTCCTCTGTCACAGAATAGTTATGGATCAGAAAAAAGCCACATCACACAGCTGCCCTATGCTTCTGTTGCTTCCAGGGAGTGCAGCTTGGGACCACAGACAGAGAATTCCATAAAGCTGTGAGTATTCTTACCCAGAATCTGGGCAGCATTACTTTATCCCAGCCTGCCTGGGCACACAGACAGGCTGTTGGAGTCAGCTCCTGCACACTGATGTCTGTACTCAGTGATAAATCTGCTCTTTTGTTTAAACCTGAAAGAAGTTCCTGTACACAGCAAACTGTGTTCACCTGGAGCACTGACTTCAAGGCTTTATGAACTCTGATGAACAGGGATGCTTTACTCATCCCCTGCTCTCCAGAGCTGTGCTGCCAAGTCTGAACACCCCTTGATGGGCAGACACAGAAACTGAAGTGATCTGGGTCCAGTCATGAATCCTCCTGGATTTCCCGACTGGGTTACTCATGCAGTCAGAGCAGGAGAGCAGAATGCACTGGAGAAAAACTCATTGCATAGACAGGGAAGGGCAAAGAGAGCAGCTCTGTACATTTCTTGGCCCCTGATCTGCAGCCACAGGACATGCAAGGTCTAGCCATGGCACTGCCTCCCCAGCTGCACGTGAGCTGATGAAGAGAGGGATACAAGGACCAAATTTCTCTTTCCAGGCAGGCAACAAAGAGTTTTGAAGGAAACAGCAGGCAGATAAGCCAGTCATTAGCCCTCTGCAGTTGCTTCATAAAGAATAGAATCAGTGTGGAATGATCTACTGCAAAGAGAAAAATGGAACAATAAAATTTTTGGAAATCTGCAAGCTCTAGGGTTCATTTTTAATCCTAAACTGTGGATAAAAGGAGTGTATGAAATGTTTGAGAAGGAGCTGAAAAAGAGTTTCAGATGAAACAGATGCTCTGAGATCTGGAGTGCCTCCTGTTATAAAAATCTCAGGAACATACTGTGATGAGACCTCTGACGCAGCTTATCACGAATGTTGCTTGAGCACTGAGTTGAATTAGTTCACCTCACGTGAGCTGAGGGGCAGGAAAGAAATGCCTGCTGCCTTCTATATCATCTTTCATTTAAGGCATTTACACATTCAAGACTATGATAGACTAGTGCCTGTGATGCCAGCTCTGTAGTTAATCTACACTGCTATAAATTACTCCTGCAACAAAAAAGGATGCAGCATATAAATATGATGATATAAATGCTCTGCTGCTTGTTTCTCAAGGCTGCTTGGTCACTTTGCTGAGCTGTGGCTGCTTACCCCCTTCCACACCATCTGCCCTGTGTCCCTGGCTCCTAGGGTGAAGCAGGCACACATGCTGGTTTGGCACTTGCTACCCTCCTTTGCCTGCTTTCTCACTTTGGCATGTGCTGGCCTATATTCCTCCTATTAATGCTATTATTTGCTAATATCATTAAAACCACCTTCTCCCCTTTTCTGCCCAAAGATATTTACTGAAAGCAATTCTTTTGGAAGACAAGTTTTTCAGTGGTAGCTAGAAGGTTTTTTGAAGAACATTTAAAAGAAATATTTTGCCCTTTAATATCTTCAGCTATGTCTCTATGCTCAGTGAAAATTGCTAGCAGCGTTCCAGAGCCAATTCCTGGCAATTCAAGAGGCCCATAGAGAGAAAGCAAGGTTTCTAGACAAAAACCAGCCTGTATCTTTCTTCATGAGAGACTGTGACTGGCTGTTGTTACTCCAATGATTTTTTGCTTTGTTGCTGTTCTATGTAATATCTGCATTGCTAGGACTTGGTGCTTTGCAATTTATAGGTACTCCCAATTTTTCAGGCTGGTCTTTAGTTCTGGAGTTGCAATGAATACTTATTGTGCCTGAGAAACAGAAAATGGGATTCTGTCAAATTTCAGTATTTGAATTTATGAACTTAACTAAAATTGGCTGCATGCCTGTCATTGCAATACATCCCACTGCATAAAATGATTGCAAACTTCTCCATGCACCCTGCTCCATGAGTATATATATATGTGCATGACACTGTATCCTTTATTACTTATGAAAAACACATCAATATTTTATTAATAAGCAGACATTGATTTTTACTGAGAACATAAAGATTTATGGAAGAAGGCAGAGCTGTGTGGCAGAAACTATGACAGCAGTTTCTAAAAAATCTATGGAATATTTTACATTTGAAATATAGAAAAAATATTCCATTCAAAGTGAATTCAAATAGACAGTCCTTTGTGGAAAGTAGATTTCTTCTGGTATCAAGCACAGGTGAATTTTAAAGACAGCTGGTTTGAAACAGAATGAGACTCTGTCCAAACTTGAGCACAAGTGGCTTCATTTTATTTTATGGAGATATTCAAGGAGGCTCTCAGTGGAGTAAGGAGAGCAGAGGCTAACATCTGTGCAATGGCCCTGAGGCAAAAGGACTACACCAAGCAAACAGGGAGACATAGCCCTGTCAGGAGCACAGGAGGACCCTGCTGTTGTGTGCTGTAGGAAAAGGTTACTCAAAGTGGGCTGATTTGGGTCTGCTGGTAACAGCAGGAAGCAGAAGCTGTAATAAGGACAGTCTGGGGTGCTCCCTGTCTATGCTACATCACCTGGAACTAGGGATTCTAGCAGTGACTGGGAAGTACTTATCTGCCAGTGTCAGTCTACTTTTACCCTCACACAGAGGGTAAATCTTGGGACTGATTTAGAAAATGTGGGATAGCAAACACCCCAGCAGACAGCTCACACAGAGGAAATGCCCAGCCTTCATTCTCCATGACATTATGCTCAACAATTGTCAAGACCAGGTAGGGAAACACCCTACAGACACATTGTATCTCCCAGATACTATAGAAGAAGAACAAATTTGGTCCATCCAGCTGATTTCCTCCTGTATTGCATGTATTCATAAAGCTGGCAGAATACTCAGACTGAGGTGATGTGTGCTTCTGCTTTTGTGGGGCTATACAAAAGGATAAAGGGACTTAATGTGTTTGAAGTACTTTGCTTTTTACTGAAAAGGTCCTATAGTTTGGCAAGGGGAAGAGAGCAAGAACTGGAATGGTTTTAGAGATGAAATATGTCAAACTGAGAAAGTTCTGGTGATTTTATTTGTAGCTCTTAATAATTAGCTGTTTCTATCTTTACAATTAATTCTTTGTCAGCATTACTACAAATGCCTTCAATTTCCTCACTGTCCCCCAGTGGACTCCAGCTCATTAATATGCAGCTTTAAGCAAGTATCGGAGCTGTCATGCATTTCAAATCTCCCCTAGGAAGCTTTTTAAAATTGTGAGTAAGACCTGATACTGAGACTTATTAGCACCAAACCTGGAAACAAAGCTTCTGTGCAGGCAGCAATGACTCTTCAAGTTACAGTTGCTGTCACCTTTTTTATCCTGAAATTTTAAAAAAAGTGAATACCTCAAAGCACTTCTTTGATGCAGCCAACATTTCCAGCTCTTATAAACTGCTGTTTGTGGATAGAACTGGGCTTGTGCCAGCATTTCAGATTTGAGTGATGAAGCTGAACTTCGAGGTCGGATTTAATTGCACTCACACTGAGAAATACTCAGAAGAAATCTGCTGAAGGCAGCAGCGAAATAGTACACCATGGCAAACACACCACAGTATGGTGGAGAAACTGGAAGGTTTTATACTTGCTAAAAGACAGGTCATAACAGTCCACAGATGTGTCATACCTAGATTGAGATCAAAATCCAGCCACAATGCTTTGAGACCAGCTTTAGCTTGAACCTCTCACACTTAAACCTGCATCCAAGGGCTTTGACGCTTGCCCATTTACTCATAAATGTCAGAACAGCCCCATGTTTTCATCTCTGTCTCAAATTAAGAACAGCAATCAGTCTAACTTCTGAACTGCTAGCATAAATGATTTACCAGGACTAAGGTTAAGGCAGATTCTCATGACTACTGGCTACAACGACTGAAGAAATTTGTAAACTTGAGAGCTGTGGAGCTGCCTGCCATTGGCATGTTGGTGATTCTGCTAATCATCTTTCATTAGTGACATATGGAGTGTAAGGTTTTTGTAAGAGGAAACCAACCCAACTTCCACATTAGAGAGCCTAAAGAGAGAGAGAAAGCCATCCCTCAATGCTTCTCAGAGAGAAAACTGTAAGCCTAGAGAAAGGGTTCTTAGCAGACCTTCTTGCTGGAGTGACACTATTGTGCCCCATATTTGGTTCAGCACAAAATAACAAGAACGGGAAAGATTTTAGCAGCAAAATACCTCAAACTAGAAAATTTGGAATATCTCTCATCTTCCAAAATTGTTCACAATTCAATAAAGTCTTTCTTGAAAACCAAAGTGCCAGTAAATACTGACACCTGTCAGGAAGGAGAGTTGATGCAACAGCAACAGAGCTATTGACCAAAAAAGTTACAAACCCGCAAGCTGTGAGTGGATGCTCTCCAAATGCATCTTAACACTTCCCACAGACGTGAGACATGAGGAAATGCAAATTTGCCACTGGGACTCGTCAGGCTCAAAGCTCAATTTCACCATGTCCTGAGGTCCTAATTTCCTGGCTGGAGGTGTTCTGCCTTCTCACCAGACATGACCTTACCTCTCCACCTCAAACCAAACTCAGCCGTGAGCCACGGACCGAGAAAGCCGTCCTCCTCAAGATCCTGCCATGTGGAAGGCATCCCTTTCTGTCCTGCTGGGCTACTCCATCTGCTCCAGCACCCCTTCACCCGCGCTGCCGGCAGGCGCCCTACCGGAGCCGTGAGTGTGAGCCCATCTCGTTCGGGATGATGCCGGGGCCCTCACCCAGCCGGGCTCTAAGAGTCCTGGGAGGAGTTCCGCCGGAGGAGAGGCGCAGCCCTTTGCCGCCGTGCCCGGAGGAGCCGCAGGTAGGGGGTGCCCCGGAGGAGCGGCAGGCAGGGGGGTTCCCCGGAGGAGCCGCAGGCCAGGGGCTTCCCCGGAGGAGCGGCAGGCGGGGGTTCCCCAGAGCAGGGCAGCCCCCGCGCCCGTCCGGGTCCCGGTCCCGGTCCCGGTGCGGCCGCCGTTGCCTCCCGCGCGCTGCCGGCAGAGGGCGCGCGCCGCCCGCCTCAGCCGCGGGGCCGCCTCAGCCGCGGCCCGGCCGCCTCAGCCCCGCGCCCGCCCCGGCCGGGGGCTCCCGACTCGGCGGGCGGCGCCGTCCCGAGCCCGGGTCCTGCCGCCGGCGCCGGAGCAGCGCGGTCACTCGGCCCGCCTCGGCTCCCGCCGGACAGTGCCGCCCCCCGCGCTACCCCCGCCCGCTGCCCCGGGCTGCGGAGCCGCCCCTGCCCCGCCAGGCTCTGCCGCCCCGGCCCTGTGTCCGTGCGGGCAGCGGCGGCCGCGGGGCTGGCAGAGCTCGGCGTCCCCCTGCCCGCGGGTGCTGCGCCCGGGGCCACGGTCCCCGGCAGCGGACGTGGTTAGGTAGGCAGAGTTGGCAGCTGGGGAATTCAAGGTCTGCCGAAAAACGAAGGAAATGTGCCAGCTCGGCCCCGGGACTGAGGCCAGAGAACGAGCAGTTCTACAGCGCAGTGTGAGCACTGCCCACGGTGAGCACCGCGGGGCCACGGGAGGCTGTGCAGTTCCCCCGCCGCACGGCGTTTCCCTGCCTTACCTTGTCATCCCTCTCACGTCTGCCTACGGAACAAACCACGGGATCTCCGCATGCGGATTTATGTGAAACCCATTCACATGCAACAGCAGCTGGGGTGCACCTCCTTTGTTTGCCCGTTCGTTCCGCTTTTTGGGGTCACCTATGTAAATGCACAAGGCACTAACGATGCAGCCTGGCTACCTTGGATGGCATTACTTGTGTCCGCTTTAGATTAAAGCTTTCCTAAACACATCACGAATGGCCGTTCCCCTCTCAGAGTGACAACATAGCGAAATGAAAACACAGCAGAGCATTTTACACATCTTTACTACTATCTGTAAAGACATGCAAGCACTGGGAGATTCCTTGCTCAGCGATTCAGCAGGCTGGTTTTGTTTCCTCATGGCTGTTGTGGCCCAGGTACACTAGGGATGCTGGAAGGATGCATTTATATGGAAGTAACAATAGGAGGTTGGAAAGGTGGATGCAAGTCCCCTGTGTGTTCTGCCCTCTCAGTTGCATCAACCTATCCATGTTATGATCCTATCAGGGGATCTGGCATTTAGCTCTTTATTGCCGCAATTTCTGAGAAAATTACCAACTCGTTTTGAGGGGGAAGATTTATTAGAGGTGATTTTTCTATCTACAGGATTTGAAATAAAAAGGGATATGTAACAGATACACATGATCAGCAAATGGAAATCGCAATTAGAAAGAAAAGATTAACAGGGACACAAGTCTGTAGAATTTCATTGTTAAGAGATCAATTTATTATGCCCTTGACTGCAAGTTAAATTAATACACGTAAAATTACAACATGGAAAAGAGATGCCAATGACTGTCATAAATACAGCTTGCTCTTCTTTCCTAGTTATTTAGGGAGGATTGGGAACACTTGTGAAATCACGTTCATTAAAGCCTGAATAGAGGCAACTAACCAATAACTGCGGTGGAAGCAACAAGGTTCTCCCCCCTCCTCGCACCCACCCGCCCTTTTCAAGAACGGGGGGGGAAATCACAGCCGTCAATCAAGAAATACTGCAAAATAAAATGGACCCTCCCGGCAGCCGAGGCATCGCGCAGAGCAGCGGTGAGGCTCGGGCACTCTGCTGGCAGCCTCCGGCGCCGCCAGCCCTGCAGCTCCGCCGCTGACTGGGAGCGCACGGGGCTCCGCAGCCCGGGTCCTTCCTTCCCTCCCTTCCAAAACTGTCAGGCACAAATGGGCAGGAGGATATTGGCTGCAAGGGGCGCGGAGGCTCCTCCCAGAGCCTGGATCCCGATATTTTTGGAGGATTTCTTCTAACTCAGTTACAAACCTTGGTGAATGGAACAAGTTGCCGCTGTAGCGGAGGCAGAAAGCGCCTCTGCTTGAGGGAGCGCGGCTCTCGCTCCTTCTTTCGCCTTCCCAAGGCTACCTTGGATGCTTCACCTCACTTGCGGATGAGGGCTGTGCTGCCTATCGGGGGGAACCGCTCCTGATTTGGATATTGCTGTTCTTGTGAAAAGAAGGGTTGTAAGGGAATGAAAGGGGAGACAATGAAGAAAAACCGACCGGGAGAGAACCCCAGCCCCAAGCGTTTTCCCGAGAACTGACGGATGTTTTGGGGCTGAGCGATCCCGTCGGAGGCGGCGGAGGGAGCAAGCCTGCCCGCTCCGCGGGGGACTTCCCGGGACCGGCTATTCCCTTCGGATGCGGACTGGGAAACCTGTAGGAAATTCTCCCGCCGCCCTGCGAAGCCACCATGAATTCAGTGGCTGGAAATAAGGAGAGGATTGCGGTCACGGCGCGGAGCAGAAAATACGGGGTAAGTTGTGGGCGCCGGGCGGCTCGGAGCGGTGGTCACCTCAGCGCCGGGGCTGCCGCGCCTCCCTCCCGGCGGCCGCCGGCGATCGCGCCCCGACCCCGCGCAACTTCCGCGGTGCGGTGCGGGGCGGCGGCGGCTCGGGGCGCGGCGCGGGGGCCACCGCGGGCGCGGAGCGTCCGAGCGAAACTTGCCGGCGCCGCCGGGCCTCCCTGCCTGACCCGCTGCTCCTTCTCCCGCTCCAGGTGACCGAGCCCTGCTCCCCCACCAAGCCCGCCGCCCCCTTCTCCCCCGAGAGCTGGTACCGGAAGGCGTACGAGGAGTCCCGGGCGGGCGGCCGCCCGGCGCCGGAGGGAGCTGGCTCTGCCCTGGGCTCCTCCGGCACCCCGTCCCCGGGCTCCGGCACCTCTTCGCCGGGCTCCTTCACCGGCTCGCCGGGACCCGCCTCGCCCGGCATCGGCACCAGCTCCCCCGGCTCCCTGGGCGGCTCGCCGGGCTTCGGCACCGGCTCGCCGGGCTCCGGCAGCGGCGGCGGCTCCTCGCCGGGCTCGGACCGCGGCGTCTGGTGCGAGCACTGCAACGCCCGCCTGGCGGAGCTGAAGAGGCAGGCGCTGAAGCTGCTCATCCCCGGGCCCGTCAGCAGCAAGGTGAGCGCGGCGCCGCGGGAGGCGGGCGGGGGGTCCCTGCGCCCGGAGCGGCCGCCGCGGCTGCCGGCCCCCTGGGCTCCCCTCTGCCGGTGCCACCGCCGAGCGCTTTGCCGTTTATTTGTGTTCTCCCCTTCTCGGTCTTGTTCCCTTTTTCCATCCCCTCATCCGCTTCATGCGGAGCAGCGTGCCTCTGTCTCCGGAGGGCTGCCTGGCTTCAGGAACATCTTTGGTAGTTCTTCCAGCGTGCTTTTCTCCGTCTTTCATTGTATTGACAGTGATTCTGTGCTATTTCCTGAGCGATTTTAAAAATTCGTTTTTTTTTTTTTTTTTGGTGGTGGGGGTAAATAAGGGTGGGAATATTACATCGGAGTAACCAATCCTTTGCCCTTTTGCTATCTTTGAATCCTACAGGAGGGATTTACAAATCGTCCTTAGACTTGGCAGCCAGCTCAGTAGTGAGGTGTGTACGTATGGTCTGATGCCAGCGGATTTTGCTTCCATGGAGGGAGAAACCCTTCTGTAGCTGCGGGTTCACATGAGGCATTGAAATGCTGTGTGAGCCCAAAGGTCACTCAGTGAGGCTGTGGCAGACCATGGCATTGAACCCAGTTCTCCCAGGTGTCTTTAGGCAGACGGATAACTTGGTGATGCTTCCCTTATAGAGAAGGGCCAGACTTTTTTTTTTTTAATTCCCAATAAGACTTGAAAATACTTGAAGCTGCTGGACTCTGAACGTTGGATTGAATAACCCTGTGCTGAAAGAGGATGCAAGCATTGCTGACATTTGATCTCACGTTTTAAAGGGCTGACTCATCCTGAATACGGTTGGAAACCTGCTTTCTGCCTCTCTTGGGGTGTTTGGTACCTCCAAAGGCATACTCTGAAATTCCTTGGTTTTGTTTTGTTTGGCATTGGTTTTTTTTTTTTTCTTTTTTGTTGTGCATATAAGATTAAGGCTAACAGCTCTGAACGAGTGACCAGCAGCCCTTGGCTGACCTCATGCTGCTAAAATAGTAAGCACCGGGTTCCTCCATAGCAACCCTGTGAGTGTTGTATTGTGAATGGTTCTGCAGCTCCTGGAATGTAGTACAATGCAATTTTGTTTGCCTTGTTGGGTCCAGGTACTATCAAATGATAATATTTACTCTTCCACTTCAAAGAGTTTTCATTAGTGGTTACAATAAAGAGGTATCATGGAAAAGAGCCGACTGCTGGGAGAGGGTCCCTGGTATTGCTGTTGTGTTGCACTCTCCATGATTTATTTATGTGCTCTTTGAGAGGGAGTTGGTGCTCTCATGAACAAAAGACTCAAGGGCTGGTTGTTACCTTGTCTCAAGAGCTGACTTAACTGAATTATTCATGACCAGGGAAAGGTGGATCCACCAAAATTAATAGTAAATTTAACCATTAATACATGGTTGATTCACTTTAAAGTGGCCCTGTACCAAAATCTTGTCAAATTTCAGGCTGAGAGATTTGACAGTAATTACCAGTTGTGGGTATAGGTGGGAAATTACTGATACAGATATGGGAGCCATCGGAGTAACTGAGATTAGGGGTGGAGGGGAGGATGAAGCTAACATCCAGGCATGGTGTTAAATAGAAATTGACAGATTTTAGTCACATATATGTTTGCAGTGGGTTCCTTTACTACAATAGTGATTGACATTCACCATCCTAGCCTTCCTGACAGGTTACCATTGTGTTTCTGCTGCTATTTGTTCTGCTGTTCACTTAGTTTAGCTGGTGGTGTTGTACAGGCCAGTCTTGATTTAATCAGTAGCCTTTCAGCCCCCTTACCTCTGTTTCTTTTTTTGCTTCTTATGCCTCCTTTCCAAACCTTCCACTTCTGCAGGAGTGCCACTGATAGAAGTCCTGTCCAATCTGCATTTAGGAGCAAGGGAGGAGGCCCAAGTAAGGTGGTCTCTAAGGGCTTGGGTGACCCTCTGCCCTATTTTCTAGGCTTGACAGTACTTGCAGGCTCAGTCTTGTTGAGGTACTCTTGTTGTGAGCTGGCACACAGCTCCTTTCTGTGGTGGGTGCTGCTGGCTGTGACTGTTTGCAGAAGCACCTCTTTCTCTCATCCTTTCTGGCTTGTGACTGCTAAGAACTTTCTGGGCTTGTGATTTTTGCCTTCAGCAGGTGCTGCCCAGCAGGGTGAGCCTCTGGGCTGGATGATGTGGGACAAAGGTATCATGGCTGGTGCCATTGACTTCTTTGGATTGGGTATACTGTGGTGGTCTAAAAGCTTGTTTTTCCTGGTGTAATGGGGTAGCCTTATCAGTGTCTGTTTGAGGAGAGCAAGGTGCTGGCATGGGCTCTGCTGGTTCAATCAGGGCCTGTGAGCTGCCTCTGTGTGTGCCATAGTAACACTCTGGGAGTCTCTTCTGATGGTGAGGTGTACAGGGTTTCTCAAAAATGTGGAAACCTGCTTGTGTCTGGGGAAAACTGGCTTTGGTTTGGATTGAGACTGAAGTCTAACCCCACTGTATTAATGTAGCTGGCATTTTTCAGGGTCCTGTGAGGTCTGTTCTTGATTGCTTCTATGGAAATAAGGGCTTTTTGAGTGTGGAATGGATCCTGCCACTTGAATTAAGTGGAAGAAGGAGCAGATCATATTCCTCATTCTGGGTATTCCCTCAGAACTTACAAAGCATCCTACAACTCAAGACTCTGGTGCCTGTAGGACACAGCTAATTGGTGATATTCCTTTATTAGAACTATTAAATGAAGCATTTAATATGTCTGTCATCTTTTAGTCATCTAGGTCTGACATTTTCTGTTGTTGGTGTTGAAGACAGCCTAGTGTTATGGTATTATGAGTTCTATGGTATTATTAGTACAGTCTGTAGCACCTGCTTCCCATTTATGCTGTATTTAGAAATGCTCATCATCTGGGATAGTGTGTGTTGCAGAACAAGCAGAATATGAGAGTATCTGTGTTTTAATGTGTATCTAGTAGCAGCGATTGGAATCTGCAGTAACCTATCCAAATGTGAACCTACATTGATGTTTCTGACAGTGTGCAGTCATGTAAAGGTTTGTATGTATCTGTCAAGTGTAATAGTGTGCTTAATTGGTTCATAAACAGACCAGGCTTTATGCATGGAGCTATGTACTGAAGCTTTTCATTTGATTGAGAAAAAGCCACACTTAAGCTACAGCAAACTGCTTCTGACTGGCCCATTGTTAGGGTTGAGGTGTTTAGCTTTCCATTCTAAATAGAAACATTCTCTCCTAATACATCAACAGGATGGAAACTTTGTGGGGTTTTTTTTTGTGAGGCACAAAGGTGAAGAATATATAATTTAGTTACATTAATTTATTTTAGCCATTTAAAATGCCACGTTCCCTGCCAATAGCAAAAAGAATAGTGCTTAAAGCTTATTGTTTTTTTCCCTTTTGTGGTACAGATGTGACTTAATGATGTTCAGCAATTATGTGCATAGAAGGGGTTATATTTTATGCGAATAAAATCTTATTGTAACCCCCAAGCGAAGCAGGCCTGTGGGAATTGACTAGCACAGGTGTTTGATATAGTTGCACACTGCAGTTTGTGACTGAGCACATCTTGGAGCTTTTGGTGCCTGTTGTTTGTGGGGTTTATGTTGCATGATGATAAAGATTATATCAAATTACTAATACAGTTTTTTATGCTAAGCTTTTTCTTAGGCTATATTTCTAGAAGAGCATCAGACCAAGTTCTAGCATAGAAATTTATGGCATCATACTCCCAATTTTATCAAAATTTCTGTGAAATCAGTTTGCTTTGAATTCAAGCCTGTGATATCACCTATCTTCAATGAACACCTCACAGGCATCTAACAATTGAAGAGTTGCTACATTAATGTGTAACAAATTATAATGTGTGCTAATAATCCATGGAATGCTAATAAGAATGCTCACAAGCTGAAAGTTATAAATTTCTTAGTATGTGGTTCCAACAATCCTGAATACAGCCTTTAAACTGAGCTAATTTGAGTGTGTGGACATGAATAGCTGCCTGGGCATATTGTGGTTGGGTCAGGAAGTAAGGGTCTACTATAAATGAGCACTGATGTTGTTAGGTGGTTTATATTGTGGACTTCCTCTTACCTAAAAAGTCTGTGCTTCTGAGGATAAGAATTGGGTAAATTCTGAGCAATCTTTTCCATCCCTCTGAGCACAAGAGGGAAGGAAAGAACTGGCATCCAGGGTACAGTTTTGTTTTGGCTTTTTTTGCCCATTTATTGGCACTATCCAATTTTTTTTTTGCTTACATATTGTTGAATTAGTCTTCTCATTCAGTGGTCAAAGACTTGACTCATAATTATTAATAATGAAGAAAGCCCTGAAGCTGATATAATGAAAAATGGGTTTCTGTTAGCTGGTAGCTACTTTAGAAACATTCCCAGTAGAGACAGGACAGTGATAAACCCTTCCTCAAAGCTTAGCAAATGGCAGAATAATGGAATTTCATTTCCGTCCAGACCTTTAATTTGTGAATAAGCATGGCCAGTCTGTATAGTGACTTAATTCACTGTGCAAAAAAATCTCAGGCACCTAATCATTTCATCCCAACTCATTGTAATGCAGATAGGATTATTGCATTAGAAATGTGATTTTAAATGGCCCGAGGCAGTAATTTGTCAGCATTTGGGAGGATTAGCTCCATTAAAGTTTAGGCAACAACCACCATTCTTTTGTGTTGCATCACAGGTCACAATACCAAACATTTAGCATAACTCATCTGTGAATCTTCTTACAATTGTATGCTTCCTGGCAAGTTGGGAAGCCGAGCTACTTCACTTGCACTGGAATTACAGCTGCTTGCAGAGGTCTAGAGGAGGCAGATGGGTATGCCTTTGCTGCTGATGAGTTAGTGTAAGCCCCTTTCTAGGAGCAGCTGGAAGTCTTGCTGCTGCAATCCTCAGTGTCAACACATGAAATAATATAACTATTTATTTTGAGCTTGCAAATGTCTTTGAGGTAAGGGTGAAGATGCTGTGTGGTAAAGACTGCTCTTTAGGAAGCTGTCAAAGCCATTAGCTCTGCAGCTTTCTCTATGGGATGAAAAAGGCTTGTCCTTACTTAGTGCATTAGAAATTAGAAACTGGCCTATGGTTATATTTCATTAATTGAAACTATAGTGTTTCCTATCAGAAAAGAAAACACTTTTAGACCACAGAGCTCTTGAGGGTGAAGAAGGAAGTATTGATGAAGTAAATCTCTAGGGAGGAGAAAATTATTTTCTTTTTTTGTACAAAGACTTGGCTGTGCATCTGAAAATATTGTGTTGAATGAAATACAGTCAATGCTGAGTCTTTAACTGGCCTCTTCATGCTGGGTGATAAAGTGTCTTCAAGGTGTTTTATGCATGCCATGAATGCTGCACTGATGTCCAAAATCACCTTGTATCTTCAGTTAGTCTTACAATTCCTTACAAGTACATGTTGTGACAGCCACAGAAATCTCATATAATAAGTGAAGGGCTTTGGTGTATAGTTTTGGAAGGGGAAAAGGAACAAAGATTGTCCACCTGAGTTCCCCAGACAGTGTTTGAAAAAATGTTGCACATTACCAGCGTGGGCCATGGGCATGTAATGGGAGTCACGCTGGCATCAGCAGATTATTAGAACATTGCAGGGCTGAAAGACACGGTGGTTTTGCCACATCAGCAGCACATAGCCTTTGACATCGTGTAATTGGGGTGCTTCCAAGCACTGAACTTGCAGCACCACAATAAACTTGACTGTCATGCTCTACATAATGATGTAGTCAGAACTGCAGCACTCTGTGACATGAGGTCCGTGTGTCAAAAGCACGAGAGATGTTCTAAGTTAAATTGCTAGCTTACATCTTACTAGTGTCATCTGTGGCTTGAGAGGCATTGATGTTGTTAAAATGGAGGAAAACAGGCATACACCTTCCCCTCCTGACACTGAATAAATAATCCCTAGCCCACAGTATCTGTTGTTGAAGCTGCAATTCAAGAAGTATCCCAATTGCAGAAAAGTAGATTGAATTAAGCAAGCTGTAATTTGTAATAACACCCTGATAAACAAACTAAACACACAAAGTAGTATGTTATGAGCAGGAAGTTTAGAAGAACCCAATAACTTATGTTGCCCATTCTTATTTTCAATTACTTTCTATGCAATCTTCCTACATTAAACCAGGTTTGTTTTTATTCATTTTTCTTTTTCATAACTATCAGCCTAGTGAAGCTGCTAAGAATTGTGTTTGTCTCTGCCTTTGAAACCTGAGATATATAATTAGACTTGGTACAGACCAGACTTTTTTTGTACAGTTATAATATCTTGTATCATCTACAACCAGGATATGAACCTGCTAATGCTTCTTTTCCCTCCACTCTCCTGCTCAGAAAATTTTACAGTGTAGGTTAATATTTTGATGAGAGAGTGTTTGAAGTTTCTTTAAGTAAAATTAGATCAACACAAGACACTTCATAGAGCAGGGGAGAATTGACTGAACTGTTTTAAACTTGTCACAAAGGCTGAAACACCCAGCAAGACACACCAGAATCTGAAAATTCTTTCCCTAGTATAACATGACTGTTTCTTCAGTCTGGATCTGAACCGTGTCAGTCTAGTGACTTGCATGAAATTGACCTTAGTGGGGGCATTTGGACTTCAGGAAAAGCAGTAGGATTTAATTTAGGCCACAGCTCCATGTATGATATGGTTCTAACCAGGGAATACTTGTGTGCCTCCAAAGCAGCAGGCATGCTGCTCTGGCAGAGCAGGTCTAAGACACCCTGGCCCCTTGTGGGCTTCCCATGTGCCTTTCCTTTGTCCTCTCCATATGAAGGTCATAAGTTAGCATCACTGCAGGTCTGCTGTGTGAATACACAGTGATTGCTCCCTGCCTTAGTTCTTACAAAAATGATAGTTCAAACACATTCAATAATGCCTCTTTCTAAACTCAGATCCTTTTGATCAAGGAGTGACTGGATGTGCTATTACAACAGCAGATGCAAGGAGCCAGTGATCTCTGAGAAAGCTACTGATGAGGGCAGCACAATGCATCCAACCGTAGCCTCCATTGTAACTGGAGTACAGAATACAGGGATTATTTTACAAAAGAGACAGTCAAAGAAAATATGGTACCAGCTATACAAAAGAATCAGTCTTAAGGAATTGGTGTGTTCAATTGCAGTTTGAATTTATTGCTATGGTGTCAGAATTCAATTTATTTTATTTAAAATAATACAGCATAGTAAGGCTGTTAAAAACTACTTACTGTTTCAGTATTGGTATACTTCTTAAAAATTATTTTTGTCTTCAACTGCATTTATTTTTGTCTGTCATGGTTTAACCCCAGGCAGTCGCTTGCTGTCTCCCACACCAGTGGGACTGGGGAGAGAATGGGAAGGATAAAAACTAGAGAACTCATGGATTGAGATAAAGAGAGTTTAAAAGGGAAAGCAAAAGCCATGCACACAAGCAAAATGGAACAAGGAATTAATTCACCATTTCCTGTGGGCAGCCATCTCCAGGAGATCAGGGCTCCCATCACACCTAAGAGTGACTGGGGAAGACAAACGCCATCACTCCACTTGTCTTCAGCACAAAATGCTATCCAAAACAGAGCCCCACAACAGCCACTGGGAAGAAAATTAACTCTACCCCAGCTGAAACCAGCACATTGTCATAAGGATCTTCTGTTCAATCTGTACTATTAAATCAGTATGTGGTTGATCTTGTATTTTTTATATAAGACATTTTCTGTTTTCTGGGAGGAAGGAGAGAAGACTTCATTTGGAAGAAACTTCAGACTGGTTTCCTCTTCTCAGCTTTCATCTGAAACTCTCTTTGGTAGTAGTGTTTGTGGGTTTAAAAATAATAAATTGCTAGGGAAATTCTGCTCAAAAGACCTGAGCAAACCCGTGGGGTTTTAAGCTGGGTTTGATTTGCAATTCGCCATGAAAATGAAAGCCTTTGCTCAGAAGGAACTGGACACTTATAGATAAAGCATTTGGTAGTATAAAATTTTTGTGTTGTGTGTTTTAATTTGCTATGCCTTCCTATTAAATGAAGAAGGGCAGAGTCTTCTCACTTTATTGCTCTCCAAATAAGAGAAATTAACTTAGAGGCCACATGATATCTGCTTTGTTAGTGTCTGGTCAATGCTCTTATTCAATAGATTTGGTGATTTAGGAAAAGAGTGTCAAATGTCTTTGAAAATTACTTTATTCTAGTAAAAGGTATTCCAAGCCCCACTGAGTGTGCATCTGGAAAACACTTTAAATTTCTTGCTGGTGGTATGTTGCAAAAGAACTGTGCATGCTGAATGTAGGATATCTGTATCCAGTGCAATATGACTGATGTAAAACATCCATCTAGCTCTAGGAAAGCTAGCTTCCTCTTCTGTAGGAAAATTTAAAATTTGGAATAGTCTGTGTTTTGGCTTCCAAATTGCCTTCAAGTGGAACTTGCTTTATATACATTTATTCCTTACAAATGTGTTTTGACCTGTGGATTTCCTATAATCTATTAATAGCAAGCCTCTACTCTCTTTCCCCATGCTCCCTAAATCATATATAGTTTGACATGATCATTTACTTGCACCTGAGTATTCACAACAGCTTCTCTATTCCATGGATTTACACTGGAACAAAATTCTACTCACATGAATGTTTGGGGAAAAGCAAATGAAAGGAGACTTTGATATCTACCACAGTAAATATTTTCTTTTCCTGAAGAAAAAGTGAAATTTCACAGTGGTTTAGGGGTTTCAACCTTGTTCAGAACTGTCTGAGGAGACCTGCCTCCGGATGGAGTTAATTTCCTCCAAGCTGTGCGTGTTTCATTCCCTCTTTCTCTATCACCCTCAAAACTGACTGAAGATGAATGAGGATTCAGGAATCCAAACCCCCAGTTTCTGTGGGCCTCTGTGTTGTCTTAGTGGGAATTTCCCATTCCTTTTATCACAGGTGTACTTGAAGATATGAGACGGAGAGTCCTGCAGTGCTGAAGAGGGTGGTTGCTTGGAGCTCATTATTAAAAGCAGGGCAGAACTGGCCTCAGCATCTTTCTGTCCTGGCTCCTGTAAGTCATCTGGGCAAACTCCCATCTTAGCAAAGCCAAACTCTGACTTTATTATGCTGAAGTTATTCAGGAGAGCAGACTTCTGCCTGCTAACTGATTGTCTGGATGATTACATACTACTAATTCAGTTGGAAAGTTTTATTTTTCTGTGCCTCTTGGCTAAATGAACCTCTGACCTGTTAAGTGCCAAATGCTGAAAGAATTGCCTGTTTACTCTATCCACCTGATGGACTCCAGCAGAAAGCCTAGTGGGCAATAAGGCAGCCTTGGCTTTAAGCAGGTGCTGAACAGTGAGGATAGAAGTCGTTACTCTTCATTTCTCTATTAGTTTCACTGCTCATCTAATAGTGATGGGCAAAGAAAAACATTAATATCTGATCCAGCAGCCAAATGCACCAAAGTGGGAGTGTGGCTCATGTGTTTTCCTCTTTCCTAATGGTATCATTAAAATTTAACTAGTCCTCTAAATCATGTTAGTATTCCCAGGGTTAATATGCTGAGATTGCTGGCAGCATTCCCACAGGAAGAGTTAACAGTGGCTGAGGCTGTGTGGCTGGCATTTGTTGCTCAGAGGGAGGTGTTGGGACTGGAGAAGCCCTGGCACCAGAAAGGCACAATCAAGTCTTTGGTGACGGGGGCATTTACAATACACAAACATATTCTTTGCTATTTACCTCTCCCTTTCCACTCCCTCCTTGCTTTTCTCTCCTCATTAGCCCTAAAGCTGTCAGTTCATCTCATCTGCTGTTGGATTTCTAATGGAAATTCTTGACAATGAGCCGGCATATGTGTGAACCTAGCAGGAAGGCATATTGTATGTGCTGTATGATTTAAGAGATTGTTAGACCATAGATGGCTTTTACTGGAGGTCGAGGAGACTAACCAAGTGGGAGATGCAATTAAAATGGTATTTGTTAGAAAGGAAGAGCTAGCTGTCTGGGCAGACTGAACATGGGGAAATGATGGGTAGCTGGAAGGCTATTAATGATGGCTTTGTAAGCAGCTCTGCAGCATGGGTGGTAAGCCTAAATCCAGAGCTATACTTTTAGTATGCCTAATAAGACTTCCTTTTTTATTTTTTTCCCTCTGTGTGTCAAATCCATTTCTGAATAATGGATTTGACAAAAATTCTCTGGATTTGGGGTTAGATTTAGAGATGGGTGAAAGAAATTATGGTGGGTAAAAGAAGAAACTGGCTTTTGGGAACCTTCTCCATCACCTTGAAAACAAAGCTCTGCAAGATTTTACAGAGTTATCTTTGTAAAATAATGGATTTCAGTGCTCTGGCAAAGAGGCTGTTTGGTGAGAAATGAGAGATGGGACAGGCAACTCATTGAAGTGCTTTCTCATTTTAAATGAACATTTGGGATCTGCTTCTTGTAAGCTCTTGACAAGAGCTTAATTGTTACAGGTATTTGATTACATCTCTCCTGTTATTTATTTTTTTCCCCCCACTGTTGAATTGTTCAATGTTTGGCTTCATGGTAATTGTTAACAATTTTCAAAGTTGCAAGGAGTGGGATAGGCACTTAAGGCAGGTTGCCCAATAGATTTTGGTGTCCTGAAAGACAAGAGCAGCTGTGAGTATAGAAAGGGCTCAGGGAGAAATATGAGAGGAAGAATACAAGGTGTGGAGATGGAAATGAAGTGGGGAATGAAGTTGGTCCCGGCAGCAAAGCAACAGTGCTTGCATGGGACAGGTGGCATGCTGGGGAAGCAAGGAGGAATGGGTAAAAAAACCAGTGGTCTGTAAAAGCCTGAGCTCACTTTAAAGTCTTGTGGAAATTATGCATACGGAGGTTTTGTTCTGATCTTCCTTAAAAAAGCTATCACTAAAATTTATTGTCTCTCAGTTTGTCTCTCTTTCTTAAAATAGAAACTGGCAAGCAGCTAGAAGAGTAGAAAGCATTAACTCAAGGTTGTCTTTGGTTTAATGTACTTTGGTATTTTTCATTCTGAAAGTTATTTTTTATCCAAAGGCTAAGGTGCTGGTGTATCCTGTGATCTAAAGATGTGACTGGCTTTTCTTTCTTACATCTAATTGATTTGTTTCTCTTTTTACCATGTTCCATAAAGACATCCATGTTCCATAAAGTCAATTTGAGGCTTGGTATGAAATAGGAATTCAGTTCATTGCACTAGCAATTTTACTCAGCATAACAAATAAATGATGTATGTTTTAGTGCATCAGCAATAGGAATGAATTCAGTCTCTTTTCTTTTCCCTGTGCCTGCCTGTGAAGGAAAAAATGTTTCCTTTCCAGATTAATTTGAATTCTTATCGTGTTAAGCCAACTAATTCTGTAGTATTATTGTACTGGACACTTTAAGGCATGATATTAAGTAGTAGTACTTGTTAATACTTTAAAAGCAGACTAGAATAGACTTGAGGTGTGAGAGGACAGCTGAAGGTGAGGGGGGGTATACATGAAGGCTGGATGCACTGGCACTGATGGGTCTAAATGAAGCACTTTAGAGATTGAAGTGCTTTAAATTGCCATCCTTCTTTGTCAGTCCTAGTTACTTGGTTCTTCCTAGCCTGGTCTGCTACTGTCTTGCCTGTTTAATATTCCACTTAAGTATAACAAGAGATGAAACATCCAAGATGCCTGTATCCTCCAGGAGTCAGCACTACTGATGGGAATACTTGTGTTAGCTGTTTATAAGCAATGAGCTAAACAGGGCTATAAAGAGGAGAGGGAGCAGGAGGGAAACTGTTGTGACTTCTCTTAATTTGCTGTTCTTTTTATCAGCAAAAGAAATAAATTTTGTAGCTTTCCTACTCCAAACCCGTGTGCTCTGGGTAATACAAATTGTTTCAATAAGCACACACTGCTAAGGCCTAGATAAGGGTTATTTCTGTGCCTGAAATATCAAGGACTAGAGTGTGCTGTGTGGAATCAGGCTGCTGAGGAAGCTGTGTGTAGTAATGCGCATGGGTGACACTGATAAATGGCTCCTCTAAGCAGGCATCTGCAGCAAATTGTCACATTGAGACTTCCCAGCATACCCTAGACCTCTGCATGAATGAAATCTCTGTTGTGCCATTATTTACTCACCTCCATATGAAATGAGAGGATAGGATTCATTGCTTCAGTGCAGCTTTTATATGAGTTTGCTCTCTTTATGTACAAATGTACGTATAGATTTCTTTTCCTGCACTTTCTGCAGCAGTGGCTGCAGAACTCCTGGTGTTCTCTCACTGGGATTAGACATACAGCTTTCTGAAAAGGATAAAATGGCTTTCAGGGGAAAGGATGGGTCTTCTACATCTAAAAACCTAAAATGAAATGTGTTTCATTTATTCTGGTTTTTTACTAGACACATGTATAATTAAAGGTAAATAATAAGCATGGTTTGGTTTTTGTTGATTTATTTTGTTTGTGGATCTTTTAGTAGAGGTTGCGGTGGCTGAAAAAGGGAAAAGCTTGGATTGTTTTCCTTTTTGACGAGTCATAATTACTGTCTTCAAAAGGCAGCAAGATAGTTTTTCAAATCTGTTTTGTACTGAAGGAAAGCCTCATCTTTTCTTTGTTTTCAGTTATCACTGGACATCACTGATTCATGACAAGAATCAGACTTGCTTTTTGCCTTTCTTCAACACATTTTCTATTTTTTCTGTCTTTGAGGTGATTTTCTAGGGTAACTTATCATTGAAACTCTGGTAATTTAAGCTTTGATGGGAAGGTCTCTTGAGATCAGGGTAGAATTTCTGGCCAACCTAGAAAAAAAATAGGCAATTTTTTTGTAGTTAGCATATATTCCCAGTACATAAAGATCCCGATAAGTTCCCCCTCTTCTTAATTCCAGCCAATACATCAAGTTTCAGGGCTATAAGCTGCAGTGAATTTACCTGCAAGGATATAAAATGGTAACCTCTGATGCAGAAGCAGCTATGTTAGGCCAGAAGGACTAAGCATTTACACAAAACTTAGCTACTGGATTACACTAACAAGCACCTTAGCAAAAGTTTGCCTTCACGGTGAGGTGCAGAAATCTGACAGGGAGTTTGGGTGCAGCTGAGGTGAGGATGGATGTCCTGTCCCACCACCCTGCTGTGGTGTTGATGGCTGTCTCCTGCTATCTGCTCCACCCTGCTGCTGCAGCTCTCTTAAATTGTTGCTTCATTATTGGAGCCCTTAGCTTCTTGCTGTTCTAGCCTTTGCCCTCAGGCTATTTCTGTATGTCCTGCTGGCTTTCAGTAAAAATGTTGAATATTTGCTGGTGATGTGGAAGGGGACTTTGCCCACCTAATTTTCCATAGGTATAGGCCTTTTTTAATCATTTGGTGGAAGAGGACAGATGTTCTTAGAGGCATTTAGGTGGTTTGTAACATTAAGATGCTCACAGAAGTCACAGAATTTCACACAACTGTGAGTATTCACACCAACAATTACCAAAGAAAGTACATAGATCTCAGCTGAGTGAAATGTTTGCCTCTTCTGTTTTTACAGCTGAGAAGAGTTACAGAGCAATGTGGTGAACTTATTAGTTGAATAAAATGGTGTCCAGGGTTCTTATCTGCTTGTGATGTTGACTAATAGACTTTTCCCTTTTTTGCTAATGTTGGTCATTCCATTCCCCAGCAGTTCTATGCTGATGAGGTATTTGCTTTTCTGGACTTGTGGTGTGCATTTCAAAGCTGTCAGCCTTAAAGGAATTGGAATATAGCAGTTGAATATATTGTAACTAATTACCCAGGTATAGCAAAAATTTATTTGGAAAGACCTTCTGATTCTTTGTCTGGTACCAGAAATTGGCTGCTAGTTTAACAACAACAACAAAGTTGCTAATGGGGTTAGGTGTGTTTTGTGTGAGTCTTTTTCCAGAGTGTATTTATTAATTCTCTTTCTTCCTACCTTGGACAGTTCATGTCTATGAATAATTTAATTGTCCTTGGCTGTTTGCTGGTGTGAATGGCATTAGGCATTTTGTATTCATGTAGTATTTGTAAATGTTTCTTTTGTATTCTGCCTGCCTCTCTGCCTTTCCAGAGATCAAATGGATCATGCAAGACTTGACAGCATATAAATGCTATTAAACTGCATCAGGAAGAACAGAAAAGGAGGCCTTTGTCATTTAATTAGCTAGAACATTAATTGGAATAGATTCTTCAGTGTTTTTCTTTTCAGTGGAGAAGTAAATGTTTGCGTAAGTGTTTTTCTACTTTTTGTCAAGTTTGTCATGAGAACATGTCTAGAATTTACAAGTAACAATTTGTATTGGCTTACGTGATATCTCAAATGTGTTCCCTCTCTTGTTTCCTTTCCCTAGACATTCTTTTATACTGTCATTATTCACAAGTTTTAGACCACAAAAATATTAGGTTTTGGATTTTAATTCTCTGTCTTCATTGAGGATTATATTGCTTTAACTGGTGTTGTCATGATACTCATTAAGCAAAAAAAAAGCATCTAAAAATTTTTTTTTCCATCCTTTCTGATCCAAACATAGGATCTTTATGAGGTACTTATTAGATGCTGTTAGTAACCCCCATGAGCCTTGGGCTGAGATCCTGAGAACAGTAGGCACAAAGCACACTCTGAAATGCTGTTGTCTGCAGTTTTGCCAGGTGACTGGGAAACCAGGTTAATTATTTATTGCAATTCTATGGAGTGGTCTCACTGTCTCTTTCTGACAAAGTTTCATCTCTCAGAAAAAAACCCCATGCTAAGAAAAGAAATAAAAATTTTCTCTATCATGGGTTATTTGTTTAACGCCTTCTTTCCTCTGGCTGTTATGTTAATAGTAACTTTTTAGGGTAATACATCCCAACAGTCTTTAATCATGGATGATACATTTCAGTATGTTGCTGCTCTAACAGCCTTCACTTTTGTAGCTGTTTTTCACAAGTTTTCCAGAGTTCCTTAAAACTGTCTTCATGTATTTTTTGTGGTGCCTACCAGGGTCCACTATGTGTTGTTGGGCTTTATAAAAATGTTGCATATCCCTTTAGGCAGCAGAGGGTCTTTTAAGGTGCTTCTGATGGTGGCTGCCTTGAATGCAGAGGAATAATTTCCCCCAAGCCAGCCCCAGTGTTGGTTAGCACGTACGTGCTCGCTTTGCTTGGCCCTTAAAGTCCTGCCCTGCAGCTCTGGCTGGTGGGTGAGCTGGGTGTCAGCGCTGCAGTGTCCCCCGAGGGAGGTGCTTGGAGACACCGTGCTCAGTGTGGGCAGTGCTGGATGTGCTGCCTCTTTGTCTGTGGAATGGCTTGTTAGGCTGCCTTTAATTTGAACCATCTGTGGCAACCTGTGTGCTCTGTTACGGTACTGTTTTTATGTCAGACCTCCAGTGGCATGCTGTGAAGAGAGCTGGAGACCAGCATGGGAATTAAGGGAGAAAATCCAGGGGAAACACATTGCAGTGCATGTACAACTAACTGGAAAATAATTATGCTCATTGTTAACTGTACATCCCACACCAGACCCCATCAGTGTTTTTATTCTGTCAGCTGTAGTGACTCTGAAATGGCAGGGTGTAAAACAAGGGTGAAATGCATCTGTAGTTGTTCCAGTGTTTGCTAAAGGCCACCCTTCTCTTGGGTGAAGCAGTATTGGCCTTGGTGCTTCCTTTTCTCATTGTCTCTTGAAGGATCCATTCAGGCGTTTTGTTACATCGCCCAAAACATAGAGTTGCTAATTGGCTTACAGCTCTGTCCTTTCTTTACATACTGCTGTTTCTCTTCCTGTAACCAGGAAACATACTGTATACCTCTTCCCTTTTAAAAACTTCTATGCTTTTTTAACCTCTCTACCCCATTTTCTGTTCCCTTTTGGTAATTTTATTTTCCCTAACTAATGGCTCACCTGGACAGGATTGCTGCTGGCTCTGTGATTACAGCAATTAACTCTAACCCTAAGGAAATGGCTTGCTGTGTTGCCTGGCAGCCAGGGTCTGCAGGAGCTGGTAAAAAAAGAACAGATCACACTTCACTTTACTTTCATTTTAATCTCATTATTGATTTTTCAAGGAAAGCAGCTTACCGTGAAGGATCTTGTCCGTTTTCAGGTTAAGGCTAAGTTACTCCAAAATCTGTTGACTTGACTAGTTTTTCAGAGTTGCTGTGAATTTCTTACAACTTATAGGAAACCACAGTGGGTTGGTTATTCTGTAAACAGGGCTACTTAACAGTGCTAAAGGAATTGAGGACTACAGTGGGCAATACTGTCATAACAGTGTTCTCTTCTGCATGTTAGACTTGATTCTACAGTGGTGTTTGGCAGAGCCTTAGTGTTGTCTTTCACTTGGTGGTATAGAATAATGAAAATCCACTTCTAAGTGAAGTTAGGGCCTTGGGAATATGGTGTTGTCTTTAGCAAGCTTGCTCACACATGAGTAACTAACACCAGATGTGTAAGCAAGCACTTTGAATGTTGGAATTGAGCAGTGCGTGTGTAGGTATCTGAAAGGAGGCCTCACTCTGTGCACCAGGTGCTATCAAAGAGCACCTCTCAACTAACATCAGAGGCAATAATGTGAACAAGCTGTCTGAACTGGGGTGGCATGGCACAATTAAATCTTTGTAGGGCTAACCTCAGCCTGCTGAATTGGCTGCATGAGAGGTAGATCTGCCTACAAACAAATGCAGGGCTAATAAACCTACAACTTGTTTTTGTACCTCCATAGCCCCCATAATCATTCTTTTGCCCAGATGGAAAATTCAAACCAAGCTCAGAGTTACTTAGTCCAGCCTCCACTTCAAAGCAGGGTGGACTTCAGTGTTAAATCAACTTGTTCTGGGGCTCATGCAGTGAAATGATGAACATCTACAAGGCCAGATATTGTACAGCCTCTTGTACCCCTGTTGCCCTTGCTTTTGCAATCCTGTGCACATTCTTGTCCTGTCTCATGACAGCATTTACTTTTCTCATCTCTTGGTGAACTTGTTAGGGAGCTAATGTGGCAAAATCAAATGCTTCACCAAATTCATGGTACTGGCAAAAGGGGAGCTGAATGTATTAAATGTTGCTCAATCAATCAGATCTTGTTTCACCTATGATCTCTTTCAGTCTGGAGGTGTTTGTGTTTTTTTAGAGCCAAATTTACACCCAGC
The DNA here is from genome assembly GCA_024865655.1 of Emberiza elegans. Classification (NCBI taxonomy): domain Eukaryota; kingdom Metazoa; phylum Chordata; class Aves; order Passeriformes; family Fringillidae; genus Emberiza; species Emberiza elegans. The sequence goes on along the minus strand of JALJVW010002597.1, from coordinate 17,223,117 downwards.
TGACTGATCAACACATGCACTGCGCATTTTATATTATTATATATAAGCACTGTGGTTCTACTTATAGTCACTGGCAAACATTTTTTTTCTTTTCCCCCACTGTATATGAGTACACGATGAAAAAACATGCTTGTAACTAGAGGGGAAAAAGCCAGCCTTTTCACAAACTGCAGTCTTAGTTATTACACTTCTGTTAGCATTCCTCATGGTATTTTGTTGGGTTACTATTTTTTTAAGGTGATAGAAAGACAATCACTTTAAATGAGAATGCCTACCCTTAGAATTGGTGTGAAGGCAGTGAATTTGTATGGCAATGCAAGTAGATGGACAAGTGCAGTATTGACAGCAGCACTTTAAATGTAGTGTTTCATGCTCTACTGATGTGTGGTTGTGGGTGACCACTTGCAGTGACAAACAGTGGATTATATATCATCTAATCAAAGAAAGTCTAAAAGAAAGGAAAAGGTGCTTGAAATCTATAAATGGGTCTTACAGACACATCTGAGTTCCCCCTGGATGTGCTGAAAAGATTGAATTTAACCCTCCTGAGACCAAGATGTTTGTGCCGGGCTGTACTGGTTTCCTTACCAGGCAGTCCAACACAGCAAGCTTCTTTTCTGCGGCTGAACAACACGAAGATCTGCATGTTGTACATGTCTTTACCCTGATCTGCTTTTCCTGTGGCTAAACAGCCTCTGGCTGCCTTTGGGAGGGGGTGTGACAGCAGGTGCATGGGGCTTGTCCAGGTTCTCTGTTTCTGGTCAGTGCAGGCAGTAAGGCATTAAGCTCCTCTAGAGCATGTCCCTGTGCTGTTCAGGGCTTCAGGCCTGTGCTGTTGATTGTCTTTCTCATAATTCAGCTGTGGTTGGAAAAAAGAACTAAGCGCAAGTCCCTTGGCTGTCACTACTAATCATACTTTGGGGTTTAGTACAATACAAAGGTGCGTTTCCCTGTTAGAGGTATTTAATCAAGTTGGAGGAATCCTAGGAATAGAGTAAACATTGATTGAATTCTTTTGCACTTCCCTTTTGTTAACATTTCTGTCCTATACACCCAGTGACTGTCTCAGCTTCCCCTCTTAAAAAAAAAAATATAGCTATTTTGAAAACTTACAAAAAGTCCCAAAGTTTCTTTGAGTAGCCCTCTTGGTAAAAATAAAATTATACTTTTAATTGTCAAATTTTAAAGAGATAATGGGACTAACCTCATACCTGGCTGCCAGACACTGTGTAAGTATCCTTTTAAATTTAAATGATTCTGAACTTGGTCTACCCTGGTCTATTTCAAGGCACAAATACCAAAGCTCACTTACTGCAATTGTCTCTTGAGCCAAAAGAGTAACTAGGGAGTGGCAAGGTAGAAATGAGCCCAGACAGTGGCTTTCCCTCTCTGAGTGGGGATTGGTTCTCCCACCACTGCAGAAACACACACTTAAAGGAATATGGATGCTAGGTACCCATTTTTTTACCTGGGCAAATTCTCTGGAGGCTGGTTGCCTGGGTTTGCTGGCCAAATTGACTGGAGGTGTTTTGATTCCACAAGTGGCTGCTGTCTGGCACTGTGAGACCTTGGTGAGCATGTGTGGTGGAGAAAAAAATGGCCAGAGGAGGAGAAAAATCCACCCCAAGTTTTAATTCATTGCTGTCGGTTTCTAATGTCTTTTGAGCTGCCTCCTTGCAGCAATGGAAATCATATTTAATAGGAACCTTTCCATGTTCAGACAGTTTGATTATTCAAAATGCAATAAGACTTTTTAAATAGCGGGACAATTTCTAGTAATAAATACATTAGTTCAGTTTTCAAAGTGCACCCAAATAATTCACAAGTATTAATGAATTATCCTGCAGGCTTTTGTCTGCCCTGGGGGATATATGACTAGAGATCAAAGGCGTGGAGGAGTGAAATGACTTGCCACAGTCATAGCGAGTGTGATAGTGTGATTCCCAGGACCTGTGTTTTAATGACAAAAAAGCAATGTGTCACAGTGAATAGCTCCTAAACTTCTACATGGATGCTGAAAATCTTTTTACAGTAGCATATAACAATCTGATGGCCTTGAACAAACTGTTACCTACAAGTTATTTTTGCCTTTGTTTGCCCTGACTCCTTTGTGACTCTACTAAGAATGTAAATTCTCATTGGGAAAAAACTGTCCATGTACAGCGCATGGCATGAGGGATCTTCATACTTTTTAGTTATTGCTTTTAGCTGTTGTCTCTAAATCCTATCAGAATGTGAAACATAAAATAAATGTAGAAAGATATTTTGTGTAATGTTATTTCAAGTTTTACTTAATGTACTTTTTTGCATTGCTGTTTAGCACTGTGGGTGTCTGTAGTGCTTTAGATTGCCATAAAGCCTTATATTCTACATACTTGCATAGAATATTACTTTCTCTGGTCTAATTGCTGCTGTTACACAAATTAAATGCTCAAACAGTGGTCTATTTCACCTTTTCTCACTTTTCCACCTCTTATTCTGAATTATGAAAGAGCCAGGTAGATTTGAATTAGCTACTCCTGCTCTGTGGGTTTTTTTTGATACACTGCATATAAATGCACTGACAAATTTAAATTAGCCTCAACAGTAATTTACTGTTGGACCAGGATCCACTCTACCCTAGTGTATCCTGTAAAGAAAGAAGAACGTGTTAATGTCACAAACACTTCCTCTCTTTAAGGGCTCTGTAGTTTTAAGCAGCGTGGTTGCCTGTGTAATGCTTGCTGACACTCACAATTTTGTCTTCTAATTGTAGCAGGGGAAAATACAACCCCTGTCAGAGTCAGTGGTGGGTCAATGGAGAACAAAGGCAGCAATCAATCCATGGCCTAATTAAAGGCAATGGTGCCAGGAAATGATACGGAATTCAACATCCCGACACTCAAACGTCCCTAATTGGACTAGTTCTTTATAAACTGCCCTGTGCCCCACTCCATATTGCCCCAGCTATGATATCTCACTGTGCGCTGTTTTCCTTTGCTCTGGGGCTCAAGGCAGAGCTGGATAGAGGATCGATTGGCAGCGATTGCTGTCAGTTTATGCTCTTTCACTTCACTCTTTTTGGTAAAGGCTCAGTTTCTGAGTGATGGTTATAAGCCAGTCAACACCCTACCATAGTTGTTAAGCTCACAAAAAGGGATGAGGTAGCTAAGAGAGGAATATTATAAGGCTGCTGCTGTTCTCAGGCTCTTTAAATGAGAGAGCTAATGGGGGAGCTAATAGGGGAAATGGTACTTTTGAATGTAAGAGGTGACTTTGTTTCATTAATGATTTAATTTGAAGTGTTGTAGTTTCTACTTGATGAGATTAAAGTCCCTCTGAAGAACTTGAGACCAGAAGAGTTTAAACAGCCAATATTTGTGACCAAGGAACAAAATTGCTTTCTGCATCCATACATGCATTTCACACATCTGATAAAGTGCAACAGTTGCTGCAGGAATTTGAGGAAAAGTCTTAGAAACCCTTTATGAGTTCTCCGTAAGTGTAAAGCCAATAAATAGATGTTAACATGAGTTGTGCATTATGTTCTAGTTAAGTAATTTTAAGCTAAAGTTAAAAAGCAGATGCTCCTGCAGAGCATCCTAAGTGCAGAAAAGAAATCCTAATGGAATCTTCAGTAGCTTTGCAGAGAAATATGTTTTGAGCATAATTTTGAGACTAATTGTACTTCTGCAGAAGTGTTTTCTCCAGCACTTGTCTATTGGACTCTTCTGTACAACAGTGAGAAATAGTTAATTCTTTCTTTCACCTTGAGAAAAACCTGGTTGGGAATGTAGTGGAATTTAAGTCTGGAAAAAATATCAAGCTCTAGTGCTTTTTTCTGGACATGAAGATCTACAACTGGGGACAGGGAGAAGATTGTGGGTGGTAAATTACAGCATGTCAGGGTTGCTATACAGTTGATTTGATTCTGAATTTTTGCAGTTTTATCACTCCTGCACATCCCTCCTCAGCTGTATAATAAGATGTCATAGTACAAAATAGTCAACAGTAATTCCATAAACCTCAGTAGAATGTTGCACATATAACATTGTTGTGATACAATTAATGAGAGGTGCCTCTGCCTGAATTAAGGTGCATAGGAGACCAAATGCTGAAACCAATAGTAAAGCTTTTTTTAACAATGAATGTGAGGTAGAGAGGAACAGAAATGTGGGGTGGGTGGGGAGAGAGGTGTCAATCAAGTGGAAGATGGTTGGTGCCTGTGAATCCAGTGGCATCCTGTTGCTTCTCTTTCATCCTAGACTTCTTGGTGTTGGAGATCCTGAGGTTCTTCAAAGTTTTTTGCTATTAATACATTTTAACAGAGGAATTTAATGCTCATTGGCTGCACAGTTCTGTGATGCTAATTAGTCCACACGTTCAGCTTTTCTCTTCTTTTGGGTTGCTGGGTTTCTAGGGTCAGTGGGAGTGAGTTGGTGGTTGTGATCTCCCCCTGACAGAATTACATTTTACGCAGTCAGAGCTGATTCAGCGTAGTTGCTGAGTTGGCTTTCCTTGTGGCCCATAAATTCTGCATTTTTTTTCTGTCCATTATCAGTGATACATTCTTCTCCCCCAGCTTTGTTAGCCTCCCCCTAGGTCTGAGATAACACCTAGACAATAGTACTACCTTTAATCCCAAGTTCCTGCTGCAGGGCCTTATCTTACAGTCCAAGTTCCCTTCTGTGCTTATCTCATGGCAAAGTCCTTCTGTGGCCTTAACAGTGTTTGAGATGGGCAGCTGCACTCTCCGGGTCCCCATCCATATGCCAGCATATTTCTGAAGGGCTGGGCTGCAGGTTAGGCTGTGGCACTGCTGTGCCCCTGGCAGAGCTGAGCCGGGAGCGTTCCCCTGGGCCAGCTGCCCATCAGTCAGTGGAACATGGGCTTGTTCAGTTTGCTCAGGAATGTGAATGCTGTGTGCAGTGCACACAGGGATGGTTCCCTGGAAATGAAATGACTTGAGATATTTTTGTTTTCTTTTCAGAGAAAGTGCGAGAATTATAACCACATCTGTCTAGCTCCTCATTGAACTATTTAAGTGAGCTACCCCTGTAACTCTTATTTCCTGAGTGTTTTTTATCTGGGAGTTGGATGCCACTGAGCAAGAGGTATTGTTCATTGTGAAGTGGAAAGACCATTATAAAACAGTATTTAAAATACGGATAAATGCAAGCTACACTGTTTGTGTTAATAGTTTGGGTTTTTTTCACTCCAGGGCTCCATAAAATTTCAGGAAAATTTAATTTTATACATAGATGAAATAGATCTGAGGTAACTAGATAGTCTCTGGACACAAAAGAGGCTGGTCTCAGGTTTTTTTCCCCATGTCCGCTGTACCTGACTGCAGAATAGTCTTCAGATGAAAAGGCATTGAAGGAAGCACTGAGTAACTTTGTTTCCTGTTTTCTGGTAAAAACTGGTGCTGATGGCACTTCTAACCACCTTTAAATTATGCAGGTCTAAAAGCAACAGAACAGTTTTTTTCTATACCAACAAATTTGAGTGAAGTTGTTTTCTAGTACCTAATCACAGTAATGGAAGTTAATCCAAGTTTGAACTTCAAACCATTTGAAGAATAGCTAATAAACATAACTAATGAGTGGGCTCTCTGTGTGTGCATTAGAAACAGGGTTTCTTTGTATGCTACTTAAAAAACTTGGAAATGTCTCAGTTGCCTGTTATAGGAGGTGTGGAAAACTCTCCACAGACTTGCCTGTCTCCTAAGTGGCCCAGCCTCCTGCAAATTATACACCTTGCAGGGAAGCATTATTAATTCCAGTGGAATGGCCTGTGGCACTGAGCAAACCTGTTTATAATCTTTCAGCACTCTGATATTGCCTATACTCCTAACAGGAAGGATCCAGAGGCATGTAGAGGGGGAGAAATGGATCCACATTTCAGTGTGAGTAGTATTTTGTAAAAAGAACAGCAACTGTTACCTGTTAAATATCTGCAGTTTAACTCTGTCTCGTGGCAGAGGAGTTTTATAATTTTTTGCAAATTAAAAAAAAACCACCTAAAAATTAATAATATATCTACTCAACCAGCCAGTTCCCAAAGATGGGGGCAGGTTTTTTTTAAATCTACATGGTTTTCTGATAAAATAAGTTATTCAGATCCATGAACCTCATCTCAAAAAAAAAAAAAAAAGAAGAAAAAAAAGAGAACCAAATTTGGTGGAGGGAGGGAAGCCAAGACCAAACCATAATGAAATCATAATGTTGTATCCCAAGCTGTCAAAGGCTGGTATGTCATTATTTATCTTCTTATGCTGATGAATTTATTACTGTTTTTGTATGCTGTAACAGATTGCCATGTGCTGGGACCTAATAGATGCATATTATATTTTTGTGTCTCTATATTTTGTGTATTATTTATACATATAACATATATGTTATTTAGCTGCAGATCTAGCTGAGTAGCAAGTTTCTTTGAGCAGAAGGACCAGCTAAATTCTGAGTTCTTTCTAGTTGGCAGGTCAATAACACAGCTCTGCTTCTATCTGGCAAGATAAGTTTCCCCCAGCCTCATTCTGTTTTCCTTCTGTGCAGTGTGTAGGAGATGGGTTTGAATCACAAGACTGGCTGAGGTATCTCGTAGAATGCACCCCAAGATACAAACCTGTATAAATTCTCCTAAACATGGTGCAGAGAGTTATGGTGGAGTAAAACAGGATGAGTCGGTTTTTGGTTAGACATCAGAGGATTTGTTAACCTCAAATGGAGAATTTCTTCTGGCTTTTGAGTAGATACAGTACTTCAGCAACTGAGTTTTTCTAGTGCAGTAGTTCAAAGGCATCCAGATTACAGCTAGTCCTTGTTATTACTTGTAATCTTTATATGTTAATTAAATCAGAAAGCCGTCTGATGAAGTGATGATTTTTCATCATCAATCTGCATCTGAGTCACTGCGCAGTATTTGTTTGATACCTGCTTTTGTTTTATGGCATTAGCAAGATTAATTCTTTCAAAGAGTCCAGCTGCTTTCTGCTGCTGCCAAGTCACCAGTTGCACTTCAAATTGCACTTTGACTGTTCATATGAAAATTGGGGTTGTAACTGAGCCCTCTGGCTGTTTACCCCCATTTTGGCCCTGAGTGGAAGTGGGCAAATGAGAAATTTTCAGTGGCAGAGTGTGTCAAGTATGGACCAAGGACTTTGCATGCCAGTGCTTGACCTCGTGTCAGATGTACATATTGGAATGTTATTCATACCAAATTATTAACTTATGCCTACCTTCTTCTGAAACATTCTTTTTGAATTGGTATCACTGACAAAATTGGTATCTTCTTGCTCATATGTATTCAGATTTCCACTGCATGCCTCCTAACCTGTAGCCACCCCTGAGCTTTTAACAAATCATCCAATTACAATCATGCTTCTCCTTTCAGTTGTTTTCACCATTAAAAATCAGTATTTGCTGACACCTACGCAACATTCAAAGCTGAAATTCATTGGTGTAAGCCATGAACACTTGATGTCTGTCAGATGCAGCAGGGCATTAATTACAGGAAAATGACAGACTCCTTAACAATGTTGTTATATTTTGAAGGGTGAACTTAATGTTAGCTAGTGTCTTACATGAGCTTGTCCTGTTCATAATAGGGCAGGTTAGGGGAAGAAAAAATACAGCTCATTGAAATTGTTTACGAAAGTTTGTACACAGTGTCATGTTCTTTCTTGCTTCGTTAGTATTGGTTGAGTTGTCTTCTGCTCTTTTTTACCTTTTTGTGCCTCTTGGGCAGACTCCACCATGTCGGCTGTTGTATTTAATTATTTGCATCTTATGCTGAACTCTATCTGTGGGAAGCAGAGTCCTGTAATGGTGTGCACTATGTACACAAAAGAAAGGACTGCTCTCTGCTCTGTAATGATAGCAGAGACACTTAAACTAAGCAGGCTGTCTGAGGGGGTTGCTCTGAGTATGTATTCTCTTGCTTGTGACATGGGAGGGCTCTTTAATGATGTTACACTAACAGTTATTCACCCAGGCAGTTTTCTCTTCTGAAAGATTTCCAACACTTCTGAATGCTGTGTAGCCCCAGAAGAGGGGCTGCCAAGCTTAGAATGTGGTGTCTCCGTACGTTTCCAGAGTGTGCAGGAAAACCTGTAGAAGGATTTTAGGACTGAGGCAATGGGATGGAAATGAGTTTCACAGAATTTCCATGGAACTTTCTACAAATTCCAGTGCCTGAGTTTTGTTGTCTGAAGTACCACAAGCAAAGAACCTATTCTAGAGGGGCCACAAGAAACTTAACCTGGTATAAGTTTTCTACAGAAATCTTCAGTTGAAAGTTGTAAAATTTCAATGTGTTGTGGTTAAACTGTATTATCACTCTAACTTATCACCGCAATTGTAATAGCATAAATGGATTTGATGATTAATTCAACATGAATGATTTGACATAGTAATAAAAAATAATTCTAAGCTGTAAACTGTAAATACAGCTACTTATTCTGTTTTTATTGTAGAAGCAAATGAGGGATAAAATGTTGTTATATGGATAAAAATTCCCCAGGTCTCTGAACTTTCAATGAGAAAAGCATCGGACAGAAAGTAGAGATGTTTGAAGAAACATTTTCTTCTTTTCTTTTCCTCCAGACAGCAGTTTTCATGACTATAGGGAAGTTTTTACCTGCAAAGGGTTATTTAACACCTGGATCATTATACCACTGTAACCTCTAGGATGTTTCTACCCAAAGGCAAGAGGAGGTAACTTTGGTAAATGGCATATAATTCTAGGTCTTGCATCTTTCACCTACCCTGTGCTTAGTGCTTTCTTCTGTAGACACAGGTGGAGACAAGCTGTTGACTGAGAAATAAAACATCATTAAATGCTCTTACAGGTTATTACCTTGCTTTCAGATTAGCTAAAACTGTCAACACAATCAAACCCTTCTGCTTGTATGATGATGTTCAGAAGAAGGTACTTCAGCTCAGTTAGAGGGGAGGTCTTGGACCATAGCTCCTTTCAAGTCTTTCCCTAAAATCCATGGTCTAAATATCTGTCATTTACCAACATTGTTCATTTTCTTCTTCCTTTGTTCTGGTACAGGAACAGGAAATGGAATCCTTTGTCACGACTTTGTAGACTTTCTGTGATTGCCAGTCTATTAATATAAAACCAGGTAGACCATTATGAGTGGCTGGTTTGACCTCTTTGTATATCAGTGTGGCAGCCCAATTTGCTTGAATTGTGCCACCTAATTTAACTGAGCTGTGTTTTACAGTTTAGTGTGACATCCAGCCTTGATTCAAAGGCTTTGTGATGAAAAACCCAGTATGTCCTGGGGAAGTAGATCCCCAAAATATGTTACCATTACTAAAAGAGGCTGTGTTTTATTTCTGCATTTGCAAGTTTCAATGTGATGCCTGTTATTGACCCCCAGGGTCAAAAACAGGGTGCAATGCTCATTGGCTGCACAGTTCTGTAATGCTAATTTGTCCACATGTTCAGCTTTTCTCTTCTTTTGGGTTGCTGGGTTTCTAGGGTCAGTGGGAGTGAGTTGGTGGTTGTGATCTCCCCCTGACAGAATTACATTTTACGCAGTCAGGGCTGATTCAGCGTAGTTGCTGAGTTGGCTTTCCTTGTGGCCCATAAATTCTGCATTTTTTTTCTGTCCATTATCAACGATACATTCTTCTCCCCCAGCTTTGTTAGCCTCCCCCTAGGTCTGAGATAACACCTAGACAATAGTACTACCTTTAATCCCAAGTTCCTGCTGCGGGGCCTTATCTTACAGTCCAAGTTCCCTTCTGTGCTTATCTCATGGCAAAGTCCTTCTGTGGCCTTAACAGTGTTTGAGATGGGCAGCTGCACTCTCCGGGTCCCCATCCATATGCCAGCATATTTCTGAAGGGCTGGGCTGCAGGTTAGGCTGTGGCACTGCTGTGCCCCTGGCAGAGCTGAGCCGGGAGTGTTCCCCTGGGCCAGCTGCCCATCAGTCAGTGGAACATGGGCTTGTTCAGTTTGCTCAGGAATGTGAATGCTGTGTGCAGTGCACACAGGGATGGTTCCCTGGAAATGAAATGGCTTGAGATATTTTTGTTTTCTTTTCAGAGAAAGTGCGGGAATTATAACCACATCTGTCTAGCTCCTCATTGAACTATTTGAGCTACCCCTGTAACTCTTATTTCCTGAGTGTTTTTTATCTGGGAGTTGGATGCCACTGAGCAAGAGGTATTGTTCATTGTGAAGTGGAAAGACCATTATAAAACAGTATTTAAAATACGGATAAATGCAAGCTACACTGTTTGTGTTAATAGTTTGGGTTTTTTTCACTCCAGGGCTCCATAAAATTTCAGGAAAAATTTAATTTTATACATAGATGAAATAGATCTGAGGTAACTAGATAGTCTCTGGACACAAAAGAGGCTGGTCTCAGGTTTTTTTCCCCCATGTCCACTGTACCTGACTGCAGAATAGTCTTCAGATGAAAAGGCATTGAAGGAAGCACTGAGTAACTTTGTTTCCTGTTTTCTGGTAAAAACTGGTGCTGATGGCACTTCTAACCACCTTTAAATTATGCAGGTCTAAAAGCAACAGAACAGTTTTTTTCTATACCAACAAATTTGAGTGAAGTTGTTTTCTAGTACCTAATCACAGTAATGGAAGTTAATCCAAGTTTGAACTTCAAACCATTTGAAGAATAGCTAATAAACATAACTAATGAGTGGGCTCTCTGTGTGTGCATTAGAAACAGGGTTTCTTTGTATGCTACTTAAAAAACTTGGAAATGTCTCAGTTGCCTGTTATAGGAGGTGTGGAAAACTCTCCACAGACTTGCCTGTCTCCTAAGTGGCCCAGCCTCCTGCAAATTATACACCTTGCAGGGAAGCATTATTAATTCCAGTGGAATGGCCTGTGGCACTGAGCAAACCTGTTTATAATCCTTCAGCACTCTGATATTGCCTATACTCCTAACAGGAAGGATCCAGAGGCATGTAGAGGGGGAGAAATGGATCCACATTTCAGTGTGAGTAGTATTTTGTAAAAAGAACAGCAACTGTTCCCTGTTAAATATCTGCAGTTTAACTCTGTCTAGTGGCAGAGGAGTTTTATAATTTTTTGCAAATTAAAAAAAAACCACCTAAAAATTAATACTATATCTACTCAACCAGCCAGTTCCCAAAGATGGGGGCAGGTTTTTTTTTAAATCTACATGGTTTTCTGATAAAATAAGTTCTTCAGATCCATGGATCTCGTCTCAAAAAAAAAAGAAAAAAAAGAGAACCAAATTTGGTGGGGGGAGGGAAGCCAAGACCAAACCATAATGAAATCATAATGTTGTATCCCAAGCTGTCAAAGGCTGGTATGTCATTATTTATCTTCTTATGCTGATGAATTTATTACTGTTTTTATATGCTGTAACAGATTGCCATGTGCTGGGACCTAATAGATGCATATTATATTTTTGTGTCTCTATGTTTTGTGTATTATTTATACATATATATATGTTATTTAGCTGCAGATCTAGCTGAGTAGCAAGTTTCTTTGAGCAGAAGGACCAGCTAAATTCTGAGTTCTTTCTAGTTGGCAGGTCAACAACACAGCTCTGCTTCTATCTGGCAAGATAAGTTTCCCCCAGCCTCATGCTGTTTTCCTTCAGTGCAGTGTGTAGGAGATGGGTTTGAATCGCAAGACTGGCTGAGGTATCTTGTAGAATGCACCCCAAGATACAAACCTGTGTAAATTCTCCTAAACATGGTGCAGAGAGTTATGGTGGAGTAAAACAGGATGAGTCAGTTTTTGGTTAGACATCAGAGGATTTGTTAACCTCAAATGGAGAATTTTTTCTGGCTTTTGAGTAGATACAGTACTTCAGCAACTGAGTTTTTCTAGTGCAGTAGTTCAAAGGCATCCAGATTACAGCTAGTCCTTGTTATTACTTGTAATCTTTATATGTTAATTAAATCAGAAAGCCGTCTGATGAAGTGATGATTTTTCATCATCAATCTGCATCTGAGTCACTGCGCAGTATTTGTTTGATACCTGCTTTTGTTTTATGGCATTAGCAAGATTAATTCTTTCAAAGAGTCCAGCTGCTTTCTGCTGCTGCCAAGTCACCAGTTGCACTTCAAATTGCACTTTGACTGTTCATATGAAAATTGGGGTTGTAACTGAGCCCTCTGGCTGTTTACCCCATTTTGGCCCTGAGTGGAAGTGGGCAAATGAGAAATTTTCAGTGGCAGAGTGTGTCAAGTATGGACCAAGGACTTTGCATGCCAGTGCTTGACCTCGTGTCAGATGTACATATTGGAATGTAATTCATACCAAATTATTAACTTATGCCTACCTTCTTCTGAAACATTCTTTTTGAATTGGTATCACTGACAAAATTGGTATCTTCTTGCTCATATGTATTCAGATTTCCACTGCATGCCTCCTAACCTGTAGCCACCCCTGAGCTTTTAACAAATCATCCAATTACAATCAGCTTCTCCTTTCAGTTGTTTTCACCATTAAAATCAGTATTTGCTGACACCTACACAACATTCAAAGCTGAAATTCATTGGTGTAAGCCATGAACACTTGATGTCTGTCAGATGCAGCAGGGCATTAATTACAGGAAAATGACAGACTCCTTAACAATGTTGTTATATTTTGAAGGGTGAACTTAATGTTAGCTAGTGTCTTACATGAGCTTGTCCTGTTCATAATAGGGGCAGGTTAGGGGAAGAAAAAATACAGCTCATTGAAATTGTTTACGAAAGTTTGTACACAGTGTCATGTTCTTTCTTGCTTCATTAGTATTGGTTGAGTTGTCTTCTGCTCTTTTTTACCTTTTTGTGCCTCTTGGGCAGACTCCACCATGTCGGCTGTTGTATTTAATTATTTGCATCTTATGCTGAACTCTATCTGTGGGAAGCAGAGTCCTGTAATGGTGTGCACTATGTACACAAAAGAAAGGACTGCTCTCTGCTCTGTAATGATAGCAGAGACACTTAAACTAAGCAGGCTGTCTGAGGGGGCTGCTCTGAGTATGTATTCTCTTGCTTGTGACATGGGAGGGCTCTTTAATGATGTTACACTAACAGTTATTCACCCAGGCAGTTTTCTCTTCTGAAAGATTTCCAACACTTCTAAATGCTGTGTAGCCCCAGAAGAGGGGCTGCCAAGCTTAGAATGTGGTGTCTCTGTACGTTTCCAGAGTGTGCAGGAAAACCTGTAGAAGGATTTTAGGACTGAGGCAATGGGATGGAAATGAGTTTCACAGAATTTCCATGGAACTTTCTACAAATTCCAGTGCCTGAGTTTTGTTGTCTGAAGTACCACAAGCAAAGAACCTATTCTAGAGGGGCCACAAGAAACTTAACCTGGTATAAGTTTTCTACAGAAATCTTCAGTTGAAAGTTGTAAAATTTCAATGTGTTGTGGTTAAACTGTATTATCACTCTAACTTATCACCGCAATTGTAATAGCATAAATGGATTTGATGATTAATTCAACATGAATGATTTGACATAGTAATAAAAAATAATTCTAAGCTGTAAACTGTAAATACAGCTACTTATTCTGTTTTTATTGTAGAAGCAAATGAGGGATAAAATGTTGTTATATGGATAAAAATTCCCCAGGTCTCTGAACTTTCAATGAGAAAAGCATCGGACAGAAAGTAGAGATGTTTGAAGAAACATTTTCTTCTTTTTCTTTTCCTCCAGACAGCAGTTTTCATGACTATAGGGAAGTTTTACCCTGCAAGGGTTATTTAACACCTGGATCATTATACCACTGTAACCTCTAGGATGTTTCTACCCAAAGGCAAGAGGAGGTAACTTTGGTAAATGGCATATAATTCTAGGTCTTGCATCTTTCACCCTACCCTGTGCTTAGTGCTTTCTTCTGTAGACACAGGTGGAGACAAGCTGTTGACTGAGAAATAAAACATCATTAAATGCTCTTACAGGTTATTACCTTGCTTTCAGATTAGCTAAAACTGTCAACACAATCAAACCCTTCTGCTTGTGTGGTGACAACCATTTTCTTGGGATTGTTTTTCATGGTCATTGTGTGTGGCTATAGCTCTGATCCAATCCTGCAAACAATTGAACTGGCAGGGTAATTCTGTGCCAGTGTGTCTGTGAAGGTTGGTAATGGGTTCCTGGGTGTAGGTAAGGGGTTCCTTTTGCTGTCAGTGCAAGTGCCAACCTGTCCTGACAGCAAGCACTTCTACCTGGCCTTCCTCCTTCCTTGCTCTGATGCCTGAACGTGCACTGCCAGCGTAATGTGCTTCTCTTGTAGCATTGCACAGTTTTTGCCAGTTTTGCTGGCTGTGGGCTACCTCTAATGTGTGGGCTTTCCATTAAGCACCAGGGGGGCTGATCTGTGTCCAGGTATGTATGTTAGCTTGGTGCCCTGTGTTCAGAGGCAGCACAGTGTCCTGGCATGTGCTTTGTTGTTTGGTATGTCAGGAAGGTGCGTGGTGTATGTGTTACTCCTGTGATGCCAATGCACAAGCTCCCTCTCCTGTTTCTCACTTTTGTGTGGACCAGAGCACGGCACTTCAGCTCAGTTCTGTAGGCTGTGGTCATAGGAGCATGACTCTCTTCAGTCTTTTAAAATCCATGGTAGGATGGCTGTGTGAGGAAATACTTCAGTTTTCTTCAATAAGAACACTTTGTCGAGACTTGGGCACAGCTTGGTTCTTAATTTTCTGTAGTCACTTGGGCTAGAGCAAAAAGAATGCAAAAGGGTGGAAATGATTATTCCACATTTTGTTTGACACAGCCTAATCCTAGTGAAAATGTAATGTGCAAGGCAGCAGGGAGCACAAGGTGCTCTCAACTTGAGTAGATTCTGTCATCAGTGGTGTCATGTGATCACATCAGATTTTAATACTCCAACCTGCTGGATTTTCTGTTCTTTTCTTTCAAATGTCTGTAAAATAGCCTTGTTCTTGTGGGTTTTTTTTTTTTTTTTTTTTTTTTTTTTTTTTTTTTTTTTTTGTTTTGCCTGAAATCAGTGCTGTGCTGACCCTAATACCTAGTCTACTGCTCAAGCAGTGTCTGGAAAAATTCTGAATTCAGAGTAAGTTTTGCTTGGATGAGGATATCAGCATTTAGTCCAGTGGCTATGGGTATAAAAGAAATACTTTGGAGAGGTCATGTGAGCTGGGGATGAGTTGCCTTTGCTTTTTTAAAGGTTATTTCACGTGCAATGCTTCATCTGTGTGTAAAACAGCATTAAGTGCTTTACTGACGTTATGGGGTGAGCAGTAGTGGAAGGGAATTACAGGAAGGGGTAAAAGGGAGTGTTTTTGACTTGCTGTGAATCCCTAATCAAGTGTTGAGTGAGTGACTAAATATTAACACCTTTCAGAACACTAAGCACTTCTAAATTCTGCCTTAAATTCCTGTAGGGGTACTTGGCATGGAGAAGGCAGAAACAATTTGTTATCAGGGAAGGTGTGCATTTGAAAAGGGTTTGTTGATTTGAGAGGCAGTGCCTAATCAGGTGCAATGATGAGCTAAATTTCTAGTTCAAATATAACTGTATATGGGTAAAAACAAATGGTGTTTTCTGGATTTCAAATCGCGGGTGTAGCCCAGTTCCAATTTTCCCTTACCGGTAGAACTGCCAGCTAGCAAGCCCCTCAGTGGTGGGCTGATCCTAGCTGGAAGGTCAGCCCCTCGGGACTGACTGGTTTCCAGCAGGATGGTGATGAGAATTGAAGGGCAAAAGCAAGGAGGAAACGCTTGTGGGATGAGATAAAGACCGTTTAAAAAGGAAAAAAACAATAAAAGGATCTCCCCTCACTTCCACATTGAAAAACAAGCCATACAAAATGTTGTAGTGGGTTCTCTTTGGGTAATGTTTTTATTTGAGGGTTCTTGTGGGTACAGATTCAGATACATGATTTGTACAGAAAGTGAAGGTGGAAAGTGCATTGCCCATCACTTTATCTCCCCTTTAAATACTACGTTGTGACTTAACCTTTACTTTTTCCTTATTTTGAGTCTTGTAATTCAAGTGGCTGCCATCACATTTCTAACCCTCCTGATGGATGGCAGCTGAAGAGCTTGGTACAGCCAGGTATCTTCATCTGTCCATCTACTCAGGTAGCACAACTTGTGGAAAAAATAAGGCATGTGGACCTTATATTTGTGAACCTCTATACTTGGAGGCACAATTTTATTTTTATAGCCAAAACAATGTAAACAAGCAGAAGTAAAGAATCAAGGCCAAAGTCCACACTAAGTTAACCTAATTATCTGAAGGTGCTGAAAGCTTCTATTTTAAGTGAAGTTCTAGACCCACTCTCACTTTAGTCCTGACTTTGAAAAAATCTGAATAACAAAATTATAATTTCCATTCTTCCTCATGACAGAGCTAGCTGCAATTACACAGAAAATACTGAGAGTGCCTGTGGGCTTTCTCAGCATGCAAAATAATCCTGAACTGTGGCCTGCCTTTAAAAACATCAAATGCTATTACTGGAGAGCCTGTATTCTTCAGAATAAGCAAGAGGGCGTAGGAAAGGAAGAAAAGGGTCAAATTGCCTAAGGCAAGTCGTGTGCTTTAGGTACTGATGGACTGGCAGGTTGTCAAAACACAGACGGATGTGTCTGTAATGTATGAACAACACGACATCAGAATGAAGGAGTGGTGCTCTGCTTTCCAGCCTCCTTCCACCCCTGGCGAGTCATTAGCTGCATTGCATAATTTGTGTGTGTGAAACATTTTATAAAGTCACTGTGGTACTTGTCAAGGTACCTGTCATTATCCCCCGTGTAAGGCAGTTATTCTGTCTGCTCCCACTTTGGTCTGTCCCCCTCCCCTAGGGAGGTACAGCACAGCTGACTTGGATTTCAGTGCCTAAAGCTGTCTAAAATTGCCCCTTCTGAAAGGCATTGATTGACTTTTGGTGGGAGTATTTTGTTGTTTATTTTTTTTATCTTTAACTTTTCTCAGTTCTCTTATAAAAGTGCGGTATACTTTTGCTTAGAAACATGTATATTTTATGCTTTTGGTAGTCTGAAGAAACTCTGTTGAATGTGTTGGGCTCTTAAAAAGTACTTAAACTCATAAAAACAAATTTTTATTACTGTTAAAATTTATAAGACCAGATTTTTATCTCAGAAAATTAGCAAGGAGGAAGTGGAAGAAGACTCCCTGCATTCTTTTTTGATGTGTCAAGTTGTATCTGTGAGGAGGGAATGGGTGGCAAAAGCTGTGAAGTTTCACTGCTGATGAAAGCTGGACACAGGAGGTGAATTTTCTGGTAATGTTTGCTGAGTGTTCTAGGACCTTACTTACAGTTGTATTATAAAGAATAAAAGATAGAATGAGACATGCACACACAAGAGTTGTAGGCAAATTTGGCTCCCAAATACATTTCCACCAAACTTTTCAGGCTTAGTTACTTCCAGCTTTCCACTCTGGCAAGTTGCAGGTGGCCTACAGATGTTACAGACACTCAAGAATAGCTCCTGTCAGTGATGTGGGCATGCCCCTGTGCATCCCATGTGTATGCAGGAGATGGTGAAGTAGGCAGCTGCTCTGATTTGGGTTTGTGCTTATTTCTGTTGTTTCTATTTCTGCCTAAGTGGACATAAGTCACTGCAAAAAAAAAAAAAAGACTGGAATTGTGCACCAACTGAAGAGATTCTGACATTGCAGTGTATTAAAATCAGAAATAACTGGGCTGTCACTAACTTTGTGCCTCTGATGTGTGCCAGTAACAGACAAGGACAAGGTAGGATGTGAAGGTGTGTGTATGGTCAAAGGTAAGGATAAGCTGTGGGAATCCTCAGGGAGGATGAAGGGACTGGTGGAATTATGATGCAGGTGGACTGGAAGCTTGAAACAGAGCTAGGATGTGTGGGAGAACCACTGGGTTTGGATGTGGGGTATGGGGACAGGAAGAGGGGACATTCAGGCGCTGTAGGGTGTTTTCAGCTGCAGGTTCTGTGTTGGCCTCTGCCCAGACTGAGCTCTGGCTCAGTTTCCTGCAGGTAAAAGCAGACAAGCACAGCTTGTGGCATGGCCTTCACAGTAATCAAGGAAATGATAATTGGTCTCTTGGGTGAGTAGCTGGGCAAGGCTGCAGGAGAGCTGTTTGTTGCTTATGTCCCTCCAAAAAATGCCAGTACAGAGTGGGGTGGGACTGCTTGGGCTGCTGCAGAACCAGTGTGTCACTTGCCTTCTGCAGAGCGGGTTGTCAAGGTAATTCACAAATGAGTGTGACATGGTTAATATTATAAATCACATCAGAAGATTAATCTTGAGAGTGAAAACTCAGCTACAAAAACATCTTAATTCAAAACAAGGCCTGAAAGGTGCATGTCTAGAGCAACTAGAATTAGTTTAGGGAAGTGACCTATTGCTGTTTGAAAATGCTGTTCTTGGTATCTTAAGAACATTTACTGGTCTTCACTAGCACACCTTCTCTGAACTAGCGTTTTCTTTTTCAAGTGTGTGACACTTCTGTGTCGGTGTGGGAGAGCTCCAGATCTCCCCTGCAGACAGAATGGTTTTCTTGGCAATCTGCAGTGCAATTATATGTTGAAGCATGCAGTGAGAGACTACTTTTGGCCAGTGATAAAATGACAATGATTGCACATAATTGCTGAAAACAATTTTGAATTTTATTAATGAGATACTGCAAACAACATCTTGTAGACTATTGTCTCAGTTAACAGCCAATTCGTAAGAGTTAAGTGTTGTGTAATTTACATTTATTTCCCCTATTTGTATTGAAATGACACTTGCTGTCCATAATTACCCATCCTCCAGATACAAGTTGTTGCTTTTCAGTTGCTGTTTCCCTAAAAAAAGTGGAAATGAACACACAATTTAGAGTCGTACTGATTAGTCTCATCCAGGGTATAAGTAGGGTTTTTATTCTGCATCTGTTTCTCTACATTTTGGGAAGGCTAGCTGCAGGCACCAAGAATAATTCTAATAAAAATCAAAGTGGTAAGGCTGGTCACAGGGAAGGGCTTTTTTTACCCAGCAAGTGGGAAGTTGTAGGAATCTTTCTGGTCTGGATTCAGCAAAGACTTTCATCTGTAATTTTCTATATCCTGCTTTCATTAGGACTTTATAAAGAAAAATGAATAATGAATGTGCAGTAAAAAAAGGAGGAAACAAAGCTTAGCAGAGAGAAAAATTCAAAATTGTCACGACAATTTATGGTGTGGTTTGTCTCTACTCCTGGGAGGAACAAGCAAGTAGGAGTCACAGGTACAATGAGGTGTTTGTGGGAATTCTTGATCTCATTGCTTACATATAAAGCGAAGTCAAGGGCATTTAAATTCCACCTATCTGGTGAGAAATAAAAGATTTCCTTGTGTCCCCTGCAAATAATGAACAACTTATCCCCAAACTTTGATGTTACCCTTTACTTTCAGGGTCAGGTGGAGGGATAAGTGCTCTTGATTCTTCACACGTCCTGATTTTGGGTAGTAGGGCTCATCTGCATGCTCCCCACTCTTTCTTCCCTTCTCTCTTCCCTGCAGTGAAGTTATGGATGTACTCTCTTTAGTGAGCCTGGTCCAAATTAGTATGAGAGTTCCTCACTGGTACTGAAATCAGCACACCTGAGTGAATTCCTACCAGCTGGCCCTGTTCTGGGAAGGAAATGGGATATGAGGCTCCTTGAGGTCCCTTTCAGTCTGAGGGATGCCATGATCCTGTTCTGTGATTGATGCAGGCTTTGCCCCCATGTTCCAGCGATGCTGACTCCAATCTGAGGAGCAGGAATTACTGTGCTAGGTTATATGTAATGCTTATCTTTTGTGTCATTCCTTTAGCAAGTTTGTTTTAGGTTGAAGCTCTAGTAGTCATCTGGGATCAAAACATTAGGAAAAGCAGTTCTCCAACAGAGCAACAGAGGAGGCTTTCACGTGCATGATTTCTTCCCATAAGTATTTTCAAATATTATAGGTTTGAGGAAATAAAGTCTATTGCAGGAAAATGAAGGGAAAATGAACAATTCAAAGCCTTCTTGCTTTGTTCATCAGCGCTCTGTGTTTTGGGATAGAGGAAATGCTGAGGCAAACACAGGGTTTGGGGCTGACTCTCTCCCCAGCTGTGACAGGTTTTATAGAAATGCATGTGATTGAGTGATTTCCAATTTGGGTTGGTCTCCCTTCCATCAATTGCTGCCATACCTGGGGAGGTATTACTGCCAGTTTCCTGCAGGTGGAGTTAAGTGTTGTAGAATGTTTGTTCCCACTGCAGGAGAGGAGGAAGAGATGTTTCAATTAAACAATTAATTATTCTATTGTGAGTTCTAATGCTAACAAATGCCTACCTAGGGCTAGTGGAGCTCCATCCACAGACTTGATATTGCCCTCTATGGTGAAAGAGCATGCAGGAAACTTCTGACAAGGATCTGTCTTGATTGCTGAGTCGTCTTCAGATTTTTGTCTCTTGGTAACTAAAATTGTGTATATTTGTACAAAACATACATGTCTAAATATTACCATAAGGAGTAGTATATGAAGTAATTCAACTCTTTGCTTAATCAAATAAATGATTATATTAAAAGATACTTTTTCAGAGGAAATGCTCTGAAATTAATCTTCTTTTTTCTCACTTCCTTCCATGATGCACAAATAGTCACTGTGCAGCTCTTGTGAACAGCACAGTGTAGTAGACAGTTGAATTTCTTGCTTATCTGATTAATTACAGGAATGTTTCCACGGATACTACCTGGTGCAATTAAGAAGGGATGGACATCTCTCTCCCCCCTTTCTTTGCACTCTTCATTTGCTGCTGCTAGCTTTGCCTTTGGGCTGACTTGCTCAGGAGGAGCAGAAATATGGGATTCAGAAATGCCCTGCTCAGAATAAAAGTGTTCCATGTAGTTGTTGCATCTCTGAAGCTGATGATAGAAGCTTGGTTGTGAGGTTTGTTTTTTTTGCTTGTGAATGTATGAATAAATTTGTTGATAATTTTCTGATTAGGGAGGTCTCCCAATGGTGAGTTTAACAGCTCTTGTCCCTTAACTGTTCCTTTAAACAGGATCTCAAGAGCAAATAGATCTTAAATGAGAAAAAATGTTGGTCTGAACTGGTGGAAAGAATGGAGTGAACACAAAAAGCTTGCAAGTCTGATTACAGGGATTAGTTAATCAAACACTGAACTTATTCATTTAATCATGGTTTCCTTCATCTTTTTCAGGAGGCTGCAGTAACCATAAAAATGAAGGATTTCTTTCAACTTTGCAGGTAGCAACACTGGAAATACTTCAGCTGGTTCAGTCAGTTTTGAAGAAACAATGGTATTAAAGAGACCTGTAATCAAACAAGCCTGTAAATAGTAATCACTGGGTAAGAAATTATGGTCTCTTTCATACACAGGGAATATCTAATTAATCCCTGAAGCTGTGGGTGGGCTAGAACCTGCTGTGATGTCTGGAAAACGGCACCTTAGGTGTACATGGGCAAGAGAGCAGGGGGATTAATCCTTTATTAAAAATAAAAGCAAACCCCTGAAAATTCAGAGGACCCCCCCCAACAAAATACAAACCATAGTACTTTTTTTTCTCCCCAAGTTCACTGTATTATTTGTATTCAGTTTCCTTTTGCAGAGGTCTGTCTTGATCAGTTTTTGAGAAGAGAGTGAGAGCCAGATGCTGACATCACAGCATGAAATACATGTCCATCAAGTGAGCCTTAGATTGTTTTTATTTGTAGCCATTAAAGACTATCCATGGTAAGGATGCAGTTGTTGTACATACAGGGGAGTGCTCAAGGCACCTCTGTGCTGTGATGCACTTACCTTAGTGTGAGGTGGGTTGAAGCTTTTCAATTTAGTTTTGACTCCTAAACTGAGATGTGTATGCTTGCCTTAAATGCCCTATGCTCACCTCCCTATCCTCTTCTCACTTTTCCCCAAAAATCTTAATTATGACTATCCTCAGGCAGTCTGTGGGCCCAGAATGGATTGTCACATAGAAGTTAACTGTTTTTACACATAACTGATGTGACAAACATGAGTCTATATGTTATGCAGAGAAGGTAATTTTTCTGTTTCCAAGAATAACATTTAGTCATAGTATGTAATGTCTTCTTGCCAAACTTGTAGAGTATTTCACTATTAAAGGTAGAAACATCTTATTTGTAAGACAGTTTCAGCTGTGCTTGTGGTTGGATGTGAATGCAAGATGAATCACAAACACAGGAGAATTCAGTTCCATTTGGGCAGTTGTACTGCATAACAAGCAGTACACATGGGTTACTTTTTTGTGTTTCTGTGGGTAGCATTTAAAACAGTTCCTCAGATTTGTAAATTAAGCCAGTCCCAGTGATGGTATGATTTTGTAGTGAAGTAGGAAGGTGAATAAGGGCATTGGGATTCAGGGGAATAAATTCTCCTTAGTATTTGTACTGTCTCACACGTACACTTCTTACAAATAAGATTTTCTGCCAGATAATCCTGCTGTACAATTTTGTTTGGGGGAAAAATTGACTGCTTGTTTACTGGTATTAGTGTGCTGATTGTACAGCCTGTAACTGTTGTGACACTAAAAAATAAAAAGTTTAGAAAGTTTGGCACTGGGAAGGAGATAGAGCATCTGAAAACAAAAACCAGCCCTGGATAGAGGGCCCATCAACATGTGCCATTCCAAAACCAGACTGGTCCCAAGAAATGAGGGAGTTGTAGGATGAGTGATTAGACATCTAGTATGTCATCCATGGCCTGCAGATGCTCTATCTGAACAATATAAAAGAGTTAAATTTCCAAAAGCTTGTGTCACACTTTTTTGCTATATAGTCAATGCCTTTTTTCATTATTTCATAAACTGTTGAGGTTTCGTGTGTGGTTTTTCTCAGTCTGGAGGTTCTGTGAAGGCTTGGAGTTACTACCACGAGGTAATGTGTCCCTTTTCTAAAATCTTGAATCACAAGTCTTTCAAGAGTCTAAATCTGTAGAGTGGAGTTGATAGTAAATTCATTCTCCCTTTAGTTATTGAACCAGTATGAACTGTTTTTCTTATGAGGGTACATGCAGAGTACATTTTCCTGCCTGTTGCTCTGATTTGCTCCCCAAGGGAGTTGTGGGACCTTGAAAAAGGGAATTGATTACATGAGTGGAGGAGAGCCTGACCTTCAGATGGCTCACCCTCCACAACTGAGGGTAGGGAGATAAGCCTTTAGGCATGTACTTGAGGGGAGAGAGATGTGCAAATCTTGCTTAGGGAGGCAAAACTCTTATGCTTAATTACTGTTTTATTTGAAGGAAGCTTGATGGTTTTGTCCCTGCTGTTTCATTTAGGAGCAGTAACTGATGTGGGGGACAGAGTAATAGGAAAGAAATCCTTACAAAAGCTTTCTAGAAGCTGACATTTCATTCTGGGATTTTTTGTCTGGCAGCAGCTGGCTTGCTAGCTTGCAGTCCTGAGCTCTGGGTGTAACAGCAACCACCTTCTTTCCAAAACCCACCCTTTTATCCTATCTCATCTCCTCTAGCCAGCGATGTGTTTTGTGAGGTACAGAGGTGCTCACAGTTGCTGCTAATGGCTGAGAAGTGAGAAATTTCTGGGGTGCTAGGTGTTATCTAGACATAGATAATTCTTGAAATGAAACTTTGTGATGTTAAATCCAAGTGGTCATTAATCTCTGGGTGGTAATCCTCTTTGCCTCAGGTCACTATTGCTCATGTGAAAATGAGCACATGAAATATGGTTTTGCAGGCACACTTTTATGTGCCCTTCAGAGGTGTTTTGATGCCAATTTAAACCATATCATGACACTTAATATCTAGGTGTCTCTGGAGACTTTGAAACCCTCATGGTTTCAAAAGTGTGATGAAACTATTTATGTCTGAGTACTTCTGTTCTGCCTCATAGCAGCTCTCTCAACATGTGTTTGGGCCTAGGCTGTCAATCTAGTTGTCAATACAAGGATCAGCTATTATTAACTTTGTGAAACGATATAGTCAAGCTTTTATAATAAACTGTGACTCAGAACTTAAAACAGGTTATTGTTGCTATTGCCTGGCAGAATGATTTCCCAGCCTGAGCCTATCAAACATTGTGCTTCTCAGACAGCAGCTTGAAGAACAACATCAAAACAGCAGGATGAGAGTGATAAAAAGAGTTGGACTCTTTCTTCCTGAAGTGCTGCAAGACTACTCCTAAAACACTTGTAACTCTTCTTGAATCTGAGGGCTTTCTTTTTCCATTTACTGGATCAATCACTTTTAGTTGGTGAAATAATGAAATGTCTTTATTTGGAAGCAGAGAAATGGTGTTGTATGTTAGCTGTGGCCTTTAAGGTGCTTGTAATACTTTTCCTGGACTGATAAGTTCCACTAAATCTGCAAGTGAGGACAGTCTCTCTTTCATACTGTCATGAAGTACTGGACTGTGAGGAAAACCTTATTGTGCCATGCTTCATGCTTTCCTAGCTTGATAATGAGTTACCAAGAACTATTGATTAAAAACATGTTTGGGTTTTTTTTTTCATCCAGCTGTGTGCTTCTTTAGCTGTAATTTGGTATAAACCATACTTCAGTAGTCCACAAATGAAATAGGTAGTATAACTCAATTATATTCAGGCAGTTAAGTTGTACATCTAATCCTTTTCTGTCATAATTTAAATCATATATTGGTTTAACAAAACCTTTCTGTTGACTGTTATTCCCTACATGCTTCAGAGTTAAGTTTTCTTCTTTCACTTCAGCATTGCTATGGGTATCAAAGCTATACTGACCATCCCTTTTGGAACTCTATCTATGAAATGTTACAAGGGTAGATTTAAAATAATTCCATGAATGAATGAATGTATGAATTCTTAAAAACAACTTTATTATTTAAGTATTTTTGGTACATCTCATTATACCATGCCAGCCTAATATATATAGTCTGTATAGTCTGTACCTACTTAAATTAATTGCTCTTTTTTCTTTTTTTTTTCCTATCTTAAAATCGTAGTTCTTAATTCTTATTAAAAATAATGCAAAGCCCAAGGTAAACACACTTGTCTGAGCTGTGCCATCAGGTATTTCTTCACATTCTCTGTTGGTTAATAGAAGACTTTCCTACAGTAATGGATTTGTCTACTCTGCATCTTTCTACTTCTAGTTATTAATCTAACTTCCTCATTGTAACTTTTTATTTCCCTTGGTAGTTGTGACTCAAGGTGTGCCCGTGCCTTAGCCTTTTTGACTTTTGCATCTCTCCTGCTTGTATGTGTCTCTTTATACTCACTCCTATCAATGTATCTTTGTACCTCTCCTTTTTTGACTGTTACAGTCCTGAAAGGGCTCTTGATGAAGCCTTACTGAGCTGCTGTTATATATCTTGACTTTCATCCCCAGAAGAACGTTTTTCTGTTGGATCTTTTAATGCTACTCTCCTATAGAAAAGAGCAGCTTTTCATTTTTCCCTGAGTTACTTCCTATGGGATCACAAACTCGCTCACCACGTTCTCCCCTCCCTATTCACACTCATTGTTGCAGAATCACTTCAATCTAAAATGCCTTTTATGCTTAGTCTGGCAACTAGGGGCATTTGTTGCAAAGGGGGTTACAAATGTGATCACTAATTTTGATATAATTGACAAACTAGGGTGACTAGAGTCTGAAGGAAACTTGAGACCAGAAGGGTTTATGTTACTCAAAATCAGATTAAATATCTAGAAATAGAGAAACTCTCATGCATCAGGGACAAATGAACCCCTAAATGAATTGGTATAGAAGAGATGGATGGACTATTACTGTGATCAGATACAGCTATTTCTGTGCTTGGCTGATAACCTGATAGGTGGCAGATTGGTGTATAGTCTGTCAGAAAGGGGGAAGAAAATTTTGTCTTCCACTGTCTGTCAACATGTTTGTAGTTTGGGGATAAGGATTAAATAATCATGATAAACATCAGTGTTGCAACTGGCCTTGATAGGGAATTATGTATTTATGTGAGCTGTGTATGGGATCAGATCCAGTATCTCTAAGGGTGGTGTCCATGGAGAGGAATTTATTCAAGGTTTGGGGAATTATTTTAAATCTACCCTTTTAACATTTCATATTGCTTATAAATGTCATACATCCACAGCAAATATGTATGTGTGGGGACAGATAACTGAAGATGCAGTCATTTTCATTTTCCAGTTGTTCTGCATTTGCCAGCAGGATTGTCGTCATGCTTATTGTCTATTCTATGATATTTGTGTTGTAGGTACCTGCAGATGCTTGAGCACAGAGAAACTGAGATTACTGGGTTGTTTCCATGTCTGTGCTTGTTAACCAAATGGCAAATAGGGATGGAAGCTTCAGCCATAAGGTTGCTCTGAAGTTCATTATTTTATCAAACTTTCTAATGTATAGAAAAAGCATCAACTGTCTTTCAGCTGCTTATTGGTTTGTATTTCTGTGGTGGTTTCTTTGTTTTTTTCTTTTGACTGTTTGAATCATATTCCCAAATTGCTTTTTTCTGTGTGTAGGTTTTCTGTGACTTGGTATAAACTACATCACAGACTTTGGAAAGTAGGGAATCATGTTCCAGAGAAGCATTGTTTGTTTGTTTTGTTTTGGGGTTTCTGTTTGATTTCCTTATCAAAGCAAAATGCTTTTCCTGTGTTAAGCATGTTGCTGTGGATGTGAAGGGTGCTATGTGTCTTAAGCATGATCTAGTGTGAAGCAGACAGACCACCCATTTTCAAAACGTTCCAGAGAACAAAAGATATTCCTGCTGACAGATCACATGTTCTGTCATTGTAACACCAAACTATTAAGTAAAACTGTCCCTCAAGGCAAAACATTTCATTTATTATGCTTTGAATGGGTGTCTTGTTTATTAAGATGTACTAAGTAGCTAAATCCAGATTGTACTGCAGGCAAGGAAAATTGATTTATCACAGCTCTTTGTTATGGGGTGTTTTATATTTAGTGAATTGTCTTTAGTTTTAGACTAAGGATGATATTTTGAAGTATCAAGTCCTGCTCCAGAATATGTAATTTTTTGTTTTTAAATTTGCTCTCTCTAGAAGTGGTGGTGATGACTGACAGCGCATGCTTGCAGGAATGAGCAAGATGCATGAGCAGCATGTGCACACTTGTCTTTCCTGGAGCTCCTGTATTGGGTAGGGAAAAAACTTGGGGTTCTTAGACACTGGATCTTCTTTTGAGGAATGAAAATAGGTGTGGTCATGCTGAATTCTGCTTATGTAGTCTCAGTAAGGGTCATCTGGTCAACATGGACTGTCATTGGAAGACATGACATGAGGTTTCTTGGTCCGACATTTGTTTCTCCAAATTGTCAGAAGAGATGGGGGGAGGAGGGAGGGGATGGAGTAAACTGGAGAAGACAAAGAAAGGAATTCTGTAAGGCATGGAAGTGTTTGAGAAATTATGTGCTTGTGAGTTATTGTGGAGGTAGGAGGCAAAAATGTTCTCCGTGTCAGCATTTATATCTATACACAGGATCTTGATCTGGCAGAAGGGGCTAAAGCTCAGGGAGACAGCGGGCGCACTAGAATTAGTGGTAACAGTTAAGAATCAAAAGAAAGTAAAATCCCAGCTCCAGATGGTCTAACCTTGTGCAGTGCTACTCAGTCATCTTGTGGGGACACATGGTGCTGATTAAGCTTAAAACTGCAAATAACGGTATAAATTGACTGGCTGGTTGTAGGCTGTTTATGATCCTTAGTTTAGCAAGATTTTGTTACCTCATCTGAAAAACATCAACTTGGACAATCATGTCTAAGGCTTTTGGGAAAGGTTTTAAGGAAAGCCAGTGGTAACTTTGCTAACAATATCTCTTCCCCGCTCCCAGATGCCTCCAATCTTCCCATTCTCTCTTTTTCTTGAGAGAGGAGAATTACTTACTGTTACATGTACCGTAGCTCTTGGCGTGCTGGAACTACTTGTGGGTTTTCATTCCATCTGTGGACTTGGTCTCTGTCCTCTAGATTCTTTGAATTTGTTTTGGGCATGGCTTTGTGATGAGCTATGCCACTGAGATTTAGTAGTAAAACCTTCTGTGACAGGCTGTTAAACTGAGAAAGCTGCAGTGATGCTGAGCCTCATTTCCTCCATCTGTGAAAAACTGAAAAAAATGGTGGAATGAAATATTACCTGTCTTGTTTCACAGGAATTGCAAGCAGCCCAAGGAAGCTGTGATCTTTAGATGAGCACTTGAGCAAGTATGTAGCACACCTGCCTCTGGCTTTAACCAATTTGTCTAAACCCTGATACAACTGATGATGATGGTTTGTATCTCTTGGTTCTAGAATAGGAACAAAGATTTTCTATGGAGGGATTATACTTAGAAGTCCCTGTTTTCTGACAGCTAGTACAGCCGCCTCAAAGATTGTTGTAGGACCTTTCTGAGACTTGAACCAAAGTTAACACTGTAGCTGTGCTGTGTGTTGGAGTCTGTGAATGCTGACTGGGATGTGCTGGGTGGGTACCTTGCTGTGCAATCCCCCATGACACCTGAATCATCTGACTGACCGGAATATGTCTACAGCAATTGTGTGGAAATCAAGAACACACTCATTAGAGAATACTAGCAGGCTACAGCTTAGCTTTTCATTCAAGATATTTCTCTTCGCACATGTGTGTTTTATCTTTCTCATTTGTTCATTTTGGGAGGGAGAGGGGGAGAGCAATAAGCTACAGAGACCTCTGAATCCAATTTATTTTTTCTCCTCCCCTTTTGAAAGTCTTATTTCCCCATTCAATGCAGACACAGCCGTGTGGTCTAACTACAAAATAGATTGCAGTCAATTCTGCCATCTGCTGATGATCTCTTCTGGCTGCTTGCCAGCATGCTTGTAAAATATGTAGCTAAATCCAAATTAGCTGAGGACATCAGTAGGATTCGGCCCATGCTATTGGTAAAGAGAGGCAAAATGTGGCATGGCTTTTGATAAAACAATTATTTTTGTATTACTAGAATTATTCTTCATGTTCCAAATCAGCATTCACAGGCAAGAACTGAGTTTCTGTTTACAGCTTTGTTAACTATGTCATATTAATATCTTAATTACTGCTGATTGCAAAAAGTGGTAGCTAGCCAGTGTCTTGAATTTGAATGTTGTCAGTCACTGGGAATATGGGATTTCATATGCTGTTGGGGAAATTAAACCTTGCCTGTGTTTGTATTGGGACATACCAAGCTTGCTTCTACTGTAATGTGGAAACAGATAAAATTGCAGTGATGTATTAATTGTCTGCAGATGATTTGGTGAGGGGGCTTCCAGAAAACAGGGACTCAGTGTTTGTGGTTTTGTGGGAAAAACTGAACGAACAGAGTGGAACTGTATCCAGCTGTTGATTTGCGTTTGCATTCCTGGTGCTTGTGTTGCCCTGGGTCCCCAGTGTCTTTTGAATGTATCCCAGACCCAAAGGCTCCCTCTTGGGCCAATCTCTTCCTAACCATTGAAACACAGAGGCAACAAAAATGAGAGCAAGCTTGTAGCCAGTAAGTTACAGAACATATAAAGATACAATACTGAAACAATCTCTGAAGATATTCCTCCTTTATTTACTTAATACTAACCTTTCCTATGAAAGAAACTGTTACTGTGACAGGCAGGATGAAGATGGTCCGAAATCAGCTATGTGACGTTGGTCCTCATTTTTTAGGACAGGAGGAAGGGGAAAGTGACTTCTGGTATATTGCACATCAGACTGAATTTGAAGTGTTTTGCATATTCCTTGACATGATACAGTTAGTTGATTAGAGCAGAAGTTCTAGCTGGGCTGTGTTTCTGGTGTAATATTTTTTACACGGTACTTCTAATGCTATGTTTTAACTCCTTTTTAGTAGCTGAATATTAAACAGTTAGCAAAGAAATGATCACTGAAGTTTTTAAATCTTGTGCATGTTGGGCAAGTAGAGTGTGAGAAGGATTTCAAATAAATGGGGAGTATGTGATATTGTAATAATAAACTGTACCCAAAGAACATGCTGGTTAAGGAATCTGTCCATTAGAGCTGCTGAGAAAGTGATATCTTATAGTCTTGAATTCCCATGTTTTGTCTGTCTGGCGGCCATGTTACTCTTTAAAGTATTGCTGATAACACCTGTCTCAGGACAGTTGAAGCTAAGACCAGAGATATTCCTTGTTGCTTTTCCTTTCTTTTCTTACACACTGCAGTTTCCCAGCAGAGCATCTGGAAGCTCAGTGCCACACCTGGAAGGTTTTCTTTTCTCTGGGCTCCTCTGCAAGTTGTACTGTGGCTAGGCATGCTTTAGGTAAAGGTACCAAAGATTAGTGTAAATGCAGAAGGAAGGCTATAGAAAGATCTGAGTAGGCCTCAGAAAATGACAAAATAATTTTGAAATTTTAGCTTTCGATCCTGCAGGTACTTAAGTACCTACTTTGTTTTATGCACCATGACTAACTACAAAAAGCAATGGGGCTCCAAAGACCCTGATGCAGAGCAGAGGAGAGATGTTACATAGCTTCAATTTACAGTATGATTTTGATATGTTAAATGGCATTTACTTTGCAAACAGGTTCTCCATCTTGCATCACACTATGGTTTTAAATTGAAAGTCAGAGAATACCTGGTAGTTGAAGTACAAATAAGTGTTTTTCACCAGCTGTGGTTTCCCAAATACACTTCGTGCCTACTGCTTTCCAGATATTCCCCGTTTCCCTTTCTTGACTGGAGAAGCAGGAAGTTATCCATTAATTAACAACATTTCATGTCCTCATCAAAAAGGCCAGCTGTAAGTTGGGATAGGTGAATGGGTAAGTATTGTCTTTATTATAAAGACAAGCAGGTGACCTGGCTCAGAAGAGCAGCACGGCGACTCCAAATTCTAGGGTCGCTCGGGCCTTTGACAAAAACGCAAACACCAACATGGCTGGCGGTCAAAAGGCGTTTATTTCTTGTTCAGAGGGGTTATATAGGTCACGAGACAGTGCTACGATAAGAGGGGCCTTAAATTGCCATCTATGGTCAAAAGAGGGTAGAAAACTAACGGGGTTGGTGGAATTTTTTGCTGGAACTAGGGGGAGCTACATTCTTGGGTGATCTTATCAAGAAAGAGGTTGGGGAGGAAAGGAATCTCGGCTCTCTTCGCGTGACATCTCGAGATCTTCCGAGACGCCTTACTGTGTCTCACCACATTTCTTCTCCTTTTTTTACAAATGAGTGGGGTAGTCATCACTAAAATGGGGTATAAAATTGTGATTTGATAGGGGAAAGGTTCACAGCATTTGTTGCTGGCTTACGAACATGATATTGATTCGTTCTAGACGGGTCTGAACGAACGAGACTAGCTTACTCAACAGGTATGGTCTGAAGGTAACTACTAGAAGCAGTGTTGACAATGGAACTATTAGGGTAGAGATTAGGGTGGTCATCTATGGTGATTTATTGAACTAGGACTCAAACTAACTCTGTTGGGCTTCTCTGTCTTTTTGTCTCTGAGTCAATATATTGTCTTTATTATAAAGACAAGCAGGTGGCCTGGCTCAGAAGAGCAGCACGGCGACTCCAAATTCTAGGGTCGCTCGGGCCTTTGACAAAAACGCAAACACCAACATGGCTGACGGTCAAAAGCGTTTATTTCTTGTTCAGAGGAGTTATATAAGTCACGAGACAGTGCTACGATAAGAGGGACCTTAAATTGCCATCTATAGTCAAAAGAGAGTAGAAAACTAACAGAGTTAGTAGAATTTTTTGCTAGAACTAAGGAGAGCTACATTCTTGGGTGATCTTATCAAGAAAAAAATTAAAGAAAAAAAAAATCTCAACTCTCTTCACGTAACATCTCAAAATCTTCCGAAACACCTTACTGTGTCTCACCACAGGTAAGAACTGAAGAGGTTCCTGGGCTCTGCAGTAATACAATCTCTGGCTTGGATTGCTGCCAGCCACTGGGGGTTACAGTGCTGTGGGAGGGGAAAGGGGGTAGGTATAGAGATTTATTTAGCAGTTAATTCAAGTGGCTTGTAAGCTTTTGAATGGTGAGCAATCAGCCCAGTAGGGGAGCTCTTCCACTGTGTCTCATGATATGTGCTTGCTATTAGGTGTTTATAACAGAATGAAAGCATGTTGTGTTAAAACACTGGGTACTTAACAAGCAGCATGCCCCTTGGCTAATCCAGCAGACATCCTGTGTTTGGCTGGAGAAGTAGAAGAGGTCAGCATGGCCTTTCTTTTTAAAATTATGTTGTTTAAATTCTTGTTGACCTCCATCTTATGAAATAACTGAAAAGTCAAATCCACAAATTCAGCAGCTTTTCTTAAAACCTTAATTGGCTCACTGGCACAGACATTGAGGGCATCAGTGTCTCCTTGCCAAGGCAGTGTGCACAGGTTCTTGCCTGAGCAAGTGTTTAGAAGGAAGAGACCACAATACACAAAAGGTGCACCCCCAGCAAGCTTGCAGATTATACCCAGCTGAGTGGTGTGGTTGACACTCCTGAAGGATGGAATGCCATCCAGAAGGACCTGGACTTGACAAGTGGGCCCATGGGAATTTCATGTGGTTTAACAGGACCAAGTGCAAGGTGCTGCACCTGGGTTAAGGAAACTCCTGGTGTCAGCACAGGCTGGGGGATGAACAGACAGAGAGCAGCCCTGGGGAACAGGGCTTGGGTGAGAAGCTGGACATGACCCAGTGCTCACAGGCCAGAAACCCAATTGTATCCTGAGCTGCATCAGAGAGGGGCCAGCAGGGCAAGGGAGGGGATTCTGCCCTTCTGCTCTGGTGAGACCCCACCTGCAGTGATGCTTCCAGATCTGGATGCAGCTCTTCAACTGTCTCCAGCTGGGAGCATTGGGATTGTTTAGTCTAGGAAAGAAAAGGCTTAGGGGTGACCCCATTATGGGCTTCTAGTACCTGAAGGGATCTACAAGAAAGATGGGAAGAGAGTCTTAGTTAAAACGGCATGTAGTGGCAGGGCAAGGCATATGGCTTTCAACTGACAGTAGGTTAAATGAGATATTGGAGAGAAAAAAAAAACCAAACAACCTTCTTTTTTTGGGGTGGGGGGGGGCAGGGTAGTAGGGCACTGCTGGTTGCCCAGGGAAGTTGTGGATCCTTCGAGTTTTTCAAAGCTAGGTTGGATGGGCACTGAGCAAGCTGGTGTAGTAGAAGGTGTCTCTGTCCATGCAGGAGGGTTGGAACAGGATGATCTTTTAAGGTCCCTTACAACACAACCATTCTATGGTTCTATGATTTTTTGTTTTAAGTGACCTTTGAGCAATTGGGATTTGTGCCTTTGATTGATTTATTTCTGGTTTTAAGTATTAACTTTTAAGTTTGCCTTATTCTCTTCTGTGTCTGTAGTCTTCATTAGTGTTGGGAATACCAAGCTCATGAGCTATCTTATCAAAGCCAAACTGGAAATGTATGATCTAGGGTGGCAGGAGGATGCATTAACTGAAGGTATTAAATCTTAGCCAAAGGAATTTAATCTACAATTTTAATTGTATGGTTGTGTTAACTGAATGTAAATAAAATACTTCTAAAAGGAGTCTGACCTAAACCATAATCTCTTCTTGGCTGTTGTCTGTGGCTGTCAGGATAGGTGGTGGATATGTTTGGGATGCTGGAGAGCTGTAATGTGCTTTATGATGCATTTTAGTGTCAAAGTGAGTGCATTGAATGATGTATAATTGTACATCCCCGAAGATGGCTGCTATGTAAGTTTAGAAAGTCAGAATAACAGGAGGAGTTCTCCACCTAAGAACTTAAAAGGTTCTTAGATGTGATTAAAGAGGTGAAAAATAGTGTGTGCATTTTTGCTGGTTTGTTTATTTTGTCTGGCTAAATCTTGTGAACTCCTTCCTGCTATAAGCAAACTGTAAAAAGCAAAGAATAGTGGTGAACCCATCATGCATCTCCTGTGCTCAGATGGGGAGTTGAAAAATATTTTTCTAGGCTTTCCATCAGTTGGCTGTAGGCACAAAGCAATTCTTTGGCTTTAAGACTGGTGTTTAAGGACTGTGGAGAGGAAAGGGGCAGCATTCCAGGGGAAAAGGGAAGATCTGTTTCTGTAGAGGAGTGGACCCAGTGCAAGCTGGTCTTACAGCTGCCAGAGGAGTGCGTTGTGAGGGAGGAAATGGAGCCTGTTGTCCCCTGATTCAAGATGGCAAATTTCAGTTTTGCTGTGGAAACTGGATGGCAAGTCCTGAAAATGTGCAAGGCCCTGCCCAGAGGGGCACCCTGATTTCTGAGACCATGGCTGCACCAGAATCTGTTGTATGGTGCAGGTAAGAAGTGCATTTTTCCCAGATCTTTGGAAAGCACTATTCTGCTTCAGTGAATACCTGTGATCTGCTTTTGTTTAGATCAGATATCTAAGGGAAATGCTTTCTTTTGCAGCCCTTCGTTTTATTCCTGATACAACAAATGTTTTGTGCTTCTACTAAATGCCAATAGATAACAGATGGGTGTCAAGCTTTGCACCAGTTCCTGTACAATGTGAAGATGTGTTCAAGGCTGCCACAGCAAGGTACCAACCATACAGTAAAATTCTTAACAACCTTCCAGTGTTTTTAAAAGAAGTATCTGTTTCCATCATATTGAATTGAATGTTTCATAAAATTAAATAAAAATAATAAAACAAATCCAAACAGTAGTTACCAAGCTCAATCTACCCTTTTTAATCTGTGGTAGTCAAATACCTTCTAAAAGTAATTGGTGCCACTTGTGTCTTGACACTCTTTAGCCTCTGGAGAGGTTATTATTAAAAGTATTTTCAGTAGATATGGCAGCAGCTGTTAGTTTGTTTTCCTTACAGGTAAATGAATGTTTAGCTGCAAGAAAGTTAGTCCAGTATTTCTGAGCCAGAAGAATCTTGAGTGTTAATAGCAAGAGTTGTGGAATAGACAGCCAATCTCTGAAATAATTCCAGATCATGCCAAACATATTGAACATTTTATGTAAACAACAATATTTTTCTTGGAGCTGGATCAAAGCTCTCTTTTCTTATGTTTTAAATAGCTAAAGAATAAACAGTTAGTGACTAAGGATTAACATTGATTTTGGTAATTCCAGGTCTGCTTGATTAACAGCAGGATTCTTTCTAGGCTTCAGTTTTTTTTCACGCTGGGCTACCCAACTGCAGGATGTATAGGTTCTGCAACTGAGTTTTCAAAGTGGCAAGAGACAGTGTTCAGCAAATGTGATTCTGGACATCCCCTTGCAGGTAAATATACTTCAAAATAAGCCAACAGACCTCAAACCTTACAGCTAATCTTCTGCTGTACTGAATAATTGGTTCCTTGCTGATCCAAGATACTCTACTACTTAGTGATTTATTTTCTTTAGCAACCTTTAATAGAAAGCTTTCCTGACAGTGTGTTTTTAGAACTAGAAATAAATGAGAAATTATTAGCAATTCATTCACAATATACATTGTGAGGAGCTTGAATAGATGGTAATAGAGACCTTGCATGGTCTGTACTGACTAGCATGTGTGGTTTTCCTCTAATCTGCTTTCTGCTATAGAACAAATGGCAATGGCACACACTTGGGTCCAGGGAAGCAGTGCAAAGTGTTTTCCTGTGTGAGTGGAACCCCCCATGTCTGACACTGCCAGCAGGAGGTCTTCCCATGTTTGTTAGCTGTCCTCTCTTAGGTATCTGCTGGGCAGATGTGCAGTGCAGCCTCCACATGCTGAGGCTCAGGATGAGCCTGTTGGTAGAACAGATGCTGTGAAAGTCACACAGTGCCTGTGGCACTCCTGTCACACACACAGAGAATATTCTGAATTGGTATGTGTAGGGGGATAGAATATAAGAAAATAAAGATAGTGTAGAAAGTAATCTTACCCCTAACGAGTTGCAGCTGGGCCAATTACAAAGATTAGGAACAAGCCTGACTTTAACAGGCCACAGCTGTAACCAATGAGAAGAAGAGTGCTATAAAAGAGTGGGGTGGCTGGTTGAGAAGGAATGGGAGTCAGCTGGCTACTTTGTGAAGAAGAAAGAGTCAGTGCTTGGAGGAGCTGCCCACGAGAAACACCAAGAAGGTATGAAACTTTTGCAATAAGGAGACAACAGTATGGAGCCCCTGCAGTAAGATTACAACAGGTGTATACAGCGCCATGCAGAGTCAGGATCAAAACTGGGACTAAAAGCTGGTGTAATGTGTCACACCTGCAGTGGCCCCTCACATAAAAAAAATTAAATTGTGCCTCAAATTCTGTTTAGTAAGGAATGGAAATAGGACATGCAGTAGGTTAAAATGCACACAGTATCTTCATTGTAAATTCATTCCATGTTAAGTATTGTATTTATCTGGACTTTTAAATTACTTAACTCCTTGAGAGACTGTTCTCCCAGCACCAGTTCACATATCTGGTGGTTTTGTTTCTTTTCTTCCTCTCTCCGACCTCCCCTGTCAGCTTTTCCTTTTTTAGGGAAAACCAAATGCCAAACAAATTAAAGCAAACCAGAACTGGGTTTAGCCCTTTTTTCTGAAGCAAGTCTGCCATGTCTTCTACCTTTGAGAAACCTACATGTTCCGCAGAATTCTAGGTTATAGATTTAGTTCTTTGTCAGCAATATATACTGTGGTATTGGGAACTGTTGGTAGATCTAAATGATCAGCTGGCTGTTGATAATACAGGAAAAGATTTAGCTCCTCCTGTGTTAGGAACATTGGTATTGACTACTAAGCACAAATATTATTTTGATGTGATGATTTTATTAAAAAAAAAACCAAACAACAAAACAAACAAAACCCCAAACCAAACCAAAACCTCCAAAACAAAACCCCAAACAAACCAACAAATCTTTATTCCTAAGTCATCCACTATTACTAGATGTAGCACTGGGGAGCATCAGAACTAGTTACTGCCCCAGAATGCCTACTGGCATTTGAAAAAGCAAATCACTCTGGAGCAGTTATGTGTCTATTATCTTTTTCTAGAGTAAATGAGGTAGTTTGGCTTTCATTATTAGATACAGGAAAAGGTCATAATTGCAGTGATAGAGCTGGTTTTTAATGCATTTTCTTCCACTACTAAAGAATAGGAATGCTGTCAATTGTAAGTACTCTATACTTGGAACATGTCCTGAAGATAAGTTTGACTTCCTGAAGGGAAGTGTAGGGATCTGAGAGCTGATTCACAGAGCAGCCATAAAATGAGCCTGTGTGGTTTGAGTGTACTCACAGTTGTTCAGGGATATCTGTGAGATGGTGGCAGTGCCTTGTATGGAAAAGATCAAGCTGATTAAAAATGTGACTCGTGGCATTCCAAAAGATACTCATATTTGTTCAGGAGAATTGCTGTTTGTAACCCCTTGAAGGAGTGATGAAAATAAAGTAGAAGAAAATATCTAGGTCCGGGGTTTTTGTCTGAGTAGAACCTGTGAGTTTTAGATTTTTTTTTTAAATCAGAGAGCACTCTGACTGTATTATCTTTACAGACAATTCAAATACCCTGCATGGAGCTTTCTGCTTGAAAATGAAATACAGTTTTGTTCTTGTCAGTACCAACTGTTCTCCACATAACTACAGGCATGTAAGAAACAGGATAATAAAAAGCTGATTTGAAGTCAGTTATTTGAAATTATGTTGTTTCCTTCTATGAAGTTTGAGAGTTCAGAACATTCTTGAGAAAATATAACAAGCAAGAGATGTTGCATATAAGTGTGTTAAGAAATAGTAAACTTGGAAAAAGTTGCTTAACTGGTATTTTTGGGGTTTCTTTTGCAGTTTTCTAATCATAGCTGGAAATGTTTATCAAGATTTGATTTCAGTCATTCCTGCTTTAGTGGCTCAAAACCTTTGATACTATTTAGTATTCGTGTTTTCCTGTCCAAGGATGGTCCACAAATGACTGTTTATTGCAGGTCCCCCAGCTTGTGTGTGTCTCCAGGTTGCTTTGACTCCTCTTTCCAAGAATCCCTCTTTTGTGTATACCAGACAAGTGCTAGTTTGAGTTTTTGCTTGAATCTTTCTTTACCTTTCATTCAATATTCATGTGGGCAGCTTGACTGGGCCTCAAGACTGATTTGTGGGAGTGGAAATAGATTGAGCGGATTGGGATATGTCTGAAGTGCCCTCGTTGGGATAGCAAGCTGGGGAGAGGGGATGGTACCGTGAGTCAAAATAATTCTCAGCAGAAGGTGCCTGTAGATGGGCTCTATGTGCATGGTAGGAAAACTACTTAAACCTCAGTAAAGGATTCTACTGAGTTGCTCTTTATAATGGCTTTGGTAGATTTAACCTTGAAATTTTGTGTCTAAGAATGTAGGGCTAATTTGTAGTATTGGGAGAGACTTCAATGACCCCTATCTTAACTCAGCTGTCAGAAAGACAGATTAACCCCCTTCCAAGTTCTTTCTTATCATTCATCACTTCTGTTTCAGTCTGAGAGCTCAACTACTCACTTTCAGTTGCCCACAAACATGCTGCTTGTGTATGATAAGAAGGCATTTGTTAAATCATTTTGGGAAATGAAAGCTTAGAGAGGTAAGCTAATTTTGACAACCTTTTGGTTAGTTTTCTTCCCTTATTTCCAAAAATACAAGTAATGTCCAATATGCTGGCTTACTTCAAAAGTTACAGTAGTTCTTAATGTGAATGATATATATGTCAAACTACATTGAATGTACTCTCTGGTTATGGCAAGCCCAATACATATTCCTTCAGAAACGAAGTCTAATAATAGATCTCAGAATATAAATAACTTGTAAAGTTCTAGTCTATAGCTGAATGTCCTGCACTGGTCACTACAGGCTCTTGCAGGTTAGTTATTTGCATCTGAAGTTGGGAAAAATAATTTTATTGTATGTAACTTTTCTCATTTCCTCTGTTTCTCCCTTGTTGGGAAAAACCTGCATTCAAAAATAGTTCCTATTTTAGGGCTGAATACCTCTTGGTTTCTCAAGGAGCAGAAGTGGGTGGAGGTGGGTGTTTTGTTTTGTTGCTTTGATATTTTGGTTTTTTTTTGAACATTGACATTTTTAGTACTGTGAAAATGCACTTTTTCAGCCTGATTTCTAGCAGCATATTAGAGGCTAAGTTAGATCTCCTTGATTCCATGCACTGCTTCTTTGTCTTTCTATATTTTAAGTGTGTGTGAAGGTACAGTTTTACTTCTTGCTTCTCTGGTACAGAGGCAAGCTGGGAGTTGTTTTGTTCTTCATTGTAGTGTAAGGCTGATTCTGAGCTAACAGAGAGGGAAGCTGGAAGCAGCGAAGTTTGTGTAGAGTTTACCTCATTTAAACCAGTGTAGGAAGAAAACAAATTCTCAAACTAATACTGAGTGTATTTGTTTCAAAGTTGAGTGTTGAGAGTATGGCTTGAGCAAATTACTTGCTATAATCATGTGTTGCTCTTTTGATACATTGGAATAGAAGCTCAAAAAGACAGTTTAGAAGAAGAGTGAGGTTATTCAAGTTTAAAAGGAAAAGTTCTGTCAAGAAAAATGATTCTAAGAGCAGTTCAAGGAAAAAAGCCAAAACATGAAGGATGAAATATTGCAGAAATATAATGCTGTGATTTTTAACCTATGGCACAAACTGCATTTCAATCACTGTGCATAAATTTTAGTCCAGCAGTCTGCATATCATTTATGTAGACAGCTTTTCAGTCATCCGAGTCAATTTCATTATCATGGGATAGCATTCTCTGTTCATTCCATTCGCTTCCAAATATTCCATTTTAAGTTCCACTTAGCCTTTCAGGTAAACTGCAAACTGTATGTTTCATGATACCTCCTGCATGCTTCATGCTTTACTGATTTCTGTGGATCTGCTTGCACAGATAAGTACTTGGCTGCTTAGGGGCTGCTGTAGGGAAACCCAGAGCATTTGGTGTTTTGGGCTTCAGACCTCAGCCTTCCTTTGATGGACTTACTGGGACGTGAAGTTTTGAAGTCAGTATTCATTCTGGGCGTAGTTTAAAAAAGTGAGAGTTCCTGCTCTTAAGTTTGAGAATATTTTAGAAAAAGCCCCGAACCTTTCTATTTTAGAGGGCATGATGTGTTTTAAGAGACTATTGGCACTGTAAAGGTGCAAAACTACTTTGTTGAAAGATTGATGGGCAAACGTGTCTGTGAAAATGGACAATCTACAGAACTTGCATGGGACAAAACCTCTTCCCTGACTTTGTTATTGAAGGTCATAGGTTGTTGTTCAACCCCTTTTGTGCAATATCCTCCCTTGTAACGTGAATGAGAGAATAAATAATGTCAAGAGCTGTTGAACTGATGACTTATTTCCTTCTCCATAGTTCCAAGCAGTTGCTTTTGGGTTTTTAAAAATTTTTTTATTGTTTCCCTTCTTTAGTATTTGAATACATGAGCTTGTTCTGTTTATTAGCTCTTGAATCTGGAAAATATCCCATGTCATAGAGGGCCCAGCTTGTACCTGTCACAAGTTTAAGAAGAAAGGAGAAATATTTTGGGCTATTAGTGATGGAGACTTATCTCAGGAAACTGTTACTGGAAGCATTTTAAAGTAGAAAAAAAATCTTTCCACAACTTGATTGTTATAATGTCAGGAGCAAGAGTTGCCAAGCCTTCAAAAAATCAAAAGACTGACATGATAAATACCAACTTCCATAATATGACACTTTAAAATATACCTTGAAAGTGTTGCTGTTTATCAGTGTCTGTGTGAGGAGGAGGAGCGGGGATAGGTTCAGAATTTCTGGAAGTTTGGTACAGTGTCTCTAAAATAGCCTTTACCACCTCCTGGTAGTGCCATAGTGCCACCCTGTTGACCCCCCACAAGCCCTAACAAATGCTGTTCTCCCCTGCAGCCACCCTGCTGCCCTCCCAGAGCTTGCTGAGGTCTGGGGAAGGGTGAGTAGCAGCTGGTGGCTCCTTCTCTGGCAAACCACAGGGCTGAAGGGAGTAATTTCCCTGTCCCTAAAGGTAATCTTCCCTGTCGTTTTCCCCCATACCTGCTCTGCTGGGCAGAAAAGAAGAATTTTCTCCCCTTTTGCAAGAAGGGAAAAATGCACTTCCCAAAGCTTTGACAAACTAGTCAGGTACTACCAGATCAAAGTTTCTCTACTGGCTTGTTGTGTTTAATGTACTGTATTTTGGGGTATTTTTTGAGGGTAGAGTTAACAATGTGAGTTCTTGAATGAATAAAAAGCTTTAAAAATCATAGGACAACTTTGCCAAAGAAATGTGACAGCAGGTAGAAATGCTGATGTATTTTGCAGTTAGAGCAGAGACTGTTCCTTGTCAGTGGCTTGCTCTGGTTTCATGATTAGGAGGCTATTAAGTGATTGTATAGTTTTTTTTAAGGATTATCAGATCTTTGGTTTAACTTCCATTAGAAATCAAACCAAAACGTATCCCCAAACAAAAAAAAACCCTACACCTTCAAATAATATTTTTTCTGTTTCATAAAGAAACAGAATTCTGTTCTATAATTGAACCATTTAAATTTAACTGCTACTTAAAAAAATACTTTTTGTGGCTTTTTTTTCTCCCTCCCCTAGTTAAGAGCAAAGTAATGAATGTAGCCAAGACAGTTTGACCAAGTTTGCTGAAGCAGATTCATTAATGAATTGGTGAGCTAGAGAGTTGGAAAACTACTATGGGAATGGGCAACATTTGTGGAACACCAAGACAAATCTTTGATTATTAACATCAGGTGTGAGAGAGAAAGAAAAGTCAGTTTCTGAAGAAGCAGTTCCACCTTAGACTCTAGGTTTGGTTTTGCCTCTTACTCACTGGAGATGATGGTGAACCCAGTCTTAAAAGGACAGGAGTGATCAGATCTAGCAGAGAGATGGTGTTTGTGTGAGTGTGGACATTTTGTTCTGTCTTGCCTGTGGAAGTCTCTGCATGCCCTCCCCTATTGGGCTGCCCCTATATTGCCCCATGTCTTCTTTAGTGCCCGGACAAACCTGGTGCTTTAGAGCATCTCAAGGTAATCAGGCATCAGTCTGCCCAAGATTCCAGCCCACAAACATAATTTAAAGAAATAAGAGAAATCAAATTGGCCACATTTCCCTTGAAGTATAAATTCTGAACCTGAATTTCCCATCAATGTGTGAGCATTGGTGCGCACACATGTAGGTACGGTGCGTGTGTCTTTCACAAAATTATCAAATGGATAAGAACAACAATAATATATATTTGGGGTCTGAGCAGAATTACCCACAAATGGAAGATCTGGGGATTTTTTTCCCATTTGTTTGCCATTAGTGGGTATTTTCAAGAAAATGCTGTGTTCTAATGAAAACCTAGCAGTTGGTTTTTCATATGCATGCACATAATCCACTCAAGCTATTCCCTATTCACCTCATCCAACTCAGTTCCCTCCTTCCATTTAGGAAATTCAGCATTCTCTAAAGCCCAGATAGGGGTTATCAATCATGTTCAATATTAGGTTACTTGCAGAAGAGAGTCATTACCTTTAATGTGTAATAACTGTGCCATGAAGATAATACAATAAAATCCAAGAAATGTAATTTACAAAGGCTTCCTGCTCAAGCTTAAAAAAAAATGTTATAATCCCATCCTTAGGGTCACAGAAAATCTTGTTTATTTTATTCCCTCTACTTTGTTTGTGTCTTTTGGGGCTTCTTGCAGAGTCATGCATCATCTGCCTAGGATGGTTCTTGGTGTGGGTCTGCTGCATTCAGCTATTTCTATAGAAACACCCAAGAATATTGGTGGTGTTGTGCAGCTGCTGTGCAGCACGGAGAGCAACCGACCATCGTGTGGATTGTGATTGTAATGGTCCTGCTGAAAAATCCTGCCATTTGATGGATTACAGGGAGTAGGACTATGCTGTACTTTTGACATAGGTGTGGATGGTGCCCAAATGGAGGTTCTGGAAACTTAGAAATTTTTTTTTGTGGTCAAATGTGCCCCCAGGGAAGCAAATGGTTGTTTTTTGGAGTGGCTTCAGTGGGAGGGAGGGTCAGGGTGTGGAGTTGCTATTGCTGCTTTGTACCTTTTCCTTTGGCTTCGTTCTCCAGCACTGACACACAGCCGTGCCTGCCAGGCCCTCTGAAAGAGAGCAAGGTACTGTCAGCTTTAGAAGGCACGGAAGTTATGAGGAAATAAATAGCAAAGAGGACTTGTGTCTTGGGAAGAGCAGTGTAACCTGGTTATTTCAAGCAGCCTTTTGTGAGGGATTCCCTGCTCTGTCTGGATTTCTTAGTAACCATTGAACACAGTGGTTCTTTTATTTTTTTTTAATTTTTATTTTAAATCTGGCAGTGGCAGATCCAAGCACTGCAGTTTTAGGCTTGAACAGTGTTTCTCCACTCCTAGAGATGATGTGGCTGGTAGATGTCCTTTAATGAGGGGATAAATCCCTTTTTTCCCCTCAGCACCTTAGGTTAAAATTCTGACTCAGTTGCCAGAATTCTCTCTTCATTCACTGTATTGGTAAATGTTTACAATTTCAAAATATTTGGTGAACTGTTCATTTTAATTTTATTTTAATATTTTTTTCTCTATTGGGTACCTTCCCACAAGGTTAAATGGTTTTCTACTTACTGTAATTCAAATTTCAGCAACTAACAGTTTTTGCTAGTTTGAAAAATTCAGGTTTCACTGTTGGAGTTTCCAACAGGGAGAGGGCTTCCATGAACTCTTCTCTCTAGAGTTAAACATGGTAGCCTCCATTGTGTGTCTTTGCTGTGATATATTTTACTGTTAAACTTTTAATGGGGTTCTTACTATTTTCTGTTGGAATATGCTTCCTTCTGCTGTTGTCTCCAGTTGTACATATCTTGGAGAGCAAAACAGCCTTGATGGGTAAAGATGACCTTCTTTGGATTTACTCCTCATTTCTTTTAGGTGCATATTTCTAAGTAAGGAAGCAACCATGCAAAGTAACAGAATCAGTCAACTGAACTTGTGCTCCTTTTGATCTATAAAATTATAACTAAGCAGTTGGAGTTTACAGTACTGGTTCTCAGTTGTACTAGTAGAGGTAGTGACCAATGTTTGAGAACGAAATTGAAACAAGAGCTAGAATACTGCTGGGAAAATGTCATTGAGCATTTTACCCCAGAGGAGGACATCAGGAAGCATCAGGACAGCTATCCAAGCTCCTGAGCTACTCCTACCTGGAGGCTTTGGCCAGGCTGTGTGGCACCAAGGAGCCTGAGGTAGGTCCCTGCTGGGCAGGAGTAGACTGTTAGCAAAGCTTCTAACAGTTTTTCTACTTCAGCTCACTTGAATATTCAACTTTGAAACGTGGTGTTTCAGTAGGCAATATTAACAATTCTTCTTTAACAGTCCAACTTCAGTACAGTGGTATGAGTTTATAGTTTCACTAGATAGTTCTATATGTAAATAGTTTGAAAAAACCCGAAGGAATTTGGATTTTCTCTCAATTGAAAACAGCTCTTTTCACCAAAGCTCTGAAAAAATAGCTATCAATTAAAAATAGAGGCAGCTGAATATACAGAAAGCCTTGTATTTCTTTCCACATATGCAACCAAAGCTTAAACTCAAAATTTCTGTCGAGTTAACTTGCTCTTAACAATTCTCATGATATTGATGTTTCTTTGTCTCTGGACACTGAAATAATCCAGTAAATGTGCTCTCTGCTTAAGTGCAACTTTAATTTGAAAATCACATCCATAGCAGTTCTCGGAAATCCTATTTGGAATTACTAAGCATGATTGCTCATGCTGGAAGTGCTTTAAAACTTCAGTCCAGTCAGATACCAGAAACTATTTCAAGTGACTTTTCTAGCCAATCTTTGTTACACAGCATGGGTTAGAGTTAGCCTCTGCACATCAAATATAGTCAACATGCTAATTATTCTGTGGAGCAGGAATCTTGACAAAACACTGTGGAATAAATTCTAAAAGAGAACCATAGTTGATATATACTAAAAAAAGTGAGGTAGATTTGTCAAATTATATCTGTTGTGAATTGGTGTCTTGGCTTGAATTAATATGAGAAAAGTATCTAGAGACTATTTTCTGGATCAAACGTGTTGATGCAATGTCATATTTGATCTATTAAATATGTTTTCTTAATACTGCACCTATTGCTAGTCAGCACTTGTTAGATGTTTTCTTACTTTTGTAGCCTTAAAAATTTCTC
The DNA here is from genome assembly GCA_024865655.1 of Emberiza elegans. Classification (NCBI taxonomy): domain Eukaryota; kingdom Metazoa; phylum Chordata; class Aves; order Passeriformes; family Fringillidae; genus Emberiza; species Emberiza elegans. Next base: position 17,178,214 of record JALJVW010002597.1, on the reverse strand, counting down.
TGAAACTCCAAGGGTCAAACTTGGTTTCTCCCTGTAATACAGTGTTGCACAAGTGAGAGAGCAAATCTTCATGTATTCTTGTGGTTGGCTATCAGATTTTGCTTAACTGGAAACCACATCTGAGTAAGCACTAGCCTTTGGAAAGATGTCAGCATGTTGTGAAGCCTGGCCCCATAGAGGAGGAGTGTGTGTGTATGGACAGATCAGGATAACTATTTTGCAGTAAATTAAGCAGAGTTTTGACTAAGGCTGCATTTCCTTTAAAGTTCTTACAAAGCTTTTCTCAAATGCTTGGCTATATTCACTGCTCTTTCTTCTCACAAAACCAAGGCATCATGGCCTTAGTCACACATCACTTCAGTTTGTTCTGGACATTGCCAGTATGCAGCTGCAGAAGATGCCTTCCAGCATATCCTGCAGCTGTTTGGACTAGCATTGATTTGAAAGATAAATATCTTAAAAGCTGTCAACCATCTGAGGGAGCTCACCTTTTTCGATCAAGTCTTTTGAACTGGTTGGAGATCCCAGTGGCTGGTACTCAGGCACCCAACATTCCCATTTGCTTGAATGGGAAGCAAAAATCTGTCAGTCAAGCTTCAAGCTGGTTAGAGGTGGTGTGTAAAAGTCTAATCTGAGACTAAATCTTGCAGCAACCCATGCAACTTTCTGCACTGTGATTTCTGACTCATAGCATCTTTCTGTGGAGGTTTTCTGTGTGCTCTGGGTTCTCCAAGAATACTGAATGTGATCACAGACAACAAATTTATATTAACATTGCAATTTAGGAGTAATATCTCACTTCAGTACTCTTCTTTTGAGAGTGTTAAGCTCTAAAGTGAGAGATGCTGTTGGAGTACTCTTGAAGTGTGATGGAAACTGGTGATCTTTGCTCTATTGACACCCATTTTAGCTCTGATTATAGTAAGGGCTAGGAAACAAGATGGATGTTCCCAGTTTAGATCTTAAATCATTAATAAGAAGAATGATTTGAAATGTGCTTTGCTAAAGAATGCCAGTCTGGAGAATTACCATTTTGTGTTGTTGGAGAATTTGCCCACTTTATTGTGAGAAGTAGTTTTCAGTTTTTAATATTGAAATGACTTGTAACAAAAAATATTTTTATGGTGAACCTTGTAAATAATTTTGCTTAAAGGGATGTTGGATCTTCTTCAGGTTGCTGCCTTTTACTATAAGACTGCATAGCAGTGGATAGTGTGCCTTTATTTTTTGTGGGATTTTACTCATTGTGTATAAACCCACATAACAAAGCCAAGATTGGTGTAAAGCTGTATAGCCCTTGTGTCCATCTATGTGTCTGTGGGGTTTTGTGGTTTGCTCTGAAATGGAAGGGACTTTAAAGTGTATGCCCTACTCCTCTGCCTTGGCAGCAGGGTGTCAGGCAGGAGAGCCTGTGAAACTGGGGAATAAGTTTTTTCTCTGAAAGGAGAGTAGATAGATCTAGGGCTCCTACTCCTTTGTTCTTTTAATAGCAGCCTGCTTTTGTTTTGTTTTAAGAAAATGATTCTGTGGTCTGTTTACTGTGGCCAGAATCTCAAGCGGGGAGAGATGGTAAAACCATCTGGTCTGGTGCTCCAAAACACAGTTTGTTTGGGTTTGTGATTAAAAAAAATCTGAAAATACACTTACTTAAAGAGAATACTTTTTCTTTGGACTCCTAATGGAACTGCAACGGCTTGAGCAAAGCAAATTTATTTCCATAATTTAACCGTGTGTTAAACCCTTATGGCTTCTTTTAGCTTTGTTGTTTGTTTGATAGTTTTGCACAATGCTAGTTAAAATCTGAACTGGGAATAGATGCATCAATAGTGTCAGGAGATGTAGGCACAATGTAACTTAGCATTTCTTTGGCTACCTTAGACTGAACTAGTCACTTGATTTTTATGTTGCTAGGTGTCTGTGACTAGACTTCTGCCAAACGTATATACACACAAAAGTGCTTCTGCTAAGCTGAGTTTATTATTTTTATACAGGTCTATGCAATGTATTAATTCATTGTCTTAAGATCACAGATCTTAAACATATGGAGCATACTTAGTATGACAGCACAGTGTTAACAAATTCTTTTTATGCCTTTGCTAGGTTTAAATTTGACAGTGGTTTCTGAGCTGTGGCTCACAGCATACTGGTTAGTAGTTAGAGGGGAGCAGTAGGGTTCTGTGGCAATGACTGTCTCCAGCTGCCACTCACATTAGGAGAAAGCCACATGTGTGATGCCCTTGCCTGGTGTAAATCTGTGGTTCCTATCATCTATCTCTGGGTTATCACAAAACCAATGGCTTGGGAGAGATACACGCTTTGTGCAATAGGAGGTGGTAGGGACTGTGTCTTCAAGTCCCTTCCAGTAGCAATGCACTGTTCTGTGAAAGCCTTTTGGAAACCTTGTACTGCTGCATTTTGTGTTTCTTAAAAAAATGGTAATAAAAAAAATCCTGTGAGTTTCATCACAAGATTTATTTGCCCTGTTAAGTGCTGTGATGAAGGTGATCCCTGAAGTCTTCAGCACAAGCTTGGTAACAGATGACTTTGTCAGAGCTGTATATTGGATCTGTTACAAGCAGATGATATATGACTTGGTCAGATCATGTTTATCTTGGATTTCTGTTCTCTAGTAGTGGAAATTTTGTTGCACAGTCTTTCATGTGATTATTTAATAAAGACAGATATACCAGAAGTATGTGAAACACATGCACTAGTGTGCAACAAACACTAAAGGTCTAAATTTCTTGAATTTAGAATCAAGATTTTAATTTAAATCTCTTGATGGAGTTCTTAACTGTTAAACAAGAAAATGCTTGCCATGTATTTTATGCTGTTTTTTGTAAAGCCCCACAGTTCCTTTTAGGCTGATTGATCCATTTCTTCCAAAAAACAGGACATGGACTGATTCTGGGCTCCTTGATTTCTGTTTCTCAGTAGTGGTTGTTTTGCACTGGACTTGGAATGGGTGCTGCTTTGGTTCTTAGTTGTTTATAAAAATATAACAAAACAAGAATAAAATACTAATTTCATATTCAACTTGGAAAATTTTTGTTTTCTTTGTTTGTGTGGCTAGCCCAAGGGAAAACAGCAGGACGATGTTTGTGAGCCAGGCAAATTGGATTTGTTCTTTGAATTTGTGAAATAAATACTTAGGTATTGAACAAAACCAGTTACAGTACCTGACCTGCTTATGGAGTCACCAGATTTTTCTTCATACTTGAGGAAGCAAAGCTTGGAGAAACAGATGGAAAATATCTTGGGAACTAGAATGAATATAGCTTTTGGTAGAAACCAAAATGTGATTTGATCTAGTAGCCTTTCTTTTCTATTATTTTAATTCTCAGTATTGCATTCAGGGAACAAAATAAGTCTTCCTGTGGGTTATTCATCACCTGTAATTTTCCATAAGTGTTTCTCTAAGTCTCCTGGAGTAACTGTATTTGTTTCACATATCAAAGGAAGTGAGATCAAATCCTGTTATGGTGTTCTTTTCCATCAGGTTAACTGAATTTTCTCATTTTAGAATTAACTTATGGGGGGATGGGCAAAAAAAAAGTAACATCCTATCAGCAGTTTCTTGGATCTTGCATATTCAAAATTGCATCTTGCAAAGACAAAATAAGAAAAACCTTAGAGAAAATGAGACATGAGAGATATCCCACAAATCTTATGTGAGTGTAAATGTGTTCCATGTGAGCGTTTCTGTTAGTGGGCTCAGGCAAAGAACCTTGCCTGTGCAATAATGTATAGTTCCTGACTCTAGTCCTCAAGCTGTCCATTATGGAAGAGTTTCTAATATTTCTGTAGCTATTGGAGGGAAAACTGGCAATGCACAACCCCTCTGACCCATGACTACCTGGGAACTGCTGATTTCCTTTCCCCCTTCCCTATATAGTCAGAAATACTAAGTGATTTTTATTTTTAATGAACTTTTTGTGGGATAGGGCCATTGTCAGAGGAAACTTGATGTAGTAAGTGCTTGCACAGGCTCCAGGAAAGTGTTTTCCTGGAGCCTGAGGTGGAACATGAGGGAAAATAGATTCTTGAGAGAAAAATGTACTGTGAGAGTATTTAGTTGAGTGTATTTGTAACTCATAGGTTCAAATCATGTTGCCCGAGTGAGGCAGAGTGGTCATCACAGGACTTAGGAGAAAGTTTGCCATTTTAGAACCATTTTGTATGAGGAGATTAAAGTTCTCCCTTGGCAATTGAGTATATTGCTTAGTGGTTGAGACAGTGGTGTTCTGCACAAGAGTTTGATGGTAAGAAACAGCCTATGCCTTGCACAAACATTCAGACTTTTGTGGGGTGGTGACACAGAAGATAGAAGCAAAATACTGTGTTTCATAGGAATTTATAACAAGAATGAAAGTATTCTGGGTCTTAAAATCTGGAGAGATATTCTTATTCCATCTGGTTAGCAGTGGCACAAATACATTCTCTACAACAGCACATCAGATTTTGGTGTCTGAAACGTTGTAGTTTCGGCAATGCATTGTCTGTGGAGCCCACTGCTCTGTAAATGGGATTGCAAGCCCTGCTCCTCTGCATTTGTCCTCCAAGCATTTTGGATAGGCTTTTTTGGTGGGTGAAAAGTAAAGTCATTATTTCACTATTAACCAAACTCTTTGGTTATTGGCAGCAGTGTGAGTTTATCACTGACTTGGAGTTGCTGTGTCCTCTTGGAAGCCCTATTCTTGGGAAGCACAGCAGCCTAGATTTGGCTCTGGCTCTGGTCACTCTTGTACTATTCTTGTGGTTATGAGAGAAGTCAAAGGGCTGGCACAGAACCAGTGTAAAGCAGAAATGCAGACTTAATTTTAAAGGAGCTGAATACGGAGATGCATGCAGAATGGTGATGGTAGGGTTGAAACTGCAGTTTCACTGTGGAAATCTTGCTGAGTTTTCTCAGTGATTTGACAGCTGCCTGTTGCTGAAGAACTGGGGCAAGGCCCCCTGCCTCTGGAGGCTGAGGCGTATCTGCAGGTGGCTAGGCTGTGTTCTGCATGTGGCAGAGAACAGATTCCAGGTACTCTCTCTCAGTGCTGCTTGTAAAGCACTTACTTGCCTCAAAGTTGATGGTAATTTACCTCTGTCTCTAAAAGTGAAAGTCTTTTGCTGGTTAAATTCATGGGAAGAAACCTCAGAAACTAGCTTTTATTTAAAAAAAACAAAAACCAACATCCTTTTACAGCCCATAATTTTGTTTCAGAGACATGTTTTTGTACCAAATTTTTTCTTGCAGTTGACAGACAATCAGTAGCTGCCAGATGCTAATGAAATTGTAAGGGATGGAGGTGCTGGAATGGTATCCCTTTGGTACAACTAGTGTATTCCAGGGGCAGCCATAAATGCAATCTATCAGAGGCAGGGAGCCATTTCACTCTAGCACAGATGGCTAAATGCAGCTGGAAGAGAGGAGGGGAGAGGATAAACCCCACCTGAGGGCTGGCAGGGGACTTGTGAGCATTGCAGCCTTGCAGCTGGGATCTAGGATAGGGCAACTTCAGAGATGTGACCTGTCACACATAATGCACCTGGGCAGGATTTACAGCTCTGTGTTTGTCTGCCCAGGTATATGATGTTCAGTGTTCTCTGGCAAGGTGCCTGGTTGAAAGTATTTTTATTATTTAATTTTAACCTTTTGCTTTTAAGTGTGTGGGACAGTGTATCAAGTACTCAAGTAGCAGAGCTACCACTATGGCCAAATTCAACTAAATTGTTAAACTAAGATCTTGAGGGTCCATTTGTTGTGTTGTCTGCTGAACTCCATCCTCTGGAGTGTGGTGGTATTTTTTTGGTTTTTTTTTGTTTTTTTCCTGTTGGGTGGCTGAACTCTGTTGGGGAAGGGTCCAGGGCTGCAGGTATCATGGTGCTCAGTGATAGAAGCTCTGCAGGTAAGAATGGGGGGCTATGAGACCTTGGGTGCTGAGCTAGCAGTAAAAATGTCCCTTAGGAAAGTGTTGCAGGTTGCTTCTTCCTGACTTGTAACACCTCTTCTTTTCTCTTCTCAGCATGGTTTAGGTTGCCCTGGTGCTATGTGTAAAAAAATTGGGGAGATAATTTTAACTTTCTGACCTTTCTGATTGTGCTCTCTATTCATAAAGACCTGAAGATGAGTGGAATCTTGATTCCTAGTGTTGTTATGGGTCACCCTTCTGCTCTAGTATGTCAAAGACAATAGGCTTAGGTTGTAACGTGTCTAAAAGTGTGGTGCTCATATCCCTGTAGCTAAATATGCCATTGCGTATAGACAATTTCAGTTTTAATTCCTTCTCATCAGATATTCAGTGGTGACCCAATATTCAATAGCATCTGTGCGTGTTTTCCCTCCCAGTATACAGGATTCCCATGTTTTTCCCATCTGAGTATTACCTAGACAGGCCGTCTCTAAAATCAGTTTCGGTACTTTGTCCAGGATGTAGGCAGCACTGGGTTGTAGGCTGTGTATAAAGATGCTTATGAAATGTTTTTTTTCCCTCTTTCTAAATGTATTCCACTGTGAAGTTGAATTATTCAAGAGCTGCATATAATCTGGGAAATTACACCTGAACTGTAGAAAGAAAATGTGTAAGGGATGGAGCCAAACTTCAGTTGTACAGCATATGCCCATGGGACCAAGGAGGCCAATGGCATCCTGGCCTGGATCAGCAATGGTGTGGCCAGCAGGACCAGGACAGGGATTGTCCCCCTGAACTGGTGAGGCCACACCTTGAGTGCTGTGTCCAGTTCTGGGCCCTCACTGCAAGAAGGACATTGAGGTGCTGGAGAGGGTCCAGAGAAGGGCAGTGGAGCTGGTGAAGGGTCTGGAGCACAAGTCCTGTAAGGAATGGCTGAGGGTGTTTAGCCTGGAGAAGAGGAGCTTCACCAGAGATCTTGTCAGTCTTTTGACTGCTTGAAAGGAGATTGTAGTGAGGTGGAAGTGGTCTCTCTTTCCTAGTAAAAATTGACAGGGCAAGAAGAAATGGCCTCAATCTGTGCCAGTGGAGGTTAGGCAGGATTTTAGGAAAAGTTTATTCTCAGTATTGGTTGACAAGTATTGGAACAGGCTCCTCGGGGAAGTAGTTGAGTTGCTACCCATGGAGCTGTTTAAAAGATGGGTAAAAATGGTACCTAAGGACATGGTTCAGTGGTGGACTTGGCAGTGCTGGGTTGATGGTTGGTGGTTGGACTCCATGGTCTTAAAGGTGTTTTCCGACCTAAATGATTCTATGATGTGAAATTCTCTGCTAATCTGTATCAGCACTGTGGCTGTCAGAAACATGTTTGTGAGGGCAAGCAGGTCATTAGTGAATTTCAGATCAGAAATTCACTAGTCGTTCTTTTTTTTGTAGGTAGGGGCTGAAGTCCCAACAATTCTAAGGACCCATTCTATGAATGATGTTAAAGCCAAAGCAGTTTTATTTTACTGGAGAACCTTGATAAATTGTTCATCTGCTGCTCCTGAGAACAGGAGTGAAAGAGATCCATTCAGGAAGATATATTGCTTTCAAGGATAAGCCTACAGAAAATCAATCTCCAGCCAGCAGATAAGGCCACTTCCATGTTGGTTGGAACTCTGTTTATTACAGAAGTTTTAGCCACACTGGTCTGGAAATTGCTGTAAATTTTTAATTTTACAGTAATTTTTTTGTTTGTTTTTATATAGACTAGTGTTATTTTTGTTACTGTTTTTTGATTATCGTGAGGGTTTTTGTTCTGTGTATTGTTTGCATTTTCTTCTTTTTTATGCTTTTATATAACATCTATATTGCTTGGTATTGCTTCACATCCCAAGAAGCCATCATCACTTCATAAAGCAGATTTGTGTGTGAGTATTGCTCATTTCAGAATTCAGAAATCTGTATCTAATTTTAACATATTTACAGTTTTTTCTGTATTTCTTTCATAAATTAAATGGCTTTACTGTGAATTAAGAAAGTACAAAGATCAAACATTTAATTCCCTGATTGCTCAGTATTAACAGAATAATCTTGAAAACCTCATCCTACCTTAGCTGAAGACAACTGATGCCTTTTACAGGATTTGGAATGTATGGATTCGGTTCCTGACTCTGCAGAGGCTCTCAGTTCAACCTGGTTGTGTTCTCTGGATGCTCCTTGGGTATAGAACCACCTGCCACAGCAGTGACAGTCATCCTCTCATGAGAGTGATGGTGCTCTTTTCCTGTACCTGTCATTGCTTAGACCAGAGGGGCGGGAATGCCTGACTGTGCTTTATTTACCAATATTTTACCAAAGGGGAGTCCAAGGTTGATATTCAATCTGCGGGCTAATGGACAAGAAAAATTACAAGTGTGGTGTTCTTCTGTCATCTCAGGGGTGCTGCTACATTCTTTTATTCATGTTGGTTATTTCAAACACTTTTAAAGGTATGTTTTTGGAATAGCCTTTTGGTCGTTTAGGAACTGCATGAGGCCAGCCCTAAATCACCCCATTACCCTTTGTTCTTTTGAGAAGTAGGTGGAATTATTCTTTAGTGCCTTGAGCTGATTTAAAGGATGAGAGCTAGCAGAAATCAGATTTCTTTTGTACTTCAGGTGAGAGTAAATTGCCTGTTTGCGATTTATATTTGATGGTACTGTATAATTCTTCAGAACATAAACATGTGATTTATGTAGTGATCTTAAGAGCCCCTTTATCTTGGTGATGTTTTTTGAAGTGAAGAAATGGTCTGAAAATTGTAAGGTAAGAGTCTAAACTGAAACAAAGTGACATGGTCTGTGGAGTTTATCTGGTTGTAGGCTGATTCATAAAGTTTAATCCATGGTCCTTTTCAAAGTGCCTGTGGAAGTGAGAAGTGTAGTTTTTCTTTTATGCCATATTATATTGTGACATTTTCTCACAATCTGTGAGTACTTTTCCTTGTATTTCCTGTGACTTTCCCTCTGCATAGATACTATCTGGAGTGTTCATATGGAGTGTCCTTACTTCTGGGAGAATGCTGCTCAAAGCAAAGTCTTTGCCCTTGTGTTTAGGGAATTTCAGGATGTTTGTACTAGGAATCCATGCAAATAAATCACCAGCAACAATTTTGCTTTTTCAGTGGAGAAAATGACTTGGAATGTATTTCAGTATTTTAGCCTTGCTAAGCTACATGCAGTATAATGCTTAGTCAAACCACTTGATGTATTTAGGGTATTTTTATAGTCAGTGAAGGAGGGCACAGTCCTCAAAAGGTGACTTTACCAACTCAGACACTCTTAGAAAGGTGACCTGTTTTTGTCCTTTTAACTGTAGTGTGTACTTAGGCTCAAGTGGTGTCAGAGTATCCCATCTTTTTATATGGCTTTATGATGCTGTCCAAATACTGTGCAGATATGAACTGAATTGGAATCTTTTGCATCATATTCTCTTTTCATGCCTGATGTTACCTTTGGATATATTGCTGTGTCAGTGAGGAACTGTTAATACTCTTGGTGCTGTCTTTTTGAGGTATGTGTAATTGTCAGCTTTTCAGAATAGTTTGAAGTTATGGTACAGAGCTATGAAAGTCACAAAAAATTCAACTGCACTTGTAACTGTGTCCCAAAGTCTGCCAAGTGTGTGGACTCCTGTAATTTAAAGATCTGCTTCTCAGATTCCACATGGATTCCCAAGACAAAAAGTGTGCTTGCACCAGCCAAAACCAGTTCCAGGTATTTGTCTTTTAGTAGCACTAATAAAATCTTATCTCTGAAGTAGTTGTACTTGTCATTGAGAGATTCCTAAATGAGGGATCCTGACCTTATCACAGATTCCAGGTCAGGGAGGCTAATGTTTTCTATGCTGAACTTTTTACATGATGAATGAGCCTTTCCTTGGTCAATGAAGTTTCACTTTGCTGACTGTTTTGATTTTCTTTTCCATTTGTTTCAACTGCCTGCATAAATTCCATTTGCACTGGCTTCTCATCATGTTGAGTTTTTGGTCTTGGGCTAACAGCCTGCTTTGTAAGATGTGCTAAATCTTATGCTGGATGGAGAAAGGTGGATATCTCATCAGCTTACTAAGGGAGTCTTGGTAGAGGGAAGAAGAGTTAATATACTCCTCCCACTCTCACTAGTGCTAGTTGATCTGCCCCCTGGGCAGATCTGGCTTTCAGGTGAGGTGTAACTGCTTCTAGTTTTGTGTTTGGTATCATCTTCCTCTGTTCCCTGATGGCTGGGCTTTGGTCACTTGGCAAACACAGTGATGATCTGTATGGTAATAGCCAGGAGAAGGACTTGCAGTGTACCCTTCCTTGTCTGTGGTTTTGTGAGACAACTTCAGGGAGGTCAAAGCAGAGAACAAATTTATTTTTTCTTAGTTATGAGTGCTAATCCAGTAGAGGAAGCAGTAGAATTTTAGTGGTATCTGTTAGTTAGTCTGTATTGCATGGAACATAGCTTGGGGGACATAAATCTGTACCTTGAGTTTTTGTGTATACCTTAAAGATTTAAATTAGGCTTAAAAGGTGAAATGGCTATGTGTAAAGAAATGTGCAATGCATAGAGCCTTCAGTCTGATGCATTTCTTCTATTGCAGAAGCATTTCTGCTACTGCTCAAGCCTAGCTCCTTGGCAATGCAACCTGCTCTCCCCTCTGTGCAATGACTCCCAGTGAAACAGTGCCAAACTTGGAGTGCTCAGTGAGTGGGCTTAGCATAACTGAACTATTAATTAAAATTCTGGAGTAGAAACTGAATATCCAAGGCTAGTCAGAGTGAAACTACAAAAGTACATATTTATGATTGAAATATAGCCCTTGTGCACCTAGCTTGAGGGGAGTCTCAGTAGAATTCATTGCAAATCTCCCTGTAGCCTGTTTCACATACAAAGTAATTTCTTTGATTTGGTTTTCTCTAGCTGAATATATTGTGATTTGTGTGGTCGACGACTGTTGGTCTAAGCACCTGGCATGTCAAAAGAAGTGTTCATACTCTATTTTATTTGCTTCTCCATCTGGAGAGAAGATGAAAACTAACAGTTTAATTTTAGAGCTGGAAGATGATTGCATACTGTAGTGGTGAGTGGAGTAGAATTCAGGCAGAGCAAAATGTCCAAATATCCACTTTTATAATGTCTGCTCACTAGTGTTTGTGTTTCACTTCAGTCAGCACCCTCCATCTAATAATGTTTCTCCACCATACCTAAAAAAATACCTGTTAAATCTTCTTTACATGCACAGCTAAGCTGGCAGGATGTTGGTTAGTAAAAGTTAAAATCTTGAGCTGTAGCTCTTTCAAAGACCTTTCCAAATTATGCCTCAGTTGAGAGGTGATCTTCAAAGTAGCTAATGAATAAGTGGATGCTGAAGGAAAAAACCAACTAACTCAATGGTGTTTATTTGCTCAGCTATTTGGTCAAAGGTTGCTTATGGAAGGAAAACCTGGTCAAAGACATTGTTCCAGAAACTTGTTTTTCTATTTGCTCCTTTTGAAAGGGGAAAATAACATGCTCCAAGAATCCCTTTTTTCTTTATTTAGGCTTCTCTAGTTTTAAATGAGAACACTATTTTCTCAATTTTTCAGAGGCAGTGTAAAAGGGAGTTAATTCTCGGCATGCAGTGATCTTCTAGCATTTCCTTCATGGTATCTGCTGTGTGCTGTGTTTGCTGATAGTTGTTTGAAGTGCCATATACAAAGAAATCCCATGTTTTATGGAAAGACTTCTTTTTAATTAAAAAAAGGCTGTAAAGAAAGTAAAGTTGTTGCATGTCTCTGCAGTACTTATAGAAGAGTGAGAAATAAAGGGAAACTTTGGGACTGTGTGTGGAAGGAAAATGGAAAGATGCAGTTCTGAAATTCAGTACTAATGGAATTAGTGTGAGCAAGACCAGGCCCTGAGTATTTTAAAGGATATACAGCACTTTAAAGAGCTAAAGACCTGCTCTTGTTTTCTGACTGCAGTAAAAGTTTTTTATTATTAGAGGCAAAAAACTGGACTCCTTCTTGCTCTTGCGAGATTTAGTTTCATTTGGTTAGTATTTTACATTAAAAAATCTAATGTGTTTCAGATTAGGGTAATTTGAGGTTTTGGATAGGAGCTCTCTAATAAACATAATCAAGAAAAGATGTTCCATGGAGTAAGTTGCATAATATCTGGGTTTGTAATTGTGTTTTACTTCCCCATCTGCCCCACCCAACCAATACCAGAAGAGTTTACATTTATTTTTAGCTTTACAGGGTTTCTATTTTTTTTTTTTTGTAGTCACTTATGTATCACAGTGGTATCTTGACTTCTGAAAAGTTTCAGGCAGCTGGAAACCCTGGGGAGCTCAAAGGGGCAGGAGAGTGTTGGGGGGATGGCAGAGAAAGGAGAGGGGGCCAGTTCAGCACCCACAGCTTTTCTTCTGCATGGTGCATCTGTGCTCTCCGAGAGCAGAATTGAGAGGGTGGTATTGCAAACATCTGAAAACTGAATTTTGTACTGGCATCAAAGCTCAGTGCTCCAAGTCAGGGAGCTCCTCAGCTGTGAGCAGGGTGCTGTGGGTCTGCAGCATGGCTATCCAGACACCATGTGTGTTGGCCAAGCCTTTGTACAGGTCTGTGGTAGCTGTGACACAGATTTCCCTCACATGGGATTTTTCTGCACATAGGAGTGCTGTGATACTATTTAAAATTGTCATCCGGGCTGTTTCTTATACTATCTACTTCTGTTTTTAGGCTTGTTTTAAAATTAAATGAACTTTGCAGAAGGCAAAGGGACAACATTTCTGTAAGTTACTGCACACTCATAAAGCCATTATGGCTCAAATGAGTCCCTTTACAGCCTTGTTTGGCTACATGAAGAAGCACTAGGTTTCAGACTACTGACTTAACCCTAAAAATTTCTTTGTTTTAGACATTGCTGATAGTGACTTAGGCAACCTGTTTCATGGATTTATCTCATGAGTGATATATACTAAATCTGCAAATGAAATGTGACATAGGAATCACTTTCCTGAGATGAAACCTAAAGACATTTTAATGCATTGCATCAAGAATAGGCTTAAGACTTAAGGCAGTGTCCCAAATCTGTCAGCAGGACCATAGTTGCTTCCCACCCAGGCAGAGCATGTCCCAGGGCTGCAGGGCACTGTTCTGCACGTTTGCTTCTGCTTTGCAGTGTGCCACAATGTATTTGGCAGTAGACTTGATCATTAGAGTTGTGAGCCCAGTTTGTACATGCACAGTGGGTGATTTCTGCTCTGTCACTGTAAAGGAAGCCTGAGGATTCCCTCATCTGAAGAAGTAAGGGAGAAGGATTTTCAAAAGTGGTTGCTGTGATGTGTAGTGGGTGTGTACAAAGATGGGGAATCTCTAGCAATCCTGTCCCAGATGGTGGCTTGAATCTCTGTTCTGCCAGGTCAGGTAGCCCACTCAGATCTGGATTGCTCCAAAAGAAATGAGGAAAAATGTCAGGAGCTTCCATCTGAACATCAGGAAACACTTTCACCATGCAGGTGACGAAGCACTGACTCCAGTCAGTGCCCAAAGAGGTGGTGGAGTCCATTGGAGATGTTCAAAAGCTGTCTGGACCAGACCTGGTCCTCAGCAGTCTGTTTTAGGCAGTTCTACTTGAGCAGGGAGGTTGTATAGAGATCACCTCCAGGGGTGTCTTCCAAACTCAGCTGTTCTGTGATTCTGTTCCTTTGCGTCTCTTACTGAAGAGTCCACACATACTCTTGGATCAGCCAGAACTGGGGACCTGGGCAAGTGCAGTGTATGAAGTGCATGGTTTTGCAATTTCTCTTTGGGACTGATTTTGCAAGAAGTGGTCAGAATTATTGATTTATTGTGTTGCAAATATCATCTTGAAGTTAGAAAAGCTTCTAAATGTCATTGAGAGAAATAACTTGGGCTGTCTTCAAACCTTTGAGATTTCTTTTTGTATTGCACTCTGAGAGCTGACTTTATATGCTATTAAATAACAAAGGCAGTTTTCTGTGTAGGTTTTTTTTAAAAATATCAACATGAGCATGAGGAAACTAGCCATAACCAAGCTCAGGACAGAGGAATTTCAGTGCTTATTTGTGTGGAAGAGGGCTGCAAACACCTTATGTGTCTGATATGTCTGGCATTGCTGCCAAGTATAAGTGTGAAACCAATTTTGTTCAAAGCCTGGCTGGGAACAGGGGCAGAAGGTTGGGTGGGGAATGAGAGGTTCACATCTGTTGTGGAAGATGGTGTAGAATGTTCTAGCTGTGCAGGTATAATTCTCCCTAGAAATAAAATGAACTTAATAGATGGTGTATTCAATGTTTATTTTTAAAAAGCCATAAAACTCTGAATGTATACATACACATGTCAGATTTCATTAGTTGTATTTGCACTGGATACCAACTGATGTCTCTGTAATCCTTCCCTTTTCCATGTCCCTTAAGTTTTGCATAATAAATTCAGAAAATGCTACAGAAGTGGATGCCAGAAAAGGTCTCTGGTGAAATTTTGTAAGCATGCCAGAAAACATTCTGTGGATGGTAACTTGGGAGAGTAAGTTAAATTATAATACTAAATTTAGGGTTTAGTTGAGAACACGAAAAGCATTTAAAATTAGGGGATGGGAGGGGGAGTTGAACTTCCCAGTAACTCCAGACTGCCAGTCCCTTTGGTACTCAGTGGTCCTCAATGGGGACTCTGTAAACATTAATAAAACAAAAAGATCCCAGTGTTCTAGTATCACATCTGGAAAACCCTAGAAGACCTTATATGTAGCTTGTGTAGAGTTGATGATAAAATAAGTTCAGATAGATACTGTGAGCTGGAGTCACAGTTCTGGTTATAAATATCAAACTGTACAAATGACTGCAAAGATACCTAAAATGTTTGTAATTAAAAATGTCAAATAATTTGATTGTGCAGTGCAACTATATATCCATCTGCAGAATTGAAGTATGGGTCACACAAAATCTACTCCCCTTTTACAACATACTAGGTGGAGCCACTGTATGCTTCCAAAGTGGTCTGTTGGCAGGTAGGAATCAGGTCCTTGCATGCAGCTTCCAGCTTGCAAATGCAGTTTGTTCTTCCTAATGGGACACAGCTTGTGTTCTTGCTAGCTTGAGTACTGCAGTATTCTAGGGTTCTTCTGACTGTGCTACTTGCTCACAAGAAAAAGTAAACACAAACTAAGAGTGAATTATTTAGGGCAGTCTCTAACTTTTGCTCAGGTCCTGGGTAGAAGGTCTGACAACGGACAGTCTGTTTCATTTTTGTAGTATATGAATTACTTGGTGGCTACTTCTTTCTCTTTTTTTTCTTTTCCCATCTGCTGCAGTTAGCTGGATTTTGGGGCCACAAGAGATGTCTGCAAGAACCATAGAGATTGTGTCTTATCTTTCCATGCATGAAGGTGGACAATGCAGTTTCTGAGGAGATGGAGGTTTTAAACCCCAGAATGCTCCTCTGCTGAGTGGTGTGGCCTAAAGGGTGCAGCTCTGTGGAGAGAATGGTCCAGCTGCCTTAGCAGTCTGGGAGGATCTAATGATTCTGGCAGAATAGCTCTGGAGCTTAGAACTGCAATAAACAACCTCATGCTTGGCAGCTTTTCTTTGCAAGGTTGTTTGCTTCCCTGCTGGGTGTCACTGCTCAAGAGTCCCTGCTGCTCCTCATGGTTTATCTAAAGGCTATAGGCACCAAAGTCTGGGGTGCAGACACTGCTGTGAGACCTGGCTGCAAATTTTTCTTATGGCTTTGGGAATGTGGCCTAAAACCACAGTGGCACCTCTAATCACTGCTGACCTGCTCAGGCTCCTTCAGCCCCCTCTCAATCTTATCTCCATCTCAGTGCAGCTCTTCTGCTCCAGCACTAGGAATAGAAATAGTGGGATTTGATGCTAATTCAAATGATGCTCCTTAGCTAATTCATTATTCTCCTTAGCTTGTTCCTCATCTTCTTCAGAGAAGAAGAATCTCTGATGGAAAATGTCTGGGTCTGCCTGGATCAGGAGGAGTGAAGTTGTATATGGGAGATAAATAGAGACTAGTAGTAAAATGAGAACCAAGCTCTGGAAATGAAAAAGGAAAATAAGGTAATGCAGTGGTAGGAGAGTTTTCTCACAAATTGTTTTCTTTCTGTAGCTTTCAGCTATTCAGACAAAAATAAATTTAAGGTAGTAAAATAACTCCTTGTTTCCCCCTTCCCTGCACTGTTTTCCTTGAAGCATCTTTCTCAGATGATGTTAACACTATTGCCTTTGTTTGCTTGGTTGTTTTTTTTTTTAAAATCCAAATCCAGATGTCAGTTTGTCAATAAATAACAAAAATCAGATTTTTTTCCAGGTTGCATGAATTATTCATGTATGTAGATTTTAAAATGTGTTTACTTAATCAGTGGTTGCTGAAATTCATAAAAAGTATTTTGAGAGGCCATTGGGTTACTCTGCTGATTGTAAATGATTTTTATTTAAGAAGATATATCTAGATTTTCTTTAATTGGGTTTGATTTCTGAATCTAAGACATGAATCAGTGGGGAAACCTGGAGCTTGATTTAGAGAGTTACTCTGTAGATAAATTGTGGGAGGCGCCCTTGGGGAGAGGGAAAAGCAGTGTCATAGTGGCAGTGATTGTTTCTAGAACTATTAGCTTTGTTCATTCAGATATAATTCCCATTTCCCTATTGATAATGCTGGGTGCACAAGAAGTCCTGTATTAGTCTGAAATCA
The DNA here is from genome assembly GCA_024865655.1 of Emberiza elegans. Taxonomy (NCBI): domain Eukaryota; kingdom Metazoa; phylum Chordata; class Aves; order Passeriformes; family Fringillidae; genus Emberiza; species Emberiza elegans. The sequence goes on along the minus strand of JALJVW010002597.1, from coordinate 17,161,609 downwards.
TGATCACTGTCTTTTAATCTCGACAAAAGTTGAAAATCCATACTGCTCCTCACTGTTTAGAGAGCTTTTCATCTGAAACTGTAACTTGAGGTACATTGTATTTTTGTTTAAGGCTGGCTAATGTTACCAGCCTCAACTGGAAGTTTTTTCCCCTCCTATTTTGTTTTTGTGTGTGGCTCACTTGGGGACTATTTGGAAAAAGATTTGTAATCTTAGCCTTCATCAGACCACACAAGTCAAGAGGCTGATCCCCCCTTGGGCTTGTCAGCAGTCAGCTTAATCAGGACAGAGCGTGAGCTGTGGTGGGAATGGGTTGGACATGTTTGCAGCCCACACTTGTAGATCAGTGTCATGGGGGGCCAGCAACACTGAGCTGTTTGGCAGTGAGGGCTCATTATGTGCCTGTCCCCTGTGGTCCCTCAGCAAGGGCTTGAGGCTTCTGTTCCCAGTGAGTGGATGTGGGGAGGGGAGCGCTTGGCCTCCTTCAGCTGTGAATGCTTTCATTGAGACCTTGGTGAGAACTCTTTCCAGCTGAGCTCTGTTGCATCCTTCACCATTTGAATTGCTTGGGACTTTGTGAGGGTGCAGAGGATGGGATACAGGCTGTGACAACCTGGGGTTTCACAGTGTAATTTTGAACAAACCCAATAGTTCTGCACTGAAACAATGCCTACTTTTTGAGTTTGTGTTATTCTTTTTTAATAGGTAACAACAACAGGAGGTTATTAGCTGTACTCCAAAGCTCTCCTAATCTGTCTGTAAAGATATATATTGAGCCTGGAGAAGCACAGTGGTAAATGTTGCTTGCTTCTGGCTGTGAGTGTTCAGAAGCAGCAGTGGTCTCAGGGGGCTGTCTGTGGCCCACAGGATCATATTGTACCCTATACATACTTGGGTTGGCTTCAGATTCATGAAGGTTTCTTCTATGCCCACTTCACCAGAAGCCTGGCAGCCAAGATGGGCTTATCAGCCTCTGGACCCAAGCTGGTACCTTCCCTCAGGGCAACCTTATATCACACAGCTGTGTCAGCTTGGGTCAGTGCTGGTGCCGTAGGTGCCTTCTGGATCACTTGGCACAGAAGCAGCCAAATGCAGGTTCTGCAAAAGCCATGGTGAGTGGAGTTGGAGCTCTCTTCTTGTCATGTAAAGCCACACTCAGCAGCCCAACAGCTTCCATCCTGACCACAGCTTCTTGTCTTCCCCACACATCTTCCTGCACTCACCAGCCCCTCAAAGCCAGACTCCATCACCTCCTCTTGGCACAAAATACCAAAACCTGTGCAATTCCTGCCTCAGCAGATGCAGGCAGAGTCTGCTGAATTGGAGCTGAAGCATATGCTGAAGTATACACATGAGTTTATAGTTTGGGTAGAAAGTCACACACTGACATTGTGTGATGAAATTTAGCAGGTATGTTTGTAGCAGACTTAAGAAAAACAGGCTGTGTGTCATAACACACTTTCTGCCATGTGTGTTGGCATGACTAAACAGTGCAGCTACCCCAAGGCTGGGGAAAAGAGCTTTGCCTGGAGAAAAGGTGTCCTGTGCACGGCAGTTTGTCCTCATGCTGTTTGTAGGGGAGTCGTGACAAAGTTATTCAGTTTGTCCTGAGAGTAGTTCAGAGTTCTGTGACTTCTAGGAGTTTCTTCAGGATTTTGTTTGTTTCTCTTTCTTCCCCTTGGCATATTGCAAATATTTATACTGTGCTAATAAAATATAAGCTGATCTTGCAACTGGAGTGGAAATCTGAAAACAACTTTGCTCATGAAATTATTCCCAGCTGAAAAGATGAGGTGTGCTCCTGCCTCTTGCCCTGTATTCTAGGTGGAATAAATATTCTTTCATGGCTACTCTAATGCTTTTAGATTTGGCTGCGTGGAAGTTAGGGGCGTAGAACACCCTCAGAAGTAGATTTTAACTTTTCTGGTGCATTTTGGTTTGTTTTCATATGTCTGTAACATTTTATGCAAGCATAAAAATGACATCAATATATCTAAACTGTTGTATATGAGAAATCTGTAGAATATGATGAGATCAGAAGTGATAAAAGAAATTACATGCATATAGATATTTCACTTCCAAAGAGAAGTTTTTGATGTTAAGCCTCATTTTAGGTGTTCCAGGGATCACAGGCAGTAGTTATAAGTGATTTCATGTGCACAAAAGAAATTAAGCAAAACCATAATTAGACAATTTGATAACTAGATCATTAACAAGGTCTTAATACAACTGTGGTAGTGGAACAACTATAAATACAGAACTGTATCTTGTTACTGTCTGGTATTACATCAAAGCTGAGGAGCTTTCACAAGCAAACATAACTCACACTGAGAGAGTGTAAAACTGTTAGAATTAAATTTCACTGGGTTGCACACTGGGATTTTTCTTTTCTCAGTTCACGGTAGTAATAAAAACAAACCCAAGTGCTAATAAAAAAGCCCCAAATAATATTGTGTACACCCAAAGTGGTGGGTATGGTGTTGATTAACCTGAGCTGGGATTCCTATGCAGAGTGAGGTGGTGTCACAGCGAGGGGCAGGAGAAGGGCTGGAGGGTACCTGCAGCGTTTGGGAGCTGTGTGCCTGTTGTGCCTGAGGCTGGACTCCAAAAGGCTGTGCAAGCCAGGAAGGGAGCACGGCCATTGTATTGCTGGCAGGACAGGAACAGGATGGTGGTGCTTTTCCCTCTCTGAAGTAGAAAGGGGATTTCCAACAGGCTGAGTCACTGAAAGGTAGCTTAATCTTGGGCACGATGAGAGTTTGCAGAGTCCTGATGCAGAAGGAAGCAGAACAGCCCTTCTGAGGCTGAATGGCTTGGGGTGAGAAGGAGGTGATAATAATACCAGGGCAAATGTTGCTGAAGGGGAAAGATTTGGCAGAGAGACTGTGAGAGCCTGTATGGCTAGACAGCAGGGGACCGTGGCTGCCTGTGGAGCAAGTGCCTGTCAGTACCTAGTATGTGGCCACTATTTAGAGCAGCAGCCCACTGCAGGCCTGGTGTGTGTCAGGGAGGATGCTTCAGACAGGTGGTGTCAAACCTCAGTGTTGCTTACAGGATGCAACTTCTGTCCATCCAAAACACATAGCAAAATAGCGTAAAGTTTTTTGGGAAAGCAGGGTGGCATAAAACTCATTGATAGGAAAGTTGTGATCTTCCTTCTAGGTCAGCAATTGTTAACCCCATCAACAGACCTTCAAATTGCTTGTGTCAGAAATTAGGAGAAAATAATTCTTTCCAAGGTCTTTGCCTCGATTTCTTCTCTCTTCCTCCATCATCCCTTTCCAGTCTCACCCTCAGCTTCAAGTAGGTATTTTGTCTTTTTCTTCTGTAGTCTAAAGGATTGTACAATCATTTTAGGACATTTCTCAGCATCTCAAGATCTCTTAACTAACCCTCCAGCTTTCTCAAGACCTAGTTGCTTGATCCTGGGTGGATTCCCATAAAGAAACAAAATTCTAAAGAAGGCCTGTAACAGCTCTGTGAGTACTGAGTTGCATGTTTAGTTGAGATAAAAAGCTGATGGAAGTCCCCAGTCAACAATATTAGTATGAGATGTGACTGCCACTGAGTGGTAGGAGCAGGTTTGTGTGCAGCTTGGAATGCTCTGCATGTACAAGGATTTGAGAACCAGTGCAGAGAGGAGACTCATCCCTATTTCCAAATTACATATTCTTAGCAATGTTATCCATCTAATGCGAAGCTGAAACAGAAGAGAGAAATACATTTCAGTTTTTCATGTGCTTCTGACTGTGGATGTGCATGGGAGAGGTTTCATCATTACTGTGAAGTTGTCTTCGTCATCTCCTTTCCCAGTGGTCAGGAACAATATATATTTTCATGTTTCCTAGGTGGCATGCAGTTAAACTACATCTGATTTGAATAAAGTGGGCAGAAAATTACTTCTACTTGCTAAGATAAGATTTCTTGGGTTGTTTAGTGTTTTCATATTCAAGGACATGAAAGAAGATCAGTTTAACAGGCCCATTCGAAATTCACACTTTTAAACTGCAGCTCTTCAAGTTTTTACTGTCCATGATTAGTACTGTATGAAGACTTGCAATGCTCTAAATTCTAATCAATCCATATCCTTGGCATTCCCAACTCCTCTCCAGTCAAGCTGAGATGGGCAGAAATCTGATGGCTGCAGAAGAGAAGCTGGATAAGGGAACCTGAAGAAGTGTTGTGTGAGGAGAGCATATTCAAGATTAATGAAAGGTAGCTTTGCTGCACCTCATTGGAACCTCAATGTGAAGTGGACAGAATGGTAATATTCTTCCCAAAGGTCAAGTGAATTAAACAGAAGAACTCAATAACCCAAAATGAAAAGGAAATTTTGCAAAGGCAAAATTTTTACCCATTGTATAAGCCACCAACAACTGTATCAATCTATTGACTTTTTTCCTTTTTTTGGTTATTTCTCCCTTTCCAAAACAGTGATCTTGCATGCAATTTAAAGATGATAATGCTTCTCAGGGAGGTGAGAAAAACGTAAGAGTGCTGTATAAATGGTTTAAAAAAGCAGGATACAAAAGTTAGCTGAAGAGGAGCAAAAGGCTTTGTTTCTCTGATGCCTGTCAATTGTAGATGTGCTGAAGATGAATAGATTTGTTTACAAAATTTTATATATTGAATAGTTCTTTAGAGATTGCTAAATCATTGAATAAACCCTGCAATAATCTTTCTAATGATTGTTTGCCTAAAATAAAAGATTCTCATGTTTGAAAAGCAGTTACAAGTGGTTTAGCTTGCCACAAACCTCTTAGATAAGAGGAACAGTAAGCATATAGGTGTCACAAATACTCTCCTGACCTTCTCATTTAGTTACCCCACTTCGGATATGGCAGCTTTTTAAGAAGTCACTGGTTACTGTGTCAATAGTGGCTCAGTGCTGGCATTTGTTAAAGATCTCTAATGCTTTCCTCTCAGGAAAAGCAAGCTAAACTTGGGAAATTTGGGTGTGTGTCAGAACAAGAATTGCTACTGTAGCCTGGTTACTCAAAGAGGTTCAAGTGATCTGTTGATGAGATGTTCATCAAGGCTTAAACTGTTATTCCAGTATTTTAGCATGTCTGGCCCATGTAATCATAGGTCTGTCATGCTTTATGCTTATCCCAGATGAGCTTGAAAGGGTGATAAAAGGATATCAACTGCACAGAACAATGTCTTTGTGAATGACATCTGAGGGATTTTATAAAAGTATAAAAAAAGGTGTAATATCTGTCACTATGATGAGGAGTGAGAGTAACATTTGGTTAATAAGGCTAACAGTTTGTAAGCTCATGAAAGCATCTAGTCTTGACAATAGCTGGGTCAAATTTGTGGCTGGACCTCAGCTGTGTGAAGAGATAACAATAGCCACTGATTTCTGAGAGGTGACTGGAAACCTGAGCAAAAATGCTTTTGAAATACATCTGGGCTCCATGCACGACACTAAATTGCTTATAGCAGTGATGCACAAAAGTACCAGGGGATCAAGGTGAACAATCAGTCGAACACAAGCTCATAGTGTGCTCTGGTGGCTAAGAAAGCAAATGCAATCTTTCCATTTCCAATACAAAGAAGGAGAATAGAGCTGCTACTTTTTCTAGCATAAGGGTTGAGGTTTCTGCAATTCTGAGTTTGTTTCTATTCTTTGTTCTATCAAAAGGGTGCTGACAAATACTGCCCTTTCAGCAACAGCTGAGTTTGTCTGCCACATAACTGTAGAAGAATCTTCCCTCCAGGAGACCCTGTTATGGTGTGGCCAGAGATAGAACAGAGCTCTAGACAACTGCATAGCAGAGCTCTTTGGTCAAGACTTGGATTTGCACCACTGAATGTGTATTTAGATTTTGCTGCTGCTGTTTCATCTCTTCTTCCCAACCCAATTAAAAATCTGGCTGCTGCCTGGCTATCGAATGCTAACACAAACACCTGTGTGCCAGATGTGTACAGCTGTAGGTCTGTCAGTGCTGATCCATCAGCAGAGCCATGAGCCAGTCCATGGAGCAATTAGAAAACATTCTTTGTTGGTTTTTTTCTCCTCTTTTTTCTGTCCCATTTTTAATCCTCCTATTTTCCCAGGGTTTTCTGTCTTCTGCTTCCTGCTGCTGTGAGTTTGTAAGGTGAGCCCTGCTCAGACTTTCTGTCTCTTTCAGATAAGAAAACTGCCTAAACCAAATGAACACATTTTTCTGGCTGCAGAGTGGCTGGTTAAGACTGACAAGTGTTAAATTATAGAAGTCCAAATGTCAGTTGTATGTGCCAGCTCAAGAAAAACACCTTGAAATACAAATGTTGTGAGGGTTACACTAGACAGGATTAACACTTCATTTTTGAATTCCCCCTCTTTCTGAAAAGAACTGGTCTCCCAGATGTGTTTTGGAGATATTGACTGTAGGACAGGGTGTACTCTCATTGCCTTTTTGAAACGAAAGGCTCAAGTCAGCAGTAGAATGTTCAAGCTTGACAGACAAGAATGGCAGTAGTTAAAGAGGTGAGGCATAATAATACTGGTGAGGTTTTTACTGCAGTTGGTAAGAGTGCTTTTACAAGGGCTTTCTGGAAAGAAGGCTAATGTAAAAAGGCTATTTCTTATTCTACTATGCTTTCCTTATGACTACTCTTTCTACTGTCCTCAACATGGAGTAACAGTGGGGAATGTTGCTGCTAGGGAAAGGAAAGAGTTTCAGGAGGAAGAGAGTGAAATATGTTCTTTTCTAGTAGAGGAGATGGTTTCATTGGCTCAGCTGTGAGTGATAATGGAGGGCTTATTTGAAGGTGCCATGTTGGGTGTGAGGGGTGACTTCTGTGGCAGGGAGGGTAAGGAGTATGGTCTTGTCCAGAGGAGGTGTCAGTTGCTGTGTACAGAGCAAAGAACAAGGGAGGCCACCTTACTGCCCCCTCGGTCTGGCCCGTGTGCAACCTTGGCTTTTACTTACCAGACAGCCCCTTGTGCTAGCTGAGATCCCACCAACTGAAATAATTCAGATGATTCAGTCTTTACTGGATGAAGTGAACTGACTTTTACCCAAGGGCTCCCAGCTCAGTTTGATGGTGCAGTGCTGCTAATTTAGAGTCATAGTGTTTATCCTGTCATGCTTATTTGAAAAGAACCTCCCACTGACTTCAGTGTATTTGGACTCACTTTTGCTTTAACAGAAATGGTGCCATTGTAATCATGAGGAGCTGTTTTTCAACTTGTTTAGGCTCTGGAATGCTACAAACAGAAAATCTCTCAAATGTAGCCTAGAAGATGATAGGATATGTTTAAGTTAGGATGCAAAGTCACTTGGACAATAGTCTAAGTACCTATGAAAAATAAATTACAAGTATAATCACTTTATTGAGCTGGAAAGTACACCCTCAAGAGAGAAAGGAGAATGGAGAAGATTTTTTTCTTTTTTCTTTTTTTCGTTTTCCCTCCCTCCTACTTTTTTCCTAAATAGAGAACAACTGTTGACTACCAGGATTTTGTTTAGAGCAGAGACGTTTGCACAGTCATGGAATAATATGGTTTTTTTAAATCAGGGTAAAGCTTCCCTCCTACTGAGGTTTCTTAATTACTTCTTCTATACCCACCTGTAGAGTGGGAGAATCTGGAAAATGTACTCCTTCCTGGGAAGAACTTTGGATCATTGCTTTCCTCTACCTCTCCCCTTACCTTGTATGAAGCAGTCATTTCTGCATGGACCCCTTCAGGAACAAAAGAACTTCAAGCAGAAGCTGGCCTCTGTGATTTAGTTAGTATTGACTGCTTTGTCTTTCTGTGAAAAGCAATGAGTAATATTGGTGTTGAAGAACACAATTTGTTCAAGAAGTCTTGAGATCCATTGTGTATTTGATTTTTCTCTGAGGTAAAGATGTAAGACTACCATGTCTTGCTTGCATAGGCTGTCATTGACCAAATAAAAGACAAAAAAAATCTTAGTGAGTATGACCTATATTAGTATCTGCCTGCTGTTTGTTTGCAGAAGTGTAGGATGTGTATGAGGTATTTATGATCAACTAGATTCCATATAACATGTAAAACTGCAGGGTTGTTCATCTTATTCTTGTCTGTTTCTGTGTCCAATGAAAGCTCCTCCTGCTTTCATTGTGTCTCCCTGTGAGCTTTGTATAAATGTATGTATGAAACAGAGGGTGTTTCAGGCTGGAAGTGGTTGTTTGCTTTCTCTCTTGAGGAAGATGGGCTCTAAGCTGGGTGGCAGGAAGGAAAAGATTTTTTCTCTTTGTCATCTGCTTTCCTAGTGGTGGAGTTGGAACACTGTGAGCACTATACAGCAAGGTGCAGATTTATGAAGGGGTATGAAAGAGGTGGAGGAATCTTCTGCATTACCTTGTCATACAGTAATCATGCAGTTCCTTTTCCCCCATGAAGTCAGGACTGCATTTAACCTGGCTGTGTCCTTCAGTGTTTCTTAACTAGTCCACATTCTCTGTGTATGTTTTCACTGGGTAAAACAAGAATTCCTCAGCTCACCTATGATAGGTCTCTAACACACAAAATTTCCTTCCATCTTCTTTCTTTCCCATGTGGGAAAGAAAGATGAGAGATTAGTCACTATCTTGGTGTTTACTTGACCTTGAGGACTCAAAGGTAATGTGAAAAGGCTTCTTGCAGAATAGCTCAGTGTGCACTCTGTTTAGTTTGCTGCTTGCCTCGTGCATTTATGCAATGCTCTGTGTTGTGGCTGATCTCCTGAAGCTTTCAGACCTCTTACATGCCTTCATTTGTTTATTATAGGAATAGGAGTTTACAGTAATGCTGTTTATACTAAAGTTGGGTGAACCCAACATTGCAGCCAGAAGAGAAACCAGCATGAACCTTTGCCCTGAACTCAAAGCAAACTCTCTTGTGATTTTTAAAGTTCTGTTTCAGTTTTCAGTGTCACTGTGCTTTGTTCCATCAGGACTGAAAATGAGTGCCTGAAAATATATGACACTGAAAATATAAATGGTATTTTCAGTGTCAACCTCAAATTTCACGAGCAAATCTGCTCCTGTGTCAGGGAGTGTGGAGTTTTTAGACCTCACATGTTTCACTGGAGACTATAACCTTTTTTAGCTCCTGCTGCTCTGTGCAGCTGGCTCAAAGTGCTTATCCAGTGAGGCTTGCCCATCACTTTTGTATGGGATGAGATATTGCTTATTGAACTGATAGGCATTCCTGGGGGAATATGTGCAGATGATTGTTTGCAGATGAAATACAGAAACAGCAAGTGTAGTGTATTTGCTCTTTGAGCAAGGGTATAGGGATTGTTCAGCTGTGGCCTCTTCCCTGATAGATATTTTGTAAGGCTGTCAGCCACTTCTGTGAAATTGTAGTAGGGCTGCCTAGTGCAGAATAAGGAAGTAAACTCTCTAGGCTCTATCAGTTTTGTTTTGAGAACAAACTGTGACTAATGTCTTTCTGGAAGCTGAGTTTATCCAAATTCATTTGCTGTCCCATAGACTTTTCTGTTTCAAATCCCAGATTTGGATGCAGAATTGAGCTATCCATCTAGTAGGTTATGATAGATTAGTAGGGGCAGTCTTGGGAGTAATCAATTCAGGTTGTGCCTGTTTCTTCTTTCTGCTCCTGAGGAGGAACAGTCTGCCTTCTTCTCTCCCTCCCTCTCTCTCTGTGTTTATTGTTGTATCACAGAACGATCTGATGTTTGTTTTAACACTGAGATGAAGCTGAATTCACTGCTGTCCAGCACTCTTTAAAGCTGGTGTGCTACTTGAATATTTATATCATGCTGACATTTGCTTATGTTAGAGAAGGCTTTATTTCCTTGGAATATTTATCATAGTATCCAGAAATTTCCATGTTTCAACTGCTGCTGGATCTGAGTGTTGTATATAATTACCTGGGTCCAAGCCCAGTTGCTTTGGGGAAGTTAACTTTCAAAGAACAGCAACCACCTCTGTGGCACTGGCTAGCTGAAGGAAGAGCTGGCAAGGATTTTTCCTGCACTGATGTGGAGCAGCCTGAAAAGAAGACTCATACCTCACTTGAGCTATATAGGCAGCTTTGTCTAACTCATTATGGGGAAAATAGAGAATCATTTCCTGGCACACCTGGCATCATGGAGTGGATGCCTATATCTGATGTGATCTGTTGACCTAGTTATGGTCTGGGATGGAAAATGTGATTTGACATGTTTTGCATCCTGTTTTTTCCCCCTGATTTCCACTGGTCCCTTTCCTGAAGGTTAATGGGGAAAGGTTGGTGCAGAATCCAGTTCCTGCCTTCCTGACACACTTTGATGCTCTGACCCCCTTTGTGTGTGGAATAGAAATGACCAGCTTGAGGCTTGATCAGACCTCAGCCTCCTGTTGTTTCCCATCAGCTTATATGACTCTCCTGGGCTTCTGTGGCTGGAACTGCTCTTTTGCTGCTGTGCATAAGGAGGCACTGTGATTTATGAATCAATTAATCACTGCATGCTGAGGAGCTGTTCACGGTAGTTAAACAGTGAAAATAAAATGCTTGAGTCTATAATAAAGATGGATCATAATGAATATGACCCTCTACCAATGAATTCTCTCCCTCCTTATATTATACCCCCTATCCACTTTCCTAGCACAGCCAAACTATCAAGACATGAAATTTGTCTATCTCAATGCATGGGGTTCATCAAATTACTTAATTACTTGATAAGAGTGCTGTCTATTTGTGGGTTTTTTTCCCTCACACAGACATGCACTCTCTGATTTTGCTGTTAAAGCCGCAAAGATGAAGAGAAAAAGACTCTGATACTCTAGATTTAAAATCTTTTTGACTACTCATAAAAAAAATCCACCAGTAAGTCTCTAAAAATTAGGGAGGGGCAGGTGAAGTCTGTCCTGCCTCATCTGTAAAACCACAGGAATGTGGTGTAAAAATTCCAAGAAATATTTCCATCAAATAACTGTCACTTTTTGCTCTGTGCACACATCATTGCTGTTTCTAAAACTGTGTGATACTGTAAGAACCAGGCCAATTTGGTGACAAACCTGCTTTAAGATTGCTGTTTGGCTTCACAGTTTGCACTTCAGTGATGGCAGTCAGATCAGGCTGCATGTTGCCCTGTGGGCAGCACCACTGATGTTCAAATATCTACCCACGAGGTAAGACTATGAGACAAGAGGCTTTAAACCTGATTATGTGGTTTTGCATCAGAACTATGCTTTCAGACAAGAAAATAATTCTTTACAGATTATTAAGTCTATACATATTGTATTTTTTAAAGAAAATCTTTACTTTCATGTTATCAGCAGATACCCAAAATAGTGCTAGAACTTCATTAACAAAAAAGTGGTTTGTTTTCATTTTTTTTTTTTTTTTGCTGGAAAGTGTGTTCTTGGTAAATGATTTGATCAACCATCTATCTGTTTTGAATTCTGAGAAGGATTTTTGGGAGAGTGGTGGTATTTTTTATTTCTTTTTTTCTGCTTTCTTTGAAGTGTTAAATTTTTTGTTGCAGAGTATTTCCTGGGTTTTCTGAATACTAAAAGGTGGGGTTGATGAGTAGATGGATTTATGAACCTTGCAACAAGTCCACTGGCTATAGTGGAGTTGCTCTTAATCTCGCCTATGTAACTAAGAGCAGATTTCACTCAGGCCAGAAATTAGGTGCAGTGGTGTGAAGCAGGTTAATTCCTTTTCTCTGCCATGCATTGAAGCTTGCAGTGGATTTATAATATTTGCGACTTATCAGTAAAAGAATTTTTCCTTTCCAACACAATCCAGTTTCTCAATTTTGTTCAGCTCTGCTGCTGGCATATGCTGACTATATCTAATGGCCTTTATTTGCATTCTAAGCTTATCTCATAAATTTGCTTTTGAAATGCAGTTATAATGTTTCACTGTGGTGACTGTGGTTAAATATTTCTCTCTTGTCCCCCCTTACCCTTCTCTGTTTGATTTTTAGGACCCAGGTTTCTCTTCGGTGATTCATGAGAAGCTCCAAGTTCCCAATACCATTCGTAAGGCGTGGAACGAGAAGGACAACAGATGTGATGTTTGTGCCACACACCTGAACCAGCTGAAACAAGAGGCCATTCAGATGGTGCTGACCTTGGAGCAAGCTGCCAACTCAGAACATTACGATGCCTCACCAGGCTCTCCCCCGTCTCTCTCCAACGTGCCCACGCTGGTGAGCCCCCGGCACATGGGCAGCCTGCAGCCCAGGGACTGGGCGTACGTGCCTGCTCCTTATGCTCCATCCAATTACACAGGCTTTGTTGCCAACAAACACAGTGGAAAACCCAACAGTCTAGGAATTGGAAACGGGGTGGAGAAAAAAAATGGCTCTCCTGGACACCAAGCCAAGGTCAGCTTTCAAATGGCCACCAGCCCTAGCAATGGTAATGTTCTCAACTCAGTGGCCATCCAGGCCCACCAGTACCTTGATGGCACCTGGTCTTTGTCAAGAACTAATGGAGTCACTCTCTACCCCTACCAAGTAAGTATTTTCAAGTAACTGTACTTGAAACAATACTTGTTTCCTTCCCACTTAGCTGGCAGGGGCATGCTAACACTGTTTGCTCCTGTGGGTTAGGACTTGAGCCACCTGTGTAAGTGAGCACTAGGACAGGGAGTGCTGTAAATCACTGTCTCCCTGACAGGGGATTTAGCTGGAGGAGACACAGATCAAAGGCAGTATTAATGAGAATACCTTCTATGAATTCAGGTTTTACTGATTGCAGAACCGAGCTGTTGTTTTTAACGGCAGAGAACTAATCACACAGTATTTTCAATTATTTGCTCACACAGTCCTCACTCACTTTCACTCAAAATACTCAGAGCAACAGCTGGGAGCCAGCCACACTTGGTTACTCCCAAGAGTAGTGCACCAGTGATTTCTGAGCTGGTATCCAGGAAGGATCTGGATGGTCTTTTATTACATCCTCTCTGTCTGTGATTATTTGGGTTCATAGAGCAGGCACTAACTTCTTTGACACATTTTAAGTTGCCTACATTCTTGATGCCAGTAGGTCCAGTGTGTCCAGTAATCTCCAGATCCTAGCAGTTCTGAGACATTTTCATGTACTTTTCAGCATGTTCTTTTCCTCTTTTTTAGTCTATTGTTTTCTAGTGCACCACACCTGTATGTACCTGTAGAACCCATCCACACCAGAGGGCACAGAAGAAAGCTTTTTTTGTGCGACAGGAGGTGGGCTTTCTGATATAATTGCAGCTGGTGGGGTTTTCAGAGCACCCAAGCACTTGCAGATTGTGATATAAGCCTGTTCTTCATATGTTCTCACGAATGTCCCAGTTAGCTTCCTTAGGCATGTAAATAACTTTGGAAGTTGGTCTTTCTGCTGAATTATGAGCATATTGCAAGATAGATCCCTAAATTAATATTTAACTTTTATTAGTATGACTAACTGATATTATAGCCAGAAAAAAAGCAATGTTATTCATAAGCATTAAGATATTGTCATGCACCAAAGCAAACTGGGTCAAACCAGAAATGAAGTACAGTTATTTTATCTGGAAAATATGTGACTTTATATTTTTGTGGATTTATGCTCTACTGAACCTGAATCATTTTTGGGTAGGTCAGTATGTGATCATAGTTTTGATCTAAGAAAAAAAATGTGATCTATCTTTCAGCTAAGATAAAAAAACTGAACAAAGAATGCAGCTTAACAAATCTGAATAACTGTTATTTGTATTGGGAAAATTATTTCCATTTTACTGAATTCACAATCTTTTAAGTTCATGTTCTGTGAAAATGTGGGTTTTGTTTATTTTTTATAATGTTTGAATTTCCTTGATGATTAATTTTGTCTTAAAAATATTGACTAAGACAAATCTAATATTCAGAATTGTCTGAACTGATTCTGTAGTTTGGGACAGGTTAAATTCAGGACTCTTCCCTACCCTTGATTTTCAATAACTTTAAAATAGAAAAGATTGCCTGCTCTCAAGACACCTCTCAGAAGAAAAACCCCAAAGCCAACAAAAAACCAATTAAAAGCCCCAACTAACAGCAAAATAAACAAAAATTTATGAACAAAAAAAAAAATCCCAAATGAGCCTAGCAATGCTGATGTGTGTCAGAATATGTTGATAGTAAGTTTCATCTTTTCCTTTAAGATTCTAGTCTCAAATGTCAAAATTCTCACTGTAGTCAAGTTGCCACATTTAATTCTCCAGCTGAGAAAAAATAATGATGGTTTTTTTTCCTTAAGCACACTAAAAGAATGTTAGTGTTTGTTTACATAGTATCTGTATTAGAGTGGGAATTAGTCAAGTAAGAAGAAAAACTTTGAAAAGTAATTTGTAATTTCAAATATTGGTAAGATGCAAGCTTTTCTTCTGCTTTTGTGTGCAGAAACCAATCTTATTTGCTACACATTTTCCAAAACATTTCAGATCTCTGTCCAACATAAATACATTTTTGTTATGCACTTACAGTTGCAAAACTCTGCTGGGGAAGAGCAAGAGGAAGATGAATCTGTTATCTCATCTTAATTAGAACCCTTCTTGATTTGGAGGTGAATTTAAAAATAAGTGTCGCTAGCCTACTTACTTGTGAATGTCTATATATTAATTAAGTTTTCTTGCCTTCCCTTAAGACTAGTGATTAGAAAAACTTCATTGTGTGTTTGCTAAGAAGAGTAGAATATTTTTTCTTGGGATAAAAAGTCTTGCACTTCACACAGGGAAGAGCAGTACCCTTCCACATCATAATCTTGTTAAATAGATGTCCAGGGAGAAGTCAGTCTCATGGCTCTAGACTTAATGGCACCTGTGGTAGACATCTCCCATTGTAAATCAGCTTTTGTTAGACAGTCTAGATAACTTGAAAGAAATGCTTGAGAACCTTGAAAACAGATTGTGATGTCTTCCTTAAAGTATAATGAAAAAAAAAGAGAAAACATTAGTTTGAAAGTGATGTTCTGTGGCTCAGAATTGACTTACTGCAATTTTAAGCACAAAAAATATTCCTACAGTTGTAAGTTGCAGGATGTTACTCCTTTTTTACTGTCTTCCCTACCAGCCTGCCTAAAATTAGAATCTTGATAATAGAAGTTAATTACTATTTTTGTTTGAGTTCCAGTAGAAAAACAATAAAAATAAATGAGTATAAAAGGGAATGTTGTGATACAGTGAAATCCTCAAATCCTGCAGTAGTTTAGGACAAGTCTTAAATGCCACTATTCAATTAATTTTGCAGAAAGAGCACTTTCCAACGAGGAGTAAGTAAAACAAATCGGAATTTATACAAACAGCTTTAGTAATGTATTTTATGTTTAAAATCTAAAAAAGAAGGAAGTGTACCAGATTTAACTGGCAATGCATGCCAGATCTAAAAAGTTTCTAGTAATTTCATGGATGCATTATTGGAACTGGGGAATGGAGTCTCCTAAGAACATCAGAGGAATAGCTGCTAAGAATTTTTTAGGCAAAACTGATCCTACCTGGAGACTGGGAGATGGTGTAGATGACCCCATCAGTCCCCACTGTCACTGTTTTATATGATTCCAGACTTATGCACTCTTTGAAACAGAAACAAAAGTCTGGTTCTAAAGATCTGTGATGTCCCCTAGGCCTGAATCAAATTTTGATGGTAGGTACTTTTGCAAAACAGGGAATCAGAGGCAGGCAAATGGAATTGACTGGTCTCTAACAAAGAGTGTGGCCCATTACAACCCTTCTATGGAAACAGGAATGCTGAAATGGCCAGGATAAAACTGACCTCTTTCTCTTTAATACAGGTAGAAAAACACCAGCCAAATTTTGGTAGAATCTGATTCAGTCTGAAAATAGTTCTCTTTCTGTGCTTGTCAGCAGGTAGCATTTGTATGGATGCCTCATGGATCAGACTCTTTTGACCCTTGTAAAGGGTTCTGTGGATCTCCCTATCATTCAAAGGGATTTCAGTCCTTTCCCCTCAGAGAAAACTTTTAAATTGTTGAGGTTTTTCCTGAGAAGGGCTGTAATTATTTGTGCAGCTGCTGGTGTGAATTACAGGATACCACAGTGTTAAGTACACTTTTGTTAGTCACCAGTGATTACTGAACACTTCCAAAGAGAAAAAAAACCCCTCTGAGCCTGGGGTGCTAAGGTAGGAATGAAAAGTCCAAATTCCTTAATGAAATTTTGCTTCTTGTCGTTTTCATAGAGAATGCAATATTAATTTTAAAGCATAACACTTTTATTGCTTTATTATCACAAGCTGATAAAGTAGCTAAAATAAAAACACTACGTTAAAGAATAAGATTTGAGTCCTCAGGAGTTCAGACTGATTCAGGGTTTGCTTTCAAAGGGAAAGGAGTTGATGATAGTGACTAGATTAAGCTGCTTGCACTTTTTTCTAGAGTCAAAGCCCTCTAGTTTTTACTAAAATGTTAAATTACCTGCTTGGCTCTCATGTTGGTGTGCCTTTAAACCAACAGCATGGTATTAACTTCATCATGATGGTAGCCTGAGAGCATGAAAACAGTAGGCATTTCCTTGTCTTCCAGTTACCCTCCTGGATCTGCACAAGAATCTTTCAAAACTTCAAGTAGATAATTTCAAAAGGCAAACAAAAGGAAATTTAGCACAGTGTGTTTGGTAGATTTGAGTGACAGAAAGGTCAGAATGAGCCGAGGAACTGGAGACAGTCAACAGTTCCAGGAGCAATTTAGGCCATAAAAGGGAATGATAGGTGTAACAGAAAATGTGGAGGCTGATGTGGGTGAGCACCTCCTGCTCCTGACCTGGAGGCTGTGAAGTTTGCTTTTGGTAAGCAACAAAGCAGTGCATGCAAGGATTTGAGTAGGGGCACTGTGAGCAGAACATATTCACAGAAAAGTGTTCCTTTCTCCCCTGCCCTTAAAAAGACACTTTTGGCCAAAAGTTTGGAAAATTAGATCTTAAACTACCGCAAGCCTCTTGGCTCCAGGCATAATGATCTCAAACCTATTCAAAATTATAAAAGGCTTTGTTTGTGTACAATTGATGAAAGCCTACAATATGTGCCTTCTGTTACTTCTTTATGTATAACGTGTGTTTAGAAGAACAGTTCTCTGAGAATGTACCAGCTTGTTCTGGAGCTTTGCTGTGATGAATGATTTGTTTGGAGTTTACTGAGGTCATGGCTGTCATATAACACATCAATTCATTCAGGCCCAGGCTTTTAAAAAGAAACTGGTAATGACTGGATTTGGGTGCAAGATGGAGAACCAATGCCTGTGCGGGAGGTATTGCCATCCAGGATTTTGATTCCAAGTTTTTTCCAAGCCTTTGCTGTATAATTTATTTATCTTCTGTTTGCTGCTGCTTCTATTGCTTCCTAGTGTTCAGCAGAATGAAGATAAAATGTTAATGATTGCTACATTGGTGCCAGGGTAACTTAAGTAGCTTCTAAAGGATATAATGCAAGGTACAGAAATCAAGTTACTTGCTCCATTTGCAGACCAACAGGTGTCTTCTGTAATTATGCCATGCTTCCTAGAGCCAGACCTATTTTAGCAAAGCATCTTAGCAACAACAAAAAACCAGATTTGTATACTGACCTTTCTAGTATTGTGTTCTTCTGCAACCACACACAATTCCCTGAGATACCGAATGCTGGAGGTGTTTTGTCTTTGTGCAGTTAGGCTTTGGTCCAGAATTTCTGGGATGGCTTATGTTTCAAAAGCAGTTCAGTCACCATGTGTATGAGATCCATGTTTGACTATGATGGCTCACTGAATGTAGTAAAAACCTTTTTGTTCCTGTTACTGTGAGCTCCTGAATGATTATGCTGAGCAGATGTGTGCAAATTTTGCGCTGATTTTTTTTTTCCATTCTGTGACCTGGACTCTTAGCAAAGTGACTCCATAATCAGACTATACACTGATAGTGCAAGGATTTTATTTACAAAGATTGTTTGACTGGGCCAAGAAACAGATTGTCAAACAAATTCATTGGCACTGAAATTATATCCTTGCTTGATTATCTCTGTTGCCCTCTTCCCCCATGCATTAGTTATCATCTCTGAAGTAGCTTTCCTCTGGCTAAAAGCCTTTTTAAACCAAGTCACCAATAATTAGATATGACCCCACTAAAGTCAGCGTATGTCATCAGTTGACATTTTGCCATGATTGTTTGATCATCCAATTTGTATATTACTGGAGCTGGCTATTTGTATTTCATTCCTCCTGTCTACCCCTTCAACTAACAGCCCAGTTGTATACTGCTTTTCTAATACCATCAAGGGGGGAAACTGGAGTCTATGTGAACTGTAGGTGAGGTTTATTTTTTTGCATTACTCTGGCATGATTTGATCTCTTATGGCATTTTTATGCATGGCTTAATGACCTTAGAATCATTACTTTTCCCCTTCATGATGCTGAGGAGACCAAGGGAAGAAAGAGGTAAAGGGTATCCCATGGACTGAAAAGAGCTAAATAGGCTTATCTTGTGAATATGAAAACCCCGTGACTCAATTGTGATGTGAGGAAGAAATCTGGACTATTATAGGAGTTAGTTAATCCTGCAAATTAGCAAAAGCCAGAAGATCACAATTAGTGAGGATTTGTAGTCTTGGTTTCCTTCCCTGTTTGTAGCTTAAGGATTTTGTCCATGTGAGACTAGTTTCATTTCTTAAATAATAGCTGTGCTGATTGCTTGCATTAATTGAAAAAAATAGAAACTGGGAAGAGGTGTTTCAGTAGTGAGAAAACTGATGTAGAGATGGGATAGAGAAGGGGGAAGACAAACTGATACATCGAGGCAAAATGGTCCTGTCATTTCCTATGACATAAACAAGGTGGCACAGAACTAGAGAGAAAAATTGTCAGCTCCTGCTTTATTTCATAGTTTGGGGACATAGAGAGCTACTACAGCCAATTTGGAAGTAAAGGGAAATACACTTTTTATGCAATGTACAGTTTTTGGAACTGATTAGAAAAAGTATTGAGGCCAAAAGCTTAGGAAAATTCATAAAAGGATTATGGGCAATAAAAAGGTCCCTTCTTTATGATATTAGGATAAAAAAAGTTGGAAATAAATTGCTATATAGAATAAGGTATTTGATATCTTATGATCTGTGGAAGATGCATCTTTAAATACATCCAATATATAGGTAAGGACTAGAATTTCTGAAACTGTCACTGAATCTTGCTGGCACAGGTATTACTGGGTTCTCTGGTAGGAGGATACTCGGTGCTTAGATGGACTCTTTGTCCCTCTGTTCTGAAAGTGGGAGAGAGGTGCTGTGTTTTGGAGGGAGGCCTATTAGAAACAGATTAGTGAAAAGTGCTTTTCCAAAGGTTTCTGCCTTTCCAGAGTTCCATGTAAGTGTTATACAGTTGTACACTTCAGAATTATTTTAAATTTTAAAAAATTTTTTATTCCTTACTGAAGTGCATGAGGATTCTAAAAGTTCTCTTGGGTTGAATCATTCATCTGAGAAACATTTTGGTCTTCACTTTTGCATAAAGATTCAGTCTTGTGGGTGATACTCCCGTGTTTTACTAATGTTTCAGCATCTGATGCAAAAAGAGAGGAAAAAGAAATATACTAAACCAAAGGCAACTCATTCTAGTTGAGATTAGAAGGTGGGGATAACAAAGGAATTGGAAAGCAATTTTTTAGGACCTTCCTTTTAAATTCTTTAGGGACATCACCCAAAAATCCACAAATCAATGTACTGTCTCATTGACTAAGACATTTGCTTCTCACATTGCTTTACACAAATGGGACATAGAATTAAGATTAGATTTAGAAATACCATATTTTTTGCCTTTTGTATAATTCTGTTCTTTGACTTCTCCTTAGAAAAGTATTTGAGACTTTAAATATGGAGAAGTATGTTACTATGCAAAAAATAATCTTACAAAACCTTTTTCTTTGGTACTATGCTGTGCTTATGGGAAGTAAGGAGAGCATGGCTGGAGACTGGTGTAACTCTGAAATGTGATTCCACAGAGCTATCATGTAAAGCCACTGTTT
This sequence comes from Emberiza elegans, assembly GCA_024865655.1. Lineage (NCBI taxonomy): Eukaryota > Metazoa > Chordata > Aves > Passeriformes > Fringillidae > Emberiza > Emberiza elegans. The sequence goes on along the minus strand of JALJVW010002597.1, from coordinate 17,141,721 downwards.
TCGTTTCTCTAAAGTGCTTCTGAAATGGCATCAGAGAGGGGCATCAACTTCTCTTTTGGGCCAGTTCTCTTTAATTCAGCAGATTTGAGTTAAAGTGGTTGGTTCTCCACTTACATTCCAGGGCACTGAGGACTTGAGAGGTGGGTGTTGTCAGATAGAATACATTTGGGACCAGACCCTCCTCTGTCTCACTCCAGGATAATGGCTTTGCAGCTGACATGGCTGCATTGGTATAATACAGTTAGGACTTGAGAGCAACATCAGCCCTATAAGATCTGATCAGCCAGTGTGACAACAGCTGTGGTGATGGGAGCAAATGTGGCATCTTGCACTCAGAGGGGCCTCCACTTCTCTTTTGGGTTGGTGAATGGGGAAGTTTTTTTCCCATACTCTTCTTGTGACACCCTGCTCTGAAGGGTCTCTTGGAACTGCTCTTGACAAATGAATGCAGAAACCTGATTGTCCAGCTTCTTTTGAACTTTGAATGTGTCAAAATGTGTTTTATGAAGAAAAAGGAAGAATTGCATCTGTACAAGGGTGAGAAAAAGCCCCTCTCAGTTAATGAAAACATCTTTTAAGAAATGAAACTGCACTTCACCTTTCACTTCCACATAACCTCTCATGCAGAATTCAGAGCTGCTCCAAAGGTTAAAGGAATGTAAGCTTTCATCTTCCAAGAGGTTGTTTGGTACTCATTGTGGCTAATGTTGCTAGCAAACCTCAGTTGAAGGGTCTGTGGCTCCTCCTTGTACGAGAGCACTGAAGTTACCATCATATCTGTCATTCAAGTATTTGAGGACTTGGGTTCTGTACACCAGGAAAGTCTCAGGTGTGACTGGTAGATGTGAGCGTCAGGTGACTGTGGTGCAACCAGGGCACAGTTGTGTGTGTTGGTGTGCAAGTGAAATGTTTCTATTCTGAGAGCTCTTTGAGCAAAATACATGCATCTGTCAAGCTTTGCTTCAAATTGATGCTTTTTTAGCTTGGGAAAGTGGCATGTGTAAGTGTATTTTAAATATCTGCCTCTATTTATGTAAAGGCTAGTGGGAAAGGCAGAAAAAGAATTAAAAGTTGAAGCTCTGCTTGATGAAATCACTTCTGCTTGCCTGACTTTGCTGTAGCTGCATGCCCAGTGTCCCTGGATAATTATAAAACACCTGTAATGTGAATCCTGCCAGTTCTTTGCATCAAGGCTATTAATAAAAGAAGAGTTTAGGCCTGATTTAAAAAAAAAAACCACTTTTTTTGAAGCATCTAGTGATATACTCTTTCCTGTAAAAGATAGATGACAGATATGGTTTATTATTGCTTTCCTTCCTGACAGGTTTCAGGCTGCTGGAGCTAGGCAGTGTAGCTGGATTTAAACACAAATCATAAGCACAGTCATCTCTTTGTTTTATTCTTGTATATTTTCCTGGTTATTGCAGTGCCACATAGAAAATGGAAAATTAATTCAAGTGCTATTAAAGAAATTATGGAGAGTGCATCACAAGAAAATGTAATGAGATACTATCAGTGCTTAATTGATCAGTCTCTGTGATCCCTGAAGACTTCGTGTGAAGTTTGTTGCCAGTGTGCAGAAGGTAGAAAAGGATGTGACATGATTTGTAATTGTGCGATTCCAATACATCATGGCAGTGATCGGAGACAGGACTGACAGGGAAATTGCACTCAGAAAGCTTTATCTGCATTTGGACCAGTTTCTACAAAAGTAATTTTGAAGAGTCTTGCAATGCTAGGTAGGTTTAACAGAGGCTTGGTTTGCACCCTTAGTTGAGTTTTCTAATACTTTTACTTTGAAGTAGTGTAAACCAAAAATAGTATTGTTTGTCCTGTCCAGTAAATAATATAACAAGACACTATTCAAATGACTTAAGAGAACAATGCAGCAAAAGGCTCCTGGCCACCACGCTTCTTTCACAAATTACAAGAGCATCTGAGGGTGTCCTAAAGCTTATGTATTTTTTTTACTTTTAGATGAAAAGCCTGAATGAGGGATCAAGTTGTTTTCATGCAGCTAAGTGCTTTGAGGGAAAAATCTAGTTCTCATGTTACTGGCTTTTCATTGTTTTCCATCCTTAGTCAGTTGTCACAAGGGTCTTTGCCTCTGTAATCCTAAATGCCAGAATATGCCTGCCATTTGCAGTCAGGGTTTAGTAGTGATGCTTATGATCTCCTGACTGTTGTCTTGCACTTCAGAACCTTTGTAAAGATCCTTTTAAACATTCCCACAGCACAATTTATCAAGATTTATTCCTATTTATGTAAAAGTAGATGAAATGCAGACACCTGACCTGCTTTAGTTCAAGGTTTCTGGAAAGGGGCTTGAGATAGGGGTGTTATGTATGTGCAGGTTATGAGATTTTTCCAATCTCAGCGATGTGGATTTCTCTGCTTCCTTTTCCATTCACTGCTCAATCACTGTAATCATATATTAGGAATATTTGCTACTTCTCCCTGCCATCTCAATGCTTAGTCTCTGAAGCAGGGACAGTTGGCACCAGTGCAACAGGCCATTACTTCTGTGGCCTCTAGGCATTTTATGATTCAGTGAATATGAATAATAAAGCACCTTATTCCTCCTCTGTTCTCCGGGGAAGGTGATTTCAAGTGTGACAGTGGAGGGTTATTATGGCTTGATTTCCTTTTGAGCATGAGAGAGTGGGAGGGCACCTTTAAGTTACAAACATATAATAGAAATACTGGAAAACAACTGTTTTACTCCTCAGTATCCCGCTCTGTCTCATGGAAAATTTGATATGATTCATGATAAAAAAATTCTTTGGTAATGCTATTGTTGCTAGTATTTTTTGCCCAATTTGAACACATTAAGTATAAATGCCTCTGCATTGTTTCTTGAAGAATCTTTAGATGCTGCCTCAGAAAGCCACAACTCTACTACATCAAGATTTTGCTCAGGCCATTAGAGAATTTCCTCCCAAGACTTTTTAAATGTTGCATAGACATGGAGTGGGGAAAAATGAAATTTTACTGGGAAACATATAATGTAAACCCAGTTGAATTTGTAACTATAATATTTTGCAGACCTCAAAGTCCATATCTCTAAAATGATAAAAAATGCTTGGAGGGAGAAAACGAATTTTATTGTGCTATGCTATTTGTGTTTAGAAGTGGATGTACTGGAGGACTGAAGGATATGCCTTAGGTGGCTGCTATGCAGCCTGTGAAGACATGAGAGAATAACCTTTTCTCCTGTTACACTCAGGACAAAAAGGGCCATCTTGTCATTGCACGTGTTGAGGTTAGTTTTCTCTGTGCCTGCCTGAAAGAATCAATATCAGAGTGGATTATGAAACAGAAATCATAAGGGCTCAGAACAATTTGAAAAAACATTGGTAACAGAAGGGACTGACTAAAAATATCTTGCTGGTTGATTGTTTTTTTATCTTCAAATACAGCTTGAGCTGGAATTTTTATCAACCGTGCAGAGTTCATACACTTTGCCTTTTACAACAAGCTGCTACTGTGCTTTCTGAGAGGAAAAGAAACTTGCAAATAAGGACTTTGCTTTAGTGGGATTCACTTGAAAGTGTGCCCTTGGGAAAGAAAAAGACTGTAGAAGTTCTAAATTGACCTCTGAAGTTTTTAGGTTTTAGTATCTTTGAAACATATTTTTTCAAAAAGCTCCTGAGTCCAGGATATATCTTTCTTGTTTACTCTGCCTTGATTTCTGACTTTATAAAAGTAATTCCAGGAAATATTAAAATCCTTTCATTCTCCTTCAGTAGTCTGTTTTTTCCTAGTGAGCCTTACAGTAATGCTTTTCTGCTGGAAAATGGAAAAAATTACTTTGAAAAAGTAGTATATTTTTTGGGAGTTTTATAATCAGCTATTCATGGTGGATAAGACTGAACCCTTTGTGAATGAACCCCATTGTCCATAGGGGACACTGCAGTAAGCATCAGCAAGCATTAGTTCCAGAAGGCTTGGTTGTTATCTTGTGTATGTGGTACTGCTCTGCATTTTGGAGCTGGTTCATGCCCATCTTGTATTCCATTTGTCCTAGAGTCTGTGCAGGATGCCTTATGAAGTGCCTATAGTAAACCTGGTGAAGAGACAGTGGGACCTTTTACTTCAGTTAAACAGATTACAGCACTAGCACTGACCACCAAAAGAAGTGGTCCTTCTTTTGACATGTTACTATGGAGCAACAAATCAGTCCAAGATACTCTATTAAAAAAAGTAATTAAAATAGAATAAAGAGTTCCTTTTAAAAATTAATTTAAAAATAGCTTCTGAAAATTTTACATTGCAAACCCATGAAATAAAATGGAGGGGAAACATTCAAAACAGTTCATGTGCAAAGAAGAATTCTCGGTGCAATAAGCCAAAATTAAAACTGAAGATGACAATGAGACATTTATTACAGTTCAGAATAGTTTACTAGAGTTCAGGCATCATTTCAGATGGTGTGCTAGTTTGTTGTTATTATATTTGAATTTCATTAAATTCATTTAATTAAATCTGTTGTATCCCCAAGGGGCCAGTTAGTATAATCCTTCTGTTGGCTAACAAAAATATCAACCAATTGTTCCTGCACTAATTTTAATCACTGTTTATTTTTAGACAATAGTGAAGTACATTTTGTCTGTTTAGTTTCTTGTGCAAATTCATTGAGGCAATGAATTTTTGTTGTTGTTTGTGTCCTATGTAGAAGGAAGTTTGTGTTCATTGTCAGAGTGTTTTAAAAAAAGATAAAAAGAAGAAAAATAAGTACAACTGTGGCATTTGAAGTTAGTTTAGGCTGACTTTAAAGAGAGAGAAATGAATGTAGTTGTAAGACTTGATAGTATACTTTCAGACAGTAATAAAAATGAGCAAATTCTCCTAGTAAAAATTAGGAAACAATAAGCCTACAAGGATGCAAAAATTTAAATAATGTCAAGAGTCTTAGACAATTTGCAAAGCACAAATCTCTCTGACATTAGTGTAGTTCAAAGAGAGGCAGTAATTTATAACAAAAGCTGGAAGAGCATGCTGTGGATAGGTACTGTGAACAAGTTTTGCTGTGAAAGTATAAACACAGTGTAGCTATGAGTAAAGAATTGGTAGTGTTTACTGTGTGTGCTGCATTCCAGGGTTAAATGCATTGGGCAGCAAAATGCATAACACCTTGCATATGACTGTCTTGTATTTGTCTTTTGCAGCACTTTTCCTGGACAACAAATCATACACAATCATTAAAGCTGTGTGGTGTCTACCCTTGGTTTCATCTGTGTTCTGATTCAGAGGAAAATAATTCCTGATGAATCAGGCTGTTATTTGTCCACTCAAAATTGCCGTGATAGGTTATACTGATGGAATTTGAAAGAATACAATCTCTTGAGGACTGATTGCTATTTGTTAGTGCTGCATAGTGCTGAATGGATATTCAGTTGTTCTCTCTCCTGCATTTTCAGAAACAGCTGTAGAGCACACCCAGAGTAAAGCCTGTGCCCCATCCTCTCTCTAATTAATTTTTCAGAATGGTGCAATTTTGAGAATATGCATGTCTGTAGTCTATATCTTCCAAACTGATCACTGATTTTTTAAAATCCCATCTGAGAATAGTAAAGGAGTTATGTCTCAGCATTTTCTAAAAAAGAGTAATTTAAAATCAGTGATGAGAGCCAAATACTGTTCTTTATTTCACCTTATTCAGCTGGTCAGTGGAGATGGGGATTGGTATTAATTACCCAGTCTGAAAGTGAATGTGCTCAAAATTAAAGCAGAGAATGGACAGTTAGCATGTTTAAAGTTCTTAGTGTACAACGGCCCTAATGGGACACGTGGGAATGTCATCTTTGTACTGTAAAGCTGTCATAGTGAAGATGGATTATGATGGCTCCTGCAAACCAAAATGCAAATTGCATATACTGGGGACACATCATTGTGTGCACTTGAATTAAATGCTAGGTCAGCTTTGGATAATGTAGTATTGAGTTAGAGCCTGGAAAACTGTGCTTTGCTTAGATCCCTTCAAGGCTTGCAAATCTAAGCTGAAACAAACAATTTGAATGGAAAACATGACAGAAGTTGCAGCAAATGAGAGGAGACAAAAACATGATTAGCTTGGAAAATAGGAGTAGTCTAGGAGCATATGTAAAAAGCTGAGGATGTTCAGTGCTATGTGTGAAAGATCCACCCCATTCCAAGTGGAGTGCCATACCAAGTGTGTGTGCTGATGGTCACAAGTTGATCCATTTATGCCACTGAAAGGGAACCAGAACAGAGAGAGTCTCACTTACTAGTGATTTACAGTGTGCACCAACAAAATTTTTATCTGATTAAGTCCAGTTGAGGATGTGCTTCTCTTTTTTTTTTTTTCATTAGCTGAGAGGGCAATAAATCTAGAGCAAACAGAAAACAGCATAACATAACTGAGCACCTTGTCAGCCTATGGAATTCACCCCAGGAAGTGGCCTCCAAGTCAAATGCTTACAGTTGGGTGATTTTTACGACTGCTAATAATAGCTGTAGCCATGCAAACTAAGGTAATAGGGCAACCAAATGTATGGCTTAAGGCATTCCTTCAGAGCAGGAAGCAACTGTTTCTGTCCAGTTCCTGGTCTCATTGGAAGGCTCTTCTGGAATCTTTTGCATTCTTTTCATGTATTCCTGTTAAAAGTTATAGTTGTTGCTGTAATAAATTACTTTTAAAAATGTTAGCAGGATTTTTTTACTAGTAACATGAAAGAAAGATGTGTTCATGAATTGTGACAGATTAGAAAGACCAACCTTGTTAAATTTATAGAGGTCACTCCTGCTGATGTGTAAGTTCTACAGAACAGTCAGGGTTTTTTTCTTTAGCAAAAGAGCTGAAGACTCCTCTCGAAATGAGACACTTTCATGGGCTGTTCCCATGAGCACTGGCAACTTGATATCAGCTGTTGCCCCATCTTCACATTGGTGCAATGAAGGAAGGAGAATCTTCAAGGGACTATTTGTAGTAGGGGGACAGAAAAGGGCAGTTTGGATCGTTGTGGTTCTGCCAGCACTAATATGATTAAACCTGTGTCAGCAGTTCATAAAAAAGCTGATAGCCATGATTTATTTCTGATGGGGAAGACACTGAAATGGTACTAGTTTCCAAATAGAAACTTTCTAGATCCCTGGGAGTCAAACCCATGCACCTTTCCATGAGTAGGTTGGTGAGACCTGCCAGGTGTGTGTGGTATTTTGAGTTCCCCTCCCTGTTGGGAGCAATGATTGAATCTGATTCCATGTTCTTAGAAGGCTAATTTATTGTTATATGATATTATATTACATTAAAGAATACTATACTAAAACTATACTAAAGAATAGAGAAAGGATACTTACAAAAGACTAAAAGGTAGTAAAGAAAAACTTGTGACTCCTTCCAGAGCCCTGACACAGCTGGACTGTGATTGGTCATTATGTCAAAACAATTCACATGTTGGATAAACAATCTCCAACCACATTCCAAAGCAGCAAAGCACAGGAGAAGCAAATGAGATAATATTGTTTTCCTTTTTCTCTGAGGCTTTTCAGCTTCCCAGGAGAAAAATCCTGGGCAAGGGGATTTTTCTGGAAAATATGACAGTGACAGGTGTGTACTGACTTCAGCCCCCAAAAAAGGGGGGCTAAGGTCTTGCTCATCTTGAGGTGATTATGTGTGTGGACTGAATTTGCATTATGCCTCATGCTTATGCAGTAATCATTGCAGGAATCTCTAAGCCTCTCAGATGATTTTTCCAAACTCTAAATGAAGTAGTTCTCTCTCCTTGTATTTTTGTGGTAGAATTTAACCATATGTCTTTGCTTAAACAAAGTCTAATGATTCCACCTATGTGTGGATAAACAAATTGTGGCTTTTATTCCTTATTCTCTTGCTAGCTACAGAAAGAGGTTCCTTTCTGGGTCAATAATGCCATTTAAGTTAAGCCCACATGTTGTCACACTCTGGTAGCTTCTAGAGCTGTTCTTGTCAACTGACAAGTGAAAGGTCAGTGTCTCACAGATTGCTGTTTGTGATAAGGAAACAGCTACAGTAAGACTTGAACTTCTTATGATGTCTTGACATTGCTGGCAGTTGGTAACTGCTGAGAGAAATGAAAGCTTGTTTTCATAACAAATGCATTACTCCTGCACACAGTGCAATAGAGCTGTGCCTCAGCTTCAGAAATGCAGTCACTTCATTTTACTGCTGCCCCACGTGTACAGACAGGAGTCAGACACACTCCCTTCCGATTGCTGCACCAGTTATTTTAGCACAATTAGCCTGGCTGCTGCAGACTCAAAAGGTGGCTGATGCAACAAAGGATTACAGTGAGAGTGCTGAATCTGGATGTATGAAAGCAGCTTTAACTGAGTCACACAAAAGAAAGGCATTTTCTCCTGTAAAATGTTACTAATCTGATAGAGAATAAGACATAGTGCAAAAAGATATGATTAATTTCCAGCTGCACAGCTTTGTAATGCAGCAAGATATACGGGTAACGAAGAGAATTAACAACTTCATAAAAGCAGATTTAAAAAAAAACCCAACTTCTGAAAGCTATAGGCAGCCTCAGCTTTCCAACAGATTGATATGTTATTGCCATCTTCTTGACGAGAAAGGAAGCAGTTTTATTGTGTTGCTGCACAGAGGCTTTTTTTGCATTGCTAAAATGCTTAGAGACACAAAATTGAGAACAGAACCTGTCTTTGCTGGCTGACGTTCCTATTTTTCATTTGCGGAGTCGGTGTGGGAATATGCCAGCTGTGAAACCTTACATTGCTGTTCTGTCAGCAGAGGCTTGGCTGGTGGAACTTTGTGAATGAGAGGCGTACGTGGGCCTGGCTGATGGTGCTTTACTCCAAAGGGATGCTCACATCCCTACAGGAGTCTGCCTGTGGCAAGTCTGCTTCACTGAGGGCCCTCTGGGGCAAGGAGGGTCTGCATATTTACACACCAGAATGGCTATCCAGCCTGTGGCTTCCTTGGAGAGGAATAGAAAAGGCTGGCATAATCCTGAAGGGACATCAGAAAACTTTGAGAGTATTGAAAAAGGTAGTTCTGATAGCTGTTGTGGTTTTGTAACAAGGTAGAGGGCTTACCTTTAAGAAAATAGTATGATAATTAAGAAGCAGCTAACAAATAAAATTTGCATGCTGTGTCACTCTGACTAAAGGAGTACTGCAGACTTAAATCTACTTCTGTACAGGGATTGAGTTAATTTGAGGTAGATATTTGCTGTCCTGAATTCAAGGTGTGTTACCTTGTCATAAAAGGAAGTCTGGTTTGACAAGCAGGATGTCTCCTCACAGAGCCATGCTGGCTGTGACCCACGACTGTGTTGTCCTTCAGATGTTTTGCAATAACTCCTATCATGATCTTCCTCATGATTTTGCCAGGCACTGAAGTGAGACTGATGGGCTTGTAGTCACCAGGGTCATTCCTTTTACCCTTCCTGAAAATTGGGACAGTGTTTTGAAGCTTTTAGTCAATCTGGACCTCTCTGGATTTCCAAGACTGTTCAGCAATCAATGTGAGACATCTCTCAATGACATCAGCCATCCACTTGAATAGTACTCTTGGATAAATCCCACCAGGCCTCTTAGAGGGATCCAACTGGAAAAAACACTGTTTTGTAAGGCAGAACTCTGAAGTGGAAGAATTTGAGGAAAATGTCTTATGGAAAATGAATCCACCATTATTAGGATGCCTGATCATTCTCTAAGTAGCTGATCTTGAGACATTCAGCATTTCACGGCAAAATGTTTCCATTTAATGAGCTCTTGAGTGTGACATGGAACTAAATATAACTTAGCAGCTTTAATGGGAAGATGTGCCCATGCCTGCAAAAATTTGGATTTCATCTGTGCTGAGGAGTGCACTGGATCTGTGTTAATAATAATAGTGATAATGATGATAGTCATCATCATCATCATTATCTGCTTTCTAGAGGGACAAGGGAGGTGGCTGCAATAGTCAAAAGTCATCTTTCTTTTGGACAGCAGGAAGCTGGAGGTTGCAATTAAACTCTACATGCTGTCATGGTAACTAATTTATGTTTAAATAAAAGTTGTTTAGACTAAATAATGACTCTGATTAAATACAGGGCATAATCAGCATTCTTACTATGCTAGTGATTCTCCCTTGGAAAAACCTCACTCTTTCTAAAGTGCCTTGTTTAGTGTTTACCCACAATCTGTGCTGTTACAGTAGCCCTTTCTGCTAGATCGATATATCAGATTTTCTGTGCAACTTTGTGTAAAGTAGGAGCAAAGTGTGTGCAAAGATACTCCCTAGAGTTTCAGGGCTCACAATGAACAGTGCCTTGCCTCAGCTAAGCAACTTCAGGATGTCTACATCCAAGAAAGAGTTTGAATACAGCATGACATTGTGTGTCCTTTGTCAGCCTCCTTCTCATGGAACACATTCTTTTGACAAGGAAAGGGCTATCAGGATCTGCTGTCTTGCTCTTGTTCAAACAGAGTCTGTATCAGTAGTTGCAGTGATCTCTGGTTATAGATCTGCTTGGTATTTTACTGAGAGAAAGGTCATAATCAAATGGCAGAATGCTGTAGGATTATGCCAGTGCCCTTAGCTACAGGAACTTGCTTACTGATTCAAAATGATTTTTTCCCTAAAGGTGAGCTTTGTCCTGAATAATTCTTTAAATATGTCTTCTGTTGTAGTGAGTGATTTGTGAGAGATGCAGAGCGTCCTTGGTACTCTGCGGTGTATTAAAAGATGAATGACTTTGGAAATCACCACCACTTTCAAGTTGCTCTGATTGAATGGTGTAATTGTTCCTTTTTGCCCTGTGAAGGATGTGTTAATAATTTGATAGTTGTGTGGGCAGCACAAGATTTCTCGTTTTCTCTACCCCTCTGCCCTTAAAATCCAACTTCAGTTTAATGGTAATTCAATAAACACTCTACCAGCTTTAACTCAAAACATTTAAAGCTGTATTTAACAAGGGTATTTGAAACTGACCCATTTTTATTTATCTTTCCTGTTTTCACATGCTAATGTCTCCACACAACATGGTAAAATTATGAAAATGAAATCTAATAAATGTCAAATTATCCACATTTGTCTTTCTTTTTTTATACTGAGTACCATGAATCCTAGCTGTTATCTTGTCCTTTGAATGCTACCAAACATAAATTTATGCTGCACTTTGTTACTGCACAGAACTTAATGCAGAATTTCCATGTTAGGCAAAAAGAATGAAATCATTATTACCAGAAGGGCTCAGAGAAATTGCTAATTTGTGGGAAGAGGGCCTACTACTTACTGATAAATTCCCTTAGTGAGAAATGCCTTTTGCAGGTGAGGTAGAATTCCAATATTTTCTTCATTAACCTCCCTTCCGAAGAGACTCAAGAAATGTCAGCTCCTGCTCCATTTCTTTTCTGATGCTGCTTCCTATAGGCAAGTGACTGTAATTCCACTGACAGTTTTAGTGGCTGGGAAGCTGGTGGCTGATGGAAAACTTTAGGTTTTTAATCTCATTCTGCAATCTACTGTACCAGCTCACCAGACAGTGAACTCTTATGCACTAAAGGAAGCAAATTCTTTCAGTTTTCAAAATCAGTTTGTAAATTAGAGTCTTGCCTTAATGTTTAAGAATTAGTAGATGAAGCCCAGGAAAAACAGGGTGGCTCACTTCTTGGGAAAGATTTGGTTTTCCATGCACGTGTCAGAAGAAGGATGTTGCATGCAGGATGTACTGAGAGTTGCACCTCCCACTGCTTGTTTCATCACTCCCATACACCAGAAACCAGCCTCCTTCAGCCAAATGGGAAGAATAACTTTATCTTGTTATGACTGAGAAGAAACTGATGACCAAAAGGAGTTGGTTGGAAGGTAAAATATTAATATTGTAGAACAGCCAGAGTACCTGATTGTGTGCAATGGAAAATTTGGTATTAAGTTGTTAAGGTTGTGTTATAAACAGGTTTATATTAATTTATGATGTTTTTGGTATGCAGAGCTTTGAGAGATGTATCCTTTAGTGCTTCCCTCAAGTCATCCTTAAAAGACGAGTCTTTCAGAAGAACTTATTTCTTGGTTAATGTAGATATTTATTGTCCAAAATAACCTCGGAAGTCATTTAGTCAGTATTTATTGGGCAGAAAATTCAGTGCTGCTCTGAATAAAGAGTAGATTGCCAAAGAAGTTATTCATGAGTGTATGTGTGTTATGAAAGAGAGCTTTCTACCTTCAGTTTCTTCTTGCTGGGGAGCTTCTCTCCTGAGGTTAGGAATTCTGAACACTGAGAATTGCCTTATAGTGAACTTGAACACAGATTTATATTTTGAATTTACCTTCAGATATGGGTACATTTCACACATTTCTGTGCATCCACTTCACTCATCAGTTACTGATGTTACCTAGATTGTGGGGATGTTTCCGAATGCTTCACTACCTCCAGAGCAATGGATATTTCACATCTTTCAAAAATGCTAATTTTTATTTGTAAGGTATGCATAGGTAATTTCAGTTGGGAGTCCTCAGTTAAAAGTTTTAGAAACATTAATGAGCTTGGCAATAAAATGCCCTTATGTAACTATAATTAACCTCATATTGCACGATGGCAAATCTTATGCACAGAGAGACTCTGTAATTGGGACAGGAAGAGAATATCCCAGCTGACACCTGTGGTTTAACTGCAGAGCCATCTTTTTCCTGTGAAGTACAGAATTTAAATCATGATTTATCTCCAGCCCTTGCTGTGTAGTGTCAGAAAGCAGAGAAAGAGGAGGTTAATGGTTGCCTTACATTTATGAGACAGAAGAAAAAAATGGAGCCTTGGGAGGGATATCTGTCTTGTTCCATGTGCACTTAAAAGGCTTTTATTGAGGCATGAAAGGTTGCGTTGTTTCATGCTTTGTCTTTTTGTTGCTTATCCAGGCAGTGATGTGCTGCCAAAAATTCTATAAAGGAATTTCTCAAAACATATCCTATTAACTGATCTTAAACCTCATGTATATACTATGTGGGTACTCACAAAAAAGAAAGAGAATTTAGTTATTGAGTCTTTTCCCCCTTAAGTACATAAACAGCATCTACTAAGAGAGATGGTGACAGTAAAGGGGCAGATTTCCATGAACTTTGCTTGCCAGGCATATGTTAGAGTGGCAGAAGAAAAAGGTTAAAAAAAAAACCTGAGTTTTTTAATACTCAAAGAGTAATTTTCAGCTATGTTCTTTGAACTGGGATGGGGAGAAAAATTCTCCAAGAGCTTTGGAAATGTCTGTTCTATGAGTATTTTTTCCTTAAATGCATGATACATCCTGGGTGATTTACTCAAGTTTGTATGTGTGTGAACTTCAGAAAGCGTGGCCAGAAGAGAAAGAGCTAATTTGGTACTGTGACTGGAGCACAGAGTAAATGAGATGGTAAGAGATTGCCTCCAAATCCCACTCTTCAGTTTGGCTTAATAGCTTGAATAATCTCCACACTCCTAATCTGTGAGACAAAAGAAAGAAATGCAAAAGAACTGACTTGAAGTCAGTAGTTTTTGGATATGTGAATATTCTGGGCTCCTTTCTACTGCTTTACGTATATGTATTGAATTCTGGGAACAAATGAGGATTTATTAGTCAAATATTGTGGGCACATATCTCGGTGTCTGATGAGGTACTCAGCTTGCAGATTGACCCACATGTATAAATTTGTGCAGTAGAAACAATACTCTGGAAAGGTTCATAAAAGGTTCACAGCCTGGCACAGAATTTGGCATGGCACTACCTTTCCCTTTGTTTCCACTGGCTGCATGACCACAGGGATGGAAGGAAAAGATAGCAACAGAGTGACTTGAACTCATTCAGACAAAACCTGTTAGAGGTTATGAGGGTTGCAGTATCACAAGACACTTCTGTGGGTCTTTTCCCTTGTAACACAAAGTAGTGCTGCAGGCTTCTCAGATTAAGAATTAGAGAATGAAATTCAGGTTAATATTCCAGCTTTCACTGCTTCTAGAGACATTTCACTATTAAAAAAAATCCTACAATGGTACAATGGCAGAAAGTAAAAAGTGCAAAAAGTGGAGATGATTTCTAGGTTAGGAGATCCTGAACTGTGGCTAGGACAGTTCTTATTTTATATTGGTTTTTCTGTGTCTTGGGTATGTTCCCATTTTGGTATCCCTCTAATATAGTCTTGACTAAGAAGTGTCCCTGCTGAGGAAAAGACTAAATCAGTGGAGCACAAGGATAGACATTATCTATGTTTTGAATTTAGCTCTGAGTGAGTTCCTGCTAAGAAGCAGATTTTTTTGCCTAGGAAGTTTGCTAGCATCTGTAAGGAAACCAGGCAATGTTGCTGGACCCTCAGGATCAAGAGGGTCCTTAACAAGCCCAACACATTGTTTTACGGGTGTGCATCCAGGGCATCTCTAGGAGGGCACTCAGAGATGCTGCTTTTTGCAGATGATATGTCAATGTGAACAATTTTTATTCACATTGTTTTCTGCAACAAAGCAAGTGGTGTGATTGAGCAGGAAGGAGAGCTGCTGCCTGTCCAGCAGGCACTGGTGGTCAGTACCATAGAGGTGTTTCAGAACCTACAGTTTGAGCAGCTGACCATCCCTCTAGTACTTGGACTGCTGTGCAGGACACATGATAAAACAGCAATTATATTATATTATTTATATTACCAGAACCCCTACAATTAGGGAACAACCCCATTCTGCATCTGCCCGTATGATTACTAAAATAAGTATTGGTTTTTTTCACTTCTCTCTGTTCTATTTGTGATACTCCACAAATACAGCATTTGTGAATATATTTGATTATTTCCACCTTCTTAATTTTGTTAGTAGATAACAATAAGAAAATGCCACCTAAATAACAGGCTTCATAAAATCTTCATCCCTATTTATTAAAAAGTATTAGCATTCTATTTGCTGACTGATATACACTTCTCTCTGAGTGCATACGTGAGGGGCAATGGGTTATATCTTTCTGAAGGAATCTCGTGTCTCTTTGTTAAGTGATTATTTTGGAGTGCTTGTGTTTAAGAACTATTTATCCAAAAAACTCAGAAACCAAGCATCTAGACAATTTCTGGGAAGCTTGAGAGTGATACTTTCAGCAATGTGCACAATCAGTTTGAGGCATTTTATTGCTCTGAAGTTCATGTTAGACTTGTGGATGTGGACGAGGATCATCAGAAAGTCTCTACAATTGCAGAAACCATGTCACCAATGTGACATGGCTTTCATGTTGTCCTAAACACCAAGACACAGAAATACTTTCCTGTTTTGCAATTGTCTGAAATGCCTCTCTCAAGCCTCACCATCTCTCAGCTTCAGGGTATCTGCTGATGCCAATAGAAGTGTATTGCACTGGCTGTGGAAATTCATATTTGGAGCTGCAAATATTTATTTGGCAGTAGATGGGGAGGTTATGATTGCAGCTGAGATAAGTCAACTCACCAACTTCTTAACTGCTTGTTTGCCATAGGAGTAGCAGCTCCCAGTGACACTGCCAGCAATGGTAATTAATTAATGATGATCCATTCTGATGACACATATTTGCATTGGATGAACTAAGATGATGCTAGGTTTATATGTGTACTCTTCTCTGAAGGGAGAGTTTTCTGTTTAGCAGTTTTCTGTTTAGTAGCTCCCGTGGAAGGTGAGGAATATGGTTTCAGGATAATTGAAGGAGACAGAGCAGAATCTTGTTTAGTTCATTACAAAGATAAATAGCTGAGTTATCAAGTATTATATGATGTTTAAGGAAATATTGTTTAGTGAATTCAAGAATGCTGGGTGCCCCAGGTGGATGTACATAGGGTAGCAGGACACTGAAGAACTGTCTGCCTTCACTCTGGAAATGTAAGGAGGTATTTTGGCAGGCAGCCTAAATTCCTACATTCTACCAGTAGTATGAGATTATTTAAGTCCAGGTTTTCAGCTATAGCCTGCTGAGAGCACTGCTCATTCCATGTAGTGAATCCTGTAAATTGGAATGGCTCATCATGGGATTAACATGATGGGGGCACTTCTGGTTCCTCATGAAAATAGAGAGGCTAGTTTAACATTCCTGTTCTTGAAGAATTATGGTTCATTGGACTAAAAGTATGTAAAATAAGGATAAACACTCTGGTTATTTTAGATATAGCAGAATGGGTAGCAATTTTCTGTGAGAGAAACAGAGGCTGCATGATAGTTGGCCTAAAAAATGTTGCCATATCATGTCTTCTTTCCCCCACAAATAAAAATCAGTTCTTCAGCTTTGTTTTTGATTACTGAAATGTTTAACAGGTGAAATAATGTGAGCCTAAATTGAAGAAGAACTTCAGGATGATTTCAAATACTTTTTTTGATATGCCTCACAAAGATGTTTTGTTGTTTTTGTGGTGTTAAGTAGAGGTATGAAATTGAACAGGTGAGAGACTATCTCTTGGAAAATTTTTGCAGGGGGAAGGAAGCTATGCTGTGGATGACTGCTAGCAATAACCTGAGAGGGTTCTTTTTAGGCATATGTTGCAATTTTGTGTCATGCATTGGTGAATAGAAGCTATTTGTTGTGGAAATGAGGGAAGGAGGAAAGGGAATTTGTTAGGAATTGCATGAAGTATGGGAGATGACATGACAGCATTGTAAATTCATGCAGACGAAGTCAAGAAACTGAATTCAAACTGTTGAGGAGTTGCTTCAGTAGAGCTGACCCAGCTTTCTCTGAAGCCAAAGACCTTTCAGTTGACTTGAGGAGAGCTGGGTCAAGTCTGATGGAACTTGGATTCTTTTCAGACAATGAAAGGCTGAGATGAGACTTCCTAATAAGAAAGAAAAGTTAGATGGGCCATCAGAAGAATGAAATCACATGATGTTTAAAACCTTTTAAGAAAGGCAATGAAAGTGAATAGTAATGATCCCAGTTTTGCAGAGAGGTGATAAATTGCCTAAGATCCCGAGGGACTCTCTCCTATGCTGTTGAGTTTGCTAGAGAAAGGTCAACAAAAATGTTTAATACACTAGAGAGGTGTTATTTTACAAAGACAAAAAAATCCTTTTAATCCCCCCTAAATAAAATATACATATTTTGCACAAATCTAATATTTCTTTTATCTTGAGGTAAGACCAAGCAAAGATTATGGTTTACTCTTTCTTTTCCATATGGATGGGAAACCTTATACATCATTGACATTTTTAGTGGTGGGATAAATTTATCCCATTTGTTCTAATGCAGACAAGGTTAGAGCTGATCTTAAGCATTGTAGATTAGCATGAAAGCAGCAATAAGCTTGTTCACAGAGCAGCGAAGAGGGAATGAAGTGCCTCTCTCTTACTCCATCTGCAATCCAGAGGCATTGCTGGATTAGGAGGGGTCAGCCACTGAGCTCTAGCTGATGACACTTCTGCTTTTTTTCTGTCTTCAGATATCTCAGCTTATGACAGAGAGTGGTCGAGAGGGCCTGACTGAAGCAGCACTGAACCGCTACAATGCAGACAAACCTTCCCTGTACAGCTTCCCTGCTTCCCAGAGCACATATGTTGCCAGTGAAGTATCCACAGGCACCTCGGTGGCAGCATCGTTTTTTGCCAGGTAAGAGACATTTCTCAGATTTTCCTTTGCTGGACACATAATTTCTTTTAAAGGAGACAACTCCATAGTGAAGAAGCATATCATGTTGAAACATGGGTGTAGATACAGATCTATCACAAACTTGCAGGAATTACCATGAAAATGTTGTTTAATCCAACTACGTGCATTTATCTGTAAAATGGGACGACACTTCTACCCTCTTCTGTAAAATATCTCTTCAATGCTTGATTTGGGTTAAAATGTGATTGTGCTCCTGGATAGCACTTGACTTTGTGACATATCTAGAGGGGTGTATCCTTGAATGAGAAGGGCCCATCCAAGTAATTTCCTGAGACAGACAATTAACTATAGAGCTAACTGGAGGTGGCTAGTTCAGTTTGGTGGCAATATTCAGACTTCTTTTTGAATTTTACTTCCATCTAGGGAAATTATCAAGGCTTCACTTTCAGACTGAAAAGTTAAGGTTTCTGATTTCAGCTTCAGTTCCTGCTGTTCCACTAAACTGACCTAAAATTCAGCCTTGGAATATGATTTATGTTGAATATTCAGACATTGATAAAAGAAATCAATGACATATTGTTTAATTTAAATAATCTTATGTCTGTCTTGATTAATTTGTTAGTAAAATGTTTGTGAAATGGGCATATCAGCTAATAAGTGAAATATCAATTATCACTAACAAAAATGGTTTTTGTACAGAAATGTACTCTTTACAGAACAGAATCTTTTTAGCCCAGTTGAACCCTTATGTAACAAAAGACATTGAAATAATCATTGTCTGTTAATGCTTCTTATTAATTAGAAGATTGATTTGGGCAGAGTAATGAAATAACAGGAGAACAAGCCATTATTATAGCACTTCCAGTCCAATCCAGTGAGAGATCTTGATTTCAAAACATGGAGTGAACTTTGAGCAAGCGCCTCAAGCACTTTCCAATCAGCTTCCTTCCCTTGAGAGAGCCAAACTGTTAGTAATTCCACATGCTTCTATTTTATTTTAAAGGTAAATGGAAAACTTATAAAGTTGTTGGACTCCATAAATTTGGAAAAAAAAATTCCTCTCCTATTTTTCCTCATCAACATGGGGGCTGCATGCATTCGATCAGTGTCATACAGCAAGTGAGTTGTGTAAAAGGATTAAGCGTAGCATTTTAGAAGATCCAGTTGTTTGAGGCAACTCTTCTATTTTTTCTTTGCAGATGGGATGCTGTAATAGCAAATGTGAATGATGACAGTGGTCTTGGTTTGCTGCCCTTTTCTGTTTAACTGTAGGCAATTTAAATTAAAATTGCTGAATGTACACACATGGTAATATCGAGCTGGAGTGCAGATTGGGATTAGCACATATTTTAGCATGAATTGATTTATGAAGATGACTTAACTCATTTGTTCTTCATTGTTTCATTGTTTATGCTGAGAGAACTCATTTGCTCTTAATGTACTCTGCTGAAATGTAGGAAACTAATTAGATTTACTCAAAATCCCTAGTGTAAATCATAGCATTTTAAGTAGAACTCTCTTAGCTTCTAGCTGATGTTGTGAATTCTTGGGTGTGCTTGGTCCAGCAGAGATCTCATGTTTAGACTGTTTATTTTTAAACTGTACTTAACAAGACAAAAGTGACTGGTTTAATTTGGGATATTGCACAATTAGATTAATATCACTTATGTAAGTCAGTTTTGTCCTGGATTTCAAATTACATCATATGCTGGCAATTAAGCAGCAAATTCAAGTCAGTTGCACTTACTGCTTGACCTTTTAACAAGAAAATTGTCAAGTTGTTTTCCAAGCCCAAATCACTAATTTTTGTTTTGCCTCTTGTGTGTTGATTTGCATTTCTGTCAAGCTGTGGTAAGAAGTGTAGGGACCTACTTGTACGTGTATTCATAAAATGTGAAGTGGAAGGCAGTGGTTGTCTAACTCATTAAGATGGTGCACTCTTTACAATGTGAAACAGTCCTTTGTAACAGACCTATGAATTCTAAACTTTTGTTTTTTCTGGTTGTCAGTGGCACATGGAGTAGCGACTACCAGCTATATATGTTTTTTTTTGAATGTGTGTCACAAACCATGTTTTCACAGTAAGTAAGAGATTATTACAAAACCAGAGAAATTTGCCAATGTGAAGCTGAAGTTCAGAGTTGAAGAGTAGAACTTATTCTTTTGAAATTTGAATAATGACCCACAGTATTTCACTCTAACTTCCCTAACAAGCAAAGCAAACCTCAGAAGAGGCTCACATATAAGTCATCCATTATCAGGAAAAAAACCCAATTAACTAAAATACTGTAGTATGGAGGAAATGTCAAGGCATCCATGGAACTTTTGGTTGCAATTATTTCAGAAATATCAGGCATGGAATACTGGGAGCTCATAACTTTTCTGTTCTCAGGCACTACTGGTTCAACAGTGACAGTCACTTGACTGGCCTATAGCTGGCTTTGAGCCATGGAGAAGTATCCTAGGGCCACAGTGACTCTCAGCGTTTTTAAAAACCAGGAGACTTATCAGATGTCTCAATAATTGACTGTTAGGTTTCATGATCCATAGCTGACAGATTTCCAAAACAGCTAAGAGGGCTGCAACTTCTGTGAATTGTCATTTGTTGGGATATTGCTGCAAGGGAACTTATGACACATCAGTATTCCCATGGGACAGCATGTGAATGCTTTAAAGGAACACATATTGAAAACTGTCCAAAGTGCTCAGCTGGTAGGCTTATGAATATTAGATGATACAGGTATGAATAATGAATTTCTAATGGTGATTCAGACACAGAAACTGAATTCAATCAATTGTGCTTTTAGTGACAAGCACTAAATTTGCCTTTTTGTTTAGTACTATCACTCATTTTTGTCTCAGATATGCTTCAATCATGCTAATTTAGCAATATTCTTGCTTCTTACCAGTACACATTCATGATGAGAATAATTCATTTAGTGAATGTGAAATAATGTTAAGATTCTTTACTCATAATGAACCATCTAAAGAGCATTTTAGAAATTTTTTTGCATGACTTAACTTCTGCCTCCAGTTTGGGTCTTTGTCCTAAGAAGCACAGCATTTTTGGGCCATTGCAGCCTAAGATGTGATGACCTCTTGCCTTGTGTCCTCCCAGCACGATGTAGGAGTGTGCCACCCCAGCTAAGGAATTAGTAAATTCCTTGCTGATACTGCCAAAGAACTGAGGGAAGGGCCTTTGTCACTTGTTTCCCTGGTGTCTCTGTGAAGCTTTATCAGGCCAAGGGGCATAGCAATTTTATTCCAATTTTATTTTATTTTGACTCCAGTGACTTTGACTCCCTTTGACTCCCTACTGTAAATGGATCTGCCCTTCTGAATAAAAACTCTCTCTTGTGACTCGGCTGTAGGGTTTCAGTAGTCTCTCTGAGGTGATAGCATCATGCATTTTAGAAGTCAAAACTGGACCAGAACCTTTCTGTTGTCTGTGGCAATACATTAAAGTTTTTGGGATCTTGGTGCTGTTCCTTGTTTTTGCCATCATAATAAATTTGCTTTATTGGAGAGGAAGAACTTTTCATCAGAATAAAGGAGAGACATAAAAGCCCATTTCACTTGAGATGTAAAAAAAAGGTAAAAAACTTGACAAGGAGGAGATATTTTTGAATGCTGGTCTTTAAAGTTGTTTCCTATTGCTAGTCAGGAAGTGTAACAGTGTATTAGGAACAAAAGCCTGCCTCAGTCTGAAATCAGATATAGTTATATTTGGATTAATTGAGCCTAATGGGAATATAGATAATCTTGAAAGTAGCCTGAAAAATCTGTTCTAGGGATCATTTTCCATGTCTTTTTGCAACTAAACACTAAAGAGGGCCACACAATGCTACTGTTGTAGATGTTGCAAGACATGTTCTTCAAAAGGAATGTCCAATTTTTTAAAAAAAGCTCTTACATTAAGACGAAATAAGAATAGAAAAACTTAGTTGCATGTATGATGCATACACAGCTACTAAGTGTGGGATAAGCTCAACTTACAGTTATCTTAATTCTTGGAAAAACTGCTGGTGACCCTTTCCCAACTCATTTCCCATCCCTTTGTGGCAGCAGGGGAGGAGGAGGTGAGGCAGTGCACTGTGGCCAAGGGGTACAGTGAATGTTGTGCTCAAAATGCTGCTGAGTATGCCACATGTTTCCCTTCCATTCCAGAGAATTCTTTTTGAATATTTAAAAAAATTCTCTTGCATGAACTACAAAGCTGATATGAAGGCAGTATTTGTGGTGTCCTCTTGTTAAAGCTGCTGTGCTGTCTTGATTGCTTAGCACTCCAGAAACCCTGGAATCTCATACCTCCCTGTTTTTTTTGCATAACTGTGGAAAACTTCATTTAATCACACGGCTTTTGATGTTTGCTGTTTTTCCTTATAGTTAGTCTAGACAATCTTTGCCTATATGTCTGTTTTAAAACTCAAAGAAATCTGGAAACACAAGGGCTTTCCCTTAAAGACTACTGTGTATTGTAGGCACTGCATTTTAACATCTTGTCTTGAATTTTTTGGACGTCTGGGGGAAGTTTACAAAAATAAATTTTTCCTGACATTGCAACGGAGAATTTGTGAGAACATGCACAGGAAAAGCAGGTAAGAAACAGAGGCAGCAGGTAGCAGAGAAGGAAATGGGTTGAAGGAGGGTATTCTTGTTCCTCAGAACCCAGTTTTGGCATGGGAAGGTCCATAGGAGAAACACTGAATTTGTGGCTGTAACCGGTGTAGCTGAAGCGTGCCCCTGGCAGATGTGGCAGGCAGGTCAGCAATCCGCTGTTGATACTCCTGTGACAGGTGCAGGGTCACATCAGGCTGTGCAGGCACATCAGGGCATGGGAGCTGCAGAGGCCTCAGAGACCTCTCAGGAAAGAGCCTGTGAATATTGTCAGATAGTGAAAGCTGCCTGTCTGTGCCTTTCTAAAGAATGTTTTAGTCTGAACAGCAGATGACTCAGATGATACTGTTTCTTCATGCTGAAGAGTGGTGGATCTAGTTGCTCTTTCAAGACATGCAGTGGTTCCCTAGTTTGCCTACTGCTTGGGAAGTTCTTGAATTTAAATAGTTGTCACCTCAACATCCTTAGGAGAAAATTATTTTCTGAGACTTGGGTGAAAACACGTTTTGGTTTTTTGCTGTCTGAGCTATGCAGAATCTAAAAGGATTTTCTTTCATTAGCTGAACAAACTAAATTTAACTGTTAAATTGTGGTCGGATTCTTGGACATTTTGAAAAACTATGTATTAATAACTCTAATCAGAATTTATGACTTTTTTCCCTCATCCTTATCATGTGCTGCATAAGAAATGCATACAAGAATGTTAAGATAAAAGATCCACAGACTATCTTTCAGCAGGAATGCTGACAGCAAGTTTGGAAACATCTGTAAATCATTTCACAAATATTTCTACCTTCAAAGCCTGTCTTGGGCTAGCTTGTGGGGGAAATTTTAATCACAATGATCTCAGTCTTCCTGAAAGACCATGAAACATTTAAAATTGGCACCTAGGTTTGAGTGCACAGCTTCAGTGGCTGATTTTTCATACTTGCTCAACATTCCTCAGTATTGCAAGAGATCTATGTTCATAGTCACTGCTTTTCTGTGAGCCCTAACTAACAGGCTGTTTCTGCTTTCTGTTATTGGTGTTATTTCATGGATATAAATTAAATACTAGTCAAAAGGGAATTGTGACTCTCATGAAGCAAAAGAAATCTGGCAGTTGAGGCATAAGGAATATTCTTTTTCTATGTCCAGTGTAAACAAAATGAAAATATCTTGGTGAGAAAGACTATGTGAGTTACATGCAAGAATAGTTAGTGTGTAGTAGTGGAGGCAGTGATCTGATATACAATGAAAAAATTAAGACTTCAGTGCCACACCTGGAAGAGGGAAAACAATGGTATTCCAGTGATCTCTAATTTTGCATGGTAGTTCTATCTTGGGTCCCAGACAATCTCCAGTGACTTTTTTTTTCCTTCAAAGCTGACACATTTCCCATGACACTTTTCTTTGAATCAGTTAATGCCATTTGATTAAAAAAACCCCAAATGCTTAACAGCAATATTCCAGAGTAGGTCCATTTCTAACAAGTATTGTGTAGCGCACATGCCTGAAATAATGGTGTCTGAATCTTTGCATATCACATGCTGCCATTATTTAAACAAAAGTTTAAGAAAGTGTATACACTCTTTAGACCTGGGTTGGAAACCTGGTTGAGATATGTTTCAGTTGCCACTGGGTTGTGAACAAAAGTAATTTAAATCTTTATGCCGATTACATCCACTATATGTTGGTTGCAGATTGTTAGCTTGCATTCATATCTTAAAATACAGATAATAGACCTTGATTTTTAAAGAGGGTATGGGGAGGGACCCATGGAGCTATAAAAAGAAATAAGCTAAAACTACCCTGGATTATTGTAGAATACTGTACTTGAAGGGGTGTGCCATCTGCTTAGCCTCAAAGCTGTAACTGATGAAAAGGATGTAAATCATCCTCATGTTCCTAGTATCAAAGTAATCCACCTAAAGGTAAACAACTCTGTGTGTTTAAAGTTAACAAATGTAGTTTTTTTGTCTAAGCATATTTTAAAATTATATATACTTAGAAGAATCTAAAGGAAAAGATTACTATCCAGCAACAAATTATTTACCATTGAACAGAGAAATTCAAATTCCAGCCTGTGAATGGTATGTTACTTTGTTATTATGTATTCATTGAAATATGCTACACCTGCCTCTGTGTGTCGCACCAGTTGAATGTTTTCTGACCTGCACTTGCCCCACATATGATTTGTTTTGTATTGATGGCAGTGGTAATCACTAAATAATGTTGTTATTGAAGAAGTAATCAAGATTTGCAGTTTCTTGTGTAACTAGCCTTTCACAATTGTGAGAAAATTTGCCCCTTTCCTCCCTTTTTCTTTGTAAAATTTTGAAATATGATGTTTCCCTGTGATGCAATGAGTATCTGGTTCTGTAAAGAAAAGGAGACATTCTGTGGAATTTTTTCTGCTTAAGAGATTATCTTAAAATGGATGTCTTGTCTCCTAAGTATAATTCATTATATTATTTTTTCCTGATGTATATTGCCTAAAACCCAGAATCCCAGATTTTTTCTGATTCCTGTAGGAATCAGTGGTGTTTACTTATAACCTTTTGTTTCTGTAAACATACATTTTGCAGCATTTTAATTTTTACTTAGATGCACAGATTTGACCTTGTGATTGGAATTCTTTTGCCCTATTAATTTTTATATAATCAGTTGTGTTCAGTTTTAAAATTAAAAATTGCATCTTTGAATACAATGCATTTATGTATACTCTTCCCTCCTTTTTTCCTGACTCCTTATTTTCTCAAGTACAAATCCATGAAAATGCATGATAACCAAAGACTCATTTACCCAGTAAGCAAACCCCTTCTATCTCTCTGAGATCCTCGTCAACAGCTGATTATATTACAGTGAAAAGGGCCAGTAATGCAAACACCTACTTAATCTACTTCATGCAGTGTAAATGCTTTGTAGGAGCTCTAAGTGTTACCTGGCCTCCATCAAGGCAGAAGGAGGTAACCAAGACGCTTCCTGTCTTCAGTAATTAGCAATGGCCTTTGTCCCATGTTCTGAGATGTTCCCTTAGCTTAAGGTTTGCCTTGTCTGCTTTAAACCTGCAAATGACTGTGCTGGCCCATTCTGCTGCAGCTCTCATGTCTTAGATGCCGTGTACCAATAAATGCTTTGCATGCAGGGAAGAGAATGGGATAATCTGGCACTGAGGCCATGATTATTTTAGTGGTTTGTTAAAGAAGGAGGTAATTTTTCATGGATTTGTGTTCCTAATCCTTCTAAGCAATTTCAAGCATTAATTACAAAAGTACCTATGTGTATGGAAGCTGAATTCCTGCTGCTCTCCATACACCTTGCAAAACAGAGGTGACTTTTTTTCCATTTCTTGTCACATCTTGTGATTTCCTGCTGATTTCAACAGATTGAAAAGGGGGAGGCTAATTAAGCATAGGTTTTGTCTTCTAATTTCTAACAGGGCTTCTTGAGTGCCAGAATGCTTGTTACTTGAACACCCATTCCCTGCATTGATTTAGAAAAACTTAAAAGGAACTAAGGCTATTTCCTTCCTCGACATTGCCTTTCCCTGAAACCTGACATGTACATTGAGAAAAACTGCTAGCAGCCTATGCAGTAATCCTTCAGCACTTGTTGCCAAAGACTCCTGGTGTTGAATCTTGCCTTTTACTCTTAGGGCAGTGGGAATGAAAATGGTCAGCATTAATCTTTTGACTTTTAGTATAGTTGTGACTGCCAACCATAGTATAGGAAACCTCATGTTGATTTACTGTTTTGCATATTTCTTGCTTCCCTTAAACCTTGACATAAGAGTTCTGATTTACAGTGTCTCTATCTTGATTTGTGGGGTGAGAAAGATGAATTGATGTAGTTGCACTGTCTATAGCAGAAAATTATATGCACCACCAGTTGGTTTTTTCTCTCTGTTTTTAAAAACATCAAAATAACCTTTGCTCAAAGCGATCATAAATCCATAGTAATGAGACTTTTTCCTAAACATCTGGAGTGGCAAACTCTTATTCTGATAATTTCTTTCCTGTTACAAGTACTCTTTTAGTGCTGCCCCAGCAGCCTTGAAATTCAGCTGTGCTTTACCTTGTCTGTAGCATTCTCCATCACATGCTCAGTCAGTGTTTTCTGAACCTTGAGAGCAATCTGTTCAACTGCTGAATGACTGGCTTTTCCTTACAATTACCAAGGAATAGAGGGCATTTTAGTTTTCCTTGCTTGTAGAATAAAAACCTAACAAGAGAATGTGCTGAAATGTTAAAGTATCTGTTTATTGCCACATCATCTAAAATTAGGAAGACAACTGCCAGTTGTCTGGCATTCATCCCTGTGATGAATAAATAAGACCACAGTGCACCTGTATACATGGCTAGGTGGCTCATAGCAAACAGAGATTTAAAACCTCTTTGCTCAGCTGTAAATTGAACTGATATCCATCTCACAGCTGCTGTCCATTGGCATATTTTTGGTCAAATTCTTGGTCTCTTCTGAGGTACTTAAATTCAGGAATACACAAATGTGTTGCATGCAGGACAGGGACTCCAGAGCTTTCTGCCACACATCTTGATTTGACAGTACTGGTTGCCTTTCAGGAGACAGACCTGTTAAAGAATAAATCAAGAAATGGATGTACACATTCATAATTAATTACAGGAACATTGCAACTAAGAGCCACAATTTTCCCTATGAATGCATTTCTTGAGATTTTGTGAGTTTGGAGCTTTAGGGATTTTTGTATGATTGGGGAGTTCTAGAGGCCTTTCCTTCAAGTGTATTTTCTGTTGTTTAATAAAGACTTTTCAATGATATCTTCAAAGTATTTACAGGGTCTGTCTCTTCAGCTGTCTATTTTCAGGAAATCAATAGAGACTTAATTTCTTTAATATCTCTGTTCTTCTGCACAAAATTGGGCAGTGGATTCAAATCTCCTCTTATGGTATAGTCAGAGATTCATGTAGGTTGTATATTAGTACATTTTTTTTAATAACCAGGCTAAAGAACTACTGTTGCTAACTAGTGATGTGATCCTTGGTTTTATCAGCTGAACAGTCATGAGAGGATGAACCAAGATAGTTCCTCTGTTTTGAGACTTACAGCAAGAATCTCCTTGAATCTAAGAAAGGATGCGGAGTAAGTTAAAGCTGTGGAAATCTAGGCAAAGACAGAAAATACAACATTAGCAGAAATTACAGCTGCTTTTTTTGTCCGAATACCTCTTTGTACATCCTTTCCTACAGCAGCATCAACCTTGTATTAAGACACAACTACTTTAATGAGCTATATTATGTTGTGGAAATACCTGATTTGTTGTGCTTGGTGAGAGACACTTGAGTTATGTCCAACTACCTCTTTCTAAAATCTGCAAGATCGCGCTGTTCAGAGAGTCCCAAGGGCTACATGGCCTCTAGTTCAGATCACTTAATTAGCCGTAGGCTTTCTCTTTGAAACTTGCTTATTCTGATTTATTTTGGTCCTCTTAATAGAGTTTAGGCTCCAAAGCTAGCATTTCTATCAGCCTGAATTATTTGCTGTCATGAGTGAGATGCAAACCATTGGGAGAAAAAAAAATTCTTGAATCTGAGTTATGAGTCTTTAGATTGTGTAGGGTAGACTTGCATAATGAAAGCTGAAAAAAAGTATTCCTCTGATTCCACAAGTTAAAGAGAAGCCTTTTATATTACAGAAGTAATGAAATAGTCTTGAGGGCTGATAGAAATAAGAATGCATGTATCTTTTCTATCAAGCAATTCATGGAGATGGGACCAGAAGGAAAGAAAAAAAAAAACTCTGAAGATGAAATTGAAGTATTTCCCTAAATAATGAAATTCTGAGAACACCAGGGAGATAATATGCCACTATTTAAAGGCAATATTACCTTTATTACCTATTCAAGAGTTTAGTAGAACTGTTTAGGTCCCCATAAAACATACTGGACATTATGTTGATGCAGGGCAAAAAGGAAAATTCCTATGATGGGATACAACAAGAAAAAAAAGTATTGCTAATGAGTTTAGGATTATGGAAAGCATATGTTGGTAATACTGGCTTGAAATGTTACTCCTGAGGTGATTGCATGTTCAGTTAATAAAGTACAACTGATACAATAACATCTGGATATATCTCACTGAGCTGTTTGGTTTAACACCCTGTGAATTCTTGATTAATACAATACAGCAATATGAAACAAACTGGGAATGCCTTTAATAGATGAAACTAGATGAAATTCTGTATCATGTTAAATGATTCTGCTCCTGCTGGGATTCAGGAGAGATACAGAATTCCATGGAGCACGAAATGGAAAAACACTGTTAAACCTTTCAAGTGGTGTTGGAAAGATGGCTAGTCACAGTGGTCTGTGCCAGCCACAGGTGTCAAATGTAATGTCATAAAACCAGCAGTAAAGAATGTTGACCATACTGAAAAGGGACCACTGGACTGAGAAGCAGCTATTGGAAAAAGATTTGTGTCATGATTTTAATTGCATGTGAGGTTACAGTGGGACACTGTGGTCAGGAGGGCTAATGCAACTCTCAAATATCTGAGAAGAACATATGAAGAGAGACTGTGAAGAATTAGCTTTGCATCAGAAGTAGATGCGGCCACAGATAGAATACTCTGTTTAATTCTGCTGTCCACAGTCAAGAAAGGTGTTGAAAAAATGGAGAAGGCTCTGTCTGGGAAGAGGCCCTCAGATGATTAACAGTTTAAAAACCATGCCTTCAAACAGCTTGACTTTAGTTTATCAAACAGATTTACAGAGAGATGTGTTGACAGTGTGCAGGGAACCTCTGCAGGGAACAGAAACATGATACTGAAGAACTTGAGTCTAGCAGACAAAAGCATGTCAGGATGTAATGGCAGGAAGTTGGATCCAGACAAATTCTGAATGGTAATGAAATGTGCATGTTTAGGAAGTACATTTAGTAAAGGGCAATGACCTGCTGAAGGAACAAGGGTAGCAAACAACAAAGAGGTTTTTTTCAGAGTCTGTTTTTAAAATTAGGATTGATATTTGGAAAAAAAAAGGCTGAAGGTAACCACACTTTGTGTGGGCTCTAAGAGTTTCATATAGGGAAAATCCATTGCTTTTGCTATGTGAGAAGATGCATTAGAGAGTCATAATTGTGACACTTAACAATCTGGGTAGACATACTTGCTATGTGTGAAGGTGCAGCAACAAAGAAAAGTATTTCTTCTGCTCTTTCAGGCAGTAACACTGTAAGAAAGCATGAGAAAAAATTGCCATGAAGAAAGGAGTAAACAATGCTTTTTCTTAATTTGTATAGGAATGATTTAAAAGTAAGTATTTTAATTGTAAGTGGTTTTTTATAGATGAACTTCAGAGGGTTTTGCTTGCTTGTTTCTGTTAAACTGCCATTATCTGATTTTCATTTTTGTGCTTTTATGCAACAAGATGTGGAAATCTTTGTGTTTTCGTAGCTTCTCTGGGCACACATCTGCTGCAGTGGTGCATTGTTTTCCTGTTCCTTTGAAATTCTATCCGTTTCTTGTCTGTTACAGAAAGTACCTCAGTGTATATATCATCAGGGGAAAAAAAAGAAAAAGCCTTCTTAAAGTTATAAAGATTTTGCTTCTTCCTTTGCCTCTTGGATTGAGTTTGTCAGTCAAAAAAGGTGATGGTTGTTTCACTCCTGACACAAGTATATGCGTAAAAATCATGAGTGGGGTAAGAGCATCCTAATATTTTGACATATAAATGAAGTGTAGAGTTTAGCAGTGAAAGCTGAAATGAAAGCATATTGTATCTGAAGGCAAATGCTTCAGGGTGAATGTCTATGCTTGAAAATTACTGAATTGACAAAAAAAGGCAAACAAAAAACCCCTACCAAAACAAATCCCAGCTGTTCCACTTGATGGCTCATAAAATCTGAATAAAGTTCTTCAAGAGCTTTTTTATAGGAAGATAATACTTTTTGTATGCATAGTTATGGTAGCATCTGGTTCCCATCTTTGGGAATTCAGAGACTCCACAGGCACCAATGTGCTGTCTGCTGCAGAGAAGCTCTACAACACAGATAAATGCTGCAGACAAGTGTGCAGTATGTAATGTGATGTAATTGTCTGCAAGCTGGAGAGATGTTGGGGAGGAGGCAAAACCTGAATCAGTAAATTTTGATTGACATAAGACCTAGGAGCAGCCCTGGCATAAAATTTCCTTTGTTGACCTGTGAAGAGGGGACTGATAAGCTGGCAACACCTGAGTCAATAAGATTAATCAGTCAAAGAAGGTAAGCTAGGCATACCAAAGGAACGAAGGGCTGGACAGTTTTCACAAAAGCTGTGTCCTTCACAGAGGATTCAAACAGGAGTATCAGTAAACTAATTGTCCACAAAGATGAGCAGGAAATACAAAGGGCCTTTTATGAATAATCTTACTGAATTTAGTATCAATGAGAAAGGAAATCAGCATTTGTCTCAGGTATTTCTGGCTCATCACATTTGTCCTTTTAAAGCTGCCTTCTTTCTAAAAACAGGACCTGTGTTTAAGTAGTAATCACACTATTCACATTATGTGAAATTGTAAGAGCAAATAATTAAATAAGAGTTTATACATATTGTTGATGTCTAGTATCACAGAAAGCAGAGTCTTCAGGTTATCTTGAACATGGGCACAGACACAGCACTAAGTTTTTTATTTATATTGTGCTCAGCACATTGTTTTCACTTAATGATTAGTGGGAATGTGAAAATAGAGAGAACATGTAACAAATTTTCTTCTCTTATGGCTGGTGATGGACTCAACCTCAAGGAGAGTGAAACCCAGTATGCCTTTGAGTACAACTCTGTGCTTGAATGAAGCTTACCTTCATGATAAGACACACACACACACACATATATATATACATGGAAAAAGTGATAACACATATATGTTGTGCCTCAGGTAACCACACGATATTGTATGAATGTACTGGAGCTGTATAGTGACCAAGAGATTTGAGATTTTTGCACTTCTTCAGGAAACTGAAGAACTGGGTTCTTGGCATCCCCGAACCGGAAATGAGCAAAAAACGACAGCTCATGCAACTCAAAAGAATGTCTTTAAATACTATGCAGGGGTGGAATAGGCGCTTTCTCTTGTATTAATGATAGTGTCAGGTGAGAATGCTTCACTGTGGAGGGAGGAGTGCAGGATCCACAGGGCCACTGGCAGTGAGTGAGAGGAAATGAGCCCTTCCTTAGATGTGGAGAGCAGGGTTCAGCAGGTGCTGTAGCTTCAATTCTCTTCTTCCAGCAGCCACATCTAAAAGAAAAGAGAGGTGCTGGCCCTAACTGGTGACTTTGTGACTAAGCTCAGAAAGAAATTTGTGGCTGTGACTCCCTTTCCCACACAGGTGCCTAGTTTTGAGCTACAAAAGAGCTGTGGTCTAGGAAAAAGACATAATTTCAGAAATGTCTGTCTTCAGTGCTGCCTGTGGGCCAGTTTATATGTTTGCAGCACAGGAAGCTGGGCCGGCATTAAGCCAAGTGCCTTAATCTTCTCTGTGTATAGAAATTAGGTACCTAACTGAGGTTTTAACTCTCCCATTAATAGAGTTGCTAAGAAATTGCCATGCATAAGGATGGCAACTTCACCTAGGCTGAAGTTTACACCTGGATATGAAGAGTATGTACAGACTGAAAGTTTCAGATCTAGCTTGCCCTAAAAATGACAAGTACCTTGTGTATGCAAAACAGCGTGCTCCTAAAAGAAAGAATTCAAGATTGCTGAAGAGGTCAGGTTTCCAAGAGCAGTGAGATGAGAAAAATTCAGAACCATTTTCAAAAACAATTGAAGTGCTTTTGAGCTTAAGTTACAGTGACTACCACTGGAATCCAGACACCTGCAGACATAAGTAACTTCTGAAATGGTACCTGTGAAGCAATCACAGCTTTTTCAGTACTTTCAGGAGACAGCTCTTATAGATATGTTCTGATTCAGATTTATCTCTGGTTTTGCCATAAAGCACTATTCTTGTATTTTGGAAATTATGTTTATATTTAATTCCAAACAAATCACTACACTTAAACCCCAAACACATTATATATTATGTTAGCTCCAAGGGACAAAATCCTAAATGGAAACAGATCCTTTTCTTTTTCTTCATGCCAGCTCTTTGTTTAGCAGTATGGCAATTGCACATACATATTCCAGATGTTCATGGAAACAAAATTCCTCTTTAATTTACAGCAGAATCTGGTTTTATCTCTTGCTGGCTTTGTATTTGTCAAACAAACAAATGTTTAAAGCCTTATATGAAAATATCTATAGCAGTATTTTGCATGCTTCTTAAAAGGTTTGTAAAATCACAGAAAAATTCTGATTGGAAGACATACCTGGAGGTCATCTTGTCCTCCCTGCTCAGAGCAGGTACAGTTACATCAGGTTGCTCAGGGCTGTGTTTCACGGAGCTTTCTATCTCTGGATGGACTTTCTAATATTCTGAGGCCAGGTTCCAGTGGTTGGCTCTGCTTGTGGTGGAAAAAGGCGCTCTTTATGTATAATTTGATTTTCCCATGTTGCAATTTGTGTCTTTTGGCTTCCATTCTGTCCTTTTGCACCTCTAAGAGGGATTCTGGCCCTATCTTCTCTAAATCCTCTCCTCAGCTGTAGACAACACCGAGAGATCCTCTTTACCTACTCAAGATTGAGTAAGTCCTGTTGTTGTGACATCTCTTCCCACCTTGCATGCTCAAGCTCCTCACCATCCTGGATGTTCATTTTAGTAAACAGAGAGATCATTGTCTTGTTGGATAGAATATCATGAAAGTGTGCCTTCAGCAAGGTATGGTTCTAGATATATCAACTGCTTATATGGAAGCTCCATATGCTTTGCAGTTTAGCTTGTGCTGGGACTGGACTTTAAAATCATGCTCCAAATCTGGATTTTGAAATTCAGGTTTTAATCTCTGACCCTGGCTTTATTTTCCATTGCTTTTACCTGAGCAATACAGTTAGGAGAGACTGAACTTACTAAATATTTGGTAAAAAGATGTGTAATTTCAGATGTAGCTATTTCTATAGCTAGTGTTGTATTTGCTCTTTTAGTAGTGGATATGGGCAATACTGTGGAACACCCATGGCAGATCACTCATATTTGCTTTGCAAAGTCCTTGGCTGGAAGTCAAACAGCTCTGACAGCTGAGCCTCTGTTTCACATGCTCAGGAAGTATTAAATATTGATGTTTCTTGGAAAAAGCCATCATTGCAGATTGAGCCGATTTGGGCACCACATGACTGCGTGTGTCGGCCGCAGAAGGATTTTTCCCGGGAGAGCTTTTCCAAGCAGGCTGCTGCCATGGGCTACGGGGGATGAAGGTTCAGATAATGCCAGGTCTTGTCAGGTGCTGCCAGGGGTGGGTGACAGGAGTGGGTGCCCAGGGCCAGTCCCAGAGCCCAGCAGGAGCAGCCCTGGGTATTGGGCTCCTCCCTGGGCTCAGCCTGAGGCCAGGCAGGGTGGTGGGCTCGGCTCAGCGGGACCCACGGCAGGGCAGGGCTGTGGGGAGCTGGAATTGCCATGGGTGTGGGGCTGGAAAGGGCTGCAGAACGCCAGTGCAGGCTGTGCAAAGGCTTCTCCCCTGTGAGCTGGCTCATGGGGCCTCGGTGCTGGCGGAGCTAAAGTTTAGCAAAGCCTAGGATTAGGATTAGGATTAGTAGGTGTAAGCCTAGAGCTGCATCTGTCATGGGGCTGCAAAGAGGCTGCAAAAGCATGGAGCAGTCTGCACAAGGATTTCTCCCTCAGTGATTTGTAGAGAAATTTGGCTGAGGATCATGTTAATACAGGGGATGAGAGGAATTTCTGCATTGCCTGCAAAACTCACTGCACCTACCAGGTTCTCTAAGCAATCTTGTGTTCATAGCTCCTGGGAAACACACTGGTATGTAGACCTGTCTGAACTGTAATTTTTTGCTGGACTGCTCAGTTTGTTCAGCACTCTTTATTTTTTATACTGGAGCTAGTATATTTTCAAATTTTTTTGACATCCACTGTGGAGGGTCATCAGAAATGAATACAGGTGTGACACTCATCTCCCTGGACCTTATCATGTTGACAACTAACTAGCACTGCTTTTTTTTATTACTGCTTCTAAGCTACTAGTAAAAGGAGGAATAGAGAAGAGACATTCAGCCCAGGCACAATTCATTTTGCATACAAACCACAGAAAAACAGCAGCATATTTTTTGAGTTGAGCGCTAACTGTTTGTGTCTGTTTGTAAACAGAAAATTCCCTTCACACTCATTTATTTGAAGACACAAAGATGGTACTGGAACATGCAAATACATATTTGTCTATAAATTATCTTCAGGCTTTTCCTCCTAAGTATGGGTATCAGAATAGGAGTTTAACTTGCCTGATCAGGCTCTCTTGCCTAGTTGGATCTGCTGAACTTTAGTCAACATCTGCCATGGTAAGCACAGGAAAGAAAGAAAGTTCAAAGTGTACAGTGCTCACAGAATGTCTCTGTTCATTCTCAGTTCTCTTCTTCCTCACTTTCTTCAGGACAAATCATGTTTGTGCTCACCTTTGCCTTGATGCAGGACATCTGCATCTCTCTCATATACTGTGAGGTTTTACACTCTTCTTTTCCATCTTCTCCTCACCCACTTCTGCAAGGAGCTCTCTGCTCTGCCAAGTGGGTCTGAGTTGCTGTGTCAGGACTGAACAGGGAGCTTAAAGGTAGATGGTGTTTGGTTTTGACCTGCAGCTTCTACAACTGAGTCCTTTACTGTGTCTTTCAAACTCCTTTACTATTTTGAAAGCATACTGTTGCCCATGGTGGTCCAGTTATGCACTTGGCAAAACAGCAGCATATCAAAATTAATAAAGATTAATTAATAAAGAATTAAAAGAAGGCAATGTAATTAATGCCAATCAGCATGAACCTGTGGAAAACAGCACTTGTCAAAATGACTTGTAATCTCATCAAAAAGAAATATCAAGTAGAGTTGATTAAATATAATTGCATTGATGAGAAATTGGTAGTTGATGACTTAAGTCTACTGGGTGTGTAAAGACAGGCAAAGGCTAGGGGATAAAGAAAGGCTGAGAGTTGAAATAAGGTCTTTTCTCTGAAGACAGTTAACCATTACAGATTAAAGACTGGTAAAAGCTAATTAATGGTGATTTCTATAAACATGCAATGCAGATCTGTGGCCTGTTATATAAGAGAGCAACCATGGTGACCAACTGCACAAAAAAAAAGAGAAAAAATTACATAGCCACATATTTGGTTGCTGCTACTTTTTATTTACATGACATAGTACCTTCTACCACTAATGCACCATTTAAGTCTGTGGAAAGACATTGGTCAGAGTATGACATGGTGTTCAAGCTTCATCTTTTTGAGAACTGGTACATGAAGTGTTTTGCCTTAGTTTAAACTTGAGTGAAATTGAGCTGGGAGTATCATGGAGGTTCCTTTAGAACACAGTTCCTTCCCATGCCCTTATTCTAGGGTTTAGAATAAGGGCATAGGGTTCTATGGTTCATAACAGCATTCTAGGGTTCAAATTTTAGGGTTTGTAATTTCCTTCTGACTAGTTTCCTACATCATGTTTTAGTATCCCTTAATCATCTCACTTGCACCAAGGGAAAAAGTAGCTTTTGAAATAATCCCTTTCTTCCACCTTCTTATCCAGTCCTTGCCTACCTAGTGTGGTGCAAAAGGGTCAGTTCTGATGAATTGTTTTTAAACTTAAATCCCTTTCTCAACAGAACTAGTGTCCTGAACAGAACCTTGTCTTTGCGTTAGTGTGAAGCCAATTAGAAGACCTGCCAAGAACAAACAGGATAATTGGTCTGCACAAATTGCAGACTGTCTTAGTGAGGCAAGAGGAATCTGAAACACAAGCTGTAATGTTTAAATATACCTAGTGATAACCTTGCTTTGTTGTTTTGTTCTGTGTGATTGCCTTCTACTAAAGGCTTCTGAGGAAGAGGAATAAGCAAGGTATGATCTTGGCTGTGCTTTCAGTCTTTTGGCAAGCTCAGTACACCAGTGACACACCACTGAGGATGGTGGGTGTTAATGGTTTTTTTCCCCCCACTGTGATAATATGTATACCTTGTACTTATCTGTAATATGAGCAGCCTCATTCAAATGTTCAGAGAGAAAAAATATTTGCCTGTTAAACATTTTGTCAGTTTTTGAAGCTAGAAATAATGCAAAGCCTTTCTTTATTTCTGGTTTTAATAAATCTGACAGACTGAAGGCTCTCAAAAGTATTAAGCCTATGTTTAACAAGGCTCTTCTGCTCCTCTCACATTTCCTCATGTTGTCCCCCTCTTTGTCTCCCCCTGGTTCATACCAGCATTATCCAGTCATCACGCATTATTTGTGACAGTACATGGATAAATATTGGAGAGTAATCCAGTTCCCACTGAGACCAATATAAGTGCTTAATATGATGGAGGCTGGGTCAGGTTCTTTGTAAGGTGTCTGGTAACTGTTGGGTGATATTTATCACTTTTGAAGTGACATCAACAGATACTGCACTTTGGGAAAGATAACCTTAGCTCATGTCTTCATCTTTCTGGACTAAGTTTATTTGTGGAGAAAGAAGGCTTTAGCTCTACAGAAACTTTTTAAAACAGCACTCTGTAAGGCAGAGTTGATAATTAACTTGATTCCAGACAAGGTAGTTTAGATAATAAAATCAGAAGAGCTCATACTCATTAACTCTATATTCCTATTAAAATGAAATTTATTTTCTCCCTCTGTTTTTCTTTTTGGCATTTGGATTATAAATTCTACACAATGTCATGGACCACTGGACAGTCATCTGAGTGCAGCTTGCTCTGAATAAATGATGCTGAACGGCATTAGGCAAGTCTTGTTCCTCTACAGAGATAATTTTTAATTTAAATTTTGTTTGAACTAAAAACCAGGAAAGGAACTAATTAAAATTATTAACAGGTATATTATTTATTTATTTCAGTTGGCATAATCTGTCAGTTAGAAAGCGAAAAAAATCTATCTGCCCCAGAATGTTCTGGCACCATTTGTACTGAAAGCCTTTGTGCTATGATCTTGATTGACATCTGGAGGGGGAAGGAGTTACCTAATCAGTAGTATCAAATCAATACTTTTTGCACAATGGCATTCTGAATAGCATTAGGGGAGCTCCTTTCTCTGTTAAATAAATGTTAGCTCAGTGTTTTCTTAATGCATGATTTTCATCGCATATATTTAATGCTGTTGACACACTTCTCTTTGCTGTTCTGCTCCTCCTAAGTGTCCCTGAACCAGTGGCCATGGAAACTCTTACCTGCTGTACCTTCGGTTACCTCCAGCACTGCCTTCCTAGGGCTGCTTGCTAATGAGCATCATTTGCTGCTTCATTTGTACAAGGTCATTCTTAATTTCCTTCTGGCTTCAATGCCAGCTCAGCATTGAAGAATCTCAGCATTAACATCCCTTGGGTGGTTTTTTTTTCGGTCTAGGAGAAAAAAAAAAGGAATAAATACATATTTAAATATAAATAGTACTTTGTTTAGCATTTAGCTGATGTGTGATCTTGGCAGTTTGTTATTTATTTATTCATCCTGTAATTATTGAAATATGAAATTTTACCAATTTGTGGCTCCTGCACTACATGTCTGGGTTCTTCCTGTATACATTCTAGTTCTGCAGACAAGATCTTAAAAATACTATGGATTTATTACCGTCTTTCTGCCTGTGGGCTGGTGTATGGTGTACAGTATTATTTGCATATGATTATATAGTTCTGCCCTCGTTGTTAATACATTAATTGTGTGTCATTGTTCTGCTGACTGACAGAGCCTTATCTGGCTTCAGCTCTTTCTGAGGGCTGACTAGGCAGCCCTGTCTGTATCAGCCTGGCTTTCACAGAGCCTCCCCTGCAGTGGTGAAGGGACTGAGTTAGCAGCAAGAAACCATGGGCAGAATTGCTGAACAGTTGAACTTGGTTTGCTTTTCAGAAGTGTGCTATCTTGGAATTAAGACTGAAAATACTAAGTCCCATTTAAAGGCCCATTAGCAATATGGAACCTATAAAGCCACATAAGAGAGAGGTTTTTTTGGCCCAAACACGCCAGTTTTCTTTCCTCAGGAAGCACAGAGCTGTGTGCACACCTGTTGCACAAAAGCAGGAGGCACAAGGCTGCTCACGTACCCCAGAGCACCCTTTGGCACTGAAAAAAATGAGTCACAAATGGCACAGTTTTCTTTCAGCTTGAGCCGTGTTGGTTAGCAGTGGGAGAATAATAATCTTGTGAATTTCAAAGCAAAGGTAATTTGCTCATGGTAGGTGGAGGACAGTTAAAAAGCTGCCTCTTTTACCAGCATTTCAGAGTGAAAACTGCTGGAGGGTTCAGGGTTTACCCATCTGGATGATATGCAAAGGAATTAAATGGTGCTTATAATACCTTGCTTAACTTGTCCATTTGTTGTGTAGAATATTTGTTTGAAGGTTATTTACTGGGCTTCCTTCTCCAGTCACTTCAGTGCCAGCTCAAAAATTACTTATACTTACTACTTAAGGGTAGTAAGAAACTGCTTTAGGAAATTCAGTTCCTAAACAGTATTGCAAGTAGTTGAGTAAGACTTGCTGAATCATCTAGTTGTGACAGGATCATGGAACTAATTAGTAATTCTGTCACAAATGACACAACAGCTGGAGAAAGCACTGAGAAACTGGTTTCAGGTTAAATATTTCTTATCCCTAAACATGAAGTTTTATGAGGTGATCAGGCTCAGTGGTCACTGCTTTGTGAGAAGTAGAAATGGTGTTTCTGAAGCAAAGAGAAAGGCAAATGAAGGGTAATATTAACACTTGTTTTTATTGGATCTAAAGGGAAAACTGCAATTATACCTTAAACCCCAAAAATTTTCAATTTAATTAGTAACAGAAACACATTCATGCCTCTTGGCATGTACCATGGTGGCGTGTATGCTGTGTGCATTCATTGTAATGTTTAGTCAGGGATGTTGCATTTTACAGCTAAACAAACTGTGTATTAGAGAGTGAAACTTGACTAGTTTTTGAAGTTACTGCAGAAAAAGGCCCAATACCCTTGACAAAGAGATGGACACATTTCAATGTATGCATAATGTCTGTTAAAAAAAACAAACCACAAAGCAAACAACCTATGAAAAACATGTCATATTTGTAAGGATGGGCAGTATCTGGAGCAAAATGTCTGAAGTATAATCGGAGTTTTAAAGAACAGGCATGAAATGTGCTGCTACTTTTATCCTGTTTTCGGTCCTTAGATGGTGATGGAATACTTCCACAATGTGCCAGTGCTGGCACACCACCCCATTCCAATCACCATAAAAATAATCAAAAGAAGCATTTGACTCCTTGTCAAGTAATGGTTTGGAAAAATCTTTCAGAAGACCTTTCAGTGATCCAGAAGAAGCCATTAAGGATACTAGCCATTAAGGATAGTAAGAAAGGATATAAAACATTGAAAGGTCTCTAACTGTTTTTCCTGAGATCTTCTCCTTTCCTTGCAAATCTTTTAAAGTTAGCTGCTTATCCTCCTACTCATAAGACACAGTCCACCAAGCTGCTGCGCTTGTTCACAGGATTATATTAGGATCTTGCTTAGGCACCTACTGCCATTTGTTTCTAGCTCTCTCTGTAGATCAAAGTCTTTCATACATTGACTTCCACTGCATTTCTGAAGGAAGGAACCTGCATCTGAAGAGACTGGCATTTCTTCAGTAGGTAGCTCTTCTTTTCTCTTGTTTTACTAAAGAGCCTGATGGTCTTTCTAAAAGTACCTTTGGTGTTTTCCTCACTAGCTTCTTGCACCTTACTGCTTCTCCTGATTTAGTTATGTAGGGTCAGATTAGTTGCTGTCTTGATCTACCTCTAGTGTAAAGCTGATATACATAAAAAGAACAATGATCTGTCTCCCTTGTTCTTTGCAGGACAGCTATGGAAAGATTCCTGTATTAGTGCGCTCTGTAAAAAAGAAAAACTGACTTTAAAGACTGAGTAGAGGGCTCTTGATAGCTTGGAGAGTTTAAACTCTTGTATTGTCCTAATTTTCAGTACTTTAACCAGATAACTCAACAAATTTTAATGCAATGTATTTTAAAAAATAAATGAAATATGTAGTATTACATATTTAGTACCTCTCTCAATGACAGCTGTTCAGCTTAAGGCAATTGAACAGTGACAACAAATAATTCTATCAGCCTGCTGCAAGGTGGTGCCATTAGATCTTTGTTGCTGGAACTGTACATGAGCTAAAGCATTTGAATTTCTATGTGAGCTCATGCCTTTAGTCCCCATTGAACAGACAGGGATATGTCTGCACTGCCTTTGTGTGTATCATATCTTGTGGCTCTCAAATGTTGCACTGGAGAATCTGTGTTTGTGGCGTTCCCACTCTTGAAATAGCATAAGCATGTATCAAAGGTATAGGAATTAAAATCCTTTGCTTTTATTATACTTTTTTTTTGTGACTCAGACTCTGCATGCATCAGGCACTCTGTATTTCATATACCTCAGTCTACTGAAGCATGGACTTTAAATCAAGCACTTGTTGGAGTTTGTAGTTGGACTTTAAAATGTTGAATGTGCGCCTCAGTTATTTCTGAACCCGGATCTTGCAGTATGAAAAGTGGTTTTTTTGGGTAGGGAGGGGAGCACCAAGTAAGCGCATCAAACAATGGATTCACAAATACTTAGTTTTGTTTTGGTAAACTTGTTTCAAGGCCACCCAGAACCAAGTGAAAAACAGCAGGTAGAAAGTGCATATCTTTGAAATTTTGTCAAGCCATTCTGCCATTTCATGTTTGTTTAAGCTGTGTGAAGAGCTAATTTGGCTTTATAGACTATTTTAATTAGATTGAGTATAATCTGTGCTCCCAGCATTCACAGAAATGCCAGCATGAACTCTCAAGATAGTGATTAAGCTAGGTCAAGAGAATTTCTTGTATGCTTTCCTCCCCATTAGAACAAATTTTACTGCTGAGTAAAGGGGAAATACGCAGACAATGTAGAACCATGACTTTAACATTTGAAAATTACAGAAAGAAGTAAATATGGAGGCGAAACTGCAAATTACATCATAGAACAAAATAACTTGATGAGCTGACTCAAACTTTTGCATTGTTCACCCGTTCTCAGTCAGGACTGCAG
Organism: Emberiza elegans; assembly: GCA_024865655.1. Taxonomy (NCBI): domain Eukaryota; kingdom Metazoa; phylum Chordata; class Aves; order Passeriformes; family Fringillidae; genus Emberiza; species Emberiza elegans. The sequence goes on along the minus strand of JALJVW010002597.1, from coordinate 17,100,499 downwards.
GCTGTCCAGGTTGTACACAATCACAGGAGAAACCGGATATGTACCAAAGCCCAGGAGTTTTTGGTTTGTTGGCATGGCCTCTACAGTGCCACCACAGGAGGCAGCAGGAGGGATACGGGGTAAAAGGATGCTGATGAATCAGCAACACAATTCTTGCGGAATGAGGAATCATCTGTGAAGCTTTTCTGGGGGAAAAAAAAGAGGCTGATAAAACCAATACCACCTTGGGTATTTACTGACATAATGAATTTTCATGCCATTTTGTTTTTTCTTTGGTGTCTGTCATGGTCTGCTGCTGTCCCAGTAGGGGTATTTAACAAGTCCTAGAAAAAGAGAACTGTGTTTGTGGAAGCTGCTGTGCACATTTGGTAGGATGTTAGGATGGAGAGGCAGAACAATCAGCTTGTTGACACACAGCATTAGGCAAAAACAAAGTGAAGATAAATATATTTTTTCTTTTTGAAACAGTGTGAATCTTTTTACTGGCAAGCTCAGCCCTAAATGCCTTTCCTTTTACTTCCAGGATGTCTGCTTTTGACCATGAAGCTTCAGAACAATCTCTGTAGTTCACTGTAAGACACAGTGTCTGCAGAGTCAGGGCTAAGAAACTGGTAATCCTCCCTGAATTGCAGTCCTACTGTGTTTGTGGTTAGCACAGCGCCCTTGCTTTACATTTTTTCCTTTGTAATATATGCTCCACTGGATTTTGAAAAAATGTTATAAAAGCTTTGAAGATGGATAACACAATTTCTTTTCCACGACACCAGGAGCCTGCATTGTGGATGCAAGAGGTAGTGGAGTATTTCAGCAGGAAACATGTTTAGTGGATAAATGGACAGGAGATCTGTTCAAGTGTATTTCTAAGAGCTGTCCAGAAGAAGGAGCTTGATAATGCTGTAGTACTGAGACTGTTATCAATACCCTACAGGGCCCTCTAGTTCTGGTTGTTCGTAGTGGGTGTTTCACTCAGAAGCCTCGTAATAGGACAGTTGTTCTGAGTAAGACTATGAGGAAGTGCTGCCACACAGGTTTTATGGTGCTCAGCCTTGAGTGCTCAGCAGAGAGCCTGTGTGGGCTAGGCCAGAAACTCACGGAGAGGTTGCTGAAGGTTGGGCTGGCAGTTTCAAGCCCCAGAACCAAAACTATCAGATGCAATTTCTTCCAATTACACAGCTATATGGTAATTTTAGTCACAATTTATTTAAAACATAACTTAAAGACTGCAGTTTGATTTGTAAAGTCAGAAACTAAAATGAAAATTCTTGATCATTTTGTCAAATTACACGAACACGTCAATTATTAATGCACACGGAACAGAGATGTAGACATAGAAAAATATACTTGTACACTAACTGAATTATTCCCTTCTGAGTTCTTTTTGGTGGGAAATTATACAAGATTGGAATGAAGTCTTGGAGTGGAAATCAAAGAAATGTCGCCCTGTATGATTTGGTACAATGGCATGAAGGGAGCCTGAAGGTGTCTCAATTTATCATTTGCAAGACAAGCACCTTGCATTTGAAATGAAGCAGGAAAGCCTTCAGAAATGTTCTTTCAACAGCTCCATTTCAGCATTTGTAATTTTCATAGTGTACTTGAATTCCTTTAAAATATCCTTTGGTTGCATTGACTCACAGCTGGTCAAACCTACTTTTCCAACTAAAAAATGAAACTGAAAATCCCCTTCCCTGTTCTCTTCAACTTTCTACCTAATAAAAACCACTGACCAAAAATTTTCATTCTTCCTTAAGAGCTTTCTCTGTTTGAGACCCATAGAATAAGGGTCAGCATGAATACCTCTGTATTCTTGCCTACTCAGTATTTTCCTATGCTAGTATACCTCATACCTCATTGTGCCCTCCTTTTCATTGGTACTTTTCCATCCATAACATTTTAAATTCTTAATTCATTTAGTTTGCACTTCATTTCCTATCAGCTGCTAAGGTGCGGAGAGTGAGCCTTCAGTCACAATCACAAGATTGGCTTTTCCCTCTGCTTCCCTCCTGCCTTCACCTATGCTGCTCTTTATAAAAAACAACTAAAATATGAAGCTTAAATGAGTTATTTTTCTGCAAACCTGCCACTGCTCTTGTGCACATTCTCATTTTAGATTGCTCCAGGGGAGATCTGGGGTATTTGTTTCATTCATTAAAAAGTCCTGAAAAATTTGATGGAGGGCTGTGTCCTATTCATAACTTTCTTAAAGCAGCTCATGGGATTTATTAGGGTAATGCCTCTCTGCTATAGAATTCAGTTACTTGCATAAATATTTATTGAACTCTCCTATGACCCATATGATGTTTAGAATAATTTTTGTACAGTTTGTTTAGTTTCTTTCAAACTTTATTGGTTTTATCCTTATTATATGTGATGGGAATTTCCCATGAGAAGAGGAAAAAAAACCCAATGAAGTATGACTTGAAAAAATACCCTCTTAGTTGTATACATTCTTTGGAGAAGAGATATAGAACTGTGTCCTTAATTGGTAACACAATAAACTGGTGTATGTGCCTGCATTCTCTTAGGCTCATACTGTATTTGGAAAAAAATGTGAAATTACAAATGTTTTTCAAAATATAAAAAGCTTACTAAAAGATTGAGTAAAACCTTTTTCTTTAAAAAAAACCCCATTCATTATTGTGACATTGAGATGTCTGCACCATTTTCTCTGCTTTCTCTACTTTCTGAGATTCACATTTGCATGGTATTAAATATGCCATAGTATAAATAATATGTACTTTGTAAAATAAAACTTTATATTAGAATAAGTGAAACACAAAACAACAATACAGACCATAGCACTGTTATTGGTATGCCTTACTCTTTTCTATACGTTCCAATGTAAATAGAAATGGAGAGAGTGCCTTTTAGAAAAGTGGTGAATTTTGTTGTCTGTTGCACTTTTTCTTCTGAAATTCTGAAAGCACAGCAACAGTGTCCTATCGAGCTTGAAGCTATTACTGACTTTTCAAATTTAATCAGTGCTTTGGATTGTGGATGGGAGCACAAAAGAAAGGTTTGTCATATGGTACCTCCATCCCTTGATACAAATACATTCTGTCTCCTGTACTGGTGGTTCATATTGCATCTCTGTTGTACAAGTAATGTATGACCAAGCTATGGCTCTGGAGCTGTAAATGCAGTGTTTTCTGTTAAAACATTTTTCATATATTTGTCCATTCCAGACAGTGGTATCTGCAATGCCATAGTGCTTTTCATTGATCTAGGATATGATAATATTTTACATAGCACCAATATAAAAATCTAATTTGTTTGGCTTTCCTTACATTTTAAGACACTTAATCTAGGGTTGCTGTAACTTCCTTTGTGTCTTGGCCATTGTGCAAAGCCAGCAATTGGACTGTGCATGTGAGCTGAAGAAGAGGTTTGAACTGTAAGAGCAGTTTTTCCATACCAGGTTCAGAATTTGCAAGGCAAACCACAGTATCAATTCCTGTGATTCAAGATTCCTAAAGTTTTCAGGGCATTCAACAATTTTAAGACCTTATAGGAACATATCTAGTAGAGGAAAACACATAAACTTCTCCTGTCTGTGTTTTCTGAATATGTGAAAACTCAAAATTTGTGCTTCTCAACATAATTATGCTAAACATAGGTGATGTTTTCATATTATTTACAGTCCCTTCAAGTAATAAAGTTGGACTTCATGCCCAATTAATCTGGAAGGGAAATGAGGGAATTTACAGAACACCTAACATCTTAAAACTTTATGAAATCTACAGGTGGAGGAGAACATTTAGATTTAAGAACATAGGAGATACTAATGCAGTAAAAATGCAAAGGGCAGTTTTGCACACATCTGTATGGAGCAGCCAGGCACAGAAAGATCAGCAGTTCAATTTACACACCTTCTCTAATGGAAACGGTGGCTTTTGAGCAAAGAGAAATGCAATGACTGTAGGACTGCCAATATTTTAACATGGGTCAAATGGGAGACTGAAATTAAAATATGCCTGTATCTCTGCTAGTTGAATTTCTTTTGTCTTGGTCTTTTTTCACAGGATTTTGGTTCTGCCCCCTGCATGTTAACCCTCAGTACTGTGGTCCCACCAAAGATGTGTGCCACATTGCACTGCTTGCATTTTCAATCTCATTATTCTTGTATGATTGGAGAAGCCAGAAATTGACTTGGAAAATTAAAGGGCCTCTAAAGTGAAAAGTCAGGCAGAGATGCTAAGGTTAACACTCTTAGCTCTGTCTGCTTAATTTAAAGTTCAGTAGCAGATTATCTTTTACTTCAGCAGTGTCAAAACCTTCATTAGAAATGAAACTATTGATGATGAACGTGTGGCAAACAGTCTGTGAACCTTACCTAAGGCCTGTTTATCTGGGGCAACCACTGGAGAGAGTGAGAGGGAATTGCTTTGGCTGCCATTATGATGCATGAATGAATCTGAGTTGGTACTTCTGTGGAGCTGTTAAAATGAGGCTGTGAGAAGGTGGGGGTAAAGGGAAGGAAATGGTTGTAGAGAAATTATGCTTTTCAGTTGCTGACATTTCCTTTTTCCTTAAAACAAAGAATTTAAACACTGGACAAAAGTAACAGGAGTCTAATGCGGAATGAGTGTCCAGATGCAAATGTTGGGATCAAAGTCAGTCATGTTCTGTGACTCTGGATGAGTTTGAGATTTTTGTCAATACAGGGGTGCTATGTCTCTTTGGAGCCTGTGTTTTAAAAGCCAGATCCCCAGCCCCCAGTATCATATTTACAGCTGGTAGCTAGCAAGCTTCATCTTACTTGTTCAGGTTTTTTATTGCCTTAAAAACAAACAAACAAGAAAACAATCCCAAAACCAACCAACAAAAAACCAACAAAATCCCAACCAGCCTTACCATTAATGGTGAGAATGAAGGAGCACAATCTGTTGGGGCTTGACACGATGGCCTTTCCCAAGCCTTGGTGAGCGTGTCATCCCACTGTGCATGCACAGGCTTGCAGAGATAGCCTGGCTCTGTCAGCTCTGATAGCCACAGCATTTGCTTTTCCACCCTCAGCTGATGATTTACTCCAGTGCTTTTTCATCAGATAACTTATTTAAATAATGCTAACAGACAGGTGGGGAGCAGTCAGTAAGAAAGCTCTAGTGGCTTAGATGGGCAAAGGGAGATTTTAAGATATTTAAGGGAGGCAGATTTCAGTTAGAATCATTAACCACTGAATTCATAGGAGGTGTACTGCCATACAATTTTCATCATGGTTTTTTAGTGTCTCTTCTATCTGTGGTAGATCTCTGGTATGTATTAGCAACAGCAGGAGATCCCCATTTTCCCTTAGCACAGACTGTGCTAGTGAGGAATTTCTGAACAATGGGAAATGCTTTTTCAAAATAGTGAGTGGCAAGGGTTGCCTGTGTGATTTGGATTTCTATTCTGCTCCTAATGCTAACACTGCTACTAGCTTAACAGCAGCATTTCAATATAGAAGTATATAGAGAAGAAAAGGGGTTTCTTCTTCTGAATAGAGCCATGGAGTTGAATGAAAGTCATGTGGAAGTGTTCTGTGATTAGCTGTGTAATTGTTTTAGACACTGTGAGAAGTAATGGCCTCACTTATTGTCATTGTTGCTTGTTCTTAAAAATCAGTCTTTCACCCAAAAAAGTGAATTATCCTTGGAGTTCCGGAGATCTAGACTTACTATTTTTTCTCTACTAATTGATATGAGCAAGAAAACGTATTAGATTCATGAAGTCCTTCTCTGTATTGCTTGTGTTCCTGGAGAAGGTTTGCCTACAAACATAGCAAGAATATTAACTGAAGCTTTGTAACTTGCAGAGAGACTGCTTGTTCTCTTAGCTTGTACCGGTGTGAAGCAGTCTGAGGAGATGACAACACTCAAAGCAGTCAAAAATCTGCATCCAAAATCTTTATCATGTCTTGCTGCTGACTAGATTGCGGGGATACCCATTCTTCTTTGCAGGTACCTGTGACTTGGTGGAATGTCTCCCCTCATGTAACTGAACATATTTCTATCCCAAGATCAGCCTGTAGATTTCACCCATCCTTTCACAGTGCTGACCTGTGTCTTGCTCATGGAATGGATGTGCATCAGGCCACGTGACAGGAAGGTGCCACAGAGCCCTTGGCGGGGAGGAGTGGACAGGAGTTGGCTGATGATGCCAGAACAATTGATCTTCTGCCCCTGGCTAAAGGCCCTGCAAGAAAACAGGGGTGGTAGGAAATCGTCTACAGGTGGATGAAGTATCTTGACAACTTGGTCCTTGCCTGTAGTCTGTAGGAATGGTACCTGCTGACACCCCAGGGATCATTCTTTGCTTAGGCTTTTTGAAATGTCTGGATTGGTTGCAGTGGTGTGATGTTGATAGTGCTGATGATGAATAGAAACTATTTTCTGCTAAATACCTAATACTGTCAAAGCTAAGCTCAACAGAAGTAATGTGAATGCATCTGACCTGTTAACATATTGAATGCCTTGTGCATGTTTGCAGTGCTTTTGGTGTTACTGCCAGCAGCTTCATTACTGCCAACTGACTTTCTTTTAGAACCCTCAGAAAAATACCAGGAGTAACTTGTGGCTTGTGTCATCCTCAGACTCCATCACAGCAGAGACAGGCTCCTGCCCAGCTCAGGACAGTGCTGAATTAGAAAAGCTAAATTGTTACATTGTGAAGCATCTGTGAGCTCATGAAGGTGCAAAAAGATGCTGTGGCCCCAAGTGACAGAGTGGGTAATTGCTTCATGCTTTATAAGCATGGTGATTGAATGCCTAGGTTGTTAGTTTTGCTGGCATACCACTTCCTTTATTTGTTTGTTTAATTATTAAAATTTTTTTTGTTGCTGTATAATGTGCACACAGCTGGGACTACTAGCCATTTTCCAGAAGTCTTAGCCATGAAAGGAAACCCTTTAATGAAATTTGAAATTAAATTTTTCCTTTTCCATTGGCAAGTGTTTCAGGTTTTTCCATTTAATTAAAAAAGATCCCATGTGTAGAAAGGGAAACAGGAAACACTCTCCATACAAATGTATTCAGTCTGTTTTGCTGTGGACCATATATAGAAAACTCAGTGGCTTTTTGGACACAGATAATTTCTTTTTAAAGTTATGAGGTTTTTATCAATAAAATATCTTAGGCAAATATTTGAGTGTGTTTAAATGAGTGTAAAGTGCATTTTATGGTTCAAGCCCACTAAAATTCAGTTTATGGTCATCTTTTGTTTTGCAGCAGACACTTGTGCTTGTTGGTAATGCCACCTTTGATTTGGTTTACATGCATATTAAATAGCTACCTGGTAATATATGTGTCCCATCAATGTTCTAAGTAGATGCACAGAGCTTAAAAATGAGGCTTAGTGCTGTCAGCCTTGGAAGACTGGAAGGGACTTCTGCAGTGAATGAATTTCTTTTCTCTAATGTATTTTAACAACACACAGTATCTCAACTGAACGTGTGGGCTCATGGTGATACTTGCTGAGTGAGTTTACATGTCCCTCTGTTACACAAGAGGTCAGAAAGATGGGGAGGATGATGCTTTTGACTTTAATACAAAAAACTAGCCTCTTCAGAAGATTACTGAACTCTTCCCTTCTATTTTGCAGAATTTCACAAATTAGGCTTGTATTATTGCATCCCACTGTTTTCATACAAGCTTTGAAAAGACAGATTCAAGCACAGACTGTGCTTTGAAAGGAGTGTTTGTGTGCTTTTTATACATTTGGCAGTTGCCATGGTTAGTTAGTGTCAGCACAACACAGTTTACAATCTAATGAGCTATTTTTGGGAAAAATTCATTAGCTACAGAGCACGAGTTTGTGCATATGAGCTTGTGCACATGCACGTGCACAAGCATATCCCAGCGCACAGCCATTCACTCTGGTTACATGACCCAAACATCCATCCTTCAGTGAACCAGCCTGTTACCTTATGCATACCTGTTCTGGAAGGAATAACATTGTTTGCTGGTTTTGGAAACTATCTTACAGTAAGAGAGAGGTATTATGTAGCTCCTGAGTACTTCTACCAGCATTTATCATAATTCTGTGTTATAGTTGTTTCCCCATTACATGAGATAAGAGGGGAAGTGAAACACCCTGAAAAACCTGGATAGTGCAGTACTGAGGGGAGATAGCTGAGTGGCCATTATGCACATTCACAACTTGGACAGCTTTGTGCTAGAGCTACTAATCAAATGCTGACTTCTGTGGAGCAGAGAGAGAGGCTGGGGTTATTTGCCCTGCCAGAGTATCCACCTGTGCTCCTCTCATCTACAGATCTAGGGAGCATTTCCTGAGTGGCTCATGTGGAGGCATGTCAACTTGAGTCTGGCTTGCTAGCTCCAGGTGTCCTCCTGTGGCTGCTTCCAGCAGCAGGTGATAGCTGAGCTGTGGTTCCAGGGCACTTGTGGTTGATGACAATGAGTTCAGTGGAGCTCATCTTGTAACATAGGCAGGCCTGGATTCAGGGCAGAATGTCACCGTGAGAGTCTCTGTATCAGTGCTACTGTTGATTTGTCATGGTTAAATTGTCCTGAAATACTGGAAGATTCACTGAATTTACAGAGTGGTGACTAAGCACTGGAAGGTTTGGACTTAGAAACCTTGTTTTGTTGCTTGAGGCTAAAGGAATTAGTCTATTAACTGTGTAGAAGAGGTAGATTTGAAATTGAGCCACTGGAAGGAGAAATGTGATCTTGTCCTTTAAAGCAAGTGTAGTACATAAAAGATTTCTCAATGGACTTTTTTGTTTCATGCCTTTATTTCCAAAGCAACTGTGAACAGGACTTGTCTGAAAAGCAGTGCACATAGATGTCTCTGATAAAAATATAAATGTTTTATTGCTGTCTAAAATTGATATTTGATTTTGTATTTTGTTAAGTTTTTTTTTACAGAAGTAGTAACATTTCCTACGTCTTCCTTACAAAAAGAAAAGCAAAAACCCCAACTCCCCCCAAACCTATAAAAAGAAAGATTTTTCAACAAAAAAAATTGATGCTGAAAACCAGTTGGAACTTCGCCTCATCAGAATATTGATTTTTTTTTTTTAATCTTTTATGTAGGCTAAATTCTCTACTTGGTCTAGGCATTACTGATGGTAGAAAGCTGTGTGCCTTTCATGAAGGAAAAATTTCTGGTAGAAGTTCCCAAATACTTACATTTCTTTAAAGTAAAATTTTGTATTAGAAGTTTTCCACAAGAATTGTTTTGACCAACCATGCTTATGAAGGTATTAAAAGAGAACAGGTCCTCCCAGGAAGAATTTCCTTGGCATTCCCTGGAATGGAATTCCCAGGAAACTGGAGGCATTGTACCAAATAGTGCCCAATTTCAGTGAAGGGGTGAAGAGCCCTATTTTTAGTCTCCCTCAAACACTTGAAGAGAGCTTGTAGATGTTAAATCCTTGATACATTAGTTATCCCTGGCACACCCAGGCTGTTCTGGAGAACATGTCCTTGGTGAGTGCTGAGGATCCTACCAGTATTGTTTCAAGGGTACGAATTGATCTGAAATGAAATTTCAGGGCATTTCTCCATAGGGATGTTATGGATTGTTCCGCTGTATTGGCTAATGGGAGTCTAGTGGTGTAACTTGAATTCTGGACACATAAATTAGTGTCATCTTCAGAAAGAACCAGAGCTAAGGGACATATTTTATTGAGTATTCCTTTTAGATCAATGTAATATCAAGTATTTGTAAGATTAAAACAGAGGCCTAATATGATAAATTCTGTAAGTGCTAGATTGGGTGCTTGAGAGCAATTAATATTGAGGAAAGTCTTTCTTGTTATTATTTTGGTCTGAGGGGAGGAAAGGTCCTCTCAGATTTATGCTTAAAGATACCCCAGAATAGTAGTATTAGTATTTTACCAATCATTCAAACAAAAATCAAGCAGTATTTTAAAATTTGAAAAATTAAGATTAATACAAGGACTTAAATAAATGTTGTGGTTTTTTCCACCCTTTCTTTTCTTGTAGTCTGTGAGCTCTCCACGTCCACTGGAGTAGATCCCCATGTAGTTAAGTAACAGAAGTTGTCAATCCTGCTTCAGATTTCATCTTAAATTAACAAAACAGATAATTATTTTATGAAAAATACATAAAAGAGAAGTAAGCAAGCAAATAATGATGTGTATCCCTCCAATCAGTTTCCCTAGTTCCCTTTCCACAGTACAAGTTTTTGTGCTGTACATCAGGCTTGATATAAGAAGAGAGGGGAGCAGGGCATGCAAAGGTGACTGAGAGAGCCAAGGGCAGGGAAGTGAGTTTTGAATTTTCTTTTTGTGGTTTCTATCAAGCAGAATTCTGCTTAGTGCCCTGGCATGCTCCTGACAGCTCCCAGGATTCTGCTCATTCTCATCACAAGTTGGTTTCTGCCATTACAAATCCAAGAGGAAAAGTGAAGCTACTAATTGAATGTAAAGGCTTTCTGACTTGGCTCACAGCTTACTCCAGGGCTGCTCTGTGTCTACTTGCAGGCCATAAGCAGGAATGAGTTTTCTGTTTACAAACAGTGCATTTGGCTGTGCTGAGGCTGCCCATTTAGGAAAAAAAAAAGGCAAGCAACTGAAAAATGTAGTGTCATGATGTATTTGAAATATTCAATGGTATGTAATCCATCAAGGCAACTGAGGTTTTACCACAGTAGGTTATGCTGCAGTCTGAGCTCACTGTGCTTGCTTGGCAGGCATATTGGCAATGGAAAAGATGCAGAGCTGTTTTTAATCTTTAAAGCAGCAATTGTTTTCTTCTTCTTAGATTTACTGTCTTGAAGCTCTGAAGAGTGCAGGTAGTATTTTCAAAGTTAAAACAGTTCTTGTTGTTTTTTACTTTGTTTATAAATTCCAAAAGATTGTCAGGGTGTTGCTCAAATGAAGGACAAGTGCACCACAGTCAGCTGTGGTTGGAAAACTTGAATATGTTACAGAAGATTGAAACTTTATGAGGCAGGTTTTCAGAATACAAAATAAATATATAGGTTCTATCTGTCAAAACTGTTATTCATGTAAAGAAGTGACTGGAATATGAAGACATAACTGAGGGAAACTTGTGCTTAAGAATAACATTATTGCAGATTTTATTTGACTTTAAGTGGTTTTACACTTCGCTGTCTACAAAGAATGATTTTGATGACTCAGATAATTGCAAATGGAATTTTTTTGCAAAGTTTTGGCAAATCTCTTCATACACTGTGAGTGTATTTTGCTGCTGAAAGGCTTTTCCATGTGCGAAAGGAGTTAATGATGAAGGATTTCTGTGTGAAGGCAGTTCTGCAGAGGGGCTGCTGTTGTTTCCTGTTTTGGGAAGGCTCTGCAGAGAAGGTGTTTTCTGGCTGTGGATTCAGTATGCATTATAACTTCAGCAGACAAATTGCTCTGGATCAGGCAGATAATGGCAGCTCTGGTGGGCAGCAGGGTGCTCAATGATGAATTGCATTTTGACACTCTTTCAGTGCTCCTTCATGATTTCACTCTCAGTGAGTTGCTTCTATTTGCCTCTATTGTCATTTATCATTCACATCACTACACATCTTACCCTTACTCTCTTGTTTTGTTTGTCTCCTTGCCTTTTGCATGTCCCCAGTGTGGGAGGCTCTGTGTCACTGCCATCTCAGATGCTGCAGTGTCCCCCTCACCCTGCATTTCCTCTGAATACTCCCTGATCCCCATCCTAGCATTGGCAGTCCAAACCTCAGAGGGACTGGACCAGACTGTGGAAGAGCATCTAAAGCTAGTTTTGATGTTTGGAAACATCCCTTGGTTAGTTGTCAGTGGGAGTGGAAGTACTAACTAACTAGGATAAAAATCAGTGATTAGGTATGTTCCTATTCCTGGTGGGTGTGCTTGTGAGTAAATATTTGATTGTCTGATGAAAATTAAATATTTTACTTCTTGAGATGTGGACATACATTTGATTAAGGAGCCAATATGAAACAAAATAGTTTAGAGTCAGAAAATAAAAACAGGCTTTTTGGAAAACATGTTTTGGAAAAATATTTTTTTCATTTATAAAGGGCAGCAGATACTTAGAGCTGCTTCTAAATCTGAAGATGTAGAGAAAACCTGCAGGTGCAACTAAGAACAGAAGTTACAGTTGTGATTTTCTGCAGGTCTCTGGAGGAAGTTTTATCAGTATTAAGTAATTTGTATGTGTTGTGGTTTAGCCCCAGCCAGCAGCCAAGCCCCAGGCACCTGCTCACTCTCTCCCCCACCAATGGGGGAAAAATGGGAAGGGTAAAAATGAGAAAACTAGTGAGATAAAGAAAACTTGAGATAAAGACTTTTTAGTAGGAAAAGCAAAAACTGTGCACACAAGCAAAGCAAAATCAAGGAATTAATTCAGCACTTCCCATGGGCAGGCAGGTGTTCAGCAGAGCAGGGCCTCATCACAGATAACACTGACTTGGGAAGACAAACGGCATCACTTCAAACATCCTCCCCCTTCCTCCCCACTTTATATACTGAGTGAGATGCCATATGGTCTGGAATATTCCTTTGGTCAGTTTGGGTCACCTGTCCCAGCTGTCCCCTCCCAGCCTCCTCATCAGTGTGGCTGTAGGACAAGTAGCAAAGGCCTTGGCTCTGTGTAAGCCCTGCTGAACAATAACAAAAACAGCTCTGTACTATCAGCCTTGTGTTCACTTCAGCACAAATCTGAAACATAGCCCTGTACTATCCACTGGGAAGAAAATGAAATCTACCCCAGCTGAAACCAGCACAGTAATGAAGGATATTTTTACTAAACCAGCTACTATAATTCTTGATCTATAAGGAAGCTGAACTCCTACAAGCATCAGCTTAAAATGTGAACCTAATAAGGATGCTCTGAGTGTCTTTTAGAATAGTTTCTCTCTCTCCACAGACAAAACTAGAGGCTAGAGGTACTGTTTGGACAGGTTCATGTGATTCAGCACGATGTATACACCTAATTGTTTTCTATGGACTTCCCCTCACTGGAGTTTACATAAATGTGAATTTCTGTGCAGATGGGAAGACAAAAGAAAGTTACTGATTCAGCATTTGGCTAATTATTTGTGCTGCTGTCAGAACTACCTTTCTAGAAGGAACCTAACTGTGGCTTTTGCTCTTGGGCTTCTTTCTGGGTTAGAGTGTGTCTGTGCTGCCTGAGGGGTGCCCAAGGGCCCTCCTCTAGCTACATACAAAGTCCTTTCCCAAACAGCACTTTTATCCTTTGAAACTCAGAATGTAGAGTGACTTGTGTAGGGCCAGTGAATTCACTAATAGATCAACCCACTGGGAAGCTAGAGTCAGTCTAGTCATACAGTATATCTGCTGCTTTAAATGAAAGGCATCCTAGAATGAAAATTATATTATTTTTAATGAAAAACTCCTAAATAATGTTTTCCATTGACTGTAGTAAGAATAGTTGCCTCAAAACAGTGTCTCCACTGATTGTTACTACATTACTCATTGAAAGATTGCTTTATTTTCCTATAGTCCTTTCAGAATGTAAATGAATTTAGATTATTATAATTGTTTGCCTAAGATCCTGCCAATTAAAAAAGAAGAAAGATGGAATAGAGGTATTGTTTTGCAAGTGACAGATATCTGCACTGCCTTAGGTTGCATTTGTGTTTGTTTTCCTAATTTCCTTTGAATACAGTTTTGTTTTTTTCTTTCTTTTCGCTTATTTTCTTTTCCATGGGGATTGTCAGCAGAAAATTTTAATCTAATTATTCAGGGATCATGTTCATGTCATGGAATGCCTTTTTTGCCACAAAGGCTTGGATAGGCTCCCCATGGTACTTCTGGCTGGCATCTTCCTAGCCCTGGAGTTTTTCTATTCGCATCCCAGTTATGTTGTGGAGTAGAAAGGCTAAAGCAGCCTCTCTCACTGAAAGGTCTGAAAGATCATAAATGTTAGCTTTTAGGTGGCTTGACTGGTGGATGTGAGATGCTGTCCATACCCACACACAATGCAAAATGTCACAGGTCTGCTATGGGCTGAGGTTTAGGACAGCACATCTGAGGAGCCCCATGGTGGTCACTCTGTTACAGCGCTGCCCTGACTCACCAGATGTTGCTGTGGTCGTGCTGCCACATCACAGCTGTGCTTGCTAAAGAAGCAAAGGACGCATCCTTGCACTTTGCAGAGCCAAAGTAGGATCAAAAGGTCAAGAGTTTCTGCAAGACAGGATGTATGCTGGCATGTCATCGAGTGGCAGAGTTGGTGAGTTAAGCAGCAGTTGTTGCAGCACAGAAATAACTTCTGGATCAAGTTCATGCTTGTTTATTCCCCCGTCCTCTTTGTAATGAGCAGCTTGTGGCTTCTGAGGAAATGCAAGAAATTCTGTGGGAGCCAGGCATAAACACATCTGACTTCTAGTACAGAGCTGTGTGGTTCATTTGGATCTGGTTCAATCCATGCATCATCAGCTTGGCCACTCATGTGGGGCACAGTGAGTTCCTGGCCAAGACCAGCTGCACACTATTGGGAAATATTGTCATGCAAGTCCTCATCTGGGTTGGAATGGCATTTCTTCAGCAGTCTGGATTAGGGCTGAGTTTAGTACCTTAGTACCAAAGTTTGCCATTATAGTACTTCAACTGCAGAGAACATGTTAAGCTGTAAACAGCATCAAACTATATTTCTTCCTGTTTCTTAATGTCTAGCCATCTTTATTTAATAATAGAGTTTACAGTAGATTTTCAGCAAACAAATTGACCACAATTTTGATAGGACCGGTGGGAAAAAAAGCTCTAAACTTTAACCAATACAAAAATGTTAATTTTGGAAAAAGCCAATTTGTTTTTATTAACAACAAAGCCCAGAACCCTTTTTGAAAGGGCTTCTGCAACTTAGCCATCTGCAATAGAACAATTGCTGGATAAATAAGTTCTATATTACAGTTTGCCATATCATACTTAAAGACAACTCCAGTCAAATTGGATGTAAACTTTGTAGACATGGAAGGTAGGATCTAAAAAAGCCCAAGGAGACTTTTTTAGAGGCAGACACTACTACAGGAAAGAGAAAATGTGACTTGAACCTGAAGGGAAGTCAGAGGTTAGTGACAGTTGAGCAGAGGTTCGGGATATGTCACTGACATTTGAACTTCATAATATAAATGGTCAGGACAGTCAGGTTCCTGCTACAGGGAGAATGTTATGCCAGCCAATGTTATTTTGTTGATCTTTTGACCCATTATTTAAATAATGATGAGAACATTTAGAGAGAGTGTCATTGGAAAACAGAGTTCTACAGTGATGTAATCAAATGTCCTCTGAGCTTTATCACCTTTCTGACACTTTCTGAAGTCATAGCACCTGGTAAAAGATATGTTGACCTGTCAGCTAAATTTGGATCTAGTAAATATATCTTTAGGTAGTGTTTCATTATTTCATTCTAGTCAGAGATTGTTATTTTAGTAGCAATGAACACCTGAGCACAAGATACAGTTGCTATATTCAGCTAAAGCTGCTCTCTAAGAGTGGAAGTTGTTTTTCTGATAAATGTTTTCTATTAACCACCAGGGCTGCTCAGCAGATGAGTATTTATGTCACCATCTCTCATCTTGTCATGCTTGTAGTTTGCCTTCTCTTGCTGCTTATGTTGCAGAGGTCTCTGACTGAGCTTCATTTATGTAGGTGTGGGCTAAGGCTGTGGGAGAAATGGGGCAGAATGTGCCTTTGCCTTCAGGCAAAGCAAAGAAGCCAGTTCACATTCCCTGCCTCCTCTTTGCCTCTCCAAAGTATCCCATTCCCAATGGGTGGAGAAAGGGATAAGAATTTGTTCTTACTGTTTCAATGTATGCTGTAGCCACTGAGAAGGATCAATTCTGTGGGAGGTGAGATGTACCTTATAAATATTTGCTGTCCCTGCTCCCCAGTCCTTGCCTCCATACCCATCTTTTGTGCCAGTGAGATTCAGTGTCATCTCCTTAGCATTTCAGAGCCTTTAGTGGTATAAGCCAAAACCACTGATACCAGCAGTGAATTCACATTATTTTGGTGAGGCAGTGCCTCAGTGAATACTCAGAATTGGTGTTTTTGTTAAATGCTAGCCAATTATTAAGGGCATTAGTTGCATCAGGGTGCTGCTGGTATTTTCTAAAAGTCAGGGTTTTTTTGCAGCCAAAACTTACTGAAAAGCACCCATGGTGACAGAATAATTGAAATTCTAAAAATAATTAGGGCAGTAGTGAGACATAATTATACCTACCTTGTTATTGGAACTAAACTATGCAGCACAGAACATACCATTCTTGGAAAGAAAATTCATTCCTAAATATCAGTCTTTGAATTCTCAAACATATTTGCTTGAACACAGTATTTTGTTAATAGTATTTAAGGCAGATTTTAGGTATTTAGATGCTTAACCTCCAGTAGCTTTAGATCCTACAGAAATGATGCAAAAACCTTTCAGAACTGGGCCTTTTTATTACTGCAGCAGTGAACATTGTACTAAACCTTGAGAGAGCAATGAATTTTAAAGAAAAAATGTATTTAAGAGAAGTGAACACAGTTTGAGATGGAGGTGAAAGCCAACTCTTAATCCTATTTGTGGGCTTTGCTCCAGCTGGGCTAGCTGTGCGTGTAAGGGAAGCCAGATTTGGCATTGGGAAGCAATAACACTAAAGAAGACATAGGGATGGAGAGATGCACTATGCAAGAGCTAAACTGCGTTCTGTATTTCTGGGAACATTGGGATGAGGAGAGCAGAATTCCTCTCTACAGTGTTATGATGCAGGAGCGTGGGGAATACTGGCTACAGTGTTGTGAGAGAGCTTGGGAAACCAGGGAGTTCAGGGGAGGGGATTAAGAATAATTAACGAGTCCTAATAAAAAGGCTAAATTAATATAGTTTGGCTAAGTGGTGACTAATATGGCCTAAGGAATAGAATAGCCTACAGACATCTGAGGGATGGAACTCCCGCAAAGAGAGAAGAATTATTTAGCATAAAGGATGAGTTGTAGCTATAAGTAAATGGAGGAAAACAGACAAAGAAGAACCTAATCTCAATATTGGGAACAATTTCCCAAATTAGAGTTCAGTTATTACCCCCTGGAATAATCATCCTCAAGAAGTGTGGGAGCCTGACTTTTCCCTGTATTAAACACTTGGCTGTAAAAATACCACACACACAACTGGAGCAATCTTAATCTTAGTGTGTGAGGGAATAGAAAAGGTCTAGAGGTCCACCACCCCTATGCTCTCTGAAGGAATAACACATCTGTGGATCTGTTTTACTTCCCTGATGTTTGGGCATTTTTTTTCTCTGAGGAATCAGTTTAAATTTCAAAATATATTGGCAGATATACCTGAATAAGTGCAGCTGCCCTTGTGCCATAGGAGGCTGGCCCTGGCTGCCTGGGAGCAGCTGTGCCAGGGAGGACAGCTTTTTTTAATTTTATTTGAATTTTAAAAAAACTTCTAGGAGTCTTCTGAACCACCAGCACCTTGGACACCTTATAATATATATATATATGATGATGATATTTTTTTTTATTGTTGGATAGGTCTTCACAATTTTGCTTTGAACAGAGCCTCTTCTGTTGGGACTGCACTGGAACATTGTTTTTACCTGGAAAAGAAGGGAGCCTCAGGGAAACTTTGTAAACAGCATGGAGTCCCTGAGACAGTTCTGCCTGTCTAAGGCGCAGCTGTGTCTGAGGAGCATGTGGCTTCCCCACTGTCCCTTAGTGACATATTCCTGACACTGCTTTCACTCACATCCCCTTTGTGCCGGTGCTGCCTCTGGCAGTGCCTTTCTTTGGAGCAGACCGCAGTGTGCTTGCTGTGTGTGCTGTGGAAGCGTGGCACTACTGGGAGCCTACACAAATACCATTACTGGAGCTTCTTCCAGCTGTAGGGACACGGTGCAGTGTTGCTTGGTGTGCCGCTTTGCTTTCAGGAGGGCATGCTCCACTTGTTCTGACATTCTGCCTCTTGTGCAAACATTTATACTGAGGCCACCTGAGTTTATAGTGCTTTAACATCTGAATTTTATGCAGGTGTAAACAAGTAATGAGTTTGCAAGATAATGAAAAATCAGGCCTGAGGTCCTCAGGAGCAGGCTCCATTGTTATTTGAATAAGTAGACATGCAACAGTGATTCTAAAATCTCAGGAGAGTTTTTGCAAACATGCTTAAATCAAACTGCAGTTAGAGAAATTAAATTGAAAGCCATGTTATGGCAACAGCTGGAAGGAAGATCAAAGAAAGGACCATGGTGGCACAGAAAAAGAGAGGGGCATAGAGAATCACTCGTCTTCATGCTTCTGGCTACATCTTGATTTCATGCTACAGTTTACTGACCTCCTTTCCCTTTCCTTCTGGGTGTTGTGCCAATGTAACTCTTTGTGGGTCAATGCTGTAAATTGGATCACTGGTAGGCTAAAAAGGCAGCCCTTCAGGGGTGTGCTTGCTCTCCCAACATGACAAACCATGGCCAGCAGGGCAGCAGAGGGAACTATGGTTCATCTTGGCCTGTCACATGTGAGCCTTGGCTTTTGAACTGAAGTAATTGGACATGCCTTTCCCATCAGCTGTTCCAACAGCCAAGGTTTGCATCCATACAAGAAAGATATGCGCTATGCAAATTATTATTAGTATATTATGATTGCCGTGTAAATTGTATTTAACCCATTACATTGTAGAGGTAAAAATTACATTCTGTGCATGTACATAAAGAAACAGATAAAGGCTTAACCTCTTCAGCCCTCTGCAGGGGAATTCCTGGGTTACTGGTTAAATGGAGTCCCAGCAGGTGTTTGCATCTTTCTCTGCCTCTCCCAGTTACACACATGCTATGTGTTTTGCTCTTTCATAGCCACTCTTGCACATTGGATAGCACAGAAGAAAGAAACAGATGCAGCTTCTTTCAGAAAGCTGCAGGGAGAAGTTTGTAATGTGTTATTCAAAACCTCCTATAAATGAGAAAAATATTGCTGGAGTGGGTACCTTGTGGGGTGGGAAGTTACTGAAGTTACTGTGAAATTCAGTCGAGGCCCCTCTTTGGATGAAGTCTGTTAGGCAGTAATGGTGTTTGCCCAGGAAATTGTAACTCTGCCATTCCTTCTGGCTTTGTGCCATCCCTGTGGATTTGGGGAACTTCATGTCCTCATCTCCCTACTGCTGTACTTCTGTGAGGGAAACTGCAGCTCTACCTAGGAACATCTTAGCAAAATATTTTGTAATCAGACAGAAAGAAAAATTTATTACAATTGATTTTCTAACCATAATGTGGAAATGATAATGATGGAATGGAAGGCAATATAATTAATAGGATTATAGTTATTTGGATGGGGAACTGGAGGAGTTTATTGCCTTTGCTTCTTTTATAAGTTTCAATATGCCCATTTAAAAAGTATAATCAAAACAATATGTTTCCTTGGTTTAGATGTTAGTCACTATGAAAAGTTCCTAGCACTGAACTATACAGATGCTTTTTCATGAAGGGTGAGTTTAATATTACATGCACAAGATGTGCCTAAATGGGTCTTTCTCTTTTTCAGTCAGCATACCAAGAACTAAATGGATAAAAACTGATAAAACATTACATCAACACATGGTAATATTGCAAGTTTCAATATAATTTATATTTTTATTAGCTGACCTAACCTTCATCCTTTCATCTTTTGTTTTGCTATTTTACCAGTCTTTTGTGGATTATGAAGCTTTCAGTTTTGTATCTAATAGGGATAAAGAGTGGTGCAAATTTCAAACTCTCTATGAACCAGCTGCTGTGAAATCATACAGAAGTATTTGGCGCAAAACTAACTTAGATTTCCTGAAAATTTATCCCAGATGTGTTATGCACAGTTACATCTTAATGCCTAAATTATGTCTTTTTTCTTGAGGTTTGCACAGTTTCTCTGTGGCATTGCCTTTCTGGATATGGGCTATTTCTCATCTGTACACCTGCGCAGCCCTGGGAGAACAAATGGTGATTGGTTGCAGTAAAGCTCCACAAACCTCGATAGTGTCCATACAATTCCTCCTTTAATTCTTATCTTGCTAATAGAGTAATGCTATATGAATCATTGGGTTTTACCCCTTGGAATTAGAGATGAAACTGTCAAAATTCTGCTTTGAATTAGACACAGCATACTTTTCAGCCAGTGGCAATTTTATTTCTTTTTCCATCTATGCTAAAGCTTAAAAATATGCATATGTGGTTTCAAGACACAGAAATCTTAGAATTCTAGTACATCTTTTCATCCTATACACCTTCTGTGACCAAAGCTATTAGCCAAATTTTAATCCCTAAGCTAGAAAACTGAGAAACTGCGGATTCCATCCTGCCCTGTGTTATGTGGCTGTTCTTTTAGGGAGAAAAGGTAGAGAGAAGGTGTGTTAGCTCTTGTCAGCAGTAGCTCTGGGCAGCACAGTAGCACCTGCAGGCTAGGCTGGGGTAGTGGCTGAGGAGCCAGCTGATGTTCCACAACCCTGAGGGACCCTTCTGGTATCCCTGCTAAATTGTACATGGACAGCTGATGCTTCACTCCATAGCTTTTGGACAGAAAAGCTCTCCTTTGCCAAGCAGCCACCTGTCCCTTGCCTCCTTGAGAGTGTGTCTTCCTGCCCTGAAGAATTCATCCCAGTGTGAGTGGTTAGTGCCTGTAAATACCACACATTGATCACCACCCTTTTGTCTGAGCTTGCCATTAGCAAAAGAATAAAAAAGGATCTATTTTCCCCTTAGCTTTGGAATGATTTAGATATTATGTAGGCTTAATCTCCATGGCACTTTCTTCCTCTAATTCAACCTGCAAGGATTTATATAACCAACATTATTACAGACTAATTAAAACTAACAATCTTCAAATGGTCTCACATACTTCTTTATACTTCCTTTGCTTGTGGCAGTGTGCCAGACGGTGTTCAAGAATCCAGAATAACTGTGCTTGTTTCCTGTTATATAAGATGCCTCCTTAAAATAGACTGCTGAGAGACTTTTTGAGTTGGTGTGGGTTTTTTTTTCTTCTCCCCAACCAGCTTCACAATATCACTGTGCTGTCAATGTGACTGCCTGTGTGCTTCTGCTATAATCTTATTTAGTCTTGGTAGAAAAGAACATGAAAACAAGCTTTGTTTTTGTCATTCCATGCTTTCCTGTGGCATCAGATGGAAAGGGGAAATGGCATGGTCACATGCCCTATATTTATTCTCCTTTAATTACTAAATGCCTTGCTCCTTGAAGTTCTCCTGATAGTGAGTTTATCTGCAGCGAAGGCAGCCAGCCTCACTCTGCCTGTGAGCCAGTTTTACTCCCAGCCAGGTGTTCAAGGGCAGATGCAATTCAGTCATGCTTGAAACAATTCTGTATCTTGCTTGGTAAATAATGATAGTGTAATCATGTCTTGCCCTCCTAACACACATTGTGGTAACCCCAGTTGGCTGGCTGCCCCTCCAGCCAGCTTTCCTTGGGAGCCTCCTAAGAATCATATTGATGAGCACCATGCATGAGCTGGTTGCCTTGTGTTCTACCTTTAGGGCTTTCTGTTGTCTCCTTCTTCAAGAGAATTAATATTTTGTGCTTCTTTTTCTTTCAGCAGCAATACAGAGAATACATCATGGCATTGGATTCAGTCCTCAGACAGAATTGCTTTTATAATTCAGAAAATGCCTGTTCCTGAAATTTGTCCAGCCCCTTAAGGTCCCATTAGTCTCAGTAGGAGCTAAAGGCATGCATCACATACCCCAGGAGATGCCTGGGTCCTTGCAAAATTGAACTTGCAGAGCAAATTTATTATGCATTCAGAAACAAGTGACCCAAGATTGGGCTCAGTGAGCTTTGGAGCACGATTGTATCTCCAGAGAGTCGTTGAAACTGCCCCTTACATTATTGATTTGAATTTAATGTGATCAGAGTGTGTCTCTTTGCAGTGTTAGATGTGTGAAATATAACCATGCAAAGAGGTCCCACAGATACTCTGTTTCTCCTGGTACTAACTGTATTACATAGTCCACGGGTCTTCCTTCTATATCTTTGTTTTCAGAGACAGGTATCTAGAACAGAAAATAAATCCAAAGGTGAGTATAAATGCTCTCCAGCAGGGGGAACAGAATAGCAAATAAAAGTCTAAGTTGTTGCCGTGGGCAGGAGCTAATCATAAAATAAAGACTGTAACAGCACCCCTGAGTGGGCATTGAACTGTTGGTGACGAGCTGAATGCTTTTCATCTGCCTGCTGTGTTTCTGATAGTACCTGTTTAAATGGATGGATGCAACCAGACAAAGGGAAAACCAGGTAACACAACAGATGGAAAATAGCTGCAAGAGAGCATAATAAAATGAAGGAAAAAGGAAGTCAGTGATATTGATGACTGAAAGGGACTCAGTGGCCAGTGGCTTTGTCTGGTGCTGAGTTGTGCTGTCCCAGCTCAGATGTGAAGCAGTCATGGTTTTTGCTCATGCTAACAAGGCCCCAAGTTGGTTCCCTGTCCTGTTCTCCACAGGGCTTTTCTTCTTTGGTTTGTGCATGCAGGACTGGTGTGGGTGTTGATCTGTGCAGGGAAAGTGAACTTGGCTGTCTTGCATGTCTTTGTTCATATATATACAAAGCAACAATTTTTGTTATGCAGCATATTTCTTCTTGCCAAAATAATTGTATCATTAGAACCGGTCTTGAGTAAATGCAAATTTATCATTTATCATTGTATTTCGTTATTCCCCATGCTGTTTAGGAATAAACTGACCAGAATAAGTGCTTTCACACTAAGAAGGCCATTTGCTATAACCATACTGTTGAAGTTATAGTGGGATAACTTATGTTTACACAGTGGTAAAAAATGTGCATTTATGTGGCTTGTCTGTCTGTATCAGCTTTGTAGTTCTTTTGCATTGTGGACACACAGTGCATGCCTATGGCTTTCCCACTGAAGCATATCAGGGAACAGAATAAAGTTTATATTTAGAAATCTATTATGTCTTGTGGTATAAAAAGGTTGTGTTATCAGCTACTTCAAGCTAAAGTACTTTAAACCCCTCTTTCTCCCCAGTATTTGTCAGTCTTCTGAATTGTAACATTCATTCTTGAATGACTGCTTGAATGAGGCTACTTCAGTGATGCCCACAGTTTATGGTGATATTGCAAGTGGGTAAAACAGAAGATTTACTAAAAATAACCTAATTTTGGAGAGCATGACCTCATGTGTGGCTGTTTACAAAACTGTGCAGAGCCCCACTCTTTACTGTGAGTCTAACGGGTCCTGTTAAAGACAAAGGACTGGTGTTAAACACTGTGGCTCAGAGAGAGGGT
The DNA here is from genome assembly GCA_024865655.1 of Emberiza elegans. NCBI lineage: Eukaryota > Metazoa > Chordata > Aves > Passeriformes > Fringillidae > Emberiza > Emberiza elegans. The sequence continues at coordinate 17,077,300 of JALJVW010002597.1, read as the reverse complement.
GCAGGGGAAGATTTTTGGTTGAGAGAAATCAAAATGCTACGATACACTGGTATCTGCAAAAAACCTTTCAGAGAGGGCTGGTTAAAGCTGCATTTGCTGGGTAGAAGCCACAAAAGAATCAGGGTGGGAGCATGAAGGAACAGTCTGCTTCAGGCTCAGAGAGTGCTGCACAGGTTTGTTATGAGCCCAGGAGGCCTAAACTGATAAAGCTAGGCAGCTTGAGTAAGTCCCAAAGGGATCAATATCTTTCAGATTGAATTAAATTTTCATTTTGTTCTGAAGCTTCAACAGGAATATGTTTCACTGTGGAGGAGCTGGAGAATTCTGTAATTCAAAGAGGCAGCCCCAGACATGCCAGATCAGTTGGTCAGCTTAATTTCAACTACACTACCCAGTCAATAAGGCTTCCATTCTCTCTTGTTTAAATCAGCTAAAAGCATTTCAACTGAGAGCAGAATCTTGTGATGTTAAAAAGGAAATTCTGAGTTTTATTTTCTGCTCAGTTTCAGTTATTTAAAATGCCCAATATGCCAAATGTGTGAGAATGGAAAATAATGACTCCTCTTTCTGCAAACATAGGGTGAGGGAGCATTTGGCCTGCTTGTGCCTTGCTGCAGGCGGCTGTAGTAGGGCAAAAGAAACAGATTAATCTCTCTGTTATCATCTGCTCTGGAAAGCAAAGTATATTCATTTTTTTTCTGTATGCAGACAGAGCTCTCTTCTTCTCCTGTCCTCTGGTATAAAAGAAATACAGTGAGAAATACAGTTTGTATCTTATTCTTAGAGGGCCCCATGTACATTTTAAGAGTCAAAAGATTTTCTGGGTAGTGTTGGCCCTTGTATTTGTAATATCTACCATGGACCCAGGGGATTCAGAGACTGCAGTCCCTTTGGTGCTATGGAAGAGCAGATGAGATCCTTGCTAATTCCTCTGATATTCCTCCCCCCTGCATCCCTCACTCTCAGCTGTATTTCAGCAATATTGAACAGGAGTTACTGGCACTTGATTCAGGTGGTACAGAGCTACAAATATTGGTGCTATCAACAATTCAAAAAAAAGATTGAGATCCAAGTAAAATCAAACAGTAAATGCATTTTCCTGCCTTTTTATATGAGACAGGATGAGTTTAGAAAAACATTTTTGCATAAAAACATTGAGCTATTTTAAATAACTTATTTTTCCACTTCTAGAGGTATTTTCAAAAATTTGCTTTTGATGAGAAACACTTGTTCAGTGTATCAGTTTGTCCAACTATCTGAGAAGTGCCCTCAGAAATGAAAATTAATTGGCTTTCACTGAAATTTGAACAGGTAACAAGCAGAAAGCTGCAGATTAAAGGCTTTACAAGTCATAAATTCTGCTTTTCTTTTTTTCTGATGTTGCCTGTGCCACACATCTGCACAGTTCAGTTCTTCCTGGCAATGCCTTACTACTCTGTGTGGTGTATTTAATTTAATGGTTTTTTTGAATTTCACTTTACTGGAAATAGAAAAAAAAACAAAAAGGTTTGTTTTAAAAATATCAGCAATTGCCAAGACTAATAGTGTTTTCCAGTTTCATAATTTTTCATAATCATTCTGCAGCATGATTAAATTAGGTTAAATATTAAGGTCAGCTCCCAAAGGAGGTGGGGTCCAAGCCAGCAGAATGTTGAGCATTCCTGCAAGAGGCTGGGCACATGGGACTTCCCTACAAATGGTAGGATATGAGGACATTTAGTGTTGTGCAGAATTACTGCCTGAGTCTTCAGTTAGTAGAAAGTCTTATCACAAAACACTGAAGGTGATGTGGGTCAAATTTGTGTCAATTTTTTTTTCTCAGCAGGAAATGTGGATTTCATTCAAGCTTAATTCATCAGCTTCTAATGATTAGCTAATGTCCTGCCAGAAAATCAAGAAGTTTTTGAATCTGTTTTGGTTACAGCCTTGCAAAAAAAAAGTAGCTTTTACCTTTTTCAGTTTGTAATTGTAGTTTGACATTTCTCCATTTACATTTAGATTAATATTCTAAAAATTGAAGATGTATTTTTGAATTTCATCCATTTCTGAGACTGATGCCAAGTGATTCTGTTGAAAATTTTCAGAGAAAGTACATTCTGAAAGAAAAAATACAGATTTACATTAACTTTTCTTTCATAACATCATTGGATCATGGAGGCTGGAGGGCACCTCAGGATGTTTCTACCAACTTCCTGCTCAAAGCAGGCTCAGCTGTGAGATCAGACACATTGCCCAGGCTTTTTACATATTTGGGTCTTAAACGTCCCCAAGCACAAAAACTTCACAGTCTTCCTTGGCTGCCCTCAGGAAGAAAAAGCTTTTCCTTATCCCATATCCAAACTCCTCTGGTTTCAACATATGCCCACTAGCCCTTGTTCTCCTTCCATACCTTGGTGTGGAGCACAAGTCCATCATCTGGGTACCCTCCTTGGAGATACTGTTGGGGATGCTGTTAGGCACCCCCAAAACCACCGGAACTATTTGTGTGAATGTGCCGAGAAAATCTAGATTAATTTATTATTTTCCACCATTCATTAATTTCTTTGTGCTTCAGCCTATCTCTAGGAAGGTGGGATCATAAAATTTCTTTCTCTTGTATTGTCTACTTTGTTTATAAGCTGTTGGGACTGGACTGATTTTAGTCTGCTAAGAGGAGGACCTCAGACTTGGGCCATAGGATGTTTTTTATAGTAACTGTTGTAGTCTCCAGTAGCTGAAAACAACTTGTATCAAAGAATTATCACCATCTCATGGTGGGGGCTCAAATAAGTACAAGGCAAAACTAACAGGAACTCTTAGAGGAAATATTTTTTACTATGACAGGAGATGGCTTGTCAGAGCTGGGCTTAAGTGCATTGAGTTTCAATGCATCTGTGTTGTCAGAATAGTTTACCATTTGTATGCTGGTGTTATTTTAAATGTGCTGACCTCAAAAATATTGATGAGGCAAAACGCCCTGTAAAACATACCTGCCTTTTAACCTTTTTATGGTTCTGCCAACCGGAAAGTTAAACAATGACAAAATGGACTGTGAATCTGTGTGCTGGCTGCTTTTTCTCCCGGTGTTATGAGAGGTTTTTGCTGAATGGGACAGATATGAAACAGAATAGCTCTCTGCACAGTATGTGGTCAGGCTTTAGCATTCAAGGTAATAGAATAACTGTAATCGTATAAGCTCCATAAAACTTACAGCTAAAGGATTTTCTTTATGTGATTTTGAGGACTGTTATTAAATGGCCAGTGGTTTGTGGGCCCCACATTGCAAAGTTTCTGTTAGTCGTGTTTTTGAGCTGTCATGACTGCTCATGAGGAGAGCCAGCTAGGGGCTGACTAACCACGAGTCCAGTCCAATGGTTTGGCATTCCTTGTGTTAGCTCAGACACAGGGAAAATCTGCCAGCTATTACTTTGGGAGCTTTCATGAGAAGGCAGTGTATCTGTACATCTATACCTTTAATATTTTACAGTTAACAGCTGTAAGGTCTATGTATATTTCTTGTTGTACACAATAACACTACAAGGATAAAACACTGCATGTCTCTTTCCATACTTTGGGGCAATGCTGGCACCTCATAAAAATAAATCATCAGTATAAATAGACAATACTTCTTAACACTCAAAGGCTGAGCTGGATGGAGTCTGTTTGTGACCCTTCCTTGGAAGATAGTAGAGCCCTTGCCCTCACCTCTGTGTGACTGAAATAAATGCTACTCTGGTCTGAAAATGGGTTGTCAAGTAACCATGGTGGTAAGCGATAAAGATATTAATTTGAGTTATAGTAAATATATCTGGTTTTCCAAACTAGTGCTAAACATCTTTTATTTTATCCAAGTATAATGGGTCAGCTTGCTCCATGCATTAAGCATGCAGTGACACATATCCAACTGATCCTCAGAACTTTCCAAGAAACGGATAATGTGAGCACTGTCATCTGTCTAACTACCATTTTTTATTAAGCCTTTTTTCATTGAGAAAATAAGCTAGATTAATAGTAGAAACAACCTTTATCCACTCTTTCTTTAAAAAAATCGACTACTTATTTCTCCTTGTTGTTCAATTGCTCAGCATATTTTCATATGGTTGTGTTCTTCTGCTGGTTACCAAAATCACTCTTTTTTTCTCTAAAAATGAAGGTCAGTTATGTGTGTTTGCAGTCAGTAACATGGCAGAAAAGGTGAATCTGGTCATTTTTATTATGTATGTGACCACTACCTTGGTTGGTAATGCCTGAAATTTAGGAACCAGACTAAGAAGAGAAGAGAATGAGGAAAAAAAAGAAATCAAAGTAATAGTAATCAGAAATGATCTTTCTCTAAATGTATCAAGATATTGAGTTGAGACCTAGTTTTCTTGATAGGTACTCTTGAAGGACAGGGGCTTGAGCTCTTGTAGAAATTCCAAATTTGAGTTCATTTGAGTTGTTATGCACTTTGCCAACATTACCTTTATGCATTAGTGCTAATGAATGATCTTGTTGCCAAAGGCAAAAAACATCTGTCACCAAACCAGAGTGTTCCAGGAACTTATGGGTTAGATAAAAAGATCTCTGCTGGAATACAGTGCTACGTGGTGAAGAGAATGTAATGAATCAAACAGGAATGACATAAGAAGGAGTTTGTTTCAGATCTTGTCATATCCTTCTAGGAAACTGGGAGTTTCCCCTCAAATAACAGCTATGCAGAGTATATAGCCTCTATCCCACAGTACAGTTGTGTAGAACTTTGAGTTTCTCATTAAGCTATTGGTCTGCAAGCATATTCCTCATCTTTGTTTTGGTGCAATCCTGGAGCAGATCTGTTGCCAGTGAATTTACTCAACTTTGAAGCTGATATAAGAACAGGCCTGTGCTGTTAATTTCACAGTTTGCCTGTGTGCCTCAGCTTTTATAAGACCTATCCTGAATAAAGTCTGAAGTCCTATTTTGACTCTTTTAGAATTAAATAAGTTAAAAATAATGAGTTTCTTGGCAGTTGCAGTACAGTTCCTGGGGAGAGTGCAGTCACTAAGGCACTGTGGCCAAAATATCTGAACTGCCACCCAAGATGTGAAAGATTACAGCCGGGGACAGCTTTATTGTTGCTATGAAATTGAATGCATGCATAAAATAAAGAGAACAATAAGGGGCAAGTGTTTACTGGGCATTAGAGACATGTTTATTATACCTTCTACAGAATAAGCAGAAAGCTCAAATTATCTCCAGATTTTAAAGGCATTGTAAAATAATTAAACACAAATACAAAGATTCTTACTGGAACTACAAATCCTGAAAATGTTCCTCTGAGGATTTTTATTTCATTCCTCACATATCTTACTAGCCTGCAACACCACAGCCCTGGGTTTGGCCACCCTGAGAATTAAAGTGGAACAAAGTTGTTCTGATTCTTGTTTATAGCTTGTAGCTTCCTGTTGGAAGGCAGGGAAGGAGGGCTGAGAAGGGACATGGCAAGCCAGCTGCAAGATTTATCACTCTGTCTTTTTGTTCTCACTCTGGGTGAGAAAAGCTGTTCCGTGTAGAGATATGAGGAGAATCTCCTGGAGGCTGTTCCTGCTTCTTGAACAAGCTTCCCAGGTGGTACTCCACGATCACAGCAGACGGTGGAGGGGTGGCAGAGCAAGCTGTTAGCTTGTGGGCTAAACATCCTCTAAAGCATCTTTCTGCTCCTTGCTTTGGTAGATGCAGGGTAAGGCATGGTGCAGAGGAAGCCACGGCTCCCAGCCAATTCATTGCCCTCCAGATAGAAACATGAGATTTATATGAAACCACATTTCATACCACATGCCTCAGATTTTAAGGCTGGGAAAGACCTTGCCATAGTAATTCAGGCATATTAGCCATGTCAAATAAGTGTGATTTAAAACACCCTTGGCACAAGCCCATTTAGGAGGTTAAAGCAGTAGCAGCCAAGCCAAAATAAATGTGAGGAAAGAAGCAAGAGAGGGGAAGGAAGTATGCAGGCAGGGCAGTGGCAGGTGTGGGGTCTCCCCTTTTGGTGGTAATTGTCAGGTCAATCTGGCAGTAATGTCACCTTACTGAGCTGCATCACCTATGCAGGTGACAGGAAGAAATAGAATCAATTTTGGTGAGAATTCAGAGAAGGTGGGTTAGATCCCTATAATCAAAAAGTGTGAACATCCCATTTAGTGCACTCTGTCCGCTTTGCATGGGCAGCATATAGGTGATATAATGCAGTAACGAAAGATCCTGGATGAAACACTATTTAGTGACCTTGTGTGACTGAAAATCAAGACTGAAAAGGAATCTGCATGGTTTTAAGTTTTCTGTATCCCATTGGTTTTTACCTTCCAGCTACATGAGGACTTTCATATGATATGATGACTCATTTAATATAAACATATTTACCCAAAGCAGAAAACACACTTGGAAACCATGTTGGCAAACATTTGAGTTGGAAATAATCAAAACTAATGGCAGGATTCCAGGATACCTTTGTTTGACATTCTGTCAGTGTTGTGGTTTAACCCCAGCCAGCAGCCAAGCCCCAAGCAGCCACTTGCTCTCTTCCCCCACAAGTGGGACTGGGAAGAGAATGGGAAGGGTAAAAGTGAAAAGATTTTTCTTTATCTTTGAGATAAAGACAGTTTAACAGGGAAATCAAAATACACACACACAGGCAAAGCAAAACAAAGAGTTAGTTCTAGGTTCCCTTGGGCAGGCAGGTGTTCAGCCATCTCCAGGAAAGCAACGCCCCATCACATCTAATGGTCACTTGGGAAGACAAACTCCAACATTCTGAACATTCCACCCCTTCCTCCTTGTTCCCCCACCTTATATCCTGAGCATGATGTAATATGGTCTGGGATATCCCTTTGGTCATTTGGGGACACCTGTCCCAGCTGCGTCCCCTCCCAGCCTCCCATGCACCCCCAGCCTCCTCACCAGTGTGGGTGGCTGAAGGACAAGCAGCAAAGGCCTTGGCTATGTGTAAGCCTGGCTGAGCAATAACAAAAACAGCTCTGTGTTATCTTCACTGTGTTCAGTACAAACCCAAAACACAGCCCCACACCAGCCACTGGGAAGAAAATTAACTCTACCCCAGCTGAAGCCAGCACAGGCAGTTAACTAAAATACTACACAGATTACGTTTTACTTTGTAGGTGACAATCAAAACTTCTGCTTTCTTCTACAGGAGGAATTATGTCTTGGGTTAAAAAAAAAAAAAAAAAAGAGAACATCAATACAGCTGTTGTTTTGAGGGTGTGGCTGGTTAAAGATGTCTTTCACTTATAGGGGCTCAACCCAAAACCATAGGATATGAATGTTACAGGTCTATTTTATAACTGGTGATATAGATGCGCAAATATGCTTAGGGAGTTGGCTCAAAGACTGATTTCCAAACAAAACTTCCATCTCTTTTCCCACATACATTAAGATACAGCAGGCAAGGCAGTTTTGGGTAAGTAAAGGTAGTGTTTTAATTGCTAGGGAAGGTCATTAACCTGCTTGGGGCTTGTCAAATCAAGTCTCAAATCAAGGCACTGGTAAGCCATCCTTTGCAGAGATAAAGTTCATACCTTACTCCTTGAATGGTGTACCCAGCTAAGATTATTTTTATTATAAAATGGACTGTATATCTCCAACTAAAGAAGAAAAATAGATTTTAATTTCAAATTAGAATTGTAAATATTTACAATAAATTAATACATAGCTGTTTAGCATCCACAGCTTGTGAGTAATTTCCTCTGTGGAAAATAGGATATGGAAATGAAATTTCACTTCCTATTTTGACAGAGAAATTGATATGCCAGCTCAGTAGCCTCTATGACGGAATTTTGTTTCCAAGGGTAATAAGTACTGGATGCCCTTTAGTGTAGTATGAACATAGTGTAGTAAGGAATAATTATGCAGAGATACACACCTAAGGAAATCTTTTCAGATATCACTGATGATGGAGTGTCTCAGTCAGTGTTACTTATCAATGATCTTTGCTGGCACAAGTGTGAATAATATTTTATGTAGCCACTTAATGTTCCACCTCCTTCTGAATCTAATGAACCTAGTGGGCCTACTGACCTGTACTTTGACACTCCTAAAATTTTAACTTGGATTGGATGATGTGTTGCTAAAAAAATTTATTTAATCAAGCTAAACAAGCATCCCTTGAATTTTATTAGCATTAATTTAGAAGCCTGGGTTTGAAAATCCCAGCCTGCTTGTAAAGTTATAAGGGGAAAAAAATCACCATTTCTGCATAGGTGGGGTATGAAAACAATTCTGACTGCCCAAAGATATACATAATTGAAGTTTTATTTTAAAAAACAAAAAGCAGAGAATATCCTTTCAAGAAATTATCTCAGTCTTTGCTATGGATCAGGTGGACTTTCAAAGCAGTTCCCCTTTCCTGCCAGGGCAATGTATTAGTTTTATTTGGATTGAACTTTAATCAGCTTTCTAATGTCCCTCCTGCAATTTCAACTCTTGATCTTGTTATTATTTCCTCTGCCAGAAATCTTGTAAGCCTTCAAAAAGTCTCCAGCTGCTTGTTTGCATCAGGACTCTCAGGAAAGAAATAGTCCAAATTATCTGAAGGCGTTAATCCAAAGTATATTAGCTAAACTGGATTAAATATGCATTCATTTGGAAGGTAATTCAGTAAAATGACATTAAAGACAGTTCTGTTGTGAATGAGTATGTTCACACAGTGGTCTAATGCAGTTTAAATTATGCCCTTTGAAAATTGAATTTGGATCAAGTTCCTTGTGTGTCTCTGTGGACACAATCCCTACCACAGCCATACCACACACAGTGGGGAAGTGGTTTGCAAGGCAGTGGAGCCCCTGCACACCCCTGCATATTCCATAGCTGATATCTCTTGGCTCAAGGGGGAGCTAATACAACCTGGAGTATGATCAGCTTATTGTCAGTGCATAAAGCCATGCTGCCATCACTGCCATCACCATTACTGCCGCACTATGCAGAGTCTCAAGTGGAAATCAGAGCCCTATTTACCAGATATTAAACGAAAGAAATAAAATAGCTGGCTGCTGTACAAAGAGCAGAGCCTAAAGAGCTGCTGGCGGAGCTGGGCAGGCTGTGAGCTGCACTGCCCTCAGGTCTCCCAGGGTCCAGCCTGGTGCTTTCCCTGAGGAGCCTGGTGATCCAGAGAGTCTGCATGAGAGAGCCAGGCCTCTCACTTGCCTGGAAAGGTAAAATATGTGATTTTCTAACATCCTGTGCTAGACCACAGGGCCAAATCAGTATCAGCTGGTATGACCAGCTGTGTTTGGAGCAATGCTAGCCACTCAGGTGAAGGATCTTGCTCACTCAAATGTACTCATAAGAAAGCCACACTTCACATATTTGTGTCATATTGCAGCCTACATGTGGTTATACTATCCTTCTCTTCGCAATTAAATGCTCTGGGAATTACCTGATACTTATTGCCTTTTTCATCCCCTTCAAAATTCAGTCCAGTCTGATAGGGCTTGTAAATGATTCTCTTGCCTGACATGCATTGATTTCTTCCACTCAGGGAAAAACAGAGAAGAAGAAAACATGAACTTGTGAGAAATAGTTCATTGCTTTTCATACATTTTGCCAGTCACAGGCCAAACTTATAAGGAAAATGCTGGTTATCTTTTTGCATGGAAAAAATGCATGCAATCCCAAATGTTATAACTGTCAAACTATTATATATAATTCCAAGATTTTGAAAAGACCAGGTACCTCCAACAATGTGTTTTCTTTAAGAAAATGTTGGCTCTGTTCTTGGTTGGGTCAAGAAGTGGTTAGTATTGCCCTGTCAGCCTTGTAAAAAGAACAGCAAATTCTGGGGGAGCATTTAGTGTCAAGAGGGATAATGGCTCTGTCAGTCAGTTCAGGAAACAGCTTTAGGAAATACATTTACACCAGGGCAGGAGTCAGAGAGACCAGATAGATGACCATAGTGGATGGAGCCACTTCCTGTGTCTCAGACTGGACTAATGAGCTTTTACACATGGGTAAAGCTTTATGTTTTGACCAACATTTACATTTTCAGTTGTTGTACATAGATACAGTACAAGATTTCTCTTAAAATAATTTTATAGTGAAACTAAGATGTACAAAAGGTCTTGATTCAGCATGGACAACTTTATAAAAGTGTTACTGATAGACAGTGTGGAAGCAGACATTATTGAATCCTCTCAAACCATGGAAATATTGCAAGGAAGGGGAAGAATGGTTTTGACAAACACATTTTGAGCATTTTTTCTATGAAAAAAAAAGTGTGTGCTTACATGAGAGAAACAGGTTATGAACTGCAGTCTTTAGGTCAGAGTAAAGACACAGAAGCTTCTGAGTTCTAATTCTGTGTCAGGTCAGTTAAAATCTCCTAGTGTTTTTCTTTTATTGGAAATGAATTTATCTGGAAGTGCTTTGCACTTGTCATAGGCTAAAAGAATACACCCTGGTGGTGCACACAGTGTACTTGTGACCAGCTGCCATATGGCAATGTCATACCAAGCAGTAATTTGTCCATGTGTCTGAGACACCTGACACAAACACAGGTTACTTGCATATTGAAATGTGTGCATACGCACATGTGTGTGTATATTCAGTCCTTCTTCCCTGACTCCTTTGGGTAAAATGATGTCATAACTTTTGTAAGTTTTGAGTTGGACAATATAAACTGATACCAGTACAGCTAAAGCTTCTTAAAACTTAGGATTTAGAATTATTGGTCTTGAGTGTCGCATTTCAGCAAAGCAAGGAGAGCTACTGTCGGCACAGATTGCTTTATAAGTATATTAAGTCCCAATTTGTATGCCAAAGCAAACAAAATTGTTCTATGCATCTCTCCTTTGAGTTGGTACTCCTGCTGACCTGCTCTGTTTAAAGTGTTCTGTTTTGCAAAAGGGAAACCATGGGACAGTGTGATTAATATTGATGTTATCCCTGGGCAGTGCAGGATGCAAAACTGTTGGAAGAAACCAGCTGTTACAAAGATTTGAATGTTGAATTATCTCTTAAAATAAAACACTTTGCGAAACAAAAGTACTGAATGTTTCTGCTCTGGAAAACGCAGCCTTTTCATCAAATGCTATACAAAATTCAGCATTCTTATCTGAGAATCCTGTGCTAATAAAAAGTTTTCACTACTTCCCCTGCTTAGAGGTTAACGCAGCTGGAGTTTGTATGATTGTCTCCAGCTCATCACAGACAGCAGGGTTTTCACTGGTCAGCATTTGTTCAGCTTTTAGACTGGCTTATGTTTTAAGAGGTGATAAAAGTTTTGAACAGCTAGTGCAAGGATTCTTGCCCCTCAGCAGAGTCACCTGAGCGTTTATCACCAGTTAACTCCAAGCACAAGTATTTATTTTCTAATCAGTGACCTATGCATGAGACACAATTCTGTGTGAACCTTTCATAATTTTAAACTAGAAATTGCTGTGAAGCTCATTGGTTTGGGTTTGGAGCTTTCTTACAGGCTGAATTGTTGCAGCAGATAAAATAGTGACAGAGGCCTGATTGTGACCCTGCTTAATGAAGACTCTAAATTTGGAGCAACTTTGTGGTCGACGGCATTAAAATAGTACTAAGGAATGAAGAACAAGAATTATAAAACTATCTGGATCAATGGGTCAAAACTGAGAGCCTACATAAATAGTAACCTGATAAATATTTTTATTCATGTTGATGAGTTTGAAGTTGTTTCAGCTTACTATTGTTGTTTCTCCCACAGAGCTGCTCAGAAATTGAACCTGTCTTCCAAAAAGAAGAAGCACAGGCCTTCTGCATCATCTGTTCCTGAATCTCCTCTCTTCTCTACCTGCTTCAGCAGTATCCTTCAGACATCCCCACCCCCTGCACCACCATGTTTGTTGAGGGCGGTCAGCAAAGTGAAAGACACTCCTGGTTTGGGCAAGGTAGGCCTTGCAAATATCACTAAAATACTGATTTTCTCTCGGAGAAGATTTTATCCTTGTGCAAAACATTAAGGGAATTGGAAAACCATGGCCTTTCTCAGCTGTTTTTTCTGTATCTGGTCCCTGAACATGTGTAAAAAGGCCTAACAACTTAACTAATGCATGTGAATTTCTAATAATGTTGAGTTAACACAGAGATGTAACTGTGCAGCAGTTACACACTTCAAAGCCCAGCTACTCTAATGCACCTGCCCTGGGACCACAGTGCTACTAGGTGGAGTTAATGTCCATTCTGCCAGGAGGCAGAATCCATTATCCATTCAAATATCCATTCTGGGTTTCGGGAGCAGTTGTCTCTGTGGCTGTGTATAAACTGTATAGTGGTTGCGTGCTATGGTATATTTTGTGGTCCTGATCCCTTTGTTTTCCAGACTGGTGTCTTTGCATCTGTAATTTGCATCTGGCTTATGTCTGCTGGCTTTCTTCCAGTACATTTACCTGAAAAAAACTATGCTTTTAATCATAAATTGCTCCTTTTTTCTTCTGTCATGTTATTTCCTCCTATTCTGCATAATCATTCCCTCTTAAAATGCTGTTTAGGTGCACACTTATGTTGAGGTGATGGAGGAGGTGGGTATATAGTTTGCTGTTGCTTTGTAGTTTGTCTGACTGGCCCTTCCCTTTTTCCCTGCTACAATGGGAGAGCCTGGCATATTACATCTGGGAATATGAGCATGCACTTGCTGAGAAAAGCAGTTTGCTTTAATCAAGGTAGTTTTTTATGCAAGCATCTGTGTGTGAGGTTTTTCCATATTCCTTGAATACTGAGCAGTGACAATGAATTTGCTGAAAGTTTTTGTTTAGAAGAGAAATTGTAATGTATGATCTAGGACTGCTGAGCATAGGGTGGGCTTCAGAACCTTTCACTGCTGATTTTGGATACTCACTTTCCTATACTGTGCAGTTCCAGGGTTTCCTTTCAAAGGACAATGGTATTAATTTCATAGTTGGTTTAATGCCTGTTTGAAAAGAGATCACCTACACATGGGGCTCTCTTCCTTTCCTCTGGCCTGGTAGGTGGGAAGAAATGTAGAAATCTGTCATGATCTTATAAAACTTGAATAGGGATACATGCTCTGACTTCAGTGGGGGAAAGAGAAGTAAACTTGAACTTGTTCCTTGTTATAAGAAGTTGCTACAGAATAGATTAACGAGAGAAGCCATCCTCTCAGGAGTCTTACTTTTCTGTGCTTGGGATAGGTTGCATCTGAATAAAAATTCCATTGAGGAATAATCAAGGGTGTGTTCTTGGAAACAGGGGCTCATCTCCCATCTTGGACTGCATCAGCACTTTTCCTGATCATTATTTTCATGCGTCCCAAGGAAAGGATCTACATACTGAGACACAAACATAGCTCTGTCTAAACATTCCAAACTGGTCTGAGCCTTTCTTGTTCCTCTGACTACTGGTTTCCAGTGGAGAGGGCTTGGGAAGCAGTTTTGCAATATTCCCAAACAGACCTGTGATTTGCTTCTGCAAAACCATGTAAAAGAACAGGCTCCAGGCTTTCCAGCTATCTAAGTAAAACTGAAATTTTGCAGCTCACATGATGAAGGAGGAATTTATTTTCATTTCAGACTTACTGTCCCAAAACTATCAGAGCATATAAATAGCTAAGAGGTTTTAACACATTGACACACATGCTTCTTCAAAGCAGTAAATCAAATTAGGTTCTTTCATATAATCATACTGGAGAAATTAAAATTTTCTGCATTTCCATTAGCAAAAATATGTCTAACCTGCAGTTTCTGGAAGCCAGTTTCATTTTTCATCTTTTTGGTTTCTTTTAGGAGTCACCTTATAATTATAACCTGAAGCTTGTTCATCAAAGTTTCCCATCAGTTTGCCTCTGTAGCACAATTTTCATTTTAATATGTCAGATATAGGTGCAAGGCACAATAAGTAAATTACTTCAGGATAACAGTGTAATTTATCTGTCAGACTGGGAAAACTTTAGATGAGGTAATGGAATTTCCAGCTTATTTGCTTTTAATTTTCCTTGTTTATGTGTTCTGTTTAGTTACATTGGGATATATTTTGATAGGGTATGTTAAAACCAGTTACTTTTCTCTGCATTTTTCCTCATATAGTGTTTTCTGTAAGGGTATAAATTTATAAAATGTGATCCCGTGAGGAAGAAGTGGGTTCAGGGAAGCTAAATGTTGTTTTCAATAATTTAGGGTTTTTTCCTGGTTTGTATTTAAATAGCATTTTACAATCTTAGTGTGATAAAACTCTATTTCACTTTGGGTTTGAGTGGGCTGGGCAATTTCTAATGTGACAATTTGTAACTGAAAATTCTGGTTCACCAGAACTGGAGGGATGGCCATTGCCAGGGATTGTGGATTTCTGAAACTCCAGGGGAGAGCTGCACTCAGGCTGCCTGGAAGGCAGGCTCACTCCTGCAGGGCTGTGAGCCCTGGCACACACACTGGGTGTTACTGGCTTGGTCTCAGCTTGGCATCTGTCAGTTTTCCAGGAGAGGTGGGTGTCCAAGATGTGAAGGATAGGAAGTTGGGTACATCAAAGTTTAGATTTTCAGTGTAAGTTTAATTTCACAGTTTTCTAAAACGAAATTGCAAGCTAACAGTTGCTGTTTTATATTTTTACTTCTACTAGAAATTTCAAAGATTCTACTTCTCATTGCAAGATTAATGACAATGATTTATTTAAAATTATAGAATTTATCTTTCATGTGTAGGCATATATTTTTTTTAAGTTAAAAGAGGAGGATCTCCTTATCACTAATGTATCTAAAAGTTACTAAGTAGTTCATTTAGGATGGATATGGGTACAACCCCCCACTGAAGCATCTAAACTGATGAAAAGGGTTAGAGAGTAGATATTCAGGTTGCAAGCTTCATGCCTTTTCTTATAAAATGCCTTGCAAATCAAAACTGTACCAGCCTGGACTTTGAAAGAAGTATTTGAAAACTGAAGTTCAGCTTCACAGAAGCAGGAAGATTATATTAATAATGGAATGGTAGGACTGCAAAATCAGCATTTTACTTTGATGTTAGATACACCACTGAGCCTAGCAGAAGCACCACATTGTCAAACAAACAAGAAAAGCATCAGATTCTTTGTTGCACTCATTTCCAAATAGCTCTTCCTCATGCCAAATACAAAGGTGTGACCCTATTGTAACTATATTAACAGGGAGTGCTTTTATGGATCATAATTTATCTGTGTACTTTGGATTTAGATTTACTGGTAGAGGGAGATGATCCTGAGTGGTTGTGTGGTATCCCCACAGTCAGTTCTTGAGAGTTTGCCTTTGAGCTGAGTGTCCAAAGGGAATCCTGCTCCATAAACTGCAACAGCTTGAGCATCATTTATTCTCTCTCGGCTGTCTTTGGATCCTCAAATTCTGAGTAACAGATTGCTTTTACTGAATTTATCCAGGAAGAGAGAGAGTGCTACTGTTCTGGGTGGCTGTACATGAAATTTCCCCAAATCTCAGTTTTCTGAAAGATACTCCTTAAGTCTGTGCTGTCCTTTGTAACAACAAGCAGAGCACAAAGGTGTTCGGTGCAGAAATAACAAATCATTCCATGCCTGCACTAAGATGTAACTGTACTGTAAGGCCATTCTAGTAAGGTTTGCTTAGATTTGCTCCCCAGTCTGCTTCCATCCTCCCTCTACACCTCCTCTTCCATTTTATGTCAAACAGAATCAAAAGTAAACCAACACTTTTGATGAAAATCTGAAATGTTCTTCCTGTGAAAGATGTTGTTTTGCTGAATCCCACATCTGACATGAAAAACAGCTGGAATGAAAAATTTTCTGCCAGCCTGAATAAATAGGTTGTTTTCAGGTGGCAGGGGGTTAGGATAAATGGATGTGGTCTCTCTGCTTTCTTCCATTTATTATTTTTCTGTGTGTAGTCTTATAAACCTCTGTCAGTGAGACATATTTGTTATGTTTGGGCAGAGATTAGTTTACTTTTCCTTATGTGTATATATATATATTGTTGTTGTTTTTTTTTTTTTTTTGGTGTGGATTTTTGTTATTTGGTACTTCTTAATCTCTAAATAAAATAGCAATGCCTGGGCATTAAAAGCATTCCTATGCACAAGGTTTCTGCCAGGGAGAAGCAAGTCACCACTGAACTTTCTTTGAGTAGTCTTTTTGACCTATTTAAAGAACAACTGTGATTTGTGATTCTGTTTACTTTTTATTTTTCTGGAGCAGCAGCACTCTTTTTTGCAGGGCCTAGACCTGTTTTGCAAAATTATGTGTAAATTCAGATTAAAAGCCCCCTCTTTCTGTCCAGAGCAGTTATAAACTCACTGTGGGAAAGAGGAACAGACAGGGAGATAGGAAGCAAAAAGAAACAATGAGATGTTATTGGTCATCTTGGTAGTGATGTCCTCAGCCCATCAGCAGTGTAATATTAGATACCTGTTCTCAAGCTGGTGTAGAAGAGGAGATTATTGAGGAGCAAATAACTGATTATGCTGCAGGTGCTCCCAAGGGGCCCTTTCCAAGTGCGTAGGATGGGGTAGGAAGTGGCACAGAGACGGGGTTTGAGAGACTGGTGAGTGAATGAGAGATGTGATAGCTGGTAGCTCATCAAGCACAGGGCTGAGCATGGAGTGTGGCTGGGAGGGGACTTCAATGGGAACCAAGACACAACCAAATGGCAGGAGTGGCAGCAGGATGCTGGCAGTGTGATGGATACTCCTGAGTCATACACCTTTCTCCCAAGGATCTCTGTCATGTAGTAAAGACAATTCAGCTAAAAATGATTTTTCAGCGCCTGGCTGAAGAATGTAATCTTTATCACAACACAGTATTTGATTTAAATAAGCCCAAAATTTGCTATTCACTTTACACAAGTCTGCAGCTTACCTTTTTCTCATGTTGATTTACATAAAACTGTATATGGAAGCATCAGAAACATTTTGTCTGATCTGAAAGTGTATCTACCAAACCAACACAGTATTTGTCAAAAGTAACAGTGAAGAAAGCTCTAATATACAAGCAGTTCCAGGTTTGTGAGTAGATTCACAACTGTGTTTTGGCTGGGACAAAAGCACATGCCAATGCTTTGGGCTCACAAGCTGCTAGCATTTCAGCTGTCCAATGCCTTAAAATAGTTTTTGTTTACTTTTCACTAAATTGGGCAACAATTACTGCACTGTCTTTGGCATGCTTTAATCTGAGCTATATAACAATGCAATAAGGGTGTTAATAATGAGTAACTATTATATTGGCTATGGCCTGTGTAAATCATGGTGTGAATAGTTCTTGTCAAAATATGTTTTCAATAGCCATGTCAACTTTTTGTAACGGTGCAGGGAAGTAAAGAGATGTTCTTACACTTATGTGATTTGTAAAGTTGATTTGACGGAAAAAAAAATTGATTCACATCTTGTTTAAGTCCAAAAAGTACAGGAAACCACCCTTTCTAATATCAGAGTTTTCATTTTAACATTCTGGTTGAGGGATGTCAGGATTTTTTTTGTCTATATTACAGCTGTCACACAGTTTTGTCTAAATTTTTGTCATACATTGTGGGAGTTTATGAAAATCTGTGCTATGGTCAGCAAAAAACCGCAGCCCAACTTGCAAACTATGTTCTGTATTTCACTTCCCTGCCAGCCATCTTTAAGATATTGCCAGAAAGAATGAGAAGACGTTCTCTTTCCTTTGTAAAGCAGAGATCCTTCCTTTGTAAAGCTTCAATCTTCAGGTGTATAGGGGCAAAAGATAATGGATAGATGACAAAAGTGATTTTAAACCCTCTATCAGAGAAAACAATTTCTGAGATGAGAGCTGGTTTTTTTTCCCCCAAAGTTACCATGGCTACTGAAAGGTGAGAGGATGACCCCTTGAGGCATTTAAAGGAGACATATGTGTTCATTTTTGTTGTCAACATGATTGTTGTACAAATTAGTTAGTTCCACTTGGAATGAAATCCAGGTGGCCTTTTGCCCTCCAGTCAGACTTGCTCAGAACTGTGTTTCTCCTCACGAAATGTACTGGTTGGACCTGCTGGAAGCTTTTGTGCACTTTGCCTACATTCCTGCTAGATGGGATTTTCTAGGAGGAGTTTTAAGATCAAGCTGCTTTAAGTAAAAGGTGAAATTATTAAACTCTGGAAGAATTGCTGTTAACAAAAATCTCTAACCTTTGTCAGTCATGTTTTTTATGAACACTTAGTGTGGCTTTCTCTAAAGTAAGGCTTATTCTGGATTTGGAAGTACCAACCCAGGCATGCCAGAAGCCTGTCAGATTGCGTTTTGGTTGACTTGGAGGTTTAAAGTGTATTTTAACATGTATTTTAAATAAATTTATATGAAGACATGTTTTCCATGATTTAAAGAACAGCTGTAACTGCTGTTTCTTTGCTTTGGGAAGCTTCTAGAAGCTGCTACTTCAAGGGACCTGGAAGCATTGGAAGTGCTCCACTAATGTAGGCACCTATCTTTCTCTGACTTCCTTTGTCTCTGCTGATTTTCCATTAAAAAGCAAAGCCATCTTTCAAACTAGTAGACATCTTCCTTTTCACTGGTAGGGAGGGTGGTGTGAAAACCGAGCAGAGAAAATTATGTTTTCTAGAGAGTAACTTAGTCCTTAAGTAAAACTCTTTGCTTTGGGAAAAAAATTCTCTTTCTCTATATATCACAGAGAAGAACTTGTATCCTAATCTGAGTACCAGCTATTGGTGATGGCACATATAGACAAGAGACTGTTGCACATTAAATTCTTTTTTTTTTCCCTCAAAAAATACTGAAATGTCTGTCCCTATAGTGACATCTTCCTAGATGCATTCAGAAATTGTACTGATGAGCTTGTGAGCACAAGAGGTGGCTGGAGGAGATTTCCAGGTGGAATTGGACTGGACAGAAAAAATATGAAACCTCAACTCACTTTGATGGCATTTTTATTTATGTGTTAGAAGAATCAATCTTTTCTGTATTTCTTTTACAGTACATTTCATCTGGGAAAAGAGCTCAAAAGTCTAGTTTTGTATTGTTTATCTTGGTCTGTTTTGATGAATTTTTCTGTAAACATTGGTGAACAAAAGGAAAATTAGCTCGCTCAAAATGCTTCAGGCTGGTGGTACTAGGTTTTTATACATTTCTAAGTAATTTTATATATCCAGCACCCTCTGCATTGTCATATGGTTTTATGCCCAGCAATCTGTAAGTTTTATGCCAGTTGACTGCTTTCTTTCTTCAAGTCACTTAGCAGCAGGAATGACCATAATTTGTGGGCTCCTGCTTGATAAGGGCCTTATACACAAGGCTCACATTGGTCAACTAATGTTGATAACCTAATGAAGCTACAGAAACATTTACTCTTGCCCATCTTGTAAGTAAACTTTCAAAATATTATCATATTATTGAAATAGTATGACAATACAGTAGCCACGTATTTTAAAGTCTCTTAAACTTTGAAGGATATGCAATTTGAATGAAAATTACTGGATTTTTCTAGGATATAAACCCAGTGGTTTTAATACTGATCTCCTGCAAGTTTTTATGAGATACTGTATTTTTATTTACTTCGCTTTTCAATTATGTGGTACTGCTGGTTGATATTTTGAAGTACTTTGATAGTTCTGGTTAATAATTTCCATTTCTTTTATAAGGCTTTCACTAGTACTTCTCAAAATGCCCCTTTCTTCTCTGCCCTCTCCTCTGCATCTCACCTCATTAAATTGATTTTTAAATTCATGACAAAGAGATTAATATAAATCAGGAAAGTCAAGATGACAGAAATTGAAAATTTCATGAGTATTTCTCATGCTCAATGCTGAAGAAGAAGTTTAAATACTGGATAGTTTGCTAAATGCAGGACTGTGGTGAGTTTTCTGAGATGTTAGGCAAGTAACAGGCAGTGTACTTTGAGCAGTCAGCTGTAGACCTTATCACAATTCTTTTTTCTTTAAAATTCCCTAAAGCTCTTCTCCTCCCAGCCTTTTCCTTTTGTGTTTGACTCCTCTCAGCACGTGTTGGAGAGCAGTGGTGCGGGCGGGATGGTGCCACTGCAGGAGGCTCTGCTGTAACATCACGGGCTAATGATCTGTCTGAGCCTCTTGGTTCAACTGCAAGGTCGTTCTGTTTTTTCTTTCTAAGTGTCTGGGCCTTACCTCATTTCTCTGGTACAACATTGTCTTCAATAGATAACTAGCTCAGCTGAGTAAGAGCCAACGTGAACTGCATTTTAATACGGAGAATACCATTAAAATGTATCTCCTCTTATTCACAGTCTCCCCATTTTTTGCCTTTTCCTTTAGGATTCAAATCCATTTTTGGGAATATCTCTCTATTTTCATTTATCCATTTTTTGTGCTGTTATGAAGAACATGTATCTCCATGTTTCAAGTAATTGTATTCCGTGTTTTCCTTTATGCTTTAGTGCCATCATTATTGCCGCCTTAGGATGTAATTCATGTTGCTAGCTTAGGTGATCACTACCCTTCTGATCCTGGCTATTCAAATGTATTCCTGCCATGGAGAAATGGAGAGAATTGGGCTGACTTGCCTACCAGATGTACCCCTCTTTTTCAGTTGATCACATAGACAGCTGCCTTAGAATGAGATATCTGTGTTTTGGCTGGCTCAAGTAAGGTGAAATTAACCTCTGAGTAGGAACAGAAGCTCTCCTTGTGTTCTGCTCAGAACCTTTAATAGAAAACCAGCTGCTGTGAGCTGGTTTAATAACAAGACGCTTGCACAAAGTTCTAGATACTTTGACCTCTTCTCAGATGGAAGTCTGCAACCTTTCTTTTCACTGTACAGCACCCAGCTCTGGCTGAGCAGATCTGCATGCAACTGAGCAGGTTGCATAAGGCAGACAGACCTTTGTGGAAAAGGACCAAGCAGACTTTTTCACATTTGGCCTTAGGCAAATCCAAGCAAAGCAAACTGCTCTTTATTGAGTAAAGGACTGGAGATACTCAGTTGTACTTCTGTCAGGGTGGCTCTGTAAAGATGATCATAATGTGCTCACCTGTTAGATTGGAGTCTCTGGCACTCAATGGCCAGATTTTCATTGCTGTCATGTGACCTGTAAATTGCTTCCAGGGGAAATTCCTTTATGGAAGTGTAGGCAGTGTGGCTTGGGGTTTGGAAACATTTCATTAGTGGATCTGGATTCCTGATAACCACATGCCATTTTGTTTTCCAAATGTAAATAGACTTTCTTTTCTGTATTGTTCCCAAAGTGATTAGCAATTAAATTACCTTTCATTGGATAGTGAGATATAAAATACCAGGTATGAAAAGTAATACTTCAACAAATCAGTTCCTGTTTTTCATTAAGAAAGAATCTTTCTATATAGTAAAGGGGGGAAAAAAAGTTTGATTAAATCATTGAACTATTTGATATGACAAACAGGAGGTATGTCCATACATTTTTAAGGCCAGTGAGGTTCAAAGCTTCTCCTGTAATGCTCAGAAGTGAGAAATGGAGTAGGTGCACCTGTGATGGGTGTGGATGGACAGGTGTTTGTGTAATTCTCACTACATGAGGTGTGTATATTTGCATCTATAAACGTATAGGTGCATATATGTGTGTGTATTCATCTCCTCCTCCTCACCAGTGCAGTGGAAATAGAGAAGAAAAAGTACTATATATGCACTTTTGAGGAAGTTAACTGGCTATAGACTTGTTTTTTTTTAATAAATGAGCAAAATTTTTTTTTGAGGGCGACTCAACATTCCCTTAAGATATTGCCATTAAACTCACAGATTTTAATCCAGACTAATATGCTTTTTCTCACTTAGTTCAATCTTACAATACATTTATCTTTTTTTCTCCTATGTGATGATTGAAAATGCATATACAAATAGCAGCATTTTATATAAAATTCTCTAGGTGTGTGTGAGGCTCTGTTATGTTTTGGTAGATCCCAACAGCTTTCACCCCTACCTGCTGCTGGATTTTTCCACAGATCTGTTCAATTTACAGTGCTTATGCTGAAGGAGAGACAGAAAAAGATGAGTTGGCAAAATGGGATGTGTATTAAAATGTCAGGAGGAAAGCCTTACAATAACCTTTACAGCATCACATACACCATTACAGAAGCATAGATGTGGGAAACCTTAAAAACTGCTGAGCCTTTCTTCCCTGTCCCCCTTTTCCCCATGAAAAAATATGACACATGTACTTCAAACCGTGTGGTGTGAGAGTAGTTATCTTTGCTTTTATGTCTTGCCCTTTCTTTCCAACATTTGTTGTTACTGGAGCTTCCTCCACATACAAATCTTGATTTGCAATAGAAATCTATTCTTGACTAGCTTGGCTGGAGCACCTGAGCCCAGATTCTGGAAGCAGCTTGACTAGAAAAGCTGCCTTCCCTTCCCTACCCACTCCTACTAAAATACCTTAAATATTGCCCATGGTCAGCCCTGAGGAGCCGTGGTGAGGTTGTGCTGGCACGAGCTCCAACGGAGGCACCTGGGGCACGTCTCTCCTGGTCCCACAGGAGGAGAAGGAATTGCCCTGACTGATGGCAGTGTGAGCACATGTGGGGAGCACAGGGAGGCCCGCACCGCTCTGGGGAAATGGAATAACAGCTCAGGGGAGGAAACAGGATCTCCCCAGGGCCTCCTAGCCTGTGAGCAGAGGGAATAATGAATCTCCTTAGATTGGAAGGAGGTATTAGTCATAAAGACTATTATGCTGTGCGAGGCATTGCTGAAACAGAACACCACCAGGCTATTTCCTATCTTATCAGGGTATATTAATAATGCAGTAGTAATAACAGAAGTACAAATTAAAAATAACTGGATGAGCAGATAAGCAGAGTTCTCGAGATTAAGGGTATTGGGATTTGCTTCAAACAGTTAATTGCAGAGTAGGACATAGAGGGAAATTTGCCTTTATTATTTTTTATTCTTCATTTTATCTCTGAGAGCATTATTTCTGGGGCTTTACATAGACACTAATAGGCAGAATATTTCCTCAAGAATTCAGACTGTTCTTTTTTTATCTTGAAAGGAATGAAGTACCTTTTGCTAATGCATCTAATTCAGTAGGGCTTAATAATGCTGAGTAAGGAGAGTATTCTGGTTATTAGTCTTCCTCTACAAAAATCTTCTATAATTTTCTCTTCCCACTCCTATCCCACAGTATAAAGGCAGATAAGGAACTACAAGTATCAGGTATTCAGGTTTTGGGACAAATGGAAGCAATTGTTCCCCAGAGGTTTGTGAGCTCCTGCTGGGCTGCAGTGGCATGAAATCCCTAGAGTCCCTGAATTTCTTGAGATGTAATAGTTGATTGGGCAAAGAGAAATGGAAGTATCTGGTTCTCTGGCACTGGATGATTGTGCTACCCCCAAGTCATGTTTTGCACTACCTATATCTGTCAGTCACTGGCCTGTCAGGGCTCTATCAGACTTTGAGGCCTCTGCATGATTTTTTTCCACAGAATTAAAATAATGACTCAGAACTATACTTTGTCTATTGCTGGGTACCAAAATGTGCCTTACATAGGGCATAGACTGCTGTCACTTTGATTTCAAGTCCTATTTGCTAAGCAATTGTCAGGACACTAAATCCTGCTCTCAGTGAAATAGTACTAAAGATGGTGCAACGCACAGTCATTTCACACAGCTGCATCCGAGCAACACTGGCCCACTGAGAGATAAACCTATCAAGGGAGGACCATTTGATTGAACACCCAATACATTGGTGGAGCAGCAGCTTAGCAAAGAACTGCACCCTCACAGAAAAATTCTGTTTTCCCCCTCTTATTGTTGAGCTTCTTTTATTCCTGTGAAACTGTTCACCAAATTCTCTGTCTCCCTTGGAAATCTTTTAACACTACACTACTAAGTAAACATATCCATTACTTAGTCCAGGATTAAATGGCCTGGGAAGAAGGATAAAGCAGAAGTGTTGTGTGGTAACAGCTGCACTGAAAGCATGAGTCTACTGGATGATTAAAGAACAATGAATAAATGAATTATAATTTTATCATTTGTATAGATCATGACCGGCTGAATAAGATATTTGGAAGGGAGTGTGTGCCCTTGGGCTGGAAGACCACCACTGAGGAATATGCCAACTTGGAAAAGCAGTCTGTGTGTGAGTGGGCATGGGTATATGAAGTCTTATTGGCTGCATAGTTGGATCCGCCCGTGTAACCTTATAAAAGAGCAAATCAAGGAAATAAAGTTAGTGTGGCATCCAATACTCATGCTTTCTCAGTTGCCACAAATGACGCCTTGTGTGAGGACTGCTTGGAATCTGATCCTCTAACGTGACAGTGAAACCAAGTGTCCAGAGCCTTCAATCAGAAGGCCAACCACCCCTGTTGAACAGGGGAGTTGTGGGGTTAGAGCAGGGATATGGGGCAGTCTGCCTCACCAGCACATAAGCTTTGTTTACCTATTTTGCAATGGCTTTTGCATGCTTCTTGCTCTAAACTTTTGTAGGCTAAAATTATTCAGCTGGTTGTGATCTGTACAAAAGATACAATTATAATTAATTTAGTAATTTTTCTTTAATCATCCAGCAGACCTATGCTTCCAGTACAGCTGCTCCCACACTTGCTCTTGACACTTTAATCCTTGCTGCACTGCTGCCCATCCATGCCCCTTGATCATCTCCTTGGAGGAGTGCTTGCGTCTTCCTCCTTACTGGCTGAGAAAAATGCACACAGCCTTGCATTGCAACATGCTTACTTGTTTTGATGTAAATTATTCTAGTCCAGTTTTGTAATGTCTGTTTAAAACTCCAGCTGATAAACTCTAACTGTGAACAGTTAAGAACTTGTAATTGACTTTATTTTGATACTTTCTGGAGACTTGACCTTTCATACTTCATAATGAACTGTGTTTTAGTAAATTGCAGAAATGCAACAAATAACTAAGATCTGAATCAGAAGATGGATTGAGTATTTGTCATGTAAATGTTACCTTCTGAAGGGAATTTCTTCAGAACTAGAAAATACAGATTTTTGAATAAAAGGCAAAAGGATGTAAAGCTCTGTAAGATTAACCTCTTTGAGAAACTCTGAAACAAATTTAGCTATGACTCCTACAAGCAGAAGGCAAATACTGTTTCATGAATGCTGCTTTTCCGCTGCTGGGATTTCAAGAATGGAAGTATAAATTGCACCTGGTCTTTGTCTTGCTCTGCAAACCTAGGAAAATTGCAGATCTGCTGCCCTTGTTTCCACCCAAAACCACCACTCATGAGAGCAACATGTGTGGTGACTGAAGTTTAAGGATTATTTAGGACATCAGTTGCCACACAGTGGGCAAAAGTCCCTCTGACAACTGCTTGTTACTGTGTGGGAATATGCAGGAATTCTGTTCTTTCCCTTCTCAGAGGGATGCTGTGCTGGAGAAATCAAAATTTGAAAGAGGCCATGGGAGCCTGTTTCATATTAATGTTTCTTATTGTATCCCAAAATGGAAGCAGAATGGAGAGATAGTTTATTAAAAGAAGATTTTTAACACCTGATATTTTCAAAATTGAGACAGGTAGAGATTCAGAACTGTGAAGGGAATGCTGTTAGTGGTCTCCCAATAAATAGACAAATAGATGAGGAAAACCAGTATGCAAGTTAGACTGAGAGCCCCAGGCACTCACAATAAACAATTCTTTTGCCCCTTGAAATGGCCCTAGTCAAATACAGCTGGGGTATGTTAATAGGTAAAATGATCTGAGTATGGCTGATGCTGTACCTGGTCTGTTTAGAGAACAGAATTGTCAACATGGCAACTTCCTAGTTTTAAAGTCACTTCATAAAAAAAACCCCAACAAACTAAAAAAACCCCAAAGAAATCTTCATTTATGCACATTGGGCAGGCTGACCCAGCAATCATACCTTCAGTTCACATCCCAGCCTGTGCCTGCAAAAGTCAAACAAAAACACCTCTGTCATGCAGTGATGCCTTTTAACTTGCATAAACCAAATAGCTGCCAGAGACCACATCACTTCCAAGAGTGTGCAGGACAAGGTGGAAGGTTGAGGAGGATTGTAGACTGGGAAGAAGAGTTTCATATTAAGTGAGATGTTAATTTGCATTTGATGCTATTGAGCTTGAAAATAAGGGCTGTTGTAATCCCATAATATAAAAATGCTTTTGTTTGTGCTTCTTTCCTCCCATAAGGAAGCCAATTTGTCTCTGTGTTACTGATCTTAGAGATAAGACAGATAAGGAAAAGTAAGGAAAAGTGAATCTTCCTGTCAATTCAGACTGAAAAAATCCCCAGCTTTACTCCTACTTCCATCTTGACATGCCTTTGTCATCATGGTTCAGATCTGGTCCCTTTGAAGAATTTCTTTTGAGCAGATGTTAAAAAGTCAGAAAAGAATGAAGGAAGACAAGTAAGAATGAACTGGAAATTCTTAGACCTTGCCTGACTGCAAGCTTTGCCTTCACAGAAAATACACAACGTGGTAGATAAATCATTATTGCAGATGAAGCAACAATTTTTTTGTTGTTGTGTAAATTGTTGTATTTTGTCAGTTATACTCATCCGACCCTTATACTTGTAGATTTGTAAGCATGTTACTTGTAATTCATGAGTTTTCTTTCCTTTGGATTGCCAGTACAAGCAGTTGGACAATGCTAAAAGAATTTAACTGGTAATGGGAAGGTAGTATAATTTCATGTAAATCAGATACAGAATGCTGTTCAGAGATGAGGGTAGTGTATTGTGATTATGAAGATAAGAATATTAAGAATTATGAAATAATTCTTCCTTTTCTTTGACAATGTGAGTTTTTTCCTCTGTATTTAATAGAGTGGATGATGATATGCAGAGGGCAGATAGGCTAAACAAAGGAGACTGATTGGAGCAGTATCAAAAATGTAAATGGAGGTGTACAGGTACTAGTATACTGTGCTCATCTTCTTTCTTTTATTGTTGCTTTTAGCAACTTCATATCACAAATGCACAATTATTAAATGGTTTTATTTTCTTTTGTTTGGTCACAGAGAGGTTACAAGGATGCTTCTGATGTATTTACATTGATTCTGCTTTAAGCCTCTGAATATTGTTCTCACAGGACATTCGTTGCTCTATGCTTCTGCCAGACAAAGAGAAATAATTTCCAACTGAAAGATTAGGTGCTTCTAAGGACTAGCCTTTTAGAATAGTGTCTGCAGTCAGAAAGACTAATTGTCCAGATGATAGACATGCATGGTTGACTTTCCTCTTTATGCAGCCTAGATTGAGACACGATGAGCCAGAGCATGCTGCTGGCCTTTGCAATGGATAATTTTGTTAGAACATTGTCCTTTGGGAAAGGCTTTTATACGGCAAGGATGACAAGTGTGGCAAATTGCTTACAAACCCCAGACCTAGAGGCTTCTCTTTCTGAAAGCTGCCAGCCCACAGTACAGCAGTGCTACTGCTAGCAGTGCTTCCAGCAGAAGCTGGAATTCGATATCTGTTTATGATGTTGTAAAAACTGTCACTTTCTTTTCCCTAAAATTTTTGTGCATTTTCTCAGAATACTTGTTTTCACAGGTCCAACAGGTTTGTGAGGCCCAGAGTAGATAAAACGAGAGCAGGATCAAATATGGATTGTTTGTCCTTACACAAATAACAAGAGAAGTGATCAGCTTCTGATGGAGTGAAATAGGTCATTATTTTCTTTCCATTCCATTTCTGATACACAAATTTTGCCTGCAGCTTCCTGCCTTAAATTTTTTTGCTTTTTATATTTTCTATTTCTTCTGTTAACTGACATCAGCTGCCAAATTCTATCCCATTGCATTTCTTACACACTTCACAGTAGTTGCACCAGTGTTTTTTGAGGTGTGCTGGTTTTCTGATCTGTGTATCTTCTGAGGTGTTTGACAGTGAAAGGCTCTTGTTTTAATTGCTTACAGTCTCATGAGCAGAAATAGTCTCTGCAGTGAAATGAAGAGGCAGGGCATCATTACCACAATGGGTGAGAGATCTGAAAGGATTTATAGTCTAATTTTAGTTCATTAATGACTTTGATGCTTAACTCTTCCAGCCTGCCCTTTTCACTAACAGTCTCTAGTTTTCTGGACTGCTATACCATTCCTACACTGCAGAATTCAGCCCTCACTACAGCTTGCCCCTTGTTGCCTTATACCTTTTTTCCAAAATATGACCTATCCATGCTCTTTTACTTACTCCCACATTTTCATCCTCCAACATTCTTCTCAGCGCTGCCTTCCCTGTTGGCTCCTTTTTTTGGAATCTGACTTTTCCTTTTACACCAGTCTGTGTTTTCACTCCCATGAGCTTCCCCCAGCAGTCCTACCAACCATACTCTAATAAAAGTGGAGGAAGATGCCTGAAACACAGCTGAAGACAAGACTGAGTAGACCAGGACAAAGTTCTGTGAGGTCAGCTCTGCTGATCTGCTGAAGATCTAGTAGTGTCTTGTGCCTGATGCATCATGTCTAATTTTTTTATAGATGGAAGAAGTAGAACTTAATTTCACTCTGGTTATGTGAAGAGGCATAGAAAAGAACAGTAATTGGTGCAGATGCCATTACTGCAGTATCAAATGTCTGTGTTAGCTGGTATTTGAGATGCTGCTTGCCAGAAACAGCATCTTAACAGAATTACCATAGACAGAGCATTCACATTCTCTTCCCTCCTGCTCAGATAATGCTGCTGTCCACAGTGTGGGCCAGGGTGGTGCTACCAGCTCCCCATTAGCCTCCCTTCCTGACCTTTCTCTGATGCCTTCTAACGTGAGGAGATGCTACTATTTCTCCCATAATGCTTTTTATTTCTGCTGATGCCATGAGCTTTATTGTACCTTTAGGAAGTATTTGTATGTTATGAATTATACTTTACTGTCATGCTGGTTTCTCTTTTCATAAACAAGTCTTACAAAAATCTCTGCACTGGGCAGTTACATATAAATTTGATCCTTTTGTTTTCTTCAGAGGGAGGATAAGGTAAATGATGGATTGCATTAAAAAAAAAATGTATATTGCTGCATGTAAATCGGTCCCTTATGGCATAGTATGCATCTCTTCTGTCTGGAGCAACAATGTGTTGAACAAGGCATTCATTTAGAAAAGGGGAAAAATACCACCTAGCCTGAAAGCTCAAGTATAAAGTTAGTACAAACTGAGGGTTAGTGAAACATACAAGCACTCCTTTGTCTAAAAAATGTTCCAAGGAGAAAAGGCCAGAAACAACCCACCTGGAATGTGGAAACTTTGGGACCATAAATGAAGGACCCATTTTTCATTTTAACAAAGAGTGTGGCTAGAGGTGTGCTCATTATTTTTTAGTGTGCTTGCCCAGAAAGCAGCTTAAAAGGTGAATAGGCTGCTCTGGCTTATGCATACAGTGGGACATGACAGAGTTCTTGTGCCTTCCTGTTAAATATAACCATAAGTGCTGTGCCAGGATGCATCCTAGTAATCCTAGAGCAATCCCAGGCAAATCTTGGCTCTCCTAGCCCATTCCTCCACCCAAGAGAACTGTTGTCATATGAAATTCAAGTACTCCTGAAATGACTTACCATGTCTGTTACATCATGTTCCTATTTGCAAGCCTCTGGAGGTTATCAGCACCATTAATTAACATGTCATGGATATTCTAGAAGTTAATATCACAAATCGAAGTATATTTATACTGCTGCTTTAGAAGTCAGAGAGCTGGAAATGTGTACATATTGAAACAAGAAAATCCTCATCATTCAGGGAAAAAAATAACACTGGATTTTCTGTCATTAAACTGACATTTACTGCTGTAAATAATAGTGACTGCTAACATCTCTTGGCTTCCCCAGTGTACAAATCAACCAAACATGGATTAACTAGTTTCCTCTGATGTGGTTTACACTAATCCAATATCCTCTGATAACAGGAGAAGGCCTTTAATTGGAACATTTTGTTTCTCTTCTGTGTATGCTGTGGCTTCTCAGAAAACACTCTTTAGCTTTGGTCAAATAAACTTTAAAAATCTGTTAGCTGAATGATGCCTGGGGTCATCTGTGCAGGGCTTTTGCTGGGACCCTGGGGCTGGATGCATGTGCCTCAAAATTAACCTGAACAGAAGTACTACCTGGAACAAGATGTACAGGTTGTTCCTTCCCTTTGCTCAGACTGGAAAGTCTGCAGATGGGAAGAACTGCCCCACATTCTGTCCCCCATCTGCTTCATTGCACATGGGAATGACATGAGGGATAGTGGGGGCTCTAGGCAACTCCTGACCTTCCTTGTGTTTTAGCACTACCTTCCCTTCCTGGTTGCAAGAGCTGCAGGGTTCCTCTCATGAGCTTTCCATGGTCCTGCCAGCTGTTGCTTTTGCCCCAGAGTTTTTGGAGTGGAGCATGCTCCTGCAGCATTTCCTTTGGTCTTGGCATGCCTTTATCACAGTGATCCCATCTCAGTCTCTTCAGTGGGAGTACAGATTTCCCTGATATGCTGCCCTACCTTGGGAGCCCCTTTTATTGTAGGTACTGTGAGAATATGGGATTCATTTGCTCAATGACTTTGTTGTGCTGCTGCAGAGAAATACAGAAACCAAATTGTTCTTTGAGGCTGACAGGCAGACAGACCAGCAGCAGACATCTGAGTTGAATGGTTTCATTTTCATGTTTAGCAAAACTCAAGATGAAAGTTATTAAAGGTGACAGTAGTAAAAACCAGGTTCTTTGGCAATATCTGCACTTTCCACCTTCTCTAGATGTCATGTTCTTCAATCTGTTAGCTGTTTATTCTCTGTCACATTTGCTGCTTCTGTCCCTTTTGGTCTTCAGATTTACAGCAAAATTATTTGGGGTTGGAGGGAAAGACATGGGGAGACAAAGAGGCTGATCAGGAGAAGCAGTAGTAAGTTGCTTTTTTAGAATACAGGTGGGCTGGTGACTGAATACCTTAACTGAAGTTTTTGTGTAACAAAGCAGAAAACTTTCCATCAACATGAATGCCTGAAATACCTCTGAGTTCTTGTTGAGGGTGGGGAAATACTTAGTGCCTTAGACCTAATATATTCTCAAGAACCTCAGAAAGAAAGTCTTACATAACTTTTATTTGGGACTTTTGGGATTTTCCATGTGTAAGATTATCTGAGCCCTTAAAAGGTTGGTGTTCCCAGAAAACCAGGTTTTCTTCTATGTAGGAATTCTGTAGACTTTCCGCACGTTGTGGGAATCAACAGTTGGTGAGGGAGCTCCTCAGCAGGGCTGCAGTGCCAGAGACAGGACAAGCAGTCACAGTTTAGTGGGGTTTAAGATTTAAGCAAGGTTGTCAAGTCTTCCATGGCACATTAGGAACTGACTGTGGTTGCACCTCATCTAAGCTCCCCTCCGGCCAAAGCTGCAGCTCCCAGTTTCAAAGCCGGGTGACGCGCCCTCCTCGCTTTCTGCCCTGATGACTGATGCTCTGCCTGGCTGTGCCTGGAGCGCTGGGCCAAGGAGGAGGAGCAGTGCACCTGGAGCAGCGATGTTTCCTGGGCTAGCTCTGGGCTCCTGCACCCCGAGTGGATGTGCAGCTGCCCCACACACACAATGCGCTGTTACGTGACTTGGGACACGGAGTTTCATCTACAGGAACAGGGAAAGGATGAACCTAACCTGACATCTGCTTTTGATTCCCTCAGCAGACATTTTACACCCTCAAGGTGTGCATCATGCCCATGTGGGTTTTCTCTTGACTACCGAAGTACACGCTCAGAGTCCTTGACCACATAAACCAGTCTTCTGCATCATTGTGAAATTGCCTTTGCTGCAGAAAAGTAATGATTTAAGCAGATGGGAATCATAGGAGGAAGAGTGAGAAGAGAAAAGGAAGTTGCATCTTTGTCTTAATTGAATATTTTTAAAGACTATCCCAGGCAGAAAAATATTTATTTGATACACAGTAATTTTGCAGTGTAAACAATCATTTCAGATGAACTCATGCTAAAAAATGACCTCTCCATTTTTTAATTTTTTTTTTTTTTTTAACTTTTCTTTTTAAAATAGATTTGGAACATTTTCAGAAGGCTGTATATAAAAGTATGGAAACTCACAGCTTGGGGGAGAGAACATTGATTTTATAATTTTCTATAGAAACATACATGCACAGACAGAAGCCAAGTCACTGAAATAGTCTGTGACAAATGGATCTGATCCAGAAAAGTCTATGTAATTAGATTAGCCTTTGGCCTGGCAAACACTTCATAAAGTCCTGTTAATACAATGTGAGAGAGCTAGTAAAATACAGAGGAATTTATCATGGGCCAAAATGGGAAAAAAAACCAAAGCAACCCTCTTCCTTTTTAGTTTCATGGCAGTGAATCCACTGGATAAATATGCTTATTGGTTAGTCACTATGAGGGTGTTAAACTATGAATGCTCAATTAACAATCTCCATATTTTTTAGAGCAGTATTTTAAAAATCTTTACAGCTCTCAGATTACAGATATCTCCCTTCCATTATGCACTGAAAAATGCTTGCTAGTGGCAGTTGTTTTTATCTTTCCCATCAGTTTGTTCAGTGTTCATCTGCTTTTCTAGTCTGATTTAGAAAATAAGATAACATATAGGAGTACGTTATGATCCTGTGACATGAGAAAAAGAGAGTCTGGGCTGTGGCATAAGACATGGGTAAGAGGGCAGAAGCTTTGGCAGAGCACAGCAAGGACCCACTTCTCTTCCTATTCCTCTGAGGGCAAAAGGAATTTTATCACTGGCCTTAGTGGCAGACTTATTGGGTCTTTGAAGGCTTTTGAAAAAATCCCCTTTCAATTCTGATTACTGTTCTCTGTGGTGTAAGTGTAAAAGTATGCATCTTCTGTCAGTGCAAAAGGTGGCTCTGCATGGAACTTTTCCCCCAACAAATTATTATTATAGCACTTCTTTTGTCACCATGTGGCTGTGAAGAAAGTACAGCCTTGTCCATTAAATACAGCATGAGTTTGTTATGAATGCAGACAAAAGGCACAATAGGTTAATGCAATAGTTTACCTCTAGACATCTGGGTTCACACCCTTGCTCAGACCGTGTGTAAAATTGAGTTTGTAGTCCCAGAAGACGCCTTAGCACACCTCATTCACAGTATTCACAGTACTCCTGCAGGTTTTGGCAGGTTTCCATCTCTGTCCAGAAAAGACTTAGGACTGGAATAGCATTAGAGTTTTCCAGGTGAGAAATGAAGAGTGCTGATAGAGAACTGCAAGAAAATTGCTCAGGCTCTGCTTGTGTAGATGAATAGAAATACCACCGATAGCATGCAACATTTTTTGTGCTTGTTTGGACACTTACACAGTGCCATTTGTTCCAGACAAATAGAGTTCAGCACCTTTTTGCCTTCCCTGTGGTGGTGGGTTGATCATGTCCAGCTGCAGAGGGGGGTGGTAGAGCAGCTTTGGTGGGCACATGGCATCCAGCCCAGGTCAGGGCAGCACACCTCTATGCCTGAATGACACTGCAAGGAAGGCGAGATCCTGCATGTCCTGGGATTACTTAACACTCACTCTTTCAGTAATTTAAAGAGTAATTTTGCAATTTGATTATGAATAAAGTTACTATGTTGAGTAATGCATTACTTAAAAGCCACAGAATTTATCAGAAGAGAGTCATATTTAACCCAATTATATCTTGGGTTTATTGATTGTCAGATGCTGAGGGCAGAGAGATTAACTTTTCTTTGCAAGATATTTGAGCTTCTTGCGAAGTAATAATGGTTTGTACCTAATGAGTCACAGCAACTTGAGTTGTATATAAATGTAAAATGGAGTGGAGGGAATCCTTGAAAGCATTGAGCACATGTTCAGCTGCAAGGACATCAGGTGGATCCATACAAACTTGTGTACGTGCCTGTCTGTAACAGGCAAAAATTAGGTCAGTGGTCTGTACAATCCAGTCTCCTGATGCCTCTATCAAAGGCCATTCCTGATGGAGTAAAGGACCTCTTGAACTCAGCTGTGTGAAGCAGCATTGGCTGGGAATCAGAGGAAGGATTCTTTACTAATGGTTGTGTACAATTAGGTGATATGTGGTAGCAGGTTTGGTTCTTTATGCGGTAGTGAGTATTGCATATTGAAGGGAAAAGCCTTGTATTGACATTCCTGGATTTACTTCCCCTGCTTGAGAATTCCAAGGGAACATGGGATGTTAGAAATAGAAAAGCCAGCTTCATCTTCATTTAGAGAGCCTGTGTACTTCTCCTCTGCATTTTTTTGTCTTATGCAGAAACTATTTGCAAAGGGTTAATAATGATTTCTACATGTTTTTCTAGGTTTATATGAGAAAAACATTCCTACTTTTTCCTTGGAAAATGTAGATTTAGAGCAGTATGCCATCTATGTCTACAGAAAATTCAAAATTTTCTGCTCAAAAATGTGTTGACTTTTAGGCTGGATTTTGGGGATATCTTTTTTTAGAAATAAAATTTATTTTGCTTTGTGTTAAGATAATTTTTTTTAATTGGAAAATGTAGTGTATGTGTGTAGATTTTTCCTTGAATATTCAAATTTAGAGAGAATAATGAAGTGTAGATTAACTCTGCAAAGTACGTTACACTACTTCCAAAAGATATTTAATTGTGTGATTTGAACTCGTTGTAGATATCAATTTGCTCAGTCTTACTTTCCTCAGTTTTATGGAGTCTAGTGTACATATTTAAAAACTAGTTGATTTTATTGTTCAGCTTGGATTTTCTTAACTCTTTCAGCATTTAAGTGTTTAATACATACCCAGTAAGTAGGTCTGGTTCTACTAAAGCAACAACTTAGTTTTTAATGTATTTTTTTCAAGACAGCTGCTCCCTGTCAGGTTATGCTAGTTGCTAATATTCATCAATTTGGGTTATTTAAAACTGATGGTTGAAAGTGGAACTAGTGATTGAACTAAAAAATAGCTGAAATGTTTTCCAGTCCCATGTTGCTTAGTTGGTTTATTGTTTGTTTTTAATTTAATATTTATTTTTTTATGTAATGCATCATATAAGCTGTATTTTCAAAGTATTTTTTAAAGTCAGAGAGGAAAACACTGTTTTTCCAACAAAGAATTTTTAAATGAATCCAAAATATTTTCAGTATTTCTTGGAAAATCTTAGTCTTTTGTATTTTTTAATTTCTATTCAAATAAAAAAAATTGTATTGAAAATAAGAATTCTGAGGTTTGAGTCTTTAAAGATGTAATTGAAAGTTGTCAAATTAAAATGTAAATTCTTTTCTGTAACCAAGAGATCTTCAATTGTATATTTCAACAAGATACAGGTTTTCAGTTCGGGTATGTTTGAGAGTTCTTCTGTTACCCAGGAAAAAAAAGGCATTTTGCAAAATATGTTGCCTGATTTGAGTTTGGCATTTTAACTTCAGGGAAATAGAAGCTATGTTGCAGAGGTTCAGCAGGACAGGCTTTGAGTTCATCCCTGGCTGTTGAGGGAGGGGGACAAGGTTTCCATGCCCTTTGTGGGTGCTTGCAGCAGCGAGCGACACAAGTGAGTGACTTGGTCCAGCTGTATCTCTATGGTCTGTAGGAACATAGGATCCAGAATGGCTTCTTTGCCTACAGAATCTACAATTTCTTAAATGGACTGAGGTTTGTTTCAGCCCTCAGAAGTATTTAAAGGTGATTGAAATTTTTGGGTTCAAGTGGATTTTTCTTTGAGGCTTATGTTAATACAGCAATCAAGATATAATCTGCCAGGTATTAGAAATTTCTTTCCTGTCTTAGGCCTATAGAAAATCACAGCTACTGAATCAGCAAATAAATTACCTGTTTCTAAAGGAAATCACGGGAGAGCCAAGGCAGCTGATTCACAGAGCAGAGTCCTTGTAACCTATTCAGGCATTGGTGTATCTTGTTAATGGTAGAAACTTTTCTGCCAGGTAAGCTGGTAGGAGGGATTCTGAGTTGTTCTTATGTGGAAGTCATGTCGATTAAAGGCATTTTCTCCCTCATGCCTTTGTCCGTCTGGTTCCTTGCAATGTTTTGGAATACATTTCAGAGGATGCTGCAGTCTGTGGATGTTCATGCAGCAAGAGACGTAGTAAATTAGGCTTACTCTGCATGTCAGTGAGCTATACAGAAAAGATTTGAACCATAGACCACAACAGTTTGGAAAGAGTTATTATAATGTGTCAAGTCAATAATTCACATTTTAGAAAAGCCCACAGATTAAATTTACAGTTTGGATTCATTTTACAACCTATGAGACCATTAATCAGGGCTATGTAGGGTCTCCTAATGCAGTTTTATATAATCTGTATGTTTATGTTTTGACATGATGAATTGTAACATTGTAATTAAAATAATATTAAGAGGTTTACTGAATCCCACAGTATCAGAGGACATCCTGAGGTAGCCACTCCATTGCAAATGTGCCTTTTTTCTCTTACTGTATACAGAATGGGGTAAGTCCTGGAGCACCTTGACAGAGACTACAGTTTTTGAAACATCTATACAAATTGGTAGAAATTAATGACAGAATGCATTTCCTTTGCATTACATGCCATACATTACATAAATTTTCTTTTCATATGGTAATGTAGCAAAACTTGTGTTGGATATTTGCTAATGTGCATTCACCTGCAGTCAGGTAATATAACAGAATTTAACACAATTCAGTGCAGCATTTAACAGAAATACAGGAAGGGCAGTGGTGCAGACAAAGTAGTGTGTGAACCATGACATATTACCAATTATTAGCTTTATCTTATGGAATAATTGGAATCAAAATCTGGATGTAAATATACCCAAAGTTGAGATGCACACTGTCCAAAGATCTATATCCCAATTTTTCATTTTTGTAGCAAAAATACTATGTAAGAATGAAAGATACTTGACTGTTGGAAGAAACTTGGCTGTTAAATAGGTGAGCACAGGGCTGCATGGTTTGGAGCACTGACAGATGAATGTTGCTGTGAGGGAAGTCCTTAAAAAAAGGAAGGACTAAAGTACAGCTTTAGTAATGGACATGAGGTGATAAAGGCAGCTTTAGACATGCAATTAAAAACCCAAGTTGTTAATTTTTCACCTTAATAGTTGTCATAATGCCTCTTACTATACCTCAAGCTTCCCAACTGGACAGATTTGAGCTCCATTCTGTCTAAATGTAGTACTGTCAATTCCAGGAACTATTTGGAAGGTTTTATGTACTGAAATGAATGAGGAAAAACCACAATTTTTTCAACCAAAGTTGATCCAAGCGAGGACTTTGGCTCCACCAGTGAAAATCTAAATATTGTTGTGGTTGGCATGACTCTGATTTGGATTCTGGCCCAGCTCTGGCCACACTTGGCTTTCTATGCTTCTCACATTTCATACTGATGTATATGATCAGTCTGGCTCAAGTCATTTCAAGACATACCCTTTTCAGGTTTAGTGGTATAAAACCATCCTTCACCAGACAGACAGGCAGTAGCTCTCTCTCCTTCTCTAACACACAGCGCTGATTTAGGATCATGTTAGATGTGAAGTTTGAATATTTCATCAAATTTCCTTCTGTGCCTCACATTAAAAATAGCTCTGTAAGTGTAATTTGTTGTAGTACCTTCGCCCTTTTATCATTCTGATATATTTTACTTTGCTTATTTATTCTGCCTATGCTCTAATCTATTGTGGGAAGATGCTTTTTATTAAAAAAAAACAAATTCATCTTCACCCCCCCCCGCCGTATTCCCTTTCATTAATCTCTCTATTTTGTGATGAGTGATAAAACCTTACAAGCATCAAAGAACATTTCTTTCCTGGTACTAAGCTGCAGTACTGACAAGCATGGAGGATGAATTATCTGAACATGAAAGATCCCTTTGTTGCTCAAGAAAAGGCTGGTTGCTTCAATCATTTGTGAAACCTGTGCACCGACTGCTACTTTTATAGCCATTGTCTGGCATGCCATGCCACCAATGACAAATAGCAGTGTCACCACAGAAATTGTCATAGGTGGAAAAGCACTGTTAAAGAGAAGCAGGTTAATTGGTGTGATAGCTAGCATTATCTCCAGTAGCATCAACAGAGCTGCAGTCTCTATGCAGGAGTCGTTACCCACCAAAGGCACCAAGGCAACCAAAGTGAAAATCTTCAGATTTTAGAGGAGATGAAGCAGCCAGCTCTGTCACCCAGCTCAGAGAGAGAGATGGAGCTATAGAAAATCACGACCTGCCCACCCTCATCAAGGTTCTCCACTTGTTCATATCCACCACTTTCTGCCTGCATCAGAAAAGAGAAATCAAATGGCCAGTGTAGCTCAGTCTAGCTCAAAGTGAAGCCTTCTTAAGCAGTTCCTAGCTGATCGAGTGGCTGATCTTTAGAAAGTAAAGTTACAAGGCCATTGCAGTCCCTGTTCTGCTGCATCCCAGGTACAATGAAAGGAGCCTTGCTTGGATATGTACTGTCCAGGATGAGATTATTCTTAGCTATTTAAATGACATACCTTGAAAACTGATCACACTGTACTCAAGATCTGACATCTTTGCCACTTAAAGTTTTTAAGCCATGTAGGACTTAATTTCATTAAACCTCTATTTTCATAATCTTGCTCATGTTTGTGAATTGCGATTGTAGCCCTTAACTATTGCTACTCTATATACTTCTGGATGAGAATTTTCAGCAAAGCAGCTGGAGCTACCTTGTGCTTCCTTGTTAGACCATTTATTAAGAAATGTAAAAGCTTTCCAAACTGGTAAAGACTACTTGTTCCTTTGATACATGCTGCACCTAGATATCAGGAAGAGATAAAATGCTTACTCTTGTCTTGGTTTGCAATGTTTGCCTGATTACCTTGTTAATCTGAGATTTTGAAACTCAAATACAAATGTGTTTTTGCATTTGTATTAAGCAGCTCAGCCTGTCTAGAATTACAGTGAGGATTGTTTTAAAGGTGCACCTGGAAACCAAGTTAAAATAATCCTGTATAACTAGCAACTTAGGGACAAAGTACTATTGTGGCAAAGTTTTACTTTAACAAAACTCTGGCTAAAGACCATTGCATTCATACTCAATAAGTCCTTATTTTGTGGAAAAATCCAGTTATACTCAGTACAAACAACATATTTTCAGAACTCAACAATGTATGTTTTTATAATTCTTATGGACAGCAGCTGCAGGCTATCAGCCTGGACCCTTGATAAATGATTTTGACATTTCCTGCAGACACTCCTCATGAAAAAGGCTTTTTTATTTTTTCTCAAATGTTGAATTCTGCATTATTGATCAGATGCCATTCATTAAAGGCTGCTACTTGCTGGAAGAATTACACAGTTCCTAAGTTACAGCAGAATGAATTATTCTGTTGACAAATAGCAGTATTAAAGGAATGTTAAGGTTGCATAGTTTAAGCACTCAGAAGACTGAAAATGGCTGTTGAGGTTGAAGAGGATAGAAATTTTGCCCAAATTAAGATTGCAGAATTACAGCTGAGGGCATGTAGAAAGCCTGATAACAGGCACTGGATATTAATTTTAGGGCAAGTGGTTGGTTACTGATCTATTCACAAATACTGCTGCTATTTATTGCAACATTTAACAAAGCAGCAAACAGTGGATGAAATCATGTGGTAGGGGTCACAAGGCAGATGGCTCTTTGCTGGCTGTTTCTCATTGCTATAGAGTTGCATTTATCAAGGAGGAGGGTCAGTGGCAATGTTATGCTGTTATACTGCAGCTGAGGGTAAGAGAAGTTAGTGGCTTTCTGTGACACGAGACAAGTTCCATTTGTCAAAGTACTGTTTGTATTTAGTTCCCATCAGGGGCTCCCATTCAGTTTTCTTTCTATTGTTTTTGTCTGTCAGCCTCTCTGATTTGGTGTAATTTTTGTTCTGTTATGTTTATGTTTAGTACAAAATAAAAAAACCACAGGAAAGCAGTACACTCCTGTAATCTTGGTTCTGTGATCAGTCAGGCCAGGATCAGTGCTCAGCAGACAGTAGCATCCTCATTGCCTGCATACCTGGATTTCTTCCCATGGGAGCACAGGATGCAGTGGAGATGGGCTGTACTGTACCTGGAGTCAGCATCACAGAGTAATACACAGAGATCCTTAGAGCCAGCCCTGTAGGCTTGGCTAATACGTGTCTGGTTTTTTCCAAATATGTAAGAGCATCCTTGTACCACCAGAGGCTGTGTTTCCTTTTAGGAAGAAATTTGCTCAGATATATGACTTCCTTGGATTTTATTTCCTTAAGGGGGTAAGTGTCAGGCTGTAGTGCCTTCTAGAGGCTACTGAAAATCCCAACACAATGTTTGCCACTGGTCAGAAAACAATAGAATGTCAGGACTGGGGAAATCATTAAAAAGTCCAAAGTCTGAGAAGCACAAGCAAGCAGAGCCTCAGCAACTGGTTCTGGAAGAGCTGGGAGAGGCAACTTCATGTCTTGTATGTGCCCAGGGGAGACTTCTGTGGGGCAGTTCTCACCCCACCTCCAAAAGGAGTGACAACATCCCACAAATGGCACTATAAACATACCCAACCCCAGTAGTGCTCCCAGGGGGCTGCAGATTTGATTTAGACTGCAAGCTGACTCATTGGAGCCTGTGGCTTTCTCCTGATAGTATGTGTTCCTCCCAGTGTGAGTCTTGATAGGATGTGAGTGGCACACGAGCCATACAGGTATTGGCAAAGCAGAGTTTGGGAGGGAGCGGAGGGATGGCAGTGCAGCCCACCACAGTGGGAGGCTCATGGGCCAGAATGTGGGATCACTGTTGGAGATGGAATTTATGGAGCTATATGAACCTTCAGATGCATTTTGTATGACCTTGTCTTCTATTCTCTTGTTCCAGCTACAATAGATAATTCTGTTTGTTTTGAATGCAGAATCAAGCCCCCAAAAAAAAGTCTGTTGCAGGGATTTCTGTTAAGGCTCAAAAAAAAAAAAGACACTTTTAATTTGAGATAATGTATAGCATTACAAATGGATCTCATTAATTCTGAGCGGATGCTAGGGCTCTGAAGTTATTGTGCCTCCCTGTACCACTGCCAAAGATACAAGCATGAGGGTAGCATTAAATAGGATACAACAAGAAAAAAAAGTAAATGTAATATAATGTTTATGCCCTTGTAAACATTATAGCCTACAGTTATGGGATAAGAAAGGGAAGAACCAGAGTTCAGGTAGTCTGTTTAGGTAAAGCATACTTTTCCTGGGATCTTAGATGACTCATTTACTCTTAGGCTTTATTTCTGCCACTGAAAATTAAGAATAATTGTAAATATATGTCTTGATCCTGTCAGAAGACTGCAAAGCCCTGAGGGATTTTCAGGTGAAATGTTCACTAGCAATATAGATCATATCATTGCTTGAACTCGGGTCTTATAATTTCCTTGTTTTCCAAATTTAATTTTATTGCTGGTTTTTCCTAACTAAGGTCAAATCCTCATCTCATATGCTTCCAGGTAAATGAGGAATTATTGCTGAATTCAATGACACTATAATATATTACATTCCTCACTAAAGCATCTAGCACTGCTCCTTGAAGTTTCTACTGATTGTTTCATGCAACATATAGTGCTGGAGGCTGCTATATTCCCTCTGGAGACTGGATTTCTCCTCTGAATACCCAAGCACTTATTAGATATCTCATCTATATTGCCTAATATGATGATTGTACCCCCTTCCATTTATATAGACTCTCTTTCACAATGTGGCCCTGTGCTTTCTTTGGGATTTTTTTCCTCACCATGAATTCCCAAATTTCTAGTTAGAACGATCCCTTTTATTTACTGTCTGTCATTACCAGCTGCCACTCCAAAATTTTACACATCTTTTTTTCAACATTTATATGCATTAAGCTGCAATTTTTCACTTCTGGCTTGGTTTAAATAATGTAAATCCTTCTTGTCTGATTGTATTGCTGCTTGTTATTTATGGTGCCATAGCGTACACTTTTATGTGCAGACTGGGGAATCTTCTTTTGTATGCAGTCATGGAGATCATCTTTATAAATAATGGAAAAGCTTACAATTGTGATTATACATCTCTTTGCAATACCTGTATATCCTTTGTTTCTCTAACACTGAAAAGACATCTCAAAGACATGTGAAAGGGAAACTTTGTCTTTTATCTACATTCTTTCCATAGAAATTCTTGTTTCCTTAGACAAAAAAACAGAGAGCCTTGTTCATCTTGGAATTCCTCATCTCCTGAGAATATATAATGTGAAGCCCTCAGTGCCACACTTCCTTTAATTAGTGGTAAGATGACCTGCTGCTTATACCTACCAAGCTGCATCCTGTGCACCTTTTCCACAGCTTCACCAAAAGGGAAACTGTGGCTTTAAGAAATAATATAGCAGACATAATTATCAAGGCACGTGCTTGAGATATTGCTACTGTTGATACTGCTTCTGCTTTCTATCAACACCAGTCCTTGTGACAGCCGAGGCAGTTCAGTCATGTTTTGCTGGAAGGGCAGGTTTCTAAGAGGAAGCTTAAATAAGCAAAGTGAAGTTCTCTTCAGTTTTTGTGCACAGCAGCAGGGTAAGAGCATGGCCTATGAGAAAGAGCCAAGTGAGTCACCATTGCTGTCTCCTTCTCCCCAGGGGGCTGATGGCAGCCTCATGCAAGCAGCAGGAGTGACAGCAGCCCTGTCATCAATCACCAGAGCAGAGAAGTTCCTTTAGAGAGCCTGCCTTGCTGATGCTGCAAATGTGTTTAATGGGTTTGGCTGATCTGTCTGTAGGATCTGTACATATCAAGCCAGGTTGGAATAGAACAGAGCGACATATGGCACATCACATGCTTGGAAGGCCACTCCTGCACAGACTGAGTTTCTTGTATTTAACTTAGAGAATGCTAAACATGGCTAAGCTGTGCAAGGATCTGTGACTGGGACAATTCCTGTGGCTTAATCATGGCAGGCAGCTCAGCCCCACACAGCCTCTTGCT
Organism: Emberiza elegans; assembly: GCA_024865655.1. Lineage (NCBI taxonomy): Eukaryota > Metazoa > Chordata > Aves > Passeriformes > Fringillidae > Emberiza > Emberiza elegans. Next base: position 17,034,634 of record JALJVW010002597.1, on the reverse strand, counting down.
CCCTTTCTCCCAGTGGGATGTGCAAGGGAATCAGAAGGGTAAAATGGAAAACTTGTGTGTTGAAATACAGACAGTTTAATAGAAAGAGCAAAAGCTTCAGGCACAGGCAGAGCAAAATAAGGAATTCATCCACTACTTCCCATGGTTGGGCAGGTGCTCAGCCACCTCCAGGAACGCAGGGTTTCCTCATTTGTAATGGCTGTAACACTGATCATCTCCCTCTTTCTCCTGCTTCCCCAGTTTCATATGCTGAGCTGCCATGCTTGGGGGATATCCTTTCAGGTACTTGGGGTCATCCCTCCCAGTTGTGTCCCCTTCCTGCTTCTTGTGCACCCACAGGCTACTTGATGGCAGGGTGACATGAGATACAGTAAGGCCTTGACTCTTTATAAGCTCTGCTCTTCAGTACCTAAAATGTCCCTGTGCCATCAACACTGTTCCCATCATAAAGCCAGAACACAGTCCCATACCGCAGCTACTGGGAAGGAACTAAACCTGGTACAGACTATAAAATAAATTAAACAGGAACAGGAAACATTCCTGAGCACTGGCACTCAATCATCATAGTCCTGCATTGTTAACAAGGTCCCTGGCATGGTGTTGGGCACTTGTCTCTCCCAAACAATTCTAGGCACAGTTCTTAAATTGGCATGGGCAAGGGAGCATCTTGCAGACTGTTGGGTATGGCCATGTCATAGCAGAGGACAAGAATTACAGGGAAAGCTGCCAGTTCTCCATTTTGTACCAGGTAAAAGTTTTTGTCTTGTTTAATTTACTACATAAATACTGTGTGTCTAAAGACCCTTTTTCAAAAATTTGTAATAACTAGGAAGAAAGGAAGGGGGGAAACACTCTAAAAATCAATGAATTGAAGGGAAATACGTGTTTGATTTTGAAATCAAGGTACCAAGGAAAAGATGAGATCTTGAAATTCATGGCAGTGAACTGTACTTCTCCTGTGCACAGAGAAATAAATTCTCATCAGAGTGGGGGAAGCAGAGTAAATTTTTGCAGTTGTGTGTTGGAGCCAGTAGGCAGTGAGTCCATGCTTACCTACCTACAGATCCACTGCTGCAGGGATGACAAGATGTGCCAGCTGATCCCATGTTGTTCATGCTGGGATTGTTGAAGGCTCTTTGTTCAGTTCTTATGAAAATGCCACTCTCAGTGATGTTTAAAGAGTCAGTCCCATCATAGGTACAGATATATGGAGAATGTCAGAAGCTGGGAAAATCTTCCTCCTGCCTAGTTATGCAGTTCTGAAACATGGACTTACCTTAAAGAGATCATAAGGAAGCAAAAGGAAAGCCAGGAACCCAGTCTGCATGTGGGGAGGCTTAAAAAGAGATTGTTTTCCATGCTGGGATGATCCTCATGTCTTTGGGGTTTTTTTGTGTGTTTTTTTTTTTTTCTTGGGGGGGAGGGGGATTTTTTCAGGAGTTTTTTTTTTTTTTTGTTTGTTTGGTTGTTTGTTTGGTTTGGTTTTGGGGGTTTTTTGGTTGGTTTTTTGGTGGGGGTGGTTTTTTGAAATTATTTTTTTTACAAGTAGAAGAAAGTTGCAGTGCTCTCTGTTAATTTAGAATCTAGTAAATGCTGAAGTAGAAACGTTAGAGCAGAATGGTTGGTCTGATGCATATGCTGGTTTCAGACAGTGTTGGTGCTCAGCATTGTCTTTCAACTGTGCCAAACCATAGTGACAAACTCACAGCTACTGCTGCCATGAACAGTACAGGAAACCACTGAGCTTGTGCCCTGTGACCTGAGCATATTTCACACCAGATTTTACTGAATTCATTATTAAAGTTGCATTGTCAAACTGAAAAAGTGTGCAATCATGATAAATGCAAATTTTTTGAATAACATGATTGGTGTTTGGGTACAGTGTGCATCCACTTCTTCCTATTATTGCTAGAAGTCCAGATTAGTTCCACTGCTGTACAGGATGGGGTTGATGAGCCAGTAAAGGTTTAGCAACTACACAAGATAGAAACAGAGGAACTGTTGTAAAAAAAGAGGAGACCTGCATGCTCTAGTGCTATTGCTTTTTCAGTTATTTTCGCTGCTTTTCCAAAGCAGCAGAGTCAGTAACAGCCATTTCCAGCAACAGCAAGAGTGAGCAGGTTTATGTATTTTCTAATTTGTGCTGAAGCAAAGAACTGCTGAAGCTTAAGTTGCCTTTGTGAAAACAGAAAGAGAGGACAGCAAGGTCTGTTTGCACATGCTTCCCGACCAGGTTGCACTGGCATAATTCATCCGAGTTTATTTGTTTGTGGTTTTTTCTAAATGTGATCATATCTCCATTAAAGCGGTGTCCACTCATGCAATCCTGCATTTGTTGCATTCTGGGTCATTCTGTTTATCTTGACCTCCTAGATTTATGCTAGCATGATCATCTAATTGTCTCATAATCTGTAAGAAAAATCCTTTAACATACTTAACAGGTGGTTTCATATTGTCTGAGCACAGTAGAAAGGCTTCAAACTTTGCATCCCTCATGCAAAAGCATGTATGTGCACAAGCATAGGGATGGCCTAGATTTTCTTGTGCTGTAGTACTTTGCAGCTGGCTACAGCAAAAATGCATGTCTCACACCATTATTTACAACTGTTACAGTGAGAAATTACAAAACCTACTCTTCATTAACCTCCAATAAGGCTATTCCTGCAGCCAGTGATTGCCATTACATTGATGGAGTGCTGAAACAGCTCAATAGTCCTGGCTGGCCTGTCTCTTGTGCGACTGCTCTGCAGCTCCTGCCTCCCACCAGTACCCAGAACACATCCAGCAGAAGCTGCTCAAATGATTGATGAGAAAAGCAGCTCATAAAGGCAAGCACAGTGCCTGAAGCAACAGCTGTCTAGCCCTGTCCCTGCAGTAATTAGATAAATGAACCCCAAATGAAATCTTACAGGCAAGAGTAGAAGGAAGTTATAACATCCCCAGTGTGGATCTCTGCTTGTGTTGCCTCATTGCAGTCAGTGTTTGTAGCTGCTGGGGTGTGATACAGATTGTAGACAGCTTTGCCTCTCCCACCTCCCCTGCTCATTTTGCTGCCACTCCTGCAGACAGACCCCTGTGGGCACAGGAGACATGGCAGTGTCAGTGCCTGGACTCTGCTTTCTTTTTTTTATTTCTTTGGCACCACTTCTACTTTGCAGAGTGCACTGAACCTTTGTCCTTCTCCACAGAGTATGAGCATAACAAAAGGTCTGCGACAGGTCACAAATTGAGTTTATCTGGGGAAAATCCTGCAATTAGCAAATTCCTTCTTTGAGAAATAGTAAGTGTGTTTATAGGGATGCATTAGATAAAAAAGGAGAAAAAAAAATGGTTCAGGCAACTGAAATTTTCTTAGAGTTGATTAAAAGTTTTATGCTTATTTTTACAGTACAGTAGCATAGTGATAATACAGCATTTCCCCTAGGTTTTCTCTTGATGCTACTGAACGGGACCCCATGAAGGAACCCATCATACCAATAATTGCTGTTTAGAGAGAAAGTTATGATTTTTTAAAAAAAAATATATATTCAGAAAATGTATATTCTTTAAAAACTGTGTATATAATTGAAATACACACATGTATGTGTAAAATAAGTGCATAGACAAATATGCACAAACCCCCCCCCAAACTAGTTGAGGAAGCCTGAACACTACAGTTCTGATTCTGCTTTTATTTGTGGCATTTCACATCTGGAGTAATATTGTGGAATTCAATGACTGTAGAACTCATGTAAGAACAAGTCATGTCTGTGAAGGCAGGAACTGAAATACAGAGAAGTAAATGGGGGTGCTGTTGGATTAAATAGTTGTCCAGTGAAATACTGTAAACTCATAAGAGAAAACACATTAAAAAATGCTACCAGCATGAGCAGACCTAAGAAGTGAAGTTATATCCTATAAAAGGCACAGCAGTGATGGAGAATAAGTGACCTTTTCTTTTATTCTGTCTCTCCACTCCTAAGCTAGAGTAATTCTTGCTGAGTTCAGCCAGATTTGCATGGGTGTAACATTAGATCAAAATTAGGTCCAGGTTGTTTGTTTTACCAAGAGCACATGTCTCAGGAGATTGCTTTCATGTTTCCCTATAGGAACAGTCAGAGGTGCATCTAAGGCTGGGCACTGCCAAGGCCTGATGGCTGGAATTCAAACGAGAGTTTCTGGCAGACTGAGTGCTCCCATTAATTGCAAGAGGTGTCTCTGAGATGCTTCAATTACAACAGATTAGTGGGAAACTGTAGCAGTGGACTGAAAGAGTAGTGACACATAGGAAGTGAAGCAGAAAACCTTTATTCTTTTTAAAGAGAAGTTCAATTTATACTTTATTTAAATATAAATTGCAAGTATAAAGTATTAGGGTTCTTAAACTTCACTTTTTAGCTAGTTTCAAATGAACCATACTGTATTTCTGAGTTCCCCAAAGAAGCACCATGATCTTCAGCCTGTCTGTTCCTTAAATTGAACTGAACTCTTCTAAGTCCAGTAAGTTCCTGTGCTATCCCCATAGCTGGCTGAGTTACATTTGCCCATCCTTGTGCTGCCTCTCCTGTGGTGTGGATTTTCAGGGGCCAGCACAGACTCTGAGCCTCCCCTGCTAACCCCCCAGCTATAAATTGCATGAAGGACTGTGAAACAGCAGAGCAGGAAGCTGTGGTCTCCCATGATTTCTACTGCTGTGAGTTGATTTACTCCTGTCATAACTACTGTTGGGAAATGCTTTGCCTGAATTCTTTGATTTAGGTTACAAGCATAATAATGTTTCATAATGGGGTGTGGAAAAAATGGCTATTGCCAGATCTTTGAGGCCAGGCAGCGGCTGAATCTCTCAGTGTGCCTGGCAGTGAAGTAAGCTGTGACTCTGCCTCCTGTACAGATGGACAGACTGCACCAAAAGCTCAGTCATAGTGCATTTGGACACAGCCATCAGGAGGGGTCCTAGGTCCCCAATCTCAGGCTGATTCTCAGAGCACAAGCTTGCCTGTCTTCTCAGAAGATATATCAGGCTCAGGTGTTTTAAAATCTGCTTTGGTCTGCCTAGTTCATTATGCCACTGTTACATAGGTAGTTTGGAATGTTTTTCTCAGGACAGAAGTTTGCCTGTGTTTTGCCTGCCCATTGGATTTTTGTTAGAGTCATAGCGCCCATGGAATATAGGGGACATACAGTCTGCACAGATGGGATCTAATTGGTTCCTCAATTAATGTAATGTAAATCAAGAGTAATTTGAGAGGATTGCACTAGTGTGAAACTGGCTTGGAAGATATTTAAGTGCCTACAAATTACCAGATGAGTTCAAATAATCTATTGTTACTACTGGTATTCTGTGTCCATGACACCCATGTACCTATTTTTATGTTGGCACGTATTTTTGCTGGAGCCTGTCACACAAATTTGTGTGTGTGTGTGTGTGCTATGGAATTTGGGCCAGGCACTGTGCTGCCCAGAAAGAGCATTTTTATTATGCTTGGAGCAAAAAGAATAACTTTAGGCAGACTACAATGTAGGCACCTACATCTCAGATAAACTTTTAAGGTGCCTGTGGTATTACAGAGAAAGCAAGAGGTATTTGTGGAGTTCATCTGTTACAAAACAGAACATGCAAATTTAGTGCTAGAAATGTCTGTTCCTCTCCATTGCCTGCAAAGGGGTCAGACAACTGACTCAGATGGAGACAGCTCCATCTGAGCTGATCTAAAAGGAGGTGAGCAGAAATACCTTTGATGTGGTGTCCCAAGGCACACAGACATCATCATGATGAGTAAAAAGTGGTCCAGCTAAGAGGATATCCACATGTAATCAATATGATATTCCTCTGCCATAACACATATGAACATGGTCTTTTCCAACCTTAAATATTTTAGGATTCTGTGTAGACATGGCACTTAGGGACATGGCTTAGTGGTGGACTTGGCAGTTATATGTTAACAGTTGAACTCAAGACCTTACGGGGGTTTTTATCCAACCCACGTGATTCTGTGAAATGATTAGGTCTCAAAACAAAATCCCTAATGCACAGAAGTACAAAGGTTTATGGCAATAGCATTATTTTTCATAAGAAATGTCTATATTTGGCCATATTGAGGAGCAATATATGCTGTTTGACAGTTCCCGGGGCTTCTGAGTTGAGCACTTTTTTTTTTTTTTTAATAGAGGTTCGTTCCATTTATCTGATGGTAGTAAATTTTTAAGATTTCAGCTAAACTGGTATTTTCCTTGTGGGAAAGAGGAACCTGATGCCTTAGCTTCTATCACTATAGCTGCTGGAAGTTAGGAGGATTTGCAGTATTCCTTCAGTAAGAAGTGGCAGGTATTAATCTGATTTTGTGTGAACAGGTTTAAATCCGAACCCATGCCAGTGATATTATACCATAACAAAGCCAGTGTAGCTTCTGTTAACACTGCAAGCCCATACAGTTTGAGGCCAGAAAGAATTCTCAGACTGCCTGCATATGAAAGGTTGTTAAATTTCACACACTGTCCATTCTCCAAAACCCAAAACCACTTAGCCCAGAGTATTCTGTTAGCTCTCCTTTGCAGACAAAGTTCAAGGACATGGAGGACATGGTTTCACAGCAGCCAAAAATACACATAAACTTATAGGGAAAGAGCTTTCTAAAGCATGCAAGTATTTTATTTAAAGTAGTTGAACAATAGCATTTATTTTGTTTTCCAGCAGATCAGTCTGATACTTGTGATATTGGTATCTACTTAAAAATGTGGGACACAGTAAAAGAAAGCCAAAGGCATATGAAGTTGAAAATACAAAAACAGCACAGGATTGATACTGCCCTTTGTTTTCTTGCTCCCCATGGATTTATAGTTGTGCTCCCTTCCTTCCCTGCTAACTTGACCAGTGCTTCCCTTCCAATCTTCCAGGAGACCTAGGGGTGGAATAAACAGACCTTGCCCAGTTCATGTGGACTGACTGGGTGTGTTGGCTGCTGTAGTCCTCAGTAGAAGCCAGCTCTTCTTAGGGTTGGGTCCAGAAGAATGCCTTTGGCAAGACATTAGAGGTGACTTTTTACAGTTAGAAGTTATGTTTCTTAAGCAGCTCAGCTGAGCAAGAGGAGAACACTTCCTACCCAAGTGGTACTTTTCCTTTTTTCCTCCGATATTTGTGTAAAACTGAAATTGTGTGAGCAGATTTGTGACCATTTCACTATTTAATGGCAACTTGTTCTGCCAGGTTAAAATAATGGAGTCAAATTACCCATTTGAGTCACTGTCATAGAGAGATGATGTCACAGAAATACTGAATAGTACTAGTTAATCTCTGGTCTCATTCTGTTGTCTTCAAAGGAGTTGTGTTAAAAATGAATTTTCCCAGATTTTACTTCTCAAAGCAGCTGATTTATTTGCATGCAGGATGAGCCTGGGCCAGCATGAGATGACACCTGCATACAAAGGGCACAAGTCTCAGTGAGAGCAGCAGGAACTGCAGCCCAACTTCAGGGGTTACAACCTCCTCCCGGAATGCATCTGCCATTCCAGCAGCAGATGTGCTCCCACCCTATGCTGACATGACCCTTTGTGGTCACTTGCATGCTAAACGTGGGTGGGTTTGATAGAAGTGACATATGATTAGGGAGCATTAACATAAAAGTTCTGTCTAGTTGGTGTGAATGCCAATCTGCTCTAGGACAAAGTTGTGCAGGTGTGACAAGAACTGGCAAAGAGGTGATGTTCGCCCTCTAAAGCCAGGAGCTCATGTGCCTGCTGGTGGTGAATTTATGGGGAAAACCAAAGCTAGATTGATTGTCATCAGTTTTACTAACAAAATTGCTTACCAACTCATCCAAGGATACAGAATAACCTCATTAAATCTATGAAGATTTATTTTTGTCTCAGGAATAACATCTTATTATGTAGCTATTTAATGAGTTGTGAGCTAACATGTTTTAACAAATCTTTTATCGCTTATTACATTCTCTCCCTTGATGGCAATTTCAAAATCTGACCATTAAAATGGGACTCTTTTTACAACTCTTTGATGGAGGCACTCAGAACTATGCATTTCATCTTTGCTTTTGGATTAGAATTGCAAAGGTGTAAATTATAGATCTGCCTTTTATGGGCTCTTATTGATCAGGCTGTTTTGTAGAAACCACAGCAGTTCTGAAAGCTTAGCAGTCTAGAGTATCTTTCAGCTTTCTTAATTGGGCCACCAGGGTATGGTTAATTTTCAATTTATATTGAGAGTAAGGCAAGATGCTACAATACTTCCTCATTGTATTCAAGTAGTACTGACACTAAAACACCATGATGTCTATTGTTATTCTCAATACACAAGTTGCTTGTTGAAATAGATTGAGGCTTTATTCATTTTGTAGTTTAGGACAAATTCTGCCTAATAGTTCACTGTATTCACTGACCTCCACTGAGACACTAGCTACAAAAAGCAAACATGGTTTGGTCAAGAGTAGCTGGAAAATTCATTCAACATACCAGTTGTAGAGCAACCAATGAAACTAATGAAATGTGCTCATCTTTTGTGTGTTTGCTGACAGGTCAAAGTCATGGTGCGCATTTCTTCCACGCTTGCCAGAGACACGTCTGAGTCCAGCTCTTTCCTAAAAGTTGACCCCCGCAAGAAGCAAATCACGCTGTATGACCCGTTGGCCTGCGGAGGTCAGAATGCTTTCCAGAAAAGGGGCAGCCAGGTTCCACCCAAGATGTTTGCTTTTGATGCAGTTTTCCCTCAGGATGCATCACAGGTAGGCCATGTATGATTAGAAGAGTTATCTAAGCAGCAGCATGCACCAGAGCCAAACTGATTTCTGCTGCAGCAGTACTACTTTCAGCTGTACTACTTTCAGTGGACTTCTACCAGGGCTGATTTGGTCTGCCATGACCATCAATAATGAATTCAGTTTATTAAATTTTTGCTGAATAATGGTGTGCTTTCTGTATTCTTTACTGTAAATAATTTCTCCTAAAATTATACTTTCAATAATAGTGCTAAATGGTGCCTAATAGGAAAATCCTCAATATCAACAGGTTACTGTGTATTATAAAATATTATTGTTGGGTGTTTACAGAGATGTGTTTACAGCATTCTGTTGTACAGTTTGCAATAATATGATGGGGATTTTAATCCACAGGTCTTTACTAACGAGTATATATTCATGTTTCTTATCTTTATTACTCTTTGGTTTGATGAAATATATTACCCAAATGTCATGAAGACAGTAAAAGAGTAAAGTAACATTGCAAAGTATAATTAGGAAACAGTCCTGTAATACTGGCTCTGTATTCGTAAACCAAAAAGAGCTAGGACACAGGGCCATCTAAATTACTGTCACATAGTTGTGTCATTAGGTCACTCCCTCACCCAGTCCTGGTCCAAGCAGCTAGCACCTTGCAGACTAATGCCTGGATGCAGTTCAAGGGGCTGGCCTGTGAACAGTCCCTTTCTTTGCCCATTTTATTTTCTGTTGTAGAGATAGTCTAGAAGTAGCCATGAACCAGGGTGGATTTACTTGATGTGTTGTCAAATGCAAAGTGCTTCCCATGGAGGCCTAAACTGTGAATTCTGATTGAGTTTCATCCACTGTTGTTAACCAGTTGCTGCTGGAGCACTGTCAACCATTCAGCCTACTTGAACCTTAAATCCAAGAATGCCTGGGGTAAATTTCTGTGTTGTACTCCTTAAAATACTGCTACAGTCTTCAGAATGGAGTCTGGTACTGGAAAAAGCTGAGAAGACTCATAATAATGTTGGGTCACTTAGCTAATTCCAAAGAGGCTGTTTGTTCCCTTTGCATTCCTTACCCACATGCTTATGGAATTAAACTCACTCCTTAACTGGTCAAATAATTGAGCATGCAAAAATTCCTCAGTGTTGTTTTTAATCAAAACTGTATTTTAAAATCCCTTAAATAGGCAGTTCTAACAAACCAACTACACCCCCTTACAATATGTGTATTTTTTTAATGCCACAAAGGATGTTGATGCATAAGTGAATGAAACTTACTTGATCAGAACAAAACTCCCGCTTCATGTGCTTACACAATTAATATCCTTCCCATCAACAGCAAAGGTCACATGAATGAGACAAGCAAGATTAGATTTTTTGATACTTCAACATGATATCTGGAGCAGGGAAGACATTACTACCCCTTTCTGGTGAAAATAATGATTTTCTTATTATTATTGTTATTGCTTCTGGATTTTTCTTTCATGTATTTTTATTCTTTTTTTTTCCCAATACTTGTGACAGGCTGAAGTATGTGCTGGGACCGTGGCTGAGGTGATCCAGTCTGTGGTCAATGGGGCAGATGGCTGTGTGTTCTGCTTTGGTCATGCCAAGCTTGGTTGGTATTGCTAAATTTCCATACTCAAGCAGCAAAATGAATATTTTTAACACAGTATTGCTAGTCTGTTAGGTTAAGGAAAATAAACTTTTTTTTGTCTGTGTATATTAATTGTATTTGAAAGTACCTGTGCATGATCTCCTGCTACATCTTCACCTCTTGCTTACACATTTATTCACTTTTCTTATTGTGTAAGTGTTGGACAGCATGGTCTTTGGAACAGAAGTTACCTTTGAATTATTGCTTCATTTCAGCCCTTAAATATTATAGCAATTTTGTCTTTCATTGTCTTCAGTTGTTAATGAACAGTCCAACAGTGATCTGCAGTTTTCCAAATGTGCTTGGTGTCGGTGAGGGTTTGCCCAAATGCCACTTTTATCAAGCTGTGCACTCTGAGTATTCACTCAAGTACTTGATGTTTGCGATGGCACTCTTATGGAGTGTGACTGGGCACTCAACCAGTTTGATTTATACTCTATTCCCTGATTAGACAGTTCACTCATTACTGACCTCTTCCTGCTGTGTGTCCAACAAGTCTTATTCTAATGGTTGACTGAATGTAACTGATGGATCAAAACTCACACTTTGGACATGCTTCAATAGCATTTCAGGTATTGAAGGTATACGGAAGGACAATAAAAAGGAGAATCATCATCATTAACACACTATTATTTTGAAATACCTGGATTTTGAGAGCAATCATATGTTTTGTTCATGTTTATCTAATTGTACTTTGGAAGTACTGTCTCTTGAATGAAGAGGGATTTAATGCATGTGTGCAATGATTTCCATTCTTTACTGTCTCAAACCACAGATGTACACATATTACTTGAAAGGATAATTCACTTTTGCAGGTGGTAAAGAAGATCAAGCTGTATCAGGCCATGATTATCCCAAATTATAGGCAACAAAGCCTGGAGAGCACTGAATGCAACCAGGTCTGGTACAATGAATGGAGAGTCAGTTACACCAGTTACACCCTCTGGACCAGGCAGGAGTGACACTAGGATGAGCTCTTAGATGTGACCTGCCAAACACAACATGGCAAATAAGATGGAAAAGGAAGCCACCAGATAACAGGCTCTCACAAGTGCTACACATCCTTTAGAGAGGTAACCCAGCTAAGCTTTTGCTGAAGCACGAGTTGGGTCTCTGCAGTTGCTTTGTTAACTGCACCACCACCATTCCAAAAACCATGGACCTACCCAGACACATGGATAGAAGTGTTTTTTTCACTGATCTTTTTGCACATAGCTTCAACATAAGACGTGAAACAAAGTGAAGAAGCCACAAGTACTTGCCTGAAAGGATGTATACCATTATCATTTGGCTTACAAATTTAGGAGTTTTAGACAACTCACCTAAAAGCATTATATGTAGTGACACCAGCACTCTGTGTCTTTTCTTAATCCCCATACTTTTACAGCAGAGAAAAACCAGAGCTATAATTGCAGAGTTAAAAAAACCTAACCAGGGGATGGTTTTGGCCCAGAGGAAGTATTAATTGTAGTCCACCTGCTTTGCACCAAGTAATTGCATATACCTGGTAGGTTTTGGGGATTTTTTTCGGAATGAATTTACATCTGTATAATTCTGGGACCAGGTTTATGTCAATCTCAACTTCATCATTTGAAATACAGTCTAGTGCTTTGAAGTAAAATGGTATTGAAAGAATACCACACTTACTGTATTCAAAGTAGAGTTTTTTAGAGACCATGGCACTCTTGCTCTGCTTAATTACCTCCATGATTCAACCACATCAGATGCTGCAGCATTGCAAGGTGGGGGCCTGCAGCACCCTGCTTGGGAATGGGAGATGTCAGGGAAATGCATGAGGTAATGATTTTTGAAAGAAACTCAAGATTTCATCTGCATTTTCCATGTCCTATTTGTCTACCTGCCTATATTTTCCCATTGCTGAATGCTCCTGTTGTAGTGAAGTTGTTTTCATGAATGCTGTGCAGGATAACCTCTCTTGGCAGAAGGCTGTCAAGGTCCTGGGAATGATGTTATATTTTCTTCATCCCCCCCATTCCTGACAGGGAAGTCATACACCATGATTGGGAAGGATGATTCCATGCAAAACCTTGGAATAATTCCTTGTGCCATCTCGTGGCTATTCAAGTTGATTAATGAACGCAAAGAGAAGACAGGAGCGCGCTTCTCGGTCCGGATTTCTGCAGTGGAAGTGTGGGGGAAAGAAGAAAATCTGAGAGACCTGTTGTCAGAAGTGGCTACAGGCAGCCTGCAGGATGGCCAGTCCCCAGGTGTCTACCTTTGTGAAGACCCCATTTGTGGCATGCAGGTGAATCCATGATTAATTTCACACTGAAACAAGTAAACATGACTTTTTTGGTTTCTTCTGGAGCTATTGAGATGGTTCAAGTTCAAGAGCTACCCAGAGAATAGAGTTTATAGACTCAAAAGTGTTTACTTTAAAACATGCAAGAACTTTATGACCTGCAGCTGCAGGGCCATCTGCTCTTTCGACCTAAATATTTATACTTCTGGTATAAGTGATATAGAGCAAGAGCTTGTGCTTGCAATAAAATGTAGAAACATTCAGAGCAAACAAAAATTCACCTCATTCTAAAAAAAAAAAAAAAAAAAGTGTGATTTCTCTTTTGTAAAACAACAAACTAAAATATTTACTGCATAAATTGCTGTAGGCCATTAATATGGCTGTTTATTTATTTTTAAATGACATTATTTATAGCATTTGCATTAGCAGTGTTGTGGGGAGCATTAATTGCTACTTATTATTTCGTGTCAAGAAGTAAATTCCTGAGCTGGGCAAGTCAATAAAAACAAACTCTTCTCCGATTTGTAGTTTTAGCAGGAATGAGTAACTGGCTCATCTATTTTCTGGGTAATTATGGGAAATTCTTAGCAGCCCTATTTTTTCCCTTTTCTTTTGGGTTGAGGGGAAAAGGGACCTATTCTTTCATTTTGCTTTTTGAGTGGGAGTAAATCTGCTTTTTGTATGAGTAGATGAAGAGGGAGCAGAAGAAAGTGATGGAGCTTGAAAATATTCTTTCATCCTGAAAGGCAAAGGCTGCTTTTGTTGAGAGCCCTGCTTATTCCAGGATGGGGAATAGAGGGAGAAGGAAACAGACCTACAGGGTCATGTACCCTGTATCCACCTCCAAGCATCTAGAGATCATGACTCACATCCACACAAGTCATGAACTGTGAGATTTTAAACAGCTAACAATAAATTTTATGTCTTATCTCTTTGTGGTTTCAGCTTTTTAGGCATACTTAGGACATATTTTCCATTCTTTTGCATTCTACCTAAAGACTATAAAGTTGTGTTTTGATTTGAAATAACAATTAGGGTTCTCATTTTCACTTAACTTCTGACTTCAGTGTTTTATGAAATACTTACTAGATCACTAGAGATCTCACCCTCTGGTGTCCTGTAACTGATGCAGTCTAGTAAATATGAGAGACTCGAGTCTGCACAGTTCCCACTGGGGTGATGGATGCTTCAGTTAGGAATTTGCACACTGCATGTGTTACATAACCGTGTCACAGCCAGCATCTCCTTAGCACTTAATTCCTTACTAAGGTATTTTAGCACAATAGCAATAATAATAAATATTCCATTATAGTAGCTTATTTTCATATAGATACAGACAGTTCAGCTACATATACAAAATTAATTATTTTCGATTAGTGAAAAAGCGGTAGCTCCATGACACATTATATATATATGCAGTGTGAAAGACTGAATTAAATTACAAGGAAAGAAGCCTTTTTATGCATGCTTACAAGACATTCTGGAGTCATGTGTCATACACCTGAATTCTCCAAATCCTCAGCTGAAGGGAGGATATTATATTATAGCCATGCAGATATGCAGAATCAGCAGTGTGTATAGCAAATGAATGATCACCATATGTCATACTGTCTGTCACTGGACCTTTCCAAGTATGCACATTTTCTTGTTGCTTACACTGAGATCAACCCACAGGCTGGCCTGCCTTCTGCTGACCTTGTTAACTCCTTCCTGTCCCCCTCCCTCTTTCCTGAGGGAGCTGTGTCACCAAACCCTATGCACAGCCTCAGCTTATCCCTCCTCAGGCTGGTTAATGGTCGCAAAGAGAAAACAGAATTACTGTCTTTTGGAGAACATAACTGTCAGCCATATTATATAGCAGGGGAACAAACCCCATGAACAGGGAGTTCCTTGCTGGTTTTATGCCAGACAAGACAAATCTATCTTATGGGCTGTGGGCCAGTTCTGTGTACTGCCAAAACTAATGCCATCAGATTGCAGTCTTGTGTCCCATGCACAGACAAACTAGTCATAGGTGCCATGAAACATGCAGGCATTCCTGATGTTAGGAGGGGTTAATAATATCTGCCCTCCTATGCTGTCTGTCACTTAGAAGAGCTGAGAGCAGGCTGGTGTTAGGGACTGAGGTCCAGCAAATATGAATGTTTATACATTACCTGCCCTCTTCCATTTAATGTATTGCCCTGGCTTATGAGCAGGTGCATAATAAACTTGTGGTATGAAGGGGCAAGGAAAAGGCTTCTCTTCTGGTCTGCTCCTCATATGGCATGGGGCAGAACACAAGCCTCAGTCCTGTTATTTTTGAGATTTATCTGTGGACTGCTCCCTTCTAACACTTTCTGAAGGTGTTAGAACACATAGCCCTGCTGCTGCTGTTGAGTTTGGGATTGACGTGTCTTCTGCAAATTTTTTTCCCACTTCTAGCTGTGAGGGCTCCTGGTGGGCATTCTACTGCCACTGCCAGTGTCAGGAGGGTTTCACTCCATTGGGCCCCTCCTCATTTGCAGTCCCAGTAGAAGCCAGTGTATCCACACCACATGTTGATTGCAGGAAGTTGTCTGGCGGTGTTTACCTGTGTGGGCATTTCTCAGCCGTTTCTCCCTGGTGTTAACTGCAGCTTCAGAACCAGAGCGAGCTGCGTGCCCCCACGGCAGAGAAGGCCGCCTTCTTCCTGGATGCCGCCATCGCCTCCCGGCGCAGCAGCCAGCGGGACTGCGATGAGGAGGATCACCGCAACTCCCACATGCTCTT
Organism: Emberiza elegans; assembly: GCA_024865655.1. NCBI lineage: Eukaryota > Metazoa > Chordata > Aves > Passeriformes > Fringillidae > Emberiza > Emberiza elegans. Next base: position 17,019,271 of record JALJVW010002597.1, on the reverse strand, counting down.
CACGCTGCACATCTACCAGTACCGCATGGAGAAGAGCGGCAAGGGTGGAAGTAAGCTGTCCTCTTGCTCCTCTCTGCCTCCTCCAAGCCTGCCTGGAAAGTGGGCCTTCAGACAATGTTCTTTGGTGGTGAAAATCAGCAGAGTTCTCCATTCACTGTGGGGTGGGGCCGTTCATACAAGCAGGCTGAACAGTGCCTGGTGAAGACCCACCAAAGCCATTGGGGATTATTACCATCACTTGTCAGTTTAGTTGCTCTCGTGGAGACGCTGGCAGTTCTCAGCCCTGTGTGGGCCTCTGTATCTGAAAAAAAAGAAGGTGCTTTTCAAATTGGCCTTTATTATTATCTTTACAGATAGTGTTGAGGTCATGGATTAAAATATTGTGGTGTCCTTGCCACCCTTATGTTAACTGTTCTTCTTTGGCACCTAAATAGGACAGTGTGTGTGGAAGCTGATGCTGGCAATCCATAAACTGGGAAGCTGATGTTGACAACCCATAAACTATACCCTTTCTTGGAGATACATGATATTTTAGTTGCTGGCCCAACTATGTGTGCACAGAGGACTCTCATGGTTCTTTGTAAAGATTTTTTTCTTTGTCTGGATTTTTCAGATAGGATTGTTTCCTCTCTTTATCATGTATGCTTTCACTGGCTTGTGTCTTTACTTCCATATCCCAGGAAAAGGTGATTCCATGTCTAATTTTATGTTTCTGTAATTTTCAAAGCTTTCTCTTTTCTCACACCATTTATATTTTTATTATATTTGTCTTCTGTTTCAAATCTCCCAAATTGTTTATGACTGAAGATATACAGAGAGGGGGTTTTGTAAGTAAATTCCAATGATAAAAGATTTGTATAATGTAGGAAGAGCCCCCACTCAAAAAGAAAACTCTGACGTTAAAAATATTTTTTCAAATAATCATTTCTTTACAGGGAAAAATGTTTGAAAGAGACCAGAGAAATCTCCTTTTTTAAACTCATGGCTTAAGCAATTATACAGAAACAGCATATGTTTCAGCTCCTGGCTCTGCATAGGCTATTGGTAATAAGGAATAGATTGCAAGGTGATGTGTAGTGGGTGTTCAGCACTGCAGTATTAACATCTAATGTTTAAATGAAGAAAATTTGCACTGCGTGTAGTTACAGGAGAAAAAAACCCAAAAAGTTCCTCTAAATGAAAATGCAGCTTGCATGTATTTAAGTAATAACCCCTGTGGAATTGGCAGTCAGAAATATCAATTAACTAAAGATTTATTAATTAACCACCCTGCAGTGGAAAGGAAGACAGTGAATACTCAAACAGACTGGTTTATAGGAATAAGATAGCTGATTTTGAGGGAATGATTATGGGAATTATTTAATGCTCCATATTTTTTACTACATGAAAGTACATGCACACACAGTCCTTTTCTTCTACTTTCAAATACCATTAATAAAAGGGAAAATATTATTGTCTTGTGGTATAATTTCAGACAAAGAAGGTACGATCCTGTTGGATTAGAATATGGCATGCTTTGCCCACTGCCTCTAGTTATATCTTTGTCTCGTGGCCAGACCATCCTCCTGTCTTCAAGTTCCCATATCTGAGTGGCCTTACAAGCTAGGCAGGGTCAGATCCCACTGATAATTGAATGAGGGGGAATTCCAGCTGCTCAGAAAGGGCGCCTAGTGATTATCACTGTCTCCTGCTGTAATGAAGGACTTCTCAGAAAAGAAAACATGAAGATAGTAGAGATATATAGATTCCAGTAACAGGATTTAAAAAGGACATGAAGAAAGGAAAAAAAAAAAGAAACCCAGCTTCTAAAGGATAAGAGATTAAAGGGCTGGCTAACATGTGATTTTGGTAAAAAATGACTGTTAGAATAAGGTGTTGGTACTGTACTTACCTCCTTGTTAGATTCATTACCAGGAATGTCATGAAGCAGGCTCAGCACCATTGAAATAAATGACATTGTGGCAGAACTGGATCACTGTCATTTTTCAGCTGTCAGCTCTGCAAAGTCTCTGTGACCATAGAAAAAACCCCCATGTGTTAGGATGTTCCACCTCTTTTCTCTGTAGTAGCCAGACACATTAGTGAACAACTTGCCTAACAAATAGCTTCATTTTCAGATTAATCAAGTGGATTTACAATCTCAAAAATATTACTTCAACATGTAAATTAAATAAGAAAGAAACAACCAGTAAGTGATCTTATTCTGGATTTCCTCAAGTTATGTAATAAGAGTATATGTGGAAACAATGTGTTTTTGAAAGGTAGTGATTTCTTGAATTTTCTTTTGTTTCCCTGACATCTGGTAATCTTAGCAACAGAAATATTTATTATATATCATTCAGTAAAGTCACCTACAGTCATTTACAGTAGCAACTAAATGCATTTCTCTGATTTTCTAAATAAATGATTGTGAGACACTCAAGAAAGGAATTCCAGCCTTCTGAGAATAGCGGTGTTAGAGGACTCAGGGACTTTAAGGGTTTTAAAGACTCTTAGAGGGGAGACAGAGGTCCTCCATGATCAGTTCAGAGGTACAGGTGCTTTACTGGTTCCCCAAGGCAGCCTAATTTTCTGCAGTCAGTGCAGGAGACCATAGTGTCTGTGGATACTTTCTGGTGAGAGGAATACATAGAAATCCAGTGTTACCTAACACCTGATAGAGCTGAAGAACTAAGAGGACTTTAAAGCAGCAATGTAACTCTATTTTTACAATTGTTGACAGAGATACTGGATAAATTTTGGAATATTATTCACAAATCCCATAGGAGGTCTTTTGTCTTTGTTCATTTTCTCTCTTTTTTCTTACCAAATGTGCAAGTTGAGATCCTGTGTCAAAATGGCTGTGAATTAACTTGCATAGAGTTAAACTCAGATGTGAAAGTATTTGTGCTGCTGTTTGAGGTGTGTTTGTGTCCTCATATATTGCTATTCTCTCTTACAACATAGTGATTCTGTTCTGTTCTGTACCTATTGAATTAAGATCCTAGAAATAAATCTGCCTTTTCCTACAGACTGCTTCTAGACTAACTCTTGAGAACGAGGAGGAGTGGTCCAAGATCAGATGCAAAAAAGTCAGCTAGAAAATTGTTCTCAGATACTAGAGAACTTGAAGCACTTCTGTGAAGTCTACATAGTTCCCATCCTGGATTCATAAGGAAGCCCAGATTTTTAAAGAGAGCAAATTTCTATTAATTTTGGTGTTTCAATGATAGCATCTTTTCACTCTGGAAGTATTGTGCTGATGCAGAGTAAACAAGATAAAATTATAAAGATCTATTGCTGGTTTTACAGAAACTGTTCTGAGAATAGAGGTGCTACTTCACAATCCATCACTGGCGTCTTGGCAAACTTCTCAGCTGAAATGCTACTGTGAAAGTATATAGACTTGAGGAGAAGTTGAACATCCCACACATGCCACAGTGTCTTAAGATATAGTATTCAGGATGGGAAAAATAAGAGAAATATCCTTGCTTACTAAGCAGGAATTCCCTGCCTGTAGTTTTCCAGACAGAGAAACTGTAGTGACAGTGACAGAAACAGACCCAACTCAGGTACAGGCTAATAGGGCTATATTTTTAAAAATATAGTCACATTGGTGACTCTCACCCAGTTAAGCCTGCAGGAGCAAGTGAGTACTCAGCAATTTTTAAGCAGGTTCAGAGCAGGCAGCAATGTACAGCAATGTACAGCCATAAAGGCTGACAGTGCATTAGCAGGATGCCTACAGCCGTGTCTGCTAAGGGGAATTAGGGAAGGCTCCTGGTTTGTTTCCCCTTCACAAGTCACGGTGAGACTTTTGCTTTCCTGGGAAGCTGCTTTTGGAGGCCACACTAACTGTCTGCTCTCTTTGTTTGTGGCAGTGTCTGGAGGTCGCAGCCGCTTGCACCTTATTGACCTGGGCAGCTGTGTGAAAGTGCTCAGCAAGAACCGCGAGGGGAGCTCCGGCCTCTGCCTCTCCTTGCCAGCGCTGGGCAATGTCATCCTCGCCCTTGTCAATGGCAGCAAACACATCCCGTACAAGTAAGTGCTGCTCTGGGGTCTGCCTAATGGGAGGCTGCTTGAAAGCAGTTTGTCTGTCTCTGCCCGAGGCAGATTTGGGTGAGGAGGAAAACAGTCTGCTGGGGTCAGTGCAGCCCTCTTGAGCCATGGTGAAAGCCTGAGGTTCAGTGACACCTTAGCTGACCTTACACCTGGTAGCTACACACTGTGTTTGACAAATAGGTTTCAAAGGAAGAAGCCTGCTGAAATAGGACACAGGTGGCTGAAAGATCTTAAGGTTTGAAGTCCAACACATTAGGGTTTTGTTTTCTGTGGCTGTTCCAAGATTTTTTTTTAATGTTTCAAAGCATGTGAGAATGTTTCATATTTGTTCCAAGGAGAGGAACGTTGCTGCCGTAATGCAGCACTGTAGAGAAAATTATCTTGCTGTCTACTGTATGTAATTTGCTTTATTTGAAATATATGTCACAATGAGCATGTTTGTTTGTCATTAGATTCCTTCTGTGACCTAAGGTTACTTTGAGGTTTTTTTTGCATGATTTAAATCTGTGTCAGCTTTTCATATGTAAAAAAGAAGTAGGTCCTATTTGCCACAGTAAACCAGTGACCATTGCTACTGCAGGTGCCTTCTGGGAAACATGAGGAATTGCTCATCTAGTGGGTATCCCTTGTGCTCATTTCTTGTCATCACTGCCTCCCCTGTGTTGCATGTGTGCAGGTCTGAGAGGAAGCTCGGATTAATTTCCCAACCCAGTGAGTCACACTGCCTTCCTATTGAGAAATTTCTGATTTTGTGGGCAATATTGCTTTTCTCTAGTCTAGATTCTATAGAGTAGCAACTAGCATCATGGGAATGGCTTCCATCATCTTGTAATCAAACTGCCAATGAATGTCACCATTTGTGTAGGACATGATATCAGGAGTTAGGAACAGCAGGATGACACGGAGAATGAACCAAGTAATCCACAGAGCAATATTTCAGTCCATGCATTTTACCCTTTTTAGCATTTAAAAAGCTGTAAACATGATTATTTATACATGTCCATTCAATATTGCTTCTTTTTTTTTTCTTCATTTTGGCAAGTGAAAATGAACTGATTTTGGTTATAATCTGTTTCTCTTCCAACTTTTCATTTCAAAAATTATTTGGTAGTCTGGACTTAAAATATGCTTTCTGGAAATATTCCCGTTCCTGGAGCTTAATCAGGCTGGAATTCAGTTAATGACTAACCAAATTTCTATGTATAAATATTCATTAAATGTTTCATGGATCATACACCTTGTCATAGCATGAGAATACCTTGAATTCAGGCAATGCTTATCACAAACCTGTCTTTCTTCCTGTTGGATTTTATGGATTGAAAAGAAGGTCACTGGTAGGAATACAGAAGATAATGTTAGTAATGCTCACTAGGCTGGAACTAAACATACAAGGAATAGTTACCAAATAACAATTGTCTTTCCTGGCAATGACTGACCAGGAGAAGAGCATTACCAAACATGTCTTCTAATTGCTGTATCTTCAATTTCTTTTTGCTGTGACTCCCAGCTGTTGCACTTCTGAGCCTACATAGCCAGAGATGTCAGCATATTTTCTCATCAATGTCTGTACTGCTGAAAGAAGACCAAAGCTCTCTTCAGGCCACAATCCCCTCTTTAGTTCCCTCCTAATAAGAATTCTTTCTATAAGAAGATATTATAGAGTGCAGAGAAGTGGTTGGTCATCTGTAAATCAGAGTCAATGTCCTGTTTGTAAGAGGACTTTAAAAATATAATTTGAAAAATATGGAGATGAGAGGAAGGAGAATCTGAATGTGCATGTGCTGCATTGCAGAAGAGGCTCAGTACCCCACAGAAAGTGATGGTATGAGTTCAGTGGCACCTCTTGTTTAGAGCAGTGACTAGCCTCTGTAACTGGGATAATTCCCCTTTCTCTAGGGCGTGTTCTCTTTCACTGTTAAGTATAAAATTGTATTTTTGTTAACTGCCTTTTTTGAGTGGGACCAAAGGCAAACAATGGGAGCATTTTCTTATGTGACAGCTCTGCACATTGTGTGTGGTCTCAGTAAATTTCTATAGAGCAGCAGAGAAATGGAGCATCTTTTCAGTATCTGAGCTATTAAACAGCCATTAAGTATTTTATGGCAGCCTGTCAGTAGCCACTGCACGTCTTCCCGGGGACTTGGAAACTTGCAGTGCATGGCTTTTCTCTGACGGCAAAATTTGGTTCTCTAAACTTTGAGAGGCTTCAGGCTCTTAAATTCACTTAAGTTTTGTATCCAGCTTTATCTCCACAGGTAGTAGTTGGAGGGAAAATCTTGTTCAGATTCATAGCTGGTGTGAGCAGATGCCACTGCATTGCCTTCAGTGGTCTCTGTGTTTGTGCCAGGGATGAATTTGCCTCTCCACCTGCAGTCTCTATGAGAAACACATGCTGTTTTTCAGCACATGTTGCTTTTCTTTAATTTTTACCCACAAGGCTAAGCCTTGGAAACCATTCAGTTGGAATCTTTCTCCCTTGGGAAGAGCCCCCCATACGCTCTCATTTTGGGAATAGTTACAAAGACTTATACTAGCTTTAGCAGGAACTTGTTTTCTGAAGTTGTAAGAAAGTAATGTAGAAATTCTCAGACATCAAACAATATGGTCAGATATGGTTTGGGGGCTCTTGTCTTGTATTCAAGTCAAATTTCACATGGGTCTGAATTTGGGACAAGAATCCCTACACTGGGCAAATACTTGCAGCTAATGAGTGACCAGACCATAATTTCTGGGAGTTTGTATATTCCATATATGTACCTTTAATCTCTCTCTAGACTCACAGTGTCACTATTATTGTCACTATTTCCAGACCTATTTTGAACCTTAGTAAGAACATTGTTCTGTCATGGTATCAACCACTGAGTTCTTCCAGCTCAGTGTCATATATAAAAATAAAATTTTATTTGACTTAAATACATTGCCATTTTGTCACCAGTTTCTTTTGCTCTTGAGGTATGAAGAAATTCTTCAGAAGATTGGGCAAGAATTATTTTTTCCATGGGAATGTCAAATGTCTTCAAAAAAATTGGAAAGGGGCACTTGGAAGCTAAAGAAAGAGCAAGGGAGTCAGTGACCAAATATGGTTGGGCTTAGATCTGCTACAGAAGGGTTTTGCTAAGATGCAGTAATTGTTAGAGCCATTTTATTTTTTAAGAGTGTTTCAGTTTTATGTCAGTGCTGTATTATCTGCCTCTGATTTCCAAGATGAATGTGTTTTAAACCCTCAAATGAACACCCATTTGCACAAACTCCAGATACTGGTTTATATAGCTCACTATTCAAAAATTACTCCAGTTGCTAGGCAACATGGGTGGTGATAATTCATTGTAATTCTGTTTTGGAAATAATCATTTTTATGCATTTTAATGACTGTGAGAATGTAAGGAAACTGTTTAGAAAAGTGCAAGGCTGTATGAATTTCTCTTCCAGAAATTGTTGCTTGTTTTATTTAATAGGCTTCTCTCTTAATGTGCTATCCCAATGTGCTAGTGTTTCTAGAGGCATCCTATATTTTCAACTACATGCTTTGCTTATCCAAGGAGAGAGTCTTGTCTGTAAAATAGATGAGTGTGAGTTAAAAGCATGAATTTTATTCTTGGCAGTTCTGTTTTTCTGTCATACAGTTGCATTTCCTCCCATGTCTTAATACTGGTATTGCTTCATTTGATCCTATGTGCAGAAAATAAAATTATATTAAGTGACTGGTGCAAGGTTGCACAAGAGGCTTCATGGCAGAGCCACTGTGTTTAAGATCTAATCTGGTGTTTAAAGCATGAGTGAATCCATTCTTTCTTTTTACATGACCTTTGGAAAATAATTTATTCAGGTGTTTATTTCTTTATTCACATTCATAAAACTGAATTAGAAAAAACAAATAGGATTTTTAAAGGGCATTCAGAGTTGGCAAAAAGCACTGCATACTTTTTCACTATTGCTAGGACTGTTACCCTATTTTCCCCTTTCTTTAGAGTTAATGACTCACATAAATAGTCCCAATGTCGTGCAGAATGTGAGTTTTTTGGATCAAATGTAGAATATTATTACTTTTGAGTAAAGAGAAAAGGGAAAGTGTTGGATTATAGTATTGTGGTATACTAGTTTAAAGAATGAGCTGTATATCAGATGTTTTCTTTAAACTGTTAGTTTATTATTGAAAATAAAATGAAAATGGGGTTTGGATGGATCCAGTACCTCAGTTTCTCTTCTTAGTTAGATGGGTGTACCTATCTGCATTTTTTTCATGTTTGTAAAAATCTGTGTGTTAGAAGAACTGAAATGCCAGGTGTCTTTTGTTTATATGCATTGCCTTTGCATTTTTAGCATGAGTTATATTATTTTTCTCAGAAAAGATGTTAGGATTTTCTTGGGCAATAATTATTTTTAGTACTGGAGATTTTACCCTTATTTGTGAACTTGTACAAAGTCCTAGCTTTGTTGGATTCACACAACCGTGTCTGCTTGCTAGGTCTAAGAATTTAATGACACATTTTACCTATATGTCAAATGAGCAATCTATTTAATGGTTACTTCATCAGCACCTGAAACTAGAATTTTTTGGGTTTTGTTTTTCATTAAGAAACTTGAATCACTTTTACTTTCCACTGCTTCATCCATGTCTTCTATTCCTTAACTTTTGCACCTCCTCAATGAGAATATGGTACAAAGATCACAGCCTCAGAAAAAATATCTGGTGCACTCTTCAGAATCTCCGATCTTTCTGTATTAAATTCTGTAATTTAATATTGAATATACTAGAAGTGGATGAAAAACTGTTTTGCTGTTTTACTTGAGGAACTGTGAGAGCAGAAGAAGGGGGGGAAATGAGGACATGAGACAGCTGAAACAGGATCACAGGGCTGGGAAATATTCTAAAATGAATGGGAAAGCTCCAAGAGACCCTGAAATTGTGTGTAGAGGAGACAAAAATCCACAGAGAGGAACTGGGAAGCAAACAAGGAAGAAGAAATGAGCCTATTCAAAAAGAGAAATAAGCCTAAGAAATATCCCTGAATGATCCAATTGTAGGAGAGTGTAGTAGAGTGGTCAATGGACATTTTGTTGAACGTGAAATAGTTCCTAATTAGCTATCAAAAACATGGTCTGCTCAGGAACAAAAGAATTTTTCCTTGATGTTTTCAGCCAGGATTACGTGGACTAGAACCTTGAATAACAGACACTGAAGCCACTGGAGCAATGCTACCTTGTACCAGTAGAGGACCTGGCCTTAGGCATGTGCCCTTTGTCACTGGGCAGGTGCAATGCAGTTCCCTGCAAGGGCAATGAAACTCTGTCAGCATGCATATAATGAGGACAGCATGCATACAAGGAGCATCTGGTAATTATGTTCATCTTTGGGGTTTTTCTGTATCTGACATTTTACTAGGTTAAATTTCTGGCAATTTCCTTCTTTATTCCAGGGAACTATATAAAATAGGTGAAATTAGGGATGCACAGTTTGTGAATGTAGGAAAACTTACTGCATTTTGTTAGAATAATTTAATCAGCAGCTCAAGAACATGCAGATTATGGTTCTGCATGCTTCAGCAATTGCTGTTGTAGTGCAACATGCCCTTTATTGTAGGATAGTTTGTACAGCTGATAGCGCAGATTTGAGCTCTATCTGCACACATCTTACAGCACTGTGTTTCATCATCAACTTAATGAGAGAGAGTAAAGAAACAAAATCCTCAAAAGAAGAGCTGTGGTGGAACTGCCATTCCCCAGCTCTGGGTTTTTAACTCAGTCCTGCCAGTCTGGCATTGTGACAGGAATTGGAGCAGCGGTGTCTGTGAACATGTGTAATGGGTGTAAGGGGCTATGTTGCATTCGCTGAGCTTGAGCTCCTGTTGCACCAGCTTTACAACAGACCTCAGCTGACAGGCTCCATTCTGCACAAGCATTCAAGTGAGAAGAATCAGGCCTCATGCAGTATCTCTTTGAATGCTCTTTGAACCACTCAGTGAATTACCCAGTACTTATGGGTACCGTAAGCAGCAAATAATGATGGACTGCAAAATGAAATGAGAAGGGAAGTGCTGTGGTTTATAGTCAGACTTAACAGCAATTACTAATTGCATTTAAATAGCCATTCCTATGAGCAGCAGATAGCTGCATTACAGAAGGACACTGCTTTGGTCCCGGGCCAGCACAGACGTGGCTGGTAATGAACAAGCAATCCAGTAGCGTGCAGCTATTCCTGAAATATAGCTTGAGTGGAACCCAAATAGGCCATTGTGGTAATTTTATACAAAAATTAATCTGTACTTAATTCATTAAAATATCATTTTGAACCTTTAGTCAGGGTATCCAGCAGTTTATTCTCACCTGTTCCACCATCGGTTCAGGCTCAATTGAACATTAATACATTTTCTCTCACAGAAATGTGGTGATAATTCATTTCATGTATAATTGAACAATTTTTAAATAGTCATATCCTTGGAATAACTACCTCTTGTACAATGCAGCAAATTATCAAAAAGCATGTCATAATTTTTATTAGACTTATTTCACATTTTTGGTTATCTCCAATTTCATGAATAGTTGCATATGGATATGATGTGTTAAATTAAATTTCATTTCTGCATTGATCCTTCTTTGCTTATACAAAACCAGTGTGACTCAGACCAAAAAGACATCCCACTGCAGCAGACCAAAGAAAATAGCTTTTCTATTTATCTGCCAGTTTGGAGTTGTGCATCTCATTGCTAAGAAAAGGTTACAGACTGCAGAGAACGTAAAAGAGAAGCAAGGAGAATTTGAATGGTCTGAAATGAAAGGGTTACTCACCTGGAAGAATACTGTGACAGAAATAAAGCTTCATAACTTGTAGGGAAAAAGAGGCCTTTGAGAGAAGAGATGACAACTGCTCTGTAGTGTTTCAAGGATGTGAAAACACCCAGGAGAAGAGAATTGTGGTCTGGCGAGACAAAGTGGCAGAATGATTTCTTATTTTAAAGTAGTGATGTGGAGGAATATAAACTTTAAAGCATGCTAACAGGGATTCCTATTAGTGGAATAACTACTCAGGAGCTGAAGTGAGTGCTTAGTCGATAGAATCATTTAAAAGCAAAATAAACTTGTAACTAACAAATATCCATTAACAGTTACATAATAAACTGTTTAAGATGGTTTAAGGGCTAGGCTTATGCAATTTCTATGCAGAGTTCTGGGTCCAAATCTTTGACAATTTTCGATATCTATACTTCTTTTTAAAAATTTATCTTCGTCCTTGACTGTCAAGTGCCTGCGGATGGCAGGTAGTTATATAGTAAACAATTAAATGTGTTCTAGTGTGTCTGACAGAATCAAATCTGCTTTTAGGAGCCTGAAAACCAGTGGCTGGATGGATTGTTGCACTTTCATGATGTCAAAGAAATACAGAAAGTCTCAGTGATGTGTTTCTTGAGACCCTACCCTAGCAGTCCATTCCTGTGCCAGATGATTTAAATGAGTTAACAACCTTTTTTCCCTCCATCATTTAGTTACGCATTTTTTAAGGTCTCTTTCTCTTCAAATTGCAAAATCAAGTTCTCCCAGTGCTTGATCCAAAACTCTACATAAATCAATGGAAATCTTTTTATTGGGATTTGGCTTAAACCCACAGATTAGAAAACATGCTTATGTTTAATTAGATGAGATAATCCTCAAATCCTTGCTAAGGGATATTTCATGTTCTGTATTTGATGATTAGCAGCTTATTTGTTGAAAGAGGCAGTAGGTGGCTAAGTGTTACCTAATGTTGAGTTTATTTGGAATTGCAAGGCACATAATTGATGGAATTGGTGAAGGTGAAAACTGCAAAAGAACAATCATCTATTGATTGGTTGCAAATGGGTCTGTGACCACAAATTTGAAGCTCAAGAAGTTTATGCACAAACTTGCCACACAAATGGGTATTTGAGACTACTGAAGTGGCACAAGCAGGACAATTTTTTTTCTCTTCAGTCTATATAAATAGTATTTGTGATTTTAACTGAAGAATGGACATAACCTTTGCTTACTTTTTCTGGGCAAATAGTTGAACATTTTTTTCTTCAGTCTTTCTTTTCTTGGACTCTGTTTGGACATCACCCTCTCAAAGGAGTGACAGGCCCTAGAAGCTTTTAAGAGAATTGTGGGGTTGTAAGTGGAGGGTACTTCAGCCAGTCTGCCTTTTTGCTTCAAGAGTATTTGAATGACATTACAACTGCAGGATGTTTTTTTACTGAAGTTTTTGTTTTGATAACACATTTGAGAGTAAAGCAATGGAGATAATCCTCTTGTGCTCTTCAGATACAAGATTCTGCTGGATGATCAAAGTTTTTGGCTGGTGGTTGCCTCCAGCTCTATACACAATGAACAGATGTGGGTTTTTTTAAATGTGCATTGAATTTTTGGATTTAAGCAGGCTGGTTAGTACTATCTTCTGAAATATAAAAATTACTATCTCGTGCTGCAGGATTAACTTGTTAGATTATTTTAGTTTTTAAAATATTTTTTTTCTAAGTGCCATCCAGGTGGTATGGTTTCTAGCAATATCTGACAAGACTCAGTAAAATTAATATCAGACAGCAGATTTAACTGTTTTATCTGCATTTTCTTTTATCTTTGTTTTGCCTTATCATCCCATCACAAAAAACTGTCCTACCTGCTGCATTTCAAATTACTACAATTTAAAATTATTTTTCAATTAGTTATTTTTGAGACAGGGTGGAATTTACCAAATAGTTCTCTCCCCACTCCTTAGTTCATGCTCTTGGTCAGAAACAAGACCTCAATCTCTTTGAAAATCAATGACAAAATGCATGTCACACTGTCAGAAATACCAGCCCTTGTGGCTCCCTTTGGTGCCGGTGGTTCCAGAGAGCAGCAGTGGTGGTGGCTGTTTTGGGTGCTGTTCAAACATGGCTCCGCTCAGACACAGCAGAGAACAAAGGAGGGGGGCCCTTACAAGGTTAAAGCTGTTAAAGGCACATCATCATCTCTGTGCAGGTGGGACCTGAATCTCCTTGGAGCAGTCTTTTAAGGATTGAACACAATTTTCATGTCTGCCTCCAGCTATAAATAGAGTAGCAGAATCTTTTGTGCTCCTAGACTGTGCTCCTTCTCCCTTGCAAACAACAGTTTTCACAGGCTCTAAGTGAAGTGTTTTTAAGTTACCTGCCTGTGTGGGAGGATGGGAATTAGATGCAGTATCCATATCTGCTACATAGCTGGCATGTCAACATAACAAACAAAAATGTTTTCAAAGGTATGGTGTTGGAGAAATAACTGCACTTTTTCATAGAGAGAGTGTTCTAGGAGCTCTGTGTTCTCAGTCAGGATCATGCCAACATGCACCTCTTGAATCCTGGACATCTCTCTCACATGTGGACCTTGCTGCTGTGATGGATGGAGGACAGTTCTCAGGTCACAGGCAACTGAGAGCAACTGCTGTAGTTGTGGTAGTTTGCATTGATGTATAAACTATGGGGGAGAGGAGGGGATGATGGAGGATCAAACCTGAATAAGACTTGACTCTGAAAATACATATGGAAGAGAACCTGTTGGCACCCTGCCACACTGTCCTCTCATCAGATTTGTGGAATACTCCTGGTTTTTCAGCTAATGTTGATGCTGCTTACTGTGGTGTGGATTTTACAGAAAAAGTGAGGGTGTGCTTTGGTAACTTTTAGAGTCTTTGCATCACAGAGAATACAAAATAAGGCTGTTAAGCTGGTAACAGATTTTCTGGTCTCCTGTTAGGTGACTGCTGCCATTTTGGATGGTTGTGTGCTGTGCAATGGCATTATAATCAGTGGCTTTTATTGGTTTTGTGCTACCTGTGATTGCAGTCTGTTGGAGCCGAAACCAGGACACATTCCTTTGTGAGCTCTTTTGCCTGGAATCCTTATGTGTGAGTCAGTAAAAATCAAGTGTGTTACACAAGTGGTGAAGTCCTGTGTGTCCATTTGCAGGTGCCGTGTCTGTTCTCCTCACACCCATCTCAGTGCAGGGAGCCTCATGGCCATGAAGGGTGTTGTTTGCAGGAACTCTCTGCTGCTGTGAATCTGAATGTTCATGCTCCCAGGGACTGGCACCTTCTTCCCAGCAGGGCTGGGCATAGTCCAGGCAGGGACATAATGCTTCTGAGGCGCTGTAGCAGAAATCACCTGGTCTCTGATGGTATCACAGCTACATATGTTAGGCGTATCCTGAAAATTGGAATGGCTTTTTTCATCCTCCCAAGAAAATTCATAGTTCCTCTGAAAATGCTATTATATCATACCCATGCAAAAGAGAGTATAAAAAGATTTTTAATTCCATTGGCCAGGTTCCATCCATCAACAGTGCTTCTCTCTGGAGTAATACCTGATTCTTTTGAGGAATCTGAGCATCACACTAATAGCTGTTCTGATACCTAATCATTGGGAAAACTGCTGTTCCTAAGCATATTCCTCCCATGGAAGACTAGAGAACAATAGTTAACTGAAGAGAGTAAAAAAACCTCACCAGATCTTTTCAAAAGGCGACATTTAGATATGGGCTATGAATAAAGAATGCTGCAGGCTGTGAAATTATAGTAAGCTAATGTAAGTAACAGTGTGGGTATGTGAGAGTAATTTTGGCCAGCAATTACTTATCTATTTTATGCATTAAACAGCTGTGTTATCTCTCTATTTGAACTAAACTTAATTCCAGAACAAACATAACTTTCTTAATAATTTTATGTTCATATTCATAAGGATATGTATTACCAGTGTAGTCATATGTGTTACCAGTGTATTGTTTCATCTTAATTCATTTCTCAGAAATAAAAAATACCAAATGTTTTCCACTAATATCTAATCTGTAATGCATATTAGCTAATGAATTCTGTAGTCTCTGTGTACTATCCATTAATTGTGCCACTAACTGAAGCTTAATATAAGCTCATTTTTAAGACTCCATAATTTGAAAATACTTCTTCATTTTACCAGGAGCCAACTAAAAAATGTTACCAATGATTATGGTTATAAATACAAAGAGACTTATCTAAAAAAGATGTAAGTATTCTATGATGACATTGTAAGTTATATGCTGCTCATATTATCTTTCACTGCATTTTGCAATGCCTGAATGTGTGAGTAAATTCCCCTTGGTTAACCTCATAGTATGCAATAGGTCTGTCTCTACAGTGCTTTTTCCTTCTGGCTCCTTTATTATAGTGAAGGAACATCTCCCAACCCTGTGATCTGATTATGCTCATATTGAAACATTTCTGGCACTTAAATTTGAAAACCTTTGCATATTTATGTACAAAATATTCTTTTGGGAGATTTAAAAATCTGGGCAGAGTGGCAGATCTTCCCTCCTCTTGCTGTGCAGGTTCCAAGAAGGGCAGTCATAAGGGATTGTTGCTCCTTCCTCAACAGGAAGAAAAAAATCTTTACTGCCATATTTAGGAAAAAAAGTCCAGTTTTTGGCATATTAAAGACTTATTGTCTTGAGGTCAGGGCTGGATGAGTGTTGAGAACATGCTCAGCATAATGTTCTCTGCCATTATCCAAGTTTTGAATTGCACAAGTACATCCAGCAATGGATGTGTTTGAGTGGTTGTTTTAGAGACATAATTTGGGGGTTTTTAGGCATTAATGTGTGATCATGTCTATTTTTGACTCATTCAGCATTGGAACCAGTGAACATAGGAAATAATATTGCTATTGCTGGGTGAATATCACAGGCTTCAGACAAGAAACTCCATCCCAGTGAGAAGGCAGGAGATGAGATAGCCCCTAAATGTGATTGTGTTCTGCTTTTCAAATATTTCTGTCATTGCTCTCAATTTTTTTTTAATATTAGTTATTAAATATGGGACTTTTATATCCCATGATGCCCTTAATTAACACAAATTACCAGAGTATGGATCAGTCACCTTTTCATACTTGATCCTACTTATGTCTTTCCATCTATAATGTTTTCTACTCATTAGCAAGTGGTAGCATTATGAAACATAATGTTTTTTTCCTTCTGCATCTCCAGTGTATCCCAGAAATAACTTTGATTTATCATAGAGTTCTGGCAAATAACTGTGAAGCAGTCACTGTTGCAGTATCTTTAGTTTCTCAAATACTTTCATAATCTCAAGCAGGTGGGGGAGAGGAAGGCAGGAGTAATTGTAAGCTGCATTTCTGATTCTGGGACATTCCAGGGGCTCAGCCCCCCATGTTAAATCTTTTGGAGGCTTAAGTAGCAGCCGGCCTGCCTGACATTTCCACAAGGCACAGCACACAATGCTGTGACCCTGTCTCTGACAGGTCCCTTCTCCCAGCAGCAGTCACATCCTTGGCAAGCCCCTGTTGCAGGAGAGCCACAGGAAATAGTGTCCTGATGGCGGTCTCAGTGACTGTGCTCCTAAACCTTCTCTCATACTATATATGATATTGTGGGGGAAGTCAAGATGTGTGAAGTTTTCGCCATTTCCTGGTTTCCTTTGTATTTGCCAGGTCTGGAATGGAATTATATGTTCTGCTGTCCTAATTGATTAAATGGCATCTATCATAACATAAAAAGACCAAACAGAATTATTTTTTCTCCCGTGTTACCATTTAAAGCTCTCAATTCTTTGCGGATCATTAGCATATAATTTTCAGATGAGCTGGCCAGTAGGTCCCTAAATAAAAATTAGTAGGAAAGATTAGCTAGGAAAGCTAGACTGGTAATGAGCTGTTGCACTATAGTAATGTGATAGGTTTATAGTTCATATCTAGCCCTAATCAGTGCTAAGTGCGAGTTGTCAGCATTTGATAGCTAATTGGTGTTTCTTGGAATTACAGTACAACAAAATCACTGAAATGAAAAAAAAGCATTTCTTTACCTACGACAAGTTAAGGGTTAATTATAAATGCTTGGGTCAAATACACCTCTTAGCTACAGTGTATGCAAATCAGCTGCACTGAGGGAAGGTTCATGGGCTGTCAAAACTTCTCTGGTCCCTTTTGGGTAATTATTATTTTTTTAAAATTGGTACAGTAGTGGCTTTGAAAACAGAAAAAGCCATTTAAGCCCTTTGCTATATATTTAATATGTCATACAACCCACAAAAAACCCTTAAACCTGAACTACTGAAGAATATTAACAATACAATGACAACTTGAGCTCTCGTAGCAGTCCTTATCTTAATGATTTTGTTTACTCTGTGTTCATTTTAGAACTGCTGTCCTCCCACAGAATTAATTTGATATAAAGTCATAACATGGATCTGAAAAATTATAAGGCAGGAATAATCTAAGCCACTTGATAGGCAAGACTTAAAAGCCTGGCTAACTTGACATCTGTGAGCTTTTTTCATTGCACAGCTATAAATAGGTGGCTCTAATCACTCTCATAGTGCTAATACGGGAAATGTCCTGTCTGTCCTCAGGAGCTGGTGCTGGGAATGACTGCTATGCACAATGTTGTACTTCCAAATTTTGAACCCAGACAAACTCTGAAAGCAGAACTTTCTCTGACATGGGTGCTGTGAGAGAATTTTAGCTATCTCTTGAGAGGCTTAAGCATACATGGTCAGACAATCTCATTGCTAGTCATCCAAATACATTTTTTAATTGGCTGTTAAATTGACCATTTCCAATCAGATTTAATGCAGGCACAGGCCTTCAGATGTGAGGTCTGAGCAAGACTCTTGAGACCGAGAGAGGGGTGGGGCAGAAGCAGGCTGGCCCATGAAGCTGTGATGACACTGCTGTGTTGCATGCTGGTTTGCCAGCCAGCTAAGCCAAATGCCAGCCAGCATCCACAAAACAGCAAGGAGAGAGGACAGAGCTGCAACTGAAGGTGAGTTAGGTGGGATTGAGGGGACAGCCAAAGTATGGAAAATGGAGTAACACAGGACACAAACTCTGGGAAATCAGCCTTCATTTCTTCCTCTGTTCATAGAACAACTTGTTCATTTATCCAGATCCTCACCATTTGAAATGCAACTACATGAATGTGTTTTCCTACTGAGTAAAACTCATACAGTCAGCAGACAAACTTCTCTGTAAATGATTTGCTTGTCAGTGTGTGAAGGAGGAGGAGGAAAAGTAGAGCAAAGAGAGGATTTCAAATGAATTCAGTGCTAAATCATCTGAATTAAATGATTAAATTTTGCAGTGCAATAGTTGCAAAATACTGAGATGTTAAGAAAGTCTTGCTGCAACAATAATTTGGTATTATCACTCAGATGTGAGAGGAACAAAAGAGTGAAACTGAGTTGAAACTCGCTTTAAAGTAAATCCAGACAGCAAATACTGCCTTCTCAGATGGTGAACCTTGGAATATCTTGACTGTTCCTAAGAGCAGAAAATCTGGAACAGATGTCTGTGCATTTAAATTCAACCCACCTTTCAAGATGGGGATACATTGGATACAACCTTCTGGATATAGCCCTCGCCCTCTGTTCTATGCAGATGTGGTACCTCATGTCTGGGTGAAAGAAATTTAATCTGTCTAGATATGAGTAAATGCCTGGATTGGTGACCCCTGAGAATTTACTAGTTAAGCTGAAGAAGACAAGGAGCAGTAAGATGCATCAAGTAGTGAAGACTGCAGAGACAACAGTAGCCAGCATGGAAGTGGGAGATAGTAAACTAGAGGGAAGGATACTAGGGGGTTTCTTCAGGGACCAGTTTTAGGGGAGGTTTTATTTGGTGTTATCATCAGCAGCCTTGGCACGGCAGAGCAGGAGCTAATAATCATAGTGACTGCTTACACAAAGCTGAGAGCCATCATCTGTACAAAGGCAGATCAGAACCTCAGATGGGAGCAGCTGTGGGACCTCAGGGGCTGCAGGAATACAAATGGCACTGATGCCAGGGCTTGCCCTGATGGACTGCTGATAATTTCTGATGCAATCTGGGAGCTCATCAGCTAGAAAGGGGATGGGGTGTGTGCTGATTTAGGCATGTTGGCTGATGGTCACAGGTGTCCACAGCTAAATTAACAGTGACAAGGTAATGAAATCTGAGGAGATATTAGGAATGACAGCAGAAAAATAATAATAATTATGCAAGGGGCTAGCAGTTCCTCTCCTGGGTGCAGTGCTGGTCTCCCATATAGATGAAGGATGAATTGAGACTGAAGCAAGTACAATAAAGTCTGGCAAGAGGAGTTCTTCACATGAGAGAAAATGAAATAAATTTGTCTTGCATTCCCAAACAGAGTAAAAGGATAGAGAGCATGTAGTCTGTACATGTGGCCAGGAGTATTCCCATCCCTGGGGGAGGGAGAGCAATGGAAACCAAACAGAAAAGTAGTTGGCATGCCACTAGTAAATGGAAATGTGTGGGGGCAGTGTTAGAAAACCATAATGTTTTTAAGGCTGGGTTTTCTAAATGCTTAGGGAGGATTATATTGATCTCTGTACTGGGTAGGGGCAGGAGCTAATAATTCAGTCTCTTCTCACCCCATGCATCACCTGTGCTTTGATGCTGTCCCATAGGGCTTAGGCTCACAAAACCAAGCAATGCATTTCTTTCCTCCTTCTCCCTCTATGGCAGTTGTCCATGTGCTGTCTTTACCAGAATGACTGTCTTTCCTCTTGGCCTCTCTGTGTCTCCAGATGTATTGGCCAGGGTTGGGTTGATTGAATGCTGAGGAACTCTCTGCTGGTCCTTGGAAGGTCACAGCAGGCATGCAGAGGGGATGCAGGAAGGAGGCTGCAGAGTTGGGCTGTAAACCTTTAGAAGCCAATTCTAAGAACATAAGAATGGCCGTACTGATTCAGGCCACATGTCCTTATAGCATCCTGTCTGGCTAAATTCAACAGCAGATGCCAAGGATAGAGTGTGAGGCTAAAATAAGTAGTTTGCCAAAAAGTACTCAAGCCTCAACTATTTTCAGCTGTGGGAATTCCTCAGTATCAGCAGCAGCTTTGTAAACAGAAGTGGGACCTTCCAGGCACATTGTAAATGATTCCAGGCTGAGGCTTTTTAAAGACAGTTAAAGTTTGAAAGGATGTTTTTATGAAAAACTGGTTCAGCTTACCTCTGAAATTTTGTTTTAGTGCTTCTTGGATTTTGAACAGCTATCTTTATGAGAGATCTTTTTTGTGATTTAAAACTAAATGCATACAAACTTCAGAATTGTATATTGCTTTCTGCCACTCCCAACTCTGCTCTCACTATCAGGCTTGTGGAGAGGCAACTGTTAACATGGAAATATTCAAATTTATAGTTGTTTTTCTGAGCAGAATAGATATAATGGGCTCTAAAGCATGTCCTGGTCACCTCAGGTAAAATGCCAAGCAATTGTAGCAACATTTGTTACTACAAATGCGACAATTTCTAACCATGAAGTTTAAAAGAGTTCCTTTCCTTTACTGTGGCAGGCTATGAGAAGATCTTGAAGTGTCAGATATACAAGAGCCTATTGAGAATCTTGTCTAATCAATGTTACTATAGTGGGCAAAATAAATAGAAGAATCCATTTAAAGGGGGAGTGAAACTTCAGATAACATGAAAAATGCATGTGCATAATTTAAAATTTTAAATTGCTACATGGATGAAGATAAATGTATTGAAGCAGCCTATCTCCAGTTGGTTTAAATAGCAAATATATATATTAAAAATATTTATATACCAATTTTGCTACTTTTACTTACAGCACGTAGAACTTGCATAGCCTGGAGTCCCTCAGGTTTTATTTAGGTTCCTCTGTGAATGAAGTATGATGGAGTGTGAGAGATATAAAAGAATCAAACATTTAGTTTCCTTATGCCTATGTTTATAGATGACAGAATTCCCACTGCCTTGCACCAGCTGCTATATTTGGTCCCGTGCTGCCAAAACTGTCATCAGAAACCTGCCTGTGGTTCCACAGTTTAATTTCAATGCCATGTATTTGACGTCAGAAGGGACTGGTTTAGTCTTTGTCTCATGTATCCTGTCACTAAATCTATAAAAACCCAGTTCAGATGCTGATGAAGCTTATGGGAGGTTTTCTGGAGATTTCAGTGACAGCTGGGTTTGGACCACAGTGCCAGTGGATTTCAGTTAATAAAAACCTAATTTTTGGGGCTGGTTTGTGGACTTAACCAAAACACAGGCACAGGCAGGAAATTTTCGTCTATGATCTTTATTTGCCATGCAAGTCACCATCATCACTACTATTGCTCAGCCTGTCTCATCACATCTCTAAATCAGCCAGTTGTGTGAGTAGCTCAGCCCATCTGTGGAAGAAAGTTTTGGCTGCCTGATAGCCATTCATTTTTATGTGAAAGGAGTTCTTGGTGTCTCTCCACTTCCTCACAAGGTCACCCCACTGGTATTGACTGATGACAGTACAAATATAGAGGCCAAGGATTTGCAGGCCAGAGAATGCTCTGTTCATTAGATTCTGCAAGCATCATTGCACGTGTCTAAGAAACTTATTTTGGCCCTTGAGTAGTAAAGTAAATTGAGACCTTGAAGTGCAATTGGCTTTCAGTCCTAGGTTTTTAAAGAAATAGGTGTAATGGACAAAGTCACCTTTCTTACTCTTCTCTAAAGCAAATGGATGTGTAAAGTTAGCTACCTAAGTCCATACTTACCCTTCTTATTCTGATTTCTAGAAGGAGAGTTATGCATGTTGTCTAGGATCTTTACATAATCCCTGTACATGCCAATACAATATTCTTAAATGGAAGTCATGGGTTTTTAATTTGTGCATAGTTTGGAGCTGAACAACTGAGGCCAGTATGTGTCTGCTGGAAATGGGAGATGACATAAAAAATTCCTCCTTTTCGGAACTTGCTTCACCTGCTTAATTCCCATCCTAATTAGCAGATTGCTTGGCTGCTGTAAAGTTCATCTTCCTTGAAAATGGACAGGGATTGTTTCTTTTGGCAGTTTCACGCATCTCTGTGAAGCAATTTGGAGCCATATGTGAAAAGGAAATTTAAAAGGTTTACCAGAAAAGGAAGCATGACTTGGGTCTTCTAACTGTATATTTTGCTTTAATGCTGATGGTTTCATATTTTCACTGCTTTACTTTGAGTTTTTGCAGTTTTTAATCAGGACCCAGTATCATGTAAGTGCATTTTTTTTTTGCTGTTGATCTAAATGAACAGTTTTGTGAGCACCAGCATCAAGAACATAATGTTTCTAACAACTTGTCTCTCAGTCTGGCATCCAAAAAGGTGTAAATACTGGCCAAAAATATTCCTGTGTTTGGGAATTTCTCTCATCTATGTGCTTCCTCTGGTGTGCTCAAGAATGGAATTGAAAGCATTTGTCTCATTCTGTGGAAGCACAAATAAGATTTCTCTCCATCCACCCAGCTGCTAATCCTTCCAGCATTTACAGGGACTTACTGTCTCCAAACTTTGCATATTATTTTTTCAAACCTTCTTCGAATTTGCCAAAAACCTAGTCGTTTATTCCTGAAGGTGATAAGGCAACCTTGTGTGCAGGTGCAGAGGCAGTATGAACTCTTGAGCCCAACTTTCTTTGGGGAATACATCTAATGAGTGGTATAGATGAATTGTTTCATTTCCATATCATTAATGACAACCAAAGCCTGCCTTTTTTCCTTTTTTTTTCCCTTTCCACATGGGAGTATGGAAAGCACTTTCACTGCCCTCTGCTATAATGCTGTGGCCTGAAGGCTCTAGGAGGTTGACATATAAAATGTTACTTATCAAAATGTGAATTGTTTTGTGGAGTGACCTTCCCAGTTTCCTGGAGATGTTATCTATTTACACAAGGAGCAGTGCCAAGTGGTGGGGTTTCTACAACTGAACAGCAGTCAATTTATTTTCAGGTACCACTCCATTTGGGATTGCAATTAGGATAACTAGAGCTGCTCTCCAGCACAGGAAACTGGGAAGGTCATGCTGCCAAATTGTTGGCATCTTGATGAAGGAGTGTAAACTACTGCTGTCGCTACTGCAGATCAAATGAGCCTAAGCAGAATGAAGTAATTATGCAATCCTCCCAAAAGATCATGACTATTCATGTATCAATTACAAACATTTGAAGTTAATTTTCGTTTGAGGCAATAACCCTGGTATCCCCCCTGGGCCCATCTGAAGGCTCGCACCCTTTGCAGCGAGGGGCAGGGCCTGTTTCTGGCTGCCGGGTGCGGCAGCGGCAGCTCCGCCCGGGCACCGAGGAGCGATCCGAGCCGCAGCCAGCTCTCCCCTTGCTGTCCCCTCGCTGTCCCCGCTCGCAATTGCCACGGGATAGGGCGGAAATGGTCCCTGAGCTGCCTGGCGTGAGGGTGAGGCAGGAGTCAGGCCGCTCTGGCAGGCAGGTGCTTGTTGGCACCGAGAGGGAGCTGGGGCGGCCGCTGCCCTGCCCTCGCTGCCGCCGGGAGCGGCTCCTCGGCGTGCGTGACCCCGGCCGTGGGACGGGCCTCAGCTCCTGACAGACACGGCCTGTGCTTGGCCTCTCGGGTGCCGAGTGGAGAGCCTTGCTTTACTCTGCCCGCTGCCTGGCCCTCGGGAGGCGGCGGGAGCTGGGGCAGCAGCGCTGGAAGGAAGGGTGCTGAACAAAGGAGTGTGCCCACGCTGATGCAGGGCTGGTGGAAATGCCCTCGCTGGGTGTCTGCTCTGCTCCTGCTCATATTAGCCACCCAGAGGGGCTGGTATGAAGGTGCTTTCCAGAATGTGTCCTCAGCAGATCGTCGGGGAATGTTTCTGCACGTTTTTTCTTGCTGCGTGTTTCCCCCTGTGGCTGCCCTAGAGGCACAGGCACTGTTCAGCTGCATTCCAGCCCTTCCCTTCCCAGCACTCCTGCTGCACTGTCAGGGCACAAGCAGCCGGGAGGAGAGGCAGGCAGGCTCCTAAGCTGCTCCAGTTGCTGTTCCATAGCAGCTATGTTGTCTTCTCATATAAAGCAACCAAACCATACAGATAAGCTGAGCCAAACTTGTGGTTGCCATAATACTTCCAAGTAAGGGAGCCAAGAAAGGAGGGACATGGGGAGAGAAAGAACATTTTCTTTGTATAGCTTGGTAGAAGTTAGCCTAGCCAAGTGCAGAGTCCCTAAATTATTTAAAATCTGGGTCATTATTGGTTTTAACTGCACAATTTTTTTTCTCCTGTAAATCACAGTCTACTTATTGAGCATGATTCCTTAACAAGTGGCACTGCTGATTTTGGGGAATCTGGCTTTAGCTCTAACATAGAGTTGCTGAGCCTAATTAGCTCCCTGGATTAATTGAGTTTCTGTTATTCAGCTAGAATTTATGAGGAGCTGGCATGCAATGAAACAGACCACTAGGATCCTTTTCATTTTCTTACCTCTGAGCTTTGTTTGGAGGTTTTTAATGGCTACTTGTGAACAGTGTTTGTTTCTGTGCTGAGATTCGAAGTACAGAGGGGAGAGGGATCATTTTTTCCATTTTCAGTGTAGTCTTCTCTCTGAAATAATAACTGGCCCTTAGCAGAACTGTGCTCCTAGCCACCCCCTCTCTCCCACCCCATAACTTGCACTTACTGTGACTTTAAGCTACATCTGGATCTCTGAGCTCTCATTAGAGTAACACAATGAACTGTAAGTAAGGATATATGTGTTTGTTTAGTATTGCCAAAGTGCAAAGTACACCTGAACCAAACTATGTGAAATTCACAGGGCTGGGGAAAAGACTGAGAGGAACTTCTTTCTCTTATTGGTTGAATTATTTGAGTGAATCTTGTGTGACTTCTGCTTCACTGCTGGCACAAGGCAGAAATGAGAAGATGGAGAAAATGTCTTTGTGGGTCTTCAGAGCTAGCGTGGTGGTGCCCGGCTTAGAGCTGGGCTGGCACTTTCAGAAACCATGCGCTCTTTAATAGGCAAAGGTAAAAGTGGAGTTGTATGACAGCAACAGCTTTATTGGGAGACAGTTCTATTGTGAGATCAGTCAGCAAGACCTTAAAAAAGTGAGGAACTTTTTTGTCATTTGTGAATAACATACAATAACTTGTTAATTTTATGGACTGTTAAAGCTTCATCAGCTTTGGAGCAACTTTTATACAAAAGTTACAGCTCTTGAATGAGTCCCTTTTATGGTGAGAGGGGTAGTTCCCTGACTCATGGGAGAAGAAGCCAACTCCCATCTTGCTACAGTCTCCTTTCAGGTGGTTGTAGAGAACAGTGAGGTCTTCCCTCAGCCTCCTTTTCCCCAGACTGAAAAACCCCAGCTGCCACAGCCACTCCTCATGAGACTGTGCTCCAGACCCTTCCCCAGCTCCATTGCCCTTCTCTGGACATGCTCAAGCAGCTCAATGTCTTTCTTGCAGTGAGGAGCCCAATACTGATTTGAGATGCAGCCTCACTGATGGGATTCTGTCCTTCTGTCATTGATTTGCTCTTCTGCCCTTGGTAAAAAAGAAACAAAAATGCTCTTTTGTGCATCTGCCACATGCTCATGGGTTGTCACAGGCACAAGGATTATGAAATTTTCTCTTAAAAGACAACAGTTGTGGGGGGAATCCCCCTACATTTTATATTAATTTTGTACAATTAAAGATAAGTCCCATACTTGGGTACAGCAACACTTTTCTCCTGCTCTTGACCTCTGCTGTAGTGTCACATCCCTTCCAGATGTGTCAGTTTCCTGGTACTGAACCTGAGCACAGTGTCCCCTCAGCATAGTCCTTTCAGCTCCCCCTTCCCCTCTGCTGTGAGCGCAGGGTTCTGGGTTGTGCTAGTGCACCTCATACAAGATAACTAACTGCAGTGGCAGTGGAAATTTCCACTATGCTTCATTTTCCCTTTAAGGCTGGTCAGTTTCCACCTGGAGCAAGTTCATTGTCTCCCCGGTGCCTCATTTCACCAGGTGAAGAATTCCCCAGGTTAAAGGTCCAACACGTTACCCATCTTTCTTCAACTGCCTCGTTTTGTTCTGCTAACAAAGCCAGGCTTACATGGCTGAACCTCTGAGGGCTTTATCTTCCCACCTGGACTCATTTTTCCTGTGCCTACACACATTGCTCCCATTTCCTCCCTCTATCAAAATTATTAACAGAAAGGAAAGACATAGCTAAGCAAACTGTACTGGTTCATAGTGAACTCAGCTGTTACACACCTGTAACATCCGCTGTTGGGCTTGTGCTTTTTGAGCTATAAACTGTCCTTTGTAGAGATTATTCCCATGTAGTAAGAGCCAAAACCCAATATAGTCTTTATGTGGCTCCTTTGTAATGTAATAATTTATTACTGTGAATAAAGCAGTGCATCAGCTCAAAGGAGCAGAGTTAAGATGTTATGATCAGAAATGACTGTCATAGTTACTGAGTTTTTTTTTCCTTTGACATACCTCTATAAATAATTAGATTACAAGACACCTGAGGGCATACATCATCTGATGCTGTAACCATAACACCTGGAGGCAGTCGACAACTTTCTCCTTTTGGCCAAGTGCCTAGGAAGACACTAAGGTATATGATTAATAGAGAGCACAAACACGCTGTCTTACACTTCCTAAAGCTTAGCTGTACTATTGTATAGTCTCCCTTGTGGTATGTTATTATTCCTATTTCTGATGGTGCTGCTGTTGCCATTGAATAGCCAAAATCTGCATAGTAGTGGGGAAAGGAAGGGGAAAACAAAGAAATTGTTTGTTATTATGGTGGGGGGGGGGCAGATGCAGGAAACAAAACAAAGTATATAATACAATTGGGTAAATAATTCCACAGAAAAATCATTATTCCAACACTTCAGCTGGATCTTCTTCTCCAGTATTGCTTCCTTTTTGTGAAACAATTCTGTGTTTGTGTCTCCCATACACAGAATAAAATGCTGGGCAACAAAAATTCCTGTGAATTTCCTGAGCACAATATTTGTTCTTATTGCTTCATTTTCTATTCATGAATTCTATTTTGCAGCCCTACACAAAAGCAATTACAATTTGCCTCTTTTCTATGTAGCTCACTTTGAACACACAGATTTTCTTAAAGCTGGAAGACCTGGCAGAGGAAGTTCCAGGAAGACACTGGCCATTCTCTGCCCCCTCACCTGACAGCATGATACAGCAGCCATGCCAAATTATGACCCCATTTTGGGATTCCTCTGCTGGGTGTCAGTGAACAGCTCTGAGGAGAGCTTGAGTGGAGAGAGAGGCCTTGGAGGTCAGGCAGAGAGAGTGGAAGATGTTAATGGGAGGAAGAGGGGGAGAAAAGAGGAGTTTAGTACTGGAAGAGTGTCTAGCAGTGATGCTGGAGAATGGCAAAGTCTGGTGTAGCTGCTTAGACCACTGCAGGATGAAGCTGAGCTCTGCCAGGCTGTTTTGGGGAGGAACTGGGTTATGGGAATAAGAACAAGCAAAAGGGTTAGATGAGGAAAGCCCAGGATAGACTCTGATAGAAGATTGTAGGATTGTAGGTCTGATCAGAGAAGACCATGTCAAAAAGGATATGAAGACACAAGAGCACAGCTTTTCTACAGTGCACGGAAGGAGTGGGTTACTCCCAAATCTTAGTGTTTTTCTACAGGTAGCAAATGTTAGAAAATCCCCTGGTAAATTGTAAGTCATGTTCTCTTTCTCTACTCCTTGTCCAAACAAAAGGTGGCAGCCAGCTGCTGCTGCCAGCTAGTTTAGAAACTGAGGCTATTTTATACACAAGAATGTTCTAAGCTTGCTGATGTGTCATTGAAGTGTAACCACAAATCCACATGAAATTACATAAATTACAAATAATAAGTGCATTTAGATTCTAAAATCAATTGCTATAGGGGCAGGAAATGTCAAAATTAATGGGCTATGTATATTGTGTTGTCCTTTCAGGGCTTTCCCTCCATTCCAAAATATAATTTTTTTCAAGGCAGATAAAGGACCTGCTGCAGACATGAATCAGAACTGTATGGTGATGTGGTCATTGTCAATAAACATAAGGAGGATGGGATGGAGGAGTGTGGAAGAGAAGGGAAGTATTCTGAAAGGACCAATACGACCTTCAGATTAGTTCTGACAATCTGTTCCTAAAATTTTTAGATGGGCTACTAATTGTATGTTCCTGTTTTTGGGGTATCCTGATTTAAGAACCAGCTGCCCTATTTGCTGTTGAAGATAAGTCAAAGTTGGCTGTACTTTGAATATGAAGACTGTGTAATGATCAATACTCTAAAAGATCTGTACTTCACACCAAACACATATACTTAATGAAGTCTTCAATGTTTCAGGTATTATCAGAGGATTAGATGCCTCACCTCAGGGGCATTCATCAGATACTGCATTGATGAGCTCCACAGGGAAAAGAAAAAATTATAAAGAGCCTTTGAAGGAATCAGTCATTCAGGATTCAGAACAGAGTTTTTATAGTTCTAACAGTAAATAAGGTGTAAATCCATGCATTGCAAGGCAAGGATTAAAAGAAAGATTAAATAACTTGCAGTTCAGTGAGCACTGTTTATTCTGTGCAGGGTTTGAGGCAGGGCTCTAGTGGAAAAATAGCATCCAGACACAAAATTGAAGACTGACTAAATGTACATGGGCAACTGGGATTTATGCAGTGTCTAAGGACACGTATCATGATTTTACATGCTTCATTCTTCAGTGTAAGATTCTGTGTTGTTTGAAGTTGAGTATAATTAATCATTCATGAGGAAGGGAAATACAGATGTGTATAAGAGGAGCATGAAGATGAACATCATTCCTTCTAACTGAAAGGAAGATGTACATCTGAATGAAGTGAGGCTTTCTGCCTGGCAGTCTGCACCTCTGTACCGTACCTGCTGACAAACATTATAGAGACACCTGAGTTTGGTCTCCTGCACCCAGGGCTCTTGCCTCTGGACTTTTCCAGGGGTACAGCTTTGCATACTTTATTTTTGGTTTTTACCTGTGTGGGATATATATGAATAATATTTAGTAGCTTTTCTTCTGTAGCCATGACTGTCTAGAAGCTAGGCAAGAAAAAGTTTACAAGTAAAGGTAATGTATTTTATTAGAACAAGTGATGTAGTTAGATAAAAATGAGGTGACTTTGAAGTACTGAAAAGACTGTAGAATTGACTTACTAATATACAGGCTTTGGAGTCTGAAATGTGGTATCCTGACCCCACCTTCAATTTCATATGTATTTTGTATCCCCATAATCATCATGGTTTAGGATAAATTTTCTAAACTATAAAAATATTAGTGGATGGGATAGAAATACATTTAAAATGAAGACAGGTATATAAAATTGAGTAATTGTGCTGCTCTGACCTATAATTTTTATTACTTTTGGAGCAGAATAGAAATAGACCATTATGATTCCTGAAGTTCTCTTATTTTCCATGAAGACACAGATGCATTTCACTTTGCTGCCATGAGAAATCTTCTGCTAGCCAGCCTCTGCTTAACACAGTGAGCAACATACACCTGGGAGCAGCAGGCTCTGTGACTTTTCTTCAAAATTTCCTGGGTCTTGTTTAGATTGCAGAGCCAAAGGTTCAACAAAGGTCTTGCTTCTCAAAGCCTTTCCAATGCAGAAATGCAGACGTCTGTAAAACTTCTACTTTCACAGGAAATTTTGCATTTTCAGATAACAGATCACAAATGACCTAATGAAATAATTCATAGCCTTTCATTTTTTTCAGACAGAAATACCATGCCAGCACTCAGAAGAACAAAGCATCTACTTTGTGTCTCACACTGACTGCCAAGCAGATTTCAGTGAGACATCCAGAATGTTTTACCAATATTTTAATTGAAGAGGATAGAGTGAGTTAAAAATTAGGCTGTACATTTTGGTGTCTTATATTCTCTTCTATTTTCTTTCTTTCTTTCCTTCAGAAGGTTACTATGTGAGTGTTATTGCTAGAGGTCAGTGAACCCTGAACAGATGAACTTGTCTTATGACAATATCCAGATTTGACAAAAATCTTTGTTTAGTAACTTTCTCCCCCTTTATGTTATTTTTCAGTGTACAGTAGTGATGTGAGGCCGGTTATTTTTTCTGGGTACAAAGTGAAGTTGAGAGTCAAGATGTAGCCTGTGCTGAATGAACAAACTCTGAAATTAGAAATCAGTGGGCCTGGGCTTTTTACTGCCAGGTTCATGCTTTAATCCTTAACAAATCTGCCCTTTAGTTCCCATCCATGCCAGAGGATGAATTATAAATAGATATTTCTTCAGTATTGTTATTCTTCTTGCAAATGGGTATTTCAGTACAAGGCAGATGGCACAGATTATTTTATATTTCTAATGCCTGCATCTCTAGGACAGCCACACCTCAGTGCTGATGCTGGCTGCATGGATTATGCATTCTCAGGAGACCAACATGTTTAGAATGTATTCTTCTGCACTTTCCCCTGCTGTTTCATGTTTTGCTATGATAGAAGCACTGGCAAATGAAAGGCTTGTTATTGATTTCTGTGGAGATGTTAATAATTTCTGTGTTACTCTGCATTGGAGTGGCAGTAACTGATGTACAAAATTTGACATCTTAATTATTTTGTGATGGAAAAGAGGGACACTAACCTGAGACACAGCAACCTATTACCTCTGGATCTGGGATTCAAAGCAGCCTCAGGTCACAAGTGAAATGAGTGAGGCTGTCTCAGTATAGTCTTTATGGATGTTTGTTTGCTTCTCAAAGACACTAGATGTGTCTTCAATGTGTCTGCAGCAGATGGAAGCAGAAATACTGAAACAAAAAAAAAGTTTTATTTTCAGTGTTTCTAGTCAAGCTGAAATTGCAAGTACTAGAAGCCTCAGGAGATGAGAACCCTCCAGAGGTGTTGCATCAAAATATGCAGCCCAAATGTTGTTATTTATTCAATCAAAAAGAGAGGCCCAAGAGTTTTGGTGTTTGCCCATCAGTCCCATCCAGTAGGCACAGCTTCAGTTCCCAGCAGCTGCAGCTTTATGCAGTGTTCCTGTGAGTTGGAAATCTCAAGAGCATGAACAAGGACACGCATGCAGCATAGGTCATTTGCAGATATTTAACAGTGAGCCCCAAAAATCTGATCTGTAGAAAATGACGGTATCACCATCATTACAACAGCAAATGCAGCAGTTCCTTTAGTGATGCATAAATATCAGGCTGTTGCTGTCTTTGTTTCCAGCTACATGTAGTCATCACCCACAACCTTTAGCATAGGGGAGACACTCTTCAAGACAATGCCATTTCCCAAATAACCATCCAGCTGACTTTACACCATGGAGCTAAAGGTCTCTTTAAAAATTATATATTGTGCATTTCTGCCTACAGGATTAGATGACCACCTCAAAAGTACTATATATGCATCGTTATTCTGTTAAAATTGATATTCTCAGTCCAGTCACACACAGCCCCACAATAAGGCATCAGCATTTCAAAAGCTATCTGAGGCTGAACAATAGAGTAAATGGCAAGAATAGAAAATTTGATTTCTGCCTCAGTGAAAGAAAAGATCTAATATGAAAGAACAATTGTGTGAAGTTTGAAGGCTTGATTGGTTTGTATTTTACCAGTATCATCCAAAATTGACTTCAGTGGCTTAACTGTTACTAACATTGAGTTACCCAATGCCCTAGAAGGCAACAAAAAATTGTGTTCTGTAATCTAATCCAGTACCCTCTTGTCCTCCAGAGCTGGGCCAGGGTTTGTCTGGGCACTGTGCCCTTCAGAAGAGCAGCAGTTTGATGTTTGCTGCTGTGGCTCCTTAACAGCCTCCAGTGCTGGTCTGCATCTCTCTGTTGGTAATGGTAACAATGGAGAAGGACTGAGATGAAAAGGAGTCAGAAAAGGGGAGGTGGGAAATGAAGTTTGAATTGTAGTCCAGGATCTTTCAGCATGCTCAGCTGCACAATGTAGTGCAAACCTGAGGAAGAAAACTAATTAAGATTCCATTAAAAAGAGGAGAAAATTTCTTGCCAAGACCCAAGTTACATCATGATGGCCAAAGTGAAACCTTGCTGGCTAATGTAGCCTTAATTCACTTTATTTTGCAGAGACAGCAAGCTGACCATGTTGCTCCGAGAGTCCTTGGGGAATATGAACTGCCGCACCACGATGATAGCTCATATTTCAGCTGCTGCGGGCAACTACGCGGAGACGCTCTCCACCATCCAGATCGCCTCAAGGGTCCTCAGGATGAAGAAAAAGAAAACTAAGGTAAGACCATGTGTAACTCCCTTCTTATAATGTTGGAGGAAGGAGAAAGAAGGGTCCTTAACTGGGTAAAGCAGCAGGTAACAAAGTCAGTAATCAGTTCCAAAGTGTATGGGATGTGTGTACCCAGTCCTAGGCAAGTGTCAGAGTGCAATATCAGAGGGGTAAAAGCTTCAGCTTCAGAGACACTGGAGTAAGTTTGGACACATCTGTTGTAGCAGGTTTGTAAGATGATCTTGTTGAATAATATAGCTGTCAGGGAGCATTTATTTTCCTTTATACTCTTAGTGCTAATGAAATAATGAGGAGTGAAACTGTTGGGAAAAAGAAAATTGGGATTAATTAAGAATTAGATTCTCTATGCTTCTCAGAGAGAATAGAAACAAAACGAAGGGCAGAACAATTGTGTCCAAGGCCAGCATTGACCACCTTTTTATTCCTATTACTTCTAAATATGGGTGATAGATTTTCTAAGGAGAGTAAAGATGGACTATATCCTTTTTCATGTTAGAGAGTTCTGGTTGCTTCTGTGCAGCTTATGGTGGGAATTGGGCAGAATGAGTGAATTTTATGCATTTCATTTTAATTGGCAGACTGACAAAAGCTTTTTTTGTCAATTGATTGAAGAGAGACAAATGAAGGGTTCAATCCACACACCATCACAGCACTGTGTCTCCAGAGACCTCTGAGTGCATGTTATACAATTCCACACACTGGTAGTATGGGGTCATATGTAATCAGTTTTCTTGTTCCTCTTCAAATACACAAATGTGTGCACACACACAAAGTCAGCAAAGCCTTTGCCAAATATCAGATTTCTTTGGTCAGGTTCAGGTAAGGGAGGTATCTTAATCCATAGTTTTAGGACATTTTTTTGAAGTCTTGTGATTTTGAGTGGGACTCAGAGCTGGGGCTTTGGGTTCCTCATTGGACATAGCTATGGGTTTGCTCCAGGGCTGTGGATAAGCAGCTTCAGAGCTTTGTGCTCTGAAGTTTAGAGATGTCCCAGTTCATATGTGACTATGGGTTTTTTGTGTATGCAGTTTGTGCAAGGAGCAGCTTGCAATGCTGAAATGTCATAGACTCTCTCCCTCTCTCTCTCCCTCTTTCTCTCCTGTTGCAGTACACATCAAGTTCTTCTGGAGGAGAGAGCTCTTGTGAGGAGGGCCGGATGCGGAGGCCAACCCAGCTGAGGCCTTTCCATTCCAGAAACACTGTGGACCCAGACTTCCCTATTTTGCATTTATCAAGTGATCCTGATTATTCATCCAGCAGTGAGCAGTCGTGTGACACGGTGATTTATGTTGGCCCCAATGGCACTGCCCTTTCTGACAAGGAACTGACAGATAACGAGGGTCCCCCTGACTTTGTTCCCATAGTTCCTGCTCTGCAAAAGACCAAAAATGAGGGCAGGTTGGAGGAAGTTAGTGAATCAGGGCCCAGCACATCAGAAAGAGACTGCCTGAAGTGCAACACCTTTGCAGAGCTCCAGGAGAGACTGGATTGCATAGATGGCAGTGAAGAGACCGACAAATTTCCCTTTGAAGAGATGCCTGCTCAATTTAGCTCAGACCAGATGTCTAAGTGTGCTGTCTCAAGCCAGCTGGCAGAGCTTAGCCACTTACCAGAGTCAGATAAGGAAGATACGATGCCAGAATGTCAGCATCCTGATAGAGAAGCCAAGGAAAATACAAATACAACACCCAGCAAAACTAGGAGAAATCACTCCCCTGTTCCTTCTGGAGCTCTTACCAATCTTTCAACTCCTTCTTCTCCCAGGAGTGTAACAGGCAGCTCTAGTAAAGAGCTTAACTCTTGTCAGTTAGCACACAGCACCAGCTTGCAGAGCAGCAGAGAAGGGCTCAACACCTCTGGATTTGTGGAAGGCAAACCTCGGCCAATGGGTTCACCCCGGCTTGGCATTGCAAGCCTCTCAAAGACATCTGAGTATAAGCCACCAACTTCTCCTTCCCAGAGGTGCAAGGTCTACACACAGAAAGGAGTCCTGCCCAGCTCCACACCCCCACCAGCTCCCCTGAGTAAGGATGCTGCCATGACATCTACTGAATCTTTATTACAGCCAG
This sequence comes from Emberiza elegans, assembly GCA_024865655.1. Taxonomy (NCBI): domain Eukaryota; kingdom Metazoa; phylum Chordata; class Aves; order Passeriformes; family Fringillidae; genus Emberiza; species Emberiza elegans. The sequence goes on along the minus strand of JALJVW010002597.1, from coordinate 16,985,185 downwards.
AAATCCGAACCCCACCTGTAGGCATGAGTCCTCAGATTATGAAAAAGTCAGTGTCATCCAACAATGGGGATTTTGAAGAGACCGTTCTCAATGAAGATGGGCAACAAAGCATTTCTCCAGAATCCAAGAAAGAGATTCTGAGCACAACCATGGTGACTGTGCAGCAGCCATTGGAGCTGAATGGAGAGGATGAGCTTGTGTTCACCCTTGTGGAAGAGCTGACCATTAGTGGTGTCCTTGACAATGGGCGCCCGACCAGTATCATCAGTTTTAACAGTGACTGCTCTGTGCAGGCTTTGGCCTCTGGCTCTAGGCCAGTCAGTATTATCAGCAGTATCTCTGAAGATCTCGAGTGTTACTCCAGTGCAGCTCCTGTGTCTGAAGTCAGCATCACACAATTCCTTCCTCTTCCAAAGCTGAGTCTGGATGACAAACCCCAAGACGATGGCAGCAGGCGCTCATCCATCAGCTCGTGGTTGAGCGAAATGAGCACAGGCAGTGATGGTGAACAGTCGTGCCACAGCTTCATAGCCCAGGCATGCTACGGGCACGGGGAAGCTATGGCAGAACCCCCTGTCTCCGAGTTTGCAAGCACCATACAAAGTGCCAGCATGATTTGTGTAAGTGACAAACAGAAGTCAGTGACTGACAACATGCTTATAATGTCAGAAATGGGGGAGGAAGCTTTTGGCAAAGTGCCACCCATCAAAGGCTGTAAAATATCAGCTCTAGGCAAAACTACTGTCACAATCAAAAACACAGCAAGTCTCAGCAGCTGTGAGGGCTACATCCCAATGAAGACGAACATTACCGTGTATCCATGTATTGCTGTTAATTCCTTCAAAGCCCAAGAGACTGATGATGCTGTACCGGCTGTAACTGCAGACCCAAAGGCTGTTCATCCCCATGATGGGAAAGAATCCATTGCTAAGAAAGTTATCAAATTTGAAGACCCTTGGTTGAAGAGAGAAGAAGATGTTAAAAAGGACAGCTCTGGGAGCAGTGACGGGCCAAGGCCTGATGCAGTCGTGGTTTCAGCCAAGCCTGAGCACAGCACAAAACAGTCCTCTGTGGACAGGTTTAGCATCAGCAGTGGGGACACCTCTATTTCCCCAGGATCTGACAGTCTAAAAAGGATTGTGGATGGGTGTGAGGTGGCAACATCCAGCTCTGCAACCCAAAGCCCAGTTCATTCCAGTGACGGCTTGAAGAATTGTAGCCTTCCTCGAGGACTCCCAAAGGCAAGCAAAGTGGAGGAATCTGACAGTCATCTCCATCCTACTTCTACTGACACCAGTGGAGTCAGTTGTCCTGCCCTCCCCCAGTTTTCTAAGGCTAGTCTTGACAAGAAAATGGCCTCTCCCAAACACTGCATATTCACTCGTCCCAAAGGGACCCCTCCTCTGCCACCTGTGAGAAAGTCAAGCTTGGATCAGAAGAACAGAGCCAGCCCCCAGCACAGTGCAGCCAACAGCACCACGAGCAGTCCCTCCAGCCAGCCTGTGTCCTTCCTGGCCAGCTTCCCCGAGGAGCAGAATGCCAAACTAAAAGGCCCTGGCGTAGATAGCAGCATCAACAACAGCAGCAGCAAGCTCTTCAGTGCCAAGCTGGAGCAGCTTGCCAGCAGGACCAATTCCCTAGGGAGGTCCACAGGAAGCCACTATGAGTGTTTGTCGCTGGAAAGAGCAGAAAGTCTGTCCTCTGTGAGCTCCAAAATGAGCCCTGGCAGAGACACCACCATGCCTAGGGCTGGAAGGAGCCTCAGCCGCAGTGCCATGTCCTCACCCACCAACTCGGGCCTCTCCCAGTCGGCAGGTGCCTCGCCAAAAGCCAGCCAGTCAAAGATCTCTGCTGTCAGCAAGCTCCTGCTGGCAAGTCCCAAGGCCCGCAGCCTCTCTGCCTCTGCCACCAAAACACTCAGCTTCTCCACCAAGTCTCTGCCTCAGTCCGTGGGGCAGAGCTCCAGTTTGCCCCCAAGTGGGAAGAACATGTCCTGGTCAATGCAGTCCCTCAGCAGAAGCCGGGGCTCCAGCCTTGCTTCCAAATTGCCCCTTCGAGCTGTCAATGGGCGGATTTCAGAGCTGCTCCAAGGGAGCACCAGTGCCAGAGGCGTTCAGCTGCCGGGAAGCCTGGAGACAGATGAGCGTGGGGGCCTTCCTGGAGATGAGAAGCCAGCTGTTCACATGCTGCCTTCACCCTACAGCAAGATCACCCCTCCTCGGAAACCTCACCGCTGCAGCAGCGGCCACGGCAGCGACAACAGCAGCGTCCTGAGCGGGGAGCTGCCCCCTGCCATGGGGAAAACTGCCCTCTTCTACCACAGCGGGGGCAGCAGTGGCTACGAGAGCATGATGAGGGACAGCGAGGCGACCGGGAGCGCCTCCTCAGCGCAGGACTCCATGAGCGAGAACAGCAGCTCTGCCAGCGGCAGGTGCCGCAGCCTCAAAACCCCAAAGAAACGACTGAATGCAGGTAAGCTTGTGGTGGTGGGAAAGAGGCATGCAGACCGAAGCAGATTAGTACTCAGGGGTAGGCTGGCCCTAAGGGTGAGCTGGTTAAATACCAGTTCCACCTCTTAGCTGAGAAGCAAGGACATGGTAAGTGTTCAAGGCTCTGCCTTTTTTCCTTTTGGAACATTCACTAATCCTATGTGGTTGTACTGCCTTTGCAGTGGAGTCTCCTCCTGACCTCTTTCACTTCAGTTTACTTCAAATGAACAAAAACTGGTTAGTGTTGCCAGTGACAGCCACATTTAAGTATTTATTTATACAAATATTCTTCTGATTTGATTCCAGAAAGGTGTCTTAATATGCATGTTTCACCAGCCCAAGACCAGAGTCTCGAGCTGTCTCTTTTGTGAGCCCTCTTCTGCACCTTGTGTGCTCTGGATGCCCAAAGGCGCCCTACATCTGAAACCACTGTTGAATTCCTTGTCCCCACATAGAAAATGGAATAAAAATGTGTCCATGCCCCTTGAAAGATGTTATTATCCTGTACCTGAGACTCTTGCCTTTTGAGTTGTGTCTCCTTTTCCCAGAAATTTATTGCTAATAAATAATAGGTAATATTATGAACAATATATGGGAACTAATGCACTGAAGCACTTTCAAATCAAACTTTTTTGTGATCATGGAATGGATTGGGAAGACTTTGTTTTGTTCAGACGTAATCCCCAGTAGCTTCACATTACATCAGGACTTTTTAATTAGATTGCAAGAGCCTCCTGGGTCATATCAAGAGTCTGTGCAGGTACCTCTTTCCACTAGAGCAAGTTTCATAAAGTTGTAGAACAGGGATGGGGACCATTCATGAGGTGGTCAGCTCACATTTTTCCTGGGTGCTGTTTTCCCAACCTGTAGTGCAAGTCCTGACTAATCTACTTCTGAAAAAAATTCAGGCTGACATCAGACCTGGTGGCACATGTATGTGGAATATCAGTAGCTACTTATTCTACAGTAGCTGTGTCTTTCTAAAATATGTTTTTCTCATAGCATTCTTAATTCACCAGCCATTCCACTTGCTGTGATACTCCTGTCTGGAATTAATTTCCAGTGAACAGAGTAATGCATAACTCTCCCTTTCTTTATGCTCTTGACTGTGGTAGCAGAAAGAACATGTGCAGCACAGATGTGAATGCAATAGATACTGCTATTAAAACAACATCCATAAATGCAGAGCTGATTGTACCTGTTCAGAGGATGCATCTGAAAGTGATCATTCTACATAATGCAAGCCCAGACCAAATGACTGAATTTTATGTCTGAAGTTAACTTTGCATCTTCTTGGAAAATCTCTTTTCCTAGCCCTTCACTTAAATGGTAATAAATTGATTTTCCTCTTTCTGAGGAGCTCTGCCTCTAAAAACCCCTTTAAAATATGAACTGTTTAATAATAATTTGCAAGGAAGAGAAGGATGATTTCTATCTTGTGAAAAAGGAAAACAAAGCTGTCCACAGAGATGGCATTTGTGGGTGTAAACTGACAACTTGATTGTGTCTTGTGGAGAAGCTGCCAATTTAATATGGACTTTTTCCACAGGTCATTTAGATGGAAAAGTTTATCAAATTCTGTGAAAAAAACAGGCAGCTGTGCAGATGAGGGAACAGATGAGATACTAGAGAATGTTCCCCTTACTCCCCCAAGGGAGATATTTTACAAAAAAACTCTGAAAAAACTTCAGGAAGAGCCTCTGGATTCTTTAGACTCCAGAGTTCATTCCCAAACTGAATCACTGGAGGACCAATATTTGTTTACTCTGATGCTCACAAAACTGCTATTGTTTCATTTCACTTCTCTGTGCTTTGATAGCACATTGGAAGCTGGACAAGCTGGAAATATGAGTGACAAAAGCATTGTCTTTGTGGTGTTCTAATTACAGACAAGCTTCATGTGTGTGTTGTATTTTATACCAGGGCTGTATTTTGGCTCACAGCTTTGGCTTTTGATAACCCCTGTGCAGGACTAAACATTGTGTCAGTAGTCATGAAAAGGGAGTTGTGAAGGAGAGATCTGTTTGAGACTCAGGTTTAAGATTGTTCTTGTAGCAGTCTGGAGGACACATCAGGAAAGAAGAGGCCTTGAGCCTACCTGGTAGAACATTGACACTGGTTTGTCATACAGTGCAGGTATGCAAAATTATCAAGTGATCAGGTAAGTATGAACCTTTGATTAGCAGAGAACATGAAGAGTCCTAGCTTTGCTGCTTTTTTACTGCTGTGTAACATTTAACCTGTCTTTTCCCCCAAATACGCCTTTTTTTGGCTGGCCAAGAAATTAATCTCTTTATTCTAAATGCTGGTGTGAGGTGGTTCCTCTCTCCTTAGGTAGCAACACTGCAATTGCTGGACATGAATCTCTGGGGTGGAGGGTTTTCAGTGAAGGGCCTTGTCTGTGTCCTGCCCCAATGGACTCAGCATTACCTGGCACATTGACCTCCCTTAAAGTAATTTACAAAGCTTCTCTCTTAATTCAGCATGTCACCTGATGTGGAGAGATTCTCAGTGTATCATCTCTGATGATTCCCTTTTGAAAGTGTTTCCCTATGTCAGCAAGTAATTCCTGTATTGTTTGGGATGACTTGGGTATAAGTGCAACCAGGGGTTTTATGGAAATTAAAAACTCAATCTTTACCAACATCCCTATTTCTAGCAGAAAACCACTGCCCAGAAATTAATCAGGTTTCACTTTCATATAACCCAGCTCCTGTTTGCATTTGGTCTGGCAGCAGTGAAATCATAATTCTGTTTTGATGTGTTTGATAATAGTATAATTTTTCACATGTCAGCGGATTTATGATGGCATAAAACCAGGATTATTACTTCAATGCAGGAGAACGTGAAGGAGGAGTTAAGGTATAAGGGCAAATGGAGCTGTTTGGAAATGTATTTTTATTGTATAATGACAAAATGAGAAGTTTTGTAATCTTTCATCCTCTGTAGCATCTCCTTTCTTATAGTGTGAGTGTTATCTCTTAAGGAACGCTTTTAAATGAAAAAGCTAGCACACAAAGGTTCTGAGATCTTAAAAGACAGATATTATTTTAATACAAAGTGTCAGGAGCATTGGACCTTTCCTGATTTGCGGTCACAGATCCACTGTGCTGTAATGGATATGGCACTATAGATATGCTCATTTCAGGTCAGGCAACCTTGTCCACTTTATTTATGATTATTATTAACAGAAATGCTAGCTGTCAGACACAATCAACATGAATCAGCCCAAGGCCCCTGTAAAAGGAGCTATAAAGAGTCTTTAAGAGAATCACCAGAAGATCTCACAATTACTTTTGAAGTTCTGACACATTGGAGAGACATCATTTTCCCTTGAGATTAAGATCTTGCCTTTTGGTGCTCTTAAGTGCATTATTTGTATGTGTAGGTGCTTCTGCCCTGAATGTCATACATGAAGCATCAGACCTACCCTGACAGCTTTTGAAGGATAAAGCTAGTTCATATCCTTCACTGTTAGCCTTAGGTTAATTTTTGGGCTCTGCCTGAGTACCTGTACAGTTCACAGACAGTGCAGTACAAAATTATGTATGTACAAAATTAGAAGAAAATAGTAATAAAAAAATTCCATTTTCATTCTGATACCTATTGAAAAATTCTGTGTTTGCCTCATGAAGCACATAAGCCTTTCCCCTGCAGCTAACCTATGCATTTAAAAAAATATTCCAATTTTTCTAGTATCATCATGTCAGCATATATTGGCCCAAAGTGACTGTTGTGGCAGAAACAAAGCTATTTATTTATTTAGCCCTGATCTATGGTTGTACATTTCAAAGCTTTAATTCACACTATGGTGTAAGAATTATTCCAGACCCCATTTTACAGATGGAGAAATGAAGGTAGAGAGTGTTACTGACTTGCCTAATGCCCTCAGCCAAGTGAGAGCCAGATCCAAGGTTGAATTAGAGGCACCCTCGACTCCTAACCTCAACCATAACTGACTTTGCCATACATCCTCTTCTGCCCTTGCTGAGCAATGGAAATCAGAGTTCCATTTGCTATTTTCTTTTTGTGGCAGGCCCTTCTTCCTTATCTGCCTGCAATCATCTGTACAACTACATTGTACTTTGATTTCTTTGTTCACTCCATTAGCCCTTCCCTGTAAGAAACAATTGGCATCTCAGCCATATTTCTGTCTCTGGCTCCAGCTTCCTCTCTCTTGGATAGGCAGTGCTGTCTTGAGCACACTGAAGTGTTAGGGCATAGTTTGTACAGTTATAAGTTGCAGCAGTTATTTATCATTTTTAACTCCTCAGAAATTCCAAGTGTGGTGGCCCAGTGCTGCTCCATGGAAAGGCAGTGATAAGGGTGCATTTATAGTACATAGTCCTGTATGTGATCAGGAAGTGCATTTTGGTTGAACTTTAGTTTTACCAAAGCTGTATTTGTATCCCAGGGGTGCAACAGATATGAGAGGGAGGCAGGCAGGACAGCAAATTAGGGCTTGCAAGATCTGTATTGTGTTGTATTCTCTGGTGTGCTGCTGGTTCACTGTATCACCTTGGGCAACTTGTCTAATTTCTGTGTTCCCTTGTTACCAGCTCATAAAAGTAGATAATGTTGGTACAAAAAAAAAGTAATAGCAAGGTCCTTGGATCAAAAGTCTTATCTACCTGCCTTTTGCTCTTCTGGTTTGATTTTAGCATCTTTTACTGAGTTTGGATGTATGTAGGCATTGCTTTAAAATAATTCTCAATGCAAAACAACACATGACTGGATGATTTCAGAGATGGAGCCTTGGTGTTAACTCTGGATCTCGCCCACTGTGAGGTAATAGCAAAGAAAGAGTCCAGGCTCTAATAAGGTTTATCCAGTAAAGCCAAGTCCTGTTTGCATTTTCATGTTACATGCATAAATGTGTTGTTTCCAGATTTTTCTGCCCTCTCCTACATATATTTACAGGTTCCTGTCCCTTACAGTGTTTCAGTAGTCTCTGTAAGGAAACCTGGGAACAACAGAACAGGAGAGGTTCTGAGATCATTAATCATAAGCAAGGCATTTTATGGAGATTACACTGATCCTCCTGGAGCAGTTTTCTTTCCTGTTCCCTATGAGATAGGGTTGGATACCTAACAAAGTCCCCATCCCAGGTAACATTGAGTTAGACCTACAGGCTTCAGTCTGTCACCTCTGTAGGCCTCTGTTGAGATAGGACAGACTTCTGCTAAGGAGTGTATCCCTTGGATTCCTCTAGTTTTGAGGCTTTTTGGAGCTGAGTCTGAGCTTGGAGCTTCTGCCAGCAGGGTGAAACACTGAGGGCAGTGATCTGTGGCCCAAGCAGGGATGGGGGAGCAGCAGGTGAGCAATGGCCATGGAGTGTTGGTGGGGACCCCTGCTTTGCAGCTGGTGTGCACAGGCTGGGGGCATGAGAAAAAGATGTGAGATAGAAGGAGGACTCTCAAAGACATCAGACTTTGGGCATAAAGTCCTTCTCAGTAAAGCACTTCCCAGTTGGGTCAGTCAGGGCCACTGGTTCTTAACATTTTCCTGAATGTTATGTATCAGTGAACTTTAGAAAACAAAACCCTAAGAGATACTATTGAAAGCCAGACCAAGTAGAAACAAGACTGGGGAAAATTAAGGTTTCCAAAGGCTGAATTCCTGAAGTTTAAAGCTATGCCCTGAGCTGGAGCTGCATATCTCAGAATCTGGAGACCCTTGCTTTTGTCAGTCCAGGATAGAATTTGGGTGTGTGTATGTGTGTTTGTGTTTGGGCACATGCCTTTCATCTTTGCATGGGGAACTATCTGACTACAGATAAATAAAGATTTCTGCTGCAGCATTTGATGACATTCATAATAAAGTTTCACAACTCCTTGCAGCTCTTTCTTGGTACTAACTTTCAACACCAAAGAACAGCAAATTGCTACATGATTTTAAACACTTTAATAAAAAGACAGACTGTTAAGGCATGACTAATTATCTACAATTGGTCTCCTTTTTCCTCATGCTAGTGTGCTCTGGGTTTCACTGATGGGATGATTTTAAAGATGGAGATTTAGAGGTTCCTGGAAAACCCTGAAAACTCTATATTTGAACATATTTACTCTCTGGAAGAACGTAGCTCCTTCTATGAAAGCAGCAGAAAAAGCCAGAGGCTGAATCTACGGACTGTAAATTATGAAAGTCTGTCTCCAACCAATATTGCAAAGCATAACATTTGAAACATGGCCAAAATGATAATGACGAAACAAAACACCAACAAAGAGAGTCTGAGCTTTTCTTGTTGAATTCAAGTGAAAAGGAATTTGGTTCGTGTTTAGACTGCCTAAGGCACAGTGTGGGGAGCTGAAAATTGCCCTTTGTATCAGAAAGCTGTAGGGCACCTCCAGCATTTCTACTTTAACTTGCTTACAAGTGATGGTAGCTAATTGATATCCTGTACTATGCTTTTACCATGACAAAGGATGTTTAGAATTATATGAGTAAATGCTGTTTGCATGCAGGTGACCACTTCATGCATGTGACTTGCTGACTGGACAGCCCTGGGGCGGGTAGAGGGAGGGGAAATGCAGGCTTCAGCTCCAAGGTTTTTTTTTTTGTTCATTAAAACAACAGCATTGATTTTCCCAGGTCAAAGCCAGGCCATTTCATGCAGCAAATCTGTGTTGAAAGGGATCAGAGTAATCATTTTTTACACGCTTGACTACTGCATGCCAGCACTGAGCTTTCAGCCACATGAACATAGGAATGATTTAATAGAGGAAGTGGCAGCAGGCTATTGTGCACGGTGAAGGCTCCATGTAACATGCATGACTGACTCGCACACCATTAGGCTGGGTGTAAATAAAACCTGCTCCTGACACTGCCACAGAATTGGCTCACTGGAATGCCTCCACCACTGTCCTGGTGGGAGCTAATGTTCTGGCTTTAGAGCCCTTCCCCCTCCAGCCTCTGCCTTTGCTGTCCAAGTGACTGGAGCAGCTCTTCAATGCAGTACCGTAGTAATAATAACCACCTTCTTAAATAATGCCACACTGCTGACAAAATGCCTGTTAAACCAAAATCCAGACTGAAGAGAGAGAAATGTTTAGAAAAGATTCTGGTTGGGCTTTTTTTGTTTTTTGTTGTTTTGGTTTTTTTTGGTTTTTTGGGGTTTTTTTTGCTAGGAATTGTGGGTGATGTGCATCTTCCCTGGAGCATCTCCCAGATTACTTGTCAACCTGCCATGCCGCAGGAGGGCTTCTTGCTGATCTGGTCTCAGCAGTACTCATTCACCAGCTCTAAGCTGCCCTGAAAAGCTCCTTTAAAAATAAGACAGTAATTCAGAAAGCAAGGTTAAGAAATGAACTGGGTAGATAGAAATGAACTGTGTTGATAGAAAATAATTAGAAGTTGGATGTACATCAGTGTATTCCTTATACCAGTACAGAAACAAAATATCTAGTATAGGTGTGGATAGAATATTATAAACAAGCATTGCTTGATTCCAATAAGCAGGAAGCAAGTAAATTTCTTGCCTCAAGTGTCCTTGTACTTCTTATCAATTCACAACAGTGGGCTTGCATAACAGTCAATACAGAATATGGCCTGAATTATTTTACAGTGAGATGGACATAGAAAATTTTCTTCTGAATGATGAATCCTATCAGTGCATCCTATTCCAGGTATTTGGATGCAACATGGTCCTTTTATGCAATCTGTGTAATCTGAGTTGTGAGAATAAGTGATTGCTGTTTGGATTTTTGACAATATAGGCCTTGGTTCTTTGGTGTTTGGAGTATACTGACCTCAAGATGGGAACCCTAAATACTATTGGTGAAATCCCCACATCATCAGAGGGGCCTTCCACTTGAAAGCACTGGCAATGACTTCCCCTTCAGGAGGGGAGCTGTACACACTGTATGAGAATCCATGGAGTGAATAGCTGTGTGCTCTACACTGGCAATAAAATGAGCTAGGAGGAAGGAGGTCAAAGGAAAGCGGAGGAGTTGGTTCAGTCATGGACAATTGACCTTAAGGGCAGATCCCACTAGGAAATAAGAATGAGAGACAAAGTCAGCATCACATTTTAGACTCAAACAGAGCAGGATGCCTGTTGTCAGACATTGAGGAGCAGCAGAGGAAATAGGATAGATAATCTCTGCTAGTAAGAGAAGCTTGATGCTACAACTGACATTGCTGCTGTTGCTGTTGGGGCCAGAGAAGGAATAGCTTAGGGGTACTGCTCTAGTTAGCCAGGTCTGGTTTTTGTAATTTCCTTGGACTGTCTGGTGAGAAAAACCAAAATGCTGAGGAGCAGGTTCATTATAGAAAGGCAATTTTGCATCTCATAACATTAAATGCTGTGGGGAATAGCTTTGGCTCCACATCCCGCCTTGGAGCACGCAATATAAACTTCTGAATTGTTGTTGTATCAAGTTACAGTTTCATTTTCTGTTTGAAACACCTTGAAATTTCTAGGACAGCAGTTGTTTTGCATCCCATGTGGATGTATCCTGCTTTGAAGAGATATGCATCACACTGTTTTTCATTAAGATTTTGTACTTGCAGTTTTTGCCTTTACCTTTTTCACGGAAAAGATGCTCAATCTGGAATGTGAGCTTGGAAAGAAGCCTAAGGGGAACACTCCAAAATATACAGAACTTAAGCAAAACCAGATTTTTTAGAGCTTCTGCTCTGGTCAAAACATATTTTTATGAGCACACATCCTTTTGCAGTTTGGCAGTTTTGCTGGTCAAGGTCAGTGTGCCTTTTTATCCTCAAAGTTACCCTCACACACCTTGGTCTGTATTTCTCATACCTTAAGGCTGCCCTGGGCTTACCTTTGCTGAAATATGTTGCAGCTTCAGTGCCACCCTTCAGTCTGATCTACTTTAACACTGCACACCCTCACTGCTGTGCTACTCTCTTTATATTAATGTGGCCAAATCTTAACCTATGGCTTAAGGTAGAGCAATAGATCTGCTGCAAAAGTAAATCTTATATCCTGTGTATTTTCATGGCTATTTCACAGACTGGTTATTCATGCTCAAGCTAGGTTCAAGAGGGGTTATTCTGAGAGTAGGTAAATTCAAAATAAGTGAAAAACATATCCTTCAGGGCATTTAGCAAATGACATTTTGCTTTATATACTGTCTGGTCATAAATGAACGTGAAGTTATTTTACCCTGGGTTCATCTTACTGTCTTTCTTTCAGATTGATTTTTGGTATAAATTTCTTTTTTGAATGGAGGAATGAATTCTGTTTACATGGTGGGAGGGTCAGCCAGTTTGCCAAGGTGCTGAGGTGGGGCAGAGGTGGGAGGGTGCTGAGATCTGCTCCTGGATCTGTTGAGGTCCCTGGATGCCCACTTTCTTCACAAGTCATACATAGGGAACAGAGGAGTAGTGTGCTGTAATTCCCACAAAGCATGTTATTTATTATAGAGTCAAAATTTATGAGATCCTAACTCCATCAAGTGCACCAAATAAATTTGGGACTTCAGATGAATATTTTCTATATGAATGGAAAACTGCATTAATTAAAAAAATGTAATTGTTGTGTGTTGTTAGGGATGAGAAGGCTGTCAGCTGCTTTGTGATATTCACCCCAAAGCTCTGCTTAGGCTGTATCTCTTTAATGATCCCAATTAACATAAAATAAGATAAAAACCAGAGACTAAATGGAGAGGTCAGTGTCAGGAGCTTCCTGTCAAAAGGCACCATTATTTTCTGTACCTGGGCTAATAAGCAGCCTATTAATCTGCACGTTTAGAACAAACTAGATCCACTTTTACCTTACTGGAAAGAGGAAGAAGACCTTTCATTTTAATTTCTCCTCAAAGCACTCTACGCCTCAGATAAATGATCCTGAGTCAGCATTCAAGGTGCAGATAAACAGACATCTCTCTTTTTCCTTCTCCTCTGTGTCTCACACAGCTGTACCCCCTGGAAGCCCCGTGCAGGTCACCTGAGTCCCAGAGGAGCCCTTGGTGCAGGGTGGCAAGGAGGCTGTGTAGGCAGTGCACCATGAGCTGCAGCCTGTCCTGTTGTCATAACTCACAGGCAGCCCAGACACGAGCTCTGGCTAGAAAAACACAATGAGTTAATGTCTCCTGCCACTGCTGCACTCTCAGCTGCCCCTCTCTCAAGGGCCAAGTGCTATTAAAGGAAGCCTCAGGTTGGAGCCCTCCTTCTGCACCGCAGGGTTCTGCTTCCTATTGAGCCAAATGGATATGAATGGGAACAAAATGCAAAAAAAATTCCCATCATTCCTCTACTTCATACCCCAGCAATCTGTTTTGCTTTGCTCAAAGTAGGACCCTTTTGCTGTTCTTGTGTCAAGGTGCATTGGAGCCATCCACCTGCATTTCTAGAGAGTTTGGACTTGGACTTTGACTCTGGCTGGAAATAGAGTTTTTCCAATGGGGTGATTTAAAAGTGCTTCATTACACAAGAAGGTGGTTTTAACAGCCACAGTGGGGAAAAGAGGAAGAAAATCAAACATCACGGAAAAAGGCACTTAGTTGTAATCCAGCCATGCATGGAGATCTAGGCAGAAGGAATTTCCAGTCTGCTCAGCTGCTTCCTTGAAATGCTAGAGCTAGTCTAAAGGTATGTCAGGAAAGGAGATGTGACCATTACTGTGGAGCAGAAAGCAAAAATAATTAAGAGCACTGGGTGCATTAAACAGAAAGTCATATCTGATGCTTATCGATATCGCTGGCTCTAAAAGTTGTCAAACAACAAAGAGATTGTATTTACACTCACACAAAATTTGACAGACTGCTTCTGTAAGACACCATGGTCAAAAGCCTCAAAAATATTGAAAAACTTATTTAATGCCTGAATCCTTTTAATCAGGCATCCTAGTGACACTAGGATGATACTCAGGGCCCTTCCCATCTAAGCAAGTGGAGGACTTGTTTCCCAGGAGGAGCTGAGCCTATTTCAGGATCTCTCCCTGCGTGTAATAAAATTGAATAGTCCACCATGCTCTCTCACCTCCCTTCAAGTATGCAGCTGCTCCCAGCGTTTGGTCACCCTTAGAATCACACTTTGTTGGGGTCTTCCCAAACTGTCTGTCTTCTTGTTGTCAGTTTTTGGCTATGGTAATGGGTCAGCTCTTGCTTTTCCTTTTATCAAGATCTGTCTCTTCTCTTGATCAGGCAGTTTAATCTAGAGATTAACTGAAATGCATTCAAGGTAAGGGAATGCTGACATTGTCTTCCAGTGACTGGTACCAGAGAACTAAAATAACTCCTGCTTGCTGGTATTTGTAAGGCTTCATTTGTTCTGGCATGAGTTTTTTTGCTGGGCTGCAGTTTGAGCAATAAACACAGCTATGATAAGTGTCATAGGATGGCAATCTCAGGTTGTTCGGTATACAGGGGCCTTGTAGAGCTCCCTGTCTACCCAGAACTCTGTCAATCAGTTCTGCCTGTGCTCTCTTTTTCCTGCATTGGGTTATCTCAGATGTATCCAAATAAAATTTCTGTAGACTAGGCTTTCCAAGAGACCATTCTCATCCATTTAAAGCTAGAATTTGCAGGTTAATTACTTGTCTCTAACACAGACCTACTGGTTTCTAGCACAGATTATTGTACTCAGAAGTCATAGGATAAGACATGAATAGTTCTCAAAGTCAGCACAGAAGCAGACTCCCATGAATGAAACTACGCAATATTTTCTTACTTGAAAATCCAAAAATTATGCAATCAATAGATATTTTGGGGTTTTTTTAGCTTTTCTTGAAGCATCAAGTTGACAGACGTGTTGAAACTATTTACATTCAAGTCTCAATAAATGTAATGTGGGAAATTCCTATAAATGATTTTATCTTATTTTTAAAATAAAATCTGCATGATCATTCATCATCTCTTCCCTGCTGGCTGGCATCACTTTTGTATTTGCAGCCAAGAAAACCAGTTAATAGTTTCACTCAAACTTGCTGGCTCTGGCTTTTGTTTTTGGCTTCTCCCATCCTTTTTATTCCTGCTGTGTCATAGGGAAGACCCTGTGTCAGCTTCAAAACTTTTAGAGTTTTGGTTTTTTTTTTTCCACCAAGCCATTGCTCTGATTGTACTAAACCAAGCAAGGAAATGCAACCTGTTGATTTTTGTGTGTGTGTGTGTTTTTGTTCTTTGTCCCAACAAACCACTGCCATTACACCAGGGACATACATTTCTTTCCTCCTTGTTCTATTGTAGGCCCTGACTTGGCATCTTATGCGGCAGGCACTTTGCAGAGGCTGGCTAATGCTTGTCCTTTGACTGTAAGGGTCAGTAGTAGTAGAGATAGGAAAGCCAGGCTGGATCAGCTCCCTTCTGCTGGCTTGGGTCCTTCTTTGGCTCGCCTTATGTGCTGAGACCTAATCAATAGGGAGCAGACACAGGCTCTGTCAGCTTCAGGGGATGTGTGCCCTCTGAGTGCCGGATCCTGGAGTCAGGCACCAAGGAGCACTGAGGTGTCGGCTGATGGAAGGAGACAGGGAGACTGACTCGATTATCAGAATCTGATTTTATTGTGGGATACGAACACTTATATACTATTTCAGGGAGACTAGTAATGTGTGCTACAATGATTGGGTTAAAATCACATACACAAACTTATGCATATAGCAACATCTCTTGCTTGCAGTTTAATGGGATTTTCTTTTCTGGTAAACCTGTTTGACTTAATCTTCTTGCAATCTAGGTCTAATTTTCAAAGTTCTGTTTGCTTTTGCCAAGGCATCCTGTTATCAAATCTCTTATGTTAACCAGGTCCAAAGTCCATCATCTGTCTTGTGTCCCCAAAATTCCAACACTGAGGGTGTCACTTATGGTGGGTGGGCACTGCACCTCACAGCTACAGCTCCCGTGGCCTCCCTGGGTTCTCCCTCCATTTTCTTCTGTGTCTGAGAAGGCCAGACATACATCACTTGTAGACTTCTCTGCGATGGAAAGGAGCAGCAGTAGCTGTGCTAACATGCAGTGGCACTTTCTCCATTGGCAGGTTCACAGAGGAGGAGGCTCATTCCAGCTTTATCCCTTGACACCGCCTCCCCAGCAAGGAAGCCTGCCAGCAGCCCCGGGGTGCGCTGGGTGGATGGGCCGCTGCGGAGCGGGCAGAGGGGCCTGGGGGAGCCCTTTGAGATCAAAGTCTATGAGATAGATGACGTGGAGAGGCTCCAGCGACGGCGAGGTGGGGACAGCAAGGTGAGTGCCATCCGTGTGATCTCCTGGCGGGCCTAAATTGCAAAGGTCAGCATTTAAAACATATGACTGGGAGGAGTATCTGAGGTTGAGTACTTTAGAGTAACAATGGATTATAGACTTCATTAATTTTTAAGGCATTTTTTCTTCCTAGCCTCTGACACATGTTGAAGCTGTTTGTGATGTTTGGAGAAGCTTATTGGAGTGGGGTTTCCACTGCACTTCACCCACAGCAGATTTGTTTACATAGGAGATTGTGAAATAGTGTTGAGATCTTCACACAGGCTTGGATGAGGATAGTTCTGTTATTGGAATTGTTTCCGCACTAGCGAGGGTAGCGCAGTCCTCAGATGGTTTCATTTGCTGCACATCTTTGTGGCTGACACCCCTCAGAAGTCATGTGAGGCCAGGCTGGCTGTCTCCAGCACTGCACCTCATGCTGTTACTGTGCTCCAGAGCTTTACAGAAAATATATCTTCTTTATTAATGACTATGAATTGCTAGAGCTTTTCATAACATACTCCCTTTGTTTAAGGATGTTTCAAATTTGATATTGCTACCAATTATCTTATTTTAAAATATGACTAATGCATTACTTATGCACCAAGCACAGGGGTGTATTTAGGCTTTCAATACAGCAAGCAATGGATTTTCTACTCCCAAGAGCTTACATTTTCTTAGCCAAACTGTGGTGAAAAAAAAAAAAAATGTTTTCCTGCAGTTAATCTAATTTCAAGATGCTGCCTGGTATTAATTATTATGGTTTATTATTAACTACCATTACAAAGTCTCCAAAGCTCACTGATGGAAAACATGAAAACCAAACAAAAGCAATAAGAAATAAAGCAGATGATGGATGATTTCATGCAGTGATTCATAAGCTTCCAGAATAAATGTCTCATTGTCAGTATTATTGATTGGAAGATCATGTCACTGAATGGACCTAGGCATTTCTTCTCCTCTTCACCTATTCATTCCCTGCTTCTTTTTCCTGGCTGGCAGGAGGTGATATGTTTCAATGCCAAGCTGAAAATCCTGGAGCATCGCCAGCAGAGAATTGCTGAGGTCAAGGCCAAATATGAGTGGTTAATGAGAGAACTGGAGGTCACCAAACAGTACCTGATGCTGGATCCTAATAAATGGCTCAGTGAATGTAAGAACATTGTTTTATTTCCTGAACTTACAGCTTTTCTTTGGTTTATTTAATAGGGGGGATGGAAGGAAGCAGAAATGTCTGGTAAGAGTGAGATGTAAGCTACTGTTTGTAAACTAAAATGAACCAACACAGGACCTTAGGGCATGCTTTAGATTGACTGTCTTTCTAGAACTAGTTTCTATAACGCTTACTAAATGTTAACAGTAGAACTGAACAATTCTTTTCTGCCTGGGAGCTGAAGGTTGAAATGGCACAGCATTCTAGTGGTGGATGTTGCCATTGGTAGATTAACGTTTGCGCGTTTCAGTGCACAGCTCCTGAAAATGAGATTTTTTTCTTTTGGCCTCAGATCACTCAAACATATGAGCAATATTATAAATCTGCTCTTCTACCACAAAATAACACTGTGGAGCAAACTTGTCCCTTGGCAGCAGTGGGCTTACATGAAATGAAATGAAATTTGGCCCATTTTTTATAACTATAGATGTGTAAAGTTCAGAGAGCTTAAAGGGCATTCACATTCAAATGAAGAAGGACCTCATGACCTCTAAGGAAAAAACATAAAGAGTCCTGCAGTACTTATACAAGAGTTTTTAGTATAAGCAAGGAGATAAGTTCATATCAAAGAGTTCTAGAAAAAAACCCACAATGTGCAAAAGTTTATTTAGGATAATTGCAAGTGGCAAAAGGAGGCTGGCTGGTGTATTCCCCTACAACATCCTAACTCTTCCTTTAACAGCTGCTTTAAGTTGACACCAGATTGATACATTCTGCAAAACAACCACAGTATAGGTTTCAGGAACACTATAAAGGAAGAGAGTTAAAAGGACAGTTTTAAAGAGAGAGAGAATTTGCTAGGCATTGCTGTCCCCTTACTGTGCTATGCCTTTGTCTCTAATTCCAATGTGGTAAATGCAGAAAGCCTGGAGGGTTGCAGAGACATCAGGAACCAAATATGATGGGCAGTGCTGGCTGAGACAATGACACTTGGCTTTCATGGAAGCTGCTGGGCACTTGTGTTGGAGGGATTATACTGTGTGCCTTCCCTTGCCTTGCTGGAGTGGTCTACTGGGAATCGCATAGAATAGGGAGAGGTGTGAGGAACAAGGAGCCTGGAGGTTTGTTTTAAATTCCAAGTTCTGAATTCAGCAAAGGGATTGCCCTCCCAGGAGAGAGCAGCTTTTTAAAGCTCTTTCTGGTAAGCAGAATGTGTGAGAAAGTACATTCAACATATTAGTATTCAACATACGCTGGAGGATGGTGGAGCACGGCAAAGGCATCTGCAGTTCTGGTGAGAATGGCAGAGCAGAATGCTACAGAAAGCATCCAATGCAACTTAAGAGTAATTTTCACTGTGGGCAAGCTGCTGTGTCATTTCAATAATCATTAAACTGAAAAGGCAACTTTCAAAGACAATGGCAAGCCAGAGGTGATGTTGTATATGGTATGTATGAGTTTGAAAACTTGAATTAGCTCTGACTCTCCCACCAGTCATCACTAAGTATGGTCTGCTTTTCCTCTTTGTGTGTCTTCTTTCTCACAGTTGATCTGGAGCAGGTATTTGAGCTGGATTCTCTGGAATACCTGGAGGCCCTGGAATGTGTGACTGAGCGTTTGGAAAACCGTGTCAACTTCTGCAAGGCCCATCTCATGATGATCACCTGTTTTGACATCACCTCCAGACGCCGATAAAGGATGAACCTCAAGAGAATTTCAATGCACATCTCTGCCATCCTCCTTTTCCCTTCCAAACAGCATCCCAAAGACAAAAGAATGAGGATGAAGGTTGGAGTCAAGTCTCAGCTGTGTGTATGAGAGATTTGTTATACTATACAGTGGAGTAGTATTAAAAAACAAACAGAACAAGCATGGAAAATGGAGATAGAAGGTTGTTGATACTCTTAGCCTAAAAGAGCACTTTGTGGAACCTTTTAAGGACATGTCTGTAAATAAGAACTGCTGGCAGAAGACACTTCTTTCCCTGCATTAGCTGAGGAAGGAGGAAAGGTAGTTGTGGGACTTCCATTGAGAGGTTCATTAAAAGAAAACCTATCCAGAAAAACTGTTCAAGTGCCTTGCAAATCTTTGTTATCCAAACATTTATGTTCATACTTTATTGTGTACAGATGGTGCTAGTCAAGAAAAGAAAAAGGAAAAAAAAAACAAATACACTTTTGAAATGTATTTACAGCTTGTTTTTCTCTTGGTGTTTTCTCCTATTTCAGACTTGCTGTTTCTAAGTAACTTGTGTTTGTAGAGATATTTCCTAATCAGTACAACATATGAATAAATGTTAACTGTCTTTTCTTGTTACCAGAGTAAGGCCACTCAAAGAGAAATTCAGCTTTCCCAGATGACAGAAACATATTTCTAGCAGAGAATAAGGTTTGTTTAAATGCTGTTCTGTACTCTCTTATATGCTGGAGGACACCGTCAGTTTCCTAGCTTGTAGGTTTTGCAGTATATGAGAGAGAAGTGACGTTACTGTGAAGTAAATATTTTTTCAATTTGATCCAACCCCCATAACTTGTTTTCTTGTTCATATATGTTTTGCTTTGTACTGGCTGGAGTTATGAATGAGGAGGTACTTTTATCCTAACCCCTCTTTCTGGTGCTAGTAACTTGGAAAATTCCCCTCTAGGCTAAGGGTTCCCATGTTCATCACTCCAAAAATGAGTGATTAGTTCTTTCTTGGGACTATGACTGATGACATTTAGCTTCACCTCTTTACAGCATATACCACTGCAAGACATCTGATCCCTGGCCCAGTGTGTCCATACTCACAGATGTACCTGAGGAGTGCAGGCTCTGCTCAGCTCAGCACATCTGTAAATAAAGCAAATGAGTAGATACAGCACATCAAGCATATTGGCTATGGCATTTTACTAATCCCCAGTACCTGAAGCCATGGCAAAATTCACATTGACGTCAAAAAGACAAGGGTCAGCACCTTCCTACATATCCAGTTATTCTACTAGTTGGCCTCTTTATCTACAAAACAGTTTATGGGAAGAAACATCCTTTGTATTTCATAAACAAATGTGCAAAACTGCATTTTAATTACATAAGAAGAATACAATGAAGAATTATTTTGTGAAATCAGGTTTCTTATTCCTCTATACTGGAATAAGCACATTCGGAAAATTTCCTCTCTCATACATTTATGCTACCCTCCTGTTGCTTATGAGGAAATATGGCTATTATTTAATGTACTCAAAATGCATCAATTAACTGCTTACTTAAGTGCAACTCTTCTTTCCCTGCACCATCATATCAATGCCATCTTACAATACCCCAATGGTAAAATAGTACTGGTAGATTTTCTAGGGGTTAAGCGAACAGAAAAGCTTTTTTAAAAAGCAGAAGTAACATTTGTATAGTTTTATTTTCTTTTAGTGCTCTACAACTTGTAAAAATGAATTTTACTCACTCTGTTGCCATTGTCACTGGATGTTGTAGAAAATTGTGCTTAAAATCTATAGGATTATTTGGAAAGGAAAAAAAGATCCTGTGTGAAAGTCACTTTCTAGTCTGTTCCACAGCAATTTCCTGTCATGAAACTTATATTCTAAGTATTAAAGACCTCTCTCTCAAAGAAAAATACCCCAACCAACTCTGAAAATCCCCCCAAACAATGCAATTTATTTGGCTTTCTTCTCTTTATAGCAATTTCAGTAGCAGTTGCTATGTATTGGTTCCTTGGAGGCCATCTCTTCTCTGCAGGGCCCCATGGACTGAGTACAGCTGCAGAGAGCCAAGGGAATCATCCCTGCACACAGTCCATGAGTTACAGAGGAGCGGTGATGTTTCCATAAACCAAATTGACACATTTCAGAGCTGTTGTAAAATACCTATTGCATGTAATATTCCTTACCCACAGTAATTCAATTATTCATTAATGCTCGATTTGGTACTTCTGAAGCTTAGGAGGCATAGCAAAAAGCATGTGCACCTAGCCATTGTTTTAAAGTGTAAGAGCATATGTTCACCCTGTTTATCACAATGGACAAAAATTGATCCCTGAAACCAAATTGATTACACCAAGGATGAATTCAGCATACTAAAAATATGTACTAATTGAGCAGAATTGTAGTACTTACAAATCTTTTATTTCTGTGGACCTAATTAGAGTATCCATTAACTCCCATAATATACTAGTATTCATATTCTAAAATCCATATGCATTCTTGACTTTCTGTTATTTCATTTCAGAATTTGCCACTATGTTTTTAAGAATTGTGATGGCTTAATACAAAAAAAAAGAATGGAAAAATTTGTGGAGATTTGACATGATAAAATGTTATCTTCTTGAAAACAGCTTTTTGCTTCAAAATTTATATTACTGTAACTCAAGTATTTGCAAAACACATAAATCATACAGGACTTTATTATGAAATTGATCTCAGTTTGCAGTAAGCCAGCATTTTAGATACATACACTTCTGCAAGTCATCCAGGATGCCCCCTTTTTTAAGGCATTGCCAGCATAATGCTGTTTTTATGCTGATTTTTTAAAAGGCATCATGCAGCCCAAAATACACAAGAGCAACACGAATGTAATGCCTAATCATTTTCACCTTCAGAAATCAATCTTATTTCCCTGGGACAGCTTTAGCAGGAAACAGCAGTGTTAATGTAGTTAGGTTTGAAGGTTAATTCTTTGTTCGCACGTGTCACAGGAGATCGCAGCTCCTCATTGTCGGGCTGTGAGAGGACTGTGGAACACCAGCACTGCTCCACATCCCCACCAGCACCTGGGGGCGCTTCCTGGGTACTGCTGCTCTTGCCATACGGGAACCTTATCCATACAAGGGACAGGAGTTGCTCTAGAGCCATAAATTCAAGTGTAACCATAGGCTGGAGACTTTGCTGTGCTTAGGGTGATTCAGACATCCTTCTTGTCTGTGTCAGCTCTCACAGCAGGCAGAAGCTGCTCTGGCTCTGGGATTTGGGTCAATTTGTGCTCTGAATGGGGTGGGAGAGCCCTAACTCCTGGTACACTTGTCACACGTCTTTTCTTTTGCCATGCATGCCTTGCATTTGCCTCAAAACAATTCCTTGTCAATTCATTCAAATCTAAGTAATCCAAAGCATTACTTTACAGAAGGACAAAGAAGGAAACTGATATTCCCCTTTCTTAGGTTTTCTTCTCATCTCACCTACTCTGATAAAACTGAGGCACAATTGCATTAGGAATCAGAAGAGTTATTACAAAGTAAACCCAGTTATGAGGAAAATTCGTCCACCTGCCATTTTTTTTTTTGGTATTTACTGTTAGTTATATAGTAGAAGATCATGCTACTCTTATGTGTTTAACACCCTCTCATTTTGTGTAAGGGCCACACAGGGCTTTAGCTGAACATCTGTTTTCAATCCAGTCTAAGAAGACCCACTGCCATAAATCCTAGCTTCTGAAACTTGCAGGTCCATAAAATAGTAGCTGACACAAAGCAATGGCCTGATCCTCTGACATGATTCTTAGTGAGAGCTGCATAGAATGTACAAAAAGGGATCAAAGAAACACATTGGCATTTTTTTCTTTTATCTCTAAATGTGGCAATTATAGAGGCTGAAAGCTGGGAGTGATGCTGGGAATAATACATACCAAATCCCATGTTTGCTCACAGAAAAGTCTGTCTTGAAGTGTGGGTTTTATTTCTTCACTTTTTTCATTTATCTCAATAATATGGCTGGTCTTAAAATATGGACCTGTGGCATGGAATTCTAATGTGATGATAGCTGAAAAATACGGACTCTTTTACAAAAATCACCTTTACAAATGTTTGTGATTTTGCTGTATCATTTTTAATGAGCTAAAAATCATTGTAGAAACAAAAGTTGTACAGGCATCAGTAAATACACATGCACACAGCCTGAGATGGCCCCCTTGCACTTTGCTGAGGGGAAGTGGCAGAGCTGCTCACAGGTGGCAACATCACCACAACCCTTCCCTCCTCCATGGAGTGCCTGTCTACGAAACCATTCCCTTTACACTGGGTGAAGTTAACTTATGCCATACTATGGGAAAGTTTATGCTTGAAACTCTTTCAAGGGCTTCTTTAAAAGGTTCTTTCTTACCCAGGTTCTTCTGTAGCCAAATTGCTGCAGATCCCATGTAGAACCTGTTAAAGCCTGTAAAAGTGTTCCAGATGAACTACTCTGTATTTCAGTGTCATGAAATTACGGCAAGATATTTCATAGTCTCAGCTGTTTAACACACAATGTCTACATATGCTTGAGGCGTACAGCATAGTTACATCAGCTGAGAGCCTGGACTCTTGGTGGTCTGTGAAGCTTCCTGTCTAGTCCTAGCAGAGTTAAAAATCTAAATCAAAACTTCTGCATTGCAGAAGCAAATTCAGTTCTCCTAAGCCAGAGGCGACCTCTGATGCCAGTTCATATGATGGGAAGGATGGTTGCACAGCATCAGGGATGCACCAGCTCATTGCAGAGATCATTAAATACCAACAGGAGTGGATGATGACCATAGAGAGAGGCATTTCTTCTCAAATCCATGGATGGTGGCATATCTCAAATCCTGATAACCTCATGGTCTGTGTTTTGTAACTCCCAAGGCTTTTGCATTGGCAACACACAGCAGTTTTTGAAGACATAAGGCTGGCTGTAGCTAGCTATGCTGAGATTTGTAAGAGGTTTCCAAATAACCATAGCAAACAAAACTGTGAATGATTTGTCAATGCAAAGTTAATAATCTCTCTCTCTCTTGCATTTATTGTGCGCTCATCCTAGGGTTATCTGAGTTTCCATACCTTTTCCTGGAAATAATAAACCATTTTATTATTGTCTT
This sequence comes from Emberiza elegans, assembly GCA_024865655.1. Taxonomy (NCBI): domain Eukaryota; kingdom Metazoa; phylum Chordata; class Aves; order Passeriformes; family Fringillidae; genus Emberiza; species Emberiza elegans. The sequence goes on along the minus strand of JALJVW010002597.1, from coordinate 16,961,597 downwards.
TATCTTTTCTTCTTTCTCCTTCTCAAGCAACCTTTCAAAACAAACACACAAAAAAAAATTCCCTTGGAAATGTAGCACCCTTTTGACCAAATTCACGAACAGCAGTCTCGTGCTCACTTATGCAAACTTTTGAAGCTCACAAAGGGCATGATGATTCTGCAAAGAATGAAGGTGCTGAAAGTAGCTGAAATAGTAGCATTCAGTAGCATTCAGTAGCATTCAGCTATAGTATTTCAAACAAACTACCTTCAAACCCTCCTGGATAGGAAATAAAACACAACCCAAACCATCTTACTTTGAGTGGTCCTACTTAAGTATTGAGCAAACTTTATAATAATGGTAATAAATTGGTGCTTGAGGCAGTTTCAGCTATATTACATATTCTCTATATACTATAGATATGGATGTATTCACCCTCTTTATTGTATATGTATGTGTGTCAGTATTTACATGTAGCACACATACATATATGTTTTATGTATGCATAGATACTAACTTTTCTACATTTTACTTCTTTCCCACCCATAGCTGAAACTGCTGGTTACTAACATCCACATCCACATCATATTCTATGTATGAAGGATATAATTTATTTGTAAACTCAGGATGTTCTTGTTTTATAGAGTTGCTTGTATTTTATAATTTATTTACACATCATGGTTGGAAATGCTTATCTAAGTGCTATGCATTGAAGTGTATGTTTGCTAAATCCATTTCACTCTGTCCATGGCTATGTTCTTTCTCATTATAACAGTGGTATAAAATAGGGCTAAGGAGGAGAGAAACTGATAGATGTAGAACTTATTCTGGTCCCATCATTGGGCAATTCCAGGAGAGGATGTATCAGTAGTATATATATATATATATTTTATCAACTAAATTTTATGGGGAAAAAAGGAGAAAGAACAGCATGAGGACAAGTTCAAAATGTGGAAAGTCACAGCCATTTCCAAATTTGTCAACAGATGCATTGAACCTTTTGCCATTAAAATTGTAAAGTTTATTGTTTGCTGGCTAAAAAATATCCCTTTTGTGGTATTTGAGGTGTGAAACATTGTCAAAAATATGATGTCTGGAAAAAAATCAAACTATAGTGGCATTAAATGTTTACTTTTATCTTACCAATATATCTGCCTCCTCCTCCTGACTCTGTCACTTTAGATAAGAGCATTTCATGGCATTTCTGGAGAATGCTTTTGACCCACAAGAGGATGTGGTATCGTAACAGTGAAAGTGAGCAAGAGAGCAAGATCAAACCTGAAAATAAAATGACCAAAAGGGTTCTGTCAAGCAAGTGTTACTGAGAAGCAAATTCACCAGAAAACAGTAAGGAATTGCAGGGTTTGGTACCAATGACAAAATACTACAAGAAAGCAGAGCAGCATTACCTTGCCTGCTGCTGTCCAGAAACACAAAGAAAACAATCACAGACCTGAAATGGTCAGGCTTTTACATAAGCTGGTTATGCATACACACAGGGATTGCTCTTTTGCATCTCTGAGCAGGGGAAAAATCTGAGACCTAACAAATATAAAAGATGTAGTCATAGGTATCATTTTTTATCATCTTTAGCAATTGTGTCACATTTCCCTTGGCCACCATGCAGGTAAGTAACACATGGAAGTGATAAAAAGTTTGTGTCCATTACTCAAGACATTTTTCTCTCTCAGAGAGGCAGTGGTGGCAGGTTCAGTAGGCCCCTGAGCTGCTGCAGAGGTGGGCACAATATCTGCTTGCCTTCAGCTCATGTTTGTGGCATTCCCTGTTATAATTAAGACAGCACTTTGCTTGCAGAACAAAATGTGAATGAGCTCTCTGGGTAAATCTCACATGCCCACCAACACCTGGATAAGCCCTGATAAGGATGCTGAGCTCTTCCCATCAGAAGAAAACCACAGATCTTATTTCCTGTGGGAAAGATTTTAAAAAACCCAAATCAGTCAAAACATCCTTTACATCATCTGCCGGCAGATGATTTTCTCATATTCCTTACTTTAGGAGAGACAGGGTGTTATGCATTAAATATTTGGTTAACATTTTGATGAGAATGTAATAAATTCCTTTCTTCTATTTTATTATTAAACAGCAGAGTGGCAGATCTAGCAGTCAGTTGCAGGGAATGCAGTTGTTTATGGTGACCTCTTTTAAAGGCAAAATATGGAGGTGGATACAGTGGCAAAGGCTGGCAAAGATGGTGGGGAGGAGACGGTCTCCTCCTTTCCCCTCTTAGAGCTGCAAACCCTGTGCTACCTTAGCTGCTGCCCCAGGCCAGTGAATTTGCATGCTGTGCCTCTCCACAGTATCTGTAAATGAAGATAAACAGCCACGTATTTCGTCTGTGGGCTGTTCAGAATAGCTCTGATTTGCTCTAAAGAGCTAAAAGGCTTATTGCCTACTTTGGAGGTGATTTATCTTCATTGCTGTTATCATGCAGCCGCATCAGTATTGAGGAGCCCAAAGTGCCTTACAGAGACAAAAACAGAAAAATGGGTTAGTGCAGGTCCTAGACTTTGTCTAAGACAGAACTGATGGTGAGGAGTTCTAGATGAGCTGCAAACAGAATCAATTCACTCTTGGTCAAATCTGGAGCCTTATAGACCCCAATGCCACATACTTCTGATTTGGGGTGAGACAGCAAGACATTCACAGAGTGGAAAAAGGAGCTCACACCTGGCAAAAGTCTGGTGTCCTTATGAGGCCTGCCTGAAATTGTTGATACCTCTTGTAAAGTACGACCAAGTTTTGTCTTAAAAACTATTAACTCGCCAGACTAAAAATCAGGTTTAGGGTGGAAATCTGACCAACCCCATCTCCTTATGGGGCCCCAAATAAGCTCTGTAGCTACTGGATAACCAAGAGGTCAGGTTGTTGCTAAAGCATGTTCCTCTCCCACATTCATCTGCAAACCAGGCTCCTGGGAGCTCACCCTCATTTTGGCTGATGGTATCTGTCTGGGAGACACTGAAGGGGGATGAAGGCTAGAAAATTCAGTTCCCAGTCTCTGAGATGAACACAAAGTGAATATTTAGTTGCTCTGGAAAAGGCCATCTGTGGATTTTACGGTTTATGATAGTTAGTAGTCTTGACAGTTGCTGATCTGGCAGTTTTGGAGGCTGACATCTGCTACTTAACCACTGAGCAAAGCTTTGCTGGCTGTGACCACACAAATGCTTCACCTTGCTCAAAGACCACTTTCATAGCCTCCAGGAACAAGTAGGTAGCTTGGCGATCCTGTTCACTCTCTGGAACTCTCCTGGCAAGTGCTGACTTGGGAAAAGCTTTTAGACGGCCAAACCCCAGTCCATCTCAATGGGTGCTTGTCAGGGGAAAAGACCTGCATTCATTTGCATAAATATTTATATGTGTCTCTTCTGTGGACCCTTATAGCACAGGTTTGGCACCTATGCTTTTTGTCAGATTGTGAGTTTCATACCAACCAAATGACAGCCAAACATATTCAGCTGTGTGTGTGTCTGGCACATATCCATGCTTCTATTTCTATTTCCTAGGAACCCAAGTGCTGCCAGACACATCGGGATTATGTGCAGGTCTCAAGGCTTGCTGTGGAGAGGAAGTCACACCTCCAGCAATGAAGGACCTTTGTCACTCACTTTAAAAGGAGCAGGGACTGTCCTTGTCCCTTTCTCATCCTTGCTCATTCCCTGAACAACAGAACACCAGGGAGGTGGGAGAAAGCCCTGACATTTTCCTATATTTAGTATGTCAAAAGGTGAATTGCTCATTGTAGTTACAATATAGAAGGAAGAGGAGCACAAAGCCACCCTGCTCTCTGACTCCTCCACACTGGCACCCTTGGATGCTCTGTGCCACCCAGCCCTGCCCCTCGCAGACTGCCCCTTGGAGCTTGATTGCAAAGGGCTCCTGGTGGCACTGAGGGAGCAGCAGTGCTCCCACTCACCCTGCCTTTCAGGGCCTGTGCTTTAGCTGGATGCCCAGGGACACTGCTGTGGAGAGTCATGGCAGCTGCCTGGTTTTATGTAAGAGCAAGCTGCCTGCTGCTAAACCATATTTGATGGAAACCTCACAGTACCCAGCAAGGCGCACTGAGGGAGCCAAGCAAGTCACTGTAAACAGCATTTTCTCCAAATTTCTGAGGACAATGGAAGGCATGGCAATTACTGGAATGATGAGCAAGATAAGAGCTGGCTCCTGGCCCTGCTGCTGGTGACTCCTGCAGCCCTGGGGGCTGGTGTAGCTCAGCCTGCCCTGAGTTTCTAGAGGCTCAAAAAAACATTTTTGAAGGCTATATGTAAAGCCATTAAGAAAAGCTTCTGGACAGCCCCTAAGCTGGGGAATTTTGAATTTTGCACCCATTGAGCCCTTCTTTCTGCTGTCAAGGCCAAAACAATGGGAGTACCCTTTCCAGCTTGCTTGACAATCAACACTGTGGTGGCATGAAGCATCCACAGAGCAGGTCAGTCACAAACACTGTGTGCACACCAAATAAGCCTGCAGCCTAGCAAGAGGGCTTTGTACTTGAAATCTGTGATGGGGTTGCAGTTTGTGTGAGAGCACCAGGGCACTGAAATACTTCCACAGTGAAAAAATTATTCTGGGACTGATATATCCACCCAGTAAAATCACCTAGACTCCTGTGACTCATTTTATGAAATATTTATTTATTGCTCCTCTGAACAATGCCTTGCTTGTTTTTATGTCGTTGCTAATAGCTTGCTTTCCCAAGTTTTCCACATATTTGCAACACACAATGGCTAAAGATGAAGGTTTCCCAGTTCTTTGTGGTAAATTACTGTAGTCATCAGTCAAGGCATGGGAGTCTTCTAGGAGGTTGCTGGAAAGCTGTATGTAGTTTCTTATTAAGGTGCTTTAAAGGCTGTTCTGAACTGGCCATTTTCACCACTCTACATCACACAGACACCAGGACAGTGATGCTGCCTGTGCACAGCCTCTTGACACATCCCAGAGCATTGATAGCTCCTCACTTGTCCCTGCAAAGGCACAGGATGTGCCAGAGGCCTGCTCAGAGGCACAGTTTCATTTTGGGATTTATTTTGTTGTCTCACTGGAAGCAGAAAACCCACTGAGGCTAGGAGAGAAAACCAAACAATCCAATGCCATGTAATATATATGTCCTATAATGTAATAGTTATGTTGAAGCCAGCTATGAAGATTTAGGATGTTATTTCCCCTCCTCAAACAGAGACTTGGAGTAAAACTGACCCTCATGCTAAGCCATTTTGACCTCTTCATAATCTTACGCCATAAAGTGTTGAGGCTGTTGTACTGCCTTATCTTGTTGGGATTGTAAACCTTTGAGCTCTAAATTCTATAACCCTAGAAATTCTTCCCTAGGCAAGATGGAATAGAACTTTCTGGGTTTTTTTTCCTAAATGCACTGTGAGGTAACTTGTAGTTAAACCTGTGTTTCATGGGGGAAAGCTGTAAACTAGGGAATCCTACACCTGGCCACATCCTGGGAGTTCTTGGCTGCAGGACCATGCTGGCTGGCCAGGAGCTGGGCCGCTCGCTGTGAGAAAATTCATACAGTGCCTGAGGTGCATGGCAGGGCTGAGTGAAGACTGACACGGAGACACTGGTGCCACCACACCTGGCTTCCTCTGCCTGGGACCATCTGCTGGCCTGAGGCACCTCAGGGTTTCACTGTTTTGATCTGGTAAACTGCTCACAATCTTTTTCATGGGAGTTGCAGATGGCAGCTGCAGAGGGCATTCAAGCCTAATCATAATGAGATTGTCTTTCCTTGGCTGCCTTTTGCAAACCCCCTCCATGGGTATCCCCAGGTGGCAAAGGCCTGCTCCACAAAGAGATGGAGGCAGCTGAGCCCAAACTCCCCTGGCAGGGCAGAGCCAGAGCAGGCCCAGCTCAGCTGGGACCAGAGAGCAGCAGGCACAAAACAGCACCAAGATCCAAAGCCAATGTAGGTGTTGAAGACTTGTCCTGCTTTACTGTTTCTGTCTGATATTTGCCAAAAGTGAAGCAGAAAGCTAACATTTCCATGCCCCTTCAGAAATGATTATGCTGTGGTTGGTATTTTCTAGAGAGGTTTTTGCTCTCTGTTCCCTCCCTCCTCCCCCTGCAACAGGAGTTGGACATTTGATGTCTTTTTACAAGGGCCAAACCTTCACGGCTTCAAGAGCAAATGCCCCTGATGAGAGGCTGAATCTGTGACAGAACAGGACACAAAGTGGGCAGGAATGCACTGGTTTCTCTGCAGTGAGGAGCAGGGAAAAGGGAAGTTCCTTGAGGCTCACGAGGTGTGAGGTGGATGGCCCCAAACGGCACCCCATGCCCCCTTGTCCTGTACAGAGGAAAATGCAATAAGCTCTGAAGTTGGCTTTGGCACATATTGCTGCATCCCCCCACCTGCAGAGGAATGGTGTTGCTCAAGGTATCACATCAGGCAGGAATAAAATCCTTGCCTTTGCCCCCCTCAGCTCCTCATTTGGCCTGAGCTGGGACACCTGCCCAGCTCAGTGCCGTCCTGACAGGCCTCAGTCAGGAGGAACAACACCAAGGTTAAAGCCTGTCTGGGCCATGAGCTCAATTTGAGCAAGCCTGCAGGGCTGCAGTGCCAAACCTGCGTCCACTCTGCAGTCTGCAAAACAACCAAGCACACCAGTCTTTCCCCAATGCACAGACAAGAAAACCCTTTGCTCCTACCATCCAATAACCATCATTTTACGTCACTTAGCAGCAGATTTCAAAGGGCTCTTTCACAGCAGAACAAATGTTGGTCTATGGAGGAGCTTCTCCGCTATCTTGGAAGGACATGTTTTGCCAAGGCTTTGGATTTTAATGGTAAAACAGTTTTGTGGCCTGGGTGTATCAGTCACTTTATATGGATTGCATAAACTGCTTTGGGGCCGCAATGAAATGAATTTGGACAATGCCCATCTGAAGGATTTTTATTGATTTTCCCATTTGTCAGCTGTAAATAAGGCAGCATCCTTGCCTGGTTGCTGGCAGGCTGCCCCTTCCCAGACTTAGGATCAGAATTCCTCTGGTCTTTGCAGAAAACACCAAATCAGATTTCTGTTTATTGTTCACAAATTATGTAACATTCCCTACAGAAAACATTTGGTAATGGTAAGTAGTCTTTGTATATCCTCATTACAGTGACCTTTAAAAATACTGTTATTTACTGGTGCATTCAGCCACAGATGTTCAGAAATTAACATTCCCAAGTCATGATAAGAATTTTCCTCAATCATCATTTCTGTTAGCATGATGGGGAACATCATTCTGTGGTAATTGTATTCTGATCACAGTCTTATCCATGGCACAAGCTGGGTACAGAGTGTTAATGACATTAGTGAGAACAGAAATGCAGACATTACCAGTACCTCACTGAAGCCTCTCTGCAGAGCTTGACACGACTTTCACAAGGAGACTGAAGTACAGCAAGGGGAATGGGAAAAGCAGAGGCAAACCCCCAGCAGAGATACTCTCAGGCACATGGTGTGACTCCTGGGGATGGTGCTGGGCAGGGTCAGGAGTTGTACTCAGTGATCCTTGGGTGTCCCTTCCAGCTCAGCTTATTCTGCACTTCTGGGATCTTTGCTGCTCCAGTTCTCAGACTACCAGCCGTCCCTCAGCTGTATGGCTGCCACCATAGGTATGGAGAGCAATTCCTCCCCACAGCAGTGGGATGCCTGAAACTCCATCCAAAGACTACAACAGCCCTTCCATCCCTCGATGTGGGCTCCTGCAGTGTGCTGCTGCTGGTGGGAGGGATGGCAGCTCCATGGCTTCATAACACATCACCTGGGTGTCCCCAAGGCACAGAACAGGGAGGATCAGGCCAGACCTCTTCTCTACCTGTTTTATCATGGGATTCTCAGCACCACAAGGAGAGACAGGAACAGGACGACAGCACAAGAAATGCTTAATTAAAAGGAGCTTCATTAAGAGTAAATAGACAAGAACTGTTCATAGCAGTGCGCAGGGCCTGGGGGAGGGGAAGAGTGGTGCTCTGCTAATTTTCTCATCAGACACCCTTCTCTATTACTGTCTCCTGGTTCTTGCTCTGAAAGTCAAGTGGAATTGTCAAGAGGGATCACCTGTGATTTAAAGTGCAGTTTTCCTTCAAGACGTATGTAAATTTGCCACCTTCCTACTCAGAGCCTCAGGGACTGGGAATCAGAGCTGCTGAATTGGAGGGGCGGAGGAAGAAATCACTGCTCTTTCCTCAGCTTGTCAGTCCCACTAGACCAGCCCTTAACTTAAACAGAGATGGGAGAGCAGGCTCCTTAGCTGGTACCTTAGGGAGCAGGTAAGGAGACCAGCAATGGTGCCTGCCCCATCCCAAGAGATGGAGGGGACCTCAAGGCATAGAAGAGGCTGTGTGATTATTCTCTTCCTCCGGTCCTGGGGGCAAGGAAATTAGAAGAGATTGTGGTCTGTCCTGATTTAGTCATCTTTAGAGTTAAAATGAACTCGGGCAGGATGCTTCAGCCCTGCCCTCCTGCCATAAGCCCCATCAGAATTTGGTTAACAAGGAACTGGAGCATCTGAGACTGCAGAAAAGCTTGTTTTGTGTGTGTGCATTTCTGTGTGTGCCTGTCTCAGTGGCTATATAGAGATATGTTTAAAAGAAGGTTAATTGGTCTCCTGGGAACTATAAAGAACCTGTTAGGTTCCTCGGTGTGAGCAGTGACTGTATGAAGCCTAATTACTAAGCCTGAGTTATTCTTTCATATGGGGGGAGGGAATCTCTAAGGTTCTTATTAAAACCTACAAAAAGTCTAAAAAATGATGGAGTTAGAATTGATTTGTCCATGTTGATCAGAAGTGCAGAGCAAATAAAAACATTGAGCTTTCCCCAGGAAATATTAACGGGGATGACACAGGCCTGGCTTACACATCACTGCTGTGAGGATAAACATAAACCATTTTGCTAAATGGCAAGAATTGCAGACCACAGACTTTCAGGTAAGGTGCACTCCTTTTGCTCAGGGCAGGGAAAATTCACACTTTGATGTTCTTGTAGGGTGGCCCTTTATAAAAGAGCCATAACAAATATATTTTCAGGCTAATTAAATTTGTAAAAAAGGAAAGGAATTTTGTTTGGAAAAATGTACATTGAAAGGAAAGAGAAAATAGCAATCTGAATAAGAATAAAAGAGAAAAGCAAAAGAGGAACTCTAACATGGCTTAGGTCTGAAATAAAGAAAAGCACTTGCTTTGGATTTTCTCTTTAGATGTTGTTGAAGCTCCATGGGTGGAAACAAAGCTTTGTCTATTTCAAGGAAGTACAGCACAGACAGGAGCAGCTCACAGCTCTCTGCCCATGCTTGGCACTCAGTTGTAGAGGAACTCTCACAGAGCAATACCTGCAGCTACAATGACAACTACAGTGATGCCATTCCCGCCTGTGCCACCCACAGCCAGTGATGGCAGGGCTGTAACACAGGCACTGCCATGCTGCTACAGCTCTGACACCAATCTGGACATGTTCATGTGAGGCAGAGTTACTGAGAGAATCCTAGCCAGTCTTCCCTTCCCTTCCCTTCCCTTCCCTTCCCTTCCCTTCCCTTCCCTTCCCTTCCCTTCCCTTCCCTTCCCTTCCCTTCCCTTCCCTTCCCTTCCCTTCCCTTCCCTTCCTTCCTTCCCTTCCTTCCCTTCCCTTCCTTCCTTCCCTTCCCTTCCCTTCCCTTCCCTTCCCTTCCCTTCCCTTCCCTTCCCTTCCCTTCCCTTCCCCTCTTTTCATTATTTTCCAAGGACCAACAATAAGGAAACTCAAGTATGGATGTCTAACCCTGTCTGATTTGCCCAAGGTCAGACAGAATTTCTGGTGCAGCAGAGAAGCCACGCCAGAACTCCATGTCCATAATTGTAAGACCTTCCTCCTTTTTCTTGTCTTATGGGAGGTTTAATTCTGTTTCAAGAAAAAAATCCTCACAATTGGCACAACCTCTGTGAAAAATGGAACTCTGTTCATTAAGAGCTTTGCAGTGGCCAGGGACTACTTGAAATATACCGTATGGGGAAATAGCCTCTGTGTTTCATAAACATGCTCTGTAAAAAAATAACAAGTCTAAGAAAAACTCACTTAAAAACCTAGCTCTCAGGGAAGAGGGTTACAATGAGAAGCAGAAAAAAGGCTGGGTAGTGGGAAAGCTTTCTTGGCATAAACCCATGCACAATAGACTTCGCACACAGGTTGATAGACTCAAAGAGGTCAAACCTCTAAAAAACTGGTTTACCACATTTTCCCTCTCTGCTTTTCTTTTACTTTCTACTACCTCTACTGTGCACTGCATAATAGTCTGTTTGCCAAGGTCTTGGAGAGTTTTTACTTCCAACTTCAGGTCAGCACCCTTGAGGGGCATGGATACAGAAAATTATGCCATGCTTAAAGAAATAACAGAGTTTAGGGAGCATTTATTTTTGTTTAAGACAAATGTTCTGTTCAACTGTAATCAGTTATTCTTAGCAAAGCTGTATCATTCCCCATGGTTTTTCCCTGTGTTCTGCTACTGCTTTTGTTCCAAACACATATTCTGTTAGTGTGATTCTGCTCCCTCTGAGTGCAATCTAACATTGTTTTTCCTGGACTAAGGGACAGTGACAAAATACAAGTAACTCAAAATGCATTCCAAAAACTTGAGGTGAACTCAAGTAACCACTGCTTTCCAAAAGGCACCAGAAAAGCCTCCAACCTGTGGGAAGCAAGCAGCAAACCTGCCAGCATTACAGATAATGTTGCAATCTGCCTCTTTCTGACTTTAGCATCTTTATCTTACCACTAATACCAGCACCTGAAAAATTTGACAGATATTATTCATGAAAACTGAAACATGATGTCTGTGCAAAGATAACATTACTTGATTTGAAATGAGTGCTTATCTAATGTTGCCTCCTCCCTGGCACCCTTGCCTGCTGCTGCGCTTTCAAAGGATGCATTCAGGTAAATCCCTCTGCAATCACAGACCAGCATTCTCTGCAGAAAATAGACTGGAGCAGGACCACCAGGAGAAAAAATCTGCCCACAACAACGTCCTATGCAGCACTCCTGGTGGTGTTAGTGCATGGGAATCTCCAAGGGAAATTGCTCAGTAAATGACTGAAAACACCAGAAAATGTGACTCTTGCCTTGACCAAGCTGAAAGAAGTTTTGAATCAACAGTAATTAATGTAAAGCATGGGTTATGCCCCCATACTGAGGATTCTGGTGCCCATTCCGTTTCTTGCATTGAGCATTGGGCTGTGGATGGATTTCCAACAGCTCTGCCCTCATGGCAGCACAGCTGCTGCTGGGACACTCCACAGCCAGCAGCACGCTCCTTCTCTGTTCCCCATCAGGCCGTCACTGAACTGTTTCCTTTGCACCTTTTCTCTAATGTCTTCTCAGAGAAGACCACTGCTGGAGAGAAGGCCCCAGCACGGGTAAGTGTTTCAGGTTGCTGGGGAGCAGCTGTTCTCATACAACAGCAGGCAACTCTGCCTTTGCCCCAGGTGTCCCTGCAGCAGAAGCCCCAGCGACCAGTGCTGCAGTTCATACCTGCAGATGTGTCCGCATGCCTGAGGGCTTCTGGGCTGTCTCCCAGGATATGCGGCACAAACTAATGCACCACCTGACCTTAGGGTCTGAAGTCCCCTCCATTTGCAAATCTTAGTACCAGATATGTAAACACGAGGTAACATGAGCATGATCTTTACACAAAAATCATGTAAATTCCATATGCATGTGCCCATTTAAAACCAGAAAACAGGCTTTGAAAATGGTTGTCCATCAGTACTTTGTCAGAACTCCCAATAAGTGCAAAGGTCTGACCTTTTCCCCCAGACAATTTCCTTTTTACAATAGCAGGAAGACCCAACCAAGCAGTGAATTTCTGTGAGGATTACTGCACTTCTTGGGTGGCTGATAGGACCTGGCCTCTGGCAGCAAGCCATGCTATGTACTCCAGAAATGCAGCGCATTTCAGAGGTTATTGCCTGCACATTACTGCCGGGCAAGTGAACGCTCCAAACGCTGGAACAAATTCAAACGTCGTGAAAGGAGATATCTTCCTCAGCCCTGGCATTCGTGTGCCATGGCTGTAAATTACACCCAGAGTGTTCATTTTCTTTTTAAATGTGTTCTCATCTTGTAATAATTAATGGTGTCAGGTTACTGGTGTGAAAAAAGCCTGACTTTACAACAACGATGGATTAATGAAGTAACAGTCATGGCTGGAGAAGCAGCAATAAATTGTTAGAGCAGTGACACACCTGAAGCAATACTTTCAAAGACCTTAAATTATTTAAGTTTCAATGTCCCTCATAAATACTGGCTTTTGTTAATATTTGTTTCTGTGTTAAAAATGGAAGTAAACAGCTCTGGCAAGAACAAGTCTCTTGCTGATGAGCATGGGGAAATAGTGTGCCTGTGCTTTCTAAGACATCCTTGTCTTCCCCAGGGATGACAATGTTCATCTGTAGGTCTCTGGGCTTCTCTGGGGATGTGACATTCAAACCCCACAGACTCAGAAAGGTCTAGAACACTTAGCACTGAGCTCACAGGTCCAAATATCTGTTTTTAAAACTGTTATGAAGTGAGAACCTCTTGAAGATAGGCAAAATGGGGAAAAAGCAGAGTAAGCATGTTCCTATGATAAAATTGTTTATTTAATCCATTTAGTATTCAATATTATAAGATATGAAATGGAAGAAGAAGACAGACAAAGCCCTGCAGATCTATTGGGAGGAAAGAAAATCCCATATAAAATCATTGGGAAATTATTTGATGTCAAAGAGCACTAGGTCAGGCTTTTGGAAACCATACCAAAGGGCAAGGTAAAGGGAAAAAGGTATATTTGCTTAATTTATAATGTATCTGACAAGAGAATCATAATTGACGGCATAAACTGATATAAAAAATTGACTGCTGCTATCAATGGAATTAGATCACTTTGTAACTGATGAACACTCTGTATGCATTTTCCAATACTTACAATCAAATAATTAGGTATTGTTAGTTATTGTCAATAAGACTGATGATTGATGAAAAAAAAATCCAGAAAATTACAGGAATTCTGCTAAACACCGAGTCAATTCAGACCATTCAGCAAGACTAATACTAAACCTTTTTTGTAAAGCAAATAAGACTTAAAGAAAAGACACTAAAACCATTGAGAAACTTCACAATTAAATAGAAAACATCCTCTTTGTCCTTGAATACTTTGTTTTCCAGACTAGAGATTATCTTCACTATATTCTCATCATGGCCTCACACTCTTCCTTTATCTCCATCAAGGCTTTCATCAGGCTGTGATCTGTCCCATGGGTCACCTTCATAATATTATAGGCCTTTGGGAAAGAACAGAAAGGGACATGTTAGTCACTGTGCAGACCATGCAAAGGGGCTGGACCCTGGAGCAGGGTGGGCTGCAAGAACTGGTCCTCAAGTGGCTGGCACCTGGGAGCTTCAGTGCATGGCATGGCTGAAATAGCATCCTAACGTGCATGGTGATTTGTCCCTGACAAAGAAGGAGACATTGAAATGTTATTCCCAGGTGTTCAAACCCACAAATATGTTGCACAACTGGGTGTATGGAGTAGCAGAGAGAGAAAATTTTGCATTGAGACATGAAGACCGTTTCAAGATTGGTCAACTACAACACCCAAGGTTTTGATGTTCATGATGTTAGGAGCCTGAAAGTACTGTAAAACTAGAAATGGATTAATGCTAAACCCATAGAATAAAGTACCTTAACTCTATCAGGAGCGGCTATACATAGCATCAAACAAAGGAGAACATTTATAGTTTCACTGTCAAAAGGCATGCAGGGGAATGGGTCTTTGCTGCTTTTGCCAGGGACTGTTTTCTCTGTGTTTGTCATCTTCTACTGCTGGGCTAATTTATGCTTGCTGATATTGTCTGTAGTGTTGCTGATTTCCTGCCACACACATGTCTGCAATGCTCTTTACCCAGCTCCTGTTTAGATCATCACTTTTCATACGGCATTTCTGCTTCTTCCTTCTATTAAATTCATCCTGCAAGGAGGGAAGTCCTAGATGGAAGCTGATTCAGCACTTCTGAAAATAGAACAAGGGAGCCAGTAGTGTACTGGCAGGAGAAAAGATCAGAGATTTTTCATCATCCTAAACCAAATAATTGCAAAAAAATAAATGCAGCCTATGTTTCAAAGGGTTCCTTGTCCAGTAGCTGACAAAATTCAGCTAAATAGGCTTTGAACTGCAGCATTTTTTCTTGGGGAAGAAATGTTGAGAAAAAGGCTTCATTTAAATTGGACAGAAAAAGTAAATATATATTTTTGTGGAAGGAACGAATGAATAAAAGCCTACTTCCAAATTATGAAGACTGGCAGGCATATGAAAATTCCAGCACAGTTTATTTTTGCGTCAAATTTGTTAATTCTTAAAAGCGGGAGGCAGCACAAGTTTGAAAAAACAAGCTGAAATATCAGTCAAAACAAATCATAGTGAGCAAGGAGCTCTAAAAAGAGTAAAATATGTTTTAAGCTACCACAGTGCCCTACTACTAAATGATAAAATTTACACAGTTAAAAAGAACAATGGAAAATGTTTGTTGCTTTTAGAAATGCCAAAGAAATGTGAAACAAAATCAGGAATATGAAATTTTGTAACATGCAGCTGCACCCAGACTAACTAGAAGAGGACAGGATCACCCTAGAGCAAAGTGGCTGGATGAGTTGGCCCTGGATCCTGACATAGTGGTGCACAGCGCTTGCATGCCCTGTCCCAGAAAGCTGATGGATTTATTGTGAATGATGTATGCTAAGAGCTGTGCATCTGGATGCATCTGAGTGACAGTCCTGGGGCAGCTGACCTGGATCTTCAGCCCCACTACAGGATAGAGGTTAGGCTCATAGTGATGGAGTTGGACCCTGACACCCTGAGATGCACAGCCAGATATGTCTGTATAGATATACCTCCATTAAAAACCAATAATCCTTAATATCAAACCTAATCTTGAGTTAAAGCTACCATTGCTGCCTTTCTCCCACCTCCAACATTTTCTTTCCACTTCTTTTCTTTTGTAAGTATGGCAGACAAAAGCACTCAGTCTTTATCCTTTTGTTTCCTTGGAGGAAATAATTTTTATGCAATGTACCATCTCACACACTGCTGTACAAGTCAGAACCAGCTGCATCAAAGTTAGAGCAGCAATGACTTGTGTAATCCCTAAATTCAACTGGTATTAGGCTGTGTAGCTGTTTTGGCAAAGGTCAGTGCAAAACTGGGGATAATTTCAGCTCCAGTGCAAGGAATTGTTTTACTGGACAGAAGCAGGAACATGTGGGTGGGCTCTCTGCCCGCTCCCCTGCTCCCAGTCCCACAGCTCACCAACAGAGCAGATTCGTGTGCTCTGTGTGGTCTGTGTCTCCCAGCTAAGAGAGCAAATCTAATTATGAAAAGCTACAATGGCAACACAGGCCACGGTGTCACCAGCTATGCCCTGAAGTGTACAAACCCCATTAGAGCAGAGGTAGGGCTGCTGCTCCCTGAGTGTAAAGGAGGAGCAGTGCAGGTGTTTGTGCCTGATTTGCAGGGGGATGCGACAGGATCCCCATGGCCATGGCTGCGGGGAACCGCGGGCAGGTGCAGGATAGCAGGGAAAGCAGGAAGCAAGTGGCCATGTGCCAGAGTGGCAGGAAGTGTAGACTAGTATTTCAGAGGGAATATCTGTGCCTTTCCATCTCTCCTGATTGAAGAGTACAGGTTGTTACAGCAGGCACAGGAATACTATCAATGACAGCTGGTAAACAACTCAGTGTTTGAAACAAACACCTAGAGAATGGATTTCTTCAGTGTTCCTGTGAGACCTGGGAAGGATTTTACCCAATTCCTGTGCTTTTTGCTCCACAACAGGGAATTCTATAAGAAGGGAAATCATACAGTACCTGTTGTAGATGTTCATGAGACAAGACAGCTGTACCCATCAGCTCATGGGAGACAAAAGTACTCCCATGTCCATGCCATGTCAGGCACTTCTAATTGTTTTTCAGACTGAGCTCCAATTCCTGTGTTTTGCTGAAAAAAGCTTTCCAGATCTATATCTCAATCAGTTCTCTGCAATGTATATGTATATAAATTTAAACATAATATGTTGGTTGTAAAATACTACCTTCAGTTTTCATTCCAGAGGAGTATTGCCTCTCTGTAAAACTTCTCTTTCCAAATCTAGCAAATAAGATTCTTATGGGGTGATTTCTTTCTAATGGCCAACTTAAAGCCCTCCACATTATTTAAGCCTTCTTCAGGGGTGCAGGGCAGAGAGCTAAACCCATAGGGCCCTAAGAGCAAGGGGGTTGGGACAGTGATTCCTTTTTTTGTGGCACAGAGAGCAGCAGCGAGGGCTGGGCTGCAGGGCCAAGCCCTGATTTTAACAGAGCATGTATCTGCTGCAGAGGCTGTCAATCCCCAGCAGCTCTGAAGCTGTGCCTGATTAAACAGGATTTATATGTGAGGTGAATTCCACTCAGATCCCAATTCCTCTGCACCTTCCATATCCTTCTTCCTAATGCCACAGTGAAATTAGTCTGACGAGGGTTCCAACAGGGTGCTGCTATTCAGTGTCAGAGTGTATTAAGAAGAGTAATGAAGCAGAGAAGGTAATCGAGTTTCTGCTCTGAGCATGTGGCATGCTCTGCTGACACATCTAATCACAAAGGGGCAAATTGTGTTCTCATATAACTCTAGGACATTATCTGACTAATATTAGGAATCACATCCTTTAGTCATAACAAACTGGGAATTATACCTTCCTCTAATTTGTTCCGGTGTAGAAAGCAAGGAAGTGATTCAGTAGCAGAGCTCATCTGAAGAAGTTACACGGAGAAACAGGATGGCAAGAAGTTCTTCCTTCTCTCAGCTGTGCTCCCAGGGAGTGGGAGTTCAGTCTCTCCTTCTCCCACACTTGGGTGAAAAAGGGGAGGCTGAATAGGGAATAGGCAAAACCAAATGACAGGATTCTACACCTCACTTGCAAAGCACTTACTGTGTCCTTGGGGAGCACCAATGGAGCCTCCATTACAGGCTCACTGAAGGATGACACAGAAGGGCAAGCAGCACCTTAATGTCCTTTGCAGAGAAAGAGGAGGTCACAGCCTAGAAAATGTTTCCTGTGTTAGGCATTGCTCAGTTTCCAAGGGATCAAAGCATAACAATCTGGTTTGCAACGGGCAGCTTCTTCACCAAAACCATAAATCCCTATTGCAATGTCCACCTTCACTGACCAGTAGCATTCATTTGTCTCTAGGGGAATTTACTCCAGTTTAATCTAATCACATTAGAAATGCAATTAGAACAATGCCTGTTGATATAATTGTAGCAGTGTCAATGAAAACAGAAGCTCCTGTGACTGGAGCCTCATTCCACTGCTAAAAGGGAAAGTCTGAATGTTTGGAAATGATAAATATTTTGGGGAAAGAGCAGAGGGATTACCTGGCACATGACAGATATATGACATACTTCTGAATAATACATAAAATAGAATTGATTACTCTTCTGCCTGCTTTATAATGATCAGAATTGGCTATAATTCAAGTAAAATATATCAAGTGAAGATTTAAGTTATACCAAGACTTAGCAAGAGTGGCATCATATTAAATACTAATTTATTACTTCAACATATGAAAATTATTCAGCTTGCATCATTAATCACCAAAGAGATATGGGGGTTGAAGAAAAGGCAAGTACAAAATACTTGCACCTAGAGAGTCATGACTGATGTTATTTTTATAGGGGACCCGGGCAGGAGGGGAACAACACACCTCCAGTGGAGATACCCATCCTCTTCTATCCCAAGCAGTTGCCACAAAGCACTTCATACAGCATGGACATGAATTGAAGGGAATGTAAAGCCAAATTCTTCACTTCTTTCCAACAGTGGCACCAGAACTGGGCCTGCTCCTGCCCAGCAGACACAGGAAAGCAGCTGGGCCAGGTGGGTTTTGGCAGCACCCAGCAAAGGCAATGAGGAGCTGTGTCAGGAGCTGGAGGGGAGCCAAGAGTCAGGATGGGGAGCCACATGGAGCATGTAGTGTCTTCAGGGCAAGCTCATCACAGGACAATCAATAACATAAGAGAAATAAGATCTTTTTGAAGGAAACTAGAGGCAGCACATCTTCCAGGGGGAGCAAAGCACCCCAGCAGTGATTGAGGGCTTGAGATGGGAGGCAAGATTCTACATCCTGAGGACATGTTGCACATGGAAAGGGATTATTTAATATACTTAAGATGATACTAACAGCAATATAACAGCAGGACAAATAAGAGCCTGAGGTACAAGGAAATGAATATAAAAGTCAGCTCAGGTACAAGAGGGATGGCTTAAAGCTGAAATGTAACTAACAAAGCACAGCTGCAAAACCAGATCAAAGATGATGAACAACAAGAAATACGAGGGATCAAGGGACATGCCTGTTGATTTCAGTGTGGCTCACAATAAAATACACACGTTGAAGACAAAGTTTTCCAGCCTGAAATCACAGAACCTGATAGGGAATAAAGAGGGTAGAAATTGCAGGGCTCTGCCTGTTCCTGTACTTTCAGTGCTCTCAGAACCACTTTGTTATGGGAATAAGGAACGTATGAAGCACTAAGATAATTTATCTCTTCAGAACTTATAGTAATTTTTCATCCAGGCACCTTTGAGCTATCAAACTGTAATTAGCTGTGACTGATTCTGCAGAATGTCAGTGCCTGAAATGCTGTGCTGAGCCACAGTGACCCATCACCACACCCCGCTGCAGCCTGGGGAAACACCACTGCTGGAAGGAGTGGTGAGGAGCATCCAAAGGCATGAGGGGGGAATCACACAGCAGTTTTGGGGGAAGCAAGGGAGGGGGATTGAGAAAAAATATTTCACCATACTGACCTGTTTCAAGGTTTCCAGTGCCTGAGGAACCATGCCTTGACTGTACTGCAGTTTGCCCACTCGCATCAGCTGGACAGCCCTCAGGGGATGGAAGCCAGGATAATACAGTCTGTAGAGGAAAAAGGAGGAAAATGTGTCACTGTCAGCTCTCACCTTCACAGTCACTGCCTCTGCAGAGAGCTATTAGGGTGGGACTGCAAAGTCATTGTGAATGTTAATAAGGTACTCAGAGAAAATTAGCTGCAATACTGAGAAGCATGAAATACTGAGGGGAATTAGCAAATTATTACTCTCCATCCCAGAGGAATGCCTTTAACATTATCCTGTTAGAAAGTGACGGGAGTGGGATTATTTAATTTGCTACTGTTGGATAATTGAATAGCATTTACTGTAGTTAGTGTTGCAAACAGAGGTCCTTGACAATCTCAGGTCTCTGGAGAGGCATAATTTTAAGAGGAAGCTTCATCAGGGAGCCCAGTCCTAGATTGTCCAAGATGAAGGAGTGGGACTGCAGTGAAAGCAGGTATGTAATGACCACTGCTTCTGAGGGTTTGTATGCTGCTCCCTGTTGCATAAAAGGAACTGTTTCTGCACATTCAAGGAAACATCTCAGACTTGGCTTGTTCATCTACACAAGGTATCTGCTAGTATGAGGATACATTCCTGTTCTTAATTAATTTCAAAGAAACAGAGGTTCTGTTAAAAAAAAAGAATGATGCTCTCTTTTTTCTAGGAAGTAGATGGAGAGTGGTATCATCAATAATTGATCTCAAGGTGCTCTTGAAATGTTCACGGTGGCTGCTCCACATTTTTAAATTCCACTGACCCTCAGCTCATTATTTGTGGATTGCACCCCAGCCCTGTTCTGGATGTGCAGATCATTATATTTTGGAAAAGCAAGTTGGAGACTGTAGAAAGCCATGGATGCAACTTGCCTGGAACTGGCCATCAGGAAACATGAGGTCAAGGGACACACTTGGAAGTTGAGTTACTTACAAAAGACCTTATCTATTTTTTGACTATCTATACCAGAATCATAGAACAGTTAGGGTTGGAAGAGACCTCTGCAGATCATCCAGTCCAACCCTCCCATCAAAGCAGGGTCACTTGGAGCAGGTAACAAAGGAACTCATCCAGGTAGGTTTTGAATGTCTCCAGATGGAGAATCCATTACTTCCCTGGGTGGCCTGTTCCAGTGCTCTGCCAACTTCAATGGAAAGAAGTTCTTCCTCATGTTTTAGTTTGTGGCCATTGCTCTTCATCCTGTCACTGGGCACCATGGAGAAGAGTCTGGCATCATCCTCTTGGCACCCTCCTTTGTGAGGTTTAATTAGATTGATGAGATCCCCTCTGAATCTTCTCCAGACTGAACAGGCCCAGCTCCTGCAGTCTCTCCTCACAGGAGATGCTCCAGACCCCATGTTGTCTTTGTGGCCTCTACTGGACCCTTTCCAGTAGCTCCTTGTCTTTCTTGTGCTGAGGAGCCCAGAACTGGACACAGCATTCCAGAGGTGGCCTCACCAGGGCTGAACCATCTCCCTCAGCCTGCTGGCCTCTCCTCCTGATGCTCCCCAGGACACCACTGGCCCTCCTGGCCACAAGGGCACTGCTGGCTCAGGGACAGCTTGTCATCCACCAGGACTCCCAGGTCCTTCTCCACAGAGCTGCTCTGCAGCAGGTCAGTCCCCAGTCTGTGCTGGCGCTTGGGGTCATTCCTCCCCACCTGCAGGAGGATTTGCCCTTGCTGTGCCCCATTGTGCTGCTCTCTGCCCAATTCCCCAGCCCATCAAGGTCCCAGTGATGGCAGCAGAGCCTTCAGGTGATCCATGACACTCCCCCAGCTCAGTGTCATCTGCAAACTGGCTGAAGGAGCCTCCTATGCCACCGATAAACAAGCTGGATAAGAATGGGCCCAGTACTGATCCCTGGGGAATGCCACTGACTGCAGACTATGCAAATGAAAGAATAAAAGCCTTAAGCACAGCTCACCACAGACAAACATCCTACTTGATCAAAGAGCATTTTTTTTCCTCAAGTACACCAGCAGTTGTGCTTGAGCAGTGCCTAAAAATACAAAATGAGTCACAACTTCAGGGAGAATTGCCAATAAGCTTTCCAAAATCTACTTTTTGAAGAAAATATTTTTTTGGGTTTATGCCAAACCTATGATCATCAGAGTTCAGGATAACTATTAATGAATGATACCACTGCAGTCAGGAAGACACTTAAATTTGCATGAATATGATTAAATGCATGCTAAGATATTAAATGATGTAAATTGGTACAATGTACAGAAATCTTCTCGTAAGTCTGCATGTAAATTAATAAGTTATCTTTCTCTATTATATTTCCCTAATAAAAATGCAAACACAATTAAATACAAGTAATTGTTTAAATGGCAGCATATCTGGCCGTCCTTATAAATCTCTAATTAGGATGTGTAAACATAATGAAAATGTTTTCATACCCAAATTTCCCTATTCCACTGATCCCATGCACTTTCAGTGAAGACATACAGAAATACATGGAAAGCATGCCTGGCAGGATCTCAGCAGCAACAGCTTTTGATCTGCCAAAGCCTCTCATGAAACAGAAGAAGCCAATTCCTCAATGAGAATAATCCATCCTGAATTGCCACAAGCACCTCCTGCTAAGCCCCCTTGTGGGTTGCAGTTCAGAAAGGCTGAAAAGCCAGCAGACAAGAGAGAAGAAAAATGATAGCACTTATCTCAGTCCACTGACCACTCAGGAACTTCAAGGGTCCGGTTTAAAAAAGACTAGGAAATTATCAGTAGGTTTATTTTTAGAATTTTTGGTTTTTGGTTATTATATCAACATGGTGCTGTCTGATACTAGTGAAATAGGGAGAAAATACAGAGACTTTGGTGTGAATTGATGAAGAGTAAGAGAAATTCCAGCACTAACATGGACACAAATGGAAATAATGAGCACATGCACACCTTTGTGAAAATTGAAAAGAAAATGTCTGTATGATTGCATCCTTCTGCTCTCCTCTGTGACAGCTGCAAAGGAAGGAGTGAAAATGTCATTTCCTCTCCTTCCTCTCCTCTGTGCCATCAGAAGGCCAGGATGCCTGGGGAATGATCATGGCCGCAGGAGAAGGTGCCAGGGAGACAAAGATTTTTGCATGAGAAGATAATCCATCTCTGTAGGCCCCATTAGACTGTTTCTGCTGTGTGCTGACAGCTCTGATTCTTTTGCCACTGCTCTTTCACAGCTGCTTCACATCTCTTTTGTTCCACACCCTTATCTTTCATCCTATCAACCATTTTTTTAATCTTCCTTTCCTCCCCGTTCTGAATAAGCAGCCCCATTCTGATACCACCACAAAGAGGAAACTGGGTCCTGCCTCACCTGCAGCCAAATGAGGGGTGGCAGCTCAAGCAGGAAACTCCAGGCTGTGCTTTAGCTCATCAGTGCCTGCTACACTTCACCCAACACAACGCGGGTCCATCAGAATTCAGAATCTGCCCCTCCATGCAAACGTGTTTCTGTCTGTAGATCATGCATTCACCTGCAGTCACTAAAGGTCTGGGATTGGGATATGTGCAATACCAGGGAAAACAGGCAGCAATTCACCAATGTCAGGTACTCAGCCCAAACTACCAGCCATAAACTAAAGCAAGTGAAAACTGAAGATGAGGACAGAGAAGGGGTAAAATGTGTGAAATGAGGAGCCCTGTGCTCATAAATATTTACAAAGCTGTTTTACTGAGTTGATTTATGCTCTCATCTTATGCATGTACGTAGTTCCATTTTGCAAGTCTTAAAACTGGTATTTGAAACAACTGTTTATTTTCATATTCTGGAATAAATCTATTAAACTACTGGAACACTGTTTATGGAAGGACATCCATTGAGTGAGTTTACTAGAGTTAAATCTGGGCAGCTTGCAGCTCTTCTGGGAGATGTGCAAGCGGGAAAGATGCTGTTGGCTTCTTCAAGACATTCTCAGGATTCAGTATTATGAAATACTGGCATGACAGAAAGAACTAAGCCATTTCAGGAACTTGTGGGCCAATTTATTATCCCCATGCATTGCTCTGAACAAAAGCAAGTGGATAGATTTAAGAATAAGGAAGATATTTACCAGCCAAGGAACTGATACCTAAAGACTGTCAACAAGAGACCAAGATAACTATAGAGAAATACATGCTGTAAAACATGTTAGAGCTTGGGAAGAGTAGGATTTCAATCTGAAAAGGATTTTATGAGATTTATGTGGGCCTGAGGGACAAGAAGGGAAACAGTAACATACTGAAAGCCGAAGTAAGCACAGTTCTGTGGAACGATGCTTCCTTGCCCTTGGCACTGGTCAATGCCCAGTAGATCACTTGCAAAGAGAGATTAAACAAAATACAACTAACAAGTAAAGCTGCACTGTAAACAAGACAGCTGGAGGAGGCTGAGGAAGCGCTGTGCATTTTGTATCACATCCTCTGCTTTTATGAGGCAGCACAGCTTTGTTCCCATCTATGCCCAACAGCGTCCATGCTGGCCTGTTCCTCCAGCCTGCCAGCTGGTGCCCCCAGTGTGGTGTCAGCTGCAAACCCCACACAACTGTTGCCTCCTCCAGGTCATTGAAAATGGTGTTAAACAGGACAAGTCCCAGGACAGACCCCGTGGTACTCCTGCTGTTACTGGCATCAAACAGGGGACAGACAGACCAACAACCATGGCACGCCCCAGGCAGGATTGCACCTGTCTAGCTCTCTGCTCACCTGGGCCACCACACCCTGACCTGCATGCTGGCTCCCTGACCGTCTCAGCCTAGCAAAGACAGCAGTGAGCACCCTGGCCAGCTCTCAGTGCCTGCTCTGCTGGCAGCCATCCTGTCTGATGGAATTGTAGGGGTCACACGCTCTCAGATAATCCCTGGCTCAAGCCTTGTCCTGGGGTGTGCCTGGGACACTTCATAAAGAAGGCACCACCTATTCAGAACCCCAAATGAAAGCTATTATTTCCCAGTATTCAGATAGCTTGCACCAGGGCTTCACTGTTCCAAGCAGCAGCAGTTCCTGCATTTCATTCCCAAAATACAAGGATACCAATTTTCACTCAGCAAAGAAATGGCCTATACTACATAAAACAGTAGCTGTTTCTAAGGAAATCCACTGCTCCTCTTGGTAATTCAGCCTCAAGGTTTGCCTTGATTAACCCTCAGAGCAGTCACTATTCATATACTTTATAAAGAAAAGTATTTTTTTCTTCATTCTATGTATTAGCTCTGAATCTCTTGTGTTTCATGTAAGGAACAATGTAAAAGCCACAACCCTTGACAAAATTTAGCCAATTCCTTCTATTTCTTAATAATGTAGTTCCATTAATTCCACTCAACTGATCTCAAATTACAAGGTAGGCAGTCAGAGCTTTTGGTCTCCCTTGTGAATTAAAGCCTAGTATTAAAAAAAAAAGAGACTATGCAAAATCACTGCCTTTTCTGATGACTCATATTTTAAAATAGATGTCTACCATTCCTTACAGATCAGTCTGTGGGGCTACATTTATACTGCTGTCTTCTGCCTGATGTAATTAGAAGCAGGAGGATTTATAAACCCTGAAATACAGGTTTGAAATGGAAATGTTATAATGTCTCTTTACTAAGATGGCATGTAAAAGGTGAGGCTATACATAACTGTAAATTTGTTTTGAAAACTTTTCAGTGCAAGAAAGTATGACACTACAAAAGATATAAAGCAGTTTCAGGAGCCCCAACAACACAGAAGGGATAAAGAAGCTCCAGGGCTTCAGCAATGGTGGTAAGAAAAATATAAAAAGGAGAGTATCAGCCTCACAACAGAAATGTACACCACAAATACAGCACCCAGTAAGTTCAACCTTCTCTTTTTTCTCTGACTTGTTTTTGATTTCTGAACTCCTCATTATTTGAGTACATTCATTAAAGCTGTTCACTGAACTGAAACCTAGGAATTGGTTTTATGTTGTCCAGTTACTTGTTTTCTCTTTAGTCAGTGATGTGAAACTGGTCAACTAATTCACATATTATTTCTGTTCCTTGGCTGGGATGTTGAATGGGTTCTACACACAAGAACTATAGTAAATATTCTTAGGAAAAATTTAGGGACAAATTTTTATTTCTGCTAAAAAGTATGAAATAGTCAAAGAAATCACATGCAATCAGGAACACAAGACAGGTAAACTAACTATACTCATTTAGGAGTTTACATATCTTCAAGTCAAAGGTGCTGTTCAATCTGATCTGCATGGAATTTCACTTAGCAATTCCTGCTCCAGACACAGCAATTTGAGGCTAAAGTAGTGCTTAAGAAGAAATGCTCTATTTATAGAAAGTAATTTTAAGCAGCTTTATAAACAATTTGGTCAATTTTTAATTTTTTAATGAGTACAAACCCTGTGCAAGAGTTTTGCCTGGAACAAACAAGGCTGCAGGGTTATTTTTGGAGAAAGTGGGAATGTGTCATTTATACTGGACTAGGTGACTGTTTTGAATGCTGAGTATTGAAAACAGTCTGGTTGGAACTTTGAAATTTTTAAGACCAATATATCTGTATTAACCTGTGTAAAATATTTAGGGGTCCCTGTGAAAGCCTTCAAAAATATTCGCCTGGCTTTCATGGTAATATCAAATTTTAAAATTAGAATAATAATAATGTTAACCTGTTATTCTTTCTGTTTTTTCTTTCTCTTTCCCCCTCTCTTTTTTTTCCTTAACGACTTCCTCCATCATGGATGACCAAGTAAGTTTAAATCAGTTCAGTACTTCACAACTCCCATTATACCTTCTGCAGCCATGCTATTTTTTGAGTAGAAGACTAAATCCTTTACCTGTGGCAGACCTGATATACTCCAGCTGCCCTGGAATGTTTATTGTCCATTTTATCTCCCCATCACAGTGTCTCATGGAGACGATCAAAGCATCAGTGAACAGTTTAATTCTGGCATCAGACTTTAATATTTTTTCCTAGATTTGACCTCTCTTACTTGGATTTTGGGATCAGCTCCTCAGCACTAGCAGGGAGGTTTTCCTGGAGGAAACCACTAGTACACATCCTTAAAGCATTATAAAAATGCTTTGCCAGCAATGGGAAAACATTATTAGAAGAAATTTTATGCTGGGAGGTCTCTTACAAACAAAAGCAGGAGAAACTGGTTTCTGTGATTACTATGCAAAACTACTAATTATCCCTAAGAGACTTTTTCTGGTCTAACCAAATAACACCAGAAAATGGTCATAATTTTCTGAGCCAGCTGGGGTGGTATCAGTGCAGATGTGCAGACCTAACACCTCTGATCAGAGCTCATTTTGAATACTCCATACTCTTATAAATATATCCTAGCTGTATATTTTTGCAGCCTAATTTAAATGTGCTCTCTCTCTCTTTGGATTGTTTTGTATTGTCAAAACTCTTGGTTATCCCCCAAGTATTGAGATTTCCACCAATGCCCACAACTCATGACAACACTCATGTGTGAGCTTCATCCTACTAAGCAGCAAAGTGCATGGCATGACAGTCTTTGTTCTGCACAGATAAGATATGGAGGCCCAGGCAAGTGAAATAGCTTGTCCAATGTTACAAGATAAAATCTCTGGGAAAATTAAACCTATGTTTCACTGTAGCTCTAGGATGGCTTTTGGTTCATGCAGAGTCTGGGTCTTGTGTTTGTGCTGTCTTGCCCACCTGTCTGGCTCTAACAATCCAAATGAGAGTAAACATAATTTTCGAGGCTTAACAGGCTTGCCGTATTTTGTAAACAAAATGTAGAGACAGTACCCATGGTTAAGAAACTTTTGTGCCAAACTGACAACTTATTTTTCTGTTTATCTATTCTGTTGTCACTCAAAAAATGTCCTGTTATTTCTGCAGAACAACTGCCTCTGGAAACTATTCAGGATTTAGATTTGTGAAATAATGCTTCAAAATATTTTTCATCACATCTGCATCTCATATTGTTCCATTACTATTTGTTTCAGTAATTGAACTGATGTGATCAAATAAGCAATCATACTTCTTAATTGACTGAATTCTCAAGAAATGTTAGCTATCCATCTCAGAAATTATTTCTCTCTGGCTGCTGATCATTCTGCCACATTCCTTATGATGATAATTTATGTCACATTAAAATGAATATTGTTCCAGATGTTGTCTCTGCCAAGATTTGAATGATAACTCCAATAAAATGAAAAAATGGGATAAACTGCAATTTTAATCTTGGCTCTTGATCTGTCTAACTCATCCACTTAAAAAGCTAACTCTCTCAGTTTGAACTGTCCACTTCAATGTTCTTTCCTCTTCTGATATTATGAGATGTTAAGGAAAGAAAGGGTGCCCAATCTGGAATGGAAATAGGAAAAGATTTTTTTATATATTGTCTCTTTGTCCTGGCTGAGCTTCAAAACATCTTGTAGCTGTTAGGTGGGTTTTTTGGTTCTAAATTCCCCACGTCTACAGGTAAAGATGGCAGTGTGGGCTGTCACTGCTGATAGGAGCACACTGTATCCACCCTTGCATAACCATGAGAGTAAGAGATTAAGATCAACAATTTAGTTCAAAGGATTTATAAAATTATTTTAAAAGCCATTCAGATCACATTGGGAGAATGCCAGAAAACACAAGAAGGGCAAGAAAGGCAGCAAAGGAACAAAAGGAAAGCTAATTAAAGAGAACATGCATAGGAAGAGAAGCAAGAAACTGAAGGGAAATGTACACTAGAGACACTAATTTGTGAAAAAGATCTTGGCATCATCTTCTCCTCCAGCATTGAATCTCTGAACAGCTGTTGATGGTATGAAAAATGACTCACTTTCCCTATCTCTACATGCAGCTGAGAATACAAGATTGCAGGTACAAGACCAAGTTTAGAATTTGGTCTTAATCAAAGACCTACAGGTTTGCATGGTCTCTCTTCTTCATCCACAGAGAGTGACAGGAAAATGTAAAGCACTGATGGATCCCTGTGTAAGTCATGTATGACCTTCCTCTAATTGATTCCCTCTGCTATGACACGAGTCCCCAGTATCTGAGGCACACACATCTAAATACTACTGGTATCAGCAAAGCTTGGAGAAGTCAGTGGGTGTGTGTGGGTGTTCACAGGCTGCAGAAGGAAGGACAGAACTAGTAGCACTGACATCTTTAGTGCAAAATGTCTTCTCTGTACTGACCAGTATCTCAGATCACCTCAGAAGTCTGCTGTAATACAAAAATGACATGTTCATTTTTGACCACATGTGCCTTACAGGCTCACCTCTCTTTTTTTTTTTTTTTCCTTTCTCCCACCATTCAATATTTGTCAGGCCTGTGCTTTACCAGCTGCTATTTCAGTTTGTCTGTAGTGTTGGATACAACTCTTGTTGTAAAATATAATAGCAACAACAACTGAATTGGCATTTGCAAAATTTAGTGACATTCTCATGCATAACTTGTTACCAGCACATCTGAACAAGAACTCTATTACCCGATGTCAGATATCTCCTTTAGACAACTAGCCCTACTCCTCCTCATGTCTCAGCTTTTCCATCTGTAAAATGACAACACTAATCTCTTTATTCAATAGACTAACACGAGGGCTAAATACAATCATGTTTGTGAAGAGTTTCAAGAGTTCTATAGGAAGATTCTGTGGGAGTTCAAAATATTAGCAATAGCTCTGAAAAGAATGACAAATCCTTGGTAGGCTACAGAGTTAAAATGTGACAGCCAAACAAGACCATCTGTCCGAGCTGGAGAACACGTAACTTCCATCCAGTTGCTCAGCTGGCTACAAAATTTCTTGCATGACCCAAAAGGCATGTAAATTGCTCCAGAGCTTCCTAGGAAATAAAACAATCTGGAAGAAATGGGAGGGGGAAAATAGCATTCTTTACAAAAAAAAAGGAGACCAGGTATGAACTTTATGAATAGCAATCATGAGCAATAATCTCTCCCAGGCTCCAAAGTGCTGCCTGAAATGCTAGCTGAATATAAAGGAGAGATTTTTTTTCAGGTTACACAACACAGTGCCTCTTCACAGCATGGAAAACTGTGCAATACTTCAAATGACCAAGGCATGCTTGAACTCTGTTTGTAATTGAAAGTAGCATGTTCACTGAGCAAGCATTTTTCAAGGAAAGACAGGGTTGTGGTACACCTTGATTAATGGGTATGTTTGTACCTTGGCAGTACAGGCACGAGGTAAAAATTTTTAAAGGGAAGATCTCAAGCCACCATTTCGTAATTATATGGTATTGTTGTTCCAAAAGATTGTAAGGATTTTCAAAATTGTACCTAGCTTTAGTTATTGGCCCAGCCACTCAGGGCTTGTTTAGACACATAAGAGAGTATGAAAGATACTCTCCAATAGGCACTTTCCATCAAATTTCCTCAGTATGAGGTTTTGGATTGAATTTCTAGATTAGGTCATTAGAGGTCCACATCTTGACATGATGAGGGTATATTTCTATAGGCAAGATAAGGGATAAGCTTTTCATTTAAGCTGAAGTGCAATGCATTCAGGGACCTATTGAATATATCTCTTGTATAAAAACAGAAACAAAGTCTTCCCAGACTGAAAATAAAAGGCAAAATACACAGGAACTCACTTCCTAAAGAATTAGCTGTTTTTTCTGTTACATAGTGCCATCTACATCAAAATACATAATGGATCTGTTGCAAGGATGTTTTCTCCAATCATGAGAACTCCAGCCCTTCATAAGGAGAGCCATGGAAGGGTGGCCACCTCTCTGGGCCAGACCACAAGTGCAGTGGCTGAACATGCCACTGAAGCTTATGGCCTTGAGCCCACCAGAAGGACAAAACCAAACCAAACCAAACCCCAAGCAAACAAACAAACAAAACAAAAAACCCCAACCAACCAAAAAACCTGCCCTGGAAGCTGCACAGGAAATCCTTTGGAGTTACTTGACAGAATCTTGATTGTGGTGGAGCACACTTTGGACAAGAATCCTCTGAAACAATCTGGCAAATGTTTACCCTGCACCCCACTCACTGAGGGCAGTACAGGCACAAAAGAGGATCTACAACTGCACAATCATGCCTAAAGCATGTGAGTAAATGGTTTGTAACAGTCTAAAATTACAAAACAGTGAGCAACGACATTCTCTCTCAGCTGATTGTATGGAGGCAATTACCACATTGATTTATGGATGAGTGGGGATGGAGGAGGGGAAATGAGCAAGAAAACCATATGTGGACTCTGTCAAGTACTATTTTTTTCCTATCAAATGTTATTTGGTTCCTCCTGAGCTAAAGGAAGGCTCTGTAACACTTGGCTCACAGTTCCCAGTAGTGGACCTCTGTGCAATGAGACCAGGATCACAGTTCTAGCTCAAACACTAACCAGCACATGGGGGAGAGCTCCAGCAAGCTGCTGTGCAAGTGCAGCAGAGCAGTCAGGGTAATCAATCTGTGGGTCTTGGACCACTATTTTATCCCGTATCCTAGGTTATACCCCTTTGTTGGCTAAAGCTCTCTGGCATAATATTTACTTTTGGTTTCCCGTTACATATACCAGCTGTGTTTGAGGCAGAACTCCAGTCTGTCTCACAACTCATTATTTCAAACACTAAGAAGAAATTCCCTTTTCTCCTTCTTCCCAGATATTTTTCTTCTCTGTTTTCCTCTTCTAGTTTTTGCATCTTTCTTTCATAGTTTCTCTATCCTTGCCCTTTTATTTTTTTCTGTCAGTATTCTCTATCCTAACAAGCTGCCTTTTTTCTCTTCTAACCAACTCTTACTATATTTTTATTCACAATTTTAATATTCTTTCACTCCAGGGTCCTCTCTACCTACCTATAACCAAAGTCCTAAGCCCTGTGTAGGCTGACTGCCCATTTGGAAGCACAATATCCATCTTTGAAGGAACTGCTAGACCACTAACAGCTGTTTCAAAGTAAACTCCCTTTATGCACTGCAAATTACATGTTAAGACATGCAATGGTGTACTGTGCATAAAGCCTCAGGAAACCACCCACTGATCTATGATATGTCCATTAATCTCTGCAGCCTAAAGGGCATCTTTCTAAATTCGTACAGGAGCCAGGCATGAGAAGAAATCTGTCAATACCCTTTTGTGAGGCACAGGGAAACGACATACTGAGTCTTTGCTATTAAATGTGAATCCATAGAATGAGGCAGTCATCAAATTCTAAAATGGCATTTATTTGCCTCAAGCAAAAATAAAATGTCATGGCTCCTTCTGATTTTGCAAAGTACCACAATTTGATTGTCAATTTGTGATTTGTCTGAAATATGGCTTAGATATCTTTTGGCTTTCATGGCATCCTGAAGATTTTTGTATCACTTCCAGTTTGTATTTCATGCTGGACCGGATGTATCCTAATCGAGCACAGAAAAAGGCCTCTGCTAGGTGACAGCTTCTTTCCCAGAAAAATGAAGATCTTTCCTGGAATTACCCTGCAAATGCACATCATGGCACTGCGAGATTTTGTAATAACAAGGATTTCATGCTGCCCCTCTGATCTGTATTTTCTTTCTTTCTTTGCTCACGCTGGTATATCAAGTAATGTTCTTGGTCCGCTTACTCCCCTTTTTCATGAAAAACACATCTTTGAAAGGGCTCTACTTATTTCTTACTGGCTTTCAGCAAACTTTTTTTTGGTCAACAAAATTATATACCTTATCAGAGTCCTTGATACTTAGTTATTTACATTGTCCCTTATGAAGGACAGCTTATGAGAGCTGTACCTTCATATAAAAAGTTCTTCCAAGTTTTTATAAGTTACTATAAAGTACAAATAATGCCAATAATGAGTTTTGCAAAATATGTACCTTTTGCCAATGCTGGTTTGAGGCACAATAGAGTAGTTACTATAAAACTGCAGAGTATTAACTTATTTGTGACATTTGTTTATGAATAGAGATGAGCCAAGAGGGAAATTTTGCTGTGCATGGATGTAGACTGACAGCATGAATACTACTGTGTAGCAAAAGTATTTCCATCATGGCATAAGTAGATTTAAAATGAGTGCATGCAGATATGCAGATTGCCTAAAAGATGAGCCCAGACAGATTAAATATACCCATGCCACAATTTTTTTTGATT
Organism: Emberiza elegans; assembly: GCA_024865655.1. Lineage (NCBI taxonomy): Eukaryota > Metazoa > Chordata > Aves > Passeriformes > Fringillidae > Emberiza > Emberiza elegans. Next base: position 16,929,679 of record JALJVW010002597.1, on the reverse strand, counting down.
CCTACATGATAGAATGCAGATCAAGTAATTTCATACAGTATATCATACAATATTATACAACACACAAGACATAATAGTTCAAGCCAATTTCATGTGGAGAAATACTTACATCAGAAAACAATCACTGAACAAAGCTATCTTCCCCTCAACAGAGAAGCCATAAATTGAAAGATTACTGGGTTAGAGAGTGCAGGAATGCCTTGTTTTGTCTCCATGCCAGAGCACATACACCCACCTCTTCTGTTCCTCTCTACCTTACAGACAGAGATTCAACAACTTAAATAGGTTAAACAATTTATTTTGGAGAAAGAGTGTTTGGCCAAAGCTCAGATTTATACTTGTGTACATAAGACTATCACACTTGATTAGAAATTGTAACTGCAATATGAAACCGTTCTCAAATTACAACTCCAAATTTTCAGCACTTACAATATGGGGGCAAGCAGACTGATTTTCAGGAGGAGTTTGGAAATAACTGCAATTCTTGGTAGACATAATTCTTCTGCATAATACCAGAGACAGCTTGTCTACCCATAGACTTTCAAGGTTAATTTGAATTCATTAACAGTGTGAATTTAAAATTAATCACTTAATAATCACTTCAGCCATGTTGTAGCTTCTGTCACTGAAAACTAACACAGAGTTATTTCATATTTAGGTTGATTCATTTCCAAAGGAAACTGGGCCAGACTGCAGTAAATTGAGAAAAACACACGTATTTGAAAAGATTAATTAAAGCACTCTAAAACCTATTTGGGTTATTTACTCTTGAAACACAAGGTTTGGTCAAACAAAAATGGTATTCCTCAAAACCAAAAGCCCTTCACTCTTGTGATCGTTGGCCCAAAACATATGTAAAGATAAAATCCTATGATGAATATCTTGTGATTTTCCTCTCTTTAGAACAAAATTTGATGGTTTTTATATGACTTGTTCCAAACAAACAGGAGGTAGCTAGGAAACTGGCTAATCTGGAAGGGAAAAATATTTCTATAAAATGCTAGAAAAAATGGGGCAAGAGTCAAACTAGACACAAGACTATATTTTGCATTATTAGGTTAATAATGCAACCTAATTGGTTGTGCCACATTTTGATCCAAAATTGATGGTACGATAACTATAAATTATGAAGTATTAGTTAGAAATGGCATATTGTGCTTAATGTACTAGCAACTACTAACCCACCAGCAAACACATAATCAGTTGCTATAGTAATTCTAATCTCCACCTATGCCTCAAGAATTGTTAAGGGATGTGACGAATTCTGTCCTTTACAAAATGTGTACTTTCCCATAATCGTGTTTAGTGGATTTTCTGCAGAATCCCCATGTGCACACTGCACAGATCACACAGTGCCTTATCAGATTCAAATAACTGATTAGAATTTTTATTGAGCACTGACCTTTCCAATATACATTTAATTTGTGTTTGCATCTAATATATATATATATATATATAGTGATCTCAAATATTCTACTCTGCTTGTTTTTAAACAAAAGGCAGCATGAAAGGAGTTTACTAGGAAAATAAAATCTGATCAAAAAGAATAAAAGGAAAGTACAATAGTTAATTATTTCAAGCCTGAAAACGGGAAGCTATTCTCCCATGTGTATAAGGGCCAGTACAGGTCCTGTACATCAATTAGGCCCACTTAAAGCACATTTAAAAGGCTTAGAGAGGATTTATATGGTGCATAAGCCTGGGGCTGTCTGCATGTGAATTTCATCCCCTATGAATATATACCTGTCAAGACAGCTGAAATCTGAACATTAAGGATGTTGTTAGCAAATCAAAATCTAAATTTGCAGACATTGTTACCTCAATTGTATTTGTCTCTTCCCTTTCTCACAGCAAAACAAAGTGGTTACAAGCACAATGCAAGTGCAGGAAACAGTGGCCACAGTACTAAATTTTCTCATTTAAGCTGCCCATAAGAGGAAGATGGATGGTACTCTGAAGAAAAAGATTGTTTCTCTGTCTTGATCTTCTAAAGGAAGAGCTTTTAGCTGCAGTCCATAAAATTCATTTCTATGTCAGGAAATGCAGGGAACAACAAATACTGCAATAAGCTCACAAGATCCACAAGCCTTTGATTGCTTGTTTTGTTCACATGAATATAAGACTTAAGATGCATGAATAAATTTCATTACATGTGGACTTGGTATTAATCCCTGATGAGCAATTATTTAAGATTCATGGATTCTTAGTAATGACATGTTTCTCCATTCCTTTACATTTCTGCATTAGTGATCATTTCTAAGGAAGGCAGAATCCTGAAATCTGGAATCTCTACTTACCTCTAGAATTTCAGCATTTTTATTTGAGACATGAAACATTTTGACAAGTATTCAACCACTTAGATCCATACTAAATTATTACATAGAGGAAAAACTGCTGGAATAATTGTGTTCATAATTCCTGGAGAAAAGTCAGATACTTCCTGTGTGAAATTTGCTCTGAAAGCATATGGAATTCAGGCTTTGCATTCTGTTGGAATTTCTCCTTTAAGATCCTATCTGATCTATCAACAATACCAGAAAACTTTTTATTGTTTTCCAACTTAATTTATCTCTGCCTCTCCTGATTTTTCACTGCATGTCAAATTGCCAAAATATCATCATTGCCTCATTTAAAACTCTTGAGAAACAACATGTTCTGCATTACCTGAAGAAAGCAGAATTTTTACCTTTTCCCACCCTTTAATCATGTGTCCAAATCCTTTCCAGAGTTTCCTGCAGCTGATTCTAAAGAGTTAACAAATAATCAGATCAATAACTATAGTTGAACATGACTCCAGAAACTCTTACATGACAGCAAGTGTAGGATTTATCCCAACAGTGTATTCATGCTGACAGCTCACAGGCATCTAACTCTAGATGCCAGGACAGGAAGCTTTATCTTCCCAGTCTCCCAGTATATGCAGTGCACAGTCAAGGACTCCTTGAGAAGGAAATTCAGAATATCCAACTCCCCCTACTGAATATTCCTCAGCATTAATAATTCAAGATCACTTTATGAGCTCAGTTTTCTGTCATGTTGCCTCAGACTCCTAACTGTGGCATAAATTGTGTCACACTTTGATTCTTCAAATTGAAATGAGGGTACAGAATGATTGATTTTTGCTTTTCATTTACTAATCTTTGATAAATACAGAAAGCTTCAGCACAGTGCACTTCTACAGGAGCAACAAAATTCCAAAGAGAAAAACCTCTTACACTATAAACCTCCTCATATAAATATGCTGGATGTGCAAACTTCATCAATGATCACGTTTACTACATGCTGTAGCAATAAATGTCTAGAGACTAAGAGCACAATTTTCAAAGGGCCACAGTTTCTAATTTCTTTGGAAAACAAACACAATCTACCATGAAAAATGTAATGGTACTTTAATTATCAATCAGTTGAATACCATGAGATAGCTTGCCTTCATTTTTTAATACCTTCTGCCATTTCCAGCAAATTGTGGAAAAAAAATAATGGATGCCTTGAGTATTCTTCATGTCTATTTCCACCAAAGAAAAAAAAAATAGAAAAACCCTCAAAATGAAGATTCAGATTCTTTTGGATCAGTCAAAATCCAGGAGGAACATTAGCAATAATGAATATGGATACACAAACGCAGCTGCAGCATTCACATCAATAGCAAAGTAATGCAAAGATTTGCCCCTTTGGTAGAATTCTGCTACATTAAAGTGCTAAAAAGCTCTTGGCTGTCTGGCTCAAGGTTGCATCTTTGTTTTATAAGGTCAGTGCTCTAGCATTTGAAAAATATTTTGTAGTTTGCAATATTTACCTCATTTCCTTCTCCAGAGATGTTGTAATCATTCAGGAATAGCAAAGCATATTGCATACATAAGAAAAACCCTTATGAATAAAAACATTTCAGCATTTTGAAGAATTTCATTAAACGGGTATAGAGCTAATAAAAATCTTAAGCTGCCTACAGTGCAGTCTAGGCTGGGTTTTATACCACACCCCACATACATACAGTGTCCTCTGAACAGCAGAAAATTTTACATTATATTGGCAAAGTCTCTGTAATTCTTAAATCTTCTCATAACTGAAAACCAGCTTACATTCAAAAAGAATTTCTGTTTAGTGTTATGGGGAGATGGCAAACCAGACCAAATGTCTTCATTTGGGTCTCAATGGCTTTTGTTCATGGTGACCTCCAGCACAGAAGAGCTTCCTAAATATCAAAGTGTGGCTGAATTATTTAATTTAATATATTGTTATATTTAGTACATAGCACTGAGGATATAGCAAGAATAGGAAGTGTGTGATAGGGAGAATTTTTTTTTCTCTACCAATGCTCATACAAAGAGGATGGAACAAAAATGTATGTGCAAAGCTCCGTGCTCCTTACTGTGATAGCACATTTGATGACAGGACACATGCATTAGCAGAAATGAACATTACAAATGTAAATATACCTCAGGGAATTAGGACATTTTATCTTTGGTAAATGTGCATTAGGCATAGCAATGTGGATATTTTATCATTTTTTTTTAATTTAACAATAATTAAATAAATAGTGATACAAATGATTGGAAGAACCCATGCTACCCACTGTGAGAAATCCTTACTGTTGCTTTGCTGGAAAGATACATCTCACAACAAAAGATTTGGCCTCTAAAGATACAGTACTGTCAAAACCGAAATATCAAAATGCTCTCGTTTGGCTGTCATATAAGGGATTAATATTATACTGAAAGTCTAAATGAGGCAGAACCAGATATTTTGATTAGTACATTTCAGACTAAAGATCTTGAAAGGATCCTTTCAGAGGAAATGATCTTGATTTTTTTTTTCCATATTCCCTATTCTATATTATACTATGCAGCACTTTAAACATCCTGTTTTGGTGAAGAGCAGCAGGAAGCCCAGGAAAATAGCACATACTAACTATGGGTAAAGCACCTTTTAAAATAGGGTTATCCAAATTGTTAATGCATAGATAAGGAATATTCACTGGAAATAAGTAATTCTGAGTGACATCTTGCATATATGTGTTTAAAGCCTTTTAGTTTGTCTTGCAACTATTATCATGATGAAAGAGTACAAAATAAAAGAAATCTATTATGATTTTTTTCTGACAACTGTGAAATGTAAGTTTTTTAATATTGGAATAATATTTTTTTAAAAAAGCACTTGGAAAGCCTTGATGTTTCAGTGGCATCTTAAAATCTGACTAGAAGTTTTAGAGGTTAACATTAGTCATTGCTTTCTTACTGCTGTGCTCCTTTACTCCCCCAGGTTTTCCATGGACAGCATGAATTTGCATAGGCAACACAGCATTGAAGGAAGAGGCTAGAGCATGGAGAGCTGAAAAACTGTTACATGAGAAGTCAGAATAATTTGCTGGTGTTTCTTAGAACACGAGTGTTTCTTAGAGAATTTGCACTGGAAAATAATATTCTTCTAGAGCATTTGCTCTATTTCCACTGTCCAGGATGACTAATCACAAAAGCACTGGTATTAAACCAGTTAGCAGAGCTGAAACCCAGCAAAATGTGTCAAAAGTAGATGAATTTAACCTTGCAGTATTCAAGGAATGGAAACTATACCCTGGGGCACATTAGAGAAATACATGGATAGTAATTATCTAAAAGGAGATAACCAATGTGGATTTAGAAAGGCAAGAGCCTCCCTAACTAATCTACTTGACCTTTATCATGAGGCTAAAGACAAGGCTGATAATAGGCTCTGCAAATAAAAGAGTGTGTTTGTATTTTCAGGAGGTCATGTGGGCATCCACAACAAACAGATGAAAGGGGTGAAAAGAAAATAGCTCTATAAAAAACCTCTGAAAACTCATAAGAAGGCACGTACTGCAAGGAAATGCATTTAACCCTCCACTGACCACACAACTGCAGCAACTCAGCAGCACTGGGGCAGCATTTGTTGCACCATCCACGTGGTGAGTTTGCCCAGTAAAGTAAAAGGTAGCCAGAGACTCTAGTTCCATGGCAGCTGCTGGTCCTTTTAAGTGTAAGTAAAAGAGAAAGTCTTATAGAATCCACAGGAATTTTAGTGTAGGTAAAAAATTGTCTTGACAGACTAAGGAGCAGTAGTACGTAAATCCCTTTCTACACTCAGCTTTTTTTTAAAATTGTTTTTCTTGTTCTTTTCTTCAAGACAGAAGATAAACCCAGGGAAGGTAATGCTGTGATGGCTAACAAAGGTAAAATTTCTCTCTGAGAAAATAGGTCTTTCTTGAAACAGCGCTACTAGTTCATGACAGTCTGCAGACACTTTGTGTAGAGAATGCTTGGGCCACAGTGAAAGCCTGCCTTCTGACAACCACTTTCAAACCCCTGGAAATTAATGACATTTGGAGGATGCCTTCACAGTTTTATTTCCCTCTAACCAGGTGCCAAGGTGCTCATCTGTCCATTTGGAATAGAGCAGCCAAGCTCTAGTGAGCTGAGTATTTTTCTCTTGCCTGCCCTGCCTGGTCATGGGACAATAGTTCCCCTCTCTATGCTTGGAAGATGAAAAAGATCCTCTGACACCTTGGTTGGAGGAATGACTGTTTATGGAGGGGGGACTTTGTGTGTCAGGGGCAACATTTTCACTGGACAAAGGAAAAGTTAAGTTCTAGGATCATCATCCTTTTTCCACAGGAGTGACTGGAAGGAGGAGTGGTTTTCTATCTCCTGTGGGAAAAGGAGAGGCCATCAGTGATGACACATATTTGTACTCTGAAGTTGCTGAGGAAATGGGGGATAAAGGAGAAGAAATTACAGAAATACACCCCCCATTTACTCACTCACACACTCCTTAACTCATTCTTCACCAAGGGACAGAGAGAGGAGGCAAGGAAATGAAGATAAATAGTTCAGAGTTAAAGAAGCAGTGAGGAGTACAATAAGAATTTAGGAGAGAAAATAATGTGATCCAAAACATGTCCGTGTCTGAGTTAGGTACCAAGACAAAGAGAAAAAGAAGAACATCAACTTAGGGATTCTGGAAGACCCATACTGCCTCTAACACCAAACATTCACAGATGTTTAAACCCAGAATAAAAATGCAACACGGTCTTTCCTGGAACATTTACTATGTCCCCCTGCCTTGTTTACTGAGTCATTGTCAGCTCTCCTCGATGGGGTCATGAATTCACTTGCACATGTCCACTTCTGTCTTCTTGGGCAGACAGAATAAGAAAATATACCTGAGTCAGCAATCTTGCATGTCAGTATGTGCAACCACTGAATCAACTTTCTCACCTCTAACACCAGGTTTTTCACCCTCAACAGAAGATTTATTTACTGTCCTGTTCTCACCCAGAAGTTAGCTAAGGGATTTTGAACATCTGGATTGCTACTTTAATCTCTGTTGATGGTGGTACCACTGGATTCAGCACAAACACAATGCATTACACTTTTTCCTTTCTTTTCTCTGTTTCAGAATGAATGGCTTAGGTGGAGTATTTTGGGTACCTCTGGGAAGTCAGGAACCACCCAGAAAGTGTGAAGTAATAGGGTTGAAAACACAGAAGAGAGGTAAACTAGATCTGTAAACTAGACTATACAGCAAGTTAGACCATATGGTTAAAAAAAAAATCTACGTATAGTGAAAAAGAACCCTCTGCAAATATTTTAAGCATTTGATCATATAAACAGCATCTGGAAATGTATATGTTGCTTCTTTTTTTTTCCTCATTTCAGAAGACTGCTAGAAGCAGCACAAAATATCCTGTACTTTGCAATGAAGTAGAACATACTTGTCTGCATTTTAACTGAATTTATCAGGTCCTTGATTTTGTTTCACAGTCAATGACAACTTGAATTCTACTATAATAAATATTCATAGCATGCATATTACAGTTGTATGTGTGAATTAGTAAAGTTAAAGCTTGGTTTTCATAATTAAAGCCATTAGCAAGGATTCCAAGATGACTTTGTGCTTGTGGAGAAACTTGTGAAAGAATTATCTCCATTTTTAAACTTCAGCATTTGGCTGGAAGTGTCTCAATGTTCAGCTAGTATGGTAGAGAGCATTTTTACCTGAGGGATAAAAACTGAGCTTTGAGTTTTAAAGGCTCACAATACAGTCACATAGTAAAATATTCTAAAATATTCTAAAATATACTCATTTAAAGAACTCTACTAAAAAGAAATCTGAGAAAGCTGCACATGTGCTCATGGCTGTTCTGAAGGCAAAGGAGGAAGTAATTTTGGGAAATAAATTTCTTGTTATTCATGCCTTTCTCAGCTCTGTTAATAATTTGCTCTGTTCAAGCCCAATTTTAATAACACCGATGGAGCCCAGTGACGTCTGGCTGAGTTGAATCATGGTGTGGGGGAGTGGCACATTCAGCTCCTGAAAAATCATTACTGGAGACTACAAAATGCAAGGTGGTGGTTTATCCTAATATAGCAATTCCCAGGATATGGTCCCTTGAGGACTGCGTTGGGTTATGCAAGGGTCTCCTTGATTTAAATATCTCAATTTTAAATGTTGGGAAAGCATCCAAAGGTGAGGTGAGAATTATCTAGAGCATTTGGGTAGTGGAAGTGGTGATAGTATTTGTGGGCAAACACGGTCAGGCTGCTACTGCCTGTCATTTGTAGCTTGTCTTCCAAGAGAAAAAGGATGGCATTTGGAAAAGAAAATACATGCCAATTCTGGGAAGGTGTCCTGAGATGGGCAGGAACGTGGGCAAATAGGAAGACAGTGTTTGGTATTATGTGAGACCAAGGCCATATGGAAAAGAAAGTAACTTAGAGATTTGGCAGGTGCCAAAATTGCCTTTGAAAGAAGAAGTTGATGCTCCACTGCAGTGGATAGACTGACTAGCTAAAACTACCTAATCAGTGCTAGGGTACCTAGCAAACTGAGATCTTCAGTTGTCATTGCTCAGTCACACTAAAAGGGTTTCCCTTCTGCAGCCAAGCTGCCCTTCATACCTGGAAGGTATGCTTCCTACGCATATCCATAAAACTGGTTTGTTAGATTTCAACAAATCCCTCATTAGAACTCCTCCTTGTCACAGTTCCTGGATAATGCCTCGATCATGTCGGGAGTTGGTGACCTGTCACCCATGCACACAGACTCAGACTCTCTAAGGCTGGAAAGAAATGATGTCCTGGTCACATTCTATCTAACAGGAAGCCTGTCCTTCCCTGACCTGCTGGCTTTATCTTCTGCGACAGCCAAGGAAAAAAATCCCTTTTTCAGCCTGATAAAAAGATTTATGGGGTCATCATCTGTCTGCCTCTTCTTCTCTAGTAATTTCTGAATCAATTGGTCAATTTTATTTAAATTTGGCATTGAAGTAGAAATCTCAAAGATGTTCTGGTAATCTAAACCACCAAGATAACAGAAGATAAAGATACCAGCATTACATTGCCCAAGGTAAAGAACACAGTGTGAGCTTTGCCCTGAGATAGATATGATGGAATGCATGCAGGAGAAATGCTATAAATTCTCTGCTCCTGAAACTCTGGTTTCTGCACTATAAATTTCATTATGCCCATCTAAAATTCCAGAGAGTTCTAGTAAATTCTCTGATGTGTAACAGGTACTGCATGAACACTGCACTATAGCTATCATTCAGTGAACCAGCATAAAAGTCAGTCAGTCAGAGGCAAAGACCTAATGGAAAAATAGCTCCCCCAGCTCTGGAGGCCAGTGAACAATTCAGTGGCTGAGCACTGGCATGGTGGCATTTTTTTCCTTTGGAGCTAACCTGCCAGGAGTTTTTTACAGGCAGAACCTACCCTGGTGTTGATCGCAGCTATCATGAAGTACCTGTGCATTAACAAGCATGAAAGGCTATAAGAAGCATACTAAACTGGTCTCTGAAGTCCTGTGTTCTGAGGAGTCCACAAAATGTAAATTTCCAATATGCTCATGGCACATGTCTTCAGCCAACTCTTCTGTATCCTTCTACATTTATGGTTAGCACTTCAGGAAAATCTGTGGCTTACAAAAGGCAAACATTTACATGTAAAGAAGAAAAACAGACCTCCTGAGAGACTGTTGTTAGCAAGCTGTCTTCAGGAGGAGAATAAACCAGACAACAGTCTTTGAATTATGCCTATTAAATTTTTTTTTTTTTTTTCTGAAATAAAGTAGTATTCTTATTAGACACAGAAGGTTGGATGTATCTTACATGAGTATCACTTGACTCTGGTCTGGTATGATTTGTATCAGCAGAAACTTTAAGGTCAGTAATAGCTTGGAAAAAAGGCAAGCAGAGATTGGCACTGGGGATGGAACAGGGCAACATGCAGTGACACAAGGCAGACAATGTACAAAACTGGAGATATTTTCACACTAGAGAAGGAGCAATGGTGGCAGCTATTGAAAACAAAGCAGTACAGAAATCAGGGCTTGCTCCTTCAGACTGTAATGAGCCATCCACAACACTTCCACAAACAACATAATGCCATATTACACATCGGTCAGGGGCTGGATTTATTCTTACTAAGGACATACTGGCCTCATTTTTCTAATACTCCAAGTTAAATAGTATCACTACCTCTGGTCCCCCTGATCCACCAACCTCTGTCTGCTTTTAAAAAAATATTTCTAAATAAAGTTACTGTACTGAAGTCACTGAAACCCAAGAGCTGTGACAGAATAAAGAAGAAGGTGGCAGTCATGCAAGTAACCATCTTCACACCAAAGGATACACAACCTTAGGATGCTTCTGGCCCAATATATTCCCCATGTAAAAAAAAGCTTTGGAGAAATGTTAAGTACAGAAATATCAGCTTATTAAGGACTGTCATGGTTTGTGACAAACTCTTACACTGCACAGTATGCTTTTCAAAAGAAAAGCATTGTAGTTTGCCAGCTTCAAATTTTTAAATTATAAATTCAATTTTTATTTCCATGAACTCATTCAGTATATTTTGTCTCTGATGTTAAGTTACAGGTTAACTAACTAAAAAAAAAAAGCTTAATCATGCCAGGTTCTTTTTTTTTAATTATCCAAAATCTTTTTGCTTAGCATAAGAAGGTGCATTATACAGTGAAGAGTGTTATAATGATGGCTCACAAAATTTTCTCTGCTTTCTAAGTAACTGCTTTTCTGAGTTACATGATAAAATAATTTTTTATCTTTATCAGTCTGTGAAAAGCAGGTATCTTCAGCTATTGAGAATAAAGTAAAAATACAAAATGTGGCTATCCTAAAATTAAAGCAGATTCATTGAACCCAGGGAGAAATCAAACACCTGTCAATATACTGTAACAAAAACTCCTGCAGTGATCAAAAGCTGTTAAGTGTAGCTCACTTACAGAGAAGTTAGCTAATTTAAAAATTATGTATGTGAAAGGAGTCAGGTCTTGAATTTATGAAAGTGACCATTCCCATAGAGATGGAAGGAAGAGTAACACACTGCAGGAACCACACACACGAGATTCATGCATAGGAGGACAAGTGCATGGGCACGTGACTGACTGCACTTCCAGGCATGTAAGAGAGGAGGACCTGTTGCAGCATTGCTCCTGAATAACCAATTATCCAGAGATAAATTTTTCCAGCTGACTTTTCCCAGGGATCTTTTTTGTCAAATGTGACAGATACAGAGAAGAGAAGCAACAGCCATTCTACCAAGGGTGGGAAGTACAAAGGAGAGGTCAGAGGACCAAGTTTCCTACCTGGCATGTGAGACATGACAGCTCTGAAAATACTGGGGGCATTTCCCTATGACTCATCCATAAGCCATCCACAGATGACTGATCTAGAACCAGCACAAGAGATGAAACTCAAGCCTTAAGGAAGCCAAGAGAACATTGCCAATGACTACAACAATGCCAAGTATTCCCCCTGATGGCCTTGAACTTTTTCCAAAAACATTGCCAAAGATTGTGTTGACTTTGATATATGAAAGAATGCAGACTCAACAAAACTTCTCAACCTCGTCCAGGCAGTGTACTAAGAACTGCTGTGTATGCAATGGCTTTTTCTTCCACATAATGGAAGAACTGCTGTGTATGCAATGGCTTTTTCTTCCACACGATCTTCAAGTAACACTGAAACAGCAGACACAATTTAAGATTTTCCTTGGTTTTAAATCTTTACCCATTTTTACCATAGTATTTTTTTCTCAGTACATTAAAAATAAGACAAAACTAATTAAAACATACCAAATCCACAATTCCATACCACAAAAAGCAGGCAGGAAAACAAATGTTTTCACTGGTACTGTGTAAATTTTGTTAATCTAAAGCATTCATTGAGATGCAATATCACAGAGCACTATGTGTGTTAAACGCAGATGTTGAGTTCTGATGGCATAATTTCTCAGAGAAATATGGGCCTCAGAATAAAGAAATATACTGGCTGCTATTTATGGCTCTTTCATGTCCTTTGTACTTTCTCCCTTTCCTCAATAAGGGTGACAGGGGTTTAGCTTCTGCCTATAGCAGTGCCACTGAGGAGAGCAGCAGAATGAGAGCTTTCAACTAGTTGTAGGAGCACTTAAATTTGCCAAACTCCTAGTGACTTGTAGTTGTTTTATGCTAAGATAGGTGTGGAGCTTTTTCCCCTGCACCAGGACATTAAAAGCTGCTTTTTTCTATGTGGATATTTTGGTGTCTACTAATACATTCACACATGAGCTTAAACAGTTTCTCTCTTTATAGGCACTCTGTATGTGGCCTCTTATCTTCTCCTGACTTGTAGGAACCTCATACACTCGACATCTCTGTCTTTATGCAAGTTGCTAGGTAGCACTAACAAGCAAAGGTACACACACAAACAACACAATCAGAGAAGCCTCACTGACACTGACATGTCTTTAATTTCTAACTGGTTGCTGAAAGACCAAGCTCTTACTGGGACAATGTATGACAATCTTTCTTTTATGGCATGTCCCTGGACCTTGCCATTCTGCTTTCCAGTGCTCTGGGTAGAAAGAATATTCCTGACACAATATTGCTGTGAACAACTGTGAACAACTGAGGGTTTGGGTCTGTGTTTTTCTGTTCAGCTATACACATTTTGCCATATTTTGCATAGTCAAGATTCCCTTAGGAAGAAGTATGACATTTACTGAGCCTTTCAAAATCATGCTAAGGATGTGTCCTACCAACACCACATGCAAAACAGCTTAATAGAATATTATATACTGTACCCTGAAGAACATATAAAATGGAGTTTTAAAGTTAACTGAAGACTGCAGCAGGCACAATGCACAAGAGTAGAATTATATTTCCACAGATACATTTTTAATATTATTTCTTACTCTGTTCACCCCAGGCAAATTTCTCGCAATCAGCTGAAACAAGATCTGTGCTACAGGTACAGAAATTCTGCACTACACAGAAGGCAAGATGGCAGAAATCCACATACTCTTTTTAATTTTGGCAGATGCATTGATATGCTTGCTTCCAAAAAATGAAAATCTAGCCTTTCTTTTGGTTCACTTATTAAACTGATTTAGTTCTGTATAAAACAATTATATAAATGTCAATGTAGGCTGTCTGCAAATTCCATGCCAAGGTTCAATTTAATCCAAATTCTGAAACAGAAAAACTGAATTGTTGTTGCCTCAGTGGCACACAACTCAATGTCCTTAAAGTAGTGGTGAAGCATTGCACAAATATAAGATTCTAGATGTAAGATTTATTATTTTTCAGACAAGCGGGTGGAAGAGACCAGAAAGTCATCTCTAAGGATGCAAATGTAATGTCTTCCTTACATATATACCCTAACGGAATTCAACTTGCAACCATTGTCCACAGTGTTTTACAGTGTGCTTCAAACAGATCTGCAGGATACTTAACATTAAATTAAAAAATGCTATAGATTTTGATGTAATTTCCATACAAAAGTACCTCATTTTTATACACGTTATTGATTTATACCAGAATTTTAAGACATACCTGCTACCGACTTAATTTTCCATTTAACTGTAATGAGACTCCAGCATTGTATTCTTTATGTTGTTGTAGAACCTTAACTTTTTTTTTCAGTTCCTTAGGATAGATCCTTGATTATATGCTAATTTTTACTAATCTTATTATTTTAGGAGAGAAGCATGCCTTTTAAACAGAAGTCCCTTCATTCTGAGTTTCTCTGCACTTATTAATGTTGGATTCCCCACATGTAGTTACCAGCACCTACCTGAAAATTCAAACACATGTGGCCTGTGTTTATTTGGGTTAAAACAAATAAGCATCAAGCAAATCTGATAGAAGCTGCGCACTTTCACAAATCAATCCATTTTACAGGTTCCATCTGCTCTTAAGTGCTTCCCAGAGAACAAACACTGTGTCACTATACCACATATTTCCATTGCACTATCCCAAACACACTTAAGCTGCTGACAGATTAATGCTTAGTTCACTAGTGGCATACATTCTTGGGTTCTTACACATGTTCTTATAAGGAAATGGAACTCACTAAGCACTTAATCACAAGCTGGGGTAGTGTTATGGCCTGGAATACAACGCACTAACTCTGTTTCAGGAACAGGCTAAGGTATCTCTCTTTAAGCCATCGCTGTCGCTACCACTGCCAAAGGCCCTGGAAATCAAATTACCTTTGTCAACCTCAGTTAAACAAAAGTAAGCAGAAATTTGCCAAAGGGTAGCCCTGAGAGCCAGGCATGAGCCACCTGAGGAGCATGCAGAAAGGGCCAAAGGAACGTGCTGTTTACTGGAACACAACTTGTTCTGGCTTAAGCATGCGTTTATTTGCTTGAATCCATTACGAAGTAATCTTGGTTAAATGACTGCAAAGACAGGAATGAATATATAAAAAACAGTATTAACTGAAAATTGAAGTAAAATACAACACAACTTTCTAAAAATACCCAGTTAATTGTGGATTTACCTGGTTAGGAAGCCGTGACAGCAAGAGGAACACATCTGAGTATATGCAAATGTGAATGTACGCAATGAATGTCTGCATTTGTGCTTGGGAAAAAGGTGAAATTTCATGGAAAAGCCTTTGCATCCTTACTTGATGTAAACCAAGTTGTATCAGTTCAGAGCAATCAAGAACTTAATCTTGTTTGATGATTAAATACAGCACACAAAAAGGAAGGGATAGCTTTTTAGGGTAAATAGCAGAAGAATGGTAAGCAATGTTTTTCCGCATTTTATCTGGTAAATATTTATCCAGTTCTGACCACTGAAATAGATTTCATAGAAGAAGGCTCAGTAATTCACCGCCCAGGGAGACTGATCACCCACTATGTACACCACACTGTTATCACCAACAGTGAAACTTAGAATAATCCGGGTTGGAAAAGACCTCTAAGATCATTGAGTCCAGCTGTTAACCCAGCACTATGGAATTCACCAATAAATCACATCCACAAGTGTCACATCCACACTGCTTTTGAATACTCCACAAGAGATGGTGATTCCACTACTTCCCTGGACAGCCTATTCCAATGCCTGAGCCTTTCAGTCAAGAAATTTTTCCCAATATCCAATCTAAGCCTCCCCTGTTTCACCTTGTGCCCGGTTCCTCTCATCCTGCCACATGTTATCTGGGAGAAAAGACTGATTCCCAGTGAAATGCTTTCTCCAGTGAATTGTATGTTGCTGAGCACTGTGGTGAGATTGACATCCACAAGCCAGCCCTGATTTCCATGAAGAGGTGTCCTTTCAATTTATGAGAGACTTTTGTCACTCTTCTCTTTTTTAGCTTAGCAGGGTCTGAGTGCAACTTGCTGTGAGTTTTTTTAGTGTCACTGGGTGCAGTCAATGCTCTACCCTGGCGTTTTTCAGATGCAAAGATCAAGAACAGTGACAGCCTCACCACTGCAAAAAAGATGGGAAAAGTCCTGTTCCACTGCAATATCTGGAGTTGGTTGCTCTTTGATAGACAGAGTTTAACACATCATAGGTTAACCACTGGACTTTCTTGTTCTCCTCAAGGTATCAGAAGTCAGGAATACTTTCCTGGGACAGTGCTACTCTCAGAGCAAGTCAGGAGGTTGAAAACATGGGGTACTTAATAAAATTAACAATTTTAGTTAAGTCAGTATACTTTTGTGTCACAGATTAATGTTGATTCTCTCTCACATGGAAAAGACCTTGCCACCCACACTTCCCACCCCCTCCACCTCTGGTTTTTTTTTTCTCCATTGGCACAAGCAACCTAACACAATTTAATAGCATCTCTTGATAAACATCCAGCATTGGAGGAGCTGGCTTGAACTGCAAACTTGCCAGCAAGACAATACACAGATGAACTGCATCCAGACAGGTAGCAACAGATAAAGCTTGAGTATGCATTCAGGATTTTATCTTACTGTAAGCATGCAAACCTGTTTTTCATCTGAAAATTCTGAGATGTTGAATTGGTAGAGGTAATATTACCCAACTTGGTTAGGCATTTTGAAATCCCTTGAAAAATAAGAGATCTTATGCTGGCACGGTACTGAGACAAATACCTAAGATAACTTATCTTTAGCTATGGTCATGAGACCATGCAACTAATTAGGAGGGCATTCCCCTGGTCATAATTTACTCTGTGATTTTTTGGTAAGATCTGAGAAGTTGTGTTGCATTTCAGAAGACACAATGTCTGTGTTTCAGAACATCTCAACTACAACATTTTCCGTTCTTCTTAAGCAAGGTCTCCAGTCATATTTACATAAACATTTTTACAACATATAATTTGTGCCACTGTCTAAAGCAAAGTATTTCACAAAATGCCTTGGTAAATCTTGCAAATTAGCCCTATGCTGAGAAAATTAATCTCCTAAATATTTTTTCCTTTTTATGACTGTATATACTGAGACTTTTGTTTCATAGCAAAGTAGGATCTAATTCCATTTTTCAAAGTCTGCCAAGCACACTAGTGCATGAAAATATTTTCTTTTCTCTTTCTCTTTTCTATTTCACCAACAGTGATTCAAGTAGAAAGAGCTGGTTCAGGATGCTTCCACTTGTTGGCTGTCACTTTTGCCAGTTTTCAGAAGGTTTCTGAAAGGCTGGCCAGTCTTAAAAGAGCAATGTATCCTTGGTGTGCATCATTCACATACCTGAATTAAGATGTAAATGAATTCATGGTGTTGCTACAATGAAAACACTTTGATTCCAGAACTTTATCTTCACTTCTGGCAGCCCATCAGCTGTATCCTCCAAAAGCACATTGCATGGCTAGAGAAAACTGATTTTCCTCTTAAGAGAGTGTTTGCAACTTAGGAGAGTGTGGCAAGTAGCCATTTGCTTTACCCTCTCCCTTTTTGATCATTTGTTGTGATGGGGAAGAGTTAAAGAAAGGCCTTTTCACCATAATTTTGATATTTCCAGGCTTCTTGTCATCATTCTTTGGCTGCCTATATCATAGACCCACAGTCTTCCTTCACTGGACACATGTGCATTGCATTCCTAGAAGATTATTTTGGTTTTAAAATATGTATTTTTTTATTATTAATCAGTGGGCTTGCACTATTTTCTGAGGGTGATTCTTTCCTCTTTGATATATTTCTCTTGCTCTCACATTCATCAGTTTTCATGGCCCTTTGGGCAGCCACTTTCTGTTTCTGTGAACCTCTTTCCTTAGCAGCACTAAAGCCTGCCTGTATTTTAGCCTTCCAGCATTTGTAATCAGTTACCATCTTTGTTCTGCTCTGTACCCAAAATCATTTGCTTTTTGTTTCTTCCTTCCTACTTTCATCTTCAAAGTCACATAAATAAAGCTGATTCAGGCTTCTGTGTCATGCCTGATGATAAAATGACAAACTGAACCCTAGAAAAGAAGTTCCAGTATACTCAGGGGAAGAGGCGAGAAGAAGCACTGAATTACCTCCTTAACCATGGAACTGGTTTATCTGAAGGTGAAAAGCATCTCAGGGCTGGATACCAGCACACAAGTAGTTGGGATTCTGCCCTAAAGCAGATAGAATTTCTAATAGAAAACCAGAGTGGAAAGGAACCACCTTTTGTGGCAGCCAAGAGTTTTACAGTTGACCAGAAGGTCAATACAACATCAACCCTTTCACTTGAAATTGCATAATCCAATATTAGATGTTATCCAGGTAAGTAAGAAAAAAGATTAGGCATAGACTAAATTTCTGAAGGCCATAAACTGCTGTAGCTATGAGGCAGCCCAAGTAGTGTTTCCATAGTAGTTGGTATTCTCAGCATTTCCCTGTGTTTACAATTCTACTGCTAATTATATGAGGCAGAGTGCTTGCCTAATGCAGCTGTGTTGGTTCTCATACCAGCATTAGATAATTTAGAATTAGGTTTGATACCTCCAAGGTTCTTTATATAGAAGGACTGGATTTTCTGGTTTTATGGGGTTAAGGAAAATTGATTAACAGACCTTGACCAGGTCAAGTGAAATATAGTTCATAAGGGTTTGGTGTGGTGGACAGGAATGAACCTGTCAACAAAGGTAACTTTATGCACCCAAAAATAAGGATATTCCTGGTTTTCAGGTACATCCAAATAAAACATTCCTTCCACAACATTTTAGCCCTTTTACTCAAAAACCAGGCAAATTCAAGATCCGGTAAGCTTGTAGTCTACCATCACATCACTAACTGTGTGGTCTCTAGGATTTGCTCACTGCAGTAACTTACATTTTCCTCCCATCTGCATGCTCTTCTTTTCTTCTTCCTTTTCCTATCAATATGAGTCTGCGAAATTTCAGATTTACTCAGCATCACCCATTTTCTACAGAACCTCTGTGATCTTCATTCTTTGCATTCCCTGCTGCATGGATCATCTCACTAGGAACTTAGTAATTCATTGTCATGGTTCTTGTTTGACAATACCTCCTTCGATTTTCAGGCTCAGCACACCCCTCTTCAAAGCACCATCTTTCCATCTCTCATTCTCCCTGGACATTCAAATTGATTCACCCTTTAAACAAACGATGTTCTTCAATTTCTTGGCTCTACTTATCCACTGCTCCTTTCCTCTTCTCTTCCTCATCACTATGGTTTTCCTTTTCAGTAACTCTTCTGGTTTTTCAATGGGAAAAAATACTGCCTTTTCATCTTTTTCAGCCTTTATCTCTACTATCTCTATTTTCTTGCTTAAATACCACAATTTTACTTTTTCACTACTGTTTGCATCTCTACCTCAAGAAACTCTTAATTGATTTCCATCTTGGAAATATTGCCAAGTCTCCTCTCTCTGCTTCCTCAACTCAAATTGACAATTTATTCTAACAAAGGAATCCATATTTTATGACTAAAATCAGTCTCTTCCTAATTCTCCCCTCAGAGAATGCATTGTTCCTTACAGCTTCTTTGCTCCTGTTTCCTTCATGCCCTCTCTTTTTTCTCTTTCATCAGAGATAGAATTGTAATTTATCTGTCTTTTTAAGTGATTCTCTCCCTTTTTTCTCCCTTTCACCAGGATTTCTGCCTCTAAAGTAGCTTTTGCAAAGCAATGTTCAGTTACTGTCAAAGGATTCCAAAATGCCATAGTTTTTTCATATGTCTCTATTTTTTAACTGTTAATTGCTCCCTTGAAATTGGAGCTTCCCAACCTCATTTAAGTTTAGGTTCTAGCGTTTTGTTTATGCCATCAATTCCACCCTTTTCTTCTTAGCAAAATCCATACAGACACTGTGAATTCCCCAAAATTGTTCTCAAACTTGTTTCAATAGAATAACTATGTTGCTTTTTTTTTTTTCACAGCACACAAGTCTTTGTAATATCTGCTCATGCATATACTTACTTCTGTTTTTTAAGTGTGTCCTTTAA
The DNA here is from genome assembly GCA_024865655.1 of Emberiza elegans. Classification (NCBI taxonomy): domain Eukaryota; kingdom Metazoa; phylum Chordata; class Aves; order Passeriformes; family Fringillidae; genus Emberiza; species Emberiza elegans. Next base: position 16,910,030 of record JALJVW010002597.1, on the reverse strand, counting down.
CTAGTGTGTAATAGCAAGCAGACTAATGAGCTAATGACTAAAAGAGCCCAGGTAATGGCTGTATAAGCCCTTACTTTGTAAATTGCAAGCATGCACACGCAAAAAACCAAGAAAGGATCCCCTGATTACAAGACAAAAATACCAACTATTAGTGTTTAAGTAAAAAAGAAAATCAAACAAACCAAGAAATACCAAAAGCAAGCTGAATCTTTTGGTCCTGATAGGCAGACAGACTGGAACCAAAATCCTTATTCAAGATAAAGCATGAACCTCTCTGAATGGTCTAACATCGTAATTTGAAAGTGATCCTACAGGGAAAAAAAAAAAAAAAGAAATCCCTGCAAATGAAGTTATCATTGCAAAGAACACAGAACTTTCAAGATTTGTGAAATCTAAGAACACCTGGAAATGCTATGTGAAAAATGAAGAAATCAACACTTGCAGTTGCGTCAGAGAAATATGCAACTCTGGGAAACTTAGTGATTTAGTTCACTAACATCACTAGGAGATCACTATCTGTAAAATTTAAATTCAAATAGCTCTTGACATAAGTGAAAGATGAAACTAGAAACTAAACTTGAATCTAGAAGCTAAAACTGAAAATAGTAGGCACCAGTATACAAATATAGAGCTACTGGATATACACTGATCCAAAAATCTTGCAGCAATGAAGTTATTTAACGAAATCTTAGCCTAAGAAATGTCGTGTACACTGAACAAGGTACTGCAAATTAACATTGCTGTTGCTGAGCTTCTACTCATGTGTGATAGAGTCTATTGGACAAGCCAGTGGCATCAAAATTATACCCAAAAAACAGCTGGTGTGACTGGAGAGAATAGTAAGAATTGCTACCCATACATACAGTATGTGAAAATGAAGAAAGGTAGAAGGGGGAGCACTTATGGGACTGTGAGTTTATGGAAGTCATTGAGGATTATGCAGGTCAGTATCACTTTGGGGGACAACTCATGGTTGTTATGGAAACATGCAAGAAAAACAAAACTAGGAAAGAACCAAAGAATTGAAGGTGATGGTGCTATACAGACATACACAGCAAGCAACCAGCAAAACAGAAAATCCATTTCCTACATAGGAAATGGATTGATCAGGTCATAGGTAACTTATGCACCAGACTTCAGGTGTACAACCTCTCTTTTTCATTTTTTGGAGAAGGTTGTTGGGAGTGGAGGGCAGGAAGTAGGAGAAATGAAAGACAGAAGTGGGCTGCTGAAGTGTTTTAATGGATTCCTAAACATACCAGCCCAGTGACAAGCATTATCCCTGTGTCTGGACAAAATTGTACATTGAAGCCAAAAATGGTTTAAATATTGCTACAAACATCTGTCTTTTGGAAGAATTACCTATAATTAACCAGAGACAATACACTCTCTTATTTATACTGGGTTTTCCTCTTCTTTTGACACATTTTGCTCTGAACATCAAATGCCGTGGGCATTTTCTAAAAGTGAATAAGGAAGATTTAGTTCTTTCGGTTCTTTGTTTCATTATTTCTTTAAATTGCTTTCTCCACCTTGACATTTTTCTCTCCCTCTCGGCTGATCCCAGAGGTAAGATTTATGTTTACAACTGATGGTTTATGATTAAGACATTGAACTTTGGTCACGGAATTAGTGCTGTCTCTAGGTTCAGAAACCCGGCAGCCACGCTCGAAGCCCCGGGGGACCCTCCATAACCAGGGTGCCGACTGGCGACGGATCCGGGCTGTAACCCTTAAGCAGGAGCATCCCCCAGTGGCCCTGGTTATCACTGCAGTGCAGTTTTGGGGATATGTTTCGGCTCTCTAGCTTTCAATGTAAATACAAATTCAATTCAAGTGCCTCAGAACTAGCCAGTACACAGAAGTCTGTTGAGGTCAGTAAAGACTCAAAGGTATTTGATTAAAAAAATATTTCTAGTCATTGCATATATCACATGTGTATTGCAAAACACATAGCTGTAAAAACAGGATTTTTTTTTCTAAATGCATTCAAAAAGGGGGAAAAATCAGACCAAAAGGAAGTCAGACTCTTTATTGGAAATCCTTCTTGAAGAAGAGAAAATAGGTTTAGAGTTTGTTCCAAGAATATTAAGTTCTATAGCTTTTTTTGGCTTTTTTACAAGATCATGATTCAAGAAAAGGATACTATAGCAACCATCAATTTTTAATCTGCCTTTTGATTGAAGTTCACATACTTAGAAAATATAGACCATCATATATATTGAATTAGAATTCTAAATCAAAAATTCCTGGCTGGTATTTCATTAACCCAATGAAAATTCAAGCATGTTCTCAGAAAAACACAAGAACGTATCAGCCACTGCTCTTAAACCCAGCCCTTTGCAGAGCAATCCAAAATTGCACTCACTGGGATTGCTTTCCCTGTTCCCTAAATGAACTCAGTCACTGGCAAAAGGTGAAGTAATAGGGTACTACAAAACATTACTGGAAGGGAAGGAGAATAGGAGGAGGTAGAAGGGCAGACAAATGATGCACAGACAACACAAATACGGGGTGCTTGCACCCACCCAGCTCCCTCCCACTGCAGAAGCAGAGCAGGCACATTGCACAAGCCCTGCATTTGTGCTGACTCAATGGAGAGGGCTGGAGGGGGAAGGACGTGCAAGGCTGCTGGGTGAGGAGCCAGAGCAGCACTTCTGCACAGCACTTCTGCAGGGCATCAAAAGAAGGAATTTTCTCTTGTTATATTGAAGCCCTCCAGTTACTTCTAATGCTGCAGCGCTGGAGATGAAGGGTTTTCAATTAAAACAACCCATCTGAAAATCAGTGGGATTTCTGCATTAGCTTGAAATTCAGCAGGGGATTATAAGCAGTGCAGAGCAGAAATCGATGACCATTTTTGTTGTCTCTCTATCAGAATCTCACCAGACTTGATGTGCCATGAGCCCAAAGAGGTGACATGGTGTTATCCAGCAGGTAAGCCCAGCAGGCCTGTGGTGTTACATAGTTACTTCTTTTCCTCCTCCTACCCTTGTCACAATAGCTGAGGACATCTAGCTGAGTTTTATAACAGATGCATTTTTCCACACTCTGGCAGCAGTGTAAAGCACTGAATACTTGAGACAAGGGGAAAATACACCCCAAACCTAATTCCCAGAACATATGTGCCTTGTCAGTTATTTAAGGGCTAAATGCTGGGTCCTTCCTCTGAGGTAACCTAAGGGAAATCTGTCTTTCTCAGTATCTCTGAATCTGATCCTTCACGAGCAGCAGTCAGAGCAGAGTGTGAATGTGCTAACTGAGACATGACAAACCCACGTAACACCTCTTGCTGATACTCTGTTATTCTGTGGTTAAGGCTCATGAGGATTTTTGAAAGGAAGTTTATTTTTGCAAGCTGCTGAGTGCTGACTATGACATGGGGCAGCTTTCACTTAGGCAAATGTCTTAGCTTTGGTTAAGGCTCTTGGACAGACAGGCTATTAATGTGGCATTTTCTAGGAAAGCCATGTAGATACACTTGGCTTAGGCTATTCAGTGAAAGTACATGTTGTAGGTTTTAACAAAAAATGGATGGCTACAGTTCAGCACAAAAGGAGAAGGCAGCTTTTCGTCTTGGCAGACACTACCTCTTCCTTTCTTTTTGCTAAACCACATCAGGGGTCCTGAACAATGCTCCTTATAGGTTACTATTGCTACCTAAAACACTGGGGCTGGTATGCATGATAAATCAGTTTTATGTAGTACAGATCTATCTCTGCCACTTACATGAAGTGGACGATTCTGAAAAAGTCAGCAAGCATCATAATGAAAACATACATTATGATACAATGTGTCACACAGCACTGAAAATTAATCCTGCTGCTAAAGAAATGGAAAATGCACAATAAACACATTACCTGAAATTAAAACTGGTTCTGACCAAGTCTCCAGAGCCTTTAAAGTTGTAACAATGATTTCCTATTTATATGGACTGCGCGAATTCTCAGGTGATTCCCTGTGGAGATCTGTATGAATACTTTTTCCAGAGCTGAGGAAAGGAAAATAGGTAGCTATAATGGAACTGCAGGAGCAGCCAAGCAGTAGATTGATTCAACAGGAGAAATTCAATGTATCCCAAAGGATTTCCTAGGATTTGCTCTCCTGCTGCTTAGGGCACAATTTGTTGTAATGAGAAACTGAGGATTTTGTTTCAGGTGTGTCAAAGCTTGTAGTGATGACTTGCAGGTAAAAAGAAAAAGAAACAACTGAAAATCTCTCTTAAATAATGCTTTTGGGTGAGGAGAGAATAACGACAAGCTGGTGCAAAAAAGGTCAAATATCTCATGTAAATAATTATCACCTTAAGAGATGCTAATTGGATGCACAGTCAAATCCTTCATCTCCAAACTGCTGCATGAAACAGCTTGAAAACTATGGTACACTTCAGCAAGCAAAACAGAGAAAGCTTTATTAAATTATCTAGTAAGACTGCACTTGGTCTCACTGTAATGTCTGCTCTCAGAAATGTCTGCAGAAAATAAATGCTCAGTTTTCAGTTGTGAAGAACTGAATTAATTAACAAATTATAAAAAACGCAACCCAAAACAACTGAGCTCTCGGGTTTTTTTATTTAATAGGGGAACATTTAAACATGCAGACTACTCTGTTCACCTGAAGTGTGCCACAAGGAAGAACACTGGCAGGAAGCATGTACTGCTGCAGTACTACATAAGCCCTGCATAAAAGGTTAAGTGCGACATGCACAACGTGAATTTCACCCTTAAGAAACATGAAAAATTTTAGGCATTCATGTCCTCCTCTATGAAAATGAATAGCCATTATGACCACAGAGCTACTCCACAGTTGTGATGTACCACAGCCTATGCAGGTTTATCAATGATCACTTTCTAGAGAAAGCTCTGAAACACTATGTTCCTCAAGTGAATCCCTGAGTTTTATTCAGCAACAGGCTGCCATATGGGATTTCCTCAGGCAAAATGCTGAATGCTGATGGCATCTCCGTTTGATTAAGAAAAATATGTAACATCTGAAACGTTCATATTCACAGTGGAGCATATTGTTCAGCTCTAGCACACCCCTCATGCTTCTCAGCATCACACAGTGTATTGAAACATCATGTGGTGCACCAGCAGAGAAGAAACGGATGCTCTAAAAAATAACTTCCTGAGAATAAAGATTCTTGTGTGAATGACATTGTACCTGGACACACAGCACAGGTTTACACTTAGTTACAAACAATGCAACTATTCAGAACCCAAAGATGTGAGTCTTCTAAAGCTTTTAGCACACTGACCAAAGCAGAAGCACCTGCCCTTTCTGTACTAGATAACCAAAGCTGCATTACAGCTCCAGGCTCCAATCAATTTCAAGCCTTATCACATTATGTATGAACTCCTAGACTATCCTTATCAACAAAAGACCATCAGCCTCAGAAACTCTTTCAGCACATAGCACAGGAACAAGTACTGATCAGGAGAGAAGAAAAGCAAGTACTTCACCAGCTTGATCTCTCCCCAGAATAAAGATCAGGAGCTTTTTAATTTCCAGCTGAAATTTCATTTTTCAAGACTTTTTTATTCTTTCTGTAAAATCTACGTATAGAGTATACAGAGAATGCACATTATTTCAATCAGCCACCTGTCCCTCACTTTTGCCCTGTCTCAGCATAAAACACTGATACCCTCATGTCAATGGAGCCTAAAACATAAAGTCAGTTTCTGATCAGGGATGGGGCAGCATCTGAACACATAAAAATGCGAGCAGATAATAATAAGTTATTATAGTTCCTGTTATCCTTTTATTTGCTTTCAGCCTGACTGTGAAAGCAGAATGAGCATCCTGCCTCATTCACTAACCTAGAATGCAATGCAAGATACACACAAGAAATAAAAACAGTAAGAAGTATCAAGATGAAGCACAGTCTTCACTTTTAATAAGACAACCAGCTCTCCCCTCTCTTTGGAACCAGCTGAACCAATTACATCCCTTACCTGTATGGTTCCAGAGTCCTGCTGCCATAATACAATGCTTCTTCCCAGGATTCAAGGTTAATACAGGCATCCATGGCACAGTCAAGCATTTTCAGCTGATAGATATTTGTATCTGGGAGATGACCCTTGTGGCTCCTCAAGAGATTCTGGCACCTTGCCAGAACATGCTTCCACTCTGTTATTGGCTTTAGTTAAAGAAATTTATTTAATCAGACAAAAGTACAACTTCTAAATGCTGTTTAGCAAGGAGTGAGAGCCTCTAAGCATTAAAATAGAAAAGCTGTCATCATTCCAGACTCTGTTACAATTGTTCAAAACATACTTAAATGGTGAAGTGGCAGCTTAGGTAACTGTGCTTTGTTTACATGCAGCAAAACAATTTCTATAGAAGGCAGTATTTTAGCAATAAATGGTAAAAGAAAGATGAAAATTGCAAGGATATTTTAATACATTACAAAGATTCAAATAACTTTTATTTAGGCACTGAAACATTATTTACTTAAGATACTCCAATTCTTAAAGCCAAGGGCATGAGTCCATGGAAATGTCTTTTAAAAAGCCCCAGCAGCTAAAAGAAGAATTTTAAATAATAATAATAATAATATATATAAATGACTCATTCTTTTATGCTGCACATTTACTTTTTTTTAGAATTCTCATGAAATTAGAACCTTTTCTTGAAATGAATTAATTTTCTCCTTGAAACATTCATGAAGAGCTTTGTGATTTCTTTTTTCAGGTACAGCTGCACATTTCATGCATGAGAAAGAAAAGAATCACAGTTTTGATGTCTGACTGTAGTTCAGGACTAATGATCTTGGCAGTAAAGGAGATTTTCACCTCCAATGCTACAAGAAGATTTTTTGTGAGGTTGGAATACCAACCTCCTCCTTTTGTGAGGAAAGATAACCTTGCACTCACTTGTTTTTTGATATTCTTTAGCACAAATCACCTTTTCTATTACATTCTACTGATTTGACTTCTCTGAGGACCTGATTCTTCTCTCTCTGACCACACTTAATCTGAACCCCAAAACTTGCAGTTTTCAAATGAGTATTAACACCTCTGATTGTACCCATGGGAGTCCCAGAATGCAAGCAGTCTTAACACCAGAAAGATACTACTCACACAAGTAAGCGGAAATGAAATAAAGAAAAAATTAGACTTACAGCAAGAGAAGTGATAACACTGATTGTGTTATAGCCCTTTCCACACAATCAGCTCAAGGAAGTCCAGCAGTTATCTTCACAAACTATTGCAAGTACTATTCACACTTATCCAGCAATGAATTTAAAGTGTACAATGATAAACCTGTGATGAAGTAATTAGTCCATCTTGAACATGGGAATATTTACACACTTAAATTTAAGAATGTGACCACCATGGGCCAGGATTTATAGCATGGTTGTTATAAGGCTAAACTAATTATTTGTGAATTGCTCTCATGCCCTTGGATTGAAAGAGCCATATAAGGGAAGGAATGTGTTATTATAAAATTGCACCTTAACCTTTATATCTTTGGCAAACATCCATGTATTCTTTACAACTGATTAAGGACAAAAACCAGAAGAATGAGGGATGTTATTTCCACTTGATACAATTTTTGTAGAAAGTACAAACCACTGACATTCTTGAAAGATTACCATTTTAACTGATGCACACACAGTATGTCTGCTTTTACTTCTTATTATTCTGCTTTGTGCATTCACCAGCATCTGATAGTAGATGTGCTATACAACAAAACCTCCTGGGACCAAATTTTCAGGTAAGAAAAATCTAGTAAAAACTAGAAAACCTGCCATCAGCTGCCACAGTACCAAAGAGCTGCATGTCCTACATCAGCCCAGAAGTAGAGAAGGACTGCCCCAAGCAGCTCTAACTGTAAATTTAACATTTCAACACCACATCAGTTACAGTCAGTAGGTCAGAGTGTTGGAGTCACCAACTTTCCCAACTGTAGAAAGTGTTGGCTTAATTAGTATAAAAATTATATTTGCAGGAGCTAATAACTATTTGCCTCAGTCTGCCAGGAAGGTTTTTTACTCATTATATGCAAGTGGACAAAAGTCAAGTTCCCTCTTCAATACTGCACTCGCCGCTGCATGTCAGTTCACACTGCTGTTGCGGTGCAGTGGAAGGAAAGATGACACATTTCAAATAGTGCATGACTGAGAACAGAAGTGCATGTCTGAACAGACAACAAGAATAGATTTTTCCAGCCAGTCCTGATGCCTTTTATTACCATGTGTTTGATTAATTTTTAAGTATCAGTTAAATCAGTAATCTTAATTAAAGACACTCGCAAAATACATTCATGCAATTTCTCCTGCAATTTAATACAGGACCATCAAATAGGACCAGTATTCTGACTGCATGGTTTAAGTATAAGAACTGTTGCACATGTCTATAATTCAGCATGCAGGTTGAAATGTGGGCCCTGAAGATCTCTTTCAGTGCTGTCTGTTTCAATCCAGTGACTACGGAGGAATTTAAAACAAACTAGAAACGATGTGTGATTAAAACAAGGTGAGATGATTGTTTCCCCTTTGCTAAAAAAATTAATCTGTCTGGATTAGAAAGAAACAAACTCAGTGTAATGGGTTGGGCTTTTTGTTACTGTATAAATTGTGATCACTTCTTTCCAGCCTGGAATATCACTATGCAAACTTGTTTTTCGTGCTGCCAAAAAGGAGTACTGGAAGATTAAATTCTTTCTAGCTTGAGAGAAAGCCCACGTTTCTGAAAACGGTAAGGCATCTTGCCACAACAGGCCAAATTGCCAGTCAGGGAAATTCCACTGAATAGACCAAGATAAGAAAGAGATTAAAAAACCCATAGTATTCTAGTAAAAATCTCCACCTCTCTTCTGCTCATCCTTTCTTGGTTGCTGCTGTTCACTAATTTCTTTAATTGGATGGAATATCTACATGACAGCCATTAGACTGCAGTTCTGTTTATTAGTGCAAGATCATTTCATTCAATTTGCTTAATTATCAATTATTATTCTATATTATTATATCTTATTATAATGATGCTATAATGTCTGCTGTGAACCTGTCTGTGATTATTTCCTTGTTATTGTCATTGCTGTGCAAAGAATGAGAACCTGTAAACATTCACACCGAGAGTAATGGAACAAAGAATTTAACTTTGCTCAAATTAAGCTTTCTTTCATTTAGAACTGGATTTATATGAAATGGTGGGCTGTGATAGCAGAAATCCAAATCAGAGCCAAAATAACTCTTCATGTCCTTGGTAGTTACTATCCCTGCCACGAAGCAGTTCTATTCCAAGTAATGAGAGACTCTATTATTAATACAATTAAGAACTTTACACATTTTAAACATCAAATGAATTCAAAAACATTACAATAAAAAGAACGTAAATGTAAGGAAACTTATCTCAAGAGATGAAGTACATACTAATGGGATCTTTTCACAACTGAATGACAGACTATAGCCTGTCACTGAAAGGATACCTTCTTTTGATTTTGGATATCTCACTTCATTTACAGCATCTTTGACTTCTTTCCAGGCATGCTCTTCACCAGCCAATTTCTCAGCATCCTGGATAATAGAAACAAATGCATATAATGAGAAAAAACAGTAAAATGACAATATGCAGTAATGATGAAAAAACAGGGTTAAAGGATTTAACTGTTAAAAGCTACTTGTAGAAACTGTATTGCTGTTTTCTATAAACACAAAACCCCCATTTCATCTGGAATTCATACTCACCCTGTTTTGTAAGCAAATGAGATGACATGGAGAAAAATGAATGCAAACTTGGAAACATTAAATGAATGCAAACTTGGAAACATTAAACACTCGAATCAGATATTAAGTTCGCAACAAGAACTATGATCAACCAGAAGAAAAGAATTAATAGCCTGTTTTTACTATCAAAATGCATTGAGGAGATCAAATTCTTTCAGAGACCTGCTACCAAAGACCTCCCTTAAGGACACTGTAGAAAGGATTTAGCAAATAATTTTGCGTAACCACATGGTGATTATAGAGACAAACAGTGCGAGTTTAGCTTCATCCATTACAGTTATAAACATGAGGTTCCAGGAGAAGTGTGCAACTCATAAAAAAGCTGAACTTTCATTTCAATCATTACTATTTCTTCCCTACTCCATTGGATGCTACAAACAGCTACATTTTCCTATTGCTTTCTCATAAAGAAAAAAAAATTAATGGCTACAGCAGTAAAAAGAAAGTTTCCCATTTCGACTCTCTAGCAGTGACTAACTGAACCTTAGGCAAACCACTTGGAACAAATGCATTAAATCATCTACAGATGCAGTTAAGCATCTTGTGTGATTTCCAAAAGCATCTAGTTCTTCCATTTCCATTGCTATAGAACTAAAATACCTTTAAAACTCTGGCCTGTAATACACTGCAGTTCATTACTGCTCTCTTCTTATAAAATGCCCTGCTACTTTGAATAAGAGGTTTTTTTAAGTGCAAAGTATTGCAGGAATATTTTAATATCAGTTCTAAAATGATCAGTCTTCAGCAGGGGTAGAGGTCTGCAAAGGAACAGAGAATGTGTGTTAAAATCTTACCAAGCACTTTGTAACCAAGAGATGCTCACCAGGAATCACAGAAGCACCTCCACTGAAAAGCCCATCATCTTAACTGCTTAGAATTGCATCATTTTCTTATTCCACTGCTCCCCATTTGCCATAACTTCAGAAAAAAATTACAGTGAGAATCAGCACTCAGTTTCACATTCAATTTGCAGTTTTGTCTTTCCATCTGCTTCATGAAACAGCAGATCTCCGTGGATTCCAGGGATGATTAAATCAAGATTAAATCAAGGTTGTTCTCGGCTGCCCTACCTTCCTGTAGGGCCTTACAAGGAGGGCGGCCTGACCCCACTGCATTCTGAACATAAACTTCCCTTACAATCAGTTCTCTGAACAAAATGATCACCTGGAAGTAATTTTGTGCAGAGCTGAATTTGCCACCAGAAGGCATAAGGCGAATCTTAGGACAAATCTGCTCCTACCACAGAAATGTTATCAACACAGTGAACGAACCTGCCCAGCCCTCTTCCAGCTTTGCAGTGAATGGACACTGAATCTCCTACTGCCAATGTAACCTCTACTGATTTTTGTGGGACTACATCTGGTTTTGAACACAGCTGGTTAACCTGAAACAATCTCTTTAAAATGCCTTCATGGATCACGTGCTGCTCATTGACTGATCTAAAAAATAAATCCAGCCTGTAAGATACTAATAATGACAGCTGTGAACTCTTCCATTTAGGGAGCTACCAAACCAGAAAAAATGTTTTAAGTTCTCTTTTCTCACTAGCCCAAGTATCATTCAGAGTCTTTCTCTAACATGTTGTAAAGCTAGCAACTAAAACCTCGGAAGCATGGGAATTGAGAGAGATTTATAAGTGAAAGTAGGAAAACAACTATGCAGCAAAGCCAAAGACTTCGGGCTCAATTTGCACATAGCAAGACTGATGGATGAATGACCAAAGTGTTCACTCAGATGGGATTAATCTTTCTCTGTCTAGTGCAGCTTTTTGAGTTACTGTTGTTTTCAAGCATTTAATTAGCAGCATAAAGCAGGGCAAGGTTGGGGGTTCCAACCTTCACTCTAGTGCACAGAGTTCAGTCAACACTGACTTCATATCCAGGTTGAGAATAGACTGTCTGTTGGACCAATAATCCCCCCAGCCCTCTCTGGATTCATGGTCTTTATCCTTTTTGTATGAAAGTTTAGGATGGAGGGATTTGGGCAGGATGCCCTGCTCTGGGAAAGATTTAAGTCACAGGATTCAATGAGATGTTTTCTGTGTTCTTAAGATGAGGCATTTTAGGGATTGGCTGACATAAGAACAAGCAAAGATATGGCTAGCTTGGCATTTTTACACTTCTACTGTTCTTCATCAGATTTCCACACATGAAAGAAGTCCTGTCTTTTCCTAAATGCTCTAGTTCAAGGTATGGAGGCTGTTTCCAAACAGGCAGCCAAGCAGGGGCTGCAACAACAAGGAGAGGTTGCCACTGGGAACACTGCCTTCAAGCCTAATAAGCTTTCTCCAGGTAAGTTGTTTCTCTCCCTTGGAAAACACCTTCAAAGTCATGGCCATGCAGTATGATTAAGCCAGTTAAAAACACAAAGCTGCCTTGGAGTTAAAATTATGAAAATAATTGACATGATTAAAAGTTATGCTGATTTTTTTAAAATTCAATCTAAGAACATGGCAGTAACAGCTATGAGAGATACAGCTTTCTGTGGAATAACATCCTTTCAAACACCTCTTTTGAGAACAAGTTCCCAGTCAAACCTCCAGGTGTGCAGAGCTGCCAACAATAAAGATGGACTTTTTTCATTTATAGCAAAAGAACACCAGCTGAAGAAAAAAAAGAGGCTTTTGAAAAACTAGGAAGAGCTGGCAATTTCTGCCTAATTATTTTCCTTACTTCTAACTCTGACACTAAACACAAGAGTTTGCTTCTCAGAAAAACAAAATATTTTTCTCTTGGTCCAAAAAAATAATTAGACCAGATAACCTAGTCACAAAGCATTAACAAAAGAGAGAGAAACAAGAAAACTGGAGGGTATCTGATGAGGACTGCAATCTCTTTGAAGACTGGTCAAATATAAAATGATCTGCAGTTCTAGCTTTAAGTGATAGGAAGTTTTGTTATAAGAGCATCATCTCCTGGAACAAGTACAGGCATCAGACACCACAGAAATAAGGACTTGAAAGTAATCACCTCTTCCATTCTCTAGTATTTCTATCTAAAAATACTTCTCTCTCTATCTTTTCTGCTACTTGAGTGTCCTGAACACACTCCATCCTTAATGGAACTGTCCTTAGAAAGGAGTGTAATCTACAGATAAATGCCTCTCTTTCCTTCCTGTTCCTTCACACCACTCCTCTTCCACGAGTTACTCATCTGTTTCTTACACTTCCTGAAAGTGCTCCCTGCCTATTAATTTCAGGCACCACTTCTTTCACACACAGTGTCAGCAATCACTGTTCTTTGTGACCCCGGCATTAAAAATCCTGATGGCTAAAAGATTCCCACATGGACAGCATGTCCTCTGAGAGAAGATATTTCTCTTACCAAAACCAGCACATGCTAACCAGTAAGCACCATTGATTGCCCTCTCCCCAGAAGTGCTCCCACAGCCCCACCACTGCTCATCTGTTGTGCACTGCCCTTCCAAAACTCTCCTGACCACTACAAAGATTTACTAAGGACTAGTTCTCCTTTCACATTTAGGTTGCAGTATAGTTATGAGACGTGGATTTTTGTTCCTCTATACAAAGTTCACCTTTCTCCTTGTCATAGGTGGAGGTAGAGAAACAAGCCCAACATTGTCCACAGAGAGGAAACCATGAAGCACTCCTCACCTCCCTTCAGAGAAGGGAGAAGTGGCAGCTGGAAAAGCCAAGAGGTAAATAACCCCTATACCTCTTTTTCTCCTTCCCAGCATTCCTCCCATTTGAAGTATGTCCAATGGCATCTTCATTATTTGCTTATTTTCAGTATTCAGCTATCCAGCCCCACATAGGCAGAAATAAGCAAAGCTTTGTAGGAGGCATTGGACTCCCAGGCTGCCCTGAGACAAGTGTAAAGGAAGGACTTAAGTTTTCCCTAACGAGTATCTGCTCTTCTAAATATACAAATGGATTAAAAGAGTGCAATGTAAACCAGCAAATGTCAGTTTTACAAAGGATAAAAACTATAAAATATAGTTGAAACAAAAATTAGGAGCATAACAAGAAATATGATTGGATATTATATTTTTGCAAGACTGAAAAATCACAGTAAGTAACAATTTTTTCTGAACACAAAATCTATTTCTAAATAATAATAATAATAGTCCTGTGTGACAGCAGCAGATAACCCTGTTCTCTCTTTTTTGTGGAAGCTTAATTTTTAAGTTTTCTGGACTGTAATACTTTAACACCTTAAAAGCTGTAGATACCTCAAATACCTAACCATTTCATAGAAATTGTTGTCCATTGCCTATGAGTTGTTTAATTTTTAAAAATTTCTAAAAATTTAAGCAAGTACAGATGTGCATCTGAACAGAACAGAGGAACTCATACACATTTAAATTAGGGCATGACATTTTAGAACAGATCTCTGGTATATTGTACTCTGAAAGCATAAATAATGATTTTCTATTTCTGATTCTATTTTAAAGTACAGGAGCTACTGCATGTTTGTTTCCAGTAAACTCAGTAACTCATTGTTTCATGCTAGACAGCAAAGAAAATCATTAAATGAGTAAAGACACTGCACATCTTCTGAAGTTTCCCTTTCAGAAAGATGAAGAAAACTGTCAGTGAGAAAATGTGATACACAAGCTGTGATACTGCAGCTATACTAAATTTCTGCCATGAGTTCTTCAGAGCAAAAAGGGCATGAGGGCCTGCCAGGCAATCACAGGTGCAGGCAGCTACAGACACAGCAAAAGGAAAAGCACACTTGAGTGCTTCCTCAAAATAGCTGAGGCCATCTCCTATGAAACATTTTCTGGATAAAGTTTAAACTCAGGATCAAAGACTTCTCATCTCTTAGATTCTGAGGGCTGCAGTTTATAGAAGGCTGCAGCTTCAGCTGAGAATTCACTCACCTTCAGTCCTGTGAATGTACTTCATTAAGAACTACAAGCATGTGAAATTATCAGTGCACACAGCCCTGTTGTGATTCAAGATTTACAAGGAATTTCTGAAGTTTTAAAAGCTCTCTTGCCCTGCTCCATGAAAAATAATGCCAGGTTAATAAATACCAGTTTATCTATCCTCTACAACCCACATAAAGTTGTCCTCAGCAGAAGCCTTGTGTTTTCTGTCACGTGGCTGGGACACATGGCAATTCCAAAGGTATTCTATTTGCAGACAAAAACAACGCTGTGCTCCCTGTAAGGCTCTTGCGAGGGGACGGGCTTCAACTTCTGAACAAATTTAATTTGTACTTTTTATTTTTGAATTCTCAGAGTAAAATAAGACACATTAGAGCTGGATGCCATATTGAATCTGTGCAGTACATTGCTCAGTATTAGGCAGGATGCATTCCCCCCACACAATCAATACCAGCTCTTCATGGATTACTGGCTCTGGTGTCTGGAAGAGCATAAGAACTGCACAGGCTAGTAACATTCTAAATCATATAGATATTGGAAAATTTAGCAGTTCTTCACACCATTCATGTTTAAGTGCTCTACTTAGGCATTGAGATCAAGATGAAGGTCTTCCCACACCCTGCATACAAGTAGTGCAAAAAGACAAACACCTTCACAGGGCAGTATGAATAACCTTCCCTTAACATTACCCAACTTAGTTACAAAATTACTATATTTACACAGAAATTTAAAAGTGACATCAAAAACAGCAGTGGGAAAGTTATTAAAATGAGATGCTTTCAATAAAGAGGAAGTTAAGATCAGCAAGTCTATTTTAAGAAGTCAGTTTAATTTAATAAAATTAAATGGGACTGAGATAAGTCCATCTTAGATTTAATTAAGCCAAACTGTAAGGTAAGAGAAGCAATCAGACAAACAATTCTTAACTGCTGCAAGTCCAATATCTGCCAGGTTCACAATTCTGCACAGCAGAAAATAGTAATTCCGTTTCTGTCAGAGTCATCCTGCATTCTCCTTCACTGCAATCCCATTTCAGCTATTAATTTCTGTGATTTTTTTAGACACACACATTTTTAAACAGCCTTTTCAAAGATCACTGCATCTGTATTTTGTATGATAAACGGGCAATCTCTTAAATATGAAGAAAATTTTATAGTGAAGAAAATGGACATCATTCTTCCTACTGACTCCCTTGCTATATAGATTCAAGATTATAGATTTCCTTGACAGAGAAACACGTTTTCCTCTTTCTTTTGTGGGTGTTCAGACACCCATGCTGAGATTCATTTGCTCAAATGTAGATATTTGGGCCACCCCTCTATGACAAAGAAACACTCTCTGGGTGCAACTTGCATTATCCTAAAGCAGGTTTCTAAAATATGTCAGATGAATAACAGTCAAAGTGTGTTCATTCTTCTCCATTTTAGCCATGAAGAAAGTCTAGACAAACTAGCCCAGATGATGACATTTATCCTATAGCTGACTGAGATGCAGTGAAATAAATCCCCCTTTCAGATGTAGAACACCCTTGCAGTGGTGGTGCATTATATTTCAATAGGTCCAATTTACCAGCAATTCCAGTTACTCTCTATTATTTATCTCTTCTCAGAAATGTTTATTATTCTCTCAGTCTTTGTAATCCATTAATTTTACTGGCAATGTTTTTGCAATTACTTTCATTTCATTCATGAAAATGCTGTGTACTCTACAAACAGAGTTATTATGAATGCACTTTGGAATTATTTCATAAGCATTATATATAATTGATTACTATGGTGATCTAATATTTAAGTGTGTTGTCAGAACAACTTTTAGAGTGTATATATATTTACAGTGTGCATATAGAATTCCTGTAGTAAGAGAAAATACACCAAAAATCTTAAAGTTTTTATTAGTCTCAAACATCAGAGCCCAATGGAACTTTTTAAACCCAATAATGCTCCCAGATCAAGTGTTATTACTAGAGCTTTTCTGTTTTACATCTACTCTTTGTGATAAAAATCTCAACAAATAATATTACAGACAGCATTTTCTCTCTTAAAAAGCAGTATAAAAGGATGCTAGGCTACTTAGCAAGAAAGCATGACAGAATCTAAAGATAGGTCTGTCAAAATATAATAAATACACAGGGCTAAGCAGCTAAACTACATCATAGCATCTTGCTACCTGGAGACTCCTCAAATGAGAGGCACATGTATTTAATGCATTCTGAAGTCATTTCAGTTAAGTGCAAATTATTCTGGTTGCTGACCAAAAGATTTACCATATTTATTTTTGAACTAGGTCCCTTACATGCTACTACTCTTGTTGGAGTCATACTTGCCCATCTTTGTGTCACACACAGCTCAGGCCCCTGGGGATGACTGACACTCTGCAGACCCAAGACCTCAGTGCCTATTCCCAGTCAGGATGATGAGCAACAGGACTGAGTTTTGTGTCTGTAACAGCACTGCCTTCATAAATCTCCCTGTGTCAGGAGCTTAGGGCTGACTGCACAATTCCCATCCAAGCAGAAATAAAAATTGATTGGACAGTGGGAAGAACAATAAATAGAAGTTCACTATTTATCAACTCATAAAATCCAGAAGTGAGGAAAAGCAAAGGAAATTACTTATCGCTTAGCAGGAGTGAAAGAGGGCCTTATGCCAGATCACCCAAAAATTCTTGTCACGTTTGTAATTCCATTGTAATTTCCAGCATCAGTAGAAAAACAAACCCTGTGTTAGTTCATCTACCTGAGCAAGGATACTGTTCAGCCTAATCCCTAGCAACAGTGAGACTGGTATTTCACAGACTGTCTTAGACATTACACATTTGTTAAGGCAATCTCTAGGTCTCTCACAGCACACAAACTGACAGCTATAAGGCAAATCTTCTTTATTCCTTAATTCTGCAACCTGTGGAGATATGGAGTGCCACTGAGTGCATTTAGTGGCTCAGAAGAGATTTGTAGGTCCAAAATCCTCGGAATTTTCAGTTATTCACAAGGTATAATCCAATCCACATTCATCAGTTCACTGAAATACGCACTTAAGTTTAAAAGCATATGTCAATCCCATTGAAGTTAATATCTATGCAAATTACTAAATACTTCACTAAGCAGAAGTGTAGTCACTTGTGAAGTTCAATATATGCTTCAGTGATCTGAAGAACTTGTGCCCATTGAATTATTGGTTCTCACTGAAGATATACTGACATTAATTTAGATACTATTTTTGAACACTAATATCAAAACAATATCTTAATGCATGAGATACCACATGATAAAACTGTAGCTATAGTAATTCTGTTTTTTTAATGTATACTGTAATGTAAAAAAAATAGTATTTACGTCAGCATATGCTTTCTGAATTAATGGGTGTGAAATACAGGAGGCTGATGGTTTAGAAAAGAACATGCAACATGATTAAGATCATACATAGCTGATCAATCCACTCTACACCTTAAAATATTTGCCAGATCTCAAAATTCCTAGACTACTGATAAAAACTGGTTGCCTAACTCACTAGTATTCTTCGTGAATATTTAGCATCAGTACTCAAATCCACTCTCCAATCTCCAAGTTTTTTAAGGTCATGAATAAAGGAGGTTAAATTAATTTTTTACAACTGCAGCTCCCTGAGTGAGTACAATACCTGGAGTTTCCTCCTCTAGAGTTTTGCCAAAATATTTGACTTCTGCCTAGATTAATATTAGTTTAATATAATCAAAGAAGAGGGTTGCAAATACTTTAAGAAGATTATGTATAGTGTTTTAGTCATTTCAAGAACTTCTCTGGAGAATTATTATTGAGTGTCCCCTAACTAACACCAATTTAAACAGTGAAGGCTCTTCCGGGGTTTAAGAGAAGCAGCCAGAAACACTCCATAAGGCAAACGAGTGCTTGAAACAGTTTCCAATATCTTTCTGTTGTTCTGATTCAATAATATGAACACATTTTATTCATTTTCACAAAAAATATGAAAAAAAGTGAAGGGGACATTCTCTAAAACATCATAATGCCATGGAAACTATTATAAGACCCTTGAATATTTCTCAGGGCCTTTCTCAGTGCCTTTATTTACTGTTTGGATAGCTCCCATGCAGCTGGCTCCTGTTGACTGCCAGTGTTAGAAGCATTTACATGCCTCAGCATTTGATGGTGATGGGTCTAGGTGACTCAAAGCAAGGAGAGGTAGCCTACATCACAAAACCTATACTGAAAATTAGACATCTTACCTCAAACAACTGTTCATGGGACTTGATGCAACATAATTTGGTGTTTCATAATCTACACTGGATTTCCAGTTTTCCAAAACACAGCACCAGAAATCTATTTCTTTATGTCCTGATAAGTACTCTCCTCTAAGTGCTTCACTCATTGCTTGAAAACAGACAAACTGTCCTAAAATATTTCGCCCAGTCAGATGGATGAGTACTGCCCTTCCAAAAAAATTACCTCAACAGTTTCTTTGTAACATTTCTTTTGCAGGTCAGGGTTTGTGGCAGGGGAGAAGCAGCTCACTTCATGTGGACCCCCACCTTCATTAACCAAATACAGTGTAGTAGCTACAGAACCTCATAGTGTCTTTCTCCACTATATAAAATGTCTAGAGATTGAAGCTACTGAGATTGAGATGGTAGTTGGAATCACATCTAAAGCACTCAAAGCTCAGAAGGATTTCTTTTGTGCTTGGGAATGATGCAAGCTTTACATAAATACACCAGAAATACCTAGAGAGTAAAAATTTTGTTGTCTACTAGATATTGTTAAAGGACATGCAGGAGCTTTAGTTTATATCCAACACTAAGACAAAGATTCATATACCATAATCAATATGATGCAGCAATAAGTTTTTCTTAATGATGGTGTTCAGATAAATCTTGGGCAGAATTGTGATACACTGTTTTACTACAGTCCCCACTTCAAACCACTGCTAATGCTGAAATCAACATCTTCCATACAAAACACTGAGCAATCTCATGGAAAACAGCAGGACATCCTGCAGTGGTCAAAAAAAATTCCACAATCCTCTGCTGTAACTCTCATGGCTGGAATACATACAGCCTTCTAAAGCCTGCTGGCTTCTACACGCACAAAAGTTTCTCTTCATGTCTCAGAATAGAGCTCACAAATACAAAATTTATAACTACAGCTTAGCTATTGCATTGTTGTGACATGAATTAAATTATGGCAAGAAGCTGATATGGCACATTGCTTATCATAGCAATTTTTCAAGCCAAAGCATTTAGTCTGCAGTTTTACAGTCTCAAAAGTTATAGGCTTCCTTGTTATTCAAATGAGCTCATTCTTGCTTTAATAGACCTCAGAGAATATTAGTTAAGGACTGGAAATGATTTAGGCACTGAAGAGGATGATTCTGTCTTTCTCAACCTATGGTGCTTCTTACGAATTCAGCCAGAACCTCAATTTTGAATTATTACACTGTCAAAAAGCAATTAGAATGAAGTCATGATACCTGATGACCTTGCCACATGGTTCTAAATCAGTCAATCAATATTTGAAAAATAAAATTTGGCTTGTAAAGAGTGTTTAAAAGCTTAGAGGCAGTTGGCAGCAAAGCCATCTCTCTTAATTTAAATAAGCCTAGAGTGTAAGATGCATTTTCCCAATGTGGCATGGGAAATAGCAATGTGAGTCTTTCTAGTAAGTTCCATAATGAGATATACTAAAGAATAACTCATCTTTTTTTAATTTTACTCATATAATGGGTATTTCAGCATCTAATTTGTGAAGGGAGATATGAAATAGTGCTTCACATTACCTAATAAAGGTCACAAAACAAATAGCAGCAAAAGAAAACAACCCCCACCATGTACTGGATGTGGAACACATTGTTCATGAAATAGGAAAGTCTTTTAAATTAAACTGTCCTTGCATGTTCCATGCATGTACCTTTGCACACACATGTGCATACAACACTGCTCTTCCATTCATACCTGTGTTTGTCCAGTGCAGGTACATGTCCACTTCACCACAAAAAGCAATCACAGTGAAAGGGTTCACAGAACATGCTGCTCTTCCAAGAGAGGGAATGGTTTAGTTCACAGATTTAATGATGGGTAGATTACCAGACAAAAATCAGGACCACTGGATTAAACTTTTCCCAGACTTGAAAGCCATTATTGACCCATATAAGGTAAAACCATGGTCATACTTATGGGCTCAATGTGCACAAACCTGCTTAACTCAACCAGTCATTATTCCTCTCCTCTCATTGGAATTTTCAGCAAACTAGGACAAGAGGCAGTGCAATGAAGCTAATCTTTACCAAGCATTTGCACCTCCTGTATTTGGAGTATTTATTTCTAGTGATTTCTGGGCATTGTATGGACAGTAAGTGATCTCAGACAAAAATACAGTGTAAGAAAGGAAAGATTTATCAGGACAATTTTTTTTTGGCTAAGAAAAATGAAAAAACACAAATTGCTGAGCATCATAAAGTACATAGTATACAATGAGGATGGCATTAAGAACCAGAAATTTGCAGTATGCAGAAAGCATATTCAGAATCTGAAGAGAAAGACATATAATGCACTGATATGAAGGAGAATCATAAGAACCATAGTTTAAAACATTTATTCAAAATGAAAAAGGTTCCCATGGACTAGTTTTGGGTGATGTCTTCAAGGCAATGTCTTCAACAAGGAGTGAGTTAAAAACAACAAAAACTTTAGCTGAAATTACTTAAAGATGGCATATTGAAAAAAATTTCAGTGAGATAATAAAATTGTGTCCTATTTTAAGTAACTCTCAAATTTGCTGATAAACAGTAGACTACTTTTCCACCTTTTTTTTCCCTCCACGTTGGTGTGATTTCAGATTGTTTGTTGACTTTAATGTTGCTATTATTTATAAAACTGGAAGTATCAGAATCACAGCTACCTTGTTTTTCAAGGTTTTAGACTGTGCAGAGTAAAAGGAATATTTATCCCAAAAGCTTAGAGTCTAAGAACAGACAAAACAATAAAATGGAGGGATCAAAATATACATCATGCCCACAAAGGCTGACTTTATGGTCAGCCCATATAATTTTGCTGTCCTGGTTTGGTTCTTTAAAGGTAAATGATAAATTGCTTTACTGTCAGAAAGGATTTTGCTCACATCCAGAGAACCAATGAAAAAAAGGTATTTCCAATCACTTTCTTCCATTTTGTCTTGAAAATTCGTAGCTCATTAAAATATACACTTAGAAACAAAAAGATCCAAGCTCCTATTTTTACTTGATTTGGAACAGGAATCTAGAAGAAAGATACAGTGCACATCCTGGACTCACCTGAATCTCACCCATCACTTGATGGTGAGATCAGAGAGAGTTGTTGGGCTCCCTTACCCCACAGGGTCTGCTCTAACAGCAAGGAAAAAATGTCATTCTGGCTCTGATATAGGTATTATTTTGTCCAAAGTGGATGACCTTCAACCAGAGAGATTTTTGTATCCAGAAAACCAAAACTCATTCAGTCCAGAAATCTGCAGTTTAAAGTTGCAATATCCTTTTTGTTTTTTTATTGACTTATGGGATCAGAATTGAAACCTATCATATTTCAATCAATTTACCTAATTAATGGCATTTTAAAAGATCAAACATGCTGCAAAATAGAAAACACTGACTGATAAACAGATCAAGAAAAGGCATCCAAAATCAAGATTATTCCCTGAGGTACTACTGTCATTAGAAACCACCCTGACAGGCTGAAACACACAAGATTTTATATGAGGTCCAGAAAAAAAGAATTCAGAGATTCAAGTTCAGAAAATGCAATGACTGGTTTGCATACATATTTAGGAAAAAAAAGTCTCTCCAAAATCATTGCAGGAAAACGTGTTTGGAAAGTGTTTTTTCTGATCTAGCCTTATATTTAGATCACTGCTGTTTCTCTCTGAATATTCTATGTTTATTTTAGATTGCTAATTCAGAGTGAGACTGTTCTTATTTCTGCTTGTCATTCAGCAGAGACAAAATAGTGACTGCTATAGGAATGACAACATCTGAAAAAAGAAATTCTACTGGTAATAGCTAGTTCTAGCATTCCCAAGGGAGCTGAACATCCAGAAAGGATGGATCCAGAAGGATCCAGGCACTTAAATGTAGTTGCAGCAGTCTAAAAGTTGATGAGAATGCCCTCTCTTCCCTTGGTACAAAAAGTGTTTCTCCTTACAACATCTGCCAGAAGATTTAAGTTTCCTATTAGATGTCTGGATCTGAAAGGAATGAGATTCTGCTCCACTGAGATGAGCAGAAAGCCAGACTCCCAGGAGGGTGCCACACTCCCAACTTCTATGTTTGTTTTAAATCTGAACTCAATGGACCAAACTGATACAAGTTGCCCTATTAAGGATCTCCTGAAAAGGCAAAGAGTTTAATACATCTTTCAGCTGATGTCTATTTATAAGAACAGCCAAATCTTTTCCATGACCTTGACAACCCAAGTGAGCTCCAGCTGGATGCTGCCAAGTGGTGACCAGAGCACACTGAGGCAGTCCCAAAGCAACTGGGATAGGCAAGCTGTCATGGAAAAATGATCACAGTGCATTTGCCGCTGTCTTTGGAACTGCACTTTAGAGGAAAAAAAAACACAATGTTGAAAGATGGAAGGAGCCTCAGAAGTCAAGTAAGAAATGCTAAGAAGCTGAAGACATGATGCCTTTGTTAATGAACAAGAGATCCCAGAAATTAGAAGTGGCTGCCTTGTTTTTTACTGTTATTTTTGGCACTAGAAAAATAAAAGCCCTCTGTCCTTGGCTGTTTGGAAATCCATCCCAAGAGGGTAAGATCCTCTGAAAGAAACAAAGAGTGTTAGTCTGACTGCTGGATCTCAGGAATGAATCCAGGGTTTATGTCACTACCAAATGCCTTGCCGGAGGGAAGAAATAGCCAGCCACCTATGGAGAGAAACAGCATTGTGTCCCAGCAGGCTCCAATTACTGCCACTGACTTTTGTAGGCACTGGTTATATTGACATTGGGCTGGAAGAGTAGGTGGGTGGACCATGACTGATCTCTGGCTTGATGTCATCCTGTAGTTTGCTTCAAAGGCAATTCTAGCGGCAAAACAGTAAAAAATATGAGGAATGAAAAATTTCTACAATTAACTATTGCAAATTCTGTATTTTGACAAGAAATTAATTAAACCAGGATTTTATTGTAACAAAATCCTGATAACTTTTTAACACACTGTTTAGTACTACATTGGTACTTAGCAAGTTTTTTAGAATCATGACTAGAGAAACAGAAGCTCCTAGTTTTGTCTTTGCTTTGATCAAAGGGTTTTATGTTCATCTAGCTGTCTAAAAATACAATGTTTTCAACAATCCCTGCTTCCCAGGCTTCATCTTTTGAATTAATTTGGAGGTCTCATCTTTCATATTGTACTTGGGAAAAATCAGTAGTGTATGTAGAATGTAAATGTCTAAAAATAAATAAGTATTAGGAAAACTGGGACACAAACTTATGGAACTTCACAATTCAGCAATTTTAAAAGGCACTTCTTAACATATAATTTTGTGTTTCCTGTGTCCTGAATATATGATCCCTGAGGGATGGGTGACATTTTTGTACTAACACCAGTATAATGATTTTGCATGAAGCTTTTACATCCTAATTGAAAACAACAGTCAATAATATACTCTTCATCTACCAATGTCTCTGTAATTTAAGCACATATTCTTCAAAGGTATTGCTGAGAGCAAACATTAAGATCAAAGGTGAAAATGTTGTATAATGTATCTTTGGTCATATTCAAGTCTCTTTCAGGAAACCTGGTGAGGCAAATCAACCACAGACATGCTGCAGCAACTAATTTGATCAATTTACTTACATTTAATGAAGTTCTAAAGTACAGTTGTTGTTCCCTCTGCTACAAAAATAATGTCAAAACTTCAGGTTCAGGAACTTCTTTTGGGGGGATGTGGGTTTATAACAGAGCTGGTGGATTTATGTAATAACAGGTAAAGAATTGCAAGTGGTGTTTTTATGCAGAGGTTGATAGCTTGGTTGCTGTTCAGATGACCTTATTTTGAGAGCCCTTTAGTTGGAAACTGGACTTGTTCTCTACCAAAATTCAGGCTGCAATATAAGTAAGTACTTTTTTCAAAGGAAAAGAAATGATTAAAGGAACAACATGCTTACTGATATTATGTTGTTATTAACTTTGGCTACTCTCAAACACTGACCAAATACAAAAATGATTCAGAGTCAAGTCCATTGCTTTTGACCTTGTAATAAATAAAAGCTTTCCAAAAACCAAGCTAGACTAAAATATTAAATCCCGGCTCCAAAAGAGAAACCCGACTCATAACAAAACCATTCTATAAGCACAAATGTCCCTGAAATCCTTGGCTGAAGATGTACAACATGAACAATTCTCTGGCTCATGACTGTGGAAAAAACTGTTCTTTATTTAAAATGTTTGTCATCAATGTAAACCCATCTTTAATTATAATTAATGGAAGGGGCTTTATGTGCTGGAATAGCAACATGTTGCCAAGAGGACAGCTTGGCACACATTCCTGAATTACAGTGGAGATTGACCTTAATATGGAACAAAGAATAATGTGTAAAGCTGTCAAAGATACAATGAACTGAAGACAATACAGTAGCTATAGGTTAAAGTATTGACAGATGGGATGTATTCTATGAGTGACTTTTAGAAAGATATAGTTTTCCCCCTCTTTTAGTTCCTAATTTGTTTTTTTTTTAACTTGGGACAAAAGTCTTGTTTAGATTTGTAGTTAGTGCCATTTAATTTCTCAGGAATTGAACCACCAAAACGTTCACCTCAATCTTATCTTAACCAGCTTACAGTGGTATATTTGCACTTGCCAGGCTGCTTGTCCAGATGCTAAAAGACACTGACCAGCATAATAGTTCATCCTTAGAATTAAAATGCAGCCCAAATTAAGGCTCAGGCACAAAAATTATTTAAGATTCCCAGCTCAGCTATTGCCACTGTTTGCTTCTATGTTTTCTCATCCTTGATAGCAGCTATGCACCTAGATTATTCTGTGGCTCTCCTCACAGCTGGAGAGGAAGATAAAGAACTACTACTGTATAGCAAAGATTCCCTTTGGAGTCCTTTTACCAGCAGTGACCAGTGAGGAACTGCTCATTTTGCTCATTTTCCCTCTCATTTTGCCTGCAGTGCCATTGTGACTGCTCAGCCATGGAACCCTTCCCTTGGTCTGCTGAGTGCCAGTGTGTATCAGTTGATGCTAAACTTCAGTAACTTTGGCTTCAGCAAGGGTCCCAGCGGTTGGGCTGCAGCCCCTTTCATGATATTGAAAATGGAGCCTTTGCCTATCTGTAATATCTGAGATATTAGAGTCTCAGATCCTGACAATTGTGCAAGGGAACTGTGCACATCCGGGCAGGGTTGTAACGGCACTCTGGTTATCCATGTCAGCACAGAAACGTAACCGTGTCAGTCTTGATTTTGTGTTTATATATATTTCATGGAGCAGCATAATTTTTCTCATCAAATTTTATCTGTCAAAAGAGTGGGCAATTTACTTCAAGGCATTCCTTTAACCTCTTTTATCCACTCCAATTTTCATGGATTTCTACTGAAGACAGTATGAATGAGCTGCTTGTCTTTGCTTTTAGTATGAGGGAGGCACAAAGCATGCAAATGAACCCCAAACCATTCTGCTTCAAGGAATTATTCTCATTTTCAAAAATCCATCATATAAAGCTAAAATACCTTAGAAAATACAGCACCTTTCTTCATTATCCTTTGGGCACCAGAATACTCAGCAGAAGTATAAATTATCTTCTCACTGCATTTTTAGAGACTGAACAAACCAGAGCTTCACAGAACATTCATAAAAATGATCCCAAATACAGTCTGAACTGTTTTCCAGTCAAAAACCTGGTGAGATCCAATTGAAATGGTGGCTTCCTAGCAATTAAGAAAAATAAGGGTTGGATCTTAGAAAACACAAAAGCTGCTCTTGATTAAAACAAATTTCCCAAGGTCACTAGCAGTCAGTAGCTGACTGGAGAGCAGAAACTTGATACCATCTTCCTTTTTCACTCAGACATTTAACACTAAATGAACAAGCCTTTAAAAAATACAGCAGGAAACATAAATTTCATTGATAATTATCTTGCCAAATGTTTTTATAAATATGAATAAATAAAGATGCATGTAACTAAGTACAAATAAACATAAGGTTTATGGGCTCTTCATATAAACTTGTAACATATATTTCCCAGGGGACTTGCAGGATCACTTTTAAAACATCACAAATGATGTAGAATAAAAGCTACAGTACAAATCACTTGACTTAAAACTTTACTATAAATTGATGTGTGCATCTTGAGAGCTTTCACTAGTCCCTAATATGTGTTCAGCAGCTCACAAGCACACTCAGCAAGACTGGAGTAACACAAGCATTATAAGTGCTTGTGTAGGTGTCTATAAATGTGATTTCAAAAAGGGTTCTAGCTTTTTGGATGAGATGACTGCAACTGAAAAAAATCCCCAATACACAAGAACTTGCTTGAATGGATAAAGCATTGCTGGAATTTGCATTTTTACCTATAAGAAAGATACACGAGATGAACTGCTGTTGACTAAACTGTCTTTTTTTCTGCAAAGCAATGTTGCAATATGGGAATTTACTTTTAGCTGACTATATTGGTTCACAATATTGATTCTGTCACTCTTGATGATCCAAAGTTAAAGCTGTTGCCTATTCCATTCACAAAGATTTTGCTTTTTAAAAATTTTCTAAGATAACATGGAAATTTGTCTCAGTATTAGGGATATTTCAGCAGGGATGTTCTGAATTATTTTATCAACTTTAAGCATCTAAATCTAGACATTTTGTAGTTTAAAACCCCAGAATTTCCAAAAATATTATCTCCTGCTGTACCTGCAATGTTACATGACTCTCAGCTTACTTGCAGTGACTAAGATAAATGGAAAAAACCCCAAATCATGCTAGTCATGTAGAGATTTTACAAATTCAGTTGTCACAGAGAAATTAAACACAATACTATGAGGACTGCTGCAGATAACATTTAATCACCCTAAAGTGAAGCTGAGGATAAAGATGTCTCATCATTGACATTAACAGACCAAGCTGCCATGATGCTTCTAGACCTTCACAGACCTCTTAACATGGAATCAATCAACAAGCACAGAATTTCAGAATGCAGTCACAAAGAGCTTTCCAAACATTTCACAGTATCATTCCCAGGGAAATTTTGTGAAAGGGCAAAACAAAAATCTATAGACTATGAACACAAATGAAAATAATATTGTCAAAAAGAAAAAGATTATTAATTAATTTTAACCTTTGTATGAGAGGATTGCTTTGATTAATATATGCACATATAATTTCACTACAGTATTTTTTGATGTTATATGTTGATTCTTACAATGACATATACACCAGCCTGGAGATATTATTTCCTAAAACATTCCACATACTGAATGGTCTTTACACCACTTGCCAACCCTTTCACAAACTGCTAAGTGATCCTTGAAGACTCTTTAGCCTGCTTATTTTTCTTAATCATCATTGCATCTGTGAAGATACCATTTACCTAAAACTAATCAAAGATTTCATGGCACTTGAGTGACCATCTTTAAAAGAAAGATAAAAAGAGGTCTTCATGGCCTATGAGTAGAATTGCAGCAGCTTTTATCAGGCACAGAATGCCAACAAGGACAGGAAGTAATTTAACATTATGTCATAAGCCTGAAATTTTCTGTGTTCTCTTTTTTGAACTGCCTACTGATGAATCAAAGCATATGTTACAGTTTAAACTTTGGGGGTTTCTTTTTCTGTTTTTTTTTTTTTTTTTTTTTCTGCGCAGCTATTATTTCATGAATCATATGCTCCTTGGAATCACATTTTCATCAATACCTTTCTTACTCTTTCTAATCTTACAGGAACACATTTAGCTATGGCAGGTGACTCACTCCAAACAAGCATTTATGAAAATAAGAACAAGTGTACATATAACAAAAGCGGCTAAGTGCATAAAAGCTGCTATAAAGCCAGCCTCCTTTTGCCTATTCCATTTAATCTCTCATCAGCCTCTGAGACAAATTTAGTGTGCCAAGCGTGTATAAATATGAAGCAAACCAGAATATAATCAAATAAGGCTAGGCTGAACCCTAGTAGGAGATCACACTCAACAAAAGTTTATCTACTACAACCACTGACCTGCTACTCCAAGAACTTGGGATGAAAGTGAGCATAAAAACTACAAAGTCACCCAAGGATGTTCACCATTCTCTCTGTCAACTGCTAAAACAAGCTTGGTAGTTCTTGAAAATTAGTGATGCAGGTGTTTGGCAAAATTAATTCAACATTATTTTGAGGATAAGCACAACCTTCCTGTAATATCAGACAAGTGGCTTCAGCTGAAGTTCCAAGATTACTCTTTTGAATAGAAAAATGCCAACATTTTCCAATTTTCTTTCATTCAGGGTGGTCTTTCACAGCAACAAAAACCACAATGAGGGCAGAGGCAATTTTCTCCCCTCTTCTGGCCATTCAATTAGTGGCAAAAGATAAGTATTACAATAAGGAAGGAAAGCTGCTGACAGGCCTTAGAAAATTCTGTTTCACTGGCAAGGAATTTCTTCTCCCAACCTACCTTCTCTTGATTCTGGCAGAGTGGACAATCACATTCAAAGCAATACTGGCGCATCAGCTGCTTCTGGCGTTCCCTGGTAGGCACCAGTGATTCAACATAGCTGATGGTGAGCTGTATGCAGTACATTAAAAAAAAAAGAGTCAGTATATTTTACAAAAAATCCATATTCTGTGCATGTATTAGCAGAGACAACATTTTTTGTATATACCATTTTTCCCAGCATAAAATAAAATGCTAATAGATTCTAGAAGAATCTGATTCTAGAAGAAATTGACTGCTTCTATGGAAAGTGAGAAAAAGAGAAAAATAATTTCCATGGAAGAACACTTTTTCACATTTCAAGATCAATATTGTATGAAATTGTTAATTGCACCCAAAAATATCTACTATTTCAACTTTTGATCCTAATTTGGAAGAAAAATAAAAGAAAGGAGAGTAAGAAAAGGTAGCAAAGAAACTATGCATAAAGTATCTGAATTTCTTGTGCATGAAATTTCATTTTCTGTCTAGCTCCAGAGTTTAAGAGTGTATTTACCACTACTGTTATACAATATCCAACTATCTCCAATTTTTTGTCTCAGGGAAGCCCCGTACTTTCTTGCAAATATATGTTTGAACCTGGGGAGAATTCCTCTCATGCCATACCCATTTTCAGTGTATCTGTGACGTTTCCCTTGTGACCAAGGAAGCACAAAAGCATTGCAGTCTAAGTTGTTGAAACTACTGACAAGAAGATTTATTAAAATGATAAAAGAAAATTTGTGCCTAAATTTGTGCCATTTTTCAACTTCTTACACTGTACAGAGTGAATTCCAATAAGCTACAGAGAAGTCTGTAGTTTGTTCACTTTGATGCCTGCCAGAAAGAATTTTACAGGACTAACCATTTGTAGAGTTCTTGAAATGTTTAAAGTGCTTCACAGGCACAAACTAATGATAAGGAAAAGGATGTAACAAAAAAACCAGCTCAGTTCAGACCAGTATACAGTCACAAGTTATTCAGTGATTACACTATATGCCCAACACGCTTTGAAACACTCCAGAGGGGTCAGAGCTGAAAAAAAATCGGGTCACATTATTTCATCCTGAGCCTAGACACTTCAACTAATTGGGAGAATTTTCACATGGTTTTCAGTTAAATCATGAGAGTCCATTCAAAGAAATTACAGGAAAACCGGACCAATTTTGGTAATGACCATGAAATCCATTGTCAGAACCTGCATTTTTGCAAATTAGTGAGCTTTCTAATTGAATGAGTAATTAACAAGCAACTAAAACAATGCCTGCATTTTTTTTTTCATTTATTATTATGGTGTAATTTGACTGCATATTGAAGGAGAACTGCATTAAAAGAAGTCTACTGAGATGGCAAAGTCAAGCATTTAAAATAAATATGGCCTCATAATTGAAGATTAATAGTATAATTAATGAAATAGACAAATTGAAATTCCACAATTAATCAAAAGTTAGCAAGTGTGAGAACTTTGTTAGGTTTAGAATTCTAGATAATGTTGTTCTGTCCCAGCTTGTGCATGCCTGAGCCAAGAGAGGATTAGTTTCACCACTACTGGCTTACAGCACAACAGTCTGTACTAATATTTACATGGGAGCCTTAGGCTTCCCTCTGATCTTTCTGCAGTGAATCGATGGAAATTGTGCTGCTTATTTATTTTCCATCCTTTTCTTCCAAGCTTTGTCTCTTCTGCCCCATTATCTCCAATATCCCTCTTATTCTTTCTCTTCTCTACCCCTCAGCACGAGTATAATTTTCCTGTCTTATTCTCAACACCTGATTACCTAAACCTGTTTTCTAGCCATAAATTCTAGCTCCTTGCATAGCCACTTTTGGTAAAATGGGGTGATTTCTTCCTTGTGCTAGCCTCAGAACTGTCCTTTAGCCTTATCTTACACCTTTCCCCACTATTTCCACTTGCTTTCCCAAGTTAACAGTCCTTTTTGCCCTACTCTGACTTCTCAAACCTCTTCAGTGACCCCAACAACTTTGTCCTCACTTCTTTCCACAGCTGGTCCTAATCTGCATCCCCCTTGGTGTGGTAAGAAAGAGCTGTCTCCCTTCCTTCCCACAAAGCATTTTCCATCCAAGCTGCAGTCCTAACCTCATCCTTCAGACATTCAAAACCCAATTTCCCTCTCCCATCAAAAGCCTCC
Organism: Emberiza elegans; assembly: GCA_024865655.1. Taxonomy (NCBI): domain Eukaryota; kingdom Metazoa; phylum Chordata; class Aves; order Passeriformes; family Fringillidae; genus Emberiza; species Emberiza elegans. Next base: position 16,878,665 of record JALJVW010002597.1, on the reverse strand, counting down.
CAAATCTTCATGTCTCCTTGCAACTCACAAGTGTTTTCTGTCAAAATAATTTCCCACACTGGCTGTTCCCTTTCTCTTGTCCTCTGCATAAACATCTCTGGTTTTGACTCATGTCCTACTGGGCTTTAGGTTCAGGTAGCATCCAACAGCAAAAAGGATTTAACCAAGTTCAGACACAGTGCAAGACAGTAGGAATCTTCCGGCAAAAAAATAATGTGAGATTAGTCTACTCTTTGCCAAAATATTTAAGACAAAGGTTTAAGCCCCGTCATTACTAATGAAACCATCATCAGGCAGGGTTTAGATTTAATATTGCAAAATAAACGCAGAGCCAACACCAAAAATACCTCACCTATGCAGCCTACAGGCTTCACCCCTTTCTCTCTTTATAATTTTGGTTTCCTCCCCCACCCCCACCTTTTTTCATTAATGTTGCAGAAACCTTGGGGGTAGGAAGAAGTTTACAAAAAAACATTTCTTTTTCAGAGGTTGCCAAAGAGTTGTGGATATGAACAGTCACACATGCTCTGGATTAAAACATATGACTGGGCAGAATGAGGAGAAGAGGCTTCATCACATTTATCTCTCCTTTTAGCATTTTAACAACTTAGGGTCTCTCTTGCTCAAGTTCAAATTCCAAGCCCTGCCAGCAGAAATCCATAAGGGAAAAAATGTTTGCAGCTGGCAGATTGAGTGGCAAAATGTAACTAGAATATTTAGAAATATGATCTACCTAACAGTGACTGAGCCTATACTAATAATCTAACTGTTAAAAAACAAAATTTCTGTATTCAAGTCTCTCTTCTGTCCTTGCTTTAATTTTGGATCACTTCATTAGATGCAAGGCTCATTTAACTTGTACATATTTAGGAAATATGCCCATTTATCAAAGGTTGTCTTCATGGTATTTGCATGTGGGATGTATGCTACTAATTAAAACATTACTTAACTGACCAAAGCCTGCCTCTTTATTGCATCGTTTATAAAGAATGCAATAAATCTTTTCCCCCCAAACTGGAGAATATGTATTAAAAACATTTATGAAGGCAAGAAATTATTTAACAGCCATGTGACTTATTGACTCTAAAGATTCTTCCCTTAGAAATACAGCACTGTCTGAGCCCTCCTTCTTGCTCTGACACAGAAATTCTTTAATCATCCATGATTAAAGTGTTTAGTTTCTCATGTTCCTCATCTGCCAACTGAGGTAGACACAATTTTCCAGTACTGCCATGATGCAGTGGACTTAATTTATATGGGGTTTTGTTGTTGTTGGGTTTTTGTTTTTTGGTTTGTTTTGGTTTGGTTTTGTCTGGTTGGTTTTTGAGTTTTTTTGGTAACAGAATATAAGCCACAAAATTTCTAGACAGAAAGAAAATTCTGTAAAAAATTTAAAATCAAGTATTTCAATGCTAGCAGTGCCGGGGGTGGGGAAAGGGAATCTTCTTGGTTTTGCAATCATGGCTCTCAGAATCCTAGGGAGGGTTGTGTACAGAAATCTATTCCTGAGACAGAGTTACAGAAGTGCTTAACAGTCTGCACTCTTTCTGTTTTGGCATATAAGATCAAGAGGCCTTCTGCAGTGGTACAAAACCAGCAAAACTTCTAATTCAAGGAAAAATTTGTTTCTAAAAACTTAAATGGGAAAAAATGTAATGTGTCAAGCATACACAGATACAAAACTTCTCACAGAATTACAGTAACAAAAAAACTATAGAACTTGGTTGAAATCTATCATGAAAATAGATTTATTTGCTCATCATCTGAAATGATTATTTGTTTTCAGTATTTTAAAAAAATGTTGCTCTGTAAGGTACACTCAGTTATATGATATTCTGAAGAAAGATACAAATTTGTCTAACTGAACTCTGAAGCTGGTGAGAAGCAAAGAACCCATTTTGGAGCAGAACTTCACCTCAGCTAATCCATTCTGACCCCAGGAAGAGTAATTGATTTGAAGATATAAAACTTATGATTTGAGAGGAGGAGAAATCATCTCATGTCTGCCTGCAAAACACCAGGCAGACTCAGCAACTAACAAAAAGTCAATTGAAATTATAGCACACATCTTGATGCTTAATGTTTGAAGTGGTTACTTAAGGGTAGGGAAATGATGAAGACTTCTTAAGAGTAGCTGCTTGTCTTTTTGACAAAACTAGCTGATAGGCTACTTTCCCATTAAAGGAGCCCTCATGAACTCTAGATGAATAATTTTTACTTTTTTATAATCCTTCCCCATATCTTACCTTTCTTGGCAGCATTTAAATTTCATTGTTGCGAAGAGCTGCAAGTAAAGGAAATCTTTGTATGCTGTCAAATTAACATCATCTAAAGTTACAAAAACTGTAATAGTCAACATGACAGAGAAGTTGTGGAGGCTCCTTCCCTTGCAGAGTTCAAGGCTGGGTTGGATGGAGCTCTGAGCAACCTGGTCTAGTGAAAGGTGTCTCTGCCCACAGCAAGGGACCAGATGATCTCAGAGGTCCCTTCCAACTCTAAACGTTCTGTAATTCTGTAATTATCGTGAAGAGCAAAAAGGTGTCATAATTAGTTCTGAGATTCTGGAAGCAAAGTTCAGAATGCTGAGATGACCACAATGGCCAGTGATCTCAGCTCCCCATGTCTCTGCTTTCCCTGCAAATTTAGGGGGTCAACAACTCCTTGGTGTGAGTAAACTGCTGCAGTGTGCTCTGACAGAAAGCACTACAAATGTGCAAAAATACGTTCCTGTATGGATGGAATAATCCTCTTCTACTAATCTGAGCTTTGCTTGTACTTAGCTTCTTATTTCTGATAAATCTTAGTGCTTAATTTCTCTTAATTATTTTATAGAGGATCTCATTCTGTCTTGATATAGTATAAGTTTGAACAGGATAACAGAAAATTTCCAATTATTATAATTTTCTTGTTGCCTCATGATTTGAAATAATGTTCATCTTACCATCTCAGAGCGCCCAATTTATTCAGAAAACCCAATCAGTTTCCTCCCTAACATACATCTTCTCTCCCATTAGCTCAGATCATGACATCAGTAATATAAGTTAAAACTCAGCTCACAACAAATACAGTTTCACATACATATGTTGGTAAATTCAGTACTTGGCTATCACTTAAACTGAGCTCACCCTGCTGCAGGCAAGCAGAAAGGCAGTGTGGAATGTTGCATCAAAGTCATCATGCAGAACACAAAATGAAAATAGGTAGAAGTTGTTTGTAAGGAAAAGTAAATAGATACTGACAATAATATTGAACTGCTGATTTGTACATACCCTCAAAAAATTTTATTTCCCTTCCTCTTCCCATAACAGATCTAACCTATTACTGACTTTATAGCTTTACTTTGTCTCTTAAGCCCATTTTCTTCCTGGTAAGATGTTAAAATCTACTGTATTTCTAAATAAGCAACCCATCTGAGTGAACTGGGAAGCCAAGAGGAAGGTTATGGTCTATGTACAAATTAGAAGGAAGGTGTCTATAATAACATCTAAACAAGAATGCTGAACTGAAAAATGTCTATAATTAATAGCTCCACAAACATATATTGCATCCTGAAAGATTTCTCTTGGCAAAAGGATAAGCATGCAAAAACATTTCTGTTGGTTTTTAAGAATGTTTTGCTGAAAAACATATTCTACCACTTATTTAGATGGCCTAAAAAAATTTTCTACCATTTACTTACTTTGATGCCCTACTATCTTTGAGAAAGAATACATTAAAAAAGAAGAAATTTCAAAGGGAGGTAAATAAATACTGTGTCTAAATCAAAATAAGTATGGTCTTCATATTCACAGAGTTTTAAGAACAGGTGTGAATCATATTTACATTACGTTATGATTTTGAAATGACCAACAGCTAGGACTGTTTAGGTCATTAATGCATCTGAAATTACACATATGCATATGAAATTATATATATTACACTTTTCTTTCCCAGTCTTATTAAGCAAATTCATTCTGCACTACTGCAAAGACTTTTTTTTTGATTTCTAGCCACAAATGCTTATTTTCAAATTAATACAAGTGCTGTTGTAAAAATAAAGTGGAGAATACCTTAGACCAAATCACAAGTCTTTTGAAAAGGATATTTTGAAGTCCTTCCTAGTGAAATGGACAAGCAAACGAACCTTGTTTTGCTGCTTTCACTGTCAATGAAAGGTTTACTACAACTACATGGTTGCCGCCTGACAAATGTTATCGTTGCAATGACTTAAGGAACACTGCATTCCACTCAGAAATACTGTAAGTGTTCCCATCAGGGTAAAGACACTCAAATACAAACAAAATGAAGTGCCTAGAGGAGGAAAGGAGGAACAGGAATTTATCAAGACTGCTAGTGATTTATGAGAAGTAATGATTACGGGGCCCAGGCAGTGTGAAGAGATGATTCTATTTATCATTTTCCTCCTGATAGCTATGTGCTAGAAAGTGGCATCAATATATCATCAAAATATTAAGCTGGTGGCCCAGCAGTCTGGAATTTATTTAGGGAGATGTCATTGTTGCAGGTGTCTGTGATGGAAGGAGGACAAGTTAATTACCTCTTCACCAATCTGGATCTCTCGGACAGAGTGAAGTAAAAGCTGGTATCCTTCAAAAACGATCACGCAGTTTGGGTCACAGCTGTGGTTCAGTAAAGACATGCTGTGAGGGGTGAAAGAAAGAAAAAAAACTTATCAGAGGAGTCTCCACTGCCATTTCCCTTTAATAATTTGAAAGCAGCTAACATGATTACATCTGAAGTACCAAGCAATTAAGTCACGAAACAAATAAATTCCCTGCTAAATCAGCTGCTCCTGGTTAGGAGAGGAAAATGAATGCTTCGAAGATTTATATTCACTGGTAATGGAAGCTGTGCCGGGATCTCTTCAAATGTTTCTGCCTTTTGTGTATTCAGGGCAGGACGAAGGCAATGGCCTCCCAGTGCCTCTCTGGGAGCCCTGATTCAGGGGACTGGGCAAGGGGGGAACAAGGTGACCTTGTTACCTTGACAGTACCTCCCTTGGCAAGAGGGACCGAGTTCTATTTCTGCTGCATCTGCTCAGTTTCAGGGCACTAACCTTATTGATTACCTGACTGTCACTGCAAGCACAGCTCAAAGGGGCCAGCAATCAACATGTATTTCCTATCAGGAGAAAATGGAGTACACTATGCCCCAAAGCCAAAGAAGTTGGTGTAGAGAGTTGAAAGAAGAAGCATGGCCATTGTCTCTGTTTTCATGCATATTTTGGCGCAGCCTCTGTTCTTGTGGCATGACAGTTGGGGCAGAACAGCTCCTTAGGGAGCTGCTGGCACCCTCAAGAGACACAAACGCTGCACAAGTGCACCCTTCCCTCTCTCTGAAGGACCCTGCTAGCAAAGCCTGCTTTATACTTCTGAATCACGAGTTTCCTTAGCTGAGAAACAACTGACTTTGCCAGGCAAACGCTTGTGCCGTAGCAGAAATGGGGTTGATGTTTTTTTCCCTATGGGAATGACCCATTGAAAGAATAATTCTGTCATTATCAGGCTGGAAGAAGAATTTTTGGCTTATCCAGCTCCTAGCTGCATTTATATTCTGTCCTTGTCTGATTCAGCTACTGAAAATCCCAACTGATGGTGGTAAAATAGAGGATGTTGCCAAGGACCAGAGCCCTGCACCAAACCATGTTTATTTAGTTTTTTGACTCTTACAGGAGGTATCAACAGGCGTCTGACTCTTTTGGTATTCCTTCTGGCCTAATAAAATATCTGTGGTTAATCTCCTCAAGAACCCACTGGGAGAGTATCCATTACACTTATTGTGAGATCACTGGGCACACTCTCAAAGCTGCTCACAATGTGATGCACAGCAGGACCATAGGACTTTAACTATTTCAAAATATTTTGTGACACTGAAGCTATCAAGCCATACAACAGTATACAACCTCTTAATAAGGCTTAATAAAGAACTTGTAATTAAATCTCGTCTCATGGAGACACTAGTGGGTTTGATGACAATTTCCTCTGGAAGAATATGAACTCATCTGGGAGGACATTTGGCCAGGACTTGTAAACCACAGATTTAAAGTTCTCAATTTTTCCAGCTGTTTTGCTATAACAAAACTCAAACTGCTCTGAAGTGACCTGGAAAAGAGTCTCTGGCATCCCTTGGCAGTGCATCATCATTGAACATAGACAGATACTTTCTTCACAGTTAAGGGCTTTTTTTTTCAAGCAAGCATTTCCCTAATAACAATGCTCAAAAATAATATTTCATTTTTCTTAATTATTGTTTTTATTCCATTATGAAATCAAATTACTGTTTTGCACTCTTCATGACACTAATTCCCATGTCCTCCTAACTACCTTTTCCTCATCTTTACTACAAGGCAGACCTAAAGATATTAAGTGTCCTTAGTTAAATCTTACATATGACATTAGAAGGAAAAGAAAAAGAAGTGACAGGCCAACTGAGGTACTGTCAAACATAATTCAACCATGCATTAACAAAAAAAATTAGATGGTACATACTTTTAAACTACATACAAATTTTCCATATTTATGATTACAGGTTACTAATTCAAGGAAGATAAAACCTTCATTGGTACATACTTCTTTCCCAATACAAATAAGAAACAACAATAAGAAATTGAAATAGTAGCATCTATCTCTTAAAAGACTTATCTTTTCACCTTACTTGTTTCTTTGTTATGGTAATTTACTTATAAATATATCAATCTTTTTCTTTTAGTTACTCATTCTGAAGGCTCTCAGCTGCAAAATACCTGCATTCTAAAGCATCATTGAACAGGTTTCCCTTACTAGTCCCAGTTGCACATTCTTGATGTCAGCATTTATTCTTACTTAGAAAAGACTACCACCTCCATAAAAATAAAATATAAAGATACATACCATTTAAACTGTTTTAATGCTGTAATAAGGACTATTAAGAATGTTTTCAACTAGATTGTATTTTTTTACTCTTCTTTAATTTATTTCCATTTCCCAGTTTCTCATTTAGACATGTTACCTGCTGCTTTGATGGTCCTTACAGCTACCTCGGAAAAAAAGGAGAAAAAAATGACATAGATTTTGTCTGTGAATGAAACAGTGTCCACAGTACCTGGGATAGAGGCCAACACCAACATCCTGCATCTCTCCATTACTGATGGTGAAACAGTTACAGGTCACCTGTAAAAACAAGGGAAAAAAATCCAGGATTACCAGAATCATTTGGAAACCCCACACTCAAGTGAAAAAAAAAACCTTCCAAAATAAAACGAAGGGGCAAATGGTAATTAGATGGGAAACATTCAAGCCCAACACTAGTGCTCTTTCATTTTAGAGCAATCACATCTGGGACACACTCTCCTGTAAAACTGCTGTCAATTAACAGCAGAAATATTAGTATCCTGAAAAAAAATGTGGGGTTAAACACATGCAGGGGCCCTACTTTCCTGAAGCAGAAGGAAAAGAAGAAGAAAGAAAGCCACCCAACACAAAGCCTGGGAAGCTCAGCCCAGGAACAACCTAGCAGAGGATAGTGACTGCCGGTGAAAAGAGTGGCTGTTTTCCATGCAGGAATTCTGCTGATACCAGGCTCTCACAGCGCCTCTTAATGAGTAGCAGTGGAACCCAAAGAATATACATATACATATATATATGGGGACTGTTTAGAAGTAAATAGCAGCCTCAGTTGTGGCAACCTGATATGGACACAAATAAATGCAAAATCTTTCACATTATGGGTATTTTGGTTTGCATGTAGAAGGACTGATGACAAAGCATGTTCAAATTGCCATCCAAGGGAAATACACCCTTTCCTTTAATTTAAAATATTCACATTGTAAATGTATTCTTCCTTCATATAATCATACAATATTAAAGTGGTTTTAGAAAATAATGGGGGAGAATGGAAGATTCCTGTAAGCAGATTTAGTCCTACCCCAAACTGTCACACTGAGCCTTTTTGGTGTAAAGATATATCAACACTTAGTAAATGATTAACAAGTACAACTCTCACGTGCTTAAATGAAAAGAAAAACAGAATTCAATTGTGGATGTATTTTTTAAGTATTTGATTTTTGGGGAAGAGCTGGTTTTGGTGGTTTTTTACATTCATTTTTTAGATATGTTGATCAGTTATCATTGATGTATTAATATCTTCTTTAGAAAAATACTGCATATATAAGAAAAGTCCTAGGTCTCTTCTGCATAGCATTGGATTATTAATATCATTCATTATCATTAGGACAGAAAATGAGTTAAGAGTAGGTTTTGGCAGACATGGAAATGAGATTTGAAAGTTGCAGTTTTATTCACAGAGTAATTGTCCAGAACAGTAAATGCACACCTATGTTTTAAAGAGTTATGCTGAACAATTTAATTGTATAAATTATCCTATAAATTGACAAATTATTATTTATGAGACCATTAACCATAAAGTGAAAATGAAATCCTCTTTCAAAATTTCTCATAAATTACGACAGCAACATTAATTTAAATAAATGTACATGCAGTAGGGCAAGTGTTTTTGTAAACCGTTAAACAATACTTTGATTAGTCCATTATTTATGTAACCCTTTCAAATGTTCCCTATCAATTACCAAAATCATACATCTTAGTTATTTCTTTCCTGTTGACATTGGGTGTAAAGTGTCAGACAACTTCTGAGCAAAGATTTGTCCATTTCAGGTGGCAATTATCCTGGTTCTAAAAATATTGACTTGATTTTGGTATTTATTGAAAAAATAATGCCTTCCAGGTAAAATAGAAAGAAAGCCAGCTTTTGTGAGCCTTAGCTCTAACAGATCATAAAGTAGCAGAGGTCAAGCATGTCCTAGAAACAAATGAACTCCTCTTTCTCGCAAATCTCTTATTATTACCATAACATATTTATATTAATATTGAATTTTGATCACCATAGAGTTATAGAGACTGTTTCATCATTTTCTATTAAATGATTATATGTTATATTATTTCTATTATATATTATGTTATGTGAAAAGATTTACACACAGAAGTCACAATAGTTTCACTTCTTCCTTTTTGAAACATGCATCAGTTTTTTATACCAGGATACCTTCAAAGAAAAATTTGAGATTAATGAATAAGCTGAGATTCAGACAAGAAGAGCTATATTTAATAGCAGTTCACGGTGAGGCACTTTTAAACCTCTCTCAGATATTTTCACAGTATACAGGTGCATCTCAATATCCAGTGAGGCAGTGAAATGCCATCTAGTTTCTAATTATTTACAGTTTCAAATATAATACTGGGAATCCAAAGTACACAGGGCCAAATCTAAAAAGGCATTTAATACACAAACACAGGCAGAAGCCTAAGTGCTCCCATGAGTTCTGAGCTGTATGATTCAGTGCACAATCCTGCCAGAGGCAGAGGATCTGTCAGGTGCTCTGAGGTTTGTTTAACCTCTGAGAACACAATCTTTCCCCCTTTTAAGCTCAGGAATGGAAAAAAACAACAGCAATACACAAATAATGTGTACTGCAGATAGCAACCCTAGTCATGGCTGCTTTCTGTGCTCAACAAGTGGAGAGAGAGAAACTGAGATTAGGGTGGAGAGAGGAGGAAGATCTCACCATTTAGTGTGAGAAATTCCGATGTAATGACAATCCTCCATAGACAGCTAGCAGCCTACAATGATATAAAATATGAAATATTCATAGGCTGTTACTATATGGTTGGCTTTCTGTTCTCTTTTAGATTTGTTACAAAGTTTCTAAAAAATCTACCTAATCACTTCAACATTTCTATTTATATAAAAACTTCTAGGATGTTTTAAGTTTGACTTAAAGATCTGTTCTATCAAGGGGAGTTACAAGATTTCAAAACAAGAATTGGTGCTGTAGATCAGAACTTCCAAGGAACAAAATGAAGAGGGCTTTTTTTTAGATAACACCCAAAGAAAAGTCAGTTTGTCTAGCCTCCCAAATTTCACAGATGTAGCTCAAATAACAGCCAAATCTGGAGCATCCAACGTGTCTGCAGGAGAGCATGAGTAAGCTACTCGTTCCTGAGGCAATTGTTTACAGATCAAAGCCTACTGGGACTGGAAGTTAACTAACTCTGTTTCTAGGGCAAAAAAACCCAACACATAAACCCAAGGCAAAACAAACATTTTCTCATGCATCACAGCATTTCTTTCAAGTTTCATTGTTATTTTGTGCTATCTTTTTTTCTGCCTTAACCGATCCACTTTATTCCTTATACTACAACCAGGTTCTGATTCTATGTGATTAAAAATAAGAAAAATAAACAAATCTTGGCAACTGATTGCTTCAATAAGTGTTCTTCCATACAATGGTATGTCCCTTGTTGTTTTAAATACTGCAGTATTAATTATCTCAGTAATTTAATTTGTGTTTGTCCCTTCTGAATCCTTTAAAAATTCTTCTCTATCCAGCTACAAAGCACTAAGACAGCATATCCACATACAGAAACAGGACCAAGTACTCACAAAGTTTGTTATACCCACAAATAAAAAAAAAAATTGCCATGTATTTCACAACTTCAAAGTGCAAAGACAAATTCCTTGCTATTTCTTAAATTTCTGAAAAAACATTTCTCCCAGCATGAGAACCAAGGCAAAATTCTCAGGGGGGAGTCACAAACTTTTCAAGCCTCTAAAATGCAAAACTTTGAAATATTCTAGAGTGATCAAGGTTAAACATCATAGCCTGTTTGGCCACAGAGCTCTAGTCTATAAACTTCACAGTTTATAGAATCACTTCTAAGTGTTTGAGTTGCCTCCATGGCAATAAATCCTGCAAGTTTATTTAAAAGGAGGTGCTATTTAAAACAACCAACAATATTATATAAACTGACTGAATTAAATAAAAATATTTGTTCTTTTGAGGCTGCACATATTTTAGAGAAGTACCCTGTACCCAGAAAGGTAACACAAGTAGAAGACATAATCTCTCCTAGACTGGTAAACACACAATGAGCAAACCAACTTTACTGACTGGCCAATACTCTCAGGCATACCTTATCACCAAACAGAAATTATTGCAACCTGTTACATTTGATTTTCTCTCTAAGTGATTACTGAAAACTCTGTAAATTTACCCAGTAAAGAGGCCACTGTTCTCAAGATGACTAAAGCTACTGTCTGAGAAATCTCTGTCAGTACCAGACTCACAATTGAGAGGACAGTCATGATTTATTTTGGTGTTTGCATTTGACAGAGGCTTCAGTTTTGCAACATAACGAGCTGAATTTGCTCTCAGTTCAGACCTCATTCCTACAGCTTTATACTGAGGATTTGCCTTTGGGTTAAATAAAGCAGAGTTAGACTTGACAGCAGGACATTCCAGATTTGGAATTTCAGACACTCAGACAATGAAACACATCAATAAGGGTGTAAGGGAAAGAAAACAAATCATTATTGGCTAACACTTGCTGCACTGATCAAATTACAAACACCAGGGCTAATAATCAATCATTTTGTCTCCACGTGCTCCTGTTACTGCAACACAGTGAGGCAGCTCTTCTAACACATGTAAGAAACGCTCCCAAGGACTTCCAAAGGGTATATTGCACTGATAGGGTCAATACAATTTCCAGCTCTGATATTCAATGACTCCAGCCGTCTCTAAATGGTGTGTCACAGTTGGTGTACTCTAATCCACCACGAGGAAGAAAGCCATAATGAACCCTTTTCCCCTAATTTATTAATCCAATGTAATGTAAATTAAAAATAGATATTAAAAAAAGCCCTTTCATGGATTATTAAGTTTCTCATTCACACCGAAGCTGCCTGGGTATCACTGGTCATGGCCAACTATTTAACAAAAGACACTGCAATGAGTTCTCACGTTTAATAGACTTCTCAAGAGACTCGAACATTTTTCCAGGAAGAAGGGGTGAGCAGTAAACGCTATGTGAGGGGTACATTACCATGAATGACCAAGGCATATCCCAGAGAGCTTCTAGAACCACCACCACACTTCTGCACTGATAGCTCTTTCCCACTGGAAGATGAACAGATAACAGGCACAGATGGTTCTCAAATGTGCTAATGACTTCATTTGGCACACAGAGCACTAGAGCAACAGTGCTAAACTGTAATGCACAGTGTGCCACAGCAGTGACAGGCCTGTCAAGCCCCTGTTTTAAGTGTACAACACTCAACTTCTTGTGCCTACAGTCCAGGACATGCAGGCTTTCTACTCAGATAGAGCTTCTCACTCTGAAATGGCAGCTCTGTCCGTGGTGGGAAGGCATCTGCTACCTGAACACTGTGCTGAAAGGAGCTCTGTAATGAGGCACATTTGAAAACTACACCTTTGTGCCTCACAGGTTTTTGCCATATCAGGAACTTAAAATCCAATTCTGCATTGCATTCAACTCAGACACGCTTCCTGGCTTCTGTGAGGGCCACAGAAACAAAATGAGATGAAAGAGATATCAGAAAGAGGAAAATAGGTGAAGAGGAAAAAAGAAGCATCTTCAACGTTTTGACAGAATCACAGAAGAAACTGATCTGGAAGTGACCCACAAGGATCATTGACTCCAATGCTCCTTGTGAGTCATTGGAGTCCAACTCCCACCCAAAAATTACACCAATGGGCCCAAGAGTATTGTCCAAATGCTTCCAGACAGAAACCAAAACATATTAGAAGAACTTAGGGAAAGTTTTCTTTTTTAGATTTTTCAGACTAAGTAAAGGCCACAAGTGGTTAACTGTTTATGATATTTGCTCAGAAGCCAAAGTATGCTGCAAAACCATGAAATTTGAAAAGTTTGTTTCACACCTTGACTGAATTCACAAGTATTTAATTTTACTTCAAAGACTTCCTATTAATCTCCTGTGCCAAGGCATCAACATTTTGGCTGAATTAAAGACTACCATTACTTCAGAGCTAGTTACACCAAAGATACGCATTTCCAATTCCTTTCTTAGTTCTTCATCTTAAGCCATTGGACATCTTTCTTCACATCAACTAACAGTATTTCAGGCCTTTTTTGCTATCCTAGCACATGAAGTTTTCTGATGAGTGCGCAGAAGACAGGTATCCCTTGCAGATAGGCTGTCACCACTTACAAGACAGGAGACCAGAAATTTGCCCTGACATTAACAGATAATTTAGTGCAAGTGTGCTTCAGGCATCCCTTTATAGTACTCAGCTAAGTGGTGCAATTTTGATTGAAATGGAACGAAAATAGGTCATGGTAAATTACCTCCTCTCCCCTTAATCCCACACATACTTCTCCAATCTTTCAAATAAAATATTTAGTTATGCAGCTAAATATATTTGATTACTAAGAATTTCAAAGCCATCATTACTGGGACAAATGTTATGTTTGCTATGAGAACCTTTTTCTTTTTAAATGCATGTGCAACATGTAATTAAAAACCTGGAATTGAAAAGGTAAGCTTGAAATATGCAAAATTATTGTTAGTGCAAAACAAAATATCCTGAATTTTTGCAGGACTCCCATTAAAGTTTTGTGCAACCCGTTTTAGCCTTTTCACAAATTTTCCTCTGACAACAGTCAGCAAAACTCATGGTCCCCTTGGTGAAATTTTAGCTTTTAGCCAGCTCTGTGAATGTTATTCCTGCTTTTTGGAACAGAACTGAAATGCATCTATTTTGGGAGTAGAACAGAAGAATGGGAGCTGCAAAGCCACTAATGGATCATATTACGGTATGCTTGCAGCATTTAGCATTATTAATTGCAGTGGAGTAGGAGCATGACATCCTTCTCTTCATCCTCATTTTCCTACTGGTAACTCCACTCCCGTGAAATGGGGAAGAGTTATTAACTTGATTTCAACAGCCACTGCATGTCCACTTATTGAAAACACACTGCTTGTTTATGAATGGGATCAAACTTCATGGGCATCCCGGAGTCATTAACTGACATTGTGTTTGTCTTGCCTATTCTGTTACAGATAGATGTTTAAATTCTTTGTAATGGTACATTAAAAAAAAAAAGAAGTTAGACTTACTATGAATTATTAGGGAGAGATTCAGCTACAGATGCTTGTATGGAAATTACATGGGCAAAATCAAAACCTTAATGAATTACTCTTACATAACTTCAGCTAATAATGTGGATGGAACAAAGCAGCACGTGCCACCATTATCCAGGTGATTTCCGAAGACAGAACTATTAGGCAGTTCAAGATAGGTCAGAGAAATTCTAACCTAAATATTTCAGTGTTTGATTATGTTTTATGACAGAGGCAATACACTTGTTATTCCTTTTGGAAGTGCTTACTGAGCTGGACCTTCAAGTATATTTAACTTTTGAAGTTCATCAACCAATAAGTCTTTGGATTTGGTCTATTTGGCTTAGTGGAATGTTTGCCTCTTCTCTTAACTATGGTGCAACAATATCTTTTCTGCTGATGGCAAGGGATAGGGAATGAGGGGGACTATAAAAATCTGGAGAAAACTTTTTTCCTGCCATTGCTTTAAAATTGTTTCCACTAGGAAATTTCTGAAAGCACAAAAGCTGAGAATGTTTGAAAGAAATTTCAAAAACTGTACAAAAAAAGGAAACATCTCTTCCAAAAGGTAATGGCCTGAAATGAGTACTTTTAAATCTTAAAAACTTAAACAAATGTAAATAAATGTCTTGATTTTGAAGTTTCTTCTGAAACTGGCAACAAAACCCATTTGACTTGATTAATTTAGAAACATGGAAAACATTTTTTATGAAAAAACATTTTTTTTCAAAATTTTTTTATATGCAGCATGTGGTTTTTGAACCAGCACCAGTCTCACTTTGCTACTTGACTTCCAATCTAAACCAGAGGTGACTGTGGAGTTTTAGGACTGAACCTAAGACTTTTTTTGGTGAAAAGAATTACATGGCAACTCCATATGGAAGCACACAACACTGACAGCCTGCCTGTGTCCATGATCACTGACAAGCCAGGCTAGCCCAAGCCTGCTCTGTTTTGCATTAACCAAACAAAATTTCAGGCTCTTATAATGTTTGTGCATTGAGGCCCAAAAGAAAACTGATATCAATGCCAGTTCCTTCCATTTTTCTTACATTTCTTCTCTATAGATAAGCTACTATTGTTTGTCTTTTGACATGCAGTTTTATCAAAGGGAATAACTATTGTTCTTTTTCTCATATCAATGAAGCAAAAAAAAAAGTTTTAAGTTAGATTTGTTTATTTTCCAACCTATTCCTATAATTCAAACTGGGTGACATTATTAGTTCTACAAATCAATGCATCAGACTTGCCCTTTTCTAAATTCATCACTTTTAGTGATATAACCCCCTTTCTTCCCATGAAAGACATTAGGAAATCAGTAAGACAATAGGAATCATATACTGTTCTTCCAGATAGTTGGCAGTCAAAAATCTTCTGAGAGCAGCTAATTTAAGTTATGTGTAAAACCATGATTTGATAAATACATGTGCTCTTCGTAAAGTGTCAACAAAGAATATCCTAAATAAACTGTTCTCCTTTGAAAGTTTTTGAACATTTGGTTAGCATATGCCTGCAGAATGCATTTTTTCCCACTCAGACCTTCCTTCCACACGCAGTGTATGAAGAATGCTGCCAGATACAATGACTGATGCTACTGTGTCATAGCAGGTGACGTGTCTGAGGCAGGCTAGGCTTGCCCAGGAACAGCAAAAAGGAGTGGAGTACCACCAGTATTTATCCAATATATCAAGTCCAGGAGGCAATTAGAACTTTAACAGGAAAAAATAAAACTGTGAAACAAAATCTCACTCTGTATTCAATTCTGAAAGACTGGAATACCTAGCTGATTGCCTTAATGAGAGGTCTTTTGGGGGAAAAGAGTGGTGGCCTATTGAAGGCACTGAAGAGATTGTTTAACCCAGACCACAGTTGAAGATCTCTTCCTGACTGAAAGGAAAACTGTGCTCGACACATGTGCACTGGCACTGAAGGGTGAATATGCCTGCATCAGAAAATAGCAGGATATGTAAGCCAGAATAACTAAGATGAACTCAGTGTAAGTACAAAGCAGAACAGTATTTAATTTAAAGATGTGATGTGATGCACAGAACAAAGTAAAGCTAAAGCAGTACATTTAAGGCCTGTATAACTCAAGCACTCTGTATTCAATGAGTTCTTGGATTTCTATAGTGTGTGCATTCTTAATATCTCCGATCAACTCCCCAAGGGTTTCCAGCCAGCGTTTCTTTTATATCTCTCTATTTTGGGGCCATTTTTTTCAAACAATGCAATGATCAGGAAACAGTTTATATAAATCAGCTTTTGGAATTTCATAACACTGGCCATCTCTCAACATAGCACATACATGTCCAGTTACAGTGAGGTACAGCTTTTGTGCTGATGCTGCTCATTTTCTCATTCCCCCAGTTCTAGTCCAACATTCTTGGACAATCTTATTTGGTGACAAACCATAGTCAGTCAATGACATCTAACAATACTAAAGACGATTTGCTAGCATTTTATGCTATATTTGAAATGAGGTAAATCTAAAAAACCCCAATCCTGCTCTGTGGTCTTGGTCTCATGTGGACCACAGGGTGCATGTGGCACCTAGGACCTAAATCAGAACATTGCAGAGCTGCATTTCTCAGGCCAGGACAAGGGATTTTGCTTGAAAGGCTCTGGATGCTACAACCTGCTCCAATCAGAAATGACTGAATAGTTCGTACCAAGTTACAGGAAACCCCTTTCACATTTTGCTTGGATTCCTTTTTTACTTTTGAAGGTGTTAGTAGAAAACAACTGCTGTTTATGTCAAGAGAAGGAACCATGTACATATATTGGGGTGGTTACATAGGAACAAGGCTTTCAGAACCCACGACGCCTGTACTCCATAAACCAACACCCAGAAACACCACTCCATCCATCAGGATTCCTTAGCAGAAGGCCATTACCTCAAGAAAATTCCCAGCATATTGTTCTACCTGCAACTGAATAGAAGTTATTTTCCTTTGAAACAGTGTTTTTCTTTACTGTACCGGATTAGATGTAGCCATTATGTGATTTTCTGCATTGTTAATATACACTATTTCTATTTAGGAAAAAAAACACACAATACTTGGAGGCAGCATTAAGCACCACCTCCATTTGAGCAAGAGCCACAGAGAAAATGTAACAATTTAGTCTAAATTAAGCTCAAACAGAGAACTCTGAGTCAAAGAACATCTAGCAATAAGTTGATAAAAGCGCTGTAAACCAGCTAGATATAAAGTAGCACAGCTAGAATCATAGCTTGCAGAAAAAGTCATGAACAAGCTGAACTTCTATGTATTCTTTTTACTTAATGAACTCTCTCAGGGTATACAGACTGTAAATTGGTGAGAAAATGGTCAAATAATTGCATTATTTGATCTTTTCACTTGTAACAGGGAAAAAAAAGTATTTAATTTTAAAAAGTCTCTACCAGATATCTTGGAAATAAAGGAAGGTTATACAAACACTACACTGAGCTCACAGTTCAAATGCTTGTGGGTAGCTAACTAAAGTTCACAGACCTGTATGTAATTGCTGTCTACAGGAAATACTTGTGTTAGCAAAAGAATTTTCTCCCTACTCCTTCACCTTTGCCCTTCCACAAACTCAGCAGCAAAGAAACCTCCTAAGAGCATTTCTGTGATGAACACAGAAATAGGCTTTCTCCACCCCTACAAGATGAACTAAATCTTACAGTTAGGAACAGCATCTTTCAACTTCCCAGAAACATGCTTTTAGCAACTATTAATTGATAAAGGATATACTTTTATACAAATAAGCTTGAAATAAAATAATCTGCTCCCTGTTCATTCATCTTAGTCTAAATTTCCCAGGGTTTTTTTTTTTTTAAGCTTGCAACAAGAATAAGAGCATAATATTTACACTTATTTTAATGAGTTACACAAAACAGCAATCAGGTAGGAAGAAAGTTCATGAATTGAACTTTAAATAAAATTTCTCTGAGCTCTGAAATAGGGTGACCGAATTCCACCTGGTTAAAATTCTGTAAAATTCAGACAAAACAAATCACTGACAGTCTGCAAACTGATTTGCTTAATTCCTAACATAAGCCCTTCACTACAAATGTCC
Organism: Emberiza elegans; assembly: GCA_024865655.1. NCBI lineage: Eukaryota > Metazoa > Chordata > Aves > Passeriformes > Fringillidae > Emberiza > Emberiza elegans. Next base: position 16,860,665 of record JALJVW010002597.1, on the reverse strand, counting down.
CATGTTAACATTAAATAACAAAACAAAAATCCATTTTTTTTAAAACCAAGACAGTATTTGTGATATCATTAGATAGCCTGAATAGGGTAACTGGGAAGTTGAGCAAACATTTTTAAAAATAACATTTCAATTTTTTTCCCTTAGCTTGAGATACCTTGAAAGACACAGAAACTTTACATTTATCAAAAATGGTTGTGTTTTCCCAGGACTCAAATATATGTATCAAAATGATATATTGCCATTTACAAAGTGCCATTTACTGCCATAACAATACATTTTTTCCATGGGAAAGTGACACTTTTGGGTATGTAAAAGTATCAAAGTTTCTTTACAGGAAGAGCTGCATCATCTCACTTATACATGCAAGACCAGGCCAGTAATTACCAGTGTGTAGCCTGGAAAGCTGATGCTTTCATTCATTTTCCTTATGTTACAATTTTTAAGTTAAGTCAATAGTCTTCATAACCTAGATTCAGGATATCAGAAACTTTAAGAACACGACCTCTGTATTTAAGACTCCCAACATACACCCTGTTCACTGAGAAAACTACAATGGCATCGTGTTACACATGCCAAGGGAGAAAGATGGCTGAGAGGGCTGTGATGGATTTACAAAACTAACAAAATATGTACAAAATACCCCTTTGAATCACAACACTCTCCTAGTGTTTCATGCTATTTTTTTCTGATATGCAGATTCACTCTTATAAAATCCTTATCTACAGTTTTCGTTCTCCTCGCTTTGAGCTTTTTTCTCCCTTTTGTGCACACCTGATCTTTAAAGGTACCCAAAACAAGAAAACAGTGATTTCAGCAAGCAATGAGGACCAGCTGGCATTTCTATTACACCTGACAAAATGCTGGGTGACAGCAAAGAACATAATCATTTTTGGTCACAGCACTTGTGGATCCGAGCAAATTCCTTGCCCCACATCCGAATGAAAACTCCAAATTTACACCACAAAGCTCTGTTGTAATCACCACTAACTAAAGAAAGTGCAAAATTGGATCAGAAATATGAACCACAAGGCAGAAGGTTATTCAAATCTACTGTTGCATTTCTTCTGCAGTTTATGATACTGACTCCCCTCCTTATGTTCATACTGTTTTTTACACAAACATCATGCCAAAAACCTGCATGTCAAAATACATTCTTCTGTCATGAATTAAGACCTTGAAAACTGAGTATTTGGTTATGATTATTTAAGAATACATTTTCCTAACATTCATAACTTGTCTCTCATCTGATGTGGCCGCATATGAAAATTTTACCTTTAAATTGGTACACTTTCATGACTAGAACAAGGTAAAACTACAAAGTAATCCCAAAACCCAAGAGATTTCACTTCAAGGAATATTTCTTGATACAATAAGATTTTAAAACAAAAAATTACAAAATCACATTAGGTAAGTTTTCATTGTTTCCTTTTCTTATGAGAGCCATATGAGAACAAAGTACAGTCATTCCTTTTTCCACCAATGTGGAAATAATTCTCTTGTTTACATGTTATGACAGAAAAGAGTAATTCATTCCATCGATTCCTGTTTAAGTTACAGTTAAAATGTACTTTTAAAGTATTTTACATGCTTTGTTACATTTGGCCATTCATCTAAAATATAAATCAGCTGTGTGAAATTGTAAAATTGTAACCTTTAGGTCTTATAACAAGAATCTAAAATATCAAGCTTTCATATACCGAATATTTCCCTGGTTTTGGTTTGGTTTTGTCTTCTGCAGTTTTTGCATTTTTTTTTCTTTTTCCTTTAACCCTAATAAAAATGCAAAACATTTTGAAAGTTTAAATCATGAGCTAGCCTTTGCAGCCAGTCTTTCCATACTGAGTCCAGCTGGTTTTCAATGGACAGTCAGTAACATCCCCTCCGTGGTGAAGTGGAAACAGGTGCCCCCTTCCATTGGCAAAGCTCTGACATGAATGAAGCACTTAAGCTTCACTGTTATTACCTCTTTGACATTTTATGCTCACTGTGATAGCACCACATTGAAGTATTTTTTGAGCTGTTACTACTTGATGGATGATCTAAGTCTGTTGCTCAGATTGTGTAAGATAACAAAACCAAATATGTGAAAATTATCCCTTAGGATGAAATTTAGACTTCTAAATCTGTTTCTCCAAACTACATCTCCAAACCTCGAGTTACATGTCCATGACTTTTAACAAAGAAGATAACAAACAGGAAAAGGAAAAGCAACACTATAAAATGACTGAATTTATAAAGAGAATTAAAATAGAACCCAAAACTCCATGAGATGATGTATTCAAAACCAAGATCAAACAAATAACTTGCTTAGTAATTAGCACTTATTAATTAACTTATTAGTTTGAGGGTAGAATGTGAAAGAGAGACTGTTGGAACAGATTACTTCCAGTCAAGGCTAATGACACTTAATTTCCTCCACCAGCAGCTCAAATGTGCTACAATATGCAGATTGCAAAAGAATATAGGTAGAATTTTGTTTTTAAAATTATTGTACAACTTAATTCCCTCAGTATTTCTAAGCAGCAATCCAGCCCAGACACAGTACTTACCAGCAAGGGCCTGCTGGTCTCATCTCAAAGGTGTCAGTGTGACAAGCAGTGCCCAGTAGTAGCTTTTGCCTCTGCACATAAATGCAGGGCTGAACTCAGCCCTTTGCAGCTGAAGCTTCACCTGCCCTGGCTCCAAGCCACACTCACTAATTCACAAAATCTGTCTCTTATTAACTAAGGAGTTAATATCAGTGGGACAGCTGGGGCTATGTAAACCATACACCTTGCCTTAGAAAGGGGGCTGGAGAAATACTGGAGCCTATCCACTGACACCTCAGCAGGTATCACATGGATACTGCACTGCCAATTGTCTTATTGCAGGAATGACTGAACAAACCAGTACTGACACCTTGGCCACATAATTATACTCTTCTGCTGATTTACAAGTTAAAAGGTTCAGATTGTCACCTAACTTAGTACAAACTTTTCATTATTTGATGATGGAGAAATAAATGCTCCATGCTTTGCTCTTGTTTTAGAAAGAGGCCCTGCTCATGCAAGCACTTACAGAGAAATTTTGTTTTCAGCTGAGCTCTCCCAATAACCTCTAAAGGGTGGTTCACAGGTAGGTTACTGCTGCCATTTCTTACCTGCCTCAGGAAGTCACCCTGCAACCCAAGCCCTGTGAAAGGCTCACCCATTCACTTGGATATTTCTATTCCAGTCATATTTAGTTGTGTTATTTGGCTTACTGTGTCTTAGTCCCTTCAGTGGGACTACTGTCAGGAAGAAAATGTTAACTTCAAAATTATTTTTTATTGAATACATGTATGATTTTCATGCAGAATCTGGTCATTGGGAGGATTCCCAAGGCAGAAGACCCAGCACCAATCCCAGGATCTGTGCATGAGATGGGAAGAAGATAGTTAAAATTGTGAAGGGAGACTTTTTTTTACATGCTTATAATAATAATAATAATATTATATTATATAATATAAAATTATCATTAGTTTTACATGCTTATTAATAAATATGTCACTGAGTAGTACTTGACAATACTTAAGGAAATGAATGCAGAAGTCTCTTACCAGTGCAAACATGTTAAAGTGGGAAATCAAGTGAAGAACACTTGGTCTTGATAACTAAAAAATTATCTGTTCCACAAAACTTCCCTAAGACCGGATAATAACAGTCAAAAGTCAAGAAAAGCTGATCAGGTTCTAGGAGAGCTGAATCACTACCAGAATGTGGGAAGATAGAAGCAGGGATGATGTTTTAGTCAAAACAAAAAATAATTACTGAATTTCTAAATAAAAGCCATTATTTAAAAAGCTTTATTTATACAAACCAGACACATCTATTCCAATACATATAAAATGGCAATTGCAAAATAAATCTCACTGATATTTACTTATTCACACTTCTCTCTGGAGATCTGTGTGCATGACTATAAGCATACTCTCATGCCACTTCATGTGTTTGTCTGAAAAAAGAGATGTTATTTAACAATATGGTCTTTGGCAGAAGTTAGCCATAAAGCCACACATTTTGCAAACCAAGTATCCATAGTAACTAACTGCACAATAACTGAGCTTAGATATTATCAATTTCAAAATAATTCACAAATAAAATTGCTACATATTTAAATCAATAAACATCTGAGCGTGTTCATTCCCTTCATTTCAACAAGCAAATAATTTTCAAGAAATCATTTACCCTCCAAAAGCAGCTTTTTTCTTTACTTTTGGAATCCCTGATAGCAGATTGAAAATCTGTCAAAATTAATTTAAAATCAGCTCAAACCTTTCATTCTTGCTGTTGCTATTTTTGACCTCCATGAGCCAACCATGAACTACATAGTAAAAATTCACACTCAAATATTAAATTGTGACACTTCCTAAGTCTGCAGACATGTATGCTGACCAAAAAATTAATGCCTTTAGCTTATTGTAGTTTACTACATTACAATGCAACGTAGATGCTAAATGTAAATCACAATCCCAAAGACAAGATGGAAGATGTCTTGCCCTAATACATTAGCAATTAATGGAACAATGAATCTTGGAAAATATTGATTCTTTATTTTTTACCCTACACAGAAATTGTCACCCAAACCATGATGAGACTTTTTATTTTGAGAATAAAATTTTCTTTTTTTCTCCTGGTATCATCTCATTATAGGAATAACCATTTTTGTAATTTTTCGTGTCTCAAATTCAGGAAGTAAAATAACAGGGCATTTCATCAGCAGGGAGAAATGAAAAATGTAAAGCTTTTGAATATCCTTTCCTCATTGCAGCTTCTCATAAAGCTTCATTCCTGCTTCTCACTTTGGCAATTCAGTTTTGTGACTACAGGTTGAAACCAGATTTCAGAAGGCCTGAAATACTATTTTTTGTCTATATATGTGTAGCTTTATATTTCTGTTTGCTCAAGGACATCAAGCAACATGTAGACATTAATTAGTTAAGCATTACAACACCTCTGTGAAGAATGGAAATGCAGAACTGAATAATAAAGATGTTGAGTGTAACACCAAGGACACAAAGCACCTCAGCAGCAGTTTGGCATACACAGGAATTTTCTTGAAGTCGTTGACTGTATCCAAAAGGTTTACGGTTAGAAAGAAAAAAACCCTTAATGTTATTTGAAAAATAACAGAAGCATAAAATCCACAACTGAAATAGGATTCCTGGCTTTACACTTCCCTGTGGCACATGTTGATGGTGCAGAGCTGTAGTACAGCTGCAGGCACAGCGTTGTTCATGTTATGCCAGTTAAGGGCCATGTATTATTTCATGTCTTCTGTCTTGGCTGCATGATGCTGTGAAATTGGACAGCAGTTCCAATGCACTTCTCTGGTACATTTTCAGCCTGCACTTGCCTTTCTCCACTGATGCAGATTACTGCATGACCATTACACAGCAAACTCATCAAACAGAAAACACAAAAGGGGGCAACACAAAGAGGAGGGAAAAAAAAATCTCCTCAGCAGCCAAAACCCATAAAGCTGCAGAGTGCTTTTAAAACCTCAACCACGAGCCAGGAAGGGAGACCCCTGAAGTACCTAGGACAAAAACAGCCAAACAGCACAAGACAATGAGCTACTGGAGAGGGTCCAGAGGAGGCCACAAAGATGATGAGGAGTCTGGACCAGCTGAAGGAGCTGGGCCTGTTTAGTCGAGAGAAGAAATGTCTGAGAGGGGATCTCATTAATGCATCTCAAAGGAGGACGCCAAGTGGATGGTTCCAGGCTCTGTCCTCAGAGGTGCCCAGTGAGAGGACAAAGAGTAATGTTAACTAAAACACAAGAAGTTTCACCTCAGCACGAGGAAGGACTTTACACTGAGGGTGGCACAGCACTGGAACAAGCTGTTCAGGGAGGGTCTGGAATCTCCCACTCTGGAGACATTCAAAACCCACCCAGATGTGTTCCTGCACAACCTCCTCTGGTGACACTGCCTTGGCTGGAGGGGATGACCTCCAGAGGTCCCTTCCAACATTAACTATTGTGTGAATCTGTGATATGCCAGAGCACAGAGAGGCTGCACAGCCCACCTGGTCCCCTTGCTGTGTGACCTTCACCACCCACATGCTTCAGCCTGCTTTGGTGGGGTGATGCTGCCCCTCAACACCCACAGCACAGACGGCGAGGGAGCGGCGGCCGTGGGGAAGGAGCAGCTTTCCTGGGCCCCAGCAGGCAGGGCAGCAAGTGGGGGCTGCAATGTCTATGGCCTCAAATGTGTGTGACTGCCCCTGGCCAGGAGGGCATCCAGAAAATACACCCAGCACTGAAGATGTCAGGCTCCAAATTCAACACTAAGCACAGCTGGTGTGCTTGCTTGTGTGCCCTGTTAGCAGTCACTCTTCCCAAACACTTCTGACCTGGGGTCTAAGAAGGTCTCAGTTGGCTCCTGACTCCTAGTGAGCCGAGAAAGTCACTTGTGCCCCAGAGTGGGGCCCCCAGGAAGGGCCCTTGGTCACCAGGAAGCCCTGAGGCTGTCAGAACACAAAGGTGACAGAGCTTCTTGTCACTGCCTGGCAGCCACCAGCGGGCTCTGCCCTGTCCCTGCCCTGAGCGCCCATGCTGACTGTGCACAGGGCCAATTTCCACCAGTTGCTTTCTTCAGAGAACAAGGTCATGGCAAAATACTGCTTTGAAAAAGATTACAGTACTTAAGACAAAATCACAACAGAAACATAATTATTCACCTGACAGCAAATACTTTCTGTTCCTCCTCCCCACCCTCCATGAGATGAAGACTCCTAACAAAAAAAACTACAGAAAGCAGCTTTAGTGGAAAACTAGTAAGTAAACAGATGCCTTTAAAACACGTGTGACAAGAAAACCAGATTCTGGAAGAATTTAAATTATTTTCTTCCAATGAAAGAAGAAAATGTGAAAAGATTTAAAAGGCTGTCTTGCCCCTTCCTCTTCTTTCATGTTGAAATAGCCTTCAGTAGTCAAACATTTACTATACACAAGAAAAACGATTTGTCATCAATAGTGTATTTTCCAAAATTATACTCTTGTCTGTATATTGAAAGCATGTGCAGTTTCTGGCTCCAATACAAGTTTATCTATAATGAATTTTAGGAAAGAAAAAAAAGTATTTTTTTTCCTGAGAGAAACAAAACACATATAAATGGCACATCTAAATGTGTGTAGGAAAATAATGCATGTGGGAAAATAATGTATGTATCTAGAAAAACATTCACTGCTATTCATTTTCAGTGGACAAATACTATGAACTATTTTTCTTGGAGTCATTGAAAGTGCACAATGAAATCTGTGCTATTTTCCACTTTAGGAGGAACAGGTTGGGATGAATGGCAACTTATTTCCTTCTGTTTTCACAGAAGGACCCAGCTAGAGAGTCTTAATTCAAATCCACATGGAACTTTTTAAAAACTGTGTGAAAAATTATGGTTTGAGATCATACACCCAAGTTTACATCATATCTCAAAAATAATTTAAAACAAATTTCTGGTTCTCTGGAGCCTTCATATATGCTTCTACAGGTATACATGCTGCACATAGCCTTCTGTGAATAATGCCTAAAGTACAATGATTCTTCAGGAAAAAAAAGGCAAATCTTGTCATTCAAATCATAGTCTCAATGGGAATACCAGTTTTCCCTTCTAGAGTCAGTCCATAAGACTCAGTAACAACCCCAAGTAAAAGAAAAATGCAAATTCTTGCATGATTCATGCTGGTTTCAAGAACTTTTCTTCAGTTTTCCTGCAAGACAGTTGGAAAGCAACTCTGTAGATGCCGTGAATCCAGGAGTGCAAAAACATTTAGATTAGCGGACCAGACACTTTGTTCTCAAGCAAGTAAGATTTTAACCAAAGTGTAGTGGTTGGTGTTAGATAGGACAGAGTACCCAAGCTATGTTTTACCCAGACAATATCTCTTCTGGAGATTACAATCAAAAGCAGCTGGGGCTCAGCCAAGTGAGAGGAGAAGATCCCTCAGGATCCCTCAGGATCTTATTGCTCACAGGATAATTTGTAAACTGGATTTAACTGATGGTTTTTCAGTAAATGTTGTCTTGCAAAATCTTGGGTGTTCTATTGAAATGCTAGTCTTGTACAATTCAAGCACATTTAACTTAAGCAATAACCTTTATGAGATTTGGGGAGTTTTCTGAATTATTTTCCTTGCATTTCCTATTTGTAAGACTTTTTTTAAAATGAAGTCTCATTCTAAATTGGCATGAGTCAGGCACTTGGAGTTCAGCCAGCCACAGCACTCCAAAGCATACCCAACAACAAAAATAAAGACATTATTTTAAAATTACAATAAGTTTTTCTAATAGTAATGCTAAACAGTCTGCATATCCTACTATTGAGCTATTTGATTTCTCAAATCAAGAAACAACTAGAAGATGCCTGTGCTAATGTGATCATTCTTGTAACAATTAGGATCATCCAACTTCTGAGACCCAATAGGTGTTTTTAATACTGGACCAGTTCCTCAGCTGTGCATATCAGCACAGTTCAAGCAGATTTTACATGGTACTGATATAATTTATAGCAATGAATGATCCATCAGACAGTGACAAAAATGTAATATAATTAGGGAGGAAGTTGGTTGCTTTCTTTGTAATGTTAAATATTCTACCTAGGCCAAACTAATTTACTGAATTCTTTTGTCTGAGATTCATTCTCATTTCTTTTTAACACGTATCTCTGTTAAGGTTAGAATGAATTAAACATTATCATAAGAAAGAAAATGGCAATGAGTACATTAATTGTACTGACAGCAGTTTCATTGACAGCACTGTTTTTTACTGTACAGCAGTATATTTGTCAAAATGTGGATTCTCTGCTCTGAGAACATGAAAATATAAAACCAACCAACTCTTATGTGGAAAAATCAGCAAATTGATCAAATAAAAATGTAGAAGTTTTATCACAGAAGTCCTTGACCTCCAAGACAGCTTTTCAAGTCAGTTAACTTCTCTTCTTGAAGTGGAACAATTTTCTTATGCTTATCTCAGACTGTGTGGGTGGATGAATGAAATCAAGCGTCTGTGAATCTCTCACAAAGATACCATGTCTCTGTTCTCAGGCACTAACAGCATTTCTTGGTTTTTTAAACCAACATGCCTGATGAATGATACAATTTTCACCATCATTCTATATATTCAAAAGAATGTGCATAATTATTTTCTAAACATATGCCTGATACAATCCTTGTCTAGGTTTTTAAACTGTCTAGCTTGAGCCCTGCTTTGGCAGCACTCATTGCAGGATCTGAGCAACTTTCCAACTATCAGTCTGCCCTCTGTATTCTGGATGCCTGTCTTGTCCCAAAAGCTCCCCCAACTGCACATATCTGTTTATTGTGTCATTCTGAAATCTCCTTCTTCTGAAGACTATGGCTATGAAGAACTTCACTGATACCCACAAAAACACTGTGCTTGTGCCAGTACTACATAAGACTAGACTGAATAAAGGAATCCCAAGTGATCATTCTGTCTCATGCCTTGTCCTTCCTTCCAAAATGTGCCAAAATTATATCTATATAGAGGTTTTAATAGGAATGGCAACACTTAATAGACTTCCAAGAAAAGTCCACATTAGTTACTGAATACAAAGATGTCAACATCTAACACTATTTAACTTCAGTAAACACAGCAAGCTCAAAGGCAGTAGAGAGGATACAGAGGCCACACTGTACCCAAGGACAGAGTGTTCAGTTCTCATGCCAGAGCAACCATTCTGCCTGGTGCAGGCTGCCATGCACCTGCACTGAAACAGAGTTTAAAACCAGCAGCAGCCTCCAGTTCTGCATACACATCCCTGAACAAAATTCATTTTCTGGAACAATCAACTTATCCTTGTATTGACTCTGTCAGATAAATAAGCTTTAGATAGCTTGTGAGCAATTTCAGACTTCCTAGTGAAAAAAAAAATCTAAGTATTTAAAAGAATAGCTTGTAAGGTACAGTCAGACAGGCACTGCATGGTGACTTAAATTAGCATTAAATTAGTTAGAGTTTACTTGTCATGAAAGAGAGGCTTGCAACAATCTGTTGCTGCATCTCAACTCAAGGGCAGTAACTTTTAGACATGCCAACTTAATAATTTACAATCATCTTCTCACAATTCTAATTTACATGACATTGCTTCAGCAAATAGATTACGCAGGTTGCAAATGATCTGCAGGGATATCATTGTATTAGGTAAAATTGTAACAATGCAAATTAGGACAGTCCCCTGGCTATACACTCAGTCAAAAATCATTATTCTAGTGGTGCCAAATGTAGAACACATAACACACTAATAGTATTTTCAGAAACTGTGGCACATCAGTAAAAATATAACAGCTACTGCCTTCCTGGATTTTTTTTCCAGTGCCACATAAAAAGGTAAAACAAAATGTAGCAAGTATAGGAAGACAGTGATAAAGACAGTGAATGAGAAAAAAAAGGTGTTATTTGCCTGCAATGCCCATCAATTCCTGCAGAAAAATAACTGAGAATATGAGCACAAATTTTCCAGCCTTTGACTTGCAACATGTTTCCTCTGTGGCTTTGGTCAAATCACTTACCCTCTGTGTGATCCAGAGCTCTGCATTTAATAGAAATTGTTTTATCCAACTCTACAGTTCTGTATCCCAGTTTTCTTTGTTTTCTCCCTGTTCTGTGAGGCTTACAATACCATTTCATAAGAATATGATGCAACAACAACATAAAGCTCAGGCCCTTTGTTCTTGTTTCCTACAACTTGCCCTAATGTCACACCCTGTTTCTTTCAGTGAATAAGCCCAGAGTCAAACTACAGCCAAACCCCTTGGAATGTAAAATCTGTTCATGTGACATAAACCCAAACAAGCTAAATATTACTGTTTCAAACATATCTGAACTGTTAACCAGAATTCACTGACTTTGATTAGACTCATATCATCTGTCTCATATGGTTGACAGACAGATGCCAATTTCTCAAAAACTGTTATATAAACCTGTGCTTCTACAGGGAAAAGATATCCAGAGGTCTTGATTCAACTATTTTGGATAATTCTAGCTTCTGCTTTTTTTGTTTGTAAAAAACATGACCTGTAATGTCGCTTTACCAACTGTGATTTCCAATTTTTCCAGCGAAGAAAACAGCAAGTTTTTTTAAATGTAGCTTTACAAGGTAGCAACATATTGTGTGACAGATAAAATTACTACAGTTAAGCTTACTGTAAATGAAGTACTTCTCAGTGAATGACTGTTTTAATTAAATTATACTTTCATCCAAGAGGAAAAGAAAAAGTATAACAAATACTAAGTGGTTAAAGAAACTCTTGGTTCATGGGAAGGAAAATTTTCTTGAAAGAGGCCCTGAATACTTGTAATTTTACTTGCTCAAAACCAACTGAATTGAGGAATTACCTTGCCCTTAATAACATCTGTCCTGGTTTGAGAGAAGTGGATTTCTGGGAGTGAGTGTGTCAGTCCAATTGAAGATGTAGATTTGCGATTGACACCTGTTTTGACCACTGAGAGTTGGACACGCCTCTGAGAACACACAGGGGTTAAAAGCAGAGCTCTGCCCCTGGGAAGCCCTCTTGGGACTTCGGCGTGGAAGAGGAAGGACCTCCCCTGCTCCAGCTGTCCCGGCTGGGCAGGGGAGGGCAGCTCATGGTAGGCCCGGGTCTGGATCGAGATGGGGGTAGGCCTGGCCTGGTTCCCCAGGGTGGAAGGTGGAGGAGAGAGAGAGACTGAGAGCTACTGGGCAGCCCCCCCCCGGGGAGACAGAGAGAGACTGTGTCTGTGCTCGCTGCCTGGAGCTGAGCTGTGGCCTTGAAGCTCGATATCGTGAGCTGCCAGCCTGCCCGGCCTGTGGAGAGGAGGGGGTTGAACCAGAAGGAGTCCGCTGCTTGTGGGTTGTGAGCTGTGGAGTTTTTACCCTTTTCTTGAACAATGAAAGCTTTTGCAGAGTACTGACCCTTCCGGGAGAGGAGATGAAGAAAGATTTAAGCAAGTTTTTTAAAGGACCGAGCAGAGGAGAGATTGTGAGAAGAACCTAGGGTGGAAGAGATGTGGAGTGGCATTCTTTGCTGGACGCTTTTTGTGGAGCCATGGACTGTTCCTGAATACAGAGACTATTTTCAGGGGGAGCCACCGTGTCCCAGAGCTAAGAGGGCAGTGTGGGAGCCTCCCGGCCCAGGAGGTGAAATAATGGGGGGACAGATGTCCCAAAATGGAGACTGTGCCTTGTTTTGGAGTGGGACGATGGTATCCTTAAAAAGACAACCCTCAAAGTAGCTCTGGTCCATGTTCAGTGGTGAGAGCACTGAAATGGGAGGAAGGGGTCACGATCTCCAATCTGGGTGGTGATATGTGACCAAAAGCCCAGGGCATACAAGAAGGACTCCTCCTCTTAAGGAATTGAGGATTGAGTATTTGTAAGGGTGGTTTTTGCTGGACCAGAAGATGTAATTGTATTGGGAATTTGGTGGGGAGGAGGAGGAAGAGCTGTATTCTGTAGAGTTTTCATTTTCCTTGAGATTGTCTTTTCTTTTTTTCCTATACCTATGTAGTGTGTAGTTAATAAAGCTCTGTTTTTTATAGTTTTAAGTAGAGGACTGCTTTTCTTATTCCTAGGCACATCTCACAGCAAGTACCAGAGAGTAAGTATTTTCATGGGGGCACTGGCATGTAATCACGAAACTTTGTCATCGCTGAGCAAACAGATCTAAATGCTTCTGTTTGCTGTGGGTGGTAATGAGTGGGTAAGAAGCGACGAAAATTCCTTCAAGGAATTGCTTATTCATGCGTCTCAAACATCCCTTTTATTGAGATGAAAATTCTCTCTTTAAAGACCATTTTGTCCTTGGTCTTTAAGGCCACCAGAAGAAGTTAGGAAGAAGACAGCAACATCTGCTACCATAGGCACATGCCGAGTACTGGCATGACCAACGTCATTCTGTCTTGAGCAGCTGTCCTATAACACTCCAACCCATCATGTGCTGGCATTAGAAGGGCAAACATTATACTTGGTCTCTGCACTGGCTGAAAGGAGTCACCAAAAGATGCCAGTTTGCTCATCAGCACAGGACCAGCTAAAACCTCTTGGCTGTCTGGCAAACTGTGATGCAGAAAAACACCACTAATTCCCCAGTTTCAGCATTAGAAGAGTGGAGAAACAGATTCCCCATGTCCAGCATGTTAGCACAAGTTATAAGCCACAAGCATCTGACACAGAGCTCATGACACTCAGTGGAAAAACCCTCACTGACTTCAAAGTGTTTTGACCCAGTGTTTTTCTACACAAACCTGAGAGCAGATGATTTGCAGAAAATGAAAAAATCTAGAACATATTTTCACAATATTATTTTGACGGTCCTTTGGCATAATAACATCTGCCCTATAAAAAAGGATTTTTTTCTCTTCCATTCCTAAGGAATTTTACTCCAACTTTTATTTATAATCATTATATTTAAATAGCAACCACTTTTGTGGGAAAAAAAAAAGAGATTATAATTGGTGCAATATTTGCTCAGGTACTAAAAAGCTGCTACTGCTGATAGAACATTAATATATACACCAAAACTCAATCAATAAAGGAAAAGTTTAAAATTTGCAAACTGGAGATGAAATTATGCTCATCTTCTGAATGATGCTGCAAAGTTTTCTTAGTCTTTCACTATTTACTTGCAATCTGAATTTTAAGTGATCAACTACTGTGGTAGGACTTCCAGCTAGTGGACTGCCTTTCACCAGTCACCTCAGCTAGGTGGCAGTGGCACAAAATGCCCTTGCTATTCCTGTTCTTACTCAGGTCAGACATTTCCTCTTGTCAAGAACAGATACACAAAGATTAAACTGTAGTTTTTGGTGGCATGGATACAGTGAGAGATATAATGTGAGGGACAGGCATTCAGTTCTGGCAGCACCGTGACAGGCAATTCTAAGTGCTGCAGGCAGTTAAAATGAAGAATGTACTTATTTATGGAATGATTATTAAATCAGTCTATCTGACAAAAGCACCTGTTCTGGAAAAAATTACGTCTGTGTTTCATTCAACGCTGTTAGAAGAATAAAGGATGATAACTGCATGATGCCACATGCAAATATATATCCTAAAGCAACAGGCACTGGCATTTAACTGCACAGTACTTTTCCTGGTGTTCTGGTTGCCTGAAGTGTTCCTCAGTGACTCAGACTTCAAGGACACAGAACTGCCAATTGATCATATCCTTAGTGAGGAATCAGATCAGAGGAACCAGGGCCCACAGATCTGATGCTCCATAACCCATGCAGTAACCACTGTGCTGTGGGTTCACCCTGGTCGGCAGCAAAGCACCCACCCGATACTCACTCCCCACCACTGCCTCAGCAGCATGAGGAAGAGAAGAGGAAGACAAAAAGCAAGAAAATATGTGTTTACATAGACACTTTAAGAACCAATCCTCACCCCTACCCCACACCAGGGGTTTCTTTTGTTGATAAAGATGTTATACAGCATGGAATATCCCTTTGGTGATTTCAGTCTACTCACTAGGAGAGAACAGAGTGTGAAAAAGAGATAGCCTTGGGGCTGTTCCAGTGCTGTTTAGCAACAGCCAAAACATGGGTGTGTTTCCTACACTATTTTAGTCACAATTCCAAGACACAGTGCCATAGGGGCTGCTATGAAGAAAGTGAAATCCACCTTGGCCAAACCAAGCACAGTACGTCTGTAACTATTCTGCATGTTGACAAACTAAAAAAAAAATCAGTGTCCTCTATGCTCCCTAGTGCTCACTGCTCTTCTCTTGCCCAATTACATTTACTCAGCTGAAATGTATCATAGCTAAACTTTACAAACCTGACATTTCTGTTGCTCTGCCATGTAATTTCTGACTGCTCAGTAAAGCAAGGACACAACCATTGTTATTTTCCCTTCCCATAAAAGATGCAACTCACACCTACGCTGCTACAGATGACAGTTTAGAGATGGAATTTCAAGTGAAGGTTGAAACAATTAAAAATCATTGTGCTAAGAAATTCTAAGCACATAAAGAACAGAAAGTTTAAAGCAATTGGTCACAATCTATTTTGCCAAAAAATCTCAGCATTGGGGAAATGATGCAGCAGGATCTATTGAGTGGATAATCAAGTTAGCTCCAGAGGTAGTTCTGGAAAAATTATGAGGAACGTGGATAAATTCTCCTGTATTTGCACTTTTAAATCAAAAAAATAATGTTTTAATTTAACCTTAAATCATTAGCCATAATGAAAGAAATTTCAATGTTGCAATCTCTCACAAAAAGAAAGACTGGATTACCATCCTAAGATTTTCAGAATGAGAAAAAAACCCACCTTAAACTCTTTTCCATCTTTGATTATTGTCTCAAAACTATATCTGTATACTTCAGCTTAAACCTTTCATTGTGTTTCTTCATGTCACCATCTAGTACAATTCCAGCCCCCTCCACTGCAATCTCTCCTCACCAGAGGTCTGTCCTTTCTAATAAACTCTGCCTGGAAAGTCTGCCTGGGTTAAACTCTGCTTAATATTCATCAAAGCTCCTTTCTTTATTTGCTTTACCTTTGTCACATACAATGTCTCAAGTAGCCATTATTAAAAAGTGCACATTTGACATAAGAAGGTACGTCCTTTACACTTAGAAAGATAAATATAACAGAAAAGGTTTGTATGATAAAAGTATCTTAAAGTATCTTGATATATTAAATATCTTTAAGATCTTTGTGTGAGTGATTGATGTCAGAGGAAATAACAGGTAAACTTTTGATCTTTTTTCCAATTATATCAGATGGTCTAACAAAAACCTACCTCAGTCTATAAGCCTCAATTCTTTCTTTTGACATTCATGGCTACAGCTCCTAAACCCAGGATCTCTCCCAGTCCTAGTTTTGGCCAGGACCTTAATGTAATTCAATACCAGCTCACATCATTGCCAGGGCTGGGGTAAAGGATTCTTTCTGGCTTCCAAGAAGAAGGGCATTCCTTCCAGTGGGAGAAAGGTGCGGGGAAAACAGTCCAGTACTGTTTCATTTTACATGTAAATGGTTTCTTTGTCTTATACCTTTTGTTCTTAATATCATTACTGTTACTGTTCATTTTTTCATTTCATTGCTGTTAAATTGATTTTTATTTCAACCCACAATCTTTGCCTTTTTTGCTTTCACTTGGCTGGGGACTGAGTGGTGGGATGGTTTTAGTGGGAGTATTAAATTGGAGAATACCATTCCTACCATGACAGCACTGTATGGGAGCCACAGCTGAACACTGCAGAGACAGTTTGGTATTCTTCCACTGATATTGATATATACAACTCACACTGAGTTGTAGAAGTAACACGAGCTAGATTCTATCTGTTCCTTAGTACATACACCAATCTTTTATTCACCTTATTATGGTCTGTGCAATAGTATTACATAGTGGAAAGGCCCTTCACATTCTTAATGTAGTTCTGAAAATTTTATGTAAGTAGTTTTTATCAACTTACATAATCAGAGATCAAATTTATTTTGAGAAGAATTCTGCCTTTCTGAGACGTAATTTAGTTTCCTGATTTGGCAGCTTATACATAGAGAGTATAGAGACTTTATTAGGACCTCTCCAAAATCTTGATGTATCACTTAAGAATTATAAAACCATCTACCATTCGTACATAATCTTCCATCCAATAGTATTTTAAAATTCACTACAGATGGTATTTCACATTGCTTGACACTGTAACTTGTTAAATAAGAATGTTTTGAGCCCCACATCACCCAGTGTTGCAGATGCTCCTTTATCATGAAGAGTTCTGCACATTCATCTCTCTTTTATGTTCTTGCCTGCAGACTATTAGTGGGTTACATCACAACCCTTCTCCTCTTCCTCATGAGAAGCAATATGAACCAAATTATGCCTTCAATAAGCTGTATTCTCACACTCTGCTACTTAGTGCTCTTTACAAAATTATTAATTTCATTTTCTACATATAGTTAATTTCTATGTCTTTTCATCTGATACATTTGGAATTTCTATCTTGGAAATACCTACTCAGGTATGGCAGTACCATGAAACACAGAAAAAAGGAAGGCCATTTAGGAAGGCACTTTCAGTACTAAGTTACTCTTTGCATTATTAATATGCAATACAGAATTCATACTCCAAGCTCCCAGTGAACTGGAATTGATGAGCCTGGTAACACACACATTTACAATGAATACTTCTCGTGCAGGGTATGATTTGTAGAGCTGGGTAGCAATTGTGGAGATGCTGTAAACAGGAAAAAGCCAGCCAAGCTAGAAGGAATGTGCTAATTAAAGGATACAAGTGAACTGCAAGTTAAAAGCAGCCAGATAAGGAGAAGGGAAAATCCTGTCCCCAAACAAGAAGGAAGGAAGGAGAGAGAACATACCCCTTGCTAGATTTGCATATCATGTCCCAGGGCCCAACCGCAGCTAGCAGGGCAGGGAAACACTGATCCTTCACATCTCTATTTAGTGCAGCTCCCCAGGCAGCTTTTCTGTTGAAAAAGATCTAGGAAGGAAGTTAAAAAGAAGGACGGATGACAAAAGGAACAAAAGCGAAGGCGCTGGAGTGGAGCTCAGAGCAGAAGCTGCTCCTAGGGAAGCGCGCTATCCCAGCAGCTCACTGCAGATACAATCCAAGGACAGCCAAAGTCATTCCAGTCAAAACTAACACACAGGGACTAAGGAAGAGGGCAAGTTCAGAAGCTGAGTAGTGGCATCACTGTATGCCTGATGGGTTAAGTATTTAGGCAAGGCAATATGTGTAAGCGAAGCTAATGCCTTTCATCAGAGCAAGATTGCAGTGTGGAGGGGGAAGAAAAAGACAAGTTTTGGCTATACAAGCCCTTCTTCAAGAGAGCTGCTGAGGTGTGACACTTAGGAGCAGTGTGTGAGTCAGGACAGTGCCCTCCGCTCTGGGACTTGGGTGAGATGTCCTGAAAAAGACCCAGGTTTAAACCACAGGTATGCCTGTGGTTATGGAAAAAAGGCTTTAGCAAAACTTCATGTCCTTTCCATGAACTTCCACGCCTGGGAAGATGGTCTCTACCCATTTTTATATCCACAGATGTAAGAAGAGGTGCAGAATTTGATGGAATAGTCCAACGTCTCCTGAAGTTCATTGTGAACCTGCTGACTTAGGGGACTTTGCATCAGGTCCCGAAATCAGATGTCTTGGGGAAAGCCACAGACAAATGCATGAAGCAAAATGGATGGACACTGCAGTTCATATCTGAAATAACTCTAATGATTTCCACAGTTTTAACTTGCAAATGTTCCTTGGTATTCAGCTAGCTGGCCTTTCTCAAGCCCAGTCTGGCAACAGTGGAAAAGAAACCTAAGGAGGAAGCACTTAAAACAATTAATAATCATTATGGACTGGGTTTAGTTTAACAAGTATTATCTGTGGTCTTGGAATATTTCTCTGAAGTTTCCTGGAAATTTATGAACCATGGGAAAAATACTACTGATAATGTAAGGAACAGGCAACAGCAGAGTGTTTTAAAACTGCAGAACCTTAAGGAGTTGCTGGGTTTGATTTATTTCAAAAATATAAATCAGAGTTTTTCCTGATTTTGTCCAAACTCTGAAGCATGAACAGAATAACAGAAAAAATTCTATATAAATAAACAATTCTTTTGACTTCTTAGAGCTCTGTAAAAATCTAAATTCTGAAGGTCTTAAAAGCCAGTTCTTCAGCATAGGGAGTAAACAAATTAAACAAATTAAAGGGAGTAAACAAATTAAATTCTTCTATTCCCCTCTGGTATCGATATTGTTAAATAGTCTCCAAATAACATAAAAGAGAAAACATTCAACTGTTGAGGATCAGAAGGGTTTTTTCAGTTTCAGTTTAATTAGCTTAAAGCTAAGAATATGTCCTATAATCTAATACCAAGTTCTTAGTCCATCTTTTCACATTTTGTGCCATTAATTATTTCTGTTATGCCAGTGGGAAAACAAAGATACAGGCCCTAATCACTGCTCCCAAGTGTTTGTTAATGAACTCTGAGGGGACCAAATAGTCATAATTGTCTTTCAGAACTGGAAACCTTTCTTTCAAATAGGTTCTTTGTCTGCATATTACATCTTTATATAGCTTAATGTTGCTTTTATCACTTTACTGCTTTTGTTACTTTTTCATGTGGGAAATGTTTTGATTAGATAGAATATATCCTCAGAGATTCATCCTTATCTTTCACAATAGTTATCTCTGCACTTACAGCAATAATTCAATCTGCATAATCCCAAATTTGTAGAATTTTCTCGTTATTTTATCATAGCACATCATCTTCCAACACACACAGACAGCTTGGCAATTATAATGACTGTATTATTACCATTTAACAGCGAATTATAAAGTTTGTGGTTAAGATAGAAAACTGGGCCAAAATCTAAATTTCAATAAAAGAATGCATCATTGTGGCAACACTAACAAGATGCTTTAGTGAATCTGTACTATTCATCTGTACCTGTGACTACCCCAGTATTTCTGAGCCAAGATTCTGATTGAAAGGTTTCCCAAGAATGCTCTAAGCAACCAAGGAGGCAGATTGTTTCTAACAGGCAGAGATTGTTTCACAGCACATTGGCAAAGCCATTGGATTTCACTCACACAGGTGCTTCTAAGCAAGTCAAAGTCATTCCAACAACTAATACTCAGTTCAGTTCAAATACCAGCCAAAGCAGGTAACTGTGATGTTGGCCAGCTGGCTGTGTGCAGGTGAGCTGGTACAGACTGTACTGGGGTGTGTGCTGTGACATCTGTGCTGCTGGAGCCACCTGGGCAAGTCTATGGGTGCAGTGCACATCTCAGCTAAGTGCTGAGACAGCTTTATGTTACACATGTGCAGGTGGCTGAAGGGTGCTGACTCAGCCCCCTCAGATGACAGGAAGGGGCAGGTAGGACTCCCCAAAAGAACACAGATGCGATCAGGAACAATGTTTATGTTCCTCCTGCCCCAGAGGAAATACCTGCCTAGCCTATATTGTGGCTGTTGGTTGGATCCCAACACCTGTGCAGACCTGCCTGTCACATAAAAGCATTTCTTTGCTTGCATACTAGGTCCCAAATGACAAATTATGCTCATTTTTTTTTGCCAGACTGGGTGTGAACAAGTTGCAGTGTTATGACTTTCCACCAACGCAGCCCTCTGCTGAGAACACTGCAAAAAGCAGCCATCACACTGAATTCAGTCCCATCTGTATCTTATGTGGTGTTTTTACAAAAACAATAATCTCTGTAAATTTACTGAAGAACGATGCAGAATAGACCTAGGTCTAAATCTGGAGAAGAGTAACTGAACTCTCATAGAGGAAATAAATTTCAGAAGAAGATCCAAAATATTTCAGGGAGGGGATAAACAGCTTGGTTTCTTCCTGTTAAATTCTAATGCCAAATTGTAATCACTAATCTGCTCCTCAGCATAATCTAGAAAATATATAGTTTACCATGCAGTTCTTAAGCTTTCAATTTATATTTAAACAAAAAGCAAAGGCGCACATACTTAAAAATCTGGTTTGATATTTTGAGATTAAATTGTGGCTCCATTTAATTCAGTGGAAAATTTGTCATTGACTTATGTACTTAATAATGTCAGCAGGCACTTTTTCACATAAAAGGCTAAACTTTCAGAATAAGCATGAAGGGACTGGCTTTGAAATGAAATTCAAGATTTCTTATTACTTTTGTTCCTTCTCGTTCCAAAAGAAAAGAGAAATCAATATGGGTTAATACAATGTTTATATTTCTGTCATCCTGTTTTAAATCTAAAGTGAAAGGGGTTGTTTTAACATTGCAAATGCTTCTTTCCTCCATAGAACTATAGATCAAGATTTGACATAAGAAAAGCATAACTCTATAGGGAAGCTGAAAAATATTTAAAGCATTTTTTCATCATCTTTGAACACATGGATTTCATTGCATAGATTTATTACTATTAACTCACAATGTGTGCACTCACACATTTTTTTATTTTTGTGTCCCATTCTTTCTTATTGTATCTGTGTCAGCCACCTCCCTTTTCTTCACATCAAATCCCTACTTAGCCAACACTAAGTGTATCAGTCCAAAGGCAGGGCAATGGAGAGGGCAGCAGGAAACGCTGTTTGCGAGGTGTAACCGGCTTCCACAGTCAATGAGATCTTTTTGTGCTGGAAAACATCCTTTGTTGAGAAGGGATGTTTCTTGGGAGTGGCCAGAGTAATGAAACCTTGGAAAAGAAGCAGGCATGACCTTCTTTTGCCTGCACACAACATTCCCTGAATAAACCCTTGAGATTCCCCACCTGATCTAGGAAGAATGAAGGCTGAATTGAGACTAATCCCGAAGAGCTCATTGAAAAACAAGTGCAAGTGACAACAGTTCCTTTTCTACTTCCTTTTGGTTTAGTTCTTTTTCTAAGTTTTTTTTTGTTTATGTTTTTTGTGCAAATGCAAGGGAATTTATGCATTGCTTAAATAATACAAGGTAATATGACAGTAACAAGGCAATATGACCAGAGAGGATTTTTGATCACATAAATCAGGAGTATGATTCAATTTTAAAAAAGCGTACAATTTTACATTTAAATATATTAATTCTAAAATAAATATACACCAAAGTTTTAATTAAATTATGTAATAAGTAATATATAAACTAAAAGAGAAGACTAGGTTTGTGCTTCTAGTGACAGCTATGCAGAACTATGACATTACTTTTTTATTTTAATTTTCTATTTTAAAATTTCTTTTGCTTTTAAAACATTAATTAATTTCATTTTAACATATGTATCCCCTGGAGCCACTGGGATTATATTACTGGTATTACCACTAATATATATAGCAAACAATACATGTATGGACCTAAGCTTCCTTTTTCTAATGTCTGCTTTCACCCAGCTTGTCTGCTGGTATAGAGCAAGTGCTCCACTGTTTCAGTAAAGCAAGGCTGATTTATACAGCTGGGGATTTAGCCTTTCTTGTTTCCATGAATCCAAAGAGTATCTCACAGAGCTGTACAAATCTCTTACACGAGTATGTAACAGAAAATGTAGAAAGCTCTAAGATGGCAGAACATTTCCTCAGAGTGCTGAGACTTCCTTCCTGTTCATTACATTGTAAGACAGAAATAACTCTCTGATGACTTGACCTCTTCAAAAAGAAAAAAAAAATTCTGTACTGATATCTGCTAATCATGCCAAATTGAAGAGGCAAATTTATTTTACTATCCTCTGAAAACTGAAAATGATTAATAATTCCTTGCCCAAGGCCTGAGGATCAATTCTGAAACAAACGCTCCCTGTTTTAGCCCAGAAAATCACCTTACCCATTTGATTTACACATCACTGTCTAGTGAAGAACTAGTATGTGTTTCCCCATGTTGCATCTATGATTTGTGCCACCATTTGTTAGGACATAAATCATCAAGCTTTATAATGCTTCAGATAATGGTATGTCATGGCTCCAGGTCATCTTGTATGACCACAAAAATGAGTATGTAAAAACTGTCAGTATTTAACAAACTTCTATAAAATCAATAACTTGCTAAGAAAGATTAGGCATTGCATGGACATGCAGGTGCAAAAAGTCCTGATGAGACAATACTTCAGGCATGCTGCCAATTATTATTAAAACATCATCCCTGAAATGGATTTTCTTATTGTAAGAGAACAATAGAGTGTTTCCAAAAATGAAATAAAGTGCACAGTGCTGTCATAGTTGGGCAGAAGGGAGAAAATATTAAATTCTCCTATTTTTTTCCGTTAAAAAAAGAAAAATTTCTCATAAAAGGGTACTTTACAAGATGGAGTAAATCATACCGTCTTCAAACACTGACTTTTGCAGAGGCCTCAGATATGACAGGTGGATATTTTTGCCCCTTGAAGTGTGATTTATAAGAAATGCTGTGTTTGGCAGGCTGTTATAACAAGTCACAGTGCTATTAAATGCAAGTCAGGAGTTCTTTATAATTCATTAGCATTCTTTCTTGATTGAAAACTACACAGCCACCTGCCCCTGCTGTTATTCAAAAGTAAAGACAAGGTAGTCATTCAGAAAGTAGTGAACTGACAAGCATTTGGCGGGGACAAATACCAGTATATCAAAAGGCAAGTACAGAACAAGAGCAATGAAACTGCACATGATTTACTGGTCAAACTACTCATGTAAACTGCTGGGACTTATGCAAACCTTGTTTCTGCATCAGATAACCAGGGACTCATATCAGTATCAGGCAAATTCCTTGTTTCTGAGACACTGAGGTTTACAGCAATCATGCACAAAGTTGTTGCCACACCAGTTGTTATAATGTTCACACAAATGACATTAATGCAAGAACTACCAGGGAAAAACCTTCAGCACTAAAAGGAAATCACTATCTAGTGTAACATATAAGTTGCACATTCTACAATTCTCATCAGCGAATGCAGTATCAGCTTCCAAGGATTCACCTGCATTTTCATCCTCAATTTAATCAAAAAATACAAGCAGTCTGACTTTACTAATAATGCATCCTACTTGTTCCAAAAATTCGTTTCTAACACCAAGAAATAAAAAAAAAAAAAGAGTCCTTTTATACAAACATGTCCATAAAGTTGATTAATATATTCACTTATTTTTTTCCTGTTGTAGTTCATGCTGTAGATGGGCTGGAGGAAGCACTTCCCCTTTTGATTTCTTTACTTTGAAAATCATATATCTGAATGTGAAATGGAGATTCTCTACATTGCTAATGTCTGTTTAGCAGTGACATTTTTCATAGACAACATACTGCCAAAGACTATCATTGTGGTCATTGACCTTTCACATACCCAGATCTAAAGACAGGCTGTGATAGTCAGATTACACCATTTGCTATGCCCTATTCTATAGATATCCAAAAAGAATATGTATGCCCAAAAGTGTAGCTACTTAAGCTGCAACACACTTTTCTTCAAGCAATGTAAAACTCTAAAGAAATCCCAAACCACCATATATTTTGAGTACACTCAGTTACTAGCCCATAAGAGAGACCTGGTTTTCACTGAGCTACTTACATGCTTACCATGTGAAGCTTTTAAAAGCTGAATTTGTTGATAGAAATCTAGTCATAACAGTGAGAAAAGTGAAGTATTACAAAGCTGAATGTAAATTATGCCACACATGTGGCAGGCCAGTTTTTCTATGTGGAATTTGCCCACACAGTTGAAAAAAGTGTGAAAGAGCATTGTCCTCTGGAGTTCTTAAATTCTGAAAATCAGTAACTAAGTTCTCAAAATCCATACACATCCTTTTATGCCTTAAAATGATTATACACCAAGTTCACATCAATAGTTCTTTTCTTCCTGAAAAAAAAGAGCAGAGGAATACAATTTCTAGCTGAAACTTGAACTATGAATCACATCTATAATATCTATAAAGACTTCATGTGAAAATAATTTCTCCATTGTTTGCATAACACTCTTATACTACACTTAATTGTATGCATTTAACATACGAACACATACCTTTAACAGATGAATTTTTTAATCACAATTTCAAAGTTTACAGTTGATTTTTGATCTCTTCATAGAGGGTTGGTAAAAGAGACTGAAAATAATCCTACATGAGGAAAGCAAAAAGGAAATACCACTGAACTGGACCTCCTGTTATTACAGAGGAGAGCAGATAAGCTGCATAGCTAGGATTGCAATTTTCTAGACTGCAAAAGCCCAGCATTATCACTGTGTACACTCTTTCACCTTGGACCTATACACCATGCACAACTCTGTCAGTTTTCAAGGAACTATTTAATGCCCTTCATCTGGAGGTTTAGACTGGACTGCAGGAAGCATTTTTTAACTAAATGAGAGGGTGTCAACCTGCTGTAACAGGCTTCCTAGAGAAGTGGTTAATGCCCCAAGCCTATCAGGGTTTGAGAAGCATTTGGACAATGCCCTTAACTACAAGCTTTGTCTTGGTCCTTGGTCAGACAGGTGGACTAGCTGCTCATTGCATTCCAATTGAAATAATCTATTCTATTCCATTTTATTCTAACATTCTCTTCTTTTACAAGAAGTAGGAAAGCAGGGGATCCAGATTAGAGAAAATTTTAGGGGGTCACAGCTGAGGAAATTCTGCCAATACCACACAAAATCTTCAAGCTTCACAGTGTGAAGGCTGGTACAGTGGAAGTCCTCTTAAAGAAAGTATTTACTAATAACAAACAGTGTTGAATGAAAGTTCCAGTGTTGCCTCTTTCATCATCAGTTACACAAATCACCTCCTGCTCTACCACAAATATTGATTTATATTAATCACGAAACCTTCATGACTTGCAGGCATGAGAGAAAATCAATACAGTAATGTTCTCGTTGGTTTTCTGCTAGCCAGCATATTTGTGTAACAGAAGAGGGCACACAATGAAGCCCTGTGGTAAGTCTGTAGGTAAACAGATGAGAAATGTGAGAGCAAAAATGCTGATAGTCACTGGAAAGTAAATCCTTTAACAGCCCTAACACAAATATGCTTTGAATGCTGATTTTATTCTTTCATCTCAGAAGCCTATATTCAGCATTCAGTATGAGAGAACAACTCTAGGAACCACATTTCCACTAGGCATTTGGTACATCCCAGGCTTATTATTCAGATGTTACTGACAGATCTCCTCTCATATTCTCCATACATAAAGATTGCCAAAGTGAAGCCTACTTATTCAATACGAACAGTGCATTTCATTCACACATATTTCCCTGTGAAACAAACACATGTGTGACTTCATGACCCATGTAACAATGTGCTCTTTAAAATAACACCTCCATGATCTCAAACACACCTGTGTCAGGAAAGTCAGCATATGGAGGAATTAGTACTTATGTGTCACTTGAACTGATATAACCAGATCTGTAGCATGAAAACCAAAACACAGATGCCAGATGAATTACACAGCTAATAGAATGAGACTAAAGGGATTAAAATACATCTATCTGTGCTGAGGTACTGACTCCTTAGACTGCTCTGTCTCCTGAAATGCACAGGACAGTGGAGCTAACAGAGATATTCCTGTTTATGTTTGCAATGAATTTTCATGTAGAACTCTTTCTAAATAATTGTGGTTTGCTGCTCTCAAGCTTAACCTAGTTCTGCTTAAAAAATAATACTATTATTCCATGTAATTCTGTAAAGGAGTGCAAAATAAAGGTTATAAAAAGTCACTGAATTGACTCTCCTAGAGTGTCCCAAAATTCCTTTTGCATATAAGAAATTTTGGGGAAAGTAAGTTTTCATTTTGTATTGTACCAGGGAGGAAAAACTAGATACCACAATCTTAATTTCAGTTTTACATGCTAGGAAGTGAACTACAAGGTCACTAGTTTGCAGCTGCAGGAAATGAAAGCAGAATCTAATTCTTACTAACAGAAGACAACATAAGAAAAGTATGAGTATTCATTAGCAGCCCTTCAAGAGGTTATAATATGGCTAAAGTTTTTTTTAAAGCTAATTTCTGATATTAAAGAATTTCAGCCATAACAGGTGTATTTAATTGACAAGGCTGTCAGTTTGTCTTTAAACACAACAATTCACAAGAGGAACCAAAATTATGATTACAAAATGAATACCTTTTAAAATCTTTAAATCTAATTTCTATAACCTACTCCAAAAATTACTTCTTTGCAGTTGTGCATTCCTCTCATGATAAAATGTTGAGATTTGTAAGGAAATGAACAGATACTATTCATTTAGTCATTCATCCAGCTCTCTTTAGAAACCCAGGAAAAAAAAATTATATTGCATTAGCCCTGTCTTAATGAAGCTGGAGGGACTGTCCAGAGCATATAAATAAAATATAAATGTAAAATAATATAAAAAGCTTGGAGGTGTTACTCTTGACAGGTTGATTGATGTTCTTTCTACTCAGGTCTGGTTTTCTCCAGTAAAGTTACTGTCCGATGGCAGGTGAATAACAATCAACAAGAAACTGATAGATATAGTGTAATGGATTACTGCGTGCTCTCTTTGATTTCACTTGACGTCATACTTTTCTACTAATTTCTGCTACTTAGAGGTTGAATTATCTAAAATGGTTTTGTAATTTAAACAATTGTTATTTAAAGTAGCAAAACAAAGTCCTAAAGTAGCAATGCTAATACAGGCTTTGGAGGGGGAAAACAAAGCAACAAGAAGGATGTTTTGAAAAAATATTTTGAAATTTTAAAATAATTTTACTCTACAAGTTCAAAGAAGTTTAGCATGCATTTTATGGAATTCAGCAAGCGGCAAAATTTATCTGCAACCATTATTTCTCCTTTTTCCATACAGAACCCCTATATCATGTGAGAAATCACAGGAAAATATTTTATCGTCTTAAAACAAGACCAGTGTAATATCATGTAGCCTCAAAAAAATTGTGAGGTTTTTATAAAACAAAATGCTTTACAAAATGAAATGTTCTGAATTTGTTGTTTTTTCCTGTTTTGAAAGGTTTCAGTGTTTTTCCTGGTACTTTAAATACAGGCAAAAGTACTTTGAAACTAAAGCCTCAAAACACATAATACAAGCACTATATATTTCCCTGAGTCCTTATGTAATGTTACCTTCCAAGAAAATCTACTTCAGTACAAAACTTACAATCCTCAAGCACTGGAGAATTGTGAGAGCTGTAGCTCCAGTGGCTGTCACTTCACCTTCTCCACCACCTACAAAGTCTGTGGTCAGACTCCCAGCTTTTTTCCAAGTTCAGGAATATCTCTGCGCACAAAGAGATTTGGGGAGCAGGCAGGAGGAGTGAAGGATGGGAGAAGAACACACCTGTGCACATGGCTCCCATGAGGCACCAGGGCAGCACACATCAGCCACACAGACCTCAAAGTCACCTGAAATGAGACCTTGCCATTCAGCAAACAGTTTTCATTTCATTTCATTCAAACCAAAGACAGTAGGTTTCCTTAGAATTCCATGGCAGAATATTTGCATCTGAAAGCACTGAGAGGGAGCTGAGGTTATTGTGCTTTACAACTAGAAGAGACAAGAAACCATGCTTTCCAGCATGCTGCAACTTACAGAATTCATCAGTCATGTGTTTCCTACCATGCAGGGCCAATACTGCAAGAACTTAACTCCACACAGCAGGAATTCTTCTTCACAGCTGAATTCTATGCCTATGTAATTATATCCAGTTCTTCTGCAGTTAATAAAATGGCAGAAATTTACAGCAAGGGTTAGCATGACAATCTCAGCCACCTTCACCTTTGGTATTAAGTACAGAATATCTCCATTTATCCAATTGGTTCCTGTCATAAACATCTTTAGAAGAATTCTACCTATTGCACAAAAATTTATTTCCTTGAATTACTACATCATGCATCACGGTAATTTCAACACTTATTTCCTTTCAACAATTCAGATAATTATGTTTAAGAACTTAGAACAAGCTTACATAAAGTCACTTTACTCTATTTATTATGTGACAGTTGCTTATTACTCATGAGTAACCAGAGCCTGTCACATTGCAAAGTTTCATGAATAATATGTCATATATTATGCATGCATGTATAGTTCAGCATCATCAAATATAACCAAACAATTAATAAAACAAATGAAGAATGCATAATTGAGGTGCTAAATCTGAGAACTCAGAACTGAAATTACTAGCAGAGGATCAGTCATCTGCCAGGAAAATATCCATTGTAAAGCAATCTGAGTGCACTCAACCAATCTACAGTTTTTTTTAAAAAAATTAAGTATTGCTATTAGAAACTGATTATACTTTTTAACAGCAATAAATCCCCATGAAATTAGCTATTGTTTACCATAGTTGTAGCATTAACCTTTTGAAGCAAATTTAACAAATTGCTATCTAATGCTAATGGCCAATTTTGAAAGGGATTACTCCTTAATTATACCATATACAGTAGTAGTAATAAGAAATGATCATTTTTATGCCAACTGCACCTTAAAAGAAACAATCTGAATTGAAATAAACTACATTAATCCAGAGTCAGTAGCTCATATAATCAGAAGGAGTATGAGGACTACTTCGATGTGTTATTTTTGCATGAGCAAGGAAAAATAAAAACCACTTTTGGATTACATTAGAATTATTATGCCCCTTTAAAAGAGCTGCTAAAGGATGGCAACTGCTTCCAAGGACCTATCTACTGTCAGACTTACACCGTGTGCTTGCTCAATTGTCTACTTCATGTGACCTGACTAGCAAGACATAAGGAAGCATGGGACAGCCCTATTTTCAAGACAGACATTTATTATTTAGGAGACCCTCAGTTAATGAGCTCTTACAAAGGGGCACTAGCTCCTTTTTTGACAAAACCACCATCAGCAAAGCAAATAATGTATTCAAACCTGTCTATTCTACATAATATGTCACGAGCCATTGTAGCTATAGTGTTAAATGCAAATTTCAAAGTCTGATCAATATATGCAAGATTGTTTAATTAGATTGGTGTTGGTTTTATCTATGGTTGAAATGGAATAAAATAAAAATGATTGAAACAATCCCAGTCTCTTATTCCAATGGAGCTTCTGGATTTGTTTTGGATCATAGCTCAGGCAGAACTCCTGTGTGCAGAGGAAGTGCCTTTTAGGATTTGAGGTGATGAAACCCTAGCAAAGACTTCTTACAAGAAGAAGGGATTCTCCAGCACCTCCAAAGATTAACAGAAGTGCAAGAGAAATTCTCTAGCACCTCCACAACAGAAGTGCAAGAGAAAAGGGAGAAGGTTGTAGGCCACTGCCACACCAACTCCAGCAACCAAGGCAGTCTTCTCAAGTTCAAATAAATTAAGCAGTTTCCAGAATTTTCTCTATATTCTAACCCATTCAATTAGGTCAGGAAGATGAGCACAGGATGTCCACTTTTATGCTTGTAGCAGCAGAGTCTCCAGAAGTGGGGTAGATATCAGATCTTCCAAGAAGAAAATGGGGCTGTTTAGCAAAATGCAGTGATGTCCTACAGCAAGTGCAACTCACTGCAGCCATTTCTGCCCACGGTTCTGTGACACCAGCCAGTGGCTGCCACACCACTGCCAGCACAGTGGCTTCCATCTTCTCCCTTAGTATGGTTGAAGGGCAGGTTTTAGAGTAGGATACGAGCTCACTCTCT
The DNA here is from genome assembly GCA_024865655.1 of Emberiza elegans. Lineage (NCBI taxonomy): Eukaryota > Metazoa > Chordata > Aves > Passeriformes > Fringillidae > Emberiza > Emberiza elegans. The sequence continues at coordinate 16,830,651 of JALJVW010002597.1, read as the reverse complement.
CTCCTGCAGATAACCAGGTGCTCCCTAAAGCACAAAATCTACTATGGAGGCACAAGAGGTATTTACTCCAAATTTGATTTCAGGCTCATTTAAGATTGATCTGCAGTACAAATGACAGAGGACTTGTCATATATAAATTTGCTAAAATAAAGAAAAGAAATAGCTCAGAACATCTCATGTAATCCCCTGGTTAATCAAAACTGCTAAAGGGCTTAAATACTTAAAGTATTACAACTGCAACTTGAAAATCGTTCTTTTTTCATGTTTCTTGCTTATTTTTTTGTGCATGGCTGAGTAAAATCTCAAACCAGAGGGATAACTACTCCCAAACACGCAGGCATTTGGATCCAGATCTGAGCATTGTGGCTGGCCTTGCCTCCCTACTGGCTGAAGCCCAAACCTCCATTACCAAGCACCCCAAACTGTGATACTGCTGAGAACACGTGTGGGAAACTTTGCTCTTACGCACACACAACTCCACAGTTGTCATCACTTCCCTCTCCATAGCCTTAGCTGCAAATCTGAATGAAGCCCAGTGGTGCCACAGTCCTCTCCCCCCCTCTTTATAGTCATCTTTTTGTCCCCACTTTGAAATATATTTTCATACAATGCCAACTGAAAGCCCTCAAAGCTGGAATGCTTGCTGTCACTTAGACTATGCAAGGGAGAAAAGTTTTATTGGAAACATTCCTTCCCTTTCTTTTAATTTTTGCTGCTCCCACGCTGTTGTTGGCAGCTTTAGATCCATATCAGAAGAAAAGCATGTAAAATGCATGCAGTTAGGCAGTGGTCTTGTAAGGCACTTCATGTACACAAATATCTGCAGCTGTGCACTGCTTCTGATCTGTAGGAGACTACATATGGGCCCTGAGATCAGCACACATCAAATTCCTGTTATTAAATGCATGTGTCTTTAAAGCAGTGAGTCTTAATTCCTGCTAAGAGAGTCCAATAATAAGAAGAAAAATAAATTATATTCACCCCCAGCAGAAGGGAAATTACAATTTCATTCTCTCTGTTCAGATCATACTAGCCCAGAAATACAAAAACATAAAAGACTAATAAGGCTTCTAGTGAGATGTCTTTAAAAACCTTAAGTACAATTAGCATTCAAATCATATTTACAATTTTTTCCTCTCTATTGCCAGATGTCTTTTATGGCTTTGCACTCTTGGTAGGCAGAAAGAACTATCAGCTAAAATCCAAAATGGTGTATTCAGATTCCTACCTAATGTACATTTTAACAATAAAGATGAGGAGCTGGAAACAAATTAACAGGCAAGATATTAATCTCCAAGCACATTTACATTGAGTTTAACTGTCTTACTGAAAGCAGTCCTTATAAACCAAGGAGCACAGAGCATAATAAAGGAGAAGCTAAATGATAATTTAACAGTTGCTATACTAACTGAGACTAGCTGGCACAAAAGTCCACTTTGGCTCCATTGCCTGAAATCATATGCTGTAAATGAAGTAAAAACAAGAAGAAGATTTATTGGAAATCCACTGAATAGCAACACTTTCTTGCAATTATTATTTTTCTTATATTTGAATTGAGATATAACTACATGCTGACCTTTGAAATACATGCCTAAAAAGTAGAGCATTTTTGCCATGAGTTTAGGAAATGTAATGTAGGACAAGCGACTTATGAAGGCTTACAATAATAATTCACAGGAAATACTGCCTTTCTGTCATGTAATTTTACAACCAACATAAATTCAAATGGGTATATATTTCAGCTGGCTTCTGGAGATCTACCCATCAGTACAAATTCCCACAGAATGAAGCACCCATACACCTCAAAAGGTATTGACTTTAGCAGAACCATATCTTGCAGCCTTGTTCATGCAGAAATTCCTCCCAATGCCTTGAGAAATGCTACTGGTACAAATAAATTAAGAGACAGCAGAAAAGCGGGCAATACGCAGAACAAAGGCCTTTCTTTTTCCAGGCTCTGCTTACCCAGGTTACTGATAAAATCAAATCTTTATACAGGTTTGTGTTTCTGCCCTGATTTTATTTTCAGATTCACATTAAACGTGCACATCTGCATTCCACCATTGATCCACAGTTGTGCACAAGGTGTTTCAGGACATTTCTCCAGCCTCAGCACAACCCCTAGAGAAGCCATTTGTACTGATAAACACAGCAACTCACAAAACACCCACAGCTACCACCTACAAGGAATATTTAATGATATGATTGGAATAAGATGGTGATTTCTACCCTAGCTGACCCTTGTGCTTCTAGTGAATATATAGATCCAACAGGACACACATCTAGGCTCAAGTTTACATATTTCTAGTTTTACTTACAGAAGGACAGAATCTTGACTTTGACATTTAGCAGGGAAATAAAAGAATTTCTGCTTTTAATAAAGGTAATTAAAAAATACTAATTAATATTTTAAAAATACTTAATTCTACATATATAATAGAAGTAGCCTAGACAATAGCTACTTTGAAAAGGCTGGAGACATTTTAGGGTTACTTTTGCTTTATTTCCCAGTGTAGTATAATCTTAAATTGCAGATATCTGTATCTGAGATTACAGTGTGCCAAGCAAAACACTTCACACCTTCATTTAGTTTTCCTACCCAGCACATGGCCACCAAGGTTTTTCACTGAGGTCTATAAGAGCTGCTCTAATTACCTTTATCTTTGGAGTGAGGTAGGCTTGGTATCTTTTAGTTACTTTCCTTCATTGTGAGTCTACCACTGCAATTTCTATTTTCTTCTTCTTGCTGTGAAATGCTGAGTCTTGGTTGTGTTTGTTTCAAAAATACTGCAATTCTCCTATGAAATTTCAGTTGATAATGTATCAAAAAGTGCTCCTTGCAAGGCAGTCCCTACCCAGTTCACAGGTAATATAAGTGCCTTTCTTAATGCTGATGTCAGGAATATTTTCTCAATTGAAGTGAGGCAGGGACAAGCTTCAAACTCACATTGATCATCCCCTCTCCAAAACACTGACATTTCAATTCCTAAATCCCTCTGGTGTGCAACTGATAGGCCTGGGCAATTCTTCTCTGCTTTCCTGAATTGCTAGTCTGCTGTTACCAGCTCTTCTTACACTGAAAACCAACTCTTGTTTGCAACTGGTCATGTAAAATATGACTGAAAAAAACATACCAGTAACAGGGAAGATGGTAATATGAAAACACTAAATTCAGACTGCTGTTGGCTTTAGTACTGCATGTTTGATGAACAAGCTGGAATTCCCAAGTTAAAGAAGCAGTAATTAGCATGGAGGCTGGCTCAAATACACATTCATCCCCGTGAACAGGGTGGTCCTGTATCTGTTAAGAGGTAGTAATAGACTGCATTGCCCATCCAAGAATTGGACATCCTTCTAACATCTAAAGCCATATTGTGAAGGTAACACACATGCAGCTTGTGACAAACCTGCAAATCACCAAAGTTCTCTTAGTGGCAAGAGCCCTGTTTACATCAAAGGAGAAAAAAAACTTGCAGAAATGAGATGATGACTCACCAAGTATTGGCAAAGATCTCTGCAGGCAATAAGAGAGTGGTGAGTGGAACTGAGATTTAGTGGATGTCTTGACAACGCCACAATGAACAATGTGGAACTAATTTTATTTGGCATATATGCCCAAATTTTCTATTACCAGGTGTTAGCAGCTGTCTGTCAAGGAATACAAATATGACATAATACTTACAACCTCTTGAACTGCTTCTCTGCCTTCTCATAAAGCATGCATACTCAGCTTACACCTCCATTTTAATAGTCAGTGATGCTACAGTACTTTACCCTACAGAAGTAAAAAACTGAGGAATTATGAATTCAATTTCAGTAGCCAAATTAAGGATTTGGTTTCAGTTCAACCTTTTGGAACCTCCTAATCTTATTGAACATTTACAGTTCTACATCATCTTTCATAAGAGATTTTTAATCAATGCAGTCAGTAAACAAAAGGAATGCTGCATTTGTAGGTCTGGAGATTTTCCCCACAAAGTAAAGATCAGATTGTGATCACATAGATCTTTTACTATGAATTTTCGAATCTTTAGACAAGGACTAGGAAAAAAAGGATATAGAAATTATATAAGAAAGAAAAGAAACAAAAAATATAAAACAAAGGATCAAGTCTTCTTAATTGTGATTATTTTCTAATGTACCTTTGTACACAAAATTCATCATAATACACCCTTTTCCTCGTTTTTGCTGAAAAATACATTAAAATAATTACGCCTGCCTTGTCTGAGAGAGCTGGTACATATTAAAAAAATCGATGGGTCACTGAAAATGGAGTTTTATAATAGAATGCATTAGTTGTACATTCATACAATGTGTATTAAAATAAGAGGAAGCAAAACTTGCTACAAACAAATTTTGTCATTTCATACTGTGGTGCATCTGTATAAAACAGCAGCTGGAACAACTCTGCAGGCTTTATAACCTTCTATTTGTGGTTCTCAACACTGAATTGCCAGCGTTGTACATGCACAAACAGAAACTGCTTCACCATTATCAGACAGGCAAGTGGATGTGTTATTTTCTCCCTTTTCTCCTATCCCTAGCTAATGTCTCATCATAACAACCTCCTCAGCTATCACTGATAATCTGCTCTACCTCTTGTCTTCATCTCAAACACAACCTCAAAAATGACTATAAGTAATAACCAGCCTGGCTGTGAGCTGAAGGCAGGCAGGGAACGGGGAAAAGCTGTATGTGCAAATGGCTGACCTTCAAAACAGCCGTTTGCAAAATGTGTGCTGCCACAAAACAATATTAAGTAACCTTTCCAGAGCTGCCACTCTCAGATTCACACTGAGGCTAATCAATATTGCCCTGCAGCACCAGAGAAGCATTTCCACATGCTTTTGAAGGCTCCTGGTTGAATGTCATTCAGCCTAATACCACTAGCTTCAAAATAGCCCAGCAAACCCAAAGGAGGTAGCAAGAAAGCAAAAGCCAAGCCTGGCCACACAGCCCAAAGTGCTTCCCCCAGCAGATGACCCCACTGGAACCCTCTCCTGTAAAAACTCTCCAAGACAGAAGCACTTTGAGGGCCAGCCAGCCCAGACCATAGGAAATGAAGCTGGCGAGGTCAGTGAATTTGCTACTGCTGTGAAAGAAGTCAGCTTTCCCTCCACCCAGCCTGTCTGTAGCTTAGTAGGGAAGAGGTTTTCCTTCACAAGTAAGGTTTTGTTTTATAAATAATGGTCTGTGCCCATGAGATTTTATGGGGCTCACCGTAAGTGCCCTTGCTGAGGGATTGTTTTCCTAATATATATCAGAATATTAGACTGCAGTGTCCCGCACTCCCTCAAACTGCAGAAAACACTCAGCAGTATTATCCAGAGGCCTGGGCAGCCAGCATAGCTTCAGCTGGAGCCCTGCTCCATTCACCCAAAATGGGCTAATGACTGCAGCTCAGAGCACGAGGCACACACAGTAGAGTCTGAAGACAACTTTTTCCCTCCACATCACTCATTTGCTCTCCCTGGTGTTGCTCAGGCCTTGCAGCTCCCCAGCTCACAGCAGGAACTTCCAATCCACTGTGTTATGACAGGCACACAGCAGTGGCTAAGGCAGCTCCTCTAAAGCACTGGCAGTCTAATTTATAAACTCCTTCCAGCACTTCAAAAATTAAAAAATAAGCTTATTTGCCATGCATCTGATATACTTCCTCCATACAAAAAAGTCCATGTGGAAACATAAATGTTTAATGTTCCTTTCTCCATTACTGATTCCCTCCATACTTAGTTCTTATACTTTGTGAAGCACAGAATGATCTGTTGTTCATTTAAGAGCTTAAAATCCATACCAGTTTCTCGTAACTAAAGCCAACACACTGCTTTACTCAAGCAAGATCTACTGCACAAAACACAATTACCCATCAATTGACTACACATCAATGGGACAGCACATGATTAGACAACAGTGGGGAATCCTAATGATCCCCTGTGAGAATTAGGGGAGTGCAAGCCTCTAATTTTCTGCTCCATGATGTGTAGATGAAAAGTGCACTGGAAAGAATACAAAATGAACGGCAGTAATTCTGTGTGCATCCTCACTTCATTTCCATGGGAATGTGGAAATGTAACAAGACCATGATGATCATATGGAAGATGAAATAAAACATTGACCACAATGTCTTACTTAAGAGCACAACGATTTGTCCAATTTTTAGCCCTGATGTTTTCAAAGTGGCTGTTAGGTGCACACACTCAATCTCCAAGAATTTGGAGGTTCATCAATATCCACAGGTAGCTGTCAGATACACTGTGCTGCAGTTCTAGGGACATTTCACCTGATTCTGAGTGAAGGATTACAGATTACTCCTCTGACAGGGCAGCCAAAATAATACAGCCCTCCCAGGGCCAGGCATAGTGCAACAGCACACTGCAAGGATGCTGACTAATCTTTACTTTTGCTCATTCCATTCTCTGTCACATGGGTAAGGGAGAATTCAAACCATGCATATGGGTTTCTTTAATCTTCTGAAGAAGAAACTGATTTTTAAATGAGCTATAAACCATGATTTCACACTCTGTTCATTTCAGCCCGGGACACATCAGCATCCCAAGAGAGATCTGAATGTTACCAAAGGCTGTCAAATTAACAGAAATACATTGACAAAAAAGAGTTATGCTATGTCAGTGCAGCAATAATGGTGCTAAGTGATGGCAAAGCATGGCTAAGCTTAAAGTAAAATTCTATTTTTGTGCGTTCAGAAAAATAAATGCAATTTCTTGATTTTTGTCCTTGCTTGCCACTTGATTTTTGTCCTTGCTTGATTTTTTGGACATATTTTAAAGGGTTTATGTGGCTTTTTCTTTTGTGGTTCTTTCACAATCAGTACTTTACAAGATTTGACACAAAAAGCTCCTCAACAAAGCTGATCAAATTTCTTCACAGTTATAGGAAATTCAGTGATGGATACACCACAACACAAACCCGGGAATTATACAGGAAAATTAGGGCATCAGTGTCCAGCACATGCAACTTTAGCAGAAACCTCCTGTCTTTCTTACTTTCCTACAAAAACCTACTATTTTTCAGTAACTGGATGTTTTACTGTTTTGGGTCTCTTGTGTCACACAGTAAAAAAAACAATGTTTCCTTTGTTCCCTGGGCAGCCAATTTTGCAGAGCACATGCCAACATTATCAATGAGATTCTCAATACTAGATTAACCTCTTAGTTCACCTTGTCCACTACCAAGTGACTAATGTTATCCATATGGTATTTTCAAATATTACTTATTTTGCCAGTCTCAGTAAACCTAGTTTGGTTTCCTTCCTTGGCAACAGATGCGCATTGAACGGGGCTCTCAGGGAGCAAGAGCTCTCTAAAATGTAGCTCAGTTTTCTCTTGTTAATTTTATCCTCTCCCAAAGCTTTCCTATCTCACTGCTCAATTGCTATGCAATTAGTAGCCTCCCTCCTTTCTTTAGTTTTTTCCTCAGTACAGTTCAGTAGAAATCAGTAGTATGTCTTTAAGACTCTTTGTAGGAATTAAATGGTTGATTTAGCCTGAAATTTATTTATTGTCATGTTGGGTGATGATCAACACGGAAGGAGTAACAGTGAGGCACTTTTTACAGTGCTCTAAGCTACGTCAGCAAAGGACGGGAGAGAAAAGACGGGGACATTTCTGTCTTTCCAGCACGCACAAACACCTACAGTTTTGGCAAGCATCTGAGACCTGCAGGTCTGGCTCAAACTCATCTTTCCTTCCATTGCTCTGATTCTGTGGTGAAAAATCTCAGGTAACCAGCAGAATCTGACAGCCCATCTATTTTTCTATTATTTGTACTCACCAGGGTAGTACTTGAGCAGCTAATGATAACAAGCAGTGTACCAAAACCAGAATCTCCAAGAATTTGAGGTTCATCAATATCCACAGGTAGCTGTCAGATACACTGTGCTGCAGCTCTAGGGACATTTCACCTGATTCTGAGTGAAGGATTACAGATTACTCCTCTGACAGGGCAGCCAAAATAATACAGCCCTCCCAGGGCCAGGCATAGTGCAACAGCACACTGCAAGGATGCTGACTAATCTTTACTTTTGCTCATTCCATTCTCCGTCACATGGGTAAGGGAGAATTCAAACCATGCATATGGGTTTCTTTAATCTTCTGAAGAAGAAACTAATTTTTAAATGAGCTATAAACCATGATTTCACACTCTGTTCATTTCAGCCCAGGACACATCAGCATCCCAAGAGAGATCTGAATGTTACCAAAGGCTGTCAAATTAACAGAAATACATTGAAAAAAAAGAGTTATGCTATGTCAGTGCAGCAATAATGGTGCTAAGTGATGGCAAAGCATGGCTAAGCTTAAAGTAAAATTCTATTTTTGTGCGTTCAGAAAAATAAATGCAATTTCTTGATTTTTGTCCTTGCTTGTCACTTGATTTTTGTCCTTGCTTGATTTTTTTGGACATATTTTAAAGGGTTTATGTGGCTTTTTCTTTCACAACCAGTACTTTACAAGGTTTGACACAAAAAGCTCCTCAACAAAGCTGATCAAATTTCTTCACAGTTATAGGAAATTCAGTGATGTATACACCACAATACAAACCTGGGAATTATACAGGGAAATTAGGGCATCAGTGTCCAGCACATGCAACTTTAGCAGAAACATCCTGTCTTTCTTACTTTCCTACAAAAACCTACTATTTTTCAGTAACTGGATGTTTTACTGTTTTGGGTCTCTTGTGTCACACAGTAAAAAAAACAATGTTTCCTTTGTTCCCTGGGCAGCCAATTTTGCAGAGCACATGCCAACATTATCAATGAGATTCTCCATACTAGATTAACCTCTTAGTTCACCTTGTCCACTACCAAGTGACTAATGTTATCCATATGGTATTTTCAAATATTACTTATTTTGCCAGTCTCAGTAAACCTAGTTTGGTTTCCTTCCTTGGCAACAGATGCGCATTGAACGGGGCTCTCAGGGAGCAAGAGCTCTCTAAAATGTAGCTCAGTTTTCTCTTGTTAATTTTATCCTCTCCCAAAGCTTTCCTATCTCACTGCTCAATTGCTATGCAATTAGTAGCCTCCCTCCTTTCTTTAGTTTTTTCCTCAGTACAGTTCAGTAGAAATCAGTAGTATGTCTTTAAGACTCTTTGTAGGAATTAAATGGTTGATTTAGCCTGAAATTTATTTATTGTCATGTTGGGTGATGATTAACACGGAAGGAGTAACAGTGAGGCACTTTTTACAGTGCTCTAAGCTATGTCAGCAAAGGACGGGAGAGAAAAGACGGGGACATTTCTGTCTTTCCAGCACGCACAAACACCTACAGTTTTGGCAAGCATCTGAGACCTACAGGTCTGGCTCAAACTCATCTTTCCTTCCATTGCTCTGATTCTGTGGTGAAAAATCTCAGGTAACCAGCAGAATCTGACAGCCCATCTATTTTTCTATTATTTGTACTCACCAGGGTAGTACTTGAGCAGCTAATGATAACAAGCAGTGTACCAAAACCAGGGTGCTTAGGCAAACATCACTTAGGACACCTCTTTTGCAAGCTGCACACATGTAAAGTAAATATCTCACTTCTACTTCGAGGAAGTAATAAAGCCTTTGGGTCACAGACATTGAAATTGCCTATATATTGGGAGAATTGAAAAGATGAAATAAAAAGGCTGCTATGCCATATTTGGGACAACAACCTTCTCACTCCTAAAGTGCCTGTGACTATGTGATGTTGTTTGCTCCCTGTCTCAAGTCATTCCCTGTACATTCAATTAGCAAAAATAATTGCTTCATCATAAACTGAATAAAAATGTCAAGACCCATTTAGAGACAACAGCAATCATTAAACAAAACCCATTTGCAGGAGAGTTGAAGGCATTTCGAATATGCATATGAGATTTAAAAACAGAAGAACACTTCAGAGTGTTCAAACTGCAGACAAAATCCTGTTTAATTTCAAAGGTGGCAGGGTTACTAATGCACCAGCTACTTCAAAGATGACAAAATAAATTGCTTTTTTAAAACATTGGCAGTTCCATCCAACATGATGGGAAATACATAAGATTTGCCAAATATGAAATGCAATGTGCACGGGTTGTTCAAAAGATGCGTTAATTTGCATGAGTGAGCACTACAAAACGCATAACTTATCATCACAGTTAGGCTCAAATTTGGAAATTGCTATTCAGTCATGAACTTCAAATAGTCAACCCACAAGGCCATCTCTCCATTTTATTCCATAATGCTGGAAAAATAACGTGTTGTTTATATAGCTGGCAGGCTTTGCTCTATTATAAAACACAACAGGAGAGTAATTTATTTAATGTAATTATTTAGCATGACCATAGATAAATAGCAATCCACTGAAGAATTTAAGGCCTCCCCTGAAATATTTTTACAATCCTCTCAAAAATACATGAACTTTTGACTCAAGACTTGGTTTTGTTTTCAACGACTATTTTTCCTATATCTGTTAGCAAGCTCTTATTACCTTTGCACTAAATGCAATTAAAAATGCAATACCATGTACACAGGAAGGGACATGCCTGGTTACTGGGATCCTCATTCTCAGGCTGGGCTGGCAAGAGCTGTTCCTCCACATTGAATTTAACTGGCTCCATACAGCAACTCAGTGAAGTTGCCAAATTAAATATTAACAGCCATGCTTGGTTTATGTTTGAAAAGCCTCCCTTGCATTTAGGAGCTCATTTAAACACAACACTGCATGGATAACACTGGCTGAGTCCCTAGGCTTCTCAGGTGTGCAATGCTCTGTCCTTTGCATTTTATTGTCTCAATGACAAAATGGTCACCTGGAGAGATTCAAACTCACCAGTTTTTATGAAATTATAGGTTACTCTACAAATCAGGTGATCTTTTAAGATGCCTTCAGAAGATGAGCATAAGGAAATAGATAATGAAAACATTCAAGTTTATTGACAAAAACTGGAGAACTGCACAGGTGTTTGCAAAAGTGGCTGGGTAAATAAATTCAGGCACAGGATAGGTACACACTGTGTGACAAGGGAATAGTTCCCTGCCAAGTCTGAATTTTTACCAGGACATACACATCTCCATCTGATCTAGAGAGCCAAAGCAAGAACTCAAGCTCCACAACTGCTTTGAAATTGAGAGGAATTGCTACCAGGACATTTAGTAATAGTGTAAACCATGTAAAAGAATGATTCTTAATGATTAGTATTTACTATGTGATGGCTATTGATCCAGTTATTGAATGTGTTTTACAGGGACTTGAAGTATTCCTGAAAAAAAAAAAAAAATATTGAAAAACAAGTGGAATTTTAAAGCTTTTTTTATCACTTTCACATGTGTGTATATATATATGAATATACATATATAAATAAGGTACAATACTTAAATCGGTGTCTCCAGCTTCTATCAAACAAAACAAATGTCAAAGTAGTAATATCATACTTTTCCTATTAATAAAACAAGATGATAATATCACCTTTCAGGAGTGGGAATGCCTCATCATGTTCCCTCCTCCACTCCAAATTCATTGAACAGTAAATATTTCAAAGGGCTCAAGCTTGTTCATTTACTTTTTTCCTCCAGCTTTGTATAGCTCCTTTGAAGCAGCTGTCCACAAAGGATCAGATACTGAGTTTTCTAATCCTGTTTCAACTTCTCAGCAAGACTTCTGAGTTCTGTTAAAGATTAGGCAACATTTTTCAGTGCTGACGCCTTCTAGGCATCTGAAGAAGGAATGAGACCCCAAATACACTAAACAAAGGGGACATTGCTGTTGGCCATGAAACTCCTTAAAGAAGATAATTTCCATTAACGAGAAAATAAAAAAAACCCAACATGATTTAAACCAGCCCTTATCATGACATCTGAATCAAAAAACATATGTACATAAGAAACTTCTACAACAAATAAATAGGAAACAACTGGGATTTTAGAAATTGTGCTATATATGAAAAATGTTCAAAGTATATTGTGGGATGGAAAGCCAAATGTTCCTGTGTATTCCTTCCTTAAAATGGCTGTTATCTTTAGCAAAGTTTGTAAACCACTCACTCTCACATGTAAAGTATGGGGTGTGAATCCTACCACAACAGTCCTGCAGGCAAGCATTTTCTGTAAATATGTACTGTTCTGGGAAATTGCAAGTACATGTGGACAGGTGTATATGTGTTTGTGTGTATATTTGTGTGTATATGTGTGTGTGTGTGTGCCTGGGCACATTTGCAAGACCAAGACCACATCTCACGAGCTCAGAGTTTCAAATTTCAGCTGGGTTGACACTGCTTCTTAGTTAAATTATTCTTTATCCATTTCTGTGAAATATTTGTTGAAACACAGGATGGAGATTTTGTTTTCTGAAATTTAGAATGAATCTTAGGCAGATGTGTGGGTTATTAATGTCATGCAAATATAGCAAATTTCTTCTCTAAACATATTTCCCCTTGGCCCTCCTACAGGTAAGGGATTTTACAAAGGAACTGCCAACTCAGGCTGCTGAGTTTATACCCATGCAAAGGCTGCTGCCCAGAAGGTTTCAGGATGGGACTCTACCAGTAAAGGGTGAGTTCCAAGGCAGAAGACATGCTGCTGACCTTTAACTGTTCCTTTGAGATGTGGTGCCATATGGAACTCAGGCAGGGTGTGTGCTGGCACCATGGGAGTTTCTATGCTAGCAGTAAATGCAGAGGGCAAGCTGCCAGCTACCTTCCCTTCATGCAGTCAGAAAATGGCAGGGAGGGACCCATTGCTCAGCTAAGGAGTTCAGAGATCAGATCAAACCCTTCAACAGGGGAAATGTAACAGGAGAACAGGTTGAGAATGTACACACTAGTGGCACATTTCAAAGTCAGACCCAAGCGAGTATCCCTGTGATATCCAAGTGAGTATGTAAGCCCTTCTCCTCTGCATGTGTGCATGAGCATTCTGTGGACAGCTTCATCTAGGACCCCATGACTTAAAGACAGGGGAGGCACAGGAGTGTCCAAAGTTGTGACGTGAACAAAACCGAAGCACAGCCCCTGCCAAGTGCAGCATTGCTCCTAAAGCACCAACAGTGACACAGCACAACTCCAACTGGTGCTCCAGACAGCTGCCCTGCCAAGTACTCAGACATGGAGAGCAACGAGGAGACCTTGAGTTGCCTGTCTGGCCTTCAGGGAAGCGGGGAATCCCAATCTGAGATTTGAGAATGTTCCTTTACCTTGTAAGAATTCCACCGTGATTTTTTTTTTTAATTTGTTTGTTTGTTTTCTTTTGTTGTTTGGTTTTTTTTTGTTGTTGGTTTTGAGGTTTTTTGTTTGCTTTTTTTTTCTTTGAGAGCAGGAGCCTGTTTAACATTTCTGTAGCAGTCACACAGAGGTGAGTAGGCCTCTAAAAGGTTGTGTTCTACCAACACAGAAAACCAGAAACTGTCAGCAGTTCTTGTGCTGACAGGGTTCTCCTGAAGACCCATTGTGTCTGGTTTTGGAGCCCAGCTGATGAGAGCACAACTTTTTGTTATTGTCTTATTTCCTACTTCTCATTGCTTGTTTGCAAGTTACAGATCATGGAACTGTTAAAAAAATGAAACATCAGAAGTTTCATAGATGAGTAGGTGGTTTTGCAGTATTCACTGTCTGACTATGAAACACAAGGAGATCAAAGCTAGAGTTACAGATCAGAGACAAGAAAACCTCTAATTGGGGATTTTTTCATCAAAGTCACACACACACATGGAATTAACATGGAATTAACATGAGGAATTAATAATCCAGGCTAAGATTAGTCAACCAAATTCTAGACATACATCCCAGAGAGCTGTTCAGTTTTGCTTTAGAACCACTAGAGAAATTTGGGCTTTTTCTAGATCATGAGTCATCTTTTTTGAAGATGCTGTCTGGTTTAGATTTGATGAATTTAATTCCATTTTACTTTTTAACCTCTGACTGCAAAAAGAGCACAACTAACTTGCTTTGATATAGGTATCTATCTTAAAAAAATCTGAAATTTCACAGGACTGATTCCACCTGTGAGGCAAGGCCCATTATGGTGAGCAGAAGTTTACTCTAAATATCAACATATTTGACAGCTTTAGCTGTTTCATGGAAGCTCAGCTCATCCTAGTCTTTGGTAGACTTTAACAAAATGTCTTTTAACTCAGAAAAACTCAGTTCTGGAAAAAAAAAGCTCTATAAGTTATGCAACAATGCATTTGACTTTAGTCCTTGAAAAATAAGGAAGATGAAAGTTATAAAAATGTGATGATCTTCTCTTAGCCTTTTTTTCTCTAACAGGGTTTGGGTATTGTGGCAAAGTTTAGCCTTGATAGAGGCAGATCCACCACATCTTTTGAGAAATCCATCACATATACCCAGTGATTTGAGGTGGTAGAATTTAAGATGAGATTTCAGAAAGCTAAAATTGGAGGAAGATATGCCATGAAACACTTCCCAAACAGCACTGACTACATTCCCCATGTAACAAAGGTTTACTGTCCCTAGAAAAGAACACCTTTTGACTGGATGATGTTCCAGACTCTGCCGCACACTCTGGAGGAGCTCAGTTCTGAAATTGTTAATTCCTCATCTATACAACATGCTTCCTGTTCCCAGTTGAAGCTAAGAGTAGAGAAGAGAAGCAATTCCAACTGATTCAATTTGAAGAGCAACAACATATGCCAAAATATTAGCACAGTATGAGAGAGAGTTTGAGACCCGTGTTGAAAGAACAAGTATTATCAAAAATAACACCATATACTGAAATTAAAAGATTTTTTCCAAATTCTAAGTTGGCAGAAAAAAGCACAAGATTCCAAAATGCAGAGAGATTAGACAAGTATTTAAAAGAAATACTAATAACATCTCAAGTGAGCTTGGGTAAATACAGCACCCAATACCTAACGATGGTCTAGCACTTGATGTATCATAAGCCTTTCTTTTCCAGTACTAAATATCAGGATTTGGGAGACTTTATCTAACTTTAGTAGTGCATCCTATTGCATTACTGTGGGGGGAGGAAGGAGACATGAAGAACAAGGGAGGGACCAGCAGGGGAATTCCACACCCATAGCTCATTGGGAAAAAATACTTTAAGAGAAGGCCCTATGCAACATGCTTGGCAGATAACAGGAGCTGGCTTTCTTTACTAATGTTGCATCTGATTCAGAATTTAAAGAGGTTGAAGATTTTTCAAAACTATGCTTTTATTCTGCTGAATGTTTTGAAACACAAAAAGAGGAACTGCTTCAATTATTTATTCTCTGTCCACTCAATTTTTTAGAAAAGGAAGATTTAAAAGCATATCTGGCAGCCTGTTTCTGTGCAGGAACAGTGAAGTAGTTGTCATCTGGCATAAGCAAGCCAAATAATGCTGAGTCCCTTCTACTTTTTTATTCCTGCAAAGGATTAAATTCAGAGATTAACCATAATGTCTTTCAACCACAGGCTCACATATTCATGAATAACAACAAGAAAACCTAAATCAGTACTTAACATGTAGTTTTATGCTGCATGTTCAAGAGCAGCATGTTAGCAACTATAATAGTACAGAGACAGGAGTCATTCAATAAGCTGATTCTGATATATGGCATACAAAGTTTTGGAAGGATTTAGAAGGATTTTTCCATTATTTAGGTTTGGGAAAATAAGCTCAGTCTAATTTTAGGTTGTTATTTTGAAAGATAATTAAGATTGCAAGCAATTTCAATATTTTTAATAGTAAACCATAGACAGTAAAGTTACATTTAGAAAAAGATTTCAAATATTTGCAATAGCAAGAAGAAATTAAACATAATTTGAAAATAAGGCATTAAACAAAGATAATTTAGGGATAGTGCTGGACCTATAGATGTGTGCTGGAACCCTACTTTTGCTCT
Organism: Emberiza elegans; assembly: GCA_024865655.1. Taxonomy (NCBI): domain Eukaryota; kingdom Metazoa; phylum Chordata; class Aves; order Passeriformes; family Fringillidae; genus Emberiza; species Emberiza elegans. The sequence continues at coordinate 16,814,848 of JALJVW010002597.1, read as the reverse complement.
GATTAGCATCAAAAAAATTGATGAAGACTGTGAGCACCAGGAATAGGCTTTGACTGATTGATGAAGTACAGCAGAAGAGAAAATGAGCCTTGCTATGGTCCTGTTTTTTCAGTGGATCAGGAGCCAGACCCACTCTCTGTGAATCCATCACTGTAACCCAATTCTTTCCTGCTATGTCCTGGAAAACTTCTGCAATGTACAAGTCACTTTACGTGCCAAAGAGGCTTCCCACTGGCTGCAACAACTTGGTTCGGGAAAATGGGCACAGTTTCAGGTCATGATTCATTTTTCAACCTTTTCTTGCACATGTGGCATGGAACTAATAAGCAGCTTGCAAGCCTCATGATTGTCAGTAGCCCTCACATAACCTGACTTCTAACAGTGACAGCAGGAGTCACAGCAATGGGTACTCAATCGCCTCATATAATAAGCAGAACTGTCTCAAAATCTAAGAAATACAGAATTAAGGGAATATTTTAGCCATTATTGAAGAAGCCAAATACTAGAAGTATGAAACTCTAAGGAAAACAGCATAATTATTCACATTCTAGCTTCCTTGATGTGCTCCTTATTGAAAAAATTATTCAAAGTTTGCAACATTTTTTTCCCAAAATTCAGAATGGTAAATAAAGAATAAAATGGTGCTAAATAAGCAGTTACATTTTTATTCATACATCCTATGTGAATATATCATATGTCTATATCTGCAAATATTCTAGAAAATGCAACATGCATTTGAATATTTCAGGTCTTATTTACCAAAGATAAATTCTGAATTCATCACTTCAAGTGCTGGCATGTGAAAACAGAACTGTTCTAAACACACAGAATATTGTGAAATATTTATTTTTCAATCTTTTCTTTTTGTTCTTTCTCAAGCAATTAAGACAGGTTGGAAAAATCAACACTGTTTTTCATCTATTCATTTTTAGCACTATCAACATTTTAGTTTAAACTTTTAATGGTCTATTATGCTATGGAAACAGTATCATTTTGTTTTTACATTAGGTAAATGATAATACACATTTCAGAAATAAGAGCTCTCAAAAGAAGAAAAAAACAAAATACACACATTCCTATGAACATTCTGATTCTAACCAATCTGTATATCTCAATGTAACATGTGTGCTGATGGGAAGAAACACAGATCTGATTTTGAATGGAAACTGTTAGAAGTAGGGCATGGGCAATATAAATGCTTTCAAATCATTCATCCAATTACATTAACTTAAATCAAAGTGAGATAAAGGAAAACCAGGAACTTTGAAGATATTCACACAGATCATGAAAAGGAATAAATGTATGTATTCCTTTCATGGTGCACTGGACATGGCTGGAAAATGTCAGTGATCTGATTAGAAGAACTTCCACATAGTCACCAAAATAATTAAAACAGTATGTCTTGGCTTTAAACACTTAAATAATTGCATAATTTCAGAAAATTTGACTGCAATAATGCTTTTTATATGCAATGTCTCTGACAGAACCTAATATATATATTGAGGGGATGTACATTTGAGAAAATTACCATGGGCTAAACTGAAATGTTAGCACCACAGCTGAAGTCCTGTGTCTGCCTTAAGTTTTGAATTGTCCACACTAAAGCAATCAGGTTATCTTAAAGCTTTTCTATAATTAGATCCCAAGTTCTTAATTTTGCTTTGAGCTGGCATCAAGTTTCTTGTCATAAACACCTATTAGAAATATGAATCAGAGGGGCTGGAATATGGTAATGGACTGAATAATAAATGTATGTTTTAAAACCTGGATTAACTTCCCAGCATTCTTGCATTACCTCCAGCAAGTTTCTTCACCTTCCTGCACCTCACTGTGGTTTTTTCCCAGTTGCTTTTGCTTTTACCATTATATATTCGAGGCAGAGACCATTTCACATAATGTGTTTGGGCTCTTCTACAGGGTGACACTACTCCAAATTCAAGCCTTTAGATGCTACTGTAGTATTAATTAGAATGTAAAAATAAAAGCTTAAGATGTTTTCTGAATGTCACTGTTTCCCATCCTGAAGTGTCTTGTACTGTGACTAGTACTATCCAATAAATCATTGTTGAAAAAGACTAAATGTTGTTAATCCCTAATCAAAATATTTTTCCAATTTATTAACATGAAATTTACACAGGAAGCAATTTTAAATACTTACTAAATATTTACTTGCTTACTTACCATGATCTTATGAACCATTATGAAAAATGGTGTGAGCTGAATTGATATTAAATAAAGTTTTAAAGCATTTCTGTTTTCTTTAAGTTTTTTTCTACAAATGACTTCATCAGCATCTCAGTGACTTTTTTGAGGGAAGGAGGGAGAAAACTGCATTTGCTTACCTAAATCTGATAATACAGTTATCCCTTCTGAATCAGGTGTCTCGGCATAATATTTTAGATCAGAGAGCAGTCCTTTCTCAAACAAGAAACATTCTCCTCAAAGTGAGAACTGAAATCTGTGTCTCTCATCTCATTTCCTGTCTTTCTGGTTTTTAATCAAAATATATGAAGTCATTGCTTAAAATGGGTATTCAGTCACATGAATATTGTAGAACTGGTAGAATATAGATGTTTAGCAGTAAAAGAGAAGCATGACAGAGGTTAAATCCCACTGATATAATTCCTTGTTAGAGCCAGTGGATCTCATTCAGATGATATTCAAGGCATCTCACATAAAGACTATGAACCACATATAGCCACCTATATGCTCCTTAGCAGTACAAATTGGTTATCCTGTTATGTAAATATCTAATTATTGTCCAAATTGTTGAATGCTCATACAATTTCAGCAGAAACACAAGCACACAGTTCAGGGTGCAGCCGAAACAGCATTAGAATGCTCTGAATATGCCTCACTACATCTTAAGGACACCGAATTGCAAACATCCTCCTATAAATAGATACACCCATACTCAAAGAGCAATAAAAAGATTTCCCTCTTTTGATTAAATGTATAAAAAAAACTTCAAAGCACTTTTAAATGTGAACACTCCTAATTAATACTGAGTAATTGCAACTCCCAAACTGACAGCAGTTAATATTTATTTCTTTAACCAATCTAAATAATTTATCTCAAGTCAGTTTTAATGTTCCAGTTACCCTGCCTCAGAGGACAGGAACGACATATGATCCTCACGAGGCAGACATGTTTTACCTGTTGTAGGAGACAGCCCTGCATAAGGACCACCAGGGAAGGCTGGCAGTGCTCTTTCAACATGTCTTGCTTTCACTAGATCTCAAGTTGATACTTGTGGTGGGTTGGCATTGGCTGTACACCTGGTGCCCACCACTCTAACATTTCCCTCCTTATCTGGGCAGGGGAGAGAAAATACAATGAAAGTTTTGTGAGCCAAGATAAGGACAGGGAGAGATCACTGACCAGTTACTGTCATGGGCAAAACAGGTGAGACATAGGGAAATTAGTTTAATTTATTACCAGTCACCTCAGACTAGGGATAATGAGAAATTGAGCTATTCTTATACCTCTTTCTGGTTGAAGTTGCACAGGTTTTTATCCCCTGCTTTTTGACTCTGTTATCCCAGAGGCGCTACCACTGTCACTGATGGCCTTTGCCTTGGTGGCTTCATCTTGGAAGCCACCACTGGCACTGACTTTGTTGGACATGGGAGAAACTTCTGGCAACTTCTCATAGAAGCCACCCTGGTAGCCCACCTGCTACCACAACCTGGCCACACAAACCAAATACTCCAGTTTATGTATTATATTACAGGAGCTAACGCAAACTTTGTTACTGTACAGGTATCAAACTGCTCTTTCCCATTGTGATGCACCAGCTTCACACAAGTGGCAGTCTGAGAATGCAGTGCTCCCATTTTTCCAAAAGCTTCTCAAAAAGACTGGGCATTTTTAACAACAGAGTGCCTCTAGAGAATATTCTTGGGAATATACCTCAGAAAGGTATGCCATTTTGCATAACAGAAGTTGTTCCCTACATGAAAGAATGTTACAGCACCATATCAAGTAAAAGATCAGAACTTCAGTTTCTTTGCAGAAAAATGAAAGCTAGAGAGTCAATTGCACTTTCGTTTTCCTACAACGCTTCAGGGTAACTGAAAGTTTGCACAAGAAGAAAATATAGATAGATATAAATATTTCTTCTGCATGGAGCCACCCACTCAAATGATTAGAAAAAAACAAACATCACCAGCAGTAGTTGTGTAAATAAAGTGTAATAGGTATACTGTGAATACATTTGTACTGCATCTTTTAGTTTGTTTTTCTACTTGCAATTACATTACCTGAGCCAACTTTTTGTATTTAATGTGCCCTTAATACCCAGCTCAGGTTATTTCCTAAAAACTCTCTCATAATCCACAAGACTACACAAGGTCAGAAATTTCAGCTACTGAACCACTGCCATCTGAAGCTACTTTTCCCACCATGAACATCTTCAGTTATCAGATTGCTTTTTCCACGTTTCCATTTTCATTCAGTAAATGAAAATTACATGCATCTCTATTTTAATGAGGAAAAAAATACAAACTGAAGATCAGCAATACAGTGGTTCAAATAAGACTGTCTTTCTTCCATCTCCCTACTCTTAATGCTTATTCCTCTTTTCCCCTGTGTTCATTAAACTGTCCTGTCTACGGTAATATGGATCAAAGTCCACTCAGAATTATAAGACCCTAATGCAAAATGATCTATAAAGAACTTCATAATGCTGCTTAATTTGCCCATCTTTAGGGCAAGTTGCCCAAGATACAGAGATACCATTCACATATCAGCTTTCCTAATGACTGGAACTCAGTTCTTAGATTACTCCATCAGAAAGAATACTCATCAAGGCTGATTTAATCAGATGTGTCTAAACAGTCTCCAGTCAATGGAGAGAAAAACATTCACCAGCGAAGCCTAATCTGACTGCTGAGTCCCTGTGTGGAGGACAACCACCCTCTCCTTGACTGAGTATAGATGGGGCTGATGGAGATATCCTTACTGAGCTAACGTCAGCATGCACAAAGAGCTCCTGCAGGTTTTTCTGCTCACCTCTATTTTCCTTTTCTCAGGCTTTACCATCAGAGGAAAAAACTGCTGCCAAAACTCAGACCCCAGAGGATTTAAGGAATCTTTAAACAGTTTCCATACCTCCAGAGTGTATACATTTAGCCATTCTGAAATTCAGATGCATAGAAACGTCACATTCCGTACATCAAAATCTCACTGCAGTGGAGAGGCCCAGGAGATCAAAATAAACTATAACTAAAAGCTTAGATATAAACACAGAATTTACAAAGTAGACTAAAATCTGGGAAAAAATTATAAGCACATTTTTTCTTGTGCAGGTGACAAACACAGAACTTTAAGGGATATTAACAGAGGTCCATGCTGTTGGACATTACATGTATGTATGCCATTAAAAATTGTGGTATTGAACCATGTTCACTCATGCAAGTGCACTCAAAACCACATTCAGTGACATGAAAATACACTGCATATGTATTTATGACTTTAAGGTGGATTCCTGCATTTTATAAATTTCTGAAGCAATTAAAGAGTTGAGAAAGGAAGTTGATGCTGTGATGTTGATCATAGCATCATCCTGGGCATCTGTACTGTGGTACAGGAAGAGGCAGGGCCTTGACAACAAGCAGCAGCGTCAGTTCTTTCCAAAACACAGTCTTTCTGATTGAACATATCAAAAATACAGGCAAGATGTGTAAAGGAAAAAGAAATCACAAAGAATGGACACTGATGTCTATGCAAGAAAAGATTAGTCTCTAGGCTTCGTTACTTCCTTGGTTCCTTTGATATCCGAGGGCATCACAGACTCACAAAACATCGACTTTCACAGCAACCCCATGTGGGTGAGAAGCACCCCCCGCCACACAGCAGGGACAGAGGTAAGAGAGGACAAGAACAGAGAGGAGGGAGTCTGATGCAGCCTGGAAGATGGCTCTGAGAGGTTTGGCCACCTGACCAACCTGAGATTAGAACTGAGGAGCCTGAGCACATCTCCCCATTTGGCTCCTGAAGACAGAACCAGGGACTCAGTCAAGCAAGACTTGCAAGTTAAGGCCTGTAAGCACCAAGGGAAAGGACTTCTGATCACTCTAAATCCTGAGTGGAGCACCACCTTTCCACATTTTTCATTAATATTTCCATGAATATTTCTTTCCACAGCCATAACTGTCAACTGAACTAGATTTTCCTATGGCACATGGAGAGGGAGTTCCCCACAATTAGGAAGACTACATAAAATTTATTTTCTTTATTTGAATATAAATAGCATCTAATTTCCTGATTGCAATATGTCATAAACTATGTTCAGAAACACCAGTATAGGAAAACATACCTGTAATAAACTGTTCTTTTCAAAACAGCTAAAGCATAGTATTAAAGTTAATTTTAACATAATCTGAAATAGGATAAGAATAAGGAGCACATTTCCCATGTTACGTATATTTTCAAGTTTAAGATACTCAGAACTAAAATGCATAAGTTTTCTAAATTTAAAAGCAACATGCATGGCACATTATATTCTGCCAACACTGCTCATCAATCAAACATTCAGGGTTTTCCTGAACATACAGAGCTTTCACTGCAATGATTCAGGCAGAGTTAAATATAAATTTTACCTTGAAACAAAGAGAGGACTTGATAGTTGGTAACTTTCAAATTCTTTTTTAACTCACTTCTCATCTTCAGTCACATTTTTTCTGAACTTTAAGAATGAATGTAGGCTATTCACTTTAAGGAAAACTGGATGGATAAATCAACAGCATCACACATTTTTGCTTCAACCAAATATTGATCCATGAAGAGCTATTTCTGAAGATTATTAGAAATGGAAAGCATCTATGGTAACTCTATTCATATACAAATAAGTTTCATTTATGATTTTTAGTTTAAGATATGTTACGTATATTTTCAAGTTTAAGATACTCAGAACTAAAATGCATAAGTTTTCTAAATTTAAAAGCAACATGCATGGCACATTATATTCTGCCAACACTGCTCATCAATCAAACATTCAGGGTTTTCCTGAACATACAGAGCTTTCACTGCAATGATTCAGGCAGAGTTAAACATAAATTTTTACCTTGAACCAAAGAGAGGACTTGATAGTTGGTAGTGAAGGATTACTTTCAAATTCTTTTTTTAACTCATTTCTCATCTTCAGTCACATTTTTTCTGAACTTTAAGAATGAATGTAGGCTATTCACTTTAAGGAAAACTGGATGGATAAATCAACAGCATCACACATTTTGCTTCAGACCAAATATTGATCCATGAAGAGCTATTTCTGAAGATTATTAGAAATGGAAAGCATCTATGAGTTCTTTTTTTGTAACTCTATTCCTATACAAATTGAAGTTTCATTTATGATTTTTATTTTGGTCTACACTTTCAAAAAATATTTAGGAGAAGCACACAAAAATTACCATGCCTTTAGGAATTTTTAAGTATAAATCTGCACTTTAAAACTACAATTAACCATTTCAATACTTTCAAATAAAATAATAAGCTATTTTATGATTTATATTTAACTTGCTTTCCAAAGAAATCAAAATAGAAAATTCAAAAATTTGGGAATCTCAATTCCACCAAAAATTTAATTATCTGATCTCCCAGACTCAGATACCCAAACTCAGATAAAACCTTTGCAAAAAGGTAAAACCCAGACTCAGATAAAAATTTCATCATTAATGCCCATTCCTGATTTCAAGGAGAATTAAAAGCACAGAAAACTTCTTTACAGGATTCTTTATTACATTGTGTACTCTGTTAGGCTTTTTGAGAACTCAATAAAATTAATGATTTTCAGCTCAGAAAGACAAGGCACTATGTACCTTAGCTGGAAGCTATTTTATTTGTATCTTATTTAAACATTTTCAGAAGGATATAACACAAGGTTTAGTTTCTGCCCTGGTAACTTTTGTCAACTGCTTTATATGAAGTTTGCTGCTAATAACTAGATGGGATGTAAAGCACTAAGGAACATCAAAAAGTGGTTCTGGGATAAATATGTTTCACTGCCAACACAGGAACTGAGTGTTTCTGCAAATCTAAGACAGAATTTGGTTTTCTTTAGCAACTGATGCTTTGTCAATGCTTTTAAACATGAACAGTTTCCATAATGCATTCAGTATATTAAATTACCAGTTTAGCTTTCAAGCAGAGTATACTGTCACCAGTCTGTTCTACCTCCCATATGTTCTGAACTTTAAAGATTTTCCAAATATCTGGTTTGGTCCCAGTGCTGTTCTATTGACAACAGGCCCAAACAGAATTTGTAAGGTAATGCAATTACAGGATATGTGACTTTGATCTGTTCTCTTCAGTGCACCACACAAACCAGACCCTGAAAAGCACATCTGAAGATAAACAGCTCATAGTGTTGAAGCACTGTGCATTTTCAGCATTTCCTTTGCTGAAACTCAGCCTTGAGTGGGCTAGGTAGATAAATGAACACCATGAAAAGCACAGACAGATCTGCTTGTGAGATGCTCAACATTGCCTGTGGGATAAACATTCATACAAGTCAAGACTCCACTGAGGATATATAAATTAAATATATCATTTGGAAAAACAATAAACAAAGATGTTGCACAAACTTAGAACTGATCTGAGTAAGTGCAGATCAAGCGGAGTAAAATCTTATGAAGTTACAGAACCTCCTGACACTGCAGCAGTGTCTGCAGACACCTGATTGCACCAGATGTGTCCCAGTTTCCATGCCACATACATTATCCTGCATGTTGTACAGTAAACTAATGAAAACTTAGATGAAGGCACAGGCCAATGCTGATTTCTGCTGAAGGGGTGAGCAGTGACAGTCTGCCTGGGTGAAAAATGCTGGAGAACCACCTCCCTTCCAGAAACCTGGCTGCAGGGAAGTGATAAAGCCCTAAAGCACAGGTACACCCATCCAAAGACAGGCAGCTGGGTCATTCAAAGGACCTGCAAGAAACAGCGACAGCTACTTGTCTTCCCTCCAGCTGACTGGTTAGTGAGAGGCAACAACACACCCTCCCAAGCTTCACATCACCCTTCACATCAGCTCCAGGAGATCATTTTCTAGTCTTTCTCAAGCCAGTCAGCAGCAGGCAAGCACTGACTTATGCACAAGTAAGGTGAGTATCTTCTTCCCACAGAAAGCTTTAATTATCTTAACCTGAATAGTTATATTGGAAGCATTTACATTAAACAATCTGTTTAGTTTATTTAAGATGTGATAAGGAGGGAGTTAGTGCATAGTCTCAGTGTGGGAGACAGTTTCCTCAAACAAACTCACAGCACTTCACATCAGTGGAAGCTGAAGCTAACCAAATTCAGGCTAGAAATTTAATCACTACAACACCCCACTGAAACACAGAGGTTTTACCATTGCCTGATACCTTGAAATCAAAGCTAGCTAATGTTAAGGATGGGCTATAACTCAGACACATATTCATGGGCATGACATAGCAACTATTGTTGTGGTCTGTTTGCAACACTATAAAGGTTATCACAGAAGATCTTGGCTCTACCTCTGGCCACAAAGCACTTAAATCTATGGTGCTATTCATTTTAGTTTCACTTTGTAAAAAAGGTAGAAAAAGTAAAAATGAATCAGTCTGGATGTGAACTCAAGTCACCAGCCTAAACACATAAGGAGGACTAAAAAGCTAGAAACTCCATTTTAAGATATTCTGCTAGGACATTTTTAAGTCTATTTTACAATATGAGTGGTTTGTTTTGTTCAGTTGGTTTTTTTAAGAGGAAAATGGCTGTGTCCTTTTGGATGGCTCCATTCACAAGATATGCATAAAAAGCAGAGATCTTCCTCCTCAGAAACATTTCATATAGACTAATTAACACAAATTAAATTGATGGAAACAACAGATAAATGAGATAAAAAAATAATTACAATAAATTCTCCATAGACTTGATGAATGTGGAAATAGTTACCTGGCTCCAGGTGGAAACAATTTCTATTTCCTTTCTGCAACTATTTCTGACATAGTTCAGTTCTAATATAAGGTGAAATTAAGGCCTATTTTAAAGTGATAGGGCATGGCAAAGATATCTTGGAAAATACTTCAAACAGGCTTTCTAGCTGGATTTATTTGAAAATTCTCTTTGCTCCATTTTATACTGAGGGTAAGATTGTGGCAACAGTAAAAGCAAGGATAGCATAAGAGCATTTGTAGAAGGAAAGGAGTGTCATGAGAGAGCCTTTGAGTGCTCTCTGTGCCAGCTTTCCTCTTCCAACCTGAAAAATAAAATTTTGGTGCTTTTATGTTCTCCTAACAGAACTTTTCTTGTCTAGAGCATTTGCTGATAGAAATCTTCCAAACTCTTTATTCTCTCTAACAGTTTTTCTGGCAATTGCTTCCTGAAGTTATCCTACTTAAACAAATAAAAACCAGCCATCTTCTCAGGACTAGAAATCACTGGATACACAGACACATGACACTGTAACCAAAGATAGACAGGAAAAAGATGGCAAGCAATCCATCAAGCAAAGCATTCAACAAACCCACAAGAATAGAGCCATGAGGAATGTTACTGTGCTGGTTTTGGCTGGACTACAGTTGGTTTTCTTCACAGTGGCTCGTATGGGACTGTGTTTTGGATTTGTGCTGAACATGGTGATGATAATATAGAGATGCTTTGTTATTGCTGAGCAGGGCTTACACAGAGCCAAGGCCTTTGCTGCTTTTCCTACAGTTCCACTGGTGAGGAGGCTGAGGATGCATGGGAAGTTAGGAGGAGACACAGCTGGGACAGGTGACCCAAACTGACCAAAGGGGTATCCCAGACCATATGACATCCTGCTCAGGATAAAAAGGGGAGGGGGGGATGAAGAAGGGGAACACCTCTATAATGCCATTTGTCTTGGCAAGTCACTGTTTCCTGTTATGGGGCCCTGCTCCCCTGGAGATGGCTGAACACCCGCCTGCCCATGGACAGTGGTAAATTAATTCCTTGTTTTGCTTTGCTTGTGTGTGTGACTTTTCCTTTCCCTATTAAACTGTTTCTATCTTTTCCTTTCCCTAGTGAACTGTTTCTATGTTGACCCAAAGTTTTCTCATTTTTGCCTTCCCGTTCTCTCTCCACTCCCACTGGTGGGGGAGAGAGTGAGTGGCTGCCTGGGGCTTGGCTGCTGGTTGGGGTTAAGCCATGACAGTGGCTCAGTGAAAGCGTCAGGAATGGACACGTGAAGAGAAGGAACTTCCTTCAAATACTCTCCTGTACTCTAAACATTTACAGCCACAGCTTTTCTTAAGCCAAGCATGCTTTCACTCATTTACTAATTCTGCAGGGAACACTGCCAGGAATTTGCGTGATGTTTCAATACGCGCAATGGCCTGTGGCAAGGATTTCCACTGATTAACAACACATGACGTAGAGAACTGACTGTTCCATTTTGCTTTGCATTTATCACCCACAAATTTAAGCATGAATCCTTTACCAACATTCAATAGCTGTAACACTCTTAGGAAGGATAAACACTACTGAAATCTAATGTCCTACTCTGTCCTCAACTAGTTTTGGCCGAATTAGACAAGTAATAGCAAAACAATCCGAATCACTCATCCAAAATGCTTCCTGCAGGATCCCAGAGAAATCATCCCCTTGCCTAGGGTTTCCCACCTTCCTCTAGAACAGGTATCATGAGCTCCACCAGCCACAGGTAGCCCACCAGGACCCAGGCAGGGACACTGCTGTCACTTATCAAGGAAGTGGCACCCTTCCTGGGATAATCATAATCTCTTTCTCAGAGACAAATCCAGTGAATGAGTGTTAGTAATAGCTTGCCTTGCTTTAATAAAACAGTCACACCATAAGTACATGAAAGAATGATGGCCTCCTTTATTGCCACATGAATCAGAAAGACAAAATCTGTACCTACTGACAGACCCTGCTTTTGCTAAGTTTGAATGCTGTGCTGTTATTTATTTAACTTTGGTCCTTGTAAAGTAAACAGATAGACAATTCTGGTTACACATATCTTTTACTGGGTTAGGGAAAATTAGAAACAGATGGTTGCAATACTAAGTGTACCTGTAAAAAAACCCACTTTGTTCTAAGGGTCTGGTTCAGAGCTATCTGAAATCGAGAGGGGAGCTTTCTCCAGGAGTCTGAAGGGGCAGCACACCCTGCTGTGAGCTCTTGGTGACCATGTCCAAAGTATCCAGCCATGGGTGAACAGGCTGGTGCCCCCCTTAGCACACAGAGCACCCACTCTCCTGGGTGATGTGCCCCGTGCACCTGCACTAAAGGCAGGCAGGAGGAAAAGGAACACATCCACACCTCTGTGTGTCTCAGTGGGTCATGGTCCTCAGGAGGGAGTGTGCTGATGGTTGAGCAAGTGTAAACCACAGACAGGACTCCCCACCCTTCACAGAAATCAGCATCCCGGCAGGTGTGGAGCTGGAGAACAATTTTGCAAATACAGTGAAAAGAAAGCACATAAGGTGGTTCCCCAACTTCAGAGTGACACTGAAAAACTTCCACAGCTACACAGCCCAAAATAAATAGACTTAAGTAACTGTCCTGGTAACACTTCAGCAAAAGACTCCATAAGCTTTTTTAATGATTCCACTAATTAAAGTAATTTTGGCAGTCTTTCTCTAGTCTCAGTTAAACCCAAATCCTCATTTTTCTGTCAGCAAAGAAATGAGACAGACCTTAATAAAAGAGAAATGTTCACAAAGTGCTACATTTCCTTCAATCAGAAAGCAAAAGCACAGATAAGGTATGAGTTCCACTAATTCAAGACCTACAATTAAAGAAACTGTTGCCTGCAGTCCACAGCCAATTTGTGTTTATGTGGCAGTTTTGTCCAGCTTGTCAACCTCATCAGCTTTCAGAACATATATTTCAGAGAATTCATTGCATAGTTACATTAAACTGTCTCCTCAATTATTTCCCTTAGATGGTATTAATAGGTCATATTATAAAGTTCCCATTTGGGTTTTTTTCTGGCTAATGATTAAGTAAAAGTTCTTTATGTAACCCAACATATTCATGTTTAAAAACATTTTGATTGCATCTAGAAAGATTTCAGAAATTAATTTGAAAACAGCTCTCTGAGTTCCATGCTGCCTTTATGATTTTGCAAGAATTTACAATCAATTTAAATTAGCATTTAGACTTAAAATGCAATGTATCATAATCCAATCTCGATCTCTTAAAAATAATTAAAATTATTGAAGAAGACAAGCTACTATTTTTTTCACTTCATCTAGGAGGGTTTTTTTTCAATTCATTAATAGTATGGATACATATGGCGTCCATTCAAAGATGGGAAAATTGATGAAAAGTAATTAACAGCACAAATTAAGTTTTGCTATCACTCTGAAATGAAATAACTATCACTAGATGCTAATTAGCTAGCAAGTATAAGGAAAAATTGTCTGACAAGGGCATTCAGGGAAAAAAGTACCAAGTTCTTTTAACTACAATCATTCCATTTTTATGTGCTGCATGCTTCGTGCTTCCCTAGACAAGATCTCTGTGTAAGCACAGAGCGGAGGTTTCTCTCCTCCTCAGCAGAAGATAAAGAAGGGCCAAAGAGCATGTGCAATGTCAGTCTCATTTCTAAGTCAAATTCAGCCAGCTATGAGCATAATTCTCAATATAAAGTAGTGATGATGCACAACTTTAATCACAGTCTGGATTTTGTTTCTTCTTCCTCTCACAGATATGACCTATACGTCAGGCTGAATTCTGGGTATCTTCTTCATAAGCTAAATTATGCAAACCATTGCATTTTCTTTGAGCTTCCTGACATACCTTTACATCTACAGCAGAAAAAAATGGTGCTCCCTCCCTCTTCCCCCACCCCCCCCAAAAAAAAAAAAAAAAAAAAAGGCAGGATGTCAGGAGCAGTGGCTGTCATTATTTCTGCACATGATCTAAGGGACAGCAGCCAACATGGCAGGGGGATGTTCTGTGCTCTCCCTACAAGGAAGGGAACAAAAGCAAGACACTGCTTCGAAGATTTTTCAGACCTTTCTAATCCTTAAAGGAACTGCAGGATTCAACCATACGGGAAAAAAAAAAAAAAAAAGCAGCCAAGTTCAGGGGAAGGGCTATGAACTGAGGTGCCACCTCTTTTGGCTGAATTTGCTGCTTTGCAGTACATACTGATGAACTAGGAAAATGTATGGACAGTTTCTTCAGTAATTTACTTAAATAAAATAGATAATTGCTATAAATGCTAAGAGGAAAGAAAACTCTTGCTCTATTTCTGAGCCACTTCCTTCCCCCTATAATCCCATATTCCCAAGACTCTGAGGGTAGAAATGCAGCCAGTGCAACTGCCAGGACACAGCTGAGGGGTAATGGTATCTGCTGAACTTCAAGACCAAAAGGCAAGAGCAAACAGAGGCAATGCAGTCTCAAAATCTCCTACTGACAGGAGGCAAAAAGCCACATTTCCTACAGGCTCCTTCCTTGTTTATGTCTAGGAGGTTGTCTGAGACTAAAGGCTACTACCTTCCCTGTCACTTTTAGAATGTTATGTGTCTTCCTCTTCTTCCACTCATGTATTTTTTTTTATTTTTCAATAAATTACATATGTTGGTAATAGAAAACACAAGTTACACAATGTGGATTCCTAAATCCTTGGAATTAATTAGTACTGCACTGAAGGGCCATTTAAGAAAAATGGACTTTTATTACTATGACTAATCAGAGCAATGCTCTTTACAGCAAGGGTATATTGTGGATGCCTCAAAACTGCTTTTGCAATATAGAAGAAAAATTGGCAGCAAAAGGCACATATTGGCTTGCATCCATGCTATTCCAGGTTGGTTATATTTACACTGCTCTGTAGAAAGCAGGCCCCAGTGGATATGTGGAAAATGTCAATATATCTGTGTTCAGCAGCCAGAGTTTCCTCTAAAGGAGAACAAGTTGTTTTTGTGCCAAGAGGAGGCCAGAAGACAATTGACACTGGACAATCACAGAGCTGGGGCCATGGTGCAAAACAGAGATTGAGCCAAAATGAGAGCATAAACATATCCACAAAATGCGTGTCACACACTCAGTCATGTAAATCACTTCAGGAGACTTTGGAAGGACATCAATAACATCAAAAATAATTCGTAACCTAATCACTGTGTGGGCATTTACCACTCCAGCACACATGACCATTACCAGGGTCATGGTAAGGGAATTAGTAAGATATGAAGCTTTTCCATCTGCTTTCATTTTGCTTACTTTCGACAACAGCAATATTTGGTGCACACTGTCCTCTGTCCATGTGCACATACAGAGGCAGAAAAGAAAACCAAGAGAAATCACTGAGACAACAGTATACAGCAGGAATATGAACAGCATCACATTAGGCAAAGCTGTTACTTCTTTTTTTGTTCTTTTAAATCAGCAGCATTTCACTGTGCCTCTTTTTAATTAATATTTTTCCATAACAGGTTTTATTTGTTGTGATTTCAATGATTTAATTCTTTACAATATTTAAGATATTTTATACAACACAAATGTCTCTCTGAGCCCCTGCTCTTTGTTTAAATTCAGAGAATTTAAAAATCAGTCTAGCAGTTAACAAGACTGCACTCACAAAGTAAACCAGCAAGAATCCTGTTCTCACTGGACCACTATTTAAACTGATGTTTATTTTGGCACTGGTAGTTATGGTATGTCTCTGTTAATGTAACTGTGATCAATAAATGGACAACAAAGTTCTCTTGCAGGAGCCATCCATTTGCTACTTGCTGTTAAGGTATTGATTTGTATTCTGTATGTGTAGCTGCATTACTACATGCTTTACATAATACAATGATGCAATTACTGAAACTAGGAGCTAAACCTTCATTTGTCTCATAGGTGGAACAAATAAAAATAATGGACCAGTGACATTCTTACACAAGCAATATTATTGCTTCCATCTCTCCATTTTGATGCCAAGGACAATACATCCACATAAAACATACCTCACAGTATCTTGAGAACAACAAAAGGTTTCAAAAGTTATGGTATTGTAATAACTCCCCTTTCAGAAAGTTGATTAGACAATCTTAAGAGGAAGTTCAGAGTTTCAACAACAACAAAATATCCTCTGCCTCATTTAATGAGATCGTTTAATGAAGAGCGTTCAATTACAGTTTTATGAAGACTTCCTCGCGTCCCTTTAATTGCTCTTTCCCTTTCCAATTAACCTCTTGAATGCCAATCTAGCTTTCTTTCTGGCACGCCCATTTCTGTGCCCTTTAAGTGTGGACCAGCTGCTCCCAGCAATGGCAGGAGGCGCGGCACCCACCGTGTGTGCTGTGAAGGATCCCCAGAGGAGCTCCCTGCAGGCGGCACCTGCGCCGGCCAGCCTCCCCTCTGCCCAGCCTCCGCACGCACACCCGGCCTTGACAACTGCTACGTGCTCTGCCCTCTGGTCCCAGCAGACTTTTGTGACTGAACTAATACATGGAAGGAGCAACAATTCATCATATTAATGAATGTATTTAGAAATCAATTAGTAACAGGAAGATTCACCAAAGACTGTGCACTTTTTTCTCTTTCCGACAATGAACTGAAAGCCCTTTCTGATTGACTGAATGCTGATCATTTCTGCAGCCTCTTGCCACTACAAAAGATAACTTTTATTCCAAGATGACTCTTATTCCAAGCTGCCTTTCAGGGATTTTGGCCAATATTTCTGAGGAAATAGTGCAAACTATTCCACAGCGGGGACACAAGATGTATTTTAAAAAGAAGCCAAAGATTTTATGGTAGTTAGGATAAAACTAGTAATGCTGAGAGAGAAGTCAGCAAATCTAGATAATTTACAGAGTAACAAGAATAAAGCATTTGTTAATATTTGTTTTCTTCTTTCCAAGAGAAACTACTAGAAGTTTAAACTACTACTCCACAACACTGTCTTTTTTTGCAAAACAACAAAGAAATATTGCAGCAGACATGAAAATTACATGCAGTATATCTGTTCCTTTAGTCCCCACTTGAGGTAGGGCAACTATTGCACAGACGCAAGGAAATAATTTAGTAAAGGAAACTTGTCTCATAACAGACAGTGACTAAAAAATTTGCACTATAAAAAGCAAATTGCCATAAGCGATCCTCTATTAAGCTACATAAAATCAAGGAGAGGAATAAAGACTGAAAATTCAGAAATGTCTGCATAGGCAGAGGAGAGAAGTAGTCTGGAAGATGTAAACAATCTTGCTGCAAGTTTAGCTCTTCACATGCCTTCTCTGTTTCTTGTCAAGTGCTCCCATAGCAGGAAGATCTCTGCACTCATAAACACACCCCTGGCCATAGCTTATCTTCTTGTCATTCAGACTTCCTTGAACTGGGAGTTAAATTTCTCTAGAAGAAAGTTTACAGGCCACTGTGTCTCCCTCACATTATCTTCCATTTGTGAACAGCTATTTTTTGTAAGAGCATATTATTCGTAGGTTACAAAACCAAAGAAAGTAAAAAGGATGATTGAAAACATTAATTTCCTGAAATCTCATTTAAAAACTCAATGTCTTTTAAAAAAGCTTTGAAACAGGGTGAAGTCTTAGCTGTAAGTTAATCCAGAAACAAGCATCAGCCCCATGTATCAGTCAATCCTGGGAAGATCAGCTTTCTCAAATATTGCTTTTGGCCCACCAGAGTTTTACTGCATTTAAAGTATTATTGCTATAATTAATCAATAAACCAGTTTCCTGAAACAGCACTCTAACTGCTTATTTTATGTTCTTGTTTACCCCTTAGATGCACATTTATCATATGGGAAGCCTCACTGAGCCCCTCCTCACCAAGCAAGTTTGTTTTCAAAATCTGCCTCTATCAATAACGTTCTTGCACCTCTAATGCCTAAACGAAGATGTCAACAGTGTCTGTGTCCAATGTCTACCCCACAATCCTTCTACAAATAAACCACTGTCAGACCACACCTCTGGCAGTCAGTAACTCTTCCAAGCATGGCTGTCAGTGGATGTGGCACTGGCTGCACTGACAGGAGGCACACCGACGGGCACAAACAGTGGACTGGAACTCATGGTAGCTTATTTTACACCCCCAGGTATTTGGATGGTTTGGGAGACAGAGCCAGCCAAAAAGCAGTGCCTATGAGCAGTGCAGAGGCTTCAGGAACAGGGAATACAACAAAAGGATAAATGCAACTGTACAAAGATAGTACTTGCTTGAACGTATCTGCATCCCTCAAACTTTACCATTTAAAGGGAGAGTATTTTCAAAAACTTGCTGCTCCTCAGACTAAGAGGACCTGCATATCAGAGAGATTCAGAGCCCTCAGTCATATGATCAGTTTTTTCCAACTGAATTAAAATTTTCCAGGACACAGAGATCAGCATAAGTTGTGAAGAAACCCACCCTGCTCCTCCCAACTTTTATTTTCTAGGCCATGCTGAATGCTATGGACAAATACAATCAATTTAAATGCCCAGAAATGCCTCCCAAGTCTCTAGGCTAGACTTCACAGCAAAAGCTTTCACTTTATTCCCTCAAAATAGAAGCTAACAGCATATGGACATTTTGTCATATAAGGAATAATGTCACAGACTCAAAAATGGACTGACTGCACAGAACCCACACGAACAAATTACAGCTGCTAGCAGGAAGCAGGTATACTGTATAGGCATAGAAAATTTATTAACTTATGATATCTTTACCATAATGCATAGAATATTCCTTTTTTCTGCTATAAAATGGTTTCATTTAAATCCAGACCAACTATTTATGTGACCAAGTCCATCTTTCCCATGACTCCTAGCATTTCAAACGGTTTCTGATTTGCTTCTTTAAATATCTTTGTTTTAAAGCTTTATTAATTTCACGGTATATCATACCAAATAACTGACTTCTGAGACATATATTTACACCTGAGTGATCAATCAAGTTCCCTTTAAGAAGAAAGGGCTTAGCTTTATATATCACAGCTATAAGTGTAACAGGTTATTATTCTAATGCTTTCAAATGCTCTGAGATTCTCAATAGTAGATGCAACTCCCAGCAGTTTGGCTGTTTTCTTCAACCACCATTTAAGAATCCTATATAAAAATATAATTTATTTTTCTGACACAGAAATAAACAGGCTGATCTCAATACATTGAAATATCATCTCTATTTAGTGCTGTGACCAAGAAATCATGGCTTTTAGGAAACCTATTGTCTCTTGAGTGACACACAGACCATGATAATTCTAAACACCCAAAAGAAATATGGGGGTTTTGAGCCTGTTTTTAAAGCACAGAAGATATCTGTATATTGACACATACATTAATGACTACAAAACCAAATATTTTCAGTGACTTCAAAGAAAGCTTCTGCTTTATTTGTTTCATGCAAAGTTAAGATGGAAAAATACGGGCTTTTTTTCATGCACAATTAGGATAGAAAAATCTGAATCTTGTGCAAAGTTTGGCACTGAATGTGTTTAACTTCACATAAATAAAGCACTTAGTTTTAAGTGTGCAGCTTTATAGTTCAGCAAGATTGCTTTGTTCTTAGTGACACTGGAAAACAATGGATAAAATGTCACACTGTACCAAAACTTTCAGGTTTCAGTTTTAAGTCAGTGCTCTGCCAACTTCTAAACTACACTAGAACAATCCACATAGGTAGTTGAAGAAGGAAATAAGGAAAACTGGAATGAAACTGGGCAAATAGCACATAGAGCCAAAAATGGTCATGCCAAACCATTAGGATAATCAACTTCTGGTATCTCCTCTGTACTGCAGAGGTAGACTGGAGTGAATGCTCATCCATATATTACATTTCTCAGTCATGAATTTGACATGACTGGGATGCATCAAACCTATAGCGCTCCCTTAAAAGATGCTCTTAAGAAACTGAATTGTTTGAAGTGACCTGACCAAATTTGAAGCATTTTGTTTAGATTTTTCCCAAAATAAATCAAAATATTTCAGCAAAAAGCAGATGGGTTCTCATGTGATAATTTGATTTTAATGGAATTTCCTTTTTCATTGTAGATATATTGGTATAGAATGTTGCAAATAAATTTCACAATGACTGGAAGTGTAAAAGCTGCCTGGATAATTCATTTGGTTATTCTTATTTTAAGAAACAATACTGAGAAATGGGAACTCAAGTCTAAAAATTAACAACGTAATTAAAAAAATATATTTTCAGTAATGCAAATATGAGGTAATGAATACATACAACTAAAAGGAATAGAAAACTCCTACCTCAGCAACACATGCTGCATGTGAGAGAGAGGGCTCAGGCTAAGCTTGGTTCCAAAATTCTAGTCTATCATGAGCCTACATAAGGGACTAGTCAATCGTGAGCCTACATAAAGGAAAAGTAAGATATCAATAGGCAACATCATTTCTCCCAACTCAACCACAAGAAACAGAGAAATGGGGTGGCAGCCCTGACTGTGATCTTGCCAGGATTTATCCAAAGGCCTCTTGGAGACATTGAGAGTTTCCCTGATTCTAAATAAAAAAAATTAAAATAAAATGAAATGAAATAAAATAATAAATTTTAAACATTAAAAAATAAAATAAAAATAAAATAACCATTAAAAAATAAAATAAAATAATTTTAAAAATTAAAAAATAATAAACTAAAATAAAAATAAAATAGAATAAAAATAAAATTAAAATAAAATAAATCAAATCAGCAACCAAAACAAAACAAAAACAAAAAAACACCCCAAAAAAAACCCCAAATAAGAAGCAGCACGGGTAACATCAACTCAAGACACTCAAGAATTTTCAAGCCTGCAACAGAGGCACAGATATTGTGTAAAGCTCATGTGTTAGTACCTTGGGCATCTTCTGGCATATCTTCTTTTTCACTCATGTTTTGTCTGAAGTAAATTCTATTTAATCTTTCCATATAAAAAACAGGAATTGAAAGCATAATGTTTATTTGTAAGTTACTTTTGATAGCACTAAATTCCAGAAGCTTTTCTCAGGGCCAAGGTTTTTCCTTGAGGCACCTATTGGCAGAAGGGAAGGCAAATGCCAAGCATACCTGCAGGCTCTCCATGCAGGGTGCTGGGAGGAATTCTGCTACCAACCCAGCTGGCTACAACAGCTCCCAGGACTGGGTGCACCTTCCAACACTTGCTTGCAATTTTGTTCCCCTGCCAACTTGTTAAAAACCATCCAGAGCTAATCAAACTTTTTTGTTGGTTTTTGGCTGCTTCCTTATCAAAACTTTACAAAACTTTAATTTCAGCCTCCTGAGCCCTGCAGCTGTAAATTAATTGAATAAAATTTACAAACATTATGCGCTGATAAAGCACTTCCAAGACTTTTCCCTATTCAGTTGACTTAGCTGCTTGGCATGACAGTTTTGCTTGACATGAGTTCAGAGCCCTGAAACCTTCCTAATCCCACTCTTCAGGCCTTGTGCCTATTCATGGAACCATGTTAACCCAACTCCAGAAAATTAATAAATCTCAAATGGTTTTAAGCCCTCAGAAACATGCCTTGGTACACACTCTACCTTCTTTATATTGCAGGCATCTTGATGCACAGAGTAACTCTTACTTGAAAGACCTAAGAATAAACCAGTCTAGCCCCCAAAGTTATTAACATTTAATAAAATACCTCACTTAAGTTTATTGTGGGTTGAAGCATAATTGCATTTACTACAGTCATTTTGACATCATCTGTTTATGTTTCAGTGCAATATTTCTGTATCAGTGTTCAAACTAAATATTTTCAATGGAATCACTGGATGATTTTTTTATACTGAAGAAGAAAAAAATCTCTTTTTTCCACATAGCAATCCATAAAAACCCTCATCCTCATCATTTCAGCTAAGATTTTTGATTAGACCACAAAGAACAACTTTTTTGAGACACAGCATGCTGGTAGTAAATCAAAATGATTTCTTACATCCTCTGCCAAAGTAGGAGTAAAAACTATGCATATTGTATTAAATATTTGGCTGCATGGTAAAGGGGTTTTCTTATATTTTTATCTGTTTAGTGTTTTGAAAACAACTTTTAGGCAATAATCTGTAGTGACTGCAATAGCCTTTCCACTTAAAATGAAAGTCCAAGCAACATCTCTGAGTCACACTCCATTAGAGTTCATAAGTGAAGCACATGGAAGTAAAAATCCAGGCTGTAAATAAGTTGTTACATCAAGGCATGAATTAAAATGAAAGTCTATATTGACCTAAATTATATATGTAAATAGCTCAATGAAGTTTTGATGGGGATTAATTAATCCAAACAACTTTATCTCACCCCAAGATTAGTTCGTTTCTATTTGTGTGGGGAATTAACTACAAACTACACGATGCTAAAGTGGTGTCAAAACCCAGAAGTACTGCTCTTTAAAATAGCCAAAAGTTTGTGAAAAGTATTGGGTGCTTAAGAAAGTGAGGATCAGCTTTTCCCAAAACTGATATACTGGGAGAAAGTTTCACAGAACCTTCATGCATACAACAAAAGAATGTGATTCAAAACAAAGTCCATAAGATAAATGAAATATTGGAATCTATCCAGCCACGTAAGACATGGAGAGAATTCAAAATACATGTCTTGGCAGACTAATAATTTTAACAGAATCAGATCATCATTTGCATCAAACCCTTAAATCTACAGATGTGATGATGTCATGAAATTCCAAGAAAAACTGTGGAAATATATTTTAGAAATCAGATCAGAGCTATTGAATGACACAAAGAAACATGAAAGAACAATGGTTTTTTAGCTCATCTTACTCATAATTCAGTCAAGCACTACAACTAGCTAATATTTCACCATCAGTATTTATGCAATAAAAACCAAAATAAATTGAGGCCAAAAGAAAAAGAGTTTCCAAAGGCATCCTTTCAGCGCCCTTTTCCCACATCAGGAAAACAGAATTTAGGCACATTATTGCCATTTATCCCTTGAAAAGCTTCCACATGAATCAGCTGTGCCTTAAAGGCCAAGTATTTGAAATGCCTTAGACTAATCTTAGGACAGAAAAAAAAATTCTAATAGACACTTTGAGCAATTGTTACAATAATACCCTTAGTGGGACTGACCACATGGGACACACAGTGTCACTGAACAAGGGACACCAGTGCCAGGGAGAAATATTGCACCAGTATGACTCAGCTGATCCCTGGAAAAATAAAGCAAGCCTCACCAAAAAAAGGAGAAAAGAACAAGAAAAAATAATTGAAAATAGGGGAATTTTCAAAATCCAGTATTATGTCAACTTTATGTACAAATCCCAACTTTTTTAGCTGCTCCTTCTAGTTACAAAAGTATGAATAATGTGTCTAGTATTTAATTTTTATAGTTTTAATCTTTATCTATCATGACATAGTCAAGTAGCTAAATCCATCTTAGCCAACACATATTTCATTAAGGAAGCCAAAATACAAGTTTCTTCTTGTTGACAGTCACAGGGGAAAATGCTAGGTAATCCCAGAAGTTTTTGCCTTCACTATTATTTATTTAATATTATTGCAATTTCTAGAAGTATAACTTTGAGGGGATGAAGGCATTTTATACAAAGACTATCAATATTGTAGGCATGATACTGATGGAAGCCAGGGTAGTGTAAGTAATGATAAATCCTAAAATGTGATATGAATTGTATCTGCAGCACAGTGAGGAGTCACAAGCAGTATAACAGGTTTTTAAAAGCTAATGGTTTTGAGCTTGTGTTTTGCTTTGAACCAATAATTTAACAAGGGTTCTGCTCCATTGCATACCATCTCAGCATCATTTGAAGAGCAATCTTTTTCATTCTCTCATCACGCAGGCACCCAATCTTAATTCTTCACACCAATGTTTCGATATCAAGAAGGCAGGCAAGTTCATTTGAGAGTTGAACTGAACAGCAGGAACTCTGTTGCCACTTCCATGTGAGTACTGGGGAAAATACTGAGGCAGGCTGTATATTTTATGTAATTTAATTTTTATAGTTTTAATCTTTATCTATCATGACATAGTCAAGTAGCTAAATCCATCTTAGCCAACATATATTTCATTAAGGAAGCCAAAATACAAGTTTCTTCTTGTTGACAGTCACAGGGGAAAATGCTAGGTAATCCCAGAAGTTTTTGCCTTCACTATTATTTATTTAATATTATTGCAATTTCTAGAAGTATAACTTTGAGGGGATGAAGGCATTTTATACAAAGACTATCAATATTGTAGGCATGATACTGATGGAAGCCAGGGTAGTCTAAGTAATGATAAATCCTAAAATGTGATATGAATTGTATCTGCAGCACAGTGAGGAGTCACAAGCAGTATAACAGGTTTTTAAAAGCTAATGGTTTTGAGCTTGTGTTTTGCTTTGAACCAATAATTTAACAAGGGTTCTGCTCCATTGCATACCATCTCAGCATCATTTGAAGAGCAATCTTTTTCATTCTCTCATCACACAGGCACCCAATCTTAATTCTTCACACCAATGTTTTGATATCAAGAAGGCAGGCAAGTTCATTTGGGAGTTGAACTGAACAGCAGGAACTCTGTTGCCACTTCCATGTGAGTACTGGGGAAAATACTGAGGCAGGCTGTATATTTTATGTATCATCTCCTTACAAGTCACTTGACTTACACTCAAAAACCCTGCCAAACCAATCTCTTACACCTAATACCATGGTCTGTACACCATATTACAGTAGCTGGTTAGCAGGTTCTGTTAGTCATTTATCAATGATTAAATTAAGGGATGAATCTCCTTCTGCTTTTCTATTAGTGATACTGATAAGCTCTGAATATGCTGGAAGAAAGGAGCTCCAAACCAGATAAATTATCTGGTCACTTCAATACACATAAAATAAATAGCAGAAAGGACTGCAAGCCTAACAATTCATAAAGGCTGTGAGAGACACAGAAGACCTCTGTTAAGTACAGTTAACAGCTAATATATTCATATATATATATTTTTTTTTGGAGACTTTTTAAAAATATAATGATGCTCCTATGTAATTAACATGAAATTCAGGACAACACTAAAGCTCACAAAATAGACCAATTTTTGAAATAAACAAGAGATATTCCCCTTCATCAGAATAAATTTACTTTTAAGAAATGTGATTCAAAAGTTGAATAGTAGAAATTATAAGGTGCATGGTTTTGCCCGCTATGAAAAATCTCAGACCAAAATAATTGTATTTTTTCAATTAATATTATGTTATTTTCTAAGTTTTCTTAGGTTTTTTTATCATCACTGTTTGTTATAGACAACATATGATTGCCCCTTTGCAAAAGAGTGACAATTTTGAGGACTCTGCCATAGGTATCAAGCTTTTCTGGCAGAGAAGATCTGATTTTTATTTTCTCCTTGTTTCTTTCAATTCACAACATGTGTACAAACTGAAATAACATAATGAAGATGCTGCAAACAGTTGCCAAACCACGCAAGGACAATTCCAACAGCAGCCCAGATGAAATCACTTTGCCCAGGCAGGTGGTCAGAAACTACTCTTTCAGCTTGCGGTATTTCATTCCAACTCAGCAAAGTGCCTTCCTGCACCATTTGCACTACCTTCACCTGACCCTGCATCAGAGATATGCCCCAGTAGGAACACTAACTCAAAACAGCAGGCACTTTCTCCCTGCTCCAGTTTTGCGCCCTTGTTCTGAGAACAGAATGTATAATGTAGTGCTAAAATGGCACATCTAAAAAATATTTCAGAAGATAATGATGCAGTCCTAAAGCTGAGACCTCACTCTTCAAGTACAGTCTTAGATGTGATAAGCCAGATGAGCTGGAAAGATAATTACCCTGTGTTGCTCTGAGGGAAGACTAAGAGAGGAGCTGGTGAGCCAGGAGCATGTGTAGACGCAGGGATTCTGCTAGAAAATGAGCAGTGATGGCTGCATAACTCATGGGTGAGAGTCTGAAAGCTTTCCAGATGATCAGAAAGAGAGCACTGCACTGATAAGAGTGCAACATTTCATCTAATGATGGATAGTTTCTCTCTATATTATTTGGAGGCCAATGCACCAAAATTGTTACATTTAAATGGAAGCCTTTGGAGGCATTTCCCAGGTGAAACAGAGACTTAAAGCATTTAAGTCACATAAGTATGAAAGAGGCAAAATTACACTAAACCTGAAGACCAGGTTAAAAAATTAAAAATAAAGAAAATAAATTAGGATGGGTTATTTTTTAGCTGTCTTAAGAGAGGAACATACAAAGGAGAAAACAGATAAATATACTTAAAGCAGCACTGTAAGTGCTCAATACTTCCAGTCATGCAACTCAATCTGTGCTCTGACCTTCAGAGGGTGAGCACCAATTCCCCAGCTTCACCTCTGCACCATTAGAAATTATGCTGCATGTACCTAATATGTGTTTTAGTCACCATCTTTTGGCCATCCAAGCATCACAAAGAGATCTGGCCTTCAAAGAGTGAAAAAATAACATTCACTTCAGATTTTAAAATGACTTATCAGTGAAATAAAGACAGAGACAGTTTCAAATAACTAAGCCAGAAATGAGATCTGTCTTTGCAATAACGAGGGAGCAAGGTGACAGATTGCCTATATCCATCCTAAAGTGTCTTCATCCATTCCACAATGGACTATTTATGAAGCTAATATCATCAACAGTGTCTTCTATTCACTTAAAAATCAAGTAAGAAAGGCAACATGCTATTAGATAACTGTAAATACTGCCTGAGGGCTTGTGTATGTAAGGATCAAGGTCTTTTGCAATTCTGCTGACAGATTATCACCCATTTAATTATTGAGGTCTGTACAAATTATGGAAAGACATGCAGATGTAATTAGGAGGGCTAGTCTTTTAATGAACTAACAAGAAGTGCTATAGGTAGTTAGACAATCATTGCTACCAGCAACACTAGAAGCTTTCTCATTAAAAAGTTAGTTTGCGAAGACAATTTTTTCAGGTG
Source organism: Emberiza elegans (assembly GCA_024865655.1). NCBI lineage: Eukaryota > Metazoa > Chordata > Aves > Passeriformes > Fringillidae > Emberiza > Emberiza elegans. The sequence goes on along the minus strand of JALJVW010002597.1, from coordinate 16,788,049 downwards.
ATGAAAAATGCATGTAGAAACCTAATACAAGTTAAATTATGATTTCTGCTCATTCTGAGCTCTCCTTTTATGCCAGAAAAATTGTAAGCAGTGCTCTGCTTCATTAGTCCCTTGGATGTGGAGGTAGCAGAAAGTCCTGGCTTCACACCTACATACAGGAACACGAAGAGTAGTGTACTATGAATTAACTCAAAGGGCCTGGCAAAATCACACTAGGGTCCACCAAAAAGGAAAAGTCCACATGTGACAGGACAACTGTCCACTTTCCAAAGCTGAAGCTGTAGTCAAACACATGGGAACTTACTTTTCACACATCCCAGTAATGAACTGGAGTATTCACCACATTAAACCTTACTAAAGCAGGTAAAATTAAATTAATTGGACGGCAGAGGTACCATCCCAATTCTTGAAGACTTTATTCACTCAAGGCTGCACACTTGTGTTAACATCAGAGTCTTAGAAAGGGTGCCCCAAACCCTCTCCTGGGTTCCTGGATAACAAAAAAGTCTGGGAGAAAACTTTCTCGAGAGCAAGGGCTTAATGGCAGCTGTGTGACAGAAACTAAACTGCTCCCATCAGACAGCAACAGCAGTTAAAAAAACCCCAGGAGTCAGGGAGTGTGTTACAGGCTGTATAATGACACTAGTTTCCTAGGACTCTTTGAATAACCTTTTTTTTTTTTTTTTTTTTGGTAATACAAAGGTGTTGGAATCATCAAATTATTCTGAAACAATGAAACTGAAGGAAACCCAACGTTGTCTCAGCACATTAATAGGTTAAAAAATACAAAGCTGAATGATATTTCCAAAACATACTTGACATAACTAGAATTTCACTGATGAAGTAGTAGGAATTAGATAGAAAATGTTAATATCTGAGGCTACTGATTTGTTACCTGTACACTCAACTAGGTCATGAAAGGACTAAAGGCCACTGTGAACCTGATGCTGTTAGGATCCAGCACACTGCAGAACAAAAGGTTAGTTGAACTTAGACTCATCTCCTTCCTTCTAGAGGAACTTAGTTTAATCTTCTAACTTCTGAAAAAGAAACCCCAAACACATGTATGTTACTAATTTAACAACTTAAGAGTTTTTGGGAAAATCTTAATTGGAACAAAATTTGATCCTTAAATGAAACAAAAGAGAGAAAAGACAGCTCTTAAAATAGTTAACAGAAAAACTCTAAAGTATCATTTTACTACTAATGTTATATATACATTTTACCAAGTACTTGCAGGAGATGACAGGTTATTAAAAATATATTTTAAACCTACATTGATTTCAACAAAATTTCAAATTCCTAAGTTGTTAAAGCAATTAATTTTATTTGCGAGTAATCAATAAATTAACTGTAGCTTTACAAAGGCTGCCTTAAGTAATCACAAGTACTAACATGACATCATTTGCAATAAAAATCCTGCATTATTGAGAACTTATGAACCTATCTAAAACCAAATGTGCAAATCCTAGCATTACAAATGTTAATGGCAAGAGGTCTATTGAATTTAACAGCATCAAGGTTTGACTCAGTACTTTTCTAGATCCAAAAATACTAAATATAATATAAATTTTGAGACTTTGAAAGGACTCTAAAACCAACTTAAATATAGTAAAAGGAAAGCTTCAGTGACAAATTCAAATTAGTCTTAGAAAAACTAAATAGAAAGAAGGAAAGAGCATATCTTTGTCTTTTTTACATAATTAAAACCTATAAATTGAAAACTGAATTGAAAATGAGAGCAGAAAATAAAGGCAATGATTAAATATTCACTGCATGCCAAGAGCGGCCCCTTAAATAAAGCTTTCATAGAGCAGCTAAGCTGATATCCTCTACTAAATTATGTTGTTGTTATTCATAAGTGGTTTTGACAAGAGTCAAATAGATGCAATAAAATAAAGTAGCATCATCAAATTTAAAAATGATAAAAAAAAACTTGGTAATTAATATAGCTCCACGGAAACAAAAGACAAAAGCAAACAAAAGTGGGTGGAAATCCTAGTAGAGCTGTAAAGACGTTTGAAACCACCGCCTGCTGAAGTTGCCACACTGATAGATAGCTCCAATAACCACACCCACATACTGAATTATCCTTAAGTCATGGCAGCAGTCACCAGCTGATAGCTGGGGCAAAGGAAGACGAATGTAATGTGAGCAGGGAGAGTCCCACTCTGAGCCTGGGGCAATGTAACTGCCCACAGAGTACCCAATTCCCTTATTACCAATTATATATTCTATATATATATTCTATACCCAGCTACCTGTAAGCTGTGTCACTTGCACCAAAGACCGGGGTTAACCTAAACTGAAAAATGAGCTGCCTTTCCACCACGGACCCTTCACACTACAATGAGGTCATGGAAAAATTGCCTATGTACTGTAATCAAAATGACAGATTTCCAGCTTCTTAGTCAACCCTAAGCCCACGAAGTATTCCCTTGAATTATCCCATTCCTGAGTAGCAGCCGATGTCCAGAAAATACATTAGATTCCTCTAATCAGCTGATACAATCATTATGTCTATTCTACTAATGGTGCCTCAGATCAAACCCTCATAGCACCTCAAAAAGATAAGGAAAGAAATGGAAAGTTGCTGCCAGGGAACACAGGATTAATTCAGAGCAGCTTGAACATACACAGCAGTATTAGCTGCCTATCACATAAGGAAAAAGAGGAGGTTCAACTCAGAAATATCCTTTGGAAGAAGAATCAGAAGAATTTCCCAGTAAATAAGATTTTAACATATAGAGGAGAAAAAAATTATTCACTTCCCTACAGTAATTACAGTAATATACGTTTATCCCTAGCTAGTGTTCTATATAATTTTCTGAAAAAAATCACTTTCAAGGGTGAAACAAAAGTACTTTGAATCTTTTTTGATAAAGAAATATAAAAATACTATGTTTAGAGAATTTACTGTATATTTAAAACTAATTTTAAATTTAATACTACTCTTATACACAGAATCAAGCAGAAAGATCCCTTCCAGTTAGATAAAGAAGCCACTTGAATGGCTGTTATCAAGAGGATTGCTTTTTATTGTTCATTTCCAGGCAGTGAAACGAACAGGCAGTGCAATCTGTGGGTAATGTGGCTGCCCCACAACATATGCTAATACTCTAGAGATGCTTTTTGATATTCTGGTTTCCAGCACTGCATTGCATTGCAATACTGAGGTAAAAGCAGGACACTGCCAGGCAAACACACTTAGCTGCACAGCCCCTATAAACTATCCAGTGCAGGCACACATTAAGGACATTTACTTTTGAGGTTAATAAAACTTGTTTTACAGTACACTATAGTCAGTAAAGGAAATTAGAAGTGGACTGACTTTTGCACTTAGTAATACTTTTTACAGTTTAAGTGATGACCTAAAGCCTTAAGATTTTAACATACCAACAAGTGCCTTTTTAACAGTCTTTATAATCAGTCCTGTGGGAGCAGGATAGATGCAAACTGTGAAGGGCACATAGAATTGGGCACATGAATTCATAAATGTGTATTACACAATTTCACATCCTTCAGTTTCTCAAAATTGAAATAAACCGTGAAATAAAGCTGGATTCAGAATCAAAACCAGTGTACATGTATAATATTAGGAAGTCTAACATCTGCCCCTAGTCAGAGCCAAAAGGAGGTTGGGAAGTATGAAGCACAGAGGTTGTGGAAATATTAAAAGAAGTACAAAAGTGCTTCAGTAATGCCACAGATAAACTAGAGCAAGCTTTGGATTGAAAAGTAGTATATACACATGAGGGAACAAAACAGCAGGGCAATTTTTTTTCCATGTTTCAAATCCATTAGGCTGCTATCATATCCCCTGGTAACAAGTTTTGAATCTCTAGGTCATTAAACCCTTCCTCACAGGTCAGACTCACAGTGCCCATAGAGGCAGAGCTGCCCTCTCTCCTGGTTTCATCTCTCTTGCCAAAGGGGTAATCTGGGTCTCAGTACCCAAAAACCAACACAGTGATGTAGCAGGTGGTGACTTTAGACCTCACACTGCATCTGGGGATGTAGTAGGGGGAAGCAGAGCTTGTGGTCCCTGTGCACATGCATGCTTGGCCCTGATGGAGCTGGCTGATGCTGCACTGCCACGATTACTTCACACCACAGCAACAAAAAGCATTGGATGTGACAAGGATCAGTATTGTGGCTGTGACAAGAATCCCTGCAGCTGTGACAAAGACCACCATGGTGTCCTGCTGCCGGGATGCTGGCAGAACCCACAGTGAAGCTCAGTGACACTTGCTCTGTAATCCCTTTGCCACACGATTTTTCCCAGAAGGAGTTTTTCTAGCAAATATAGAAGGCTCAGAGGATCAGGGATTTCCCTTTGAGGTCCAGCAGCTAACACCTCTAAGCTGGGTTACAACCCCACCATGCTTAGACTGCCAAAGTAAAAATATTAATGAGGTCCAAGTTATTCTGGTGGAAGGACAGCAAGATTCATTTTTGATTTCTGAAGGACTTGTTTCCATGATGCCAAGATGGCTTTAGGGCAATTGCCATTCACCAAGTTCACCAGCAGATTTTCTGCTGCTCCACCTGGTTCCCAACAAATCTATGCAGCCTGATGGGATTCATCCAAAAGATGGAATTTATCTCAAAGAGCTAATTGATATCATCACAAAACCTCTCTTGATGATTTTTGAGTAGTCTTGGGAATCCAGAGAGGTCCAGCTGACTGAAAGCAGTTGGCAAACATTGTCCTGACTGATCTCTTCTCTGTGGTGCCCAGTGACAGGACCTGAGGGAATGGCCTGAAGTTGTGTCAGGAAGGTTTAGGGTGGATATAAGGAAAAGGTTCTCCACCCAGAGGGTGGTTGGGCACTGGAACAGCTGCCCAGGAAAGTGGTCACAGCACAGCCTGACAGAGCCCAAGAAGTGTTTGAACAATGCTCTCGGGTACATGGTGTGACTCTTGGGGTGTCCTGTGCAGGGCCAGGAGTTGGACTTCTGTGATCTTTGTGGGTTCCTTCCAACTTGGTACATTCTATGGTTCTGTGTGGTTTATCAAAAGAAATGGTTCACTCTAAGGTTATCTCAATATTTTTAATGAAGTATCAAGTTTGTCTCTTTTTAAGGCCAAGGTCTTGCCCCAGCATAAAGCTAAACTAGTCCCTGATATTTTGTGAAGAGTCACAGATCCACTTTTTACTTAAAAATATGACTTCCATTATATGCATCTATTTTCAGAGGCTTAGCACAAGTAGTTAGTGATTTGAAATACTGGTATTTGGAACACAAGAGAGCAATATTCAAAAGAAGTTTGTTTGGTTTGCATTTTTTTGCTCATAGGGAAACAACAAACTCTTAGCTGAATGCAGTATTCCTGTGTTGAATTAGAAGTGTATAAAGCAACACAGAAATTACCAAACCAAATATCAACATGACATAACTGTGTATGGTTTCAATTTTAGGATACCAATGTAACTAGCAAATCCACAAAGCAAGCCCTTCCAGCAGCCTAAAAAAAGAGGAAACTGCTGTGACACTGCTGTGTCACAAAGCTGTGAGTACAAAAACAGCCCACCATGGCCTGCCAGCAAGCAGCCAGCAGCCTGTGTGCTCTCTTCATGCTCAGGAATACCCTTCAGCCACCTGCACGTGCCAAGGGAAGCCACCTGTATTTTCACCCTGGCACTCAAGGCAGCAGCTGTGAGCACAAACTTTCAGGTGAAGGAGGGCTGAGTTCTACTTCTTGCCCATGCCAAGGTTATCAGAGCAAATATCCTCCCAGTATTACCACTCCTCCTGCTTGCTGCCCTTCTTTTCATTTGAAGTTTTACTGTCAAGAACCTGTTATCAGAGCCCATTGCCACTTGTTATTGTTTTCCTCAATGGATTTATGTAGCTCTAAGGAGCTGCAAGCAAAGGTATCACTGCAAGAAATTGTTTAAACTGAATGCTGCTTTCTTGAACAAATAATTCTCCAGTCGATTTCCTTCTCGAAAGCAAGGTGGGAGGTTACATCTTCTGTTAAAAAAACCCCATAACAATCTACAATCTAAACTAACACAGCTCTGTTGATTTCAGGACCCAGGCAAGGCACAGTGTGTCCTTTGGGTTTCACAAGTTTGCCGTGTGAATGAAATCAGATTCTCTGAAGGATAATTCCTGCCATCTCATTCAACTTGTGGTTGTCCACCATAATAAAATTGTCACTTTGGGCTTTTCTTTAAAAAAAGCACACCAAGAAAATTAATAAAGTACTGGATGGCAATCGCACTGCCTACACAAATTATGTAGGTATAAATTATAATTCAATTTCTAACATGGTCCTGTTGGACAAGCCATGAATTTTTGTGGGGGAACCTCGATAGTCATCTTCTTCATGTTCTTTAGCATTATTCTAGGGCTTTGTACATGGTCTCCATTATTGTGCCTTGATCTATTGGCAGCAAACAAGTTCTTACACAGTATGTTGTATTTCTTGGAGAGTCTTTTAAAAATGCTTTCCTTGCTTAGTCTGCATTCATGTTAATTTGCACATTGAACACATTAAGTAATCTAGAGAAATTTAAGGGGGAAGTGAACCAGATTTGTTCATTCATTTGATGAGGTTCAAGGAAGACCATGATCTTCAAATGAAATAGAAGTAGCCTCACACCACAAAATCCACCCCTGCATGGAAGCTTTTCTTCCGCTAAGTTTACTGGACTGAGACAATAACCTGAGCCAAATCATGTCCTTCCCACAAGACTAAAAGCTGCCTTAAATGTCCAGGTGGACCCAGTGATCAGCAGGGAGAGCAAACATGGGATTGTCAATGGGCTCCATTCCATAAGATCTTTCAGAAAGCCTCAAAAGTCCTCCTTTGAATTTCTGCAGATCTTCCTTCATGTTCCACTAACATGCTTCTAATGTTCAGCAACCATTTTTTCACTTACAAAGCACCAGTTCTTAACTTATAAAAAATAACACTTTATTTCAAAATAATTGCAGCATCCATCATCTAGCTCATAAACTGAGAGCTGGAGCCACTTGGTCATTTAGTTAATGGGTTCAAATAATGAGAGTTAAACAACAAAAAAACACACCACAAGAAACCCCTCTAAATACATTAGATTAAAGTAACTTTACATGTTTTGCTAGAGTTCTCTTCCCTGAATTAAATTAAAATTTGAAACTATAGAGAGTCTGGCTTGGGGCTAGCATTCAAGATATACAGTATCTAAAAAAAAAAAAATTAAGATGGATTCCTTTTTCCCAGTACTAAAATCCTACTAGACCATATTTCTTTCATAGTACAGAAATTCAGTCAATGTGCTTTATTTGCACTACAGCTGTCAAATAGGAACTGAAGTTATAGAAATTTTCACATGAAAATATGAAACTATTTAAGGTGTCTAATAAAGATTTTGGAAGATGAACTATGATGATTTTTCCATATAGACTCTAACCTGAAAATACTTTCTTAACACACATCACACTGCTTTGTCACAAATGAAACACTTGTTCAAAAGCACAGTAAATTGTATTTAAAACTACAAATGGAGTGGTAAAGTGTTCATGTCAGTCAGTGAGATAAAGAGAACAGAAAAAGGTGTTCCCAGAAGAAAAAAAGGTATTACAAAATTTCATATATGAACCTAAATATATTTGCATCATCTCTGCATAGGGATAAAATACCAACTTCAGCTTCACTATTGAGTCTTTCCTTCTTTTTAGAAGAGTAGGAAAATAATGTGACATATCATGGAGGGTTTTTTCCTAAAAGCATTGCTAAGTATCTTAGGAAGTTATAAAAACAAAAATAACAGGATGGACTTTATCAGTAGGCTTTGGTAGACTGACCTCCACTCAGATAGAAGTTAACAGACTCAGCAAACTTTCAGGCAGCTCAAGCTAGGCAGAGTGGCTGACAGGATAAGTGCCAGAGCCTCAGCCCAGGAGACTTCAATAAATTTGGGGGGTTCACCAACAGAAATGTCATGACCTTCAATAGTGAAAACCACAGGGTTTGCAACCAGAGTGGAACCACCCCACGCACCGACTGAAACCTCACCAAGCAGCAGCCCTTGAGAACATGCCTGTGGTGCTACAGCGGACAGCACGCTGCAGAAGTGAGCCCTCACTGTGCACAGAACAAATTGCACGCTGAACCGCATCCTGAGGAACGTGGCAGCACACTAAGGGAAGCTCCTGCTGAGTCAGCCTGGGGAGACCCTCAGTTCAAGAGGGACGCAGAGAAAACTGGAAAAGTCCAACCAACCTGCCTAACACACATACCCTGTGTAGAGAGGCTGAAGGAGCTGGGCCTGATATTTTTGGTGAAGGAAACCACAGAGGTATTTAATATCTGCTTACAACTGTTTGAAGGGCAGTTCTTTGGACACCACCACCAAACACCTCTTAGTATTGTCAGACAGCATAACAAGGAAAACAACCACACAAAGAAGTTTCAGAGGTTAAAGTTGGACAGCTGGAAAAATATTTTCGCTAGCAGCACTGGAATATCTTGTCAAACAGGTTGAGAGATTCTGTCCTTGGAGAGGTTCATCCAGACAAAGCAATGTCTGATCTGGTTCTTTGTTGCAACAGTCCTCTTCCAAGTAATCCATTCCAACTAGAACTAATTATCCCTTGAAGGGCCTTGAAGATGGCATTTTTATCATTGCCCAAAATAATAGAATTAAAAGCTATCCCTCCATTCATTCTCAATCTGTTTTACTGATCATGTATTGGAAATGTTGATTATTTTTTCCTTTATTTCCACTAGATATTTCAACGTGATACATCTATACACACAACATCTCAGTGCTTCTTTACACTATTACAAAAAGCTGGTTTTAAACATGACCACATGTGCATCTGCCTAATTTGGAGATCATTCAAAAGACCTATGTCACAATGTTAATTCTTTTATTTATTGTTTAATTAAGTAGTGTTTCTATCATTGCACAAAAGTTTTGATTTTATAAAAGAACTATATTGTTACACATTCACTGGCATCACAAACTGGACATTAAGCACAATTGAAAGAGATTTGAAAGAGTGCTTAAAATGCATCAGCCAGACAGCATCACCTCCTAAAATAATGTCATAATCCACATTGTAATCTCTGTACTTGCCTAGAATGTACTGATGAATTTGCACCAAAGTGTTGTATACAAAAGGAGCATATCATCTGGGAAGGTCACTAAAACCACTTTTTCCAATTAAATTCAAATGTTTTAATGAATGTCAAAGTTTCTTTCTTAGAAGGCAGCTTCTTCTTTAAATTTCTACCAGGTAATGGTATGTCAGTATTCAAACTAGACACAAATGGCATCCTTCATCTCTGAAAGAGAGCACATGTGCCAGTTACAGGCAATTTTTGAATGGCTTTTTAAAGATGAAAGGGAGAAGCCTGGGGAAAAGCAGCAGAAAGCTCATCACTGAGTAACCTTAATGACTTCCTGAAATCCTCACGGACTCAGGGCTGGGAGGAGGCTGGGGAATGAACACTCACCCTACACTGCTGAGTCACTGACCACCAGCTCTCCTCTGCTGGAGCCCACTCCCCAGCCCTGATGGGGCCTTTCCCTTTCCTTGCCACAAAACTCCTCATGCATTCCTCTGGAGGCAGGAATCACTGCTGCCTTGTCAGCCCATTTCTGATTAACAACCTGGCTTCATTCGCAATAGGGTGCAAGGCATTGTTTAAAGAGGCAGCCTTTGGTACCCTGGCCATCACAAATCATGTGGGCTATCAGGGTTCTTCCAGAGGGCCAAGCCTGCTGGCAGCTAGTACCACCAGGGAAAGGGAAGAGATCCTACTTGAAGTTGTCCAGGAAAGAAAGTCTGTATCTGCTCAATGGCTCACTAAGCATCCTAACTTTGAAGACCAAAATAACAAATGGAGAAATCAACTGGCACTTATTTAGAAATCGCTGCAGTATGGGAAATGAAGAAAAGCAGCAACAGCAACAAAAGCCCCACCCCACAGAGGAAAGCTGAAAGGCTGAGGATGTCCTTGGATGCTTTCCAATAACAGGCAGGCACACTTCATGCTGCTATAGCTACACGAAGGTGCTTGCTTGCAAATTCAGCAAGTGTGTTGCCATCAATAAACTGTTTTAAATAAGAAGCTTTGATTCAAATAGTGTGTTCTGATCTTTAGTTAGTGAAAGTTAAAAGTGTCTTACAGCAGCAAAGAGAATGCCTCTTCAGCAGATCATGAGTACGTCTTACACAAATACATATCCTTAAACCACTTTCACTACTTCTTTTTCCATTTTGAACTCTTAGCATGATGCAGCCCAAATAATTTGAGATCAGAATAAACATCTGATTTCACATGCAACACAGACTATTATTAGTATTTTTATATATTATAAGCATAATGGTTAATTTAAATTAATTTATTAAATTAAATTAAATTGCTTACTGAAAATTATTAATGGGAAATATTCAAAAATCATTTAACATTTGTCTGTCTAAATAGTTGAAATATTGCTCAGGGTTAGCATGGTTCACAGCACTTTAAACACCCAGAACAACACTCACTAATTTCTAGGCCCACAGCACTTGTGTTCAGATGCATCACGAGCGCGTGCTGGCTCCTCGGTGCTTGTGCCAGTGGAGACCCTTCAGTAAGAGAAACTTGATTCTGGAGCAAAATGCTATCAGTGGAGAACAGAGGAAAATGGAGAGGTTCACCTCCACATCACCCCAGACAGCCCCTGTGGCTTGGGCAGGGGAGAGAAAAACATTAAGGCATTTGTTTTCCAAAACATACATATTTTTGTTCATTAAAGGTAGAGATGGAAGATTTGTTAGGAGCACAGAGGGAGCAGGTTAGAGCAAGGCTTGATTCATTTCCTAGCAGATACAGGTATAACTCATCCTGCAGGTATGGAACTACTTCTACTAAACAGGTGGAGAGGTGAGACAGGAATCCTGCAAATGTCACCCCAAATTGTCAGCTCAGAAATAGAGAATGAAAACACGTGCATGAAACAAGTCTTTCCAACAGATCCAGTCCCCAGCAGCAGCAGCATGCTCCATGATATATTTTGTTCTCATGTACAGTATTACAAAACTGCTGTTCACATTAAAGCAGCAGTTTCTGCCACTCTTATTACCACCACAGGAATCAAAATCCATTTGGAGGCTTATGGGGAAATGCTGAGGCTCATGCAAACAAGCAAGACCAAGCATTACTATAAATGCCTACAAAATATAAACACAATTACAGTTTGGAAGCTAAATAACTGAATTAAGAGTGCTGTCTGGCTAGAGAAAGCTGATTAAAGGCAATGGAGATAGAGAAAGTGAGATTACATCTAATTAGCTCACAAAAACAAAAAAGGGAACTCCTCCGAATTCTAAGGCTGATTAATTAAAAAATTAGAAAAATATTTGCTATGTAAATGTAAACCACTATATTTAAATTAAGAATAGCTCATCTTTAGAATTAATTTTAGAATTAGATTACATTTAGAATTTAGAACTAGCTCACCTATATAAGGTTTAATTGCCATCTTTGGGAAAGGACCATAGATCATTAAGTACAGAAAAATACCTGACACAGCATATGCCACAGGTCTTTCCATTTCTTTAGTCCATCATACATATTGTATATTTAATATGAAGTAATACTCTGGCTTATCATGGGGTTCATTTCTCACAGATCCTGTATTTTTCAAGGAATGAGAAAATGCCTTAAAATATCTAAGGAGATGCTTAGAAAAATTACCTTTAAGAAAAAAAAATAATAAAAAAAAGAAGACAATAACATTTCTAAAAGAAGTTTGAAAGTTGATTGCTTTCCAAAATCAAATTTTTCTCTTTGCAACAGAAACATTAGCAATGGAGTAAGTTAAAATGAGGAATATATGTCAAACATGTTAAAATCTAAAGCACTATGTCAAAATACAGCATCTTCAGGGCATAATTTTACATAGGAAGCAAATATACACACAATACACAATATACACACATTTTCCAGGCATTTCAAGGTATTTCAAAGAGATCAGATTAATGAATCGGGGTCAGCTGTCAGGAAAAAGTCCAGAACCAGCATCTCCCAAGATCCAAGCCAGAGCTGGATTCCCAAGCTGAGTTATGTATGCACATGTATGCATGTCTGGAAATTAAGGCAAGTTCACTGCTCAAATATACTGAATTCATATCTCTGGAAAGCCAGATCCAGAGAATGAGTTTGGGCAAGGAACAGCTCAACATTCCCTTGAAACTATTACTGAATTCAGTTATTTTGCAGAGTCTACCGGCAGATATTGGTAATGTTTCAGAATTAAAAAGTAACAATTATAAATAAAATAATTCAGAAAAGACTAGTAGATGAGATTTGCAGACCCTGAACCCACAAACACACCATGAAATATAACTGCTGGAAATAATTTTACAAATATAACAGTTGATAGAAATAATTGGAAAGCTCCAGCTTCTTCTTAGTGTAGAGTCATAAAGAATGTCTCCATCCTATCACGTCAAGACCAGTCAGTGTCATTTTCCACAGGCCAGAATAGCAGCTTCAGTAGGGATAGAAAAAAATTGTTCAAGGAAATCTTTCCAGTTTCAAAAGCAGAGTGGCTACAATTATACCTTCCCATTTTCTTAAAAGTTTCCTATCTTTTCCTAACATTTTACTAAAAATTCTCTTTACCGTATTTTTTTTTCTTGGCCAACACACATCTGAGACATTACTTCAAAGACATTTCTGTAAAAGATATCATGGCAAGTGTAATAAAAAAGGGGAAAATAGGTCTATTTTAGATCCAACGGAACAATACCTTTCACATTTTCCAAAAGTTCATGACAATCTATTCCTTGAGGGGTTTTTAGTCAAGTCTAAAGAACACAATTTATAAGGAATCTTCTCAGTGACTGTCAATTTAACAGAAACTCTACACACAGAGACCCCTCCTGTGAAGTCTGGATTCCACAAGCTGAGTGTTGGCTGTTTTTTTTTCCAAATTCTTGTCTGAAAATAAAATTTACCTTCACCCCTTTATATTATTGATGTTTAGATACAGAAAAAGATGTCTAAATGTTTAGATACACAAAAAGAACTTTGAATATTCCATTTAAAGAGTCATTCAGACCTATGTTCTTATTTATAAATAGACTGGAAGGTCGGGCACATGTAAACAGACAAAAAGGAGCATCTATGTGTATTTATACATATATATGTGTGTGTATATGTATATATGCATACACATATAGCTATGTATGCATATATATACATATATGCATATATTGTGTGACAATTATCTGCACACAAACACACAATGGATATTCAATGCAAACACAAAACTTTAAATGCACAAATTGTTTCTTAATACTCATCCTCCCATCAATTAATATAAATGACAATAATAAATTATTACTAAATTAATACTAAGTACTTGAAATATTTGGTACATACACTGGCAGTCTCTAGGATTAACACCAAATTTGACCAGAGGATAACAGTCATAAGAACTCTCAGCAGCTGTAGCCTCTTTCTGTCATTTTTAACATGCAAAGGGTAAAGAAAACCTAATCTGAGCCAGGGTTTCTTTCTGCATGCTACAGATAGTCATCTCTGGCATCAGCAGAGTAAGTCCAGGCTTCACATTGATTTTCTTTTTTCCTGATGTATACAGTGAAATTGAAGACCTATGCATTTCTGCTAAATGAGGTTCTGCCTTAGCTAATAGCAAACTATGACAATGGTCTGCAAAGAATTGGATAAAGGAAAGCAGTCTTTTAAAAAAAATTCACCACCAGCAGCTGTAAATTCATAACTGTCAATAAAATTGCTGAGGTTTTTATATGCACATTAACAGCATGCTTCGGTGTAAAATGGGATTCTTAATTCTTTTCACAGAGCATTAAACCATATTTAGGATTAGAAACAATCCTCAGGCTGCTACTGGCAGGTGCCCTTCCTTTCAAACCTCTTTGCTCCCTATGTTTGTACTTTGTTGACTTCAATAACAATCTAATTGCAAAAAAATCTTCTTGAAGAAAAATTTAAAACAATAGGGTGCAACTACACAACTTGTGTTGCTCTTCATTGACTCCCAAGAACAATTCCAGGAGCCTAATGTGTTTTCTTGTAATGGCAGTGAGATACATTTCAAAAGGAATGTGAGTCACAAGCAGAAGATGGTGCAGGATGGGGCTTCAGGTTCCTTCAGCTGCATGGGAAAATGTTTTATACTTTCTCCATGCGTCATGAGGGAGCACTCTACATGCTGTGAGGATGGATTGATTAACTGGTAACATGGTTCCCAACAGTCTGTCAGGACTCACTCAGGAAAACAGTGATACCTCCAGAGAACTGTCTGTTACCAAAATGTTTCTCAGTTCCCAAATCCCACTGGGCACCAAAGGCACCTTCTTACTCTTGCTTATGTTTCATCCTCAAAACTAACGTGGAATGTACTTGACAAAATCTGTCTCTCTGATATCTTTGTTCCCTAAGTGATTAATAAAACTAAGTGACAATCAGAGCACCTCCAACCACTTGTCCACCCATCTTTATCTTAACTTCACTGCCAGTGCAAACCAGTTAAGGCAGGAAAGCAGCATAGTATTTAATCCATGACTGTTGCTAAAAAAAAATAAAGAAAAAATTGCTAAAGTCAAAAAACTCTGTCATTAAGGACAATATATCACTTGCATTTATTTTATATTATTATTAATTATTTCTTCTTAACTGTGGTACTTCCTTTAGGTAGGATTTGGCTGTGACTTGCAGTGTCTTTATCAGAGCTCTGTGCCTGTGCTCCCTGGCACGCTGTCCATCTGCTGCCCTGGTATGTGTTTGCCAGCCCTGTGCCCATCCCTCTGCTCCCAGAGCCCACATGAGCATTTCCACCCAGACCAAGGGGCTCTCTGGTGTGCTCAACTTGCACTCTCCTCTACTCAACTCAGTGTGCTGGCACAGCACATGAGAGGTGAAGCAGCCAGCATTCAGCTTCCCAACCTTCTCCAGAGGAACTGACATCCTGAGTGACCTGTTATTATTGAATTGAATTTTAATGAAATGCTACGGCTGCACACCACTATGCAAAGAACATACGTGGCTGCAAGTGATTAATTACAGTCTTGAAGAACCTAATTAGAGATTCTCATGTTTAAAATACTTTATGGCAACTATTAATTTTTTCTCTCTAATTTTCAGAATAGCAACGAAGTAATGCACCTTTCACCTCAAATTTGCTTATTTTTCATTCCCTTTATCCTTCAGGTTTTTCTATGTTATTTATTGGTTCTGTGCAACAACCAATCTTATGGATATAAACAAACAATTTATAGATATATAATACATCGAGGATTAAATCAAACAAAAAAAATTAATTTCATCAGAAGTATTTTTTTTTCACAGAAATGTCTGCCCTAGGAAATTCACACTGTATTGTTTTCCCATTTGCAAAGAGAACGAATTTTAGTATTGTGACTCTCTCAGGGGTCTCTGTCTTCAGATGCTGAAAATGCTAAGCAGAAATACATCACCTTTAAGAAGTGATGAGCACCTACTGATAAGCACTGATCATCAGTAGTAGTGTGCAAACCCAAAAGTACTGGCAATTCAGACTTATGTACACTAACTTCAGGGAGCTGCATTCTCATTCCATCCAAAATAGAAATATGATTTTTCACCACACTGGCCTGTTTGACAAGTATGAAGAGCCCTATGTTTTAAAGAGGAATCTACACAAAAAACAGAGGAACCAGTATTTGGAAATGGCTTTGCTTTTCTGTGCTGGACTGCAAGCAACTCTAAAACCAGTTATTGACCCAAAACCACTGTCCAGCTGCAGAATTTCAGTACCAGGTCCTAACTGCTGAAGGAATATTGTTCACATGGATATGAAGTTTCATACTGATCAAATGTAACAAAACCTCATTTAATCTTTCACTGATTTTAATACACCAAAAAGACTTCAAAGAACTTGGTTCTTGCTGTTATCACAAAACAGTTGTATGAAGAAATGAAGAAAGCACCCACACACTGAGATGACCTTTCTGAATACTTCTTTATGGACAGTCCCAATGCTATTTTTCAAAGCCAAACTATTCTTAAACCTTTATTTTATACAGCAGAAGACTGGCCAAAGCCAGAAGTGAAAAAAGAAACCCTGAGGATACTAATCCATGCTCCCCTAAATTTATACCTTTTCCACATGAAAGAAATCCAACCACACCCTATCAGTATTTATGGTTAATATCTATATTACAAAGCACAACTAATTTCAGGAAAAAGCAGTTCTTTCAGGCATTCTTGCAATGATTTCCAGTTTTACAGCAGGTCTGTGTACCTCTGTCACCGACACCTGGCTCAGCGGATGGCTGTGTGCACGCTGCAGAGCCACAGGCACCAGCCTGGCTCACCAGTGTGCACTGAGGCTGCTGCTGCTGCTGCTTGCAACAGGACAGCCAGCTCAAGAACAATTATTTTGTCTTCCACCACTCCTGTTGCTGGTAGCTGCAGCCAAAGCACTTAAAATGCCATCAATTTGCTGCCATCTACAAGCGTCAGGGTAGAACAAGACAAGCACAGACACCTATGGTAAATGCACTCGCCTTTGCAAGCCTGATGGGAGGATGAAAGCCTCATTTTTTGGGAAAATTAACATGATGAGCTCTGCTGGTTTGTCCCTTGAAAAACAACTCACACGGGAAATAGTGCGTCCTCAGAAGCAGCATAATGATGCTTTATTGCTTGAGAAAGCCACATATCCCAAGAGAATTTGTGTCATCATATACCAGGAGTAAGGCTGATGGAGCTGACTTTAGCCTCTAATAAAAGAGGTGGGAAAGAGATGAGAAAACACTGTGACAAAAGATGCTTTTGTTACTTGTTGACATCAATCTGAATCAGAATGCGTTCACAGTTATAATTTCTTATACAAATGAAAAAACTGCCAGTAGGAATAGCATGATTTTACTTTCGAATGCCACTATAATTCTTATTCCTATCAAAGGAGGCTGAAAAAATTGCCAAGTTATTTCATTAGGAAATGCAGCTAATTTACAGGCAGGGTAATTTTCCCCCTACAAAATTGTATAATGAGCTTTAAACTCACTAAATAAAGGGTCTCTTCTCTGAGTGATTATGCTTAATTTACACAGGAATTAGTAGTGACTGGACCTCCTTTCAAAATTGCTTTAATAGAGCTGCATTACCCCCAAAAATTAAAAAAAAAAATTACAACCTTGAAAAAATATCCTAACAGTCGATAGAGGAAAAAATACTTCTCTGTGCAGCAGCGCCTACATACATTGTGTTCATAAATATCTTTTACAGGATAAGCACATAACTTTTTAATTGGGTATTAGAATCAGAAAATCTCTAATGCTGATTTTATATTAAATTATTCACTTAGGCATTATGCTGATAGAATGTATAGAAAAGCCTAAAATAACAGATGGGCAGCAATGCAAGGGAGTAATCAATACTTTAATTTACAAAAGTTGCTGTCACTGCATACAATGTTGCAATGTTAACTATTTATTTGTTATTTGTTGCTATTACTATTATTATTACTGTTACTTATTATTATTATTTTATGGTGGGATTTTACTGGTTAGTCTGTCCAAAGAATGACCACTTTGGTTTATAGACAATTCTTACCAAATGTAGTCCAGTTTTCACATAGTTAAATGGTAGCCAGAAAACCCTAGCATCTCCAAAATTCAGGTATTTTTGTGTATTTACATAGAAACTAGGCATTAGAAACCTTAGAGCAGCTTGTTAATGGTATCGCTAAGGTAGCAGATATCACACACAAATATTGTCCCTGGCAAATTACAAA
This sequence comes from Emberiza elegans, assembly GCA_024865655.1. Lineage (NCBI taxonomy): Eukaryota > Metazoa > Chordata > Aves > Passeriformes > Fringillidae > Emberiza > Emberiza elegans. Next base: position 16,770,290 of record JALJVW010002597.1, on the reverse strand, counting down.
AGGTAATTAAAATTCCTGTTACCTAAAGCAGTTGACCCTGAGGTTGTGGAAGTAGGAGAAACACATTTGGAAGTTTCAGTTAAAGATTCCCCTCCCCTACTTCCTTCATAGTGTAGGAAGTCCTGATCACCTTTTCACTCTACCATAGAAGTGAGATTCATAATATTTAAGGTCTGGAGGGGGCCATTAAATCACATAGCCTGTCCTCCTTTATCATGGCATGCATTTCATAAGAGGTCTACAGATCACTCAGGACGAGTGACATCTGTGGAGCTGGTTAAATAAATCTAAGCAGTCGTGAAAATGAATCATGGCAATAACTGGGATGCAATCCATCCTCGGGAACCTGGCACAGCCATCATGACTGCCCCCAATGTGTGCGGGCCGAGGCGCGTTTGTGGCACATCATTGCCATCTGCTGCGCCAGGCCGAGAGCGCAGCGACAGCCAGCCACGGGACAGCCAAAGGGGCTGCCCAGACATCCTGCAAAGCCACCTTCTCTACGTCCTTGCTTTCCTTTCACCCTTCCCACACCCACCCTGACGTGGCTGGACCTCCCTTCTAAGTCTGGAAAACAAGCATTCCGAAGGTGTGAAAGTGGATCTGGTAACTAATGCATGACCCAGCACCATGCCATGAGCACAGCCGGAGTGTGAGCTCTCCCCAAGTACCGTGAGCTGCAGCCCAAGGCTTCCCTGGCAAGGGGCATGCATGCTACCTAGCTCCCAGCAGCTATGACACAAGGAAACCCTTGGATCAGGTTCCTTGTGCAAAGTTACAAATGCTTTCTGGAGATGCTTTGTGCCTGGAAGTAATTTGCACGCTTCGGAACCAAACAACAAGACCTAAGAATTTGGGAGTAACAATGTCAGTTTTCTCTGACAGAGAAGTCTCTACTTACAGAAATCCACCCTATATATGTGGGTGAAACATCTGCTTCTGAAAGTGACTGCATACCCATATGATGTATGCAAAAGGAGCATATGCCTCTTGAATACAAATGTAGTAAAGCACCTGTGAAAACGCTTTTTAAATCATAACCAGCATTTACTGAACTGACACAAACCACTTAAAATAATTTAGATAATAAGCACTATCAAAGAACACAAAATGAACTTACTAATACCCACAGAATAATGAGGGACAACTTGCTGGCAGTATTGACACTCAACAAAATTTGGCCACCTCAGTAGCTCACGTAAACCATTAGCTCACATAAAGCATTCAACCCACATACCTAGATTATATATGAATTTTGCATGACTGCACATAGCTTTTGGTAGCAACTGGATATAACCTTGGGCACTTCTGGGAGAAGGACAAGTCCACGCCCAGTTTTCTCCCTCCCTATCCCAGATCCCAGTACTACTCAGGCTGAGGAGGCAGCTCCCAGAGATGGGTGAGCACCCCCATCCTGTGCCACAGAGCCACAAACTGGTGTTTGTTGATTTATATATACTGCACACACTGAGCATTGCTCTGATACCTCAGGGAGACTGGGAATTGCTGCTCAATCTGTTTGGGTCACCTGAGTGTCTTCAAACAAGTAATTTCTCGCCACCCCTCCAGCATCTCACTCCCTATCCCCCATAGAAATAGGGTAATAACAGCAACCTTCTTTGTGTAGCAGCTTGAGATTGTTATTTATAAGAGGAAACTATTACTACTGAAATTAAGTCTTTACAAACTTCACCACGTATGTGAATAACAGTGGTCCAGGAGAAATTTTCCAATCCATTTTCAGTGTTACTAATTTTAAAATAAAAACTTTGTTGGACTCTGTTATTGACTATGAATGTTTTTTCCAGGGCAGTCATCTCTGCTTCTTTACCCTTGTCTTTTCCAGTCAGATTTTCTCTCTCATCCACCACAGCCCCCCTAACAGAGCCACACTGGTTTATACTTGCGGCACCAGCCACTTCATGACTTCTTGCCTCAGCCTGCAGTAGCACTGAACTTCATTCAGCAACTTCACGAGCTCAATCATTGTGTTGTTACTCAGACATGCTCAGCTGGTACATGGAGAGGTGCTGAAGCTTTGCAGAGTGCCTGGAACAGAATATTGCTAAAACTCACAGAAACCTTCATTCTCCAAAGCAAATGTAAGGCTGACACAGCAACAATGTCCCAATACAACCAGCTGCTCAGATTTTTCTGAGGATTGACCAGTAAGAAGAGGAGGGAAGGTTTATCTGCCATTGATCCCAAAGAGTAATTTTGACTTTGAACTCGCCCTTCAGGGTGTGTGGAAAGGACACAGCACATCAGTACACAGTCCTCCAGAGCAAGAGTCACCCTGCAACTGAAGGAAGAGATTCTTGCATTTCTAACAGTAAAGCACGATCCTGTCTCTTGTTTTTGGGTAGAATCAAGAACAGATGAAGAAATGCTAAATATTCCTAAATGCATTTAAAAACTGGGCAGAAGAATCCCTCCCATGATTCTCAGCTTTGACACTCCTCACATAGTAACACCCACTTTCTGACCTGCAGAATGACACACATTTCTGTGGTATTTTACCACTACTAAGCACTGCAGGGTAAAATGTTTTGCAGGAACAATATGAGTATACATTACAAAAGTGGACACAGTATCTTTGTCCAAAATGGAGATGGTTTAACTTCATGAGGTGGTAAGTGTCCAAAAGGCTCACGGGAGCACTGGCTATACTGGATGTATATTAGCAGGTATTGCAGACACACAGGAACTGGTATATAGACCAAAATTTAGTGCTGAGGATCTGTCATCCCCACTGTATGTATTTCAGATTTTCCTGTATCCCTGTTTAAACTTCAGACCAGCTCTGCTTTGATGCCTTATCCTGAAGCCCACTTGCACCTGGTGTACGTTCAAAACTCCCTGAGCACATCCTCTAGCTTAGTCTCATAAACAAAAAACATCAATTTCCTGTTTGTGTTCTGCTATTCAACCAAAACCAACCAAAGGAGACTGACTGGGAAATTCACTTCAGAGGAACAACCCAAGCTGAATTAAAATGTGAATATAGATGTCCTTGTTGAGACACTTATTTTTTGTGGTCCATTAAGTTTTGACAAATGACCATATCTCAGTAATAACCACATGGAAGCTCATCACAGGAACAGGATTTGAATTTTTGCTGTAGTTACATTAGACAACGACAGAACCCCCAAGGACTTTAAGCATATATACACTGAATTGTTTCCACCCAAAACCAGCTAAATTATTTTCAACTGAGCTTTATCACAGCTTACCATCTCAGCAGGCACACTTCCACTGAAACTGGCTTGTTACCCTCTTTACAAAATCCTTTGATTTTTATTGTCAAAAAATATGCCAAATTTCCATATTAGTCACTCACTGAATTACAGGGCATGGGACCCTGGGCATGGCCCAGCACACCAGGGACACCAGCATCCCTGCTCACAAGCAGATTGCTCTGCTCAGCTGAAGGGTGAGATCCTGCTCTTGCCCACACTCAGGATGATCTGGATGTAGAGGAGAGGACCCACACATCAGCAACCCCCTTGCTCTAAGCGGGGCACAAACATCACCACTTAAGTTGTTTCTATTTTGGAGCTTTTCAGCTTCAAAGTCAAGCTAGCGAAATGGCTGTTGCTCTTGAAAGCATTGCATAGAAGAAAATAAAAGCTTAGAAAAAAATTGTGACATGGAACAGAAATTCCTCCACAAGCAACTATTGTGAATTTGTCCCAAAAACCCAATTTTGATCATCACTAAGATTTATCAGCACCTGATTGCTCAGGGACATTATCTTGGCAGTGTCAACCCAGACTGCAGGCAAACACCCAACATCATCAAAGCCACCACAGAAGTCAGAGTTAATTTGCAACACTGTGGGAAGGGCCTGCAGACAGGAAAAAAGATGAAAATCACAAAAAGGAGGACACCCTCTCTTAAACCCAGATGTGGTCTCTCTGATCTTCCTCCCGAGGCACACTGACAAAACAGAGCAGTGAAATTGCCACTTGTGCTGCTCTACAACAACTCCTTCACCCTGGAAACTGGGAAATTCAAACAATATCAGATTTAGATCCTTTCACTCTCAAGAAACCAGTCAACCTCTTTTCTGCTTGATGCAAGCTTTAAGATTTTAAAAAGTTTAAAAGGTGCTTGTTTTAAAGGATGATAAAGAAATAGTAGGAAACAACCAAAACAGCATTAATTAACTGATACCTTTCAACAGCTAGTGAACCACAAAACTTCAGTCAATTCCTTCCTTTTTTTTAAGTCAAACATTCAGGTTGTTATCCTCTGACACAAAATAAAGATTTTACATTTTTGAGTGGAAGAAATTAGTGCCTTGTCTTCTTGCTATAAGAAACATCTATTTTGCTATAATTTATTTTCCAAAGCTTTTAGAAAGCCTAGTGAAAGCGGGAGCATACATTTCACATTTTCAAGACAGCACCTCAATTTTCATGTTACATGTTCCAATAAGGCAGTTAGCATAAAATATTTAAAAGCACCACAAGACACAAATGTATCAGGGTAACCCATTGAGAACTGACAGTCTCAGAAAAACCTCTCAGACAGCCACTGTTCTTATTCTTTCCTTCACAGATGGAATTAAAGTAAGGAAAGAGTTACAAAATGGGGAATGTGACAGGTGCAGGTTAAGATGGAGTCAAACTGAGATGAACTGATATTTTATTATTATTTTAATAAATACATAATCTAGCTGCTTTACTTAGATGCACTGGTTCCAGTGTAATTATTTCTATTGCCCATGGTTTTGATGCTCTATGAGAGTAAATCCCTATCATCTAAAGCCAACAGAAGAGCTAATCTTGACTGCCTGTAAAAGGGAAGTACTGTACAACTGCTGAGACAAAGAGAAGAGTACCATTATTTCAAGTGATGTTTGGGATATTACAAAACTTTTACAATGCAGATGATATTCTTAGGAATTTTCCCAAGACTATTTTCTCACCAAATTTTTTGGTGTTGTTTCAAAATTAAGAGTACAAGAGCAAAAGAGGTACCAAAGGAAAAAACCAGCAAAGAAACAGTGCCTGAAATGTTATGGTAAAACATTAAATGATCATGGGTGCAGCTTGCTGCCAGTGGAAATGAGGACAGACTTCCCTTTCCAATACTGTCAGAAAGCTTGTCTGGGCAAGATGCCCAACAGAGCCCAGCCCAAATCACAGCCAACAGATTAATATAAGATGATCTTTCTGTTAAAGCTCTTTTCAGTAAACAGGCTCATCCAGAATAGGAGGTAAAATTAAAAAAAAATAATTAATAATTAAAAGCACAAATCTTCACCAGCTGCTTTGAGGAAATAACTTATTTTCAACTGCTTCAGTATAGCAGTTCCGAGGTAAAAGCAAATAAAAAACTACCTCTAGAAATATTGCCAGAAACTACATAGGTGTAGTCACTCACTTCCCTAGCAAGTTTCATGCATGTAAGGCATTGCCTTTGAGACCATTCACCACAATAAAATTAAACACAGCTGAAGATACAATAAATTTCTCACAGAAAATTTTAAAACATTAATTTTATCTCAGTCTAAATATAGCCAGTCTGTGGAAAAATTGCACAAAATGTATTTGACAGTTCAAGAATATGGGATATTGCTTTGAAGAGATGCATCATATTTTTTGGGACAGTCTTGTGATACATTTCAGTCCTCACTTTACCCAAAAGCCTCACTGTTGTTGCAGTATGAGCAGCATTTGTGATATACTCCATTTCTCCTGGAAGGTGAAAAATATGATAGGACATATTTACAATCTTAGGAGAACGTATTGAAAGTTATGTAAAAAGTATATTAAAAAACTCCACAATATAGAGTGCCAATTAGGGCTAGGGAGGTTTTTTGTACTTCTGCTGTTCAGAGGTAATTTTTCATCAAAAAAAAACCCCTGCTGGTAGTTTGACTTGGGACATCCAAATCCTACTCAGCAGGTCCTTTAAGATTTTCAGAATTCCAGGCCTAACATGAGGCACTAGAGCTAGAAAATCACCTCTTAAAATCCTTTCCTGAAGCGGAGCCATGAGCTGAGTCTGCCAAGAAGAACTATAAGAGTTACCTCCTCACTTCTGAGCAGACAGAATAAATGAAAACACAAATGAAAATCATCCATTCCTGCTTCCTATTTATATATACCAGCCCTGTAACCCACCTGCAAAAAATTACATTTATGGAAACATAACAATGTATCCCACTTAGCATGCAGGAGATAAAATTGGCATGCAAGGTGATAATGGTGCTTCAAAGGGCAGAAAAAATTCAGAATTGACCTCTGCAATGAATATGTAACTCCATGCTCAGTATTGGGTCTTGACAATTTTTGTGTCACATATTTTATTTCTCTGTTTAAATGTGACTTCATATCTACCATACTTTTGTATGTGCATATACAAACATGCATTAAAAAATCTCAGGGAAAAAAGTGATAGTTGATGTAGAGCAATAATCCTCTGGCAGAACAGTTTACAAAAGATGACAGCAGGCAGCACAAGTAAACTTCTGGAGAAGATGCCATGGGAAAATGAGAAAGCATAATCAAACAAGATCAGGCAATTAGGGCACAGGTATAATAAACATAACTGAATTACTAAATTTTAAAATAAATGTAGACTAGATCATAAACTTACAAGTGCTGTCAATGTACAGTAAAGTTGAAAGAAAAGTCCTCCATGACTAAGGATGAGTGAGTTGTGCGATCAGTTAAAGAGAACCATTCGAATTCAAAATAAAATTGTCCCTGAGACAAAAAAAAAAGGTACCTGTGAAGGGAAGAAAGGAACAAATGTTAATGAACAAAAAAAAAAAAAAACAAACAAAAAAAAAAAAAAAAAAACCAAAACCAAACCCAAACAAAAAGAAAAAAGAAACAAAAAAACCCCCACACCAATTAAGAATTCTATGGAGTTGAGCAGTAACAAGAAAAATGTTCTACAAAGTTAAAACTACAGGGAGGAAAACACAATCACTTTCTAAGAGGATCAAATGCTCAAACAGCATCAGCGTCAAGTGCTGAGAGTCATCAGTCTTGCCACAAGAAAAAATGTGCCATGCACACTTATTAAATTCCCAACACTGCAGTGCAAAGCTGTAACACCTTTCACAGTATATTAACAGTATAACAACTGCCTCTAGAGAGGCTGGGAAGTTAAAAAAGCTAAAAATTAACATTTGAATGTTAAAGTTTGCTTGGGTAGCAACTGAGTATACCATATTAAGACTTTCAATTAATGGTAGCAGTGATATATACTAGAAAAAACAGATTTATTTTATAACAACTGTGCATCACAGAGGATGGGAAGCCCTGTCAGAGCCCTGACAGTGACCCAGGATATATCTTTTCACCATATGCTTCTAATAGGGTCTCTTCACCACTCTTAGCTTGGACTATATGACCTCCAGAAGTCCCTTGCAAGCATTCTGTGATTATTTCCCCAGCTGAAGGGGAAAAAGATGTCATATTTTAAAAAGCAGACTGAAAACTATTAATTATACTAGATAGATAATAACTCAGTGTTAACAATATTTTCATTAAGTCAAAGACTGAAAAAGCAGAAAAGTCTTAGTTATCCTGCAGTGAAAAAGTTACCGGGACACCAACATTTACACACAGCATTTGTGTGAGATTTCCGTTCAGTTAAAACAACTTCTAAGATTACTATAACTGAAAGGAGTTGAGAATGAAAAAGAAACCCTCATTTGTTTATTGTGTTTAAAGTAAATATTGTTTGCTCAACTTCCTTGAAATATTGCCTTGAGTATTTATATTTATTTCTTCCTGCAACAGATGAATAACACTTTGAGGAGAAAAATGTAAACCCAATGACATCTGCAAACATTCTGGCTAGCATCTGAAACAAATGTGATTGTATGACTAACCCCCTACTTTGTTTATTCCCATTAAAGAAAAAAACAGGAATTCAATCTTAGTTTTCCTAATTACAAAATATACTTACCAAAAATTGCTGACTATTGGATGTTTGCACTACTTACCTGCAAAACAAGTCAAACAAACAGAGAGTTACTTCACAGTACAATAACACATAGGAGAGTGGATATAATTTAGGTGGCTTGATGATCATCCCTTTTTTTGAATAGCAGAGTTAGGTGAAAGAATGGAGGGAACCCAAGGATCCAGGAAAAAAAAAATTGAACTCCAGCTGGAATATTGATTATGTAAGAGGAAAGCTCAGTCTCAACAAAAGCACTTTGTGACTTGAACATCGCTGTCCCCAAGGTAAAGGGGAAAGTGCCAAAACTAAAACTTGCTTGCTCTGACTCTCAAAATTGCTTCTGTCCCACCTAAGACGAACATCTGGGACACGGGACACAAGCTCTTAATGGGGTACTGTCTCCAGTACATATTTGTTTTCCTACCCTTTGTCTCCAGCATATTTGTTTTCCAGACCAACTTCACAGGAACCATGAACCAATATTGTTTATCTCACACCGGATTTCACAACTTAAATGAATTTATTAGCAAACTCGACTAAGCCCTGTAAACGCTCACTGAGAGATGAGTAAGATTAGGCCTGTTACTGCATCTGACATTGCTGTGTCTTGGCCTCATTTCTCTTCTAAAAAACTTTTCTTCTTCTGAAAACTATAAACATCTATTAAACAATAAGCATCTGTTACTATCGCTCTATCAAAGGTGAAAAATGACAAGGTTGCAAGTTATCAATAGCAATATCTTTAATCAAACAATGATAGAACTATTGGTTAGAAAGAGCCTTTGGACATCATCTACTCCCACTTCCTTTATTGTTAGTGCATAAAATCAGATCAATTCTTGATTTTAGTGTTCTTTGAAATAGAAATTTCAAGCAAGAATTTCAATATGGGAACAACCCATATTTCATTGATAAAATGTTTTGAATAAACAGTTTTTGGTATGTATTACAGTCAGATACTTCATATTTTTATAGCAAAACACTATTATTGTGGTATTTGGAGATGCAAAGGTTTGAAGTTAATAGAGTCAACAGTTTGCTCATTCAAACCCCAATTTTGCAGGAAATTGTCTGAATACTCTTTGGTATGCAGCATCTTTGACATTATTATACCAAATACATGTTATTTATCCCTTAAATCATGAAATGTATACAAATATGACAATTTTTAAAGTACATAATCCATACCATATCGAATTCATGCTTTTACTGCATATACATGATGTCCAAATTCTAAATTCATATTGGGGTCCTGGCAGCTTCCATAACAGAGAAGTCTGACAAGTTCATTTAAAAGCATCATCTATTATAATCCACCATGACAATGATGTCTTTTGCTTTGAAAATTTAAAATAAAGCACAAATTTGAACAATAAAACTTGTCAAAACCAAAATATTTATTTTGGGAAGAAAAATAAATAAATAAAATCAGGGTGAAGGCAGAAGAAACAGTGGAGCCTTAAAGACGGCAAGAAATTCTCTCTAATAATTTTGCCACTGGTCATACCATAACCTTTGTTGAATGCATTTCATCTCAGCTCAAAATTTGAAACAGGTCTTGTGCACAGTCAAAATGAATTCAGAAAAGTTTCATAGGTATATTCTTCTTTTAAGCCAAGTTTGTTAATTAACCATGCTACAGAGTATAGAAAAAAAATCTTTAGATTCCTGACTATCAGGAACAGTTACTTTTCATATCTTGAATTCCCCATGTGATGTAAGGATATTAATACAATACACTATTCACAACATTATGACATGCTATAATTATCTCCATGGATGCCAGAAACAATTTTGACCGTTGTGATACACTGGGTACTATCCTAAAGAAACAAACCCAGTAAAGATTTTAAAATATGTGGGTGCAAGTGCACTATACTTTGATCACATTGACAAAAACTTGAAGAAAGCCAAGGGCAGCTGGGGCTGGGAAAGGATGATGCCAATTTAAACTTTAAGATTGACAGCTCTGTTTAGGTTAAGGAAAGCTGAGTGGATGTTATTCAGCAAGGGAAAATCACTGTGGAGGAAGAGATGATGTAGGAGTAATATATTAAAAATAAATATGGAACTTGAGGGCATGTTTAATGTAAAGCAAGCCAAATGCTTTGCTAAAAAATGTGGCCTTTATGGTCCTTTGAAACTATTACCATAATTTTTTTCCTCCCCTTGAGCTAAGTTCCTAAGCAGACATTAAAATATTTGTAAATGGTAATTAGTATTCAGAAACACATTTTAGCACGAGAAATAGAAATGTGCCCTGAGGAGCTCAGCCTTCCCGCCCTGGGACAAGTCTGTCCCCAACACCAAAGCTGGGCAAGCAGCTTCCCAAGGCCTCGTGCTGCCATGGCTCCAGGGGCACAGAGTGACACCAGTGCCCGCTCCTGCACGAGTGAACCCTGGGAAAGCCCAAGGAAACTGACAGCAAGTGACAGTGAAGGCTCGGGGTGGCACAGACACACAGGTCTGCCACCCTGGTGATAGGGAGTGACAAGCACTGCTTGAGTCTTCAAGAATCTTGGAAAACCTGAACTTGCAAACCATTTGGAGGGAAGGAAAAGTGGCTAAGAAAAGCTTCTCCAACTAAAGTCAGCTCTGGGAGAAAACATAATTTCCCAGGAGATCCAGCTCTAGTGTTTGCACAGGTCTGCTCTCACATGCTGCTTGTAATTCTCACCCAGAGTGCACTGCTTTAAGGAAGAACCAAGACCCTCCAAATTTTACACATCTTCTCCAACAAAAAGCTGACTGGCACTTCTGCATCTGCTCCTACTCAGGACAAGCAATTAAGTCCATGTGGTTTGGCTCTGCAACCTTCCCAGACCTTCATTTTCATAGCATTTCACGCCCAGTTCTTCACTCCTGCACATTGGACAAGTCCTGCTTCAAGCTGGCCACAGAAACAAGGCCAGGATTTGGCCTCAAGAATTTCCCATTCCAAAAATTCCACTGATGTAACAGTTGCTGCCTTCATATGACGACAGTAAAATTGCACCCACGGTGCAATCTGATGCCATGCCCCTGAGGATCACTTAAAACCACTGGCTTGAATCCTCCTGTGCACATTTTTTTTTCTCCAGGAAGGAGAAATATAATACTCTCAATGATTTATAAAGAGATGTTGAAAAGCCTTTACCAACCTCAGGAAAAGTTGGTTTTACTGGTTTGGAAGGAAGGGGAAAACAACACAAAAACTGTAGGTGTTCTTTTTGGTTTGCTTTTTGAAGCCATTAATTGATCAAATGGCCAACTCACCATATATATATCTGGCATAGATGAGAGAGGCTACAAGATATAAGGATGTGTTTCCAGTGAACAGGCTGTGATTCATTTTTTTTCTCATAGGAAATTACTTCACTCACATTTTGCACAGCCATGCTAAACCTGCACAGCTACAGATTTCTAAACTCACCAAGGAAAGTCTCCAGCTTCCAGGTTTTTACACATACATGTTATTCTCACCAACAATGTCAATGTCCATTTGGGCAAAAAGGAAGAGTCATTTCTGTTTGCATCATAATTGATATCTCTAGAAAAACCTTCACTAAAAAGGGTAAGTAGCATCCCTATAGCTCTCCTTCAAAATTCCTAATGTCTTCTACTGTAGTCCCAATAGAAATCTGCAATATTTGGGCTTTACCAAAAATTTCTTATTAAAACCAACACTCTCCTTTGGGCCCAGAAGAGATCCCATGAACTGGTCTCTTCCACCTACACTCAGATAAAAGGATTTATTTTTTGGACAACAAATAAAATTACTTTCATGTTAAATTCTGTTTTAGTTTATATTTTTACAATGCATATGTTATTTCTCTGATAGGACTCTATTTCTGCTTCCCAAACACACCCTGCCCCCCCCCCCCCCATATATGCGCTATAACTTGTCTACTTGGCCAAATCTATGTTTAATACACATGAATAAAATCTACTGCCTAAAAGGTTTTATTCACTTCCTAAAAATAGTGCTCCAGTTTACAAAGGCTTTTAAGGTGTAACTTCAAAGACATTATACATTGACCTAATCAAAAAGCGTGTTGAACCCAAAATTTGGATCAAGTGTTTGGTGCTCAAAGAAAGCATTTTTAAGTGTATTTATTTGAACTCAAATATATTTATTTCCATTCTGGAGCTATATCTTAAAAATTAAATTTTCAGAAATAATACTTTAATGAACTTGCATTCACAAAGTTAGTGTTCTGGTATGAATCAGAATTTTATTTCTTATCAAAGAATATTATTCACATCATTTTCTTCATCCATAAAATGTGAATAGCAACTGTTATTCAACTATTGGTAATGAGTAAAAAAAGGCTTATATAAAACCTAACAACTTTTGGAATCAGTAGTATTAAAAATAAAAAAAATGTTTTAAAATAAAATGTAGATCCTGATGTAGTCTCTTTGTATTCCCACACTTACCATAACAATGCACTTCATTTATTTTCTAAAAACCCTAACATTTCTTTAAGTTATGGGGAGAATTCTTACTCAATCATTCCATACTCTTGGAATTCTTACTCAAACAATCATTAAGTTTTGCTGGGCCAAGGACTGTAGATTTTGTAGATTCAAAACCTGGACAGGGAAATTTTTCCTGCCAATAGATATTTATGTAATACATTGATTTCTCTTACAGATCTGACTTAATCTGGGTAAGTTCTCAGATATGTTGCAACAGTTATTACTGAATATACAAATTCAGTTGATTAGCTTCAAATAATCTGCATCTCTCCCTATAAAGAAGTTATTTCCCTCATGTTGAAAAGGTGTCAGAATGAAAGCTGGTACATAAAAGCTGCAGCATGGTTGATCACCTTGCTTTCAGCTTTTCCCAGTATGGCGATGGAAAAACTCCAGATTTTATTATGCAAAAAGACTCCTTTCTCCCAACATCAAACACTCATTCATGTTACCAGCACAAAAACTACTTAGAAACAGCCACAATAATAGCTGTGATCATACATGCAATTATGCATTACAAGAAAGAGATTAAAGTTTTGTTCCAGAAGCTGGAAAATTTGCATGGATTTATTGAATCTGTGCTTTGGATAAAGGCATTCATCCCAACAAATAATCTCAGAAGCTCAGTGGTCAGCAGGGTTGAAAGTCTGGACCTGTGTTAAAAGGTGACATTTTAAATGCAGTAAATATACCATTATTTTTAGCTTTGGACATTTAAAAAAACTCCCAGTGACACAAAATGCAGTAATGCTGAGCTTTTCTAGGCAAAACCTGATCTAAACCAACATACTGGGGGTTCATACAACTTAGTCTGCAGTTCCATGAATTCAGTGTAAGTACTCCTATGGATCAGTCTACTTCAAAGACTTTTTTGGTCTAAAAACTGAAGAGACACTGCAGTCACTGCCAGTGACTGCCCTTGATGCAAACATCAGCTGATTTTCTGGCAGATATCCCCTTTTTGAGCTGCATGTGCCTTTCCAAACCAGTGATCATTCCATCTCTCATCAGCACGGCTATTTTCTGCTCTCTCTTTTTGAATTTTAAATACTGGAATAGAAACTATTCTTTTGATAACTTGCTTAATACTTTCCTCTTAAATATCTTTTAATATGTCCATTCTTTTCCTTATTTTGAACTTAAATGTCATTCCTTGCCTCTTACTATTTGTTTATAGATATTTCTGCATTCTGCCTGAGCCCTCTCACTGTCCCACATACATTTAACACTAATCTGTTATTTTCCAGTGAAATATCTGTTCCATCAATTCTCTTAGATTACTCTATTCCATTTATGGTCACTAAATACATAACAGTCTTAAAGTTAACTATAAAATATAGAAATGCAGCAACTATGGAGAATTTCAACTCATGACTTCATAATCACAAATACTAGAATCAGCTTTTAGATGGAATTTGTTTTAATTTAGTTTGCCAACAGGCTATCCAAAACAAAACTCTTAAGTGGATTAAAAAGCACTAGCTAAGCTTTCAATTACATAATTTGGCTTAAATTGCTTCTAAGGGCATAAAATAATGCCAAACAAATCATACAATTGAAAAATAATCAGCTACTACTCTAAGGAAATTACTGTTTTTGTTTAGCCATGGAAAAACACTGAGCTGGAATGCACAGGGACCCAGCATACACACTGAGTACACATCATTCTCTCCCATTCACAAATGTCTCTCTTATGGGCTGACATATTTTTATCTTGGACTTCCTCAGCAGAAATGAACATACAAAAATGATGCCCAGTCAACTGAAACATCAGCAAAGTCCTTGGTCTAATGTGGGCTCCCTCTGACCTTTCCATGATGTGTCAAGCCATCCCCCATGCATGCAAGGTGCAGGCACTGGGGAGCACCTGGGACTTGCCAAGCCAATTGCAGACATGCTGTTAGTCCTGTCCATGTGCTCAGGAAACAACAGGGCATGACAGGAGCAACGAAAATGCTGCCAGATGTACTGAAATGCCAGGGAAATTACTCCTGAGCACAGTGTCTACCCTGGAAAACACAAATGGTGTATTGAGCAAAAGGCTGCCCCTGCAGACCCCCATGTCAAAGTCAGTTTGGCTTTATTTCTGTTTCATGTATTTTTACAACTGCTCCTTCTGAAAGCTGTTCCAAGGCCTCACCACATTCTTGTTTAAATGATTTTCTAATTAACAGTCTTCATTTATTCTTCCCCATTATAGCTATTAGTGGTAATGAAGTTACAGAGAACAGTACAATGCCTTTCAAAGTCTTCATTTGACTTCTCTGAACAACCAAACTCTTTTACTCCTCCCTATTCTCCATGATTAATCATTTTCATAGCCCACAGTACCTGCTCCACTTCAATTTCATAGCATGAGTTGAGTTATACTTAAAAACCACCTCTGGAAATTCCCAAGCCAATAACTTTCAAGAATGCATTTGCCTCTTTTTGTCAGCATGTCAGTAGTGGGTGGTGGTGGTGGTTGATGGTATGGCTTAGCAGAACACAGCTGTACACACTGGGCAGTCATTTCCAGACTGGTGGAAATCTCTGGGAATGGTGGCTCACACTCCATAAGCAGCTCTTGTCATCAGTCCCCAGCCACTGCAGCACAGTTCTGTTGATCGAGTTGTTTAAGACAAGGTGGTCAAATATTGAAACAGCTTGCCCAGAGGAGTTGCAGATCTCCCTCCTTGGAGGTGGTCAAGATGTGAGTGGGCACAGCCCTGACACAGAAACCTGATCTAGTCAGATCTGCTCTGAACTGTACTAATGACCTCTTGGAGATCTCTTCCAACTTAAGTTATTCTAGAATCTTTTTATTCTAGTGACTTGACCAGCCAGTTTCTTAAGACTGATGAACAGTTATTATAGATAAGGTACTAACCATTACCTTTTGCAAGATTTAAGCCAATGCCACAATTTAATTTTATCCTCATTTTTCCTAACTTCAACAATAAAGATATTGTTTTCATTTGAATTTTATAGGCTTTTTGTCCACTTCTTAAGATCTGTTTTGAAAGTAGATGTGGAGACTTTCTTTGACCTTCTTTCCACATTAGAAGAACCCAAGAAAAACAAGATTAACTTAGGTTTTTCTCTAAGTTTTGTACCTCTGACCTGCAGTGCTCTAGTCTGACCCTACATTCAGTTTTTGAACTCATTGCTGCAGCTATCAATATGAATAAGACTCATTAAATTTGATGATTTCAAAGTTAGAAGATAAAAAAATTATAGACCTACTTTAGTCCGTTCAATCAATATATTTAAAAAGCATTACATTCGAGTAATGTCTTTTCACAGACATCTTTTTTGGCATGCTTAAGTCTAGCCCAACAGAGCACAATCCTCGGCTGGTACAGGGGCTGTTAAGTAAAGAAATGTCATATATCCTGAAATAACTGGGTTCAACCATCATTCTCCAATATAAAATTAACAGCTAATACAGCATGGCTGTTGTGCATCTTACTGTGTGGCTCTGTTAAGTCAGAGCCATATTCAAAGAATATAAAAAAATCACAATTCATTTTGCAGTATTTATGAGCAATGTATGAACACAGGTGTTTGCTGAGCAATGATGAATGATGAGACTAAAAACCAGACATCTGCACTGAGCAACAGGAATAATTCAATTCCTTTTTGCTCCTCAAGAAGCACAGAGGATGTGCACCTTTAAGAAGCACCTGCAAATGCTTATCTGTATCAGCTGTCAGGTGCATGTCAACAATCTGCAGGAGAGAGACTTGAATTATTTCTGCTCAATTAATCACATTTTAGCAAGCATGGAACTCTGTAGTCCACTAACAGCACAACACCATTGACACCCACACACACCTTTCACCTTAACCCTTCAGGCCAAGGAGGTAACCCTTCCTGGAGGCAAAAGAGCCTGGTCTTGTATGGAATCAATAAACCCTCTGGTTTCACAGGATGTGGCCAGTTTGGCTACAAAGGTAATTCCCTGCTCACAGGTGGGTGTCACACAAAGATACCACCAATAAAGATTACTTCAGCTGGTAGTCAGTGCTCTGGGAGTTAGCACCAGCTGGTAGGAGCCTGGTATCTTCTCAGCTCTCTCCAAGTACATTTTCAACAACTGGAAGAGCTGGCTCTCATATTATACTTTCTGCTGAAATCCTAAACTATCTGGAGCCCTTCAGTTCTTCACTTGACTTCATTCTATTCTGTTAATTTACTTGCCCTGGCTCTTTCAAGTCCTGAGAGCACACACTTAATATCTCAAATAGAGCTCTTTGAGATCATGCTGCCAAAATAGATGCACGGACATATAGCTTGAAGCAAAATGGTATCTAACACTGTAAAATTAAAAAAAAAAAAAAAAAAGGACAAGGCAGGCAATGCTTCCTTGTTGACAAATGTGTAAGACAATGTAGCAGACACACACTTTAGAAATGCAGGTGGGCTTTTACTCCTGGCAGTGCAATGAGAGAGGTAATTCCAGATGTGGGGAAAACAACACCCCTCAAAAAGGGATTTGCAATGATATAGCACAGAGGAAGCCTGGAGCAAACTGGCACCATCTAGAAAGCTGGAAGAGAGCCAAACAAATTACAGCCCAGGCTCTTTGGAGCCCTGTTCCCCCCTTCAGTGGGAACTGCACAGGAAAAGGATGATTGTGAGAGGGCAGATGACGGGTATAGCCTTCATTGCACATGGAAAGGAGTGTAAATTACAATCCCTTGTGCATACAGAGGCAAAGCAAGGTTCACAATGCCTTATTATATTAAGCCACATTATGAAAATGAATGTTTACATTGGTTCATTAATGTTTGTACAGGGCTGTGAACACGCAAAGTGGCAAGTATCAGCACAGACATCAGCATGGTATCTCAACTTTGACAAGTTCATGAGTGCTGTAACAAAAAAAAATACACTTTACTCATAACAATTATTGCCCATGAAACGTGGTGTTTAGCATACTGTCTCTCTACATCATTTCTGACCACACAGAAAATGGTATCATTAGTGTGTAATGTTATACTGAGTAATTTATTCTTCCAAATGACAAAATGTGTGCAATCATTAATAAATTAAAAATGGTATCTAACACTGTAAAACTAAAAAAAAAAAAAAAAAAAAAAAAGGACAAGGCAGGCAATGCTTCCTTGTTGACAAATGTGTAAGACAATGTAGCAGACACACACTTTAGAAATGCAGGTCGGCTTTTACTCCTGGCAGTGCAATGAGAGAGGTAATTCCAGATGTGGGGAAAACAACACCCCTCAAAAAGGGATTTGCAATGATATAGCACAGAGGAAGCCTGGAGCAAACTGGCACCATCTAGAAAGCTGGAAGAGAGCCAAACAAATTACGGCCCAGGCTCTTTGGAGCCCTGTTCCCCCCTTCAGTGGGAACTGCACAGGAAAAGGATGATTGTGAGAGGGCAGATGACGGGTATAGCCTTCATTGCACATGGAAAGGAGTGTAAATTACAATCCCTTGTGCATACAGAGGCAAAGCAAGGTTCACAATGCCTTATTATATTAAGCCACATTATGAAAATGAATGTTTACATTGGTTCATTAATGTTTGTACAGGGCTGTGAACACGCAAAGTGGCAAGTATCAGCACAGACATCAGCATGGTATCTCAACTTTGACAAGTTCATGAGTGCTGTAACAAAAGAAAATACACTTTACTCATAACAATTATTGCCCATGAAACGTGGTGTTTAGCATACTGTCTCTCTACATCATTTCTGACCACACAGAAAATGGTATCATTAGTGTGTAATGTTATACTGAGTAATTTATTCTTCCAAATGACAAAATGTGTGCAATCATTAATAAATTAACAAATTCAGCCCATTAGCTCACACATTTAGCACTGCAAGGCTATGTAAGTTCTGTGTTGTTAAAACACCTTTAGTCAGATTTAGTACAATGCCTTATGTTGTACTGTCTGGTGAAAGGAAGGCTGCTTCTCAGCTTTCTATTTTTTCTTTATCTTTTAATTCTTTTGTAACTCTAGCAGACCTCAAATCAACATGAGGTTTTGGGATTAAGGACTGAGATCTATTGCCTCTACTGCTGAGTTGAGTACTTCAGCATCTCGGAAAGTCGGTTTTGTTAGGATGCCAGCTGGAGCAGTAAACACTATTAACAGAAGAAATATCTGCTCTTTTTGCTGGGTAAAAGAGTGAAAGCAAGAGGGACTGCAATCAAATCTCTCCCCCAACCTCTGTGCCCTTGCAGGGCAGGCCCTTTCCTCCAGACAGGCTTTCAGCTGAGCAATACCTGCTCATTTGCTGGGTCAAAGCAAATTCTCCAAGGCCTTTCTTGGTGCCCTTTCATATATATCTCTGCCATCCCCAAAGGTTGTCTGTGTCTCTCCGCCTCTCCCAGCTGCAGAGGCAGAACTCAGCATGTGAACTTGTCAGCTCTGCTCCAGCAGCCTCTCCTCCACAGGCTTTGGGAAAGAGCAGCCTGCCCTGTGCCCCACAGGCATCTACTTTTGGGGTCACAGGGGCCAGGGCAGCTTCCCCTCCCCTTAGCTGCAGCCTGTTAGAGGAGCATGTGGCAGGAAGGGAACTGTTACACTTCAAGCAGGTTAATAGTGAAAAGCCCCTTGAAGACTGGGGTTAAAGCCAATCTCACTTAGTACTAGTATTAATGACTGGAACAAAAATCTAAAAATGAACAACCAAATTCCCTGAGACCTGAATGTCTGGAGGGAGGATTGGGGTTCACAGAGCAGGGGCTGGATTATCTGGAAGAGGAATAGAAATGGGATGAAATTGAATAGGCGTGTGCAAGGTCAGAAGCTTTGGGACTAATAACAAGACTTTCTGCTATAAACTGTAAGGTTGTCATATGGAGGAACTATGTAGGGACAAGTGTATTTGTAGAATATGGGATGTCTGCAAATCATCAGCCATGAAAAGAGTAAACACGTCAGGTGATGTATATTCAGAAGAGTAAAGGAAGATTAATTTTCCTTGTAAATGCCCCTTTGAGACCTCCTCCTTTGAAACACTATGGACAATGCCAACCATGTTGGAAAGAGTCCTTCCAACCAGAACAGCTCCAGAAATGGGCTTCAAAACCACCAAGATGCAGCAGGACTGAACAACCTGACTTCTTACTCTAGTAAGACCAGGAGATGATAGCATTCCTGTCTGCTCATTTACCAGGCAAATTAAATAGTCCAAATGGAACATTAAGCTAAAAGACATGCAGGTGTAGATTTTAAAATACAGATTTTAAAAAGAAGATAAGAAAAAATGGGTCAAGAAGAGAGTTTTGGAAGTGCCTTATCTTTGATGGGGTTTGAAAAGTTCATAGAAAAGTGAATGGTCAGAGGATGAATGATGAAACAGGACTTAATTTATAGTAGAAAAATTACTTCCTATGTGACACATTTTTGCACCAGATTGTTTTCCAAAACTATCCTCAGTGTTTTTCTGCAGCACACCTTCACAAAAATGATTTACTATTTTTTAGCATTGCTGAATAGCGGCGGCAATATTTTTCCCCTCCATTTCTTGCAAAAGAGCCAATAGCTTTTTTTACTTTTCACACTAATGCTGAAACACTGTATCTCTCAAACACCTGAAGGCACACCTGACATCTTCTACCTGCTGCACCCCACAGAACCTCTTAGCAACAAGTAAAATGTGTAAAATGTGAAGTAAAAGGGAATGGGAAGTAAAGTGTCCCCATTCTGCCTTGCTCCAGCTGCCTTCCCTCAGCTGACTGTTATTATTTTTGTCATTTCTGAAAGAGTATGGTGCATTCCTTCAAACCTGTGCTGTCACACTTCCCCAGCCTACAATGAGCCATCTGTAAGAAATACATCACCTGCACTGCTTCCTCCACCCAAATGCCATTGCACATCCATCCCTTCCCATTAAACAAGATCCCTTGTTGGGCAGCCTTGTCCTTAGCCTTGCACCACAGTAACTGCCCATGGGTTATCCTCAGAGAGAAAAAGCACACAAAATACAAATCAGGCTGCCAGAGAGACTAAACCCTGTGAAAGAAAAAATCTGCAACAAGGAGGCCTGAAAAGGTTGAATAAATAAGGCAGCAGAAGTATTTTGAGGAATGAATTAAAGGAATAAAAGAAAAAGTGCAATAGAAGAGTTTTCCAGATCTCAAATTCTAAAAGCATCAGAGACACACAGCTCCTCAGAGCTCTCCCTGTGCCCGAGAGTGTTTCAAGAAGCCAGAAACATCTCATCAATGGTGCTAAAAAAGTGGAAATGAATTCTGTGCTTTCCTCGACTAGACCCACACACTACAGAAACAGCTGCTGGAGAAGGACAGCCAACAACTCAGAGCTCCAGCTTGGATAGTTAGCAGAAAGAGCAGAGAAGTAATTAAATTGAATGGGCAGAAAAGGAAGGCCTTCCCTCAGAGGGATGTGTCCACAATCCCCTGATAATAAACAGCAAAGACATTTCTTGAGAGAGCTGTTTGCTGTTGAAAATATTAATTTCATCAAATTAGGTTTGGTAAACATTTAATCAGGAAAAAAAACAAGAACATTTTTGTCAATTTGAACAATACTGAACTTGAAATATTTCTATGCCCCTAAACCAGAATATTACAAAATGCTAATTTTTCCAAGTGGAATGACAGAAAATTCAAAACTGTTCAGATCTCCTGGGGAATGGAAATTCCAATTTCCAGTCAGCTTTCTCAGGTGTTGCTGACAAAATTAGGCTTTGGATTGTCCCATGCTTTAAGTTTGCTTTAAGTAGGCTCACAGTATTTTGCCTTTCACTGGGGCAAAAAATTGCATTTATTATGTAACTAATAGCAGCACTGACCTCTTCTGCTGCACCTTTTCAGGCCAGATTTTTTTTGTAGGCTGGAGATAAATGGTCCCTTCTTAAAAGTTAGGTGCCAACTGCTAAGCCATGAATTTAAATAAACAAAAAGACATTTACAGACCACAACCCAGAAGCATGATCATTTCCTCCTGACACTGTATCTATTAGCTAGACTTTGCTTTTCCAACAGCCTCAGACTCAAGCCCAGTGCTCAAAGCTGCATCTAGTTTGGAAGTCAAACAAGTAAAAGTTTGATTTCTCTGGCTCCTTCTGTTAAAGAGCTGGGGAAATCAAAGGTCTTCTAAAGGTCTTTTTTACCTGCTCTAGGAGAACCACTTAAAAATTCCAAAGGCCTTGAAAAATTCATTATAAATGAGTTCCAAAAAAAGCTCAAGAGAAACAATTTTCTCACTTTCCATGTTAGAATCAGTCTTTCACCATCACTGCACATTACAAAACTGCAATTGTCGCCAACATGAAAACTACACTTAGATCACAACAGGAATTAATGAGCTTGCTTTTCACCTTTATCTCCCCCTTCTTCAATGCTTTCCTCCCCCTCCCAAATAAATGAGCCATGTTCCTAATAAAGTGCTTGAAAGGAAGGCTGGGAAATTTAATAATAAAAAGCTTTCTGAAATTAAGTTTCTGGCACTGCTTTAAAAAAAAAGAAATTGTTATTACTTGTTCCTTTGCTTTTCCCCAAAGCAAATTTCAGTCCTTTGAGGACCGCACAAATATAAAGCAGGTAATTTACAAACCTTTCATTTGGCAATTTGCCTGGTCCAAATAATCAAATATAATAGGAATTGCCAACTGAGTATTTAAAGATTCTAGTATAGGAAAAGAAACTGCACACTGCAGAAAAAGAAAGTCTCTGTCTAAACTATCAAACACTAGACTTTCAATGGGACACAAATTGTTGAGCATGTTAACGTTCGTGGGAAGTAGAAGGGAGCATTAAGAAGTGAAAACCCCATGACAGTTGCTAGAGTTCTTATCACATAATAAGTTTCCTAATCTGAGTTCTTTTGCATTTGCTACACTGAACATGACAAAGATTCCATGTTTTCCTTATTTAAGTCCAAAACCAGAAATGAGAAAATATTTAGTGAAGCAAACCCAGACACTTCATCTGCTTATATCTTATTAAAATGAATTATCAACATACTCCCAACAATTTAGGAAACTAAAAACTGGCAAAAACTTAAAAAACTTATAAAAACTTAATCAGGAAAACAAATGCAAAGCTATTTCTCTAATTCTGCATCAGGTATAATGTTTTTGGGCTCTTTCTTACATAGCTATCAAAGAGCTTTGTACGAAAATCAGGCTCCACTGAATTTTCTAGGAATTTTCCTGTTGCATTGCGTTAGGACTGTGCCATAATGCAATACATAATTCTGTAGAATCATTTAGCAAAGGACCCACAGGCTAAACTAAGAGGATCTGATACTGACATACTGATCATGATCACCTTCCTTGGGAAATAAAAATCAGCCAAGAAATTGAATTTGGAGTTTCAGGCTGAAAATCTGTTAGGTCCTGTGCGAGTTTAAGTTTAGACAGATTAAAATTTTGAAACCTATGTAAATGACACCTTGACATTTACAGGCAGGGAGCTCATCAAACTATTAATTTTTCACTGAAAAGAGTTGAGAAGAGGCATACATGCAGCAGAAGCAGGCAGCTGGCTCTGACATGCATTTTGTGATTAGTATGTTGTCTATCCAACAACAGCAAAGCATTCTGATGGATCAAAGCTACAAATTCTATGCCATTTTTCACATGCTCAGAAAATTCGACTGGAAATTGTGTTTTAAAGTGGCCAAAATTTTCAAAATAGTATGAATAATTTCTAAACAGCTTCTTCCAAGTTTAGAACAAGAAATGATAGATAAACAGTTATTCTTCAACCACTACTTTAAATAAAATTAAAGGTTGAGAGTATATAAGTGAAATTTTGACCCTATAAAATATAAAGTGAAGTTGCATATACCAGAATTTAAGATTTAAATTCAAGCACCATTTCAGCTTTAACTACCAGATCACTTTTTCGATGTAAATCATTAATGCAAAACAATACCTGTTTTATTATTTTACCTTAACTCTAAGACTTTTAATCACTTTTTATACACAATGTTTAGGAATGAAATATGTGTACTGAACTAGCGTTACTGAAACATTCCATATAATCTTCATTCTATCTTATCTCTCATATACAGATTTGTGAAAAATATACAGAAAATATTTTATCTGTGGAACTGTCTCCAATAGCAATATTAAAAGAAAAAAATTTCTGAAGGCTTACAGAAACCTCTTTTTCTCCCACAGAAAATGTCAAGATCTTCTAAATAACTACCAAGAATAAGGTTTTTGCCATAGGATTTCTGATTCAGCTACAAATAAGTTGCTATGACGTGGCTGGACTACTCTCTGTGCTTTGAGATCTACAGGAGGCTTAGAATCAAAACCTCATCACCACATTAAGCATTTTAAGTGTAGAATGGTTAAAAAGCATCTTCTCCCTTACAAGAGCAATGTGGATAAGTGCTTCCATGCCACCACTGCTGGCATATTTAAGGCTGTGTTGGGGCTGGAGGTATCCAAGCCTCACTTGCTCCCACAAATGCCTCCTCCAGCCAGATCTGTCAGCACAGGCTCTTGGCTGTCTCCTGTCTTGCAAGCAGTGTAAAGCACTTCCAAAATCTTGTGTCATTTAAACTGCATAGAAGACACTGGCTTAGCTTCATTAAAGCAGGTCCCCCTGGTAAAAGGTCAGGTTATGCCCTTAAAAGGTTAAAATGTGCCACAGAATCGAATTAGGTTTTGCTGTGGATAGGCGCAACTAAAGCTGCTTGTTTATTTCCTTATGAATAGGAATTGTATATCTATACCAAGAGCAAAAAGAGCTCAGTAAAAACTGACAAAGTGTGTATAATCCTTGGATGAATTAGAAAAGCCAGAATCCATAAGCAATTCTAAGAAGGATTCTCAAGTGCAGAATCTCATCCTGAATGGTGCTACTTTTCAGGGGTGAAAAGGGAGCAGAGAGAGATTATCCCTCTACATCTTGTTTATGCCTGGTATAAAATAAAATGGGGGTTTCTAATTAAAAAAAAAAAAAAAAAAAAAAAAACCAAGAAACTAAACCATGTAGCTTATGGATTCACTATAGAGCTGAGCCAACTGTGCAGGAGGAGAGATGCTCTGCTCCTGAAAAGGAAATATTCATGGCTTCAAGAACCAAGGGGAACGAAGCTTTTATGTACCCTTCCAGAAGAACAATTAGCAGGGACCTTCAGATTTACACAGCTGCAAATGTCAGAAAATGGCCTTCTCTAGTTTTAGAGTGCATTCAGAAGTAAGTAACCAAATAAAAATACATCATACAGTAGATTCCACATTTCTGGAGCTTCTGATATTTTTTATAGGAGTGACAAGAAGGGTTTGAGAAGAAGAGCCATATCTGGCCTTTCATTAACAACAGGCTGCATTTCACTTGAGAAGACATGGCACTCTGCCACACATCACCTGCTTTGGCAACACCACAGAGGTCTGGGAGAAGTGGGGCTCACTCTTACAGCATCACTTGAAGGATCCTCAACAGACATGGAGCAAGGACACACACTGAGGGCATGGAAAAGCCACCAGGATTTGACACTGATGTCCCCAAAGGGGGTGTGCACCACACAGTGGGCTGTACATCCCAGTGCCAGGGAGGACAGCAGCCTCCTGGCTCTCTGTGTGTCTCAGTGCCACTGCATGGTGCTGGCTCAGCACAGCTCAGCACCCCTGCACTACTGCACCATTCCTTTCAGTGTTACTGTCCTCCAGGGTTACTTTTAAACTGCAGACCTCAGACTAACCTGGAAAGGTAAATCCTCTGGAGAGTGAGTGCAAATAGGATTACCTGTAACTCCCACTTCTCTCTCAGTGGCACCACCATGGCTTCTCTGACCTCTGCAGTGGAACAGAAATCACACAGCAGAACATCAAAGGATTTTGGGGGGGTTATTTTACTTTTTCCTGCCAGGAGAAAGGAAGCCAGAGGTAAGAAACACTACTTGTTAATATTTTTATTCTGACTGTACAATTCCCTCTCTCTCTTCTGGCTTGTGGCATTTCACTGCTGCTGCTGACAGGTCTGCCACACTTCCCCATGAAGGGAGCAGCACATATGAGTCAGCCTGGCAAAACTGCCCTCCCCTGGGACACTCACACCCCTCACTCAGCTCAAGAGGGCTCTCCTCTGCAGCACCAGTTTTCATCCTCACCCCCTTTGTGCAGCAGGAGCAGTGCAGTGCCATCCTTTAATCTATGGCGCAGTAAAAATAAGTGCTGCTCACGCTGCTGCAAAGTCCCCAGGCAGCTCTGCCTGGGAGCTTTTGTACTACACTGACTGATTGGAGTTTTCATTGCCTTCCTGGCCCCTCAGACACCAGCACCTCAGAGGATTACCCTTCTGCTCTTTCAAGCAATAACAGAGAATTTCTGGGTAAGCAGAAATGTAATTCTTCAGGGCGAAAAAGATTTTTAAACAGAAAGTTACTTCACCTGACTGAAATTGATGGGATAGCCTTTTGTCTATTCCTGTACTTTAATCTACAGGGAACATCACCTCCTACAGTCCTTTGAGAGAGACCTACAGCAACCAACAGAGAAAGCTGAAATTAAACACTCCTAATGCCACTTGGGTTCTACATTTCTGACTTCAGAAAACTTTGGGTTGGCCAGTTCAAGAAACAGACCCAAATCCAAAGTCCAAGCCCAGAGTAAAAGTGCAAAAAACCTCTGAGGTCCTTGGAGCTCAGTGTTCCAGACATCCTAAAACTTCCTAATTGTGATACTGGTGATGACACATAAGCCTCAGAAAATGCAATCTCTTCATTCAATGCAGTCCCACAGCAACTGAAGATTTTCTCATCTTCATTTCAGTCAACATTTCTTTTAAATCTTTTTGCCTGCCTATAAAGTGGGGCTGCTGTTTCAGAACTGCATCAGCCTTGTACAATAACCAGCATTAAATATTCCTGTCCATAGAGTTTATTATTACTCTGAATCTCCTGATAATTTTTGCATTACTCTATATGGCTACATATTTGCCTTTATGTATCTCCTTGATTCCTGTTGTAGATGTAGGACCTTTCCTAGACTTACCTGTAAATAATTCTTGTAGACAAAACAAAACAACAACAAAAAAGAAGCAAAAGGAGAAGTGAAATATTTTCTGCTAATTGCTTAGGCAATAGGTTAAACTCATTCCTCCCAGAGGATGGGAGATTCCCCTCTGATTAGATTTCAGAGGAGTAGGAAGCAGACAATTAGATAATGAGACAACATCTCCCACTCTGGAAAGACTGTTTGAAGCATTTCAAATATTTTTTTAAACATAATTAAATTATAAACAGATTTGCTGTTTAGTTTTTAAAACACTCTAATTAACTTTTAAGTGCAACTGGATTTCATTCATTCCAGTGCTTAGAAAACACTTCTTTGTCTTAATACATAAGTGATAAGCAAAATTTACATTTTATTAGAGTTGATTTATATTTATGCATATTTATCTTAAACTCTTCCCTCCCTTCCAATGACTAAATTTTCTTTATGTGAACACCTATATTATGGAGCACCTACACATAATTTTTTTTTGCCAAACATAAATAAGACCAATAACCTTGTCTTTGCAAAGATCGCTACAAATATCTTGAATTTGTTGAAAACTGAAGCTAAAGCCATTAGTCAGCCATAATATGTATTCCTCTTAATTCCCATATAAGCTGTGAAAATTTTGATTCTTTAGTTCAGCTGACTTAACAAAAACCCTACTAAAACAAACAAAGAAACAAAAAACCCCCACTTTATTATTATTATTATTTCTCATCTGTGCATATAACCCAAAATAGCATTTTTGTAAGACAGAGGCAGCTGGCAGCAAAGTTGCCTGTCTCTGTTTTGCAGGTATTTGTAGTTGCCAGCTATTTGGAAGAGTCCCCAGTCTTGTCTCACAGCAAGTCAGGCTGTGTACCCAGCTGGTATCAAGCCACAGCCATTATGGCAAACTGCAAAAGACTCTGAAGAAGGAACAGCTTTTCACAGAAAGCCAAAAAAATAAAAGAAAAGTAACTGGACTGTGAGTACAAGACGAGAGGTTTAAGGTATTCAGAATGAAAACCTCTGCAAGAAGATCTTTTTGTACCTCTGGATTTCAGCTAGTTTGGGATCATCTGTCCTTTCCGTGTAAGTGTTCCCAGCATGCAGCTGTGAAAGCTGTCTAATCCAATCCTCCTGGTCACATTAAGAGAATTTATAGTATGTCTTTGAGCTCTTAACTGATTCTAGACAGATGACTTTTTAGTAAAAACTTCTTTAGGAGACTTAAAACTTCACAGAACCCTGAACAAGTGAAGGTAGCTCTGAAGTAATGCACTTTTCTGGGAACAGCTACAACACATCTTATTCTCCTAAAGAGTTTTTATTGTGCTAAAACACAGGAGTTTTTACTGAACTCCTAAAGAGTTTTTACTGTGCTAGAACACAGTGCTGATGGACAAAGCAAAAAACAAAATTCAAATTCTCATCCTCCTATGTGGCCATAATTTGAGCTGCAGGTGCTGATGCTCATTCACAACACAGGGGAAGACTACTTTTAAGGAAGAGACTTCCAAAACTATTCAACTGTTCCTAGAAATTTTCACTATTTTGCAACGTACAAACCAGAATTACAAATCAGCTTTGCCATTCATACCCTGGATTGTTTTCATAGGCTGTCAAACTGTCTGTCTCTGTACCTTTACTTACTGATTCACTTGTCACTTGTCTTTAAAGAAAACAGTTTTAAAATCTTGTTTTAATAGGAGGAGTTAAAGGAAATACAGAGCAACACATTGTGAAAATGCCTCATAAAACATCTGTTACAAATCTTCATTTTATTGCTTAAGGGATGGCAGCAGGTGTCCCATGCCCTGAAGCTGGTGAAAAATCTCTTCTATCCTGCAAAGCACATCAGCAGTGTCAAACTCTGAACATGAGCATGGCTCATCAGTTATTTAGTCAATCTAAAAGCCTCAAATTTGAGTGTAGTCTGAGAAGGAGAGTGAAGATCAGAAGCATGGTAAAGATTTTTCACTCTCTTGAGAAAATTATTTGAACTGCAAAAATCTCAAAGATATGATGCTTAATAACTGCTCTAATGTTAAAATGCTAGTTAGAAATGTTTGTTAGCTGGTTTTGGTTGAGTTCCACTTGTGTTTTTACTGATCCTTTCTCTTTTGCCATAAGGTTAGGGTGAGATTAGGACATAATTTATATGAGACACTGCTCTGTTCCTACCTTGGGGATGCTGCAGAGTGTACATTTTGGGATTCTGAAAGAATCAGCTATAACTCAGAGTGATAGAATTACTGTGGAAGTACACTTCAGTGTGCTCTTTGTAGGTATTTCACCCCAACCCCTCAGCACTCACCTGCAGATATTAGATTTTTTGCTACAGGTAGTAATAGCAAGTTTCAATTTCCCTGACCTTCTTTTCAGCTAGCATAATTTCAGTGTAATTCTTTAAATGCTCCCTATATTGATGGCCATTCTGGAGTCCATGGGGCAAGGAAAATGTCTTCCAACCAGGCAGACCTAATTCATAAATCTCCCTTTTTCCACCAGTCTGAAACAGTGCTGCACACCCACCTGACCATTCCCTTCTTTCACATCTTCTCACCTTTCACACACTAAAAAGTCCAAACTGTTCAATGAGAAGTAATTTTTATAACTGAACTTTTAAGCCATTTTTAAAACTAAAGCCAGACTATCCAGTGTGCCCCATAAAGCTTCTTCTGCAAACATTTCTTCTCATCCAAGCTACAGACATGAGTCTAAAACAGATTATAGGTGTTGTCTTTATTTTCCATCAACTAATATTGATGATTAAACTGCACATACTGTTCTCTCTACCAGAGGCAATGTTTTAGCTGCTCTGTTGTTTCCTGGTCTTGCTTTTTCAGAACTCCATGCCCCTGTGGTACTTCACAGGTGACTCTGCAGTTTCAGATGAGTTTTGCACATGCCTCCTGCAAAAGCAATCGCAGGCAGGGTGCCCAAAACAGAACTACATTGCAACACTCCCACACAGCCAGGGAAAAAGGCCAGATGAATCTCTAATTTCCAATCTGCAAATTAAGTACCCTGTTTAATTTTGTGCTATTACATTCTTTTCACTATACCACACATCTTTAAACTTTATGGGATCCTAACAACATTCTGGCTCCAGAAGGTTTAAAGGATGGCTAAATGCTGCTGTACTACTACCTTGCCCAGGTTGAAGTGAACATTCAAATTTTCCAAGTTTTCTAACTGATCACAGTCAGGAAACATACAATCATGGCTACCAAAATATTTTAAATGATACAAAATTAGTCATTTCTTAGTCCAGACTGCTTGACATTTACAAAATTAGCCTGATTTAAAAGGAAGGAAAAAATTACCTTGAGGGTATCTAAGCTCACAGGGTTATTAGCCTGAGGCTCCCTGAAGAATGGTAATGAATCCATTAATTCCTAACATAGCACAATAGTTAAGGTGAAGAACACAGTCTCAAAATCCTCTGCACCCCATTTCTATTTAAACTACTTATTGCTTTTTAGCTGCCTAACTTCCCAGCCTGCAACACACTGCCTGCTTCAGAACCCAAAGGGGGCTTGGGGCAATTCAGCTTCACCTTCGCAGCCAGCACGTGGTAGGACTGCCCCACTGCAGGACTTCTCAGCTTTCTTGCATGTCTGTGTCTGCACTTGTGATGCAGGAGCAGGATCTGATTTGTCTGCTTCACAAAAAGTTCTGGGGAAGCAGCAGATGCAGCATCATCATGCTTAAGGAATTCAAAAAAAGAGAAAATCCAATTTTTGCCATTTTCTGTGATAAAGGAAGGAAGTGAAGAAAGCTATTTTTCTATCAGTAACAAAGCCAAGATTCCTGGTCTTTTGGCTACTGATTCTTATCAGTTCACATGGAAATTTTCAGGCTGAAATCATAAAGGTCAAAAATTTATATCAAGCAAGAAACATAAACAGAGTTTGCTGCACTTGCCTATCAGTGGGCAGGAGATGACTCTTAGCTCTGTATTTTATTACTACTGTGTCCAGATCAGCCAGACACATTTCTACCACAGCCCTTGAGAATGTGTCCCACGTGGCTTACCCAAGGCATGGGTCCAGGAAACTGGGCACTAAATATCTGAGAGCTCTCAATAAACACCAAAGTGGCAAAAATGACACTTCAGTGCAGCTGACTGACACCTGTAGCCCCAGAGACAGAGAGAAATTGATGAAAACACCAGAGTGGTGAACGGGGCACAAAGAAAACATTTTATTTGGCCAGGCTCTGTGGAAGGAGAAAAAAAATAAACTGATAAATGAAAAGATCTCCACTTGATGACAAGTTACCCCTTGGCCCTGAACCAGTCCAAAAGCTAGGCTAGCTTTATTGCATGATCACAGAAATCATCAGTCATATTGGAAAAGTTTGCTTGCTGTTTTGGCAAAGTGTTTAAAATGGTATCAAATCATGTTTTCTTCCTGACATTCATTAATGTTCTGCCTGTCTCAAAAACTAAATAAACAAATAAGGTAACAAATAAGGTATATAAATATAAGCAAATAAGGTCATGATCCTCAGAGAGATTTCACAGAACTGATGGTACCCTCTCCCTCATCAAAATACAAGATTTCAACTGCTGTAATAAAATATTCTCTCTGAAAGTAGTGACCCCATGACATTCCCTGGGTTATAGTCACTAAAAACAATGCCCTAAATTCTATTTAAATATAATGCTAGAGCAAGCCTAAATTGTGAAAAAATTAAATACAATGGAATAAAATAATAAAATCTTGCAACAAATCTTCTTGCTTCCTGTACCCAGTCAGTTTGAAGAGCAAAGAAAATGTTCTCCTTCTATTACCAAAGCTAAACCAGCTCTCTTAACCCATGGATGAAGTTTTTCTGCCACTTTTCTGAAAAACTTTTAAAGTAAGTGCTGGCTGAGTCAACTTGCTGGACTTTAGGTGTCACACCAGAAGAGCCATTCTGCTTGCCATGAGCTGGCAGGGTGGAAGAGAAATGGCACAGGGACACCCACATCCAAGACCCACCTCCCCTTCCCTTCTGGACACACACCTGGCTCCACTTGTGTGCATGTTGCAGGAGTTATGTGCTTTAAGCTGGGCTGGAGTTCAGCAGCCATGTGTGCCAAATTTTCTTCTGGATAAGTCATAAATCAATTCTGGCAAGCACGGATATCAAGACTTTGTGTTGAAATTTTGGCTGGTCCTCAAAGAAACAAGCAGCTTAGAATGCCATGAGCTCCTATGTGTGACTGATACATATTTTAAAGCAGTTCTACATTGCAAAAATTCCTCACAGAAACCTTTAGTTCTAAGGTATTTCGAATATTAGCTTAATAGAGAACCTTAAAAAGCAGAAGGCTATCTGCTAGTTTAAATAATTCTTACAAATTACAAGACTGTATTAGGTATGCCTGCCACAAAATTAATGGATCCAGAGTAGCACTTATACTCTAAATTTAAAAATTCCTTAATTACCCACAGATTTTCAGTGCATTGAACAGTATGTGTTAGAAACAGAAACTGAGTTCAGACAAAACTTTCTATCATAGCCTTTGCTTAAAAAAAAAAAAAAAAAGAAAAAAGAAAAGCAATTAAGTAAAGAGATTGACAGTGAAATAGAACATACTGCAATTGTTCATCTTATGATCAGACATTACCTGATAGGAACATACTAATTTAAGAGGGCAATGTTTTTTCAGTTGCCAAGAATATGCACGCACAAAAGGAAACACTGGCTGCTTCAATGAATTTAATGGTTCATCCCAAGTCTCAGAAGGTGACAGTCTTCAAGAGCATCTACCATGGCCACTGCCACCCTGTAAGAACACTAATTAGAGAGGAGTCTGGCTGAACTCTAAATCTGTATTTTCTTCATTTGGATGTTTGAGCAAGATCCCAGTTACAACTTTGCTGGTTTTCCATGATAATTGAAATTTGAATGATAAAAGCTATAGTTTCTCTTGTGCAGAAAGCTTTCCCACACTCTGACTCACCTGCAATTCAGAGCTATCACATGACTTCCATTGAAATGTCAAATCAGCATGACAAAATTAGCTTACTGTTATCTTTTTCTAGATGAGGACTATGCTCCCCATAAGAGTATGTGATCTCATTACACGAGTCTACAAGATTTTCTGAATGAATTATCACTGATTAAGGTGTGATGTAGCATGCAAACTGCCAGAGGCATCTGAAAAGCTCTGTTGTCAGTTGATGCATAATTTCCTTCAGTATTCAAAACAAAAGTAAGATCAGGTGAGCATCTAAGACGCTTTCTTCACGTGCAGAAATGTTTTATTACATCTCTCCTCTCTACCATATTACTGCTTCCTCAAGTAGTTCATAACTCATTTTCCACAAAGCTGTGTGCAATCTGATAGCCCAAGTATATCCAAAGGTCCCCCTACCCTACCACTTTCCTCCCCCTGCACTTCCTGAGTAACCATCTTTCAAAGGGAGACTATCACAACTCCTTGCCTATACTCTCTTTTCAGTAAAAATCACTGTTTCATGATTTCTCAGAAATCAGTGCCAGTGCTCCATCTCAGGTTCCTGACCTGTCAGCACAGCATGGGCGGTCCAAAACCACACAGCTCCCACGCTGTGCAGCTGCAAGGCTGTGTGCAGAGGGAGAGGAGCTGAGGCAGATCCCTGCCTTTTTTCAATACTTTGGAAACAAATGACTATATTCTACAAGCTGTTGTGATAATATGAGCAAATGACAGGCACAAATAACAAGCTCACAGATAAGGGACTGGATTTTCCATTAACCACTTGAAATGTTCTCCAGTCATAGCAGAAGAGAAACTTTGCCAGGGAGAAAATAATGTAAGTTGCAAGAGGTATCTCCAGCAAATGATAGATATTGTTATGTATTCCTATATAAAGCAAGCAGAGCACGTTGCCATGCCACACAAGCAATGTCTCCTGATGTACATTTTTGGAATAATGCTAATGTCGTGACAGCAAAACTAGGGCTGTTGCTCTCAGGCACTACAGCAGAAAAGCACTGGACATTGTCTCATCTGAAGGCACCATGACATTTTGTTGCCCAAGCTAGGGATGAGCATGGCATTCAAAAGCACAAGTTCAATTTCTGTATTGATAAAAAATTAAGATTAATTGTACATTGGGATGACTGTACATACTGTCCATGTATAAAATACATCAAAACCACCTCAGTAATTAATCTTCCAAATTAGATTACAGAGATAAACTCTCTTTAGATGATCCTCATCAATATATATGAGAGTTATAAAATCTTTTTGTAGCAGAAATTCAGGTTACTAAATCCTAAAAAAAAAAACCAAACCTGTCATTGCTTGCTGTCTTTCCTACTAGGCGAGCTTTTGGCCATGGGCAGACTTGAAATACAGTAGAGAGGTTTCATTTCTAAAAATCCCATTGCTACACTAACATCTTTTTCAAATGTATCAGCATGTTTTAATATCCAATAATTCCACCTAATTACTTGCAGAGCCCTGGCAGAGATTCTGAGAGGGCAGCTGCAGGAAACTCCTATCCCTCATGCCCAGGGGTGATGCAGGAAACACCAAACAGAGAACACCCACCTGCATATCCAACAGCTTCATCATTCAAACGATGGCACTAATGAATGGAGTATGAGACCCCAAGTAGACCTGAAAAGCCCAAGGAAGCTCACTATCACAATTAGCATTTCCTTAAAAGACAGACAGCTATGATAATGTATTTTCCCAAGAATCAATATCCCTGCTTTCTCAATGCATGAAAATGGCAGCCACTACCAAAAGCTTTCAGTACTGAAATTTCAAGCCAGTGCTTCAGGCAATCTTTAATAATTTTGGTGTATTTAAAACATTGCATGAGTGCCCCATTTCATTATGAGAAACAGGGTATAAAGAGTACCAGGATGCAATAGCTCCTTCAACTGATAAAGAAGACTGGGTTTTGGAAGGTTGTATGCATTTTGCTTTGTCTTTTACATCTAAATGCGGTTTTCTTGTAATATGTATCATCCTAAGACAAAGCATTTTGTGTGACCTAATGAGATCAGTGGACAGCAAATTCCAGTAAACTAAGTAAGAATTATTAAAGAAAAACCCTTTTTTGAACTCTACCTCTTTTAGCACAAGAAATTCTAATTTTCCCTGATTACACAGATGTTTTTCTCCTGAATTTCCATCCTAGCATAGCAGCAGCCAGCAGCTGCTCTCCTTCCTGTCTGGAATATGTTGCTTTGAATGCAGCCTCTAGTGAAATACACACATGAAATCTGACGCAAATAGAATCTTGAGATATAAGGAGTCATAAAGGAGATTTGATGAGCTTTAACTGCAGCCAAACAATACACAAGGAGCATTCCCTGCAATAACATGTACCTCGTATGGATCCTATTTGCTTCCCCATGATAAAGTGGCAACTTAAGCTGCGAAAATTACTGCCATCCATCTCACCCCATGCATTCACATGCTTGGGAAGCCTAAGTGAATATGCAGCTACGTGTTTCGCAAACAAAATATTCCTGCTAAGTTGGAAAATGGAGTAACGCATTTCACATGAAATGATCAGGCAATGCATGAAGGTCTGGCACGAGTCCAGTCCATCAAAGCCCATCAACCCTGCTTCACACTGAACTCCTCTGCTCTGTAGGCCAGAATCAGATCCACAGTTCAAAGGTCCAACAACACTGAAGTCCAAAGCGCAGAATTTATCCCTTAACTCAAAATTTTCTTTGTTATATGCTACAAAGGCATGTCCTTTTGTTATTTTTCTGTGCACTGACAGTATTTGTTCTGTCCTCCCACAGGATCTCACTGATGTCACAGTGTGTTTATATGAAGCTTGATGTGTGAGGACCACATGGGCATATGCCCTATAATGCAGATTTAAAAGTGTGTGTATACATAGGTTAATTTAACTAGAATAAACTCCAGTCCTCCAGCAGCAGTACATACCCATGAGGAAATTGTATGTTCTGCAAAACAGTGCTTGTGACTTCTAAAAACTGTTTTGTTAAATTTTCTTTTTTATTTCAGGATATTTCTTTTAAACACTTCCTTGAAATATGAGACATATTTGCATTACTTATGTCACTTTTCCTTTTTTCTACATTACCAGTTCTTTATACACTTCTATCACCTTTCTATTTGCATGATATCTCTTTAAATATGATAGTTAGCTCTTTCACTCATTTGGGGTTTTTTTATCTCTAGTATTATCATCAAACTTTCATTTTCTGCCTCTGGTCCCTTTCTTTATCTACTTTGCCACAGAGAGATCATAATCCAACATTATTAATTATCTGACTGTGATATTGAAGAATATATTGCTGCTTATGTAATAGGAAAATCTAATTATTTTAATAAAGATGTTATTGAATCCATCAGGTGAAACCTTGGTCTGATTTTTTAAGATATTAAGCAGAACTCTTACAGTTGCAATCTCTGTGACTGATGGTAACATGGCCGTGTAACATGCTACTGTAAATCTACAAGCAGGAACAGATTCCAAAATTTTGCCCTAAGAGCCAAACACTACAGTCTCTGCATATCTTTTTGTGAAGCAGAATGAGTTGCTGAGATATCATATATATGAATATATTCAGAGGTCCAAAGACTGGCAGCAACAGTTTCATCTGTCAAATGGGATAGATATTTAAAGCTGGTTTTGCCCTGAACAAGTGACAAGATATTTACAAAATTAAAGAAATAAAATAACACTTCCACTTTTGTATTTTTGGGGTTCCCAGACAAAGGAAGAAATTATTAATCTGACTCCATATTTTTAGAAGGCTAATTTATTATTTTATGATACTATATTATATTAAAGAATACTAAACTAAACTACACTAAAGAATACAGAAAGGATACTTACAGAAGGCTAGAAAGATAATAATGAAAACTCATGACTCCTTCCAGAGCCCAAACA
This sequence comes from Emberiza elegans, assembly GCA_024865655.1. NCBI lineage: Eukaryota > Metazoa > Chordata > Aves > Passeriformes > Fringillidae > Emberiza > Emberiza elegans. Next base: position 16,734,095 of record JALJVW010002597.1, on the reverse strand, counting down.
CAGCTTGGCCGTGATTGGCCATTAAGTCAAAACAATTCACATGAAACCAATGAAACAACCATCTGTTGGTAAACCATGTCCAAACACATTCCATAGCAGCAAAACACAGGAGAAACAAATCAGATAATTATTGTTTTCTTTTTTTCTCTGAGGCTTCTCAGCTTCCCAGGAGCAAAATCCTGGGCAAGGGGATTTTTCAGAAAATATGATGGTGACACTTCCCTCAAGACACAAATTTCTCATTCTAATGGCCTGCCTGTACTATCATTGCTTTCAAAATGAAAGGTACACAGCACAACACCTACTTTTATACTCATCTCCATGCATTGTTCTCTTGTGTTAGAGGAACAATCCCTAGGGACATTTTCACCTAAGTTGCTCAAATACTAACCATGTAGGGAAGCTTATAATTCCCATTTTACAAGTGAGAAGACTGTGGAACTAACATTTTGTGTGATCCCACAACTCAAGAAAACCGTGACTTGTTTGCCTCTCATGCAAGCACTGCCCAGAGCTGCACCTGGCCAGCGCAGGGACCCTGGGATAGCATCCACTCTGCAGATTGGTACTGAGAAGGCTGGCACATACAATTCTGAAACTGTAGGAGGCCCTGAATATATGTGTTATAAATGGACGAGGCTTTAAATATATATATATTATACCTGTACTTGAATATCTTTACCCTGACTAGTCCTAGTTATCCTTGATGGGCTGCAGCTGTGATGTTCTTCATTGGGCTGCAGCTGTGGTTTGTCAAGGTAACTAGGATAAAAGGGGAGTGGGCTACTTAGTCAGGCAGAACCTCGAAGGAGCTCTGACTAAGGAAGATCTTGATCCTGTGCTGTGAAGATCTGCCGCCCACAAGACAACAATGAGAAGTACAGGACTTATGAAATATATAATAGATATAACAACATGGGACTTATTTAATATGCTAAATACAACAACATTGGAATTACGGAATATGTTAACTACAACATGAAACTACTCACAGACCCATAAATATTTTTAGTAAATGAAAGAAGCACCTGTTTAATCAATAGACAAACTGCACAAGTAAGTAGCAAAGGCCAGTCCTGTTTAGCGTCTTTATCAAATGATCTGGATGAGGGGATTGAGTGCACCCTCAGTAATTCTGCAGATGACACTAAGCGGGGGGGAAGTCTTGATCTCCTGGAGAGCAGGAGAGCTCTGCAGGACAATGGCCAAGGACAGTGGTGTGATGTTCAATAAGGCAAAGTGCCAAGTCCTGCACTAGGGCCACAACACTGCCAGGCAGTGCCACAGTCTGGGGGCAGAGCGGCTGGAAAGCTGCCCAGCAGAAAAGACCTGAGGGTGTTGATCAACACTGGCTGGACATGAGCCAGTGTCTGCCCAGGGGCCCAAGGAGGCTGATGGCATCCGGGCCTGGATCAGCAGTGGTGTGGCCAGCAGGACCAGGACAGGGACTGTCCCCCTGCACTCAGCACTGGTGAGGCCTCACCTTGAATCCAGTGCTCAGTTCTGGGCTTCTCAATGCAAGAAGGACATTGAGGTGCTGGAGTATGTCCAGAGGAAGGCAACGGAGCTGGTGAAGGAAATAAGTCATATGAGGAGCAGCTGAGGGAGCTGCGGTTGTTTAGCCTGAAGAAAAAGGGGGACCTTACCACTCTCCTACAACTTCCTGAAAGGGACCTGTAGCCAAGTGGGGATTGGCTTCTTGTCCCAGGGAACAAGTGACAGGACAAGAAGACAATGCCTCAAGCCATGCCAGGGAGGTCCAGGCTGGAAATCAGGATTTTTCCACTGAAAGGGTAGATAAGCATTGCAATGGGCCTCCTGAGGAGGTGGTGGAGCCACCATCCCTGGCAGTGTTCAAGAAACAACTTGACATGGAACTCCACAGAAATATAGTCTATGCTGAGTTGGAAGGAACCCACAAGAATCATCCAATCCAACTCCTAGCCCTGCACAGACACCTCAAGGATCACACTATGTGCCTCAGAGCACTGTCCAAATAATTCTTGAACTCTGTCAGGCTGGTGCTGTGACCACTTCCCTGAGGAGCCTGTTCCAGTGCCCAACCACCCTCTGGGTCAAGAAGCTTTTTCTAATATCCAGCATAAACCTCCCCGGCACAGTTTCAGGCCATACACCTTCCTCTTTTGCCTTATTTTCAAGACAAGATTCCTGTTCAGCCAAGCCAGGCTTCTTCCTCACCCGCTTGACTTCTGACATTTGGGAACTGCTGGTTCCTGTCCACTTAAAGAGGTGATGTTTGAAAACTGATCAGCACTGATGGATTCCAGCACCTGCAAAATAATTTCCCAGGCAATGTTACTAATTCCTTGAGCATCCTGGAATCTGCTCTCCTCATGTCCAGAGTACAAGATTTGCTGTCACTTTTCCTCCTGTAAACAGGAATTTTAAGCTCAATTGCTTCATGTTTGCTGTGGCCAAGACAGCCACCAATCTCCACTTCCTTCACGAGATCCACTCTGTTGTGCTATTGTTTAGTTGATATGGTGGTGGTCAATCAAAAGATAGACTCGATAATCTTGGAGGCCTTTTCCAACCTTAATGATCCTGTTATTCTAACACAGAATGAATGGAAGGTAAGGAATGACCCACTTCACATCTAAATACTCTTTTGGTAGAATTCCCGGAGAAGGGACAAAGTATGGGGAAACTATGGAGAGATGTTAAGTCAAGAGACCAAAGTGCCAGCACAACCAAGACCTGAAGCAGTTCATGTAGCCACCTTTGACAGTATCAGGGCCTGGGCATAGCACCAAAAGTGCAAAATCAAATAATGCAATGAAAGAAAAATTATTTTCTACTTTTTCTTCTTCTGTGGATGCAGAGACACATAAAGCAAAGAAATCTACATTAAAAACAAGGCTAATTAATTTGTGAGAGGGGAGGGAAAAAAACCAACAAAACAAAACAAAAATAGAATCAGACTTCATTACCCTGACAGTTTTACATTGATATACATAGGAAAAACCTGGCAGACAGAGCTACTATGGTTTCCTCAGGATCGCTGAGGGACCTGGCAAACCGGCAGGAATATCACCAGGACACGTTGTCCCTGACAGTTAGCAGGCATAGTGATTCAGCACAGACTGTCAATTAAAATCTTTATATCACATTTTCTATCATCATAGCAGCAGGCCAGAATTGATATCCAACATTTAAGACTGAAAAAATGGTTTTAATTACTCTGAATTAACAGAGAGATACTGTTTATAAAAGATTTATTAAAAGCCTTCAAACAGAAAACCGGGGGGGAGAAAGGGATGGAAAAAGCACTGTTCAACTTTAACTTGCTCAGTGCTTTTTCTGGATTTGAAAATATATATCATATAATATCATATGAAAATATTTCAGTAGATTGTTTTTGTGTGCTGATACTAGATCTAAGACACTCTGGGAGCTGTTTAGTGTAAATAATTAGCAGTAGTAGTTCCCTTCGAGGAGCAGTAAGTGTCCTCAGATACTGGATGGGCCGAGACTTTGAACTTTATACTCATCATCCCCAGCTCAGACCTCAAAGCCTGCTGCCCAGTTCCCCACAGGTGCAGAAGCACAAGGGGTGACTTCAGGGCCCAGCGGCTGAGAAAATAAAAAGGTTGTTCCCAACAAGCCCCTGAAAAGGGTGTCTCCCAAAGGCAGCAATGCCAGCAAGACCAGGCTCAGCAAGCACACACAAGTCTCCCAAGGCCAAAGCAACAAAGTGCCACCATTCCTGGTCTCTGTATGTGGGCAGGAGTAACCCTGAGCAGACAAAGGGAACAGAGAAAGGCATTTTTTCCCGTAGGCATGACAGGGAACTTTCAAAAACAGCTTAGGATAATTAAGGGTAGGCTGTGACTCTTGAGTCCTCATTGGACTCAAGAAGGGTATGAACACTGGTAATATACCTGCAAGGAATGAGAGAGAAGAGGATGCAAGTGGAGAAGATAAAATCATTGTCAAAAATGTCTCTTCTGGGTCCTACATATCCCCCCCTTGCAGGTAGCAGCACTGCAGGGTACAGAAGCTATAAGCTTTCTGAAGCTAGGAAATGAATGGTGTTCAACATTTACATTTGGTAAGTGGAGGAGAGAAACAGAAGAGTGACTGCCAGCACTCATTGGGCTTGTTTATATTGGTTTTCACCAGCACTATCAGCTGAACAGACCTGTGCCAAGACACCAGCAAAAGCTATTAGCATAATAGCATGTTTATGTACTGGAAGGTATTGCAATAGGGATTAACATCAACATGGAGATATCCAGAAAAACAGAAGAGAAAAATAGGTGGAGGGATTCAAAAGAATGAGTGGAAATACAAAGTTCAGGAGGAAGCAGTTTTCCAGTGCACAACTGCACAGATTAGCAAGTTAGATGGTACCCAAACAAAATATCCAGCATTGAAATTAACAATCAGTAAAAATATCCCAGCAGAAAGATGGAGATTCATTGAAACATAACACATTATCACAAGCAATTATTAAGTTAATTTTTTAAGAATATTAAAAAGTATCTTTATATACTTTATAATAAGAACTGAAGAATCTGTTCAGAAAACAGTGACATATGAATAATGTTTGTGGAGTTCAAGGACCTTCTCTAAGTAGTCCAGAAAAAAAGAACCTCAAAGCCAGCCATTCTCCAATAAAAAAAATCAACTTCTGAAAATTTTACCTTCTGGTTTGGTTTTTTTTTTATCAACTAATGGAAGAATACCAAGAAATTAGTAGCAATTTCCCATGCAGACCATACTGAATTAAAGCTGTAACAAAACTCCAGACCAAATAAGATGAACCACTCAAAATTTCATTTTTGCAATGCTAACACCTCTCTAGTGGTAAGTTTAAGGCTCTGGAGAGAAAACACTACAAAGCCATCCAACATACTGCACTAGACATGAAACAGAATCTTTGACAGAAGTGTTATATAGAAGCAGGAAGAAGTAAGAGTGGAGACTGTTAGACAATAACCAGCTTAATCCATGGTGAAATAATGTATTGCACCAAGGTATGGGCAACCAGTTACCGGAGATAAATAAATCTAGCACATTTCTACACACACCTCATTATAGAAGTACTTTCTAGAAAACTGACAGAAACCTATACTCTGTAAAAAAACCCAAATAATGCCCCAGCTGACATGCAAAAAAAGGAAGCAGAAAGACATAATGTCTTAAACCTTTAAAATATATTTCTGAGTATTTCCAGTCTATTCAGAATTTAACTCTGCTTTAAAACAGACCTTTAACATTCAGGTCTTTGTTAGCACATATGTCATTTAGTATGTGTCAGCACCTTTGGTACGTAAAAATCACTGTGCATTTTGTTTTACCACCTATTTCACAGTTCTTTGTTCCTTGCACCACAAATAGAACTGTGTTTTTGAAAACTCTCTAGACACATGCTGCACTTTTTGCAATCTATTTTCTACAAAGAATTGCTCTCAAACTAGGTAGCACTCTCTCTTGAACATGTAATAAATACAAGAATGTTGGGACACACTCAGGAGTTATTTATGCCCAGTACCTTTTTTTCTTCAGTCTGGTAAGTAAATCATTCTTCACCTGAAAGTACATGGAGCCAATTATATTGGTTCCTGCTGAAAGCAGAAAAACAGCACAGAAAATAATAAATAGCAGAAAGAGGGTATTTAAATAGGCACTCAAAGTATGCTATTTACATTAAAGCAGGGAAAAATGATCCCATTTTAGCAGAACCTACAGAATGGTAGTACTGTGGTCTGCCCAAAGACTTGGGATCTTACATTGACTGAACAATATAATAAAATATGACATTTTGGCCAAAAAAATAAAATTTCAACCACACAGTGAAACAAACTGATGGCGGTCAGGAAAATATCAGAAACTGAATCTCAACAGTTGCAGGAGTTTTTTCAAGAAAAACAGGCTGATTAAAGCCTAAACAGGGAGATGACCAAACAATGTCTTTCCTCATTAAAGTGGCATCATTTCAGATAAATTCTACTGACCACAGTACATTACTCAATAGGGGAATTCCAGTTTTAGTACATCATAAATGATTTCTGAATTAGTATTTTAATGAGGCACCTTAGAGCTGGCCTCTGCAATCAATGGGAAAATCAGATTTGCACAATGAAAATACAATATTTTCTTTTCCCTGATCCCCAAACTGACCCTAAATACTGACCCTAATATGATGTTGTAATGGAAAGGAAACTGTGCTATTACAGGAATTTGAAAGATACCAAGAGAAGGTGGGGTGCTTTTGGGATTTATTAGATGTTGCCACTGTAATGCCCTTTCTTTGAAAAACTAGCACATAGTACCATTCCCTGCTGACTCTAAAGCACAGTGAATGTGAGCACAGCTCACAATTATGGCAAACTTTGAAACCTGTCAGTCAATGAACAGAACTGCTAATGCCAAACAAAACAGTAGTTTACACCTGGGAACTGAGGCTATAAAATAAGAAATACATTTTCTTTGCTCTCATTTATAACAATAGTTGGAGAATTAACTACAGGGGATTCTTAGCATATTTACAAGACACTACAGGAGGCTTTTAGCATATTTACAAGCAACAATGGCATAATTTTGCATGCAGAAGTTTAAATACTCTAAAGTCTGCTCTGTCTTTAGTTTCTGTGATTTAGAGCATCTGTATCCACACCTTAAGTTTAAATAGCTCCATGCTCTATAACTTGCCATGCTCAGAGATTTTGATATGAATTCTCTAAAATCAGCAGGGCATTTCAGTTTGGAGTCTCTTTTTATTTTATTTTATGCTGTATTTTAAAAGGTGAAAGAAAAAAGCCTTTCTAGTGCTTCAAAATAACACCAATTTTCATTTTTAGACTTTCTTTTTGTTTACAAAAATAAAATGTGCTGACACTAAAGATGTGTGCAGTAGCTCCAGACATGAGACCTGTAAAGCTGCTGGGCCTTACTGCTTTTACAGAGCAAGAATAAGAAATCAATACATTTTCTATTCTGCTCCTTGGTCTTGGGAAGTGATACCTGGAGGGGGATAGAAGGAACAGGACAAATGTCAGGAATGTTCTGTGTCTGCTACATACTTGGTTGGGTGCAAATACCAAACTGGGCCTGGCCCAAACAGCAATCTGTTTCCATTCTCCAGTCCTGGGGGAGCCTGGGGCATGGGCTCATTGGACACAGCCATGCTCTGTGGCATCTATTTTGCAGCCAAACAGAGGTGGAGCTGAGGGGTGCTCAGGTGGCAAGACTGGCTGAAACTGTTCTTTGATCACACCCATCTCACATTTTTTAATTTGAAATATAAAACCCAGATTCTGTAAATACCAATCATATCACTCCTAAGTCTTCCGTTTCAAGGGTTTATGTTAAAATGATGTCCCTGATCTAAGGAGTGCAGTGTGTGAGCACAATGAGATACACAATTCATCTTTGAGACAGACTGAAGGACCAAGGCTGATCATTTTCCCCACAGGAAGAGCACCTTCATCAGGTCAGCAGCCTATGCTCCCTGCCATATTGCAGCCTAGGATCTCTTACAACATTGATCTGTGACATGTGACTACAGCCTGTGGATAAAAATCAGGTCCACTCCTCCTCTTTCACTGTATTTAACACATTTATTTGCAGCAAGACTTGCACAAGCTTAAAAGGAAAGATAAGAGAGAAGACAGATGCATCTTCACCTGAATTTTAGAATGCAGCTGAGAAATGTTATATAGAAATGTCCCCCAGAGTTCTCCTGGACAGGTACTCATGTCCCAACTGTAACTTAGCCCACCCAAAATCAACTTCAATTAAAAAAAGAAAAAGCCAGAATTACCAATTGCTTGAATTTGACACAAATTAACACTAAACAAAACAAAGTTTTGTAATATATTTTGGTAGATATTATTATTTTTAATACTTTATAATGCATTTACATTTTTAATAAAATTCTGGATACATATCTATAAAGTTCCCCTGAAGTTTTTCATTAATTCTAATAAAAATTCATTATATATTTATGCAATTCCAGGAAACTTACCAATTATTATGGTTGGAGCTGAACTGCAATGTGTAATACTCACAAGATATATTCATCCAGGAATAATGGATGTAATAATGTCAAAAAAAGCCTGAATTTTTCCACATGTGAGTTTCTTTTGTAAAAGCAATGCTTTAAACTCTCAGATTAAGTGAGACACCAGAGAAGATAAAATCTGGAAGTAGCTTTGCTATTTTTAGCATAATTATAGCTCACCCCTGAAGGAAGGTGATGAAAAAGAAAGGAGAGTTTCAGAGGTTAGAAACATGGGAGCTAAAGATAGATCCATTTTCTGGTTTTTGTTTTCCCCTTAATTCTAAATACACCCATTTCATTTAAAAGGCAGAATCAAGACATGGCACTGTTGTATAGATTATCTGTTTGGATCTTAGACTATATATAAGAAGGAGGGGTTTATTACCTAATGTTATGGCACCAAGCTTGGGTTTCCTGACACCATAAAGTCAGCAAAATGAGGCAGGTATCTAACACAGATGCTCTGATTTCTCTGTGGAAGTCCAAATGAAAGAGCTGAAGCTAACTGGAACTGAGATTCCACGGCATGTGGGACTCCTGCTCCAACACATGGTTTCATTCACACCCCTCCCGAAAGCAATTGTGATTGTAAAAGAGGATTTTGCTCTAAAAAATGAAGATGCTAGTTTGCTTTTTTTTCCTGTGTCTGATACCACTCCTGCTGCTGTTGCACAACGGTGGGAGCCACATTCCTCCACAGTTACTTCCTTGTCACTGCTCTGCTTTCCCCTCCTCTTATTAAGTACATGACTGTGTGCAGATCCACAAACCCCAGTAACTCAGAGCTCAAGAAAACTGATCCCTTGCAGTGCCTGAACTACCATCATAAATAATTTGGATTTAGACCCTGTTGCAAAGTAACGAGACTGCCAAATATTAAGCTAGCAAATAATTAGCTGAGTTTAAAAGTAGTCACTTCTCAACTTCATAAATTGTGACTGGTAGAAACTGAGTCAAGGTCTACCTCTAGTAAGAGATACACTATACTGCTAAAAACACAACTGCTCAATACAACTCAAAATGTGCCAGTTAAAGCTCCCTGAGTATATAAATTCTGTTATCTGGATTATTTACTCCCGTAGGATGTGTCACTTTGGTACTATTCATATTACTTGCCTTTACTGTGTGTATATTTCATGTTCAATGAAACCCCATATTTATGAAATGATTAAGTGATACAGAATCTCTACGGCCCCTTTCACAGTAAAATACTTTGATAGCATATGCTCTGACATATAATAATTTTACTCTATGATTTATTTATATGCTGTAAACTAAAAATATTTGGAAAGTTATCTTCTAGATTTGAATAATGGCCTATAAGAATTTGGCATTATTGCTATTTTATTCAGGTAACTACTATTATACACAGCCTTGTCTCAGATATGTTGCTCCATTTCTGTGGCTTTGCCATTTTGTATTACTACATCTAGAGCGGTTGAGGGATTCATTCAAGTCTATTTCACTTCATTATTTTAATTTTTTTAAGTGTATAAAGCAGCTTGACTCACCTTCCATTTTCATTGGCATTTTTACAGCATAAAATTTCATGCCTACTCTATCAATCTTCACACAGATAGGTAATTTTTATTCACAATTTGTGTTGCCTTTGAAAAGGCTGCAGAAGATTTACTTGCACATATATGCTACGCCAGCCTGAGCCTCAAGAGAGAATTTCCTTACTTCAAAAATGTTACGGTTTCAGGAGAACTACCTATGGAACACCATACTGGGTGTTCCAGTATGGAACACAACCATGGGATGCACAGTGCCCCTCAGTTCATCCCTTTGGAAAACGGGGGAGCCAGCCGAGGCGATGTGGTGAATTTTCAGACACAGCAGCACACTGGAAATCAGCCCACACTGAAGCTGCCTCCTTGCAGTCTCCAGGAAGGCATTTTTCAGTATGTGCTGTGGCACGGGATGAAGTGCATTGCTTGCAAAGTGATCTCAAGAATCATATTGGCAACAAGTAAAACTTGAGCTATATTGATATTCTAATACACTGCAAAATTACTTCTGAAAGTCATTTTCCGAGAGTTTCTTTATGACTGTTGAAAGCTAACAGCAAACTTCTAGGACATAAAAAAAAAAACTTTCTTAACTTGTTGCAAATGCCTATTGATACCTTGCCACAAAGAATACTGCCTTTTAAGATTAATTTTAATGCATTCAAATTATATTCAAATTTCTGTAGGAGAGAGTATTGAATTCTACTAACAGTTTTTCTGTCCTGAGGGAATATGTCCAGAATCTTCTTCATTTCACATCAGGAAAACCATAAAAATTAGAAAAATAGAAGACAATAGACTGAATATTTAATAGTGGCATAGCGCATATGCATTATTTACAAGGCAAAAGAGTTAAGTATTAGAAAAGTTGAAACCAGTTCCTGTATTGAAGAAAGGGATATTTGAGATAAGATTACATGACTCCAATTCTAATCTTTTAGGCATTTTGAATTCAAATTCTATTCAGTAAGAAACACTGTAGGTTGCTGTACATTTATGAACAATAGCCCAAAACATCTTTTCAATTTTTAATAGAGTTGGAATAGGGGGAAAATCGACTTAAAAGGATTGATGAAGTGACTAAAGGCTTGCAGATTCAAATTCTTTTGTTTCTAAAACCTGAGTAGAAAAATATGTAAGGAAAAATTACCACAAAAATAACAAATATCTTGTGAAAAAGACCACCACTAGTTTATGAGATTTGAACCTGTCGCATTGGTCTTTGAGCAGGCACTCTCAAAACCACATATACTCTCAGTGGAAGGGAGAGAACAGAGTTTCCACACACTGTGAAGTTGCAGCACAACAATGTTTCAGTCACTCAAAATGTTTGAGCAACTTCGTGTCTTACAGAAGCCACAGAGCAGAAGGGATCTTTGGCATCACAGGATGAGGCTAAAATTTTCAGCTGCTAAAAATGAGCCCACGTAAAGAAACCCCTATGACCACCTACTCTTGCAAGCTAAATGTAAGATCACGTATTTGGTTCACAGAATCAAATATCTGACAAACAGGCAATGCCCAGTGGATGTTTAATGTACATATTTAACTCCACAAAAGGATATAGTGTAGCACATGCATTGTAGAAGACAGAGTAGGAGGAGACAGAAGCATCAAAGAGACCAAACCAGGACGTTCTTCTGAGACGTCTGAAGCCAGACCTGTCCTGCCTGACAGGGAAAACAGCTACCCATGATGTGGTTTCACAGGCTGAAGAATATTCAAGGTCCTAAGAAATTCAAGTATACATCTGCATCTAACTTTCTTGTAAAATAAAACAATAACAAATGAAATTCTAAAGTGCTGCCCATCATTACTGCCCTGCAGTATGAAGTTATCAGTGTTCTATTACAAATTAAATCTTGGTACATGCTAAACACTCACCATGCACATGTCTATCTATAGAGTTATTGACTCTTGCTCTAAGAATCATTTGTTTCTACTGCCCAAAGGCAGCCAATGTGCTTTGTCTGAACTTGTTCTACCTGAAGTCCAGCACTCCTGAGCCTACAGCACTACTGCAAGGCCTGGAACTTACCAACCCATCCCACACAGGATGTCGCAGACAATTATTAGCTGGAAATTTTTTGGCAACTCTACAGAGACCCTTATTTTAACATAGCAATACCTCAAATCATAAAATAATAAAATCATTAGGTTGGAAAAGACTATGCCCCTGTCATGACTTCCTGATATTTATGATTTCTGTTATTTTCCTGCCTTCCTTTTAGATTTTACTCTAGCTGCTCTTTCAGAACCAATTTTCAGGCAACTGGACATTTTAATACATATTTCATTGGCTGGAAGGTGGCAGTGGAGTCAGAAATAGTGGGATTTTTGCTGTTTAAGACAAAGATGTACCCGCTTCCAAAGTGGTACTTCTTTTTGCTTTCTCTTTCTTCCTTTCTTTCTTTTCCTTGATTGACTTTCTCTTCAATCTTTCTTGTATTTAGTAATATTTTTCTTCTACTGCACATGTTAAAAGACATCAGAAACAAAAAGCCAGTAGCAGATATCTGAACCCACCTTTTCCCAATGTCACCTAACCTGAATTAATTGTAGACATCTTGATCACTTTCTATTTCCACACAGATTTCTGCTTTCTAATTTTTTCCATATTCTCTGTATAGTTCCCTTCTTTTCTATCAATTATTTTTCTTTCTCTCATCATTGCCTCCTGACACCACCTCATTCCATTCAATTCAATACCTCATTCAGCATATTAGCAACAAAAGACACAAACAAGTGTCACTGTTAACATGCATTTCGTGGCCAACTTAGAGAAACGGTATGAGCAAGGATTACTGACTTTTCTCACATGCAACTTGCTAATGAAAATTATCTGTGGAGACAAACCTCTTCTGGGGTGTCAAGGCCATTTATGATGATATATGTACAGTGCATTATTGTTATTTAATTCACACTTCTAGATTTTAAGCTTAATGCAGAATGGCTGTGTTTTCAGAGTAGGCATTATTTATAGAGAATACCTCGCATTGCTTTGCAGAACCTGAAAAACTAGATTAATTGTCATTAGAAATCCTGCTTAGTATGAAACAATAGTTGCTGTTCTGGAAGAACAAAAAGTTAATCCTCAGGCTTCCAGCACACGTTTTTGGTATAAGAGCATCTTCCTCAGTGGCCCATCTTCTTTTCCCAGGTTTGTCCTGAAAACCCTACATTCTTTAACCAGCAAAGGACCAATGTGAGAAATAATTAAACTTGCTTCCTTAGCATCATATCACTTCCCCAGAAACTCCAACTGATGTCAGCAGTATAAGCTTTAAAGGCACCTGAGTAGACTGCTGGCAGTTTTATGAGAGAGAAAAAAAGATTATAAGCGAACACTTCTCAGCCAGACCTACCTTGTCTGACACTGTTTCATATCAAAGCTAAGAAATGTACAAAAACCCTGTCACCATTTCAGCTAATCAAATTCTGTGGTTGCTGGCATGTGCGTGCACACACTGACCCCTACAATGTCATGGCTTTCAGGTTGCTCATTGATTTCCAGGAATCAAAAATGCGATGCAAATAAGGAATTGCCAGTCAATTAGCTCTTATCACGAGCTTGCAGTCTGTGGCAATAGGATGGCACACAGTTCTGCATAACAATTGGAAACAAGCTTTTTCTAGCCAGGTAAATGTCCTCAAAGGCAAGACGTGTCCCCTTTCACAAAAAGAGATGTAGTCAGCAACCTGATTAAAGCCTTTGCACATGATACAGGACTCATTTTAACATTTGTCAGCAATTTCAGATGGTACGAGCCATCCCTTCCCACTTATCCCATACATGTGATAGCAATGTATTCACGGTTTCAGACTGCACACAGAAGGAAAGCTTTTTCTTTCCTCCTTATTACTCTTCAATTCCATCACTGCCAGCTGACTGTAATGAATCTATTTGGAGCTTCTTTAAAATGCCTATCATTTACCATATGTTCATTTAATTTTTAAGAGACAGCTACATAGTGCAAGTTGCAATTTTTCGCCTACCAATATATGTCATTAAAATGAATATTCATGAGGCATCACCTACCAGAGTCATTAAAAGGCTTGTAAACACAGCCCACCAGTGCCTCTGGCACTCGTCAATGATGAACTTTAACTCTCTGTCTGCAAGTGCTAATCCCAGTATAAAATAGAAAAATAAAACATTGGCATAAATTATCAAAGTTTATCAGTTTCATTAGCAAATTTATAGTAACTCCAGCATGCACTTACCTTTATTAAAAGTCATTACAAAGTTACCCTTGACTGGCCCAAAGAAACACAAAACCATTTTAAATACATCATAATTTTTGTGGCTAGATTTCATGAAATTGCCATTATCCAAAAGGAATTATTTTTATCAATTACAGAAATTTTACAATTTATTATTTTAAATCACAGAAACCTAAAATGGTTTGTGTTGGAAGGGACTTTAAAGATCATCTAATTCCAACCACCCTGACACGGGCAGGGACATCTCCCACTAGACCATGTTGCTCAAAGCTCCATCCAGCCTGGCCTTGAACACTCCCAGGGATGGGACATTTACAGCTTCTCTGGGAAACCTGTTCCAGTGCCTCACCATCCTCACAGCAGAGGATTTTTTCCTAATATCTAAACTAAATCTACTCTCTGTCAGAGCAAAGCCACTCTCCCTTGTCCTATCACTATATGCCCTTAGAAAAAGTCCCTGTCTCCCTTTATGTACTGGAAGGCTGCAAAGAGATCTTCTCAAGGCCACTCTTCCCCAGGCTGAACAATCCCAGTTCCCTTTGCCTTTCTGCACAGAAATGCATCATTCCTCTAATCATCTTTGTGTCCCTCATCTGGTCTTGCTCCAACAGTTCCGTGTCCTTCCTGTGCTGGCAGCCCAGAGCTGGATGCAGGGTTCCAGGTGGGCTCTCACCAGGGCAGAGCAGAGGGGCAGAATCCCCTCCCTCCCTGCTGCCCACGCTGCTCTGGATGCAGCCCAGGACACGTTTGGCTCTCTGGGCTGGGAGTGCCCATGGCTGGGTCATGGCCAGCCTGTGATCCACCAGCGCCCCAGCTCCTTCTCCATAGGGCTGCTCTCCATCTGTTCAGGGGAGGTACTGGAGAACCTGTGTGTGAAATAAAGGCTCTGTTGCCTTTTCTCTTGTAGAGATTCCTCAGTGCAAAGGCCAATCAAACACCAGTTTGGTTGTGGGAAGTGAGAACCAATTGCTCATTAGGAGCTGTGTGATCCAGAGTGTTCTACCCCAGTTTGTCCTTGCACAGGGTAACACACCCCAAGAGCATGTGAATGAAAAGGTGCTGCCATTCCACACCCACAACATTTGGGTTAAGCCTCATCCCACCTGACCCTGAATGTCAGGTTTTTCAAAATACGAGTTCTTGTTGACACTCAGTTTTTTGGGAATGCAGCCTTAGTGTAACACCTATGTGAAATCCAAGGACCTTTGAAAATCTGGCCCTCATGCAAGCCAGTGCCAGATATACAACATGTTATATATACATGTGCTGAACATTCAGCACCTAAAAACCCTGGGCATGCAATCTTTCAAAAGGCTGGCAGTAACCATCCAAGCAAGTCATTTACCAGAATAAACACGGGATCTTACTCAAAGCAGGCAACCAGGAACTGCTCTGAATTTCCAGCAGTCTATCCTACACCACGTCAGTGCAAGTCTTTACTTTTCATTTTGGTCCTTGTATCACTAGACAACTAAACAGATGGTACATGAACAGTATGCAAAACACTTAATAATGCCAGGAAAGGTACAGTCATACCAGCTGTTCTGGCCTGCTGACCTTGCTGTAGTTTAGATAACATTGAAAGAAAGATGCATGACATTTTCTTCTCTTTTTTCCCTCCTGAGTCCTCTTTTGTGGTCACCTCTACAAAGGAGAAGCTAAAACTAGGAAATAGACTTAGATGCTTTACATGCAAGAAGAATTCTACACATTCTACCTTGCCTATTTAGTACTAAAGATAGAAAAATAATGCAACCTGTAAAAGTGCTGCCTCCACAGCCTCATTATCCTTTCCAGGTCTATGGCCAAATATCTATGTAGCACATTAATTATGACCAGAATTTGGCTACAGGTGATTATGGAAGCTGAAAGTACAAAACAATTAGCAAAAATGCTCCTCCTCAGATGAACTATGGATGCTGGAGTGATAGGAGAAGAGGATACCTACCTCACCTTCCTTATGTGTCACCTTTAAAGCCAAAGAACTGTAGCTCCTGAATAAGGACTGATAAGATAAGGTGCTTTGTCACCTGCAAGCATTTCTTACTGGACAAAAAGGAGCAGATGGAGTCCTTGGGCCAGTTTTTCCAGCCAAACCCATGCTGCAGATGATGATATAGAAAAAAAAGGAAATTTAGAAATATTGCTGCACCAACACAAGGCTCTTGATTTTGTTCTTGCCCCAAGCACACACATTTTTACTAATATCTGAGCTTCTAGAAAGTAAAACAAAGTAAAATTTAGAAACAACAAAGGTTCATCAGCATTAACAGAACAAAAACCAGTACAAAATTACAAAATAAGCCAAAACTAAGAATTAAATTAATCCAAGATTTGGGAGAAGTTATTTCAGTCTACATTTCTTATGCACATCTCAGGACACTTTCCTACTTCAGGTTGACTTTAGCATGCACAGCTCACTCCTGCTTCACCGCAAGGGTTTAACTACTTCCATTTTAGATTGTTGGCTACCTTCACAGACCCTGGTTCTATGGTTTGCAAAGACAAAAACATAAATGCCTCATAGAAACCCTGATCTTAACAATATTTGAGCATTTCAAGTTAGTTGGGGGATCTTTGCATGAGGGCACACCACACCACAAAGGGATATTTGGCAAAGTAAATATAGGACTCAGTAAATATAGGGCTCAGTAAATATAGGAAAAAAACCTTGTTAGGCCACCTGGCCTTTACAAGACAACGTTTCCCCCATATTTGACCTTTTTTTAAGAATGAACAAAGGTACTTCTAACACCCCCCTTAGCTCAGGTTCTCCCTCAGTGAGCCAATAAGCCTTCATTAAGCTATCTGAATTACTTTTTAAATTAGGAGAGCAGCATACATTCCTGCAAACGAGAACAATAAGAGGTTTTTGGCAATGATCCTGCTCACTAATTATAATATTCTACATTTATGCACTGCCTTTCATCTCCCAGGGTTCCGGAGTGCCTCACTAAACAGTGGGCTCTGCTCACAATTGTTGCCTCCCCATCACATCACTTTTGCTCACAGGATGTGTGAAATCTGACTGACTTCACAGGTGTTTGCCTCACACACAGAGACAAAAGCATAGAGCCACTGTTGACACTATACTCAATAAATTTCATTAGCATAGAAAGCATAGGAATAATACATTCAGGTCAAGGAAACTGGCCTGATCCAATGAAACCCAGTTGGAAAAGGAAAATGTTACAACTGGACAAACCTACAGTACCTTAAAAGCAGTGGCAGCAACTAAGATACATCTCCTAAAGTCCTCCTGAGAGCAGGGAAGCTCCTGGTGTTTACAGTTTCACATTAAAATCCCTGCCACAGGTGAAGACACTCACACTGCATAGTTATTTACTGCCACCTTTCACCATGAGGCTTTTAGTCAAAACCAAAGGCCACATTCCAGTATTCCTTATGGTTGTTGCCCTCCTCTCCCCACCAGCTGATCACACAAAGGGAACCACTATCACCACGCTGTCACTGAAGGACAAAAGCCAGCTCTCCCAACCAAGAAACCATGGATAGCCTATGTCTGGGCACCACCTGTTGACAAAACAGCAGTAACATGTCAGCTCAACTACATCAACTGAAGTAAAACCACTCCCAACAAAAACATCTCTGGCTGAGAAAGCCCCCGCAACACAGACGTGCAGACTTCACAAAATCCCCTGCAGCTCTTCATTTCTGACCAACAAAAGCTGGGAAGATGGAGCAACTCCCACAGTCAAGGTCTTGGCAGAAAAACAGTGCCTGCCCTCCCACACATCCCCCCCACCATAATCACAGCTGGGCTCAGCATGGGGCCATTTTCTCCCAGGCTTTTTTCTATTAAATGGAAGGGATTGGGATTTTGCTTTGTTCTAACAAATGTGAAGTGCTTTTTTTCACCCCTGCAAAGCACTGCCATTCCTTAGACCCTGAGACCTTCTGTGAGTGCAGAGCTGTACAATCCATCTTGGAAACCAGTGATTTTGTGCATTGTGCTGGTTGAGTTGTGAGCAGGGCTGTAATGGGAGCTCTCATCAACCCATTAATTCATAACAAGCCACTCCACTAAAGTCACTGTTTGTCCACTTAGGATAGAAGGAAAGGAGAATGCCAGCAGTGCTTCAGCAGCTGCTTCAGCTCCTTTTAGACATTTGGTAAGTGGATGTGTACATAATCACACGCTGGAAAGGAAAAGGCGAGGGGGATGCAGCACTCTGCAGGAGGTGGTTCCGGCTCCAGCCATGGCCACTCAGGTCACAGGTCCAGCAGCACAAGCACATGCTCCTCACACATCTCTGACAGGAACATCAGGAGTTTGGATCCCATCAGTCACACTGGTTTTAACCCCAGACAAACTTCAAAGTTTTCTTGATTTACACATATATGAGATCAAAATAAGCCCCCCACCATCTTCAGCTCACTGTAAACAAAAAAAGTTCTTGCAAGTCTGACTGGCCCAAAAATCAAAGTCCCTGAGCCTTTACAGGGAGGCAACAAATCTGAAACCTTCACAGAATTTTTTTTTTAAATAATTACTGGTTGGACTTGTGTTCCTCATTTAGAAACTTTCTTTCCATGTAATTACAATATATGAAGAAACTTGGTAAAAAGTGTGACAAGACAGAGCAATTTTAATTTCTGCAAGTGAAAAGTATGAAACAATTACAGAAGGAGGACTCACACTCTGATGAGAGACACCTCTCATCCAGTGCTCAGTGAGCTAACCAGGAGAGAATAAAATTTGCATAATGTTAAATTAGCAGCATAAATATATGCTAATCATACCCAGCTGCAAGCATCTCACTTTATCTCATGTGCTTAGAACAATGAAGTGGTATAAAAAAATTAAAGATAAGCTTGTGTTGCAAAACTTAAAGGCAAATCCAAAGTTATTAGAACTTGACACTTGTTCTTAGCTTGGGATCTTTAGAAGATTTCAGACAGAGCAGTCCCTGGAGTGTCTTTGTATTTAACTTTCCTCACACGCCCTCACTACCAGTCTATCTCTGCAAAGACCTGCTGACCTACTGTTCTCAATACACCATTTTCATCTTGCAGACTTTCCATCAGCTTTCATTAAGTTCCAGATCAAGCAGAAGTGGTTTTGAAATTATTTACAGCTTAAGTTGCCACCATCAGGAGTTAAGCACAGCAAAGCATCTGACGTGTCTGGAGATGACAGGTCCCATTGTAATAAAAAAATCAAAATAAGGGGTTTCTAAATGAATTTCCCCAAAAGGCACAGTTACTTACAATGGGAATATAGAAATATATTAACTGCTGACCAGAACACATGCTTTCTAGTTAGTTTCTACACAGGTGTTTAGAAAATACTCTTAAGTGCAGGTAAACAGAAATTTTTCATTAATTTCTGGTATTTTGTTGAAGGAAAAAAAAAAGAGAGCTATAAATCTCTGCACTAGCAAACCCAGATCATTTGCAGATGCATATACCACTCCAGACTCTGCATGAAGAAAGCAAATCAAACACAAATAAAAACAGAAGTTGATATTCAGGCTTTAAACCAAATGACTGTTACTTAAGTAAGGAATTTAGCAAAATCTAAGATACAATTTTATAGCCTGGTGATGGTAACAAGAGTGCTAATGACTTTAAGGGAATGCTTTAGGGTTTTCTATGTCAAAATAAATGCAGACTCAATGCAAAATATTTGCAAATGAGAGAAGTGAGATCTTTGCATATTTCATGAACGTATTTGAAAGTATGTAATAAATTTCATACCTAAGAAGAAGTTTTTGGTATGGGTACTGCATGCATATGCATTGTCTGTTGATACAAAACCAAAACAGATTAGGAAAATCAATACTCAATTCTTTTCCTAGATTTTTATCCACTGTAGTACACAAAAGCAATTTAGGTCCTGGCTGCACTGGATCCTTACTTCATCTTTTATTAGATGAGTATATTTGTCATTCCTTCTGACAAACAGTAGATAACAGGTGGCAAATCAAGACAGTTTTATATTTAGTACATTTTTTAAATGTAAGCAAAACAGAAAACTGTTTAAAAAATATATATATATTTCTTTTCTGACTCTAAGAGAGGCAGAATGAGAAAAAGCATCGGCCATTTTTGACCATGACCACAACCTCTTGTATTTCAGGAGTCATGGGGCTTTCTAAAATGTTGCCACTAGAGGAAGAAAAGCTGGAGTCGGGATTAGTTGACTATTTCACACATCTGAATAATCACTGTGTGTTCAAGACCACACTGTATGAAAAGCATCATTCTCTCACAGAGACATTGACTGGTTTGCAGACTAAAGCTATAGGAACAAGAAAGAAACATAATTTTATGTTGGTCTACAGAAGAAAAATGAAAGTTAGTTTTAACCACAAAATACATCAAAATATTCTGGTAGCCTCACAGGTTGAGACAGTTTGGGTGCTGAAATTTAGCTGCAGTCGAGTACACCTAATATTATCTATTAGGTATATCTATCTAGCTATTAGGTGTATTTATCTATATCTATCTATCTCTCTATCTATCTAATTTTAAAATTATTAAATTATATTCGAAATATCTGACCAGGATTTAGGTCAACTAAGAGTATTTCTTTCCTAACAAGGATTTTTAAGATTTTCTTCACTTTAATCTGTGTTTCCCTTATATCTTTTGAAACAATGTTGACTGCACCAATTGTCCATGCTATATCCCCAACATTCACCTTTTGACTATATCAAGGACTCTGATTTTTCACCATGTCCTGCATGGGTGTCTTCCTGTCTTCCTCTGTTTTCAGTATTCAGTAGGATGTGTGTGAAATTCATGTATTACTGTCTGTTTTTCAGAATCTCCTGAAACTGCAGCACAATGAAAACAAAATGAGTCTCAGCTCCAGGAACCCCCATTGAAGAGTAAGGGCAAACACACAAATTGCCTGGTAATGGAAATAAATAGCAAGTTGAACACAGGACTAGATGGACTGCAGCATCTGCCTAGTGTATTTTCATACACTGATTCAGATGAGAACCAACAAAAAGGAGGGCCATGGATCAGAATCAATGAAACGTTAAAACCAGAAGGGAGTTATATAAGAGATGCTTTATAGTCACAAATTCAGGAGCCAGGAAAAGAAGAAATGAATGAAAGCAATTTGAAAATGTCCACAGATCTTTTAAAAATAAAATATTGCAGACTGAGGAGATTTTGCATTATGAATAAGGCTAATGAAAGTAAGCTGACAGTAACAAAAGTAATGATTTCAACAACTTTCATTCAGTGAAGCAAAAAATTAGCAATTTCAGGGACAGAGATATATGTACCCACTCCTGTCACAGAAAACGGTACATTAGCAGAGCAGCTAATGTCCAAAACTTACCTATCATCTTATTTTATTCCTAAACCACAGCCACACTCACTCTGCTCTGTATTAAACTGGATGATTGCAATTGCTGCCTCAGCACTTCTTCACTTCTCTTCTGAATCATCCCAGAATATAAGGTGTGCTGCTTATTGGACAAAAGACAGGCCTGGTTTAGCAAAATTATTCCATCTCCACATCCATAACAAGTAGACCATCTGCTCAAAACACAAGAAAAAAGCTAAAATACCGTTATTTCTAGGATATTTGTGGTACTTCAAAGATATCTATGCTCTACAAACTGAATTGAGACCTCTAATGTATTTTATACAAGTCCTCCAACAGTTGTCAAGTGGTAATGACTTTTACAGACCAGGAAAGATTAGCTTTTGTCTTTTTAATATAATATCTAATTCCCAACTGAAATAAAGTACTGAAAATGGCCTAATTCTGCAGAATTCCTTTCCTTTTCTCATGGTTGAAGTCATCTGTACCTTTCAACACACTTGAAGCACTACATGAGGATTCATCTAAGAAATTACTGAAAGTTGTTTCAAAATAGCCTAATCCTAACCCACATGTGTAATACTCATTATTATTAATGTAAAGTACATGTATAGAGGAAGGGAGACTATACAGCCTGAAACCAAGCATTGCACTGCTCCATGAAAGTGAAAAGAGTCGCTGCCATTCATTCCAAGCAACTGAAGTACAAACATTTCTTTCACACCATACCAAAACTATATCAAAGTGGTTTTCTTGATGGCACTATACCTGTTAATTTCATGAGGTTTTAATAGTTGGGATGAGAGAAACTGAGCTTAAAAGGACCTCTCAGAAAGAATGGAGTTATTCCCATAAACTTCATGACTGAAATATATTCAAAGACAATTTAAAGAAAAGATCGCTCATAAATATAAATGTGTATTTTTATTAATTTTTTAAAAATACACATTAATTTCTCCAGCCTCAGAGGCTCTCTCTTATCTTTCTTCTGAGGAGGAACAAGAAAATTCACAACATGCAAAAGGTATGTAATTAATCTTTGCTAACATTGTTTGTGATTAGTACAACAGTTAAAACCCACTTAATGAACTGATTAACTCGTAAAAAGCAAAAACAGGTATTATTTTACACAACACAAACTACAAGAATACTTGTAAGGGTTGAACAGTGAGGTCAAGCATGCTGTGAATAGAAATACATTGCAAGTCCTGTTTCATAAATATTTGTGTATTTATGTTTATAAAACATCTGCACTGTTAGTTCTGAGGAAAGCACAATTATGACTTGATGGGCAGGCTAATAATCAGCATTCTTTCACCCTTATGTGGGTCCTTATAAAATTACATTTTCTTTTGTCAAAGCTGCAGCTGTACAGAAACCTCATTCCTTCTTAGAACATGCATTTAACTTCTGAGCATATAAATGGCCTTATTGTGTAAACTTATTTAAAAGGTCAAATCCTTTCCTCTGGAGCTGCATAAGTGTTAAAAATACCTATCACAACACAAAATTTCTACTTCAAAACATCTGAATTCCAAGGAAAAGCCATTTTGTTTAGTTTACTTTTTTAAAATAAGTAAACAAACAAAATTTCTAGCATTATAATAAACATCATGAAACTCAAATAATAATTCTGGGAGTGTGTGTTTTGTCTGCCTACTGGACTTCAGTCCTGAGAAGTTCCCCGTTCTTTCACCATGCAGCAGCCCAGACCTGTTTATGGGGCTGTCCACCATAGCTCTCACCATACAGCTGTCTGCACAGTACTGAAAACATTTATCACCTCAGGGACCCCCAAATTACATTACATATAATTACTGAAATGACAGCAAAGGTGGGAACGAAGTTTGCCATGCACTGATTAATTAGAAAATAAAACTGGAATTCCTGTGGCTAAAACTCTTTGGGGACTTCTTCCTGCCTCCAGCTCTCCCGCAGCACTCAGCGTCCCGTTCCCTCCCAGGCTGAAGAAACAGGCACTTTTCAGAATAACCAAAGGGTGCCCTGCCTGTGTCACTCCAGGGACACCACAGCTTTCCCACAAGCAGCCACAGGCGTATACACAATGTGGTACAGACCGTGAGCCCAAACCATCTGACCCAGATTCATTTCTCCTGAAGAAATCATTATTTCTTTCAAGCTAAAGGAATCCTCCTGTCTCCAAACTCTCCTTCCAGAAAAGAAAAGGCAGATCCTCCCTCCAATATCCAGGGTTTAAAAAAAAAAGCCTGCTCACAACCTGGGAAACTAAAAAGACACAAACTACCACAGATATTACCTTTTACTCAGTATCAACTGCAGTACTTTAACCTCATATTCTCTAAATTACAGTTTAGTTATTTGTAGTTTAAAAATCGGATGGGATGATGAACCCTTTCCATCTTTTCTTTGCCTCATTCACATGGCCATGCCAAAAGCCATCAGAACATATGGCACACAATACAGTAGCAAAGGAGTCCTATTTTCACCACTCCCAATGGCAAAGATCTTCTGAAACAAGTGTTTTTGCATACATTTGGCCTTCTAAGTCTGAGGTCTTCTGGAAGGAAATCACCACACTTTAACACCCTGAACATGAATTTTCAATTGACATCCAAACAGACTGCTCTCTCACTCTTTGTCTGGAATAAAATATACTTAATTTTGAATTGTAAAAGTAAATAACATAAGTAAGCACATTCTGGGAGTTAAGTGTAAATGACAAAAACATATGTTACACCAGTGTTTATACAGAAGCATAGATCGCATTTCTTGAAACACTCTGGTTATTGTCTTTCTAAGCACTGCTACAATGCCCTGAATACTAACGATGCTTCCTGTAAAAGAAATACCACAAAATCATCCTACATAGGTGGCTGGAGTGTATTACTCTGAGGGCAAAAATATCATGAGAATTCTACACAGACCACTGAATGTGGGACTGAGAAGATCTGGGATCTTCTTTTAGCCCTATTGCTGTCTAATGCGCAGTTACAGCAGCTTTTCACAGGGAAGTCTATAATTTCTGTGTCCCATTTCCACACACGCAGAATGGGAAGAAGGACTTTTTTTTTAACAAATCATTTTGTGATCAACAGGTGAAAACATGCTGTTTTGTCCAATCTGTCGAGCTTTCTCCACGCAATCTCATTTGTATTACTCATGCATGAAGGATGCAAGAGAAACATACTTCAGCTCCACAGTGCTAAAATTGTTCTCCTTTGCCATTCCCTGCTGCTGCTGTAACATATTTTGCGGCCAGCCTCCAGTACGGCTGGTGTTAAACAAACAGGAATGGTACCTACATCTGCTCACAGAAGGGTTGCCTAGCAACTGCAATCAAAGGCTGCTTTACCCTCACCAATCTACTGTAAATTAATAGAATTTTCTCTACAATATTCTAACACTTTTACTGGCTATATAAATGGTTTATTATTATTGTTATTATTTTTATTTTGTAGCTAATGTGTTTCATTTCATGATCTGATTCAGGCAAAAAACAGAGCAGCTTAGAAAAGGTCAGATTATGAAGCACAAAAAGGTTCAGAGACTTGTTTGATGTAGAAATATTCTTTGACAGCTCATTGCATTTATTTACTATACCCTTTTCTTCTGCCATTTCAGAATCTATTTCAGCTGCCCCACGGGAGCATGAAGCCATTAGCCTGAATTATCATTCTGAGTGCAAATTTCACAAGGTAACACCAAATCATGAAGGTTTTGATTCCTGTATTCCTGATTCCTGAGATGCTTTGCCTTTGGAGAGGTTACAGGTCTGCTATTTGTCTGCATATTAACAGCATTGATTTTCAGTATACCTGACATTACAGTGTTCATTTATCATATGTGTAATAGCTGAATACCAGAAGATGTGCTGCAGCGTGCATGTCAACACACAGAAAAGAAATTAGTATCTGAGATATTAAACAGGCTATGCAAGCAAGGAACCAAATCAATCAAACATAGAGCAAAGAAAGCTGATAGAGGTTTTAGGTTTTAGCAAGTTTCATTTCCAACCATGCTGAAATAAGAGTAGAATTTTGATTTAAAAGGCTTTTACTGAAGACACTGAAGCAAAAAACCCTGGGACTTATTGGTGAACATTAAAGGTCTCATACTCTCCTCATCACAAAAAAAAAAAGTAGACATCTTTGCTAGCAGGAAGGATCAAAGAGGCTGGTAGAACCCAGATGTGCCCATTTACCTCCTTTCTTCCACTATGTCAAGGTATACTTTCACCAAACCTGCATGTGAGCCTGCCAATGTCCTGGTCTACAGCCAGCCCTCAAAATGTCCTCCCTTAGATGCAGCTGCCCTTTGCTCTCCATCTTCCACACCACACACATTGTCCATGTGTATTTAAATAGTATAAAATTATTTAAATTCCTACATCTGTCTCCCCACAACTTTCCATGTATTAATTGTTAAAGGGGAAACGGCTTTGCTATTTGTTAGATGTAAGAATTTACCAGCAGCCAGTGGAGCAGGTTCTTATGCAAACATCCTGATGGAACAAAACCAAGCATGAAGCAGCAACAGAGAGAATATATTTGTCCTCAAGCAGCAATCTCCTATAAGAGTCCAGGCAAAGCCAGGAAACAACAAAATGAGCAAGATTTAATTTTTTTTGTCCATAACTATAATAAAGGTGAGGAATTTGAAAGTGCTTTGCTTAGAAGATTTTCTTTCTCCCCATTTCTTCTACCTCATATCAGTGCCTTATGCTCCCTGCCACCCAACATCAAAAGCAACTCTAGAAAAAACAGCTCCTTAATTTGTCTGCTGTGCTTGTCTCTGATTAAAGGGTGAACTTTAATGTAAACAGCATTTCATCCAATACCAGGAACTCATACAAAATGGTAGGATGCAAGGTGGACTTTTGATACTTCCAGAAGCTACTGGAGGCTCGAGCCATGCATGTAGTGACCACAATTTAGCACCATCTGTGCTTGTACCAGTTTCATAATCTTAAAAGATGCACTGTATTTGCGTGGCTCCCTCAGCAGAAGAACTGCAGCATATCCTGTCAGAACAGCAGCTGAAGATCCAAAAGTCTGATGCAAGATTGCTTAATAATTGCATAACTCTCTTGAAAATTCACTTTGAAATCATACCTAAATTCTTTAGAGATAGGGGCTTGTCTGTTTGTGTAAAGACACATGTTGAACTACTGTATTTTCAATCCAGGAAAAGTAATTTTGGTAAAGCTGACATAACTCAGCTTAAAAATACATTTCTTCACACTTGATTTATCCAGCCTAGAGAGTCCTAAAGTCAGGATTGTCTAGAATGTAAACAGCTCCATAATCTCAATCCTTCTTCTAGAGACCTAATTCAGATCTACCACACCTTTATGAATGGAGAGGAAAGAAGGGTCCAAATGTGAGAGCACCACTGACTCACAAACTGGTGCTGATATTCCCTGCTCTGTTTTCCAATTCCTTTTGCAATAATTCCTATTTCTACTTGTGAAGTTTTGATGTGTTGCCATCTCTTGTGCATCATTTAAGATTTCTCTACACTGAATTGGATCAAACATTAATCACCACAGTGTGCAAGCTCTTTCCTGTACCACATGTGAGTATGTTGTGCTGCTTGCACCCATACTGGATTTCACTGATGCCCTCTCTTCTCCAGCTGAGCTAACCAACGCATCTTTTCTGTTTTATCTTCCAATCAACGGATCATTCTCTTACTTCATGGGAATTTAATATCTTTGAGAGCCTTTAATGAGAGACTTCCCTTACATACAGTTGCAGAGACCATCAGGGAATTACACTGATTTCTGAAGCATATCTTCTCTTTACAACTGCTGTGTTGGCAATCTCCATATGGCCTTTAAATTCATATAAATTAAGGGCCACATATCCATAATTTTCAATCTTTACAACAGCTCCTATTCAATTCATCTGAAATACTGCTTTGTGATTTACCTGGAAGCTATTTTTTTATTTCATTTTATTATTTTTTTAACAAGGATGTCATGAGCCTCTTGAAGTCACAAGGTAACAAAGTGGCTTTAAACAGCTGGTGGCACACTAAATTGTTTGGCTACTTCTTCATGTGCTGGTAATAATGCCCTGTTAATTTTTCTTAATGGATCCACACCTTCACCTATCAGCTATTCAGATTGAAACTGATTCTCCCTGTAAAGGAAAATTAGTTGGGCCTAGTGACTTCTAGAATGTTGTTAAAAATTATAAAGAATTTTTATTCTTTATAAAGAAAATTCTGCACAGAACAGCTAAATTTATATTATTTATGTAGATCTTTTTACAAAAACATACATACCTAAACACAAGTTTCATAAAAGCACAGAACTGGTGGAGAGTCTTTTACTGAGATAAAAACTAATAAATTAAATATGGCAAAGACACAAGCTAGCATTATTATCTTTAAAATGCGCTTTTTGTTCTTTGAGCTCATATAAAAGACAATCAGAAACACTTTCTGATGCCAAACAAACAGAATTCTACAAGTAGTTTTCTATCGGTGATATTTTTGCCCAGTGTCCAGGAGGAATAATGAGGAGGACTCCATCTTATCAGAAGGCTAATCAATTACTTTTTTATACTATATTAAATTATATTACATTACATCTAAACTGAACCTGCCAAGCACTCAACTCCAACTGCACAGCATCTCCTGACTGTCAGCCAACAGTCCCCACACACACACACCTGGATTCCACTGGTCAGTGAGTCAAAACACTCACACCAGAATCCAAATACCAATTCCCTTCAGGTAAACACTCTTCCACAAGGCATTCCACTTGTGAACCAACACAGGTACAGCAAATGACATAAGAATTATTTTTCCTTTTCCTGAAGTTCAGAGAATATGAATCCCAGAAATTTCTTGGGCAGTTGCGCCTTGCTTTTCTCTGTGAAGAGAAATGTGGTGACAGTTTCCCCCCCCCAAAAAGCCAGCAAATATTAACTTGTCTCTGTAGCCAGCCCTACCAGAGTCTGTCCTTCCCTGAGGCAGGACTGACATGGAGTAAGTCCCTCAGGGGCACAAAGAAGGAGCGACCAGGGGCCCAGGTTTCCCTCTGTGAGCAGGTGGGTGAGGACAGGCAGGTGCTGGGTTTTATTCCACCAAAAGAGTCAGCCACTGGGATGGTCAGAGAGACCCAAATGTGAGACTGGGATAGGCCAGGGACAAACTGCCACACGTGCACAGCAAAAGAAAATGGCACAAAGTCACACTAAGGAGGGTGCCTTGGTGGCAGCACAGCTTCTGAAGGCTTTTACTGCTCTGCTAACACTTGATAGCACCTTGCAGCTTGTACTGACTCAGAGCTGCATCAGATTCCAAACCCAGCCTTCCCTGTGCAAGAAACACATTCACAGACCTACGTCTGTTTAATGAGTATTAATTTGTTCATGAAGCTGACAGGTCAATTTCCTCTTCAATCTACATTATATTGCATGTTCCTTTTGTTGGTTTCTGGGGAAAAAAGCAGCAGCAGCCCTAATTTAAAACAAACAAAAAAACCTCACAATGAGATTGATAAGAAAGAAACTTGCTTCTCATCAGTAATTGCTTCCCCCTGGGCTTGACAATGTTTACAAATGAAAACTTTTCCTTCATATATGGCCTGACCATGAATTATAGCTGGTGCTACTGATCCACACTCCTCCCTGCACACAAGGCTTGCTATCTCAATTTTGTACTGTAATTAACTATTTTCTGATGGCACATTATTTATTATTTGTCACCTTCATCTCTCCTGGTGTTTATACATCTCCACATATTAGCAGGCAATTCAAAAACTGTTATTAACAATATTAATATCCTAAGAGCTTGTTTCATGTGAGTGAAATGTGGGGGACTGGACTGCAAGGAATAAGGGGTGGGGTTTTTTGTAGGTGCTTGTTTTTTAATTTGTGCATTTTTACCACCTTGAAGTCTTTGTTCACAAAGATCTTAAGCAGTCAAGGAGGAAATATAAAAAAGTCACGAGTGAAATTTATAACTAATCTCATTTGACCATTAAAAAACTACCTAAGAATGAAGAAAAGAAAAAAGAGAAAAATAGGTATAACTTTATTTTACTTATTTATTAAATTTTTACTCTGGTAAAAAAAAATCAAAATAGGCCACATCTTTCCTCCCAAGACCAGCTTCAAAGATAAGTAGGCCCTGTTGCACTAGAAGGAAAATCAAGATCAAACAAAAGAAGAACACCACATTTCAGGTATTCAAACCTAACTTTCCACATGATTCTTCAAAACTCAGGGTTGGGTTTTTTTTCCTGACTCTTCCATATTCTCATTGATACCATTCTCATTCTCATTTATACCAAGAGACAAAGGAATTCACTCACACACTCAACTCACTGTGCTTCAGAGCTGGTAATTAAAAACCTTTCAATTACAACC
The DNA here is from genome assembly GCA_024865655.1 of Emberiza elegans. Taxonomy (NCBI): domain Eukaryota; kingdom Metazoa; phylum Chordata; class Aves; order Passeriformes; family Fringillidae; genus Emberiza; species Emberiza elegans. The sequence goes on along the minus strand of JALJVW010002597.1, from coordinate 16,704,659 downwards.
CTAGCTTGCGACACTTGCCAACATTAAGCCAGTCAGCTTCCCATTTTGCATCTTCATCCTTATTTCCCACAATCTCCTGCGGGCCACAGTTAACACTCCCCTTCTCCCTTCCCTCTTCCCCCAAAGAGCACTGAGGCCAAGAGGGACTGTCTGCACCTTTATGAGCTTGGGAGCCAAGGATCAGGCAAGCCTCTAGCCCTTTTCAGGCAGGAAGGACACCAGAGCTCAGAGCCTGGGAAGAGTGGGAAAAACACAGAAGGAATCAGTGAGAGACATTGGAACAGGAAGAGCAGGCCGAGCTGAGTTGGGATCCATTATTTTTAGAGTTTTGCTTACAGTATCATTGATAAGTAAAAGCATCTGCTAAAAGGAAATAGTGTACAACCAGGATGTTTTTTACAGAGAAGATGATCCCAGAGGCCCCCCATGTGCTGCATGGTGCTCACAGCCCTGGGGCAGCAGGGGCTGACTGGGAGAACTCCCAGTCCCCACAAGCTCTTGGCAAGAGACAGACCAAGCCTCAAGCTAGGTTCTGAGGTGGCTTCAGATGTGAATGAGGGAACAAAGCAGCAGCTGTTCTTCCCCAAAATTATTTGCTGACATAAAAAACCAAGTTTAAAATGACAGAAGAGGCTCCCCATGCAAAGCACCTGTAACCATCAATAAGTATTTTCTTTTATTATAAACAATACCACTTGAAATTATGTGCACAATGTAGTAATGAGAAACAAATTGCATGCTGCATAACTATTAGTGCACACTAACAGTCACATTTGATTGCTAAAGCTTTTGTTATCCAAAAAGTCAGAGCTTTTCCCATTTTGCTAACCCATGAGAAAAAGGAATTGCCTTGGCAATGGTAACTTACTTGGGGTTGAAGTGCATCCAAAAGCCAGGATCTGCAAACCTCTCATTTCTCACTTACTGTTAATTTAACCCTAATCTTTTTGTTTTTAAAGACTTGATTCAGGCCCTCTGATACATGCTGAACTAGAAATATATTGAAAATTGTGATTTTGCAAAGAACATTTTATAGACATCCCATATCACAGCAAATTTCATCAGCTTCTTTTAAAATGCATAAATTAAAATATGCATTTTGTGTCCAATATTTAAATCAAAGTAGTTCATGTAGTGCAATGTAGTTAAGACACTAATTAGCTTCTCTGACAAATGGTGACTTTTCAGCAATTCAAGGTATTGAAAATATTTTCATTTATTCTCTACTCTTACTACTTTATTTTTCAGACATAAAGCTATGTATATTTATGTCTGTTTTCCCCCCTGAACAGAAGAAATAAATTAACAGCATCAGGAAAATGGGATTTTACAATGAGTTAGCATTTATCACACCAAACCACTAAGACGCCTTGCTCAGCTGGAACTGTGCACATTCCCAGATGGTGTATTGGATTATAATTTCACAAAATTAGTTTACTCTCTCAACAGTTTCTCTTGCAATTTCCTCTGAAAAGTCATCTAAATACTTCCACAGTCTCTATTCCTACTCCCTGTGGAGTCTCCCAAATCTTTTCTGTATGGCATTATTTTATTTTGCTATCATGGAATATGATATGTAGGAATTATGCTACTGAGATTCTCCTATGGCATTCTTTTCATTCTTTCATTATAATATTTAAGTTATTTACAAGTTGGCTTTTTAATTATTTTTTTATCCAATTCCTTTCGCCCAGCTCACATTCACTGTACCTGATATCTTTAATAATTAAACTATGACTTGACATGTCCATGAAGGACAATGAAAAGTAAAAATTTATCTGTGTTGGCTTCTAGGTGATAGGAGAGCTGCACAAACCCTACAAAGACACAGAATTTCTGCTGTGTGGTAGGAGCAATTTGTTGGCCTAGAGCCTGGGGCCAGGAGGCAACCCTGGACTTGTTGGATATTGGCGCTGAGTGCCAGCCCCAGGAGCCGCCTCTCCTGCTGCAGAGATGGGGAATGGTGGCAGATCCACTTTGCTTTCACAGCAGACACTGCCCAAACCATCTGGTGTGCTTGTGGCTGGGGTCTGAAGAGGAGGCAAGAATGAGGCCAGATATGGCTTGTGTTTATTACCTGCAGTCACACGAGGAACCCGACACCAACTGGGTTAATGACCTATTAGGAATGGAGGTACCAACTTCAGGAACCTTCCTGAAACAGAAATTTCTCCTTAGAGACATCACCTGCAACAGTCTCCACCTGAAGGTCATGAGGCAGAGAGAAACAGGCTGATGTGAACTATTTTAGAGGTTAAACAGAACATTTTCCTCACCTAATCTGGGCTCGCCCCAACCTTAATTCTATGATTCTATATTAAGTATATCAAGAAAAGAAACAGGTTTACAGCTAAATTAGTAGGTTACATTGCTCAGAGAGCATAACCCAATCTTAAAAATGGGTTTTATTCAGCCTTTGGGCTTGTCAGTGGCATTATATAGTCCAACAACCATGGACTGACATTAGTCTCCCTTTGTTCCCAAATGAAGATTTATCATTGATATATTGATTTTGTTTCTATAAAGGGAAGGAAGCTCATGTGTAATTTTTTGTGGTGAGACATTACAGCTCTCATTAATTTAACATCTCCTGTTAAACTGGAACGTGGCTTAGTTTGCTAAAATATTTGCATATTCTAGAAGTTCAAAAATTCATTGTTTGCTGTGCACATACATTCAATGTACCTCAAACAGCAGTGGACCAAGCTCACACAATTATCATAACAGTTACAGTATTGCAGTGACACCTTTGCAGACCTCCAAAAGAAGCCCATTTTTTTTGTGGTTTGTGTAGATGCTGAAACAAAACACAATTTCTGATAAGCATCACTCTTGCTCCCAAAGATAAGTAATGAAACCCAGCCATAAACTCTCAAAGCAATTCTGCTAAGTGAATGCCAGCAAATTTGATATCAAGCTAAGCCTCTTATTTGGTTATAATCACTGTGTGGATGCATATTCCAGCCACACAGGGCATGTGCAAGTTGCTCAGTCAAACATCATTTCTGGTTAATGACAGAACATCTCATGCATAAGACATAAAAGTTTATTTGGCCTTGACACTCCACCTTGTGCAAAGTCTCAAATAGTTCAGCATGCACAGTGTATTAAAGAAAAAAAAATTCAGGAATTTACAGTCTTAACAAACATGAAGCAGTAACCAATCATTACTGTTCCATTGTAATCTCTGCTGTCCACAACGTCACTTCCTGAACATGGAAATGAGAAAATAAGGTATAAAATTGTATAAAAAATATATATAAAATTATGATATATCATTAATTATACAAAAATATAATTAATAGACGTAGTCAATCTTACAAAATCCTACACACAGTGAAGCTATTTAAGCTGTCATTGGAACTGACACACTGATCAAAGTACCTGTAAAGCAACTAGTGGAGCTGTGCTATTTCCTTCTGCCTTACTGGAGCTCTGGTGACTAATCTGTAAAACTATTCATGCATTTCTCCATCATTTACTCTTTTCAACAACATACTCTCTTTACTTAATGCAACAGGTTAATCTTCACAAAAGGTGTACTGAAGAAAATAATTTAAAACTGTTTCAAATTTCACAAATTTGGTGTTTAACAAAAATATGCAAATCCATAAATCAGGAAATGGATACATTTACTTTTTAGTTTACAAGAGTAGTTCTTTAGGATTTTTTATTTTCCTCGTGCATGTTTTTGGATGACAGATTTTACTGGCAATGGTTCAGACCATGAAGGCTGCATATTGGAGCTAGCATGCATAAATGCATTTATACTCCTGTGCATAGAAGATCCATATATACGTATGTGCCTATTTACACACACATATGCACACATTGCTATATACACAAATAACCTTTCAGAGACCAAATGCACTAGAGCATTTAAGCAAAGCACGAGAGGAAACAGGGTCTACATGAATTGGTACATCTGAAGATCAGCCACTGGCCAGGCAAAGAAATGCTTTTACTCTGGCAGTTTGTGAACATATGCTCTAGATGTGAGTCATATGTCAGACTACATCACACATTTATAAAATAACATGTCATTTACAAATTACAGACATTTCACATCTAAGTATTTCTGGAACATGACTGAATCCAGACCTTTAGCACTACACGAAAGTTCATTGCAGAGACAATTTAACAGAGCAGAAGATGTCTTTCCTAAGATACCATTCCAAATTATCTTGGGTTATTTTCTAAATGGACAGAAGAATATTGCTCATGTTTCAAATGAATTTCCTGTCAAGACCAAGAAGTGAGAAGGACAAACAGGCTGTGGTTATTTAGTCATCTCAGATGGCTAAAGACATGGCTTTTCCCCAGCAGCTCAAGCCCCACCTGCCACTCTGGAGATGTGTATCTGTGCTGGTTTTGGATGAGATAGAATTAATTTCTTTCAGAGTAACTGGTAAGGGGCTGTGTTTTGGATTTGAGCTAAAGAACAGGGATGTTTTAGTTAATACTGAGCACTGTTTACACGGAGCTAAGGACTTTTCTGCTTCTCAACCCACCCCACCAGTAAGTGGGCTGGGGGTGCACAAGAAGTGGGGCGATGACACAGCTGACCCAAGGAACATTCCATACCACACAGCTCACACTCACTATATAAAGCTGGGGGAAGAAGGGGGGACGTTCAGAGTGACGGTGTGTGTCCTCCCAAGTCACTGAACACCTGCCTGCCCACGGGAAGCAATGCATGTATTCCTTATTTTTAAAATTGCTTTTGTGCACAATTTCTGCTTTCCCTATTAAACTTTTTTTCATCTCAACCCATGAGTTTTCTCACTTTTTCTTTTCCAATTCTCTCCTTGATCCTGGTGGTGGGGAGTGAGTGAGTGAGTGCCTTAGGCTTGGCTGCTGGCTGAGGCTAAACCATGAAAACAGCAGAGCCAATTGGGAAGATTTATTTTTCAAACACAGAGGAAACAGGAGTATTCAATTTTGACATAACTGGAGTTTCCTGTGCAGCCAAAGATCTTTCAAATGCCTCAAAGTACTCCATAACCTGGAGGCAGGACTTAGAGCTGGGGCTTCAAAGACCAAACCATACACCCCTGCCGTGCTTGATTCAGGGACATTGAACCAATCACATCTAGCCCTGCTTCTCTGCCTTTAAACACCCCAGTTTCTCCAGTGGTAGGCCCAACCTCACACCCTGAAGAAACATTAGGTTTTAATATAGGTGTGGGGGTGGAATTGTTAATGGTAAGGAGTTTCAGTATCTAAAGAGAAAGAAATTCCTACCCAGTCTATAAACTTCAGGCCCAGGATGATGCCACATGCAGCACAGACCACCCTACCAGAGGTGACTTCAATTTTCAGTTCACCCTGAATGGACTAGAGCAAACAGGTACATTCAGACACACAGCTGCAGAAGAAATCCATATCAGCATTTTGATGTTCATCAAAGTAATGAGTTACGAGAGTTGAGGGTTCAGAGAAAGACATTTCCTGGTATTATCTACCTTTAACCATTGAACCTTAAACAGCAGTTTATCAGAAAGCTGATTCTCACAAACTTTGGCTACCCACAGATAGCAAGAACACTTTTTCTCTCCCTATTTCTCTCAAATAGTACTCTTTCTTTTCCCCTACAGCTCTTCCCAAGCCCCCACCCACCACCTCAATACACACAAATTTTGTATTCCTCTCTGTACATTTCTTTCTGATAGGAAATATTTGATTACATCTTCTTTCATGTTCAAAGTTTTCTTTAAATTCTACCTGGATTTTTTTGCCTCTTTATTCTTGAAGTTTCCATTTCTGTGAATCATTAATTCAGAGGTGCATGAACAATCTTACTTGATAGACTGTATATTATGTTACCTCTCACTTTCCTCTGTTATCTTACATGTTGTCAAATCAGACTTCAAATTATGTCACAGCTACTCTTTCTGAATGGTTAATTTTTCAGTGAGAGTTACACAGATGGGCAATTATTTTAAGGCTTGAATACCTGCCAACAATTGTAGTGGCATGAAGCTGATCTCCAAAGCCCAAACAACCACAGAGAACAACAAAAAACAGAAGACAACTCTGAATGTAAACTATGCCAATTTTTATGGGTGGCAAAGTTTAAAGAACAATTTTCCACACCATTAAAAAAGCTTTCAATCACTACAATAATCTACTTCTGTATATACAAACATCCAAAACTACACATTTTAAATCCCAAATAATAACTAGAGAGAACAAAATCAACTAATAGAATAACAATGTTTCATTTCTTTGCATATTTTAAAATAGCATAACTACTCAGGAGAGAAGTGGGGTAACCATCCTTTGAGCTTCATGTATTTATTTATAAAAATGAATAAAATATAAGCACCGCTCTTGAAAGAGAAACATTACCTAAAGAAGTGGGTCATTTTCCATTTCTTCTAGCCTGACAGCAGAATGGCCAGTGACTAACAAATCCTCTTTTAGCTATCTGTTATTTATCCACTGAAACTGGGACAAGAAATATAGAGTCCCTCAAACAAGCTTCTGGAAAACTGTCTCTGCATTGTGGCTGTCTCCTGCTGCTCGCATACACTGATTCTGCATCCTGACACTGCTTCTGCTGATGTTGTCCCACTTACAGAATAGCCAGGCACACCTGAGATCAAAAGAAATCACCAAAAATACTTCTACATTCACCATGAACAATAACACAAACATAACAGTACACAGAAAAGAGTTTATCTAAATATTCAAAGTCATACAGCACCCAGCCAAGTCTGGCACTTACCTAAAACATCTGCTGCCTTCCTTTATCTCCTCCTAAAAGCCCTCCAAAGTTTTTATCAATTTTCCAAAACTCTGAAACAAACCACCAGAGGCTCTCAAAAATGTACATTGAGAATTATGACTACTTCTTCTTCTTCTTCTTTTCAACAGGATGAAACAAAACCAGTGATAATAAGGATTAAACAAGACGGCCACCTAAAGCAGACTTTCAACAGACAGCATTGCCATGAAGCAGCCCATGTTTCAAGGTATATTTCATGGAGAAATCTTTGATATCCTGAAGAGATATAATTTACAGAGAGATGTAAATATTTGGTTCCAAATCTATAAATGATTAAAGAAGTTAAAAACTAAATACATGAGCCAGTCTTGTCTGAAAAGAAAATTCAGAAACTGTTGCAAGCACTTCTTTGATGACATCAACTTTGTTAAGCATGGTACAGACTTCTCTCAACAGTGAGCAATGGAACAGGTGATGTTTCATAAGCAAACTCAGAAAAGGCTGGGTGCAGAACGACAAATTTCTAGAGGAGTGCTCATTCCACCAGGACTCTGTTCAGTACTTTAGTAGACAATACTAGCAAGTGCCATCCCCATGCAATATATATCATTAGAATAAAAGGGAGAAAGAGCTCAGGCAAACTGTAAGAACAAACCCTGCTATTATTTGGGTATTTCCCTGATTTTATAGTATTTTTTTTTTCCATTAGAGGTTTTTACATACATGATTCTCTTTCCTTTTCTCCATTTCTTTCCTACAAATTTAGGGAATTGTCATGTTTGTAGAATGCCTGTTACAGAATTTTGAGGAAATCCTGGCATTGATTTCAGATGTATGAAATTGTGTGTTTATATATGAACACATGACCAGGCCGTGAGAGCAATAAAGATCCCTCTTGACATGAGTGTCCCACTAACCAATTATGGTCCGTGAGTAAATAAGGATTGAGAAAATGAAGGGAACACACCAGAACATGTTAGTCATTTATAATTAGCAAGGCCAACAATAGACTTCCAGTGCTGAATTTTAAAATTTCATTTCAATAAATTAATTATGCTGTTGAAACAGAGCTGACTTCATAAACCACATACAGTTCTGATTCCAGAGCATGCAGTAATTAAAGATATAGTCAGTAGCTGCTGCAGAGACTTTCTATTTTCAAGAGGAGTGAAGTTAATTAACTTTTGGCTTTCCACAAACATTAAAACAAGAAGCAGCCTTGTAGACTGTGGTGATTTGGCCAGAACTGGTTTACTAAAAGCAGCTTATCTATTGACCATCACATGCACTACCACATGCACTACCACTACCACATGTTCAACTCTTCACAGAGAAAGGACTGACTGTTCCTCTTGCTCATGGCTACTTCACCCAAAACAGTCCCCAGACCTGACTGGAGGTATTAACGGTGGTAATCCATCAGCCAAAGGGAGGGAATACTGCACATCTCACTGAACCATGGGCTCAGGGAATGACTTTACATAGCAGACAACAAAACAAGCAGTAGTTAGCATAGAGACAGGGAGCACGAGAAAAAGCAGTGTACTACAGGGGAAATCAGGCACATGATGAACTAAAAAAATTTCATCAGGAATTAATATGAACTCTTCTATTGCTCTAATTCAAATCAGTGCTCTCTGAGCAGAAAACCTACATGATTGTGCTGGCCTTGCAACTAGGTGACTGCTAATTACTACCTGGACTGAGAAAGATGCTCCAATGTTTTAATACTTGAAAGAGAACTGGGTTGGCAACCTCTGTATAATTAGTTTCCTAACAAGAAAAAGGATTTCAGATGTAGGATGCCTGTAGGAGGAGGGAGAGAGGAGAGCTCCATATTTATAAATATATTTTTGTTCATTTTTTTCACTCTGATGACCTCCCCTTTGTTTTCCTGCACTGTAAGGGATGAGTTCTCATTAATGGCATAATGCATATTATTAGCACATTCATTAGTGCTGTTTTTCTTAAGTCAAACTATCCTATCTTTTGACTTTCACATTTCTATCAGAGAGACTCACGATATTTAAATACATATATAAATTGCCCCTACAGCATTCCTTTAAAAGAAAACTGCTACTACAGCTGACCAAAAAAACTGTAATTAAAACAATTTTCAATGACAGTATTTCTTTGAAGGAACTGTGTTTTTGCAAGTATTAACTAATTTAAAATAACACCTGGAGTGTTTTTACTTAAATCAAAATATTTTATTTCACAACAACATCTGCTGTAAAACAGATTTACTTCATTCACCCATGAGTGCTCCCCATATTCATTCATACCATCACTGACAGTAGATTTACACTGATAGCCCAGAATGGCAAGGCACCACAGTCACTTGATTCAGTATTACAATTGAACCAAGGATGTCATTAACTACTAATACTGTCATGCCACTAATAATCCAAAAACTGAGTAGAAGTCAAAATTAAGTTGGTGCAGAAGAAAAAATAATATTTTCTTAAGTTAAATCTTACATATTATTTTATCTCCATTTTACAGTAGGCTTTGGAAATATTTCAGTTTTGTAAACATGAGCTTAATGTAAAGTGCTTTCTCCCTCTCCTCTCCTGCTTCAGCTTCTGTTATTCACCAGAGCCAAACCCTCCGTGTCTCCACCAGGAGCTTTTCCCATCTCACATAGGTCTGTCTACCCCTGTAGAAAACCCAAAACACCAGTCCCACAGCAACTGTTTCCTCTCTCTCTCTCAAGACAAGGACCTGTATTAGAGAATTATTATCTCCTTCTATGGTACAGATGCACAAGGCAAGTGTGGAAGTAACTTCAGTCCTTCCTTCTTGCGATTCTCCAACACAACAGCAAAAATATTTTACCACATAGTTTCAGTGACTAATATCATGAAGCCATGAAAGCCCTCTTGGACTTGCTGGAGAGGGAAGAATAAGCTATGATAATATTTTATAGGAAAATTTCTATAAGCATCTCTGGTCTACTGGCCATTTTGGTGTTATTCAAACCTCAGAAATCTTCTGAGGCTTCACAATCTCTAATTTCACGTGTTGTTACATTACTAGCACTGAAGAAAAATGAATGTTAATTTAAAAAAATACAAAAAAAAAAGAGAAGAAAATTAAAATCCACAGGAAAAAAACTCAAATAAGAAGAAAAAGCCTAATTTCATTCAGATATATTTCAGTACTGTTATTAATTCCATGCAGCCTGAAACATCTAAAATAATCACAGGACAACAAAACCTGAAAGACAAGGTGAAGAACTGCTTGCTTACTAACATTTTGCTGTCCCTGTTTTACCTCCCTTGGTGGCAAGAAGCCTTTAACCTACTTTTCTGAGATTTGACTGGAAAAGAATTTTCTACCAAACCCCAGCACCTGGAAAATCAAAGAGAAAAATTTAGACCTGGGTTCCATATCTGTACTGATTGTCAGTGGTCTTAGACACAGAAAAGAGATAATTCTAAACTCTTTGGTCTGAGAAAGCTACCATTGGAGCGTGTCTTCATACAGAGAGTTTATGAGACTTTACTGTAAGCTTTGGCAAGTTTTTCCCATATAACTTTATGCAGGCTCATCCATCACATGCAAGTTTTTAATTAATGACACCACAACATTTATAAAGGATATAAAATCCATTTCATTTTCCATCTTTCCTGACAAAAGTTCTTTTCTAATTTCAAAGTTCTTCATTCACTGATCAGGGACTATATTGCCATTAGCTAAGTTTCATGTAAGTGCAGACAGATCAGAGACACAGGTATCTCATCATTAACCATTACTGTCTGAAGTTCCCATCAATGTAAATTCCTTCTCCAGGCCAGTTACTGCCAAAAAGGAAGTCATACTCACCTGCAACAACGAATGAAAGAGGGAATGCATAAAGACACTGGAAAGCTAAAGTGCATATATTAAAAAACAGCATTTCTTTTCATTTCTAGGAACGTAACACTTCTTTCTAACACTGTCTAAAAGGGGAGGGTTTAGGCTACTTGTATTTTATATGAAAATTATTCCATGAAAATGTGATCCTGTAAGCTAAAATTCTAATTTATATGGCACAAGACTTTAAATGCCTATCTACATTTAAAGCCATGTTCATTTAATAGCCAGTCAGCCCACTCCACCTTTAGCTCTCTCTAGAGGCCAAAATGGATTCCCATTAGTAATTCTCAGCCTTGGAGAAAGCTCTGACCTGTGCACATAGTTTATCAAGGTCTTCTTTCTCAGCAACAGCTACAGATGGGGGCAATCCTCAAGAGCCTTGCCCCTGCTGTTTTCTTCTGATGAAGCAACCTTTTGCATCTCCTCTGGTTTTTATTAACCAAAATGCAGCTCTCATCAATAATCACAAGAAAGAGACATCTAACTTTCCTTTTAGTGTTTGAGTTTTTTCCCCCCAAACACAAGGTTAGATATGAGAACTGAATCCATTAAGGTTTAATGGTGAAAATGGCAACACTGGGTAATCTGTCTCTGTAAAAGTTAGTGAAATATAAGAAAAAAGAGCTGAGAAAATTCTTGGCATCAGTGGAAGAGTAGGCTCATTACACAGAGGCCTTCCACAATCTTTTAAATGTAATCTTAACCATGAATAATACACATATTCCACATCACCACCATCGTCACTTACTCACATGAAGGACAAAGTTTCATACACAGTTTTGATCCAGAGTCAGCCCAACATAACATTGATGGTGCTACTCTGATTATATTTTTATTATGTAAATTAAGGGGGCAAATTTTGCCTTAAAGAAGTACTAGATATGATGCTATTTCTGTAATACCTATGGTCTCTTTGTGGCATGTCTTTGCTTCCTTTTTTATCTCCTTAAAAGCACAGCAAACATTCCTTCTCATAGAGTAGAATTTGGAAAGGTTTCCTTTTTATAGGCATAGAACTGTGTCCTATAAATATTGTTTCTATTACATCTACATGATCTAAGATAATGGCTGTAATAGAAAAGACAATGAAAAATAATGAATGAGCTCATTTGAAATACAGGAGGCTTTGTCTTACTGGTAATAGCCAGAGGATGCCATAAAATAAAATAATCTCTTAAAAATGCCAGTCCACAAAAGTAGTCGATAGACATAATGATAAGCACTTGCTAATCAATAGTGATAAGTCAGTGTGACTTAGCTGACGGATATTTCTTCAACAACAGTTTTTCTAATAACTCACTAGCATAAACATATCAGGCCAATGTTTTAGTAAGAAAGCCCTGTAGATCACAGGGCAGCAGGATGAAGACAGTGCCATACCACCCCCCTTACCAATCACCCCAATCTGCTCTAAATTTTGCCCTCCCCAGGGACACTGCTGACTACCAAAGCCTTATTTTTACACGAGGGAAAAGGACATAAAGAGTATCAACACTCCTCGTCAAAAGCCAATGAAAGATGCAGCACTGGGACATGCTTTGAGAGAATGCAGAAAAACATCAGCTACTGGGTAAAAGGAACTTCTGAGTAACCACAGCTTTGATATCTCTAATAAAGAGGTAAATAATAAATAAGGAAAACTTATCTCCTAGACATTTGCTTCAATTGAATTGAACTGAAATGGCACACATTGCTGTTGATCGTTTTTTTCAAGGGTGGTCATATACTTTCACAGCAGAAACCTTACCTGTGTGTGGGCAGACATAAGCAATAAAAAAACTTCTATAACAGGCTGCAAGACTAAGTCTTACCTTTGACAAATGTAGTTGTTCCTTACTCCTATCCATTTCCACATGGTGATGTAGGGGGTCCTGGCCCCATCACTGTGGCCAGGCCACCTGTCTCTTTGGACTCACCTTGGTTTCTCCTGTTATCTCTCCACTCAGACACATGCTCTTTGGCCACCAAGGTGCTCTCTGGCCTACTCATCCCTCTCTATAGCCTTGAAATTTTGCTTCCCAGTTTGCCAAGGATAGCAAGGTCCACTGCCTATTTGGTAAATTTTCAAATCTGCACTTTCCTGTGCACATCAAGGAGCAGCATTTCACTTTCCAGAGCTTTGTTATTGTTGTGTAGCACTGCACTCTCTGAATGATGGGATGGGCCACAAGTATCTACAGCTGTTCTCCTTCTCCCAGGCTCACTTCAAGTAATATTTTTATTTCCTTTATTTCTTTTATCTCATCTTTTAAGTGAATTCTAAACTTCAAACCTAAAAAAGCCATTTTAAAGGCCACTCCATTTAAAGTCTCCAATTAAACTGAAGGCATTGGGACCAACTGCAGGCAGGGATTTCAGCTTGTTGCTGCTGATTTAAGATACTTATTTCTGTCACAAAACCCAGCAAGTATTAACACATGCATAACTTCACTGTTGAAACAGAGAATACTTGTGATTTCTCAGACACCTGATAAGTTAGGAAGGAATTTACTGGGGTGTTGATTTTTAAAAAGTGAATCAGTCATCTATTCACAACCTGAGCATTTGGAACAAACAAGGACACAGGTTGTAGATATAGAAGGCACCACCTATTCTCCAAAATAATGGCCATGGTCAACCCTTCTGACGTGGCCAAGCCTTCAGTACTGATAGAGAAGCCTGTCTGTGCAATACAGCCATGAAGGAGACAGTTCTTTCACAGCTTTATGAGCCACATCAGCATCCCTGCCTTCTTTGGCAAGAAACACTTATCCAATTTGCCTTTCCCCCCTAAAGCAACAGCACAAAATAAGCACATGAAGCCCTTTCAAATAAAATAAAGTCACTTAAAGTGCACCTGCCTCTCTGGAAATGTTGAAAGAACAAATCACATTAGTGAGGGTATCAGTTGCCTGAAGCAAGATTACTTAGCAAAACTGAGAGCCATGTGAGATGCATTGTGCATCTTAAACAGCCCTGGGGACCAGCAGCCATGGCACTGACACAGCACCTGACAGAAACCAGCACCTGGAGCTCAGGTGGGGTTTCTCAGCACTCTCTCAAAGTGTTGGAGGTTTGAGGAAGATGGAGATTTAGGCTCACACTGCAGCATCTGGCCCCTAAGGTGTTACTCAAAGTTTTCAAGTGCTGCAGTAAGAAGCAATTAAGAACCTCTGAAGTAAAAGAAGGACTCTGAACAAGGCTGTCATCCCTCACCTCCTACGCAGCAAGAGGTGTATATTTCTACACCGTCAGAAATGGATCTTAGCATTGATGAGCCTCTGTACTCTGCATCTGGCTGCTCTGGGTACAGGGAATTCAGATTTGTTTGATACTTTAATGGCTTTAACAATGTAGCAACACTTCAGATACTGACCCCACCGTGTAATCTTAACAGAACAGGTGAACCATGGAAATATGAACACTAACACCACCAGAAGTCATTTGCTATTTCATAGCAACCCAATGTTATTGCCACACCCCCATAGATGTCGCACAAAATTAGACACTGAGGAACAGAGACCATGACACAGTATTACCTGGACTCTCAATCCCTGCATGTATGTGTGTGTTGGGTGAAGTAGAGGAAAGTAGGGAATTCTTCAGATGCACTATAAACAACACTTGAGTAACAAGGCAAGGAAGAAAGTAAATTCTGCCAAAACTTAAACAGATGTGTAAAGATAATACCAGTAGAATATTTTAAATGTTATCTTCATATTTTAAGATGTGAAGATCTTCCACATTTTAATACTCCCCCAGTTAACTGAGCAGATGACCCCTTTATCTCACAGCTGACAATTGAAAGTGCTTCATGAATGACAATTTGGAGAAAAAACATGAATTATATCTGAAACACAGTATGCCCCAAATCCAAAAAATATCAGCTGACTTTTCACTGCTGGCAATTATATGTTTTTAAGAGAGTACTAAAATCAGTTCCTATAATTCCTTATTATGAGGGGGAAAACAAAATCAATCAAGAAGTGTTTATTCTTCTGCTTTGCTTGTGGGGGTGAGGGGGAATATTACACAATGGTGTTGACTGGCTTGTAGTCAATTCAATAGAACTTTACTATGGCAACAGTTGCATCACTTCATATCATGCAGTTTCAGAGGAAAAAATTAAACCAGCACCTCCTCCTTTTATTCCAACACTTTGATCATCTTGGAGGTGGACTTAAAAAGAGCTACTTCCCAGATTTCCACATCACTAAGCCTGTGCTTATAAGATTTCTAACTGATTGAGCAGATTTTTCCTATCTACAATTAATCTAGTAAAAGCATTTTGCTCTGAAAGCTCCTTTGTGCTACACAGTACATCCAGTACTTAGGGGGTTAATGCATGAAATGGATCACTGGGTTGAAAATAGAAATCACTGTTAAAAAAATGTGGTACCAGGAGAATTAGGCACAACATAATATTGTAACCACTGAGAATTCTCAACAGTAAAATAAAGCCTTATACTCCCAGCATTTTCATTAGTTTTCCAGTAGTGCTGGACGCAGTGTGAATTACAATGAGCAAGAAAGCAGTGGTTGCTCTCTTTAAAGAACATGCACTGTATAAAGGGAAGTCATTTCTTCAGATCATACTGTGCTGGTTATTGGTTTGTATTTGCTGGTATGCATTTTAGCACATAGAAATTATATTTCTCTCCATTGCAGGGGATTCTAGCCTGAAAAACAATACATGTATAGAAGCTCTCAAATGAATCTCATTGTAAGGTAAATATTTGTTTAGAAGTATAAACAGTGATATAAATCTGTAGAAAGATCACTCTGCACCAAATTTTTTCATTGAGAGGATGTTTTTTCAGTCTGGACAGGATGTGCTGTGTTTTTGTTAAAACTGCAAAAGATAACGTGAGGATGACTAAAAGCCAAAACTGGACAAAAATTGTGGTTAATATAAGCTTCTACTGCAGAATGTTATTTTTTAGCAGTTAGTTATTTATCAGAAGAAAAAAAAGTAAAAAAAAAACCCAACCAAAACAAACAACCAAAAAAAAGCCCTAGGAATAAACTCATTTGGGCAAACAGAGCGTGTATTTTACGCTATTTAATCCTGGTCCAGTCCAAACCAGTACAATATTAAAATACCACCAATTATCTTGGAAAAGAGGCAAACAAGCTTATGTGTGCAAAACAACTAATGTCTCTGAAAACACTACTTACATAGCTCTTTATGAATTAAGCATATGACCTGTATTTAAGGGAAGATTTGAACTGATTCAGGCCTTAGTTTGAACCATCCAAATACTTACCTGGAGAATCTGTAAGTATGGGTCAAAAAAACCCCAAAGATGATGTTGCTCTCTGACCATTTGCTAAGCATAGATCTCTGTTTTCAGCTGCATGATATTATCTAGAAGGCCAAGCTCAGATCAACCTGCACAACCAATGGAAAACTGGAGCTCCTTATTCTTAAGAACCCAACCAGCCTAGATACAACTGTACAGAGCCTGCAATATGCTCTATATCTCAACATGCTCCTCCACTGGGAGGGCTCTGGTATGAATTCAGCGATGTGCCACATGCAGTAGTTTGTAACAAGTAACTTTTCTCAGAGCCTAACTTCATTCAAGTCCCTACAAGGCAGAAAGCCTTCTGAAAAACAACTGCTTACCTCCCAAACAATTACCCACCCTACACAATATGGACATTTCACATCTTTTACATATTGTGAATTTCAATGCCATTCACAGAAACATTGCTGACTGCTAGAGAGAACCTCTGCCCCTGCTCAGAGTTGCCTACAGCAGGCTGCTCAAACCATGCCCCATCAGGTTTTGAGCATCTCCACAGACAGAGATTTTACAAAATATTTTCCAGTATCTGATCCCCCAAAGAGAGAAAAAGCTTTTTCTTTTGTCCAGATGGAACTTTGTGAGGTTTTTATTTCTGCCCACTGCCTCTTGTACTCTTGAATCAGTGGGCATTCCTCCACCATACTCATTCTCTCCAATTAGGCATTTACACACAGTGATAAAATTGCCCCTGAGCCTTCCCATCTCTAGGCTCAACATCATCAGCTCAGTCAGCACGACATTTTTTTGGATTGTTATGTTCAAATTTTAACATTATGTCCTATGTTGTCTCATTATCCACCTTCTTTTGATGTGGCACTGCCTTTCCCTCAGGAAAAGTGAGGAGTTTTTTGTTTGCTTTTTAAGGAATGGATTTAAAAAACTGTATTTTTTTCACTACCTAAAGGGAAAGACTTGTCTTTAAACAACTATGCTAATGACGGAAGACTCTAAATCATGTAATTAACAAGTATTAAAGCTTTTTTTCTTAACAAATAATCTGATATTGTTCTCTTGAGGATTCTTTCTTCTTTTTATCTGCCAAACCTTGCAAAGAGCAAGCTGTTTACAAAGTCATTAAGATTAAATATTTACTGAGGAAAAGTAAATAAAATTCAATAACTAATAATCAGATTTGGTGGTGTTTTCTGCTTTACAGCATGTACCTTTAGATACCAAAATTTTGTTGGACTTCAGTGGCAATGAAAGGCTGGGAATACAATGTGTAGGGCATTTGCTGTATTTTCAGAGGGATAACCAAAGTCATGGAGCCCTTTTCAATTAGGGACAAGCAAGGATGGGTGAGGCAGGGAATGGGCACCATATGATCTATCACCTGACACCATTTACTCCCTTTAAAGGATAGCAAAGGAGAACACCATCAGTTAAATCAATGGCAGCTTCACTTCATGACACAAAAATTATCACATCACCAATAAAGATCCACCACATGATGAAATAAAGATCTGAGGCAGGTCAATCACTGGGTTTACTACAGAAGATCTTTATTTCAAGAGGAAGATTCATATGAATGAACCAATTGCTCCTATGCAGATTGTCTGGGCTGAAGGAGGAGGACATGACCCATCTGTGAGGTTTGTCACACTTCCCAGATGCTGGAAAGCCCTAGGCACTCCCTGCTCTGCTGACAGTACAAAGCCTGGCTTCTGGAGCCTTGGATGCATTCACTGGCATCTCTGGTGCTAAAGGCTGTCCACACCACAACCTCTTCCTGCATTGGGCACTACCAAAGCAGCCTATCACTGTTGAGGAAGCTCAGGCAAATATCGTAACTGGGAGACCTTCATCTTCTTACCAAAGTCAGTAGTGATGGTTTTATGACACTTCTGAATAAGGATTCAGCAACAGGGAGAGACTTAAAACCTTTGTTTTCGTAACAGATCTGGACAAAATCAGCCAAACAACAGCAAAATAAGGACAGAGGAAGTAGCCCCAGCTGACATGCTAATAAAAATTCTCCTTGAGAAGACAGATATCCAGCAAACAAAAGAAAGCAAGCCTGAAGAACTAGCGATCCACTGTATTTTAACCTCAGTTGCTCTCCACACCTCAGAAAAACTACTTTAAGACTTTACCCTAGAACTCTCTGCATGGAAGTAAGACAGTGTCTAAGTACCACAGAACTCCAGTAAACAGGCTAAGAAAGCCTTCCTTGGAAGGCTTTCTACTTCTTTCTTGGAACACCTGAAGACTGCAGAGTACAAACACAAGTGTCACAACTGTCATGTTTCAAATGCATGTTCACATGTTTTAGGGGACAAGTGGAAGGATGAAGGGGCAGCAGAGACAACTTGTGATTAATTGACTGCAATCCTCATTCCCTGTCCCCTGTGCTGCTGCAGGGCAGTGAGGGGAGGTAGAGAACATCAGGAGTGAAGTTGAGCCTGGGAAGAAGGTAAGGGTGGCAGTAAGATGTTTTTAAGAATTAGTTTTCTTTTTAATTACCCTTCTCTGATTTAATCGGTAATAAACCGATTTCCCCAAGTGATGTCTCTTTCGCCAGCCACAGTAATCACTGAGTGATCCTCCTGCCCTCATCTCAACCCATAAGCCTTTTGTTATATTTTCTCTTCCCTGACACTGAGGAGGGGAGTGACATATCAGCTTTGGTGGGCACCTGGTGTCCAGCTGAGCCCAAAATCACATTAACACAGGTACCAGTTGTGCAGTGTGTCCTCAAGAGCAACACCTCCACACACCAAGGCAGTCCACAACATTATTTGTGATCATTAATAATCAGGAGCCAGGATTTCTATCTTTGTCCCACCTGAAAGTCCAATCAAATCACCATTTGCAAATCAAACTCAAGCCCACTCTTAAGTAGCAATAAACCTATGAATTGACTCTTTTGTGTTGTCATTTCCTAATACAGAAAGAAATTAATAAGCAAAAATAATATGCTTAATTTAGTGAAACCACTCAAAATGGTTGGTTCTGTCAATTACAAAAGATGCAACATTCATTTACTGCATTTAACACAGAAAATGTCTCATTTCCAATTAAAAAACATTGCCTAGGACTTCAGGTGTTTTTCAACAAATATTAGAAATTTTTTTAAAAGTGCATATTAAGGTTATCTGTTAAGAGTACTTATGTTTTTCCAGGTGTTTAGTGTGATTGGAGTACTACATTTTTGCATAACTTTTGGATTTTCTAGACATTAAAAGAGAAGAAAGCAGAAAGAGAAGCCTGTGATTTATCAAGTGGTTTTTCAAGAAGGAAGAGTAATTTTCCTTTACAAGCCATCTGTACAGTTCACCCTGTAAATAATTTTCTGTTCAAGATAACAAAATCATATTTTACTGGTGGGTTTAACATACACGGCACAGTCCCTCCTCTATTATGTTCCACCACCAGAGGACTCATTAAGAATTTCCAATTAACACAACAGCTACACTAGCAGGCACAATAATGAAAGGACATTTACACCTTAAAAGTTTGTTTTCTTTCCTCTATTTTTAGCCATTTTCAGGGAGGTGTGGACAACATATTTGTATACAGTTTATGGATGTTTCTACCACAGGGTTTCTCATAAAGACAAATTGTGATCACCTTCCAATGGCACCTCATGAAATCTCCTGAGTCTTTATTTATTTATATGGAATCCATCACTGCGAAGTCTGGGAGCACAAACAGATTGAATACACTCCCTGTGTGCACCAAGGCTGCTGTCGGTGACATTGCCCAAGAAAGAAACCCTATATTGTTGGGGCTTTTTTATCCCCTCAAGCCTGAGCACAGCAGGGAAAGTGTGAACTGAGATTTCCTTCCTGAGACCAAACCACTCTATTTACTGAGCATCCATCACTTTTGACACGCAACTGACGGATGCTTAAGCTGTGGAGAACACAGCAAAGCTTCAAACCTTTAATTTTTTTAACACCTTGATACGCAGTGCTGGAAAGACAGAAAACCCCCAAAGAGGTGCTTGGAAAAGAAAATTTTAGCTAAAAACAGTTTACTGTTTGTAAACTGCAAATATACAGCTGGGTTTTTTCCCAAATATAAACATCTGTTTTCCCCTGTAATTTCCTTGGGATGGGTGCCCTCTACCAAAGCACTGGTAAACTGATGCATTTCTTTTTAATGGTCTTAGGTTCAACAGTGCAGTTTCAATGCTGCCAGCCCAGCATCACTGTGACACAAACAGAGCAGCCCAGGAGATCCTGAATCCATGGAGAAAAAAAGAAGAAAAGATGACTTTCCATGGAATTCTTCTGCATAGAGTATAAATTAGCATACTGATAAAGCATTCGGGTCAGAGATTCCTCTCCATCGTATTTTTCTGTTACAGGGAAATTCAAGGATATGTTGTGCCAGGTATGATAAATTGTTTTCTGTGGGCATTTAGTTTTCACAGATAAACACTAAAAAACTTATCCCTTTCAATTACCTGGCAAGAAATTGCCTAATAATTAGGTAGCTTGATTTATATTTAACAGCCTGTGGGATTTAGGGCTTCCACCTTCTCTAAAACTGTCACACCTGTGCCCTTTTAGCATTACATACTAGCCTAGTGTTCTCATTAGAGTCTGGAGATTAATATTAATGAGACAGATTCTCACTGGAGGCACACTAACTTACATGACTTTAATTTAAATTTTTGAGTGCAACTTATTGTGAGAATTTACCTTTATTACTATTATTTTTTAAGAGCTTTCAGGTTCTCTCGCATCTTAAATAATGTCAGAAATAATTCAACCTTGATTAAAGCCAGGAAAATAGTAATCAGAATTTATATTAAAAGGAGATTTCTGAGTCTGTAATTCTTTTCTCTTTGACAACAGATGAGTTGTTTTTGACTCAAGTAAAGTTGACTCAGGTTGTTTTTGACTTGAGTAAGTAAATTATTTGTAAATACAGGGGCTGAGGAAGCACACTACTTATGATTATCAGAATTCCTAATTCAGGCAGCCTTGTAAGAGCATTGCGATTACACAGTAAAAATCATTTTTCCTGTTATCTACAGCAAGAAGATGGAATCTAGCTTTGGAGAATGGGTTTTCTGACTGACTCATAAGGAAAGAATTATGATGTAATTCAAGATTTAAAATTTCAGTCACCTTTCAGGATTCCTCCAGGAACTCAATATAATACAGGAAAATTTGCTCTGCGGAGAAGAAAAATCCACTGTGGAATAGCACTGCATTAATGATATATGTACAGTAATGCTTTGATTGTTGAATCCAAACAAGCAGATCAAACACACAGGGACATTTGAATACCGCCTCTGTAGCAAAGTTAAGGTGTTCTTTTTTGAGGGCTGGGGTGGGCTTTTAGTCACAGGATATGCAAAAGTAGACTTGCACAATCCTATCAAATCTTCTCTAACTTACTATCAAATTTTCTAGTCTATTTTAGTTTTATTTGACAACAGAAGAGTGGTCTGGAAGAGATCACATTTTAGCAAGTTACAGGAAAATTAGAGGCTGGATGAAACAAGGGGAACAGAAAATTTGTCCCTCTGAGGGAACATCAGCACACTGATCCAGTGCTCTGGCTGGACACAGAACGCGTTACCTCTTAGGTGATTTGGAAGACACACAGAATGCAGTAATTGAAACAGAAAGCAGTTTAGGACCTAAACTTCAAAAAAAATTTTTTTTTAAACTTTCAAGCTTTTTTTTGCAGATGAAAGCTGAGCTTCTAGACAACATTGCAAAATTTATGGGACAGCTTAATTCTGCAGCTGTGCATTGATGGTTCTGAAATACAGCAGCTCACAGGCCTGCTGAAAGTTGTTCTAAACTGCATTATTCTCAAAGCCAATATATCACAGGGTGATGCCAGCCTAAAACAGCTGCCATTTCCCAGATCCTTCACATGATCTAACATTTAGGGAAAAAACCCACCAAAACCAAAAACACCCAAGCCCCCAAAAACACCCCAAACAAACAACAACAACAAAACAAACAAACAAAAAAAACCCACCAAAAAAAACCCAAAAAATCACAAAACCAAAGACCCCACAAAACAAACAAAATTCAACAAAAAAAACCCCACAAACAAAAAAACATTCTCAGAAAATTGCCTAAGCAGGTTCTGAGAATGCTTCTTGTTCTATGTAAATAGAAAGTTCGCTAAATTAGCTCCCTAACATAAGACTTCTAGATTTTGGGAAGACCTCAGCTAAATATAGTTTGCATTTTTTATTTCCTCATTAATAATGACCAATACTCAATTATTTCCTCCTGCATAGGTTTCTATCTTTTGAAAAAAAGTAGGATATGTCAAATATATTTAAAAGCCTACAGCAATTTTGCAAAGAGCTTCATTATTGGCCAAAGGTGACAGGATTCAGCAGCCCTGCTCTGAATGCAGGTTATTGCATGACCAATGTAGCTACACAGGATCGTTTTGCATTATGCCCCAGTGGGACCACAAAGAAAAATTAGCTGTTCCACATTACAAATTATCTTGTTTTCAGCTACAGCAGGTAATGGCATTTCAAGGTGCACTTACAGCATACGAGAGGAGGGAGGAAAAAAATTAGGTTTAGCCTGTATGCTTCACAATCTCATTTGTTCTCTGGATTCCATGATTGCATTTGTAAATAATTCAGATTTGCTCTCTTATTTTGCAAAATAATAAAACTACTTAAGATCTGAGAAGCAATTGAATTTTGAAGTTTTGTTTACTACATATTTTACTGCATGCAGCAGACAGAAGGGCAGCTAGGGCAGGCTTCCCTTGGGGGATGCATGGAAGTGCCAGGGAACAGCAGAACAGGCTGACCACCAGCTGCCTGCAGCAAGGGGATTTGAAGGAGAGCCTTCCAAAGAGCTACCCACAGCTGCACCAGAGTCTGTGCCTCCCTGGGATACACCCAGGTCCAAGGTGGAAGCACCATGCTCCCTTCTGCAGTCTGCCTCTATCCCATGAACAGCAACCTGTAGCTGTCAAAAAAGACTAAATTTAATCCCTTTAAGCTTCTTTCCTTGTAAACAACTGTTAGTTGTTGTAAATCATTTTTATTGTCTGCTATTAATAGCATCTTTCTGTCTGCGTTGCTTCAGACCATTTGAGTTTGAAATCCTGTTCCAGGGAAGAGACCAAAGAGGGAGGAACAAATCCTAGTGCATCCCTTTCTATGTATTCATCACACTCCTTGGTCTTGTAAGGCAGATCAAGGAAAAATCTTCCCCAAACTGGTGTCCTTTTATCCAATATCCATTGTGCTGAACCTTCATATTCCAGCCATAATCCTTCATTACCTCTAACCCTTTTCTTCATAAATATTCTTAGATAGGATTTATGCATATACTTTTAAGTACTTATTCCCGGTGCCATAAAAAAGCGCATAATTTACTATGATCCTCATAGCATCATTGATACTTTTGTTTATTAATATGACTTCTGGCAGTTTGACATTCAGGCCTCATTTATCTCAGAACATACAGCAGCCTGGAAGCATTTTGTGTCTGAGACACTATATATAAAAGACCCTGTATAAAGGATTTGAGAAGTTTTTTCCTACCAGAAAAAAACAAATAAATTGTTCCCAGACATTCTATTTTAGGATGGTCAGAGAATGGAGTGAGAGCACTCCTGAAGAAAAAGACTTGGGAACGTTGGTTGACAAGAAGTTTAACATGGCAATGTGCAATTGCAGCCCAGAAAGCAACAGCAACCTGGGCTGCATCCAAAGCAGAGTGGCCAGAAGGGCAAGGAAGGGGATTCTGCCCCTCTGCTCTGCTCTGGTGAGACCCCATCTGGAGTCCTGCCTCCAGATCTGGGGTCCCCAACACAAGAAGGACAAGGACTTGTTGGGGTGAGTCCAGAGGAGGGACACCAAGATGTCAGAGGGCTGAAGCACCTCTCCTATGAAGAAAGGCTGAGGGAGTTGGGGTTGTTCAGCCCGGAGAAGAGAAGGCTCCAGGGAGACCTTATAGCACCTTCCAGTACCTAAAGGTGAGGGGCCTAAAGCTGAAAAGCTGGAGAGGGACTTCTTGCATGGGCATGCAGTGATAGAACAGAGAGTAATAGCTCTACAGATAGAGTGTTGATTTAGATTAAATATTAGGAAGAAATCCTACACTATGAGAAATGTGAGACAGTGGAACAGGTTTCCCAGGGAAGTTGTGGCTTCCCCATCCCATAAAGTGGTCAAGGCCAGGTTAGATGGAACTTTGAGCAACCTGGTCTAGTTGTCCCTGACCACAGCAGAGGGTTAGAGCTAGATGATCTTTAAGATCCCTTTCACTCTCATTTAAAATTTGATTGTAGTACCTCTGAAACCTGAAGGGTAAAAAAACAGAGCTGGTATTCAAGCATAAATGAAGGGTTTAATTTTCCCATTAACACACAGCATGCATTTGCATAATCAGGGAGATTAATCCTAAACTCACAATCTTATTTTGTCTAACCAACTCTCAGCTATAGTTCCTCAAACAAAACAAAAACTCCCATCAAAAAAAAGCAATATTGTTTTGGTACTCCAATAAGTAAACTATAAAGTGAACCCTCCACTCAGGTTTGTTACACCCAAATTTCCACAACATCCACTCTTTAAAGATAAGGGGCAGATGGCTTTCCTTTTCTCTTGCCCATATGTAACAAACCATCACTTAATGCTGGACTTGTCCAAATTCACTAGAGCCAGGCACTGCTGAAGACTTTTCTCTCTCTACCCTCA
The DNA here is from genome assembly GCA_024865655.1 of Emberiza elegans. Lineage (NCBI taxonomy): Eukaryota > Metazoa > Chordata > Aves > Passeriformes > Fringillidae > Emberiza > Emberiza elegans. Next base: position 16,680,124 of record JALJVW010002597.1, on the reverse strand, counting down.
CACCCAGAAGGCACAACTACAAGGGCTAAATGAGCACAGCACCAACACAGTCCTGGTCACATAGGGGCAGCTAGAACACTGCTAGAAAAGCATGTGAAAAGGGAAGTGAGACAAAATATGAGACATGATGATGTAGAGCAAAAGAACAATGAAGGAGAGGGAAAAGCACAGCAGCAGTGAGACAAACTGAAAAGCAAGCAGATTATAATGGTCACAGGTAGCAAGGCTTAAAAATTCCCTCCTTTAAAGAAAATACTGAAGCACCAAAACCTCTCTGCTTAGTGTGCTGAAAGCAGTTTGGCAGCAGTGGGGTTTAAACCTACCAGTTCATAAAAATACACTACAGTATCACACAAGAACCTTCCTGAACTTCTTCATGAAAGAATTAAACTGAAGTTTAATCCTTAAAGATGTGTATGTGTCAACAGAAGCAGGCTTGGATAAATCTCACAAATGTTTGTGGTATGCCTGGTAGCATTAAAAATGAGATGCAGATTCAGCAGTTTCCTTCCTGAAACCAGAGAATAAAAACCTTTTTGTCCCAGATTTCTAAAACCCTTTAGCAGCTCCCTGGTCCTGCAGATCTCCAAGTGGCACCTGGAAGCCAGGAAATGCAAGTTTCTGTAAGCGTGGACCTAGCACCCCCACAAACAACAACTCAATTAGAAAAGCTGAAGAAACCCAGGAGCTGACATCTGCAAGCAGAGGAACTGGCAGGGAGGGCAGCGTGGCAAACATTCTGTGGCACCAGCAAGCAGCAGCAGCTGGTGTTTGTCCTCCAACACCTTGGACACTACACTTCTGATTAGAAGAAAGTTGCCAACTATTAAAACCAAAATATATGTATTTCATCCTAAAATCTTGATACTGGGTATATTCATGTTCAGAGTTGTAGAAAAGTGGTTCTCTGACACTACCTTAAAATAAATATTTTTTATCTTTTTTTGTTGTTGTTTTTTAATTTTCCTTTCCTCCACTGCTTTTTCTTATGGAAAGAAGTATTTGCTTAATACAGAAAATATAAATCAGTCTTTTCATTCCAAGATCCTGGCAGTTGGGTAGCAATGAAGGCACCCAATGTCTGAAACAGGAAAAGAATCTGAAGGACTGGCCAGCTATAAATCAGGTAAAGGAACCCAGGGTGGGCTGCAGTTTTGCTCTGGCATTTCACACTTTGCAGACAGCACATTTATGTGCAGAGAATGAACTTCCTTATTGTGGCTGGGCTGGTCCATCCCACCTCTGCCTCTGCTGTGGATGGGGCCAGTGGACTAGGACAGTGAAGCATTTAACATGATTTCTGCCACACTGAGACAAATACTGTAGAATACCTTCTAGTCATTAAACAGACCATAAAGCAGCATGCTTTACTGTTTCTGGCTTAGGGTTACTGTGCACATTTTAATAATAAGTTACGCTACATGCAAAAGCCAAATTTATAAATCAAATCCTAGCAGTGTTAACTAATATAAGAAACTATTAACTATTAAAAGCTCAGGGAATTGCAACTGCTGGAAAGTCAGACTTATGGTTACAATTATATTTTAAATACATATGTATGGTGTTTAAGAACCACAGACTCTGACTGGAAGTAAGGTTATAAGGAGACAAACAGAATAAAAAATATTTATATCGTTGTTTAAAAAGTCGTTGTAATCTAACCTGAATTCAATAAAAACTTACCTTCTCACAATAAATTTTTTTATTGCATAAGATCCATTGGAAATTAAATTGAAGATATTCAGATGCTCTATATTTTCCTTGTTTTTCTAATCTAATATTTTCTGCAACTGACTCTGAAATTCCTCATTTTGTAATTTCCAATTACAATTCTCACAGAGCAACTGCACTAGCACCATTTTTTGTTTTTGGTATTTACCCTTCACTTCAATGACAAAGTGAATTTTTTTTCTAGGAGACTTGATTTTTTTTCTTTAAATAAATAATCCACATAAATTAAGCATCTTCTCTTTAACTTAAAACTTAAATAAAACTAGGAGTTTTTAACAGGCAAGGAAGTACTCAGGTTTCTTTATTAGACTCATCCATATCTGTAAGTTTAAATCATATTAAACATAGCTATATTATTTAGCACTGATGTTTGTCTGAAACCATCAATTAACATTAATCTTGTTCAGCTACTCTACAGAGGATCAATCCTTCATTTCAATTTAGCTTTGTAAAGGAGTAGAGTTCAAGCTTGCAATAGAATTACACAAGACAGTATCTCTTTGCCATAAATATAGTGAGGGCTAGAAACACAACCCACAACAGCTGATGAATGTCTCCTGATGTTAAGCTTTCTTCCCTTCTGACCAGTATTGCCCAGCCATAAGTAAGGATGATGGTAATAGAGCTTTATTAAAACATACAGGAACTCACAAATGCACAGCAACAATCGCAGCATAACAGCATAACTCTATCTGAATGGAAACAGCAGCCCAGGAATAAAAGAGGAAATAAAGGGTTGTTGGAATGTTTGCAATGGCAGCCTCACTCAGGATTACAGATTACAGACCAGGCTGCTCAGCAGGACTGCTCAGTCCCACCACGCTGAGACACCTGGGCTTCCTGGTATGACCTTAGAGCAGGCCCAGCTTTCAGCATTGCGGTGAGCACAAGTTATCCTGTCATGCTGTTCTATCTTTCCCAATTTATCTAGGATGACGGTATGACATTTAGTGTTACTGAATAAATAAGATTTTCCATTATGCAAGCAGAATATCTTTAAGCAAGTTCTTAACTACAAAACACCAAAATGTTTCTATATAAAGACTTGTATTTGTTTATGAACAGCTGTCCCTGAATCTGCACAACTGCAGAGCAGTCCAGAAGGAAAAAAATCTTTCCTAAAACAAATTAATAGAAGTGAATAACAAAATCATTTACCTAAAAAGACTGAAATACACTGGTATGATTACATTGTCTTTTTCAAGCAAAGAGGGTTCCCATCAATCAACTCAAGATGATACTCTTTTATCATGGTGCTCATATCCATGTCACTACACTTTTTACTCCATAAAAGAAAAAGCTTCTTAGATCCAGAAAAAGCTTCAGAATCACAGAATAGCTAGAGTTGGAGGGAACCTCTGGAGATCATCCAGTCCAACCTCCCTGCCAAGGCGGTGTTATCTAGAGCAGGTTACACATGTCCACGTGAGTTTTGAGTGTCTCCAGACGGGATTCTACAACATCACTGGGCAGCCTGTTCCAGTGCTCTTCCACCCTCAGTGTAAAGTTAGTCCTCATGTTGAGGTGAAACTTCTTGTTTTCTAGTTTACGGCCATTGCTCCTTGTCCTCTCATGGAGCACCAGCAACAAGAGATGTTATAAAATACTCTATCAGACCTTGCTAATTTTAGTAGGATCCATACAATACTGAAGTAGCAATCAAATCTCAATGCTGTCAAGGAGATACTAAAACTTCAAATGTCATTCTTACACATTAGCAATGCTTCTTCATCAACAGCCTAGGACAAATAACCAGGGAGAGAGATCTTGTTAAAACACAGCAAAGAATAAACAGGAGCATAAGACATTAGTGAATATAATCTGCCATAAAACATGGAATGTCTCATTTTTATTGTCTCTCTCACTCACACTCTTGTGCTTGCTCTAAACAACAGCATTCTCATAAGAATTGCTCACCTCCTCTAAACCCTATAGCCTAAGCCCAAATTTCCTGGTGAAGGATACAAGACCTTAACAGAGCACTGAGTGCATGAAAAGTTGGACATTGAACGGAAAGAAGAAAGTTAAATACTGTTTCTGACTTAACTGCTTGTATTTAATGTAGAGACACAACATCATTGACCAGGTGATCAATGGATTTTTTTGCTGCTGTTGCGGAGTGACAGAGAACTCCATTAAGCTGCAATGCTGGGACTCTGCTTCTCAAGAAAATTATCTTTTCAGGTCTAAGATTTCTCAACACCTTCTGAAGCTAAATGTGACCCCCATGTCTCCTCTACATATCTTGGATTCTTAATAGTCATCTAAAAGAAGAGAAATTACCATGTGCAAGAGCTCTCAAATGAACTGAGCACGGCAAGTCACAAGTCAAAACTCCACCAGAAAAAGAAAAAGGGTCTGCTTTCAGAACTTGGATGGAGTCTTTACTTCTCTCTAAATCAGTCCTTCACAGCTCCTACCTACTAATAGCAGATGCAATTTTCCATCTCCAAGATGGCTGTGAGCCCCTAGCCACAGCCCTCCAAGCCAGCCAGCCCCACAGTGCTCCTTTAACCCACTCTTGGGCAACCTCTTTCCCAAATGAGCCACATCATACAGTGACATTTTTAACAAATAAATAAATAGGGTGATGTGACACATTATACATCTAATCCAAGTGTTCCTTTCATACCTGAAAGCAAATCTTTCCCTTCATTTCAAAGCCAACCATTTCTGGTGTAACCCCACCAGCAGAAAAACCCCAAACCCATGATCCTTCAACTCGTTTCCTACTCTGAAAAAGTAGCAGCAGCCAGAAAGAGTACCACACACAGGAACACACAAATGGAATTGTAACCCCGATATACACTTGGAAACTGCTGTAAGGAAATTTATTAAGAACTAAGACAACCACTGCAGATGTACCAAAGCCAAGGTGGCCAATGCAGGCAGAGCTGACCACGTGCTTTGGGAAGCGTGCTGCTCAACATCAAACCTGCAGACCTTTCAGTCAGCTGGATAGTGGTTTCTTGGAACAACTATTCCCTTCAGTCTAATCAAATACCACCACGGAGGGAGTTGATAAATGTGGGGAGTGTTTATCTTTTAGCTGTCAGTCACACCTGTTACCTCTCCTAGAGACTGCTCTGTGTCTCACAGCGGGCTGCGCCTTGTGTGTGTGGCTGGTGTGCAGCCTCAACTTCAGGCCCTGTCCAGCACAATAACAACTGGCTTTACAGCACCTAGCTTTGCACAAAAGCCACACTGTATCTATGGGAAATCCATCACCACCCAGGGAATATGAAAGTAAGCAACATTGATCCTTAGTCAACTTAGTGCTCAACTCTTGAATGAGCAGCATCCATCAGGAAGCTCTTATTGACAGCAAAGCAGACAGTCACCAAGGCCCCAAACCACCTTAGAATTTGCCCTAGAGATCTCACAGCAACATGATTTTCTGGGGTTTGCCAGATACTAGAGTTCAGCAGAGTATTTTATGGCATTCTGAGATACTCATAGCTTTGATAATTCTGGCATTGCATATTCAGGCTATTATTACAGCAAAATATATCAAATTACAAGATGTCTAATTTAATGGTAATCATTTACTAGTCACTGTGGCTTTTAATAGCATGTTTGGTTAGGTGTAAAAAGCACTGTTTATCACTATGCTCCATCATAAACTAACTCCTTTTCCAACCAAACACAGGTATGGACAGAAGAAAAAAGGAGCAGACAATTTTGTGTTGACAAAACCATTGTACCACTGAGCTACAATCAGCACAGCATCTTGGAATAGGAGTGATCTGTGGTATCAAATAAAAATGTGTCAAATGCATCAAAGCAACAAACCCATTTTAACATCAAAAAACTGAAAAATTAAATTAATGGTGAAAAATATGAAACCAGTTTTTTAAATCAGTTTTAGAGGGCACCTATGAAACTAAAAGCTCCAGTTTCAACATCTACACTAAGCAAAATGGTAGCAATAAGAAAAAAATTAAAAAGGGAACAGAATCTATATAAGATTTATTAAGACAGAGATTAATATGATGAGACTATATAGTTCTCTTAGAAGAAATTACACCTCACAAATCTACCAGACTGCAAGGAAATCAGTTAACCTAGGGACTGGATGACGGTAATTTAGCTTTCAGCCTACCTGAATTTCCAAGACTTTTACAAAACTCTTCAACAAAACCTTTCCCTTCAAGAAGCTGAGACTTCATCAAGTAAGAGGAAAAACCCTATTTCAAATTATTAAGTAGTTAAAAGATAGAAAATTACTGTAGAAATGGCTCCTTTTCAGAATGGGGAAAGGTCCTGTGGAGTCTCGCATGCATCTGTGCTTAAAACTGTGCAAATGGAGGTGAGCTCACAAAGTCTGATGACAATATAAAAGTAGTCAGAATAATTAAGCCCTACACTGATCACAAAGACCTGTGAAAGTTCTATAATGAGCAACTGAAAAATAAACTAGCAGATGACATTCAACTTAGATAAACATAGAGCAACCCATTTATAAAAATTAACCTCAACAACACAAACACCATACAGTCCAGATTTAGAGTCCAAATCTGGATGCTGTCCGGAACAGAGATTTTTGTGTCTTTGTTTAAAGTTCTCTTAAAATATCATCAGTTGAAAACCAAGCAGCAGTGAAAATGGCAAATTAAGTGATAGGTGCCATAAGAAATAGAACAGAGAAAACCAGAAAGATGTCAATGTGACAAGTAGAGCATCCAGTTCTCTAGCACAGCATGCAGCTGTGGCCACCTGATTTCAAAGGGAATGCAACAGAACTGGGAGCATTACAGAGAAGAGCAATACTGTGCATGGAAGTTATGCAGCTATGTCTCTATTTGAGAGAAGCCCAAGAGACTCACATTGGAAAAGCTATCTTAGATTGGAATGTCCCCAGTTACAACAACTACTGGAGAAATATGAAGCAGAACAGAAATAGGCCTGTCAGTCTCACTTCAGTGCTGAGTAAAATCATGGAAAAGATTATTCTGGAAGGCATTGAAAAACACCTAGAGGACACCACAGTTATCAGTCACAGCCAGCATGGCTTCATGAGAGTAAAGTCCTGCTTGTTGAACCTGACTTCCTTCTACAACAGGATAACCCACCCAGCTGATCAAGGAAAGCCAGCAGATGTAGTGGCCTTGGACTTAGCAAAACTTTGGACACTGTCTCTCACAATATCCTTCTGGACAGAATGCCCAGCACACAGCTGGATAAACACATCATGCAATGGATGAGAAACTGGCTCATGGGTCGAGGTGCAAAGAGTTACAGGGAATGGGGTGACATCAGACTGGGAACCTGTCACTAGTGGGGTTCCACAGGGTTCCTGTGCTCTTCAACATCTTCATTAACAACTTGCATGCAGGACTCTGAGAATACTAAACAAGTTTAACGATGACACTAAACTGGGAGGAGCTGTAGACTTCCTCAAGAGCAAAGAGGTCATGCAGAGAAACCTTGAGAAATCAGAGAGACGGGCAATCACAAACTGTATGAAGTTTAATGGGGGAAATGCTGGATTCTGTACCTGGGATGGGACAACTCTGGTTGCGTGTACAGACAGACTAAGGAACAAGAGGCTGGAGAGCAGCACTTGGGAAAGGGACCTGGGTGTCCTGGTTGATGGCAAGTTGACTGTGTGCCCTGGCATCTGTGTCCTGGGGTGCATCAGGCAGAGCATTGCCAGCTGGTCAAAAGAGGTGATTGTCCTGCTCTGCTCTGAGCTGGGGCAGCCTCACCTTGAGTGGTGGGGGAAGTTTTGGGTACCACAATACAAGAAAGACATTAAGCAATTAGAGAACATCCAAAGCAGGGCAACAAAGATGGTGAAGGGCCTTGAGGGGAAGCCATAGGCCCCTTTGAGGGCCTATGAGGAGTGGCTGAGGTCACTTGGTCTATTCAGCTTGGAGGAGAGCAAGGGCAGACTTCATCACAATTGACAATTTTCTCCTGAGGGAAAGCAGAGATACAGGTACAGATCCTTTTGTTCCTGTGACCAGTGATAGGACTCAAGGAAACAGCACGAAGCTGAGCTAGGAGAGGTTTAGGTTGGATATCAGGAAAAGGTTTTCCACCCACAGGGGGATTTGGCACTGGAGCAGGCTCCCAAGAAGCATTTGTACAACACACTCAGGCATATGGTGTGGTCCTTGGGGTGTCCTGTGCAGGGCAAAGAGTTTGACTCAATGATCCTTGTGGGCCCTGTCCAACTCAGCATATTCTATTCTACTCTATACTTGACAAAAACTGAATTTTGACAATAAATTAAACTTCAGATAAAGTATAATCACATTACAGGCTGTATTTCTGTAGGATGCTGTAGAAAACAAAAATGGAAACTAATTTTTTAAGTGGAAAAAAGTAAATTTAGACCTCAAATAAATCCAGATTCAACTCTTCTTGGAAAGACTTAAACTACAGCATACTGCATCTTGGAAAGCTACCTTAGAAAAAAGGCAATTTTCTATTTGTACTCAAGTATTTATCTCTGGTCACTATCAGACAAATGAATGGGCTAGGGTGGATTTTGGCTTGACCTAGCACAGCTGTTGTTTTTTTCTGATTGCCCCATCCTTGTCCCAGTGAATCCCACCCTGCTGACATCCTACTTCAGGGCAGAGAAAGAGAGAGCTTATCAGCTTTCTTGTCTTGACCTCTGCTCCTTCATCTCACCTGTGGTTTTCAAAAGGATGCAGGAAAATCCCTCTGTAAATCGCAGAGATGAACCCTAAGGAAGATTAATAAATCCCCACAGTATTCTCTGACCTGTTTCATGTATCTCTAAGCTGCTGCTCTCAGTTTACTTTATAATACAACTGCCATTACTACTGGCATTAACTACTGCCTTTGCTGACACTTGCAGACAGGACCCACAATTCATGGCCACAAATGGCAGTCTCCACGAACAAGTTCAGAAAATTGTGGTCAACTCCCTCCAAACATCAAGAACTCAGAGACACAAGGATGCTGGATGTTGGAGGATTGATTCTCTCAATGAAAGCAGCACCTCTCTCACTTCACTTTTCTGTATCAGTGTGGTTTAAAAATTTTCAAACAGTCAAATCATTGGATACAAACTCCTCTTTGAAATAGGTAAAGAAGCTGTAAAGTGACAGGACACTTAAGAATTAGTCCAGTCCCACTGTTATCAATAGAACACATAGATAGCATTTCCATTGCAGAGCTGACACACACAGTTAAAAAAGTCAAAGAAAGGCTACAAAATACAAACAAGAAGAAACTCCACATATCTGCCTGCATTTTCTATAATTTATGTGTGAGGAAAGTTGGTATTTCACAATACCATCTACTGAAGAACAAGCAAGGGGCAAAGTGACAGGAGCAGATGCAAGAGCAGAAAACCTCTTTGCAACATCTTATGGCAGGCTCTGTCTAGATGCATGCCCAAGCTCTTTGCTTCTTGTTTCTAACCAAGTTTACCTCCTTGCCACTCTGCTCAATCCTGTCATTCTCCTGAGTACACAAATGTGTAGTCTAAGCATAACCACCTTTTAAGGTGTCTTTCAGATTACATTTACAACTTATCACTTACACTGACACAAACTTTTCAAAAACTTTAATCCCACATAAATAACAGAAACCAACTTTTTTTAAAAAGTAATTTTGCAGTTTTATAGTACTCATTTACTTAATAGCTTCCAAAACTCTACAGGGCATGGTGGTATCAAGGGAAGTCAAGTGCTTGTATCACCCTCTAGAAGGTGGCTGTCTTTCCATATCACAGCATGATTCACTGCAATCAGCAGGATAGCAAAGAAAAAGCAAGACATCAGGGAAAGCAGCAGGACTACCAAAAGGCTTAGGATGATGTTCCCTTTAACATTATCAGTAAAAACCACATCATTGATCATAACTGGATGGAGAAGTGCTATACTTGTTCTTTAGAAAAAGGGTCTGAAGTGATGTACCAATGAAGTTTCAATCAGTCACATGAAAAAGCAATTGTGATAACTACCCTGAAATAGCTAACACACCATCAACAATATCATATTAAAAATAAGAAAAATTCATAAACAATATAATTTAAAAATACTAAACCAATTTGATGCTTAAATCAATTATTTTTTTAATATTGAAAATCACTGCTCTCTTTGGAGCAAATGGATAATATTTTCATCTTCTGTGTATCTTAGCATTAATGTTCTAATTTATAACTGATTCTAAAATGCATGGACTAAAGCACTGTATCTCAAATACAATAAATGTTTTAAAATGTATTCTGTTAGTAATCCATCATTTCATCTTGATATAGCAAATAAATCTGCTTACAGAAAGAGTTTCTATTCTCTCCCATCAAAGCTATATAATCTTCAAACAAAGACATTCACTAAATTGAGGATCTGCATTTTAATAGATGTTATCAACCTAAGAAGCTATGAAAATTTAAAAAAAAAACCAAACAGGAAAATTTCACAATACTGAGGACAAATGATAGTTAAAATATGAGTTAGTAACATATGAATTGACCTTTGGAAATATAAGTAAGTAATTCCTTTTCCTCTTCACAGGTTATATACCAGTTTTCATCTCTGGAAACTGCAGCAGAGATTAAATCTATAAAAGAACCTAATTAATGACACAACAGCAGCAATATTTTTTGCAGCTGTCACTTAAAAGGAAACTTACTGGATGTGGATACATGCCTCTAATCTAAAAGGTTAATGGGGCACTCACATTTATAGCACTGAGCTGTGCTTTGAATCACTGCAAATATACCCATGCATTTGTGCTTCTGTTTTTTCATTGGAACTAAACTGATCTATGATTTGCAAACACTGTTTTCTGGGTTGACTAAATAGTAGAAAAAGGAGGTGAAGCATGCAAATGAAACTATAAGATGGCTATTAATGCCACTCTGAAAAGTCAGAAAAGTATTCCACTTTCAGACAGTTTTGCTGGGAGATCCTTTGCTTAGTCTGTTTTCAACTATCAAAAATATCAACAACAAAGCAGAACCTTTTTCTGCTTTTTCACAGTTCTTCTCTCCCTGCAGCTTATTCGTCATCAAAATTCACAACTGAAGATTGGGGGTATCACTGTTAATTGCTTCAGAGACCATGAAATGTCAAAAAGTAGGTGGTTTGAATTAATACAGGAAATTAAGCATGGGAAACAGCAATTCCTCAAGTCCAAATTCATTAACTGACATTGTTTAAAGCAATTATCTTTCTTCTGTTTTCTAAGTCTCCAAAATTATTATGCAACACAGTAATTATATGTGGGGAATTACAGTTATGAGGCTAAATTTTTTCAATTTAATTTACCTACTTCAAACTCTGTAGTTGAGAAGGCGGAAGGGGTAGCTTTATTATCTTTCGTATTTTTTAGCTCTCACACAACTTTGCCCACCAAAACTAGCAAACAGATTCGGTGCACAGTGAATTCTGGTGTTTTTTCAATTTTGATTTGGTTGGCTATAGATAGAGGCACACAGTACCTTTTCAGCTCACACCACACATGCTTTATATTTATTAATAACCTAGAACAGGGGGAAAAAGTGGAAATGGAGAAAATAAAAATGGAAGTAATACTGGAAGACAAAAGTTATTACAATGTGCAGGACCAGAGAATACAATAAGGCACTTCAGAGCATACTAAATGAACTACTAAAGCAAAAGCACAATATAGTCTGTGTTGATGAACATAAAATAAATGAGAAAAATGAACATCCAAATTATCAACTCAAGAAATTCAACAACATGGGGAGAAATGGTAGAGCAAAATAAAATTTAAAAAACCCAGCTCATCAGCAGTTGTAGTTAAAGAACAACAAAGATGACTAAGGAATAGTATTGCAATGCATGTGGATTAAAATATGAAGGATATCACTGAATTATTTGATTAAAGAGGAGAGTGAAGAAAATCATATTAAATAGTAGGTATGAAAAACAAATTGTGACTCTTACCTTTGGAAAGAAAACCTAAAAGCCTATGACATTGTGAATAGACTAGAAACCAGTCATGAACTGCTCATATTTTAAGAATTTAAAAATGGAAGAGAACATTCAGAATACAGTCCATTCAAAATGGATAAATCAAACAGTCTCCTCAAGTTATGTGTTCAAAACTCACTTCCACCAAAAAGTAAGTGAAAAAATCTTAACACATTACAAAGCAGGAATGGATACTCTTGCATTTGTCAGTAATACCATTACAATTTCATATTAATATCTAGAAGACATGTTAATCTTCCTCAAATCAATTTCTTGTGAAAATAAGTCCAAATATCTGCCTATTAAGCCCTTATTTATTCTTCTAACAATGTGTTGTTTACCTAGAGTTCATTACCTTTGAAATTTGGTGACTGCTGTAGGTGGTTGCTATATCTAAATTAATTGCTATGATTCAGACACCCGTTTCCATACTTCCTGCAGGACCTCCAACAGCTTAGATGTAGAAAGCAAAGGAAGAGATGCCAAAAAATCCAATTTCCTCCCTTTAGCAGAAGTAATAGTTTCTCCAAATTGCCTTCATAAATTTCAGAACAGCAACATATTTTGTCTGTTTCATTCTTTCAAAGCACAAACACTTTCTAAAATGTTTATTAGAGATGGCATTACAAACATAAGTGATCAGAGAAGAAGTTGAAAGGGCACTAGTTCATTCTGGAAGAAACAGTCTGCACACCCTCACCACTATACAGTTTAGGAATAGGAGCTCATTAACAGAGTTTTACCTTGAAGTACTGGAGTATGTTTATGGACAGCTACCGTGGAGCAGTTAACAACACCTGCTTTGTTCACGTGTCTAATCCTTACACTCTCACAGCTTGAAACAACTCACTGAGGTTTGACGATCATTGTTGGTTGAGGCTTTTTTCTTTTCCTTCCTTTGTAAGATGAAACTCAATTTGATATTCCAGCTTCAAAAACATCATGAGAAAATGAAGATAGTTTTATTACTTGACATACCTCTCCAGTGAATTAAACTTCAATAGAAGAGTTTAATCCAGGCTACTGTACATCATCAGCATCCAAATGCACCACTTGAAAACAAAGTATTGGATGTGGATACATGCCTCTAATCTAAAAAGGTTAATGGGGCACTCGCATTTATAGCATTGAGCTGTGCTTTGAATCACTGCAAATATACCCATGCATTTGTGCTTCTGTTTTTTCATTGGAACTAAACTGATCTACGATTTGCAAACACTGTTTTCTGGGTTGACTAAATAGTAGAAAAAGGAGGTGAAGCATGCAAATGAAACTATAAGATGGCTATTAATGCCATTAACTCTGAAAATTCAGAAAAGTATTCCACTTTCAGACAGTTTTGCTGGGAGATCCTTTGCTTAGTCTGTTTTCAACTATCAAAAATATCAACAACAAAGCAGAACCTTTTTCTGCTTTTTCACAGTTCTTCTCTCCCTGCAGCTTATTCGTCATCAAAATTCACAACTGAAGATTGGGGTATCACTGTTAATTGCTTCAGAGACCATGAAATGTCAAAAAGTAGGTGGTTTGAATTAATACAGGAAATTAAGCATGGGAAACAGCAATTCCTCAAGTCCAAATTCATTAACTGACATTGTTTAAAGCAATTATCTTTCTTCTGTTTTCTAAGTCTCCAAAATTATTATGCAACACAGTAATTATATGTGGGGAATTACAGTTATGAGGCTAAATTTTTTTCAATTTAATTTACCTACTTCAAACTTTGTAGTTGAGAAGGCGGAAGGGGTAGCTTTATTATCTTTCATATTATTTAGCTCTCACACAACTTTGCCCACCAAAACTAGCCAAAAGATTTGGTGCACAGTGAATTCTGGTGTTTTTTCAATTTTGATTTGGTTGGCTGTGGATAGAGGCACAGCAGTACCTTTTCAGCTCACACCACACATGCTTTATATTTATTAATAACCTAGAACAGGGGGGAAAAGTGGAAATGGATAAAATAAAAATGAAGTAACACTGGAAGACAAAAGTTATTACAATGTGTAGGACCAGAGAATACAATAAGGCACTTGAGAGCATACTAAATGAACTACTAAAGCAAAAGCACAATATAGTCTGTGTTGATGAACATAAAATAAATGAGAAAAATGAACATCTAAATTATAAACTCAAGAAATTCAACAACGTGGGGAGAAATGGTAGAGCAAAATAAAATTTAAAAAACTCAGCTCATCAGCAGTTGTAGTTAAAGAACAACAAAGATGACTAAGGAATAGTATTGCAATGCATGTGGATTAAAATATGAAGGATATCACTGAATTATTGGATTAAAGAGGAGAGTGAAGAAAATCATATTAAACAGTAGGTATGAAAAACAAATTGTGACTCTTACCTTTGGAAAGAAAACCTAAAAGCCTATGACATTGTGAATAGACTAGAAACCAGTCATGAACTGCTCATATTTTAAGAATTTAAAAATTGAAGAGAACATTCAGAATATAGTCCATTCAAAATGGATAAATCAAACAGTCTCCTCAAGTTATGGGTTCAAAACTCACTTCCACCAAAAAGTAAGTGAAAAAATCTTAAAACAATACAAAGCGGGAATGGATACTCTTGCATTTGTCAGTAATACCATTACAATTTCATATTAATATCTAGAAGACATGTTAATCTTCCTCAAATCAATTTCTTGTGAAAATAAGTCCAAATACCTGCCTATTAAGCCCTTATTTATTCTTCTAACAATGTGTTGTTTACCTAGAGTTCATTACCTTTGAAATTTGGTGACTGCTGTAGGTGGTTGCTATATCTAAATTAATTGCTATGATTCAGACACCCGTTTCCATACTTCCTGCAGGACCTCCAACAGTTTAGATGTAGAAAGCAAAGGAAGAGATGCCAAAAAATCCAATTTCCTCCCTTTAGCAGAAGTAATAGTTTCTCCAAATTGCCTTCATAAATTTCAGAACAGCAACATATTTTGTCTGTTTCATTCTTTCAAAGCACAAACACTTTCTAAAATGTTTATTAGAGATGGCATTACAAACATAAGTGATCAGAGAAGAAGTTGAAAGGGCACTGGTTCATTCTGGAAGAAACAGTCTGCACACCCTCACCACTATACAGTTTAGGAATAGGAGCTCATTAACAGAGTTTTGCCTTGAAGTACTGGAGTATGTTTATGGACAGCTACCGTGGAGCAGTTAACAACACCTGCTTTGTTCACGTGTCTAATCCTTACACTCTCACAGCTTGAAACAACTCACTGAGGTTTGACGATCATTGTTGGTTGAGGCTTTTTTCTTTTCCTTCCTTTGTAAGATGAAACTCAATTTGATATTCCAGCTTCAAAAACATCATGAGAAAATGAAGATAGTTTCATTACTTGACATACCTCTCCAGTGAATTAAACTTCAATAGAAGAGTTTAATCCAGGCTACTGTACATCATCAGCATTCAAATGCACCACTTTGAAATAAGTATTAAAATTATTTGTTAAGCTGAAGGAAAACTAACTTGATCTGAATAAAAGCAGAACAATTATTTAGCCCATGTTAACCTTAAACAAGTCTATATGTGTTCAAGTAAGATTTTTCACTAATTTACCTAAACCAATTTTTAGCTAAATTGAACAAATTCTGATTTTTTTCTTTTTTTTTTAATAAAATGACTAGAGAAGGAAAAGCTGGCACCTTCATATTTTTCAGAATGACAATGATGATCTTAAGTTAATAGTTCTGAAAGAATTCAAAAGGAAAAGAAATTCAATATTCTCCAGTGCTTATACTTGGGAAACCTATGAACAGGCAAAAAGCAGAGAGAGATAAGGATGAACTAAAAAGCCTCCAGTTTACTGGATCAATAATGCTTTAGTCTGTTTTCTTATTAACCAGCATACAGGTCATTCTTTCTAACAATCCCTTTGATCTGTCTCTGGTCTGCAAATGCTGCTGCATAGAGAATACCAGATTACATTATTATTATTATTATTATTATTATTATTATAATATATTGGTTATATTTATGCTCATTTTTATGAGTGTGTATCTCTTCTCTCCTCACATATTCATATAGCTGGGTAAAGAATGGAACAAGCCCGTGGATTTTTCTTATTCATTTAATCTAATATCAGAAATAACAAATTTATATTATCAGCATAGTAAACAAATTTATATAATCAGTGTAGTGACAATGGCCTAAGATAGATTTGACTTTGCTTTGTTTCTCCTTGTAGGAAATATGAGCAAATGCTGAAAAACATAAGGTCATCCAAATTATTGCTAGCAAGAAAACAGTGTCCTATTGATTTTCTTCTGAAGACCTCCTCTAATGCAATTTAGAATATTCCTCCAGCACAAAGAAATGTCATCCTTTCCCATAATGTCTATACTTTTTCAACACTGCATGTTTTACATACACAGAAAAACTGGCAACATTTTGTTCTTGCCTTAGAAATAAAACTACTACAAAACTAAGTGTTCAACAACATTAAGGGCCAAATAAGAAACTATAGCTAAAAAAACACAGCTTCTCATTAATGAAGTCTTTCTTTTTACCAGTTTAGCAGGGAGGGAAAAAAATATACTCTTCAGAGGGCAAAAATCTATTCAAATCACAGATTTCTACAAACACTTTTTCTTTCAATAAGGACAATAAACCCCAAAGATTGTATAGTTGTCAGCATCTCTTTTGTAGCTGCTGCACCAGGTAGTTTTGGATATTATTATTTCTGTCACACTTCTACTACACTTCTAGATGATATAGCTGGCATGCAGAAAGCCTAGATAGTAAACTTTATTTCATTTTAAAAGAGCCAAATTCAAATCACTAGTTTATATATCATCTTAAACTGGAGAGGAAAGCCAAGTCTAATCATTTGACTTCTATATATTTTACTGAGGTTGCTTAAGGAGCACCAGAAGTCATAATAAAAGATGATACAGATAGATAGATATTGTTCTGCAGAGCAAGGGACAAAACATAGCTGCTTAAACTGTTAGGTCAAAAAAAATCCTAAATATAGTGCCAAAAATGCATGCTGAATATCTTCAGCCATAAGCCAAATTTCCTGAGAGCCTATTTTTCCCTACCTTTGGCTTGACCTTAGTGAAAATATGATCTTCCCTGACTCACAGAACAAGCTGAGTCACAAGGGACCCACAAAGAACATCAAGTCCAAGGCCTGGCCTTGCACAGGACCTCCCCATGGTAAGTCACACCATGTGCCTGAGAGCATTGTCCAAATGCTTTTTGAACTCTCTCAGGCTGGTGCTGTGACCACTTCCCTGGGGAGCTGTTCCAGTGCCCAACCACCCTGGAGGCAAAGAACCTTTTCCTTATATCCACCCTAAACCTCCCCTGACAGAACTTCAGGCCATTCCCTCAGGTCCTGTCACTGGGCACAACAGAGAAGAAATCTGTTTCTGTCCCTTTTCTTTCTTGACTCAAATCACAGCTGAAAACCTCAGGACCTCACTAAATTCCTGGCTCCTCTTGAGACCACACCTGCTCTGAAAGGAAGAATGAACTGCTCACAGGAATTTATGTCAATGGAGTTAATCAAAATTACTTATGAATGCTAAAGATCATATAAGTTGCTTTGTTTTAGAGAAGATGAATTCAAAAGAAAGAATGATTTCTTTACAAAACCAGCTGATCACAGAGCAGAACAGCTGCCAAAAATCCTATCTGAAGTCCACTGTTTTTAAGCATGTATCTTCATTGTCTCCATATGCTCTCCTGCCCAATGTCTTCTAATCTTTCTGTTGTCCTCCCCTTGAGCAGGGACTGCTGAAGTTTACTTCATGGGAGAAGCTAGGGACATAATTGAATGTTAATATTCAACACCACTGCTCTACCCACTTGTACAGGGTTGTTTCTCACATATTTTGTCCTATTTTTATATGAAGGACCATTTGACAATATTGAGCATTGAGATTGAAAATACCTTCATCATTCTGGCCTACTAGTTTTCCTTTAGTCCATTTCATTCAATGTTTTCATCAGCAGATAGCTCCCTCACATTTTTGAGGGAAGCTCACAGTGCATAATTTCAACAAAAAATTATTGAAAGACAAACATTCTCTAGGTACTAAGAATCTACTGACACTAGTTCAGTGCTTTCTCAGCTCCCTATTAAAATGAATTCCCTAGCTTCTGTCCAAAATATAACTGATAAAAATTGAGAAATGAAACTTTATTAGCCACAAAATTCACACATTGTTATTGTTGCCTTGTAGGTCTGCTGATTTACACAAGCACAGTCATCAGAAGATACTGAAATCAGTCACATGAAATAAGCCATCCTTCCATTGCAAAGGTGTCAGGGTGTGTAATGGTTGTTGGGGACATGGGGCTTTTGTATTTTTAATATTGCATAATAGTGTATTCTGTTTTCTTGTGAAACACTTTTTACCCATCAGTATAAATCTGGGGATGCTGTCACTATCCTAGGTACCTTCACATAAAAATGTTTCCTTGTCAAGGTTTGCACTGAAACACCAAACTCCAGAGAATCCTCTGACCATCAGAGTTCTTCGCAGGTGTCTGGTTTTTCAGACCACCTTCTTTATTGGAGCTGATTTCAAAACAAACAGGAGGAATTCCCATATACCACCTCTTGTCCTGTGGGGCATTTATGCACTTATATATAGGCCTTATATATATATTTTAAAGTGATATTTCCACTTAGAGATGTAGCAGTTTCCTGTTCTTTGTTACTGTATTTCATTAGCCTGAAAGTATGCAATTATCAAGTGATTGCATCTCAAAACCTAATGATCATAGCAAATTACTTCCATATCATTGAGAGTTTTGCCAATATTATCCTCGTGACTCATTTTCCACATCTTACAGGCCCCACTCTACAATCCTGATACACGTTCTGCAAGGACAAAAGCTCTGCAACAGAGTACTGATTGGGGCATCTAAGGTTTTGTACTAATTGACAAGATGTTGAAGGTAATAGCAGGGTTTGGAGCAGCAGGAATTGAAGAATCTTCACAATTTTGGTGCTCCTTCCCACTTACTCTCTGTAGAAAACATAGCAGTCCTCCTCTAATACCCTAGCACACAACACTGTATTATAATACCCAGGCCCATTATGGGTCCATGAATAGAACTACAACAGACATTTGTTCAAAAATCCTATTGCTGGAACTTTTCAAATCAAAGACATACTAGTTCAAGACTCTCCCAACGTTCTCTAAGTAAAGAGAATCTAATTACCCTTCATGGAAAGAAGTCCTTACTTATTCAAAGGAAGACTAGGAGTCAAGAAAAGAAAGGGTTTGTCCTTTGTGAAAGGCAAAACAGAGAGCCACAAATAGCTCTGAGCAAGCAATCCTGTTTCTAAGACCTAAGGAAAGATGAAGACACAGTATGTGAGGACAGACCTTGAAAGGCTGGTGCCCAGTATATTTGAGTGCAACAGCACAACTGAGGAAGGAAATTATAAAATACTGTGGAAGAGGAGAAGTCAGCTCAATTTTTTGTGTTCAAGGCTTCAACTGACTAGAAAGAATAATGACTTAAAACCTGTGTCCAGGACTCATAGATTCATGTCAGGGGAACAAGATTGCTAAGAAAAGTATTTTTTGTTGTCTGTTATGGGGAAAAAACCACAGGTGGCAACACGAACAGGTAAACACATGGAATCACATAAAAGAGGCAAAGAACTTTGAATTGTGGCAGCTCAAAAGGGACAACTGAGAAAGACAGCTCCCAGCTACTTTTGGACCAAGATTTATCACCACATTGCTCTCTAATTGAGGAAGGAAAATGGCACTCAACACTTGTAACATTCTATAAGCATTAGCAATCTTGCAACAAGGAATTTTTCACAAATTAGCCAAAGCTAACTTTGTAATAGAAAGCCAGCCAACAGGTACATAACTGACAGTATAGGTTTTAAAAAGGAATACAGTTTGTTCCCAAATGTTCAAAATTAATTTATTTCTTGCTGTATCAAACTTCACACAAGATCATTTAAAAGAATATTATATTCTAATGGGAAAATGTTTCCTTTTGAAGTATTTAAAAGCACAGTGAATAAAACTGTATTCTAACCCATGACCTCTCTCCAGAGAAAACATGGCCAAGCCACTAAGACCTTTGAGAAACATAAATGTGAACAGAATTATCTAAGGTTTGTACCTGAAGTCCCAAAGTCTGGGGAGTCTTGAACCAGCTTTAGATACCAAAGTCAAAATTATCACAGAAAACCTCTGAGAAATTATGACAAATAGAAACAGAAGATAGGTCCTTGCCCTGAATTTCCATGTAATCTAATCAGATGTATTTTAGTAACCCATAAAGTCATACCCACTTCAGTTACATAATATGTTCTAGAGTGGAATTGGAAGAACAGAAAACAGCAAGAGGAGGATCCAGTTTTCAAAGAAAAGGAGATTAAAACTAAATCAAGACAAAGTAAAAACTGTTATATTTGCTGCTGCTGGTACAAACAGTCATAAAATTTCCCAATAACATGATGTTATTTCAGTCTTTCAATCTTGAAATTAATTGTGTTATTTCAGTCTTGATTGGGCAATATTTGAATAAAAACCCCAACTTTTGAATGTTCTCAATGTTAGATTTCCTCTTACAGTTTACATTTATATTTTACTTAAAAACTATCTCCTTGTAACCCTAGCCTCAGGTACCTCATTATGTTGCACCAATTACATCATTAAAATGATTATTTGACTTAATTTGAACTCTACTTGTGAAAGAGTAATCAAACACAAACTGAGAATTTCTACAGGTGTCACTATTGAACTAACAAGAAAGTTAAACCTTTCTAAAAGATACATGCTGTCATTTACTTTTTCCTGGAATGTGAGAATCTAAAAAGGATGCACCCAGGTAGTTCTATGAATGCAACACACATCAAAGTGGCAAAGACTGCAAACAGAAGACAAAGCCAAATAAATGCAGAAAAAAGCAACTGCACAAAAATTATAAAGCTCACAGTAACTCTCTGTATCAGACACTTTTTTATTGGTTTTCCCTATGTTATTTCCCTCCTGCTCTCTATTTTGTATGTTAGACATGTTAACCTTAATGAATAACTATGGCCACAGGTGATCTCAGGCAAACACTAAAAATTCAGTGGTTCTAAAGAAGTCAATGCAGATTTCTTTATGGAAGGAAGGAAGGTGGGAGGGAGGGATGTGAAGGTTCAGGTGACAGGTAAGCTCTATGCATACACCAGTACTCCTGTATTTGAAGAACTTAACCTGAAAACTTTCATGTACCTACCTAAGGTTCAAATTTTTCAGTTTAAACTTGAGACATCACAGAAATCAGTCACTTTTTCATATCCTATTGTTTCTATGCTTTTTTTTGTAATGAAGATACACTTTTTTTGCAAAGTGTCAAATACACCGTTCACATACTCTTAAAGGACAAAATACTGAAAATATTGTAGGAAATCAGCAAAACTCCAGAAAAGATTATTCATTCAATGAAAAACCTTTTAAAGTCCTTTTAAAAGGGACTCAAATCCAAATCCAGTAGGAATAGCAAAAATTGTTTTAGTCACTCTCTTCCAAGTTATATACACAGTTTATTTGTTGTCTGATTATACAAGCTTCACATTTGCTCTAGCTCCTCAAGTGTACAGCTCTTCCATTTCGATTTCCATTGGTGCTAAACTGACCCCTGGTGGCACGATTTGTAGTAGCTGAAAACACCTGGATATTTTAAAAGATTTCTAAAGATGAAAACAGTTTTTTAAGGTACCCAAAAGTGTGTTAATACATTTCTTTTTACAAATCTTTGTAACACAAGGAACTCAAAGAATTCGTTTCTGAAATGACCCAGAAAGAAGCAAGGGGAGTAGGGGAGGAAAGATGAAAGCAGACATATAAGATTATATGGCTATTCAGCAAGCCTGTGCATGAGATAACATTTTCTCCCCCATCTTAAAACTGTAAAAACTCTATCAAAGAAAACTATGCCACAACAAAAATGCTTAAAAATATTAATTTAGTCACACATTTTTGAAGTTGCATTAATTGAGGGTTAAGATACTTGACTTTTGGAGGGGTTTAGTATAATGTCAACAGCAAGTGTTAAAACTGATAGAGAGAAAAATATCTCCAAGAAAAACTATTAGGTTATTTTTTGCAAGAGAATGCAGATATGAGGATGCTCTGGAGTAATAAAATCCCCCCTCCCCATGGGTCCCATGACTGAATTTTCTCAGAAATATAAATTTGAAGGGAAAGTTGATCTTTTTGGGCTTGGCCCAAGCTTCAGCATTTCATGCAAATAAAACTATTCATCAGTAGAAAGGTCATGCAAAAGCTGAAAAAGCACTGTCACATTTTCCTAAAGGTCTTGAAAGTGCTTCTGTTATATGATCTGATTGCACTTCTCCCCCATTTCTAATTCTGCCACATTTCCTTTATTGCTATTGCCTGCCTGCTAAACAGCAGCCTCTGGGATGGACAGAAAAGGGAGTCCCAGCTAATAAAAGGTCTCAAAAATGTGTGTGTATATAGGTTGGTCCTTTTTTTAAATAAATGAGAATAAATGGCATCTAATTCTTTCTATATGTCCATAATCAACACTGCCACCATGATGAAACAAACATGACAATGTGTGTGTGCTTCATATGTGTTTTGGCACTGAAAATTCTTCATACAAACTGAATCCACAAACAGCAGAACCCACAAAGCCTGTTCTCCTTGGTTTTCACTCATTTCTCTGTGCTGCAATTATCCTGTGTCTATTACTATATTGTGGTGGCCATTTCCTTAGTGGAGACACTAAGGAGTCTCTTGCCTTCTCATCTACATATCATATTCCCTGAGAAAAATCAAGCCAAAATCAAATGTGACTTGAAAATAAAGATCACGAAGGAAAAAGGAACTAAGGAACTTACAGAAGAGAAGAGCTAGAAAATAATGTGGTTTGTTTTGGGAGGGGTTTTTTACCATAGAATAAGTAAAAAGTGGCCTGACAGCAAAAAGAAACTGAAAACATTGCATTAACTGCATTGGAATAGGGTCAAAGTCCACCCTACTTTTTACAGTACCTGTTTTTTCTTGATCCTTTCAAAAAGAATCATTTCCCTCAATAGTTCAGACCTTTCAATTGCAGTTGTAGCATGCAAAGCTATATATGCTTGGAAAGAAAATATTGAAAGCAGCAAGATGGAGGATGAAGTTTAATTTAATAGACAATGCCAAGTAAAATTCTCCAAAGACATTTTTGGGAAAACTAGAAACAGGAGAAGTTTTATCCCACCAGGCTCAGAGTACATTATTCTAGACATATGCACACATCTCCCCAGGTTCTTCACATGTTTGAGTGTCACATACACATGTGTGCAAAATATAATTATATTATTAAATTACTAGGATGATCTAAACATCTTACCTTAAATGAGGGTTTTTTAAATTTTTCTTTTTAAAATGGATAGAAATGCTGTCAAGGCTGTGTATTAGTCTACACAGAGGAAAAAAAATCATGTTTTTGAGTCAGAAGAGAAACATTCTAAAAAGTGACAAAAATATTACTTCAGGTATGGAATTGAAGTGCTCCCTATGTCCATGGAGCACATTTCCCCCCACAGTTGGCAATGATTATGTACATCCATTCCCTTCCTTCCTGCTGAACTGAAATCAAAACAAAGCTTCAAATATAACTATTTAAAGAAAAGGGAAAAAAAAACCCTAATAATTTTTCCTGGCTACACATCTATTCCCATCCAGCACTTTGCAAGTTGCTCCAGACAAAATCTGCCATTTATTTGCTAAGTGTGCAGAAGTACTGAGAACATCAAAGAGGTTCAGATTTACATTCTGTTTTGAGGAAGGGACACAACCCAAGAACTGCCCCTTGACTAGATCAGGCTGTCTGAAGAAATTCTTCTAGGGATCATACAAAGAAGCCCATGCCTTTCATGCAAATGCTAGGGCGTTGTTCTCTGCAATATCATAATCCAAACTAATGGAGAGGAGTGACAAAACCTATGACCTTTTTAAATTGTATAATACAAACTTGCTGCTGTCACTTACCAGCTGTAAATTTCTTCCGGCCATGTGTCAACCTCATGCCTTTCAACAAGGCAAATATAATATATTTCTAAGCATTCAAGTGGAACTGTGTGTAGTATGCTACAAGAAAACAAGTTAAGAACACTCTGAAGTAAACTACTGCAGCTGAAGAAAAAAAAAAAACAAAAGTGGAGAGAATGCATAATGCAAAATACACTGTTTAAAAAAAAGTCTCCCACACCAAAAGTCAATTCCAGATTAAAATCTTGTACAAGCAAAAAACTAAAGACAGACTAACCCAACAAGTAAGAGATAAGTCAGCAAGAATTTCAGCATGTATTATTGATATAATCAATATACTCAGCAAATAAATTTCTGCCCCAGTTTTTGCATCTGAGCAATACGTGCAAAATACTAAAGGAGTCAATAATAACAAATTAAACAGGAATATTTTAAAGACACAAAAATTATCTCAAATAATTCAACAGTAAAAACAGTGTCATGTATTTCATCTCTGCTTTGTTATCTTGCATCTTCTGTTAATCATTCACAAATTTTAAAAAGTTAAAGACTAAATACATACATAAGAACATAGGCCCAAATAAAACAGTACTGAGCTCAATTAAATAAGCACAATAATTCTGCTTATGACAAGGAAATGCTATTTCTGTCCTCTCCCCTATTCACTCAGTTGCATGGGAGCTTAAGCACCTTGCTGGAATAGATCAGCCCTATTCCTCAGAAGGATGAGCTGTTTTGAAAGCAAACACGAGCTTAGGTTGCCCATATTCTGACTCAGAAGCCAGGGCTGCCTTAGCACTGAGTTTACCAACCCCATCCTGGGAACAGATCAGGTTCACTTCCATGCTAACAGTGCTGGTCTCAGAGCCCAACAGCTGTACAGGAGTACATTCAAAGCTGCCTGCAGAACACTGTACCAAAATGCTCAGTCTTTTCTTCAGAAAGGGTAATTTTGCTTGGGGCATCAAGGAAACTCTAGTCAAATAAGGTTATTTTAAACAAAGGACAAAGCAAGTAGAGCACTTTTCACTGTACATTTAGAAGAGCACTACTTGCAAACCATGTATCTTAAAAACAGTTTCTTAATAAACAGGGCCTCTGTCTCTGCTTCTGAATACATACAAAATACAGCAATCATACAGAATTAGTAACTGAAATTCAATGTTTTCTTCTGTAAATAGCATTTACTTGTTCATGGCAGTGGTAAAAGCCTTATTTGTGAGCTGCATTTAGCCAGAAGTACTAGACCACACATTTGGAGGCCACTAGAAGTGTAGGAGGGCCCACTTCATCTGGTTCTCTTTTATGATTTGGGTCCTACTTATTTATGTGCTCACTTTAGCTCAGTTTCAGATAAGGTAATTTTCTAAATTAAGATGAATAAATAATGATTCTTCAAAAATTGCAGCAGTCTTTACAGATGATAAGAAAGGCAGATGAATGCTGAGAAACTTGGGAGAATACTACCACATTAAAAACATGTGACTGCTTTGCTGACAGAGTTGGTAAGAGCTGTTAAAATAGCTTAGTCGGCACAAATGTCCATATGCCTGGACCACTGAGTACAACCATAATTTGCACATACAGCATGGGTAATCTATCTTACTGCAAACTGAGCAGACAAAAACATTTTTGACAAGAAACAATCCACCACACTCTGAAAAAGTCAACACAGCTACTCAACTGAATAAGGTATCTGGATTTGGGGGTTTTATGCATGTTGACGGATTCTGTTTCAAAACTCTTTTCACCTTTTTCAGAATTAAAGTTTCCAGGGTTGATCTGGCATGATGACTGTCACATCTCCTTTCAATACCAAAGATTAAGTCTTCAGCAGACCAAATCTAATGAGAGACTCATGTTTTGGGTGGTGTTCCTCTTGTTTTCTTTCTAGTGGAAAAGGTTGGTACATGAATTCATAAATTCTGCCTGTAGAAGTTTGTTTAGCTTTCAGAAGTACATCAGTTTATTAATCACAGGACTGTCAAGAGCAAGAATGCAAATTCGAGGGCAGCCTTTCAAAATATTCAGTCAACTGGCACATATAAATAGCTAACACAGAATTTTAAACTGCACGTAATGGATAAATAAGTGCTTTCTTGGAGTTCAAACCAGCACATTAACAAGATGACTAAATTTTAAGAAAACTGTAGGTTTTCTTTACCTTTTTTTGCTTAATAGAAAAAGAATAGTTTGGTAATGGATAAAAGAAAGGGTTCTCAGCAACTCTTGATCTGAGGCCCTTGAAGTTATTAGCTGTTCTCAGAGGCTCATTCTTCCAAATCAGTCATCCATTTTAGCTGACATTTTCAAAGGAGATTGTGAAATTTAGGCTTTTAAAAAAATTTTTTAAAGATCAGGAGATTGGAAGGGGAGAGATGTAAAATATTAGAAATCTTGTAATTATTTTGTTGTGTTACTGTAACACTTCTACACCTTAAAGCAATAATAAAATTTGTTAAAAGTGTCTAAAAATGATTCACAAGAAACCAAATTTACAAGATTTGTAAGAAATACCAGTATAAAAGATTTCAGTACCAATTTGTTAGAGCTGAACCATCTTCTAGTTTTGCTCCAAATACACATTTGTCTCTCAACTCCTACATAATCCTGAAATGGTATTTGCCACTTTGGGAGTAACTGGCTTTTTGTGTCACCTTCCAACCTTCCTTAATTTACTTATCTTGTAGTTTTTGAAAACATAGAAATATGTTGATGTATTAGTGCAAAAAAGTTACTGGAATTGTTTCAGTGAATCCATACTGATCAGGACCATTGTTAAGATAAAACTGAAAATGCACAGGAGATTCCATGTTTCAATTTATAATACTACTACACCTCATTGCTGAAAGACAGGCAGATCCAATCAGAAATTGTAAGTGCTCTATACCAGCAAGAAAATGGACTAAAGGAAACTCAATCTCTTGTTAAAAACCACAAACCTTGTAGATGTAAAATGTAATTCAAATCCTTCCCTGTTGCAATGGCTTTTCCAAGAATAGAAATACATGAAAGACATCCTCAGCATAACTATTGATTAAAGATATGATGCAGAAACTGTAGTAAGGACAAACTTATCTCTATTATGTTGCCAAAATTGTTTTTACCTTCTATTAATATACTCTGCAATTTAATTGTAATAAGAATGTTTTTAAGCCTCTTTCTTTATCTGAGGGTTTTTTACTGCCACAGGCTTTTAGTGTTAACAAGAAAATACCTATATGCTTGCAAAGACAAATTAGACAAAATATCACCAAAGAGCCCAATAAAGCAGCTGACATACATAAACCTCAGACACTGTCATTCTGAGAACACTGACAGCATTTAAATAGACAGCAGCAGACCCAGGGGTCATGATACTCACTCCACCTGTAAAATTAAAAGATTTTGACCTTGACACCAAGGTGGGATAAAGCCACTAGCCCCAGACAGTTGGATTCCCTGGGCAGCAAAGATAAATTGTGAAAGAATCAAGAGGCGTGCCAAACAGGGAAAGGAGGAAAGGACACGAGGGATCTGAATTCATAAAGGCAGAACAAAGATGAAGCTCAAAGAACGCACAGAGATTTAAAAAATGGCCCTCCTAATGTATTTTACAAGCAAAGTTAAATTTTGCACTGAAATATGTACTTTTTAGCTTTAAGCTTTTCTCAGCTTTCAAATAGATTTTTTTAAGATTTGAAATGGTGTTTCTAAATGCATCAAGGCATTGAAGTTTTACAACTCAAACCATGCTGACTGAACACACACTACATAACAAGTAAATTGAGTAAGTGTTTTGGAGAAGGATGGCCTAACAGAAATGTACTAAGCAATCCTACCACTTCCATGTGAAACCAGCAAGAAACATCTCTCCTATATTTACCATCTCTCTTATTGGAGCTACACCATATATCACCTCAGCTCTTGACACCTTCCCAGTTTTCTCACTTCATTTAGTATCTGTTCTTATTTCCTGTCTTTTATTTTCTAATACCCTCAATCATAGCATGAGTAGCTCCTCTTACTACCCATTTTTTGCACTCTATGCTCTGCTTTTTCTTTTCTCTCCTGAGCCCACTTGCTAGCTTGCACTTCCCCCACAACAGTCACCTATATTTTAAATTGTCTCCTTTCTACCTGGGAAGCCATTTTTTCAAATACTTACTCAAATCCTTCTCTCTTTGTCTGGCTCTCTGTTACTGGTCTTCACTTCAGCGTGCTCTCCTCCTGCTTTGCTGCCTGACCTTTAAAAAAATAATTCTTGCAGCAGAACACTAAATGTACTTGAAATATTGTAGCTTATACAGTCTGTTCAAAGATCAGTCAGGGCTGCAGCACCTCAGTAAATGTGATACCTGCAATCTACCTTTGTACTGAAATTGCTTTGCTCTGCATAATCCCCAGTTCCATTTTACAACACAACATAGTCATCCCTTATTTTCTTCCAAACTCTTTCCTGAAACAGAAATGTGCATACTATCCTTGTGGCATGTTGAATACACAGACTCATTTTTAATTCCCAATATATGAGGTGGGAATGAAGAAAAAGTATGAAAAGGGAGTGAGGAAGGTCAGATAAACCCACTACAGGCAGATTCCAAATATCAGGAGAGCAAAAGGCAATTTAAAAATTAAAACTATTTATTTTTATACTTCTTTCCCAAGTTGCAATTAGTTCACTTTTAATCCTGTGCCATAATACTTTAAACTTCGGTTTGGAAAAATATACAGAGGAGCATCTAGTTCTGTGCCACTGTGGACTCCTTTGAATGAGAAGAAATTAGAGTTATGTTGGTGCAACTAATCTGCATTTCTTCTGTGTGAAAATAGTGAAAATAGTTGTGAAATCTGCAGGTATCAGAAGAGGCCATGCTCCTACTTTTCTTAAGGGCAAGCAAAGCAC
The DNA here is from genome assembly GCA_024865655.1 of Emberiza elegans. Lineage (NCBI taxonomy): Eukaryota > Metazoa > Chordata > Aves > Passeriformes > Fringillidae > Emberiza > Emberiza elegans. The sequence goes on along the minus strand of JALJVW010002597.1, from coordinate 16,651,592 downwards.
AGCTCCTGAGTGCTTTCCCTTCCCTACACCTGAGAGAGGTCCTGTTCTTCCTGCTTAGTTAGTGAAGAAAGGAGTAATTAAGTGGAATATAACCAGGAGCATGCAGGAGCAAATGTCAGCTGAACCAAGAGAGGAAAGAGAAGAAGCACTGTCACCACCAAGCAGCCCTTCTTCAGCTACACACTTCTTGATACTTGGAAGGAAATCATTATGCTTCTTGTTCAGCCGTGTTCTATCCATCTTCCTCTTTACGACATGTTTTATACACAGGATTATGCAAGTGTACATGTCAACTTTTATAAACCCAATGGTCTGACTTAGATATTCAGGCTTTGCAACCGCTTACATATACTTTCAGCATTGCTCAAAATAGAAGAACAACAAACTGACTTAACTGCACTAAAGCTTCATTTCTTGTGAATTGTTACATGGTGTAAATAGCAGTTGAGGAATCTGCAATAGCTCTGGTTGCTGTAATCCACAGGGAGTATCCATGATTTTCAATACTAGATTATACTTTGACACAGAATAGAAGTTTTAAATGCAAAAACTCAGAACAACCAATCAGAAAATTCTGAAAAGGGGGAATGCAGAAGAGAAACACATGTTTATGTTGACCTAAGAACCTTAGAATAATTTCTTAAGAGTTAGAAGAGCACATGACACAATGTGGGGGAAGACAAGAGGCCACCCAGTTCTAGCAGTTCAGGAACCTAAAGGAACTTCTCCTTTCCTCTAGTACATTCACCCCACACCAGGAAATCAGGCATAACATTTATGACTTGCCAAAAGGCCAATGCAGAGTCACACTAACAAGTTAAAGATGTTGTGCTAGAAAGACTTAGGAAATCCGACTTTCTTATAGTCCTGGTAAATTACTCTGAGGAGTCTTGATAACTATCAATTTCCATTTCTGTTAGTTGCAAGAAAATTGATGCTTATCTGAGGAAACAGAATGCAGTGCTAGAATTTGAAAAAAAAAAACTTTATAGCATTCATTATTGCAAAGTATGTAGATGCCATCTCTAAAATTACAGACTACAAAACATCTGTGCACAATCCCACTTTTGCTAATAATTATTTCAGTATTCCTGCATCTGAAAAATTCAGGAAGTAAAATGCATTACATTTTGGGATGACTATATATTGAAATAAGCCACCAGTGTCTCAGACTGCTGGTCCAGTAACTTTAGGATAGATAGATAAATTGATGTCATTCTAGCAAGATAGAGGTGATGAACAGCAGCTTCATAACAGATGACCCTTTGATATCAGACCAATTACAAGAAATGCTGAACCAGTAGCACAATAGGAGCTAAGGTGTTCGAGCCATGTAAAACAAAAAAATCCCTTCTCTCTTCTCAGCTGGAGAAGGGAAGCCCACGCTCATTAGCTGTTGATAAAATGAAGACTCATCAAGCAAAAGATTCATCATAGGCACCTGTTTCTGTTAAAATGGAGTAAAATTATATTGATCAGCTGGTTCTCAGAAGGTGGAAGGCAGCATCATAATGCAAACATTATTTTGTTAAATTTTTGAATGGATCATTTTGTTCTAAAATGCATGCTTAATGCTTTAGCTTTTCTGGCCACTGAACAGCACCATATACAAGTACAATGGCATGTAATAGTCTACTACAGGAAAAATCCTACAGGCAGAACTTATCAGAACAAGTCAGGGTGGAAAAAAGCTGATTTTATCACAATCTTTTCTACAAGAGGCAAAGGTTTGCATTGCCTATTTTATGTTTGCCAGCAAAGTGACATTTAATATTTCACTAATTTTTCCTCCATCAGATAAGTTTCTTGGCAGAAAAAAAGTGATACTTTTTCATCTTTAAATGTCAAAAATACATTTATTTTTTGGCTTGCAAACACTGCAGACACATAAAATCCAACCATAGAGGGTAACACAATCTCTCTAGGATTAATTATCCTTTTAATTAAATTAAAAGATTCCTCCTTACGTGACCTCCATATCTGTCCCATATGCATGTTATCTCTTCTCAAGCTTGTCTCGGAGGGCAACAGACTCCCCATTACAGAGCTAGATCATTTTGCCTTTTGTTGCATTTGCCAGAAGGCTGTTTGGAATTTAATTCTTGTCCTTATTTATGAAACATAACTTCAAGAACAGTTGTTTGTATGACAAATATTCTATGAATTTGAATTTTTACTGCAACACTTATTGAAGAAGAAATGGATTCGATTTTTTGTCTTGTACCCTATTTTTGAAGACAAGTACAATCTGCCTTATAATTAAATTTCATGTGCCCAAAACAAACCACTGTATCTGAATACTAAATACTCTAGCCATGTAATTTAAAACATACACAAACATCTGCATAGGTATTTTACGCACAAACTTTTTGAGAGGCTAAATATTCCTGGAGGTATCAGCAAGGCAAATAGGTTTATATTGGGAGGAAAATAAAACCAAAAATAAACCAAAAATAAAAAGCAGGCATCCAGTGGATACAAAAGAACAGACAAACTGCAGTGGCATGCAGCACTGCATACACAGCAGGTTAAAAGAGAAAAGTATTGTTCATTAGTCATCTTCTGCAGTAAGGGCTGAATAAAATAAACCCTCAAAATTGAATTAGGTACAGTCTGATTAAAAAACGCAAAGCACATGGTGGAATAAAAAAAGCTGTAAACAACGTAATGGGGTCCTTTCATGAAAGCAGGTTTGTAATACAATTCTAGATAACAGCCCTTTCCCTTTTCCTTTCTGAACAGTCACAGCAGCAGCATTAGTTTCTTACAAGGCTGTCACAAAACATGAACTGGAAATCAAGCCACTGCACAATGATGAAACAGAAGATAGATTCCTGACAAGTAGCAATCCTTCAGACCGTACGAGTGTTTGTTAGAAGAAAACAAATGGGAATAGGTCGACTCTTCCCCCCATGCACCTTAGCACAGCCTCATTGACATTTAGTTTTGGCTTGACACACTTAAGTTTTATCACAGGTGACTGAACTGGACTGGGGGAAGTGGCATCCATCTCTCATGGAAACCTAAAAAGCACATTATAGCAGCACTCTGCAGAGGTCAGCAAGGCACTGGCTCATGATAAATTAACCAGTGGGAAGTGTACTAACAGTATCGAGGATGAGGAGGGCTCCTCTGGGCTGGCCATCACCTCCCTTTCTGGAGGGCCCCCAAACCCACAGAAAATCTGCAGTCCAGCACCACCAGCAGCACCAACACAGGCTTCCATGTGCAATGAGCCAGACTTGGATGGTACGGCGCATTCCACAGACAGCAGTGAAGAGGCACGCAATATGACCCTTTAAATTAATTTTCAAGATTGGGAACTTACTGGTAAAAAATAAGCTTGATACCAGGATGGATGAAAGCCCTCAGCAGTTTTTAACTTATCCATGCAATTTCTGTTGGTAACAGGAGTATCAGAGCAATAGTAAGGCCAAGCAAATTATTAATGAAGTTTTGTTAGGGTCAGAAGGATGATCCAGAGCACTACAGGCCCATCAGCCTAACCTCAGGGAAGGTTATGGAAGAGATCATCCTGAGCATCATTACACAAGCAGGACAACCAGGGTATCAAGCCCAGCCAATATGGATTTATAAATGGAAGGTCCTGTTTGGCCAATATGATCTCCTTCTGTGAAAAATCTGACTTAGTGTTTAAAAGTCTCTTCCAACCTTGATGATTCTGATTATTGTAGAAGGCCTGGTCCAAATATCTCTTAATATACTCCTCTGGTGAAAAAATCTATAGAGCCATGTTTAATTAGAAAGAAAAAAACCCCACAAGACAGAAAACCCTTATGCATGAAACCCAATCCTCTCCAGGCAAGCCCCACCATTCAGGTAACTGCATTTATAGTTCAGTTTTGGGCACTAACAAGCCCATGTGCCCCTGAAGAATAATACAAATAGAACATACAGTTATCACAAAATGATGCCCTAGAGACAACATACGGAAAATGAATGAATTTAAGAGGTATGAAACAACAATGAATTTAAGAGGATTGATTCTGAAAAGCAAAAGATAAAATACATTTCTTGTACCTAAGATTTCTTAACTTTAAAATTAATGTTAAGGTGGAATGTAAAGTACCACTTCCTGGAACAAAGAATCTTGGTAATATATTCAATATCCTTCATTTCAAATTCTTGTTCCAGAATTTTAACAACCCTCTCCATCCAAGCTGTCAAAGCCCAACAGCTTCCTCTGCAATGGCTATTCCCGTCCAAAGAAGTGACTCATGTTTTAATCTAATGTGCTGAACAGTTGTCTAACAGAGTGGCATTTTCTCCTTGCACCATTAATTACCTCTGCATTTTGACTAAAATGGGGCAAAGTCCCACTGGTGTATTTTTCTAATATGTCTATCACTCCAGCGTGAAGATGCCACCTGCATACTGAAAATCAACAGGACTGAGCAACAAAGGCAAAACATCTCCTCCCTCCCCATCAGTAATTTGCTCTCCTCTATGGGAGAGAGCATCTAATCAGGCATTTTCCAGGAATGACAATCACTATTCTGCAGTTCTTTTACTGGAAGAGCTTATCAGATAGAAAAGAGGCTGTGATGTTCCTGGAAACAATGGAACTTCTGTCACTCTTGAGCTCAATGCTCAAGGATTCCTCTACTTACCACCCCCCTGGTACTGGGAGGTGTCCAGGCTAGATCCTGCCCATATTTACCATGTGTATCACACAGGGAGGCAGCAAGGAAGATAATAACTGTGATTCACATCGAGAAATGTGATTTCACCCTGCTACACATTTTTAGTTGAGGAATACTGCCCTAAATCAGATCTTTTCATGGACCAGTGCAAACTGCTGTAACAGACTCTTACATTAACTATTTTCAAAGCTAAGAGAAAGTCAGAAAGTTCTTGAATAAAAATTTATTTTTCAGCCCAAAGGCCAATTCAATACTGAAGTGCCATCTGTTCCTGCTGTATGAAACTTTTTTTAAATCATTGCATATTTTAAAATTAATGATATCATGGGGAAAACAACAAATACATGAATAACAGTTGAAAATACAAATTTTAAATGCTGAGATAATTTTTCAAAAATAACTGTAAGGTGACGTTTTATAGAAAAATGGAAACTACTTTTAAATTGGATTGAAAAAAGTTGTCGGTGTGGGATTTTTTTAATTCAGATACGTGAATATTTCTAAGCTTGAGGGATAAAATTCAGATTCCCACTGCACTTGAGATGATCCCAGACTGCAGTAGCAAGCCATGGAAAGGACAGACATGGATTACTCTAGCAGAACTTCAAATAAATACAAATATAGAAGTAAGGAAAGAAGACATAATACTTTTTTAGTCCAGGAAAAAGTGGGGAAAACCCACTCTGTGACTTCTTACAGCCATCTGAATATCTGATAGCAGTAACTGCAACCCAAAAGAACAAGATAGTTTGGCAACCAGAGAAAGATGATTTAAACGTGGGGCAGAGGAGAAGAACAACATACCTCCTATTATTCATCCAAGTGATTTCTCATCCCAGTGGAAAATTCTGCCAGTTTTCAAAAATAGAGCTTTTGTCTTTGGACAAAATCTCTGACTTCTGTCCACAATAGTGTGATTTGGAAAGCAACAAAAAAACTAGGAAATTAAGAGTTAAACACTGTTTGTATATTAACAGTAGTTAATCCTCCTTCTCCACAAGGCTTCCAGAGGCTCCCTGATTAACTGTCATCACCATACAAATTTAATTTGATTCTGATCTAATTTGCTAAACAATTAAAATACTTTCTTAGAAGTCATTCTAACCTTTCTAGAATACAGTGGTAATGTAATACTACACTAGAAGATTTCTTAGAGCAAAGAAAATCTAAAACTATTTTCAAAAAAATGCTTCCCAGTCCAAATCTGAAGTGTTTTTCCTTTTATTATCAAAAGAACAGCCCTTCTTTACTTTACAATATCTCAGGCTACAGCAAAGTTCCCCATTCCAGCTAAGAGCAAGTAAACACACCATTTTTTTAATGTAAGGGACGTACAAAAAGAGTAGTACCAGAAAAAGTAAACATACTAAGGGGATGGTTTTCTTTTTTATTTTATTTCTTCTTTTCTAGCATCTCCCACAGAGTGAGTTATCCCAATATCCTTTTTCATAAATCACAACGTTTTTCTGATAAGGAAACAACAACTCAAAAACACTACAGAAAGGGGGGAAATAAATGGCTGAAGTGTAATGCATACACTTACTCTCATATACTTCTGCAGCTATAGTTTGCTGTTCACCTAAGTTTTATTTCCAGGGCAAGTATCACTATTTTCAAAATTATCTCTGTCTGCTAAGACAGAAATGACCTGGTCTCACTTCTAATATGCTCATGAAATTCCACCCAGAAGCAGCATTCAACCATAGCAGAGCCAAATTACTGAAGTTCTCATTACTTTCTGGCTGGTGCAGAGTCATGGTTGATATATGAGTCCGTCACTCTCAGCATTGATTTGCAGAGCTCTCTGAATGTCTCTGAGCAGTTCAGTTCCCTTAAAACATTTTTCCCTTCTCTCTACCATACATCATAAGTCAAATTGTCAAATCTTATTTCAATTTCTTTGCTACATTTAAAATATTCAGCAGATAAATCATTATGTTTTAGTTATGCATCTTCTTGCCTTTAAAAAGAAAAAACAACCCAAATTATGGCAACTAAAAGACTAGAGAAACAGCTGATGCTGCAATATAAGCTTCTCATGACTGCCATAAGGGCAAATGTTAAAGAAAAATACTGCAGACATATTTTGCTGAAGTGTATTGGTTAAGCAAAGACTTTCTTAAGACCCATTGTAAGCATTGCTCACGTAAGCAGTCTGGGGGTGAAGGTCAATGAATCTTTCCCTAAACACTTCATGCTCTCCAGCTCTCCTCTCTGAGTAGACTTACACAGAGTAGTTGCATCATCTGCAGGTAAAACACACACAAAAGAATAAGCCTCTTATTTAAGATCCAGCATATTAAAAAACACTGCTTTGCTGTGTATATTCATTAACACAACATACTAAATAATAAAATCATTTTTTGACAAAAGTATAGCATGTAAATTCACATAAATAATTAATGACTTAGTCAAAGTTCCTTCTAACAGAAACTGCATGAGTTTAATTCTACATAAAGCAAGTTAAGATGAATATTCTTCATGGGAGGTAAGGAAACTGCCCCCTCAGCATGCTTACCCCAACTTGTGTGTGCCTGCACTACATCTTCAGTAGGTAATCAAATACAAGTATGCCTGTCAAGGGCCAGATGTGTTCAGCTGACAAACTGCTCTACTCAGGCAGGAAGGTAGCCAGCATTTTCATTTTCTTTTACCTACATCATACTGAAATAAAACCTGAAGAAAAAAAAATCGGAACAAACTATCAACATAAATGTTGGCTAGCACTCATTACTACAGCTGGCATGTGATGGTGCTCTAACAACAAAAGCCCTAGGCAAGCACACAAACCACAGGGTCTCCACATGTACTGTCTATAATCATTACCACACATTACTTTGCTTAAAAGACTTTGTTTCCTCACAATTTCTGGTTACTGACAAAAAGGAGGATGGGGAAGAGAAAAAGAAACTCACCTACAATTCTTGCCACCTGATGAGAAAAATTGTCCTAAATCATATTTACTACTAATTTTAGTATGTCTAAATCTAAATTTAATTTCTTGTTATAAGTGGAAGTATCTCCAGTTCAAGTACTCCCTGAAGCACATTCTAGACAGGACCAAAAAGTCTTGCTTAAACAACCTTCTACTTCATTCTACACTCTTCTACCTTCTACAACCTTCAACCTTCTGTCCTACCTTAAATTTCTCCATATATATTTCATGCAATAAAGCACAAGAAAGCTTAACATTTTTTGTCTCATTTTCAAATAATTCCCTTGGCTTTCTCCAGCCAAAAAGCAACTCAAATATTAGTTACTCTAAAGCAAGTATCAGCTTTTTCATACTGCTTCACAATTGCTGATAAGTATGCTTCATTTAAAGGAATCTGAGGTAGTAACAATGAATTCTCAACAACTCATTCAGAAATATCAGTATGGTCAATAAGACTTTTACCAAGAGACATTTAGAATCAGTTACAAAGGCTTTTTGTAATACAGGATTCCTGGGGAATTTATTTTAAAACCAAAAGGAATGCTTTATTACATCAAAGGCAAATGTATGAGATCAGTTCATTTACTGAAAGGTCAGTCACAAGTTACTTTTAGCAGAAAGCACTAAAAAACAAATATGCTAAAAACAAACAACAGGAATTCTGAACCACCAAGTCCAGCTATGCCTGGACTTATAATTATGATGCCACCTTCAAACCTACTGATTTATTTCTTTCACAGACCTGAAAACTTCTAAATTCTGTAACCTGCTTTTCCATCTCACCCTTTGGAGAATTAGGTTTCTCTACCAGCAATGTTTCACAGCTAGCTCAGTTTAGTGTAGCACCAACACTCTTCTATTCATTTCCATTTCTGGCATTGGTACCTGGAGTCCAGGCATATAATATTCACCAGGTAACACCTTCCCTCTCATCAGCCTGGCCTTTAATACAATTCTATGATTCAAAAATTCATAGTAGAATAAGAATTCAGACACAAATATATGTTCTGCTAATTTACGGTCAGGTACACAACCTCAACAGCCAGGCCAGCAGCCAGGCCAGATGTTTGTTTACACAGCACAAGCACAGTACAGGGCAACAGTCCAATATGTTTAACAAACTTGCAGCACTTCATGGCTGTACAGTCACCTATTAAAGAAAGACTTAAAACCAAAGTCAAAGTGACAGCTACAATGGTGGTTTGAGTACAGGCTCATATGGAAATGTACAGTGATAATTAATCCCTTGTGAGCAAAAACTGGCTTAGTCCTATAACAAGATAATTGAAAACTGTCAATTCTGCTCTGATTTTTTTTTTTTTTTTGATAGTGATCTAATGTTTAATTATAATCATTTGGTAGCTGACTGGCACTTTTTATAATACCTGCCTTCACCTGAAACCTCTTGACATTCTTTTCTTATGTGAAAGCATTAGAAATCTAATTGAAAAATGTGCTTTTAAACTGAGTTTCACTTCATTGTTTGAGATTTAAAAATAAGATTGTGTGGACTATAACGTGCTGTCTCTGCTATATCAAAATCATTGATCTTGTTTGCTAGAAACACACAAATCAATACAGCAAGTATAGATTGTAACAGACTAGAAATATAGAAGTACACATTTGATTCATGAGAGGAAATAAGCAAATTCAAATAGCTCAAGGATTACTTTTTTGATTATAGAAATAATTTTAATGGTAGGGAGAACACATTGTTTTGATTGTTTACCAAGGACTGACTTCAACAGACTATTTTTCCTATAGAAATGTCACTTTTCTGCTGTTTTTACACAACAGGCTGTATTTTCATGCTTCAGAAGACCAAACTTCAGCAACAACACATTTTTCAACAAGAAAAGGAATGAGAACATGGAAAATAAATAATTAGAAATAAAATAAAATCTGTAAAGAAGCTGGCATGGGTCTGGAGCTTCTTAGGAGAATGGAATAAAAAATGCTAAAAGGTAAGGAAGACTGAAGCAATAGCCTGGGGGGGGGGGAAGGGTGTTTACCTGTTTTTCTCTTTAAGAAGTCAAATGCAGATTTCATCTCTGTCCAAAAGGAGGAGGTTGTAAAGACAAGGGAATTATTCCAGCATTTTAAGAGAGTATTGAATAGTTGGAAAATATATACAACCTTCAGCTCACTCATCCTGATCACAAATATAATTTCCTTTAAGAAACCTATAAAGTATTCAAATATGGCACCAGTGTGGCATCTACTTCAAAATTTCCTTTTCTTTCTTCAATTGTTTAAATATACCCCCTAAGGAATGCAGAAAGTTACAGAACCAATTTATTTTGTAGAGGTAACAAAAATTCAAGCTATTATAATTTTAACTCTTTTCTTATCATCCATCATATACTGCTTCTCAATTATACCATATTTTTATATACCTTCTCATCAAATGCATTTACATTGACTCATATGCTAAAAAAACAATCATTTCAATTTACTAAGTGTTGTTGACTGATGGTACACACAAGTACTAAAAGACAGTCCTGCATTTTTATTTATGTCTATAAACATCAGATATTCGATACAATATGTGACCTGTGGTTAAATACATATTGCCTTTCTTCATAAACAAATATACACAGAGGAATAAATTAATAAAATGGAAAGTATTTAATCAGGAAATGTCTCATGAGAATTACAAACATTACTGGGAGAAAGGTATTTTGGTAGTTTCTTATCTATCTTTGGGTATGCTTTTTTTTTTGTGGTCACATTTGTACCATGTTCAGATTTCTTAGTGGAGGGGGAAGTTATTTATACTATAGTAAAAGTTTCCAATGGTAAAATACTCTCTTCTAGAAAAGTTAAGAAAGTTAAAAAATGTCATTTTATCACTGTTCACACCAACTATTTCCTTTTGTCTATTGTTCCCCATTTGCAAGTATTTGAGGAGGGAGGTAGATATACTAAGCATACCCAGAGTATTTGTACACAGACCATACCTCTTTTATAGGCAGTACCTTTACAGATGTACAGGGGTAAGGATAAGGTTATGGAGTTACTACATCATATGTTTTATATAAAGCTGTTATACAGGACTTGCTTCAAAAATAATTTTTAAAAAAGCAGCATTCCTATGTGACAGGATCAAGCAAAATGTTATGGTTTAGACAAGTTGTAAATCCCTAACTGTAAGGATTATACTTCCAACAGCTACAATATTAAAATTTTATTTGATTTTTCTAATGAAATAGCTTCATGTTTCATTAAGGAAGTTCACAAGTTCATTTTAAGTGACTAACACAAGTACTAAAAGACAGTCCTGCATTTTTATTTATGTCTATAAACATCAGATATTCGATACAATATGTGACCTGTGGTTAAATACATATTGCCTTTCTTCATAAACAAATATACACAGAGGAATAAATTAATAAAATGGAAAGTATTTAATCAGGAAATGTCTCATGAGAATTACAAACATTACTGGGAGAAAGGTATTTTGGTAGTTTCTTATCTATCTTTGGGTATGCTTTTTTTTTTGTGGTCACATTTGTACCATGTTCAGATTTCTTAGTGGAGGGGGAAGTTATTTATACTATAGTAAAAGTTTCCAATGGTAAAATACTCTCTTCTAGAAAAGTTAAGAAAGTTAAAAAATGTCATTTTATCACTGTTCACACCAACTACCTTTTTGTCTATTGTTCCCCATTTGCAAGTATTTGAGGAGGGAGGTAGATATACTAAGCATACCCAGAGTATTTGTACACAGACCATACCTCTTTTATAGGCAGTACCTTTACAGATGTACAGGGGTAAGGATAAGGTTATGGAGTTACTACATCATATGTTTTATATAAAGCTGTTATACAGGACTTGCTTCAAAAATAATTTTTAAAAAAAAAGCATTCCTATGTGACAGGATCAAGCAAAATGTTATGGTTTAGACAAGTTGTAAATCCCTAACTGTAAGGATTATACTTCCAACAGCTACAATATTAAAATTTTATTTGATTTTTCTAATGAAATAGCTTCATGTTTCATTAAGGAAGTTCACAAGTTCATTTTAAGTGACTACAAATAGCAAACTGTTAGTTCCTCACTTAGTAGCGTTGAAACTAGTAGTTAAAGGATAGGAAATAGCTGGAAACTCTCTTTCATAAAACGTCTGAGATACTTGGGCCTACAATGAAGTCCAGCCAGCACTCTACGCTGTCTTGGTCTAAAGAATGGTATCTCACAGCAGTAAGGCTAGCTCAGTATTTCCCATTTTCAGCATCAAGTTTCATCTCTATAATTAAGCAGTGCATGAAAAAATCATTAGTAAGCACATCATAACCCCACAGAACCTTGTCATAACTCAAAACTTGAAATACTTGGCTAAATCTCACAGCAATTGGCTGTAGTTTAAACTGGCCTATTAAGCATTTTTGTCCTCCAGCTCTTTTTTTTGTGATTTCTGACCATGTTTTAATATTCACAATTCTTCACACCCTATCTCCTGAAACATAATTTATTAGGGCACACTTTCACCAGAAAATCTGAGGCAGGGAAAGGTTAACCTCTCTAGTTAAAGGGGGGGAAAAAGGCAAAAATTCCATAATATGTCACCAAAAAGTGCACAAAATATACATTCATAATACAAACCAAACCAGTCATGTCTTATGGAGATCTGACAAACTTAAGGAAGAATACCAATACAGGAGCATTTGCAATCACTGATTCAGAAGAAGCTGAATTGACCTGCATCCATACAGCACACCAACACTTAAAAATAAACATTAAATAATGGAAACCATAAAAGAAAAAAATGTGTATATATAAACAGTTTCCAGCAAAAGGTCAAAGTATTTGCTCTTGTAAATTCCCACAATCTAGCTACAGAAAATTGTGGCCCTTAACCCCATGAGGACAGTGCAAAGATTTTTTGGCCACTCTTCAGTTCAATAAAAGACATAATTGGTATGTTTGAAAGGAATTTCAGTCAGGCACAGTTTAACAACACTGACATCATATAATCCTTTGTCCTATCAGACTGACTTGTGGAAGACTGAGGGTTGCAATCATTTCCTCAGTCTTGAGGCACAAGAATCAGCCATCCATCTTTCACTGGAGCTACTGAACCCCTGCATGAATGCAGCCAGGAGCTGGACCAGATGCAGATGGCTACAGCTGCTGAGGCAAAACTCAGCTGACACCAGAAAATTGTGGAAATCAGTCAGAACAATTGGGGTATACTTCAGTACTTTGGTTTGCCAGTACTAACAAAACTACAGTAATAAGAGTATGAAGCCTTGCTCTGAGGTAGAGCAATCAAGACCCAGTGCCATGGCTTCTACGAAGGCAAACTTAGTAGGAGCAGTGGCCAGGTGAAATCAACACAGAGAATATTGGCCCTGTTACTGAGCTGGTGAAATAGATTTTTAACAGGACAGAAGGAAACTTTTCCCCTTCTTGGAGTAAACATATGGTTGGTCTTTTACAAAATCTCAGAGGTAAATTTTAAAGAGAAATCCCCAGAAAAAGCCCAAGTTTCAACCAAGTGATGAAAGTGTGCACAACTGTTCTGGGGAAGAAATAAACTGCATTGCTTTTCATATGTGATCACACCTAAGGGTCTCATTAATTCTTGAGAAACTCCTACTCAAATGGAGAGTCATAAGTAAGCACTATTTTTTTGTCTCTTCTCTTCCTATAAAGAAATATGTAAGAAAAGACAGTTCCAGTTATGCTCATTGCTATGTTTACCAAGGCTGTCACATCAGTACCAGATTACTGTAACATAATCCAGCCAGACCACACAAGGCCAGCTAAAAGCTGAAGGCAGTGCAGAAAACAGCTGCTTGTTTAACTTTGCTAAATGCTGAGAAAATAACACAGCTTGCCTGCTGATTGGCCTCTAGCTATATATTGTTTTTCAGACTGCAGTTACTGTTTAAAGTTCTACACAGGGCACCATTTGTTTACCAGCAAACATCCAGCTAACACTCTAATAATCTTTGAAGAAAATGCATAAATTATCAGGTGTTTTCTATGAAAAATTCTTGATTCCAGGGCTCACTCCTCAGCAGAAGGCAAAGCCTGCCAACTTTAACAGACCAAGTTTGCAGTTTTTCTCCTCACATGGAGAATAGTGCCTGCAGGACTTAATTATGAAAATTATTTAAGCATCATTGATTGAGCAGGTCAAGATTTTCCTTGATATGACATGAAGATACATCTTATTTTTCAAGAGGTGTCCACAATTTTTGCCAGTTAGATTTTAAAGAAAATAATCCCATATATTCCTCTTTCAAGTCTCCTTCTCATTTCTAGGAAACATTTCCATTTCTATCAGGTCAAAAATCTTTTTAAAATCACCTACATAAAATGGCTGCAAAGACATAGATTTATGATAACACACTGATAATCAAATTGTCCAAGAAAATTCTTTAAGAACATCAAAAGACTACTTAGCTCCAAATATGACCTCAGCATTAATTTTGTCAGTAAGCCACAAAAAAATGAGGATACTGTATTTTTTGAACTTGCTGTATCTCCCCCTGACAGTCTCGAGTCTGCTGAGAAATTCTTCATATTTACTTCCTTCTATGAGGCCAAGATTTGCAATAAGCTTTTGTATAATTATTTAATATCCATTTATCACTCCATTTTGTGACTTCCTAATACAAAAGGCTTACATTTGTACAAATCCAAGACTTGCTACCACAATAACTAGGAAAAAAGCTATGTAAAGATTTTAAAGCAATTTAGCTGTTTTCACTTACTGAAAAAGAACATTTGACTGCATTCCAAATAAAACATTGTAGAGACAACATTCTTATCTAGTCATGCAAATAAGTAACAAACTAGTCCTGTCTGCAGGAGTACAATGTGATTATGCACGGGGGAAAACATTATCACTAAAATGTTTCCTCATTGGCAAACCAATGTCTAGATCAAAACCATCCATAGCATTTCTGTGACTATAAACCCCACAGAAATATTTGTTTCCAATTCCCCACTGTATGAGACCACCCCCTCCTGATCTTCCTCCAGGAATACATGCCATGATGGGTAAAAGCTGGAAACAAGTACACACACACCCCCCACCTTTGCTTCTCATCAGTAGCCACTCCTTTCACCAGTACCTAAACTAAAATCTTTAAATCCTAGAGAACAATTTAAGGAGTGTGTCCCAGCTACTTCCTCTGTGACATTTTGGTAAAGAATTACCAAGAGAGCACAACATTCCCAAATCTTTCTGAAGAAGCCAGTAAGTTAAAACTTCATCTTCAGCATGAGTAGCATACAGCTTCTGACCTCTGTGTCTTTTTAATAGAGAAAAGTAACAAAAGCATTGTCAAACTCAAAGTTGCATGAAAAGTCATCCAAGCATAATGAAAACAATCAGCTCTAGTAAGACACACTATTGGTAATCAGTTGGATGGAGGGAGAAAAATACTGTCTGCCATACTAGCTTTTTAAAGCAGAAGACAATGTTTTCTACACACTGTTTAGTTTAAGTAATTCCTTCTGTTTTCTTCAGCTTTTAAATAAATTAAAATAGCTTGGCTCTTTTCATCACAGAAATAGAAAAATAAAGACTTTAGTCCTGACTCTTAAAAATCGCCAGAAGTTTGTCACTCTACACCTATAAACAACTTCTCTTACAGCAAGAATACATGGTTTTGGCCAAGGGAAGATGCAGTACACAGGGTAACAATACAATGGAATAAATGTTGTCTGTATTGAAATAAAAAGTTCAGGTTCATCGCAATGTCTTACCCATCAGCTGTAGTTCAGCCTAGTCTTTTGTTAGTGCTTGGGCAAATGAATAAAATTATCACTGCCTACAAAGACCCTCACTAAAGTACTGAATAGCACAAGGTCCAGAATCTACCCCCGAGAGTCAGACATCAAAAACCATGTACAGGGAATATTCTCATTTTCAATGGATGCTGTGTTAACTGTAAAATTCTGCAAGGCTTTTAGTTAGCATGTGATATATTTTTTTCTTCATTTATATGACCAAAAAGATAAAACATGGTTTAATAGCAATATTATCTTTCTCTACATAACATGTAAACTCAAAAATAAAGCCTTATAAATAGTTTATCAAGGATCTATTTTCCATAAGGTCATAGAGTCACTGAATCATTTAGGCTGGAAAAGACACTGAAAATCAAGTCCAACCATAAACCTAGCACTGCCAAGTCCTTAAGTGCCATATTTGCACATAGTCTAAACACCTCCTGGGATGGGGACTCCAGCACCAGGCAGCCTGTTCTAATGCTTGACAATTATTTCCACTAAAAGAATATTCTTAATATACAACCTAACCCTTCATTCACATGAGGCTGTTTCCTCTTCTCCTACCACTTGTTACATGCCACTCAGATCCCCCCGTGCCACCTTTTCTACAGATTAAATCAGTTAAGACTCCTTTGGTAAGATTTGATTTTCACCCATATATTGTCTTTACTGAGAATATTTTGTATTTGACAGTGACATTATCATCAAGATAAAGTGGAAAATAACTGATGCATGCGGTACCTTTTATTGTAATTATTGATTGATCAGCTTTATAATGAGAAAAAGATACTGTGGCATTAAAATAGAGCAAATATTAAAAATAACTAAAACAAAACTGAATAAACAAACTCCCACAACACATTTTTTAATACCAAATACACCAAAAGAGAACAGCAAAAATATAGACTGGTGCTAGGTATTATTCACTTGTTTATAAATATAACTGCTAAAATTTTAACCAACAGCTCTATATTCTCATCTAAAGACCTGGTTTATGTAGCAGGCATGTACATGATTCCTATGAAAGGACAAAAACAATTTTCATTTGTTCACTTTCCCACACAAAAGTCAAATGCAGATCATTTCCACCTATTGACCATAAAATCCATGCTATTAATCATTATTGCCTCCTTGCTGGCAACCATTATAGTGTGTTTCTGGAACGTATAGAGCTGCAGTTCCCAATGCTCTCCACTGCAATCAGCATAGCTATCTGAATTTACACCAATTAAACTATTTTCACATGGTATGGAGAGAGCAAAGAAACATACAAAAATGAGCAGTGTGCATTATAAGGCTTAAGATTCACAGTGATTGCTACAATTCCATACACCATTTTATAGCCATCCTGTTTAATACCATTATCTATTTAAAAGATTTCTATGCATTTGAAACACATCAGATTTAATTTTCCTCTGTTAGGGAGTTTTAATTCTTAGTTTTATGAACGCGAGTTGACATGGGGAATTCCAGCAGCAGGCTCACAGACCATCAGGTTACATTTGATAAACAGGATTAACAAATCATAATTTAAGGACAACTATTCCGGGTCTAAACAAATGTGGATGTGCAAGCACATGTTTCTGACCAGCCCACACCAGATTCTTTGTGAAAATAGGTAGTAAATACACTGAGAGAGAGAGAGGGATCTTTCCACCAATATATCCATCCCAGTACCCACCAATCTCTGCTTTAGGAATTTCCTGAGCCAAAGGCTGTGCTCATTTTAAAACCGACAGTGACTTGTTTTTCAAATCAGCGGACCAGCAGTCACACTAGTCTAAGACATGACAAATCTGATGTTACCTTCTCCCCTCAGGCCTTACCTTTTGATCTCTGACTTCTTACAGATAACACTACTACAGCAACACAGCATTAGAAACACAGGATGAAACAGCTCCTGCAGTTCCATCCAACTTACCAGAGACTGATGAAGTAGAAATATCATGTCAGAGCAGCCAGATGGTACCACTGATGAGGGGGAATATTCCAAAGTCCAAGGTAACAGCTGTCAAGGCAAACCTGCCAACTCAAAACTTGTCTGTAGCTACCCAGCATCTTGGATCCAATGCACATGGACCAAAAATAAATAAAAATCACTACATGAAAACCTTTACTTGTCCTTTTCTGCTCCTTCTCTCTCTCTCCCCCCCGTCCCCTCCAGCTTTTCCTGTATCTTCTTATCCACAACAGGGAAACTGAGGATCAGGGCTCAGCCACAAGAATAAATTGCCATTTATTCTGTACCATGCCTGTCCAAAATATTTTTAATTTAGTAAAAATGTTCTATAGTATCACAGAACATAGATCAGAATCTCATAAATCTCTTTGCTTGGTATAGCAACAAAACCACTGAAAATCTTGAAATTTAAAACACTAGGTGTTTGAACCCTTTTTAAAGGACTTCATTAAAACCATTTGCCACAAGATCCAAAGCTTGTTTACTATGAAATGCTACATAAAATGCAACTGGAACACTGGCCCTTTTTCATTGATCTGGTATCTCCCAACCTGAAGCTAACTGGGAGAATAGGAAAAGGCCACCCAACCCTTTACTTCTGCCTTTCTTGTGTCTTTCCTCTAAGCAGATCAAGCAGTTTCTTGGTTTTCCACTCTCACCTGAAAAACAGTGACTATTTTCTGTATTTAAATAGAAAGGAAAAAAAGGAGTTGAGTCAAACATACAAGAGCTTATTTTTTCAGGTTCAAGGTTCAGGAAATACCAATCTTCTAAATTATAATAGTATTTTTTTAAAAAGCCAATCATTACATTAATATGATTAGATCACAATACACTGACCTAGTTCAGCTTAACTTATTTGATGGTACAGGCTGTTAGACAAACCAGAGCTTTGATGTGAACTAGTTCTACCCTTTTCAAACTGTTTAGTAAGAGAACAGGAAAAAACAGAGCCTTTGTTAACCAAGCTGTTTCTGAAGACCACATTTAAACATCAGTCATGTTATTCTAAACAGTCCAAATTGCCCTGCAAAAGCTTGATATAGCCCCTTTTTAATAGAGACAAATGAGTTTGAAAACTAATCTATCAAAATGGATTGTGTTTAGTCAAAAACAAAAAACCACTATCAACAACAACATCCCTTTAAAGAAAGCCAAAAAGTCTGGCAGTTTTAATTCATGCACAGTAACCTACTGCATCTGGCTTTCCCAGGGCAATCCCAACCCTGCAATTACCCAGCAGTCACAACTAGTTTTCCTAACAAAGCTGAGCCTACACAGAAATACCAGTTATAATAAAGATGCACTGAGATTATTCTTTCCCATGTTTTCTAATGCTTAAAAAAGGAAATTTCAGATAAATGCCAAAAGAAATAAAAACTCAAGCAATTCCATCCCAGATCATGTCACACATGATCAGCATTTCCTGTTTTCCAGCTCTGCTTCCACCAAAGGCAATTACACTTTTTCAATTATAAGAAAAAAGAGTCCCATTAAATCTTACATCACATCTGCAACATACTATTAAAGGACAGAAATAACTCCACTGCAAGCAAAAATTTCATGAAGGATTTTGCTGAAAATTTCTACATCATGTCATGTATTAATACAACTACTGTCTTCACAAAAGCAGCAGGGTGATAGCAAATCATGCTTAAAATAAATTGATTATTATATTCTTGTTTTATCTCCATGCACTGGTTTCTTGATCCACATAGAGTAGCATTATCCAAAATGTAGACAGCAGTTACAAATAACACTAATATTGTTTACTTTATGGATTTTCTGTTAATCTAGTAACACTGCAAGAAGAGAAAACAAACACTGCAGTGAAATGTCTTCTTTATTTTATTTTGCATCATAGTAAAAAAACCTTGTTTAAATGACCTTTGGATTGCCTCTTCTGCTCTCTTCAAATCGCCCTAGCCTGTAGGAGATGCCCCTGCCTACTGACACATTCTGCTGGAGACAATGCTTTCCTGCACCCAGAAATTTCCACAGGATGCAGTTCTGCAAGTGTGGCATTACCAGGCCCATTCCAACAGACCAATGAGAAAGTCATTCAGATCCAAAGAGAAAGACAGACCTTTCCTAAAAGAACAGCAATACTAAAGCTGTTCATGAAGTTTAAAACATCACAATGGCTCTCCTTTTCTGTGAAGATGGTTCATTTCAGTTAGGAAAAAAACCTCAACATTGGTTTGAAGTCCTTAGGAATTCCTCTGTAATAAATGCACCACTCAAAGAATCTCAGTATTGTTATCCCAGATTTGGTTCTACATGTGCATAAAACACAACTGCTGGAAAACTATCAAAATTACTTCAAAAGACTTAATTATTTATTTCACTATCACTGACTTATTAAAATTTAAATTTGCCATTTGCTTGGAAATAAGTAAAAAATAAAGATTCTTATTTGTATTTAAATCTAACAAACTTTTATCAGTTCAGGCACTGACAGTTCCTCATAACTGAGGGAGTTTCAGAAATTCCCAAAAGCACTCATTTATTAAAACAATTTTATTCAAAGTATTTTGGTGCAATCCAAAAGCTATTTAGGTTAGACAGGTAGGCTGCTGGCAACAGATGTTGAAGCTTAAGCTACTAGACATCAGACAAGGAATTTGTCTCACATTGGAAAATATAAAAGGTAATTGCTCCTTTTAATTCACCAACTACTAGGAATACATCTGAAGTGAGTTTTCCTGGGTGAAGTCCATTAATATAATAACAGCATAATCAAATGGCTGTTTAAAGGGTATCTTTTAAATCACATGATGGTTGTGAATGGGTGAACCATAGCTCAACATTTTTAATTTACAGTGTACTTTCTATCCCTTATGCTTTTGCATATAAGCCTTCAAACTTATTTCCCATTTATTCAATCACAGAACCACAAAGCCCTCAAAAACTGACATGTGCAAGAGTTAATTTGGGGAATGTTTCAGCCTCAAATGAAGCAGCAAATGAGTACACTTTCATCTGCTGCTTTTCCTTTCTCAAAAGAAGCTATCAATGATGGCTTCCCTGGCAACCAGGCACAAACACACAACATCACTGGTTCAAGCAGCTAATCAAGGACAGATGTCTCAAGAGAGCATCAAAGCAGCCTTCTGCATTTCCAAGCATGTCTTACTTTTCTACAAATAAAAATATCCCTATAGCTAGGAAATCCAGCTGAATTCTCAAAGACATGATTTTTTTTTTCCAGTGCATCTTTCTATACTTTAATTACAGGTTCCCTGCCAGTTTAAATAAAGGAGCAGAAACATTTGCCAGAGCCATATGGAAGCATCAAAGAGCAAGAGTGTTTTCTTGGGAAATACTTCTAAAGTGGTTTTCATCCAGACTTCCAAAGTACTCCAGCATTCCTTTATGATGCTGAGCGCCTTAACTTATAATAAACACATCAATAATATTTTCAAACTGATTTCAGAGTATTCTGGCATAAAGTCAAGCTTCTTAAAGGTCTTCTCTCAGGGTTTCAAAGATCATAGACTCTCGTGTCCCCTTCTGTAGAACCTACACGTACAGAAATCTTGTGTGATCTATAAGACTTCAGTGTCATTTTCCTAGAAAATGCATCTACATCAATAAAACCCCAGACAATCCTGATTTCAGTTACCTTTCTTTTGCATAACAACATATGTCTGTTACATATGTGAAACAGCTTATTGAACAGATTACTGAAAACTTTTTACAGCATACGACTACAGTGCAACATTAATTAGTAACACTTTAATAATAGCAGTGCTAATTAATTCTTTCTAACCTATAGCAAAACAGCATGTGCAATGCTGTTAGGGTTATCATTCCATGGTATACTTTTCACACTGAACATACATTGTGCTGATCATAATTCCAACACAACATCTCCCAGAACACAGAAGAGCTAAGATGGATATGTGGAGGCAGATGGGTTTACCAATGTGAGTGGATGCAGGCAGCTTCTGGCAACAAATCACTGTGGGAAAAATTCAAGTTTTTTTCTCTGTTTGCTCTTAAGAAGCAATGAGTACATTGACATCTTGTCCCAAATTCCATTTAATTAATGATGGGGCTCTCAATCTACTCGAATCTCAACACACCAGGCTAAACACAAGGTCACAGGGTCAGAATGGACACCCAAGTCAAACAGCACATGATCCCCATACAGATCTGCAATCTGGACCACAAAAGTAGATCACCACCATACGCAAAATCATCTTTCAGCCTTAAAAATATTTCAGGCATTCTGGATATAAAATCTCTTGATTTTCTTTCACATAGACCCAGTTATAAAATCAGTGTTAGTGAAAGGAAAGCAAAATTAACTATTTTTAAAAAAGCTAGTTAGTTTTCAAAAAGACCAAGCGAACACTGGAGGATCCCATGGCCAGATCTTTTACCGTATCTTTTTCCCCAAGAACTCAGCCTTACTTGGAACAATAAATCAAAGTCACTTTCCCTCACTATTCTAAATTCCACAATTGATTATTACCTGTATTTAATCAACATCATTTACTGTCATGAGTTGGAAGAGTCACCTGCCCTCCCTCTTGAACGTACTCCAAATTCTCTGTGCAATTTTGATTCTAAAAAGTGGGACTCAGAGCTTCTCTTTTGCTAGGAGTAGCACCATAACAAGTAAGCAAATTTTGTTGGTCTAAAAGAGTTCTTTTTCTGCCATAAAGAACTAAGACAACTAACATCTCCCCACTGAAATGGCAGAAGATGTACAACATCTACCCACTGGAAAGATGAGACACTAGGAGAAAACTTGCCAAGCTCCAAATGCACACCTTAATTCATATTGCTACATGTAAAAAATCATTTCATGAGACCCAATGAGACTTCTAATCACTAAGAATACTAAGTACAGAATTATCCTCAGACAATCAAGCATTCTCTACTTAATCCTAGCTAAAGTAAATATCAATTGCCACTGCATGACATCATGTAACACACTCCTACCTTCACATCTTGGAAAGCTGACTGTGAGAACTTTGGAGTAAAACAGTTCAGGAGAAGGCAGCAGAAAATAAAACTTACTGTAATCATGTGCTTGTTTGATCCAACAAGCTGGATGCAACGAGCTTCATCTTATTTCTGCCTATGCACCATTCCTCCCCTCCACCACAGCAATGCAAAAATGGAGTCCAGAGAAATCTCAAACTGCACACTGAAAACAGAACTCCAGACAAAGGGGTATCAGCGTGATTAAAACCGTATATGAATATATTCACAACTTCCCACTTTCCTGGTGTGTACAGGCTAATGCTAGCAAAATAATTAATATACAATATGATGAACTACACAAATGAGTAAGAACTCACCAGACTCTCATCACTTCCATTTTTCACACTTAGGCACACTCACTTAAATGTCTAGAAATACCTGTATGCTTGTCCTCAAAAAACACCAAGAGATGCTCTGACAAAAAACAATGGTGCTCAAATGTTGTCTCAGACCTAACTGGAAAACACCACATTCCCTTATAAGGAAGCTCGTTTTTCTCTTTCTGTGCCTTTCTTATGAGTCTTCACATTCCTCTCATCCATCTCATCTAGAAATTGAATGAACAGAAAATTAAATTTGCAAATGTAATTTCTTGTGAATCTACAACAATTAGATAGTAGTAAAAGAAGTAGTAAAAGACTTACTACAAGTCATACCATTTTGGATCTACTAAAATGGGCTGCTCAGTTTGCTTATATCATGGACAGGGTTGCCAGCCTAAATTTTATTTATTCTGTTGTCTGTAGTGCAATTCCTTGATTCAAAGATAAAAACTTCAAAGAAATACAGCTGGCAGCACCATGCTTGGGAAATAGATGTGTATATACTTGCTCTTCTCCCAAACAATAGGCTACTTCATGGTCAAAAAATCTATTGCTGCTGTGGATACTCCAGCTCTTTCAGTTTGCTTTTCTAGCAGATCTCTTCTAACGGATCACAGTTTCTTCCAGAACACAAAGCTACCAGACACCTCTCTACTTATTTAATACAGTGTATTTCTGTATTTACACAATTTGTGTTGTTATGGAGATTTATCATCTGTCAACTTGTACCCAGGTACAGATTCGCTTTTAGCCCAAGAGCATGCACTATGATTTATTATCTACTGATACCACCAGCAACTTCCAGGGCCATCGTGAGACTTCAGAACTCTATCTAAATTCAGCTGCTTCCAAGAAGATGAAAGCTTGAAATAAGAACCATTAATGTTGTACAACATCCTGCTGTTATTGAGTATTTTTGTTTATGCCTTCTTATATTCTCTAACTTTTCCCATGACAAGATATTACAAAGACAGTTCAATAATATATAGGAAGCATATCCATTAACATTATAATTAAGACAAGTAGTTTTTTTGGTAACTGCACAAAGTTAAAGTTAACCAGGAAAAGGTATTTTTCAAAACCACAGTTAACACAAACCCAAATTGCTTCTATTTTTTATACCTTGTGTTTCACTCATGCAGAAGATGATGCTACAAATCTTTCTGTGATTCTCAGCAGCCACTGCTAATTCATTTCAAGTATATTGTTTTTATAAGAGATGGTTAAATACACTTATTCCTGATTCAACTATGAGGTACAAGGATGGTAAGACAGCAAGCTGAATTCTCTTCTTGGTCATTCCTGCCATCACTCAGCTCAGGAGTCAGCCTAAGTATGTCATTCAGGTAATTGGACAGATTTTAGTCCTGAGTAAACTGACAGAATGGGGGCAAACTGATGAAGTACTGCACTAAACTTTATCACTGGAGCTTTTCAGAACTATCGCTTTCCAATCAAATGAACTGGAACTTACATTAGAAATTACCATCTGACTGTCTGATCTGTCTAAAAGGATAGTTTAATGGAAAAAAAAAAAAAGCTATGGAATGAGAAACAATGATCTTGTATAATTAGGGCAGCAAATTATGTCGGACTCATATATGTCACTGGTCCAAATCCACTAGGAAAATTCCAACACTATCTTCTATCCAAAGCTGCTTCTTCCCTAGTATATAATTTTTATAAAACTACAGACTGTACTTCAATTTTAATAGGCAAAAAAATAGTCAATACATGCAACATTAATTATAAAACCTAGGTTCAGATTTATGCCATTTAAATAATCAGGATGATGGGTATTGTCTCAGGTTAAAAGAAACGTCAAAAATATAAAAATACAAAAAAAGTTGGAAGTTTTAAAGTAAAACAAGCATTTCTATGCTATTGCCACAGCTTCCCACTATTAGTCATGGAATTTTACTCATAGTCAAAGTATAAAAGCAAACATGATTCTTTCAGAAGATTAGACAGCACAAATGCACACCCTGCAAGCTGCTGTTTAAAATGCTGATTTTTTAATTTGAGTATGAGCTTAAAGGCTGAAATTACTACAAAATAAAACACATGTCAGCATTACTTAGTCTACGTAATTTCTGCATAGCAGAAAACACTGATGTCAAAGACAACATGTGCACCATTCTTTACTATCTTCCCAGACTGAAGACTCAAACAAGCAAATTAATTTTCACCCACAACACTGAATGGATGTTGACAAAGCAGTAGGTTAGCACTTCACCATTTCTATCTTGACTAGGAGCAACACTTCACCACATCCTATCTATTTACATGATGAAACTCTGACTTCAATGACTTTGTGATGCATAAAATACCCTTCAAAGAGTGGGCATCCAATCCACTTTCCTCTGAAAGTTGAATGGAAACTTGGCCTTGATGGTAATAGAAGAAGAAAGAAGATGAATTTTATATTTGTGAATACAGGCAAAGCACAAGGTTTGTTGACAGACTGGAGAATACTCTTGTGGAATGTGAGAAGGAAGAAAGCTTTAATACTGCAGATTTCTATTTTAAACTAGAAAAATACTGGCAGATTTCCACAAGTGATTATAAAAACTTCAATAACAGCTCACAATTACTTTAAATTCAGAAGGGAGATAAGCTCAAATCCATTATCTGCAGTATCTATGACATTAGGGACACATTTTAATGAACACATTTAAAATTTCAAAAATTTCATCTGTTTTCTAAGGATCTGTAAGAAGAAATACAATTTATTGCTGACTACAGACATGAAAAAAGTCCGGTCAACATTTACATAATCAGGAGGAAAGGAGGAGGAAAAAAAATTAAATCACCTAGGCAAAATCAACATGATTTCCTAAAGGGAATATTCCTCGATCTGACTCTGCCAGTCAACCTACATCTAACTTACCTGGGGACAGCATGGGAACTTCCAGTGTAGCTGTGTAAGGAGAGGCAAGCAAGAAAGGTATGACAAACCATCCTGGCAGAGTTCTTGCACCTTGCTTGCATGATCTGCTGCCAGCCACTATTGCAGAACATCCACAAGCACTGCCATGTGCTATCATGAAACTATTTGAGACAACCTTTGTCTGCTCCAGGCTGCTGTGGCACAAGCTAAGTGATCTCAGGCCAGCTGACAGCACAGCAGTGCTACAACCACATTGAGACAGCTGCTCACCTATACTAAAATACAGGATCAGTACAATCATGACATTGAGCCAGTACTATGGTCTAATTGTTTCTTTCTCCATCTTATGTCTACTACAAGCTTAGGAGTAGTTTTAATGAAATAGAACATGATGCACCACAATTACTGTTTAAGCAAAAATATATACTCATATATTGGGGAACAGGGAGAGAACACACTTTTCAGCACTGAATTCCATGTACATAGGTATTATTTAATTAACATCCACTGAAATGCCTACATGAGATAGAACTTGTTGCACCCTCAATTGATACTTCAACTATAACAGCTATTTGTCTCTACAGCGTAACTTAGACATATATTATCCTCATTTTCAGAGAGACTCTGAAGCAGCTCAGAATATAGGAAGTCAACAATAACACCACAAATACATGGTTCCCCATCCTATATTCCAGGAACACCCTATATTCCAAGAGCATGGTATTTTTCAACTATCAATCTGCCACAATGTCATTCTGGAAGAAAAATAGTTGTGTGCCTTTTCATTTATTAAACATGTTGAACAAGTCTCAGAGCTGATTAATAATCCTTCCACACAAAATCCTAGCTCTGCCACAGCCAAAACAAACAAACAAAAAACGCTTTAAGCAACCCCACTGCAGGTCATCCTAAAGACAAGGATAGACCACTTTGCTGCCAAAAGCATTATAAACAGCTATCAGACATATCCTCCTCAATTAGAGGCTTTTAAAATTGCTGATGGACATAAATGGTTTTCATTTACTACTCAGATCTTTATTAAACATCTCCATGACCTTGTTTCATGCTGGCTTTTCCTAAACATAAAGGTACCTCACTCGACACGATTTTTGCATGTATTCCAATTGCTACAATCACTAAAGCTTTTTATCATTACTGCTTCCAGTACATTTCCATAAGGGTGTCAGAAAACAGACAACAGACTGATGTATTTCACATGTCAGAGACCACTCACTTTTTTAAAAGTGTGTTTTGTGGATATGCTCTGAACATAATTAGGTAAATTAATGGTAATTAATGTCCTGGCCACCTGGGTCCTTTTCAGTTCTACACTAAAATATAAAATCTAAAAAATTATAAAATAAATAAATGAATTATTAAAAACCCAAACTGTTGCAAAATAGCCTACACTACCCTGCCATTTATTTCTCTAAACTGTTTTCTGCTATCTCATTACTTTCAGCTTAGCCCAACAGAAGAAGCATCAAGTGAACAAGAAGCATACAACTTTCCCTTCATACACCCCGCCATGCTGCCTCGCTCCAGTCAGTAACTTTTCTATCCATTTATGCTTTTCAATTTGTGTTGAATTAACTTCCTTAAAAATTAGTCTTTCTGCTTCCCTTCACTCTTCAAGAAAATACCTTGCTTTCCTATGACACAAAACCAAATTATTAAAAATCCTACCCAACCACTCCTCATAATATATTCCTGATTTAAAACTCTTCTACCTCATTTTCTACACCTGGTGCTTTTTATAGAGTTTGTAAAACAGATGGTACATACAACTAAATGAGGGGACCCCAATTACACCATAAGTTCAATTTGAAATACTGAAGTCTTACTGTTTTACTTTCACTGCAACAAGCTTTGTTAGCAAAAGCTTACATTTTAATTGTGATCATGTACTTTAATTTATAATCTGATGGAATGGTTGAAGCCTTGTTTCATGGTCTGGTATAATATCCTTTTGGGCTTCAAGGTAACTACTGTGACTGAAAATTAAGATAATTGTTATGGAAGATTATCTCCAGAAATTATAATTCAATGAGGAAATAACAGAAAATCACTAAACCTGAAAAACTCACCTTAGACAAAAATAACATCCTTGTAGGGACTCAACTTTCATTTGGCAAAGTAAAGAGAAAGGAGTCTTATCAGACTGTTTTTCACCCTAATTCTAGAGTATTGCTGCAATATTTCTTCCTATTTGATTAAATAGTTTACTAATTTTTCTTCTCTAATCACACTATTGCTGCTAAAGCTGATGCACAGTGGTTGCCACTTCCTCTGCAATCTTAATTTCAAGCAACAACACTGAGCTAAAACAAACATAATGAGAAATACAATGCAAATGCTAGCAGCAGTATAGAAGTATTTCCGCAAAATTTAAAAGACACAACTCAAGATGTAGGTTCTTAAAAACAACTGTGCATATTCCAGTTGTCTTTACACTTGCTCATTGCTCCATTGTAGAAACAAGCAGCAGACTGACTGTTACACTGTGTGGTAAGACAGGTGTGGTTTGGTTCTGACTGCCCTACAGAACTCTTATGAAAAGGCAGCTATAGGGACACCTTCTATCAGCCTTAGTTTTCTTACAAATACTGGTCTGGTACTTAAGGAAACTATAAAGAATTGTTGCTAAGTCTTATTCAAGTTCTTCTTGAGGCTTATTGGAAGCACTACACAAGTGAAAAGCATTTTTGCCATTTAACAGACATGTTGAAATCACAGACCAACTTAAATTTAAAACAAGGTCACCTTCAGATTTTCTACATACTCTTATGCTTTCAAGAGCAGAAGAATTGAAGCACAAACTAGTGCTTAGTTTTCTGCTAATACATTTAGCTTTTCCCATTTCCTTTGAGTTTGTGTACTGCAGAGGCTGATCTTAATTTATTCCCCTCTTGCTAGATATGACAGCAACTCAGAATCAACAATACATGTTAGGCAAGTGATCATTCATGTTTTCTCAGTGCAATCATGAACAACTATCAGAATGACTTCTGTTATGTTCCTGTGGAGTACACTGGAAAGAGAGTACAGAAAATTTCTCCTGGAATATTTTGGCAGTAACTAACACTGTATTTCTAATGATTGCAAGTCAGCTCTTCATGGTTGTGTGAAGTTTTCAATAACTTAAAACCACAAACACAGACAAATGCAGAGTCCATTCTCCCACCAAACAACACCTAATCAACTAAATCAATAGCACTATAAGTAAAAAGATAATCAAAAATCTTATGCAGTAGACTTAATGATGGCAATAGTCAGAGAAAAAGGTTCCAATATAGTTTGATGAGCAGGAACATATTCTTACAACTCTAAAATAAAAAGAAGAGTAAAAAAGACTAACAAATACAAATGTATGTTGAGCACCTAAGCTTAACCAATGTTGTTTCAGGTATTCCTGTAAATTATAAGACTTTGGCATTTATAATAAAAAGAACTATCAAAATTAAAAGGTTTTTGCAAAATAGTTTCCCAGGCCATGACTAGAAGTAAATTTGTCAGTACTGGTCTTCAATTTACCATGAGACAGGGCAGCAACGTACATTAGCTTTGATTTATACAAAGAACAATGATAGATTAAACACGCACTTGCTTTTATCCTGCCTCCAGGAAAAAAACATCACAGCCTCCCAATCACAGGGAAACTGAACAAGTGCATCCAGAGTTAATTAGATTAGCAAACCCAGCATCAGAAAGCAACCTTCACCTGTATGTCTTTTAACAATTCTTAACCTGCTCATAAATTTATCCTAATATTTCTTTTTACTTTCTTGATACAAATTGATTTTAATTTCCCTGATTCCAGGAATTAAGTTAACCAGTGAATCCTAAATAAAAGTAACCTACTGAAAGCATTACTTAAGAATGTCTTGACCAGGTAGATGTATCTTGTATTCCAAGGTCTTCCCAGAGAACACTGAGCCTATAAGATCTGAAGGTGCAATGTGAAGATGAAACACACTTTATCAGTCACATCATTAAATATCTCCTTCAACTTGCCCATAAAACAACACACAAATACATTACCATAATTTAGTATTCAGGCTTTACAAAGGTCAAATAACACTGCTCAACTCCTGGCTCTCTTCTGCCTACGCAGATCCATACCAAAACCCTTTTAGTGAGATTTCTTTTTAATTGGTAGTAATACCTCTTATGTTGAAAATAAATTCTTTCAAAGCATTGAGTGGAATGAAAAGTTAGAAGAACAAGTGAAAATATCTAAATTTTGATAGGATAAATAAACAAAGGATTTTAAAGAGACTAGGACACTTTGCCTATTGAGAGATGCCTCTGCACTTTATAGAGCCTCCTTACTACTTCTTAAGTTTAAAACGAAACCAACTACACCAACAGCCTAAACAGACAACTGGCCTTCTGGTTAAAACTTTTTGTGGGCACAGAGACTGGACTACAGCATCAAACTTGCATTCTTCTTTACTCTTACGTCAACATCACAGACCTCAAAAAAGTGAGATGAAAATAAATTAATCTGACATATAAAAATTGCACACGTTTCTAATACATAGAGATACTTCTTTTTGCACTATCCTAGACTTACAGCTCTACAGTCACTCAGACCTGTTTTTACTCTTTGACCTGTGTCAATTCTAAACTGACCTGAAAAGAGTAGAACAGCACCTGAGAAGACAGCGGCAAGCACACCTGCATTAAGAGGAGTACTCACCTCCCACATATACACGTGTGTGACCTCTCCAGTGAACTAAAGAATGCAGCACACCTACTTTCAAGGTGTCAAGATTGGAACCGCAGGAAAGATTGAAAATTTCAGAAAGCTAAAAATTCTTCATCTAGTTCCTATCATCCCAGATGTGGTTAAAATACTGTCCAGAAATGAAATCTTGCACAAGAAAAGAGTTAGGGAGACTGCTATTTCAGGGTACCATCTCTGCTCTATGTGTTGCCTTTTTCCCAACTTGGAAATGAAACCCGAGATAATTTTAGTAAGAAGGCAATATAAAAGAGGATCTTTAATGGAGGCCTTCAAGAGCAGTTATGGAAAGATATCCACAAAAGGCTACCCCAAGAGGGATGAATACATATTTATAGGTTTTAGGGAGGTAGCATAATTGATCAAAAGCACTAATTAGGAGGACAAGTGGTGATTCAATTTCCCCTCCAGATCAAGCCCATTCTCTGGAGTCCCCCCTCAGCACTAGCTGTGCTTTGTCCATGAGAATGCATCTTGAAGAATTGTTCTTGGCTTTGGTTCCCAGGAAGAACCAATCACTGGGACCTTGTACTCCCCAGGGCTTGGAGATCTGGAATTTGTTTTGTCTTTTTGCTTAGGGAAAGGCCATGGAAAATTACAGGGAATATTAGCCACCAATACAATAGGCTACAGAGCTACAAACATGCGTGAAAATTACAGAGAATGTATAAAAGGTTAAAAAAGGCAAAACCCAAAATGGCATCATACAGGGTTCCCTAAAATCTTCAATCCAGCATCCGTTCCTTGTTGGAATAATAGCTAACCAGGAATTGGAAAAGTACCGAACCCAGATAATCTGAGTTTCTGCACCTGCAAAACATTGTGTCCTTGAGCATAGCTGTGGTACGATAACAAGTAGTGAGAGAGACATGAGAAAAAGAAATGTAAGTTCTCAAAAATGAGGAAGAGCTGATATTGTAGTATAATCAATAGACTGCTTAGCTTACAGAATATGCATGAGCTTATTACTTGTTGTAAATAAATGTCTGGTGCTCTAATCATTAAACGAAGCTTGCTGATTCTCACATTGAGCGTCCCGAGTCTTCCCTCACCATGACATTTCCCAAAACTGTTTATGAACAGTTTCATCAAAACATCCTCTAGAAAACATCTTTCCAATAAAATTCTGGTTTAAGTTTATTGAACTGCCCTAGAAGTCTGCTTGTAGCAGTTCATTCACTGTCACTGGATTTTATCTTACTGCTAGTTAAAGCAGAGGTGGCCTATACTTTAGTATTATTATAAATGTGAGAACCTGAAATTAGGAGATCTTGGAAATGGCTATCATACTAGCCACATCAGAATCTCTTTTATTTCTCATTAATTGGAAAATAAATCTTCAAACTGTTTCAAAATGCACAAAAACTGAATTCTGACACAGTCTGACTAGCTGCACTTCTAGGTAAAACACCAAGCCTATATTTGGTCTAAAAGAAGTCATCTTAGGCCTGATTCCTGCCAGTAGAGTCACCCACAGGTTTATGATATGTCCAGCGTTTATTCAATGTCTTAAAGAGGTTCACATTGTTCTGTCTGCTAGTATTAAAAGAACCATAAATGTATACAAAAATTTAATTCTTTATCCTGCATCCATTAAATGTCTCAAAGGACTCCAGGCCACCTCCTCACACATGTAAGTAAAAGCTGAAGAATAAAAAGCAAGGACTGATTTTATCTCAAGGTTATGGAAACATCATTAAACCATAAAACCACGCTGTCAAAAATTTATCTTGACATTAGAAAATGTCTCAGTGGAGTTAAAGCCTTACCACGTAATTAGCTGCAGATAATTCTGTTTAATACTGAGGATCAGAATTTTAAAACAGTCACAACCTTGATAAATGGCACGTTAAATAAACTGAAGCTTGCAAAAAGTGATCAGATAACAAAAATGAGAAAACTCAACTCCAGCTAAAAGGACAGCTGGTACAAAAGCAAATTGTCTAGTAAGGACAGGGCAACACTGTCAGAAAGATAGGTGCATAACCCTTCTGAAACACCTCCCCATCCAGTACAGCTGGTATTTTCCACAGATCTCATGCAAACTAAAGATACATTGGGGTGAAATTGTGCCCCCATGGAAAGAAATGGCAAAATTTCCTTTGATTTTCAGTGGGAGGTTTCTACAATTGCACACTCAGGGGGATTCTCTGCCTATTAAGCATCACAAGCAAGTGAAAAAAACTATAATTAATTTTTACAAAGAGAAGAGCAGTGGACAGCAGAGAAGGAGAACTGTTTAAAAGAGCTTCCGAGAAGCTCTTTTGACCTAAATCAGGTTGGAGATTTTCCAAGAACCATCTGGAATATAGTCACCTCACCACAGGATAATTTTTCTCTTTTGTCTGGCAGTCTGTTTATTTTCCTTCTTGAGAATCCAGCATCAAACAGAATAAAAAAATGACCTTTGACTGGATCTTTTTGTGGCATGCAATGAAAGAACTGATCCAAAAAAGTTCAATGTTCGAATAAGCACCTACTGAACTTGAAAGGAATGTTGGAAGTGATTGGGGAAACAAGATTACATCTTGAAGTTATGTATCTGTAGTATTTCTTTATTCTATTGACCACAGAGGGAAGTCATCACAGCTGCTCTTCTTTGGAGTTATACTACAGAGAAGAGACTGCAAAAGTCTTATCAAAGACTTCACAGTTCCCAAGTCCTAAGTTTTACCTGCTGAGAATAAGCATTCCTTCTCAGCTTTAAAAAAAAAAAAAAAAAAAGCATGGACATCCAGCTTATATCCAGCTTATCTTCTGAAAAACATTCCATGGGAATGGATGAAAACATCTGCTGCTACCTGCCTAGGGATGGGGAAATACCAAATTAATATTTTAATACAGTACCACACTCATAACAAACTCATTTGATAACCAAATTGGGAAAGCTGTAAAATGCCATATGGAAAATTAGAGAGTGACAACAAGGTCTTACAAAAAGCTTGACAGTTGTGCTTGACTGAACTCTGAACAAGATACTAATTTTACTCATGCAAAGCACATGGCTGTTGACTGCTCTTTTCTCCCAGCCACTCACCTGTCCAGTCAGATTCTCCCATCCCTTCTGCCAGTTCTTTTTAGTATTAATGATATCAATATATTAATGATATGTGTACACATGACAGGTCTATGTTATTTGCTCTCCATTTCCCCAGAGCAGACTATCACACGGACTAAGCAAAACCAGCAAAAGAAGGAAATGAGCCCTAGTTTAATGGACAAAAAAAACACCCCAAACCAAAAACAACTTAGAAACTCAGCACTTCCCACTACATTCAGTATGGTGGGGAAAAATTCACAGTCAACATATAAAATATATCTTTGTGACACCAAAGCTACACTAGGGCAAATGCTGTCATTAACAGGAGCATTCCCAGTTCTCCAGTTAACAAAATATCGAGCTGGGAAGTATTGGCTTTCACTCTGCCCTTAATGGCCACTTACACCACCTTGGTAAAATACACAGGAGCGGATAGGAGGTGCACATATGTGCACATGCTTGTGCATGTGTGTACATTAAAAAATTAAAAACCTTCTGCACTTTCTTCACCGCTGTTCCAATGTGTTTAGTACTCATCATACTGCTTCTGTAATGCCACATGGCCATTCCCCATCTTAAGCTTATTATTATGTAGAAGGCAAAAACAAACCTCTTACAAGCTGCGACTCAGTTCAAACTGAGTAGGCAGTGATGATCTTCTGATAATCAGTTTTACCTTCAGCTGCACAAATTCTCTACACCAGATAAAACAACGTGCATGTTTCATGTGAAATGCATCTGACAAAGCCCAGGCCAAACCAGCATGCCAACACAAGACAATAAAATAGCTTGAGAGGAGACAAGGTAGTACTTAAAGAGTTTTATATCTGCACGCTTTTGACTGGTTCTATTTCAGACTGTGTGATTTTTCAGGTAAAATTTCAATTTTGCATCACAGCAGTCTAATCACCAGTAAAAAAAATCCAGAAAAACAACACCGTTGATTAAATTGCTCCTACTCCCATCCACAGGAAAAAAATTGGTTTTTAACTGTGCAAACAGACTTTTTTTAAATGTTAAAAAAATATTTATAGCATTTTTATTTCATTTCTCCCAAAGAGGCTCTTTCTTTTATTTATAGCAGAAAAAAAAGTTATACTTTGGCTTACTTCATAAGAATACACTTACTAAAACAACCAAAACATAAATAAATTAAAGATAAATCTTATGACAGAATTTATCAATCAATTAGAAATCAAAAACTTAAATGGAGTTAAAACTATGAGTACTCTTCATATAAAATATTTCTGCTAGCATTGTTTGAATTTAGCTTCCAGAATTGAAAATAATAAAATATCTATATGTCACCTTTCAGAATAAATAATCCACAAGGCCTCTAAGAAAAAGCAGTTTGTAGGATACAATACTATCACAAACACTAGCATATACCTCTAAATGACAAAGTGGGATGGGAGGATATCTGCAAATACATTTCACTTTGCAGAAAAATTTAGGCTGAAGAGTGATGTTATGTGCTCTTTATTATTGAGAAAAAATTACTCAGGTTGATTGACGGAATTATATTTGAACTTTTTCTCACCCAAAACTTTAACATGATAATTTTAAAAAAGGAAAAGAAAAAAATATCCTCTGGCTACTGCTTTAATTTTGAAGTGCTGCAATTAAAGTTATACTTCTGCTTAAATACTGACTGAATAAAAAAAATAGTTTGAATCCACTTTGTCATATATCACACTGTGAATGTATCTACTGAACTCCCACTCAGAAATAAATCGTGAACACGAGGGAAAGATAATTTATGAGTTGTCAAGCAACCAGATTTTAACACTTACTTTTGTGAAGATCTGAAAAAAGTCAATTGCAGGTGGCAGTTGAGACTCATCCTGGATCTCAGTTTTCAAATACAGTCGCAAAGTCTGCGCAAGGTGCCTGAGGCCATCTTTCATTTCTTCACTTAACCGTTCAGTGTCTTATTTGGAAGGGGAAAAAAAGTAGACCATGTCATAAACAGAACATTTCACCAACATTTTGAAACATCCAATGGCAGCTATACAGTCTAGACATTTCCAGTCCAGGAATTAATCTTGACAGAGGGCAATTTTGACAGAGGGCAGACATTTCTCATTTTTGTGACAGTTACCTATCAACACACAGTAGAGTTTATCAGGTTGCTACTGCCAAATCATATGAATGCAATAGCAAGTTAAGGATCAGAAAGCCAATAGATAAAGCAGATGTGTAAGCAGATGTAAGACATTACATGCAAAAATTAGGCATCTGGGTTTGTAACATTAACCACATTAGAAATATGCTTGGAACTTTATGCAGCAGTACATACTTTTATACTGCATTCTCCATACATGTGTCAGAAACACTTTGTGCTAGCAGATGAAACAGAAGAGTATTTATGAACAAAAGGAGTTTCATACAGTGCAACTAGTAAACAATAGAATATGAAAGAATAATAAGCAAATATCACTTTATTAAAAAGCACCACTATTCATGTTTTTCAGATAGAAATCCTGACACAGAAAGAATCACAGTGCCTCATTTTTTAATCAAGTGATTATGCATGCACCAGGACTCTGATAACATAGAAACTGCTGCTGCCCTAGCAAGTTCAGCCTGACTACCTGCTTCACACTTTCTTTTTCCTACCAGTTAGCACAAAATGGAGAACGTGAAGTAAAACATATTCAAGCACCAGTCTATAAAATAAGGCAGAGATTTAGAATGCACTACGAATCAATTTTATCTCTGCATAATGGTGAATTGTTATTTTATTATAAACATTTATAGATGCTCACAGCACTACCCAATTGCCATTAACAGTGTGAATGTTTGCAGGTGGTTTTGTAAGCATGAATGAATGTAAATGTTAGAAATTCAGACATGTATGTATTTCATAATGTGCAAAAAAATCTCTGGTGTAGAAAAATATGATATCTATGAGGACTGTGCATTCAAGAGAAGCAGCAAACTTCTAGATGACTGAAACAATCAAGTTTAAAAAATATAAAAGAAAAATTATAAGCACACCTTTGCATTTCTTATATAATATCCCTTTGGAAACAAAAACATTTTTTCCTTCAAATTTAAAATTTCAACACAACATGATTTACCTTAAACTATCTATAATACATTACAAAATGTATTATAACAAAGAGAGGAAGGCATGGTTTGTTTCACTATTGGCAAATATAACAACGCTAGACTAAACAAGAGAAATCATATAAGAAGCATGTTACAAGTGGACACTGTAGCTTAGGACAGATGTGAACATGAATACCAAAACCAACTGGAACTTCAGGGAGAACTGACAGAGATGGAAGCAGAATGCAATTATCCACACTGGAATCTGTCCAGGACATCAGAGCTAATGATCCAGAAAAAAAAATTCCATGGGAACTTTAATGGAAAATGATCAAGACCTGGTTTCCCAAGCACATAAAAAAAAGGCCAAAAGCAAAATGAAATGAAATTTGTGTATGTTTTCAAATTTTGTTTTTAAGCAACTTTTTAAAAAGTTCCTTAAGAAACCTGATGTGGGAGACAAAATGCAACAAAAGCCTATGAAAAAAATTCTAAATAAGGCATGGGGATTTAGTTATGTAACTCTGATTCTTACACAAGTAAAGTAGCAAAATATCTGCCCCATAATACAGCACACAAACTATTTTCTGAATACTGAGTCTTGGTAAGTAAAAACAAAGATGATTTCTGAATTGCTGTAACATAGAGAGATCCCAGAGAACTAAGTAAGGAAGAAATTTTCTTAAGATAAATGAGAACTAGAAAAAGGAACAACACTCAGAGAGACCCCTCCTACTTAATCTGAGTTTCAGGACATATAAAGGAATTTCAAGGAACTATGGAGATTGGAAAAGAACATCATAAAGGGCTGGATGCCTCCACATGCTTTGTGGTTTTTCATGTATTTTATGTTTTAGCAGATAATTATTCAAAAAGTGCATAAAACTTCATACGCTTCTATCAGTTCATATGGCCTACCAAGCTAAAAATCAAACAACAGTATAAAGTAATGTTGAAAAGTAATAGAGTAAAGCAAAATGAGACAGCATAGTGTCAATAACAATTTCCAAAAATAAAATACTTTGGAATTACAAGTAGGGGGAAACCCAAAAAAAAGATTTAAAAAGTATCAATGAGAATTCTGTCACATTTCTAATTAGTACTGAAACATTATCTTCTGTTACAAAGATGCTTCCTGAGAATATTTTTGTTTTGGATTACAGCCTGTATTCCTAGTTCATGTGATTCTGTTCAAAGAAATCTTTTCTCCTACATACATAGACCTCTAATGCAAATGCATTTCTGATTCTCCTATAGATTCCACTAAGTACACAAAGAAACAAAAACTTTATCAACACCATTCATAAATTGTGCAGCAAACAGGGAAATTGTTACGAAATAACTGGAGCTTTTGGAGCATACAGAGGCAGCAAAAAACATCACAGCTACTACAAGTTCTCACAGCAGCCTAAAACACTTTTGGATTTTTTTCTCCAAAACCATAGAGACCTTCTATTCACTCTAACAAGGAAGCCAGGAGAACAACACAAGTAAAGAGTCAGCCAAAACCTTTACATAAGATTATGCATAGACCATTTGTACTGTAGCCTGAAGTTTCAAGTTCAGCTAATGTGTTAATGTCCTAAACACTTGGTGCTGTGCAGTGAAGAAGATTCCATAGGAACTGTTATTAAGACTCAGAGCAAGCACAGACGAAACACTACATGTGGATCTCTCATTTGCCTTCTTCTAAACTAACTGCCTATGTACCAGCTATTTCTGTATCAGGGAGAGGACAGTCATCCCATCTGTATCACAGGTCATATCACCATGTCCTTCAGAATGAGAATTTTAGCAGAAGCCTCCGGCCACTCTACAGACTTTTGTACCACTTATCCATTGCCGCTCAGGCCTGTTCAACACCAAGCTTCTCTCCAGACAACTTATCAAACTATTCCCCCTGTCTCCAGTCAAGGAAAGCTGAGATCATCTTCTGAAAGGTATTGAGAAACCAGTTTGTATGGAACAATCAGTTAAAAACAATTTTTGCCTACACTAGAGACAATTGCTGTACAAGCAATCAATATTTAATTTTCAAAGGCAGACTCTTCCAGTCCTGTTCCTCCTGCACCACTCTGCAATCAGCCATTGGTAAAATAAAGACTCTTTCCTTGGATCCCAGCAGTGTAATGAAGCATAAAAGTCCATAGTCTACATAATTTTAACTTAATTTGAAGCATCTGTTTTCCATAAACCTTTGTTACACAAATTGAGAATATCCATTGCAGAAAATCACTATATTTTAAATAACTGAAATCTATCCATTTTAATTTGCTGCCTTGTTAAGGTCTTTTGCCCTTGCAGTTTGGGACAAGGCAGCAGAATGTCAGGGTGTTTCGAAGTAAAATTAATACTATGTGTTGCATTTTTTATGTTTATATGGGTTTTATTTCTAACTATACCAATTGATCAAGCCACTTGGTAGCCAAAACTCTGAATAATACTAAAAACATTGAGGTAATCAAAATATTCACATTACTCTCCAGAAAATCCTCTAAACAACATGCAAAAATGAACAAAGGATGTATTTCTTCCTAAATCTTTCAGATGCCACAAAATATGAAAAAAATGTTTACTGTTTCAACATTTGCTCTGCTGAGAGATTGTAATGAGCATCTTTTTCTACCCAAGCAGTTGAAACTTGTGAAGCCACAAAAGTAATAACTGCATCATTTCATCTTTTTTCTCTATTGACAGGTCACATAGAAGAAAAACATACACATATCCCTTTTAAATTTAACTTTCTTTCCTATTCCTGGAGGTCATTTTGAAGCTTTATGCAATAGCACATAAGTATTAAAAAAGTAAAATCTCAGTGTAAAAGGATATGTACTATTGTCTATAGATATAGAAATATTGACACTGTATGTAGTAAGGCAGACATTGGATAAATTAAAAAACGAGCAGGCAAGATGTTTATCGTAAAATGCAAAAATAAAAATACTAAAGCAAAAAAAAACCAGGAAGGTCTTGCTTCAAGGCAACAGCCCTGTTTTTCCTTTTATTTTTGAAATAACTGCTCTTTCCCACAGAGGTTTTTATCTTTGATTGTGTTACTCCACAGAGCAAACCTTTAGAAGGCAAGCTGCAAGAAAATCAGATGGTCCTTTTTTAAAGCAGACCTGGGAAGTATTTCCTGAAATCTGGCTGGCAATCACTTACTTGACTGAAGATCGGAAAAAGAATAGAGTCTCTCAGAAGGGCATTCTGATTGTCTGAGCTGTAGAGGAAAAACAGATAATTAACACTCACATAGCATGTTTTATCCTGTAAACACTCTACAAGACTGATTATTCATGTGATAAGTGTGTAAGATAATCATGTAAGGCCAACAGCATTAACATAAATCCAGGACTTTGTACAAACTATCCTAAAAAATTAAATTTCTTTGTTGCTATAAGACTTTCTACTCATTTTGATTTTTTTTAACACTTTGGCAGCTTACCTTTAGTAACTTACTTTAACCTTTTAGAGCATAATTGAAACCAGATTATGAGGTTTGTAGTTTCAGAGTTCATGTGACTCTAATTAATGCACAGTATCACTAGGTACATATTTGCCCTTTAAAAACTATCATGCACAAACTCTTCACAACAATTCATAAAATAAGTGTGAAATCATATTTTACCACCTCAGACCACAACAAAGGCCTGCACTTTTATCCAACACACAGAGCATCATAGCAGGTTCAGCAAAAAAATGAGCAAATCCCTTTTGATTTACAATCCCACACATTTATAAGCTGCTTAAACTATCAGAAAATTGAGTCCATATAAAGTAATCAAACCGTGGGAATGTCAAACACCCAGGACTTCCAAGAGAGTTTAGAAAAACATTAAAAAAGGTAATTGAGATTAAGAGAATCCAGCATGGCATTTATGCCCTCTAAAGAAGGGGCTAGCTACCAGTGCTACTGCCCTTACCACTCATTCAAACAACACCTTATGAGGCTTCCATTAGGTTCACAGAAAAGCAGCAATAACTTCAGTAGTATTGAAGGGAAAACAGTGTCTCCCTGTGTTTTTCTTCCAGGCAGGAATAAGCTTAGAATGCTACCACATAGCCATAGGAAAAGAAAGTCAATAAACATGTCCCTTGAGCTTAGTCATGTCTGTTTTGGAATCTCTTGATCCTTTCAGCATTTCTGCAAATTAATCAGTAAATTTGTAATGTAATTTGCAGTTTAATTTTTTTCAGCACTCCCAGTCACTTCAGCCTTGTAGTTGATAATTGCATTAAAAATGTAGAGTGAGAAAGTATTTACCAGAATTTGCTGCACTGAATCAATCTAAAAGAACATCACTTACTAGTTTAAAAACAATCCTTCCAGCAAGTCTGACAGAGTCTGGAGGAAAATTGGGCTTGATGCTCTTAAGACACTTGCATTCCTGCTTGTGGTCCAGCCAAGCTTCTTTCTATCAGGATATTTTAAAAAGGAAAAAAAGAAAATCAGGTGCATTTTATTTTACATAACCTGTATCCTACTTTTTTATATGTACACACATATTTTATATATATATATAGAGTTATCTATAGTTATATATGCACACAAACCTGCTCAAAACAATATGCCCTAATTCTCCTTTGTTGTGGCATGAAGCAGCTACAGTATGTAGCGGCTTACTTCATAACATTGGAGAGAGCTAGAAAGGATGCTATCTAATACACACAGACCTCTAGGCACGTGCTCACTCAGCAATCAGGACTGCAGAGGCCTTCAGAGGCCATTCACTGCACTAAACGCAGCTGTTCTAATGCAATGGTCAAGTTTTCATTGCTGCAAAAACTGTCCCCAAATATCCCTGAGCTAGTGAGATATCAATGCCCTCAGCTGGGAGGAATGGTAGTGATATTTTTCACAGTTCAGACAAGGAGTGGTCACTGATACCAAAACAAGAGACAGAACCAAAAATATTTTAGTTACATATATTACCCAAACCTGAAATTTTGTTTCACAGGCCACTTTGATTAGAATAGCAGAGACAGACTAACACTTCCATAGCAGGGAAGAAGGCAGGATGATAAGATAAAGCAAACACTGAAATATGTCTCTTTTTTTCTATACCATTCATTGTTGCCCCAAGATTAGAGCAGAAAAGCAGCAAGAATGAATCTTCAGCTAAAGAAATATTTTGGAAGAAAATTTCTGATCACTGATCACTTTTTTTTTCCTGTCTTCTGTCTCTACAAGCAGAAAATTCAGCTTATAATATACATAAAGTCTAACATACTACATATTTACACATTTTATTTACATACTGAAAATTCATGTTTGAAGCCAGACAGATGTTTAAAATAGTTTTAAATAGCAAATTAAAAGAACAGGGCACAACGAAAATTTGCTACAATGGCAAGTACTCAGAACCAAGGACTTCTGAAGGTGACATTTTCTCGCAAATATGCAGTAAAGGAAAAAAAGCACAAACCCAGAAAACCAGTTCCTGTTAGGTGAGTGCCACAGAGAAAATGATTGTCTAATGTTAGGTACATGTTCAGCAATTTAAAAAAAAGATAAAATGGCAGAGCTATGTGTAAGGGCACATCAGACCTGGAGATGCTGACATGTGAGTTATAAAGATTCCAAAGGCACTCACACAATTTTTTCCTAAGCTGCATTTAAGTGAGGGAATTGTTTCAGGTAACTAGGCTTCAGCATCAGTAGCATTTATTAAATTTAATTCAGGATGTTTTTTCCCCTGTGGCTTATGTGTAATAAATAAATGGAACTTTTTTATTTCTTTCAGATACATGAGAGATTTGCGATTTCATTTCTTTTACCCATAACTCTACAAGGAGAAAAAATGACACCAAGAAGGCATTAATCCAAATACAGTTAGTGTCACATGCTGTCTGGCCAATAAAAGTTAAGTATTTAGTGCTGAATAGAATTATCCTTGTCTAGAAAAAACAAAGTCATGCTTGTAAATGTCCAGAC
Organism: Emberiza elegans; assembly: GCA_024865655.1. NCBI lineage: Eukaryota > Metazoa > Chordata > Aves > Passeriformes > Fringillidae > Emberiza > Emberiza elegans. The sequence continues at coordinate 16,609,294 of JALJVW010002597.1, read as the reverse complement.
ATCGTTCTGTGTAATATAATTATATTGGCATTTTTATCCAACTTAAACTAAAAATGTCCCTAGGAGTAAGTCTTTACTGTCAAATTTTTTCCTCTACATAAATGTTGCACAGAATTTTAAACATGCTAGAGGTGACATCAAAATGATTAATAACTTACCCAACCAATATAGCTCTAATGAGATGAAATATTCTGGACCACATAGCATCACATGCCATGTTTCTTTGAGAGCATTCCCATGTGATAAGAATAGTTTAAATACATGCCTTTTGTGAAAAAGCACTTTGGCCAAAACTGATGCTAAAAAGGAATCATTCTGATTCCTCTGCAGAAGGAGCTAGAATAGAACAGGGATTGCCAGTCACTTATCCCCAAATGCTAAGGGAGAGAGAGGAAAGCTCTAAATGCATTAAATATAATGAAATTCAACAATATTTCTTCTTACTATGCCTATAAAATGGATACAAATTACAGGACAATATGAAAACAAAGATTTGTGACCCTGGAGAGATCTACTTTTAAAGTCAGTCTCTAAAAACTATTTATTGGTTGGACTTATGTTAGTATCACATTTCCTGGTGGAAGGGTTTTTTTATTCTGTGTATCCTGGCTTTCAGTCAAGGGTTTTATATCCTATATCCAGCATGAGTATAAACACTGTAGTGCAGAGACAGGGCCACCTGCATGACCCTTGTCCTCCATGCCAGGGAAGGTCTTCCAATTTTGCAAAGATTCCTTTTTCCCCTTTTAGAAATGAACCCTAATAGAAGGAGGTGAAGAAAGGCAAGTGAACAGTACAGGGCTAATACAAAACCTTCCTGCCCAAGGTTTCACTACACTTAGGAACTTGGAAAGAATATCTTTCTGTTTATCTCCTCTCAAAGCATTGTCTCTCCTTCAATTTCAATGCATCCCAAGTGCAAATCCTCAGGCTTCACCCAAGGGAAAATGGTCAGCACCCACATGGCTACACAGATGGTGCAGGACAGAGTTCTTTACTGGTGGCAGCTTGAGAGTCTGCCTGCTGAACCAGCACCAGACCAACTCCAACACCTCCCTGCACAAGCCAGGATCACCTCCTGCTGGCCCAGGTCACGGGCAAAGACCCCTCACAAATGCCTGCAATGTCTTGCATATTTTCAGCTGAGCGATTTTGCCAATGCACATCCAATTCTTTGACATATGGTATTGCTGCTTCCCTTTGCAGCCTGAATCTACAAAAGTTCCTAAAGCAATGTTGATGAAACAAAGGTTTCCCTTGTCTTCCATGCAAGATCACAAAAAAAAATGCTTCCTGTAGATTAATGTGCTAATAAAAAGCTGTTAAAGGCTAGAGCTTATTAACAAAAAATATATATTTTTTTTTTCCATTGGAAGGTTTTGATCTCTTAAAAGCAAATAATCTGTAATTTCCAAAGGACTGTTTGAATTTTCACAAAATGTCTTTTTTTAATTATGACATTTTAATTTTATTATTATTTCAATAATGTTTGATAATATCACATTCTGAATTCTGCCTGAAATTACTCTTCCACTTTGCAGGGATTATCATCTATATCATTGGTCCCCAATCCATGGGATATACCACATTAATAAACATTGCCGGGGTGATCACAACAGTGATTATGAGGAGCAGCAGATGTGATAACCCTACCTTTGGAGAGACACCCAGCCAACATTGGTAGGTAGAAGAAAGGCAGCCCATGAAATAATGCACCAACCAGTAGAAAACGGACTGCAAGAGGGAAATGTCAAATAGGGGCAAAAACCAATTAGGTCTGAGTGAAAAAAAAAAAAAAAACTGAAAGCAAAAAAATCTATATGTACTTGATCCTGAAATCAGAATTCAGTTGCAAAAGGCCAGTCCAAAGGATCTCTTGTGGTAAATTCCAGTTTCACATTTCTAATATATTTTAAATTAAATTAAAACAGCTTGCTTCAGCTGGCCTGAAGAAGAAAAATAATGGGAATTTTTTCAATTTAGAACAACTCACTCATGATCTTTAGAACATACATTATGAAGATTTTTTTTTAAATGGGTATTCTGATTTGTCTATAGATTTTTTTCAAGACTACTGGCTCTGCATATATATTCCCTTAAAAGATAACTATTCCCACTGCAAGTTACGAAAAAGAGATATTTCCAAAGACTGTTTCTTCTCCTTAAGGTTAGTCTGAAGATAGTTTTTTGTACCACTTGACATTTTAAAACAAATGAAGATTTTTACAAGATATTTGCAGCTTAAACTGCCCCTTTTGGTTTTTTGTATCTTTTGGTTTTATTTATATCTGAAATATAAATCCATTGTCGTATTTACATTGAAGCTTCTTTCACAAAATCCACCATTATTCTAGACCCATACACCTATTGAATTAAACTTTTTAAATTCAGGTGGTTTTTTGTATTAATTCTGTTTTCATATAATGTATAAATTACAAAACTCCAGAAAAATTACAGGTGTTAAGCTTAAGTGTTTTGAGTTGCAGTATCACACATTCAAAAATAATTAAATCATTCTACAACTAAGCGTGAACTGCAAATTCAACTGCATAATTTGCACTTCAAAGTTATCTGTATTTATAAAACTAAAATAGTTCTGCTTTTGCCAATATTCACTTTTTTAAATGTGCAAAAGTCAGTTTCATCAATACCCTGCTGTTTATTTGTTGACCAATTAGTTCAATTACAAGTGCACATATTAATGAATTGCACTTAAGCTATAGAGGCTAAGTAGGGCACAAAGCATTTGGTTTAGCTTTCCTAACAGCTGCTATAAAACCAGAGCAGCACAAACGGTTTAGCTGGCTTATTAGAACAAATAGGAAACAAAAGACAGTTCTCAAGAGCAAAGAAATCTGGCTGGTCTCAGTTTTATCTGTATCACCTGCTTCAAAGTCATCAATCCCAATAAATTCACTGCTTTGACTAAAAAATAACTTCTTTTTTCCTGTTATTCTCTATCACTACCTAATATCACAGGATATTACATACATTAATTCAATGTTAATTTATTTATATAAAAAAGAAATTATTTAACTGCCAATATACAGGGTGTTAAGTGCAGATTACTTTAAGCAGCAGTAGCCTGTCTCACTGAAATCCGTACCTATGACTATGGATGGCTTCAAGCCCGCGAACCCCAGAGCTGGAAGCACAAAGCAAAGGCACTCAAGATGGCTTCAGGCTATCCCTTATGAATCCTTGAAGAATGTTCAGACAGCTGTGCTTCTCAAAGAGGAAGCTCCAATTCCTACCTCCATTGCCTCTACACCTAAGTTAACAGGTTATTGCATTACACTTTGCACATTTGCTTTTGCAGGTCAGTGCTTTTGCAGCCTCATTGTATATTAGAGACCTGCCAAACAGAAGCTTTACCAACAACTCTCTTAGAAGATGTTTTAAACTTAACCTGGCAAATACTTTGGTCTTTTATAGTCTTAATGGCCATGTTTTCCTTATGATCTCCCATAATAAATCTACCTGTGGCATTATTATTGATGCTACAATAAGCACATAATGTATGTTGCACACATGTGCATTACAATGAATCAAAATGACACATCTTCTTCTTTTCCCTCCCCATATGTTTTAATCCCCAAAAGGAGGGATTTGTGGGATCTTCAGAACACAACAGATTATATGAAAGCAGAATTGTTTATAGAAGCACATGATACGTGACAAGATCAGCCCTGAGGAGAAAGGCTTGGGGAGAAAGACTTGGGGGTGTTGGTTGACAAGAAGCTCAACATAACCCAGCCATGGGCACTCACAACCCAGAGAGCCAAATGTGTCCTGGGCTGCATCCAAAGCAGGGAAAGGGATTCTGCCCCTCTGGTCCTGCCTCCAGCTCTGGGGACCCCAAGACAAGAAGAACATGGAGCAAGTCCAGAGGAGGGCTACAAAGATGACCAGAGAGCTGGACCACCTCTCCTATGGAGAAAGACTGGGAGGCCTTGCAGCAGCCCTCCGATACCTGAACTGGGGGGGCCCAAAAGAGCTGGAGAGGGACTGTTTACAAGGGCATGTAGTGGAAGGACAAGAGGAGATAGCTTCAAAATGAGAGTATTCCTAGCTTAGACATTAGGAAGAACTTCTTTACTGTGAGGGTAGTGAGGCACTGGAACAGGCTGTCCAAAGAATCTGTGGATGCTCCATCCCTGGAAATGTTTGATGCCAGGTTGGATGGCATGCTTTGAGCAATGCTTTGAGCAACCTGATGAAGTGGAAGGTGTCTCCCCATGGAACTAGATGATCTCTAAGATCCCTTCCAACACTAACCATTCTATGATGCTTTCATTCCATGATCGTTGGAATGTTGAAGACTTAACTTAAAAAGTTATCGAGTATTGCTGCTAGTCTACTTTGACCCGTAGCTTCTTTTGTTTATTTTTCTCTATTTAGGAAAAGGAAAAAAATTACCTACACCCCAAAAAAAAACACTACCAACCCTCACCTTCCCACTAAAAAAAAAAAAAAAAAAAAAAAAAAATCACAGTGCAAAACTATTTAAAACTTCAAGTGTTCTATAAGGCAATGCTCTATAACAAGTCAAATATAACAGTTGAGATTTTAGGCCTTTGAGAACTTTTCACCTTTGAGAAATATTTCACAGGATAGGATCACAGGTTACCTCAGGCTGAATGGATCTATGGAGAGCTCTAGTTGTAAGGCAGGGTCAGCTCTGGGGTCACACCCAGCTCAGAGCTTTATCCAGTAGGGTCTCCCAACCCTCAAACACAGAGATCACACAAATACCCTGGCCAGCCTGTCCCATCTCTTGGCTGTCAGGAGCTTTTCCTTGTATCCCAGGTGAACCTCTTTCAACTTAAGCCTGTTGTCCCTTGTCCTCCATGCACCACTTTTCTCCTTGAAAAATCTCCTCAGAGATGCAGTTTTCCTTAAATACTTCTCTTTTCAACAGATTCTTGACCCTTATTTCCTCTTAAAAAACTGGAATATACAATTTACCATCATAAAAAGTACTCCTGAAATACAAATTGTTTTACTGCAAAATTGACTTAGAGCTTCCAATCTCCAGACAAGCTTAGGAATTTTTCCTCCCCCTCTCACCAAATACAGTCAAACACCACACATTTCAACTTATTTTTGTTCTTTTGTACTTATCAGAATCTCACATTTGTAGCTTCAAAAATACTCAAATAAAACAAGCCAGGATTTTTACACACTCTGTCCAAAATTACAAATAAATTACAGCATGGAGGAATGACAACATGCAAAACTTATGGAGACTCTGTAAAAAAAAAAAGTCTTCAAATGCCTATTTTCTGAAACCCTTTATAGCTGTTATTTTTATCTTACCTGACAAGATATACCACAGTATTTAGCAACCTTGCACTGAGAGCATCTGTGCAGATTTTCATTCCTGTTTAGAAAAAACAGACAAAGGGTTATAAATACAGATCAAGTTTTGTATTTATCCTTCTTACCTAACTAGCAATTTCCAAATATTCCAAGTCACAAAAAATATCTTTAAAACAAGAATAGTCTAAAATGCACTGCAATGCAAGAAGAAATTGTACATAGTTATATTCAAAACTATAGTCACAACCCTTTACTTGTGTCACTCAGCATTCTCTGGGGCCATTTTGGACCAACAGGAAAATTATCAAATGTGCTTTTGTCATGTAGCTGTAACTCTGAGGAGTTTGATTTTGTAGATAACATCATAATGAGAGCTGCGCAATACAGCTAGCTAATCTATTTACTATCTGAGCCCAAAGTTGACACATCAGCAGAAATTTCTATTCTAAGAAAACACTTCTGATCAGTGGACAATGAAAACAAAATAAAAAATCATGGGGGAAGTATAAAAATCCAATGAAAACTAGAAGGAGAACTATCAGACCCATATATTACAATCTAAAGGTTAAAAGCACCTCCTGACTTTAGCAGTGTTTTCTGATACTATCTTCATTTATCTATATGAATTAAGAAAATACCACTGAAGTTCTGTACATTTTTAGACAGTAAGTAAGCATTTAATGTGAAAGCACACACAGACCAAAACTTGTACCTCAAATATATAAGTAAAGATATTTACTTTGGGTGAGTAGAAGTGAGACAGATTTTGAAGCTTCCCTTCCCTTTCATTTTCCTGTAGAAGATACTGAACATGATGCATTATTCTAGTAACATTGCAAAGTGTTCATTCTCATTTCTTAACATACAAGGCTGCTTATGTGAGTTATGGTCATTAACTAGGCTGGGAAAACTCTATGGGTTTCTGTTGCTGTTAAAACCAAAGGTGGGCAATTTACATTACAGACACAACAATTATCTGGGCTCTGTGGACAGCACAACCCTTACTACTTCCCCTCAGACTTCCTCCTGGCTGCCCCTCTGATCTTAGTGAAGAAGCACAGGTACCTCACTCAGTGCCACTATTCCCTTGTGAGCTGCACAGGGCTGAACACGGCTCATTTACACCCAACAAACCATCACCAGGAGTTACTCCTTAGTACCCCTTCTCCATCCTTCTACAAGGCAAGGAAAAGGCTCTGTCATGCCACTGTCCCCTTCTAAAGGTAAATTTAGTAATGGTATCTTTATGTTGCTATAGAGGTTTACATTTAGCTGCCTCAAATTTTATTATATAGATTAATTCAGCTTTACAATTTAATTGGGAAATAACTGCCTGTAACAGCCCATTTCAAACTGAAGGGGCAAGTTTAAGTGACCAGGTTAAGGACTTTAGTTTGCAAGATTTCCTGGTGTCTGCACATCAGTACCAGATGTGCTCTTTTCACTTGCACTCCCATCTGATGCAATGACAAGATGTAATTTTCTGTCTCTGCTGTCACCAAAAAAATCTCCTCTGCTGTTGTCAGCCATCTAGACACTGTTCGCCACAGAGTCAGATTCCCAGACCAACTGCTTTACAACATGACCTTCTTTCACCTACAGCACTCAGTTCCCAAATCTTAATTTCTCTGGGCGACTTCAAAAAGGTAGAACACTATCCAAAGGCCACACACAAACCAGACTGAACCAACATGCCCACAAACTTCAATCTAGAACTTCTGGATAAAGAATGTAGCCCACTTATTTCAGCTATGATGCCAAAACTGAAGAGTAGAGGCACACCTGAAATACCACGGAGCATCCATCCGCTAGCAAAAGCCAACCTCCCCTTTTCCTCAGGTCCCACAAGTGAGAAAGGTATTTTGCTGATATATCAAAGTCTTACTGTGTTTGAATTATTAGAAGTAAGAGCTGATGCATTATCTTATGACTCGTATAAGCATTTGGGGATTTTAGACAGCTGCATTGGTCAAAGATTAAGAAGAGCACTATGAACAGTTCATTAAAATCAAGTAAAAATATTTTCATTTGTACTGCATAAAAATCCCTATTTTGTCACACAATATTTTGTAGGTATTCATACTAACTACCAGGAGAAAAGTAATTTATAAACATTTCAGATATAAGTAGATGTTTTCCTACAGCATTCTTTATTTTCCTACCTGAAAAGCCAGCCCTTGAGACAAAAAAAACTAGCAACTGTTGGATTTCTATAAACAGAATCTAAAATCTTGTACATGGTACAATAGGTTTTTGATTTTAAGGTGCAATGCCTGAGGATGATTCAGAGTTAGAAACAAGTGTGAAATCTTCATTTTGCCAGCTGGGGAGAGCTGCTTCATCTTCAAGGTTGAGCAATGACACAACCTCAATCACGTTCTGGTAGAGGAGGATAGATTTCTCAATTTAGATTAGAAGCTCAAGCAAAAACATTTTGAAGGCAGACTTTGTTTGTTCTACATGCTATTCACCAAAACACAATAATGAGTTCAGGGTTTGAAAAAGGAGCATGTGCAATTTTAGCCTCAAACACACTGAAGTACCACACAGTCCCAGCAGCAACAGGTAAGATGCAGATTTCCAAAACAGAGTAATTAAAACTTTCTGGATGCTCAATTTAAATGAATCAATACCCACAACAACCAGAGAAGTCCTTCCTACAGTTTTCACATTCTTCCATGAGAAGGCTGGATGCAATAACCTTAATATACCACAAGGATACCTGGCCTTGGTATATCCCTTGGGAATTTTTTGCAAGGGATGCCAGGATTTACTGGAATCATTAGTGTCAAGTCACCAACACATATTCCATCTTTCTTTTGCAACACAACTAGCAGATGCGTTGCCACAAAGCACCAAATTCCCCCAGCAACCTCAGAAGTTTCAATAACTTACGTTAATATTTTCTTTGTATCCCTTGTCCCCAAGGGTTAACAATGCTGCAATAACAAACACGTACACAAAAAACTAAGCACCACTCAAAACTGGAACTTTTGTCAAACTGGCACTTCAGTCCAGCTGGGAGAGCTGCTTCATCTTCAAGGTTGAGCAATGACACAACCTCAATCACGTTCTGGTAGAGGAGGATAGATTTCTCAATTTAGATTAGAAGCTCAAGCAAAAAAACATTTTGAAGGCAGACTTTGTTTGTTCTACATGCTATTCACCAAAACACAATAATGAGTTCAGAGTTTGAAAAAGGAGCATGTGCAATTTTAGCCTCAAACACACTGAAGTACCACACAGTCCCAGCAGCAACAGGTAAGATGCAGATTTCCAAAACAGAGTAATTAAAACTTTCTGGATGCTCAATTTAAATGAATCAATACCCACAACAACCAGAGAAGTCCTTCCTACAGTTTTCACATTCTTCCATGAGAAGGCTGGATGCAATAACCTTAATATACCACAAGGATACCTGGCCTTGGTATATCCCTTGGGAATTTTTTGCAAGGGATGCCAGGATTTACTGGAATCATTAGTGTCAAGTCACCAACACATATTCCATCTTTCTTTTGCAACACAACTAGCAGATGCGTTGCCACAAAGCACCAAATTCCCCCAGCAACCTCAGAAGTTTCAATAACTTACGTTAATATTTTCTTTGTATCCCTTGTCCCCAAGGGTTAACAATGCTGCAATAACAAACACGTACACAAAAAACTAAGCACCACTCAAAACTGGAACTTTTGTCAAACTGGCACTTCAGTCAGATTATTTGAATAAGGCAACTCCCTTCTGGTGCCATTTAATGAATGAATTATCCATTCATCTTTGAGGTTTCTTTGAATGACAAGTAGATGCAGAATGCCTGTCAGAGAGCTGAATGGTAAAGCTGCTACTGAAATCATTGCTTTCTCTTCCAATCCTTCTTTCCCTTCCAGGACCAAAAAAAAATTCCTTTGTATTTATAACATCTCTGGATCATGCTACATGGCATACTAAGTGTAAAACAGCATGATCTAAAGCTCTAACTCTTAAATCCTTTATAGTCAGATTCACATATTCATATATAGACGATTTATGTATTTTAGAACATTTTAAAAAGTAAGGCAATTTCCCTGGTATATTTCTGTCCTTCTCAATATTTTATTGATGTCATAGGCTTTATTAAAGCAATTTTAAAGTCACTGTCAGATACTCCCCTGCATTTCTTATTACCTGTAAACTTCACCTGGAGATAGTATTGGGTCCCTTTAAAAGGTACCTACTGTATTCTCACCAAATGTGACTAATTTAATGGATGAGAAAATGCACAAAATTTGATATAATGGATTCAGTTATACCTCAATCTCTAAAAAAGTTTCTGCTGCAACAAAAAAGGAAATATGCAGCAACCAAAAATAAATTATTAATTTTCCAACATAGTATAAACAAGATTTTGCAAATGACCAAAACCCCTTATGAAAAAAAAAAGCACAAGTGAGCATCTTGGCCTGTAATAAAACAAACAGCTAAAACAAAAAACAACAAAAACCAAAACCCAAAGTAAGCAGGAGTTGTCAGTTGACCTCTAACATAATATTATGGTCAGGTTAAGAATCTTTCATCTAAGTAATTTGGTTATTGCTAAATCTTGTCATCATTATGGTCTACAAACACTGTTTGTAGAATTAGCTCTTCCAATGTGTACTGAGAAGGTGAAAGAGCCACACCAAATGCAGAGGTGGCTAGAAGAATTTCCAGGAGATTGAGATGGACAGGAAACAAAAGAAAACTTATGAGAAAGGGAAAAATCAAGTAAGACAGCTCAACCGGAATTGCCCCAGTGGGCACATCCTCCCCAGAAATTTTTTTTCCTTTTTTTTTTTTAACACATGATTAAAATCTTAAGAAAAAGGTGAAGTAGGTTAACAAGGGTTTGCCTGGACTAATAGGTCCTATCAGAGTCACACCTGTTATATGTACACTTCTAAAAACATAACATAGTATTTTCTGCTTGCTAGGAAATGGCCTAATAAATTTCAAATACCACAACAAAGTCAACCAAATACAATTAGACTACTTAATTTATAATGGCAATGCATCTACACTTCTCTGCTGATTGCAGACACTTGACTTTCAGCCCTACTCACAAGATAAGTGCCAGATATAACAGAACTGATTACCAGACTGCATTCAACATGCCTTTCCACATAGTTTATTCACACTTCTGCCACATTTTGCAGGAAAAACAGGACGATCTCACACAAATCCCCTCCTGCATTTTTGTTGTTGGTATTGTTTTTCAGTTAATAACCCTGCCCTGTATACATGAATGAAAAGAGCAGCTCTTTCCAACGTGTGTCAAGCTGAACTAATTTCCTGAACAAATTCTCAGACCTTTCCAATTCAGTCAAGCCTGTCAAGTGCATAAAGTCTACTTGGATTTTCTCAAGTATGTGGATTTCAGACCTGTCACAAAGTGAAAGCGATCAATACCTACAGTAAGCAAAGAAGTAATTTATCATTTTAACTAATATGCCTCTGTCTTCTAATAATAAAAATAAAGTTGTGCAAACAGCCATCTTACATTTGGTAGATTTGAGAGCACAGGGGTTATGTTAAATGTAATTACAGCTTTCTCTCCACACCTCTGTCCCAATAATGAGGTGCAGGAACACAGTTGGTCCCCAGCTGCTACTGCACTGCTGGCTCATGGGCACCAGGCACTCTGGGGAAGATGGCTCTGGGGACAAGGGTGAACAGAGCTGAGGGCCAGGCAGCACAACCCAGGGCATATTTGTCTGCAACATCCCAAATCCAAGCCCTGGGCAAGCAACAACCCAAAGTCAGTGAGCCCTGGGCAGCTGTGGGCACTCTGCAGACCCTGGTGTCCTGGGTTGCCCAATATATGTGTTATAAATGGACGAGGCTTTAAATATATATATATTATACCTGTACTTGAATATCCCTCTAGTGTCCTCCTTGATGGGCTGCAGCTTTGTTCTTCATTGGGCTGCAGCCTGGTTTGTCAAGGCTCATGGCTACTTAGGCAGAACCTCGAAGGAGCTCTGACTAAGGAAGATCTTGATCCTGTGCTGTGAGACAACAATGATGAAATATAATAGCTTTAACAACATGGGACTTATTTAATATGTCTCAGAATGACTTATGGAATATGTTAACTACAACACTGGGTGTTTTGGCTCAGCCTGGCAGGCTCATGGCTCTCCCTTGCCAGGAACCCAGACCTGCTCTGCAGTCTCAGAAGAGTTGGCAGAGGAGAAGATGCCTTCCACAAGCCCCATGGCCCACAGCCTCTGAAATGAGGCTGCCAGGCTTTTCTGCCCTAAGGTTATGCTGTACACTGCTCTCGGGTCCCACACTGGATCTGGGCAAACATGAGTACACCAGGTAAGAAGCCTTTGAATTCCCTCTCCCTAAAAGTAGTGAAAAAATCTCCCATATTCTCCACATGCACACTTCATTGTGTTAGGTGCACAAATTAATATTTTTTAACCTGAGCAGCAGGGAAGTAGCTTTTTGGGAGGAAGAACTGGAGTTAAAAGATAGCAACTACACCTAACCATCAATGATCAGAGTCATTATTCAAGTGAGAACTAAGACCTTTTATGTAAGGAAAACACACTTACTTCATTTCCAAATAAAATGATCATCTAGTTCATACCTGAACCTTCTACAGAAGTGGTATTGCATTGTCCAGGTAAAAGAGAACACATGAACAACTAACCTGTTGCTGAAAGGTTAGTTAAGACAATTTGCACTCTAAAGGACACTACCTACTAGCAGAAACAAAAATTTGGCACTCAGGATGGCTCCCCATAACCTAAATCTTGGTTTCTGAAGTCTTACTTGTAACCCTGAATGCCCACTTGCTGTTATTTTCTGTAATTCTTGTTCTACCCAGACATGCACGTAACACCCTGAAACATTTCTGCATATATTCTACAAGGAAAAATCAGAATTCAATGGATGAGGAGAAAGGTGATCCTTCTGCTTAGAATAGGTGCCAGTTCTGTTCAAACCTTACCAATATTTTTTTACATATGTACTGTCTGTATTTGGTTTTAAAATACACACACCACAGATGGATGGATCATACAACTTTAGCTGACAAGAGCTTCTGGATCTTATTTTTTCTCTGGTTTTGTCTCATAGGTATATCTCCCATCATTCTTTTCTGCATCTTACTTTTTCTTCTGAAGAATACCTGGTCTGCAAACTGTGAAAAACATATTCTAAACAAAATTTGTAAGGGTCTATAGTCACTTCTTCATTGCAGTATAATCCTTCCTGGCAATCTACATTGGAATTTTAGTTTTTTCTTCTTTTGGAGATTGCAGGAGCCAAAGTCAAGACTGGAGAAAAGAAAAAAAGAAAAAAAAAATCCAAGTATTAGATTTCATTTCCTTCTCTATAGAAACTGGTCCTTGTCTTCACCCAGTGATTGAAGTATCACCAAATTTAGATAAGAAAGTGTTTATTTTTCAAAACCTCTTTGCACTATTTTGAAAAAGAATGGTGGGACATTCCTTGCTGAAATTGAAGTTACCTAGAGCAACAAAGATGTCACTCCCATGGTTAAACTGAAAAAAAACAAACAAAAACAAAAACAAACAAACAAAGAAAACACATTGATTTTTTTAAAAGAAAGACACTAAAACATAGTATTTATTATATTACTTGATACAACCTATAACAGAATTATACTCTTCTCCACTAAGTTGGTAAATGGTGAAATGCTTCAGATGTGCTTTCCAATAAAATTAGTGAAGGAACTTATAAGAAGAAATACCAAAAAATATGGCCCTCAAATTGGCATGAAATTTAATCTTAATTTTGAATTCTACTTCTCCATTCAACATTTACTTCTTATCCTAACCTACACATGAAAATAGCAAAAAAACTCTCTACTAAAACCCAAAATATTTACATTAGAAGGAATTTGAGTAGTACAAGGCCTCAAAACTCGTTCAGAAGTGCTCAGCATATCCCAAAACAAGGAGTTTTTTGTCCTAGAAGACAAGACTGGCTTTGGAATATAATACCTTTTACATTTCTATAAGTACACACACAGTATATGTACAAACACACACACACTTTATCAACGTTCACAATGAATAAAACAAACACCATCACAACTGAAATCGGTGACTGTGTGAAAATACTGTAATCATTCCCCTAGCAAAACTCACAGTTGTCCCCCACTGAGAGCACTGAAACAGCATCACAGCAGAAGGTGGCTCCAAGAGCATCAGGCAACTCCTACAAACTGTCTGTGGCATCTCCTTGCCCTGCAAAAGCTGCTTTCACACAGCTGCCCTTCAAATCAAGGCCATCTCCAGGGCTTCCCTGCAGTGGGCATGCCAACACGCCTCCCTCCAGCAATTTCAGGCTTAAACAGATTATTTTCAGTCACACAGTACATTCATTCCACCTTGGGATTTCAATCAAAGAAGAAAGCCAAATACTGTGCAAGACTAAGATTATATTTCAAAATATGAAAAGGTCATATCTGTAACTTGGTAACCTGGGAAAAAAAAGCTACATGCAATTTTTAAATGCTCATTTATGGAACACGTGGTTAAAATCCAATGAAGCTAAGTATAATAAAACATCCCATCTTTCACTTCTCCCTATAAAAATGATTAATTTTGTCATTAATCTGCTGTATATTTAAGTATAGAGCAGATAAGTACTTTTTTCTTCAACCCATAGGTCAATGTTCCACCAAAACAAAGCTGTTACTCTAAAATATCATATTGATGTAAACATTTACATCCTGCTTGTATTACCTCCAGGATCACACAGATGTATAATTTTCAATGAAATACAAACCCCTCTGACCCTCTCAGAGAAGACTATCTTTTTTTTTTTTCTTTTTTAAGCTCCTTTCCTTTCTTGACCACATTTATATTTTGGTATAAACATTTTTTAGAGATCCTGCAATGCCTATTCTCTTGCTTTTCTTTTTCCAAATGTGAACATCTATGCCCAAAAGATCTTTCATTCCCTATGGAACATATTTTGAAAGTGATGAATAAAAAAATAAAATATTTCAGGCAAAAATCTTTGACAGACAAAGTAATACAGATAGGCTCAAAATAAATTCCAGTGCTTTTTGCCCTGTAGATTTAGAATTCGGAAAGGAAATACATCAAGTGAATCTTCATTTTCAACCTGCTTAGCCCTTGTGGTCAGATCACATCCAAGTTAAGATTCAAATATAGGTGACTGGAACAGAATAGTCAGTTCTGCTTACTTATAAGCTGAAGAACCTGCAAAGGTAGAAAATGGGAGGGAAATGCAGGAAAAATGTGCTCCTATCAAATAGCAGAAAGGGCAAAGAAACAGCATGCTTCCAGCTCAGGTGCAATCTGATACTGTGAGGCTTCACAAGACATCTGAAGTGGTCTTGTCATGAACTTATAAAATCCCAATGAAGACTTTTGCATTAGAAGAACAAGAAAATGTTCCTGACATCTGTAATTCTACTTCCCACTTCGATCCAGCCCTCCAGTGGAGGATGGTTTTCTGCTGTACCTGTTTCTCTTGCGATGCACTTGAAATGCACATAAGTTTCCCTCAGACAAAAGCACTTCTCATATTGAGTCCATCCTCACCTCCTAGAAATGCAGACTCTTCCTGAGAGTACCATTGTTTATCTCAAAACCTATTCTACACAACTGTGAGACACTGAGAAACCTGAAGAAAGATCACTTTTAGCAAATCAATAAACACCTGTAATAAATTTACAAATAGCTGCCTAACCAGTTCTCTCTCAGTTTAGTTGGATGCACAGTCTTTTAAATTATGATTAACTGACACATTCCATCATATTTTCCCTTCAAATCTTCTGTATTTTACCCCTGCCATTTCATTATCTCCAGCTTTGCAGGCATTTTGGTTTGCCTGTCACTGTTCATATTTTTCCTCTGATTTACTCTATTTCAACACCTTTCTCATTTCAGAACGTCTTTCTCCTTTTATAAATTACAAAGGCATTGTTTTTTTATCTCCAAGAAGTCTTATTTTTTCCCCACAAGCCTCAAATCCTTTTTCACTTTATACTCCTTACAGCAATTTTCATATCGCATCAGAGTAGCCCTTCCAAGCATTGATCTACAAACATTTTACAAAGCTTCCTCCTATCAAGTGCTTAAATAAAATCTGTTATGTCACATCTCTCACTTATTTCTCCAACAGATTCTGAATGTCAATACAGAAGTGATGTCTCCCCTTCTGTTTCCCTCCTTTACATGTCACGGAAAGGTGGATTCCATAGGCCCCACACGCATGCTTAATTTTGGAAATGTTCACAAGTAAGAGTGAAGGTATTTCATATTAGCATAGGAACAGCAATGCTGCATAGAAATTATTCAGAACATGCAGAACATACAAATATATAGTTACTATTGACTCCTATAAGGCACTTAAAACCAAATTGTTATTTTCACAGACCTGTGTGGCACCGTTACTGTTGGAAAGCAAGACCTTCAACCAGGACTGTCCATATAATAGCTAAAACTTAAAGTTAAGCTTTACAACTAAAATGCTATAAAGTCCATTTTTAATGCCACATCTCCTGGAAGAAATCTTAGTGTTAAAAAGCTCACTAAACTTCTCACATCTCAAAGCATAAAGTCCTTAAAGACTCACTGGAGCCTCATCTGGGTCTCAAAAGTCTCTATAAGGGTCTCCTGTGCTTTAGTTAACCTGTTTGTACTGAAACTCCTGCAGAGGTCCCCAAACTCAGCTGAGCCACTGCAGGTTCAGTGTTTACAGCAAAGCCCAGGCAGTGCCCAGGGCTGCCCAAAAGGCACCCAATAGAGCAGAGGCCATGCCCCCCAACCTGGCAGGGCACCACCACCCAACAGCAGGGAGCATAAGCGGTACAGGAACTAATTAGCAATCCCAGCACTATGTGTGCAGTGGGGTCACAAGTGGTTTTCAAGGCCTCTGCCAATTATGCCACTGTAACAGGCAGGGAAATACCAAGGCTGAATTGTGTGGTGATATTTGTTCACCTCTTGTTTGCTTCCTGCTCTGCTTCACTCTTGTCAATGCTCCTATGGATGCAGAAAAAGGTGCTGAACCTATTTCATGCTCAATACTCTGAATTTAAAAGAGTCAGAGACATGATGAAACTGGCCAAGATGCTGAGACTACTGATTTGAGAAAGCCTCTCCAAGGCTGAAGCCTCCCCAGTCCAAAATAAACAGCCAAGGGAAGTCATAAATCAGTTCCACATCATCTAATACTTACTCTCTGTACTCTGGTGACATCCGATGGCTAAAAGCATAATAGATGTTTCTTCAGTTTCAGAGAGCAGTTGTCCAAGTTTCCCTTCTTTTTTTTTTCCAGTAGAGAAACAAAAACATAGTCAAAATAAATGCCTCTAGCTATAGTGACACCCATATATTTTGAGGGAAAAAAAAGGAATTATAATTTAACAGTTGTGAGCCCTAGTGTTAATTTGCCTAAGTCTACTTCCCACCTATTCTAGAGAAACTTTCAGTAAGCAAAATCTATGCATGCTTCAAAGTTTTAAAACTTGCCCATTTCCAGCAAAAAGGTCTTTTTAAAGAAACCAGCCCAGTTCCAAATGTATTTCAGAGCCCCGTGTCATCACTAGCTTTAGTACAATTTTTCCTGCTGAAGAATTGACAGTTTGACCAGGAAGGCATCAAACCTCAGGAGTAATCCTGAAAATTTCCATCTCACTAACTGAGGTGCTTGAAGATATGCAAATGCTCAGGCATGCCTGTAAATGGCAGCTCTCTCACAAACTGGCTCTGAAATTAGTAATGCTACATTTCTAACTACAGTCAATACCTTCATAGAAGAGACCTGTTCAAACTAGGAAATGTCAAAATCATTTAGGGTCTCCCAGAAACTATTTTACACAGATAAAGCACAGATAATACTTGCAAATAACTTTTCATAAATTCTTGTGGAACTGTAGAAATGAAGATAAAACTTGAACTACTTCTGTTTCATCTTGACTTTTTATTAAAAATTCCCATGTATTTTTCAGTGAAAGTGTCTCCATTTCTAGCTCATTTTATCAGGCAATAGAATAATGATGTTGCATCAACATGAGAAACAACCAAGGGATTTTAAAAATATGAAGCTATTGTTTTAATATTTTAATTTTAAAAAACTATTTTTTAATTAAGTCACAGCAATTTCAACATACAGCATGCTTCCCCACACTTAGCTACTAGTTCTCATGTTTCTCTTAGAACATCCATAGCATATGTTAAAAGAAGAGGAGCTGCCAAGCCATAATATCTGTCATAAGATAAGAGATTGCAGTTTACCTTCCTGCTGATTTGTCTCAATGACAATACATCAGGATACACTTTTCTATTTCAAAAATTGCCACTGGTATTGAAGAAGCTTCAAATGGGCATAGACACAGCAAGGAGGTTTAAAGTAATAAGGAAAATCACAAATTGATACGGATTGGCCACGGATTTTGCACAATTACCTAGTTAAAATTGGGGTTTATGTTCCAGAAGGTACTACTTTTTACATCATTATAAGTCTTCAGTTAAATTTCATTTTCTTCATGGCCAAGAAATATGAGCCTTTAATCATTACACCGTAGCTTTAGCAATGGGTCATGAGTGAAATCAGATTATTTGTTTCAGTTCAACAACCATGGAATGAGACTCTGCAGAGCACAGTACAGGGAAATGAGAAATAAGTTATTCCTTATTTGCAAAGGAAGAAAGTGAAGGTTTATTGTGCTAGGCAATTGCTGGGAGAGAGCTGGGGATTTTGTTAATGTATGTCAGTGCTGATATGGCTTATAGGTATCAGTAAAAGTTAAATAATCACAAGCAATGCTCTGCTTTGCAGAATAAAATAAATGCCCGCAGTATATGTTGGAGAAAAATGAGCCTCTGGTAATTTCTAAAGTCAACCATGCCTCA
The DNA here is from genome assembly GCA_024865655.1 of Emberiza elegans. NCBI lineage: Eukaryota > Metazoa > Chordata > Aves > Passeriformes > Fringillidae > Emberiza > Emberiza elegans. The sequence goes on along the minus strand of JALJVW010002597.1, from coordinate 16,591,088 downwards.
AATCAATGAGCTGAAAAAGCTTGCGGGAAGAAATGATCCACTGCAACCACACTGTTTATAAAAATTTCACTTTCATCAAGATTGCAAAATAAAAAGTTTAAGTGCATGCATATACAAGAATATATTCTTATCCATGCATATACTGCCTCTATTGGCATTTTATTCCTAGTGTGACTTTTCATCTCTTATCTGTTATTTCCTCCTGTATCTATCTCCTGAAAATGTTCAACTCTTAACTCATCACCTTTTCTGAGCATCCACCACCACTCCCACAGTACACAGTGACACTCAGAAGAGGTTCCTCACCACCTTGGGCACCTGCCCCCTTCAACAGCTCTGCCGGTGCACTCAAGTGACTTGCGCACATTGGAAAGGCTGGAGCAGTATCAGAGGGATCTACATAAACCCCACATTCAGCTTACTTTACTGCTTGAATTCTGGTCTCCAGTCAAACTTTACATCCAAATTGGTTACTTTGTCATTATAACTGGAGAGAAAGACAGATGTTCTCTTGTGCATGCTTCACTCAAACACACTACAGCATGCCAACAGCTTTAAGTAGCTTATGTTGAGCCCCCACTGTTGTTACATGGCTGCAACAGGTACTTAAGGTAAAACTGATTTGAGTATTTCTTACGAAAGCACGAGTTGCACAAAGCAAAATTGCACATGAGAGATGCAGAGAAAATGGTTTTCCACAGGACAGGTGCAAGACCAAGTGACTCGCAGACTGAGAGGCAAAACACCCAACCTCTGTCACCCTGGTTCCTCGGGCTGTGCAGGAAATACTTGCCCAAGAAGGTCACTTTTTCATGTCTGACCAAAAGAAGCAAAGCCAAATTGTCAGCGTAAACAGTAGGAGATGCAGGTGTAGTTTGGGGATTAGGGATTTTTGGTTTGCTTCATTTTAATCAAGACATTGGCTGTTAATAACCGGGAGTATTTCTCAGCTAACAAGTGGATTAATGCCTCTGATTAATTGCATACAGATTATTAAAACAGGTAAAAGAACCCAAATTACACCTACAGTTTCAGCTGAATATAAGAATTCCACATGAAATTACTTGACTTCTCCTTTTGGTGCAGTTCTCAAAACCTGAATACACCATCTGAAAAAGAGATCAGTTGGGTTCATGAAGAAGTAGCAAAGGGAACACAGTTCAGTCAATAACAAAAACAAGTCCCACTACTAAATATTTGTCAGAATAATACCAGTACTCAGGCATTTGTAAGTGCTGCATATATATGCAGTGTTCTGCTAATACAAAATAAAAATTATAAAAATATTCCCATACAGGAAGGATAAAACTAATGACAAATAGGTAAGGAATACCTTTAACCCAGTACAATGCAGTTCCTGTTACCATAGCAAAATTCACCTTTGAGGACAATGAGATTTCTTCACAGTAAGAAAATTCCATTCAGTCAAGGAACCACTCAGATTTCAAGTCCAAAATCTAACCCAGAGATGATCCACCCTGGTTTGGGTTATTTAATTTAAAAGTAAACTGTATTTTGAAAAGGGCATGTAGTGTATATTCTACTGGTATGATGGTTTTCACATTGAACAGGTTATGTTTAAAGAATATATGTTTGTTCAGGGCAGTCAATTACAGAAATTACATATTTTAATTAAGTTGTGTTCTTATCTCAAAATAATTCTTGTTTTCTTCCCTAAAGCAGACTGAATTTTCAGTCTGCTGTTATATAGGTATTTCTGATGTTCGGGAACACCCTTACTCAGCAGGGTTGAGTTGTGGCATCCCCTCTGCTGTGCAGCAGTGTTTGTCAAGTCAGGCTAAGTGCACGCTGGCTACATGTAATTAATAAAATGTGTTAGCTTCACATCAGTACCCCTAAATTTTGTAGAATTTCTTCACAACAGAAACATTCAAAAAACTGAAAAGTTTCCCTTTATACTATTATATATAAACATATATATATATGCCAGGTGTCTCCCAACTTTAAAGTGGGAGAATAAATTGGAAGACATTGGCACAGAACCATTTCTTGAATCAGGGCCACATTTTTATACTTCACACAATGCTACTTTTTCACCTAATTTGATAAAAAGATCCCATCATGATACTAGGTCTTTGCACTGTTGAAGACAAGCCCTTCTTCAAGAGATAAAAAGGCTTTGACCACTGCCTCCTTTCAAAAACAAACAAACAAAAAAAAACAAATTTCACAAGTTCAGTTTTTTGCCAAAAAAAAAAGGCAAAAAACAAACATGATGAGGCAAGGACTGCTGGAACTGATGGATGAATCACACACAAAACCATCTTATACTATTCTTCTATATTCCTCATCCTAAAACTATGGTAAGGTGAGCAGCAGCAATGTCTCAACCAATAAGAGACAGCAGAAATTCCTTAACCTACCTGACTGGAAAGGGGAACTGCCAGGTTCATATTCATAATGACTTTTAAGAAACTTGGGTGGAAATCTGGATTTGGTGGAAATCTGAATTAGAGCATATTTGGTATTAATTGTTCTTGTAAAACTCATGAACCTTGAAAATGTCTGTGAACATTTTAAGCTAAGATGTGAAGTGAGTTCACAAGACTAATTTCTGCTGCAATGTCCAAGGCAGAATTGCAAACAGATGTTCTAGGTCTGCCTGGAAAACTAAGGGATTTGGGGATAAAAGTCTTCTGAACGATTAATGATACTGCCAAAATAAATAGATATGTGGTCATCTGCTAAAACTAAATATATATAAGCACATAACCCCACCAAACCAAAGTATAAATCCTATGAAAATATCAGACAGATTAATATAACCTAGACAGTTTCAAAACAGTTGTTTTAGGACACCAGAAGAACATGGTACAACTCTCTTTCAGAGTGAAATTATTATATACTTAGTAGTGCTACCACATACAAAAAAAAAAAGACATTTGGGAAAATAAAAAGTCATTGAGATCTGGACTCTGTTAGCTAAGGATAAAAACAGACTATCCATTTATTAACACTTGTACGTGGCCTTAGAAGGTGCTTTTATTTTCACAGAAACATTGACTTTGAAAAGAAAATTAGTTTTTTTTTTAAAGTGCAGATATTTTGGAATGCTGGCAAGAAAAATGAAATCCTAAATTAAGTCAATCATTATATTTAATTTCTGTAGTATTAAAATAACATTCAGGATACTCTAAATTAATTGCAAACAGAGAAACTGGCAGAATAAAGCATCCTACCATCCTATAATCCCTATTATGTTTAACTGGAATTCTTATAAAAACATTTTTAAAAATCAGTTTATGACCATCTTTGTAGGGAATTCATGTCATGCACTTTGAAAAAGGAATTACTTTTTCTAGGATCTCTCCTACTCCTAAAATTTTCTCATTCTGTGTAATTACCAAAAAATACAACAACTCTCCTACCTATGACTTGAAGAAACCAATTAATTTCCCAAATACTTATTGGTTTTAAGCTGTTCAAGCACACTTTCTAAGATAAGAAAAATTTTGTTTATGAAAGCATACTTAGCATGTATACATCAAAAAAAAAATACAAATTAGCATTTTCTAGTAGAAAATGTGTTTGCTGGATGAGTGGAGAGCTGCAGATAAAAATACTGGATAAAGGCAACTAGGTAAATGAATGGAGGAAATTCACCTGCTCTGGGAACGAGAACTGATGCTTTCTCCAATGTTGATTTCCAAGTCCAAAAGCCCTAATCTGTACAGCAGAATGCCATGACCTTGCTCAGCAATGGACTTCTATTGTACCACTGAAGCCTTTGACAAAGTTTTCACCGACTACACTACTGCTGGATGAATGCAGTAGTAGAAAAACAAGTCACTCAACTGGGTCAGTTTCTTCCAGAAAAGATTGCTCTCCTCAGACCAGTGAAAAAGGAAATTAGCATTGACACCAGAAACAGAACCTCTAGGTTTCAGGTCAGACCAGAACAGACTGACTGTGCACTAACACAATGCAAAAAAACCCCCAACTTCTGATGGTGCTAGCTGGGGAAATTGGGGTGACTACAAGCTGCAGCCCTTGTGCTGTGATCCAGCTGAAACCAGCAGTCAACTCAGCATGTGAAAAGCTTCAGGCACTTGCAGCACTCTCCAGTCAGTCACCATGCAGCACAGACACCCATTCAGTCACACATTTTGTAACAAAAACAACCCAGAACCTGATCTTGGGGAAAAAAAGTCTGTTACAAAAACTTCAGCACTAACAGAAAGCTGTTTAAGTGATTGTTATTCATAAGTAAACCACCTGCATAAAGATTGGCAGGAATCAGTCCTCCAAATGTAAGATTCACTGACATACTTGTTAACAAATACCAAAGCTACAGGCATGTCTGCTTCAAGGATTAGGAAAACAAAGGGAAGAGGTAAAAGCAAGTATAGATTAGACCAACCTGAGGGGAGATTTCTAAGGATTTTCAATTCAAATCAAGCTTTGTGGGGGCCATTGTCAGACCCCTTGTAACTCCAAGGAGAAAGCAGCATGCAGCTGTGGAGAGATGCTTACACCACAACTCAGCACAGAACTCACTATAAAACCAGTTAAGTTTTGTGAAATTTTTACAAGACACCATGTCCCACCTCCTGCCCAAAGCAGGGCTGACTTTCAGAGGCTGATCAAGTGCAGCACAATCTGTTCTGCTTAAATTTAAGTGCCAATGAAAATTCCACAATCATCAACTCCACTTCTCTTGCTATACATCTCCTGTAATGAGTATGAACCATTTATTATACTGGTGAGCAGCTACCAACATGAGTAGGGTCACCAATTCCTCTTGGTGACAATCCAGGAGACACTGACACTCAAATTGCCACCCTGGGGTCCAAGAGCAAGTATAGAGAATCAAGAGTGAGTGGAGAGGGACAGAGCAAATCCCTCTTTGTGAGAGCTGCTGGAAGAAATCATTATTTAGCATCAGTAAGCATAGGTCATATATACACCACCTGAAAATCCAGTTCTTTCCAACTGTCTGAAAACTCTAAAGAAACACTACCAAGTATACATGACACTTTTTAATAGTCTCTTTCCATACCACAGAAGCAAAACAAAACCCACAAACAAAATATAAACCACAAAAAAATGGAGGGGAAAAAAATCACACACACAAACTACCACCAAAAAAATCAAAATAAGAAGAAGAGATTCCTTTATATATCAACACATTTAAGAATATTACTGTTGGGGAAAAATGGCTAGAAAAAGTAGTAACTAAAAGCAAAACTAAACCTCATTTTAAAAAATAAAAATCCATATACTTATTTAATAAAAATAAGTAAGTATCTATAAATGACAGAAATTGCACAATTTTTGGTAATTTCTGTAAACAGGAAGCTTACTATATTTAGGATAAAACCTCAAAGTGCTTGTAATTACCTATTCATTCAATAACTACACAACTACTGTTAAAAAAATAAAGCAGTTGTCTGGTGAAACAATTTAGCAAAGCCATCTGAAAGAGGATAGGACATCCATATACAATAACACTGAGTTTCTGACAGAGATTCCTCCATTCATCATACCAAAACAGGAAAGGAAAGATTATACAGTTTTATAGATTCAGAATATCCATAATTGACTTTGATATTCCACTGCACACACCTTCTAACAATCACTGACCTGTTGGAAAATTTGTATGAATTCATGTTTTTTCCATGCTCAAGATACAAAACTATTAAGACAGACTATAATTATACAAATCTCTACTATAATACATAATTTTAAGACAGTATCTGTTTACAGTAACAAGAAGAGGACAAATATATCCTCAACTAAAGATGCTCAAGTGTCAGTGATGGCTTAAATACGAGATACAACCTGAAAACCTACATTCTCACATTGAAAATTATATTTTTTGATACAGTATTTGCAATTATGAAAGACAGCTTTCTCCAAATCCTCCTTTGTCCCTCACTTTGTGGGGGCTGAGGGGGAAGTCTTTATTATCTCCCCTGTAGCTGATCACTTGCAGCTTCAAGTGAACTCTAAATGAACAGGTATCAATGAATTTCACTTCATTCTTCTGAGTTCTACGCAACTGATTATTTTCCACAATGCAGAAAGAGGCAATGGGTCACTGTCTTAAATTCTTGAAAACTTAAATACTGTGGCATCAGTTTCAATTCTGAAACATTAGCAGGAATTTAACTTTTACTTTGTTTGGAAAGCAACAAAACAGAATGAAATAGGAAACAAGGTAAAAGCATCAAGCAAATGCAAGGAATAAGGAGGCAGACAAGAAAACCATCCAACTTTAAGAAACCCAAGTTCAAAAGAACCCAGGGCAGCAATTTAGAGGAAGAGCCAGAGATGTTGATCACCCACCCTGGCAGCAGACCAGCATTTGCAGACACAGGCAACGTGGCCAGGCTCAGAGCAACACCACCTTCAGCCCTCTGCCTTTTCACCACTGTTCAGTGAGCAAACACCACAAGAAATGCACACAATGGCACATGTGGACACATGCACCTTGCTTGCCAAGGACACGCTACCTCTCCCTCTTCCATGGGGGCAATTTGAACACTACAAATTTCTCGTGCAACCAGTCATTGCTGCCACAAAATCCTCTTATGTGCTGGAGGCTTCGAGGAGCTCAAACACCAACAGCATCACCAAGCCCCGTCAGTGGCACTGGCATTACACATTAGGCAGCTTGACTAAATTTAGTGCTACACAGGGAGCTGCTTCAAAGAAAGACAAATGTAGCTAACCTGTGAAGGTTTGATACTTAATGGAAGACCAACTCTAGAATAAACACAAGTCAGAACAGCAAGGCCTCCCAGATGGGCTTTAGAGGCACTCCATCTCAGCTCCATTTGTATGCTACCCCATGATGTACTTCAATGAAATTTGGCAAGAAAATCTTTCAGCAAAGTAACAGTTGATCTGTGTTTGCATGCCCCACAGGAGTCACACAAGGACTGATGCTCTCACTAATGTATATAAATGGCTGCCTGAAGCTTGCACAGATGCTCCACTGTGCATCTGCACAGAATATGTGGTCATTTTGAAAAGCCTTTTCCCAATCTGTTGTGGAATACCTGTTTCTAGCTTCCTGACTTGGGGAATAAGCTTCACCATCAAATGGCTTAATGATAATTGCCTCATGTTCAATCTGTTACAAATGTAATGCATGATACTCCTGCCTCACTTTGAGGAACAGTTGCACATAAAGCAGAACTCACAGTAGCATCTAGGTAGATGATAAACATGGCAATTTCATACACTTTGGAGTCTGCACTTTAGTTCCTCTACACAAGCCATGCAGCTTTCAAAAACTGATAAATTTTGCCCTCCAACACAGCTCCAACCATACTGCCTGTGAGCACTAATTACAGATTAATCAATGGCAGCCCATACTCCTTCCTAAATGGTTTACAAAGAATGGATAATAAAATTCTATTGCAAATGGAAACAGATTACCTTATTAGCATAGATTCTGGGTCTGCATGCAGCCATTTGCTATCAATGACAACAAGAATCATTCCACAGTAAAATTTCTTTGCTCTCTCAAGTAGAAGAGGAAACTGTGTATTTACTGCTTATGCATGGAGGGTTGAATGCAAGAGTTCTCAGAGATAACCTTAATCTAGCAGCAAGATGATTACTAAGAAAAAAAAAAAAATAAAGGCAATGAATTTAAGATCACAAGGACAGAGATTTGTTGCACATATCACTGCTATTTCCACATTATTCTATTTGCATCCAATGATTTACAATGACTCAGGAGCCAAAAATGTCCCCTATAACAGACAAAGCTGAAAGAATAGAGACACACTGTTACACTACACCTTCTCTAATTTTTCAGATACTCTGCCACTCTTACCTTAAAATTGGGTGGAGGGGGGGGAAATAATGTCTTCAAAAAACCCTGGTATATTGTGGAAGTTTCACTTCACTTTGATTATTTTTTTTAAAGTACAGCTTTCTTCAAATGTATATGTAGATTTGGATTTCACAGAAGCTGATGATCAGTCAACAGCTGCAGGTGATAAAGCCCATACTTCTGTCAGAAGAAAAAATGTTGATAACTTGACTATTTTGTAGAAGATAGGAATGATTTGCAATTAAACTGAGTTTTCAATGCATCTAAATTAAGAACTCAGCTGCTGTGTAAGAACTTTATCAAAATAATTACATTCCAACTCCAAAAAGAAGGAAAATGATTATTTGAACATATATCCAGATGTGGATCTGACTAAAGTTACTTTGTTTCACTGAGTACTTTTTAAAATTCAATATTGTAACATATGTGCATACTGAAAGCTCTCAAATATTTACCATCTAACCACACTTGGCCAGAAATACTTTATATATGTAAAAGCTTTAAACCAATTTAAAAGGCCATTTGTTAAAGTTTCCATTTTAAATGGTGCACAACTTCTAGTTTTCCTGCCTGTTTCCCTATCTGGACACGAGACAGACAATATAATGTTGGTTCAAAACACAATCACTGAATGAGATGACACATTATTACATCACTCGTAAATTTAGAGTGAACAAGTTCAACAAGATTTATACTGTACAGAACAAAAGCTATCTGTAATATGCTACTTTTGCCATAAGGATTATTACTACAGTAATGTACTCACCACAAAAGTAGTACAATTAGTAAACATTATTACAGGCATAAATAGCTAAGGCAAATGCCCCCTCAAAAAATAGCCAATTATTTTTAACCTTTTTAAAAATACAAGAGATATTACTTTAAGGGATATGCCTGTTAATTATAACCCGAATTTATTTTTTCCTCTATTTAACAAAAATGAGTCAGTTATCAGGTAATTTTTGTTCAAAACACACACACACACACAGACATCACATGTACAGTAGCTTATTCGTTGTCCTTTTTCTAAGAGCCATGTGGCACCAGCCCAACTAACCAAGTGAAACAAAGATTTAAAATGGGATTTGGCAAACACATCATTTTTGAGTTTTACAAAGCAGTGATGGTATCAAGAAAAAACACATTGAGTATGAGTTAAACCCAAGAAGGCAAACGTAAAATCTCTGATAACTGATACCTAAGCACCGCTTTGGGAGAATTACCTGTGAACTTAAAATCACCTTGAAGCTTATAAATGTCTTGTAAGATTGTTTGTACTATCAAACCTATCTAATAAGGGCAAAGTGCATGGTGACCACTGTCAAACTAATTGTTCAATCAAGAATCAGTAAGTAAAAGGCATTAGCTCTGTTATGCTCCATTGCATACAGTTACATCTTTGATAACCACCCCGTGGGAGTTTATGGATCCTACATGACCCCTGTCGAAACTCAATTGACTTCTTCCCCGCAAATTCTATTAGAATTGGTCCCTGCATCACTGCCCACAATAATCAAGAGCAGAGAGACTGATTTATGTATAAGCATTTTGTTTTAGTCAGTAGAATATAAACTAGATGAGGTTACAAGATAGCTGTTTAAAAAAGTCAACTGCATCCCATTTTGTATGACAACTAAAAAAAAAAATTTATTTTAATCTTTAGTTTAAAAACTGGAAAAGCTTCAGGAGCAAAGGGGAGGGGAAATGAGAAATAATTTTGTCTAAATATTGGTCTTTCAAAAAGTACCATAATTCACCAAAAATAAATCATAACTTATATAGCATGCAAATGCTATTTATTAGCAAGTTTAAATACCTGTGTTAACCCTTTTTAATAGACTTGGAAACCTCAAACAAGGAGCCCATAATCCTTCATTTTCCTAAAGTTATTGACTTTCCTCTGCTATAAATATTTAGCACTGTTCAATTCCTCATCTCAGCTTATATTTTTAATACATTAAAATTGACCAACAATCTAAAATCTTCATAACATGGAACACTGGTACAACACAGGCACTAACAGAACTTCTCATATTTCTTTTTCATTATTTTAATTTTACTCCTGATTTTTTACAGTTTAAATTATCCTACAAAGAAGCATCCAAGTAACTTTATGTATAGAAGTTGCTCTCATCATTATGAAAGTCCTAAGAAAATCTTTTAAAAATAATTCACAAATGATGAAAAGTACATACTTACAGAAGGAAAGCAGATAAATTGAATTAGCCAAATACCATACTCTAATACACAGGACAATGAAAGCAAGAAACACATCAGCTATCAGTTTCATGGAAATCAGAGAATGAACATAACCATAGTAAAATTTCAGGAGGTTATGATGAAGGTTATAGAAGTTAGGAAGGGACCATTCTCAGGAATGTTTACACATTTGGAAAACAGAAGGGCAACATAACACAAAATGCAAAGAGATAAGCAGACTACATCACCACCAAAAACATTTAACCACCACTAGTTTAAATGCATATTGGAAGCAATTTGAAACCATGCAAAGATAGTCAGAGTACTTTAAACACTTGAACTAGATACCAGCATAGAAGCTCTGGAAGAGTTAAGCAGCCAATGTAGAAAGTGAAGAGAAGGATCTGAACAGTTCCAAACACAGGAATTATGTACCTCCAATGCAGCAATTAGAAAACCTGCAAATACAGCAGAATGATACAGAGAACAGAGCCTTGCATAGGCTGACTTCACTATCCTAACAGAATAACCCCTCTGCTGGTTTGTTTTAAATGGATAAATCCTTCCATTAAATATATTAGCTACATTGTAATTTTAACCAGAGAGCAAGCAATATCTCCCTGAGATTACAGGAAAATCCACACAGCTCATTAACCACTTTTACTGCCATAATCCTGACCACTAAAAGTCAAGATGCATCTCTCCATCAGGCTTGTTTCACTGTAGTTTCATGAATCCAGAACGTCTAAATCAAATTGATCTAAAACTTGGACTAGAGACAGGAAAAGTTAAACTCAGATGAATACATACTGGTTGTCAGAAAGCCACATATTTACGGCAAGTTTTTCTTTAAGAACAAATCTTACAGTTTTGTAGCCAAAATGTGCAGTACCTATATGACCATAAGCCCACCCCTCCCAGGAATTCAACATTTCGTCTTTCTCCAGTGGCGTGCAGGCGTTTAAATGCCAAAAAAAATATATCTTGCATGCGACCAGCTGGTAACCATTCTTCAGCTACATACATAGGAAGTGCTCTTCTTGAGATACTTTTTTGCACAACAAACTCCTCTACCCTTGCCCTCTCTCATGAAAGCTGATCTGTGCACGCTCTCACATCTCGCCTCTCCATCCCAGCAAACTGCAGCACACATGGTCCATTACACTGTTGGCCACCGTGCTGTGCCACCCCACTCAAAATAAAGGACACACATCCCTCCAGGCAAACTTCTCCACTTAATGCTCCATCTCAGCTACTTCAAACTTTGTACCTAACAGCTCTGCAAACCCTGAGGAGAGGGGCCTAGCCCACCCTGAGCCTGATGGAATCCACCTTAACATGATGTCATGGTATTTCCTTCTATAAACTTCATTAACAAGCCATATTCTAACAAGAAAAATACCAAGGGGAAAAAACCTTTCAAAGTCTAAATAAAAGCATGAAGGCCCTAAGTAAGGAAGTATTTATTAATGCCCCCACACTGGCATGAATTTCAATTCATGTAAGGTACAATTATTGAGACCAATTGAAAGTAAGATCAAAATAGCAACAGTAGGAAAAAAACTGTGTCTTTGCATATCTTCAAATTCTTTTAAGTATCATGAATAGATCATTCTTTAAAAAATACCTGCAGATATCTGCCATAAATTAAAAACAACAAAAAGTACAACTTTGATTCTCATTTTAAATTTGCCTCATGGAGAATATTTATTCATTGCACTTATAAAATATACTGCTAACAAGCCTCTGTCACACAAAGTATTTAATATCCATGCAAAATTTACTACTTTCATCAAAGAAAAAATAAAATACACCTCCTAAAAATACACTAAAGCCATATGACAAAAACTAGACATTGTTTGCATATGACAAACATTACAATCTTTAAAAGAATATACAAATACTTCAGACTGACTATGAATCTTGGAATCTTATCCATTTACTTGGAAGAGCTAACACAATCATAGCAGCAGTTGTGGGATGCCTAGAAAGTCCATCAAAATTTCTCATTTATAGTCACTATTGCACTTTCCATACTCTAAAGACTGATTACAAATTTAAATCTGCTTTTTAAGGAGAAAAAATCCTGCTTCAGTGGAAGAATGACCACATCAAAGTCAGTCATTATGTTCTCACAAAGACAGTTTTCTCAATGAAAGGATTTAAGAAGAATACTTAATCTGAATAAATTTATTGCCCAAGACTAAATATATTACCCAGGATTAATGTACTTAACTTGAAATAGAATTACCTTTTTTTCTTTTCCTACTATTGTAAGTACATTCTTGAAAATGTCTTTATTTTGTAATTGCATTGACCTTTCACAGACAAACAGTCTCAAGTCTGTTTTTTTAAATGCAGTACTGTATTTGAAATACCAGTTGCACAACAAAAGAAATACTAATATTTGGATACAAAGTTTTCTCTGGTGAACTGAAGCTGCCCTTTCTAAACCAGGAAATACTTGTGGGACTCCAAACCTTGTCAGCCACGACACAGTGCTGTAAGGACCACTGATACCCAGCCTGGTGATTAGCACCATAGAGGCTGCATCACTGTGTGAACATCTGACAAATAACTGGGCATCCAAGGGATTACAACCCCACAATTTAACAATTAGAAGCAAACCTCCTGACAGCAACAAAAGACCAATTAGGGCTTTAAAAGAAATGTTATTCTTAGCGTTGTACACAATTTCGGCCAGTTTACACTAGTTGAAATCAGAGTTTTATTCTACCAAAACTACTAAACCCTTTTATCTTTTGGAACCAAACCAATCCAGTTTTTGGGCTCAAGATCCATAACTTAGGTATAGAGCTAAAGTTTATTTCTACTAGTTATTTTTATCAGTTTCCAAAACATTCTGAATTTTGAACAAATATGAAAATGCACTAATATATTTGTACACATTTGAAAGTTACTGGTTTTGCTCAGAAGTAGACTTCTAACAAGCACCTAACTCAACAAAGGTAACAGAGTTAGAAACTCAACGTTTACTTTTTATTGTTTCTCACATAAACTCCATAACCAAAGAGTAACTGAAAACCATAGTCCAGATACTTCTCACTGCTTTGTGCCCTGCTGAGCACCCAAAAGCCAGGTGAAGTGCCACACTGCTGGCACCCAGCGAACAGCACAACCTGGATGCTGACCTCTATTAAAACAATACCCTGCTGGTTTCTCCTGAGGAAGCCCTTATTCATTCATTACAGGTACACTAGAAACAAGGAGTTCACTGCTCACAGGGTTTTGAAGAAATCAAAATTGTCTCCTCTAATGGGACCATTCCCATCATTCAGATCAGTAGACACACTGCATGTGATGGACTATGAATACAGATGACTTGCAGCTATAAACACATCTTGGAGAGCTCCCCATAATCTTTGAATAAATTTGCATGTATTGTCATTGATTTGGATTGGTCTGTAGGAGAGGACAACCACAGCATCAGCTTAGATAATAATACTAGTATCTACAATCAGACATGCATGGACTACCACAAAAATTCATGTAAAAACTTACCATTAAAATTCATAACTGACTCTTGGAAAAATGGGATCCATGCAACATCAGGAACAGCTAAGGAAGTTGTAAAATAAAGACAATTTAACAAAGAGACCCAGGACAATTTGCATGTGATGAAGACTAGATCCAACATCTAAAGGAAGCAAACTCCGATGTTCATGTTCTAATTAAGAAGAAACAAAGCATGGTTTGCTCTGTTTCTTTTTTAGTATCACCAAGACAAAGTTTCTGGATAAGAGGGGAAAGCTTGAGGCTTTTAACCACATTGCACTGGATGGGAATGGGCAATAGAATGAGCAAACCATCAATCTTACCCTACCCTTGGGCCACCAGTTACTGCCAGGCTGCAAAGCCCTAGCCATGATGCATATACCCAGTTCTTCAGCTGCACTTAGTCCCAACAAAACAGGGTTTCTTAGAGCTCACTGCAGCCACTTCCTGTGTGTCATTCCTGCACAATCTACAGCAATGCATTTTTTCCCAGTTTTACTCTTGAAGGCCAGCTGAAATTTCCTATTGTTTCTGGATACTCCAGCTGGGCTGCAGAGGGGAAGGTTTGGTATGCAGTCTACCTTTACTTCATCAACAGCTCTAATTCACAAACATTTCTGGATGCAATTACAGGGAACTAGAAATCAGTGCAGTAAGCCAAGACAGATGCAATGTTCACACTGTTCTGAAAGACAAGCAGCAGAATAAGATTTCCCCTGTCAATCCTGAAATAACACAGAATAGTGGAATGGCAGATGGCTGAAGGGTACACTGCAGTCCTGCTACTTCCAATAAAGATATTAGTGGGGTGGGGAGAGAGGTCTGTGCATTTTTAAAGCACACCTTTAAAGGACACAGGAAATAGAAGGATGCTTAGTACAGCAGGAGGTAAGTAATGTATTCTGCATTTTTGGTTCTATTTCATGTTAGGTTTTGGTTTTTTTTTTTTTAAATAGCATGTAATCTGGGGTGCCACTAGGCATCATGTAAGAGAGCTCATTATGACAGCTCCAGAAGAGGTAATATTCCATTGCTTACTAAAATTGGTCCATTCTCTCAGTATTCAAAACACAAGTTCATCTATCCTCTGCAGAGGCAACAGCAGCCTCATTTGGTCCCCCTTGGCTTTCAGTTCTTGAGCTTACTCTTCTGTGGACTCCTGCACCCCACAAACCTTTCCTTAAGATGCCAGGCACATTCTCCTTTAAAAACATCTCATTTTGCTCACAAACGTGATTGCTCTTGCATTGTTTTAACCTACGTTCCCCTACACTTCCAGAATGTAACCAATTACAGCTAAAAAACACTTCCCCCCCCCCCGTCCCTTATAATTTACTAGTTAGCAGCAGATGTCCTTCACCAGAATTGTTACCTTTTTTTATCATTTGTTTTTTCAGAAAGTAGGATGCTACTTGTTACCACAGAACAGCTGAAGAATACATGATGTTATTTCATGATGCAACCTAGTCTAAGGAAAATAATTCTGAATTGCAAAGTTAAAGCTAAATAAAAGTTCTGTCCTTCCCTATGGCATACTAACTTTTTTTTCCAGTGTATATGACAACCATGAAGAAAGAACATCTTTTAACTAGAACTGGCACTGAATTGACTCTAACAGAAGGTAAGACAAAACTCCTGCAACATTCAACTCCCTTAAAATCCATACACATATAAGAGATCTGCAAGCAGAAAGAAAAACAGCTGGTGAAGTCTTTTTGTATCAAATCAATCTTTCCTCACACAAGTAAGTCACATGATCATATAACTGTTCCACTCTGCTCTGTATGTTTTAAATTAATTCTGAGCCCCCAAAACCATTTCACAGAAAATTCTGTAATCACTAAAATGATCAGATAGAGACAAATGATGGGAAACACACTCAGTTATTCATAGCAACCACAGCTGATATATAGAGATTTTGTACACAGCCTGTTACAACTGAACATGAAAGTCTAATACCACCTAATTTTTACTTAATAAAATCCACGAATTTTACTTATTTCATATAGCAACAGAATATGTATATTTTATATCCTATATCATATATCCCAAAGCAGGAGGGGTTTTAAGTAGAACCTGCACAGCTTTTTCAGAGCATAACCCATCCTTTGTAATTCCAGTTCTTTATAGTCACTTTGTTTCTTGTTAGCAAATTCATCTCTTAGCAGGCAGAGTATTCAACAAATGTATCAATCATCAACAGACAGACCAAAGAAATAATTATTTCTCAGATAGGTACAGATGATACCTATCTGATGATGACAGTTAATACCTAGAGTAGTTTTAAACACTTCAGCATAAGAGGTTCCTGGTTTAAGACCCCAACAACTGAGCATCTTCTAGTCAGAGAGAGACTCAGTCATTGTTCACATTCTGCTAAACAATTCCCAATAAAACAGATCTATCATTAGAAAATATTTTTTCATTTCAGTGTTGACCATGCTTCCTCATTCACCACAAAGATAACCATGAGCATTGAGGGTGCCTTTACATCTGAGGGAGAACCTGCAGATTAAAGCCAGTGTCTCTGAACACAAGGAACTGACCCCATCTTATCTGATCAATGTGATTGGAGCCCTCCTTGTCTTTCTGTTTTGCAATTTCTTCTCCTTTCCCAGGGGTTGGGTTTTTTGAGTAATTCTGCACAACTAACCTCCGGAACGTCAGCCATGCAGTGTCATAGGATGGGATCAACCATGAGGAAGGAACAAAAATACTTAAGGACAACTACATCAATAGTAACAAAAACAATTTATCAAAATCATCAATTGCTGTTACAAATGAAAAAAAAAATGGGCACATCCAAATACATAAATAATCTCTTCTCAGCATCAGGACATTTAAAATGCCAACATTCAGAGAAACAGTCTAATATTTTTGATAAAGGGAACCATATTTTTGGATCAAAAATGTTATACAGAACAGTTCACAAAAGCAGGAGGGAAAAAACCCCTAACAAAGAAATCTTCCTGTACATAAATCAGGCTTTAAAATTCAAACTTGATTTTCTAAGCAAAGTCCAAATCCACAGTCCAAATTTTAATCACAAGTAACTTTAGCAAATTAATTGTTTAAAGATCCTACCATTCTGGAAAATGCTGCAGGCTTACTTTTAGGTCTTCTGCAAATAAGAGATGAAGAATTTAAGAGGGAAAAGAAAAATGTTGAAAGGGTTAAATTAAAAAAAGCAACTCCAAAATATATAGAGATCTAAAGGATTTATTTTTCTTGTGCCAGGCATGTGAAATGCACATTTCACTAGTACTGTAACAGATGTTCTGAGTTCTCATGTATTCTTGAAGTATAATTTTCCAATTCATGGCAGTATCTTATAGAAATGAAATGGCAGGAGTAAGCATTCATTTCCTGAAACTTGAGTTCAAATACTGATTAGGTCAGAAATGAAGTGAAACGTCTCAGTCCTACAAGATAACCCATCTCCTGTACCTTATGTCCAAGGTCTAATCCCTTCAGCAGGAGTGGACACACCTAAACACCTCCTAAGGTCAGAGCTTGTGTTCACAGAAAATAGAAAGCTACAAACCTAATTCTTGCTGAGAAATCTGATTGTAACTGCAAAATATCTTTAAAATATAGCATAATTTCATATTTCAGATTAGCTGAACCACATGGAAGGCATCAACCAAAATTAGTGTTGAAGAACACCAGCTCCTATTCTGTTGGAGACACACAAATGTACTTTGGCCACCTAGAAAACAGAACCAAAGTATTGTGAAGCTGCAGTTAAATTTTGGTGAGTTTCTCTTGCTTTTCTTGCTGCTGGCCATTTTGCAAGCGGGTAGACATGCTTCACTTGTAATTTCTCCTTTTTCTAAATTTTAAATTTATCTCCACAGAGAAATTCAACATCTGTCAAGAAAGATGGAGTTGCCTAAGTCTTACAGCCTAACCAAACACTGTATGTGTCTGGTACCAATTTTTTGATTATCATCTTTTCAGTGAAACTGAGCATGCAATTAAAAACCTAATCACACTACTAAGGCTTTTTAGACAAATTAGCTTTTCTTAATGTTGGATATTTAAAGTGAGTTTAGGAACAATGTTAGTCAAATGCAACTTAAAATTGTCGATTAGGTTACAAAAAAAAGCAAAACAGAATAGTGCTTTTGCACGACATAGAAAAGCAATCTAATTCTGGATATTTGTTGTTTAGGCTTGGGTTTTTTTCCTACAACTAAGTTATTGTAAATTAGGCTTTCTCCAGCCATCTTTTTAAGTCCCAGTCATATATATTCACTTCTTCAAACTATATTAATCCTCTTGAATGTTCGTTCTCTGGGCTGCTGCCATACCTAAGTTCACCAGAAATGGCTTCTCTGCACAACATCCTGGAAAAATTCTTCATCTTACTGAGATACAACTTTGTTTACACAACAAACCAGGACACATCTGCCCTCCCTTTGGAAACATTTTGGCTGTGGAGGCCCCCCCAAAAAAAGCAAGCCACAAAGGACCTTGGTTATTGGTGAAACCCTAACAGCTGAATTCAAGTGGTGAAAGGAAAGCACAGCTCCTGAAGACATGGCCAGGCTCTGCCTGGAGCAGGTAATCCAAAAGCAACGTGGAGCACCCAACCTCCACACCCAGCAGCCCCATCACACACGACCTAAATACCACTTTGGGGGCTTTAAAGCAAAGCAGAGGGGCAGCAGCTGCACTGACATCCCCTGGCATAATTAAGCAGTTTAGTCTTTCAGTGTGAGGAAAAGGGACATTTGCTTCCAAGTGCACTGCTGAAACAGGCTAAGGAACAAGACTGAGTAATGGGAAAGCATCACTCCTCATGGACAGTTCTACAGGAACTACGGTCACATCAACATACAGTGTTTATGCTATGCACATTTCAGAATTGATTTTCTGTCAGTGAGGCTTTGTCAACACACAATTATGCAAAACATGAAAAACTGGTACAAAGCAAGAAGAGAGTCCAAATGTTTTTAATGTTTTTCCAGTAACTGCTATGACATCTTGAAAATAGAAAAAGATGTAACTTTTATTTGAAGGGTTCCTCCAAAAGCCTGATACTGTACCACAAAGCTTTGTACAGCATTGGCTTCATCTCATTAAGTAACAGGTCTATTTGATGGCCTACCACCACCATATTACCTTGCACAGAGTGCCATCAGTAACTGCACTGCTTTAGTAGAAACTTGTTTCCTCAAATGCACACCATATTGATTTGCTAAATATAACCTCAGTAACTTTAAAATAAAAATCAAGAAGAAGGAGTGAATGGATTTTTAAATTTAAATTAATCTAAAATTCATTGGGAAATAACTTTGCCAAATGAAGAACTAATTTTTTTAAAGACTGTTCAAACAATTTTTCATTTATTTTCACTATGAGGTAAGTTTAAGAGAACATAATTCTCCCAATTAAAAGTAATCCAGATTTTTTTTATTGCATAAGAAGCATACATATGCATAAAAAGAACACACCCAAACAAAACAACCACACTTTTGGAAATCAGCAATTCTAGGATTCATAAAAGCTGAATAAAATTTAAACCTTTTTTCTGTCTCTATTCTAATAGGAGATAACTGCAGGGGTGAATCCACAGAGATTTTATTCTTCCTTATTGTGAGCTCACATCCCCAACAGCAGTAAAAAGGAGATACACATGTCAAGGACAGACTTTATTTACTAGGTATACAAGCCTAGGAAAAACTGGAGGTCATTAATTTTCACCAGTAAAAATGAATACTAAGGACTCACCACGAGGTAAAGACAAAACACCTGCTTTACTACAAGCTACAATGAGTTTGTGATAAAATTGAAGGCATTTCAAAGCTGAGAGAAGTTTTGCTCACAGAATGGGGCAGGATGGCAGGGGAGGAGAAGGTTTCTGCTGTGTAGTCCTGGGAGAATGCACAGCCTGGAATGACATTCTTAACCTACAACCACTGATTAAACATTGTCTTAAGGCAAAAATTCTACACAATGAGCTTAAGCACGCATTACGGTTGGTAGCTAAGTTATTATCTGCAATAAACTGATAACCATTCATTAACTTCTGAGCATAAGAGACAACTGGCAAGCTATTTCATGCCTCAAAGAATTTACAACAAAAGGGAGGCAAACACACAGTGCAGGTGACTTTGTACTGGGAAAATAAAATGAATATTTAAAAATGCCATTACCTTCAAGCTGTAAAATGGATAGACATAGAGATGTTCCAACAAATGCAGTTTTTAAAACTGATTCTGAATCCTCATGTGCTATAAGCAGAAAATTAAGCATAGTCTTTCAATTAATAACAAACAGCTATTAGTACTTTTCAGTGAAAATTAATTTTAATATTAAGGCCTATATGAACAAGTACCAAATATATGCTTCACAAGTAACCCTAACTACAAGGGTCATAAAATGGTATGTGTACAGACAGATACAGCCTGTAAGACTCCATGGGGGGAGGTTAAAAAAGAAGATATGAAAATTAAAAATTAATAAGCCTACAGCACAGTGGTTCTGAACAGACGTATTCCCAAAGTCACAACTTCCAAGGCAATCTCTAAGGACAAGATCTTTGGCTCCATAGTAATTTCTAACGCACTTGGGCATTCTGTAAATTATTTAATTTGCCTCAAAGCAGATTAGGGGAAGGAAAGCTGCAGCAGTGACCAGAGCCCTGTCAGCTCCCCACAAAAAAAGCCAAACATCGCTGTATTCTGTGCACACCAAACACTGACATTGCTGAGAGCTACTTGTTCAAAGGCAAAATATGTCCTTTAATAATTCAACTCCCCCTGAGACTCAAGAACAAGATAAGAGGCTAACACCAACTTTGAAACAGGATATTCAGAACTGCAGGTAACATCCATGTTCATTGGTACAGACCGTGATATCCCTGATGTGCTTTTCTGCCACCAGGCAGCAAAACCACCCCGATGGCAGGATTGAAAACAGCCGCAGGCTCTCCAGCCACATGCCTTGCATTGAGGCCTTCATCTCACAGCCCTCCTGACCAAATAAAAGACACAACTTTCTACTGCTTAGAGCTCAAAATTCAGCTCCCTCCACACCAGTTTGCCTACAAGTTCATTGAGATCTTTTCAATTAAAAAAAAACCATAATCTTGCCCATTTAAACCTTCTACCCTCTCTGTAAGATGCTTTTCAACTTCTGGAAATTGAAATCTTGTACAGACATTATCAATCTCTTCCCAGTCCTGTATTTTCCTTATCCTTTAAAAAAAATGTTCCCATGAGTCACACAAAGAGTCACAGCCATGTAACTTTCCAGGGAAAACTAGGACTTCGGGTCTCACCTTTCCAAATCTCTCTGAGATTTTTACACAAAAATCAGAAAATATTTTTCATAGTTTTCATGACATAAATAGATTGCTAACTTCAGCTTCCACCTGTTAAATTTTTTTTTTTTTTTGTGGTAATTGATTTATACTAGAATATCGTACATAGCAGAAAACTTCTTTAAAAAACTGTTGTGTTCTTCCCTTATGATCAGTTTTCCCCAGAAATAGTTAATATCCTTTCTGCTATGAGCAGCTCTCCCGGTTATGTCTCCTGAGTCCATTTCAAGTAAACAATTTTTCACACTGACATTTTCTTTAGTCTGTTGTAATTCACATTCCACTCGCCTCTGCTGTTCCATCTATGGTATCAATTAAGCTGCATTTTTTTTTCCACACAAAAACTTTTTTTGCCAAGGACAAGCAAGTTTCACAGCTTTTGAAACTGAAAGGAACAATCATTCAGCAAATTGCATGGTAGAATTAGGATGTATTTTACCAATTTTAAAAAGTCATGTTAGTTCCAAGTATACATATAAACCTGTTGGTGTTGGACTGTTTCCTAGTGGTACTATTAAATTTATAGCAGATATGCTTTTTGCTGCCTATAATCACTTTTTAAGATTCTTCAAGTGGGTTAAGGCCAAATATTGTCCTTAAGGTGACATACAAACATGTAATTTCAATAATTTTATTTTACACTCTATCAGCAACTTCTAAATACATGGGTGAATGCAATAAACCTCAAACCTCTCCCAAACAGGTAATCTAGGAAAGACCTTAAATTTAACCAACAAAAGAAAGTCTCTAATCTTCCAATTCTGTATCTGAACTACAAGGTTATCCTTCATATGTTGTGCTCCTCATACATGCATTAAAATACACACATCACCTGATAGTATCTTTATTTTATACATGAGCAAGACATTTAAAAAGAGGGTGAGCACAGCCATTCTTTGATTTTATTGACCCCTCCTCTCCCAAGCTGTGCTCAATGTCCATGCAGGAGAAAGGAGAAAAATGACAACCAGTCCTTACAAGTGGGTTGTGACAAATAATGTGACATGCATTATTGCAAAGGGAATTTCTAAAAATGCAGCAACAGCACCAGAGTGTGATAAATGCTCCCTGAAATACCAAATAAAATAAACACCACCAAAATAAAACCTTGAAAAATCCAGTAACTTCCTAATCAAAGAAAAATTAGTTGAATATATAATTTGGCACACACATACCAAATTCCACATTCATCTATTTTTATCCTAAATTCCATAAGGGGCATTAAGTCAGCACTAATGACTTCAACCTGTGTCATATTTTATATACACGTAACAGGATTCTCCTGTCAGTAGACTTTTCAATAGTAACATGAATCCAGTAAAACAACCCCATTCCAAATTTTCACAAAGTCTTTAGATGGGTCTAATTATTTTGCACACAATGCTCAGCAAGTCTGTACTCCTTACAAAATTTCATTTAAAACTGAATTTAAGTAGTTTTGACATATCAGAACACAGAATAAAGCAGTAATCACATAAAACAGCCAGTGCAATTCAATCAAAATTACTGCCAAAGCAGCAAAGGCTATTAATTGGCAGCAAAACCCACATAATATAAGAAATACACAGACTGACTATATGTCTAATAAAATACTAGGTATCCACTGGAAGTGGCAAGATTAACTTCTTTCAGCACTGGGTTGCTAACTAAGAGCCTCTATAACTTTTCTGCTATTTTTATACCTGTCACTCTTTTTAGTGCTCATTAGCACAATTCATCTTTCTTAGCCACAGAAAGGGACATTCTATAGTAAGAGATACCCAAGTATGATGTGCTTATTTTGTGGAACAAAACCAAAACTAAAACAAACAAACAAACAGAAGAGCCAACATAATACTGTAAAGGATCTTACTGATGATAAAATACATTTCATTGCTGTATCTGTTTTACACCTCATATTATACATATCTTGTGTGGATTACTGCATAGCCTCTTTCTCCTGGGGCACAGGCTTCAGATAAATCAATCATCACAGAGTTTCATATAGTCGTTCAAGAAATTGTTTCCATGGCTATTCCATCTGTTGTGCAGGAGTATCAACTACTATGACTGTTTTAATATGACAAGTGGATAAAATTCATAAATAGCTGAATAGCCAGTCTCATTTGCTAAACCAACATAGATGCTTATGACCATAAATCTCTGAAGTGATTTTCTGTCCCATTTCATTTTTTCTTTTAAATCCTTCAAACTGTTTTTGCTTTTTCAGAAATCTGGACTAAAATACTTTCAACAGCTGGAGGACTTGGAGTCAATGTACCACAGAAATCAAAGCCAGCTACACAAAGTACAAACCCACACCAACCTTCACTCAATTCCTAAAATATGTGTATCCAGATTTTGATCAAAAAAAATCTTAACTTTTTTCAAATGAAATTCAACTGTAGTGTACTAGCCTGGCATAAACTTTCTCATCCCATCCAATATTCAATAAAGACTTGGAACACAATGATCTGCAAGGTGGAATTTATTTCTCATACACGAGGTACATAGAAATGGAAGAGATAAAATTTATGAGACATACTTTTATACACAGCAAGTCTTCCTTGGTACACCACTTATCTCAGAAGGAGTAGCAGGCTCTACTTCTGTGATGGAAAACAGCAAACATCAACCCGCAAAATAAGAAAAGGGTCATAGTTTATCATACCAGGGGGAGTACTTAACACAACAAGGAAAGAAAGGGAAAACAAAAACAGACAAACAAAATCCACAAAACCACAAACAAACAAGAAAACCCCCACCAAGACAGGACTCCATTTATGTTAAAGTGAGCTGCTTTCAAGCTCTTGACTAATAAATAAAAACAAGTTTCTGTCCTGAGAAGCACAAAATACACTAAGTATTTTACCCTGAGAAACACAGTTTATTTCACGCTCAGTATTTCCTGAGACAAATCCCTCCTCCTTGAGGACCTTTCTTCACTAAACATCTCAACTTCTTTCTCCCTATTCTATCATGCTCCTTCCCACTACCAAGAATGCCATCATCAAAGCAGTTGTCTTTTCAGGTCACCAGTGCACACTTCGAGCAGTTGAATGAGACATTTGAATTAGATTGCATAAATAAGCCATATTTGGGTGAATTGTAAGAAGAGGTTTACAGTTTATAAAACTGATTTTACTTCCTCTTTTTATTTAGTGATGATCTTTTACTCCTTCTCTGCACTTCTACATCTTCTGTGATTCTGAGATCATAACCACTCCTAATCACACCCTCATAAGTAGTGCTCAACACACTGGCTTTTTTGCTTTGAATGCTTAAACCAGATGACACAGGCAGCACACAAACACTACATGAACAGCCAGGGCAAGCCTGCCCTGAGTCAAGCCAAAACTGTGTTTCCTACCTTATAAGAAATACATAGACTGACCACATGATTGAAACATACCTCGGTAAAGAAATGAGGGTGGGATCTCATGGTCCAGGACTAGGCTGGACTACAAGGCAGAAAAAATTGTGTTCAACACTAACAAGCCAGTCAATCCTGCACGCCTGAAAGCCCTACTTCTCCTAAAGACATCCATAAGAGCTCAGAAATTCCTCTAACTGTCCTTCTCAGAGTTTCATCTTTAGCTACAGCAGACTAAAGGCCAGCTACTACCACACTGCACAGCCCTGACCATCAGACCTTGACCCCTGTTCAGTGGCCACTTCAGCTCTGTTCCCCCAGCAATAAGCTAATTCAAGGGCACTAAGACTTTTCTATTTTGGTACAGTATGTTTTCTGCCAGTTTATTTCTCTGCACCAGTGTATCATAGGTCATATGAGCAGCAAAGTGCCAAATGAGAAGCAGAAGGGGCAAGCAGGAAGGAGAGCAAGGACTCGGGGGAGCCTTTTCAGCAGAGCTCCTAGCCAGCACATCAAGTAAGTTGTCAAGCAGATCCATAACCCACTTCAAAACACGAAAGGCTGGGGCAGAGAGACATGCAGAAAATTCTATCAGACTCACCCATTTAATTTTGGATAATTCAAAACAGCTGTTGCAACTGGTTCTGAAGACAAGATTCTTCAGGGGAAAACAGCATCATTCTATACACCATACAGGCAAAAGCACAGAGTGGCTTTTAAGGAC
This sequence comes from Emberiza elegans, assembly GCA_024865655.1. Lineage (NCBI taxonomy): Eukaryota > Metazoa > Chordata > Aves > Passeriformes > Fringillidae > Emberiza > Emberiza elegans. Next base: position 16,566,157 of record JALJVW010002597.1, on the reverse strand, counting down.
ACTTAGTGGAAACAACCACTAACAATTCATGAATTCCAATACTTATGTGCAAGGTATCAGTAACAGTTCTTAAAGAATTTAAACAACAAATTCCTAATGCAGTACAAAACTTTGAGCAATTTACACATAATTAAAAACTTTGGGAAATATCTGGAACTAATTGTGTTGTTGCATTACCTAGAGGTTACCATATTTTAATCACTCATGTTTTCCCTTCTAGTGCTGATTATAATTTTGTACTTGCACAATTACAGTTAAACCCAAGGAAATGCATACTAAAGACAATCCAATCCACAAACTTATTGTCATCATTTTACCAATAACCACAAGCAAAGAGTATTTATGCAGAGCATATTAATATTTTAAAACTTTAATATTAGGGACTGCACCATGTAGAACAGAAATACAGTACCAGGTGTGCATTGCACATACACAGCAAAACCTAAATTGAGTAAAATCTACAAGAATGCTACAACGTAAATGGTCAGTCACAGCTTGACAGGACAACAATTTTGATACCATACCTTTCAAATTACAGAGCAGTATAAGCATGAAAATTGTATACACAAAATCCCAACACAGTAATAGCTTTAGGGCCCTTTAAAGCATGTCTAAAATTTTCATTTTCCATGAATGACAGGCATGGCAATAAAAACTCTTGACCTGGGAGAATTTATTTTTAACAATGCCTCTCCCTTTTCTGTTTCTCCTATTATTAACAGGAGCAGAGCCAGGTTGGCAGCAGCAGACATGAACAACTGTCTCAAGACCACAAGGCAGGGGAGGAAGGCAAGGAGATTAGCAGTGACCCATATATTACCTAAAGCAAGCCCACAGTATCCAAAGCAGTGAGGAGGCACCAATTGAAGGCCAAAATACTCTGCAATGAAAAGAAGGGTTTACAGCCAACAGAACCTGAATTACATTCTCAGAACAAGCCTCCAGGATAAATAAACGGTCAAAAGCACCTACCAAGGGATATTGCTAACAGTAACACACCAAACTCCTGACCCACCAAAACTCCTGACACACTAAAAAGGGTGCTGTGAGAGAAGTAAACCAAACCAACAAGCAGGCCAGGACAACAACTTATGAATGCTATCCTGAATGCCAGAACTTCCCTCTTCCCCCTACTTCAACTTGACTCCAAACAGAAGGAATGGCAGATGGACCATAATTTCTGCTCCAGACCTTCTCTGGACAGGACACTGCAGGAAAGCACAGTCGATGTCTTCACTCTCTCACAGAAGACTTTCCTGGCAGCATGGGACAGCAGCCTCAAAGCCACTTCTATGGCTCCAGCTGGCATGAGGGCAGAACAAAAAACCACTTCTATACTGCTTTTCATAAAGTTGCTTGAACAATATGGGACTAAGTTCAGATGGGGAAAGGAGAGTCTCTTCTAAGGAAGATGATGCCTTTTTTCAGGCTGTCATCCAGCTACAGAGAGAAACGTTACTGGTGGTGGTGGTGTTCAATTTCTCAGGTCTTGGGAAATATTCTCACAAATGTACACAGAACCTGAAATTATGATACGTTGTATAGCATATAATTTTGTTTCACATACTTTGCTCTTAGTTCACACTTCAGGTATTTCAAGAGTCAGTGCTGCAATTTCACTCCAAACTGTCAGGATGCTCCATCAAATCATAGCATATTATTCCCAGGATTATCCTATCCTAGAAGCACAAAAACATAATTGCTCCTAATACTTACAATGTGATTAATAATATTTTTTTATATTCCTCTGTGGGAATTCAGCACATCCCTCTGGGATGTTGCCAAAAGCACCTGGTGGCTTGACTTTGACACTTTTAGGGATCTGCCACCTGTTTGTGGGGACATGGGAATCACTTGGGTTTGAATGGTTTGCTCACAGGGTGAAAAATGTAGATTTTAGGATTTTGGTACAGGGGGGTTTGGGAGACAAGATGGAGGATTCAGGCCCTGACCTCGTGGTCTTTCTCCTTCTTCTTGTCACCCATTTTCTGTGTGATGTTGGCACTTGGGGATTGGCTTAGAGTAGAAGATCACTGTCTAACATAGGTGATGGGCATTGGGAGATAATTGTAAATATGTTATACGTAGTTTGTGGTATAAGAAGGCACGGCTGCCCCATGGGCGGGCAGAATGCCTCAGATGATCCTGCTAAGCTGACCTCGTCAGGGCAGGAGAAAGAATTTTGTAGATAAGAAACAATAAACGACCTTGAGACCGCGAAATGAAGAGCTCAGACTCCTTCTTTAAGCACCGGGCTGGGAACAGAGACTTTCCAACAATTCTCGGGATCACTCAGACAAACTACTGATTTTCCCACATTCCTCTACTCCGTAAGAAGTTACACATCTTGAAAACTACCGTAACTCTGTCTAGAATTTTGGCTGCCACTGAAGGGACACCAAACACATAATATATCTCACATTTAAAAAAGCCTTATTGACTTATTGACATGGCACCAAGTCATGCTGACCAACCTTATTCATTTATGTGGCAAGTCTAAGAATTATGTTCCACATATCTTTAAGGAATTTTTAAAACGTTGTTCCACTCTATAAACAACCATGGAAATACAATATTCTACAGGAGGGAAAAACCGAAACATCTTTTTATAAAAGCAAAATATAAAACATGGATATTGTTTTATATCTAAAGAACTATAATACTTAACTATCTTAATTTGATGACAACTGATGAAAAGTTAAAAGTCAAAGAATGTATCAAGTATTCGTTTTCCACACTCTAGAATCCCTGTAGAACAAAATGTACATATACAAGGAACACATAGAGCAACAAAACAGGACGTTTTCAAGAAATTAGCCTAAATTTAAATCTATTTGTGTATTAACCAGCAACAGAAGTATTTTTCAGATATAAATACAGAGGCAGTGTAGATTTTACAGCCTTGTGCATAAGTCGCACATATGCTAAACATCACACAAAAAAAGAGCATCCATTAGCTTGCACCTAATCACCCTGGATTAGGTGCTGTGCTGAAAGAGCCCCTCTCTTTGGGGCTTCAGGAAGCATCTTAGCTATTGGTGAATAACAGAATCTTCATGGAGAAACTCCCATTGCTGGAAAGCCAAAATAATGAGCTCCTCTCCTCTCCTGACCTCCCCGCTGCAGTGTGAAAGGGGTACAACTGAACAGCTGTCAACCAGCTCTCCTCAGGCAGAACCACACAACTCTAAGCCACACAGTGGTAGGAAGAATCACACAATCACAACCCCCCCCCCGGTCACTCTCCGAGTCAAATCCTGCTTCTCTCCACTTAAAAAATTCCATACCATGGTTAAAACTTAACAGTATTTTTGTACCTTTGGGCTGCCAATAACTTTGACACTCCACACTTCAACAATGGTATGCCAACTTTCACGGGGATGAAATAACTCAATGTTGTCTTAGTAGCAGTAATTGTATTAGTAGGAATAACAGTAACAAAGCAGCCCAATTTAAGAGCGTGTCAATGCTGAAGACATAGGACTGAATGTAAAGGTGTTTCCATTCGGCTATTTTTAAATCGGGTGAAATCAAGGAAGGAGAAGACAAGTGCTGCCCTGTGTTTAGTACCCTGTAATCACCCAACTATTCAGCTTGGTTATATTTCCCATATTGCAATAATGTTTGCAGTCTCATCTAGCTTATCACTACTCCTAGCTTCCCCCCCCCCCTTTTAAATATGTTTTAAAAACTTGTAGTCATTCAAAAATACACTCATACTTCCCCTTAACCCACTTCCAGAGTCTGAACCTCTGACCTTACCCAAACAAAAACACTAATACCTTTTATTTCATAGTCTATACATAATGTTATTCATTACTTATTTTCATATATTCATTTCACTTGAAGGTATAAATGTTATAGCATTTTGAAACAGGGTGGTGTTACCTCTTTTCTCCTACTTTTTCTGAGACTCAGATTCTATAAAGTTTGTTTGCTTGCTCCTAAGTATCAACTAAGGCTTAAATATTCTTGCAGCGGATTCTTGCAACTACAAGGCATCACAGAAATGTTCTGTAAAAAGCAAACAAACACCAAAGACATCACTGACTTTCACTTCATTTTGATTCCCCATCTATAACAGGATTGGGTATATTTTCAATACAAAACCTGAGAGTCAGATCAACATTAAAGAGGTATTAAAGCATGGAAGAACCCATAAAGAAAACTTAAAATTAGTAAGAGGAAAAAAAATCTTTTCTGTTGCATTCCCCAGAAAATTGTTGGAAAAAAATATGCTGGCCATTCAAATTTTGTCACACTACAGATACTCTTCCTAAAAATGTACCATCATGCAATACATTATGTTTTACTAAGACACTGCTTCCATAGAAATATACACTGCCACCACTCTATCAAAACCTGTATTTCAGAGCAAATCTTTATTATGTATCCTATTTCAGGGCAGTATTTTTTATAATTTCTAACAGAATACCATTCAAACAGCTACTCTATCATATTAAATCATCTACAGCAGAGCATTTCAGCCCAGCCTTGTATAAAGAAAACCAACATGAACCTCTTCATTAGAAAACACAAGGTTCTATTTGAAGTAAGAAATCATAAAAGGGGAGACAGTGACAAAAATCTGCCATCTGCACTACATACGATAGACCTAAAAACAATGACTGAAAAATTTATTGTCACTGTAAAAACAGTACTAACAGCCCAGTAAAATAAGGAAGGGCTGTTAATCTTTCTACTATTAGATGCACTAAGTATATATATATGTATACCTGTGTGTGTGTATATAGATGTATGTATGTTCCCGGATATAAATACTTCAGTACTTTAAATCCACAATGATATTCACTTTAACTGAGGCAAGACTAAGAACTACTGCACTATCTGAGCCCTCCTTTGTAAAACAGAGCAGCCAAAGTGCCCCCAACAGCCAACCTTACCCTGCTTTGATACATCAGACCCCTGCTGTATGAACTTGGCCAAGGTCACAGAGTAAGTCAGCACCCTCAGAAGCCTGTGACCCCAAATCCTAGCAACACCACACTGCCTCTCAGCAGGAGGTCCAGAAGGAAGATACTCCCATACTCTGCACTTCACTACCCATCTTCTGGCTCACCCAGCACTTCTCATACAGCCTAAAACTGCATCAAACAACATTCATACTACAAGCAGAGAGACAAAAGTATAGAATTACACATCAGTGTAAAGGCTCAAACATTAATTGCATATATTAAAGGATTGCTAAAACAGCAAATCAACGTTAAGAACTAGACTTTTTTTTTTTTGTGTTCCTGTACTGCCACCTAAAGATCAGAGTGAAAAACAGGAACAGCAGAGAGGGGACAACATGACTTTAATCTGTATTCCTGGAAGAGAACAGTAAGGTTTTTCTGATACCTCACTTTGAAAAAAGACCACACCAGATCAAAACCAGATTGATAAAACAGTTCTATTCTACATCACAGTTCAGCAGTACTTTACTAATTGCCTAATTTCTATACATTCAAAAAAAAAAAAAATCTCTGTATTTAGGTATAGATATCCTTTAATTAGACAAATGTCAGCTTGGACAGTCTTGATCTACAATCTCTGCCTAGCTACAGCATATTTCGCAAAGGAAGACAGAGTGGTGGCAATATATTCTTTACTTCCTTACTTACTTTTTAAAATTTAACTGCTATCACTATATAGAAAAAAAACCCCAAACCACAAATTAATAACCTCTTGTGATATAACAAGCTGGTAATACCATTATTTCTCCCAACAAAACATGCCCTCATTACACATCTACATTCAAACACCTCAGATTCACGTTTATTCCACCTGTTGCTGCACTCTGCCTGTCCTCTGAAATCTCTCACAACTTCAAGCAGAAAATGTTCAGTCACCACCCCAAAGGGCTCTGATGTCATGAGTCAGACTTCACAGACATAACAGCTAAAAATCTTTTGAGCTTGGTGTTTTTTGGACAAGTTTTTTTTGGACAGTTTTTTTGGGGTTTTTGGTTTGGTTGGGGTTTTTTTTTCAATATGCTGAAGATGCAAGATACATCTTATAAGATGCAAGCATCACCTGGAATACATTGTCAATTTTTCCTTTGATTAAGTGAGACCCATATTCTCATGCCTGTAAAGGACATGAAGCCAATCACCTGGACTGTTTCTACAAACAAAACTTCAAGTATTGTCAAAATAACCCTCTTCCCCCCGCCCCAAAAAAAAAAAAAAAAAAAAAAACACCCAACAAAAATCAAACGAAAGCAAAAACCTAAAAAAGAAAAGTTAGCGGTATCGAATTTTCCCCTCTCTTCCTCATGTCTTGGCTAATACACAGGGGTTTGGCTCATCTAGCAGTATGTTTCAGATATTAATACACAGATGTTCCTTTAACAGCTCTGCCACAACCCAGCTTGCTGGGAAACCGCTCTAGCTTAAAATCCACTTTTGTTCGTTTCCTTATAAACAAACACAGAAAGTTACCATGTGTTTGTCAGTTTCCACTTGCAGGGACACGCGGGAGGAAGGCCGGCATTTATTTACGGCACGTCTCCAAGCCCCGTGCCCTTTAGGGGGATAAACCCGGCCCGGGGACACGGAGCTCAGGGGGGCCGGTGCCGCCTCAGCTCCGCGCGCCCCCGGGCACGGCTCCCCTCGGCCCCGAGCGGGGACCGGACCCTCCCGGCACCGCCGGCCCAGCGGGAACACTGCGCGGAGCGGCGGCACCGCACCGAGCCACGCCGGCACCGCCGCCCCCCGACAGCCCGGGAAACCTCCCCAGGAACAGCAGCGCCCGGGAGGAGGCGACATCCTCAAAAAAGCCGCTTTAAAAAAAAACAAAAACGCCAGTTAAAAACAGCGGCAGGAAGCGGCAAGCCCCGCACCTCAGCCAGCACACAGCCGAGGGACTCGGCTCAGCCGGCTCCCTCCGGAGCACGCATGCCCTTCCCTTCCCGTCCCGTCCCGCCCCGCCAGGCACAGCCGGCTGCTCTGCTGGCGCGCACTCCCGGCCCGCGGGCACGGCGCGGCCCCGCCCCGGCGGAAGGGGCGGTTCTGGCTGAGGAGCGGCGCGTTCCCGCCGGTACCTGCGCAGGCAGCGCTCGCACACGCTGCCCAGCTGCTGCTTGCTGAGCACGTAGGCGAAGGGCACGTCGCGGTAGAGCAGCTCTCCGGGCCGCACGCTCCGGCGGGAGCGGAGGCCGCTGCCCTTGCCCGGGCTGTGGAACCGCTCCAGCGCCGCCGGCTCCATCCTGCCGCGCGCGCCGCCACCGGAGAGGAGAGCGCGGCCGCCCCGCCCGCCGGCACGTGACCGGGCGCGGCCGCCGCCATCTTAAATCAGGGCAAGGGCGGGAGCCGGGCCCGCAGGGATGGAGCCGGGATTGCGGCACGCCCGTGTCCTGGGCCAGCACAGCCGCACTGACAGGCGCAGGGCAGCCCTTTGCCTGAAGGGGCAGCTAATAATGCATATCGCAGAATCCCAGGGTGGGTTAGGGTGGAAGGGACTACAGTGCGTCATCTGGTGGAACCTCCCTGCTCGAGCAGGGCCATCCCAGCGCGCATTGCACAGGAATGCGTCCAGAGGGATCGTGAATATTTCCAGTCAGGGCGACTCCACAGCCTCTCTGGACTATCTGCTCCAGTGCTCAGTCACCTCCCCAGTAATGAAGCTTTTCTTCATGCTCGGGTGGAACTTCTGGGCATCAGTTTCTGGCCCTTGCCTCTCCTGTCCTATTGCTTGGCCCCACAGCCAAGTAATACAGCCTGATAGAGTACAGCCTGGCTCCATCTTCCTGGCACCCTCACTTTACATATTTACACCCAAAATATTAACCAGTTTGGTTTACAAAGGAAGGGATGTGATAATGATTCAGTCAAAAGACATCCCCAAAAAGGACGTTATATTTGTGAGCTGGCACCTATGTATTTCTGGATCTCACCATGATGCATATACAGACTGGGCCAGTAGCTGCACCTACACTCTGGTGTTTCTCACTGAGAATGTACCCCATACACCAGATTACTTTTTGTCAGATCCATGAGTTAGAGAGACCAGATAAATGACAACGGAAAAAGCAAAACTTGCAGAATTAAATAAGAGTATTAATCTGAAATGTTGGTGCTCAAAGCTCAGGAAATAAGTGCTTTCTGTATGGGTCTGCATAATTTTCATTCATTTACAAAATTACACTCATGATGCAGGCTAAATGTGCTAAACTGCAGATCGACTTTGTCTTGTTTTCCTTATCATGCCTGTAGAGGGAGGTAGGGCTTGTGTTTTGGAAAGGAGTCTTGATTCGTGCTGTCAAAGAACGCTGAGACATAGACCAAAGAGTTCTGCCAAGCAGCTGTGCTAAAACCTGTTTTTTTCTCAGTAACTGTTATTTCAGTCTGCAATTCCAAGTTTTCATCCAAGTTGCAACAAGGTAATAAGGAATGGCAATATGCGTGTCTAAAACAATGCTATTAGGAAGAGCCAAGATACCTAAAGCCAGAGGATTCGCACAAAAAATATTTTTTGGCATTTGCTTAATGCTGCAATGATTATAATTCATTCAGCTGCAATGCTGTAATTCATTACCAAAAGAACTGACAGCAATCTAGCTGTTAGTGAAATCATTATGCATGTCACTGTGTTTATCTTTAGCTCTTCTAGCAATTTTTTAAAATGTGTTAAATTACAGCGATACTGTGAGTTTCTCAAGAATTAACCTTAGCAGTTATTAAACTATTAGGCAATTAGCTCTATATTTGGCCTGTATGCTTTACTTCTTCACCTATTAAATGTTCTGCATTTTCCTGTCTATGCTGTTTCAGTTTCTAAGTAGGTATCACCCAAAACCTGTAGCAAAAACAAGCCCAGTAATAAGAAAAGTTAACATCTTCCTCTATTAGTGGATAAATTTAAGAAATGAATGGTCAAACAAAAAGCATGAACCAAAAGGCCTACCCATGAACTGCAAAAAGTGCACTCAAGGAACAGCTAATATAACTATATAATATCACATGTAATTTTCATTATTTTCTCTTTTTTTCTTGGCAGGTTTTCTCATTTCTATGTCCAGCAACACAACAAAACCTTGCAAAGTACAAAAACACATCTGAGGGAATGCCAGTCTTCTGTCTCCTGACACACAAACAAAACGAAAATGACAACCTTGCAGAGCCCAGCTACTCTAGGAAGATCTGAAGTACGTGTATCTGAAGAAAGGGACTTCCATCAGCTTGGCATAAGCTGTACAGGAAATAAGCCACAGAAACTTGAAAACAGCTTTTAGTTGATACTGCATTTCAAGTGCTATGAAAACACAATTGCAGTAATTTTCTGTATAGATAAGCTTTCAAACACAGCATTGAACATTTTAATGCAGTGTTGGATATCTGGACTTCTGTGTGAAGGGCCTCAAGAACTGATTCTGGATATCTATGTCTACAGGTTAGTGATGAGTCTGTCTAGGAGGGCCATTCATCAGTCTTTGAGCAATGGTGATCAATGGAATGCCCAACTTGGATGTTTTTGGAATCATCAGTCTGAATTTTCTCGAAAGCATAATGACAGAAGGGCTGTATATCCCAGTAAGTGCTTATTTAGCCCAAGAATACATTTAGTTGAATTAAATCCCTGTTATCAGCATGGTACTTTTATGTGACCAAGTCAAACACAGACCTAAACAGGTCAGACTTCTCAGCAGCTGTTTGAAGTGCATGACGCATTCTGGACGGAAGAAGCTGTCAAGGAGTGTAATGAGGGCAGTTTTGAAGGAAATGTCACTTAATTGTGGCTGATGCTGCTGAATTAGTCATACGTCCTTACTGCCAGGAGACACTGGCATGGAGCTTTAGCTCTTCTATCTCAGGATGGCATGTTTTACAACATGAATTTAGAGAAACAGCTGCAGTAATGAAATAATTCAAATTCTGCTCCTTATTCATAAATGTGCAATAGCCATTCCAAACAACACAGCACAAAATGTATTTTTTTCTGGGAGCAAAATATGGCTCAAAACACAAAATGTTAAATTTTGGATTGTACAAAACCTCTGTCACTAACAGCATAGAATAGCTATCAATTAATTAGTTGAAAGCTTGTAAGGACAGACAAATCTTTTATGAACACGTATCTCTTGAAGAGGTCTCTTCACTTTCAGTGTTGGTGTGCTGGTGAAAAATTGAGTCTAGAATGTTAAATTAAAAATCCCTGCAGAAGCGATTTAAGCACAAATTCATAATAAATTTCACATAGATTTCATCTGTTGATTTTTTTCACTGAGAAATTTACCAAACCATTGTACTTTATTTGTATCTTCCCTGCCCCAAACATATCAATTTCCTTCAAATGACAGAAGCAAGCTCAGGAAGTTCTGAGCTGTTTATTTGGGGTCGTATCAATAGGATCAACCACATCAGTGCCTAAAGACTTACATTATGAGTAATCGACTGTTTCATTTAGTGTATCTTAACTACTCCTAATTTCCCTTGGGCTTCCTGTATGTTGTGTTCTATCTGCTGGGGGCAGTCAGTGTGCCTATTTTTAGCAGTGACAAGTTAAACAGCCCACACGAGGAAAGATACAATAGCTGTTAAACAAGGATATAACATGAGCAAATCAACATCTCCCACTGACTTGTTCTTTCCAGAAAAGTTACTTCTTACTTCCTTTTTCTCAACATCTACAGAAGAAAGATATGGCTTTGCTAATTATCATCTTACAAAGCTTAGGTCATGCAACCCTACAAAAAATGGTAACAGAAATGTATGACAAGGCTTTATGTACAGTTTAAAAACACAGATTGTGTTCAGACTGACAAAACAATTAATTCAACATGCTTCTCCGGAAGCCTCTGTTTCTTCCTATCATCCTAAACTATACCACACAATCTATTTCTCAAGTTTTATGCTGATATTTCCATCAACATTATCATTAGCCTGCAAGGCTAAACTATAATTATTAAAATGTCCAATGCTGAACAGGTTTACAGCCAGTACAGACACATTCCACCTTAACAACCTCTTATCACAGAATCTACTACATTAATTACTGCAAGGTCACAAACACTTCTTCTAGCTCAAAAGTGAGCTGACTTAGAGAGTTCAACTTAACTGACCTAATTCCAAGCAGCAAAATTTCTCATTAACTGGACCAAGTTTGTTTCTGTCTCTATTTGTGTTTGTTATGATTTAAATATAGGTAAGTAGGGAGAGCTTAGGCAATTGCTAGCACAGTCATAATTTTCTTTCCCAGACAGATGGCACATGTGATGAGGGCCACTAGGAAAGACTTGGCATCTCTAAAGTTACAATCAATGTATCAGCTATGATATACTGGTACTTTAATAGGGAATGCCAAACACCATTTTTGGGCAGCTCCTCAAAAAAATTGGAAGAGTGAGAGCAGCACTTAAAAGTGTTCTACTAGATAGTGCATCACATGTGGTTCATCTTTCAGAGGTTCATATATTAAATCAGTCTTGAAGAAAAAAAAAGTTATGCAAAGGAAACAAATACAAATAGTACAGCATTGGTTAAAAATTGTCACCTGGTTGCAGGGACTCCATACTATTGTCTCCTCATTACAAGTTCCATACCTTCTTTTCTCTTGAGCTACTCCTCCAAGCACTGACTCTTCTTCTTCACAAAGTAGACAACTAACCCCAGATCCTTCTCAACCAGACACCCCACTCTTTTATAGCACTCTTCTCATTGGTTACAGCTGTGGCCTGTTAAAAGTCAGGCTTGTTCCTAATCTTTGATAATTGGCCCAGATGCAACTCCTTAGGGAGTTAGATTACTTTCTACACTATCTTTCTTATATTCTATCCCCCTACAAAAAATGGTAACAGAAATGTATGACAAGGCTTTATGTACAGTTTAAAATTTGAAAGACTGAAAAACAAAACATTCAACATTATCCTATCAAAAACTAAAATCCTGCAACAGTTTTAGGAATTACTGATTAGATAGCATCAATTAATCAAATATAACAGGTTTTACAGCCAGTACAGACACATTCCACCTTAACAACCTTTTCATTCCTTGGTATTTATTCATGTACAAAAGTAGTCAGTTCAACTTAACTGACCTAATTCCAAGCATTTCTCATTAACTGGACCAAGTTTGTTTCTGTCTCTATTTGTGTTTGTTATGATTTAAATATAGGTAAGTAGGGAGAGCTTAGGCAATTGCTAGCACAGTCATAATTTTCTTTCCCAGACAGATGGCACATGTGATGAGGGCCACTAGGAAAGACTTGGCATCTCTAAAGTTACAATCAATGTATCAGCTATGATATACTGGTACTTTAATAGGGAATGCCAAACACCATTTTTGGGCAGCTCCTCAAAAAAATTGGAAGAGTGAGAGCAGCACTTAAAAGTGTTCTACTAGATAGTGCATCACATGTGTGGTTCATCTTTCAGAGGTTCATATATTAAATCAGTCTTGAAGAAAAAAAAAGTTATGCAAAGGAAACAAATACAAATAGTACAGCATTGGTTAAAAATTGTCACCTGATTGCAGGGACTCCATACTAGTGTCTCCTCATCACAAAAGTTTCATACCTTCTTTTCTCTTGAGCTACTCCTCCAAGCACTGACTCTTCTTCTTCACAAAGTAGACAATTAACCCCAGATCCTTCTCAACCAGACACCCCACTCTTTTATAGCACTCTTCTCATTGGTTACAGCTGTGGCCTGTTAAAGTCAGGCTTGTTCCTAATCTTTGATAATTGGCGCAGATGCAACTCCTTAGGGGGTTAGATTACTTTCTACACTATCTTTCTTATATTCTATCCCCCTACAAAAAATGGTAACAGAAATGTATGACAAGGCTTTATGTACAGTTTAAAATTTGAAAGTGAAGTGAAAGTTCAACATTATCCTACAAAAGCTAAAATCCTGCAACAGTAGGAATTACTGAGTAGATAGCATCAATTAATCAAATATATAGAACTACTTAATTTTCATTCCCTGTGTATTTATTCATGTACAATAGTCATTTTCGCATTTTCAATCTTTTCCATGAATACTGAAATCACTTTTATAATGGCAGGCATTTCTCTCTCCATTTCACATTTGTGATCAGGGCTAAACATTGCTTACACTTAGCCTTAATGGTGCATTTCTGTTGAGCATTAAATCTCATTTCAAGTCCCCAGTTATGCAAAATTCCTTCCACTTACAGACTCCTGCTGCTAGTCTCTGCATTGAATCATTAAGTTCTGCTTTGCAACACCATAAAAATAAAACAAATTTCTTTTTCTCAGTTCATGTTTGAAATGTTATCAGCACACAGTTGAAGAAATTTATTTATACAGTGGTGGTCTCACATTTCATGTACAGAATATTTCTCCTGGGATGTTGGAGGTGTAAGACATCTTGCTGCAACAAGAGCAAGGTGTTTTGATTCAAGCTGGGGAGGGGGAATCAGCCCAAGAGACAGAGCACTCTTGTAGACCAGTAGATAAGACAGTTGCCATCTAATGAGACTGGAAAAGGTGGAATTGCTTCTGTTACTGCAAGGTTGCCATTCGCTGACCATTAACAATGACTACCTATGAAATAATCAGAGATGTAAGCAGAAAGGAAGCCTCAAATCCTGACAACCTGCACCATAACGCCAGCAAGGCTCTGAGACAGACTGCAAATTAAGCCTCAGCCTTTCCAGGAGTTTCATCATAATACTACAAAAGCTCAGCAACAGCTTCAAGAGGAAGCTGCAGCCTAGCTAGCAGAGTGAACTGAGGCTGCTCAAAGTCACTTTGTCAGCTGCAGCCAGAACTGCAGGAGGAAGACAGAGATGAATGCTTATCACATCTGTATCTCATACTAACCTTAATAAATACAATTCTCTTTGCATTGTTTGGGGCACTACTGTTACCTACAGCCTGAAAACAACTCAGCCTTCACCAAGATGGCATTTTATAAACTAGTGCTTTGCTAAAGAAGTATATTTTTTGCCACAGCTCTTTCCAGAGGGTACAATGTACAACACAGAACCAGTACAACCTCTCAGCATTGTTGAACAACAACAGAACAGTTACATGGCAAGACAGAGAAATTGGGAACAGGTTGCCTTTACAGAGCACTATAACTAAAACCAAAATTTTAACAGCATATGGTTTTGAGTAATTTTTTGGTACATGTATTATGCATTAAAAATATTGGCAAAGGTTTCAAATAAGATTATTTAATTTTTTATTATTAATAAAAATAATTTATACAGCACTGAATATTCTGACAACTTTCAGACCTAAAATAATCCCTATACACATGTAGGTGTTTGTGTATTGTATTACAAACTAGTATGTGTTGCCCCTCTTATTTTTAAAAGAAATAACTGTTACAACTTTTCCTCAGGGATATCACAATCTTTATTTTAAGCAACTCTCAGTTAATATTTTATCACCCTGTCATAACCTTGTCTTCTATTAACATACCACTATTCATTTATTAGCATTTATTGACTTTAGGCTGCAAATTCAGAAAAGCAGGCAATGTTGCAGGCTTAGAGGCTGTAAAGACCTTTGTATTCTGTGAATCTGTCAAAAGGGCATCCAAATCATTCAGCACTAAAATAAAAAACCAAATAATAATTTGGTCTGGTAATTTTTTTCAAATGTTGTAAATATACAGCAACAGTGTAACAAAACATTGCATTTAAGTGGTACATCCAAAAGTAGCACGAGCTAATAAGCTCCTGCGAAAGTTGCAAAGCTTGTCCATTGCAGATAGGATTGTGTGCAAAGCTTGTCCATTCCAGATAGGATTGTAAAAGATAACTGTGAATTCATTACTTTCATCCTAAGTAGAAGGGCTCTTGTTACTTGCTAAATTTTTCCTGTTTGGACAGGAAATCATCTAGCTAACAGTATCTCCGATTTTATTTAAATCATTTTTTATCAAAGTAATCTTCCAGAAGCAAAGGTGATCTTCCAAAAGCTTTAAATTTATACATTCATGGTCCTTGTACTTGCCAAGACTTCATCATGGAAGAAGGTCTCAGCAAACAAATCGGAGTTTTGCAAAGCCTCGAAAAGACGCTTATAGTCTTCGGGATACAAGTTACACATTGAAGCATTTTTGGGAATTTCTAGTGCTTTCAGTAATGTGTCACTATTGTCCAAGCTCCAGGAACTGAAACAAACAAACAAAATCATAATGGAGCACTTCTTTCTGTGAAAAATTAAAAAGCAAGAAACATTATCTGAAGGTCCTGCTTGACTATTTCATAGTCTCTAGAAGAAGCTAACCTCTTCTTGCAACACACTTTCAATGCATGCTGCAAAAACAGGAAGAAACCTCTGCTATTAAAACACATCAATAGCAAATAAAGCTCCCAGCACACACAGACAATACCAGACCACACAGACCTCCTCATTACAGGATGGGTGCTCTCTCTCCCTCATCCATCCTAAAGTCCTAAGTCAGTAACAGGCATTACAGCCTAAAAAGGGTGCTTCTGTGCTGGAGAAATTAAACCCAAGGATGACTCAGTATAGCATGAACTAGTGACTTACACCTCCCAGGTATTTTCTTCTACACCCAAACAGATGTATCCACCCTCCCCCCATCTACACCTTTGCTATGAAAGCTATACTTTTATAAATGTGCACATACATTAACTATTTCCCAGACAGGAAAAAAGTGTATAAATACACAGAAGATGCATATTAGAAACCTTCAACTTCCTGGCTGAATTATCAAGTGGAGATGAGGTATACCACTGAGCTTTAAGAAAGAAATCCATTAAGGCTCTTTCCACTTGTCTTTCTAAGACAGTTACTGGAATTTAGTAGCTTATTTTTCCCCCTTTCTGGAAATTAACTTTCATAACCTACTATCAGCAAATGAGAAGTATATTCATTATTTTCATCAGCAAGAAGTCAATGCTTTCAAGACTGTGAACACCTTCTATTTCTGGGAAACAGAAATCTACTGATCATAAAGAAACATGAACAGCTTGCATAATTGTAAGTCTAAAGCCTAATTTTTTAATTAGGTAACAGCCATTTGAGGACATCCCCATTCCACCTTCTATAACCTTCAGCTGTTTTCATTAGTGTGACTTTGATGTCTGTTGTAAGCTGAATCTCTTTCAGCTTTTAATTTCTGTACCTGCAAAACTCTTGGTGGCTTTATTATTGTATCTGTAAAGTAAGTGAAAACTTTTTACAGATACATGACCTAAGCTCCATTGGAGGTACAGGAATTACTGCACATATATAGTCTAAATACTTTCCAACCTTCCTGACAGGAACAGTCCCCAAAGTACTCTATAGCAGGTTGCATAATAAAATCTATTTGACATGTTGATAATTAATTAAAAATTAATTAATGAGGGTTTTTTATAAGGCAGTATTTCATCTGCAAATAAATACTGCTTTGGGAACATATTTTAATATTTTCATATATTTCTCTGAAGTATAAAAATTGCAATTCTTTCTTACTTACTTTAGTCTATCAGTAAGTTTAGACTTAGGTTTAGCAAAGGACTGTTTCACCATGAAAATAAAGGTAGATGCATTTGAGGGCTTCAAGCCTCCTGTAAATAGATTTTGCTGAGGAGTCAGTCGTACCAAACAGAAATGGTCATTTGGCAGCAGCTGCAAGAAAAACAGAGTAAGTCACTGAAAAAATCATTTTTTAAGACAGTATCTGTCTTAAGCCATGAGTTTCATCTTTGCCACCAGTAACCTTTCTTATTAAAAGTCTTAACAAGATGATTTCATCAGAAGATGAGGCTTCACCTCCCTGTGCCTCAAAGAGAAAAGGAAACAGAAAACAAAAGAAACATACTATCATTTGAGATTTATTTCTATATTTTTAAACTGGACTTTCTTAGTTGAAATAGACAACACGGACTTGGTGTGAGTTTTCAAGATATGATATGGCTTATTGTATTCCTATACTATGCAAGGTATCAGACCTGCCTTATATATATAAAGACAGAATTATGTGAGTGTAACACTAAACCACTATTGCAGAAAGAGGATTTTATAAAACTGGGACGAAGTGGAGTCTTCAAAGGAAATAAATGTACTTCTGTATTGGCAACAATGTATATATTAATCAGACATTCTACTTCTGAAGTTGTCCTGGTCCATCTTGGATAGCCCACCTGATGGGCCTCTCCACATGGCTTTCCAGCAACACAACTAAGCATATAAGGCACACCCAGTCACCTGCATATTATAGAAGTATTGCAAACTACACTCAATACAGCACCACAGCAGTTTTCTGGGGAGTGTGAAACTCAAAAATATTAAGTAAATGTGCTTTTATATTATCAGAATTAAATAGGAATATTCCTTTATTATACAAAGGAACATCATTACTTTTCCAAAGGAGAGAAGTAAATAACTTTACACTAGGTATTTTTGTACTTCTCAGATTTTAGTTCAGAGACTCATGCTTTTCTACAATTAACTTGCACATTAAATCTATAATAGACATGTGAGTAACTATTTTAACCAAAATCAGCAGCATACTGATTCTGTTATTAACTGTGGTAACACTTGTTTTGTTTAAGCAGGTAGATGTGACCATCGGTAACTTTCTCTGAAAAATACCTATTCAGATTCCTTTATGCTGTTTACTCACTATATTTTTTCCATCTCAGACAATAAAGATACTAGTTTCAGTTTCCAAGAAAACAGCAATTCTTCACTCCACTTTTGATGAATCTCTATGCTGCCCTAAATTTTAATTAGAACAGTTCTTAAAAGACACATCTGTAAATGCTGCTATAAAGTTACTTTAACCTTTCATTAAAAGTAGTTTAGCTGCATCTTCAGAAGAAAAGCATATACAACAATCTTACCCCAGCTTTTGGTATCGCCAGTCCCCCATTTTTCAAACTGGTTGCAAATGAAGACCAAGGTTCCTATGGGAGGAAGCAAATGTATTCTGTATTATGGAATTAAAGTGTTTTGTTAGAATAGAATAACTATTTCAGTTGGAAGGCACCTACAGTGATCATCTACTCCAATTGCCTGAGCAATGCAAGGCTGGCCAAAGCATTTTATAAAGGGCATTGTCCAAATGATCTCTTCAAATGCTGACAGCTCGGGGCATTGACCACCTCTCTGAGAAGCCTGTTACAGTGTTTGACCATCCTCTCCATAAAGAAGCACTTGCTAATGCCAAGTCTAAACCTCCTCTGACACAGCTTTGAACCATTTCCATATATCCTGTCAGTGGATACCAGGGAGAAGAGCTCAGCACCTCCCTCTCCCTTTCCCTCGTCAGGAAGCTGTGGAAAGCAGTGAGGTCACCCCTCAGCCTCCTTTGCTCCAAACAAGACAAGCCCAAAGCCCTCAGTTGCTCCTCATGGGACATTCCTTCTGGTCCTCTCACTGGTTTTGTTGCTGTCCTCTCCTCTGCTGCTGTCCTACTCAAGGACCTTCACATCCTTCTTAAATTATGGGGCCCAGAACTGCCCAAGTGTTTAAGGTGAGGCTGCACCAACGCTGAATTCAGCGGACAATCGGCTTTCTTGACCAGCTGATGATGCTGTTTGAGGCACCCCAGGGTGCAGTTTGCCCTCCTGGCTGCCAGGGCACACCCTGCTGGCTCAGACTGAGCTGCTGCCAGCAGCAGCCCCAGGTGACCAGTGGCCAGCCAGGTGTGGCCCAAATCAGTCCAGCCCTCTGAGCTCTGCCCTTCAGCCAGTTCTCCACCCAGCACACCCTGAACCTGCTCATCCCACAGCTGGGCAGCTTTTCCAGAAAAATGCTGTGAGGGGCAGTATCAAAAGCTTCCCTAGAATCCAGAAAAATTGCATCCACCATTTTCCCTCCATCCACTGGGCAGGTGACCTTATCATAGGGTGGTGTCAAATGGGTTAAGCTAGACTTTCCTTTGTGAACCCATGTTAGCTGTGCCTGATGAGTGCATTATTCTTCAAATGCCTTTCAGTAGTACCCAGCAGACTCTGGTATTCCCTAGTAGTTGCAGGTGCTGAGGTTTGACAAACAAGTCTGCAATTCACTGGGTCTTCCCTCACATTGTTCTTTGTAAGAGGACGTGGAATAACACTGGCCTGCTTCAGTCAGCAGGGACCTCCCCAGACTCCCAAGACCTTTGGTACCTGATCAAGAGAGGTCCTGCCACAGCTTCACCAGCTCCTCAGTACTCTGGGGTGAATTCCATCAGGCCCCAAGGACCTGAGAACATCATTCAGTTGATAGAGCTGATCCCTTACAGTTTCACTGTCCACAAATGAAAAGTCACAGTTCCTACACTCATGGTACTTTTTGCTCAGGGGGCCAAGCAGCCCAAGGCTTGTAAGTATTATTAAAGACTGACAAAAAAGAGACATCAAATGCCTCCACTTCTACTTTATCCCTGTTAGTGAGGTGACCTCCTTCAAAAAGTACTATTCTTCAACTTCTTAACATTTACCTTAATTTATACCTTGTAGTATAAGGTATTTGGAAGACAATGGACAATAAAACCTTATTTTAGATTAGCAAAACATACAAACTAGGACAGTAGTTTCCTAGAAAAACAGAGCACAAAGATAAATCTGAAAAGCATTAACTAACTGAAAGTTGATGGCCATGTGCTCATGAGGAACGGGGGAGATAACATTAAAAAAATCTTTTAAAACTAAACCACAGCATGTTTCACAAGGTAAAAAGGCACTGACTAGTAGGAGAAACAGGTATCTTGGAACATTAAAACACCAAGACTCAAAAAAAATTCTACTGAACACAGCTGAGGAAGTCAAAAGCATACATGTTGGCAAAACTCAGAGGATACAACAAAGAGCAGACTATGACAGATTGGAAAAGCAGACTTCTAGTTTCACACAACCATTAGCAAAATGGAAAAGGTTTATCTGGTGTGTACTCATCTTTTTTTATCTACCAGAATCTGAGAATAAATGTTTTTGAGTACAATGGCTTGCAGTGAAAACACTGACATCATAGTGAATGACAACACTGCTTAATTGAAAGAGTTTTATACAAACATGACTGGTTTAGCTTTTTACAAAAGTTTTCCAATAGTTCTTCAACTGATTTAAACATTGAATTAGCTTCCAATTAATTTGCAATGGTAAACCACTACAAACCCTTTTCTAAATGCATGTCCATACATAGCTTTAGGCCTTATCAGCTGGTACAAAACTCTTACCTTATGCAGTAGTTCAATTTCATACCCTAGTTGTGCAAGTACAGTAAGTGCTTGATAAATCTTCGACTTCCCAGGCTTTGCTGTTAATACCTAAAAAAATGGCAAAGAGAAAGCATTTTTGTTGCAAAAACCAAGACTGTGTCTTTATCTAAGCAAAATCCACATACCTATGAAAAACAGTAAGAAATTCAGTTAAGTCTAAAATTCCAAGGTGAAGTTACATTAGGCCTCTAACATGTGCTTTGTGCTATTTTAATTTATCTTGTCAGAGCACAGGGCTAGAAGATGGAATATTTGAAGTATTTCTTCATAGCAGTTATTTCAATATCCAAGATATGTATGACTCTCCAGCATATACTTTCTGGTTCCTTTTAAGGCAGAGAAGTTTCACACAGAAGAGAAATAAGGATAAGATGTCATATAAAAACTGTAACTTTGGCAGAGTTATCAGTTTGCACTGATAAGATAGTATTCCCAAGAAGACACAAAAAGCAGAGTAAGTGAAACATCAGGTGACTGCACTGAAATTAAGCAACTTGCACAGTCATTAATGATCAATGTTACAAATCAAACAACTCTTAGGGCAAGGAAAAAAAGAAAAGCTAGTGATTGTTCTCAACAAGGGCAAGGAAAGAAATAAATTGTACCAAGGAGATTTAACTTTGTGTAATAGATTCACACAGCCTTCTCATACAATAAAAAGCAAGAACAACCAACAAAAAGAAGTAAACAATGTCTACACACCTCTTATGTAACAGAGGTCACATTATAACCAGAAAAGTTAATTAAAAAAAAAGAAACAGGGACTACCTTAAATGAATATGCTGCCCTGTATTTAGTAAAATATCTGACCATTAAAACATACCATACAAGTGGGTATTTCAGTGGTGTCCAAACTGTCATTTCACAGAAGAATATACGTAAGACATTTTATTTTTTTTCACTGGTGTGTTAGATACAACACTGGTTGTGGAAGGACAAGGACCTGGAAGTCCTTGTCTACTTCAAGTAATTAAAGGTTTATGACTCTGTAGAAACTTCCCAGTTTCATGGTGGGAGGGGGAGAGAAAAAGAAATCATCCTTGACGTATAAGTACAGTTCTAGAGCCTTGGGACAGCATTAATTAGGAATATGTAATCCAGAAAAGGCTCTACACCTTAGTTTACAGAGCATTAATAAAAAGGAGTGTAAATCATTATATGTAGCCTCTATTATTTTCAGTACTGCATACAAAACAACTCAAGAGGACAAGTGCATCTCACTGTATTGGTATTTAGCGACTTCACTTGTGTTTTTGTGTTTTGAATTCAGTCTTCGTTAACTACTATCTGCAACTAGTAAACAAACTTTTTGCAAAAGTATGGCACAGAATTTAATCACCTCACAATTTACAATGGAAAGCAGCTAGTCTGCTGCTGCATATACTTCTCAAGGACCAGTCTTCGCAGTTTTAAGATCTGTAGTTAAATGACAACAGAATGTTTCTTAATAGTGCTATCACAGCATAAAGCAAACAAGTAGGAAACTGACAATACTTTAAAATTCTGGTAGAAAAAAAAATTCACCAGCAAAAACATTAAGTACACAATGTAAATGGGTTTGTGTTCTGTGAAGCACTACACCTTCATTACCTGTAAAACACCTTGCACGTACCGTATACTCCTTTTCACTTATAAAGAGGTTGAGTTCCACTCTTCCGTATCTGTATATGGAACTGCATTCATACATGGCGAAAAGAAGTCTCCAAAGTCTGTTTCTTTCCAACTGTTGAGGTACGATTCCAAAAACTTTCAAAGGAACATCTGTTTCCCACAATAGAAAAGTATCTTTGAAATTGTGCAGTATGTATTAGACAATCTCATTAATTCTAATGTCTACACTACAAAAAACTAAGAGAAGAAAGTCTGTGAGTTCATGATGTTCAAGAATGAATACAGTTCAAGCCTTAGTCAAAGCTAAGCCCAAGTTTTTGCATTAGACAAAAACTTTAAATGACAAGAAAATACCTAATTATCTGATATTGCCATGAGGTGGGGGAGGGAGGGGTTGTTCTGAAGCTATCATGAGTCTTAGCAAAGCTGAAACATAGAAAACAGCATCTAATAATCCAGCATGTGTATTAAAGAGAACATATATCTCAAGCAAATCCCAAAGTTTTTGCCAAACTGCCTATGCACCCTTCAAACACGTGTTTGCAACATGTGGGATCATAAACATATACCTGCCCTCCAAGGAACTGCTGCTACACCCAGGGTTTCAAAAAGTTTTTCAGAAGACACAGCAGGTGGTTTCAAAGCTCCCTTCGCCATAGGATCCATTCTGAAGAAGTCACCATGAATCACCTTTAGCTGCCCATCCAGGCTACTCTCTAGGGACTGAATAAAAATAACTTTAGTTGAAGAAATCTGGATACGGTAACTGGTTTTGCAAAACACCCAACCCAAACAAAAAATGCATTCAAGCACTATCTAAAATTGTTACACAGTCAACAAGAGTCAAACCTCAGAGCTGCTTCTTACAGATGATAAAAAGAACAGCTTCTTTCTTTCAGCTGATAAAAATAATTGCCCCCTTCACTGGGAAAAGCATTTTGACATTTTTTGTGCTGTTCAACTTGATCTTTAAACCACATTCTTAAATTTGTAAGATGTGTTGCATTGTTTTTAAAAAACCACACGAACTACTAAACTAAGGAAACCACTCCTTTTAACAATTTGAAATTAAAATTCTTCATATCTGTGGAGAGGATATCTTTTATACACATTTTAAGTCACGGGACAGCCATTGGTTCCAAACCAGTAATGCAAACCTTCTAGAGCAACTTCTGCAGCTCTGTGTCTGACCCCCCTCTGAATCCATGCAAAGCCCAGGTGAGCAGCAGAGGACAACACATGTGTCAATTGTAGGAAAACAGATTAAATAAAACTGTGAGATAATCAGAATAACTAAGAATATTTTTACAGATTTTTTACAGCTTCTTACAGAAGTCTTGCTTAAACATAAACTACAATGACTCTGATCAGCTTCAAATTTATGCATGAAATTTCATTTATGCATAGAAAGACTATGTATGAACTTGAATTCCTACATGCACAAAACACCAAATTAATTTTAAAACATTCTGCATTTGTAATGTACAATGCCAAACTATATACTGTTATTAGGCATTATGTCAGGTGTTGCAAGTAACAACCACTGTCCAATTCCTTTTTGATCCAACAATTACACAACAATTTAAGCTCCCATTTTCTCTTTAATTTTGTTTTAGAAACATGCAACTCAATCAAAAGTATACCTGTAAGTCTGTAAGAAAATCTGAGTTACTTTCCAGAGCTACCACTCTAAAACCTGCATCAAGCAGAGATTGAGTCAAAATCCCAGGACCTGAGTAGGAAAATAAAGAAAAAAAAATTTAAAAAAAATTTAGGATCACATTTTTGTTTCTAAGTGATTACCTTTAGTGATTTTTCCAACACAACACTTGGGACATATCACCTTCAACAGGAGATAGCTTGTGTTTGTTAAACACACTTCAAAACAAGAGTTAGAGAAATGATTTACAGGCAGCCTGCCCGAGATTTCTCGCTGTATTACACTGAGCATAGTGTTACAATTAGATATTGAGCAGCTCTGGAGATAACGTTTTGAATATTTTGATTACTTTTTCTTCTGCCAACTGAAATATACTGTAAAACCTTACCCATATTATCTTTAAAACACATTCTGCAGAAATATAAACAAAAAAAAAACCCATTAGGTAACTGCAGAGGATCTGCCATAGCCCATAATCCTGTATGTGCTTTTACTCATAAAATTCGCCTACAGGACCACAGCATTACCTGACAGAAAATGCCATCTCTGGTCACTCTACAGCAAAGTTTTAACACGAGTGACTCAAGCCCCCAGACTGCACCCTCACTCATCCCCCAAGCTCTGCATAAATGCACCCCGGGGCCCACACCCACATGTCCCTGGAAAGTGCCGGAGCGCGGGTCCCGGACATTCCCCGGCCGGGGCACCCCGGACCGCAGCTCAGCTGCCACCCCCGCCCGAGATGCCGGCGAGGCCCGGCCCCAGCCCCCCAGCCCCAGCCCCTTCCCGCAGCGGGGCCGGGCTGCCGGCAGGGCCGGTGCCGAGGGCGGCAGCTCGCACTGACCCCCCAAGGTCACTGGGGCGCGCCGGAGCCTGGGGCAGCTCACCGGGCGCGAACTCGAGCAGCAGGGGCTGGGGGCCGGGCCCGGCTCCGCCCTGCAGGCAGCGCCGCACGGTGCGCGCCAGCTGCGGGCAGGCGATGAAGCGGCGGACCACGAGGCTGCTCCGCTGCTCCTTACGCACCAGCCGCTTCTCCTTCGCCGGCTCCGCTACCCGCAGGGACGGGTAGTGCCGCCCCGCCGTCACCCAGCGCGGCGGCAGCCCGCAGAGCAGCGGCCGCAGCAGCCCCGCTGCCAGGAGGCGGCCGCAGCCCGCGGCGCCCAGCGGGGCCCGGCCCGCCAGCATCGCCGCGCCACCCGCGCCGCGCTCCCCGCTCCGGGCGCGTGATCGCCGCGGCAACCGGGGCGTCACTTCCTCCTCTGCCCGGCCTCTCCAGCGCGCTTCCGCTCCGCCGGCGGAGGGCTCTCCGCCCGCCGCCCGCCCTCTCTATGGTGCCCGCCCCGCACCGCCGGCAGCCTGCGGCAGCACCAGCCCCCGCGCCTCCACGCCATGCCGGCTGGCGGGTCCCGGCCGCCCGAGCCGCCGCGGAGCTGAGGTGAGCTGACAGCGGCTTCTCCGCAGGGGGAGGAGGAAGGGAAGATGCGATGCTTCCCCGGTGCCGCGCACCGCCGCCGCCTTCTGCTTGTGTCGGCCGCCACCGGGCGCTCTAGGGCGGGCTAGGGCCGCCGGGCGGGCGGCGGGAAGGAGCCGGTGCCGGGCGGGCTGGGCCGGGCTGGGCAGGCGGCGGTGCCGCGGCTCCCGGCCCCGGCGCGGTGCCCCCGGCAGGGCTGGGCTCGGGAGCGGGCTCGGGCCGGCGGGCAGCGCTCTGCCGGGCGCCCGTGGAGCGATGTGTGTGCTCCGTGTGTCGGTGGAGTCCCAGGAGCTACGTATTTAGTTTGAGGTTTGCCTGGGTGTTTCACGGGAGTCTTTGATCTCCGCGTCTGCGGCTAAATAGTCACTTCGGGACTCGGTTGTTTGTGTCGCCCTGCCGCTCCCAGCAGGTGCAGGATCCTGCTCCGGCCGATCTCCGGCATCGCTCCTTGCCGGCTTCTCTCTGCTCCATACCTTGTTGCAATTACGGTTTAGGCGAAACCTGTCATTTTCGATAGCAGTGACGTTGTCCTTTCGGCAACGTCCCCAGTGCCTGAACGAGAAATAACTTTAAGATCATCTTCAAGACGTTTTCAAGTTTTGCTAAACTGGAGTTCATCCTTCAGGGATGCTGTGCCAAAGCCTGTCAGTGGCAGGTGAGTGGCCGCAGTGTGATGGGGGAAGGGAGAGAGAATCCTTCCAGACGTGTTTCCCGGTTCCCTGTCTCGTTTGTGCAGAAGGTGAGAGATCTGGCAGTCACAGTGTACACCTGGTCTTCAAGTGAATGGTTCAGAAGTAGACTTTATGTATGATTTCCTGCAAATCGGTTAATTTCGTGTATCTTGTTTCTCTGCTTGTGAATTCAGAAATCGACACTTCCCTACTTACTAAACAAAGTAATTTCGTTTGGTATATCACTCAAAACCAGAAATTGGGATAGAAAATTGTGCCTTTGTTGTTGTGTTTTGGGGGGACCGACATGTGGCATGAAGAGCAGCTGGGCTGAATTTAGAAAAATGCCTTAGCAAATGCAGCAGTCCTTCAACTCTGCAATTTATTTTTAAATACTCAGCTTTTTTATACTGAGTGCTGTAATAGTTCTCCCTGTGCCTTAAGGGAAATGGACAGATTGTTCTGCTGGATGATGGGATAGACCTCAATCCATTTTTAAACTGGACTTCATGTTTTAATAGCTTTTCCCCTCTCTTACTAATTAGTCTGATAATTCAGTCATTTGTAGGACTTTTAGAACATCAGTCAGAACTTGGTTTTCTTAGAGCAAGTGTCTAGTAATGTCCTAATTCAGCATTCCTTATCAAAATGTATTGACAGCTATGGCCATAGAAAAGTTAGGTATAGTTTTAAGCTCAATTAATGAATTTTGGAAGTTTTTGTTGTCGCTTGGAGGACTCAGGCGTACTAAAGTCATCTTTGAATGGGCTGTTCAGAGCAACTGAGATTATGCAAAGGAGTGTTTGCTAATACAAGCCAAATGACAAAATGCCCTGACAAGCCTTCATACACTACAAATTATACACTTTTCTTCATGACTTTATTTATTTTAGCTTAGTACTTGCCTAGATGAACCACATGTCTCTATGGGCTAAACTCATGGTTTGATTTTTCTCCCCCTGCTAGACCTGCTAGATATATACAGAATCTTTCATGCATAAAGGACTACCTCTTTATGACCTGGTCATTATCTTTGACAAACTGATGAAACCATAGGAAAATGGTAAGTTTTTAACTTTTTTAAAAATTTATTTAGAAATTACAATGTAGAAACTTGTTTAATATATTAAAGTGTATCACAGAGAGATTTGAACAGTTATTTTTACATTATGGTTGATTGAGATACATGTTTTCTCATTTAATCCAGCTATCACCACATGCAAATATTTGAATTTACAGTCTTACCTCATACAGCCTTATGCCTCTGTAATTTATGTGCATTGTTGAGTGCTCTGGAATTGTTTCCTTCTAATTATTGTTTCCTGAAATAAATCAGAGGGAATCAAGAGGGTTACCTGTTCTATTGGATTCCAGTCTGTGCTTGAACCAGAAGAGCTCATTAGTTGTATGGGTCAAAAGGATAGTAAAGAGATTTGATTTTTTTTTCCAATGGTTCTAAATACCTTTTGCATTTACTTTTATTTGGCTCAATTTAAAGCTTATTTTTCAAGTTAATATTATAATAATAAAAGACATTAGTCTTCTAGTATTATTTTGCTATGTTGCAACCACTTAGCCATAGTAAATATTGGCAATCGTTTGTAAGTAAGGGTGAAAATTGCAGAAGTACCTGGATCTTGATCTCAGTTTTTCAAACTCTTATGCTCATGCTTCATTTCAAGTACAAATTTGGCAGAATTTCTATCTTCCACGAAAAGAACCTGATGAGTATGTCAATGGAAATTTGCATGATGGTATTTTTTCCTTGTTCTCCTAGTGGATGCTTAGTCTCCTCTAAGGACTCAGAATACAGATTAAGTTTGAAAGGTTTACATGTTACCAAATACCACCTCTAATGTGACTTTTAGAAAAAGCTTTCAACAGAAAATGAAAGAAGCTCTTACAATAGAGCTGAAAGAATCACTTAAGCCTATTTGCTTCAGTAATGTGAAAATAAAATAATCTGCTGCATGCTTGAGTTGACAGAAATGTCTCTGCTTTGCTGAGATGCAGGATGCTGCAGAATTCATTTATTTTGTTAAGCATACTTGAATAATTTTGTTGTAATGCTTGGTTGGTGAGCAAGGGAAATAGTAGAAGGAGTGGTAAGAGATTTTTTTCAAAAGTGCTCCAAGCACTGCACACCCAGGAAGAGAGTCTCTAGGAAGAATTACTTTTTTAAAATCTATCAGAGGGTAGCCTCATTCTTTTGTCATATTTTCTTGCCATTGCTGTCCCCTGCTCCAAGCCCATATATGCACAAAGGAAATCTCCCAAGAACTGAAGTAGCATTTAATCCAACGCCACAATCTGGTTTGAGATCCAGTGAGTTTGCAGCCTGTGGGTTTTGTTGGACATCTTCCTTTGAAGTGAAAGTCTGCCTTTATAAGGAGGTCAGGCAGTTTTGTGTTCAGAGCTGTTACAGTCTATAAACCTTAACTTACTGCTTTCCTACATGTCCTCTGTTGACAATTAAAAATGGTTTGACATTTGGATGGGGGACAGTGGCTAGGGAGTGGGGGCAGTTTTGCTGCTTGGCCAAGCTATTAGTAGCAAGGGAAATTAGAATCCAAGGTTCCTTGGACTCTCGCCTGCTCCATGTGACAATGTAGATTCCAGCCCAGCGCTGAAAACCTGATTAATAGGGAGTTGCTGTCCATTAAAAGTCTGTTAGATCAATTGTGCAGATCACAGGAGAGTGACTGCCTAGGTACCAATTAAGTGAAACTATCAAGTCAGTTCTCCTTTGAGATAGTTTCTGAGTACTGTGTGTGAAGTCATGTATACTAGAATAAGCTTATTTGAATAAAAAAGTTAAACCACTCCTTTGCTATTTTTCTTATGTAATACCATGCTGTTTAATAGGAAAGCTTTTTCATACCAGGTAGAGATTGACTTTGTAGCCTTACAAACACTGCAGCAAAGTTCACAGCTGACAAAAGAACCATTCAGAACAAAAGTAAACATTTTTAAAATTATCTGGTGCCTTGAATTCTGTCCCTGTTGATGCTAACAACAGTGTCCATGTTTTATTTCCCTTCTAATGAACACTAAGCAATGTTTTTGACATTTTCAGTGGAGGGGCGAAGGGTTTTGTAGTGTGAAGATGGTTGCGTAAGCTGTGTATTATAAGGCATTTTGGCAGGGTTACAAATTTCTCACTCTGTACTTTGTCTGTGTGTACAGAGAATCTCAGTCCCTAGGGCTATCAATCTGGCATCTTTCATCAGCACTAAATTTACTGCAAATATTTTTTGTGTGCATGCAAAAAAAAAGCTCTATTAAACCTTTGTGGGGAGGAGCAAAAACACTCAACAGATACTTTTTCTGTTTATTTCTCTCAGAATTTCTCTTCGTTGAATTCTGGTGAGCATGTTCTGCTGACTTAAATTCTCTCAGCATGTGTTTGTGTGTCTATCTCATCATAAGTCTTTATCCAGAAGGCTTTAGAAATGTTGCCTTGTTCAAGAGCCTGTCACACCAAAGATTTTTTTACTTGTCTTTTTCTTATTAATCTACTTATAATATAACTGTGGTGTCTTTGAAACTTTCTGGCTAACTGATAAGGAAAGTGAAGTGCTGCTAGTGCCAGAGATTCCTGTAGACAAATTTTGCTGTGTTGTGTGCTTGCTTTTTAGGAACAGAGCTGCTTAGCATGAGTGTGAAGTTTTTTCCACTGCTGTTCCATTACGCTGCTCCACCTGTCCCAAGTGAATTGTTAATGTGTGGCCTTAGAATGTGAGCTTTAGCACTGCTTTCCTCTGTCCATGCCAATGATTTTATTGGGTTTTTTGTTTGGAACATTAATGTTACACTGGAGGGCAAGTTCAGATTAATTCAGAATAGCTTTTAAAAAAGAAAGAACCTAAAACTAATAGTGGCATTTATTTTATTTTTGTAAAATGAGCATGTTAGGAAGACTTTTAAGGTCACTTGATGAATATGTTACTGAAATAATATGGAAATTCATAATGGTACATTTTGGAGACTCTTTCTTAATGGTTATAACTTGGAATTTTGTGTGCTTTTGGCCTCTGAGTGAGGGCATGATGGTCTTATCACTTCAGACCAACATTTCATCTGGACCTGCATTACAGTTCAGGTGTTGTTCATTCTATTTTTACAGTTCTACAGTTGACCCAGTTTGGCAAAATAATCAAATCAGGGTGCATCTTGTCCTGAAATTACACATTTGTCAGTTGGTCAGTAATATTTTGGCATTTTCACTGAACTCATGTCTTTATTTTATATAGTGATGTACACTATGAAGAGCTTACACATTTGATCCTAGGACGATTTGATCTTAGCAAGAGTTGGCATAGAAAATTACTCTTTATCCAATGTTGTTTTGGGAACTGCTTAGTTTCTTACCTGGATTTCTCTTTTTCTGCTGGAAGACTGTTGAAGTCTGCGATGTTAATACTGAAATATAACATCATTAACACATGGAGAAATAATAGTCATTCAGTTTCTCTATGGGCTGCTAAAGTTCTTCTGTCATGGAATCATTGAAACAATCTCACTTTGGGTTTTAAGTGAAACTAGTTTTTACCACTTTACAGTACAGTTTTTGTTAATGTTTGTGATAGTGGGGATTTTGTAATGGAAAGCTCTTTTTAAATAGAAACTACTTAAAGTGACCTTGATGGTAGGTTTTTTAAAAGGTGATCTGAAACAAATTAGATCTCTGTTTACAGGCTCAGGTATTGCAAGCATTCCAAATTCTGTAAGGAGAAACTGGTTACTGTGTGCTTCAGAAAAACTCTCTAAGATCTATTAGTCAAAAGTATGTGTAAATTGTTAGAGACAGCTCATATAGCCAATATCTGTTTACGCAATTAGAGCTGAAATGAATTTACCATAATAACTTCCTGTTGAAAGGGGAAGAGAGTTGAAACAGCACTCAAGGCTAAATTCACCACTGGGGTTAAGTAGTTGCAGCTTCATTAACTTCAGTCCAGTTACACCAGCAATTAATTTTTTGGGGGCTGTTATTTGCTTAACATCGGTCTCTTACAGCTCATACATGATTGAGTTCTTGCTCATGCATTTAAGGGCCAAAAGAAGAAAGAAGACCAGATGAAATGTATTGTACCTCCTTACAGTCCTTGTAGGAAATATTTATTTCATAATCTCTCATTGTATTAATTTTTGCTACATCCCTGTGAAAGTATATCAGTACTTTGTGGTTAAGAAGTGCAATATAGATGATGTAACAGTGTGATGACTTCATGGAGGAGGTTCAGAGCAAAGAAGGGATTTGATCTCATTCATTTGTATCTGACACTGAATAATGTAGAAACTAGACCATCCTTCCTTTTGGAAATATAAGGCAAATAGATGCAAGATTATAGAAGAGCTGCTGAGTATTCTAATTTTCTAATGATGACAATTATTAAAGTTCTAACAATTAGCTCTGTTCTTAATTAACCTTCTGGTTGGACCTGCAGGCTAGATAACAGAGGCACTGCAAGTATGTAATACTTATGGACAAGAATTGTTTCATAACTCTTATGGACAGTTTTCTATTCTACTTGTGGTTGCTTCTGGCCTTGATATGATTTAGGACCTTACTGAATATTTTTAATACTAATTTTCTGTGTGTTGATGAGGGCTATAAAACTTGCTTGTCCCTCATCAATAAAAAAAATTATGGACTTCAATCTTACTATGAAATGTAATTCTCAGAAATTCTTGAACATTCTTCTTTCTTCAGTTGGGCAACTTTCAGATAATTGCCTCATTCTTCTTTGGATTTCAAGGGATCTTTTCTGTCATTTCTGCTTTTTCATATGTGTTGAAAATTGTTACCTGAGATCATGAGAGATTTTATATCATATTTTTTAGCAACCTCTTATGAGATGGTAGGATCTGACAGCTTTCTTAGATCCTTGGAAAGTAAAGATTTGGATAAGAGTGAGTTGAGCTGGTTAATTCTCATAAATATACTCTGTGGATTTGCAGGACTTTTTTTCCTCTTTTTTCTGTAAGGAAAAAGTACCTATCCTAAAAAATATGCATACATTTGTTTAGTAGGAAGCTTTTCATTTTTGCTATGCTTTGTAATCAAACTTGTGCACATGTTCTGAAATGTAACAAAAATCGTAGAGTTCTTCAATTAGAAAGCAAATTTAAAAATCAGAGAAAGCAAATTACTACTTTTCAGAAGACTTAAAAGGAGGTTTATGCATCCCAAGGCAAGACCAGTTACTCATAGGTTATTCCTGAACAACATTTGTCTAGACTGTTTATAAAAGAGCTGCAATGATGACAGTTCTCCATTCTCCTAAAGCAGTTTGGTCTACTGCCTTTTCTGCCATATCTCTACCCAAGACATGTTCTGGTGATTTGTTGCAGATAAGAAAAAAAAATTGAACACATCAAATGGTGAGGTTGCATTTTGTTCTTGTAACATTCAGTCAAATTTGTTCTAGTGAAGCTTGAAACCCAAAACTTTTCAGACACTTGGGGGACTCATCATTGTGTATTTTGAGTGCTGACAAAGAGGCTGGTTGTGTGAAATTTTTGAGAGAACTGTCATATGTTTTACTAAAAGCTACTATTTGTTTCCAGACAAACCTCTTGTATTTGGCTACATGAGTGAAACATATTTTTTAAAGTAATGTTTAAATGTGGAATAGTAGATTATGCCTGGCAGTATGTTTATCATTGTTTATTAAAACTGTGAATAAGCAGTATGACTAGGAAGCTTAGAAGTTGAAAATAGCATGTGAAACTTCCTCTTTAAACCTCACTATTCCTGCTGTTTATAGATGTGAAGATCGTTGTGCCTTTAAATGCCACTGCCACTTGAGAAATGTCACTTCAGTGTCAGAAAGTACAAAACCATGAAAGTGTTCATGCTCAGACATTTTTGTAAATTCAATGAAATTAGATAAACCACCCTGGTATCTGAATACTCCTTGAAGGAAAGCAGACTTAATGCATT
This sequence comes from Emberiza elegans, assembly GCA_024865655.1. Lineage (NCBI taxonomy): Eukaryota > Metazoa > Chordata > Aves > Passeriformes > Fringillidae > Emberiza > Emberiza elegans. Next base: position 16,533,661 of record JALJVW010002597.1, on the reverse strand, counting down.
TGAAAAAATAGACCTCCTAATCTGTGTATCTGACACGGAAGAAGAAAGCACGTAGAAAGATATTTTTACCCCTCGTACGTTTTTTCCAAAGCCAAGCAGGGCAAACTGAACAGGAGGACATTAATGAGATTCTGTCATGGTGAGGCTGCCCTGTAAAAGGGTTGTACATCAGTCTGTCTTTTGAAGTGATGAACTTCCAGTGAGTCCATGCTATAAGATGGCACAACAGCATGGGGTGTGTTTTTCTGCGGAGGTGTCATGTTGGATAATGGAAGCATACATATGAATATCTTTATTTCTCTTCCTTTGGAAACAGCAGCGTTCCAACTATTATGTTTCACATAAAACACAATGCAGAGCAGAATTCTTTTAGCTGGAATTGGTCTGCCTTTGTGAGATGATTACAGCAACATGAATTGCCTATCACCTTTGTCTGCTGTCTCTTTCTGTAGCAAATGCTGTACTGGTCAAGCACATCTTCAGCAACTAGTGCTTTTCTTGGTTGTGGTGAGGCAAGGGCATTCTGGTGATGATATTCCAAGTTTTTTTAAGTGTATCTTGGCTTCCATATGAAGAAGCAAACTGTTGTAGAGAAGTTGCATTTGCACTTCTCTAAAGAACATATGTGCTCTTTGTTTATTAGCTCCTGTAACAGCATAGTAGACATTGTCCTTTTCTTTCAATCTAATGAACTCATAATGCTGTGTTGTATGTAGTTTTAACATGGTGTCATGTAGATACTGGGTCATTTAGAGTCCCCCCCCCATCAATGAATTGTCATTTTGGTATTAAATATAAATGTTCATAAAATGAGATCAACCTTTTTCCCTCTATGTGGATGTTAATGGGCAGTAAAAATAATTTCCAGTGTATGTTTTGATTGTGTATGGCCACAATAGTTTTCACATTGAATTTTATTAATTTGTAGAAGGTTATTTATCAATATGAGAAGAGATCCATCACAAGAGAATATTTAAATGATAGTATCTTCACACCAGCTATCAGAAAGATCAACAGATTAATTCTTAAGAAATATATGGATTACGTTTAGTTATTATTGAAATTTTAGTGTTTCTGCAGTTTTCCTCTTTTTGTTCTAATGGTAGAAGCACCACCTCTGTAAGCACAATGATTTTTAAAACTACTTGTTTCATTTTCATGGGTTTTTTTGGTTGTTTGTTATTTTTTCTCTAGGACTTGTAAAGCTGCTTGTATTTAAGTTAAAAAAATTGAGAGGGAGATACTGAAACCCCTGCAACAATAAAGAAAACCAAATTCCTTTAATACTATTTAGTGCCTATTTTTTACCTGTCCTTAAACCTGGGACTTGCTGGATTTCTCCTTTAAAATGATGGGGATTCCACAACATCTCTAGACAGCCTGTTTGGTTGTTTACATAGCAACCTTTTTTAGACTGAATTGCTATTGCCAGATGAAGTGCTGACCCTTCCTTTCTAAAACTCTTCTCTTGCTGGGATCCAGGTTCTCTTGTGTACATCTTATTCTATGTATATGGTGCACAAAAAACTCCCCATGGTTGTATTTGAATAGTGCCTGGTAGACCATAATGAATTCTCTTGTGCATGTAACACTTGCTGTATTATATCTCAGGAGAAAAAGAAAGCTTGGACTCATGGTCAATTTTCTGTCTGGTATCTCATTGAGATGCTTTTTATCATAACAAAATGACTGGTTAATGCCTATTTCAGATACATGTGCTTATTTATTCCAAAAGTTTGCAGATAGTCTGTTTGTGTTAGTGAATTTTATGTTATTCCTTTTGGAGCAGTTATTGCTACAATTAATTTTTAATCAAATCCTCAAAAATGCTTATAACTGCTTCTAACTGCAGACTATACTGCTGTTGTCATTTATCATCAAAGTTAATGAAAATATTGCATAGACGCAACACTGGGAACCAATCTGAAATGCCCATTCATTTTGAATAGACCAGTGTTGGTGATATAGTGGGGAAGTTGACTTTCAAAGAATTAAAATATTAAATCTCTTTAATTAACACAGAAAAATACATGGTATGAGAATTAGGGAGGGAAAATTGTGTGTTTGGCAGAAGAGCTATATGAAGCCAATCAAATGGAATAAAAAACCCGTTTGATGTAAACTTTTTGAATGTTAGAAGAAACAATGTTATGATCTGGATTTTTCTGTAAGATACATCCAAGATCAGTAAATGAAATACTACGCTCTGTGTTCAGTAAACATTCACAGAGCCCACCAGCTGTTCAGGATAAAGGAGCTGTTAGCATGAAAGGTTAAGGGGCCTGGTGGTGTTTGTGATTTTGTTTTGGTTTTAATGCCCTCTTCAAATTTTAACCATGACAGGTCAGGAGTGATCCCACTTCTTACTACCTTTTTTTTTTTTTGCCCCAAACAGCTATATTTAAGGTTATATTTCCATAGTAAGAATAGATGGAAAAAAGTGAGCAACTGAAATGTTGTCAAAATTATATTAAGTTGTACGAAGTACATGGAAGGGAGCACTGATGAGATGGGCCTTGTAAAACTGAAGCAATTTCTCTAGTGGGCATACTGTTTGTCCTAAAGCAAAAAAGCATACAAGTAATTTTTTCAATACAGACTTTGTCTTTTAGCCACTTGACAAATATTTTCCAATTTATTTTTAATTTGTGCCAATTACATGTGCCAATTGTATGAATCTGTGTGGCAACTGAAGCACTTTTATTTATCAAATAACAAATAACAAACACCTTTAACAAAGTTCAGCACAGCTCTATTAGCTTTTATTTCAATTTTGGGCAACCAGTGAAGGGAGGATTTATTAACATGTTGTTTGTGTTTACAATTCATTTCAGTGTCAAAACAGTAAATACAGGAACAGCATGTTAATGGTCTTTTAAATATAGTTTAAATCACAAGGGACTTTAATTTTTGTTTATAAATAAGTGTTTCTACTTTTGTTTTTAAACAGAGCTAAAGTTCATTCTCACAGGATTTAGATTCGCTTTGATACCTGCCTAGTGCCTTGGTAAACTCAAAAGGAATTCCAAATAGCAGCATTGAAAATCAAGAAGGTGAAAAATTTCATCTGGGTGGGAGGGGAAATACTTTTAAAAGATCAAGGGCAAGTGTGTTCTAAATTCCTTGAACTAGCTCTTTTTGGGTTTTCATTCTCTAAGGAGTCCTAAGGGTTGTAGAAAGGAATAGATTTTCAGGGCTACTTTTATTTGGAAAAATACTGAGTTTCAAGCAATAACCAAGAAATGTTGTGCTTTCCAGCTTCTCAGCTACAGAGGGACTATCGCTTCAGCCAAATGTTCAAAGGAAGTGAGTTAACATTTTCCATCAGAATGTCAGCTTCCTCTACAGCAAATATCACTTGTCAAAAGCATCTTTTTGCATTTTTCACAATCAAATAGGAAACACTTTGTTCAAATTCATGTGTATTTCTCTTTCCCTTTGCTGGCTGTTGAAAGGATAAACTGTTTTCTACGGATAGAAGCAAGACAGTGGTAGGACATTCTGATTTTTTAATTATTGCTGTTAAAACTAATTCCTCATTGGGTTTGAGCAATTTACTTCAACCTCTTTTGGTGCATCATTTGATCTATGAGCTGGGGAAAGCAGCAGTAGTTATTATTTCATGTGGCAGAAAGACTAAAATGTGAACCTTTCGAATATAATACTGTTTGGGATTATTTTTGTAGTGGTTTAGAACAGGTATCAATAAATCAGCGTAACTACAGTATGGGTGTCTAATAATCTAGTTCTGATTCTTTCTGCTCTGATTAAAATTCTGTCCTCCTCTTAACCTGTAATCTTGTGTTTAATTCTCTTTGAGAGAAAATTGCTTGATTAAGGGGCATCCTTCTAGTGAGCAAATGCATTTTCCAGATACGTCCTCAGTATCTTCTCTAGAGTTCTTTGTCTTTCTGGTGCTCAAAGAAAACTAATTATCACCTAATGTGGCTGCCAAAGGAAAATGCAACTTTCATCTCTATGCGCAATTCATAGTTCTTCTGGACTAGGATAGAATATTTCCATGGGAAGGGACCTACAGTTATCACCTTGTCCAACTGCCTGAGCAGCTCAGGGCTGACCAAAAGTTAAAGTGTGTTGCAAAGAGCATTGTCCAAATGCCTCTTAGATGCTGGGGCATTGACCACCTCTCTAGGAACCCTGTTCCAGTGTTTGACCACACCCTTAGCAAAGAAATGCTTCCTAATGTCCAGTCTGACCTTCCCTGGTGCTGCTTATATGTTTTAGGGTAGGCAGTCCTTTTTGTTAGACTGGTATGGCTGGAAGTGGTTAGCCAGTTCTTCAGGTTGGAAGCAGAGATGGAATTGTCCTGGGTGGTGCTGGCTTTTGTTTTTGTATTGCCCAGCTGCTGGTGGCTTGTTGCTCTCTGTGTGCTTCTCTGGAACTCCTCACCATCTATTTAACCAGGCCTGTACTTTGTGTGCTTGTTTGTGAGCATGTTGGAGACAGTGTCAAAAGCCAGTCACAGTAAGTCACGTCCATTATTCCACCTTCTTCTGCCAAGCAAGTCAGTGTTTTGTAGAAGCACAACTTACCCATCATAAATCCATGCTGACTGCACTTGATGACCACCTTATCCTTCAGACGTTTGAAAATGCTTTCTGGGCTAACTTGCTGTAGTGTCTTCCAAGGATTGAGGTGAGGCAGAGCAGCCTGTAGCTCCCTAAATCCTTCTTCTTGTGCCTAAGATAGCAGTGAGGTTTTCGTTTTCTTTTCTTTTTTTTTTTTCCTCAGTCCTTTTAGCAACAATGAAGTTTATGAAGGAGTAATTTGGGGAAGATCACTTTATTAATCTTTGTCAGAAATATGTTTCTATGTATGAAGGAAAGCTTACTTATTCTTTGGAAATTTTTTTTCCATTTTTCTGCAACTTAATTCTTCTAGCAAGTAGAATGAAAGAGTATCTTGCAAATTTACCAAGTGTGTATTTCATTTACTCAACTTGTGTATACCAAGAGTTAAGAAAGCCTGGTGAAAACAGGTATCCTAAAATGTACTTTCATTTAAAGGAAAGTATAGGAGGCTTACTTGAGCTCTTCTATAATACAAGAGTGCTTGCTGGTTCTTGGCTTCACTATTCAAAACGTGAGCTAAATCTAGTGACATGTACATAAAGGAGCTGTATTTCAGGTGTATGGTTGCTAAATTAAACAGCAGTATTGCCGTGCTTCTAAAGGCTAGAGATAGGAACTGATATAACAATGCTCCTGTAACATGTAGGTCTTCTGTTAAGTTTCTCTTCTTTTGTTCCCCGTGAATATGTCTAATTGCAGCATTGATTGGAGTTGCACCTTCACAAAAAGGGAAAATTGACTCCTGCGGAGAGTAGGTGGGGGTTTTGGTTTTTTATCAACAAACCATCTGCTTCTGTGTATACTCAACACATGTTGAATGTTTTCTTGAAAATAATGTGACAATTGAGGCAATAAGCAAGTTCTACTTCCATCTAATTCTGATAACACAGTTAATCTATCGGCAAGTTTGATCTGATACCATCACTGACAGAATTAAAAGTTGTTCTACTTTTATTCCTCCCTGGTTTATTTTTATTTCAGGCAAACTATGATCTTACATGACAAGAATGCTTTTGTTTTAGCCATGGATTTAAGATGGGGGGGGGAAAGGGGGACGTGAGGTGGCTTCTGTTTATCTTTTTGTTTTTCTCATTACCTCAGCTGTAACAACAGCAGCACTGTTGTAAAGATCAGCTGTGGTTTTGCTCAGGTAACTAGAACAGTTATAATTGGATAAAAATGCAACTTTATAGGGTTTTTTTTCATGTAAATATCCCCCACGCTAAGACTTTAAGTGGGTCAGTGAATGAAAGAAATTCCCCTTATTTTTAAGCTGTATCACTTGGCTAACGTGAGTCTTTATTGGCTAGCACTGGCTGACATTATTTATCTGTTATAATATACCAATTGTAAATGATTCGTTCCATTTTATATTTTAGGTCTAAAAATATCTGGGGGGAGATTAAGTGGTTCAACAAGTAGCGCTCTAATGGATGACATAGACTTTCCACCAAATGATCTGCAAATAGACTCAAAGGACAGTCTTCCTACTAACTACAGGGTAGAAAGTTTGGCATCTCATTTGATTCCTTCAGCTGATGAAAATGAAAATCAACTTGACAGTGATGGGAATGAAGTTCTGACCTGTAGTAGCATTGCTATGGGACGCCAGGATAAAGGTGAACAGGATAACATCAATAATAATGAGAATATGGACAGTGGAGACTGGATCCCAAGCTGCAAGGAAAGTGAGACTGAGAGAAGATCTGTAAATGTCCATATGGACCCTCAGCTGGAGGAAAAACCTGTTACAGAAAAACAGCCAGGTGGAAAAAGAAGTCCAAGAAGCAAAAGAAGCTCCAATAAAAAATCTAAAGGTATTTAATTTTAAATTTTTTTGTTCTGTTTATTTCAGAAGTAACACTGTAGTTTAAATCTTAGTTTAAATCTGTGAGCTAATAAGAAATCTATTTTAGGTGTAGTACTAATTATTTTTAGCATTTCACTATAGGTTTGGTGGGTTTTGGTTTGTTTTACTTTTTTTTTTCCCCAGAACTGCTACTAGTTTTCAATCAGATTCAACTCTACATGTTTTCACCTTCTCTATTTTAAACAGTGGCTATGCAGCAAATGTGATACACCAAGTAAACAGGAGTAGAGGGAGATACATCATGTCAGTATGGAAACTGGGCTGGCATCCAAATAAGAATGGACAGAAATTCTGGCATTAAGGTTTTGCTCATTTGAACATCACGGTCGAGTGCAACATTTTGGTGTCCTGATCCCATGTCAACATTTGAAATCTGGCTATGAGTGCCAAATAGCTTGATCTTGCCCTGCTGTTGTAAAATTTACATACATTTTTCAAAGCTTACCAGATAGGACTAGGTTGTGTGTTTTGGGTAACAAATTGTTTAAAAATGTGTTCCTACCAATTTTTGATGTTTCTTTTTCTTTAGATATTTTGGATGTGAATTGGATAAGGCAAATGTAATGTTTATTGCATGTTCTTATTTGAAATCCTCCTTCCCTTTTTGAAGGAGTAGGATTTAGTGTAACAGAATGTGTTATGTTAGGTTTTTGCCATACATTCTAAAGCTTATGTGTCACAGTGCTGTATATATTAATTAAAATGAGTATGTTTCATGCGCAGGTTTTTTGAAAGAACAGCTGATTCATGTGTGCTTTTTTCCATGCATTTTAAACTAAATAATTTTAAAATACAATTTTCCTCCTAAATGGAAAGTATTTTGTGACCTAATCATAAAATTGGTTATTATTTTAAGGGATTATAGAATAGGTAAAGACAGGAAAGGAGGGAAGACTTGCATTCCATATCTTGTACAAACAGGCAAAATCTGAAAAGAAAAATTATATTTTCTAGTAGAGGTAAGAGCATTCTGAAATCGGCCATTACAGGGAGAATGATTTCTCATTAACTTTCTTCAGCACCTAATAACTAGATTTATTTCACCTGTAGATTTAAGTTTTAATAACAGAATAAAATAATCCAAATGAGATTGGCAGAATTAATTGAGAACCAGTCATCTGTATGATGGGAATAACAAAAACCAAGTTGATGAAAAGTTATACATACATGTTGACATAGGTATGTGAAGCACAATAAGAGGAAGAAAAGGAAAAAACTCACCTAAACACTAGAAATTAAACTTGACTCATATTCTTTCCCCATTAGTTTGTATTCTTGTTAAAAGAACTGATGCAGAAATACTGCAAAATGAGCTGTCCACAGTAGATTGAAGTTTTAAGACAAAAATTAGAATCCTGAAAATATAGATAATTTCATGGAAAAACCTGGCAATGTAGAAAACCATACAAGAGAATATCCTGTCTGCAAAACTCTTTAGAGTTTTATGGAATTCTTATGAATAAACTCTTGTTACTTTATTAGTAAAGAACTCTGATTGTTAGAGAGGAAGATCAAAATATGAAATTAAATTCTATCTCCCATTGGTTATGGCCTAATATACATTTAATAATTTTTTCAATACTCTCACATGATGTTTCTTCTGTTTTCACAGAATGCAGTTGACTGTGTGACAATTTCTTGATGTTGCAAATGTCATTATTTTAGTGGCAATCTTCCATTTAATTTTTTTAAATTATTCCTGAATATCTCATTACACACTCTACATAAAGGTCCAAACTAGCTTTCTTCTCCTTATACCAACTCAGAGTTAAAGGAGAGAATAATCAAACTAGATGGGAAGATTCCTGAGTGGGTGACAGTGGGAGCACCCCACAAGCAAGCTGGAATATCAAACTAAATACTCTCATGGCGTGTATTGTTGCAATTTTCATAAAAAAATATTTTCAACTGTTGAGAAATCATGGATGAGTTACTTTGACTCATAACTAAGGAAGAGATTTATGAATCTTTTTCTCTATAAGCACACCTGTTATGATTGCTGTTACATGTTGCCATTCTAGAAAAGATGACATTTGACTTCAAAAGCACATTGTTTCCTCTTCTTGCTAGTGACTAAAGCAATTTATGTGAAAAATTACATTTTAGTCATCTTTGTTTACTTGTGACTTGCTCAGCAGAATATTGGTGATCGTTACAGAAGCCAATCTTTTGCTCTCAACATGTTTTTACATTAGAAGAAAGAACAAGTACTCACACTTGCAATGTGTCTGAAACCCTCTAAATAGTTGTTTGTGAAGAATTAAGAGTCATAAGTTGGATTATTACCTGTCTGTATATGTTTGGGATCTGTTGAAGCTAAAGTTATCCTAGCTTCTCCTATCAGTAGACTGGAATGCAAGTTTAACAGTCACTGTACCTGGTTGAAGATCCTTCTGGTTAAATATTCTTCTCCTGACAGGGGCCAACAGAGCATTTGTAGGTGAGAGTACAAGGACAAGGCAAACATGTAGTGATTTGTTTGCATGTTCTGCTCCCCATCTGCAGCAATCTCAGGACTTCGCCAAGTGGAAATTGATAGACTGTAATGCTTTAGAGTGAATTTGTCACCTGACTTACAGTTGCTTTTTGCATCCATTTCACTGTCCTGGAGTAGCAGTTCCAGGATATAATCTATTTATTGTTTGAAGAAGCACCTCCTTTTAGCCCTCTTGATGCTGTAGGAAATTGAGAAGGGATGGACAAGTCTGTAGCTCCTAGATCCTAATTTTTTCTCACATTCTTTTTGTATACTCATCATAATTTTGAATGTATTATGATTATATCTGGTTAGGGAGGACTGGTGACCAAAGAATACGTGTACATTTTAACTGAAGAATTTAAACTTTGGTGATTATTCATAATGTTATTCCTTGTGAAGAGTTGTACTAACTTTAGTGTGGTAGAGATAATGATTCATCAAGTCTAATCTGTTCCGATACATTTCTGTAAAAATGGACTTCAGATTATCCATATTCTCTGAAAATAAGTTCATCTTTTTTCAAAAGGTCAGTCCTGGCATAACTTAATATTGTCAAATCATGTGATTCCTTAACATGGTAACCTGCACTCAATCTTTTTTTCCCAAGTTACATTCTGCAACATATGCTTTTTCTGTAAATTATTCCACTTATTTCTTATAGCAGCTTGAAGGTAGAGGAAGGAAGGAAGGAAGTGTTTGGAATTGGTGTTGAGGGAAATAAAATATATTAATATAAGATAGTCAAATTACATGATAATTCAAGTAATGTTATTTAATTTAGGGTTATGTACCAAACTAAACAAGATTTTGAGCTTGCTCAGTTGAAGTTGTATCTTTACCACCAAACTTTTATCTCAAAATCTCTTCTCTTAAAAATGACCAGTTTTTAAATACTTCCTGGTCTTTTTTCTTTTTTCCTCAGTAGTTCTTGAATGAATCAGTCTGAAACAGCTCTCTGTATTGGGTACCAAAGAATGTTTAAAAAAAGAAATTGCCATATGTTTTCTGTACTAGAAACTTCTGTTACTGGTGACTTTTAGTGCTACTGAATAAATTACAAATTCAAATTGATCTTGGGTTAATAAACAAGATTTTGAGCTTGCTCAAAGTTGTATCTTTACCAAAAATCTCTTCTCTTAAAAATGACCAGTTTTAAATATTCCTGGTCTTTTTTTTTTTTTTCCTCAGTAGTTCTTGAATGAATCAGTCTGAAACAGCTCTCTGTATTGGGTACCAAAGAATGTTTAAAAAAAGAAATTGCCATATGTTTTCTGTACTAGAAACTTCTGTTACTGGTGACTTTAGCTAGTGCTACTGAATATGAAAATTCAAATTCATGTTAAAAATAGAAGGCAACATCCATAATTTTATTTTGATTGCAAATCACTCATACTTGCACCTTGGACCTCATACTCATACCTCATCCTCAGGTAGGTAACAAAGGACATCTTAATTACATATACTTGCAGTACTGAAAAAGAGAAAAACCTGAGACATACTGAAAAAATGTGGGGTTTTATTCAAAAAGTGTGTCAGCATTTGATCTCTTCTAGGCAAACATGGGGCTGCTTCTGTGAGTTGTTGGGGAAATTGAGAGAAAGTTTGCTTCTCTCCATATCTTAGGAAACACTGGCACACCCAACTGGGTCTAGAAGGGGTCAGTTGAAACATTTGTGAATCTGGCAGAGCAAAAACTTGAACCTGGCTCTTTGCCATGGACCTGCTGAGTGCTCTGGCCACTGTGTCTTTTTGCAGACATTTTCATAAGGAAGGCTTTGGTTCCATTCTGGGGTGTAGTAAATATCAGTGCTTTATAAAGTGAAAAAAATTAATCCTTCCATATTAAAAAACCAGAAATATATGTAAAATACCTGTATCTACCTGCATTGGACAGTAAGATTGATTGATTCCTGGAAAAAGTAGAGTGCTGTTTTCAAGAATGGGGGGGTAAAAACTAAATAGGGATCCTACCCCATCACACCTTTATGGTGAAATAGCATTACCAAGAGTTACAATAAAAGTTCTTTGTTGTAGTGCTCCTGAGGCACAAATACTGTCTTGTGTTGAAAATCAAACAAGTTAGAATCAACCCACATAACTGTAAGGCCTCACTCTCAAAATCAGTGAAGAAATTTGAGGGCAGGATTTGATTCCGAATGACAGCTCAACCCTATGTACAAATAATGAACAAATAATAATAGAGTTTATGAACTGTGTTAGCAACAGTATCATGAAAACATTAAAATTAAGGTTTTTCATGAGAGTTGCTATTGAGCACGTTGCAGTCATTGTTCATGTTTTGATATGACAGGTGATTATTAACTGCTTTAAAAAGTGCAGCTTGAAGTGACGTTTGGCTTTTTTGTTTGTTTTTCTGAGAGAAAAGGTTTGCCAGAACACGAGGACCCTCTTTTCTGGTTTCATGATAATGTGCTAAACAGGAAGCTGTATTTTTAAAGACAGCCTTAATTCCATCTCTAGAAGTATTTCCTGGTTTGTATCTTGCATCCAGTTGTGTCTCTTGTTGCTTTTGGCCCACAGGAAAGCCAAATAAATACCGGAAGAACAGACATGTGCATTAATTTTGAAAAAGCAATGTTAAGTTACACCCATATTTTTTCTGGCAGTAAGCCCTGTGAAAATAGCCACCCACAGAGATTATTAGTAGTCCTAACTTGGATAGTTTACTAAATAAAGAGTTTAAAATAATCAAAATGGGGGAGCATTCCATGGACAAACTAATACCTTTCTTAGGTCCTAAATCTTAAACCTGAATCGTCGTTATTGGGTTTCAGAGGTGATGAAAACAAATGGGTCTGAAAAAAAGTGCCCAAGCTGAGGACACAAAGATACTTGAAGCAGTGCCCTCAGCTGTCCATCTTTCAAATGATAACATGATTTCAGAAAATGTTGATTGGGGAACATTATTCATTATAATTTGAGTTTATTAAAAGTTTATTGTGCGCATTTCTGTGGCCAGATTCTCTAAATTGTTTTAAACGATTGTGGGAATCTTTTTAAGTTCAGTCTTATGCAAGTGTGTGAAATTCAATGTTTTATGGAGAAATAAAAATGAGTTTATTAACTCATTGGAATCAGCTGTAGTTTTCTGGTTGCTCTGTGTTTTATAGGAAGCTGTAATTTATTGCTCTCTGATCTTTGTGAGAGACTGATCAAGTCAGTATATGGGTTTCTCCCCCTGCTGCTGTCACTACTACTGCTCTACACTTCTTTCTTAATATCACTTAACACTTTGTCATGACTATCATATTCACAATCAAAATACATATGTTTTGCATTTCTAGCAATAAAATCTGGGATTTGCATCCAGAAAGTTTTTTTTCCCCTGTAATATTCTTGTAGTGTTATGCTTTACATTATTTTTCATATCTCCACCTGAATGCCTGACTCTTTTTGACTTCTATAAAACTGGAGACAGGCAACAGTGAACTGCCAGGAAATGTACCATGGAGAACCTAGTTTTCTGTCTAGCGAGAAATTCTGGGATGTAAATTAAGTTTACACATCCTTGTGTCATTGTTACCAACATAAATAAGCAATGCTGCCTCTTTCCCTGGATACTCAAAGAAATTATCAATACTCAAAGAAACTGTTGGGGGGATGTCTTTCTTTTCACTCGCAGGAAAAGTCCCCTTAGACATCTCTTTCCTACAATAGAATCCCACACTGGGATCATCGGCTTCTTTCTATCCTTTAAGGTCCTGCAGTCGCTGTGAGGAGCCACTGTTTCACCATCTAGAAACCAGGAACCCACTGAATTGTCCTTCCTCCCTTGTGTCTGTCCATCCCCAGGACACCTCCTTGTCTGAGGTCCTTGGCAGGAGCAGAGAGACAAACTGAAAACCTCAGTCATGCTGCCCTCTCCTACCTGCTATTTGTCCTTTTTGAGCAAAACTGCATTCTAAGCACTTCTAGGTCATCCTGGTCTCTCACTAATAACTCTGTATAACACTTTCTAAGTGTTCTGATTTTTTTTTTTTTCACATAAGTGAAAGCAGGGTCCCATTTAGAAGTGTACAAATGTATCTGATCTATGTTACTGTGTTGTGTGGGGTAGGTGAGCTGACAGTGAGACAGACCTGTCACAACTGATTTTGCCGAGGCCAGCATATTTAGTTTAGCAGCAATGTTGTTTAACATACTAGGTTTTTATTCATAACATTCATAGTGAAATTCCTAAAAAAGCAACTCGATGTATTTTTTTTGAATCCTAACCTGAGTACTTGTCCTTTTTTAAGGCATTTCTACAGTGGGAGCCACAACGATCCAGGAGGAAAATGCTCTGAATACAGATACAGATTTAGTGCAGGCTGAAAGTGCTGTTGAAGCAAAGGAAAACTTTCATCCAAAAGACCAAAAGCAAACATTGCAGTCTCTTTTCTCTTTGCTCCGTGAAGAGGTTGAGCAGATGGATTCAAAGATACTGCCCCTGTGTCTCCATCAGGTACTTTCTATGATTTTGGGGTGCTGCACCAATTTTATTTTTATTTGAGACCTTTGTTCGTTAGGAAAAGTATGCATATATGCAATTTATACCAATACGCATATTTAGACAGGATACTTTGATGCATAACAGATGGTCAAGGCAAATATCTCTTCTAAGATCTTCTAATATTTCTTAAATTATAAATTGCCTTGTTAATATATTCTGTATTTAAAGGAAGCTCTTAAGGATGGGTTTCTAACTCCCCAAATGGTGAAATTAGTTTGGCAGGAAGATTTAGCAAAATCGCTCTTTAATCTACCTTGAATAAGGTTTGTAAGACACTGGTATAGTTACAGGACAGCAGATACCTACATAAAAATTTTAGTCTGGAATTGTTTTTACTGCTGCAGACATCTTTCTAGCATAAATTTTATGCATGAATATTAAGATTCAACATTTCTTAGTGTATACCTTTATATTAGCACAGTCACCACACCTGCAAGACCAAAGGGAAAACTGTGGTTTGAAAAGCAATCTTTCTTACAAATTGGCCAGTGTGTTGCTTTTTTTTTCCTGAAGGTTAATATGCAGAACAAATATGTGGATAGAACTTGATGCAGTATTAATGTGCAGTTGTTGTTTAGTTGTGTCAGACTAACAGCAGGCTATAAGACTTTTTGCTTGGCTGTGATGTCTGTTTGCCATATTATACCTGTCTGATTTGACTTAGCTGCATTGTCTTTATTTTGGAAGATATTTTGAATTTCTAAACTGCAATGACATTCCTGCATTCTTCTTCTTTTATACAAAAAAACAATTATATGGGAGAAAGACGTTTCTCTTTAGGATTGCACACTATAGATAATCTATAATCAATCTTTGACATAGAATTTTAAATTCTTTTTCCTCATCCATGCTTGAGCGAAGATATTTGGTACTGTTCCTTAACTTATGGGAAGCTTAGCTTTAAGGTTAACAATTTGCTTTTAGCCCCATCAAATTTGGTGGTTTTTCATGAGTCAGTACAAAGGTCATTTCTGGAAAACAAGGTAGGGCAAAAACTTAAAATGCTTTGCAAATGTCCAGGAAATCAATTGCACATGATGGAGGTGAAATCTGTTGCTTTTTAGATGGGGAAGCCAAATCCTGAGGGCAAGAACCTTTTGAAAGTCATACAGGATCTGTGACAGAACTGAGAACAAAATCTGCATATTCAGATTGAAATATGTATTCAAACACTATCTCTTTTTTCCCAAAAATTACCATTTTGAATGGAATGTTTGAAAGAAAGCTGAAGGAACTTACAAGGCTCCTAACCTGTTTTTTAAGAGAGGACAGGAGGGGGGATGATTTTAAGTTTAGCATTCCTGTGAAGTGAGTCTATTGAGAATTTTTTTCCCTTTCTAGTGAATTAACCTGTCATCTTCAGACTTTTTTTTTTCAGATTGCTAATACAGCCTGACAGTAACATATAACCAAGTCTATCAAATACTTTTCTACAACATTATTTTTCTATTCTCTATGACAAAATTCAGTGTAAAATTAAGAGCTCTGTCAGATGTTCTGGAGTATTAACAGTCCATGATGTTTGTGGGAAGCCTGTATTGAATACTTAAAGACTATTGCATAATAGGGGTTGTTTTAAGAGTCAACTTTTAATTAAAATAGGATGTAATTATTTTTTTCCTGTCTTGAATGGGGTTTATTTGGTTTGTTTAGGACTTGTTACAGAATCTAACAGGTATTTTTTATATAAAACATAGGTAGAGCTTTGACAGCTCCAAAACTTCTTAGGAAGCTATTGTGGACAGCAGACAAAATGTGCAGATAAAGAACATTAAAAGTCACTTACCCATTCTCTTTTGAAGGTACTGGACTCAGAATGCTCTAGTGGTTAGCAGTAAGGCTGAGAGCCAGGAAATACAATTTGTAATCTAGACTCCTCTATCAAGCTGCTGTCTTTTTTGGGCAATCATCTTCAAACTTCTACAAAAGTGCTTATTTAAGCCCTCCATATCATGACTACTTAAATCAATCCCAAAGATCTTGAGACTGAATTTTTGAGTACTCCCACAGAAGTCATTGTGGGATCATCTGTGAGGTGCCTCAACCTGAATGTTCTGCTGTCAGCATACCTGCAGTCCTGGACACATTTTGCAAACTCTGCCCTTGCCTCACCATGCATGGCACATAGGAAGGCTGCCAAAATTTGCTGTCCCCAAGGACCAATTAGTTGCTGCTTATAAAGGTCACTGGTAGTGTAGAGCTCTGTGGAATACTTCTGAGGTTTATATCCTTTGTATTTCATCACATTTACAAACAAAGATGTCAGTATTCCTCAGCTTTTTAGGAAAGCCTGCATAGTTTTGTAACAAGCACAAATAAGTTATTGTTGCAATTCTCAAATATTTTTTGTTTACAGGAACACAAAAGACTCTTCTCATCAGTCAGGAAACCTCTATTTGTGTTTTAAACCATTGCCATGTAATGCTCAGGAGAGCACAGCAGTGATCTTAATTTGATCAAACATAAGGAAACATTGGTCAGGCACAGAATTCAGACTTTTGACCTGGTATCAGTAAAAATACATCAGTAAAAAAAATTCTATTGTAGGTAATTTTAAAGCTTTCTATTAAGACAACTAAAAATGTTTCTGAAGTAATTTTTATTGTTGCAGGAACATAAAACCCTACTAAGGTTTTTTGGTTTTGTGGAATTCTGTAAATTAGACAAAATCAAATCTGTTTTACGTGAGAGGACTTAATGTTTCTGTGGTCTTTGATACTCTTTTAAAACCTTTTTCCTAGAATAGGAATACATGTATTTTGTCAGAACATTCATATATTACCCAAACTAATAGGAACCTGCAAACTAGATGTTTAAATTCATGATACAAAGTTTATATTACGTCCTTGCCGCTGTCATGAGAATTACAGATTTATTTTTTTTACTTTTGCAGATAGCTGAGACCTATTTTCAAGAGGAAGAATGTATCCTTTTACTTGCAGAAATTGTTGCACAGTATTAAAATAATCTGGTATGATAAAACATAAAAGTCCAATGCTTTGTTGTTAACTCACATCTTGTGGGTCAGGGTTAGAAAGAAGTAAACAACCATAATTCACCCGTGAGTGAATACACAATATGGTAGCAAATCCTTCTTAATCAAACAACTGGAGTGTGAGTTAAGGGATGAATTAGCTTCCAACAGCTGATGCAATCTTTAGTAGCTGGACATAAGCAAGGAAGTAAGATAACATTTTCAAATAATTTTTTTTATAAGATTACTTCTAAATAAATATTAATAACTGGGAAAATGTCAATTTTAGAGATAGGGTATGTCTTATATCAAATAGGGTACTTACAGTAATGATAAAATTGTCACAACAGTTGATTAGAATATGTAGTAAAAATGTCTAGATTGGAATAAAAATCCAAACACCTGGAGCTGAGATCAGCAACCTGCAAACAATAGCAAAATGGTGTTTGACAAATGCTAATCAGTCAAAATCATATCAAGGTAGTTTGAAAAATTGTTGTAGGAAAATATGGGTAATTGCTTCTGGGAACAGTTTAATAGTCCAGTTTATTTTGATTTGTTCCTAGATAATGGAAGTAAGTCTGGTCAAAAAATTGTAATGGTTGAACTTATGATAATTATTCTGATATATTTCAGTAATTGTGTGAGAGCATAATAATATTAAACCTCAAAGTTAAGTTAGAATTTTAGAAAAGGTGGACTGGGATTTCCTCTTTGCTTCAAAGAGAAAGTGATCTGATTATAAAAAGAGGATGCAGTGGTAAGCCCTTAAGGTATATGTGATTCACTGAGATGCATCATATATTACAGAATTTGTGCATACAGGTTATTTCTTTATTATGTGATTTGTACAAACAAAATACAGCAATAGGCAATTGTTTATCAGGCTAAGTAACAAGGCATAAGAAACCTAGGCAAAATATTTTAGCCTGTAGATAAAACCAGAGAGCTAAGGGTTGCAATGTTATAAAAGCAACATATAAAATATCATGGTTTAAAAACCATCACGGTTTTAGGGGATTGTATTTTTGTTTTGTCTTCCTAATTCAAAAGTGTCCATCAGAAAATGTGAATTGCACAGCACCAATTAAAGCCATGGAAAAATTCTGTAGTAAATTATGATGCAGGGGGGATACAGTAAATTTAAAATATAAATGGCATGGTAGAAACAGTTCCTTTGTCATTGGCGTTGCTTTAATTGAAAGGCATTCTATTTAAAGCTGATCAAAGGAAATATTTTTTAATGCAATGTACACCTGATGTGTGGAATTCAACACCACTATATAATACATATTTATGAAGGATATCTCCACTGTACCTCCAGCCATCAGTTTCCTGAGGTTAATAAAGAACTTACTTGATCATGTTGCACTGTATTAATTATCCATGACAGACAGTTTAATTCATCCAGTGTGGAATCTCATATTAAAAATAATTCAGGGTTTGTTGCTGTGATCCTCTAAGGCTCTCTCTGTGATCTGTAATTCTGTTTCTAATAACAGATTTCCTGAAGACAGGGAATATTCTTTCCATTAATATTGTTGTTCATAAGCCATGCTATTGCATGAGGCTAACCAGAATAACAACTACTGGTTGTGTTTTTGTAATAATTACTCCAGTGTTTTAATTAGCATGAATAATGGAAAGTGGGTTTTCTGTATTGCTAAGAACCTCATTCACTTCTATCCTCATTGTATTGTAGAATTACATTTCAAATAGCTGGTAAAACAGCTTCAAGCTTCACAACTAACAACTCAGGCTTAGTGGTGCTAGCATTGTCCTGACTATTGTAAAATATGTGACTATCAGTATACCTTTGAATATATTGATAACCCTAAGCATGGGGAAAGAGTTCTTCATATAGAAGAAAAGTGAGCAGAATCTTCAGGAAAATAAAAGGTAAACTCAGCAGTCCAAAAGTGTTGTATAATGGTTGACAAGGGGGGCAGGTATTTTTCAAAAGTTGAAGTTGGATCACTGTTTTAATACTGTCTTCAGCTGATCAGTAGAAAGGAGTCGTATTTTCAGTTAGTCATGGTTATTGGCGTGTATTTGTATTCCTTGCGAGATATGTGGTGACTTAGTTTTGCTTGTCATTTCCCAGAGGTTTTTTGGGGTTTTTTTTGGTATAGTTATCAGCATAATAACATTTCAGTCATTTCTTTTCAAGAAAAATCTTCTGTTGTGCTTCAGGCACATGGGAAGAGGTAGCTGCTGAAAATAATGGGATTTTAATTTTTGAATGTTTCTCAACTTATTTTACTTCTTGCCTGCCGTTTTTGTGTCTGCTATTTTTTTTTCTTGCACAGAAATCAGGATGCTAACCATTTTTGACTCACTTATTTGAAATCTCAAGTGTGTAATTGCTTCCCTTTCAAACATGATGCCAGTTATAAGTCATACCATGTCCACATGTGTGTGCA
Organism: Emberiza elegans; assembly: GCA_024865655.1. NCBI lineage: Eukaryota > Metazoa > Chordata > Aves > Passeriformes > Fringillidae > Emberiza > Emberiza elegans. The sequence goes on along the minus strand of JALJVW010002597.1, from coordinate 16,514,810 downwards.
TTTGCCTTTAACCTCCCATTCAGATGAGAAGGCCATGAAGTTCATTCAGCTTGAACGACTTTATCATGAGCAGCTGCTTGCAAATCTTTCTTCCATACAGGAACAGTGGGGTGAGTACCAGATAAACTAATATGGCAGAAGAAAGACTTTAGTTTGTATTTCTAAATAATACATTTCCAAGATAAAAAAGTTACGTAGCAAAAGCGGCATTTATATCAGAATTTCTCTGAGCTTGTTACAAGAAGAGTATTCATGCTTCGGAATTTTTGGAACACATTTAATTATAAACGTGGCAATTGTTTGTAATTCTTTATTCTGTTAATCAAGATTTTGATCCACAGTTGTTTCAAGTTCATTTTTGGGTTAGGATTGGTGAGAGTGAGAATAGGATGCTGTTCTACATAATCTGAAACAAGACTGTAGAACATACAGAGAAAAGTTGTCAATATTTCTCCATTAATTAGTTTCACCTATTTGTTTTATGTTAAGCTACTTTTATAGTATCTTGAATAAAAATTATTTTCATTTAATGCAGAAAGAAAATGGAAGACAGCAGTTCCCAGTCCAGTTACAAAACTGAGGAATTCAGATAAAGAGCTGAGTGGCCAAGAACTGGAAAAGCTTACTAGAGTTTGCTCTTCACATCAACAGTAAGTATAAGAAAATATTATTACTCCTCAAATGAATATGTTACTGCAGGTGTTGTCTCCTTGCCATTATGGGTGTTCTTAAATAATCAGTGTCAAAATTAAAGTTGCATAACTGACTTGAATTTGGTTATAAAGTAGTGGTTCCTTGTGATATGTAACTAAAATATTTTTGCCATCAGTTTCCACATTTTTTTAAATATTGTTTGAGGAATGCATGAAGACTAAATCTGAACTCGTTTTAGTAAATCATCAGTTTTCCAGAACTGGAGTTTTGAGTTTTATTATTTCAATCAAAGGAAAAACTGAATAGTGTTAATTTAGGAAGAGAGAGACTGTAGAACTAATGATAGTATTCATGTTTAATACCTATTGGTTTAATAGTTTCAAAAGGCACGTGTCCCACATCTCACACTTCAGCACCTGTACCTACCCTATAGGATTTTATTCCCAAATTTCCACATTTTTGGACAATTCCTTAATGCTTAAAGTGGTTCTTGTTACCTTCTATCAATTTCATATTGGTTGCATTTACATGAAGCAGTGATTCTGTACTTTCCTAGCACGACAGTGTTCTGAACAGTGAAATCTCAGTTGGCAGCTGCTTTGCCTGATCCATCAGCCTCCTGAATCAGTGTATCACAGTACAACAGTACAACCCTTGTGCCCAGGGTGCTTTTCTGGGTAGTAACACATATGGGATTGTATCTGTCAGGTAGGAGGAGGAGATCTGTTCCTTCATGGATGAATGTTCTACTGTCCAGACATTGATTTTAATGCACAGATGGAAAAAATCATACAAGCTGCCACTGAAAAATGATCAGCCAACAGCAATAAGGAAAGTAACTGCATTCAAAGGCTGTGACAGGCGAGATGCTCTCAATTAGATGGGGAGAGAGAACTTTCTCTGGTACTATTTCATTGGCTTGGTCAATGTGGATATAAGAAAAGCCAAAATGCTCCTGTTGCTCATAAAGAGTATTGGTTTGGCTATCAATATTTTTCATGTGGGTGATGGTACCAAAGTTTGAAAACACCCCGGCTGATAGCCAGAATCCATGCAGGGATTTTTCAGGTGTATTCTGAACGCCTTTGGGAGGAAGGCCCTGGAAAGGCATCCCTGCATCCCCACAGGAAGAGGGGCAGTGTGGCACTGGAGCTGCAGGTTTGGAGCCACAGTGCTGCTGCTGGAGGCTGCCCTGAGCTTGCATCACCTGCACACAACCTGGGGGCCCACAGGAGGGCTGAGACTCAGGTCTGCTGGGATTTGTATGCTGCAATAAGAAGCACCTCCTTGTTGTCACCTGGGTTGTCACCTCGTTGAGAATAACTCTGCTTTCTCCTTCGTTTCAGTTTTGAAATGTCTTCCCTGTTCTGAGGAACCCTGCAGTTTGATAAAAATTAAGGCTTGTGTTCATTTGCCATGATCATTGCTCTGGATGTAATACTCTTACCCTTTCAAACTCTCAAGGCAAAAGTCTATTTGCTTTTATTGTTTCATATAGGGGGTTTTTCCTAAGCTTTAAACTCATTTTACTTTTAAATTGAAATTACATTTTAAATTTTAATGAATAGCGTGCCAGTCTTGGAAAATGTGAGCATCCTGCTTTTTTAATTGAAAGTAATGTAAATGTTTCTCATACTCAAGTTTTACAGCTACATACTGGATATGTTTGCTCTTTAAAGATAGTTTTGAGTGTCCTTTATTAGAATTTTAAATGGTAAAATTTTAAAAGGCAATGTAACTTCTTGAAGTTATTGTTAGAGAATATGAACATCAGTACTCTTCCCTTGTCTCTCCAATATTTTTTAGTAGCTTTAAATAAAATGCTCCACATTTTGTCTTCATTGCTGCATGAAAGACTGCAAGACAGATTGTGTGTGATAAGTCACATTGTGCATGAATCTGTATCCAGCTGGCAAAGTCCACACTGACTGTGAGCAGCGTTGATTCACCTGTGAATCTGAATGGAGTCAGTGGGAGCTGCTGTACCTTACACAACCCAGAAGATGTCCCAGTCTGTGGAGAGGGAAATAAGGTTTTTGGGGAGGGCATTTCATTCCTCCATCTCTTTTATAGTGATCCCTATTTTAAATAGTAGTAGATATCAAGTTCTTAAATGATTTTTAAAGTTGGTAGAGTTTCTTCTGAGCATAACCTTTTACAGGAATGTACATTCCTTGATATGTTGCAGTAAATTTTCTTCTGACTGCTTTCTCAGTTAGGTGGAACAATGTTAGGGCTAATTGGTCTTCTGATGATATTCATGCAAGTACAGATCTGTGCTTGAAAGTATGCTAGCAGGCTGACACTTTCAATAGAGGAAATGTTCTGTGCTAATTTTAGAGCAGAGCCAAGGTTTCTAAGACTTCACTTATATTTATCATGAAGAATGTTGCTACTAGGTTATTTAAATTATTCTTTTTTTCTTTATTACTGCAGGCCACAGGCATCCAAAAATAAGGTAAGCAGCTGTTTATTGAATTCCGCTGTGTCAAAAATTGGTAATAAATATACTTTAAATATTAGATAAAATCTTTCAAGTTTAGAAGCTTTTTGAAGTTTGAATGTCTCAAAAAGCATCAGCATTCCTGTTTAATTCCAAAAATTACAGGTAATACTATAATATTTTACAGCTAGTAGCTGCAGAAAATACATGGGAAAGCAGTTGTTTACCTCAGATAATGGAATCCAGAACTTTAAAGGAAAAAGAAGCTACTGCTTTTAAATCAGGTATGTGTCTATGTATGTAAATCTGCATACATTTGTTTTATATATTAGACTGTAATGGTATATTCCTATAAATAAAATGAAGCTATTTCATTTGAAGCTACAGCATTTGTTGGATCTCAACAGAGGCACAAATGGATGATTTTTTTTTTTAGCACAATGGATAAATAATGCAATTTTAATTAGTCATCGATATTCATAGTTGTAAAGTAATTCTAGCCTCCATCAAAAAAAGTCTTAAATGTGCATGCATTTATATTAGCTTATGTAAGCTACAAAATCGTATAAAACTAGAGAGAAGATGCATAATTTGTATGTGTACAAATATATACTAGGTAATCAACCTGATGACAGACATTCTGAGGTGTGGCAGTGGAGCATAGTTAACAGTAACTAATGTAAGTTACATGCAGTGTCCTGATTTGGAGATGCATTTTTCTGAAGCAACACAGAAAATGACAAAGCCTTTGGGGGGGTATTGAAGAGAAAAACATTCCATGAATTGTTTTCAGTCTTTTATGTCCTTTTCAGCCTCATTTTCATTTTTCTGCCTTGGGGCAGAGGCCTTTTTGTTTGCATAATTTGTTAGAATCTTTGGGTTATTTATGAAACATTTACAAATTAATGAATTGTTAAAATGGAGACAGAGTGGGAAAGAATATTGGTAGACAACCAGGCTTTATCTCTCCTCTCTCTGAGCAAAAAGTTTCTGCTATTTTGCCATATTCCAGCTGCCAAAATTGGCTTAAGCTAAGTACCTTCTCTCAAAAATAGCTAGAATTCTTCAGAAGGTGAGAACAGGCCTAAGTGATCCTAGGAGGTCCCTTTCAACCTAAACTATCCTACAAGTGTGTATCAGCCAAGATGTTCAGGAGAATCAGAAATTAATGAAGATACAGTGTCACAGTTCCCAACATGTGTGGATCCTCTTTATCTCCATGCTCTTTTACCATGACCCCTCTACTGCCTTTTCTCCACTTCTATTCTTGTAGCCCAACTAAACATAAAACATTAGAAACATGAAAGAAACATGTTCTACAGCTCAGAAAGCAGATCAAAAGAACACAGGTGCTTTTGCTTTTTATTTTTAGATGGTTGGAAATTCCCATGGGAAAAAAAATAGTGGATTACAATTTTTCCTCTGATTTTATTCCAATTGGAAACAAAAGCTTCCTGGAGAGCAGAATTTCTGAACATTGGAACGTTCTGAATTCAGGAGCATTTTGTTTTAATGTTGAAATACTCTAGTACAGCATCTTGACGTAAGGTGAAAGGAAGTAATGGTGTAAATGGATCTTTTCATGCCTTTCTCTTAATGTAGATCTTGTCAAAATACCATCAAAATCTTTGGGTTCCTGTGGAATGTTGGTAAATTGATAAAGCTATGTCATCCAATAAAAAACAGTTCTGCTGAGAATTTTTCAGCAGTGTGAAATACTTCCAACACAAAGATAGGAATATTTCCACCCTATCTCAAGTTTAAATGGTTGAGATTTGCAAAAGATGCTTTTCACAAGATTAGTGCTTTCTGGAGGAAGCAGTGAATTCTCTCCCTGGCGAGTGTGAGCAGCTGTTGGGGCAGCATGTGGGCATTGGCTGCTGCTGCCCTTCAGTGTCAGTGCATCAGCAGCCTGGGGATGAATGGGTTTGGTTACAGACAGAAGGATTTGGGTAGGGAGGGCAGCAGTGTGAACCAGTACAGAAATTTGGCGAAGGCAATTCATAGTCTGAAATATCATTCAGGTAACAAGCTGTGCCTGAGTGATCCAGCTCAGGACTAGAAGCAATATGACCACTTGGGACTAGTTCTTGATTTTGCCTGAACCCCAGCAGAATCCTTTATTATAATAAACATACAGTTCCTAATATTTAACCTTTTCAACAGTAGCCCAAATTCATGGGCCTTCTCACCGAAAACTTAGAATGCTTGGCTTCTGCATTTTAGGTGGTTTTTTCTCTACAAAAAAAAGAAAAATGAAATGAAAAATGAGAAGTAAACATGTAAAGTTTTACTTTTCTTGTACATTTATCCACCAAACCACAGGAAGAACTACTTAACTCATTTAACTGCTTGTAGTAGAAGTCTGGCTTACAGTAAGGCAGGAAAAGGAAACTCTCATGTGTTTTGAGAACTAGCCTTCATATGGATCCATATATAATAAGAATTTATGTAGCAATTATCAATAAGAATATATAAAATGTAGGTATAAATATAGATATGTAGATATAATGTAGATATAAATGTAGATAGATATATGATAAATGTAGATATAAATATATAAAATAGTAGAAATATCTATATTGCTTTGTAGAGATTGTTGCATTGCACTATAGTAGCATCTTTGAAGTAAAATCAAACTTGCCTGGTAATCTGAAGCAAAAATGACGCCATTTATCTGCTAAGGTATATGGGAACATAGTTTGAGCCTCTGTAGGCAGTTGATACTAAGAATTCACAATTCCTCTCTCCTGGGGCTACAGCAACTGACAAACAGCTTTATAAGAAGTCATCCAGTTAGGATTCCTGGGGCAGTACCTAATTAGATTTCTGCCCTTCTGAGCAAGGGTTGTGAATTATCTGTTCTGTTCTATTACATTTTACTTTCTGGCAGATTTTCACTCTGAATCTATCAACAGACAGAATTTGACCCTTAATACTGTATGTGTATATTAAAAGATGGGATTTGATACATCCTTTCCCCATTAATTTCTTCAGCTTCTGACTGAAAGCAGAAACTTAATAGCCTTTATTGTTAACTAAAGATAAATTAATGTGTTTCATGAAAACCTTCCTAATGAAATACTGAATTTAACAAACCCCTTAGCATAAGTTTGCAGTGTGTACATATAGTTTAGACTCATTTCCAGGATGGGGAAGAAGTCTTTATACCCTGTTTTCTTTCAGGTTCTATGGGATTTGTTTTTAACTGGGAAGAAGGACAAAGATGGAGAAGTGAATTCTCCATTGGTAGATTTTTGTAGATCAGTACTCTGGCTGATCTGTCAGGCTGGCTGATCTGGCTAGGCTGTCCTGGATTAACAGGACAAAGTGGTCCCTACAAGTTCCTGTGATGAGCAAACCAAGGTTGATTCTAATGCAACTCCATCAGAGGGAAAAGAAACTATTTTTTAAATTACCATAGATGCTTTTGTTGATGAAAAATTTTCTGTAGACACTTTGTTGTACCTCTGTCAGTCAAGCAAAAATTACAGCCCCTGGTGGGTATGTCTTCAGTTACTTTAGTGTAGGCAAAGGCATCTTTTCTAATTAAATCTTCAAGTATTTGTCTTAACTTGCTCTCAGTCTATAGTGGGCATGGGTTGCCTGAAGTAGTTGTAAATATTGAACACTGCTGAAAACTTGATGTGAATATTTATTGCATCCCAGTTCTTGTACATCTGTGGTTAGACAACAGTGCTAGGATTATTTATTACTTCCTTAGGAACAGTGCCCTGAGCTCAAGGGACACCTTTCACAGTAAAGAATCTGATTTAATTTCCGATTCCATTTAATCTCTGTTGCAGTTGGGGCTGCCAACAAAGATGCCTGTTGTAATGTGGATGTATCCACTAGGAAAAATTGACAGATGGTAACAAAATCTTGTACCAATAATCCAGGCTGTGTTTGAACTCATGACCTGTATGTGAAGGGCTCAGTATCCCATTACAAATCCCTTGAGCTATCTACTCATCTGTGTCTAATTTTTTAAAAGTCCCTGTCTCACACCTATTCTTTCAGTGTTTTACAGAAGTTAGGTTCCTTGTACTCTTTCTTTCAGTTAATGTCATCCTGATGTTTTTTCCACATTTTGATTTGCTTGGATATTCTCTTTTTCAATTTTCAAGTCTGTCTTTTCTGTGCTACCTTGCATTTCATTATCCATTAAAAGGGGTAGAATTTGGAATTTAATAAAATTGTTCAGTACAGTGAAATAATGCAAACATTTGTTTTAATGAATGTGACTATTTTGTGTAACAAGTTCAGGAAATTGCTCACATTTTAAGAGAGGTTTTAACAGGTGAGGAAGAATAAAATTGGCATGAAGAACTCAGTTAAGAAGGGCATTGTTTGATATCTTTATTAATCTGTTCATAAGACCTTTCTGCTCTTCACTATGACCAAAAAATGCAAATAAGTGTTTTCTAAAGTTATTAATTTGTTGATTGAGGGTATTGCTGTTACTGCAACAGTAGTCCTACTGAAACACAGTCTTAAAATAGTTTTATAAAGTATGGAATAAAAGGCAGTTTCTGTCCGATCTAGCTTACTTTGATATTTTAATTCTTAACAGTCCCTTTTTCTCTAAGCCTAAAAACAGAATTTTGGCTTTGTTGTAATGATTAATACCTAGTAATTTCATAGGTGATTTGGGCTAAGCATCTACTACTCCTTCATCAGCAGATCATGCCAACAGTAGGTGAATTCACAAGCTATGTAGAACTCTTTGTGTATTTCTGAAATTTGAGATAAGAAAAAAATTCACATGTTGTAAATATGAATAGAGAAATAAGTTGTATCAAATTGCATTTTTAATGTGTCAGCTTAGTGATCCAAAAAGCAGCATCTTTTTACATTGTCCATTTATGGGAAATGTATTTTCTATTTAGTTTCATGTTAACTAAAGGAGCTATTGATCTGCAAGTTTAAAATTTATTAAATTAGTATAATTGCAGCTTCTTTAAAGGAAATGGAGACATCTCTCTAGGTGATAGATACACTGGCATCAAGATACAGTTTTCTGTAATTAAGTGCATTTGTCTGAACTCCAGGCCTCCATGAGATGACCATGTAAAATATCCATTAGAGGAAAAGTGACTGCTCAGAAAGATACTGGCTTACTTATTGGGAGTAGCTTTTTCAGGACACTGAATCGTGTGCTTCACCTGCAAGAATGTGTGCAAATACTTTTTTTTCCCTGAACCAGGAGTCAGAGGCTAGTAACAAAAGTTATCCTGACTGGAGCATAAAATACCTGCCCTTTATGAGAGAGCATTTTGAAGCATTAGGTTACAATGTTATCAAATCACAGTATACTCTTTCCCCCCTGGGCTGATGCTTTGAATCATTTAAAAACTCTGGAACTGTTTTTCCTATTGCACTTAGGTACTGAAACTTGTCCTGGCATTGCACCAAAGAAAGAAGATAAACAGCTGAGCACTGTTTGCCCAGGTGAAAACAAAACTGAGAGACAGACAGAGGCAGCAAGTGTTCGGGTAGCTGCAGGAAAGGACCACATGGAGGAGCAGCTCTGCAGTGCTGAATCAACGCTGGAGCCACACACCCAGTCCACAGGGACAGGGGGCAGGCCTTCCTCGGGCTGTTTATCATCTGGGGATGCTGGTAGAGATAACAGCCTGCAGCTGAGGGAAAGACAGCTCTCCAAGGATGCAGTGAAAATAGAAGGGGCTGGGGAGGCTGGAGTGAAACTCCCTCTTGAGCCAATGGTAGATGCTTTGGCTTTAGCAGATGATGATTATATGCCTACTGATTTGGTTCCTCCTTCTGATAAAGATGTGCCAGCTGATAGAAGTCTGCTCAGATCAAAACATGCTGCTGGGTCTTCAGAAATTCCTAGTGGCCAGCTTGGCAATAGTGATTTAAAACAGCAACAGATACAGCCTGATGATGATGATGATGAACAGTCTTCATGGGACAGAACTGCCTCAGGTGAATGCTCTGGGTGTAATGAAGGATCTGAGCATGAGAGTGCTGCCCATTCATGGGTGTGCAAGGAAATAGGACAGAAGGAGAAGGTCAGTAATGAACAAGAAGATTTATTTCTGAGATTTTTGAATGGAAACATAATAGACACTGCAGAATCTGCAGACTTAGCAAACCAAGAGGACTTTGACGCTGTTCCAGATATTTCACCTGAACGAGCATCTTATAACTCCCTGGAAGCTTTATCGCTAGATGACAGCTTTTCTTCTCTTGATGAACTTACAAGAAGGATAGAGATTACTGAGGTAAATATTGTATATCCTATGAAGTCTTTCATGTTTGTCGCAGTTAAAATATTTTAGATATTGCCAGCTTCAAAATCTGTTAAATATTCCTTTATGTATCACTTTTTCAAATCTGAAATCTATACATATTTAATTGTTCTGAGTTACTCAGAAGAGAGTTTTGGTTTGCCTCTCTGACTCCTTTTTGACCAGCAGTGCACTATTTCAAAAATAAGATGGTTCTTATAGATGAGTGTAATACCAGGGAGAGTTTAATTTTTTTTTTTATTCTGGCAGAGACTGTTAAGAGGTGTTCTCACAATTCCTGTTAAATCAAATTTTGTGTCAGAAATCTACATAATGCCTATGATGTACCATCATTCGTTTCTCTGCATAGGACAAAGTTTGCTTTTTTGTGCTTATTTCGTAGAAGTGAGAGCTACATATATATAAATTCTGTATACGAATGAATGGGTTTCTGATTTTGTCAAGTTAGGCAGATTGGTTGTTCAACCCAAGCTAAGAAAGAGCTTCTAACCCTGAACCCACCTGATAGGCCTGTAACAAGGGTGAGTGCTTCATAAGCTAAATTGCTCTTCTGAAAATAGAGAACATTTATTGCTTTGGGACTTTTTTTGAGAGTGTAATGGCAACATCTTTGCTTTTTCCTTTCTGGTTTTGCTGCATTTGCATCCTTAAGAGCTTTTTTTTTTTTTTTAAATTAAAGAAGAGTGTATTGTGAAATGATGTTATTCCAGATGCTGGAGGGGGAAGACTTGTATGAATGTATCTTCTTAGTTAATTTCTATTTTTAAGATCTTTAACAATAGACTATCCCCTTGGCAATAAAGTTACAGTACTTCTCTATAGATCAAGCTAATGCACAGAGACCAAGAACCTCCACAATTGCTCAAGGACAGCGGCCAAGCAGGGAACTAAATACTGGAGATCAATGCTGATGTTATTACATGTTTGGTAAGGTCTCTAGAGCTGAAAAGAGAGCATTTTGGTTTTTCTCCCCACCTAAAGAATTTCTTACATCCTTTCCATGATCTTGTCTTTTTGTGGGCTCTCAGGAATTATGCCACATACCAGGACTGACAGGCATGTGCTCAAAGCTGTACACAAGCAGATGTGGAAACCCACATACATGTTAATACATGTATCCCAAATTTTTATAAGTCCATTGGCTTGTGTTCACTCAGAGGGTAGTTTTGAAAAAGAGCATTTTGTTGACAGTCTGTGCTAAGCCTGAATAGGTGTATAACAAAAGAGTAATTCAAGTATCATCCCTCAGCATTAAATTTCTTTTGAGCCCACTGAAAGTGCTGCATTTTAGCAGAGGAGTACTGTTCTATTTCACATAGATATAGCCTAAATTAATCCAATAGCATCTATTTTTAAATAGCTGTGTTTGTGCCATTTGTGTTTCAGAGGATGGGGTAGGAAGCAGCATATTGATACTGTTAGAAAAACTGTGCTTGTATTGATTGTCCCTGTGACTGATGGTGATGTTTTACAGGGCATCTAATTTCAATTCCAGTTTGCTCTCCTGATGCTGGGACTGCCAGTACTCTGATGGCAGAGTTGAGTCTCTGGAGAGGAAAATGTACCTTTTTCCATAGTACTTTTTCTGGCCATCTAAGGCATCCTGTTGGCTGCATTGGTGAGAGTCCCCCTGGATCATTCTTAGCAAGAGGCCTGAGTTTTGTGTGAGGCTGGGGCTTACGTGTGACAAGGGCAGAAGGATTAACGTCAGTAGCAATTAAAATTTGCCATATGCAGCATCTGGGGTTGTTTTGCAATACTTGGGATTTCTAGGTGCCACAGGGTGAGGTAAGGACAGTACACCAGCTTCTATTGTTTCATTATACACTTATAGGATGCTTTTCCAGTTAATCTTACCACCCATCAGTAGCCTAGGGCTTGTTTTTCAGAAGTGATGAGCACCCACAGCTTTCTTGGAAGATGCATTTGAAACAGTTTGGCACCCCTGAGAAAGCAGCATTGTTAACTTGTGTTTATTGATTCTGTTTCACTGCCAAAATGAGATTGCACTGAAGTTTTGATGAGCAGATGGATCTTTGTACCCAGCTATAACACTTCTTCTTTTCTTGTGCTCTTGAAGGCTTTGAAATTGCATTGTTTAGGCTATGGCAACCTAAGAAGATAATAGTGTTTTCATACACTGGTTGTTAATGAGTATCTAGAAAATGCATTGGTAGCCACATGAGTGAAGTTAAATGAATCACATGAAATGTACCAATGTGGCAGTAAAAAAGAAAAAAAAATAATCAATTTGACTGTGATAAGACTTGTCGTGAAGTAAGTGTTTCCAAAACTGCCACGAACAAATTAGAATGGAAGGTGGAAGTAAAGATAATTTTGAAATAACCTGGGGACAAAACCCATATGGGTAGGATAAAATTTCATTGATGTTCTTCAATTGACATGTAATAATAATTTATTCAAGATGGAGAAGGGCAAATACTTAAGTATGTATCTACAGTTAGGAAGTTTTGCTTGGCTCCATATTGAGATCCAAGAATTATCTCATGCAGTTTTCTAATTTAGATACTTTGTCACTTGCTTTTAGTTTATCATTTACAATAGCTAATTACAAGAGTGAAAATTCCCCAAATTCTGACTGTGGATTTAAATAGTTGCAAAACTGAAATAGTAGTTTTCATATTGTACAGGCCCTTTTACTGGGTATTTCTTCACTAGTACAGACCATCTACAACAACATGCAAATGATGGAAAACCACAGGCATTTTATAGAAACAAGATTCATACAGCTAACAAAGAACTTTGAAGCACAGTCAGAAGCTGGCAACAACAGATATTAGAAGTATATAGCTCTTCTTAAATATCTTTGCTATCATTTCTCTGAGAATGAAATGACACACCAGTGCCAAAACAAATTGTGACCTCAATAAAGTTGCATTTTGCTATATAAAATAAAAGGTTGTACCATAAACTTTCTATGTGAGAGACAGGGAAGTGAGTAAAATCTTAAAGTTTTTCCTTATTAGAAAATTATAATTGGGAAATTCTTTTTAGAAAGCAAAGACAGTGAGACTGTACCAAAACATAAAGCTTTAGGATGGCAGTTTGTATAGCAAGAAATTAAGTCTCCACTAGGTTTGGAGGCAATGTTTTAGATCCTCTGTTCTCTTGTATGGCTTGGGTTCTATGGCTTTGAGTTGTAAGAACTCTGCTCCCAGGTGAAGTGCTTACATGGTATCAGGTGTTGCTGTATAAAGGAGCTCAGGTACTTGCATGGCAAGTGTCTCAGCAGGAAAAATGGTTACCCTCAGTAGCTGGGGTCTGAATACTGAACCTGCTAAGTCAGCTCTTTTTCAAACTCAAATTACCCCTCTAATGTATTTTACTAGCAAAGGAGTTTGTCTGCTGGTTTTACGGTATCACAGGGCAGTCTTGGGTTTTGTCATTTTGGGGATTACTGCTTTAAAAAATCTGGTATTGCTTGTAGTAAAACTACAGTCCTTTGCCACGTAACTGAATAAGGAATACAGGCCACAGAAGAATACAGAAACCTTCTTGAGTAGGTTTCTGCATTCACACCAAACTAGTTCATACAATGAGCTTTTCTTCCTAGTTCCCAGTTTGTAGTGCCTCCATTTTAGGATTTTTATTTATGTCTATATGCACAACTAATTCTAATTGTCAAGTTCAGTATGTTTTCTCTCAGAACTTGAATTACAAGGCCTTATTTTCTTAGTTTTGACCATTAGTGTATGCTTATGTTTATAAGTATACACACATCATATTTGTTGAAAATAAGCACAGCGTAAGAAGCCTTTTGATATTTGATATTACCAAATTCTGTTTTAAACAGAGAAGAGACATTTCGTTTAATTAGTTTATTTCTTATAATTTTGCAACCTGGTTATTAAAATTTATCTGAAAACTCTGAAACTTTTGATTGAAGCAAATTCAGTTTCTATTAATGGTGGGGAAAAGAGAAAAGCTTTATTTAACAGAGTTTCAATTAACCAACAGTCATTGCTGCTTTCCTTTTTGACTTTTTGAAAATACCACCACATACTTGCATGCCACTTTCAGTTCCTGTACAGTGACTGTAAAACTCCTGTCAAAAGGTTTTGTGGAGGCCAGCAGAGCTGAGTAAACTCAGTTACATAGGTGTTCCAAGACCATCTTCTGTTAATTATCCAGCTTAGAGGTAAGAAAATATCTGATGTTTCAATAGGGTCCTTTATGCAGCTCTTTCATGTAAGAGCTGTTTGCAGGGCAGTCTGGTTGGTGCAAGCCTGTATTTTTCTGCCTGTGGTTCAAGTCAAGCTTCTGCTTGACTTGTGGTCAACTGTATTAACCACAGTTCCCTCATTAACTTCCAATTTAAATAGTGTATTCCGCCTTTTTTTATTCCCCCTGCCTCCTAAAGAGTGGAATGTAGAACTTCGTCTTGTGTGGCAGCTAAGTCCTTCTCCTTGGATGTTTAATTAGTGGGAGATCTAATATAATCACTTTGTATATTGTAGGCAAAGACAAAAAACTTTAAATGTATAACTCATAAAATTCAAAGGCAGATGAAGTATAGTCATGGCGTGGAGCTGAGTCAGAAGAGGTTTAGGTTGGATATCAGGAAAAGGTTCTTCACCCAGAGGATGGTTGGGCACTGGAACAGCTGCCCAGGGAAGTGGTCACAGCACAGCCTGGCAGAGCTCAAGAAGTGCTTGGACAATGCTCTCGGGCACAGGGTGTGACTCTTGGGGTGTCCTGTGCGGGACTCAGAGTTGGGCTTGGTGATCCTTGTGAGCCACTTCCAGCTCAACATACTCCATGATTCTATTCTAGGGACTAATCATGTAGAAGGGCCATTTTTCAAAATGCAGTTTATGGCTTTTGTTGAGATAGAGAAGTAACACTAGCCACACTGATTTTTATTGCAAAATCAAAACCATTTGCTCCCTCTGTTTAAGCAAAAGAAGATGTTCAGAATAGAGAAACCTGTGCTGTGTCACATTAGTTCTTTATACATTTAAAGTAAATCCTGAAATGTATCCGTGTAGGCTGACAGGGAAAGTAAATGAACCTCATTGTAGCAAGTCTTTCCTCCAGAAAGCCTTTTATGTAACTGTAATTACTGCAACACATTTCCACATAATCCTGTCAAGGATAGCCCTCTGGTTTTAAGCTTGGAGAAGACACAAGTTTGTGACACTGTCATTCAGAACCTGCTACCAGCCAACAGACAAAAGGAAGTGCCTCAGGTTGCAGTGGTGACTTGCAGAACAGACCACCACTTCTAATCTTAGGGCAGACTGGTAGAAGTGCCCTTCATCTCTGGGTGACATTCCCACCTTGTGCAGTCCAAGCCACTTGGGAATAATCATGCCAGGCAACAGCCAGCCTGCTGTGTGGGTGGTGTGGGAGGAGCAATTGATCCTCTTTATGAAAGCAATGCTGTAAGCAGAAGCTTAAAATAATCTACTCCACTAAAGGATATCATTTCATCTCCACCCTTCCAAACAAATAAGTCAAATTAAAGCACTCCTACATAATCCCCCTTCCTTGTCACAACAAAGAAACATAAGTGTTGGTTTTTCTGCTGGCCTGTTAAATTTTCGTGGCAGTTTTGCAAGGCTAATTTAACATTACCAGTAGAAGCTGCACCTCAGTGCACTCATTTCTTGTGATGAGACACTTGCAGACTATTATTTCTGGGTCATTCATGCCAGCCACTGGTCCTCTGCATGTTGACTTCATTTAATTTCCTCTGCCTCCACATTTCCACTATTTTCCAAGTACTTCCTTGCATTGTTTCATTAAATAATCCATTCAAGCTCTTGAGCAGATAAACAAAAGTGACAATCAGAAATGTGGCGGAGATCAATTTTATCCTCTGAGTTGTTCTGGATAGCGTTATTTGCCCATTTGAGGGCTATAAAACACTGCCAGACCAGAGACCTGCAAGTGTAATTGCCACATTTATCAGTTCAATGTTGCAAAGGCCAAAGCTGCTCCAGTGCCTATTGGATTGTGCCCTCTGTCTCCCTGTGTGCAGGGCTCCATCTCTCTGACTATAATCGATGCTTTACATAAGCTCACAGCATCAGGCAAGCCTAAGGACAGAAGTTATGAAGTTGTTTGTTTTCTGTTTCTCTACAGCTCTTGGAAATGCAATGCAGACAAGTTTTCATGAGTGGTCTTCTGACTTACTTTATAGATAGCTGTTGTCTGCAATGACAGTATTACTTAGAAAGTTTGGGGTGGTTTGAGTTTTTGTGGAAATTAGAGGCCTTTGGGGTTATCTAATAGAAGAGTTGCAAATTCAATTATAAATGTGATATGTTTTATCTGTAGCACAAATGTATACATAGTACTTTTCAATTTAACAAATGTTACTGGTGATCTACAGAATTAAGTTTTTTAAGTCCTACTAAGGTCTAGGAAGAAAAAATTACAACTTTTTTTGAGGCAAGGATGCCCACAAGGTAAAAAAAAAAGGGCAATTCTAAACATACTTTCTACTTTAATTTCTATTTATTTCTAGCACACCAGGAACTACTTGCTTAGGAAAGCATTTTTCTCCTGGTACTTCACCTACTTTCATTTCATTAATAACTAGGAAGTTACAGAGTGCTCAACCGACCCAGTATGGCTTAGCACATATTCCTGCAGCTAATGGAAATGCTATAGCAAAGAAAAGAGAAGGTGTGGTTTATTGACTGTTGGCCATATTGCTGTTTGTGCAAGCTGTTTGGGTGACCAGCCGGTAGGGAAGGATTTTTGAGCTGCTGCTGTATCCAGAGAGGTTATTACAATGTGGAGCTGGAACCTATCCATAGCACTGAAGCTTTCTTTCTTTTTCCATGGTGTTCCCTCTCTTCAGTTTTGTAGCCCTGCTGTAGCTGCTTGTCCCCCCTGGGGAACCAATTGCAGTGCTGGAAAATTAATCTCTCAGTAAGTATCTGATAGTCTCTGCAGGATTATATCTTTGGAGAGGCAGCAGCAGTGTGTCATTGACTTCTTCCTGCCCTCTGATGACAGTGATTTTGACACAAATCCGCCTCACCGCTGCCCCTGCCCATGTGAGCTTACAAAGGAACACAAAGTACACTCCAAGCAGAAAATGTGTGTGCATTTCACTTCTATAACAATTAAAGGGCAGCAGTGTCAGTCAGCAACAGAGTGATACTGCAGCTGTCCTGTCTGTTCAGGACTTGATGTCTTCAAGAAGGAGGTTTCACAAGTGCTGCAATGTTTAAGAAAAGTAGACTGGAAACCATTTATTAACTGTTTAGCTTGGTTCCTCCCTGAGTCCTTGTGAGAAATCAAAGCATGAGCTCTATTTAACATCTCTTGTGCCACTCACTGACTTTCCTGATAGATTACCCCAGTGGAAGGATTGGTATCTATACTAAAGAAGAGAGATGACAGAGATGGAAAAACAATTGCTCAAGTCCAGCAAAGGCAAACAAAGAGAAGAGTGAGATTCCAAGAAATGGAAGACACATTGGATCAAGGTAGTTTAAATTTGTTAATTCATGGATTGTGCTCTTGGGGTGCAAATATTGTCAATCTTTTTGTTCACAGCAGCAAAGCAGGCATTTATTCAATATACTCTCTTGTTTTTTTAAACTTACTAAGTAAAGGTGAATGATCAAAGATTGTTAATCTGTACCAGGTTTGGGTAACAAGACTGCAGAAGGATACAGTGAGCACACTTGTGATTTAAAGCTTGGTTGAGAATTAAGTCACTGCTTTTTTCCTCTGGCTGAATGATTTACAAGTGACAGATAATTGAAGTCTTTTCATTAATGTTCATTGCTTAGAGGTGGGAGATGTAAGCTTTCTCCCTGAATCCATTTACTCTGTAGGTAGAGGGATGCAAGAGAAACAAGTCTGTTGTGCTTTGTCCATGGGTACATTTCCAACCCTTTCTAGTGGTTTCCATGGGATTGGAGGGTGTCAGATTTTAACCTTGCTTCATAATTTAACATCCATACATATTTGCTAGCTGTCATTAAATCTGGCTTTACACCTTTTGATGGGCTAAATAGCCTCATGAGAAGCACAGTGTGTTTCTCATGTTATGTTTTTTTTTTTTATATTATAATTTATCATCCATACATATTTGCTAGCTGTCATTAAATCTGGCTTTACACCTTTTGATGGGCTAAGTAGCCTCATAAGAAACACAGTATGTTTCTCATGTTATGCCTTTTTTTTTTTTTTACAGTCTTTATTATTCAAACAGAAGAGATACTAAGAAAATTATTTTTGATTGCTAATGATACAGAAAGTTCTATCTACTGTGTATGCTAAATGGTATAAATTAGTTCTTAGCGTGTTAGCATGTCTGAAACATTTACGGCCCAAAGAGACCCTATCCCGTCTTTTTCTTGAAATTATTTTAAATTTTATTTAAAATTCCAGTTAGAGTTATTTCTATGATTTTTCCCCAAGATTTAGTGATTCAAAAGGAAAATTGTTTTATATTGTTATTATTACTTCAAGTTTGATTTCAAACACACACCAAAAAAATCCCTTGAATATTTCTTTTTACCCCAATTCTTCTCCCTAGTATAGAGTGAAGGGAGTACAGAAATTTCCTTAGAGCCATGTCAATTTGACAGAAGGCACAGATGTTGTTCATGTGTACAGATTAGCAAGGACAAGTGAGGTTGTGAGGATGTAGCAGCACCTCTGCAACCTCTGCATTGCTCCTACTCTGGAATAAACAATCAGGCAAAGAATTAGCAGAGAATAACTGAGATGTAAAATAACCCCTCACATTAGCCTGACTGAAGGTTTTGTGTCTGCAGTGAAAATGTGAGGGTAATCACAAGCAGTTCATTGTAGTGCAGTGTCATTACAAATGAAGCAAGAATGTTTCCATTTGGTTTCCTTTCAAAGCCTTGGTTTCATTTGAACTGTTCCATGGAGGATGCCTTTGGCTGTGGGGCCTTCTCCCAGGTGAGCTTATTGTGCTTCAGTGTGGAATGACTCCACCAGTGATCCCAGCAAGGACAGGCACACAGACTGCAGAAATGAAGCAAGAGAATTATTTAGGTTTCTGGAGAGACTGAGAAACATAAAATTCCCCGTGTGTATTGTGGTCACTTTGACATGGTGAGCATTATTAAGTGTGTTTAGCTCCTGACCCATTCATGATAAAAACCTGTCCCGGGTTTTCTCCCATGCATTTGTATTGCTTTGTGTAGCATCTTTTTTCACCTTTTCTGCTCTTATTTGCAGATGAAGTGTCTGGTGGCTCCTGTATTTTGCTGATCCTGCTGTGCATAGCAACTGTTTTCCTTAGCATTGGAGGAACTGCACTGTACTGCACCTTTGGTGACATGGAGTCCCCTGTGTGTACTGATTTTGCAGCCAACATGGATTTCTATTATACACAGATACTGCAGCGTGTGGAAGAACTTAAACACTGGATAGCCTTCTCATAGCTGAAAGGAGTGGACACAGCACACTCAGAGCTCACCTGTGGTTACTGGAGAGAGTAGAACAAAATTGTGATTTCAAGTTCTTTAAGACTTGCCACCTGCAGGTGATGTGTATTTGATGATATACTTTCACATTTACTTAGAAATCAAGAAAATTTTAGTTTAGCAATCAGGTGGCACAGTGTTCACATCTGTTCACAACTGTAGCAGCGTGGTATGGGGAGCATAAAAAGTCATCATCTTCATCCTTTTGAAAGTAGGCAAGTAGCTTTTCATCCACTTGAGCAAGTGAAGAAGAAAGAAGAAAATTAACTGTCTTCTGTATTCTCTCCCATTGCCACACATTGTGTAAGCAATCTCTGGAAGCTTAGTAAAAGGACAGCTTTAATTCACAGCTGTTTGTGCAAAGGTGTTGCCTCCAGCTATCATGCAATAAGTCTCTGTTTTATGGAAACATTATTTTTTTTCTAAGTCTTAATGTTTTTATCCATTTTATTTCTCCTGGTGAGCCATGTAATTATTTGGGTGGAGTGAGAAGAGTGCAGTGGCATTCACAGAGCCCTCATTTGGTAATTACCAGGCTGACCCTATATCTTATAGCTTGCAGTGAATATCATGAATGGGATAAATCTGCTGGCAGATTTCACTAAATTTCTTGGACCTTTACTCTCAGTATCATGTGGGTTGTTTTAGAAGTGGAAGGTTAAAAAAGAAATCACTGGTCTCACTAAACACAGAAACAAAAGATGTTTACTAAATTATTCATATTAAATAATCAAGTGGCTTTGGCTCATTTTAAAGCACCTGGGAGCAGGTGTGGGGCTAACTGGGTTTCCCTCCAGCTATGTCACTGACTTGGAGTAATCACTTTGTGCCTCAGTTTCTCCTCCATAAATGGGGAATAATGATCCTTGCCTTTGTCTATGAATATTTATTGGAATTAGGGCTCATGTCTGATTCATCCCAAATGAGTGCACAGGCTCACAGAACTGTGTGGCTGCAGCCTCTGTCAGTGAGTAAAGGTTATGTAAAGGGGGAATGATCCAACAGAAGAGGTTCAGAGGCTCACTGCAGATCCACAGCCTGTCAGTATTCCAGGGCACTTGTTCCAGCTGATAAAGCACATTTGCATTTATTTGCCCTTCAGTTTTGAGACCTGGATTGTAAAATCTGTTCTTTCTCAGCTTTACAAACAAATTTAGATCAGAACAAAGAGTCATTTGAAATGGTATTTCTATCACTTGGTGCTCAGCCCTCCTTGTGTGGTGGTGAGAGAAGCACTGGCAGGACAGTGAAGGTGAGAATTGGATACAGAGGCCTCTGGGCCACGCTCTGCTCAAGGGCTGGCAGCTGTTCTTGCACAGAGCCCAGTGGTGCAGCCCTGCTGACAGGGTGAGTGTGAAAGGATTCCTTTACACCTCAGGAAGCAGCATTTCTGAGGGGCCCACTTCACTCCACTCTCTGATTTCCTGCTTACTAACCTTGTATGATGCAGCGTGTTCAGGTTTAGGACATTATTTTGTAAAATGCTATTGAAGTGAAATCTTTGAGATACTGCTCAGAATTATAACATTAAAGATCATGCTTTCTGACATTTGCAAGCAAATTGTCCCTCTAGTGAGCTTGGTTGTTCCTAATGCACTGTTACACTTAACGGGTTTTTAAAGTGAAAGTTAAAATCATGGTTTTTCTAGAATAAACTGCATGTACGATTTCTCTTTTGGTTCTCACTGTGGAGGCTTGGTTTATTTATACCCTAGGGAGCCTCATGTGCAGCTTTATACTAAACTAGCAAATTTCAAATGCCCAAATTAATGAAAACTTTTACTTTTAGAAAGAAACTTGAGAATGGTAGTTTGGGGGTTGTTTGTTGTCCTCAAGGGTATCATGATGGGCTACTCTAAAGGAGAAAGGGAAAGTCACTTTTACGTTTTAAAGTGTTACTGGCTGGTTCAGTTTATTATTTGAATTCTGGGTTTGTTTGTTTGTTTATTTATTTAGTTTTTCTTTTAAAGTGAAGCTTAATTTTCTATTTTGGCAATTTACTCACAGAATTATTAAAAAGCATGCTTTCAGTTAAAGTATGTATTTATAGTGACTATGTAGTTAGAATGTATTTTGAGTTTCTGTAACTTTGCATTGAGTGTTTCTGGATATTAAGTTTATTCCTAAAGAGACAACTGTTCATTTCAGCTTAAAAAAAATATTTTTAACTTTTTGTGCACTTCATCACCAAAAAGATCAAGAGGTATTTATAGATCTATTTCTTTAAAAGTATATCAGACATGGATATCAAAGATCCACAACTTTTAGGTTCATTTAATTAAAACTATTTTAAAGCAATTATTTTATTTAAAACTATAAATATTTAAAGTCAAAGCAATTTTTAATGAGTTTTCAGAATCAGTGATCTGAATCCCGGTGTTTTCTCTTTGTGCTGTGTTCCTGGTGCAAAGACTCAGGAGTGTCAGCAGAACCGCGTACGAGATGATGAGGAGGTTGTGCAGCACGTCACCAGCGTGTACCCACGGACAAGTGAGCAGCCAGGTGCTCCGTGTACCTCAGACACCCTTCCCCTGTGACCCGGGCATCCCTTCAGCCCTCCCCAGCTGTGCCAAGGCAGCAGCCCTGCGAAGGCTCCCAGGATCTGAGGGAGCAGAGCAGGCACATGTTGCTCAGTGGCAACCAAGGGTTCAAATCTGGATGCAATTTCTGTTGGCATTCCTTTATGAAAAGCTGATGGTGCAAATTCTTGCTTTGTGTGACAGTTCTGTCAGTGCAAATGGTCTGTAGGATTATCAAACTTGCAGCTGTTAACAGAACAAAATTTGCTTTGCATTGGAGCTCCAAAGAGTGTGCAGGCAGGCCTGGTGTTGGCCTTCCTATGTGTTCTGTTCTCTTTGGAATGCTGGTGACATTGCTTCAGCTGGGTGGCCTGAGGGGTTAGGGCCTTACAGACAGGTAAATCAAAGCAAAAAGAAATAGTGGATTTGAACAGTTATTACTCATCTGAGTGTTTGAGGTAAAATAATACCAAGCAAGAGCTAAGATTGTTTCAGGAGGAAGAAAGCAATGGAAAAAGGCTTCCCCTTCACACACACACTTAGTGCATTTTAAAGTCTTTTGTATATAACTTTTATTCATTGTTTCCTTCCCTGCCACTGTCTTTATGGCTGTTCTGCTTGGCAATAGAGGGACCATACTGTGCTGAGTTGAAAACATTTGTAATTGGTAGAAAAATTCAGGAAATGGTTCCATACTTGACAGTAGTTTAAAAGACTTTACATAAACTATGACTAGATTTCAAGCTGCTTGTGTACCTTCAGAGAAGTTGTGCCACTTAATCATCTGCAGCACTCTGCTAGAAACCCCCACTTTCCTGTTTATTCTTTGAGCATAATTATTTCAAAGAGATTCTTGTGATAAAGAAAAAACCAACAAGGTTTTTTATGTAGATTCAGCATTATGCTGACAAGAGATCTGACCACATAATTAACAGCCTCACCCCAAACAGCCCAGACTAGACCAAGAAAGGCACTGTGCTGCAGTGTAGCCACACTGGACTACAGGCTTCTTCTCAAGGCAGCATAAGGAAGCAAACATTCCACAACCCAGGTATGCCAGCAGAAGTTTGTGATCTAGACAACGGGCTGTGTTTTAATTTTTTTTTTCCATTATCCTTGGTTTCATACCAGGAAAATGCATAGTAGCCCTGGTGACAAGCAGTAGGAAGTATTGTAGCAAAAAGGGAAACCCTGGTTTAGGGTTCTTGCTAGTAAAGGGCAAGTTTGAACTATCAAGTAAACAGAGTACATGGAAGTCCAGATCTTGTGTGACTGGGGACTGTTCCACTCAATAACCTGAAGGGATGACCCTCCTGAGGAAACATGTTTGCCTACTCTGTACTGCAATGTAAAACCAAGAACATTTGAAGGAAATCAAAGTTATTTGTAACAAATTTATCTTAAGCTTCCTTTAGCAAAAGGAGTAAATAACTGTCTTTGAAAGTCACCCAAGCTTGTAATTTACGTACTGTAGCAAAAAAAAAAAATAAATAAAAACTGTCCCAAAGAAAATACATTAACCTTTTTGGATACTGTGATTTCTAAATGTCTGGAAAGACTGAGGTTTTCTGTGAAATTCAAGTAAATGAACAGTACCTCCAATATGAATTTCATTACTAAACCCAAATCAGAATGGAAAGTGAGGATAAAATGTGTAAGGTTTGGTGTAGTTTTCCTGGATGTATTTGTTTCAATAGTTTAACAAAAACCCAGTTCCCTCACAGAGCCTGGTGCTGCCAGACCAGGTGGGTTTCAGGTACTAAAATGTTGCCTTACTGTATCATCGTGAAAGCAAATTGACAGATGGTGAGTTTCAGAATTCCTAGTAATTGGTGGGTGACCTGGACAGTGGTCGCAAGGCATTCTGCTCTCTGAACTCAGGGAAATAAATAAAAACACAAACAGTTGCAAGTCAATCCAACCTAGCAGCCTCTGATCTGAATAGGAGTATATCAGTGCTCCATTCTGCAACACTTTCCCACCCATTTTTATTCCTTCTGTCTCCTTTCCCCTTTACCACTTCTTTCCCAGGATGCAGTAGCACACTTTCTATCATTCACAGGACCATGAGGGAATTGAGTTAGGAAAGGACCTCAGAAAGCCTCTTGTCCAACCTTCTGCTCAAGGCAGGGTCAGCTGAGATCAGACCAAATTGCTCAGGCCTTTATCCAGTTGGGTCTTGAAACCCTCCAAGGATGAAGATTGCACAACCCCCTTGGGGATATTCCTCTGCCTGGCTGTGCTCAAGGTGAAAAGGTTTTTCTCTATACCCTGTATAATCTCTCTTTCCATTTGTTGTCTCTCATGCTCCTGGTACTTCCTGCTGGGAGGGCATTTCTTAGTAGCCTCCTCAGAGAAATCATCTCTTCTCCAGGCTATACACTATTTTCTACCACTGTCCTTCTGATTTTTCTCCCTTTCCTGTCCACAATATCTTCTTTCCTGACAGGGATCCAGAATTCTTCTATTAAAATAGGGATCCTGCATCCCTTTCCTCTTCCACCTCACACTTTGAAATTCAATAGTAAGATTTAGAAATCAGCAATGAGGCCCCAGGCAAAACTGAAATAGCAATTACAGCTACTCTTGCAGTAAAAACTCTTGACTCTCACTGGCTCACCAGTGTACAGCAGTGATGGCAGAACTTAGGCTGATTCTTGTACCACTCTTAAACAGCTGGTGTTTAAAGGACTGCATGCTGATGTCCATATGTCTTAATGAAATATTTTAATTATTTTTCTCTAAAATAAGAATGCCTAAGGATGCCTAAAATATTTCACTGTAAAGTCCTTTGGCTCCTTTTGAATTTGGCTCCTTTTGAATTTAAGGCTCCTTTATATCATTTGTGATTTGTATTACTTTGAATTAAAAGTTGTGGTAATTCATGTTGTCATAACTTGAGGTTGTCATAACTAGGGTTTACTGATTTCAGTAATGTCCAAATATTGTGGTCATCTCTTGAAGAAAATGATGGTGGGGAGTAGGTGCATGCTGTTTTACAGGTGCTCTGTGACAGCTGTTACTGAACTGATACCAGTGAATTTCAGCCAAAGCCCTACACTTGGGTTCATCCAGATTTTTTAATTTTTTTAATATGGCAAACAGGCTAAAGTAGAAAATACAGAGACAGCACTGAAGCACAGCCAAAATTTCTAAGGTACATCCAATACTAGACCAAAGTCCTCCATTAATCTAAAATTTTAAGCTGCTCTTCTTGAAAACAAGTTTGAATCCATCTTCACATGACATCAGATCCGTCATCTCTCTCCCTCTGCCTTTTGCCAAGGAGCTGTCTAGCAAAGTGTCATCTTTTAGCCAAGCTGGGCCCCTGGTGCAGCACTCATTTGTTGGGCTGCTGGGAAGGTTCCAGTAACACTTCTGTCAAGTGCCAGTTAATGATCGTGTCCCCTTTCATTGCCTGGCACAGAAAATGAGTTTAAGCCCCACTATTGTGCTTTCATAGACTGATCAACTGTAAAGCTGTTACCAGAAACAGCTTTCAGAGTGAGAGCTAAATGTTTTTCAGAAAGCACCATGTGCCAAATACTGCAATGAGGAAACTTGACTGGTTTTGCCATAACATGTCCAGACTCCACAGTTGCTGTTTGCAGTGCAGGGAAGCAGTGCCCGTGCTGTGTTTCCAACAGTGCACCCCTTAAGCTGGCCAGGATTCATTCTGTTCTCCTGAGCCAGCAGCCTTGCATGAGAAGGGAGTGGTTGCATCAGAAATGATCCTTCCATGTAAACCTTACACCTAAAACTAGAAGTTTTTTCTTTTCTTTTTAAACTTTCATCTAGGAGCCATTAATCAGTTTCCTTTCTTATCTTTTTATTAGAGAAATACAGCATTAAGCCAATTCCTCTGTTTCTTTTCCAGAAATAGGAATTAATGCTTTTTGCCACAGAGAACATGCATCTTGCCATTTGATGCTGAGAATCTTCGAGCTTGTACAGCTTTTCTGCCAGAATTTCTAATGAAATGGATGGGTTGTCTCTGAGGCTATCAGAGTAGCAAGAACAAATTTTTTCACACCATTTTTCCTGAGCCAGCTGAATTCAGTGCACTATGAAAGGGACTTGCAGAAAAAAAGGGAGTGGAACATTTGAATCACTGAAAATCCATACAGTCAATTTCAGCAAGACAAAATGTCAGTATCTACCATCACACAAAGCAGCAAGGTTGCTTCAAAAGACCCACCATAAATAATAGAAAATAATATGTTTGAAAAGAATTCTAAAGCAATATATATATATATATATATATATATATATTCTGAGGTTTCTAGTGACTTTTCAAAGATTTAAAGATTTATGTAGAAATTGATAAATAAGGGAGAACAACTTCTCAGTGTTACACAAAGGTAAAAACAAAGTATCTTGTGGGCAAAAGGGCTGCAGAAATAATGTAGCAAAGACCTTAGATCAGCTATGGTAACTTTTTACTGGAAAAAAAAATATTTCTGATAAAGGTATCTATCAGTGATGGGGTTTTTTCATCAGATTTTACAGAAACAGAAAAACGACACACAATAGTTTAACAACATCGGGGAGGAAAAGGGACTAAGGATTAAAATATTGTTGAATTCTTTGTAGACTCCTTAGGAGCAAGTGGTTTGTACAAGTTCATGTAGCAGGAAGAAGAATAGCAAGATCAAAGTTTATAAATCATATTTTGTGATCTTTTGTCCGTTTCCAGTTCCCACTAGGACAACACGGATTAGGGAAGATAAATGAGTAGCCTTTTGTTCAATGTCTCTTTGACTTTACACAGCTTTGAAGACTTTCTTTAAAGATATTTTCATATTCTTATAAATTTTGTGGCGATCTTAAGGAATCAATTTTATTCAAGGGGTGAATTTCCTTTCTACTATGCAGGACAAACTGCAAATGCCCTTTTGGCATATTTTTAGTACTTGATATCATCATAGCCATGGTAGCTGGTTGCTATTTACATGTATTAAAACAAATGGTATCAACAGACCACAAACTTGTGGGAACACAAAGTATAATGGCAATTTCTATCATCAGAAAACGAGGCTCAGGCTGTCTGCAGTTACTTTGTGTTTCGCCATCTAACTCATGCTCTGTTAAGTACCAGCAAAATAACAATTCTCAGCAGAAGGGGCCCTGCTGAGAATCCTAATCAAGGCACAATCTCACAGCTCTGCTGGGCTTCACACAATACCTGTGGCTGTGCCAAGAGGGAGGAAACAAAGCGATGTGGAAAGAAGCCGCAGTCACCAGATTCTGCCTCCGGCAGAAATGAAGTTCTTGTGAGGCACAGAAATGTTTTGACCATAAAGTAGATGTTGTCATCACTGTCTGCAAATGTGAAAGATGAAAATAATTTCAAATGCTCTTGGCATGCCTAAAAAATTGACTTTAATAACCCTATTTTCATTTCAATTTTTATGTTACTGAAAGTTTCCCTTGGTTGAAAGCAAAGAAAATTATGCAATGGTTTATTTGAGGTTTTTTTTGATGTGTATTGTCTCTTGTATTTTTCTATAAATAGGGAATTACTTTTCTGAGTCAATTCACTGGGTAATAGCCCATGATTTACCTACAAAGGCAAAGTAGATGGCCATTAGCAATAAGTGACTCATGTATTATAAAACAGCCCCATTAAAAGGAACCATCCCTATCAAGTCATGCAGGAGGATGATGAAACAATATTTTCAGTGAATAAGCTGAATTTTGCAACACATAGCAAGCCTTGCACAGCCCACCCACACTGCCAGCTCAGTCTGGCACCTTGGTGCAATTTGTGCTGGGATCTTTCAGGGCTAAAATTTCTCAGTATAGAGCAGCCAAGGAGGGGAGTGTTCTTCCCTTTGCTCCTTTCAGCACAGGGATGACCAGGTCTCTCAAAGCTTAACAGCCAAGAGTTGTCTTTAAAGACATCTGCAGCTTCAGCAATGAAACCCCAAAACTGTGACTCAAATGTTCTGCTCCCAGGACATCAAGCAGTGTCCTTCAGGACTGAGCCTGAAATTGTTTTGCTGAGCCTGAGGTCCTGTGATACTAAACTTGATATTCTTAAGTGCATGGGGATCCCTTTGGGATCCCTGAAAAAGCATCATGGAAACCCTAAAAATACTTGTAGAAAGTTTTGAGTGGAAGCAGTGCTGCTGAGACTGCCTCATGATCTCACTATCATTCAAATATGAACAAGTTTCTAAAGGTAAAAAGGCTGCACTCTGTGGCATTTACATCACAGAGCATTTATCACAGTCATGAATTTAAATATGGTTTAACAGGTCACACTAGATCAGAGGGCAAATTTAATTTTATTTTCTGGCTATTGTTTTGAACTGTACTGTTAAATAGAAACCTACTTTCTTTCCAGATTTTGGGGTTTTTATTTTTGGTAGTGGTGGTGGTGGGGTTTTTTCCTAGTCCTTATATCCTTTTCCTCTTTATTTTTTTCAAATCTTCATCCCTGCCTCTGGACAAAATCCTTATTTACTAATTGGTTCAATGATTTTTATTTTTATATGGCCAGAGAAGGAAATGGCTTTGGCTGGAAAAGGCTGTGCTGTGACACCATTTGAAGTAGTTGGGAGGAAGAGTTGATGAAGTGATAAGAACACAAACCTGGAACTTGGGAGGGTTTACTTTAATTGCCTGCTCTTCCACAAATGTCCTGTGTGTTCTTAAGCACATCACTTAATTCTCCTGTGTTTCAGTACACTGCATATGTGACAGGGACAATTCTCTGAGGCTCCCTGTGGCAGTTCTCATTCTAATGATCCTGAGAGTGAGTGGAGTCATGGTAATTTCAGAAGTAACACATTTCAAGCAACATCAGCAACTTGCTAGTCACGCTTTGACTGAGATGGTTACCCTGCACTGTCACAAGTAATTGCAGTGAACCCTGCATCTGAGAAAAGAAGGGAAGAAAACTCTTCTTGTTATTCACGTGCTTTTTTGAGTTCTCTCTGAAAATGAAAGCTGTTTCAGAGGGGCAATAGGACAGAAGTATGGAAAAATAGGGAGATACACTTTAATATTTCTGCCAGCTATTGTGCTGTGCCATCAGGTGAATAAATTGCATTCAGTTTGGGGGGTTTTTTTGTGAGTTGTTTTAGCACCATAATGACTATACTGTGACATTTTACAGCTATTTAAGATACCTGCAGAAAATAAAAAGCTGTAGAAATAAAAACTGCTTTTGCCTCCCTGCATTTCCCTGTGGGAGTGAGGGGTAAAGCCAGTAACCTGAATGATGGATTTCATCTTGGGTATCTGCAGTGCACAGACTTGTTGGTCCTTCCCCCTTTGTACCATCTGCAGAGGAGCAGAGCTTTTAATGGGCCTAATGTTGCTGGTGGTCTCTGCAAAGGGTGGGGAAAGGAGAGGGGGAGTTGGCAGAAATAAACTGTGGAAAATACAACCAGGTTGTTTTTTTAGTGTCAATGCTAAAAGCTTTGAAAGAGAATGTGGAAGTCTGTCCCCCACCTTTTCACATTTATATCAATTAAGCTTTTTTCTACCCGTGACTCACTGTAGTGACAGGATTAGTTGGGATTTAGTGATTTAGATATATTTAGTGATTTAGATTCAAGTTCACAGAGAAATTGCCCATCATAAGCTATTCACTGGAAATCTTTAAAATAATGTGGGAGGCTGATATAAAGGAAGAAATGAGCCAAATTAAGTTACAGCTTCCAGTTCAAACACAATCTAGAAATTCCCTAGTGCAGCTGCCTCCCGAAGCAACCTTCTGTCACAGGTATTAGCTGTGGAAACTGCCCTTGACTGCAGAGAAATTCGGGAATTTTGTTGTTTCTGTGGTTTTTTCCCCCTTTTTGTAAGTCACTTTCTTGTAGGTTTTTGTGCAGAATGTGGAGGATTTTGCCCATTTTCTTCCAAATATGTACCCAGGTGGTGGCAGAGAAGAGTGATGGTATCATAATCTCTTACTGAAATAGAAAAAGATTACAGTCACAGCAGGGAGAACCCCCTTTTTTTTGGTGCTATTGTTACATTTCTGAGGACTCGTTTTTCAGACCCATGCATATCCTATTCTTCTCAGTTGATGCTGGGAGTACTAAATACAGAGAAGCCACCATTTAATGCTGTCTATCCCTATGTCACACAGGAAAACCAGAAATGGATGTCAGATAAATAATCCTATCAGCCCCTATTAAAATTCACTGTTAGATTTCTGTGAGCTGAAGTTCTTATCTCAGCACATCTCACTGAGGTGCTGCTTTTCAGCACCCCATCACTTCCAGGGCACGTTTGAGTAAATGGTAAAAAAACCTTTAGGAGGGGGAGGGAAAGGGCAGGTCATGTAATTAGATGAAAATAGCTCATAGGAATGGGATTTTCCTTGTGATGGAATACTCGTTGACAATCTATTCAAATTGGAGAGAGACAGAGGAGCAAGGGATGTAACTGTACTGTCCTTTCTTCAGTCTGTTTCTTGTTCCTCATTGTTTCTTGACCTCAAATATCTCATTCTCCAAAACAAAATTCAGACTCCTACTGCTGCTGCTGTTTCTGTTACTGTGAGGATTGCTGCTTTCTTAAAGTAAATTACTGATAGAATGTGCTGGACATGTCACCAGCAATGCATATATATTATTATATTGCTTCCTTCTGAATTTTTCTCCTTTAGAAGAACAATTTAATTTAGGTGTACTGCAAA
The DNA here is from genome assembly GCA_024865655.1 of Emberiza elegans. Taxonomy (NCBI): domain Eukaryota; kingdom Metazoa; phylum Chordata; class Aves; order Passeriformes; family Fringillidae; genus Emberiza; species Emberiza elegans. The sequence goes on along the minus strand of JALJVW010002597.1, from coordinate 16,484,814 downwards.
TTTCAAGTGTAACTACCTTTGAATTTCAAATTCACTTCAAACCAGCACATGAGGCATGCATGGTCTCTGTTCTTGGCCAAGCTTGCACTGGTTTAATGGGCACTGTCGAGCAGCCTTCTCTCAAATTATGCAAAACTGTTGGCAGAGATTGACTCTTCTGTCTTTTTAAGGCCTCAATATTTAAATATTTAAATACTTCAATATTTACAAGAAAGCCTGCAAACACTGTAGTTAAATGAGTGCTAATCCATCACTTCAAGTCAATGGTTCCATAAGCAGAAGCTGATGTGGAGAAGGCATGTTAACTAAGACCTGAAAACCACTCATTGAGTAAGGAAGGCAAAAACAATACTGAGCAGCCAGTGACTATGTGAACAGGAATCCTTGAAAACAACAGGATATGCTCCTGTAATTAAAGACAGCACCATAACACATAGGTACCAAAAGTCCAAATCACAAAGTTCAAGCAGTCTTTATTTCTGGGATTGGAGGCATTGGCTTTACAATCCTAATAGACAGTGCTCTTTAGGGAAGCACCAACAGAGCTGCATTGCTTCAAAATATTCAGCTCAATCAAAAGCAGAACACTACTGAGTTACTTCTGAACACTTCTAGGCTATTTTCTTCCAAAACAAAATCACAGTGAAATGGAAAAAGCTGTCGATAGCCCTGCAGCATCATCTCTAGCTAGAGCAAAGCCAGATTTTTATATGCTCACAACCCTTCTTACACAGATATTCTGGTGTAGATTTGCCACTGATCTTTCAATCTTGGAGACAAGTATTTTATTGCTATTATAATTAGTGTTTAAAGCTCATTATGTGTCACACTGCCTGGCAAGTGCACAGGTCCCACTTTGCTTCTGGTGTAGGCCTGCACCTCCCCAGACAGGAGCCACAGGGAACACAGTCAGGCCTTGTTCTGCCCTGTTCCATCTCCAGAACGTGGTGCTGCCCCACAGAGAGGAGCAGTGCAAGAGCAGCCCAGCTCCCCAGGCTCCAGCAGCACGTCTGCCCCACGCCATGGCTGGGGTGCAAGAGTGCTCCGTTTCCCTCTCACCTCTGCAGTCAGCCCCACAGAGGAATTCGATTTCAAATGCATTTGACATGAACCTAAAACTAGTAAAATGCTTTGAGATACTCTTGACTTTTTTGGTTTTAGTGCTAAAGAAGAGAAAAATATCTCATGGTTATGATTTGACACCATGATTTAATTTCAAGCTGTTAATCTCATATTTTTTCAATAAAAGACATACTGAAAGAATACTGAAAGAATGCCACAACCAGCTGCTATCACTTTTCTGTTGTTTCTGTATGTTACTATCCTGGTATAAATTTTATTTCTTTGGTTCTTGTAACACTGCACTTCATCAGGAGGAAAGCAGCATGACAATGCCTAATTCCTTTTCATGACACTGACATCTTGAAATTACTGTTTTTCTTCCTTCCAGGTTAACAAGAGAGGCTGGAAATCTATTTTAATGGCAGGTTTTTATTTTCCTGCAATTCATCTTTTTCATGCTGGCTGGGTAATTTAATTTGTTGTTGACCTAGTTTCAGTTACAAAAAATTAGACTATTCATTACCACAAAAGCTTCATCCTTTGAGACTTTTTAAAAAAATATATGCTAGCAATTATTTTATGTTACAATATTTTTCCTACTGAGTCCCTTGCTTCATATTAAAACAGTTTCTTTGTAGCAGCCTTGATGATGATTCTTTTTAACAGCGAGGTGTAATGACTGCCAGGAAGGGTGACACTGAAATTTAGTCATGGACCAGTATTTGAGCAGCATGGCACGTGCTGTGGCTGTCACGGACACCAGAGCTCCACTGCAGGGATGTCTGCCTCCAGCAACATGGAGGCAGAAGCAGCCACAGTAATTAAAGGTTTGAAACCCACATTGTGTAATTGGTTCTGCTGCACTGCGCAGAACGAGTGACCCTGGTAAAGCGTGGAAGGAGACAGGAAAGCAGGTTAAAAAGCAGGTTATCCGAGTGATTCTTGCCATCCCCTCTAGGTGATTGATTCTTCCTTGCTTGCTCTCACTTTGGCAGCCCTGGGCAGAGCAGTCAGTCCTCTCAAAGCTTTTTGGCAATTCGCCCCAGTCCTAACAGGTTTTGGGGAGGAGCTGGATCCAATTGACCTTGGACAAGAGGTTGCAGCTGTGAGTGTCATGGCTATGACTTTTTTTGGTTCCACCTAGAATGGGAATTTGTCCCAGTTCCACCAATGGATGACTCATTTCCGGACATGTAAGTCAACATAAATCTTTGGTGTCCATAAGGAAAGTGCAGTTGTTAGTAATTATAACTTCCAGTGGACTTAAGGTAAGTTCAGCTTTTTTTTTTTTTTTAACCTATGCTTTAGATTTGGATGCAGATCCAAGGTATTGCTGCTTGGCCAGGAGTTTGGTGGAATCTTGGCCAAATTCCCAAAGTGCCTTCAGCAGGTTTTTAAGGTGGCAGGATCCACAGAACAACATTCCTGGAGCTGCTCTGTGATTAAAGCTGAAGTCTGTAACAACATGCTCACTATTAATGTTTCTGCTGTTCTCCCTTCCAACTATGGATGTAGAAAGAGTCCATGGAGACCTTTGTGCCCTCCATACCCACCAGAGTCCTTTGCCCTTCTGTTCCCAGCTGCCACAGGGAATTATGTGGATTAGGAAGAGATGCAGCTGCATGGAATAGTGACACTAGCTCAGCCTGTGAAAAAGTAAAAGGGCCCAGGGGAATGGGAGGGAATAAAATGGAAAACATTACAGCCACAGTTTTTGGATTTGGATGAGACAGAAACTCCTCATGGGCCTTATTTGCAAGGTTTGTTTAGGGTATTCTCTATACAGTCTAGAATCCTTACCTGATGCTAGGTGATTACACAATATGTTAACTGAGATTTCAGACATTTTATGTAATCAGTGGTTTCTAGGAGACTGATAATCAGAGGTAAAGGCTTCCTCTGTGTGTTGTGTTTTTAAGCTTTTGTGTTGTAGCCCAGGTCCAACAGTGTTTTTGTAGTCTCAACTAATTAGTGTGTACTCTTACTAGAATCTGAATTTTTTAATTTAAAACTCTCATCCCTTGGGGCTATGGAGTGACAAATATTTTAAGAAGATTGAAGCCCTATAACTTAAACTATAACTTAAATATAAAAAACTTTAATTTCACTGGACTGTATTCAAATATTTCAGGGTCAATATTTATTGTCCATCACAGTGTACACAGATACTACTTGTCTATATCCCTAGACCAGTGTTAAATCAATCTCATATCCAGCAAAACAGATACTGCAAAAATTAAGAGATTAATTTTTTAACCTCTTAATTAACATCTAAATTAAGATGTTTTGCAACCAACTCTAACCCCACAGTCCTTGAAAGATCCTCCACCTGGAGGATGTGAGGAAGGCAGATGCCATGCATGAAGAAGGACTTCTCAGTTGTTTACACACAAGTAAATGTTCTTCCAATTTTTGATAGACATCTGTGCAGAATCAAAATGAGTTCTTGGTGGCATGTTGTCTCATCAAACTGAGGAGATCTCCTCTCCCTTCTCACCTGTCAGTGAAATGCAGGTAAGTGTGAGGTCATGAGGTCTGTGTTCTGCCTGCACATTCAGCACTTTCAGATGCACCAGAGATAACACAGAGGACATAAATTGGAAGAGAACACAAGTAGAGGATGGAGACAGAAGGAGCAAGCTCTGGGCACAGCTTGATGGCTTCCAAAAACTGGAAGGAAGGAAGGACAGAGGGAAATCTAGAGACAATCTTGTTCAAGAGGCCAGATACAACAGTGCCCCTCAATGTGTTTAGTCTAGTTGTGTGTACATCCCTAGTCTTACTTTTGGCAGAAATTATTATTTTCACTTTTATCCCTTCAACTCTTCTTCACGGTCCCTGCAAGAGAGAGAAAACAAGGAGTGTGTGGCCTGATGATCTGAGAGAAGAGATTATTGAGAATTCCCACAAAAAGAAAATTAGTCACAGTCTCTGGGAATGCTGATAAGCAGAAACCTCAAAGCCAAACAAGCATCCAGATTTTTATTTGGAAACAAATGTTGACCTCTGTTCAGCAAGCACTTTGCAGGCTGCTGCTTCAAAAATAGAACCTTTTACCCACTTTTTACCCTTCTTTGGGTTTTTCCCATCCCTCCTCGCCTACATGAAATGGATCCCCCCCCTCCCTGCGCTCCTGGCGCTGGAGGCGGGAGCAGAGCGGGCGGTGCCACCTGCTGGTCCCGGCGGGATCCTCTCGGCTCCTGCCTCCCCCGCCTCTGCACAGAACCGTGGAGTATCCCGAACTGGAAGGCGCCCAAAAGGGCCATCGAGTCCAGCTCCTGGCCCTGCACAGGACACCCCAAGAGTCACACCATGTGCCTGAGAGCACTGTCCCAACACTTCTTGAGCTCTGCCAGGCTGTGCTGCGACCACTTCCTTGGTGAGCCTCTTCCAGTGCCCAGGCACCCTCTGGGTGAAGAACCTTTTCCTTATACACAACCTAAACCTGCCCCAGCACAACTCCAGGCCATTCCCTCGGGTCCTGCCACTGGGCACCACAGAGCAGAGATCAGTGCCTGCCCCTCCTCTTCCTCTCACAAGGAAGGTGTAACTGCAGTGAGGTCTGCCCTCATCCTCCTGGCTGATCAGACCAAGAAACCTCAGCCACTCCTCACCTGGCTTCCCCTCTGGGCCCATCATCATCCTCACAGCCCTCTTTTAGATGCTCTCTAACAACTTTATATCTTATATACCAGCACCCAGAACACAGTACTTTAGTATCCATAGCCTGTTGTTATTCTTAGGCTAAAATGTCCTCGTTTCAGTTTCAACTGATGCATCTTATTATTTATTCCTCTAAAGAAGATTAGTAATTAAAAAATTAATAAATAAATTTCCAGGGTGTTGTGTAAAAAAATTACAGAGTAAGCAGGACAACCAGAGCTCTTAGTATTTATCACTGGTATAGAATCATTATAGGACACGAGAAAGCGTTCATTAGAAATTACCTTTCCTCTGCAGAGGCAGGTATGGCTGTTAAGCACATAATGAAATATAAGAGCACTCTGTCTCCAGGCCCATTAATGAGCCTTTGCTGGTGCTACATCAGCACTTGCTTTGTTTTAGTGATGTGCTGCTTTTTAACAAGGCCTTGGCATGCTGCCATGAACTCGGTTTTATGTCTCTTTGGTGTTTTCATAGCCGCAGGCCAGATGGTTTCAGCATTATATTCTTCCTCTAATATGAAAGCTGATCATGGTGCTCCAAATTACCTTCATTCCACATGCTATATATTTTGCAGTGTATCACTGGGCATTCAGCCTTAGTCATTTCAGCTTAAACTAAACCTAGGAAATTTTGCATTTTGCAATTAGGCAGCAGGTAGAGCTGGTGACCAAGCACAGCTGTCAATGGGGCTCTTACTCTCTTGGGAAGCCTCAGCTGCCTCTGGATTTGTAGGACAGGGTAGAGCAATTGCTTTGAAAAATTCCATTTCAATGTTGAGTGTGTGATTAAATGGTGAGCTAGCCTGGAAGTGTGTGGAGACAGTGCAGTGGTTTCTACTACCACAGCATTGAGGTGTTTCCCCTTCTTCTAATATCTTTTGCAAAAAGAAGCAAACAAAACTCCTTTTGGTGAGCCTGTGATGAGCCTGATGTGATGGGCAGGGAAATGCCTGGTAATGCCAAATGCAAAGCTCCAGTTCTTCATCCTCTTCCTCACTTGGGCAAATTAACTTTACAGCTTTCACTCATCCTGGTGGGACAGCACTTCTCATTCTGCTCTGATTAACTTCATGGCTGCTCTCTTGCCCAGTCCTGAATGTGTGTCTGGATTTGAGAACTCCAGAAATGAGCTCTCGGTGAGGCAGGGCACTGTGAAGACAGGAACTATGAGGGAACTACTTCTCTGCTGCACCCAGAAGAGGGTAGGGCTGTAAAAGGTGGTTAGTGTCACATATCTAGGAGACAAGAATTTTTTGGTGAAACAGGAACTTTGAAAAAGGAAGAATATACATAACAGTAGCTAATTTGTAGTTGTGGCTGAATGATGCAGCTAAATGCAGTCTCATGAACGTAGCAAAAATGATAACAAGACAGAGAATATCAGCAGCTGGGAACAGCATTGCTGGTGCCCAGTTTGCTGTAGCAACCAGTAGTGACTAGACAAGAGTGTATAACCAGGACAAGGGCTTCCATATTCCTCTGTAGCTTAAGCTCATTGCATACAAAAAGGTCCCTTCCATTCCTCATTCCAGGAGGAAATAATTAAACTGGCAGATAGGAAAATGACATTAGAAAAAAAAAAAAAAACAAAACCAAACAAACATGTCTCAAGTTGCATGCTCCATGAGATTTTGTTTTCTATTTTTTGGGGGGGTGTTGTGTTTGTTTTTTTAATTACTGTAAAATTTGAACAAATTCAAATATTTTCCAAACTTTGCAAATGGGATGTTATTGTGGGAGGATGCCAAATCCTGGGGGGTTTTAATGAATTGCAAAATCTCCTCTTTAGGCTTATATTAGTGGCCATGTCTTAGATTTCATATGTCATGAAGAAGGTTGAGCAGTCTGAATTTTAAAAAATTTAGTGATGCACCCATTTGCTTATTCCATAAGCTATCAAGTGAAGTGAAGTGATTTTTATGCCAGCCTTATTTCTGACAGCTGTTTTGCATTCATTCTGGCAAAACCCTCTACCACACTCCTTTCCACGTTTTAGAAAATATTTCCCTTACCTATATTAGGAATTTATACAACCCTGCTGATTTTGTTTTGCAAGTGGTTTGGGAACAGTTTCATTTCAATCTGTCTCTATCACCACTAAAACTGCATTTGGTCTTTTGAGCTTTTCTAGAAACCTCTGAAAAGAAGAACTTAGCTTTGTGAAGCAGAAGTGGTGTGAGCTGTTACCATACAGGTACAAAGATCCTTTGCCTGTTTATTTATTTTGAAAGTATTTGTGTCTGAATTTAGCCTTTCAATCAATAGGCATTCGGCAGCCAGTAGCTGTCCCTGAGCATAGAAAACCAACACATCTCACTAGAGGGAGCCCAGACACAATTTCTGGGCTTAGCAAGGAGCTATTACACCTCACCCTGTTACTTGCCGTGTGTTTTGTTGGTAAATCTCCCCAGCTGATTAATTTACAGTCCCTGTGTGGGCAGGTACATAGCCTGCGTTATGAAAAGTACACTGAGATTTCAATTGCAGATAATTTGCAAATCAATACTGAACTGGGCAGGGAAATCTCAAATTTTGTTTGTTAGCACTGGTAATTATTACCAGAATACCTTTTTGGAAAGCATAAAAATGGGTCAGAAGAGTTTTGTTTCACTTCCTGCCTGCTTATTCCCTGCTAGTTCTTTCCTTCCCCTTCACTAGAGCCTGAGATCCGAGTACTGGCACCTTCAGCTGCACGTCCTGCTCCTGCAAACCAGGGCACCTGCCCCAGCCACCCTCCTGGCACAGCAACACCCCTCAGCCAAGCCCAGCCTTTGGCCTCTGCCCCCAGCCTAGCCCCCTCACCCACCCACAGCACACCAGGTGTCACCAATGTGCTTTATCTCGGTTTGCCCTTATCTCTCCTTGCCCCACTGCTGTGAGCTGCAAGTGCAGGTTGGGCACCACTTGGAGGCGAGGAGCAGTCGGCTGCACTCTGTACAGCAGCAAGGTTCTGTTGGCTCACTGTAGCTGCTGTTGGGAAAGTGTTTATCTGCTGTCCCAGAAGTGATTAAGGAGTAAAGAGCTTTAACAATGTGGTCAGGTATTATCTGCCATCAGGCTGTCCTGCCCATGTCACGCAGTTGCTGCTCACGTGGAGGCTCTTGTTCAGGCAAGAGTCGGCACACGCAGACTTGGGATCTGCTGCTATGCCACAGTAGCTGGATTTTTATTTTAAAAACACCTGTAAAAAAGTTTGTCTGGCACACTTTGGGAGCCTTTTTTTGCTGGGGAAGACTAAAATACTAATGTGAGTTGGAAAAATCATCCAAAACACGTAGGACAGTCTTAGGCACTCTGCTAGAGGGGAGGTGCAACAGGAGGAGGTCGGAGAAGATCAGACAGCGGACTTTTGCCCTTATCACCCCACACATAGTTCAGGTTGTAGTGAAAATGGTTAATAAGGTCAATTCCTTATTTCATATGAGTTGAGCCAGCTTCAGTAGATGACAAATAAGAAATTATTATTCAAGTAAATTATTAAATAACTGGTTCTCACCTTGGTCAAACACCTTGATGATAACCCAGAAATTCACAAAAGTGGGAGGGAATTTTCTCTCCATTGGTAGGTGAGACTCTGTCCTGGCACAAACCAGTGCAGGGCTCTACAGAGGCCTTGCAGAGTTACCTGGTATGTTGCAGGTCTCTCAAGAACATGGTAAAAAAGTGCTGCACTGCAGATATTCCTCACTTTGTAGGACCATTTAGTTCTTTGGGATTTCTCAAATTTCAGTTACTGGCCCTTCATGCTGCTGAGCAGCCAGTTTTATGAAACAAGGGGAATTTGCTGTCTCTGCATTACATTCTGTGGTTTTGTTCTTTCCATCCTCACAGTAAATGCTCCATGCACTGTCTGCTCAGTTTAGAACTAAACTCAGTAGTGAGGCAAGGCAGTGGTCTGAAAGTTACACTTCTGCTTTCTGCAGAATGAACAAAATTAAATAGTTGGTTAATCTTGTGGCAATTCTCAGAAAACCTCCTTGAAGAGATGCATTTGTGAGCAGAAGATTTTGAAAAATGTCCCCCATTCCAACACTAGAGACAACAGGGATCTTTGCTATGTGGAGATGGAAGACACCTTGCCTTTGTCAATGCTACAGATAGATCTAAATTCAATTGCAGCTGTGCTGTGCCAAGGTCAGCTAGCCAAGGGGCTGTTGAATAGTAACTACATGGCAGACACAGAGGGATCAGCTTGGAAGGGTTGCTCATCCCCCTGATTTCAGCACAGGAATACCTTGTCAGGGTACAGTGGCTGAGAGCACCATTTGAAACTGCTCTCACCCCCAAAACTCTGCAGAAATTCTGCTGCACAAAATATCCACACAGAACAAAGAAACCTGCACAAAACTGAATGGGGTGCTCTTTTCTTCCACTTTCTTTCACAGGAACGGGAGGGGAAAAAAGAAAGCTCCACCACTGCACCATTTCTTCTCACCTTATCAGGAACTCCCTGCCCTTCAATCTCTGATAATTCCTGAGGATGTAGCATGGTGATGATGCAAGATCTGGCCCCTTACTCCCCTCTGGCTTCTTCATGATCTCAGGGACACTCCTTAGGCCTCAGCCTCGATTATTGTTGGCTCATGGGCAGTCACCTCTCCCTGAGCTTATCAGAAAAATTGTCTTCTCCCAGGAACTTCTGTTGCCTAACTAGTTCCTGTTTTCTAACAAATAACCTTGAAAACTTATTTTTGTCTTAGTAACAGCCTAAGTGGAATAATATTAGACTTCTCAAATAAAATTCCAGTAACTACTGGCCTGGACTGTGGCCACAGTGGAAATTTACTGATGACCTGAGTCAATCATCTTCAACCCTGTAAAGAGTGTGAGACCTGCTGGGATCCCCTGGGCTGCAGCACATTTCCCTCTGAGTGGGACACCTCTGGAGCTCAGCAACTCAGAGGACAATGATGACAGAGCCTGGGCTGATACCTTGCTCTCCTCAAGGCTCAGCTGCTGAGAGATGCAGAGGCATCTGCTGTGAGTACTTCACTGAACTCCTGGGGAATTTTTCACAGGTACATCCTGAATCTTTCTTTGTACATCTGTATCTGTGTGTGCACATGTGAATTGATTGGCATGTGGTACAGCAAACATACTACGAGTGCTCCTGTCCCACATTCATAGTTAGATTAGACTTGTAATTAAGTTATTGTTCACTTACAGCAAACCCTATTGGATCATTTTGTAAATGTTAAATTAGTCAATGATTAGGTTGTGCTACATTCCTTGGATATAAACCATTGGTTAAACACCTTGATGTTTAACCAATGGTTTATATCCAAGGAATAAAAAACCAAGTCTGACACTAAGTTTGGCAAAGGGGGTCTGCTCTGAACCTCTTGCAACAACAAAAGGGGCTCCTTTGTTCTTTGGCACCCTTGCCCTTCTCCAGCTTTACACTTTTGGATCCCCAGTCTACAAATAAATCATTCTAGATTGGTTCTAATATGATCTTCCTTTGTGTGCTTTATCTGAGTAACAGTGGTAGAGTGAATCTTGCCATCAAACTTCATTGTGTTTTGTGAATTTATATGTCTTATAACACAGTTACAAGACAGATATTTATCTTGCTTTTGCCAACACCTTTGCCAGTAATTCCACAAGCAGCCCAGACCACTCATTTGCAGCAAACTTTAGAGAGCGAGGGTGGCTTCCAAGGAAGTTATGATGGCATAAAGGTTGTAAAACTCTTATAGGAACAGAAGAAATATCTATGTGCTCTGCTTGCAGAATGAGAGAGGGAGATTTGCACTGAGATGCTGTAGTTTCTGGGATGAAGATCAGAGTTTTATGGAGGACCATCCTTCCTAACCCTTAACCAAACAGGTGCTGTGGATAGCTGGGCTCCCATGAGAGCAGTTCAAGACAGTACTGACAAAAAAGAAGTCTTTAAAAAGATGAAATATATTACCACTGCAAAGATAGCTACAAGGCTTCTGCGAGCAGCTATATGTGAACAGTGGTTCAGCTGTGATTTGTAAATGCAACAAAAAATGAGTAGCTATGTTTTTGCCAATGTGTAAGCCAATCTGATAGTCCTTCTTTGTCTGTGAACAGACAGTATTTAAGCTGAGAGAAGAAAAGTACTTGTGGATACCCTGCATGAGCACTGACAGATCATTCAAATGCACTGAACAGAAGCACCTGGGTGTGGGACCAGGCACTGAACTGGCCCCCAAGGGGTTCTGTAGGCAGCAAAAGTCAGTAGAGAATAGCATCAAAGAACTGAATGCTTTTGCCTGTGAGGAGTTTCAGCTAATAAGAGCATATGGATATTTTCCCTTTATAATGATCTTGCTTAAGTAAAAGGCAAGGAGTATTTAAAGGACTATTAGACTCTGGTTTTATATTCACAACATACTTAAGGGAAAGGTGGCTAGAGAATTTTACAATTCAGTCTAACACTGAAGACTGCAGACAGAAAAGAACAGAGGATCTATCCAGCCATCCACTTCCCCTTGTTGCAGCATAAGGCTTCCTGACAGCTAACATTCTGTTGTTTTGTCACAAAATTACACAGTCAGTTTCAGATGTCCTGTCCATTGGCACCTGGCAAACCACAGGACTTGTTCTCCTATCGACACCTCCCTTGCTGTGAAGAATGGGTTGTGCTGGTCACCCTGTTAGCCACGTTTGCTCAGGTGGCACCTCTTCTTGTGCTCCAACTCCTTCACCTTCCATCCCTAAAAATTACATCCTCAGACACTTCCAAAGTGTTATCATGCCTCTGTAACTATTTTTAGCTTGATAATATATACCTTGAACTTGGGATTTTTTTTCCTGGAAGATGTCTCCATTCCTGTTCCTGGAAAATTCATTATTTCCTGGGTGATTTTCATGCAACTGTCTTAAATTTGTAACAAAGTGGCTGAACTGGAATGCAGTGTTTTAAATGACAGTTTCAAATGAAGACAGGTTTTTATTTCTTTCTATGCAATCTGATGCGCAACACTGCTAATGTCTCCCACATTTATCATCCTCTGGGCAAAACATTTATCCTTGTTTCTTTTAGCATAGCTGCATTCCAGGTTTTAACTTCTCTAGTAGAAATTAGCTTGCATTTTCTGGATATTTCCACTTTTAAATTCTTACCAGCCTTTAAATTATTTTTTCTGCAGCTATCAAAGAAAGTTTCAAATCTTTAATTATTGTCAACAAAATTAATATTGAGCTGTGGGATACTGCAGAGCCCTCAGCAAGAGAATCTGACATTTAACTTCTAAAGTCCTAATTTACTGGGTACCCACTTTTATTGTAGAGCATTCTAACTCAGCACTGGTTATTACTTAGTGTCACCAGAGAAAATGTGCTCTTCCCCTACATTGTCTTGTTTGGTCTCCCTTAACTGACAAAACTACACATTTATCAGTCTTTTCATACCTGTGTTGCAAGTTCAGTGTGAGAAGTGGTAACTGCAGTAAATACAGAAGGAAGAGCCTGAACTCCAGTGAAAATCAAAAGCTTTGACCTTGGCTGTACTTCTGTGTGTCAATGGTGCCTTTATTTCCTTTCCTCAAGAGATTGTTTAGGGCTGTGTATTCCAGGTGGGGATTGGCTTCTTCTCCCAGGGAACAAGCGACAGGATGAAAGGAAATGGCTTCAAGTTGCACAAGGGGAGGTTTTACCCTGTATATTGGAAAAATGGCCCAAGCATTGGAACAGGCTACAGGGGCAAGTGGTGCAGTCACCATGCCTGGAGATATTTTAAAAAGTGTAGGTGTTGTGCTTAGAGACATGGCTTAGTGATGGACTTGGAAATGTTACGCTTGCATTTGGACTCAGTGGACTTAAAGTCTTCTCCAACCTAAATTATTTTATGATTCAAGATTGGGATTATTTTTTTTTAAAGTTAGATGACATTTTAATTTAAAAATAAAATTGAAGTAAAATAAATAACGTGTTAGTGAACTATGTGGCAAGCCTGTTGGCTTGTCAGTAGTTTTTTGTTTGAGCTCCTCTTTTTTGTCCCAGTCTAGATGGTTCTGTTTATTACAAATTTTAAGTTCTGTGTGGGTTGGCATTTTGGAGCCAATTCCTCTTGATTATAAAGTAATAATCTGTAGAAATTAAGGATAAGATGGCACTGAAAACTGTGGGCTTTGTTCCAGAAACTCTTGTTCTCACATTCTTAAATAGTGAGTAACTGTAGCAACTGTAGCAGGTACAGAGATGCCTGCCTTTTTGCTTTTGCTTTTTCTAAATCCCTTTTATACTCACTCACATTACTCTTCATTCCCTGCAGTGATTTATCCATGCATTGTTAATCAGCCTTATTTCCCAACACCTCTGCCTACTCTTATGTTCCATAGTAACTTTTGCAATTATGCAAGTCAACTATCTTATTTCATCCTTGGAGGTTCATGATAATTGTGTTTTATAAAATTGCCTTCACACAGCATTGTGTAAATGACATAGTATTGTGCTCTTTCTGCTACCTTGGTTGTATTTTAATTTAAAACAGCAGTAATAGAACATCTGCATTTCCACTTCAGTAAACAAAAAGTGACCTAAAGTTATAAATGAGTATAAAAACCTTTTCCACAAATATTGGTGTCCAAGAAATATATGAATATTGATATAAAGGAGTTTATTGGAACAACTGTTCCATGAAATGAAGGGGCATATGAGTGCTTTTAAAAATGCTTGCACAGATTCCTCAGATCCTATCAGGTGCTCCAGATGGAACAGGCAAAAGGAGGCAAGCCCATTTAATTCCAGGAATTTGAAAAGATACAGCAAAGCACACACAGGAGTGTTATGTGTTTTACTTGCATGCTTTTCTATCACAAAGAAACCAGCAGGGACCTATAGTAGATAAAGTTGTTTTAGACTGAATCTAAAGGAGGCTGTATCTAAAGTCTAGCTAAAGGAGGCTTTAAAGTACTGAAATCCTGAAGTATCTGTATGCAGATACATGTGGAAAAAACCCTACCTTTAAATCTGAGAAACAAAATTTTGAAAAGAAACAGCAGTGTCTTTTTATTTGGTGAGTTTCTGAAGCTGATTCAGGTTGGAACCTCCTTTGCAGAACTACACTTGGCAGCAGATCTGGCATTTCTTGTCTTCCTATTGGACAAGGAAAAACTGTAAATCATCCCACTGCTTTCCCACAGAGTATTTTTTGCAATCCTGCATTGTCGATACTAACTACAGAGATGGGTTAACCTTTGTCTTTAGTCAAGTCTGCTGTAAGTCTCCCACTTAAAGTCAGAGCCTTGACATCACCTTGATGTTTGCTATTATGAAACCTACCCACCTACTTGTTAGTTCAAAGGCAGGAATGGAAACTGGCTTAGAGACTTTGAATTTTGTTCTCTTTGTATGCAGAGAGCTGGAGAAAAACTGCATACAGAATTCTTCAACTTGTCAGCTCTCCCAAGAAAAAAATACTTGAAGCTACCATTGTGATATTTAATGCAAACAAAAAGGAAAAAAAACAACCTAGGTTTGCCACACGTTTGATAGCCCTCTGCTTATTTCTTGTCCTTCTGTAATTCTTAAACCCTGATTTCTCTCTTGTGTAAGCTGCAATTTACATGAATTATCTTGCTCCAGCGGTGTGTTTTAAAGAAACACAGCTGACATTGAAAGAGCAGGTGAAATCTCGAGAGTTGTGGATTGATAAACAGGGTAGGTCTGCCCAATTTGGTGTAATGTTCCAGTCATCAAGAGGAGACAGGGCACTCAGCACTGCATGCAAGCTTGTGCTTGCCGAGCCTCTGCCTAACTCCACAATGAAGGTCTTATCAAATACATATGGTCCAAGGAGGCTTGTGCAGCCCTGATTCTTAAAAAATGGTTGAGGCAGAATCATAGGTTTATAAATTGCCTTGTTTTCTGGGAGGTAACATGGAGAGGGAGAGTGAGCAAGAGAGAGAAACATGTGAAGCAAAGGGATAAAGAAAGCAGGCTGAGGATCCCAGCCAGCCCTGCAAGCTATGTCAGGATACCTCTGCAAATCTGCAGACTTATTACAGCCTCCTGTCACTGAATAACTTTAGAAGTCTGGAAAAAAAATTTTTTGTTTACTTCAAATTAGGGGGAAAATATCTAATGTTTATTGTTGTAATGTTTTTTCAAAACTTTTGCAAGACAAGAAAGAGAATGGAAGACCAAAATCAGTGGCCTTAAAGAAGACTTTGATCTGACAATTGATGGCAGAAGAGAAAAATTGAGCGTAAGAGCAAAGTAGCTCAGAGGAGTTCCACAGTATTGTGAGTACAGATGGAAATTATCCTGGTGTGTAGGAAGGAGAAGAAGGTAGTAGAGACAGCCCAACTGATGATGTTCAGTGACCTCATACACAAAAACTGGTTTTGCAGGGTTGCTCTGTAAATCAGATCAAGATCAACAAAATTATCTGAATTAAAAAGGAGCACAAAAAAGTCTTTGTCCTTCCCTCCCCCACTCTTTGTTTTTTGTTAGACTGAGTTGTTTCACTGACACAGCTGATGGTGTATGCCTACAAACAACTGCTTCAGCACTACTCAAGGAGTTGATACTGATGCTTGGAGGAGAGGAGCTGCTGCCTTGGAGATTAGATGTTCAGCATATATTCAGAAAGGTCATTACTCTTCAGTAGAAATCTGAGATGGGAAAAGACTGGCTAGGCAACAATAATTTGAAAAAGTCTCTGAGGTGGAACAGATCATGACCTGCAGCTGCAGCAACAATGTAACACTTGAAAAAGAAAAAAAGAAGGCAAGGGTTTGAGTCATGTAGAAACAGATGCAAATTCCATCATGTCACATAACCTTCTCAATCAGTTTCACACTGACAGGACGGCCAATGTGGGGTCTAGTATTGGACATTATGTTACCAAAACAATGTAAACCTGCTGAAGATAGTTCAGAAGAGAACAGGAGAAATATATGTTCAAAGTGGCCTATAAGGAAAAAAAATCAAAGGAATCTTTTTAATAAAGACTAAGAAGATGCATGGCAGCTTCCATGCATGCAGCATCTTTTTATATACTCCTCAGGGATTAAATCTTTTGCCAATGTCCTCAAGAAATAGGAGAAATAGTATGGGGCTAAAACTACAAGATCTGAAGATCTAGCTTCTTGTCTCCATCCATATTTATAACACATGCAGGAGGAGACTGCCTGAGGAATGGTATGAAAGCGTCTATCACAGGAGGATTTTAAACAGGTTAGACAGGCTTCTGTTGGGAACAATTAAATATGGTAGGTGCTCCCTGGGAAAATGGGCCAGTGAGCAGGATTCACGAGGCTGCTTCCCTTTGCGTGACTTGCTGCAAGCTTCCGGAATTCAGGTGAGCAGCCTGGCCGTGAAAACACAGAAAACGTGGCCTCACCACTCTGTACAGTCATGGATGCTCCATCCTGGAGTTCGTCTGCAGGGCCACCAGTTCTCCCTGCTGCAACAGGAACTTGACATGTTGTGTGGTTCTGCTTCTATTGTTGAGCATAACATAAACATTTGCTGCAGTTGTGGGGGAACAGTGTTTTGTTTTACTTCCAGGTCATTAAATTTCACTTTTTTATTAGTAACCGTCTTCCGACCATCTGTACTACCTGTGCTGAACTCCCCACAGAGCAATGCTCATCATGAGAGAGGATGTCTGCTTTGGGACCAAACAATGGTGACCCAGAGGAGGAGTAACAAGTTGATCAGAGGGATGGAGCACCTCTCCTATGAGGAAAGGCTGAGAGGATTGGGTTCAGCCTGGAAAAGTGAAGACTTCAGCATGACCCAATTGCAGCCTGAGGCAAGGCTATTCACAAGGCCCTGTAGCGACGGGGAAAGAGGAAATGGGTGCAAATGGAAAGAGAGTAGGTTTAGATTAGGTATTAGGGGAAAACTCTTTACTGTAAGAGTCGAGGCTCCGGAACAGGCTGCTCAGAGAGGTTGTGGATGCCACATCCCTGAAAGGGTTCAAGGCCAGGTTGGATGAGGCTTTGAGCAACCTGGTCGAGTAAAAAGTGTCCTTGCCCATGGCAGGGGGGTTGAATCGAGTTGATCTTTAAGTCCCTTTCAACCCAAACCATTTTATGACTCTGTAGGGCCTCTCCCTATAAACGTCGCTTACGCCGCTTGGCTCCAGGCCCCCTCGGCTGCACCCGGGCACACTTCTACTCTCCTGTTCCGTTAAACGCCCCGGGAGCCTGCGGCGCTGCCCTCACCACCCAAGCCGAGCAAAGGCCGCGCTCGGGCCGGGCGGGCACCGGCGCAGCCCGAGGGGGCGCGGGGCGGGCCGGGCCCGGCGGGGCGGGGCGGAGCGGGACCGTCATGCCAGCGCTGCCCGGCGCCGCCGCCAGTACGAAGGCTGCTCGCCCCATGGCGGCCCGCGGTAGCACCATGGCGGCCGGGCGCGTCTACGACATCGTAGTGTTCGGCGCTTCGGGCTTCACCGGCCAGTTCGTGGTGGAGGAGGTGGCGCGGGCAGCGGCGGCGACGGCCTGCGGCGAGGGGCAGCTGTGCAGCGGCCGCCTGCGCTGGGCCGTGGCCGGGCGGAGCCGCGAGAAGCTGCGGGCGGTGCTGGATCGGGCGGCCGAGCGGCTGGGTACGGGCCGCGGCCGGGGCGGGGGCGCGGCGCCGCTGCCCGGGGAGGTCCGGCGGGTCGGGTGTGCGGGCGAGGGCTGAGGGGCGAAGCGGGGCGAGCCCCGGCGCTGCGGCGGGAGGAGGGGGCTCGTCCCGGGCGGAGCGGTGTCGGTGACCGCGGTCTCCGGTGCGCAGGGAAGGCGGCGCCCGGGGAGGAGGTCGGCGTGCTGCTCTGCGATGTGGGCGACGCGGGCTCGCTGGCCGCCATGGCGAAGCAGACCCGGGTGGTGCTGAACTGCGTGGGCCCGGTGAGTGCGGGATGCGGGCGGGGCGGTGCCCCCGCGGCCAGTCCGCCCCCGGCTGCGGGCGGCCGGGCTGCCTGCGCCGCACCGGGGCACCGAGAGCTGCCGCGGCCGCGCAGGGACAGCGCAGCTGGTGGAACTCGGCCCCGGAGTTCCCAGTACAGCTGTGCACTGCAGTGGCCGAAGGGTTTCCCACGGCTGTCGCAGTGGTGCGGTTCACGGATAGGTGTCCGCAGTGAAGTAGAGCGGAGGTGGTGTTCAGTCTCGCAGGCAGCCTAAGATACTGATGGTGAAGTTTGGCGCAACGTTTTGGGTCGGGCCAAAATGTCAGTGGTGCTAGGGTTAAGCACGGAGCTGGAAATGGGACCCACAGGCTCGCTGCCAGAACTGCTTGGCCCTTTTAAAACTTAGAGTGGCAGCATTTCCAGTGCATTCAGAGATCATCAAAGTGTGTGAGGTGGAAGTTGGGTCATGGTCGTGTCTTTGAAATTCAGTGTTTAAGTAGAGAATATGCTGATAATAAGAGTGCAGAAAGCGTAAAGTGAAATTAGTGGTAGTATTCAATTGGTCTTGGTGATCTGATTTCATGAGAGATGGTGCAGTAGTCTGCAGCAAGCTCCATTGGCAGCAGTGAAGTTTGTTTTCTTCTCCCCATGCTCCCAGGAAACAGAAGTGCTCTTGCATTTTAGTCCCACTTAGAAAAATCGATAGCCACCAGGTTTGCTTTTATTGCAGAGATACACTTTAGATAAAGCACACTGGGTGAGTTGTGGTGTGTGGGTTTTCGTTTGTTACATCTGGTGTTCTTTCCTTCTATAGTATAGATTCTTTGGAGAACCTGTGGTAGAAGCTTGTGTTGAAAATGGTGCAAGCTGCATTGACATTAGTGGGGAACCCCAGGTACGTGATGGTAAAAAAATCATTACTTTACATCAAGGCTCTGAAAAAGGAGTGTTTGTTTAGTTTTTTTCATGTTTCTGCTTATGTTTCTGAACATGAAGACAAATTCTGCCTCCTGATCTACAATTTCAAGATGCAGTAATTATTTTAAAGGACACTATACTTGGTTGTATTGTTTTCTTGCTTTTAAGACAGCCTCTTTGGGTCTCTGTGGAAGTCCTGAATCGCTGAATATGCTTCAAGCCTCTGTTATGATACTAGATAGGAATTTTGTACTTTTCTTTTCACTGCTGTGAAACTTTCATTCTACTGACCAGGAATCATATGTATCTGTCAAAGATACTCGAAGCCTATGATATGTGACAGTGAAGGGCTGATGGCTGATACTGGGTATGGCCAAGAATGAATTTCAGCTTAAAATATTTGTTCTGGCTGTGTTTCAGTTTCTGGAAGGAATGTACCTGAAATACAATGAGAGAGCTGCAGAAAAGGGAGTATATGTCATTGGAAGCTGTGGCTTTGACTCCATACCGGCAGATATGGGAGTACTGTACACCAGAGACAAGCTGAAAGGTGACTAGAATATTTTTATGATGGAAAAAGAATGCAGATTATGCTCTCATCTGGTTTCCTAAAGCAGCAGTGGTCCTGTGGAAACTCTTTCAGAGTCTCTTTCTGCCTGCCTTTACCAGGTGACCGATTTCAACCAAATGTGGTAGAGAGAAATTGAGTGTCCCATTGGATGAGTCATTGCATAGGGGAGGAGTTATGGTCCCGTTGCTTGCCGAGAGGACCCTGTGATGAGCCCAGTTGTTCAGAGCAGGCTGCTAACAACACTGAGCTTGTGGGTTCCATCCCCACAAGGGCATTCACTGGATGGTGTTCATGGTTCCCCTCCAGCTCGGAATATTCTGTGAATCTGAGAGGATAGAATGTTCAGCTGTGAGCAGCAGGCTGCTCAGCCAATGTGTGGATGTCCCTAGGCAGCCTCCGCACAATTGCCACTTGTGCAGTGAGAATCTTGTAGGGAAGACACAGTGGGAAGGGGTCCACAGACTGGGAGTAATCAGGTTTCCCAAGTTTCCTTTTTCAACTGCAAGCTCTGAGAAGCTGTTTTGTGAGTATAAGTAGCAGTGCCTTTTATAGCAGCTAGAGGGTAACTGAAAGAGAAATGCATTTAAGAAAATATGTGAGAGGGTTTTATTCTATGGAAATACTACTTGATCCTGATCCCAGATGAGGATACTCTGTTCATCAGGTCTGACTTTCAGTTGGGAGGGCCCATAAGAGTATCCAAATGTTTTGCTTTTATGGGCTATTAAAAAGGCTGCTAAATGGGATTGATTTACATTGGAGTCAGCATTCAGTTGAAGAAACCTCAATTCAGATCTGACTGGAGAAGAAACAAGGTATGGAAATGAGTATCTGGATGTTCATGAGATTGTAATTTGATGTTTGATACCTGTTTTGAATAGATGTCTTTTAACTCTTCCTATTTTGACTTTATGGCATTACCTCAGTCTATCCAGTTGCTTGCTATATTGAAATATATCCATACAAATACAGTTTTCCAATCTCAGAAGGAACTAAGCAAAGCAAAACAAATCAGAATTTGGAGGCATTGTGTTGTTCTGCTGTTCATCAAACTAAGCATTCTTTGCAGAACACTATTTTAAACTATGCTAAAATTAAATATTTTCTGTGTTTTGGTTTTTTGGGGGGTTGTGGGTTGTTTTGGTGGTGTGTTTTTTGTAGTTTGGGTGTAACAAAATTTTTAAGTTCATGTTTGCTGTCACTGCCTACATCATCTTTTATTTTGAAACTTGGAGGAAAACTGAATGTGGCTCTCAATATTACTTTCTTTTTTTCAACGATTTTTTTACATTATCTCATTCATTAGATAAATGAAAAAAAATGAATAGAAGTAATACTACTGACCTGTATTGAAGTAATTTACACAAGAAAAGTAATAATTGCTAACTCAAATAGCTGTGCATCTTAATGTTACATTACTTTGCTTTGAGATAAAGATGTAACTGCTGATAATGTCAGTGGCCTGCTGTTTTGAGTCTACCAAAGCATTCTCTGGCTTTGCAGACTAATGACTGCATGTGCCAATATGCAATATTGAAAATATGTAATATTTTCCCCTCCCTTACAGGTACCTTAACTGCTGTTGAGAGTTTCCTGTCGGTGAAATCTGGGCCTGAGGTTAGTTGGTTTCTTCTTTCCTGAAACTCAGGAGTATTTGCGATAACATCACCACAGCCCATCAGAATAAATGTTGCTACATTAAGTCAGACCAAGGAGCAAGCTGGCAGGTCTCTGATGACAAGTCTAAGAACTTTATTCTTTAGGAGCTACTAAAAGTATCCTAAGCAAACACCCTTGTGTAAGGTCTGTTTGCAGAGCTGTCTACCTACACTTTGCTCTGGCAACCTGCTCCAAGAACTATTCTGCTTTTGCAGACATGTGGGAAGGATTCTTACACAAGGGAAACTGTAACAGGTCCAGAGTGTATTGCCAGTAATCCTAGTGTTAGGCTGTTTGGGGTTTTTGTTTGTTCGGGGGGGGGGGGGGGGGAAGGTTGTTTCAATGTACTTTAATGCATGTAATGATAATACCTGTGGATAGTAATTGTAATTATGTGTAATATATGTAATAATTCTAATGATGTTGTTAAAACAATGCAACAATGATCCAAGTCAGTCTTGATGCTAACAACCAAACACTACTGCTCCTGGCATGAGTATCCATCTTGCCTTACAAACCATTTGTGTTCTTGAAAAACATCTGGAGGAGTGGAGGGAGGCCCATGGAATGGGAAAGTAGTATCTGTTAAGCAGCAGGGGATAGCAGTTCATGGGAATGTATAAATCTATATGTCGGATATGAGGATGTATATTTAAATATATAGCATAATTTCAAAGTGTTGGTAAGAAGGGATTTCAGTAATGAGAATAAACTACACTGAGGTGTAGTTATGAAGAGATACAGATATGTATGAAATTCTGTGGTATGTGGTCCTGAGTATGTTGCAGATCATGTGGAAAGAGGGGTGGAGATTGTGTTGTGTCTGGCTGATGTGGAGTTCATTTCCCCACAGCAGCCCTCACAGTGCTGAGCTCTGTGTGGCAGCTGCAGAGGTGTCAGTAACACAGCAGCGTTGTGGCCACTGCTGAGCAGTGCTGGCACAGCACTCCGGCTGTCTGTGCAGCATTCCCCCTCTCACCTCATGGGCTGGGGTGGGCAGGATGCTGGGAGGGGACACAGCCCAGACAGCTGCCCCAGACTGACCACAGGGATGTTCCATGCTGTGAGTTTGGCTCAGCAATAAAGGCTAAGGGAAAGGAGGAGAAGGGTAGGGGGGAGGCATTTGTTACTACCACACCTTTGCTTCCATATGCAGCTTTTGCTTTATTAATTCACCTTTATCTTTACACACAAGGGATTTTTTCCATCTTATTTTCTCCTCCTCCTATCTTAGCTAGGAGGAGAGTTATGGAGTGTCTTGGTAAGCACCTGACATCCAGTCAAGGTCAACCCACATCATTTCAATACACTATCATCATAACATTTATATGTAATAATTGTAATACATGTAGTGATTCTAATATTATTAAAATAATCCATGAAACCTTTTAATACTGAACTAATTATTGTTTCATGGTATGTCACAAGGGTCTTGGTGTACATGATGGGACCTGGAAATCAGCTGTCTATGGCCTTGCAGATGAAGCCAGCCTGAAGAAGCTACGAAAACAGATAGGATATGCCCCTGTTCCAGTAGTTGGTGCAAAGCTTAAAAAAAGGTATAAGCAGAAGATGTGGAATATACAGTCTCCTAACAGTCCCAGTATTTATGATACAGATTGCTACAGTATTAAATACTAAAAAGATGCAGTTAGGACTTTAGTATAGTATGAACACATAGATGCTCATCTCATAGAATTGAAGATAAGTTCAATTTTACAGACTTGTTCATATCTTACTGAAAAGAGAACATGTCCCAACATTTACTGGGTCTCAAAATTAATGCATTCTAAAGGACTTCTAGTGACATGGGAAGCTTTTGATTTCAGAAGCGATTAGTAGAATGGAGGGAAAAAATGAAAATACTATTATATTCATTATCAAATTAATCCTTGATATAGTGTATATAGTGAATTATATGTAGTGAATTTTGAGTGAGCCAGGGATATATTTGGAATTGCTTGTTTTCACAAACAAGCAATGTCACAAAAATTCTTGAGAGAAAACTGGTAATGGTAAGGCCATTATGGTCAGTTTCTTTCAGTTTGTGTGAAGATTGGAACATTTTTTTTCTGACTTTATTTTTTTTTCATTTGCAGGGGATTTATGTTTTACAGTCCGGAATTCAAGGAGTACTGCCTTACATTCATGGGATCTGATGGTTCTGTTGTGAAAAGGACTCAGCGTTATTTGCACACCGAGTTGCAGCAAACACCTGTAAGTTACTGTTATTTGTGCACAGGCCTCTTTCATGCTACTTGACACTGTGGCTGATGAGCCTGCCTTTGGAAACATGATAGTTATGAGATTCTCATGTCTGGTTCTCCTGCTGTCTGATTTCTGGGTATGTATTTGTAGGGAATGGAAACCTTGAGTCACAGGAGGTAGCCTTCATGATAAATATTTTAAATTCTGCTTCTGTGCAGAGACTGTTCTTGTTGTATCAGCAGAGCTTCTAAAAGCATCATAATTGTAGTCAATGATAGCTATAGCCAGCTCAGTATAGTGTAGTAAATATTCTGATACATAATTAATATGTTGCTCATTTATATCTTAAGATTTTTTTGATCCTTGGGTCTCCAGTGTGAAGTAATGGTGGTGGAAAAGATGATTAATTTTTGTTTTCCATGGTTTCCTGAGAGGAGATGAGCATCAACAATCTGTATAACTGCTGTGCAGAATCACAGGCATCAGTTCAGCAATGAGGGTGAGATGGTGCTTTAAAAATGCACTTGGAAGCTACAAATGAGAAAGGCTTGCCATTCTATTTCAGTTTCTCTTTAAAAAAAGCACAAGGAGGAGAAAAGGAAGATCTAGGAAAGAAGTCTGAAATTGGATTCCAAAACACATCTTTCTGGAAAGTCTTCTGCTCTTGTGTACAATGTCTGCTCCCTCTTCACTCTGCAGTTAGTGTCTTCCCAGAATGAATGATAAAGTGAAGCATTCTTCAAACAGTTCCTTAGAACTAAGACAATTGTTTAAGGCCCTCTTTAAACCAATGTATGTTGTACAAAATAACTGCATCTTATTTATGGGGTAGATTGATTTATAAAAATCAGTTGATGGAAAAAATTAATGTAAATCCTATCACTGAAAATACATTCTTGCTTCAGGTCCAGTATGGCGCTTATGTGACTGTAGGTGGTCTTGGCTCTGTTATCAAGCTGATGTTTCTGGGCATGTTATTTCTTCTTCTGGTGAAGTTTAATTTTGGAAGAAAACTTCTGACAAAAGTAAGTTTTGAAAACACAAAATAATTTAGTGTTTGGAGATATCTTTTTTCTCCCTCTTATTTACTGTTGGTCTTTCTTTGTCTTTTTCTTCCTTTTTTTTTTTTTCTCTCCTCTATTCATACAGTATCCAGAATTTTTCTCTGCTGGACGCTTCTCAAAGAAAGGACCAACCCAGAAGCAGGTAACTGACTGTTTTCTACCACAGTTATTAATACATTTGTTGTGGTAATGGTGGAATAGTAATGTAGAGTCAACTGCTTAGCCTCAAAGAAATAATTTCTAAATGAATCATAGAATATTCTGAGTTAGAAAAGATCCACAAGGATCATCAAAGTCCAACTCCTGGCCCTGCACAGGATACCCCAAGAGTCACCCCATGTGCCTGAGAGCGCTGTCCAAGCACTTCTTGTCAGGCTGGTGCCACTCTGTCAGGCTGGTGCTGTGACCACTTCCCTGGGGAGCCTCTTCCAGTGCCCAGCCACCCTCTGGGTGAAGAAACTTCTTCTGGTATCTAGCCTAAACCTCCCTGACACAACTTCAGGCCATTCCCTTGGGTCCAGTCACTGGGCACCAGAAAGATCAGTGCCTGCCCCTCCTCTTCCTCTCGCAAGAAAGGTGTAACTGCAATGAGGTCTCCCCTCAGTCTCCTCTTCTCCAGGCTGATCAGACCAAGAAACCTCAGCCTCCACTCATACAGCTTCCCCCCTAGGTCCAAATACATGTTGTGTGTGCCTGTTTAGATAGTTACTGGATATTTAAATAACATGCCTTCTGCTTTTAAACATCAAAGTGTGTGTAACTCCTGTGAGGAATAAATGGATAATGTTGCTGGGCCTGATGTATTTCCATGGATGGCTCAAAGCACTCTATCAAAGGTGATGACCAAGGGAGACTGATTAGCAAAAACCCAGGACCAAAAGTACTGAGAGAACAAATAGACTTTAGTACAAGGCCAGTGCAACAAAGTGGAAGCAATTAAAAACTCAGATTAACCATTTAAGCAGTAATTCAGAATAACTCCTCTCATGTTTAAATGGATTATAGTATTTGGCAGGATTCTATATATAAAATTTGGGTACTTTTATTTACTACTTGTGCTTTCCTGGTAGCAACCAGTTTCTCTTTTGGTGACCATGCTTGTCTCGTCCGCTACAGATGGATGGAACCTCTTTTACAATGACTTTTTTTGGAGAGGGTTACAGTGAGGGACAAGATCCCCAGAATGCCAAACCAAATGTGAAGATCTGCACTGAAGTGAAAGGACCAGGTATGTATTTTGCCTAGCATTCCCTGCTCTAAAATACATTTCTGATTGCAGTGCTGTCCCTTTCACCCTTGAGAAGCTCTTGCAACACGAACAAAGCCAACAGCCTTTGCAGTGTATTAACTTGGATACTAGAATTCATTGTGACCTGGTTTTTGAAATAGCAAGTTCACTTGCATTCTTGTGAATCTCTTTCCTCTGACTTTCCCTGGTCTGATTTTCATTTTTGCAGAGCAGACCTTTTGAAGGAAGAGGGCTTTAAGAATAGTTTTTAGTTGTTACAGCCTGGACTTAGTACTTTGTTTATTTCCAGTTCCCAGAGAGTGAATTTTAACAGGTCTGGTGTGGTATAATTTCTGACTATTACATACTTTTGTTCAGGTCATTCCTTGAGGGGAGATGACACCTGAAGTTTGGAGAGAGCAAGAATGTACATTTAGAAATTAGTTACTGGAGCATAGCTTTAAATAACTAGAGATGTGGCAGAATGCAAGTGTTGCATGGTAAAATTCTGCATTGAAGTACAGGATGGGGAAAGCTCTTGCTGTGTCAGAAAGCCCTCTGTCACCATGATGTGGTCACTCACAGTTGTGTAGTTAGAGGCCATTATGTGAAGCAGTATTTGTCTGGATTAGATCTTCAGGATTTCACCAGCTACTTGGTCTGTTTACTAGGTAACAAAAAAAAAAAAGCTGTTCTTAATTGGGAAAGGCTGTTTCATTGCCAAAGACATTATTCTCCAGAATGCTGTAGGGAAGAGCAAGATTACATTCCACATTTCAATGCACTGTATTTCATTGGGGGGGGTTGGTTTGGTTTGTTTTTTTTGTCAGAGCCTGGATATGTTGCTACACCAATTGCAATGGTTCAAGCAGCTCTATCTCTTCTGGAAGATTCAGCTTCACTGCCTAAACGGTAAGTACCTTCCCATGCTGAGCAGCGTGCTCTCCCTTAAAGCTACTGTGTGCAAACGTTTCTCTTTGAAAATACACTTAATCAGCCCTGTGGATTTGTGTTACCTCACCCAACTGGCTGTGCAAGGGAGATGGTTCGCTGCAAGCTGATTTAAAGCCACTTGCTCTTCACCAGCCAATCAGTAGTCACAGGCTTTTAGTCAGTGGCATCAATGTCTTTATGTTCGGTTAATGGAGTGGTTTCTATAGAGCTTGCTGGATGCGGAAATAAACCTAGGATTATAACCACCCTGCCAAATTCCTCACCCACTCTCTTCTTGGACTAAGTGTCTTTTTCTTTCTTAGTCAGCTTTCTTAGTCAGTTTTTCTTTCTTAGTCTAGCTTTACAGAAAGGTGTCCCTCAATCACTGTGCCACTAATGTTTCTCCTTTTTGATTTTCACTAACAGGGGTGGTGTGTATTCTCCAGGAGCTGCCTTCTCGAAAACAAAACTGATTGATCGCCTGAACAAGCGTGGTGTTGAGTTCTCTGTTATTAGCAAGCCTGAAGTCTGAAGCGAGAACATAACTGTATGAACTAACACCTTTCCTGGGTATAACTCTAATAAAACTCATTTGGCTGCAAAAGCCTAATCATAAAACAGTTTCACTATGCTATTGTTTGCAGCAGAAACAGAAGAAAATTCAAGTTAAAAGCTATAATAGTATTTGCTATAGTGAGCGAACCCCTAAAGGGTGGGTATTGAGTGTTAATTCACAGACATATTAAATTGGTAACTTCTTGGGTACTAATTCTGGATTCTTAATCTCATTATCTAAGTTCAAGTTCCTACTTCATGGATCCACTATACCATCTGCTTCACAAGTAAGCATAGCTGCCTTGCTTTGCCCTATTCTGCAACTATGTAAAGCAGGCAGCCTGGAAACAGAAGTGCCTTAGCAGATAAGCTACTAGTTATTTCTAATGTGTGTTTGGTATATGTCTTTATTAACATCTTCAATTAATCTTTCCTTTATTTAATAATTGTTCTTAGTGCAGATCTATGTGTAGTTTCTGTAGTTAGGTAAGTAGTCATGAACTGTATTGTGCTTTTGCTTCTGTAAAGAAGGAGGCTTGTTCTGTTGATTGTTTTTGGAATCTGACCTGATGTGATCCAGGTTGTGGGTGCACTGACCTGTTTCACACTACTTGATACTGTGGTTGATGAGCCTGCTTTTTTTTGTTAGCCTAAGAATTATGAGTGTCTTGTCCTGCTGTCTGATTTCTGGGTTTGTATTTGTGGGCAATGGAAGCTTTGAGTCACAGGAATATTTGAAAGGTAGCCTTCATGATTTTCAGGAGTGTGAATACATTAAATTCTGTTGCCATGTAGAGGCTTTTTTGTTGTATCAGTAGAACTTGTAAAAACTATGAAAGTTACTTTGAGATACTTAAGGTCACAAAAGTCTCTATCTCCCTCAGCTGTATCACATTGACCTTTATTTTTCTGAGGCAAATCACATACAGATTGATGCTTTGTAGTCTCATAGCTGTGTTGAAGATTGCTTTATGGATAGTTCACTATATGGTGGGGTTTTAGGTGCTGCTTCTTAAGTTTATGCTGTCACTGCACTGTCTTCAGTAACCTAAAGTTAAAAAATGTCTGTAAATGCTTTATGCAGTAGCAAACAGACTAATTTCACACTGAGCTAGAAGAAATTCAAGACACAGAAATGCTGACTTTTCCTTCCACTCCACCCTGAATGTGAAACATACGTACACACTCTGTCCTACCTTACAGCTGAGAGTTCATGTCTTTGAGGCACAGGGATCAGAGCAGTCCCTGTGTCCAATTCACATGCTCTGTTTCTGGTATTTCTCTTCAGAACTGACCATTTGCCACTGCCCATGACCAGGAGCAGTTTTCCATCACAAGGTGTGTACACAGCCAGGGGTGCCCAGCACAC
Source organism: Emberiza elegans (assembly GCA_024865655.1). NCBI lineage: Eukaryota > Metazoa > Chordata > Aves > Passeriformes > Fringillidae > Emberiza > Emberiza elegans. Next base: position 16,456,768 of record JALJVW010002597.1, on the reverse strand, counting down.
TGCAGTGCCCTCTGCACTGCTCCACAGAGCGAGTGACCCACTGCCTCTGACAGGGTAAAATACAATTGGGTCCCCAGTGCTTAAAGCTTCAGTCATGATAGTTCTGATAGCAGCACTTACACTGGCCAGGTATCACATCCAACAACTCAACACTGCACTTTGTGCAGTCATTTGGATTGCATGAGATAACACATAGTTACTAAATACCTCCAGCTCTTGAAGAAATATCTTGACACCAAAATGCGCTCATTACTGGGAATTTTTTGTGTTAAGAAGGAGCAAACGACCTAAGCACCTAAATAATTCTGAGTTTGGTTCCCACATCTTTTTGTCCTTTGGTAACTGGTTACGAGTGTAAAGAAGCTGCACTCCTTTAACTTTCTTATTGTCTTTAACAATAAAACTATTGTTAAGTAAAATTAAGTTTGAATTCAAGTAAATCAAATTAATGCCTAGCTGGTTTCAAAAATAGTTTAGGCCTTTATTTTGGTTTTGTTTGCTCCCAAAGGCCTAAGTCTTGACAGGTCCCATCCATGGGAACAGAGGATGCAGAAGAGAAAACAGGTCCCACAGGAACAGAGAATGCCAAAGAGAAAAACATATGTCTGTACAACACTGAGGTTTTTAACTTGTGTTAAGCAGCTCAAGAAACAGACACATTTTTGAGTATCCCCAAATTGTCAGCAGAACAGGTCTGTCCTCAATTTGCCAACTGTTCTATTGTGTAGAAAATGGGAAAATAGTTTACTTACATTAATTTCCTCCATTTTTGGAGGACTGTTAGAAGCAGGGACTTCTTCAGCTTCAGCTGCTTCAGGGTTACATTCTTCAGGTAAATCCACCCCCTTGCCCTCAAGGCGATTTTGAGATGGAGCACTGACCATGTCCTCACTGTCAAGGATACTTATCACAGCTAGAAGAGATTTATGTAATTTTATCTTAACCTTTATATAAATGATGTAAGTTTAAGCTAAAAGAAGTAACAGAGCTAGCAAGAGCAAACAATATGGTTCTCCATCCTGCCACATATATAGGGCTTTCTCCAAAGGCTAAAACTATTGTGCTGGCTTTGGCTGGGATAGTAATTTTCTTCATAGTAGCTGGTACTGCTTTATTCTGGATTTGTGCTGAAGGCAGTGTTGATAACAGGGATGTCTTAGTTACTGCTGAGCAGTGCCCACACAGAGCCAAGGCCTTTCCTGCCTCTCACACTATGCCAGCAGTGAGTGGGCTGGGGGTGCACAAGGAGATGGGAGGGGACACAGCCAGGACAGCTGGCCCCAACTGACATCCCATAAGAAATGGCATCATGTTCAGCGTAAAAGGCAGGTGAAAGAAGGAAGAAGCAGGAGACATTAGAAGTTATGGTCTTTGTCTTCCTTTCCATGACCCATTTTCCTGCTTTCCTGGAGATGGCTGAACACCTGCCGGACAATTGAAAGTGGTGAATGAATTCCTTGTTTTGCCTGACTAGCATGCAAGACCTTTTCTTTCCCTATTAAGGTGTCTTTATCTCAACCCATGAGTTTTCTCACCTTTAGCTCTCTAATTATCTCCCATATTCAGCCAGAGGAAATGAGTGAGTGGCTGTGTGGGGCTTAGTTGTTGACATGGAGGGAAAAAAAAGAGGAAAATGTGGCTGGAAAGGCACACTGGTAGACAGTTGCTTCAGTCAGAATACTAAGGATGCATCATCTTTTAAAATAGTAAATCAAGCAGCTCATCCCATGGTACACAAATTGATAGTGGTGTACAACATTAAAATAAATACTGATCTCTCCTTCTAATACTTTGAGTTCTACCAGCATCTCAATATTTTGATCAAGAATGAAAAGATTCACTATCCACTTTCTCAAAGGACTTTCTTTAAGGAGGGTGTTCTCTCTACAGTTTAATGAAAGCTAGCAGTAACATGCTACCACTATTTCAATCTGCGATACCTACAGTGGTATGGCAAACTACACATTTCACTTGAGGAGCTCTGCTAACAGACCACACAGAACATTTCCAACATACATTCACTGTCTGCCTCCCGGGATTCAGCAAGCTGTGGTTTTCTTGCAACCAGTATGGCTTTTTCTTCTGATGAAGAGGTCATTTCAGACTCCTGGTAGGTTGTTGCACTTCATGAAAAGAGAGAAATTCATCATAAAACTTGAAAACACACCTTTAAGAGCTTCACAAGTTACTTTCTCACTGTAAAATCTTCAAGTTTCAAATCACAAAAAAACCAAGAAAAATTAGGAATTCCTCTATCAACATAATTCAATTTGTGACTCAATTTGTAATTCACTTTGTAACTAATTTCATGCAATGAATCAAGTACTTAACATTCCTTCCAGCTATCCAACACTAGATAATACAACAGAGGTGTATTACAGAAAAATGTATTATTTGTCTTCTGTAGAAAGAAGGCAACTACAATAAGAGGTTCAGAACCTACTAAACTTAAACCTGTACAGGTGAAAGTTACCACTTAAAATTAAAGGTTCTCTCATTGCTGACATTTTGTCTTTATCACTCAGCAGTTACAGCTTTTAAAGTACCTGGTGAGAAAATGGCTTCCCTTTCCATAAACAAATAGATGCTAGTTGAGTGCATACAGAAAATAAAAATTAAGTGTAAAAAATACTGTCAGAAAGCTCCACTGAAGTTACAGGAATCTCAGGGTTCATTTTTAACTACACAATTCTCAGAAAAAAATTCCAGGGATTATGTTCACAGTATCTGCTTAGTAACTCTCACAAGGTCTGTATGGGACTGTTGAATGAGTCTTTATCATCATACTTTGTGGTCTGCAATGATTTGAGCAAAAAAGACTCAAACTGACATCAGCTAGTCAATATGCATTGCATTCATACCAGATTTTCTTTTGGTCACAGACAGAATGGAACAGACAGGCAGGAACAGACAAGGACCTATGCTCCTAAGAACACAGGAAAGAACTAATCCCAGGTCAAAATCAGTTTTCAAACACAGAAAAGCCAGCAGCTATATGTTGTGTGAACCCAAAGATGCATCTACTTCATAAGCTCACCCTTCATTTCCAGCCTCAGAAGTTGCAGCCTCAGCAGCTTTAAACACCGGCTTATAGTCAGGAAGGGTCTGATATTCGGCATTTGATTCTTCAACAAACCCTACAAAATGAAGAGATGGATGACTTCCCTGCTGCACTCAACATCATTTCTTTTAAACTGCTCATATGAGTTTAAAATGATCCTTTATGCATATCACCTAGGATAGGGACTTAACAAAATAATGTTACCAAGACTTCAAGTGTACAGGTGGCCTGTGCTCTTCTTTCCAGTAGAACAAGAAGCCTGATGCACAATTTCAGTCAAACAATGTAAAAAATTCCTGCAAATTATAGAAGTACTCCTAAAACATAACCAGAAGTCAAAGTTTTAAACATGTATCCTTTTCAAAACTCCCACACTGTCGCCTTTCAGCTGCAACTACACAAAAAATGTCAGCCAAGGAAAGTAAACATTCATACGGTCCAGGACACCAAAAACAGACTTAAAATATAGAGGTAATTTTAAAAGCCTAGAGCACTTGTGAAAACTCATAATTAACTGCTTCACTCTTCAGTAATTCAATATTTTCAAGACATTTTAAAAATTCAGAAACTTAGGTTATCACAGGATGAAATGTACCTGCTTCTTTTCTTTGCCCTGAAGGATCTGGTTGTTCTATCTGGAAAGGTTTATCTTCAACCATTTCACTTTCTTCCTCCTTCTCCAATTCTTGAACATCAACGGTTTCTTCAGAGGAAGAATTAGCTGGTTTAGCAGATATAAATATGACATCATCTTCAAAATCACCAGGTGATTTTGCATCATGATACTCCAAAGTAGTCTGGTCTGATCTGACAGAGAAGTTACTATTTTCCTTGCTGACATCCATCTTCTCCAAATCATCTCCAGGTATGCTTTCTAAAGACTCCTGCAATTCAGCACGATCTTCCCCAGGACTGCTCAGAGTAAACAGAGTTGGTTTTGTTCTACTTTCAGACCAAGCATCCTCTACCAAGCCTTGATGATGCTCAGATGAAGCTCCAAATAGTGCTTTATCATCTTCTGTCACCTAAAATAAAAGTTCAGATCAGCAACATGAGTCTGCCTGTTGCCAAAGCAAAACAAAAAAACCCAACAAATACTGATATTTCCAAGTTCCACATGTCCCCTTAGCGAGGAAATGCAAAATTAATTCTCATTCTAGCATTATCTTTGATTTAAGGCTGAGTGTAAAAATTAATTACACTTTAGATTGCTTATTGAGTTTCCATGACATTGAAGAATTAAGATTAAATCAGTCTTGCTCACAATGTCATCTCAAGGCTCTTCACTGGGTTTACTAGTGTGTTTTCAGGAAGACAAAGCTTTGCCCAGTAAAACCCTAACTCAAGTTTTCTCTTGAGTTAGGGTTTTACATTTTATGGTTGCCCTTTCAACAAACACATAGGCACTACTAAAATATGCTGGTGTTCAACTATGTCTGTGGCATGGAACAAGCAAATTAATCTGGCCATAGTGCCACTATCAGTAAGAATTTCATACAGGAGAGAGTACATCTTGTTACAATTGAGCAGCTCCTTGTAACATACACCAGCTACTCACACATGGGATAGCAGCACATGCCCCTGTTGTGCCCCCCATTTGGGCACATTATGATGGCAACTGGCTGATGGGCTGAACCACAGAATCCAGCTACACAGCTGCAGCAGAAGGACCACAGCTGGTCAGAATGACCCACTGCATTTGAAAACTACATGGATGCTATCCCTGGTGCAAGGCAAGAAGCTAACCAGAGAGCTTTAGGCCTGAGAGAACAAAACACTACAGTTCTCTTTATCAGGAGTCTCTTTTTACCATCATTTAAGTAAATCCAACGTTGCAAAATGACAGGTTGAGAGTCAATGCATCTTTATGACTTTTGTTACTTTCCCGGATATTAAATTTACAAAATCTAACAAACCCAAACAAGAGACTCCATCTATATTCCCTACCTTCTTGCAACACTACTATTTGAAAAGGTACAGCTGAAAGGTGAACTAACATTCTGAACATCTGAGTAAAACCCACCATGGTCCCTCATGTTTGTTATGAGTATGTTCCTGCAAGAACACCATGTTACAAAATGTCTAGCATAACACAATCTTTTTTTTTTTTTTTAAATTCTGCCATTGTGATTCACAATCCAGATTCTCAGTATAATGAATATAGGTAAGTCTAAATTAAATCACAGCATCACCTGCTAAACTCACTCACTGCAGTCCAGCTTACCCCCAACAGTCCACTTTGCATGTGAGCTCTCTTCCCTGAAAGATATTCTAGGTTCCTTTGCTCGTAGAGGAGGAGTAACTGATCGTCCTGGGGATGCAGAGGGAGTTGCTAGGGCGTAGTCGCGAGACTGGACCTGAGAATAGACTGAGGAGTAAACCCAGGAAAACCAGAAGATGTGCCCATAACTTTAGCTCTCTAGGAAAAAAAAATAAAAACACTTAGTTTAGAACCAGTTAAATCATCAAAACAGAAGACTGTTTTAAATTACAGAAATATAATTAATGTCAAGTGTGACCTGGGTTTATAGCAGCAGAAAGTTTTGCCTCTGCACTGTTCTTCCAAAAATACCAACATTTTAAAGACAAAAATGCATGCTTTTTATGTTCCCTTTCATCTGTCTTTGTAGTGCCAACAAAATAGAAGTTATTTTTCAGAATTACTTCTTCAGGAAACAAGGATATGACATCTTGTTTTCAGCAAGATTATCTCCTATCCACTAATTTTTGCAATTCCTACACTGCTCTTATAAAAGGCACACAACTTCACTCTGCACAGTAGCATTTTCAGTTGCTGCATCTGACAGCCATTCTGCAAAGGAACGGACACAGCTTTTTCCTTAATTAATCAGCTGCACACAAGAGGAAGTGACACTGCTGCAGAAATACCTACACATCTTCATGAACAGCATTCAGCTGTTCTTATCTCTGATTGCTTTACAGTATTGAAATGGTTTCAAAAGAGGAGGATGAAGCTAGTTCATTTGTATGGATGGTACTTCACAAGAAGGTGAAAAGATGGAATTTTTCCATACAATAAAAATAAATTTAGTTCACAAAGCTATGGGACAAGCTGTCCAGTGCAATCAGCTGAGAACTAAAGTTTCCTGCTTAAACACTGTTCCCAACCTACTGCTTCCAAAAGGGCTGTGTATGTAATAACCACACGCATACTGAAAATTTCAATCCAGAAGCACTTCTACTAAACACTTTGGTGATTTCACTTAAAACAAATTTCATAAGTTGTTCATTTGCTGGGTCCTACTGAATTTTTAAAATACAAACCTTGACCACACGAGGAGTTTCCAGTAAATTTAGCTCTGATGCTCTTGGCAGATTGTTTTGGGAGCTGGAGCGATGTGTATTTGCTCTCAGGGGGCTGGACGCCACAAAAGAAGTAGAAGCTCTGCATGGGGACTGCCAGCTCTCCTCCTGTGCCACAGAGCGGGAAGGAACAGGACGAACCACCAAATCCAGCAACCTGTCAAAACACTCATTTTAAACTGGAACATCAATAAATAAATGAAAAAAAAAGCATGCTGTGATTATCTCAGATGATGCAGAACAGAAACACTGGACGAACAAGAAATACAACCTCATTGCAGGGGGTGATCAGTCAGTCCCACAAACAAGTGACAGGCACTTCAGGGCATTTTTTCATTATTTCTTTACATTTCATACCTAATTTCCTAAATCCCTGCCTCTGACATAAGAATACCCAATTTTATGTTGCACAAAAGACCTAATTCTCAGCAGTGGAGAAAACTCACCTACATTTCAATGCAGGGATCATTTCAAATTGTGTACCTAATTTTGTACTTAAGTCGACTTTTTCTTTGAGATACAACACTAAATTAAACAAAATCCTTGATAAACTAAAAAAGCATACACACATGCACATGTATATACATGATAAACAATACAATTTTGAAATATAAAGTCTGTAGATCTACTATACCTTGAACACCTTTGAGAAAGTTTTGTAATAGGTGTCCCAAGAAATGCATCAGGCAACTCTGCACCAGGAAGAGGATGTGTACTGACTGCTGGCTCTGTAGTTCTAGGACTATAAGGAAAATGAAAACATAATTGATTTTCATTCCCTCGAAGCCCAGCCATATCAGAAATAAAGTTTATTTACCTACATCCCATGTAGGACAATCACCTGACAATTATAAGCCTCTTCTCCACTCATACTAATTCTGCTTATTTTTAAATAACCAAGCAGGAACTGGTAAAAGATTACTATGTGATCACACAAATGAGTCTATAAAAGTGGTACACCAACAGCTTCATGGTAGTGATAAACAGTTTGAATTTCAGCTTCTTAAACACTGTAAATACATTTGCCATAATGTACATATGTGCATTTGTATAGAGAAGATTATCACAGCAGAAAAACTCTCCAAACAATACACATGAAGAATTGATTGTAAGCTGTTACATATGTGCAGAAATGCAAAACAAAAGCTTTATTCATGTCCACCTTCCCACCACAAAACTAACACAATTCAAACTGAAATCTCTTTCTCTCCCCTACAACTCACTCTCTCTCCACCTCCTTCTCCAAACATGCAGCTTAAGAGTAACTTTTATAAAAGGCTGCTTACCTATCATATCGTGAGATATTTGTTCTCTCCTCATTTCCTAACCATACTTCTCCAATTTTGGACAACACTTTACTGATGAAAGTTGCTCTTGTATGCACATTTCCTGCATTAGCCTGCCTTGTTGCTGTTGATAATGGCTTTGGCCTTGGGACTGTAAAGCAAGAGGGAAAAGTATCAGCCCGGTATATTCAAAGTGATGGCCAGCTGCACATCCTGGTTCCCTTCTCTAAAATTACCTTCTCTTAAGACCGACGAAGGCAAACGGTACGGCTTGGCTCTCTCTACTGCCAGCTTCCTTTGGACTGTGGGAAGGATCTTGCCATACTGGTCTAAGAGAGAATTTCTGGCTACTGCTCTCTCTCTCAAGCGAGGATCACGATCATTCTGACAAAGGAAATGTGTAAAGCAAGAAGTTAACAATTCACCAGAAGTTCATTGCACGGAACTAACTGCTCTTTCCAACAAAGGCCTAAATTTGCTCTACAGACAAAGGAGAACAAATCCACTGCACAGAGCCACAGCAAGTTCTAGGTTCCACCCTGGAGCACACATCAATTTCACCTGGTAGTTTCAGGTAAGTGCAAGGAAGACTAGTAAAAAAACCAAAAACATAAAAACTCCAAAGAACTCCAAAACTCACAACTAAAAATCACAAGGCAAATTCTACCTGCAGAGCATTGAGACTGCTCTCAGGTAAAAGCCAGATACAAGACATGACACACAACGTACTCTTCATTCCACAGAAACAAGTAACACAAACTTCCATAACCTAAACCATACGTAACAGACAGATCTGAGGAACTGAATGAAAAGACAAGATACATATTTATTCCTCAGATGCAAACAAACTCTTTTAACTGGAGTCCATCGTGGTCTGTAAGTTTGAATTCATAATTTCACACAGCAGGATTGCTACCCTTACCAACAGACTGGCCTTCATGGACTGATTCAGCTGGAGTGCTGGGATGTAGTTGGCACGCTGTAGATGGTGGACTAAGAGGAATTCATGATTCTGAACACCAGATTTGGTCTGTAAAAACTTCTCCAAACACTCCTGTGAGAAATAACATGTTTCAAACACCATTACCATTCTGCCTCTTCTCTTGCCAAAGAGACAGGGGTTTTTTTTTGTTTCTTCTCCAAACTCACTTTTTCTGTGTCTGTGAAGGGCAGCTTCAGCAAATCCTCCATCAGCCCCATCTCCTGACAGATTTCATACATGTGCTTTAGCAGCTCTTCTATGTTTACCTTCGTGGTGTGCTGCTGCAACAGACCCCAAGCCTCCACCATGCACCTGCAGTTAAGGTTTAGGACATGGAAAGGAATGGCAACACCTAAGCCAAAAAAAAAGATTCCTCACAGTGATGGTATCCATTCAAAGCTCAAAGGAAATGGAGGGGAGCCCCATTTGTGCCATCAGTTCTCCACATTTCCCAAGATGTGAATGCCAAGAGTGGAGGTTTCCTTACCTATTGGACAGCAGCACGGTGAGGAACAGCCGCCTCTCACTGCTGCTGGACATCGACGGCTTCATCATCTGCATGTACCTGAGGGCTCGCCTGTGCTCTCCCTGGCACATCAGGGACTGGATTATCCTCATGTGTTGCCATGACACGGTCTTGAGTGTAGCTGGATGGAAGAGCAGGGCCAGGGAATTCTGCACAAGTTGACAGCAGCTTCATTACCATAGATACACACAGCCATGCAACAAAGAGTCAAAACTTTCTGCAGCAAGGCTGCACGTGGGTTAGACCAACTTAGATGTCTAAATAACAAAATACTTGATCCAGGACACATCAGTAGAAATTCTTCAGGTATTTGCAGGGAAAAAAAAATCAGCCACCCAGAACAAAGTGAATGCTTTAAGAGGAACAAATCAGATTTTTTTAATTTCACAAAACCCCGTGTACAGACATTGCTTTTAATAAATATATTACTTGATAACTTACACTATAAAAAAATTGGTCGTATTAGCACAGTGACAAGAACAACATTCAGTATCAGGAAGAATAGCTATTAGGTTGAAAAGTCACTCGTGCAGTCTTTTGTCTCAAATGTTCCTGTTACCATCACAGGTTTCATGCTTCAAGTACCCTAAAAACTCTTCTAGAAACAGTGCCCAACCTGTCTGCTGTAAACCTAACCATGGACAACTTTGAAAATTCAAATATTAAGCATTAAGTTGATTACTCCTTTGCTTCAATCAATTTCCCGTTAAAGCAGTTAAAACAAAATTTCAAATCATAACTTGTTGCTGAAGATGTCAGACCAGTGTTAAAAAAGCTTCCAATGCTTTGATAGCTCCTTATACCTAAGTACCAATTTAGCAAAACTTGTTATTGGTTACAGCTCTGCAGTGCAATGTGTGTCTAACTCAACTGTTTCATACTTACTTCATAATCATTGTGATCTAGAAGCCAAAACCCTTGAATCAGCTTAACAAGACCCCAAGGGATAGCAAAGGCAGTTGGAAAGGAGTCAATTGAAGTTTCTGTTTTATTTGGAAAGGAATGCATAACATCCAGCAGCAAGTAAATTGTCTGAGAGTATCTAATTAAGGCAAATAAATCGCTAAGACCAAAAACTTGTACCACATTACCTTCAGCAAAACAAAGTAATATTATCATCACAGGAAGCAGCAAATCCTAATGTAGTGATCTTGCCATTTTAAGCTATTAAAACCCTTTATATCAATAGCCAGGTCCTAATCTCAAAACTATATTCTGAATATACTTCCAGAAAGAAACACTTGTGGATTTCTGTAAGGCAAACAAAAAGGCAGATATTGGGTGTTTATATACTGCTCTTACAAACCCAGGCTTCTGCTTCTGTCAGTGAAGCTACCAGCTGGACACTCAACACACTTAAACGTCCAATGCTTAATGAATTATTAATGAAAACAAGTTCTACAGCTGTTTTATTCTCCTCATTTCCTGTCTTCACAAAGCCAACACAAATTACGGTGCCCTTACAATGCAACTTAGCACTGACTGATTGAAATTGTGTTTAAAACTGCATGTGGATCCCTCACTCAAAAGTGTCACCTGCCCTTTCTGACATCCCATGTTAGGAACACATCTGAATAAGGCAGCTTGGGACTACAACCATTTTTAACCCCTTTACTCTCCAGGCTCCACTCTTGGTTTAGCCAACATACAACAAAGGCAATTGTGCATGTTCCAGCAGCCTAAAAATAAGCCTTCCACCCAATGAATATTCAGTGTGCCTGCACTTTTCACACCAAAAACCCCAAAACCAAACACTGTTAGCAAGGCTGGGAAACAAATGATTTTGGCAAAAATTAGCAACTGGAAAACCACTGTTACAAACCCTTTCACTCTGAAACAGTACATTTTAGGGGACCATACTAACAAGCAGTCATATGCTACCTATAAGGGTGTCTTGAAAAATTAGTAACTGCATTAATATTTGTGAAGAACTACGCGAGGTTTTTATCTTGAATTCAACTTAGAGAACATGTTTTCTCATAGGAGAAGAGACTTTGCAACAAAACATGTAAAAAAGAAATCAGGAAACTTCCAATCTAGGAAGAAATTTAAAAATGCTTCTGTCAAGACCTTAATTCTATTATAAATGTGTTAACTGCCACTGTGTTTGAGGCATAAATTTAAAAGTGTTGTTAACCACACACAGGTGACAAGTACGAAAAACTTTTATGCTTTTATGTGCACACAATGAAGAAGAAATAACACAATCATCTGGAAAGGATACAATTGCATGTTTGTCGCTTTCTTCAATGCTTTCTAGCAAATAGAGATCCAGCAGTGCCTGAAATGAAAGATGAAAAGCTTTTCTAATGCTCCTGTCTTTCACCATCATTGGCTTTAGGGGACTGCTGCTGGGGTTTTCAGTGAACAGAACACTCACATGTAAACTAACAGGTGGGTATTTCCCAGTGCCGCCTTCATCTCTCTGCCACAACTTCTCCACTTCCTCTCCCAACTGGGAAACCATTCCATCAATCATCAAGCAATCAGAATCCCACTTGCCTCTGCAACAAAAGGGACCGAGGGCTTGCACAGAGTAAAACACTCATTCCAGCCTCTCAGTGTCACAGATTTCAGAGTCAGAGCAAAGATGGTCCTTAGCTCACAATGAACTCATTAATTAAGGAGTCCAACGCACAAACCCAAGAGAAGAGTTGCAATGACCTTTTGGGTTCCAGGCTTGCTTTTGTCCTCTGTTATGTGTAATGCCAAGGAGTGCAGACAAAGGGTTTTAACTGCAAAAATAACCACTCTCACACAGTTTAACAGTGGCAGCTTTCTAGAGATTTCTCTAAGTCTTACCTTGATAAGCGCTCCAGTTTCTGTCGGTGACCCGTATAGTAGCTCTGAATCAGAGGGTAATTGTAGAAAGGTCTGGACAAATGCAGGTGATCATCTATAGATCATAAAGTAAAAGCAAGTTAAAGAAGTAAGACCAAGTTTTTCAACTAAAACTTTGGCCTAGACAGATAGAAACCACACAACCTCAAGTGTTTTGGTCCTACAGGCTCTGTGCTTACCTAAACCCTCGGGAAGGAGACTGGATCGACAGAACCAGATCACCACTTGTGCATACAAAGAAATGAGGCTGGTTACCATCTGCTTATTAGTCAAATCTGTAAAACCTGAAAAAAAGGCATAAGATGTTTTTGATATTCCTCTCATTTTTACAAAGCTCCCCTCAGCAGAACAAACACAAAGTATAAAACACCATGGTGGGATTCTCCTTACACGTAGTTGTCCCTCTGGATCAATTATGAATTTGAAGGGAAAAATAACACTGTTCGCCATCAAAACAAAAACCAATCACTACAAAGAAACAGAATCACTGAAGATTAAAATGAAAAATTATAGTCTTATATGTAAGATAAGGAAGGAAGAAAGATGTATGTTTTCCACATAGCAGAGATTTTTATTTTAGCAAAAGAGATTATGGTCCTCTTTTTCCCTCAATATGCCAACAACAATTTTTAAAATCAGAAGCTAAAAGAACTCAAGGAACTTCCTTTACACATTACACTATTCAGTTTCTATTATATTTCCCAGCAATTTGCACACAACAATCAATTGCTAGCTAACAATCAGGAACACTTCTCAGCATTACCACACTCAGTTGCTGCAATTGCTGCCCAGGTGCTTACTCAGCTCAGTGCTGAACCAGTGTACCCTCTCCCACCCAGCCTCATGAACTCCACAACAAGCTGCTCCCCTCAACTCAAAGTGGCTTAAATCAAAGTCCCAACTGACCAGATTTAAGCCCCTCCTCCCAGCTCCACCCAACTCTCTCCCAACCATCCAAAACAACAGCAGCTCCTGTCTCCACAGTTACAACCCAAGCATCCTTCCAAATGTTAACAATCAGACCAAAGGCCTAGCAGTGCTCTCACCAACCTTTCTCTGTAAGCTCTCGGGCTTCTGTTAGAAAACAGTTCAGGACTGTGCTGAGGTTGCTCAGCAGCAGCTGGCAGTGCTGGAGGACTGCAATGTCTGGGGGGTCAATGAGTTGCAGGAGCCATCAAACAGTGGAACACCTTGACAGGGAGAAATATTGAATCATCACTCAGCAGAGCAACTGCACACGTCCAAACTTCAACACTTTAACAACCACAAGAGACTTAAAGAACCACTTAAAAAACCAGCAGCATACACTGGCAGACTACTGAAGAAGATCCTTTACAAAGAATGACTCAAGGTTTCAAAATCCACCACACCACTACTCACATATTTGGTCCAGCTCATCTTTTGTACAGATCACTTTGTTCCACGTCCACTCAAGAACAAACCGTAAATTTACAGCAGAACTTGGCTGCTCTTTAAAAACAAAAAAAAAAAGGACGTGAAGCCACAACTTCTAACAAAATACACACAACATAAAAATAATGGAAGCAGCATTACCTTCAGAAGTCCAGCGTTTAATGCATCCCGTCAGAAGCTCTAAAGAACCTGTCTGCACAGCAGCTGACAACACTGCCTCTAACTGCTCCTCCTGAACAGAACAGACAAAAGCAAATCACAACCTCACAGACTTTTCCTCTCAGTCTCACCTTGATAAACACTGCAGTTTCTGTCGGTGACCCATGCAGTAGCTCTGAATCACACACTACCTGAGCCACTGACAGAAGTGTTTGCTGCTAACTGGATACCCATTCAGACATTAGCTGCAAATGCAGCTGGTTCCATATTATTCACTCTTTCTTCCTTCTAGCCACAGGCTGGACTGCTTGCTGGTTTGAGGAACACAGGAACCTTTTCCTCTGACATTTCAACTTCATGCAGGCTTGTTTCAGTCTCCATTTCTGTGCCTCAGGATTTCATTCTTCATTTACAGAGTCCCAATTAACATTTTCCAGTAAAATCCTCTGCTAATACCCATTATGCACTGTGGGCACACCCCTTTCCCATCAGGAACACGTGAAGGGAACAGAGCAAGCACCACTGTGTTTACATGGAAACAGTGAAGCTGAGGCCAAGCAGTTCCCAAAACTAGCAAGACAGGAAGCAGCTTTGACAGCCAAAACATTAAGTTACAATTTGTTGAAGTACCATAAAGAAGTGAAACATTTCAATTCTAATGGGCTCGAATTTCAGCCTGTTCAATTAGTGTATTCTAGTGCCATGGCAGTCCTTGAGAAGGATAATGCACAGGCATGCACACACATGGAAGGAATGTAGCAGCTTATTCAAGCTCAGACATTTATTTCAGGTGAAATGATCCTGCAACAAATCTTGTTTTCTTTCCTCTATTTTTTAAAACAAATTTTTAAAGTTTGCATTCCAAGTAAAATCACGACATTTAAGAGCAATTTCTACATATTAGAAGACATACAGGATATTTTCATCTTTTTCTGAAATCTGGTTTCAGACAAGGAAACATGCCAAACACTACTTAGGGCACCAAACAAGATTCCAAGTTGTTTGACCCTAATTCTGAATTTTTTTCTCTCTAGTATCCAAAAGCAATCCCTATTTAATTCAGAGTCTGAACAATATAGTCACATTTCAGCAAAGGTCATCATAAAATTTCTTGCTATCCCAAGTAATTTCACACCAAAACTGACATCAGAACATCTAATCAGAATGTAAAAGAAGGACCACAGCTGGTCAGAATGACCCACTGCATTTGAAAACTACATGGATGCTATCCCTGGTGCAAGGCAAGAAGCTAACCAGAGAGCTTTTAGGCCTGAGAGAACAAAACACTACAGTTCTCTTTATCAGGAGTCTCTTTTACCATCATTTAAGTAAATCCAACGTTGCAAAATGACAGGTTGAGAGTCAATGCATCTTTATGACTTTTGTTACTTTCCCGGATATTAAATTTACAAAATCTAACAAACCCAAACAAGAGGCTCCATCTATATTCCCTACCTTCTTGCAACACTACTATTTGAAAAGGTACAGCTGAAAGGTGAACTAACATTCTGAACATCTGAGTAAAACCCACCATGGTCCCTCATGTTTGTTATGAGTATGTTCCTGCAAGAACACCATGTTACAAAATGTCTAGCATAACACAATCTTTTTTTTTACCAAATTCTGCCATTGTGATTCACAATCCAGATTCTCAGTATAATGAATATAGGTAAGTCTAAATTAAATCACAGCATCACCTGCTAAACTCACTCACTGCAGTCCAGCTTACCCCAACAGTCCACTTTGCATGTGAGCTCTCTTCCCTGAAAGATATTCTAGGTTCCTTTGCTCGTAGAGGAGGAGTAACTGATCGTCCTGGGGATGCAGAGGGAGTTGCTAGGGGCGTAGTGCGAAGACTGGACCTGAGAATAGACTGAGGAGTAAACCCAGGAAAACCAGAAGATGTGCCCATAACTTTAGCTCTCTAGGAAAAAAAAATAAAAACACTTAGTTTAGAACCAGTTAAATCATCAAAACAGAAGACTGTTTTAAATTACAGAAATATAATTAATGTCAACTGTGAACTGGGTTTATAGCAGCAGAAAGTTTTACCTCTGCACTGTTCTTCCAAAAATACCAACATTTTAAAGATAAAAATGCATGCTTTTTATGTTCCCTTTCATCTGTCTTTGTAGTGCCAACAAAATAGAAGTTATTTTTCAGAATTACTTCTTCAGGAAACAAGGATATGACATCTTGTTTTCAGCAAGATTATCTCCTATCCGCTAATTTTTGCAATTCCTACACTGCTCTTATAAAAGGCACACAACTTCACTCTGCACAGTAGCATTTTCAGTTGCTGCATCTGACAGCCATTCTGCAAAGGAACGGACACAGCTTTTTCCTTAATTAATCAGCTGCACACAAGAGGAAGTGACACTGCTGCAGAAATACCTACACATCTTCATGAACAGCATTCAGCTGTTCTTATCTCTGATTGCTTTACAGTATTGAAATGGTTTCAAAAGAGGAGGATGAAGCTAGTTCATTTGTATGGATGGTACTTCACAAGAAGGTGAAAAGACGGAATTGTTCCATACAATAAAAATAAATTTAGTTCACAAAGCTATGGGACAAGCTGTCCAGTGCAATCAGCTGAGAACTAAAGTTTCCTGCTTAAACACTGTTCCCAACCTACTGCTTCCAAAAGGGCTGTGTATGTAATAACCACACGCATACTGAAAATTTCAATCCAGAAGCACTTCTACTAAACACTTTGGTGATTTCACTTAAAACAAATTTCACAAGTTGTTCATTTGCTGGGTCCTACTGACTTTTTAAAATACAAACCTTGACCACAAGAGGAGTTTCCAGTACATTCAGTTCTGATGCTCTTGGCAGATTGTTTTGGGAGCTGGAGCGATGTGTGTTTGATCTTGGGGGGCTGGATGCCACAAAAGAAGTGGAAGCTCCGCATGGGGGCTGCTGGGTCTCATCCTGTGCCACAGAGCAGGAAGGAACAGGACGAACCACCAAATCCAGCAACCTGTTAAAGGACTCATTTTAAACTAGGAACATCAATAAATAAATGAAAAAAAAAAAAAAAGCATGCTGTGATTATCTCAATGATGCAGAACAAAACAGTGAACAAGAAATACAAAACCTCATTGCAGGGGTGATCATTCAGACCCACAAACAAGTGACAGGCACTTTTTTTCATTTTTGTCAAAGTTATTTCAAGACATTTCATACCTTTAATTTCCTGTCTTAAACTCTGCCTCTGACATTCTCAGAATAAACAATTTTATATTTGCACAAAAGACCAAATTCTCATAGTGGAGAAAACTCAGTTTCATTTCAATAGTACTCATTTCAAATTGTGTCTCCTAATTTTGTATATTTTATGTGCAAAAGAAAACAAAGCTAAATTTCACAAAATCCTTGATAAACTAAAAAATTCAAACAGATTTCTCTCCTTTTTATACATGATAAACAAAACATAGAACAAATATAAAGTCTGTAAATCTACTTACCTTGAACACCTTTGAGAAAGTTTTGGTTGTCTTGTTTCCTAACCATGCTTCTTTAAATCTGGACAGTACTTTAGTGATTAAACTTGTTCTTGTATGCACATTTCCTGCAAAATGCCTGCCTAATTGATTTTCATTAATGGCTTTGGCCTTGGGACTATCAAAATTAAGTTTATTTAGTATCATCCCATGTATTCAAAGTGACAATTATACATCCTGGTTCCCTCTAAAATTCTGCTTATTTTTAAATAACCAAGGCAAACTGGTAAAAGATTACTATGTGATCACTGCCAGTCTATAAACTGTGGTAAGGATCTTGATTCATTGGTCTAAAACAGTTTGAATTTCAGGCTAAACACTGTCTCTACATTTGCCAGGATCACATATATGCATTCTGATAAAGGAAATTATCAAAGAAAAACTTAAACAATACACATGAAGAATTGATTGCAAGAACTAACTACATATTTCCAACAAATGCCTAACAAAAGCCCGATTCATGTCCACCTTCCCAGAAAAAATCCACTGCACAGATTCAAACTGAAAGTTCTTTCTTCCACCCAGGAGCACACACCAGTTTCACCTGGTAGTTCTTGATAAGTGCAAAGAAGACCAGAATAAAAGCAGAACAGAAAATTCATATCGTTAATATTTGTTCTCTCCTCACTTTGCAACCATACTTCTCCAATTTTGGACAACAATTTTTAAATGATGGAAGTTGAGGCTTTATGCACATTTCCTGAAATAAAGATGTCTTGTTGCTGATTGATAACAACTTTGGCCTTTATGACTGTAAAAATTAAGAGGAAAAATTAAAACAATTTAAGAAAATCTACCTACACACACCTTTCATCTGGAACACAGTTTTCACGTATTTAAACCTTCCAAGACTACCTTTTAAGTTTGATTTACTGGAAAGATACACTTTCAAAAAACAACACATGCATCAGAGATCCCCAAGAGAAATTCACATGCAAAATTAGATCTGGATATTTTGAGAAACATAGGTTAGAATTTATGTCCTAAAATTGGTATCATGAAACTACTGGAATCAGAGAGCTTGTGCTATAATTTGAGAAAATAACCCAAAACCACAACTAAACCCCACTACACATATTTGACCTGTTGAGCATCCAGACTGCTCTCAGGCAAAATAGAAGATGTGACAGACAACATACTCTTTATTCCACAGAAAAGACTGACACAAATAACTTCCCTAGCTAAACCATATATCACAGCAGGATCTGAGGATCTGAATGAAAAGATGGGATGGTAGAAAAGACACCTATTTTGTTGTCAGATACAAACAAACTTTAAGTGGAGTCAACCACTGAACATTTAATTTATAACTTCACATGGCAGTTTGCAGTAGTAAAATTATTTCAGCCACCTTTTAGGTTCAGCTGTAACTTGACATGTAGGAACTTATTCCTAGTCTTTCAAAGAATGGCATAAAAGACAAAGCAAGATTTTTCTTGAGGACTATCAGAAGTGATCAGTCACACTGACAGAAACGTGCACACAGCAGGACTGCTACCCTTACCGTCGGATTGGCCTTCATGGACTGATTCAGCTGGAGTGCTGGGATGTAGTTGGCACGCTGTAGATGGTGGACTAAGAGGAATTCATGATTCTGAACACCAGATTTGGTCTGTAAAAACTTCTCCAAACACTCCTGTGAGAAATAACACGTTTCAAACACAATTACCATTCTGCCTCTTCTCTTGCCAAAGAGACAGGGGTTTTTTTTGTTTCTTCTCCAAACTCACTTTTTCTGTGTCTGTGAAGGGCAGCTTCAGCAAATCCTCCATCAGCCCCATCTCCTGACAGATTTCATACATGTGCTTTAGCAGCTCTTCTATGTTTACCTTCGTGGTGTGCTGCTGCAACAGACCCCAAGCCTCCACCATGCACCTGCAGTTAAGGTTTAGGACATGGAAAGGAATGGCAACACCTAAGCCAAAAAAGATTCCTCACAGTGATGGTATCCATTCAAAGCTCAAAGGAAATGGAGGGGAGCCCCATTTGTGCCATCAGTTCTCCACATTTCCCAAGATGTGAATGCCAAGAGTGGAGGTTTCCTTACCTATTGGACAGCAGCACGGTGAGGAACAGCCGCACCTCACTGCTGCTGGACATCGACGGCTTCATCATCTGCATGTACCTGAGGGCTCGCCTGTGCTCTCCCTGGCACATCAGGGACTGGATTATCCTCATGTGTTGCCATGACACGGTCTTGAGTGTAGCTGGATGGAAGAGCAGGGCCAGGGAATTCTGCACAAGTTGACAGCAGCTTCATTACCATAGATACACACAGCCATGCAACAAAGAGTCAAAACTTTCTGCAGCAAGGCTGCACGTGGGTTAGACCAACTTAGATGTCTAAATAACAAAATACTTGATCCAGGACACATCAGTAGAAATTCTTCAGGTATTTGCAGGGAAAAAAAATCAGCGATACAATTGTGAATGTCTTAAAAGGAATGATTCAGATTTTTTTAAGTTCACGAAACTCTGTGTACAAAAATCCCTTTTTATAAATACATTACTTAATAATAAGTTACTCAACAATCAAATTGATTCTATTCATATAGTGACAGGTAAAGAACAACCTAAAGCATTAGGAAGATGAGGCTGACATATCACTCCTGCAGTCTTTTGTCTCAAACATTCCTGCTACCATCAGTTTCCATGCTTCAAGTACCAAAACCACTCTTTTAGAATCAGTGCCCAACCAGTCTGCTCAAAACCTCCTAAAACAGAGATGGCTTTGAAAATTCAAATATTAAGCATTATTTATGCTGACTATGCCTTTGTTTCAATCAATTTCTGTCAAAGTAGTTAAAACAAAATTTCAAATCATAACCTGTTGCTGAAGATGTCAGACCAGTGTTTAAAAAAAGCTTCTTATGCTCTTAGGTGCTTGAAACACCTAAGTAGCAACTGTTAAAAATATTTTAGTGGTTACCGCTCTGTAGTGCCATGTGTGTCTAACTCAACTGTTTCATACTTACTTCATAATCATTGTGATCTAGAAGCCAAAACCCTCGAATCAGCTTAATAAGACCCCAAGGGATAGCAAAGGCAGTTAGAAAGGAAACAAGTAAAGTTTCTGTTTTATTTGGAAAGGAATGCATAACATCCAGCAGCAAGTAAATTGTCTGAGAGTATCTAATTAAGGCAAATAAATCGCTAAGTCCAAGAACTTGTACCACATTACCTTCAGCACAACAATGAAATAAGAATATGAAAATTGTAGAAAGCAGAACATCCCAAGGTGTTCTTGCCATTGATCTTGCCATTTTAAGCTATAAAAACCCATTATATGAATAGTCAGGTCCTAATCTCAAAACTATATTCTGAATATACTTACAGAAAGAAACACTTGTGGATTCAAAAAGGAAGATATTGGGTGTTTATATACTGCTCTTACAAACCCAGGCTTCTGCTTCTGTCAGTGAAGCTACCAGCTGGACACTCAACACACTTAAACGTCCAATGCTTAATGAATTATTAATGAAAACAAGTTCTACAGCTGTTTTATTCTCCTCATTTCCTGTCTTCACAAAGCCAACACAAATTATGGTGCCCTTACAATGCAACTTGGCACTGACTGATTGAAGTTGTGTGTTTAAAACTGCATGTGGATCGTCTCTGATCGTAAGGCAGCTTGGGACCACAACCATTTTTAACCCTTTGCTTTCCAGCCTCCCTTCTCCGTTTAGCCAACAAACAACAAAGGAAAGTCTGCATGTTCCAGCAGCTTAAAAATTAGGCTTCAGCCCAATAACTGTTCTCAACCTCCTCTTTACTATTCTGTGTGCTTGTACTTTTTACACTAAAAAAAGCAAACACTGTTAGCTGGGCTGGGAAACAAATCAGCAACTGGAAAACCACTGTTACAAACCCTTCTGTTCTGAAGAAGCGTATTTCAGGCACTGTTCTAACACACAGTCCTTTGCTACAGAAAGGAGTGCCTTAAAAAATTAAAAACTATTACATTTTGAAAGAAACTAATCAAGGTTTTTATCTTGAATATTTTAGGGAACCTGTTTGCTTGTATCAGAAAAGAATTTGCAAAAAACACATAGGTGACAAACATGTAAGAACATTTATGTTATTACTGAAGAAGAAATAACAAAACCTGGAAAGGATACAATTGCATGTTTGTCACTTTCTTCAATGCTTTCTAGCAAATAGAGATCCAGCAGTGCCTGAAATGAAAGATGAAAAGCTTTTCTAATGCTCCTGTCTTTCACCATCATTGGCTTTAGGGGACTGCTGCTGGGGTTTTCAGTGAACAGAACACTCACATGTAAACTAACAGGTGGGTATTTCCCAGTGCCGCCTTCATCTCTCTGCCACAACTTCTCCACTTCCTCTCCCAACTGGGAAACCATTCCATCAATCATCAAGCAATCAGAATCCCACTTGCCTCTGCAACAAAAGGGACCGAGGGCTTGCACAGAGTAAAACACTCCTTCCAGCCTCTCAGTGTCACAGATTTCAGAGTCAGAGCAAAGATGGTCCTTAGCTCACAATGAACTCATTTAATTAAGGAGTCCAACGCACAAACCCAAGAGAAGAGTTGCAATGACCTTTTGGGTTCCAGGCTTGCTTTTGTCCTCTGTTATGTGTAATGCCAAGGAGTGCAGACAAAGGGTTTTAACTGCAAAAATAACCACTCTCACACAGTTTAACAGTGGCAGCTTTCTAGAGATTTCTCTAAGTCTTACCTTGATAAGCGCTCCAGTTTCTGTCGGTGACCCGTATAGTAGCTCTGAATCAGAGGGTAATTGTAGAAAGGTCTGGACAAATGCAGGTGATCATCTTGATCATCTACAGGTGATAAAGTAAAAGCAAGTTAAAGAAGTAAGACCACCTTTTTCAACTAAAACTTTGGACTAGACAGACAGAAATCAACAACAAAACCTACAGCCTCAAAGTCCAGTCCTTGTTTCCCTTTGCAAAGGCTCTGTACTGCTGCAAACCTAAACCCTTCTTGTCTCAAGATCAGTTTGAGATGCTGGATTCAGAGCAGAACCAGATCAAGGCTATTCCTAAATAAAACCACTCTCAAAGGGAATTATTTTTTGAACATGTGAGCATCTGTAAAATGATTAAAGCTGAAAATGGAATCAATAAAGTGTCCATCTGCTTTCCATTAGTTTCAAATCTGGTTCAAAACCTGAAAAAAATCAAAACAAGTGTGCTGGTAAGGTTCTGTTTTGGATATTCCTCACTTTTACAACAAAAAAAATGAGGCTGGTTACCACCTGCTTATTTGTCAAATCTGAAAAACCTGAAAGAAAAGCAAAACATGATTTGAGTTTCGCAATTCCTTTCATTTTACAAAATCCCCTTTGCAGAACAAATAGAAACTATGAACAAACACAGTGGAAACCTGTATTTGTAGTTGTCCCTCTGGATCACTTATGAATTTGAAGGAAAAAAACAACCATCCCCCCCAACAAAAAAAAAAAAAACAATCACTACAAAGAAACAGAATCACTAAAGACTAAAATGAAAAATTAAAGCCTAAACTATAACATATACTCAAGAAGATAACATGTGTTTTCCATGTAGCAGAGATTTTTATTTTAGCAAAAGAGATTATGGTCCTCTTTTTCCCTCAATATGCCAACAACAATTTTTAAAATCAGAAGCTAAAAGAACTCAAGGAACTTCCTTTACACATTTTGGTTTCCTTTCTATTTCCCAGCAATTTGCACACAACAATCAATTGCTAGCTAACAATCAGGAACACTTCTCAGCATTACCACACTCAGTTGCTGCAATTGCTGCCCAGGTGCTTACTCAGCTCAGTGCTGAACCAGTGTACCCTCTCCCACCCAGCCTCATGAACTCCACAACAAGCTGCTCCCCTCAACTCAAAGTGGCTTAAATCAAAGTCCCAACTGACCAGATTTAAGCCCCTCCTCCCAGCTCCACCCAACTCTCTCCCAACCATCCAAAACAACAGCAGCTCCTGTCTCCACAGTTACAACCCAAGCATCCTTCCAAATGTTAACAATCAGACCAAAGGCCTAGCAGTGCCCTCACCAACCTTTCTCTGTAAGCTCTCGGGCTTCTGTTAGAAAACAGTTCAGGACTGTGCTGAGGTTGCTCAGCAGCAGCTGGCAGTGCTGGAGGGACTGCAATGTCTGGGGGTCAATGAAGTTGCAGGAGCCATCAAACAGTGGAACACCTTGACAGGGAGAAATATTGAATCATCACTCAGCAGAGCAACTGCACACGTCCAAACTTCAACACTTTAACAACCACAAGAGACTTAAAGAACCACTTAAAGAACCAGCAGCATACACTGGCAGACTACTGAAGAAGATCCTTTACAAAGAATGACTCAAGGTTTCAAAATCCACCACACCACTACTCACATATTTGGTCCAGCTCATCTTTTGTACAGATCACTTTGTTCCACGTCCACTCAAGAACAAACCGTAAATTTACAGCAGAACTTGGCTGCTCTTTAAAAACAAAAAACAAAAAGGACGTGAAGCCACAACTTCTAACCAAAATACACACAACATAAAAACAATGGAAGCAGCATTACCTTCAGAAGTCCAGCGTTTAATGCATCCCGTCAGAAGCTCTAAAGAACCTGTCTGCACAGCAGCTGACAACACTGCCTCTAACTGCTCCTCCTGAACAGAACAGACAAAAGCAAATCACAACCTCACAGACTTTTCCTCTCAGTCTCACCTTGATAAACACTGCAGTTTCTGTCGGTGACCCATGCAGTAGCTCTGAATCACACACTACCTGAGCCACTGACAGAAGTGTTTGCTGCTAACTGGATACCCATTCAGACATTAGCTGCAAATGCAGCTGGTTCCATACTCTTGACTCTTTCTTCCTTCTAGCCACAGGCTGGACTGCTTGTTGGTTTGAGGAACACAGGAACGTTTTCCTCTGACATTTCAACTTCATGCAGGCTTGTTTCAGTCTCCATTTCTGTGCCTCAGGGTTTCATTCTTCATTTACAGAGTCCCAATTAACATTTTCCAGTAAAATCCTCTGCTAATACCCATTATGCACTGTGGGCACACCCCTTTCCCATCAGGAACACGTGAAGGGAACAGAGCAAGCACCACTGTGTTTACATGGAAACAGTGAAGCTGAGGCCAAGCAGTTCCCAAAACTAGCAAGACAGGAAGCAGCTTTGACAGCCAAAACATTAAGTTACAATTTGTTGAAGTACCATAAAGAAGTGAAACATTTCAATTCTAATGGGCTCGAATTTCAGCCTGTTCAATTAGTGTATTCTAGTGCCATGGCAGTCCTTGAGAAGGATAATAATGCACAGGCATGCACACACATGGAAGGAATGTAGCAGCTTATTCAAGCTCAGACATTTATTTCAGGTGAAATGATCCTGCATAGAATTTTACATTTTTCTTTTTTTCCTTGTCTCTCTTTTTTCCTAAAACATATTAAAAAATATGTTTGCCTTCTAATTTAAATTATTACATTCAAAGACATTTCTACACATTCTGTCATTTGAAAGCATGTATGATACTTCCATCATTTTCTGAAATCTGGTTTCAGACAAAGAAACATGCCAAATACTGCTTAGGGTGGCCAAAGGAATTCAAACCCAATCTTGATCTAATTCTGAAATTTCTCTTTCTAGCATCCAAAAGCAATCCCTGCTGAAATGCATAACAAGTCTCTGAACAATTTAGTCATAATTCAGGAAATGTCATCATAAAATTTCTTGCTTTCCCAAGTTACTTCCCAACCAGAGTTGACATCAGAACATCTAATCAGAATGTAAGAGCTTACATCAGGCTTGCAAAATAAGCATTCTGTGGGTTGGGTTTTGGATCTAATAATAATGCCAAAATTTGTTTTTTGGAAGAACCCTACCACTGTGCAGAAGTGTTATTTTTCCTGACACATTTTCACAGTCTGCTGAAGAATCCCACAGACAGGAAGATGAAGGCAGGGGGAAGACTGCTCTCCCCTTCCTAGTGCTTGCTGTTCCATTCCATTCCATAATGATCATCTAACCCTTCAGCTTTGACCCTGCCTGGAGAAAGATGGGCAGTTCATCACAAAGGCTCCTTCTTTCATGAAACCTTTCAGACGAGAAACAAAGTTTGCTGCACTGAAAATGGAAAACCCACGGATGGGGTTCACTTATTAAAGGACCAGATTTCTTCAAAAAATTTCCATGGTCTGAAACATTCAAAACACAGGTTAGGACAGGTTCCATCAAAAGGTTCAGTCTAAAAGGAGAACAATTGAAACTACCACAGCTCAATTTTTAAAAAATACCCTGAGGAAAAGACCAACAGTTTGAGAGGGTAAAGGAGGCATTTTCCAGCCTCTCTGTCAATATACAGGCCTTGCTTTTCCCTGACACAAATTACATTTTGTAAAAGTTAAACCTAACACACAACTTTAAATCATACTATCTGTGCTTGTTTGTGCCAAAGCTGAAATATTTAGTGAGCTAGAACATAATTTGAAAGGGTTTGTCAAAAGCTGTGCAGTGGCTCAGAAATTAGAATTTGGCCAAGGTTGAGAGAAAAAACATTTAATCCTCAACAGTCAAATCACTTTTCCCTTTCTCTATGCTCCTCCTTTCTCAAGTTCATCAGGGATCAAGACCCTAACTGGACACCTGGGGCATAAATTTTTCTCCAGCTTCCACAACAAACCTCTCAGGGCTGTTCCAGCCATTCAATCCCTGCTCATGCCTCCCTGCTAACTGTAATTTGCAAAAAACTGGCTCTGCAGAGCATGTGGATGTGCACTGTCAAAATCATGGTCTTGACACTCAAAGCACTGCAGACAAGATGGGTTATTTCCCCTGACACTTCTCCAATAAAGCATACACCCACCTGACTCAGACTGGATGGCTGGACATCAACCAGCCTTGGAGACAGCAAGCCAGCTACAAGACACCGAGAGTAGCTGTCACGGATGGCTTCACTTATTAAAGGACCAGATTTCTTCAAAAACTTCAGGGTCTGAAACGTCAATCAAAACACAGAGGTTAAGACAGCATTCCATCACAAATCCCATTAAACTGTCAGTTAAAGCTGTCTTAGTAGCAACCTGAGTTCAGGTTAAGTGCTTTGGTAAGCATTGGGCCTCAGCTATGTGGCATTTCATTTTGACACCAGAACACCAACAGTTTGAGTTTGTAAAAAACCATCCCATAGAAAACCCTTGCAGTGCTGAAGGCAAAAAAGTATTTTCCAGCCTCTCTGTCAATATACAGGCCTTGCTTTTCCCTGAACATTGACACAAATTACATTCTGTAGAGGTTAAAACTACAAATCACACTTTGAAAGACTCTATGCTCATTTGTGAGGAAGATTATGTATATTCAAATTTAAAGCTGGAATTTAAAAATTAAAGGTTTTGATTAAAAGAACTGTTCAGGTGGTGGATAAGAAGGAGGAACAAGGTTGAGAGAAAAAACATGCATTTCTTCCTCAACAGTTAAATCACTTTTCCCTTTCTCCATGCTATGCTCCTTTCTCAAATTCATCAGGGATCAAGACCCTAACTCCACACCATACAAAGAAATAAACACTTTCAATAGCTTCCACCAAATTAACCCTTTCCAGCCATTCAAAACCTCTTAATTAAAACCTACCTTGGGAGTGCCATTTGCATGAAACTGGCAGGATGTGACTGCAGCCATGCATGTGGATGGGCACTGTGAGCATCAAGTGGTCTCTGACACTCAAAGCACTGCAAGAGAAAAGTTACAAAAGGTTCATCTCTCGACACTCTCAATACAATAAAGAAAAGTCACCTCCTTCTGTTATTTCATTCATGAAAACAACTCCTTTAGCTGAGGAATGATAAAACATCTGCAGAAACAAGGAACATTTGACAGCCCTTGGCACCTTCTCACCAGTTTATTTTCTTATTCAAATTATATTTGTTTTAAAGACAAAATCAAATACCCAATTCCTCCATCAAGTTTTGCATCCCATTAAAAATAATTATTTGTCTCTAGAAACCTGAGTGCTACCCAGTGCTGTGCTTTGGGCCTCAGCTCAAAGGCATTTCATTTTGGGACCATTACCCCTTCCCAGGCAGTGTTACAGAAGCCCCAAAACCCACCACTTTTCAGCAAGCCTGTGCCATTGATATGTTTTGAAAGACCTAAACTGCCTTGGTCCATCACAAGCCTAACCAGGTTGGAGAAGGTTTGTGAGGCTTATTTTGGTTTGGTTTTTGTCTGACAAACAATGAACAAGAAAGAGAACCACTCAAGTGGCATTTGACCTCCACCAAATCATTGATTGAGACTATTCAAATGAAAAGCTCTAGTTCTCAGCCTGATTATAGGTTCACTGGATTAAAGAACTGTTGCAGGAGGTTTGTGGATAAAAAAAAGGAACACCCCGACTCAGAATGATCTCACTGTTCAATGAAGACAACTGGCAGAACAAACTGACTGACCAGCCTTTACAGGATCCAGTGACCACAGTGCAAAATCCCAGCAATCATGAAAATAAAGCTTCTTTTTCCTTAAAGAAATGTTCAAGTGATAAGAAGTCAATAGCAATTTTCAAATTAACCCTTTTTTTAATAAGCCCAAACCAGCTAGATGAATATTTAAGACTTTACCTCAGTGAGTCTGGCATTTGGGCATGATTTCCAAACCATGTATGTTCAAAATAACCAAGTAAGGGACATGGTTTTCCCTTCCATTAATTATCCTCTCTGTCAACATGGTTGATACACTTTTTCTATGGTCTTACAGTCAAAGACAAATTTTGTTTCTTACTGTCTGAAAATTCCAGATATTTTCCACCAGTTTTAAAACATCAATTTCTTTTTGGCAAATGCTGTTAAAATCCTGGGGAAAAAAATTACTTCATTAAGAATGATAAAAACAATATACATTATACAAATGTCTATGAATGATAATTTTTAATCATAATATACTCTTTTACCCAAATTGTATCTGTTCCAAAACAAACCAAATATACAATTATTAGTTCATCAAGTTGTTCATCTAGATCATCAAAAAAACATCTCAAATAGAACTGGCTCCAATACTGAGCCCTGGGGAACACCACTAGTGACCAGGTGCTAAATGGATGCAGCCAGAGGTTTGATCAGGATAAAAAACATTCAGGTAACACTCCTAAGCAACAGACAGAATGATCTTACTGCTCAATGCAGACAACTGGCAGAACAAACTTACTCACCAGTCTTATACAGATTTGCCTGTACACTGATTACAGAATCCCATGACAGCAAACATAAAGTCTGTCACAAAATGTTAAAAATTATGTTCAGAGGGATAAAAAAGTTCCACATTACTCCAGCAAACAATTTTGCTTTTTAAATAAGCCCAACAAGGTCAGCTAGATGAATACTGAAGACTTTAAGATTGTGGGTACAGAACAACATTTACTGCTTAGATTTCCAATCCATGTAGTTCAGAATAACCAAACAGGGACATCAGAACAAACCTTCATTAACGTTGTCCTCTCTGTCAGCATGATTGCGAAATTTTTCTATGGTCTGACAGCTGAGTAATTTAGTATTCCAGTCTGCCTTCTTTAACCTGTCTACCAACAATCCACCAGTGAGGTCTAAACTGTGGACAAATTCATCAATAAAAAAAGCAAACCCTGTACCAAAAAAAAAAAAAGAAAATAATTTAATTTTCATTAGATCCACTAAGAAAGAAAGCATATACCTAATGTAACATGCATATTGTACTGTTTATTTCTAATTAACTTATTTCTGATAGCAAATAATAACTGCATCTGACACTCAAGAGTTCCAGGAAATTTTAACAATGATACTGGCTGAAAAAAAATGAATAGATTAAAAAAGTCAAATATTAGCAAAGAAAAAAGGTAAAACTTTGTCCCTGAAGCATGCACAGTTCACACTATTTTATTAAGGAATTTTGGAAGTAACAGATATATGCAGGGCTGGTAAGAAAAATCAAAACCATCTCTTTGAAAAACTAACATGAAGCCTAAGCAAAGAACCTCATCTTCACTGTAGGATAACTAATCACTAAAACCAATTTTAATAGAGATGATGTCCTAAACAAGAAATTCACCATACCAAAAGACAGTTCCACAAGATAAAGCCTTAAAATTCCACAAACCTGTCTCCTGCATTAATTTTAATGACTAGAAATTTCTGCTTTCATTCATATATGAAGAGCCGTTCCACCTTTCAGTGCAGAGGGGAAGGAGAAAGTAATACCAAGTAGTTCCTACCAAAGACAACTTCCTAACCAAAGCTGCATATTTCAAGTTTTCCACACTGGGGTAAGCAAACCTAAGTTAAGGAACTCCAGTGCATGGAAGATATTGAGAAATGACATTCCAGACCAGTTAAACATGACAATGCTCAAAGGGTTGCACTGGTCAGACTGACATGAATGCAGAGACTATACTCAAGCCTTGTGCAGAACAAAGGTAAGGATGTGCTCCAGGACCATGAACTGATCTGCAAGATAGAGCAGCTGCTGAGATGATCTAAAAGAAGTCTTTGCAAGTCTAATTTAAGTTTATCTTTCAGTTTTCTTACTTGAGCAGATTTAAACCAGCCTTGAAAGCAACAGAGACTCAAGTCTGACACATGTTTATAAAAACACAGTGCCACATGTTCCAAAAGGTCCATTTTGGAATTTTGGTGACTTTTACCATGATATGAAGTCAAAGATGCATGGTTTCATAGCCTCAAGTCTGATTCCTGGGATGTACAGCAGTGATGTAAGCAGACAAGTATTTTAAGCGCCTATGACTTCTACTCAGTGAACAAGGAGCAGTAGTAGACTAATTTCTCCTTGTTTACTCAAGGTTGGCCTGGCAAATGGGAACAACTCTCAAATTTTATGTCACTGAAGACCAACAAGAAGAGACCCATCACATCATACTGACCAATCTGTGACCACAATAAGTACTCCAACATTTAAGTGTCCACTGGTGAGCACAGATCCTATCGTGATGCATCCCTTGGGAAGGGATTAAGAATTGTTTTGTGGGGATTTTTTGGAAGTAGATGCTACCAGGTCTCAGGTTGAAACTACACTATTAAGTGGTTTATCTGTAAGCCAGCTGAAGAACCTGTCTTTCCTGCTCAGATGATGCAGATGTTCAGCTCTCTTCAACAGCTTTCTAAGATTGGTTCCTGTTATAATCTTTCTACACATGCCTGTGAATGTACTACTGGTACAGTCTGCAGAGGGATACAAGTCTTACTTTAACTACATCACAAGTTTTTCAGGTCACAAACACAGTAACATTTTTTATCACTTTGTGTGCTTTTTTCCTAAGAGTGTCAACTGGAGTTTCTAGTAAATCTATTTTTAAAGACTGATGAGACATTTCAACTCTCTGAGGTATAAACTGACATTTGTCACATCTTGTTCAGAAAAGACAACCAAGACAAATAACTGCCACATAGTTAAAGGTCTCACATTTAAACATTAAGTTGTTCAGGTGGAAAATGGTAGTAACCATGAGGGAAAGAGAGACAATTGCTTTTTCCCCAATGCAGCACACAGTAAAAGGTATTGTCCTTGTCACTGCTAAGACTTAGCTAAAAATTTTCTTTTAAGAGGATAAAACAAAACTGAAATTCAAAATCAAATCTTGAGAAGATTAAAGAAACTTTCTTCTATCAACCTGCCAAAGTGCTTAGAGCACTACAAGATGCAAAAGTGAACTGCAATGAAAACCCTTAAAAACAAAACCAAACACAAAAAAACCCCAAGTAAACAAGGTGTTCTGTTCCTCTAGAGCACTGTATATTTTTGTCACTTAAAAACTGCACATGAAGATTTGACATGCATATTTAGACATGTTGAACCACTTGAAGGTATTTCTACTTGATCACCATGACAGATGGTGTATTTTAAAGAAACACCACCTCCTCCAACACCTAACCTTTATCTGTTCAAAAACAACACTTCCAAATGAGGAAGGCCCTTTGCTACAGACAAAAGGAAAAAGGCATAAAATTCAAACTCATTCAAAAAATTCAAAACTCTAAGTCCCCATTAAAAAAAAATTTTGAACCACAATCCAAGGATTATCTCAATTTCATTTTGTACTACTGAGAACATAAAAGGACAAGTGTCAAATAGGAGGAACGACTTGCTGTGAATTAAGATACTTTCCCATCAAAAAGATGTTGGTAGAATTTCGTGCATGCTGCTGAATAGAATTAAACATTATAGAGGTCCCTCTTGCCTCTGTTAGATTATCTGAGACCTAATGATAGTTTATCTATTCTTCTATAGTTTACCTATTCTGTACCACAGCATCCCTGGAACCAGTTCTAAAAATTTATGGAGACTTTTCTGACCAAATCATACCACTGTACATTGTATGTACATCTTTTGCTGGCTTTAAGAGTAGATTTCAGAGACAACCCATCCAAAACTCAAAACAAGAGTCATCTTTACAGCTACTGACTTTCAGAATCAGTGCTGAAGAGACATTGTAGGTATTTTTGTAGGTGTATTTGAAGTCAAGCTTAAGGAGTTTAAAAGAAAAACAAGATTGTAAAATAGAGATCAGAAATGTATAAAGAGAAATATATGACCATATTGTAAGAAAGGGAGACAGACAGAAGCTTCCTCAAATCTACAGTTTGGTAACACAAAGCTATTCAAAGCCTTGTCTTCTCTTCCTACATGCCATTTATGTGATGTCTACATTAAGAGTAATTTCATTTGTAACAGCCATTTCCTCTTCAGGAATCAGATGTGTAAGGGCTCCTTGCACATAAATCTAGGTGGAACTCATGACACTGAAGTATAAAATTGTATGGCTTCAGCATGGACAGACTGTGTCTGACCAATCTGGCAATCTTCTACAATGGAGTGACTGAAACACTTGACAAGGGAAAACTGACCGATGTCATCTACCTGGACTTCTACCAGGTCTTTGACACAATCCCTCATGACATCACCATCTCTAAATTGAAGACAGGCAGATTTGAAGGGTGGACTATTCAGTGGATAAGGAATTGGTTGGAAGGACCAAGCCAGAGAGTTGTGGGAAAAAGTCTATCTCCAGGCATAGAATGATCTGGAGTGCGTCCTTCAGAAACCTGTGTGAGGATTGGTGCTCTTCAATATCTTCAATGACACAAACAGTGAGATCAAGTGCACCTTAAGCAAGTCTGCAGATGACACAAGGCTGAAAGGTGCAGCTGACAAAATAAAAGGCAGGGATGTCATCCAGAAGGATCTGGAGAAGCCTGAGAGGTGGGCCAATGGGAATCTCAGGACATGAAAGTCAGCAAGTCCAAGCGCAAGGTGCTGCATCTGGAATGGGGCAATCCCAGACATGACTACAGACTGGGAAAAGTGCCTGAGAGCAGCCCTGCCAAGAAGGACGTGGGGGTTCTGGTGGACAGCAAGCAATATGCACTCACAGCCCAGAAGTCCAACTTCATCCTGGGAGACCTCCAGGCAGCCTTTCAGCACATAAAGGGGGCTTATGAAAAAGAGGGAAGCTTTGACATTTTACAAAGGCAGATAGTGACAGGACAAAGAAGAAGGGGTTTACAACTAAAACAAGAGAGATTTAGATTAGATGTTAGAAGAAATTTTGTACTGTGAGAGTGGTGAGGATCTGGAGGTCAGGCTGCCCAGACATGCTATAGATGTCCCACCCCTGGAAGTGTTCAAGGCCAGAGTGGATGGGGCCCCAAGAGAACTGATGCAGTGGGTGGCATCCATAGTCACAGCAGGGGATTGGAAAACATGATATTTAAGGTCTTCCAACCAAAACTATTCCATGATTCTATGACTTGTTTTGAAAAGTATGGACTGAAAAGAATGCCTAAAAAGACTCATCAAAAGACTTTTTTGAAGTCTCACTGATCTTTCATGGTAAATATTAATCTGGTCAACTTACCTGATCCTTACTTAGACAAAATTACTATTTTCATCTACTCACATACAGGCCTGTCTTACCTCATACATGACTTGTCCTGATGCCAGGCGTTTCCTGTCACCAAATGCTAACTGCAACAGATGTAAACTCACAACATCACCTTCACTGAAAAGGTATAAATGAGAAAATTTGATTACAAAGCTGCTTTACAATTCTCATTATCATTTTATTAGATCTAGGCTGAAACTGACTTAAGAGCATGCCCTTGCTGAAAAGAAAAACACTGCTTCCCAAGACATGATAATTGGTCACACTTAGCCATTAAAACAGAAAGGAGGAAATTTTGACATGAACAGCTTCAGGGGCAAATGCTAACTATGCCTTTGTTTGGAAAGCTTTAATATCTTTAATATGCAACATGGAGGAAAAAATTGCTGAATTGCTGGCACTAACTCACAACAATAAAGCGTTCTCCATGAAAACTGCTTTTAAGTTGAACTTAAGAAGACTGCCAGTCTGTGAACAGCTGTGCAGATTAAGTAGCTTGCTGATGATGTTCACTGTTCTGCATCAGCAGCCTAAACCACTTTAAACGGTACTGAATATCATGGTGGGAACACCAAACAAATCTTGAAGCAGTCATCAAGAAACAAGGGACATCATTTGAGACTGCAAGCACAAAAACATAGCCACTGTTTCTTTTGCCTTCTTCCACAAGGTAGTAAAGAGTCCCATTTTGCAAATGTAAAATCCTGAAAAAATTGCACTGTAAGCTTAACACTTTTCACCTCCTGTACAGTTAAAGAAACAAAATTAATATACAGATATCATATGAATGTGAACAAATATTAAAAAACCAGCGACTTATGGTGGGATTTTATTCACCTTTGTTGTGTAGACTGAACAGCCCACAAATAGCAACAATTGCGGGGATCATTCTCAGGCTCTTGAAAAGTAACTGCATAGACAGGAATCCTTCCTCCTTCAAGCTGGGAGTGGTGCCTACAGGTTTAAAAGAAAAATACAGAAAAAAGGAGAGCCTGCTAGCTTTGGCTGTTTGTAGAAGGGTAGAAGCATCTTCTGGGAAAAAAGCAGCTTGCATACTTATCCTCAAAGTACAGATGGTCATACTTCCATTAAAAAAAAGGATGACTGACAAGCCACTACTTCCCAACTTCTGAACTTCAAGTGCACCTTCACAATCTTTTCTTTTGCATATAATTATGTGTCCACTGTCTATTTATGCATCCATAATGCATCCACAACACATCATCACACTGCAGACTTTTCCGCCTTGTGATCATATATTTCAAGATTATGTGTCCACTATGTCTATTTTCATTCATATTCCATTTCAGTCATGCCACCAACTTCCATCAAGGCTGAAATGTAGGAAAGAATGTTCAGGCAAGAATTTTCAGGCACAGATCAACTGTTGAATTACCATATCTCACTAAATCCATCATGGACACTTCAAAGAATATGATCACCAAAACCACATTATTCATACAGTGAAGCCTTTCAATGCCCTAATTGCAGTAACTGGTTGTGAATCATCCCAAATCTTTCACGGAAACACACACGTTGCCTGGGTCCACAAAATATGACTGGACAGAATGGACTTTTAAAAATTAGCTCTATCACATCCCTATTGCATGACGTCCTGAAGCAAAAAATTGAGACTCCTGCACCTCCAAGTGCAACCAAGTGGAAGTGACTACTTACTCCCTCTTCAAAGTTTTCATATTCCATAGTGACAAGTAGCCATCAGAAAATCCCACAACGAGCTGGTTGCTTCTGCTTATGTAGCACAGGGTTGATACTGCTGTTCCTGAAGGACTTCGCAATTGAAAACAGAGATGCCTCCCTTCTCTGGTCACAGCTTCTCTTCTTTGTGGAACTTCAGCAGGAATTCTAGTGACAACTTCTAGATCTACACACATAAAAGCAGGTGAGAAATTAATGCATTATGCCACTTCAGTTGCATTTTAAACTGATGTGATTATACAACGCATATAATTTAATTCTTCAAGCAAAACACCCATTTTTGCAGCACCTTTTTTGGCTATTCCTGTTTCTGCACCCATTCAGAGAAAAGAAGGACCCTCCAATGGGACAGGTATTCTCTCTCCTATTCCAAATCTGGGTACAAATGTAACCATTGTAGACAAATTCCTTTATTGGGCCTCATGAGGAAGCTACTTGAAGGGACATGAACTCCTCAAGCCACTCTTACAACACCCAAAACAGTGCCTGCAATCTGAAGAACACAAATTGCAGGATTCATTCACCCAAATGCAGGATTAAGCCAGATTTATTTTAAAACACAAGCCTAAAGCCTGCCCCAAGCCACTGATGGAAACAGGAGCACACTCCCAAGCAATTTGGTACCTCTGACACAACTTCCTATCACACAGCTGCACTGACTCAAATGGAAAAATTCCTGCCTCCCACTGGCAAGAATCACAGGGACAAAGGGATGCTGGCAGCAAGAGCCCTTCTGAACATCAGGAGGAGCATTAAGCCACTCCCATTTCTGGATCAGTTCAGAAACACACCCTGTCAAACTGCTGTCTGCAGCAGTGGGCAATGTCAGAAATGCCAGCAGTCAGTCAGCACGCTGGGATCTTCACTGGGAAACAAGCTGGGTTTTGAAAAGAAACATTTTCTTGCTTCTAAATTCAAGTTTAAAAACTGCAGCTTACCCGAAGCTTCTACTTCATTCTGACTGCAAGATAAATCATCCAAACAAAGGTCAACCAGAAGGACATGGCCAGCATCTGTGGCCACTGCTGCCACTCCAAAGAGCCATCGCAGACTCTGGTGCAGGTGCCGCGTGCTCACGCTGGCTCCGCCGTCATTGCTGATGGGCTCGATGGCAGTCACCTGCAGGGAACTGCAGGTTAATGTCAAAGTCTTTGACAGCCCCAGGAGTAATCCTCAGAAGGGAAGCCAGCATTAGCACACCAGAAACAGGAAAGGAAATACAGGTTCATAAGACTAAAAACCAAATCATTGCTCCCTATTGTATCAAGCAGAAAGGAAATTAATAGAAAGAAAGTTCCCTCACGTAAATGGCATAATCTGTCTTTACAGCTTACCACTTTCCACTTCCTACTTAGAAATAATTGCATCTAAGAAGAGACATGAAATCAATTACATGCTAGAAGCTTTACCATGTGTAAAGGACTTAACAATAAAGACAAAGCTAGATCTATTTCTCCCACGACTCAAAGTCCATCAGCACTGTGATACAATCCAGGCCTTCTTCACCCTGCATTTTGTAAGCTAAATCACTGCTGCAAGGAAACAAGGCAGTGGCTGTGGGGTACACCAGACACACCATTTCCATGGGAATGAAACATTCCTGGAAAGGGTAGGAGGGAGATGCTGAATAACTAAAATCTATGCTGGCCCTGACTTTGATAATAATATCCAACAAAAATTCTAAATGCACACGAGCACTCTTACAGATGGTAAGGAAAACTGTAAAAGGCAGCCTAAACCAATAGCAAGAGACCAAACAAGAACTTGCTCAGCCTGAGGCAGGAGCTCTCTCTGCTCCCTGACAGGCCAAGCACTCCCCATGACCTCAGCACAAGGTGAACAGACCCTTCAGCACCCACAGCACACCCAGGACAATACTGACTGCTCTAGCAGAGACACAAGCACACCAGGGCTCCTGCACTAAGGAGCAGGACAACTCAGGAACAGGGGCTATCTTCTGGCTTCTTACAAATGCAGCACCATGAAAGCAGACAGCTTTACATCAGCAACAAAGGTTTGTCTGAAACAAAGAAGTGAGCATCACAAGGTAGTCCATCTTTTCATGTAGCTTATTTACCCCTAGAAATGGGGAAAATATCCAAACTTATAGGGCCCCTGAGGTTTTCTTCTATCCCATATCAAGCACTTGCTTATGACTACACTGCCTGGCCACCTGCTTTGCAGTTCACGTTTCACCTTGAACACAAGAACTTCAATCTTAGAAATATCTTTAGTTATTTAGGAAACTTGGTTTCCTTTCAGATTTCTTATGATACAAATTAAATTTTTAATCCTCTCTGCTACTCTGAGGACTAACAAAAGTATTTTGATTATTCAAATTCTTGCATTCCAATGCATTGGTGACTCAGGAGGAAATACAGAACACACCTTGCTGTGCAATTAGCCAAAGCTGAAGTGCTACTTTTGAGTTCTTTTTAAGTTAGTTTTTTCATTGTGCAACTGGCTCCAAATGAATCTTTACTAGTTTTGCATAGGCTTCCAAAAATGTTCCCTGGTTACTTCAATGTTCCATGTGGAAGCTCCTGAAATGACATATTTTTCCACTATGCTATGCACTGCTTTTTCCTATTCTCCTAGTGCTTTGCCAACTCATTCTGGGAAAGAACAAAGAAAACTTTTCTCAGCTCACTGAATCTGAATGCTGCCCTTCTGCCTCATACGAACTAGGAAAATTTGGGAAAATACCATGCAATAGCTCTGAAACATGCAACTGTTATAAACTGATTTGATGTACTTCATGTTTTTAATTCAGAATCCAATTCAAATCATACTCGTCAACATTTTCTGTCTCCTGCTGCATCTCATACACATATCAAGAGGGCATCAAGAGACACTCACAGACACATGCAAAGATATTATGCCAAAATTCTTTCTAAGCTCCTGAGTCTGGGTTTTTTAACTGATTTCTTTATTCTCTGATCGACTCAACATCCACTCTTACGTTCACACAGTCACAATAAACACCCCGTATTAATACACTAACAACTTGACACCTTGGAGCAGAGTTGCTTTAGGTTAAACTGTACAACTTAGCTGTCCACAGAACTTATACCTGTTGAGAAAATAGTCCCAAAACCACAGTGCTCATTAAGGGCTTAAAAGAGTAATGACAGAACTGCAGAAAGTGATGTTAAGAAAAGATCCACATTTTACCTTTAAAAATAATAATAAAATTCAATCTGAAGATCAGAGAAACATTCATGCAAATCAATCCCCCCTCCAAACTATACATTACATAATATGCAAATATGAGTTTCTGAAAGAACTCAAAACATATGGATTGCAGCCAAGTGCCAGTTTTATCTACTTGTTTTTGCTTACCCTTACTCCCCACTCACTGCCTGAACATTAAGACTCCAATTAGCAATACCTGTGTCCTGACTATGAACTAACACAATACCAAAGATATAGGAAGCAAAATGTGAGCAACAGACCAAACATACTTGTAATCATGAGCTTTCAGGGCATAAGAGCAAAACTTTCAGAGCAGCCTTGGCTTTATTTCAAAATTCTTACCCTTCATCACCCAACAACCAGCTCTTTCCTGCACGGCTTCATTTCTGCTCCTGAATCAGTTTTTGTGGTATAGAACAACTCTCTAATACAACTGATTGTTGGAACTAGCTTCTATTTCAAAACACTTCCACAGCTACAGATTCAACGTGCAACACAGTCCTTAACTTTTACTTTCCTAGCTTACTTACATAGAAGAAATAAAACCTAACACACCAACATCACTTACCAAAACATAATTTACTTCTTTAAGTTCATGTTAGCACACAGCCTGCTTTTCCATCTACAACTTAAGCAGATAGCAAAACAACACAATGGAACACTGACATGACTTGTATCTTTAGAACTTAACGCAAATGCTTACTACTACTAACAAGAATTTGACCTGTACTCTAGTAAGTCAAACCAAATAATATTAGGGAAAACTGAGTAGTAATTAAGAATTTATTTGCTGCAGATTCTAAAATGATAAAAACACAGTGAATCTTGATGCTCTGATAACTTAATCCAATTCTTGTTTCCATTGCATTAATGAGACCCAGGGACACAACATCATTTGAATTCAAGGGTTACAGAAGGCAGAAAAAATTATCAACATTACACCACTGTATCCCATCTACACAAACACTATATTCAACAAGCAGAGACTCAAGGACTGCAGACTGAAAGTAAATCTGCCAACTATCTGACACTAAAATCTTTTTCCAATCCTAACTTAGAAAAATCTGTCCACGTCACCTGGTTCCTAGTCTGAGATTGATGGGAATGTGTCAAAGTCATTAATGGCACAATGCTGGGAGTCTGAGATACTTTAAGGACAGTATTTATGACAGAAATTAGCCATTTAGAAAAGGTGTATTACAGACAATTTAAGTGGGGTTTTCTTTTCTGCTCTGGGAAAAAAAAAAGGCTTTCCATGCCTTTTCCTTAAAAGTGGAGAATTTTGCCACTATGTGCTTTACAATGTTTTTTTTACTATTAGTAAACTCAAAAGATAATGCAAACTGCTGAGTCCAAGATTTTACATCAAGGCTCTCTTGACTGGATAATCTGAATTGACAATATGTCAATGCAGTATAAAAAGGATAAGTCATACAAAGAGATACACAAGAGCTTTTCCTGAAACAGGATTATGCAGCACCAAACACCACAAAATCTTCCATTCCCCAAAAGATACATACCCTTCCTGGAAGAACAACTGCTTTAACCACTCTTGAGATCCCAAGGTCGTAGAGACAGAGAACACTTCCCTCTGCTTCCTCCAAGCCAACCAGGAGCCCAGTCCTCTTCTGCCAAGAGAACTCCTTCACCACGCGGACGGCGGGAGGCTGCTCGTTCACCCCGCTGAAGCGATAGGCAGAGAGCCGCTCTCCTGTCACCGAGTTCACCACCTCCAGCTGGGGGCCACACGCCAGCCACGCCAGGCCACTCCTGCCTGCCAGGCAAGAGGAACAGCACTCAGCAAATGCCCAGCAGCACAACTGCAACAACAGCAATGGCACTGGGCCCTTCCCTCAAATTCACAAAAGGGAAAGGCCAACCTGGACAATCATTTTAAATCACCCGCTGCAATCCTCAACCAATACTTCTTAAAATTAATAACCCCACTCTTTTGCATTTCTACTTGTCATTCCCGCACTCAAGAACATTGACTCTTTGCGATAAAGATTACAATAGACTGAGCCCTAGTCTGTACACTATACCTGGCCTGCTCTTGCTAAAAAACACCTAAATATGTACAGGAATACAAGTCTCAAAGCATACTGCAAATACAGCCCATCTAAACCAATTCAGTTCCTGTTAAGAATTGTGCTTGACACAAGACTGCTCTGGGCAGGCATTTGGACAGGATATTATCTTAAAATGGGCACTGCATGTGTAATTCCAACTTTTACATGAGCTGATCCCAGAAAGAATTTAACAAGTGATGTTTCACTCAAGAGTTTAACACTTGCTCCTCTACTGAGGGACTTCAAGCTCAAAGGAAGGATGAGCTCCATTACTGCAAGCACAGTCAGGTAGATAAGATTCTACCTGGTCTTCACAGAAGCCCATTATCCAGTTCCACCTTCAGATCACCTAGAAAGTCAACTGCCCAATTTGCTCAGCTGCTGTCAGCAACTCTCACTGGGTCATCATCTGCATCCTATTAAATACCTTGGAAACACATGAGCTGGTAAAAAGAAATTTGTTCCAGAAAACACTATTTCTTCCTTGAAAACTGCCTTCTATTTCATTCAGAACTGAGGAGGGCATGGTCAGCTGTATTATTTAAATAGCACAGGACTGGAGCAGGCTGTTGCACTTTCAATGTCTCTTGTTGTTAAAACATCCTGTTAGCACTATCAGAACCTGGTGCAGTTTACTTAATAGAACCAACCTGATGCCATGACCCTGTGCTTCAGGCATTAATAACTTCACACCAAATCCAAATTCAAAGGAAAATGCTCACCTCCAGAAAACTTCCCACACAGCGCAGAGTCTAGGGTGATCTCATCCTCCCCAAGTGCCTCAACAGTCACCTCTGGAAACTGCAGCAGACTGCTCGTTACCTGAGCCGTTAGGTCTCGCATTCTTCACTGGAAATAAAGAAAAAAAGGCAAAGAGACTCATCTCAGCCATAAATATCTTTGAGACTGACCCAAGCTTCATCAGTATGCAGTGACAAATCTCCCATGCATCATTTGTAGCTCTTTTTTGCTTAAAGGAAATGGCACTTGGGACACTTTTTCATCTCACAGCAGAGCAAAAGGAGAATCTTGAACTTTTCCGATGCCTACAAGATCACCAACAAACAGTGACACAGAGGGATAGACAAGATAAATAACGGGGAAGAGAACAACATACCAAGTTCAAGCTTACTCATACAGGTTAGCAAGATGTGATCTCAGAAAAATAGTATTTCAAAAAGCTTCTCGGTAACAGGTATAACTCTCTGCATTTTCCCTTTAATACAGTATTATTTTTGTCAATTGTCTTCTAGTAGATGTCACAGATCAGCCATGTCTTGTTTACTTTTTGCATCCTTATTTTTGGCGTTCAGGAATACAAAGTTCTTGACCAAATTAATCCTTAAATTCTTCCAGAAAACATATTGTTAATACTTTCAAGCAATACGAACTTTCATAGCTGATCAATTAGATTTTTCCATACACTTAAGAGGTGAAAATATTGCTCTTTTTCTCTGCTGAAATCCTTATATTTCTCATTCCAGTCCCCTCCTTCCTATTCCTTTCCCTATCACATCTCTGCAGTATTAGAGAAAAAATTTATAGGCCTTTCAGACAGTTTCATGCTCATACATGTGCTCCATGAGAGTTCACATTTCAGTATGTCAAGACAGATTTTTTTTTTTTCCTGGAGAAACTGAAGAGCTGAACTAATTTACAGGATTAAACAGGTGGCTAAATATGAGATAATCCATATGCATGGAAATACAAATTACTTTAAGTATCTATGTTTTGCAAGTCATCTGGCTTATAGAAAAGGCCTCTGACAGACAAGACAAATTGAACTGTCTTGTTCAAACAGTACTGTTTTCTTCATGACATCTCAAGGTATTATACACAGGTCACTAGTGCTGGGTTGTGCTCCCGTATCTGCTGCCAGCAGGACAACAAGCACATGAAGCACAGGAAGGGTAAATCAGGGTCCTGCACTAAGCACAAGTCAATATTTTGACAAAAATGTTGCTGATGGCAAAGCCACTACTGCAGCCAGCCAGCCTGACCATTCTGCCAGCATTCACTACTAGCACAGATCAGGTTCCAAGTGGGACAACTCACTTGCAGTAGTTTTGCTGAGTTTCTCTTTTGGTACTTGCCATCAGTTTCAAGTGACAACTTCTGCACTGTATCCAGGGGCTCCAGAGAGTAAAAGGCCTCACAATTTGACCAGCATTCTTGCTTACTTAAATTGCAATTTAGTGGATATATTTTAGGAGTAACCCGTAATACCAAATACTAATTCAGACACATCTGGTTGATGAATAGAATCTTTGAAATGTTTCAGCATGTGCTCATGTTCCTGTCACTGGGCACCACTGGAATGTTGCTGGCTCCATCTGCTTTACACTCTCCCTTCAGGTATTTATGTGCATTGATGAGAAGCCCTGAGCCTTCTCTTCTCCAGGCTGAACAGTCTCAGTCTCCCAGCCTTTTCTCAGAGAAGAGCTGCTCCAAGCTCCTCTAACCATCTTTGTGGTCCTTCACAGCACTCTCTCCAGTACCTTCATCTCTCATCTTGAGAGGCTGGTGAGCCTAGACCTGACACAGCATTCCCGCTGAGGCCTCACCAGTACTAGAGGAAGGATCACCTTCCTTCACCTGCTGGCAAAGTTCTTCCTCATGAGCCCAGGATACCACCAGCCTTCTTTGCTGCAGGGGCACAGTGATGGCTCATGGCCAGCTGGGCGTCTCAGGGACATTTCTGCCAAGGTGCTTTCCAGCTGGGCAGGCCCCCGCACACACTGGTGCCTGGGGTGGTTCCTCCCCAGTGCAGGACTTGGCACTTTCCCTTGTTAAACTACATCAGGTTCCTGTCAGCCCATTTCTCCAACCTGACAAAGCACTAACTCTGACAACATATACTAAGGAATTTTAGAAAAGAGTGCGAAATTCCAGAATTATTATAGCGAATAATTGTTTTTCTTTTTTTTTTGTAAGTAAGAATGGAGGTGTCTGTGTGGTAGGTATATGATTATTAATACCATACACCACAATAATAGCAAGATGGTTTTAAGAAAAGAGTGAGCAAATATCTTGCAGTAGGGCAGGTAAGGGCATGCAAGGAAACTTCTCAGGTGAGTGCTCTCCTTGAGTCACCCTGAGCCATCCTGCCGGAGACGCTGCCTACCTGCTGTGCCGAGAGCACAGAACTTTGTGGGGCACAACTGGAAATCAAATTCAAACATCCTCTACTGGGGAGATTTGAGTTTAAAAAACTAACTCCTCACCATCCCAAAAAGAATTCTTCCCTGACAGAAAGCTCACATGTTAACACAGAGTACTCCTGTGCACAATACTAAAAATCCATCCACAAACACCAGTAAGAACCATCAAATACGTAGAACTCCAAGAACTAAACCATTTTTGTAGAAAACAAAAATACTAGAGCATGAGGCATGCTCAGTTTTGCTCCAGTAAGGCAATGACCATTTTAAACACCTCTTTTTGTTTTTAGAAATCAGGCATGGAACAAGGTTGATAAACTTTATAACAAATTATGAACAATATATATTGACCTCTCTGTAAGGATGCTTTCTTGACATCATTTTGCTAAGTTAAAACCAAGAACTGCTAGGAAATCAAAACAGAGGGGAAATACTTAGATCTAGATTAAAGGCACAAAACCTCTCAACCTTAAGAGATATATCCAACAGCAACAGCATTTCAGCTCTCTTTGACACAATAACTACAACCACATTCTTATTTCTGTTAGAAATCAGATTAGGGTAAAATGTCACATGCTTACTCCACTTTCAGGAATAAACCAGAATTCAACCTCCTAGCTATATCCTACAGCAATGCAGCCTGTGTGCAAGTTGCCAAAATGACCATTCTTTTTCACCCAAGGAACTTATAAATTCCAAGCACCATGAACTATTTCCAAAGACATAAATGTCATACATTTTTGGATTAAAAAGCTTGGGAGGGGGGAGAGGGAGGGAGGTAAAAGAAAGAGAAAGAGAAATTGTGTATTCAAGCAGAATTACATAGAGCCAAGTCAGAGTTCCGAGATGTCAATTTTGACTGATGTTATTCCACAAAAATCAGTTTAAAAGGCCAACAACGTTATGGGCTCACTGAAGAAAAAGCTAAAAATATGGTCAGTCACAGCTGAAGACAAGATTTCACAGGACATGTTGACTTCACTGACATCAAAAGAGAGATCTTGCTGCCATCTCTCATCTCCGTATTTGCTCCTTTGTTCTACTACCGTATTTTGGAAGACATTTCCAGCATACCACTCTGGTATGCCATCCCACTGCTGGCCCTTCCCAGCACAAATTCCAAAGTCACATCAAAGAGAAAGATCTGCCAGAATCACGCACAGTCGCCTCTTCTAAACAGCGTGCTCAAGCCATCACCTGGAGCAGCCTGCCCAAAGCTGTATCCAGATGGAATTGGAACATTTAATTCTCCAACAGGTTTTTACAACCAGCAATCTGACAAGACCAACTACAGAAACACCTGCAACCCATGCAACAGGGTGACTCTCTCTTGCCAATTTAAGGATTCTATTCTCTCCACCAAATCAGCGTCACACCAGGAAAGGCCTGTCACCACTGCTTCTCCAAAACTGTCCAACACCTTATTAGGCAGAAGACATAAAATTTACAGAAGCTTGATCACGCTTGAAAAAGCCAATCCCAGGCAAATCGATGCAGGAAGGAGAGCTGAGGCAGCACGTGAATGAGGAGCTGTCCTCCCCAGGATACAGAGCTGTGTGCCCAAGCACATGGACAGCTGCCAGCCAAGGCTGACACAACCAGCCAGACCGACGGGCCCTGCAAAGGCAC
Organism: Emberiza elegans; assembly: GCA_024865655.1. Classification (NCBI taxonomy): domain Eukaryota; kingdom Metazoa; phylum Chordata; class Aves; order Passeriformes; family Fringillidae; genus Emberiza; species Emberiza elegans. Next base: position 16,412,007 of record JALJVW010002597.1, on the reverse strand, counting down.
CGGCACGGCCACGCTCAGCCCGGTACCCCAAACGGGGTGCAGCCATCCCGACACTAACAAGTCCCTCACTCTTCTCCAATTTCCCCAGACACGATGAGGAAGCAATCACTAGACATGAAAGACTGACACCAAGCATTCTATTGGCAGAAGCTCCAGACGTGGACTCACAGTTTATTAAGGAAGACACCGAGCGCTTTTGTTTAAGCCAGCAGCAACTCTGCTTCGCGGTATTTTGCTTCGTGCAGAGACCCAGAGACCCCAACAAATGGCACTGGATTGTTCTAAAGCTGAGGCCTCCCCACTGCACCCCCCTCCCGTCCCGCAATCGCCGCCCTAGGCACAGAGCGCATTTCCCGCCTCCTCATGGAATACAAACCCGAAGCCCGGCGGGGGAGGGGGAGGCGGAATTAGAAAGAAGAAAACCCCTCCAAGAACACGGCCCAAGAGGCGAGAACAGAGGGCGTGCGCGGGTGGCCGGGCAGGAGGGAAAGCTCCTGGCGGCAGCCGCCGCATCTCCCACGCCCCCCAGCCTGGCGGAGCCTCCCGGCTGCGGAGCCTCCCATGTGCGCTGCCCAGGCCGCGCCGCCCGGGCCTCCCCCGCCGCCGGGGGCCGAGGCACGTGTGGCGGACACGGCGCCGCAGCCCGGGGGTCACTTACATAAGGGACGGGCGGCCGGGCCTGCCCGAGGCCCCCGCGGGCCCGCGCTGCGCCAGCGCCGGTGCCGGCCTATGAGGCTCGGGAGCGCCCGGTACCCGCTGGTACGGGAGGGAAGGAAGAAAGGGAGGAACGAAGGCAGACGGGCGGGCGGGGGTCGCCGTTGCCGCCACCTCCGCCGTCTCCTCCTGTGCGCGCCGCTGCCCCCAGCCCAGCCGAGCCCGCACTCCCGGTACGTGCCGGTGCCGGTGGCATCTCCCTCCCGCAGCGGCGACAACGGCACGGCCCAGCACGGCACGGCCCGGCCCCACGCGCCCGCGCACCCACCTCGCTCGCTCACCCGCCGCGCGGGGGGCGGGACGGGAGGGGGGGGGGGACGGGCCGAGTTCTCGCGAGATCCGCAGCGAACCTCCGCGGGAATTTTCAAATGCGCGGGACACGGCCTCGGGCGCTGGCGGCGGCGGCCTCTGGACTACGGATCCCAGCGTGCTGTGCGGCAGCCGCTTCCGCTCCCACCCCGCCCCCGCCCCAGTGGCTGCTATCTGTCCCGGGGCACGCTGGGAGCTGTAGTTCTCGGGCCGGCAGGACCGGTGCCCTGCGGAGCCCGTTCGTGGGGACGGCTCTGTTCTCCTGTCCCGCCGTGAGGGAACCGCCGGCAGGGGAAGGCAAAGCTGACCCTACCTACCTGCGTCCGTCTCATGGCAGGAGCCGCTCACCCACTCCTCCCCCTTCCCCCCGCGGTCTGTCTGGAGTTCATTGAATCACAGAATGGTTGAGGTTGGAAGGGACTCTAAAGATCATCGAGTTACAGCCCCCCTGCCACGGGCGAGGACATCTTCCGCTGGACCAGATTGCTCAAAACCCTTTTCATCCTGGCCTTGAACACTTCCAGGAATGGAGCATCCACAGCTTCTCTGGGCAACCTGTTTCAGGGCCTCATCACCCTCACAGTGAAAGACTTCCTCCTAGGATCTAATCTAAAACTACACTTTTAGTTTGGATCCATTCCCCCTTCTCCTGTCATGCTCTTGTAAAAAGTCCCTGTCCATCTTTCTTGCAGGTTCCCTTCAGGTACTGGGAGGCCAGTCATTAGGTCACCCATTTAAAAGGTTTTAAAGGGGTAGGCTATTTAGCTGCAGTTTCCCTCTTAATTTTAATAAAAAATTGTATGTAAAAACCAAACAAGTTAATATGAAATTACTGTTACACTGTTAGTCACTGAAAGGAGAAAACATAAGTATGAAGTCAAAAGTGCAAGTCTAATGCTACTCCTTTCAGTGTATATATTTTAATGTGGTCAAATAATCTTTGACTTTGACTAAAAAAAATATTTTCAGGTATTGATAAGCAAATAGTACACTGGAAGGCATCCCTGCCCATGGCAGGGGTGTTGGAACAAGATGCTCTTCAAATTCCCTTCCAGCCCAAGCCATTCTATGACTCTATGAAATGTGCAATACTTCTAAGAAGTGGCAGCATCATCAAAGGGGTGGCAAAGGCATTTAATTTCTCCCAGCATACATTATCCCTAAATTCCAGCTATGCCTCTTGTGAAAAATGTCAATCACTTGTTTTTAGAATTTTAAAAGTTTAATAGTAATAAAATGGTTATAAAAATAGTAATATAACTAGAGTAATAAAAATTTGAACAATTAGCATTAGGACAATATGAGACAATAAAAACAAAGAGTTATGGACAGTCCAGGTACCTCTTTCTGGGCAAAATAAGCCTGAAAAAGGACACACGTTAACAGAGGATTAACCATTAAAAGCAATAGCCTGTTGCATATTCATACACTTAATACATGATGCATAAATTCCATCCAAACAAAGAATTCTGTCTGGCCAGTGTCAACTTCTTCCTCTTAATCCTGGTGGCGTCTTCATGACTGAGCAAGGTGGGGAGAAGTTCATTTCTTCTGATAAGTGAGCAATAAATTCTCTTTCTCTGAAAGATTTAGGTGTCCTGTGGCTGCTATCTCAGTGCAAGTACCTCATTCCTTTCTTTAAAAAAACATCCCACATACATAGTTTCTATTTTAACTACAAAAGTTACATTTTAATTACAAAACTACATTTACCATACTATTAAAATGTTAATACAGCACTACTAATCAATACAACATAATACATATATAAACATTGGCTTAGAGCCATATAATATGCACTTTTCACACTCTTAAGGTTGAGTTGCCATTCTTTACACAATTATGCAAATCTTTTTTGTGACTTGGTGGATGCTGTTGCCATTTTAGATCTATTACCTTGTATCATAGAAGAGCACAGGTCACAGAGAAGGAGCCCACCATGAGGACTGCAGAGGCCAGCCCGGCCCTTGACCTTGGGGAAGTCCCAGGGTGTCAGTGAGACAGAATTTGCCTGCAAAGAAGGAAGCCTGGCCCTGGTCACCAGCTGCTGATGGCTGATGGCAGAGCTGGCTGTCACATGTGAGAGGCTGTGCATGACAGAGACAGATCTGGGATGGGCTTGAAAGTGAGGACATGCAGCTCTCATCTGATGTGACAGAGAGCAGGGGGCTAAGGGAGAAGTGCAAAGAGGCATGGCAGCACTGGAGGACCAGCCAGACCCATATCCTTTGCAAAGACATGTAAAGTGATTATGTGCAGGACAGGGCTGCATTTATTGAGGGAAGGACAGGTGCTTTGGCAGTAAGCACAATTTAAAGTGGCAATTCAGCATGCATGGGACCCTTAGCTGCACTCATGGAGACAGAAGGGCTTCCTGTCAGGAATTATTTGTGGAACAATGCTTTCAAGGTTTGGGTATGATCTGAATAAGGACACGAGGAGAAGTCTGGACCAAAGCTGTCCCCCTGCAGAGGCATAAGTGAGCATTGGCCTGAACAGCAGCTGAGGGGCCATGGGATGAGCAGGGCTGGCTTAGCCAAGCTTGAGCTTCAACTGACAGCAAGGCTTATCTGAGCAGGCATCAGGGAGCTGAGCAAGCATGTGTTTGGAAAAAAGGGTCTATGATTCGTCTTGCCCAGTTTTAAGTGTCTACGGTACAGTCATCAATCCATTCAGCTGGACTCCCTTTTTAGGTGGGTAAAGGAAACAGCTTTTTCCTGAGTGCCTGTCCTGGCTGGCTTTAGATACCTCCTATAGGATTAGCTGTAATGGAAGCCTAGATGGAGCCATTGTAGGTAGAGACACCTATGCTGTACTTTTTTACTTTTGGTTGGGTTGATCTCTCTTTTAGAACTGAATAGAGTACTGGGGTTTTAAGCTGCTTGGCAGGTGAATTTATGTTTGTGGTAGGGATTACATGGAGATAGAAGAGAAAGAGGACAAGAACACAATTTTATACCACCCATTTTAGAGTCTGGAGAGCAAGATTAAGAGGAGTCTCCAAAAGGCATGGTGGTCAAGCGAGGGAAGGGAAAGGGGAGGGCAGAGCTATGACACAGAGAATAACCTCTCAGGGGGAGCTGACTTGTGGCAGGCGCCTGATAGGTGGTGGGAGATGTAGGGGAGAGCTGGAGCTGCCTAAGAGGAGGTCATTTTGAGGCTTCCACAAAAACAGTGCTGACTGAATGTGGGGGCAGGGGCACGATGAGGGAGAAGGAGTTTCATGAGGAGGAGTCCAGCCTTTCACTGAGCTTACAAAGCAAAGAGAATAGAGGTGCATGTTTTTGTGTGGCAAAACACGGATTTGTGTGGCAGGTTTTGGTAGTGGAGGAGCCTCAAGGGTGGCTTCTGTGAGAAGCTGCCAGAAGCTTCCCCTGTGTCTGACAGAGCCGATGCCTGGAAGCTTCAGGACAGACCTGCTACCTGCTAAGGCCAGTTCATAGCAATGGTGGTAGCTCCTATGGGGTAACAGATTTAAGAAAGTAAGAAAAGGCACAATTCCAACCAGAGAGAGGAGTGATAATATGTCAGGGGAACAGCTCTGCAGACACCAAGGTCAGTGCAGAAGGAGGGGAGGAGATGCTTCTGTCACTGGAGAAGAGATTCCCCTGCAGCCCGTGGTAAAGACCACGATGAGGCAGCTGTCCCCCTGCAGTCCCCTGTGGTCCATGCCAGAGCAGATGCCCAAAAGCAGGCTGTGACCCTGTGGGAAACCCACACTGGAGTAGGCTCCTGGCAGGACCTGTGGACCCCATGGAGAGAAGAGCCCACACTGGAGCAGGTTTGCTGGCAGGACTTGTGATCCCTCAGGGAACCCATGCTGGAGCAGCCTTTTCCTGAAGGACTGCACCCCTTGGAAAGGGACCCACACTGGAGCAGTTCATGAAGCACTGCAGCCCATGGGAAGGATTCCCATTGGAGAAGCTTGTGGAGGACTGTCTCCTCTGGTTGGGAATCCACACTGGGGCAGAGGGATGGTGGAGTGTCCTGCCCTTGAAGAGGAAGGAGCAGCAGAGACAATGCCTGCTTAACTGGCTGCAACCCCCATTCCCCATCCCTTGTGCTGCAGGAAGGGCAGAAAGTAGAAAAACTCAGGAGTGAAGTTGAACCCAGGAAGATGGGAGGGCTAGGGGTGAGGTGTTTTAATATTTAGCTTTTATTTCTCATTGTCTCACTCTGATATAATTTTAAAGAAATTAAATTCCTTTTCGCTGAAACAAGTCTGTTTTGCCCATGACAGTGGCTAGTGAGTGATCTCTCCCTCTCTTTATCTCAATCCATGAGTTTCATTATATTTCCTCTCCCCAGTCCAGCTGGGGAAGAGAATGATGGAGTTGGTGGCTTGTAAACAATAAGAGTATTAATAGTTGCATTTATTGAAATGAGAAAGAGCCAGACAAGAGTGAGCGATTAACAAGGTAAAATGAGCATGAGGCAATAAAGGGGATGAGAGAAAGTGGAAACAACAGCAAGAAAAGGAGCAGGATGGCAAAACCAAAGAAGAGAGCTCTGCGCTTGTGGCACCAGCAAAGACTAGGAGTGAGATAAGTGGAAGTGGGTTTGAGATGTGGCGATTGCAAAGTCAAAACACAGGAAGAAAGCAGTGAGATGTTGTGCAAATAGAGAAGGAAGCAGGAAGGAAGATTCAGGGAAGAGGGAAGATGCTGCAGCTGAAAATGTATGCAAAGTGCATGCAAATGGAAAATGTTCAGCTGAGCTGGAAAAATTAGGCTGCTTGGTGTACCAGATGTCGTCAGGTTTCAGGCAGTTAGGATTGTTGAAAACCTGGCAGACAAGCTGTATTAGAAAGCTTATGTTGTTACTCAGCTAAGTTAATGATTGCCAAGTCTAATTGTTATGGCTGGGTTGGGAACCAGTGGAGTCTCAGCTGCAGCAGCACAGCAGCTCTGAAGTGGAGCTCCCCAGACCCAGGCACCAATTTGGCTGCTGTACAGCTGTGGGTGTCTGAACACTGGGTCCTGATGCACCCACGGGGGTACCTGGTCCTGGCAATACCCCTCCCCAGGGAATTGGGAAGCCTGGAACACAGTGCTGGGTGCAAGGAAGGCTCCAGAACTGAGTCACTTCTCCCAGGAACCTGGGAGAAGACCCCAAAAGCAGTTTTTAGAATTACAGGGAGCTGGAGGTGGGGTTTGGGCCCCCAGTAGCATCCTGCAGCACAGTCTTTCTTCCAGGTTGATAAGTCAATATCTGATTATGGGTGAGACCCACGAGCACTCTGCTGCTTTGTGCTGTCCCAGCACTGGGGTGTGGCTGCTGCTTTGGTGCATCCAGTTGGCATCCATTTTTGCCTTTGTGTTGCATTTGAGCATCTGTGAGTCTGCCTCAAGAAGTTACAATGGAAGGTGTTGCATGCTTGATAATATTTTTTTCAAATCATTGTGAAGATGCAGTAGCATCGTCTACAAGCACTCCTTGGTCGTTGTGGTCTGGTATTTTCAGTAAGCTATACTAAAAGTAAGCAAATACTAAGATGAAGAAAGCTCTGTGTTAAAATGAAGGTCATCCTGTTGGCATGTATCAGGGATGTAAAGGTGAAACAAAGAAGAAGATGCTGAAGTGGTGTAATGATTATTTTCAAGCACAGGATTGTTTATAGACACAGGATGCTTAACAATGTGGTTATACTTATTCAAATTACAGGGGTGCAAGTTTAAAAACAAGGAATTAAATACTTCCTTTCAGTAATTACACAGAAGGAATCTATTTTGACAGTGTATGTGGTATTTTTAAAGCCAAATATTAAAAAGACTCAGAAACAAAAGGCAGGTGTTTGGGCTTTTTGAGATGTTTCACTGTGAATTGTTTCAGCTGAGATTTTTGTAAAGTTTAAGAGTCTGATCTTAATTTATTTTTCTGGACTCAGAATGCCTGGTTATGATATACTATCAATTAGTTCTATACATCTCTTACTCTTAAGTAATATTTAAGTATTTTCACCCTTTAATTCTACTATATATTTCATTGGAAAGAAATATTTTCTGTTTTTTTTCTTTAAAATTGTATTAAATCAATTGTAGGACTTTAACAATATTGCACATTAAAAGAATTAATTAAAGCTTTTCAATATCAAAATCAAAGTAATTAGAGACTTAATGGACCGAACATAATATAACGGGATCCCTTCTATTCTCCACTAGAGCAGCAATAATTTAATATGAAGAGAGGCACTCCAGAATTTCCCAGAGAAAGAAAATACTAAGTGGTGGTTGGGTTGAAACTGCAGTTGCAGAAGTGTCATGAAGTCACAAAAGTAAGGAGGGAGAGAAGTGTATGCATTTCAGTTTAAAAAGAAAAAGCGGGACCTTAGGAGACCTTGAAAATGCATTCCCAAGCAGCATACTGACTATTATCACATCTCAGTTTTTCCTGTAGAAAATGTTACAGCTTGATTGTCAGAGCTATTCCCAGCTGCATTTTATGCATTACAGCATTACACATTACTAAGTTTGGGAATTGGTTTTTTTACGTTTTATTGTTGTTGTTGGATTTCCTTCCATTGTAACCTGAAGCCTAGATGTGTTCCTCTTGCAGAATGAAAACATGGCTTTTCTTCCCTTAAATCAGACTGGGACAGGAAAGTTTTCTTGTTCTGGTCCTCTGTCATCCTGCTGCCATGTGTAGCAACTGGGGAAGTTCTGTGGCTAGTGGATTTGGTGTGAGCTGTGACACTGGGAGGACCCATCCTAGCTCAAACACTTAGTTTACATGCATCTGTTCCTAAACGAGCAGCAGAGAGAAGACAAACACTGCAAGGTCTGGCTTCAGCCAGGTGGGAACCTCTGAGTAATATTAGTAGCTTGGCTAATGCCATTCAGGCTTTTCATTTCATAATTTATGGACATCATGTTGTTTATTAAAATCTGCACAAAGCAGTCAAAAGGGAGGAAATAAGGGATTTTACATATTGCCCATTATGCCCACCTAAGCCTTCCCCCCACCCCCCCAAAGTCAATGCATTTCTTCCCAATACAATAACCTTCATGTTAACCCAAAATTAATATGGTTGTGTCAATAGCAAGGCTGTGAAGGAGTGCAGATGTATCTTCAAGGGAGATTATTTCTTCTAGAAACAAACACTTGGTCATTGTGATAGGATTATCTCATCTGACTTCAGCTGCATGAAAGGCGAGTATCAACTTTAAGTGCGTCCATAAACTGTTCATCTTCAACTGTGCTGACTGATCTCTAAGTCAGATTTCCCTTGCTTACAGCCCTGCAGTGCCCTGTACCTTACCCTGTCCCACCTACAACACCACTGCCAATAAATTAGAGAAACCATCTTGGCTTCCTTTCCTCCTTTTCTTGGAGGAAAGAGTTCACACTTCAGCAGACCTTGTTTGTCCTTTGAAGGAGAGACACCTGGATAGGTCAGACCGACTGCGGTGCCTGGTCTCTTACCTCTAACATTAGGGGGAACCTAGACAAGTGGCAGGGAAAGGTTGCTTCACTTTTAGGTAGCTACCTGTGGCTGGCAGGAATCACTCTCTTCACCAGGAATTGGGAAGCAGCTGTGGTTATAAACCTTGTTTAGTGCATAGCCAATTAAATCCCTGTAAAGCGAGCTTCTCCCATAAGTTTTGCTTGTTAGACTGCTCGAAAACCTTCCAATTATCCATGCTGATCATGAAATAAAAGGCAGAATAACTCCCCAGACACAGGAGTCTCTATACTGCAGTTCTTTATAGAGAAGTCCATGGCCTGCATTTGCTTATCCCTCCTTTTATGTTTATTTTTAGGTTTGTGCAGGTAAAGATAGATGGTTGCTTCAATTTATTTAAAATAACCAACATATCAAAGCAAACCAAGGGTAAGCAGAGCTGATGTGGATATGCCTTACACCAGTAAATTCAAAGCAGGAAGTTTCTTTCTTCTCAGTTGTTCTCTTAGCTGACCACAAAAGAAATTCCCAAGTTCACCAGCAGTATTTCACTTGCCTAGCCTTTTTGATAACTGACATTTCTCCTTGTGCAGCATGAGAGGTCACACAATGAGAGTACCCACCAGCCAAAAGAGAAGGACCTTCATGTTCTAGAGCACCTGGGCTACATTGCATGTCTTGAGAAACATGGAGTTTATGTCTGTCTTGGTTTGAAAAGACAGGTGTCTGCTAAGGAAAGCAGGAGCCTCCCCTGAATTGGAAAATGTAAGCCCCCTCCCTCCAAATTATTATAGTTTTGAAATTAAGGGCTCTCAGGTAAAGATACGGAATAGGAATAACAGTTCTTTACTGGGAAAATTAAAACCACAAATGCAATAGTACAAAAAAGAAAACAAACCACTGACAGTCAAAATACAACCTGACACTCTGTTGGTCACGATGTTGGTAGCAGTCTGATTCAATGGTGACTGCAGTCCTCCTGCAGTGACAGATGTGGTTCTGTTGGAGCAGTGATCCTATAGAAGGGTGTAGTTTTCCTCTGAAGGTCCAGTGGTGGTGTAGATGGGCCTGATCTTCCTCTGGGAATGCAGTGGAAAAAGGCAGCTACTCCTCCAGGAATCCAGTGGGAAAAGGCTGCCTGTGGTGTTCCAAATCTCAGATTATATCTAGGTAGGAATGCTTGGCTCCTCCCCCTGGGCAGAGCCTCTCACAATGGGTTGATGTAATTTTATCAGTCATGCAGTGACACTCAATAGCCCATTAACAGAAGAAATCTCCTCGGAGGGTGAATTGGTTATGGAAGAGATAAAGAACACTGCCCCACCTCTAACAGATTCATAGAATACACACACCCATTTCCAACCTAAGACATCTGCCCGATGGCATAAACAACACTTCTTTACACAGCAAAGGAGTAGAATTTCCTGCATAGCACATGTGTAATCTGGCTAAATTAATTGTACTATTTGAGCACGATGGTTTTTATGCCTATGGTTTTGTGGATAAATCCCAATGATCAGTAATCCAAAATCAAGCTTCTCCTACAAAATAAAAAAGATAATTTATTCATTGCTTTTCTGGCCTTTCTTCTAGCTCTGACTAATCCCCATTACCCTTCATATTGAAATAAAGCAATAATGCACTTGCACATTTGGAAAATAAAAAATTAATCCTAAAGAATAAGGACTTAAAATCTAACTTGGAAATACAGTTTCCCTGTGATTTCTGGTGCAGGGGGATTTTGAACTCAGTTGATGCAGTTCAATAGCAACAGTGCACTGAACTGAGGAAATGGGTTGCCATGCTGAGGTGCTGCAAACTAACCTGCAGATGATTTCTGAGGCCTAAAAGAAAAACACTCCAGTTCCACTTGCACCAAAACCACTCTGCTAACTACAGTCCATTATCACTGCGCAAATACTGCATGTGTAAGGTGGTTTATATCATGTTCAAATTTGGAATGTCCTAATTCAATACAAGCTGAGCTGAGGTCCACGATGACATTATTGGTATTAGGCATTTTCTTTGGTGATTAACCTCTACATGTGTGACCTCAGGTCAAAGTATCAATAGCTGTTAACTAGAAAACTTGGAGGAAATCGAATCCAAACTTATGTAGCAAAACCCCAAATGCTGGAAAATGCAACCTGAAAAAAAATTCAGACTGGCTTTTTTTCATAAGAAATGTGGTCGTATATGTTGAACTGACCATCAAGGACAGATTTTTGCAAAGCACACAGTACCCAGCCATTTCTTTATAAGCCTGGAAAGCAAATTATAGAAATGGCCTTGTGCAGGAGAGCTCAGGATATCTGTGTTTCCTCACACCATCTGCAACAGACTGGCTCTTGAAAATGTTTGAGAGAAAAAGTCATTTCCCAGTGCAGGTAAGATTTAATGTCAATGTGCCCAGCTGTGCAAGAAGCACTGCTGAGTGTGGGTGACTAATACATTTGCCAGCACAGCAACTTCAATGTGTAATTTATTGTTGTGTAGGCTGTCTGGATAGCTCAGCCCCGCAGCCTTTTGTTTTGCCAGATGCTGATCACCTCCTGAGAAGTGCTAAGACATCTCATTTGTCAGTGCGTGCTTGGTGCCTTGCAGAAAGTGATCAGAGCCTTGTTGGGTTTGTGACCCACCTGTACTGAAAAATTGAGATGATCCATCCTCTGCAAACAGAGACAGCTAACATAAAGCCAGTGCCCTTGAAAGAGCCACTGTGACCTCTGGTTTGAGCAATTTAGAGGAAACATCACCCAGTCTGCTGAATCTGCTCATTAACTGCTGGAACAAAGAATTACTGTGAATAAGTAGTTCTTTTTGCTTCCCCTTCTCCACCACTTGAAAGGTGAAAAATATTTTTCTGGAAGTGGCATAATGGAAATTAACTGAGTGGCACCAGCTTGAGGTTCTGCCTGGCAGCCTCAGGCATGGGGCAATGCCCAGCCAGGCTTCAAGGGAGCCTGTGGAGGGTAGACCCCCTGATTTTCCCTCCTGCCTAACAGCCCCTGCCTGCAATGCCTGGGATGGTTTGTGTTGGGCTCATGTCCCTGGCATGGCTGGGACAGCTCCCAGAATTGGTACTACCTGACCTGTATGAGACTTGGCTTCTTTGCTTGGGGTTCCAAGGGGCTTTCTGGGAAGAGGTCTTTTCCTTCCAGAGAAACCCAGCTTCTGTGTAGCACCAACTCTGTTGAAACACATCACCCTAGGCAAGGATCAGCTGGATTTTTCCCCACCTCCACTAGAAACTACACCAGCGTCTTGTACCGTGTTAATTACACAAGACAGTGCAGCTTTCAGGAAATAAATGGATGGTGATGCCCTACAACAAGCATTTAAGATGAGTATGTTTGCCAACTTGTGTTGCTTGATGCTTGTAGGAAAACATTTCCTTTTAATGAGGGAAGTATATTTACTATTTTCTCCCTTCTGCTAGCAAACATTTCTGCTGCAGGCTGTATGGCATCCAACATCAGCCCGTGGGGAAAATATGGGAGTTTTCCAAGGAACTCCCATGGGAGTTCCCTGAAAAAATGCTGACAAAGAAACAATATCTTTTCTTGATGCTGAGTCTCAAAGTGTGGATGAGTGCAAAAATTATTTCAACAGCTGAATAAGGACACAGGGCAGGGGGCGTCCTCCCTGCCACCAGTGCCTCCCACAGAGCCAGCTCCTCCTCCTGGATGCTACCACTGATGCTGCAGCACCATGGCTGGCACACTGGTGCCAGGAAACTGCATGGTGTCCAGCTCCTTCCCATGAAGGATATTTCTCATCTAGAATTTCATAGGATTTGGAAAAGGTTTGACATTTAAAAGCTGCCAGGGGTTTCCAGAGAAAAGAAGCCAGTGCATGTGGCCTGTCAGATGCCTCACCAGCTGTGTGATCCAAAACTGATTGTTTTCAGCAAACTGAATTCACTTCCTATCGTTGATATTACAATGCCAGTCAGTGACAGGACTCTGGTTGGGGTCTGAGAGCAAATTTTGCCTGGTTTTGCTATGTGACTCGTCCTGTAAGAGGAGAGCTCAGATTTCCTTGCAGTCTCACTGTGGCACCTGGATCTGCTGCTGCTGACAAACAGGCTCCCGAGTATTTTTTTTTTTTTTCCCAGAGGTACCTAACTAAAAAAATATAAATTCAACAGGTTTGGTCTAGGGACACCGGCTGAGATCACAGTCCCATCTCATTAGGCTTTATATAAAGACAAGACTACATTTATTCCTCTCACACTAAGTGCTTACACCTTGACAAACTGGAAGGGAAGCAGCTACAGTGAGACATGCCATGCCAAAATTCATGCAACAGATGAAAAGTTGGGCCAGAAATGTTAACCAGCTATCCCAGTTCCTGGCATCTGAGCAGACCTGCTTCAGACTGACTAGCAGGTGGATCTGTGTATTTATTCATATCAGTGGCTACTGCCTGTTAAGAAAAACGCTCCAAAACTTACACTGCAAAATTAAATATACTTTGGAGGAACTGCTGGCCCCTGGCTGACCAGCACTCCAGCCAAGGAACAGCTCCAGCAACAGCTGCTCATGCTGGGTGATGAACATCACATTCCCTGAATTTTGTAAAGCTAACAGCAGACAAGGACCTACTAAAGGGCCAAATGGCACCATTGACTTCTAGTCCACATGTGCCCTTGAGCACATCAGATAACTTTACCCCAAAATAATTGCTGTGACTTGGTCCTAGCTTTGGAGAATAAAAACGCACAGATTTTTTTGAGCTTTAAGAAGCAGATTCAATATTCTAATCTTTTTTCTGCATAAGAACAAATCACTGGGTTTTACCTAGTCATTTCCACATCTAAATCATGACTTCTGGACAAATGACAAATTATGCTGCTACAGTTTGCATGCTAGCTGAGCACCTCTCACTTCAGCTGAAATTAAATCACAGGAGTGAGTATCCTCCTCTCCAGACCACTCCCTTCTGAATGAATGAATTTGTCCCAAAGTATCACAAATTATTTTAGCTCCTTGCATATGTTAGAGATTTTAGCTGCCCTTCACTTTTTGATTTGTTAATCAAAAGCCTGTGAAGGAGGATCAGATCTAGAATTTGCTTTTGACCATGTTGCCCGTGAGGTCTGCCAGAAAAAGAAGTACTGCTGTAACTGAAGAAACATTACCCTGGATGTTGATACACTGGATCCCCTGATCATGCACTTAGAGTTATGTATGTTGTCTTGTGGTTAACCTGCTGGATTTTAAAGAGGGGATTCCAAGTTCTCTATACTGGTGCAGCTCTTTTAAGGGTATCTTGCAATGAGTTGACCAACGTTACTTCACCTCAGCCTGAAACTTTTTTGGACAGTACCAGAATACAGTACTTCTGAGACAGATAGGGGGACAAAGGTGAGGTCTCAGAATGAAAGGCAGAGAAACAAGGAATTGTGCAGGCTATGTACAATGTTAAGACCTCACAGCTCATGGAGGGAAATCAGAGGTGATGCTGATGACAGTAAGTGAGCAGGTTATCTGCCAAAAATAAAGAAAAAAAGGAAAAAATCAGAACCCAGGGGTTGCCTGTACTGAGAAGATGATTTTTTTCTTTCTTTAATATATATTAATAGGGAATGGGTTTGCCCAGCAGAAGTTTAGCTGTGCTGCAGAGCTGGCACTATATGGGTTGCTGGTTGTTGTAGTCCTTAGACTGCCTTGGCAGAGACTCCCCTGTGAAAACTGGTGGCCATGACACTACACAATTATAAGAACAATCAGTGTTCACCCCCAAAATTATGTGTTTTTATCTACTTCATTAGCTCAGGTAAGGAGACATTGTGCTGCTGGAGCAGACACAGCTTGCAAGTGTCCACGGGCAGCAGAGAGCAGAGCAGGGGCAGCCTCGCCCGGGGAGCCCGGCTGTGCCGCTTCCTTGTCACAAGGCCCACTCTGGAATAAGAACAAGAAAACAAAGTTTCTGTCAAGAAGGAGTCTTGCTGCCCAGGGGGACAAGGAGTGCAGTTGTTGATATAGCAACAGAAAAGGACTTGTGGGAAAATCTGAGGCAGTGTCCCACCAGGAGACCAGGGTGATAATTTCTGCTGCTACTGCCCTTCTTCACACAGGACAGATTTGGGCGTTGGGTCATTGCATCTTCATGTGGCCAGTTTGGTTTTGGGTATTTTTTCTTATTTGAGTGCCAACCATAGGAAACAAGTTTGATTCATCGCACAACTGTTACCATTTTGGGGAGTTATTTTTCTTTGGTCTGTTACATAACCCTGTATGGGATGAACATCAATAGGGCAAACATTACACTTGCTAGAGGCAACAGCTGTTAAACTTGTGCTTGAAGAGGAAGAAAGAAAATCTTTTTGTGATTACTGCCAGCAACTTCTTCATGCTTTTTGGATAAGAGTGAGACAACAGCTGGTACAGACACATGTTCCTCTCCCTCCCCATCTTGCATTATTAGCAACTGTTAGTGCAAGTCAAAATAATAGTCATTTGCTGGCAATAAGTCATTTTATCTGAAAACAGTTAATTTCCTTCATGTGTTGAAGGAAATGAGAAGGTACAAATTCTCAAATGAGAAGGTACAAATTACCAATGGTAATTTTATTGAAATAAATGGGGTTTTAGGCTGTTTGGACTGAAACTTGCACAGCATCTGATGTTTATGGCTATTGCAAGAAAACTGTTGTGGCATTTTCATCAAATCATTTGAATGAGAGGTTAAAAACTTGAAATGCTCTGTCTGATAAGCTGGTGATGTGACAACACTCTGCATTAAGCAATTGCAGTGTTGCAGTTGGTAGGAAGTGAGATTGCCAACACGTCCTCAGACCAAGGGACAAAAATATCACCAAAACACACTTTGCTGTGATTGAGAAATCCAGTGAGGAGAAATAAAAGACAATAAACTGAAGGCTCTTGCACCTGACATCAGGAGCAGGTGACGCGCAGTGCCCAGCCCAGCTCAGGCAGTGTTAGGGGTGAGCTGCTCCTCCAGCCACCTGCCTTCCTCACTCCTTGCTCCTTGAAGACAAGCAAGCCCAAAGCACCTTTGTTTTCCCCATTTCCACATGAGATCATGTATCATTGCCTCCGTTACCTTCATCAGCTCAAGGAAGTGGGGGAATACATCTGTGTCCCATCTTGGGTGCGTGCATTTTTTTATTTTCTGGGGAAGAAGTCTGCTTTAATCTTTGAGGTCTTTTGCATGGCTTTTTTAGCCCGTTCTGCCATTTCCCCCGATGGCAGCTGGGCAATGTGTTTTCATACTGAAGGACTTTCTCAGACAGCAGGATGGGGAGAGCATGGCCTCCACCTCCCAAGAGTGAGCATGCGCCTGCCTCTCTCAACAGCTTCCCTGCAACAAGATCCAGCTAACAAGATGCTAACAAGATGCTTCTTGCTCAGCAAGAGCTGAGCAGCTCTCCAGGCTGGATGAAGCCTCCCTAGGAGGTGTTTCAAAGTCACACAGAGATCCTTTGAGGAGATGTCATGGCTGGGCTCTGTGGTGCATTAATCAACCCCAGGACTATGATGAGTCCCCAGTGTGATACAGATGTAAATCAAGGTAAATGGTGTTGTCAGATATGTCAGGCCAGGCATTTGCAGTAGGCTTTATTGTTCTCATGTAAAGGCAGAGACTGAGGCCTTGCCTGCCATCCCAGGACTGAGCGCGGTCACTTGTGTTCAGAGAAGATTGAGTCAGATGGAAGCAGGTGAACATATGGGGCAATTTTTGGCAGGGAATGTGCTAAAAGATGCCAAGAAGAAGTCACTGCATCTTTTGTCAGGGTTACTAATAAGGAGAGCACACTGGGAGCCTCTCCAGCCCCACCGCTGCCCTGTGATGTAAGGCTGCAGCTGGACTGCAAGCCAGCTCCACCTCTGAGTCATTGCCTTGCCTCCAGCACGGCTGTGAGTCATCTCTCCTTGGCTGCTCCTCCTCTCACAGTTAAAGCACAATAGAAAACCCCAAACAAAAGTGTGTTAGGTGAAGGAAGCACAGTGTTCTCATCAGAAACCATCACTCATTCCCTGACCTCCTGGGGGATGCCCAGGCAGACCCACTGCTGCAGTTAAGATCTTTTCATCTCTATAGTAATCTAATTGCCCAGGACACCTGGCATAATCAAGCCAATTGCTTTCATTTACTCAAATTCCAGTTCACTCAGTTCCCAGTCAATGCTACAACCAGGGAAGCTGGGATGGCTGAGGCTGGCAAGAGCTCATCATGTCCTCTAACCAGCAAAAGCAACACAGTGTCAGTAGACCTCAAATGAGATGTGCTCCCAGCAAGAAAAACTGAGGAGATGGTACCATGAAACTAGCTGCCCTGCAAAGTGAGGGCTCAACCAGAAATTGTGGGTATTTCACTGAATAGTGGTTTCAAATTAATGGAAACAATTATTTGGATAAAATCAGGTGATGTCTGGATTATCAGAACATCTAGACATAATGCTGCACAGATGGGTACATTTGAGCCAGCATTAGAATCCACCTTTCTAATAAAGGAAGCCCAAATAGTAAATTTATTAGTAGCCTTTCTAGCCAGGACCCATTCATCTAGTCTGGATAAGTCAGATATGGACTGGGTCTAAACAGAGCCCTGCTCAAAGAGAGTCCCAGGGGACTCGCAGCCCAGCACCAACCACTAGCATGAGCCCCACTCCAGAGAAAACGATACCATGCTCAGAGCAAGGATGGCACCCTGAACATGCAGATCAGTCCACTGATACTCATCAGAGCTGATGTTAGAGATGCTCCTTCATCCTTAGCCTGTAGTGCTAAGACTGGGAATGACTTGTCTGGGCAGACAGCATTGGCCCCCTGCTGCCTTTACACCATCCTGAACTTCATCCCCAAAGGTCATTCCCAGTGACCTTCCCAGCCAAAAGCTTTCCCATTTCTTGCTGTTATTGAACCTTCTGTGGAGCTCCTCATCTGACCTGGGCTGACCTCCTAAGCAAGCCAGTCCTGCCGTGGACTCCCTGCCCTGGTCTCAGATGTGACCCTTTTGTCCTTCCCAGGGAGTACAAGGAATTGCCTTTGTGTTCACCTCCTCCATGACCTGCTGAAGGTGGAAATTCAGCACTCTTCTAGTCTCTTCCAACTTCATTTGCTTTTAGGGCAGAAAACTCCATTTCATTTCCTCTACTGGCTTCTCTTTTCACACCTGAGAGTTTAGGCTTCATGCTGGGTAGGTCCATAGTGAAAGTACACAGGGTACAGGTTTGCATCTCCCAGGGGGACAAAATCCCAACTGCAGCATCAGATAGAGCCCAGAGCCTCAAATGCTTAGATCCTTTTTAAAAAGAGAAGAGGAAAAGCCTAGGAGATGGATGAGAGGAAGAGTAAGGGATGGATGGGCATACACCCTACAGAGCCAAGACATGGCTCAGGGACTGGCAGTTCAGGTGGAGTCTGAATGGTGACACTGAACTTGCTGACACAGACCCAAACAGAATGTCACACAATTCTGAAGACTTCAGAAACTTTGGAGAGGACTGAAGGAGAGGAAACTCTTCAAGGAGGCTCTTCACAGCACATGAAAAATGAAACAAACCAAACCAAAAAACCAAAGCAGACAATAAGTTAATGAAATGGTGCAAGGTTTTGCCATCATGGGACACTGAGGGAGAGCTGTTTGGGTTGGCCTCTATCCTGCCACAAGGACACATGCTCTCAGCTGGGCTGCAGGAATGGCAGTCTCTGCTCGAGCTGGTGGCTGAACTAGACTGGAAAAGGAGGGGAAGGCAGAGGTATACAAACAGTCTGTCCGACTCCTCCTTGAGGGAAATGTTTAAGAGCCCAAGACCAAGACCTAGGGAGAGAAGAAATTCTGAAATGCCTGTGAAAAAGCATCTTGGCAGAAATGAGGGAAAATAACAATATTGTTTTATGAAAAAAATCTTGCCTGAGTTGCCAGGGTTAAAACATGCTGGGTAGAAACAGAGCTGAAAATCACTGGCTACAGGCCATTGGTACATCTGAGCAGAGAAAACACATGTGAAACCAAATCCTTGCTGAAGTCAGGGAGATTTTCACTGTTTGACATGCTTCAAAGTGCTGGTCACCAAGCCTGAGTTCAGCCTAATGTTATCAGCACAGCTCTAGGGTGTCCAGCTCAGCTTTGTGAGTCCCCATTTTTCTGTTTATGACTTTATCTGCAGATATGCTTGTAACCCTTTGGGCTCAGGCTCTGGCTTGCTGGCTGTGAAGCCAAGTTGTATCACATGGAAGAGGACTGCCTGGCATAGCTCAGTTACCATCCCCAGAAACATTTCTCAGTGTACAAGCCTGCCAGGATGTGCAGGGGTAACGTTCACTGCACTGTGCAGAAGGCAGGATGAATACGTTCAGTGCTGAAATACACGTTTTCCTATTTACTACCAGTTATAAATTACCAGCAGAGGGAAGAGATTATTTAGATCAGGGGACTCCATTGATGTAAATGTATTTTAATTCCAGATTTTTATCCCAAGAGTGATATTTGCTGGTATTTTAAAATTGCCTGTAGGCCTGCCAGAGCCAGCTTTCCCCATCTCTAGAACATCCACTGTGAACATAATTTTCTTGGTTTCCTCTACTTGAATACCTTCCAAATTTCTAATTGGTGAAAGGACAGGGTTTCTGTTCCTGCAGAGATCTGAAACACAGATTTTCTGGTCAAATGGCAGAGATCCTATTTTGGCAGAGAGTGATTTCCAAATCATCTGTGAGCTGCTCTCTTGCCGGGGACATGGGGGAGTTGAGGAGTTTCCATGACAGAAAACAGATTCACTCAGGGCTGCACATATGTGCCTGACTGTGCTGGGTGAGGGGGGCTTTGCTCTGCTGTAACATCCCCAGGTGTGGCAGCCCCCTGTTAGGGAGGACTGAGGATGAGAAAAATGAGGATGGGGATGCAGCAGAGGACTCTCCCAAGGTTTTCAGAAAGCTGAATTCCCCTTCACAGGTGTGATACCCAGTGCCCTGGGGACACAGGGAGCCCATGGCCAGCTCCCAAGGTCTGGTGGGCACAGAATAGGGGCAGGGGGGGCTCATGGAGCTGTTTCACCTCTCACCACTCAGGCAGAACAAATTCACCCCATACAGATTTCAGGCCCAGGCAAGACTGCTGTGAACTCATTGAAATGAACCCCTCAGCAGCCACCCCCTCTTTTAACACATAGCATAAAAATGCAACATATCCACAGTGAAGGGCCTTTCCTCATGGCAGCAGCACTGCAGGGCAGGGGGATATTCAACCTGAACAGACACAGTGTATTTGGTGTGGTAGAAAACGTGGCCAAGACAGCATTATGTGTAATCTCACATGGCAAAAATAGGCAAGTAAACTGGAATGCAACCTGTCAGGTGTCTGTGATGCTGGAACTGAGATGAGAGGTGCTCAAACAGGATAACTCAAGTTCTGGGAATAACACTGCTGGTCAGAGGACCCAGACACAGCTGTTTCCCACCTGATTATATGGCACAGGCACATGCCATTAAATGAATGGATGTGGGCTTACTGGGATGTGCTTTGTAGCATCCTTATCTCTTATTTGGGATTGTTGCCCTCCAGCCTGGGTGCTGTAAATTACTGCCTGAAGGATCTAACCTCTCCACTGACTGTGCTGGAGCAGGGAGACCTCGACACCTACCTGAAAAACATGCTGGTGGGATTATTCCAAACATTGAATCAGTTAAGATGAGTCTCCTCTCTTAATATGCAAAGGAACTAACTTTGCATATTAAGTTAGACCAGAAGCAACCTGGTTCAGTAGATGGCATCCCTGCCCATGGCCCGAGGTTTGGAACTGTATGATTTTTATGGTCTCTTCCAACCCAAATTCTGTAATTCTGTGATTCTGTGATAATGAACTTCTGAAATTGTGTCTTTTTCTTTTACCTTTCAGACTCAGGGCACTGAAGGTAGGTTTGTTGGAAAGGCAGTGGTAATTTGTGACAACATAGACCAGAACCAGATCCACCTATCTTCCTTTGCATTTCAGGTGTTGCTATTAGACACTTCTTGATGTCTGCCCCCCAACTTTGCTCCTCAGAGATCAAACTTGCTACCTCTTTTTGAGGTGAATAGTGGCATGTTCCCAAGCAGTCAAAGGCTGTCAGTGCTTCACTCACAGAGCATGGTGCTACTCGTGAGGAGTTGGCAGGCCCTGGCTCTGAAGTGATATTGGATGTTTGTGTTTCCTGGATCACGTTACTCACACAGGGACAGCAGTGTCTGAGTCTGACAGGAGACAGCTCTAGCCATGCCTGCTCTGAGAAACTGGACTGCTTCAGGAGAGCCCAGAGGTGGCTGATGAGAGGACATGAGGCTTCCAGAACTATGCTTGGATTTAAATGACCACCCTGTGGTGATCTGCATCAAAAAGCATTTTGTTAATCGGACAAGTAAATCAAATACATGCAGAAAAACCTCTGCTTTCAGCAAATGATCATAGGGTTCAGTGGGTTCATAAGGGGGAGGGAAAGGGAAAGGGAAAGGGAAAGGGAAAGGGAAAGGGAAAGGGAAAGGGAAAGGGAAAGGGAAAGGGAAAGGGAAAGGGAAAGGGAAAGGCCCCTGAAGTGGTGAGTCACTGGGTGGAATTTGTCAGTCACTCAGTGACACAGTCAACAGCACAAAGCTGATATTCTTGAGCCTAAGCCATTAGAGCATTCTGCCTACCTAGGGAGAGTTCCTCAGTAGTTGTGATAGCAGGACACACCATGGTTTGATATTTCTGCAGACGTGTTCAGAGCTTCTGTCCAGGCATAAGAGGCTCTATTCCAGGAGAGCAATGGGAGCAGGAGTGAAGCTCTCAAATGCATGCTTGTCTGAAAGACAGTCACTCAGGGGCCAAAACTGGGGGGGAGGCTTTGCCTTTTGTGTAAACATATTACATAAAATATGTACTTCAAAACAACAACTACAACAAAATATGTACTTCAAACCAACAACTGAGTGCCCTACATTGCCTGGAAGTAAATTCTATTGTCTTGAGTGACCTCTTATCTGAAGCATGGACTAAAGCCAGGCAAAGGCTAAAGTGTGTGTGGCACACTGAGATGGGAATGAGGACTGGCAAGTGCCATTGTTCTCCACTTTGCCTCCCAGTGAACAGCATTTAATTCTGGGTTTGCTTGTCAGAAGAGATTAGATATCTAAATTCTGGAGTTCAGAAGTGGTCTGTCTGATCTCTTAGGTGCAGAAAACATGTCGTGCAGCAGAAACTCTCAGATCATGACTAAACCATTTGTGTGTTACCACAGCAGCATAGTGCATGTTTGCAAGAAGTCAGCTTTAGAATAAAACCACTTGAACAGTACAAAAATAATTAAATTAGCAAGAGTCCTGGGAAGAAAGGATTCATTTTCCCAGCACACTATCGGCAGGAATGAAGGGTGGGTATCAGCTCTATGTAAGAGAGCTCTTTCTGTCAGAGCAGCAGCACTAAGAGCTGTTCTGAGAGAGGGTCTTTCCTGGTGAACAGCACCCAAACATAAATGTTCCTCAAGGATTAATGAAGGCTATGATGTGAATGATGGAAGGAAACCAAACAGAAAAACAATATTGCAAAAGGGGGAGAAAAGGAACGAGCTGTTCTTTAAAATGTTCACCGTCAGAGGACACATCTGTTGGGTTTTGGCAGAACAAAAGGACATCGCAAAGAAAGTCAGGGGAGTGCTGCTTTGCAAAATATTCTACAGTCAGTTCTGAAATCATATGTGTATATAACTTCCAGAGGCTTGGGCAGAAGGATATGAAAATGTCTGCTGCAATTTTTCTCCCACAGACATGGGGATATATTTTTCCTTATAAAAGTAAGGGACAATGAAAGAAATTTCTCAGGAGTTATGCTGCCCTGGTGCACTCCCACAGAGGATCTCCATATGGGGAGAGCCTGTGCCACCTCTCCATGACAATTAACTGCAGTCATTGCTTGTAGGGGGTTTAAAGCATATGTGTCTTGCTCCTGCTGTCCAAAAATGCCATGGGATGGGGCAGAAGGAAAATGTGCTCCTTTCCTGCCTGCAATCAATGTTTTTCCATGCAACATATCCAAGGCCCATGACAGAGAGGATGGAGATTCTCCTGCAAGATGCCCAGCATCTGGAGGCACCCTGTGCCCAGCAAGTGCATTGTGCCAGGCTGTGGGGCCCTCCAGCCTGCAGGCAGGTATCTCCTACCTTGGACCAGCACCAGTTCTCCCACTCTGACCCCCAGCTCCATGCAATGGTATCATGACAGTGGCAATAACAGACTACCTGGTGCACATATTAAGCAAGACAAAATAAATGCAGGAAATAGTCCTGTTTGGATGTGAGATGTCACTGTCATATTTTCTGAAAAATACCTTCGCCAGGATTTCTTCTCCTGGGAAACTGAGAAGCCTCAGAGAAAAAGGAAAACAATAATTATCTGATTCGCTTCTCTTGTTTTGCTGCTTTGGAATGTGGTTGGAGATTGTTTATCCAACAGGTGGTTGTTTGATTGGTTTCATGTGAATTGTTTTGACTTAATGACCAATCCAGCTGCGTCAGGACTCTGGAAGTAGTCACAAGTTTTCATTATCATTCTTTGTAACCTTCTGTCTTTATCCTTTCTCTATTCTTTAGTATAGTTTTAGCATAGTATTCTTTTATATAATATAAATACATAAAACAGTAAATTAGCCTTCTAAGAACATGGAGTCAGGTTCTTAATTTCTCCTTTGTCCTGGGGACCCCAAAAATACCACAGTGAGGGGTAGGTAGGAGGGACAGAGAAGTCTGCACAAGTCCTGCTCTGGTCAGAAGGGTGAGGCAGAGCATGGTCCCTGCTCTCCCCTGGCTCAGAAATAGATGGAGAAGACAGCAGCTAGGAACACTGGCACTCATGGGCTGATTGCTCTCCCACCACTTGTGAGGCTTTGGAGGGGCAAATTGCAAGGAGGGATCATCAAGGGATGATGCTGAGGGAAGGAGCTCTGGGGAGCACGGCTGCTGCTCACACTCGGCATCCACTCCCTGGGGAAGGGGTCAAATCTCCAACCTGGTATCCTCATTGCCTCCAGCCTTGCTTTAAATATGGTAACCAAAGGAAAACACCTTTGTGGTGCTAATGTAGAAACTCTCATCCCATGAAAGAACAAATTTGCTTGCATCTTATTTTCTCCCTCCCTTACCTTTGCCCACACATGGCTCTCCTCTGGGCTTGTAGAGGGATTGTACAGTGGGAGCCAGCCCCAGCTGGCTGCTCTGCTCTGGTAGTGAAGATGATTCATAACATGAGCAGAGAAGGGAGAGTTTGTCCAGAAGGAGGAAGCTGGTGTGAGCAGAACTTGGTAAGCAACATCACAGAGTTTTGTTTCTGCAAACAGGAAATTATAGGCTAACACAGCTCTGTGTTTCACATAAATTTTATTGTGTTTTGGAGGAAATTGCATGCAATCAGTCAGCTCACTCCAACAGCAGGTAGTATGTTTCATGTGTGCAGTCTGGTCTTTTTCTTGCCAGCTGCTCAGCATAATTCTTAGCAGGATTTTATGCTCTAAAGGGTAACTAAAACTATCAGCATCCAAGGGGACATCTCTTCCTATTGGGATTGATGACATTTTTTCGGAAAATTCCTAACTATCCTGAAATTAGGAAGAGGCATTCTGTCTGATTGTAAAAATTCAATAATGTCTCTGCATCATTTCCTAATAAGAATATCTGAAAATATTCTCCGTAGACAAAATGTACTGCCAGTGTCAGAGAACATTTTCTTCAACACAGAGCTTTTTATTTGTTGTGATTTTTGTCATACATCACCATTTCAAATCTTTTAATGAACAACAACCTAGTGGAAAAATTTTTATTCTGAAAAAAAGATCTGGATTTGCAAGAGAAAAGAAAGAGAAAAGAAATGCTAATGGAGCTGCAATTGCTATAACAAAGTACATTTAAAAAACAAATCCTGATGGCTGAAGATTAATCATCTGACAGTGAGGGAAGTAATGCTTAAGGAAGGAACACAGACATTGTGCTTGTGAGTGCCAGCTTCCATCTCCGTGTGCCTCACCTCACCTCTGTGCCATGGCACGCTGCTCCCAGCCTTGTGCCAGCACAAGCTCCCTCCTCTTGCTTTGTGTTTCTGGGAGTTCAGATGGCATTTAGATGAAAAATAATGGGCTGAGTAATTTTGGGGGGCCAATGAGACCCCCCTGTCTAGTTTAAAGTGTGGCAACACGCAGGGCACTGCCAGCAGAGCGAGGGCACGAGTGCTGCAGCACGGGGGCAGGAGGCGCAGTTGCAGAAGTGCAATAAATTGGAGTGGCTGCTGAAGACTTTCTCCAAAGTAATGGGCTTACTTTTTACTTTTCTGCAACAATATTTAGCCAATGTTTTTTCTCTGATTTCAATGCAGGTACATATTTGTTTTCCATATTTAGAACTGCAATGAGAAGAAAATATGTTCGCTGGGGAGTCCTTTTGCCCACGACTCTCTGCAATTTCCCCTCTAATTAAAACAAGAACTTCCATTCCAAATTACCTTCTTGTCTGTTACAATCCTGGGATATCATCTATACAATTAATTATAGTCAGACCTAGCCTTAAAACTAGGAATTGAAAAAAAATTTCCTATAAAAACAAAACAAAGAGTCCATATTTCAGTCATTAAAAAACAAAAGGAATCAAGGCTTTCCTTGATTTTGGATAGTCCGTAAATGTCTTGAGGTAGTACCTGAAAGAAAATAAGCAAGACAGTGAACCTGCATCCATGGAGGGAAACTGCACAGTTTCAATACAGATCAGCTGAGGAACCTTAAAACTGCTCCAAGCTGCCTTTCTTTGTTTTCTTGGTGTGTTACTCTGCAAAAGAGCAGCTCCAAAACTATTTACACCTGGTTATTAAATTAACTGATAATACTGTAAAGGTTCTAACAGGCCTAAAGTGGAAATTTTAGGAATTCAGAGCATATCTATTCCAAAGGACTGCAGAGGTTGCAAGGGAAACCTTAGGAAAGGCTCACTTTAATGAGGCTTTAGCAGGGTGGGAGCAGTGATGCAGCTCAGGTCACAATAAATGACTGTCAGGCCAGGGGCACCAGCTGACTGCCCGCCTCACACAAATAAGCCAATGCACCTCCTGTACATGGCTTCAGATTCCAGTTTTATCCCAAAGCCTGGCTCTGGTCCTCCCTGGCATTTTGCAAACTGCATTCCAAGGGGAAGTAGTAGCATATGGCAAGGAACAGTTTGATACCTGTGATGGTGATAAGCACGTGGGCCAATGCAGCAAAGGGTGAAAAAAGCAAAGGCGAAGGCTGGTAGGGACCAGGTTGCAATGGCAAAACCAAACCATTCCACAATTTCTCCAAAGTAATTGGCTCCAGAAACATAGGTGAACAGTCCTCCTGCAGCAACAGACAAAATATTTAATTTTTACAGTCATCTCCTGCACATGGAAGGTTCTTTCACATAGAGTCAGCAGCAGAATATGTACCCTTTCTTATTCAGCCCGTAGCAGCAACCTAAATGCACTTCCCTGAAGCCAGTGGAGCCATGCCAAAGGGGGATCTTGTTTGAAGTTCATGTGTAAATAGAAGAATCAGTGGGGATTCTGACTCAGATGTTTCCAGCATTTTCACAACCATTTATTTTCATTTGGAAAATAACTTAAGAAAACCATTATTAGATTTAAATTATAAGAATTAGCATTAGTCAATCCTTTGCATGCCCTAAAAGTATTTTGCAACTTCACTGCCTGTGGGGAATGCCAAACCTGGATCTCAGTTTTTTACATTTACAAGAGGCCAGTAAATATTGGAGGTGAGAAACTCTGGGAGAGACATATCACCATCCATAACAAGCCAGCAGAAGGAGTCAATACCAAGACCAAGAAATTCTTAGATTCTTATCCATGTTGCTCTACAGAGCTAGACATTTCCTAGACAGGCAATTCAACACCTTGGTGTTATTATTTTCCCCTAAAGTTTACACTTTGAATCCACCTTTTGCACAGTAAGCAGTCCACTACTACTTCTTTCTGGGCATGGAGAAGACTATTTCCTTCTTTGCAGCTGCCTTTTGCAAAGTTAAAATCCTCTTCCTGTGTCCACTTCCATCTTCTCAGAACTACCAGCCAATTTCCTAAATCCCTCCTCACAGCTCATGTTTTCCAGATACTCTTGCTGTTTCCTTGGACTGCCAGCAGCCAGCTCACACCAGTCCCTGCAGCCTGGGGGGGCACCTGAACCGAGTACCTGAGCAAGACCAGCTTCTCTGCCATTATTGTCACTCTCCTGTGAATTCAGTCAGAAAACATGATTTGTTCTGCTGCCCTACTTCCTTCAAGGAAGGGGGGATAAGAATGTACCTTGAGGAATCTTGTACGTGACTTCCCCGGGTTTCCTCAGCTGGCGCAGCAGGAGATCACTGTGAATGTTGATTCCCATTCCCAGCAGAAATAAGAGGAGGCCTAAGAAACCAACAAGAAATGGATTAGAAAGACAGCTCTGTCCAGATATCCCTGCTCAAGAATGTGTGAGGTTTGTCTTTGCAGCAGACAGATAGGGGTCATAATGTGAGGTGGGTGGATTCTTTTTCAAGTCAAAAGATGCATTGCTGCCAAGAAGGTTACTGAGCAGGAGAAGCACAGGTGGGCACCAGAACACTTTCAGCTGAGCTTCCAGGTGACCATAGTCCCCATTTATTGAACACTCATGGGGAGACACAAAGTACCCCATGGCCACTGCAGCTGGTGACGGCCAGCCACAGCTGTGCACAAAGTAAGCACTGAGCTGTAGGCAAGTACAGTACCCTCCTTTTACTGCTGGGGAACGGGGAGCACAGAGGCACAGAGTTATCCAGCGCATCACTGGAGCTGGGAAAGGAACCTACATCTCAGCACCTCTCAGTCCACTGCCAGTGAGGCTGCCTGGACAGAGCTTTGGGCGTGGATGGAAAGCAGGTACTTGCTGCGGGATGCTGACATTATCTGGCCAGAGTGATCCATTGGCCAGATTCCATTTAACTGAAAAACCAGAGGCATTTGATTGAGAAAGTCTGCAGATGATATGCCCTTCATTTTTGGACATGTTGGACACTGAGAAAACCACCTCTGACAATGGTGGGGAAGCAAGAAAATAAATAGTGTGTGCAATGCAATGTTTAGATAAAAGACTAAATGCTGATAAAACCTCAACATTTCCAGTAGCAACAGAAAGTTGGTAAGAATCTGTAGAGGAAGAATATACTGTTTGTTTTTTCCTTAATATTTCAAGTACTGCTAATGCTGATTTTCTTTTTTTTTTAACATTTAATATATATTTTATTTATCATGAAAATGAAGTTATATGGTGTTTTCTTTGTTGGATATGTGAGGTCTTACTAAACAGTGTCCAGAATTTTTAGTATGTGATGCTGTCTGAAAAGACTGGACTTGCATCCTTGGTCTGAAACAGCGTACATAGAGGGTACCTTGGTTAGTTTGTACTTATTGTATCCAAAATATTTCCTCAGACATCCATGTTAATCCTCATTTCTATGTTTACATTTAAAACCACTCTCTGTGCAGTACCAAATCTGTAATGCCATCTAACTGCTCTTGTTCAGTTATTCTCTGGGGGATTTTACAGGGTGAAATTCAGCTAGGCTATTAAGTTACAGAATAGAAAGGAATCGTATTAACATACAACCAGACTGTGCGTGATCTCTAATCTTCCCCTGCGCCTTACATGAGAAAAAAGAGCTCTTTGTCCCCAAAGCCCCATTCATGCTGGGGTTTTGCCCTGCTTTTCTCTCTCACTCAGAATGGCTGTGTGGAGTGCAAAGCCCCCTGGCAGGGAAGAAAAAGCCACAGCTTGTGCTCGCACACAGCCACTGCTGGGTGCACACTGCTGGCTGAGCAAGGGCACAGCCCCACGCACCTGGGGCCTGAGATTGCATCTCTGTGGCCCACAGCAGCAGGTGGCTCTGGAGTGCTGTCTGTAAAACAAGGCTTGTGATTTGAGACTAACACATAACATGATATACCTTCCAAAGGTGGCTGCTTAGCAGGAAAAAAAAGTTACTGCACATTTGTTTTATCGGGGCCAGCAAGCAGGTCTTATGCTGATTTCCATCACAACAGGTTTGACTCACATGTTCACTGAAGATTAGGACATAATTCAAAATGCTTACAAATTGCTTGGAGATTAGATCTTGGGAATCCTGCAGCTGTAATTACCTGATGTAAATCGGATGTCGGTGCACCAATCGTTTGGGTATTCAGCGCAGTAAATCAGGTAGTACCCCTGGAGGAAGCCATTATAGATACAGAATAACATGCCAAAGAAAAGCAATTGCAGTGGGAAAGGTCTGCCTCTAGTGAAGAAAGGGTAAATAAATGTCCTAAGGTAGATAAGAAAAAAAAGTCAGCACATTGCTCATGATAACATTGTATTTGCAATTTCTCTGCTGTAGGGAAAAAACTTGAACAAAGCACAAAGTAGAAAATAGGTCAATAAAGACAAAAAAATTGAAAATAAGTGCAACAATATAAGATCAGCAATTTATTTGGAACATGAAATCCTACAGATACACATCTTTTTCTGGTCCTGCAGGACTGCACCCAAGGTGGGAAGTTAGAAAGCTCATCCAGATTCACTGATGCTTTCAGAATGTCTCTGTACCTTTCTCTGCACGCTTGTTGGTGAAAATGAGGAATTCATGCCCACAAACTGCATTTTCATTTCCAGACTTGATTTAATGCTCCAGTGGGCCAAGGGAAGATTGGTTGCTACAGAGGGACATGGGGACATGAAGTTCAGACATCACTGATGTTTGTGAAGGGCAGCACCAACTGCAATACTGATTCTCCAAACAAAAATTACTATGCCACGAGCATCAGCATCGAACGTCGGGAGGAGCTTTGTTATGGAGAAGACATTCCTGATCCCTGAGGCCTTTAACTCATGGTGGCAGATGGGCTTGGAGGCAGTGTTGAGACCCTCTGGCTCTCTCACCCCCTGCAGTATGCAGCCCAAGATGTAATCTCCTGTCCCAGCCTCTCCCACGTCACTCAGAAAGAGACCCCATGCATCTCTAACACACAACAGCTCTGTCCTGCTCTGCTTGGACACTTCAGTGTAGGGGCAGAACACTGTTTTCCCTGCCTGGGAAGCTGTTTACCTCCAGTCCCTGCCTCCCCTCCATGCTTTCAAACTTTTGTTTAAAATAAGAAGAGCTACAGCCATAAGTTTAATATGCCAAACACCAAGATTTCCATGCAGCTACAGCACCTAGGGCTTTCTTAGACAACAGCTGTGCTCACAGTAGCATTAACATCTGTGTCAGCAAATAATTGGTGCTTGTATGGTTTTAATTTATATATATGTTTGCTTCAGGTGGGAGGATCCCCCTTGACACTTTGGGCAATCCATATCACCCCTGGGAGAGTGAAACAAAGAAGTTACATTAATTTTTAGTATGTGTTTTCTTACCTGGCCACTTAAGTTCTGTAAGTGGAAAAATCTACGCTCTGAATTTCTTTCTTTTGCCCCCTTGGGCTTTGGATGGTGCTCATCATACAGTATATAAGCACTGCTGATAAGTAATTCACATCCCATGTTGCAAGTGTCAACTTAAGCAAGCTGAAGCATAAAATCTCACAATATTATAAATCTAGATTAAATCATTGCATGTCTGGAAGTGAGTAAGCAGAGTACAAGCAGCAGCATGTTAATTCACTGCTTTCCAAAGCAAGGCAAGACAGATTTCCAGCAATTAAGGCAGCTGTGATGCAGAAGTGTTAAACACTTTTAAAGAAAGAGAAACGTAAGAGGTATGGAAAATGTTCTTCAGATAGTGATATCATATTTGTCATATTTATTACAGAATGGGAAGGAATGCTCTTTGGAGTAATGTTACAAATAATTACTGATTTTGCCCTTTGGGAATGTGATGCTGGACTTATGAGTAAGCAAGGCCAGCTTTAGCATTCTGATCTGCTGTTGAAGTCATATTGGCAAGACAAATTTGACCTGAACAGTTATGAGAAAAAGTGTGAAAATTTCAAATGCAGGCTTGAGGACAGCAAATTGTATAGAAGAGGAAATGATGCAAACCACACAAAATGATTTAGGAGGTGAATTTATAAAGTAGATTCAAGTAGGACTGGCACTGCTTTATTCTTTGCCAAAACCAGTCAGGTTTAAGAGTCTCTGAGTTTTTACAGCTGAACACAAACAGAACATTCTCAGGTCCCAGAAAAACTGATTGTTTCTGCTCTGCTTCTTGTGCTGCTGTTGCTGTAGAGGTAATAGGCCCTTGAAAGGTGACTTATCCTGCAGTCACAGGAGGCCACAAACCTCTCTGCCATGGCGTGCACACAGGACAGAAAGAATCTGCATGCAAAGTAAAAGTAAAACGGCAGGGGAGCCAGGAGGCACCAGCTTTGTTTAGTTGTTGAGGTGGTAAAATCCTGGCATCACTGTAATCCTGCCTCATAGCAGCTTGGATAATCCAAGTCAGGATTTCATCCAAGAATCTTTGTTGTGGAACAAATTCCCCAAGGAAATCTCCATGGGTCTGTTAAACCAGAGGCCAGATTCAATTCTCTGTATGAGATTGTACTACTCTGTATGAGATGGCTAGTTGAGGATGCACAAACTATTCCTGATGAGATTTGAAAAAGCAACAGAGATAAATCAGGGGCATTTAATAGTTTTAAATATTCCATGGAAGATTCTGCAGCTCTGCTGGAACTATTTTGCAGTGTGGAAATCAAAAGGAGCCTGAAGACCACCATTTTAGAATAACAGAATAAATCTGGCCTTTTGGTTTTAGTCCAATGACAAATTTGACCTTTTACTTTTGGTGCAGTATTGATGACTAATTCATTACTCCTTTATTATCTTTACCAGCCAAAGGCACTGCGTCTGACTAAACCATTGCCAACAGCTTCTTTTTAAATGAATGAATAATGCATTATTCATTTTCTTCCCCATCATTTATTTTCCAAAAAAACGGGTTTTGAAGAGAAAATCATTTGACATTGCATCAAATTTCATCTTACAGGTATCAGTCCAGCTTCTTGAAAGTTCTGGAGACTCCCACCTAAACCCAGGGAAAGTACAGGTTTGCTCTTCTTTCCACAGAAGGTAGAAATCTTTTCACAAATGTTACCATAATCCACAAAGAGTAGATTGTCAGTCCTCCAACACCTTGTCAGTCAGAGATGTTCATGCTCCTGATGTGTCTTCTCCTCTCCAGGCCCTGGTTGCAGTGTTTCAGACAGTAACAGCGCATTTATACCTCTGGGAGCTCAAGGTGTTTCACAGCTGGGGCAGCTGGGCCCAGGGTGCCCAGAATGGAGGACACCTGGTTCCCTCCACAGCCTCCTGCTGTGTCTGCCCATCCATGCCTCTGCCAGGCCTTCTTGTGGGTCTAACCAGGATGAACAAAGGACTAGGAAGCAGAAGGATTGCAAGGTGGGCAGGGCTGATGCGGTGCCCTTTCTCCTTGAAAGCAGGTGCTGGCCATAACCCAGCCTTGTCCTGCTGATCCTGGGGCATGGTCTGAATGCCCTGGCCCATCCCCTGTGACCCTGGCCAGCTTCCAGGAGAGAGTTATGGATTTCTCCTGACCAGGAATGCTCTGAGTCCCTGCAGGGATATTTTGGGTGGCAAGGCCTGCCCTGACTGCCTGGTGAGGATGAACCAAGGCGGCAGATGGTGCCTGAGAACCGCTGCCCACGGTCCGGGCTCCACGCACTCTGGCTCCTTGCTTCTCCCACCCAGAGGTACAACAGGTGGGGAGGGCTGGCGGCTCAGGTCAGGGCGGGCAGCCAGGCCCTCCCATGAGGGTGATGCCCTCAGGGAGCTCCCAGCTCGTGTGTGCACTGGGCTGGCCCTGGAAAACACAGACAGGCAGGGGTTGTGCAGTTGCTGCAGGGCTCATGCAGTAGGTGAGTTAATGACGGGCCCTGCTCCATCGAGGGCCCATGTCACAGCCCCTTTTCTCAGCCCCTGAAAACTCCTTGCTGAGGCGCTGTCTGCAGTTCTCACCACTGGTACCTTCTCAAAGACCTCTCTAAGTAGAGGACAGCTCTCTAGACTCTACTGCACCTCCTTCCTTAAGGGGTTGTTTTCATTTTCTTATTTGAACAAATACCTGTATCTCAGGTAATAAGAAAAACCTTGTGATTTGTGTTACGCTAACTACAGACCAGTCAGACATGGAAGGATTGGCCTGCTATCAAACCATGGATTTACTTCCAGTCTTACTTGTGCACAGATTGACAAGATTGGTGTCCAGACCTGGGGAAACTACACAGACCAGTTCTCTTGGCACAACAATTGACACCATAGGTTGTCACTGGAATCACTTTACTAGGGAGCTGCTGGCACCCTTGGCAGACCTGACCACTTGGACAAAGGCTCAAGTTGTTCACAAACCTGATGGACTTCTGTTTGGGGGCTGTGATGCCTTGCACAAAGCTTCTAATTATTCTGGAGAGTTATGGATGCCAAATTAGATGTCCCAAAGACATCTGCTGCTGATTAGTCTGCACATACTTTCTGAGCCCCACTCTGTAGTTTATTTGTAGGTCAAATGCACTCTGAAGTAATTTTAAACTTTTACTGGTTTTGAGTTGTGTTACAGTAATTCTCATTGGATATTTATAGGAGAAAACTGTCAAGTTCACACCAGGACACAATCTGGCACCTAATTTTCCCATGGCCAATTAAAAATTTTCAGTTATCCTAGACTGGGTTAAAACAAATGTGATGGGTAAAATTTCAGTTCCAAGCAGCAGGCTAATTTGCTATCAGTTTAAAGAGAAAGTAAAAGAAAATATTAAAAAATACTTCCAAAAGTGAAATTAGGCATTTTAACCCTCCTTCATCATGCTATCTACAGGTAACTGTAATCACTTCCTGGACTGTGTAAGCTCATCTTAACAGAGCTTAAATAATTGAATAGAGTCAGTGAGGGGAGCAAGAGAACAATCTTTTTATTTTAATCATGCAGATTTATCTATCTAGTGATGACAAAAACAAAGTTGGAATGAACTCTCTTTTCAAAGTCAGCAATATTTTTCCACATGCAAAATACCCTACTTCCATGTTCCTCCAAAGATCTTTAGACAAATTTTGATGGCTATAATTTAAGGAATAAGAAAGATAGATATATGATTTAAAATCTTTTGATTCAGCTGTATAAAACAATGCTAAACCTACCATATCTGGTTAATTTCTGAGGAGTCTATCTAAAACAATTGGGTCAATCTACTATCCTTGGAATGTTTGTGGTTCATTTCCAAGATAAACCCAACCTGAAGCCTGTTACTGTAGGGACAGTCTTTCTTTGTGGTCTCTTAGTGTCACATCCAGGGCTGATGAAGACTTCTGGCAGGAGCAGACTCATCTTTCTTGGGCCAGAGACAGAGGCACACATCTGATCAAGGGATGGGAGAAGGACTGAGGCAACCCTGAGACACATGGCATCGTAACTGGGTTTCAAAGAGTTCTTGAGAAGCAAGGCAATGGGAAAGAGAAAGTCTGGGCAGAACTGATTTAATGCAAAGACATCAGAAACACAGTAGGATTCAGTAGAAAAATGAGAAAAGACTTGTAAGTGACTGCCATACTGAACCGTGGGGGCTGCTGAACCTGTACTGAAGATTAATAAGAATAAACTTATTTCAGATGAGAAATAACACACAATACTAGAAAGCAATTTATTTGGGAAAGCTGAATAGCTGTGACCAACAGTTGTCCTGATACTGAAAGGAAGTTAGTTTGAACACAATGAGATTTCTATTACATGTAATATAGAAAAATCACTGAAGTAAAGAGCTGGGTAGGACTGGGAGAGGGAGGATAACCAGAAATTACAGAAAAGGCAGATTCTTCAACAAAGAGAACACAAAGATTTGGAATTAGTAGTAATTCTTATATTTCAGGGGATAAATGATATTCCAGTGAAGAGAGGCAGAAGGTAGCAGCTGCTGAGGACAATTGACCACCATTTACTGCATTTTGTTTTGAACAATCTGGCTCTGGCTTCTGCCAAGACAGAGTGCTGACTGTGAAGGGCCTCTGCTCTAATCCAGCGTGATACCTTCAGGGTTTCATAATGTCTCATGACTCATCTAACATTTTATAGAAAACTGAACAT
Organism: Emberiza elegans; assembly: GCA_024865655.1. NCBI lineage: Eukaryota > Metazoa > Chordata > Aves > Passeriformes > Fringillidae > Emberiza > Emberiza elegans. The sequence goes on along the minus strand of JALJVW010002597.1, from coordinate 16,377,498 downwards.
CTCAAAGATGATAAACTCCTTAGAATAGATTAGCAGTTGCTTAACACCAGCATTTATGAGTAAAGCTCCAGAGTGGTACTTGCTGTGCCAGGAAGGCTGACACCATGGATGACAGCGCCTGCAGAACAGTCAAAGGAATCAGCAACAGCACTTGACTTGTGGCCACAGAGCTAAAAACAGATTTCAGGTTGAAACCTTGGCGACAGGTCAGAAATGCACAGTTTCTTACAACTGCCTTTGAATGAAGGGGGGTTATAGGAAAAAATATTTTCAAAAGCATGTGTATCTCATGGGAAAGGCTAAAAAATGGTGCTTCTGTATCACTATCAATCACTGAAGGAAAAAAAACATGATGCATTTAACCTTGGATAAATTTAAGGAATCTGAGTTATGTAATACTCAGTTCCAACATTATAAATGCCTGAACTAGTCATTGTGACCAGCTAGAACTGGTCAGTAACGCCTCATTGATTGATATAAATTGCTAGCATGCTGTGCATTTAGCAAAGTAAGGAGGATAAATACAGTTTATAGATAAAGCTTAGTCCTCTTCACATTGCATACAGGTATTATTAGATGTGCTGTATTTATTAAAATATCCATGGTTGGAAAACAAAAAAAAAAAGGAAAGGAATAAAACCTCAAAATGGGTATTTGGTTTTAATTAGTAGAAAATAATTGTGTAGGCTTGACTCCAAGGCAAAAGTTTTTCTTCTTCCAAATTTACTACAACAGTGGCCAGGTTTCAAAAGTGTTTTGCAATTTTATTTATAAATTACTCCATTAGTCCTCTTGGTTTTCTTCTATTATTTTTGAAAATGTCACTAGAAAATCTGGTATCTCCCAGTGACTACCAGCATCCAAGCAGAACCAACAAAGGAGAATTCTTCTGGTAAAAAGGCATTAAAAATTGAAAAGCATCATACTGGTTTTGCAGATACAGGACCAAAACACTGTATTTTAATTATTATACATTTTCTAAAGGGACACCAAGAACAGACCTGCTGGGTTTGGTGCACTGTCAAGCTGCCTCAGCAAGCCACAATCCATCAGCAAATTATACTCAGTATGCATTTATATCAGCATATTTGTTTCTTAAATGTTTCTATTTTGGTATAAACCAAATAGGTTTGAAATATTCTTAATTTAAATATTTTTTTTTCATTTGCTATAACCTGGTCACTTTTTTGTTTGTATTGTGGAAAGGAGATTAGAATGAGAGCTGAACTAAACAAAGGGAAGAAAGGATTGACTGCCCTTAAACAAAGGCAACTGAAACAAGAGCCAGATGAACCAGATATTAATATCTTTCTCACCACCCTTGTCAAATTTGGCACATTCATCAGAAAGGTGGAGATTCTTTTTAAAAAGTACTTTTCCCTTTCATAGCCAAAGAAGGTGAAATGGAGCTAACAGAGCAAAGGGAGTATGTCCCCTGTACAGATCCCTGCTGAAATCAGTACCATCCCCTACAAACTCACAGTTTGTCCATCAGACATTACCCAGCCAAGTCAGGGGAGTGCAGAATGTGCAGCCTGATCAGCCTCTTGTCTGAGCAGCAATACCTGTCACAGCCTCTTTGACTCAGAGTCCTGCGGGTCTGTAACAGCAGGGGACAGGACTCATTTCCATATGCAACCCTATTTTCATGAGGTAGGTTTGTTGAGTGAGGGAATTGACATAAATTGGATATACTATAGGAGAAGGATGGTAGGAGCAGATGATGTCTGGTGTCTTGACCTTGGATTTTTTTACACTGTCTCACAGGTCAAGCTCATAAGTAACTTGGGAGTTTCCTGGTTTAGAGGATGTTAAGTGGCAGCAAAACTGATTGAAAACTTATATCAAAGAATAGTTCACAATTGTTTACTATCAAACTAGAAAGATCTTTTGAAGGAGATTCTGCAAAAGCCTCTTGTGCTACAACTCAGGAGTTTTTTCATTAATATTATGCCTCTGGGGAAAAAAATATTTGCAATGTTTGTGGCTGACATGGCTTTGAGAGATGCTGAGCACACCAAGAATGAAGACCGGAGTTTAGAATAGTCTTGAAATACTTGTTTGATAGTTTTTTAAACAGTTGATTTAATTCAATAAAGACAATGGGAAAATACTACACTTAATTAACACCAGATGTAAAAGACAGGCTGAAAAAAGGGCTGGATAGGAGAGGGAATGGTGGTAGGTGGCAAACTGAGCATGAGCCAATGGTGTCAGGATTTGTGAAAAAAGCAAATGTTAAAATGTGTTGTTGGAGACACCTGAGGTAATCTTTCCCTTTGCATGGTGATAGTAGGAGCTTAAATGATGCTCTGTCCAGCTCTCTATAAAAGACAAAGTGGAAGCAATCCAAAGAAAAACAGCTGTGGTCTAGGAAGTGTGATATGAGGAAAGACTGAAGGACTCAAGGCTCTTTAAAATTACTAAAAGAAAAGCAGTGGAAGACATCATAACAATCTGCAACTGTATAAAAAGCTCCTGGAAAGAAAGGAATCAAGCATCCTCTTGTCAACTGAGAACACAGTAAGAAGCAACAGGCCTGAACAGATGTATAGAAAATGCAGCTTAGATATTAGGGAAAGATGCTTGGCTCACAGGATAGCAAATGCTTTCAGTGAGGCATTGGAACATACTGGGAATTTCAATGAACAGCAATTGTTAAGGACAGACTAGACAAATGTCCATCGGGAATGAGAAGAAAATTTGAGGACAGTATGTGGCCAGGAACTGCCTAGGAATGGGAACACAGTGCTATTTTAGTCAGAGAGAGGCTCTGATGGACTCAGCACCAGGCCAGCTACCACAGTGGAAACCCTAATGAAACTTGGTCCAGATTTGTACTTTCATGGGGATTAGAGGACAGGACGACTCATTTGGGGATTAAAGTTCAACTTGACTAGATGGATTGTGCTGATGACAAATGTGCAGATCTCACAGTGCTTCATGATTACCTCTACTACTTGGTAGTATCTAAAGGGCAACAGCACTTAGAGGTTATGAGAATATTTGTTGTTTTATCTAAGCAATAGTGTGCCAAAGCCTTAGCCAGCCAAAGGTATCTCCCTCTTTTCTTCTTCAGAAATAATCACTTGATAGTTATGAAAACAGATCACTTTGTTCCTATTGCTAAACTGTAGGACTCTGCCAAAAGTGTGAAATACATGCCAGAGTAACTTAATCAGACATTATGCTGTGCACTTCAAAAAGTTCCCTGCTTCACTGGAGCAGAGTTTTAAGAGTTCACAGAGGTTGAGATCATGAGCAGAACAGGAGGATGCATCTACATAAAAACTGGCACAAAATCCAAGGATGCACAGAGCTGTGCTCTTACGACTGCACTTATCAGATCAAGTGTCATTATTTTCCATAAATTACCCTGTGGGCCTGAGAAATGACCAAAGGAAGACAGACAATTGGTAATCTATCCTTATTCAACATTAAATCTTGGTCAGATTATATTCAGCCAGCATACTGAACCTCTATGACCTCATGGCACACATGGCAGTACATACACATAGAGAGGAACAAAATTTGAAGTGGCCAGGTCAGATCCTGAGTTTGTGCTTACATTAAAATAATCAGAGGACTTAGAAGTCTTTTTTTTTTCCTAAGGAAAATCTGCCATGGGCTGATTCTGAGTCACAATCATCTCTGTTTCGTTGCAAAATGTGTCAAAAGATTTCCTGACACTGAAAGCTACTGGGTGAATCACTCAGCACAGTGTCAGCATCGTCTCTTGATACCTGGGCATTGCCCTCTCACATCATGACCTTTTCCTTCCCATTTCTTCTCACCCCTGCCCTAGCTGTTGTTAACAACTCTCCTACTTGTCCCTCCTGTGCTCTTTCAGCTGACATTTCTGTCTCTTCCCACCTTGTAGCCCTGTAAACCTCACAGTGGTTTTTATTTCCCTGCATTGAAGACATGTTGTATTTTTCCTAATCCATGTTGCCAGAACTCCAGCTAGGAGACTACTTCTCTGTTGATTATCCTAGCAGCCAGAAAAGCCTTGCTCTGTCCCTACAGTGCCAGCCTAGAGCATACTTGGCTGGATTGCAGGCTCGCATTATAGCCTCAGCTGAACCAGAGGAGCAGACTCTAAAAATGTTAGCTGACGACCTTTCTGTTTGAGCAGATACAAACGCACTTCTCAGACAACTGCGCCAAGTTAAAATTGCTTTCCCCAGGAAGAGTCAGAGACATGTCTCACTTTAGTAACTTTAATCTGGGCCAAGTGTTAAAATGTGAATGCTTTAATAGTTCTTTTTTTTAAGGTTCTAAAGAGAAGCAAGCAGGCAAAAAACCCCTCAATGACATAATGTAAGTACTTTTCTTCCATTTTGTTATTTCTCAACATTTCTTCTTCTCCTGTTCTCAGGAGCAGCAGAAGTTTAACAGAGGTCCATGCATTGTCCTAGCCCAGATGTGTGACAGGAGTCACTGGAAGGTTTGCTTAGGACCCCACTGTCTGGAGGTATTTGCTGTGCATCTCTAGCAGGAGACCTTGCTAAGGTGACTATACTTCTTTGGGTAGCCCAGCTAACTTAGTCAGAGCTCTCTGTAGCCTTCCTGCCCAGCCTGAATGATGGCATGACTACCTGGATCAAGGAGCCTTGGCTTTCTAGGAAAGTCACCCTTACCAGTACGTCGAAGAGCTGCAGGTTCATCACCCTGCCTCAGGATCTGCTTCAGCAAAGTCTTGTGTGATGGTGTTCACAGGGGTCCCAGGATGAGGGAAGAGATGAGGATCTGACTCTATGTTTCAGAAGGCTTGATTTATTATTTTATTATATATATTATAGTAAAACTATACTAAAAGAATAGAAGAAAGGATTTCATCAGAAGGCTAGCTAAGAATAGAAAAAGAAGGAATGATAACAAAAGCTTTGTCTCAGACGCTCTGTCCGAGCCATCTGACTGTGATTGGCCATTAATTAGAAACAACTCTATGAGAGCAATCACAGATCTACCTGTTGCATTCCACAGCACCAGATAATAATTTTGTTCAACATTTTGTTCTTGAGGCTTCTTAGCTTCTCAGGAAGAAAAATCCTAAGGAAAGGATTTTTCATAAAAGATGTCTGTGACAGTCTTGCCTGGGAACTGATGAGTTCCTTAGCATCTCCCCTAGGCGAACCCTCTTTCTCTAGAAGACAACACATCTCTTTAAAGACAACCTTGACAAGGTGACACTTTCCAGAGCCATTCCTGGGAGTCAGTCTCCCAGCATGGCAGGTGTTGGATTCAGTTGGTGAACCCTAGCATTGTTGTAAGGAAAATGGTATCTTATGCCTGGCTAAAGCTGACTGTGGGTGTTGCTACTCCGTGTTTATAAAGGGTAGTAAGGAAGGAGGAGGTCAAACCCAGCTTCCTTCAAACAGGACCTTTTTTCATTGCTGTTGAAGGTCACATTTGGATACACCTTCCTAGGAATGGTGAAATTTTCTGCCCATCCTTAGTTATTAATACAGTAGTAACTGGTGCTTCAAAAGTTCACAACTAGGTAGAATTTAGCTGGTTCTTGAAACAAATTTGGACCTGTAAAAAAATTTACTGTTTTTACTTCTTGTGAGTTGCCTTTTCCCATTTCCCTACAAGGAATATTTTAATTAATATTTTAATTGTTGGGGGTTTTTTTGGGGGTTTTATAACAAAAAAATCCCATTGCTATTGTTGTAACAAAGAGATGTTGCAAACATAATTAGAATGTCAGCTGAGTGCTCAGCAAAGAGTAACACAGCTCTTACATTTAAATGGGGGTAGATGTACATGAATTACATTATTTGACCAAATTCAGTAAGGATCACCCTACTGATCAATTCACCTGCCACATTTAAACCAATTTCTGGACAGAGAAGAACACTTGCAAGATGTATAAATTAGGAATTGTCTCTTAATCCAAGTTCGAAAGAGATACCAAGAATATAACTTACACCAAGGGAAATATGCAATGTCTGGGATGGACATTGATTTATAATCATACTACTAGGAAGCTATCTCACAATTTTATTTTTCTTAACAGAGCTCCATAAAACTGGCAAACTACCTAATTATACAGGCTCTTGAGTACACAAAGGGACTATTAAAGTGTGTCCTTTTGTCAAACAGTATTTATTGGTTTAGTATGAAAGTCCTACTTCCTCCTTAATGGCTGCCTCTACTATGATAAGAAATCAAAAAAATCAGATTTGTGGATCTTGAAGGAGCAAGATCTATCACAAATTTCCCACTGGGCATATGGAGTGGACCTTAACACTTTTCTCTTGGTTTTTATTTCCTGCTTAAAAGAGTAGCCCAAATAAGGGAATACTACAGACATCTCATGATTAAAACAAATAATTTTCTTCTTTGGTAGAAACATTTACAGAAACTCCTGAATATAATTTTTTTTCTGTCTCTGTCTTAGTATAACCCTTTATAAATCTGCTTTTCCGATATCAGTGCTGGGAATGTGGTGATGCAAATCCTGATCTTTACCAGATCCTTGCCAGTCTTACCAAAGCTCAGTGGGGTTTGGCGCTCAGAATGTTGTCGTCCTAAAAGATTTAAGTTCATAGGATAGCAAGTGCTTTCAGTTCCTGGGCTCAAACCTCACACAGGGGAGATCAGAGCAACCTTCTTGAGCTCGGTGATGTCCTGGTGGCTGACTCTGCTCTGGAACTGCAGTTTGGAGAGTTCACTGCAGAGCAGCTGGATTGACACTCACCAAGTCATTTTGCAATTAACAGCAACAGTGAGGTCTCAGAGCAGGCATGAATACTCCTTTAGTGCATCTAAAGCTGCCTGGTAATAACAAAACAGCACAAGTGAATTAGCATCAGATATAAAGATACTCCTGAGGGGCATGATGTCTTGAAAAGAAGTGAAAAAAGATACAAGTCTTAAGTTATCTCTGCAGAAAATCTTCCAGACCAAGAGACAAAAGGAAAAATCACATGGGTACAATTTGGGCTGGGCAGGAATGAGAGGTTTCTGTAAGGTTAGCCCACTTTCCATTGGGAAAGGAGTGTATAGATAGGATTATTTGTGCTAATTGTTAGGAGGGCAATCAGATAGTATTCTATTTTGAGAGCAGAATTAGGAAGGTATTTCATAATGCTAGAGAAGACTGCAAGGAAGCAAACTCCACACTAGCACTGGGTACATGAGCATTTTACAATTCTGAGGCAAAGAAAATGAAGACGTGCTTTTCTTGCCTATCAATACATGAATCTGAGGAACCTGGATAAAAACAGCACTGAATCTACTATTTTCACAGAAGAGAAGAAATTATATATTAGCATCACTGTAATGCACTGGGATGCCTGGGGAGCAAGGAATACAGAGAAGAGGCAGAGCACATAGCCAGCCTCTGTTAGGGATATTGCTGACCGATCAGGAATTACTGCCAAGGCCAAACAGCAGGAGAGAGGATGCAAATGTGCTACTGTGTAGCTGGTGAAAGCCAAAAGGAATCTGGTCAGGATCTATTCCAAAGCATCAAGGTGAAGGAAAAGAGAACGGGATTTGTTACTTGTCAAATACCTGCAGATTTTGTATTGGGAGATTAATTATAGAGGTTATAAGAGGCCAACAAGAGAAATGTCTTTAGTTATTGACACTTCATAATGGTACCTTTCTAAGATCAAAGGATAAAATAACTATTTCTGTGGGGGTAAAAATTAATCTCTGGTTTGGATCTATTGGATCTGGTGGTTATTTTCTGGTCTGGTTATATTCACTACTAGCAAGGAGAGTACCACTTAAATATATAAATATCCTTCAAGTTTAATCTAATTTCTGTTTATGCACTTCATGTTCAGAAAACATAACTAAAACTCTGTACGAACTAATACCTCTAAAATTTATAAGCAAATTAATTTATAAACAACTTACTCATTTGGAGCCTCCATTCTTCTGCATTTCTCTGGAGTCTTGAGCTGCTTTTCTTACTGATCACAAGTAGGTATTCCTACTTGAAAAAAGGGCCAGTCCAGGTGTGTCCAGGTAAACACAGCACCTGCCTGACCAACCAGGAGCACAGGCAGGCCCTGCATTCTGCAGAGCAGGGGACAGCAAAAGCCCTTTCCTTTCTCCCCCCAGTTTAGTCCCAGAGAGAGGGAAACAGGCCAAAAGAAGTGTTAAAAACTTACGTGAGGATGCAGTTTTCAAATGCTCCTCATTTCTCATTCTCTTGCCACAAATTTCTGTGTTCCCTGATCTCTTTAGAAATATGTCAGTGTGTAGAAAACCAGCTACAGGAGCACCTAATGGGTCACCTCCAATCAGAGGAGTCTGGGGATCCAGCTGCATCTCAAAGAGCAGCCTTACTTAATGTCTCTCAGATTCACTTCAGAAATGAAAACAGCAGTTTGGTTTGGTCATATATTAACAGAGGAAAATAGAAAACAGAGATTTGACTTGATCGAAAACAAAGTTGCAAGAGAAGAAAATAAGTAAGCAAATGTAATTCTAGGTGGTCTTTGAAACTGAAATGCCTCTTTAAATTGCTTGTACCCCAGCTATTAAGGGCAGCACAGAAGGGGAAAATGCAGCACCCTGTCTTTTACACCTCTGTCTTCAGGATTATCTTCACAAATCAGTGGGACAAGGCCTTCCCTGCTGCTATTGTGCACGGTAGCATCATCTCTGCTCCCTCACCACTCTGTCTTCCTCACTGCCAAGAGAAATGCAGCATGAAGATTTATATGGGATTGGATTGCAAAGGTTTCCTCTCATGTTAGGTTTCCCACCTTTGGTTTTTGAAGCCGGACTGCAAAATGGAAAGGCAGAAAATGGGTTTCTCCTCACCACCTGAGGGCTTCTGTTGCATTCCCAGCACAGCCCCTCCAGCAGGAAAGGCTGTATTACAAACTACATTTCAAAGTAAAATCCTTTGTAAGTCATTCATCCCAAGAAGTGCTCCTGTATGTACATCTTACACCACCCATCATTTTCAGCTCACAACCAGCTTTCCACAGAAATTGCATATACAGATGGCAGACTTGGCAGTCATTTCTTTTCTCACTTTCTTCTTCCTTTTCTCTACCTTCTCACCCCATCACTTTTGGAGGCCCCTGCAACCACAGAACCTACGCTGTGAAAGTGAAGGTGCTATGAGCTTTCTGAAAACAGACGTGGAAACTCAGGTTTTTTATTTTTTTCAGATTCCAAATAATTCAGATTTTAAGAATGTTATCTTTAGCACAGACAACACTTGAATTTGATGAAATTCACGCCATGCTGTGCTGCTAAAGTGCTCGTTGAGACACAAAGAGCTGGCTAGCTAAGGAGAGCAGCCAAAGAGGCCGGGGCTGGGATTCCTCCCTTCCCTCTCCCCTCCTCAGCAGCAGCAGCAGCAGCAGCAGCAGGCTGCCTTCATCCCTTCCCGAAAGGCACAAAGAGAGAGGCTGCTGCCTAGCGGCGGCAGACAAAGGCAGAAAGCCGCTCTGTTGTTCTGCTGTCGCGATTCACCACGGGCCACTGGACAAGGCGGGATGGGGGGGAGGTCTCCTGGCTCCATCCCCTCCCTCTGGAATCCTCTCAGACCGAAAGTCTCTGCTCGGGGCAGCACTCGGGGAGGGCTCTCTGGCCAGCAGTCCCCCCCCAGGTGATCTCCTTTCTCTGCCAGAGCTGGCTCACAGGACTCCTGCAGGTGAGCAGAGATGCCCTCTAAATGAGGACCATCCATGTCCTTGTCAGTGAGGCACCATCAGCGTTAACCCAGGTTCCAGAACAATACTGGGGTGGTCCTTTCAGCACTCCAGCATACTCCTCAAGAGCCTGACATTAAATGCAAAATTACCACTGATTAAGCTGGCCCGTGGCACAAATTCTAGACAAGCAGTGAATATGAATGTAGGCAGGACAGCATTTTTAAGCAGTGTGCCCATATAAAAAGTTATTTAAAAATGAAGGAAATACAGTGATATAAATGAAAACCACTCCTAAGGAGTGATAGATTGTAACCTTGGTTACAATCCAGGTTGCACCAGCTCCAGAGTGTTTTAAGTAGCCTGGAAACATACTATGTCCCCCTATGACTCCAAACAGAAAAGTGCTCTCCTAATCTGTAAACACTGGAGTAGGATGGTGGAACAGGAAAGTAATGTTCTCTCTAGGCATGCTACTACAACTCTGGCACTGTATCATTCATCACACACTGATGTCTTCGTTTTGAAATGGATATCAAAAAAAAAAGGAGAGGGAAAAAAAGCCACAGAAATTATCTGAGGACTGTGAGGGGGAAAAAAAGTCTTGCATTGAGGGTCTGCTGTGGTTCAGTGATATTATAAATCTAGTTTACAATACCTCAGTTCAAATAAAAAAATTATTGTAGCTATTTGACAACATGTCCAAAAGCAGGACAAGTTAATTATGGTGGCTTAAGGCTGTCCCTAAATTTATGAAAAGGTAATTTTATCCTGACCACTTCATGTCGGCTGAAGTATCATGTGTCTGCACTACTCTAACTCTCTGTCAGATCAGGTAATGTCTGTTCCCCTATATCTGGCATACATCCACAACAAACCCATCAATTCAGCATAAATATGACATCATGTGTGGTAATTAATGCACCAGAAATATAATCATGTGCTCCTATATCACCTGCATCAAACTGATGCTGACAGAGGACTTGACAGCTCTGTAACCAGCAAATTAAAACATGATCCAGTACCGTGTAAGTGATATCATGGTAAGAGAATACTGAAGGACACTAGGGAGTGCTTTAAATTAGCACAGGGTGGATAGAGGGAGCAAGGCCCACTGGGACAAAAATCAAGACCACTCCAATTTAAGCAAGACATTTTAAACATGTTTAAGTGAAGGTAAAAGAATTCAGAAGGTAACACTACCAAAGAAAACACTGGATTAAAAAAAAAAAACTAAAACACATTTAAAAAATTACGTATTTTTCATTTTCAGGGGTCTTCAGGTCAAGACTTGAAGTTACTCTGAAATATGTGCTTCAGTCTAAAAGGAGCTACTGGGGCAATACAGCTGCCTAGAACATAAAGGAAGGCAGAATTGCAGAGCACAGCAGTCTTTTCGAAGTCTGTGTTTCTCCATTATGGACTGTAATGTCCTTCTGAGCACACCTCTGATGAAAACTTCCCTTCCTCAAGTACATTTGTTATAGTAGATGAGACAAGATTAGGAATTCTAAAAGCTCCCCTGTGGAGAGAAAGAAGTCACTAAATTATGCAACAATATACAAAGAAAATGTGTCATACAAACACAGAGGAATGCTTAAGTATAGATACCAGATGATCAGCAGTAAAAAGTAGGAGTGGATTAACAAAATACCTTTATGATTAAGAGTGGAACACCTTTATTCTTTTCAAAATTTTGAAGTCAGAAAATGAAGTAGGCTACACCCATTAAGTAAATGCAATTTTATTATTGATTGATTTTACACTTTACTTATTATCCTTGCAGTCAAGTTTAGTCACGGAAGTATTTAAAACCGTTCTTAGATTCTTCCAAATAAAGATAATAAAATGAAAACAAAACCCAAAAAGTCAAACTAGACCCTGACTGTTATGTCAAATTACTGAACCTCTTTTCAGACATTGTGTGGCAATGGAACTTTCTAATGCAGTGTCACCAGTACCCCTTGGTAATATGATTTGTTCAGCATCATTTTATAGGCAAACAGCCATAATATGCAAGTGCACATAATATGTGTATAATATGTACAGGCCCTTCTTTCCACCCCTTTTTCAGCTGTGCAGTAAGACAGCTTGCCCACCAGCACTGTCACCAGGATGTGGTGGCTCTCAGCATGGAACAGGGAAGCTTAAATTCCCATGAGGTACTCCCTAGAAAATCCATGAGCTGCAGGTGGGCTTAGACTGGAGCTGATTCGGGATGGCAAAACCTGTGAATGCCCAGTGGTCAGGGATGTCTCCTCCATTGTGGTCATCTTCCTCCAAGGACTGATGAAGTTCCGTTCTTTTAGTTAAAGGGTGAATCCAGATTACGGTTATTGTGCCACTTACTGATTGCTAAGAATTTGACCCAGCCTTCAGAGGACCCAAGGACTAAAAAAGTCTAGGCAGCTAAAAAGTTTGGAAAAGAAGAAGGCTGGAGAAATTCTGTTTTACTGTAAGATATCCTACAGGCTAACAAATTTTCTGTAACAATAAATTATCCTACCTGCCAGAAATTGTAGATAACAATTATCTGTGCTGATAGTTAAAACTTTCATCTTATCAAGAAGGCTCTAATCATAAACACAGCCATGTGGCATAGGTCATTCTACCAAGGATCCCTCAAAGAATCTGCTTGTCCTAGAGTACTGTCCGGCAAAACCCAGAAAAACTTCTATTTTGTGATTTTGCTGCTCTTTTACATAACAGCAGAGTATTAATATTTAATACAACATTTCAAATATTAATTGATTCAGCAGAAGGTCAGAGTGGCTTGTGTGAGAAGGGGCTGCAGCCTGTGAGATTGATATTGGAGTAACATGCTGTATTAGCAAGAAAAGTTTTATACAGACTGGGTTGAAGTGAGGAAGTGAAGAAGGATATTCCAGTGAGAGATGAGAAGATCCCCAAACTGTCTGGGAGAGAAAACACATGCAAACACAGAGCTTTTGCCTCAGTCCAGCAGTAAATTTGGGAAAGAAGCCACAGAGTCAATAGATGTGTGCACACTAGTAGGGCAACATTTCCTTCAGTTGTCTAATGGTGTTCATTGATAGTTGTGTTTCTCAAACAATCAGAAATTCTTGATAACAGAATGCATTAAAGTAAATTCTGTATAACTACATGTAATCAATACATGTAGTTTTCTGGAAGCCAAATATGTTATGGGTGTGTCCTCGAGCTGGCTCCTGCAGTAAAGACAATGGGAGTGATAACAAATACATGCCTAAAATAGTGTTAGCAACATAAGACATTCTCTGAAATACCTCCAGAACAGCCTTGAGTTTCTATCCCTAAACTATCTGTAGGGATACTGCAACTGGATTTTCAATATATTGATTTTGGTTGAGGAGCAAATAATAATTTCTGATCAAATATTACAAGAATGTTTTCTATTTCTATGAAGCAAACTAAAAAAACAGATATAGGTGGTGGAAAATGGCAAATCAAGTCACGGTTTTGCCTCAGAAGTTACATTGCTCCTTACTACATAATGGCATAACATTTTCACATGCACTTACTACTCGTGAATAAAAGTAATTTTTTCCATAAACAAAATTCAGCTTTCTCATGAATGAACTCCACAGAAAATGGAAGTGGAGCAGAAGATGGATTCTGGTGATATTCTCTGCAGAACCGGGTGGCAGTTGTAGAGCTATGTCTCTTCAAAGTTACCACCAACACTGGATAAAAACTATTTATTTAAGCTCCTGATTAGCAAATACTGAATTAAATAGAGTTGCAGCATTCGTTGTCTCTGACAAGACCAGGTTTCTAAAAAGAAAACATGTGAAAAGAAAAAAAAACCCCACACAAATCGGTACCTCGGTAGTGGAGCGGGAATGACGAATTGAGCATAATGAACCAACTTTGGCGCCGTGGCACCGCACGCCAGCGGCGCCTGTGCTCTCCCGGTGCTCCATGGGCAGAGCCGAGCGCTCCTGCTCCCGGTGCTGCGGGAAGAGCCGTGCGCTCCCGGTGCTCCGTGAGCAGAGCCGTGCGCTCCCGCTCCCGGTGCTCCATGGGCAGAGCCGTGCGCTCCCGCTCCCGGTGCTCCATGGGCAGAGCCGTGCGCTCCCAGCAGAGCCGTGCGCTCCCAGTGCTCCATGGGCAGAGCCATGCGCTCCCGCTCCCGGTGCTCCGTGAGCAGAGCCGTGCGCTCCCGCTCCCGGTGCTCCATGGGCAGAGCCGTGCGCTCCCGCTCCCGGTGCTCCATGGGCAGAGCCGAGCGCTCCCGCTCCCGGTGCTGCGGGCAGAGCCGTGCGCTCCCGGCACTCCGTGGCCACCCTCGCGCGTATTCCCACGGCTGCGTTCCCGGCGCCGCACATGCGGCGTTTCTCCTGCCCGCAACAAGCGCTTCCTATGTACCTTTACATATTATCTGGATGAGTTTTATCCAAACCTTTGCTTCAACTTAGCGAAATCTTCTTTTATTTCTTTTTTCCTTTTTTTCTTTCTTTCCCTTCCCCTAAGAGAACAACTCAAAGCATCCATCCTCTCCCCTGCTTCAAGCCCCCGAGCACCACCGGTGCTCCTCTCCCCGGGGCAGAGATGCCCACCCGGCCGGTCCCCACTCTCGGAGCGGAGTCCGGGGCGCGGATGGCCAGCCGGACTCGGGCGGGAGCGATGCTGCAGCCAGGACCTGCCCCCGCCGCGCCGCCCGCCCGCTCCCGCCGCTTCCCTCGGTTGTGTTTCCCGAGGCGCGGCGGCCGGGAGCCGCGCCCGGCGGCGGTACCTGTAGAAGTAGTGCCAGCAGAAGAGGCAGCAGAGGAGGCGGCAGCCGAGCGGCTCGAGGCGGGGCGGGCTGCGCAGCGCCAGCAGCAGCGCGGGCACCAGGAAGGAGGGCAGCTCCTGCAGGAACCAGGCGCAGCGCGCCGGCAGCCGGCCCCGCGGCCGGCACAGCCGCTCCTCGTGCTTCCCGTAGCGGGACGGCACCCGCAGGTGCAGCGAGAGCTGCAGCAGCGCCAGGGCGCCCAGCAGCGAGCTCAGCGCCAGCACCAGCCCGGGGAAGCACTGCATGCTCGGGGGCGGGCGGGGGCAAGCAGCCCTCGGCCAGCGCCAGCCCCGGCCTTATTAGAGCCCGGCCGTCACCCCGCCCCGCCGCGCTGCCTCCCAGCGCCCGGGCTCGTCACAGGGCGCAGCCCCCCGTGCCGGAGCGGGCGAGGCGCCCCGACCCGCCCGGAGGGGAGCTGACCCTCTCCATCCCTCCTCCCCCACCTAGAGGGGAGCTGTCCCCCTCCATTCATCCCTCCCTCACGTCCCAGATAGAGGGGAGCTGTCCCCCTCCATCCATCCCTCCCTCCCGTCCCACCTAGAGGGGTGCTGTCCCCCTCCATCCCTCTCTCCTGCCCCGCCCGGAGAGGAGCTGTCCCCCTCCATCCCGGCATCCGTCCCGCCCGGAGGGTAGCAGTCCCCCGTCCCTCCCTCTGTCTCTCGCCCCTTCCCTCCCGTCCCCCGCACGGCCGGGATCCGCGCCCGCCCCTCCCGCCGCCGGTCCGATCCCTGCCGGGAGCGAGGGCGGCGGGCGAAGGGAGGGCGGGAGGGAGGGAGGGAGGCAGGGCCGGGGCGGCACGGCCGGCGCCGAGCGGGGGCGCGGCCCGGAGGTGAGCGGGGGTGACTCCCGCCGGAGGCGATCGCCGCAATCGCTGGCGGCGAGGTGGGAGCGAGCGGGGGAGTTCCCTCCCTGCGCCCCGGTCACCGGGCCCCGCGGCTGCCCGGCCATGTGTGCTGCCAGCGCCGAGCAGCGCCCGGTGCCAGGCACTGCCGCTCCGCTCAGCGCAGGTGGAGAGCAAAGGCAGACGGACGCCAAAGGTCGGATGAAAATGAGCAAATGTTGGTGCTCGCGGTAGGACGAGGAAAACACAGTCCAAGACCCACGAGTCTGACGACTCCAGATGATGTTTGGCATAACCCAAGCATGCTGAAAATTTTTAAGCCCCCCAAGTTTTAATGAATGGTCCTAACGTAGGTACTAGATTTGGGGTGTGCTCAGGAACCCTTCAGTCTGAACCACAAGAAGTAGTTTTGACAAGTTTACCTAAAACTATAGTCCTTTTCTTTGCCTGTTTCCTCTGGGATCTCCATTTGATAAGGATTAACAGGATGCTGAATTACAGCAGGAGGGCTAGCAGAATATTAAACTCTGTATTTTTCTGGCTGTTACACCATATCACCTCAAGGCCATAAATTACAGTGTCATCCATGTCATTTTGCAGCTTCACTGAGAAAGCAGTTGGATGCAGCTCTGCGAAGGATTGGATGCCACACAAAAAACTGGTCTTCTGGAGCAGAGGTGGTAATTGATTTTTATTTGAGGTCTGAGGGGTGAGTGCACTGATTCAGGATGTGGGAGACCTGGGTTCAATTGCATTCTGGTTAAGGGGGTTTCCTTTTTGCAGAGGGAGACCAAACCACCGGCTGTAGTCTGTCCTGTAGTTCAGGGGAGGCACTTGTTGTGTTTTGCTCCCTCTTTGGGGCAGCTACTTAGGGGAGCCGGACTCTCTCAGTCAGAGACAATTTCTCCCTTATCCTCGTAGAGTGCTGTAGTTGCTAAGGTCATGTTTGTTGCAGTGAGTAAAACAGGTCAAGTTTTTTTTGGCCTCCGAGATGTGTGACATGTTAGGGCTGTCAGCCACATGCCGGAGCACTCTTCCCCCACAGAAGATGCCAGGGTGCTTGCAAGCTGCCTGCTGCTCCCAGTCTCTGGTACATGCTGTCTCCCAGCTGTGTTTGACAGAGGGCAGGACCAGAACTGTGCCAGCCACGCTGCCATAAAGCAGTACAGATGGCCACAGGCCAGCAGCAGTGGTGCCTGTGTCCAAGCAAGAGTTCCTGGCTGTGAACCATCAGTGGAGGAAGGTGCTTGTAGGACAGATTTTAGAAATTTCCATCTGTATCTTAATTACCAAGAGGTGGAATCCAAAACAAATGGTTGTGTAGCAAAACAGTTGAATAGGAGAACTTGTCAACCATAATACGCAAGTTTCAAGGGGAATTACTCTGAACTGCCTCTAGCCTGATCCTGTGGATTGAGGACACATTAGCAATAGAAGCACACTGGGGGCATTTATGGAGTGCATCTTCTGCCATAGTGCCTTCTGAAAGAGAGCCAGTGGTGGACTCAGACTTTCACAAAGCATATCAAAGCTCAGCAGTTAGTTGGGGATGACTTCAAAAGAATGCTTTGTATTCAAAGTAAAACCCTAAAAGAGGCACAGCATAGGAACTGGAGAGGGGTGTGTTCTCAAACAGCACTGGTAGCTTCAGGCAGTCCCCTGTTCATCATCCTGGGTGGCTGGATTCAAGCTGGAGGAGTCTAGCTGTACTTGTTTGCAGGGGAAATGAACAGAAATGCTTCTAGTGGGAAGCAGTGTGCTACTGACATAGAAACCATTTCCAGTCCATGGAGAAAAGTCCAATCTCACCTCTTTAAGGTGATCTCATCCAAGGAGATAATGAATGAGAGGTATGATTGATGAATCGTAATGTAGAAAAGCTTGTTTCTCTCCACTAAAAGATGTCTAGAGAACTGTGTCAGGAGAACTGAATCCCACTCTTGCTCTGTAAATGAAGGCTCAGAAGAAACACTTCTCAAAGTTTAGTACCATGGAATTTATGTTCATTGCTGGAAACAAACACTGCATGATTATTTATTAAATTCAACCAGTGCAGAAATCTTCTCTTGATAACTCCTCCTTCTTGCCTAAGTACCGTGTCAGGGATTGTGATGAGAATGGTAAAAGCAGTGCTACAAAATCTTTGCATTCATCAGGGGTTTGGAGAAAGTGGCAAGGTCCAGTGTTGAAAAAAAGTGGTTTGTACATGATCACCAAAAAGCTTTATTTTAAACCAAGCTTTATTTTTTTCCATGGAAACATATTTGGAAATTTGTTTCACCAGCCCAAAGGAAGACAAGGTAGTAATAAATCCTGCCCTGAAATTATCTCAAGTCAGTATGATCAAGCTACAAAACACAGACCATTTTATTCAGACCTCCAGTAAATTCAAGATATTCTGAGTGCTTTTTATGTCCCAACAGTGAATAATTCAGTGGCCGTATGCGTTAAAAACGTACTTCAACAATAAAGTGGTTTTAGACCTGCTGAATTTGAAGGGAGAGGAGGAGAGTGTACAGGCAATACCCTGTTTGCATATCTGGTAGGACTTCAGATCTCTTAGCTTGTTTTATATTTAAAAAGAAAAATCTAACTTTTCTGAAGAATTGAATTGTTCAAAATGTATGGGAGGTACAAAATTACATATGTCATAGGTATATATTTATACAAATGAGTCATCTATGGGTCATTTATATACCTAGAGGTCTGTAGAGGTTTTTCAGAAGAAAATGACAGATGAAACTCAAGGTAATTTTGTGCTACTGAGGGTCTCTTTCCCTAAGTTCAGGAGGTAGCCAGGGATGCTTGTGGTGCAGTGTGGAGCCCCAGGATGGCTGGGGTGCAGCGCTCCCCGCGCCCAGCCTGTCCCCCCGTGACACGCCCGTGCCTCTCTGGCCCCCACGGTGGGTCCGTGCCCCTGCAGCTCCGGGTGAGAGCAGGCTGGGTCTGTGTGAGCGCCCTCCTGGAGCCCGGGAAACTCAGCTGGGAGGGCTCCTCTAAGCCAGGATCGGAGCTCAGGGAAGGAAAGTGCTCTGTCCCTTTTACCACAAGGACATGGAGCTGGAGGGTAGGGGGTGCCAACCACCAGGGATGTCACTCCATGAGTGGGTGGCTGCACGGTACTCGGTTGCTGGCTGGGGTTAAAGCACAATGCAGTTGCACAGGTAGAATCTTTAGGAAGGGCTCAGGATTAAGTTTTGAATGAGAATGCTGAATAAGGGGAACAGTTATGTAAGGTAGTTCCTCAGACCTCCCTGGGCACTGGTGCAATTTTGAACAAATCTCTTTCCAGTGCTGACATGAACATAGCTAGACTGAATTTAGGAAACACTGGGAACCATCAACTGCCATGCACTGTTTGGTCTCCATCATATATATCATATATATCACTGTTTCCATCATACATATCGCTGGTTTCCATCATATATATCCCATGCTGAATAAGGAACTCTCCATTTCCTCTTGGTCCATTTGCTATTGTGCTATTCTCATAAATTTTTTTTTATTCCACAAAGTTAATAATCCAATCTAGACATTTCCCTCTCAGTCACAAGTAGTCTTTTACTACTTAGCAGGAATTTTCATCCACTGGCATTAGAAGCTGCATGACTTCACTTTGTGTTGCATGCTAGATCCAGCAGATGAAAAGAGAAAATAATTTTCGTTTTCCTTCAGTCAAAGATGTTTGTGCATAGGAAGAGCAGGAACCAAACAACATGTGGTTAGTATAACTCTCTTTTAAAGGCCTCTCCTTTGTGTTGTGCAAGCAACTGTAAAGAAGCAAATAAAACAGGGGAAGTGGGCATTAACTTCGTTTGTGGAATTTAATAGGCAACTGTTACTTGTACTCCTAACACTGATGAAAGTGGGAGAATAGGTTTTCAGGAAGACAGGGCAGATTAGTTCAGTGTGTGTGAAGAAGAAGGAATAAATCTTTTACAGAATTAACTTTAACCTAGTGCACACAGAGTTTTGCAGCAAGTTATTTTTAATAGTGTGTTCACATCATTACTGGAATGAATATAAAAATAGAAAACCTATGACAAACAAAAGCCCACAAAGGATAGGTGGAGCCTTAATATTTTAAAGCTTTTAAAGGCTTTCCTTTTACTTCAGGTTTTCTTGAGCAGTATCTATATAGAAAAGCCATGAGATAAGAATCTGACACCCAGTTCCCTCTCCTTTAATTAATCTTCTTTTATCTGGTGACACTCTTGCTATGATTTATAGTTTTTGCATTCTGATCTCTGCACAGTTCTTTCAGCAGAGAAGGACAGTACCTTCACACCCACACTGCCCCACCTATTCCAGTTTGTTAGCACTAAAACATCCTACCCACTCAATATTACAAGATGAGGAAACACACTGAGGTTGGCTATCTGAGCTGGCTGAAGCTGAGCCAGAGAATCACAGAATGGAAAGCAGGGGGAGCTTGAGGAGCACAAGAGAATTTTGCTCGTCTGATGTCTGGTGTAAAGCGCTGAGCCCACACAGCTCAGAACTGCAGTTTCTGTGCCCTCCAGAAGCTGGGACATTGTTGGTGCAGACAGTTTCTCTGGGGAAATCAGTTATAAACTGTGTAATGTTTCTCCTGATCATTGCAAACCACATATTTTCAAAGACTTCTTTCTTGGCATGTCCCAGATGGGAAGACCACCTCGTGACAGATTTCATGTGAAAGCTCCAAAGCTTGAGGGTGCTAGAGCAGCTCAAAGAAAATGCCACTATTTTTTTAGCTTGGTTAGTTATTTTCTTTTCAGAAACATTTGAATTGTTGGCTGACCTTTTCCAAAAACTTTGAGCAGGCACCAAGCTTGGAAAATGGCAGACTGTATGGTTAGAGCTGGAAAATTTAAAAACAACACAAGACAGTGCCTAACTATGGGAAGTGCCAGGCATCCATAATGCTTTTTGGTATTTTTTCCCTTACCTGCCATGTATGGAAGTAACAAATGAGGTAGAGCAGCCCCTCTGCTGCCATGTTTCCCTGCCTGAACCCCAGCAGCAGGGTTTGCCCCTGCACCACTGCTGCTCCTGCCCAGCCTGTGGCTGGTGGCATTGTGCTCTGAGCCAGCAGTGCATGCACCCTGGGGAAGCTCTGGCTGTGCTGGATTGCAGGCCAGAAGCCTTCCCTGGAGAACCTCAGCTCTTTCCAGCTAAAATCAGAGAGCTGTCTGGAGCCACAACTTCCAGCTGATGCTGCTCCTGGAAATGGAGAGTCCAGGAAGAGGGCAGGACATGGACAGATTAGGTCTGGTGTCCTTACACAGAGTTGACTGGGTAGTAACTTCTGAGTATCCAGGTTCTGCAGACACAGTTTTATTCATTTGCCTGTGTAGGATCTGTTTCAACCATGTAAATCAAAGAGTCTATTGCCTCTGAGCTCTTGCAGTGGTTAGCAAGTTCAGAAACAGGAAATTTGTTGAATACTTTAGGTCTGTGGTTTGCTAAACTTCTAGCAATTGTTTTCTCTAACAGGGAGGTGTGGAAAGTTTTCTCAACCAGAAGCACGCACCCTCCTGGCTGGCTGTGCTGCTTTGTTCGACCTGTTTGCTCTGCCCTGAGGCACCAGCCTCACTTGGGCTCCTCTCAGCACGCCAGTGCCCAAATCATCTCCTACAGGGAGATTCTACAGGTGGAGCCTGAGGAAGGAAGGGGCGGAAGGGGCGGAAGGGGAGGGAAGGAAGGGAGGAAGGGAGGAAGGGAGGAAGGGAGGAAGGGAGGAAGGGAGGAAGGAAGGAAGGAAGGAAGGAAGGAAGGAAGGAAGGAAGGAAGGAAGGAAGGAAGGAAGGAAGGAAGGAAGGAAGGAAGGAAGGGAAGGAAGGAAGGAAGGAAGGAAGGAAGGAAGGAAGGAAGGAAGGAAGGAAGGAAGGAAGGAAGGAAGGAAGGAAGGAAGGAAGGAAGGAAGGAAGGAAGGAAGGAAGGAAGGAAGGAAGGAAGGAAGGAAGGAAGGAAGGAAGGAAGGAAGGAAGGAAGGAAGGAAGGAAGAAAAGGAAAAGGAAAAGAAAAGAAAAGAAAGAAAAGAAGGAAGAAAAAGAAAAGAAAAGCCAAAAGAAAGGAAGGAAGAAAGAAAAGGAAGAAAGAAAGAAAAGAAAGAAAGAAAGAAAAGAAAGAAAGAAAGAAAGAAAGAAAGAAAGAAAGAAAGAAAGAAAGAAAGAAAGAAAGAAAGAAAGAAAGAAAGAAAGAAAGAAAGAAAGAAAGAAAGAAAGAAAGAAAGAAAGAAAGAAAGAAAGAAAGAAAGAAAACACAGAATGGGATGTTTGGGATAATTCAGTGGGACCCATTGCCATGACTATTTCTGTACAACCACCTGTGTGTGTTAATATCGCACCTTCGAGTGTCAGCGCTGTGCCAGCTGCTCTGGGAGGAGCACTGCCAGAAGCACATCTCATCAGTGCTCACAAATACCTGAAGGGAGGGTGTAAAGAGAATGGAGCCAGGAACATTCCAGTGGTGCCCAGTGACAGGAGCAGGGGCAGTGGGTACACACTGAAACACAGGAGGCTCCCTCAGAATGTCAATAAAGACTTTTTCACAGCTACAGTGACTGAGCACTGGCACAGGCTGTCCAGAAGGGTGTGGAGGGATCTGTCCTTGAAGATAGAGATCCAAAAGATGTCTGGACATGATCCTGGGCGGCCTGCCCTAAGTGACCCTGCTTGAACATGCATGTTGAACTGATGACCTCCACGAGTTCCTTCCAACCTCAGCTGTTCTGTGGTTCTGTTAAACTCTGTGGCAGCTCCTTTAAAATTGGGGTAGGGAAGTTACCAAATGAACCATTTGAATGCTAGTAACACATTTCTTTCAGTAACTGGATGTATTTGTTTGTCCTTTTAGTGCATTTTGATTTTATCACAGATTTTGTGGTTATCATCACATATAATATTCACATTTATATTTAAGATTGCTAGTCCTTTGTAGTATGCTGTTTTTCATTTCCAGTTGTTTACTCTTCCAGAATTACAAGAACTGAATGGATTTATTGTCTTCATGTAAACTCTTGATCCTCATATTTAGGGCTTTATGACAAAACTCAACAGAACAAAAAGTAGCAATAATATTAAAATGATGATGCTGTATCATGGATATAACTTTAGTTTGGACAAGTGCATAAGCCTCATCTGATCAAGGACTGAAACAAGCATCGGTGACACAGCTGGGAATAACTGGCACATGAATTGCAAGTGTACCTTGGGCTGTGACCTGTCCTGGTGAGAGGAGCAGAACAGGTTGCATTTTCAGTGAGGATACTCCAGGCAGTCTGTACACTCCTGGACACATTTTGCATGTAAGATGTTTACAGGGAACAGCTCCTTGCCAACAGTAGCTGCCAAAGCATGCATTATAATCCCAACAGAAGGTTATTTGGTTTAGGCCAAAACTGTGCCAAGGATCATTCTAGCAATTTAACAGTTGCCCTCCAGTGCCATTCGTGGCATCATCCAAGTCAGCAGTGTAGATGCAGCCAAAGTTTGTCAGAACATATTTATTTTTTATTTTATTTTGTTCCACTACATCTGTCTGAAGCCATTACCAGCTTCTAAAATAAATTCTGTAGTCACAAATCAACACTTTTTTTGTTATGCTTTTAAAGTGGCAGTGCAAATGGCAATTTTGTAAGCCAATCAGCAGAGTGCAAATAGTGAAAGAGAAGTTTTTCCTTGAACCATACATCTGAGCAAGAAGACTAATTATGGATGTCTGTCATTCCAGTCTCAATATCTGCAGAGCCACTGAGGCGCCATCTGTAAAACTGACTCCTGGAACCTGGATATCCTCCCTCCTGACAGGACAGCTCCTTGCTTATTTTTGACTCATCATCTTGTTTGGTCTTCACAAACTACAAGAGATTAGCCCTTCATTTATGTCTCTAAAGCATATACAAAAAACTGTCTCAAATAAACATTCTTAGGTAGGACCTAATGGTTCTGTTTTCACCTTCTCTATTGTCTCCACTTTCCCCTGTTACTTCAGGTTCTTCTGGATCCATACACGTTACAGTGCCACTTACAAGAGTAATGCTGTTTCCAAATTTGCCATTAATATTATTATAAAGAATGTTTCCAAAAGTTCTTAAATGAGCTATAAAATACTCCAGGACTGAAAAATACCCAATTCATTTATAATTTAAGATTACTTGCTTATAAAAATTGGGAGGTGGCTTTATACCTGTGAAAATACCTTCATGGGGTAAAATACTTGATGCTGACTCTCTAGCTTATCAGAAAAATGTATAACAAAAACCTATATCTGGAATTAAAAACCAGACAATGCCAATCAAAAATCATGAATTTTAAAGCTGAAAATGACTATCATAGAATAAACTTTCAAAAAGAAGCAGCTGATTCTCTATTGCTTAATGTACTTTTCAAGTAAGATGTCTACATTTCCAGGGGGTGCACTTCAGGTGAGTATAATTACTGAATGCAATACATGAGTAGCTGGATAAAATGAAGTGGCCTCTGTTAGGCATTTAGAGAAGATGAATTAGGTTCTTTCTGGCCCTGAAAAGTGCGAGTCTATGAGAAGCAAGAGGAAATCATTACTGGATCTATTAAATCCACTCCTATTCAGGTTATAAGCATGAGGTTATGAAGCTGTGCTGCTCATACAAGAAATACTCTTCACTTATTTGACCTTTCAAGAAGTCAGCAAAGAGCCTAGAAATAAAGAGCTCTCCAGAACAGTGTGACATGGTAACCCAGCCACTTCCACCTGTCATATGGAGAAGAATGGGTGAGCTTCACCAACAGAAGCCAGAGAAAATAAATAGAAGCACAAAGCCACCAACACACAGACTCACCAGCCCAGCCTTTAGAGTTCAGCTTTTCACATACTCCATTGAATGGTTTGATTACATTTGCAGCAACAGTAAAATTAATATGATATTAGATAAATGAAGAAATTTTATGTGATTAGGTAGTGAGGTGGATTGTTCAATTTGTTGCTTATGTTTATATACTTTCTTATAAATCATTAAATGCGTTTATCTTAAATAGGGAAATGGCGACAGTAAAGACTGCACAATGTAGAAATTGGAAAACCAGTCTCCTTAGACTGCTAAAAGTTCATATTCTTGATTGTATCTCCAACTAGTTCTTAGTGTATTTTTTATCTTCACAGTTTGTTTTAATTTTTTGGCTCAGTTATTCTCTGTAACTGAACTAGTAACAGTGAACCACAGTGAACCCCACGACGCTGTGTTGTAACTGCTGAAAGCCTGGCTGCATAATCACTATTTGCCAATGTCTGCTAACTTCCACTTCTAACAATATAATAAGCAGTGGATGGACCCATATGAAAGTATTGAGCAGAATGAGAATCAGTTTGGTCTGGCAGTTACAGTAAGAATCAGGGATATGCCATCTGGATAATGAAAGGCACACAGAGTTTATATTTGTCATTACAGCTAAAGATCTGAAATCCAGCACCTGAAGTGCCAGCAGGAATTGGAGAGGAGACACAAGGAGGGTT
Source organism: Emberiza elegans (assembly GCA_024865655.1). Lineage (NCBI taxonomy): Eukaryota > Metazoa > Chordata > Aves > Passeriformes > Fringillidae > Emberiza > Emberiza elegans. The sequence continues at coordinate 16,352,774 of JALJVW010002597.1, read as the reverse complement.
GATCATGAATTGAGCAGAGACTGGTGGCTGCTAGATCTGCAGGGGATAAATGTGAGGAAGGACAGGTGTGTGATGTGGGGCATAGCATGTGTACTGAACACATGATTAAATGTGTTTGTGGATTCAAGCAGAATGTTTGAAGTACCTCAAGCATGATGTGCTCAGTGCAGTTATCAGGTGACAAGGTGCAGCAAAAAGGACTGTTCTCTAAACTGTAAGCTAACACCAAATGCTATGGCTTGTGGGTTTTTTTATGTACACATTGGTGGTTTTCATAGTTTAACCAGCATAGCATCTGATTAACATGCACTTATTTTCTGTTTGCTACATGTGTCCTCCCCACCCTCTAAATTCATCATAAATGCATTGAGATTACTTGACAAGACTCCTCTTGACTTCAGAAAAATTGAATGTAACCTTTCCTTAGATTTCAAGAGAATACGATTTGGCTACCATTTTGTGTCGGATTTCGTCAGTATCATGCAAGAGGAGTGTAGATCCTGGGGATATGTATTTTCTCACATTGTTTCTTCAGATTTTGCTGCTCTAAAGTATGTGCCTGAGGAGACAACAGAAGTTTAGCAGGAGAAAGACTGTTTCAGTATTTTACCCAGCGCTCAGGAGATCTGTGTTCACTTCTGAGACCTGCCACAAGCTCCCCAGGTAGTTTTGAGCGAGCTGATCAGTCAGTCTCCCTGCATGCCTGTTTAGTCAAACGGCAATTACAGCCCTGCATGCAGTCACGATTCCCTGGCTGGCGAGCAGGCTGCTGTGTTGGGGACTGTCACTTCCCTCAGCCCTCAGCACTGAGAGCCGCAAGCTTAAAATAGCGCCAAGGAGCCCAAGTGAGGGAGGGGAGCGTGCCTCACCAGCCCTGGAGAGCTTTGCTGGCAGCAGCGCCCTGCGCAGAGCCCGCGCGCGCTGGGACCAAGCGAGCTGTGCCCGTGATGGAGCACGGCTGGCTGCACAGCCTGGGAGGCTGCCACACTCCTGCATGACCTTAAACACCATGGGCCATGCTGCCTTTGGGACTCTGCTGCTGAAACATGCTTCTTTTATGTAACTCGTGGCAGTATTCTTTTAGGAATAGTTTGTCATTCTTCTTGCTTAAGTTACAAGCATCTTTGGTCGTTCTTCTGTTTCCTTTTTTGTGTACTTGCAAGCCTGGTATACCACTAGTGATAAGGGAGAGGCCATAATAATCTTTATTTCTGTTTTGCCAGGCTGCTCTGGCCATCCTACAGGAAGTCAAGATCTCCATGTTCAATACTTCAGGCTTTTGACTGCTTCCTTTCTGGAGCTGCTGAGCCTGCCTTCCTAAGGGATTGGCTGTGCTGAGAGATGTATCAAGCTTACACTGACTGGTTTCGATTGCTATTTTGTTTACTGTGCTCCTTTTGTGTCTCTTGAGGGTGTCCAGTGACACCATCCATCCTGCTGTCCATGGGAACATCTGAGGAGCTGGAGCAAAGGGGGTGAGTGGAAAGGAATGTGAACCAAAAACTGCATCTCGGGAGTAGTAGCTCTGAAGTCATGCTGTCCCCTGTAAGCAGATGTCCTTCCATGTAGAGCAGGGCTGCCAGCAGCCCTCTCCAGAGGCTTGGCTCAGCTTGAGCTCTTGAGCAGAGCAGAGAGGCCCTTCCTGCCAAGTCGTCTCTTGGGTCCCACTGGCAGAAGATGTGGCTTTCCTCGATCATCTCGCTATCAGCTGCGCTCTCCTCTCACAGGGAGCTTACAGGACTGGTCCAAAGCCAACACATCTCAACAGCATGCTGAGATTTGGCACAAGCTGGGAGAAGATTAGGGGAATAACCTCTTTGTGGGGATATTCTGACATTTTCTCTAGGTTTTGCCTCCTCCATGGCTGTTGAGAGTACTGGAATCTAGGCTCTGTTTCAGAAATGTGGCATTTGCCAGTCTCTTGAAGACCCACGTACATTTGTTCAAGTTAGAAGTCTTGTGATCATTATCTAGAGCTAAAATTAAAATTTATGGCTTGTATTAAGAGGATTAGAGTAAGATCAACATGATTTTGGCAGAATTAGAGGACAATTCTAGCTAAGTGCTGACCTACATAAAGAAAAAGAACAAACTGAGAACATTTTGACTTGGCATCAATGGCAGGAGAGGAACAACTTTGCCTGCAATAACCATATGCCAAATCCCATAACTTAAGAAGTTCCACATATTGGCAAGCATACAGAACTCATACACTTTTAAAACTTAGCAAATGTCTACTTTCAACTTTATAGAATTTCTAAAAATGTCTAATTGTGATAGCAAGTGGAATATGATTTCAAATGGGCTTAAATTAAATTTCTAAAACTAGAATGAGCATTTAAATTAATTCATACTTAGGAACAATTCAAAATAAATTTTGGGGCCTCTTAGGAAACCTTCTGAATTCATGTATTACATATCAATGCAGCATGTATTTTTACAAATACCTAGGCAATTCAACATATAGGAAATTGTAAATACGTGTTTCTACAAGTAAGTGCCAGTAATATTAGGCAGAGGCATGATTATTGTTAGTGCTCGTAATATCTTCTGGAATAATAAAACAGGCTGGGTCTATTATGACCTTTTTCATTATGTTTTTTTTTTACTTAGGCAATTTAATTTTCTTCATCTCTGTTACAATATAATCATTTGAACAGAAAAGTTATGCAACTGAAATATTAGAGGCAACTACAAAAGAACACAGTCATACCTGAGGATTTCTTTTTAATGGAGGAAAAAACTTTTACTGATATTGGGTTTTTTTTCAATTTAACACTTTTTTTCCTCTCAAAATAATTGGAAATAATTTTGCTCCTTTGTTAGGAGTTGAAAGTAAAATATGTAAAAATGTCCTGCTGATGTACATACATTGTTCTGTCACAGCCTGGGCTGAATGTCCCACTTTTCTCTGAAAGTTATTAACATATGCCAAAGAGCTTGTGGAAAGCCTGATGGAGGATCAAACTCTATCCCAACAGCCTTGAGGGGTCTTGCCATGGAGACATGCCTTCCCACTGGCTTCTTCCCAGCAATCACAGAATGCTAAAATATATCAAGAGTGGTGGGAAAACATCCACTCCTGAAATGCACCCCGTATTGTGACAAAACCAGTGAACTGCATTAGGATTGTACAAAAAAAGTAAGGATAATATAATCTATTCATAATCATCAAAACATCTCCAGTGGAACTCATCTGACAAAGGAGTGTTACATTAGGACACATAACAATGGTACCAGAAATTTGCCAGGAGATTTAACTGGAAAAATGCCTTTCCATTTTCAGGCACTCCCCACAATGGCAAGAGCAAAAAGAAATTAAATTCAAAAACTGAAAAAGAGATTGTGGGAAAAAACCCATTTAATCTGGCAGTGCTGCTGGCAGTTGGCTAACATTTTTATACCATGTAGCTGTGTGGTTTCTCTGTTCTGGTAACCCCTGCCTGAGCATGGCCTGCAGAGAAATCTGGGTTGATCTCATGAGTCATTCCCAGGAGATGGCAAACATGACTAAAAGGCTGGAATACAAGACACATGTTACAGGATGAAAACCAAAAGAACTGGAGGGTGTTTAACAAGCAGTCAAGAGATGAACTCTAGAGAGACGGAGTAAGGAAATGCGCACGAAGGAGGGATGCAGAACATGATCACAGTGCCCTTTGCTCCTGCTGTCCTCCAGAGCTGCTGCTGGAGTGCAGGGAGTCCATGGCAACCCTGCAGGGAGCTGAAGGAAGAGACAGTTGTCTCACTGGTCCCAAGCCTGAGACAAGGAGACCACTAATGGTCCCTCTGGCATACAGCTACCATTCTCCATTACACACGTACCACAGACTTCAGTGAGCTGTGCAATAGTTTGCTTGGCACAGGGTTGACATTGTCTTGCTATTTATGAAATCAATAAAAGCTTTCTTGTTTCTTGAGCATATGTTCTTGATTAAAAGGTTTATTGAAGCACACTTGTCCTTCCTAAAACATGTGGATGTCTTTTGGGATGGACAGGCAAATTTTCAGCATCACAGAAGGTCATACTCAATTACAAATACCATAGCATGCTGACAACATATGCACAGCAGCTTCAACATCGACAGTGTGCCATAATGAACTCATTAAAAGGGTCGGGGGCTTCTTGTGAATCAGTGCATGAAGTAGTACTGGATCACACCTGATACCTCTGCACCCTGGTTTTGAAGTAGAAGTGTCTCCACACACTTGTCCAGCTGAGAGAAGCACTGAGCAGTCACCTCTCCTCCTCTCCTCCTCTCCTCCTTCTCCTTCTGTGCTCTGCTAAGAGGAGCTTTCTGCTGTCCCACCACCCACCGAGTAGGCATTTTCCTTTAGAAGATTCTAAAACACAATATGCATTGGTAACACAAGGCAGAATTTTCTCAAATGCTTCAAGCCATGTCCTGACGTGTTTCCATTTTTCTTTCCCTCTTCCAGAATTCATCCATATTATTCAAAATTTGGTCTGTAGCTCAGAAAAGATCTTTCTCAGATTTCCACTCACTGAGAAGCCTGTCACCCTGAGAGCAAATAAAATCAAAATAACAGTAGTACTAACAGACCATTTAATGTCTGCAATGTGAGGCTGTGGAAAGTGGGGGAGATGCAATGTATATGCAATGAAATTACCTTTGAAACATCTTGGCATGAGAAGCTATTCCAGTACTTTGTAGACCATGTAGCCATGTAGCCAATTCAGGGACAGAAATATGGAAACGTGTTTTCAGGTTCAGTTCAATATTTCGACAGAGGAGAAGCAAATAAAGAGAAAAAGTTAGTCAGTATAAGTCAATAATGCATTTCAAAAGGGTGTTTTAATTTAAAATGTGAAAAAATGCTGAAGCTGCTTAAATCTGTAAAGCATAAATTAATGTATCATTCAAATTTTTAAAATATCCTATTTTACATAGTTTCTATTTTGTTGAAAAAAAAGCCACTCACCAATTATTTGTTTATCTCTACCTGAGGCTGCCTGCTGTACAGCATTTCTTGTTCTTTTTCAGGTTTAATTCCTTTTTTACACTTACACTCTATGTTACTATATCTCATTCTACACCATTCCTTTTAGATTAAAAGAACCCATTTTTTTAATTACTCTGAATCTATTAGTGAAAGGTGATGAGAGGAAGAGATTTTATATAAATGTGCCAGTTTGTTTGCTTGGACAGCAGAGATAACATTCTCAGCTATGTTCTTTAACAACGGCTCCCAACCGAGAATTGGGCTAAAAAGCAACATAAAAGTTGGTATTGAAAATTAAATCTACATTACCAAAACCAAGTTTTAAAAGTGCAGCAGCCTATTCTATACTAAGTTATTGTGGTGTATAACTTCAGCCAGTATGGGCTTTTAATTTTATGTTATGTAATTCTGGAGGGTGACAGAAGTACACTAAACATATTAGAGACAAATAGATTATATTATATTACCACTGATCTATTAATTTAGAAATGTGGATCAGTTGGCCGATTACCTTTTCATCTTTCTCTATGCAAAACTTAGTAAGAACAAATTGTATTAGACCTAAGCACTTGTTTAACATTTGTTGGTTAGCACAATTACATTCAAAACTTGTCTTCATTTCCTAAAGGAGAAGTTATACAAATGTTCAGCCATGGCGTCCCTGAACTTCCACTTCTGTCTGTTGTACAAGTGATCAAAACATCATCACATTCTTGCATTTTTCTTTGTGGAAGAAAGTAAAACAGATTTGGCAGTGAAGGAATGTTGCAACAGAAATGTTCACAAGATAAGTGCTGGAAGAAAACCAAGACTATCACTGTACCAAAAAAGTAATCTAACTTGGTTTTATTTTAAATTTAAAATGTGTTTTAAATTTAACTGCAGTTTCAGGGCAGCATTTCTTTGCTCTTTGCAACAGTGGCTAGCAATAGTGAGATTTACTTTGGGGACATCAACCTGAGTTTTCTTTGGGTTTGTAAAGGCTTTTCCTTCACCATAGCGCTGTCAGTTTGGACTGAATAAGTTTCCTCTTGTATTTTTCCATGCACTTTGCTCAGTTGAAAAGCATCAAAGAACCTGTCATTTGTTGAGAGCATCTAGCAGTCACTGTTACAAGTCAAATGTTAAGGCAAACTTTGCCACCACAGAGAAGCTTAATTTTTCTAATTGGTGTGTATGGCAGGATAGGTGAGATAGGTTTGGAGAAGATTTCCCAGTTCCAGCAGATGTTAAGCCCTGGATGACTTTCCAGCTTTAGTTTCTGAAATTACAGTGTTTTTAGAAATATTTTCTTTTGGATTCTTAGGGAAGTCTAAGAAAGTCTGACCTGCATCCAGCAGGGATACCTGTGTGGGAGGAGGCCTTGGTGTACTTCAGCTTTGTATTCCTCTTGCCTGGAGCAGCGACTCACGAAATACATGTACCTACAACACGCTGGCTCCCATGGAAACCCTGCTGACTCCCTTCCTGTGGGCATCTCCATGCATGGCCTTGCCAAGGGGATGCTCAGACCTGAGGTGCAGGTTGCACATGTGGGAAAATGCCACAGACACTCATGTTAACCAATGGACACTGGGTTTTCATGGATCTGGGGCTCCCTGGCACCTGAGCTCTCCTAGGCCCATATAGCTTTGTCTTTCCTTGATGAGAACATTTTTAAGCTGATATTCCTTCCCATTGAGAAGCAAACAGGTTACCCCCAAAAATAAAAGGCCTCTTTCCAGCCATTACTATTAAAGGCGTTGTCAGGAATGCGGGAAGGCCACGCACCGTAGCTCCAACGGATGCCAGTGAGAAATGGGTACCTAAGCACCCGAGGTGCCTTGGAAAATCCCAGACACTTATGAAATCAAGCAGCTCCTCTCAGCTGTCCTTACACGTTCCAGCAGAATCCTTGGAAAATCCCAGACACTTATGAAATCAAGCAGCTCCTCTCAGCTGTCCTTACACGTTCCAGCAGAGGCTGTCTCTCATTTGCAGGCTCCAGACTGTCTCTTTTCAGCATGGGAACAGCGCTGCTCCAAGGAGCGACGACACGTTCCTGGTGCATTGCAATGTAAAACGCTTGCTGCTCTGAAAGCACCCTTGGCCTGAAATATGGGGACAACAGATCCCACCGAAGATAGGTCCCTACTCTGGCTGTCAAAATGTTTCCCAAGGACTGGGCTTCCTGTTCAAGCTTTTGCTGTTTTCCCTGGTTTGCATTTTGCCACTCATTTTTTCCATTCTTTTGCTGCTAGCTATTTTTCATTAGTATCCCTGGTCAGCAGGAACCTACCCTGCTTCAATTTTACAAGAATTTTGACAATTGAAATTTACCCCATCGTGTGTTTCAAAGTGAATCGCAACAATTCTTCATCTATTACAAGCTGTGAATTGCTGAGACATCTGACCCAAATTATGGCTTCAGCTGGCATGAACAGGAGTTTACTCAATGAAAATCAGTTCCTCCCAAAGAGTTTTTTTCATCCATGCAACATTTTTTAAATGCAAGTTTGAAGACTAGTAAGGACTCCATGTTATCACTTACTAACAACTAAAGGTTGATTTCCTCCACTATTTTAAAAAAACAGATGGAAAACCAATTTTCCTAAAATTTAATTCATTTGTATCAATTCTAAAGAAAAAATTCAAAATAATAATCTTTGAATGACTTAAAATGAAAATGGGAGATTGCAGTCCAGATCCCTCCATTTATTTTCATCCTTCCCATTTCCCTTTCACTGTTACATTGCAATTTTTTAATGTCAGAAATGTTGCTGTCTATGTCTGTGTTGCTGTTTCTATGTCTACAAGACTCAAAATGTAAGAATTTGCCTTGGGATTTAATTTATTTTTTCCCCAGCTCAGAATTTGATCGTAGCTGAAACATCTCAGTAACAGAGAACTGACTACAGTTTACTTGCAGACAGATGCACGATCTCCATCCCAGGCTGTCTGGACCTGGGTAGTACCCATCTGCCCCATTCTGAGGAATTTTACTGGGACCTCACTTGCCTCTAGGCAGATGAAATGCAGGTCACTGATTTCAGCTCTAGGGTGCCTCTGCCAGCCTTTCCTTAGGAGGCAAAACCCCAGATTCAAGCTCTTCCAGCTACTGGAACCAGTGGCCACTCAGTGCCCTTCTTGGCTCGTCTCACTTCTTGGAACTCCACTTATGCTTGGGAAGTCTCACCTCAAGGCTTATTTCCTCCAGGAAAAAAAGAGTAAAAAAGAATGCAAGGCCACTTTAATTTCTTAGGAAATGATACACAAAAGTACCCTGAGCTGTGATGTGCACACAGCCAGTCTCATCCCTGTCTGAGTCTGAGGCAGCAGACACAGCAAGAGCTGTGATGGAGACTGCGCTGCACTGATGTGCCCTGTGGATATGCACACCTCACTGGAAAGCAAACACAGTTCTGGGGTGCCCACTTGCACCCTCAGGGTCTGATCATATCCTGATATCTGCTTTTACTGGCATCCCAGGGTCTCAGCAGTTTGTGCTGGGTTTCCACAGAAGAGTTTACATCTTGTTCAGACGCTGCGCTGTGTGAGAGCAAACAAGTCTTAACAACACCTTGTAAAGTCTCATGAAAGCAGTACTGTGTGAGATGCACCTTGTTAGCTGTCCTGACAGCTGCAGCCTTAAATAAGGCAGCTGCCATAAGTACTGATGAAAAGGCAGTAGGGGCTGCCACAGTGAGTGAGGCTGGGTGAGACTGGCTGCCAGAGTGAGACTGGGTTGCTGGGAGGGCCACCCATGCCCAGAGGCGGAGTAACACCAGGGTCAATTTTTCATAGCCCTTTGCCTTCTCTTCAAGTCAGGATATCTTTGCAGTTAGAAGAACCCAGGAAAGACAGGGAAGGAGGCAGGTCACTAAATACAGGTGCCTACTGCTATTTTACTCACCATATTTATATGGCCCTCCTCCTCTAACCTGCCCGTCTATTGCACTTGGTTTTAATCCATCTGCACCAAACTCCAGCCACATGCCATCTGTCACCCTTTCGCAGCATCAGTGACAATGGTCTCCTTGTGCACCAGATCAGGTGCTCATCAATATTCTCCCTGCCTGTGTGTGATCAAAACATTCCACTTCACAGTTTGTCTGCCACAGTTTGTCTGTCAGCATCCAAACGACAGAGGTCGTGGCTGGAACAAAGCATGGCATTTGGTGACACAACTTGCATTTCTCTCTTTCCAACTCACCTCAGTATTTCTGAGTGCCTATCTCAATGTATGTGGTTATTCTCATGCCTATTTCAAAAAACCACTGGCACTAAGCATGGGTTTAGATGCTATAAATTTACTTGATGCTGAAAAGACAAGGTTTAAAATTAATTTGCTCAAGCACATCTTTGTACCAATGTGTCAGCGTTATGTTTTTTGCCAAAAGCTGGTGCCATGGCTTATCTCAATCTCCAAGGCAAATTTCCAGCATGATATTTAGGAGGGAAGGAATTGCTACATAAAATAATTTCCAGAGTCCCTCAAGAGTATTTGGTTCTGGGTGCATCAGAGAAACCTGCAATTGGCACTCTTGCCACCTACATGGGGCTTCTCTTGAAACGAGTTCTGAGAAGTCTAATTTTAATGGCAAGGCCTAAGGATACTGTTTTAACTTCTCTTGTGATTAATGTTAATGAAGCGTTCTTCATGTGTGTCTACTTTGTGTATGAGTTGTGAGTTTTTGGTCTGAGTGACAACCCTCTTGGCAGGGGGTTACAGTTCTGAGTTTGGGAGCAGGGAATCAGGGATGGTTTTTCTCTCACCACACCCTGAGAAGGATATGCTCAGTTTGCTTTATGGATGATCTGAAGATGGTATAGGAATGATTTCTTCTGGATTTTGCCTTGTTTTGCATACTTGATCAATGTATTGAAGTGCACATCTCTATACCTAAAGCCTGGGAACTGGAAATGATACAGGCTAAAGAATGAAAACTGCTCTGTGTGTTGGACCAGGGATGGTGCTGGGGATTAGTGACTATCAGCCATTTTAGATTCTGTAGTTTGTCTGAGGCTCAGCAATTGGCTCCTTTTCAGTTTCTGTAAAAGGTGTTTTGTGAACTATTCAAGGTGTGGGTCTCTTCTTTGTATAGTGCATGTTCCAGGAGCTGACAGATTTGTGTTTTGCCAGAGGTGCACTTGGGCAGACACAGTTACACTGGCTGTTTCACCAAGTAAGGAAGGGAACTTTTCCTGAGTTGTGTTGTAGAACTTGCAGCTCTGTCTTGATTGTATTTCTGTTCAGGAAATAATTCCAGGTTGTTTATTGGTGGTTTGAGTGCCTCTTTTGATCAATGTAATCTCTTCTTTAATTTTTATGTTTCTTCCATAGACATTATCTGTTCTTTTGGCAAATTGTTTAATGCCTGACCTTTTACTCTGGGGGAGTGATTTGAAACACTTTTAGCTAGATGCTACATGGAAAACATTTGGAACTGCATCCTCTCTGATCAGTAATTTAGCCTTGGCTAATGTTTGGTAACATCTCCTTTCCAAAGAAAGACAGTATAACTCATGGTGTTTTGGTGCCATGCTCTTTGTGGCCCATTTGACAGGTTTTATTGCAATGGTAGATAATTTATTTTCCATCTTTATTATCTCTAACAAAGCTGTAGATAAGACTTTGAACTGATGCTTCATAGCTCATGTTTTATTTCCAACGTTTTCCTCCCATGACTTTCTATAACTCGCCCTATATAAAGCATGTAATTGAGGTACTGTTGGAATTTCTCCTAAAGAGATTAATTTCTTTTGAGGAATGGCTTCTTCTCCATTTGGGCAGAATTGGGAAGTAGGAAAGTAAATAATAATTTTCTGTGAGCAGCACATGGAAGTTCTGGGATCCGCAGAACTAACATTGTCAGTCTGTTTATGAACCTTAGGAACTAGCAAAAGTACAAAATAGCAAAATCAGTCTTATGGGAGGTGTGCATGACAAAGTTTGGGGTAAGTGGTCTGGGCTTGAGCTCCCAAATTTTTGCACCAACTTCCTTCTGCTTTGCCCTAGGCCAAAGTGTGGGACACAGAAGGCAAGTGGCAGTGTCAAGAGCCTGGGAGGACCAGCTCTTCTTTGACCCACCATGTGAATTGAATTGACACTCACTAGCAACACAGAGACACACAGGAACACAGGAAACATCCTAGAGACCAAAGGCAACCACCAAACACAGGAACAGCTGAAAAGGCACATGGGAAGAGGCTGGATTTATTGCATTATCTCCAAAGGCACATAACACAGGCTGGGTTGGGCTCACACACACACAGGCTGAGACACCTACCAAAGAACACAGGCTGGGTTAGGCTCAGTTCATCCTAGAGACCAAAGGCACACAGGAACACAGGCTGGGTTAGGCTCAGTTCATCCTAGAGACCAAAGGCACACAGGAACACAGGCTGGGTTAGGCTCAGTTCATCCTAGAGACCAAAGGCACACGGGAACACAGGCTGGGTTAGGCTCAGTTCATCCTAGTTTAGGCTCAGTTCATCCTAGAGACCAAAGGCACACAGGAACACAGGCTGGGTTAGGCTCAGGAACACAGGGCTGGGTTAGGCTCAGTTCATCCTAGAGACCAAAGGCACAGGCTGGGTTAGGCAGGGAACACACAGGCTGGGTTAGGCTCAGTTCATCCTAGAGACCAAAGGCAGACAGGGAACACAGGCTGGGTTAGGCTCAGTTCATCCTAGAGACCAAAGGCACACAGGGAACACAGGCTGGGTTAGGCTCAGTTCATCCTAGAGACCAAAGGCACACAGGAACACAGGCTGGGTTAGGCTCAGTTCATCCTAGAGACCAAAACACAGGGAACACACACATCCTAGGGAACACAGGCCAAAGGGGAACACAGGCTGGGTTAGGCTCAGTTCATCCTAGAGACCAAAGGCAGACAGGGAACACAGGCTGGGTTAGGCTCAGTTCATCCTAGAGACCAAAGGCACACAGGAACACAGGCTGGGTTAGGCTCAGTTCATCCTAGAGCTGGGTTAGGCTCAGTTCATCCTAGAGACCAAAGGCACACAGGAACACAGGCTTGGTTAGGCTCAGTTCATCCTAAAAGGCTTCTTGCACACGGAGTTTATCACAAGGCTGTGTTTTTACAATCTCTCTCTCTCCCAGCAGGACATTGAAGCACCTCTGTTAGAGTGTTATCTCTACACAGGAATTCTACTTCTGAAAACAGGCAGAGGATGAATGACACTAGGCATAATAAATGGAGTTTTCCCACACCTATTTCCTTAACATTCCCAGCTGCAAGGTTCCAATTCCCAACTTCAAGCAAAAACCATTCGATCCTCACCAACTCCTCCGGTTTTAACCTTATCTTCCCAACACCTACATTTTGCAGAACATGTGTCCAGTGGTGACTCATCAGATCTCACCAGGATCCTGGCAGTATCTCAGCTTTGGACATGCATGGGCTGGAGTGGAGCTGCTTCTCCCCACACTGACCCGTGACTCAGGCAGCTCCCAGTTTCCAGGGTGGCACCCAGCACTAATGGTTTGCCTCTTGAGATTCACAAGCTCTCTTAGTTAGCCTCTTTATTCAGGCCATGTGAAAGACACTTGGGGAAAAGTTTTGCCACTTAGTTATCACCAGGCCTTTACCCTGAGGCTTGAGGAAAGATGGACAAACCTCCAGGGAATGAGGCAGTGCAGAGTTTTGTCTATTCTTTGGCTGTCATCTTTAGTCCAAGACTCTGAGACTGCAAACTGTGTGGTTTGGCTGTGAACCCTCATCATTCCTCCTTTGTTCTCAGTAGGGTTTTGTCTCTGGAGCATTCAAATTTTGCCCAAAACACATGAGGTTCTTCCACCAGTTTGATTTCTGTTGATGGTGGATGTCTTATGATTATGAGCATCAAGGTTCTCAGTCTGTATTCCAGGTGTTTTTGGAGTAGTATCTGCATTTTTCTCCTGTGTTTAGTTATTCTAAATTACTTAGAAAATGAGGGTTTGGCCCTCACTGAGTCTCTTTTTAACTGAGGCTTAGTAAAGAATATTGTGAAATTGCCTTTGTGGTCTTTCTGTTTTTCTTGTTCTTGGCTGCATCTGAGTGAGCAAAAGTGTTTGAAGCAGGTATCTGAAAAAATTGGAATCAGATGTAAATTAAAGTTTTCGCTCAAAAATATGCAAGGCCTGACAGAAATTATTCAGATAATTTAGAAGTTTCAGGGGGACTAGAACAAGAAAACCTCAGTCTGACATCCTGAAAGCTGGGTGAAAGTAAACTCAGAATGATGCAATCTCAGCAAACCCACAAAGGGCAAACAAGGTGGCCTGAAGATGACAAAATCAAAGCCAGAGGGGATAATTTTAAAAGGTGTAGAATGGAGATGGGAAGTTATCAATTGATTAAAGGAAATTTCCATTGGAAAGATATTGGTGGAAAACAATGAACAAACCATATATGGAAGACAAAGAAGGTGAGTATTAGTCAAGATAAGTTTGTCAAGTATAAATAATGTTGAACTGGTTTGCTTTCCTTCTGCAACAGGAGTAACATATCTTGTGGAAAGGGCAAAAGCAAGAGTTTCTACATCCCATGTGTCTAGCCAGGCCTTCCTCAGGACTATTTCATTTGCTACTACAATTTAGGGAAGCACAGTTTGGATGGTTGGTTCTCTCTCTTTTCTAATGTAGAACCATGAGGACAGTGCTCCATAGTAAATTCTGCTTACTCAAAATATGCCTACTTCTCTTTGCTGCATTTCAGAAACCCCTTAGAGGTAGCACATCCAAAGCCTGAGACAATCCCTTCCCAATCACTGGTTCACACAAAAATACAAAACTGGCGGCACACACGACCACAGAGTAGCCCCTGGTGGCACTGCTCCATGCAAAACACACAGAGGTGGTTTCTACAGAACCTCATCTCAGCCTGCTCTGTCTCTAGGTAATGAGCCAAAAGCACAGAGGCCCCTGGAGTCATAAATCACAGCTGGCAATGGTCCAAGGGAATCAATAAACTAATTGAAGAAGTTGAACTCACATCAACACTGTTTGTCTGGTGACAATAAAGCAAATACCATTCTTATAAAAGCAAGACTGCAGACTCCAGGACATAAGAAGTGACCATTCTGCTCTGCTCAGTGCTTGGCAACAGCTCATCTGGAATATTCCTTGTGGTGGTCTGGCTTTCATCCCTGCAGATGGAGAAAGGCAAAGAAAAGCAGCATAAATGACTAGTGATCTAGAAAATAAAACTTGTGAAGGAAGATTGAAGGAACTGGGTTCTCAGATTGAAGGAAAAGAATATTTTAAAAGTCGGGAAGTTCTTTTATGTCCTTAAATATGTATAATGTTGCTTTACAAAGGAAATAAATAAGCTATTTCCCATATTTGCAATGAGAAATAGTAGGGTTAATTTACTGCAAAGGACACTGAACATAAACATTAAGGAAAACATTACAATATTAAGGGTTGCAAGGTGGAACCTGTGGTTTCCCTAAGGCTGCAGGTCTTTGAAACATGAGTCTGTCAGGAAAGGATAAAATACACATCATACAGGTGATGGATTGTCTGGTCAATCCAATTAACTGGGCACCAATGGATTGACTGGTCCCAGAAGTCTCTTTACAGCCTTTATTTCTAGGAGCCTGTAAAGCTGTTCACCTTAAGCTAAGATAATATCTGATAGCAGATTTTGGCCAGCCCTTTTGGCCAGGTATCTCCAGTTGAAGAGACAGCTCAATTTACAATGAGCAGTTTTTTATAAGACTGATTTGTAGTACTATTTTGCTTGAAAACTACATAGATGAGACTATAAATCCAGATTGTAGCTGCTATTTTATTTGCACCTGGGTTAAATTTCAGTCATGTCTTATACTTTTTATAACTTTGTCCATTTTTACCATTAGAGATCTGCTTGTAAATCCTCATGTGAACTTGAAAACCTTGACTAAATTCGAATAAGCATAGTACATCTGAGTAGATTTTTAGTCAAAAATTTGTTGCTCCACTGTTCACACACATCTGATTGTTTATGTGCATGCTGAAAAGCACAGACTCCACCACTAAGTCCCTAGGGACTCTACTGAAGTCCTTTCTCCAATGAGAAAATCTTGGTTTCCATTATTCAACCCATTATTGATACACAAATTATCTTCCTTCTAACCCCTTGGCAATTTAATTCTTTTTGAAAGGCTTCAAAGGAATCCAACACACACAGTGACTTTTCTCTGCACAGTATGAGACCTTTCCCAACATACCACGTTCATTCCTGTGTCTCAGTCTGTGCCATGACCCTGAGTGGAAGTCAGGACTGCTGATCTGTTTCCTGGATTAAAAATTAGTCACATCTATCATCTTCCATTCCTGTGGCATCACAGCTGAGGTATTATTCCTAGGTGGATTATATATCCAAGCAGTAGCTTCATGACTCAATAGCTGAGTTACAGCTATATTCAGAAGCCTGGTCTGAACAGCTTCTGGCCCTGCTAACCAGACATTATTCCTATCAGCACTTCTGAAGTCTCATTTATTCATTCTTTAGCTTAAGGAAGATTTTGCCATGAAAGCAGGCTAAAGTCCAATATAATGAACACCAAAACTTTCCTGCTAACCTTATTGCCAGGGCCTACTGACTGTCTTACATCAATATCATGTTTCTCCCACAGACTGCTGGCTGGTTTGTTAGGGTAAAACACATCATGCTGGGTCTGACAGCTCCAGAGAGGTGAGCCTGCCACAGCTCCAAACCTTGGGTCAAGCCAGTAGTGAGGCTGGAGATGCATTCCCAGCAGGCAGGGGCACACAGAGCACTCCAAGTCACTGAAATCCCTCCCTTTGCCCTCCTCTGGTTCTCCCCTAGGCATCTTGTCATAAGGCATGAATAATTCCAAACTGCTCTTCCCACAATGTGTCCTAGAGCTCAGGTCAGATCAGAAGGAGGTCTGGAAGCTGCTCCCAGTGACACTCTGTGTCACTGATTTCAAGTCTGGACACAGGGGCTGAGGTCCTCCGGGGACAGCCCCAGGAGGAGCCTGGAGAAGTTCCTCCCTCATTCCTTGATTTTGATTCCCACTTGCCCTTGGGCCTCTGTGATCCTCAGGCTTCCGGAGATGGAATTTGGTGCTCCGATGGTCCCTGTGATGGGCCTGGGAGGAGCTGGGCAGGGTGTTACACATCCCCCACCCTCCGTGCTCCTCTCTGGGTGGGCAAATGAGCCTTCATTACATAACCCAACCATTTCCTGCTTCTGATGTGTTTAAAAACATTTAATACCAGCTTTTGCCTCTGGTGACTTGCTCTTGAAAATCTTTTATCTGATCCAACCATCCAACCTTTTTATGTTGTTGTGTTTACCTTTACATTGTCTTTATCCCTTGCTTGAAATAACCTTTTCCCTTTTTTTTTTTTTTTTGTAAACTTCTGTTAGCTTCTGCTGGTTAACCAAACTGACTTATTTGCCTTATCAGGGGTCTTTCAGAGTTTTTATTCATTCGAGAGATGCATTTACTCTCAATTTCTAAAATAGTGTCCTTAAAGAACCTCTGGATTCCAATAAGCATATTATCCCCAGTTCCTTTTTAATTCTTTATCAAAGAGCATCTTCATTTTTTCATAAATCTCTTCTGAAAATACAAAATAAGTCAAATTTTGTGGGGTTTGTGTATGTGTTTGTCTTTTTTGTTCCTGCCAGAAGGCTGGATTTAATACATTATGAGCCCTTGTGCGGGGTTCTATGTAAATAGTTACCCACTGAGCCACATGGCCTGCTGTGTCTTTGCTGCAGGTCCTCTAAGGTCATGCATACAGCATGACTTTAATCACTTTAATTAGTTTGTGACACCACTGAAGAGGATGGTCTCCCCTCTTCTCCCTGCTGCTGCTCCTTCCCCTCTGGATCAGGAAACAGAATTCAATAAAACTGTGTGACACTTCCAAGCTCCATTTGAAGCCTGCTGCCTTTCACTTTGGGAACAGCGTGTAAAGCAGGGAGTTCAGCTGAGTAAAGCTCCAGCTCAGCTTCCTTTCAGGTTTGGCTGTGGCTGAAAGTGCTGCCAAGAGCAAAACTTCAACAATTTGTCTCAGGCTCAGCCCTCATCCAGTTTCTTGTCCCAGCTTACTGCAGCCCCACTGGGCAATGTGTCCTTGGATTCCTCACTTGCCATGCTTGAGCAAGAGGGCCTTTACTTGGCTCCTGAAAAAAACAGTACAAAAGTAGAGGAGGTTTTCCAGGAAGAAGTTCACCACCTGTTGGAGGAGCAGCCTTTTGCACTCTTCTGCAGTTCCAGGGGAAAGGTTTTGGCCTCTGCAGCTGGTAATATTTTTGCAGAGAGAAGGAGATTAAAAACATCACGCTTCTTACCACCTTTGCCAAAAGCGCTTGAAAACAACTTCAAAGGAGAACATCCCCCCTCCATGCACAGAGTGCAAAACATCCCTTTGTAGGGAGTCAGACCAGACCAATGAAATGGGGGAGAGACATCTTCTTTGATCATTTGTTGCTCAGACCAACTCGTGGGTAACAGTTTCTAGGTTAATTAAATGTTACTTTGTACTGACAAACTGGGCTTGTGCTAAAGCCTCAGGATTTGTTTGTGAGGCTGAAAGCTTGTACTCCCTCACAGTCATGGCATAAACCACAAACCTTCCAGCCTAGTAACATGCAAACATAATAGCAAACAGCAAGATACAAGACCTGACCTCTTGGCTTGGGTACCAGCTTTGGGGAATGAGCTTCCCATGTCAAGAGCTGGTTATCTTTTCAAAATCCATTTCTTTTCTTTCAGAAAAGAAACATGCATTCAGTTTTTATAAACTTTCCCATTTATAAACTTTTTCTTTTTTTTTTTTTTTCAACTGCTCCCTGATCAGACTGGCTCAGTTAACTTGCTTTCTCTGCAAAAAGGAAGAAATGGGGAGGAAGGAGAAAACAAGTCCTGCCTACTCCTTTTATGATTAGGGGTAAGAAAAATGAGCATGTTATAGATGGAGGGCCCTGGTTGCTCTGTGAGTTTCCCACTGCTTTCCCATGTCTGTACATCAAATCTTGCAAAGCTGAGTGATAGCACAAAAATCTCACTGTCATGGGAGAGGCGTTATTTCCATGTGATGCTACTTACCTGCTACTTATCTCAGCCTGTCTGAAATAGCTCCTGTCATAGCAGAACAATTAAAGCAGATGTTCAGCAGTTTCATGGGCAGCCCTTCTTTACCTGTACTCTGTTCTGGGCAGATCTTCCAAAGATTTCAAAAGGCTTCAGCTGCAGGAAAGAACAGAGCTCAAAACTACCCTGTGGTGTTGTGGGTGTCAAGCCCCTGGTGACAAGCCCAATGCTGCCTCTGGAAAAGTGTCCTTTCTGCAGGGACGCCACAGACAGCACCAGATGCTGCAATGCAAGTACTGACTAATGTTGGGCATCACCTCCAGAACAGATCCAGGTATCTGTATTTGCTGGCAAATGGACATCAGGGTCCTGATTTATGACATGTGCATATGGTGGAGCACATGCAAAGTGACCTAGTAAATGCAGGGCAGTCCTACTCACAGAATTGCCAGTACACTGCACAAAAATCACACATCAGGCTCTTTCTTTATATAAAGGTGATGGTTTTTAAAATAATTACATTTTAAAAATACCCATGGCTTTTTGCTTGTTTGAACCCTTTAATAAAAAACAGTAACAATTTCAAGCTACTCTCCAGTTCATGACAGCTAGAATCTGAATTACTGCTTTCAATCAGTTCTGGGATTGTCCTGTGTTTGCTGGGCTGTGGGAGTCAGGCTCTAAGAGACCCTCTGGTAGCATGATAATTACAATAAAATGCCTCGGTTCCATGGAACACACCCTTGGCAGTGGAAGGGCAGATCTGTTTGTGAATTTCCTTCTAAATAGCTGTTGGATTTAATTCTCTTCTGCTTCAGTTATTTACATTCAGGCAATGTGTGCCTCTCCAGGGATGGGCTCAAGCCTCTCCCACCAGCACAGATAGTCTGGCTTTGAGCCTGACCAGCAAGGGCCATGGGAAGCCCTGAGAGGGGTTTGGCCCCACTACAACACAACATTTCTGTGTCTTTACTCTTGGGAAGGTGCAGAAAGCTGACAGTGCAGCTTTCACACAGGGCCTTTTCTGACTGGGCCACTCTCTTTTAAAGCATCTGGGTGCTTTGGGACACTTTTGAGCTGGCATTTGCAGAGACAAGAACTGCAAGTCAGCTTTTAATTCACTGTGTGGGGAATGAAAGCCTGCCAATGCTGTGACCACCATGTGTGTTTTTGCATCGAGACACTGAGCTCAGGACATGGGTTTCAGTGGAGGTGAAGTGCTGGAAATTTTTACCCTAAAGCTGATTAAGGTAAAATGTAGGCTGTGAGCATGTGGCCACCCCCAAAAACCAGCACTCAGTTACAAAGCCCCTGTGCCCTGCCTCTCTGAGGTTTCTATCAGGGCAGTTTTACTCCAAGGTGACAATTTTAAGTATCTTTCACATGGTCAGGACCCTTGGGCAGAGGCAGTGCAAATGCAGCTCCCAGAGCACAGAAGAAGAGACCAGGATCGAGGAAGTAGAACTCAGAAGGCCAGCAGAGCTCCAGTCTGTGTTCCCAGAATTATTCTTGCTTTTCATCCAAAAACTAGAGCGCAATGTGTAAGCAGACCTGCCCTCTGCCCTGAAAGCACTCTCATCCCTCAGCTACAGGCTCTCTCTTGCTGATATTCTCTGATGTGGGTTTGAACATCCTCCAGCTGAGAAAAGCTTAAAAGGCATGTGTCACATTTCCTGAGCACGTGTTCAAACCACTAATGTAAAATTTAAGCATTACCACCAATGCCATTTTTTTTCTGCTTTTGAAGGATGCAAAGAGCTTGTTTGCTTCTGAAAGGCAACACATTAGCACTAAGCCTCAAAAGAGGACCCAGGTTTGGGTACCACAGTCTGGAGGAAGGGACTGGGTCCTGACCTTTCTCAATACGTCTCTTGAAGGCAAATTGCAAAGGCACTCCAACCCATAATATGCCTGGCTTCCAATCCTCTTTGAAGGGTGCCAAAGCTGACCTGTCTCCTGTATCAAAAGCCTGAGCTTCAGGTTCTGGTTTCCATGTCAGTAGCCCTGAGTGGCTGCTGCAGCCTTGCAGTCCCACAGCACCCTCAGGACTTCAGAGACAGTGCAGCAGGCAGGGTGTGGTGGGCCAAGGATCCACTTTCAGCTTCCCAGGTTCTGTGGTGGACCATTCAAGGATCCACTTTCAGCATCCCAGGTTCTGTGGTGCACCATTCAAGGAACCCCAGGTTCTGTGGTGGACCATTCAGGATCCACTTCCCCCAGGTTCTGTGGTGGACCATTCAAGGATCCACTTTCAGCATCCCAGGTTCTGTGGTGCACCATTCAAGGAACCACTTTCAGCTTCCCAGGTTCTGTGGTGCACCATTCAAGGATCCACTTTCAGCATCCCAGGTTCTGTGGTGGACCATTCAAGGATCCACTTTCAGCATCCCAGGTTCTGTGGTGGACCATTCAAGGATCCACTTTCAGCTTCCCAGGTTCTGTGGTGGACCGTTCAAGGATCCAGCATCCCAGGTTCTGTTCTGTGGCTGGACCGCTCAAGCACCGCTTCAAGGATCCACTTTCAGCTTCCCAGGTTCTGTGGTGGACCATTCAAGGATCCACTTTCAGCTTCCCAGGTTCTGTGGTGCACCATTCAAGGATCCACTTTCAGCATCCCAGGTTCTGTGGTGGACCGTTCAAGGATCCACTTTCAGCTTCTCAGCTTCACAGAGCAGCCCCCTGATGGCTTCCCCGAGCATCCAATGCAGACTAAAGTCTGGCTTTGAACTTCGGAAATATTTCCTCTTGCTGCTAGGGAATCATAATAGAGCATTTAAAAGGAAATAAAGAGTGATTTACAGCCTTCAAAATTATGCAGTTGAAATTTAATAGAAATAATGCTTCTGGTGTCAGATACTTCATGATTATAACACCACCAGAAAAACACATGTTTAATGAAATTATGCATTTTAATAGATTGCTATTGCATAGCAAAATTCTGATTAGTTTCCTTTTTAATAAATCACCTAAGAATTTTCCACACAGATTAAAGAGGCTAACTTCACCTGGCAGTCATGAAAGAGAAAGCAGTCTTGCTAAAGACTTTCTTTCAGAACACTGTTTTTGTAGGAAAAAAAAAAGTACCATTGCTAAGAAAACCTTATGTATTGTCATTCTAAATATAAATCTGCTTTCTGGAGGAATACTGAGTAATCTGTTCTGATCTTCAGGATGAAATTATATTTTTAGTTCAGCACAATACAATACTCAACCCTTTCATGGTCCAAGATAAGACAATCTTCTTGCCATTGCAGACAGAACTTTTCTAAACCAACATTAGGATTTTTTTTTTTTTTTTTCAGGAAAAAATTAAGAATCATGTTTCTCTTTAGATTGAGTCCTTGATGATGTTAAAAGAAGAAAATATAGTGGATGAATGGTCATCTTGTCATAATCAAAGTGTGCTTTATTCTCTGAGTATGACATCACATCCAAATAACTTTTCAGATTCCCTGAGCAATGCAGCAAGCCAGACAAGGTCCCAAAAAATTCAACAAGTGTATTCACCAAACATGTCACCATGGGACTGGGACCATGCTGTGAAGATGGTAAAATCCATGTTTTATTATAAATTTCTGTGCAACTGTTATTTGCAAGGCCTCTCCTGCTGTTTTTTTCTGAAGCTGATGCCTGCCCAAGTAACACTGCTCCACGATCAGCCGGACTGATAAAGTCTGGTTCCACGTGGATCCACCTCCTCCCTTGAGCCGTGCTGCAGACTTTCTAGAGGGCCCCCATCTCCTCCTCCTCCTCCTCCTCTTCTCCCATGGTTCAGGCTTTGTGCTCAGCTCTCCTCCACTGCCTTCTCCTGGCAATGCCCTCAGCACCCCAAACCGCTGGGGCAGCTGGCAAGAGCTGCAGGCTTTGCAGCAAGCAGGGTGAGGAGAAAGTTGTTCGTCTGGTGGGAGAAGCAGAGGTGTTGTCCATCAACATCCCTTCAGGAGCTGCACTGAGCCAGGCACACCCGAATCCAGAATGCCCAAGTCTGCCTTTCCACGAGGGATGCCCTTCCTCATGCTAGAGAGTGAGGACAGGCTGATATCGCACCTTCCCCAGCACCAGCCAGAGCCTGGGTGAGTTTGTCTGTGAGGGACGCTGCACTTCGTTCACAGCATGTTTTGTCCTCAGAAATATTTCACAACTAAGAAAGGAGATAAAGTATTCATGCCATGAGCTCTGTCTGCAAACTCTCTCCCCCTTCTTGGCAGTGGAATTTATTAGTGGTGCTTTGGCACCATCATGCTCTCCCAGGATGAAAAGATCAGTTGTTTTAGTTGTTTCCAATTAATACACAATTTTAAATAAATTTTCCACATAAATTAGATTTTTACACTCTTCAGTAGTGCCAGATGGACAGAGCCATCTGTCAGAGATTAACACTCACTAAAGGACAGCTAGTATTAAAAAAAATAACAATAATGTAACATTCAAAAAAATTTTTGCTTTGTACATTGGTTGAACAAACAATTGTATGTAAAGCTGCTCTTATTTTTAAAGATCATCATTTGTGAGTACTTGTATAATACTTTACTGAATTTGAGACAAGAGATTGTTGGATGATTAACCCAACAGCTTGGGGACATTTCTGAGAGTATCTGATCTGGGGTGATGCTGCATAAAGAAATTGAAGAACTAGAAACCATACAGCCATCATAAAGCCATAGGCAAGTCATGGATTGCTGCAGGAAAGAGTGAAGCCCTGAATAAAGTGTCTTTCCCTTTGAACTGAGAAGAAGAACCTGGATAAAAGTTAGCAAAAGCATTGTTTAAATGATGGGCATTACCATTACCCCAGGCTCTCTCCTGGAGCTCTTGTCCGTATTTTTCTCCTTGCTGCTCCACCAGCCAAAGCTTTGCACCAAGGCATCACAAGTCCAAGCCTTGCACTGGTCCCCTTGGCACACAGGGGCTGAAGGAGAGGCCCTTTGGCTGTCACAGCCCACTCTGGGGCCACACTCCTTGGGCCACTGCAGCCCCCTCCTGCCGTGGGGACTGCTCCCCCAGGGCTCCCCTTCCATTTTGCCAGTGGTGCCTGGAGCCCTGCAGAAGGTGCCCACCCAGCCAGGCAGCAGCCACAGGGGTGCTGGTGCTGCAGCCAGCACTGGGAACTTGTGTTATCCTCTGTGAGGGGGAAAGGAAAAGGAAAACATCCAGGTTTCCAAAAGCTCAGCCTGCCTTTTCAATGTGAGCAGCCCAGGGCAACATCTTCTGGCACCAGCGTGCTAAAGCAGGTTTGGCTTGTTAGTGCAGGGACTTGTGTAGTCTCTGCATGGTGTTACACTTTAAGTGCAACTTAAAGTTACACTGCACTGGAGATGGGACTTGCTGAACCAGGCTGTCCTTTCCTTCCCACATTTCTACCATTTAAATCTATCAATGTCAAATTTGTCTCATTTTTTTTTTCTGTTTCCACTGGAGGGGTCAAGTTGTGATTGGACAGCTGACAGAACTGCCATCAAAAGACTGAGATTTCAGGGTGCTAAAAAAAGAGAAAGCTATCTAAACTTATTTTAAAAGACCAATAAATTAAACATTTTCAAACTGGTTGCATCTAATGAAATTCCCCACAGGTATTTCCACCACTGGTAGAAACTGAGAGCTGGCTGGGGTTACCTGAGAATTTGGGGTCCAAAGGACCAAGGTCCCACAAAACTGATCAAGGGCAACTGGAGAGATGAGTTTAATAAAGGAGGGACAGAGAGGCAAGACAACTGCAGACCAGTTGGCTGAACTTTAGTACCCATAAAAACACTGTAAGAACAAACCAAGCAACTTGCAAATACATGAAAGGTGCCAATCAGATGAGTGATGGCAAATAGAGATTAAGGAGTAACTAACATTTCAAACCTCTGCAGGTTCCTTCTGTGAGAGGATAAAAATGGAAACTCATTCTACATTAGAAATAGATGTGCTTTGACTACAGTAAAGCTTTAGCATTTTCTTACATGGGGTGCCACAGGGGGAGTTTACATGACACCATTATAAGGACAGTTCAGAGCTGGTTAAAAAACTTGCTTCTAAGAGTCATTGCCATTAAATTTCTTGTCAAACTAGAAGGGTGCATTAAGTATGGATTTCACTGAAGCCAGTCTATGGTACTACACTCTATCTTCACTGAGCTCCTGAAACACTATTGATAAATTTGAAGATGATGGATAAGGCAGAAAGACTTCTAGTATACAGGAGACAGCCTAGAATTCAAAATTATCTAGCCAAACTGGAGAAAGTATCTGGAAAACAGAAGGCAGTTTGATAAGGACAAGAAAAAGTGCAAAGCTGACACGGGTTTCTAGAAGAGCAGACATTTAACAAGGCAACACTTTGGCTATGCAGTTGTTCTGTTGAATTTAGGTGTCAGTGTGTGTCACAGTGACTTGTTGCTAAGGAAGGGGGAGCATCATCCTGGGTCACACCGTGCAGCGGTGACATATGTGAAAATATGAAGTTATACTCCCCCACACTTGGCACCAGTCTGGTCTCAGCACAAATGAGTCATTTTTGATGCTCCAGTTTAAGCGAGTGTTGACCAGCAGCCCGGAGGAAAGCAACAAGAGCAACTAATCATGGTGTAGAAAAGGATGGAGAGAATTGGGGCTGTTCCTGACAGGGAAGAGAAAAATGAGAATAGATATAATAAGGTTTTCACAATTAAAACCAGCAGCTGGAAAGGAGGTGGAAGAGTTTAGCAAATCTGCTGGGATAGGAAAGCAAAAAGGATTAAATTGCAGAGAAGAGAGCTGAACCCAAATGTCTCCCAGAAATGGCAGCAAAGCCCTGGCAGGACCGCACTGGGGGGCTGGGGATCACCACACCAAAGGTTTTCCACAAACCAAGTGGGGAATCATCTGCCACAAGCAGTTCAAGCTTGGGCAACCTGAATGAGAAATGGGTGGTGAACCTCCCAAATGTCACATGATGTAACACTGCTATCTGTCCAAATGCCTGCAAGGGCAGCAGGGCTGGTGAAGAGTCTGGAACACAAGTCCTGTGAAGAACAGCTGAGGGAGCTAGGGTTTTTTAGCCTGGAAAAAAGGAGGCTCAGGGGGGACCTTATCACTCTGCACAGCTGCCTGACAAGAGCTTGTAGTCAGGTGGGGTCAGTCTCTTCTCCCAGAGAAGAGACTGACCCCACCTGAGACAGAATGAGAGGACACAGTCTTAAACTGCACCAGGGGAAGTTCACTCTGGACATAAAAAAAATTCTTCACTGGAAGAGTGATTGGGCACTGGAATGGGCTGCCCAGGGAGGTAGTGGAGTCCTCATCCCTGGAAATGTTTTTAAAAAGATTGGATGTGGCATTCAGTGCCATGGTTTAGTTGATAATATGGTGTTTGGGTCATAGGTTGGACATGATGATCTCAAAGGTCTTTTCCAACCTAATTAATTCTGTGATTCTGTGTAAAGACCCAGACAGATAGAGTAGAGGTCACTAAGGTCTTTCTGCTATCAAAATGAAGTCAAGTAGGATGGTTTCTGCTATAAAGATGAGGAATCTCAGGCAGAGATCCTTGCTTGGATGAAAGTTCAACATTTGGTCAAGCACAGAGCTGGGCAAGAAGGCCAGTGCACTCTCATACAGAACATGAAACCCCATCACCAGGGATCTGGCAGACCAATTGCCCAGCTTTGGATAAAATGATCAATCAGGGCTTATTTTTTGCCAATGTCATGTTCAGAGAAATATTCAAGAAAAACATGGAGTTTTGTTTATAGAACAGTTTAGAAAAAGTTTGATTCTTTTCATGAGGTGTAGACATAAAAGAAACTTGGAAGATTTCATCTCCTTTTCATTTCCATGTAAAATTGATGTACCCCTCTTCCTCTTTAAGGGGTCTTTTTTCCCCTGGTACATTTCATCCTGGAGTTACATACTGCAGAAGGTGAGGTATTTTGTCTGCCATGCCAAAAGGAAGAGGGCAGCTAAAATAAGACTTAATTCTTCTGATCTGTAGATGGGAGGGCTGAAGAAGCTCTGACAAACTCTGAAAAATCTCAGGAGGGCCAAAACAGACAGCTACTCCTAAAACATCCTTACAAAGCATGTTGAAAGCTCGTGATGAAAAATACGCCATGGCAGTGGCTGCACCAGCACCACTCCCTGACTGAGCTGTATCAGTGACACTGAATCCAGCATGTCAAGGGTTACAGCCATCCCACATCACATCTGGACACTGTGCCCAGTATTACTCCCACAGTCAAGAACTACATTAAAAAACTGGGGGCAGCCCAGCAGGTTTGGGGGTGGGGAGGGGGGCTGAGTGCCCCAGGATGGTTATAGGATAGGAGACCTTGACACATGAAGAAAGGCTGAAGGGATTGGGTTCATTCAGCCTGGTGAACTGAAGGCTCGGGGGATTCCATTCCTGCCTGCCAGTGTTAGATACTGAGAGATTACGGAGGCACTCTCTTCACCAGGATTCACTGTGATGGGCAGTTCAGTCATTTCAGGGCAAATTTTGTCTCCAGGCACAAAACAAACTTCTCCTGTGAGACCAGCTTAAGGCTGGGACAGGCTGCCGGGAGGTGTGGTGATGTATCCCTCGATGGAACATGCAGGGCTTTGTTTGGCAATGCCCTAGATCACCTGAGGCCCTGCTCCCACTCACACAGGTCCAACCACACTTTCCAGCTCTGGTCAAGCTGGGCTTTCCCCCCACCTGCATTTTTGTTTCTCTCAGGATAGCAAGATGCTGGAGAGTCCAAGACACACTGTCTCTTACTTCTGTTTTATCTCCCCTCCTATGAGGTACAGCTCTGCACTAGCAATAGCCAGCATCAAAAGGGCATCTTCAGCATCCTGTCAGCTACACCCTGGCAAAAAACCATAAACACAGACACAGTAGCTACAGTGCCCATTTCAGCACACACCTTCCTGCTCCCGGACAGACAGCAACAGCAGGGCTAGGTCTGCATTCCTTGGTAAGGACTAGTGATGGCACACTCTAGCACATCAGGAGCTGCCAGGGCCCAGATGCTCTCCAGTGATAAAAACAACCCAGCATGGAAAGGTTATAAAAAAATATAAATATAAAAAATACATAAATTTAAAATTTTCTTCACTGTTCCAGTTAGAGACAGTTGGGGAAAAAAGAAATGGATGTTCTCTTTTTCTCTTTTCTATTTTTGTCTTTTCCAGCATGACTTTTTAGACCCTCACCTTCTGACTTCATTCTGGAATGCCGCTTAAGTATAAATTAAGCTGGATCTGGCCTGAGATTTCTCTCTCAGATAAAGATGAGGTTAGCTAAAAACTTTAGTCATGGAAAAACTCATATGTCAAGAAAATCAAGATGTGTTTTAAAAAAAAGTTTTAAAGACCCAGCAGCTTGACTCCTATTCCTTTTTTTAGTGAACAGAATAATCTTATAAAATTAACCAAAGATCAGATAAACAAAACTTCTGCTTAGGGCTAGACAGCATGGACATTTATCTCCAGATACAATTTGAGCGCATCTTCTTCATCTCTGCTTTTGTTCCACTGCATGGGCTGCCAGCACCCTCCTCCCACAGTCTCTCCCCAGATTACAACAGCTGAGACCTGCCTCCCTCACCACTTTCTTGAGCAGTTCCAAGTCTCCTTAAGAATGTCAAGTTTGATCCATTTCCCATTGACTTCAGTGAGAGTTTGGTCAGATGCAGAGGTATTTTTTCAAGCTTTGAAAAAACAAATATCTGTGCAGAAGTAGGATGCTCAAAGATACTCAGCTCAGTGGGCATCCCTCATCTCCATTGGGGGAGCCCTCCACTTGCCAGGCTACACCAAACACAGACCAGGTCTCGGGGTGCAAGGATGGGAGATGGCAGGGGATGCTCACATCCCTCCTGCTGCTCCCAGCTCAGGCAGGGCAACAGCTCCAGGTGCCCCAATGAGCCCTTGTTGCCAAAACCCATCAGACCTCAGCCACCACCTTTTACAGCAGCAGGAGCACGTGTTGAACACTTTCCAACTGCAGTGCCACTTACAGCAGAGCTTGGGACCCAGGCTGCCACGTTGCCTTGAACTGAAGAACAGCCTACCTGAAACACCCCACAGACCAAGGGCAGCAATTTGTGCAGGACTCACAAAACCTGGACCGGTTACAGCAGAGGCCCAGTGGGAGCTGCGCCATTGCTTCTCCTGGAGTGTTTGGTTATGAGCTTTGTCAGATGAAATATTTGTACATAACAGATGCTGTTACCATTTTTCCTGTAGTTTGTGACAGAGGTAACTCAGTAGGTGACTGTGGAAATCCATAAAATTGAAGGGTTTTAGGAAAGCTGCAAAAGGCAGCTGTGATTGGTCAAAAAACTTATAAAGTAAGTTGTAACATTAAGTTCTTAGTCTGCTGCCTGAGATGTGAGCTGATGGCATCTTCCCATTGTCATAACCATGTAATGAGGCTGATGCTGGAAAATACAACAGCCCAAGGCACGTTCCTAGCAGTCCCGTCCCGTTTGTAATTTGTACATAGCCGCTGGCCAGCGATAGGTGACTATCGCCAAACTAACTTACAAACAATTTGCATTTAAAACACAGAGGCTGTTGGAAAAGGGGCTTTGGGATATGGGCAAGAAGCTCAGGACAAACCAGAAGAGGCGAGGCTGTATGTGGTATTTCCCACACCTCAGCAGCCGCTGCTGCTGCGGTCGGCGCCGGCGGCCGCGCTCCCACACTGACACCTAGCGCCAGCCAGCCCTGCCCTGCCCTGCCCGGCTTCTCCTGCTCCTCGCACTCACACACACTCGGGATGGCTTTTTCTTTTTTTTTTTTTTTTTAACTCTTGGGCAGTTGTTTGGGTTCCAGCGGTTTGGATTCGTTTTTTTCTTTAAATGAACATGAGACTGCTCACGTAGTCTCCATAAAGGAGATTCACACCTGCCACAACATACCTGCTTTCCACTTGAATAGAATTATTTCCCCCGCCATCAGCCCAGTGCTTTGCAGTTGAGTTGGAAATAATGCATCCCGCTGCCCTGCTGCCTGTCTGATGGATGCAATGCTGAGCCCATTCCAGAGCTATGTGCTTACAGACAACAACCAAGCCATTTATTGCAGAACAGCGTGAAAGCAGCATTTGGTTACATCGCAGCTCTGCAAACAGCAAACCATTCCTTACAATGCAGCAATGTGCTTTCTCCCTGAAAGCAGTTGTGAGGCCAGACTGCATTTCCAGACCACCCATTTACAGCAGATATCTTACTGACAGACTCTTTCAAACACCAGCTCTTTGGACTGTGATCATAAAGAAAAATAAATTTTACCAGTAGAAAATATGCGTGAGTTCAATACTTATTCATCATAGCTGAGCTAAAGGGCTCAGTCTTCAAAATCTTTATAACAGTTCTGGAGACAAATGAAAAGTAGTTGAAGTCTCAGCCAACAAATCCCAGGGGACAGTTTTCCCTGCCCACACAAGCCTCTGTGGGCCAGGCACTAGGATGCCGACACTCTACTTTCTGCTGCAAGAGTTCAGCAGAAAAATAAACACCTTTTACCAAAAAAGGGACTTCATAGCACTGCAGTTTTCAGTCTTGTGAAGTTACAGGCTCAGGAAAGTAATTTCTCCCTTTTTAAAATCTCACTAGAAGAAAAAAGAAATCTGAGAAGTTTAGGTTTGTAGAGTTCTTAGTTTGATGTTTAACACAATGTTTTATTCTTTCTGTCATTTAGGTCTTTGTCATATACAGAGCAGATATTAGACCACTCAAGTTGAAAGTTTCATTACTGGCTTCACTCACTGCAGAATTTGAGGCCCTGGCTTATACTTTTAATAAGATGTAAACACAACTACTAGAATTAGAATATATATTTGTTGGACATGAATAATAAAATAACTTGGGCTCCATAAGCTTTGAAAAAGGTATCTCAAAGTGTTAATAGAGAATACATTTTTATATCAATCAAAATGACAAGATTGAGAAAATGATTAAAATTCTTTTCTCTTAAATCCACCAAGAACCAAACACATGACCTTAGAAACCTAGAGGTATGGAGGTCCCTCTGCCACCTTTGTGAAAAGGCAGAAGTGCCTCTATTTACCTTTTTAACTTAAAGATTTCAGCATAGGATTCTCACCCCTGAATTTCAACAAACTGAGCTCCACTTGACAAGACACCTCCAGCATGTCTTCTCTTTGATGTAGCAGTGACAGGGTGCCCACCAGTGCACCTGACTGACTGACAGCTGCCCTGGACATGCTGGCAGCATGTCAGCTCCCAAACAGGGTAACACAACAGCTGCTGACATCAAACTTGAAAAGCAACTGTTTTCTTCTCCTCATTTCTCTGTCCCTTCCAAAGAGATCCAACCAACACACCCTCCTGCAACCTGCAAGAAAACAAACTGACATAACTGCTTTCTTAATTTGGATATATCAGTACCACAGCATTTCATTCCTGGGGCAGAAGTGATGGGAGAGATGCCTC
Source organism: Emberiza elegans (assembly GCA_024865655.1). Classification (NCBI taxonomy): domain Eukaryota; kingdom Metazoa; phylum Chordata; class Aves; order Passeriformes; family Fringillidae; genus Emberiza; species Emberiza elegans. The sequence continues at coordinate 16,322,362 of JALJVW010002597.1, read as the reverse complement.
AGACCCAAGCAGTAGGGAATGCACATACTAAATAAGCACCAGAAAAGACATGAAGAAACAAACATTGAGTTTTCAACTAATCCTGGCATAAGATAACCCCTAAATGACATCAGGTATCTGAAGTTCTCTGTAGGGAGAAATTGTTTTCAGAATTAGGCAAAATCAAATAAGGGAAAAAAAATTTAGAGACAATAGATTGTGCATTACTGAGAGAATAAAGTAATTTCACCCCTACAGACTAATTCCAAGTCATGTTTTGCAACCATCTATTGAAAAGGCCATCTGGCTACACTGTGGATCCTAACCCAAAACATCTCAGCTTTGACATGCACTGGACCCCCAAATTCATACTTTCTCACACTAAAGATCTTTTCAAGGCTAACTTTCAGGAAGTTTTGCCACTGATGTAGGAAGGCAAAGGGATTGTAAACATTTCTCCAGAAACACAATAGTTCTGGCAATTTTTTGAGAGTGGATCAGATGTTAGCACAACTCAGCCTGAGGAAATAACAACTGCAAATCACGGTGACCATTTCAGAGCCAAGCTTCCTTTGATGCAGCTTTTTGTTTTTCCCAAGGGAATAAAGGGAAAATTAGAAACAGGAAATGGAAAAACCCTACAGGTACAGAAACAACAAGCTGAAGTGCTGTGAGACTGTGTGCAGGTGTCAAACACCCTCCTCTCCCCCCATTTCACTACTTGACACGTTAATCCAAAATTCCCAAGTAAAGCCTAAAGGAGTATGCCAGACTCCTCAGACACAGCAACAAGCCCCTGACTGGGAAGCAGTGAGAGCAAGAGCTGTCTAAAATAGTGAGGGTAAACTCAGCATTTCTGAGGGCACTGAGAAAGGAGAACTGCACTGGAGTAGAAGTCCAGCTTAAATGAGAACACTGGAGCAAAGCCACTCAAGTAGTGACCTTTAAAATAAACAAATACATCCAAACCGTCATTACAACTTGACAAAGGCTGAGAGTTGGAGCAGCTACACCCAACCCACCCCATGCCACAAGGGTTTCAAAGCAGGAGGTGCTCCCCATGTCCCCAGAGGCATTCGCTGCCCCACAGAATGATGCTGCCTCTGCTTCCTCCTACTTCTGCTGATCTAAGCACAAAGCAGTGGAAGATCTATTGTGCCACTTCAGTGTGAAAAACATTGAACTGAAGAACTGTGAACTCAGTTGATAGTACTGAAAAAAAAACTTTTAGGCAGCATTTAAGAGAAATAAAATACATAAAACTCTTTTGTGAACAACATGAGAACAGAAAAACAGAGGAGTATTTTAATCAATGATTTCACACAGTGAACATTTCTCTAAAATGCCAAAATTTTAAAATGAGAATCATGTCCCTGGCTGGATTTCCTGCACCAAAAGAGTGGTGAAAGCTCAGGCATCCTATACACAGAAGAAATCTCCAGAAAAGTGAATACGACTTAATATTCAGTATTGTCTAAATCAGAACTTTTTGTCCCAACATGCCATATATACAAATGTATATTTAAATTAGAATAAAATGTGTGGTAAAGCTAAAATAACAAATTAACAGTCTTGAGTGAAGATTTTTCAGAAGATTCTGCTTTTCCTCCTGACACATTTTAAACACACCAGGAAACAGAGCTCTGAAACCAACTCCTTCCAAGCCCACCAAAAGGGAAAAAAAATCTGAGTTCTTTTGAAATCAGGTATTTCCTGCTTAAAAAAAAAGCTTTTAGAAGGGCTTTTTAAGTTATAACAGGTTTCATAAAGCTTTAAATTTCTCTCTGAGTGGATTTCTGAACTGTCATCGCTGGTTATTACTAGTAGGCACAGAAATTCCCATTTTAATTAGAAACTTTATTTTGAAATACATTGTACAATTTACATGTGAAGTGTTTTCAATATAAGATATTTAATAACATTATGCTGAGCAAAATGGCTGACCAATTTCCTCAAAGCTCTTCCAGTTATGGGCTTTTTTCATTAAAACTATCTTACAGAACTAAGATGCAACTTAGGCATTTGTATTCAGAAGCTAATTACTATGTTTACCTTAAGGAGAAAGTATATAATACTTAAATGTTCCAATTAACTGTATATTTCAATAATGATGTTAAGCATTTGGCATAAGACTGAAAGAAACCCAGGCCCTAATTAAACTTGTATTCACCAAGGGTTTTTTAAACAACCTCCATGATCAAACTACTTTGTTCATAAGGCACAGTCAGACAAGTATTTACAAAGACTGGCTACCAATTCAGTTTTACCTGCACAGCCCTCTTGCTGGCCTGTCAACAGTAATCTGAAAGTTGTTTTCCCTGTCTGCTGCTGAGACTTTCCAAGAACAAGGCAGAGCAGTAAGGCAACTTAAAGAACAGGCATGCACAGGAGTTTGGCATTTGGGATGGATTTTGAACATCTGCAAAGTAGTTCATTTTATAAATGGAGCATTCACCTGCTATTACTAAAATGGTGACCAACTGTGATAAGATAAATAGAAGTGATGCAAGCTGAGGGTATTTTAATAGAAATTAACAAGATGTCTGGTATGCTTTCAGCTAAGACTTGGCATGCAGCAATTCCCACAACTTTCAGAGATAATTTAAATTTAATTCTGAAATTCCCCTCTGCCACTTAGAAAAGCTGAATGTACCAGGAGGTTTCTAGATAGCAGGTGAAATATCAAGGAATGAAATCTCCATTTAGATAATGAGCCAATACTGCATCCTACTTTGCATTTCTTATTAGAACAAAAGGAAGTCTTTGGGAATGACAACTGAAATAATTACATCATTATTTTAGCTGCAAGGAAGTTCAAGAACTTTTAACATGGAATGTTTAAAAAACAATTCTACCCACAGTCAAAGAATAAAAAAATAAAAATGGGGAAAAAAGAGAGAGCCTTACCTTCCCCTACCAAATAACCTCTGAGGAATAATTGCTTGAGATTAGCACTGTATGGCTTCTGTGGCCTATAAATGCCAGATAGATACTCTAAAAATTATCATTTGCAAGCTACTGCTTGTTTTCAATTTTTAGTAACTTCAAACAAAAATACTTTGTCTATTTCACTTGAATAATCAAACTGAGCATAAAAATCATTGAAAGTGTATTGCTGATACAAATTTGTATCACATACTAAAAGATATTACTTCAGAGATTGATTGTGAAACAAAAGATTAGGCTATACAAAAAGTTTTCCAAATTCTTCTGCACAGCTGAACTCATAGTGCAGGTTTAAGATTTAAAAAAAATCTGTAAATGATGTAGTCAAAAGATGTTGAATACAAAATACATTCTGAAATATTTTACAGAATGGCTAAATTATCAAGCATAAGAACTGAGGATAAAGAATGTTAATGACAAGCAGCCACATACAGAACACAAAGCAATAAGTTTAAATCAGACTATTTTGGTTTGTGTAGCCCTTTATTAGCAACTAAAATAGAAGATATCTGTTGTACATCACGGGTAGTAACTGACTATACTGGAGTTTTATTATATTCTAATACAGAATCATTTATAAATGCATTGTTTTCCTTTTTTTTCTTTTATTAAAAAGCTTCCACCCCCTTTTCCCCCCTTTTTCCGTTTACAACTTGCAAAACTATTCTGAAAGCTGAGTATATGTGCACAGGTCTGCAAAGAGTGCAAATTTAGGATATGGTAAATGCTTTACATGTTGTATTTTTAAGGACAGTCTACCACCATGCCTTCACAGCCATTATCTTTTCCAAAGAAAAAAAAACAACTCTCACAAAAACCTCTGATACCAGTCTTCCTTCCATTGTCCTAAACAAGAAAGCATTTTTAAATGAGTTGAAACTAAGGAAGGACTACACCTACTAGAAAAGAACAGAGTTCTATTAGTTTGAGGTTTCAGTATACCCAAAGACCAGGGACTGTATCTTTGTAAGGGCTAGGCTGGGACCCCGAATACAGAGTGTGTGCAGGTGCCATCCCTGAGCATTCAGCAGTTCAGTGGACCATAAGTGCTCCAGCTGCATAACTCACTGAGCTGTCTTGCCAGTTTCGACACTGGCTCGACTGAGCATAATTCAAAAATGAAAAGCTCATATTCATTCCATTCTTCTGGAGCTCGTTGATAGCCTGAGGAGAGAAAAAGAGCTGTTTAAAAAGGTATCCGTGAAATTACATTTCCTAGGTCTCAAAGGTCCTTGCACCATCTCTCACAAGCTCATTATCTAAGCACCTCCCAGTAAACCAGTGGATGTAGCCAATTTCTGCACTGTTTCATTCACTGACGCTTCCCCCACAGCACCGTGTACATCTGTGCAGTTCTCTAAAGCAACACTGAACCTTCCATGATACCTCTTTTAGAAACAATGCTTTCAGTTCCATGGGGAATTTATACAGAAACACAGATGCAACAGAAAAAAACCTAACACTATTAACACTTTTCAGATTCTATTTCTTCCATCAAGGAGAAAGAAGGTACAAAGATAATTTATTAAAGCATGACAATTGGCAAAAGTGAATGAACAGAACTTAGCTGTGATTCACTGCAAAACTAATAATTATCGGAGGGTAAGAGCTGGGTATATTTGCAGAGTTTTCATAGGACTGAACTTTGCTACATCCATCACCAGTATTGATAATGCTCATACAAACTTTTATGGACTCCACTTTAAAAGGTTCCTTTCTATGTTCTCCATTCAGACTACATTCCCAGTGAATTAAGTTTTCCCTATTAAAAAAAATAACATGCTTCCTGTTTCATTGAATTCCAGTAAAAATACAGTGAGATTCTCTCAAGCAATATGACAAATCTGCAGCACTCCACCAGTGCTGTAAAGCAGCTGCAACCAAATTTAGACAACTAAGTTAAGCCAGGTTTATGTTTGCACTGCATCAGCAAAGCAGAATATGGTAACCAGAAAGTAATCTGAATTCTAACTGCTGTTAATTTGTAAGTTAATGGTGCTCTACACTAATACTTATAGAGGCTATCTCTCACTATATTTTCAAAACTCAAAACCACTGCCAGACATCACAAGGCACTCACAATAGCTAGCTAATAGCAATATAGAGAAAATAAATACACGTTCGTAAGTACTGATTCAAAAAAGTACATACTTCTTCAGGGAGATGGATTTATTTGTTCATTTATTTAGGGCCAAGAGAAAGTGAATTATTACATTTCATTTAAATTCAAAAGGAATGTGATATCTCATCTCCCTTAGGGAACTGAAAACCTTCAGCCTTTTCAAGAGCTTACATTTGTCTACATGCAAGACACAAAAATCAGAGACCAAATTGAGAACACTTAAATTAATTCAAGGCTTGACATTTTAGAACTAAGGAATACTGCAGCAGTATTGTGTTTTACAAATGCAAGCATTTTCCCAGAAGTTGCATTCTTCAATAAATCAATGGTTACTTACATTTAATAGCACTCCAATAGGATGTCTTCCACATATTGTATTATGGTATTTCTTCAAGTAATTGCTAAAAGATACAGGATCTAGCTGCTCTATAATGCTCATACCCTGAAAAAGAATTGATAACAATAATTACATTACACATTCACAAGAAGGTGTTTATAATAATCTATTTGTTATAACAGAACAGGAGGAAAACCCCTCTACTTTGTACCAAGGATATCAAAGGAATCTCAGCATGTGAGCTCTAGTTTGTAGTCATCTTGTTTCCATTCCCTGCCAAACTAAAAGTGCAGGAGTTGTCCCAGAGTTGTCATTAATCCACAGATCTGTGAAGTTGACATTAAAAAAGCTCTGAAGACTAGTTGATCCCCACCATCCAAGACTGCTCTACTTCCATAAGATTTGGTACAGCTACAACCAGACAAATTTACTAAAAGGGCAAAGCAGGAAGAAGTTGTGCCTCCATCTGCTCTCCCTAGTAACAAAGTTCAGGGCCAAGCACTTGTCTGGGACTTCCAGATGTCCAAAAACCCCAGATAAAACAAACGCTATCCATGTGCAACTCACATGCATAACAAGTGTGATATGTCCTGGACACACCAGGCATGCAAGGCAGTTGATCTGGGCACAGCCTGGCCATTTGCTCAGAGCATAAAAACCAGATCCAGAAAATCTCTAAAACACTATCAAGTTGGTGCACAACAAAAATGTAAGAACCAGGAGATGGTGCTTCCACTTTACAGGAGACAGTCACATGTATACATCCTTTCCTCCAAGGAGAGCGAGACCCATGATCCCATGGAGTCATGCTAAGAATACCAGCACACATGTGGAAAACAAAATCTTACACGTATACAAACATTTGCATTCTTAAAAGTAAAAAGAATCCTACAACTGCAGATACAGTCTACTCCTATCCCATCCCATAAAGCAGATCAAACACCATGAAAGTAGTTTAGAAACAAGCCTAAAACAATTATTGTCACCATTTTATTATGGGTTTGCTCTTTTGCCTGTATTAGACTCCATCCCCATCTTTTCTCTTTTCTCTGAAAATTATTCCCTTCACCAGGGAAATGAGCTCCGGACACTCACTAACTCAATAAAATACATAGTTATGCTGCTTCTGTTGGTGAAACACTAAGTTCTTCCTTAGAGACTAGAAAAAAACATATACTTTGCATACTGGTATCAACCTCAAGGTTGATACCAGAAAAGGAGACAATTTCTTCTAAGATTTGTCCCAGCTCTTTCCCCTACTTTTGGGTGATAAAAGGAGAAGCCACAATGCAGGAAGCAGTCAGTCTGAAGTCTCCACCTCAAGAGCGAATTTTCCACAACACTCTGCAAGGGCGTTGGCTGATCTGGCAGATATCAGCTAATTATTCAGGCTGGATCCCAGCTTACAATGGAGGAGCAGAAGACTCCCAGGAGAGCTGGGAGAATTACAAACAGCAACAATAACCACTACCCTTGTGTACTTTTAAACAGAAACAGACATACGATGAATTCATAAAGAAACATGTTTTGTGGAAAAACAAAACCAAGCTAAGCTGGCCAATTGGTGGTAAGAGCTCAGTTCTTCTGGAGTCATGGAGAGAGTGTTTGGACCCCTAGCCAGCAATTTCAGCTGTTAATCATGCCAGATCTACAGAGCCTAAATGAATGCCAAAAAAATAATGGTAGCTATTCTCTAACTACCAGTGATTACATAGATACCATTGCATTTCCAAAGTTTCCAAAGCATATCTTTCAACCATCCATTTGCTTGTAGATTGTACATGTCAATTCACGGCTAAAAAAAGCAGAACTAAACTTGACTAAATACTAAAGTGAAACTAAAGATGCATAAGGCACTACTCAGATACTGAACAGGTCATGAGATTATATTTTATCTGTTTGTAAAACCTTTTCATGACCTTTTAGAAACATGAAAATGGCTGCTCCATTGAGAGACTCACTTAACAGCTGTAAATCACTGGAACATACTGGGCAGAGGCATTTCAGCATTTGTCTCAAATGAATGGACATGGATTTATGAGAATGCCTAGTAAGCTTATTTCAATGCACTGTTCAGCACTGCAAAACATTTACAGCTATGCAGCTCATCCCAGAAAATGCTAACAGAGTTCCATACATCAGAGACTGGAGAAAACCTATAGGGAATTGGTACAAACAGATGTCCTATAAGCATTAGGTTGTACTGAACTTTTCAATCTTTTGGATTTAAAAATCATTGTGGCAGAGGAACAAAGACTATCAACCCTGTTTCTCAGTCTAAAGTGGTGTTGAGGAATGAAGAAACATTTTTGCCAGGTTGTGTTTTATAAAAAGCAGAGGTATATGAAGCTAATAATTTTCACTATTTGAAACCACTCAACTAGGCACGGCTTAGAACAGAGTTAAAACACATAAAAAACCCAACATGATACAAGTGTAAGCACAGTTTCACAGTTTATCACAAGGTCATTATGGCATCACTTAGAAATTGCATACCCCAGTTACCCAGATACTGTTAATGGCATCCACAATATCCTAGCACAGTGCACTTAACCTGATTACAAAGTTACATTTTCAAATGACATCTCTTAATAGGATCAATTATCTACAAGGCTGCAAAAAACTTGAAAAAAAAAAAACCTTCACACACATATCCCAAAACAAACAAAAACCCCCTCCAACAACCTATAGGGTCATTTTATACTATATGCCAATAATGCTTTGGCTGGTTACGTTAAAGTCTGTTACCAGTTATTTCAGCTGTTTCTTCATCCTTCAAGATCTAAACTAATAGCACTCTAATGGAAGTGGAAACAAACTTGGTCTTAGTACTATCCAGCCCAACCATCTTTGCAGGTGTGAGTCACTCAGCCCACATGACAAATAACCACCAGGAAAATTACTGTCTAGGCACAGAGAAGAGAACAGGGACGTGGGCATCCATGCAGAGACTCAATCTTACATTATGCCCAGCCTAAGAAGCCTTCCCAGGCTGGAGCGCTGTGGAAGGTCCTGGGCTCACTGCAGAAGCCACCAGAATTCAGCAGGTCATTAGAGGTACCTGAGAAGCCATGGATGCCAAGCATTTTTCCTGGAGCAAGTACTGGCTATTCCTGCACAGCACTTAACAGTGCCTGCATTTTCCCCTATCAGCATTCAGGGTAACACAATCCCCCCACTAACTCAAGTGAGGCATAAAGTATCCCATACTAAATTTATGCTCCCACAAAATGAGCAATGTAGCAGTGAAGACTGAAGTGAGCATTTTCTGTCTAGTCAATCAAAAACAGTTACTCTTCAACAATGTCTTACAAAATACTTCCCCCACTTATATGTAAAAAGATTGTATATCATAACCTGAAATACACTAACTATTGCACATCAGCTGCTCAGTTACAACTCCTAATTTGAGGATAATCCTCTAAGGCACCCTTCTAACCACAAGGCTATTTCCTCCTTTTGCCATTACCTCACAAAGTAGGCTGTGGTGACAGTGGTCAGATCAACAATTACCATGGAGAAACTGATGTCTGCCCAGCAATATTTACTACTCTGTATTTGTTTTATGCTGGAGCCTAATGACTCTAAACCTCAATGTCCCAAGCATTCAGCAGTTTTTATGCACTAGGTGAGAAAATGCACCTATATGTAAGGTCCAGTCCAATTAAGGAAGAGGCCATCATCCTCTCACAAAGGCATTTCTAAGGAAAATTGATTTCATCTTGCCCCAGAATACCTTCCTGCTTACAATGTGCTCTGCTGACTGCCTTCCTATTTAGGGCCAATAAAATGAAGCCAGTTTTAGCACAGTTTTGTCTCTATCTTAATACTATTTTGTCTGCGTAGAGGCCTACTGCTTGCAACAGTACAAGTTTGTTTAGTATGTCAAATCACATGAAAAAATCCAATACTTATCTAAGGAAATAAGAAGTAGCCAAGTGAGACAAAATTGAACAAACTTCCAAAAACTGGAAAAAGGTGACAGGGAGATCATTGTGATATTGCTAACAAGATATCTCTGAAAATCACCCAAAACAAGACCTCCTCCATGTAGCATCTGAATATGGAGTCCCGTGATCAGATATGGCATGATAAAACAAGCAAAAAATAACCATAGTATGGCTGCTATACAGCAGCATGCTTAGTTTTCCTGTTAAACTTCAGAGTGAAAAAGTATTTTCATAGTTATTAAACAGTAGACATGATTTTCCATGTTAGAAAAAATGTCATTTCCATTTAGCTGAATAATGACCAAAAGGAAGAGTTGGTGCAACAATGTATGCCCTAAGAGTCATTAAATGACCAAAGTCCAGTCTTTCTTAAAGCTTTCACCACAGAAATTAACAAGGGGAAACTAATGTTTGCTAATGCACCATAATCTGCTCTCCTGCAAAAACACTCAAAGCTACTGATGCTAGGATTCTGTAGAAAAACACTTTTCTATATAGAGAAGCCTCTTAAATGACTACAAGAATTATTGAAAATGGGATAAACAGAATGAAGGCAAATTATTTACTGTTATTATTTCTATTCCAGTGATGAATAGTAGCAAAACAAAGAGGTTAATTTGTATACACAAGGCAAGAAAGTCTAGAGATGTCTCCAGCAGATAGGATTTATTTCCTCAAGATAAGGAAAAAATTAACATGCCATGAATAAGAACAGCCCTCTGTTCTAATAGACTCTACTGAAGTTACATAAATGATGCGAACAGTTGTAAAACTAATTTTATGGTTACATATTTCCAGAAAAATTACTTCTAATCTGTGCTTTAAGTATAGACTTGAACATTAGGTTGTTGGGGTTTTCTTATGTTAAAAAAAATCCTTGGCTTCTGTGACTGCAAAGAAAATGCAACATAACTGGCATTGAACCTTTATGGATTTAACATTCCTTTCAGCCTTTGGCCAAACCCCAAATGAAGCATGGTGTACTGCTTTTCCCCACCACCTACTACAGAGTAAGGGGCAGCGGAAGGCTACTCCCAAGGAAACAGTGGCTTTCATTTCCCTGACAAGTGCAATGCCCTACAGCCTTTCCTCCACCAAATGGATGTTGCTGATACCTCTGCATAATCACAGTGCTGTTCCTGTATGCAGGTATCACAGCTATCAAGCTGGAACTACCACAATTTCCCATGCATAATTCTTACTGCTTTTCAAAAACAGAAGAGGGTATGTGGACAGAAATTACATTACATCAGGGCATTTTAGGTAGATGAACATGCTTTTTTTTCTTCATTAATTATGCTTACTAATTTATACCCACAATATAATTGTGTGCAGTCAGCAAAAAGAGGATACCAGCTAAAACCAACAGCTAAATTCTTATTGTGGTAAACAGGAAAATTATACATTCAATAAAATAGCTAGTCTTTAATATCTTGTTAGAAAAATTTCTCAAGTGTTCAAAGAAATGGAATGTACAGGAGAAATTTGTTAGTTAGTTCCACCAAATCTGAAAACTTACCATTTTATCTAGGTGCTCAATGGATCTATAAATTTCTCCTTGGGATTCATCATAGTAACTGTAACGGAACCTCTGACCTTGAAACAAAAATCACGTATAAAATAAAAAAGGGAAAAATTGTAGCTAAACCACTCCCTAATACCTACTAAATATTTGAAAGTATAATACTTATAAAGTAGTAATCTTCATTTATTTTATACTTTTTAGCTCCACTGAGGAAATTCTAGGGCAATCATAAAGTAGCAGCCCAGAAGTAAAGTAAAAAAAATACATGATGGGTGGCTATATTCCTAAAGAGAAATCTACTATGCAGAACTGACACTGAAGTATCACTCACTATTGCCTCTTATTGCCTTAGAATCTAATTCTGTAAATTAAGAAGTAAAGCAACATTTCATTTTGCTATCCCTCTTGACAAAGTCAGCCATGGAGTCAGGCTACTTCTGCTTGCACAACAACACCCACAGTAAATGAAGGTTAAAAGAAAAAATTCATGATAATTCAATGAGCAGTTCTAGATGGGTCATTAGCCACAACAGGACCAGGTCATTCTTATACACACCTTCCACCTACTCCACTTCAAAGATGAGTGAAACATGCACTTAATTAAGCTGAGCAAAGATGATAATGGAAAAAAAGGAAGAAGGTCTGTTGTGTCACATATCTTTCTGAAGCAGTCCCTTTTCCAGCTACTATTACACTTCAAAGAAAAATAAAATTATAAAGCAGGGCAGAAGTCAAGGCTTCTGGAGTCTTTGTAGCTCTGTCACCAAGATGAACTGGGGGAGCACTGGTGAATTGGAATTAATAATCCATCTGCTATCTTACCCAGCAGTAAAACATACAAAACTTATTTCTGTCAGAGCAATGTGGCCATGCCCAGTGAATTTTTGGCTAATTAATTTTGAAAGTTCTTTTGAGGTGCTTAAAAGAAGAGTAAAAGAGCAAGCAACTTCAGACAATTATTTAATTGGAACAGTAAAGAGATGTATAAAAATCACCACTTATTTCCTCCACTACACTGAAAACACATTACCACATTAATATTTTTACCTATTATTCCAGATTTTAAAGACTTATTTAACTTTATGAAGGCATTTAAGTTGCAAAAATGAATTTACCAGAAGGTAAAATGTTCAATGTTTAATAAAATACATTATTTGAAAATAGCTACAAAATATTCAATATACTCTTATAATGAGATATGGAACTTACCCCAATGGCAAAAGTCAGAAGAAACCACAAAGAGATTACTAGGATCAGCTAGGTATTTACTGAAGAGTTTTCCAAATTCCTGCTCTTTTGACTCACTCAGTGCTCCGACCAACACAGGAATAATAGTAAACTCATCCTTATGGCTTACAAGCAAAAGAAAAAAGGTTGTAATTCAAGTAACATCTGAAGATTTTTCAGGGCCTGCTAACTGAAACTGCAGAATGGTTTAAAAGGTTGCTATTAAAAGATAGCAATTTGGTAAGGTCATACTAGGTTGTTGTTTTAGAACCTCAAACTACTTCAATTTCAGAAAACATACACCCCCAAAACCAGTATTTCTCTCTGCTGCAAAGTAAAAATACCAGACAAACAAAAAGAAAAGACATAGCGAAATCAGCAATGAAGTAAGAATTAAATTTTCCCTGTGCAGATGCTGCATGTTAGGTAATTCTCCAAAGTAAATGAAACTTATATGAAAATGCTCAACACAGTATCCAGGTATATATACTGATACTCTAGGTAAAATTCAAAACAGAATGGAAATTCAAACAAAAAAAAAAAAGGGGGATGGGGCACTTCTTAGGGAAGAAACCCCAACACAGATTGAAAATTTTTGTTTAAAGTCAGTATCTGAAACAGCAGCTATAAACACACCCCTGATTTCAAAATTAGTATTAAGGCTCCAAACAAACTTAAAATCCCATATCTATTTGAACTTCTTTCAGAGATGCCTTGAAAAGTGGGGGGAAAAATTAGCTATTGAAAAAAGTTCATGAAAGCATATCTAATATTAATTCCATTAAGTAAACCTGTTTATAAGAGGTGTTATAACTTCATTATTTAAGCATTTGCTTTGCTCATGGTTTCAATTACAGAATTACAGCAACTTATCCTAGTCTTTGACCCTCTCCTCACCAAAATTTTTATCAGGGGACAGGGAAGTATGAGCATTATATACACCATAAGGTCTTCAATGCCATAAAATGTATTGTTATTTCCTACTGCATTTCACAGCAGCTCTAACACTTAATGCACAAAATGTTCATTCCTGCAGAAGTAATTAGCCCTAGTACCTTTCCATGGCTTTAGCAGTGTAAGGCAAATGCATTTCAATACTGTGTTCATCTTCGTCTGTCTGTAGGGACATGCGCTCAAACATTCCAGTCTTCCACAATTCTGCATAAACTGAAATGAATTAAAGATCAGGTTTTAGTACTTTTTTTGCTTATTTTTGAAAACTATTTCAAGTGCAAAAAGCAAGCTGCAGTGTACCTTCATCAGAACATACCCACTATAAAAAATTACTTGCCTCCAAGGGCTGTCATCATAAACCACTTGTTTCTAAATAAATTCAGAAATAAAATTATGTTCAAGGAATTAAAATATAAACATAATTGATTCAGTTTACAAAATGTGTTAGTATATTGAAAAAGATTTTGATATGATAGAAAATTTAATTCACAAATAAAACATTTGAAAACATACATGCACTTGCCCGGTCAATGAATTTTTATTTTCATAAACTGCCCATTAGATGTTAAAAAAACCAAAACTAATCAGATGAGCTACTGCTTGATTTGTTACTTAATTGAATTGTTGATTTGATATTTAACTGAATTTATTATTGACTGAATCGTGAAATGTAGAGAGAGCCACAACTGATTAAGTAATCCACATTTTTAAGTTATCTTTTCTACTCTCAAATGTACTTGAGAGTATACAGTGTCATCTCCACATTCTGAAAATTCTCCACTGGATGATGAATTTGATGTAGGGCTCTGCCTCCTTCTCAACTCCATAAAGGAGCTCTACAGAAAGCAAAACATTTACCTAATGAAATTCTGCAGGCACTATGTACAAAGCCTGAATTAGCTTGCTTAATCACAGTTACAATGAAACACAGCACAGCTGCCCTAATTCCCCCTTCTGAAAAAGGCACTGTATCACTTAGGTATACCTCAAAATACATAAAAGCCAAAATATCAAATTAATCTTCATTGCACTTATTCAAAAGACCGGCATTTCATGGACTAACAGCTTCTAAATTTGCAAGTTAGAAAGTCACATGCAATCTAAATAAAAGCAATTTTTTGTTTCTCTGTTATTCCTGTATCAGAAATCAAACTCAAATCAACTGAAGAACCTTTATTTCCTGCCAGAACACTTAACATGAGAATGGAAAAGATGTTCAGTGAGTTAATATTTGATGCAATACTTCTTTAGTTTTAAAACCCTGAAGCACACACTCAAAATTGAAAAGATAAGCAAAAATTTAGAATTCTTGCCAGAAGGAAGAGAAACACTATCATTATGATGTGACCATGTCTGAAACATCCAGGCTCATTCAAAAGTTCATTTTTGTTGCACTAAAACCAGATTTGCACTCGTATGCCACTTAGAGCAAGGAAGTGCCCAACAAGAAGGAAGTCCTCAGCACTGCAGTACCACAGTCCATACCCAAGCCTCAGAGAAGTCCAAGCTCTGTAATGCACTTACTCTTTTGGTCAATTCGAAGGTCATACAGAGGTGTTCTGTAAATGTCCACACTGGAAAGTGCACATCGGGAGAGGGGCACGTGATGGGAAGGCCCAAGAATGAAAATTTTTCGGCTGCAAGAATTAACAAAGAAGGCCACAATTTAGACAACTGCAATTGTAGAGCAGCTCAGCTTACAGGAACAAGTTTAATAAAAGCATACAAAGTAGTACTTTCTCATGGCTACAACAGTTTTACTCTGTTGTCAGTAAGACCCCACATCAATCCATGGCCCAACCTTGCTTGGTATGTCAGGCATTATCATGAGATCAGTTCAATTATCATTTACCCTTAAATCTCTTAAGCAGATTATATATCAGAGGGCACTCATCAGCTAGAAATTTGTTGGACTTCATTCAATTGGAGGCTGAATGATGTGTTACAGCCACTTAGAATGGATTTTTGAACTCTCTCCTTGAATCAACACAACCTTCAGCTACTCGCCACCTTCAACAAATACAGGATCAAGCAACAATTATGAGTTTATCATCTATTCAGAGTTTTTCACTTATTTACTTGATTTGCCTTGCTTCAGTTTCACTAAATTAAACTTTAAGTCCTTCTCATTTCTCATATGCTGGGTTTATGTTCTTACATGTTATGTTTTTTTGCTGTTGCATCAACAACAGAGACTTGGACCAGAACATTCATAGCCTTAGCTGATACTGCAACCTTTTACATGCCATCATGACATCATTATTTCATCAGGTCCTCAGTTCCTGGCTATTGATTAGATAGAAAGGGTTTCCTGCCACCAGACTTAAATGAAAAAGGAAAACAAATATAGGCAATTCAGCTTTTCATATTCAGGATTACATAGTCTTGTTTTTGGCACTGAATTAAAGGGGTGGGGACATGTAAAGTTCTGAGGGTTTGGTTTTTTTTAATCCCTTACACAGGGAGTACTATAACAAGATATACTAAAACACAAACTTCCTGCAAAGCTAATAAAAACCAAATATTCAAATATGTAATTTAGCAGTTTAGTTCAAAGATGAAGTCTAAATATCCCATGCAGTAAAAAACAAATGATCCAGCAAGTTCAACCAACTCCTTATCAGGGAACAGCTTGTTCCAGAAATTTTAGAGGAGCTAGTTATCTGTCATACCATGAGTTATTTTCACATGGTTTGCAATAGCTTAGAAAGAACTAAAACCATTGTCTTTGAAGAGTATTACAGCATGTTATTTTATGAACAATCGGTAAGCCTAGGCAGTTTTTATTTAGTATTAAAAAAATACAAACTTTGAGTAAATACTGGAGACATTTTAAATTTTGTCATTTAAAAAAAATTTGTCAACATTTTATAAAAAAATAAACTGGATTCAAATTTTCAGAGGCAGACACAGACTGCAACAGTATGCAAGCAAAATTTTGTTTTTTTTTTTCCTTTTAAAAATAAACTGGATTCAAATTTTCAGAGGCAGACACAGACTGCAACAGTATGCTGGTTGTTTTTTTTTTTACTTTTTCTTTTTTTAAACTTCTTAGAAACAGAAGTCCATTTCAGATTATTGGCACAATTAACTTTCATAAACACACTGGTCACTTCCTCCATAGCAGAAAAGAATCCTGGCAGTATTCAGCCCATAATCCTGCACTAAAAAACCAATGCAGAATTATGGTGATGTATTTTAATCGACTTAAACAAAACCTCCCAACAAAAACAACAACAACAAAAAACCAAAACAAAAGCCAAAAAACCAACAAAACCGGTTTGGGCTTTTATAAAAGCAGTGGAACATCAGTAATAAACTGAGAAGTCTTTAATCCCTTTGTAAATAGTTAACAATTATTTTAACAATATTCCTTTTTTTTCCCTTTGTAACATCCAATTTGAACATTTATGATGTCAAAACAGAAGTGATGCATAGAAGGCTAAAAAGAATACAAAATTAAATGTGAGTACTTCAAGATGTAAGATTGTAACAAGAACATTCCACTTATCAGAGAATTGTAACCTCAGGGTCTTAGGCTTTGCAGAGAAAGCTGTAATACTCACGTGATATTGGGATCCACTTGTTTGTAAGCGTGGGCTGCACAAGATCCACAGTAGGTATATCCTGCATGGCTGCAAACCAAAGTACACAAAATTATAGGATTTACATATTGCTTAACATCTTTAATATGTTGATATTCAGTGTTAATCTCTCAGGATTTTTTTTTGTCCCAAGTGAACTAGAAATTGTAAGAGTGATCCAAAACTTCTGAAAGAGCAGGAAAGTGCTGCTGCAGTACTGATCACACAAGACATGTATTTGTTGAAGAACTGGTAGTGACCATTTAAAAAACTATCAGTGACCACTGAACAGTCAGGAAACCCCCAGATGAAAGGACCTTCCCTTACCTGTAAAGGATAAATGCAGACTGCACAACTGCCTGTTATCAGAAGCTCATGATAACGCTAACAGTGCAGCCAGTGAACAAGGGAGCAGCAAACTGGCAAACTACTGGACAAAGCTCTAACCACACTCCAGTAAGTGAATATAATGGCAGTAGAGGGGTCTTGGCAAAGAGAGAACTACATGTCACAGCAGATAAAGAGAATAAAAATGCTCTGTCATTGAAGAATAACTTAGCAACAGAATGAACAAGCACATGGAAAAGAGAGGAGGGCAGCATGCTATCTTTTACTGCAGGGAATAAGCTACATGCTTCACCATTTCCTATCAGTCTGTCATGGTCCTTCCCGAACCTCTGTTCCTCTGTGTGGTCCAAAACATTTTCTAATTATTTTGACTAGTTGCTTCAAATATTGCCTTCAAATCTGAAGAACTATTCTCTTCAAGCCCATGAAAATGAGTGAAAATTCACATTACACTGCTAAAAGCATTTATTTCATGGAACATTCATTCCTAGAGTCCCAGGTCAAGTGGCAGAAAATGGCTCCCGGTCACTCAGCAGTACGCCCCCAGCACAGATTTACACAATGACACCGAGAATGACGCATGCTGCAAGCCCTGAGGTATACAGGATGCTTGAAGATACAAGTTCCCATTGACAGCACTGAAGGATTTTACATGTGTTTTATGTATGCATGCTCAGATACATTTATATTCATTCACAGATACCTAGAGCAAGTTACCTTCAAAATGACCCTGGGATTTTACTTCATCATTTGCCCCACTCATTCCAAAGAGCTCAGAAAGGTACTAACATACATGGTAAGGGGAGAAACAGGAGACCCAGACCTCACAAATGGGCAAGGTACGTTATTAGACAATGGCAAAAGAGTGTGCTGAAATGTTCCCTCTGCTACAGGCTCCTTCAATCTTCTACAAAAACATTAAGCATATCCCATTTCACAGGTGGTAACAAAAGGGCACAATTAACAAAAAAGGTGATGAGATCAAAGGAAGATCTCCATCAATTCTGGAAAAAGAGCCAAACTACATAATCTGCAGCTCAAAGGTTTTGTGACATTCCTGTAAGAAAGACTAAGGCAGATGTGGGACAATTTCTTCTGCACACTCAATACTATTATGCAATACTTCAAACATTATGACAATGCTATGTTAGCACAGGACAAGCATCACATTTAAAATGCTTTTTCCAGTGTTTCCTTCCAACTCAATTACTTGGAATGACCAACATACTTTTGTCATTACATGTCTCAGCTATCTTCAAGAAATTGAATTCTCCCTAAATAGTTCAGATGATCCTTATTTTACCTGTGGACAAATAGCTCAAATTAAAAAATAACAAAGGTAAAAATTTTTGGATAGTTGAATAGTGTTTAATTGCCTTTAAGCTTTGCTAACTTTTATTTAGGGTCTGTGAGGGATGCACCAGTTTTGCTCATTTTGTTTTGGGGTTGGTTTTTTTTTTTTCTATTATTGGAGGGGATTTGTTTTTCTCATTAATATTACTCTTACCCATCTTACTGGGTCACAAACAAATATTATGTGTACAGTCCAAGCAAGCTAATCATACATCCAAATGTGCACACATTTCTGCCATTCTATGCTATATCCAAAATACTTCTTTAGAAACCAGACAATACTTCTTTCAGCTAAATACTAGCTTTAACCAGTTTTCAAAATCACCAGAAAAAGAAAGAGCATTTAAACAAGTACTAGATATACTGAACTTCTGTTTCAGACTTACGGTGCAATAATGGCTCTTGCAGGTCTTTTTGTGGACTGTACTTGAGAAAGCCAACCTTCTAGCTGTGCATTCAGCTGGGGTCCTGTGAAGAGACATGGAAATATTGAAGCCATAAAAGAACATAATACATCTCAAAAATTTACAAATAAAGCTTGAAAGTACAGCAGATTTAAAAGTCATCTTAAACATTCAAAGCTGGGTTTAAATCTAAAATCAAACAAACAAACAGAAAAAAAACATTCCCCCAAAATACCCACTGCAACAACAAAAAGAAACCCCGACTGTAATGCTGAAGGTTACCATAGGAAAGTTTCAACTTCTTGGTCTGGAAAGTTCATTTACTGCACATTTAAACACACATTTATTGTTTCCTGCTCTGTGAGGACTAATGAACACACTACCATTTGAAAGAATGGCAGCTGATTTCAAAAAAATCGCTGACAGATGATTGTTTCCTCTCATAAATGAATTTGCAGAATTCAGAAGTAAAAAGTTATTATCTTGGTCAAGAGAGCCCAATATGAGAAGATGACAGAATACAAAGGCCTGACACTTGCATGATAGCCAATGACTATGGTAACAAATCCTTTATTAAGCAAGTACAAGAGCATAACACAAAACATTGTAACCTGCAAAATGTGCAAATGCACAGGAAAAAGCTAAATGTGAGAAGACATCATGCTTATGCTAACACCTTAACAACTTCTGGTCATTCAACATATATTACAAGTACATGATCACCTAGTCAACATCAACTTTGATAGTTTTAAAAAAATTATATTTTGGATTGGCCAATTAAGTTCTGTACCTCAACAAGTAGCAAATATTCTTAATTCAATCACCTGACAGATGATAAAAAAGCCTTCTAGAAATGCAACATTAAAAACCCAAACAAACCACATTTTGATTATTTCCCATCACAAGAAAACTTGCTGATGTTAATCTATCCTTCAGGAAGCAATTCTGGCAAATACAGTACAACATTCTTTCTTATTAAAGAAGACTAAATAAACCTTCAAGAAAAACTCATTCAGCTGCTAAATAACATAGCATTAACAAATAAAATGGATGCACTTTTTTCAGTTGATACTATGCTTTTGACAGAACTCCACACTAGCAGAGTTTATCTGTAAAGTATGGTGCAGCAAGCTGCTTTTCTTCTTCCATGCACGTTGTAGATCTTTGTATCTTCCCCATGCAGCTGTTGAACTACCAGCTGCCAGTGGAAGTCAAAACCAAATTAAACTACCTGAAGCCATTTCACAGACACATTCCAAACAGCCCTGACAAGGGATGACAGCTCTCCAAAAGGCTGACAAGAACCACAGAGAACGACACCTTTTCTCAGGTGTCAACTTTTGCAGAATCCAATCAGTCCCTGGCCAGGGATAGTCAAAAAACTTTCCCTAGAAAATGCAGACATGAAGGGTAGAGGTGTTGAGGCCATTAGTTTTTATACAGAACCTAAATCCATGTCTCCTTGAAAAAGACCAATTCTGTAGGTGTGAAGAGCCCTACCTTCTTACATGAAGGAAGAGAACAAGTGCAGCACCATTTTCCTAAATCTTCTATTACACCTTGAAAGCCTTAGTTACGTCTGCAGCTCTAACAAGGTGAAAGAGTGACAGATTAGCTGCCGTTGCTCACGTAAAACAGTGACTTTGTGAAATGATGAAATTGTTATAAAAATTCCACCACATACCAATTTTGTTCTGCTGCTTCTGTTGTTTGGGGAAATTACAAGCAGCTGACGTGCAGTAGAGATAAGCATAATGACATCTTACAAAATGGAGGCTATTGGGGAAGCTAAGTAAAAATAAATAGGTCTCTATTTTCACCCTCCTTCTAAGATAACAGGAGACTAACAAAACAGTACCCTTTTACAGTATTACCACTTTTATTTCTTATATACTTCAGTGAAGAAACAAATCACCTAAAAATGTTTTTACTTCCTAATTCTCCCAAAATATGTAGAAAGATAAAATACTCTTTGAATTAAGCTCTTTAGGAGGACACTTTTTTCCCCCCAACACTGACTACCCAGACTTAAACATTACTTTGCCCCACCTGACCTGTTCTCCTCAAAGAAGAGGATTCATAGGCAACACAACCGCAAAAGGGACAGAATTTGTTAAGCCAAGAGCAACTCTTCCCCTGCAAGGCACTGTGCTTAGCCCTCCTCCATCCCTTCTTTAGCAAGGCTTTTTCACTAAGGATGTGGTGAAGGTGATTTGCCCTTGGTTGAGATTAAACGTCAGAACATCTGGTAATATCCTAAAATTTCATGATTGGTCAAGTCTGACTAAAATTTCTGATCTTACAGTGTGGTAGAGGAGTAAGATGCCCAGGTTTTCTTAGTCTGCTGCTACAAACACACACTCTAACAAAATAACATTTTCTTCCTAGAGGCAGTAAAATAACAGATCTGTATGACCTGAGGGATGAAATTTTGGCAGTGTTTACTTAAGGACCAAGTAACACATTTGCTCTCAGATTTTTTTTTTTAATGTCAAGTATAAGGTGCCTGTTTAAATAATTAATTTTGACCTAATGTAAACTTTCATTTCAACTTATACTTATCTGCACCATTTTAATAAAATATGCAATGAAATTTCTCTCTCCAGAGAGCTAACAGAAAGAGAATGGAGAGTACAACATATCCATGACCTTTCAGCTAAAGAAAAGAAAAAAAAAAGGGGGGGAAAAAATCAAACAGCACCCACATGAACTCACAAAAGTATAGCCTACCTGCAGCTTCCTATGCTCACAAATACTTTAAGGGGGATACTCTAGAACTGTAATTTTCTTGTTAACAAATTAGCACCAACTTTTTCTTGAACTGTTCAGAGAAGTTTTTCTCCCAACTTCTCAAACATGAGGATTCCTAAAGCTAAAGTCAAAACACTTGAATTGCTTATAAAAATATAAATAAACCCACACTACCACAGTAGCTGTGCTCTGCCATATGGAATTGTATTATAGCACATGAGAAACTTCCTCATAAAGAATTAAGTTTTGTTCATATTTAAATGAAGCTTAACTGGAAAAACAGTCATCAAGACAATCCAGTGAAAATGCATCTCCTTAGCTGACCAGCACAGCCAGTGAACAGCACTGCCACCCATGTATCCCCTTGCTGTTGTGGTTGGAAGTAAAATAGGTCCTGGCTCCTTGAACCTCAGGTGGAAAGCTCATCTTGAAAAGCTGGCAGGATGAGAGCAACAGGGATTTTAAGGCTAACCCAGACAGAAGGGCAGAAAACCTTACGGATGCAAGTTCTGGATGCAACAATCAGTATACTTCAGCATTAACATTGTAAGATCAGACCTTTCATTGATCAAAAGAAGGTTAAGCAGCAAAATATGAGCTTCACTGAAGTATGAAACATTAGGATCTGCATTTCAATCCTGTGAAGTCAGGTATAAACATAGGTGTGTAACTAAAGATTTCTGACATTATCTGTGGATATTTCACATCCTGTTTTGTTTTGAAAACCAGTAGAAGTTATGCCAAGGTTTAAAATAATTGCAAGCACAGACCAAATCTCCATTAGGCAAATTTAGGGAAACAGGCAGCATTTATTCAATTATCTTGCCTAAAAGGACAGCTTGTTTTAACAATAAACATTATCCCATCACAAAGCTCTAGAGTAAGTAAGAAAGAATCCTTCCACATTACTCGCGTGCCATTGTCACCCAGGGAATAATAACACAAAGACATCTGGTAGTGACTCAGATAAGTTCATCACCCCAATTTACAGCTGTCGTGGTCCAGACACTGTAGGTTAAGCCAAACCAGCACATTCTTTCCACAGCAAACCTCACCTTGTCGGTGAGGCTGAAGTGCTTATATGGCAAGTGTCAACACAATGTAATTGCATTTTGCTCCTTTTCCTGCTGCAAACATTACACATACAAAACATACTTCTTCAGACTGGTAGGGAAGACTCAGTGTTTGTTCTGAATCCTCGGTCTCAGTGAATACTTTTTTTACTGGAAGAGAATAAACCTCAATCAAAATTTAGATCAGTGCCAGGGAAAACTGCTCAGGTCCCCCTTGGCTGCAGGTGCACAGCACTTGCAGCAAGGCAAGAAACGCTGGAGCACAGTGACAGTAACACTGCAGCCCCTAGCCTTGACAGCTTTTACCTGTCCAAGAAGGTCTCCTACCTATAGGAGCCACCACCCTCCTTTGACTCTTCCATATTTAACTATCTTTTCCCATTGATGAGAAAAGTCTACACCTTAAAAATGCTTCTAATAAATATTACAACATGTGTGGTAAGAAGTGAGTAAGGTTTTACTCCTGTAGAGTGTTAGAAAAATCAAAGTAATAGTGAAACCCTGGGGGCTGGCATACAATTAGGTTAGTAACTGGAACTAAGGGAATTCCTTTCTTCACAATTCTGAAGGTGAATCTGAAACATGAATTGTTAGGCAAACTGAAATCTGAAATGTGACAGAGGACTAACAGATAAAATTGCATAGAGTGTAAAGATTTTTCAAAAAACACAGACCACCCTTAAAAAAACAAACAAACAAACCTGTTTCTCAATGCAACAAAAGCCATATCCTTGAATAAAGAATAAGTTTTAGCTTATGCAAAGACTGGGATTTGTCAGGAATAGAAGGTGACATCCAACAACTCATGTTAATGGGCACATTCTCCACTGCTAGCATATACTCTCCTCCAATATTGATAAAATGGCAAAATCAGACTATAGGCAACGCAGAAATTTACCAATGCAAACAAGAACCTGGGGGAAAATTAAGACCCAAATTAGAGATTACACTGAGGCCACATTAATTCCTATTTATATACATTGTAAGAGGGAACTAAAACTGCAAGTAGTGCTTGAATAGGGGAAAATAAAACTGAAGCCACAACAGAAACACTGAAACAGATATCAAAATCTGCTTTGGTGGCAGTTCTTATTTGCATGCCCCAGTTCTCCAGTACTCAACTAGTTACTGATTTTCCTTTACTGAAAGTTGGCAGGAATTAAAAAAAAAATCAAATTATAACACCACTCATTAAGAATATCAATCAATATGTACCTACCTAGCTTCATAAAAAATCTTAGTATCCAGGTCATTCAGAGATCCAAACAAATGGACATTCTGTTCCATACCTCTGAGAATGATTTTGGCTCTAACTCACACTAAATGTAAATGAGATTTGTGGAAGTGTGCACTAAGTGATACTTGCAGGCCTATTTTAATGATACCAGAACTATACCAAATATAAAACTCTTTTTCAATTCCAACTGTACAGTGAAAGATGAATCTACATTCTTTTCTTGAAGTATGTTGATTTTGACAGTATTTAAGTGATTCAGCTAGAAATAATAGCCTAGAAATTGTATTTCAAATTATTCCAGTACGCTTTTTCAGTATACAATGCTAAATAATACAGTCTGCATATTAATGTTGTGTTCCATGTTTAATTCATAAAAGAGTCAGTAATGACACATCCAGTTTCCCCCTAAAAAGCCTAAAAAAAGATGAACGACCAAAGGGAGAGAGATATTACATTTGGTATTTAACATTGCAAAGCAAATACTTAATGAATTCGTAAGACACTATGATTAGTTGTTCACAGATTGCAAGGTAAGAGCTTAAGTTAACAGCTGTATTTG
This sequence comes from Emberiza elegans, assembly GCA_024865655.1. NCBI lineage: Eukaryota > Metazoa > Chordata > Aves > Passeriformes > Fringillidae > Emberiza > Emberiza elegans. Next base: position 16,298,013 of record JALJVW010002597.1, on the reverse strand, counting down.
TAATGCTTCAGCTAATGTCACAACATTAAGATTTCATGATCAGTACATTAATTATCCTGCTACTGCAGAAAGCTCCCTTCATGACAAGAGATCATAGAATTATTCAAGCTGGAAAAGACCTTTAAGATCATAGAGTCCAACTTAGCGTAAGCCTAACACTGTCAAGTCCACCACCAAACCATATCTCATTTCAGGGACCCCCCCACACGCTTTTTCCATGTTTGCCTGGATCCATTTGTCTATGACCATCTACAAACAACATGATGATTCACTACTTCTGCATTACATTTATGAACGAACTGTGATGAGTTATTCCAATTTTGGGGAGTATGCCAGGGTTCTCGGCATGCCACAGTAAACCACTTTTATAGACTCTTCTACGGCATAGAGAACATCTTTCTCAAGCCCTCGTCTGCATTCCTAGTCTGAACCTCACAGAGTCACATGTGATTCCCTTCTGACCCTTCAGCTGCTGCAGAGACCCATATCCAGCACACTACAGAGAAGAGATTTTGCCCTAAATTAAGGTGGGATGCAGCCACTCGGGGTCAGTGAACCCAGCAGCAGCATCTGTGGGCAGCAGAAACTGTGGGCAGCAGGCCTGGGGAATGGATTACACACATGCAGCAACACCAAGCAAAGCAGGAACAGCTGTAACTGATGTACACACTTTCTCTAATGCTGATGAGAAGTTCCAGCTCCTGCCAACAAGCATACAAATGCTGGGATTACAGCACTGCTTGTTAAAATCAAGAGTCATTCTCACATCACTCCTCAGGGCCCCCAAGCCCAAGAAGGCACAAATGAGAACAGTTATCCTATCTCAGAATCACACTGCTATTGCACCTTGAAGCTGCCTGCCTACCTCACAGAGTAAGTGGGTTTTGACATCAGAAAAAACACTGTTTGGTACAAAGGCAGCAAAAAAGCATTAATGCTGATCTTACTGGGGATTACAGAGGAATAGAAGGGGTTGCAAATGTGTGAAAATAGTGGCCAACTTTGAAGGAAATGCAACTTATAAACTGATAATTCATGGCACACAATTGCCTTTTCCTTTATTTTCTGATCTGCTGAAGTTCTTCAAAGCATTATACTTTTCTGCTGATCTACACACCATCATGCAGACTTCTGCCCAAAAGACAAGGTTGAAACATTGCTGGCAGTACGACAGCCAGTTATTAGAGAGTTCTGGCATTTCTTGTCCAAACAAGTTAGAAGCTTAATCCTTACAAACGGTAGCAACAAGATGTCAGTGCCTACCTCCTTTGGGGCTCTTTTGCTGACAAGCTAGGGCAGCAGGAACACAAGTGCACCATTAAGCTTAAAGTCTCCTCAAATATTTACTGGCCATTTACTTGGCTCATCATAAAAATATTCAAGACAATGAGTGCAATGGTGTTTCAAGTCGACACAGCAATTACTCTGCCAACTCACATTTGCATTAATAAGCCTATGGAAATTAAGGTTCTCCTAGTTCAAACAAGTTGGCACAGGCTAACAGCACACCTCTGCCCACTATGGTTTGGTCAGGGAAAGCAGAGAAATAAGCCCTAACTAATACAACAAACTTGTTTTGCAGGACAAGTTTCACATCATGGAATATTGTTATTCACACACACTCTCAATTTGATTTTTACTCCTGTGACCTGGAAGGGCCTACTAAAACCCTTCCTGTTTTGCTGTATCACCATGTCACAGACTGGGGAAAAGCTGAAACAAGAACTCTTATCACACACATTAATAAGGAGCAGCACAGTATTCAGTTAGCACTTCCAGGGGCCAGACAAGGGAGACAAGCTGTGAGCCCATAAGCCATGTTCAGCACCATAATGTGATATCCCCCTTGTCATGCAATGCTACAGAGGAAATAAAAAGACGCACATAGCTAATGTTTATTTTCATTTCACAAGCATATGGATTGATTTCCCACAGCAATAACTGCCCAGCACCTACTGAATCTACTCACATTGAAGAATAAACACCCCTGTCCTGCACACAGTCCATGCTCAGGATAGCATGTCATTTCCATTGCATCTCTTTTGTATCTAGGAATGTGTCTGCCTGCATTCAAAGCCACTGAAAATTATGCCATTTTTGTTTCAAGTTGTCCTTAATCTTCCTCTTCCACCTGCTGGTTAAAAATCAATTTCTCAAGATGTCTGGATACTAGGTTGTTGAATTAACACAGCAGGACTGGGACTTCCTTCCAAAAATAAATGTGAGCGTACTATTTTTCACCACACAAGAGTGATATTTTCTTTTTAAACTATCTACATGACAGCAGTGCTATGTGATATTTTTATTTACATTGTATGCTTTTATCTAAATTTTGCAAATGTTTTCAGTGGCCAGCATACACCAAGCTGCTAGTCCACAAAAGCAATGGCATGTCATACACCATCATTGTTTTTTAAAAGCAGACATGCAGGTCAAGCTCAGCAAGTAAAGAACAAGGTTGTTTACACCAGTGACCTACTGTCAGCAACAGGCACAGCACAGTTTCAGTCTGGAAGCTCAGTTGTAAAGCTTTCCATGCTCAGTGGTGCTGCTAAGTAGGAGGAGGAACAACTGACCAGACTTGACTGTTCTGTCTGCTGCCAATCAAATGCTCCAGAGGTATAAACCTCAAGTGCATTAAGATCCTGCATTGACTGATGTGGAATGAACATTACCTTTCCACTAGAATTCTTGGTGTGGGGAAAGAGACAACCATTTTGGTTTGAACTGTCATACTGAATTCACCTACACAACAGCACACAATGAAGAACATATGGGAAGTGAAATCCTACAGCAACATGGTGAAGTTCATCTTCCACTTCTTGCCCCCTTCTCAGCTCTACTGAGTAGGAAGCAGTGAGCTTTCTCCCTGGGACCTAACTTTCCCTCTAATACAAAGTTGTTTACTAAGATGAAACATTCTAACATGGGAACATATCTGGATGTGCATAATTGCCCAGCCAGTCCCACCTGCTCTACAGCATTCATTAGCATCATACAAGTAGGTGGTGTATTCATACTAGAATGGAGTGCATGTTTATACTGTCCAAGGCAGAACCTGAGCAGTGCCCATCCCATGGCTGGAGAAAATGATGAAGCAATGGTCTACTTTCAGCTGAAGCAACTGCTGCCCCGTGGAAATGAGCAGCTCTAAAGACAAGAAGTGGAATTTCTTCCAAACCCTCTTACACATGTGGCATTGACCATCCATGAAGAGTAGCAGCTCCCTCTTGGTTGTGGCTTTACTTGTGATATTGCTGCCACTCCTGGAGTGCAGGAGACAGCTAAGCCAGTTTAAGAATATCCTTTGACCACCACCAAAAAGAAAAGAAAAATGGACTGCATTCTGTATCCGTTCTTTGTCTTCCCCCTCAGCTGGCTTTGGTCCTTCTTTCCCAGAGCTGACTTCAACAGCCAGATTTTAGAGACTTGGGTTTTTTAAAATTGCAATGGGTGCTTCACTTCTGCAGTAAACTCCCTCCCAAGCACAGGATGCCATGCATCATCCTGGATGGTGTGTTGACATTTTAGCCCTAGGTACCAGGCACTTCAGGATAAACTACCACTTAAAAACCTTATCCTCACTCAACCCTTTTAAAAATGCTTTCAGATGTAAAGATTTTGAACATATCTGTACAAAAAAAGTCACATTTCTCATTACCCTTTCAGATGGATCATCTTAACTGCACAGCAGGATAAGGGGCAGGGCATCCACTCACTGTGTGTAGTCAAACTCAGCTCTATAGAAGGAGAGCAGTTTGGAGGAAAGGGGAAGCTCAAACGCTAACCAGGTTATATGTAACACAGCAAATCGCTTCTGGGCCGAGACAGGAGCACCAAGAACAGAGGAGGGAGGAGGACTTGAAAAGACAATCCCCAGAGATCCATGGGAACACACTGAAGAACTAACACAATTCAAACTAATCCCTGCCTCAGCTCCAGCCTTGAAGCTATGCAGGCTTAAAACACATGGTAAATTCCACTTTCTTCAAGTAGTACAATTGAGGAGACTACGTTATAAGTTTGAGGTAGCAGCTGACATGTGAGTCTGGCCTGAAATACAGGAAGATTTTAAGTTAAATCTACAATGAACACATAGCCTCTTGATCCCCATTTATTTTCCCTCCAGTTTTGATGGACCTTCCTAAATGGCAGACAAAATTATTTATTATTTATTGCTTTCAATAAATAATAGGTAGTCCTTGTCTTGCTGAACAGGCACAATTCCTGCTTTCACATACCCAGGGCAAACAGCAGAAGAGAGTTCTATAGCAAGACACATAATACTCCTTGCTCATTTAAGGAAAAACATTTCCAAAATCCCCAGATTATGCAACATCAACCACTTACCCCCACCATACACACAATTTAACTGTAACAATTTAACTTGTCACAAGCACAGCTGTCATAATTCATTATTACAACATGATTCAGTTTGGGTTTTTTTTTTTTTTTTTCATGCAGTGTGTCTGGGCAACCATCCCACATCTCCTCAATAAGCAACTGCCAGAGGGCTGCCCAAAAGCTATGGGAGTAACATGCTTTTGGATGTCCTACTACAAACAACTAGTACTGCCCAAACTAGTCACACACACTTACCACAGCGTAGTCCAACTAAATTATGCACTGAATTTTCACAGAGAAGAACACAGTCAAACACAGTATCCATGCCTCTTAAATTCTTTTAAAAAAATTAAAATTCTTATTTCCTAGTATCCAGTAATAACTTGACATGAAGTCCAATACCAAACAAACTACAAAATTTGTGTGTAAGGTTATGTAGCCATTCCATATCGCAGAACAGTTTTATGCCTTACTCATAAATGAAAACATAAATTGCAGGACCAAGGTGATTACCACAAAGCTCTGATGTTTTGATGTCTTTGCACATAGTTAAATCTATACCTTTGACACGATTTTGTATATTTTCTGTAAATGGAGTACTATCTACCTTTCTAGATCATTGGAAAAAATGTAGTCACAAGCTGCACAAAGATTTGAGGCCAGTTTTGTCATGGACACAAGAATTATGTTTAGAATATTAAGCTCAGAAGGAAAACAATCATCCTCTATTGTTGTCTCGAAAATGCCTAGCCAACCATTTGAAGCTCAGCTACTTATCACACAATCCACCTCTTCCTGCATTTCCTTCTTCTCCGTATTTTTTTTCTTCCCTTTCATTTTTGCCTCATACCTCGTTCATCAATTTATGGAGGAGAGGAAACCACATCTATTTTAGCCAAGAGAAGTGTATGACTTCTCACATCCAATTCTTCTTACATGTTAATTTAGGATCCTGAATGCAACGCTTCATTGTTTGGTTTGGTTTATTTTCAATTGTACCCCCCATCCCCCCGAACTGCTCATTACGACAGCCTCTTGTTCATCTAAGCTCGTTCACCTGCAGTTTTGTAATCATCTTTACTCCCGGGGCCAGTAAAAGAACATCCCTTACAAATCTTATTAACAGCTCTGAAAACACAAACGTGCATCCTTTTCACAAAAGCGGTTCTGCCCCAAAACCGAACAAAAACTTATCTCCAAACACATGTGCTATCAAGCCATTATTACGTGTTTCTGCCTCTTTTTTTGGCGTGGGCGAGGGGAGCGGTAGCTCGCCCTCCAATGCACCACGTTTCTCTTCTATTCTTCTGCAAGTGCCACATGTTTAAATGGACAGAGCCACTCTGCGCTATTGCTTGGTAACTTTTCACTCCTTCTAAAGAAAGCGCTGGGGAAGGAAAAATAGAAGGTTTCCTTGGACTACAAAAAGAGAAATAGATCTCTCTATTTACACATCCTGGACAAGAAGTAAAATAAAACTCCCTATTTTCACACCTTCCCCCCTGCCTTCTAACCCCAGACGGGCGGTATTTTCTCATGGAATTAACAAAACAAAACCAATAAACCCCAGGAGCAGCTGAAAATACTCTAATCCGCCCGTGTGCTCTGACGGAGGGCAGCACTCGGTGCGAAGCACAGCCCCGGGCAGGCTCCAGCCCCGCTGCTGTGACACACGGCGGAGCAGCGGCGAGGCGCGGCAGCCGGGCAGGCGGGCACACCAGGCGCACCCGGGGGCCCGATCCATCCCCGGCGACGGCCAAACGCCGGGTTCCGCCGAGCGGCGCCGCTGCAGGCACCGGGGCGGGAGGAGAGGGGCAGCGGCGGCCGGCAGGCGCGTTCGGGGGCTCGGCGGCAGCCCCTGCCCAGCCCTGCCCGCTCCCGCCGCGGCCGGGCCCGGCAGCCCCAACCCCCGCCCGCCATGTGCCGGCGGGGGCGGAGCCGCCGGCCCCTCCCCGCGCCCAGTACCGGCCCCGGCGGCCCCAAAGTGCTGATTCAGCCCCCGCCGCCCGCTCCCCGTTCCCGGCGGCGGTACCTGAGGCCGTGTACCAGCTGCCGGCGTGGCTGGCCTCCCGGCAGAGCACCCGGTTGGACATCTTGGAGCCGGAGCCGCCTATGGTGTTCGGGGGGGGCGCTGGGGGACGGGCCCGCCCGCGGCGGCGGCGGCGGCGGCGGCGCTGCTCCCCCTCCTCCTCCCCCGGCACGGCCCGGGCCCCGCGGGCGGAGGCGGCGCTGCCGGGGCGGCGCGGGCCGGGGGCGCGGGGCCGGGCGGGGTCGCGGGGGGGGGACGCGGGGATAGAGCTCGAAGCCGCCGCCGCCAACTCCGCGCCGGCGGGTGGGGGGGCACGGAGAGAAGGAGGCCGCGGCCGCAGCTGGGTTTGGCCCCACTCGGCTCCCGTGGACTAAGGACCGCGCGGGCGCCGCGCCCCCATTGGGCACCAAAGCAAAAGCCTCACGGTGATTGGCCGCTCGCCCTCCGCCGGCCCCGCCCACTCTTTTGACAAGTGTAGCACCGCCCCGCGGGGGAAGGGGTAGGGGGTGGGGCCAAGTGGGGGAGCCCGCCGCGGATAGGCCGGCGCGTTGCCGTGGTGATGGGTGCCGTACGCGCTGATTGGCCGGGCTGTGTCTCCGTGGTGGCGGGGCAGATTCCGGGCGCGGGTCAGGTGAGGGGAGCGGGGCGGGGGGGCCGGGAGACCCCCGAGGGCGGCCCGGTCCCCGCTGCCCCCTGCCGCTGCCCGCGCCCCGCACGGCCTCGGGGAGCAGCTGGGAGGCTGAGGGCTCCAGGGATGGAGCGCCGTTTCCAAAAGGCATCTTTGGGAACGTGGATTTGCTGCGCTGGGCCTCCATGTTTCCGAACTAGGAGCCTTCCCTACGCCTCCCTGCCCATGCCGTAACGCCCGCGGTAGCTTGGCACGGAACGAGGGCCGTGGGAGTGTAGCTGTGTGGAAGTCTCCGGTTCTTCTCAGCTTAATGCTTCCCCACCCCTTTAATTTTTATTTTTTTATTATCTGGTGAATGGACCGCTGCCATGGAGACATCAAGCGTGGCTCAAAATAACTAACGAGGCAGAACTGAAAAGGGGAGAAGGGCCGGTACAAAAGGGGGAAGGGAAAAAGCAATTTGAGCCGCTGACATGAGAGATGCAACCGGCCGAGAGGAAACCACATCAGAGAGATGAGGGGCTGCGGCCATTGAGGCCTTGAAGGCAGACTGGGCCTTTGTGAGGTGCAGCACGTGTGGGCCAGGCCAGCAAACACGCTCTCCTTCTCCCCCTTTGTCATCTCGTTCTTCGAAAAGTCCTCCAGGCAGCAATAAATGCGTGCAAAATACGGAGGTTTGAGGGATTTATTTGATTTTCTTTGCTTGGTTTTGATTTTTTTACAGTAAAACGAAGGGCGGGGGGGGGGAACAAAGGCATTATATCAGTGAGGATCCTCCTCTACACCCATGAGCCTGCCTTGCCAGTGCAGCTGAGGGGCAGTAAGGGCTGGGGTCTCCAATTAATAATATTTCTAATAGATAGCCATGAGGAAATGGGCCCCAATTATCCCAGCAAATGTCTAATGTTTTATGAAGCCTTCACTGCTCTACATATCCTTATAGTATTCTATTGTTGTTTTACAAACAGTGGCTTCAAAAAGGTTAATGCAGATTATAACTGCTGCCTAGACTGGAAGTACTCTGCGTGTTTTAACATAAAACTATACTGGTAGTTTTGATACCCATTTGTACCTCTCAAATTGTTTACACGAACTTCAGTAGTAAGACTAGTTTCTGGAGTGATCCTTAATAAACTAATCCTTCAATAAAGTTAACAAATGCAGAAGAGGATAAATTTCACTGCATGGAAAAAAATACATGTTGTGATTATATACTTTAAAAATGGGTCACATCAGGGTATATTGAAGTTCTTGATACACCATTGTCCCACAGTCCATCACCAACAGCTAGAAGAGGCTGCTAGGAGGAACATTTTATTATAAAACGTAATTTTGAATTATCTGGTATTATTTTCTATCACTTAGAGGAAAAGCTTTCATTTTCTTTAAGCATTTCCCTTTCAATTAAATTAAAATATAAGAACTTCTGAGTAGTAAACCAGATAGTTTAGTAAGTAAAAACATTTTATAAGTATTTTCTTCTGGGTGTACTACCTTTGTTCAGTAGTGGTTTTTTCCTCTTCAGCTTGCCTTTTAAAATTCCTTAAATATATTTCTTCTTGATGCTATTTAGGAGGCTGGATTCCTTTTCTCCTTATGCTTCTTTTTGAAGCTTCCTTCTCCCTTGCTTTCCTCATTGCCCTTTCTTTCCTTGTATGTAGTTTTACCTCTCCTAGTTTAGGATGAAGTTTTTACTGGGTGTAACATGAACACAGCATCCACATAGATGCAGAGGAACACTACAGCTCAGTGTTAGCAGGTCACAGAAAGCACAAGCTTTCTTTTTGCTAATCCTTAAACTGTGGTATGTGCCACAAGCACTGTGACACCCAGGTGATTCTCTGCGCTTCTCTGTTATCAATTGGCACTGTCAGTCCAGAGCCCATGGAAGCTGAAGAACGTCCTCCAGTTTTTGCTTGCTCCTGACAAATCTTGTCAGCCATAACACTACCAAAGGAACTTCTGCCAGTTCCACTGCTAAGGGTGACAGTAGGATATTAATTTGTACCCCATCATAAGTGGTCCTAATACCACTGAACCAACTGGCTTCCTGTTGGTTACTGTCCTCTCCTGATCATCAGCTCTTTGTGTAAGGGCTGGTGATGTGCTCCCTCAGCACCCCTGTAAGTGGAAGAGGCAGAAACACAAAAGCACTCAGCTCTTCAAGAAGTGTTTGGAAAACACTGTCAGGTACATGCTGTGAGTCTTGGGGTTTCCTGTGCAGGGCCAGGAGTTGGACTTGATCCTTGTGGGTCCCCTTCCACAGGGAAGTGTCCATCCCCTCAATGGCAGTGCTGGGCTTCCTGGTGCTCAGGACACAAAGTAGAGAAATGTTCTAGGCACAAACTGAGAAACTAGGCTGAGCTTTCAGTGGCATGATGTGAAGTATGGGTTTGGTTGAGAGATGCTTCTGCTTCATCTACAATTCTTCCAAGCACTGTTTGTATGGGGAAGCGTAACAGGAGCTCTTAACAGTTCTGAGCTGTAATTCCAGTCATTTTTCTCTGATACAATGCATGGACAATCCCCCAGGTTTGCACACCCTTAAAACAGAGAGCTCTGTTGCACATGTGTGTCTGTTGGCAGTTTCTTCCTTACCTGGAAGAAAAGTGAAGGCATTGGCAAGTGTCCTTAGCATGCAGGGTTTTCCTTCAGTAACACCCAGGTTTTCAGCTGGCCCAGCTTTCATGGTCTGTTGCTTTCTTGGTTTTTGCTCCCATTGTCCTCTTGCACATGGTTCTTTCCTATGTATGGTGTTTTTCACAATGCCCACTTCCTGTCCCCTCCCTTCTCAGGAAGCTGTTCACTGTTACTTTAGGTTTTCCTATTTACAAACTGTTGTTCTGCATCTGAGGAACCTGCTGTTTCTATCAGTCCTTCCTTCTGCTGTTAAAAGCAGACACCCCCGCCTCACCCCCAGCTTCACAGTCCTTACAAGGGAAATATCTCCACTTCTTGTGCAACATAAGAGCATCTGAGACAGTATCAGTGGGTAATTATCCATCTTGTAAATACTTCTCAACCACCCAGCAGTCTTTCATCAATTTAGGCTCCTCTTGGAAAACGGGTCTGTTCTACACAATTGCAAAGCAAACTTCTAGAAGAGAGCTAAAAGCACATTTGGAATAGGAATATGACACATTCCTAGTCAGTGCTACACTAGCACTGATGTAAACTGCCCCATAATTATTCATGGTACATTTACATTTGAAATCCTTGCATACAACTGTATTTGAATGGGAACATTGGCAGAAACGGTGCTGATAGACTTTTCATCATGGTTAAATGCCTCTTTCTGTAACAGCTGGCATTCTGTATTTCTGTGATCTAGGCTATGTAGTCACTGTTAAAATGAATCCTGACTATGAAATGGCATAGGGAACACAAGCTAAGGCTTGGCTAAGAATAATTTGTTATGTAATTAGTACAATGATAAGAATATATCAAAACCTCAACTCCATGAAGCGTGGTAGGCATAGGAATTTTTCTCACGTTTCCTTTCCAGCCTACGGGTTTCAACTGCTTGTATCTTTCAGAATTTTTTAGATTTTTCATTTGTTTGAAAGCAGGTCTTTTATTTCTAGAAAGTCTGATGGGGAGAGAAAAGTTTCTTTGATCAGACTGCTTTTACAATGGTGACAGTGCCTCAGAAAATAAAATGGATTGCTCAAAGACATGTACTGATTTTGGAGAAAGTCCTTGATAAATCAGAGGAGGAAAAAAAAGGATTTGGCAAGTCAAATTATAATTTTAGGTGGTACACAGGCTTCAGAATAGAAGGATGTTGAATCCTTTGATCAGAATTGCTTTTAGTGGGAAATCCTTTCTTCTGTCATTGTTCCCTTCCAGGTAAACGACAATGTTCTCAGTAGAAGCAGTTAAAAAGGCACACTTCAAAATACAACATATGACACATATATAATTCTTTCACAGTTACTGAATAGTGACTTCGGGATATTGGAGATCTAAAATAGTAATCTTGAAAGACGTGCTGACAAGTAAACTAGGTATTCCATTTTACTTTCTACTCAATTTTACTGCCATTTGGAGCATATACTCAGTTACCTGCGGTAGTGAACACTAAAAAAATAATAAAAAAAAAAGATATAATGGCTTTCAGCTACTTAGCAGTGGCCTGTGGTACATCTAAAGTTGCCTTTTTTAAGTACTTCTTCAAGCTTTTACTCTAAATGTATTTGTATTTCAAAATTTAATACAATTTATCTTGAAGCTTTCAAAACTGTTATTTCCTGTGGAAAAACCACTTTCAGTACCACTCTTTCTTAAATTGGGATAGCAAGCATCTGTCACGTCTCTTCACAGAATTTTCATTGTTTTGTAGTGAAGAATTTAAAACAAGTAAATGCTTTTAAAATTTAGACTTTATCATTACTTTTGTAACTGAGAACTAGATAATACAGGTATTAACTTACTACTTATTCCTGTTACAAAGTGTCTTCTATGCAGAAGATCTCAATGGGTGAAGCCAATTTAACAAGTAAAGGAAAATGGTTGTGTTTATCTTATTGACTTGTCATACCTTCACAGAAATCACTAAGACTTAATTTCTAGCGTGGTAAGTTCACTGCTGCTGGTCACATTACAATTTATTTCTTAGAAGAGGCTGCCCAGAAAAGCTGCCGTAGTAAATCTTCTAACACCATCACTGTGTGAACATGCCTTTTTCATTCTCTTGAATTAAATCTCTAGGCTAGATGGGAAAATAATAGCAGATGACACCACATACTAGTGACACCAGCAGCTGAGTGGATGGCACACTGTTGGAAGGGACAGCTTCCCTTAGTACTGGGACTGATGCTTTGAGATTCCAGGTTGATGCAAGAGCTGTGCAGAAAGCCAGAGTGTTTCAAGTTTTGTGCAGCTGCTTGACAGGTGTTACTGTCAGGTACAAAATCCGATTGTATTCTGAATTCAGGTACAAAAATCTAAGAAAATTGCTCTGTCTGGGGAGGATTAAAAGTTAAACTGCTTCTTTTTGTTTGGTCTTACACAAATTCTCAACAGAGAAGCTGGGGAGGAGCATAGATTCCCTTTGCATTTAACAGTTCTTAGTCTTGCAAAGTTGTTTCTTATGAAACGTTGGAATGCCATTTTAGCAATAAAAATAGTAGCACCAAGTCGTTATGGTGCTTCCTTGTCTTCACTTAAATGTTATTAGTCATTCCAGAAAGTCAAAACACTGTTGTTAAAATCCTTTCAGTATCTTTTTAGTGTCACTGTTTGATGGAGACTGTGTTCACCACAATGCAGTAGAATTAGTAATCTCCTTCCAAATTTTGGTACATTTTCCAAAAGACAGCTTTTACACTTGATTTGGGGTTTGCAGGCTTCTTTCAATTTTTCTTCCCCACTCTTATTGCTCTTAGACTGTATTAATTCAATGTTTCTGTTTTAAGATACTAAGATGTATGTAAAATAATGAGAACCTTCCTACTAAGACTAACAGCAAGACCTCAGTCCCTGCAAGTTCTTAGACAATTCAACCAAGGGTAGCAGTAGAGAGACCTGAATTACAGAACTCTTATACATCACTTCCAAATTCATTCTTGTTTCAGCTGAATCCAGTCACTGAATCCAGTCCTAGGAGGGCAATGACAAATGCTGAACAGCACACCTTATTAATGTACCTATGTGAGACACTGGATGCTGTCTGTGGGTGATCTGTTCAGCTGCTGGATCTCATTGTTTGTTTTAACTAAACCCATTTCCTGGTGTTCTAGAGCAAGTTCTCTCCTCTCTACTTAATAAATAAATTTTAATTGTTCTGCACTTGTTTGCTTTCTGTTTAGGCATGTTGCACTGGAGGGTGCCATATAAAACCCAATTAAGTTATATAAATTATCAGCCCTGTGACGGAATTATTCAGACTTTCATCCAGTAGTGGAGTTTCAGTATTTTATTTTCAAAGTCTCTTAATAGCTAGTTTAAAACAAGAGAACAATTAAATGTAAAGTGTTCTTTATTAAATAAACTCAAAAGATAAAGCAAATTGTGCAGTTAAGAAAAACAACAACGTGGCTAAAGGATTTTTACAGCAGAAAACAAATTGCGGCAAATGAGTATTTCAGTCTAGCAGCCAAACTGTCCTCATTTTTATGGAGTTAATTTCGGTCCTCAAATTGTGACTTGTTTTTTAAAAGATATGCTGCTAGAAATTCAATGGGATTGGGCGGTCTGCAAAGAAAAAAAGTACATCAAAATCAATTATTTGTTATTATATGAAATTAGGTAGCTGAAGAATCAATCAGCTTCCCTTAAAAGCAACACAGCTCCTCCCAAACACTTCTAAGCATTGATTTAGGGATGTCCAACTACCTGGAGTGACTTTGTAAATTTCCAGTTTATGTCTCATGAGAAAGTTTTTAGAAAGGGGTCTCAGTCACTGTGGGTTCAATGTTACTAAATTGCTAGAACAGTTACATACTTACACACCTAAAACCACAGTCTGTAAGCATAAATACTGTAGGTACATCATTGGATATGACATGCATTTGCCTCTTTTTTTAACTCATGCTATTTAAAGTAAAACTGAATCTCTGCTTTTTTTCTTTTTTTTTTCAAGTGGTTATTGTGTAGCTTAGTGTATTAAGAGGAGTTTTCATGGTTTCTGGCATCTGAAACAAACACAACAAATCTTCATGTTTGAGAAGTGTTGTGAATTGCAAGTAGTCAGTAACAAACCCTTTTGATCACTGGCCTTAGTCTGTAGGTTTTTAAAAAAGAAATCCTCCAGCTATATACCATGTGAATCCTGCTAATCTGGATTCTGTCCACAGAATAAATGACATGCTTATTCCACAGCAGGTCAAACCAAAGGTCTGGCAGTGAGCAAATATGCCTACAAAGAGCACAAAAACAACAACAAAAATATGCAGAAATACTTCTCGGGACCATCCTTTTGGCATCCAAGTGTGTACCAATTCCTGAGCTAGCACCCTTAATAGTCCGGGGGGGGATTCCTCTACAGCTTTGACCAGTTGCTTCTTGAGCACAAATAAAATGTTAATGTCCCCAACTGAAAGCAAAAAAATAGCTTAATTATGTGACCTGTGAAGGATCAGCCCTTTGTTCATCATAAATTTGCTACCTGCTTCCTTTAATTTGATTAATATATCAGAAGAGATAATAAACAGTCCATCCCAATCCATCATCTGTGCGCTGTTGTGATTTAACAGGCTCCTAATATGTTTGTCCACAGAAGCCTCTTTTCTAGATATCATCTATTCAGTCATTCCATATAGAGATAGCATTCCATACTTATGACCAACTTGTCACTCTCACTTTTTCAGATTCTACCAGAATACAGGGGAATTATACATAATATTAAAAATACAAGAACATCACTTGTTAATTTAAATAGTGACATTATGCTTGTTTTTTATCCTTTAATTTTAGGTTGGTTTTACCCCTTCAATTTCTAAGTCAAATAATTCAGAATTTATTTTTGATTAAAGCAGTGCATTGACATATATATGTAACAGTTTAACAACATTTTTCCACAAGGGTAATTTTCAGCTTAGAATCTAATATTTTGTCAGTAGTGTTTTTCGCTACCCTCCGAGGTCCACAATTTTATGTTTATTTGGACTCAAGGTCACTTTCTGTCAGTTTAAAATTTTAATGGCAGTCTTCACAGTTTTATGAAGTTCCTGTGCAATTATTTACAATTAATCAACTTAAAAAACAAACAGAAACTGAAACACAAAACTCACTAATCTATTCTGTAAAACTCAGTCTCATTAACAACTTTTGTCAGCCACTTCTTCAAATTGTTTTAAGTGATGTTTTCCATGATTCTAGTGTTGAGGTTGTTTCACTGTGAAAATTCAACATTTACTTCTACCCTTTATCTCATATCTTCCCATCAGTTCCTCATCCATATAAAGTTGTTTCCTTTAATCCCAACAGCAACTAACTCTCTTTAAAAGTTGTTAGTGAATAACTATGTGAAAAACTTTTTTGAAATTTAAACAGACAGACTGCATCATCTGCATTCCTCTTTATGTATGCTCGCTGACTCCTTCAATAAACTCCAAGACACTTAAAAGACCTAACAAAAATTGTGTTGACCTCCTCCCAAATATGTTATTTATCCATATGCTCACTATCCTGGATGGTAATTTCTGCTGAATTCCAGGCATGATCATCAGATGTACTGGGCTGTTCCCTGAACATTTCTATATTTGTTTGAAAAAGAACTTAGCACCCAGTAGTTATTTTCCTGTTCAATTTTAAGCAGATTATACAGCAGAGCCGATAGTTCAGCATTCTCACTCCTTAGGGTTTATTATGCTCAGCTGAACAGATAGTTTGCCCTGGCAGGTTCGGAGTATTCACATTTTTATCTCTATGTTCCCCAACCCCTCCTATCAATGATCCAATTTCACTTCTGTGATGAGCCCCCATAAAGAAGATAAAAAAAGGCAAGGCAAGAGGAAGGGAAAGGGACAGAGAAAGGGAAAGGGAAGGGAAAGGAAGGAAAAAGTTTGCCCGTCACACAGGTATTTAGAGTGTAAGGGTGGAGTATTAACCTTGGGCTGTGTTTTACATTGAGTCTGCAGCAGAACTCCCACAGACGTCAGCTGAAGATCTGCACATCCCTCAGGCATGCACATGGATGGACCTTCCTAGGTGCTTAATTTTGCTTAATTAGCTGTCTGTACACTGCAGTTTAAATTCCCAACTCCTTTTGAAGTTCATACACTGTTGATGGTTTTTCTGACTGTAGGTGCCATGATGCAATTATGGTCATCTATATCAGCTTTTGATTGTATTATTTCAATTTGAGAGATGGCTCATGCAGTACCATTTGCCACTAGTGAGGATATACTAAAAGGCTAGAAATTAGTTTTGTTAAGATGGACAAATGTTTGCTGTTATTGAAGGATACCTGTCTACACTGACTGGTAAAGAGAGCTGGGGCACCTCAACAGCATAATCTTTATTCAGAGGATAAACCATCAGTGGGCTTCTTACAGAAGCAGACTGTGTTTACAGTGCAGGCTCAGCCACACCCTTTAGAAAGTATCTTAATCTCTGACAAAGACGCATATCATGCCTGATCTGTCTTTCCTTCTCTTAAATGTCAAGCAGAACTGTTTATAATTCCATACAACAAAAATCTTCAGAACTAGAACATCTTCTTGCCTTGCTTCTCTAAGGTGAATTAAGTGATAAAATTAGTAACAAAACCTCTCCCATTTTTCCCTCTAAAACTTTCACAGTAGTGTACCTTATTGGGAGATCATGAATTCAATAAATAACTTCTGTCATGCCATGTGTCCCTAAGTGAGGAACCCATCCTGCATGGTCAATCACAGCAATTCATGGGTTCATAAACCTGCTATAATGAGGACCTTATGAAGAGCAAAGCCATATTTGGTGTGAGAGGCCTGAAAAGTGCTGCACTGCCTGAGTTTGAGACCTGCATTCTCCTAGGAACAGAAGGAACACAGAAGCATCTTACCTCTCTTTTGCAAGGACAGCAAGTCCCTGTAGCAAGATAGGTACAACTGTCTGATCCAAGTAGGCACGTGTGGGTAATGACTGAAGATCCACCTTCTGCTTTGATGTTTTCTCAGCATTTAGTTTCTCATTTTCTACTATCCTCTGAAGTAAAGAAAAAAAAAAAAGAATGAACATTGGTAATAGCAGCCACATCTACTTTGAAGTATATGTGCAAAGTACCCATCTTTGCAATTTGATGGCAATAATTTCTTTACATCTTTTAAGAATATTAAGAGCATATTTTTCCTTGCACAAAAACCTTCTATTAAATTCCTATGTTTTGGGGAAACAATGTTAAGAAGTTGTAAGTTTTCTACAAGAGAAGACATCAAATCACAGTAATTTTTATTTCTGCTTTTTTTTCAATTTCAGTTCAAATTCACTGATTTGAACTCTACACCACTAAGACAGGAATGACTACCAATGAGAGTCTCAGTTAGATGGTTCCTGTACACACGTGCTTCTAACACAAAATGGTAAAAGCACAAGGAATTCAGGTGAAGCCTGACAAAGGAGACTTGGCTAAAGTCAAGTACTTGGTGATTGTGCTCTACTCAAGTATAGATGGACACTTTAAAGAAAACATATGCAAAATGCTTCCAGGTACTTTTTGATCAAAAAGTGCTGCATCACCTTACACCATTAACTGTAGTTGAAAAGTGATACCCTCCCACTGCCAGTAAAGCAAATGTTTTCAGTGCAATGTACATGAATCTACTGGCATGGGACCAGTGTGTTATGGTCCTGTAGAAACCATGGAAGCTGAGGCATAGACACAAGCAGTTATCAGAGAGATGAGTCCCAGAAGATGTTTTAAAATAGTTTCTGCAAAAGCTGAGCACAGAGTAGGAACTTATAATAAAGGGAGGCTGAAGGCTTTTCTTTAATAAGAAGAGTAAATAAATGCCATAGAGTTAGGAAGTGATTCTCTCAGTCTACTCACCATAGGTTGTGCCTAATGTGGATGGCTTTTTTTGCGTCATAATATATGTCTGTATCTCTCACAGACAGCAACAGAACAGATAATAATAATGAGATACTTCAAGAAAAACCCCAACTCATTAAAAGGCTCATTATCTTCTTCAGTAGCATTTAGAACAATGGAAGTAGCACAACAGAAAATATATTTACAGCCATTTCCACCAGGGACAGGTACTGTTTAGCTCCATTGAAGATATTACATTTTCTGAAGTTTGAATCCAGAGTCAACTTCTTTCCCCTAATCACAAAAGTGACTTCCACTGCAACAAAATCTTTGTTACCTCTACATTTTCAGTGAGGCCGTATTCGGAATGAGGATTTTCCGGAACCTGTAAAATAACACATGGTTAGCAAAGCTAATATTCTCCTTTTACTCATGTAACATAATGCACATAAAACATTTCTTGTAATACCTGTGGTTGTCCCTCCATAATCTGTTCTCCCTCCATGATTCGAAAAGTGAAATTTGATGGACGTCCAAGAAGATCTAAGAAAGCAATAAAAAATCTGGTCAGCAGGCTGAGATGAAGCCCATGCGAGCTAACTGATATTGCATCACTTGGTTACTAATGGTTACCAAGGCACAATTACTAGAAAGCACAGGGAGTTGCTCCGTGCTCCCCCGCGCCAAACTTGAACTGGTTTCTCCCTCACGCAGAACCGAGAAGTGCCTTTAAGTTTCGCGTTACGTCCGCTGAAGAGAGCAGTACTGGGATTAGAAAATACAGCACTCATCCCCCCGGGACGCCGGAGACAACCCTTTCCCTCCTTCCCTCCTTCCTCCTTCCTTCCTTCCCTCCGTCCATCCGTCCATCCCTCCCGCGCCCACCACAGCGCCCCGAGAGCCCCAGCGGGCAGGGCCGGGCTGGGGCCACGCCGCAACCGCGGCCACGTGCGGGCGCCGCCCCCGGCCGCGTCCCGGGCACCCCGCGGGGGAGAGGCGGCCCCGCCGCAGGGCTCTCACCGTCGGTCGGTCCGGGACGGGCGGGACACCGGGAGGACGCACACCGGGAGCCGCTCCGCAGCAACCGCGGCCGCCGTCGCGGAGTGTTCTGACGTCAGCGAAGCGGTCGCGCGGCCGGCCCCCGGCGCAGTGCGCCTGCGCGGGCCCCACCCAGCCCCGGCCGTGGGGCGGGGCCGGGAGCAGGTCCGGCGCGCGCTCGTCTTGTCGGGATAAAACTCGCGGGATGTGCTCGCTTCCCAATCTCCCCGGGGTTTTGGGCACAGAAATATGCTCGTAAATCAATGCGGCTTGGTGGCTGAGCAGGTCACTGTGGTGTTCACGAAAAATAACGTTGCTGAAGCTAATTTGGGTCTGAAAGTGGGGTTTTGTTAATGAAATAACTTAGTGATAACGCTGCTTGAAGCTTCTGGAAGTTCTTTGGTATTACAAAACCTGTTAAAACTTTATATCAGTAAATAAGAGATTTTTTTAAAGGACAGTTACATATAGTAAAAGAAAATTCTCCTCTCATGAGTGGGCTGGAACATGCTTGATGTGAAAAATGCATATTTTATGATTGGCTTTTCACAAATATTAAAAATATTATTATATCTTAGAAAGTTATGCTGTATAATTTTCTTAAGTAGTGTGTTAAATATAGTTTTAGGGTGTATCATAATGTTAAAATAGAAACTATGCTATGTAAGATACTTTTTTAAAGAAAGGACTCACACCGAGATAGCAGCCACAGGACACCTAAATCTGTCATAGAAAGAGAATTTATTGCTCCATTATAGAAGAAATGAACTTCTTCCCGCCTCGCTCATCCATGAAGACGCCGTCAGGATTAAGAGGAAGAAGCTGACACTGGCCAGACAGAATCCTGTGTTTGAATGGAACTTATACATCATGTAGGAGGTTTATGAATATGCAACAGGCTATTGCTTTTAAGGGTTAATCCTCTGTTAACGTGTGTCCTTTTTCAGGCTTGTTTTGCCCAGAAAAAGGTACCTGGACGTCTGTAACTCTTTGTTTCTATTGTCTCATATTGTCCTAATCCAAATTGTCCAAATTTTTATTAGTCTAGTTATATTACTATTTTAATAACCATTTTATTACTATTAAAGTTTTAAAATTTTTAAAAAAAAAAAACAACCGATTGGCGTTTTTCACACTTGAGAATATTTTCATAATAGAAGTACATAATCATTCTTACAAAACACAGAAGAAAAGTACTTGATGTACATTGCTGCATTTTTTCACCACTATTAGATTCACTGTCTATCTAATAAATAATCTAACTATTCATTAATAGTTGCCATATATGTTTCTATGTTATTTTATATGTGATAACATTCTGTAATTTATACGGTAAGAAAACTGTATACTGTGTACTGTTCTGTCATTAAAAGACAGAAACCACTGAAAAAAGACATTAAAACCACTCCACTCTGTCATTTAAGAAAATAAATACACATTACCAAGGGCAACTGGAAGTAACTTTATGAGGCATAAACAAACAAGAAAAAAAACCCAGTATTTTTATAGTAATTTTGGAAGAGTGAGTGAAACACTGCAGACAGTAGTGATTTTAGTTTGGTGTATCCTTTTAATTAACATGGCCCACCAACTGCCCTTTCTTGCTACAAGCTGGGGGAAACTTGCTTGTGCACTGAATTATCTGTCTGCAGTTTTGGGACTGTCTCAGCTCCTATGTGCTGTCACTATAGGACATGAAACAACAGGCTGCACTCACACTATTGTTCTCAAGGCGAAAAAAGGGAAGTTTATTTTCTGACTTCAACATTTATAGAGTTCCAAAAGTGACAGTGGATTGGAGGGTGAAAGTGCCACCTCACCGATGACACTGGACAAACCAAAAGTCTATCAAATTTCTCCTCCTCCATAAAAGAAAGCAAAACAATAAGTTGTTTACAAATCAGGGCGACAGTGTGCAGTTCATGGGTGCAGCAGAGAGATGGTCTATCACAATCTAGTACCACTCAGTATTTTATTTGTAGAACAGAGAGTGTGTCGCAAAGCAAAACAACGATGAAAAAGATCAGACAATGGGCAATGCACCCACAAAGGTGGGAAGGTTGGAGCAGAGAGGGAGGCGTTCGCTAAAGTGGTGAATGTAGCGGCAGGCACGGAAGTGCTCGTGTGTGGATGCTTCCCTCCCCTAGGTTGCTAGACCAAAGGTACCAAAGCATTTTTAAGGTTTGCAATAACCAAAGGAGTAGGCAGCTGGAGGACCTATCTCTTTGGTGAAACACAAATAGATATTATGGCTGGGCAAATAATTGACAAGGGTTTCACTGCACGTTCACTTTTGGTAAGGAGAACGGAGTAGAGTTAAGAATTTTTTTTTTCTTCCAGAGCGATGTATCTATAATGTATAGTGAATTCCATTAGCTCCCTGCATGTGAGGAGACAGCCTGTCATTCCCATTAAAGAGCTGCGGAGCAGACAAAGCGCCGCAGCTCACTCCCGGGGGCAGGGACACCGTCGGGGACTGGCTGCTCCATGCCTCTCCGTGCGAGGGAATTCCCCGGGCTCTGCCTGTGCGCCACCAGCAATTACTCCAGGCGGGAGCGGCGCCAGGAACCCGCGTTGCACATTGTGCCTGCGGGGCGGCTCACAATCCCGGTCAGAATAACTAATCCTGGTGAATTATTCATCGCCCGTCCGCTCGGTGCGCCTCATGGGCCGGCACTGGGCGGCCTCGGCCGGGGCTGGAGCGGGCTGGTGCTGCCGTTGTCGGGCTGCGCTCCCGGCAAGTCCCCGAAAGGAGGCTGCGGCCGCCTGGGAGGTGGCTTCTGCTCCCGGGCAACCAGCGAAAGGACAAGGGGACGTTTCCTCAGGCTGTGCCAGAGGTGTCCAGGCTGTGCACTAGGAGGAATTTCTTCACAGAAAGGGTCGTTTTTCAAGGGAATGGACTGCCCGAGGAGGTGGTACGGTCACCGTCCCTGATCATGTTCAAGACCCGTCCGGACGCGGTACTTAGTGCTGCGGTCCAGTTTTACATCGGTCAAAGGCCAGACTCGATGATCTCACAGGCCTTTGCTGACCACACTGATTCTGTCATTCTGTGCTTTCCAGGCCCAGCACTGAGCGCCGCCGAGAGCCCTCCCCTCGGCCCGTGGGAGCGGGGCAGGCCGGGCGCGGTAGGTGCCATGCCCTCACTCCCATGGTGGCAGGGGCGGTGCCACCTCTCCCCGCCCCGGCCGGGGCCGCCCGCATCCCGCCCTCCGTCCCTCCCCCTGGGCCGGCCGAAAGGGGCGTCGCCGCCGCCGCCATCGCCATGGCCGGTTGTTGTCAGTCCCTGGCAGCGGGTTATGGCGACGGCGGTGAATGAATTCTCCGGGCGGCCGAGGGAAGAAGAAGGGCTTAGCCGGCTCCAGTTCCGCGCCTCCGACCGCCGGCGCCTCTCCCCCCTCGCCGCCCGGGCCGGCGCCCCCCGTGCCGCCGGCGGGGGCGGCGGCGGCGGCGTCCCCGCACAAGCGGAACCTGTACTACTTCTCGTACCCGCTCTTCGCCGCCTTCGCCCTGCTCCGCTTCGTCGCCTTCCAGCTCGGGCTGCTCTTTGCCTGGCTCTGCGAGCGCCTCTCCCGCGGCGCCCTCATGGCCGCCAAGGGCAGCAGGGCCGGGGCCGGCGAGGCGCCCGAGCCCGGCGGGGCGCCCGAGACTGTGCGGGCGTGCCACAAGCGGGCCTTCGAGTGCATCTCCATGGCTCTGCGCATCGACGAGGACGAGACAGGTAGGGAGGGAGCGCCCGCGGCCGCCCGGGGCTGCGGGGGGAGGCCGGCAAGGGCCTGGGCCGTGGAACCGCTTTCTGCTGAGAGCAAACAAAACCCACTGGTGGGAGACATGCGGGGGGGTGAGCCGGGCTGTGTGCGGGTTGTGAGCCGGGCTGTGTGCGGGTTGTGAGCCGGGCTGCGCCCGCATGCGGTGGCGGTGCTTTGGTCCCCGGCCGGGTCCGTCCCTGCCGCAGCCCGCAGGTGCGGGTCAGATCACAAAGCTGCGGCCCGGGCTCGTTCCCCTCGCAAGACAAGTGCTTGTATTTCTCCCCAAAAACTCAATTTTTGCCGCGAGGGTCTGGGTGAGGCGGTTAAAAATTGCGGGCGGGTGTGTGACTATAACTAGCCTTCACCAAGCCCGCTGGACAACAAAAGCAGCAAGGACAATAATAAGGATGCATCCTACAGTGCACTGCCTGACAAATGATGTGAGTGTTCAAGCGAGACTGCAGGTTACTTGGCCCTCAAAATGCCCATTTGGAGTGGTGTGACTTTTAAGAAAACAAATACTTTAAGTATTTTGGCAGTTTCTTAAAACATGTTTTTCTTAAACTGTTTGACATGCATACTCTTCAAAAATCTACCACTGTGTGATGAGAAGATCTCAAGGAAAGCGTTTAGGGTTCAATGAAATAAAACAGAGGAGTGAGGATTTTTTACAAAATGCTTGATACTGAATTAAATTTAATCATTTATTCTAAATGCAGCAGCATGATTGTGTCAGCATGCAAAAGGTAGGCTTTGGGGGCATGCTGTGCTGATGTTTAAAATTCTCTGGAAAAGTCAGAATGCTTTATTCTAAACTTTCAGTTGTGCTTTAATGAAACTGCTATCCTAGAGGAGGAGATTAAACCTACAGGAGTAGGCCTTCAACAGAAGCTGCATGCTGACAGCACCATAAAAGCATGGGATGTGTTCTCCTTTGCCTTGACAGTTTGGGAGGGGCAGTGGTGTGCTCTGGGAGAGGAAAAAAACCTGCACCATGTGCAGCAGGGTTAGTTCAGCACAGATGTACAGCGAGGGAGCACTGAGGGTCACAGGAACAAAGCACGAAAGAAGGTGAGGTAGCTGAAAGCTTCGGTGTTGTTGGTGATTGCTCTGTGAGTAGCAAAGTCTTACCTTATCAGGCACCTGTTCGACTGCTGTGACCTCTAACTGTTGGTGGTTTGGAGGGTAAACCCTTAAATATGAATTTTAATAATGGACTTGCTCTGTAGGTATCTTTAGGGTGATGATACATTAATTAGCTGCACTGGCCATACTTTTAATAAGATGATCTTTGCTGCTAGTATGAGCAGTTGCACAACTAACTGTTACAGCCCTGCATCTGCAATATACATTCCACTGAGAAAAAACTCCCTTTAATACATAGATTTGTTATTTTCATATCTGATTTTACCAGAATACTTTGAAATTTTTTTTTATCTGTAAACAAGCTTTTTATATCTTCAAAGAGAAAACCATATGTTAGACTTACTATGTGAAATGGTTGGAATTTCTGAATTGTCTAATAACCTGTTAATTGTGTGGCATTTTTGCTGTTGTGGGATCTATGCATACTTCTGTAATTTTGATAGCATTTCTGGTAATTTTTCATGTTTCTGAATTAGTGTGGCAGTTATTCTTGGTTTGGTATTTTCACAATTAAGCTTGATATCTTTTCCTGAGAATGGCACACGTGGTGTGTTGACCCCTGCAAGCACTTAAGCATCCACACAGCTGTTTGTTTACTCTTCTCAGTGGGACAGGAAAGAGCATAGGAGGAGCAAAAGTGAAGGGGAAAAAAAAAAGGTGAGAAATCTTTCCAAGCAATGATTGCCTTGGAAGACAGCCCCCATTCAGTTATTAATCTGCCCAGATTTTTATTGTTGAGCATTATATTGTATGATGCAGAATATTCCATTGGCCAGTTTGGGTCAGTCATCCTGCTAGTGTCCTCTCCCAACTTCCTGTGCACCCTCAGCCTACTCACTGGGGATCTAGATGGGAAAAAGAAAACCTTGAGGTTTTGCTGTTCAGCAATACTCAAAACATTTCTGTATTATCAGCTGTTTTAGTCACAAATCCAAACACAGTGCCATTGGGGCTGTTTGAGGAAAATGAGCTCCATTCTGCCAGAGCCAATATAGCAAGTCAGCAACTTCCAAGGACTGTGATGTTTATTTTATTTTTAATGTCATAATCACCGAGAAGTAGTCAACCATTCTGTGTGGAGCCTGAGCACAGCCTTTGCAAACAGTTTGGTGTGGTATTGTGCTTTGGAAACTTTCTCCAGTTAAAAGCTGGAAGTGAAATTTTAATGATGACCTTGGCATGTTTGCAGCTGTCCCTAAGAATAACAAAGCCATTCAGATTTTGTTAGCACAGGTGGCTGGAATAATCTCAAATCAGATTTTTATTTATCTATAATCAGTATTACATTTACAATTTACACTGCAGTTGAAACTGTTTCTGTGGGTGGTGGAGAGAAGAAGCTTAAAGAAAAAGTCTAAAGAGAGGATTGAAGTCACTCACCTTGGGTGATCTGATTTATCTAGCTTTGTCCTCAACAGTCAAGGATATATGAGGCTGGTGAAGAAAGGGCAATAATGACATAACTCCCAAGGTGTGTGGTGTTCATGACTATAGGCAGGTGCTCTGTGGTTTGTGGTGGTAAGAAGAGCAAAGCATGAAATTATCTGCATAGGGGAACTTGCCAAATGTTATTAATATGAGATTTTTTTTTTTAATTTGAAGAGGAGCAAGAGAAAACCCTGAAGAGGATTCTAGAAATGTATTGAAATATTTTTACTTATACTGAAATTTGTTAGAAAATAGGTTTGGGAGTGAAGTTATTAAAAGATTTGAGTGTAGAAGCATACAACCACTGGTAACTGGCACTTAGGAATAGTTTTGTGAAACATTGTCATCTGAAACTAGGATAATCATATCTGAAGTTTCATTGTAGGCATTTTTAGTTTTTCTACCACTAGTAGCTCGT
Source organism: Emberiza elegans (assembly GCA_024865655.1). Lineage (NCBI taxonomy): Eukaryota > Metazoa > Chordata > Aves > Passeriformes > Fringillidae > Emberiza > Emberiza elegans. Next base: position 16,272,780 of record JALJVW010002597.1, on the reverse strand, counting down.
TAATGCCGATCAGGTTTTATGTTCTAGTACCTAATTTGTTATATTCCTCTGTGGAAATGCATGCTTAGTGTGATATAATTATGTTGCAAAATTATTTTTCAATATGCAGGCATATTAATTTTAATGCAGATTATTTATGGAAGGAGAGCAATATGAAGTAGATATTAATAGGTGTTCAGTGGTTGAGTTGCAGTCATGGTGTCACATGGCTTAGGTCAGGCACAGGCATGTTCAAGGCTGTTTGCTGTAATATCCACTCAGGCCATGGTTGGTGCAGAGGTGAGCTCTCATTCTGCTTGTGTTCTGCTTCATGTGAAAGTTGATACACATCTGTAATACAGCAATTTCATAATAGCATAAACAAAGAAATGCCCTCATGACAAATGAGCTGCACTGCACAAAAGGTAACCAGAGAAGTGTCTCTCACCTCTCTCATGTAGTGTCGCAGACTTGTTGCTTTTTTCCTTGAGTTTCTGTGCTTCTAGTGTTATTATTGGCTGTCACTGGAAGATTAAGAGGCATGTCTCTAGTTGATGTTCCAGAAGTAAAGACTGTTAATTTCACCATTTCTGTTGGGAGTGAATATGTGTAACTGAGCTTTTATGTCTTTTTTTTGGGGGGTGGGGGGTGGATTTATTTCTTTACAGCAGATGAAGGATTATTCTTAAAAAAGGCAAAAGTGATTTGAGGCTGGTGTAGTACCTGTTTTTAATAGAAAAGCTTATTTGTTATTTAAATAGATATAAAGTTGACAGTGTCCCTTTAAGGCTTCCTTTAAATCACAGGATTTTGTTCAAATATCTCTTCCTCTCTCTTACTTGTTTTATGCAGCATTATATAGAACCATTCTTAAGCTTTAATTCATTCAAGAAAATAATGGGCTCACTTCCTTTTTAAGCAGGACAAAAGGAACAAGCTGTTGAATGGTATAAGAAAGGAATTGAAGAACTGGAAAAAGGAATAGCTGTCTTAGTAATTGGTCAAGGTAAGCCAGTTTTGAGTTTTGTGGAACTGATTTTGGTTTATGGCGTCTTTAAAGTGAGAAATCAATATTACTAAATATGGTAGAGCTAGGAGCAGCCTACTATATGAATTATTTCATAAGGATCTTTCTTATTCCTGTTTTAGCTGTAGGTGAACACTGGTCCTTTTCTCTGTTCCACCTTAATGTTCTGGTCTATATCGCATGCAAATCTTGCTCCAAATATTTTCAGACTGCAAAATCATAAGGAGTTCATGAACACTGTTAAGTAAAACATGTGATTTCTTATATAATGGGAGTGCCAAAATACTGAGTTTTGATTTGATTTGCTGAAGTTGACAGTTCATGTTCTCACTTATGCAGAATTTTTTATTCCCTTCAGTATATTCTAAAAAGAAACCCCCAATTTGGAATGGACTGACATTGTGTTTCTGAATAACTTAGGCCAAAATAACTGAACATTTCCAACAAAGGAAGAAAGCCATCTCTCTATTTGGAAACATTTTAACCTTTAGTTTAGAAGCAGGTATGTACCACAGCAATACAGGTGTAGTGAAGGACTGGCTGAAAATTTCTGTCCTCAAAATAATATTGTAATAATAACAATCCAAATCATCTGCCCCAAACCTAAACCTGTAAGTGTTTTTACAGACTTGTATTTATTCCTTCACCTGTGTTTAAAAGTATGTGGTGATCTTACTTAGGGAGCAATACTAGTGGCATTTGGTATAATCTGTATAAATTGCACAGTGTAAAAAAAGCTTGACTTGAACAGACAGTATTTCTTAGAAAGTGGTGTTAATGTCTAATTCCATGTGTTTTGAAATGTAAAGGGACACAGTCAACTGAATTAAAATCTGTTAATGTTGTCAAAATGAATTCATTCAAATTGTACTTGCCCCTCAGTCACTTTTCAAATTTTTAAAAAATCTTTTTTAAAATTTTATTTCTGTTCAGAGAAATGCAGAGACAAAGGACAAATTAGGTCTGTATGAAATGTTAGACAATATACAAAGCAGTTTTTGGGTTCCTGTCACTCAGTAGGCATTGTTGTAAAGCAGACAGTGTCTACTAACTTTAAATTCTTTATTAAATAGGAAGCTTTAGAGTTTTCTTCATTAGTTTTGTAATGAAGTTCCATAGTGGAAGGGGTAGATAAGGGGAGGAGGAGGAGGAGGAGGAAACCTGGGTATAAGTATTTATCACTTAATTTGCTAGATTGTGTTTTAACATGGATTTTTCTTTGTAAGGTGATCAGTGTGAACGGGCTCGACGTCTCCAATCTAAAATGATGACAAATTTGGCAATGGCCAAGGATCGGTTGCAGCTTTTAGGTACCAGTTACAATTCATGATTTTGGAAAGTTTGTAATTATTTGCACAACTTCATTTAATATATTCTTCTAAAATATTACTTTGATTTTTAAAGTGAAGGAGAAATTATCTTTGTAGGGTCTCTTTAGTTTAATTTTCAGTTGGGAGTAAGTGCTGTCAATGGATTTTGAAAATGGAATTTCACGACCCACTTTCAGGTGTAAAAGTAACTGAGAAGTCTTTATATCATAGCACACTTGACTCATAAAATGAGGAAGTCTTGATAACTCCTAATGGAGTTTGTTTAGGATTTTTCTGTTAGTACTGTAGTGAAATTTATGATACATTGCTGATCATGAGTGCCAAGTGTGCTTCTTGCAAGTGTAACTACTTCATGTTCTGTTGATTTTGCTGTCACTTATATGAACAATTTTCCTTTTTATTGGTAAATAATAATAATGATGATGATAATAATTCTTTAATATCATGTAGACCATAAGGTTGTGAAATTCTAATTTTCTTGATTATTTTCTAGTAGTGTTCTATTTTGAAATTAGAAGGTACGGTCATATTTTTCAGAAGCATAGTGTTGTATAGCTTTAGCTTTATTAAAATTAAATATTGTATATAAGTTTTTAACAGAGTAAAAATCCTCCCATGAAACAACAGACCCATTGCTCTGTGTAGTGTATCTTCTAAATTTAAAACTTTGAAAATGCTTTCAGTTCAGTCAGTAAAAGTAAAATAAGGGATATTTTTTAATTGTTCTTCAAGGGTACACTAACAAATGTACTTGATTTTAACTTGCATACCTCAACTTTAATCTTACCCTCTCCTGTGTGGATTTCTACTAACTCATTCTTCTAGGAGTATATAGAGCAGATGGGAAAACTTGGGCTCTTTTCTCCTCTTACACTTTGTGGTTCTTGGTCCTAGCTGGTGATTGACAGGGAAGCTGTGACAATCCCAAGGAAGTGAGCCCCTTTTGTTTCCCTTGAGTTCCTAATGACTTTAATATTTTTGAAAAAAATTAAGGGGACAGGAGGTGAAAGAGACATCTGTCTTCTATGCTTTAGTATGGGTGTTTCTTTGTATAGTTTTAGTAAATGGAGAAAAGATATTTTCCACTTACTAGGGTTAAAGACTGACTTCTAGAGGTAATATGAACTAGGGAGCAATAGAATAGAGTGAAAGTGATTACGTGTGACAATCTTTGGTAAGGGATGGCTTGAAGCAACAGTGTTTGTGTTTTGTGGGTAGTGCTTCATCCTTGCTTGTATTACTTTAGTAGTGTTTGCATTGTTGATAGGTTGCTTACTTGCTGTGATCTGATTGAAAAGAAACAAGGGATAAAATTCACAAAACCCCTGAAGTTGAAGTATATTCATCTCTACTACCAGAATGTGTGATCACATGCTATTTGCTTCATTCAGAGTGCAGATTGTAAGGTAAACAGAATAGTGTTATTATGCTAGTTGATGTAAAATAATGTTTTATTTTTATTTTTAAATTACCAGTTTAACACTTTGGTTTGCCTAGGTTCTTGTTAATTTTTACTGAGGATGTACTTCATACAGTGTACCTAAAAGTGAAATTTGGATAAAAAAGAGCAAGTGAAGTCATGTGCCCTTTAGGAAGGCACAAGATGTGGTGTGGAGGGATATTTCAATGGTTTTAAATCCCTCCAATTTTGATCATTAGGGTTCTATTTGAGTAATATTTTATGCCATCCAACCAACTTTGAAGTATTGACAGCACATTTTTTTATTATTTTTGTCTGTCATTTTACATGGATTTTGTAGAAATTTAAGGTAATCTAGAGTTGAATTCTGTGTGCCATTCTAAACACACCTTTAGCCTATTACTTATAGTAACAGATTTTTGGAAGTTTTTGAGTGGTATAAAGATCCTTTCGTAGTTAAATTAAGCGTGAGGCTCTTGAAGGTATTACAGTTTAATGAAGTGATTTTTTTCTATGAATTGAAGTCCTAAGAGTGTTGTGTGCTTTGTGGAATTTCTCCCTTTCTTAAGTCAGAATAGGCAAGTCCTTTGTTACATTAGCTGAGAGGATAAAGCAAACCAGACAATAATGCCAAATATTTCATCCTGCTTGCTAGAGGGAGGTGAGATTGCAGACTGTCTAACTCAAATGCCATCCAGTCAAGCAGGTTACATTGGTAGTACATAGAAAGGAAAAATTAAATCATGCTGATGACAACTGTCCCTTGAAAGTGCTCAGTGTTGTTGGTTTTTTTGGGTTTGTTTTTTGGTTTTTTGAGGTGTTGATACATCACCTGTGTGACATCACGTGTAACTTTAAGTTGCATGACCCCACTGATGGGGGTGTTGGACACTGCGGGTGAGAGTGTGATGTCTGCTCACACCCATGTGTTACCACTCATGTGTCACAACACCACTGATGCCTTCCAGTGTTGGAAGAGGATGGAACTACCCACCGTGGATGATGGGTTTTCTACTTTGAGCCCTGTTTTCATCCTGAGTCTAAATTATGTATCTTGCTCTGTTTAAAACTGTCCTGTGACACAGTCTGAAAGCTGAAGTGACTGCTGGTGTGTTTCAGGTCACCTCAAGGGGAGTTGATGGTTTTGACAGTCTGTTGACAATTTTGGGTTGTGCTGGCTGTCAGGGGACTTGTAATTTCTTCCATTTGATTTGGTGGTGGCTCCCCATTTTTGACATGGTTTAGGGTGTGTTAGTTGAGTGGTTAAATCTTGCTTTGATGGTCTTCACACACCTGGTCTCTCCTGGATGACTGATCACCCATGTTAGAGTCATTAAATTTGATGTATTTAGAATGACAGGAGGGTATTTGTTTTCTACAGTTGATACAAAGAACTTGGCATCTTGTTGTTCCTAAAGATGGATGGCTGTAATGGCCAGTGCAACACTATTCAGTTCTAATGCTATTTATGTGTTTTACCAATCTGTGTTCTCTCATTTCAGAGAGACTTTCTGTAGGGGCACAGACTTCTGTCACAAGTGCCTTCCTGTGTATTTAGTGTAGCTTCAGTATTTTGGTTGAAGAGTGTATGTGACACATAATTCAAATTTTGTCATCAGTATCCTCTTTGGAGGTATTAATATTCCTCTATTCTGCCTGTGTAGATACAGTGTTCAATGGACACCTTTTGGAATATTTCACTTCTTGGAGGGGATGGTGCTTTTTGCTTCAGGCTTATGTTACAGGGTAACATTTTTTTAGTAGAAAGTAGTTTCCTTGCACTCAAGCTCTAGTGTTGCCTAAACAAAGCAGTGGCTGCAGTGCTGTTTGTTTGGTAGGTTTATGTCAGCATTGTATCATGGAGGTGAAAAAATGAATGAGAATCTGTGAACTTTCTGTCAGTGTCTGGAAAAATAGGGAGAAAGTATTTCAATTGAAGATGATGCTATACCTATAATATTTAAAAGCTCAATTTATTTTTGATATTTCAGAGGAACCTACAGGTATACTGTCCCTAAAGAAAGGTGATATATATATTTGCCTTTTGAAATTTTATGTGCAACACTGAAATGAAATGTTAATAGGTAATATGATGAGAGGACTCTGAATTGAAGCTGGACAACTGTTGGATTACATTTTTTCTTTGGCTGGAGTTCCTGAATATGTGGAAGTAGCTAAGCATTGATAATTGTAGTGGAACCCTGGTGTCAGATTGTGGCATTGAAACAAGTAGCATTTCCTGAACTCCTGCACCAGCCAATTGATGTTATTATGGTCGCTCACTAGAAAGTTTTTTTTTGTTAAGCTCCGAAATGTTCTTCAAAACTCATCTGATTATCTAATATCTTCAAAGTCTATTAATACTAATTTTGTTTCCTAAGCTTCCTGTATGTTCTTTCCATTTGGGCTGCATGCACTGGGCAGGGAGTAGACCATTCTGCTGCCTCCTTTGGTACTGCTGTGTCCACTAAAGTAGTGCACTGTCTGCAGTCAGTCCTACTAAAAGGATTTTCCTTACCTGTCTGGAGAGGAAAGCTTAAGAGGGTAACTTCTTGGAAGTTGCAAGACCACTTGCTTGTGGTTTTTGTAGTCTGTTCTTGTGTGACTGACATTTTTTTGTTTTACTCTGTCTCTTCAAAGCCTTCAATTTAAAATGAAGTAAACTTTGTATGCACATACTAATCTTGAGCTTTAGCTTTTCATAAATGCCTGTAACTAATAAGTTTTCATTCCAAACTACATCTTGTTGAACGTAAATGTTATTAAGCCATCACTTTAACTATGAAGTGTAAGGATACTATTCAGGAAAGCTAAGCAGAGAGTGATGAGGAGGAGGAGGAAGAAGAAGAAAGGAATGCAGCAGAAAGATTAGAGAAAGATCTGTAACAGGTAAAGTAGCCTAAGGAAGGAGGTGCTCATGCTCGTTGGTTGTACCATCTGCAGGCTCAGAATGGCACTTCTTCCTCCAGCCAGGTTATTTAAGACCTTAATTGTGTATGCTTTCTGTAGAATTTGTCTGCTTTTGTAATATATGCTTTCATAGTAGCAGAGAACATTGCTTTTCTACTGGGCATCTCTTTTCTTGCAGTTTCTTGGTAGTGTTATCTCTTGTGGGGGGAAGCAGAATGGAGAAGAAAAAGCAGGAGGGAATGAGAGAGCTTGACAGTGTATGCCTTACATCCTTGCAGACCATGGTTGGTTTTTAAAACAAGAGGGGTATGTGTGAAATAAAGATGGGAGAGGTAGTAAAGTAAAGGCCACAAAAGTATGGCCTAGAGGTTTTTAACTGCAGTGGGAAAAGCAGGAGTGGTAGTGGGGCTGCAGGGAACAAGTTACCTGTTCTTTTGTGTTTGCAGCCTTGCACCTCTGACTTATGGTGTGGCTGTTTCTCATTACTTCTCAGAGTTAATTTCTTTCTCCTTAATCTTTAGCTTTATAAACACTGTATTCAGCTGTTTCTGTTAATCTTCCTAAAGAACACAATTTGCATGACATCTTTATTGACTTAATTTCAAGGCAATTAAATATCTAAATAGAGGTGTCAAATGACATGTTTGTAATGTGTATATGGTGTCCTGCTTGAAGTTTGAAGGTTTCTGTAAAATGTTGACTAGCTGTTACTACTTAAGTGGAACATTTATTATGCAGAAAACTGAGGACTCCTTGCATCCGGTCAAAAGTAACACCTTGAGAAGGACATTCAGAAATGTGTTATCAACATGAATATTTATTAAATTAAATTGAGTTAATCCTCAACATTGTGTTTAAAAGCAATTGCAACCACTAGACTGGAAAGATTATTGTAATTAACTCAGCCATAGGGGGTGAGTTTTAAAGCTGTTTTCAGTCATGCTCATACTAACAGAATTTTCTTACACATTTGCTGAATGTGTAGAATAGATAGAAAAATTCCTTTTATCTTTAACTATAACAAAGCCAAACTTGACATATCTGTGTTCAACATACATAAATTTTCTTGGTTCATTTTTGGTTTTTGTTTGTTTATTTTGTCCTTTTTCCTCCCCCCCTCTGTTCTACTATGTAGAGAAGCTGCAGGCAGTTTTGCAAATTTCCAAGCCGCAAATGGAGGTCTATAATGACAGTACTAACCTGGCATGCCGCAATGGACATCTCCAGTCAGGTGGGTTTGGTTTTACCAGCACCTATTGAGGGGATGTCTCTCAGTTCCCGGTGTATTACAAGGCAAAATAATGCAATGCTATATTCTGGCCCGACCAGCTTTAAAATAAAATAATTTATATTTCTGTTTTTAAAGGCTTTGTATAAAATACATTCCATCCTTTCCATGGCTTTGACAACACTGTTTTATTTTGTAGTATTTGGTTTTCTCTTACAATGACTGTCTTAGAATTCAAATCTATTTACTAAGGCAACATTTTAGAAAATATTTCTCATGTAATATTCTTCAAGGAATTACATTAAACCTGTTTTAGAAAGTGTCAGTGTTGGATATATAGGTTATATGTTGTGCCTACATTAATTAGCTCTTCCTTTATGATATTGTGAATATGCATTAAGCAACTTAAAAATTCTGGGGGTTTTTACATCAAGAAAGTGAGATGCAATTGAAATGAGGGGAGAATGACAGCAGCTCTTGCGTTTTGTCAAAGAACATTCTTTTAATCCTTTCCCAGAAGACTGGACCAAACTTATTAATATAGCAGAAATGAACCTTTTTTGTCCATAAACAAGGTGTAAAGTTGTGCAAGTCCAAGGGTTACATAAAGTACAGAATGTTTGCAGCTGTGGGATCCCTGATGTAGTACCATGAAAGTCAGGCTATTAGCAGGCATCTGGATCTCTTAAATGGTTGGTGCCTATGCTCTTGTGCTTGCTTTTTCTATCTTTTTGGGTTGTGGGGTGAGGGAGTGTTTTTTGTAAGAACATACTAGTAAAACACTTTTTGCCTTAAAAGTGCTGTAAAGGTGGTTATGCTTCAATCTGCTAATCATCTTGCTGTTGTTCTTCCTTTATACATGTAAAACAGCATTTTGGACAGCTCTGATTATTTAAAAACACAAAGTGGATGACAGTTTTTAGAAAACTACAAATAAATTTGCAGGCAACTTCAGATAAGAGGGCTGTTGTCCCTACCTGAGAAGGTGGAGGTACTTCAGAGGTATTGAGCCACAGGGCTCTGGCATAAGCTTAGTTTGCTATCTGTGGGAAGTGTTACCTGCCCTGTTTCCTAATCAGGTTGGGCTATTTAAAAGTTCAGGATTTTATGAAGTATGAAACGTGGTCATTCTTAGTTTTAACATAAACAAAGTATCTTTTTGCCCATCATTTGGTCTGAAATTACATTGCTTTATTTTATTTGCCTTTTAAGGCAAAAATCTTTACAGATGTTTTTTGTTTCATAATTTTGAGTAAGGTACTATTCTCACAGCTATGTTGCACATTTTTTCTATTTCCAAAGTGTTACTGATTTGAGATTCTTCCTTTTCTCAAGATACTATTTGTGTCAGCTTTCCTGCCCAATTTACTTGATTCTAACACAAATGATTACCCATCCCTGTCTTCAACATTTGTGGTTTCCAAACTTAAATGAATAGGTAGAGGTTTTTCTTGAAAGTTTATCTTCCAAATTTATACTGAGGTTTTTCAAGACCTCATAGCAGTAGTGTCACCTGCCCTAGTTATGAAGGGCTATGCAGTAACTTGTCTTAAAAGTAATAACACATAGCCCTGATCCCAACCTTTACTTGGACATACAATTAATTTAATATTCATCATTCTTCTTCTGCTTGCAGTTTTAAATTAGATGTAAAACAATTTACCTATATTTCCCCCCTCAAATGTGGTTGTTTTCCTTTGCATTGTGGACTGTAGTTTTCTCTTTTTTTAAAACAAGCTAGGGAAGGAGATTATGCCAGTCTTGCCAAAGGCAGAGTTTGAGTTTTATGAACTCATTTACTTGTCATACAATACTTAGAGTGTTACAGTAATTCCAGTGTATACCATTTTATGTGTAAATGCCAGCATGATGGATGGCCAGACAGAACATTACATTTCTATTACCTCAACATGAGTACTGTGCAGCTAGCTAGTATTTTATCTCATTTTTCACATGGAAGGAATTGCTGGCATGTGTTTAATAGTAGGCATGTACTGGCAATGTTTGTCATGGTGCAGAAGTTCTATTTTTAATACAGAAGTTTTCAAAGGAGTTCCCTGAGTGGAAGAAGAAGTAGCAGTAAGATTGTTTTTAACAGCATAATGTGACAAAAGTAGATCTTTGACTGATGTGGATCTGTCAGTTCAGAAAGGAGAGCAGCTGTAACTCCTGGCTTGTGTAGCTGTGCTGCCACTGAAAACATGCAGCATGTCCTTAGTTGCTGGAGCTTTCTGTTAAAATAGCTTTTATTACTTGCATCTGCCTATTTGAAAAATCTGAATTGAATTTTTGAAGAATTGTGATTTTGGGGACTGTTGTGAACGTTGATCCTGAATAATGATCAGTCTTGCAATTGCTGCAAGTTTAAACCAGCAAATTAATGTTTTTTGGTTTTGTTGGTTTTTTTAAATGAAAAGACATACATAAAGTTACAGATAATTTTAGATTGGTAGATTTTTTTCTTCCAACTCGGTATCCACAGGCCATGTACAATAACTTGTTTTAGTCCCTTTATCTTACTTCTCAATAGGCATATGTAGGGAATTTCTGAGGAATATTCCCTGATGATTTTTAAGATGTCACAACTGAAGGCTGGAAATTGTTCTTTGATACTGGAATTGCTGCTGTTAATTTGAATTTAAACTTTTATTTTGGATGCTTAAGAAATTAGACACTAGTAGAAGCTTGTTTATTGACATGTGCTTTAATTTGGTTTAAGTGCAGAAAAAATATAATGGGTTTGCTTTTTTGGAAATATAAAGGATGTTGTTTTATCAAATAAATGAGCTACAGTTGAACAATTTTAAGATTGTTTTTAATATAACCAAGCTTCTCTTAGATTTTTTCAAACATATTTGTATTTTAAAACTAGTTTAATATAGTATGTATCCATATTATATAATAACTTTTAAATATTTCTGTCTGTAAGGGAGTCTGAAATTGGGCACCTGTGTCTGCATCTTATCACAATTTAACCAATAGAAAACTTCACACAAAATTTTGCTACTTGCTTCTTTGTAATTTTGTTGTGTGTGTATTTGGATGGCAGATTAAAATTGCAGGGATGCTTTCAGGACCAGACAGCTATTATGTCTGTGTAATGCAGTGGTGTTAGCCTGGAGCTATGAAGTAAATTATTCTGTCCTGAATTAGAGACTAAAATCAAACTGGTTAAGCCTCTATTACTATTCTATAAGTATGTATGAAATAGACAGTTGAACTGTTCAGTGGTTCAAATACACTTGAAAAAATTCCATGGTGTCTCTTCATGATTAGAACGTATTTTAGGTACTTCCTTATTGTTTTATACAGAACAGTGAAACATTGGGCAAAATGCTGCTGGAGATATTATGAAGGCATTAAAGTCACTTGCTGTGTATTTCCAGACTTTCAGTAGATAACAAATAAAAATGGGTAAGAAATGTGTTTGGGGGGTTTTGCATTTGTTATGGCAAAATATGTGTCTTGCATAGTGGAACAGTAGGAGATGTCTGATGTGTGATGTACACTTCAGCACCTCATGCTTTAGAAATAGATTAGCTTTAGATAAACTGTAATTCTGAACAATTTGATAACATTTTTATTTGTTACTTCAATGAGAATTTGTATATCAAATGAAGCTTCCCTCTGGAATTGACAATCAGCAAACAGCTCTGTTCAGGAGTTGTTCATCAGTGCCTCTTTATATGCTACCCATGAGGACTGACAACAAAACATGTAAACCTGGTCTTGGGTCCTGGAGGTGCAGTTAGAGTAAATAATAATTTGTATTACACCTTGTGTCTTTTCCCTTCTTTCCTCCCTTCTGTTTCCAGCTTCCTGAAGTACTCCTTACCTGTGCAATTTTATGACCCTCAAAATTGCAGTATCTGTGTATTGTTCTCAATGTGTGGGAGTGGTTCTGGGAGAGTGGGGCAATTGAGCAGCATGTTAGGGTGAAGAACATGGAGAAAAACTAATTTTTATTTTTGAAGCCTTCCCATGTTGACTTCAAGCCAGCTGTGCAAATGAGGTTGAGGTGGTCTAAAAAAACCCAACCAAACTGAGTGCCACCTTTTGATTAAATTGGACCAGTCAAAGTGCTGAGCAGCTAAATGTGTTAGCAGATTCATATACTGCTTTTTGAACTTGAAAGTTAGTAAGTATACCTCATTTTAAAGAGTTTTTGACTTGGAAATTCCTGTGCAGGAATGACTAAGTAAATGTATCCAGCTTGGGAGCTGTGTGTAGTTTAGTCAGTAGCCAGTTTTGGTGGTTTTTCTTGTTTGTTTATTTGTTTTTTAATTAGAAACATATTACAAGTAAATATACTTAATTATATTCTTCAAGTTGCCTTGTTTCCTGCATATTGATAGATCTGCATTGTTTATTGTGACCCCTGCAGAGTTCCTGTAACTCTAAAAAGGGGTAGATTTGTGACTGAAGAAGGGCTTTAGAATCTTTTTCACTGAATTGTTAAGGCTACCTCCAGGCTGTGTAGAGATTAGGTCCTGGTAGTGTGTTTAAAGAGGCTGAGAACACAGTAGTAATTAGTTGATTCTTCCATGATACTGTTTGACTGAAGTATTCTTTGAGTTTTTTAAACACAACATTTAAAATTACCAGGGTTTTTACTTAAAGTATTTTTCATTGAACTGCAATGTTATAAGTTAAAAATTCTTCATAGAGTCACTAATTTCCTTAAAAATCAGAGTTCTTTGGCCTGTTCTTTAAGACTAGCAGGTCAAATTGAGTTGCAAATTTGTACAATCCTAGTGAAGACACTTGTAGCTGAAATCTATTTTGAGCTTCCTTACCTCTGATGCCCTATTTCTCTTACCTAATCAAAAGACTCCTTAATCCTTTTAAAAGGATATAAAATAAGACAGTATTTATAGTTTCCATTGCAGACAACAGTATTGTACTAGACAGTTTCCAGTAGTGTATTCCCACCACAAAAAATACCCTAATCTCAAGCTATGCTCTAATCATTAACCAGCCTGACCAACCTGCCTGCTTACTGTATCACCTTTTTACCTCTTAATCTCTGATTTGATGTTTTACACTTGTCATTTCTGTGCCAAGGAACTTTATTTTACCATGTATCCCATATGGAGAACGTAGGCATCAAGTGCTATTTTGTTTACTCTGAACCAGAATGACTTTTTGTAGTTAGATGGCCTGTGGCCAGTATTTCAAGTTTATCTGTCACCTAATTTGAGACTTTTCTGCTTCATCATGGAGGTGAATAAGTAGTGTGAGTGGAATGTCTGGTGATGTTTAAATGTAGTTCAAGACTTAATTTTTAATGTAGGAAGGTAAGCTGCTTCAGAGTGGTCCATTCAGAATTTACTTACACCTCAAGATTCCTAAAGTGGAAGCAAGTTGAAAGAAAAAACACCTGACAGTCTCTTGCAAGTATAACTACTACTGTAATTTCTCCAGGTTAAAATGCCTTGGTGAAGCTTCTGTGTGGAAGGTGCTAGATAATGTTAACTGGCATCCAATTAACTTGCCTGCTAACATCACGTAAAGAATCAATACTCAGAATCTAAAGGGGTTATTGTAATGATTATTTTTAGGAGCTCTTGGGAAAGAAGACAGACTTTGCATCATAAGGAATAGATGGTGTTCTTCCCTTGATAATGGGACTGAGTTGTCTCTGGCTTTTCTAAGATGGCTAACTAGGGTCCATTTTGAGAGCTGAAAAGTAGAATTTTATCCGTAGATGAAAACAGCAGTCAGTATTCCCTTAAAAACACTAAACCTCTTTGAAATGTGTGTTGTTCTTCTATAATGCAGTATTATATGTTTCAACAATTCTATCTTCTACTTGCAGTTGATGGTAAAAGTATGACTGCTACAAATGTTCTTACAACACTGGTTTTCTTTATAGAAAGTGGAGCAGTTCCAAAAAAGAAGGACCCCCTAACACACACGAGTAATTCCCTTCCTCGTTCAAAGACTGTTGCAAAAACTGGATCCACAGGCCTTTCAGGTCACCACAGAACGCCCAGCTACAGTGGGGTATCATCATCTGTGTCTAGACCAGCACCTAATCCTACACCTTCAGCTCACAAGGTATAGTGAGGATAAATATGGAAGCATACACTTGAATAATTAAGTGTAAATTCCAGAAGAAGCTTTGAATTTAATGCCTTAATTGCAGTATTGTAGCAGCAGAAAGTTTTTGAAAAAACTGAAACTCCAAATTTTTAGCCAGGCCTCTTGAGGTATACTGCAGAGTGGATTTTAGAAATTGGAGGGCATCAAGTGGGTGCATGGGAAAAAGGATTTTAAGCATAATCACAGTAATAAATACTACTTGTTTTTAAAATTGCATGGGAAGCTGAAAGTTACCTAGAAGAAAAATAAATGTTACTTCTAGTATGTAAAAGATAGAGGGAAAACCTCTTATTCCAGAACTACAAGATTTTTCCCCTACATGTTCTTCTCTTCCAAAGCATGCATGCACAGGTTGTTTTGCAGCCACATTGAAAATGCTTAGGCTGGGACTAAAACACAGAAATCCTACAGTAAGAATACTGAAAATTACAGCATTTCTTTTGACCTATCTTTTCCCTTCCATCCTTATTACCAAGTAAAGTGGAATAAAGAGCAGAATGGATTGAACATAACTGTTCTGTTAAAGCATTATTGCTGCTATAATATACAATGAAGACTTTTAAGTGGCCTGTTACAAAGTACAACAGTAGTAGGAATTCTTGCTTATAGGTATTGAGAACCTGAAATGGTTTGTGATGCTCATTTCCAGAGTATGCTGGGGGGAAATACTGTAGTTAAATAAATGAATTATCAAGCAAAAAAGCCTCAAACCAAAGACACTTCACCACTGGAGCCTAACATATCTTCCTCATGGCTGACTAATATGATAGTGTGATTTGTAGCAAAATACAGCAGTAGAATTTTGGGTATTTGTGAACATGCTGTTTTACTGGAGCAAATGAAATGTAGATTTTATTTTGTTTAACACTACACTTTCAAAGTATTAATCTGGGGGTTTTGGTTTTTTTTTCTTCCCCCCCTTTCCAGGCCGCTCCTAAAAATAGCAGAGCAAATAAGCCTTCTACTCCTACCACTGCTCCTCGAAAAAAGAAAGACACTAAGATATTTAGAAATGTGGACAGCAATCTTGCTAATCTTATCCTAAATGAAGTTGTTGATAGG
This sequence comes from Emberiza elegans, assembly GCA_024865655.1. Lineage (NCBI taxonomy): Eukaryota > Metazoa > Chordata > Aves > Passeriformes > Fringillidae > Emberiza > Emberiza elegans. Next base: position 16,257,718 of record JALJVW010002597.1, on the reverse strand, counting down.
TAAGTATGAAGAAAAGTAGGTTTTTCAATCCAGTAAATCAGTTTTGCATTCAGTACAATCTTGGTCCAATTGAAATGAAATTAGTACTTCTACTTTGTTGGGTTTTCTTAGGGATTTTTTGGTTGGAGTTTTATTGTTATTTTGGCAAAAGAATGTTTTAAAATACTTAACAATATAGGTTGTAGATTTTCTCAGAAGGGTTCTGTATAAATAGTCAAATGCATTAAATTAGTCAGCTGCAGCTGAAAAAGAGTATCTCATTGTTAGACTAATTAGTATTCCATTTCTTTGTTAGTGGGCCAGCTGTCAAATTTGATGATATCGCAGGGCAGGAACTGGCTAAACAAGCTTTGCAAGAAATTGTTATCCTTCCTTCTCTTAGACCTGAGGTAAGCAACTGGGGTATTGTTATCAATCTGTGACAGGATGAAAGAAATGTGCTGTGATTCACACATGAAATGATGATTCTTGAATCCTGTTTTTACTGATTATGCAGCTATGAGTAGCTGTGGGGTCCCAACCATCTTGGAAAAGGAGAGGATATGGGATGTATGTGTGAAATACTACAATGAAATTCCTTGTCTTCTGGTTAATCAATGTTGCAGAAAGTGACTGAAGCAAGAAAAAAAAAAGAAACCCCCCAAAAACCCAAGCTCAAATCAAATCAATAAACCAAAAACTCCTAAAAAAAACCAAAACCACAACACCTCCACAACCCCATAAAACAAACAAACAGCAAAAGCAAACAAAAATTCTCACTGTTTGTCAGGCTGACTGTTCCAGATAGCTATAGCTGTGTCTCCAACCCTGTATGGCCATGTAAGGGACAAAGCCCCCAACTGGAAGGGTGAAATGGGAGAGGTTTGTATAGGTAAATTAGATTGTGACACTCTCTGTTTGGAAATATGTCACTGTTATTGTGGTCATCCTCTCTGTGAGAGTGTTGGTCAAACTGAATATTTTATTCACAGATGGAAAGGATGCAAAGAAGTGTTGTGAACAACCAAATACACTGAGATATATAACATTTGAGGGCAGATTTCCTCTTCACTTGGCTGTATGGAAGTTGATAATTTAGGCTTTTTTTTATCATAGATGGTACCTCAGCTACTGTGACTGTTTAAATTTGGGCCTAGTCTGCATACTGCTGGAATATTCTGAGCTGCTTTTAAAGGAAAAAAAAAAAAGTGGTCATTTTCTAAAGCTGAGCTTACTAAAAGTTGCAGTACTTTTGAGGAAATTGCATGCAATGATTTCCTGCAATGCTCTTATGAGAGCCCCACCTGGAGTGCTGTGTCCAGTTCTGGGGTCCCCATCACAGGAAGGGCATGGACCTGTTGGAGCAAGTCCAGAGGAGGAACAGCCAGATCATCACAGGGCAGGAGCACCTCTTCTGTAAGGAAAGGCTGAGAATTGGGGTTGGTAAGCTTGGAGAAGAGAGGGCTCCAGGCTGACCTTATTACATTATTTCAGTACCTGAAGGAGACCTAAAAGAAAGGAGGATCTGTTTACAAGGGCAGGTAGTGACAGAACAAGGGAAAATGGCTTCAAACTGAGTGTAGGTTTAGATTTGGATATTATGAAGAAATTACTCACTTGTGAGGATGATGAAACACTAGAACAGGTTACCCAGAGAAGTTGGGGATGCCCCATCCTGGAATTGTCCAAAGCCAGATTGGAAGGGGCTTTGAGCAGTGTGCTCTAGTGGAAAACGTCCCTGCCCATGACAGGGAACCTGGAAGTAGATGATCTTCAAAGTTCTTTCCAACCTAGCCCCACTTTATGATTCTATGATTATTGAATAAAAATTGCTGTTTGTACTTTTTGTTTGCTTGTGGGTCTTGTTTGTTACACGGACAGGTGACTGTAGTTGCCCTGTGGTTTTCCCCTTAATGCAGCTACTGGTTTTGAAGCAGCGTAGGGAAGAAACCTTAAACCTGGCATAGCATCACAGAAATACAAGCTCTAAGGAGAAAAAGCTTTGGCAACAAATGTGTGTGCTCAGATGTTGTTAGGCAGAAGGAAGATGTAATTATATCATCTCTGTTACTACAGTGCAATAGCATGTCAAGTGTGTTATTCAGTGACGTCAACACTGTCAGCTGGGTGGGAAGGACTTGGAAATGGAAGGCTTGGAGTAGCTTTTCCAGTAACATGATATTTTCAGGAAGGTTGTCTCATATTGCATTGGGCCTGACCTTGGTGTAGGTTGAGATGTAATAAGGACAGAGAAACCCATGAATTTTTAAACTTTCCTTGGAAGTAGAGAGGGTTGGTTTTATTCCTTATAAATGAGCCCAGTAGATGTGGCAACTGTAGGGGGATACTTAGTAAATGAACACTTCGTAATTAGAAAATTAGTTCAGTTTTGATCTTAACGAGTTTTGAACTCAAATTCATATTTAACAAGCCAGTGGTATTTTTGTAGGAGAGCAGAAGTTGGGGTACATAAGCAGGAAACATTGGTTGAAACCATTTCAGTGGTAAGATGCTATTGAAATGCTAGCAGTTCAGACCATGTTCAGTATAATTACCCTGTCAACAAAAACTTGAAAAGCTTTGTGTATCTCAGTAATAAATGTCAGTGCAGCTGAACTGTGGGTGATGATCAAGGTGAGAAAGAGCTACAGTTTTGATCCGGGCTGTGTGAAAATAGTGGAACTCCCCAAGAATTATTTCAAACAAAAGAAGTCAGACAAAAAATGCACATGTAGTAAGCAGCAAGCACTGGAGTGTTCACTTAGTGAATAGCTGGGTAACTACTTTTAGGAGTCAGAGACAAGCACAAACAAAATGCTGTGGATGATGAAATGATAAGAGAAAACACATGTTGGTCAGTCATGACAGAAATACAATACTGGAAATGGAGCTATTTGTTGTCATGGCTATTGTGGAAAGAAATGCCTGCAGACAGTGCTAATTACACATGAGATGTATATGACATACCCTCCTATTGCTTTTGCTTTGTTTATTGGAATTATTAGAAGCTGGAAGGGAGGGATGAGTATGAGACCAAAAGAGAAACTCTGAAACTTTTGAGGGAAGGGGTAAAGACCAAGTGCTAGATGAAATAGGCAAGAGTAATAACTAAAAGTTATGTATTCTGTGAGAATTTGTAGACTTGCTTGGACTAGGTGTGGTGGGAACAATTTTATAGAGTAGCAAAGATGAATCAAGTGCAAAGTGAGAGAGAGATGACTGTCAGTAGCATAGAGGGAGTAGGTGGTTGTTAAGTAATATTTTAAGTAATTTTGTTGAAAGCTTGTCTTCTCAAGTTTCATTTAAGAAGGAAAGATTAAGGAGCTCTTCCATATGGAATTAGTGAGAACACTACTTTAACTCTCCCATTGTACACCTTCATTACTCCCTTTTTAACTGGAATTGATGCTTTAAACTTGATAGGCTAGTCTGTCTTGTGGAAAGTGTTTTGAACTGCTTGCACAGTGCATCCAGGCACAGAACAATTACAACATAATTTAGCTGCTGCGTGGGAAACAATAGTGGTGTGCATTAGCTCAAGTTAGTAACAGAGTGTAGTTCTGTCAAAGCCTGCACTGTTGTGGCACTCACTGCCACTGTTACTATCAGTGGTAGCCAGTGTCCTCAGTCTTAAACCATTTTCTTGCAAAGGTAAAGTAACATTTTATTCAAGTCTTTGATGACAACTTATGATGATGTTCTTTTCAGTTATTTACAGGTCTGAGAGCTCCTGCACGTGGTTTGTTGCTGTTTGGCCCACCAGGAAATGGGAAGACAATGTTGGTGAGAAAATCACTTCATGCATGAGTTGGTGGGCTTAAAATGTAACCACAAGGGGTGGCTTTCAGTTTGGGGTTTGGACTAGTAAACTGTACATTCTTACAGAATATGTATTACGTGTCATTTTATATATAGAATGGCAAAATTGTTCTTAACCCTGGATTTTACAGAGGGAATTGCTAAACTGTTCTCTCTTTAATTATTTTCATTATGACAAGTAATATTTTAAAACTTAAACCAGCAAGTCCAGGTTTCATTTTCAGCGAGAGCAAAAGGAAGTGGGTTCATTGTTTTGTACAGCAGTGATTGATCAGAAATTATCTGCTCTCCACTGAAACATACTAGAAGTACATTTTGGAAATGAGGAAGGGAGCACAGTAGCAAAAAAAAGGGATTGTCTCACTTGCACACTGCTGTGCAAAGAGTGTAAGAGCTGTGGAACTGCCTAGCCAGAGCTTTTTTCTTCAGCCTGGTGTGCTGGATCCAGGGAGCTGGAGCTCCATGGCTGTGCATCAGGCAGGGAGCATTGGGTGTCCTGATGTGGCTGAGCCAGGCACATCATCCTGATCACATGGTGTGGCTGCAGCTGCACTCCTGCTGACACTGGAGCTGGATCAGCTCTCAAGTGCAGGAGTGTGAATGTAGAGCAGCTCATGTAGGCTCATCTGTTATGTTTGACATGCTGGAATATAATTGCCAATCACTAAAATTAGATTCTATAAGCAGGGAGTCATAATTTCTTGAATATGGTGAAACTGTTAAAGGAGAGGGTAGTCTGAATGAGCATTCTAACTGATTATTTTCCCTAGCTTTCCTCTGAAAACAGCTTTTGCATAGATAAAGAAGGGGAAAAAACACCAATTTTTAAATGTGATTTGATCCAGCCGATGCCTTAAATTGCCACCCTAAATTAGTTAAAACTGGCTTAGATGTCAATTCAGGATAAATTGAAAGGAAATTGAGACTTTCATTCTTCCATAGCAAGTTGTAGTTGGCTGTGGAGCTAGGGGGATTAGAAAAGTCTATGGGAGTCTGGAAATTTCTCTATTGGTTTGAGTGCATAGCCATTCTCATTTGCAAGTGACCTGGACAGAAGTTTTCTGAACCATTTACAAGATGCTCCCTTTGAAGAAATAGGGGTTTTCAAAACTGTCCATCAGGACATGAGTGGTCACTACAGATGCAGAGAAGTATCTTCAATATTATAGCTTTTAAAAGTACTTTTGTTTTTCCCTCCTTTCCTAGGCCAAAGCAGTTGCTGCGGAATCAAATGCTACTTTCTTTAACATCAGTGCAGCAAGTCTGACTTCAAAATATGTAAGTAGTGGCTGTAAAATACATTGATTTGAAAACACCCATGCTTTAATTGGAGCTTAAGAAAGCCAGAGACTTCTGATGAGTTCTTGGCGAACTGTTAGCCTATAATGAATGTAGTTTTTAGAAGTGACTAGTGAAGTAAAAAAATTTTGGTTTGTGCTTGTGATTAAGCGGTGTCAAAGGTTTTTTCAGCTTGGCAATGGCAGTATTGTAGATGAGTGGTTGGGTTTTTCATCCTTGAAAAGTGAAGTAGTTGCGTCCAAGCTTTCTTTCATTATTGTAATTTAGGCACCAAAATCTCTTGACAGTTAACTCAGCTATGATCATAAGAGAAGTTGTAGTGTTTCTTTTAAAATGTAAACAATACTGTTGTATGTACTGAACCAATGATAATCTGAATATGTATAAATGGACTGAGTGTGGTAGGTTACCCAGCAAGATTTTCTGTAAGTCCTTCTGTTAGCTGTTGTGTAGTAAAAATTTTTAACCCCCTAAAAGCCAGTTTATTGTTATTTTAGGTGGGTGAAGGGGAGAAACTGGTGCGTGCTCTATTTGCAGTAGCCAGAGAACTTCAACCTTCTATAATTTTTATTGGTAAGACCTTAGATTTTAACTTTTATTTACTTCCATAAGTAATCTTACTTATTACAAAGATTAGTAAGTAGTTAACTATTGGAATAGTTGGGCCAACTTCTTTTGGATAATTCTGCAGCTCAGGACAACTGTCTCAGATATGACCTGCTGGGCAATCAGTAGTTCATATAAAGCATGTTAGATTACTGTTATTTAGTTGGTGGTAATAGTGAGAATAGGTGGTCTCTAAAAGAAGAAGACTGTACTGCCTTTACAGAGTGAGTCCATTAAACTTCAAACATGAAAATAAATTTTGCTTGTCTTCAGTAGCAGTTTATCATCAGAAAGATTTTTTTTTTCCCCCCCCTCATTTGTGCTTGGCATTACCTGTTTAAAGGCCAGCACATCATGCAAGTTTTTAAACTTTCCTAAGATCTGTCTCCTAAAGAATAAAGATCTGGTCTTTCTTAAAGGGGCCTTATATTAGCAAAGGAACTTAGGCAAACACAAAAACTTTGATGTTGTATGCTTAGTTAAGATGTATTTATTTGTTTTTTAGATGAAGTTGATAGCCTTTTGTGTGAAAGACGAGAAGGTGAACATGATGCTAGCAGGCGTCTAAAAACAGAATTTTTAATAGAATTTGATGGTGTAAGTATTTAATCTTGGTATTGTTTGATTTAGCTAAGTTGGGTAAATGTAGTGGGTACCAGTACAACCTATTACATTACAAAGGGTTTGGCTGCTGGGGCTTAGCTCAGCCTCCCTCCCATGCCACCCCACCCCACCATAATTGGCAAACAGCTTTTCTTGGTTGTTTTTAATTTTCTACCTGCTTACTGTGGTGTTCTGGAAGATGCACTGATGGACTGAAAGGTTGTGATCTGGAGATGAGCTGTAATAATGTCTTGGAAGATTGTGGAGAGAGAAGACAGGATAACAGATGGCAGTAGTAAAGGAGCTGTGAGGACAGCTGTTCTTACAGGGCAAGAGGGACATTTGAGGGTCACAGAGAGCTGAATCCATGTTTGCAATTGCATGGCTTCATGAATCACTTCTCTTTATTCTGGCAAAGCACAACAAGATTAAATGGCTTTTAAATAGTTTTTGGTTTCAAAGGAGTGTGTGTCACAAGCATGCACTGTCAAGACATGAGACTTCAGGCATGAGGATGTCAAGAGACTAGTTCAGATTTTATATATATATGTAAATATCTCATGTATACACAGTTCTGACACATCAGAGAGTCATTTCTGTGTTAGTACACCTTTTATTGAATTATAACTTTTTCCTTGGTATCATAAGCTAGAGAAGATAGAATTCAGTAAGAAGTATTAAATGGCATGAATGCAATACCCAGGAAGAGGAGCTGGATTTCGTAGTGGGACACAGACACAAATGAGATCAGAGTATTTTTCTGTTACAGTGCTGTTCTGGTAGTGAATAATTTTAGTTTGTGTTCCATTAGCACAATGGAATATTGCTACAGTGATGAAGCAATAGTAATGAGGTACAGGAGGAGCAGGTAACAACATGGAGAGGCAGCAAGGTTGGGAAACACTCCAAATTGGATGAATCAGGACAAATAATGCAATGTGACAGTAATATGCAGAGATTATTTACACACACATGCAGAGTTTTCCCTTAGAATGAAAAGGGAAAAAATAAGCATAATGTAAAGTGTGCTGACTTAATATTTAAAGTGTAACTATGTCATAGAGTATTTTTGGTGAACCTTTTGACCATGGTACGGTAGCAGTGAACCTAAATCTATGAAGAATTGAACAGTAAGCGAATAACGTCTGATAACCCAGAGTTTTCTCTAAAGTTTGGAAGGTCTAAGTCTCCATATTCTGGGGTATAAAATGAGTGAATTGGGAAGGAAATTGCTGTGTCTTTCTGCTATTATGGTTATTTTATAGCCTGTTTTGATTACTGGATTCATGCGAGACCTGTGTTAGATGGATCTCTGTTCTGATTTTGTAGTTCTGGCTATACTTGAGTTTAAAGTTTTGATTCTCACCCTGTAGGCTTCAAAGCAGTGTTTGGTGTAAAAGCCCCAGAACAGCAGAATGTCTGTTTTTTTCAACGTAATTATCTCCTGGTGACTAAACTTATGAGTGCCTTTTATAGTCTCAGATTTTTCCAGAAAGCCTTTTTTTGATTTTGGTTTTTTTTTTCTTTTTACTTTTTCCTGGTTTGACTTTACAATTATCTGAGATATATTTTAAACCTACCTTAACAGAAAAAAACCCCAAAACATATATCAAGATCTCATCAGTGTACTGAATCCATGGCAAGTCTCTAACTGGTTTTGTTGTATTTCTGCTTAATGTAGACTGTGAAAACTGAGAGCTGGCTTTCCTTCCCACATTATATAGGTGCAGTCTTCTGGAGAGGACAGAATACTTGTGATGGGAGCAACAAACAGGCCTCAGGAGCTTGATGATGCTGTTCTCAGGTATCAAAACATCTTTTTCTGAATATACACTAAGGTGATATTCATTATGAAGAACAGGTTTTGCCTAGTGTCTTGGTGAAGTTTTGTAATAAGTAAAAGCTGTCCAGCAAGGCTAAATTATTTAACCTCTCAAAGAGGGGCTCTTTTCTTTTGAGATGCATCTGCACAATCATGGTGGTCTTGGAATTGTCTGAAACAGTAGTACCTGTTGAGGTCAAGTCAGTGGTTTTTAGATTTCTTTAATTGAATATTTTTCTTTTTTTGTTATTTGGATCTTAATTGCAAAATAAAGGAGGAAATTTGATCAGTATTCCAGATTGGCCAGAAATCTAGTATTTCTTCTCTGTGAATATTGTCTTCTGACATCCCATGCAATTACAGATCTTGCTGTAGATTTGCCTTAGGGCTTTTTTGTTAAAAGTACTCATACTTTATTCTCTTTTCATTCTTGATTGAGGAAAATAGATATGTCAGCATTGCCTGAAGAAATTATTCCAAAGACTTTTTTGTGTAAGAATTAAGAGAGGCTTCATTTTGTTGCTGGTAGTCAGTGGTATTTCTACCTTTAGAGTGCTTCCCCTCTGGGAGGAGTCTTATAACTTGAGTTAAGAGTAAAGTGGCACCAGTGGCTTGTACATATTTTTTGTTTGGTTGTTGTTGGTTGTTTTAAATCTCCAGTTCTGCTTCCTAGAATTTGATGATGAAAGTGAAATTTTGTCACTTAACCAAACCAAATGTTATCTTTTTATGGGCTAAATAGATACAGAATAGTGTGAACAATGTATACATGTTTGGGTTTTTTTCAGGCGCTTCACCAAACGGGTGTATGTGTCTTTACCAAACGAGGAGGTAAGTGTTGTTTTCCACTCACGTTTTTAAGACACTTACAGGCAATTCTTAACTTACCCTTATGGATGATTACAGTTCCATGAACTAATTTTGACCACATACACTGTGCATTAATTCTGAGAACTATTTTAAGATTTGTGGGGTTTTTTCCACTCATACTGGTAGTGAATCTGGTGGTAGCTACTCAGTACTTCTCGACTAGTAAGGCATTGCTTACAGACTGGCAGACGTGGACAAGTTTGAAGTAGGACTTAAAGGAGCATGTTTGTTTGACTGAAGGAGAGTGTTTTATTGCAAAAGACAGAAGTAATTTTCCTAATGTTTGTCAGCTCAACAGGAGATCAGGAATTTTGATGAATATTCTAATTCTTCTTGATACTAGTAGTTAGGCTCTTGGTCTTGTTTTTACCCAGTCCTTATCTCTGCTCCTGAAGAGATGTTACTGCACAGTCTAATTGCACAAGCACTATGGGCAAGTTTAAACTGGTGAAGCACAAAAGCAAAACTGACAAAAGTGTAGTTCTGTTCTTGCAACACAATTTTAAGTGTTCCGTGAAAACGACTTTTACATCTGATAATTTTATCTTCTTTTCAGACAAGATTGATTTTGCTTAAAAATCTTCTAAGCAAGCAAGGAAGTCCATTAACCCAAAAAGAGTTGGCTCAACTAGCTAGGTAAGTATTTTGTAACCATACTAAATAAATATATTTCTCTACTGCATTCATTCAGACTGTTTAATTCATTCAACATACAACTAATGTAAATCATCCGACAGCGACAACATGAATTCATGCATTTGGTTTCCTGTCAGGCTGTATGAAAGTATTTTATATATGCATATATAGGATACACCCAGTCAGGTTTCTGTTGTTGAAACATGCTCATCAGCTTTCCTTTGAGGAGGAGGGAGGAGGATGCTTCTTTCCACCTATCCCTCAAGGAGTGCAGCTCTACTCCCTGATGCAGAAAGATAGCACCAGTTTTGCACTTGGCATTCATTTCACGTAAAAGGCAAATTCTCTTTGCTGGTGCCTTGTTAGGCTTGTTGAATGTATTACCAACATAGCAGAGCAAGCACTGGATAATTTTAGGTTCTTTTCACTTTCAAATTTGATTGGGAAAATGTGGTTTAATTTTTCCCTCCTGTTGTGAAATGGATTTGTTTAATATGTTTCATCATTGTGATTGACACAGTACTGCTGTTAGTCACCTAAATCTAATAATTTGTGGGAAGGTGGATGTACTTAAGTCTTCTCCTTGTGGTAGGACAGTAGAGGTTAGTACAGTCTTGGATGTAGCATTTGTCAGCCTCTTAGTAATGTTGCAGAAGTTGATGTGTAATCCAACTGAATATATTCCCTCTGTGCTTGAAGGTTGTTAGCTCAGGCCACATTAAGGCTGCAGTAATAGCCAACTGGAGGAAAAACACAGTCAGTGTCTTGTATTCTAACTGCAGATATAAGAACCAAATTACAAATGCAACCTGAGTACACCTCTTTTAAAGGGTTTAGAGAAAATGTAAAAGTTGAGCATCCTGCCTGCTTCTTTTTCCATCTTTTTGTTTTGAAAGAGAGAAGTATTTAACTTCCATTATGATTTTGTGTTCCTTTGCCCCTCTGCAACTTGTTCTATAAACTATAACAGACTTTATGATCTCCAGAAGACTAAACTCTTGTTGCTGCAGCTAGCCACTGATATTACAAGGGTGCTGGTTTTGTTTTTAAATTTTCCTTTAGGTAACCTGAGCTACTCATTTTCACTTATGTTGGCATTTTGTATTGGTGGCTTCCTGGTTCAGTGGAGGCCTTTATTCTCCAGCGTATTTCACTGGTTAACTTGGATATTAAATCTAATTCTGGAACAGCTCCCACAGAGTGTACAGGACAATTGAGGTTTTGGTTTTACGGTAATTGACAATTGTTGATAAACTACTGGTTATCAACTACTGGTACAGAAATCTCCTACAGAAATAGTAAATGTGCTTGGGATCAGTTTTCATCTACAAATCCTAGGTGCTGCCTTTTTTTTTTTTTTCCTAGGATGTTATTTGGGACTTGAATATCTGTACTTTAAATTTAATCTGTGAAAGATCACTTACAGTGAAATATAGATCACTTACACTGAACACACTTCTGATTTATTAAACTTGAAAAATAACATCAAAGTAATACTTCTTCTGATTAAGTAACACTTTGATTATCTGCAATTAAATTGATTTGAAGCAGGGTTTTGATTTTTTTGCTTCCTCCTTCACCCCACTTTTTCCTTTGCTAAAGAATGACAGATGGATACTCTGGAAGTGACCTAACTGCATTAGCGAAGGATGCAGCACTTGGCCCCATTCGAGGTAAGCTGCAGAGATTTTTATTAAGGTTTTGACATTAGAGTTATATTTTCTTGCATCTTTATAATTCTCAGACCTCTGAAATTTAACTTTTTTCATTGGATTTTAGTATGTTCCTCATAATAGCATCTTTATAAGATTTACTTACACAAAACCCTTCAGCATCTCACCATGTGAAACAAAGTTTTTGTGTCATAGGAGAAAAGCAGTGTGAAGTGTTTCTCACTGATTTGTACAGTTTTTAACTAGTGTCTTTCTGAGACTGGTGTCAGTTCTGTTATAGCTGAATTACTACTTGAATAGCAATTGCTGATTGCATTACTTGCCTTTATAAAAGAGTCAAATGTCTTTGAAGACTAAGGGAAGGAAAACTGAAACAAGCTATTTTATGGGATTTTTCTAGATACAGTTTGAATGGTGTGGCTTTTTATATTTTTAATTCTTAATGGTGAATTGTGATCCAGATGACAACTGTGAATGATCTAGAGTTTTACTTATATTTGTTCTTTCTCTGTCATGTCCAGCTAGGAAAAACCCACAGTTTTAATGTGAATACTTTTTTCCAATGCCTCCTCTCTTTGTTCTCTTTAACTAGCTAGTTATGTGTCCAGTAGCCCCATCTGAGGGAACTGATCTTGTTTAGTGGAGACCAGTAGCAGGATTTTTGTGTAGAAAAGATTGTGAAGATTTGATGTTAGTTTTCTGTTTGTAGTCATATTGTCCTACTTTACAGAAAGGTACTAAAGGCAGGCAGAGCAGAAGTGTACTGTAATATCAGCCTGTGTAAATAAAAATTGTTGCAACTCTCTTAAATTATTTATGAGAGGAGAGATCTGTTCACCTTTTGTGGGTGTGTTTGTGTTATTATTTTTTTAAATCCTGTAGCATGCCTTTTTGCCAGTGCACTATCTCTTTTGAAAACAGCTGTTGGAATGTAATGTTTTTTACACATTTTCTTTTAGCTGCTGAATTTGTAAAGCACATCTTTCACAATCCTGCATAATAACTGGGAAACAGAACTGCATTAACTGGCTCTCATAAGAGACATCATGTCTCCTAAGAATTTGAATATATTTATTTAGAGTGGTGGAATTAATAATGTATGCATTTAGGTATGCAGGCTTTACTTTGCTCACAACTCACTTCACACGCAAGTCCATTTCAAGAAGAGACCATGTAACATCGTGCAATACATTTCTTTCACTTGCTCCTGTTTTCCCTGTAAAACAATACATTTTTGAAGATGTTTTGTGATATTATCCTTGCCAATCCTGTCTAGGTTCTTTTTCTTGTACTCTCCTAGCAAAATGTTTGCTGTTACATGTTGATACCATGAGATTATTGCAAGTTAAAAAAAAAAATCAGTGAATGATGCAAGAATGTTCAGATCCCATGAGTGCAGCATAGGACAAGAAGCACTGTGATGTGCCCTGCCTGATTTTCTTTCAGTGTTCTTGGCTGACTGTACCTTCTGTTTCCTGAAGTTCAGTAGGAAGGTTGTGGATACCACAATTAATATGGGGGAGGTAGCTCTGTTGGCTTGTGTGCTGTTTTCTCTTCTTGAGGAAGAAGGAATAATTCTGCTATCACTTTGTGCTGCACCTGCAGTAACTGAGTGTGGGAGCAGCCTGGTTGAGGAGCTGATAAATGGGGAAGAAGGAGGCGAAAACACCATGTACCTTTCTTTACAGGAGACTGTGTTGAGGCAGAAAGGTATAATTTTTAACTGCAGGGTTTTTTTTCCAGAATGTAAGTGCTTTTAACATGTTTTATTTGTCAGAAGTGAGGAAAGTTTTCTTATGAAACTCACCCATCTATTTTTGTTTCTACAGAATTAAAACCAGAACAGGTGAAGAACATGTCTGCCAGTGAGGTAAGCTGTTTTTTAGCAGCTGTATATTCCCCTTTGAAGAGAATTTTCTCACTAGAAACTTTTAAGGTCCCTTTTTATGTGTAGTATCATACAAAACAGGATATTTTGGGGATATTATACTTTTTAATCACTTCTTCATTAAAGAAAATTCTGTAGAAACAGAGATTAAGATCTGTCCTCAGATGTCAGAGGTTCATGGGTAGTTTGTTGGCTTTCAGGCTTCAGAGCACTTATTTTTCTGTTAGTCTGTTGTTCTTCATTTCAGCTGACTGTCCTGTCTTTTCCTTCACATTGAACTGCAGTATTTGTTACCTAGCTGATGATGCCAGAGGCCTGGCTATTATTTACTCACAGTGTTACTTCCCAAGAACATTCCCAGAAGTATTATGTGAAATTACTTCTACCCCCTCCACCCCATCTTTACACCAAGGAGGTTAACTTGGGGAGAGCCTAAAACAGATTTGTGCATGTATATGTATAATACTTGCATTAGTTGATATGAACCATCATAAAGAAAAAGATTAAACTCTTTACCACAAACTGCAGCTGTAAATAAGAAAAAAAAACCAAAAGGAAGCGATTGGTCCTGTGTACAGAAGTTTCTGTTCAGGTGTGTGTGCAAACCATGGTTACACAGGGGAAAAGGAAGTAGAACTTCATTTCTCAGTTGCTTTTTGTGTTTAGCCTGAGGTCGCGGCCAAAGCAATAAGCTGGAAGGATTTGTTGCAGGAGATAACAGTGTCTGTGATAATTTGTTGTGATGTCCTCATATGCACCAGCTCACACCACCTACTGAAACAGGAAGAAATGACAGTCTAATGAGCTATTAAGTAACAAGGTAGATCTTACTATTGGCAAGTGTTAGTTTATTCAAAATGGTACATACTGATAGTCTTAAATTACAGGATTCTTGCATCAGGTCATAGAATAATAGAACACCCCAGTTTGGAAGGGACCTTGAAAGGTCCCTTGGAAGGGACCTGGTCCATCCTTCCGTGGGAAAGGAAACTTAGATGAGATTATTTAGCACCCTGCCCAGTCATATCTTCAAAACCTGCACAAGTGGAGACTCTACCGCATTCTTGGGGCGCTGTTGCAGAGTCTACTCTCTCTGCAAAACACATTTGTTCTTGCATCAAGATGCAGGCAGCACTCATAGAATGTGTTTTGTTAAAAGTGAATACTCAAGTACGTCCTGAATAAACCGAAGTACGTAAACCACTTGTGACCCTGATGTCTTTCATTTTCTGTTTAGATGAGAAACATCAAGCTGTCAGATTTCACAGAGTCTCTGAAGAAGATCAAGCGCAGTTTGAGCCCTCAGACCCTGGAGGCGTACATTCGCTGGAACAAGGACTTTGGAGATACCACAGTGTGAGACACTACTTGAAGTGAAACACTCCTGCCTGGGGGGGAGTTGGTGCAGACAACTGGGAAGCAGCCAGAGTTTACAGGACTTTACAGATATTTAAGTATCTGCATTAAAACTTGAGATTATGAGAAAATTATACAATGTGAAATGTGTTCATCAAAGCCTCCTTGCCATTTAGTGAGGATTTACACACTGTAAGTAAGAGCACAACAGGACTTGAGAGAAGTAAGATTCCTAGCAATCTGATTCTGGTTTGAACATTAATATATGTATATTGTTTCTGCTACAAGGCTCTGATGATATTGATCATTGGAGAACCTTTCCCTATGTTGTGTGTGTGGTTTTTTTTGTTTTTAATTTTGCCATGACATTGATGAACAATGGACTCGGAACAGTGATGTTCAATTTGAGGTTTGTAAACCGCAGTTCATCTTTTTGACTTTTTTATCCTTAATGTGCCAAATAAAACAATTTCCCTGTGCAGAGTGGAAGAACAGCATTGGGGACTTACGATTATTAAATTGTTAAAAGTAGCTGGTCTGTTATTATTTGTCTTTCTGTTTTGTTGTAATGTGACTGAGTTGTTCACAGGACAGGTTTAAAGAAGACCTTTAATAGCAGAACAGCAAAAAAACCCAACCTTATAAAACCAAT
Organism: Emberiza elegans; assembly: GCA_024865655.1. Taxonomy (NCBI): domain Eukaryota; kingdom Metazoa; phylum Chordata; class Aves; order Passeriformes; family Fringillidae; genus Emberiza; species Emberiza elegans. The sequence continues at coordinate 16,242,515 of JALJVW010002597.1, read as the reverse complement.
TCAAACTGCCTTTTAAAAGAAAAATTACTAAATAAAAGAATAGACTGAGATACTCATTTAGTGGCAGTATTTTCTCTTAATGCATTTTGTAACGCTTTCATTGGTAGAATGTTAGCTTATGCTTACAGTGTACAACTTGAGCCCAGCTGATGTTTGAGAGAGTAGGTGATGCTAATTGTTGAGTTTCAGAAATGACGTGTTTCTACTCTGTATTTTGGTCCATTTATGATAATTGAAAGTAAAATTGCCATTGTGATAATTTTTTAATCTCCACATGTAAGCATTTAAATATGAGGCCACATGTTTAATACATGGCACACATTAATGTTTTTATAGCTTTCATATGTTTCAGTTTATATATTAAAGTATGAAACACTCAACTGATCTGCTTTTTTAAAAAGAAACTGCATCTTTGTACAAATACTTGTTTTTATTATATAAATGACAAGCTATAAGAAAAAGCAAACTCTTAAATAATAGCCTTTAAATACCATAATAAAGGAAAGGATTTTTGCCTTTGCTTCTAAAGGCCCAACATCTTGTTTACAAATTCTACACAGATTAAACACAGATGTTTGCAAGGCAGAACACTAGTTCCTTGTTAAAGCAGGTTTGTGGGTTGTTGGGTTCTTTGTTTTTTTTTGGTTGGTTTAGTTTTTATTTTTTACACCTCTCCCAACTTAGTGATACTGCAAAAATACATATTGTTTACTGTTGTTTTAATGAAAATATGTTGTAAGTGTTGTTTGCTTTTGGTCTTAACAGAAAATTTGGTTTTAATTTTTCATTTAACTTATTTTTTGAACTACTTACCTGAAAGTTGACTATAAATAATATATTATATGTATATATGAAAAAAACCCCAACCCTAGCTGAGAGATGCAGTTGTAGGTATAGTAATACTCTGAGAGGACTGTGCTCACTGTGTGGTATTGAGTACTAAGTAGCAGAAACTCTGTCATACCTTTGAGATGCACATATGCAATATGTTTGGGATTCTTTTTTTTTTTCCAACCAGAGATGCTTTTAACTGATCTTAAGATTAAAAGCAATCAAATAAGAGAAGATTGTGTTCCACTACTATGCCTTTTGAAATAGTCTAACCAAACCAACTTCTAGCCTTCTAAGGATAGGACTCTCTCAAATTTGTATGTCTTATGTAAATGAAATGTGACTTTGGTTCCTCTGATTCACTTTTCTGCAGAAATGCTAAAAGATTTCAGATTCTTATGTTTCATGTCTTGCTTTGCCTTAGCTCTGCCTTCAGTAGACCATCTCTGTTGTTGGAGATTCCTGGCTGACTTGATTCATATTTGTAATATTCTTCATATTGTTAAGCATGAATATTGCTGTTGTATTAGCATCTGCCAAATAGCGACAGCTAAGAAAGGGCCTTGGTTTTATTCATAAAGCTCTGGTAGACATTCCTTGAGATCCTTTGCAAATGAGAACTTTGAAGATAACGCTTCTGGTTTTCAGTGTTCCTAAATGATTGTTACAAAACTGTTGGTTTTGTCCTCTTAATTTGGAGGAACATACTGGTTATTTATTTCAAATGCATACTCATTGGCATGGGATGGGTGCCTGAAATGTTGAGCTAGAGGTCCCCATTCCCTAAAGTAGCGCCAGTATGCAGCACAAGGAGTCAGAATCACCAGCTGCTACATAAAAAGAAAGGGACCAGCCCTTTCACTAGTTTGTACAACCAGTTCAGGTCAGGAGAATCTGTGTGACTGGTACAGCTGCTTTTTGGTCTTCTATTATGTCTGATTGTTTTCTGCGTAATGGATGAACTACAGCCCTATAAATTAATGCTGGAACACAGTAAAAAAAAAAAAAAGAAAATTCTGTTCTGCAACATCAGTTTGCCCTGCAGCTGCTGGATTCTTGGCCCATGGCCAGGTGCTGTTTGGTTCATAAATCTCCTTTAAATGTCTTGTCTTATGCTATTTTTTGAATAGTGTCTTGTGGGAGTAATTCTGTTCTGCTTAAGGCATTATCTTGCATCTTACCCCTCGTTTTACATATACTAAGTCCCAGCTCAGTGATTCCATCTATATGTTGGATTAACTGTATGTAAGAGCAGATGTGGGGAAAAACAACCACAACAATGGAAAAACCACCAAACATTCCCCCCCCCCAAAAAAACCCAAAACCCCCACCCCAAATAACCACAAATTACCCATATTTCCCAAGGCTGTAGTACTTACACAGAACTTTACCAGCTGTATTTTCCATAAAATCAGGTTATATTCTAATACAATGCCTCAAATCAGGATAAACAGGACAGCAGCTTGGGTGCTTTTAACTTTTTTGAAGACTAGCAGTCCATTAGCTCTCTGGACTGATTTTTTCCTTTCTTTTTTTATTTTTTTCCCTTTTATTCCTGTGAATCTGCCCACTGCTAGTGAATGAGCAACTTGACCCACTTTTTTGACATGATTAGTAAGCAGCTTGTCTGGCTCTCTGCCAGTGTGTTTTACTGGCTTTCAAGTGTAGCAGTTACTGGAGGGAGAAAATAAAACCAACCCAAACCCCTTGTGCTTTGCTAACAACCTTCTTCATACATCTTTCTGCTTTTATTAAGCAGGAGCTACATTTTTTGTCTTTCAACATACTGGAAGAATAGTATGTAGATTGCTCTTTCTCCTTAAAATGATAATTTCTTCTGTGTTATGATGCTCCCTTTGCTAATGTTGACTTTTCTGTGGACTACAGCAAACCTGTACAGGTTCTCTGTGTATGGAAAGTCAAAATCAACACAGAAATACTAAAGATAAGCCTTAAACTAGGAAGGACATTTATGCACAAATAAATCTGTCCTGTTAGTTTCTTACAGCATTTAGTGTATCAGAAATAGGCATTGTGCCCCTGAGATGTATTGCTGACTCAAAGCCAGTTGCTAGGTACAGTTCTGTTGAATATGGCCCTGCAACTTTATGTAGGTAACAAATGTAGTAATAACACTTTAAAATGAGTAAGAATGGGATCTCTGAACTGAGAAGGTGTGTTGTCACTGCACTAATTAGAGACTATTGCTGGTTTTTCTGTTCCTTTCTCTCAAGTGTTTTTAAAATGACAGGTTTTATACATATAAGTCACTTAACCTTACCTTCTGGTGTAGGACAAATAGTATTTTATCTATTCTAGACAAGTGGGGTTTAGCACTGCTTTGCACTGCTGTCATGTCCCTCTTGTGAAATTTAAGTACTTTGTACTGGGAATACTGAAGTCAGATATGCTGGCAAATGGAACTGAGACATCTGTTCTGAACTGGAAAGCAGCGTTCTCCTTAGGGTTTCCTTCATCACCTGTGGTGAGACTTGGTGCCCTAGATTTCCATAGTGCTTTCCTACCCAAGACAAGGATGACGCATAGCTGTGCCTAGGATGTGCTTTCTCCAGTGCTTTAGTGATGCTTTGCATGTGGCAGCTTTGGGAGGGGGCCAGTGCTACTGTACCTGACCAGGTTTTCATTCATTTTCTGTGGTGCCCTCAAGCTTTTGTGATGCTTTAAGTTGTTGGGGTTTCTACCAGATATCAAACATGGAATGAAAAGTAGCAAGCAGGTAGTCAATGCAACTAGTTATCTCAGTCATTGTGCTAATTAGAGGCAGTTTTACTATTAGTTTCTCTTGAGCTGCTGTTTAGTGTTGAAGAATGTTGTTTTACTGACCTATGTGAATTTTCATGCTTAGGATGATCTGCAGCCATCCTAAGAGATGACCAATTGATCAGCTATTTTCTTTTAGAATTTCTTACTTAATTATAATTTTCAGTATCTTTTCTTTTAATTACGGTAATTATAATTCCACAAGATGAGGAATTTAAGCTGTCACTTCCTACAAATACAAAATCATCTTGTAAAATATGGGGAAATGTGTATTCTGTTTTTCCTGCTTCTTGTGTAAATCATTAACTGTCTTAGAGTGGAAACTTTTTACCTTGTCAATAACTACCTCCTGAGTTCAGCAATAATTGGCAAGGTGCACACTCCTCCGGTGCATTCAACATACTGGCTCAACACTGCAGATTCTTCAGAGTCGGATGGTTTGATTTCAAAATGCTTGACATTACTTCTGGAAACAATGGTGATGAACCTTGTTTTGCTGTAAGACTTTCCTTGCCTTCATAAGACACACTTCTTAAAAAACCCTTTCTTCAGAGAAGTGGCTTTGAGGATTAAAGGTCGGTGCTGTGCAGCTGGTTAATACGGGCATGGTGCTCAAAGATGCCAGGGTGTGGCTCTCACTTGTGCAGGGTTCTCTCCCATTAGAAGTGGGGAAGAAGGCATTTTGTCTAATAGTCACACACCTGTCAAAGGGCCTGCAAATACAGAAACTGGTTTTCCCACGTGATTCCCATTTTTAGTCGTGTGAAGGGCTAGTCAGTATTTTTCAGAAATTTGTATTAAAGTGATGAAAACCAAAGGTGGAGACAAAACACCATACCCCACCCCCGTAAAATATATTGGACAACTCCAGTCTGGGATGGGATTCATTTTTGTATTTTGTTGTTTAGAAGCACTTTTGTTTCATTGTTCTTTTAAGAATGTTTCCTGAAATGTTAAACACCATTTTACTAATAGCAATGTAAAAAAGCATGACGAGCAGTCACATAGCTTTAGCTTACAATAAAATGTTTTGTTTGTCCTGTTATTACTGTTTTCTTGTCTGTTTATCAGATAAAATGTCCAAAACTAAAAGCCTTTTCATTAAACTTGAAGCCTATTAAATTGCTGCTGTTTTTAAAAAAACATTTAAAAACATCAGGTGTTGTATACCAGATGATGAACAATAAATATGTAAATAAATCAGTTTCTAAAGAACATAACTCAAGTTCTTAAAACTAATGTAAACAGAAGTGCTACTTCCTAAATAAATGTGCTTAAACTGAAAGTGTGTGCTTATCCTAGTCTTGCTAGATCATGGTGAAAACCAGGAGTTTTCAGATAACTAATTCTGGTGGTCACGGGGAAGTCCTGAAAAATTTGGAGCAAATTTGCTTGGCCTCAAAATGGTTTTTCTTTTGCTAGGGGGAAGAGTGCTGCTGTTAATTCTGAGTTAACTCTGAGTTGACACTATAATTTCCTTTACTTATCCCCATTGCCTTACCATTTGTAATTCTCTGTCTTGAGGCTGCATCTGGACTGCTTACAGCTATGGAGGGTGTTCTGTTATTACAGTTACATCCTGAAGATAAAATTAATCAAACTTTGTGTTTTGAAGACTCAATGTTACATATCTGGCAGCATTGGGGGTCTCCCAAAAAACAGCCATGATCACTGCCTTCCACACATCATCATGTCAATCACTGCTAAAACAAACCAGCCAAATAAAAATCAATACAGCAAGGAGGAAAAAACCCCAGTGTTTTGGACAGAAGCATGTGAGCTATTCCTACTTCTGTCAAGGAATAATTCCTTAGGACAGAAAGACATTACTGGTGTCTATCCGAGGTATCTCTCTTTGGCTGAAATACTACTGCTTGGAGGTAGATTTTGAACCACTAAAATTATTTCTACTGGTAATTTTGTGTATAGGTTACAGACATGCAAATATTTTATTCTTGTAGAGGAGATAATCAGATAAATTAAAATCAGTGAAGAAAGAAGAGCATGAAAAAATTTTTTCCACCATTTGCTGTTTTGAAATCTACAGAGATTTTGGTTTTGGCAGCATACCCTGGACTGAAGTTTATCTTGGACTCAATAAATTGTTCTCATTCCAGCCAAGGAGGGGAGACAAGGCTGCATGCCCAGCATTAGATGCTGGTGTATTTCAGATGTTTATTTCTGTCTTTTAGTGCTCTAAGTTTGCTAGAGAAAAGTGAGAAAAAAGTAAGTTAAAATTTGTTGGGTGGTGTGTTTTTTTTTTTTTTTTTTGTTTGTTTGTTTTGGTTTGGGGGTTTGGTTGTTGTTTTTGTTTTGGTTTTTTGTTTGTTTGTTTGTTTGTTAGTTTTGGTGGAGTTAGTTTTGTTTTGGGGGTTTTTGTTGTTTTTTTTTCCCCCCATCATGCCATCTCTTCTGCAGATTTCCAAATATATTGTGAACTTGTGAAATCCAGCCTGTTTCCTGCAAGGGTTCATATGGCTCTGGGAAGACAGTTATGCAACATTCCTTAAGTTATTTTTTATTCTATGTATCATGATAAAACAGAAAATACATGTACTGGTGAAGGCAGAAAAATATAATTTAAAATCCATCTCTCAACACTGGTGGGACTATTCCAGGTGCTGTGTTGCAGCTATGTTTTAAAAAATCCATGTTTTCCAGAATATCAGCCTACAAGGAACCTATTGAGCAAAGCGTGGTGGTTTTACCACATAGTTTTGAAAATTCCAATTTTTTTTTGCAAGTGTACACTTTAGGAACAATATGTTCTTTCTATGTCTGTAACTTCTGTTATTTTCAAATCTCATTTTAGTAATTTCTAAAGGCCTCAAACTTGCCTCAGTAAGAGATCCTTGAAGACTCTTAATTTTGTTATATGCAGAATGCTAGTATCAGCTGTGCTATTGTAGAACTTTTCTTCTGTGAAGACACTTCCTCAAGTGCAGTTTCTAATAACTAACTATTGGCCTCTTCTGGGAAGAAATACCCTGTGACATCAAATAAATCAAAAAGCCCAATACTATGTCAATAATGAAGGAACCAAACAACTTTGTGCAGCAAATTACACAGTGGTTCATCAGAGTTCTGATTTCTTCATTAAATTTGAATGGAGGCAGCAGCTGCAGTTTGAATTTCTTGCCTGTCATCCAGATTCTATAAAGCACAAATCTATTTTCTGCAAATAGTTTCTAAAACTTCTTCCATACACTGGAAAAAAGCTTACTGATTACAACCAAGAGATTAGAATGAGGTCTGAGACGTTAAATATATCTTGAGGAGTACAATTACCTGATAAGTCTGATAGTTGTTCTTAATTAATGATACCTCTAAGGACCACATATACTCAAAATCTAGAAAGTAAAAACTATTTTATCTTTTTTTATCAATAAGAAAATCACATGTTCTGGAGACAATACACACAATTGTGAAGCACACTTAACTGTGAAGCAGATTAAAGACTGGCTTGTTCCTGGTTTAATTTGATATACCAGTCTATCTCTCACCCACAGTCAGGTAAGTATTTTGGTAAATTTTACAGAACAGGTGAGATGCAAATAACATTTTTAACTGTGGGTTCTGGCGAACTGAATAGACTCTTCAAAAGAACAAAAATTAAGGCAATGTTACAGAAGGTTGTTTCAAGTTTCTTCCTAGGCACAATAATCTGTTTTAATAAAATATCTCATTTCAGTTTTTATTCCTCTCTTTCTCACTTACTTTGCAAATAAATAATAAATAAGCTGTTTTGTGAATAAATCTTTAAGTACATTCAATCCCATGTAGCTGCTTTGCAATACAATTTTTCTTAAGAGCTCTCCGAACTTCCACGATTACTTCTGTTTTAGATTCCGTTGTACTTCCCATGCAAATGTGTTCCTGCCGTGCACATTCCTTCTGACAGGAACTTCTGGGCACAGTGAAGCCATCTGCTGGCCACCCAGCCCGGGCGATCGCTGTCACCTTGTGTCGCGGCGTTCCAGAGCCTCGGTAGCGGTAGTCAGTGGCAGAATCCTCTCTCACAGTCCGGTTTGGATAGCAGCTGGCTCTGGGATGCGTGCGGATCCCTCCTCTGCACTGCCGTGCTTTCAATGTTCATCATGTGCAGAGAAACGAGAGCACGTCTAAGGATCTCAGCACACAACAAAGTGACTAAATTTTCAACATAATTCCTGTAGTTTGGAGATCTGCTGTCCTTTGGGGGTTTTGCTGTGGAAAAGAAATGCCTTTTGCAGGCTGTGTCCTGAGTGCCCTTAACCTGGCGGTGGAGACGAAGGGATGCTCGTACTGGGAAGCAAACCCATCCTTATGGAATTGCTGTAGTGGATTGTGGTGACAGACTGTGGTGGGTGTAGGACTACGACACCCTTAAGCATGGGAGGTTTAGGTTGAATACTAGGAAGAATTTCTTCACAGAAAGGGTGGTTAGATACTGGAATGGCTGGCCGGGAAGTGGTGGAGTCACCGCCCCTGGAGGTGTTTAAAGGAAAGACTGGACGTGGCACCCAGTGCTATGGTCTAGTTGACATGGTGGTGTTTGGTCACAGGCTGGACTGTGATGATCCCAGTTCTGTGGTGGTACCACCCGTGGGAGCCCTTTCCTTGGCTCTCGCAGGCAGCGGGCAGACGAATAGCAGAAGTGCGAGGAGGTGGCAGACAAGACCTTTATGTCCCAAGGCGGGCCTCCACCTCAGCTGGGAGGAGCGAGGGAAGGGCGCACATTCCGCGGGATCGGGACGGAGCCGCAGCCGGCTCCCGGCGGGCGCCGCTTCCGCCACGTGTCCCGCCGGGCCCGCTGGTTGCCGCGGCGACGGGAACCTCTCCCGCCCCTTCCGGCCTCGCATGGCGCCGTCTCTTCCGCTGCGGGGAGTAATATGGTGAGTAGCCCCTGCTGGGGGCAAGGAGGGAAGGGGAAGGGAAGTTGTGTGAGGAACACGGCGTGCGGAGGCTGCTGGAAGCGCCCTCTCCCTCGCTGGGGCGGCGCCGCCGCGGGGCGGCCGGGCAGGCGCGGCCCGCAGCGGGCCCGGGGGCAGCGCGGGTCTCGCTGCCCGTGCGGTGTTTGCTTCCCGGGGCTCTCCGCCCGCCCCCTGAGCGCCAGCACCGCGGGCAGGGCCCGGCCGGGTGCCGGGGCCATGGGGGGCTCCTGTGCCGGAGCTGCCTCTCGAACGCGGGGCTGCGGTGTGAGCCTCGGAGTTCTCCTTCAGCGGCGCGTCGGTCAGGGAGCTGGGACTCGCCGCAGGACAAACAGGTTATAGTGCGCTTGCTCCCGGTGTCGGGGCTGTCACTCTGTGGCTCGCTTCTCTAAGATGAAAACCCGATCTTTTGGGCACGGCCGCCGCGTGTGCCTGTTCGTCTGCGTGGCGAAATGTTCCCTTGTCGTGCTGGGCACCGCTGGAGTGACATGGGTATCCATGACAGGTGCTGTCACCTGTTGGGGCAGACAGCGCCGCTGGCTGCAGGAACACGCCTTGTGGAGCTCTTCTGGCACCTCAGGGGCTGGCAGAGGTGTGGCGCTGCCTGCCTCTGGGCAGAACTGTGGGATCGAGGGATGCCTTCATGCCCAGGTACAACACGTGCTGAGCTGGAGCTTGTCCCGGGTGGACTGGGGCCTGCCTGAGTTTGCACAGGTCCCCTGTGGCGCAGAGTGCACAGCTCTGAGGCACGGCATCCTTTGTGAACAGGGAGGTGTGGCACGTGTGGCTGGGCAGTGCACACAGTGCCAGCAGCCTGGGAAAGCAGTGGGTGTGAAGGTGACAAGGAGGGCTGCGGAGATGTGAAGGGTCTGGAGGGGAAGCCAGCCATGTGAGGAGCGGCTGAGGTCCCTTGGGCTGTTCGGCCTCAGGAGACTGAGGAGAGACGTCCCTGCAGTTGCACCTTCCTCACTGGGGAACAGGAGGGACAGGCACTGATCTCTGCTCTGTGGTGCCCACTGACAGGACCTGAGGGACCTGGAGTTGTTTATGAGGGAGATTTAGGTTGGAAAAGGTTCTTCTGGGTGGGTGGGCACTGGAACAGCTGCCCAGGGAAGTAGTCACAGCACAGCCTGACAGAGCTCAAGAAGTGTTTGAGCAACGCTCTCGGGTACATGGTGTGACTCTTGGGGTGTCCTGCTCAGGGCCAGGAGTTGGACTTCTGTGATCTTTGTGGGTCCATTCCAACTCAGGATATTCCGTGATTCTTTGTGATTCTGTAACACAGCAGCTTTCATAAGCAGGCTGTCCACTGCCTGTTAGAAAAGCTTTCTGAGGTGTTCTGGCATCCTGCACGTGTCTGTTAAGAATTAAAATTACCATGTAATGATTTGCTAATAAAGAAAAGAGTAAGTGCCCATGCTTTGTCCCAGATGAGTTAAACTTGGGAAATGTAGTAGTGCTTCAAGTTTAATTCATGGCACACTTGCATTTTTCAGATAGTATGAAATGCAGCTGTGTTGACAAAGTGTCTGAAAGTCTGAATTAATTTTGGTGAAGAGCCCATTAGTATGTCCTTTTGCCTTCTGCTGGCAGCTAAGGTGTGATAGCTTAAAATCAAGCGTTATTTAATCTGGCCCCAAACTGCTGCAGATGACAAACTATGGTCTGTCATTACAAGTCCACAACTTCCTATTGCAAATCAGAAATGTTTTTTATGTGAAAAGCTTACTTTGTGGGCAGAGCAGAACAGAGGACAACCAGAAGCTTGGACCCTCTGAGGAAAGGGAGACAAGTGTCATGGCAGATGAATTTCTCTGGTAGTCTGCTCCCTGTCTCGCTGGCAGGAGAGCCATGTAGCAGCCCTGTAGGTTAGGTCACAGCCAGGATTGTTGGTATGTTTCATTTTGTCACTGGCCTTGTGTCCACCACATCACCAGCATTGTTTTTACTTTGTGGTGGGTTCTCCTTTATGAATCTATAAACAGTATTTTCCTGTTTAATAAATCCATTGCCTTTGGGTGGGAAGTGTGCTTTGATGAAGAAAAATATTTGTGTTTTAAAACCTGTCTTGTAGTAGTTTAATCTAAATAAAAGTTAAAACCCACTCTTTGAGTGATACTTTAGTGTCTTTTCCAGTAAAACTGAGTTCTGGATTATGTCTAAATGAAGCTTGATTCTAAATAATTTGTCATTTTCTAATATAATAAACCATGTGAAATGGTTACCAAAATGTTTTTGAGTTTAAAGTTTGTGATATTTCTGGTTAACAAAAAGCTCACCTGTGTTTTGGATATAATTGTGAAAGTAGTCCATAAATGAAGATTTCCTTTTTGCTAATTTAAATTATGGTTTAAGTAAAGTTTTTAATTAAACTGTTGATTTTTTTTTAAGGGACGATACACCTGTTCCGCAAATCACAGAGATCATTGGTTGGAAAGTTAACACATGAGTTTAGGTTGGTTGCAGCAGACAGAAGGGTAAGTGTTGCTTAAAAAAATCCTAATTAAAATAAAAATACATTAGCTGTAGTAAGTTAAAATACACTGTTAACTTAAGTATATTATTAAATTTTTTTTCTTTGAATTTTTCTAGCTGTGCTTGAAAAAATAATCTTTGAATTTGTATTGCTTCTGTGCATTGACCCTGTGAATTAGTGTTCTCCAGAATTATACTTATATCTGGTGGGTTTACTGGAACTGTAAACTGAATGTGTTCAGATGTTTTTGGGACTAAAATTTCAGCACAAATAAAGAAACCCACTAATATAAAGTTGCATGAGTTGGTATTCAAAAGTCAGATGCTGTGTACTGTAATGAAATGCAAATATTATAGATGGGTGGATTTTTTTAGACCAAAAAGGTATTTTAAGTATGGTGGCATTCATAAACAAGTTTTAAAATAATCTGTAAAGTTTAAAATAGAGTAAGGGCTTGCTGTTCTGAAATGAGTAGTGAATTTTTGGGAGGGAGGAAAAACTAGTTCTTTTTGCATGACCAAGTACTGCAATATTGTTTTTTAAGACCAGATAGATATATTTCTGTCTTGTAAATTTTGGAAGGTGTAAAATACATATTTATTCTCATCCACAGTCCTGGAAGATTTTACTGTTTGGTGCTATAAATTTAATATGCATTGGCTTCCTGCTCATGTGGTGCAGTTCTACAAACAGCATAGGTAGGTGGCTCTCATGTACTGAAACTACAACAAACTACTCTGTGTTTCTTAGCTTGTGGAGTTCCAGCTGACTGAAAAAGCCAAATCCAGAAATTAATGGAGCAGGGATTTGCACAGCCAGGTTCAGAAAGTGCTTGCTCTTGATTTGCCACAGTCAGCTTAGAAGCATTTTTCACGGACATGTTTGGATGGGTGGAAGTCCTTCAAGGTTAGCAGTTTTTCAGTCCTGCTGGTCATTTGCTTCTTGCAGTAGCTTCTTCATCTTTAAGGCTGAAAGCAAGTAGGCTTTTGAGTTACTCGTCTTCAAACCAGTTCTAAGTAGCACCAGTGGTATGCAGAGACCCTCACTTGCAGTTGAATGAGGATGTTTGTAGTGTGGAAAAGGCTTAAGACTTCTTTGCTTCCAAGGAATGCTCAGCAGTAGCCAAAACACTGGAGTGTTACCAGCACCTCTGTGGCTGCTGCTGCAAAGCACAGCACTGTGAGGGCTGCTGTGGGAAATGAGCTCCAGATCAGCCAGACCCAATGCCTTCTGCTTTTGGATAGGGGCTTCAATGGGCTTCCCATCACCTGCACTGAGAATAGAATGCTGGTTTTTTTGATGTGGGTTTTCTTGCAGTTTCAAGATAGGTTAGAGATGCAAAACAAGTAAAATATTCAATTCAACCTACTTTTCACTGCAATAACACACATAAGACATCTCTTACTTTGGTAAGTGATGTGTTTCTGGAAGATCTCCTGACTTTCCAGCACCTAAATTCCTTGTCACAACTTAGTCACGAATATGGTAACTGTTGTATCTGGGCTTTATTATGTGCTTTAGTTGAATTAGGATTGCCGTAATCAGCCTGCTTATGACATTAAATATATTGGTGTCTTTAGAATAACAGAGACTTGTTATGTCAGCAGAGGCACTTTATGTAGGTAGAAGACTGGAAAGAGCTGCACAAAAGGGACTTAGAATACAGGTGTTTTTTGCATTTAAAAATTAAGTATTGAATTTTAATATGTACTTTTTTTTACAGCTTTAACTGCTTACACGTATTTGACAATCTTTGACCTTTTCAGGTGAGTTTTTTCCTATTTTGTCTTACTGTTCATTTTGTCTGTATATTTCTATACATTTAAAATTTACTTACAGATTCAAAGACATGTAACTTAGTCATCAGTATAGAAACAGTTATTGGTTTAAATAAAGCTTAATGAGTATAAAATTGCACACAATAATTAGATCCTATTTATCTGTTTATTAGATATATTGAGAAGGACCATAGCAATATTGAGAATGACTAGTGACTGATCAGTTCAGATTTCTCTGTGTAGATGTGTGACAACATAAAACAATATGGCACAAAACTGTTGTCTGGTTGTTCTCTCAGAACATTTTCCTAATGCCATAGTCACTGATTGTGAAGTATCTCTCAGTTTTAACATCAGGAAACAAGAAGAATGTAATTCTATTTCAAAAATATTTTGCAAGCTAGATACCAAGTATTCTGCTCATAAGGTTGTTAGATATTTTCAGTATTTTGTCGTATTCTAAGAAAATTATATTAAAACAGCTTTTAGTATGATAGTTCTGAACACTTTTGCTAATATTGATAACACAGACATGAAATATATTCAGTTCTTATCTAAGATACAGAATAGTAGCAGTGGTTGGGAAATAAAATGTAGATATTTTAGAAATACTAGCCTACATTACCTTCCTTGCTGTCTCGCTATGTTATAAAAGGTATAGATCAGCTTTCTGAGTCATACATATATCCATTACTTACTATAACTCACCTGACTTACAGTAAAACACTCATAAATTACATCAGCAAACATGCAGAAACAAAAATGAACTGTTGGGATAGGCAGAAAAAAATTGATTTGTGACTGCATTAGGATTAAGATTTAACTAATGAATCTTGTCTTTCTCTTAGAATTTTGTATCTACTGAATTTTTGTCATCTTGCTCAAAATATCTTTTTCATCTTGGGGAAACTGGGGAAAGTGTTGATATTGTACTTCCCATTCGTAAAGAATTCTTTTTTCTTTTAGTTTTAGAAGAAGGTGAAACAGCCCCAGAACTCCTGTCTTAGGTTAATTAGGGCTTGGAGTAGAAGATTATTCTAACTCACAGCAATCTCTTTCAAGAATTTTGATTTGCTGTAAGGGAGAACAATGCTCAGTAATTCTGCTGCAAAAATAATTTTCTGCTTCTTTTCTTTCTGTCATTGCCTGGTTGCATATAATAGTCTCACTGAGAATATGAGTTTATGGGTTTGTATATGAACAGTATTACTTCCTTTTTACTTTTACTTTTTATTCTGCACAGCTGAGAATCCAGTTGTGAGGATGTGATTGTTCATCAGTTGTAGGGATGAGTTCTTGATCCAGTCTGATTTAACATTGTTATTAATTACAAAAGGACTGCATGAAAGCACAGATGGCACTGAATCTATGTGGATTCCAGTTGAAAAAATTGTTCAGTAGAGAAAAAATTGTTCAATAGAGAAAAATAGGCAGAGGAAACTATACTTATCCTTGAAACATTCTGACTACTACCATGGAGATTCCAAAATAATTGGAATTCTAGATGTTTAGTATGAGAGAAAAATTTGGACAGAAGATAGCAAGAGAGAGCTGTGGCTGTCAGTGAATGGCCAGCTAGATTAGAGCTGGTGTAGGTGAATGCAGCCAAAGAAAGTTAATCTGTTTTGGCAATGGACAAATTACATAGAGAAATTACATTGTGGAAAAGAAAGACGGTACTTGATGTGGCCTGAGACTTACTCTGGAGTACCAAATCTAATTCATGGTATAGCTCTAAAAGAAGACTTTAATGGAGAGATTTCTTTGCTTTTTCTTTCACTCTTCTGTCATGCTTGTCAGTGACTTCTCATTTAAGCAGCATTTCTAGGCAAGTTCAGCAAGCATATGAGGAGCATTTAGAACATCACTAGGACAGTGATGGAGGTTGAGTTCAGGACAAGATTTGGCTGTATTTGTATGTTGAGTTCTGGTGGCTCAAGTGTGTATTTGTAGATTTTGCAGTTTGTAAAGGCTGCTGTTATTTATCAGAGTCTAATTCTCCCCCTTTTTTCAGTTTGGTAACATGTCTAATAAGCTACTGGGTAATGATGAAGAAACCCAGCCCAATCTATTCATTTGGGTAAGTACTAATAACAAGATGTAGTGTTTGATAATACAGCATTTCATACATTGCTCACTGTCATTGCCTGGATCACTGAACAGCCATCAGTAATACTCTGTATGTGAGAGACTAAAAATGAAGAGGGCCAAGGCCTACTGTAAAGAACAATTACAGAGTAGGGGATGGACAGGAAGAAGAATTAAGAAATGCTTAATTTTAAGGTGTCCCTGAGTGGAGTGTTAGAAGAAATTGAAAATAATGACTATTCCATAAAACTTTCAGTTTCTTCCCATCTGTCTGCTGTTGAATAAATTGGAAAAAGTAGGTGTATCCTGCTGGTTCTTGCACAGAAAAGATTCTGTTGGATGCATTGTTCAATGTTCAGTGTTTCTAAACTTAATTCTCAAATTTCAGGTTTGAAAGGTTTGAAGTTCTAGCTGTATTTGCATCTACAGTTCTGGCACAGCTTGGTGCTCTTTTTATACTGAAAGAAAGGTAGGGTTATGTACTGTTTTCTTTAATTTTATAACATGTGAAGATATAGTCCAGATCAACTAAAAGCACATGTTCTACGAGTGCTGTATGTAAAGAGATACTTTAGAAAAAAATTAAGAGATATTTAAAAAAATATTGCTAAACCTTACTGCTTGCTTACATTTACTACACTGTATGTAGGCTTTAGATGTAAGGATGGGAATTGATAAATGTTTTTTAAAAGCTTTCTAGGATTTAATGGTTTTAAGAATACTTTTTCCAAAAGGTTGTGTCATTAATTTAATGCATTTCTGTATGCATCTTGACTTTTGTAAGCTCATATAAATAAATAACAAAATTTTTGGTTTTACTTCTGTTGGTTTTTGAAGTCAAAGCAGTTTCATAATATATCAAGGAGCTGAATGTTTGAAGCATCAACTTCTTCACTCCCTCAAAGTTTCCTCAAGTATTAATTTGCCATAACATCTATGCTTGGGAGCATTTCTATTTCAGGAGGTTAGCCTAAAACATTATTTTTGTTTTTAAAGATGGAGAGGCTTTTGTTAACATCTGGAATTTAAAACTGTAACAGTATGCCTTCCCTTATTTTATTCAAGTGCTCTATTTTCTGTGTAAAGGGCTGTATTAACAACTTAGCAACTTTATACTATAAGGTCAGTGTATTGAAGTAACAGTCCACTGGAATGAATCACCCTCTGTCAAAACTTCCAAGTTTTCCAACATCAATTTTAGGAAATTCCACAAACTTAGCAGGTTTTTCTGTTACAGCTGAAGCTCATTTGTTAACTCACTGATGGGTGAAAAAAGATCTATACTGCACCCCGGTATCCAATGCCTACTTTATTTGACCTTGCTTAGTGTGAGGCTGTAAGTCAGGAATTTCAGACTTAGTTTGTTGTGGTCACCAACACTGCTGGTGGTGCCAGTAGCAATATTTTTTTGCATGTTCATTTACAAGCATATTTTTATAATATAGGCAGCATTCATGATAGCTGGCACAGTTTGGAAATATTTGGGAAGTCTAAATCACATCTGCTTTGATTCAGTGTTAAATGCTTTCATTGCTTGTAAAAGTTGCTGTGTTTATTTAAGGAGTCCATTTTTTTTGCATACTTTATCTATCCGTTTTTGTTTATGAATGGCAGCTAATGCTAAGGAACTGTAAAAGCATGCTTCAGGTGTCAAGGCTTTACTGTATGAGTATAACTCAAGTTTTCAATTATTCTTGTAGTGCAGAGCGGTTTCTGGAGCAGCCTGAGATACACACGTAAGAAATTATTTTGGCATGTAACATGTGTTGTTGTCCTTTTATGTTTCTGATTCATATCTAGCATATATTGTTCATGCCAGTATTTTCAGTACCAAATTGCTTTTGGTGCCTTGGCATTTGTTTCAAACCCTGTGCAGGCTATACTGCAAACAGCTCTTTTCAAGGTACAATTGAAATTTAATGCTCATGTTCTCTCAAATAGTGATCTAACTACACATTGCTGCTTTTCATAGTTCAGTTCCTTTTTTTTCTTGTGGCCTCTTGGAAGGCCTGGTATGTGGAGGGGAAGGATGCTGTGGTCAACAGGGAACTGAACGTTTTGCAAAGAGAGTTCAGACTATAAAGACCACGGGGAGAGGAAAAGAAAGTGTTATGGGGCAAAGGAAGGGGATGTGGGATGTATGTTGAAGTAGTTCTAGAAGAAGGCTGTGGAGGTATATGGCACAATTCCATAGAAAGCTAAGCTTCTTAACTATGCTGCTGAGGGGACAACGTGTTTGTATCTTCAAAGGGCAAATACATATATATATGTGTGTGCAAATATAGAATTGGTTAAGAGCTGTTACTCAACATTATGAGCGTTGTGTGATAACAATAAAGTACGAAGTTCAGTGATCTGGTATAACCCGTACAATGATTATACACTGCTGGTTATTAAGTATTACACTAGTTTATCTTGCTGGTTTTCACCTCAGTGAACACCAAGCAAAATGTTTTGATACTGTTATTGGTAGTTACAGCTTGATGATGTTCTGCAATGATGGGAAATTAAGACACCTTTTTTCCCTCCCTAGGGGACGACTGCTGGTTGGTACTTTCGTGGCTCTCTTTTTCAACTTATTTACAATGCTTTCCATTAAGAATAAGCCTTTTGCTTATGTCTCTGAAGGTATGTAATAAATTAGACTGTAACAAGAATTGAGAAAAAATGTTAATGTCCCTATTTTTATCAAGGTATAACTTGTCTGGTAACTTCTTTAACTAGTGGTTGTATATCACTGTTACCTCTGTTAATGTAACTTTGTGCAGTACAATTGCCATTTGATTTTCAACTCCACTTTGCTTATAAGGCTCTGAGTAGTCTGAGGTAATTAATATATTATTATTTTAATGCTGCAGTGTCCTTTATTTTCAATTTTTTGAATGCAACCAGTGAAGGTCATGTGACAGATACCAGAATTTTCAACACATTTTATTGATGTATTAATGGATTAAAATATAAGTTAATGCAATAGTTCTTTTTTCCTTTTCATTGGTAAATGAAAAGCTCTTTTACCTTTTTCATTGTGAAGTAGGTTTGCAGTCATTCCTGCAATTGTAAATTGTTATGTTGTAATTGTCCTGTAAATTGTCCATAGTTATAAATATCTATTTTACACTATATTATATAAAAGATAATGGTTATAGCCTGCAATTATATTTGTATTTAATCAGTTCAGATTATTATGAGAGATGGATGTTATACTTGCTGCCTGGAAAAGACAGACCTGGGTCTTTTTTCAAGTGCCAGGGTATCTGTTGAGATATATTTACTCATTCACACTGTATTTATTGAATTCTTCCCTTAAAATAAAACTTGTGTGTACTTTAAAATGCAGTAACTTTAAAGTGGTATTTAAAATTGTGGTAACTTCATTACCTTCTTTCTTTTGCAGCTGCCAGCACAAGTTGGCTTCAGGAACATGTTGCAGATCTTAGTAGAAGGTGAAGCTTTACATTTTCAAAATCATTAGCTTTAAATTGTTTTCAAAATCATTAGCTTATGGAAGGCAGTGTTGGTTTTGTGTGTATAATAACATTTTGGAGGGGTTTTGAGGCATAAATTTGTATTAGAGCTTTTAAAATAGCTTTACCTACTCCAGGTCTCATGTATGAACTCTGGAGCAAACATTGTCTCCCATATTTCCCAGATACATCAATCTAACAAATACTTATTTCTGGGTATCTTTTATTTTGAATATATATGTTCAGTACATTGCATGTAATTCTCTTTGGGTGAGAATAGGAAAACTAGCATTATTCTGTGCATACTTGAACATGAATTGAACATTTCACAACATGAATTACTGAGTGATATATTTTGTAATAATTTATGTTTATTTACTTTGTGGGCTGGACAAATGTTTCAGGTGGTTGAGTTTAAATGTAATCAAACAGGTTACTCACTGAACAATAGCTATGGAAACTCCTCACCTGTCCAACAAGAAACTGGAAAGTCTGTGTCTTCCAGGGATATAAGCAGTGTTGTTCATTCATCTTGTCTGTTAACTGTCTTGCTTGTATTGGATATCTGAATGCAAGATAACATTGTTTGCAGATAGTTTTGTCAGATGTCAGGGAAGTTTATTTTAATCCATACATGTTTTTCCAACTCTCTGTCAGTATCAAAAGAAAAATGTTAAACCAAGTTGTAAAACATGTTAAGTATGCTTCAAAACCCATCTGTTTCTGCATCTCATGATCTTTTTGACAGTTACAGAGAGCAGAGAATGATGACTTGGTATCAGAAGAATTGATTTTATATGGGTGTAAGATGTTACATCATCAGAACCAAAATCTGTGAAATATTTTTGGAAGACTAATAATTAGGTTTCCAAGTTTTATTAAAAAAAAAAGGTGGATACCAACCACAGACAGTTGCACAACTTCCTTCTTATCAGTGTAGAAACACAGTTTTAAGGGGAGGGACACTGATGGATAACTTGGAGTCCCAGATCAAGAGTAATATTATTTCTACTGGGTTTTGAGATAACCTGTAAACAGTTAAGCCAATATGAGTAAGACCCCATTGAATTAGTATGTATACAGCTATTTCAGATGTGTTATGGGAAGCAGTGCTGATTTAAAAATATCTGCACCTGTATATAATTATGTTAATTAAAATTCTCAGAGAAGCAGGCCAGCGCATGATGTCTAAGCATAAGTTGGCTTTAACCACAGCAACAAAATATTTCATGTTGTCTTTGCCTTGAAATTTTCCAGGATGTGACATGCTCTTACATTCACTGGGAAGTACAGAAACTCCTTTCTCTCTTCATACTCCCATTGACAGGAAATAGCCATAAATAAGTAATTTTCCCAGCATTCCCTCATGCATTTTTTTGGTCTCCTCTTATTCAACTAGCTGGTCTTCTTCCTCTTTTCAGACTTCATGCATTAGTTAGCTTTGACTTTTGGACACTTTTGCACACCAAGGTGGCAGATGGATTGAAGACAGGTGACACACAAATCTCTCACTCTGTACATCTCTATAATACCAGTATTGAACCCATGAAGCATTTGTGTTGCAGACAGTTGATACTGCTATATCATAGACTTGTGTTCCCAGAAAAAATGAGTAATTTTTGCTGACAGCAGCCTTTGAGCAGAATTAGTGGGGCCTTTTACAGTGCTCACTCATCATGTGCTATGACAGCAAGTGTGTTAGAAGTCAAATGCTAAATAATGGGTGGAATTTTGTAATTTCAAAGTAGTGATGAAGAGCTGGCTGACAGCTGCTTTTTCTGTTTTGTTGCAGTATTTGTGGAATCATCCCAGGATTGAGTAGCATCTTTCTGCCACGGATGAACCCTTTTGTCTTGATTGATATTGCTGGAGCTCTGGCTCTTTGCATTACATATATGCTCATTGAAATCAAGTATGTGCAGTTGTTCTTTTAAAACAGTAGGTCTTTTTGTATCCAGTCTGTGGGAAAATACATTTTTTGCATGAAAGGAATGATCTGATGTAGGGCTGTTTTTTGTATGAATGGCATTGCAACTCTGTGACTGCATCTGTCTGCTGTCCAAGATGAATGAGAGTTGAAATGAGATTAGCATGTGTAAAATTCTGTAAATGTATATAATTTAAAAGAATGAGAAAAGAATCATAAGTAAGTTGTTCTGCCTTTCAAAAATGTAAATACCAGCGTTTCTTTAAAACTGCTTTTTCTCCCTAGCAATTATTTTGCTGTGGACACAGCCTCTGCTATAGCAATTGCTTTGATGACATTTGGTACCATGTATCCCATGAGTGTCTACAGTGGGAAAGTACTACTCCAGGTAAGGCAGCCTCACAAATCAACAGATTTTGTGGTTTTGGTTTTGTTAAATGGCCTCATTAAAAAATAATAATTAAAAAAACCAAACAAAAACTCTTGAAATCTGTTTTAATCTTGCAGATAGGAAGTGTTCCCATGGGAATTTGTGATGTGCTACAAGAATGTTAAAGGTTGTGCAAATATGCATCACCAAGTCATAAGAATTTGATGAAAATGCCATTGTTCTCTTGTGTGGGTAGACTAGACTTAAAGGCTCTCTTACTTGAACAAGGCCAGTTAATCTTTATTTTAACTTGTATTTTCTTTTCTTCTTCTTTTTGAAGACAACCCCACCTCATGTGATTGGCCAGTTAGATAAACTTCTTAGAGAGGTAAGTCAGTATAATACACAGCACAGTGTGTACAGCTAATAAGCATTCAGGAATGTGAAGAATTCTTCTGACTAGTCCAAGAAGTTTGCTAAAATTATTTTAAAAATATTTTTTAGCTCCATGTAGAAAATATGGATCTTGTTTTCCAAGATGAATAGTGTCTTTAGGTATCTGGAACAAATCTGTCTAAGTAGTGCAGGCTGGTTTTATTTGAATTTGAGCTACTATTGAAGTGGTTTACAAATGTGAGTTGAAGGAGGAAAAGGAGTACAGGCAGCTGTTGAATTACAGCATATCAAGTGGAGAACATACTTTAGCTTGGCAGCAAGAGTTGCTGGAAATAGGTTCCTTAAAACTTTTTTGATGGATTTGGATGTTTACGGGTAGCAAAATTGCAATAGATAAGCATTGGTGACATTAACAGACATCATCTGTTCTCTGTATGGAGCTTTTATTTCACTACTGAAAATTATTTGTTACTCAGTTATGTATAAAAATACAGTTCTAAAGGGATTTGAAACTTCTAATTTATTTTCATATTTGTGGATGTTTGTGTAAAATTAGGTTTCAACTTTGGATGGTGTGTTGGAAGTTCGAAATGAGCATTTCTGGACATTAGGTTTTGGCACTTTGGTAAGCTATGCCTTTATTTATCTTTCTAGCCTTTGTTGTTGGGTAATAAAAGTTGTCAGATACTACTTTAATTTTTTAATTTACATAAAGGAAGATATTTCTTCTGAAATACTCACTATAAAAAAAATTGATGGAGTCAGTAGTCAGTCCGTGTGCTTTATTGCAATACTTCTTTTCCTCTGTCCTTTACGGTTTTTTAAACTTTGTTGTTGGTTAATGTTTTTAATGTATACTGCAGTTCTGGCTTAAAGCATGCATTTTTGCTACTCTAGAATTTCTTTCATATTTTGGAGTGAAGAAAATGACAAATGATGGAAAAAACTTTTTTCAAAAAGATGTGTTAGTGTAAATTGTTTAGGAAGTGAGAAATAACTGTAACCCTTCAAGCACCAAAGGTCTACAATAGACAGTAGAATCATATGTTTTCAGCATTTCTAGGGGAGAAGGTAGAGCAAAATAATTACAGTTGTATACCAATAATTCTGTAAGCTGAAAGAAATGAAGGGATATTTTTTGTGATACAGAATGATCACACAGAACTTGGTTATTCCTAAGTTGGTGCAGGTATTTTGTGACAGCTGGAAAATTAAGACTCTTAGAATATTTCTTCACTGGTTTCTTCCAGTATGCTGTCCTTATTAAAACAACAAAAAAAAAAGGCATCTGTTCTATAAAAACACCTTTCAGTTTACTGTTCTGCCACTTATGCCTAAATTTGCATTTAGTTCTTTTGAGCCATTTTCTCCCCCAGTTGTTGCCTTTCCTGCCAACACATGTTGTAGTGTATAGTTTGGTTCTAAGACTCACTTTTCCTGAATGATGATCTTGGTATGTTCATAAGAGAGCAACACATTAGGAAAGATCAGAATGTATCCTGTAATAAGGTTCTTAATTTAGTCAGTAGTTTCCACTGCAAAAGGTCTTGTGTAATTCTCTGCAGAATAATTTGCCTGTTCTTGAATGCAGGTGGGGAATCTTTATTGGAGTAACAATTAACAGCCAACTTGTTTCTATCATTTTCTAGGCTGGATCAGTCCATGTCCGAATTCGGAGAGATGCAAATGAGCAAATGGTCCTTGCCCATGTCACTAACAGATTATACACATTGGTCTCTACCTTGACTGTTCAGATTTTCAAAGATGACTGGATCAGACCAACCTTATCATCTGTGCCTATTGCAAACAACATTCTGAACCTTTCGGATCATCACGTTATTCCGATGCCATCTTTGAAAGCTGCTGACAATTTGAACCCTGTTACCTCCACTCCAGCTAAGCCCAGCAGCCCACCACCAGAATTTTCTTTTAACACACCAGGCAAAAATGTGAGTCCAGTCATCCTTCTAAATACTCAGACAAAGCCCTATGGATTGGGCTTTAATCATGGATCTGCACCCTACAGCAGTGTACTCAGTCAAGGACTTGGAATACCGGGAATTGGAGCAGCTCAAGGATTCAGAACTGGTTTTGCAAACGTCCCAGGCAGATATGGAACAAACGCTCGTGGTCAGCCCCGACCATAATAAACACCATTATTTATTATACTTAAGGGTATTGACTTAATTCTTTTATTACCCAATTTTTATAAACATTTGGAATGTCACATCATTCTGAATGGCTGGGAACAAGTGCATTGTTCATATTCATGAAGTGGTTAAAAAGCAGTTTTTTCCTTCGCATCAGCAGTAGCCTGTGTAATGCCACAGATGTTTTGCAGACTTACAATACTTTACAAGTAGTTTTTATAGGGTGTCTATTTCTACTCATCTTTTTTATCTACTGTTCTTCATTTATCCAAGAATGTATTGAGATGCAGCACAACTCCATAAGAGAATAAAATTGTGACCAGGTAGCATTTTTTTTCCTAATGAAAATTACTGGATGCTGAATAGCTGAGAGAATAGGAAATGACAGAACTACAGGTCCCAATTTTCAGACGTGTGATTGCTGTATTAAGCCATGTTTGGGCCAAATCACAATTAGTTTTTGGTTGCAAAAATCCATCACTATTCATGATGTGGCCATTGTGAAGGCAATCTGGCATTTCAGATTGTAATTGATTTTGTGATACCATGTTTTTACATTTTGATTGATGCTTTAATAGAAATTCAGATGGTTCAGCAACCATTTTCTAGTTGTAAGTATTCCATACTCATCTCTGATATTTCTTACTTTTTGGTTTAACTGCAAAATTATTTAGCAATATACTGGGAAATAAAATACTTAAAACTTAAGATTTTACAAGCACCTCTTTTTTACAATTAACCCTATTATGGATACAGAACAGATGACTGTTGTTTCTGAAACCAGTATTTCATTTTTGACTATGGGGAGTATGCTATGATTTGATTGTTACTTTGTATTTTCCTCTTTGTATTTTTTTATTAGTTCCAGGGAGAAAAGTAATTGATTTATATTCCTGGTTTAAACCCAGAGTACAGGTCAGTGGTCGCTGAGAGTTTGTAGTCACTGCTGGAGTGCTTAACCTTTGGGGCACACTTGGAGCAAGACCACTTTGTGCTTTTGCATTACTGTTCTATTGTACATTGAGCTGTCTGCATTTCTCCAGGGCCTTTCTCAGAGAGCTCTTCCCTCTCATTGCTGTCTTTTCCTTCTCTGCTCTGAGAACAGGGAAAGGCCTTTTAGAAATACTCAGTTTTTTTTCTGTTCCCCTGTGCAGTATCTACATTACAATTGCTCGTCTGCACATTCTTCCGCATTTCATGTCTAGGAATGGGTTGCTCATTCCTGTTGTTCCACTTGCAACTCAGGGTGCTATATTGGCTTCCACCTTGTTCATCTGTGTGCTAAGTCAGTCACTCCACTTCTGTGAGGTGGTTACATGGAGCTGTGGTATCTCAGGGATTCCAAAGATACTATGTTACCTGAAGATAATTGCTCTGATGAAGAAATCTTTCTTATGTAGATATGAAGGGAGAAAACAACGTTTATTTTAATTTTAAAGATCTGTGGCCTCTTCACTGGCTGAGGATTTATTTTTCTTTTTCTGTGTAAGAATATTTCTATTTTTCCCCCTCCCCATGACCTGTGTTTCTTGAGCCAGTGCTTGGAGGAGGGAGTCATTCTTGCAAAAGCAAGGTGACATTCTGCATGATGGAGATGTATCTTTTGGGGATATTTCAGGCTGAGGGTAGTGCCCAGGCTGCCACTGGGATGCTGTCCATGTAAGTACAAGTAGGGAATCTAGTTCTGTACTTCATTTGCAGCGAGAGTGAAAATTTCATTGCTCTGTTAGGAAATGTAATGAGCTGGCAAACTTCCATTTAAAGATTGCAATGAAGTTACAATGACTGGCTCTGATTCTGTGAGGTCAATATTAACTCAGTAATCACCTGTGGTCCGTTATCCTGTCTTTCTGTGAGTCTATTACGTGTGCCATTGCTGCATGGAAATTCACTGAAGTACAGAACACTTGAACAGATTCTCTGTACCTCTTGGGTGCTGAGCCAGACTGCACTTTCTACAGCATCTGCAACACCTTAGAGCCAGCAGAATGTTTACAATACACTATTCTTGTGTGGCCTGGTTAACAATTGTTCCTTACTCCAGTTTCATAATCACTTGATATCACTTTTCTGATATTTTCAATACATTCTATTATATTGAATGCATGCTTACTTGTTTTCAGTAGAAAATTAAATCTCCATTTTATTAAAAAATGAAGGTGATCTCTGATTTAAAATGAGAAGGGAGGGTGAGAATCCCAGAATTCTGAGTGCAATATAATCACTTTAACAAAAATACTTTTTTGAGTGATTGTTTACAGTATATATCATATGTGCAGATGATAAAGATTCTTTTAGATATTAGAACAGCTTTTTAGCTACTTTATTGTTATGAATATATTAGAATATTTGTTACATCAGCACAGAGTATCTCCTTTTATATGAGGACAATAAAATCAGTGTAATTTGTAAATGACAAGGGAAAAGTGGTAATTTGTGTATGAGATTTTACACTTATCTTTCCCTATATATTGTTTAAGTGATGCTCTCGGGTGATACTTCAGTCTCAATGAGCAGGTATGTCAAACTTCAGAACTGTTTTGCTGGGTCTACTACCAGTGTAGACTGAGTCCTTGGAATAATTCTATAGGAAGTGGTTTTTTGTACATTTTGCCTTTTCTGTGTTATGCTGTTAGGTGATCAAAATCTAAATATTTATTTGATACATAGTGAATAAGAATTGGTAGTTTATATCGTCTTCATTCCTAATACTAGGAATGCTGTCTCAGCTAGAGAGAAAAGAAGACTGGTACTTGCTGTCATTTCTGTCTGCCAGAGGATTTGGCATTGTTACTCCCTTAAGTTGTTCCAGCTGTGATTGCACAGGATCCCATCACTTGTAGGTAAATGCATCCAGCTTTAGAGAGTTTGAGGGGTGTGTACCATTATTTGGCTTCAAATTATTGTGAGAAACTGCCTTGTCCTGATACAGAAGGAACCAGAGCACCTATCACAAGACAAATAACTACCATAATATGGGGGGGTTTTCAGCTTTACATGTTGAGTGATGGCTCTTGAGTTCATTCTGTTCTGCATTCCCTTAACCCAGGTGGTAACCACAGGAACCTTTGGCACACAAAGCCAGTGACAGCCTTTTGTGGCTAGTAAACTGATTTTTATTCCCTTCCCCTTGACTGAAATGTGACAAATCCTTTTCAAGGTGAGAACCTGTGCAGCAATTCCGCTGATTAGGTTAACTGAAGTCCTCTATTGATTTCTAACCCTTCCTGCTACCATCAAACAGGGAAGGAGAAACTATCCAGCCACAGTTTTTTCAACACAAAGCCTGTCTCTGAATTCTGATTATCTGGCCTGTTCTTGTCCAGGCCCAATGGATCTGGATTTAATCATACTCAGTGTTGAAACTGAGAGTAGAAGAGATACCAGTCTTGGTCTCTTTGCTTGTATTTTTGTTTTCTGGGCATTTTATGAAATAACTTTGACTTTGTCCTGCCTGCTTGTTCTCCCCTGCCTTAGTAGCAATGAAAATCCCCCTTGTGCCATGTCTGCCTTGCTGACTACTTCTTGTGCTTTTAGGAACTTAGATTCTTGGATTCACATGGTTACTGGGTTGATGTAAGTTTTCCTTCCAGCAATTATTTTTTTATGAATAATGAATCATATAAATTGCTAAGATGATGAGCCTTCCCTCTGTAAGTAAACTTTTCCAGGGCTAGCATCAGTTAGGAGATGGCCTTTTTTCCCTGTACCAAAAAAAACCCCAAACATGAAATCCAGGAAGGGACAAATAAAACCCCAAGCCTTTTCAAGTTTTCTTCACATTTTGAGAAATATTGAATCATATTACAGCAACCTGCTGTATCTCATTTCCTTGGACTGAGTAAACATAACTCGAGATAAACATAACTTTTACTGCATGCTCAGGCGGTAAAAAATTAGTGACAAAATTGACATGGTTTGGTGTACCACATGGTTAAATTACAGCTTCAGCTAAGTCTTCATAGAGATTTAAAAACCCCAGGCTTTTCCCAGTTATAACAACTCTCTGAGCCAGTATTTCACAATGAAGCATATTTTAAGTTAACTTTCAAATTTTCAAAGAGGCAGAGTAGCAGTCCACACTGCAAGCATGTACTGCATTTTTCAGAGGTCCTGTAAAATATGAAGTACCACAAGAGTTCACCAAAACAAATCAGCCACCCAAATTCATGTTTAATATTTCTGTATTTAGTCATTCTGTTACCTTCACCACTTAGGAGGGTATGAAGGTGCCTTATTACTGCTCAAAGTACTCAAACTTCAGAAGATTTAATGTAATTTTCTAGACTATTTTCTCGTGGGCTGAGGTAGAAGACAATTTGATTATGAAGAGTTCAAGAAGCTTTGATATATTTACACAGATGCACAGTAACACCTGAAAATAAAGACATCTGTCTGATTTTCTAGAATTTTCATAGTATTCTATTTCAGAAGTTGCAGGTAAGACAAATGTTTCTCACCAATGTTAAAGTGATAGGATGACACAAAATGCTTTTTTTCATCTTTGAGCTACCAAATCAGAATTAATTTTTAAAATCAGATTAAATTTAATTTTCAGGCTATCCTGTAATATTAAAATTTTTACAAGTTTTCATTACTGTAAATACCTAATTCTGTAGCAACTTTATAATATGGATATAAATATTGTCCTAGGCTCCAAAGTATTTGCTTTAGGAAAATGGTAAAATACAGGCCAAATCTGACATGCCTATAACTCTGTTTCTTACCTCCTTTTTAATTCTCTTTGCTCAGGGTAGAACTTTTCAGGGAAGAAGTTTGGAGCAGTAAAATATTGACTTTTTTCCGTCAGTTCATCTCCTATCAGCTTGATTTTTTTCCCCTTGAAATGCTCTCATCGTTTTCTCACAGTGGAAACCACAATTCTGTCAGTAGCTTTTGAATATTGTTCTTCTGGGTTTTTATTGATCTCATTCCAGGCTTTCTTTTTGCCAGTGTTACACTAAATCTGTTGAATAATTCCAGTAAGGAATGTAAAAGCACAGGGTTGTTAAATTGGTATCTTTTTGGTGCCTAAACTGTTGTCTTGCTTTTAATAATATTTTATTTTTCATAGCACTTTGCCTTTTAAATTGTATTTAGATAAACTATAGTTTCTAAAGTGATCACTTTCCTGGTATGATTATTTTTGTTGTGGTCTATATTAAAAACAGCAGGTGGGTGGTGGTTTGGAGGTTTTTTGGGTCAAATTGTGAATGATTCTCATGTGACTGAATAGTGTGTACTGGGTCATTGCTCCCACACACCTCCTGGTCTTTTGTTTATATCTCCTGTGTTGCAGTCAGAGCACAGGGAAACCCCCACATACCTTCCTGTTAGCCATCCTTCCCCCACCATCCTTCTCCATCAACAATATCCAACAAATGATAGGGGCAAGGCTGAATTTGGGTTATTGGTCTGTCTTCTGGGGGTCAGCTGTCTGCAGAGAAAAACCCTTGCAGCTGCCTTTGTAGGGGAAGGAGGAGAGGGACCAGAGAGGACTAAAAATCACATCCTGTGTGTCAGGAGTTCTAGCAACTCCTTTGAGCATGACGTGGTTTAGTTCAGCCCAAAGTAGAAGTCTGCTATGGTGTGATTTTTGTCTCTTTTGATAACATGGTGTAAATTTCCATAGCTGAACACTGCAAAAGTTGGTCACACCTTGCAAAAACTGTATCATACAATTAAGTAATGAGGCATTCCCTCCTGGGATCACAATGTGTGACAAAAAACAATGATAACAATCTGGAAAGATTCTGGAGGTTTTTTTATTCAGACACAAAACATGGAAAGATCAAATTCTTTCCAGGCAGAGCTAGCTCTTAATTAATGGTATCTTATTTGGCTACTGGATCAATGGGCCACGATCAGCTCAATCAATAATCAGTCTAGCAAGAGCTATCACATTTTTTTCACCTTGGTACTCTCCAATGCAATTAAATAGCAAGTGTGAAGGTGGGCAAACAGTAGTGTGAATGGAGTACAATTTGTTGATGTTTTGTCTTTCATAGGTTGAGATATTCCAGTACAAACACTTGCAGGATTTTGTTGAGATTGTCAATAGTGGCTTTGTCAAGGTTTTCTTCTGTGTCCTTCATGGTATGCCATACTGCAGGAAAAGGGGATGGAATCAGATGCAGGACTGGAACCCCTATAAAAAGGAAAGTGAAATTTGGAGAAGAAATACTTTAGAAGTTCTGTTAAGCCAACTGATACTTCACCATTTAGCAACAGAGTCAGGTAACTACTCAATAAGCTTGCTTTATAGGGTGTGTCCCTGCAGCTTCCTTTACCTTCTCTTGTTTTGATACTTGTGACTGCATCCCATCATTAAACAGTGTGTTGTGTAAAGCTGCCACCTTCCTTTCCTTTGACTACTTTTCCTTCCTTCTTCTTTTTTTTTTTTTTTTTTTAAGTAATCTGTGGCTATTTGTTGGGAGTTATGGGGTTTGGTTTTTTTTTTTTGATTCTTTGCATTGTGTCTTTAGGAGCTACAGAAGGACAGAGAAATCACTGCAGCTCCTCAAAATGAAAACTGATTACCATGTTTTTGTGAAAATGTTAAGACTGAACATTTTTGAAGCATTTTTAATTCTCTACCTAAATGGTAAAATAGGGTGTCTTCTTTTTACTCTGTAAAATAGAGACAGTGTTGCCCTCAGATAAAGGAACTGTATCACTGCATATATGTGTATATATACATATATATCTCTATATATATACAGACATTAAGCCACCTATATGTACTGCAGCTTGTAGGTAAAAGAGGAAATAAATCAGTCTTCTGCTTCCCAATTGCTTTTGGGGAGGAGCTTTTTTTTCTCAGCCTCTTTCCTGTTTTACTTCTTTTTCTCTCTGATTTTTCAGCCACATACCACTAAGGAATCAAATTTTTTTCATTAGGTATTATGTCAAAGCTCTAAAGTTGGATTCAGAAGCCTCAAGTTGGGACAAATAAACTTGAAGAACAGGAGCATATGCACTTGCTCATTTACTAAATTATGCATTTCTTACTGAACATATACTTCAAATTATAGGAATTTCTGGTACCTCTTAACAAAAATGGAACATGATCATCTTCAACCAAGCCTCGATGTAAAGTACTGTGGAAATACTGACTTTGAACAGGGTGATTCTTCAGCAGATTCATGTTGTGTAGCTTTTGCTCTGTAATGCACAATGAAAGTGATTATTACAATTTTTGGACAATGAGGAATGTTAGCACGTTTGAATTATTTTTCCTCACACGTGGAAGCTTTTTCCATCAGAGGAGAAAAAGGACTGACTTTTGTATTTGTTTAATACTTGGAAGACCTCAGGACTGGTGCTATTACCATAATTTTACAGAAGTGAGAACAAAAACACAGAAGTAAAGCAGTTGTCAAGTGTCTCAGAGTGACAATTAGTAAAAGAATCTGTTTTGTTGCTTCCAAATGTCTGAGAGTCTTCCTCAGTTGTTTCATTAAAATCTTCATATAGGTTTAATATTTCACATTTACATTATCAAAGATTTTTACTGTAAATCAGAAAATTAATCTAAAAATCTGATTTACAGAGCTTAATACATGAGAGAAACTACTCACTTGGTTTTGAAATTCATTCAAAAACCATATCCTTCTGCTTACCAATTGCTTGAAGCCTCTGAAACCATCGAAGAGTGTTTGGAAAATAATTGGGAAAGACTGGGTTTCGTGCACCAATTAAATCCAGTAGTACAAACAGGTCCTAGACAAGAAAGAATCTTTAGTACAGAACTCTTTCCTATAACATCAGCAGCAGCAATGAAACTCTTGGTTTCCTGTATAGCTCATGAGCAGGTCTTTGCTAGCTCTGGCCAAAGATCTGCCTTTCTAGCGTGGTGCCTGAGGAGATTTTCAAACCTGATTCCAAACTGATACATTTTGCTGTCTTCCCAAGGAGGGCAAAGCTAGGTTATTCCTCTGTTCCTCGAGCTGAAGCAGGCTGCATTGCTTAGCCTGCGATTTGTGCGTTATATCTCTTTAAAAGAAAAACAGCGGTAGGTGGGGAGAAAGCAGAGGAAATTGCTTTTTCCCCTGAGAACAACAAAGTCTGTCAAGGGAAAGACATTTTATGAGTCACAAGAAGCAGTGACAGAAGAGAAGTGCCTCAACAGTAAACAGGGAAAGTAGAAGGGAACAGACAACCAGAATGTTAGTAGGAATTAGAGGAAAACAGAGGTTGCTGTAGCTTAGTACGGAGCTAGGGGAGGTTTATTCATAGGCCAATGCGTTTGTGCTCTTTCCTTGTCACTTTGAATTATCTTTTCCTGAAGAAGGTGGGTATCCTAGTTTATATTCTAATAAGCTGTGTATTTTGATATTTCTATGGCTCCTCCTCATACTTGCATGCATCACCTGAAAAGCTCTTGCCAATTCTCTATCATATTTCATAATGTTTCCAGAAGCCTGCTTCTTCCTTTAACTTCAGTGGGGTTGTGGTTTCTCGGGCATTTGGCCAGTTACCTACTAATTAAATATTTTTACAAATGCCATTTACTATTGTTCCTTAAGGAGGAAAGTCCTTAAAAAGGGGAGAGCCACTTACTATGCCCTGCAGTTGGTTTGTAGTTGTTGAACCAGGTGGGTGTGGAGTCGATACCATTTTTTGAGCTAAGTGTTGAGATCCATAGAGGGAGTCAGAAGGGGACCACCGAACAAAGGCTTCTTCACCATCAAAAAAAATGAGCTGAAGGGAAAGGTCTGGTCTTGATGTTGAGCTGGCCTGTTGGAGGAAGTTAAAAGTAAAACTAGCTGATTCTGGCCAGAACATTAAATAAAGCGCAAATACTGTAGTCATGTAAGTAACACAAATAAGGGTGCATTTTCAAGGTTCTCTATGCAAACCTTCCTTTGGATGCTATTATGGTATAACAGTGGTAGTGATCAGTCAAGGTAATTGTTATTTATCTAACACAGTGACACATTCTCCAGTTTCATATAATTTTGGTTCTGGATAAAAGTTTCTTTTCTGACTTTGGAGGACATGACCTGAGCATTGAGACCTGCAAAACCAGGTAGCAGCAACATTATCTCAAATAATGAGGGGATGTGTCAGTAACAACACCTGATGGGAGTGCTAATCAAATATCATTATTTGATTGCATCACAAGGATTAATATAATTGCTACAGCTGTGCATCAGTGGAGGTGAATTATGTATTTGACAAGTTGATGGCTCTTTCAGCCCCTCCTTTCATTCAGGGGAATTTGCAATCACCGAGGCAATTTTGTGCTAAACCAAAGCAAAGAGAGTGGGTATGTCAGATATGTCTTTCCCTTTCAACAACCAAAATATAACAGCACTAACACCTGAGAATATATACAATAAATGTATTTAATGTCACAAAAAAGACATTTGTATGAAATTTCTTTCCAGTGTAGAGGGAGTCTACTATCTGAAGCTTTGATTGAACTGTCAGAATTTCCTAATAATCCACAGCACAGCAAATCCCAGTCTGGTTCCAATAAATGGACAGTTTTGGGAACTGTAGTCTTGACAGATGCTATAAATATTTTAAGCCCTCTATGAACTAACCCTTCTTCAAGTAAAATTGCCTGATGTGGTTAAAAAGGTGGGGTCACTGGCAACAGTCATGTCCTGTATGGGCTACAACTCCCAAACAGCTGGAGCTGATGCAATCTGAACAGAAGCTTCCATAAAATGTCAGTCATGCAGGCAAGATGGTATTGATTGTGCTCACAGTGGTATATTGATTTCTCTAATGGCAATGTCTTGCTGCCCTTTGTCCTTTGCACATGACAGAGCTCTGTGGGCAGCAGTCATTTTACATTACACTCTGGAGGAAACTGTATCAGTGCTATTTGAGTTTTAGAAAGTAGTACTTGTGTTATCACTTAACACATTTTAATAATGTAGAGAGATGTCTCTGCCCAATAATTTTAAACTTACTCTGGAGAAGTAAGTTGTAACTGGAGAAGCATCAAGATAAAAATCACAGCTTCAAGTCAAAGTATAAATAGATTTGGCTGAAAACATAGCAAAGTCTGTTGTGCTACCATAAGCAGAGCAAAACCATCATAACTAATGGATTAAGCAGATGGATCCCAAAGTGTATTTTGTTAACAGACTGTACAAGTGGTGGCCTGTGAAAAGTAATTAGTTGCCTTTTTGTCAAATGCTGTCATCTTAGATGATAAAAAACAATTTTAATTGTAAAATAGTGTATTCATAGTGAAAAATGCCAGTTTTAAAAGTCTGTTGTTTCATAAATAATCACCAGGCAAATGTATTATAAACGAAGCTTTTGAATGAAAGCCTATGTATTACAGGAGTTTTTTTGTTTTGTGATTAAAAATATTGGCATGTTCTTAATCTTCTCATTCTTAAATATTCACATATCAGAAGGCACCAAATCAGTTTCTGGAAACTCCTGTCGACAAGTAATCCTAATGGCTGAGCTGAGTGTACTCCTGACACTGTAGAGTGTCTCTCACGTTTGAGAGACCTTTTCCTGTAACAGCTCTGTAAACTTATGAGAATTATTTTTCTGTAAATACTGAATACTGAACCAGTAGATGGCACTCGTGAATCCATAATCCTACAAGCTTTAAGAGTTTGTAGGCTCAACAGATTTTTGTGCCTAGGAATTGCAGCCCTTTGAAACAGATTTTCATAGCATAGGTAACACAGACGGATGACATTATACTTCCTTCATAAATAAACCATTCAAATTTGTAAAAAAAAATTAAGAAGAAAATCTTTGTGGGATGGTGGGACCTGACTGTGACTCTTCTGCACAACAATTAGTTCATCTGTGTCTCAAAGCAGAATACAACTGAGATATTTCTGCAGGGTTCAGAATGCAGCAAAGCTTTTCAATGACCCTAGATGTTACTGGATATGATACGAACTTCTGAGTCAAGTTCTGTGCCTTTTAGAGAGAAAGTAGCATTATACCTTTCCAAGTCTATGAAACATCTATCATTCATGTATCATTTGTTATTTTTATATGGTATATGATTATACAGATAACTTTCAGATATCCACCCTTTTATAAGAAATTTTAATGTGACAATATAATTTAGAGTAGTAGATACTGATCTCTGTTTGTTCTTGGAGTCAATGGGAGATTTATTACAAGCACAGCAATCAGAGAACCCAGCATGCAGGCTACGGAAAAGAATGTGGAAATGCCCTGAGGCCTGTTGCTGTTGGCAAGGCAAATGAAAAGGAAACAAAAGAACTACCTTGATTAACTGCAGCTCATTATCCAGGGCCCGTGCCAGCTCCAACATCATGGCACAAGGCACAGCTGAATCAGTGGCTCCCACAAACACTCTGCCCTGCCACTGTTGTCCAAAGAATTTTGAGTCGTAGTGGCAAGCAAGTACAAGATGGCGTTTTGCAGAGGGCTCCAGAGTGCCAATAACATTTGAAAATGTTTTATAGCCATATGGTGTGTAGCTCTGAAATGTATCTTCTTCAATTTCCCAACCAGCCTTCAATGCTTGAAGACGGTGCTTGATATGCTGTAATTATAAAAAGCAATCAGATTAATATTTCTTGCTTCAGTAAGATGTTGCAGACAAATTTTTATTAGCTAATTAATAGTGGCTCCTAAGCTTATTTCTGTAACTTCATGGTGTTTAAAAGGATAAACTTTATAGCAAAAAATGTAATATCACTGTATAACTTTGCTACCTGAGCCTTTGACTGCCTCATTTGCTTTTTATTTCTTCCTTTTGACCTTTCTCTTTGGAGTGTGAAGCTGTTTTGAATTATTGCCAATTATTATGACACATTAAGATCTTGATCTCTAAAGTTTTCAGGCCAGTGCCTTTTTCAGGTGTAACTAGAGCAGATTTAATTTAACATCTTCAAAGCTTAACTCAGGTATGCCCTTAAATTAAAAGTCAGAATTGGCTGCGGAGACCTTGTTGTGGCTGTTTAGACAATTACCACACAGAGATGCCACAGAAGTATAAAGGAAAAGAAAAGCTGTTTGGGTTGTTTGGTGTGAGGTGGTTGGACTTTTAAGCTTCTGTGAAAAATCCACCTTTCAAGTGACATAAATTGTTTACAAGGCCACAACAGATAGGTAGATTCTTTTAATTAAAGAATGAAACATTTCAGAAGAGCGTTTTAAAAATGAAATTCTACAAGTGTAGCTCATGTAAAGATAAGAATTGAGACAATTGATAAGGCAAATCAATAATTTTAGCTATCTTCCTGCCTGAAGAGAATACCTCTAACAACCCCAGCTATACTTCAATCAGAGTTCTGGCTAACTCATATTAGAGGGACATCTCTGTTTCTCTGTTGAGCAACTTATTTTTGTGGGTCCCTAGAGAGCTTCTTCAAGGCAGATTCCTCTCTCTTTAAATAAACATTAGGAAAAGCCTCTGAGGGGAAAACAGACTTTGAAGACTTGTTCTGTTCTAAGGGAAGTCAGTAGGAATGATAAAAACCAACAATATTGCCATAGATTTTAGTGCTAGAACAAACTTCCATTTTGTTCATGGTCACCCACTGAAAGCTTTTACAACATGGTATGTTCTATCAGCTATCAGTAGGCAGAGTGAAGGATGTCTGTTAAGGATTGAGGAGACTAAATAAGCCTGGATGGAGTTCCCAGTGGCCTTTTTCCCTCAAAGGAGTCTGATGGTTTTGTGTCTCAACAAAGAAGTGTAATCCATTTCAAACTCCATTATTGTGTTTTGACAATAGAGGACTCTTACTTTTTTCCTTTGGCGAGGGGTCTAATTTAATACATGCTGTTACTTTGTAACAAGATGATCCATCCTATTTTGAACATCATCTGTGGTTTTCTAGCCTAGGCTCAGCTGTTTTTTGTTTTCTTCCTTTTTTCCCTTTCACTTGGCTGCCTTCCAGAGTACTGCTAAAGAAACCACAAAACTAAATCTACATAGATGTGTGCGCACACACACACACATAGACACACAATGCATAAAAAGGCTGCATTTTTCCAATCTACCAACTGCTGAGTAGCAAATAATTTTATTGTAGCTGGGGCTGTCTTAGGGCTGTTGAGTCAGTGGCCAAAGGGTAGATGAAGGCTAGTGAGATGATGTGAATGTCTTTGGTAAACTCAGCTGTACCACTGTCTGCCTCCTGCTTGGCTAATGGGGTCCAGAGCCAGCGTGGACACTGTCCTGAAGTGCCCTGCCCACGCTGTGAGTGCAGAGCAGAGGTGCTGACAGAGCAGCAACCCTGTTGTGTGGTAGCTTCTTGTGGCTCAAAGACAACGTGCTGGAGTCTTTACTGCCTTGGGGCCAGCTGCAGCCTGGTTTGTTAGTCCAGCACCAGGACATTGCTGTGCTTGGGCTGGCAGAGCTGGTGTGGTTTGTGGACCAGGGCTGCACTTTGTCGTGCTGACCATTTCATCTGCCTGCCCCTTTGGGCCCCTCTGATCCCCTTTTGTGTTAATACACCCATCTGAAGCAACTCTCCAGGGCACTGCAACAGCACAGCACAGGGCCTCTCTTGAAGAAGTGGCGTGGGTGTCATTTATTTCATCCCATGCATGGTCTCAGGTCTGAACCAGTGACCAAAAACCTGCTCATATGAGGGAAAGGACAACCATTGTGTTGTACTTTGGGTACCAAACCTGGGGCAAACTTGTTAATTTAAAACATGATTTAAAAAAAAAAAACAATGTATTTTCCATCATGCTGTGCAGCCCTGGGAAATAATGTCAGCTGATGTGCAAGCCGTGTCAGCATGTCAGACTTGAACATCCTAGAATTCATCCTGAATTAAAGGAATTTCTGTGGGACTGTCTCTTTGGTGGGGGGTCACGAAAGATGTTACCAGAATACAAATAATAATAATTATAATGATAATATAAAGATGTTAGAGTTTGTCAGGAAGTGTTGTCTTACCTGTCGCACAATGTAACTTCCTTGTGATCCCGGGTATCTTTCTATCAGGATAGGGCGCAAATCATTCTCCCACATTTCAGAAATATCTGTGTTGGCCACAACTTTTTGAATAGCATCAGAACTTAAAATTCTTGGTTGGTGAGAATACTGCAGAAGGTAGAGAGAAGAGTGCTATAATTATTACTAGGCCTTTTAAACCATAGTTTTCTTCATAATTACAATAAAAATGGTATATAGTTCTATTTTGATTTATTCCCAACAAAATGCAATTAAAAAACCCCTTTTCACTCAGAAATGATTGGCTTTTCTATCTTTCATTTCCATGCAAAATATGCTAGTATTTAAAGTATGGGAGAAAGTTTTACCTACCAGCTAGCTGTAAAACCTGAACCTATGAATGGGTTCTCTGTTTCCTAATATCTAAATTATACATGTCATGTCTGCAACCACGCCACCTTCAACTGAAGTTTCTATTGAGACAAACACCAGAAGCTTTGTTTCCAGCAGTAATAATATTTAGGCATTTCTTTGCAGTACACAGCATAAAGCTAAGGTAAGTCACTCCCAGAGGGAGCTAGCTGTGTCATTGTGGTCTCTACCCACGGTGGCAGAATGAGTGTGACTGCACAGAATGCTGTGGCTCATCTGGGGCTAGCTGGGGCATTTGTCAGCTTGGTGACACATGGGTTAACCTCAGATCCGACAGCTCGTCTCCTGTGGCAGCCACTACTATGTGACCTACCTCCCCAGTGACTTCCTTTCTGTTGCCCAAGTGCAGGCCTTCGGGGCTGTATCAGGTGACCCAGAATGCTTGAGACATCCTTATGTAGCTGGCAAAGGCACATCTTAGATGTGCAAGAGCTCCATAGAGCTCTGGAGTGGTAGCTGAATGCCAGGTGGGATTCCCAAGGACATCTCAAATGCCCCTTTATACACCAGGTTTGAACCTATCCAATCTCTAGCAGTTGTTTCCTCAGAAACTTCCTGTGCCACTACTGTTTTTACAGATTTCTATTTCAGGCACTATCATTCCATTCGTCATTCATATCACAGGGTCTTCCCTCTACTCCTGTCTTTCTCCTAATGAAAAATACTGCTTTGTTTACTTCTTTGATCAGATCTGCCTTACATGACTGATCAGACTTGCTGTCCTTCCATGTACCTTGTCTGTGTCATCCTTTCTGAGATGAGGAAAAGGAGAGAAAAGGGAACATGAGCACATCATAGTTTATACTGTAGGACAATGGTATTTTTTATTTTATTCTTTTTCTTTCTTCAAACTGCTTAACAGCTGACTTGCTTTTGGACTGCTCCTGCATCAAAATGTCATTTTCATAAATATCTGTAGTCTAACCCTATCATTGTATGTGTTAACAAGAAATAATTCACTCTCCTTTTCTACTCGTGTGTGTCGTTTCACATGTGTCTGAAATGACACCTAAAACCCATTACCTGGCCAGAATGTGAACTGACCTCAAAAGTCAGGTATCTTATTACCAGTTATCTTATTACCCTATGGTGATGAATATTGTTTAAAAACAGGAGTTGCCTCACTATTTGACTTTTTTCTACTTGGTTTGTGTTTGTACAAGCAAGTATGAGCACAAGTATTTTCTAGACTTCACTGCAAACATTTAAATCTACCCTTCTCTGGTTTCCTAGCTGTTTATCTCTGTGTGAACCTTTCCTCTAGTTCTACTTAGGTTTAGCAGTGAAATTAAGCAGAGGGCTGACACAAAAATCACTGAATCTAGTTGTGCCAATTTTAATACATGTTTAAAGCTGAATTTTAAGACTGTAAGGACACCAAAATTTAAGATGGGCAGTTAACATTTTTATGGCTAGCAAATTTAGACATAGATCAAAGAAAAAAGAAAAATTATATAATTTCATCTGATATGAAGACGAACTTTTGAAAGTTTGGAAATTATACCATGGAAATTGTAAAACAGTCTTTTGAAATACTAGAAGTTTAATAAGGTGGAATTTAAACCAGTGTAGAAGAGGCACAGAGAAGAGAAAATGTCAGGGAGCTGTTCAGTTTAGGAGGAGCAGGCTGTAAAGGGAGAGTGAAAAACTAAAGCTATGCACTTTGGAAGAGTGTAGGAGGACAATTTAATTAAGGAAGTTCAGAAAATCTGCAGTTGAACAAGCAAAGAGTATGCCTGGTAATTGGGGTCATCAAATCACTTGGCAAAGAAACATTATTAAAGTACAAATGCATGAAAATACTTCAGAGGAGAGGAATCAATTTCCATTTCTAATGATGGAGATATCTTCAAATTTGGGAAGTGAGAGGAGTTACAAAAGTGGTTATGAAATAAAAGAGAAGCAAAATAAGATTTGTAAGTGACTCATTCTTTACAGTGTTGGTCAATCCCTACTTTGCCACAACAGGGAGGCAGAACAGTATATTCATGACAGGGTTGTCACTAATCCTGTCGTACTAAGCTGTATAAAACTGCAAAACTTCAAGTTCTACAAGTAGCCCAGGCTTACCTGTGGGACTTTGAATTTCTGGCTCACATGTCCCTCCAGGGAGAAAGAACAAAAGTTGTTGAAGGACAAGAATTTGATGAGAAAGAGGAGGTTGTTCTCGCTTAGTGTGTGCACAGGCGGAGGAGCTGAGGTGCAATGGTTCTGTGGCACTACTGACAGCACTGCTGGGGAGACTGGCTGCTCAGAGTGGAGCCAGCTAAAGAGTGAAGGGCTGGGGCTCAAGGGGGCTGAAAAAAGGAGCACTGGGGCTGTGTGATTGTTCATGCACCAGCGTGACTAAAGATTCACCCCTGCATGTATGTACTGTATATGTGCATAATTACAGATGTATTGTGCTGCAGATATACAATCTATACATGAGCTATATATATACTATATGAGCTATACACATATATATGTATGTAGTGTAAGATACAATTAATAGAACAGAATGAAAATATCTCATTAACAAACAAAGAAACAAGCCAACATTTCCTTGAATGAGGTGGGGGGGGGGAAGTTAAAACAAGGAGAAAGGGAATTACTAAGGGGAAGCATGGAAGGGTGTGAGGGAAGCTTCATTTTAGCAGCTTGTCTTGTGGAATTCAGTTGCTTCTTGCTGAACTTTGACTTTAGCTCTTCTACAAACACTTGGGGAAGGGCCCTAAAAGTATATTTTCTGTTTGGAAATTCCTGAAGTGCTTAGTTGAATGTGGTTTGCAGTTTTATGCTGTCCTATGTTTCACGTGGTTTAATTCTTTATGAAGAAAACTATGTTAATGCTTCATAATGAAACACTAAGAGCTGGTACATTGAGAAACCTGTGGTTTAAAGCTTACCACTGTTTAATTAAACCTTATCTCAAGATTCCTTTTTTCACTAGTTCACACAGCAGTCTAAATTAGACACAATATGGTATGAGTCTACAAATATTAGAGCATTATATCTTTTCAAAACAATTTTGTACCAGCTATCAGCACCATGCCTACTTGTTTTTCCTAGATACCCGTGTATCGCTGCTGAAAGAGCTATCTGTCTTCTCAACACAAGTCACTGTCCTCTGACTCACCATAGTCACAATGAAAGTTGGAGTATAGTAGAATGCTATAAGGAATACAGTTTCAGATTTTGATCCGTCTTGCCCTGTTTGGGTTTCCCCTTAAATTCAGTAACATTTCATACCGTGACAAAGCTTATGGCTCTTGCTGCCCGGTCCCAGGCAGTGCGAGATGACAAAGCCGAACGTGTGAAGAAGATCTGCTCTCTGCAGCCACCAAGCTCACAAGGCTTAAGAGGGAAGCCATGCCACCCACCCTCACCTGCGGGACCGCGCCAAGGGTGAGCCCAGCCCGGATTCACGTTGGAGGCCAGGGCAGGATGGATAGCCGCTCCCCCCTGCCCGCCGGGAAGGCGCTGCCCCCGCACCAAGGGAGAGGCAAGAAGCGCCTGGGAAAGGCGAACGCCACCCACCTTCTCCAGGGTCCACTGCGCTCCGGCGTCCCTCCCGAGCGCCGGGGGCAGGCAGGCGGCCAGGCACAGTGCCCCGAGCAGCCGGGCGGCGACCCCCGCCATCCCCTCCCTCCGCCTCGCCGAGTGCCGCGGGAGCAAAGGAGAGAGCGGCGGCTGTGCCGGCCGGCGGAGGCGGCGCTGAGGGAGGCACGGAGGAGGCACGGGGAGGGAAGGCACCGGCACGGAGGCACGGAGGGAGGCACCGAGGAGGGAGGCTCGGAGGGGAGGCACGGCGGGAGGAGGCAGCGGCAGGAGCGGCGCTGGCTGCAGGAGCCGCAGCCGCGGCAGCCTCTCGGGCAGCGTGACAAAGCTTATGGCTCTTGCTGCCCGGTCCCAGGCAGTGCGAGATGACAAAGCCGAACGTGTGAAGAAGATCTGCTCTC
Source organism: Emberiza elegans (assembly GCA_024865655.1). Lineage (NCBI taxonomy): Eukaryota > Metazoa > Chordata > Aves > Passeriformes > Fringillidae > Emberiza > Emberiza elegans. The sequence continues at coordinate 16,201,095 of JALJVW010002597.1, read as the reverse complement.
TGCAGCCACCAAGCTCACAAGGCTTAAGAGGGGAAGCCATGCCACCCACCCTCACCTGCGGGACCGCGCCAAGGGGTGAGTCCAGCCCGGATTCACGTTGGAGGCCAGGGCAGGATGGATAGCCGCTCCCCTGCCCGCCGGGAAGGCGCTGCCCCCGCACCAAGGGAGAGGCAAGAAGCGCCTGGGAAAGGCGAACGCCACCCACCTTCTCCAGGGTCCACTGCGCTCCGGCGTCCCTCCCGAGCGCCGGGGGCAGGCAGGCGGCCAGGCACAGTGCCCCGAGCAGCCGGGCGGCGACCCCCGCCATCCCCTCCCTCCGCCTCGCCGAGTGCCGCGGGAGCAAAGGAGAGAGCGGCGGCTGTGCCGGCCGGCGGAGGCGGCGCTGAGGGAGGCACGGAGGAGGCACGGAGGAGGGAGGCACCGTGGGAGGGAGGCACGGAGGAGGCACCGAGGGAGGGAGGCTCGGAGGGAGGCACGGCGGGAGGAGGCAGCGGCAGGAGCGGCGCTGGCTGCAGGAGCCGCAGCCGCGGCAGCCTCTCGGGCAGCCCGCGTTTCCCGAAGCCCGGCCCGTCAGCGGTGCCAGCGGCTGCCTGCGCCCCGGCCCCCTCCGCTCCCTCCTCCCCCGGCCGCCGGGCAGCCAGGGCGGGCAGGCACTCGTGATTCCCACCGTGGGAAAAGCCGGAGCCTGCGGCTTTTCCCTGAAAGCTGGTTTTGTGTTCCGAGGGGCAGCTCGTGATCCCTCGGCCTCCGGGCACCGGGGGAGCTGCGGGCGCTGCGGCGCGGCAGGGCCGCGCTCTCCCGCTGGGATCCGGCCGGGAGCAGCGCCCGCGCCGATGGAAGCTCGGAGCCGGTGTTCCTGAAGGGTGTGACAGCAGAGAGCTACAGAAATGCAAAAGGGTTTAATTCATTAATTTATAAGTTCTTTTATGATCTTTTTTAGGCCTAAAACAACAATACTTGCTAAAATGAAAACCCACTCTTCATGCGTTTTAATTTATGTACTTTTATCATCAACTAAGAACAAAGCAAAATCTGTGGTTAGGCGGTATTTTGCAGTACACCAATTTAAATTAATTAACCAAAGATACAAGTTTCTGCGCTTTTGTCCTCTTAGTTAGGTGATTTGACATCACCGTTCTTGCTCTAGAACGTTGTAGAAAACATTTGACTATTCTGCATCACAGATACTGTATTTAAAGTCTCTGACTTCTACATATTTCTTAAAATTCAGGCTCAATCTCAAAACAAAATAAAAGAAGAAAAAGAAGAGGTGAAGGAGGGAAGCAGGAGGAGTAATCATTTTGCTGCCTGTCAGCCTTGTACTGGAAAGCCTCATCCTAGTAAGTACAGCTTTGCAAGTAAGGGTGATGTTGGAGAAATGGAGTGATTTGTGATTTGCAGATTGTTGACCCAGATTTCACAGGTTTCCTAGAAAAGCTGGTGGATCTGCCACCCAGCATACAGATGACATCTCTGGTGGTGATAGCTTTACTACAGATCCTTCTAGCTGATACTCAGAATGTGGCTGAATCAATTTTTTTTCATATAAGGGAAAACAAAGTTAATTTAAATTGGTGCTTTTTTTTTTTTTTTTCAGTCATGAAAGTCCACACAGTGCTTTGTTAGGAAATTGTTCCAAATTCACAGCTGAATCACTGGTTAACAGAAAGAAATGGGCAATCTTTTGATTACCAAGAAAAATCAGCATGGTTGACAGATTTTTAGACAAAAGCCCCAGCATGTCAGAGATCAAGTCACGGGCAATTAGTCTAAATCCCACTACCAAGATGATGGGGATCCCAGCAGAGCTACACAACAGAACAAAAATCTGTTGCCCCTCCATGAGATTTCCTGTGGTTGCCTATACAATCCAGATGCTGGACAGAATTTCTGGGTGATGTGCCAGGTTTCCCATACAATTTAGCAGAAAAGAAAATAAATACTATAGCTACAGGAGAAATCTGACAAGAATATGAGTCAGGACTAGCTAACACTGCTTTTCCCTAAGGGATTGTGGTGGCTCTGAGGGTTACAATTATTTGATAGATTACAAATTTGGCTAGTGTAAAGTCAGATTAAGGCAGTGTTAATATCACCTACATGGGAAACACACATAAAAATGTAAGTGCTAGACCAGATGTGTAGAGAGATCAAACAGTATTTTTTTAAGGGAATTACTTTCAAAATTAGGAGTGGAGATGTCCCCTCTCATAACCACCCCATAAAGTTCTATGTCTACAAAGAAGACTGAGGGAACAACAACAGCAAAAAAGAGTGCATGCAACAGAAATCGGAATGCTTCACAGCTGAAAACAGAATTACATAACTATTTAAATATGCAACCTTAAAAAAAATCAGAAGTGATGGACATTTTGTTTATAAAAAATGTGTTGTTTAGTCCTGCTCTGTACCACCTAATAGAAAATGTGTCAACAAATTTCTCAGTGGTCAGCTGTTCTATTATATACATTTTAAATAGTTGGGTTATTACTCTGAGAAATCAAATAGATGCAATCAGATGCCATCTAGAGGGGGGAAAAAGGGTAGTTTAATTGAAGAAAGGCATAGGCAATCTGTGACAGCACGATCTGTACATCGTCCCTTCCTGTGCCCAGGAAGCGACAATTGGTGTGACAGTGCCATCTACTGAAGTCCCGATGGACAGTGGATGCAGGCACCTCTGTCAAAGCCTTTTCCTCCTGCTGACCCTCCAGCACGTCAGCATTTCAGCCCAGCCGCCCCTGGGAAGGCAGCTGAGGCCGCGGGCTCCGTCCTTGCCGTGCCTGCCAGCTCTGGAGAAATGCGCTGCCCGGCGCTGCTGCGGGTTTAATGCGCTTTAATGCGGATTTAATGCGGTTTAATGCACGCCAGTTCTCTCCCAGGGGGGAACTCCCGCACCTTCCACCGTCACAAATCCAGTTTGAATGCTTGCCTCTCCCGACTGGCAGGTCCGTGGCAGGGAGAGCAGAGGGAGTGTGGTTTGCTGCGGTTTGAATCCACATAATAAAAGGTTATTTCCAATCCAAAAGGCTGGACAGGGCTCCAAGCAACCCAGTCTAGTGGAAGGTGTCCCTGCCCACAGCAGGGAGGGTGGAACCAGATGGTTTTTAAGGTCCTTTGCAACCCAAGCCACTCCATGATTCTGTAATTTTGAGCCTCAGCTACGGCTGATTTGCCAACAGCAGTGAGGCAGCAGGAACAGCCTGAGATTTCCAGTGCTCAGCAGCCTGGGCTGCTGCGGCCTCAGAAATCCACAGGCAGCTCTTCCAGCCCAGAGGGAAAGGGTGGTGGGGCTGATGGTCACAGAGGAGCACAGGGGCCTGCAGGTGCCTGGTGCTCACGTGCATCCCGTGGGCTTCAGCTGCTGCTCATCCCGGTTAACTCATCCACCGCTCGTCTCCTTTGTCAGGCTGTGGAAGCAGTCTGCTTGGTGATTCGGGTTACAGAGAGCCTGTCTCCATGGGCTGATGCCTTCTCAGACAAAGCTTTAATAAGTGGAAAGTGTGAAAAGGGTGTTAGGTTTACCTAAACACTTATTTAGGAAAATAACTTTATTCTGGAGCCGATACAGTTGAATTATATATATGATATGAATGAAGCTACCTCAATTACCTAGAATTTTAAATATGAATATGCATTTTGTTTAATAAAAAAATGTCCAAAATGTATGTTTATACCAAGGTAAATTTTGATTCTTTGTTTTTTAAGTCTATATAAAACTTTTCACTGTTTGTTGGGAGGTAGATTTTGGGACAAAGTTCAGCTAAGGGCTCAAACCAAGACGATGAGGTAATTCATAGACATACCCACATTTCAGGATTTTATCCAAACCAAACCTGATCTCCTAGCTTTTCTTCAGTTCCCTTATGGGAGAGGTTGAGTTGAGAGAGTGAGAGAGAAAAGAGACAATGAACAGAAAAAAGAAAAAAAAAGGGAAAGCATTTCTATATTCTGTCTATAGAGATGTTACTTCCTCTTTTTGCAGACATTTGTTGCAGATCTTGCAAATCCTAAATGAGGGCCTTTGCTGTGCAACATCAGGGTCAAAAGAAGTGAAAAATAATCATAGCAGCATGTTCTTATGGAATTTCTCAGGCAAATGCACCAGTAAACTCTCCCAAGATGTTGCCTTGAATATGAAAATATTCAAAACATTAGATTGGTGAATAGAAATGAATACATGATGTATCCATTTTCAGATATGAAATAACCAAATGCTAGAGGTATTATTTTCAAACTGGAAAAACTTGATGCATTTTTAAAGTTCTAAACCAGTTCCAAATGCAGTTTGTTTATATAACCCTTGTGGTCCATCCAGAAAACCAGTTTTTTGTTTATAAAAGCAAATAAATACAATGAAAGTCACCCATTTCCTAGTATCTTGTAAATGTAAGAGAGTGATTTGTAAAGCACAGCTGGTTTCAGCAGGGAAAGCTGAGCTGTGAAAGCAAACTAACCATCTGAGGGAATGAGGGCTCAGAAAAAAAATGAGAACACTGATGAAATCCACAGGAAATCACTAATTATGGTAGTCATAAAAATAACAAACCAGAATGCTTGCCCTGTCAATTACTGCAGCCAGGGCTAATGCTGTCATGATGCTGCAATCACACAGAGTCAGCTGTGCATGTGCACAGATGGGTGTGCTGCTCCAAACACAGATACTGAATGCAGAGCTGCTTTCAGATGCGTTTTACACCTCTTTACAAAAGAGATCTTTACAAACAGAACAGGGTTTGGATGTTTCAGCAATATTTGTTTAATAGAAAGTAACACCAAAGAAGTACTTAGAGCACTTTGGTTTATTTTGGCTGATGCTGTCCTGTGTTCTGTAATAAATTGATTTTAACTAATCCATCTTCTGATTTATGAAAAAGCAGCTATTACAGCTTAGGGTAGCAAATTAAATGGCACCAACCCTATTGGATGGTATAAAGCTGAGCTTCTTTACAATGAAATATAATTGTTGCCCAGTGGCTGTGGTAATACCTAATATCCATCTGGTGTTGTCCCCAAACAGCTATTTTTAGGGCTGCTACTCAAAATGTGAGAAGCTTGCTGCACTTCAAATACAGCAGAGTGTGTCTCTTTGCTGTGCTAAGCATCAGAAATCATGTTTATGGAGGCAAGCTTTGTGTTTACAGTGGTGGCGTGTGGGAGTCCCACTTTAGAGGAAAAAGGAAACGAAGATTGCTCAGCTATCTGCTGCAGAGCTTTGGCAAGAACATCCTCTATTCATGGAATAGCCTTCATTAAAAAGTCCCAGGGTGGTTTTTGGCATTCAAAACCAGTTAAAAGCAGAATCGACCATTAACTGCTACGTTTTTGGTTTAAAGTACTTCCAGATTTTGACAAGAAGCTGCAGGCATATTATTTATCAAATAAAATGGCGCCAGTCAGCGCAGAGAGCTGTCACACTCTCTATCAGCTGCACTGTGGAAAGGTCTGATGCAAAATAGGGTGCAGAAAGCGGAAAGGCTCCCCTCAGCTTCAGTGGGTTTTGGGCCAGGCCTCAGGAGCACAAGGTGAAGGAAATGAGAAACGTACGTTACAAACAGAGCTATAACTGACAAGGCACTAATCTGCTTCTCCATCTGTGTCTTGCTGAGCTGAGCATTAGAAGCCTTTGAATTTTCAAGGCATTTTCGGTTTGGTATATAACTTAAACTTCAGCAACTCCCTGTGCTAGTGGACATTATTTTAAGAAATTGAATCCAAATTCAAGAAGGAAGATTACAGGTTGTCTCTCAACATGGAGATGTTGGACTGAAGTGAGGTTACAGAAGCAGTTTTGCCTCGCACCAGTTTTATTTGGTACTTCATCTCACTGTTTTTCCAAAGTATCTTGCCTGCAGAAATCTGCTGCTGATGCCAAGGGTGGCATCATTAACGCAGGGCAGAAAATGGGATTTGGGTGAATCAGAGTACTAGAAGAGGGGGGCTGAAACGCAGCAGGAGACGGGCAGTGAAAAGGGCCTGGAGAACTTCTGACTCCTTGCACGCACATCCGTGGGGGCTAGCGGGACACGCTGAAAGCCACTTCCAGCTCCCAGGTCAGCGCGGCCACGGCAAAGACCAGCGCAGTGCTGTGACACACTAGGTCAAGTATTTCCTGTGCAGCGATGGAGGGCCTGCCCGGCCCAGGGGACATCCCCGTCCCGGCAAGGTGAACCGGGAGCGGCGCGGACCGACACATGGGCTGTGGCTGCCCGGCCGGCCGGGGCAGAGCGGGGCAAGGAGCCGCGGTACCGCCAGGTACGGCGGGCAGGGCGGGGGCTGCCCGAACCCGCGGCCGGCGCTGGCACCGCAGCCGGCGGGTGCGAGCTGGCGCGGACACGGGCTTTGGCAGGGCTGGAGCGGCGAGGCGAGGGCGGCGGCGGGGCGGCAGCTGCAGCTGGGAGCGCAGGGCCCCGCAGCCGGGGCCGTCCCGTCCCGTCCCGCCGTAGCGGCTCGGGGCAGCGCCCGCCACGGCCGAAGAAAACTAACGGAAACTCTTTCTGGGAGCCCTGCGCGTGCGCCGCCGCGCGCCCTGAGCCCCCCGCCCGCGCGGGGCACGTCGGGGCTCGTGGTTCGCACAGGCCGGGCGGCCAGCGGCAGGACGCGGTGGCGGGACTACAGCTCCCGGCAGCCCCCGCGGCGCGGTCCCGTCCCGTCCGGGCGGCTCTGGTGTGTGTGTGGGGAGCCGCGGGGCTGGAGATGCGCGAGTGGCCGCTCCGGCCCGGGGCAGCGGCGCCGCAGGTGAGCGCGGCGGGACCGGGGTCGCCGCCGCCGCCTCTGTGGGCGGGAACCGCAGCGGGGTCGCGGTGCGTGGGGGTGTGGGTGAGTGTGTACGGGGGTGGGGGCCGCCGCCGCCACCGCGCCGGGGAAGGGCGGGGGCGGACTCGAAAAGTTCCTGCGGCGGGAGCGGCGCCGAGCCCGGCACGAGCCGTGCCCCGGGGGAGCGCCCGCCGGCCCCGCGGGGGAAAGCGCCGCGGCCGCAGCTCCGCCCTGGGTGCCCAGGGGTGGGGGTGACGGGCCGAGGCCACATCATCTCCGGAGATGGTGCCGGCGGGGGCGGGTCGCGCAGCGGGGATTTAAACCTGGGAGGGAGGGACGGGCGGCTGCCAGCGCCAGCCCGGACGGGGCTGCGTGACCTGCGGCAGGCAGGACGCGTCCCGCCGGTCCCGCCCGGCATCCGTGGCGCGGAGCTGCCGTCCCTCCCGGTGGGAACGGCCCCTGCTGGGTAAGAACCGCGAGTGGAGCCGCCTGGAGCGGGGCTCGACGTCCGCGTCTCGCCTCGCATCGGGACGGAAGGGCGGGTTAAGGGCCAGGTGTTGGGGAAGCTGCCCGGGGACGCTTGGTTTGCGGGCAGCGGGAACGGGAGGGACAGCGCTGCTGGGCCAGCGCAGGCTGCGAGCTGGGCTGCGGGGGAAGGAGGCAGAGGGACTCCTTCATTGCCCCTGTTCCTCTCTGCTTTGTGAGGTACAGGGATTTCTTTGCATAAATAAAACGCAGTATTGTAGACTGCATGTCAGTTTCAGCATATGCTTATTTGATTTGGTGTTCGGAAGAACTTTATCCTCACTACAAAGTGAACAGTTTCTATGGCTTTCCTTTCACAGAAAGATCCATTCTTTCCTACCAAGCAACAAAAATAAACTTTTTCAAAGGCTTGTATGCAAATACACATGGTATCAAAAGGCTTTGTCAATGCAAATGCATCGTGCCTTTGACAAATATAATTAACGTTCTAATTAGGCAGTTGTAGGTGAGCTTTCACAGGGTGCTTTCACTGTCTAAATTAAACTTGCCTAACAGACTCATTAATTCTTTCACATCATAAGGCTTTTCTGTTCTTTATTATGTTGGTTAGGCATTGTTTTTTGTAATTCAAATCCACCCCTAAGGCTTCATATTTGCTGCCTCTGGTATCTGTGAGAGGTGAGGGAGAGGAAAGCAGTATGCAGAAAACAAGAACAAGTCATCTGCAAGCAAACTTGAAGGCACTGTGAAGCTGCTTTCTTGAGAAAGGTCTTTAAATGTTACTGTTGCTGTCCTTGCTCTTCTATTTATCGCTTTCATCTGTATCGTGTTTAGCGTGTTCTTTAAGGCCGAAGTTTCTTTTCAGATGTCATTGCTACAGGTCCAACAAGTCTTCTGTATTTGAAGGCAAGAGTTTCTAGATAACTGTGCTGAAAATCCAGATGCATCAATTTGTTCTCTCTTACAGTGCCCCTGTTAGGAATTTTTGCCACAGTACTGAGAGCTTATTTTCCTTCCAGTACTGCAAATTGTGTATCTCTCTTTCCTTATCTGCCTTTCAGAATGCAATGACAGTGGGGTTTGACCAATTTGACTGGTAAATACCAGGAGTGCACAGTGGATTAATTGGACTGCTTTAGCAAGTCTCAGCCTTATTTCTGGGAAGGACAGCTTCTACTGTGTGCAATAAGATGTGGCATTTCTCTTCTGAAATTTCATTGCAAGAGCAATACACTTTCTGAGTTTGGTGGTTTTTTTTTTTTTTGTTTGTTTGTTTTTTTTACATGAGGGAAGGAAAATATATGTGAGCTTACTGATTTTGGTACCCTGTATGGATCAATGCTCCGTAAAAACTGTTGGCAATGTAGTTATCTATGTATTTGGACCACTTTTGCATCCACGGAAAACTTTTGCTGTGGCAGAAGTTGCATGGAGAATCTTGAAATTATTCTTTTCAAGCATTTTAGCTGCTCATGAAATGCTTGAAATACTGAATCAGGTAGCATAGCATCTTGTAACAAGTATCTCAAGCCCATGCTCATGAAATTATTTATTTTCAAGGTTGTAGCAGACTTGCTTTTTTAATCAGACGTGTGAGTATTATTAAATTATTTAATTTTTTTTCCAAAGGAACCAACTGGTGCTCAATTGTAGGCTCTGCATACCTTCCTATAGTTAGAGTTTGTGCAACTCATTCTTCAGTTTTCTTGAATAACACTATTAAAATGGTACCCTGAGTACCTGCTCCCACATAGAGTTTGAGTTTTTATCTTATATTTTTTTTGACATTTCTATGCATTTAATGAATTTTCTTCCCTACCCACCAGCTTCTCAATATAGATGTACAGAGCAGAGCTGTGTTCTACTCCTCCCTCCCTCTACCTTTTTTGTTGTTTTCCTCTGAAGTGCTAAGGGCTTTGCTCTGCTAAGCTGTTGTTAATTAGAAGTTGTAATAACATATTGGTCAGTGCTAGATCTGATTTTTCTTGTGTATCATACAGTGGGAAAGCAGTAAAGTTTAATTTACAAGTATGAAATGCTTCTAATGTAACACATTTAGTGTTACTAAACACTATTTATTATTAACTCCTTTGAGTAAAAGGAGTTGGTATCCTGCTGCGTAAAAGTAGAGTGGTTGTGACATGGGTATGTGACTTCATGCATTTCATGTGAAATAACAACTTTATCTTTTCCCCTACAGGCAGAGTACAATGTTTCAAAATGCTGGAGATTATCAGGGTGATGCTAGAGATTACATTTAATATGATTGTGTCTTCAGACATTCTGCTCCTCCATTTCATGAGCTAAAATATTTTATAAAAATGAAATCGGATATCTTCATTGATCTTCAAGTTCACCGTGTCCTGTGAATTCAGAGAAGACTTTCTGAAGGAGGAATAGATTCATCACATACGTGGACTTCTGTTGTTGCTCAAGGATACACATTTTTTTCATTGTGAAAGACTATCTGCATGAAGATGAGTCTTCATTTGAGATATGATCTGTGTAACTAGGTGAACAAGGATACTTTTAATGAATTATCAACATCAATTTCAATCTGCTTCTCCAGCTTTTGTTTTTTAATAAAAAATGAAGGACAAGTATAAAACAGAAGAGATGGTGTGTTTCTGTGAGGCCTTTATGTAATCCTCTGTGTCTGGATGTGGTGCTAAAGGACAAGCAATCTGCTTTTGATCAGCTGATTGTAACTGCAGAAAGAAGAACCTTTAATTTAAAGTAACTTGCAGCTGTAATTATTTTACACTTTGGCTTGCACCGAACGAAAGGGAAATTTAAGTTTTACTGGTCAGGAGCATTTTACTGAACCAAGAAAGGGAAACTTCCATTATCCTTGTTTTCATTTTAAACTGAGAACCGATAACATATTTCACTTAGAATTTGACTACTAGGGAGATCTCGGCAGAGTAAAGCAAGTCAGATGTCAGCAAACAACTCTTCTCCCCCATCCTTACAGAAGTTTTCCCCACCTACGTGTCATGCTGCTGCACCACAGACCCCAACTCTGTCTTCAAGTCCCCAGTCGGGGCTCTCCAGTCGGCTCTCCAATGGCAGTTTCAGTACCCAGAGCCTCACCAACTCCCGAGGCTCTATGCATGGGATCTCCTTCCTTCTGCAGATTGGTCTCACTCGAGAGACTGTCACCATTGAAGCTCAGGACCTGTCCCTCTCTGCTGTTAAAGACCTCGTGTGCTCAATAGTTTACCAGAAGGTATGATATAATGCTACTCTGTTCTGCTGATGGCAACAGTTGTTTGCTAACAGGCTGTTTAGTAATAGCAGCTGAGATATGCCAAGAGTTTGGTATGGTGACAAAGATCTATGCTAGGTATTTGCAATTGTGCAGAAAGACATTTTGGTAGCTCTCAAGGGAGAAGCTTTTAATTCAATAGGAGTAAACTCTCCTCTTGCTTTCTCACTGGTGAAATCTAGTAAAAGAACATGTAGTTCTAAGTTTCCTGCATGAATGACTTTTCACAATATGGGCATTTTTTTCCTTTCAACAATTGCCACTGACACCTTAGGTTTTTACTAGCTTGTGCTTACTGCTGTTGAGGCATATTCTTGGATCTGTATGGCCAGCCGCTGTGACAGGACCAGTTGTGGCTACAGACATGCATTGCAGGACCACAGACTTTATACTCTCTGTTGCTTTTGTTTCTAGTTAATGCCTAAAGATTCCACCAAACAGCTAATAATGTCTAGTACTCTTTTTCAGTGTACCCAATACATGTGTTACTCCTGTATGTCAATATAGTTTCTGTTGGGAGTGCGTTGACCGAGAAATAAAAGAACCTTAGCACACTTTTCCATTGTGTCTTGGCTACCCTCTTGCAAATGCTGTCTATCTAGGAAGGAAGTAACACTGATCATGTTGGTTTTGCATCCAAATTTTATCTTTATCTTTAGATTGGGAAGGTTAGATTCCAGGAAGCAGCCTGAATAGTAGTTAACAGTATTTCATAAAGTAAGAAATAATTGCTATTTTTCATCAAGGTTAGGGAATTATCTCCATGTCTTTCATTGTTGTGATAATTGTGGTATTTATCATTGGTTAGTTTTATTATATAATTATTTTTCACCTAATAGCCTGAAAAACATAAGTGCATTATATGTTATTTGTATATACTTGTGTATCTTTTTTCCCCATCTCATGACTTACTGCATATTTTTAATATATTTCATATCTTTTGTATTTTTACAAACTAGTTGTCAAACAAGCCAATTTCATAATAACTTCCAAAATAAAATTCAGCATGTTAGTTCCTTTCTGAAAAGATGAGCTATTTGGGTCAACTTTTTTTTTTCCTGTACCATGCATGTTAGGTGTACCTTTATGCAGCCATTTTAGGGGCTGCTTTTTCTTTCTATATCCTTCTCTTTACATCTGCATATTTCCTGTCTTTTATCTTAAAGAAAGATGAAAACAAGTACATTCACACTTATTTTTCTTTTTTTCCTTTCTGTTTTTTCAGCAGGCTCAGCTAAAATTTTAACATGAGGTCTTCTTATAGCTCAAAGTTCTTTCATGCTAAACCTAATCTACTGCAAAACTGATGAGGATTTCATGATCAGTTTTCCTTTTTGTCTGGCTGTAGTTTCTGCTCTCCTGCAGCTGATGCTACCAGAAAGTGACTGCTCAGTGAAAGCACGTTGCAGGCAGCTAACTGATCAGGAAACATCCTCATGTGTGGTGGATTCATCTTTCATAAGTAGTTTTGCAGCTAGTGCATGAGTGGCAGTGTTCTCTCTGTACTCTATTTGACAGCAGTATGTCCTGCCTTGACTTTTTTTCTCTTAGATCTGGTGACTGTTGCAAGACTGTTCAATGTTCTTGGATTAGTGGATACCTAATGTGAAAATTGCAAACTGCATTCTTGTCAGTAATTGTGCGAATGGTTGCTGCTTTTTTCCATTTAAAAGCTTTGAAGCTGCTGGGTATGTTGTTGAGATTCAACAGTGTTAAAGGTTCCCTTTCCTCTGGTATTCCACAGACTGCTTAAACTGTCTTGTCTTGACTGCAGGGTACTGTGTGGCTTGTTGTTGTGATAGTTCTGTACTTAACAGTATCTACTTACTGTTGCATTTCTTTAATGAATAAGGAGAAATACCTTTTTTTTACTAGGAATAATAATTGATAGCTTTTCTTCTTATTTGAGTGTTATCTTTACTAGAGTTAAACAGATGTTTCCTTACTTAATATTCACATTTCAGGTTTGTATTCCTCTACGTAATCTGGAACAAAATAAAACTCTGAGGAGTCCTCTTTGGCTTACTTGGGAGCTTGAACCACCTGCCTTACTGTATTTGAGGCTACAATTACAGTATCAAAAATGTTGGTTAGGGCTCTGCTTTTCTGGCTTCAGACACTGGTGTTCAGTGTAGCTTGTTCAGGTTTTGCAGAAGGGTAATTAGAAGCAGCATCAGCAGAACTGAAACTAAAGAGACGTGTCTGCAAAGAGAGTGAGATGAGTAATGCAAATATTTGGTGTGTCTCTTAGCTCTCATACAGATGTTCTAAACATCAGAAGATGTTTTTTCTTTTTAAGTGTTTTTCTTCAATTTTTTTCAAGTATAAAGTTAAGTTTGGGGGTTACTGTGTTAGGGTTGTTGTGTACTGGAATGGTTAATTGAAGTCCTTGGAAAATCCAAACTTTTGACTTTACAGGGATGCTTAAAAAAAATTCTTGCTTATGGTCTCCAGTACATTCATGGTCTTCTCTGTTCATTCCTTATCTAGGTTGCTCTGTAATAAAGTATCAGACATACAGTTGTCAGGGGCAGTCTGAAGAGGAACATAAGCTGGACACATATGGCTGCTGGAACAGAGGGACAGTGTTTAGAAGCAGAAAAACTTGTAGCAGATAGACAGTGTGTGTCCTTGCACAATATTCAGATATTGTAGAGGCAAGTTCTTAATCCTGTTCTCTGTTTGAATGCTGTTTCTTCATTCCTCACATGAAGTAGAACACAGGGATTACTGACTTAAAACTAGAAATTTGCTTGTGGTGATGTTCCTGAGAGTTATGTTGGACAGCATGCTCTAAGTGCTGTACTCTAGTTTACCAAATTTTATTCTGGTTAGAGCTATAAATGAAAAACATTTGATTACTGTAGCTAAAAGTTTAACTTGAGCTATTACTTGTATAGTATCAGGACCTGCAAGATTTGTTTTAACTTTTTCAGTAAATTTATGAGTCTTTATTTTCACGTTTCTGCAACTTCTCTATCTTTTTTGGTCCACAGACCTGTCCTTCATCGTTTTCACTTTCAGTCATACTCAGCATTCTCCTTCTCTGTATATATTTCCTATGATAGCTTTGTTATATTTTAGTCTGAAACAGACCAACTGCTCCCCTACCTTAGAATGTTTCCCTGAGATTCTCATGATCCTTTGACCATTACCTTTTTGATTGAGTAATCCTGTTTTCTTATTCTTCCTGCCTAGTTTTTCTAGAACAGTTTTTTTCATTGAACCCACCCAAAGTCACCATTTAGCAAAATCAAAGTGGTATTTCTTATGTCTTGCTGATTAGATTCTGCTTTTTCATTTTCCTTGCATTACAAGGATCATATTGCAATCCATCCATATTACAGCTGGATTTCTACAACTCTTGCAGTAACAACTTGAGTATAATAAATAAGTAACAGAATTGCAACCAGTGTTCTGGGTTTATCTCCAGGTTAAGCTTGTGATAGTTCATGGTGTTTGTTTTTGAAAGCCTCTAAAATGAACGCAAATCATCTCTTCTGTTCAGATGTGCTCAAATCTGTTTTCCTCCTACTGCTCTGCCTTCTTGACTTGTCAACTCTTTTCTTCATATGAGCTAAATAATGCAGAGAATTAGCAAGAGTTGAGGCATGGGAAGCAAACATGCTTGTGAGAAGGTGGGAGCTGGGGAGTTATGGATGGCACAGAGGTGTTACATGGGGGGCAGATTAGCACTTCCAGCATGGTAATAAGTTTGTATGCTGGAAAACCTAGCCAAGCAGTAGTCCAAGTATGTCTGTACTGAGGCATCTGGTGAGGGAAGGATGTCCTGCAACATGTTTGAAGCTAATCATCTGTGTGATAATGTGATTTGGCACATGATTGTAAAGAGTGGGAGTGAATAGCTGGGTAGGGATGCAGGATAATAGAATGGATGACTTCAGTGAACTGAGAGATTTCCAATGGCGTTTTGGACCATTAGACTTTGGAATTAACTTTCAGTGGTTTGAAGCATTTGTTTTGAGTTATGACGGGTCATGAGATATTGGACCTTGAAACAATATCCGCCTACACTTTTCCCTAGTGAGAATTTTTGGCGACTAGTCCAGAACTTTGCAAAGTAACTCCTGGAACTTGAAGTAAAAGGATTTTTCAGTTACTGCCAAGATAGAAAGAAGCCTCAGTTGTGTTTCGCTCAGAGTACTGACTGCTGTATGTTGGTTGAGTTCTTCTGGATAAAAAAAGACGATGTAATGCACTCTCAATTAAAGCTAGCTATGCTGTAATACTTACAGTATGAGCTTGCTAGATAACACCAATGATTTTTCCTCAGTGTAACTGCAATGTTGCACTAGTTGTATTATTTGTGCTAATATCACCCAGTATTAATAATGACAAATATTCCTGATATAAATTGATGATATTGTTGTACCAGAGATTAATTTTGGCACAGTCTAGTGCATGTGTAGACATCCCACAAGTGATTTCCTGTCACTAGATGCTCTTTTGGAACTGTTAAAACTGGGAATAGCCATGTTTTTGCTTTTAGGAAATTTAGTAATACTGGGATTAGCAGTTTGTATGTTCTGAGTAAATGTGCAGATACATTAGGCTTTTATGCAGGAAAGTAATAGCTGTATAATCCCATAAGATAAAACAGGCTTTAAAAAATTCTGCTTTGAGTTTTGTTTTCAAGTTTACATTATGAGCTCTTAACACTTCAAAGGAACTGGATAATGTTCTTCCTTAACAGCTTCGTGTAACTGAGCTTAGGAAAGCTGTAAAAGCTGTACTTTGCTGCAGTACAAGAGAGAAGAATTTGCTAGTGTACAACTTGAATGTAGTTCAACTATTGAACATAGTTTAAGCTTTGCGTAAAAATTCTGTTAAAAGATCCCACTTGAAATGAAACCCCTGTTAATCGATGAGGTTATTCTTGGCCGGCAGTCTGCACAGAGCCTTCTGGCCAAGGTGCTAGCAAGGAATGCTGCATTCCCGAATGGACTGGGGAGCGGAAGAGAGAGCAGGGCGCCGCATGCCTGGAAGGGGCCAAGCTGCTTGGTCGGAGCTGATTGCTCCCTGCGTCCAGGCCCGGCCAAGTGCCTGACACAGGGCTCTGCTGGGCCACCTGCAGCTCATCAGAGGCGGCCGTGGGGAGGGCCGCCAGCCAGTGCTTCCATGGCTTGGGTGCACGGGGCTGCAGTGGGGGCAGAGGAGAGGAATCTGAGCCAGAGTGTGTGGAAAGGAGTTGGGAGGCAGGCATCTTCCCCGTAGGGTCTGTTCTTTTGTAACTGGCAAATTTTTTTTTGGTGGGGGCGGGGGGGGAAGTGTGCAAGGAAAGAGCAGGGTTAGTTCATCAAACTTGGAACATTTTATTAGGTATGATTGATTTTGGAGGCTGCTGCAGCTCTGTCCCTATGTGCAGCTACAGACAACAAGACTGACCACGCATTCCTGATAGACTAGCATTTGGATACAGGTGTGCAACATGTACATGGATACACACAGATCCAAACAGATCAACAGTGTTTGTGTCTGTGAGCACTGACATGAGCACAAACAGCACCAGTGGTCCTATGCTGTAATAGAGTCTCTGGTGGTTCAGGATGGAGGTCTGGTAGTGGGGAAAAAACACGTACAGACACGTACCCCCTCACACACCAGTAAAAAAATAGCAACGAAAAAAGGTGGGTGTCTCCAGCAGCTGGCTTCAAGCACTCTCTGCTACTTCAGCAGTTGCTGACACCTGGATATTCAAGCTCTTGATTTCACTTACTCTGATCTCCGTAGTCACTGAGAT
This sequence comes from Emberiza elegans, assembly GCA_024865655.1. NCBI lineage: Eukaryota > Metazoa > Chordata > Aves > Passeriformes > Fringillidae > Emberiza > Emberiza elegans. The sequence continues at coordinate 16,184,824 of JALJVW010002597.1, read as the reverse complement.
TGCAGGGTCCTCTTGCTCTTGATTGCTGGCAGTCAGACCCCCTGATACACACACATGGGCTCAGAATGAGAGAAAATCATTCAGGAAAATAGCTAGAAATTGAATTTAATGAGAATAGAGGATGGGTGGTGCTGATGATGCACAGGGCATGATCAGACAATTGTTCTGACCAACCCCTGTTTACAGGTGACCAGCCTCTTTTATCTTCTTATCCCTCAATTTTTTTCCCACGTTTATTCCTCCCTGAATCACCTCTTTCCTTGCCTTTGTTGCCTTCCGTAAACATTCTGTAGGTATTGTACAACCCTAATTTCCCAGCATTTTACAATCTGTACCATACCACTGGACTGCAGTCACTGTCAGGCCAAAAGGTGTTCTAGTGTTTGATTACCTGATCAGTTTATGTGTGGAAACTGTGTCTAAGGATGTCCTGTAAAAGCCAGGGTATCTTCTCCCTGGAGTTCTTTATTTGGGTTCCTACCTGCCCTTCTTTTTCTGTGCTCCCCTGGCTTGTGGAGATGGGCCTGATGGTTCCTGTGAAGGGCCTGGGAGGTCCTGGGCAGGGTGTTGGTGGGCTGCCCCCACCTGCATTTTTCCTCTGTGCTGCTTTGTGGATGTGCAGACAAGCACCTCACGAGCAGGACAGGTAAAGGAGCTGCTGAGGTTCCTCAACTACTGCCTGTCCCTCTTAAGGATTCAGGAAAACCTCCTAGCAACTGAAGCTCTCCATACTAATGGAACAGACTGGGTCTTTTCTCATCCTTTTAGGTTTTGGAATGATTATTTCAGAAATGGAGATCAGGCATGCACAATGCCTAGAAAACTGTGTCCTGCTGCAGTCTTATCACATGCTATAGAAACTGTATGCAGAGTCTGTGTTTAGTGAGAGAATTCTTGTACTCCATACTCGTATAGATTATTCCCTTGTTGGTCATGAGCTTGTGGTTCTGCATCTTAGTCTAGAAGCCACTGATAAAGGTTAAGTTTGGAAGTGGAAGAAATACCTTTTAAGGAGGTTAAATGTTAGAGTTACAAAACCAGGCAATCTTTCACAGTCACTTCTTTTATGTGTATGTATATTTGTTTTGGAAGAAAAGGGCAGTAAAGCGTATCATGACAAAATGAGAAGCATTCATGATACACAGCTTAAAAGGTCAATTTAATTTATGGAGAACCAAATGTGGGTGTTGATATTAACAGTTCTAACAATCTGTAATACATAGTTTTGCTTTTTTCATAATATTTCTACTCCACAGAAATTAATTCTGCCTTTGTCTGGAATTTATTTGAAAATCAAAATCTTACTTATAGGTATATAATGTTATTTACAAACTTTGGATTAATGTTGATGCTGCTTTCTAAGGGATGTCATGTCTCATATTTTTAATGATTACACTTGCTGTCACAGAGGACTTCAGTGTTCATCTGTAACTTTAGTTTATTTTCCCAGCTAATGCTTTTTAATAATGAAAATAAGTTATTATGTTTAAGACATTTTAATAAATCCAAGATTTGTACATGAGAATGGGTAAATGGTGCATAGGCAGAATATATTTTGTCATAGCAATTAAGATAAGTGCTGCTTGGCAGGTGATTATGTGACCTCTGGTTACTGAGGTGGGGGATTATGTGTAGGGATGTTCTGGCAGCTGCATGACAGGGTTTGGTCTTAAAGAGTGAAAAAAAAGAAAGACATATCTTTATCAAAAGAAGGAAACTCAAACCTGTGAAATATCTTAGAGGCTTCCTTAAAATCTGTGGTTCGTAGGTGGTTCTGTGAACTTAATATGAAGAGACAATAGTTCACATGATTCCCTCAGTCATGAGTTGTCCCTCCTGGCAGCTGAAATTAATATTGGTGTTATTAAAAAGTGTCATGTGTATCTGCAGGCAGATATATACTCTGGTAATGTTGATTTTATATCCCTTTTGTTATAATTAAGTTATTCAGCAGTATAATGCAATTAACAGAAGTTAACAGTGTATCAAGGAATAAACCTCAGAGCACTTATTTTAAATAATGTTAATATATCTTGTTTTCTGTCAGTCAAGGCACAGTGGGATTTTGGGTTAGAGCTTAAAGTAAGTTGATGATGTGGTTTCAGTTATGAAGAAATGTCAGTTCCCTTGGAAGAATTGCTAGTGGCTGTATCTTTGCGTGTTCAGAATATAAAGTCAAGTCCTGTGCATACTTGCAGAGATACTGATATACGTATTTGGGCAGCACAGCTAATCCTTGCTTTGTATTTTCTTTCTTATTACAAATGATCTTTGGGCAATTGGAAAAATGTGATTTTCAGAATATTCTTGGGTATTTGCTATTTTATGTAGGAAACCTGAGAGTGAGTTGAGAGACAGAGGAAGCAGCTGGCTGCTTTGGCATTGGCCCAGTAAATCAGTTTCTTCTGTGTACTGATTACCTCTGTGTCAGTAAAATTTTTCAGCTCTGTCTTTTGCTTTTGCAGGGGTTAAATTGTACAAAATTCTGCCTCTCTTTGTGACTGTCCAAGGAAGATAGCATGCTTTCTGGAGCATGGACTTCTTCAGTATTATGTGTCATGGAATTATGTAGTGCATACACACCAAAACTGAGAAGACCAATTTGGTATTTCAGATAAAATTGCTGCTGAAAAGAAGACATTATTTTTTCTCTGAATGAGAAGAAAGTGTGAAAACAATGGGCACAATAAATATGATACCTTCAGTATGTATTTGATTTGGTAGAACAAATCTTAGTTAATGACAATTAATATACCACAAGCTTCATGCAGTTTAGATACTACTGACTGTGTGACATGTAAATTACTAACTTGCTACCTCATTAATTAAAAGTGTCTTCTGAGCTTTTCCATATTTTTTCCCACACTTTTCCTGTTTTGATCTGCGTGTGTGTTCCCAGCTCAGGTTTGAATTCTGGTTTAAACCAAAAGGTCAAAGGAGCTCCTTGAATGCTGCTCATTCCTCTCCAGGGTCTGTTCCTGCTCTTTTCCCCCATGAACTGTTTATTTTTAAGCTTTTCATTTTAACAAGTTTTCATTTTAAGAAGTTTTACTCATACTTGACAGTGTTTTTTGAAGAGTAAGGCAGAAGTTAACAGTGTATCAAGGAATAAACCTCAGAGCACTTATTTTAATAATGTTAATATATCTTGTTTTCTGTCAGTCAAGGCACAGTGGGATTTTGGGTTAGAGCTTAAAGTAAGTTGATGATGTGGTTTCAGTTATGAAGAAATGTCAGTTCCCTTGGAAGAATTGCTAGTGGCTGTATCCTTGCGTGTTCAGAATATAAAGTCAAGTCCTGTGCATACTTGCAAAGATACTGATATACATATTTGGGCAGCACAGCTAATCCTTGCTTTGTATTTTCTTTCTTATTACAAATGATCTTTGGGCAATTGGAAAAATGTGATTTTCAGAATATTCTTGGGTATTTGCTATTTTATGTAGGAAACCTGAGAGTGAGTTGAGAGACAGAGGAAGCAGCTGGCTGCTTTGGCATTGGCCCAGTAAATCAGTTTCTTCTGTGTACTGATTACCTCTGTGTCAGTAAAAATTTTGCAGCTCTGTCTTTTGCTTTTGCAGGGGTTAAATTGTACAAAATTCTGCCTCTCTTTGTGACTGTCCAAGGAAGATAGCATGCTTTCTGGAGCATGGACTTCTTCAGTATTATGTGTCATGGAATTATGTAGTGCATACACACCAAAACTGAGAAGACCAATTTGGTATTTCAGATAAAATTGCTGCTGAAAAGAAGACATTATTTTTTCTCTGAATGAGAAGAAAGTGTGAAAACAATGGGCACAATAAATATGATACCTTCAGTATGTATTTGATTTGGTAGAACAAATCTTAGTTAATTACAATTAATATACCACAAGCTTCATGCAGTTTAGATACTACTGACTGTGTGACATGTAAATTACTAACTTGTTACCTCATTAATTAAAAGTTTTTTCTGAGCTTTTCCATTATTTTTTCCCACGCTTTTCCTGTTTTGATCTGCGTGTGTGTTCCCAGCTCAGGTTTGAATTCTGGTTTAAACCAAAAGGTCAAAGGAGCTCCTTGAATGCTGCTCGTTCCTCTCCAGGGTCTGTTCCTGCTCTTTTCCCCCATGAACTGTTTATTTTTAAGCTTTTCATTTTAACAAGTTTTCATTTTAAGAAGTTTTACTCATACTTGACAGTGTTTTGAAGAGTAAGGAAAACAAAAAATGAGAAAGCTTTCAATGAGAAGGGAAAATACAGAATGAGAAAGCTTTTTTCAGTGATGTATCATGGAAAAGTGGCATGTTATTTAGTGTATCTGTTTCCTGTATGGATTTTTTTTTTTCCTTGTGGGGATTTGAGTTTTTCTTTTCACAGAATCACAGAAAATGGGTAATGTTGGAAGGGATCACTGGAAGTCATAGAGTCCAACTTGGCTGCTGAAGCAGCATCCTCTGGAGCATATTACTCAGGATTTCTTATATCTGTCAATCTAAACTGTTGTAGAGTGGTGGTATGGAGCTTCTTAACTGGCTTGCTCCTCAAGAAAAGTGTAGCAGGTGCTGCTGGAGTGTCTCAAGCTAAATACCTGCCTGACCAGAATACCTGTGAAATAAGGATTATAGGTGGTGGTATCCAAGTTAAAGGCCTGCATTGGCTCTTATGTGCAGGTCTGAGAGATTAAAAACCCCAATAAACAAAAACTTTAACACTTCTTTTTTTCAGGTTAAGTTAAAACAAATTGAAATTTTCAGAAAATGCTTTGTTTCCTCAAAAATAAGCAGATTTATTTTGTTGTCATGAAGCATTTACAACTCTTGAGTTCTGTAGCTGTTATTAAAAACATTTATGTATAGGATTATCAAACAGCATGTATTAATTTAGAGTTTGATTTCTGTTGCAGTTCCCAGAGTGTGGTTTCTTTGGCATGTATGACAAAATTCTCCTGTTCCGCCATGACCTGAACTCAGATAATATTTTGCAACGAATTACATCAGCAGAAGAGATACATGAGGGAGATCTTGTTGAGGTTGTACTCTCTGGTAGGTATTATTGTAACAGTGCAACAACTCTTTGTTCAATAGATTAAAAGAAAATAGAGCTTCATGGAGCATAATTTTTATGTCTGCCTTGAACTTTTTCACTTTGGGGAATATGCTTTGAGGTAGAGGTTTCTAAGAAAGTCTAAGTGTCACTGATGCTTCAGCACTCAGTTTTGTTATTTTTTCATTGTTCTGTTTTAATCTTCCTCAGGTTTATTATTAAAAATAAATCTGAATTATACAAATGAGAATTTATAAGTATAATAATATCAGTTTTTAATTTTTATAATTGTTGAAGGTGAAATGCAGGTAGGATTCAGAGTTTGTTTTTCCAGCTGTTGTGGGTTTTCTTTTGCTTATATCTGTCTTTTTGTTCTGTAGTTTTTGCTATTGATGGCTTATGCTGTCATAAGACTTCATCTAAATGTTGTTGCTGAATCGTACCTATAAAAACAGACTCTTATGGGTTATTATAGTTCTTAAAAATGGTTTCTTTGAACAATATAGTCCTTAGAGTGGTGGTTAACCAATAATGAGGACAAAATAACCGCAGCCCTGGTTGTCATTGTATGTATTTGATCAATACTTCATCAAATTCAATCAAAAGTCAGCTATAGTTAAACTACAAATAAAAGCTGGACTAGTGCTGAGCAGTTTTTTTAGTCTTTGAGGATAAAGTGACAAACTGAGACTATATATTAGAAGGAGAGACCTCTTGGCTGTCATGAGTTTAGATTTGTAAACTTGGTCACTAAAGTACGAATTTGACAGCTGTAAGGCTGAGTCCTTAGCTACATTTCAGGGTGTGTCTAAAAATGTTCAGTAATTGATCATCTTATTTTGAGCTTTTCATTGCTTCTGGTGAATAGCATATTTGGAAAATTTGTCATGTGACTCTTGGCAGTCTCTGACAGTTTGCTTACAGACAGACAGACCACCCGAAACTGAGGCATTTTGAAGACATGTAAATCACTTTCAGTAGGATTTTAAAAAGAATCTGAATAGGGAGTGTTAGTATGTATTTGATCAAAAAACAGTAGCCATCAGGGCGAGGCAATCTTGATGTAAAATACCTTTTTTTTTGTTTCTTTCCCTCAAAGAAACAGGACAAAAAAATTGAAATGTATTTACACTTATTTAAAGAAAATCATATTTCAGTGTTCTGTGGAAACTTTATCCACAGTTCTGTTTTGATACACTGAGTTTAATCTAATAAGCTTTTAATGCAAAAGTCCTCTAGAAGATAAAAATCTGTTTTTAGAACTGTCTTTTTTTGAAAGCTTTGTAGGTTACAGAACAGCTTGAAAATTAAGTTGTTCTTTAAAACATTTACTGTTGCCTTTAGCAAAGCTTGTTGTACCTGCCTTCAACTTAGTGAGATTTTCAACAGAGTGATTCATACTGTTGATTAGTTGGGACTATTAGCCTACAGAGTTCAGTGGATATTTTTCCTCAGTAAAAATGTTTATTGAGAACTGTGTAGTCTCCTAAATGCACATTTAAATGACATACAGTAAAATGCTGATTTCTAAATATCTTGTAAGCATTCTTTAAACTGGCCATTTTTAAAATACATTCTTTCCATAAATCCTTGTTGATCCTGTGGCAAGAGCTATAACTTACTGCAATTTTTTAAAAGCTTTGGCTACAGTTGAAGATTTCCAGATCCGTCCTCATGCACTTTATGTGCATTCCTACAAGGCTCCTACTTTTTGTGACTACTGCGGAGAGATGCTTTGGGGTTTGGTACGACAAGGATTAAAATGTGAGGGTAAGTCAGTCTATGATATTTAGTGTACTTGTGTGTGTATATATATATATGAGATGAGGAAGAAGTTGTATTGTGTTTGGTATGTTAGCAAGTGATAAATACAGTGATAAATAAGTACCTAGCTGGAAGGGTTTGTGCATTGGAAAACTGAAATTCTAATCTTGGCATTAATGCAAACTGTGCATGACCTTGGGCTAATGACTTAAGAAGTGTTGTTGCTTCCCACTTTGAAAAAAAATAGCTAGCTTACAACCTTGTGTTCTTTGTACAAGGAACACATAGTTTGGAGAGACTCCCAAAGGGGAATCCCTTTCCTAATGGCTTTCATCCAGCTGGCTGTGGAGCACTGCAGCCTGCTGTCAGGTACTAACACTGTCTTCTCACTGAATACTTCTTGGTTCTTGTGCTCCAAAGTGAGGGAGTGATGAAAGCCTCCTGGTGATGGAAGATCAGCTGCTTCCAAGTGTTAGACCTTGTTACTAGAACTGGGCTTACTGGAGAAAAAGCATTTTTGTGAATCGCATCAAGAACACTAAAATCAGAGAATTTGACCCAGCAGTCTGTTTCTGCCTTTGCCATTGTCCTGGGCCATCTTTTTAAAACTCCTTTATCAAAATATTAGTACTGTTTTTGTTACTTTGAATGTTGGGAGGTTTTTTGAATAAACAAACTCCTCTTCCAGGTTGTGGGTTAAACTACCATAAGCGATGTGCCTTCAAGATTCCAAACAACTGCAGTGGAGTGAGGAAGCGACGCCTGTCTAACGTGTCTTTGCCAGGAGCAGGGCTTTCAGTTCCAAGACCAGCACAAGCTGAACACACATCCTCTGCCTCTGAAGAAGTATGTACTGTGAAAGAAGAAACAATTTCTGTTTTAAGTTCTTTAACCTCTGGAGAACTAGCTAGTGTTTTAAGTGGCTCATGATGAGTATGTGGGAGTCAGGCTTAACCAGGTTTTAGTGAATTTTAAAATATGGTGATTCTTAGACTTTGACACTTAGTGCTTATTATTACTGTGAGAGATGCAAAAGGAAATAAATTATAAGTTTTATATATAATTTTGTTGTTGGCCTTTCACTCATGATTATATGAAATCCTGAGAACTTTGGCTTCAGAATGGTAAAACATCTTGCCTTCTTAGTAATACAGATTACTTCTGTAATTATTGCATCAGTATAGATTAGTCACTTGGCGAAAGCAGTATGAGTTGTAAGCTTTAATACTGGGAAAGAGTGTTCCTGATCTGCTGTTAAGCTTTTCACAGAGTTAATCCAAAAACCCCAAACCCTATCAAAGAGGGTGTAGGGGATGAAGGGCTTACAGTAAAAACAGACATCCATAGTAGTTCCTTGTGATGATTGCTGAGAGGTTATCAATTACATAACAAATATCAATTACCAAGTATATCCCAACTATATTGGGATCATAAGACAGGACAGGCAAGGATTAGATCCATTTGTTTGTGCCTTAGGCTTTTCTAATCATCTGTTACTTTACACTATAACTATTCTTACCACAATTTAAATTACAAATCATATAGTCTAGTTCAAGAACATTATTTTTTTTAGCTAGAGGCTATAAAAGCTTAGTCTTGAGTAATGAAAAATATTTATTTTGATGTTTATGACTACTGGTAAGATTTATTCAGTGAACATAGAATTGTAAGCATTTATCACACAATTTAACTTTATGATTTCTGTGCATGTTTAGTACTTTTTTGATACCTCTTCATTTTACTCAATGCTTCTTCTGTTTTCATTGCTAAAGTTTTTCTTTTAACATAATTTCAAAATTTTTTTTGAGGGGGTTTAGTTTTCTAAATAATTGTTGAATTTTCTAAACAGTTTTGCCTAATTTAGTAAGCTATCCAGCATGCTATACCTTGCTTCCAGAAACTGATAATTTTAGTTGGTGATTGCAATTTGGTTTGCCTGCCTCCAGTGCTTTCTGTTTTACCTCCTATATGGTGGTTTGTATGTGCTGTCAGCACCTTGTCAGGTTGCTCAAAAAATGAATGCTGTGAGTGAATTTCTAGCAGTTTATCTTCTGTGTAAATAAAGGTTCATACATAACTTCCTGCTTTCTGTAAGGCTTTTCCATCTGGCATTTTCACGGTTTTGTTTTACAATACCAGAATGTCCTCTTAAAGCTTTTTGGCCAGGTTGCCTTCTTGTCTGGTCACTTTTGGAGCCAACACCTCCCTTACAGCGCCACTGACACTTTTTTCATCCACCAGGACCCCCAAGTCCTTCCCAGCAGGGCTGACACCAATCCCCAGCCTGTGTTGATACTGGGAGGTGCCCCAGCACTTGGCCTTGTTGAGCTGCACAAGTTTCACATGGACCCACTTCTCAAGCTTATCCAGGTCCTGCTGGATGGCATCATGTCCCTCCAGTGTGCCAGCTGGGTGACATCCACAAATGTGCTGATGAGGGTGCACTCACTCCCACTGTCTGTCATTGGTAGAGACATTTAATAACTCTGGTCCCAGCATCAACCCTGAGGGACACCACTTGCCACTGATGTCTGTCAGGACACTGAGCCATTGACCACTACCCTCTGGATGTGACCATCCAGCCAATTCCTTAGTCTCCTAAAAGTTTGCCTATTGAATCCATCTCTCCACTTTGGAGTGAAGGATGTTATGGTGACCATGTCAAAGGCTTTACAGAATTCCAGATAAATGACACCTGTAGCCCTGTTGTCCACTGATGAAGTCACTCCATCCTGGAAGGCTGCTGGCTGTCCTGAATCACTTCCTCCCTTCATGTGCTTTAGCATAGCTTCTAGTAGGATCTCTGTGATTCTCCCAGATACAGAGGGGAGGCTGAAAGGTCAGTGGTTCCAGGGTTGTCCATTCTGTCCTTTTTAAAAATGGGTGCAGTTTTTGCCTTTTTCCAGTTCACCTGACTGCTGTGACTTTTCAAAGCAGTCATGGCAGCAGAACTGTTCTGGTGCAAATGATGTATTCCTTCTTTATTCCAGCGTTGCTGCCCAGAGCCTAGTAAGAGGATTCCCTCTTGGAGTGGCCGTCCCATCTGGATGGATAAGATGGTGCTTTGCAGAGTGAAGGTCCCACACACCTTTGCTGTTCACTCTTACACTCGTCCCACCATCTGCCAGTACTGCAAACGGCTGCTGAAGGGCCTGTTTCGCCAAGGAATGCAGTGTAAAGGTAAACCTTTAGTTTGCTGCTGCAGCAGTAAATTTCAGTAGAGGTCTTGTTTTTAAAACTGATTGCAACTGAGCTGTATACTGCAAAATAGGGACAAGTAAGTTTTGAAAAATTGCATAATTTTCAGAAGATCACAGCAGCCCTCATTTTCATTGTAGTAAGCTGTGCATTGTACATTTTTCTGAAAAATAAGATTTAATCGTGTAGATTGAAAACACTAATTCTAGAAGGATAATTATGAATTAGTAAAAATGGGAAATGCTTCCTTTTGTTCAGTATCTGTATTCTAGACTGATCACTAAAGAATCTGTGAGTTTTCATTGTATTATTCTAGTACAGGATACTGATTATTACCTTTTGGAGGTAGGCGCCTGTGCTGAACTTGCATGGTTTTTATGAAGCATATTTAATATGCATGGCTTCAGTTCTCAGGCTCTGCCATGTGGTTCCTAGGGCATAACTCACGTGCTCTCCTTCTGGCTTTTTATTACTAGTTAGTGCAGATCTGTTGGTTTTGTTGCAGGAAACAAAAGTCTAGTAATGAATCATAAACATTAATGTGGAAAGGAGTTTCCATTTCTCTCATGTGAGTTTGTCAAACGGGAGTACTGAAGGTCAGCTTTTTGAGAGATGTCACTCAATACATTTTCAGTTTGCTTTATTAGAGGAGAGAAAATATTGTAAGCTTACAGCTATGTTAAACTTTTTTCTTTGACTAGTAATACTGCTGTCTCATGTGAGTAAGGAAGTAGTTTTATCTTTCATTTCTGTTGTTATTTGCGGTCTTTGTAGTCTGTTTGAAGTCTGCATCCTGAACTGGTTTTGATATTTTTCCAGTCAGTGTGTCTCTTGGATACACACGATGCAAAAATAATGAAGCCTGAAAAAGATGCCTTGTGGTTTTAACATACAGATGCTGCTGGCCATATACAATTGCTATGACTGTATCCAGCTGAACAAATGTTTCAGGGAATTGAATGGCACTGGATAAAATATTATTTGTATGCATGTTGTAAGCATTTATGCATGGAAAACAAGCCATGTATATGTGCAGGACAGAAATAAGTGTCTTAATAGGCCTCCATTTATGCAGTAAGATCCTATATTTATTTTTAATATATTAGGAATTGATATCAAACAGTTCAATTTTTTTCATACTGACTTTTCTTAAAGATTCTTAAGGTTTCCCACCAACTTCCTTGTGCACATTGACAAAGCTTGGGGTCTTTTAGTAGTTTTATGTTTCTGATTACCCATAAGAGCCTGGATTTCTTGATTTAATTCATTGCTATTTGGGCTCTGAGGATGATGTTTGAGATGCTAAAGCTGTGCTTGTGGTAATAAATTAAATGTGCCCAGAAACATTCCTGGACACTGAGGTCAGCTGGGACAGAGTGACCCATGTTCATGAACAAGTTTTCTTAGCATCCCAGCCTGGGTGGCTCTATGCAGACTGCCTGGAGCAATTTCATAGGATGCTCTGGTTTATGAGCTTGGAACTGTTTGAGATTATGCTAATGCTGTGGGGCCAAAAGCTTGCCAGGGGATGTTTGTAGCTATTTACTAGATTAGAGAATTGCACTGCAGTACCCAGGAATGTTTCTGAATATAGTTTAATTTTTTAGGATAGATTCAGTCTTCTAGTTTCGTGTTAGGATTTGAAATGTCTCTGTTTCTTCCAGCCTTCTTTAAGTAGTGAAGTAATTGTATTTCATAATATGGACTGAAGCCATGGCTGTAAAATACTGTTAATGGATCTCCTAGGATGCATCTTTTTAGGCACTCAGAAGCTGAGCAATATTGTATTCTGCTCCAAAATTTGGCTCCACTGCCACTAAAAATTGAGAGATAATGGTTTTTCTCTTGTCTGGGCTTAAAAGAAAAACACCTTGAGCTTGTTTTGGATAGCAAAAAGAGGTTAAACTACCAGTATGAAAACAATTGTGGGGGCAGTAGGGAGTTTTGAAATTCATGGTGTTGATGGAGTTGAGAATCACAGGGATTTGACTAATAAAGGAAATTCCTGTTCATACCAGTAATGTTGTATGCTGGACTTGGTTCAGTAGGCTGCATCTGATACCTCGGGTGCAGAAATGGCACACATCCAGCTGAGATTCCATCCCATGTCAGGGCAAATCTGGACATAACGTTATTCTGTCTGCCCTGTGTCTGCAAGAAATGGAGCTTGAGGAGTCAGGCAAATCTGTAACCGTAATGAGAGGGGAACTGGACTTCAGGATTTACTGCAGAACATATTTGCTCTGATGTAGTTGTGTGATCATAGATGTTGTGTGATCAGACTCTGATGGCTGCAAGACTTAGTTGGCTGGTGGGGAAAAATGTTAGAGATGAGACAGTTAAATCATATAGCAATGGAAAAAAGGATGTGGAACAAATGAAAGAATGGGAGAAGTTACATCATGAGGGAAAAAATAGCTGCAGAAGAAGCTACAGAAGTAGCAAACCATTTTGTACTGGAAGGGGAAGTAGTGACATAATAAATAGTGGTGGGACAAATCAACATGTGACATAAGGACAAGATTGCTAATTTCCTCCTGGAGGTGACCTCATTGGTGCTGTCTTCAGTTACATGCAAATGTATGAATCTGAACTGAAGTTAGTGTTGGAAGAAGTGAATGATAAATGTTAGGGTTTGGGTGGGAGTCAGGTTCTGATATCATGGCTTATTTATCTGCTGTTTTAGATTGCAGATTCAACTGTCACAAACGCTGTGCACCTAAAGTACCTCGAGACTGTCTTGGAGAGGTTATTTTCAATGGAGGTAAGATGAGAAACATGCTTTCAAATAGTGAGAGATCTTTTGTGGCTGAAAACTAAATTCATTGGTATTTAGTTCCCTCATCACTGAATATTTGACATATTTTTATTTATCTTGTCAGTTTTTTCGCTTAAAATGAAAAAGATTCACTGTAAAACTTACGCTCGACTTAAATTTTACTTAATCAGTCTTGACAAGTTCACTATGCTTTGCTTGGGATTCCTTAATCGAAATGAAAAATCTAGAAGCCACCTCAATGTACAAAATTTGAAGATCTGTTGTGATTGGTCTGCTCATTGTTCACCATGAAATATGTACTTTAAAACATTAATGTCTAAAGACATGTACCATTTTTTACCACTTTCTCATATCTTACTGGCCAGAATTAGCTGAGGTGTTTGAGATAAAAGAGAAAGGAGAAAAACCCCAAGCCAAACCAAAAGAAAGAACTGCACTCTAATTTCTGGAAACCTCAATGAAGTAGGACTGCTTTCTGAATAGACCTTGCAGAATTGAAAGAGGAATGTGCAGAACACTTTGTGGAAGAAGGTTTAGAGTGTTTTTGTAAGTTTTAAACCAGTGTTAAACTGATGAAATATGAGGTAGATAAGTAGATAGGGATTAAAAACTGATTGAATGGCGGGGCCTAGAGAGTGATTATCAATGGCAAATAGCTCATGGTGTACCCCAGGGACCAGTAAAGGGTCCAGTCCTATTTAACATCTTCATTAATGATCTTGATGGGGCAGAGTGTACCCTCAGCAGTTTTGCAGGTGACTGGGAGGACTGGCTGATATGACAGAGGATTTGTGCTGCTATCCTGAAGGACTTCAACAGACTGGAGAAATGAACTCAGGGGGTTGTTGGACCAGGTGACCTTTAAAAATATCCTCCAACTTCAGCCATTCTGTAGCTGTGTTGCCTTATCACACATTTTTTAGTGAAACAAAATTGGTGACGTGGAGCAGATGACCTCAAACTGTACCACTTGATTCAGAGGCTTGGGCAACAGCTGTGCTAGGGTCTGTTGCCATTGCACAATATATCCCATACATTCATGCTGGAAGGGATATATAACCTTGTCCAGCTCCCAGGCTCTTTCCTGGAGCTTGAGGTTGGTGGCTGTGAACAGCAATGTGCAACATGATGTTGCTGCAGCCTGGTTTTACTGCCCTTGTGATACTAAAATGGTGAAGGCCACATAGTTTGGGAGCTATAGTTTCATGTAATTCTTCTGAAGACATAAAGAGCAATTCATTTTTTGGTTTTTTTCCCATTCTTAATTGAACTCACCCCAGGTAAAAAACACACACTAAAACAACCCCCCCCAAACCAACAAACCAACAAAAAAACAACCATAAAAAGGCTGCAGACATATTACAAGACATATTTTTATGTCTTAATTCTTAGTTTTCCACAGTACCAGTTGTACAGCTTTTGAAAACACTAAATTTCTGCCTACTGAAAATCACAGGTGAATAAGATCTTTTCTGCTTTTCTCTTTTCAGGCCATTCCACAGCTTGCCTTTCCTTTCTTAATTTTCTTATTAGGGACTACAGGACCAGGGAGAGTAGAGTTGGGTTGCTGTTAGTGCAGAATTTAATTTGCACAGGAATAATTCTCTGGGTCATCTCTAGCCATTGAAAGGTTACTTTGTCCTGATTACTTGTGGAACACTTAATGAGGTTTAGGTGTAGACTTTAAGCTTTTCACTCTGTTTCTTTCAGAATGGTTTGTGTTTTAGTTGGGTCTCTCTTGCCTTGGCATTTAGCAAAATGAAATTGATAATGTTCATTAGCATACTCTGCATCTTACAGCAAGTGTGTGAAGATTTTGTCTATAGTGATTGTAATTTTTTGTTTATTTCCATAAGTGTTAACTAAAAAAAAAAAAAAAAAAAAAGTTGAGTTTTGGAGGATTTTATTTATTTATTTTTTAGTTGTGTGTGTGAAATAATGTCTGACTTGTGTTGTTTCCAGAACCTGCTAGTCCAGGTCAGGACTTGGATATGCCGATGGAAGTTGATAGCAGTGAAATGAACAGTGATGGTAGTCGAGTTCTAGATGATGCCGAAGAGCCCTCTCCTCCAGAGGACAAAATCTTTTTTATGGACCCATCTGACCTTGATGCAGACAAAGATGAGGAAGCTGTCAAAACAATCAGGTACGTTACAGGATGGATTTCTTTGCTCAGGATGTGTGTTGCTCAATATTGCGAGCAAAATGTTACCAATTAGCCCAGTTTTATTGCTGAAAGTGTATTTTCCCTTTGTGTGGGGTTTCTTTTCTTTTTTAGCTTGAAAATACTTTGTAAAGTTCTCCTATCTCAAGAAAATCTGAAACATAAATAGACTAAAAGAATATAGCCTCTTCTAATTGGAAAAAGTGATATGCCATGACAGTTATTGAAGAAATACAACCAGATTATTAAAGCAGGATAAAACTTAGAGCTTAACAAAGCTAATGCGTGGTTAAGGTCTCTGTGACTTGAGCCTAATTTAGTTACCATTATATATGTGTGGATTTAAAAGGTATTATTTGGGATATTTTAATATTGGCATCATAGTCTATGCATGTTATGCAATAGTTTGCTTTATTTATCTTGAAAGTGATGTTTCTGAAGTCTTTTATCCAATAACTGTTAACATAGTTCATTAAATAAAATTTGATCTTTTTATTTCTCTATTATTCTGAGTAGTGTCATCCTGATTTTCTTAGTCATTCTTAATAAGATAAGCACAGTTGTATTTGGTGAAATGAAACATCGCTGTAGCTCAGGGCTTAATAGCAAATTTGTGAGGGAGAGCATATGATACCTCCCAACTTCCAGTGATTCATAGCTCAAGGATCTCCTGACTGGGAAGCAAATCTACCTCCAAGTAGGATTTTTCCATTTATTTCTAATTGGATTTGAAGCAATTCAGGTTTTTAGCATGACAGCATCCTGCAGCTAATTCTGTAGTGTAACAACGTGCCATGGTAAAGCACCCTTACACTTTTTGTTTTGAAACTACCTCACAATGTGTGTTTACAGATGTGTCTATTAGTGCCACATGTAGAGCTCTGGTGTTAGGCAGGCACCTCGGTGGTTAGCTTCATTCTTAGTGCTTTTAAAACCTGTATGTTTAATTAATGGCTTTCTCAGAATATTAGAGATTATCAAACCTTTGTCTGCAGGACAGTTAATATGCCTTAGCATTGATAGAATTTTCTAGTACAGTTGTGATTTAACACACCCTGGTTTATGTTTTTTTAAGCTGAAAGTTTGCTTTGATAGGGACCTTCATTAACCACAATATTATGAAGTAGCATAATCAATTTACATAGACAAGAAGAAATGATAGCTATACTGATGTTAATTATATTTTTGTGGTGTAAAATGGCATAAAAGACCAGCAGTCTCAGCAGATTCTTTTGAAAGAGGGTAATTTCTGTAGGTGTCCTCAGTCCAGTGTGTTTCTTCTCTGCTCCTTAAGTACTGCAGTATTTGCCCTAGGAGATGTAGTAAGAGCTCAGATCCCTTAACAAATTCATCCATCTCCTAAATCTGCATGGGAAGAAAAGGTGTCTGTTCCTGAAAATTATGGACTAAATGTGTAAAACAAGTATAATTGCAGTACTGTTGTATTTTAACTTGTTGCATATTAAACTGTTGTATTTTCTTTTTAGTCCTTCAACAAGCAATAATATTCCTCTCATGCGAGTTGTACAGTCAATCAAACACACAAAGAGGAAGAGCAGTACAATGGTGAAGGAAGGATGGATGGTCCACTACACTAGTAGAGACAACCTGGTCAGTTACTTCAGTTTCTTCCTAAATTATTTCTCTAAACTAGTGTATTTTATTTCTGATTAGAGTATAATTTGAAAGAGTTTAGCTGTGATGTTCATTATAAAGAAATCTGGTTCCAGGGAAAAACTGAAATTTATTTAAAATTCTTCATGTGATGATTGAGCAGTGCTTTTCCTTCTCCCCTTTAAGAAGGAAAAGCATCTCTACATTGTCTCAAATGAATTGCATGTGCAGTATTTCAGCTTTCCTGAGAAAGTAACTTAGAATAATTTGTTTGTGTCATCTTTCTCTTTAGTAGTTGAACTAAATACTTGTGTCTCTTTTTCTGTTCTACTATGTGAAAAGGTGGAATTCATAAGAATATTATGTGTACTGAAATGGTTGCAAGTATTATTCTGATGATCTAGGTGTTTGTAAATAGTTATGTGTAGATATGGGAACCCTTAATTCCTCTAGCAATTCACTCTAAGAGTTGTGGCTTGACTGTATGTCCTTGGGTATGCAAGCATCCCCTAAAAAGACTGTGTTGTTTGTTGCAAGTGCTACAAATAATGCTGCCTTAATTGAGTAGGCAAGCTACTTGATTTTTGTGTATTGAGGAGGAAGACAAGGCAAAATAACAGGGTTCCTTAGTATTGTCTGATGGGAGGAAATGAATCAGTCCTCTTGTTTTTTGGTAGATGAATGAAAAAGAGGAATTTAGGAAGTTCCCAGATCTCATGGAGAACTTTATGAGACTGTTCATGAAAGGCAGCAGAAATATTTTGCATTCTTTATCTCTGTGGCATCTGATTGGAGGAGACTTAGAGAGTTTAGAGAAGCAAAGTTATTTAAGTTCTGATGAAATCAATTGGAAGGATGATAATAGGCAGCTCTGTACTGTAATGTTTTCACTTTTTGTGATTGTCAGCTAAACTGACTGCTCTAAGTGATCCTTGTGAAACTACCTTAAAAGCTGTTTCTTTAAGGCAAAGTTTTCTACTACCTAGATGTATTTATCACAATCCAAAATAAGTATCTAGAGTATTTTGGATATGGCTACAGCCAAGACTACATAAAAGTCACAATTATCATCAGCTGGCTCTGGGAAAACTAAGGCCGGGTGGCAGACAGAGGTGAATAGTTCTAGCAGAACTGTTCAGGGCAGACCTGGTATTGAGCTCTGATTTAAACTTTCAGTACAACCAGTATGTTTTCCCATGGACTTTTTTTTTGAGCCTCCCCTTAGAACAGTGATCTGATGAAACAGTTTTTAGTTTGATTTTCTTCATCTGTCAGTTGGGCTGCTACCTCGATGACATCAACTGAAAAAGGCCAGTCAAATGAAGTATCCTGACCCAAAGGATAGTCAGCCAAACAAGATCTCACAGAGCTTCCTAATGGGAGGAGACTTCCGTATTGGGCATTACAACATCGGCTATTTCCCTTGACCGTTCTGTTCTCAGCAATGTCAGACTGTTTCCTATTCCTGAAACAACGGGGCTTCCTATCAGTTCCAGACAGGTTCATTTTAACAGCAGGATCTGTGTGATTCTTGTGCTCCCCGATAACAAGATGTTTCATCTTTAAAATGAGAAGTTTCTATGTCATCATCTTTACTCTTTTTCTGGCCTTGGTCCCATCCTTTCTCAGAGTAGGGTATGGGGCAGATTTTGAACCCCTGAGTAAGTTACCAGCCTTTTCCTTAATTCCTCTCCTCCAAAGTCTTTCCTGATTCACAATCTAATAAAGAGCATATGTCGAAATGAGGGGTTTACACCTTTGGTTTCACCCATTGTCCCGGTGCTGTCTGGGAACTCCTTTTAGTTAAATCCATTTTTGATCTAGTTTTCTTTGTCTAACTCCTATAGGTTGACTTAGCTTCTCCTTGAGTGAAGTGATTTAAGCTCTGCTTAAATATGGCCAAAAAAAAGTTTTGCTTTTAATTATGACAAAGTTTATAAAATATAAATATAAAAATAAATATAATAAATAATATAATGTCATCCTAAGTTAAGGTTAAGGGTCTTGGGTTTTTGTCCCAGAAAAATGGAAGTGGTTTTCTAACTATATGAGCGTGGTGCAAGCAAAGTATCTTAGAGATACTTTGATTCATACAACCGTATTAGTTTTCTAAAAGCTTCTTTGTTTTGAGGAATATTCTTCTGCTTAAATTACAAGACAGTTATATACAACAGTTAATCCATGTTACTTTTTGTTTGGGGAGATTTCTTTTTGGTGGATGCTTCAAAAATGGCTATGTAGTCTGTCTTGGGTTTTTTTTTTTTCCCCTAAATTTTTTTTTTCATTTGAATTTCATAATGTGTCTGTTTTGCCTCTATGTTGACGGAAGAATTAAGAACTTGTTAGTCTTGCTCTGTGCTTGAACCCTTGCAACGTTGGTATAGGGGCATGAAGGGGGAAAGCATGACTCCCACAGTTGTCACTAAATTTAAATGATTCAGATTTTCTGAGACTATGCACCTTTTTTCCTATATGAGGTAATTCCTGTTGTCACTGCTTTTGCTGTAAGGTAAGTGATATTTTTGCTAGTTTTTGGAAATAATTTTTGAGCTTCTTCTTCAATTAATACAAAGTCTTTATTCCCAAAGTTTATTTTTTCATTTCTTTAGTCTAAGATTACTGTAGATTAATTTTGAATGGTTATCACAGTAATTTAAAGTATTTTTTAATTTAAATAATGAGATAGCAAAAACTATATGAGAGGTTTATTCTTATGTAATTGTACTGTGCATTTTGTAGAGAAAAAGACATTACTGGAGACTGGACAGCAAATGCCTCACACTATTTCAAAATGAATCTGGAACAAAATATTACAAGGTAATTAATTATGATAATTATGTTTTGCTTGATTTAGTCAATGCTTTATAGATATGAAGTCTACTCCGAGCAGTTTATGTATTATCTCCGTTTTCCCATCTCTTTTTGAATCAAAACTGTGACCAGGTTAATTGTTGCCCAAAGCCTGTAAGTGAGAAGGACCACGACTAACTCTGAGAAGTTGCTTGCAGCTCCTGCTCTAATTCCTTTGAGTACGTCTCTCCTTATATTTTTGCATGTACTGTTCTTCTGAATTACCTGGCATATTAAGCTTTCCTCACAATTACCAGAGAATTTGTTTGGCCACCAGTTGAATGAAGGATTGGATTTTTGTGTACTCCGAGTAGTGACTGAAAGTTTGCATGCTTATGTGTTTTATTTCAATGTTCCTCAAATTAAATTACTCCCTACAGTACAACTGAAAGTTTCAAGCAAGATTTACAGGAAGATTTACTGTATAGCCTTATGTTTATATAAATGAAGCTTAGTGTATTGTCAGTGTAGGATTGTGTTTGGTGGTGGAATATTCAGAAAATGCATTTGAATGTGTAAACAGGACTTCTCCCTTTCTTGTCTTATGCCTTTAGGTGGGGGTCCAAATCTTGCAGCTTCTTCCTTTATAACATCTCTAAGATCAAGCCTTTTCTCTGTACACCCAGCTAAACTTGCCCAGATCCTTTTCATCCCTATCTTGACCAATGCAGTCTCTTCTCAGACCTCTCTGATACTTGTATTGCCCTGTGCGTTCAAAACACAGCTGGTAAAATATGTTCCTTGCTTGTTGCTCCATTACCTCACTGCTTTTAGTCCTTTCACTTGCCCCTTTGCACCCCTTGTTTTAACTGCTTAGATCTGATTGTCTTTGCTGTTAGAGTAATTCGCTGGTTTTGCCTTTATATTTATTTGCTCTTCATCTCAATCAGCTGCTGTCTGTTATCCTCCTAACGCCTGCCCAGTGTTCATCTGCCTGTTCACTGCTCTTGCAAGTGACATGCACCTGCACCTTCCCATGGATGTGGAATGTCCTCCTCCACCTAGCGTGAATGTGAAACCATTTCTTCCTTGAGATCTGTTCTGTAATACTCTTGTATCATGGTCTTAAACTGACCAGGTAGAGGATAATATCTGTATGCAGATAATATCTGCTAATATCTGTATTAAAATCTTTACCCAAAATGATTCTGATACACAAAGCAGCACTTATTGATTAGTGTGTATAGCTGCATCCTCTCCTTAATGTTACTGTTTCACCTTCTCCCCCTCCTGCTCTTCCTGCCTAAGCTGTATAAACTGCAAGGGGAAAATGGTCATTCTGTATTTGTGCATCACTTACTCATGTAGTGGGGGTGTGTCTCATGATGAACTTAAATGTGGTTTGAGTAGAAAATAGTAGTTGTATGGAGAGAACTGTGGTGGGCCTGAAAGTCTGTCTAGGCTTGCATATAGATATTCAGAACACCAGGTGTTCAATGGTCATGTGAAGTTCAATTTTATTTATGAAGCTTGTTGTTTTGGTTTTGTTTCTTTGATATATTTGATTTGGTTTCTTTGCAATGCTTGCAGTTGTGGGTGTTAGTATATTTTAATATTATGTGCATTTTCATTTTTTAATTTCTAATATCTTTCTTCAGGAGATTCCACTTTCAGAAATTCTCCAGGTGACACAGCCTCGAGATTTTTCACACGTGGTGCAGGGCAGCAACCCCTACTGTTTTGAGATCATCACTGACACGATGGTGTACTTTGTTGGCGAGAATAATGGCAGCACTCATCACAGTCCAGTTCTTGCTGCCTCTGGAGTTGGACTTGACGTAGCTCAGGGCTGGGAGAAAGCCATCCGCCAGGCCTTGATGCCAGTCACCCCTCAGCCTAGTGTTTGCACTGCTGCAGGACAAGGAAAAGATCACAGTAAGCAGGCAGATGAGGTGCTCTTGTTCTTGTGCTGAAGCTGCTGCTGGTAGTGATTCCTTTGGGAACAGTGCTTATTTAGAGTGAAGTTTTGTTGGTTGGTTATCTGCTGAATTGGGTTCATCATTTTCCATGAGTCTCTAAAAAATGAGGGTGGGCAAGTCCTTTAATTCTTTGTAGGAGAAAGTAGTAAAGAATCAGATTTACAATATGGATGCAGAATGCAGAGTTTTATTGTGGGACCACTAAGAACACATGCAGATGTAAAAAGGGAGTACAGATTAGATATTTCTAATATACATAACTAAATCAATATATTAAGATTATATGCATACACTTTGAAAGAGCCAAATTTGGATTTTTTTTAAAGTTAGTACCTATATATGTTCATAGTTTTAAAATTCTATGAGATGTCAGTAGCCAAGGAGAAAAAAGAAGTTAGTGTTGCTATGTTAATACCATCAGTGATGTAAAAAACTTTTCCAAAGATGTGGGTAGTTATAAAAAGCACTCTGTTCTTCTTTTTATGCACCTTCCCTCCCTTTTTTCATCTGGCATAGGATTATATTCATTATCAAGTCTCCACTAAATTTATGTATTGTTTTCTTGCTTTTAAGACATCTCCTTGTTCCTTGCAACAACATTCATTCTCATTCTGTACTGAGATTTATGCTTTCACTTTTTACTTTTCTTTTAAATTCCAGCTACTCCTTAATCTCCGTGCAGAAAAATTTTCTTATGCAGTAGATTCTGAGATCAGTTTCTCTGTCTCTGATATCTGGCTACTCTGCATCAGCAACAGTTAAGAGCATGTAAATGCTAGTCTGAGGTAAAGGCACTTCCTACGAATGCAGGCAATGGTCTGAAATAGTAAACCGGTGAAATGCCAGTACTGGCATTGGTATGTAATTGCAGTGAAGAAACATACCTGGGAGGTGGTACCTATATATACACCAAAACTTTCTTTGTTTTCTAGCACCTAAGGCTTACTGTTGCTGACAGAGTTACAAAGACACTTGATTTTTCCAAAACAAATCATTTTTCAGATATAAATAATAACATTCCATCGACATTGGTAGAGATTAGAACTGCAGTGGTGGGTGCTGAGAAGGAAGTATTTTAGTATGTTTAGGATTGTAGGAGTATAAGAAACTACTATGAGTTGGGAGTGGTATTTACATATTTTTAGACAACTCAGGTTGGTTTTTAAATTCTCAGAAGACCACAAAATGTCTGTTCATCCCTCTTCTTCCTACACTTTGTGAATCATGAAATGTATCTCAAGAGCCCTTAAGATAATTAGATTTTAATTTGGAAAAAAGTCTGAAATACATGCTTTTAAATGAAAATACCAAAAGTAGGAGGGAGACATGGCTAGCACTTGAAATACTTGCAGCAACAGAGAATTTGTAGTGCCAAAGTGTCCATAAGGCATCATCTAATTATTATATACCCCATTGTGGCCAGAGGTAGTTAGAAATGAGGATGTCCTTCCAGTCTGACCCATGGCAAAGTATCTTTTGTAACCACTATCCTTTTTACCTGGTGTTTGGGGTGGGGTGTTTCTTTGAGGGATGATTCTGAGCTAAAATGAGAAAGAAACCTGCCTACTGTAGATAGAATCTACCTGCTGTAGAAGTTGTGTGCAATTGTGGCATTACTAATTTCTTTAGAAGTGACTGCTTCTTAAACCTTATTCTTGCACATTTCAGACACTAGGAAAATGGATTTATTTGGAAGGAATAACTCACTCTTTACCTCAGCGTTATTTCGTATTCTGTAGCCATCTGTGGACAAGGGTTCAGTGTGTTCTGTTAAACACTTTCAAAAACTGTATCTTTATTTTCTAGTTACCTTGAAGCAGTTTTTGTTGACCTTAGGAATTTTTTTGTCTGACTTCTTTATTGTTTTCCCTTGTTTTCTGTATGATTACTTCAGTACTGACTTGACTATAATCAATAATCAGTAGGCGTCTTTAAGACTCAAGAGTTTATATTCCAGATGCAGACTTCAGGGTGTCTTTGAGAATAATTAATTGTTCCTATCTTCTCTCTGTAAATTTCTTCTTTGAGATGAAGCACAGGTGGCAAAAATCAGACATCTTTTTTCTCTAAATTCTCTTTAGGATGATAAAGACTCTTTTCAAAGTGCTAGTAAGTTTATAATGTGTTCTCTATCTACCTTGTAGATGAATTAATTATTTTTGTTCTTTAAGTTAACAAAATATCACAGAATTGTTAGGGTTGGAAGGGACCTCTGGAGATCATCCAGTCCAACCCCACTGACAAGTCAGGGTCCAGGTTACACATGAACACATCCAGTTGGGTCTGGAATGCCTTCAGAGAGACAGACTCCAAGTGGTCTGTTAGACTGAGATGCTTTACTTTGGCCGTGGAAGTCAAAAAAGAAGGGTATTTCCTGTCTTCCTTGGTATATCTCTTCTTGCATGGGCATCAATGTTAATCCTGTAATGAAAAAATTATGTCAGTGTCTGCTGCAGACTGAAGAATTCTTTATCTGATACATTTACTTGGAAATTATACTTCCTGAATGTGCCCTTATGTTCCAATGATTGATTTGCTTCTGTAGTTTATCCATGAAACTAAGGTTTTTTTTTTTTTTTATGGGCTTTATTGCCTTTTTAATTTTCAGTTATTCTGTTATTTGGTTTCTTTGATTTGTTTCCTTTTCTTATCCATTAATTCTCTATATCTTGGTGCCACAGAAGATAAGAAGCCAAATTCATTTGACTATGAGGGATCTACCTGTTCCTCTTGCCTGTATTTTTCTTCATTGTTACCAGAAATCATTATTCACTTAATGAACTATGATACAATTACTATTGCTTTTGGTTCTCCAGCTGTCTATTGTGTACACACTTGCATTATTCTACTGTTTTTGTAATCAGGAATAGGACAAAAAAAGACAAATAATCCCAGCAAAACTTCCAGGGTTGTTTATCTAATGAGTTTCAGAGTATGAAGTTTCTGCAATACAACACTAAAAATCATTTCACTGATTCTGGGTTAGAAGTCAGTAAAGGGTTTTTGTTGATTCTCATTTTTCCACTCTTAGAAGAAGTCTGCCCTTTTTGTTTACTAACTTGGCTTTATCTTCTTTATTGCAGAAGAATTGTCTCTCAGCATCTCTGTTTCAAATTGCCAGGTCCAGGAGAATGTGGTGAGTCATGTGCATTGTATTACAGTAATGTTTATTTGTCTGAGTATTACAAAGTAATTGGTAGTAGCAGTGTCTGGATGAGAAAGCAGTACCAGAGCACTTAGGTAAAGAAGTTCATGTTATATGCAGCAAGTTACCTACTTACCTGCCATGGCTGTTAGTTTTTATGAATGTGTGTCCCTGCTTTTGTTGCAACTCAGTGGATCCTCTTCAGGAAAAGTTTGTTGTGTTTTCCCACTCCTCAGAATAATGATGGTACCTTTTACAGATTTTGATTAATGCCAAATATAATTACAGCCTAGCCAGTAATAACTAATGTGGTCCTGAACATTTTAATGACTCCTTATATTTGTGTTTTCTTTTTTTTCATGCATTAGGATATCAGCTCTGTGTACCAAATATTTGCTGATGAAGTGCTGGGTTCTGGTCAGTTTGGTATTGTATATGGAGGTAAATTGCATTATGTTCCATTATGCATTTTATTAAGGTAGAATGTCTGCTTGATAAAATTATCCTTTTCATACTTACTTAGCTGTATCTAGAATGTCAATCTTGTTAAAAGTTGTCTTTGAATTACTTTGCTGTCTGGCTCTGCAGTTCTATGTACAGTATTTCTTACAATTAAATTCTTGCATTTACAGTTTTGCATTGGCATCCTAATCAGTTTAGAATATGCATTGCTTTTTGGCCACAGTTAAATACAAAGCAATCCAATTTGGCCATGTTTTATAATTTTTTTAAATTACAAAATTATAACACTGTGCTTTACAGTATTAGAAGTCATATATTTGCTGTCAGTTATACCTGTTTTGAATTACACCTGAGAGATGTGGCCAGAAGCAATTAGAAAAACACATAGTTTATGGTTTGACAGTATGGATGCAAACATGTTATTGACATACTTGATGCAAGCAAATTTCTGTCAGCAGGGTAAAATAGAAAGAGGTATTCTTTGCCAAGGGTGTTAGCCCTAGGTTTCAAGTCTACTATTATCACCTATTTTTAGAACCTTCTGCTGCAGCATATAACTTGTTTTAGTTTGTAATCACAAAAAAAGAAGAAATACTAGAAATGCATATGAACTCTGTTTCTATCTCTCTCTCTTTTTTTTTAATCTCGTGTTATATCTCAAGTGTTGAGAAAACCACAGACCATAAATCTGGAAAGAAAGAAAAAGTCATAAGTAATGATTTACAAGTGGTAATCCTTCTGCTTCTGTCACATTTTCTTTCTAATCAGGAAATGTTGTGGCTTTGATTTTTCTGTGTGGTAATTGTGCAGTTAGATACTTCATTACTTCTAAACTGCTTGGTGGGAATACAGTTTGGTCTGGTTTTACATCACTTTTAAAAGAGTTCAGGTTTTTTGCCCCTCTGTATTTCTTCAAGTGTAGTGTGAATCAAAATATCCTCCCTCTCTTATGAATAGAAATTAACAAATGCAGACATTATTTTATTATTTTAATGACTGGGTTTCATTTTTCCTAAATTGCCTTGTAGATAAATCCCAGCTTGGTGTTTTGCATGATTCAATGCTTACAAGTGCTTGTAAGTGTAGTAAATGCTTTCGACAAAAAGCTTTCATAGAATTTTTTTTACTGAATAAGGGCTTAAAATATATAGGATATGCTTACTTCTTAATATAAAATCACAAGCTGAAAGAGTATGAAAAGACAATATAAAAGACTATGGTTTTACTGGCTCTACACACTGCTTAATTGTTGCTAGTATTTGGAAAGGCTAGATCTGGTAACTTCTGATATTGGCTTATCTGCACCTGTATAGTCATACTGAAATAATGGTAACAATTAATGGAAAAATTAAGTTGCTTTGTTGTGGGGTTTGGATTGGGTTTTTTTATATTTTGTTGCATTTTTGTGTCCCCTATTCTTGACAAATGTTTTCAAAATTGCAAATCAAAAGTTATAGGATATAGATATCCAACTCCCACATCAGTGAGAACAGTTTCCCTCTGCTTTTCCTTTCAAACTTTGATTAGTTTGAAATATCTGAAAAAAGGGAGACAGATGAAGAACTACTCTTGACATTTCTTACTGATGTAAAACTTGCACTGAAAACTGGCTGGCTGTGTTTTGTTTAACAAGAGGAATTTTCAAGCTGCTTGTCTGTTACTCTTCATGGGCAAGTTTTAGCTGTAGTCCAGCTTATGTAGTTAGGTGTTTTGTCAGATGGGTTGGTTTGCTTTACATTCTTTAGCAATCTAGTATTTGCCTTCTGTGTTTTGCATCTAGTTTGTAATTGATTGTGTTTGTGCTACATTTCAATATAATTTCCTTTATCTGGTGGAGTGAAGCCCTTTATTCATGATGATGTTAAAGGCAGGTGCAGGAGTTGCTTGGCAGAGCAGCCTGTGGAGCAGTTCCTGTGCCCTGCCTAAGCCCTGGCCCCAGCGCTGACCAGGGAGCAGCAGGGGAGGCTGGCTGGCTGCTGAGGTGTGGCTGGGCTCCCCACAGCAGTGCTGGTAGAGCCTTCTGTGCCACTTGCACTGTAGCTGTGTGTGTTGTCCCTTCTCCTAAAATGGCTTCCAAACCCTTCACTGAGCAGATAGCAACACTTTTCTTGGGTGCAGACTTAATGTTCTGTCATAGTTTAGTACTAAATGTCTCAGATTGCCAAGGCCTTGCAGTGTGTGATCCCTTTAACCTCTCTGATGTGACTGAAAGAAAATGGTTCTGCAGCTGTGAAGAAGCTGGGGAAGTGTGAACAGTTCCTCACTTAGCCCTGGACACAGCCTCCCGTTGTATTGCAGAATGCTTCTCAGGCAGCTGATGCAGGTTGCAGCAAGGAATAATATGTGGTGCTGTCAGCATGGTGTTTTTCTTACCACATTTTCTTACCACAAACTTATAGAGCTTTTTGATCACAGCAGACTGCCTCGGGTGTTAAATGTGTTGCTGTTCTTTGGGGTACCTAATTGCTCTCGTGTTCCCAAAGAGTATTAGGTGTGTAATTTCCTGTGCACATGGAGTCCATGAAAGTATGAAACCACTACAGTGAGTGTGTAGATCTCTTTTCACTTTGGCCTTGAATTGTTGTTGATTTTACAGGAGAGGCAATATTCTGTGGAATAGTTATTACTTGCTCTTGTGCAAGTCCCTTGCACAAGCAAAAACTTTACCCAGTACATCTAATGTCAGTGTGTGTGTACCTGACAGCAGAGTGGTAACTGGTTTGAGTTTAAGCTCCAGAATTCCTGTGGAGGTTGATCACTTCTTTTACTCATACACCATTTGCAATTCTAAATATAAATATGGTAATATTGTACACCTGACAGAATATACTGGTTTCCCCAAAAAGGAATTTCTGCTGTAATGTTTAATAGCTATGAATTGCTTCTTCCTCTTGATGGCTGACACTGACTTGCTGTTTAGGAAAGCATAGGAAGACTGGAAGAGATGTGGCTATCAAAGTCATTGACAAGATGAGGTTTCCGACTAAACAGGAAAGTCAGCTTCGTAATGAAGTAGCCATTCTCCAGGTATGAAAGTGTTTTGGAATCATGTTGGAGTTTTGTCTTAAATAGACCATTAATGAGATTTTGTATTGTGTCTAAGTGTTCTGAATTGATTTTTAAATTTACATCTGTGATTTCTGAGTACTTTTGGAAGAGGGATTCTTATAAAAGGAGGAACTCCTGAGTACTTGGTCAAGTTGATAGCTTGGGCGTGATATCTGCCCTGCGGTAGGGGTCCCACTAAAGCCATGTACTTTGGCTCCATGTTGACTCTCTCAGTATTTTCTGCTGTTTTCCACTACTGGCTCCTCAATCTTTGAGTATTATTCTTATACTCAATAACTTGAGTACAGAACATGCATCAACTGTAAAATTAATAATTTGAACTAAGTTGTATTAAACAAGTTATCCTTAGTAGCTGGCGTGTTTCATGGGTTGACACTTGTTTCAAGCTAGTTTCTTTCCTCATTTTTTTTTTCACCTGCATCTATTTAACTGGTTTTTTTTTTGTGGTCAGCATTTCTGTGTAATTCAGGCTATTTCATATTGTTTTATTTTAGTGATGTACCTGTGCTACTTTGTTTTAGAATTTGCACCACCCTGGGATTGTGAACCTGGAATGTATGTTTGAAACCCCAGAACGAGTCTTTGTTGTGATGGAAAAGCTGCATGGGGATATGCTAGAGATGATTCTTTCCAGTGAGAAAAGTCGACTTCCAGAACGAATAACTAAGTTCATGGTCACTCAGGTGAGCAGTCAGTTCCTTTGCTTTGAGAGGAAAGGCTAGATTTGGGTTTTGTAATTATGAAAATTTGGAGAAGGGGTTTTCTGTATTGTTATTTAAAAGAGACAGCATAGAGAGCTACACATCTCATGAAAGCTGAATAAACAAGAAAGAACTTTGAATGTTTATTGTTAATTTTTGGCCCTTCTTTCCCAAGACATAACATTATGGACATCTGAAAAAGAATGTCAAAACAGTAAGCATTCAAAAAGAAGAGGAGGAGGGGGAAAGGGTTGGGGAAAATAAACCCCCTTGTTTTCAAGTCTTGGTAAGCTGTAAAAACAGTACTTGCATAGTTTATATGGGTTAGTTCTTGAGGACTGTGTTGATAGAAATTGCTGTATTGGTTAGTCTGTGTGTCTTTTGACACTTCTGATCTGCTTGAATATATTCTGAAAGCATTCTTTCATTTTGTAGATACTTGTTGCTTTGAGGAATTTACACTTCAAGAATATTGTGCACTGTGATTTAAAACCAGAAAATGTACTACTAGCATCAGCAGAACCATTCCCTCAAGTGAGTTAAGATTAAACAATACTTTTCATTACTATTAATTGGGGTTTTTTAAAGCAATATTGACACTGCTGCTTAAAAAGCAACCTCTTGTGGGATTTTCAGCTGACTTCTAGAATTACTTGAATGTATTGTAGTCATCTACTGCATGTACTGTTGTCATCTCTTTTTTTCCCCCTTGTCTCACTGAGTGCCTTTAGTGCATTGCTTTTCCTTGTACTCTGAGGAGGGCTTATTGACATGGGGTTACATGTTGAACTTGGTCTGGACTGTGTTATCTCCA
Organism: Emberiza elegans; assembly: GCA_024865655.1. Classification (NCBI taxonomy): domain Eukaryota; kingdom Metazoa; phylum Chordata; class Aves; order Passeriformes; family Fringillidae; genus Emberiza; species Emberiza elegans. The sequence goes on along the minus strand of JALJVW010002597.1, from coordinate 16,155,319 downwards.
CGAATGCCTGCTGTGTTCAAGTTGAGGAACTGTTACAGGATCGTGAAGATTTGAGCATTGGTGTGTGTGCGAGCTGTTAATGCATTTTACTGGGATGTTCTGTCAAGAGCTGGCTGGCTCTGAGTTTGTGCTAAAACTCGTTGGATTTCCATGTAGCCAAAACTTCAGGAATATGATTAAGAGAAATGTGATTTGGCTGGGATTCGTGTGTGTTTTTAACTTTGGTTCTGTGCCTTTTGAGTGTGAGGATTCACTTCTGAAAATGAGCTGGGTATGGAATCAAGATACTTCATCCTTACTTGCACACTTGTGGCCATGTAATACACAAACTGCCTCAGACCTGAGTCTGTGCAGGGCCAGTTCCGGTCTTGATCTGAAGTGTGGCTGATCTGTTTGCTGCAAACCCAGCAACCTCAAACCTTAATGGACTGGTTTACACGGGGTTTTGTTCTGTTTGCATGCAATGTTTAAGTGATGGCAGAAAGGGTGTGAAGTCAGGCAGGGATTTCTGAGTTTGAAGTGTGCTGCTGTTGCAGGTGAAGCTGTGTGACTTCGGCTTTGCACGCATCATTGGTGAGAAGTCCTTCCGGCGCTCTGTGGTGGGCACTCCCGCGTACCTGGCCCCTGAAGTGCTCCGGAGCAAAGGCTACAACCGCTCCCTGGACATGTGGTCAGTGGGAGTTATCGTCTATGTGAGCCTCAGTGGCACATTCCCATTTAATGAAGATGAGGATATCAATGATCAGATTCAAAATGCAGCCTTTATGTACCCACCAAATCCTTGGAAGGAAATTTCTAGTGAAGGTAAAGAAATTAATTTTCTCTATTAGAATGTTTGTGTATGTGGGTAATGTGGGAACCTTAAACATCAAGGTTCATTTAGGAAGGAGTGTGAAAATTATTTATAGCTTGAGTTTAGTAGACTATTCCAAAGCAGATAAATATAAGGTAAATATATTTGTGGAAGATAAATTATGGAATATAGTGCTTTAGATAATTTTCAGGGCAGAGGAGTCAGGAGATTTAGCAAGAAATACAAATTTCATGCATGATGAATGGGATGAGTATTTGACACTTTCCAAAAGTCCCAAAGGAAAGTTAATTCATGTGTGGGTATTTGCTGAATGCTGGTATATTTTATCTGAACTATAATCACAGAAACAGTTCAAAGTTGAATGTGGAATTTTAGTTTGTACATTAGGAAGTAGAGATTTAAGTGTCAGGTCTGAACAACATAGAAGTTTACAAAGCTGGTCTCTAGAGCTCTCCAGTGCCAGCTTTGTTGTGTGTTTGTTGTGTATGTGTTGTTACCATGTTTGGTTAATACATTATTAATACACAGGTAGATGTGGAAGGACCTATACAAAAGTATACAATAGTGGAAGTACCTGTATCATTGTGGAGCACAGGATTATGCTCAAGCTTTGTAGGCATATCTGAAAATCACTAAAATCAGTAGGGAAAAAGATTAATGAATAACACAGTAAAGCTTTTAGTGTTTCCATCAAAAGTAGGGGGAACTTACCCCATACTTATTTTGTAGCCACATTTAACCTAAGCAAAGCTAAATATAAAATTCAAGAGCTTGGTTAAATACAAAGGAATTCAGTGTAGGATACACTCACACATAAAAAAATAATTTCTATTGCAGCATGTGGATGATGATAGAGGTGATTCGTATTTTAATAATATATTTTTTGTTCTTCTTTGCCAGCCATTGATTTAATAAACAATTTGCTTCAAGTGAAGATGAGAAAACGCTTCAGTGTTGACAAATCCCTTAGTCACCCATGGTTACAGGTAAGCCCATCTGCCTTTTTCACTATGTTTATAATGGGTGAATAATTTTTTTGGCTGAAATCCTTCAGAGGTTTATAAAAACTGCAAGTGTCACATTCTGTTAACAAGCATTCATGAATGCTTGAGCACTTCTGGTTTACATTTGGTGTGCTCCAGGGTTCTGACCATCTATGAATGCCTTCTTTCCTCAAGGGAAATTTGTCTTACTGTTTCTCCTACCTTTTCCTTTCTGTCTGACAACAACATGGGTTTACTCTCCTGGCTTCCCCCCTGACTGATGAGTACATGGAGCCCTGTGATGTCAGCATGGAGCCAAACATTATTTGTTCAGTGCTGAAGTGGACACATGGCCTAGTGTGTGCCGTAACTTGTAGTCCCTTTAGAAAAGATTTGTTTGGAATGGAGTTTATCTGCTGCTTTGATGACCTTAGATACTAGCCTATTTAATTGTGAACTATTCTTTTTGGATAATGTTGGGGCTTTTTTTTAAACATATCTTGTTGGTTGTATCTCGTGGCTATTTACACTAAAAATGGACACAAAGTGCAGAATTTATCTGTGGGAATGTAGTGCTGCTTTTTTTTAAAACCGCTTCCTTAAATCTCTTTTACTCCTTAGGATTATCAGACTTGGCTTGACCTCAGAGAATTTGAAACACGCATTGGAGAGCGCTACATTACCCATGAGAGTGACGATGCACGCTGGAAAGAACACGCTTACGAACACAACCTCGAGTACCCCCAGCACTTCATTATGGCTCCCAATCCAGATGACATGGAAGAAGACCCATGATTTGTTCATTATGCTAAATTGCAGCAAAGAAGGATACTCCAGGCAGAAACTGAAGAAAGTGGAACAGCTATTGCTCTTTACAAATGCTGCACTCACAGTTTGGTGTGTGAAGCCCCAGAGGATCCTCCATTGCCATGGGAATAGACTGTTGTCTGCAAACTTTTCTCCATCCCTGACTTTAACTCTGAGAAGTTACTGGACAGTGGGATACAGAGCCCTGTTGGGTAACATTTCACCGAGCTGGGTGGCTAAAAAGCCATTACTGAGGTGTAGTGTGTACAGACTGAACGGTTTGTGTTTTTCAAGGGTTTTTGTTTTTTCATAGCCTAAGCAGTAAGAGTTTTGTAATAGTTTTCTAATCCCTATTTACTAGGCCATAGAGGACTGTTTTCTGTTACTTAGATACATCTCCCGTTTCTGAAACTGTGGATGGTGAAGAGACTCTATAAAGAAATCAGTACAGAGTACCTTGGCTAAAACAAAACGTGGTGGTTTAGATGAATACAGCTTCTTAGATGAAGGAATAACTTGCTGCTGTTTAGACAGTTAAATATGTGTGTCTTGGCCCTAATTGAACTTTTTACAGAAAGCCACCAAAAAAAAAAAAAAAAAAGGAAAACCCCATAACTTCTTACATTCCTCTTGAAATGCTGGCTGACATTCTAAAGAGATGACAACCAAAGCTGTGCTAGGCTTTTATTTTGTCTGTTTAAAAAAGCAATAATCCATAACAGTGCGCTGCTGTGCAAGGCTGGCACGTCATTGATACACACCAAAGGCATTTTGCCTTAATAATGCAGAGAGCACACGAGACTTGATGTAGCATATCCTTTCACTCTGGAAGACCAGCTTCTAGCAGAAGGATGTGGAAAAATAGGGAAAAATACATGCAGCTTTCTTCTGTCATTTAGATAATAAGATTTTAAAATTCTTCTAATATTTTTCTAATTTTTTTTAACGTTCCCTGGACTTACATCAGGAGTAGTTTGTAGCCTGCTAGCTTGTTATGTTAACTCTGCTCAAAACCTAGAAGTAACAGTGGATAGCACATCAGCTGTTGCTTCTGCCAGGGCAGCTGGATTGTAGGAGAAAGGACTTTGCCTTCCCACCTTCCCACCTGCAGCCTCTCCCACCCTCTTTACTATGCTCAGAACTGTTTAAGTTGAATGAAGAGTCCAAAAGCAACTCCTAACTCAGTATTTTCTGTGCACATGCCTCAACTGAATGATTCCAAGCCACTAATTGGACTTGTGGCACAGTACAGGGGAAGCAGCAGTGTTCTTTGGAAATGATTCCCTTGGACAGTCAAGTAAATGTAATTTCAAAGAAGTTTGAGGCTGTAATGCTAAATGCACATGGAAGAGGGTTTTTTGGTCTTATTTTAAAAAATGAAAAGGGTGGCATCTTTTTTTTTGTGGGTAACAGTGTTGTGCTCCTGGAAGGTGCTAGATGGCTGCATGCATCCCTGATGTGCCAAGCTGCTTAACTGGAGCTTAGTTAGAAATACTTCTAAAATACTGATACAGGCTTGAACTGCAAAGGCAGTGAGAGGCTTTGGGGTATCTCCTCTCTCCTACAAAGATTTTTCTTTTTTTGTTTGTGTGTAGATAAGTATTTTTTTCTACTGTTTTTATTCAGGTAAGGAAACAGGTGAGCAGATTTATAAGTTGTTAGATATACCTAAAATGTTACATGGTTAGTTCAGAGCTGGCAGCTGCTTGCAGTAGCAGTGACCTGGCAGTGGTCAGTGGCAGCTGCAGAAGGATGTACCCACAGGTAGGTCTGGGTCTGTAACTCACTCTTTCCCATTGCCCTTTATCTATCTGCCACTGCATTTTGTAGGTGTCTGTGTTGGCAAAGACTGAGCTCTGGATTTTTAACCCTTTTTAGAGAGGGTTTCAGGACTGATTGCTCACAGAGGCACTGCTTTTCATCTGCAAGCAGAGCAATCACCTCTGACATTGGTAGTTTGGTATTTGCCTGCTCTTGGCAAGGAAGGCAGTGCTGTTGAAAAACTTGCAGTGCTCAAGTGACCAAATTTCAGTGAAGCCATTGCTATATTCCATCCTAACTGTAAATGTAGATACAGTTTAGTTTTAAACTTCAGATTTTTTACTTGAGCTGTTACTTCAGGTTACCTGTGGGTTTGTTGTTTGTGTTGTTGTAAGGGAGGAAATAAAGCAGCTCAGTCACTCGAAAAAGCACAACAGCAATAGAGGAAGGAGGGGACAATAATGAAGTAGAAGGCCTGGTTTTTGTCTCTCCCCATGAAGTCTGCTCTGCTTCAGAATATTATATGAGCTATTTATTCTTCAAGTTGTATTAAAATAAAACTAATGCTGTTAGACTTTGGAGGAGATTTGCCTGATCATATGCAGACTTACGGAGCCAGACAAGAGAAGCCACAAGCAGCTGGTAGTCAAGAAACCAAAAAAATCAGGCTTACATCATGAGTAAAATTCCTAGAGTAGTAAAAATAGCTGAGTTTTTTATTCCCTTTTATCCACCTTTACTGCAGACTTTGACAGCAGTAGGTTACAGTGTTTAATACCCTTACCCCTAGATGAATTAAGTTGCATTCATTCAAGCAATAGTGCTATGGTGATGCTAGAAAAAAGCTCATGTAAAATTTATAGCCTCAAAATGACACTGTCAAGTACTTTTATATTTTTATACACCCCATTGTTTGTAAATATCCTCTGGTAAGCTTGAAAATAAAATTTATTTCCCTATCAGACTCGTTCTTGTTATTTACATGAATTCTCTCTCCTATCAAAATGTTCTTAGGAGTAAATGGTTCTATACTTTGTTTGTGGGTTTACTAAATATGTCCTGCTCTGGAAATTCAGCCAGCAGGAACTCCTTTTACGTGCATCCTGTCACTATTCTCTTTATAAAAATATCTTCAGAGACGTCAAGGCATCTTGATTTTATTCAAGTACCAAAGCCTGAATACATTTAAAGTATCCTTAGCGCATGTTTGTTACTGACAAGTTTTGATTCCACTAGTAAATATTTCACTCTCTTCTCTCATAAGACCCCCAAAGCATTGTTCATTCTCTACTCTGTGTGTGCTGGTTTTTGTATGTGCAGTGTTTTATTTCCATTCATACTTCTTTGGGTAGGTCAGTCCAGAGGTTTCATGTGCTGCACCAGACTTATTCTGAAACAGTCATCATGCATTTTGTGATAGCATTTGAAATTACTTTAGTAACAGTTCATGAAATCCAGCAACAGGTGGTAGGGAAGACTTTGATTCTTGCTTATCTTTCTTGTCAGGATGTACAACTCTGTGGTGAGGCAGCAGGGCAAAGAAATTAAAACAGTCCCCCATCTTCTCAGGATTCATCAGCATATCATAGCTGTGAAGTAACTGCTCACGAGTTGCTGTGTCACCTGAATTCTGCAAGAGCACCTGGAAAAAAAAAACAGGTTAGAGGCCCTCCTGCATTCCTATAAATTCTTGCATACCTGCAATCCCTTCTAGCATCCTTTTCACTTTAGAGTGCTGTGATGGTTGGTAGAACTGGTGAGATCACTGGTGGTGGTCCACACCAATGCAAGTTTTGCATTAAGTGCTCCTAAATATAATATCAGTTTACTTTCAGGCATCTGGAGTAACTTACATCTAGCAGAAACAACGTTCTGATCTCACACCTCCATGCTGTTTTGAATAGCTTCATTTTAAAACCAAAGATTTTTACTAAAGCTCTTGTGCTGCTTAAGAATATTGCCTGTGGACTGGGAGAGCTCTGCAGCTGGGAACACCCTCGTACCTGCAGTCGGAGGTCAATGCCCATGTTCTTTAAAAACTCCCTCTGTTTTATAGGGCCTAATGTAGCTGTTTTTCCCTGTGCCATCTTTCGAAGGTAGCTGAAATCAACATCTGCTGTCAGGTCTGCTGTACCTGGAGCACTCAGCACATCATGAAGTTTGTGATTCCGGAAACCCTGAAAATGAAATTGGAAGATTACACTCAGCTGTAGTCCATCATAGCTGGGGCCAGCAAAATTAAGCTGTGCCTTTGAGTGGTGACAACAGCAAATTATACATGGAAAATTTGAGATAAATGTAGCAAGAGCTCAGATTAGCCTTTCCATCTGACAGAAACCCTTCTGGGTACTGATTAAACAGGAATTACTCACTTTGATGCAGTTTTTGCTATTATGCCCACCCAGGAATTTTGTATTACAAGGACCTAATGATCAAAGATAACAGAATCTTTTGGCTTATTGCTGCAGGGCAAATGCCTTACCCGGAACGTGTCAGTTTTGGTTCCATCGTGGCCATAATCTGCAACCAGAGCAGCCCCACCATCCTTCTCTATCCGAGAGGCCAGCCTCTGCACAATGACACCAGCCTCAGGACACACTTCCACGTGGTCTCTTGTTTCTTCTGGCTAGTGCAGAGTTCAAAGACCAGAACACCTGTATTAGCAGACAAGCACAAGGCAAGTATCCCTCATACCTGGTGTCCTGGGGCTGTTGCTCTGCTGGGACACGCAGGTACAGGAGGTGCATTCTAAGCTACCCACACTGGCTTGAGCTAGTTTATACTATCACTCATTCTCATTTAGTATTTTCTGAGTGCTGGATTTCAGTCCTTTCTTCAATAACCTGTAGTCAAATGCTAATTTTTCTACCAAGAATATCTGTATCAGGTGACACTTCCTTACTGTGGTACTTAAGGAAAATAGTGCTTCAGCTGTGCACACCCTTCTGAGAGGCCTCCCTGAGTGAGACTGTAGCCCTGTTTAATCTCCAGTACTTAATTCTGTGGCTTTGAGTATCCAGTGCACTTCAGGAAGAAACCACAGCCACTTTCCATTAAAGGCCAGGCAGCTGCCCTGAGGACCCTGCAGGAGGCTGCGAGCCTGGCTGGGGCAGTGCCACTCTTGAGATGGTGATACCACACACACAGTGGAGAACTCTGCCTGTCACTTGCTGCCTCAAGTTTCCTCTCTGAGGCATTTTGTGTGTTCAAGCTCCTATTTTGCAAAGTTTGATATATGTGGTAATTTTTGTGCTGCAGTTTCACAGCATATGAAGCTAAACGCTTGTGGAAATTTTAAGCTCTATTCATTTATAGACTGAGAGCCCTCTTCTTGCTGTCAGAGTAACTGAGAAGCACTAAATGTACTTGAAAGAGTCAATAAAGGTGTAAGGATGAGCTCTGGGAGGCATAGCCTCACCTGAATGAAGTTTTGTGTTGCAGGGGTCCTGGATGGTGACAGGACAAACCGCAGCTGGTCAGGAACTTCTGGGTCAATATCAACCAACACCTCACGCCAGCCTTTCTCCGTTCGCTGTTCAATGAGCCCAAAGCACTCAGGTTACACTCAACAGGTACCACAGAATCTTGTTCATTTCATTGAAATAATATGTCAAGCCTTTTCACAAAGGTTTTAGGAACAACACATTGTTAACAACTATACTATTACTCATTTAATTCCAATAACTGCCTTAGAAAAAGCTTGTGGTGGAGTCTCATCTGCAGAGCAAACAAATACAGGTTTAATTATACTTAAAAGGAATTAATGATGCTCTGAAGAAACATGCTGCCTCTTCTATTGAGAGTGCAACATTTAACTTATCAAAATAAAAGATTTCATTCCACTGGTGATTTTCATAAATTAGCTACTTCTGAATCGTAACTAGCCTCTATTTTGCTGGTTTCATGACTATTCAAGTGAAAACCCTTCAGTCTTTTGTTAGCAGTATTACAGGAAATCATGTGGAAATTAAAAGCTGTGTTAATGTAGCATAAGGAATAAAAAGCCCCAAAACCTTGAGAGTTGTCTCAGCAGAAAGAAATCCTTAGCTTTCCTCAAGTTTTTCCATTCAAAAAAAATTACTAATTTTACAGTTTTCAGCTGAATTAAGCCTTATTTGTCCAACTCAGTTAGAATTATTTCATCACCAGAGACAGGGCATAGTTTGGCACCTTAATTCTGCTCTTCCTCAAAGAGAAAAAAGTGTTTAAGCAGATGGTCACAATTAAAATAATAATCTTGCTATACCTGAAACTTATGTATTGGCAGGGCATCAAAGAACTCATGTGCTAGATAAAAGCTGTAACCTGTGGGAAGGTAAAAAAAGAATGCATTAAAATATTAACACTTCCAGAACAGCTTCCAGTTTAAAATACTTTTATGATTTTTAATGAATTAAGCTAGTTAATGTGGTTGTGTAAAAAATGTATTTACTTCCAGCTTGCACACATTAAAGATACTGTTTCTATGGCTAGCTACCAGTCCATGAATTTTAGATCACTATCTTGTGAAAGAAGATTCAGGCAAAGACAGTAAAGTTTGGGTTTTTTTCCCCATGAAAAGAAAAAGTCAGAATGTAGGAAACTGGGTAGCTGTGCCCAAATGAAGGTAGACAGAATAGGTAGCAGTGATGAAAAATGAACCAAGATCCTGCCTGAGACTCATAAGTAAGAACAAATATGTATGTAACTACTTTTCTGTCCAGTGTGAAGGCTTGCAGAGATGCCTTCTGCTATCAAAAGCTGTCAGTGAAGGAAGGGCACCCTCCCTTTAATGAGGCATTCAAGCTCCTTACCTGGTGGCACATCTTGAATGTCTCTGTACCAAAAAATGGGAATTCCAGTCTTGCTGATGCCTTTCATGTAAGCAGACTCATCCTCAGGGCTTGGCTGCACCTTCCCTCCTGTCAGCATCACTGCTTGCATCTCACTGAGTTTGGGGCTCACTTCTACCAGATGAACAGACACATCACATTTACTAAGAACAGAGGAGAGCTGCTTGAAGACCTATAAAGGCAGATGAATTCTATTAGGCACAGTCTTGTGCTGTGTACATTAAAGGTTTAGGTGTTAACCTTTCTTCTCACTATTTACTATACACTGTTGAAGATAAAAGATTTTAGTTGGCTTTCACTAACAAAATCTCAGTGTGAGAGATTGCATTTTGCTCCTCCAGTAGGAAGTGTGAGTTTCTTGATAAATCTTAGTAAAAGCTGTTACACTTCAAAAAAGTTGGCTACACATTACAGGGCTGTAAGGACAACAACATGAAATGCGAATTTGGAAGAGTAGTAGCCCCTCTAAGACCTGTAGAAGGTCTAGCATTAGAAGAGAAATGGTTCAGTTTCCCCTGCCACCTTGAAGAAGTGTTTGATATCCCACATTTCACTACTTTTATTAGCATATGTAAATAGAATAAAAGTTCTTATGTGGTGCTAAGTCCCATTAGCTATTTGTTTATGAATCAGCAGCATTTTAACTACGGCAGCCATGCAGGCATGACTGAACACAAAGCATTAACTCAAAAGAAATAAGCCCCTGAAATGCCCAAAGGAATTAACAGTTTCATTCTGCGTTATTTACTTCCCCATTCTGTTCCTTACACTAAGGTCTCCATCTCAATTACACACAGCAACACCTTCCTGGATGGTTTTCAGTTTGGATAACGTTTCCCTGCACAGAAATAATTTACAGTGGAATATTCCTGCCCTGCCCTTCTACCCAGTGGTGTTTGGAAGGTCACAGATGTGTCTGTGCAGTGTGCACATGCTGGCCCCCGCTCTGCTTCCACCCGAGAGCCCTGGTCCCAGAAACTCCTCCATTCTAATCAGAGCCTGAGCTACCCTGACTGAAGTGATCTGGCTACCAGGGAAGGGTAAGCCCTGACTGCAAAACATCCTCCCTTCAGATTTCACTGTAGCTGTGGAGCACAGCCAGAAGCCAAGACAGGAATGTGTTCACCTACCCGCAGTATGTCCTCGGTGAGGGTGCCCCGCCCTGGGCCCAGCTCCACCAGCTGGAAGGTGCTCGGTTTGCCCATGGCCATCCATTCACTGATGTACCATATTCCTATCAACTGCCAGTGAGAAACAACACACAGGGTTACAGTAATCACTTCAGCCCTTGGGGAAAATCATGCCTGCCTTTTGTCTGATAATAACTGAGATAACACAGCAGCATTCTGTCTCGATATTTCAAAGTTAAGAAGAATTATGGTACATAACATCACATTCTTGTGTTTAAGTATTACCATTGGTCATTGATTGCTGTCAGCCCAGCAGAAGCAACTCTCCATCAGTAAATGTGAGGAGTCTGTTCTGGCTGCAGCAATAACTTTCACCTAAATGCAGGTCACTGCCCAGGTACCTTTGGACAAGTGTTCTTCCTGACAATGCATTTACCAAAGTATCACTGAGAACAAGATTTAGCCAATCTTCACTTCTGGAAATGAGACACAAACCAGAGTGAGCCAGACCAAACTCTGGAGATTATTTTTGAGGAGAGTTTCCACACTGGAAAAATCACCAAAACTCTTTTTATTAATAAGCAAGTTCTGTTTGACAGTGAAGTGTTACTAAGCACAGATGGTGTTTCAGACAAAGGACTTTCAGAAAAACAAAACCCTTTCCTTCCTCAAAACCAATTTTTCTCTTGGGAAATAACTTGAACCTTATCATTGCTATTCCAGTATTTTGACATTTATAAGGTATCTGAACACTGGCTTGGAAATCAGTTAAGATGGAAACTGGAAGGGACCACACTGGGCCACCCTTCCTGTTCAAGTAAGTCATCCTAGAGCACATGGCACAGGATTGTGTGCAGACAGTTCCTGAATGTCTCCAGTGAGGGAAACTCCACAAGCTCTCTGGGCAATCTGAGTGCCAGTGCACAGTAAAGTTCTTCCTCATGTTCAGGTGGAGCTTCCTGTGCATCAGTTTCTGCCCACTGCCTCCTGTCCTATTGCTTGGCACCACGGAGCAGAGCCTGGCTCCATCCTCCTGGCACCTCCCTTCAGATGCTCACAGACATTGATGAGGTCCCCTCTCAGGGCCTCTTCTCCGGGCTGAACAGGCCCAGCTCCCTCAGCCTTTCCTCATTAGAGGGATGCTCCAGAGCCTCAGTCATCTTTGTTACCCTGCACTGGAGCCACTCCAGGGGCTCCATGTCTCTCTTGTCCTGAGGAGCCTGAACTCAGCACTGCAGATGTGCCTCACCAGGGCTGGGCAGAGGGGCAGGATCAGCTCCTTTGACCCGCTGGCACTGCCCTTCCTAATGCACCCCAGGATTCCACTGGCCTTCTTGGCCACAAGGACACACTGCTGGCTCATGGATGGCTTGTTGCTCACCACGATTCCAGCCAGGCCAGCGTGGTTAAAGTACAACAAGTAACTAAGGACGCGGGGAGCTGCGTTACCTCTCCGAACACCTGACTTATTTCAGGTGACGTGATGAAGTCTCCGCTCTCGCCGACGCCGCCGCGCCGCGTGTAGTAACCCTGCGAGGGGGAAGCGGCACAGGGGCCAGGGCCGCGGTGAGCGGCGGCCGAGGCACGGCCCCCCCGGCCCGGCCCGGCCCCGCCGCACCTGCCCGGGGTTGGTGAGCGCCTCCCGCATGTACTCAGCCACCGTGACCGGCCCGCTGGCCCGCAGCTTGCGCGCCAGGTGCCGCAGCATCGGCCCGGCCCCGCCGGCCGCCTCCGCCTCGCCCCCCGCGCCCGAGCAGAGCCGCGCCGCCGCCGCCGGAGCTGTGGGGAGAGAAGGGGAGAGAAGGGCTCAGCGGGGCGGCCCCGCCAAAAGCGGGAGGGAGAGCGGGGAGAGGCGGCGCTCACCGCGGGGAGCGGCGGCGGGACGGGGCAGCCGCCGGCGGCCCGCCAGGAGCGCGCGGCGCGCGAGCGGCAGCACCATGGCAGCGGCTCCTGCTGCGGCTCCCGCTTCTCCCGCTCCTCCTCCTCCTCGCTCTTCCTCCTCCTCCTCTCCTCCTCCTCTCCGCCCGGGGCTGGCCGGACGCGCGTCAGGCGTGCGCGCGGCAGCGCTTCCGGCGGGCGGCGATGGCGGCCGCGCTCTGGGACTTCGGCCTGGGAGAGCGGAGGAAGGCGGGCGGCGACAGCGGCGAGGAGGAGGACGACGACGGCGATGAAGAAGCAGGAGGCGAAGATGCGGGAGAGTTCACGCTGGAAGAGGTGCTGCGCCTCGGCGGCACCAAGGTAGAGGAGCGGGGGAGGGAGCGGGAGCACGTGGCGGCCGGGACCCCCATCCCGGACGGGCCCTTGCGGGGCGCGGGGAGTGCGGGGCCCACGCAGGTGTTGGGAACAAGTTCTGTGCTCAGGGGCTGGTGAGGCACCGGGACAGGGTGCCCAGAGAACTTGTGGATTCCCCATTCCTGGAGGTGCCCAGGGCCAGGCTGCATGGGACTGAGCAGCCTGGCCTAGGGGAAGGTGTCCCTGCCCATGGCAGGCGGGTTGGAACTAGATGGTTTTAAGGTCCTTCCCAACCCAAATCGTTCAGGGATTCTGTGGGAAACCTTGGGAATCTTAGCAAACCTTGCCCGTGACAGATGTGCCCTGTCTCCGCAGCAAGATTACCTCATGCTGTGTGCCGTGGACGAGGAGAGCGAGATGGTGGACGGCGGCAAGAAGGACACGATCGATGATCTGAAGGAAGGGGAGCTGGAGGCGTTCGTCAGCTCCCTCGGCCTCAACAAGTATGCAAAGAGTTGCCTCGTGGTGGAGGGGGATGAAGATGATGATGATGGCAGCAAGAAGAAAGAGAAGCCTCCAAAGAAAGAGAAAAGCAAGAAGGAAACAAATCGTCCTTCACTAGAGGGGAAAAAAGAAAAAAAAGGAAAGGAAAAGGCAAGCAGTGTGAAAGACAGCAAGAAGAAGCAGGCTGGTGGTGATCAGGGCCAGCAGACTTCCACAAAGAAGGAAAGGCTGGAAGAAGATTTTGAATTTCATGCTAGGCAAGCAATCCTGATCAAACCTGGGGGCAAGTGGTTTGATATGGAATACACCAACGAATTCTCTCCAGAGGCACAGAATCAGACGCTTTTGTCCAAGTATAAGGCCCTGGCCCAAAAGCTGTATGAACACGAAACAGACCTGTTTAAGAATAAGACAGACTATCAGAAGGGGGCCTCTTCTGCATGGATTAAAACTGTTGTGTCCTCGGGTACCTTGGCTGACAGGATGGCAGCGATGACCCTTCTCATCCAGGACAGTGCTGTCCACAGTCTCCAATTTGTTGAGAACTTGATAAGCCTCATAAAGAAAAAGGGCAGCAGGCAGCAGAGCCTTATGGCTTTAGATACTTTCAAGGAGCTTCTCATTACAGATATCTTACCAGACAATCGGAAACTGTGGTCGTTCTCCCAGCGACCCCTTAACAACATAGTGCAGATGTCGAGTGGCAACAAGGACTCAAGAGACAGGCGGTTGATCCTCTGGTACTTTGAGCATCACCTGAAGCTGCAGATAGCAGAGTTCGTGCAGGCCTTGGAAACACTGAGCCACGATTGCCTGACAGCCACGAAATCCCGAGCGCTGGCAGTGTCCCACGAGCTGCTCTGTAACAAGCCCGAGCAGGAGAAGGCTCTGCTGGTTCTGCTGGTGAACAAACTGGGTGACCCTCAGAACAAGATTGCCACCAAAGCCTCCTATCTTTTAGAGACATTACTTCACAAGCATCCAAACATGAAGGGAGTAGTGTGCAGTGAGGTGGAGAGGCTTCTGTACCGCTCAAACATCAACGTGAAAACTCAATATTATGCTATCTGCTTTCTTAATCAGATAGTCCTCAGTCATGAGGAGAGTGCACTGGCTAACAAGCTGATAACTTTGTACTTCTGCTTTTTCCGGAACTGTATAAAGAAAAAGGATGTCGAATCCAAAATGCTCAGTGCTCTTCTTTGTGGAGTAAACAGAGCTTACCCTTACGCTGAGACTGGTGATGAGAAAGTGAAAGAGCAAATGAACACCTTGTTCAAAGTTCTGCATCTTGTGAACTTCAGTACCAGTGTCCAGGCCCTGATGCTGCTGTTTCAAGTGATGGACTCTCAGCAGACTGTGTCGGACAGGTACTATGCAGCACTGTACAAGTAAGTGGCAGGTTTGCATTTTTATATTCATTTCATTTTAATTTAAATTTCATTTTAATAGTACTCACCATTCATTTAAAGTTGTAGAAACACTTTGCTTTTAAGATCTTGCTGGTTTTGTGTTTTGTTGGCTAAAATTCCTGATGTTTTGTAGGAGCTGGAAGAAAATGTATGTGATTTCATGAGCATAAAAATGTATGTGATAACATGAGGATAAAAACAAAAGACAGTGATAGGTCCTGAGAGCACATGTGCATTTTGTCCTTTGCCGCTCTTCTGGTGGCTTGCTTTACTTCCAGATGTTATTTGAAGCTAATTGATTACTATTCCTTCTGAAATCACTTCTACAGGTACTAGCCTGTAAAGTAATTAGGACTGTAAATTAGGCCTGTAAATAGCCTAAAATCTTGTTTCTTTTTTTTTTTTTGGTCCTTATTTTGAGGCGGAGGAATATTATCTTAAATTTTTTAGATTATTTAATTTGTGTAGCTGGAAAGCCTTGTGTTATAAAAATACTGCTTTATTTCTTGTCCCAGCTGATTGTTTAGACTCTTTATAGGATCCTTACAGGCTTCTGTTTAGATAACCAAGGGGAAGTTACTGATTTTTTTAAAAAGGGAATTCAGGTTCCCTGAGAATGTGCAGTGTATTTAAGGGCCTTATTGTGCTTGGCAGCCTGGAAAAAAAATTGGGAGTATAAAATGAACTTGCCAGTACAAATGTCTGATTTGATTGTGGAGTGTAGTGATTTTTAACCATTTGCTTTCTTTATTTAAAGGAACAAATCAGATTAGTTTCTTAACACTGAATAACTCAAATTTTGAAACTGTTTTCAGTTGAACTCAGTTTCTTTTTATTTTTTTGCAATATTTTGTTTACCAAGGCAGGTTTTTTTTTTAATCTTCAATGTCTCATATATATCCAGAAATATTACACAGCTCTTGGCAGTTCAGGATTGATCTTAATGGTATGGAGTACTGAGGAGCAAACGGTTTTTTAGATGGTACTCTGAAAAATGTAGGTAATTGTTGTTAATAGCAGTTGTTCTCCTGTGTGCATTGTGACAATCAGCAAAATTTCTCCTGTGTGTCCAACAGGAAGCTTCTGGATCCTGCTTTAGCAACGTGCTCAAAGCCATCCATGTTTCTAAATCTTGTCTATAAGTCTCTGAAGGCAGATGTTGTAGTGCGGCGTGTGAAGGCCTTTGTGAAGAGGCTGCTTCAAGTCACTTGTGGACAAATGCCACCCTTCATTTGTGGAGCCCTGTACCTTCTGTCTGAGCTTCTGAAAGTAAAACCAGAGTTAAGGGCCCAGTTACAGGATCACATGGTATAAGATGGTTTCTTTACCTCATTACTTTTTCAATAAGCACTTTTTCCTAACCTGTCTTCTAGTAACCGTTTGCTAAGATGTTTCTTGAGATGGGGAGGGACCATTATAGTTGTGTGTTCTAAGCAGTAAAGTTCAATTTTAAGTGCTCTATCAAGGACAAAAATCCATATTTCTTAAACATCAACCATCATTTGTTTAAATTTTTATAAATAGCTCAGGAACTTTACATGCGTTTTTTTTAAAAATCAGAGTAAATCTGGAAAGGAAAAGCTGTTTGCTAATGGTTTTTGTTTTTTAGGGGTCAGATGATGAAGAGTGCTTTAAGGATCAAGAAGAGGCTGAAGAGGATGAGGAAAAATTTGTGGATGCTGACAAAGAAGTAGAAGATGAAAAGAAAAGAACAATGGAAAGTTCTGCTAAAACAAACAATTCAAATTCATCAGCCTCGTGGGTTCATCATCTGAATATGGGAGGTAAATCGGCAAGAAAATGCATAATTTAACAGCTAAGAGTCTATAACATGGACATGCTGGTCAAGAGTAAGATTAAGTGATTAAAACATTATTTTAGTTTTTAAATTAAAGTTTGGTTGAAAGCAACCACTCAGAACAATTTATCTGTTACCTCAGCAGTGATGAAAAGACTCTTGGCTAGTCCGTTTCACTGTGGAGGGCAGCTGAATACAGCCTTTTCCTGCTGCTAGATGAACCCCTGGCCTGTCCAGCTGGGAGTGATGGGCAGCATTACTGTTATGGGGAATTGAGAATAATACTCCGGTAAAGTTGCCTGAGAAAATTTGTTTTGCTCCCCTCCACCCCACAGGCAGGAAGAGTGAAGCATCCTATGATCCTCTGCACCGAAGTCCTTTGTACTGTGGTGCTGAAAGTACAAGCCTGTGGGAGCTGAAGAAGGTAGGACATTCTTGAATTGCTGCTGTTGAATTTAAAAGTGTGGCCCTTGTATGAAGAGAGGAAAAAGAACTTGGTCATTCTTGAAGTAGCTGCTTGAGTAATAATACAAAGATTAAAGCTGACACATTGTTCAACTTTAAGCTTGTATATGTTCCATACAATACTGATATTCTTGGGTAGGGAATAGGAATTTTTTAAGTGGAGATTTGGACAATAATAATATTTTTTGACTATTGGATCTTAGCTTTGATCATTAAAGCTTTTTAGTGTTGACATATATAAAAATGTAAGTGGAAATGTATTTAGTGCAAATAAGAGATTAGAACTTGAAGTTCTTCAGTTGTTAAAGTGCTTCATCAGCCTTGCATTACTATGTGTATGTCTGTTATTTGGTAAGTCACAGAGTGGTCTTACAGTGTATTTTTTAATTAGAAATAAATGAATGACTCATGTTTTTCAGCTTTCCGAACATTTTCATCCATCTGTGGCCCTGTTTGCAAAAACAATTCTAGAAGTAAGTGCTTTTGTTAGCTTGTTGCTTTGAAGTTTGATATTTTATGTCAGGTGTCTTTTGTCATTTGAAAAAATACATTATGAAGTCTCCTTGCACTTTGTGGGTAACTAGCAGCTCTGCAGAACTCTTATCATACTCTAAAATGCCAAGCTTTTCATGGAATGACAGTGTTATATGTAAAGGAGACTGCTCACAAAAGTTTTAGTTTTGTAAAAATGTAGGTATTATATAATTCTTAAAGCTTTATTTTTTAGAATTTTTTATATCTTTTTATTTAATTGTTTTGTAAGTATGGGAAACCCTACTACAGGAACCAAATCTTTTTAAAATACTGTTGTATGCCAAAACCACTCCAACTTTCACAAATATGTATTTAAAATATTTATTTTTCATTTGAATGTATGGTATTGAAATGGTGTTGAGTATTAACTGCTGTTAGCATGGTACATTGCAAGGCAGTTTATCATGGAAACAAAGCAAAGGAGTTGTGGTTTAGTTGAGCAAATAGTGAAATTGCAAAAAGAAGGACCTGGTCAGGAGTATGTGGTATAGTATCCCCAAATCTTTATCTTTTTAAAGTATGTTTTAATGTGTTCTTGAACTGATTAAGTCCGCTGTGTTTAGATGGTGTCTTTCTAAAATTGAGACCTTAATTGTTTTTGTCTTTTTCCTTCTTTCAGGGAAATCACATTCAGTACTCTGGTGACCCTTTGCAGGACTTCACGTTAATGAGGTTCTTGGATCGCTTTGTGTACAGAAATCCCAAGCTCAGCAAAGGCAAAGGTAGGTACTTCTCTGTACCTGTGATACTGGTTATAGATGCTGTCTGAATTGTCATTCTCTCAGATTGGCCTTGTCAAGTGTTTGGGGTGCATGTGGTGGAACAGAGGAATGGGATCAGTCTTCAGGGCTGCGGGAGAGATGTCTGCAACCCAGAACCAGCTGACAGCCACATCCTGCTGGCCCTCACACCTGCAGTGCAGAACTGCTCACTTAGCAGGAATAAGCAAGGGATAGGGAGATGTAAACACTGCAGAATGGTTGAGGCTAGAAGGGGCCTGTGAAGTCGTGGGCGCAGGCAGAGACACCTAGAGCAGACTCTCCAGATGGCTTTTGAATGTCTCCAGGAGTGGAGACTCCACTGCCTCTCTGTGCAGTCTGTGTCAGTGCACAGTTGCACTCACAGTGAAAAGTGTTTCCAGGTGTTCAGGTGGAGTCTTCTTCATCAATTTAGTGACCCATCACTTGATTCTCTCCAGTATGCCCATGTCTGCCTTGTACTGGAGAGCCCAGACCTGGGCATGGGGCTCCAAATGTGGTATAACAAATGCCAGAAAAACCATCAGCCTTCTTTGCTGCAGGGACACCGTGTTGGCTCACAGCCAACTGGGTGTCCACCAGGACTACCAGGGTGTTCTTAGCCAGGCTGCTTTCCAGCTGGGCAGCCCCCAGTGTGTACTGGTTGTTCCTCCTTCAGTGCAGGACTTTGCCCTTCCCCTTGTTAAACTGCAGGAGGTTTCTGTCAGCCCATTTCTCCAGCCTCTTGAGGTCATTGTGCATGGCAGCACAACCCACTGGTCTGTCAGCTGCTCCTAACAGTTCTGTATCAATAGTCATTAAATAAAAATTCTCTCTGATTTATATTCTGATACAGAAAACACCAGCAGTGTGGTAATGCAGCCAAAGAAGAAGCAGTTTATGAAGGATATGCATAATCTTGCAGGTAAGTCTGCCCCTTAAATCATGATGACTAAAAAATCCTTGGTTGGTTGATGTAGATGTGTCATCTGTACTCTCTATACTGTTTGTCTTAGCAATAAAAGAATGTGCCATCCATCAGGAGTGCAGTGGTCATGCCTGATGTTCAGGATCAGACCTCATCTTTTTGTAAGGATGTATGGAATCTTCACAGATGGAACTTTGGATCTGTTGAATAATTTGAAAAAAAATTATGTAGAGAAAGTCAGTTATTTTGCAGCTATTTTTATTCTGTTTATTATTATTGGAAAATGGCTTAAAATACTAGAAAAATAGATCTGTATAATTATTTAAATAACTTTAAAGTCTTTCATTAAATTATATGGATTGCTCCATACAATGGCACAGCTGCAGCTGTTGTTAGGATATATCTTTAGCACTGTTATTTTGCTAAGAGTCATCCTGCCTCCAGAAATAAACTGCCTTTTGTCCAGTCCCACTGTTTGTACCCATCAAGAGTAGGATATAGTTTAAAAACCAACAGTTAAAAACCAGAGCAAGCTATCAGTAAAACATGCTGCTTGAGAAGGGGTACCATCTTCTGTAGGAGTGTCTCTACAGTAGCATTCCCAGGGATGTGCTTTTCCACCAGTTTTGGGTCTGCTATGTTGCAAAGAGGTTTCAGTTACGCAGATTAGTGAGTACTGGTGTACTTTATTGGCTGTTTTCACGGCTGTTAAAGCTGAAAATAGAAATTTTAGCCTATACACTTTGTCACATTTTTTAGTTTATTCTGAGTTGAAGGAGCAATTTAGGAGCAATTTTTTCCTGAGGAATATACTACTACTAAATAAACAAAATAGTGGTGTTAGTGTCAAGATTAAAGAAAAGCATCTTAAAAACCTGCCCCTCTCTGAAAAGTTAACAGTATTGTTACATTGAAGATGGCTGAAACTGAGATTACACATTTAAAGTCTTCTGTACAAAATACTCTTGTATATGGTCAAAATTGCTTTCTGTGTTAGTCTGAAGAGGTTTTCAGATAAGCTCCCAATTATTGAATGGATGACCCCATGTATCTGCTTGTATCTGTGTGTGCTGCTTAACCTCTGGAAATAATAACCAGCATTTCAACTTGGGGTAAAATCAGTTCTTTTTTTGTTTTTGCAGTCAACAGTAAGGAATTCCGGGCCAAAGATGAAAGCAAAATCCCAGTGGATGAAGTGTTCTTTCACAGGTAATGGAATACTTGTGAATGTTCATTTTAAGTGTTGTTTTTTTAATGCAGTGCCATTAAAACCCACTGCATTTTTAAAGTATTCTGTGATATTTCAAGTATTTGCAAATTTTGATTCATTTGAATGACTTAGTATTTTTCTTGGACATAATTTTAACATTTGTCAAAAGTGTTTAGGAAGGAATATCTCCTATGAACAAAGGCACAATTGGGGCTTGTAGTTTAAGTAAATTAAGTAAGCTGACATTATAATAGAGAAGCCTTAAGTAGTGGGTAATGATGCATATCTTGTGGGTTGTAATTCTTACCCATTAGAGATATATGTAATAAAAGCTGGAATATAGCTTGTTTATGTTATTAACATCAAAGCTTATTAGAATGGAACAAAGCAAAAGAAAGAGGAGCTACTTTTCAGAGTATTTAGATTTTTATTACTTATAGTTGTTTCTCTTTTTCTTTGAATTTCCTTTGAGATTATGATATGAAAATGCAGTTGTACTAAAATTGAAGTGATATGCATTTGGCAAAGATTTGTTTTTATTAGATCAAAATACTGATTACCTATGTTTCCTTAGCAAATTATTATTTGAATTAACTTAATTTATTATAAATTAATTGATGCTGTAATATTGTCGAATATACTACTAATAAATAAATAAATAAAATAGTGGTGTTAGTTTCAAGATTAAAAAAAAGCATCTTGAAAGTGTGCCCCTGTCTGAAAAGTTAACAGTATTGTTACATTGGAGATGGCTGAAACTGAGATTACACATTTGAAGTCTTCTGTACAAAGTACTCTTTTGTATATGGTCAAAATTGCCTTTCCGTGTTTAGTGGTTGTTTAACATGAAATGAAGGTGAAAATAGCTGACAGAAGACAAAATTAAGACCCAAAAGAAGAGGGCTATGTGAGAAAATTTAATAAAACTTGATGGGTGAATGTCTTCTTTATTTTTTCCCAATTATACTCAAGTTGAATTTGATCCTTTCTTCTTTCTCAATCTAAGGCAGGTTTTTACATCTTTGTTGTGCTCTTTTATAAATTCATTGTGTTGAGAATAACTTCTGCAACCTTTGGTCAGTGAAATTTCATTGTTTTAAATATTACAGTAGTGACTGATTCTTTGAAAAACAAAGGAAGTACAAGTCTCTTGATTTTAGGTGTGTTTGAAACCATCATTTAGAGTTTTCAACTGGCAACATACATGGGAAACACTTTACAGATTTTTTAATAAAAAAGTCATAAAGATCATCCCCTGTAATTTTTTGTCTGTTATTTCAGATTTTATTCAAAGTTTGATAAGAAGAGAGAGAAACAAAAGCGTCTGGATGATGAAGAAAGTGTGGAAGATGTGGATGATGACGAGTTTGAAAGAGCATTGGGTAAGGCTGTGTTCTTCCTTGCAATAACTATCCCAGTATTCCCAGATTTTTCAAATTACTAATTTATCCTTTTTGTAGTTCATATTGTGTAAAAGAACCAGATAGAGGAATATGGCAGTGGGAGAAAACTGGCTTTCCAGTTGCTCTTTGTGCTACTGCCAACAGCAGTTCATGGTATGTGCTGTGTGAGCCACCTGGGTGGCTGTTTGGAAGAGAGGCCTTGCTCCCACCACTGCAGTAGTCAGCTTGTTTGAGTGGCTGAAAATTGTCTGATTTTGAGCTTACACTCATGAGTGACAGTTCATGCCCTTTTGTTCTTTTCCTGAGTAACCTGTTCTAACAGCATGTAACATTTGCCTCTACTTTTTCTTTACTGCTTGGCCTTTTTCAGTCTTGCTTACAGTTTCTCTCATAGTTTCTAACGTCTTTCATGAGGTTATGAGTTCAGAAACATCATTGGCCAACTTCTGCAGTAGCCTTAGCTCTTCCTGTAGCATGTACTTTGCTTTGGAATTAGTTCCAGATTTGTTCCAGAATTTAATTTAATTTGTTCCAGAATTTAAATTTGTTAGTGTACCAGAAAATGTCCATTATTCTGTTATTTCAAATTTTACTTATATGTATTAAAAAATAATAAAAAAAAAACCAGTTAAATCTCTATAACTGTTTTGTATAGTATTTTGAGAGAATTTAATAAAACTTGATGGTGAATGTCTTAGTGACTCAGTTTCCCAATTAGTTACAACAAAATTTGTTCCTTTCTTTTTCTTGTCTAAGGCAGGATCTTACATCTTTGTTGTGCTTTTATAAATTCATTGTTTGAAATAATGACCCTGTATCTGAAATGAGGTATTTTGCAGTGCTAGAATTTAGAATAGCTTGGATTGGAAGGACCTTAAAGATCAAAACAAAGGAAGTACAAGTCCTACCATGATTTAGGGACACCTTCAGACCATCATTTAGAGGGCTCCGTCAACCTGGCAACATACATGATGGGGCACCACTTCACAGATTTTTTTTTTCTTAAAAAGTCATCTGAACTCATTCCAGTGTAATTTTTTCCCCCTTATCCTTCAGATTTTATTCAAAGTTTGATAAGAAGAGAAAAACAAAAGCGCCTGATGATGAAGAAAGTGTGGAAGATGTGGGATGATGACGAGTTTGAAAGAGCATTGGGTAAGGCTGTGTTCTTCCTTGCAAATAACTATCCCAGTATTCCCAGATTTTTCAAATTACTAATTTATCCTTTTTATAGTTCATATTGTGTAAAACCAGAAGAGGGAATATGGCAGTAGAGGAATATGGCAGTTGGAGAAAACTGGAGGCTCTTGTGCTACTCCAACAGCAGTTCGGTATGTGCTGTGTGAGCCACCTGGGTGGCTGTTTGAAGAGAGGCCTTGCTCCCACCGGGCTGCAGTAGTCAGCTTTTGAGTGGCTGAAATTGTCTGATTTTGAGGCTTACACTCATGAGTGACAGTTCATGCCCTTTTGTTCTTTTCCTGAGTAACCTGTTCTAACAGCATGTAACATTTGCCTCTACTTTTTCTCTTTACTGCTTGGCCTTTTTCAGTCTTGCTTACAGTTTCTCTCATAGTTTTCTAACGTCTTTCATGAGGTTATGAGTTCAGAAACATCATTGGCCAATCTCTGCAGTAGCCTTAGCTCTTCCCTTAGCATGTACTTTGCTTTTGGAATTAGTTCCAGATTTTTAATTTGTTCCGAATTTAAATTTGTTAAGTTTGTTCCAGAATTTAAATTTTACTTATATTTGTTAGTGTACCAGAAAATGTCCATTTATTCTGTTATTTCAAATTCTACTATATAATTAAAAAATAATAAAAAAAACCAGTATTTTAACGGAGAATTTTACATTTTTACATTCTTAGTGTAGGACTCTTAGTGACTCAGTTAATGCGGTATTAGTTACAACAAGAATTTGTTACTAATTGCATTTGTCTTGTATTATTAGGATCTCTAATGAGAATTTGCTTCATAAATTCAGAAGCTTCAAATAATGACCCTGTATCTGAAAATTAGGTATTTTGCAGTGCTAGAATCCTAGAATAGCTTGGATTGGAAGGGACCTTAAAGATCCCTCCTACCATTCCATCCTCCTTCACCAGACAGGGCTCAGGGACACCTTTCCAACCTGGCCTTGAACAGAAGCTGCTCAGGGCATCCACAACCTGGAATTTTTTGAATACCTAATCTTCTCAGTGATGGGGCATCCCTTGGAAAAGAAAGAATTTTTCTTAATACCTAATCTGAACTCTTTCCAGTGTGAAGCCATTCCCCCTTATCCTGTCACTACATGCCCTTGGAAAAAGTCCCTGTCCAGGTCTCTTGTAGCATCCTTTAGGTACTGGAAGGCCACAGTAAGGTCACCCTGAAGCCACCTCTTCTCCAGGCTGAACAACTTCAGTGCTAGGAGAGGTGCTCCAACTCTCTGGTCGTCTCCTCTGGACTTGCTCCAGCAACTCCATGTACCTGCTGGATGCAATGACATGCATATTTCTTTGTAGTAATAACATTTTTCTTTCTCCCTAGATACTTTTGAAGCTGCTGATAATGCCATTGTTGGCCAGGATGACCTTGATTTTGCTGGGTAAGACTTCAGATTAGTTCTCACTCCTCTTGTCTTAGTTATCTGTGTAGAGTTTTACTCTGTGAAAGGAGATAGACTTTTTTCAGAATGATTTAGAATATCACCTTGCAAAAAAGGCAATATCAGATTTACATTGAGTAATTCAGGTTTTCTGCATGTCCCAAAATAGTTCATGATGACTTTGGGATGCTTATAGTCCTTAAATGAGACTTGTAGTAACAGATTGTCTTAATGAATGAATGAATGAATGAATGGTTTATTTTATACAATGGAGTGACCCAGTAAGCAGTGTAAAATCTTGTTTTTCATTGTCTCAGGTTTCTGTTTGAGAATTACCAAGAACAAAAGGAAACAGAATGAGGCATAATGGCATTGCTACCATAAGTACTGGCTGTAACTGGACCTAACACAGTTAATAAGCTTTGTGAGATCCAGGGTCACTGAGCTCAGTTCTCCTGCGGTCAGCACTTCCATTAATCATAGCATCATTTAGGTGGGAAGGGACCTTTAGGTTCATGGAGTCCAAGTGTAAATGATTATGCAGCTTCTATTTTACTCAAAGTATCTATAATGCAGCATTTGAATTTGCATGCAATGATGTTGAACTTTCCTAATACAGTGTTTGCCAATAGATAGATGTCATCTAGATGCAAACAGTATTTTTCCAGATGAAGTGCTAAGCTTGTTACTTTTTCTTTTAGTAATATAAAAAAAAATCCCAAGGGCAGCAAGAAAGGTGAGGGATCTGGTGCTGACTGGGAGGATTCTGATGATGAAGATGACTTCAGTGATCTGGATGATGAGGAAGTCTCCTTAGGAAGTATGGATGAAGACTTTGAAGAGGATATGGATGAAGAGGGAGGTGTATTTATGGATGTGTCTGAAGATGATGAGGACTTAGGTAAAGTGCCATTTGTTACTGAAAAACAAGAAGAAAAAGCTTTAAAAATAGGTTATATAATATGTAACTACATATGCAAATTCCAGTTTAGTTATCTAGATGGAAAGTTTGGCTTTTAGGCAAAGAAATGACAAGTCCTTCTCTGTACAATGAAGTCTTAAGCATTTCCAGGCACAATCTCTTACGTGAGAGTGGGAATTAGACATCAAAAACTTCCAAATGAGACATGTTTCTTTCATTCCAAAAATTTATACACAAATAACTGGCTTCGGTAGGCAGAAATATTAAAAGAGCTCAAGGAGAAAAAAAAATCTGGTAATTGATAATTTTTGTATTTCTTCAGATATAGTTAATGCTGATTTTTTTAGATGAAGTCACTTTTATTGAAATGGCTGTCTCACATGTAACAGCTTACTCTTGTAATACACCTATGCACTCAAGTTTTTATTGCCACTTCAGTGCAATACAACACCACTGGAGTAAGTAACTGGTTCTTGTACCTGGATGATTTTATTTTTCACCTGAAAAGTAGAATACAATGCATGTGGCTGGAAAAGCAGAGATTAATGGAGTATTTCAGTGAAAAACTAAAGGTCACAGGAAGATGACTGAGGGTAGAGGAGGCAAACTGCTCATACAGTTGCTAACACAATCTTTCATGAGATTATTATTTCACCAAACTTGCCACGCAGACATTCAAGGTTTACCTAATGCCTGCTTTTAGCTTTTGTATTCTATGTATCATAGTATCATTCCCTTTTGGTGCTGTGGAAACAACAGAAAGAATAGCACACCAAAGACCAATTTTTAATGGTCCAGCTTGAGGCAATACTAGATTTGCTTGTGTTCACTGCCTTTTAAAGACTTGGGCCATTTTGACAAGTATGCCTAGAAAGGAATTTTAGTCTCTGCTGCACTTTAAATACATGTACATGGTGTGAAAATTGGAGACTGATGTATTTGGTTTTTTTCCCTATCAGACTCAAACAATGACAAGCAACTGAAATCTGTCAGTAAAAAGGGAAAGAAAAAGAAAGATATGAATTTTGTGGGATCACTGGAAGGTAAGAAAACACTGACATGAAAGCTTAATAGAAAAAAAATAATCCAAAACCCTTTGGAATAGAGGGATTTACTACAAATAGATTATCACATTTTGGATCTAGGTTCAGATTTGAATAAACCATAAATGAAAAGGAGGTTATTCCCAGCCAGTATAATTCACAGTAACAATCTGCTGTTGAAGAGATGAGAATTGAAGGAGGAATTTTGAAGAAGGATGAAGTTGTACTGGTGCTTTGTGCAGCTGTAACACCTGATGCACAGATTTGTGCTATTTAATTGTTGTGTGAAAACTGTTTTTTCTCCTTTTCTTTTAGAAGGGGTGGGGAACAAAGATTTCCAACATAGCTAATTCAGATAATCTCATTAAGAAAAAGTTCTAAACATTTAAAACATGGTAAAACTTTGTTTTAGTGTCTTTGGGAACTTGAAGTTGTATCTCATGAGTAATACTCTTTGTTTGAAGGATCCAGGCGAGGAAAGAAGAGAAAACTCCAAGATGCTGGTATACTGGCATCTGCAGAAGAGGTGAGTTTGATCAGTGCTTAACAAAAAGTGATCAAGCATTTCACCTGTTGCTTTGTAACAGAATACTCAATTTTCTCTCTTTAAAGTTTGGCTATCTGCTGGATGAAAATGCTGGCTCTAAGTTTGACAACATCGGAATGAACGCCATGGCCAACAGAGATAATGCGAGTAAGTACATGCTGCAAATAGCAGGCACTTGTAATGCTGAAATTCACTTCTTTCCCTTCAGGTTCTGTGTGTGAAAAATGAACCATCTTTAACTGGAACACAGGGTCAGAAACCACACACAGCAGGGACAGTAGCTGAGCATCAGTAAGACCTGACAGTTTTCTCCAGTGATGAAAGGTGT
This sequence comes from Emberiza elegans, assembly GCA_024865655.1. Taxonomy (NCBI): domain Eukaryota; kingdom Metazoa; phylum Chordata; class Aves; order Passeriformes; family Fringillidae; genus Emberiza; species Emberiza elegans. Next base: position 16,128,345 of record JALJVW010002597.1, on the reverse strand, counting down.
CCAGTGCTAAATATTAAGTGGGAGTAGTGGAGTAATAAGACTTCAGAAAAGAGGGAGAGGCTCTCCTTGGCCCTTTCACCTTTCAGACTGTGAACAGGGACAGGCAGGATGCTCTTTGTCAAGCATTTGTGTGAATTATGCTCAGGTTAAGTGTCCTTCATTCCTTGGGAAGGGAAGCCATAAGGTACTGCTGTCTTTACCTACCTATTAGACTGTCTCCTTGCAGTATCAGTGAAGCAGAAAGTAGTTTTCCCAAAGCAATTCTAATGAATTACATGTCTATATGCTGGTTGAATATAAACATTGCTCGTAACGCAAATGTGTCTAGCATTTGTAAAATACAAAGCAGTGTCTAAAACTCTGAGATGGTAGGGTTTGTTTTGTGAAATAAAAAAACCACAGCTTTCTCAGAAAAAAAAGGCAGTTTGCATTTTATTGACTTTTATAAATACAGTAGTCAAGTTTTAACTTGGATGTGATTGATCTGCATGCCACATCACAGTCAGAGGTATCCATCAGCTCCCAAATTCTCATCTTTCCTTCTTCAGATGTCAAACAGATCCAGTGGGAAATAGAGCGTGACAAGTGGCTTCACAACAGGGATGTGAAAAGCATCATCAAAAAGAAGAAACAGTTCAGGCACAGAGGGCTGAAAAACAAGTACAAAGGCAAGAAATCAAGACGATGAACAGGACATCTTGATGTGGACGTGTAAAAAATAATTACTCTTAAATAGTTTTTTATTTAATCACACATCTTTCTTACTTCAGTTCTTGCTGCTTAACCATGTCATCTGGTCATTCTCCCTTATGCCATGAATTCCAGACCGCTCATTGGATTTGTAATAAACTGAAAAATAGGAAAATCCATGTCAGCTCTAAGTTAGACATATCTGACCACCCCTTTGTGGCTGGTTTTATTCAGTGTATAACCCTCCAGCTCTGAGGTCTCTAACAGCCTGACACTCCAGCCATGCTTTAACAATAAAAACTTCTGCAGTGTCTCCTGGGGAAAGTTTTAAGCCATCCTAAGATATTGTTGTATATATTAAGATGCAACAGAAGCTTCAGCCATCCTTCTGAAGCCAATGACTACAAACTCACCTTCCAGAATTGATGGAAACCTCTTCTGCATTGTGTATCTGAAATCTGACAAGAAAGATAAATCACAGTTACTTTCCCAGCATATATTAAGATGAATAATTAAATGCACTATTTTTTCTAACTAGAGTTGTTTTATCAAAATTTGTTTGAGCTCTTTAGTTACAACCACCATTAAATAATGTGATAGGAATTTATTTTTAAAAAATAATTTCAGAGACTATTCAGGTTACTCATACGTGCAGCTCCATCATCACAGTGTTTTCTGAGCTTCCTCACAATTGTGATAACCAAGTCATACAATTCACAGGAATCTGCATGCTTCTCACAGACTGACATGCAGGTAAAACCAGGGAAATTTTGTTTCCTTGTGCAGATTTAGATGTTCACTGGATCGTTCCGTGGGCCACTCTTGACAACCCAGTAGAAAATCACAACAGGTTTATGCTATTTTAATTATTTACAGCAGCTCATAAAAGGATGTTAACCATGCTAGTACTAACACAAAGCAGTAAAAACCTCACTCTGAGTTCACCGAGCTGTTAGATTAGCCCACTGCACCTTATGGAACTGCAATTATACAGAATATGCAAATGCATATAAGAATTGCAAAAGAGGAGAAAAAATCCCAAAGATGAACGCTCAGCATCAAGTTACAATAGTCTGGAAACATCTTTTCTCTATATTTTTGTTACATGTATTTTCTAATAAAAATGCAGAGATGGCTGCAGTTTAACAGTGTGACATCATCTGGATCCAGGAAAACAAATGACAACTGATGTGAAGGTAAAGCTCAGCTTGTGCTCAGCTTGTACTCGGCATGAAGACCGCACCACTGCTGAAACGGGTGAATTCTTGCCCTCCCAGCCAAAGCAGCAGCTGCCTTTTGGCTCGCCCTGATCCTGCAGGTAGCAGGACAGGCTCTTTTCCTGAAAGGACACAGATCTGTGTCACCAGTGCTGCACCCTGCATACAAAGCAAGACTGCTGCTATGCAGAGCAAGCCTCCTTGTAGTAACCAAACTGGGGCTTTGCTTATTCTTTCCGTGTTACCTGGGCACGGAGTCCTAAATCTAAGGGACCTGAGGGACTGAAGTTAAATAATCCGGGAGACAACGATGGCTGCCTCCTGCCAGCCGGCTCTGTCCTCAGCCTGGGAAATGTCAAATCGCAGAGGCTGCGAGACCCAGACACAGCCGGGACATGCCTCCAGGGGCTCAACACCAGGTGCCTGGAATAGGACTGATCAATTCCTGCCTCATTTGCGGACTGCCTCTCCCTTTCAAATCCTTATCCGGCCCGGTGCTGCTGCTGTAACACCGCGCAGGAATTTTCTTAGTTCCTGGTGTGGTGGCGTGCTGCCGCCCGAAGGACTGATTGATTGCTCGCGGGCTTGGGTTTGTAAAGCTACACCAGCAGCTCGTTCTTAGAGGTAAATCCTACTGTCAACGAGCCCGCCCTGTGCGCCTGCACTCGCCCAAGCCCAACTCCTGACCCCACACGGCGGCATTTCCTTACACAGCCCGGGCGGTGCGCGGGGCTCCGCGGGCACCGCCGGCGGCCCCCGCGCGGAGCAGCCTCCCCTGCCCGCCCCCCGTCCCCGCCGGGGCGCGGCCCCGCCCGCCCTGCCGCACCTTGGCTGCGGTCCATGGCGCGGTAGAGCAGGAGGGCGCCGAGCAGCCCCGCCGCCTCCAGCAGCAGCAGCCCCTTCAGCACCCGCCGCGCCATGGCCGGGGCTCGGCGCCTTCCGCTGCCCGCAGCGCTGCGCAGGCGCGCTCCGCCGCCTCACGGCGCTGGCATGGCGGCGGCCTGGCCGCTCGGCGGCAAGCGGTGCGAAATATCAGCTGTGTAAAAATCTTCTCAGGAAAGAACGGGCTTTGTTGTATATCCGGCCTAATCAACGAGCAAAGACATTAATCCGTGAGGCAGGTAGCGGGTAACAGGCGAGGGCTAAGTGATGGCCAGGTGTTAGCAATACAACTGACTTGTCGGTAGAATTGCCTTGTTAAGGTCTTATATGCTTCAGTAATCTCAGATTTAGGGGGAGTTTACTAATGCCAGGCGAGAAGAATGGACTGCTGATAGTGGGCACAAAGACATCCAGCAGAACCCCCATGATAAGGAAGAAACTGATAAATTATACTCAGCTCGACTGGGTAAAAGGTAATTTCTGGCAGGGGCAGATTGTGACCACCGACTCATGGCCACGGACCCAGGAAAACCACCCACCCACATAAGAGAAAGACTGAGCATGTTGACTGATGAGCATGAGAAGAGAGGCAATCATTATCTAACAGAAGATAGAAGACTAATTAATCAGGGAACTGCATCACTTGCAGCCAATGAACACTAATTCCTTAGTTTGTTAAATTGTATAAATAGTAAAAACTTCTGATAGTTGGTGTGCTTGATTTGTGGAATACCTTGGAGCACTCGGGTTTGTGCAACTCTGAAATAAATAATCAGTGTGTCTCCCAAGTGTCAGGAAAATTAATACATGATGCCAGAGGTTTATGTCCAAAAAGGAGACAGATGAGCCCTGTAACTTTATTTGAATAAAGGCCATGGGGTCTCTCAAATTGTTGGGGGATCCAGCCCCGTTTTTTGTCCTAAGTTCCTGACTGCATCTCCCTCTTCCTTTTCCCCATTGGCTGAGGTACCTGAAAGGCACAGACTTCCCAAATCACCTGCTCTGTGCTCCCCTCAAGTATGCACCCCCCTTTCATTATATAAAAGAAAGAAAAACCTATTCATAATTCTATTAAGTCTTTGTTCATTTTCTCTAGGATCAGGAATTTAACCTGGCCTTGGCTGAGCAAAGTCTTTGTTGATAGTAACATCTTCTAGAACTAAGAGTTTCTTCTGTTACTTCTATACGTTTTTTATGTTGCTATCTATAAATTCTTAGCCCCATCTACAAGCAGGTTCTGTTTGTAAAGACACAGTCATCTTATTCCTTGCATTTTCATTGTCTTCTATTATTCATCTTGCTATTAACTCATGTTATGGGACTGACTTTATTGCCAAAATAAAAGGTCTTCAGATTTTCCTTAATAGGGACTTAATTTTCTTTGTAAGATGCTTCCCCCCCTCTGCTAGTGTTTTGTAAGATTAGATATAATATTTTTGCTGCTTGTTCTTACAGGGAGATTAATTTTCCAATTCTCTTTTCCCTGGTGGCTGAGTTTACAAGTATTGCTTGTACTCAGTAGGATTTCTTAGTAAAGTAATTCCTGCTCTGAGGATTTTAAGTGAACAGGATCAACCCAAGCAGCAGAAGCTTAGGGTTGTTGGAGAAAACATGGATCCAAGAAAGGAATAAATTGCATTATCATTGTAGCAGTTGTGGCTCTAATCAGAGAGGGTCCTGGGTCAAGGTCTCATTTAGCATATAGAATTTGCATTGTTTGGTAAATTCTAATGTGGAAAAAAAACTGTAGTGTATTTAGGGGCTTAAAAAGTGTAATTCACCCTGTACTGTTTGGGGTGAATTTATAGCAGCTGTGAGACAGAGCACTGAGCTGTAAGAGGTCACATGAAAAAGGAGCAGGCATAAGAAATACTCATCTTTATTTAAAGGAGCCCATGATCCCTTTGGGTTTGGGTCCAGGCTCCTGCTGGACCCTACACGGAGGTTGTTTGCCATATCTTGGCACTGGCTTTTATTTCTCACAGAGTTTGGAACAGTTCAGGTGTGGAGACATGATATGGGTTGTCTCTGGCCTTTAGTAACTCAGTAAAACCTCTCCTGCTCAGGCCAAAGGATGAGTAGATAAAGGAAAAAAGGGATCTCACAACTGTTAAGTTTGGGCAGTTTGTGATAGCTCAGCAGGAGAATATTTTGCTAAAGACCACTGCCAGTTATTCAGTAGGAAAGGAGGTACACTGCTCCCCGTGGTTTGCTGAGGAACGCTGCACCTTGTTACCTGGTAGGCACTCTGGTGGAAAAGCCTGTATGCAAGGTGAAAAAAGGCAAGACTCGAGGAAAAAGAATGAAAAGGAAAGATTACCTGCCCCAGTCTGAAACTAGAAATTGCTGGGCTCCCTCTAGCCCCCTGATGTGACTCTTGGACCCGGAAAGACATAGTACCACCAGGCAGAAATAAAAGTGTCCGCTCTTCTGACAAGGACACGGGGAGGCTGCTGTGGGTCAAGGGGAACACCCCGTGCCCTTGCTCTGTCCTGCCAGCAGTCGGCAGAGCAGCATTTGGGCAAATGGGAGTCACGGAAGCCTTGGGGGCGCTGGCTCGGCGGTGCCGCTCCAGAATTGGCCGCAGGCTCATGCTGGAACGGGATGCAGCATGGGGGAGGCTTTACTGCAAGATGCCTTCCAAAGGTCAGGGGTGAGGAGAGATGCAGGTGTCTGGGGGAACAGCTGTTCTAGCACTTGTTCTGGCATGTGCCTTACGGACACAGCTACAGGCACAGCTGGGGCACGCACTGGCAGTGACATGGAACAGGTGGCTCTGCTTTGCCCTTGGCCCAGAGCAGCAGAGAGAGGCAGACACTTCCCTCAGCAGAATGAGTGGAGTTTCTTGCTAATTCCTTCCTTCTGCTGCCCAGAATCTTCTTATGTGTCTCTCTGTAAAAGGCAGAAAAGCTCTTGACATTTTCACCACTGTGTATGTTATGAATATATTAAAAAAATAGTAAGTGCATTGTTGAATCAGTTTTGCCTCCAGAAGTGATTCAGGAAGGTCACAGTTACAAAGCTGATGAGGATCTCATTAATGGGAAACATTACTTTGTTTATAAACATTTGAGTGCTTTGGTGTTGTCATTTGATGACTATTATACTGAATTAAGCTTTGTAATGAGAAGGCTCTGACATCTTATTTAAACCTCAGACATGTTTTATTTTGTTCTCTGGGTTTCTTAGTGCAGGTATGAAATGGCTTATCTAAATTATTTGATATTTACAACTGTCCAGAATATACATGTAAGTACAGAACTAATTTTATTAAATGTGGAGATCCAGGTAAATACAATTTTAGTGAAAATAAATTGTCCATTTAAAACTGTTTTTTTCTCTCTCCTGCACAAAAGTTATTAAAATGAAGTCATGCAGCAAGTAAGGCTATTTCTCCTAAAAAAGGAAAGAAGATAATTTTGGATGACTAATGCCTTCTGATTAGGAGCTCTTTCACACAGGAAACTCTCACAAATCATTGCTGCACCTGTGTAAAAAAACATGTTCTCTCTTCTGTTTCTGTTTAATTCTGAAGAGGATAAAATAGATTCCATTTCTAAGGTTTTTGATAACACATCTGAATTATAACCACCTCCCCAAGTCTATTTTCAAGGAAAAAGTTATAGTGAGGTTTTTTATTTTTCCAAGACCAAGCCTCATCTCTCTGACAGTATCAGTGTCCAAGACTAATTCTGGGGCCATATCCTTTTTTTGCACCCAGGCAGGTGGCACTGAGGGAAAACAACTTGGAGATAGTGGGAGTCTCATGATACTTGGGCTCTCTTAGCACCCCCTGCAATTTACAGTAGCCTCAGGGCTGCTGGAGTTGACATAAGCAGGGACATGGGTAGAACTGTTGCAGTGCTCTGAAATTGCTGTAGTGTCAGGATTTCCTTTTTTATGCAACTGTGTTCTGTCACAGTCATGATGGGAATGAATGTGGCAGCAGTGTCTCTGGGACATTGGCTGTCTCCTTGCAAAGACTCATGAGGTTAAAACTTGAGTGTTTCTGGTACTTGTTCACTGAGCAGTGGCAGATACTTAGCACTTCCAAGTTGCACCACAGAGGAAACAAATAATTAGTTAAGGGATAGAGATTTTTTTCCATCTATTATTGCTATTTTTTCCTTCATGAGGCAGAAAAAAATAAAACATATCTGGCAAAAATATTTAATGTATATAATATGTTTTCAGCAGTGTTTATGCTTCTCTGAGGATTACAGGCTCTTAAGGATTTCAAGAAAATTATTGAAAAATGGGAGATGATTGTAACAGCTGTGGTTTTCTAAAGGAGCTTTTCCTGACAGAAGGTTGACAAATGGTTCCTTAATATTTCCTGAGTAGTTGTGGGATAGTATTCAATGACAATATTACAGTCTCTCAGTTACATATCTCTACAGTTGCTTCATGACATAAACAAATATTAGAAGTGGTGATAAGATCTTTATTATGATTATGTTATAATTTTGTTCTACATGCCTTTATTAATAAAATATTTCATACTCCCACTATTGGTTGCAAAATGTTTGATTATACTCTCACTTTGGTTGCCAGGGTAGATGAGTGATCTGAAATTCTGGCCTCTTTCTCCCACTCCACATAGTAGTGTTGTTTCAAAACCCTTAAGATACAGCTGTTTCAGTTTTCCATAACAATGGAACACAAAGTGACCCCAGTTACAGCTCCAGGAATGAATTCTTCTCAGGATTCATGACAGATCTGTGTTTTTACAGATACTGATTGTAGCTGGAAAAGCAACAGAAAAAACATTTTCAAAACAACTGAATGGGGCCAGTGGGAAAACAGCTGTGTCATAATTAATTTCCTGATGGCCATATGTCACAGTAAAGGAGCAGCTGAATGCCAGAAGGGGAGAATGTCCAAAAGATGCTTTGCTTCTGGGTATTTGTTCTTCCAGCAAAGGGTGAGGGAATTGCATGGCAGCTGGACAATGGCATTGGGTCAACATTCTGCCACTTAGTGTTGGAGGAAATGCTGCAAGTTCAAAGTGTTATTAATAAAATGGCTATTTGTTTCTTTAGTGTTTCTCCACATTAGGCCGAATACATCATTAGCAACCCATATTTTAGATGTTAGACTTTGTCTGTTAAAAGATGTTTACAGGACAGTGTAGTCACAGAAGGGAAGGACATAGTGAGATTAATGTTCATGTGTGCAAAATGTTTACCTACAGAAGTTCAGAGGAAGCCTCTGCCATTCTCCTGTACAGACAGTACCACGGAAAGGACAGGATGTTCTTTTTGTCTGCATTGATGTAACTAACAGGCAACAGAAGGCAATTCTTCAGTTGTAGAAAAAACATACCCAGTTAGAAAGAAAGATCACACCAATGCTTTTTTCTCTTCTTTACAGCCAGCTGGGGATCCTGTTTTGATCCTGCAGTCACCTGGAACAAACACATTGAAGATAAGAATATTATGGTCATAGTATATGAAGACCTGAAAGGGGTGCAGCAGATGCTGTTTACTGACAGCCAAGACACATCTGAGCCCATTCCTTGAAATCTGCTGAAATTAAGAGGAAATGGCACAGGTTTCTGAAAAAGAAAATCCAGTTGATTTTAGTGACAAATTGAGTCTGGCTGTACGGAAGCAGAGCTCCAGAAAACAGAAATGCAACACAGGAAACTGAATGAAATGAGTAGATGATGGCAATGCACATCCCAAGTGGGTGACTCCCTTTTTTAGAGGAAGTATATTGCACATCTTGCTTTCACTGTACTGCTTTCAGAACCTGAGTCCTGGTGTAAAGCAGAAGCTGCATTCTTTGGATTCTCACCAACAGCTGAGCAGATCCAGGCCATTGCAGCAAGGCACACTTTCCAGCCAGGGAGTGTTAGAACTCAGGAGACTCATGGTGCTGTTGGCTTGATTCTTTTCCCTAAAGGTAGATCTGTTTGTATTTTGCCAGAGTGGTGAATGGTAGGTCTTTGTCTTGGGCAGACAGGAATTTGGATCAATAGATGGTTAATATTTATGTATAATTTTCAAGGCTGTGTGTTGTTTAAAAAACACCAATTGTGCTTCAGGAGTCTTAGTTGATTTCACCCCAAGGGCCAGTACCATACCTCCGTTGTGGTATGCACTAAGCACCAACTAAAACAAAGAAGAGTTTTATCTTGGCTTCTGTGACTACTGGGGATGGCCAGTAGACTGAGTGCCTCCACAGATCTTTCTTCTTGGGATTGCCTATGGACCACAGTCAACTCACAGAATCCAGATGCTCCACAGATTGATCTGTGGTTTTTAGCCATGGATCAGGCTAGAACCTCAGACAACCCCTAATTGTGAGCTCTCCAAAGTCTAGATTAAAGGCAGACTGCAGCTTAGAGCAGTGTCTGCTTGCAACAAACAAAGCTATTGCAGTTAAAAGCCACACAGTTCAAAAGGCTTTGGTCAAGGATGATGTTGAAGCAGGAGCAGTACTTCCTTTTAAAATAGGTTGTCTGAATTACTGATAGATCAGTAACAGCCAGCCTGTGCACTTTAAGTTCAGTGAAGTATTCCAAAACAGTTCAAGAGGAAATCCTGTCTCAAGATGCTAAATAGGCTGCTCTTAAACATATTCTGAAAAATAGACCTTTTGACCAGCAATGTTATTTAGAATGAGGTTGTTTAGCTATCTGAGGGAATATTTTATAGGTGATATTGTAGAATTCCTTCTGTCTCATCTGCACATTCTTCCTAGGACATATTCACATACTCAGTATTTGCCAGCTAGTGATGGGCATTAAAGGATGAATATAAGAATTGTGACTGTGAGGGTCAGCTGATTTGTTTTCTGCCGCTTTCTGTGTGTTACAGGTTTGATTCTGTTAAAAATTATGTGGTGGGGTACCAAGGAAGAAAGCTGGACCTAATGTCACTGGAGAAAGGGAGAATTTGTACCTTCCTCAAGCACTTTAGCACATTCAGGATGAAAAAGAACTGTGAGCTTTGAGATGGTGGCTTTCCACCAGCTCCAGTAGCTCACAAAGATTGCAGCTATTGACAGCAGCTAAACCAAACAAGCAGTAAAATCAAGTTTCTCATTGTGAAACTCACCATATATTCTTTCCATCATAAATGCAGGAAGCAATTTTGTAGATGTATTTTCCATTTCTATATGTTATGCTCTCTATATATTTTATCTTTTATGTTTTTTTATTATGGTACTCAGCAGTAAAACTTTGAATGGTATTTTTGACACGCAACATTTAAGGAATATGTTGGATCACTCAGCTTCTAAATAAGAAGATATTTTCCATTCTTTGACCACAGTTTTGGTATCACCTTCTTTCTGTATTTGTAATCTGCTTCACACTTACCATTTTCCAGCAGTTGTAGATATTTATGGTAACTGGTAAATGGTGTTCTGTTAGTATTTCTGTCACCTCAGTTTTCCTTATGAGCTATTCAATAATGATCATAAAGCAGGAAAGTATATCTAAATGGTATTGAAAAAGAAATTGGAGATCTTCTCTTGGAAAAAAAAAAGTATCTTTTCTATGCAGAAGATAGTTCCCTTGTGTGTTTTCAGAGTGTCAATAACTCAGCCAAGAAGGAGAAGAATTCTGGTATTGAATTATAATAAAAGTAAAATGGGATTAAAGCAGACAGAGCTGAGCTCAATTTTCTCATTTGTAAAATGTGAGCATTTCATATTGCAGCTTTATGCAGTACATAAATTGGAAAGATAATTAATGTTGAATTACAATAGAAGTGCTGTAAAAGCACAGGGCACATATGACATCTACAACAACATCAAATAATTATTTCTGAGGCTAGGCTGTTAAAAAGCATGCCAAATGGATTTATAATGAAAAGGGACACAAAATATGACAGTCAAAATCTTTTTATGACATCAGATGCCTGGACTTATATTTTTTTGAATTTTTTTTTTTGAAGTCCAAACATTGATATGAATTTTGGCTAAAGGACTTTTGGTGGGGATTAGGACCTTCTGTTTTACTTGTAACACCCTGCAGAGCTTGGCACTTTGACACTGGAAGTGTCAAAATGAGAGTGGTTAGTGATTGCTACAGATGTTAATATTGTCAGGATTGATGCAGAGGAGAGAAACAAAGAACAGCATCATTCTGAATGAGAGCACACTGTATCCGTGCTGTGTCTGAACTCATTGCTAGAGCACTCTGTAAAATGTCATTTATGTCCAGGTATTTATGGTCTTAGATACAATTGTCCTGTATTGCTATTGCACTTTGCAGTGTATGTCAATTCAATAGATGTATTAGGCAATAAAATATTTAGTTTGTATCTGAACTAAATGTTTTTCATATGATTATTTGGCTTCTGCAAAAACTTGATGAGCTTGAGGAAGACAGAAATTTAGTCTTTGACTTTGCTCAAAATGTGAGGCAGTCAGGAACAGTCAGGAAATGAGAGGAGGCTGGGAAGCCGGTATCTTGGGAGGCTTGTGTACTTGTGAATAATTTAAATTTATTGACATATGCTTGTGGGGTCTCTAGTGAGTTCCCTGCTGTTTTATATTTTACAAGCCAGTGAAGCCATTTTCATTGCTAGAATATTCATTAGCATTGCCCCAGCAGGTAAATAACTCATAGTTCCATTATTGTGTATTTCTGATATATCCATAGGCAATGTATTTATATTCAGAGGAAAAAAAGAAATACTAATCTTAGGTATTAGGCATACATCCAAATAAATGTTAAAAAAGCCCCAAAACAACAAAAAACCAAAAATAGAACACTTACAATCTTCTGTTTTTCTCATTTATTTCTCATAGACAGCTCTTGGAACAACTTCTGCAGATGTGGTGAGACCTTGTGGAGGCTGGGTTCCCGTGCACCTCCATCCCTGCAGCACCAGGTGGGCGCTGTCATGCCAGGTGTGAACCCAGGGCCCTTGCCATGCTGAGAGGGGGCTGCAGTGGGAAACCCTCTCTCCCCTTGCCGTGGGAGCAGTGGGAAAACTCCATGGCTGCCACAGCCCACTGCCTTGGGGCTCTCCTGCTGCAGGAGCTTTCTCTCTTGGGCTATCTGCTGCTACATGCCTGGCTTTTAAAGGTGAGAGAAGTTGTTCTCCATGTTGGAAAGCTGCAGCCTAGCTCTTGGAGCTGGGACAAACACAGCTGGGAGTCTGTTCCCTTCCTGGTGACCGAGGGTGCCAGCCTGCCTGGGGTGAGCAATGGTCACTTAGTGGTGAAAAGCTCAGTAGGTTCCCATTCTGTCTGAATCCCAGACTCCTAAGGGTTTTTGTGGCAGTAAAGCCTGACTGTGTTCTTGCCAGAGAGAGGAAAAACATAGCGTGGGGGCATGTGGGAGAACAGGACCACATAAAAACAAGTGGGCTCAGAGGGAGATGGGCTTTGAAGGCTGTATGTGTTTGATGAGCTTGTTCCCCATATGGCTGGAGATCGTAATTTGGAGCAGAAAGCCCCGGGAAAGCCACCTGCACAATGGTGCCAGTGGGAGGTGTCTGTGCCCTCCCCAGTCTCAGCAGAGCAACAAATGTGTCAGAGTGCTGGGGTTTGCTCAGGTCCTTGTTGTACACAAGCACGGTATTCATGGTCAGCAGTAAACAGGGCTGTAAACAATCTTCTGTTCTTATCAAGTCCAAATGTCTCTGTGGCACTTAATTGCTTTTGCTGGCCATTTTATGCCTCTCCAGCCCCTGTGCCTTGACTTGCCGTTTTAACTCAGCAACCTGAAGCACAAGAGACAGACAGTGTATTTTATACATGGGTGATTTCATAGTTTCTGGACAGATTCTGGTCAGGCCCTCCAGGTCTCTCTTGTCTTGCCTTTTTCACTGTCCATGTTTTGAATGGTTTATGATTTGAGGGCCATACAAGTGCTTTGTCCACAAATGAACTGTTTGCTGGAAGCCCAAGGACACAGAAAGATAAGAAAAATGCATGGATATAGAAAGAAGACTATGTAATGAGTAGAATAAGTATCAGTATTAAATGCTGTAAATATAAAACTGTTTGCTGGCATGGCAGACCCTGCAGAATAATGATATGAGAATTAGCCTTAGTTTGCTTCAGAAGGAAAACTGTTCAAAGTCCAGCATTAAATCATTGAGGATTGGAGGAAAAGACAATCTATAGCTGAGGTACAGAAGGCTCTTTCAGAAGGTGTGGAGGCTTCCAGGATCCTGCTTGCTCCCTGTGTACCACACTTGTGGCAGCATATTGCTCCTCTGGCAGTCCCTCTGCACCCCACAGCTGCCCTGCTGTCCCCGAGGCAGTGCCAGGCAGTTACTGGGATGCTACAGCAGTTTTATGGTGAGCTCAAAGAGACAAAAGGAGCTTGAAAAGAAACACAGCGAATGTTTGCTGGGTGGTTTGCACATGGACATGAGCAAACTAGCCAGGCAGGAGTCAGCTCCATTCTGGGAATCATGCAGTTCTGAGGGCCCATCAGCAGGGCCCAGCCCCTGTGAGCGATACTGGTGCTCAGCAGTGTGACCCAGAGGAAAGCAGAGTCCCACAGCATGGATGCAATAGGTGTGAGTAATCCAACAATTAGCCCACTCTAAGCCAATTTGTGAAATGTCAGTGTCAGCTGAGGTGAGTAGGGTGAGTAAATGCATGGCACATGGAGCTGCTGATGGGTGTACGTGGGAGAGTGGCTGCAATATTGATGCACTGGAAGAGTGAAGCAGTGAATGGGTTTGTTTGGGGATGGTCTGGAAAATGGCACTTGTTATTTATATGTTAAATATTGATACCTGCACTCACTAATCTTTTTAATGCCAAACTGAGTGCAATTTTATTGTGTTCTGGGGTGATTAAATATAAATTGCCTTCTTTTAGAAATAGTTGTTTAGAATTAAATGCAGTGTTATATTGCTGGGGTTCATGGACTTCTGCTAACTTACATGAACACAACAGTTAGTTGGCATTTAATTATATGTGTAGCTAATCCAAAGTAATGCAACATTTTGTAAGGATAATTGGTAAGTTGTCATGTAGGTGGTTTCTCTAAATGGGTTCATAGCATTTAGAAGGATAAAAGAAATTGTGTTACATAAATAATAGGTTATTAGAAATAAATGGGTAGGCAATTACTCATAGTATCAGAAGTGTACAATTCAGCTTACAACGGAATTCTCAGAATGCTACAGCTACAATATTTGCATAAAATAACCTCTGAAATTTGTAGTTTGCTTTTTTTTCCATTTAGAATGCCTTGTGTAATTATTATACTAAGTTCCCTTTTGAAGAAATCCATTATAATAATTAATTATGTTAATTCTGATGCTGTGAATAATTGTCCATGTATTCAGTAAAATTGATTTTTGTTTTTGGCCCCTTAAATATGAGTGAACCATCTCATCTTATGGAGATGTGTGCTTGATATCTTTGGGGCTATTTTTTCCTTATTTTTGCATTAGAGTGGCATATAATTAATCCTCTGTTTAGGAACTGATTTGAAGTGGGGGAGGAAGTTTGGACTATATTTTATCTCTGGAAAATATAGCTGGATGTTGGGGATTGTTACAGCAAAAAAACCTTATTTTTTTCTTTCTGTGGACCATACATGTTACCTGAATTTAAATAGAAGAAGAGAACAGTGCCACATTCTCTTCTCAGGTAAATACTCTCCTTAGAATCAGCTGCTGCTGTGGCTCTGGCATCAGTCTGTTGGGGATGAGTTTGACCTCTTAAGTGCTCTCCCCTGTATGCTGGAAAATGCTCCAAGTCTCTTTCTATTGAGGGGAACAGGAGGGAGTTAATGTTTTGTGCCATGCAAACACAGTTGGTTGCTGAGGGGCCAGCACTGGTTTAGTCAGTAAGTGCTCATTTTGTTCCCTCTGTTTGATTACCAGGTTCGGTCAGGAGGAGTACATGAAAAGATCCATGAAAATGCCATTCAGCAAAACATGGCATGATCCTGCCCAGCAAATGTCAGATTACTATTTGTATTGTGGCAGCCCATTTCTCTGTGCACATAAAAAAGCCCATTGTATTTTTGCAGCATTACAGGAGAGAGATGTTGAATTATGGGGGAAATCCTGAGGGACTGCAAAGTCTCTTAAGTTGTACATAATTTCATCACTTCTACTTTCAAGGCAATAGTCCTGAGAATGAAACCACAACATCTAGGTACTGGCAGTGGTTACAGGATATGAGGAACATACTGGACTTTTTGTTTTGTTCTTTACAATGCTTTCCTTAAATACAAGCTCAGGTTCCTTCAAGGAGATCCCCAGGGGATTTCAGTGTCTCAATGCCCTGAGGTCAGACATCGATTCATCCCCTTTTTTGTCTCTTCCCCATCCCACAAAACAAAAAACCAGCAGGGACTGGTTTAACCAAAATGATGAGGCCAGTGTCCCCTTCTTGTGTTTATGGAATGAACTTATAGTGAGATCTTACTCCTAACTTTAATTCCTTCTGCAGATGGAGGGATCAAACCTGTGTCTCCCAAGACAGAACAAGACAGAAGTTGTGGACTCCTGTGCTATAAAGAGGCTACTTTCCTGTGGAAACCATTGCACAGTCAGAATTAGTCAGGCAACTAGACAAGACAGAGCAACTGTGGCTGGCTGGGCCAACATTCATGCTGCTGGGAGATGGGAGCTGAGGGACTGCACCTGAGGAGGAAGGAAGGAACTTGCTGCTCCCTTGCACACTGCAGTAGTACATTCATTAATCACTGAACTCTGCACTGTGCTGTATTCCTCGAGTGGAAGGGGCTGCTGCTGCTGCCTGTGGACAGCAATCCTATGGGTGCATGGCAGACAGGCTCATGAGGTCAGAGGTCCTCAGGGAGACTGGGAAGTGTCCTTCTGCTTATTCTGGCATGGGAGAATGAAAATATATGGACATGTAGACATGAAAACAATATGATTCTCAGGTCAAGTGGAAATTTCTGCTCACAGAGTAACATTCATCTGGGCAGACTCCTTTGCCTGTTTGTCTTACACTTGCTGGGTATGAGAGCAGTGCCCTGTCCCCATCATTTCCATGTATCTCAGTAAAAGGAATAGGACTGCTGGGAAATAAATGTAAAGAAGGAGGCTGGAGAAATTTGAAAAAAACCCCAACAATTTGACAGATGAATGGTGGTAAAAGGTTTCTGAGGATTGCTAAAAAAATCTGTACAGCCCAGTTGTATAGTTCTGGTAGGACATCTTTGTCCATCTGTCCTGTAGCTTTTAACCTCTATTGTATCCTAATCCATGTCTGAATATATCCATTCTGATATGTGCAAGAAAGCACAGCATGGCTTCTATGACTGCCTTGTGCCACCTGCTCTCTGCACTTCTGCCAGTGTGGACACACCCAAAGCAGCCCAGAGAATATAGGAAAATCAGAATCATAGAATTGTGGAATGTTTGGGTTGAAAAGGACCTTGAAGATCATCTAGTTCCAAACCCCCTGCTATGGGCAGAGGACACCTCCATTAAGACCAGGCTGTTTATAGCCTCATCCAATCTGACCTTGAACGGTGCCAGGGATGGTTCATCTACAACTTCACTGGGCAACCTGTTCCAGTGCCTCATCACCCTCACAGTAAATAATTTTCCCCCTAATATCTAATTTAAACCTACTCTCTTTCAATTTGAACCCAATTTCCCTTGTCCTGTCAGTTCATGCTCTTGTAAATAATCATGCCCCATCTTTCCTGGAAGTTCCCTTGAGGGATTGGAAAGCTGCAGTTAGGTTGCTCTGAAGCCTTCTCTGCTGCAGGCTGAACAATCCCAATTCCCTCAGTCTTTCCTCATAGGGAAAATGCTCTATCCTCTGATCTGAACTTGGGGGCCCCCCTCTGGACTCATCTAACAGGTCAATGTCCTTCCTATGTTGTGGACAAGAAGTGGTTTGTTTGCTTTTGGTGGCACTTTGCCACTGGTGCCCAGATGGAGAATGGGTGGGTTAATCTCTAGTTTGCAGTGTCATTTCTAGCCTGTGCTGTCTCTGCATCTTTTCAGGACAGAAGAGATAAAAGTAATCCCAAGATCTGCCAGCATTACATAGAAATCTGGGAACATCTGTAATTTCTAAGCTTCTGAAGTGTCAATTTTTTTCCCCACTGTTTTTTTTCTCCCAGATAATCTATTCAACAGCACAAACCCTGCTCACCTGTGTTCCTCTTGGGAAGGCTTGCTGAACAGGTGAGCCCAGTGCTGTTACCTGCAGGTGTTGAAGATTTGTTAATCACCTCAGGCCAGTTACTTCAGGAGGGATAACTGAAGGGATTTGTAGGATGGAGATGAGGAAAAGGAGACTGCAGGTAAGATAAAAGAAGTGAGAGCTATCAGTGAGTTAAAAATGTAGTAAAAAAGTTGGAGTCACTTGCATTTTTTCACCAGTCTGTTCACACTACAGAAGACTCTGTAAGTTGCATGTTGTTCCAAGGCTGTATGTGTATTCAAGGCTAATAATGTACTAATGTAGTTACTGTTATTTTTACACAAACATATGTTAAAAAATAATTTTTGTAGTCTTGTAAACTTCTCATTATCAGTTGTATTAATCTCCAAACAAAGCTGAAAACGCTGTAGTTACTGTTTATTGATCAGCTAAATACCATTTATCTCCAGCACAGAGTTTACTGATTTTTTGTTGATGTTGTTGTGTGTAGCTGCTAATAAAATTTGATAGCATTTTACTTGTAGGGAGATTTTAGGTTGATGTTGAAAGACGTGCTAAGAGTTAGCCAATTATGTTACTTGACTTTCCACTAAAAATTCTAATTCTGCTTGAACTGAAGGATGTACTCTGAACCTAGTTTTCCCCATGGTGTTCATTTTGAATTGAAAGTAACTGATTTTTGTCTTTTCCTGATAAATGTTTCTATTGATTTTTCTACTGCTTAAGCTCCTGCTTTAAGGAAAGCACTTGTTTAAATCAATCCCTATTCTGAAAAACATGTGAGAACAGGCTTAGTTGCAGGTCCTCTGTAGGCCTGATGGGTGTTCTTCCTGCAGCATAAGAATGTTTCTATTATGAAGTTGTTTGGGTTAGGTCCATTTGTCATGGTCCCCCTCACCCTTCATCCACCAACCTCCTTGATCTCAAATGGTGGTAAAATATTCCCTCCAGGCAAATGTCTGTTCTAAGGTGGGTGAGCCCCAGAGGCCTTCAGGAGGTTGTTGCACAGACTGCCCCTTGGAAGGTTGAGACTGCCTTTACTCCTTCTCACCTTTGCTGTGGGCTCTTTTGTCCTTTTGGGCTGCGGCTGTTGAGATAGGTTCAGGATGGAAGTGGTCACTACATGTTACCTGAAATATAATCCCCCAGATCCCTAATTAGGAAAAGTCCAAATGCTCAGTGCTCTATATACCCTTATATCTGGGGTTGGTTTATCCTGTTTTCAATAATGTGACCTGCAGAGTTTAAACCATGTTCACTTAAAAAAGTGCGTTTATAGTTAGGATACAGATTCAGGCAGCAGTTGATTGAGAGCTGCTCTGCCAGTGCTGAGAACTTCTTTTATCTGGTAAACACAGAGACATTTAGTAAAATAACATATATTTTAGTGCAGGCATCCTTCATCTGAAGCATTGCGGGATGTTAATGAGGGTGAACGGAGGGTAAAGAACCCAGTTCCACAGGGTGAGGCAAATCCCCAGTGGCAGAGTGCTTGGCACAGCAGCTCCGGGCTTCTTCTCAGACCTTTAGATGAAACTAAAATATTACTAAAAGGGAGGAACGAGTTCATTCTCTCCTCCCTCCTCAAATGGATTATTCTAAAACATTTTTCTCCAGTCTTCTGTGCAAAATTCCTCACATTCTGTGAGGTTTTTCATGCTTTTATGCATATCCACAGTAGAAAGCAAAAATGTATGCCTTATGTTCAGTCATCCCTGCATTACCTACTCATCAAATAAGTTTGACTTCTACTGATCTTTTTGCTGAAGACCTTGCATAGCTTTTTAAAAGTACTTAAAATTTTCTTTCTGTTCCTTGTAATCTAATAAGGCATGAGACTTAATGTTTATGGTGGCAGAAACTTCTATTTCCATGGTTTATCTTTAGAAGATATTTTTTGTTGTCTTTCAGACCTATAGGAATTGCTCCTGCATGGTTACACCTGGCATCAGGTTACTCCAGGTTTTGGGTAATTTACAAGACTCATGGGAGAACATTCATCCTGATAAAAGTTTCAGCTTTACCCCTAACAGTTTATTGAGCTAAAGATCAGATATATGGTACTGAAAAATTTCTGATTTAGTTATATTTCTTTCTATAGTTGATTATAATTATTCTTCCCTGAGTCAAGTATGGGTGGCTCTTCCCTTCAGATTGCTTATGTGATTGCTTTTTAAGTTTGTAAAAGTATTTGCTGTTCCTGTGGCTTAAAGGCTCAGCTATTTCTTGGGGTTCAAATGTAGTTTTGACATACCGCTCACGCGTGCTGCCAAATGTCAAGAATTACTAAAAACTTGTTTTGTCACAGGCATGGAGTGAGGTACATTTTTTTTGAACAAGATAAAGATCCTAAGAACAGTTGATTTTCTGAAAAAATATAAAAGGCTTGCTGACCTTTTGAAATTATGTGTAACTGAACTCCAAGGTTTATTGATCTGCACAAAAAACCCTTCCAAAATGCCACAAATTGCTTTGTGAAGTACTCCTGCCTTCTGGCATGAGGTGAAATATTGAGTACTAGAAAGTATTTTGATTATGCATTTAAAAATGGGAAACCTATGAATACACATTTAAATGGATTCTGTGGGTTATGATGAACTCTGAGTGCTAATGCCAGGCTGCAAACTTAATTTTGATTGCAGGGTCAGTCTTTGCCTTCCTCCTCTCTGTTTATCTCTAGTGTGGACTGTAATTTGAATACAATGAAGGGCTTCCAGTAGGAGGCTCTCAAATTCAGAGTTGCTTCCCTGTGTGTACAATGCTGAGCAAGATGCAGTAGGTGGTGTATCTTCTATATCAGTGCATTATGTTACTGAGGTCTCAGAGATGTCTCGCTCAAAGAAAATGAGTAACACCTCTATTTATGGTACAGTGAAAAGGTGTAGGAGGTTAAATTTGGACTATTTTTCTTCTTGAATGATAGTCAAGGTTTAGGGATTTGTATTAAAGTCCAGTATTTCTAGGTAATTCGCAGAGACAGTTTTTAAGGTTTTTGAAGCTTGCTCTGAGATGAAGAGCCACAGAACCCACAGTGGGTCCTTGTAAAGTTGTAGGCCCTGTGACTTTAAGCTGTGTTCCTGATCCAAGTAATTGGCAGCACTTTTTCCTATATGTTTTCTTGAACATATCTTGAGGATATGTTTACTTTCTGGCAGCCTTCTGTGGACAAGCCACCTTATTGGGTGCTGCCACAGGTCTTAAAACCAGGGACTGCCCTTCTCAGTTTTGCTTACATCTGTGCCATGTGAGTTCTCCAAACAAGAGTGGATCACGGCTTATGGGTCCACAGCAGAGGAAATAGGCCTTGTGTTTCATGCTAACACAAAATATTCTTGGGTAGCACTGAAGAGTTGCACAGCCAGGCAGCCTCTGGGCATTTCCCTGCTGTGCTGTGTTTGCAGCACTCCTCAGAGTCTTTGAGTGGTGTGCAAGCACAGCGCATGGACTGCACGAGTAGCTGTAAGTTATGCCCAGTCAGTTCTTGAAGGGGTTTTCTTTGGGCCAGCACGGTTTTATTGTGGCTTTGAAGCTGCCTGTTATGGAATGTGATCGCTATCTTAAATGTTTATGGAAACCTTCAAATGGGTCTGAGCTTCAATAATAACACTGTAAGATGCCTTCAACAGAAAAAGCAGTACAGACCTTCTCTCCTTTTCCCTTATCTATTTATTTTTATAGCTACATGATTTTATTTAGAAACCTTTAATAACACTAGTATTGGAAACACTTTCAGCTGAGATCACACCAGAATTTTGGTGATAATTTCCAGCACTGGAATGACTTTAGGAGACCACTGGGATGCAGCTTGGCAGGTAGAGGGCCAGTTCCATTGTCCTACACCACACAACCTCAGGCAATATCAGGCTTGCACAGAGATCCTAATCAATCGATTTTGTAAATAAAAATCACACATCTGTGTTGCAGCCATCTTAGAATAGACTATTTCAGTTGGAAAGTACCTACAGTGATACCTAGTCCAGCTGCCTGAGCAATTCAGGGTTGGCCAGGCTAAAGCATGTTATAAAGGGCGTTTTCCAAATGCCCTGCAGACACTGACAAGCCTGGGGTATTGGCCATCTCTCTGGGAAGCCTGTTCCAGAGTTTGACTACCCTCTTGGTAAAGAAATGCTTTCTAATATCCAGTCTAAACCTCCTCTGACACAGCTTTGAACCATTTCCATATATCCTGTCAGTGGATACCAGGAAGAAGAGCTCAGCACCTCCCTCTCCCTTTCCCTCCTCAGGAAGCTGTGGAAAGCAGTGAGGTCACCCCTCAGCCTCCTTTGCTCCAAACAAGACAAGCCCAAAGCCCTCAGTTGCTCCTCATGGGACATTCCTTCTGGTCCTCTCACTGGTTTTGTTGCTGTCCTCTGGATGCACTCAAGGACCTTCACATCCTTCTTAAATTGTGGGGCCCAGAACTGCCCAAGTGTTTAAGGTGAGGCTGCACCAACGCTGAATTCAGCGGACAATCGGCTTTCTTGACCAGCTGATGATGCTGTTTGAGGCACCCCAGGGTGCAGTTTGCCCTCCTGGCTGCCAGGGCACACCCTGCTGGCTCAGACTGAGCTGCTGCCAGCAGCAGCCCCAGGTGACCAGTGGCCAGCCAGGTGTGGCCCAAATCAGTCCAGCCCTCTGAGCTCTGCCCTTCAGCCAGTTCTCCACCCAGCACACCCTGAACCTGCTCATCCCACAGCTGGACAGATTTTCCAGAAAAATGCTGTGAGGGGCAGTATCAAAAGCCTCCCTAGAATCCAGAAAAATTGCATCCACCATTTTCCCTCCATCCACTGGGCAGGTGACCTTATCATAGGGTGGTGTCAAATGGGTTAAGCTAGACTTTCCTTTGTGAACCCATGTTAGCTGTGCCTGATGAGTGCATTATTCTTCAAATGCCTTTCACTAGTACCCAGCAGACTCTGGTATTCCCTAGTAGTTGCAGGTGCTGAGGTTTGACAAACAAGTCTGCAATTCACTGGGTCTTCCCTCACATTGTTCTTTGTAAGAGGACGTGGAATAACACTGGCCTGCTTCAGTCAGCAGGGACCTCCCCAGACTCCCAAGACCTTTGGTACCTGATCAAGAGAGGTCCTGCCACAGCTCCACCAGCTCCTCAGTACTCTGGGGTGAATTCCATCAGGCCCCAAGGACCTGAGAACATCATTCAGTTGATAGAGCTGATCCCTTACAGTTTCACTGTCCACAAATGAAAAGTCACAGTTCCTACACTCATGGTCCTCTGGCTCAGGGAGCAAGGCTTATGTTAACTTTCCAAATGTGTGTATCTGTAATTGCAGTGAAATATTCTAACCATATTCTTGCTAGGAAGCAGAATCTTGATACATACATGCATGTATCTATATATATTTTTTAAAGTATCTTGAGAGCCCCTCTCTGTGGAATATTTTACACATGAAAATCAGGATCATACAAAGACTTTTGTGGTTTTATAGAATACTCCCCCACCATCTGCTTGATAGAATTGAATTGCAGCATCTTATCTTGTAATTTAGAGAGTGAAAAATCATTAGGTACAACTAGACCAGTCTCTTATCTTAGGAAAAGTTTAAAAATTCATTTTTTCCCACATAGATAGGATCACTCCTGTGAGTAATAAGCTAGAAAGATGGGCTAGAGGCTATACTTCATCTGCACTAATCTCAGTGGCTAATACAAAAGATGATGGATAGTAAGGAAAATATCTGCTTTGAGTTGTTTTTAAAATTGAACTGGATAAACAACCCTTCATCTATTTCCAGTCATTACACTTTTCTAAGAAAGAAATTTTAGGATTTTGTCCTGGCTACAGCCTTGGACGCTGGGCTGAGCACCATTTAATAAAAACTGGGTAAATGAGCAAATGTGGTATCATTAATGCAAGAAGAAGAGCTAAGGGCTGCTGCAGACTTGAAATATGGAATCTGTTTTCAGTTAAAGATTTGTTTTCCTGTTTGTTTGAATTAGTAGTAAAATATGGACAACTTTGAAAACTGTTTTTTAACAGTATTTTCTTTCTTGTACATGTTAAAGTCTGTCCAAAATACTAGGATCCAAGTGTCATTTTAATCAACTGTATTTCCTTGGTTGTTGTAAGTCATATTTGTTTTGACCTTAGTTTAGTTGACATGTGATTCTTGAAGTCACCTTTTTTTAAAAATTATTTTATTTTATTTTATTTTTGCTTTGGTGTTTTGCAATGCCTGGTAGCTGTTATATCTAATTTTCCATGGGGAAGATTAATGAATAAGTTGAGGAGAGAGGGGTCTTAAGGAAAATAGTATTTGCTCAGAACCAATGCTAGAAAAGTTTTGGTGTTTTTTTGTTTGTTTGTTTGGTTTTTTTTTTATTACCAATGTGCCAGTACTTGTTCCATAATTGAGAAAATCAGTGGATGCTTAACTGACCAATTTGAGTTCATCCTTTTAGATTAGCATGGATGCCATTTATTTGGTTTCCATACAGTTTTTTTTCCTTGGACAGTCAAGCAATCCAATAAATAGCAAAGAAATGCCTGTTGAGATATGAGTGGCCCTGCCCTTTGAGCATTTTTTGATACACATGTGGGTAACCTTTCTCCACAGATCCATTTGCTCAGGAGAGCTATCAAGATAACCTTTTCTTCCACAGATCTGTCTGCTCAGGACTATCAGCATAACCTTTTTTTCCTTGCAGAGGGTGAGTTTGATGTCTGTTTAACTCAGGAAGATCTGCTTTTCCCAGTAGTGTTTGCCAGGGAGGCTGGATATCCAGTGCAGCCTTCCAATGCAGCAAGCAGAGCTCAGAGTGAGGGGATGAGCCACAAGAATGGGATTCAGATGATGTGTATGGAAATTCTGATTCTCCTATGTGGCCTTAAGCAAATTGTTTCTTCTTTTGCACCTTAATTTCCTCTGAGCCACAGGCAGATTGTTTCTTGTTCAGAGGCACTTAGCACCACAGGTCCAGCTTTACTCATGCTTTCATCCTTTATGCAAAGCCTCTCCATGGGCCTTGGGAAGCTCATGTAACTCCTTGGGTGAGCTAACCTGCAGCTCCTGAGCTGTTTCTGTCAAGCCAGGGCAGCTCTATCTGGTTAAGCACTGTGTGTCTGCAGAGATCAGGTTTAATCCAAACCCCTATGGGTCTCTTTTCACTAATTCCAGTGAGCTTTGGAGGAGGAATTTAATGCTTTATGGGATGTTTTTAGCGTGGGAAGCATACACTCATTCCTGGTGTTTCAGTGCACTTTTAAGCTCCTGACTAATTCCTATTTACAGGTTTTGCATTCTAATGATTTATGAATTTGTAAAATGAAAGCAGAATTATTTAGGTTTCCTGGGGAATGCGGTTCTAGGCACACCTGGTCTAATTAGAGGTTTAATTTCTCTCCTGAGTGAAAGTCTAAATCCTTTTAACTTTCCAGAGAGACAGAGAATAAAAATGGTTGTGAAGTATTGAGCAGAGCCAATTACAGAAAGAAAAGGGTATTGTTGGATGGCCATAAAACCTGCAAAGCACAGCAACAGACACAGAGTAAGATGGCTTACAAGTTTTCTGTCAATCTCCACAGCAGGCTTGTTAGTGCAAGAGAAGTAATTTTGAGGCATGCATCTTTGTAGATGTGGGTGTAGATTAATTCCTTGTGCATGTGAATGGTTTTCTTTTTGTTCTGCAGGGCTGTCCCAGTTTCATCTCTCTCTGTGTGTTCCTTCTGAAACTTCTGACTGTGGTTACTCTGTTAGTGGTCCCACAGAGTTTAGGAACATCCCTTGCAGCTCAAGGCTCATTGCATGGAAAGATGGTAGGAACAAGACCAAGTGCAAGTTAGAATTTATATGCCTGACATTTGATTTAGGATAAATTCAGGTCCTTGATTCGTAAATTATGACCCAAAGAGTTTTGTTTAGTGTTTAGACCCTAGAAGTTTCTAATTTATACAAGGGCATCTTTGGTTGACTGAAGTTCCCTGAGTGTCTTCATTCTGCACATGTTAGGGTTTATCATTTTCTTGGCAAGTGAAGCAAATCAAGTATTAAATGATGTCTGAACTCTGCAGGCACAGGAATGAAAGTCCTCTTCTGCCTCTGGCTTGTGGGCTGCTTGATTCTGCAAGTGCTCATGGAATTGGTCTATGGTAGGAGATACCCTACAAAACAGAGTTTTGCGTGACCGATTTCTTTTTAATTACACTTAGAGAAGGGGTAATTTTGCTGCTTAATGGGGTATGTAAGCTTTAAAATTCTGTCTGGAGTGTCTGTGTTTGTGGTTTAGTGGTTAAGATGTGTAGCTGGGAGGAGGCAGGCTTCAGTTCCGGTCTTTATTTTCTGGTTGTGTTTCAGTGAGAGTTGAATCCAAAATATGGACTTGGTTTGTCTAAAAAATCAGCTTGAAAGAAAGAACCTGCTCAGCTGTAGGAATAAAAATGGGAGTAAATAATGATTAAAATGCAGGTGGAAAACAGCAATTGAAAAGCAGTTCTACTAAGTTCTGTGTTCAGGAGCAGAGAACTGTAAGAAATATTGTAGTCAATATCTAATGTATATTTGAATTAGGCCCTCAGCCAATGGCACTTACTAGTTTTCTGAATCTTTCTCTTACTATATCAAAGTTGAACTAAAAATGCTATCAACAGAACAGTATTCAATCAGAGAAACATAAAAATGTGTGAAGGGAGGCTAATTCATTAAGTCTGTACTAAATAAAAGTATTTTCACAGCTCAAGGAAGTGGACAATCATCAGCTCATTATCCATATTTGGATAAAATTTTTCCTGGCAAATATATACCTAAAATGGAGAGAAAAGCACAGAAATATCTGCAGCTCTTGCTGTGCTGTCTTCTTCAGAGTACTTGGCTTCTGTGGGCAGTGTGCATTTTCTCAGGTGATAATTACAGATCTCTTTAGTACATCTTTGTTAAAAAGGCAGATAGGCAATGATTTTTTTTTTGGCACAGTTTATTTTGCTCTTGATTTGTATTGATTTATTTCTTAAGAATACTTGTGCTTTCACTGTAAGTGCTCAAATTATGAGAGGGGGGAGGATGGCGAATTAGGAGCCTCATAGAAGGACCTGTATGCACACACAAGTGACCCTATATATGGATTTTCTGCTGAGTGTTTACAAAAAGCTCATTAGTTATTCATGACATTTTGGTGTGAGACTTCCTCAAATGGATGAAGAATTAGACCTTGTCTCCTGAAATACACAGAAAAGTGCTAAATGTGACAGTAATTGCCTTGTCAAATAGTCGAGAAGAACAAGACATCAGGTGAACAGCTTTTCATTGTTTTATCTATATCATTGTACTATTGTGTACACTAAATGACTTTCTGTCTTGAGTAATTTTTATTTTGATGGTTTGGACTTGCAACTAATTTGTTTGGGTTTTTTTTGAGAATCTGACCTTTCTAATTCTGACTCCTTCCAGCATATTTTGAACCATGTCTTAAGAAAAAAAGTAAAACCTTGCTGTTTTATTTCACTTCACTTAAATTTTTTTTTCTCCTGATTTTTATTATTACTGTTTTTATTGAAGGAGAATGCAGTGGTGCCAACAACTCAGGGTTTGGCATTGGGCAATGCCTGGGGTGGCAAGTTGGTGATTCCTTCTGTTTTCTCCCTGTGAAGCTATTCAGATCTGCTGTTTGCACAGGCACAGAAGAGTTTTAGATTGACAGTAAACTTTTTGAGTGGCCTGTCTTGAGCCTCTTTAAGTCCATTGATCTTTCCCATTGACCACCGCCTGAGCCAGACACAGGAAGACCTGAGGGTAAAAATAATTGTGAGAATCTACCTTTTAAAATATCATGTGATGCTGGTACACAGCCAGTAAACTCAAATATTGCCTCTGAGACTGCCTGCTGCAGACACTGCCAGATATTTCAAAGCTCTCCATGTTGAATGGATTTGGGTGTGCTTTTATCCTTAAAGGTTTTTCTGGGTTGTGTTTCTTCGCTTGTTTTTTTTTTTTTTATTGTTGGCCACTGCTCTCCACTATTTAAATGTCTTGGGTATCTGTGTTATTCCTATTGTGGGAAAACTGCTCCCTATGAATTTTCAAATCTGAATATGGAATAAGCATTGGTGCAAGTTTGCTCTTTTCCAGCAGTTAGCCTCACTGTTGACTTCCAGGCAGTTTCTTACTATTTTCCCCCTCTTTATAGGTCACCATTAAATTAGAGCCTTAAGTAGGGTAAACAAAATCTGGTTTGGTCAGTGGGTTAGGAGGCAACATTTGGTTTGTGTCTATTTACCCTGAAGACATATATATACATACACACACACATATGTATGTATGCAGTGAATATATATGGAGACAAAGTTTTTGCAGGGTCTGTTGCAATAGGAGAAGAGGTAACAGTTTTAGACTAAAAGAAGGTTGATTTAAAGAAATTTTTTATTATAAGTAGGGTGGTGAAACACTGGAACAGATTTCTCAGAGAGGTGGTAAATGCCTCATCCATGCCTGGAAACATTCAAGGTCACGTTACACGGGGTTCTGAGCAATCTGAACTAGTTGAAGATACTCTTGCTCATTGCAGGGGCGTTGCACCTAATGGCCTTTAATGGTCTTTCCAATCCAAACTATTCTATTATTTTATTATATAAATAGAAAAGGTGGCTCTAGAACATTGTTACAAATCAGTTTGATTGACTTTTTCCGGCCAGGACGGAGTGTCTGATATGAGATTCCCTGGTGATTGAGGATAAGGCCAGGCGATTTAAGCACAGCCGGGTGGGATGGCTCGTGTGTAACATGTGGAGACGATCACTAGATGGCAACGTGACACAGCCGAAGGGCTCTCGTCTGCCTGGAGCAGGCTTTTTATTTATTTCTTGTAATCACTGGATGAAATGGTCTTTTTCGTTCAGATTATATAGCCAAGGTAGAGGGTCTCATGAGCCTGTAGGATGAAGAAATAAGTTATAATTGCAGATTACACAGCCATCTCAGAAAATAAATAACTACTTTTAGAGCTCTTGTTAATCCATCTCTATACTTACTGTTCTGTAGTGACTTGAATTCCAGATAAAGATCTTTAAAGAATAAAAGCCCAAACTGAAGGATTTGACCTTTTGTACTGCTGCAGTTTTGTCCGTTCTGTGGTTGATAGGTGGTTTTTCACGTGACTGTTTTAGAGCCAAGTGTGGTCTAGGTTCTGTACAGGTAAAAAAAAAAAACCAAAAACATGAGCAGCATGCACCTCAGGCTGATACTCTAACTCTGACCTGATAATGTGATACAGTGCGTGTGCCAGAATGAGTAAACATCTCACAGCGCAGGGCTTGTGCTGAGAGCAGGCAAGGCAAAGGGTTTCCTGAAAGCTGAGATGCAGAGGTGAGGGGCCAGGTATGCACTGGCATCTCTTTGTGGTGAAGTTCTGGGTCCTTTTGGTCAGAGGTACTGGTGCTCATCACAGGCGGTGCAAAAAGGGACAAAAGTCTGTCCCTAAAATTTCTTCAGCTGCTATCAAAGGAGATTCCAGAGATGCAGATATAGAATATCTTTGGAGGGCACAGATAAACTATTAGAGAGATGGAGTTCAGAAATCCTTAGTCAAGTCAGGAAATACTATTTCTTAATTAAAACAGATCAAAAATGTATTCATCACTTGTGGATTAAGGAAATATATTTCTTCAAATACAATATGAACATTGAAGGTTAATCAGAATAACAAACTTTGCTTTATAGCAGAAGAGAACTTTCTGCTGATACAGTAGCAGATGAATATTCTAAAAGAGCTTTCTTGAGGACAGAGACTCCAGAGTCACCATTTCATGCAAGTATTTCTTTTGCCTATTGGAAATTGCAGTCTGGGGAAAGACTACATGCTGTTTGGGGAGGACAATACAAGGGAAGAAGGGGAGGAAAAAGTTAAAGAACCATGGTAGCAAAAGAGCAAGTGGATGTACATTAGCTATCTGATCTAGATGGAAAATACGCTTTGCCATCAGAGCAGGGATGTCTAATGTGGGTAAGATAAACCCAGCTGATGCTTTTCTTGAATGAATTATGTGCCTTCGTTGACTGTGGGAGGACTCATCTTCTCAGCTCTCTTCATTCCTTGAGCACACACACAACTGAGAAGTTTGATGCCCCAGTGAATAATCATGCAAGAGTGGACTATACTGTGCCTCTATACTGTGCCTCTAAGCCCTGCCTGTTTTCAGAGCTACTCTGGCAATATTTACTTGTATCAGTTGTCCGAGTCTTGATATAGGGATTTCAGAAGCTGAAATGCTCCTCTGCTGGTATTGGAATGGACTTAATTTGTCCTCTTATCTCTGCTGAGCTGAAGATCTTTTGTTAGCAGTAGAAGCCTCCTTTTTTTTTTTTTTTTTTTTTTTTTTTTTTCCTGGCATTAAGATGAAAAAGGGAAGCTTTTAAATCTTCATTAACTTTTTTTCTGTCTCCTTGGTGCTCCCATGGTCTAGGGCAGATACAAACTGATCTGAAATGTATGGGAGGGAATATGGAACACCAAGATATACCTCCCTCAGGTCTTCAGGTGTGTGTTGCTGTGTGTTTTCTCACATGTACACCTGCAATGATAATGTCTGGTCCTGTCCACTTCACAGTCTGTATCCACAAGGTGATAATCACAGGATTGGAAGGGGTCTGTCAAATGGCTGCTGTGATGTTACCTTTCCAATGCTCTGATCCTGAACACAACATAAAGGAGAGATTCCAAGGTGAACACCCAGCCATCTGTCCCTCCTTGTCCCATCGGGATGGAGGGTGGAAGGACAAGGGGACCCATGCTAATATATTCACATATTTTTAATATAACTAACATAGGCACTGGAAATTCCAGACATGTTGCAGCATGAACGGTGTTGCTTTCTTCCTTCCTTTCGCAGGACTGTGTGCAAAGCACGCAGTTTTCAAAGACATCCACAAGGAGGAGCCCGGAGCTTGCCAAGGACAGACCTATTCCTGTCCCGTTTTTTTTATTGCCGCATCCACTGAGGGTAGCCTTGTCTTGAAGCATAATTAGTTCTGAGGCAGAATTTTATCAGCCTAGTCTTTGGGGAGTGGTAGCATGTAAACACTTATTAAAATGTTATTTTGGGGTCGTAATTCTGTCATAAGCCAAACTTGACAGATGCAGATAGAAGAAGGGGTTATCTCTCCACAGGGACCATTTGTTTCCTTCTGATGATTTACATCAAATGGTGCATTTCCCTTCAGTCTGTGGGATCATTCAAAGATAGAGAACATTTTCATATTTAGAGCAAGAAAGCACATGGCCTTTTACACTGGGAAGGATGGGGACAGTATAGATTCTTACAAGCAAGATTTTCCTTCTAGTAGCTTCAGAAACAAGAGTAATGGGCATTAATTGACAGGGACATCAGATCTGGTTTTCTCTCTTTCTCCCTTCCTTCCTGAAAGCTGCCACTCAGCTTCTTTTAAGTTAAGGTGTTAGGAGGGACAAAAGAAACGTGTTTTCAGCTCTGCAGTCTTCCATAGGCTTGCTGTCTGACTGGATGGATTTTTCATCTCTGTATCTTTGTTTTCTTTTGGGAGAATCACAGAATGGTTTGGCTTGGAAGGGACCTTAAAGATTGTTTAATTCCAACCTTCCTGCCATGGGAAGCAACACCTTCCACTAGACCAGGTTGCTTAAAACCCCATCCAATGTGGCCATGAACACTTCCAGGGATTGGGACCACTCCTCTGGGCATCCTGTTCCAGTCCCTCACCACACTCACAGTAAAGATTTTTTCCCTAATACCTAATCTAAATCTGCCCTCTTTCACTTTAAAGCAATTCCCCCTTGTTCTATCACTACATGCCCTTTTAAAATTTCCATCACCTGTTTTCTTGTGTGTCCCTTCAGGTACTGGAAGATGCTTTAAGGTCTTCCCAGAACCTTCTCCAAGGTGAACAGCCCCAACTCTCTCAGCTTGTCTTCAGGAGAGTTGTTTCATCCCTCTGATCATCTTCATGGCCTTTGGACTCACTCCAGCAGGTCCAGTCCTCCTTGTGTTGGGGGCCCCAGAACTGGATGTATCACTCCATGTGGAGCACACCAGAGTGGAGTAGAAGGGCAGAATCACTCCCCTGGAGCTGCTGGCCACACTGGTTTGGCTGCAGTCCAGGATTCCATTGGCTTTCTGGCCTGCAATGGCTCATGTCACGCTTCTTGTCCAGAGTCCTTCTCCTCAAACCCATTCACCACCCAGCCTGTATTTGTGCTTGGATTGCCTTGACCCAAGTGCAGGACCTTGCACTTACTCTTGTTGAACTTCATGAGGTTTTCACAGGTCCACTGCTCAAGCCTGTCAAGGTCTCTCTAGAAGGAGCACAGTTCTCCTTGCGTTCTGTTGATGATTCCCTTCTCTGGTAAGGTCTCAGATACTGTCTCACATGAGAGGCTGTGGTTACTTAAGGGCGGTCTAAGAGAATTTTCCAGCATGCCTTAACCTTTTTTCAATTTTCTAGCTGGGGAGTGATTATGTTTAGTTTATAGCCACAAAACTACTAGTGAAGGCAGATCAGTGATGGCTTTGGGGCTCTCTGCTGCTGCTGCTGGGTGCAGCCTCATTCCTAGTGAGTGGAATATTCTGGCACTCTGACCTGTTACCTGGTGCCATGTGTGCTTCCTTGGTCAGTAATGCATGGGAAGGTGGCAGGATTACAGACATCTAACTTCATGCCTTCTCCTATCCAGTTCATCTATTCTTGTGGCACAGTTAGCAAAATTTCCCCAGACTTCAACAGGACTAGGAACAAGCATTTAGAGCATGTTAATTTTTTTTTTTTATAATGAATTGCCTTTGAAACGTGAGTAGGAATTTAAGTGCAACCTTCTAAAATCACCTACCAATACCTTTGCTAGCTGAATGCACAAATACACTTCAAAAGCAGGATACCAACATGTTCTTAAATTCTTACTTTTATCTTGCTGTTGCACATTGCTGAATCAAATGCCCCAAGGTAGTTGACTTCATTTACAAACCTAATTTTCATCTCACCTCACAGAATTTTTATTCTGGGGCAGCTCTAGTACCACATTTGTATCTTGCCTATGTAGTTTTTCCACCAGCGTGCCTTCCCTGCTAACAGTGGTACTTCTCCTAGTTGAGAGGGACAGCTGAACTAGCTCCAGGAAATCATAACATTCAGAAGACGTGCCAATACCTGTTGTCATTTCTGGGCACAGGTATCTGCCTCTGAGGAAAGTTCTCTGCAGCTGATGCAACTGTTTTCTCTTAACTGAGTGCACACAGCACCTAACACTTTCATTTGTACTCACTGAAAACTGTTCTGCTCCCGTGCTCATTAGCAGTGAAATTGATCATCCTCTGATGGTCCCAGCATGGTCTGGGGCTTCAGTGATTGATTAAATGCAGAGGCAAATTTGAGGCATTAAATTAGTTGCAGAAGTAGTTTCTTGCAAGTGGAAGGTGGAAAGTGGCACTGATTGATATTGCAATGTGAGCCACATGGGTCTTTGTTCTTTAGCTCTATGGAGGCTTAAATATATTGTGACATTTTGTTTCCACCATGGCTCTGTGATGAAGAGGGATTAGGTTGTGGTCATGGAAAAGAGCAGTGTGAGGCTATGTGCCGAGGGATTTGTGTTGTGGCTTGGCTGTTTCAGCTGGACTCCCTGCTCATGCCAGGCCAAGCATCTTTGCCTCTGCTCTGTATCCACAGAATTAAGCTAATGTGCCTCTGCAGCTGCCTGGGGACATCAGGAGGCTCGATGTTAAAAGCTGATAATGACCACCAGCAAGTGAGCCTCTGGAGGGGGATTATTCTAAACAGATTTTTCAGTTTAGTAGGAAAAAACCACATCCCTTTCTGTTCTTCAAGAGAGATAGGACTTGGGAGCTGGTGGTTCAGGGTTATGGACACTTTTGAGTGTCTAAGAAATGCAGGGCTGGGTTGGAAGGCTCTCTGCCTTTGCACACCCAGAAGAGAACAGTGCTTGGAAGCCCAAGAGCAGAGTGCAGGAACATCTATACAACTTTGAGAGGAAGGAAGAAGGAGACTTATTTTTGCATCAAAAGTTTACAGAAATGGCTGGTCTCTGAATGAGGAAGTAGCCTACTTTGTGTTTCTCAAATTTAGGGAAAAGGACATTCCTGTTTCCTCTTAGCATAGCCTTGCTAAAGGTTACAAAATTTAATTCTCTCTCAAGTTGATCAAAACCTGCTGAAACAGGTCTCCACTTGCAACCTTTCCTGTCACAAAAGCCATGCTGGTATTTGTTAAGTGCATCTTGGATCCTCGTTCTGACAGTGCTGTATAAAACCAGACACTGTTCCTGTGCAGAAACTGAGGGAATGGTTGACATCAATAATTGAAGCATTTAAAATGAACCACTAAGATTAAACACTGAATTAGCAATTCAGAGATCCCTGTTTAGTAATTAAATGAAACAGAAAAGAAATTACTCAGAGACTACTCTAGCTCTTTTAAGGGTGAATAGAGAATTTCTGTTGTGGAGGTTTTTGCTGGGGCACTGTGACCTTGTGAGAGCGAGGATCCCCCCTGTCTGCTTCTGTGGTGTGCAGCAGCTGAGCAGGGATGATGGCATAGTATTTGTGTACTCTTTAATACCTGAATACCTAATGTGGCAATGAATTTAGCTTCCTTCTTCACTGCCCCTTCCCCTGGTCTCTCACCAGTGCTGAGATTACTTTCAAGGCTTGATTCTGCTTTGCCGTAGTGTGTGTAACACCTGCCAGCCATGAGCAGAGAGAGCGGGACCAGCTCCTCTGGATCTGAGACTTTTTGAGCAATTTCAAGTGCTTGTGCTCTTTGCAAGTACAATTCATTTTGTTTCCCTCTGGAAAAACTCAACAGGCTAAGATAGCACCTTGTAGCGTTCTTGTCATGTTTCCTTAGCGACGTCCCTGCTATCTTGTCCACACAAATAACAAAGCCAGATCTGCAGTTTTGTCTTGAGAGGTAATAAAAATGAACTCCAGCTGCTTTTGTTCTGCTGTATATAAATTGTTAGCCCTACTGTATGCTCCAAACCCAGAATTTGTTTTCTGTTTTCTGGCTATTGGTGGTGCTGATGTACGGGGGAAATGCTGTTGTCTGCATTTTGCAAGCAATGTTGACAGTGTGGAGCAGAAACTAATACAAATATGGCTATTAAAGTGTACAATAAATTAGGCAATGCTGACATGGATGTGATAAGATACAAATAGGTAACATCGAGTTGTTGTGCTTACTAGGGCAGTTTCTCTAGAGGCATAATCAAGCAGTGATTCTTATGTTTTTTCACTTGTCTTCCCTCCCTCCTGCATATTTCTATGTCTTTTCTCCAACTTAATTTTTTTGCATGCATCTTCCTGCCCTGTCAGTCTTGAAATCTAAAGACCGGCTTTTTGAGGGGGGATTATTTTGTTAGAGAGAAGGACTGACAGTAGAAATTGGACATAACTTATTGTTTACTGAGGCAAATGGTGCGGACCCAAAGGAACCTTACTGAATTACCCAGGCCAAGGACACACTGCTCCAAGTCCCAGCTCCAGTTTTTGAGGGTACAGGCTACTTCTTCCTTGGGGGGCATTTGACATGAAGCATATTAGTGGAATGTGAGATTTTGGCAGCTGAAGGACACTTGGGAGAGGTTTGTTTGTGTTTATTTCAAAGGAATTTTTGAAGATGTACTTTTTTTCCATTTGGGAAGGGAGATGGGACAGGGGGCTAGGGTCAGGCTGTCCTACAGCCAGCTCACCCCTGCCAACCTGCAGCTGCCATGTGCTTGGAAGGAAGTGCTGTAACCCTTGGTGCTATGAGATATAAGTGGTTTTGTATTTCAGTTTGATTACCCTGTCCTGAGTTCATAAGGCCCCTATCGTTTATTGCTGGGTGTGAGCATTAGGGTTTTAGTGTAGTGAAGGTCACCCATCTGTGACTTTGGCTTTGCTATCTTATTGTAAGAGACACCCCACTTCCCCAGCTTGCTTTTAAATTAAAAAAGAAAGCTTACAATTTGGAGCCTGAGATTTTTTTTTTTAATGAAGTCATGTCTTTCCTCTAAGGAAACACCTGGAAAATTAACGTTTTATAGTGTGCCAAATTAGTTCCTTTGAAACTGCAAGGTGAAAAAGGTTGTTAAGTCAGACACTCACAGAGGATTCCTTCAGCTCAGTGAAATACCTGCATAGCCAGCAACAACCTATTCCCTCTACAAGTAGCTCTGAAGGCAAGATCAACATTTTGCTTGTATTGATCACTTCTCCCCACTCACAAGACTTATTCGGGACTGATTTTAGAACCCTAAATACCAGCAGTAAGAGAAAACTTTGGAATATTTGAATGAGCTACTAGTGAAAGAAAGATTCAGATTCAGCACTGCATGTAAAGGCTCTGAGGCTAAATTTAGCCTTGATGTTACTACTCTGGAATTTTGTTCCCAGTTAGGATGATCCAGTGTATATCTGTATTATCTGTGTATGTTTTTTTTTTTTATTTGCATGTAGTCTTATCTAAATAGACGATACACATTCACTAAATGTTTACACCAGCTCAGCTGTAAGGATGGTTTGGGATCAGAAAATAATTTAAAACCCTGGATCTTTCATGTTGGTAAAATCCATCCAGGAGGTCAGCAGTTCATATGTTTGTTATGCATGGCTCTTACCCAGGAATCACAAGCAGAAAATAAATAAAAAAGAGGTAACTTTTTTGGCTGTCTTGTGTCAAGCTCCCTGAACATCCTCTTGACTAATTACAGTTGATATATAGGAAAAACACATGCTACGTTTAAGAGTTTTTTTTATTCTATGGAGTGAGATAGGAGAGAAGCTAGAGCAAGATGCCAGAATGTTTTCTGCTGAGATACCATCACCTCAGTCACTCTTTGTCTGATTAATGATTTAAATATGTAAAAAAAATAGAACATTATTGAAAAGAACTGCAGTTTGTATTAAACAGATCAGTAGGCAAGGCTGCCTAGGACCAAAGTTCCTTAAATGACTTTGCATGAGGATTTGCCACACTCTGGTCTTCAAGTGATATTATAATTTCACATATTTTAGAAGACAAGATGCTGTGCTGATTAAGTTCTTTCTGCTTCATTTTTTACCTGTTAAGAAAAGCCTTGCATGCTGAGTAAGAAAATAGATTGTTCAATAAACATGCCGTCTTTCAGTGCCCTTATTCTCCAGCAAGGATTGGAGCTACTAAATGCTTGTCAGTGATGGGGCCCATCAGCTTCTATGTTGCCTGATTTGGGAGATTTATATTCAGTAATTTGAAATCCCACAGTGATGAAGCTTAATATCCAGGTTGTCAGGCTAAATGCATGACCTTTTTAAAATATAAAATGTTTCCTATCTGTTAAGCTGGTTCTGGAGTTACACAGGAGGACTGCTAATTTTTTAAACCTTTATTTATTGAAATGCTGACCCTGGGCCTGGAATCAACTTAATGCTTAAAATGTAACATGTAGAAAGGGTTGTTTTTGCTCCTGAAGGTACCATGCCAGGTGGTTTGGCCAGGTAAGGCTCCTAGTCTGCTAATAATGCTGTTGAATGAAGTGACCTGGCTTTCCACATGTGTGTCACAGGCATGAGCAAGAGCTGGTTGGGTGTCTCTAGCAGCAGAAGCCTGGTGTGGTGGTGGGGGGCACAGAGCTGTGGGTTGGCTGCAAGCAGAGCCCAGACCCTGCTGGGGTGCCTGGGGTTACCTTGCTGTGCAGCAGCAATTCCAACATCACGTTCCCATCCCTGGCTGTGGGCACTGCAAGGGAAAAAGCAGCCTTCCTGGGGAGATGTTGGAACAGATGCCTGGTTTAACGCAGGAACTTAACCATGCATTCTAAACGTCAGCCAAGGAAAGGTAAAGTGTTGCTGGGGAAGAGTGATTTTTAGGACCTCTTCCTCCAAATTCAGCCTGGTACTAGTGAAACATTTGTATGTGCTGTTCACAAGAGTGGTGCTTGGTTTTTGGAATTGGCCCTGGTTCTCCCACAAGTGCTGGAGAAACACCATGGGGGTTGTCACTGTTTAGGTATTAACTGGGTTTTCTGAGAGTCTTGGGGCTGTGGTATCACTGTAACGAGGGATGATTCTTAGGGAGCAAACAGCACCTAAATTCACAGGGACTTCCCTGAATGGTTTTGGTGCCTTAAGTTTTAGCTTTCTTATTTTCCAGATTCTGTACTGCATTAGTATATAACTCTGAACTCCGTATAAAGTGTTAGCAAGTTCTCTTCACAGTTTAGCTAGACTAAGCAATCCTTTTCCAGCCTGAGAACCAAGGACACCATTGCAGCTTCAGGCCCAAAAAGTGTAAATAACAATGAATTGAGGAGAGCAATCTGGGAGGATGGGACTTGATAAACTGAAGTTGTAATTGGACAATTAACCCCACTGTGTAAATGGGCCAAAACTTAGAAAAGTGTGAAAACTTGTGACCAGGAGTAGAGCTGGTAGAGCTTGGGTACAGCCACAGCTGGGTTCTTGTACTGCCGAAGGTGTATCCTTTGAAGACCTTTTTAATAAATGCCTACTTTACTTCCTTTAACACTGTCTAGTCTCTGTTCTAGGTAGCCTCTTTAAGAATCAGTTTGTTGTTACTTTTGGTCGCAGACACTCAACAGCCCTGAATTTTGAACCTGGCCTTCCCATGGTATACAGTGCACCTGTAGGTGTTAAACTGCAGAGGAACATGTGCATAAATCATTCCTTTCTTTCATTAAAGGCAGTCTAGTAATTTAAAATTGCTATGGGGAGAAAAAGTTCTAAAGTCATATTATAGAATTTCAGGGGATTCTTATTTTCATCATAGGGGCTGGGGAAAGCCCTGTAACATTTGCAATGTGACATAAATGTCAGCTTTCCTCTGAAGAAGAGTCCTGCAGGTTGATTGTTTTCCATTTTTGAAATCATGACAGAAATAAGCCTGAGGAAAAGAATACTGTGTTTTGTCCCTATCTTATACTGTCTCAGAGACACCCACAGAGAAATTGGTAGAAAATGTCTCTTGATCATGAAAGATGGATGGGCCCATGGCTAGAGCTTAGCTATGAAATTCCAAGTTTAGTATGAATTTTTGCCTCTGGGTTTGAGCTGTTTACAACAGGTTTTAGCTTGAATTTCAAAACTGTGGCTGTAGGGAAATACTGCATTTTTTGCTCCTGAAGGTGCATAAGGAGGCGTGTGAAGTAGATGTGCTCTTTTCATTGCTTAAGCAAGTCAATGGAAAAATCCAGTTGCTGTGGATATCCAAACATCAGGACTTTTAGTACAGTCTGAAGGCCAACAGATTTTCAGGGGAATCTATATTCTGTGGTATTTTATCTTCAGCAGATTAGAAGCAAGCCCCAAGCCTTGCTACTCTATTCTGTGTATTTTAGTGCAAACTGGAGAAGCGAATCTGTTTGATCTCAATACCTCCCTCTCAGCTCTGCTAATTGAGTAGTTTGTATGCATCCTCTAAAGGTGAAAATACTCACTTGGTAGAGGGAGTTTTTTTTTGTGTTTCTAGATATTTTCATTTTTTAAAAATGTGCTTATATTGCTTTATTGCCATAGAAAATACCTCCAGCACTTGCAATCTGTGCAAAGTGCTTTCCTATCTCACCAATAACCTGAGCGTTTTAATTTTTAAGGTTAAATCTTGTTCCTAACTCCAAATTGATTACTCCCTAGTGTTTGACAGCATTCTACCCTCTGGTTTTTGAATGTTAGTTTAGAAGTGGCAGAAGCGTGGTGAATGATAATGCTAGTTTAAAATAAAGTGGCAGAAGAACAAGTCATAACAGAAGTAAGTCTTCTGTGCAATCTGCAAGGAGACTGGTACTCTGATCAGGCTGAAAATTGTGTGAGATGTGGCCTTATTACTTTCAGGCTACTTTACTGTGAAATCTGGAGTCTCCATTCCACTCTTGGGGTGCTTCAGCTCCATTTATAAGGAGTAAAGGAGTCAAGAGAAATCTAGTGGTTCATACCATGAAATCCAATTTCTGCTACTGATCAGTATTTTATGATCCAGAGAAAGTTTTAGCTACTTTGAGTGATGACTGCTGTGATGGGGAGGACACTGGTTTTCACGTCCCATTTGGTTAATGGTTAATTAACCCTCTGGGTTTTGATTGGTTTCAGGAAGTAGGGATGTTGAGATTTCAAATATTCCTATGAATTGGTGACTTTGTTAATGCACTGTTTCTGTAAATTAATATTCTATAGGAACATTAGTAAACATAGTAAAGAGAGGACAGGAAAGGGACTGTCTCAATGGAGGCACATTTCATCCAGAAATCTGTGGCATCTGTGAAGTCTAAACTTTATAAGAAGAAGCTAAGTCAGCTCCTTTGTAGTGTACTCCCTATATTTTCTATCTCTGTTTTAACAAATCATGTCTCAGTTGTGTGCTTTAATCCCTACTGTAAGCACTCTGTAAGTTTTCTTGAGTCTTGTCTGAATGACCAAGCAGCACATTCTGTCTCTGTGGGGTATATTTTTAGTGTGGTGTTGAGGGAAAGAAGGTGCAATTAGAACTAACCCATTAACTGTAATAGCTCTTTATGTACTGCACTGACTGCAGACCCCTGTGAGGGTCAAGACATTGCCAATTAGCCTACATCTGTCCAGAAACAAGGTTCTCTTTGATCTCTCTAAGTCTAATCTAATTTTATTTGTAAGTAAAATTGTCAGTGCAGCCTAAAAGAGATAAATGGAAACTCTGCAAAATGGTCCTGAAACTGGTATTGTAATTGTTGGAGGATATGTTTTTGTTTATACTGCATTTTCTGCTGTAAAGTGACTTAAGCCTGGTCAGCCAAGCTGATGTAACTCAAGACCTGTTGGGTACTAACAATTCTTTTGGGTAATAAAAGAAACATGTTCTGAAGCAGTGTATGTGCTTTGACTTTGGGACAGGCATTTTATAGGGTAATATCAGTGTCTTTTATTCATGTCTGTTCTAGTGAGAATGTTGATGGAATCCAATGAAGGCTGTTTTAGACTGAGCTGGAAAAGCTGCCATGGATTCTTGTGGGGAAGATGGTGGGGAAATGCAGCATGCCTTAGTCTTGGTCACTTGGCAGTCAGGTATTTTTTTCCTCTCCTAGAGGAAGTTTTGCATTATCAAGTGATAGGGCATCTTGGGAATATTATTTAAAGATTACCTGCAGAGATAGTTTTCCTCTCCTTGTGTTTTTCTCTGACCATATGGCTGTCTGAAGTTATTGTAGCATGCCTATTAGGGATGTTATGCTTCTTGGATACATGGAGGGTGAACTGCTCAACAGGGCTCAGAAAGCAGTAAAACAAAGCAAATACATCAAAACTTGTCTTCAATAGGGACTTACATAAAAGCAAATTCACTTTTCCTGCAGCTCTCTTGCAATAGACTGTAGATGAAGAACTATCAAGAAACACATGAAGAAATAAGTCAAAAAGAATTTAAAAAAATCTTTACAGAGTAAATGAATGCATGTACAGCTGTATTAACTCATAACCTTTCTGAACTGATTTATGTTGATGAAAACTACTTCTCTATTGGGAAAAAATTTTGAAGCATATTATAGGGAACTGGGTGACACAGTTTGCTTTTATGACATCAAAAGTGCAAGGCATTCCTTATCTCATATTTGCCTTCTGTGAAGCTTATACCATTCCCTGGAAGAATTTGTACAGCATGGTTGAACCAGAGGAGTTGTCAGATGTGTTTATTCCTACAATTCATCCTAAATGCAGATGTACTTGAAAGTACTTCTTTTTGTACCTTGAAAGCAAGAACTACTTTTATACAACACTTTCCAGTGCGTCAGGAAAAAGAATTGGAACTTTATCGCATTGTATCATTGAATACAACAGCTTGGTATTTTTTAGTGGTGTTGTTAAAAATTAGGAGTTTTAGAGACAATCCTACCCCCACTGACTTGAAGCTGAATTTTGTTCCATTTGAGAAGTGATGTTGCACTACTGTAGCTGTGGAAGAACAAGCAGTGGGTTCAAACAGCCTGGAACTACATAAACCAGAAATTATATGCAGATTAGGCAGCCCATGAAACAACCTTACAGTATCTTCTTTATATATTCCAGGCAGGTCTATTTTCCTGGTATGGTAATATCCTAATGAAGCCTTCTCTATAGCTCTGGTCCTTCAAAAGAAAAAGCTAGGAAAGTCTTAAGAGGAGGGAGAGCAACCCTGTTGGGCTGAAACTTGCTGGTGTCCCGTTGCATCGGATCTTCGTGG
The DNA here is from genome assembly GCA_024865655.1 of Emberiza elegans. NCBI lineage: Eukaryota > Metazoa > Chordata > Aves > Passeriformes > Fringillidae > Emberiza > Emberiza elegans. The sequence continues at coordinate 16,087,307 of JALJVW010002597.1, read as the reverse complement.
TGTGTGGTCTTTTTCCTATCAATAAGCCTCTGTGGGTTTTTTTGTTGTTGTTCTGTACAGGAAAAAATAGACTGTAGGGAGTGGTTTCTCTCTGACCTTTGTTCAGAACTATGCATCTGAATTCCTGGGTTTTCCTGCCTAATGCTATTATCATCCCTTCACTGACTGGAATTGTGAGCACAGGCAGACTATATGAAGCAATAGGATAATAGGACAAATCTAGTCCTAGATTAGTTTCACCCACTTTATTCTTTTTCCTTGTCTTTACTAATTTTATCCACTTTGGCTGGTATTATAGTCATGTCTCCCACTCCAAATCCTTCATTTTGGTTAACAGCCTTTTCACTGTTACCATAGAGTCCCATTGCCTTTGTTTCTGTTTACAGTGTGAATAGATGTCCATCACTACATTGTCCATCATGACATGGATCAGTAACACAATAAATTGTCTAGGGAACCAGTCAGCTTCTAAGAAGAAATGTGCTGTGGCTGCTAATGCCTCCAAGGAAAAAGAATTTTATCTGGGGTGCAAACTTTAGTGAAGGACATAGCAGCCAGCACAGTGCATTTGGAAAATATAAAGCCTGTGAGGGGAAAGGAAAACAAGAGTAATGGGAATTTCTGATTTCCTTCTTGTTGAAGGAGGTAAGATGTGATGAAGAAACCAAGTGTTGATGAACTTGCTGATGTCTTGTTCATGGAGCAGGCCTGCAAGGGGGTGGGTGGCTTTGTGCCAAGTGATGTGTAGGACCTGAATCCTACAAACTGTGTCACAAGGACTATAATATTCTTTGTTTCAGTATTCTTGTTAGAGCATGGGAATCCAAAAAATTCAGCACAGCTGTCCCCAATGGGGAGAAGGGTAATTGTGTAAAATTGAGGAAGTATTATTAATAAGTTGACATGAAGACTATTTAAGGACACTGCACCTATTAGAAGAATTTGCAGGAAGTCATGATGATTTCTTTTGCCCAAAACAGAGATTATCAGAAGTAAGTAGAATCTGCCAAGAAGATGAAATTATGTTTGAAGAAGGGGAAAAAAAAAAAAAACCAGTCCTGCCCTTGTAGGTTATTTATTAAGCTCAGAAAAATACTCAAAATTTTTCAGGTTTACTTATCAACTACCAAAAGGGATACAAACTTTTATAGTAACTATCACATGTTTCTTCAAATGCATCAGGAGCAGGAAACCTGCTTGAATATGTGTAGGAGTAATAGGAGATTAAGGTGTAACAGGGATACTCCAACTTCTTAAGGCAAATGAAAGGAAATTTCATTAAGTCTGTAAATTGTTCTCCATGGAATAACCTGGGGAAATTTCCCATGCCACAAACCTTTCCATGGGATACCATTGTGAAACTCTTTCTGAAACTGAAGTGGCTGTAAAAGGTTATAGAAGAAATAGCCAAAATTAACAGTAAAAAATCACCACAACTAGGCTGTGCTCATCCAAAAGCTTCAGAGGAACTGCAGCTTACAGCACTGTGCGACTGCTGGCTTGGAGATGCCTTTGCACCAGGAGGTGATACATATGATAAGGAAGTTTGACAAAAGTATTTGATACAGCATAGAAACTGTAACAAAATGAAGAATTAGAGAATATCTGGATAAGTATTGCATGCTTGGTAAAAGTCAAGTTGTGCATCTGCCTTGCAAATGTTTTGCTGTTCTCTGTAGGAGTCAACAAGCTTGTTGGTAAAAGTGATGTGTGGTATGGTTTCCTTTGTCAGAGACCTTAGTGAAAACCAGCTTCCTTGGCAGAGGATTTTAGGAAAGCTAAGCAGTTATGACATCAGAAGAACAGTTCTGGTGTAGCTAGATAATTTGGCCAAAATTTGGCAAACAAGGTCAGTGGTCAGTCCTTGGACTGAGGAGATCACACAGGAATGTGTGTGCTCTTGGTTCTGCTCGCATATGGCTAGAAGAGAAACTTCTGGAGATACCATGCCATCATAGCAGGGCTGGCAAATGTCAAGTCTGTCTGGAGGACCTCATAAGATCGACTGGCTAAGAAAACGTTAGATAACACTCAGTTTAGGTAATGATAAATTGATCCATGTGGGGAACAATTAATTTGGTTTGCATTAAAGATGAATAGTGAGCTGAGCTCACACTGAGAATTGGGGTATCTGGAGTGAGAACCTGGGGCTTTAGTGGATAAATCTGTGAAAATGTCAATTTACTCACTTGTGGTTAAAAATACAAATCAAATGTTGGTGTTTATAAAGAAAGGCGTACAGAACAAAACATGACATTGTGTGTAAATATCTGGTTTTCATGCCTCTGAATAATGTGTGAAAGTTTGATCTCTGTATTTAAAAATGATGAAATATAGCTGGAGAGGTTTGGAGAAGGACAACAAGGGTGATCAAAGGCACAAGAAGTCTTTTGTAGGAGGCTGTGACCTAACTGGGACTCAGTTGGAAAGAGACAGCTGAGTAGTCTCTGATAAAGAGACACATGAAGGGTTGAATATTCCCTGTGTGTTCCAATTCAATAACTGCTGAGCATCAAATGATGTTAATAGGAAAAAGGCTTTAAAAAAAAGTTGTGTCTTCATGCAGAGGGTATCTGACATGGAACTTTTTGTTAAGGCTGTTGTGAACACTTTACGTTAGTTTTATGGAAATTGGATAAGAGAAAGTGGGTGTTGGAGGCTACTAACTACACAGAAAATACAGCAGCTCATGTCCCTGAGCTAAACCAACAGGAGATTGGAACAAAGTTAAGAATGCCATGCTTATTTGGTCCCTGATCTTCTCTAACTATGGCTCCTGCTGAAAACAAGTTATGCCAGGCAGTGCTGGTGTTCCAGTTGGGTGTAGTACAGCCCCTCTTCTGGGACACAGCGGATCAGGGTCTCTGCTCCGAGCAGCACCATGACCTGCTCACAGGAGCAGGGAGCTGCAGCAGCTCTGGTGACCACTGCACAAAGGGCAAAAGATGAGCAGGTTTTGTAGAGCCCAGACACTTTGCTGGCCTTTCACTCCAGCGCAGGATGGATACCAATTGTTAGCAGTGAGTTTTCCAGTGTTTTGCAAGTGCTTCTCTCAGGTGTTCAGGGTGACACGTAGGCCAACTACTGAAAAAACAGCTTATATGGATTTGACTGGCGTGTTTTTGAGGCTGGTGCTCTCTACTGAGTATATTGCAATCTGGGTGTTGCCCTGCAACTTGCTCTCCAGTCTCCAAACAGAGTAAGAGTGTTCAGTGTGCTGCATAATGATTTTGCAAGGTTTCTTTTTCTTTCTCTGTTGCTGAGGCTTAACTTGTTTTTTGCATTAGCATTTATTTTCACACACAGCCTTCCAGAGCTTCTTTGAATCTCAGCAAAGTCAGGGAGAATCTTTTCCTTGACCTCCCTCAGCTTTGGAGTCAGTCCAGCAGTGTGCTGTGCTGTGCTCTCCTTTCTGTTAACTCCAGGGATGCAGTCTGGGAGCACCAATTTACCACAGCCTGCACCTGAAAGGTTTGATAGCTGAATGTGTTGGAGACACAGGAAGCTGTGCAGTCAGAAAATGTGAATTTATATTTTTCCTGTAAATAATTCAAACTGGTGTGTATTGCCACTTCTGATTTCTGGACATGGATCCAGGAAAAGAACAGAGTGAAATGTATGTTCATCTATTCTTTTCCCCTTGTACAAAAAGAAAAACAAATACAGAGCTTGTGCCTATTGGAAATTAAATAGCAGCATGTTCCTTTCAACCACTTTCTATTAAAGTGAGATGCAGATGTTTATGTGGAATGCTCAACCTGAATTTGAATCTGTGCTGAGTTGTCACAGAGTGAGTGTCAGAATTTTGTGTTTAGCTTCTAAAATCTTGGGCAAAAATGGCATCCTGAAAGAGGACACCAAGGTGAGGTCCCATGTTTTAGCATCGTTCAGATGTACTTGGGTAACATCTGATAACTGCATGTCATGGCTTGCTGTGGCCAGCCTGCTGCCGTGCACGTGTGAACCATCGTGTTCATGTGGCTGCAGCCTGTGGCCAGTCTGTTTTACTGTGTTTGCTCTGTTTTCTGCTGACCCATACTTACCCAGCAGGTGCTACAGCATGGCTGGGGGGCAGTGTAGGTGCTCAGCAGGGATGCCTGACTGCCTAGTCTGTGTATGGCATGGATCTGCCAGAATCACAGCTTTTTCTAAGCTTGCAGCACTGGGCTGGCACTGCGGTGTGGGTGATATGGAGTGATTTTTGTGAGCTGCCAGGTGCCAGGAACACACACATATACTTTTCTATCTTTTAGCTGGATTTTTTCCCCCCCTGAAATGTGCTGGACTGACCTGCTCTCACTGTCCCTCGAATATTGGTGCTCTGATCCCCAGCAGAGCTGCTGCAGTTAGTCTGCTTGGTCATGGCTGTTGTCTGCACTTTCTGTAGGAGACTGCTGGGGCCCAGCTGCTGTGAGAGGCTCCTCAGAGCTGTGTTTGTACTTGAATCTTCTCTTACCAGTCTGACAGACAGTTCTTCATCCTGGAAAACTATGGCTGGATCTGTGAAGTGCAGTTGCTGGGAGCTTGCCTGTGTATCATTCATTCAGAAGCAGATGCTGGCAGCCCTCATAACAAAGCCATGTCTGTATTCCTGCTCTTGAGCAGAGCTGCAGGTGTGACTGACTGCAGGGAAGCTGAGAGGAAGCTACCTAGTGGAAAAAAGGATGCTTGCCAATGAAAACAAAAAAAAAACCCTTGGAAAGCATTCCATGTTACCAACATGGAAATAGAGGGCACAAGTGAGGGGACCCCCAAAGTGGGTAAATTGGCAAATAAAACAATTATAGCAGGAAGAGGGAAAGTAATAAGGTTTGGCTGGAAAATCAGATGTGTGTATGCAGTTACTTTCAAGATGGATAATAAAGGCCAGGAGCAAGCATCCATTTTTGAAAGTCTTCTCTTTGGACTTCATCTCTTTTTCAGACTTCTCTTATGGCTGTATATTTCCCATGGTTTTAGCTGAAGAGTGGATGTTTTTCATCTGCCACCCAGCATTACCTTTGTATCTGGGATCTGCAGGGTTTTCCTGCCCTCGTGGGAGGCTCTGGCTAAGGAGGGGACTGGGACTATGTACAGCCCCTCTGTTCATTCTTTCAGGGAGGACTGAAATGTTAATTAGATAGCACTTTGCAATGGAAAGCAAGCAAAACACATCTGCCTCTCAAGCCCTTGATATTAGCCAGTTTGCTTTATACTGGTACATGCTGGTGCCAGATATGGCCCTGCCTTGTCCTTGCCAGTTCATGTTCTTAACAGTGAGTATTCCTTTCAGACACTGAGCTGAAACAGTGTGCTTTGACACAATAGAGCCCATTTTGCTGAAATGTTTAATAGGAACTAAATATTACTGGGTTCCTCCGTTAATGAATGGTTTTTGAGTCTTTGTGCTAGCAATAAGGAGAATTAAATTAATAAGGACCTTTCCTGGTGAGTTAAAGGGGCTCTGCACTAGGCCCAGTGGTCATTCCTACACCATATTTTTATGTGACCTTTGGGAGGGAAATGAGACCAGATTCAATAACTAGGCTGTTCTGTTGTAGAATGTAGAGACTGTTTTTATGGTAACTAGGACAGTATTTTACAGACAAAAAGCCAATGTCTGCCACTGAAGGGCACTCAAATGCATGCTTGCTATTTGTATTAATGCTTTATTGCTCTTTCTGATTCACAGATCAGTGCAAGAGCATCTTACTGCTAATGTTTATCTTTCTACAGTGGTCCTGAGATGGTGTATCAGGGGGTGGGTGGGGCTTTTGGGCAGGTTTTTGTGCCTGGCTTCAGTACAGGCACTGCCCATGCCTGGTTCATTGAAGCCCCAGGTACTCTCCAGGACAGCTGGACATGAAGGAAGGCTTCATGCCAAGGCAGGGGCTTCCTGCTATGTGCTTCCTTCCATGCTTTCCCAGACCAGTGGAGAAGTTAAATGAGCATGTGCTCACTCTTTTTTTCCCTGCAGGGGTGCAAGGCAGGGATGGGAGAAGCCAGCTACAGCATAATTCTTTAACTTTGTGTTTTCTGCTGGAGTAGGAGCCAGAACAATTGATGCTTGCTGGACTTGAGCAGCAGAGTGGTTATTTACTGCTAGCTTACCTCTATGCTTACAGTAAATAACCAGCAGCCTGCAGTGCAATTCCCTCCTGTGGTGCCTCTGGAGCAGCTCAGAACTGCACTCCCTTTTGTTAAGGATGCAACACAGCCCTAAATATAAACTGTTGTTTTGGTCAGCTTTTCTGTGGCTTTGTGCAGTAAATGGAAATGTGTATGTGCACTATGCAGGGGTCTGTGGAGTCAGTTAAAGAGAGATTTTGGAAAAAAAACCAGACTCATAAAAGCTCAGAAACAGTACTAGCTGATAACTAAGCAGAACTAAATATTTCTTACATGATATAAGAAATATGTCTGAGAAATATTTTGGAAAGTGTTTTAAAGTATTCATTATGTTTCCCAAGATAGAGAAGAAATAGAATTATTCATGATGAAACAAATGGATCTCTTATTGCTAGACATTTTCTTTCTCTAGAAACTGATGAATATAACATCATGCTAGCTTTTGTAAATGTCATATGAAATAGATGAGGAGAATGACTTGGAGAAAAGCTGTAATCAATCACAAGGTGACACAGTTCTCTCTTGTCTGTTGATCATCTTCCCAGAAAGCAATTTGAGGAGGGAAAGATTACAAGTATAAAGAGAACAACCCCAAATGTCCCTCCCCTTTGTTAAAGGCAGATTAAATGGGTCAGCAACCATCTTTTTTCTGGAAAAGAGAAACCAGAGGCTAAAGTGTGGTCTAGACTTTACTAAAATCTTCCCAGTTATTTGAATAAATTGGAAGGATAATGGTGTGTAAATGGCCCATTCTTTAACCTGTGAGTTTAACTGAAGTTGAAACAAAGTCATTATAGGGAAAGAAGCAAAATGGGAGGGTGCTGTTAAACCAAAATTTAAGATGACACCTTGGAGTCAGGTCAGATGATGATCACAATAATAATTCAATTAAATTCTTTTATAGCACCCAGCTGTGTGCAGATTGCCAGGAATGGCTCTGATGATACTCAGGATACCTTAGTTGTGTGTAACTCCATGCTTTTTATCCTCTGGTTTAATACTGCTCTGCAGCATCCTTACTGCAGTTTCATGTCATTCAGGTGTGTGGTCCCCTCTGCTCACAGTTCACAGCTGCCTGCTGAGGGTCAGAGCTCTCAAAGTGTTTGCACAAGTTAGGGAACCCCAGATGTGGCACCTGTCTATGTGCTCTGTGTTCTGCTCATAGGACACTGGGGAGAAACAGTGCTGTGTGCTGTGGGTGGCCTTATTTTAGATGTAGCCTATGGTGAGCTTGTCAGCTTGACATTTCAAGGGTGAAACAGCAAACTTCTGCTTGAAGATTTGGGAAGGTGCAGTAAGTGGACTTGCACTCTGTAGCAGATGATGTGACTACAGCAACTTGCCTTCACTTGCTTGGGTGTGGAGTGGGTCAGTATTAGTGACAGCCCAGCAGCTCCTCTGCTAATCGGTGTCCTGAGGTCACTGCCTGCCAGTGAGGCAGTTCACCTCCTCACACAGGAAAAGCATTTTGGGCAGGCACTCTGCAAAAGTGCTTAGCATGGAAACTTCAGTGGCACGTGAATTCTGCAGTCAGAAATCACGTGCTAAATGTAATGAAAATGAAGAGATTATATTTAAAGCACTGCCTTTAACAGAAAACATTAAAATTTCTTATCCCTTTGATAGCTTAAATTTTGGACTTTGGTGGTAATTTTCAGAAACTTTCTTTAAATAAAAGAAAAGCAAATCATTCCCATGTAAGCCTGTGGATGTCAGAACCTGGGTTTTAAAAGGAGAGATAAATAGCATGAGGCTCATTGTGCTTGCTGTGGTGGATCTTTAGCAGGTGAATTTGCTGCTGCTCCACAGCCGACCTGTGGAGCATCAAACCCGTGGGAGCAGTGCCTCTGAGCTGGCTCCAGAATGGCCAGCTTTCTCCTTACAGCATGGTCCTGTTTGCAGCCTGGAGCTTGAACCATTCCTATTTCTGTGGGAAGACTGCAACAAACACTTTCCTTCTGTTTCCCATCTTTCCTTGTCTACAGACACCTTCAGAAGCCTCCTCCTGGATGAAGGGATTGGAAGGATGTTGCTGTTAAGATAGGTGGCATATATACTTGTAGGCAGTTTGATTTGCTGACCTGATCATCAGTGAGGTTCCTTGGATGATCTTTTCCCTGTGTTTCTGCACCAGGCACTTGGGCTGATGTAGCACATCTCTGACTGCTTTGAACATACAACAGTGTTGGGTCAATAAAAAAAGTCAGAAAACATCTCTAAGTAAGGAAAATTTCAGTGAATGTTGTTTTCTTAGCTCTGGCTGCTGACAGTGTCGTTGGGGGCTCACTCTATGTTCTGCTGTCACTTGCAATATGCTCAGATGCGTAAGGATCTTCATGTTCTGTAATGATCCAGGACCTTCTGTATCACTCTCCACTGATCTGAAAAATAAGCAATTTCAGAGGAGTTGTCATCATAGCTAAAGAAAGCTTCTGAACAGTAGTGTTTCTTTGTTTTTTAAGCCTGCCTAACCCCTGTGTCTGAAGCACTGGAAATGTGTGAGTTCAGTAGGCAACTTCAAACAATATCACACACCATTGTGAGCTCTTCTGCAATGGGCATTCTTTTGAAAAAAGTTCCTCTTTTCTTTTCTGGTTCAGATCACAATGTGGGCATGTGGAAGCGTAAAGGATAATGGCCAGGAAGGTTTCTAAATTTTAGATACATAGATTTGGAGTGAAGGGAATTTTGCTGAGGCTGGAAAATGGGAAATGGAGTTGTGGCTAAACAATTTTCACTAGGAACCATGAAACAATCTCAGTTTGCATGACAAGTCTTCAAATCACCTCTTAAACCTGCTGGAAAAAATGACCAGAAAGCACATACCTGGGATCCACATTTGCTTTTTGACCTTACAAATTCTTCAGTAAATACAAGAATTGAATAATATCAGGGAGAACCTTAAACACTTTTTATGCTTGATACCAAAATAGTAGGCTTTTTATATGGATTAGCATGCAAATGAGAGTCTCAGTTGAGTCCAGAGCTCTTTTTCTCTTCAGTAATTTGCTTGGACTGGTTTGTCCCTCCAGTATTATTCCCCTGTGTCCCGTAAGGAACCCCATACCCCTTTAGGCAGTAACTCCCACCCCATCAGTTTTTAAGCTGAGGAACTGCACCTGTTGACTCACAGTGATGGTTTTAACACCTGGACAGCAGCACTGATCACTCCTCTTGAGAGGAGGCAGGACAGGGGTCTCCTTTTTCTCTTACCAAGTTATTGGTGTTCCCATGCTTGGCATTGTATTCCTGCTTTTGTTTGTGTTTGTGGAGATGAGCCTTCAAAACACACAGCCTGAGGTTCTCTACAAAGTTTAAATCAAGGCTTCTTTTATGTGAAGGGAGGAGAAAAGTTTTAGGAAGAAATTCTCTGTGAGGATGTTGAGGCACTAGAGCAGGTTGCCCAGAGAAGCTGTGGATGCCCCATCCATGGAAGTGTTCAAGGTCAGACAGGATGGGGCTCTGTGCAACCTGATCTAGTGAAAGGTGTCCCTGCCCATGACAGGGCACCTGGAACAAGATGATCTTTAATCTTCCTTCCAACCCAGACTATTCTGTGATTCCATAAAAATGGCAACTGGGTCTCCTTTTGGCACTTGGAAGAAGAGAGATGGCACTACAGTAAAAAATGTAAAAACACAGTGTGAAGTGAAGGAATTGGTTTAGGGGAAGAAGAAGGTACAAAGAAGAAGTCATGCCTGGGTTTTTGTCTCATTTTGAGGAGGAGGATATGAGTGAGGAGACAGGAGATGACATCAACACCCTACTGAATCTGCAGTGAATGTGGCACATCATGCAGAGTGAGAAACCAGGCTGGGCACATTGGGGTACTTTCCTTTTGATGTACATGCCTGTGTGGTTACTGTCACAAACTGACACTGTTTCATTCCCTGGATCAGCCCTTTTTTAGCAGGATGCACCTGCCCAGCACTCCTGAAATGCTCTGCCTGTTTTCTCCCTGTAGGTTTGAAGCTTGCACCTGAAAGCAAAAAGAAATATCTCTCCAAACATATAAATTATATGTTTGAGTTTGACTTGTCAGCTGAAGGCATGTTGGTATGGAAAAGCTGTTGTCATGTTTTACCTTCACTAACTTTCTGGTGGTAGTATGGAAAACTACAGCAATCTAACTGTGGTAACTCATTAAAACCCAGAAAAAATGGTTCATGAGAATAACACAGAAGCCTAGCAAATGGTCAGTCATATGGAACATGACCATAAAGTATTGCAGAGAAAAAACACGCCCCAATTTCCTATGAACAGGAATCAGAAACATGTAGCACGAGGAAATGTATTTTCAGCCAAACTCCAGATGATGTACAGAAAAAGAATTAAGTTTCAGAGATGGTTGCTCTACTTGTCACTGGAGAGCATGAACCATTGGTATAGGGCTACCTAGTGCCCAGACAAAATATTGTGGGTGAATAAAATAATACATCATTTTTATGAGGTTCAAAAGCAATAGATACCTTCTAAAACTCAGAAGATTGATCTGATAGAGCAGATGCTGATTAAAGCAGAATCACGACTGGCTTCTCTCAGACACAGAAACATTTAACTAGCTATACTGTAAACAATCCTCTTGCTGGCATAGTTTCCTCCCAGCATGTATTCCTGCTTGGTGTAACTTCTGTAATTACAGATGAGAATTTCTGTCAACACATTAGAGTAATTTATCTGTCTGAATATCCTTCCTGGCTGATGTTTAACGAAGCATTCATGTGCTTTCACTTAACTACTGGGTTTAGTTGCTGCATGTTTCCTGTCCCAGCTCTGCCTCCTTGTCTGGTTTTCTTTTCTGTGTGTTCTAGTATTCATTTACTTCTTTGTAGAGTGTGAGACATGAACATAATTTTTTCTTATGATGCTTATTTCCAAGATCCCTTTTATTCATGTAAATATGAATAGAGAAGAATGGCTCTCCTCTTCTTTTGATAAAAATCTGAATTTCTCAGCATCCCCAAATCTCTGTTCCTATATTCCCCTTGGATAAGTATTGGTTTATTGCATCAAGAAAAGCCCTTCAGCTGTGACTTTTCCTACCACTGTCATAATTCTCTAATTAATTTCTCTACAGACTCATTTCTTTTACCTGCAGAGTCTTCCTTGTTGTCTGCACCATCGTGATCTGCTTGCCTGCTGGACCATCCTCTGACTGTGTTAGGAAGGCAACATTACCTACCCAGAAATATGTTACATACTCACACATACATAAAGTGTGGTGTTATATGTACAGAACAGTTGCCTATGTGCCATTCATCTCTGAGCCTCTGCTATACATCTCTTTCCTCTGAAGTCTTCCAGGTTCCTTTCCAGTTTCTCTGATTTTGATTTTCCCCCAGTTTGCTTTAAAAAAACCTTCCCATAGTTGTGCTTTTCACTTTCACTTTTTTTTTAATAAATCCTGAGTGTCTTGACTCTCATGTTATCTCCTGTTCTGGAGATGCTGTAATTTTAATGATTCCTATCTGGTGTTCTACATACTTGTTTTTTTATTGATGGTACTTTCTGTGCTCATGATTTCACCTTCAAAGATTTTGGTTGGTTATGTTTGCCTGCTTTCCTTTTGTTGCACACATTGCCAGTAAAATGACTCTGGATCCCTCTGCACTTTAACACACTATGTTATTATCACATCATTTCAGTGGTGCAGCCAGAAGAATTTGTCTCTTATTTGGTACTTCATCTACTGAGTGCTGTCTTTCCATAACTCTAGCTCATCTTTTTCCACGTCATCTCAATTATCTTTTCTCTCTCACCTCCTTTCTTCCTGTCTTAGTCTATGATCGTATCTTAGCTTATGATCTTATCTCTCTAACTAGCTTTTAATCTTGTAAATCCATTTGGGATAAAAAAATATTACATTGTATTTATAATTCTCTTCAAATACATTGCTATATAACATTTATAATCTCTTTACTCCTGCAAAACAGCAAAGCACAACATACAGGCATGCACTGTGGCATGCCCAAAGAGCAGCCACCTCCAAAATGAAACACTATGGCTATTAAACAGCCCACAATTACCCTGCACAAAGTAGCAGTATACATGAATGCAATGTCTAATGCTCACTTCACACCAGAGAAGGAATTTAAGTGCAAAGTATATATCTGCACACAGCAGAACTGTTAAATTCCCCAAAAGTGCCAAGAGGTACAATAGTGGTGCTGTATGCACCTCTTATTTGCTTTGTAGAGATAATATTTGCTGTTATTCGTTCTGAAGGGATAAAACTGTTGAACTCTAAAATGAGAACAATTGATCTGATGAAAAGTTACACATAGGTTTATAAGATGCAGAATTTAGATTAGCTGCAGAACATAAAGCTAGACTTTAATGATGTTTCTTCATGTGCTAATCAGCCCTGTACTGGTCATCTGAGGATACAGATGAGAGATGAAAAACAGAGGAATTAAAGAACAATTTGGAAGAATAAAAGCATTAAGGAAGGAAACCATGTATTATTCAAGGTTTAGACCCTTGTTCTGTGAAATTTTACTTGTTTATAAAACTGCAGACTGACTTATTTCAGTAACTGTGAAGCTACTAAGAGTGCTTAAAAATAAACATAGGAAAATTTTGCAGGTCCAGGGCTGATTGAAATAGAGTGTAAACATATAATTTTAGGATAGAAAGAAAAGAGTTTAAAGGGCGGTCAGACATTCTGAAATATATTTTGTACGTATGCATTCTGCACTTCTGTTCTTGTTGGAGTTTTGATCTCATTACCAAACAGTGAAACTTTCTTTTTATGAACACAAAAAACAGCTGGGTTCTGCTCCAATGATTTTTACTTTTCAAACAAGCACAGTGGATAGAAGATGGATGAATGGTAAGCATGATAAATTTGCTTAAAACCTCAGGACCCTGCAGGATATTTTCCTGTGAAATGAAAATATCCTTTACCTCTCCTTTTGTGGAAGGCATTTAGATACTATGACAGGATAAACTTGAAAGACGAGGTAAGAAACGGGGGCAAGGGGACTTACAAAGCCAGGACACTGGTTCCACTGCTGTTATTCTTAAAACATTTTCAGTCTCTCTCTCTATATAGGAAAAATCATGCAGAAATGCAGTAATTTTTGACCTTTGAAAACTGTGGGACTGTCTCACACTTAAGTAAATGCTTCTGTGCTTTTCCCTCAGGGAAGCTGCCCTGCAGTTTTCTTCTGGTTATTTCTGTTTTGCAGAAGGAAGGACTTCCTATTTAGAAAGGTCCAGTGTATGGTTTCCATTTCTTCCAAGCAGCTGCCAGTGTGCCCTTGCTTAATTAATACAAAAGTAAAAATTTCATCTTAGAAACATGCTATTGAGACCCCAAGAAATTATTTTTATGATCAAAATTTTTATATTTGAAGAAAAGAATATTTGAAAATCTGTGGAAGCAGAGAGCACAGCTTAGATAGTCAATAGCACAGGTATAAGCATCTGAGGTGTAAGCACTCGAACAATGAATGGAGACACAGAAAATAGAAACAGCACCTGGAGATGTGCATGCCTTAAGAATCACAAAAAAGAAACCAGTGTAGGTGATGAATTTTAACACAGCATTCTCAGATTACTGGCTTTTAAAAAAGTACTACCTTTTTGTTGATGATGTTTTCATATTAAGAATTATATCCAATCTGAGAATATTCAGATTCTAAAAGATCACACTCTGCTAGGTATGCATTAAGGATTCTGCTGATAAGGATAATTTTTTACAGCAATGATGAACTGAAATCCTGTGTCATTGAACAGGCTTACTTATTGAATCTAGTAGAAACTGCAAGTTTTCAGAACATGTTTGTGCAGCCAATCCTGTGATCATATTCAGTTTTCTTTGGTCTGAACATGCAAAAATCCCCAGGGAAATTGACTGTGTAAGAATGGATGTTAAGAAAAAGTTGCAGAAGGCTCCACACAAAGCAGGCAGAAATATAAGGACTTGGATGGAAAAGAGAAATGAGGACTGGTAGAGAAGGAATGGAAAGTATTCCAAACACAGAAAAACATGATGAAAAAGAGGTTATGAGAACAGAAAAGTGCGTGGGGGCTGAGGCTGTAGTTCAGCCAGGATACCTGTCCTTAGAATTTGCAGTTGGAATAAACAACCTACACTGCACAAGAAAAGCAGGAAAAAAGAAATTTTAATACAACCCCCCACTCCCCCTTCCTGCCCCCATTTGTATGTTAAAAAACTGATATTTTTGAACATGGAGGCATCATAATTAGCTTTTTTAAAAAAAAATATTTTTGGCTTGTGGCTACTGGCTGCTTCTTACATGATACTTAATTGTCTGAGGAGCAGATCTTCACCCTCTTAACTGTCTGCTCTGCTTTCCTGATTGCTGGGATGTCACTGCTTGACTTATGTTTGACGCATGTTTTGGGATGCGTGTGTTTAGGAACATTTTAGGAATTACTCCTTCTCTAGCCACCAAGAGTCAGTATAGTAGAAAACTGCAGGAAGCTGTGCCAGAAAGTCCTGCCCTCTACAATTTATTAATTCTTATAGTTTAAACAAGTAAACAAGCAAATAAGTGTCATTGGTTGGCTTGGATTTAAAAGCCCTGAAATTTCTGAAAGTGGAGGGAGGTCTGCAGAAATCTCAGGTGAATAGGCTTGTATTTCTTCTCTAGATAAACAATCTAATGAAGATACTTTCATGCTGTGCATCTAAAAGCTGCTTTAAAACTAGCAAGGCAGGAAATAATCTTCTTGTCCACAGTATGACACTTGTATCTGCTATAGCACTAGCTTGGCTGATAAAGGAAGAAAATACCTTCTTAAAACAAGATTGGGTTTATATCGAATGGTCTCATTTACATTTAAAGGACAGCTCTGTCTGAAGTGCTTTCCATCAGAAATAACAAAATCCTCACTGTTTTAATTTTGAGACTTACTTCTCATTCTCCCTCTCAGGTGGCCTGAGGCAAAGTGATTAGGTTCTGCAAATTTTTGCTGGAAAAAGAAGTAGTTTTGATTTTTGATAATAAGTTGAGCTTCTGCATGGCAGAATTTACTGGAAATAATGTTTCTGGCCTTTTTGTTGTTGAAGTTTCAAGGATGCATTTTCTGGGTAAAGTTTCTGCCTGTTGAAATCGAGCACATACTTCAGCCTCCATTTCCTTCACAGGAGTGAGAGCTTTGGCTGATGATGATGTGTCCCTGTTTTCTGCAGTCTTAGAGGTCTTGGGCCCAGCTCCTATCAGGTGCAATATTCCTGTAGATTCAGCCTAGTACTTGTCAAACCAAAACAAATGTATTGATGGAAAACCATGCTGCTTTGAAAAAATCCTGTCATGTTATAGAATCATCTAGGTTGGAAAAGACCAGACAATTCTAGGCCTTTTTGTTTTGTTTTTTAACTCAAAGTTTCCTCTTTTTCTTGTGTCTGAACTTTTCCCGTGGCTCCTCATTATGTTTGCTCATAGCAGTTCCTACTTGTTGAAGTTTGTGCTTCATCCCAATTGCAGAGTTATGGAAAGAACTCACCTTCTGGCAAGAAAAGTGCAGATCTTGTATATTAATTCAAGCAGAGATCAGTCTAAGGCAGTGATAATGACTCACCACCTACACTTAGCAACTGAGGATTCTCTGTTTTGTGAATGTGCAATTGTCATCATAGCTGGCCTACAGTGAGATGAACTCAAATGACAGACAACAGTCATGCAAAGCAGTTTGTCTTAATGCTTGAACAAGATGGTGAAGTAAGTCTGTAAGGATAACAAATGACCCATTAGGAGTTTCCAAGATAACTCTTGAGAAAGCGATTTTTCTCCCTACACTCCAGAAAGGTTTTGTTTAGAGCCAGTATTTTCTTTTAGGTTTTCACACTGCCATCATTTTATCAGGCTGTCTGTTTTCCAAAGGCCTAATCTCTCAAGGTTTTGAAATGGCTTTGAGAGTTGGAAATTGTGAGGTCATCTCAGTGTTATCAACATTTTTTAGGATTGGATACTGGATGCATTAAATGGACATTGAATCACCTGCATTCCCCTTTAAGAATTCTAGATTTCAGGAATTTTGAAGAATCACATTCAGAAAATTAAGACCACTGTGTACAATTTGGAAATCCTGAAGTTATTTACAGGCATCGCTGCTAAGAGTTGTGATTGATGCATATTTATTCATCAGAACTACCCTTAATATGCTTGAGAACATCAGTGTTTTAAGTTATTTGGAGAATGTGGGAAGGCATCTGGGAGACAACTGCTAGGTTTAGAGCTATTTGTGGTGCCAGGGGATCCACATGTATTTTAAAGGAATATCTATTAAATCTTTCATGAGTATAATGTGTGTATGTGTGACACAGGATGCTTACCCCTTCCCCTTAGTGCACCATCAAGTATTCAGTTCTCTTATACTCAATACTTAATGAGGGTGAGAAATATAAAAGCTGAGTTGACTGCAAGGAGAACATTTCATTTAGTGGGAGCATTGTTCATGATAATTTTATTTGCTTCTCAGTGAATCCTATTCTATTCTGAAATAATAATCCCATAGATCCATAGGTAAAATGCCTCTATGGGATTATTCCCCCCACCATTCTGGGGAAAAAGCCCTCATACATTTGACTGATATATTTTATACAGACAAATGGGTAAGATAAAGTAAATAAAACAAAGAAGGGATAAAAGTAACCAAATGTGGAGCTGAAAAGGTCTGTTCTATTCCCTTTAACTGCTTCACAAACTTTCAGAGCAAGGCTGCATTTTTTAATATTTCATGATAATCAGTTTTCAGCAACAGAAACACAGCAGTGGAAAAGACTCAAAAAGTGACTGGGAATCACTGTTTTCATAGAAATCCTGGCCAAGGCAGTAGAAGTGATCTCTACAGGCTGTAAGCTATGCTTACCTTCTGGAGCTGCTTTTATCTAAGAATGTCATTTTTGATAAATAGTGCCCATTGTATATTAGGAAAAATCTTGGGAGTTGAGGGAAATGGAAGGCAGTGAGCATCAGAGAGGGGAAAAAAAGAATATTGAAAAGAAACTTTAATTATGTTGGATTCAGTTTTTGAGACAGAAGAGAGCGGCATTATCCATCAGATAGTCGACCATCCATCATTGCTGCTCATCTGCCCTCACCACTGGAACATTTGAAATGCATGGTCAAAGTGCCAAAGAGACACAGCTACAAAAATGAGGCAAGTTATATATCATTAGCTCACTGCTAAGAGTAGCTAAAACAGAAAGTTTCTCATTAGATCTGTTTAGTATTGTACCTCTGCTTTTAACTAGCCCAAATTTTGTCTCAAAGTAGAGCTGGACTCACACTTCAGATAGAGAAAGGTACATTAAAAAAGGTTTAGAGCTTTGCAGGTTATAGATGTTAGTCATTGACCTTAGATTTGAAAATATGCCCAACACTGCTCAGTGATTTAGTGTTAATTACAAATTTTTCAATTGCCATGCTTTAGCTTGAGATTAGTGGGAATTTGGTCAAAGTTTCCAAATGGACAACATAGTCCTAGTATTTAATGTTTAATTTTTTTTTGTTCAAACCCAAGATGATCTGTAGTCATGAATATATGGGAATGAGCTACTTCGTAGAGAATCATGTTAGCCAGTGGTGCAACCCCTCCAGAAAGATTTTAGCAGCCATTGAGACCTGGATTTCATGTACTGTACTCTGATGGCAGCGAGGAACAACTGCAGATACCCATGAGTATTACAAACAGAGAATACAGATTAGGGCTGTTTAGATTTAAATAACTAATCAGCACATAGAGGATGTGGAAAGAAAATGCCTTTTATTTCAAGGTGCAAAATATGTAGGAACTGTGACTAGAAGATGTAATTAAACATTTGAAATGAAAGGTTGATAAGAATACCTGAGTGGTATGTCCAGTATAAGCATTACTCTGGTGAGTAGTTAAGAACATTGCCCTGAACTGTAGCATTTTTAATAGTCACAATGCTGCTACTGTGGATCTGCTGATAATTGCTATTCTGTAAAACTGTCAGACAGGAGCAGAAGTGGAAAACAAGAGAGGGAGACTGAAAGGCACAGAGAAACCACTTAGAAGTCACCAAAGGTACATTAAAAAGGTTTCGAGCTTTGCAGGTTATAGATATTAGTCATTGACCTTAGATTTGAAAATATGCCCAAC
Organism: Emberiza elegans; assembly: GCA_024865655.1. Classification (NCBI taxonomy): domain Eukaryota; kingdom Metazoa; phylum Chordata; class Aves; order Passeriformes; family Fringillidae; genus Emberiza; species Emberiza elegans. The sequence continues at coordinate 16,069,100 of JALJVW010002597.1, read as the reverse complement.
ACTGCTCAGTGATTTAGTGTTAATTACAAATTTTCAATTGCCATGCTTTAGCTTGAGATTAGTGAATTTGGTCAAAGTTTCCAAATGGACAACATAGTCCTAGTATTTAATGTTTAATTTTTTTTTGTTCAAACCCAAGATGATCTGTAGTCATGAATATATGGGAATGAGCTACTTTGTAGAGAATCATGTTAGACAGTGGTGCAACCCCTCCAGAAAGATTTTAGCAGCCATTGAGACCTGGATTTCATGTACTGTACTCTGATGACAGCAAGGAACAACTGCAGGTACCCATGAGTATTACAAACAGAGAATACAGATTAGGACTGTTTAGATTTAAATAACTAATCAGCACATAGAGGATGTGGAAAGAAAATGCCTTTTATTTCAAGGTGCAAAATATGTAGGAACTGTGACTAGAAGATGTAATTAAACATTTGAAATGAAAGGTTGATAAGAATACCTGAGTGGTATGTCCAGTATAAGCATTACTCTGGTGAGTAGTTAAGAACATTGCCCTGAACTGTAGCATTTTTAATAGTCACAATGCTGCTACTGTGGATCTGCTGATAATTGCTGTTCTGTAAAACTGTCAGACAGGAGCAGAAGTGGAAAACAAGAGAGGGAGACTGAAAGGCACAGAGAAACCACTTAGAAGTCACCTGGTTAATAATCCTAAAAAAGTTGTCAGAAACAAAATCATGATTCCTTTTATATTTTGTAAGTAAAGAATGACTACAGGCATTAATTGGTCCTTGGATATAGAGAATGAGGAATTTATTGACTATGGAAATAAATGAGATAATTCACTGATCAGAACTGATGCTATCCACAGTAAAAAAAAAACAAGCAGTGCAAATGTATTAGCATGCCTTTTATCACTGGAGTGGTACAAGCAGGACACAAATACTTGGATGTCAGTCCTGGGATTATGGTGAGGCATTGGCATACCAACTTTTAAGTCCAGATTGTGTTCTTCTGGTAAAAGGTAATGATGAAATACGGAGCTTTGGAATTCTGCTTGGGATAGACTGTTACATTTCAGATTCCAAACTGAAAAGCAACTAGTGCTCATTACATATTAGATATTAAAGAATTAGATTGCATTTTATTGGCAGTCTCATAGTTATTGCTAATTTTTAACACCTGTGAGGGTTAGAGCTTTGTTTTGTTTAATAAACAGGTTAGGAGAGATGAATCAGCTCATGCAGATCATACTGGGATCAAAACTTGGGTTTTATAGGTCAATCTGTCCTGATTTCGCAGTCTCAGATAAACAAAACTGTATTAACAGTATGGGAAATTAGTACTACTATCTGCTGGTATTCCAAGCCACAGTATTTTTCATCCCTCTGGAAAAAATCAGAAGGTCTTTTAGAACAAGCCAGGTCACACAACCACCATTAAAACATCCTCTTGAGAAAGAGTCTGTTTTGTTTTGCATTGTTATTTTCTGCTAAGTAACTTGGTACTTTGCCTCCTTATAAGAGTCACTGCATTTTTAGATATATTGATGCTGCTTTTTCAATTAAATGATCCCAGCACTCCATCACTGCATTTCTCAGAGGTCAGAATTGACAACAAGGTATTTTGTTGTAAGTGCTTTGCAGAAGTAGTGGAAAGGCAAAAAAAAAAACCCAGATGGGTTTGTTGATGGTATTAGTGCCTCTGTTTCAAGTACAAATTGCTTATGATCCATCTGTGCCACTGGTGTCAAGGAATTATTTGTTACATATGGACTAGTTTAAGGACATGAGGACATGATATTGGGAGGTGGCCTGAGTGGAAATGGAAAGTCAGAAGATAAAAATTTAATGGAAATGTAAACATGAATGCCTGGGTGAACCCTTTTTTGTGTTTTTTTTTTTTTTTCCTTTCAGTTGTACTGAAAGAATGGGATTTCTTGACTCTATGGTACAGTTTTTCTGAAATCTGAACAATTCTTTTTCCCCTGATGGAAAGTGGAAAAAATTATGATATATCATTAAACAGAAGGGCAAAATTTTCTCCTCTTGTTCCGGCATAAATATGGAACAAGAGCCTTTCCTGATGTGCTAGGTATTGGTGCTAGGTATTGGTACTTGTGGAGGCCCACGGGAATCTGTGGTCACCCTGTCAAGCAATCAGTTTCCACTGGTACCATACTGAAGTTTACTAGTGGTGTATAGCAAAATGTGTGAATTAATGCCTGTAAAAGCCACATAATGCCTCTCAGGAACTGTTCTTACTTTGCTTCTTAGCTTAAAATATATATTTTTCTATGTTTGGGTGATAAATTTGTAATTTCAATTTCACAGGGTTGAGCTTCCCATTTTCTAGCTAACAGTGGCCTTGTGATGCTTTTTTACTGTCTATGGATGTAATAAAGAAAAAAAAACCCTTTCTCAGGAACCGGTAGATTTCCTTTCCTAGAACTGAAGATCTAATTATTTCCAGTCATGTCAAAGGGAATTTTGCTCAGTTATCTTTCAGCACATATTAAGATTCCTAGTTCTAAAGTGTTTCTGTTGGATCACATTAGGCTGATTAGATGGCAATTAAGCTCACTGCTGGTTTTGAGCTCTGGTACCATGTTTTTTTCTCCCTTATGCTCCTGTCTTAGTGTGACATTAATTTTCACAAATTTCAAATTTCTGGTGGTTCATCTCAGAGTACCCTTAAGAAAATATTGACCAAACTGTAGGTGCTATAGATAGTTTAAGGAACTTGAACCTGATGATTAAACCTGCATGGCTTCCTACATGAAATGATAGAAAAAAGGCTTGCTACAGTAGTTTTGGAAAATAGAGTGAATGCTTCTGGATCTCTTGAGAACAGGGAAGACAAGTGACCAAAGAGAGACTTTGAGAACCCTGTGAGGGTTTGTGAGGACTGAGAACTGGCTGAGGGGAGAAAACTTGAAGAGAGACTAGCTGAGAGTCAGGACAGCTGGGAGGGATAAAGAGCTTGAAGCTGAACAGGCCACAGGCAGTAACAAAAATGCCCAGTGAGGGTGTGTTTAGATCCAGCTTATCACCATTTCCCTCTCCTTCTGAGAGGCAGAGAGAGAGAAGAGCTGCAGTGCTGATTTTTGTATCACAATCACAAAAACTTCTGGTTACAGCCTCTGCTTCTTGCAGCTGTGAGAAATGCTTCAGCCTCACTAGATGTATGGGATATTGACTGAGCATATTTTTGGGGGCATTTCTCCTGATTCATCTCATGATGCATAAAATAACGGGGTCCCCTTGCTTGAGATCTTTCTTTTTGATGGGGCATTTGGCAAGAATGATGAAAAATTGTGATGTAGTGCAACTGTTCTGGGAGGGCAGAAATTTTCTAGCTTGTTTCTGAAAGTGAGCTGAAGTGTAGGTAGCCTAGCCGACCACAATGCTGGTGGGCCCTGTTGAATGGGGGAGACCTTGCGGGAAAGAAATCTCCTGGAGTCTGTCCCTGATGCATGACTGAGGGCTGTGTCCAGACTGTCCTCCAGATAAATGGTTCTTCATGTGGTTTACTGCTTAGTGCATTTAAGGACTGTGTATTCCTGTTCCACTTGTGTTGAACAGATTACTGAACGTCTCTTCACTGGTAATACCTGACAGATGTTTGAACTTTGCTACTGCAATAATACCAGAAACATGCATAAGGGACTCCTGGACCTCCCCTCTCAATGGCACCTATGAGATACTCTATAAAAGGACCAGCTGCCAGTCTGCCAGAGAAGAAAAGCTGTAGCTTGGAGATACCACAATTAATTCCCTTTCTAACTTAGAACTAGATTGCAGATGTATCACAAGAAAGCCCAGACTAGAATCGCTCTCAGAAGATTCGGTTGTTGGGAGGGAAGCCAGAGTGTGCATGGCCAGGGACAGGGAAATTTATATTCTGTGCTTTACAGCCCTATATATCACAACATAAAAAGGAAAAAAAAAAAAAAAAAAGGAGGGCAGACTCATTTGATGGCTGGTAAAATACTAATCTCCCAGTGAGGAAGCAGACCTGTTATTTTAATGCATAAAACCGTACCTCAACTACTGTTTAAAAAACTGCAATTTTATTTTTAAAGAAAGCTTTCAAAAGTGCCCAGTACAAAAGAAAATGAAAGAAAGCCAAGGCTCGTTTTCCCCCCCTTTTCCATATAATTAAGATAAAGGCAGTTTCTGCCAACACTGAAAAGAAGGGAACATTGACAGTATTCAATAAATGGGCAGGCTTAAATCAAAACTTAAGTCGTAAAACCTGAAAGCATGGAAGAATTGAATGCAAAATCTAGCTTTTTAGTTTTAATTAACAGTTAATTAAGCTGATAGTTAAAGTCCCTGTCATGCTGTGCAAGAGAAAGAGGTGATATTAAAGCTGCTGTAATATATTTTTAGAAAAGATGTCTGAATCTCACAGCATGTAACCTTAACCTTCAGAATGCTAGCACAGCTTTTGTTGCACAGGCTGAAAGGTTAAAAACAGTGGGGAAAGCTTCTCCTTGACACTAAGAAACACCTGTTCTCACAAGATAGAATTTAGTGCATTGCTGGAAAAGATTTGACATTTCTGGCAAATAGTAACTGTGCTCAAATAAAGGACAGGACACAATAATATAAATAGATGGAAATTGTGTGGCTCTCCTCAGCGGTGTGCCTCTGTAGGAAGAGGAGAGGGAAAAAACCCATCTCCTTAGAGCCCCATCAGAGGATATCCTTAGCTGAGACAGTTCCTCCCAAGGGTGCCGTTTTACTAATTACACCACTTGTACAGTAATCTCAGATTTAGAGAAACTGAAATACTACTGAGGATTTTGCTTGATTCAAGTAAAGAGTCATTTTGGTCAAGTGGATAAACCAGCAAAGACTCAAAATGAAAACTTCTGAAAGAAATTTGTCCTTGTAAATATGACTGGAGTGTAATTTATATTGATAAGTGTTCACTTTGGTATTTGTTCACAGTGCTGTGGCATGTCTCGTCAATGCGAAGAATGAAATTAATACTTTTGGACTGGCACCCTCAGAAATGGATGGCCAATCAAGTCCTAAGAGGATGAAAAGTCAGACAAGCTACAATTTGGGTCAAAAAATGATGGCCAAAGCCCAATTTCCAATGCAACTCCTCTCCTCCTCCTTCTCCCAGCCACCCTCTCTGTATTTATAAACATGGTTTCCAACCAATAGAGGTGGGAGATCTATATGAACTGAACAGGCTACAATTTCTGTTTAATTTCAGATGAGCCACTGCAAGTATGGTGAATTAATCTATGTTTTGAAAGTTGTTATCCCAGAAGAACGCAGTAGTTGACACAGTAGGTTTTTTTCCTTAAAACTTGTATTTTGTGCTCAGGCACTTGATCATTCAAGTCATTTGAGTGTCTGCATGCCTCTCTGATCTGGATAAGGCAGATGTTTGGTGATTGCTGTAATGGTATATCTGTTCTTCAGTGAAAATATTTCCTTTGATTTGTGGTGCAGTAAATAGCTTATCAATGCCTGGCACAAAATTGTTATCTTTATCTCTTTGTAGATGTGTGTCCCCTCTAAGCCTAATGGATATTTCAAATCAGTGATTGCTAACATAGTTTGACAAAATAAACTGAATGTCATAACAAAAAATGATTGCTGCTAGCCAGGATATTATAGCATTACTCACCTCTGTTTCTGATGTTTTAATGCCACTTTCAATGATAGATAATGAGGAATGACAGAAGGCAATGCATTGCAGCCAACAGAGTGGTGGCTGTGGTTTTCTGATACCGATATTAACAGCTGTGCTCTGACCATTAATATCAGTGTTTGTTCACAGCTCCATGGGGGTAAGGCAGTCAAGGCATTGCCTGTTCTTTTTAAAAGTGACAAATGCAGGTTTTCAAATCCTCCTGGAACACTGACTTTTCAAAGATGACTGCTATACTTAAGAACTGTGCAATGTACTCTCTGCAATACTTCTCTTCTTTTCAGTAATGTGTTAAAAGAAGCTAAAACTGGAATTTTTCTGGATTTGAACCTTTCAATTGGTTATAAGCTCTGTTTGAAGGGTTGTATATGGGATTTCTCATGTGTTGATTTGTTTGAGTATAATTTAAAAATGCTACCTAATTACTCATTTCTTTTTCATCCGAACATCTATCAGTCCATTATGTATCCACTTCCCAGTTTTCATGGACTTACAAAAGTTTATGAATCTTTGATATGTCTTTGTTATCTCAAACATACTTGAAAAATATAATGGGGAAGACACTAGGCAAACATCTAACAAATGTCTAAAATTCTTGGAAACCAGACACACAAGACTGCGTTCTTGTAACGTCTCACCCCATGTCTGTCTGGTTTCTGTATCTTCTCTTTCACAGAGAATAATGTAAATGTTTATTTGAGTTTTTATTTCTTTGTGTGTGGGTTTGTCTGTTTTTTCCTCAGTAAAAGGATGTGTATTTTGATGGGTCATAGCAGTGGCAGCAGCAATCCAGAAAGTTTCCTGTTTTGGGCATCTGCAGAGAGAGGGCAGTCTGCCAAATTTGTTAGCAGCACCTTCCAAGCATCTACTGCAAGACTTTGTATGCCTGTTGTGAAAGGTGTTGCATACACATAATAATGAAATAGTACCTTTATTATCTACTGTCTCAGCAGCTACATAGCCATTTGCTAGGGAGTCACATGGTCAGGGACCAAATAGGCAAACTGATTTGTGACAAAGTTATTAAAATTAAAAGCTAAGCTTTTATGCTTATTTAGCTAATGGTCTACAGTGCCTGGAGGTGGTTAATCGGGATTTGGCAGAATGTTAAATAATCTTCCTTTCCTTCTGTGTTTTTTTTTCAGAAACTGTTATGTATGCCCTGTTGTCAGCAGATAAGCTGTGTTTCCTGTGTAAGTTAGGGGGGTATTTTGACCTGTCTTGTTGGGTAGTTTGCATATGTAAAATTTTTTTTCCTTTTTCTTTTTCCTTTTCTTCAGTCTTGAGAGGCAACATAGACTTTGATTCTCCTACTTAAAAGAGTCAAAGATTTTATATTCTCACAAGCAAGATGCTTGCAGATTCTTAGCACCATGAGGATCATTTCGGTCTGTTTTGTGCTTTTACTTCATCTATTGGGCTGTTTTATTTTATATCCAGTTATGCTTCTGTTTCAGAGTAGCTTATCTATAATACAGTAGCATTTAGCTTTTCACTTCTCTTTCCTATGTAGTCATTTGGGAAGCATCTTCTGTGTTACATTTTTGAAAGAACATGCTGTGTAAGTTTGTAGAAAGTCTTCTGCCCAGCAATCAGTACACCTTTCTTCCAAAGTTTAATTAAAGTATTTGATCTTCTGTGTATGAAGCTTTGCCTCCCCAGAAAAGTTTCAGCCTCTACGGGTGTGAATTGTGATCCATTATTGGATACTAATTCTTCTGGGCTCCACTCTGCAGGAAAGGGTGAACAGGAAAGTAATTACAGCAGCAAGTGTTCCTTGTGACGTAAATGCTGTTTCTGGCCATTTATTGAAGCAATCTCTCAGCATGATGGCAAAGCAGAAGTCAATGGTGCATGAACAAATAGGTCTTTGATATCAGTGGCAAACCTTCCCCACAATGAATCACATAAAGGTACAGGCTGCACTGGTGATGCCAGGGCTCTGCTGCTTTGCCAGGAGACTGATGATAGGGGTCCTAGAGTTGCTCCTTTGTTCTGACAATCCCTTGACATGAACTGTAATCCAGATGGAGAAATTATCACTGTATATTTGTAAATTCTCTAGAATAACAAATCACTGAACAACTTGAACCATAGCTTTCTGTGGGGAAGGGTTACAGAATAGCTGGAACAATAGCTAGGTAGAGGTGGATAAGGGGGTTTGGAACTAGCAGATCTTGTGGACAAGATGCTGTGTCATTTTTGTAGGACTGGCCTTATTAAACTAGGAATACTCAATGGCTCTATAAATTGCAGCACTAAGCCATAAATCTGTAACCCTCAAGTATGTGCTTTTCTCTATTGAAAATGGAATGCTCTTCTCAGTTTCTTCAAGTGGTCTGGGTTCAAATGCAATGGTATTTTCAGTGTTCTGTAGATTTTTGCAAGTTTTGCAGGAGCCCACATTCATAGAGGGAGGCAGTGGCAGTCACAATAGTGTGCAGTAATATAAATACCTGGCTGTTTGCAAATCAGCATTTCACTACCTCGAGTCTTTGCAGTTCCACAAAGTTTTGCTCTAAACAATTGTGCAGCAGATGTGCAGTTAAGGAAAAATACACCATGTTGTACAATTTAAGCCAGAACATATTTGTAGTCATGGTGGGGATGAAACTTATGTAATTGTATTTGTTCATTCTGAATTTTACTCTTATTGGAGACAATAAGCACAAAACCAGAGAAATCTGCCAGCATAAGGTGGCAACTGACAAAGCTCAGTTTCCATCTCACCTTGTGAAGGTGCTGTAATGCAGCACAAAGGCAAAGGTAAGGTTGTACTACAGGGCCTAAGAAACCTTTCCCACTTAAACACCATTATTTTGATGTCAGACTTTAGACTGATTATTGGAAAATACAGCTGTCATTCTTTAAAAAGCTTTGGGCATGGAATTAAATCTGTAGCATACCATTTGAAGTGGAGAAATCTACCAAGTGAGCTAACTCCTGTGTAGAATTGTCTGTTCTTGCACAACTGTGTACTGCTACCTACTGTCTACCAGGCTAAATGGTGTCTTTATGCAGTTTGCAAATATGACTTCTGATTTTTTTTTAAATGTAAATATTTATATTCTATGAATCACACAGAAGACTGCATTTTGTTTCCATAAACAAACCCTTTACATGGCAATGTTTTCTCCTGTGCAGTTACTGATATTAGCCTGTTACAGTAGCATAAATTGCTGCTAGAAAATTACAGCAAGTAGGTATTTCCATTTTCCCATAACTACGCACAACATGAAATACAGCAAGTGCACTATCTGGGAAAAAATCATTTGCTTGTACCAACCAAGCATAGCAATTGGTTCCCCAGATCACTCACTGCATATAGTGGAGGGTCAGCAAGTGACAAACCTCAAAAGCATTGCAAGTGAGTGAATTCAGATAATGCAGAGCCCATAGAACTGCTGTTTGACATTAATTAATTGCCTTCTGTCTGTCCTTCTGATGTCGCAGAACTACAAGTTCCCAACACAATGTACATTGGAATATTTATGTATAAACTTAGGAGGCATGGCTGGAGCAGTAACTTTATTTACCTGTTTTTACAGGAAACAGCATACCATACTCAATTTTCAAATTTTCTGCTGCATTTATATCCAAATTTCTTTGCTTTATCTCCAGGGTCATATCCAATGTGTTGTGCAGACTAGAGCAACAAACTAATTTTCCTTGCAGTGTTGCAGTTTGCAGAACCCGCAGTTTGATTTTTGCACTGTTGTAATTTTCCACAGAGTTCTTTACCCCATCTTCTGTCTGGCTGCCTAGTTTGAGCAATGCCTCACATCCCATAACTTATCACTCTCTTGCTATTGCTGCCTCAATCTGAACACCAATGATTTTAGACTGCTTTGACTAAGCAGTTTTCAATACAATTAGTAATTTGAGGCTAGGTTTTGAAGCATTTAATCTTCCATGCTTTCAAGCTTGTATGTGACAGTGTTGTAAGCAATGTAACAACCTAGTTTTGCTAATTTACTCACTTTGTCCTAATGCTGATGTAACTCATTGTACCCAGCTATAATATTTGCCCTGCAAATAAAATGTCCTTAAATGTACAGGTAGGTATCATCAGCAAGGGAAATATGTACAGCATGTACTCAGCTTTGGCTTCAAAAGTTCAAGAGTTTAAAGCATGTTGAGCATGTTTTACTTCCTCAGAAAGATGACAGCCAGTAATTTCAATTACATTGCTTTTCAAGATTCCAACTCTGAGAGTAAAGTGAAATTTCAGGTTCTCTGAATTTGCAGAAATGATCCAGAGGAGTGGATGGACAGAGGAAAGCCAGGTAGTCCAGAGTCCCACACAAAGAGATAGTCTACAAAACTCCACTTCTGAATCCCTTCTCACCTCTGAGCCCTATCACTTGATGCTTCACCAGGTCTGAAGTACCCACAAAAACTGGAATTACCTATAGTACTGTTCTAAGATTCCTTGTCCCTGCTTCAAGACAAAGTTAAACTGAAAGCTCACTGTTGGAAATAAACAGCATTGACAACATTTTACATTGATCTCTAAAATCAGAGTGAGGGGAGCAGAAGAAACCAATGCAAAGAGTTCATATTAAAATGAATATGATTTCTACATGATCAATAGGCTTTTAGTTTTGGAAAAAAAGACTTCCAAAGTTGGTTTATCAAAGATACTTGTCAGCTTGCATCTAAAATGTTTCACAAACATTAATAGGTCCAGCATAATTTTGTGAGCAGCCTTTCATTTCATGAAGATGAAGGGTGCCTTCATCTTAGAGTATATACCAAGGGAGATTCTTATGTATGTTTCACCTGAACCTGTCTTCTTATAATCATTGTTAATTTACTAAGATTTGAAGACAAAATAATTATTTTCTGAAGGAAAATAAACTTGCTAGTTTGAAGAACTATATTGACCACAATTCTTTATGCTTTTACTCTGTAGAAGAAAAGGATGTGGGGAATGAGTTTTTAAGATTTGTTTTATGCTCGTCAGTCTGCTCTGATTTTGATTGGTAACAAATTCAACTAATTTCTCTTAAGTCAAGTATGTTTTGCCTGTGAGGGAAATTGATGAATGATCTCTCCCTGCCCTTAACTCGGGAGCTTTTTGTTGTATTTTCTCTCCCCTGACCTGCTGAGGAGGGGAGTGATGGAGCAGCTTCAGTGGGCACCTGGTGTTCCAGCCCAGGTCAAGAGACCAAACCATCATACTTTAGATCTGGCTGAAATCTTTTTCCCACAGTGTTTAAACCTGACAGTTCCAAACTGGCTGTAATCCTAGAAAGGTAGGGATGGGTCAGCCTTGTTCCAGTGCTGGTGTGTTTGGGGATCCTGACCAGAAGCCAAACAAAACACTACTGTACACTTGTTCCCAACTGCAAAATAAACACCTTAAACAAGCAAAGTCTGCCAGCAATTTGGTATCTTTCACAAACTCAGCCTCCTTTTTATACCTGAATAGGACAATGCACGTAGAAAAAACTTAAAAAGCAACTCCACTGACCATGCCATTTTTTAAAGTAAGCCATACAGTTTACATATTCATATAAAATATACCTAGTATCTTGTTTCATATTGCATTGGGTAGGCTATTCTGTGGATTAAACTTTGACTCGCGTTTATATCACTTCTGCAGTAACTGCTTTATCATAGTTACATTGTTACCATTACAATTTAACCTCAGGTAAAAAAGAAATAAAAATCTCATAACTCGGAACAATTTTTCTGCCTATAAATCTGGTGATCATGGCTGTATATTTTCTACCTCAGCTAATACAAAGCCAATTCCTATTTTCCCATAATGCAGACTGAGATCATGCATTCTCAGTCAAAAATAACTTTCTCATGGATGATACTGCCCATAATCCATTTTTTCTGTGCAAAAAACTCCTAATAACAGTTAAGGGCGAAACTACCATTTGGACTTTTCTGCCTGTCGTATACAAAGCATGAATGAAATCAACACTTCCTACCATGAAAACTCTTGTTCAGAAGCTGGAGGCAGAACAGAAAGGGGCAATGTCCTGAATGTCAGTGTGGACAGGCTGATTTCCAGTTGAAAATGCCAGAGCAATGGTTACTGAGTCCTTTGTCAGATTCTGGATGCTCTCAGTGCATACATCAGGTAAGTATCTGACCTTGGTGAAATTGGTTTCCTTTTCATAAATAAGCCTTATCAAAAAAGAAAGCTCTTGTCCTACAGCAGTGCAATGCTTTGGAATACCAAGACTAGAAAAAATTCAGTCAGAACTGCTTACTGAGACCTATGCAGAATTTGTAGTGAAGAGCTCAAGCCTCCCTTTGTTAACTAGATAAATACCTCCCCAACAATTTCAAGCCAGAAGATCTCATCTTTGGAGGAACTGTTCCTACTCCAGTTGAAATCTCTGAAGCTTTTTGTAGTGACTTCATTGAAAACAGAATTTCTCTCTCTCTTTTTCACTAATTGGTCAAGTCAACAAAGCTTAGTATTCATGTTAATTGACGTCAAAGTTTTGCCAAAAAGCTGTGAAAAGTAGATGAGTGGGTTGTAAAAAGCAGCAGAAATGCTAAATGTGGGTAATCTGGAAAAGTGTTTGAGTAAAGTAAAAACAATTACCATTAATAGTTTATTTTAGCATCTCATTAACTAACAATTAATTTGGAACTCCTTAATAAAGCAAGGTGTGGAAGTCATGTAATCAGTAAGGTTTTGTTCTGATCTTATTTGTGTCTTTGAAAATAACAGTGCTTGGTCTACTGAAACCAGTTAAATGATAATAGCCAAATCAGGAGCACCCCTTGCTCAATTAACAACAATTTGATTTGTATAAAGTGCCTCAGGAATGTGATGGGGTTAACCCTGGCTTACATCACCTGAGTACCTAACCCAAAAGACTTATGGTTAAACTGGTACTGATTGTCACAGAATTGATGAAACTTTGACTATTTAGATTTACCTGACAAGCGATTCTCCTTTGAACCAGTTCTGATGTTTTCATGTATACTGCTATGCAAGGACTTAGCCTTAAGAGAAAATACTCTGATCAGAGAGAGCAAACTATCAAAGTTTAGAAGTAGATGAAATGGTAAGAATTGATTAGATTTATTTTTTACTACTTCTTCATTACCACATTACCATTCCTCAGCACTTAGATGGAAATTATCTCCAGGGAATTTTTGCATTGCTTTGAAGACCAATATTGCAATATTAAAAACATGGAAAGCATAAAAAATTGAACTGCAGTGGTATTCAAATCTGAACACTAATAATGACCAAAAAGCCTCTAGATATTGGCTTATTAAGATCATTGAGGAAAACCCACCAACCAAATAAGGCTAATTTTTTTAATAAGTCAGTGGGGTTAAAAATGTGCTCAGCAGTAGTTAAGGTCTCAGAGAGATAAGGAATATTTTCTAAGGAGCTATTTCCTCTGAGTTGAGTTTGGGATATTATGACAGCAAGCACTTTCTTACTCAGTTCTGCTGCCTCCAAGGTTTCTGTGCTGGTCCCCTGTGACTGCAGACCCCCTTCACTATGGGCTTGCTCTTTCTTAGCATATTTTTGTAGTAATGGATCCATTAAACATAAGGATGGAAGCAATCTGCAGAGTATTTATTGACAGAAGTAATCTGGAAAGATTATGTTACTCCCTCTGATTGGTGCTGATTTTGTGCTTTTACAGACAGTGGTCTTTGATGGGGGTGTTGAGAGGGACCACCTGAATCTGTTACTCAACATCAGCTGCAGAATAGTTGAAGTCTGTGAATTTGCAATGTTTTCCCAATGTTTTCTATGTTTTCATGGGAGATACTCGATTGTCACAGTCTTTTTCTAGTAATTATCCAACTTCTATTAGAAAATAGATCTATCTATTCCCCCAGGTACTTCATTTTACTCTGTCCTTGAGCAGAACTAAACCATTAAACAGTGCTGAAGCTTATTAATTCATTACCACATAGTTCTCATACATGTGTCTGTGCTATCCAACCATTTCTTTGCTATGATTTTACAATGCAGTACTGAAAAAAGTCTTCTACTATTGAGGCCAGGTTATGCTTCAAAATCAATTTTAGAAATCTCTGTTCTTTAAAATAAAATAAAAAATACTTAAATATGAACTACAGTAAAAAATATTTCTCTACAGTGTGTAAATGAAAAATAGTGGAACTCTGTGTTTTTAAGGTATCAAGTCACTTAGCTTGCTTTTTAAATTGAGAGGTCCAGTCACTTTCTCTTTTCAAATGCACTTGTTCAAACACAGCTGTGTGCATTGCTCTTTCATATTCCACTAAAACCAGGTAAGCAATTCTGAGGTGGAAAATGCAGCTAGCAATGTGTAATATTATAGCACATGTGGTAGTACTACTAGAAAATGAAAAATAATTATCATAGCTTTCATTAATGATTTATAGGAATCTATAGTGTTATAACCACAAAGTTGTAATAGGAAGAAGAAGCATGCTGCTGGTCTGTTAATATTACATTTCAAATTATTCCTTATTCATGTGTAATTTCTTCAATTCTTATGTAACACAGCATGCATCATAATCCAGCAATTGCAACAAATCTGATTGAAAAAAACGGATTCTGAATCTCTGGCAGGAAAGATCTGTTTCTGCAGTTTAATAATGTGTGTCATGGTGTATGTGGAATTGTCTGTGAGCTGAGCCCGTCTTGTCATTGGAGCAATTCAGTAGGATCACAAGATCCTTGTGCAGCTAAGGTTTTATTCACTGGTCCTTTACTTCTCTCTCAGGGGTGGTGCTATGCAAGGAAATTTTGCTGTGTGAAGTGGTGCATCTTCCATAGCAATAGAGTATTTTGTTGTTTGGTGTAATTTACACGTTCCAAAAGATAATTCTCTAACAACTGGCACTGCTTGACATTGTTCAGTGAGATGTGTTCCCAGACACTTGGAAGAATCGCTTGATTTCAGGATTGGCATAGAAAAGTTGCGTATAATGTAGTTCTAACTATATCTGCAAAGATTTTGTGTGCTTGTGATGACTGTATTGTGATAGAACAACTGCAACAAAACAAAGACAGTGAGTTAAATAGCTTTTTTTTGTGAAGAGAAGTGGTGGCTTTAATTTTTAATTGACATATGTTTAAAGGGCACAGCACTTGAAATAGTCAGTTATAACTATGTTGGTTCACTGAAGTGGTGCTTTCAAAGTCACAGCTTGTTTTTCATTAAATACCTACAAAAAGATATGTAACAATGTTCTATCTTTCCTTTTTTTCTTTTCTGTAAAGAAACGAAGGAAGTTTTAATTTCCCAAATTATGTATTTCAAAGTGTATATACAGTGCAGGCAAATAATATATTTTGATTCTTTTTAGTCATCTAAATCTAAGATGGACTGATGAACAAGTGTTTGGAAGAAAATTTCCTTGTTTAGTGTGGAGTAATTTATTAGACTAATAGGAGAGTATGTTTCTTCCAATGTATTTACAGAACAGAAAAAAACCCCTAACCATCTTCCATTGCAGGCTTTCTGAAACGTTAATATACCAGATATGTATAACATAGCTCTTACAATATGTATGTATGACATAGCTCTTACAGTCTTTAAAAGAGGAGTTATTAGAATGAAATTAGAAATCCAGATGAATAGTATTAGGATAAAATGAAGAACTCTTCTAATGAATTTTGGTATTGGATTTCTAATGGTAAAATTTTAATGAATTTAAGAGTTGGTAAAGAACTAGTTCTTTATAAAAGTCAAAAGTTGAAATAAGACAGAATTACCTTCATGTGCTTGATTTTAAATGCAGAACAACGAAATGCATACATATTGTATTTCATATGTTAAAAGGATTCTCATTATCAACAGAGACAGATGTGATATCATAAGTCATTGAAAAGCTAAAAGGGAAATTGCCTGAACTTTGATTTTAAATATGGAGATGAAATTATACTGTGATGCTGCAGAAACTCAAAGTCATTCCAGAAAGGCACAACAATGAATAAATGCTTTGACCAAGATATTAATACATGCTATAGGAAAAAATAATAAACAATCTTTAAATATAGATCAATTATTATAAAATTTAATGCATGTTTATGTACAAAATAATTAATTTTTAGAGTCTCTAGCGAGTTTTAATTTTTTTTCATTGAAAAACTTTATCAACATCTTGATATATTTGCAATTACAATACTTCAGATGTATTAGGAGAAAAAGAATTGATAAATGCCTTACAGGACTTATTTCAGCACTGGGATTCATTCACAGCTTTGCTAGAATGGCAATCTGATCTACCATTAAAGCCTACTAGAAGTGTTTAGCTCTTAATGAAGGAGGGGACTTCAATCTTCCAGACAGAAAATCAGCTGCACAGTGTCTCCTTATTGCCACAGGAAAAGTTCCTGAATAAGAAGTATTTTAAAACTAAGGGCACTGGAACTGTTGGAGACGTGCTGTGATACTTCCTGAACAATGTCTTTTATACAACTTGGGCAGAATATGAGTGAAAGATATATCAGTATCTGTCAGTTCAGGCTGGTGAACAAATTGTTATGTTCTCCCACCATCATTGTCAGTTTGGAAACCATCCATAAACTTGGGAAGAGTACTGATGGTTTGTTTATTGATCCTTGAGAAAAGAATATATTGGACATTTACATCTCTAAGGGTGCATAAAATCAAAGTTCTGTAATGAATAGTCAATATACTCCTGGTGTCTGTGTGCTTATGTTGGTCATCTCAGTAAACAGGAAGGGTCCATACAGCTTGAACTGTGTAGTACTTGGCATGACAACAACTGTGCAACCATCATGCTTTCCTTGGGAAGCAAAGGTGTGCAGGGAATCTGCAAGTCAATCTGTTTGTAAGAAGTGCCTGAACAAGGGCTAACTTACTGCAAGCACTTGTGCTGTCTTTACAGATGAACCAGTGTACATATAACTGGCCATTAGTTTTTTTTCTATGAGATCTAATGTCTTAATGTACATTTTATATACACTAAACTTATGACGTGTTGAAAATTTCTGTAGGCTAAATAAATCTTAATATGCTTTTCCAGCAGCTGCCACTTAATGGTATAGTCTAATAGGTACCTCAACATCATTTTGAGAGTCACACTTTTATAAATAAAGAGCTGGAAGGCAATACTGATTTAGATTCACTCTGTGATGAAAATTAATCTTGTTACTGTGATTTAAGACATCATCATTGTAGGAAACAGTCTGTTGTAATAAAACTTAGCATGATCTAAATGTGAGCTGAAGCTTGGGTGATGTGCAATTAAAGTTGTGTATTGTGTCTGGTGCCATGTGTACCTGTAAAGGAACCTCTTGCAGAGCAAAGGGCTTAGTAAGGACTTTATGGGTGTGTTAGACTATACCCTGTGTCTGTGACTGGAGGAGGGGGCATTGCATTGCTGTCTGCTCAAATACTCTGTACCTATTATTCAGAACTGGAGTCCACTAGTTAGAGAGTTTTGTCTAAAAGATTTGGATGAATAATGTGCACTCTGTTCTTCAGAAAACATGACTCTCTATCACCTTCCACATGCAAATCATTATGTTTTGATTTGTCTTCTCTTTTTAGGTGAGACAAACCTCTTCTAACTGTTAGTCTCCAGCACAAACTACAACCAGTGAAATTTGACTAAGAAGCAGGAACTCCCTGTGATGACTCCAGTAGGTTTTTTTTCTCTCTTGTATGATGTTTGCTCTCTCTAATGAAGTTCAGAATATAAAATATCCTTGGAGAAGTATGTTGCTTAAATGAATCTCTTCCCTCCAAGAGTACTACCACCCTGCCAGTGTGTGCACTAAGGATTCTCCCCAGTAGTTACCAGGTGTGCAATGGGAAAAGAGACTGTGATAGGAATAGGAGTGTCTTAGGAGCTCTGTTTTACCAGCAGCTCATTATTGGTTTCCTGTATGGTCCCTCTCTGACTTCCATGTCCCTCTGGGCCCCTGATGTGTGACACAGGCTTATGCTTCATTTCTCCAATGCGTTTTCTGTTTTTTTCCCCCTCTTTTTAAATTCTTAACTCCTGGTTTCTTACAATATGATTGTCCAGTGTGTAGATACTGAGCTGCTGTAGGAGCATCTTGATAGTGTTTTGACGGAGATAATTGAAACTCTGCTGTTGTAAGTGCATATTTATTTGATATGCTGGGTTGGGACTTTATAGTATTTTTCATTATAAGGAGGCTTTTCTTGTTTCCACTGAATCATTAAATTTACTATTAGTTTTGAAGGTTGGAAGGAACCTTTGGGAAATGTATTTCCTGTACAGAGCAGAGCATATTGTTTCATCCGTATTGTCAACAGCATATTTTGGAAAGGCATTGAACCTTGATATACAAGATTGAAATGACCTATAAAATAAGTCAGATTGCTTTGTTAGCAATCTGTTAAAATAATTTGTTACCTCTGTCTGCATTCTGCAATGCTTTTTTGTAAAAGATTCAAGCAAGCCCTTCTTAACAGCTCTAGTCTAAACTCTCTATGCAAATACTGTATCTTCATGCAAGACTCTGATCTCATCATGCTTCTAAATTTCTCAGAGAAAAATGAAGCATTCAAAGCTTCTGACAGTTGTTCACTTTTCAAATAAGATTTTCCAGTCTTTGAATAATTCTTTTGTGTCTTGCCAGAATCTAAAACTTTTTTTCACCCTCTCCCTTAAAAATTGGAAATACAGATTGAACAAAATGTCTCAACGTTATGGACTTGGTTGAAACAGCAAGAGTAATGCTGTAATTTACTTAATCAATGGTTAGGCTTAGGAATCAGACATCTTAAGAGACTGAACTGCACATGATTTTCTCTGTGCGGTCTGCATGCCTTTGTTATCAGTCAATGAAAATATCTTGATCTTATCAATTGATAATATCTTTCATTGCTGGAATTCTCCATGCAGAAACATTAAATCTTGTGTTTAGTAAAAAACCCAACATTTTTTAAAAGTTGTGCACCTAAGTTACTTAGCTTCTCCCACACCTCTACCTAGGTGCTTCTGCCTTTCTTTATCAAAGGTAATTCCTTTCGGAAAGTATTCAGGAGCAATGAATAACTGTAGGAGGTACTTGCAAATTACTGTTTAACTTAGCAGGAAACAAGGTGAAGAAAAAAGACTAGAAACAGTGTCAGGAGTATTTGAGAAAGGCTGAACCTCAGACATCAGCCTGCAGAGAAGCAGATCAATCCCTCACAGGAATGGTGCACTAGCAGGCACTTAAGTAGCTGGGTGTGCTGGGGAAGGGGTTTTCACAAGTATTTAATGTTAGGTGCTGTTGTAGGCAAACAGAAATCTATAGATTTGTTCCAGGGTAACAGTTCTTCTTCCTCTCTGAATGGATGCTGCATAATGACATACTACATTTATTTCTTCTGTTGGCTACTGTCTTTAAAATCATGCATTAATCTCAAACTCTGTCTGATTGCTGAGTAGGTCATGAACCCCGGCCAACAGGGCTCCTTACCAATGCAAGAAACACCCCAGGTTTTACCTGAACCTATACTGCTAGGTTTGATCCTAAATTAGTGACCATAATTGCAACATGTTCTGATGAGCTATTGAACAAATACTTACTGCTTTCTTTAATGCAGATTTGCCTGTGTTTCAAACCAGAACTGGCTGTTACAAGTGGGCATTATAGTGAAATAGGTTGATACATGTTAAATGCAGAACATACTTTTTAAAGACTCTGACAGCTGTATTCATGTTACTTTAAGAGGTGGTTTTTTTTGGGTTTTTTTTGTTTGTTTTTTTTTAATTTTTTTTTAACTGGGAAGACCAGTGAAATGCTCGGGTTTATTCAAGAAGAAAGGCACTACTTGAAGATTGTGACCTCGGACTAAGTCTTCTGAAAAATTAGGTTTTCTTCCAAGGGTTGTTATTACACTAGCATAACACTATTATTTTCACTGAGCTGAGTATACTTATATAAGTGTATTTCACTGAGTATAAGTGAGGTGAAAACCAGCTCTGTTACTTCCTGATTACACTTGAAAATGTATTGCCTTTAACACCTTCCCAAATGAAAACACTGCAAGTTTTAATTAGATTGTATTCCACTATCTTGTAAGGCATGAATATGCCTGAAATTGGAAGTCAGCAAGTGCAGTATTTCATAGTGAACAGCAAACTGTGTCCTGATAACCTTTGTCAATATAAATCAGAAACACAAACAGTGAAAGAAAACTACCCAACCCTTCTGTATAAATAAAACCCAAAACCAAACCCACAACAAAACCCAAGAAAACTACTCTGCATGGATTTTTGTGAACTTTTATGTATTGTGTACTGCTGTGCAAGTATTGCTTTTGTAACTGCCATGCCATAATAGCATTTGGAAGACAGAGAACTTCTTCTCAAAGAGGCCTTATAGTCTCCAGAGCATTAGTGGATAGATTTCAAATGCTCACCACAAGAAATAATTTTTTTTTTTCTTCCTTAAACCAATGCACTAAATTATCACAAAAGACTTGTTATATTGATTGTGAACACAAGACTTGGTTATATTGATTGTGAACTGATTTTAAGGAAGCACTTAGTTGTACTCCAGCTGTTGAGTTTCTGAGAGCAGTACAGAAGTAAAAGAATCCAAAGGATATCCCATGATCACATGAAACTAGCTGACTTTGTGATAGCAATTGAAACAACACACTGCAAGCAGGGATAATATAAATAATTACAAGTCAGTAGAGATAAACATCAGGAAGTAACATAAATCACACAAAAGCTGTCCTCTCTAGGAAATACTTTTCATCCAACTGCCGTTATAAAAACCGTCCACTCATGCTCAGATTTATCCTTCTTTTGTGTACAGACTTCTACGTCTGACAGTTCCCTGATTTTTTTTCCCCACCAGTCCTTCCTACTTGTCTAAAAGTAATTTTTTTCCTTGCTATTTTTTTGTGTGTGTGTCTGCATCAGAATTAGTTCTTAGAAGGGGAAACTGCATCAGTTGGCATCAATAGAGGAATCAACAGAGACCAAGTAAGAAATGGCATCAGTCAACTCATTCATCAAACAATAGCAATTGACAGGGCTTTCCTGGGTGCATCTCATCTTCTAGTTGAAGTGGTGCACAAGTGGATTGTGAGGACATTTTATACTGATATAAGCATTGAGAATGTTTAGCCTGGCCAAGCCTGGTACTGCTCCTGGTACATGCTGAGCTTACAGAAGTGACCAGAGTGTGTGTGTTGTTCAGAGCAGCCACTCAGAGCTCACAGGATTGTGCATAGATGGGTTGGCATGCTGAGGATGTACAGGAAGCACTGCACTTGCCATGTACCTGCTGCCCAGGTGCTCATACCTGCACAGGAAATCCTGCTTCTGTTAGCTTCCCCTTTCCCTACTCCTTACACATTGGATTTATTGCACAAAAAGAGGACATGCTCTATATTAGAAACGCCCTGGCAAGGTTGGGTTTGCTGTGCTCAGAGCCTGCAGTAGGTGTGTACCCACTTGTGGCTGGGGACTAGAGACTGAAGTGTTCAGGTCCAACCAGGCTCTGCTCTGACTGCTGTGGTGACTTCTTAATCTTGGACTTGCTTGCTGTGTCTGAAGCTGACCCTTTCATCTTTCAAGTTCTCCAGTAAGTTTGGGTTTACTTTTCACAATTCAGGTTCCTAAGTGATGGCAACATGGTTATCTTTTGCCCAGTGACTTACAGGAAGGCTCCAGATACCTGGCACCCTAGTAAAGTAGCTCAAAGAAGTTGACATTCCCTGGGTAAAGTCTTTCAGACTAGAAATAGTGCCATATGATTGAAGTTTCTTTTGATGAGCCATTGTGAGAACAGTTTGATAAAGGCTGGAAAAACACTGGATATTCATGAGTAACACTTCTTTCTCAGAAATGAGCTTTGATTTCTGAATACAGGGCAAAGAAAAAGTGATAAATGGAAGAGATATTTTTGTTTGCTGCTAATAACTTATCAGGTCTAATCAGGGTGAAACCTATCCATTAAAATGTATGCACAAATGTGATGATAGTATTAGGAGTGCCTCATTATTGCTAATTCATTTAGTACTCAGTGTAATAGCACTTATCATAATTAGCTTCTCTGTTATTAATAAGGTTGTCACACAATACGTACTGTATTTGTATGAGAATTCCACTCTAGATTCTCATTAATTAGAACACCATAAAAATGCCAGCCCTTTAATTTTCCTTATATTTAACACTATGAAGAAGCTTCCATGTTTTTCCTATTAGAATTTATCAAAGTACTACTGCTACATTAATTTCAGTGAGAAATAATAGTTTGTAACCACCTATTTATCAGCTAATTAATTTACTGTTTAAAAGTCTTCCATTCTTCAGGGGATTACTGTTGCTAATGCACACAGAGCAAAACACCTGGTGTTTTCTGAAGAGCTTTCTCTGCCAATCTTTGCAAAATAGTCGGTGTCAGGATCCTGCAGGGTTGGTGTTCTCCCTGGGTTGGGTGCTGGGGCACCAGATGCTCTGGGGGCTGTCAGGGCCAGGCTGGGCAGCCAAGTCATCACTGGGCCATGGTCCCAGCCAGGAGCAGGGCAGTCAGGGACTCAGGGCACCTGCCTGGCAGTGCTGCTGGGCTCAGGCCCAGCATGGATGTGGGCTCACAGCTGGGGATCCTGGTCCGGCCCTGTAATGCCCATGGCAGGCACAGTTAAACCAGCTCCTGAAGGAATGAGATCTTCCTGCAGCACTCCCTGGAGCCCCTCCAGAGGCAGCAGGAGGAAGGGGCAGTCCTGTCCCCAGGTTTGCCCTGAGCACAGGCAGCCAAGCCTCAGAAGGGGAATGATCTCAGGGCCCTTCCCAAGGGGTATCTTCTTGGAAATAAAGAACAGAGGCAGTGTATTCATGGTGGCTGTATCCGTAGTTCTAAGGGTCTGTAAGGTACCCCTCTGCAGGGAGTTGCTCTGAGCTTTCTGGTACCCTTTTTTGTGTCTTCTGCTTGCACCTTAAGCCCCTGTCCTGCTGTGCTGCTTTTACAAATTCATTTGGTTGACTCATGGAAATCTTTTATTAAAGCACAGACACAGAGAAATTCTTGATTTTCTTGACCTCTGGTCATAGGCTTCAGCATTTTGCCTGTTGGGATGGCTGCAAGATGGAAAGGCTGTCTCTGCCATTCTAGGTTATGAGAGCTGGTGGTCTCACTTTGGCAGATGAATTGTGGATCTGAAAGTAAAGCACTAAGTAGCCTGTGGCCACAAACCAAGCTACTTCATGGCAGGATAGTAGGTTCAGAGTGGGGTATTTAAACCTGCTGTGTAGAGAGGCAGCTGGAGTTGTACCTTGATTGGTGACTTGAGGGATGCAATACCTTGTCCAAACTGGTGTTATTGATCCAGGAATTTGTTGCTCTCCACGGTACCAGTACAGTTTCATCTCTGTGCTTTCCCAATCTACAAACAGCCTATGGTGTGTTTTAATAGGTCTTACATTTTATGTTATAGAAGCACATAAATTGAGTAAAAACTTTTGAAGATCTTTGTTTTCAGACTAAGAGCTTCAAAATCTGTGTGCCATCATAGGGTTAATTAAAAATTCATGTTTCCCTTATATTTTCTTGCTGCCTCATTTGTATTCAGGGTATGTCCTGAGCAGGTTTATTTTGATAGATTGTTATCCACAATAAATTGAAATACCTTCTACAGTGCTCTCTGTAAGATAAGAAAAAAATTACTTGAGTTATATTCCTAAATCCTAGGTGACTGTGCCAGTAGATTGATTCATGCTGTAGGTTTCCACCTTCATTTAAACATTGCTGAAATGAGCCTGAAGCTTAATAATTTTTATCAGTTCTCTGAGAAAATATTGGAAATTGTTAATTGATAGTCTATATTGCAATATTTATACAGCAGTAAAATCATAATTCTTATCACTGATACACACTCTGGTCCAAAATCCATCCATCAATTCAGCCATGTTTTATTCTGCTTTGTTTTCTTCTCTCCCAGGGCAGTTTGTGATGTGCTTGTGTTATGTCTGTGTGTAGTATAATGGGATGAATATGCTTTTGATGCCAGCACTATTAAGGTAGCTGTTTAATCAGGTTAAAATAGTACCAAAGGTTTGAATACATCTCAGGTGTCACAATCAGGGTCCCAAATTTCAATACAATGAAGGGTAAAAAACATGTGTCTGTGGACATTGTTCAAATGATAACAATTGTTCTGAATATAGAGAGGAATGTACAAGAATATAGGAACCTTGATCTCACTAAATGTGTCTGTAATAGAGCTATGAAGTTAGGGTCTAATATGTAGTACTTTCCTCTAAGAAAGTGCAGTTTGCTAAGGCATACAACATTCAGGTAAGCAAAGGAGAAATGCACAGACAAAGTTTACATATCTATTTAAATATGGCAGAAATATAATCTATCACCTGAAGTCAAATCCTGAGCTACAAATGCTAAAACTTGTCTTCCAGTTGTGGGAAAAGCCTTCCAGGAACAGAAAGCAGTACAGTGTGTTCAAGTAATCTTAAGATATGAACTGCCTCCTGCAAGATCCCTTCTCCCTCTTGCTGCTGCAGAGCTCATGCAATAACGTGACAAAAGATTTTGTGCTTTGCCTCCTGCAGTGTCAGGTGCAACTGAAACCAAGCCCAGAGCCTTTCCCTACTGGTGTTGAGATGAAAAAAAAGAGAGAAATTCACAGAAAATTTTGGTTTGGAAGGGACCTTTAAAGTTATATATTCCAACTCCCCCTGCAATGAGCAGGGACATAGAGTAGATGAGGTGGCTCAGAGTCCCATCCAGCCTCTGAAAACTTGCAAGGATGGGGCATCCATGACTTCTCTGGGCAACTTGTTCCAGTGTTTCACCACTATCATTGTAAAAACTTCTTTGTAGAGGGATAGAATATAAGAAAATAGTGCAGAGAAAATCCTACCCCTGAGGAGTTGCAGCTGGGCCAATTATCAAAGATTAGGAACAGGCCTGACTTTACCAGGCCACAGCTGTGACCAATGAGAAGCAGAGTGCTATAGAGGAGTGGGGTGGCTGGTTGAGAAGGAACTGGAGTCAGCTGGCTGCTGTGAGAAGAAGAAGAGAGAGTCAGTGCTCTGAGGAGCTGCCCACAAGTAACACCAAGAGGGTATGAAACTTTTGCTATTAAGAGACAAGAATATGGAACCCCTGCAATAGATAACACTTTTTCCTTATATCTAGTCCAAATCTAAGGGTGTTTGTTTTCTATTCTTTTTTTCCCTTGTCCCAGAAACAAAATAAATTTGGCTGCCTGGCAGGCCCCTATATTTCTTTTTGAATTCCATGGTCACTGTCGATCTGTTGAGTAAAACCCTTACAGAGGGTTGCATAGCAAACAGATGCTGGTTTGGAATTTACTTTCTGATGCTACTTGCACTTTTGAAGAGGTACTACCAAGATTGATAGGTCTGATTGTCTTTATATATGTTTTCCCACTTTAAAAAGTTATATGGCTTTTATTTACTTAGTAAATTGCGTTTTGAGACACCAGAAAGGGCGCCTGATGGTTTATTCATTTTCACTGTGTTAGTTGTCTAAAGAAGATGCAACTTTTGCTCATTAGCCTTGCTTATATACTTCTACTGCCCTAGCTACACAAATCAATCTTGAAAGAGATTTTAGTCATGAAAATGTGCTTTCCTTTTGTAGTGTGTCCTACTTATCTATGCACCATTATCAAAACTCCAAGTGACTTTTTTCTTCCTTGTTGGTTAAAACTGTGGTGTTGAATTTGCTTTTTTGTGCATGATCTAGCTCAGTGTCTATCTGTCTGGACACCAGTAAGTGTGTTTGCTTAGGTGAAGATTTCTATGACCAACTCTTGGTAGAAGTGCAATGATGTTAGGAGGCACCACTTGAACCTTTCATAATACAAATGTTCAAAGATGCTACCAAGTGTTGTGAGCCTGTTAGGTATTCAGCTTCTTTACAGTTCAGATTCAGGTCTGGATTGTCTGTCTTCACACTCATCTTTTTGTTTTCTGAGACAACAGTCTGGTCTTAATCGGGAGGCCAGGACACATTTCTGGTACACTCCAGCTCAGGAGGAGGCTGCAATAGGTTTGCACCAGATTTGCAGTAGATTTTAGGCACCAGTGATGTTTTCCATTCCTGGGGAGCTGGCCATCCCTATCCAGCTGTATGAATGGATCTTCAAAGGAGTGGAGAAGTGGAGTACAGCTTTATAAACAGGGGCTGCAAGATCTTGGTTTGCCCAGAAAATGCAAGCTGAGAGGTGGTGTGGTAACAGTTCCTTACTATGTTAGCAGATATTACAGTTCTCTCTCTACCCTGGTTCAACCTCAAAGACCCTGTTGGTGCTAGAGGAAAGAGAGAATGATTTCAAACCTTCCAAATAGTGAGTTTCCTACTTTGTGGTGGAGAAAAATGGAAAAACTTTGTGATGGATCTTAATAAGTTTACTAGTAGAAGATATACAATGGCAGTAAAAGAGGCTCAGAAACAAGGCTCTGGAGGTCCTTCTGAGTCTTGGATTTCTGTGAGAACTTAATCCTTCTCTGTGTGCATCGTTTCATACTTGCCACCCCAAGAAGCAGGTTTCTCTGCATTTTCTCTTTTTAGATTAAGATTTCTTAGTCCTCTCCTCAGCCTCATACAGGAAGGTCTCTTTGCCTAATTCTTTGCTCATGTTCATAAGCAAATGCTGGGAGGAAAAGGGGAAGTAAAGGAGAGGGAGAAATCTGATCTGGCCCCATTTACTTGTCATTATAACTACTCAAACTGTTTTGACGTACTATAATGAAATGTCATTTTAAAAATCCATGCTTGCAGATAAAAGTTATTCTTGCTTACATTTTTTAGGCCTTGTTAAAATCTAGAATTATTTTATTTTCAATTTTGTTTCTTTCTCTCCTTCCCTCTCTAGTCCTGAATACCAAAGTGCAAAAACACAGAACATCCTGACTCCTTAAACTGCAAATTATTGACACAAGTAAAGATTAATCTGATAACTTGGAGTGGTTTTGGGGAAAAACTAGAGAAACATAGATGCAGATCTATTTCTTCTCAAAACTTGCAGAGCTAAAATCTCATTTGTGAAGAGTCATAAAATCTGTGCTTTCCTGAGACAAGTTGCTCCTTTAGACTTGCTGGCATTGGCTGCCCAGGAAAGTAAATGGCATTGTATAGACAGGAAGGTCATTCACTCTTTTTCTGAAAGGAGATGATGAAAGGAAAGTTAAGAATTTCAAGCAGTTTTTAAAAATAAAAGGAAGAATGTCCCCTTCATGTTCTCTCCAAAGACCTGGCTCTGTGGGTTAGGGAACACAACCTGGAAGCCCTCATCTGCAAGGCATTCTCCTGTGAAAATTTGAGAACCTAGATCAAATGCTGGCCATATTGAAATCAGTAAGAAATTTTGGCCCTGGCATCAATGAGGCTAAAATTTTTCCATTTTATTTTACAGTTGTTCTGCGCTCATAAAGCACAGGGTATGTACTTTTTGCTATGGCTGCACATGAAAGAGTTATTTATGTACCTACTGAAAAAAGGTGTACAGTTTCTCAGTTAATATGCCAGAGGCTTTGTTGATGGGATATGAGCTAAAGGAATAAATTATTGAGAGACTACTGGCACAGGGATACAGCAAGAGAAAAAAATATGTGTAGCTAGGACCAGATGTTAAGCTGGAGTTTGAAAATTAATATTCTGTATTTAGGCTGTGGAAGGTGAAAGGCTCAAGCCAAATGCAAACTTTTCAGGGGAGATAAAAGCTCAGGCCTCACAACTGAAAACTGGAAGCTCTTCTCTCAGGAGAGGCGCTCGGTCTGTGAAATGAAGATAACAACATTGCCTTCTTTTCTTTATTTGTTACTATCTTCTGGCCAGAGACTATTAGTAAGAATGAACTTATATAGTCCATGTTACACAGATCTGTTTGTGTGAATTTATAGTAGCACCAAGGAGAATTCACAGGTATTGATCAAGACAGGCTCTTTATTTCTCAAAGAAAAATGGAAGTGACTATTTCTGAAGTACAGTAAATTGATCAGATGGTTTTTAGTATCTTTCTGTGCTTCACCCAGTATTTTAATGAAAGTATAGAATATTTCTCATCACAGTGCCGAGCCCATAGAATTTAGAGAAGTTAATTGCTGTTGTTATGGGAACAAGGTCCAGCAGACTGCTTCAGTTGGACTATTTTGGAACAGAAATGTCATTCATGGATTCTGCACATATGGGAAACCAGCCTGGCTCCAGCAAGGCCTGTTGCCTGGAACACAGGCTTCCCTAGTGATGGTGTTTGTTCCTTTGACACACTCTTTATCATTTGTGTTCTTTCAGTCTTCCCTTCTTCAAATTTCCCTCATTTGCTGTGTTTCTGCTTTGATTTCACATTGATTCCTGCCTTTTATTTCCATAGTATGGCCTCCAAAATCTGAGATTTTCTTGAAATGAAAACTTGCACTGTATGTTGACAGAACAGTTGTCTGTTCCTCCCTCTAAGGTGTGCATACACACAAGCACAGAATGAAAGGAGGATGGAACTAAAATCATAGTTCCTTACTTGGGAAAGTTTTCATTATTAAAGCTAAAAGACAGTCCTGTTGTGGGGGACTGATGGATCCCACGTTATGGATTCTAGAATATAAAAAGCATTTATTGATGCACCGGTACTAATACACAAATAAAAATACAAACCCAATGGTGGTCTTGTAAAAAACCCCAAATCCTTATACAAGCTTATGTGACAAGCATGTCCTGCCCCATAGTCAGTCAATTAAATTTTGTTCTGATTATGTAATCTTCATAACTTAGTATCTTTGCCTGAGACTGATTTTGACTTAATAAATGGTTTCTCTGCCCAGACAGAGCACTTCACTCCTTAACTTGATCATGCTGTTGAATTAATCTAGTGTATTAAATGTGCTTGTTTTCTAAAAATATCAAAGTTTGAAAACTGGTAATGTTGTCTTCTCTATTCCCCACTCAGGAAGCACCTAAATGGGGTGGCCAGAGTGTTAAAATTGTGTAGCAGTCAGAGGCTGCTAATGGACAGTCCTTTTTTGTAAAGGAAAAGATGCAGTTTCTCTTTAATTAGGACAGCAACGCTCTTTTCCTCAAATGCCAACATCTAACACTGGGAGGACACAAAAAATAATGGGGCTACCATGCAGTAAATAACTGGGTGATATTGCTGTTTTACAGAGCAAGAAATACTTTGCTTGTGCTTCAGTGGGCATTTGCTTTATGACACAATAAAGTCCTGTGGCAAATAAATGGCAGGACCTCACCCCAAGGGAGTGGTGATGCTTCTCAGAAGAGTTTTTTAGGGCTTGTTTATTACCTTATAAACTCAAAGCCAAATTAAGTTGCTATAATGTTACATTTTGCATATGAATTATACCTCCCCTGTCTATCTGCAGTTCTGCATAGTTCTTATTGCCTGGGTTTCTTTCCCTTCTGTCTGTTCCCCTTCACATTTCTACCTGTAAATATTATGCTAGGTGGGTCTCCTAGCCAGAAATGTATGGCAAATGTCACTACTGCAAACTCTAGGTGTTTATGAGCCAGGTACCAAAGTCCTAAGATGCAAAATGAAACCAGTGTATGCTGAATGTGTCTTAAGGTGTCTGAGTTGATATTTTATATCTGGAACAAGTTAGGGCTTTGTGGACTTACATATGTGCTCTGTGGGAAAAAAGGATAGACGTTAAGAATTTCCAGTGCCTTTAGGGGCTCCGGCTTCAAATATGCTGTGAGAGTTGGGAACAGTGAACATGTCTTATTCATTCCTGACAAGGACTCATTTCAGCAACAGAGGACTACCAGGATGAGCAGTCAGCCTTGCTGCAAAGCTGTCTGTGGGGAAGTTAGAAACCAGGCTGGTGGGCAAATGGAATGGGTCTTTCAGATGGGCTCTCCCATCTGAATTTTGCAAATTTATGCAGATGTCTCTCCCTGTCACTACCCTGCCACTGCCTGCAGGATACTTAACAAATGCAAGAAAAAAGAATATAGACAGAATTACTTCAGACTGTCCATTAATGGAACAAGATGTAATGAGACCATAGGACAATTTAGGCTGGGAGGAAACTGAGGAAGGTCTCCAGTCCCCTTCACTCCACTCAAGGCAGAGTCAGACCAGGGTGTTCAGTTGTCTCCAAGGATGCAGAGTACACTGCCTTATCTGTACTTTGGCCCTGTTTTCTTACACTATATGTCCTTGGCCTGCCTTCCTCCTGCAATGCATCTCTGGAAGGAGTCTTGGCTCTGTCTTCTTGATAACTCATAGATATGGAAAGGCTGATACAAGGAGATGAAATTGAACAAAGGCAAATTTAAGTCCACTTCCTTTATTTTTATCAGTGAAGGCTGTGAAGCTCCTGGCCAGATTAATTTAAAACCACAGAGAATATGATGTAGAAAGTAATTTTGCATGGACAGTAGAGAGGAGGAGAAAAGTTCTTTTGTCCTTTATATCATATGTTCCAGTTAATATTTCAGGGAGCATGGCCTGATGGAATTACAAACTGTGAATATTAGAAGCACTTCCTTATCCATGGCAGATCAATCCTTAATTTCTTCTTATCAATAGTCTGCAATTATGTTAATGATATTATTTATGAAGATTTTGCTAAGGGCACTCTTATGAACTGTGGAATATTGATCTTCATATTCTGTTTTGTTAAAAAATTCTTTGACATGAGATGAAATGAAAGTGTTTTCATTCCCTCTGCTGCTCAGTGCTCCCTGTTGTGCTTCAATCTTCCATGCAATTACTCAGTGCTTATTTTTTGCATAGATGATGATGATATATAGAAATGAGGACAAAGTAGATGATTCATGTATCATTTTGGGAATTTTCTGCATTCATTGGCTTGTTTTATTGCGTTTATGTTGAAATGCTGTTAGCAAAGGGGCTCAGTGGCAAGTCAACCTGCCTTCTCCAGGTGTTTCTGTCAGCTGAGCCTGGTTGAGCATTAGGTAAAACAGGTGTGAGTGATAACCAGTGCCCTGTTGTTCCTCACTTCCCTTCCTTCAGCTTAAACAAGTCTGCCTTTGAAAAGGGATTGAAGTGAACCTTGCCAGTGCTGGAGTCCAAGTGGAGGCTCCTGGGGGCTTAGTGATTGTGCACCTTAGCAGATCCATGGACTTCAGAGAGCTGAAGCTTTGGCCTTGCTGAGGTACCTCTGGAGAGCCTGAGATAGGGATGAAGGCTGTTGAGCATGAATGTCTGCATTTTGCCTGTGGAATGAGGGAATTCTGATGAGGATGGGAGATGGGAGGTGGGAGCAGGACTCTGCTGTTGCTGTAGCTCAGGGCAGAACTCTGACCAGCTGCAGGAGCAATGCCTGGGGCTGTGCTGGGTAAGTGCTCGCAGTGCTGTGTGACTGCTGATGAAGCTCAGCAGGGTTAATGGCACTTGGAATCATAGGCCTGGTCAGCTCTTTGAAAGTGTCAAAATAGAAACCAGTGAATTTTGATCATCCTTACAGGAGCTCTAATGTAACTGCAAGGCCAGAGTCTTGACCCATGAGGGCAATGCAAAAAACTAATGGTGAAGGCCAGGGGATCTGGAACTTCTTTCATCAGCAGTATTTCTCATAGTGAAAACTTAACTCAACCTCTAAGTCTTTCTGTGTTATCACACCATGAAAAATATCTCAAGTTGTGCAGGGTGAAAAGTCTCAGGAGTTTGAACCTAATGTAGTTATTTTTTGGGGTCTACTTATAATTTTGTGAGTGCTTGACATTATCTTTGTTTATGCTGTGATTTTTGGTGTAGTTCCATTTTCTATGGGTTAGGGGTCAGGCTCTCATATGTGAATAACATAAAGTAATAGTTTCTTTTACTGCAATTTTTTAAAACTCTATTCTCAATTAACTAGTAATTAAAAACATTCTGTGGTTGTTTTGCAAGACTGCTATATGGTCAAGTATATTGCAACTCCCATTCTTATCCTGTGTCAATTAGCAATTTAGCAATGAAAATCCTAATTAATTTACTACCCCTACAGTATGATGTCTTTCTACCAGAGAGCCATGTCCAAATGTCCCTTGGAGATTGGCCTTGTCAAAGAGCATAATTGAAGAATAAAGCTTACTGCATTCTGTCTTGAAAGCGGGCTAATTTATGTACCATGTAAAGATTGATTCCTTTGTTTTAAGTTTTCTTCTGTCAAGTGTTGCAAAAAGATCTGCCTTATCAAATCTGTGTCTTTCTTGGTCAGTTTTTTTTCCCCAGTAATTAGACTTCCCACCCTGGATGGGACTGAACTGTGTTGAGTCTGAATCTGTCCTATGGGAATTTGAATGTTGATTTTCTGTAATGCATGTTTAGATGTGATGTGATGTATTTTTTTTCCCCTCCACTGAGCCCAAGGCAGAGTTTAAGAAGAAATGTAGCTCTCCTTCCAGTGTTTTGGGGCCTGTGTCAGGGCTGGTAGAGAGTGACTGTCACTTCTAACAATAGATTTTAATATGAAAATACAGAGATCTACTTGCTACTCTTCTCCCATGTGCTTTAACCTTTATCTGTTATACAGATAAACCAAGCCACAACCTTAAGCCCTTTGTAAGCCGTTACTCTTAACAATTAAACCTCTCAGTTATTGCATCTGAAGGACTGGTCATGATCAAGTGCAGTGAGGGAAGCTGTGGCTGCTCTCAGTATGTTAGCACAGCTGCTGTTAAATATATTTAATTTTTAGATGCAGGAGTCAGAAATCCATGGCTGATTCCTTTGTTTTCACCTCAGTGAATACTACAGATCTGGGTTTGCAGTGCATACATGTTAATCCATTCCTGCCAGCTGGTAAAGCACCCATGAATAATGGGAGATTATAAACAACTCGCCCTTTTCCCGAGAGCATTTATCTATGCTCATTCAGAGGCAGTGCCAGTTGAGGCTGGCACAGTTGTCCTTTGTAATGAAACTCTTGACCTAGGAAAGCTATCCAGAGAGTTCAGAAAGATGATCTCTGACAATATGCAAGTCACTGTAGCTGTCTGCAATTTCTGTGTGTGACTGCTGCAGCCCTGACTGCAGCAATCACAATTTCCCAGTCATAAATTCATATAAGTGTCGGTATGGCCGAAGAGATTGCCTGATGTCTGCCTGATGCCCTGTGCCCTTGGTGTTCTGCACAGCAGCGCTCTTGGAATTGCAGCACATCAGCCTCAGAGGGGGCTCAGCCTCTGAACTCTGCTCGCTCTCCCTCCATCGCATCAGCGCTGTGGTGTAATTAGCCATACTGTATGCACACCCATCCAGCTTGTGGGACACTGCCACGCTGTCACAGGAGATTAGCAGCTGGTTTACCGAGTGCTTAGTTAACTAATACATGAGGGGGAAAATAGAGCTCCGTGTTATGAGGAAGGGGAATTTCACGTCCCTTATTAATATAGTAAAATGGTGTATTGATAATGACAAACTGTGGGGGCTAATATGCAGGAGATAATAAGCATAAGCAAAGGCCATTAAGAGCAATAACAATCTAACTAGTGTTTTAAACAGTTGTTTCTAAATATGCATATAAAGTAGGAGATTAATTTCATAGATATTTATTATTTTTCATTGAACACCATTACATACCTCCTTCCTCACTCTGCCCCTCCAAATTTAATATAATCCTGTGCTAGGAAAGATATAAGCACACACATGCAGAGCAAGAATAAATATTGATGTGCAAATATTTTTTGTTAAACATTGTGCCATATTAATGAAATGTAACTGTGTTCTGTAACTTGGCTGTTGGTTGGAGAAATGGGAATTTGAGTTTTAGTTGTTAATAAATTACAAAGCTGGAACAATGTATTGCATGAAAATGGAATTTGACGTTATAGAGAAGTTGACACTTTTGTACAACTAAAAATAAACTCTTCTCTACTGCAGTTGGTAGGGGTTTCCTATTGCCAGGATTTTCTCCAAGGAGACCAATCTCAACACTGTAGTACTGAAATGCAAACTGAGTAGATCTATCTATTGTGTCATGAGGTGAACAGCTACAAAAACAGTAGTTTGTGCTGAAGCATGTGCTCTAGAGGAACAACATGTGGAAATGTTATATTCTTTGTTTCTAAATTCAAATATGAGAGTTTACCTTTGGTTAGTTTAGTAATCTTTAGCTGTTGCTTTCCATGTAGCTGCAGCTACCAAAAATAGATGAAAAAGATAGTTGTGCAATGTAGGTATTCTGAGAGGAAAAAAATGTTAGAGAAGTACGATTTATATAGTTTCCTAGACATTTCTAAAACTACTCAAGCAAAAAAATTTGTCAGTATTTCATGTGACTTTTTTTTATTAGCATTTCTATTCCTGTTCACTTGTCTGCAAGGATTAAGCTTTTCAGAGTAAGGGTTGTATGGCTCAAATACTTTGCTGGTGCTTATGACATTTAGTTGTTCTTCCATTTACTGCAGCAGTATCTTGTTCATTTAATAACCATCAGTTTGTGATTACATGACTGTAAATATATTTGAATTCTCCATAAGCTAGTGGCAAAATTTTTCTGTTACAGGAGAAGCAATTTCAGACACAGGGCTCTTGGTTTCTGTGATGTCCAGCTTTTAGCAAGCAGTGGGAGTAGGTTTTTTTGTAAGCATAACAGACATATTGCTTACTGCAGTACTCCTGCTTATACTGTTCGGGACATGTGCTGTCGTTTGAAATACAAATGTACTCACACTTTGATATACTTCATGTACTTTTTCCTCCTTTATCAAAATGGTTTGACAGAATTTTGATGAGATAGCTTGTTTGACAGGATAGTGCTATTCTTTTGATATACAATGCTTTACTGAGATTATGGCTGTGCTTGTATTCTGATATATTTATCTTTGAAATAAGTTTGTAAGACATTCTTAAGTGAGAAAATGCTGATAAGATCACAAGAGTGAAGCATTTTGGTAAATTGATGGTATTTTTTACATTTAAGCATAATCATGGTCCATCATGACTTTGGACTAAGAAAAGGTATAAAATGGGAACTAGTACATAAAAAGGAAACTGAAAAAGATATAGATCTCAGCTATATGTAAGCACTGCTCCAGAATTAATCACATTAATAGCTCCAAGAAACCATCTGAGGACTTCATACAGTGAGCAGGCCTATGTGTCAGCTCACCAGTAGCAGCCTTAGGAGGTACTTCCTATTTCATTGAAGGGCCACTATAGTGCCAAACCTGGCTTTGAAAGCTGGTAATTCAACTAAACCCAAGCTGATGGGTTGTACAGAACAGTCGTGTTTATTCCTCACTTACTGTTTGTGGAGGTTAGTGCAGAATGAATGCATGAATTTTAGGGCTGATGAAAGTTCATGTCCAGTTTGTCCTTTGGGAGAAGCTTCTGAGGGTTGCAGAGCTTAACTGTTATTTTTGCCTCAATGTTCACTTTAGTAATGAGCACGGCAGGAGCTCTGATAAAGCTGACAGGAAAAAAAGGAAAGTCACAGATCAGGACAATGCTTGTTAAAGAATTTCTGGAGAATCTGAGCATATTCAAATCAGCAGACAGATGAATTTAACATGGTGTGCTCAGTGAACTGGTTAATTGGATCCATTTTCAGTTAATTTGGAGAACTCATAGAGGACAGGTGAGGTTTCAAAAGGACAAATACACTTGCAAGAAAGAAAAAGGGGACATGGGAATCATGGCCCAGTGAGTTTAATTACAAGACCTTAATTGTTCTAGAAAATCTACTAAACAGGGACATAAGTTTTGCCAGTATCTGGAGAGAATAAAATAGTTTTGGAGAGCTGTAAAACTTTAGGTTTAAGACAGAGAAATTCTACATTTAGAAGCTTGCTGGAAGCTTATACTGACATTTGAATTTTTCAGTAAAAATTCTTCTTGCCTCCCTATCTCTGAAGTCAGAGAACCTTCAGTCCCCTGGGCCTGATGCTACTTGCTGTGAAAAAATAGCATTAATATCATATTACAGGCCTTTTCAAATTATGGAGGTTGTTTTAGTTGGCTGATTATGCAAAATGAACTAAATCTGTATGCGTTGAAAAATACCTGAGTTACCTAAGGCATGGAAAGAAATTAGATCCTGGCACTGTTTTGGGACCACCTACTCAAATCAGCTGTGGAAAGACCAAGAACTAGCAGTTACCATTGTTATTAACTAAGCAGAAGAGTAAATTAGGGTACAGTGGAGGCAGTTTTTTCATAAAATGTAAATTGCAGAGAATTCCAAATAGCACAGCGTAAGGGTCTAAAGGCAGAAAACAGAAACAGCTGAAACCTCAATAGTCTGTGTTATGGCAAAAAAGACCAGGCAGCACAACAGGATTGAAAACCACATTAAATGCTATCACATTGTCATAGTTTCTGAGCACTAGGCCAGAGTGTATAGCAAGGACAAAGGAGATGATGTTCTCAGTGCCAGAGCATTTCTGCACTCTCATCTGTCGCTGTGATAAGGGTGAGGAACAAACTGCCAGCCTGAATGCAATTAATCTGGACCTATGTTAATTCCTTTTAACTGGGGCACAGCTCCCTGTGCTAGAAATAGTGATGTCAGCACTGAGGGAAGATCCCTAGGCACTGGAGCAGATAGGAAAATGAGCAATGAATTTTCCCCCCAACACAGCATGAAATAAAACAATGCCTTACAAAACACTGACAGGTCTGAGATTGAAGAGGCAATGTTGATCTTCAGTGAGTATGTAAAACATACTTAGGGATAAAGAACAGATTGGCAGATATGCAAGAGGTTGCAATTATAGCAGCAGAAAAAAGTCTTTAACCATTATGCAGTTTAAAAGAAGTCATGCACTTTGCCTTGTGAAAAGAAGGGAACTGAGGAAGAGTTGGAGCATAAAAGGCTAATGGTGAAGTTTTCAACTGATGGCATTGTGATGAAAGATGGTTGATGAAAGAGCCCAGCTGTCCTGTAATTTATGCCCCAAGGAAAGTTCTTGTGCCTCTAGGCAGATAAAAAGAGGAGATTTGCTCTGTCTGTGTTATGAAGGCAGTGAATTTGACTTCTCATAGGACTAATGTTAAGAAAACTTCCTCTGAAAATAAGAGAGCTGACTCAGACAGAAGGTTATGTGGTTTTTTAATCTACTTTCTCAAAAGTGCTGGCATTTATGCATTTACAATATTACTGAAGTACTTCTGTTTATTATTAGATGTCAGCAATATACCAAAGTTATAATTTCTAAAGTGTATATACAGTGTTTTCCATTAGATGAGCTAATCCTGATATCAAGACCTTTTGAGATAAATAGCCTTATTTTAAAATCCTAATACTTGCTGATAATTCTGGCAGAGTATATACTCATGGGGTTGTTTGGCTGTTATGCTGCTTAATTATCTTATTGACTATAAACTTAGAAATAATTATGTATATTTTTTCTAGTTTTTCTTCTTGGCCAAAGGGCAGACCATGTACCCTGTGTTGCTTGGGTCTGTTGCAAAGTAAGATTTGCAACAGTGAGTGCATTTATCTGCTGCTTCATTGCTTCCCTGCTGTAGTTTAGTGGTAGTTCAGAGATGTTGGGAGGTGTGGGGAGCCAATATTGAACAAGGTGAATTAGGTGCAAAAGCTCTTGAAGGTGTTTGCCATAAAATCTGAAAGACACAGCACAGATGAGAAGAAATTAAAAGTTGGGAAGTTCAAATGTAAGTCTTAAATGAAGAATGGTGTGAACTTCAGTAAAGTTTTGTAAAAGGCTTACTTTTGTTTGGGGTCTAAATAAACCTGTGCTCATAACTCTACATATAGAGTTCCTTTGGGATCAGAAAGGAATATGCAATGCAACACATGTCTGTGAAGTAGGAGAGATTACCACTCAGATGTGTAGGAGAACATGGGCAGCATGATGCTGGGAAATATACTACGTGAAAAGCAGCACAAATTGTCCCTTTCAATTATTAAGCTTAGCGATGAGCTATGTTCTTGTAATTTGACAAATAATTGAAAGAGGTGAATGTTCAGTGCTGCAGGCCAGCATGCGTGTTCCTGTTACAGATAACAACAGGCACATCCTGGACCTGCTGATGTATAATCTGGAAATGGAAGGTCTTTGAGCAGCATTACCTGAGTTACATAACCTGGTAATGTGTGCACAACCAGCAGCACCGTGGGCTGGGTGCTTGTGAAGGTTGCCATGGCCCAGGGGTGAGGCAGGGCAGTGGTGCTGGCTGCAGCCATGAAGGGTATCAGCACCCCAGTGTTACCCTGCAGGAACCCCTTTTGCTGCCTGAAGGATTCTCCCTCTCCACCTCCTGCTTTCTGGGGGCTGTGCCCCTCTGAATGACATACAGTGCTTGAGAGCAAGGCTTGATTAATTGGGACTGAAGTGGCATTTCTGGATGTCTGTCAGATATTGTTTCATTGCTGAATAAAATGACCCTGGGTTGAAGAGCAGCTAGGAAGCATTTTATGACATGCATACCACTACTAAAGATTACATTAGCTGCTTCCAATTTCTAATGGATTGTACAATATCTCAAACCTGGATGGCATTTAATTGGGCTTTTTTGAATAAAATGCAAATGAAATTATGTAGGTGAGATTTGAAACTTCTTAGCCAAAATGTTTTTCTCTGAGGTTCCATATTTAAAGATTTCTACAGGAAACCTTAAACGTTCCTGTGCTGGAAACACTGAAGTGTGTCTTAAAAGCAAAATTCTTTATTGATATAGATCAGCATAAAAGAATACATTACCTCACCCAGAACTGGAAAACTCTTGAGGATGGCAGGATCTGCATGAACCTGCTAGATGAGAAGCCCTGCATAAGAGACTACTACTGAAAGATATTTGAAAATACTGCTGTTTAAACAGGAGACTGCTATCACTTGTTCATGTATGTTCAAAGGGAAACAAAAATTCACCCTGCATTTAAAAGGATTATAAATAATAGCTTTAATTATCTTATCCCCTACTGAAATATCCTGTTGTGCATTTATGCTATCAATAAATTGATGATGCTGTCATAACAGGCAAGGTTTCTAAACACCTGTAGTCAATAATGAAAATGTATGCTGAGCTGCTGGTTGCATGTCAGAAAATTTGTTGTTACTTCGAACTAGCTATGAAAGTAGACAGAGATTTGGTTTTAAGTCTGTTTCATAATTTATGACCTTTTTTGAGAAGGGAAGAAGAAATCTTTGGGATAAAGAAAAACAGAGTTGCTGTAAAAAGTATGAAAATCATGGTGTCTTTAATGGTTGTAAAAATGGTAATGGTTTAAGTTCTCTTTCTTGCTAGGCTTTATCTCACGTACACAAACTCCTCCTGAGGTTCTGCACTCCCAGCTGACTGTGCAGTGCAGCATTTGGAGGCCTTCAGGCAGAGCAAGCAGCTGTCTGTCATGTAGACCTATATTAAAAAGCAAGGAGATGCAGGGGATGAAGAATCAGGTTGATAGGCTTATAGTGAAAGTGGTAGCCAAGGTAACAATTTTGAATTTTGTAGGAAGATAAGGAAGTGGGGAACCACCTCTGGCAAAGTGGCTTGAGTCTCTGTGCCAGTTGAGGTGCTGTATGTACTATGTCTAAAAATCAACCAGCCCCTCAGAAATCATGAGGTCAACAAAATAGTTGTATGTGTTTTGTACAATGTTTTGTGTGAATGTGTTGGTAACCCCAATTGTCTGTGAATCTCCCTGTGGGTAACAGAGGCAGCTGCTGGTGGGATAATGAGGAGCAGGAGGAAAATCCTCCTGAACTGTCAGTTCACTGATTTCCAAAAGAGCCATCAATGGCTTCAAGTATCCAGGGCCTGGCCTGGGCCTAAGAAGTCAACTTGAGGTATCTCTGGTGTTTGTTTGATTTCAGAAGGTTGCCTTGGAAATTTGAATTTA
Source organism: Emberiza elegans (assembly GCA_024865655.1). Taxonomy (NCBI): domain Eukaryota; kingdom Metazoa; phylum Chordata; class Aves; order Passeriformes; family Fringillidae; genus Emberiza; species Emberiza elegans. The sequence continues at coordinate 16,029,764 of JALJVW010002597.1, read as the reverse complement.
AATGTGAAATCTAACCCTTCAGTCTTCCTTGAGGGTCTTATAGGAAAGCTGAGTGTGTACTGTGGTGGCATGTGGTGGTTTGAGCTTTTGTTCTGGAAGAACAAGAAGAAGGTCACCCAAAGGTGAGAAAAATTCCTACTGATAAGTCTGACTTAGGTTGTGTTTAAACTTTTTTTACATGTGATCTTTTGTTTAACTGCAACTTGCAGCAGCAAGGGTAATTTTTGTCCTGCAGAATAAATGTTTGCTGTTTTACTACCAAACATGCTTTTTGTTATATGGACTTAGTGAGTTCATTTGAAATGGAAAATCTCAGGGTTTTCTTCTCCCATGGATGCACTGCATCAGAAAAAAAGCAGATGTGTCCAGTCTGTGTGAAGCAGACTGTGAAAAGGTCTGAACTGGTGGATAGATGTCTCTTTTTTCTAGGTGGGAAATTCCCTCTAGCTGGCTCAAATCAGCACTCTATCTTCAAAGAGCAGATGGTAGAGAGGCATCCCATGGTGTTAATACAGGCAGATCATTGCAGTCTCTTTTTACAATGGAGGAGTTTCTAGAATAAAAGCGTATACAAAACCTTTTAAATTGCTTTTTGGTGGCAGGAGCTGTCCACGTGAGATGTTTGTCTTGCTCCCAAAATGCAAGGGATGGAAAAGTGAGTCTCCTAACAGTCTGTCTACTTGGATTCAGAAAATATTTCCATTTCCTTAGTAATCAGAAGCTGGTGTACATTGCAACAATAGCTGCTGTTCCTCTGGTTTTTGCTTCTCTTCATCCCCCATGGCAAAGGCACTTCATCCAACTCTACAGATTGCAGCTTGTCAGTGAAATGCTGCTCTGCACTGGCAGGAGAGAGCAGGGTAAAGCCTGTTGATATGCTGCTGAAACAGGGCTCTCAATGCAGGTACTCTTTTCTGCACCCCAGCTTGTTTGGGATGTGCTCCTTACGTCCCAGGATGGGGTGGCACCCACAGTCAGGGGAGCAGAAGAAATGTGTTTTGGTCATAATCACAGGATCTTCACTCAGGCTGCTCTGAGAAGGGAGATACAGCTTGAGGGACTGTAAGAGAATTTCAGATAAAAACTGACTTAGAAAACTAAATTGAGTCCCCTCTGAGCTGTTCTGTTCCTGTTCAGAAAGAGGTCCCTCAATACCTGCTAATTGGTACCAACCCTACAAAATGAGGTGAAATCACATCTTGGAACTTGGACAAGGCAGAGTGAAATAGTTTGCTGCTGGTGTTCCCGTATTCCTCTCAAGGTAAACATATGAGTTAAATTCTTAGCTCAGTAAAATTACAGGGCATTCCACATCAGGACAGAGCTATATGAGTCCTGGCAGGGCAATCACAGAGGCTGAATTTCTAAAGGAAAGCCCCCTGTGTGATTCCTGGCAGGACAATCACAGTGTTTGAAATCTCCAGCCGTGAAAAACTGCATAATACAAAACTATCAAAACAAATGATATTCCCAGCATGGAAAACATAAAGGAGGCTTAAATTGTATAAGTAAAAGGAGGCTTAAATTGTATAAGTAAAACCTTGCTGTAATTGGCCTTTGGCATGAAAAAAAGAATCTGCCATTCAGTTCTTTGGCAAGGGCAAAACTTTCAAAGTTGAATTACTGAGAATAATAACTTTCCTTTCTAGGATTAAACTGCAGATTAGAGCATTGCCCATTTAGAAATTTACTTGGAAAGGGCATCTCTGAGTATGTCTGAACTCCCTGACAAAAATAAGGTGATTGCAGCAGAGGATATGGGAAAAGAGAGACAAAAGGCTGGTATCCATTTCCTCGGGGGTTTACTGGAAGCTACTGAAGTGGCCTCAGAAGTTGCCAACGTGGCATTTTGGTTGTATGCACTGTCCATGTCTGTCAGGATGATGCTTATGGTCAGAAAAATAGATTGTATAAGAACAAACCCATTGAAGTGCCCACCTGGAGCACCCCAAAGAAAAGGCTTGTGGAGGAAGTGACCTGACAGTTGTTTAACTTGATAAAAAATTCCTGCCCCTTTTTCCTTAAGTGAGATGCCAGCAAAATTGCAGGAGCACACTTGCTTGCTAGTGCCGTGTCAGTATTACATAGGCGAAATCCTTGTCAAACCCTGTTTTACTAACTGTGATGGAACTTGGTACATTTGTGAGATGTTGTCAATGTTTGTGACTTCTCTATGTGCTTCGTAGCACTGCATCCATAAACATGCTCATCTCCTGTGAATAAAGGGTTTGTGCTGGAAGAATTATGAGGAAATGTTTAAAATGGTGACAAGGGGCAGTGGAGTTATGCAGGCTTGTCTGAGGATGTTGCCTGTGTGCTTCACACCATTTACCCATGTGGGACTGCTGCTGGGAGAACTGTGCATGCTACAGCTTGTACGTGACTCTGGCAGCAACACAGGCTGATTCTGGGTGCTTTCCCCGTCCCTTGTGCTTCTCTGCCTGCTTGTTGTTTCCTGTGATGTGACTGCAGAACTTATTTATATACATCACTCATCAGCATGGGCCTCAACTTGATTTTTTTATCAAAAACAGCATAAGCAGCATAAGTAGGGAGGAATGGTCAAGAACTGTTTCTATTTCATGAAACAATGGATTCCTGATGAGCAGGACAATTGCAGCAAGAGAGCTCAGACAAACCAACTTGCAGCAAATGAAGATTTTAAATACTGTCATTAAGCCTAGAAGTCGGCATTCTTGCCATTTTTCTGAAGGCAGTTGGTCAGTAGAATGAGCAGACATTTTGTATGGAGACTTCTGCCCTCAGTTCAGGAGCATCAGGTCTTTCAAACCAGATCTTTATTCCTTTCCAGGACACAGTCAAAATAAGATGTGCAAATTTGTGTGCAGGCTTTGTGGAGAGAAGGTGAGTCGGTGGAAAAAGTTGGAACTTGTTTTGGTACTTATAGCTTAATGAGAGTTAAATTTGTATTTCTCCCTGATACCCTTAAGGTTCACAGGCAGTAATTCCATGTCCATTCATATGTGGTGGGTGGATGAATAATGAATGCTGGTGTTCAGTGACGAAAAATAGAATGATGCTGCCTTAAAGCAGAATTAGGACTGCATTACACCTGCCTCAGGCTCTCTCAGCAGAGAGGGAGGCTGTAGGGTTTTTAAACTCTAGAGATGAGGAAGTGTCATTTTAGAAAGTACTGGTAGGCCTGGAGCCATTTAACAGGTTTGAATTAAACTTCCGTGTGCTGCCAGATGAAGAAGTGAGGTAATCATTCAGAAGTGTGCTCCTATAATTTCAGAGTTGCAGCAGCTGCCTGGGATTAAATCATCATAATCTCTTCACTTACAGGGCTGATTTATTTTTTCATCATGAACCCTTTTACACTGGTGAGAAAGATTTGCTCTGTATGTTAGGGGAAGTTTTTTCTTGAAGGATGTTCTTGCTATGTTCATTCTCAAAAGTGGCTAATTTGGGGCACTTTACTGGTAGTATTTTCAAAAGTGCTTATTTTTTGCTTTTATCCAAAAGAGAATTATCAGATGTATAAGCAAAACTATGAAAGGTGGCAATCTCCAGTAGGTGCCCTCCAAGATGCTCTTACCACCTGATTCCTAATTCTCTGTGTGTTGTGAAACAATGAAAATCAACTCCTTGATCTTGCTTTCTCCCAGCAAAGGGTCTGGGTGGCTTCATGCCCAGGGGAGGGCAGATGTCCCTCCCACCAAATGCCTCCTCCCTCATGTCATACTGAAGGAAGCTTGTAGCAGAATTAGAGGCTGTATCTGTTCTTACTAAGACTGCTTGTATCTGACCCATTTTCTATCCCTCTCCACCCTGCCTGTGAATTTGTTGAGAATAGGAGAAAAGCATTCCTCTTGCCCTCCCCCAGAAGTGGGGGTTTTTTTTATGCTGGAGAAAATTTTTACTGCAAATAAAAGATACCAAGGTCTTTTCAGGTGTTTTTGGTTTTTTTGGGGTATTTTTTTCAGGTTCAACAACATAGTAGATAGATAGATAGATGCATCTAAAACTTTCACTGTAGCTTTAGTTTGCTGTTTAAGCACAAAACAAAATGAGAAATTACCTGCAAAGGAAATAAGAAATGCTAAAACAGAATGAGAGATCTTAATTGTCTTATTCCTTTCCTGTTACCTGTGTAAAGTTTGTGAGTGATACTGAGCAATGGAAGTGCTTGTGGTTTTCTTTTTCTAGTACCTGTGGTCAGCTAGCTCACCCCCTGGAGTGACTCTGGTAGACTGGACAAGGTCAGGAGGAGTTTGCCACCTCACCAGTTTGCTTGATGTAGGGCTGAGCTTGTGCTAGCAATGAAATATGCAATTGATAATGGAGTGGAACATCTGATCAGGTTCTGTGAATTGCAGTAATGGTCCCATTAGTCCAGTGAGAGGAACAGAATGAATTTTATTTCTGCAACTGGTTTTGTGGACAGTTTTTCACAGATCTTACTTGACACACTGCCTAAAGAGACCATGTCGTCTGTCACGGAGTCAAATGAGGGCAAAGCCCTAAAAAGTAGCCAGCCAGAAAACTAAATGAAGAATGTGCATGGTTGGATGAGCAAATAGCAGGCTGGTGGAGTGTTGTTAGAAGGAAATCTGGAAGACATTAGGCTGTGATGCAGAAACATAGTTCTATCTTCTGTTGAATATTTGGCATCTCTTCAGTCCATCCCACCACCTCCATCTTAGCCAGCTGCATGAGGAACTCCTGTGGGCAGCAGAGACTCACCAGCAGTACTGTGCTGCTCTCAGGATGAGAGCTGAATGAATATAATCAGCTGTAATTGTACCACCGGGCTGCTTCATGCATGGGAGTGCTCTTGTGTAGTGGGACAGATTGCCTGAAACAGGGAAGGGAGATAACAACACTGTTGCCTACTGGTGATTGTTTTTTGCTTGTGTCTTTTAAAGTGTTCCTTGATGCAGGACAACAGTATCTTAGTGTAATTCAAAGCAAGCAGCATAATTATAGTGCTTGATGTTTTGGCTTGAGGGGTCTGAGTGAATGCTGACTTCTGTGCAGGTGGTGGCACTGTGCAACTTTTTTTGTGTGTATTAGGTTTTTTTGGGTTGCTTTTTTTTCTTAAGTACAGAGGAGCCCAGTGTTTTATAAAATACTTCATTGAGTAGATGAGCTCTGGGAAAGGCAATTGTGTGTAGTGTTTTATTGTATTTGCTGGGACACTCATAGCAGGAAGGAATAATGAATCTGACTCTATGTTCTCAGAAGGCTAATTTCTTATTTTATTATACTATATTATATTAAACAATGCTGTACTAAACTATACTAAAGAATACAGAAAGGATACTTGCAGAAGGCTAAAAAGATAATAATGAAAACTTGTGACTCTTTCTAGTCTTGAAACAGCTTGGCCCCAGTTGGCCATTGAGTCAAAACGGCAGAAACCAATGAAACAGCCACCTGTTGGTAAACAATCTCCAAACACATTCCAAAGGAGTAAAACACAGGAGAAGCAAATCAGATAATTGTTGTTTTCCTTTTTTTGCCGAGGCTTCACAGCTTCCCAGGAGAAAACTCCTGGGCAAAAGGATTTTTCCAGAAAATGTGAATGCCCCACTGTGTTGTTGAGATAGAGGATATGTGGTTGGTTCTGTAGTTGTGACAAAGCAGAATTATTTACTCTAAACCTGTTTAAGAACAAATGTCCAGTCTGTTGCTGATAACCAATTCCAAAATTTTCCTTAGCAGCTTGCCTTATTGTCTGTTTGTTGTGGTGGTGAGAAGCTCCCAATACTTAAACTCAACTTTTTCTAGTGCTTTTAAGATCTCTTTCTTTTTCAAGTCTTGTGGTTGATGGCTGAAGTTGCTTTAATATTCTTTAAACATCATCTGATATGTGCTTATTTTTGTTTGTTATTAAGATTTTCTTTGGCTAATTATATTTTTCATCCAGTAACATTTCCCTCATTTCTTTTGGATACAATATCCAGGAAAGAATATTATCTTATTGCCATAGATGATATTATTTACCAAATGTCAGGTCAGTTGTTAGCATAAGCATTCCCATTAAAACCCCCCTGGAATACAAAGGCCTCTGAGATGCATCCCTTTTTGAAATCACCCACCTTCCTCTAAGTAAATTTGCTTTTAGAGTTTATTTTCAGTAGAAAATCTTTTCTCTGAAGAGAGGATACCCAGCAGATTCAGGTCCTCAGTTAGAAGGTGAGATGGGTTAAAAGCTATCAGCTCTGGACCAAGCCTGTATGTGATAGAGTTTTGTTTCTGTTGCAGCCTGTTGCAGGAAAATGGAGTATTACCTAGGGTTCAGAAAATTTCCAGTTTCAAATGTACCTCGTCAGTCTATATGTGCACTAACTCACTCTGTTACAATGATAACTGGATGCTGGTTTTTTTTAAATGAATGTCTTTGAAGCAAATAACTTGATCTCTTGCATTTTCTGTAATGCTCTGCCTTTAATCTTGTTCTTGCATTGTGTTGCTTAGATGCAGAAAGAAGGAACTCTTTATGCCTAATGGAAATGTAATCTTTTAGTCAGAATTTAAGGATTATGAAAATTAATGGTTTCTGCAGTGAATGCCGTTCCTATCTCTGCCAGCAGTACCCCCTGCTTACTAAGCCGTCCCTATTTTGTCACCACAAATTTTTTCAGTGCTCAGTTTCAGTAGGGAGCTAGTTTTATGAGGAAGACACAAGAGTTACAAAAGGTTTAGGAAACTCATGCTGACCTACCTCCATTATATTTTTCACTGGTTATGTGGAGAATCAGGTTCATCACTGTCCTGTTGCTAGGTAGGTTATTCTGTGACCTTGGGTAAGTCAGCTCAGCGCTTTGAGTTTTGTTCCCTATCAGAGGTGAAAATAACCCACCAAATAAAACTCCTGCCTCAAGAGTGGCCCTTTTCTACCTCAGGCTGTAAGTGCATAGGCTCTGAAGCATTTCCTCTAATGACAGTACCTAAACTAATACTACCTTTTGAAAATCATCCCTCAAGAGAAATCATATCTTTGAAAGGCACCTATTTTTCTCTTTTACCCACTACCTTTAGAGAGACATCGATGTTACCTCTAGGTGTTTTGAGAACTATTTGAGAACCAAAAATTAGAGCTTTGTTCCTATAACAATTGAGCCTTGTTCCTATAACAATTAGCTAGGCCAGGGTGTGCATTAGTAGGCTGCTGGTGCTGCTCTTCGATGGATGGATGCCAATAGCCTATTGATGCACAGCCTGTTGTGACTTACTGTTACGTTCAATGCACAGATGATTATTACAAAGGTAGGTTATTTGTTAGCATGATTTTCCACTCTGCTGCTTGAAGAATTTTAACAGTGTCCACTAAACTCCCTAAAGTATAGTTCAGAATGAATAAAATTCTGCTGGATGATGTTTACAAGAGTCTCTGTGCCCACTGCTGATGAGTCATGGAAAACAGTGTATTCCTTTGACTATGCGTGTGACACGCACAATTATTAGCTGTGCTTTATGATCGACAGGTGGGTTGCTTTTATTTTCGTCTGTACCCTAATTCAGATGTTTTCATTTTGCCGGGAAAACAGAGACACACTTAGCCTCTCTAGCTGCTGTCTTGCAGCTGTTGCACCTCAGAGCTTGCCAGCTGAATACATTGCCCTCCCATTTTTTCTTGACCTGCTGTTTCCTCTCCTCACTCTTATGAACTTCTGCAGTGGCCGTTACTACCAAAGCCTCATTCGATACTTTCTGTTCCTTTATTTAATGAGTGTTCAGTCATTTCCCACTGTATCTACCCTTCAAATGACTGGTTCATATGCTTTTCACTCTTCTCATAATGAAATGCAGAGTTTTCATGACAGCTGGGTACCTCTGGGGCCTCATTGCAGCTTGAACATTAAGTCATAAAAACAATACTTTTGTGTGTGTCTGAAAAGGCTATGATGTGCAGTAGCTGTGCTGTAATATCTAACCTTATCCAGCACAGCTTTTACATTTAAAACAAACAAAAACCAACTTCAAGTTGTAACATCAGAAACCTCAAGTTATTTGGAAGTTTTTGTTTTTCTTTAAGACTGACTGAAAGATGATTGTCCAAGATGTTAGAAATTGTCTTGGATATAATTTGTTTTGGAGTTACTGGTCAAGAATGCAAATGTGTGTCTTCAAAATTTTGCTGTCCCACCTCTAAACATTTGGAGTTTAGCTGAAGGGAGTACATTAAAGGCAAAAGTTGCAGCATTAAAATCTCTGAAACTGAAATGCTATGGTTTTTTTTCCCCCTCCCAGCTCTGTTCCAGATTACCTAAACAAACTGCTGAATTGGCAATTTCTGTTAAGCACCTAGAAGATGATTAATGTGTTTTGAATAATGTCATGATAGCTGGCTGAAGGGAGGCTCTTCCTCATGAATAACAACAGTATGGTAATGTGCCAGAATCAAGAACATTAACTTCATAGCAAGCTTTATCAATGTTAACTCACCAAAAGCAGGCAATATGTCTGACTTGCTAGCTTCCAGCTTTTAATTAAGGCAATTAAACAAAATGTGATCTATTCTTTTTCTGTTTATTTATAGATTTAATTACCAGTAGTTAATTAGGCTACAATTCTATAAATATATACTACTGACCTCATGGCTCCAAGTGGGAATTATGTTTTAGCTTAAGATTGATTCTTGGTAAATAAAGTAATTTTTCAGTGTTTCTCAATAGTTTGTGCTTTGCAGTCCCATGGAACCAAGCTCTTAATCTTCCTCAGTGTGTCCTCAATGTTAGTGTATATAGTGATATTTATTTAGGTATTCATAATTCCTCAGTATCATGGTTTAACCCTGGCCAACAACTAAGCACAGCTGTTTATTCCTTCCCCCCTGGTGGGATGGGAAGAGAATCAGAAGGTAAATAGTGAGAGCTCATGGGTTGAGATGAAGACAGTTTAATAGGTAAAGCAAAAGCCTTGGCTTTTTAAAATAGATTAGATATTCAATATCCAGCCTGTGGTATGTGCCCCCCACTGACCTACCTATGGTTGCAAACCTGTAAGGATAGGATCATTTGAGCATGCTTTTGCAACCTGGTGTTATTAAATTAAGGACTACACCTACGCTTAAACATATTTGAGCAGGAGGAGCAGCACTGATGCACATGTAGCTTTTTATGAGTAGGTGTGATAGGTGAAAGTGGTATTTACAGGCAACTTTAAGTTTTTGGCTGTAGATGGGATGCATTGCAGCCTATCTCCTGTTAAACTCTTTGAGGCTTTGTCCATGAAGACAAGGTATGGTGTTACACTGTCATGTCTCCAAAGACTGGTGTAGTTTACACTCTGGTGTAACTGCCCTTAGGACACTTTATGACAGCTCAGAGAATTAAGAATATAATTTCATTGGAGAAAAAGGAAAACCAGGCAAGAGAAATTATACAGGGCAGCATGGTGCTCACCCAGAAGTTCAGCCCAGAGTGCCTTATTTTAAAAGACAAATTTAACAAAAGGATGACACAGTATTCAATACAAAATCTGAAAATGTTTTGCAGAATGAGACTTCAGTAGTGCTGTATTCTTCACCCGAATGCATCTGAATCTCCCAATAACCTTTTGGAGTTCTTCATGCATATTTAAAGACAATTTTAGAAGCATTTACTGTTGAGTTTTAGTGCAAAAAAAAAAAAAAAAATCCACTGACTTTCATAGGACCATGAAAACAAAATCAATATTGAATGTTGTTAAAGACCTGTCCTTTAGTAAGCTTACTAAAACACACTTTCCTTCTGAACCACAGATGTACTTAGACTTAATTCTCATCTTCTACTAATCTTCTATGTCTGCTTCCCCATAATGAAGATAAGGAGCAATCTACAACCTTTCTAAATTTCTGTGGGAAACAGTGACTGGAATCTTATCCTTTGTACAGCTTTTAGAATACTAGAGTCAGTGAAAGTGTTTTATAATGAGATTTGTTTTTTCCTCTTATTAGGATTTAAATTAAATTATTTCTCAGAGTTTAATCGCTCATAAAACTGTCTATAAAATATAATTTATTTTAGATTTTTATTATCTATGGACTCCAAAATTGAGACAACAGGGAATAGCATTTTCCTTTTCATTCCACTATGGAATGAAAGTGCATTCCTTCTGCTCTGTTGCAAGTATTCAGAGGGGAAAAAAGCAGGAAAAGCATGTCTGAGAAATTACATTGATTTTTTTGAGGAAATGTTTGACCATGCTAATCTGTGAACTGTGCCGCACAGAGCAAAGATAAGCCCTTGCTTGAAAGCTCTTCATCCAAGGGATGGAGAGACTCGAGAAAGAATAACACAGTGCCAAAAGGCAGCACAAGATAACTGAAGGATGGTATTACTCAAGGTGAAAACCTGCTGTCTCAGAAAGCAAAGCCTGAGCAATGCCAGCTTTAAAAAGAATTTATGCAGAAGCAGATGTATTTGATGTAGCATAGTTACAGCTGGTGCTTAGAAATGGAAGGGATAGATTTCTGTAATACCTTAATTTGAAAATTGATCACTGAACAATAGCACTTAATCATGTTTGTTTTTGTCAGACAATATGAACAGAGGTAAGAGGAGAATTCATGCAAAATCTAGTCCTGATGTGTGGCTTTTTCTCCCTGACTCCCACTGGCTTCAGTGAAAACTGAAGGAAATTACTGCCTTTCAAAACTGTCTTTAATTAGCTCAACCTAGTGACACCCATATTGCTATGATTCATTTGGAATAAAAAGTTATAGAGTATTTCTACCATTTACCCTTTATGAATGACTCAAAGTGCCAGTATAAAATCCAAAAATCTGGTATATTTTGGTATCTGCACCCAATGACATCTCACCTTCTTTGGGATTTTAAAATAAAAGAAGGTTATACAATTATTTTAACCTTGAAGTGATATTTGACTGTAGGCTAACCAGATGTGAATGCAGCAGGGGCAAATAGCCAAGCTGTTAGAGAACTGAACCTACACACTCTGTCAAGGTAGATTATAATCTATTCTAGACATTTCACTTTTTTTTATGTTAACATTGAGTTCAGGAGATTTGGAGTTGTGAGCATGTGGAAGATTCGCACCTTTGATGGCAGCTGATGGGCCATGGCTAGAGAAGGAGAGAAACATGACCTAAACAAAAGAGTATTTCTCTGTAAAGTACATAAAAGGAATGATGCCCATGGCAAAATAGAGAGGATCAGAGCAGTTGGTTCCAGGACTAATATCCAGAGATAGCAGTCTGGTTCTACTCTGTGCGGGTCTGTGTGTGAATGCTTGCTTGGGGGAGCTCAAGGAACAGGACACCCATGAATTTGTGCTGTGCAGCTACAGAGAAAGCTGGACTCTGAATGGGGATTTCTAGTACTGAAGGCAAAAAAATAGGTTGCAGCTTTAGTCTAGACAAATGTGAAAAGGATCATACTCTAAGAAAAATATTCTCCTGTGTGGTTTAGAAGTGATGTTTAACTTGTGCAAAGCATGGAAAATGAGTCCTTTATTCTGGAATGACAAGATAGTGTGTAACAGTTTAGTATTACCAACTGTGGATACCTATCTTGAATTTAATTTGTAATCTAAAAAGGTAGTCTAAATCTGTGTAAATCAGATGTAGCATGCCTGCTTGGCAAGGTTTTTTTTTGTATTCTTGGGGTTTTTTTTCAGTTAAAACAATTCAAAGGGTACAACATTTTTTGTCTTCTTCAGGGAAAATGTATTTCTCTTCTGAATCAGTCTAACTTCAACTCCCAGACATGGTGTTTTGCTGTATTTTTCTTGTCTGTGGTAAAGGACCGTCTATTGTCAGAAGTTAGTTCATGGTGTAGGTGCTGACAGATCTTGATTGAGTCACCTTTTGGTCTGCTTTTTAGTACATACTTTGCATTGAACTGTGTTGACTGTTTTGCATGTGGAGGCACCAGAAATGGGTGGACTAGGTGCATATAATAGCGTCAAAGGGAGCTTTTTGTAAGATTCTTACGCCATCTGCAAAGACAAATCTGCCAGAACTATTTAGTGTCTTTGTACTTACATTCTAAGAATGGATTGCCATTAAATTTCCTTGCTGGAAAATTGTGTCTTTTTTTTTTTCTTTCCTTCCTTCCTTCCTGACTGCAGGATATGTTTGACCTTTGTGGAAGAAAGGTGAAGTCTGCCTATTAGCTTGATTTACGGTACACGGTGATTTGCATAGTTTTTCCAGGATACTTTGTTTCAGCCCATTGCATTTGCTCATACTCAACAGTAAAATTTCCTGGGCGTGTGCTAATGCCATTTGCATTAGTATAAAGTGGAAACTAAAATATTTTTTAATTAGAGGAAAAAGAAATACAATCCCTAAATTACATCCTGCTTCATGCTCTTATACATCGTTATGAAACACAAAGTACAACATTTGATCTGGACATCTTCCCTGAGTGCAGTATGAAAGGTAATTTGGAATTGAGGGCTAGTTTTCTCTGGAAAACTCCAAATTGCTGACAGCTGATTAAATACAGAGTGCTCCCATGATATTGGCACCTTGTAATGCAATGCTGTCTGGACATCCTGCCTTTAAGTAGCTGAAATGTATTTAATGATCCCTGGTCAAACCTGAGAGATACTGTGATAATTCTCATTTGTATTGGCGGCCTTGCTCCAAACTGAAACTATGAGGCACTGATTTATTTCAACCTGTGGCCATTTGACACTTCTTGAACTGCCCACAAGGCTGGCTTGTCTCTGGCCACCCAAAGACTGACCAACAGACAGATGCTGTACTCTCATTTTCCAGAGAGAGGGAAATGGAAGGGTTGCAGGATGACCAGTAAGAAATCTGATTGCAGCAGTTTTTCTGTTGCCTTGTGGCTAAGCTGAGACAAGGAAGGCGGAAAAAAATCTTTCATGTGAGCCCTGGGAGAGTCAAAGCCAAATTTTCAGGCACTGGCTGAGCAAAGAACATCAGAATTTTGCCCCTTCTGTTACTGTGAGTTCTGCTCACCTGCCCTGAAGACCTGATTTCTAGGCCTTTAGGGATGGTTAGACCTAAAAATCTCTCATATTAAAACAATAAATCAGTGAAAAGTAGCAAGGATGTATTCCTCCTATTCTCAGGGGAAAAGTAGGAAGCATTTATCCATTGCCCTTGTTGAAGGGATGATGTAGCACCGCTCACTACTCTAATAATATCTTTGCTAAAGGTTTAAGAGCTTCTGTAACCTCTGTGGCCAGAATGTGATCTCTAATGGCAGAATGAAACCTGTAATATCTTCTCAAATAAGCATGGCCAGAATATGATCTACAATCACACATGTATTTAGAGCTGGAGGAGACATTGGTCTCACATGGCTTCTTCAGGTGTCAGATTCAATGGATCATTGCTTATTCCAGTCAAGATATCAGGACAATTATCATCAATCATGCAGTTTTTTCTGTGTTTTTTCAACATCCAAGAGGTAGCTGGGATTTGTGGTGAATGCTGGTGACTCTCATAGCACTGCTAATCACGTGGTGGTCTTGTCTTCCTAGCAGAGGTTTAAGATCCACTGACCTGGCTGCCCCTCACATTCCCACCTTTTAGCCTGTAAGAATATCAAGGTAATTTTTTTTAAAGCTAATTGTAGGTAAGTTTATTGATCTTGGAGGCTTTGTCAGATGGTCAGCAATTGTTCATGGAGGGAGGAAGGTTCCCTGTTTAGGCAATTGATGTCGTTAAAGTGAAAGAACATTTTCCTTGAATTGCTCCAAGTGTTTCTTCATCACAGTTGGTATTTGTATTTCATGCACTGAATATGTGGAGCTGAATTCTCTGCAAGAGGTACTTAAAAAACTCACTGTTGCCACAAGCATCTTGGTGACTAAGCTGCTGTCAGTGAAGGCTATTAAACCCTATGAAGCCTGGCACTTGGGCTTCCTGGAAATCAAATCAGGAGCTCTATCTGTAGTGCACTGAATTGCAGTCTTTACCTTGGTGACCTCAGAATTGGCCCAAGATGTTTTTAAAATGTGTTTAGTAAAGCATATTTTAAATGATGGCATTAATCTCACCTCAAATTACTGAATTTGCTTATGCATTTTCAAGCCACTCTTCATTACTTCAGTGGTTAGCAATTGCCCACATCCTTTTCAAGAGAGGAAAACGTTTGACTTGGGGTTGGAAAAGAGGACCATGTTGAGAACTATTGTTAGGTTCCTGGGACTGTTTGTGGAGTGTTTGTTTGTGGTTCTTTCTTTTATTTTTGTTTTCCCTGGGAGACGGCATACCATGAAAACAAATGGGTCACTGCAAATCCCCTATTCCTAGAGCCTTTTTGATTCTATATAGTATATTAGTAGGGCTAGTATACTTGCAAGAAACATCGTTTCAAATTAAAATACTTGGGGCTCAATGGATTTTATTTATTGAGAGCCTTTTTTAACCACAGAAAATTTGGCAATGCAGGATTGCTTTATGAATATGTGGTTGCTTCTCCAAATTTTTTTTCTTTTTTTTTTGGTGGAGTAGGGGGAACCCAAGACTAAAGAATTCTCTATCCCCTTAACTTAACTCTACCCCCACTTCAAGGTAAATGTGGCTGTCTTTGAGTGATCAAGAGAACAGCTGCCTTTGCCCTATATTATATTTTTTAATAATGTGGATATTCCTGATATTTGAATTAAATTTTCTGAAATCAAGCCCTTATTGAATAGTTTGACTATAGTGATGTTCTCTTCATGTAGCTCAACTGAAATTGATGGGTGGAAAGTTAGAATCTTAAGAAGATTGCCATGATTTCATAACTATGGCCCATACTGGTTTTGGAGGAACAGTGATTTAAAGATACATTCTTTTAGGAAACTAACCAAAATTCGGAATGAATAGTGGTAAGGCAGTAGGCTTCTGAAAAAGAGACTCTGGAATCCTGTGCTATTCTTTTATACGTTGTGCTATTACTGCCTTGTGGGATTATTTTCTTCCTCTCTGTAATACTCTTGAAAATCAGACAAATTGTGGCTTTCTGTAAATGACAATAATTACGGTACATGTTGGCATACCATTGTGGATTGAAAAAGGTACATTGTGTTTCAGCTAAAAACATATTTTGAGTAGTTCTTATCAGAGTCAGCCTTGCTGAAGAGCTGCTTCACATCTGAGGACCTGATTCCAAAAGCAGCGAGTAACTGTTAGTAGCTATTTGTCTGAAACAGAATGGAAAAGAACATCTATGCAAATGAAAGAGCACTTCTGTATTCTTGGAAGCAGCTGAAAGCAATGCAGACAGATAATCACCAAAAACCATATCAGATAGAGGTGTAATTTCTGGCTGGCAGTTCAGCTTGCCTCCACAAGCCTTTATCTTGGTGGTTTAAAGCAGGGAGTTTTATAGTGCTAACAGCTGTCTTGGTCTGGGTTTTTTGTGTGCTACTTCTATTAGCAAAGCATATAAAGAAGGCAGTGATAGTGCTGGGCTTATAGCTAACTAGGAGAAATGACATTCAAGAGTTTGCCCATGATTTACATTGCGCTCTGCTACTTTTTCTCAACTACTGCTCCGTTTCAGGCATCAGGTACTGCATTTAATCAAGATGATTTTTAATATGGTATGTAGAAGTTTTAACAAAATATCATTGGGAAAAACTGGAGAAAATGATTTTGCTGATTTATTTGGCCCAAAATGCCAGCTCACGGGGTACTTTTTTGGGAAAATGCCCTCTGTCAGACTGTCATTGAATGACTTTGTGTTTTAACAGCAGCTCTAATCCATCATGCTTGACTCAGCCTTTCAAGGAGAAGCATACAGAATAAAAAGCATACAAATGTTCTGAACCAGTATGTATAGATATGTTGAAGTATCTGTGCACCTGAATACAGAAAAGCACCTTCACTAAGGGGGAGACCCTTGTGGCAATATATATAATATAAAGGTTTTAGTAGGTGACTGTTTAAAATTACATGCAGAGCTCACTTGTGGCATGAGACTTTAGAACAGTGTAAATTATAAGACAGAGTGCTGGCACCCAGCATGTGGAAAATCGGGAGGGAACCTTCTGAACTCTTTTTAGATTGACTGATTAAGACATAAAATTTCTACAAAATAAGGAATACCTGTCCAGATTTGCTACTTTTTTTTTTTTTACATGAAACTTGAATTTGCTTGACTCTAGAAGCTGTATCACCCGGTGCCTGTCCCTTTCCTACTAAAACACCCTATTTATTGTAATTAAGGTCTTAATGTCATAGAAAACAGGTAAACATCTGAAGGCACTGTGTTTATGCAGGTTACATTCTTAGTGTATACAGGAACTTGCACACTTGGTTTCTGTAATTGGTGCAACTAAGCCAGTTCTGCCTGGAATGGCACAGGCACTCAGCCTCTTCACTCCTGGTCAGTTGTAGGGCAGCTTGGAGGAAGGTTTGTTGCCTTTCAAGTCCAGAGACCATTTGTGGTAGAGTAGCATGCCAGAAAGTGGAAAAACTGAGCTTATAAGGCCAGAGCTTTAACATGATTGAGGGAACTGGCTTGCAGGCAGTGTGAGCTCCAGAATTGTCTTTGCCTTATCATTTATTATTCATTGAAAACATTCCTCATCTCCCATTACCTTTTCTGGTCTTCTGCTAGGTTTACAAAAGCTGCGTAGTCCTCCATCTCTTGTGTCTCCTCCAACTGCTCAACAAGCTTTTTTGGCTATTGCTTTCACCTGGAACTCAGTGGTTATTTAGTTGCTTTGCCTCAAACTCTCCCATTCTTGATCCAAAAGCTGACAATTAGTTTAATAATTGACAGGCTTCAATGCCTTTGACGGTATTACCACACTTGACCTCTCATATTTTTAATCTTGGCCAGTTACCAGTGTTTCAGAGGTGGGTTAATCCTGTTTACCCTTCTCTGGTTGCCAAATTGTATCCCTGTGTGTGTGAGAGATGTGGCAGAGTGTGTCAGTGTCCTTAGGGTATGCATTTAGTATGGGAAATAAGAAATGTGATGCAGATAAATGTAAACAGCTGTAAAGGAAAATCATCTCTTATTTTCTGGGAAGCAGCAGAAGGTTAAGGGAAATTTTAAGGAAATAGATCAAAATCTCTTCAAAGTTTTTGAGGGGTAACATGTAATTTATTAGAGACCAAGTTTTAGCCAATTTAAAACTAGTGTTGCTTTTGCAATCTGGGCATCAAAATAACAGTAACACTTAAATAAGACTGGGTGGATGGCAGCTTAGGATGGAAACTTGTGAGGTCTTTTTGTCCCGTCTTTCTTGTAGAGAGACCAAATAACAGAATTTTCTGAGGCATGGCAGGCTTAAAACAGAGGTCAGTGGCTATAGGGCCAGGTGTGAAATCTCTATGTTGCCTGTATTATGCAAACTGACTTAGTCATGCCGTGATAATTTGTAAATCTAGGCATTTAAATACACATTTTGAAGGAAAAAATCAAAAACTTTCCTGCTCTGAAGTCACCCAGAAAGTAGAGCAGTGTCATTCTTTATTTGTGTGTGTACTGCTGATCTTTCTTTTCTTTTTCCTTTCCTCCTCCTTTCCTTTCCTCCTCCTTTCCTCTCTTTTAATAATCACATGCAAATTTTATTTTATATTTGCCTGGAAATATATTTGTGTTGAGAAACATTATAAGCACAATGGAACAACTACATGTGGACCTAAAATGTCTGTATCTGAGATTTTCTCTGAGTGGGGACCATACTGGCTGTATATATTAAAAGAGGACCAGTGGGGACTTGGAGCTTTATTTTAGGCCAAAAAACTGTTTGGAGGCTGATTCCCATGTAACAGAGTGAACCCTCAAGTACAATAATATATCTAAATAGGTAAAGATGTGTGTTTAGAAATAATTGCATTAAAAAGATCAATGGAATACTTTTATTTCAAGTTACTCCTTTCTATTTGGAAGGAATACATTTTCAGACCATAAAAAAATCTTTTCTGTCTGAGATATTAAGAAATTATATGGTATTACAACGTGCTTTTCTCCATTTCATGTCTTCCCTGCATTTCATGTCTCTTTGGGAAGGAATGAAACATATTAACTCTAGCTCATTCTTATTTTAAGTCATTGATTGTGTTGCTGATTCTCTTCAGCAAATTACTGCATTTTTCCTGTTCTTCTGCAAAGCTGTGCAATGGCAGAAGCTGCTGAGGAGGCCACAGTTAGCTGGATAAGATAGCCTTCTAGAGACTTCTCAGTCCTGAACCAGGAGCACCTTCCAGAGAAACTCCCAGGGAATGCACTGGACTTGTTGGTTCTACTGACAGATGAATTAAAACAAAACAACATAAACAACCACCCCCAGTACAAAAAACCAACAACAACAAAAACAAACTCAAAGGGGAGAGAGAAATGATTTTTTTCCTCCTAGCTGACTTTTTGAGAGGTATTTCCATTATTTTTTATAGACAGATGCAGGTGATCTCTAGCAAGCCTGTGCTAACTTAAGGCTGCATGCTCATGCCCGTGTGACACTGAGCCCTGCTTTGAATGGTCCTGCTTGGCCACAAGGGTTATCAAATCAAAGTTGTGTGCTGGGTCTGTTCCCCCACTGAGGTCTTGGCCACGCACTGCCCGTGCAGTTTAACAATGGCTTTGACAGCGGGGGCATCTTTGTCCTGTTTCTTCTCTACAGAAGCATGGAATGGTTGAGACTGAAAGAGACCTCTGGAGTTGTTTGTTCCAAGCTTATTGTTGAATCAGGATCAGCTACCACAGGTTGCCCAGAACATTGCCCAATTGACTTTGGTGTATATCTGCAGATGGGGACCTCTCAATCTCTGTGGGCGACTTGTGTTTGACCACTCAAATGGTCCAAAAAGGGCTTTGCTCCATTCAGAATTTATTCATATTGTATTCAACTTTGTTTCAGTCTGTGCCCACTGTCTCCTTTCTCAGAGGGCATCACTGATAAGAGTCTGTCTCATTCTTCTTCATTCCCTCCCGTCAGTTATTTCTGTGTATAGATAAGATTCTCCCACTGCTTGAAGCATTCCTCAGAACTCATTTATGTTTCCTTGTGCCTACTTAATTGAAACACTAATTCTGCATCTTTGCACAGAAAGAGTTTTGAATCTTCTTGGCAGATGTTCACAGTTTGAATCTTGTTTAAATGGGATTAAAAGATTTCAAGATTTTACGTGGGATGAAATTTGATTTTTGTCTAGTTGTAACCTTTCCTTCTGCCCTCGATTGAGTTCTCTCAGAGCAGAGGAAAGGCTAACAATCTGTGCCTGATCAGCCTTGCTGAATTAGCCTACTGGCTTCTGCCCTTCTCTGTGGGAGGCAGCTTTAGGTCCTCAAGTGGTTTCTTACAGAAACAGTTTATTCCAAAAGGATTCAGAGAATTTGAAATTTCTAGTGTGCTTTGACTCAATTAATGGAATTCACTGAAATAGCAGATTTTGCATCCTGGCAAAAGGATTCAATTCACATGTATGTGTTCTCAATAAAGTTGGGTATCCCTCAGCAGTTCAGGAAATAGGCAAGTACATTTTGGAGGTGTGAGATTTCTCACTTATGAAATATATTTGGACATTGATGGGCCAAAATGTCTTTGAAAACATATAGCAAATGTGTACTTGGAAATATGATCTGAACCAATGAGAATTATTGTACCTGTTCACAAACTATCTCCAGAACATATAAATGAATGTAAAAAAAAAAAAATAGCGAATGTTTGTTCTCTACAAATTAGGCAAATTCCTTAGGTAAAAAAAAGGAAGTTTAATGTGTTGACACTTTTGTGGGGCAGTTTTAATAGTGTGCTAAGTATTTTCCTTTCAGTTCTCTTTGTTGGACCATAACATGCCATCAGATATTTCCTGGGTAGGGACTGAAAGTAAAATCTAATTTGCTTAAATGCACCACAGCTTACTGGAAGGAAGGGAACAATGTTTTACTGTAGCTGTCCTCTGAGCAAGTGCTTTCAGCATGTTTGTGGGTGTTGGGGAGGCACTGCTAAAGCAATGGAAGTTGAGGCTGGCATTAACCCAGCAGCCCTGAAACACAGAGGTGCCTTGTGCAAGATGACCTGATCCTTTTAAGATTCCTGCCTCAAGTTCAAGAATGACCAGGAGAAAATGGCAACTGTCCTGCAACAAAGCAGGGGTGAAAAGGTCTCACAGGCACTGGCTTTTCCCATAAATGGATATGCAGCTCATTATAGATGCTCAGATTTATGTGGAATAGCTTTGTTAAAGGAATGGTTAAATGGAGGAGAGTTTCTCCTGCCTTTAGAAAGAAGTCTAATCTCTAAAGTTTCCATCTAATCTTATCATGGGAGACATGGAGGAAGTAATCCTGTCTACTCATTCCTTTATAAGAATGAGACACAGATTAAAACAGCAACTCAGATTTAAGATACCATGAGGAACTACTTGCCACAAAGTGTTGTAGAGTTTATTGTTGATCCTAAATCTTGCCACGGGTTAAAAGATCAATACCTTACATGAATATAAGAAAATCCATGGTGACACACTTTAAAATGGACTTTTAGTGCTTCTATGGTTTAGAAAGTTCTTCTAAAGCTTCAAGTTCTTCTACCTTGTTGAATCAAGTGGTTATCCAGGCAAGTATCTTTGTATGCTTATCCAATTCTTAGAGTGCCTTCTGCACACCTACTGTATGAGGTCAAAGTTCTGTGTTACATGTGTTTTGGCAAGCATCAGTTCAGCTATTGACATGTAGCTGATAGTTATTCTGTGCTTACTTTTTCACACAATACCAAAGATGGAGAATTGAATCTACCCAGTAGAAGTAAATTTCTGAGCGAGAATATCCCGGTTAGCAAATTATGTTGGCTCTTAATGCCAGGAATTTCTCCCACAAGATACCATAGGAAAAAGGAATATGTCAAATTCCAGTCTTTTGTTTAAGTGACCCTGTGAACCTTGTATAATTCAAAGGCTATGAAAAAGGGCATTTTTGTTTGCTTTATCTGGAATCAGTACTTTACAGCTACAGTGGCAGAACTTGCCAAAATCAGTGGGTTTTCATCCTCACTCATACCCTGTGGAATGGTTGATTTATTTTCATCATCTTTTTGTCTTTCTAGAAGATGACAGTGCTCCAGTTTCTCTTTCATAATTCATTCTATGCCTGGAAGGAGAAGGGTGTTGGTGTGTGTGTGTGTAAAATAAGGCCACACATGTAAAAAATTTCATTGGTCACTTATTCTTGTGAGCTGTTAGTGATGTGTGTCTGTATATTTGATACAGCTTCTTGAAAATGAAAATGTTTAGTAACAGTTCTTCAGGTGTGAAACATTCCTACATCTCAATATTTGTATTGAGCATGCCCTTGGGAATTTTAGATACAGCTGAAGCTGTGGATACTTGTGATAGTTGATTTACTGGTAGAGACTCTGTTTTCTTGGTACTTAGCTTCTTTCAGATTGCGAGAGGAAAATGAGCCCTTAAAAACCTCCAAAACTGGGAGCAGATGTAATCAACATAGTGATGTTTTTGAAAGTTTTCATGGAGCTATTCTTCAAAATGCCAATCTTGGCACCAATAAATCATGTCCTGCTATGTTCTTGTCCACTGTAATGTGATAAAGGGTGATATATGTCAGCCAAGGGTTGTCAGAAATACACCATCTTTTGATTTAAAGCACCATTTCAATGTGACAACTCTTAAAATAAATAATAAAAATATGGGCAAGAAGGCAACCTATTGTTTTACATACATATTCACACATTATATGCAGCCAGATGGAAAGGAGTTTTCATTGAGGGATAAGGGTAAAAAGGTTGTAGAGGAGAGCATACTGGTTCCATAAATTAGAAAGAAAAAAAAGGAAATGGATGGCAATAGATAATAATAATGCCAAATTATTATTTTAATTTTATTTTAATAAAGTATTGAAATAACTTTGGTGGAGTTTTACCGTGAGGAGATAATAAATAAGATTTTTCATCATGATAGTGGGCTCTGACAGTCTTGTGCAGTCATGTTAGAGTAGTGCAAGTTAGTGCTTCTCACCTAATACACAAAAGCCTGTTCTGCACATGATATTGGGTAATTTGTAGGTGACAAGCCAGCATTCTTCTTGAACAGTTCAATCTTTATACCTGTTTGTCCTTCTAAGTCACCATTTTTTTTCTGTATGTTTTTCTCTCCTTGCCTCTCTTCATCTTATGGTCATATGCATGGTCTCCTCCTTTTCCCCCCCATCACTGTTAAATTCTATTTTGAGAGAACAGCTACTCTCACAATGTCAAAATCACAAGGGCATTGCACAAGTCAGTAGTTTCTCCATCACTATTTTTTCTCTTACAGTCCCCAAGAACATGGAACTGTTGCTTTTTGTGATGTAAAAAAAAAAAAAGAACTAATGGTACAAAAAAAGGACTAATTTTTGGGCTAATTATTCTTCCTTTTTGGCAGCAAGTTTCAATTAATAATAGTTACACACATGAGTCATTATCCATCCTAATACAGTTCCAGAGAAGTGGACACTGAGTTGTAATTTTAAGGAAATAACTCTTTTTTTTTTTCTTTTTTTTTTTCCTGTAGGGTGGATTATGTTGTGTGGTTCCCTCCCCATTTAAATACTTTCAAATAATAAATGAAACAGTGATGTTTCTTCTATGGCCTCCTGGTATTAGGTATGGAAAGCCTTAACAAGAAATGATCAATTGTTTCTTAAGAGGATTACACAGACCTCTTTGTAAGGATAAAAGTCTATTTAGGATAGTTAAAACAAAAATTGCAGAAGAGGAGACATTGTCTTACTTTAAGAAGAGTGGAAAGGGCATTTTGGAACTTTGACTGTGTTTTATAAAAATGACTGAATGCTGGTCGCAGTACCAGAGAAGATTCTGTTGTGGGGAGAGGAGTAACTTGATTGAAAACACTTTTTCCCCCCCTGACTTTATAGAACAAAGGTGTTTATGACTGTGTTCTTTGTAGAGATATAGATGTGAACCCCACCTAGGAACTTTTGAACCCTGAGCCCTGTCAAATTTTGAGACCTAAAACACAAAGCTGCCATGAGCTTCACAAAAACCAGATAAATACATTTGTTCTTTAGTCTATCTCTTGGAAGAAAGACCACAGCATTCATTATACTACTGGTTGTAAAAAATAAGAAAAAAATATCGCAGTGTCCAAATATGAAAATAAATCTGGAGAAGTACTTGGGGCCTTTTAGACAATAGAATATCAAATCGATAAAAATACCTTGATTATGGAACATGCTTAATTAAAAATAATTATACTTTATAGTAATAAGATTAGAAATTAGGTGATAGAGATCAAGAAGGAGAATCAGATTATTAAAAATAATACAATAATTTAATGTGTTTCATGAGTGAAATAAATGCAGAAGTATTCTTGACTCTAGAATGGATGGCGTGGTCTTGCAGGTAATAGGGCTGAAGATGCATGGTTTGTGTTCCCTCATGACTCCCTCTGTAAACATGGGAAAGTTTCTTTGTGATTCTGAATCCCAATCTGAAGTATAGAAAAGATAATTTTTGCATAGCTGGCTGTGGCATTGTGATGCTAAATTAGTTATTGTTGAGAAAGCAAATTGACCTTGAAAGGAAGATTTAGTATAGCCAGAGGAGAGATGTAAAACAAAACAAAAAAACCTTCAAGCTGAATACAAAATGAGCTTTCAGTAGAACGAGAGCTCTGAGAGGACAGAACAGTAAGCTGTACTGTTCTAATTGTGCAGTTCTGATAAATTCAGTGTAACCTAGATTGGCATTATAATTCCAGAGTAAGTTTTTGGTTATGCTTTCAAGGTCAAGAGTCTAGAAGCTGGTAGTTGCTCCATTCCAGAGCTTTGTCAAATTAAGAAAAATTAATAAAGGGTGTGTTTGAGATCACTTTCTATATGTCAATCCCATGGACTTTCTTGCAAATGCCCAGAAGAGGGCAACAAAGCCTGTGAAAGGGCTCTAAGCATTGTTTTAAGGGGAATAGCTGAGGATTTTGGGCTTGTTTGGAGCAAAGGAGGCTGAGGGGTGACCTCACTGCTTTCCACAGCTTCCTGAGGAGGGGAGGGGGAGAGGGAGAGGGAGGTGCTGAGCTCTTCTCCCTGGTATCCACTGACAGGATATATGGAAATGGTTCAAAGCTGTGCCAGGGCAGGCTTAGACTTGGCATTAGCAAGTGCTTCTTTAGGGAGAGGGTGGTCAGACCCTGGTAGAGGCTTTCCAGAGAGATGACCAATGCCCCACGCCTGTCAGTGTGTGAGGCATTTGGGCAATGAGCTTAAAACCAAGCTTTAAATTGTGGTCAGCCTGGATTGCTCTGGCAGTTGGACTAAATGGTTGCTGTAGTTTTCTTCCAACTGAAATAATCTATTTTATTTTCTTACAATTTAACTATTATTTTAATAATCAAATTAGTCTTTTATGAGCATGGATAGTCAGAAGATTTCAGAAGTTTCAGTTGGTTTCTATCAATAGGAAACCACAATGGAGGATTTGTAGAATGGTTTGGGTTGAAAGGAACCTTGAAGGCCATTCAATTTCAGCCTCCCTTCATGAACAGGAACACCTTTAACTAGACCAGGTTGCTTAAAACCCCATCCAATATAACCTTCAACATTTGAAGGGGTGAGGCATCCACAGTTTCTCTGGGTAACTTGTTCCAGTGCTTCACCTTAGTCACAGAAAATAATTTTTTCATTGTATCTATTTTAAACCTACTCTTTCTGGTTTGAGGCCTCTCCTCCTTGTCCCATCTCTGCATGCTCTTGTAAAAAGTCTCTCTCCAGCCCTCATCTGGGAGTCCCTTAGGTACTGCTGAAAGGTCTCCCCAGAGCCTTCTCTGGGCTGAACTACATCACCTCTCTCAGCCTTTCTCCAAAGGAAAGGTGCTTTAGCTCTCTGAGGATCCTCCTCTGAATTGTTCCAACAAGTCCATGTCTTTGTCATGCTGGGGACTCCAGAGCTGGCTGCAGCACTGGAGATGGGGCCTGAGGAGAGCAGAGTAGAGAGGCAGAAAGTGTCCCTTGGCTGGCTGGTCACACTTTAATGTAATCCAGGATACATCTGGTTTTCTGAGCCACAGAGAAAAGGGACTGTGAGTCTTCACCCAGCTATGGGACCCAGCCTGTCCCAGCTGCCCTCTTGCACACAGCTGCATTGCACCTTGGAGCAGCATTTCAGTGCTGAGAAGTTGAGTACAACCAGCATGGTGGGAGGTGTTTGGAAGGATTTCCTAGTGCTGCTTTACCCAAGTTAACAAAGAATATTTTGGGGACTAGATCTCCTTATATTGGCAGTCCTACCTTGACTTCTTCCTCCTTTGAGTGGTCTGGTTTCAGCTGAGGTCAGGAATCTTCCTCCTAGTAGCTGGTACAGCGCTGTGTTTTGGATTTAGTGTGAGGATAATGTGGACAACACTGATATTTTATTTGTTGATAAGTAGTGCATATTTTAAGTTAAAGACTCCTCATTTTCCCATGCCTGTCAGGGAGCAGATTCACAAGAAGCTGTGGGGGAGCATGGCCAAGACAGCTGGCTTGAACTGGCTAAAGGGATGCTCTGTACAAAAAACATAATCAGTGTACAGCCTGTAGAGAGTTGGTTGGGAGGGAGCTAATTGCTGCTCAGGAACTGTGCATCACTTGCTTTCTTTGTTTTACTCCTTTCTCTCATTTTCATTACAAATATTAGTAGTAGTATTATATTTTGTTTCAATTAATAAACTGTTCTTATCTAAATGCATCAAGTTTACCTTTTTCTGACTCTTGGTCCCACTCTCAGGGTGGCGAGAGAGCAAGTGGTTGTGTGACTCTTAGTTGCTGGCTGGGGTTAAATGATGACATTGTTTCATATGGACAAGACAATGCATATTTCTAGAGAGAAAGAACAGTCACAAACTTCTAGATAAGATTGTGATAAAAACTCTGTCTTAAAAATAGCTGCATTATGATGTTTATTTTTCAAGCTTTCATCAATTTTTTGCTTCTGTTTTTCCTTTGTGTGGCATACAGCTATGTTCTTCTTACAAGCCTTAAACTTGTGGTTTGATGTTTGCTTGTCAGGCAAGAGGAAAGATCAACAGAACATAATGTGTGTCTTGACATGGTTATTTTTTGGGGCATGGTGATTTCCACAAACCTTTGTTTTTAGGTCAGTTTATTTTCAACTTTATAATTTCAAATCAGTAGTATATACAGGTTCTGATATTTTTGGTTATTTTTTCATCTGAATCTTTCTTTGTTTACTTTCATTGGATTTCTGTGCCCTTTTTAATGAACTTATTAGCAAATATAGTGAAAAGTTTCCCTGGGAAATGAATCACCACAAGACATTTTAAATTTTAGGTGTCATTTGCCCTTAGAACACTTTGGAACCCTGTATTTGAGTGTATGTAACAAGGCTTTGGTAATGGTGGGATGGCAGGAGTAGCCTCTCTGGGAGAAGGTAAAACCAGCTATGTTCAAAATGATGCTTTGCATTGGATGGGTTAGATGGTGAAAATAAGTTTCCCTTTTTAAACATGCCCATCACTACTTTGCTTCCCTGAACTTGTAGTTATTGTCAGCTGAGCAGTGAGGCATGTGGTGAGGAATTAAATTCTAGGTTTACAGGAAGGATTAATAAATAGGTTTATAAAATACATTTATGAAATTCTAGGTTCATGCCAGATTGGGCCTTGTGTTTTCACATACAAAAAGAGGGTCTACAAGATGTGCAAAGAACAGCCATCAAATTTGGGCTCTCAATTATGTTATTCTTAGCTTAAGAAAAAAAGGAAAAGGAGGCCAATCTGTGAGAGGGAAGAGTTAAGAGAACACCATACACACCTCTGATTTTTGGCCATGAGAAGCACTCACAATGGCTGGTGAGCTTAGTGTACGGTCTCTGGAGATGTAAAGGTATCAAAATTCTGTTTCACAGCTTCAGGCACCTCACCAAAACCCTTGCTTAACTGCAAACAAATGCACGGTGGTGGAGCTGCTTGGCTGCGCCATTTGAAGCATAGCACATGCCTCTGGCCAGGTTACTCTTCAGCTGCCTTCTTACTTCCCCTTCAGTCCTGCTCTGAAGGACCCTTTCTCCAGCATGCCAACTCATGAAATCATTTACCATCTCTTTCAACCAGCATTAGAGAGAAATAAGGGGAAACCTAACATCAAATCACCTTTTGGCTTAGTAATTGTGGGGATATGTTCACTTTGTTTAATCATTCAGAAGAATTGCTTTGAACGCTTAGATGTGCATGCCACAATGAATGTGCTGGAAATAAATACATATTAACAAAAATCTGGCAAAGGCAGTTGCTTTGCTATCTCATTGCTTCCATCACCATCTTTCTGTGTTATCATTCATTCATACTCTTTAATTTAGAAGACTTAGAATCCACAAATACTTAGACTCTACTTTTCATTTGGACAAAAGCAAAGATTGGCTCTGCAAGTGAGGTTGCATATTCCAAAAAATAAAATATATCTGAATTTTAATTCAGTGCAATATCCAGTCGACAAGACAATGGTTCTGCGCTATTTGTATTGCTGGTTGGCAAATATCAAATCCATCAGGGTCTTGTCAGAACTGAACTCTAATGAGAAAAATATAACTAAACATCTTTAGTATTAAAGAATCTTCAGAGTTTTTTCAAAGCTGTGTGATAACAGAAAGAGATGGATTGGGAGCAGGAATGAGTCAAGCAAAAGTAAAGGTCTTCCTCTGGGCTGCCATTGTGCCGCTGCTTCGATTGGAGCATAGGGATACCAGAGAGCATGAGCTGTACACTGCTTACATTGCTACATAGCCTGGTGGGACAGGAAAACAAATTGGAATTGTGATTCTCAAGGCTGTCCCTGTGGTATTCTATCTTCTGGCCTGACCTGGCTGTGGGACTGTGGCTTGTTCACGCCACTCCTATCCTCAGACTTATGCAAACAGTGAAAACAGCTGAATATAATTTCTTTGACCTCTTTAATCACAGCTGAGATTATTGCCTAGGAGTTTGCAGATGGTGGTGGTTATGCTTTTGTGTCTTTTCCCCTTAATTCCAGACACTGTATTAGTTTTTTCCCCTGTCTCTACAAGTCTTCTTTTAGCTCTTCTCTTAATACACCTTGGTAGGACTACAGGAGGCGTTCTGATTCCTCTTGAGTGAATACAACATGCAAAAAGGAATTTAAGAAGCTGTTGTTGGCCAAAAGGTCCCAGGATATACAATTATATATCTAGAATTCTTTCAAATTGATGAAAGACAGCCTTTTTTGAAGCTTATATGATCAGAAAAAGGAATTCCTTCAGCTTTACTGCATAAATGCAAATATGTATTCTAGTCAACAAAGATCTTCTGTATGTGCTAAAGTCTGGTTTTATTAAGAATCTGATCTAGACTTGACTGCAGCTAGCCATGTCTAGATCAAGTTCTAAATTTCTGTTTCATCAGTTGTATATATAAAATTTTAAAAAGTATTTATGAGTGCCTCACAGCAGAAGTTTGAATATGACTAAGAAAATGTAATAGTGTAGTTTGCAAAAACAGGTTATTTTCTAAACTTTAAAAGCTTATGAAATTGGCTAACTCTTCTCAACACTATGTTCATATGAAAAGACTATAAGCAAAGGTTTTGGAGTTCCATTTTTTTTAATGTATCACAGATGACTAAAGAGTCTAGAATGTTTTATTTGTGGGAATTTTGTGCATGAAGTAGCAAGACTGACCTTTTCAAAATGTTATTACAAAAGCACTGTCTCAAGTCCCATCTTGCTAGAACCACGTAAGTCTGCTGTGAGCTCATCTTCACAAGAATGTAGCCACTTAGCTGTAGTTTTAAAACACCTACAGAACCTAAAAAATAAATGCTGCCTATTTATTTCCAAAAGAGAGTGGGAAAGCGGCATGGAAAGCATGGGATTGTACACTAGTGGGAAACTTATGCTGATGGAAATTTCTATCTTATAACCCCTGTGAGTAATTTGACAGGTAGTAGCAGCCAGAAGCAGCTGCACATCAGTAGCCCCATCTGTAGGATACCTGAACATGTAACATTGAGTTGTTGCTGAAGGAAAGAACCACAGGAAAACTAGCATGCTGTTTTCCAAGCTGCCAGTTAAATGGATTCCCTAGAATGTAAATACATTTCAGTGGTGGTTGATTGTTTTCATTGCTTTGCCATTGTTTTACTATGCAGTTAATATTTATGATGTTCTATTTTGTAGCTGCATGACTTTAGAGTGATTAAACTCACTGTGTAACTTCCAAAAGGGAAGCTAAATGCAATAGGGATTTAAGGAAGTGGATGTGATGGATGTGGTCATCTGTCTGGGTCCTGGGAAAGGTTGTGACAAGTAGAAGACAAGTCACACTAAAGATTGAGATAAAGTAAGTCGGATGCTGGAAAAGACATTGATGTAGATAACCTAGCAAAAAGAGGTGGCAATTGGCAGCTGGCAGATAAGATGGTATGCATGTCTGCCTTGTTAAAAAAATCAAATAATACTAGAGAGTAAAAATGAACAGTTAAAGGGTAGGCAGAGCTGGTCTATCCAAAGTAGAAAAGTAAAGTTTTACAGCCAGGATCAAACATAAAGTGGGCTCAGGGCTTGGTCCCAGGTGGATACTGCATTCTACTTTAGCTACATGCTATGCTTACCCTAAAGGATGTGGTTTAAACCTTCTTAAAACTGTATGTCACCTGAGCTTTGGAATCCAGTGTTTGAGCTCCAGCCTCTTTGGGTCACTGACTAGTTACTCTGCTGTAGGGAAACTGACATGTCTTGTGGACATAGAAAACAAACAGCAGCCAGGGAATCCTATGTCCTAATCACACTTTCATGCAAAGCAAGCTGACTGAAGACACAATGACTGTCATTGAGTATTTATGGTTGGAAATGACCTTGAAGATTTGAGTTGAACCATAATTAACAGCCACCACCATGGTCACTATATTTCCAAATGCAACATCCAGAAACATTTTCAACACTTCCAGGGACGGCGATTCCACCACTTACTGGGGAGTGTGTTCCAATGCCTGGCAATCTTTCAGTAAGAAATAATTTCTAACATCCAAGCTAAACATCCTTTGACACACAGCTTGAGGCCATTTCCTCTGGTTCTGTTGCATATTTGCTGGAAGAAAAGACTGGCCACAACCTCCTTTCTGGAAGTTGTGGAGAGCAATAAGATCATCCTGAGCCTTCTTTTCTCCAGGCTAATCATCTCCAGTTACCTCAATTGTTCCTCATCAAACTTGTCCTCATCAGACCCTTCACCAGCTTTGTTGCCCTTCTCTGGGCAACAAATTATTCCTCCTGCTTCAGAATTTGAGGACAGAACCTGTAGGGAGTGAAAATATGTTCATAACTTTCTTTTTCCAAGAGAGTTGCAGGTTAGTGTTTTTTGAGGGTTTGAATTTAACAGGTAATTTGTTCTTATACCATTGACAAGGGACAGCTAGGAAAGCTGGTTACCAGCTTACTGTGGAGGTAGGGGAAGGAAGTGATTTGTGAGCAATAGCCTGTCACCTAATGCCTGAATGGGACAACTGCACACGGCACTGGGAGATTTGGGCATAGATTTGCCATACTTGATCATCAGACTTCAATTGCCTGAAATCATGCATAGACACTGTCATGCTGCTCCACACCAGTCTGTGGAGGCTGGTCTAAAACCACTGAATGATTGTTGAGGATAGAGGAATTGGAAAGTGAGGTTAAGGACCAAGAAAAACCTGGTCTATTAATTCCTACAGATCTCTGTCCAGACTTGTCTTTAAACCAAATCTGACTTTTTAACATTAGATTTGTGCGCTACTAAGCAACTTAGGTGAGGATAATAGGATTCTGATAGAAGCGAATAGCTTCTAGGAAGTTTAACCATATGCCTTTCAAAAGTAGGTTTTTTTAAAAGCTTCAAAGGAACTTAAATGTTTAGGTCCCATTTAAAGTCAGTGGTGATAGGCAGCTGTCTGCCATAAAAAGTATTGCACTGAGAAATTATCCTCAGTGCAGATATTGTAAAGTGAGTTCAAACATTTCTGCATGGTTACAGCTTCAAAATTAAAAGGTGTCTGTAAGCTATCCACTGCAATGATATTTTTTGTGTTACTCTAAAGCTCCAAAGGGAAAAAAAATCCAAATGATCTCATGAAATTAATTTCAGTTACATCTGACTGGGTCTTTGCTTCAACATTATTGATTCAGTTATGGGGAGGACACAGGAGGGACTTGTGTCAGCTGCACATAAAATTTTAATGCATGAACTTGTGTCCCGTATCTGACAACTGTTCTGGAAAGAGCAGTCTTTCTCATGAGAATTCATCTGAGGAAGAGGAAACATTTAAAGAAACCAAGTTAAAGTACTCTACTGTTTTTAAAAAAAGTTGCAGTTATTTCAGAATTGATACTTCTTAGGTGCCAGTGGGAATGGTAACCCTTGAGCTTTTACAAATTCTTCAGATTTTTGTTTGTTTTTTACACTAATCTGGTTTTCTCTATGTTCCCTGCCTGTCCCTTGGTTTGCAGAGTGGTTTTGGTGCTTGCTGGTTAAGGCAGTCATGCCAGTGTTCCCTCTGAGATACCCCATATGATCCCTGGTGCCCAGCTCAGAGCTAGGTGCTGAACCAGTGCCTGGGCTGAATTGCCCATGGGGCCCTCAAATAAGCCCTGAAGAGGGGTCATAGCACTGACTGCCTCCATTTACTACTTTTTTATGTTGTGCTGAATTTCTCAGTCAATTAAATCAAATGAAGATTTGCATTTGGGCCTAGGTTTGCATTTCTTTCCTAGTCTGCACCTTACACTTTGCTTTCAAACATAATATATAAAAATATATATATCCAACAGCAAGCTTATGCAGCTCCAGCATTTCAGTGCTAGTTTCCAGACTGTTAGCTGAGTCTGCAGAAAAGTTAGAAGACCTAATCTTGGTGTAGGGCTTCTGCTTAAGGTGCCTATTTTTAAATATTGGCCAGTAGGGAAAACACTCACAGTAACCCAGTGATGCTGAAAGTTGCCTGGTAATTGCCTTTTTAATCTATATTCTGTTTCACTGGGCTTTCTCTAACACTGGTGCTGAGAGCTAGGATTAGTCTTTCCAGTAATTTTCTACTTCATGTGATCTACCCTTGGAATAAGATTTCTGCTTGAGGGAGGTTGCTTGAGATTATATTTTGTTTGCTACCCAGTCCCTTAGCTGAGTCATGAGGTCTGTGGTTCCAAGATTCATGTTAAAGCAGATCAAGGAAGACCAGGAGGCTGCAGCACTGTTGTCTTTAATCTTCTCATTCATCCCCTCATTTCTTATTGAGTGTTGTAATCTTTCACCTGCAAAACAGACAAGAAATCCTGCAATGAAAAAGAGCGTTTTAACATTTTGAAGCTCTTGGTCTGACCTACTGTGAGTTTGCTCTTTGAATTTTCCAGCTAATGGTGCAAAGAGGGGGGAAAAAAAGGCGCAAACTTTTTTAGGTTTAAGTAAATAAAAGACTGAATGATCTTTTCTGTCAGCTATATAATGCAATGTATAAGATTTATGCTGACAAATGTCTTCATCTGATGCTTTTGCCAATTGGAGGGGCAGTGCATGATTAGTTCAAGTTTGCCTTGCAGGATCAAAAAGAGCAATGCAATCCTTCAAATAACTAGGCTGTGACCAGAAGGTGTTACACCTAAAATATAATGAAGTGTGGAACATCCAGGGGAGCAGAGTGAATCTTATCACAGTGTAGAAAAAAAAGGATTATAAGAGACCTTTGTAATGAAGATGGAAGGAGCTGAAGTTACAATTTTGCTGTCTCTGTCCTCTAATACTGTTTTAGAGAGGACACCTGCCCAGGTAGGAATTTATAGTGGAGCTGTAATCTGGAGTTGTGCCTTCCTCCCATAAGTCACCTAGTGCTATAGGCAATTCCATCAGCTTGACACTTGCTCTTGAAGTGTCTGTGCTGATTAAAACAAAATGCCCACTTGATTTGAAGAGTCATCTTTCAATAAAGCAAATGGAGCAAAAATTGGGTCTTTTGCATTCTTGAAGCTGAGCATCAACATTTTTTAAGGGAGTGAAAAAACAGCCCATCTGCGAGCCACAAAGGGCATTGGTAAAGCTGTTAGAAGCAGAAACTGTGTAAAACCAGAAGTTTGATGAAAGTCAAACTATTGACTATTGAGGGGCGTGCTCAAATCAGAAAACAAAAATAAAAATCAGTGCTGTAGTAGAGCTGGAGACCTTTGCCAAAACCTGCCACTCTTCCTAAAATACCATTAGCTTTTTTTGTGTATAGCTCAGTTTTGCTTCTGTGTTTGTGTGACCCCTGTAAATTGCTTGGTGTTCTGTGTAGGGTGCATCACCTGCACATTTCCAGCAGCCTGCCTGCCCAGCGTGGTGGAGGCTCCTGCTCTGAAGGCTTCAGGGTATGAAGGACAGCAGGGTCTGCCTGCTTTTGAAGCAGTTCTGTGTTTGGCCTATCTAGAAGGATCATCCAATGAATTTCAACTGTGTTTTAAATTAAAGAGGATGGAGAAATGGCTGCTTTCCTTTTGCAAAAAGAAATGGATAGAGGTTGGAATGTAGGCTAAATGTGATTAAGAAGCTTCTTTGTACAACAGGAGTTGCAGAGAGAGTTTGGGTATTGAGATGATTTTTTTTGAGTGCACTGATAGGTAGAAAAGCACAATATTTGAGTTGAGTTTATTGTAATTTCAAGAGAAAATTAGATATTTTTACTTCCTTTTCACTACTCACTATGTGTTATATGTGTTTGTTGTATTGCACAAAATGGCCTTTTAATATACTGGTAGTGGATATAATTTTTGCAAAGTGCTTGTAACTGAAATAATTTGGAAAATTACATTCTAACTACAAAAATAGATGCATGGACCTTGTGGTAGGAAATTTGTTTTAATGTAATAGATGCCTGACAGAAATCTGTGGTAAATGCCGAAGAGAAGCAAGTAAGTGTAATTTGCCTGACCTGAAGAACAGAAGAACTTGCATAGTTAATGTAAAAAATTAGGAAAGTGAAGAAAAATTTTAAAAAAACCCTGATTTGGAAGTAAGTTGATACTACTTTACATATTTATATGTATTTGTAACCTCATTGAGGCGTAAGGAAAATATAAAGGGAACTACAATAGAAATTTTTACCGCTGTTATGTGAGACAGAAAAAATGGAGTCCCGTTATCTGCACTAAATGCTCATTACACTTGATGTGGGAGTATTCCATCAGACAAATGAAAACTCAGTAACAGCAGTGTCAAATAAGGAGTGGTTCTACTCCCGTAATGGAAATCTTGAAGTGAGAATTTGGAATGGAAGACACTTTCATTGTACATTATATTTTTGATGCAGATATCCTCTTAAAAGGGCAGCTTCACATATATTTTTTTAAAAAGAATGCAGTTAATACCAGTGGCTTGCATGTGGGACCAATATGTTTATTAGTTTGACCATGACAACTGTCTTTGTCTCTAAACATACAAACTAGGACTAATTAAACATCAGAGATATAACACCTAAAACCACATGTATTATGACTGAATGCAAAAATTCTAGAAATTCTGTTAGTACAGTGCAAATGTATCATGGGAAATTTGTGATTGGCCTAAATCATTGTATTCCTATTAATGCCAAAGGTTGCTTAGTAAAGTTTGTTCAGCATAACTTTGGGAATAGTTGTCTTATGTATCTAAAAGTGGGTAAAGGCCTAAGGGACAATGTGTGTCACTTTGAGTTGGGAACTGTTGTGGCTGCTTAGCACAGTTTTCCTATAGTGGAAGTGCGGTGGAGTTGGGAAAAATGCGTAAGAATTTGGATGGATGTAAGTAATAGTGGGAATCTGGGAAACATTAACAGGGTGAGAAACAGGATCGTGGAGGATCTGATAGTGGGTAGGTTGCCTGGTTGTCTGCTCTTGTGATTTGAAGGACTTTAGAAAAGCATGAATTGTAAATAAAAATTTGGGGAATTTTTTTTGAGTTTTAGAAGACATTGAGTAGGAGTCTATACATTGAGCAACGACAATTAGGAAAAATTGTAGCAAAAGCTCTTTTTAATGCTTACAGTTCTTTTTAATGCTTAAAGAGAAGACCCTCTCCAGGTTTTCAGTCTAGCTGTTTAATTCTTTGTAATCCCTCTGAAACACTGAATGGATGCATGAATCATGTCTGTAGTTTCCCTGACTGACCTACTAGTAATTGGCTCTATTAATTTCTTGAAACTGCAGTCTGCAATGGGTTAATAAATGGCCTGATTGCTTTCCTTGTCTGTGCTCACAGGCAGAAACAGTGAGAAGACAGAACCAGAAGCTTATTGTGGATATGTAGCTTTAGGACAAGAGGCAACAGACTTAAGTTACATCACAGGAAAGCCCACTTGGGTAGTAGGAGGTGTTTGGTTAGGATTTTTTTTTATTACCAGGAGAGTGGTCAAAACACTGAAGCAAGGGCCCAAATAAATTGTGGGGCCTCCATTCTCAGAAATTTTTACACTTTTGTTGTCAACACTGAGTGACTTTATCTCTTTGGCCATTTGAATGAGGTGCTGGACCTCCAGAGGTCATATTCTCATAAGTGCAAATCCCATCCTAGTGCTGCTCACCCTGAGAGTGACATGCACCATCTCTCTCTAACTTCAGGCCATTTCATAGACAAGTCCATTACAGAAGATAAAGGTGCTATTAGTGACAATCAGTGTCTCTTTATAAAAATATCTAATATTGGGAGGCAAGCTAGACTATGCTCCTGGTTAAGGCTGTGATAACAGAAACTGAAGGGAAGGCAAAATGAATTGCAACAATGAATTGGAGCATTGTAGCTATTAAAATATTATCCTTTTAAGTGCAGCACTGGATACAGTGATTCATAACGTGATAGTTGCTTCTGTAATTTGAATTTGGGGTGGGTGTCTTACAAATTTTGAATATCAGACCAAAAATTTCCTCAGAGATTGGAAATAAAAGTAAATATTGATTTCTCTACAGTAAAGCCTTTAAAATGCATAAAGTTAGTTCTGTTTTTATATAACTTCACTATGAGGATGAGAAGAGATGATGTAATGGTCACAATAATAATTATTGTGATGAAACCTGGCCTTGAAGCAGACTTGGACTCTTTCTCCCTCAGTCACTGATGTGAATGTTTTATTTGTGTTCCTCATGTCTTAATGTTTTCAGTAAGTTATCTTTGCTAATTACCTCAGAGTGGGTGTGAGCACACAGTAATGGCATTAAGAAATAATATCTAATTGCAATGAATCACACACATTGCTGAAAATAGGAAGAGAAGAACAAATTGGATTAATAAAGACACAAATTAGCAATATCATACTCCACTTGGTAAAAAAGTATGTGAAGGTTTGAGGAAATATAATCCAAAGCTCACATAACCGTAAGGGAGGTAAAGTGTGAGAGGCTGAAGGTATTTCTGGTCTTAACAGAAAAAAAAAATATATTTTTGCTGTGTACCGTAATTTTGTTTTTGGACTAAAAATGTGTACTTCTGCACAAATGACTGAATGGCAGAAGGATATATTTCTGGACATCATAAAAACAGTGTGAACACTTGTTTCGAGAGAGCACATGGTCCTGATTTTTCACTGATTTTTCTTCATCAAATGTTCTCGTGTTCTTAGTTTTGCTTTTCTCCTTAAATTCTTTCTTACATATTGATAATTCTGTAGAGCTGAGCTGAACCTCTTATGTCTGTTACAGATGGATAGCCAGGATACAGACTAAAATTGGATTTGAGAAGGGCCGGTGAGATTTTAATGAGGACTGTCGAGGCATGCAAGTTACAAGTCAGCATAAGAAGTGTGAAATTCAGTAGTCTTTGTTTATTTAGAAACTCTTGGGAAAGCAGTGTGTTGGTTAATGTTGAACTAGTAAGCCAGAGTGACAAGTTGATGTGGAGAGAGGAAGTGATTACTACATATCTTCATAGTCACACATACCACCTAAATGATCAGCATCTCAAATTAATAAAACAGAATTTCCCATTGGTTTTAATGAGACCCAGGTTGCTGCTCTGTCACAAATCTTGTTTTCTCAGTGTGATTTTGTGGGTAGAGCATCTTCCGTGTCTACTGACCAAGGATTAATGTTAAATTCCCAGGATGCCATTGAATGCATTAGTGCAGCTCAGAGAAGAGGCCTTCTTGCAAAGGACTGCTTAGCTCTAAGGTCAGCTGTGGGGGAAAAAAAAAGAGGATAATATTTTCTGTGTTCCTTTCAAAAGGACCTTTAAAAATTCATGGAGGTTGTGATTCATGCTTCTGCACTTCTCTGCCCAAATAGCTGGGAGACTGAAGATGTTCTTGGTGTTACTGCCCATCCTTTAGACTAGGCAGCTTTGAAAAGAAAAATCATATGTGACCTTGATTACTGCTACATTCCCTCTTTCTCAAGCAAATGTGTTCTGTGCATTATTTTGGGGCAAATGCTCTCTGTAGCTTTCAGAAATGTCCAGTGAAAATACCTGCTTTGGTAGTTAGGGAGGTATGTCTGCAACTTGTAGAAAAACAAATTTCAGTACCCAAATTCTTTTTAAAAAAAGATGATTCTTGGTGACCAATGGATGTCTGCCTTGAAGATTTCTTTCTTTTATACCCCCACACCACCCGCATTTTGTGAACTTTTTTGGTCTCAGCAATCCAAAGAAAATTTATTTTTACTCTCACTCTTAGAAACTATTTCTGTGTAGCTTGGATGAGATGTTGGCATTAACAAACAGTAAAGAGTTCACATGCTTTAGGAAAGATGATTAAAAAAAAGAAGTCATGAGGCTAAAAGGTGTTAGTTCCCTTTGTCAGATTACTGAGGTTAAGAATAGCAGGTATTAATTGTGCTGTATTATTCAAGAGATGCTCCTTCACTCTGAAGAGCTTAGCCAGCTCTGTGGTATCTCTCCAGTGTTTGAAAATCTTTATTTTCACCCTTTAGGATGATTAAACTTTATTTGTACCTCTTGAAGAAGAAAAGATGAAGTGCAGTGAAGAGCAAAAAGAGCTTTTGTTTCTAGGAGGCTAATTATGTGGGCATCAGCCTGACAGTGTCATTCAGTATGTTTGGCCCCTATGAAGATAATATTTATCCCTCCTAATTTGTAATCTATCTCCTTAACCATCAGGGACACAGCAGGATTGCTCAGAAAAGTCACAAATGAAATTTCTTTTAAGACATGATCTCCAAAGGTGAAGCTTAGTTCTTCAGTTTCTACATTGCAACAAAGAACATAATCTTAACAATTGTCAAGCTGTGTGGTCTCCTGTCACCTGAATGCCTATTCATTGTGTATGACATCAGGAAGTTTTTAAAAAACCCACAAATTAGATTAATGCTGTTTTGATTTGTTTGAATATGACCTGGTTTTGTACCTTAAGCTCTGGAAGTGGTGTAAGCAGCTGTGTGATGATACTTGGGACAGCTCTGATATTCACCTAATAAACTGGTTGCTATTGCATGGACCTGGACTAGGGACACTGATGGTGTGTTTTCTTTAGTCTCGTGCCATGGTTCACAACATCAATCATTTTAGTCTTTTACTGAGAGCCAAGTTCTCCTTAGGAGGTTATGTGCTTGTGGCCATTGGGAGGCTTACATGCATGGCAAATGAATACTGTGCTCCCTTCAGTGCTGCAGAGAAATTCCTCATTCCTGGCTGCACATTTCGCCTAAGTAAATGAGTCTGCAGTTGATGATGGGGCTTAACTTCAGCATGTACTACCATTTTATAGCAGTCATTGGACTAGAATAAGGCTTTCTAACAAGAAAAACAATTAACTTTGCAGATTAATATATTTTTCTAAATTGGAATTAGATCATTATGGTTATAGAGCTGTAAATGGCACTGCAATCTGTGTTTATTCCCACTATATAAATGTTGCCAAGTGGCTTATAAGACTACTTCAGAGCGAGGCGACAAATATTTAAGACTTGTCTGAACAAGATTGCTATTTGTCTGCTTGTTTTGGTAGAGCTGTTCCAAATTTTGCTAAGAAAATTTGTTAGAATTTTTTTAGAAACCATTTCAGTACTTCACAGCTTTAATTGCTGCTGCTGAGAAGTGGCATAGAAATGAAGAAAAGTACCTGTTTCAGCACTAATAAATCCCACTCACTTAAACATAAATAATTAAAAGGAACTCAACTGTTAGATTGCTGCTATGTAAAAAACCTTCCTGCCTTGTCTCTGAGCTTTTAAACCTGTTGGGGGTAGCTTGGTTTCAACACTTCTGGAAAAAACAATTTTGGCTGTTCTTGCAGAGAAAAACATCTTTGCCTTACCAGCCAAATGTAGTGGAGTTTATATACAGAGAGAGAGCCACAAGAATTATGCATGTTTTGATGCATAAATATAAGAAAATTTCAAATAAATGGGGAAAATACAAAAATTAGGAGTAATCAGCTGGCTGGACGTCAGGGTAATGCTAAAATTCAAAGTGTAAATGGCATAGTCTTAAGCTTGTATAAATCCAGAAATAAAAAATCAGGATATAATAATAACAACAGAAATAACATAATAAACTCTCTACTCAACATAGAGAACCGTGTTTGCACAACTCATGGGAGCCCTTTTCTCTGGGGGTCCTGTCCCGTGTCATTCATTTGTGCTCTCTGCTTGTGAAAAGTGGACTGGCAGGTACAGCTACCTGAGAGAGTGACCTTGGCTGTGCTTCCTCATGGGTCTATTGAGCCATCAAACACTGCAGAGCATGCACTGGTATACTGTTTTTTAAAAATGTTTTTGTTTTTTAAGAATTATATCAACATAGATGAAACTAGGAGTGAGAGGGAGTACTGAATTGTTGGGTCCATAATTGTTATGAAAATCATTTGCTAAGCTGTGCCTGTCCCTGGGACAGCTTTAAGAGGAGATGTCAGGGATATATATTATACAACAAGACCAGCTGCTTGTATCGGCTCTGAGTTCTGCTCAGGATTATTCAGGATCTGAAAAATGCGATGTTAATCTCTGAGACAGCAAACAATTTCCTGTGCCAGATGAATTTATTTTAAAAACATACTGTTTGAGGTACGGTAGCCACAAGTTTGTATTAAACCATAAAATCTATTTCTCCCTCCAGACAGTACATGGGTTCTTAATATGTCCATATTAATAAAGTTTTGTTCACTTGCAATAAATTAGCATAGCTTTGAAAAGATCTACTGTAATATAACCTAACCACCTTTTGAAAGTACTGTGTAGTTTGCTTTTATCATAATTATACCACGTTCTAAACCAGCAGTTGAAAGACTTGACTTTATACTAATTAAAGTCTTTGGCCTTTGTATTACAAATTCAAATATAACAGAAAAGTACAATAATTAGTACGTTATTGGTTGTATAATTTAAAATTATGTAAATTGCACAGCTACTGAACTACTCTAAGTGGAATACATGGCCAATTTATTTTTAACTAGCAGAAAATAGTGGTTAATTATATATAAGGGCATTTGAGATGCATAATCTGGAATATCATGAAACCTTGAGAACTCCTTTGCACTGGAAATATCTGAATTTGAAAATAAAAGACAAATTGCTAAGGTTTCAATGGAAAATCTTTTGGTGCAGCTCAAGTCAGACAAACATCCCTAGACATGTCATGATGGTTTATCACTGGCACATGTGTGCACAAAAGCTCTCACTTTTATTCTGCTCCAGTCTTTTGTCTTGCAGAGGAGAATGGCAAAAATGGCTTTCCCAGTCTGGTGCAGGAGACTTCCCAGAGCAATGGGAATTCTTCACTGATCAGCTTTGAACAGTTTCTGTTTTGTGCTCCTAGGACTTCAGTTCTCTCATATCCCAAAGGTGCTGGACATGGTGTTAGCTGGTTGTCATACATGCAGCATGGTAGGACTCAAATCTGGGGGATGCTTTGAAACATGGATTTTGCACAAAAGTCAGAAAGGCTTCAGACCCAGTTTTTTTGAGATATGTTGTGAAATATGTGAAGCCATGGCTTTGCTAGAAGACTTTTGGGCAAACAGAATCTACACAACTGGGCAGTTGAGCTGTTGGCTGAGTGGGTAGGAGATTAGGTTTTGAGAAAGAACTTTGATGTTTCTTGCACTGATGGAAAATTCCATTCTGGCTTCCTAAAAGTCTATCTAGCACAGAAAAGAAAAAGCACATTTGAAGGAAAAATTGTTGTTGTAGGGTTTTTAGCTAAAATTGAACTTGCCCAAGATAATTGTAAATTCTTTGGGATATGGTCCTAAGACTGTCTTTCCCAGATACACTAAGTCTGGATTAAGGCTACCTACTAAGAATCAAAACTGTGGACCTGCATAATGAAAAGCATTTATGTCATTAAATTATGTCGTTAACTGCCAATTGAACTAATCAAACATTTGAATGGGTAAGTCTGTAATATCTACCAGGACTTCTGGATTAGATGTAGTGTGCATCACTTGAACTTCGCTGAGTCTGTATTTGCAGTTCTTGGAATAAAATAAAAATATTTCAGCTTGCTCACTGGAAAAACAACGGCTTGTCCTTACTGGATCAGGATCTGTGTAAATCTATAGTGTCATCATACAAGGATATGAATTAATTTTTCTAGAACTCGTGGTCTTAAGAAGAGTATACCCATCAGGATGGTTATGTTAAGAACTCTTCTTGCAGAGTCCTGGGTCTGAGATGTGCAAACATGTCTCATAATGCTTTGTCCACGCACTTAGGATAACTTATCTCCGTGTGTCAACAGCCACATTTGCCAGAAAAAACATACTATTGAGTTTCTTATTACTTAACTATTTTGCTAAGTGATAGGAAAAATATGTTTCATTTATTCTGTGGGAAAAGGAAAAGGTCAAGTCAGCTTAAAAGTTACAAGTAAATACAGAGGATGAAAAATAGATAATTGTATTTAACATGGGATTTGTCAGTAAAACTGTGTTAAAACTTTTTCTTTAGTGTTGGGAAAACAGGTGAAACTTTGAGTTTAACAACTTCTTGCTTATCTATTATTCTTACTCTCTGTGTCTTTCATATGAAATTGATTTTGCTTGTATAACTGGTACATTGGTTCTTTGCAACAACTTTTTTACTGGTCATAAATTAATGATTCAGGCTTACCTGTGAGGTTGGTAGGTATGGTTTGGAACAGTAAGGAAAAATAAGAATATACTGGGGAATTAGTAACTCACTTTCCTTTGTTTGCTTGACATATAAGAAAAGAACTAAACCACTTAATTTAGCCTGCAATTTTTTTCTTTGCAGAGCTCCTGTGCTGCAGAACTCTTCAAGTTGCTCCAACAAGCTTTAAATAGCTTGTTTTGGCATCCTTGATATCAGATACAATTATATCTCCATTTTTTTCTGTTATGCTCTGTGCCTCTAAGTGTGAAAGCAACTTATATGTATTTGGAAACTTTTCCTGTGAAATTACATGAGAGTTGGTGATTTTTTTTATCACTGCAGTGATTAGGACTGTTCAGTTCAAGTTCTGCTGATATTTTGGTGATAAACCTGTGATTTCAGTGAGAAAGTTTTTCAATAATAATTGCACTTCATTTTGAAGTTATCACAAATACTTTTTCAAACTTGTTGAACTTTAAAGACTTTTAAAACTTTTCAGTTGTAATTCTAAATACTCTGAGTTTTAATTTAGCTGCTAATTTTCAGTTAGGCCCGATCTTTAGGACCTTGGGTAGGTCAGAGTTTGTGATTTCCTCTGTCCTATATAAACATTTTTGCTATGTTGTGTGTTAGCTTATGACTTCGCTGTAAAGTGTCTGCTTTCCAAAATAAGCAAAATAAGTGATAGATTTGTAGATAGTGACAGCAGCATGTAATATTTAGTATTGCTCTCTTTTTTGGTGTTCTGGAGGGAAATTTTGCTGAGTTTTGGGGCACACATGTAAGATTTTATTCAAGCACTTGCTTGAGAAACAATAGTGGGTGGGTTGTGGCAAGATTGCTCAGGCCCAGTATTGGAACTGAAATTCACTATATTCATTGGCAACCTTAAAGGGTCAAAGTGCATTGCTAATCCACTTCCAGGCCTTCTGCTCTTCAGCCCAACTCCTCACAGTCAGTGCCTGCTACACCACACCAATTTCTCTTTGCTATATTTTAGCTGATCTCATGTGGCACTATTTCAGATGTGTCAGATAGGTTGGATATACAATTTTCTCTTCTTCAAAAAGTTTGTGGCAGGTAAAGGTTTGTTATTACCAAATCCTGACACCTTCTGCTTGGTTGTCACTGGGTTATTTTTTCTGATGTTCTGTCAGCTAAGGCCAACTTCAACCCTGCAGTTACTTTCTTGTTTTGCTTGGAGATGATTTCCAGCGGCAGAGTATCTCTAAGCAAGGGAAGAGTATTTTTACCCTATTTTTCCATTGCTGAGAATCTTATGCAGCTTAAGGCTCTCTTACATAGTGATAAAAGCCCCTGACCTTGCCCTGTGCCAT
This sequence comes from Emberiza elegans, assembly GCA_024865655.1. Classification (NCBI taxonomy): domain Eukaryota; kingdom Metazoa; phylum Chordata; class Aves; order Passeriformes; family Fringillidae; genus Emberiza; species Emberiza elegans. The sequence continues at coordinate 15,986,541 of JALJVW010002597.1, read as the reverse complement.
TACATTATGACAGAGTTGATTGTTTTTTTGCAAAACCCATTTTGATGTCATGGGTAAGAGGCTGCCCCAAGGGAGCCATCACTCTTGTTTTTATTTCTGTTTCTGCAATTCAGAAGGATATTGATTCTAAATATATCCACCTACAATCTCAGAAAGTTCTACTAATTTATCTGTGTGTGCAGAGGAAGGAGGCTAATAAGTTATAGTATTTCTACTCAGTTGGAGGGGTACATGTGAAACCTACCTGCTGCATGTGCAAGATTAAACTTCTGGCTTACCTATGGCTGTGAGAAATTGAGTCCTTGGGGCAGAGACTTTGTCATTGCCATAGCTCTGTTGTCATCTCAATTGCACTGTGCTCTTTGAGACTCTTGGGTAATAGTTGAAAGCTGTAATGTATTATCTTGTATGTTGTTAAATGCAGTCCTTTTCTGGCAAGTGTCCTGTCTGAGAGTGTTGTTCTGAAATTTACTACTTTTGATACAAAAAAGAATTAACAGTTCAGTTCTGTGACAGATTTGTCACAACAAAGCTTTTGTTCTTGTACACTTGTTCTTGTATGGCTGCTGGGAAGAGAGTTCTGGGGTATTTGCTGGGCTTGGCTCAGCAAGGGAGATGGGAGCCTTCATCCTTCTTTCTCTGCTGGCACAATGGAGAGGAGGCAGTGAAAAGCATGAGGGCCCTCTAGGGTCTGGGTAATGGCTAATTGCAACCTGTTTGAAAGACAAGTTGGCAGGCTGCTTATTCTTCCCCATTGGCCAGTGGAGTGAGGTGTATGTGAGTGCAATTGTATGTGCTCTAATCTCCCTGGTGTAAGCCTTCTATAGGTGCTCTGGGATGCTTTCACTGCTAGAGGCGTACTGGCTTCATGGAAGCTGTAGGGCTGGGTGCTTTTCCCCATGGAGGGGCCTCTGGCTGAAATGGCTGCTTGTAGTATGAACTGTTCTTTTTTATCATCTTGGCATGGTTATCCTTCAGCTGTTGCTGTGCATCTCTTTTTCTGTGTGAGGTTAGTGTCATAGTGGAGAGAAAAAGGGGGTGCATAAAAGGCCAGTTTGTGTCTTTATTTGCCTTGGGATGATATTTAGGTGTGAGACTTGACCTGAGGAGCTACATCTTCTGCTACTTCTCTGAATCATCTCAAAGTGTGATTGATCTCAAATTATTCAGGATGATGCTGGTGGCATGTGGTTCTGCTAAATGGTGTTATTGGAATAACATTTGTACTATCATTTTAAATACCAGCATAGCTTTGGGGCTGCAGTCAATTAAGATAATTTGCCAACTTTTTGTAGGGATTGAGAGATTAGCAGTTTTTAGTGCTTTTCCAGTGCCTTTTTCAGTATAAACACTCAAGTTATTTTAATTAATACATGGAAAAGAACATTCAGAGCCAGGTCAGTCCATAATGGATCAATTTTTAAGGGCTGTGATTTAAATGTGACTCTGGTTATTTAGCCTTCTGAGACTTGGCAAATATTTTCTATTAATTATAAGTCCCAGATTTTTACAACAAAGGATCTGGCACCTAGGTGTAAAATTCCTTTCTTTGTGCTATGTCAGATTGTTTTCAGTAAGGCTGGTGTGTGTGCATATAACACACAACTGACAGGAGTCAATGTAATAGTGTAGGTGTTAAAATAATTTATTCTTTCCTAGCTGTCAGGTGTCTCTGTAAATCATTACTCTTCATTATTTAAATTGGAAATGCAGTACTGTAATATATCAGGACCATAGGAAATATCCACTGAATGAGATTTTCTGGGTTTCAGAGCAGTCTTCCTGCTGTCTGATGGATTTGCCTCTGAGCAGACTTGAGGTTTCCTAACATACGATGCCCCCAGCCTGGTGATACATCAGCTTAGATTTTACCTTCATATCTTTACCTGGTCTGATTGTGTTTTCATACTAGCTATTTTCTGTGCAATAAAAGCCATCATAATACTTCTTGCATGCTTACTCACTCTTATGTTCTCATTGTTTTGATACCCTAGAAAAAATGTAAATGCTTTTTTTTGCCAAATCCGTGCTTGTTCAAATGTATTTTACAGGTGAATGAGTGATACTGGTGTTTCCCTTCCTCTTCTCCTCCCAACTTGCAAAATTTTGAAATTCAGAGATCTTAATCAACTTTGAATTCATTAAAGTAATCTTGAAAAACTCTGATTGCCCTGGCCAATTCTGGAAGTAATCAGGAGTAAAGTTCATCAAGAGAAGTTGATTCAACGTTTAATCTAGTCTCTAAAATATAATCTTATTACAGATGAATTATGTAACTCAAATGAAACAGGTTGTAGTCAGAACAGTTAATTCTGAATGAAAATTTGGGTTTTCATGAGGATTCTAGCTCCAAATTGGTTTGTACAAAAAGTGATCCTTTAAAATATGGGAAAGATCCTGAGATACCAACAGAGCTTTGAAAAATGAGTAAGAAACAAAATATCAAACAATTTTTCCAGATTTACTTTGGAAAAGTTATTATAGGTAACATATTTGCAGCAAAAATAATCGGGAATCTAATTTTTTATATGATAAAAATAATTGGCCTACCTGTGCATATACATTATCTTCCTGATCTAATGGTGCTTCCTTGGTGCTGGAGAACATAAATTTTCTGGTGGTTTAGTTTAAAAGCATTGACAGTGATCACAAATCTGTAGTAGCTTAGAATAAGGGTTTAACAGGTCAATCCTAACTGAAGACGAAATCCTTAAAAGAATTTAGTGTTGTTAAGTTTCTTAGACTTAAGATTAGACTTAAAATGTGAAGACCTTAGCTTGTAATTCTCAACTTTGGATAATTTCAAGCTGAAAGGTTTTTAAATTTTTCATTTATTTTATTGTTGGTATTTTTCTATTTTTTTTAAAGTGAATCCCATAAACTCTTCACTAGGTCTCTCTTGACCATGGGAAAGGGATTCATCTTTCTGAAAAAATCTTGCCTTTGTGGTATTTCTTGATGTCATGTTACCTTAGCCAGAACTTCGTACAGTCTGTCAACAGACCAATAAACTCACGTCCTACATTGTAATAGTAGTGATGCCATGTTTTGCAATTTTAAGCTCTTTGTCAATCAATGTACGATTTTTGGAAGATAAATGAAATATGTAGCTATTGACATCCTACCTGATAATTAGGACTGTTAATAAACACTAGCTGGTATCTTAGGGAATCTAGAAGAAATAATAACATTCTAGAAGCCTCATGTTTGTTCTTAGTGGAAATAAGACAGAAGTAATTATGCTAGAATAAATGATACCTTTTTTAATTACATATTTGGTGTCCAAAGGGATACAAGTAGCAGATATATCAGATTGTGTATGTAACAGTCTAAACTAATCATCCCTTTTAAGATGAAGCTGAGAGGAAGCAGTTAAAATAACAATACTTTGAAAGACCAAAAGAGAAATGTTGGGTTTGTAATGACTGCTATTCAACCACCTATTACAACTGAATAAACATGTGGTAGAGTTCCTCGAAAGTCTCTAAGCTTGCATACCCCCCCCAAAATCTAATGCAGATTGATCTATCAGTTTGTGGTCACTGTATATTATGAACTGTGTGAAAAAACACATATAGGGGTACGTGAAAGTTTGGTTAGCCTAAAATCTGGAACTCCCTGAACTCTCTGGGTTTGATCACATAGTCTTGTTTGTCAGTAATTATTTTTCTGTTTTTCTCATGGGAGGAATAAACAGTGAAGGAAATCTTCAAATATAGTTTCTGGTACTTCTTGAGATGCTGGCACGCTAGGAAAAAAAGTAATTTAAAGGGTGCTTGCCATTCTTTAGACTTAAGATTATTTGATTAGGCACTTGAATTTTGCCACTGGTATTTGAAACTGTTTTGAAATTTTCCTTGTATCAGAGGCTAATATTTGGTCTACCGAGAAATCCCAAGTATTTGTCCCATTTGAACCCAGGTCCGGGTTTCTGGGCTGACATCCTGGCCTTTGCTGCTCCAGTGTATGGAGTCCAATAATGGAGGGTAGGTAGAGGTGTTACAGCGTTGCATAAAAGTATTTTATTCCTGTGGTTATTCCTTTGGTCTTCTGGCCTGGATTACACAGCTCAGCTAACATTTCCCTGTGACGGCACTGCCACGTGTCTAAAAAGCTGGAGTAGAATGTAACATCTTAGGGTTCAAAATGTAATCACTACCTCACCTTTTCTGGCTTTTGTGTGGCCAACAGCCTGGATTTGTCCTTGGAAGAAGTGAACAAGAATGTTCTAACTCAAGGAGAATTATGCTTGCTTGAACTGGGTCTGAATTTATCCCAGTTCTTCTGTATGGGTGAGTTGTTACAGTGCCCACAAATGCAGAAACCATTGACTAGTTTAAATTTAGCCAAGCCAATAATCTGGTAAAAAATACCGATCTTTCCTTTTTGTTCCTTGAAAGATTTTTAGTATTTTCTATTTCTTCCATCTTTGTCATGCTTTTCTTTTTCTATTCCTTCTTATTCTATTAACTTTGTGACTAAATGAAAACAATTTTAGAGGTTAAAAAAATGTATTCAAATGGAACTTGTGTCAGTAAAATGCTGGCAATAGTGGTTCTGATTAGACTTTTGCTTTATTAGCTAATTCTTTAGTCCTCAGCAATCATCTCTTGGTTGCTAACTAGTTGCTAAGAAGAATAGATTGCCTTCAGAGGACATTCTGGGAAATGGTCCAGTTCCTTGCTTGCCTGTTTTAATCTCAAATTTCCTGTTAGAATTATGCTGTGTTATAGTGTAACAAGTCAGACACAAAACCCCTGCTTTGTTGGTTGGAAGACAACTGAACACACATGCTCTCTGCAGAATAATATCAAATAATATGCTCAGTGCTTTGTACCTCACTTGTGCTTCATTATGTGTTCATGTGGATTTCTGTTTTGCTCACTAAAAGAAAGCAGGATAATAGTGTTGTGCTATGCTGGATGTTGTGTGATGATGATGATTAATTTGTTAATCAGGCTACTGGATTTGATATAAGGGAGCTTGATGAGCCTCTTATAGGCTAAACAAAGAAAATGAAAATTTCAGAGGTATTGATTTGGTATATTTTGATCATAGTGTAGCATAGGTTGACTAGATACTGGATAAAATATGTTTGACTAATTTGTTTCAGGAGAAGTGAGAATAACAACTCTGATTAAACAAGCAGCACCAGAGACCAAAATGAGTTTTGTTTGAATACATCTGGCCCCACTACAAAACACATGTGGCACTAGCTATAGCCCATTAGCTCAGGTAAAATATGATGTTGTGTAGTCTGGCCTGGGCTGTGCTTGGCGGCCTATTTGTGTCTAAATTGGGAAGGGAAGAAAACCAGACCTATTCCCTCCCAGTAGAACTGGCACAACCAGGTTTTATAACTAAATGCAGATGTAATATTTTGTTGATTTTTCAGGATTGCAAAGGCTGTCCAAGAGTAGAGGGCAAGATCAGGTGGAAGAAAGCAATAGAGTTGACAGTTAGGAGAAAGGGAAGAAACAACCAAGCACTTTGGAGTAAGGCTTTGCCCATTTATCATGATGCTATTGTGAGTGATTTTGAATGTAAAAACTCTTAGTATCAGTATCTTGCATTGGAAATTGATGAATCTGAGGAAAAACTGGAAACATGGTGTAGTCAAACACCTTTCTAGAATGAGGGTGAATCAGTAGCACTTGCTCTCTCAGAACCCATGATCTGCCCAATCCAGCCGTGAAGATGTCTATGGGAGCAGTAACTGCTGAACTAACAGAGTTCATGCTCAAGTGTTCACTGGGTTGTTAGAAGAGAAGACTGCAGTTTTTTAATTTTTTTTTTGTGACACCTGGTCTTAAAGGAATGTTTGCTGTATTTATTTCTTCTTCATTCCAGACTTGGAGCCTCTGCTTTGATGCCACCTCTAAAGTGCTCTGACTCCACGCAGCTGAAGAAGTTTGAGAAACTGTGGCATATCCCGTTTTCACGCTTTTAAGAAGGAGTTGCATCAATAAGGCTTTGTCTGTATGCTAGGCATATAGACTGTGAATCTGTATGGTTGTTGTATGAAAGCATACATAATGCCATTGTGTTTTAAACTAATTTTCCTCAACCATCTCTGCTTCACACATGTACTTGTGTTGAGTTTATCATTCTGCATATTGCACAATTTCACAAGTTCTCCTGCCATCAAAAATTCTCTAGAAATATGTGAAGGTAAAACATTTACTTTGAGGTCAGAATTTGCTCTTCTTTTTTAAAATCACTTTTATTCCTGTGAGAACCTTCACAACTTGCTTTATTTTGATCTACTAGTGAAGTAAAAATACCATAATAAGGGCTTTAGCATGTGTTATATAAGTTAAAACAATGCCAGAAGCTTACAAATACAATGTGCTGGTCACATCTTGTTTTTGTGTGGAGACTCTGCCAGCAAAAAAAAAAAAAAAAAAAAAAAAAAAAAAAAAAAAATCTTGTGTTTTCAGAGCTCTATCTCTTTTTTCCACTGGCTTTGTTCAATGTAGGCTAGATATTAGAACTGAAGTTGTCCAGGCCCTGTGCAAATAGTGATCTCAATTGAAATTAGTAGTTACTTTGGGCTCCCTATGCCTAGTGCTGCAAACCAGACAATCATGGTGCTCTAATCCATGTTGTCTTGTTCTCCAGACACTGCACCACCTTAGTTTCATCAGGCCTGAGGAGGATCTGGAATTTCAGTGTAGGAAGACAAGCAGCAGCTAAAGGTTGACAAGGAGAGAAAAGCTTCAAAAGAAATGCTGGAGCTTTAGTAGCCTTGCTATTGGAAATGAGCATGAGGGACAAAAGGAAACCTGACAAAGATGCATTTTAAAATAGATAAATGTAAACTGGATAAATAGTGAAATTATTATACTTGAGTTCTAGATGATCTCTCGCAAGAATTCTTTTCTGTTTTGGAAATTCAATGGTAGTACTGAGAATTTATCAGCATGTTAAGAGAAAATATGGCAATAATCACAAGACACTTACTACATCCATTGTTCCTGGAAAACTACTGATTTGGAAAGCAAGTTATATGTCTGGATGAGCTCCATGAGTTTCTATTTATTAATTCTGATGATACCACATTAAATGTTCATTTGACAAGACTATAAATAGGGAGTTGGGTTGGGTTTTGCCTTGTTTCTTTCTATAGAGGATAGATTTATTGCTAATAACTATCACTGAGGGAGGTGAATTATGTCTTTTGTTTCAATAGTCACTCAGCAATGCAACTGCTCATTAATAGCTCAGTGAATCAGTGTTTTCAGAAATTGCTAACAATTTTGTATGCCTGAATCTCTGACTACCCAATTTGAGAGGCCCTATTAAGGCCTCTGTGGGGTGGCTTGTGGTTTTGTTTTCCTTTGTTTGTGATGTTTTTTGTGATGGTGTTTTTTGCTTCTTGTGGGTTTTTTTTTCCCTCCCCCACCAAAGAAATTCTTACTGCAAACTTTCTGGAAATCTGGATGAGAAAACAGTGCATACAGAATTCAAGGGAATCCATTTCCTTCAGTGCTGCAGAGGGGATGAGAGGCAGTTCTTAAATGTATTGATGACTTTTCCATGCTCCAAAATGATAGAGAAGGACACTTGATTCTTCAGCTTTACAATAACTTCCATGAAATATTTAATGTTTGTCTGATGATTTATTCTTCTTTGCATAATGCAATCTAAAAGAGTGGTTTCGTTAATTATTTACATTGTGCTGCTGATGTTATTTCTCTCCAAGTGCTTTCCAGCAGTAGCTGTTTCTGCTTATTACCAGGAGAGACTTTAAGAGGCAGATCTTGTCAAGAAAGCAGAATTATAACTTGTCTTATTTGTATCTGTGTGCTTTGTAATGTGTATTGCTGGGTAGAAAATACCAACAGGGTCGAAGCAAAACAAGAGGGACCTAGGAGACCCATGCCCAGAAATGAGAATAAACCCTGGGCCTTGCTGGGGTTGTGAGTGTATCCTTAGGGCTCCTGATGGCTGTGCTGGCAGGATGAGAACCTGAGAAGGGCAGTTCAGAGAGGTTTTTGAAGCATCCTCCCTGCGGAGTGAAGAGGAGTAGAGATCCTCCTGAGAGTGATGATCCAGCATCACTGCAGGCTCTGAACAGCTTGCAAAGAGCTCGTGGGTAGTGCTTTTCCTCCTGTAGCCTTCCTTATTTTAATAGGGTATAAGTCTGGCACCCAGCATGGACCTGGCAGCAGTGGTGAAGGAAGGAGGATGGCTGCCAGGTCTTCCCAAGCAGGCATGGGAAGGTCTTCCAAGTATTTAGGTCTCATGGCTTCTGCTTTTGGTGATCTCCTGGCTGCCTGAGACCCACACCAGTAAACACAGGAAAAGGAGAGGTGCCAATGCTGATACCCCACCAGAAGCTCTGCTTGCTGACTCTGTTCCAACCACAACAAGAGGTAGGAGAGTGAAACAGCCCCGCTGCCTCCTGCAGAAGCTGAGAGACTTCTCTCTGAGACAGCTGGATGATTGTGCTACTCTTGTGGAGCGGAGGGGAGCAGTAACCCCAGCTTTGTAGGAGAGGAGCATGTTGACATTTACTTTTTTCTCTTGGTTGATCTTTCAAAAATATCACTCATTAAAGGGGAAGAGTGGTTCTCACCAAAGGTCAAAGGAGGTTCAAGACTCAGTTTCTTAAAGGTTTAATTGCTTAACTTCTCAGATAACACTGCCTGGGATAGCTAGGTGTTAGGTGACCAGCGATAAGCATTATACTAACAACCTGAAAATTTTATTTATGGAGATAAATCACAGAGAAAAGATCTTTGTAAGTATTCAACAGTATGTGCTGTTGAAGACATAAGTGAATTTGAGTTTTTTAGCTTTTTCAAGGACTGTGATTCAATACTACACAACTTTAGATTATTCCCTGCAATGTCTGGTACTAGGAAATAGTGGAACCCACCTCTTCTCTTTTGGTGGGAGAAGAGGAAATGAAGTCCCTGTGCACAGTGGAGGGCTGTTTCTGGGCTGCAGAGATGTGCTGTGCAAGCTAGAATCCAGCTTAGGGCTTGCCCTGAGAAGAACAACAGATTTTTTTTCTCAAATACAGCGGTAAAAAATTAGAAATCATCTCAGTCGATTGATTTGCATTGGAATGAGAAAAGAAAAAAGGTGAGCTGGTAAAGCTGGTTCAGCAGTTTAACTGAGTTGACTCTCATTTGCTTCCTGACAGGTCTCTTAATTACTGATGCTCAGAGCTGTAGCTGTATCTTGAGACAAGATCTACTCCACTTTGTGAGGTACAACTACACCAAGAATAAAAATTATGCAGTGGTCTCTAGGAAGGAGATAGGGTATACCTGGATATCTGCCCCTGTTAGTTCTATGGCACCTGAATCCCTGTATGTGCTTCTTGGCTTAGTTCAACAGCCACAATAATCTTGCTGGCTTTCAGCACAGCAGACCGTGCATTCCCCCTTGACTGAGAGGAGTGCTCTTGGTTAACTTTGCTTTACAATGAAGCAGAAATAAAACATGGCCATAATTTTTTAAAGCTTTGCTAAGCATGAGTAAGTTGTTAGGGTTTGAATTGCGCTGCAGACAGAGTTGGGAAACTTTCAGCCATGTGTAGCCCTTTTGGTCATCACTGGGAGTGCTCTGGAGAAGAATCCTTCCCAGGGAGCAGCTTGAAGGCTCCATCAATGGGCTTATTGCCCAGATGGAGCTTCAGATACCATTCATAGGGATTTCTGTGTTAAACCAGTTGCCCCTGGCTTAGTCATATCAGAGACATACCACATAGCTGAGAATCTCACATTAGACTTGCCTAAATGAACAAATGTATAGGACAGTGAGAGATAGAAAAAACACTGCATTGTTTTTTTCAAAGGCTTTGGCATAAGCTGAAGCATTTATTTTATTTTTTCTAAGACAATCCAGACATTGCTTGAGGTCTCTTGTGAGTTCTCCATACAAGGCTCTCGTGAAATTTCTTTGTGTTTAGAAATACTCAAGCTTTCAAATTTTGTAAATCCACAGCACCCTTTCAGACCTCAGACCTCCACGTCTAGAAAAAGCTGACAGTAGACTAACTTTTATCTCATGGTCCTTACATATAAAGCAACATAAATCCTTAAATATCTTGGAAGACAGAGGAAAGCTAATTCTTGTACATCGGTGAACATTGCACTGATCAGTGCCTATGCATGTCAAGCGCAGTTATATGTCAGAGAAGCATCCTGGCAAACAACTTGCCTGTAACTGCTTGTTGTTTGTATAAAGGTACTCTCTTCCCATCAAAAGCTTGGTTGGCAGTGGTAGGTGACTTGCTGCTTAAAGAGCTGTCACAGGTATAATCTGCAGGAGTGTATTTTTGAATTCACTTGTACATCTTACAGAACTGCTTCTTAACAAGTACAAACTCATCCTGTTGCAGTGTTAACTACTGGAGATCATAGAGCTTGCTATAATATTGCTGCAGCACACAAAAATCTTGAAGCCTTGCATAAGAAGAAACTAAGCAAGAACATGAGGGTGTATGAAGTCCCAGGAGGAAAAAATGAAATACACTGAGCTATGATTTCAAGTTATCTCCATCTTCTAAGATGATTTCCATTACTTAATTTCCTTTTCTCTTCGTTGGATATTGTTTCCTTATCTTGTGTTCTCTCAATTATTAAAACCCAATTACTGTTTGTTTGGTTTTTAAAATTAATTATTTAAAATTCAGAATGAAGTCTAAGAGATATCAAATAACTCTGTCCATCACAAGTTTTTTTTTTTTTTTTGGTACCTTATTAAAATTCCCATTAGTTTCTTGCATAACTGCTAGCCATCTCATTTCCTTCAGGAGAATTAATTTCAAGAGCTGTGCATTTGTATATGAGATGGAGAAAATCTGTTTCTACAGTTCTATGTGCTGTGGGCACCATTAGACTTCTCCTTTGGTTTAGGAAACTATGGTGATATTTTATTCTGAGTGGCTGCTCAGGTCACTGTGACATTCAGAAATGGGCCTGATTTGCATTAGAATATTTAATTTGCAGTGATGTATCATTACGCTTGTCTGTGCCAAAGAGAAAGGAATTTAAACTTCAGCAGAGCTCTTTTCTAGCATGTCTTCATTATTTATTTTGCTGTAAGAGTTAATGTGGGCATGCTGTTATCCCCTGACTCAGGATATGTGGGGGGCTTCCTGGGGGTTAGTGTGTTGGCAATTTTTTGCCTTGGGACTCCATGAGAAATAAAAGTGTAAACTTTCTTCTGAAAGCATTCAAAATTTAGACTCTCCTATCCTTATTATCTTCTCTTTCCTGGTTAATGGTGGACCAATTTCAAAGGATGTTTTGGTTTCCAGTGTTTCTCTACTGCTTACCCATTGGGCGTGTAATGACAATTACACCATGCAGAGAATGCGGATGTTCCCTATGTCTCCAGAGGGATGCCAAGTTCTGCGTCTAAAAAATGAAATTTCTTTCAAAACAAAACAGGATTTACAATCTTCCCCAGGAAAGCAGTCTCATGTCTGACAGGAAGGTGAGGTCAGGTCCCAGAAGTGGCAGCAGAGATTCTGCTCCAGAGCTCTGACACATGCAGCACTAAGCTCAAGAGCACATGAGCACATCCTGCTTCTACTGAGGAGCACCATCTGTGAAGCTAATTCCTAGGTCTGGAAGCAGGGCTGGAACATGCCTGTAACACGTTCCAGCTCTCTGAGTGTTCCTGCTGGCACTGAATTTGCCTGTCCCAGTGGGAGATACCCAGGCTGCACATGCTATAGGAGGGAAGAGGCAGTGGGAAAGGCCACTGTTCATGTGGGCACTAAAAACGAGAGGCTTTAGAATGAGGCTTGTTGAACCCGCTTCTTTACATCAGGGATATGAGGGAATAAGTGAACTTTGCTTTAGGAAAGGCTGTTCCCTCACCCTCTGCACAGGAGCTGCTACTGTCCCACATGCCTTCTGGTGGCAAGTAGTAGGACTTCCAAAAATTTCAGGAGAAGTTAGCATCCCTCTGGAGACACCGGGCACCCTCTGGGTTCTGCATGTTGTAATGCTAGCCCAGCAAGTGAGCTTTACAGAAGCACTGGAAGCCAGAAGGACCTTTAAAATTGGCCCACCATTAAACAGGAAAGAGGTGATGATAATATGGATCAGAAGAAGCTGTCATTACCAAAGCGACTGATTTGAGGAGCATACCATGGATACTTAAGAACCTCAGGAATCCTAAAACTTGCTTCTCAGGATCCAAGTCTAGGATTTGGTCTATAAGAGTATGCATTCTCAATATTTTTCTTGATTATGACTGCAAGAACTTTTGATTTATATGGCTGATTTCTCAAGGTTGCCTAATTCCTAAGTTCAAAAAGGCTCATTTACCTTGATGCCACCATGCTGATATAATATTATCAGAGCAGTAGGTGTTGACAGTCAGCTGTTGCTTTCATTACTAACTCACTTCAGTTGTTTCCCATTACTAAAACTTCCCATTTGTAATGTGTTACATTAGTTTTTCTTGCAAGTTAAAGGCTGCAATGACTGACATAGGCTGGGGTGGAAGGTGATGGTCTGCAAGAACTCACAGGCATATGGGCAGCTGTTGGGGAAATGTTTAAAAACTGTGGGCTGTTCAATGATTGACCTTAAACATTTATTGTTTTGCTTTTTTTTAAAAATTGCTTACCTTAAACTTCTTAACCTAGACATGAAAGCAAAGCTAAGAGAAATCACATTTGCTTGAGGGGACCACTGACAGTATGGATTACTTTAAAATTGCTTTTCATTTGAGTATTATTAAAGGCAAAGCCTAGCGTAAAGAATTTGAAATCAAGAACATTTAGCAGCGGGAACATAGCAGAGAGTCAGGGGGGAAAAGGCATTTACAATATAAATGATGATGTGCAGAGTACTTTGCCTGTAGACAGTGCCACTAATTAACAACTGTGAGGTGGCCCAGGACAGGGACAGAGCTCAGAGAATACACAAGTCCAGATGGCTCTTTGTGATCCAGAAGTGCAGGGCATAAGACTGTGTTACAAGGTTACTGCAAGGTGAGAACAGGGACTACAGGGTCTTTTTTTCTTTTTTTTCCCCAAGAGTAAATGCTCTAAGAGAAACAACTGCATGGGGTGGTAATGATCTGCTGCGCAGATAGACCTAGCTTAGACCTAAGCATACCTTCTGTTTTGCTCTCAAGGTTTTGCAGTGTGAATGTCCCCTGGGAGATATTTAACAGCTTGGAAAAGTGAAAGCTGTTATATGGAAGCAAATGTGAAAGCAAATATTTTGTTTACTGCGTGTGCTAGGTGCTTAGCTGAACAGTTTCTAGTCTAGGGGATGATATTACTGATCCCTCTGTGGGAGTGCAGAGGAACATGTTGCCACTGCAGGGTGTCAGCTCAGGAGGCTGGGGAGAGTTCAGGAATAGAGGGTGATACGGAGGCCAAGGGGCTCCCCCTTCCTCCATCTGTGGGCGTGGGAGCTCTGTCTCCAGGAGCAGTGTGCTGCATCTGTTCTTTACTTCACCTTTACAAAGCCTGTTCATATTATTTTAGTATGTTTTATGTATGCACTGTTCATCTCTCTGAGCCTAATGTATCTCACTACTTTGCTTTCAAGTAATCCCAAATGTTTTGGCAGCATTATCGCTTTCAGAAGTAACTGACATGACAAGGAATACCTGCAGAATGAAGCTATAGGGTAGGATAACTAGCATGACATGCATCATGTACACAGCGCAATGTTGAGATTGTCTAAGTCAAATGATTCATGACATAGATCAAAATTAACATAAGGTTGGAAGCTTTTGAGAAGAGCTAAAGTATTACTGACTAGTGTGCATTGGCATCAAGTTTCTGTATCAAAATTCTTCTGCACACAATGTCTGATTTGGATGCAAAATATGAATGTGTATCAACCAGAAACAAACCCCACAGAATATATCGTGTTGTTACTGCCACTTGACTTGGTTCACAGGTAGATGCTTCAGCCCTTAGATTGATTGTAGGGGAGTATCTGTTAAAGGTTTTCGCCTATCTAAAATTTAATTTGAGCCCCCAAATGTGAAGTATGTCTTCTCAGGCCATATTGAATTTCAGATTAAAATCTCAGTCTCGGCACACTTTTTGTGTTTCTGTAATAAGATGTGTGTTCCAGACTAGAGCCTAGAGATATATATTTTTTTTTCCTTAAGTTTAAGCTCTATATTTGCTATTCAGCTTCAGTCTGTTGAGAGATGAATCTTGTACTGCAAATTCAGGCCTGGGCTGCCAGTTGGGGCAAAGTTTCAGCAATATCTCTATATGTATTACATGAGAATAATTCATAGTACATAGTATGAGACAACTGCTCTTGCCTATGATTAGAAGAATGCTTATGAACAGTTTTTGTTCTTGTCATATACATATTTGTTATTTAAAATGAGTTCCCCATATTTAAAACGTTGAGCCAAATGTTTGCTATGTGGAAACATTTGTTGTATAGAATGTCAATTAGTGTTCTTAGTAAGCAAAACTAAAGATGCTGGAAGTAACAGCTGCAGAGAATGGATTAAAAATTCACTAAGTACAAAGACATAATGTCTTTTTACTTTTAGTCCAGATAAATTACAATGCTCAGTTGAGTTATTGACTGAAACTTCTACCACTCACTGAAGCCAATTTTGTGTGTTTGTGGAAAGCATGAAATGGGATGACAGCATTGACCGTATCACTTTCTCTGTTTCGTTTTTGCTTTGCTATGAGGCAAAAAAGGGTTATGGCACACATTATGGTAGACAGTAGAAAGAGCACTAAGTAAGGTTCCAAAAAACTTTAGCATGATGTTCTAATGATGATGGAAAATGCTGTTCTGTGCAATTTGGGACAAAATTGTCATGAATCATGCTGCTCCTTTTTCAATATACTAACTTTCTGTAGTAAGTCTCTGCATTTTATTGTACGTGAGACAACTGCTAGCTTTTCTGTTTTGTATGTGAAGACAGGACTGTTGTAGTCCAACAGAGCTGACAACAACACTAAATAGACTAAAAACCTGTAAAATTTATAAAACTCTGAGTTTAGAATTTAGGGTAAAGTTCAGTAAAAGCCTCATACTAAAGATTATCAAGGGTAAATCTCAAATCACTTGTGAAATGCGAACTCTGAAGAACTTTCTCTCAGGACTAATCTGACAGATTTTAGTCTTCAAACTTCTAGTTTAGTTTAATAAGCAAATTTTTGTTGGTTAAAAAGTGTTTTGTAATAATTCTTGTCATATACATATTTGTTATTTAAAATGAGTTCCCCATATTTAAAACGTTGAGCCAAATGTTTGCTATGTGGAAACATTTGTTGTATAGAATGTCAATTAGTGTTCTTAGTAAGCAAAACTAAAGATGCTGGAAGTAACAGCTGCAGAGAATGGATTAAAAATTCACTAAGTACAAAGACATAATGTCTTTTTACTTTAGTCCAGATAAATTACAATGCTCAGTTGAGTTATTGACTGAAACTTCTACCACTCACTGAAGCCAATTTTGTGTGTTTGTGGAAAGCATGAAATGGGATGACAGCATTGACCGTGTCACTTTCTCTGTTTTGTTTTTGCTTTGCTATGAGGCAAAAAAGGGTTATGGCACACATTATGGTAGACAGTAGAAAGAGCACTAAGTAAGGTTCCAAAAACTTTAGCATGATGTTCTAATGATGATGGAAAATGCTGTTCTGTGCAATTTGGGACAAAATTGTCGTGAATCATGCTGCTCCTTTTTCAATATACTAACTTTCTGTAGTAAGTCTCTGCATTTTATTGTACGTGAGACAACTGCTAGCTTTTCTGTTTTGTATGTGAAGACAGGACTGTTGTAGTGCAACAGAGATGACAACAACACTAAATAGACTAAAAACCTGTAAAATTTATAAAACTCTGAGTTTAGAATTTAGTAAAAGCCTCATACTAAAGATTATCAAGGGTAAATCTCAAATCACTTGTGAAATGCAAACTCTGAAGAACTTTCTCTCAGGACTAATCTGACAGATTTTAGTCTTCAAACTTCTAGTTTAGTTTAATAAGCAAATTTTTGTTGGTTAAAAAGTGTTTTGTAATAAAAATAAGTGCAGCATTTTATGATGTGGAGTGCTGCAAATTCAGGAATTCTATATGCAGCTTAATGGATTCCTCTGTTAATATAATTTTCTCTTTGTTTTCTTGCTTTATGGGCTTGGTGTTTTTATAGTCTTTGCGTGTGTATATTCTTCCTTACACTGATGTAAATTGGGAGTAATACACTAATATCAATAGAAAACTGATACAAAACCTCTGAGATCTGTATTGGAACTTTTGCATTTAATTCCAGCTTCCCTTGAATCTTTATAAGAGGTACTTAAAGCTTTGTTTCACACGAATTGTGCAGATGAGTATTATATATGAAATGCTTTCAGTTATGTAGTAACAAAATACAAAGCAGCAGGGTATTGGACCAGGAAATACAAATTATATTGGGTTTTTCTACTCTTGGACAGCTGCTGCTGTGACTGTGCATCAGGGTGTACCCAAAGTTAACTTTAAATTAGCTGGCTTGGCCAAGAGCGCAGGAGCGTGAGGTACTCACCAAGAATTTCCTCAACTTCTAGGAAAGGTGTTTTCAGCCTCAGGGTGAGCTTGCTGCTGGAGTTAGCTCAGGCTAACCTGACCTAAGTTCAAGGCATGAACTGTACTGCAGAGGTGGTTTGAGCATCACATAGATGCAAGCGTATAATTTGCATGGTATTTTGTTATCTCTGTGTCTGATCTGCTGCTTCTGAGGGCTGATGTAACCCTTACTGAGGAGCCCCTAGGAGGCAAAGAGCTGTCAGGCAAACATAGGTATTTGTTTGTAAAGAGGAGGATAGTTCTACCTTAGACTTAATCGCTTCTGACTTGCAGGTGGAAGGGAGGATTTAGAAAGAGAAGGAAGCTGATGGGATTTGAAGTAAGGACACTCAGTGGCTGTCCTTCTCCATGTGTTTTCTGGGCATGGTGAATTCACTTCTGATAGTTCTAGGGCCAGGAATGATTTGTAACCATGCTCTTTTCCTCTGTGGAGGTGGTCAGAGGGAGGTTCTAAATGAGCCATGGAGGAAGTGACACTGCAGACTTGGGATATGGGAACAGATAAACTTTTATTTCTGGTGATGAGAAGATTAGACTTTTGTGATATGGGAGCAGGAGGAGAGATAAATACCAATTCTGTCTTTGCTCCTGATAGAAGATATTGTGAATTACTGCTTTGTCTCTCCTGAATCACTCAACTGCTTCCAACTGAAATTGGGTTGGAAATTTTAAATGTATAACATTCCTGAAATGAAGGCACATGTTAGTGACTGTGCTTCATGTGCAAAATACTGATTTCTACAAATACATTTATTTCTGAGTGATAGAAGAGCCTCTTAAGTGAAATGTGATGATATGAATAACAGAACAGTATGACCTTTGGCTGGCTGTGCATTCCCGAAGGATACAAGACATGCAGCTTATACTGCTAAATATCTGTGAAGTTATATTGTTGCTGGGTTCATTATTAGTAGATCTTTATCTTCTAAAATCAGTGATTCCCTTTGTGAGATTTCAATTTTCCATGCAATCACTTCCCTGTGGTAACAAGGGATACCTGATTCAGCAGTGACATTTGTAGTGAGACTCACCATCAGGTGATTCAGTGTGTCCATTATTAGTCTTTACTTTCTTCCCAGGGAGTACTTTTCAATTTAGTTTGCCTTGTACTGTGTTTAGCTTGATTTCTTATTGAAAATGAAAATATTTTGCCCTTAGATTCATCAGAGGCTTTTAAAACCTAAATAGTGAGAAAAAAACCTCATTAAGGTCAAAGGCAAAAAGAAAGTGTTTGAGTAAATGGAAGCATTGGAATTTTTCACTCTTCAACTCTGCTAACAGCTTTCCACTTCACTGTCAACAATATTGTTCTCCCTTTGCTGTTCTTCTCTTAAATCAGTCATCTGCGGCACAAGAGAGGGAGGTTAGATATATTTATACACGAAACCATGAAGGTGTCAGAGGCAGCCGCAGAAGTGGTTGATTAGATATCAACAGGGGTAGCAGAGCTGGTGGCATAGCTGGCGCTGGGCATAAATTCAAAATGTCTCTGTTAATGAAAGGCACACCAGTATAAGTAATGAGGGTCAAAATGCAGCATTGATACCGAGAGTGGGCAGTTTACAAATGGGATAATTGCCTGGATCCAGAACACTGACTGAATGTGCCAAAAAAAAAAACTTTTTTCAAAGGGCGCAAATAGTGACTCTTGAGATATTTATATTAGCAGTTTAGGTCGGACAAAGGACGCACTTTTAACTCAAACCTCCTGGGTTTTCCCACTTACTGATTTGGGTTCTCACCGTGGGACAGTCCTGGTCAATGGAGACTGGTGATAAAACTGAGCTGCCAGGCCTAAGCTCCTGTGTGCTGGAGCACTCCTAAGTGTGCTCCAGCTGCTAGGGGGCTTTCAGCCAGTGGGCACAGACTACAGCGAGTTTGAAACATGCTTTCCCTCTCTCCCTGAAGCGTACCTAGTGGGGAAGTGTGCTTCTCAGCACCGGGGTTTTGCTCTACAGATGCACTCCTGCTGCACTGTGCTAGCTGGTGATGCAGCTACATCTGTAAGGCATTAGCAAGAGGTCTCATCTTGTCTGATCAGCTTCTTGAAAGCAGCTCTGCTAGTCAGGGGCAGAGGTATAGAACAAATGAATCACCCTCTGCATTAAGTGGGTGCTTCAGATATGCTGAATCAACCTTAGGGGTCATTTGTATTTTTTTCCCACAGCCTATAAAGGAAGGCTGACTTTTAGGCATCTGCTTATATCTAGCAACTAGACTTAAAAAAAGAATACCATGCAAAAAGGAGAAGAATATATTCTGTAAGAGAGACAAAATTATATGAGAATAATATAACACCAACCATAAAAAAATGACTCAGAAGCTCTTGTTCTCAGGACAATTATTTTAGCAGAATATGGTATAATATTAACTAGCAAGTATTTTTACCAGTAATATTAAACCAGAATGTTAACAGAACATGCTCTGTATTTGGCTGTGGAAAATAATGATAAAAAAGAAAGCCTAACATTTTTGCATGAGTGATATGATTCATTGGGAAGTTATCATTATGGGATTTTTTTTTAAATCTTAGACAACTTGTATGTTTTGAAGGAGGGAAAAGGTGGTATTTAAATATAGTTATTTGAGGCTGTAGATGATATTATGAAGCTCTTCACTAGAAAATGGATGTGCCACTTCACATAAGCCTTTGAGGGAAAGTTGAAGAAGGACCAGTGGGATGCCACTGGATCCATGGGTGGTGACTATCTTCTGCTTAACCTTTTTCTCTCTTCCCCTTTCTCCTGCTTTTCTGTTTCTTTCTGTCTCTCTACCTCACATTTACGGTATTAACTTTGGCATATGGTCTTGTTTGCCCCAAATTTGGGCAGAGGCATCTCTCACCAGTCAGATTGTAACACGCATGGGTTAAGCAAAGGCAAAGACTGACCCTGCAATCTTTCTTTGTGTGGTCCAGAAATCCTCTGAGAAAAACATGTCTTTTTGATTCCTTGGTTACCACCTAAAGCAGCAACGTTCTCTACTGCACTTTCAGCTGTTTATGACAATTACTGCTTGAGACATAAGCAGCTCTGCTGGGACAGCAGATTTACTGCTGCTATGTCTTTTTACTCACTAAACAGGAAAACTGTGTAGGAGTAAAATTCAGTAGATATGGTGCTCTGTTTTGCTTGGAGCTCTAAATCTTCCTTCCTCTAGTTGTATTTAGTGATGTGTTTGCCGACTGGCATGTACCGCGATCAACTAATTTTTGTTTTAGACTAACTTGCATTTTCCCATCCCTCTTCAGATTAGCTAAGCAACCAAGCCTGTTAAGTTGCTGTGCTCTTAAAGCTGCTACCCACTCCAAACTGATCTAGCTATTTTGGGTCACTGTAAATCTTATGTGACTACTGTAAGTTTGCTGGGTGGTGGTTTTGTGCTGGTATTTGTGCAGTTAGCTCTGGTAATCCCACTGAAATAAATCTAGAAAAGTGAACCCTCTCAGGCAAGAATGAAAATCAATGCAAATGTGCAGGCTTTACTCTTCCAAAGTTGTTCATAACATTGCAAATTGGTTTAAATTTGCCCAGAAGAATAAATTCATATTGCATCTATACTAGAAAAAAAAGTGATGCAGTAGAAGCAGAACTGCAAAGCAGACTGATTGTGAGGATTTGACATCTGCACTGGATGTTTCAGCAGGTTTTTCTTTGGTCTAGTACTAGACTGGATTGAATGTCCCTTGGTCACTGGAAAGCATCAGATGAGGTCCTGGAGAATGTATTTGAATGGCTTAGTGTTTCATTTTTTTCCCCCAAAGGTTTCCTTGTATATTGTGCTCTGAAATCTCTGTAAAATATGAAGCACAGCACAGTGGAAGGGATATACTTGGAAGATTTGCTTCAAAACCACTTTTGAAAGAAACTAGGTATACCCTGTGACCTGGAAGGCTGCTAGAAGATCCAGTAATTATAGATTAATGCATTCAGTATGCCAATGTCAAGACAAAATATTTTCTGTTTTGGATTGCACTTAAACTTGTCTTCAAGAAGACCATATTAAGAAGGTTGTCAGAGTTTGTTTTGGGGTGATTTTTTTTCTTGTTTCTTCTATTAAGTTTTCTGCTTTGTTTAGACAAGTATTTGCTGAAAATTTGCATGGTGATGTGCTTTCCCATTATGCAAATGTCCTAACCATAAAGCAACAGCCATTCTTACTGCCCACTCTCTGTGACTCTCAAGTATGAAGTATTAAAATGAGAGCAGTAGCAGTTAGATAATAATTTATGTGAATTCTGTTGTCTTTCAAGTCTTTCTCTGGTACAAACAGAATGGATTTTTCTTGAGGATTTACTGTTGGGAGCGGCTTAGCTGTGTAATATGCTTAATGAAAAATAGGGAATAAAGCAACTCTCTGCTCCGGGTAGGGTTCCTGTTTGTGCAGTGTGCTGTGGGTCCAAGTTCCTCCTCTAAGCGGAGGAGGTCTTGTACATGCATCTGAGATATTTCTGCTCTTCTGAAAGGCTGACCTTTTTGTTCCTAGAAGAGAGTCGGAGTTTTGCTACAGAAGATCATGAATGAAATGAATATTTGAAAATTCTACTTGGAAATTAATTAAAAATGATAATGCATATTTATTTAATTGTAAAAACAGGTTAAAGAGATATATTACTACTCCCCTGAATTTCTCATATTGACTTTACAGGTAAGAGGAATCCCTGTAATAGCACTCTTAATTGAAAGAAACTTGACTGCTGAGACTGGACTAGTAAGAGAGAAAAGGATTACCTAGTCCAAGACATGTATTTCCAATACCTTGAGCCATTTAATTTTTTTTCCTTAATATTATTTAAAGACTACATTTTTGAAAATATCCTCAAACTATAACTGTTCTCCTGTTAATGACAAAAAGTAAAGACATTAAAATGCATAATTTTCTATTGGGAAAAAGAAAATGTTCCCCCAAGGAAATAAAATTATGAGAAGATAGGAATAGCCTGTGTAGGTTATGTTAAAGTATACAGGTGATGTCCTCAGAAAATTGCTTGCCTTCTCTCTGGATGTTCTTTTCTATCAATAAGGAACCTGGTTAACTGACTCTTTGGGACAGTAACAATTAACACTTTGCTGTCACACGAGAGAATACTTCTGAGCTCAGCTTCTCAGGATAAAGTGATTTGGACTGGCTTTGTTAATGCATAGCAACAGCACAGTAATTTTACATTATTGTTGAGAGCTGCTGGAAGCTGTCAGGAAGGATGATACCTGGAAACACAATAAAAGGTACGAAAAAAGATTGTGAAGAATAAGTCTCACTTGAGGGAATTCACATTTGTATCTGGTTTTACAGGGCTATGAAATTATACTCTTTACTGAATATCATTTTGATTGTTACTACACTGACTATTGCTGTTATCGCAAAAGTTTATTTTAATGCTTTATAGAAACTGGCACCAAACTTTTCAAAGTTTTAAGTGCTTTCTTGTTCTAGGCTGTAAAAATGCCTCTCATAAAAACAGAACAAGAAGGGCCAGAAGAAAGGAAACATATGAGGCTTTAGTAATGCTGAAAGTGTTTGGTATTAGAAAACTTGGATTTCAGGAAGCAGCTCCTGCAATGAACAGATTGTGTCATTTAAAGAACAGCAGATGTGTCATGGAGAATGTCTCACACTATGATTTTGCCAATTTCTTACCATTATTTTTGTTGTCTTTCCTTATCTTTTTGCCAGACTTCTTTGCGTAAGAGCAAAGCATATTATTTAGGTTTCAGTAAAGTTTGTGTTTCCCCCAAGAAGCAGTATTAGAGTAACAGTAATTGTTCCCTCTGGCAGAGCATTAGGCCACCTGATAGCAGCAAGATGGATAAGAAAAATACTGCAGCTCAGGTTATAAGCAACTTGTGATGAGTTACTGCTAGTTTTGTGACCTCAGGATCCCATTGGTCAGTCTTGCTTGAAGCAGTGGTCAGTCAAGCAGCCAATAAAAACCCCCACTATCTCCTTCTGTTAACTGCAGTGAGATGAAGGTGAAAAATCCATTTCTTCTGTCTGAATTAGATCCTCTCTATGTGTGGATATGTGGAGTGCTGGGTTAAAATGCCAGGTGCTTTTTGGAAGGGAGAAAAGATTGAGCTTTGCTGAATAAATCGGAAAATAAGTTTCCATAAATAAAAACATAATTCTTCTAGGTGCCCGGGTTTTATTCTGACCTCCAGAGAAAGAAATGAACAGAAAGGAGACAAGATTTTCAACTACCTCTGAGTTAAGGGGTGTATGTCACTGTGATGGGGTAGTGCCTGAAAGGAGTTTTATACACCTCCTGTCCAAAGCCTGGATTCAGTGCTCTTTGGTGCCCATAGCTTCTAGTGAATTCTGCAAGCTCGGATCATGTTTTCTTTGACAAGGCTGTAGCAGTATCTGAGTGTGGATTGAGAGCAGTGAGCCTCCTACCAGCCCTGCTTGTGCTGCCTTGGCGTTGTGCTCACGTTGGCCGGCACGGAACAAGCCGGGTGCCTCTGGAGGGAGGTCAGCTGCAGGCTGTGTGCCAGGACAGTCCCTGTGGGCACCAGCTGGCATGTGGGTCTCAGGGGATCCTGGAGCCTGGACAGGATATGTGGTAGGAGAGGTTTATCATGCAGCTCTGAAGGCAGATGTGGCCTTGGCACTGCATGGCACTGCAAGGTGGACCCCGGTGAAGCTACCAGGTTGTGTAAGGTGACCTGCGAGGTGACCTGCCTGATGTCTGGTCCTGGAGGTGCCCTGGTGCTCCCTGGCTGTCCCACTTTCTGCTGGGGGAGTGAAGGCAAGCCCTGTCTGCAGCACTGTGGCCCTGTGGAGGTAGCAGGCTCTGTACTGCCATGGCAGCACTGCAGAATGAGAAAAGGAGATCTCCGTGATGTCTGGAGACTGGTTGTTGGTAGGTGGTCCTTGGTGCTGTTAGCCTCCTTTACCAATTTGGTCAAGAAATATACTAGGTAAATAATTTACTGCCTACTCGCCTTCTGGTTTTCATGCTTCCTTTTCAGGGTCCAGTCATTTCCAGATTTATGCCTTTATTTTTTTGATTGGTTTCCTTTTTTGGTACCTCTTTGTTGCCTGGTATTAAAGTATTCATTCTTGTTCTTTCTGTCTGTATGTTTTCCTCTTCTCCTAAGAAAGCACCAGGGCTCACCTTTTTACTCTTTTCTCTTCCTCTCTCTTAAAAACTCTTCTAAAATTTTGCGAAGTTCACTGGCATGAGACACTTTCTTATAAACCTCAAACCTTTCTGCACAGGGAATCCATGCATGCCCTTTTCTGTGCTTGCCCCTCAGAAGTTAAGCGGTCTAGAGACCTAAATCCCTTTTGATGTCTGCTCGTTGTCAGTTCTTATTTGTTGCACAGTTTATTCAGAGGAATTTAGATGGGAAAAGCCAGCGAACAAACAGATCGCAACTGTGTGTGAAGGAAAAGTTGGATTAATATAAAAGGGAATGTTTGCCAAAAGTTGCCCTTGAGGTGATGATAGATTCACCATTGTGTGCACTGTGATTTGCTGTGCTGGCTGTGTTCATGATAGCATGCAGACAGCTGGGGAGAGGCACTTAGCCAGCACAAAGCAGCTGTGGAAGTGATAAGCAGTGGTTCATACTGAACACTGGCAAATG
The DNA here is from genome assembly GCA_024865655.1 of Emberiza elegans. Lineage (NCBI taxonomy): Eukaryota > Metazoa > Chordata > Aves > Passeriformes > Fringillidae > Emberiza > Emberiza elegans. The sequence goes on along the minus strand of JALJVW010002597.1, from coordinate 15,962,402 downwards.
GCCTTGACTAAGATGTGGAAATAGTGTTTCCATGATGCTAGCTGTGGGCAAGCCCAGTAGTCACTAGCTTCCATCTATTAAAAAAAAAAAAAAAACCCAAACATTTATGCTATTTCACTCCTGTAATATCCTGTGACTACCCCTGTCCCAGGGCATTCATACACACCAGTGCAGCTGGCAGTAATTTCAGCATCTTCATATTCACTCTGTTCTGGAGAACTTGATGGGACTGCTGGGAGATTCTGGCACATGTCACTCTTCATCTGTTTAAATTTATAACTGGATGTTTTGGTTCTTTTTCAAGGAAGTACTACAATATGATGTGCAAGGATTATTTTGAGAGTGAGTTGTCTTCACTAGCAGTTAGTGATGCTGCTCTACTCCTGTAAATGTTTCTGTTGCTAACACAATAGCAGCAGCAGAGATGGAGACACTTTGATGGCTGTGGGACAGTCAGAGATGATAGACTGCTGCTAGAACTTTGTTTTGTAAATGGTGCCTTGAAGGCTAGCAATTCACTTCAAACCTGGGTGCTTTGTATAAGCTGCTTCAAAGAAGAAAATTTTAGTTTAAATTTTTTTTTTGCTTTCAGCATTTTCTTTTGTTCAGTATGTTTGAGAAATCAATCCTTTGAAAAGCTGCAGTCCTCAGCAAAGTATACATATTGGATAAGCCTCCAGAAATTGTTCACACAGAATTTAACTCTCTCCATCTTGAGAGTGGAAGGACCTGGCAAAGGATGGGGGTATATATTTGCCAAATACTTTCTGAAATGGTTTTGACTCTGTTTTCCTGTATTTCTGGATTTATTTTAGTGTGGGAGTAGAGTACCTGGGATGTGTAAGGCAGAATTTTCTCTCTGATAAAGCTTTCTTACCACTTTTTATTGGGTATTAAACCTTTTAGCATTTAAATGTTTCTCAAAATTGTTATTTCACCATTAATCCATTCTCTAATACAAATGATCTAAATCCTGGTAGTGAATGCTGGTAGCTGTGGGCTTGGGCTCACTTCACTTTTGCAAACTCTTACTCCATGGTATAATCCAAATGTGGCAAAGACAAAACCCTCGGGATGCAAACAGGTTACATGGACCTAAATTTATACCTTAATATAACATTAGGAGGATCCTGAAGCACAGATATGATGATCTAGAGAAAGCAAAAATGAAAGAATCAGAGAATGGTTTGGGAAGGGAGTTTAAAGGTCACCAAGTTCCAGCCCTTCAGCCATGGGTGAGGCCATTTTACACTAGACCAGGTTGCTTGGAGCCACATCCATTCTGGCCTCAAACTCTTCCAGGGATTCGCAGTTCTAATAATATAAAAAGAAAGAGTCTCTAGTCTAAAAAAAGCTTAGTTTTCCTACGGATGCCAGATATTGTCTAACTAATATCCCTTAATAATAAATGAATTTCCATGTTCACACATTTTGCCTAAAAATAGAGCTGCTTTTGGATTTTTTTTCTTTTTTGAAATATCTCTGTGGAGATTTAAAAGAGGTTTTTTGCTTTCATCAGTGTTGTTTTACTTTGATACAGTTTAACTATCCCTTTCTTCCTTTCCTATAAATGTGGGTATTTACATGAATATATGTTGTGCCCACTTTCAAGCAGCATTTTCCCATTCTTAATGATAACAAGATGGGAAGCTGTGATACTTGTGTTCTTCTAGAGGCACAAAGAGTTTATAATGAGTCACTGTTATAATTTGTGTCTTTGATGCTATTGTAGCTTTCCAGGCAGATGTCCCACCCACTGCGTGTTCCTAGTTTCAGTCTAATGAACTTCTAAAGTTACTGGGCACTCAACAGTAGCTCTGGCATCCCACAATGTATTAGTAATAGGTTTTCTTCAAGATGAAGAGGCTTTTTTAAGTACAGCACACAATCAGCTGCCCACAGTGGAAGAAACAAATCACAAAACCACTGTTCCATAAGCACGGAATTGAAAGAGCTGCATAAGTAAAATGACAGACCATCCATTCCACTTTGGAAAGCATGAATAGGATTTTTGATCTAGCTTAATTTCCTTCAAGTTCTTCAGCTGTGACTAAACCATTTAAAATAAAAATAGATGTGTTATGGAACACCATGCTCATCACTGTTTATTATTTTGAAAAAGCATGGGTTCTCCTGTAGGTCTTTGCTAATATCAAAAAATGAGTGGAATCCTCATCCCAATTTCAGCACTGCAGAAGTGGGCAGATTCCCCTGCCTGCAGTGACTTTGCTTCACATTTATGGCAAAAATGGAAGGAAACCTGTGATTTTTAACAGCTGGCAAATAACAGAGCATGTGTTATCTGACATATCACTGAGCTTTAGATTTTTAAATTGTTTGGTGTAACTTAAATAAGCCTACAGTAGATAATATGTTAATTGAAAAGATGGATTTTTCTGACCAACATCATGCATTGCTGTTGTCAAATGAGCCCCCCAGCATCCTATACCCTTTGTATTCATTGTGGGCGATTTCACCTTTGAGCAGAATGAATCCTTGAATAATTGTATGCACTTTAGGTAAACCCACCAGATCTTACAGAACTTGCCCATTTCAAGGGATTTAAAAACAACCAAAAAGCCCCAACCCACAGCAATCTGCCAATTCCCAGTTCTTTGGAAGAAAACTTTCATACCAAGAATACACTCACATCCCAGCGAGCTGAGTTGACTGAGGAAGCTTTGGACCAAAGGCAATGCTTCAGTGCTGGATATTATCTGCCTCAACTCTTGGTGGGCACTTTTTTGCTGTACAAAAGTCCACACTCACTTCAGGGAACCTACTTATGGGGCACTGCCCCAGTCAGCTCCATTGCCATTGAAGGAATCTCACCTTTTATTAGATAAATGACAAGCTCTTTGTGGAACATGCAAACCTGTGCAGGGCAGAGTGAAGAGCTGGAGGAGATGATAATTATGAACAGAAAAATACAACCCCCCCCCTTCTTCCCGATTCTTTCTTTTCTTACACTATTATCCTTTGTGGCAATCAAAAGGATGGATGAGATTGTGAGTCAGCATCCTTTGAAAAAGCCTTGATGAGCTTTCAGATTACTTACTCCCTTTTTTCTGTACTTCTAACCATTTTGAAGTATAACATGTACAGAGTAGAAGAGGTCATTATAAGTCTCTGTTACAGTGCACTTGTGTTTCAGCTGAGGCCTGTGCCTTATTTTTTTCTTTTTTTTGCTGTGTTTTTTGAAGTGCAGCATCATAGATGGGTGTAAGAAGGGTTTTTGAACACTCATTTTCTAAAGAGCTGATCAAGTAGCTAGGCTATTCCTGAATGTTTTTGGAATTGGCTTTGTCTTTGCAGTGGTGATTGGGGAATTACAAACATGTGTCATTTGTTAGCCCCTGCAGGTTTTCCTTGTTATAAAAGCATCTGTACGATAGAGTAAAGAGATATTATGGTACCCCTGTGTGACCAGACAAAGCCAAGGAAGAATGCATCATACATCATATATTGCTAACAAGTGACTTAACAGTCATGCATAGCCCAAGAACAGATGCAACAAATAAATAGGTTATGAGAGCTGAAGAAGGCAAACAGAAAAAAAAAAACCAAAAAACCAACAACAAAACCCCTATTACCTGTCTCAGGGTGCTGATTTATTTGGGACAATAATTTTACCAGTCCTAGCTTAGGTGGCAGTCACTGGAATAAACACTTAATTTGTATGCAGGATTCTGTTTTAAAGGAAAATTAAGAATTTTTTGGAGCCTTGGACATGTGTTTGTTTATTTTTCATGCCAGTATGCTTGAACATGGCTAATACTGAAAGAAAAAAAAATGACAACTAAATAAAAATTTGCAAAAATCATAGCAGGAATACAGCTAATATTCAGCTAGCAGAGAGTTGAATATTCTTGAGGTAACAGTTGTTTCTGCCTGTATTGACAGATTTTGAATCCAAGTTTGGTCCTGATCTGTTACATTACTGTTTTAGCATGAATCTGTCCTGAACTGATGTCTCTTATTGCCAGTGGAAAGAATTCCAGGGAAGAGCCAGAAGGTTTTATATCAACCTTTTACTTTTCAGAGTTCACTTCAGTGGCACCACTTAGCAGAACAGGCTGTCAGCTCATGTCTGCAAGTACCCAAGACCAAATCGCTCTGTTCTCTTTGTTTCAGCAGACACACAGCCTGAGCAAGACTTCCCACCAAGTTATACTTTGAAGTATCAGCTGTTAGAGCATCCAATTTTCAAGTGAGTAATTCCTTTTGATCTTTTTCATCCAAAGGTCAGCTGCAAAGCTGCTCAAAGTGCAGTCAGTACTTTCATGGCATTATGAATGCTGGAGATACTAAATAGATTCCTGTGGATCATGGAGCAGGGGTTTTGTTGTACCAATCTTTATGGTTAGTCTGACCATGCTCCCAAAGCTCTCTCTCTAGATGCAACTTTTGTGCAATGTCCTAAACAAAATTGTTGAGGATGGAAAAATAGCCAATTTCTTTTGAAATTAATTTTTACTGCTTAAGTGCTGCCAGTACTAATGTCAAGTTACAGCACTACTTACTAGCCATGATTGAATAGTATCCATCACATTCAAATAGTAATGTGTTTTGTCCTCCTCTCCCCAATGAAGCTTGAAAATTCCTGTGAACTGGTATAATAATATTTTTATTCTGTCATTAATATTTGATAGTAAAAGATAGTAAGCGAGAAATGAGCAGTTTATGGACTGTCCATTATTTCTCCAGAACTTATACTGGAGTCTTTAAATTGCTCACCTGAGACAGAAGAGTCTTTGCTCTCAGACTGACCCTACTAAATAGGTGAAGAACATTATTGAACACATTTGGCTTGTCCTTCTAGGATGAGTGAAATGCAAAAACTCAACTGGTCTTGTAAACAGGAGTTCCTAGGGATGAGTAATCAGACCTCATGTCCTTATGCTTCCTTTTGTTGCCTAGGTCAACCTAACAGTGTCATATTATTTGCTTCGCATCTAAAATGTATCAGTGCAAATAGATTTTTTAAATTAAAAAGTAGCAATGTATTTAGTGAACTTGCAAGGCATCTTGCCACTCTGTCTTCTACTTGGGCTTTTTGTTATTGTAGGTGGTTTTTGTTTTGTTCCAGAAAATTTCAAAGAGTGAAAACAGAACCATAATTAACTTCTGTAAACAATTCTTACACTGTAAGAAAACCAGTCCTACTTTCTGTGCTAAATTTTAGACTAATACTTGTATAATGTGACCATCTACAACAGATATGATTCTGTATTTATATCTCTAATGTGCCTTACTGTGCTGTGGTATTAATCAATAGGAGAAAGAAACCAGAGGAGTTTTGTAAATATTTGAAAATTGCATAGAAAAAATTATTAAAGGGCTGAACTGTGGATTAGGTTTTTTGAGTTCACTAGCTCTGAACCAACTTACTTACCTGCAAATATTTTTTGAGGTAACAAAACTCTTCCATTTTTTAACTTCCTCTTTTCCCCAGAGATCACAAATCAGGTCTTAATTCTTCCAGCCCTAATGGGTTACGTATAACTTGTATATTCTGCTTGCAGTGTTGCCTTGTATGTTCAAATAAATGCAAGACAATTTTTGGCTGTGGTATGGACGTGCACTTACAGGGATCCATCTGCCTGACCCAGGACACTGAGGTGCTCTCACACTTGGCAGAACTTCTGCCACTGCTGTGATCATCTCAGTTCACTGTAAGGAACAGATATTTTTCTAGTTTTGTACTTCAAATTTTTTTTCCTTTGGGTTTAGAAAAAGAAAACAGTAATGATTGTTTTTACAGGTTAAAATACAAAGGGCTTAGGTAAGTATGGAAAAAAACCCTTTCTAAACAGAAAGTATACATCCACATGTTCATTGTTTCTAGGTATACTACAAAAAACATGGCTCTGGAATTTCTCCAAAGATCGTATAAATGAACAAATTCCAAAAATAAAAAAAAAAAGACCCAAATAACTAAAATCCCAGCAGAAATCAGTAAAACACATAATTCTGAGATAGATTTTTCCCCAGCTTTTGAAAAAATTCTGCACACAAATAAATATGTAAATTTGATAAAATTTCAGCATCCTTTCAATTTGACTTAGGGTTAAAATAAATACTGAACAGAATGCTTCCTGTGAATTGCTCTATGACCTTTGATCAGCTGGGTTATACTCATTTCCTCATAATTCAGGCAGTATTTTACAGTAAAACAAGCCAGGGGCTTGCATAAGTGGGGAAGGTTTTGCTTTTCCAGAGGAGATGTTACTGATAGTACTCTCTCTAGCCTTTCTCCTCATGTCTGCTTAGAGGTAACAGTGAAGGCTCCAAGATGCCCAAAGGGCATCAGTGTCTTGTGGACCACATGTTTTGATAAATAATCACAGTACTGTTTGCTTGTCAATTAGATTAACAGTTGAACTTGCACATCATGTCTCTGGAGGGCATTTTTTTGGTAACTAACTAATTGGCAGTTGTCTGTAGTAAATTGCTTGATATTGGTCATTGGTAAATTGGTATCATGTTAATTTAATTGTAGTTCTGCCAATTATATAATTAACACTGCTATCAAAGCAGTCAATCAGTTCGTAGGAAAAAAAAAAGAACTGTGGTATTAAGTTCCCAGTTTCCATGACACAGAATGTGATTCTGATTGATAATAATAATGTAGGCTCTGCTCACTGTGAGCAAAAGCCATTGTTTTCAATGGAAATAGGGGTAACAGGATGCAGTGGTGTTCTGCATTATTACAAATAATCCAAGCAAATTGCCCCAGAAAGCAATTTATCTTCCTAGCTGTCTGGGAAAAGATGTGACCAGGGCTTTGTTTTGAGATTCATTATGATTGACAGAAGTACTGCTGTGGACATTGCCTGGAAATGGCAGGGCTTTGCTGCATAACACACAGAGAAGCAGATCACAGAATGGCTAAGGTTGAAGGGGCTTCTGGAGGTCATGTAGTCCAAGCTTCCTGCTCAACTACAGCTCCCTAGACTCCATTACTCAGGATTGCCGGGTCAGGACTTGGAAAGATGCTCCCTTATTACCCCTTTTCTATATTTCCAGTTTCTGTTCTCATTTTTGGGAGTAATTTACAGGGGTTAATGACATGGACTCTGTCCCACATGTGCCACCTTTTCTTTAGAGGCACTCCTCAGGCATGAAGTGTCCCTTTTCCTTCCCCTTATCCTCAGCACATGCTAATGCCTTCCTCCACTTATCAAAAGAATGTCTGGCCATCACTGGAACCTAGGGGCCTTTGAGATCATTGGTTTGGTTTTGTTCTGATTGAGTGGGGGTAGAACTGTGTGCTTTCACATCTCCAGTAGTTTTGCTGAGCATTTATCAAGCAGGTTGACCTAGGAACTACCTTAAGTGGGTCTCTGGCACCTCCTGGATTCGTTGTATGCTGCTACAGCAGCAAAAAGCTGCCAGTGAGATTGTCTGAGCAGGTAACTTCTAGTTAGCGCCTCTCCTTATACAGCCTCTTTTTGTGCCAATTGATTTTACTTCCCTTTTTTCTTCTCCCCTTCTTACCTGATCTGTGCTGTTCTTTATGCCCAAACGTGGAATTTTGAGAGGAAGATTCTAGAGTGGTATGGAAGACCATAAAGTCTTGACCATAGAGTCAGCTATTGGCAAGTGCTTTTAAAAGAAGTTAATATCAGAGCTGGCTACTCTAAGAGGATGGGTTCTGCAAACCTGTTTGAAGCAGGTTTCTAATAATTCTGGGTTGAAAATGTTTGGAGATATGGCAGATTTTCTTCTAATTTCTAAATGCTCTCAAAGGATGCAAGATTGGTAGCTGTAACTTGTATTTCAGCTTTATTTTATAAGGAAGTTTTGTGAAGAAAGGCTAGCACTTAGAAACTAGGAAAAGCTTTTCTTTCTTCTGTTTTTTCCTCCTTTTTTGGGTAGTGGTGGTTTTTTGATTGATTAAAACAGTTAACCTGATTTAGTATGGCAATGGATGAAAACTATTCATGCAAAAATCTCATATTTGAAATTGGAATGTACAAAATGTAAGAGATATGTTCTCCATTATTCTATGACTTGAATTCATTTGCAAAAGTGATTGAAGAAGATATGTACCTTTATAAATTGAAAAGGTAGTAATTCCTATTTGAAATACTAAATGGAAGTCTGAGCAGATACAGATTCTTTGAATAGAAACTGACTTTGGGAAACATTATAATCTCACTAAAATGGTAACACACAGAAACTGGAATTTCATTGCTATGAGTCCTGATATATGAAGAATAAGGTCATGAAAATGTGTTAGAGTAGAACAGCAGTGTATTTTTATTGGTGTGGGTTCTTTTCCCTTTTATCCCAACATAAGGCTCAGAAGAATTTGAGCATTTATGTTTCCTGTAAGACAAAATTAGAGAAACAGTATTTCTTAGTAAAAAGCATTCATGTTGATCTCTTTCCTAAATAAATTCTTAATTCACACAAAAGACATAAAAAAGCAAGCTGTTTTTTAGTGTTTTGACACAAATGGTAACAGTTAAGAACATTTTAGAGTCAAGAGTAAGTTAGAGATAAATCAGCACAGATTTTGCATGTTGTAGCTTTATAATTGCAAGCAGCAAGATGTAAATAACCAGATTTTTCTCTAGAAAGATTTTTACATTAACTCGCTTTCACATTCCCTTTATGTCACTCCATTCCAAACAATTAGGTGTTAACTTAGTTTCTCTAGATTGTCTCTCAAATGCCTGCTGTGCACTTGTACAGAGCACAATATTTTCTGTGGTTTTCTATTGCCAAGGTTTTTATGTGTCTCTCTGTCTGTAAGCTGGTAAATATCTATGGGAATTTCCATCAGTTGGAAATTTCCAATCTCTCGTGTTTTGCAGTTAACAATTGAGGATGAGGGCTTTTAATTCTTTTATTGCCTCTTCTTTAGGTAAATGTTACTGTTTCTTTGTCCCAGTTGATAAACTTTAATCTATGAAGGTCATCAATAATAAATGTGAAAGCATTCTGTGTTTTGACTTTTGGTGACTTTTGCTTAGCTCTTGTGCTAAGAAAAAGATTAAGGAATTTATCAATCTGTGTGTTACTTTTCATGCCTTCTTTTACTCGGTATTCCAGTCCTTTCTGCATTTTTCTTGCAAATAAATTATTTCTCCATATTTCTAAAAATAAGACAATCCCCTTTTTATTCACGTTTTTGCTTCTGCTGTGTACTTTTGAAGCTGGATATTTAGGGAGAAGCAGCAGTTCCAGAGTAAGGTGCCCAGACAATAGGATTTATTAGAACTGAAGGTAACAGAGAAACTCAAGCTGAATGTGCATACAGCACACAAGATACCAATTCACAGATGCAATAAAATGGAAATTAATATTCATGTCTCCAAAATTCCTAATTTCTATCTCCCTAATCATGTGCTTCACTGTTATCACCATTATAGCTACTGCAGGCTAGAAACCACACGGAGCACTTTGTATGGCTCTGAATTTCACAGTGTGGGAAAAGAAGCTTGAAATATTAAGGGAAAGCTAAAACAATACCCATGGCTGAGAAAATGTTTGTAAGGGCTGCAAATGCATAAAGCATATTCTGATGTGTAATAGGAAGTCATTGGAAATCCTTTTAGGCTGATCTTAAGTTTTCACAGCTTGTAATTATTACATAAATATTGGTCTGAATTTAACAAGTCAGACAGCTGCAACAAGTTGAGCACTTCAAGTGATAAAGCAGTAACACTCCTTCCAGGAGGAGGGTAGGTTCCAGGTAACAGACACTGTATTGCTATCGATGGAATAGAGACAAGAACTTGTTCAGTCTGGCCTGACATCTCTATTGAAGATCTGCTTCATGATTTGTCCATTCTATATCAGCTATGTGCATTTACTACTCATGATACTGTAAATTACAAATCTCAGTTTATAATTTTAGACTCTTCTGACATTCAGCAGCAAAAGGGGCACTGACTAGGAAGCTTTTCTTACATTAGCTCCCTATTTCATGACAGCCATCTCATAACAGAAAAAAGTGTCAATCTCCACTACTGCATAAAATATAGAGCAATATCAGATTGCCACAACATTGTTTGGTTTGTTTTTTTTCCCCACTGAAGCTTAGAATTATTCTAGACTTGTAAGCTATTTTATACCTACAATAGTTTAAAAAATTCTAGTCTTTTTTTTAAATAATCAATAACTATTGCTTGGACATTTATAAGGTCTATTCTGTGTGTTCAATTTTCAAATGTAGTATTTGCATTGAGCTTTTTGTCAAAGTAAACAGGCATGCATCAGGAAAAGACATAGTTAAGTGTTGTATACAACAGCTTTGGAACATTTTTACATAAAGATGCTTTCTTTCACAGGCACTTCATCAGGTTTTCTTTTGGTCTTTTTAGTGGAGACTGACTCTGATTTCATTCAAAGCAATAAAAACACATCTAAGAATGTTGGGAAGTAGGTTTGAAATAAAATCTATGTTGTTGTCATGACAACTACAATGCTAAAAAGGATGTAGAGAATGATTATTAAGATGTTGCATCAAGTTGTTATGGCAACTATATAGTAATAGGAAAAAGGTGAGTTTTCAGAATAATATTGTGTGAAAAGTTTTTCCTTTACATGTCATTGTAAAAATATCTTAATGAGTTAAAAAGAGGAGTGGAGAACCTGGTACAAAAGGAGGTCAGGATTCAGCTATCTGCCTCTGTGTATTTACCTTAAGTACTGTAATGTTCCATGGAGAATATCTCTGCTTGGTTTCCAGTTCTGTCACAGATGGACCAGAACCTAGAAGACACTAAAATACATCCTAGTGCTCTTTCCCAACATCATAGCCACACAGTTCAAGGCCATATTTTACAAAGTGATGAGACTTCATGGCCCTCATTTACCCCCAGTGGAGTACATGAAGCCTCAGTGGCATGGTAGAATGGACTGAAGCCCTAACACAAAATGGGATAGGGAAAAAGGTTAATGCTGGAGAGCAGTATTAAGAGGTTTCAGTTTTGTGAAAGAGCTTATTTTTCTGCACACTGGTTGAATTCCTTGTTTGTTTAGCTTAGGATTTCCAAATAAATGAGTATTTGATAGCAGAAATTATTGAATGAGTTTTATAAACCTATTTTTGAAGCAAGGAAATCTCTCAAGGAGCAACTGCAGTGGAAATGAGTATCTGGGCTCTGTGCCACCACTTGTGGTATAAACAGCACTAAAGGCTGCCTTGACTGGTGCAGAACAGAAGAGGTATCCTGCTCAGGGCAGCCTAAATATGCCTGTGCTGTTTTGCCTTGTGTGTGGTGCCCAGCTGGCTCCATCCTGAAAGTCACTGTGGTTTGTTCGTCCTGGTTATAAATCCTCTTCTGGGGAACTACTGCAGGGAGTCAGAGGCTTTTGTTTCCTGCAGTGCTCCCTTCCTGCAGACAAGTGAATGCAGAAAAGAGGAATGAGCAGGGAGAAGAATGAAAGGTGTGGTCAGAGAGACACAGAAAGCTGATTCATTCGCTTGTGTAACAGTTGGCTGCTTTCTTGGCCCCTTGGGTTCTCCTGCAGCTGGACATGAGGCAAGGCTACTCTGTATCTTTATCCAAATAGTTTCTCTCCATGAACAAGTGTTTTTTCAGTTAATCTTTTTTTCTGTATTGTTTTGCATGAAAAGTCATTGCTGTGTTTGGAGACACTGTTTTTAATACATATATATTTTTTAAAGCAACACAAGGTGGAAATATTACGACACTAAAATATATCAGCATGGATGTTGTAGTGCTGTATCTTTGGACACCTGAAGTTTACTTGTCTGGCTTCATCCTTAAGGGCTGAGCTCCCATCTGGGCTTGTAAATGGTTTCAACTGCAGTTCTCTTCTATAACATGGATCCTGTCACTAGCAGTAGAAATGATGCAATCTATCCAGAGGTAAAGGAGAATTTGAGCTTGAGGTGATTATTACAAAAACTATGAGTAGTGTAAGATACTAAATTTCGAATCAGAGTAATTTTTCAGAGTTATTACTGAAAGTATTAGACTTGTGGGAGGTGGAGAGCATGTTTGGAAGCTTGAATATAGGCCTGTATAGAGCTGGGGTGTATTGTGATTTTTCAGATTTGAAAACAGTTGCATATTTGGATTGAAAATACATGTGAACCATAGCTTGGGGTCAGATTTTACCTGCTACTCTTTGGAAACGTGTGATGATTTCTGCCATGAAAACCTTTATTTTGAAATTCAGAGAACAATTTTTTTAGCAGAAATATAACTTCAGACATACACTTAATCTTCATGGCATTTTCTACTATGTTTGTAGTAGAGTTACAGAGTGAGTTGGCTGTACTGATATGGCTGGGAAAAAAGGTTCTGGAAAAAGTTGACTTCCAAACCAGAGGCTGGAAATGGGATGGTGGTGGTGAGGAACTATTGGAAGTAGGAACAGAGGAAGGGAGCTTGTATGTAAATAAACCACAGCTTTTTTTTTCTCTCACACTGGGATGATAAATCCAAGCTAGCAAGCAGAGCTCTTCTAAGCGCAATCTTGTTAAAGAGCCCTGAACTCCTTAGCCCAGCTTCAGCAGCCTCAGATTTTTTTGTTGCTACAAGTTCTTGTTGTATCTCACAGGACTAAATTAGATGGCTTTGCTAGCCTAGAGAAAATTAATTTGAATCACTTCCCTGCCTCAAATAGTTTATGCCCCTGTCCTACTGGCATAAACAGAGGTCCTGAATGCATGAAGAGATGTCTCAGCCACCTGTGCACAGCAGGCCCTTTTCCCTCATGGCTAGTAATAGCTAATGAAAATAATGGGGGTTTAACACTAATCAAATTAAGATATTTCCCTGAGGGAAGCACCAATTATATACTACTGTGTAGTATCTATAGCTTGGATAATTCTCTAGGCTCAACTTAGTGACACCAACAAAATTTGCCAGTTACTGCTATTCTTCACGGATAAATGCCAGGTGGTAAGGACTGTGTGTAGCACCACTTGCTCTGAATGTGTGTGTCATCAGCTGGTGGTGTTATTTCACTGTGCTGCCTGCTTTCAGGGGAATGTACTGGCACTCTACTGGTTTCCAGGTCAGTTTTAAGTGCAAATATAAGTGTAGAGTGCCTTGAAGAGTCAGCAAAGATAAAACTGGTTTAAATAAATGTGGAAAAGGAAGATGTAGGGAAAGATTATGAGAAGAAAGAATAATACACTTTACCAGAGGCTAGACAGAAATTGGTGTCTAATTACTAGACTCTTTTACTAAGTGGTTGGACAAAGCCGCCAACAAGGAATCTGCTTAAGAAAAGGCATCTGTATTTTATTCTGAATATTTTCATACTCTTTTATTCTCTGACTGCGAAGACAGTCCTGGAGGAGTGCTGTGCTCAGGCTACCTGCTACATTTGGTCTTTTGTGCCCTTGGCAAAGTATGATCTGTTTAAACTTTCATTAGCTGTGCCTCCTTCCTTAGTGCCTGTTCTTGTGCAGTACTCTTTACTGTGGTGAGTGGTGTGTGTAAACCTTCTGCTGTTGTGTGACTGTTGTAAGAGTTTTCTCCAAGGACATCCAGCTTGACTCTTTTGGAACACTTTCTTTCTCACCAGAATGCACTTGAGAAGTGTGACTAGCTGTTTAATATCTTCCTAATTTTATTTTTTCAGTCCTCTGGGAACTTGGTGCATTTCCTGACTTTAATAAAAACCATACAACCAACCCCAGACTCTTGATAAGCTGCTAGCTGCTAACCACTATTTCTCTACTCTGGACAGATCCTGCTTTGTTGTTCTTGGAAAGAAACAAGAAAGAATTTTGGATAATTAAAATTTCAAGACATTCTAGTACAAAATATGCACAATTTTCTTATATTTTGAAAGAGGCAGCTGAAGCACTTCCTCCTAAAATGAGTGTGGCTTCATCATTACTCTTAACTACTGTAGCCAGATGATCATACCATGGTCTCTACAAGCACCTGAGACAGTGAATGTAAAGAAAAATGAAGGGGGAAAAGATTAATTATATTTGTGTTTTGGTGATTTTAAAGGTGTCTCTATGTTCATTTTATTCTGGTGCAGCTGGTGAAATGTTCACTGAAGCACAGCAGAAAAAGAAGCACTGTAGGATTCTGAGGGATTTTGAAAAATTTTGGTGCAGTGATTTGCAAAATAGATGGGACACTGGAAATAAATTTTTGATCTATCTGGAATTCTGAAATTTCTATGCTATGGTAATATAGTTTGTTCATAATCTTATAAAAAAGACCATTTCAAATAAGTGGATTTATTTATTGTGAGTCATCTAGATACATGAATCAAGGGACAGCAATGGGGAAGTGTCAGCTGTTCTCTTTCTTCTAAATAGCTTTTCAGATTGCTGAAAAGGTGTGTGATTGCAGCTGGAAACTTTTCCTTTTGGAATGTTTAATGATACCATTTTTACTTCAACTGGGATCGCAACAATAGTCCTTTAAAATTTTTCCATTTTTCTTTGAGTGTTTCTTGCCATATAGGGCTTGATAAATCAGCTAACAGTAGGGACAGGGATAAGGTTCTTTTTGGGTCTTATCTTTTTGTTCTTTTGGAAATGTCTGTATTCCCTGTAGAGTTGACCCATTGTGTTTTTCTGAAGGCTTTATTTTTTTCTCTGCTTACTGGAATAAAGAGAAAGAAGCCCAACCACAGGGAATAATCAGTGGCAGTAGTTATTAAAATAACCAATAAAGCATACAACAGTGATTATTTTTCTCTGGTTAAAAATTAATCCATTGAATCTTGACCTGCATTTCTATAAGAACCAGCTGGGTTACAACTCTGTTTCCTTCCTGGGCTCTTCTGTAGCCTAATAAAGGATCTGCCATTGTAATTTCATTCAAAACAACTGTACTTTTGTGTATTCTGCTATGGCCACCATCCTGCAACTAAGCAGGGCCTGAGGCTAAGCAAAGAAAGAAGGCCTGGGTATGTCTGCAGCACAGCATGGTGAGTCTTTGCAGAGCTTTGCAGACAGCTTTGACCTGTCTGATCTGGGCACCAAAAGTAGCCCAGCAGGAGCATCCAACAGCTCTTCATGGAATGACTTATGCCCTCTTCTGAAGTTGGGTACTACCTGTGAACTTCCTTTCTGTGATTGCTTTGGCTTTCAAAGCACAGTAAAGAGAGAAAGATGTGATGGCAGTGCTTGATGCCAAAATGTGGCAATACTAGGCAACACCCTGGAATTGATCTAAAATGACTCAGACTTCCAATCAAGACGTGTTATCGTCTGTGCTCTGAAGAGCTAATGGGAGCATAATAATTCATTTTATTTCATGCAGTATGAAATTATCATTGACATTCCAGTTCCTCCCAATTTTTTAAAGCTGGGAAACAAGAATAACTCATTATTTAACTGTCAGCATAAATTGTCATCCCATTTGGAGACCTTGTGCTAATTTTGTTGTCTCTTAAAAGAACCTTAGAGTAATGGAAGGGAGAGAAATCTTAATTGGCAAACTTCCAGTTTCCAAGAGAAACCTAAATATGCAGCCAGACATAGGTCTTTCTGCTTTCAGCCTGGAAAGCAATGATAAGTAATAATTAGTGTATTGCTCTTTCTGTTAAAAATCCCCCACAAAACAGCAAACACATCTATTTCAATTTCATGTTAACATTACTTTGTCATGAAATGCATTTAAAATAGGTGTTTTAAACTGGGATACTAAGAAGTGACAATCATAAATCTTGAAGCAACTCAGAAATGACAGGATAATTCATAGACTATCACATTGTTTAGAATAAAGAGAGAAAGTCCTCTTCCCATTCTGGTATTGATCTACTTGGTGTTATTGTACAGTTCATGTGTATCTGAGGTTTAGATATCTCATCTGTACAATGGGCGTGACTCTGTTTTTCTGGTTTGTAAATTACTGAAGTGCTTGAACTTTATTAAAAAGCTATCTTTGATTTATTAAAAAAAAACAAACCAGAAGTCCAGAACTGGCCAGTTTCTGGTGAATCATTGCTGTGTCCAAACAGGCTTTGCAAGGTCCCAAAGATGTTGCAGTGGATGTTTTGAAGTCTGGGCTTTCAGATATAAGCATGTGCAGTGAGCTAAGCTGAACAGCCAGCACATAGTGTAACTTGGGAGCAGTCAGCATCTCAATAGCCTTCTTTCATTGACCTGGGTTAAATCTTGAATGTGACCTTTCTATTATAGAACTTAAAGTACCAAAAATATTGAGGTCCAGAAAAAAAGATAAGAAAGATAGAGGTGTGTTGAAGAATGGCTGTGCACTTGTGCATGCATTCACACCCACACCACCTTTATTCTGAGCTGCTGTTAAGGTACTTCTAAGTAATTGCAAATATCAAATGACTTTTTTTTTTTTAATGTCAGGACTTGTGAACCTCTCGAGGGCGGCACCTCTGAAAATGCTATTAAGGATAATAGAGGACAAAGATTAGCATAACCAGAAGTTTTATTGCAAATACTCAGTGAAAAATCTTGACCAGACTAGTTTGATTACATACAAAGAGACTGAGAAGCATAAGCTGCCATAGGAGAAGACTCGTGCAATTTGTATCGTATAGGTTATTTTTCAGTTTTTAGCTAACTCGGCAATTGTATCTATGTTACATCAAACTGAAGATTTGAATAGATTTTAAATGGGCTGATAAGATGACATTGCACCTCTTTGCAGTGTCCCAGTCCTGCTCAAACCTACTTTCAAAATACTGTCTCCATGGATTCTTGGCCTTTTTTATTATTAATTTACATGTGACCTTTGGCTGCAGTGAAAAGGTTTGCTACTACATCATCTGATTTTTGGCAGAGTGACCAGTGAAGAGGAGATTGACAGGATACTCTGGAGATTACACCTACAAAGTTTAGGGTAGGCTGCTGTGCTTGAGAAGCTTGGTACAGATCCAGGACATGGTCACGGCTTCTAAAAAGGCATAAGGAATTCTGACTGTAAAGGGAGAATATTAAATCTTTGTGGGTTCAGGGACTGATTCACGCATAACAAGTTTTTGCTGTGTGCATGGCACACTGATTCTTATAGCCCTTTGAATAGAGGCTGTAGCTGTATCTCTAGTCAGCCTCAGGACTGCAGTGTTCCTATGTGCAGAGATACTTGGCTGAAGGTTAGCTGACTAATCCTGAAGTGTTGGACAGAGAATCCCAGCACTGTCCCCATTCTGAAGCCCTGCAGTGCTGCTGTAAGTATGTAATGGACATAGAATATTAACATTAAAATTCCAGTTATTCAGCATGAAACTTTTATAGGTGTATGACAAAGTTTTAGAAACAAGACTCTTCTACCAAAGCCCTATATTTTAAGTATATGGCAACATGAACTTGTACAGGAATGCCACAACTAACTGTAACAGCAATGTTAGGAGATTTTTTTTGAAAACTATCTATAATATTAAGAATAATTAATTTTATTTGTAATGATTCCTAGATGCAGTAAATTTTTACTTTGCTGAGGCTCTTTGAGAAAGTGGCCTGGAAAATTCAAGCACCTACCTATGTGGGTTTGTTTGTTTTTAATGGGAGCCTCAAGAGTTGACTTTTTAGTATTCAATAAGATTTTTAAGCAATGCTCAACCTATTATAGTTGGAATACCTTCAGGAAACTTCTGTTAAGCAGCTGTTATGCATGCAGTATCTCTGCTGGCTCTTTTCCCTAAAGATATCCCTGATTTGTTCCCAATTTTTGTGGCACTTCTTGGCACTTGACACTTTCAGCATATTTAAGACTGTTGTGGAGTGTGTGTTTCTATAAAAAGCTACTGTTTTCTTCTAGCTGGAAAACAGCATGGCTTAAGTATTAATTATTGAAAACATGGCTTATAAAGGCATTGCTATGGCCTAGGCAGCTGTGGTTTTTGAATTCAGGACATAGCTGTCCATGTCTAACTCTTCAGGAGCTTGCTGTATGGACTTGTCTTGGTTGAAAAGCAAAAATGAATGAGATACATAAAAAATATCTTAAGCTTCAGACTGTTCTCTCCCTTCCACCCTTCTTTTCCACAGCTCAGCTGTAATTTTTTTTCTAGTTTCCTCTAACATATTGTTTTGCATAGTTTTTTTTCCCTTAGAAGCTTAAAAGCGAGGAAGGATTTTTTGTCCATGTGTTTAGGTGGTAAGTGGGATATATCTTAAAGGGTCTCAAGTGCTTGAACTTAGAAAATCAAGACTTCCCCTCCCACACTGTATGATTCCAGCTCATACTCATGTGGTTGCAAGCCCCTCGGAAACTGCATGAAGGCTTTGGTTGCTTTTATAAATATTGAGACACAATGCAGAGAGGCCCCATTTCTGCTGAAGGAAAATCAGCTGACTTATTGAGGGAAGACTGCAGAATTTCCATGTAGGCACTATCTGCCCGAGTGGCCTTAGGGAGGTTGTAGCTGGGATCTCCCATGAATTATCATATCCTTTGATTTCTTGGTGTGGACAGAAAAACTAGCAAGTGAAGATAACCAAGTGCACATGGGAATGTAGGTTTTCCCACTTGCTCTGATGAAGATGAGATCTGCTCCTCTGCTCTAGTATGGACAACTCCCCAAAGAGTCAAGTAACAACTCATAAGGTTCTACTGAAGCTGTAGCAAGTCAGATGCAGTAACATCTGCTCACAGGTACAGAAACACTTGGTCTGATATTCCCAGAGCTTTTCTTGAACAAAAGACTTGTTCAGTCCTCTTCCACCATATGTTTATTCTGGGAGATTGTCAGCAAACAGGTGATATTAACCTTTCTGTCTTATTTGCTAGAAAGTCTCTGGAGTGTCTAGCTCCAAGAGTCAGCAAAGGAGGACAAAAATGTCTTGGGTGGGGATAAAGTTCATGTCTTGTTTATGCTTTCTTATTTGCCCTTCCCCCTCCCCCTGGCCTCATTTCTTCATGGGTGTTTTTAGCTTTAGTTTGAGAAATGCCACATTTGATATAAATATTTGGCAGAAGGACAGCTTAGTAAACTGTGTGAAGAATATAATCCTGTTTTCAATCTGTCTGTCCACACTAAGAACCTAAAGGCTTTACACACACAGAGTCCCCAGAAAGGTCCCCTGATGTACAAGTGAAATGAAGGCAACCAGGAGAACTTCCTACAGAAGGAACCCCCCTCTATAAATTTTGCCAATGATGAGGCATTAGAAAAACTTTAAAAAGTGTCCTGATGTTTAAAAATATTTTTTCCCCACAAATATCTGTATATCTTTCATTTTACAGTTCCTTTTTTACCTTCCTTTTCTATATTAGTAATCATATTCACTTTAGCAGGGATAGATCTCTGTGACTCAATAAAAAACCTGTAACTCCCTTTTTTTTCTTTTATTGTTTGTTCTTGCAATAAACACAGCTGTGGGAAAATAAACAGTAGTCATCTCTGAGCAAATGTCCAGCTGACTGAGAAGAGGTCAGGGTATACATGAAGTGACACATTTCTTAAAATCATTGACCTGTTTCATGGATGTTATTGTTTCTATATCTAATGAAGACTGGACTCTAGTGCTCCTTTTTTTCCTCCCAACTTGTATTTTGTGATCCTAGTAAGAATTCAAAAGCAGGAAAATATATTAAAGTGATATGGAATTGATGAAAATTAGGTTTTTGTTTTTGTGTGCTCATGGATTTGGTAATAAAATGGGAAAGTTCTGAAGTGTAATGAGGGTAAAATGGGATTAGAATGGACAAAAGTAGAGCTTAATTTTCTCATTTACAAAATATGAGCATTTCATACTGCTGCATTATGCAGGACATAATGTGAAATATAATTAATGTTGAATTACAATAGGAGAGCGATAAATGTACAAGGCACGCGTGACATCCACCAGCACATCAAATTTTTTTTTTTTTGAGAATAGGCTAGCAATTAGAATGGATGCCAAATGGATTTGTAATGAAGGGGGACATTAAATACAGTCTTAGCCTACTTATTGTCACAGCAATTACCTAGACTTGTTCTTATTCTAATGGTGATATTTTATAATTAGTATTAACACATTGATCTGAATTTTGGCTGAAAGAACTTTTCAAAGTTGCAAAAGATCAGTGCCTTTATTCTTAACATGATACAGAACATGACAAACATATATTGTATGAGACTGATGCGTGAATATAATCGGTATTTTAAATAATTGGTATTTTAAATTTCATCCTCAATGTATGGTGAAAAAACAGGCAAAGAACAACATAAGAAGGTGTAGGGGTACAGTATTTTATAATTACAATCAAGATTTTAGACTGATTACTCAGAAGTCTTTCTCATGTTAGTATTTTTTGGAACTTAGTACTGTAAATCCCAAACCATGTAGCACCCACCTCTCAGAAAATTTTAGAGTGTTTTGCCTTTCTTTTCAGGAAAAAAAATCTCTCAAACTAATTTTGTGAGTATTTTATATGTCTGTAAAGACTCTTGTGGGAACGTCCTTTACCCACTCTAAAGCACCCTATTATGTGATTTATTTATTTGAAGGCTAAAGGAAAATTTTGAAAAATATTTAAATTTGTAAAGGCTCGTTTCTTTCAGCAAAGTTGGCTGGCAGTATCTTGTGGGAACCAAACAGTTTTGAGAGATGGAAACGCTGTTCATAAGCTGTGCCAAAGATATGGAATAGTAGGAGGTAGAAATGAGGATTTGAAGTTAGTATCCTAAGAATTTTGTCTTCTTGTGAGTAATATGAACACACTGGCAAACTTTGAGTTGTGGCCATCTTCCTGTTTCAATTTTTATGAGCCAACAAAACTTTTTGCTGTGTCTAATACTCATTGGTGTTATACAAATAGGGGTGGTTCCCCCCCACTATAAAATAGATTACTTTGTGAGGAACCATACAAGATAAAGAACACCACCACATGAACAAACTATAATGATTTTACTGTCCAATCTCAATGTAAAAAGAAGCAAAATATTTCTATTTAGGGTAAGTCTATATGAGAGATGACCTTAGATATTATTGCTATCAAATGAAATGGCCAAGAAAAATATCTGGATTCTATTGCTTCTTTTCTGTTTCCTTTTCCCATTTGCAAAATAGCAATTCATTTAAATAATTTTTGCAGAACACCGACTTGTGTCTTTTTCTTATTTTTCTGTCAGGCATCTGGGTTTTTTTAAATAGCTTTGTTTATTTTTTGTTCTAATCTTCCCACACATTCCACTCTGTCCTTTGAAAAGCTTAATGGCATTGCACTGTGCTGTTGATTGTTACGTTTACAGAAAGCTGTTTATTTCCTCTTGGTGCATTTTCAGAAAAAAAAACTCTGTCCTTTTTTTGTTTGACCATGACACTGCTTATTGTGTTTATCAAACAATCTATACTTGGATTTTCCCTTTATTTCAGAATGAAAAGTAAGCCCAGTTATTTCAAATAAGTTACTTTCACTTAAGAGAATCATATATATGTGTATATATAAACACATACAGCCATTTCTCTGCATTAATTTTTGTTGTGACTATGGAGTCTAATGTTTCGTGAAGAATATTTTCCCAAATGCAGGAATACATCAGACTGAATTAAGGCTTGCTCTTATCTGAGTTTCCTTTGGGCTTTTTTATTTTGAACTAGATAAATATGAGCTGTTTCACATGTAATTAGTCTCTCATGATTAATTTTCTGGTGCTTATATGTTGAGACAGCATCTACAGTTCTTGATTCTATTTTTAGACACTCCTTTAAACTTTCAAGCTGACCATTATGGACCTTTTTTCAAGCTCATTTGCTGCAGTGTGGGGTTTTTTTTTCCCACATTGAATATTTAGGACTATTTAACTAACCCACATCATGCGCACCTTGTTTGTACATATGGACACGGTGTCATGCAACATTTTTCACGTGGCAAAATGCATAATAGATCATTTATGTGGCTTCTCCATCCAAAAATGTAATTGAGCATTGGCTGGCAGCATTGCCCTTTGGATCAGGAGAGTCCTCTCTTCCTCTGCAGCAATGACTGGGAAAGCTTGCGAGGTTTAGTGTTGACAATTGCAGGGAAGCCTTGGAAAGCTGTGAAAATGTGCATGCGCTGCCAGAAAAGCTGCTCCCCCTCGGTCCTGTGAGGCCGGGCAGAGGACAGCAGGTTATAGGAATTTCAGTTGCAGTGCTCTGTTTTAGCTCCGAGCTGAGTAAGCTGTGGAAGCTTCCATGGACAGATTGCCAGTTTGAGTTTTGTCCCGTTCAAAGCCATTTTGGTCTTGCAATGGGCCAGCCCTGAAGGTGGCTGTGTGGCCTGGGGACTCCTACTGTGCCTATGTGCCGTCTTCATTTATGACTTAGAGGAAGGGACCAAGTCAGCTCCCAACAGGTTTGCAGATCCAGCTGAGTAGTGTGGTTGACACTCCTGGAGGATGGAATGCCATCCAGAAGGATCTGGACAAGCTTGACAAGTGGGCCTGTGGGAATTGGGCCCGTGGGAATTTCTCGTGGTTGGTTTAACAAGAGCAAGTGCAAGGTGCTGCACCTGGGTTGGGGCACCCCTGGTGTCAGCACAGGCTGGGGATGAACAGATGGAGAGCAGCCCTGCCCAGAACTGGGGCGCTGGTGGATCACAGGCTGGACATGACCCAGCCATGGGCACTCCCAGCCCAGAGAGCCAAACGTGTCCTGGGCTGCATCCAGAGCAGCGTGGGCAGCAGGGAGGGAGGGGATTCTGCCCCTCTGCTCTGCTCTGGTGAGAGCCCACCTGGAACCCTGCATCCAGCTCTGGGCTGCCAGCACAGGAAGGACACGGAACTGTTGGACTGAGTCCAGAGGAGGTCTGCAAAGATGATTAGTAGCACCATTCCTATAAGGAAAGGCTGACAGAATTGGGATTATTCAGCCTGGAAAAGAGAAGACTTACAGGTAGCTGATTGTCCCTTCCAGTACCTAAAGGGAACCTACAAGAAAGATGGAAAGAAACTATTTACAAGGGCATGCAGTGACAGGACGAGGGGAATGTGTTCAAACTGAAAGAGGGCAGGTTTAGATTAGATATTAGAAAGAAATGTTTTATTGTGATGAGGCACTGGAATAGGTTGCCTTAGAGAAACTGTGGTTGTCTCATCCCCATCAGCATTCAAGGCCAGGTTCGATGGAGCTTTGACCAACCTGATCTCATGGAAGGCGTCCCTGCCCACAGGTAGGGGGCTCAGAGCTGGATGAAGTTTGAAATCCCTCTGATTATTGTATGACTCTGTGGTCAATCCCAAGGGGGTCTGATTTTCCATGGAGGCTTCTGCTGAGGGTACCTCATCAGTAGCCAAAATCTGTCTGTACTCAGTAACAGGTGTGAGAGCTGCAGTGCCATAAGCACCATGCACGTGTGTTCAGAGCAAGCAGGAAACATCCCCAAACTGCAGCCATTATCTTTAAGCCTTGTGTAGTTGGTGTTCCGTGGAATTTTAGTCTGACACATCATTAGTGGATTTTGGGACTGACAATCTGAGAGTGGTTGCAGCTGGGGAGGGAAAAATCCATCTACCTCTTAGGACCTCAGAGTGGAAGGTGGCTGGCAAAGGAGAAGAAATTCAGCAAAACTATGTTGACCCTGACAGCTGAGGGATGAGGAGAGCCTATTTAAAGAGAAGCATTCCTTTCTCAGTTGCTGCAAGCAATGGGGCTGTTGCAGGGTTAAGATGTTTTGTGTAGTCAGGTTAGTTGAGGTGAATGTAGATCTGAACAGTTTTTTGTGATTTTCTGCATCAGTGTGTAGCTTGATGTAAACAATAACAGTTAAATAATTCTATAATCCTGCTGATTGACATGGTGTTCCATGCCATTCTAATGTCTTGTATTTAAAATAGAATGTAGCTAAGAAGGTTATTCAAGTCACGAGGTAATGTAATATGTACAGATGTGAGTTAAACAGAATCTGGAAATTTATATTGTTGCAATCCCACATCCAGTATAGATTTGGGGGTGACCAGAATGTGGTTGTTTGGTCTTTTTTCAACACACACCATCCATGTTTATAAGTGTGTTAAGAAATGATGACTATTCTTGCTTATGTTGAAGCCTGCTTGTGAGATCCTTATGGTTTCATTTCTCCTGAAGGCTGTGAATGCAGTTTTGTTTTACCATGGAATTTAAAGTGTTAAAATTGACAGATATTAAGGAACATGTCCTCCTGCTATGTAAGAAGGAAAAGTGAAAATCAAAGTATTTCTAAAATATTTCTGTGTGGCTTCTATCTGCTGTTTGTTTGTTTGTTTGTTTTTTGTCTCCTTTTTTTTGGTGTGTGTGTAAGGACACAAGTTGAGCAGCCTGGAGGAGAGTTTTCAGGCAGGAATGGATTTAAACATTCTGGGCACTGAACAAATTGGTGTTCTGTAATTAAGCTCTTGTCCTTTGACTTAGCTTGTTGCATGAAGTGTCTGAGACATCTTGACCCTCTCTAACAGGAAATGCTGCTTTGGGAACTGGCAGATTTGTGTTTCAGGAGAAACAGGGAAAGAGACCACCCCAGAGATAATGGGGTGATACTAGAGAGGTGCCCTGGGGCAGTCACTGAGCTGTGATACATCTGAGTGGGGAAATTTTCCAATTAGAAAGGCAAATTCTGGTTCAGAAGTAATGATAAAACTTTGGACCTGGGATAAAATAGACCCTGTGAGACAGACCTGTATTTGTGGCATGGCAAGCTCAGGCTGTGTTCTTGGGTAGTGGTAGTATCAGTATTTTAGCACTTGCTGTGCAAGTGCTCTGTGGAAGAGTCAGAGTTGATGGTAAGGTACACGGTAGCGTAGTGCTCATCCTTAGAGCACAGGGGTGGTACAGGCTCCTGCACTCAGTTCTTTACCTGCCTTCTGCCAGCTGGCTCCACAGTGCTTTGGAAAGATTCACTTCAGTGGTACCTGCTGAAGGCTGCATCATGTATGAGTTTGGGATTTCTTAAAAAGTGTTTTTCTTTCTACTAACCGCTTAAAGCTTACCTCAAAGGGATTTTGAGAAGCTCAGTCACTGCAAGTGCATGCTCCTCGTCTGAAATGGGAAAAAGCATTTTGGGTTTTGTGATTAAAAAAAAAAATTAGGAAAAGTAGATGACTACAGAACTGGTCCGGAATTTACTATAATGACACTTTTCTTACTTTATAGGCATAGACCAGGGTCTATTGTTTGTCATCAACAAGCACTATCTTCTTTTTCAAAGGAAGAGCCAAGCAAAATACTCCCCTACCCCCTTCATTTCAAAGAACTAAATGAACCTGCATTGAGTAACTGAACAGAGTGATGAATGTCATGTAATTGCAGCTTCTGGCTGAAGTGTTTTGTAAGCTTTCTGTGCATCATGTGTACAGAAGAGATGAGGCATGCATTCTTCTTACGTAAAAGTGTGTGTGTGTGTGTATATATTTATATGTCTGTGTGTATGTGTGGGAATCGCTGCAATACAGGACAGGGCCTCTAGAGCTCTCTGTTGCTGCATTTTTCTCTGACAGGGTTTTGAACTGCTTTTAGAGAAGGGCAGTACAAATGATACACATGTGTTGGTGTTTTGTTGTTGCTGTGGTGGTTTGTGTTGCTTTTTTTTTTCCCTGATTTGTTTTGGGTTGTTGTTGGTTTTTTTTTGTACCACAAATGGTTTGTACTGTTCATGCCCAGAAGCACAGGGAGTGATGAAGAGAGACTTTGAAAACTTGTCTCTGTAGTGCAGCAGAATAGATATGAACACTAACTTTTATAAGTTAAAATTATGAAAAATCCTACAAAAAAAGAAGAACTAAATAAAATCTACTGAAAAATGGAAACTATTAGAAGTTCAGAAATAAATTTAGTAAAAAACTCATAGAAAGAAAAAATAAAGAAACTGGGGTAATGAAATAGCCTTTTGAGGTAAAAAAACCAAAAGAGAAGTGCTAACATACAAGTGAAGAATGTGTATCAACAGAGTTATTCTGACAACAATTCCCTTTTTCCCCCAAAAAATATAGTAAACATAACTAGGAAGCAAAATAATTCAGTCATCTCAGACAAAATGGCTTTCACTTTGGTGAAGATTTTTTATTTTTTTTAAGTATCCATGCTATGTCCCTGATATCTTCCCCTCCAAGTTGTGTCTTCCTCCTTGATTTTTCCCCTGCTTTTGCTATATCTGTGAAGTTAGTTTTGGCCTCATTTGGTCCTTTGCACTGCACCTGGTGTAATCCTAGTGCATTTTCTTGTAGTCACTAAATTTCCCAAATTTCTTTTTTTTTTCCTTCAATTTTATTTCCCTTGGTGTTATCTCCATTCCAGAGTGTTCCTAAGTACTTCTTATTTGTTTTGGCCTCCAAGGGGGCTCAATTTGGGCAAGCTTTGGTGCATGTCCCTGCACTTGATGGTATGCCATGCTTTTTCATGGCTTTCCCTTCACCAAAGATTTTTCTTTTATATCTTTTTTTTTTAAACATGCATGTATTGTCCCTGATATCTTCCCCTCCAAGTTGTGTCTTCCTCCTTGATTTTTTCCCCCGCTTTGCAACATCTGTGAAGTTAGTGTTGGCCTCTTTTGGTCCTTTGCACTGCACCTCATTTCCTCCCAGACCACTTTCTTGTAGTCACTAAATCTCTGGATTTTCTGGTTTGTTTTTGGTTTTTTTCAATTGCATTTCATTTGATCATATCTCCTTTCCAGAGTCTTTCTTTTCTGTTTCAAAAGATCCCGTTTCCCTTCCCGAAGGGAAATGAAATATCCTTTCAGGAAGGGAAAAGGAATCTTGTGATTTCAATGGGGATCACTTGGACAAGCTTTGGTCCATGTCCCTGCACTTGATGGCACGGCATGCCTTTTGCTGGCTTTCACTTGGTTATAAACCTTTTCTTTTTTTTTTAAATTTTTTTCAAATATCCATGCCATGTCTCTGATATCCTCCCCTCCCAGTTGTGTCTTCCTCCTTGACTTCTTCCCCTGCTTTTGCAACAGTTGTGAGGTTACTGTTGGCGCGTGTTGGTCTTTTCACTGCACCTCATTTCCTCTCAGACCATGTTTTTGTAGTCACTAAATCTCCCGATTTTCCGTTTTTTAAAAAATTTTTTCAATTGCATTTCATTTGTTTCTTTCTCCTTTCCAGCGTGTTTGTAAGCCTTTCTTTTCTGTTGCAGAAGATTTGGTTTCCCTTCCCTGAAAGGAAATGAAATTTCCTTTTTGGGAAAGGGAAACCAAATCTCACGTGATTTCAATGGGGATCAATTGGGCAAGCTTTGGTGCATGTGCCTGCAGTGCACAACCCGCACAAATATAGTAAACACGGAATTGGAAAGTATGTAGAGCAAAGATATATTAAAATATATATGTTGCAGACAACATTCGAAATTTCTATTGTAATTGTTCACTTCTCTGATGAATAGTGCTTGAAATGCTACAATCTAAGAGACAAGATTTGGTATCCAGTTCCAGGGGACATATTTTCAGTCCACTCAAGCAGTAGCTAGTGTTCACAAAACCTGATTAAAGAAGAAATTTTTTTTCCATATAATAAATATTCCTGACCATTAATGTGTAGATCTCATTGCAATTTTGGTTGTGAACATATTGAGAACATTTTTTCCCTACGTGTCTCTTTGAGAAGCTTTGGCCTTCCTCATGCTGTCTAATCACAATGGGAGTCAGAAGTCTTGATTTAGCTGCAGCCCCTTTTACGTGGCACAACAATCAAGCATTGGCTGGGAGGGCCCCACTCAAATGTAGAAAGTGTTCTTCACTTCATCTTGCCTTGCCAATAAAGTATTGGCCTAATGGGAAAACTGCAGAACTCCTTTTTTTACTGTTGGCAAAGAGGTGATGGATTGAGTGGTGAGAGGCAAGTGCATGATAGAATTTTATTTTGTTTATACATTTTAGTTGAAAATGGCTGAAATACGCTAAAAGAGCTGCCAGCAGGGTTTGTGTATTTCTGTAGGGTTTACCAAGTGGGCAGCTGGAACCCATTCCTTGTGTCATTTGGGGGTGCCTGGCTGCTTTCTGGCCATCAGGTGGCAGCTCAAGCTGGCCTGCTGTACCTGGCTGCTGGCATCCCAGACTGGGCGAGAGAGGCTGTGGCACTGGGCTGCAGATATGTCTTTAACAGCCTGTGGGCAGAGGACCCTGTGTGGGGTGAGTCTGTGTTTTGAACCTTGCAATCAGCGTGCAGCGTCTGTCAGGTTTGAAACACAAATACGTATTGTCTTGGCAAGGCTGTTTGCTAGGCTAGCAGAAAGTCTCAATGGTCTCCCTTAAAAGCACTATGCTTCCTCAATTTTTGTTTATATCTAAGCTCTGAGGGAAAACGTGAAGAGGCTTCTAACACCTTTTTCCACCCTACAAAAGGAAGCATTAATCTTTTTCAGGTCTCATAATTGCAACTATGTAAGAACGGTACCTTTTCTCCTCCAACAGTCATATTTTCATATCCTGTGTTGCATATCCTTTCTGTCTGGGTTGGGGAAAAAAATCTAAAAAAAAGATTTTTAGTGTTTTTTATTCCAGTTCCCACTCCAAAATGTTTGTACTTGAAAGCCTCTGTTTGGAATCTTAGATGGGCTTCTGGTTCTGCAAATAAGCAGAAAAGATAAAGGGGGAAAATCTGGGAGCTTATCAGGTCCTTGTCTAGAACTGACTGTCACTTAAAAATCCAATTAAATCCCTTTAAAGACATATTACTTTCCCTGAACATAATTTCAGTGATTGTAGCTGCCAAGTTTTGTATAGACAGAAGATATTCCTTGTTAGTGAGAACAGTGTATTTTCCTTAGGACTCGGCCCAGGAATAAGTGGGTGTCCTTTGTCCTACACATAGGGCATCAGCATAGAGGGGGAAATTTTCCATCTAGCTTTTGGGAACAGCAGCTGTTAATCTTTCTGGAGCTTTGAACTGTATGCTAAGTGAGGAACAGTGTGATGCCATGGCAACCCTGACTGGACAGCCCATTTTTGTTTTGCTGTGCCACTCTTGCTAGGGATGAACAAAAAGAAGATTGATCTCCTCCTAGGTCTGGAGTCATCCAATCTAGCTTCAGGCAGGCAGCTGAGTTAACTTCTGGCCCTTTAGCTGCAGAAGTGGTGCAGAACCTTCCAAGGGGTAATTCAATCCTGCAGACCTCACCCAGAGATGCCTCCCTTTCCCTGTCTGACTGAGCAGAAAACTAGGCTTTGTTCTCTAGCTCAGGTGAGTCAGCAGCACACCTAAAGAGCTAGCTGGGGCCCCACAGTGGTCACAGGTGACTGGGAAGGGTGTGAGGATTGCTGATCTCATGGGCATTCCCACCGGGTGGGTGCTGGACTGTTGGGCTTGCTCGGCAGCTCTCAGGTGGCCCCGTGGCCATGTCCAGCTGGCTGAACGTGTCTCTTCTTTTTGGTGTGGCCTTGCCATGCCTCCTTGCCAGCAGAAGTGAAGACTGGTTCAGTCTGTTGTAAAGCAGGTCACGTCCAGTGCTGCAGATGGAGGAATGGACTGAAGCATGAGGGGATGCCTAGCTCTCAGTAACATCACTACTTGTAAGGTCACAGTTTCTGTGTGGCACTGAAGGTGAACCACAGAAAAACTGACAGTCTGGAGACAGTGTATACAGAAATGTGTGAGACAAATCTCCAGAGTACAGTCTGTTAGTACTGTCACCAGAGTTTCTGCTCTCTTGTCCATCTGATTTTCAGTTACATGTTTGAAGAAATTCTAGGCTTTGGCTCAAATATTTCATTTCTCAGACCAAGAATATAATATTTAAGATCCAGTTAAAGGTTCAGATGGATCCGTGGTTGCACTTGTGTTTCGGACCTCAATTATCCTCTGTTAAAGGAGAGGTTTTTATATAAGACTTTTTCAGCTGTGTTATTAAATACTACTATTTTAAAGTCTTGTTCAGTAAGCATATATTTTAATAAAACATCATTGTGAGTATGGAACAAATGCTATCTTTTAGGGAAGTACATGACTATTCAGCTGGACCCAACTGAGGGTGCTACTTTTTGCAATGAATACCTTGATCATTCTCAATCAGCCTGTAGTTAAACTGTGGCTATTGCGTCCCTGTGATTTTTTTTTCCTAAAGTTGCTAATTATGTGCCCATCAGAATAATGGAAAGAGTAATTATCCTTATAGTGCTTAGTGACATTGAAACCTCTATTATACTGTGATTGGAGCTGCATAATTAGAGATAATTGCTGCAACTGTATTGTCTGTTCAAATATAGCTCTACAATAATTACCTTATTTTAATTAAATATGTTTGGGATTTAAGTGGATCTCTCTTCATTTACTCTATTAAACGGAAACTTCATTTAGGTGTAAAAATGCTTTATGTTGCAAACTAACCACTGATTTTACACATCACCTATTGATCTCACCTAATGTGATTTTACTTGTTCTGTTTGAAAATCACTCAAATCTAGTTAATTAAATATTTTTAAAAAAGCATCTTTGTGTCCCAAGGCTGGAGTTCAGAGTGAAAGTCCCAAAAATCTCTCACTTCAGAGCTGTAAAATACTGTCTTAAATCTTCAACTTTCTGGAAAAAAAAGTATGTTTTCTGTGTGTAATCAAAAAGTTTTGTGAACCTCAGCACTTTAGCTTTTAAAAAATTATTATTGTATGTCTTTCTTTAATCAGACTCTAAGAAGCCAGATGCTGTTTCAGGAAGTAAAATTGGCCCAGATTTAGCATCCATTGAAGATGTGCTCTATGATCTCAGACTGCTGCTGATCTGACTGCTAAGGAGGGTTTGTGGGCTGATGGCCTTTCTTCATCCCCTCATGTGGGCTTATGGAGGCTCCTTTTATCAGCTTTCTCTTGCTTGATCTGAGAAGGATTTGGGCTGCTCACTTCAGAGAGAACATCTGAGGCTGATAGTCCCTGTCCCCGCCTTGGCATAGAAATGTCACTCACAAACAAAATTTACTGTGTACTGCATGCAGGTATGGCAAGTGGAAAAGTGACTCTAAATAGAGCTAATGAGATATGTGAAGGACTTGGGTATCCTGAGAGACCTTTCCTTTAAGATGTGACACTTTGCACTGAATTTAAGTTAGCCTTAACTAGATGCAGCTTCTTTTAGAGCTTCAGTGATACCTTCTGCAGAACAGACCTTGCTCAGGTCACAGCTGAGCAGTGAAGGTCAGTGGAAACAGTATTTGTTGGTACTAAGATTGCTTAAAGAACAAGTGGCCTTTATTATTCTTTCTGGCATGTTTGGATCACTGTTGATTGGAGCTGGTCAGTGTTTATTAGGTGGTCAGGCAAACCCAGCATAGTTCCTTGCTATGAGTGACAGCAGAGCTAATGATACTTTGGGAGTTTCGAGTTTTTCTCCTCTGTTTTAGCATTTGCAAGAACAACTCAGGATTCATGTAAAATGCAGGAGATGTAACTTTTAGCATAAAGAGAGCAGGAAGTTGCAGGGGAACAAAATCAAGATAGTAAACCCTTTGTATAAGTACTGATATTTTAGACTTTTTCTAATTTACTTTGGCTTCAGTGACAGCTTGAATGCACTGCACTGCCAGTGGACTGTTCAATCTCATTCTGCAGTACATTAAAGCAATGTTATTATACATAATCAGGCTCAATATTTAGGTTGTGAGTGGTCTTACACTGAACAACAGAAGATCTTCAGTTTTGAATGATCATGTAGTCAAAGAGAAGAAAATTGAATGCTGTCATGATCCAGAGCATGTACTTTTATGAATAAATTTATAAAGCTTTATATTTTGGATATTGATGCCACATATAGATAACACTCATTAGATTCTAGTAGCACACCTAGTGGCCCAAATATGTAATTAATGTGTTTACCACACATTTCAGTATGTGAGCTATTAAAATTATAAAGAAGCAATCTAAGAATTGAAGATTTTATTTCAAAATTTTGCATGTGAAAAGAATCATAATGCATACAAGAAAATACTTGGAAAATAGTGATATTACATAAATTTATATTTCCATTCAGGCTTAATTTGCCAGTACAGATGGAAGGAGTATTTAAAAGTGAGATGAGTGCAACAATTATATTTTATTCTTAAGGATCTTTGGCTGTAATTGGGGAAGATGAATGTCATCATAATTATGTTTCATTCCTGGGTTTGTTGGGTTTTGTAAGATAATTGCGTTCAACAGAATACTATTTTTATGCGAGCTTCCTCATTATTATTGCAATCTGAAAAGATATAGGGGTGCTTAGCCTTATGTGCATAATCACATAAATGATTAGCCTAAACTTTAATAAAGGCAATTGTCTGGGTTTTTGTTGTAGTTTTTTTTTTTTTTGTGGTGTGTGTATGTATGTTTTGGTAAGGATTTTCTTTTAATATTCCCATTCTTGCAAAGATTTAATCTTTTCCTTTCACCTTCAGCCCTGAATCATGTGGGATGACCTGGTCTTCTTTGATTCAAAAGGATTACCACAGAGAAGGGCAGAATGATATGCATTTCAGAAAAAAGTGAAACCGGAAATCTTGATCCCTGTAGTTCATTGTTATTTGTTCTACCACACAGACCATTTCTCTGATGCCATTTCTGCCATGAATAGAATTTTTTGGGGGTTGAAGGTGAGACAAGATTGGCTCACAGGATGGTTTTCCGTCAGATACCATCCACTGATGAATGACCTCATAATAACATGTTCTTAGAATTCACTATTGTCTTCAGACAGTCATGAATAGTTTGGAGGAAAGTCCACTTTATAATTTCTGAGAGCAAGAAAACCTGGATTTACTTCAAGATGGCCCTATAAGAAATTGCTCAGTCCTGGGTAATGTCCAGTGTGGAATTTTCATGGATTTTCCTTCTCCAGGTGGGGGCTCCATCCTGTAAGTAATAAAATCAGTGGACTACATGCTGATATCTAGAAAGAATGTCTGTGATGTTTTGTGACAAATTACTGGCTTGAGTTAGTGGGTTGTACCTTCCCAGTGGCAAATTACTGGTTAGTAACCAAGAAAGGGCAATAATGACAGTTTTCCTTGAGGTAGTGTTCTATTGAAAGTTGCATTTCCCTAAAGGAGGTTGTTATAGCTGGAATTTGTTTGTTGTTTGAAAAAATATAATTTGGTTATTGTGTTTGGTTGTTTTGCTTTGGGTTTTTGCATCCAAATTTCTGGATTGTAATAGGCCATGCCCTCGGCTATCATTCTGCTTTATTTAACAATGCTTTCAATGTCATTTTGAATGTTAACATATCTGTTACAACAGAAAAGGTGACTAGAATTATCAAATTTCTTTCAAGATGCAGTACTCTCAGGGCTCTTCTCCAACTGGTGCTATTTTGGATAAGACTTGTATAATCTTCCAAATACTTTACTACTGCATTACTGTAGTGACCAGATTTTCTATAATCTTAAATGAAGTCAGAGGAGTATAAATGGTCATAAGAGTACATAGAATCGTACTTTTGAACGATGGCTCTTCCTGTAATGAAAAGAGAAATGTGGCCAGCAGAAAAAAACAGTGAAATGTTGGAATCCAATGACCGAATTTTAAGATGAGAAGTTCATAGAATTGCCCTGATCTGTCATCTTTATACCTTCCTCACAGTTACTGGGGGCTGCTGTTATGACATTCCCAACCCTTCCCTTCTCTGGGCTGATTTAACCCAGATTCCTCAGCTTCTGTTCATAGGTCAGATATTTTTCCTGACCCTCCAAGTGACCTTCTGCTGAATTTTCCCCAGTTTCTATGTGTCTCTTTGTGCTGGGTACTCCAAAATTGAACGAAGCATCCAAATGCTGGATTTCATATATGTTGTTCCTGACTCAATAAATCAGAGATTCATCTGAGCTAAATTTTGATGGAATAGGCTGAGGTATGTGTTTAATGAGATTGCTGTGCAAAGCTGCATATTTTCCATTCATTTGTGGGGAGGATGCAAGGTTTTTCCTTACCAAGGGTATGAGAATGAGAGCTTCCCAGGTACCTACATCAAAAACAAGCAAAGAAAGAAGACCCTGAGGTTCTACACTTCAGCACTGGGACAGTCTTTTGCTTTCCTTTTCATAACAATGTGAGGAAAACAATAATGAGAAATGGAAACACATTAATTGGACTGAGAGGAGAGTAATCACAGTGTTTTGTGATTTCCACCCCTGCAGGTGTAGTACTCACTCTTGACACCACTGCTGCATTTTCTGTTGGGTGAAACTCTTGTTTGTAAGGAGAGCTAGAAGGGACCCTAAGCATTGATTTAAAATCCTCAAAACAAGACTGGGCTGTTGGACAGACTCTAGTCTGGCTCCTTAAGCTTTGCCTGGCATTTTATTTAAAATTAAATATTGCATTGAGAAACAAAAAATATTCCTTTACATGTAGTTGAAAAAATACATCCATTTGATATAAAAATGTTACACAAATTTTATTTTTTTCCTCTTTATTTTAACTTAGCTTCTCTAGTTAGAGAAACCTAGTATGTTGAAACTTAGCATTTGTTAGTAGTAGGTTTATTTAGAGATAGACTGTTTTTAACCTTTTCCCATTTCCCCTTTAATTAGCATGATCTGCAGGTTTCAGCCACCCAACTGTGCAGATTATAGTATCTAGTAACTTCTCAGGCAGCTCTGCTGCGTTGTCTTTGGCTGCCCTTAGGATCTAACATATGGTTTGTTAGGATTAGTCAGGTATTTATCTAAGAAACTTTTCAATGGTTTTCAGAAAGAGAAACTTGGGGAAAAAGTGAAAACAATTGCCTGCAGACCAGGCATATCTGTAAATGCAATATTGTGCTGTACGAGATGGTGAGAAAACTTCTGGAAATACTGTGACCTTGGTCATGGTGGTGTGAGTACATACATTCCTCTGACTCACTCATCCTGAAAAGCCATAATTTTTTTAATGAACTGAATCTGTCCCATGCTTGCAA
This sequence comes from Emberiza elegans, assembly GCA_024865655.1. NCBI lineage: Eukaryota > Metazoa > Chordata > Aves > Passeriformes > Fringillidae > Emberiza > Emberiza elegans. The sequence goes on along the minus strand of JALJVW010002597.1, from coordinate 15,927,722 downwards.
TTAGTGTTTATTCACTTCAAATAGTGTTTGCCCCCTTCAAAATCACACAATGTGGTATTATTCTATTAGCAGTAAAGTATGTGGCTCCAGGCTGTTGAGTTGAAGCAGGTAATATGGTGAACATTTATTTTTGATGCTATACTCTTGGTTTTCTAATGACAGGAACCAAGAAAGCAGCCAGGAGACAGATTTTAGAGAATAAAAATCTATGGAGGAACAAGACTGTGATGTTAAGTTGGTACTATATGACAAGCAGTATCCAAAGCTCTAGCTACTGCAAACCAGTCTGTGGGATTTAAGGTGGAGTTTGAGGCTTTCCAAGATCCACTACATAGATCTTGTTTCTCTCATCACCAGCTTATTCCTCCTTCCAGTTCATTTCTGTACTGCTTCTGAGCAACTTTATGCTCCATGTTTCAACTGAAAATGGTATTAGAGAAACTCAGCTTTCCATTTCTGTCTGTTTCCAGAAATTAAGATTTGGGTAGAAGAAGCAGAAAGTGTTCTCTAAACTGGCTCTGTGCTTTGGATCCAGTGAAATGCACTTTGGGACAGTGCAAATAGCTGCTTTTCACATTGCTTTTTCTTATTTACTGCTGTTTGTTGTTCTTGCCCTACAATGGTTTCACTCTACTTTTGACTGCAGATAACAGGAGAATGGAGTGGTTTCATGAGGGTCTTCTATGATGTCTCCCAAGACATTACAAAGACGTGGATGCTACAAAATTGTCTAATTTCATGCCCCAGAGGATTTGAGAATTGAGCAATAAACATATAATTAAAATAGTTAAATGTGGCAGGATTTTTTTAGAGTTTTTTATTATGTTGAAGAGAGACAATAAATTCCAGTGTTTCCACTTTCCACCCAGCATCTCAAAAATCTTCAGTAAAAAATGCTGAAAATATTTTTCAAAATATAGGACTATGAGGAAGAAAAGGAGTAAGAGGAAAATGTGGAAATCCAAATGTCCTATTTAGTTTCTTCAGACTTTCTTTTTCTTTGGTTTTCATTGTCTACTTAGATAATGTTTGTGGAATACAGAGTATTTTGTGGTGCTAATACCAGCAACCTCAGGATTAATTTCACATCAACATTATATAAACTGAAAATGAGGGAAAGTGAAGAGGATCTGTGGAAACAACAAAAGCAAACTTGGCTTCAAGTATTGGTAACATTGATGGAAGAAAAGCCCATTATTCTCAAACAAGTACAGTAGGAAAATGCAGAATTTCTTATGACAGAGATGCCAGGCAGTATTCCTAAAGTGCAACCCCAAATCTCAGATAATGAGATTTGGTCATTAAGCAACTAATTTTGAAAACTATGCCATTAGAAAACTATTAAAATTCTTGGAACTAAGAGCACCAGGACAGGTTCAGAGGAAATGAAAATCCCACAGTGGAGTGTAAGCAGAGCAGTATGTAGAATGGTTGAAACATAAAGGGAGATCTCTGGCTAGAATTTTTTTGTCTGTGATGATTTCTGAAATGTAAAATACTGTTCCTCAGTTTCAATTTTAAATTAATTTAGTTTAGTTTTTTAATAGTTGAAGTACAGTTGTCTATCAGTTGAAATTTTCTTGAACATCCTGATTTTATGGGTTCCCTGATGGGCTGTGCCTTCTTTCATGATACTTCTGACGTGGGTTTCAATTGTGGGTTTCACACGCCTGTGTACACACTGTGGATGGAGTTGACTACTCCAATACTATGGAGAGAAGGATTTCCTATCCCAGGCAGAGGAGTGGGGTAAAAAGGGACACAGCTTTGCAGTGAGCACATTGAAAAGAACTGTCACTGATCTGCACCCATCCCTAGGGTATAGAACCAAAATTCATCAGGTTAATTTTTGAAACATAAAGAAATTCGGTTGCAGAATAAAATTTTGGCAATTTCATGCTTCTGTTCTTTGGATTTTTCTTACTGATGTGAAACAGAGTGCTGCTTTGAAATGTTGTCACTACACCCAGCTCCTTAAAGAACAAAACCCATGTAAATAAATGTAGAAATATGGCTGATCAGCAGCATAAAAATCTGTCATGAACTGTTTGCTGAGCTGAAAGTAAGACGCAGTGTATTTGTGAATCTCTGGTATTCACAGATCATGAGTACCCAGGCAAGTGCAAAATTGTCTAACATACACAGAGCCTATCTATTGCAGCTTCTTGTATGAGATTTTCTGGAGCAAGAAATAAAATTTGATTTTAATGAAATAATTACAGTGAATTAGAACATAGTGTTGTGAAGTGAAGCCATCTAGTCAACAGTCAGGAACAACAGCATATGATTGAAATTATGTGTCCCAGGACTTCATGTGTCACATGAACTATCCTCCTAATTGGTTGCAAAAGTCTTCATAAAACTCTCCATTGAAGATACAGTTGTGTGAACTGTAATTGCAGTTTGTTGATATGGGATTTGCAAAAAGCAAATAGGTAAATGCCTGAATAAATTATTCTCAGTGATTATTTATTCTTGTCAAACACACTGCAAAAAAAAACCTTTGAGGGGGACTGTAGTGCAGAATTTTGCTTTCATCTAACATTGCTAAAATGGATTTCTTTGTTTCTAAATGGAAAAAAATTACACTTATTTATAACAGGTTTTCGTAGGTCTCTGAAATTACTGTTCTATGATAGTAATGCATTGCTGACAGCAAATTTACTAATGTGAACCTTTTAATCCAATGAGGGGGAAAATCTACACTTTTTTTCCCCTCAAGACAGGAAGAGTTTAAGCAGATATAATACTTGCATGCAGGTTGTTACATAGAAGTACACACAAATATGTTGTAAAGAAGGAAATAACTGCATTTTCTACCTCAGACTTACTCTGTGGCTATACTTTTATTCCTCTGGGGTGGATTTTTTTTTCTATTTAAAATGTTGAAAGGGTTTATATCTTTTGGTGCTCATCTAGGAACTAATAAGCTGAAAGGTGTTATAAAAAGTGTTAATACATTAGTAGAATTACTCTGATCTCAAAAGCTGTAATATAGAGGAGAGCAGGCTTATTGATTTTCAATTTCTATTCCACATATGCTCATCAAGGTAGTTATTCTATTGTTTAAAAACAGGGGCAAAGATGCTATTCTGAACATGTTATACATCTTTTGCTGTTTCTTGCTGTTTGTGTGCCAGAAAGCCAATATCTTTGATGATGGACCTTGCAGATTTCACATTTTCATCTTCCCAGGGTAGTTTACTATTTTTTGAAAACACAGATATAATGTTTTCTGGCAGCTAGCAAAGGCTGATGAGTTGGATCAAAACAACAAAGAATTTAGGACAGATTCTGACTTCCAAATTTCAGGGCTTTCAGGTTTATTTCTAAAACTAAAACCATAAAAAAGTCTGGATAGACAATTTAGTTTGGTGTAGAGTTGTAACATGAAACTTTTTTTACTTTGTTAATTACAGCAAGTTTTTATAGGGTTTCCAGTCTTAATTATCAATTGTTGCTGGCATTGTCAGATAACAAATTGTATAATGCACTGTGTTGTAAGTGGTGGTATTAGAAATCTCTGTTATGCAAAGTTCATTTGGGAAGATGTCATTGGTCTGGTTCTAGGCTGGATGAAGTTTAGGTTGTTATATGGCAGGAAAATGTACATGGATTGTTCATTTTGAACAAATTTAAGTTGTTTTGGGTTGTTTCCAGAAGGGGCATCTAGGTATGCTCAGTTCTGTTCTGATGGGAGCTGCTGGCTCCAGCAGCAGGGTTATGGTTTCAAAGGCTTGAGTAGGTTTGGGCTCAGACAGGTTGCTGTGAAGCTGCTGCAGACTCAGATACACCACAGGCTGTGGTCTCAGGGGCTGGGGCTGCTGCTGGTGACAGGTATGGCAGCAGCATGGGGGAGGCAGCACTAGAGTGGGTTGGTACCATGATTATCGCTGAAGCCTCAGTGGGTTGGTTGCTGCTGTGCTCTGTGGGGGCTGATCAGCTGGGTTTGTGGTCACTGTGTAGCTGCTGCACACATTTAGTTCTGTGTGCAGGGAAAAAAAAAGAAGGAAGTGAACTTGTTTCTCAAATAAGGCAAACTAGATATAAGCTTTCCTTCTTCAGAGTATGGCAAGGATACTTATATGTGATAAAAATTTCAGGCTGAGCTCCGAGCTCCTAATTGGACCTTCAGCCAATAAACCCGCTTAATTAACTAGATCTTCATCAAGCAAGGAGTTCAGCATGATGCAATCATTCTTCTAGTGCATTTGTCTAGAAATAGTCCCCTGGAGGTGATACTAGTGTCTCCAAGTATTTGGGACAGACTCACCTTGTTGGTTTTTTTTCTCCTTTGTTTTAGGTTGAGACATATCCAGTGCTTTCCCATTTCCAGTGTCCTGTTACAGACAAGCTAGTGTAAGAAGAGAACAGCTTCTGTGTTGTGAAATTCCATTCTTAACAATGGCCATGCACATACTTTATATTAGAGGATTTATAGCATTTTTATATTTCACGACTAAATATTTCACTTTTCTTAATGTAAGACTCACGAAGAGAGAATGATAGAGGAAATCTGTCTAGCATCACTTATTTTTGTGTGCCCGAGTTTATGATACTGTGTATGGACTCCTAGCAGGCTGATCCGTGACTGAGGATTATATTTTGATTCAAGTTTTTATGAACCAAGCTGCTTGCCTGCTTAAACCTTAGTGTGCTAACAAAATATACTCATAACAACATTTAATTTTATGAACATCTGGAATTTTTTTAGTTGGGTTTTATTCTGTTGTGATGCATCTTTTTGCTAAAACTTCTCTGTTTAGGATAGTGGAACTGTAAAAGTGCTGATACAAACTGGTATTTGGGACTTAATCTTTTTTTATATATCCTTTTAGACCTTGAGTAAAAAAATCTGCAGGCTCATGAAGTAAAATCAGACCGAGAAACTACCAGGACACCAGAAATGGAAAAACTCACATGAGAAGGCCTTGAAAGTTACAGATCACATTGCATTTAGACTTGGATGCTTATCTGAGGTTAAAGAAGTCAATCCTGCTCTTGATTCTGAAATGTTGGATGAATTCTGAGTACCCTGTCTTCCTGCTGGCTGTTTGCTGTGTCTGTTTAGAGTATAAACTTTGGGGGACAAGGGCTATCAGGAATATGTAAGGCAGGTCAGTGACCATGGCAGATTGAGAATCTCTGCTGAAGACTCCAGGATCTGTAAGGCTGTGGATTTCTATTAGAATTTAATCAAAATCAATAGACTGTTGATGCTGATCACTAATGTTCTTCTTCTCCTTTCTTTAGACTGTGCCATGTGTAATTTTTCTCAGTTTTAGCAGTATCTAATTACATGTTTAGAACTTGTTAATTTGCAAAAAGTTTTTGAAGAAAGGAAGAAAATGCCAGTGTGACAGTGGTCTGGGACAGCTTTTCTGAGTCATTGGGAAAGTCTGCAAAAGAAGAACACAAAAGGATTGCAAAGAGAGGAAGAATAAAATCTTCTGTCCGCAGAAAACTCTTAGTTCGGTTCCGCTATAACAATGAATTGTGTAATAGGGAATGGCGCATTTGTGTTTCTGTCCCTTTTGGTAAGTATGTTCATGCAGGTCACTAGAGCATTGACAGCATAAGGTAGTGGTCTAAACTCTGCTATTGAAACAGGAAGTATTAGTGTGAAAATATTTCATCACTTCTTTGATCTAGAAAAATGCAAAGCAATGTGGGATATTATTAATAAAACTCATATTCCAACAGTTCCTAGTTCAATTATTCTGTTACATTTTATTTTGTGCACATTAATGGATGAGAGACAGAAGGAAGGGAGGACAAATATTTCAACAGATTATTAATATTTTGCATTTTTTGAGTTTTTACTGGAGTTTGTGAATGCATGCAGGAACTTTTTAAAATACCCAGATTTGGAGTTTAGTGACCATTATCACTGACTCACATAAAATTCTGTACGAGTCATGGAGAACCATATGGGTGTTTCTTCCTTGACTCCAAAGTAAATCCAGCTTATGGATACAAATGCTCCTTTGATGAGGCTCTGCTGACAGAAGTGGCAGTTCAGCAGAGTTGTGGGCTCGCTGTATTTGAAAGAGAAAGTCAGCAAAACCCAATGTGGTGTCAATGATCAGACAGATTTTTACTATGAGATCAAAGGAGTGAAAAAATACTTTGAAATCTTGCATAGACTGTGCAAATTAAAGGTGTGACTATGTGGATGATTAAATTATCTGAAGATGTATTTGGGCAAGTTCTAAACAAATGAAGCCTAGTTAGTTCTCCCTGGATTAAATGTCCTGAAGAGAAAGGTAATATAACTATATGCTTTAATATTTGAGAAGACGCATTTAGCAAGTCAGGAGAAAACTATTGTGCCAATAGTGTTGAGGTTGGAGGAGTTTTTAAAAAATACACATCTAATTTTTTGCCTTCTATATTCTTCTGCAAATCTTTGTTTTAAAACTCTAGCTTGTAAGTGGAGGAATGGAAAATCATTGAAAAGAGAAAAAAGTGAATTTAAAATGCCCAGGAGAGGGGTAAAGAGCCAGTACTTTGTAACATATCTTCCTGGTGTCATCACAAAGACAAATGAAACTCTTTCTGTCTTTTGAATGAAGTTTGTCAAGTAATTTGGTCAGCACGTGCACCACTGGGAACAGTAATAGTATGCACTAAAAGAGATTGTGTATTTTCAGTTTTAATAATGTTAACATGTTACTTGTAAACAGAATGAGGGAAGTCAGAGGACAAAATCTGTGTTAGAGAGCTACTGTGCCAGCAGGTGTGATTTGAGGGGAATGCAAATGGTAACAGCCTGCACTGCCAGCACTCTCCTAGAAATGCACTTTGCACAGTGCCAGCCAGGCAGTCTTTATGGAATTATTGAAACTTCTGCATTTCTCCTGCAGATAACACACTCTATTTCTTCTTGTCATTGTGAGGAAGGCAGATGCTGAAGCAGATATTATGTTGCAACCTTATTTTCTGTATTCTTCCAGTGTGCAGTGAAAGGTAAGTCTGCTTAACGTGACAGTTGCCACTTTCAATTCTTCTGTTTTGCTGTTTTACCCTGAACAGGATTGCATTATAACTCAGTCTCCATATAGCACAGGACAGCAGATCTGATCAGGAGCTTGATAGTGTACTCAGTTCTTGTTGGAAGGTGCACACTTGACAAGACAAAAACCTTATGAGAGTTTTTTGGTTTCCAAGTTCTCTGGATTGGAAGTTTTTCAGTTTTGAATTTAATCCAATTTTTTGTTAGAAGTATTTGTTAAATTGTAGTGAAAAGTCTTTAAAACATTTATCCATTTTTGTGGTTTTTTTCTGCACAGCTCTGTATGTGTGGGGTTTTATGATCTTCATCATGTATCTGGGCAGGAAGGCTTTGCCACATTGCTCCTCTAATATGCCATGCTCAAACACTAGAATCAAATTGACTAGGGACATAAAAACAGCTGAGGCAAGACAGAGTCACAATTCTCAAATCTCAGTGCAGCAAAGCTAAGCTAGTGTGAGAGTAGGCAGAGATAAACAAAACCTTAAATGTGGGAGGAATCCTGGTATAAGCAAGGAGCACCACTTTATGCTCCCGCTGTCATTTGCTATGACACCAACAGCTCCCTGTTATCTGAGAATTAGGCATTAGATCATTGTTTGCCCTATGAAGCTTGTGATAAATTAAATGCCCTCTAATCTGGTTAATTATTTATGCCCATGTATTTAACATTAAACATGCTTTCCTTGAACAATTTGCAAGTGTTTCTTTGGGGGAAGATTGGTAGGCTGAGTAAATCCTCTTTGATGTTTTCCTGAGGAAGGTGCTGTTGGCATCCCGAGTTTTCTAGCTTAATCTCCACATGACCTCAGGGCTCTTTCTGTGAGGTGGTAGCTATCTTTTGCTGAGTCTCTATGGTAATGCTGTACATATGTAGAAATCAGTACTGCATGCTCCAGCATCAAAGGAAAAAGCTGATATTTCTGTGGTGAGGTACTTACTAATATGATACACATCTCTGATAACAGGTACGTGTAATGACAGCACCTAGAGATAAGGAGTGGTAGGGCAATGGCACCACACTGATCTATTCCTACATAGAAAATAGAGAAAGCACAGGAAAACAACACATTATTCTCACTAAAAAGCCCACAACTTACATTTGTACTATCATTTAATTAAGTAGCTCTTATAAAGTAAACAAGGCAAAAATACAAGGCACAGGGTAAGGAAGATGTAAAAATACTAACTTCCAGGTAACATTAGTTATTAGTGCTGAGAGAACTCTGCTGTTTGGTAATTTCAGCAAGCTTGCAGTGCAGTCACTAAGCCTGAAAGAAGCACGTTGCCTTTGATTTGGAGAGGAAGTGCCATTTTGCGATTTCAGTCAAAGACACAAATACAGTTTTTAAATTTCTGACTGAGTTTTACCTTCTGTTAATGAGTGCAGGTGAAAAGAGTGGATGAAACTAAACCATTTCTTTTCCTAATCCTTTTGAGACTTGATTTCTGGATTTAGAAAATTATTAGAAAACTAATACTTTTTATTAGAAAAGTTTCTATAACTATGCCTACCCACATACATAGAAGAATGTTACGTGTGCCACTCTCATGATATTTCTTGATTTATTTCAGTAGAAGTGGTTGGCTTGTAAAGAAAAGTAATTCTGAAAATGTAATCATCAATTTTTTGGTATAACACATCCAGAGCAAGATTGTGTTTTAATAAAATATATTTCTAACTAATACAAATTTGGTTTTTATTACAACTAAATTTATTTTCCTGACATTTTAGAGTTTGCTCGAACATAGAAATATATTTCTCTCTTTAGAAATATTTTTTAATGATTATCCAAAATAAATCACATAGCAAGGTATCTCTTAGATTTCATGTGTGCAAAGACTTCTAGCTTTGAAAATTTGCAAATACAAGATTCCACTAATGCTCTTTCCATTAAATTTTGTTCATCATGCTACTTAAAAATAGCAATATTCAGAACAAATAAGCATTAAAACTATGTTTAACAAGTTTAAATAACTCATGTTTAAGAAATGTGACATAAATTTTAATTTGTTACATTAAAAGTTAAACTAGTTTAGTCAAAATTAGCACATATTTTTGTTCTCCTTAGATAACATAGTAAAAGAAATCGAGCTTAAATTGTCTTTAGTACATTCTCTACTTTCTCAAATAGTAAACCTCTCAGGACTTCAGTGTGTCATGAGTCACAGATTGCCATATAAAAGAGAAGCTGAAGTAGAGAAAGATATGTTTCCACTTTAAGTGAAGAAGAGCCATTTGATCTAGAAGCATTCATTGCATCATCTGTGATGTTGCTTTTGTGACTGGTGCTTATTACGAATTTCCATAATTTAACTGGATTAGCCATAAACATTTCCTCTTTTTTTGACTGACAACAGTAATTTCTAACCCTTAGGAAGAAGTGACCAGCACATTCTGATTTCTGGGGGGCAGCAATGTTTGATATTCCAAGAGGGTGCCAAGGAAGGGTTTCCTGTCCCCGTGGAGTCCTGCAGGGACTGCTGGTAGGCGTTCTGTAGTTTAGGACTGATAACTTGTCTCAGTGTCCTCTACTCTAAGAGTCACTGTCTTCAACTGCCTGTCTGCTGCTCCTGAAGGGCTCTTGATGTTCAGCAGGATCTCTGTGGGTGAGGAGCAGACTGTGTGAATTGCAGTGAGTGAATCTTGCCTTTTCTGCAGCCTCTGCAGATGACAGGGTGGCATTCACAGCCGGCTGCAGCCACCTCTGCCAGCCGCTGCTGAGCATGGTGGTGTTGAGCGGTCATCGGCCTTAGGAGTTTTAGCTGTCACTTAAAAGTCTCATTGCCTCTTGACATCTAGCACTTGGAGCCCCTTCTTCATTTGTTTGGAGATTGTAGAAACATTTAGAATTTTAAGGTACAGGTCTAGTCAAGATATAATAAGTTAGAGTGTGATGTAAAATCATGTTAGCTGAAGTGCAGTCAGTCCAGTGTGGACCCTCTCATTCAGAAGCAAAGTACCCACACAGGAATCTAATGAGCTTTAGCTAATGTGCTTTCACTTTGCAGCAGTCTTTAATTAGTTTTTTCATTCCCTGTGTCTCCTAATCAGCGCAGACTTCAGATCTTCTATATGCTTATGTACCTGGTGCATACTGTATGTTATCAGAAAGTTTAAGAAGAGTACAGTTATGCACAGCCCCTTCCAAGAGGAGAAAAATATTGCTGTCTCCTATTGAGTGTGGTTTACTTTAAAATACAATTAAGTTCCCTCAGTGGCCCTGTTATATGCTCTCTATATACAGCTCTGGAAGTTGATTTAACTTCTGCTATTAATCCCAGCAGCTGTTTATGGCATTGTGTAGCAAAGCCATAAGAAATAAAGATTATCCCTTAAATAAATGCAAAGATATGCAGGATTCTCATAACAGCCTAACTGCAGGTATACTATACTGCTGTGTAAGAGACCCTACACTTAGAATAAAGTTTAAACTCTCTTTTCTTTACCACTGTTTTGTGGAATTTCTTTTTCTCTGAATTGTCAGAAAAGTCAAGGTGACCAGACCTCTTCCTGATGGCTCAGAAATTTGGTCATAAAATTAGGATAAGCAAACTAACACCTGCTTAAAATTGTCTGTGTTGTAATGTTAATGTCCTTTATGCTGGGGGGTGATGCCAGTATTTGTGAGATAATAATAAACACTTCTGCAACCATAAATTTGTGACAATTTCTGTCCCATGGGTGAGAGGTCTGTGAAACTTCTTTAGAAACTTCACTTTGTCTCATGGGCAAACATCCAAGGAACAGCAGCACCTGAGCTCTGCACTAAACTGGTGTCTTCTTTCAGGACACTTTCCTCTATTCCTTTGCTTATTTCCAAGAAGCCCGGAGGAACATAATTATATTTGAGTCCTCTGTGTATCTGCAGATTCTGCTGAAATTTGGTAACAAAAAATAAATGAGGTTGGCAACACATGTTATTGTATCAGCGAGAGCTCTATCAGTATTGTTGATTCTGCAGGAAAATGCATGAAAGTTGCAAAGTGCCAGAGTATAGATAATTCACTGTACTTTACAAACTGGCCAAGTGATGAAGAACATACAGTAAAAAACAAAATGTTAAGGGCAGCACATATACAACGAAGAGAAAAGCAAGGAGCCATTGTGTAATGGGTGAGGGAATTCAGAGAAAAAATACACTAAGCATACAGTTTGCAGCCTGCTTGTATCAGACTATCTTTTAGAGATTTTTTTTCTATCCCTAAAATAAAGCAGAAGCGTTGTTTAAATTAAGCTAACACATTTAAACTTTTAGTTAACTTTTAACCAGTCCACTTCCATGGAAAAGGAAGAATGAATGAGGTCACAAATACGAGTGTCAAAGCAGGAGTGTTCAAGGTGCCTGGCATTGAAGATATTTATATAGAGTTTATTAAAATATTGGTGGTGGCTGGGTAAAAAAAAGAAATCTCATGATAAATACATTACCTAGTCCTAAGATTAAGTGGAAGAGTAACCACATTTGAATACCAAAGAATGTCTGTAAAAATTTCCTTTGTATTATTTTTTTCTGTTTGGCATGAATTAAATCTTCTTCTAGAAGTAGCTATTATAGCAGTACTGATGAATAGCAAACATCAGGTTTATGTTTTAAAAGGCACTTGTGATGATTTTAGGATTTACAGACTGTGACCTCGTCTTTAGCACACAGTAAATTGCTTGAAGCTATAAAGAAAAGGAGATTAATAGAAGACTTTGAATATAATAGATACAAATAAGAATGGTTTATATGTAAAGGAAAACAAAACTTGTCAGATGTGCGGAAGGGTTTCCTGTCCCCGTGGAGTCCTGCAGGGACTGCTGGTAGGCGTTCTGTAGTTTAGGACTGATAACTTGTCTCAGTGTCCTCTACTCTAAGAGTCACTGTCTTCAACTGCCTGTCTGCTGCTCCTGAAGGGCTCTTAATGTTCAGCAGGATCTCTGTGGGATGAGGAGCAGACTGTGTGAATTGCAGTGAGTGAATCTTGCCTTTTCTGCAGCCTCTGCAGATGACAGGGTGGCATTCACAGCCGGGCTGCAGCCACCTCTGCCAGCCGCTGCTGAGCATGGTGGTGTTGAGCGGTCATCGGCCTTAGGAGTTTTAGCTGTCACTTAAAAGTCTCATTGCCTCTTGACATCTAGCACTTGGAGCCCCTTCTTCATTTGTTTGGAGATTGTAGAAACATTTAGAATTTTAAGGTACAGGTCTAGTCAAGATATAATAAGTTAGAGTGTGATGTAAAATCATGTTAGCTGAAGTGCAGTCAGTCCAGTGTGGACCCTCTCATTCAGAAGCAAAGTACCCACACAGGAATCTAATGAGCTTTAGCTAATGTGCTTTCACTTTGCAGCAGTCTTTAATTAGTTTTTTCATTCCCTGTGTCTCCTAATCAGCGCAGACTTCAGATCTTCTATATGCTTATGTACCTGGTGCATACTGTATGTTATCAGAAAGTTTAAGAAGAGTACAGTTATGCACAGCCCCTTCCAAGAGGAGAAAAATATTGCTGTCTCCTATTGAGTGTGGTTTACTTTAAAATACAATTAAGTTCCCTCAGTGGCCCTGTTATATGCTCTCTATATACAGCTCTGGAAGTTGATTTAACTTCTGCTATTAATCCCAGCAGCTGTTTATGGCATTGTGTAGCAAAGCCATAAGAAATAAAGATTATCCCTTAAATAAATGCAAAGATATGCAGGATTCTCATAACAGCCTAACTGCAGGTATACTATACTGCTGTGTAAGAGACCCTACACTTAGAATAAAGTTTAAACTCTCTTTTCTTTACCACTGTTTTGTGGAATTTCTTTTTCTCTGAATTGTCAGAAAAGTCAAGGTGACCAGACCTCTTCCTGATGGCTCAGAAATTTGGTCATAAAATTAGGATAAGCAAACTAACACCTGCTTAAAATTGTCTGTGTTGTAATGTTAATGTCCTTTATGCTGGGGGGTGATGCCAGTATTTGTGAGATAATAATAAACACTTCTGCAACCATAAATTTGTGACAATTTCTGTCCCATGGGTGAGAGGTCTGTGAAACTTTTTAGAAACTTCACTTTGTCTCATGGGCAAACATCCAAGGAACAGCAGCACCTGAGCTCTGCACTAAACTGGTGTCTTCTTTCAGGACACTTTCCTCTATTCCTTTGCTTATTTCCAAGAAGCCCGGAGGAACATAATTATATTTGAGTCCTCTGTGTATCTGCAGATTCTGCTGAAATTTGGTAACAAAAAATAAATGAGGTTGGCAACACATGTTATTGTATCAGCGAGAGCTCTATCAGTATTGTTGATTCTGCAGGAAAATGCATGAAAGTTGCAAAGTGCCAGAGTATAGATAATTCACTGTACTTTACAAACTGGCCAAGTGATGAAGAACATACAGTAAAAAACAAAATGTTAAGGGCAGCACATATACAACGAAGAGAAAAGCAAGGAGCCATTGTGTAATGGGTGAGGGAATTCAGAGAAAAAATACACTAAGCATACAGTTTGCAGCCTGCTTGTATCAGACTATCTTTTAGAGATTTTTTTTCTATCCCTAAAATAAAGCAGAAGCGTTGTTTAAATTAAGCTAACACATTTAAACTTTTAGTTAACTTTAACCAGTCCACTTCCATGGAAAAGGAAGAATGAATGAGGTCACAAATACGAGTGTCAAAGCAGGAGTGTTCAAGGTGCCTGGCATTGAAGATATTTATATAGAGTTTATTAAAATATATTGGTGGCTGGGTAAAAAAAAAAAGAAATCTCATGATAAATACATTACCTAGTCCTAAGATTAAGTGGAAGAGTAACCACATTTGAATACCAAAGAATGTCTGTAAAAATTTCCTTTGTATTATTTTTCTGTTTGGCATGAATTAAATCTTCTTCTAGAAGTAGCTATTATAGCAGTACTGATGAATAGCAAACATCAGGTTTATGTTTTAAAAAGGCACTTGTGATGATTTTAGGATTTACAGACTGTGACCTCGTCTTTAGCACACAGTAAATTGCTTGAAGCTATAAAGAAAAGGAGATTAATAGAAGACTTTGAATATAATAGATACAAATAAGAATGGTTTATATGTAAAGGAAAACAAAACTTGTCAGATGTGCTATTGTTCTAAATGCATTAAAAATAGGGCACTGCTTTATTTTTATGTTTGAAGCCTTTTAGAAAATTTTGTTGATGGTCTCCTTTGAATTGGGAGGAGATGCTGTCATGACTAAAAAGTTAAGAGAAAGAAGTATCATAAAGTGTTTGAAGTTCAGAAATATTCTGTGTTAGCTGCTAAATTCACTCTACAATCTCCCAGACTTGCTGGGTTTCAGCAAGAAAGATGATGTCCCACTCAGTCGTCTTGCCTGGGCAAAATGTCCATTTTGTGTGAGGAAGATCTGATCGCAGGCATAATGAAACTTAAATATTTAATTTCTTAACTTGTCCTCCTGAAATATGCTAGTGGGGTGGGAAGATGTTTTTCCTAGGACTTATGATGGAGAAAGCTCTGTCTAGTCTGACCTTCACTGAGAGATGTTAAAAGATTCTTTCCTGCTGATTTAGGCTCCCACTGTCTCAGTTTTTGGCAGATGTTGCAGTCTATGCATGGCTATTCCACAATTTATATAATTACTTGACTTATCGCAGAGTCATATGATCATAGGAATATAAAATAATGAACTGGAAAAAAGGAATAAATGCCAATTTCTTATTCCAGTCATGTATTCCTTCTACCATCAGATTCAATGATTTCTTCCTACACTGTGGTGGCAGATGATTCCTTTTGTATTGCTTATGAACAACTCCACATGAGTATTGTTAAAGGGATAGAAATCCTTTCTTTCCTAATCTCTAAACAAATTGCAGAAACCCTTTCTTTAGCTTAGTTTTGGATGCCAGGACTTTTTTGCATCAACTGTGTGGTCTTTCAGACATACAAAAGATCCTGGATACCCTCTGTGCTGAGGCGTTCCTCTGCTCACTGGTTATGCATCTATGCTCATTATACTGACTCCAGCAGCAGTCTGGTCTAAGCCTAAGTCTGTTTCATATCAGATTGGAAAATCTGGAAGCAAAAGAGGAAGATACCAACTCATGGTGTTCAACAAATTCTGAAGAGGGTTGTTTATTCTGAAAGTTTCTGGCTACATCAGATAGAACATTCCTGTCCCTTTTGAAGACTGGATATTGTATAAGAAAATCATGAGCTTTATTGCCAATATTTTCATAGTTCCCATTTCAAAGCTCAGTGCTCCGGTGTCTGGATTTATTCCAGATACAGCCATCCTTACATAAGACCAAGGCAATCTCTCTTAGATCTGAATGCTTGTTGGACTTCAATCTTTCTTTTTCACCAGTATCAATACTTAAATCTCAGCTCATGCCCATTGAACTAGAGCGTGCTGCTGCCCATCAGTCTGCTGAGTTGCCTGAGGCAGAACCCAGAGCTAGAACACCCCACCTATGAATATGACAATCACATTTTCCCAGCTCACTACCCTCACCCAGTAGGGCCTGGAGCACTTCACAAGGTGTGATTATGAGGATGGAGTGTTTTGTTTGGGAACTCAAGAGATGATGCCACTAATAACAGCAAGTGTATCTCCCTGGATACTGTAGTGACTTTGATAATTGCAAAACAAGACTAAGGATCTGATCTGCAGTTACAGGAAAGGCAAAGACTGCAGTGAACAAAGGATTGTTTTCTGTTCATAGAGGAAGCTCAGTTTTAAGGTACTATATAGGTCTAATCCCTAACTAGTGATGGAATTTTCTGTGTGAAAATTTTGCGAACATGAGGCTGAGGCATTTCTGCTGGTGAATAAGAAGACAACATAAAAGTTTATGACAAGCTAGCTAGCAAGGAGGAGCATAGGGTCTCACAGTGGTCAGCATCTCTCAATAGCAGTTCTCTGAGGATCACTGGTGAATAATGAATCTTTTTTTATTCTGCAGTGTTTCCTTCAGTGCTAAAGCCTCCTGCATTTGCAGTGAATATCTCTTCTCAGGTTAGAGATGTTGCAAAGGGAATGGCAGTCACTGCTCCTGTGGGAATGTTGACATCATGACAGAATATCTAGCAAAATGATGAAATGAGTATGTATCCCCACTTCTGCTTACAGGCTACCTTGCTGTAGGTAGCCCATGCTGAACATGAAACAAATCACTTCCAAGTATGGCTGTATTACCACAGGAAGGATTGTTGTGAGGCTTAGGTGTGGACTTGTGTTCATTGCAACTTGCAAAGCTACCCGGGTCATATTAGAATAGAATGCATTTCTAAGTCTTTATCATGTTGAACTATGAAGAACATCTCCATAGCACAAAGACAGTCTAAGGTTTTCTGAAGCAGTGGTTCACATCACAAAAATAATTTTTTTCTTATCAAGGGGGCAACCACAAACCTCTTTGTGGTGGTACATGGCCTGCATCCTCCAGTGAACATGAACAGTGGCAGGCAATGCAGAACTGGATCCCAAATGGCTTGCCCAAGGTGCCTGCTTTGTTAACTTGATGGAAATTGTAATCATACACTTATGACAGATACGCATTACTTTTGTGATTTTTTCAGATCTTCCAGTAGGGACACAGACAAAGAAAGGAACTGAAAGAGCATCCTAGAGAGCAGAGGTGGTCTTTTGTCTAGTCAATAGAAAGTTAGGTGTTTAAGTGCAGAGGCTGGCAGTGTTGGATCTCTTCTACTGCAGATCCAGAATCGCATTTGATTTTTCTTTTCAGATCTTACATGATTTAAAACTGTTCCTTTTCCTCTGTAGGTGATTATTTGACAGTCTGTATTCTCTCTCCCTTAGCTGTGGTTGCCTCGCTTTGTCATTGCATTGGCTGGCTACTGTAAATGAGACCCCAGGGTTTTTTACTGGACAGCACTGTATCTTTAAGCTTCTGAGAGCTAATATTTGCTGCTGGGGATTGTTTGTGCACAAATGATAGGTATTTCTTGCATATTCTTTGAGCTGTATAGTTGGTCATTGAAATTACTTTTCATTGCTTCTGTTCTCTCTCTGAGAAAACTGTAACAGATTGCCTTGCAATTATGTTTTCATGTTACATTCAGATTTAGGTGCAAGCGTACACACTGGCAATAATATAAGCTTCTCCTAAATGTTACTGTGAGTAAAACTTCACTGTCAGCATGTTCACAAGCACCAAACACAGGTCACGATTATCAGTGGACTGAATAGCTTGCATTTGTCCAAATATTCTCAGAGAGTTTCCCCAAAGTTTTTAAGCTACCACTGGCAACCCACAACTTTTCACAGGGAATTACATTCAGATTTTACTTGTCCATTGTTCCATAATTACAGGGTATACCTGATATTTTTTTTAAAGTGTGTTATACAGACAGCTCTTGAATATGAAGTTTTCTAAGGTTAGAGTTGAAGATTTTTTCTTCTTGCAAGAAGCAGAAAATCCCAGATGAGAGACTGCTGTTCTTTCTACCTGCCTACCTACCTACCTGCCTACCTACCTACCTACCTCCCTACCTACCTACCTCAACTTGAAGTGGTTACTAGTTCTAGTTACTGTACCAATATATGCTGTGATTCTTATCTTGCCAAATAACGACAAGAGGAGACAGTTTAGAACTGACAGATACTGCCTACCAGTTGTTAGTGTAATTTCTTCCATATGCCCACAGGCATTATTTCTGAGCCTAGTCAATGGTAATTTATATTTGCTGCCTGTTTGTCAGCTGGAAAAAAAAAACAGTTTGAAAACTGTTTTAATACAGTTTGGGATTCTGCCAACAGACAACAAAGTCATTATTTCTGCTGCAACATGGGGGGCACAAAGGGGCAATGGTCTTCTGTTTCTTACCTTTTTTATAGGCTGTCCTATTTGGCATTACTGATAGAAATTACATACATAACTTGGAAGGCTTTCCCTCTTTGTCCTCCAGATTTAGAAAACCCTTTTGCAGGCAGAGCTCAGAGGCCATCAGAAAGGGTGTCAGCATCATGAACTTGACAGCACAGTGGAAGTGCAGAGGCACAGCTGTCCCCCTCCTCTAGAGGGTATTTTGTTCAGTTATTCAGTGGAACAGAAAGCAGATTCTTCTGAAGGAATATCAGTCTCTGCCTGATCCCATAAAAGAGAAGATGACGTTTAGTGGCATAGCTGATTCAGGAGCACAAGATCCTATAGATCTGCTGCAGAAGTGCTTGTTAGATTATGTGTGGGAATGAGTCAGCAGAGGGCTCCAATTACTGCATGTGTACCCTTATATTTACTTTTTGTGTGTGCCGATGGAGCGATTTGTTTCTCTTCTTCCTCAGCAACATGAGCACTACCTTATTCCACCTGTTCTTTCATTAAGAGATGATAAAAGAGAACACAAGAAATCCCTGTCAGCCATCTCTCTTGGGATGGTGCAAATCTGGATGCTGAGGTGCCAACAGACACTTTCCTGTCAGCCCTCTTGAACAGTGGAGTAAATAGGTACCTTTTTGGCCTCTTTCTTCTAACTTGTGTACACTGTACAGTTTTCCACCAGGTAGAGCATAGTAGAGTTTTTTTTCTTCTCTATATTGTGTCAGGAGTCTAAGACATGCTTGATTCAAGAAAAATGAGTTTGTAATGCTAAGCATAGCCAGAGACCTCTTTCCTCTAAACCGAAGAAAATTTGTCAGAGGTGCCATAATAGCTGGCAAACAAGTGTCCTTTGATGAATGATATTGATTTTCACAAAGATCCTGAAAGTTCAAATCTGTCTTGTTCTCTGTTGCAAAGTCATAGTGCTGGGCTTTCTGTGTTGCAACTTATCACCACTCCAAGCCTTTGTAAGACTGAGTTTCCTTTTAAAAGAAGTCTTGCATGCAAAATTATTTAAATATTGCTGGTTAGGCCATCTGTAAACAGCACACTGAAATTTCCTAGAGTTAATAAATGATAAACAGCTTCTACTACTATTTTAGATATACAATTACATTTACAATTTTTTTAAGAGCTTATAACCAGAATGGATTTAGTTTTCATTTCAATATTAAGAACCATCTATTGAAACATCTTGAAACATCTAAATAATTTTAAGCTTCATTAACTTTATCAATGTACTGCTGATGGAAGTTCTGGTTTTAGATATGGACATTGCAGTACTGTTGCCAACTGCCATAAGATACAGTTTTAAAGGATAGCAGAAATATGTCAGGAAAATGGTATGTTGGTGGTTAGACTCTCATTATATTCTTGGGCCCAGTTCATAAACTGAAATTTTCAAGGAAAAGAAATCTGAATGTTGTGTATATGTTTAAGTGCACTATGATTCATATATGTTCATGGGTAAATCCATATACTGATATTTATGTAAACAAATCTACTAAAGAATCCCAAGAATTAAGTTCATGTCTTTCAGCAGAGAACAGCCAATACTAAAATGACATTCTAAAATATAGGAGGATTTTTTTTTTGTTTTTTTTTTTCACTAAATGTTATCCTCCTCTTTTGTTTCTAAGGTTTAAAAAACATCCGTCTCAGCTGTGTAATGATCAAACATTTTCTTTCAATCTGTTATAATGAGATAGTTAAAAGACTTAGAAATTTTCTGTGGCATGATTTATACCTCCAGTCCTTCTCAATGAAGCGAGTCAGTGAGGAGTGGTACAAGCTAAGAAGTTTGTAATTTCAGGTGTTGGTCCTAAAGATATCAGCTTGGTGTTATAACAATATAATGTTTTTATTGTCAGATGTTATAATTTTTGACAAAAAAAAATCAAGAAGAATTTCAACATCAGTTTTCTTTAATTTACTTTTTTTTCTAACAAAAAGAGAAAGTTTACAAGAAATCTAGTACTCTGCCTCCAGGACTTTACCTGCACACACAGTAGGTGTTAGCACAGTGCAATTATGCAGTGTGACACAGAACCAGTGCTGCAAAGCTTTATTTACCATGGTTGATGCACTGGTTCTGGCAACTTTATTTCCCCAATGATGCCTTCATGCTTGAAAACATGAGAATAGGGCTATAATATGCATGGTTTGCCATTGTTTTTTTGGAAGCATCTGGAAGAGATTTATAACCATGTAACTCCTTTTCAAAAGGTTACCATAATTAAATGGCTTTGAAACTCTGCTTTAGGTCAATGATAGATATTTGTATGACTCATAGTGAAAACTGGTATTTCAGGTCACATAAGTGCTTTTGAAATTTTTAGCTTGTGCCATTCATAAAAATAAGTTTTTAACACCACCCCCTCCCCCCCTGCTCCTTCCTCATGACTGCATGACAGCTAAAAGTCTAGGCAGGGTACCTGGTTCTCAGAGCCTTGTTTCTGGTAAAAGGCTGTATGAGATCCACTAATATTCAGATTTTTGGCTTTGGCCTTGAAAGGCTGAATTTTCTTGGCATGTCAAAACTATTTTTCTGCAGTCATATTGACACTTTGATGCAAAATGTATATTGTGAATGGCAGTTGATTTTGTGGTGTTATAAGTATGCAGTAGGCAAAGATGTTTTCCTTCTGATATTTGTGCCAGGGAAAGGTTGCTAATAGTAATCTGGTAGAGAAGAAATCTGGTAGTAAAGTACATAACAGTTTTGTTTTACTTGATTTAAGCCTAAAGGGCCATGCACTTAACATTTAACATGAAGGGTATGTATTTTTAATGGTCTCTTCTGCTTGGTAAGACAGTGGCACAAATGTCATATAAGGCATAATCCCCATGAAATCAATATAATGAGTTTTTAGAAGTTATTTTCCTGGAACTGTAGAAATAATAGAGAAGAATGGGCTTTGTATTAGGTCCATAGGCTTTTTGTGGGGCAACAGACAGTATTTTTTACATCTTTCCATCATGTGGAATGGGAATGGAAAGAAGCATCTGCCAACCCATGAGAAAGGGTAAAGGTTCAGTTTCTGCAGTGCTCAGTGTGCTGTTACAAGACTGTACTTAGGGCACCCTGGGGACACCAATGTAGAACTCTGTTATTATGGCAACTAATGCAAATGTTAAATAGGAAACAAGTAAAGGTTGGTTTTCTCAGTAGAGAAATGTCTCTTCTGGAGACACTGGACATTCTGTGCCATAGAAACATGAAAAAGGGAGAGTCAGTCTAGATAATAAGCTGACAGTGAAGATGTACAAAAATACCTCGCTGTATTAACTGTGGAATGAACAATGATGAGGTCTAATGATGGTGATGGTTCTATGAAAAGTGTCAAGCTGTGGTTTCAATAGCAGACAAAAGGGCAAACTGAATGTGAGGAATTAGTGAAAGAGTAAAAAAGAAAGCAATAATTATGGCATTTTCTAAAGCTGTGGAGGACTAATACCTTGAGTCCTATGAACTAGGGCTGCAAAAAATGTACAGAGACATGTACAAGATCAAAGGTGTGGTATTACTTCTGTATGGGAAAGGACCACATAGACTGACATTACTCACTGAGCTGAGTGAGGAATGAGAGAGACTTGTACTTAAAAGTAACAAAGACAAGATGAATATAGGTTGCAGGTGCAGTTTGTCCTTAAAACAAAAAAATCCCCAAAGCATTAAAACAATATTTTGTTAATTGGGTACTAGTTCAAAACATGAATGATAAGATGATGATTTTTCACCAAATGTGTGACTTAACTGTGGAACACATTATTGCAAAATACTGTGGATTCCAGATCTTGGGATGACTTCAAAAACTAATGGGACAAATTCATGCATGAGAGATGCTCTTTATGGGCAATTACATGCAGAGATACCACCTCCATCAGAGAAACTCCACAGCTGAGCTAGAGATGGCCAGAAGGTGTGAGACCATGAGGGACAGCAGCACTACTCTTAAATTCTTTCCTAACCATCATGCACTTTTAGCCACTGTCAGAAGCAAAGATGATGGGGTAGGTTGTTCTCAGTCTGAGGCTGTCAGTTTGGTCTTAACATGTGCTGCTCTGATGCTCAGACACCTAAGTTTCAGTTCAGGGCAGAAATATGGACATTGTGCCATGGAGCAGAGAGGTAAGAGACCCTGTCCAGTGGTAATGATTTGTTATTGTGCTAGGTTTTACAGGTGAGCAGCTACAATGATGAAGTGGAAAGAGGGAACATTTTGGATGATGAGGTCAGACTATGGTATGATGCTGTTAAAAGCATAAAGGAACTTGACAATGGTCTGTGGGCTGTAGTCTTTGCTGATGGTGCTACCCTAACTCAGAAGTTAAGGGAACAGTGGTGATGTACTGTAGAGGGATAGAATGTTAGGAAAATAAGATAGTGCCGAAAGTAATCTCACACCTGAGGAGTTGCAGCTGCACTAATCACCAAAGATTAGAGACAGGCCTGCCCCTAATAGGCCACAGCTGTGTCCAATAAGAAGACAAGTGCTACAAAAGAGTGGGTTAGCTGAGTGAGGAGAGAGATGGAGTTTGTTAGTTGCGCTGTGAAGGAAGCTGCAGTTTGTTGGCCATGCTGTGGGGAAGAAAGAGTCAGTGCTGTAAGGAGCTGCCCATGAGAAGTCACTGAGAAGGTATGGGAACTTTTGCAATAAGATGACAACAATGTGCTTGAGTTGGAAATAAAGTCCCACATATGTGGTGTAAAGACTGGTACAGAGAAGGTGATTTTTGTTTTGTGATTAAAGAGAATCAGTAGAAATGACAAGATCTCAAGGGAAAAAATAACATGCAATCAACAAAATTAAAAGACCATTGGCAATGCACAGGGGAATTGAGACTTCAGAGGCAGCTTGTAATTCTGGTATTTATTAACTTTTATCAATTTATCTTTTGGAAACTTAATGTACTTTTAAGGTAGAGTTTTGTTTCCTGGTAATGAAAATTCATTTTAGTGAATGTAGTTCCTTTCTGATTTGATTTCAAGTTTTAGGTGAATAAGCAGAATTTGGCAATTAGATATTTTCAGCTCAAAGAAGGACTAAGGAACCCCACGAAGAAAGAGGGCAGTAGGACAGAAATGCATTTAAAAATATGAATATAAAGCACTGGGAAAATTAGTGTTAAAATTTTCTATATGGTGGGTATATTGTTTGTCTGAAAATATGTATGTATTTACCAAGTGTTCAAGTAACATCACTGAGGGCAGCATGGCAAGTTCTGATGGACATGAAAAAGGCCTTATTTGTGGTTTTTTTTTACTGATATCAATCTTCCCAGTTCTCTGGACTTGGTGGTAGAGTGGGTGGGAATGAGTATTATCTGCAGGGATGCTGGCAGGGCCCAGTTTTGGCAAATGGACTGCCAGGAAGCACCTGTAAAAGTAACTTGTTTGCTTGTTTTTATTTTTTACATACTTGTAGCTACTTTAAAATATTTCCTTTGTCACCAGGATGGAATTGCCTGGTTTGAGGGTTTTTTTCCTTTATCAAAGATAATTTTCCCTTGTGATGACTTTTTCTGACTTTGAATAACTGGCAGGTTTGGGCATAATAGCATTTGCCTGGCAAAGGATGGAAGCCAGACTACTGTTCTCTGGCCAGATTCTGCCTGGTTAATTTACCCAGTATAAAAATATTTGCTTGCTTTCTTGGATAAAGAAAGGAAAAAAAATACAAAGAAGTTAAGATAGAGGAATAAACAAGCTTTATTTTTTTTTTCCTTTTTTTTTTTTCACTTTCTAAGCAGTTTGCACAAGGAAATAAATTTAAATCCTAAATGATTTTTCTTTACCAGACAGCCCATATCAAGATCATATATTGATTACAGCTTGCCTTTTTGTGCTCTGATGCTTTTATTGACTTTTCTCTTCATTGCCCTCTGCTGCAGTACCAAAGTGATTGGATCAGTAAATTTTCCCTTTGGGATTACATGAGAAATCTCAGATACCTTACAGATGCATGTATTAGGTCTCAAAATATTCAGTGCATAAAATGAACAAGAAATATATAAATTTTGAAGGCAAAGATGAAAGAGATGAAAGACACACTGATGAAAATGCTTTTTTTTTCCCCTGTTGCAGTATCTGGAGATCTGTGTAGAAAAGTAGGAGGATCTGTTTTAAGCAGATTTTTCCTCAGAATGGAAATATGGCAGAACATGTGAATGTCCATAGGTTTTCTGCTTGTCTGTGCAAGTCTGATGAAGTGTGCTAGTGTTACCTTTTTCTTCCCTTTTGTTTCCTTAATGTGGCAGAGAAATATCACTGGGTCAATTGTCTTTTATATTTGGGCTCTTACACACCAGAACAGAGAAGAAAGTTGCACTTTCCTGTCCCTACCTACTCCCAGGGAGGCGGTGATTTCTCCAAGGACAGCAGGTAGGAACTTCTGAATACCTGAAGTTGCGTGCTTCATAGAAACTGAATTTATTTAGGACTTTAGCTTTTCTGTGTTACCTTTTCCCATCAAAGGAACGAAGTGCTTGTAGGTAATCCAAGTTATAGAAATTTCACAGCTAGTGGTACAGCTTTTGTTTTATTGGTAGCTGGGGGAACATTCATACAATGTCAAGTTTTGAAATTGAGGAGGAGGGAGGATGTCTGAGAGGTGCAGGTCTGGTGAGCACAGGCTGGAGCCTTTGGGATGCTGCTGAGGATGTGACATTTCTAGGTTAAAAACCACTCTGGTTTTCTTCAGTGCAAGCTAATACTTTCCTCATTTAGTCTTATCTAAGCCAGTTATAAATTGTCTCCCAATTTAGTACATCAGCGCTTCTCAGTTCTTAATAATTTTGCTTCACACAGCAAATGTGTGATGTAGGAAAGCATGAGTCTATACAGAGTGAAGGAAACTAGTGAATTATTGAAACAATTGCTTCCTGTGTGTGGGAAGGTAAAAAGTAAATTAGATTACAACAATATCACAGTAAGTCTTTTCCTCACTCAATTGTCTCTTAATCAACCTTTTGCCTTTTTTTCTGTTTTTAATCAGGATCAAAGAAGAATGTAGGTAATGGGTGCTTGAATTTTGCAGAAATACCTCTCCAAATGTCCCTTAAGTGGCACTTAATGTTTGGTTGACAAGGTGCTCAAAGGTTGGACTCAAGGATCTTGGAGGTCTTTTCCAACCTTAATGATTCTGTGATTCTATTTTATTATTACTTACATTATCAAAATGTGATGGGAGATCCCGTTAAACTACCTGAGTTTAAAGACAACAGATTTTGGATTCCTGTAGTTTTTAGAGAAAATAATTCAGCCTGCTTACCTTAAAAGCATTTTTGTGGTGTCTTACATGCCATATGGTTGGGGAAAAAACAACAGCAGCTGAAAGCTTAAGAAGAGTCCTGTGGAAAGATTTCCTCAAGTCCCATTTAATGCTGCTACAGCAGAGCAGCCTGCGTTTCCCAGTACTGAGAGCGCAGCAATAGGGAAGCTGTATAGAGCTGGAATAAGCACTGGATCTTTGCATTGCTCCTGGGGTACAGGGTGACCTGCCACAGTAATGTGGGACAGTCATTGCCCTTGCTCTCTCCTCCCATGGGAGTAGAAGGTTAGCACTTTCTGACTGAGCAGTGTGAAACGCCATTAGCTCTTTCCTTTTCAGAGTGCCCTGAGCTGCAAGGATTGGATCACTGTCTTGAAGTAATTTAGCACAATGTCCAAGTGTGCATTTAACTATAAGCAAGCAAATTATCCCACTGGAGTCACTTAAAGGTGCTGTGCTCGAATGCATTAATGCAGCGGGACCTGAACTTGCAGCTGGCTGGTTGGGGTGTCCTGGGCAGGCCTTACACTCAGGACTAGCAATTTAAGTGGTGCATAGGCTCTGAACAGCCCTAAGGATATGCTAATTCTCACAGAACTTGTTAATTTTTGGTATTTTAATCAAATTGCTAGTGGTTGGGTAGCTAGTGCAAAACTCACTGATGCAGGGACACTGTGAAGCTATTAGAATTTTTTCTCTTTCCTGTTTATTTCCATATCAAAGGTATTGATGGTAGTGGCCATTAATACAGCAAGTTCCCTTCTGTACTGTGTGAACTCCCATATGACCCTCAGGAACAGATTTTCCTGATGGTGAATGACAAAAAACCAGCGTGCCTACTAATCACTTGATAGGGAGCACAGCACATTCAGGCAGTGGTGGCAGCAGTGCTCACCCCAAGAGTGTTCAAGGGAGGAACTGGCTGCCTATTAATTTAATCAGGCTGCAGTCAGGTGCTATGTCTGCCCTCTGGTACAAGGGCAGCCTGTTCCTGTCTGCCACTCAATCTGACAAGCTGTTTCCCTAGTAATTAAATCATTATAAAGTAATGAGTTTGTCAAGCTAAGGAGGTGTATGGGACTCTAAAAATGGAGGTGGAAACTGCTAACAATAACAACAAAAAAGATTACTTTAGCTGTAGGAAGGCATAGTGGAGATATATTTATTTCTTCTGTTTTCACATCTGGATAAACAAAATGATAGGTTTTTCCACAATAATTAAAAACTAAGTGTAGATGATCTTTACAGACTGTTCTTTTGAAACAGATTTCAGTGTTTATCCTACTAATGCAATTAAAATTAATCTGGATTAGAATAGTGGTTTTTTAAATAAAAATATGTTTTCATAAGATTTTAAATTTTGTCAGATTTTTTACAAGATAGGTTTATTTGTCAAGTATTCCTGGGAAAACTTATTTTTAACTTAGACTCTTCTAGATTCCATATAATGGATTTTTAGTATTGCCCTTTTTCTTCTTATTATTCTGTACTTTTTCTTCTCTTTTCTACTTTTCCTCCTTTCCACAAAGAAAATTTTTTTAAAAAAAGAATCTAAAATCTGTGGAAACATATTTGTCAAAAATCAGAAAAATAACTTCAAAAAGCAGGAAATCCTTTAAAAAACACAGTTCCCGACAGGAATATTTTAACCAGCTCCAGTTGCAATTTTGACTAAATATGCTCTGCAGGCCACATTGGAATTATAGACTTTAGCAATGAACAGGTTTACTTAAAAATGAAAATGACCAAAAGAACTGTTCCAGGCAGCAGAAGCTCCAATGTGGGAGCTGTGTTAGGCTTAGCAAGTGGAAAAGGGATGGAAAGGTGTATACAGTGACTCTTCTTCAAGGGAGGAATGAGAAGAGAGGAACTGTACAGACTTGCTTGATGCTGTTAGGAGCTGTGAAAATCAGCTGGCTGAAACCCCAGCTCTTGTGAACTGAGATTACAGTTGAATACACTTTATATTCCCTCCAGCTGTGAATCTGTCCCAAGGAGAAATAACTTCAGTATGGTCTTTCTTAGGAAAGTATTGGAAATATCTGACTTTGAGAGTGCAATCTGTGTGTGAACAGGAGCATTTTCAATGTTTGTCACTGGCCAAGGTGAAACACTTGTTTGAAGATAGCTGGAATGGCTAAGCCACTGGAGACAAATTTTAGGGCATGGCCATTGGAGAGCCCTTTAGTAAACCCCTAGTGTTTTGCTGACCCATAATATGCTTCTTCTGTTTAGTTTCAGATCATCTTCTGGCCTTGCTTGTCCCCTTTCTATCCCTGTTACATTTAATCAGCCTGAGTACTGTTCACAGCTCCAGCTGTATTGATTCTTAGAACAGATTTCAGCAGAACCTAAAAAAGGAAGCATAGACCGCTCCCTCTTTCTTTCTTTGACTGATGCTTTCTTTTACCCTACATGACAAAGTGATAGATGTACTTAGTTAACTTTCTGCAAAATCATTAATGCCACCCTTGCCGGTTGGCTTCCCCGGTATTGGTTAAGTAGCTGTCACGCGTTTGTTACCTGAGACGCTGCAATGCTCTATAATCAGACCATTCATTTTCTTCCGAGGCTGGTCCTACAGAACTGGTTTGAAATGCGTAGCTAAGGGAGATAAAAACTAGCACTCTTTCAGGCAATCAGATTTTTCCTGGTTTTGCCTCAGATTAAAGGCGCAAACTGGTGAAAGTTCACTTGGGAAAGCGGAAGTAACTGTTCCATTAAGATACTCCTGATGCATCCCTCTTTCTCCTCCCACGTGATCAGACTCGACAGCAAAACAATTCACAACTGCCTCTGCAATCCCCTTGACCGGAGGTCACTGGACCTGCTGTAGAAGTGACTGCTCACCAGAAGGTTATCTGGTCTGATCCCTGATGTTCCCACTGAATTTCACCTTCACTCCTTCATTGAATCCTGACATTTGATAGGTGCTCTGCCAAAGCTTATTATCCCAAGAAGGGGTGACAGTCTCAGTCTTAAAACTGGGCACTTTAGACAATTCCATCACCAGTCTCCACAGACACATCTTCACCATGATCAAGATCGTTTTCTTATTCATCTGACTTTTTTCTTTATAGATTATAAAGACTTCTATTACTTTGTATTTTTTTCCAGTGAAGATTTATATAATAGTCAAAAATTTTGTGCATTTTTGATAAACTCAACAGTTATGAGTTCTTTAAGACTATCTTAGTAAGATATTTTCTACAATCCTGAAGTTTATGGGCGGATATTTTTCTGTACCTTCATTCTGTCAACATTATTTGAAAAGTATGGAAAACAAAATTTTACCCAGCTTTAAAACCAGCCTAAAAATTACATGGACAATGGTGAAAATATGCTATTTCTCTTTTGTCCTACCCTGTTTATACAGTAAAGCCTGTAGATTGGTTTCATCACAGTAGGTGCTCATTTACTCCAATTCCTAAAACTCTTTCCAATCTTGTGGAGAGACAGGAGAGCCATCTGTTTTGTCCATTATTATGTAGAAATTCTGTGTTTGACTGAGTTCAGCCAGCTAGATCCCATGTGTTTTCATTTATTTTTATCTAATTTCATTATTATCTTGTAATCGTTAAATGTCTTCTAGTCCATCTATTCCTCCCAAATTTTGCAGCCAACAGCACTCCGTCTACTGCATAACTGGTGAATATACAGCAAAAATTCTTCATTTCATGTTGTTTTTTTTTAAATCATGGACTATTGTGATTAATTTATTAATGATGGAAATTACAGAATTATAAATCCCTGCAATGTGCATATCATTGATAATGATTAATAAAAAGAGTCAGAAGCATCATAGTGAGGCTTCAGTTACCTGGAATCTGTATGGTGTCCCATAGTTTCAAGAATACAGAATGTTTGAAAATTTGTACAACCTTTGCAGCTGTACCATGACCGTGGTGCCTGTGAAAAAATTATACAAAGAGAAGCTCTACTTCTGTCAGAGAACTACCTTAAATTCCCCAAAGGCAAATGCAGAATACTGCACCTTGGGAGGAACAATACCCGGCGCTGAAACTGGCTGGGAACTTTTGCATCGGTGGACAAAAAGCACTAAGATGTGGTCAAATGTAAAGATAAAATCCAAAAATGGTTACATGGGTATTTTGTTGCTTTGTGATTGTAAGTTCTGCAAGACCAAAGAGTGCAAGCATGTATATTTCTAGGCAAACTTGCTTATATTATTTTGACACAGACTGTTGACTAAATCCAAGGCTAAGTGGACTTAGTGGCACCTAGACTTACCAGAGAAGTTTAGAATTCAAGGGGGTCTTGCTGAAGCTCGTAACAGAAGCTGAGGGACCACAGCCTGATTATGTTGGAATCCATTGTAACAGATCTTAGAGTTGTTGCTTAGATACTGCATTGGCAGTGTTTATGTATAATAAAACAAGTCATAATCACCCACATTATCTGTCCTACTTCTTGTGCCTGGCTGAGAACCTTTTCTCAAATGCTCTGCTATAGACAGATTCTGTTCTTAGACCTGCTGGTGTAAATTCTTTGTGTTCTTGTTGATGAGCATTACACCAGAATATCACAGATAACTTCTGGTGCATCACATTCAGATCATAGTTTGAGTTTGCATCAACATTAACCAGGGGATGGGAGAAAAATTTTCAAGCTTTTAAAACCACAGTTCAATATTTTTTAAACTTTTGATTTTTAGTAAAATTGGTCTAAAAAATTTACAAGTAAGAAGTATTTTATACCTAAAAATTCCCCTTCTCTTCCCCTGCTCCTAAATATTTGGCTGCAAGTTTTGCAGTTTCTATGGTTGTTGGTAGATGTCTTCATCCTGGCTCCTAGCCTCTTAACCAGGAAAATTAAGATTTAATTTGGTTTAAATAATAAATTAGTGATATAAATAAGCAGACTATTTTACTTTTCCTTCTTTACTTACCAGTTCACAAAAGTATCAACCTGATCGTGAACTTTTTTTTTCTGAAATGAACAGACAGTGAGGGCCCACACTTGTGAATAAAGGCTGCATGCTCATTTTATGGAATAGAGACCTATTTTCTTATTTGAGTGGCACAGGGCTGGAACTTTTGTGCAGGGTACATACAAGCCTTATTTTTTATCATACTATAAACGTCTTGCCTACAGTGCTGTAAAGGAATTTATAAAATCAGGCAAATTCTTGTGGGTGAAAACTAGAGGCTCAGAACTTAGCATTAGACACTGGCATTCAAAAACTCAGATACCTTATCTTGCACAGTCATTTTGCTTTTGTTCTCCTTGCTGTATCTTGTTTTCCTCTCCAAATTTTCAGTTCTGTTCTGTTTTCTGTCTTCCAGTGTATTTCTGCTGCAGCGCCTGGGTGTTGAGGCCCTGGCAGCTCCCGAATGTCATTGCTTTGAAGGAACTGAATCCCTTTAATTTTATTTTGCCTGCTTTCTCATAGGGGAAGACAGATGACAAACACAGTGAGGGGAAGGAGCAGCATGACCATTAGTATGAGTGTGAGCACCTCATGGCTTGTTGAGAATAATATCGCCTTTGCTTTGTTAAAAATGTTAGTTGTGAATGCAAAATACAGATGTCCCTCATGTAACAAATGCATTAAATTGGTGTATTGTGTAGTGAAGAAACTTTTCTTGCTTTGAATCTTGCTTTTTCCTTCCATTCTCTAGACAATGTTCAAATTCAGACATTTATATCACACATGTAGCATGATATCCATGAAGGAAGTAAAATGTCTCCAAGACCTGTGTGATGCTGTAAGTGTAACCACAATGGTTCCCCACTTGACACCATTCTTTTCATTTGTACTCAGGCTGTTATACTGTTATTGCTTCTGTAGTGTCATATTCCATACAGGTTTCTCAGTGGAGTGTCTCTTGCCAGCACTTGTTAGTGTCTTTCAAATGAATTTTTACTGCTGGTCCCTGCCTTGTCTTCCCACCTGTTTAAGTGGATGCCCATTGTCATGTCATAGGTGTCACACTGCTTGCTGTTGCCTGGTGGTTCTGCTGAGCTCTGATATACACTGTCCCTGTCTGATGTGTGCAAGAGACTAATTTCTGACAGCGAGCCCCTGGATGCCATTTCAAGTGTTTGCCCCCTTTGCTTAACACTATCTCCAGCACACTCTACTTTCTAATACAGTTAAATTTCTGCTTTGAGACTTAGACAAAGGTCCTTTTTAAAATCCTTTTGCTTATTGCAGAATGAAATAAGATCACACTGTGTCAGTGTTGCATATTTTGCTAGGCTATTCCATTTACAGATTCTGCTGAAGGTGTTGCTGGCAATCTTAATAAAAATTCAGAATGACAGATCATAGCCCAGAGGCTACTCAGCTACTGGACCTAGGGGCATCAGGTGCGGAGCAGATGCCTACCTTGGAGAGCACCTCACATCTTTGAACCAGAAGCAGCAGCTGTATTTGCTGGGAGCTTTCCAATATGTTGCCTGTGCTACCTTTATGATAGATGGAATGGATTTATTTATCCATAGGGAGTTAGTGATCTCATTTTTTATTACTATTTTCCAAATGAAAAAGGAACTTGTTTTCTGTCGCAAAATCTACTGTTGCATCTACTGTGCCACACTTCTAGCAATTATTTTTCGTTCCAGTTGCTGACTAAGAGCAGAGATCTATTGTATGAATAACTCTTGAATTGTTCCTGTAGTTCTCCTCAGCCTATTCTGAAATTTAGTTGGAAGACGTGTGATAATGTTTCACTAAACTTTGTTCTTTTCTTGTTAAGAAAAAAATCAAAACTTGGAAAAACCTCAAAATATGGAAGATGAAGTCACTTCTGATCTTACTGTACAGTTTGATCCCACGGGAAAAATTGAGTATGTTAGTGCAGAATACGTGGTTATACCCAAGAAAGGAGTAGGCTGCTCCAAACCTTAGAGCCAAACATTGAGAAAAAGTCAGAACTGAGAAATTTTTGTTATGGTTTGAGTTTGTCTCCACAGATTGTAAATTGCAATGTCAGTATATGTCCGGGTGTTTTCTCCCCACAGTGAGTGTTCTGTACAAGGATTAGATACATCCATTCTTTTGATATGTGAAGTGGAATCTCCAGTGTCTTTCCATTATGGAGATTATAGAAGTCTTATAAGTGTGTTTTACTTGCTTGTGAGCACCAGGGCTCTTGAAACAATATATTTCAGTGAACAGGAGTACAGCTTGAAACATTTTAGCTGCTTTAATCTGAAGCACTCATTGTAATTATTGCTTTGCCTTATCATCTTATTATCTGGCTATTTATCATTTCATATGGAAGATGATTTTGTGACCAGGTCTGATGCTGACGCAGAGCTAGGAGAAAGCACAAAGAACTTTGCTTCAAAAGGAATCTTACTTCTGAGCCATATTTATGGAGGACCCTTCAGGAACTTAGTGCAATATTTTTGCCTGTAGTCAAATTTTCAATGAGCTGTGTACGTGATACAATTTCTGTTGGACATAGAAGCATATATTTCTCATTAAAAAAAAAAAAAAATTCTAGTGTTTGATAGTATCTAGAGGCCGAAATCAGAATTGGACTTCTGTGGGCTACAACAAATAGCTGTATTATGACACAATGGATTTTACTTCAAAGAATGAGGGGAAGACAGGAATCTCAGCTGTAGGGAGAAGTGTTATTTTAAAAGGTTTCTGAACCATTTCAGCTTTTAATGTCCTAGTATTACCTGTCTTATCAGTGATAAATGGTTAGTACTTCATACTTTTGCAAAAGGACTTACAGACCTTGCTTTATTCATTTGTGTTTTCAGAATGATGGATTATGATATGGCTCCTTCAATGTCTGGTGCTAGCAGAAATCCAACCTTTTTAACAGATATGTGCTGAAGCTAAATACAAAAGAGCCAACTAAACCATTGGTAGAAAACCTATTCAGTGTTTAACACTTAGCTTTTATGCTTCTCATGCAGGAAAAAATCTCACTGACCTCAGGGAGAAAGACTTCTCTGTGGGAATAAGGTTATTGCATTGGTATAAAAGAAGATTTACCTTCCAAATATATATAGTTCATAAATAGGCCTCTCCAAAACAGCAACATTCTGGGCATTCTTTCTTGTGAACAATAAGCATAAGCCAAAATTGCTGACATGGATTTAAAATATAAACTTTTCTTGAATGGTATGAAATCTAAGAAAATAAAAGTCAAGATAATAAAGTGTATTTTAAATCATTAAATTACACTGTTGGAAATACTTATTATGAATACTTCTGAGGTGTTGCCAGCTTTGAGCTAATTGGCCAATGTTACTTCTCCATGAAATAGATGGATGAAGCAATTCATAAAACCACTCATTTTCATTGGCAATATTTGGTGTATTCAATATCTGCCCACTTGAGAATAGAATTTTAAATATTAATGCACTATTCAGGCATATAAACATCTGTATCATCGTCCTGTTGGCAGAAAGGTTGTGCTATACACTGCACTTACTAAAACTAAATCTGTAAAATTCTATTCAAAGTGTCAATTTTCTTGTCTTTAAATCAGTGCAATGCAGGAAAAGAGTATAATTGAGCTACCAATGATAGCACTGGCAAAATTTAGGTGTTAAACTGCTGCAAAGCAAAGTATTAACTGCATGGTATGTGTAATCCTGTGTCCCAGTGACTAGTGATATTATTCACAGAATTTCTCTTCTGTCAAGTAGAGCGTGTTAAAAAATGTTGTGTATCAAACCTTGATTAGCAGTTCTCAAAGCTGACTTTAGTTCCTGGTGCTATTAGTCATAATAGATATCTCATACTGAAAAATTCCATGAGGGTGAGAAGAGGAGCCACAATTCCTTGTAAATATTTTGTCAAGGAAAATTGTAAAAGAGGCATCAGATACTACAAAACGAGCACCTGCTTCCAAAAAAGTAAGTGTGAAAGAAAAGGAAGGAAAAGCAGAACAGCTTATACACATTATACTCTATATTAGCAGAAAGATTTAAAGCTCAATCAGAACTATATAATATAAAATAGTCATTTGTTCACTGCTAATAAGATCTGCAACATTTAATAAACATTGGACCACTATTAAAGGAGATAACTGCCATATTCTAAAAATATTCAAGAAATCGTATTCAAAGTATTCAATCAAGAGATAATATATGGTTAGATCATTGTTTCAGTTTTCTGAAACAATGATCTAACCATATATTATCTCTTCCATGATTGCATTCCTTTAAAAATTGTTTCCAACATTACAGGCAACAGTGAGAAAAATGTCAGCCGTAAGCTCTGTTTGGAGAGAACAACCTGCAGAGAGGGCTAAATTTAGAAATATGCATTCAGTGAACTCTCAGATTAAAACTAAAAACCTAGACAAACCTGCTGAAGACTGAATTCTCTAGAGAATGGAGTTACATCACTATAGAATTGTTTATGTGACAGGTTAGAAGATAATATTTTAATAGCAGTCATTGTACTACTTATTATTGCTGTGAATCAGAATTCAATTACTTAATTTCCGTAAGGTTTTGCTTCTTTTTTGAAGGTTAACATGATTCTAAAAGATCAGAAATTTTTGATTTTGCATTGGATGATTGGTTTACAGGAATGTTTGATTAATTCTCTATATCAGTAGCTAAGTTCAGACCTTGTTAAGAAAACAAGTTTGTTTTATTTCACAGGACTCTTGAGTGATTTATTCAGAGGTAAGTGTGAAGGACCTTTGAAAACCATGCAATGAGGTCTCCCTCATTCTGTGCATCTGCTCCATGCAGAAAGCAATGATCTTCTGCATGAGACATTAATGGATATTAAAAATGGTCTCTCAGCAAGGCCATATTTTTATATAATTGAGATGAACCAGGGTCAAAATCAGTGGTAATCAGCACTGACAAAAGAAGTACGTCACTGTGAGAAATAAGCTCACATCATGTAGTGAACTGAAAAGAGCCAGGTCTTGGAACCAGAGTGAATCATCTACTTGTGGAATTTTTTTAACATCTTGGTCATGAAAAACTGAAGATAACTCTGGAGGATGGAGAAGTTATACCTGAATGCTCTTGTCGTTATTTTCAGATGTGCATAAGACATTGGTATTCAGAATTCTTTTTTTTTTTTTTATGAAGTAGGGCAAACACTCAGGAAAATATTCTGAGAAAAAGATTAACTGCTATGTTTTATATGCAGATTCAAATTTCTTTTGATCAGTTGTAGAGTTAGGCTTATGTTTGAGTGTGGATTCAGGTAGGCTTGGGTAAATAAAATCCATGCTTTAGTGGATTTTAGAACCCACTTTAGAAGTGTTTGTGGATAAGTAAATGTTTGTTGCAGAGTTTGAGGTTGTTTATTAGCTAGTTCACTGAATCAGAAAAGGTCCATTTTAGAGAAGATCCTATACCATCTGATGATGTAGCCACCTCTTTGATGTCCCTTTGCAGTTGCTTTATGATCAGGACAGGTATTGCAGGTCTTGGGAGTCCTATCAAGTCCCTGCAAGTGCTGCACTGTGGTGTGTGAGAGCTGGGGAAGAATCCTTTTGTTCCAGGAGGGAAACCCTTCCTGTGTGACCATGTTTCCTCTCCTGTGGTTGCCATGGAGGCAGTGCAGGGTAGTATGGTGTGGAGGGATAAATGTAAGAAAATGTAAGATAGTACAGAAGGTAGTCTCACACCTGAGGAGTTGCAGCTGTACTAATCACCAAAGATTAGGGAACAGGCCTGCCCTTAATAGGCCACAGCTGTGTCCAATAAGAAGACAAATGCTACAAAAGAGTGGGTTTAGCTGGCTGGAGACAGTTGGAGTCAGTTGGTTATGCTGTGAAGGGAGATGGACTTGTTGGTTGTGCTGTGAAGAAGGAGGAATCAGTGCTGTAAGGAGCTGCCCATGAGAAATCACTGAAAAGGTATGGAACTTTTGCAATAAGATGACAACAATAAGGGGTGATGTTCTTGGGACATCTGAGATTAAGGAATCTCCTGGAGGAAAGTAAAAAGACAATGTTGCAAAGGCAAGGCTGTCTTTTTCTTATTGGGTTTTCCTTTGGAGCCTAGGCAGAAACATGCTCTTGGCCTGAATAACCAAGTATGGCACAGTGGAAATCAAACCTTCAAAGTAGGTGCTTTACTTTTCTATGTGGTCTGTGTCAAAAATTTAATACCAAAAAAAGTGTGATTTTTTTCTGGATCTAGTATACTGACTTAAACTGCTAAAAATGCCACACAAAAAAAAGGTGAGGCCTGGCCCTTTCCAGAGCTGTTCTTTTGCAAAGGGCTGATAGCCTGGTGTTCTCTTTTGCACCAAG
This sequence comes from Emberiza elegans, assembly GCA_024865655.1. Classification (NCBI taxonomy): domain Eukaryota; kingdom Metazoa; phylum Chordata; class Aves; order Passeriformes; family Fringillidae; genus Emberiza; species Emberiza elegans. Next base: position 15,891,404 of record JALJVW010002597.1, on the reverse strand, counting down.
GTCATTGTCACAGTGGGCTGGGCAAACAGGTGCTCTCTTTGGAGAATGTTCAGCTTCCCACTTGTTGGTGTTTCTCTGTTGGCTTTTCTGGTGGATGAAGAGGCTCAAGCATTTTCTAATTGTCATCAAGGACAGAGACTGATTAAGGTAGTGAGCTTGGCTTTGCCTGAAGGCTGTAGGGCTCCAGGATCAGAGGCCCCGTCTCTGCAGGACTTGGGAGTCCTGTAATGTCTGAAGGGGAGGTCATGTGAAGTGTGTTTGAAAACTGGTGCTGCAAGCTGCATGCTTAGATCTGGAATAGAGTGTTACTCTGCTGGCTTGAGGACCTTGACTTCAAGGAGCTTTAGCAAGTATTTTTGTTCACTCTCCCCCACAACGTGCTCCTTTTCACAGGGGTAGTTCTCCTAGAATATTGGAAATAAGCTCGTAGTTTCTCCTCTTTAGGATTTTAAACTCCTCTTGTGCTTCAATTTAATGTATATTCTGAAGTATTCCCACACCTCTTCTTTCATTATGCAATTTTGAAGCATTCTTTAGGCTGTGTTAGCATGGAGGACATGAGTTTACACACTCCTAGGAAAAGTAGAGAATCAACATTTTTCAAAATAGGCAAGTATTCTGACCTTTTGATCATTGGGTGAAAAGAGACTATAACTTTCTGAAGCAGAAGTTGAACAATTTGTTGCCAATTCTGACAGGGTTGCAAGACAGGACGAAGAAAAAGTAAGGCCTAAAACTTGACAGGAGTAAAATTAGGTGCTGACATGTCCCCAAGGTAAGATGAGAAGTTTTGCAAATGCCTGTATCACTTGATTGTTGACACAGATGGTCACAGAAATCTTTAAGCACAAGTTCCTCTGGTGAATTGTTAAATCTCTGCTAGAATTGATAATATTTTGTGCTTATGGGGTTTATGGTATTTCCTTTTGGCAGGCTTTAATAACTGCCTCTTCTATACCCCTAGGAAATGTCAGAAGTTCTTTATTATAGCCCAGGAAATGCTGAAGCCTGGGGCTGGAAGTCTGAAACATTTGTATTTATTACCATTTATCTAGCCACAATAATAATGTTAAAAGTACAAAGTAACCAAGAAGGTACAGAACAGGAAAGCACTGAATTCTTAAGATCAATTCACTCAATCAAGCAGAATATGTCCTTGGACAAAGGGACACTGATTTCTGACCAGCAATTTAATCCCAATTTTGAAGGATGCAATAGGAATTAATGGATACATAGCCTATGGATAAAGGAAGGAATTTCTCCCTGGGTAGCTGGTAGTTAGGTTTGCTAAACCAAATATTGCACTTTGTGAAATCCAGTCCTTGCAACTCAGGTGCAAATATTAATATTTGATTTAAAATATTTTCAGTGTTACCTAGTAACAGAAGACACAAGGCTCTCTGTTAGGATCTGATTATTTTGACTACTAGAGAGATGCCTTTGCCCAAACTCAGGTGCAAATGAAACCATATGCAGAAGTCGATAGTATGGATTTTATTCAACGGCAAATGTGGGATAGAGATAGAAAAAATAAAAAGGAGGGAGGGGGGAGAGAGTGTGGGAGCAGAGCCACAGATTAATTAGGGAGATAGTCACCGCCCCTGTGGATCATGCAGCATCCCATTGGTCCTTCTTCACTCTACTCTTGGTGGGGGAGTCCTATGAAATATAGGCTCCCATGGGTTAATATACATTCAGGTCCTCATGGGGGTGCCAAGCACCTCCCGTGTGGGGGGGAGTTTCGCCCTGTCTTTTGCTAAACTGTGAACATTTTGCAACTCTGGATCATGTGAAAGTTTTCAGGCAGAAGCCCCCAGGAATGAGGCAGTGGGCTATGGCTTGCCAGACCCAGCCAGAGCTGATTTTCAGGAGAGCTGCTGAGTTCACTTTCCTTGTGGATTCATTCCTTCCACCCCAGCCCTGTTTGCTTAGACCTGAGATAACTGAACAATACTACTACCTTTATTTTTTCTTAAGTTCCTGTCAGGTGATTTAACTCACAGCCCAAATTCCTGGAATCCAGGAGGCATATTTTGGGGCTGGTAGTTCAGTTGTGGCAGATGAGCAGTTGCTTCTTTATAGTTTTGTGTAGTGGGCAAAGTCCTTCATTGAGCTTAGCAATATTTGAACCATTAACCATTAATATCTCTCACAATCTCCCATTAAATTTAAATGCAATTTTTATGCAATTGTAACCATTTATAATTCATCTTTTATGCAATTATAACCATCTATAATTCATGAAATACAAGTTGTAATTAGCCAGTTAAACTGCAAAATAATTACTTAATACAAGAAATAAAAAGACAAGTGTAGAAAGAAATAAGTCATTAACTAACTGTGAATGTATTTAAGATGGAAATTAATTAAAAGCTTTTTTGTTCTCAGAAAAAAGTCACTCTGGACCAGCTTCCCAACAGTACCAGAGTGGCAGCCAGTATACAATTATTTTAAGAGCTTTCCATGATCATTACTCAAATAACTTGGCCGCACAAAATAGCAGAGGAATGATCTTTTATCTTTTAGAGTTCCTTGTCAAGCCTATAATCTGTGTATTTTGTTTCTTTACAAGTTCTTCACACCAATACATGGCTAAAAGAATAATGCAGAATTACATGTGCTAAATAGTGCATTAAGACTAGGCTGTGCTAATGAGGTTTTTTTGCAAAATTTGTTAGTGTCATATTGCTTTCAGGAGATTTAAATGTCTTCTTTTCTTGTAGAACAATACCTATTTAGTTGGATCAGTTTGGCATTTATTGCATTGTATTTTCCTTTTTCTAACTATATCTGAAGAGAATAAATCCTTTCCCTTTGTTCTCTCATGCACAAAGCTTTAAAAAATAGAAAGAAAAGAGTACCATCAGAAAATGAAATTGAGTTCACCTTCAAAGTATTGCATGTGACTGAAAATAAAATAATTCCATTTCATGGAGTGATGTATTTTCAGTGCTTTTTCTATCTGCAGATTTACTGTCATCTCAGAAAAGTAACTTGAAATCTACAGCAAGGAAAGAGAGGGAAGATATCTGTATTCCTTCTGGAACATATTATTACCAAGTACCTTGAGTCCCTGTATTATTGGTTCATTGGATGCAGCACAAAGGTTTTCTTTGACCTTTTGAGTTTCAAAAAGCCTGAATCAGCAAAGCAAACCTCTCCAACCACATAATTGTAAATAATATCAGTTTAGATGAGCCCACTGGCATTGAAACACAAATAGTTCAACAGAGCCCGAGTATTACTAAAATACAGGTACATGGGTGTGAATCACTGAGTATAATAAATATTGCACCACTTTGGAAACAGTTGGGCTAGACAAAGAAGTAATAAGAAATACTCTTTCATTTTTACTTTCAAGGAGTTCAATGAGATAACTAAGTTTATCAGAGGAACTAAGAAAACAATGTTATCCATTCTGCTTGATACCTTTCAAGCTGCAGTCATTCTGATACCAGACATTAAACCACACATGCCTCAAATTTGATCTGAGCTTATACTAAAATTAGTACATTGTCAAGATCTGAAGAATTCAGGTGTGAAAACATGCACTTGGAAAATCATTTATGTAATTTTGAAAGGCCTGTTTAATCTGCAATTCTGTTGTGAAGTGTGATTTGTGCTGAATTAAATGTTCACAGTTTAATGTAAAATATAGAGAAGTTCCTGGAAACTGAATGCATGCAATGATTGCATTTCTTACTCCTAAGCCTCCCATCCTAAACTAATTTTTAGGTGGTTGAAAAGAGGTTTCTAGAAATGCTGACACGTCCTACGTGTTGAGGTTGGTGAAAGAGAGACCTGGTTACATTTATAGATATGACAAGCATGTGAAATTTATATAAGCAACTCTATTTTGCTCATTGCTAGTTCTCTTTTATTCCTTTGATTGCAGCTACAAACCCAGCAATCCATTATTCCACAGCATTCAGCCTCCTCTGGCAGAAAATCTTCCTAAGAGCAGGGCTGGTGACACAGCAGAGGTGCAGGTGGTTTGAGAGTGGATCTGAATTGCACGGTGCTATGCAGTCAGAGGCACCCTACAAAGCTCTGGTCACAAGGACGTGGTAGCTGGTCTAACATAGTGTTCTGGACCTGATGATTCTCAGCCTGGGAAGAGAGCTTCCCTGGAATCTAGTGATAACTAGATAGGGGAAATTCATAGAGACTGCAGAAGGGATTACATTTTGTCCAAAAACTACCTTGAGGACTCTAGTAAGGCTTAAATGATATAAAGGTGTGAATGAGATATCTGTTTTGGTCTATAAGAGTTGACTGAGATTTTGAAAGCAGCGTGGAAGTCTTTAAAATACCAAAATAATTTTAAGAATGATAGTGATGTTCAGGAAACCTTACTTCTTCACACCTTGAGGGTAATGAGACATTTTAATAAAAAAAAATTTTCTAAATTATCAGTGAACTTGAGTTCTCTTTCACTGAGTTGCAAAATGCAACTTCAATTTTGTAATTATATATCAGCATGCTATGCTATTCAGTGGCTAATATGATACATGAATTCAGAAAATCAGAATTCTGAATTCATGAATTGCAAGTAATATTCTGAGACACCCTCTGATGATATTAGCAGAAATAGCAAAAAAAGTGTGTATATAACAAATACTTGCAAATTTTATTTACACACAGAAATATATACACATGCATGCCATAGCTGATTTCTGTTTAAAGACAGTGTCTGTTAATACGTGTGTTTCCTGAAAATTTTGTAGTAATATAGTTCAGGCAGATATCATTCTTGGCACACCTGTTCTTCTTACTGTAAATTCAACATAAAATATCAAAAATATCTGCATTTTTACCAGTCTTTAAATTAAAATTAAGGTTTGGTGTGAGTTGTTGTAGTCCATGATCTGGGAACATAATAATATAGAGAAGGACTCTGCTGTGTCAGCAAGTGCTGAGTTATAGCATTTGTTCAATACATTTTTCTAATTCCCAGGCTTCCTGCAGAGTGTTTGTGGCTGGAACAATTGCAGCTATTTTGTGTTGTTCATCTGCTCCTCCTGGTGCTCATAAATAAAGCTGTGCCTGCAAAATTGGGAGAAAGACTGAGATGCAGATTTTCCTGTATGCCTCAGTGCCTTAAGCAGACCAATTGTCATTATTAGCATGCACATGCCTGTTAACAAGGTGTGAGAGCTACCATGTGCAACTTGACTGCACTTATTTTCTACTAATGGAGAGCTCCCTTTGCTGGATCTTTCCTTTGCCTTTGGCCTGTGTGTGTGGCAGAGAAAGGAGGTGAAGAGCAGGGGTCAGAGAGTGCCCACGGGGTGCTGTGCTCTCAGGGGGCGATCCATGTGCAGAGTGCAGTGGCCTATGTTATGTCCTACTCCTCTCTAAAAAAGCCTGGTGGTTTTCTGCTGCTCTCAGATGCTTCAGCCAGGAACAGCTTCTTGGTATGTTAAAGGTTCCATAGATGCCTATTTTGGCCCGTGGGATCAGGAAGGTTGAGTGAAGGCCAGGTAATGTGCTGTGCACATGCGGTATGTAGCCCTTGCTCTGAGTGAGCCTTTTGGGTTTCTCCCGTACTTAAGATATTGGATTTAACTTAAGATATTGGATTGGATCCAGCTTGGAGTGAGAGGATCATTCCTTGGTCAATTTAGGCTCTGTTCTTCTGCAGGGCAGCTGTGGTTGTAGGTTGTCAGAAAAATGAACAGATAAATTGGGAGAGAAATATAAGAATATGCAGGAGAAAACTGAATATGGAGTATTCTTCCACCAGTGGAGGAATCACTGGCAGAGATGGTGGTTGATATATGGGATTCAGATTAAGCTAGTATAATTATGGTATGGTTTTGAAAAAAAATGAATTGATTGTTCTTTACTTGGCAACAATATACCGGTTTGTGTGCTGAATGATTAACAGAAATATTGATTTTTAGAAGCCTGTTTTTAAAAGAAATTGTTGCTAAATCACGCTTGACAGACCCGATTGCCTCCTTTGACAAAAAAACCCGACCCAGATGAATGAGGGGTGAGCAGTAGATATTGTCTACCTTGATGTCACCAAGACCTTTGACACTGTCTCTCACAATATCCTCATAGGCAAACTCAGGAGTTGGGGACTGGATGAGTGGTTTGTGACCTGGCTGAACAGCAGATCCCAGAGGGTTGTAATTGGTGGCACAGGGTCTAGTGTGAGGCCTGTCACCAGGGGTGTCCTCAAGGTTCAGTACTGGGCCCAGTATTGTTTCACAAGTTCATCAATGACCTGGATGAAGGGGCAGATGCCTTCTCAGCAAGTTCACTGATGACACAAAGCTGGGAGGAGTGGCCAATGCCCCAGAGGGCTGTGCAGGCTTTGGGAAGGACCTGGACAGGCTGGAGAGATGGGCTGGGAGGAACCTTCTGAGATTCAACCAAGGGAAGTGCAGGGTGCTGCACTGGGGGAGGAAGAGCCCCCTGCACCAGTACAGGCTGGTGGCTGACCTGCTGGAAAGCAGCTCTGTAGGGAAGGACCTGGGTGTCCCTGGTGAGCAACAAGCCATCCATGAGCCAGCAGTGTGTCCTTGTGGCCAAGAAGGCCAGTGGAATCCTGGGGTGCATTAGGAAGGGCAGGGCCAGCGGGTCAAGGGAGCTGATCCTGCCCCTCTGCCCAGCCCTGGTGAGGCACATCTGCAGTGCTGAGTTCAGGCTCCTCAGGACAAGAGAGACATGGAGCCCCTGGAGTGGCTCCAGTGCAGGGTAACAAAGATGATTGGGGCACTGGAGCATCCCTCTAATGAGGAAAGGCTGAGGGAGCTGGGCCTGTTCAGCCTGGAGAAGAGGCCCTGAGAGGGGACCTCATCAATGTCTGTGAGCATCTGAAGGGAGGTGCCAGGAGGATGGAGCCAGGCTCTGCTCCGTGGTGCCAAGCAATAGGACAGGAGGCAGTGGGCAGAAACTGATGCACAGGAAGCTCCACCTGAACATGATGAAGAACTTCTTTACTGGACAGGTAACTGAGCACTGGAACAGTTGGTCCAGAGAGGCTGTGGAGTCTCCCTCACAAGAATATTTGAGAACCATTCAGACACAATCCTCTGCAATGTGCTCTGGAATGACCTTGCTTGAGCAAGGAGGTTGGATCAGATGACCTCATGTGGTCCTGACCAGCCTTATCCGTGTGTGATTCTGGGATTAAAGCAGAGGTAGGAATAATGAGACTGAAGGGTTAGATATTATAACTGGAATAGAGAAAAGTCTAGACAAACAAATATCTTTAGGCTAGAAAGTGGAAGTTTAAGAGATGTCTATGAATTCATAGAGATTTAAGAGTTGTTACCTATTATTTTCATTCATTGTTGAGAACAGAGGAGCAATCATGTGATTTGAACTAGACTATGGGCAATTTAATTGATACCAAGGCAAACTTTAATAAGACAGCAGGTTAAGTCTCCCTTGCACTTCAGTCCTTGCAAATATGTCAGGCTAGAGATAACACCCAGCTGTCCTTGCCTGTAAAGTTCTTGTCCTTGTTGATTAAAGTCTCTGGTTATGGATGCTTTGGTGTAACCACTAGGCAGAGAGACTCCACTGCTCTTTCTTCTCATGCTGCTTTGTCTGGTGGTCAACAGCCTTTCCTCCTACCCAAATATTCATCTACTTTTATTCTCCATCTAGAGGAGCACTGACAGGATAATAATGACTCCCCAAATGTAGAGACTGCAATTTGAGTGCCTCTTATGTGGGCTACATAAGGAGTAAAGGTAACAGGCTACATTAGTAAACCCTAAAAAATTATTTCTTTCCCAAACATTTCAGGAAAGACACAAGCTATAAATCTGACTTGATATTGTTATGGATAATAAGATATTTCAGTTGATGACATGCATATATTTAGATGGTGTAAATCAGTGTTGTTTCCTCTTGCTGAGACTGATCACTGATCTTTTCTCCCTGCAGATACTGCAACTTTTGTACTTTCAACAAAAACTTGTCAGTGAGCAACAACCTACTGATAAGCCTGTGAATGGAAATCATGCTGAATAAGAATGAGAGGTGGAGAAAATAAGATATCTGTCCTTTGGTGATTCAGGTTTGCTGGCATATATTTTCCAGAGTTCTCTCTCTATGTTTTTTCTAATTAACTGAAGCAAGTAGGTCTCTATTCCTTGGGAGTTTTTAGAGGCCAAGAGACCTTTACTGTTAGGGGGTTACAGTGTTGAGGCAAAAAATTTGTTACTAATGCTGTAAAAAGTTCACTCACTTGTCTATGTGCAGGGCTGGTCTTTCAGCTTTTGCTCTGTTTTTTTTCTTTTCAATAATTGATAAAGACTTCTCACACCTTCAGCCTCTGTTGCTAGTAATTACTCATTCTGTTTTGCTGCCTTTATCTTTTTTTTTTTTTGCAAGCTTTAACACATCTTATGTCGTCTTTGTTGGCTCCTTCCCTTTATTTCCCCTAGATCTTTCAGCTGTTCTTAAAAAGTCATGTATTTCATTACTAATTGATTGCCTTTTTCTGTCAGTGACTCTATAGTCTGTTATGTGTTAATTAGTGCTGCAATCACACCCAGATATTCTGTCTCTTCTTCTCATAGCCATATCAGCTTTTTATGTAATTATTTTCATCAAAGTTTTAATTTGAAATCCAGTAGCTGTGTGGGGCTCTCTGGGACCATCCCGTGAAGCTAAAAATTCAATTCACTGCCTTAGCCATGCTGATATCTTGGGGTGGGCATGAGTGCTACCATATTCAGCACTCTGTATAGAGTGTTAATCCCCTTTCATGAACCTGTAAGAGCTCATGCTCTCTTTTTTTTTTTTTAATAAAATCAGTTTTTCATCCTTCTTGGTCTAGATGAAAGCATAAAAGATGTAGTGACTGTGGAGTCCAATGCCAAAAGGCAGAAAACAACCGAAAGCATAATTTTTAAATGTCACAATTCCAAAGTCATTCTTGCGGGCTTTTTGCTCTGCCTAATGATTCTTGGATGTTGGTAATGACCTCTGATCAGCAGCCTTGATCCTTCACATCCTCAGCTTGAGACACAAATAGTTCTGTTGGTGCATGAGCTTAGGAGATAGGGAAAGGTTGAACACTGATGATTTTCGTTGATCTTATGGTGTGCAACATTAAGTGAAATTATAAACCTGGCATAACCATTTTAGGCTTTAGACAGATCTGCCTCTAATCCTATGCTTCCCTCGTTCTGAATACCCCTGATAAAGAGCATATTGACAAGGAAAATAAGAATTAATTATCCTATAAAATCTATCCATCTTATGATCTAAATGACGGATGGTGCCTTTAAATTTGTGTCCGAGCATACCAGAGTAATGCAATCTTATTCTCTGCCTGTCTTCAAGTTTAGGCATTTACATGATCAGTAGAGTTCACTGAGTGGGAAAGTTTAATTAATATCATGAGTAATAAGAATAAGGGAAGGAAAATTCAAGACTTCATTGTATTGTTAAATTAAAAAAAAAGCATCTTGCAGTATTAGGATATCCCCAGAGTATTTTTGAGTATTAGGACTAAAATTTTGTTCTTAGGGCTGTTTGGACCTCAGTAAGAAAAACTACTTTTCCTACCTCACTCTAGAAAGATCTTTTTTCTCTTCATCGCTCCTCATTCAGGCTAAAAAACAAAAGAACTGCTTCCACCCATTGAAAAGAAAATGCAGGAAAAGTATAATCAGTTTTGAATTTAGGTAATTAACCTTCTTCTGTCTTATTATAAAGAAATCTCATAGAGATAAAGAGAGTTTCACTTGTTTTTTTTTAAAGGAAACCTTTTAAATTTCACTTTTTTATTGTAGGACAGTAAATCTGAGTGTTAAAGGGATGATGTTTTGTTGCATTTAGGAGTTGGCAATAGATTTCTATCTTCGATTTCATCCTAATGGTCATAATTTCTGGATGGGTTAATTAGCTAACCCTTATAATGTCTACCTTTTTTCATTCAAGTATACAATATTACCTCTAGAAGAAACCTCTCAAATGAGTGCCTTTCAACTTAACTAACAGACATTAAATGAGCCTGTTCATAAAAAGGAAGTCACAGGGAACAATTTAAAATGCATTACTTTAGAAAGTTTGCAAGTGTCTAGAGCAATTTTTCAGCTTCTTAAGTCTTCAAGGTCATGCGAGAGAGCTCAAGGCTTTGAAAAGTTGGAGGGAACAGCTGCAGTTTTTGAAAACAGTAAAGGCAAACTTGAAAAGCAGTTTTATCAAAGCTTGGCTGTTTTCCTATCACAGGCAGTAGACGCCACTAATCTCTTCCTTTTGTTTAAACAGATGCTATTTGCTTGGCAAGTAGCTGAATTTTAAATGCAGAAAATTATTATACAAGGGGAAAAATTTGACTGGAGGTTAGAAACAGAAGGTTAAGTTCAGGAGAAAATCTTATTTTCTCTGACATTTTCCAAGTTGTGTGAGGAAATTTTCTCCCCACACTTGGAATGATAAATTTTGATATTTTCCATATAAAGAAGGGTTTTTTCTGTTTGGTATTTTTTTTGTGTTTGTGGGTTTTTTCTTTTTAATTTTATTTTAAATTTTATTTGTCAAATGATTATAATCAAGTAGTAAATGGTCAAACCCTTTGGATAGATTTTGTTTGCATGATTGCACTTTATATTAGTGAAAGACTAGAAGGAATAATTCAGAGGATCAAAAATTCTCCCTCTGCCTCCCTTTGGTGTATCATTTGTTCAGTTAGTTGAGAACTGTTAGTATGGTTCTTTTTTTATCAGCACAGATAATTTTTACTCTAGCTAAGTCAGGTTAATCAGCATTCATGATATGGGGACACAGGGTTTTTGGCCCATTAATTGCCTATAGCAAAGCTCAGCCATTTTTCCTCATTTTTTGAGGCTGAATTGGAAATCTTATGAAGGGTGTCTGTCCTTGGGACACAGTTTTCTGCTAAGCCATCCCAAAACATGTGAGCAGGACAGCATGGAATCCTGATGCAATGCAAAGCTTCTGGACATTTCCATTATGCCATAGGCAAGAAAATGATGCTTTGTATTGCATATGGAAGCATTAAATAGCCCCCAGTTGTTAGATAATGTGTCAATAGCTGCTGGTTTTGAAATCAGCAGTGACCTGATTAAAAAGCTGGTTCCACCAAGGCATACGTGTGTTGCCTCAGAGTACACAAATCACATGTTGCTGAGTATGGTTTGGAGATATGGGTCTAATCTGATCTGCTCACCTCAAGAAGGGGCTAGCTTTCAGGACTGAGGAATAAAGGTTGTTGCTGGAGCAAGTTTTGCCTCTAGCCCTTAAGCGTCTCAGCTCCAAACACAACAGATGGTGCCTATTGCAATACAATATCTCTTTAACATCATGCTGAGGCTTTGGTTCAGTAGGGGCTCTCAGCACTGATTTCTGCAGGGCTCTGTTGTTTTTCCCTTTTATTGAGTGGTTCCCATTTCTGTCAAGACATAACATATTTAGCCAGTTATGGCTGCCAGCATCACCAACAGAAGTGATTCTGTAACACTCCCAATTTTAAAGTTGATTTCTTAGTACTTTTTTACTAGAAAGAAAAAAAAACCCAATTCCCTGTGTTCTTACCTTCATTCTGTATTCTGCTCTGTCCCAAGATACATTCTCTTCACTCCCTGCGTTCCTCTGCTCCTCCTGTTAAGAACTGAATATTGAAAGATGCCTCTGCCTGAATTAAGGTGCAAATGAGACCATATGCTGAAGTCAATAGTATAGATTTTATCTAGCAATAAAATGTGAAGTAGAGAGAAAGAAATGTGAAAGAGGAGAGGGAAAGAGAGAAAAAAGGAAAGAGAATGTGTAGGGTAGTCACCACCTGTGGCTCCAGGAGTGTCCCATTGGCCCTTCTTTACCCTTGGCTGGAGGGTCTCAGGTTGTTCTAAACTTTTCATTGTAGATATATTTTAGCAAACAAAGGAATTAATGCTCACTGGCTACACAGTTCTCTTATGCTGTTGGTTAAATGATTGTCTCACCTCTAAGGCTAATTAGTCTGCATGCTTGGTCTTTTGAGTCAGTGGCTTGTGAATTGGTGGTTATAATCTCCCCCTGCTAAAATTGCCTTTTACTCAGTCCAAGCTGATTTCAGCATTCTGCATTTCATTTCAGCTGGTTGCTGAGTTGGCTTTCCTTGTTGCTGCATTCTTTATGTCTATTATCAGTGGTACATTCACTCCTGCAGTGTTGTTAACCTCCCCCTAGACCCGAGAAAACATTCAGACAATAGTATCACCTTTATCTTATCTAAAGTTCCCTTCATGGTGGCTTAATTTACAGTCCAAGTTCCAGGTATCCACAGAGGCATATCCAGGGGTGGGGCTTCAGTCATAGTTTCTGGGCACCGGTGCCATCTGTCCCATAATTTGGGGTGATCTTTGGCTGTTGATATGTGTATGAGCAGTTACTTCTTTATGTAGTTTGCCACAGTGGGAATTTTTGTCTGGATGCAGTAGTCAGGATGTGATAGCCAGACCTGGCTTCTGCCAGGCTTGGAGTTGGCACCATCCTGTTGCTCCAGTCTGTGCCTATCTCATGACAAAGTCCTTCTGTGGCCTTAACAGTGTTTGAGACAGGCAACTGTGATCTTTTAAGTCTTTACACCTCCCACAGGTAGGCAGCTGCTCACACAATTCAGGAACAGAGATGTTTGTGATGACGTTGGGGAAGGTTGGCAGCAGAAAGGTGTTGCATTTTAATTTTTGAATTTGTTCTTGCTGTGCAGGTATTTCATCCCTGGTGCAATTCCACCTGTACAGCAGAATGTTAATTTTTCCTTGACTTATTCTTATTTGACAGAAGCTGTAGACAGCTTAAAAATCAAGAACAAAGGAATGGATCCCTTGTTGCTCTGCTTCTGACATTTCTGTCACATACTGAGGGTTAGCAGCATGAGCGTGAGATGGGAGAGATATAACACGTTCAAAATGATTTGTCTACTGTTACTGGAGATAATTTTTGAGAATGGTTTTGCTACTCCTGTGTTCTGTTTATTGGGTTCTTCCTTGGGTTTTTGATGCTTGCTGTCAGATTGTTAATTTTTAGGATTGGAGGTCTTTCACCATAATTTTTTTGAATGTTAATTGTTAGTGGTATTGTACTTAAATGCAAGTGCTTAGCTTTCCTTTCATGAAACAAACACTGATGAATTTATAGGAAAATAAAAGTGAGACCCAGACTTCTTCTTTCCCCAGCTATCCTTACTTTTTGGTACTATTCACTATGAAAAGGAGCCAAAAGCAGTTTTTTAATGTATTCTGCCTTCTTGAGGTTTGTCAGATACTGTGCTCAGCATAGTCCTTAGATAAAAATCCTTAGAGTTAATTTCCTTTTGTCTATCTCCAAGGACAGGTTGTCATTTATGACTTCTATATCTCCTGCTGTTTACTGATAAATTCTTTTTGTGGTGTGTTCTCACCGTGTGTATCAGAGGTACTACTCTAAAACTAAATTGTGTAAATATTTCTGTTTGTCAGCTTATGAATTCACCTGAAGTGAAACTCAGCAACAGGAGACATTTGTCTCAACACTCCCTCATTTCCTATATTTTTGAGGTTTAATGTGCTGCAGTAATTTTTCTTCTGTTGTGATACCTTAACCTCCACTTTAGCAGGAATTAACAAGGAGGGAAGGGGTTTATGAATTTACCTTCACCCAGCAAAGGCTGGGGTTGTCTCTGGGTAGAACAGCTATTGATAAAGCTATGTTTCTAATAAAATCTCTCATGAAATAAGAACCTGTTTTAGGTCACTGGGGATGGCTCTTGATACTATTCTGATTTGGCCTGTAACCTCTCTGATAATGCTGTGACTTCAGACAGCCCTGCAGGATATGACAGATTTATGGATCCTTGCATTGCTGTGAGCTTTGGTCTCCAGCTGGGCTTTTCTTACCTGGATTGAATTTTCCACAGTCAGTTCCTGAGCATTACCAGGCTGCTAAGGGTTTTTTGGTGAGTTGTTTGTTGCTAATAACTGTAAGTAAATTTAAAGTAAATTTGCTGTTCTTGTCTTTAATATAGCCCTTGATACTAGTTTACTTATATTGCCCTGATAGCAGTTTCCTTAAATATCTGACCAGTCTGTCAAGAGGTTCACATTCATCCTTTAATGCCTGTGCAGGTTGCTATCACTTCACTGGTACCTTTTCCATCTTGAGTGATCATATCCCTTTCTAGTCTGTACTCCCTTCAGACATGCATTCTAAAAAACTCAATAGAATACAAATAAAATAAATGGTATTATGTAACATTATACAGTAATAATATCATACTGCATATAATTGTAAAATAAGGTTATATAAAAAAATTATGGAAAGAAAATTAGGAATATCCAAGATCTGATTTTTGCATTAGATTTTGTGTCGAAGATACTCATGGGTTATTTGCTTATGGTTACACTATGCCTCAAGAGTTTTTATCCTAAGGTTCACTTTCTCTCTGAAGCATGTACTAGAGATCCTTCCTGGTTATTGTAGTCTCCTAGAAGAAATTAAATCTCCAAATTCCTGAAAAGCTCTCTGATGTAGATTTAGGTGCAATACTGTCCCTAACAGTATTCTTCAAACATATGTAGTTGGATACCTCCAGTGTACTCCAGTCCTTAAGCTTTAGGGTTTACCTCTCCCACAGGTTGCAGTCCTATGATGTTTTGGGATGTGCCTCTGCCAAGACCTGCTTGTCTTCACAGAAAAGGATTGTTGCCCTTGGGTTGAATTCTGCCAGTAAAAGACAAGAGGTTGGAGGACTTTAAGACCTGGCTAAGGATGACATAGAGGTAGTAAAGACTTGGAGCCTTGGGAGGTGGAGGTAGAGATGTGCAGGTTTTGCTGGATTTAGTCTGGCAGTTCATCCCCACGTGTTTGCATAAGGATGTACTTGAGTACGTGTGGTTTTGGGGGTATTTGCACAAGCAAGGGCATCGCCTGGTGGGTCTTCCTTGAATGAAAGCCTTTACTTTCATTGGCAGTTCTTCTCTCAGCTTGTCTTACAAGCTCCATGGTTGCGTATTTCTTGCTTATTTTCTCTCCTCTGGAGAATATTTTCCTTCTTACTCAGAGGACTATTTTGAAAAATCTGTGAAATTTTGGATTTTCTTATTTTTTTCTAGATTGAAATGTTCCAGTGGTAGATAAGGTGTACTCGTCTTTACATGACATAGTGACTAGTACCTAAGTGAGGAGGGACTGTTCCCTGCTTTGTGATCCAGTGTGTATCAGGAAAAAATATCTGCCTCCATTGAGCCTTTTGTGCCTCACAAACTGTTAAATGGATGAGTATTTTTCATACAGACAGAAAAGTAGTTTCATACTGGTACTTGTCTCTGACTTGTGGTTCAGATGAGACACAGAGGTTTCTGTTCTTATGTGTTCTCTACAATTTCTTCCATTTCTGCTGGAGTGTGTTCTGACAAATGCTAAAATAATTGGATTTGAGGGGATTAGCTGTAGAAATATTTTTTTACTTTTAACTCAGGTGATATTCATAGGGATGGGGATATGATTTTATCATTATGCTCTGATATAGTTTTCACAGAAACAAGGCTTACATAGTGGGGTTCTTCAGCATGAGCATTAAGCCAAAGCCTATTTAAATCAACAGTAAGTCAGCATCTGACTTAGATGGTGAGTCAGGACTGAATAACCAAATTAATTTTCAGAAATCAGGAACTCCTTTTATTCTCTTACTATTCTTCACTTAATGGTGATACTTGCTGACAAACATATTATGGATTTTAGAGATCTCTCCCACTCCTCCCTTTTAGTGGCCTGGGTCTGGTTGTGGATTCTGTGCCATATCTGCATTCCCTATAACTCTGGTTTCAGCTGTGCTGACCCTCCCATTGAGGTCATATGTGTTTCAAGTAGCAGCAGTTGATATGCATATCAACCCTAAATGTCCTGATCTGTGTCAACATTTTTCCCCCTTTATTCAGGCTTTTCACAGGGAGGATATTTCACTAGCTAATAGAGGTAACCAAGACACCAATTTATTTCCTTTCTGGAACTGAAACCAGTCTTCCTGAGCTGTCAGATTGCCAATTTTCTGTGTGAATGACTTTTAAAAGTCACTGAGATGTCAAGAGTAGAGGCTTTCTGACCAATTTTTATATTTATAAGGCAAGGTTGAGAGCTTGATAGATTCAGTTTCAGCAGGTACTATCTTAGATGATGTGCCTGGGTTGCAAGGCACATCATGTATGGTATGATCAAAAATAGGTTTTCCAAAAAAGTAAAGAACAGAATGAAAAAACTAAAGTCATTATTTACAATCCAGACAATGTTCTCCCCCAGTTTTTAAATAAAAACCACACAATATCAATTACAAGTATGTGCTTTTTTATACCCAAGAACAGTTAATGAAAAAGGGAAACAATGCAACAGTAAAACTTATAAAGCTGCACCTGATTCAATTAACTCTGCCCTTACTGTCAGTGTTCAAAAGCAGCAATATTCATTACAATTTCTTTTCACTTTATAATTTGTGCAGAAGAGATACAACTCCCAATATCCCCACTTGAAGCTAAGGATAGGTATTTGTAACACTGGGCATAAGCCTGCAGGTTTGCTCAACCCTCATATTTAGTAGTAATAGTGCATTTCATATCAGTTGTGTGACTTAAATTTGGGCCCTTTCATTTTTTGGTCAGCACAAACTACTGCAGCCTCTTCTGGAATCATGCACATAGTCTTTGATCTTGCATTATTTAAAAATAAAAAAGAAACAAAAGGGTTTTACTTGATAAAAAAATAGGAAGTTGTGAAAAAATATATGGAGTTATTTATTTTGTGGTGACATCTCCAATTTAAAAAATATCTGATGTTGCTTTTCGTTGTAGTCTTGCACAGCCTTTCAGGCACATTTGCCTGACTTGCGTTTCAAAGACACAATAATCAGAATTACTATGTACAAGGGAAGTATCAAATTTTATAACACATTTTTAAGGCAGACATTTAGTTGGCAAATTAATTTCAAAATGCACATAGTCTTTGATCTTGCATTATTTAAAAATAAAAAAGAAACAAAAGGGTTTTACTTGATAAAAAAATAGGAAGTTGTGAAAAAATATATGGAGTTATTTATTTTGTGGTGACATCTCCAATTTAAAAAATATCTGATGTTGCTTTTCGTTGTAGTCTTGCACAGCCTTTCAGGCACATTTGCCTGACTTGCGTTTCAAAGACACAATAATCAGAATTACTATGTACAAGGGAAGTATCAAATTTTATAACACATTTTTAAGGCAGACATTTAGTTGGCAATTAATTTCAAAAGTTTTCACTTATGAGTATGATTTCTTTGTGAGGAAAACTTTGCCAGTTGTATTCCTTGAAGCCGGCACAGATAATCCTCTTCCTTCTGCATTAAAACCTGTGTTAGTTTCAGCTGAAATATTAGAAGTGCTCTGGATAGCCACAAAACCTTCAGATTTTTAAAGAATGATGATGTTTCAGAAGGTAACACTTGGAGGCAGGCGGTTAGAGGGGAGGAACTGCACTACCATAACTCCTTTCAAGGCAGAGATTTTCCCTTTAGGCCATTGTCTAAATATCTCATTTACCAACATTGTTCATTACCTTCTACTTCCTTTGTTCTGGTACTGAGGAACAGGAAATGGAATCCTTTGTCGGCTTTGTAGAGCTTTCTGTGATTGCCAGTCTGTTAATATAAAAACCAGGTAGACCATTATGAGTGGCTAGTTTGACCTCTTGTATATCAGTGTGGCAGCCCAATTTTACTTGAATTGTGCCACTAATTCCAGCTGAGCTATTGTTTACAGTTTAGTGTGACATCCAGCCTTGATTCAAAGGCTTTGTGATGAAAAACCCAGTATGTCCCTGGGGAAGTAGATCCCAAAATATGTTACCATTACTAAAAGAAGGCTGTGTTTTATTTCTGCATTTACCAAGTTTCAATATGATGCCTGTTATTGACCCCCAGGGTCAAAAACAGGGTGTGCTCTGGCATTTGCTAGTGTGATTAAGGAAGTATCAAAATTTTCTTTCCACCCAAGAATTAAACAAGTTAGATGTTGCAGTCAAAAAGCTGATGCTGTTATTTTTTTGGTTTGGTTTTTGTTTTTTTTTTGTTTTTTTCCTGACCCGAGTCAGAACAGCATAAATTCAGTCTTTAT
Source organism: Emberiza elegans (assembly GCA_024865655.1). Taxonomy (NCBI): domain Eukaryota; kingdom Metazoa; phylum Chordata; class Aves; order Passeriformes; family Fringillidae; genus Emberiza; species Emberiza elegans. Next base: position 15,873,312 of record JALJVW010002597.1, on the reverse strand, counting down.
GTACTCCTGTGGTATGTTCTTGCTGTCCAAAAACATTGTTGGACATGATTTCACAAGCCAATATATTTAACTTGAACATTTTTGAAGATGAGCAGGCCTTTGAGAAGCACTGAAATAATTAGCACAGAAAAAGGTGTTTTCATGAACGCTTCAGGAACTGATGAACCCAGATCATACTCATGGTTGGTAGTTCTTGAGTAATGAGATCACTCTTGGAAACTCCTTCCCTGTGACACATGTGCCAGGGAGGAAGGAAGCGTACTCTTGCATTGCCAGAGATAATGTGTATTTTTATGTTATCATTTAAAAAGATTTAACAATCTGGAAGTTATGGGCAGTGAAACAGGACTTGAGTTGCTTTTCTGTTCATTCACTGTTATGGGAGCAATTGTGCATTTGGGTGCTGCATAACTATTTTTTCATGCCTATTATAGATCTATAGTGCTGAAAAAATTGTGAAGAAATTACACGCTTCTTCCCTTCTCCAAAGACAGGATGAAAGACATTTATACTATTCCTAATGTATATTATTGGTTTAACCAGTTTTCAAAAATGTTTGGTGATGGGAATTCTTCCCCTTTGAAGATAATTCACTCCAGTGTTTTACCCTCTTGACTGTTAAAAATTCTTTTAAAGGAAAATTTGGTATAATGTTCTCAAAACTCCATGACTATTGAACAGGGTGGATGAAATATTTTTCTGCATGGTAAGTTTATTGGGACACTTGGAGACTATCACTTCCTTCTCTTTACTGTGTACAGTTGTAAGAAATACATTTTGGGGTTTTTTGGAAATGTGCCTTTTGTCTTCCTAGAATAGTTGTCAAAGTCAGTAAAAATGTAGAATAATTTCATAATTATCTATGTTTGCGCCTAGGTATTTTTATCCTCCTCATCCCTCAAGATCCAGTAGTAGAAAAAAATGGCAGTGTTATTTTCCATCACTGTCAACATGAGGATGCACAGTTTAACCATAGTTGGTAAAGTGGCTGTATCTTGGATGAGACACACTGTTACATTGGCTCAGTGAATATGAGATTCTTTCCCTGAGCCAGGACATCTTTCATGGCAATGCAGCATGCTGGATTTGCATGAACAGTTGATGAATTTGGCGTGTTTCTCGGGTGCATATGAAAAAACAAACCCCAAACCCAATGAAAACTTTTGTGGCTGGACAATATGCTCAAAGTTTATTGAGGTCACAGTCCTTGCTAGCATTGGTTGTGTGATCAGTGTTTACATCCAGAACACAAGTCCTGCCTTGGATGTGCAGTGCTCATAGACAACCCCCTTGCAACCACATATGGAGCTATGTAAGTACAGCCTGGGATTCCTCCCTCCAGCAGTTTTACAGGTCAGGATAATGACTTTGGTTTCACAGATCCACCTATCATGAAGTGTCAGCTGGTTCAGTATCTCCATTGGCACTGATGGATTTTCACCACATGCACTAAAGTTCTTTGAGCTCTCTTGATAGGCAGAACTGGGGAACTGTCTGAGGCCTTTGCTTAGCAAATCATACCTAAACAAAAAGAAAAATAGTACAGAAGAAATTGGACAATGGATATGTGGTAAGATCTGTGCAAACAGGAACACTGCAGTATCATTCAGTTCCTGGTATTGCCTTGCTAATACTGTGTGAATAAACTGAAATGTCTATTTTCTTCTCTATGGCTGGTCTTGAAATTGTATTGTGTTTTCCTTGTCTTTGCTTGATTTATGTAGAGTTTTTCACAGTATGCATTGTTTCCAATTTTTCTGATGGTCTGCTGTATAGCAGGCGGAAAAGGCAAGGTTTAGGATACCCAAAAAATATTGTGAAGCTTAGAGTTGGAGCTGGTAGAAATGGCAGCAAAGCATGTGCAGTGGAAAATATGGATTATTTCTATTAAAAGTATTTTATAATATGAACAAAATTTACCACATTATTTCACTCAAGTAATTTATTCAGAGATAAGTAAAAATGCTATTGTAATAATCTTCCTCTTTTTGTGCTTATCTCTGTGATTGGAGAATTTAGTGAATTTCTCAGCTAGAGCCAGATGTTCTGTAAGATTCTGAAATATTCTTTAATCTCTTTCATGTTTATAACACTTGTGTGAGAATAGATGTGGTAAGATCAGAAATAGGTTCACTCCTTTAAATCTCTCAGTCCCTATGTCCTTTCCTCATAAGCCTCCTATCCCCAAAAACTTGCACTTTTTTTTTTTTGCTGTCTTCTAAGTTAGAAGTCTTTTGCCCGCTCTTTTTGATATTTATATTCCTGATGGCTAGACCTTCCACATTTATTCCTTCAGAAATCCATCAGGTGTGCATTTTTTTCCCTTATCTTTGATATGCAGCAGCTTGTATGACTATTTTCCCTAAATCCAATTTTTTAGATAACCTGCTTGTTTTTCAAGCGCCTCTTTAGTCTCTTTTTAAAATTTATTTTCCTTTTGCTTCAGGATATATTTTCTATCTTGCAGCACATGCCTATGGAGAACTGATGGTCTACTTCCCTGAGTATTTGTTTTGTGGTATACATGTGCCCTAGTGCCACAGCTCAAATCCTTCTGCCCTTTGGTAGATATGAGAGACATGCAAGGCTCAGTTTTCCCTGAGACATTTAGTTATAAATTGAAGCAATCACTATAGTCATACGAAAGGCATGAAGTGGCCAACTAGTTGCTTCCTGGTGGCAAGTGAAAACTGGCTGAATTTAAAAATGCAGTGCTTGGCCTTTCACTAACAAACAAGCTCAGGAAAACATGGAAGTACTCCTGGTATGTGTAGTGCTGAATTCATGTTGCTGACCCATAGAATTCAATTGTTCATATGGATGAGCACAAACTCTCACTGTTACAAAACTTATTTGAAGCATGAGTCTTAGTGATATGTAGTACTTTTGAAGTGTGTCTAGAGCCATCAGAAAGACCTCTTAGAAAACAACTTACCAAAAAACCAAAAAAGGTGTTGTTCCTTTAATCTCTTTTGGTACTTCTTGGAGAACAATGGCAGTGCTTGGTGCTGCTATTAAAATTTATTGTATGGATTTATGGATTTCAGTTTTATTGCATAGTTGAGCTTCTATTTAATGGGATGTACACCTATAAATCAAGCAAGTTCTGCTGCTTAATCTGCTCACAATTCCTAAAGCATCACAAAATTCTCTGAGTCCGATACTTTTCTAAGCATTCTCTGGTAGATACAGTGCAACATTTTTACCAATGCTTTGGAAATGGCCTTTTCTTCAGGTGCATGATATCTGATTTGTTGTCTTGCCTCTTACTTCATTCTTTGCAGTGTGAGAAAAGTTTAATACTTGAAGAACTGATGCCTTCTGTTCTCATTTGGAAAACATTCTTTACTAGGAAATAATTAATGGCATTTACTTTCAAACAAGTCATACACATAAAATGAGGGACAACAAAGTTCTTAACGAGTTAGCATTTTCTCTACTAATTTCCAGGCAGCTTTACTCTGAAAGTGCTGTAATGGGATATTGCTAAATCAGTATATCATGACTTGCATCCCTCTTAACTGAGTGCTGGCCTTAAGCCATACCTCTGCACATTGACAGTGAGCACTCAGTACCACCCCAGTGAGGGCTTGTCACCAAAAACCACCAAAGTCAGCCAGTTCTTTACTGATGGCAAGGAGCATGCACAGAGAGGGCCAAATGCAGAAAGATGGAAGGACAGGAGTTATCTGTGGAACTAAATTTCTAGAGAAGTAATTTGCAGTAATTTTTCTTGGCAGGCCTGGCTGGCATGTTCTTCAGTTCTGCTTCATATAATGACAACTGCAGGGAATTGTCCCATTGCAAGTGTATGATATTCTTGCTGTTTGTAAAGATGGGCACAGTGAAAGTTACAGCACTGCATAAGTAATTAAAACTCCTCGGTGTTTAACAAGAAACTTCACTAACAGAATGCTAAGAATAATAGGTACACACCCATTGTACAATAAAAAAAAGTTCTAAATTGAATTAAAAAATAGAATGTTCTCTGCCAGTATGTTGTTATGCAATAAGCATAACCCACTTCTTGAGCAATCCAGGGAATGTGAGGAACATGTCGATTTGGAAACAGCTGTGTGGCCAGCAAATTTCTTACCTGTGGCTAGACACCCTTAGTGCTCTCTGGTAGATTTGATAGGTTAAACTATGAGTTCTGCATGAATTTGTTGAGAAGATGAACAAATATACATCTAAGCAATTCATTATTGTATGCTACCCTGCAATTTTACCCAGCTAATTAAAGAAAAACACCACATTAAAGTCAAGGTCACAGCAACATTAAGTCAATCATCTGTAATTCTTGAATCTTGAAATCACAGAATAATTCCAAATTGAAAGGTTGGTAGTGGTTTTCTCATGGACAATTTTAAGTGGAGGACTGATCCCTTTTCAAGAGTATTAATCTAGTCAGTGCTATGTGTCTGCACTGACCTGGATGGTAAAAGGTACAGCTGTACCTCAAATGTATTTATTCAAGGACCTGAGCATTTATTCTCCTCTTCCACCACAATCAATACAGCCTCCTTGTTTTTCTTCAGGCAGTTCCAGAGGTGCTTATAATGATTCCCTATTTCCATTTCCATTTTAAATAACATTCCTCTTGGTCATTGTTATGCTTGATTTTATTCTCTCCTTTCCTAAAATGGGAAAAAGCCCTTCAATAGAGGTATTGGTTAAATTATACATAATAGCAACAGTAACATAATAATGCAAGATTTTTATGCCTGAAGTACCTATTGACTTCTTCCATTATTGGCTGATTTCTACTTTTGAGAAGCTGTTAAAATCATAGCTTCCATAAATACACACACGCAGTATACCCATAAACCCATTAAGACCATTGATGTCTATTCACTTGAAAAATAAGGTAAAATAGAATGATGAAATTCTTTTTGCTTTGTTTTGTAGTCTTTCAAAAAACTTGCTGTCTAGAGTGAGAATCTAGAAGCATAATTTGTCTCAAAATATGTGCAGTGAATGTGATTGTAAATGGTTGAGAGCAGCCTTGAGGAGAAGGGCTTGGGGGTTTTTTGGTGGATGAGAGGCTGGACATGACATGACCTGTCAATGTCAATGTGCACTCACAGCCCAGAAAACCAGCTGTATCCTGGACTGCATCCATAGCAGAGTGGCCAGCAGGGTGAGGGAGGGGATTCTGCCCCTCTGCTCTGCTTTGGTGAGACCCCACCTGCAGTGCTGCATCCAGCTCTGGGGTCCGCAACCTAGGATTGAGTCCGGAGGAGGGCCACAAAGCTGATCAGATGTCAGGAGCACTGCTCCTATGAACACAGGCTGAGAGAGTTTGGATTATTCAGCCTGGATAAAAGAAGGCTCTGGGATCTTATAGTATTTTGCAGTATCTAAAGGGAGCCTGCAAGAGAGCTGGTGAGGGACAATTTAGGAGGGTGTGTAATGACAGGACAAGGGAAAATGGCTCTAAACTGGCAGAGAGAAGGTTTAGATTAGATATAAAAAGAAGCTCTTTATTGTGGGGATGGTGAGGCACAGGAATATGCTGCCCAAAGAATTTGTGCTTGCCCCATTCCTGGAAATATGCAGGACCAGGTTGGATGGGGCTTTGAGCAATGTGGTCTAGTGGAAGGTGTCCCTACTTATGGCAGAGGGAGTTGGAACTAGATGATATTTAAGGTCCATTCCGACCCAGGCTCTTCTAAGATTCTGTGATTAGCTATCACAAGACATAGTACCCCAAATGAACAAAACCAAAATTCTGGAAAAGTATTAAACAGTCTAAACAGTATGCAGTCAAACACAAATGTAAATGACTTGTGGCTCTCCAATGTCTTCAACAGGTATTAAAAAAATATGCTTCCTGTGAATGACAGTGAACTAGGGAATTAATTTGCTCTGTGATTTATACTGTGGCTTTGATCACAAAACCAATGATATATCTTATTACAATAATATCTATTTGTAATGAAATGATTGACATCCTCGAATGTGTGCCTCAAATTTGGACCTAATTTCTTCATGTGTCTTACACAATTTGAAACATATCCGTTAATTTGGGTTGTCATTTAGCTGCCAGCTTTACTGGAATAGATTTTTAAATCCATGTAGGACACATTGTAATTGAGAATGAGGTTCCAGGTATCTAGTGGTCACTTCATGGTGCTCCAAATAAACACAACAATTTAGGGAGTATAAAATTAGTCTCATCTGCTAAATGCATCCTGCTGTGAAATTGCAGCCAGTTAGAAAAGGAAAGATGCCCTTAGTATAGAAAAATGGTTTCAGAGAATATGAAAGTTATAATGGAAAATGTAATAGATGCCAGAAATAATTACACAGGTGACTTCCACAGAGTATGACTTCTATTCCTTGTATTCCTTTGGAAAACCCAAAGCCTGTTATTAATTAAGCTGCAAAAATAGGATTCTGCTGTAGTTCTTTAACCATCAAATAGTCTGCTTTTCTTATATATACATTATGTTCTTTCAAAGGGTACTTGTTCCTGACATCTTTTTCTGCAGAAACAAAGGTTCATTTAATATTCAACTTAAGGGATCATTCTGTTCTATATCTTAATCTCTTGAGGTGCTGCTTTGAAACAACTTAGCCAATGGAAAGCTAACATGCAGTGGTGTTTTTAAAGATGTATACAGAGCAAATAATTTGTGCAGGAGAAATGGCACTGATGTGGATATTGACTGTAAAACCACTTATACTGCAAACCATGCATGTGTATGAAAAATATAAGGAAGGTGAAGAAATTGCAAAGACATCAGGGTGTTTCTGCCTAGAAGTGTTGGCTGCCTTTGAGATGGTGGGTTTGGTTTCTAACCAAGAATCATATATCATGCTGGCTTCTGGGTTGTTTTGTTTACTAAGCAGACTCAGACATTTTTCTTATATTTTACTCTCTCACTCTCAGTAGTCATTATTTGATATAATCTCACTGTTAAAAGGGGAGAAAAATACTTTCCAATTAAAAAGACTGAAGAAATAGAGAGTAGACAGGTCTTACATCTCTCGCATCACTGTAGAGCAGCCCTTGAACTGCCAGTGCCACTTTGTTGGCATCAGTCTGAAGAGTCTGAGGGCTTCTGTTAATGCTCCCAGCAAGAGCCAAGATGGCAGGTGGCTATAGCAGTGCACCCAGCCTTCCTCTTGTTAGTTGTACCTTGCTTCTGCTGGTTGTGTTCATGAAGGGGTGAGACAGACTCTGCTGAGGTCACTGGAGAGGAGTATGGAAACACACACTTTGGATAATGCAGGTATCCAAAGTGTGACTACCCTGCTCCAGGTATTTGTCTAGTCTTGTGTAGAGCTGGTTTGGGTGCAAGGTGTAAACATAAGCTCTGAACTACCACAGATGATTAGCTTACACTGGAGAGCTCCTCCAGGTATCAGCTAACCTAATTGTAGATCAAATTTCAACCTTGAAGGAGACTGCAACATATGATGCATTTAACAGTGAATGATAAAAAACAAGCAGTGCAAAAACAAGCTTTGTGCCACAAAGATCTGTTTTTTGAAACAGATTTCACTAGTGCAATGAATAAAGTCAGAAATAAGCATCAAAAATCTTTAGGGAATTGAAAACCTGGGGTTGGGTAGCAATCTTGCAAAGCCATGTACAACATTTAGTTGACTGAGCTGTAGAAATAAACATAGGATACAATAAGCACAGCAATTGGAAGAAAAGACAGTACTTGTAATTCTAGAAAAATAAGACGAGGAGGAAAAATAAGGCAACAGGCAATTGTAATAGGTAAATGATGTACTAGTATCAATAAATGTCTCAGAGTAATATTGTAGAAATTGTCGAAGGGATTTGGTTAAAGTTTTGAATACAAATCTATCAAAACTAATCTTTTTTTTTACTCAGTTGGGAAGGTGTTTTTTTCCCTGAGTATCTTCCCACTGCCAACACTGTTAAAACTTATCTCAGCAATAATTCTGCAAGAGAAATCTTGTGCTAGCCGTAATAGAGCAGTATGATAAAAATCATGATGAATAGCAGACTTGACTCAACTGTGCCCCTCAGTTAATGAATAACATCCATTTTTTATTAAATGATTCAGCCAAAATATTATAGATGGAGCAATCAGGCAGAAGCCTTGAAGTGCTACTATATTTTATGAGTTTCTTATCAATTAAATAAGTTTGTTCTGCCATATGTCAATGTTGATTTGTTTTTTTTTTTCTAGCTGAAGTCTGGATTCCACATTTCTTATAAGCTTTGTCTCATATGTTATACAGTGGAAATATGTGTCAAGAATGACTGGATTCCCTTCTTTAGATTTCTTCCTCTGCTGCTTTATGCATCAGTATTTCAGCTTTCTTCATTATACAATTAAGCACCTGATGTGAAGACAGGGCAGGTTTGAATGAAGTAGGTGTGTAAGACAGAGAGGCTTGGGGTACACCTCACTCTTCAGATTACTTAGAGGTCACTAAACTTGTGGGGATGGGATCCCATGGCTTCCCTCCAAGATTCTTGGGCCCCCCCACCCAGATATGGCAGGGGTTCAAGATCCAGCTCCCCATGGCTGGATCATACCTAAGTTGAAATTGGAAGGTCTTGTTTCTAGTCAGTCTTCCCACAGGGTCCCCTCAGAGTGGCTTATCCCTGGTCAAAGACAGAAGACTAATCCTGCAAATCCATACTGATTTGCTTAAGCCTGTTTGCATGAATAATGGCAGGAATGCTTTTCAGGGTTGGGTTGTTTAATTTAGAACCCAATTATGAAATCATAGCTTATGTTTTTCAGCAGTGAGTATGATCATTAATCAGGATGCAAGGTTTTCAGCTTGCTGGGAAGACCCTGTCGTGGACTGATTGCTCTTTGGGAGCCACCATCTTCCACATCCTTCAGACCAGCTCACAGCTATGGAATTGTGCCAATGATTAGAAAGGATAAAGATCAGTAAAAGACAGTTACAGTCATGTCAAAGAGATACATAATAGACAGATAAAGAGAAAATAGGCTCTATCTAATATCCATGTAAAGTTAAAAGTATCTTACACCAACAAATGCTTTCAAAGTCATTGATTTGGTGGCTTGTTTACTATTATTATTATTTACTACTCCTGTGGATAGATGCAGATTTTTTTTTTAGAGTTATTTCAATTATTTATGCTTCAGCTGTGGTAAGCAACTTAAAATAGATACATTTTGATGAATAGCGTTCAGATAAATTTTTCAAAGGGTACAGATTAGAGGAAAAGGGAAGCACCATATCTAATTCATCTATTATGACAAACCAGAGAGTGTTCTAAAATATTTTTGCTTTCCGGGAAAAAATGTTCCACTCTTAGTTATTGATTTTTTGATAATTATTTCAAGCAGAACTGTGTGCTGTTTTGCTGCAGAAACAAGGATACTGTGTCACTGCTCCAAACCACTGTGAAACTTTTCTTTTTTTATACCAGAATGAAAGACCACTTAATCAAATTATTAGTTGAAATTTGTCAGCCTGATAGATATTGACACACTTAAACAAGACTTTTTTTTTTGTCTGGGGAGGGGAAGGAGGAAATGCTGGTTTACTGAAAATTCCTCAAATTGTCAAGGTTGTTGATGCATTTTGCTAGCGTAAAAGCTGTATCACAGTCATTGTGTAATGTCTGTTTGTCACCCTGTGAAAAGAAGTTTAACTGCAGCATTACTGATTTCAAGAGAAGTAAGGGACTTAGGGGTGCTGTGTAGGGACACAAAGTCCAATAAAACTTTGGGGAGCAATAGGATTTCTGTGGGGACTGCTTCTGCCTCGCACAGTAACTGCCATATGCTGCTCACCTCTGTGCAGACAGTCTTACTCTCAGGTGCTTAAAGACAAGACTTGTTCTCATTTTGGGATTGGGATGATCTTTCAGCCAGACTTTGAACTATACTGGGGTAGTAATGTGCTTCACAGCCATACTTGCTTTCCAAATGAAGAATGGGGAAAAAAAAGTAAGTCTGTAATCTTGAGAGAAGCATGGACTAATTTGAATATATAGACTGAAATTCACAGGTATAAAATGAGTTTGCCACTCCTCATCTGCCTGCCCAAAGCAGTGTGGCCCAGGTTCAGATGGGTATAATAGTGGGCATGTTGCTGTGAGCAATTTCAGGAAAAATATCAGGAAACTTTGGTGACATCATTGTGTCACTCTTGAAAGGTGAAGGAGGCTTGTATGGAGCTGACACTGTCCAGTATTGTTCAAGAAAGTGACAGCTTGTTCCAAATAACATGGCAATCATAGCTTAAGTCACCTGCAAAATAGCAGTAAACATTTTATCTATGATTTAAAAATGAATACAACTGGTACTTGAAGTGGATTAAAAATTATATAAAGATAGAGGCCATAAAATACAAACTGAGAGGTTTTAAAGATTATTTGAGGAAGAAAACAACAAAGGTAATGAGGTTTGTATGGTTTATTGCATTTCATATTGTAAGATTGCAATTCACAGTTGTTCTGACGCTGAAGTCAGCATACTGTTTTGTCTCTATTGTGTGTGGGCTATACAGAACTTGGTGCTAAAAATAGTAAATAATCTATTATATAGGCTAATCTTTGCCTTTTTCTTCATATGCCTTTATTAAATGACTTTTTAGAAAAAAAGATAAGAACAAGGAAACTGGTGGATATTTTACTTTTACTCTGGAGAGAGTAATATTATTTTCATTAGTGACAACATGACAGTTTGCTCCTATAAAAATGCTTTTCATCTATGCATCCTGTTCTCTTCATAGTGCAAATATTATTCTAATCCCTGTGTTATGGCTGGTGAAACTAAGTCACTGTGTAGTTATGTCTTTACCCAAGGCTGTGTAGCATGTGAGTGACAGATCTTGCAATAAAGGTAGTGAAATGAGCTCTTTAAATTGGGTTAAAGACAGTAGTATCAGCAACAGCAAAATATCTTGGAAGTTGGGGATAAGATGAAATCTCAGTTGCAAATCAGTATGTTAACACATCAGATCAGGCAGAGACATTGTCAGAAGCAGAGTGTCTTAGGGAGTAAGATGAAGTATAGTGATGATTCACTGGTGAAATCAAACCTTTCAAAACAGCCTTGTCACTTTCTAAGAAACCCAGGAACATTTAACTACCATTCTCTTCAAATGATATAGTTTTCTTTGAAGGATCACATATTTAGAAGGTTTGTCTGTCCCAGTCAAGGTGCCTGAAAGCTACAATATGTACAAGTCATAACACTGGCCACAGGTGGCACCCAAGACAGCTGAGAGAGATTCCCCATCACCCACAGAGGGGCTGATTGTCCTCTGGAGACACCTCGTTCTCTTCACTGACTGTGCAGTGAGTGTGACAGATTTTGCCACAGTTACCTAGCCTTTTGGCAACCAAAATTCAGGAGAGATGGTTACCTCAGAAAAATAATATCTCTGAGCCACTCTACAAATTTAAAATTTTTTGACAATTATGTTTTGTTGTCAAACTGCTTCAGTTTATGAACTACAAGATATTAGTGGAAGTTCAGATCTTGTCCAAGTTTGGAATGGATGAGGTCTGGAATATATGTTGGAAAGGATGCAATGTAAGTTTAAAATGCACCTCAAGATAGCTAGAGGTGATGTGGCAGACTAAAGGGATGTTAGCATGCAGATAAAAACTTTTTAGTCAATTAAAAGAAGATGAATTGCATTTAGTGTTGCAAATATTTTCATTAAATTGTTTTGTTTGTTGTCACAGACATCTTTTATGAAAAATCCTTTCTTAGGATTTTTCCTTCTGAGAAGCTGCAGTTTCAGCAACAAAATGTAAACAATGATTATTTGCTGCTGTGGAATGCAACAGGTCCACCTGTGACTGGCCCATCTTGCATGTTTATAATTAATGGCCAATCAAGGACCGAGCTATCTCGGACAGAGTACGAGAGAGCTGCCTTTATGATCATTCTTTTCTATTCTATTCTTAGCTAGCCTTCCAAGAGCCTTTCCTTCTATTCTTTTTAGTGTAGCTATAATGTAATATATATATCATAAAATAATAAATTAAGCCTTCTGAACATGGAGTCAACCTTCTCGTCTCTTCCCTCATCCAAGAACCCTTGTGACCACTGTCACAGTTTGTTAAATATTTCTTGATGTTGTGTCATTCATATTTAGAAATTAGGTGCTTGAGAGGTCAAGAAGAAAGTTTGCTTCGGACGTTTCCCAAGGCAGCTGCATAGGCAAGGAATGCTCTGTTGGCTGCCATCCTTTATAAACCAATGTATTCACTCTATTGTGAATAACACCTTAATTTGAGATATTTTATTATCTTTTAGGTCACTTTCAAAAGTCAGATGTGCTGGGAGGTGTTGGAGGTGACAGAAATGCTTCATGGAGTTAGGTTTAAGGCAAGAAGAGATAACCAAGTAGCATAACTGGACTCTGCCTAATACAGACCATGGGATTTCATGAAGTCAGTTGTGTGTTGAGCCCTAGCTGTAACAGCTCAGTGTCTTCCATCAACAAGCTTTTGTTTGCCAACAGCATGAAATGGAAAATATACCCATATCCTCAATAGCTTGTTCTCTCAATGATTGAAACCTTATTAGTAGCAAGATACACAGTAAACAGCATTCAGGATTAAAACAGATCCCAAGTAATTGAATTTTTTTCTTAAAGACATTTAAAAATCTTAGATTTAGATAGCACTCTACTTTCTTCAAGTAGCCACTAAAAGTCTAAGTAAGAACTTAGGGGAAATTTTTCTTTTCTGTGTTTAACTTTGCTAGCCTGTAGTTTATCTTGGACTTTTTGGTTGCTTCTCTATAGTGAATTCTTTGTTTTTGATGTGGATATTTTGAAACCAGATAAGGGAAAGCATTATTTAAATTTGGAAAATGTTATTACATAACTACAAAAAATTGGCAGAGAGATTCAGAGAAAATATTCCATCTGCCACTAGTTTTAATTAAATCAAAAGCCCAGAACAGAAACAATCAAACATGCACAAATCCAAAATTCAGTCAAATTACTTGTATAATCAGAGTTATTTTTATTGTAAAATAAAATGACCTCCAAATATCTTTTCCCCTTTTATCTACTATGTGTTGTATTATTGTATAAAACAGAAGATTTTGCAAGTAAATCACTCTTTTCCAATCCATGCTTTTCTTGTTTATTTATGTTTTGAATGTCTGTATATTATATTGAGTAGCCCTCAAGCCATTTGAGTTAGTATTGAAATCCTGGTTAGCCTTTTTAACACTGTTTTTTCTTCTGTTTTCCCAGAAGGTAATTTTTGGATGGTTGTTTAACTGATGAAGAGATTCATAGTGGCACTATTTTTGGTGGTATCAAATTAACAAAGAAAGTTCTTTGTAAGTGTATGACAAGAAGATTATTAAAGGTTCTCTCCAAATTGACCAGCAGTTTATTTTCTAAAACTGCTAAGATGTCTACTGATGTCAGTTTGAATTAGACATGGCAATAAATTAATGGGCATTATAAGTTGAGATGAGAGGGAAAAAAAATAAAAGTGTGTTATCTGGCATTAAACAGATGGGAAATGAAAGCTGATGGGTGTTAGAACAGTTCTCACACTTGGAAAATATTTAGGAAATTTGTTAACTATGCATGTCTCACACTCACTTCATGATCAACCATTTATAATGCTTTCTGTATGCAATTCATCACTGTTATTGTCAGCGTGCTTTCTTTTATTCCCTTTTGCTGTTCTGCCTACTTGTACACATAAACAGAAACCAATTATTATTTCTATTTCCTATAAATTATAGTAATTCAGACAAAAAATCTATAGTTACTATTAGTGCATGAAAAATACAGTGCAAACTATGTTTAGTTTTCAGAATTTAAGTGCTTTTTTTTCTCTTCATAATTTGAGAGGTAAAACCAAATTCTGTGGTACCTCTGCAAAACCTTAGTAAAGGATTACTCACCTTTTAAGAAAACAGTCTACATGTGCATTTGTATTGTGTAGATGCATAGGTTGGAGAACTCTGAAGTTTTTGGTGTCTTGTCAGTCACAGAGTAGATTATGCTGGAGATGCAAGCAATACAGTCCTAGTTTCCCCAGATGTCACATCCTGTATCTGTGATGATGGAGGGATGTCTCAATGTGTCAGTTGCCTCAATCTATGGGGATCTGTGGTAGGATTTGTAAACATACTGGGAGTCACAGAACAGTTTCGAAGGGACTTTCAAAGGCCATGCAGTCTAACCACCCTGCAATAAGCAGGAACATTTTTAATTAGAAGAGGTCAGTCAGACCTCTGTCCAACTCAATTTTGATTGTCTCCAGGGATAACTTCATATAATATGAAACAATTCCTTGTGTCTTCCTCAGGTTTTTGCCTCAGATGTAAACAAGATTTACCTTCTTTCTGGTTTTGGCAGCATCAGATGGATGAGAATATATGAAACATCACTGCCAGAAGCTAACACCGCAGTGTTCAACCTTCAGAAACGTGATGGTGTAATGCCCACCTTTCCCCATTGGGGGAAGTCATCTCAGGCCTTGAGTCTTGCTGGTCAGTGGCTGGATGAGTGCCATGCATTTCCATTCCTCTTCTGGTCAATAAAACCATCTGTTGAGTTTTTAGGTTTTCAGTCTTTGGCTCATCACAAAGGAAGTCTATCCACTGTCTGACTGTATATATTCAGGATTCACATTTTGTGGCAATCTTGAAGAATTTGTTGCTTTTGCCATGAATAGCCAATTTCAATGGAAAAAAAAGTTTTTCAGAACTGTCTGCTAAGATGGATATAATTAAAACCCTTATGAATAGCTGGAAAACAAATATAATTTTAGCAATCTTAAAGCAAGTATAATTTTAAGAAAGAGGTGGTTTGAATAATTTTCTGCAGAGTATTTACATTAACATATATCTAATGCAGGTGGGAAAAGTGAAGAGTATTCCTCAGCATTGTACCAGAAAATAAGTGTGAATTTTTTGCGGTTTTTTTGGTGTTCAGCTCTTTCCTTCATGCTTTTAGTATATCAAATTATTCTGTAATATTTGAAAAGCTGAAGCATGCTGTACCTGAAAAAAGTGTAAACTACTTGCAATATAAATGTACTTGATATATGAGGAAAGAAGAGAGATGCAACTTTTCATAAGGTTAGTAAAATGGAAAGATGACCTTAAAGCAATTTAGAATTTCATAAGGTACCAGTGAATAAGGTACCAGTGAAGTTTCTAAGTTCTTACAATTTGATTACTGTTAGTGTGTGAGAAAAGCCTCTTGAGGGTACTTGGGAAAAAGGAATTACAAGATTTTTCAGTCACGAAATTAAAAGCGGTTTCCCTAAAAGATGCTGAGATTTAATTTAAAATTTGAACCTTTAAGATATGTACTAATGACTCCTGCTCCCCATACATTGAGACAGGGTAATGAACAGCCCTGGAAATTGCATGCCAAATGATTATGGATGAAATCATAGTGAACAGAAGGCTCTTGTCAGTTATGGCCTGGGACTTATGTACAGCTCTGACACCCAGCTTAGGTCCTCATCTGCTGTCATGGATGCACTTCTGCTGCTCTGGGGACATTGTGCTGAGTGGTGTGAGCCAACTGGCTGCTCAATTTTATTTTCTCTGAGGAAAATGTATAGACTCTAGGCTAACATAAGAAAGAATATTTATACACATAGTGATCTAAAGACACCAAGGTATAAGGAAAAGCTGAGAAATAACACTGTTTCCCTAAGATTTCTATTAAAGGGTTTAATGATAAAAAGGGGAAAACTAATCAGAAATCTCAAGTTAGTTTCAAAAAGACAGGAAAAATTCAAGCCCCATATACTTCAGAAAAATACTTTTAACATAGGGCTTGTTTTTAATTGAACTGATGTTCAACAAAGGTATTTAAATATTTAAAAAACCCTCTATTCATATTATCCAAATCAGTGGCCCATGAGGAATTTAAATTAGTTAATTTCACAGATTTAAATAACAAAAAATTGACTCTGCATTTCTTTCAGAAATATATAGCTTATTCATAATGATATGGAGATCTGTAGTGGGGTATCTCCACAATGATGAGAGCAATGAAGGGTATAATTCTCCAGATAATGAAAAAGCTCTTCATCTTTGATTAACTGAGGACGTCCAAAACATCCACAATTTTTTTCAGGATGAAGAATAACTAGCTTCAGAAATGTTTTGCATACCCATTCAGGAGTAACAGCATAGGCTAAATAGAAGCAGATCCCAGTGGATCATATTGGATCTTTCAGTTGGAGCATCTCATTGTCAACTGAGGGGCTGATTTTTATTTGATCCTTTAGAATAGGTCCTATACTCCTGAGGATGATACAGGATCATTTATAAAGTCATGGTTACAGTTTTTCTTCTGGATTTGGTCCTGTTTGCAATTATTTACATATATTTTAGGAAATTCTTAAAGGATATGAGGGGACCCTGTAGAATACAATATTCACATGACACTAAAAGAGACGCCATTAGATAACTTTGTACTGATTCAGTGTTAAAAGATTTTGGTGGTAGACTTGGGCATTTAAACACTACCCAGAGAGGTCAGATACATGAATTATACCACTGACTGTCTTGTACAGCAACTAAATCCCAGTTTTGGTCACATGCAAGAAATTTTAGGTCCTGATGATTTCCTGTATTTCTTTCATTCATGCATGGTCTTATAGGGAATACCTACATAGATTTGTGTTTACCTTATCCATACAGTCTCATTTGATCCTATTCTGAGTATCTCTGAATTTCCTGGTTTTAGGCTATGATTCTCTCTTTTGTCCCTGAATTTCATCTGTTGTGGGATAAGACTAATGATGCTTACCTCTATGTGAAAAGCTTTGTATTCTTCTGTTGAAAAATGCCTTATGAGAGCAAGGCATTATTATTTACAAATTTAACTCTGGGCAGCATTGAGTAATACCACCAGAATACTAAAATACCTGTAAATCTATCGTCCGTTCCAGTACATTTTCAGAAGCTAAAAAAAGCAAGCAAAAGCAGCAAACTGTGAAGACAGGAAAACTACTGGCATAGCATGGCAGGCTGGGATGGCAAACACAATTCTCTTTCTTGCTTAAAACAAGAGGGCATCTTGTGTCTGAGCAAGTTGATGTAAAGCAGGCCTAGGGGAGTCAAGTAGGGAAACAGCAGACACAGACAGCAATAAGGCACTCTTTGGAGCAGCAACAAAACAGATGGTTCAATGGCCCCCTGTCCACTCCAGAGAATATACAATTACTTACAGGACAAAGCCCATCTGGTCCCATAATAATCTCAGAATTCATCATGGCTAAAACTGCAGTAGGCTTTTTGCCAGCTGTTTAAATTTACTTGCCCCTCTATAAAACCATCTAAAAAAATTAAATCCTCTCCACCCTTTAACCTGCTGTAATAGGTTCACCTCTTGCCTTGTGATCAGAAAAGCAGGAGAAACCTGTGCCACCTGTTAGCTTTGGGAAGGATGGCTTGTGCCTATTGGAAACTGTTGCGAATGAAGTGAGCCATCATAAAGTTTTAGAGGCCACCCTCTAAAACTTGTAAACTTGTTTCAAGTTTTGGCACTGTGACTAATTGTCCGAGGCCAGAGTGACAGAGGAGATAGCCTGTAAAGCTCTGTAAAAGTGTAGCTCATCATGAAAGGGCAGTATTTTCAAGGCACTAAGCCAAGGACTTGTGCTGCACTCAAATGGAGCAGGTGATTGTGCTATAAAGAGGAGATTGTAGAGGCAGAAGGAGAAAACAATATAGCCATACTGGGATAGATTGCAGATGTGGGAATTGTGGAACATCAATGGCTTTATTTAATATTCAGGGTCTGTGAAGTCATGGTGTTCTACCATTTGCAGTCACATCTGGACAACAAGGTGCACACAGGAGACTCTCAGGGCAGGGCAGGAGCCAGTTTGCTGTGTGTGTTAAAGGCTGTGCAAGGCATGCCTTTGTGTTACACCGGGTGTTTAGATGGCAAGGCTGACTGTAGGGTGCAGGGCAAGAATAAAAGGTGCTCAAATTCAAGCTGCAATCTCCTGGAAGTATCCTTGGAAAGTATCCTAAGCACTTATTTCTTGAGTCCTTTCATGCACATTGTGTCACTTTGGAGGAATCTCTGGGTCAAATAATATATACAGTTAATTCCTTCCTAAATTTTATCCTCTGTGAACATTATTGCCATTTTCAGCATTGATCTGATTTTATCTTTTTTAAGAGCCCAGCTGGTTTCAGTGTGC
Organism: Emberiza elegans; assembly: GCA_024865655.1. Lineage (NCBI taxonomy): Eukaryota > Metazoa > Chordata > Aves > Passeriformes > Fringillidae > Emberiza > Emberiza elegans. Next base: position 15,855,164 of record JALJVW010002597.1, on the reverse strand, counting down.
AGTTGACTTACAGAAACCCATTCAACCTTTTAGCCATTTACTTTAACTATCAAAGAGGCATGATTGCTACCTGCAGGAGACCGAGGGAAAGGAGAGGAGTGGAATGAAGAGAATATGTGAATATAGAACTCATCTGTCTGCATATGAAACCAATACTGTCCTAAGGATAAAACAAAAGCCTTCTTCCTCAGTCAGGCATCCAGTCTTGTGGAATGAATGCTTCCTCTGAACATCTTTCTAATTCAATCTCTATCATTTTTGTACCTGCACTGCAGCTAAGATTTTAGTAACCAGCTGCCAAAGAAAAATGTAGAGGCGTTGTTTTTGGAATCTGGAATAGGTTTCAGGCTGTCACTGGCTCAATTTGAGGTTTTTTGACAAGCTATAGTCTGTCCTTCTTGGAACAAGTGACAATTTTGCAGGCAGAAGCTGTGCAAATAACCTGAAAAAGGGACAGCTATTATTTTAAAAATATTATTAAGAATAAAAAACAAAACTAAAACTTGCAGGTGTTCTTACTTTGAGTGCTGTTTTTCAGATTAGTGAACGTAATTTTTGTAATTCCACCTGGTGGTACAATTCTAAGTAAAGATGGTAAAACTGTGACTAGTTTAGCATTTGTTAAGAGAGGAACATATGCCATTTATATCCTATGGGAATGTACAGTGAGTTGGTATGCCAGATGACACAAAGAAAGGAATATAATTAGATATCATATTAACTGTCACAGTGCAGTTGTAACATCTAGGAGCTTGGGTAATAATAAAAGGTGCTACTGCATGGGACTTTAACATTGACACTAGAAGGTCCTCATCTCCATTCTTTTTGCATTTTTCATCACCGTGACCTGAAAAATGACCTGAAAACATCTCACTGATTCTACTTTTTTTTTTCTTTTAAAATATATACCGTATGAATTTTCTTTCAAAAAGTTTGAATTTTATTTTGTGGTTAAAACCCTGCCTGGTTTACCTGGTTCTAGTGTGAACTTGCAGCTCTGAGTGCGTGTGTCGGTGTGTCTGTTGCTGATGGGCTTTGTTGCCACAACAGCCCCACGCCCAGCCTTGCTTAGACAGAAGACAGTGGGCATCACTGAAGTACAGATGTGCCCTCAGCTTTCTTCTGCTTCAGCACTTCAAGTGTGCCTTTTCTTAATATGTCTTGAGAGTCGATAATTCCCTCTGCAGCGATTCTGTATGGGAATATACACCATCCTATGTCCCCAAGCAAGCCACAGTAGTGTGAGCAACACATAAGGATGTTGTACCCAGAGATGAATTTTATCCCATTAAGACCCAGATGTAACTGAGAGATTCAATGATGCATGAGGTTTTCACAGGCTGCTAGCATACAATTGAATTTTATCTGCATTGACTACTGTGCAAACATCCCCAAATCCAAACCTAATGACTGTGGAAGGTATTAACCTCTATCAGTACTGTACATGACACCTTGGCAGCCTCTGTGTTTACAGTTTGTAGTGAGTGCTTCATTAAGATTTCTCTGTGTGCTTGCCATTGCTGCAACACTGCAGGGGCAGATTAGAATAATATGAAGTGTTTATAAATCTTATTTAGGAATTAAAACAGTGAGCACAAAACTGCTACTTTCAGGTGGGAGAAAATAAGATTTCAAAGCAATTATAGAAAGTGTAACATATCTGGTCTTCTGTTGCTTCAATTCAATACCAGGTGTTTCTGTATGTAATGATGATGGGAAAGCAGTTGTTACCTACCATTGAGCAACTGGAAAGTTGTTTTGGTTTTTTTTTCTTTCTATCATACTCATTTTCTCTGAATTGACATCACTTTTTTGGCTTTTATTCCATAACATTCAAAATCAGATATATTTCTTTCTTTTTTTTTTAAATTTGATTTATTTAAGGAAGGTCTTAAGATGTATGTGCTATTCTGTGTCCTCAGACTGTGTGTTATTCTTGGCAGAATTTTAAAAGCTGATCAAAGCACCTATTTTCATTGTTTCAAGCTTAAAGTCACCAAAGTATTTTTTAGCACCTTTGTATCACTTAAAGCTCAGTAAATTTTTAAAACTATCATTTTGTTTGAACATGCAGAGAAGGCAACACAAAAATGTAAATATGCTGTCCTTAAAATTTCATTGAAGTTCCATGTCATTGTTATTTAGCTAATTACACGATGCATAACACCATGCATCAAATGAGATGCAGGAACTGATCTGCTGGAGGTGTGCAGGACTGGCTGTGCTGCTTGAATGGGTGAGAGAACTCTGAAGTTGCACTGAAGTTGCTGTTCCACCTTGTTACTGAAGGACTTAATGTACTTAGATAAGGCAATTTTTCTTGACCATGGTCACCCTGTCTGAAAGGTAAAAAGAAACTGCTGGAACAACCTCCTTCTGTTTTGGAATAATAGAAGGTATTACCTCCACAAACCCCCTGCTTTCTTCATAGCCTTTATCCATCATGATTACAAAGGCACTGCTGTCACAGTTATTGAAAGGTTTTTAGGCACGTGTCTCCTGAAAATTTCAGATTGCTCTGATGGTTAGGATTGCTCAGATGACTAGGATATCACATTTCTGAAGTGCTCAAGTGACATGGCATTTTGACAAGTCCTGGTTTTCTTGTAATTTCTATGAAAGTTTGCTGCTGCTACAGATTTGAAGTGGCTCAAGTGTCATCTCTAGGAAAACAACAAACAAAACCAGACAAACTTCTGGATACTTGAGACCCTTCGTCTGTCATCAGGTCTGAGAGACTTGAATATATGGATCTGTGTGTGACAAGCATATCAAGACGTGCACATATATTGAAAAAAGGCAGTGAATGGTGTGGTGCAATATGTAACTTTTGGCAAGTGGTCTAGCTACATTACCAAGGGGTGAAAATCCTGCACCACATATAGAGCAGAAGGAGCATACAGTATTTTCATGTAGCTGTTATGTGCAGAACAATTCTAAACCAGTGTTCTGTTATGACAAGTGTGACTCTATGTGTCTTCTAGAACCTGAATAATGGGCTCCGTAGAGATAGTGTTCCCAAGACACAAAAGTTTTTCCCTTTCCTTGCCTTTGACAGCTTCATAGCAACTAGGAAAGGTGCTCCTATTGTATGAAGCTTGCAAGGGATTAATTTCAAGTACAGGTCATGTTTAGTGTACAGACTTGGGTTGGAAATGTTCTTTTATAATGTCACAGAAATGCTAAAACTAATGGGACTCAGTTCACTCAGTTTTCAGATGGGAAATGGGATTAGACTTGGCTATAACTGCTGTCATATACTGGAGATGCTTCTGACTGCATTTATTCTAACCACATTTTCAGTTCAGGGGGAGACTGGTGCTAACAGTTCCTAGATCTGCATACTAAAAAAGAAATGCTATTCAAGTAAAACTTCAAGAATTAATCTAATGTTCAGGCTGATACTAATGTGTCTAGCATTAATAGTTATGAAATGAGTGCAGTAAAGAAGTGGATAATATAAGCCAAATATAAGCCCAAGACCTACTGGTATAATAAATTTTCTAATGAAGATAAATATTCTATGAAAGTTGATCAGTTACTCTGAAGACACCCCGTGGCTTGTAAGTGTCTGGATTTTGCATTATTAATTATTTAGCTGAAAGGAATCAAAAGATGGAGACTGAGAATGGTTATTTTTGTCACCCTTGTTCATCACAGAATTGTTAATTGTGTTGTAGGGAATAAGTAGAGCTTTAATAGGATTTAAAGGCAACATAAATGTGTCAGAATTTACAGTGGTCCTTGGAGAGAAACAAACCCAAGATTTTTGTCATTCCTCTGAGTGATGTAAATGAAATCAGGCACTAAGCACAAGTGTTACATGCAAAAATGTGCTCTAAGACACTGAAAAATAGATAAGCAGATTGTTTACATCTGGGCTGTGTCTTGGGAAGGGCTTAATCAAATAATCTCATATTTACATTGCGCAGTCATCCTCTGCCACTGGTAGCATCAGACTCTTCTGGTGTTTTTAACTCCACACATGGTGTAGCAGACAGTTGCTCCAGCACAGTCTGTCACTTTGGTGCTCTTCTGTGTAATGCAGAACAGGATTGTGATCAGCTGCCAGATGTCCTTAACTCCACCCTCTCCATCACTTTCTGCCTCTCCTTGGTGGCATCATGCAGCAGATCACTGTAGTCAATTCTTCTAGGTGCCTGTCACAACACCAACACTCGGGCCACTTGTGTTAGAAGCTGTTGCAAAACAGAGAGCTGTCCCTCAGGAGCTTGTCAGATGTTGCTCATTTCACAGAGGCTATAAAAGCTCATACATGCTTGATAAGCACTTCATATGAGATGACAAGACCTGAAGAAAAACCCTGCACCACCTTAACACAACCTTCAACAAATGAGTTCTGTCTTGTTTTCACAGTAGCTACTACGGAAGGCACATCTGACACCTGCTGCATGTGGCTGCAATTTGATTTAATACTGTTCCTGTCCCTTGCTTACCTTGTTGATCACAAACAGTTTTTGCAAGTGTCCATTCCAATTTGCTTTCAACCAGAAGGGTGTTTATTAAATGATTGTGCCTGTATCTCTCCCAATTCTAGCAAGTCTTTTTTAGATCAAACACAAATGAAGAGGGTTCAAAAGACACAGAGGACTGGAGGGGAACTGTTCCCAGGTGTTTGCACAGCAGCTCTGTGACACATAACACTTGCTCTGTGGCTCCCAGGGTGGAGAGGCACAGCCAAGGAGCCACTTCCCTGTCAGATGCAGCCACATCTGAGCACTTGTTGGCTTTCCCAAGAGAATGACATGGCAGTGTTCAGTAAGAGAGTTTAAGGCATTGAACTGAGCCAACAAAACAGCTTTATGGCAACAAGCTGTGGCCATTACACAGTAGTTACACTGAGGCCATAGGATCCTAGCAGAGCCCTTGTGTACTGGACACTGTAGTGGAACTACAAGATGTATTGTTTACTATCTCTTGGCCTTTGCTTTTCCTTGCTGTTCTGCACTCTGCAGCAATGGCATGGATTTAACCTGGTGTAAAATCACATGGATAATAGGTGGTAGGTAACAGCCTTAATGAGCTAATGGAGCATTACACTGTGAAATATCATGACCTTGTCAGGAAGGGCAGAAGTTTCCTGTTAAATTACTGAATTTTCAAACAAAAGGTATAATGCTCTGAATGGCTATTTTATGAAGCTGCTGCATTAAGTGCAGCTCTTGTGCTTTTAGCCATTTCATGGAGCGTTTGTAAATTGAGCGAATGTAAATTTTAGCTCAATAAGTCTCCATGGGTTCTTTGCTCTGAATGTATCTGTTGGGTTTTGAACAGTGAATAACTGAATATTATTTTTTTAATGTTTAACGTGGTCTCAGAAGATGTGTCTAAGAAAGCATAGGCTATAATCAATTTCAAATACAAATAAAATTTTAATCTGTTGCTGTCTATGCTGTTATTTGCAAGGGACTAAGTCTCTTAGAATCTCCCAAGAGCTGCTAAGAACATCATTACTGGAACACTCAGTTATGGTGTTTTAATTTCATTTTTTACTAACTGACTTGGTTAATTGCAGCATGCTCAGTGGGATGGGTCAAGGCACTGTTTCATTGGTATACAATATTTGCATGGAAATCTTTACTTTAGTGCCCTTAAGTGCTCTGGAGAAATATTTCTGGTACATTTCCTAAAAAGCAATGGTTTTGCCATCCTTTTTTTCCTCTTCTCCCTGTTTATGTTGGTGCATTTTAGATGAATGAACAAATGAACATGTTTTAGATGAACAATTAACCTGGCCATGTATTTAGGGAAATTTCAAAAATAACTTTCTTACTGGTTTAAGGAGCAATAGCAAAACTAGAACGCTCATTCTGGCAGTGGAGGTTGCAGCAGGAGAAGGGATACAGACATCTGTATTTGAAAATATCAATAAATGTCAAAACATATATTAGTCAATTCTCAAGCTAATAAACAAATGTATTTTTTTCCTGCAGGACAGATTAAATTTAGAGTCAATAAGGTAGATAATTTAAAAAAGGGTTTGGAATTTTTCTGTGTGTGTGGTAGTCATAAAATGAATGCATGAAGTGTGATTTGAAGTCTTCACATAGAACTTCAAAGCAAGGAGATATCAATCAAAAATGAAAGGAACTGCTAAGTTCTGAGGCAAATGTTGTGATCATGTCTTGAGATGGGTGCTGAATGTCTGTCTGCTCTCCAGAATTTGTACGATCACATATTCACAGAGGAAAGCCAAAGCCTCTTGAATTTTTCTCAACCTTTTGTTAGAACGGAAAGTCTTGAAAATCAGGTTCAACTGCCTGTGGAGAGCAGGCACATAGAGCTACCTATAGATAGAGAGAGTCATCCTCATCCTTTGGTGCACACAGAGCTCTTGTGGCTCAGGTGTGTATTATTTTGTTTGTTATCTAGCCCACAGATTTACTGCTGATTCTGCTGACAGATATACTTTTGATATTTCCAGAAGTCAGTCTGGGAGTATTTTTCCAGAACCACATGGGAGAAGTTTATTGGCTCATTATCTATATATTTTGAATTCTGAATTTATCTCAGTGTCTACTCTTGAGTCTCACTTTTCTTTCAATGTGCGCACTTTTCTCTTCTTTCACACTTTTCCCCATGCTTCTCAAGCATGCTTATTCTGGTCCCAGTGAACACAGGGAAGAAAAAAGCAGGAACAGTGCCCTCTCTGGTTATGGCCCAGAGCTCTTTTAAGTTGAAACCCCAGCAACTTCAAGCTTTAAGTTCGCTGTGCATGCTCTCACTGTTTTCTTTATTATGTATCCCCACATAGTCCCTAAACACTCAGAACTGACTGTCTGGGTGTACAGAAAAGGATAATGAATCAGAAGCCCCTCTAAATCCCCTCTAAATAAATCTGTACACTTTTAGCCAAAAATTTAAAGCAAAGTCTACTAGCACTGACACCAGCCCAGTATTTCTACTGTTCTTGAGAGTATCTCATTAAACATCAGTAACCCCCTGAAATATTTCAATAATGTTTTATTGAAACGTTGTTTATTGCAACACATGATTGCATTTTAAAGTGTTTTATATTCCAGTTGATAAAGAAGTTTTTCAGCTATAACTTTAAAAGCCACTGGTAAATTTACAGAAGAACCTGTAAGCATCAACACAGTGCTAAATTCTAATAAAGAGGGAAGGAGCCTGGAAGCTGATAAGAGATGTGGTGACTTAGAGAAAAAAGATAGTTCAGGCAAGAGTAAGCAGAGAGCACTGAGTTGTAAATAAAGAATCTAAGCATTTTCAGGAAGTCTAATGCAAATACTGAAGCTGTGTAATAGAGCTTTAAATAACACAACTGGAACATATGTAATACTAAGGACAACACTGATCTGGCATCAGTAAAGGTGTTAATCTTCATATAATTGTATGCATTAGCCCCTACATTTATGTAAGAATGAAATCTTATGCTTGAAATTCTTTCATATATTGTGTCTGTGTTTTCCTTCTCTGGGTTTTACCACAGCTGTGAGGAAAAACATAACATTGTAAAATTAAACAAGAAGGGTAAGTAGATATTCAAGGTGTAAAAAAGGTGAGTTAATTCTTCCTAAGACTGCTCAACTCTCAAGCAACAGGGTTGATTTTGGTAGTGGCGGGGTAAAGAAGAATGGTGTCAGGGTGGGATATGTTGGAGCTTATATTGGTGGCTGAGGTACTGTGGTGGATAAGTCCAGGAACAGGAGGGGAAGCAGCTCTGGCATTCCCTTCCCTCACACAAATCTCACTCTGACCTTACCCATGCTTCATGCTCAAGTCACTTGAAAGCTGATGCCACCAGTCATTCCAAATTATAGGATGTTTTGTGATTTTACAGGCTCATTGTGTGTAACAGACATTTAACTGCTGCTTTTGCCAAGAGGCATCTTCAGCACCATCTCAAAGAAACATTGCTTTGCTGTGGGTGGAGACCTGTGAAAGAAGAAGGGATTTCCTTGGCAACAAGTTGTAAATACGTACCTGACTGGCTGGGGTTCAGATGTGCTGGGCTGCTCTCCTCTGTGGAAAAGGGTAAAACTGGTAGCACGTGGACTAGGGAAGAAAGTAAGCATACTTCATCCCTGAGCCGCACAGAAAAACATGTCTACACTAGTTCCTGATGGTTTCAGGAAAATCTGATATCATAATATTCTTCCAGTTGAATGGAAACTGTCCAAGTTTAATTGTTGTCTTTTTTTAACTGGACAGATGCTACCCTGGCAGCAAAACACGGGGAGTTACATCCAGTTTAGCGTTTATGGTACAGCAAGCTGACTACAACAAAAAGTAAGGGTTTCTTTACAAAGGCAAGTTCACAAATTTAAAGTATTTTCTTTCCGTTTTAGTCTTCTTTTGAATCACAGATGTACTTGAAGTCTTTTATTCAGTCAAATCAAGTGAAAAACCGTAATAAAGGCAAATGATAGAATGATATTTTCTTGTGTAATGAACCAGCTTATATAAATGTGATGAGGAGTTTGATACTGTTCTTGCAGTCCCCATAACTGGTACAGCTTAAGATAAAATGTTTGGTTTTTTTTAAACCATTACTGAATTTTTCAAAAACTGAAGAATACTTGATTTATGAGCTTTGAATGCAAAAAGAGTCATAGATTTTCATGTCAGTGAAAAAACTGTAATAACCTGGATCCCCTAGGGAAGTGTTTTATTTGTTCTGTGGGGGATTTTGTAAGGAAAGGCTGTTTCTTATCTGAAACAATGTGTTATCAATGAACTCAGATTCAGCTGTTACCTTTATATATGTTGTGAATATTAGTGTACTTATACTACCTGTGGGGAAAAGTGTCCTTTAAATAGAAGTATTCAAAATTTATTATGATCATTATATGTCTAAAATGTTATGTAAAAATTCTGGAGTGAAAACAGATTTAATGAAATATTAACTAATGAGTTCGATGGTATATGCAATACTTTATTCATATTTTTGTGTCAGAAAGAAACATTTCTGAGTAGGTGTTGACTGGTTCCCAAATGGAAAAAAGAGGAGGTCATAGTTAATGTGTGATGTGAGTGAACAAAATGAGTGTTTATGCAGGTGATAATTAGCTAGAAATTTTAACCAAAGAATTATCTACTATTCTAAACTGGTGCATTAGATTGTTTTTATTTACTGCATTTCACAGAATATCATGTTCAAGATGTCCATCTGTTGTTCAAGAGAGCAAAAATGTGTAAGGGCATAATTTATATATTTTATGTAAATGTATTTTTAGTGTGTATGTTAGCCCACGTGCATAAAACATAGCACCCTTGAGATCTGTGCTTTCCCAGCTCAGCAGGCTTTCATGTAACTTGCTTTGGATGGAAAAATAGGGGCTTAAGCAATTTATTTTTATGAAAAGAATTATCATTTCAGAAATTGGACTTTAAAAGTCTCTAGATGACAAAAATTCTTAAAATTCCTGAGCAAACAACTCCTAGTTTTAAACCAGGGAGAGAAATATTGTAGTTTGAATACACAGCACTATGAACTTAAGGGAATCAAAACTCACTTGTTTCACTACCTTTGAAATGCAACCTAAATTTCCTCCTGGACCTTATATAGCATTTTGCACTTTGATAAGGCATCTACTCTGGTGGATCACCAAGAATTAAATATTTCATCACGACACCTTTGATTTTTAAAATTTCAAAATGCTTCAGTTTTATGTTGAGGCTATTTATTTTTTGATCATGCATTTGTTTCAATTATTAACATTTCTAACCAAAATAAATGTAAATACATTGAATTGCTAGATGTTGAAATGCTGAATGAATTGATTTGATAAATGATAAACAAATTATTTGAAAAATTCTGATTTTGTTGTCTTCCTATTGTCACTACTTCCACTTCTCTCATCTTCCCCTTTTCACAAAAAGTTTAATTTTATTAAATCTGCTTTTTAAAAGTTAAAAATAATTTGTGAAACAAGAGTGCTTGTAAAGGCACGCTAGCCATCAGCTACGTTGTTAATACACTTTTATTAACAATTTTATTGTTATTGGCACAGTCTACTGCCTGATTTGAAATGGTAGTGGACATTAGCTTCACAAATATTTGCTCCTCAATTAAAAGAGTGTGATTTTTTTTTCAGACTCTATATTTTTTTCAGACTGCTATTAAATACATTCTGCAAGACTTCAATTTATTTCATAGAGATGTTACAATAAGTTTTGGTTCTGCTTCTGAAATTCATTCATCAAACTTGTCTGAGAATTTTCCTACGGGAAAGATGAAAATCATTACGGGCACATATAGAAAAAATAATTCTATTGCTGATGGTAAATTGAAGGCCCAGCAAAACAAAAAGTTGAAGATATTAACTTATTTTTGGATAGAAAAATGAACCTGATAAGTGCAAGTAGTGTTGGATGACACATCCTTTGCTTTAGGTTTCTCAGTTGCTGCATCATCTCCCCATATATTTCTAACACTGTATCAATTCATCTGGATCACCATTGTACTCTCAGAAAGCTCTGCTTGCAGATGCTCAATAGGACAGAGAACTTTGCATGTTTCCATTTAGGCACAATTATCCTGAGTTGTTTCATTTCTACACATTGTGTAGAGATTAATTTAAGTGGCAGTTGTGTGAGTTTCCTGTGCAAGTTTCCTGCCACTGGGGAATCCAGGTTTTAGTTGAACTCCAGGACCGAAGATTGAGTCTGACTACTTTTGCTTTAATTCCCCCTGCTTCTCATTTTTCCTCCTTATGACTCAGAAATAAATGATTTCTCTGGGGGAAAAAAGCATAAGTTTTTGACGCAGGTTCTTCCTCAAATATTAAATGTAGAGGTAGTTCATGCTCTGTTACTAACCACATGGAAGAGTGCCTGAGACTACTGTGTTTTGCTCAGAAATATGTAATTCTAAAAGCAGGTCTGGGCTTATATTCATTTGCCTAGTTAGCTTTGTTTGAGTATTCAGTGAATTAAAGTGATTAGATTAGGAGCCCTCTCATGATGGTGGTCTCTCTGCAGTCACTGGAGGGAGACAGACCAAGCTCTAGAAGTGTTTGTCTGCTGTGATCCTGTGGAGTGGGAATAATCCAGCCAAGAGCTGGCCATTGACACAGCCCTTCATGTGGCACCTGGCTGTCACCCTTGTCTTAGAGCTGGGCTTTCCTCAAGATATTTGGGCCACAAAATTCTTACTTCTGTTGATCACTGGACAAGCTTAAACTGTTTAAAATTCACTTTGGAAATAAAAAGGAAATAGCATAGAAATAGATAAATTGTCTGAAAACTGATTCAGTCTTCTTTCCCAAGGAGTGAGGAAGGTTCGAAGCCAGGCATTTAACATTAGAAGCTTTGTGGAAGAAGACAAGGTCAGAGGAATGTGGGAGGATTTTTAGTTAACATGACAACTGCTGATTCATGTAACAATCTTAGAGATTCAGAGGGATTTGTTTTCTTCTGTTATTTTCTTTTCCCTATTGATTTCTTGTTCAAGCTATTGAAATACTGATTGAACTGATTTAATCCTACTGTACTTGCAACGTCCATGTGATGCCAAAATACAGAGGGTGTGCATTACATCTATAGGTATAGATAATTTAATTTACTGTGGATTATCATGACTATCTCTTGAGATACAGAAGCAGCCTTCAGTTTCTAAGCAGGAACAGTGAAAGGGGAATGCTGAAGCTAGAAGGATGAAATGCAGAATCCTGAAATACTACAATTTAGTTTTGAGACTGAAGTCACCACAGCATATTTTTTTCCCTGCAAATTAGTTCTGCTGACTTACTGTAGCATGCACATGAATAATATTTACATGTCCAGGTGCCCATATGGTTTTCTGTGCTGTTATTAGGCAATCTGGTTTTACTTCAGCTGTCACAAAATTTGCCGAGTCTCTGCTAAGGCCTGTATCTTGGCTGGTTGTGTGTGTGTGTGCCTAGAGCTCTGCTGCTCAGCATCCACTGGGCAGCAGGTAGCCTGGCTTCTCCTCTAAATGCCCAGCATTCCATGACACAAGCTCCCACACAGCACAACACCCAGTTCTCCTTGCTCCTTCCAGACCTTCCCCATGAGTGCAGCTCAGAAGCAGGACAAAGGGGGAAGCCATAAAACCACTTCTATTAAAGATATTCTGGTTACTTGTTCAGGTTACTTATACAGTGGGAGAGAGGCAAAAAAAAAATGGGGGGAAAATAATGAAATGGGTAGACATTTGATTTCAATGAGCATTTCATCTAGAAGGATATTTTTGACACAGATTACATCTTGTTCTCCTAATGCAGTTCATGTCTTAGAGCATGGGAAGCAGGGGAACCTCAGGATGTTCTGGTGTTTTCCCCTTAGTCCTGAATAGTCTAGGTAGAAACATAGATGATGTTCAGTGTTGTTTTGAGGGTGAGATATTATTACTTGGCTGTCAGTAGTCATAGTAACACTGCTTTCCCATTACTATTGAATGGTTGGTGCTGAAGGTTTCTTTAATTCTGGCAAACTGTTTTTCTCTGTTTATTTTTCATGTCAGAATTTGTTCCTCTCAGAGTTTAATTTGACAAGTTAGCCTATAATTTAACATGTCATAAACTGGAGGTACCTCCACAATTTTGGTGCAGAATCTGTGTTGGTGCCTAATAGTTGTATTTGTTCTGCCAAATTATTTTAATGCCCTAAATTTAGGACACGCTTTTCAGCCGGTGTTGATGGCCCAAGCTTCTGCTGGGCTTTTAAGGCATGTCTAAACAGATGGGCACAGACAGCTGTAAGCTTCCCTGTCCACTTTGTGAGCCAGCCAAAATCCAGCCAGCTCTGCTCTGGAAGTTGTGGAGCTCCATTTGTGAGATGCTGTGCCCAAGCGTTTATCTACTGCCGCTTTGGCAGAGTTTGCAGGTCTGAGCTGGCTCCTGGCTGTCCATCCTGGAAAGTGAACAGCAATGTTCATGCCTGGCTCCATTCTTTGTGTGTGTGTGTGCCTGAAGGAGTCAAACCCTGGCTCACACAGGGAGTGCAACTGGCTTGGCTCTGTCAGTCTGAGAGGAGGCTCCAGGGCTGCCCTCTTGTGCCATTCAAAGCAAAACTGAAATACTGGGTAATGCTGGCTTTTGCTCTAAGCCCCTTCCCATGTTTGTCACCTTTAGGAACCTTCCCATGGAGGGGTGGTGTGGCAGTCCCCAGATATCTTTGAGCACCTCCTTAGGTGGATTCGTTTGCTTTAAAATGTGCAATTATTTCATAACCCTTTCCAGTGCCTGGCCTGAAACCACAAGTGCAGGAAGACATGCTAACTGCTGTGTCTGAAACAAACCCCTTTGAATGCCAAACACACTGTAAGGAGCTCGTGCTCTCATGCACAAGGCTTAACAGTCTTTTTCCATTTTCCACATCTTTGTGTGACTGCCATCTGCTAATGTGCCTTCTCTAATTTGGATTATAAGGTCCCTAGGATACTGCTGTAACTTTTAATATCTTTCCTCTGAAATGTTGTTGGTAGTTATAATAATGATAGCTATAATTAGAAGAAACAGAACATCGACAAAAGCTTTCTTCTCAATGATCTTTCTAGTTTGATTAGGCAGGTAGGCACAAAGCTCAGATACACTTTCTGCTTCACGTATAACTTGTGGTAGATGGTACTTCTGGGAAGTTTCACAGAGGGCATATCAACACACTCACATGACTATAATACTCTCAGCAGAAGCATTTACTGCTGCACAGCACAAAATGCTGCTGAAAGAAAGAAAGCATTCATCGCTGATACACAGAATTTGGTGGTGCTGCTGCTGTTTTTGCTTTTACTGTTCCAGATGTTCAAAATGACAGTTTTGGCAGTCAGCTCTGGGGAAATATTCAAAGGAGCAAAGAGAAGCTAGCTCTATAACTCCCACCAAGCATGACTGTGTGTAGAGAATGTAGATAGTACTGAGTAGGGTAATAAAAAAGTCTAAACTATTTTCTGGGCTCCTGACTTTTGCATTTTTGCAGTGTGACTTAAAAGTCAGAATGATGCCAAAAAACTTCTGCTTAAAGGACAAGAATCAGTCTATAGGTACTTTTCTCCATCTAGTTTCAGGAGGAGTTGCATATGCCATGTATATAGGCAGACTGTGGAGTGTCTAATTAGGAGAGTGCAGAATTGGAGGAGTCTATATAATCCTAATAAGAAGCAGTACACTAAATTATCCTCTTGCAGTTCAGCATCATGCTCCTAAGTATGGAATTGATTCAAATCTGGTTTTTTGGAGAAAAATCAATGTTAGACATTGAAACCAGGCAATAGAAACTTTAGAAATTTATTTTTCTCTGTTAACATTGGTTTCTATTTGCCTCCATATGAACTAGAAAGTTGGTTCTTTCTTTACATTGTTTATATCTTAATAAAAAGGAAGCAAGAGCTGCTGTCAGGTTTGATTTACACAGAGAGAGAGCCTCCAAATGAGCACCAGATCTAGTGAAGCGTGTCCCACATCGCATAACCATCCATCTCCTTTTTAATGAGCTGGGTTTCTGCTTCCTTGGGATGCTAGATCTAGATCAGCAGGTGATACAGGCACTGGTCACTTTGACTGTGGTTTTCTCCATCCTGTATGATGGTGTTGATACCAGCTTTTTGTGGACGTTGCAGCAGCATATCAGCACAAGAGGCAAAGCGCTCAGGTCTGCTTTTAGTCTCAGTAGGTCTAGAGAGAGGACAGAAGTGCCAGAGAAGCACTTCTCTGAATTTATATCACTGACTAAAAAGAAAGGGATCCTATTATGTCAGTTAGCACAGCTTTATAAACCTTGCAGTGTTTTATGAGAATATTATTTGGTTGCCTTTTTGACATGCAGATTCTTAACCTGTTTGGAGGTATCTCTATTTGCCAGTCCTTGATCCCAACACATTTGTTGAAGCCTTTTGCATATGTCCTCTACTAGTGTCCTTCAACAATTGTCTGTGGGCTTTTTGTTTTCCTTTGGCCAGTTTTGTTGTAATTTTTCAGGCTGACAGGCTTTGTGCATGTTCAGAAAGATTTTCTTTCAAATATGAAGTAGCCAAGTGTTTACTTACTGAACTTGAACATGAAAAAATAGTTCACTTACCCATACAAAATTGCAAGCAAGCATTTGCTTTCAAAGCAACGTCCTTTTGTGGCTTTTTCTCACATGCTCATTAAGCACTGTGAAGCATCCAGGAATAGAAAAAGGGATTTAAGATGCTTTAAGAAAAGACAACATTCTTGTTCTGTTGTTATTCATTTGTACTTGTTAGTGTGTAGAGATCCCTTTCAGGCCCACTCGAATTGCTACCATCCAAATATGTCATAATAGACAACCCTTGTCCCAGGGATTTGCCAGGCTAAAGAAATCATGGGCAATGGTCCAGAGAAAGGGACAGTGGAGAAATGGAATTACTTGGCTGAGGGCAGCCAGGATTTACTGTGATCTGGAGAAGAGGGAAATGTGTGCCTCTGCCTGTGCCAGGGCTCTGTATAATATTGTAAGCCTGTCCCATTATTTTAGCGCTGAGCTGAACACCCCTGCCCTCATTAAGCAATCACTCATGGGGCATGCTAGTTGCAGAAATTAATACATCTTTTTTCTTAATTTTATTAATTTGATGTGAAATTTCCTCCCCAGAATGATATTTTAAAAGCTAATTGTTAAATTCTAGGCTCACTGGTTCACCTTGAGAAACCAAGTTCTTAGCAAAAGAGTTTTGGATTAGTAGATTTTTGTGACTGAATCACATTAGGGCACATATTCCAGTGTCCTAGGACTAGGCTCCATTTGTAAAGACACATGCCTTGTCATACAGAACTGGACCAGTGGGCAGAAAATACCTTTCAACACTGGCGAGCATGATTCTCCTCCCCATGCCAGGCTGCAGAAGGTTGCTATCTTTGCTGTAACCTGCCAACACATGGAATTTTGTTGCTGAATAAGTAATGAGGAAAAAACCAAACAATTTTCCACTTTTTTTTGTTATTGCAGGAGCACTTTTTCCTCTGAATCTCTTTACAGAGAGTGTAGGAATTACAAGGATAAACAGCTATGGCTAGAAAATAGATTTATTTGAGAGGTGTGTGTGTATGGGTGTGTGTTTGAGTACAAGTTAGAAATGGCAATAAGAAGGAAATTCACTGTTCCTTCTCTAAGTTTATTGAAAATCCAAGCAGGACAAGATATTTCCATGCTCACTTTCATGAAATTAATGCGATAAGGTATAACCCAAACAGAATAGGACTAAAACCACCAGGATTTTGTTAGTGGAAAACTGGTACTTATTATGTATAAAATACTTGTATATTTTGTATAAAATACTTTAGTACCATGAAAGCCTGGAGTTCAGAAGCACAAAGTCATCAAATTCCCTTTGCTGTTGAAGGAAGGCTGATACACAAATAATTTTAAGTGGCAATCTGCTAAGGATGCTGAGTTTCCTGCCCATATTATTCTCCAGTCTAGAAATAGACAGTGAAAGGCAACACGGTTGCTGGAGATACCGTTGCCTATGACTTGGCAAGCCCGTGATTATTGAACAAACACAGATATCCCCCCAGACCTAAGCTCTCTGTGTGCTCAGATGGTGCAGCTGAGGAAGGTGGGTGGATTACAGGGCTCTCTGGGAGCCATAGATAACAGAAATGCTGATGCTACGCCAGCACTTCCGAGCACCCAGCAGCTCTGTGCTTACTTGGAGTGATGCTGCTCCGTGCCCTGCACCGAGTCTGTTAGAGGTCATTGTCACACCTCGGGAAAAACGAAGCAGAACAAGAATTTTTTGTTTGCACCTACGTACAAACATGATTGTATTCATGCGCAAGTTCAGTGGCAAAGAGTGGTGTGCCCCATTCTCTTTGAAATGGCAATGAAATGGAACGTGGATGTGAGGAGGTGATTGCACTCACTCGTGTGTTGTGTCTGTAACAGTTATGATTGGGATGACTAGCAAAGAGAATTGCTCAAGTGCCCTAATTTCTGGAGGAAAGTGGGAATTGCCACATTAAATGTGATTAGTGTAATACTGACCCAATTTAACTTAATTCTTAATTAATTAATTAATGAATTCTTGATATTAATTCTTAATTAAATTAATTAAATTTAATTCTTCAAAGTGAAATAATATCAACATTAACTGTACTTAAGTTACAGATTTTAGATTGCCTTAAAAATCTGAAAAAGTAGAATTAATTTTTCAGTTTAGCTCCAAAACTAGATCAAATTCAGAGAGAAGATTGTGGGTTTTTATCACTTTCAAACAAAGGGGCATTTTGAAAATGCGAGATTAAAATGTTTAGCCTTTTAAAAATGCAATTATTTTACAACTATATTTCACCCATGTAAACTTGAATTTGTGAATATCTGTTGATAGCAACAGCTCAGGTCAGATCAGGTAAGCTGTGTGTGCTGTATGGCTAAGTTTTTTGAAAAATTTCACTAAACCTTGAAAAAATCAAATTAACCCCCTAACCTTCTGCTTCTAGCTACTATTTTCATTTGAGCCATGAAAATAGTTTATTCAGTTTTTCTATCACTTGTCTCTAGGCCAAAAATGTCTATATTTTTTCTAAATAAACATGGAGATAGTAGTTTTATTATGCAGGTTGAATGCTTTATATAGCTCTCCTAGACTTGCTGACATAATGATGTCTTGTGGCAATGCTTTTCCAAGATTAGTATTGCAGCATGTAAAAAATAATGTCCTTTTATAGATTTTATTGTTTCTGTGAGCAGTGCTTTAGAGATTTAAAAATGTTATTGGATTTGCCTATAAAGGTAACGAGTTTTGATCCTGTGGCACCAAGTATGAGAGTATATTCATTGTTTATACACAGACAGTAGAGCTAGAAATGAAAAATTTAAAACATTGACAAAAGCAAAAGATTTTTGCTTTCCCTGACAAATGAGAGCTTATTAATAAAGTTTTGACTTAATCTTACAGTAATATATGCTCATACAAGTATTCTCTGAGCCTTGCGCAGGCATTGTTGTGTTAATCATTACAACAAATTCCTTTGCCTTGATAAATTAATTTTTACCATATTTTGGTGTTATTGCAGGACCATTCTATGCAGGAGAGCAGTTACCTAAGGGTCAAGTAAGCAGCATTTTATTTTTAAAAGCAAAATTATGTTCCCTGCATTTGTCTAAAAGCATTACCTGGAAAAGGAAAATTTGGACTTCCTGCTTGCTGGTGTGTCAGACCCAGCACCCATGTTGTCACATGGGTGTCAGGTGAGGCTCTCCACATCTTTTGTCCTGGAGCATTTGTCCACGGTGGGCACTGTTTGAAGGCTAAATGGGTGGAATGGAGCTCCAGACTTTCTCTGCCAGTCCACGGAGAGGGCATGGCTAAAAGAGCACACAACTTGAGTGCAACAGGGCCAGTCAAGGGATTAGCTGCTGAGATAAACTTAGGAACAGGAATTAAGCTTGACAGAAGATTAATAATTTGCCCTAGAAACAGCTAAGAGGGTAAAAATGGCATCAGAGATTTTGCTAGGTAATTTTGGCATCTGGGAGTAGAAATCTGAGGAAAGCTTCATATGTTGGGCCTTATGCATCAAGAAGTGCAATATTAGCTGTCTGATACAACCCCTGAGGCTGGTATCATGTTGGATATTGTGTGGGGATGGCTGGTTTCCTCAGGATCTGCAGGAGCTGATTGATGGAGCTGTCACAGCCCCTTATGTGTCAGAGCCTGGGGAGGCCTGTGAGGGAAAATTTTAATGGTGCTTGTCATCAAAGAAAAATTTTGTGCTTCTCACTTCAGTGGTCCTGCTGACACCATCAACACAGGATCATGGCAGGCTTTCTCTTGCTGGCCTGATCTTTACTGGGGCTTCTCATAGATCCTTTTCACTGAATGTGTCTCTTCTGCACCATTAAAAGCAGTGACAGGACTCCAGCTGCTCAGAAAGATGCAGTTTAACAGCTCTAGAATATTCTAGCTAGATACAAAAGTCATGAATATGTAAGATTTAAATAAATGTCATCTTGCAGGATGAGAGGAATAAGGAATGCAGTAGTTACATAGGAGTTTTGCTGTTTTGTTTTGATTTGGTTTTTTAAAAAATTCTTTTGTTAATGTACGCTTTCATAATTTATAATTTGTCTGCATCCACACAGAAGCTCAGGTTCATGTTCATGGGCTGGATGGGTTGGTGCTGGCAGAAAGGCTGGTGGGACACAGGTTTGTGGTGAAGAAGAGCAGTATTTGTCCCCAAGGAAAGAAGGCAGGCAGGGCAGAAGGCCAGCTGGTGAAGGAGCTTTCAGGAGCTGCAGCATTGGTAACTCTTGCACAGGGAGAGGAGGTGGTGGTGAGGACTGCAAAGGCAATGTGCCATGGGTTCTGATTCCTTCTTGTGACCTTGGAAATTGAAGGAATAAGGAGAGATGGTAGTATGTGTATTAGAGGTGCTGTGCAAGGCATAACAGAAAAGACAGGGTTTTTTTTTGACCAAGCCAAGTAGCAGCAGCAAGAAAGTTTAGCAATAGCTAATTAACCAATTTTACCTCTTTGATCATCATGATAAGGGGATATTTATAGCTACTGTGAAAAAACTATACCTTCATAAAAGCAAAAGTAATTGTGGTTACTTTCCTTAATCTTTGCTTCTTTTTGACAGTGACACTTATGAAACATCTGAATGCTCTATCAGTTTGTGAGTAAATGTCATTAAGTTAACATAGTTGCAGTTTTCTTTTGTATTGTCAAAGACTTCATGAAATAAGTAATGGCATAAGTCAAATACAAAGCTATAATAATATAGTTTTGTAATATGTAAGCATGTGACAAAGTAGTGGTAAATAGACTTAAAGGTTAAAAGGTTTTTTTTTCCTAGTATGCTTTATGTTGGTATTTAAAAAGTTGCTTCTATATTTATTGCCATCCCCGCAGAGTGAGTTCCTTGAGATGCTGCAATGTGATTGGGTGTTTCCTTCACTTTTCAAAAAAGTTTCCATGTTAAAACTTAGCACAAATACATCAGGGGATCTGTCTTGCACTCAGTTTTTCAAAAAAATTACATTTGAAGTCGGTGGGGACATCTGTTGAACAAGGTGTGGCATAATAAGGCCCAGGGCTACTAAGTTGCCTGCGTGATAAATGTGTTCTGATTGTTGCACTCTTGCTCTTTTTGCTAAGTGCCCTAACTACCAGCTTCTTCTCATTCATGGTTTCCCCACGAATGCGGTCTTTCTGCCAGACTGGCATCAACTGGGAAGAAGGAGGAGATTTAGTCCGACAGCTGTCCCTCTTGTAGAGCAGCTAGTACATCTTCAGCAATTATGGAACGCCAAAGAGAAGGGACAAGAGTCCATAAAGAGGTAGCACATCACACTTGGCATTTTAGGACAGGTACTCAAGGGGGTACATTAGCACTGCTTGGCTGACTTTGAAAGAAAGCTTTGACTTAAATGTGTCTAAGGCCTTTCATCCTTTTAGATACTTCTAATCTGGAGATAGTTTTTGGTGTTTTGTGCATTAGGGTTGATAGTAAATCACCAAGGATTCTTCTAGTTGTGGAAACTTCCAGACTGGAAGACTGAAGTTGTCTCTATTTCTGTTATCCTCAGTAGAATGGCTTGTGTGAGCATCTATATATTGGTAGCATTGGCAAGCAGCTCTAGCAAACGCATTACTGATTTTTATATTGCAGCCCTTAATATTTTGGTCAACTTCAGGAACAGGTGTAAATTTAATATTCACTTCCTGGTTACTGTGGCTTCCTAGTAAAAAGGGCATGTATTTCCCAGTGAAGGTCAGACATGGAAGAGGTTTCACTGAAGTTGTTTGCTAAATTCTAGACCAGTAAGTCCCTGAAGTGAAAATAGTTGGAACCCAGGAATGCATTGAAGGAGAGCGATTTAGTGCAAATTTCCTGTTTGTCCTCTTTCCAAAGCATCTGCTTGTAACCAACTACTGGGAGAAATGCTTAAACTGAATTTGTCTTCTTAGAGTTTTAAGACATCTACTCCTTCTACTGGAATAATTTATCTTTCCACTCTTTGGCTATCACAAGTGAGTAGGGGGGCATCTAAGGCAAAGTTCCTTTTGCCAAAGTCCCTGGTTTGTGCAGATGGCAGAGGTTACTTTTCAAGTGTGATGAATTAAAGAAGGGGAACTAAGTCCTGTATCCACAGAGGAAACTGGTGCACATGACCTCATTCATGCACAGCTACATCAGAAGCCTGATGTAAAGACAAGGCTCTGTGGTAAGAAAAGCAAAGAGAAGAATAAGACTTTAACATCTATGTGGTTCTTCTATTCCAATGCAACACTGTAGGAAACAATCCCAAAAATGTGTACCTGTGCTCACCTAGCTGGCATCAGTGGTTCTGAAAAAATGTGGTCTGTGCAGCAAGTCTCACTTTGAGCTAGTTTGAAATACTGAAAATATTTTTTCTTTCTCCTTTTCTTCTTTTTTTTAATTAAAGAAAACAGCATAATTTTTGAGAATGTCTTTGTTATAAGGTGCTTTCCTGTCCAAGAGAAATTTCTGATCACATATGTGAATAGAAAAGTATAAAATGACCTTGTGTCTCCAGTGACTATTTGAGATGCAGATAGTCTAGGTTCAAGTCAGTGCTGTTATTAATGGGGGATGTTGCCTATGTGTCTTTCAACTAGTAGGGAGGTCTCAAACTTTACTGGAAAAGCTGATACTTTTTCCAAAGAAAATGCATTTTGCAGTTCACTCTGAATCTAGACACACACCCTGCAACAGGCTGACTTGTTGGCTTATCTGTCTACTTCTGCTCTTCTCATTTTTAGTAAAATGTCTTGCTTTCTGAGCATCTGTAATGACAGCTGTCGACATGACATTTGTTGAGAGATTAGTAAAGCTGGAAAGGAACTGATATCAGCTTATGCTATGTGAAAACCAGGTTATAGGCTTCATAAGTTCTGACACCTGAATGACTCCTCTGATTTTTTCCACATAGTTATTAACATAACAAGACACCAGCTTTGATGTGTCTTCATTCCTGTGTTCACCAGTGCAGCCTCATGTTTGTTTCCTCACTTATCTTCTAAGTGTAAGTTCACATCCAGTTGTTTCAGCTCCTTTCCACAAGAATATCTGTCAATTTTCCAGTGCCAATAACAATGGGATATTCATCTTTCATTGAATTTTCACATGCTACTGCATTTGAAAAATAAAGAGAATCTGTTCTCTTTACCCTTGACACTTGTTTTATAAAGGGCATTCACAAGAAGTAACCAGAGCCAGCTGTTCTTCAGATAAAAATACAGAACTTTATTGCCGCTGGAAGAGTTATGTCCACTTTTACAATGTCATGGCATGCCATAAATGTTTTTGCCCTCTGAACTAATATATTTGAAAGCATTTACGTGCATTCTAAGCCCTGCTGTAGAAAGATGTTTCCAAGTGTTGCCCTCTAAGCAGCTAATCACTTGCTCAGCTTCCTACACTTTAGCTTTTAACCTCTGCTTTCTGACTGATGAAGATAGTTTAAGTCTGGAAGATAAGGTTTTTCTACTATAATATTTATAGGGAAAGCAGCTTTTTACAAATCCAAGCATAATGGGACCTACAATATTTCACTTCATAAAAGTATCAGATGAGGAAGGATAATTGCCTTAGTACAAACTTGAGTAACTCATTAAATGCACCAAAATTATGAAATTAGTTTCTTGATCTGACATTAAGATTAGTTAAAAAGAAAAAATAGCAGCTGCTTTGTCAACAGAAACAAAGAATTCAACACTTTCCCTTATCCTCTTGCCAAGCTGCTGCTTAGTCTTATCTTTTAATTAAACCTGAACTTTAAATACATGTGTCTAGCACACCAGTTTATTAAATAAAACATCAATAGGCAAACAGTATTCTTGTCAATTAGCATTCAGGTCAGAGGTTTCTGGTTGTTATTTTTCCTCCTTACAGGATGGATATATTCAAGGTTTCAGTTTTGTTGCAACTTAGTTTAGAGTCACCAATTAAGAAACAGAAAATGCTGAAAATGTTTTTAGTTTCCACTAGAATTATTTTCTACTACAAAACCACACTTAACTGCTTTAATTTTGTGCTAAACAGAGACATTCTCCCAAGAAATGAAACCTAGAATAACAATCTTTACTCCTTATCAGTCCTTGAGTTCAAAACATCTCCATTCAAAAGGGAAAACTTGATTTGATGCATTTTCTACAATTCCCAAATAATTTTACTGGTTTTCCCATTTGAAAAAAAAAATTAAGTTATTTAAAAAACTTTTTGAGGAATTGAGTCTCTTTGGGGAATTGGAGCTAAAACCCTAACTACAGTGGAGCCAGTGAGAGTTTTACCATTTTTTGGAGGCCAGTTTTCATAACATTCCTCAGAGGAGACTGAAGGAAATTGCAAATGGCCCCATTTATTGCTATGCAAGCCCACAGTTTTGTCATTCATTCAATAAATTGAAGTAAAACCTCATGACTTAGAAAACCAAGCCCACAGCACAAGAACACAATTCAAAGTACTGAATGTCAAAGAATGCTATTTCTGGCAACAATGGCTAAAATTCACACCATTTTAGGCTTGTCCTAGGTAAAAAAGGACTTCTTTTTTTCCTAAAATAAAAAATGATGATGGGATTAATGGTATTCTTGAAATTAAATGCATAGTTTTCTAGGTTAAGCCTCAAGTGCTTATAAATAATAGAGAAATTAAAAAGCAATCAAGATTAGTCCCAAACTACTGGATGGTCAAAGAAGGAATTGAGTATATTAAAAAATATTAGTACTCAAGCACATGTATGCCCAATGAAAATAACGCTTATATTTAGAACTCTGGTGATCTAAAATAGTTTCACCACCTTGAAAAGATTAATCATCAAGGCTACCCTTTTCCTCAAACACAGGATGACTGCACTTTCATTTCTGTTCAATACAGCATTACATTGCAGTTTTGTGCACATCAATAATGCAGCACGGGTGTAACGCTATAATGACTCATAACCTAGAACAAACATAATGTATTTATCTAATATGAAATGATGTCGTAAGCAATGAGGCTAAAACAAGCATCTAAGAAAGAATTCATGGTGGAAGAAAGCAAGACTGTTTCCAGTAGCTCTATGCAAACATTAGGAAGGTGGTTAATTGGTAAAATGAATTGGAATTAATTATGCATGAATCCTGTGGCAAGTACAGCAGCATTCAGCTCATTAAGAAATCATAGTTTTGAATGCAGGGTGCCCGTTCTGACTCCATTATATCCTCAATGTGCTTATGGCCACTTTTCAGAGGCTTGCAAGGCGGCTTTATAGAGTGTACTGTCATTAGGAGAAATACCTGGGATTTCTGAAGTGTGTGGGAGCTCAAGAATCCTTTGAACTTGTGAATTTCTTGACAGATGAGTGAAGACAATATGCTATCTTTAAAAATAGAAAAGAGCTGACATTCAAAAAATGAAGTCCCAAGGAAAATTTAGAAACAAATAACTAATCAATTTGCATTTAAAAAAAATCAGGAGATAATGAAATCATAAAAAGCGCTGTTATAGGTTTTTTAAAAAAAAGATTCTGTCTAAACAATTTAATTTCCTTCCTTGAAAAGGTAACCAGCATAATATCTAGAAGAACAGGAAACAATAAAAATAAGAAATCTGTATTTTAGTACCGCTTTTTTTACACTCTCATGAGCATTATAAAGTATTATGGTCTGGCTTTAAACATGGTAAAGAGGATGCACAACATGGATCAAAATTTCCCCACTTTAATTAGTGTGGGACAATGGGACATGTCTTTTTAGGGAAGGGGCAGATAAACAGCATAACAGGCCATAAAAATGATGCAAAATTTATAAAGAAAAATCTAGAAATTTAACCATATAAGACAATATTTTACTATGGAAACTGAAGAATTTTCTGCATTGCTAATTAATAACAGAAAAAAAATTTGCATCAAATCAGATTTGCTTTAGATTTGAAGAAAACCCTCTAAAATGTTATGGAGGATGAAGTATTGGGATGATATATGTGACGTATTCAGAGATTTGTGGAATCACAGAACAATTTAGGTGGGAAGGGTCCTTAATAGGATAATTGTTCCAACTCCCCACTCAAATCAGATCCAACATGAGCAGGTTGCTGAAGATGATGTACAGTGAAGTTCTGGTTGTTAATTTTTTGGTTCCACAGGCTTATACTGAGTTAAATACAAGATGTAGACAGATAGAGTCCCTTTATTTTTAATGAATTACACAGTCTGGTTGGTATTATATGCAGGGTTAAGGAAAAGAGGAATATTTTAGAAATAGAATAGAAGAATATTTTAGGAATGCTCACTCTTTTTTCAAGTAGGATTTCTCAGATATGAACCCTGTGATAAAGCTTTGGAGATATAGAAAGAAATTAAAATTAACAGGACATTGTTTAAAAACCACACAGTTCAAAGAAAGCTTAATAGAAGAAGCTGAATCTTCTGCTGTTGTGGGTTTAGAAGACATTTGAGATGAAAATTTAAGCTATCAAGTATTTAAAATAGAGGAAAGAAGAAAACTAAAATGGTAGTATGTGTGGTCTGTATATGCTTGCAGAAAAAAATAAAGCCAATAGCAAAAATACATGCAGTCTGAAATGAGAAAGAAAAGTGACAAGGAGAAAGAAATTGAAAATTCCAAATGGTGGAAGTAGTCCCAATCAGCTGCATGTGTTCATTTTCAATAAAGATGTCTAATGAGGGCATAGAAATTAAATCAGAGGATTTGTGCTGCAAGCAAATAACTAGCAACAAGAATTAAATGAGAAAGAGCATAGAGTAAACAAAGTGATGTTCGATGAGAATGTTACAAAACAAGCAATAAATATGCAGATTCATACAATATGCATAGAGAATATGAAAATAGTGAGGAAAATTCAGAAATTCTATTTTTCAAATTTATGAGAGCCAAAAGGGCTCATCACTTTTGAAGAAGTAAATTTGCCAGCTGTAGAAAAGAGTAGCTGAAAAACTATTGCATAACTTTGGTGATGGTCAATTATTTGAGAAAATATTCAGAAACGAAAATGGAGCATTGGAAATATTGTAGACTTTTTTTTTGCTTATCTGGATCAAAATCCAGCTTCTTGCTAAACTAAGGTTGATTTGTGGTGGTCCTCCTCTGGTGCTCACAGCCTCTTCACCTGGACCATGATCTTGCATGTGATCAGGAAAGCACCCACTGCTTTTTTTGACTGTTTGAGTCATTGTCCATTAACATTCCAGTCTCCTACATGATGTTAACTGAAATAATAATGGTACTTTTCTGTGATATTGAAGGCAAGATGTAAAGCAAATGTTGCTTTTGAATTTTGGTTGAGTGAATATCATGATGAACCTTTAATGATGCAAAAGTACTTTGCCTTTAAACTAGGGAATGAATGTTTGGTGAAACATTGAGGAAAGAAGGAAAATGTCTTGTAGATACAATTAGGATATTAGACTATGTTTAGAATATAATTTTCTGTATAGTATTTTCTACTCAGACTGTCCTGCTTAATTTTTTGTAATGGAATGTACTCAATCCCATTTTCAAGATAACATTTTGGAACACATCAATTACCATGATTATCTGAAATGAATTAGTAGTTCAACAAAATGTATTATCTCTCTTTTCCAGAGCTGGATTACCTTTCCTGGGAAAAGGACAAATGGCTGCAAATACAATGTCTGTTAATCATGATAATACATAAATTGAACAGCTTGCCAGGATAGCATTTATTATTTTGCTCTGCAGCCATAGTAGGTATTTCCTTCAGTTTTCCTTCACAGAGGTATATTTCTGCAGCCAGCTTAGACAGAAGAAATATAGCCTATTTCTGTAAATGTGGACATGTCTGCAGTCTTTACAAAACATTCATAATTTGTAGTATGATAAATGAGGAAATAGAAAATCTTTTACCATCTTCCACCATCCTACCATTACATCCCTGGGAGTATTGGAGTCCTCTGCTCAGCTGAACAGGCATCCCACATCAATTTTTTAATGTCACTGACCCTGTGTGACCCTTCCTATTGAGCTTCATCAATAATTTTTAAAGAAGAATTGACCTAAAATGTACAGTGTTTTAAATCCTTCTTGCAATCCTTGTCTTTCAAAACATGCTTGTAGGAGAAGGTGGTAATAGCAGAATACATTCACTCTCTAACTGTAATGCTCAACCTGAATCAAATTTAATTTTGGTTGCACCTCTTGCTGGATGTCTTTCTTTTTATGGTGAAGAGAAGGAGGAAATTCATCTTCCCTCTTACTGAAATCATCCTAATTAAATATTAATTCATCCGGAGAGTGTGCCCACTTGCAATCAAAATTAATCAAAATCACAAATGTTTAATAAATTCAGACATGAAATAGACTGAAAAATTATTCCTAAATGAAAGGGTAAAAGCCCTATAATCTTGCTGATATTTGAGAAACAATCTCTTACTGTAAAAGTCACCATTCTGTAAGATTTAATTATTTATTAAATTTGTTTTTTGAATACTTTGTTTCCAAACCATACCACTTGCAGTTCTTGTTTCTTATCTACTTCTTACTCTCTGAAATCTTCTATAAAATCCTGTTAAGGTTTTGCTCTTGGGACTGCTGGATTTCTTCTTTTTGATGTCATTATAACCTACTGTTCAGCTTCTGGGTAAGTGTCTTGAGACTAAGTGGGAGAGAGGTCTAAGTGTGGTTTTAAGAATTTGCATTCTAATGGAGATGCAAATTTCCTGTGATTGTAGTTGAGATGAATGTCAAGGAAAGGAGCACTGGTACAATCTTGGGTTAATGTGGTGTGTCCAAGTGTGTTAGCAGCAGTGAGCTGATATGAATATTTCTGTAGTGGGATGACCCTGCTTTTCTTGGGAAAAATGAATATAATATTTGATCAGACCTGTAGACCCATTACTGATCTTTTTCTTTCAGCCAGAAAAAGAAAGAAACAATCCATTCTTTGATCACCAAACACTTTTTTTTTTTTGTGGAGGTTTACTGGGCTGTTTTCTGAGAACAAAAAAGTATCCTTGCATCACAGGAAGAAAAATAATTAATTAATATGTCACATGTAAGTGGCTGGTCCAGCAGACTGGCTCTCTCCTGTGCCATTGCAAATGTCTCATCCACCTGGTGCCATGTAGACCACTCTTGCAAAAGGGACTTACAGAGGTCCCAGTGCTGTATCTCTCAGTCTGCCTTGAAGTCCATTGAATCTAATGGGAAGTTTCCTGAAGACTTTAGTGGTATTTTGAACACATTTTTCCATGTGCTTTTGAGTGTAATGGGTGTATGTAGGCACTCATGAATATCCATTCTCTGAAGATATTCTGACAGAAATTTCCTTCAGGCTCTATACTGGAGAATCTTGGATGTGATTTTAGGTTCTTTACTCAGCCAAGTGTGTAAAATTCATGGGGTCTCAGGGTTTTGTTCCTTCAGTTTTCACAAATATTGGTAGTTCTATCATGGTCTGCATACTGCAGTTTAGCGATTATATAAAAGGAACTGAAGTGCTAATCCCCGTTGAGCTGTTGACTGTGTAATGAGAAGCTTCTGAAGTCTTTCAAAGTTACTGAAACAGGTGTTGTGAGGGATAAGAACATCAGACCAAGGCGAATAAAATCATATCACAGAAGCTCTGCTTCCAGAGAAGCAGATTTCCTTATGCCATCCAAGTTAGCATGTGGTTTCACAACCTTTTGTTGTTTTTGAAATCAATCTCCTGCTCCAACGTAGTTCCAGACCAGCAAAGCCAGAAAGTGAAACTACACAGACCAAAAATTTACAATAGCAGTGGCAAGAACAGTTGTCAACCTCTTTTGAAACTACTAACTGGAGAACTAACCTTTGTGTTTGCTTTTGCAAGACAGACAGATATCTACTGGGAACTAGATGGAGGTCATCCACACATTTCATATGGGTCACTGAATAACAATCACAGGGTAGCAACTTTCATTTTGAATCAGTAATCCAGAGGTGAAAACCACCATATTTCATTATTAATGCCACAGGCATTCCAGGTGTCTGCCCTCATTTCTTTATCCTACCGGTTCTACGAACCCTTAGGAACCTGGTTTAGGGCCAAGCAGGCTGCTTTTTTCTGACATTCAAAGGGGATTTTCAACTTTAAAAGTTGTCTGTTCACAGTGGCAAAAGATGGAAGAGAAATGTAGCATGTATGAAAAATACTTTTCAGGGAGCAAAGGAAAGGAATATATAAGAAGAAAGAGAATAAACTGTATTCTTTTTATATGATAAGACAAACTGTAATGTAATCAAAGTAAGTAAATAAAATCACTGGTGAAAACAAAAAAGTAATAGTAAAGCTTTCTTCAAACAGATGGTTTGTTTTTGTTCCAAGAGATACATAAAAAGTTTTATTATTATCTAAGTTTGCTTTCCTTCAATTTATGTCATAAGAGGGAAGAAGAAAGATAAAAAAAGGGAAACTAACAGCTATTTGGAAACACAATGGTGGAATTTGCTGTTTCAAAGAATCAACGAAATGCCCAGGATTGGATATTGTTGTGCAATAGGTATGCCAGAGTACTTGATTTTCAGCAGGCTTAATTTTCAAGTGAAAGTCCAGTGGACCAAGAAATCAGGTTCTGGTAAGTGAAGTCTCATATAATGCCCATATGGGCTTTTAAAGATTGACTGTGAGACAAAAATAATAGCATCTAATTATAACTGTAAAACAACTAGAGATTATTGTTACCATCTTGTTGTTAGGATGAATAAGGTTTCAGTTCAGGCTACCCCAGATATCCTTATGTTGCCTTCAAGTGACAACCTATGCTTGCACTGGTGATGCTATGAAGTGAGGCAATGTGTTTACTAAAAGTTGGGATTTTTTCAAACAGCATGTTAATTCAAATTTTAAGTTTCCCGAGGGAAAACTGCAACAAAGAGAACAACTCCCAAGGTATTATTTCTTCAAACTGAAGCCATCTCTCTGTTGGCTCAAACTTACTGAACTTCACACATCTTTAATTGTTTCTTTCAAGGTAACAAGGAGACCTTTTATGTTGGTGTTTGAGACCCATGTTCGGATCTCTGTGTCAGACAATTAAGTTGACTGTGGGACTACTATATCTTAATTAAATCTGATTTTTTCATATTTTCCTGCTACATGTGCTTCATCATCATATTTACTAACCAATTTTGTAAAGATAGTGCAATGGAATTGATTATTCTAGCAAGAATCTATTCATGCTGTGAAAGATACTTTTGGTCTTGCTTTATTGGCTCTCATTTTGCAAGGTGCTTGAGGTGTTTAGAAGACTTGAGGGCTGAGCCTCTAGTGATTTTCAAGGCACCCCTAGAATTCACCTTGGTGAAGTTTTCTATGTACATCAAGTCATCAAACAAATTCCTTCCTGCTGCTTCCCACTGGTAATAGAGCTCTGTAGCTTCAAAACTGGGTCTGGCAGGAGGAATTGAGTGCCTGGGCTGTTGGGTGATGGTGAGGCAAAGGTCAGTCTCCATCCAGTGGGCTGGGCTTGCCTCAGAGTATTGAGCTGGCCTCAGTGTGCTGCCAGAGTTCAGTGCAGGCTTTTCAGGGCTGGTCATTGCACATTTTGAGCCACCCACCCTCTGCACAGAGGTCACTGTGCACACAGCAGTCCCTGGAGCATCACAATGGGATAATCTACTGCTCTAGCAATCTTTTGGGGTGTGAAAAATTTTATATTAAAAAAAAGTTTTTCAGGAGACTTTAGCCATAAGATAGCCAGAAGCAAAAAAGCCTTTTCTAAGGTTTCTTCTCAAAAGACTGTATCCCTTTTTATTTTGTTAACTGAGAATATATTTGACTAGAACAAATGAATGAATTTTATAGGATTTAATAACTGAGCCAGTGACTCAAATACAGAATTTTTTTGACCCAAGGAGAAAAGAAGTTCCAGAGGAGCAATTACAACAAAA
Organism: Emberiza elegans; assembly: GCA_024865655.1. Lineage (NCBI taxonomy): Eukaryota > Metazoa > Chordata > Aves > Passeriformes > Fringillidae > Emberiza > Emberiza elegans. The sequence continues at coordinate 15,824,356 of JALJVW010002597.1, read as the reverse complement.
TCAAAACAGCAGTAATGCCACCTCTACCAATAACAGAAGAAAATAAATACGTAATAACTTTTACCTAAACCATATTAAAGATCATAAATATATTGTAAACATTTTGTGCTCAATTTAATATTTAGTCTTACACAAACCCATAAATTTCAATTGCTGGAATACAAACCTTAGCAATATACTCTCCTGGGGCATATGTTTGTTTTTCCACTCTTTGTCGTTTTTATTGGAAAGGTGGGTTTCTACTATTAGTCTGTAAACAGAGGTGAGCAATTTGTCTACCTCATGCCCCTCGGTGTGGGACCAGCACAGGATTTTCTGTTTTGCAGAATCACCTTGAGGTATTATCAGTCTAGCATAATCAATCATCAGGCAATACTTTGAAATTTTTATACAACCTCACTTTGTTCTTGTCTTCCTCCTGTGCTCACAGCAAGCAAAACACTGTCAACAAGGGCCCTTTGCAGAATAAACTGAAAACAAGAAACTTTGATTCTTCCAACCTTTCTAATCAGGGCAGTACAGTGTGTTTGTTAATAACTGTTGACTTAAGAAGATAAGAACCATAAAACATTTTTCTGAGTGTCAATCTTTAATTCTCATTAAGCCTTCCATAATTTCTGAAAAGAAATATAACTTTCAAGTATACTCTTTTAAAATCTAAAAGAGAAGATTGTCTAACCTGGAAAAACACCCTGTAAATCCAGACTGGTTTCACCGTTGTTTCTCAGTCTTTTAGATTTTCTCCAGTCTTTTAGATTTTATAGCAGAATTACTAAAATTATGCTCTTTCCATTACTCTCATTAATTTTAGCTGCAACTAGGGTCCATTCTCCAATTCCCTGCTTTTTGCAGAGAGGCAGCTTATGTGCCAGCTGATGCTCTGTGCTAGACAGGATGTGTTGGTGGGCACTCATGAGGTTTGTCTTCTCTCCAGGAACCTGATACAAGCCTGAGTCTGGTCATGACAGTGTCTGTACACACAGAAAGGAGTAAGTGCTTCCACCTCTTAATAGGTGTATTTTTAGATGTCAAGTAAATGGCACATGTGGCACAAGGCAATAATCAGCCTTTCTTGGAATCTAGCTGTCACCATTGGCTACTCTGATATTTTTCCACAGAGCTTAATTTTCCTTAGATTTAAGACCTTTATCTCTTTATTGTGTGCATAACTTGAAAATTGTACAGTCATTTGTCAGTTCATGTCCACCAGTTTTCTCAAAACTGGAAAAAAATGTTCACTAGGCACTAAAAGGTCCTTCCTACAGGTTTCTCATTGTTGGATGTGCTGGATGTCTGCAAGTGAGAGCAGATAATGCGCTGTCCCCCCTCCAATTTTCTCTACTGTTCTTTGATGCTGCTGTCATGGAGAGAAAGGGGGGACCAAAGTCTGCCTGGAAGCCTGCCCTGTGCCAGTGAGCCTCTTTGTATCTAACAGGGAAATGCAGGCTCCAGACACAGGGACAGCATTTTTTGGGTCTTTTTGAAGCTTGAGGACACTGTCAAATCTAGACATGGGGAGAGGATGATGTGAGGTAAACTGAATGTAGCTTAATGATTAGTGTGCTTTCCTGGGAGGAAAGTGACCCAAAGTTTCCATTTCTGTGTTTTACTTTTAGCTCAGTAATGGATTCAGGTTAAATGTATACAAATCTTAGGGAATGGGGTCTGAAGCCCCAGGTTCATCCCCTGTAATTGCTGTCCTTATCACTGCATGATTTCTTCACTCTTTGGATGCACAAATGCCTGTCAAGAGCACAAAGAGCTGAGAACAACCATGCTCTTCTCTTTTCCCTATTTCCTTCATATTCTTCCCAGTATACCTACTGAGTTCCTGTTTAGAGTACTTTTCTAGATGTAGGGGAGAAGAGAAGGGCATAGTGTCATCCCCCTGAGAGACATGTCTCATCTCCTTGCCAGGAGTTATCATAGACGTGTATATTGTAAGGTAGAAGTACACCTGTGAGCACAAGGAGAGGATGGAGAGAAAAGGCTGTCATCCTTCCTTCTAATGATTTTTTTAAACAAATCCAGCATTCCTTCACTTAGTGCCTAAAAGCTTTGAGCTGAATCTATACCAAATGCATTATTTTAGAAGACTGTTCCTCCTATCTTTAATTTATTTTGTTCACATGAAAAACTGGAAATCTCAATTAGGACCTTTGTAGAGCACTGCGAAGAAAAGCTATGGCTAATTAAGGTAGCATCAGAATTCAGGCTGGGGACACTTAGCCACAAAGGTGAAGAAAGACAAGTAACCTACTGCACTGCACATCACACATGAAACAGAAGTTGTGTCTGTGCCTGCAAGGTTATGCCTGCGCTTATTGAAACCTGATGTTATACCACATTTCTACTGTTTATACTTTTAACACAGGTGAGGAAATGGCACTTGAGGAAGAGTTTGAAATGTCTCTTATTTAAACAGCAAGTCAAAGAATAATGGAATGCTTTGAGTCGAAAGGGAGTTTTAAAGACCACATAATCCCAGCCATCCTTCCACAGGCAGCAACACCTTCCACTGGACCAGATTGTTCAAAGCCCCATCCAGCTTGACCTTAAACCTTTCCAGGGATGGAGCATCCACCTCTTTGGGCAACCTGTTCCAGTGTCTCACCACACTCATTGCAAAAAACTTAGTCCTTATGTCCAGTCTAAATCTATGCTGTTTTGGTTTAAAAACTGCTTCCAGTACATAGGCACTAAGTATTCTTCTTGCAAAGGCTGAGTGAGTACTGTCCCCACAGGATGGCTGAAAGCATGGTAGGCAGCCAGCTCCTCCTGGCTGGGCTGGGATGTTGGTTCTGAGATGGCTTAAACACTCTCTGGAAATTTCATCAAGAATCTATAAATGGTGGGGCATGTTGGTGGAGAGGTAGACCTGGTGTGCCATGAGCTCTTGACTGCTGAGTCAGAGGGGAGGCTAGACATGTGTGATGGTCGTAGAAAGGAATAAGATAGGTTTTCAGTTAGGTTATTAAAAGAGCTGGGTGAGGTTTCAGAGAAGTTATCTTGTGAAATGATATCTAAAAACAAGGAAAGAGAAGGTGAGGATTTCATTTGTCTTACTCAAAAAGATCCCTACACCAGTGCATGCAGACAGAAAAACACAGCTTAAATCAAAATACTGGGGACATTCTTGAGTGCATTCCTCTTCCAAGGAGACACTTCTGAGCAATGAAGTTGGAAGTACTTTTTTAGAAATCTATGTAAGATTTTCATCAACTTTCTGACCAAAAATTGAATGCTGTGCACAAGTAAGTGTGATACAGTTGTGCAGTGCCTTCTAAAGCAAAGGACCCTACATTTATTTGAAAATTGCATGTAGAATGACTTTTAACTACCACTTAAAAAAAGCCCAAGCTCTATCTGAAGTGCATTTTCAGTACAGCTTTTCTGTATCTAAAAGAAATGCAGCAAGTGTTGCCACATAAACTTAATGATCTGTGTACTTAATGATGATAATACCCTGTAAATTTATAGTTGGCTACACATTGATTGTGTTCTGTTCGATATCTAGAATTTATTGGCTAGCACAGAGGCTGTGAAACAGAGTTATTATGGTCTGGGGTCCAACTATTAATGTCTTCTTAGTGTCTCAGATTGCATCCCTGCAGGAACTAGGAGCATGACAGTGACTGTGATGGTCACATTCTATGAACAAGTTAGGTACGTGCCCTCAAGAGAAGAAAAGCTTTGCCTTTTCTGTCAGGAGTGGAAAAATGATTTTACATGGGCCGGTAAAGGTAGCTACAGTTGCCATAGGGTTTAAGTAATTTATGCATAGGTTTTTCAATTGTTTATGTTGGACTGTCAGGTGAAAGTCAATGTGTAAAAATAATTCTAGCTCAGCTCTTAAGAACAAAACGTCTTGAAGCACTTTAGTCAATAAAAAAATGCCCAAATACAGGAAATGACAAAGTGACTTTTGCAGGAACACCAACAACGCAGTAAATGTACAGGCTGAATTAGACAACTAGACTTTATCAGGTGTAGTTAGTGGGAGAGATCACTTGATTGTATCAGCAAATTGAATAGTAATTTGTTCCAAGATTTACCATGAAGTAAAATAATGTATCCCAGAAGTTCAGAAGTTTCATACATTTTCACAAATATCTTGTCCACTGTACTAGCAAGGAAAAAAGCTACAGCTTTGGATTTCCCATGATCTGTGACATTTATAAATTTCATGAAAACTTGCTGGAGGTAATTTTTAAGTTCTTGAAAGATGATAAAGATAGCGATGATGGCGAGTGACTTTCAGTGTCTGAAGACTAGTTATATATCTTTCATAATATGCTTTGTGGTACAGACTTGAAATTAAAACAGTCTAATTTTTTTATGACCTGAAATTTATTACATAATATATTAATTGAAGGGTCAGTTTCAATAAAAAAATTGATGAAAAATCCATAAAATTTAATCCTTATCTAACTAAAAAGATATAATGAAAACAGAAAAAAGGTGCAATTATGTTTCTCAGTGGTATTCATCAGCTTCAATGTCCTGACCTCCTGGTTTTGCTTTACTGAAGAAGATTAGCTTCACTTGATTCAGACACTTCCCTTGAAAAATGTTGACTTTTCAGGAAATTGCAAGCATTCTCAATGATCAACAAGCTGGATATTGTGTTCTTTGGTGAGAATTATTGTTTACTAAGATGCTCAGGACAGAGTCTGCACTTGCTTCAGAATAGTCTAATGGTTTATCTTAAAATCTTAGTTCTTATGGTCCTTTTAAAACTCACAAAATTTATTAAGTCCTTTCTTACCTTGTAGTGGGCATGGTGAAAAATTTCTTCCTTTTCTAAACACAGTACAGTCTGCCAAGCTTTCCAAGTATTGATTTTGTCGAAGATAAGCTTCAAATTAAAGTTTTTCAGTTGTACATGTTAAGAGTTTCAAAACAGATTTCAAAAGAAAGACTGTCTCCTTCATCCTATTATGTTCCTGCAGTCTTTACTTTCAGAGGTTTCTCATCTCCCTTTCAGTGAATAAGTGTTGACAGTGTCAAAATCTTTAAAAAATTGAGCCCTGAATTGGGCTTTAGGATTTTTTTTTTTTTTGTCAGGTCCTAGAGTTGCAGAGCCTGTGGCATAGAGGAAACTGAATGACTCTTGGTGCTCTCTCTAAGGTGAAATAGCTTTGCACCTCAAAATAATTCTTTATTAGCTCGATTGAATTGACGGTGTTTGAGATACATCTAAACTGCTCAGAAGAGTTGACTTGCCTCCAAACCTTGTTCTGACCCCAAGTGCCTGGAAGAGGTCACTAAGGACTTTTCCATCTTTACAAAAGCACTTTTCTCCTACACAGACATTGCTGTGTGCATCCCAGACTCACAATGTGCAGGAGCTGGTCCACAGCTTTGCACAGCACAGCATTGCCTCACAAAGGTAAAAAAAAAATCTTAATTGTAAGATTAAGTTGAGTTTCTACCAGTTAGCATATAGGTGACGATTATTCAGTATGTCCTGTTTATCTCAATTGTTTTTATCCTGAAGTGTCACATTGGATTTACTGCAGCCAAAGTATCAGATGCAGCCAAACCCTTATGAAAAGGGTTTGCTCTTTAAAAACCTTTTTCAGACCATAAAGTACCAGAATTTGCCCCTGCCACATTTTTCAAAATAGTTATGTTTCTTTTTTCTGTTTTTGTTTGGAATAGTGTTTTTGTAAAGGATTTTAAAACAGATTTTGATCCCTGACCAGAAAAACTTTGACTCCTTTGGACCCGTTTCACCAAACAGAACAAATCCTTGTATTTACTGAACAGCTCTGCTTTGTACCTCTCTGGTGTATGTGCTTTGCACTGCCAGGAAAACATGTTGCATATTTATTCAAATAATGTGTTGTTCTCTTTGCAACTGAGCAATAAATGTTACCTAATACATTGTCACCATACCTCCTGTCTTCCCTGTTTCTGTCTTACCCTACTATAAGCAGCTAAAGCAGGTATTTGATAAGTTTTTTTGAGGGTCTCAAAAATGCCTTTCTTTCTGTTTCTATCTCTGATTCCCATTAATTGGAAAAAAAATTCTGGCCCCACTGGCTACATCTGGGCTACTAAGTAGCATTAGGCCAGGGACCATTTCTTGGCTGTCAAGCCAAATGTCGCAAGCTGCATCCAAACTCTAAGGCACTTGACCTTCTGCCTCCACTGGGCCCCGTGTGGCTGGAGGGTAAAATTGTTATTTTGTTTGTGTTTCTTTTCAGTTTAAAGGATTTGAAATAGTGCGGGGATTATGTAGCAGCCTTTCAGAATGGTGTTTTTAGAGCAGGAACCTGAAATCATGCTGCATGCCTCTGGGTGTTGCATGAAGGCAACCAGAGAGTGTGAAGATACAAAGCCAAAAAGAGCAGTGTTGGAATTGTGCTCAGCTGGGATTTCATCCTGGTTAATGCAAGGAGTATTCTAAAACTGTAGCTAAACAAGAATCTTGGGGATATTTTCAATTTCAAAACAGATTTCAAAAGAAAGACTGTCTCCTTCATCCTATTATGTTCCTGCAGTCTTTACTTTCAGAGGTTTCTCATCTCCCTTTCAGTGAATAAGTGTTGACAGTGTCAAAATCTTTAAAAATTGAGCCCTGAATTGGCTTTTAGGATTTTTTTTTTTTTGTCAGGTCCTAGAGTTGCAGAGCCTGTGGCATAGAGGAAACTGAATGACTCTTGGTGCTCTCTCTAAGGTGAAATAGCTTTGCACCTCAAAATAATTCTTTATTAGCTCGATTGAATTGACGGTGTTTGAGATACATCTAAACTGCTCAGAAGAGCTGACTTGCCTCCAAACCTTGTTCTGACCCCAAGTGCCTGGAAGAGGTCACTAAGGACTTTTCCATCTTTACAAAAGCACTTTTCTCCTACACAGACATTGCTGTGTGCATCCCAGACTCACAATGTGCAGGAGCTGGTCCACAGCTTTGCACAGCACAGCATTGCCTCACAAAGGTAAAAAAAAAATCTTAATTGTAAGTTTTATCTTTGTTGAGTTTCTACCAGTTAGCATATAGGTGACGATTATTCAGTATGTCCTGTTTATCTCAATTGTTTTTATCCTGAAGTGTCACATTGGATTTACTGCAGCCAAAGTATCAGATGCAGCCAAACCCTTATGAAAAGGGTTTGCTCTTTAAAAACCTTTTTCAGACCATAAAGTACCAGAATTTGCCCCTGCCACATTTTTCAAAATAGTTATGTTTCTTTTTTCTGTTTTTGTTTGGAATAGTGTTTTTGTAAAGGATTTTAAAACAGATTTTGATCCCTGACCAGAAAAACTTTGACTCCTTTGGACCCGCTTCACCAAACAGAACAAATCCTTGTATTTACTGAACAGCTCTGCTTTGTACCTCTCTGGTGTATGTGCTTTGCACTGCCAGGAAAACATGTTGCATATTTATTCAAATAATGTGTTCTCGTTGCAACTGGGCAATAAATGTTACCTAATACATTGCCACATACCTCCTGTCTTCCCTGTTTCTATCTTACCTTACTATAGCAGCTAAAGCAGGTATTTGGTAAGTTTTTTTGAGGGTCTCAAAAATGCCTTTCTTTCTGTTTCTATCTCTGATTACCCTTAATTGGAAAAAAAATTCTGGCCCCACTGGCTACATCTGGGCTACTAAGTAGCATTAGGCCAGGGACCATTTCTTGGCTGTCAAGCCAAATGTCGCAAGCTGCATCCAAACTCTAAGGCACTTGACCTTCTGCCTCCACTGGGCCCCGTGTGGCTGGAGGGTAAAATTGTTATTTTGTTTGTGTTTCTTTTCAGTTTAAAGGATTTGAAATAGTGCGGGGATTATGTAGCAGCCTTTCAGAATGGTGTTTTTAGAGCAGGAACCTGAAATCATGCTGCATGCCTCTGGGTGTTGCATGAAGGCAACCAGAGAGTGTGAAGATACAAAGCCAAAAAGAGCAGTGTTGGAATTGTGCTCAGCTGGGATTTCATCCTGGTTAATGCAAGAAGTATTCTAAGGGAAACTGCAGCTAAACAAGAATCTTGGGGATATTTTCAAAATGTGTCCACCAGTTTAGCAGAAGCAGAAAAGACAGTCATTGTGCATTGAGCACAAACTGGCAAATATACTGAAATGTGCTGATTTCAATTCCCAGTCAAGGATCAAAGGGATGCCAAACAGCAGTGAGTAAGAAATTGGAAGATATTTTCTGGATGTATTTCTAGGTTGGAGGGGTTTTTTTTGTGTTTGTTTGGTTGGTTTTTTTGTTTGTTTTGGGTTTTTTTGTTTTTTTGGGTTTTTTTTCTGTAGCCTAATTTAGAATACTCTGCCCTCAAAAATTTCCAGAGACTTAGAGAAAAGTTTGTCTATTCGACAATCAACATTAATAGGTACAGTTGATCTTTATTCATTTATTCCTTCTGCCTTAGACAGGGTATAGCCTTTCGTAATAAGTTGGCATCCTTAATCTTCACCTGTAGACTCCCTCCAGCCTGAGCTCTGAGGCCATAATTCTCATGATCCTTCACAGGTATTGGTTACATCTGATTTTAGTACGAGACATAAACTTCAATCAGAGATAGGGAGAAATCTAAAACATTTGGGTTGCCTCACTACAGCAATTTCATTTTTTGGTCTTCATGAAGCTGAAAACTTTATATCCCTGTAATTTTCCAGCCTCTTGAAAGTAAGTTCTAACGTTCCTCACATCTGTTCAGCTCAGTTAATTTCAGTGGAGTTGCAGAGTTCTTTTACAGTTAGTTTTTCTTGCTTTCCTCTCTTTGGCTTTTTAGTACTACAAAACAATCTGATCCATAACCCTCATCTATAGGCTGGTCTGAAACAAAAAAAAAAATGGAGAACTGAACAAAAGTGAATGTCAGCCTGGAATGACACTAATTACATTCTTTTCACTGGACTTCACTTGCAGTTCTTTTAAACAACAACAAAAGTTTCTGCATTCAACATACTGAGCCTAATCCCTGTCTCTTACACTACACTAATGAAAATCAAGAGGAATTCTATTGATTCCAGTGCAGTTAAATCAATGTAAGAGAAATTTAAATTAGGTCCATTGTAGGCAAGATATGCGGCTGCAACCAGTCAAGCGTTTCTGTAGTCCAGCAGCTCTCTATGTAGTACAGAATAAATAAATACAGAAGATTCTCTGTCCCAACCTGTCAAGGCAACTGCTCAGAAATTAGCATTCAAGAAGTTCCTCATGGCATGAAATCGTTCCAAAACTATACTGGGGAGAGGAAAAGATTATATGTATTGTTAACTCAGAGTACATTATACCCCATGTGAAAAGCCAAGAATATTTGATATATTAGCCCAGAAAAATGTGGTTTAAAATGAGCAATGAAATGCATAAGAAGAAATATATTTGAGATGAAGCAGCGACAATGTGTTTTATGTTTTTACCTTGTAACTACTCACTCTTTCAGGTCAGTGAATTCTCATCATCCCTTGCTAGCAGGTGGAAATTAGATTAACATCTGGAAGGAAGATAATCTTGGAGGTGTTTCCTTCTGTCTGATACTGCAAATGAGGTTCCTGGGCTCAGCCACAGTGTGAGGTACTGCATGTATGTGGTAGAAGAAGGTCTCAGTGGGGTTTCTTTTATTGTCTTCTGATCTCAAGGCTGTAGTATGCTCTACACAGGAATAGGGTTTTTTTATGCCACAAAATGGCCTTCTAAGACATCTGGAATGTGTTTTTAAATATAGGGGGTCAGTTTGTACAATAACTGCCATTTTTCATGATAAAGAACCAGGAAAATGGAAAGGAACTAGAAGTAAAAAATGTGCTATTTAATACAGAATGGTGAGAATATTGATCTAATTTGACAAATTTAGCTTTTTTAATACTGGAGTGTGTTTGAAATTCTTCTTTTTGAACAACTCTTTCACAACAGTAAAAACCTGGTCCCCTTTCCCCAAAAAATCTAAAGCCAAATGGAGGAATTTTGTGCCAGTAAAGGCTCAACGTTTCCAAATACACCAGATGTTATATCAAGAAACAATGTACTTTTCTACTAAAATGATCTCTGAAAAACCAAAATAAACAAACAGTATACTCCCCTTCTTTTTATTTCCTCAATATGCAGTGAATGTTTTTCTTACTAAAATGAGTTTTCATTTTTTGACATTTAACTCAGGTTTTAAAGATTCAGAAACATTTTAAATGGATGAAATTATAAATTAAAAAAATCTTGAAATGAAAGATTTATCTTTTATCACGTAAATAATATGTATTTTCTAGCCCACTCACCTGCAGTTCCTAATACCTCGATTTTTGCCTCACAGTTAATTTTATTCTTAATTCCCCAATAAACAGAAAAATCTATAATTTTCCCAAGAAGTTTTTTTAACGTACTTTCCTATGTCTCTCTGCAGCTCTTCTGTGTTCAGAGGGTAGGAATTAAAGCTGTTTTCTGCAAGCTGTTTTCAAATCTCTGTGTGATGTGTAGTCTGTCAGTGAACTGCAGCATTTAGTCACTGGCACATGCAGAAGAGCATTTTTGTGAGATGCTTTTTTAAAAAATTTTGCTCTATCTCTTCTATGTTCACCTTTTCCACTAACTCACCCCGACTGCCTCATTAAATTCAATATTAAGGCTACCTTTGATTTCAAAATAATCAGGTTCTGGCTGATGACTAACAGCATCTGATTAGCCTGGTGATCTGGAACAATAAGATGCTCCCTGTTCAGGCTGCAAATAAACTGCTTTTCAGTAGGATGACATTGTACACGGCCACTTCTGTATCATCAAACAATACTCATCAAGAGGGGTCTGACTATGTCAGCTTTTCCTCTTTGTTACCACTGCACTATTTTTATGTCAGTACCAGGTGAATAAATGCTGAAAAATGGGATCCAGTGAAATTGTGGCGTTAAGTGCAGATTTTCAGCCATAGCAGTTTTATTAATACCAATGGGGGCTGCATACTTGAATACCCATTATACCAGGCTATAATGTAAGCCTTAGAGCACTACTTCTGTGTTCTTTTTGCTACCAGAATTAGAAAAGAAATCCCAGGATTCTTTTGGATCAGCTGTAGCAGTTTGTGCGATGACAGAAACAACAGAGACCTGACACAGCAACAGGAGGCTAAGAATAAAGAACCAGAGATTTTATACATAACTCAACAATGGGTCCTTCTGAGACTTTAGACAACATTTGCAAATCTTTGTCCACCCCAGATTTGATAAAGATGTGCTATTCTATTTTGAGATATGTGAAGCTACATGGTGTAAGGCCTATGGAAAGCCCGAGATGTCCCTTTGTCATTAATTATTAAAACATAATGTGAAAATTGGTGGTACACAACATTCAGAAACAGAGGCATGAAGAAAGTAATGGGAAAACAGAAAGAAATGGTGAAAACAGTTGGGGATAAAAAATTCCCTGTGTTTTTGGGTAACAGCATTAGTCTTGCAGACTCTCATTTTCCAGATTTCAACTATCTTCAAAGAGAAACTTTCCACCTTGGAAGCACCTTTTTTGATTCAAAGTATTCATATTCACTAGTTTTTTAGTAAAACATATCTTAGAGTGTCTAGTCAGTGCAATTTCTCTTTGTTCTGAGAAAGCTTATATTTCAAGACATCCTTAGATCTTAAAGAAATGAGTAATATTAACTCCATTTGTAAGTACTAAGATTTGAATTCCTTTTATTTTTTATAAATGTTCTTCCAACATCACCACTGCTACTTACAACAGTGCTTAATGTTACCATCATAGCAGAAAAATACCTTCTATTTATTCCCAACTTCAAAAATTTTCCTTATTATGGCAAATACTTTCCTCTGTGAATATTTTTTTTTTTGCTTTGTGGTGTGGTTTTGCCAGTGGGTATAATTTATGGAAATATTATTAAAATATTAGAAGGTAATTTTTTTAATCCTTATCAAAAACTTGTCACCTTAATTCAAGTCTTTGTCTATTTCTGTAAAATAAGAGCATTTGTATTAAACTTTAAACGTTTAAGATGACATAATTAATGCCATCTAGAAAAAGTCAGTCAATAGTTTTGCTTTTGGAAATAAGACTTATGAATCCTTACTTGTGCCCTGGATGGAAGATTAATGAAATTAAATGGATAAAAGCCAGAAAAGTAAATCAACTACCAGGTCTGTAGGCTAAAAAGGCACCTTGTAGAGTCACTGAATTCAGAAAGAAAACTTTGTAGTTCACAAAGTGTGTCAAGAAATTACTTAAAATTGCATTAATGTGGTAGTGGTATCATGACCTATCATAGAAAAACACTAAAAAATTTCTGTTTTTTCACTGAAGTCCAAACCCAAGGAAACATGTAATTATTACTATAATTTTCTTGCTATTGCTAACATTATTACTGTATTATCCTCCAAATAATAAGAAATTGTTGTGTAGGTTCTAGCCAGTTGCTCAACTTTGCATAAGAGGGTACTGACCTAGGACCAGCCTCCCAGCTGGTGAGGCACATACACAAGGAAATGGGCTTGCTGGCTTAACAAAATTTACTGTGAATCTGGTGTTGAGGTTTGAAGACAGGGTAGAGGTAGATTTCTTGGTGCTTCTTCAAGATTAAATCCTGAGAAAGGAGCTCAGAGAGCTTAAAAAGGGAAAGGAAAAAAAAAAAATCGGATGCAGAGGCTTTAATGGAGCAGACAGTAAAATCTTCTGCTTGTGAAGAGTCTAAAAGTAGTGGTCTAAGGAAGGAAATGCTCTTCTATCTCTGCAAGTGACTGGACTGCAATAGCCTGCTTTGGAAGTGGCAAAGGCATTTCTTTTAATTACATGAAATAACATTATAATATATAATCTAATATATATCTGTACCCTCTGCAAATTATTATAGTATTAATTGAAGGTATCCATAATGAGTCTTTCTCATTGAAGTCTTTAAGTCTTTTTTTTTCAGGCAGACTGTGGAGCAAAAGAATTATGTAGAACAGGCTTTCAGATGACATCTTAGTGTGATCCTTTCATTTTAGGCATGGTGAGGACCTGTCCATTGCTAATCTTGAGACCAGAGGAGCAGCAAAAGAGAAATTATCAGCCTACTCAATGTTATGTCTGTCTAGGTCCTGTAAGACAGTAAATAATATCTAGTGCTCATTAGCTCTGAAATTTATTTTGGGGAAATGCTCCAAAACAGTACTGAATTCTTGTTGTTGGACCTCAAATCTCACCTAAAAACCAATAAATAAAGGAATCTGGAGAACTTGAGAGAGTTGCTATGACCCAGAACAATAATTTTGTTGTTTCTATTCTTAACATTTCTATTATTTTTGGTGACTAAAAATATTTAAAATCTGCAGATGTATGGGCTCAAGATTTAGATTACACATTATGTAGTCAAAAATATCACTTTGGTTTTAAAACTAAAACTTGTATCAATATTGCATAACCATCTTGCAGCACTTTAATCAGTGTACTTTTAGAACTGCTTTGAAATTTGTCTTCTGAAAGAAATTTTTCTGCTTTTCTGTCTAATTTATTTAATATATCTTTAGAGTATCTTCTCCTACCCTTTGAAGTTTTGTCCAACAGCTTCATCTGTGCTAATGTCATCCTTTCCTGGAATTCCCTGGAATCTTTCCATCTTAAATTAGGTAAGATTTGTGGCAATATATATTTTTGCTATGTCAATGTGAGTAGCAGCTTCCTATTTCTATTCATGATCAGAAGATTTATTTATAATGGTATAACAAATTCCTGCAGGAGTGGAAAAATTTTAGAAGCATCTCTAAATATTTTGCTTTGACAACAAGTCTTATAATGAAAAATCAGGGTAATACTGTATAATTGCAAACCCTTACCTAGCAATCATTTGCTGATGTAAAAATTAATCTCTCATTTAGTTTATCTAATTGTCAAACAGATTAAGTGTTTCTAAGTCTACATAGCATGGGCTTCTAGTAATATAGTGAAATTTAGTGGATTACACAGATTCTAACCTTGTGGTTTGCAACTAAATGTGGATGTATCAGATTCCTGAATGAAGAAGATATTCACAGCAGTAGCGTGTGACCCCACAAAAATGGTATGCAGGATGAAATGTTTATTCATCTATATTTCACGCCCAAAGGTAAAAGTGGTATTTCATGTCCGTACCATTTTTTAGACAACTACAAAATTTTCTCATTGCAGATTAAATATTTCAGTCAAACCATCCTGTTTTGCAGAACTTTTGGGACAGTTTGCCAAAAAATAATCACCTCAGCCTTTCTCTCAGTTCAGTGAAAAAAAGCTGTTTTCTCATTCCTTTGTCAAAGGGATTTCTTTATGTAATTGATATAGATGCCATTCCTTTTTATCAATCCGCTTAATTTTTAAACTGATTCATCTGATAGGCATGACTGTAGGGGACTGCATGCTTCCAGCTGAATTACCCTCTTCAGGGAAGAAATGATGGATGAATTTCATGTCTACTCTGTCTGTAGTAGTTGATCTTCCTGCAAAGTCATTTTGTCTCACATTCTGTTTTTCACTGCAAAATTCATTCCCTTCAAATGTGAATAACTCATCCTAGTTGTATGAACTATAACTCTTCTCTTTCCCCTCTCTTGATCTCCTTGAAAACATACTTGCTGTTGCTTGGGGAAGCAGGGGTTGCAGGATGAAGAGGAGACGAGAAGGTTGACTCCATAATTAGAAGGCTTGATTTGTTATATTATGTGGGAACTCAGCGCATCGCCTCGGATGCTCCGAGTCCCCGAGAGCACCCTTGGGGGGCTTGGGAATCCTGGAATGTGGCAAGGAATTCCTGGTGGCTTGATTTCGACCCTTCAAGGGATGTGCCACCTGGGTGTGAGGGTCTGAAAGTTTCTAGGGTTTCAATGGTGCAGGGATGATACTTTTTAGGGTAGAATATAGCTTTTATGATTTTGGTACAGGGGGGTTTAATGGAGGCAAGATGGAGGATTCAGGCCCGGCCTCGTGGCTTTTCTCCTTCTTCTTGGCATCCATCTTTTGGGTCACGTTGGCACTTTCAGATTGGTTCAAGGTAGTAGTTCACTGTCTAACATAGGTGAGGGACATTGGGAGAAAATTATAAATATTGTATACACAATTATCACTATAAGAATGTACGGCCGCCCCGTGGGTGGTCAGAGTGCTTGTGGCTGCCTTGCTGGTCGGATCTCAGCTGGGCAGAGAAAAAGCATTCAAGATAACAAACAAAAACAGGCTGAAGACCGAACTATAGAAGAGTCCAGTCTCATCTTTTCAGTGCGGGCTGCCCACTAACCATCCTACACGTGTGTCCGACAGAGACAGACAGCCGATCAGACAATATTATATATATTTTACATTAAGGCTATACTACAAAGAGATAGAAGGAAGAAGTTCTCAGAAGACTAGCTAAGAATAGAATAGAAAAGAATGATAAAAAAGGAGCTGGCCCCGACAGAGAGCGAGAGCCAGCTCTGCCATGACTGGTTAAGAAATCCAAACACCCATAGAAGGCCAATCACAGCCGCACCTGTTGCATTCCACAGCAGCAGATAATCATTGTTTACATCTTGTCTCTGAGGCCCCTCGGTTTCTCAGAAGGGAAAAATCCTAAAGGAAGGATTTTTCACAAAAGATGTCTGTGACACATACTTATCCAGATGTTGTTTAAGAGCAGCTGTCATTATAATTTCGAAGGTCTTCAGTGGGAATTAATAATTTTCTAATTAGATGTCTGGAAGAAACACAAAAATTAAAATAAATTACTTTTATTTTAAAGTTTATCTTCTTATTTGGGAAAAATACTTAAAATTATTACTATGTGTTTGAATTCAACAAGAAAATTTCACCCAACCATCTAAATAGTAAACCAATTAACTAGTAAAAGACTGTGCAACAATGAACTGCAAAACTGAGGGACTTTTTCTAAGAAGCCTGTTTTTAATTTTTGCTAGTGAGGGTTTTGTAATTATTCAGTTTGCAATTAAAATTTGCATTGATATAGGAAACTTACCACCTTGGTTAACCCCAAATTACCAAACTGGCCTCATCAAGGGATAATGAAATCAGTTTTCTATCTATGTGTTGATAGTAGTACTTTAGTATTTGCATAATTATATAAGAAACATTTCATTTCTTTAGCCTGGTTTCAGCTGTAGATAAAGATGTTGAAGGCATAACATTTACAATGCCCTTTTGTAGTTTTACATTATCTGTAAAGGTCAATGGAAACTGTCACATTGTCAATGTCCTCTCTGCCATTAGCAGCATTATAATTTTTGTCATAATCCAGTAGTTCTAGAAAAAATAGTTGAGTTAAAATCCCATCATAACCAGCAGTGTGCAGGCTTACTCTAACAAGAAATCTTTGCTTCCAGCACTTACATAATACTGTATTTTGATATCATGGCTTAGAGGGTGCTGAAAAACAAGACAGAAACCGTTTGAAAATACGTTCTCCTAGAAAGATCAACTTCCCTTGTCATTTGGGCCCCTGCCAAGATCCTCAAGTCAGCATTTACTTTCCAGAGATTTTCAGGACATTGAAGTTAAACACACTAAACCACTTCTGAATCAGGATTTTGAGGGTGGGTGAAACAAAAGAAAGGGATGGATTCATGCAGTCAGCCAGTTCTTGCAAGAACAATTATTTGTACATTTCATATTTATAATTTTACACACATTATTTACATATAAATGTATGTTGATTAACAACATATTGTACATTTTTCATCAGAGTTTGGTTGTAGTCTATTTATTTTCTATGGAAGAGTGACATTACAGTTCTACAAGCCTTAATTGCAACACACACAAATATTGACAGGCAGACATTTATGAAGTGTATAAAATACACTTCAGGGTATCCTGAGGGAATTGCTTACTTAGGCATAGAGATCAGACAAAGCCTTTCTGCTCTAATTTCCTCTTTTTCTGTGATTCACTCTTGTAGTTATCCAAATTTTGTGATTTTCATAGAATTTTTTTGGGTTTATTCTAGTGCAAATATTTTTTATTTATATTTTTAGTTAGAACAGAGTAGACTAGCCTTAATTATTTGAAGTACTTGTATATACTTGTTTCCTTGCTGGGTTTCTTTCATGGCAATGTCAGAGACTGACAAAACATAGTAGGAATACTCCAGAAATAACAGAAGCAGCAGAAAAGGAAGCATGTAAACTTTGGTGTAAATGATGAACAGGGAAGGTTATGGATTGGCTGGAAATAGATGATCCTCCTCAGTTATAGTTTAAACAATTATTTCTGGGAGAGGCTAAAGGATAGAGAGAGTAAGTGATAAACACTGGACAGTCACAACATATTCTGAGGAGATTGGTGGAATGAGAGAATGGGATTTAGTTCTTGACTGTTCTGGACTGAAAGCCAACAAGGCCCTCAGGCTCTTGTCTGGCAGCTCAACTCTGCCGGACCTTTACCAGCCTAAACATTCTGTAAAGGACAACCTTTGCTGTGTATTTTAACTGATGTTGTGCCAATTTTCCTGCAGTGTCATGTTTACCTATTCTTATTACACTCATAATGTATAGTTCCATGACAGCAAACATTATACTGAGAATAAGAGGGATTTCCTGGCCTTTCAAATTACAATGTCTATGTAACTATAATAAAAACCTGCCAGCTGAAGGACTAGCACTTCAAAGTTGGACCAACAGAGAAAATTAGGCAGTAGAGTAGAAGGGAAAAAAAGATTTTTTATAAATATATTTAATAAAATAAATTTAATGGTGTTTTACAATAAAAATTACAGATGGCCAAACTAGCCAGGGAAGATTGTAGAAAGATGGAACAGCAGGAGCTGCACTGTCAGCCTGAAGTTGTTTGAGCTCAAAGCATGTTTGCATTCTGCAGTGTACAAGTTCTTCTTGTGTGTTAAAGTAAGAAGATAAACTCAGCATGCCTGGCTTACCCCTGGAAGCAATGTGTGAACCACAGTGCCCAGAAATGTCCAACTGCCCACAAAGGCTTCAGAGTTTACATCACTTTTGAAAGATCTTAGGATCCTTGTTGATAGCAAATATCCTAAACTTGTACAGTCTCCAAGCCTCTCATTCTGGGGAGTTGTGCAAGCTCCTTAAGCACCTCTGTGCAATGGACAGAGCAGACCTGGCCTCTCCACTAGCCAGTCCCCATGAATATTTAGTACAGAAGTTCAGAGTGAGCTGGCTGATAGGAGCATGTGTCTCAGAGCAATATTAACCTGGAATTTCCTACCAGTGCAGCATAATGGCTGTCTGAAACACAGTCTTGCAGGAGACCAGTATCAGTGAGCCTGGTGAAGGCTTGCTAGCAGTCAGAAGCTGCCTGTGGCATTGTTTAAACTTGTTCCTTTCAGTTAATTTTGGCTTATAGTTTCAGAAATGTGTTCATGCATACACAGCATAGAAGCTGCTTCTGAGAGCAGCAGACCCCAGATCTGAAATGGATACACAGACCTCTTTCTGTGTGCCCTGTTTGCTTTGCTTGTCACTCTACTTGCTTTCAGTTCCTTAGCACCAAGTGCCTGTGATTTCCCACTCTAGCAGGAATAAATAATGTTTCCAGTTTGCTAAGTGTCTGTGAGAAATTCAGGATGATGTTTGCTTTTTCACTGTAGTCTGTGGTTTGTGGTTGTGCAGGAATGCTAAGGGCTTGAGGAGAGGCGCATCACCAGGCACAGGATAAAGTAATGTTTGCTATATGCTGTCAGTCATGTGCTCTCTATGAGCTAGTACCTCTCAGGAAAGAGGGATACTGTTGTTTCTTGGATTCTTATGTAAATATTGGTGAAATTAAAATACTTAGGCAGACAACAACTGTAATGTGAAAATGTAAAGCCCACCATAGAGACCACTGGAGTAAATGTCACTTAAATATCATCCACTGGGTTTATTCTGCTCTTTCCTGAGAACAAGAAAGTGTCAAAACAATGCTTGTGTCAGAAAATTTTTTTTTTGGAAAAAAGCTGATGGGGAGGCTGATGATTCTCTTTCCAAAAAAGATATTCCATTGATAATGGTGTTATGTGCTTTGAGCAAAAATTAATCATATTGCTGTGACAAACACACCAGAGGTTGGGAATATTAGGTCATGTGATTAAAGAATAATCATGGGGAATTCCAAGATTCCATGACAATTAGAGAGCTCTGATAGAGAAAGCTAGAAGCCCAATCAAGGGAAATGGGACACCTCCAAATGCAGTATTGGCTTTAGTTCTGCATGCCCTTTTGGGAGCAAGAAGTAAGTGAAATAGGGACTTTCAAACTGGATTTCAAAAGGTGGCATATTCATCCTCGAGAACACAGCATTACATAATAACAATTGAAAAGAAGAAAAACCTTGGAAATAGTTGTCCTACTTTCTAGGTTAGTAAGGCTTTGGTTCTGCAGAATCGTGGGAAATTGCAGTTGCACGTATGTCAGATTTCTAGTTTTTAGCTTTGTGCACGTGCTTTGAGGGGAGATGTTTCTTTCATCTTTTGCCCTCTTGGTTGGTACTGGAGTAAGCTGGTATAAACTAATTTTCTCAGGAAAGTGAGGTTTTCTCTGCACATAATGTTTATAGCACTGATCCAAAAGATTTTCTGAATATTCTGTAAGTCCACAGTGCTTGCCGTATCTCCCTGCATAATAGGCTTTGAAGTTCACGTGTTTCCAAGAGCTCACATCTGTCACATTGCACACTGAGCCTTTTTTTCTCACCTCCTGCATGACCAAAGTAAAGAATTTTAATTGGTTTCTGCACATTTGGGTCTGGCAACCAAAATTCAGCATCAAAAGTGTGATATCTGCAACCACCAGATGGCAAAATCTTTGAACATTTAATTTTATTTCTTGGCCATTTGGGAGTATTAACAACTCTCCTGAGTAAAGGAAATTGTTGCACACTAAAAGCAACATATAAAATAAGGGCAAATATGTAAAAGATTTCTTAAATAAATCTAAATCTAAACATTTTCCTTCTGCATGCCATGAGGAAAGCACATTCCAGTGTAGATGGGCTTTTAATACATGCTGTGACATGTTTAACTCAAGTAATAACGTAGGTTTTGTTTTTCAGAATTACCACTTTTATAAAAAGAGTGCACATAAAAAAAGGTGGCTTACCCATATTTGGAGGGAAAATGAAGCCACATAGGCTAGCTGGCATAACCCATAAACCAGCATATTTTATATCATTAGGACTGGGTAGCTTTTATACACCTGTGTGAAGGAGAGGAAGGAAAAGGGAGAGGGAACACATGGGGATAGGTTGAGCAAAGGTAAAAGGTGAACCAGTACATCAAACAACAGGGACATAATGTTATAACTCCAAGACTTAGCACCAAACAAAATCTCTTGCCTAGAACTGATCTCTTTCTGCATGCCATTATCTGATATTTTTTATTTTGGATAGAGAGTATTTATGCTTATTGGTGCTTTAAAAATTATGAACAGCAGTAACTAGTACTGAAAAGTTGTTCAGCTTTGATTCCAGATTCATGTTGCATTTACTTCCATGAACTTAAATACTTAAAAACTGAATTGAGGCAGCTGTGAGCTCTTTTAGCATAAATCATGTGAAAGCTAATGGCTAAGGATGAAGGAGATTATGGTTTTGGGTCTTGCCAAGTGCAGGGAAGGTTTTCAACCTTGAAAATTTAGCTGAAACCCAAAGATTTGAGATGAAGTTCTGGCCTTCAGAGAAATCAGTGCATTTTTTCCTGATTATTTTGGAGGGGCTTAGAATTTTATTTTCCTGGGGACTTAATGCATAGACTCCAATGTATGAAACAAGCAGATGTTTCCTGCTTTGAAAAGGTAAAATAAAATGGAAGTGATTAGAGAACTAATCATGACCAGCAGACATTGCAAAAATGATTCATGAGACATGTGTTATTGGTGTGTAGAGGAGGGAAAGATTTTATATTTTTGATCTTATGCTGGTTATTGCTGTGTAAAGAGAAAGGGTAAATGAAAAACTACCCACCTCCATATCCCAACACCATTATTTCATGCTCTGTTCCTTTGAAATTACTATAATGCTGTTCCCATGATTCTTCCAATTATTGAAATGATATCTTTCCATAATGTCTTTCAATGTCACAGATTTTTGTGAGCCTCTAACAAACACATGAATTGAAGATAATTAGACAAATCTGTGACTTTTGGAGCACCATGAATATTATATCCTTAGTGGGGAGTAGTTCTGAATAGAGGAGGAAAAATAAAGATATTTCAGCGTGTTTATGTTGAATATGTGATGATATACTTGTAAAAAAGATTTCCATTCTCAAAATCTATTTACTTAGCAGGGGCCTGTAGGTTGACCTGAAAGGTTTGATTCTGTGTTTTCTGCTTTGCTATTTCTTTTTTTCACTGCACTTCCAGAAGAGTGGTTTGATTCTGGTGACCAATCTGCATGTTTTTTCAGCCAGAGCCAGCAGACTTCTTTTTAGTAAAAATTCAGATTGATCCTCTCTGTGCTCATAAGAGCTGTGCATCTTTGGGGTGTGGTACTGGCTACTGGAGGGCACTGAAATAGCTCTTCTGAGCCAACATTCTGTTTTTTTTTCTCTGAGGATATTAGTGCCCAGAAATGCTGAAAAGCCATGTAAGGGGAGGAAGAAAGCATCCTCAAATAGATGTATTTCACACAGATACTCAAACTCACATGTCTTATGAACCTTATTCCTGTGGAAATAGTAGTCAAGAAGAAAACTTACATTTCGGGGCAAACAGAGCTTGCTGCACAACAGGGGTTGTTTTATTACCAGTTTTATAGCAACTCTGTAAATTACTGTGGCATGTGAATGTCCAGGTCCTGAACTTTTATCCATGTGATTTTCAGTAATACTTTTCTCCCCCTGTGATCTGTGATCCGACTGGATAACAGAATTAGGAGTGCCCAATACTGTCCCACCAATTCCTGAAAACCTGCTCGAAGGGTGAGCCAGCTGTTGATGAAAGATGACTGATCATAGTATCTGCAAGAAACACATGGTTTAGCAAGGGACCTTCTGAGTCTGTCATTGCAGCAGCTCCCCGTGACTGAAAGTCCAACAATGCTAAAAACTAGTGGCATCCCTTTCTAACAGACCTAAAATGTCCTCTAGCAGACTAAGCAAGGTAGAGGCAGCTGTCACTATTTCTTTTTCCATTCTGCCCCCTCTGGATGCCCACTTGAGAGGGCATGTTTCTGCTGAGATGCCTGATTCTTAGTTATGTTGGCATAGAGGCCTGTAAACAACAGAAGAATTTCAAATGGTAGTGAAAATCTACTTCATCTGCAACCTTTGTATCAGGTCAGAGCAGTGCTGTCTTTGTAAATAAATCAGCATCATAGTCTGATGTTTGCCTTCATGTAAGTGTCTGCCTGCATTGGCTGCCATCAGCTCTCTTCAAGCATTGTGGAAAAAAATAGGTACTTTTAGGATAAGATTAATCTGACTTATTTTGGACATCCTTTTCAAGATGAAATGGAATCCAAAAGTGCTTGTTTCACTCTAGTGATTATGAGAGGTGGTGAGGTCTCTACTTTATAAATTAGTATCTCTGTCTCAGCAGACATGTTCCACCAGTATTAGGTTTATGCTGACTGACAGCAAAAAGATCAATGAGATTCTGATTGGGAAGACTGGATTAAAGGTTTTCTTTCTGAGTTGTTAGGATTGATAAAAATGATTAGAAGAAATATTTGGATTTCAATTTCTCTCTTCTTCAGACCTCCACCATTTATTCTCATGAAGAAACCTGTTATTTTTCCTTCCCGTTACCCTTGAACTCAGTGGAGGGTGGTACTGAATGCTAGTAACAAAAGCAGAAGAGGGAATGAATATGTTACAAACGGGGAGTGGCACAACAAGGAGTTGCACTAAATAAATACAGGGGAGCATTTTTCATTTATGCCAGCATCTTTTGAGACACTCCCCATATCATCTGCCCCCAGAACAGGGCCCCAGAGAGCTTTGTTTTCATGGACTCATTGCTGGTATTAGACTGGTTTGCTGGACTTTCCTCTGTATTTCTCTGGGTGACTGTTCTGAAAGAACTGTAAAGATTCTTTTTGTCTTTGCACTCCATGAATAGTCCTTTGACCATGGATGAAAGCAGGGGGTTCAAAGTTATCAGTCCTATCATTCCTCAAAAGACTATATGCTACAACAACTTTGACCCCAGAGATGAGCAGATCAAGAACTAAGTAGTTTTAATCATAATATCATAGAATCATAGAATGTTAAGGGGTTGGAATAGACTTTAAAGATCATCTAGTCCCAACTCCCCCTGCCATGGGCAGGGACACCTCACACTGACCAAGTTGCTCAAGGCCTTACCCAACCTGGCCTCGAACACTGCCAGGGCTGGGGCATCCACAGCCTGCCTGGGCAATCTGTTCCAGTGTCTCACCACCCTTGCAGTGAAAAATTTCTTCCTAATATCTGACATGAATTTCCCCTCTTTCAATTTGTGCCTGTTACTCTTTGTCCTATCACCACAATTCCTAATGAAGAGTCCCCATCCAGCTTCCCTGTAGGGCCCCTTCAGATACTGGAAATTTGCTGTGAGATCTCTGTGCAACCTTTTCTTCTCCAGGATGAACAGCCACAACTCTCTTAGCCCATCTTCACAGCAGAGGTGCTCCAATCCTCCTATCAACTTTGTGT
Organism: Emberiza elegans; assembly: GCA_024865655.1. Lineage (NCBI taxonomy): Eukaryota > Metazoa > Chordata > Aves > Passeriformes > Fringillidae > Emberiza > Emberiza elegans. The sequence continues at coordinate 15,800,824 of JALJVW010002597.1, read as the reverse complement.
CCCTCCTCAGGAGCTGGTGCATCAGTCCCATGTCCTTCCTATCTTGGGGGCCCTAGAGCTGGATGCAGCACTCTGGGCTGGGCTCTCACAAGAGCAGAGTAAAGGGGCAGGATTATCTGCCTTGACCTGCTGGCCACGCTGCTTTGGGTGCAGCCCAGGATTCCATTGGCTTTCTGGGCTGCGAGCACACACTGCTGGCTCCTGTTGAGTTATTCAGCAACCATCACTGCCAAGTCTCTCTCCACAGGGCTGCTCTCAGTCACCTCTCCACCCAGCCCATAGGGGTGTCTGGCATTGCCACGATCCAGGTGTGGGGCCTTGTGCTTCACTTGGTTGAATTTCACCAGGTTTGTATTGGCCCACCTGTCAAGCCTGTCAAAGTCCCTCTGGACGGTGTTCCTTCCCTCCAATGTGGGAAGGAACCACACACAGCCCCACACAGCCCCACACAGCCTGGTGTCACCAGCAAACTTGCTAAGGCTGCCCTCAATCCTACTGCCTGTGTCACCAGCAAAGATACTGAACAGCATTGGCCCCAGTACCGACCCCTGAGGGACACCCCTTGTCACTGGTCTCCCTGTGGACAAAGAGCCATTGACCACAACTCCTTGTGTGCTGCCATTCAGGCAGTTCTTTATCCACTGAGTGGTCAACTTATCAAATTCATGCCTCCCCAGTTTAGAAACTTGGAGGTCATGTGGGACAGTGTCAGGCACTTTGCATAAATCCAGGTAGACCAAGTTAGTTGCTCTGACCATGTCCAACAATGGAGTCCTCAGTCATCCTAAACAACCCAAATGTTACCTGATGTTCTGATGAAGCCTTCTGTGTTTCTGTTTGTGTCCACTGCCTCTGATCCCATCTCTGGGAACCACTGGGAAGTGCCTGACTCTGTCTTTACACCCTTTTTTCAGGTATTTGTACACAGTGATGAGATCCCCTTGAGCCTTCCCTTCTACAGGCTGAACAGTCAGTAGCAGCTCTCAAGCTTTCCTCACAGGAGAGCTGCCCCAGACCCTTAATAATTTCCATGGTCTTTCACTGGGCTCTCCAGTATGTCCATGTCTCACTTATAGTGGGAAACACAGAATGCCTTGGTATCCTGAAGCTTTACAACAAACTATTCTGGTAATTTTGTCTTCTAGGTGAACTACTCAAATCATCTGACTTTTGATAACAAATTTTGGTAGTTTGCACTTAAACCAGTGATGCTAATTTTTAATATTTCTATTACTATTTTGTTTTTTTTTTGTTATTAATTCACACTGTTGTTGTGAGGGCTTCAGTGGGAGCACAGTGGGACGGACTCAGAGCAAAAGAGCCATTGCAGATATCCTGAAGTGTTGTCAGTGGCATACCTCAAAGGGTCTTCAGTGAGGAAACTGTATGCAATTGGTGCATTCAGTGCTTTACAAGTGTTGTCATAAGAATATTAGACATTTGTAAGTGCTTATATGAGTATGCCTAAGATTGAAATGCAGAATATGCACAGGAATACACCCCTATTAATCACATCCAGTGGAACTTTATCTGGATGCTTTGCTGCTAAATAAGTCCCCAGAACATCAGCCTAGGTTGTAGAGCAGGCGTCATTTATTTGAACTTGCTGTGAAATGCTTGAAGAGATTTTAAGACAGAAAAGTGTGGGTTAAAAGCCTGACTCCTTGGCTCGCTATGATTACTTCACACCTGCCAAATACAAAAGAAACTGCTGCTCCCACTGGTTTTGTCCTTGAAATTATGAGAGAGGAAGGAAAATAAAGCCAACTTGCAGTGTCTGCTGCATCTGTGACCTCTGTCACTTTACTCATGGACCTCTGCTGACATTCCTAATGACTTTAGCACTTGAAAGAAGTGGGCACCAAGATTTATTTAGGCAAATCTCCACATTTGGCTTCTTTATTTTTGAGATAGACTGGGCTTTCCCCTTTATATATATGTGTGTGTGTATATATATATATATATATATGTATGTATGTGTATGTATAAGAAGGGGCACATATATATATATATAAGAAGGGGGCAATGGCAGCATTTTATATCTTGTAAATATTGTGTAAAAGTATTATTATGTAAAAGAGTACTTCATAACCATTGTAGACATTTTAAAATACATTAATTTAGTAGTTTCTGTAGAGTACTTTTACAATAGTATTAAAATGCCACGTGGGCACATCACACTTCTTGATGTTTAAACAGCTCATTATTTATAAACAACTTTGGACACTGCTTGCTAATTAGAAAGCAACATTCATATGGTCATCAACAAAAAGATTATTTGTGTCTGTTATTTATTATGTAAGACTGTCACATGAATAGAAATATTTTGTATTCTATGTCTCAGATATGGCTTTTTGCCATTTGCCAAAAATTTACACTAAAATGGTTTTCAGTCTTTTTCTATAAGCTTTTAGGCCAAAGCTTTTATTCCAAATTCCAGCAACTGTCTCTTCTAATGGAAGTAACCCAAAGAGATTGTTACTATTACTTCTGTTTTGCTACTTTTAATGAGAAACAGATTTCCTACTTAAGAGGCAGGCCTAAAGCATCTGGAATGTTTGGATCGGGTTCAGTCAGGTGAATGATCTATTGAAATCAGTTTAGACTACTACAATCAAAATTTCAGAAGGCAAACCCTGTCTCTTAGATCTTCCTAAAAATTGCTTATAAGGAAGTAATGCCTGTGCTTTATCAGCTGACTCAGGGAATAACAAACTTGATGTTTCAGTAGACATATGTCTTGACCTATGAAATCATAATTAGATTTTGAGGATATTGCTCTCTCCTGCACAGACTTGGCACATTTATCTTAGGCAATGGAGATGAAAAAGAGGCAGAAGATAAAATGCAAAATATTTTTTAAACTTACAAACATTTGTGCTTGAGTGACTTATGTCAGTAGCAATTCACTTTCTTAAAATCTCACAGTATGCCTTGTAATCAAATAAATTGTTTCTAAGTAAATACCTGTAACATCTAATAGTATATGAAGGTATCATATATATAAATATTGGACTCAGGATACAGTAAAATGAGAACTAGTAACCAGAGTCAAGATAAATGCATAATAGTAACTTCCCTTCAGGGTCATTCAGATTTGACTTTCTACTTATGTCTCAATGTTTTTGAACTTATATAAAAGAAATTTGAACTGGTCCAGGATTTACTTTATCTGATAGATTTCATATAGATTGGAGCTGCAGCCATTTTCATGGAAAGCTGTGTCCTTTGCAGTGATAGAACATTTTTTTCAGATTTCTTAGCCAATCATTAAATGAATGCAGCTTTTTCTGCCTTAGAAGGTATGTTTTTAGTGATTTGGTTGTATCTACATCTTTTTTGAGCTAAGCATTTTTTTCCATAATGTTGTTAAGTCTAGCCTCAGAGAAAAGCATACTTCTGTTTGCAGAACAGCATAATCCATTTTTCATCCTTCTTTAACATTTGCTATCAAGAATTGAAAAACTTAGGTTTTTTTGCCTGTTGGCAAAGTGGAGCTTGGTTTAAAACAGGTAACTATTGCTAGACAGGCCTTAGACAGGCCCTTTCAGATGGTGGGAAGTACAAAACTGGACTCACAACTCCAGGTTTTTCCCACCAGGGATGAATAGAGAGGAAAGAACCCCTCCCTCGAAGGAAAGACCACCTCCCTCAACTTGCTGGCAATTTTCATCCCAGTGCAGTGCAGGATGCAGCCAGCCTCCTTTGCTGCAAGGACACATCACTGGCACATGGTCAGCTCGTTGTCTGCCAGGACTGTCAGGTCCTTTTCTGAAAAGCTGCTTTCAGGGAGGATTAACTTCATAGTGCCAGATTTGCTTGAAAACTGTGATTTAAACTCTGAAGCTGAGATCTGAAGAAGGGCTTAAATGCATCAATGATGAATGTCAGAGAGCAGTCTTCAGTCACAGAGCTGCAGAATCTGGGATACCTGGCAGGGAGGTCTGCAGGGGCATACAGAAAGCTAAAAGCCTTTGAATACCACCAGCATGTATAACTGGGATCTCGTCCATATGAGATGTTTGAGCAGGAAGGTACCTTCTTCATCTGACAGTGAAATGCTGAAGACCAGAGTATGGCCTAAATCTCATTCTCCATCTACTCAAATTCCTGCCCCAGATCCTGCCAAAGGAGACAGGTGTCTCCAGCGATTTTTTCTAAAACTAGAGTAACGACCACTTTCTCCTGTTCTTTTCCTTTAGTAACATGTTAGGGCCCTTATTCAGTGTTTTTAAGTATCAACTCTAGGTTTTCTGTTGTTTGAGGGGGACCACTTGTCAGGAGAGTCTCTGAAGTCCCGTTATCATATGAAAGTCCTTGCACTTCCCACAACAGGATTAAATATTCTCTGCAGCTTTTTGGGTCTCCTGGGGGAGTCTGAGGCCTGAACCTCACTTATGCCAGGGATACCTGGCAGGAGGTCTGCAGGGGCATACAGAAAGCTAAAAGCCTTTGAATACCACCAGCATGTATAACTGGGATCTCGTCCATATGAGATGTTTGAGCAGGAAGGTACCTTCTCCATCTGACAGTGAAATGCTGAAGACCAGAGTATGGCCTAAATCTCATTCTCCATCTACTCAAATTCCTGCCCCAGATCCTGCCAAAGGAGACAGGTGTCTCCAGCGATTTTTTCTAAAACTAGAGTAATGACCACTTTCTCCTGTTCTTTTCCTTTAGTAACATGTTAGGGCCCTTATTCAGTGTTTTTAAGTATCAACTCTAGGTTTTCTGTTGTTTGAGGGGGACCACATGTCAGGAGAGTCTCTGAAGTCCCGTTATCATATGAAGTCCTTGCACTTCCCACAACAGGATTAAATATTCTCTGAGTATGAGAGAAGAGAAGATTCTTCAGCTTTTTGGGTCTCCTGGGAGTCTGAGGCCTGAACCTCACTTATGCAATACTTCCCTCCCTTCTCCTTTTCTCATCTTTAATTGTTTTATAACAAGTGTGAAAACTTTATCAGAAAAAGTAGAAAAAGCCTTTCATCTTTCAAAAATTATGATACTTTACCCAGCTAATGGATGTAGTTCACAGATACTCTGCAAATTTCATTCATAAATCTGTTTGAAGAAGCAACTTTTTACCACACATTTGTACCATACATAGATATTTGAGTCTGGATTACTTTAATTAGGAGTCCAAACTCTTCAGATTGCTGCAGTGATCCAAGTAATGACTGCTGCTTATGAAACATCTTTATTATTTTTACTTGAGCTGTAATGATGCATTTCTGCCTGCTGAATGGCAAAGTTGGCCACTTGTCTCATGGTCAGGAGAAGAGAAACAGCTCAGGAAAATAGTCTTCTTTAAAAAAAATCATGCAAAAAGAAAGATTGTCTGTAAAAGATCAGAAATAACAACAACAACAACAATAATAATACTAGAGTTAGGTGTACTATAGTTTAGATATAGACAGTTAAGAGATGTCCTTAAAAGCAATCACTTAAACCTGAAGCAATTGGTTAGCATTACCCTCAATGGCATTTTGACATTAGACTTGTATAAAATATAATTTTTGATGAGCTTGCTGCTGAAGTATTTTTCTGCATAACTTCATCCTTTTGTTTATAGCTATTATGGGTAAAATTCCAGATTAAATCACATTTTGCCTCCTCTAGGCCATCCATCACCTCCTAAATGATTTAAATATCCTGGAATGAAATTGTATTTTCCAGGTCCATGATTTCCTGAGGTCAGAGCAAAGCCTGTGCTGTGCAGAATGGAAGGGATGTGTGTACCACTTCACAGATCTCTACTGACTGTCAGTGCCTGGGGTGGTGTTACAACACCTTGGAATTCTTTCTTGAAGAACCTCTGAGGTAATATAGGTATGGTGTTTGCAATGACCAAGGTTTAACAGCCTATGATGGCTGTGTCATTCTCATTTCATCTTCCCTTATGTTTTGTTTTTGCTGTGTCTTTTCTTCTGTTGTGTTTCAGATGAATTATTTTTCATTTTTTTGTTGATCACATCGGCAATTAAAACTGTCACTCACCTTTGTTTTTCTTCAGTGAATTAATTTTCTTTTGGTTTTATATGTGCAAATCCATTGTCTTCAAAATATAGCTGAGGTACCATCTGAGTAAACCCCTCAGGAATGGAAATATGATAATTACAGTCAATTAAGAGACTGAAAAGTGATGTGAAATCTGCATGTGAGGAATACTATGGCCCTGTTTAAAAAAAAATTAAGTGTATTGCCTTTACACAGGTTGTTCACTTCAAATTTGGTAACTGCCTTCTTGAAGACTCTGGTTGTGTGTCTTTTGAGGTTCAATCACAGATTTGTCTGGTTCCCAGCTGCAGACATATTGTGTGTTAACTTGGCATCCCTTCTTATTTGTTTCTTCTATTTGTACATGACGTCGCTATTACTATGGCTACATAGATTTCTGCAGGAGCAAGTCACAGTTTAAGCCTCTGTGGTTCACTTGTTCCCAGAGACTTTTTCATATGTTGTGCCCATATCTGCAAGGGTTCATGAATCTTTAACTCCAAACCAATTCCTTAGGCTTAGCTTCAATCTCTATATGTTCCAGTGTTCTTCAATTGCAGCTCATTGTTCTAGGCCTTGACAAAGCTACAAGACAGTAAAAATTAGAAGATTTAAAAATGTCTGTCATCTTGGTGGCTCCTTCTGAGAATAGACAGTAAAAAATCCCACAAGTATTTGGGTCAGTCTGAAAATAACTGAAGGTGATCTTTTTATATCTTAATTATGACAAGAATCAGTGTTCTCAGTGCAAAGTCTGTTACAAAAGTATTGGTTGATGCAGATTGAAATTTTACAGCCTGTAAAGCTGCAGGGTAAAAGATGACATCATAACTATTGTTTTTGATATTTGGATCTATAATCTCAATACATTAATTAATTTTTGTATAATAAACTGGGTTTGAATGAAATCTTTAAATTTATGTGAGCACACAGTATTGTTTAATTTAATATCCTGATATCTTGGCCATGGAGGAGACCTCTATTTTACAGGCTTTGCAAATTTAGAATAAAAAGAAAAGCCCAACCCATACAGAATTTTCAGGATATATGGACTAGAGTAGTCCCACTGGTTTTTATATATGTCAGTTCACAGTGAATGAGAACCATAGACAAAACTGATGTAAAGAAAAAGAAGTAAAAAAAAGTGTTTGTGCCAACCAGATCTCTGGAACAAGTCCTCCAGTGCAGATTAATTTTGTTCCATCACATTAAATGTCCTTGAATGTCACCTGAACAGCCTGGAGGGCATGTTTCTCCAGATCTTCCCTCTCCGTTGGTGATAGCCAAGGCCGGGAAGAGTGCAGGGAAGGCCGGGGCTGATATTTCTTGCTTTTATTGTTGGCCTGTTGTGTCTGTTACTGTCCTTTAGACAGTGAGGATATCCTTGTATGACTCTAACGTGATATGAGAAGAACACTTCTGAAGGAAGCTGTTGCACCAGGATGAGAGCTGAGCAAACAAATCTCTTGGGCCACCTTTCCAGTCTGGTCACTGTTGAGTCTCATCACTTCTAAGTTCATTAATACATCCAGTTGTCCCAGCTAGAGATGGATCCTCAGAAAAAGGTAAGAGAAATCTCATTATGTGAGATATTTATATAGCTTATTTTTATACAGTTATATATATTTATATCTGATTAAAGTATTTATGTAATGTAGGTCAACAGTAAGACTTCTGAGAAAATATGAAGAAAATTATTCATTTTGAAAACATATATTTAAAAATATTGTCAGGGAAAATATGATCCCCAATGGCCAAAGCTGCAAGCCAAATACTAAATTGTTGATCATATCTATTCTTATTGTTGTGAATGCTGTACGAGGCTAACAGTATTCTGTTTAAAGTGACAATTAGAGCATGAGGTCAATTTACTAAAAGGACTTTATTGAGTAAGTCCTTAAGTGAAAACATTTTAGAAATTAGCTGTTCCATGAAGAGATTAGTTTGGACACTGAAGTGCTTGGGTGGGCATGAGTCTCAAGGCATTAAAATCTGCTGTTCTGGAAATACAGATACATTCCATTTCATTATTAGCTGCATGGACTGTACGGCCTCAGCCATAGCTGTCTGTTGATTTACAGAGGACTAATGAAAGCCTGGGATGCTTTTCACTGAGACAAAGACACTGAATGAAGGGAAACTATGCTGAAAATCTGGTTCTTAGCTAGTAAGGGGGCTTTTGCATTCCTTAGGTTTGTTTCTTGCATAATTAATTAGTGAATTTTGCATGTCCGGATTCTCTGAGTTTTCTTTCTTAAGGAACTCCAAATAAACTTGAATTGTGAACTTGAATCCCACATCAGGCTCTATTAAACTATTTCAAGTGCAAATTCAGAAGAGAGCCTTGATTATTTCTGAAAATTTGGGCCACAAGTTGTTTGACCTCTCAGACAACTTGAAACCTTGGGGTTACAGGGAGTATATGGACTGCAATGTGATTATGGATCTACTGAGACTTTAACCTGGTTTATTGTGTTCTACTCAGTCTATTTTTCAGACAGAAAATACTTTGAAAAAGGTGCCTTAGCATGAATTCCTTCAGACACAGCTCAGATGCACAAGGGAAACTTCTTGAGCATGTCTGTTCTACTAACTGGTTAGGACCTTGTGCTTTTTTACATCTTCCCTTATTATATCAAGTCCAAAGTGCAGCTTATCTATGATTCTTCCTTCTCTAGGCAACAACCAATAGCATAAATTTAGCTACTCATACATATCAGTGCAACTCAGTCCCAACCCTTCCTTGCTGTGAAATTCCATATTGATTTTTTTTTCTCTGTACTTCTTTACGGCATGAATTGGTTATGATTCCCTGTCTCTGGAATCTGGTTTCTGCAGTTTCTCAGCTTTTCATGACCACGCAAATTATCAGCTGTGAAGTACATGCTCATTGCAAGGAGGTGCACACTGAAGTGCGTGGGAGGAATTTGAACTGATTTTCCCACTGATTTGTGGAACTCCCAGATTTTTTTTGAACTACCTGATCTTTCATAACTTTTCAATCAAACCACGAAGAATATTTGTGCCTCTTTTTCCTTTTATCCGTTTTTAAACATATGCTGATAAATACATTTTTATCTACAAGAAGGTTCCTCAGCAGTGCATTAAGACCAAAGCATGAATATAATTTTCTGCTATTTGTAACACAAATGTGAAGTTTTGAACTCAAAGACAATTTTCTTGCAGAACATTCTTTTGTCAAAAATGGTGTTTTGATGGATTAAAACTTTTTGCAAAGGCCTGTCATTTCCTTCAAGACTCAGAGGAGATGCTGTCAATAATGATGCTTCCTAGGGTTTTTGTTGTTTTATTTTCCATTTTCCTGCTCTTCCTCCAGCCATCTTTGCTCATTGCCTGGCAGAGACATTGGACAACTATATCCAATCTTTCTGGCTTACTGTGACCATACTCTGAACTTCTCTGCTCTTTGGGATGACCTTATGGCCAAATAGCTCATTAGACAGGCTGTTTAATTGCCCCAGTCCTTCAGGATTGTGAGCCAGGCCCTGTCTTTTTAATCAGGCTGGCTCCTCCATCCTCATAGTGATTGTGATGGGACTGGCCTGGCTCATGAGTTTGCCTGTTGGTTTCCATTTGCTGATGCAGCTTGTGAATAGGATGCCTGGATTCAGTCAATAGAAAGCAGGGGAGATGGCTGACCCCAAAGATGTCTATGATTATGGGGGAAGGGAAGAACAACAGTTTTCTTCTGTAGGAAATCTTATAGTTGTTTATTTGTTTTGAAAATCTTAGGGTTATTTGGTTTTTTTCTAAATTAAGCAACAAGATTTATAAATACAGAGTGTAAGACTCTACAGATAATTCTAGTCAGCTGTCTAGTTGGATGATAATCTGATGCTGTTGGTGCTTTTGAAGATCTTCAGGAATCTCTGTGCAAATGATAAATGCTTATAGGAGCTTGATATGAAAATCACTCAAAAAGTATGAATCACATCTTAATCTTGTCCCTTGAAGAGATGCAAAATACAGTACTATGTCAAGATGAAAACTGTATTTCTTCAGTATAGAAATACAGTATGTTAGTTTAAAATCAATGCTCCAGATTGAAGACCAGTGTAAATTAGCACAGCTACACTGACTAATTCAAGCCATATTGATTCACACTAGATATGAATCAGTCCTGCAGAACAGAGATTTAGTAGAAAATATGTGATACCTAAAGCTGAGTGAATATGTGAAGAAAAGAGATATGCACCTATCAAAGTGCTTTGTCATTCGCCATGCTTGTGCGAATGTCAAAGTGTTAGCCAGTAGGCTTACATCAGGAACTATTCTTCATTAATTTTCAAACAGATGTCTAGTAAAAGACTTGCCTGATTGATCCAATCTTTCTGTGAGGGTTGGACTGGCAACATGAGAAAATATATTTCTTGGTGTACTGTTATCATATTTTATCTTAACAGTAAAATATTTCCTGTTCCTCTGAACTACAAGTGCATGTCACTGACAATGACAAGATACAGGGCTACTCCAACATGGTATTTCTTGCCTTGCTGAGCACATGTAGCAATGGCCTTTGCCATAATAATTGTAACATATCTGATCTGGGAGTCTAAAAGGTTCTCCTCATTCTTTGGAGAAGACATAATTTGGAAAACCTTTAAGCCTGAGCCAAGGCTCATGGTGAATGAGGGATATTACTTAGGAAAATATAAAAGATTTGAGGTACTGCTTTTTGCCCCATCACTGGATTAAAAAAATATGATGGACACTTCAAAGGTACTCAATAGAAACAGCAGTCAATTAATAATAAAACTTAATTGTGAAGATGCTCATACCTGAGATAGGCTAACTTGTTTGCCTGGCAGGTGGGCTATGTGCAGAAGAACAAGTGGTAGATTATATTCTCATCATTACCAGTTGCTTTCATTCCTCACAACCTGGTGGCCTTTAAGTTCAGGTTTCAGAAGTCTCTTCTAATATTTTGCTTTGGGCACGCTAGATGCATTTCTTGGCTGCATAACACACTCATTTCCATTAATTCATCTTCAGACTCCATGCTGTCAGCTTAATGGAGAATGGGAAACTTATCTTAAAGATCCTATTTATTTCGACTTATAAGAAAAAAAAGGTACAGATCTGATTTGCATTATATTAACATTGCTGTGTAGTAGAGGAAGGGTCAAATTTCAATTATTCCATTACCAGCATTCAAGTGGATAATCACAAGTGCTTAGTTTTGTTTGTAAGGTACCTGGATATTTGAGAATTTTTAAATAAAAGGAATTTTTTTTTCCAAGCATGAACATTTCTCAAATGAAATTGCAGTTAATTGAAGCTGTAATTGCTTTAGATGAACATCATTACGATGTTTAGAAAGTAGTTTGAGTTGTTGGGTTTTTTAATGGCTTTTGAGAGAAAACCTGCAGCATTTTTTATGCTAATTTCAAAAAGGTTCAAAACAGATTTTAGATAGAATTAAATAGATTTAATTCAGATTTTAAAATTTAAAAAGATTCTAAGGCCATATTTAAATATTGAAGAATAAAAGAAAGAACGTTTGGGGGTTACCAACAGTGTGAATACTATACAAGCATATTAAATTAAATTAAATATTTCAATGATATAGTGTCTTGATGCCTTTCTTTTGGCTGTGAGACATATTTTTCCCACCCCATACTCAGGATCTAACATGCTGCTAAAGATATTGTGTCATCTGTAGATGTAATTTACAGTTACCATAAGAATGTTTGTATTTTTAAAAGGAGCTATTTGCACAGACCTGCTTCAGCTTCCATATACCCATGAGGCCCTCAGTGTTTTACTGACAGCTCAAAAGAAAATTGAGTACATATACATGTGTCTTAGGTTTGTGCTTCTGAAGTGGCTGCCAAGGAAATCAGTGGCATTGTGGAAGACTGACAAGTCTGACCTCCTGGTGCTCCTCTTGATATTTCAGTCTCTCAGTGTCTTGCGTGGGATTCCTTCTCCCTGCCACATTTCTCTTGGGGTGGATGGGACTTGGAAGCTGCTTTAGAGGCCAAACTCATTTCCTTGTGAGTAACCTGCTGGGATGCTCTTCACATCATGAGATTTCCTGTTGCAGGTGTTGCCTACTTCCCATATTCACCTAACTTGACATTAGATTTCTTCTTGTTTAAATAATTTTCTTACTATGCTACTTTGCAGAAATACCACACAATTAGTCTCATCTTCTTCACCACAGAGGTGATCAGAGATGATAAACATTTGTTATTGTTTAACCTGGCAGACAGCTGAACAGCACACAGCTGCTAAATCACCATCCCACCCCCAATGGGATGGAGAAGGAAATGGAAGAAAAAACCCAGCAACAATAATGGATTGGAAAAAAACCAGTTTAATTGTGCAAAAAAGGGAAAGGTTAATAATAATAATGATAAAATAATTAGAACATACAAAATAAGTGTTGCACAAAGCAATCACTCACTACCTGCCCAAACTATGCCCAACCAGTTTTGAAGAAGTGTTCCTGACCAGCTTTTTTCTACTTTATGTACTGAGCATCTTGACATATGGAATATCCTTTGGGTCTGTTGTGGGTCAGTTATCCTGGCTGTGTCCCCTCCCAACATCTTGTGCACCCCCAGCCCACTCTCTGGTGGCATGGTGTGAGGAGCAGGAAAGGTTCTGGCTCTGTAAGTGCTGCTCAGAGGTGACTAAAACATCCTTGTTTTATCGTTACTCTCATCCTAATTCCAAAACACAGCACTATATCAGGTACTAGGAATAAAATTAGCTCTATCCCAGTTGAAACTAGTTGAAACTGGAACATGTAAAACATTTTGTTTGATGTTTTTCAGAGCTGTAGTTTATTGCTCTGCCAGCTACAGCAAATAGAAACTATAATAAAAAAGAGGTTACTATTAGTCTCAAATAAGCATTTAACTTAATGAGCTAGTTACTGTATATTAATTAAATCTAAATATCTTATTGAGAGGCTCTTTCTGAGATTGTTTCATGCCATCTGGTTAACTTGTTTTAAGTGACAAAGGATATAAGTAATTACATTTCTATTAAGTATAATTTAATGGGCATTTTTCAAGGTGCATGAAAGAAGAGAGATTTTACCATTTAAGAGTAATTACTTGCATTAAGAGTATATATACAGACTGCTGTAGTAAGCTATCTTTGGAGCTGTGTCATGCAGATAAGAACAAAATATCAGCATCTTCTTGTGTTGTGGCAGCCTTAGAATGAAAACCAGAGACATATCTTCAACCAACACAAATCTTCTGAAGCAGATTTCACATTTCTTTCTCCTGTTGCTTCTGTTCAGTAGACCTAAGTCTGCCTTGCAAGCCTGTGAATTTCTTATCAAGAGATCTCCAATAGTGGAATATTAGAATAGGATAATTCTGGAGACAGAGTAGACTAACTGGCCATTTCAACATTGCCATCCTCTGGTGTTCTCACTACAATTCACCTATACATTGCATCTATCTACACATGGGACATCTATATCTCCCAGGATGTAATATAACCAGGGGCCCCACAAAAAAAGAAAACCTATTTTCTTTTAAATTATATAATATAAGGTGCAGCTGAGAAGCAAATAGCTGAAATGATGACAGCATTTAGTGAAATGTTCTCTGTTGTGCGTTTAGTGCTCTATGAAGTCTAGTGAGAAAGGAATTTTTTTTGAATTTGTAAAAAAGGAAAAGTCTTTTTGAAGTCATACTGCTGCTTTTGTCAAAGCATGGATCTGTTTGCCATTAGATATGGATAACAGTAATTTTCACAAAAATCATCTTTTCAGCTTGGTATTAAACACAATTTAGCCACATCAATTCTTGTTCAGTGACGTGCTGAGTGACTGAAAGAAAATGAATGTCAGTTTTACCTGGTAATTAATACCAGGTTTCTGTCTTTCAGGGCCACTTTGGTCTGCAGCCACAGATATTACGGTCAAGCCTTACAGGGAACAAATGACAAAAGTTAGATGCTGTCCCCAGGGGCAGTTTTATTCCCTTCTCAAGCTGTGAGGGTGCCATAGGCAATGCTCAGAGTTGATGTGCAATCTGTTTCTTTCTGTGGCCAGCTGGGAGCTGAGAGTTTCTGTGACAACCACCACTTTTCACTAATGGAGAGATAATGGTAACACAGCACCTAAAGGAATTTGGCCTTTTGTATTGTTCAGAAAGAAAAGTAGAAAGAAGATGTGAGACAATTTCATAGAGACTTCAGTACAATGACTGGCCAAAGAGAAGGGTTTTCCAGGTGGAAGGAACATCGGGGTGTTGTGTTAGGTTTGGTTCACACTGGATCTATCTTATTTACATGTGCTGCTTCTAAGACTTACTTGGATTTGAGGAACTGTTGTTTAAATGTGTTTAATGAAAGTCAAAACCTCACAAAATTCAACAGGCAGCTCCCTAACATGTTTAGATATTTTATCTGGCAAGAAACAAGTTCAGATAAGAGTAGGCAGAAAATAATGAAAGCCCTCAAAATCCACATTGTTTAGCAACTGGATAATGATTTAATTACAAATTTGATGGCAGAGTGCTTAACAGCCAGCAGCATTGTCTCATAAAGTCTACATGCAGTGGGCTCTGCTGAAGAGAATGTGCCCTCTCCAACCCATCTGAACGCTCTGTGCTTTTCATTCTTCTATGTGAGGGAAATAGAACCATTTTGGTAGAAAAGGAAGACTTTAGCACCAGTTTCTTAAGGCAAAATTTGAATAATTGTGAATTAATACTAGATTAGGGTCTAGATCAAATACAATTGTAGAGAAATAACCATTTTCTAAGCAATGCGTTAACCACAAAGGTGCTAGAACACATAACACAGAAATAAACTTTGTGATGAAAAGTACATAATGTGAACCAAAAAACTAATTTCTGTTTTTTTCATCTTTTTTTGCCCCATTCTTTGACATTTCTCCCCTTGAACATTAAGCCTTTTACCTTTCAGCCTCATGATCCCTATTTTCAGAATGCTAAAGGCAGCAGAACCATTGCAGTTAGAGCACAGTAGCAAATAATCTATCAAATAATCTTATTCAGGCATCTTAAAATTCATTTTTCTGCCTGACCTCCCACTCTACCTCCTTTTAAGAGGGGAACAGAAAGCCCCAGAGCTCTCACTTAAATTACACCAGTTCCCTCTACTCTGCTTATTAGTTTCAGGAGCTCTAAATTTCCACCAATGAATCAGACTTGCTGGCTTTTCTTTAACCTCGGTCATGCAGCTGTCATACTGTAATTGCAGACTTCAAACTGAAGAGAAGACAGTGAAGCAACTGCAAAGGTGATTCTTTACAGGGCAAGAAAAAAGTGTGTTCTTACTTTAAATTAAACTAACCAGGTGAAGACCAGGCAGCATGCAAATGCTGGGTCAGGTTAAGGAGAAAGCCTGAGCAGAAGGAAACCTCTCTGACTCCTGTAAATTAGCCACAAAACCAGCTGCATTGCCTTTTTGAGTACTTAATCTACTGATAAATTTTGAGGTTGGTTATATAGGCAAAGACAAGAAAGGAGGCTAGGAACTATTCCCATAGGAACTTAGGGTCCAAGCCTCTGAGGACTGGTACCAAGAAAAGTGATACTTGTTTCTATTTAAGAACATCCCAATTTATATCCTGAATCATCAGTTTTCAAGGGCTGAGATTACTTGTTGTGTCCTGTTCTTGGACCTGTGTTTTTCCCAACTTGATATGAGGGCGGCTGGGAATTTGGACCAATTTTTTTAGGCCACAGCAGCCCAGTAAGTTCTTTTTTTAATCATTGTTACAGATTATTATTTTGTTTTTATTTCAGAGGCTGTTAGTTCCTATTAAACTACAGCTCAGAAGCCTATATTTTCCCACAACAGCTATAACCCCTAGAGAGCATGTAGAGCTCAGGAAAGCAGCCAGCAGTGTTTGTTTCTCGTGCATCACCCTCAGGGAAGGCAGTGCTGGTACACCTCCTGTTTTCCTAGGAAATGATTTCCCCTGCAGCAGAAGGGAGCTGTGCTAGCAATGGGAAGTGTAATTTGTAGCATGCTGGGCCATCTTCACTCAGTACTGCCCTAGACAGTGAGTTTTTTCTGCCATTTCACATCATTTTGAAATGGGAATTTATGTAAGTGCCTAGCTCTTAGGAGAACTCAGCAGATATGTGCCATATATGTCTATGTGAAGTGAAATGTGACAAAATTAGAAAGAGTATAAGAAGGAGAATAAGCATGAACAAGGAAAATGGCTCCTACAATCAGACCTCTTGATCACTTTAGGAACACTTCAATGGCAATTCTGCAGCTCCAGAAATACTGGGTGCTCAGCAATGCCTCCCTAAAGTAGGGAATTTAAGTGGTTGTACACAGAACACTGATATTAGCTCACCAAAGTGCTTAAGAACTTCCAAGATCTTGACTTAGCAAAGCCATGTTATGCAGCATTGCCTGCATGAGAGCCTTCTTGAGGCAGTAATAATATAAGAAAAAACAAGAACCATAAATAATTAAATCAAAATGGTCTGAAGAACTTTATATGTTAATCAAAGATTGTGATAGCCAAAGGAGTCAAAAATGCTTAAGAGAAACCCAAGAGTAAGGAAAAGGAGTCTTGTGTGAGTAGATAGCTTCTTGTAGGCTCTGGTTTCCTCTCTCTCCACCATAGGTTGTGAGTAGCTGTGCTTAAAAGTTCTGTGGTTGCCTCAGTAGGCTCAGGAAATGCGCCTGTGCCTGTGACTGGCTCTTCAGTCTCTGGCTGAAGAGAGTCTGGCTCTTCAGCACAGCCAGAGTCAGATCAGCCTGAAATATCTCAAGGAACAAGAATCATGAGACGTGAAGGGCAAATGCTCAAAATACAGCTACAGAGCAATGGAGTCAGAGGGCAGAAGGTGACATGAATGTAAAAGAATTTTGAAAAATTCCACATGGAGAAAAAGTTGAGATAAGAAATTCTGCCACATATTATCCATTTTAAATGAGGGAATCTTTGATGAGGTCTGAGGCATCCTCAAAGGAAACACTAAGATAATTATGTTAGGTGACTTTTAGGTGTTGTAATCAATAGTTGCTTTATATAACATTTGTGAAACTCATAGTGAAATACTGAACTACTCATGCCATCAGGATTAAAAAAAACCCACTTACAATGGACCTTCCTGGCTGAAGTACCTTAATTGAAGTCCATTTAAAATCTATCTAGGAGTCCTTAGTTCTAAATTTAAGACTTTCTTAGCTGGTCTGGCTGCCTCTTGCTGCCACATGCCAGAGGCATTTTTCATTTGCCTAGGTGATAATATGCCCATTGTAATAAATATTCAATCATACAGTGAACCGCTTGGCACTTGAATTTTTTTTCTAGATTACTGTCAAGTCAGCCAGCTTGAAGGGGCAGCAGGTTATTTTCAACAGCTGGCAAGTTCTGGCAGTAAATAGTCCTTTTTATTTACATATTTTCCTGATTTATTTACATATTTTCACTTTGTTGTCTTTTATTGACTTATACCTGATGTATTTTATTTACAGCCTCTAGAGGTAATAATACCAATAAGAAAGAATGTGCTACTATAAAGAGATAGAAGAGCTATATTACAATACTATGTGCTGTATTCCATTGAGCATACATGAATGAGAATTGAATATGAGGACAGGGATAGAGTGAGGCATCTATCTTTCTGTCTGTACCTGTATATAAAGCCATATGTGTTGCTCTACATATGAAAATGTGATTGCAACAAAAGTAAGGCTTTGATGTTCCATGTATTTTTTATTGAATTAGAAGAAAAAACATGACCACATTTTTTGCAATGGGAATATTTCAAAAAGAAGGTGGAAAAGCCTTGGAAGGCAATATCTGAGTGGTGAATAAACAAGAAGAAATAGCAGTGGGTAGAATAAAGCTGGTCACCCTTAGATGCTAGTCATTATATTTTATGTTGTATTATTTTGTCCAGGACACAGGCAATTTGCCATGGGTAACCATTTCTAAAACATTAACCTCTGGGATCTGAGTTCTGCTCACCTAACCCACTGAAATAATTCTACTCCAAAACAAGATTTCTTGCAGTCTGACTTAGCCCTTGAAAGGCTGGATATGTTTTTTTCTGCATTTGAAAGTAAAACTAAAAATTGCAGTCACATAGCCGGCAATAAGAACAGATATTGTTTCCTTCTTCTCACCAGAAATTGCATCTGGATTGTTTGCAATTAAAATAGACTTGCAAATACAATTACAAATTTTGGCTTAGAGAAGCAGCCTGTGCATGCCAGGGACTTGCAATTGTACTATTTGATTATTAAGATGCAGCCAGCAAGTACAGAACTGAGGCATTGGGGTGGGATGCAGACAGTGAGCTGGGCAGGCAGGAACTGGGAAAGGATCACAGCACTACTGCTGGGGAGATGGTATTAAAAATTTTCTATGGGAAAAGTGCACAATGCCATCACTCCTGGGGCTGTCCTCCACAGCTCCTGTCAAGGCACTCTTCCTGAGGCAATGGACAAGGGTTATATAGGGTTATTTTGTCTGCCCTCCACCTCCCCCTTAGACATAATACACAGCACTAAAATATGGCCTCCCCTTTCTTCTCCATCTTCACAGAGGACTAAGGACTGATTTTCTGCAGCTGCCAATTGTTGCTGTGCTGTCTGGCTCATCCCCATCTCCTCCTACTGCATGGGATAGCCTTGAAATCTTCCCACAAAGAGGGGTTTTCAGATGATGTGCAGTCATCTCTTTCAAGGACTGAAAGCAGAGAGCAGTTATGACTAACAGGGCACTTCAAGCTGGATATAGGAGCCAGAGGTTGCTGGACCAGGAAGGATGACATTAGAAACCAACCCAAAACCAGGATGATGTTTTCTGCTGTGCTGTATGCAAATATGTGGAGCAGAGAAGCCATTTTCACCCTCCTACTCTGGAATCCAGATGAATGCCAGTTCAACATTTGACATAATCTGAAGTATCCTGGGATCCTGACAATACAGCATCTAGAGCTAGATGTGCATGCTGTGTGTGCACCAGCCAGCGAGTTGTTTCCAGCATGCTGCTGTAGCTCTGCCTCCAGCACATGCAATACCCCAGCACTAAAAGCTGCCTAATAGCCAGCATGCCTTGCTTTAGCCTGCTCATAAGCTCTATTGGACTTCCCAGTAGGGGTGCAACACAGGGGTGGCTCAGTGTGGCTGAGGAAGTTGTTTTCCAAGCTTCTGCTTTTCTGTGTCATGGGACAATGAAGGGAGAGTGGGCAGAAACTTGAAATGCAGCACATCCAAAGGAGAAGCTGCCAAATGTCCACCTGTGCTTCTAGTGAGAAAAAAAGAGACTTTTAGAAGGGGAAGACATTTGGTATTCAAACATCAACAGCCTGCTAAGCAAGTATCTCTGTACTTTTCATTTAGCTTAATGACAACCACAAAAGGCTGGCAAGCTTCTTTCTCCAACTTACTGAAGCATTACGCTGGTACGTGGGAGTATTGGCTCTGGCAGGCATTGTGTGCTGTTTCATTTGTGAGTGAAAGAGGCTGTCTGCATTCTGAGGCATCACAGTGAAAACTATACTCAATTTGTGGCAGAATAATAAGGTGATCTGTTGTACTGCTTATGGAAGTAGAAAATGAGCTCTGCTCTAGGTGTATAATTTTCTACCACGGAAGCAACAGAAGTATCAGTAACGTGCAGATGCTTGTGCGTGCTGTGCCCCACACAAAGTGTCTTTGCTTGCTCATATATGAGCACATGGATGTACTTGCACTGGGAGGGGCTGTATTAGTCTCTGGCCTGTCGCTGTGCAGGTTTTCAGCCTCTGGAGCAGAGGTTCTTGTGAGGTGTCAAAGGTCATGGTGGAGAGTTTATATTGAAAGTGTGATGAATATTCCTCCACCCAAATTTCAGTTATGGGGACCACAAAGACCTGCTTTTTTAAATGGAAATAAAAAAGAGGTCTGTTAGTCACATTAAAACAGCTGGTTTTTTAAAATATCTGTACTACAGTCCTCTGAGCTTGTGCTCTACCTATATTTCTCTAAAGAGTAGGAAGTGCCATTGATCAGGCTGTGATCTTAGCAGTCAGTCAATGCTGAGCAGAAAAATGCAGAAATGCTTTTGCTATAACAGTTTATGGGAAAGAATGTGAGAAGATACTCCTTTAAACAATAAAAAGTAACACAAATTTTCTGTAAGAAAGGGAGCAAAATATGTTTTAGAGGTGAAGGAAAAAGGTGTTTAACTGGCAACATTTAAATGTTTTTTCTTCAAATGCACGCATCCAAGTTTGTCTAATGACTCTGTTCTGTAGAAACAGCTGCAGATCTGAGCTCAGAAACAGCTGTCTTATTTCTCTGCCTACACTGTGATAACATGTTTTTGGACAAAGTGATGCTCAGTTTAGAAAATTGTAAAGGAGAGAGATGGGGAAAGAAATGAACAAAGATCCAGTGTAAAAACTGTGTGGAAGTAATGCTTATGTCTTCTCTGTGACATAAGATAATGGCTCCGCCTGATGTAATGGAGCAGAAATTGTCATCTTGAATTTAAAGAATCAGAGCAGTGAAAGTAAAAAAAGCAAACCTACAGTATCAATAGGTAGCAAACTCTTCTTAAATTTCTGCTGGTAGTTAGTAGTATTTTCAAGATTGAATAAAGTCAATCCTGAGACAAAAAGAAATAACTCTGATCAGGAATGTAAAATCATACTGGTGAATATTTGATGAAACACGGGTATAAATTACTGAGAACCAGAGCTCTCCAACCCAGTATTCAGAAGACCAAAATAATTAAATTTTATTATTTCCACCAAACAAGATTTTCACCACAATCTTTCACAGTCACTGCTGATTCAGAAGGCTCTAACTCTTTTTTAAGTCAGTAGTACTTTCTCAAAGCAAATAAAACAAAACATGCTGGTCTGTGCAAGGAGAAGCATGGCCAGGAAACTTAGAGAATTTTCTGTTTGGTTTTCTCTAGTACTGTTGAGGCTGTACTTGAAGATGGTCCAAATCTGGTTTTCCAATTAAAAAGAGGTATTGAGAAAGGTGACAGGTTCTGGATAGGTTATCCTGAGAGGGACCAGAATGTCAGGGACCTCAAGCTCATGACCTCTGAGGAGACCAAAGGGAGCTGCCAGTGAAGAAAAGGAAGCTAAGAAGCTCTGTGATAGCCTGCATCTGTCTCAGTGCCAAAGATGGCAAAGCTAAACTTTTCTCAGTGGTAGCATTTTACACAAAAGCAATCCACAGAGTGAGGATTTAGAGCTTCAATGATTGGGCTATAAAAAAAACCTCTAACACAAGTAGGGGGTGGTGGAGGATTTCAAAAGTCAGCTACATTAAGTCTTGGCTGACCTGATTTCGTATTGCGATAGCTCTGAGTTTTCTTCAGGTTATCTCTGTAATGAATGTGAGATGGGAAATCTCTGTGACACGGACTCTGCTGCACTCTGGGAATGCCTGAGGCTGTAATGACATTTGTGTCATTTCCCCCCTCACCAAGAGGGGAAAGCAGCCATGCATTTTCCATTATAAGGTCATTATAGCATGTAAGCCTATTAGAGCCATCAGGACATGAATTTCTGATTTAAGTTCTCAAATCCCAGCAATGAAGAATCCTGTCAGAGGACATGTATTCAATTTACTTTTCCAGCCTTCTTGCTTGCTTCATACATATGACACATTTACCAAAATACCACTAATGGGCATTTTTTCTTATCAAAAGCCAAATTTCAATAAAAAGCAATTCCCTTGGATTTCAGCAAAAGTATGGGAAGCATCCAGTGAAAAATCCTAATAATTCTGTTTCTGAGGTGCTGATATCAGAAGATATCTTTCTTCACTCCCACTGACAATAAAAACTTTCAGATTTTTTAATAATTTATTTGATGCAGTTCTATGCTATCATGCTACATGGTGAGAATTGTTTGTAATTGCTTGCAAGCTGACTGAGCGGCTGAATTTGTGATGAGCACCCATTCATAATTTACAACACTGAAAAAGAAAAAAGACTAACTTTGCATTAATTTTCCCTATTTCTATTACACATATTCACTGAGACCTAATTAAAACTCCATTAGATTAGAAAGCAAGAAACTGAACATGAGTTAGGAAGATTTTGGTGGATATAGTCCAACACTTCTTAAACAGCTGCATTATGGATTTCAATGGGACATTAATTATGTAGGGAAATTAACTTCCAGAAGTAATTAATATAATCACTCTTTGAAAAATTTAACCAGAAGTCTAATCATTAAATTATTTCATACAAATACTCTGTGTTTGATGAAGGAATTGAATGACTGGAGGGGTCCCCTCCCTGAGAGCTGACATTGAAACCAGTGAAGGATATGAAGGAACATTTTCTGCCTCCTTTTTGTAAGTGTTCTGCCTCCTTTCTGATTCAGAGACCCTCAGTGGGTACAGTTCCATTAGAAGGAAGCTGAAACTTGCCAACAATTAAACTACATAGCTGGCTGTCTTTATGTGGTTCATGACTGTTATCTGAATCTCAGCTTTATTTGCATGATTTCTAACCTGGCTACTTTCTTTTTAGGACAAAAAGACATGCCTAATTATCTGAGTTTTAAAAAACAACACACACAGTATCTTGCCCTCATCTTGTACCTTTATATTTTCTGACATGAAATGGAGGTCTCCTGTGGGGAGGAATTGCAGCAGTGGCAAACTCTTGCATTCATCCCCTCTACTTTGCTCCTATCACCATGGGACAAAAGGAGTGGAGGAATAGAGTGGTGGTGTCAGACTTGCAGCAGCTCCTGTGTCATCTCATATTCCTCTAGTATGGAAAGGAACTAATCAAACCAAAGGAGGATCACAGGATAGCAGCTTTTTATTCATTAAGTCTCCAGCTCTGGTGGTAGCTTTTTAGAAGCTCTCACAGGTGCAGGCATGCTCTATGTAATAATTTTATTTATAAACCATGACACATTCACTGTATATCTCTGCTATCTTGTTTAAACACATATACTGAATCAAATATGGGCTCCTGGGGAGAAAAAAAACCTGTCAGACAGGCAGAATAGCGAGGTAATAGTTTCAGGTGAGTCATCTCTCAATAGCCATGTAGGTGATGTGGCAAAATGCTGGAAATGCCAAAAATAAAGGAGCCACTGAGGAGCTCTTTCTGGTTTCTGTGGTTTTCTGAATAAGGCTTGAAAGCCTGAAAGCGCAGATCCTGTGGGTAGGTAGCTCTGGGATGAAGACATGGAGTTGGCAGGAAATTGCTCATGATGAGCTCAAACAAAGATGAATTGGAGAGAAGCACCTGCCCGAGACAGCTGGCTCAGTTCTGCTTTGAGAGGAGACCAAACCATGAGAAAGGCAGGCTTCTGTGGAGATGTACTTTAAGTCACCTCTCAAAAGTTGTGAGGAATGGTCAGATGGCTTTTTGGCTATATCTGGAGCTGAAAGTGTGTTATGGGGAACAGGGATTGTATTATAGAGACTACATTAAATGATTTACAGATTTGAACATCCATCTTCCATGTGACCCTTTAAACCTAAACCCATGTTATGAAGGTAGAAAAGTTTGAATATGCAGGTTTTCTATTTTGTGTATTTTGTTAGCAAAACTAAAATGAGTAAAAAACATAAACATGCAAACAAAGTGAATTAATATTATAACACAATAAGAACCTAATTCTTCATCTGCTTAAGCTGACCTGATTAAACTAATGCTTTTTAATATGTTTCATGCCATTAACTGGACAACCAGAGGTCATGTTTACTTATCAGCTTGTCAGATCCAGCATTAACTTGACTTACTCACAATGATGGTATCAGAATATTTTCATTCTGGCAGGTATTTTGTGTGTATATGTGTATATATAAATATATATACACAGAGTAATCTCTTGTGGAATTCATATAAAGATTACAGTGTTGATGGTGTATAATGCAGAGTGCTCATCCCCTAAATTGTCAAAAAAAAGGTCAGTGCATCATGACTGGCATAAATAAGGATACATGAAATATTCTGATGTATCTCAAGATAGGAAAGCAAAGAAGACTCAACAGCAAAGAAGACACAAGCAGCAATTTCACAACAGTAACAATGTCTGTTGTGGTCTGCAAGATTTATCTACTTGTGAGGTTTTAAGCAATGCAATTATGATAAGCTGAATTCCCAGGGTTGTCCTAGAATTTAGGATTCCTGAGTTTTTAAAATAACGTTGTGGCGTACTGGATGTGAAGGCAGTTGATTGCTTCACTTCTAGAAGCTTGCCCAGTGCAGGGTCTTTAGTTGTGTCAGTCATTACAAGGTGCTGGCAGAAACATTGTCTTTGAGGCAGCTTTGGAGTACAAGATGGACCTTTGAATAAGCACATTTTTTCAATGACATAGAGAAAAAAATGAAGGAATTTGAGGGTCAAAACTAGAATATCCAGTGGAAATATCTGGAGCCTCTAATGCCACTGAATCATGTGGTTTTCTTTGTTTTCTTGCTCTTATTGTCTTCAGTAGTCCAGAGCTGTATTTCATCTGCTGTTGGCTCAGTGACCAAGGCAGCACCAAGATGTGCTCTCTCTCTTCACTGAAGAGGAAGGTGCAATGCCTCTGGCAGAGGTAGGCAACCTAAGGGGCAGTGCAGAATGAATGTTGTCTGTCGCAACTCCCATCACTCAGCATGGCAACATGTGGAATCTGAAATATTTCTGAGGGGGGAAAAAAAAGAAATTCTGCAAGTAGTAATTTTTAAATGGAAAATTTCAGTTACCTGAAACGCTGTTTTCTGTTGATATCTACCTGACCTTGGTTGGAGTAAAGCTTCCTTGAGGGAAAAGTGTAGAAAGTCACTACTTCAGGGTTTCCACAATCCAGGGTCTGAGGTGAGGTAGCCAGTGATGCCTGGAATACCATGGGAGCCCATGGTTATGCTATGCAGCCATCACCTCTGCAGCTGCAGTGTGTACACATGCTAAACCTAGTATTATACAAAATAGGCATAGCCCTACATAGGCTTCAGAAATATATTTTGATCTATATAATTTCCATTACAAGGCCATTTAGGATTTTAGCAAATTACATATTATGCAAATTACTATTCATACTATGAATTACCAAATAATATAATCCATTTTTTACTCTCTTTCAATGAATGGGTAATTATCCAGGAGCAGGGGAGGAAATTCAAAGCCACTAAAAAACTAGATCAAATGGAATCTGTAACAACTGTAGATGCAGCAACTTTCCTCCAGGCTCTTCTCCAGTGGGATTGTTCTAGCTCTGAGTATTTCATATTCTGGATATGTCTTTTAAGTCCAGCTAGGTTAGGGTAGCCATGTCTGTCTCTGTTTGGGTTTGCATTTAGTAGAAGGCTGATTGCTCTTTGCTGTTAGATTTTGCTACATAAGGACCTCTTGCTTTCTGTTAGAATTATTTTTTTCTTCTGCACCCATTCTGATAGGTATGGTGCCAACATGTATCATAAGTTACAGTTGTTTTCCATTCACCTTTTTAGATGGTCTTTGGACTTTAACAATACAAACTGCATAGGTTTTCACAAGTTGATATTGCTAAATGGAGTATTTGGGGCAAGAATGGTTTGACACTAAATAGATTATTCTAACAAAGATTTTCAGAAACAAAAGTCAATATAAAAATTCCATGGGCTGTATTGAATAGACAGTAGACACAGAAGTCTACCCATTTTACTTGTTTTGGATTTACCCTTAAGAAGGTGGAAGATGTAGCCCTTTTTAATGCATTAAGCAAAGAAGAGAGTTGTGTGTTACTGGCTGTTAATTCTTTCCCTCATGGAAAATTTCTGCAGAATATGTAGAGTATTGCTGCATGCTCCTAAAATGTGCAGGAGATCTCTGGGGCTACTAGTTAAGTGTTTTTACTGCCAGCTTCCATAAATTACATAAATCTAAATGGAATTATATATAAATACAGAAGAGGGACAAAATCACCTTTTTTTTTTCATTCAGAATTAATAGCGGACTCATAAATCCCCAGACACTATCTTTGTGGTGATTAGTTTGGATTTTAGTGGTGGGCTCATGTAGTTGTGTGGTGGTTGGCTGTTGGCTCAATGCCTGGTGCCCACTAATGCTGCTTTATCACTGCTCTTTTCAAGTGGACAAGGGAGAGAAAATACCACAAAAGGTTCTTGGGTCCAGATAAGGGCAGGGAGAGATCACTCACCAAATACCATCATGAGCAAAACAGACTCATCCTGGGGAAAATAATTGAATTTATTAACAATTAAATTCGAGTAGGAAAATGAGAAGTAAAACAAAATCTCAAAACCACCTTTCCCCCCTCCCCCCCTTCCCTCTTTCTGGGTTTAATTCTCTTCCTGATTTCCCCACCTTCTTTCCCTGAGCAGCACAGTGTGACAAAGAGTGGGGGTTGCAAACACTTCATCACAGTTGTTTCTGTTGCTCCTTCCTCCTTTCTGGGAAAAATTCCTCACACTCTTCCCTTGCTCAGTATGGGGTCACTCCCATGAAAGACAGTTCTCTAGAAACTTCTCCAAAGTGAGTCCTTCCCAGAGGTGCAGTTCTTCAGGAGTAGACTACCCCAGCACAGAGCCAGCAAACTTGCTCCAGAACGGGCTCCTCTCTTCTCAGGTCTCCTGCCAGGAGTCTGCTCCAGCCTGGGCTTCCCATGGAGTCACAGCCTTCTTTGGGAATCCATCTGCTCCTGTGTGGAGTCCTCCATGAGCTGCAGGCGCATCTGTGCTCCACTGTGGCCTTCCATGGGCTGCAAGGGATCATCCTGCCTCACCTTGGTCTGTATCATGAGCTGCAGGGGAATCTTTGCTGTGGTGCCAGAAGCACATCCTCTTCCTCCTTCTGCACTGACCTGGGTGTCTACAGAGCTGTTCCTCTCATGCATTCTCTCTCCTCTCTTCTCTGGCCACAATTTCCTTCTGCACAAAACTTTTTTTTCCCCTTAAATCTGTTACCCCAAAGGAACTACCACCATTGCTGTTGGGCTAAGACTTAGTCGGGGACAGGTCCATCTTGGAGCCAGCTGGCACTGGATTATTTGGGCATGGGGGAAGTTTCTAGCAGCTTCTCAGAAAAGCTGCTCCTGTAGCCCCCTCTGCCACAAAAACCTTGCCACACAAACCCAATACAAAGTGCTTGCCATAAATTAATGTCTTTCATCAAGCCCTCTTACACATTTCTCTCAAGTCAGCGGTCCATTAAGATCCACTAACAGGAGTGTTGGCCTTTGCCTGGGAGATAGAGATTGTGAAGTGCAAGATTGTGGCAGAAAATTCCTTTCAGTCAAGACATTAAACAGAACTGACATCTTTCCTGCAGTATTTGTTGTATTAGCTATAGTTAGGAAAGGAATAAGTGCAATTGTAGCAGTAAATTTGTCTACTGCAGTTGGTACATTTCCAGCATCTCGTGGGGCCCCTCTAGATTTGTGAAATGTTATTAATTTTTGAAATTTCATATTATTTTTTCATTGCCCTATAGCTCTGAGACCATCATATTAAAATAACAATAGTCATCTATATTAAAATGTAAGGAAAGCTTAACTATTTTCCCTCAGAACCCCTGATCAAGTTCTGCAAAGTCTGAGTCTTTTTTAGGGACTCTTTTTCTGGAGAAAATTTTATCAAATCAGATTTTTTGAATGGTCACAGCTGTTATCCTCCCTCAAAGAATGGATATTACCTTTGCCTTTTGTTTATAGATCAATCTTGCTGACTTATAAAGACTGAGATTTATTCCACCAGCTACCTCACTAGGTGTGTATCATACAGCTCCCCAAAAGTTATGTCTCTATGAGCATAAGTCTCTTTGTCAGGTCTTGTGTTAGAATTAGAAGAATCTTACATAAGAAGATGATTTGGACCTATCTGCTTCAGTCTTCTTTGAAAGAAATCAGGTCCTCATTGAATAAGGACTTTCATACTCCCATTTGTGTGCAGAGATTAGAGAAAGTATGTACATCTTACCTTTGAAGCTAGGACTCCGGTTAATTTGAGTTTTTCCTGCAGGGGTTGACATGATTAGCCAAAAATCTTTGGTGCAGTTCATTACAAAATAAAACCTGGCTTTTGAAACACCAGGGAAGTCTCTGTTGAAGAGGCTTAGGATCTGGGTAAGACATGTGAACATTTAAATGAATGCCTCTCATTTACACTCAGAAAAAAAAAAAAACCTTTTGCTGTCATTTGAAGTGATGAAAAATGTTCCTTTGATAAAAGGAAAGCAGCTACTCCTATTATTTCTTTAACTTCTTCTTATCAAAGGCTTTTTTTGTTTTGCTTTAGTTTTTTTGTTAAACAACAAAGACTATGTTCAAGATCTCAATATTCATTGTTTTCACGCTGAACTGAAAATAGCTCAGCGGTGATAATAGTTCCTTCAAATCTCCCTGAATCTGCAGGACAAAGAAAGTTTTTTTTCCTATCTACATGGGCTCTGAGTTAAAATTTAAGAGAAAAATATCTCATTTATTCTGGTAATGTAAAGTTTGATGTTGTTGCAGGAAAAATGGTAAAGCAGGTAGATTTAAGTGAGAGCTCTCTGCATATGATATTCTCCAAAAGAAAGCTTACAAACCTCAAAAGATACTGTTCTGAGGAAAATAGGGTAGAAACATTTCTTCAATATTCACAATAAATACATTTGTACCATGTCTAAACTACTACAAATCTGAAATCCAATAAGGTTTACAATACCTTTGCCTGGAAACACAGTTAAAGATACTGCAGAAGAGATTGTGTAAAAACTGTAGTGTATTTAATTTTATTTCATTTCAAATGCTGTTGAAAAAACAAATAAAATAGCTAATCTTTCCATGTTGTCTTCTGAGATAAGGAATATCAGGCACAGAGCTGGAATACTTGCAAAATGTAAGTGTGGACATGTGTAAAATAGCTTCAGCTCCATTTGCTTCTGAATGTTTATACTCCTACAGTGAGAGATGCCAAAAAAAAGAGTCCCTTTACCTCAACTGCTGTGTGCCCTTTCTGATGTGGGAAGCCTGTTAAAATTAATCAGATTAACTATTTTCAGTGCAAAGTTTGCTATCTGAAACACTGACTATTCACAACTTAAATGATCCATATGGAAATAACATTTTAGTTAAGAAGCAATAATTTAAAAATATAATAAATTCAAATATTCTCTCATTATGGTATTGTATTATCTATAGTTCAGCAATTAGATCATCAGTTACTAAATGTATTTGTTACCAAAATAATTAAAATGTTAATTACCAAATTCTCAGTCAGTTTTCAGCTAGAATGCCAATTCTTAGACCCTGAGCAAATATGAGCCTTCATGTAGGCTTTGTGAGTACTAAATCCTGGTTGGAATAAAAGTCCCCAAACATCAAAATTGAAATGGATCTTTTCAATAGGAAAATCCAAATCTAATATATTTTCAGCACCAAAGTCCAAGAATATATTTTCTGTTTTTCAGAGGTGACTGCATTACTGAATTTCTGTTTGTTGTTTTGAAGTTTTGATTTCTCATTATTAAAACTGATCACAATCATAACTGTTCCCAAAGTGTGGACAGATATTTTTACTCAGCATGTTATAAATGATCAAATTGTGAGCCAAACTTATAAGAAAATTTAGCAAAGATTTATTAATTTGTCTGCAAGACCGAAGTTCAGTTGTCGAAACCACCACAGCCAAAGGGTCAGCGTGGAGCCTGGGATTGGCACCGGGTGAACATGGATCTGACCTCCCAATGTCAGAGTCTCCCCAGTTCACCAATGCTGTCTCGTGCAGTGAGTTTTTATACTATTTATTCTGCCTGAGGCAGAGATGACCAAATGTTCTTTGTGTCTCTTCACATGCATTGTCGTGGCTTTACATGTGCAGAGGTGGACAAAGGTCCAGTCCAGGTGTCTCGATGTTGTCAGTCGACTCTGGAGAAGGCATGTATTCACATGTATCAGGGTGGTGCCGTCGGTTATCTCGACAGATGCATTCGGCAGGGCAGTAATCACTTTCAGGTGGGCCCAGAAACCTGGGGAAGCCAATGATTATCGACCTGGAAGCTTCTATTCTTATGTTAAAGCATCGATGTTTATCTTGATGCGCGTCCGGGAACTAGATGTATATGAATCTGACACTGCTCCCGGCCAGGATGGTCGAAATACATAGTTTGGATTTTACAATATTTTATACATTAATAGCATGAATTATCTCTACCATATACTACACAGCACATGTGGGTATGCAAACAGGACAAATTTGCTACATTTGTGTCTTAGGAGGGCATCAGGAATTACACACTTTGGCTTAAGAACTTTGGTGGCAGCACCACCTCCAGAACCCATGACCACTATCAAGGGCCCAGAGCTCATTTACCCTCCCAGTTCGGTCCTAGAAAGACCCTTTGGTGTTGTCCAGAGAAAAACACCCTCTGCTCTCAGTTTTAAGCCTGTCATCTCTTTCTAGCCCTCTCTCCTTATCCCATCAATGGAAGAGGTACTTATGCTGCTGCTTTCTCCCCTCCTCTCCTGCCGTGTCATCTTTTCTGCCCAAACATTCTAATTTTGTGCTCATTGGTATTCTATTCTTCAGGGTAACTCCAATTACTTTAAAAGTTTGCCAGTCAAAAAGTCTTCATCTTTTCAGCCTTCTTGGCTCTGAGTTTTCCTCACTACCCACAAGCTCTTGGGCATCTCCAGCTTTCTCAGTTATGCCACAACCTGAGTTACTTCTGCTTTTGTTTCTATGGCTTGAGTGATGGTGCAGCTGACAGTGCTAGGAGGTGCAGACTCAGGGCTGGAAGGGGAATGTGGGCACTTGGAATGAGCTCCTGAGGTAGTAACAGGCTTTAGGGTCTCCATGTTTTGATGTGTAAAGGATTGCCTGTAGATATCATTGCTGTTGTCTTCCATTTGACTTCATAACTGCTGCGTGCTGCTGTCCAAGATTCTTCCTCTTCCCACGTGATCAGTGGAAATGGCTGAAGTTACCTCCCAGCTCCCTCCCTCTAACCTTGTTAATGGCTGTAGATCCAGTTGTGCCCTCTGCTGAGCCTTAAAAGGTCTATGAGCAAGGCTGCAGTTATTAAAAGGCCATTCAGGATGCTGAAAGCTGAATTAGTGTCAAGTCTGGGAATGGTAGTGGCAATTGCACGTACTAGGAAACAGAGTCATTCCTCTGGCAAGCACCCACACTACCACCAACACCTACAAAGGGCAGGTCGGTGTCCTTGAGCTGACAGGATGGCACTGGAGGTGCATGCCCTTCCATCATCCTACATGCATCAGCCCAGCCCCTCCATGCTCTAATCTAGAGTAGAGGACAGAGAAAGAGAGATCAAAAGTCCATCTCTCTCAGAGGGCAGGATTTTGTGTGGCAGTAAAGCATGGGTGGCATTTTCTCTAATTACTCTTCCTTTATAAACTTACTTAAGGCTATATAAGTATTCCTAAAAATTTATTTCTGACCACTCAGCCCCAAAGAAAACTTTTTATCCTTAATTTTAAAGAAAAACTTTTATATCTCTGCTAGAGAAAAAAAAGGCTTAAATGAATTGATACATACTTGAAAATGAAAAATGGTGGTTCTGCTCTGAATTACCATTTTAGTACCAAAATGTGTTTCTATTACTGGGTCTATTATTAAGAATCATGTTTCTTGGCCCTGGTCTCGAGTTTCCCATCCTTCAGTCTGCCCCATGAGAGAGCCTTGTGTGCATGCAGTCATGTTTAACTCCATCTTTGTTTGAAAAGTGTGCTGGTTATGTGCAGGGTATTACCAGAGGCAGCTATGTGTTTGCCTTTCATTTAAAACAAATTATAGAAAACTGCCCAGTTTCCATTTTTGCCACTAGAAACCTTCTGGTACTGCTTCTTTGAGGATATCATCCCTTTCATGCCTCCTACCCTCACTTACAGAAGTGATGAATGCCTGGAAACATGCCATTTTTCCTTACCTGAGAGCAGGATTGGAGCCATGCTGTGCTTATTCACCTTCATTCTACAGGAGCTTTGGTGGAGCACCCAGTGCCATTCCTGTGCAGGATCATGGAATAGGAGCACAAAATACCACCAAGACAGACAGAAGAGCAGTTCTTAAGGGAGTCAGTCTGGCTTGAGGGAAATTTTGTTTGGGAATATTTGCAAATGAACACAGAGATCATAAAAATTATTATTGTTGTTACCACAGTTTTGGTGTTACCTGTTCTTTTTGCTGTGACGCTTCATAGCCTCAGTCATGAGTGGGGCCTCCCTGCGTAAGAGAAGAATGGTTTGTTGCCCTGTAAATGGAAATCTCAGTTTGTATTTGGCAGCCCTCTTTACTCTGTATTAAAATCTTTGGTTTAAAGTTTGAAAAAGATTTGAGCACCATTGGTACTACTTTTTGAAAAGCATTTTTTGAGTTAAAAAAATGAGCTGTGACTTTTCTATGTGCCCTACTTTACTGACAATTCAACTTTAGATTGAGTTAAAGCCATAAAGATAGCTCCTAGGAGAGTATCAGCTGTGGTTTGATAATATCTTGTCTCTGGCAAAAATATCAGCTTTAAGACTTTCTATACATATGATATTACTATGTCCTGCCTCTTCACCCTCCTATATCTTCTGGCTCATTGTAAATATATACTAGCCTAGCTGGTTTTTAGGGATGGTCCACATCCCTGGGGGCTTTTTTAAGCTAGATGACATATCATCTGATGTGATTTAATTGCATTTTCCTTGTATGAAGGTTTAGGAAATTGCTGTGGTAAAGGAGTGGGGTTAATGACAGGAATCATAGTACTATAAAAAACTTAGGTTGAGAGGGATCTAAGAAGGTACCAACCTCTGTCTCAAGACCAGGCTACCATCAAAGATACAGCAGGTTTCTCCTGGCTTTATCCAATCATATTTTAGACATCTTTAAGTATAGAAAATCTTTAACCTCAGCTCTACAATCATAATGCTAATAAAGGAGGAAAATATAGAGGTTGCATGCCCGCTGTGTTATATTTTGGTAATTGAACAGGTCTGTGGGCTATCACCCCTTCTGTTCCATCATAGATTTAGAAATAGTTTATGTTGCAGACGAATAATGGCAACTCTGTAAGGTGCTTGCACTTTGGCTAATGAGTCTTTTTTCATAATGTGGCTGATTATCCCAGGAGACTTGAGCTGAAGGGTCTGCATTACTCCCAGTCTGAAACAAACCCAGGTAACTGTTCTGTGTGTATAGTGAGGCAGTGCACTGGATAAGTACCCACAATTGCTCCTGGACAATGTGCTCATGATAAAAAGGAGTGGATTTGGGAACATGAGTCAGATTTCTCTGTTCATGTGTCAGTGCTTGGACCAAATTCCTAATCTGATATCCAAAACAAAGAGAGCTGCAAAATCAGCTAAAGCTATTGCAGTGCTTGTATCAGTCCATTTGCCTGTGCATTAATTCTTTGACCACATGTAAATGTCTGGTGCATGAAGCAAGTGAAGGGTTTCTGTTTGTGCAACAGTGCTGCTTAATATTGACAGTTTTTTCAAGCTGTTGGAAGCAGCTGAAAGGCAAGCATGCCAGGCAAACCAGGCCTGACTGCAAAACGATAATTCATTCAAGTCTATTTGTCACTTAGCTGAAATTTGTTTTCCATTTAAAGAAAAATGGAAAAAAAAGAAATAATGAATTCAGTTCATTAGCTTCTACTCATACAGTCTTGAAGTTATCTGGCTTCACATGAAGAAAAAGAAAAAAAAGAATGGAACAATATTTACAGGATCTTTATTTAAATGATGAGTTAAATATAGGTACAAACTGCTGAAGAACTTTCTGCAGGCTTCTGAAAGCCTTAAACACAATCCCAGAGAAATTGATATAAAACCTTTTACCCATTGCTTGCAAAGGGAGCTAGAGAGTAATAGCTCTGCCTTCTGGTGCAAACTGGAATGGAGCAATGTTGATTCATACTAGATTTAAAAGGCATTTGGGGTGCTGGAAGGTTGACTTCAGCAGGAGCTGACTATCCTCATTTCTGTCTCTTGTGAGGCACAAATGTATTTCTGTGTGCCTTTTCCTTATATCCTAGGAACAGAACTCTGATGCCTGAGTTTTTTGTTGGGAAATGTGCCTGTCCCCAGGGACTCAGGTGGAGAGCTGCCATGCTATCCAGGGGCGAGACCAGCTGGAGGAAGACCAGAAGCAAATAGTGACAGCACAGCAGCAGCTTGCAACTGAACTGGAAGGTACTGCCATAAATGCTTCTGCCTCAATCCCTCTGCCTGACTCACTGTTGACTACATATGGTTGCTTTTTATAGTCTGATAAAAAGTTATTTTTGGTCAAAATCCTCTTTCTTTCAGAATATAATTATTTCTTGCCTTCAATTCAGTGTTAGAGCAAATATGACCTAATAATGGTTCATATTTTAGGGCCCCACTTCCTAATTAAGAGAATTTCACCTGTATCTTTTGATTGAATATTTATGCAGATTTCCCAGGATTAGAAGATGCAGAGCATGGCATGGACCTTCTGGTCCCTGCAAAGTGCATGGCCTTTGGGTCACTGATATTAGCATTGCTGAGGCTCATTTCCACAGAGAGAGGGTGGCTGATTGCAAGGTGAGAGAGACACGGATCACGTCACTTCTGCTGCATCACAGTTCACTTGGTGAAGTGATAATCCAGAAGCCTTCAGACTGGGGGAACAAACTCTGTATCCAGGAATTTAGAAGTCAAACACTGTCTTGGACTGCAGATATGTCATCTGCTAAAAAACCTGCCTTAATTTTAGTTACCTTACATTATTAGTTCTGTTTCACATCACTGCCTTTCTTTGGCCCCTGTATTGTTGCTCTTCCTAAACATTGTATTGTGTACTGGATTTTAAGAATAATAGTTTGCAAATAGGTATTTTAGGCAACTTGGGGCTAATATAACTACCGAAAATATAACTATCCCATCTTACTTACATAGGGGATGTGTGAAAAAAGACACAAAACAAAAGACAGGGAAAAAAAAGAAAATTAAAAAAGTTAATAGGGAAACAGACTATTCATCTGATATCAAAATAAATACACGTGAAATGGCTACTAAAAACAGCAATATGGATTTCAAATGTGTATGGAACGGGCAAAATAGGGAAAGGTACACACAGCAGATGAAAAGATCAGATCAGAGTGCAGTAGAGGAAGTGCAGTAGAAGAACTTCAGTCTGATTCTCATTTGCAGAATAAAGTTGTTATTTTAAGTAAAGTTAGATGAATCTTCAACAGCTATAAACCACTCCCTGGATTTATTTCTTTGTATTGTCTGTATTCTTGCTGTCAAAGAAGAGACAAAAGAAAGCTATTTCAGTAAGGATTTAGGAAGAACTTGTTAGGGAGAACTTTTTTCCTGTGCAGGTGACCACAGTTTGTTCAGAGAGATTGCGGAGTCTCCCTCACTGGAGAACTGTCAGGACACTATCCCAAGGCATGTGCTCCAGAATGACCCTGTTGGAGCAGGGAGGTGGGACCAGATGTAGTCCCTGACGGTGTAATTTTGTGATATTTAACATCTATGATACTAAACATCTTCAACCATAGGAGGAGAAGTATTCCATAGGTGGGTAATTCAGATAGTTTTAGTCTGAAAAGATATCTACTGACTCTTTACGTGTTACTCTGATGTTTTGAATCCGAAGCTAAATTCAATTCAGAACTGGGTTTTTTTTCTATGTAAGAAGAAACCTGTTGAGCATTTTGCAAGAGATATATGGAAGTGAACATAAACATTTTTAGGACTTATATTGTGAGGAACTGTGAGGCTGAAATGAAAATGCTATTATTAATCATGATTTTCCTGTTAACAATGTGCTGAACATTGACTTGGAAAGGAAAAATACAAATTTAAAATTCTAGGAAAACACCTTATGACATAAGGAGCTATATATCATGAATATTAAACAGGGCCTGGCCAAGGCCTAATTGCTGTACAGAACAGAATTATTATTTTCAGATTTTTCAGCCATTTCTTACAAATCATATATATTTGTAGAAAGTTAGGATCTCTTCACAGTAACATGAGGATTAAATTCATCAGGAGTAGTATTCATATGTACATTCATATGTATTGATTGGTACTTTTCTACTTACAGCTATCAAGTCAAAGTCCCTCCAATTCCGCTTTGCAGTTATGGAGAAAGAGGATTTTTAAATGCCTGCATCTTGTTGAGTCATTGGAGGAAAACAGCTTGATTTTAACATTACCTATCGTCTGTTAATGGTTTTCTGAAGAGCACTAAGTCCCCCTCTCTCTCCCTCCCCATCCTCTTTTTGGTTATTCCTTTAAATATTATAATCCCTATTTCCTGCCTGTGTCACTATACTTCTTCAGCAGCAGTACAGGGTTTACCCTCATAGCCTCAATACTAGCTACAGTTCTCTAGCTAAACCAGCTGAAATTTTCGCATTTTTGCAGGGCTGTGAAGATCTTAAAACCTTATGTTGCCACAAAACATATTCAAGACATAAGATCCATTCTGAAATTCAAACCACTCTGGCACATATTAATACAATTCTTCCCCGAGTTCCAAATGAATTTGCTCTTTGCATCTTAAAAAAAATATGCAATAAACACTTGCTCAACCATAAAAAGGTGGAATGAATGCAATTAGGCCATTTAAATATCAATCATTTAGACAAACAAAACACACAAATGCCCAAGTGTTCAGCCAGTCAATTTTATAACCACACAGAAAAGAATAAACAAGGAGTATTTTAATGGAAAAGCAAGCTAATTTGTAGTCTGCTACAACGCAGCACTAAGCTTCTTGGGTATACTGTGATTAGACATGGATTGCAGTAAAATAGCTACCTAGAAGCCACAAACTCTGATGGTATTAGTGAGAAGTCTAACTTTCCCACAGCCACATATAGGAGAAACAATAGTTGTGAAGGGGGAGTGGTGTTATACTGAAGCTTAATGGGGCAAGACATGTTCATCAGAGAAGCTGGCTTTTGGATTAGCTCCAAACCCATAAAAATCTGCCCAAGAACATTTGAAACCTGACACAGAAGATGTCTCCATATTTTAAAAATGTAGTGCAATCACTGCAAAGTTGTTTGGGCATTTTAGTATTACGGAATAATGGTAAAGAAACCAGAAAAATGTGTTTCTTCAGAATCCCCCTGATGCCATCTGCAGCTAATGTACCAAATGCCATTCCTGAAAGCTTTGCAGCCACAAGGTGACAAAATAGCTATCAGTGAGATAAGGCTTGTTCTGCTTGGAGCCATTCTTGCAGTTACAATAGGGAAGTGATAAATTACAGACTTCAGTGGTCTTTCTGGACGAAAGGAAAGGTTTGAGACAGTTACAGCTGAGATTTGCACTTTGGATAAGAGAGTGACAGGAGATGAAAGAAGACCAGAAGCCTGCAAGAAGGATCACAAGATGTAAAAGAAAAGACTCTAAAATATTCTGCTCATACAAATGCAAATGATCATGGAATAATGAACGGAGCACCTGCAGGACAAAATTAAAGCAAGAAAAAAATTGCAAACTGGATAAATTAGCTGGTTTAAAATTACTTGAGTTTTTACTGTGGTCTGTGAATGAAACCTTTTGTTTTCAAATACCATGAAAAGTGTAAAGGCAAAGAAGGAAGTCCAGGAATGGAGATTAATTTTTTCCTTCTCTAAGGATCTTAAACATTTTCTCAGCAAAACCCACATGCAAATAGATTTGGGAATATGTCAAATATGCCTGATTTCTAGAAGGATCTAGAGGCACAAATTGACTAAAATGAATATCAGGGTAATAGCTTATGAAATAGCTGTGGAGTGTTTGTAAAGATAGATGCAAGTACTTGGCAGTGGACAGCTCTGTTTGATATAGTCTACTTGCTCATGGTAACAGCCTCAATGTCTGCATTGACATTTTGGGCAGAATCTAACTGCCTTTTCCTTGCAGTGTTTCTGCTTTCAATATGAAACTAACTTAAGCCATAAGCCAGGATGTTGATTTTGAAGTTGTGGGAGATTTCCATATGTGAAGGATTGGTCTGTCAGTTACTTTAATATAAATACTGTAAGGGTTGTGTAACATATCGCAGTGTTTAGTTCTCCTGGTAATATTCTCAAATGAGTGGTAATACAATCTTTCTTTTAATGAAGCTGAGTCTGTCTTCAAATAAGAATATTAACTTGGAGATTTACCTTGAATCTGTGGCTAGCAGACTCTTGAGGTATTTCCTAATAAAATGATCATTTTTTCTATGCAGTAATACATTGAGCTTTTATGTGGAAAATCAGATTTTGTAGATATGTGCTGGATGGAACAATGGAAGCATCAGAAACATAATCTGCCTGTGCTTCCAAGGGAGACCCTTTCTACTTTAAGGATGCCAATGGTTAAGAAGGAATGTAGACAAAGAGAAAAACTTAGGGCCCAGCTGCTTTCCTGGCAGGATGAATGCCTTAGATATCGCACACCAACACAAACTGTGCTGGTTGAGTGTACCAACACAGCTTGCTACTTATTGATCTGTTTGGTAACAGAAAGTTAATCATTGCTTGGGAGGTTTTGGGGATATGTGAATTTGTGAGAAGCTTGCTGTATTTTTTCAGATCCTCAGGAATCTAAGAAAAAGCTGCCATTGAAAAGTATAACTTAATTCTCCCTGTTCCAGAGAAGACCTGATAAATATGACAGTCTACATTCAAAACACAATGGCAAAGAAAAAGACTCCCCCAGTTCCCATCACTTGGTGAGTGGAAGAGTTAGAAATAGGTCATGATTTTTGGATACTGGGATTTGACAGTATCATTTAAGGTAAGATGCACCATACATCTTCTGAGTGGAGAAATACCATTCCATTGAGGAAAATCTCAGGCTTTGAGATCACGTCTTTTACATCAGTCTCAAAGTCAGTCTATGGCTGGAGAAATTTCAGGAATTTTGAGTTCTAGTCACATGCCTTAACCACAAAACTTTAAGTGTGTGGTCCTATGGCATCTCATCCCCTTGAATCACTGCTTTTTTATCTGCTAAACTGGACAGATGAAGATATTGAAAGCTTTATTAATGTTAACAACATGCTTTCAAAGGAAGACTGTGACCTTCCAGTTGAATTATAGTTGTGAATATCTCTTCTCCAGATTATTGCATTTAATTTGGTTGGTGTGTGTTCAAACATAACTTGGTCAATATTCTGTGTGCAGCTCTTGGAGATCCCATTTGTAATTGTTTCTTTGCTTACTTTGGTACCTCACAGCTACACAGAGATATTTTCCTTTAACAATATGATCTGGTTAATGGTAATTTAGTAAGTAATCATGAACATGGCTGGGCGTGGGTTGAATATTCAAGCAATCCTTTGAGTCAGGGCTTGGAAAAAGAAAGGTTTTGATAATTTTTACTAATCTCGTGGACTTCTGCTTGATTTACAAATGGATGTAAATGCCAGAAGAATATGAAGAATATGAAGAAATGCAAGAATAAAGAATAATCACTGGCGCTTGCTCAATGACCATCTTGAGAAAACATTGATTGAATTATTGATTCCTTATTGACCTGCCAACAATAGCTTTTCCATTTAGTTCTGCACATACAAAAAAAAAGGTGGTTACCTCATGTTGAGAAGACTACAGATCTCAGACATTAAGCCATAGGCTGGGCTTCAGGATGTTTTTCATAGTCTTTGGGTGTTCCTACACTGTTCCAGTAAAGAAACACCCTGTTCTGCCAGCTTCCTGGGTGATGATTTCAATGATAGAGACATTCATAGGATTACTTTCTCAATTTTTTTTATTTTATTCATACTTTGTCCATGTGTCATCCTGTGAATGTAATTTTTTCCCACCTGACATGTGTCCCTCTTTCTAAAACTTCTTTGAACAATAGTTTGTAGATAATGTCTTTGAACTCTAAATCCAACTTATTGGGAAGCTTTAGCAAGGTCTAGAAGACATAAATGCAAATGGGAAAAAAGATAGGATTCCAGGAAGCTTTACATCATTTAGTGGTATTTTGGGACCTAAGAATTCCTGTTAGAAATACAATCTCTTTCTTGGATATTCATGTCAGGATTAGTATTGAACTGCAAATTGATGGGAACTGTTCAGTGCACAGGAGTCTGTAAGGTTATAAAATCAGAATGCTTGATTACAAAGAAATAAAAAATGCTCTTACATGAAAAGGTTTTTGTTTACAGGCAGTGAAAAATGTAAGGTTTCCTTTACCTCTGCACAGATTGTTGAGCATTTATCAGGCTTGCCTCCATGCTTATTTATACTGAGACTTTGCAGCAGCAACTATTTAATTTATAGCAAAAGATAATAGGAATGGCAAAAGAAACTTTGAAAAACAAAATTAACTCTGTGTGTGTTTTTATATATCTCCTCAATTAGCTACAACCCTTATAAAACAGCCACTGCAATTCTGCTTCTTTACTGCAATGAGGATGCTCTGGACTTTCTTCTCATGTCACTTCTGCACAAGATGATTTAAAGTTTATTGACTTATTTGTGTAATTTCATGCTGGGAATAGACTTTATATCAGTGTTTGGGAATGTGTTTGGTAATTGTGAAAATATTCTTCCCCATCGCTTCCTTGCTTGAATATGTAACACCGTTAGAGGCTCTAAAACAGAGGGCTGTGCTCGACAGCAAAAGACAGATTTATGGAAAGGGGACAGCACCAGATACCAGCTGTGAAGGCTCCCTTGTATCTGTCTTCTGCTTCTACTATAAAACTAACTGCCTTTTCCAAGGGTGACAAGTAATTCACAGTCTTTACAATAGACTCATTTCTACTGACTCAAGAGTTTTCTTATAAAAGACATTTCTAAAAGAAATGTCTACCTCACTGGGTAACATGAGTTGTTCCTAATCAGTATTTTGTGATAGAAATAGGTGGATGTTCAGATATTCTTCTATATCCAGAAAGAAATTTCCCAGTTAATGAATCACAGAACGAGTAATTCAACAAGATAATTAGCCAGATAATAATTACATTAATTTAAGTAAAATA
Organism: Emberiza elegans; assembly: GCA_024865655.1. NCBI lineage: Eukaryota > Metazoa > Chordata > Aves > Passeriformes > Fringillidae > Emberiza > Emberiza elegans. Next base: position 15,759,969 of record JALJVW010002597.1, on the reverse strand, counting down.
GAAAGGGCATAGTAGCTTCAGTTAAACTGCAATTCACTTGCAGAAACCAATTCCTGCACTGAGGAAAGAGCCAATATTTGCATTTGAACTCACTGGATAAAGGGTCAGTTTATAATTACGCTATTTAACATATGCAGATCAGACTACAGAAGATTCTGCATTGAAACTCAATGAGAAGAAATGAAAATTCCATGTCTGAATATATAGTCTGACCATATGATTACCAATAAGTTTCTCTGTATGACAAAAATAGATCCTAATCACTTTAAAGCCTTGAATAATCTAAAGCATTACTCCAATAGAAGCGCTAGCCAACAAATCATCACTTGTCTCAAAGAGATGTGGAGCACTCTTAGCCTCTTAACACTACTGAGAAATGTCATTAGCTGAGAGCTTTTCACTTTGAAAGTCAGAGGTAAAGCCCTTACTTTATTCATGTGCACCCTTCAGCTCTTACATGACAGACTGAGCTCGAAGCATCTGAAGTTGATGGGTTCTGACCCTGGTAGGATGGAGACTAAGCTAATACCACTGAGCTAATCTGGAGAGCTACAGCCAAGCTGATGAGAGCCGTGACAAGAGCATTGTGTTACCACTGTGAATAACTGAACAACTAATTTTCTTCCACAGCCGCAACAAAAGAGTGCTTAACGTGAAATTGCCCAGGGATGAATTGGCAACATCCCCAAAAAGCAAATGCTTATGGGTCAGATTCCTGTATGCATAGCTCCACATCAGTGCTAGGCCTGTTCTTTGGAATCTTATCTTCCCAAAGAAACAGCAGCAAAGTCTTTAACACTTCTGTATGGTGTTTTGCATTCAAAGCTTAAAAATTCCCACAGGGTCAGATGTGATCAGGAAAGGCTCATCTGCACCGTGCCTGGTTTGATACCTGCTGGCTTGCTAATTATCAAGGAACTAAATGCCCATTTGGACTCCTTGTTATTTACTTTAAATGCAATACATTCAACATTATCTAGTATCTCCTGTGCCTACTCAAAACCACATTAGTTGCAGCCATTTCACTTTTTTTTTACCATCTGTTAATACTGCAAGACTTTTGTCCTAAGGCCTGTACTTTTGGCATCACAGGCAAGATGACAGTGACACCTGTTATTGTCCTTCCCCAGCACATACCCCCCAGGTGACTACACAAGGCATAGAAAGGGCTCTTTTTAGTTGTCTGTGTGTTTTTTTGGCTCATATCTCTTATGCTATAACTTTCTGTGGCAGTCTCAAGCTGGAACTTTCTTGAAAACCTTCAGGGGAAATTTTCAAGCTGCGTGCAAGAGCAAAACTAGGAACAACTGTACTATTTTGCTCATGTTAAAAAGCCCTCCTGTGCCTTTTTCCTTGAATTGCTCTAGTTCACCTAGCCTTTGGAGAAGAACTTGAAAACTAGAGATGCAAAGGGTTTTGTTGTGTTAGAGAGCATGGAATTCAGCTGAATCAAGTAAGTCTTTCCAATTCGCAATTTGCACATGTTATGTAGAGACCTGCTAGAACCTTGCAGTCAAACCACTTTGTGCTTTGGGTTTCCTGTTGGGGTGTCCTCTTGTCACGTTTTCTCTGCTGCACCTGGCTGAACCTGGACCAGATCCTAGAGACATTTTCTGTGAGTTGCCAAAGACCCCCTTTCCAGGATGAGAGGTCTGGAAGTGCCCCCTTCTGTCACTGAGTTATTTCAGGTAACCATAGAAGTTCCATTCAGGTGACACGGTCATATAAGTTCCTTAACAAACTGTTATTAATGTTCTTAAAAACAGCTTAAAACCAGGAGTTTTTGGGTCTCTGATGCTTCTGTTTGGGTAAAAATCTCTTATGGGTAAAAATCTCCTTTTTTAATCAACATTAGTTAGATTCAACCTGGTTTATTCCCCCACTTTTTTTTTTGTTTTGTTTTGTTTTTGTTATAGATGAAATATGCTTCAATGTAAATCTCTTTTTGCACCTTTTTTTCCCCATGTTATAGACTCTCCATGTACTTTTTTTCTGAATAGCTTCTGTGCATCGTTCCCAGCCCAAATCTATATTTTCTGCACACAGGTATGACAGAGGAGTACTTCATGTAGTCTGTCTGTGTCAGATAGGATTCAGCATTTTCTTAGGACTTGAATGCTGAAAGAAGAAGTACACATATTAAGCAGAAATTTGAAAGTAGGAAAAAAAGAAGGTTCTGTACCACATTATCCAAGGAGAATGAGCCATCTTGACTCTAGGAGATCTCAAAAGAATTTTTGTTTTTAACAATTGTCAGTGAGGAATAATGTATCCCAGATCTGAATAGAGTTGGGAGATGTGGGATTGACATGGGTTTCAGATAGCCATTTCTGGCCAATTAATAGTAATGTCTTTTTTCTGTTCCTAAAAGAATATCTTTGCTCTTCGTGTTAGTGTCTTTATCTGATCCCTTTTATTCACTTATTGTCATTATTTCAGATAATTTCTTCCCTCCTTAGCTTACTGAATGATATACAGATCCTTTTATGTCTCCCAATTTTGTGTGACTACAAACTGTATTAGCACACTCCTGCTTTTACATTGAGATGACTAAGAAAAATATTAAATAAGATCAAACCAAGACAAACAATCAATTAACTCTGCTATATTAAAATACATCTAGAATGAGCACATGGTCTGGTTTTTGTTCTTTGTTTTTTTTTTTCTTAATATGTTCCTTCTAACAGCATTACAGTTTTTATACAAGATCTACATTTTCTTCCATATAAGTGATATTTTCCCATGTGGTGCTGTACTTTGCTGTAATCCAAACAGACTGACAAGCTTCTTTCCCCTTGTGTAGAAAAGCAGTTATTTTATTAAGTGAAAGTGTCAGGATAGTCTTACCAGATCTATTTGGTAAATCTATGTAATACTCTGCCTTCTGCATTTTGATTTTCTGCTTTTTCTTTTCAAAGCTAATCTTTCCTCTGAAATCTGTATGGCTTCCTTTCTGCACCACTGAAGTAAGCATAACAAATCTCTCCTTCTGCATCCTTTAACTATCCCCTGTAACTGTAGGGGTTTCTATATGATGGCTCTCTACTACTGATGCCAGCTTTTTGTATGCATCAAGTCAAATTAGGCAACCTATTGTTTTGTTTGTTATCCTTTTCAGAACCCTCATAATGATGAACCTCCTCCATATGAAAGCTTAAGAATCTGAGTTTTCCTTCCATTTTGGATGCAGAAATCTCATTTTATTTTGTCATTACAGCTAGGCAGTCTTTCTGTGTTATATTGATTTGGGTCTCTCCATATCTTTGCTCCACAGCTGCCAAGCTGTTTCTTACTCTTTCCCTCTGTTCTTCTTTTCTGTGTGGCTGACAAGTCTTTTATTTATATTTTTTAAATCTAATTTGTAATGTGCATGTCAGTCTAAATTTTGTACCCTTTCATACTATTGTCTGTGCAATCTTAGGTCTGTCTTTGCTGATCAGAGTTTTTTTCTTCATTCTTTGTCAGCCCTTCATTTTTTCTTATTTTACTTGATGTTTTGCATACTATGATGTTTTGCTCATCGTTTATTTGTCTGTTTTTATAATGTTCTCATTAATTACTGCTATGAAATCTGAAAAAATAGTACCATCTGATAAAGACATTTGTATTAAAAGATATTACACTGTGTACTGTGGATTTCTCAAAGTATCTTTAAAAGGTGCACTAACAAAGCTGAACTGCTGTATTTTTACATGTCATTGCAGAAGAGAAAAAGATTTTAAATTTTCTCCCCTACTGCTGTTTTAGTTTTGAATACACCTCTCCAGTTCATTTAAAAAGTGAACACTTTATTTTTCAAAATTATATAGAGGGGCATCAAGTCTTGCTCAAAGGAAAGAAGAAAGAAGCAGAAATATTCCAAATTAATTTTTCATCTACTCCCTTGCAGTCAGAAAATCTCACTTAAAAGTCTGTGTTGATTTTCTATTTCCTCTACAGATGAGCACTGTGGCTGTAAGAGGACACATGACTCCTTAATGCTTATTGTGGATAGCTGGCAACATATAAGGCTCTAAATTTTGGTATTTTAAAGGTTTGTACTGCTTTGTCAGCAAGGCTCTGCATTGTAATATGGCTGTGTTTTGTCACCTGACTGGTGAGCCAGAAAATTACAGAATTTTCTGGCTGTTTCAGAGCCAGAATGGCCATTTTAGAGTATTGTTAGTGGACAGGCCAATACTAAACAATTAGTTGAAGATGCTAATTGAAATGCTCTCCACTGGCAAAAATGAATCTTGGGCTTAAAAAATACAAAGTACTTTGAAAATGTGGAATGGTATAAGGTTGTCAGAAATAAAAGCTGAAAAAAGTGCATTTACCTGTCAGGTAATTTACTGTATAAAATCTAAGTCTTTATAAACTTCTAAATCTAAAGGAAAAAGTGTCTGAAGATGCTTAAAATTAGCTGTATTTCAAAACTATTTTTTCAAAATATAGCAACTCATAAATAAAATCAAATTACTATTACATATTAAACTGTGATCATATTTATAATCATGGAGGGTAACACTATTCCAGCTTAACCAAAACTTTTATTCTGTTTTCAGTATGCTGCTTAATTGCTTAATTAAGGCTTCTATTAGTATTTTAGAAAGACAGATAATTTCACTAAATGCTTATATACTTCATTATAAAAATTAAAAATTGCATTTAATTATTTTATTTTAAAATGTTTTTGTTTTTTGATACATACAGCAAAACTATGGCCTCCATTTGGGAAGGATTTCAGGTTTGTCTTCAGATTGACTTCACTGTGTTGTAAATATGTACTTGAAAGTCAGCTCATGCAAAATGTTTTGCTAATAGATGACTAAAAGAAGGTTGATATTGTGAATTAATCATCAAAGGGAGCATCTTATGATGCTGTGCCAGTGTTCACTATTGCAGTACCTGCTTACCTTCTAGACCCAACTGATGGCAGGCCTGAAGGGTCATGTTTAACATTTTCTTTTCAGGAATGAAGCTCTTGAGGTCATGGGCACTGGATGTTTATTCTAAAAATGTGAGTAATATGGTTTTATTGTTGCTGATGTTGATTTATCTTTATTGGCTGGATGGCAAGAGTTTTTCTGTAGGAAGACTGTTACTGCTATGAGTATCATTGTTCAGAGAAGAGGACATAGAACAAGCACCTTCACTACTTAATTGTGCAGCTCTTTCCAAGTCACTGGCTCTTTCTTATTCCTTGGTCACTTCAGGTGCAGAAGTGGATCAAATAAAATTCTTTTAAAATAAGTGAGCATATTAAAGCTAAGCCATCATGGATACATGGGAAAAATAGAAAGGAGTATGTGAGTGCTCCATTATTTAATGTGGATTCATTTCTGGGGCATGACTTTCAGAAGACTATTGAGGCTTCAATGCTCTTTGGATAGGTTCTGAGTACTGTATAAAACCATGTATTTCCTCTTCTCATTCCTCAGGAAAACATAGGGTCATACTAGAATGTCACAACAGCCATTTATTTCTTATTTATCAGTGCATATGTTCTTGTATTGAGTTACTTGTACTTTTATCCCATTTCACAGTTTAATTTCTGAGATTCAGACTAATCATGATGGCTCTTAGTGACTATATACTCCTGCAAAATTCTTTGAGCTTTCCTATCCCATGAGGCAAACAGAAGTTACAGCAATTTGCATTCAGGAATAATATTACCTGTAATTTTCTAAAATGCTGTTTTAACATGGCCAAATTTCTGGGTGACTAACTGTGAAATTACTGCTTTTTTATAAATGCTTAATTTCAGCCCATAATGGAAAACCATTATACAGTGCCCAAAGGCTGATATGGTAAGTGGCTTTCAGAGCTTTTCATTTGATAACAATTTTTGTTGAATTAGTTATAGGATATATAAAGAAATAGTAAAAAGTTTGCTCTAGTCTACCAGAAACTTTGCTTATGCATCAGACAATCCTGAAAGCTGTGCCTTGATTCCAGTTGGCAGAAGATGTCTAGCCTAAACTGCCAACTGAATAAACAAATTTTGCCAAAAAGTTAAATCGCTGATTGCTTATCTGAAAGATTATTTGGCCTGTGTGTCTTACTACTTGCTAAGTGACACAGAAACAAATATCAATGTGGAAAATTGTCTTATTTTTAAACATGGAATGAATATTTTAGGATGGTGGGCTTGCTCAGAGAGAAAATGTACTTCAGGATGGGAGAGAGAGGAACTGTCAGCACTTAAGGGACAAAGGACTCCATTATTTTGCTTCTCTTTCCTGTAGCTGTCTGGTTTTATGCCTACCAAGGTACTAAGCACCCTAGAGCTAGAACTCCCACTTCCTCACATGTTTTGTATGCCTTTATTTTGAAGACTATTAGAAGCCAACATCCTTGCTTTACTCAAGGCTAAGCTGTATTTCTGTGCCAAAGCATCCTTGCAAGGTCTGTGTGAATTGACGGACTGAGCCAACTCTAAAAACACGGGCAGGTTGAATCCTGAATTAGGAACAAAAAGGTAATAAATCGTTCATGTAAAACATGTTCCTGGAAGAAAAACATTCCTCTTCTGACTTAGCTTACCTTAGCATGCTTACCTGAGTTGAGTTCAGAAAAGGGTGGAATTTTCTTGCATGATAACGTGTCTCTATTAAAATATCAATTGCAAAATCCTGCTGACAGTATGTGCTGTTGGTACATACTAATGTCTTCAGGAGCCCAGTATTACACTCATGGCATTTTAAAACCTGCTTCAATAAATTAGGTTGAACAGGGTTAGCAGAAGCAAGTATGGATTACATTTCTAAAAAATATATTAATACAAAATGTTGAATCTTGTTACTATGTGATGAGCCAAATTGTGGTTCCTCCAAAGTCAGAGGGTAATTCTTATCAATTGCTTGGAGGGATTCATCTGACATCATTAATGTTAAGACTTTTCTTTAACTACACCAGTATTACAATTTTTCTTTAATTATAATTAATTTTAGGTTAATTTATCAAAAACCATCATTCAAAATTAAAATTTAGAAGTCGGACTTTATAGGTCAATCAACAGTCTTAGACACTTTAAGTTAGTGTCTAAATAATGACTCATTGACACAGCTAATTCCTCCCCCCCAGCATCAGGGATTCACAGAGTACACGTGTTCTGTCTTCTGATAATGTGCCTTGGCCCATGGTTGGAATCAAACTCACTTCACATCCAAACTGCTTGAATCTGAGCCACCTAGAAAAGAGCAGATATGTGGTGAGAAATTGGATAAGCGAGGTGACAAAGCTTTGATTTCTGGTTGCCACCAGCAAGAATTGAAGCAAGCTTTAGTCTGCACGAATCAAACCTCTCACTGTGCCTCCAGCATTGCTCCAATGGGGCATGAAATATCATCGTACAGGAAGGGCTCTTCCTACCCCATGTGAAACCTGTAGGCTGACAGCATTAGTTATGGACATTTTCTGGAGGGAAGCATTGTCGTATGGTATGCAGATCAAGTCTTCTGTCACACTTTAATCCTCTCATAACACCAAGGACATTTAAATATAGGATTTTTTTTCTCATGCTAGTTTTGAATTTTTTCATACTTAGGTTTTAAAAGTCAGCTGAGAACAGAAGCACTTCCAGGCTTCAGGAGGTGATGAAGACCCTAACAATACCAGGACAATACACTTTTTAGAGGAAAACACTGTTTGTTTTTTTTTTTTTCATTGAGTTCTGGCCCTGAAATGCAGGAATGTTGTCTAAAGACCGCAAATATGTGAAAAACCTCCATACTTCTAAAATGAACCCAAAACTCGATTGCAATAGTTAAACCTAAATAAGCTTTTTTTTTTTTTCCTTTTATCTTGACTCCTGGTCCCATCCAGGTTAAAACAGATATATTTACCAGAAGTGTGTGAATATAGGTTCAGTACTTTTTTGCATCATGTGTTCTACCTCAAAGAATAACTAATTCAGCAAGTCCTACTGTACAGGAGTCAGACTGCAAGATCACTGGAATCTCTTCTGGCCTTGTGATGAATGAATGAATGAATGTCTGGTTTCATGCCAGGAATAAGCTATTAATTTGGACTACCTCTCTGAACATCTTTTGTGTCTTTACCTGACTAAAACAGTGAAAATGTCTCTTTACTCTGAAGACCAGGAAAACACGGTCAGGATTGTAGAGTAGTAATCAATATGGATGTGTATTATTACACTGTCCCCTTGGCAGGATACATCAAATTCATTGAAGATATTTAAAAGTATTCCCAAATATTCCCCTAATAATTTATGAAAATTACTTCCTTGGAAAGTGTTGCTTAAAGCAGGGAAAAAACCTACATCATTGGAAGCTCAATGCTATGAAAACAGCATCAATTTTCTTGATGAATTTATAGTTCAGAAGCAGTTTGGTGTGAGTCTTCAATTCTGACAGTACATGTGACTTTGGCTAGATGCCTGGATATAGGCAGTGAGTAAACACAAAGTGATGGAAATTATCTTGATCTCTTATGTTCCATGTGCTAAGACAAATTATAGAAGCACTTAAATATAGCTGCCAAAGCTATCTGTAATAAAAGTACAAGACAAAAACAAACAAACAAACAAACAAACCCAAAAAAACTCCCAAAACCAAAACAGCAGTCCCTAAATTGAAGAATGATTGATCATTGTGGGCAGCAGTAAATCTGCTGGTATTAAAGTTTCCTGGAAGGGGGTGCCAAGGATTAAAACAAATAACTCTATGTTTTGTTAGGCCTTCTTTCTTTGAAGGGCTTGCCAGCCATATAGAAGGATTAAGAAAGGTCTTAGGATGCACACAAAATTTGTATTTGTATCAATATCAAATACACATGAAAAGACATTGGACAAATATGAAGAGAGATAGGAGAACAAGTGTGAAGTTAGATCCTTGTTACCATTTCTCTTCACCTTATTATCTAAGTAGTCTTGAGTTGGCTGTCAGGTAAAAAAACCTGCTAAAAAGATAATCCAGATATACAGTAGCTGGTGCACAGGGAGACATGAAAACAAATATTAGAAAGTGTGCAAAAAGCCTCCTTAAAAGCTTTTCTATCTCCTGAGGTTTTAAGAAGAGAATCAATTCAAATGCATCTCCACTCTGTAAACATAGGAGAAAATAGTGGAAAATAGTTACATCTAATGCATTTTGGTATTGTACATCATGTTAGTGTCTTTTAAAAGGCTGATGACAAATTTCACAGATTTTTACAACAGTGTCTGTGGTTTTCTGTGAGACTGAATTTAGGATTTTTTAAAATGTTTTTGGTTTTCTTTTGTTTTTGTTTTTAGGGAAAGAAAGGACCAAGGCTGTGTTCACTTATGTTCTACATTTTCTCTTTAAATGCTGTACAATATGTTGGTTTAATTTCTGTATCTGGTCTCATCAGGGAAATTAATTTCTTAATAAACATTCTTGTTTTCTTACCTCAGAGGAGCTGACCTTTTTGGGGTAACAGCAGTTTTATGTTATTGTAATTTTCTAGCTTTGAATGAAATCATTGCTTCCTTGTTTTGGACAGATTGTCAGGGTTTGTTTTATAGTCCATAATATCACTTTTTCCCCGTGTGACTTCAATGAATTTTCCCTCACAAAGCAGCATATACCTCTATAGCTCTTCATATGCTTTTAAAATGAAGACACCATGAAAATCGGTCAGCCTGTACTAGGAGAGGGAGGATATAATGCCACAGAGAGTTCAACTCTTCTTATTACAGTAGAAATCTGCATCTGTAGGAAGTAGGTCCACTCATTTGTTTGACAAGTGAAGGCTGCTTTAGGAATCTTTGGCCAGAATACAGGTGAGAAATACTCAAATAACAATTTTGAGTTTTCTATCCGTCCAGCAAGGGCTGCCAAAACTACGTCAATATGGGTTTCCATAGTCTGTTCTGCAAAAGCCTCAAGCTTAACTTTATGATGTTGAAAATCTTTAAAAATCCTCGAAAAAGTTCTTGGAAACCTTTAATTTATATCTTGGAGTACTTAACATACAAGGCTTGCAACCCTTACAATAATTTACTCTTCTTCTTACCACTTGAACGAATCTATGCAATTTTCTTTAATTCCTGATATAACCTCAGTAGACAAACTCATTGATCTTTCCCTCTAAAGGGATCTTGCTAGCTTAGAGTTCATAAAACTTGAGAAACACAGATTGCTTCAAATTATGTGCTTATTACCATTAACAGTCATTTTGCAGCGCAGTCTCCCAGTTCCATTCAATACATCTGGAGTGAATCATTAGCCTGCATGAGTTTTTATTAACTTTAATAGTAATGTTTTCCTCTCATTTCTTGGTAGGTTTTTAATTCATAGGTGTCTCCTTCTGTCTAGAATTTCTACTTCACACACTACAATTCATATATCTGTAAAGAAATGCTGCATCCACTTCATGTTATTGCAAAGGGGTATATGATTCTTCAGTCTCTATTTTTCTGTTCATTTATCTAATTTTGATGTCTGATGGAACCTTTCTTCTTGTGTATTCATTTTTTCTTGAAAACATCTTGCAGGGGCATTTTTTTGATACCTTTCATTTGAACTTCCAAACATAGCACATAATGTTCACTGACTCTTTAACCCACAACAGTATTCCTGCTTGCAAAGAAATGTGCTGACACAGGGGCAATTCGCCTCATATACACAGAAAGAATGAGATGATGCATTGCTCTTCCCTTATACCTATTTTTGCATGTGTATAATTGCAACTACCTTGAAAAACAGATTGTTTTGTTTTCAAATGAGTATTTTGTTAACCTTCACAAGATACAAAGAATGCTTGAAAAGAAATTGAAGTTGTAACTTATGTCTTCAATTCTGTGATTCATTGTTGATCAAATCTTTTGGTAGTACTAAGGGCAGTTTGTAAATTATGATCTCATTATAAGTAAGGTTGAAATATTTAATGTCAGCCAGTGCATCTCTTTAAAAAGCACTGTACTTAGTAACAGTTGTAATTATGCCAGGAGACATAAGAGAAGAGATTAGTGCAACAAGTGACCTAGCTTTAATAATGTCATAGGAATCTGTAATTGCAAAATTATCCACTGTGTTATGAATGTTCACTAACATAATATTCAGGTCACTCATCATTTGTAGCACTTCATGAAGTAAGCAATTATTTTTTCCAGTGTACAAGTATCAAGTCCATTAATTTTAATAAGTGCCTCACTTGCAATCCTGAGAGCTGTATATTTAAGCATAGTAAAAATGCCTTCAGCTGTGACTGAAAAACATGTATTAGAACAGACAGTGTTTGACTGCCAGCTTTCTAAATCTTGGTACTGGCCACACCTTGAAAGATTTAGAGGTCAAGTTTGAGTTAAGAACTCAGGACTGCACAAAAATGCCTGCAACCTACTCTAAAATAGATGTTGACAATATGTCCCAGATTTCTTTCTTTCCAGATAGATTTTGTGCATCTATGTTCATCCATCCATCCATCCATCCATCCATCCATCCATCCATCCATCCATCCATCCATCCATCCATCCATCCATCCATCCATCCATCCATCCATCCATCCATCCATCCATCCATCCATCCATCCCAATCTATCTCACAGTATTTTAATATTGCATCTTCAAGACTTAGGTCAACCTGAAAATTAAAAAAAACCCAAAACACAACAAATTGAATGAAAATGGAAAACTTGTTTATAATCTGTGTGTGGGATTTTTTCTTTTCCTGTCCTGTTATTATTCAGAAGGATAAGGAACAGGTCTGGTTCTTTTTTCTCTTAACTGCACTGAGCTATTGTCAGAATAGCACAAAATAAAAAGGAGGTTTGGAGGTTTGGAATAAAACCTCCAAATTTGCCCTGTGGATAAATCAGCTGCAACAGTAGCTTTCCTTTGAGTTCCCTGGTGTTTTCTCTCAGTGTCTACATCTGGGGGCACCTGCTGGACTGACTCAAAAAAACAGTGCATGGTGCTTCTCCAGATCAAATAATGGCTAAGGTGTTATTATAACAGATGGAATTTCCCAGGTATTTTATATTCCTTGCCTTTTTGCTGACTGGTGTTTACCTTCACGTGTTGCTTGTTACTGAAATTTTCATTCAAAGTCTTGAGAATAGGGAATTCATTAACACATGTGAATTGGACCAGGCACACTGCAAATCTTTCCTCTGGGTACCCTGTGAAGACAAGCAATAACACCTGTATTGTGAAATCTCAAATGAAAGAGGGCTTAAAAAACCAAAATATGTTGGGTCTGAAAAACTGGAGATGCTTCAAGGTTGTATTGCCCAATTACCATCCTATTAAAAACTGCATTCAGTGTGAGAAGAGAATAATTATGTGCAAATATTTTCCTTCACTGAAAACTCTCCACCAACTATACTATTGTACTAGATAAAGGTCCAATTCCTCTTGCCCAATTTAGACTCTGTAATAGGTGTCTGGTGTAAGAAAGTCATCCTTGTACAGCTGAGAAAAGTTGAGATAGAGGAGAAACTTTAGAGAATAACTCATGTACCATAGACAGGTTGAAATGAATTGCTTCTGAAAACACATCTTTCTTTCAAGTAACTGGAATGGAAACCTCAGTTTCTCCTTATTGAGTCTGTATGGTCATCCTGCTGACACTGGGCTTAGACTGGATGCCCAGCTTTCAGCTAGCTGGTATGTCCGATGAACACCACCTGTTTTATCTTTAGCACAGAAGTGCTGTATCCTTCATTGGGCTTGTGGAGGGAGCATCAGCCAGCAAGCAGACTCAAAATCTTGAATCTTACAAGGGAAGTCTCTATTGCCCTTCCTAAATAGCTCATTACAAAGACTCCAGCCATTAGTTTCAAAAATTTTTAAACAAAGTTATGAAATTTTTAACGATTTATGTAAAAACAGAGTTAGACAGGGACTGAACTTTGCTGAAAACATCATTCCTGATGCTCATGCTGCACATCTGCTGCATTTTTTTGGAGACTGCAGAGGTGGTTTTTCAATCAGCTTACTTCTTGCTTCCTAAATCTCCTGTAAATTCTACCTAGTGGGATTTTCTAGGGGTAGGGAAATAAAACATGTTGTCATACCAAACATAGGGGTAAGCTTTCACTAGTATTGTTAACTGTTGAGAGCAATAAGAGACATACCCTTCACTGAATTGTCAGGAAAAACAGTTTTAGAAGCATTACCTAGAACAGTGACTTGTCCTTTCCCAATTACTATTACCAAAGGAATTGTCTTTGTTAGCATTTCTAGGGTGTAATTTCCATGCTGTTGCTGTTTTTTCTTGCAACCTGGGCCTAATTTGTTTTGTGGGCATAACTTCCAATTTATATTTCACTTTCATTATCTCTTATGTTTCGGTTTATTTTGGAGGCTTTGTCATTAATAAGAAATTCAGGGTAGAGAATATGACCTAATGGAAGCCTTTTGGTACCTGAAGGGCATTGCAAAAGAGTTGGAGAGGAATTTTTTACAAGGGTGTGTAGAGACAGGACAAAGGAAATGGCTCTAAACTGGCAGGGAGTAGGTTTAGATCAGATGCAAGAAAGAAATCTTTACTGTGAGGGTGGTGAGGCACTGGAGCAGGTTCCTGGGGAAGCTATGGATGCTTCACCCCTGGAAGTGTTAAATGCCAGGTTGGGTGGGGTTTTGAGCAATATGGTCTAGTCAAAAGTGTCCCTGCCTATGGAACTGGATGGTCTTTAAGTCCTTTCCAACCCAAACCATTATACAGTTCTATGATTTAGATATTTTAACTAAGTTGTAAATTATTTTTCTACTTCTAATCTATTCCTCTGTAATGATCAGTCACTAAAATACTGCCACAGATCCCTTAATATCCACAGTGGCTAGTTTTCCATATTATAAGTGGAAATACTACATAGCTTGGTTCAAATGATAATAAGTAAGATAACATGCTGTGTTCCAGTGAAATTATTTTATATAATTGTATGCTGCTGTTAAATTATTTAAATGCATAAATGAAATGTATTGTATGCTAAGAAGTGACTTACAAAAAGAATTTGTGTAAATTAAGAAATTTCTGTGTTTTATATATTTTATTAATAGAGTGCAGAAAACTGGTGTTACTACAGTTCTCTGTGTTTGACTTGTACTGATCTAGGGAAAATTAATTCCTGGTATAGTGCCATTAATTTCATGGGAGTTACATCAGAGATATGAACTCATTTAGTTATTCCTAGCACCATCTGGAAATTTATCATGCCACAGCAATGTTTCACTTGCTGAAGACATGTTCATCCTTTTTGTTTAGTATGGAAAGACAGGGATTAAAGATTGAAAATCATTTTAGCTTGCTCTATATCATCTTAAACTCCCTTGTAGGCTTTGTTGTGTTTGGATGACGAGATGCGAATTTAAACAATATTTAAATAAATGTAATAGTGCAATCAAGAAGGGACCAAATAGGTCTCAGGAGGCAAAACATTTTCATGAATATAAACATAACCCTTTTTGCAGGGAGTAGATCTGCAGAAGTGGCATTTCTTTTGGTGTGTGCAGATGTCTCTGCCTGTCCTTTCTGACACAAATTTGTATCTCTGTTTTAGTGCTGGCATGTTGGAACCTCACTCCGAGGACCAGAATAGATCTGTACCACAAAGTTCAGCTCAATTCTGTCATGGCTTACAACACTGGAAAATTCTGCCAGAAATGTCAGAAACTTAATATTATTTTCTGTTTGTTTAGGAAGTCATGTTGTTTTTTCTCATTATTTTTTTTGGCATTGTGTCCAGAAATGTATTTTTAAGTGATAAGAAATCCTTGTCTAGTTTTGAAACTATGCTTTATCCTTGTGGAAACATAAAATGACAGCCTAAGCTATTTCCTTTCTTCCCAGCCTCTTCCAGAACACAGACAGGAATCATGCTTGTAATGACTTCTGATTTTTTGTTTCTTGTTCAGAAATGCAGAGTATACACAGGCCCAGCCACACCAAAAACTCAGGTAGCTCAAGACCAAAGGTCCAGAAACAATAGGAATAGGAATAAAGCTGTGACTACCCAGCATATGGATTTATAACTGTGTAACAGGTAGCTCTGTGTTACAAACAGTGACAACACCCCAGAGCTGGTGACTTAAAAAAAAAAAAAAAAAAAAATCAATGAACTGTCGGAATTCAGGACATCCCTCTGGCTCTCCTGCTCTCCTGGATTCCAACAGTGAACAAGTTTAATTACCACAGCCCAGCTTTAATGTGACACCTTTAAGAACTTCATGCAGGTGCAGAATGCAAGTGTACGTGTTGTCCCACCTGGAAAAGTGACCCTTCTGTGCTTTAAGCACCTTCTTGTCTGTGTTTCCCGTGCAGAGAGCATTGCTGGTCTGGGCAGCATGCCCAGCAGGGCCCTCCTGCCTGAGCCCCTCAGACAGACAGCAGCCCCGAGGGCAGAGCTGCTGTGCTCACTGGGGAGAGATGTGATGGAGCACAGCGCTGACAGCACCATCCTCATCCTCGCTCTCGTGGAGTCACATAAAGCAGGGCTAGAGTCTTTGTTAAATGTAACGGCTTTGCTGAAATACAAATATTGAGGTGAGTTAGTAAGTGTTTACTGTAAGTTCACTGGTAATGTAATTTCATAACCTTGCCTGAAGGTTCCTATCCTTAGGGGTTCATTTTTTTTGCCTATTAGGCCCTTGTTATTAGTGTCTGGTTAGTGTTTACAAAACCAACAGTATTCATCAAAACTGTTCATCTTTGAAATGAAATGGAAATGTTGCTGTGTAGTTCACTGAAAATTACCACCTAGGAAATTTATATACAGAAATTTTTAGTAATTATAGTTTATTTTTATTCAGTCAGGACACAGTTAAGGAAATAAAGGATGGTTTTTTTTCAATGAATTTTTAATTTCAGTAAGTTGATTACGTAGCTATCTGATGCTAGGATGATGAAGTTGGATAGGCCCATAGATGTGTGTATTTATATAAAGAAAGAATTCATGCAGCATAAACCAGATAATTTATCTTTGTTGCAGTCAGCTTGGCAGACATGTTGCCTCTGGAATGCTAATAACCACCAATTTTTATGTAGTGTAAATGGAATACACTGTACTTAGAAATACTCAGAATTTCTTTCCAAGGACAGTAAAAGCATCAAAATGTCTAAGGGGTCACTAATAGCATAAAAAAGCCCAACTCCCCCCCAGACTGATAAGCAAAAAAACCCCCCTAACCAAAATAACATATTTGAAATTGAGTTCTTTATAAAAGATTATGAAAAAAAAAATCAGTGGATCCAGTGAATTAGGAAAAGTGCATTTAGATGTAAGGATGTAAAAATAAATGCAAAGAATAAAGGAGGAGGGAATTGAAAAGCAAATCTGAATTTTAAAACAGATTCTGGTAAGCACATCTTCCCCAACTGTCAGTGCTGTAATCTTTTTTTTTTTTATTTGCACTTAAAGTGATGCTGAAGAGGAAACTCTGTCCATTGCAGGGATCCTTGACATATGATTGACATGATATCATGTTGTATAAACTAATAGCAGCCAGAAAGGTGATTGATAAGTCAGATCTTCTCCTATCACCCCAAATTCCCTGCTGCTATGCTTTAATTTCTTTGCTCCACTTCTGCAGGTTGTGATCCGCAGAATTTTACTTCTGTGTTTGCAGGTGGAGGGCATATGCTGTAGGGATTCCTTATATCAAAGAAGCAAAGCACTGTGGGGAGCCAGTTTCTGAGGTAATATTTAACATGAGCTCTGCTCCCCACAGTACTCATGCTTTGTGGTAAGTATAGAATAAATTATTCCTTTCTTGTTGATGCTGGGGAAGGACCAAATTTGTCCCAGTTGCTTATCAGTTAGTAATCCTCATTGTCCTACCCCTTGCCTTCTCTGAAAGACACAATCTATCTTTTGGGCTTTGACATGTCAAAAGTCAGCAGTCTCTGCTGACTGTTCACATGGCAGCATATGGCTGTATTTAATTTTTACCACTCTTTAACCAGTGACTTCTAATGTAACATTTTTCCATTTTGAATGATACGGCATATTTGACACTAGAGACAAATTTCAATGCCCAAGACTGCAGTAGAAAAGCAAGATTTTTGGTAGATTATCCTGTCACGCACTCTAGCATCAAGTGCATTTTCTGTCTTTATTCCTCTGGTGTCCAACAGTTGAACTGCTGGCAGTCAGAATATGTTTTACCACAGGAGGTAGAGCTGAGTCATGTGAAAGTTTGCGTATAGCAGAATCCTGGCTGCATTTACCCAAAGCACGAAAATCTGCAAATGAAGCCTCTGAAGACATGAGGTACTAAAGGATTTTACATTGCTGACATTCATCAAAGGCTACAGGCATTGTGCCAGCTCTCTTCTCCACAGAGAAATAAAACTCTGACAGCTTTCTGAATTCACTTTCAAGAAGATGCAAGTCTCAACAATAGAGTAGTGAATTTGGGCTTCTATCTTACCATCTTCACCAAAAACTTATCTAATATCCAGACTTCAGACACTACATATAGCCCAAGAAAAAGTGTATTCTTTGTTCAAGTGGATGTTTCTGTGCAGAAATAAATCTGGTTAGGGTGAAGAAAATAGTCTAGGTAGTACACAGTAGATTGCAGTAACAATCATGTCTTCCTCCTCTTATGTGAATATTTCTGGAATTTTTACTTGCTACAAGTGTATCAGCCCAAGATCCTGTCTAGATCACTGCAATCTCCTGGTAGCCTTTCTGATCATGGCTACTTTGAAAGAATTGAGCCTTTAAAAGCCTTCTTTATCTGCTGGGGTGGTAACTGAGAGGAAGAGCAGAGACCATAACTGAGGAATGTATAGGTGCACGAGTCCTGATCTGAGAGCATTAGAAATGAGGCATACAATTCAAGAGCAAAGGTTGTTTGTTCCTGTTGTTTGGAAAAAGAGCATCCAAGGTTCCTAAATGCTCATGTTCAAAAGGAATGACAAAACTCAGGGGGTTCACAAAAACTCACAAATTAATAAATTTTAATAAATTACTTGGCATTTAAAGTGGTGTATTAGTTGCTGACCTATTATATAAACACGGGGCAGAGAAAAAGAAAGATATTAATTAAAGGGAAGACAGAGAAAGAGAGGGGGGAAGAAAAAAGAGAGAAAGACAAGAAAGATAAATAAAAAAAGAAGGAAGGAAGAAAATAAGCTCCCAATTCTGGTTCCAGCGTAGATCCAGCTAATGGGATGTCCAGGGTCTTGGGGGTTCTGCCCAGGCTTGGTTGGGATACCTCTGTACAGACAGGTTTTCCCCCCTTGGAGGATGTGTTTATCTTTCTAGGCAAATTAGTTACTATGCATAGTCTTTTCTTTCAGACCTTTCTAGAAATGGGTCAGAAGGGCTTCAGGGGTCCTGGGCAGTCTTGATCCCCCTCCCTGCAGTCCATGCCCATTTCTCAGCCTCATTCCTGCACTTGCACTGTATTGTGCTCATCTCCAGGAATTAGAACAAGGAAGTTTGTCCAGGACAAGTGCTGCCCTACTTCTGCATGGCCCCCTTTTCCAGCCACATCTCATTCTTTCCTACCATGTCTTACTAGCAGCATTTCTTGTCTGCTGTTATCAACAACCCTTGGTTGGCTCCACAGCTGTCCAGCTATCAGTGTTTGAGACATTAGCTCCTTATCTTCTGGGCTCCCACACTGACATAGGGAAGAAAGACACAACGCCTTGGCTACTTTCTTATACAAGCTTCAAGATTTGTGTGGCTTTACAAATTTGTCAGCTAGTAAGTATACTCCAAAACCTGTGTAGCATTGTCTTGATGAGTTTCCATCACTTTGGACAGGTGAAAAAAAACCCAAACTCAATAAACAAGCAGAGATACGATTTATTGTTGCTGAAGGATTTATTTCATTGATATTGTCAGTGTTAGTGTCTCATCTGTCTCCTTTGCAGCCTGAAAAGTTTCTGTAGTGAATTACAGACACTCAAAATTCCTTTTCGACTGATGTTTCAAGCATTGCAAGCACAGAAGGAGAAAGTGAGATCTGCAGAACAAAATCTGTAGAAACAGACCAAAGAAACTAGCTTGGGCAAACAGAGCTTCAGCACTGGAAAGCCCAAATCAAAGACTTTTCATGTGTGGATGACAATTTAACAGCCATTAAAACAAAGTCACTTTAACAAAGGTCAGTGAAATATTTCATCTGGGGTAAATAAACACTGATGGCTGTGAGTTTATAACAATTACTTATGTTCGTTAACTAAACGTGGCCTCTGCTTCTGAAGCATTACTCAAGTTTTGGAAAGTAAAAAGAATGAGCAGCAAATGTAATGTCTTGTCTTGCAAGATCATTTTCACTATGCACCTTCTCCCATAGAAAGAAAAAGAATAATAAAAATAACAGCCTAGTCTTTTCTCAGGGTTTGAACTATCTTGCTTAATTAGTATAGAATTAGATGGAATTTTCTGAGCACATCTATCCTTATTCCCCAGGGTTATATTTCCACATAAACAAAGGACTCAGAGGAAAACTTTTCCAGCTTTCACTGGAATTTCCATGACAACTGGCCTCTGAGATCAGCTATGGCCATATCCTCAATCTTGTTGAGATAGATACTCTGTTCAGGACTGGATTCACACAGACTTTTTGAGTTTTTTAGCTTAGTTTATTTCCAAAGCAGGCACAGTTGAGAAGTTTGAGGATGAAGCTACTAGTGTTTTGAAAGGATGCTTCACCATGATGCATAAAGAAAGGTATTTCACCATGATGCATAAGAAAAAAAACTGTTTCTGTATTGCAATGCTTGATGCTGGGCTTTTGAAAGAGGAGTAGTGAGATGGGTATTTCCAGCCCAGCTGACCTGTTCTGCAGTAGCACTGCCTTCAAACAGCTCTGCAGGTGCAGGGCTGTCTTTGTTTGTGCTCGCTGATGCCACAGAGTGGTGATGATACTTTATTTGTATTCGTAATAGTCCTCTGGAAATTTAGAAGAAATTGCAAATCGCAGATCCTTTTGAATGTTGTATCACTTTTGCGCTATGGCATACAGACCTTAGGGCTCCCTGTGATTGCCCTGCTCTGTTCATGTGAGACAAGTTTTCCATGGTTAAGTTGCTCATATGACCCAGCAGCAGGGAGCTGTGCAGCTCTGATCCCTCTCTCTTTTCCCAGCCGCAGGGCAGGGGCATCCCGAGCTGTATTGGCAGTGCTCAGCACCTGGCTCAGCTGCTCGTGGTGAGCATTTACTTTAAAAGCACTTATCTGCAGTGATAAAATCACACACCACCGGTGCTCTTAGTGCAGTGCTAAACATCTATTAACACTGACAGTCGAGTAATGAGGTGACTGCAACAATTAATTTTCATGTTTCCATTGAGCTATGCTCTGGAGGATTGTTACACTGATTCTTTGTGAACATCTACGCTTGGGGAGAGGGGGAAGAAAGGAACTTCCATGTTTCAGCACTTCCACCTTTCTGCTAGACATTGCCAAAAAGCCACTGTCTTTGGAATGCTTCCCTGTATTCAAGTGCCAGAAATCTGATATAGTGTTATTTCATGGTTTGCTGAACACAGGGAGAATTGCTACCAGCAGTCTGTTTTTGCAAAATCAGTGTAACACGCAGTTGATTTCATGCTGTTTCAGAATCCAGTGAAATAGCTTCACTCTTTCTCTCTTTCATGATGACAAGTCATTAGTAATGTTACCAGGAGACCAAAATATATTTGGAATAGTCATTGAATATTAAGATGAATATATCTAATGTTTCATTACATGTTGGGTCTTTGTCCCAGTAAAATAATAGCCTTAAATAATACTGCAACATTTTTTTTAAATCCAAACTAATTAAAAATGAGTGATTGTTCTAAAGACAAGAGGCAAAAAACCAGATTTTCCCAAAAGGCAGGCTGCTGTCAGTCCCAGCATTTCTGTTTATAGACTTACACTTGGAATCACTGCTCTGGTTAAGGGTGTAGGAGGCTTCCCCAGTTCAATAACGAGCTTTAGGCTGAAGAATAGTCTGTGCTGGTAACAGTAACTTACAACAGAAACCATTAAACAGACGCAGCCAAAGGGTAGTGGTCTCAATGATTTTGGAAAGCATTGGATCTGAAACTTGTGTTCATGGGCATAGTTCCACTGAAAATAATGGAGTTGTATCAATTTATGATGAGATTTGCATCTACTGCTTTCAGTAGACCAGTGAGAATTTAAAGTGACTTGGGAGTCATCTTTTCTTCTTTCAGCAGCTGACAGAAAGTCAGGAGAGGTCTTGGGAAATGGGATTTACATGGGGAGTGTCAGAGTTTTATCTGCTCAGTACAATTGTGTGCAGAGGAAGCTCCAAAAGGAGCAGAGACAGCACTAGCTGTCACACCCAGGACAAACAGCCACAACCACGCAACATCCAGATAGCAGGGCTGGATTGGGTTAGGGTGGCTCTGCTGGGTCTGAATGCAAATAAAAGGTTAAAGTTCATTTCCAAGCACCCCAGAAACAGTCCTAGTCTAGTATAAAGAAAGTCTTGATAAACAAAAAATCAACTCTAAAATAAAAAATAACCATAAAGCTGCTTCTGCAACTCTGAAATTAAATTAATCCAGTCAATACTTGTATCGAACGCTATACTAGAGAAAAGTATACTGGAAAGTAATTAATTATCTGACTTTCTCTACCAATCATTATTGTAGCAGTGCTGCTTAAAGCCTTTAAAGTAATGGCACTCTGCTGTGCCAGGTGCTAGAGCAATGTGTAAGAGACAGAGTGTGCCTCTAAGAGCTTTGCCACAGCTGTGCGTGAAGTCCAAAAGCCGATGGATGACAGCTGAGACAGATGTCTAGGGAACTGATCCTCCATTTCACCTCCAGGGCCAGAGGTTCGGATCAGCCTCATTGTGCTTCTGCCCCTGAAGCATACTACTCTCTTCTGCAGACCTTCTTCCCGAGTGTGCCGATTCCCAGGCGGGCTTGTATGCAAATTTCTAATCTGGTAAATAAGTGAAGAGAGGGAAGGGAAAGTCAGCTTGTCTACAATTTGCCTCAGTTTCTAGTGGCTCCAGTGCCTTCTTCAGCCAACAGTAACTTTCAAATTGCAAAGACTGACTAAGCAGCTTGTGGAGACAGCTATGCAGGAGCTAAGGAGAAACCTTTCCAGTCAGTGTGGTCTCAATCATGTTTTCCAACTGCATCCTTTGAAAGCAATATGCCAAGAATTTAAATCACTTGCCGAAGGCCACTACTCCACCAAGAGAGGTGCAGCAATAGGTTTGAACTCATAGCACCGAAATCAAAAAGGCAGTTCAGCAGATTTTTGGGAGTGACAAGTAAAAATCTCCATGGATTTATTTAAAATCATAAAAAAATAAGTCTAGAAGTAGATGGCAAGACAAACTGATGCAATGGAAAATATTGGCTCTCTGGCATATAGGACAAATCAACACGTTTCAGAGGCTCATTGGCTACCACACCTGGCAGGTAAATTGCTTTTTCTTTTTAAATATTTGTTTTGCAAAACCTGAGAAATGGGACCTACCAGTCACAGAGAGCATTCATGACATGATTTACTGCAAGTAAATCTTAAGGGCAAAATTCATACCTGGTCCCTGGTGTGGTAATCTTGCAATCAATTTTGGTGAGGTCACTCCACGTTTTTCAGTCTGCTCTCTGTCTGCTAAACAGCTTCCTATGGAGAATGTCTTTCAATGCTACATTTGTTCATGTCATGACTCTGCAGAATCTGAATTTCAAACGGTCATTGAATTTCACACCCAGATTGGAGCACTGTAGCCTGACACAAGTTTTAGCTTCATTGCTGCCAAATCCTCCAAACTGTCAAGAAGCCAAGAAGGAACAAGCCAAGAAGTAACATAGCAAGCAAAAGTAAAATTCAGCCTGATCAATGCCTTAATTTGGTCTGGTATAGATCCACCAAAAAACTTTGCTGACTCTAATTAAGGGAGATGTAGACAGACATTGTCAAAGACATTAAAAGCAGAACAAAATACATATTTGCCACGTGTTTATTACTACAGTTTGGTTTTTTTAAATAGCTTCATAGAACAGTACTTGCAGACTGCATTTTGGTTACAGCACCAATTTTTCTTATACAGTTATCTCCCTAATTCCCTCTTCAGGACCTCAAGAGATTTTTCAGAGCTTGTTTATCTATATGTAATTTTCTTTTTAAAAGAGAAAATGTTTTTTGGATTTTTTTTCCCCTGTAAATTTTTTGGTGAAGCCTATCTTGAAGTTCCTCTCAAATTTCAGTTTTGCAGCATTTCTTTTTTCTCTAATTCCTAAATTAAACATCATATCTGACCTCAGCCTCCTACTTCACCTCTTTCAATCCTTTTGTTAACAAAGGCCTCTGTAAAAGCCATCTGCAAATGAGGAGATGCACAAAAATAATGTCAGCCCTCAATTCTTCAAGAGGGCAATTTATATTTTCTTGTAAGAGCAGAAAAATGAGGGTTTTTTGGTTAATAATTCAAAGTGAGCTGTCCTGTAAATGGCCGGGAAGAAAATCTCCCTGTTCATTTTATCATTAAGGATTTAATTCAGTGACTGGAAGCTAGTGGAGAGCCTGGGTCAAAAACTGGTCTGGTGCATCTGGGGAAAAGTCCAGAGGACAGATAAAAAGCCACATATAGTGTGCCTGCTCTCATCTTATTATCTATTTATCTCTGGTTAATGCACTAAGAGGAGCGTGTCCCTCCAATATCTAGGGAAAAAGGAGAAAAAATAATCCCTGGATATGCTTCCATGGTCTGTGAGGGGGCCTACATAGACTTGAGCCTAGACCATAAACTATTATCAGGTTGAAACTAGATGTAGGATGCCACTGAGCAAAAGGTAGGTGATCAGACAATGTCCAGGGAGTTGTCTAACAGGCAGCCAATTACAAGCAGCACCATCTGGCCACCCCTGCAGTCCGTCTGTACCTTATGTTTTAAGGCTGTTCCTTAAACTTTGTCCCTTGTGGTTTTCAGAGTGGCTGCAAGTAGCTGATGGAATTAGTGGATTGTCTGTTGGAATCATCACTGACTCCTTAGCAAAAATGACTGTCTATTCATTTTGTATGGACTAATTAGCTTGCAAGAAGATCTATTCATTGCGGCAACTATCTCTTTGAAACTGGCATTTACTAAACACTTGGAATATTTGGGTGGAAAACTAATCTTTGGTTTTAAGGGTTGAGGTAAAAAAGTCTGACACTTTGCCTTACTATTCTGCTTTGTGCAAACCATCTGACAGCAAAGCCTGCAAGGCTAGGAAGATAAATCTAAACTTTGTTCTACTCCCACTGCACCCCATCCTGCCCCTTCCCCAACTACTTAAGCAATGATGCTTCTTCTCTCTCTTTTGGTACTGTCATCCAGCACCAAGGAATACTTTGGCTTTGCCAAATAATTCTTTGCATTTGATTTGGCTGTTTTCTGCCACTCCTTTGTCCTAATGTACTAGAGTGTGCTTGGGGACAAACCTGTGAGCAATTAGGCAGAACTCAGATGTCTCCAAGTGCAGAGCTGGAGAACTCAGTCATGATCAGAAAAACACTGGTGATAGTAAAGCAGTTGGTAGCATAAGCTACCAAATTCAGCTTCAGTCTTCTGATAGCTTTGATTTTAATATTCACTTTAAAAAAAATCTATTCAAGAGGATGAATGAATAAGTTGATAAACTGGCCAAAAAAAAAAAAAAAGAATCAGCTAAGACTTTAACAGCATCATCCAACCTGAAGGGAGCTAATTCTGGCTTTCAGTATTTAGACAGATTGTTTTCACACCCATGGCAATTGTTACATGACTGCAAAAAATTCCCCATTGAAAAGGAAACAACCCTTTCTATACCTTCTGCTGATTTATGCCTTTGAACCACAGCCTGGCTCTCAGTACAGTGAATAAAGAGAAGGAAGAAAAGGGGTAAGAAAGTGCAGGTGGCAAGCTCTGCCAAGCACAAAGCTTGTGACACCAGAGGGCAATGTTCTCTTGTTATATTGGTTGTGGTAGAAAACCACGAACCTGAAAAATCTGCATCACTAGCAAAAGCTCTTTTTAAAAAAGAACACAGTTTTGAAAAACTGTGGAAGTTTATATTTCATTGTGTGTTAAGACAGACTATCAGTTCTGAAGCTTTGCAAGACATACAGGTACTGTATCAATTTTTATATTGGGTCACATGTGCAATGTCAGCAGACATGCAGTGTCAGGGGAAGCTGAAAATCTCAATCACATCTGTGCTCAGGGTGAATATGGTATAACAAATTTATGTTCACTTTCTTCTTTGAGTTCACAGTAAAAAGATCACAAGTCCTTCAGCTGAAATGGAAAGAAATTGCTTCTGTAGCCACTTGGTAAAAATTAAGGTTCTAATAAATTAATAAGCATAAGTGACATTGAATGAAAAGTTAAAAAGTCAGTAATGCTATGCTTTTCTTTAATAAGAGTATTAAAACAAGCATGCCCCCTTTTCCCTTGTGCCATTTCTACAGTGGTCTATTAGCTTTTCCCTTCTCTCCAAATAAAATAAGACAGCACTGTTGGCTGCCTGATCAGGGCTGTGCTGGAGCTTGTGGGAGCCCTGGGAAGGTGCAAGTGCCTGGGCAGAGCTGATGCCCCAGGCACTGGGCAGCCCTTCTGGGCAGGCCCGCTCTGGTACAGCTCCACTGTCTGGGCTGTTAATGTCTATTTGACCTTCTTTATGCAGGGCGTGAGGGGCAATTTGTCTGTAACTGGGTAATTAGATCTGTTCAGTGAAAAAACATCTTGTGCAGAAATTAAAGGTAAATCAGAAAGAAATTATGAAGGGCCTCAGGCAGGTGTGGGGGCGGTATCTCTCAAACATGATTTAATCATGACAGTGCCGAGTGCTAATTTGCTGGTTTCTGTTTGTTACCCGCTGAACCAGAAGCAGACACCTAAAAATGGGGTTCACAAAGTTTTAAAGGGTTAGATTTTTCGGAAGGGGCCAGAACAGGAGTGCGGAAATTCACAGAATCACAGAATAAGCTGAGTTGGAAGGGATCCACAAGATTCACCAAGTCTAACTCCTGGCCCTGCACACACATCGTGTGCCCAAGAGTGCTCTCCAAACACTTCTTGAGCTCTGTCAGGCTGATGCTGTGACCACTTCCCTGGGGAGCTGTTCCAGTGTCCAACCACCCTCTGGTGAAGAACCTTTTCCTAATATCCAACCTAAACCTCCCCTGACACAACTTCAGGCCATTCCCTCAGCTCCAGTCACTGGGCATCACAGAGAAGAGATCAGTGCCTGCCCCTTCTCTTCCTCTCATGAGGAAGGTGCAACTGCAGTGAGGTCTGCCCTCAGTCTCCTCCTCTCCAGGCTGAACAGAACAAGTGACCTCAGCTGTTCTCATAAAGCTTCTCCTCAAGGCCCTTCACCATCTTAGGTGACACTTTGGACACTCTCTAATAGCTTTTATATCTTTCTTATATTGTGGTGCCCAAAACTGCACAGAGGACTTGAGGTGAGGCCGCACCAGTGCAGAGCAAAGTGGGACATGCTGGCTGTGACCAACGAATGCACTGTCTTCCAGGCGCTTTTCAGTATCTCCCAGAGTAATCTCTGTATGGATCTGGCTGCGTCCTGAAAGACCTTAAACTTTCTTCCCCATCTGGGGATGGCCCAACTGCTTTGGCCAAAAGTAGGATGGACATTGAGCAGGCGAAGAAAAGGCAAGGCAAAGCCCAGAGGAGGGGAGCAAAGGTGCTTGAAGGTGTTCAATGGGAATATGCCCAGGGAATATACCTCCGTGGATATGGCTGCTCAGCTCCAGAAGGCAGAGCTAAGGGGCAAACCAGAGGAATTGTATCCTGGAGTGCAGAAGGTGATGAGGTGTGACGGTTTGGTGTTTCTCCTGGTGAAAGAACCACAGGGCATCCAGAAAAAGCAGCTGGTAATGAACTCAAAATCAACAAGGTTTTCATAGATATTGTGAATGCTAGAAGCTTACATTGATTTGTGGAAAGCAATGCAGTACAGTGAGAACTATTTAACAGATAGATAATGCCTTTTCTTCAATGATCCATTAACCACAAAACTGTGGAGCTGGGATAGTGGGAAAGCAGAACAGTGGCTTTTCTTGTTTCTGTCCTCTTCCCTAGGTACCTGTTATGGCACCCTGATGGAGACAGTCCTGCAGGAGAGGGACTGCTGATTTGAGTTGGTACAGGTAAAGCTTATGAATTTAATTCTACTTGTTCTTGCTTTTCCACTTTGTACTGGATAATGTCGTTCCCTGATTTTATAGAGGAAACACAGGGACAATATGTATAACTTTGGTTAGAGGTTAGAGGTTAAGTTACTTGGTTCTTCTGCCTCTTCCTGCCATCCACAGCTGCATCAAGCACATATTGTCACTTTGTCTTAATTATCACATTATCTTCTGGGGGACTTAAAATATCTCCTTATGGCTTTTGAACTTTACTGACCTCAGTTGTGTGCAGGGAATATGTAGGAAACTTTGAAAGAAACACTAATTAAAACTCTGCAGATAAATGGAAAGGGGGATAAAATGTAGTAAGGCTTGGTCATAGGCACATTGTGTCAGGCTATCCTGATGCCGGTCTAATCAAAGATTGATAAGAATCTTCATTCATGTTTCTAAAAAAAAGAGAAAACTGTGATTCTGTAGACAAAAGCAGTAGATCAAATCTATCTGACCTTGAGCAAAGCAACTGATGCAGTTTCACATGGGAAATTATCAGCTAAAATGGTGAAGATGGAGATTATTACAGGAACTGAGATGTGGTAAGGAGCTCTCTAAATGAGAGATGACAATGAGTCATGCTGTGAGGCAAATGATCAAGCTGAAAGAGGTTACTAGACAATTTTCTCAAGGACTCTCTGGACAAAGTTTGTTTACTATTTCTAATAAAGAACTTGGCATAAAAGACAGGAGCATGAAAATTAAATTGACTGATTCACATAGGAATCATCATGGCGTGTGGCAGTATCAGAATCTTGTGTACTGACATGGTGTGATCTTGAGGGCAGCAAGGGTAGAAATGGGTACAGCAGGATGCAGGCTAAAGACACGTGTCTTGGGGTTAAAGCAAGAGTCTGTGCTAGGATCTCAGTGGTGGGAAAGAACATTTGGGAAAACATCTTTAAGCAGTCAAAAGAATTTGGCTTAGTTAGAAATGTAAGATGATGTCTCAAATGGAGCTGGAGAGGGTGGTTCTCTCCCATATGCCTGTCCCAGAGGACACTGCTGGAAACTGAAGAGCTAGTTAATTCAGATGAGATACTTATGATAAAACTATTATCATAAAACTGTTTGGGATGAATCAGCCATTATTCAGTTGCAGCTGACAAAAGGAAATATTTCTTAAGGTGGAGACTATGGATACATATTCTAGAAGGAAAAGTAAGGAGAAGAAAAAAAAATCTCATTTTGAGATTCATCATACAATAATGTCAGCATCAATGACTGAAACTGGACTCAGTTGCTCAAAGCACTCATCCACTCCTTCCATCTTTGCAGTCATTTAGTTATAGGCAGTCTTGCTTTTATTCAAAGCACACTGAATTTTTTCAGTCAGATTGAGCAGGTTGAATGGAGACAGTTGCTATTCCAAATGCCTGTTGACACATTAACTAAGATACACACCCAGACAGGAATTCAATCCGGTCTCATACCACCCTTGGAATAATAAGTAAATGGAGAAAGACAGAATTTTCATTCTTTTCATTTCTCCTTCCAAATACTTCTTCCTGCCTCTTGGTGATGTGTTTTTCCTTTCAAGCCACACTGAGATAAAAGGTGCACCAAGTGTCACAGAGTGTAAGGGCAGGACAGATTGCTTCTGCTAGCCCATGTGACCCTTGGCATTTTTCAAGGCTGTGTGGTACATCTCTTATACTACCTTATCTTATAATGTCTCATGTGTAAAGAAACTTTCCTGTCTGACTGTTCAGAGGGCACTCTGGTAGCCACACTCCCACCACCAGGGACTGAACTGCTGGGACTGAAGCCCCATCCCAGTGGGTGGCTCTGGTGAGCCCATGGATGCCCTGCTTGTCTCCCTACATACACCCACCACAGTCACACAGTCAGATCAGATTTTGTTGCTGGCTGGGTTTCTCTTGCATCCTTAAAGCAATTTATTCATGATGCAGTAACACAGGAACAGCTCAAGCTGAGTGCCTCCAGGAAGGGATACCAAATAAAGTAACCCCTGGGTTTTATGCCTTCATAGTCTGTGCACATTAAAGTCTGGGCTCTTCCTGCTGAGTCCTCAGCTTCTGCTGTGTCTCTCTCAGTTCGGTCACCTGACTTCCACACAGGTCCCTGTGCCCTTTTTTTGTGCAAAGGGTTCAGTTCATGGCCCCTTGCCTGGGGCTCCTGCCACCCAGAGCTCAATCTGCAGCTTGCACACTGTGCTGCCTGCACTGAATGTGTTCCTCACTCTCTCATCTAGCACCAATGACCTGTAGGGCTTTTCATGTCCCTCAGAAGAAGAATTTGATTATTTCTATACAGCACCGAATATCAAAATCATTGTAGCTGCTTTTCATGTTTAAGAACTGTCCTTGAGTTATGTCCCTAAAATATTTCATTCAAAATTATTCAGTGCTGCTGGCATATTTGAGACTAAGAACTTTTTATATCATACTTATTATTCTTGCTAATCTGTAGTTTGTTAATCAAAAATTATATACAGTCACACACACACACACACACACACATATGTGATATCTAATAGGTATTTTGTTGTTGCTGTTGTTTCCTTGCTAGATGGTTCATAGACCATCCAAGCACTTTGAAAGAAACTACTGACCATTTCCCAAACACACACTTCTGTGGCTGGGTAGGGTTTTGCGACAAATTTAATTTTCTCAACTGCTTTTGACCACAGAAGGGTTCTGCAGACCACTGAAAATGGCTGGTGCTGTGCTGCAGGTAAAACTGGAAAGGGCCCTGTGTTTCAGTCTGAACGTTCAATTGCAGACACCTCCCTCCTCAGCTTTACAGTTTTGTAACACTGCTGATAACAGATTTAGTCAAAACTTTTAATCATCTGCTTTGGTCACTCTTAATCTTGTCAGCTCATGAGCCACTTCTAGAAATTGTTCCCTTGTGCAGAGAGTGGTCACAATTGTTGCTGGCCTGGGTAATTGCTGCTATGTTGTATCTGACAACCATGATATGTGACCCTCATTACACCAACTTCCACTGCAGATAGTCACAACACACGGTGAGAGAAAGAAAGGGTACCTGACTTTCCCACATCTGTAGAAAGTGTGTGTGTGTGTTTTTTATGCAGACTAACATGCACATCTACAGATACAAGTTAATCTAATTCGTCATTGTTCTCAAACTGTGGGCGTGATTAGCACATTCAAAATCAGAGTCTTGTTTGTTTAGTTTTACATGTGTACAGCAAAACTAGGGACAATAGAAGAAAATTACATCAAGTGCTGCTTTGCTGCATCTCTCAGGACCTCAGGAAAAAAACCCTGCAAGGATATAGACACAGCTTCTTGTTGTGCAGGCATGCAGAACAATACTGCATACCATCTGTTGAAATATAGTAACAAGACTACATGGCACACTTCCATGTGATTTTTGTTTATTCCAAACACTGTAGAAAAAGCAGAATCCTTTGAGGAATGGGAAGAATAAAGAAGCAGTGGATTTTCTGTGTGAGAAAAGCAAGATTTTCTGAATGAGCAAATGTGAGAAGGAAAGCAAATGGGAAAATGAACTGAGAAAAGTGGTGGAAATTCCTGAGTGTGGATGATTCTTCCCTTCTTTATGTAAAATTTTTAGTTAACTAGCATATTTAAAGCCTCCATGGGATATTGTCATAGTAAAGATAACCACTGAATTTAAAGATGGAGAGCTGAATGAAATTTCCCCCCAGTAAATATTCTCTTTCACTGTCTGTTTGCAAACCTTAGTCCCATGTGGAGTCCAAGCAAGGTGACTTCAGAGACAACCCGAAATCCTTCTTAGCAGTCACATTTGGGAACGCTGTTTGTGTACCTGCTGTCTGTCTGTTCCCATAGTGGTTTATTACTTGCTGCTTGGTTTAGGTGCTCCTTAGTTTCACAGGTAACTGCATCTCCATGTGTAAAGTTTTCCAAGGAATCTGCTCCAGACTGTGCCCAGAATGGCAAACGAAGGGTTGAACAGCTAGGCCCCAAAAGTTAAGTGAGATGCTAGGGGCACACAGGGCGCAGTTAGGAAAGGTTTTCCCTACATGTAGGTGGTGGCATCACCAATGTATCTGAGAGCAGCCAACTGGCTGTGCACGGTCACAGGACAAGGAAATGCTTCCACTGCCCTTGGCCAGGAAAAGTGTCAGTGATACCATGGGAATGCCATGTCAACTGCATGTCTATTTTGCCACAAAAAACAGTTGCTTGACAATTGAGGGGGTGAGGAGAGGTGGCTTTTTTCTCACACATTTATTAACCTGCAGTACTACAGTTCTGCTGCCTTTATTGCTGCCCTGGAGTTTTGGGTGGTGGGATGTGTCTGATTGTGCTGCTTTTGCCTCTGCCCCAGCTGCTTAGAGCCCACAGTAGTTACTCCTGGTTGTACAGCTTCAGGCCAGGGTTTGATTGCAGGTGTCTCTCAGATGGTTGTAGGATGAGGTAGCACGAAAGGAGGAATTAATTTGAGCATCTCCTCTGGCCAATGTAGAATTATTCCCACCACAAAGATATTGAAATGGAAGGAGTAACATTCCAGGAGCCAATTTTTCTCCCTTATTCCTTCTGTTTTCTCTCCTAATGTTCACTTTGTTGCTACATCCTTTAGTTGTTCTTACTGCCTCCTCCCTTACCATAATCCCTGGTGCAATATCAGCAGAGGATGCTGCTGATTCCGGAATCAGTCTCCCAGATGCATAAAATCCTGTAGCCATGTGTATATTGGCTCTCTGTACTATCCACTATCCAACCAGGAGTGGATCAAGAAAGTAGCTAGGTGTTTAAGGATGTTTAAATTTACCAGAGCATATTTTCACTGTGAACAGAAGGAAAACTGTTATTTTATATGTCCCCAGAAAATATGGTTTTATTTGTGAAGATTGCATTAATCATGTTGTTCCTCCAACTCTTACCTGTGGGGATATACCTCTCAACAAACAACGACTGAAGCTTTCTTTGTTCTCTCATGATCTTAAGAGGCTGCAAAATGCCAAGCTTTCAGATGGCACCCCTGTAAAGTCTCTCTCCTATTTGCCTTTATTTCAGTGTCTACAAGCAAAGGTTTGTATTTATGAGAAGTTATGGTTTATTCTAGGTTTCTTCTCATTATTTTAAGATCTTGTTACTTGGACACAAAGCACTAGAGAGAGAACCTACAGAAACAATGTGCAGTGTGAAAAGAGAGATCTTTTTTCTTGAGAGTGTTCAAATCTTGGAATATGTGGATAGCAGGTTTTTGTTCCCTGCTAGAGGGGGTACTGACTCCTTGACACGATTCATGGAGGAATTAAGCAGAGTCATGAAGCTGAGATTGCCTGGTAATGGAGAAGTCATTATCACAACATAGGAGCTGCTGGCAGTGGGTCTCACTACAACTGCCATCAGATCTAGGAATGTGCTCTGCAGGCCCTCCTTTTCGGTGAGGTTCCTGTTTGTTTTCTCTGCTGGTTTCTTGCTTCGTTTTTTTCTCCTTTTTCCTTGCCTTAAGACCTCTTTGGAATAAGCAGTGTCATGCCAGAAACCTTTCTTACCACAATCATACTTATAATAAAAATAGATGGCACTGAAGATCACAAATGATGGAGCAGAACAGACAGTGGGATCATTAACTTTGGGTTGAGACCTGGGCAGGATGCTGCGCCTGTGGGCTGAGGCATTGAGGTGTGCAGCAAAACTGTTAGCCATGATATCCAACATTTCATCTTGAATCCTTTAGTCTATAAATGTTTAATCCAGTATATTTATCAACTCACAAAAGATCAAATACTCCTTGGTAATTATTTTGGCAAAGAGCAGGAATCCATCAATAACTTCAGTGTGTGAATATATTTACTTTGCTATCGCTGTTTTTCAGACTAAACTCACTTTGACAAGATTGATGCAGCCCTTGATCTTAAATATGAAATCTCAAATATAAAGATATTCATCTGAAAATAAGAATAAGTAAACAACAAAAAATAAAATACAATGTAAAATTATTTTCTTATTTCTATAACTTTATTTTTGTGACCTTAAAATATTGAAAAGCTGATTATTTTGCTAATGGTACTGTGAGAGTTTCTTATTAGTGCAAACAGGAATTATAGCCCTAGACATTTCATGCCTTTGGAAATATTCTCTTTCTCTACTTTGGAGCTCAGTAATAATGAGTAATTTTCTATATATGCCATAGCACAGTAATTGTGCTGTTCTGAGTCTGTTATGTTCAGATTAGATTAAACAGAGAAAATTGGTTCTTATCATAATGCTTCATTAAAATTTTAGAAGTAGGACAATACCAAATGAGAATTTGACTTTATTATCTGCAGAAATATGAAGACAGTTACATTTATGCTATTTATCAAATCCAATTAGACTGTGCTTATGAAAACAGAAGAAGGGTTAGTCTTCAGTGTGACTTTTCACAAATGTATGTGATATTTTGTCATACAAACTGCCAGCTGACAGTCTGTGTATCTCTGAGGTCAGGTTAAGCATCAGCTGGGAGCTCATGTGATGCATACCTACTACTGGCAGTAACAAATCTCACTCCTGAAGAATTAAAGTATTGCTTTTTGTCTTTTTTTTGAAGCTGCTCCAGCTGACTTTAAAGTTAGTGGAAGATTATCCATTCATTTCACAGCCAGGAATGCCAGACTCTCAAAGCGTACTTTGATTTGTTCGTAGGTCTGCCTCATAAGTATGAATTTCCACACTTACCCAAACCAGCCTGGAAAACTCTTGGAAGGAGAGTGCTGTGTTGTAACGATAGCTCTCACTTCTGAAAGCGAGAGGGAAGAAGCCCAAGGGAACACTCTTGGACAGCAGCTCTGCAGTCTTTGCACAGCAGCAAATCTGTTAAGCAATTAAACACACATCCTTTCATCTGTGATGTGCTTTCATGTGATCTTAAATTTCATAAACTGCCAAATTAAGAATTCAATAGTAAGTGGTAAATTGCAGTCCTTATTTTAACAACCAACAATTAGTCTAGCAAGTGATGGGGTTTGATCTGCCGAAGCAATTTTGGACATTAACAAAAAAATAGTGAGAAAAAATATTGGTCATAATGAGCCTCAGCTCAGAGATTTGTTTATTGTACTGTTTGTAAAAAATCTTTAGGTGATGGTAATGCTACAGTTTGGTAGTCCTAGACTGATCTACAGGAAACTAGGTCTCTCCCATGCTCATTATGCTCAGTAGAATGAACAAGAAAAACTAGGAATGTTTTTCCGTGGCTGTGTGGGCTTTGGCTCAGCCTGCCATGCAGCAAGAAGCTCATTTGATGTTCCAATCTGAAGCCAGGTTTTCTGTTGCGACATTTTTCTTATGTCCCAGCTTACAGGTTTTAGCATGTGTAGAGCAAAAGGACTCCTTTCATTAGCTCCTCATCCCCACAAATCCCAGTGGCCCAATTGGTCTCAGTCTTTCAGTGATCAACCAGTACTTCCCTCAATACACACCCCACCAAAAAACCCAAAAAACCCACAAAAACATAAAAACATAACAAAAAACCCCAAAACCAAACCAAACAAACAAACAACCCCAACAAATCCACAACAAAAAAACCTCAGTTCTGGAAGAGCAGACAGCTGCTCCCTATGTGGCGTGTTATGATTATAGCTCCTTTAGATCTGTATGTTTCACAAAAACAACATTTTGCAGTGCACAATAACAGTTTATGATAAGTTCTGCTAGTACTGAACAGGAGAAACACATCCTGCTGTCCTGATATAAAATGACCCCATCAATTATAAACTTAATCTGTTAGAAGTTACTTACCTGCAGGGCAAAATACCTAAGATGTAAACATTTTCTTCCAAGATGCCTTCTAATAAAATGATATGTCAGAAATGTACTTAAATCCTTTTAAACATTATAAGGAAATGAGTTGGTTATAAATTTTTGCTGGCACACTCCCTTTTTGTGAATGTTAACACTGGGATATACAGTTCTCTGCATGAGAAAAAATAGCTGTCCTTGTCTACTGCTCATTTCCCCCTTTCTTGAAGAATGATCTAACATTTGTAGAACAGACATACTTGTGCATCCTTGAAGGAAGGTGGGCAGGAAAGAAAGAACCACCAAACTATGTGCATATGTCATCACCAGAAAAAATATCTTTTTAATAAAGAGACTCTGTATTGCCATTTAAAACTATAACCTTCAGCTTAGACTTACATCTTCATGACATCAAGGGATGCATTAAATATGTTACCACTAAAATATAGAGCACTAGTGAGGTTATCAAATGTACTGAAACTCAGTCTGGAGTCATGGAACTTTAATACAAGAAGGATATTTTTATCCTTTGTGGGGAATAGAGATTGGAAAATTTTTCATATTTTTTAAAAAATTAGGCCTATAGGAGAAACATCCCTTAATTATAGTGATATAACATCTAATGGCTCTACTAAATCCCCTCTGGTTTCAAAAGTATAAATCACTTAGGTTGAGTTAACAGGACAAACTAATTACACTGCTCTCTCAGTTTTCAGCACAACCTGTTGATAAACCCTCACTGAATTGAATCTTGTTTTAGTTACACAGTTATAGTTTACACAAGCAATATTTTTTCCCAATCCTCCAATATTCACAAACATTTTTAATATGCTATTCAGCCCTCTGAAAGCCATCAGTGACATTTTGAAGGTGCTATATAAATAATTGGCTCATCTCCTTGCTTTCACCACATTTTCTACTTTTTTATTTGCATCTCTGAAGCTGATTTTTGGCTTCCTCATTCTCATCACCTCATGTCAGATGCACCTTGGCCCTGATGTGAGCTGCAGGTCACCTCTTCATCCTGCCTGCACCACCCAGGGCAAGGCAGCCCACTGTGTATCAAGCACCAGGAAGGCTCAAGATGTGCAAGGAGGCAGGAAGGCCCATGCAGCCCAAGTGGATGGATGCTCCCACTCCTGCTCCTTGCTGGAGAAGAAGTGAGAGCAGAGCTGCCTGCCTTGGCTGTACTGGTGGCATCCAGATGGCAGATTTTTCCAGCTTGACTTCTCATTCCTGTTATAAGCAATTATCAGAGACTGCTCTATTTGTCAACACAGATTGGAGGGTTAGGAGTTAAATTGTTGTGATTCTCTGCATTAAAAAAAAAAAGTCTAATTTATTTTTCCATCAATGAATCTCATAGGTAGTGAATGGCACCCATCTTCTTACATATCTGACCATTGTATACATTTAGTTGAAGTCTTCTGGAAACACAATACACTTTTAATTTTTTTTGTTTTGTTTCCTAAACATATTTATTTAAAATTATTATTTAATATCAGCTTCATAAGGGAGTTTGCAAAGTTTCATCTTAGGCTCCATTGCAATTGAAAATTTTGGTATAAACATTGGTATAGCATCCCCAAGGTGAGACTTTTGTGATTATCATTTTATACGACTTTATGAAAAGGAATTTATATTCCAAATGCCATTATGAATCATGAAACTAAACAGAAAGAAAGCAATCCAGTTTTGCACTGGAAAATCAGGTATAAGCCAACAAAAAATCCAGGATTAGCTGTGGACATGTTTTAGTTTGTCATAGTGCAAAACACAGAAGTGCGATGCACTTAGTAACATACATAATCCTGCCACTTTCAGTGAGACTCTTGCAAAGAGTGAATTCTGATTCCACCAACACAAGGGTTGTAGCATTTCATATGACAAAGCCCTAATAAACACATTTGTACAACAGGTCCTTGGGACTAAAACAATTTGTATATCACAGTGATCTAAAATCTTTCTTGCACAGAGAATTCGTCGGAGTTTTGTGGACATAGAAAAATTCATTTAAATATTACTAATAACTTGTAAGCAATAATTTCTATCTGTAAATAAAACTAATCTTAATAGAAGAAAAGGATTTATATTAGTATTTTTATAATATGGATACACCTACTATTTTGACATCCACTCATTCCACCAGTTTCTTCCTTATTCTTTTTCTTTATCCTTCGCCTATTATGAAACCTTCTCCTGGACTCCTGACACCCCTTTTTAATAATGTTTTGATTGTTTTTATAGGCATAACTCTGGACATTCTCGCTACTCTGACTCTTGTACAAAGGTTAATATCTTCTCTTCTGTAAACACTTCAGCTCTTTCACTCATCTCCTCCCTACACAACACCACATTCAACCACACACCATTAATTCCTGACTTTTTATTGCTCCCATCTCCAAATTATCAGCTGTTTTCAGCAACAAGTATGATTACAATGTTGAGTCCCTATTGATATATGGCAGCAGCATTTATGTTAGTATTTAAATGCTATATAAATGTCCTGCTTTTTCAATGCAAATTATCCCTAAGCAGGTGTGCACATCCTTGTAACTCTGCATCAGGCTGTGCAAATGTGTTTTTCAAAGAATGGCGGACAAAATGAAAATATTCCTGACTCATTGAAAAAATACTCATGTTTCTTCTTGTCATACTGATACCAGATATAGGAAACATTCTCATCTCTTAGAGTTTGGGGCATAGGCAGTGAAGTGCTTTGGGTGAGACTCACAGCAGCAGCAGGATGAACAGCCCCTGGCAATGCCAGCGCTGCAAGGAGCTGCATGGACAGCTCCACCTGGCCAAGTCTAAGCAGACTCCCAAGCACAGGGAGGAGCATGGGCACTGATGATTTGTGGCAGTGATGTTTGGAAACAGTCCTT
Source organism: Emberiza elegans (assembly GCA_024865655.1). Taxonomy (NCBI): domain Eukaryota; kingdom Metazoa; phylum Chordata; class Aves; order Passeriformes; family Fringillidae; genus Emberiza; species Emberiza elegans. Next base: position 15,722,297 of record JALJVW010002597.1, on the reverse strand, counting down.
GAGCTAAATGAGAGCTCCAGTCAGGCAGAAATGCAACCCTTTGTAAGAGGTGCCCAAAGTCTCACAGGACTGAGTTTGTCCTGTGTGACTCAAGAATGTAACACTGTTTCTCTTCCAGCTCACTCGCTCTGTCACATTGCCCTTTTTCCTATTTGGCACCTTAAAAGTTCACTGCCAGAGCACTGCTACAAACTTAGCATGCCATTTTTTCACTTGGTTCACAGGTTTCCACATTTCTGTGGTGTTTCACACAGATCACTGGATAAGATGCCTGAAACAGCTCTTGATCATATGATTAGTGAATCTTAGTCTACTTAAATATTTAGTCTACTTAAATATTTTGTTGTCCACACCATTAGAAACAAAATTTTGTACCTATTTATTTTCCAGTAGACAAAAATAGGACCTGGAGGAAAACCAAAATAAATGTTATCTAGATAACATATCTAAATTATATTCTACCTTAGTTTTAATGCATGTTTGTGTTAATAAACATGTTTAAATATTAGCATCTTAAAAGCAACAGAAATCCAAACTCTTGAATTTGTTCTTCCCTCCCTTTTCTATGGGGCTACAGACTAAATTTGAGCAGAACTGTAAGTAATTTTAGTCCCTTGGGAAACTTCATTCTTCCTGGAAAATGCTTCCTTCACTGAAAAATGGTGTCAACTCCCATTTGAACTTAGTTTGAATAGGAAAGGTAGAAAAATCAAAGTTTTCAAGCTGTGTTTTCCAGCAGTGATGGTGTCCTGCTGGTGCCTTGGGAGTGAGGGTCTGTGTGAGCTGCAGAGCACTGCTTTGCTCAGGCTGGCATTAAAGACATTCAGGAACAGGATTACATGTAAAAGACTAGGACAAACTAGCAATGCTGGTGAACCTGTGCCTCTGTACAGGTAATATCTCTTTTCCAGCTGTACCTTCTAATAATGAGCCCCATGGGACAGAATTGCGTTATCATCTGGTACTGCTACTGTCTGGTGCTTTAATAATAATTCACAAGATGATTTTTTTATCCTTTTAATGAGGTGTTATTTCTCTTTTTAATGTACATACAATGCTTTTATTCCAGACATTATGTGACACCAAAAAACAGCCTACAGTATTGTCGTTAGAAGAGACACAATTAACAAATAAGAAAGGAAGTGAACAGCCTGCAAGTTTTGAATCTGACAGAATACTAAACCCATTGTGTGCAGGAGTGACAAGGCAGTGGCAGTGCACAGGAATGACAGCAGATCCATGAGTGTACATGAAAGCATGCTTGTGAGACTGCAGTAGCTCATTCCATAAGAAGTGAGTTCCTGCATTGAACTTAGGATTCTGAGAAAGATGAGAAATTCTTTTTGACATGTTAGATGGTTGTCTCAGGCTTTAGGATGAAAAGTTGCATTTGTAAGATTAAAACCTACAGCCCTCCTAGAGGCACTGAAGTGAATTACGATGACTTTTACAGGTCTCTGTCACAACTCTGTTGATCTTTTGCCAGTTTAATTGCTGACTTTAATAAACTGGCTGGTAAGAGGTTTCTTTTGTTCTCAAATATTATTTTCTTTTCAGCTCTGATCATTAATTGCTGTAAACAGCAATAAATAAAATCAAAATTAATTACAACCCAAAAGAGTTAATAGTTTGACTCATGTAATCAGGCTCATGATTGCACAACTAACTGCAGACAGTCTCTGGTTCTTCATGGAAAGGTCTGTGAATTCCAAATATTATTGCAATGCCTATTTTTTAGAAAATATTTATTGTCTATCTCACAATTAATTGATTTTCTGCTGCTTATTCTGCAACAAGAAATTAGATTATGACTGTTTGTGATGTAAACATTATTTGGAAGTTTACTCACTGAGAGTAAACATAGCTATAGAAAATTATGCGTAAAGATAACTAGTGCCACAGAAATGCCCCACTGAAAATTCAGAGCTCATTCTTTGCTATCTAATCACTATAGACAGATTTAGACTTAATTCAAAAGTCTTCTGCTGCATCTGACGCTGGAGCTTGTGTCCATATGAAGCCACAAGGGATGGAGAGTGAGCACATGAGCAGATTTGGATGTAAGTAAGTCACAGCCTGCAAAGCATTTGCTTGGCTATCTCTGCCATTACCAGCATCTAATTGATGCATTTACAGGAGCAGCGACCTCTGAAGAAAACGTGAACTGAAAAAGCAGAGTACGTCTATTAGGGCTTATTGACTTCCATGAGTTCGGGATTAGGCAGACCAGCAGTATGCAGATAGAGCAGGGTAAGATCCAGGCTATTGTGGGCATCTCTGCATGCCTGGATCATGGGAATAATTACCCATATGCAGAGTCGCTGCCTGACTCCTGGAGATTGGGTCTGGAATCTCAAATGCTGGACCAGTTGTAGGATTATTTTCAAAAGAGGGGCCTACAGCCCTGTGTTTTAAATTTCTCCTGAATAACCTCTGAATTTGCAAGTTGAATTACCTGCTTTTCCCTTTCTGCAGCCATTATCAAGCCAATCACCACAATGCCCAGGCTGCAAGTGTAATGCTTATGGCAAAAGGGTCACACCTTGCACAGACCAAGTACTTTCAAGATCCCTATTGAAGGAAGTACTTAGCACCTCCCTGGTGTATTGCTAGTTATTTTGCATTCTGTGATGACAGTGACCTCTGTTAAGGACCCAGTAATGCCATTTCAAGGTTTTGACTCTATATTTAGTGGTTAACTCAGATAGTTCTCCTAAGTGCTTTAATTAAACTCTTATTCTTAAAAGATAATTTGCAGTGGGTTAGCTACAGTGGACTCTTTCCGTTGTAGAGAAATCTTCAAGGTGGAAAGAATAATAGTGAAAATGACCTTGATTTTCTTCCTTTGAGTGCAGTGGTTGGTGTCTGGCTGCTGCATGGAGCCACCACTGAGTACAGACAGAACTCAACACAATGCAATTCTCTGAGGGAAAACAGGACTCCATTCTGTTAAGCGCAGGCATTGTGTGTGCTTTTCTGCAGAATGAACAGCTCCTTGGACTCTGCTAGAGAAACACTTTTTCTTAGAAATAATACCCTTTGCCCCCTCATTTCACTTTTTAAAATCTTATTTGCAGTGAAAACTGGAAACTTTATTGTTTTTTGAAAACACTGAAACTTTTAATCAAAAGAAAGACAACGAAGAAAAAGAAAAATAGCATCAAAGCTGAAATATTTTAATGGATGTTTTATCTCTTTTTGGTTTAAAAAATGCTTTCTCCCATGAGACAGACTTTCAGAAAAAAATATGAACAGAACCATCACTTACCTTAAAAATATAGGATGGTAACAGCAATCTTAGGCTTTACTCTATAACAGTAATTTAACAAAACTGACACTCTCCTGCTGATTCACTGCTGATATGGTCTTGCTACTAGGCAATTGTCATAAGCTCAAAACAGAGGAAAAGTTTGAGGCTTTGAGGACTGCATCATGGTGTGACAAGTCCTCTCTTTTGGTGCTGGTATTCTGCAGAAGGACTACTGCACCTGGAAGCCTTCAGTCAGCTGGCTAGAGGAATATTTGGGTGCATAACCACTAAAGACAGCCCTATGTCACTGGGAAAATGAAATTTACCCAAGAAGAAAAGGCTCATCTCTAACTTGTAGAGTTGGGTGTTTGCTTTTGAACTCCTTCTCAAAACAACAGGCTAATTTTCATAAGGCACAGGATAAACAAAAAAAAAAGTGTAGAGACTGGTATTGTATCCTTGGTGCCTTGTGCCTGCTTGGATACCACCATGCAGGTAGAAATATGTACAGAGTAATAAATGGTTAAACTTTAGTTTGTTTCCAAATTAATTTTACTTCACTAGAATGTTTTCTTTATTAGGCATGGTTCTTTGAAACCAGGGTTTTATCCTGGAGAATGTTATCAGAGTTTGTTGGATTGGAAATTGAAAAAAGTGAGACAACACTGTAAATTACTAGATTTTTTAAAATTCTTTTTTGAAGATATCAAACTTCTTCTGAAACAATTCCAAAACTCCTGAAATGGAATTTTCATAGGTCAATAATAGGAAATTTACAAGTAATAAACTTTGGGGCAAGGAAGAAGGCAACAGTTTTCTAGTATTTGATTTGTTAAAAAATCATTTGGTGAAGGAAAACTTGACTGAAATTATTTTTATTTCTTGTGTTTTATACTTTTCTGGCCTATGTTCTGATAGGAAAAAAAATCTTTCTTTCTTACCCACTCAGTCAACATCTTGCATAACTGTTATTTTGATAATCATACCTGGGTATGAAAACTGTTGTTACAAACCCAATCTTTTAATGGATTCCTTATTTAGCATTTTGCTCTATTGGATTCTTTCCTGTGTTTTCACTGACTGTGTTATTGTGTATGATTTAAATTTATCTCTGCTTACGCACAAAGATAGCAGAAGGCGTCTTGGCAAATGAATAAGAACTAGTCCATCACAGTAGTCACTGAATAAGATACCCATGAAGACGTATTCAGAAAGTGGCAGCAGGGAAGAGCTGGGACATGATCACTGAAATCAGAGACAAATGAGCTGCTGGAAATTGATTAGAATCAAGGACTGCTGAGGAAACATGCAGCGTGGGAATGAGAGATATTCAAACCAGAGATAAGCAGGAGGATAGATACCCTCTGTGCTCACTACAGTGGAATCTAGGTGTCAAAAGTGAAAAAAAAAAACAAACCAAAAAACAACTAATGTGGATTATTAACTAAGAAAAGTACTACCAAATATTTGCAGTCAAACACTCAGGGTAAAATGGCCCTAGAGGGAAAAAAGAGAAGTGTTGGTTTGGCTGCACTAAATGCCATCCTGAATGAAATATAAAACAATGCAGGAAGGCCTAACAGTCCTTCTCCACATATTCCCTCCTCCCTGCCTCCCAAAAAAGACAGAAAATAAAAGCTGCACAACTTAGAACTTGTCAAAGCTGCCATTTAAAAAAACCTCCATAAATTAGTGTTGCCAACTCATCTATGGAACAGTAATGAGACGAAAGTGGCAGGACAATGCTGATAAAGTTTGAAATTGCACTTCTTGAAATGAAATCAGATGGCTTGGTATGGTTCTATGGACAGGAAATACAAGTTTAGAAACCACAATGATAGACTCCAGTGCATCTTCTGTGTATTTCCAGAGTCTGTTTCCTATTTGATAAAACTCGTGTCCAGAGACCTCTTTCTCTAAAGGAGAAAATAGATGTAATTCTGAGACAGGTACCTAAATCTTATCATGTTGGCAGACTTAAGAGCATCCAGTATCACACACTGTAAATATGGATTTGAAAAAGCCCTCATCCCTCTTACCATGCTCAGAAAGATGTCCTGCCCCTTCTTTAATACAATTAGTGAGTTCTGTGAGGAATCTGTTAGGGGCAGGCTACTGGGAGAGACACCAATTCATTAGGTGCTATATTAGCAATCCTCACACAGTCACAAGTCTTTAATCATAGCAGGGTTCACTTTCATCTTGTGGGTAGTGTCCAGAAGTTTAATGAAAGAAGAGTTGAATGGTTTGTTATTCTGCACGCATTTCTACTGATGCTTGTGGACAAAATGTTCTGTTTTAATAAACCAACACCAAAGAAGTTCTCCTACAGTCTTCAGGAGGGCTGACTAAAAAGTTAGTGTTCAAACACGATGTATATTTTTGTCTTCTTAAAATTTGTTTCCACAAATAATTTCCAGACTTCACTCTTGAATTTTCTTGAATTTTCGTTTTTTTCAGAAGAGAGGAATGGCTGAGCTTAAAATTTGCCATAGATACACATGGCCCTGCCTATGGAAAAAATATAGTGTCTTCATCCAGTGGTAACTAATATAAGGGTTAACAGCACCTCAACTTATTGCTACAGGGGCAATCCAGGAATATCCCAATAGCAAAAGTATTCTGGCAAACTTCAGCACTCATTGCTTTATCTCCTACATGCAGCTATTGCTGATTTTTTTCCCTCCATCAGCCAGATGAAGTGCTGCATGCAAGTATGACTTTGCCTGCTCCTGGACATGGATCACTGGGGTCTCAGGGGTTCTATCCTTGTGACTAAATGTGAGCATGTGCAGAACAGCACTTACAGCTAGTCTTGTCACTTAATACTCAATGGAGTTTATCTAGTTTATATAGTCAGTAATGTATCTAATGCAATCCATCTTATCCTAAAGTCACTGTCTGTGTTTTCTGAATGAATCATGCTCTTACTCTAAGGACATCAGCCTTGTTGCAGATCCCTACACTGCCATTTAAAAAGATTAATTCCACAGTAAAATTTCATTGTATCACAAAACTGATCTATACACCTATTCATACTGCTCTTAAAACCCTGTTATGGGCAAACAGGGAACACAACTGACATATAGACAGAATAATTTATTATTAGTCTCATTAAATTCTTGACACTTAAAACAAATAGTTAGTATTAGCCCAGACACAAAAATAATAAGAACAGTCATAGTCCCAAGGAACACAGGAAAAAACCCAAAGAAACTCACCTTATTAACAACTTATTAACAACACCTTATTGACCTTATTAAAAACACCTTATTAAAATATTCAAATGAAAAACCCTAAAAACCTGCAAAGGCCAAATTTCCTCTCACCTACCTGGTTGTTTCACTGATGTTATGGTTACCCCTTCTCTGAGTCACCATGTCACAGCTTCAGGGTTCTTCCTGAAGGGGATGAGGATATCAAGAGTCATTGGTGCCCTGGAGGCATTGCCCAGAAGGGATGTGATACTGGTCACAGTGACGCCTTCTTTCTTGGTGCTGCGGTCTCCTAAGGGTTATTAATCTCTTGTTTCCTGACATGACACATACGTATCTATATGCTCTTTCCTTTCCTAGCTCGTCAATTCTGTTTCAGTTGTCTTTGCTGTCCCTGTTTTGCAAGGCTGCACTCCTGCTGTGACCAGTGGCAGCCACTGTGATTTGTGTTTGCTGTAGGGGACCTCCGATATCTACCAGTGTTGGTGCTCCTCCACAGCTCATTTTATCCTAGAATTTCTGCCACAGAATGCAGCTACTGGGTATTGTTATTAACAATAAACATTAATCACATCATTGAACAAGATTAAATGAAATCAAACCAATTTAGGGAACAGTTACATAGTTGCCAAACAATTGCTATCGCAGTTTAAACAAGATAAAACCAGCTCAAGACAGGTCAACATCAGTCCTGCAGTCTATTACCACTTCTAATGGCAATTTGCATTTCATGTGCTACAAAAGGGAGCCGAGGGCTGCAGGTGGAGTGGGGGTGGAACGTGGCTGCAGGAATAAAAACTGCCATGAGAACTCTTGTGAAATGTTTTGGCTGTGGAAAGGCTTGGGGGCCTTGTGTGGGGCTCATGCAACATCTGGGGTTGGAGTTAGGATGCTGTTCATCTTTAGTACATGCGTATGATTCAGCAACATCACTGCACTGAGCATGTCCACGGCTGAGAGTCCCTTCCCCAGTGCAGCTTTGTTTTCTGGAGCAGTGCCAACCATGGAAATTCTTCACAGAAAAATATACCAAAAAATTCAGTGGGGTCAACCACTTCTAAAATGTCCTTGTCAAGGTTATTGAACACCAGCCAAGCCTTTCCTCTTTAATCAGTAGAAGCTGCCATTTGAGTTATGATTGTAACCTTTGCTTTACTGTGTTCAACTCCCAGTGGAATCCCATAGAAACTGTATTATATCCATGGGAAATTTATGTTGCAATCCTTTTGGTTAAGCTTTGCTTCTTTTGGTTAAGCTTTGTTTCTTTAGGTTCTTGCTGTCTTGCATTTTAACCTCAAAATAGAAAATTATTATCCCAATTTATCTCATTCATTGTAACAGTAATTTCATCAACACTCTTAATTTTCATAGAATTGTTATAATTCAGATTTATTCTTGCTCTAGCCAATTGCTTTTGTGAATCTGAAAAACACTGCCTGCATCTTTAATTCTCCTTGCAATAGCTATTGGCTTAAGAAATTTTCAGATTTTTTTTTTTTTGACATAAAGAAAAATCAAATCTGTTTTGAGTTTGCCAAAGTGAACAGAAAAATGTATCCCTCAAATAATACCATTCCAAAATGAGAATGGTATTATTTTTTTTAATTATAGTATTTTTAGGTGCATATTTTAATTTTTTTTTTGTTCAGAACAACTAAGAGCTTTGAAGTTTCTTTCAACATAAACAATACTGACAATGGTGTGTAAAAGTAATAATTTAAGACAACAGCTCTCAAGCAGCTCTCAGAAGAGTCTTTGTAGCATATTTTTATAGTCCACAACAGTCACCACATGATTCTCTTCTGTTTTACATTTCAAAAAGTAGCACTCTTATCTCAGGGAAGAAAGAAGCAACTGGATATTTTAGAGACAAGGGTCATCAGTGGGGCTCAGGTTCCATGGGTCATCAGAAACATATCACTTAAAGGGAAGAAGAGAACCAAACAAGACTAGTATCCTAACTTTTTCCTGGCTTGGTAAGTTTTGAAAAAACTGAATGCAGATATTTATAGAAAAAGTGCCACTAAGAATTTTTGTATCATTAAAGACAATGAAAATGCATTAAAGCCTTTTCTCGAGTCACAGATTAGTCTAAGCTATGAGAAACACTGGGGAGGGTGAGGCATATGACAGTTCCCCCATTAAAAAAAAAATACAACAAACAAATCCCCTTTTGGAAACGCTTAACATTTTTGGAATCCAAATAGAAAGACATGCATCCACCTGAATACCTTCCAGTATACTCTGGTGTGTCAAAAATAAAGCCCTTTGAAATCATGCTCACAGGTGTTTCAGATTTAGATTTCTCTAAGTTTTTGTGTGAATTGTTAATCATAATACTTTCTATTATTTGTGAGAAGATATTTTGCTGTCACAGAGACAGCATGAGTGACAGGTCTTTCTCCCACCATGTTATATGAATAATGAATTGTTTCATTGCACACATAAAAAGGACATAATTTAGAGTTAGTTATCATTTCCAGACTGTGCTTTTATCTATTTTTCACACAGCAGAAAATGAGCCCAGATCTTACTGCAATAGTTTCTAGTTCTAACTTATTTTTAGTATTTTTCAACACAGAGTATTTTATTTAAATGTCTTAGACCATGCTGTCAGTGGTTTTGGTTTTCTTTGTTTATTTGGTTGATAGGATTGGGGTTTTTTTGTTTGGTTTTTCTTTGGTTTTGTTTTTTTGGGGGTTTTTTTTTTGTTTTGTTTTTGGGGTTTTTTTGTTTTGCTTTGCTTTGTTTTGTGTGGTTTTTGGTTTTTTTTTTGTATGCTTGCTTTTTGTTTTGGTTTCTTTTTCAATCTTGTCTAAATGAACTGTTTCTGGAAAACTGGAATTTAAATTCTAAGATTTGTGCTTTATTTTTAAGAAGAAATGTAGGTTCTCAGTATCTCAGTTAAGCATATGATATCTTTCTTGAGTATATCATCAAGTCAAGGGAAAACTTGTGCTTTGAACTTAAGGGGAGAAAAATGTACCAAAACTAAGGCAGAAACCCATCTGGAACTCTAAGATGTTAAAATACAAAGAAGTATTGACTATTGCAGAAGCTACATACAATGAAATGATTTCAACTTTTTTAATACTCCCACTGTTCTGAATTACTTTGTCCATTATTTATGAACTTCTTATTCATAAGTGTTGAGTTAAGGTTACCCTTTTATTGTTTAGTTTGGTGAGTAATTGACTTTGTCTCATACTCCTCCTGCAATCCCAGAAGAATGTGGAGGGGAAATGATATTCATTGTTGATTTTTAATTTTTTTTCTCTTTTTTTTATATTTCACTCTAGTTCTCCACTGCTTTATGTTTTGCATAGCTACTAATAATTACACCTGTGCACCATGGGAACTTAAGCTTTTGCACCAGGCCAAGAGAGTGACAGGAAAAAATGATGAAAAAAAAAATTAAAACCAAAAAAGCCACAACAAATCCCCAGAAACATTGGGCTTCAGCCTGATTTGTTTTTCACTGTTTCTCCATTGTCTTCTGGTGCAACTGCTGCAGCTACCAGAACCACTTAACATTCTGTAATTTTCCAACTGATATGCAGAAGAGTCTCATCTCTTGCCCCTCTTAAAAAAGATGATGGAGAAACTACATAAAATGTGCTCTAACAAGTTGCTTCAAAGAATCATCTAAAACTGCTACCCTTTTGCTAGTAATTGAGTAAGGCTAGGTGCTTCTGAAGAAGATGTAAGAAACACAAGATAACGATGAACTATCTTGTTATAATGACCAATTAGTAGCTGGCTTGTGAACCTAAGCAGCAAGGTTGGTATTCAATCATATTTTTTTCAACGCCTTTTTTTCATATTGCTTTTCCCACTACTTTGTTTCTCTACAGCAGCACTGACTGTGCTCATTATCTTCAGAAATGCCTATTGTTCTGACCCTTGAGAAATTCTTGGCCTTACTTTGTCAAAGAAATATATTTATAGGCTAGTTATGAAGTATGTTAACGTGGCAGGTTTTTTCCTCAGTTTTGCCCATGCTGGATAAGTAAGTGATAAAGTTCAGTGCAACGTAGTCCCAGAGAAAGCTATACAGTATCAGGAAACTCAGGAAACTCAGGAATAGACAAGCTAGAGGACCTTTATTCATCTTATCCAAAGATTTCCACCTTTTGATATTGAAATCATAAAATCACTGTCATAAACTTTAACTTTTATGCCTCTGAACTCACACAGGGAAGCTATTCTCACTTTTATGCTTATGAGTAGAAACTGGCTTCACATTTCTATGTAAATTTATTTATTGACAATGTTTTCCCTTTGTCAAGTTGTTTTTTTTGTTTCTGTTTGTTTTTTTGTTTTAAATTCTGGTTTGCTCTCAGACAATCTTGCAAAATGCTCTTGGATCCTCACTTAGTCTTTGGTTTGTTAAACAAGTTGAGCTTTCCTAGCCTCTCCTCAAAAGATCATCTACCAAGTTTATCTTTACTTGCCTGGTTAGAAGATGGTTTGTGGTAGGAACTGTGGATTTGTGCAAAATTCTGGTTAAGGCTATAACATCTAACAAAATATTTCAATCACATCCACACATCTACTAGAAACAGCTTTTTAAAACAGAGTCTTCCTGTTTATCATTTTCCAGTGAGTTTATTCTTTGTGTTCTTATTATTTTGATGTCTGCAGGCCTGAAACTCTTTTTGTTTTTTGTTTAAGATTCAGATTTTAAATAGTTTTTTTAAAAAGTATCTATCCTAATAAAATTCTAGGTGCCCTCTCAACAGTTTCTTGATACAGTTAACTTTACATTCCTCTTCTTTAATTAAAGTTTTCTCTATTGCCCTAAAGAATATCAATTACAGATATACCCTTATTGTTTCATTTTGTTTAGATCAAGTTAATCATAGATCATTCTGACTGAATTAATTCATCATTGACTTAATTTTCTATAGCCATTTTTTCTACAGTGGCCTCATTTCTTTAGGTAACTAAATTTTTATTTCTTTTCAGCTAGTACCTGGTAGGAAAAATATCTCATCTTATTATCTCCAGGCACATTTGCACCCAAATTACTATAATTTCTGTCTCTATACCTGGAAAGTTAGATTCTCACAGAAAAGAAAAAGATTGATGCTTTATATCTTAAATTCTATTGCAGAGATTTTCATCCATAAAGGAGTTCAATCCTGTGAAGTCTGTACCAGAGTCCTTAACTTTCCTTTAGCAGATCAGAAATATTCCACTGAAGATTAGCTGTGGCTCTGCACCTTCCTCATTCTGGCAGGATCATTCTTGTTCTCTTGCAGCTGAAATCTGGCAATAGCTTTTCTCATTGGCATAAACTGGATTCTTTCCCTCTCCCATTGCGATCCATTTCATCCTCAAGTCCAGATTCAAGCCCTCAAGTTTCAGTCTCATGGGCTCACTGAATGTAATCTCTTCTACAGCAATGAGCTTTGAAAGCAAGAGACCAAATTCAGATTCAGAATCTGTTGCATTGCCTACAGATCATAATTTCTCCAACACTTTCTATTTAATGTCATGTCTTCTTTTTATCACTCCCAAATCACGGCCAATGCCAAATAGGACTAGAAGTGATATCAAGTGATATTTTCATTACAGCTGGGATCAATTATTATGGCTCATTATTTTCAGATATTTTACCGTGTCTTACTATAAAATGCTAGGTCATGTGAATGCTCCTGCTCCAGTGATTCCTAGAGAACATTGACTATGCAATATTCTATTCCATTATTTTTCATCATTATTTTCACTTACAGTTCTTTAATTTATATTTTCCCTAAACAACAATTTTTTGTGACTGACTGTTTCCTTACACTCCAGCAGCTATCTCTCCCTTGCTGTTCCAGCCCATAAAAATCAATAGAGGTTCCACAAGGGTAGCTCATGCTACAGAGACTTTGCAAATCCTCACTTTTCTGGTCTAAATTCTCAGAAAGCAGAGTTCATGTCAGAGGTAAGGACTAGGACTAACCTCACAGCTGCAAAGCAGTCTTCCAATTAATTTGTGCTACACTTATCACTGTAGTACATGAACACCCTGCATGCTCCCTCTGTAGATTTTTAAAGACCCATTTTACTCTGAACTGAATTGGAGAAAATACACTTGGCTTATCTGTTAATTGCTGACAGACAAGACAAAAAAGTAGATGAGGCAGATATAATGGGGGCACAACATAATGTTATCTGGCTTAAGATTTTAGGAATGGTCCCTAATAAATGTGTACTCCCTCATTGAAGAACTGTTGGGAAGAAAGTTTCCCTTCTTCTGCCAAAAGAGGACTAGGCATGTAATCAAAGAGGACCCACATCTTTTGTTAAAGTAGTGTAACAAGGCAAATCTTTCAATTTTTCAAGGAAAATAAAAAAAAGTATCATTACAAGTGTGAGAACTGCTGGCTAAAGCAAAAAATTTGGGGACAGGAGATATGGATTCTCTTCCTGTTGTCAATACAGAAGGCAGCTATGACTTCAGACTCAACCATTTATGGTCTGGTTTGTAAAGATCCCATTCCTTTTATCTGGAGCAGGTATGCTCAACACCTTTGAAAATAGGCTTGCTAATTTTTTTGTGCTCTAATTTCCCTATTGTAAGATGAGGAAGAAAACAAGATCTAAATTCATGGCTTGTAAAGAGTGCTGGAAGAGGTTCCCCAGGGAAATGTCAGGCCAAGCCTGACAGAGTTCAGGAAGCATTTGGACAATGCTCCTGGTCACATGGTGTGACTCTTGGGGAGGGGTCTGTGCAAGGCCAGGAGTTGGACTCGATGATCCTAATGGGTCCTTTCCAACTCAGGATATTTTCTGACTGTGAAAAGTCCTAGCAATTACTCTGGAAAAGCTGCTCTTGCTGAGCTGAGCTATGTTTAACAGATTCAATAGTCTAAGAATGATATAATGCCATACCCCTCCCTTCCCTGATCTTGCCCTTGCCCTTGGAGTTTTCCAGGCTATAGCCTCTTCAAGCCTCTGAATTGAAAGGTCCTTGATGTACTCTGCTGCAAATAGCAGGATCTCATGAAGCAGGTTTTAAAACAACAAATCAGTCTGCAATGGCTGCTCATTTCATAAAACTGTTAAATGTTTCAGGCTATAAATTTTTTTATATTTCACAAGCCTTGCTTTTAGAGCTTTCAAGTTCCTGATTTGCAGGGAGAAACTAGTATTACTATCCTAAAGCACTTGTGTAATATTAAGCTGATAAAATTGCTTTAGCTTTAGTCATATATAAAGAGATAGATCATTTATCCCTATGTGCTGACTGGAAGAAATATCAATCCACCACTTGTGAAACAATATTTGTTAGCAGAATTTCTATTAGCCCACAATTAACTTACTCAATTTAGGATCTGAATTCAATCTTACACTGTAAATAAGAGACAAAAATACTTTTTGTATTGGGATTTTCACAGTAATATTTTATGGAGATTCTTTGCTGTAAGCTTCCCTGTTTTGCAGGATTGTATTTACCTTGTTATGTGCTGGCACAGCACAAAACATTTAACTGTTTCAATCTCTGCAGCAGAAGCATGTTTTATATAGCATGGTGTCTTCCAGCTATCCATCTTTCTTCTAGCTTTGCTGAGTACATCTTCCCTGATAGAGGAAGACAAGGGAAAGCATCACGTTGTCATCAGATTTCAGAGACCCGGTGCAGCTGGGTATTTGCTGTGTCTCTGCAGGTTGTTTCCAACCAAGCCCCTGTCATTTTGCCACAAGTGGGCAGTAATTAACTGATAATTGAAATCTCAAGAATGTCAGCTTGCTCAGTCCTGGTTGAGAGTAGTAACCCTCAGCCTGCCCTTTTTGTGGCCCTACCTCACTATCTGCTCTGGGAAGGAATCTGGCTGTTAGTGCCAATGCGCTCCGGCATTCCTACAGAAAGTGATTTAAGGGCTGTCTGCAGGGCAGTTTGGGAATGGGCATGTTTCTGATTGAGGCTCAGCACAGAGTGGCACCCAAAGCAACACCTTCCTTTCAGAGCCACTGCTGTCACTGGTTCAAGCCTTGTATTCTGCTCCCAACAGCTTAATTAAGAAACTTTAAAAAATATTTTATGTAACAAGATATTTGCAATATTGAAATTACTGCAGTTCTTACAAAGATAAAAAACTCCAACAGAACAAATTTAAGCAAGCCAATTTGTCTTTAGTATGATTGACAAAGCTTTGGGACCAATGTTGCATGGTGTTAGTACATCTTTTTATTGCACTTGTTATCTTAAATAATGGAATATTTGCTTCCATTAAGCTGGATGATATAAAACCAATATCTTTTTAAGTCCAGGTTCTTGTCTTTTTCATTGTGGGAATATTACCACCGTGCTGTTCTGGAAAATTGAGAATGGTTTTACCTCACTTCAGTCTCTTTTTAAACTAGGAGGTGACTTATGACTATCTCACATGACAGGTAATACTTTATAATAAAAAGTGATATGTAAACATGACATGCCTCCCTTGGCACATGCCAGCCAGGTGAATTAAATGCTAAGAGAAGTTTGTCTTATTTCAAGTTAGTGCCTCTTGAAATGTGCTGACAGCAGGCACTGAACACTTCCAGAGTCCTGGCAGGAAGACGTAAGAACTGGAGTATGTGAGAACTGAACCTGGAAGATGACTGAGCTATGAGTGGCTGCAAAACTGTTTCTAGTAAGCCAAAATATATGCAGTCCCATTATGGAAAAAATGACAACTCTCATGATAGTGGGAAAGCTCAGTTTGGAGATTTATCCACAAGGAAGGTCAAGGCCAGCAATAATTTCTTTCCCCTGGCCAAGCAGTGTCCTCTTAGCCTCTGCAGGAACAATAATTTTTTTCCTCATCCTGTTATGGACATTTCTCTGTCACTGCTTTGCTTATGATGGTATCAGCTGCCAAAACAGCCACCTGGAGCAGTCTGTGCACAGCCTGCACACAAGAGACAGGACACTTGGGGTGGGACCTTTCTTACCTCCTGGGGCTGCCTACACTCTTTCTCAGCCCACACGGGCCTGGGTGCATCTGGACCCCATAGGCTCCTGGAGAGTGTTCCAGCAGCTGGCTGGTTTCCAAAGCTCTTCTCTGCATTGACAGGTCCAGTGTGATCAAAAAATTCTCAGCACATCCAGAAATCAAAACAATGCTATTCTGCCGTCCCTCCCCACTGCAGCCTCATGTCTCATTTGCTCTTCTGACCACCTCTGCTCACTGAGCAGATGTCTTCAGTGATCTGTTCATGATGATACAGCCAGAGCACTACAATTTTGCTTGCAAATAGGAAGCAACAGATGGTGCAAAGAGGGTAAGAGAATTCTCTGCCATTAAAGGGAACATGGCCCAAGACCAGCAAATGTCCTCTCCTCTCCTCTCCTCTCCTCTCCTCTCCTCTCCTCTCCTCTCCTCTCCTCTCCTCTCCTCTCCTCTCCTCTCCTCTCCTCTCCTCTCCTCTCCTCTCCTCTCCTCTCCTCTCCTCCCTCTCCTCTCCTCTCCTCTCCTCTCCTCTCCTCTCCTCTCCTCTCCTCTCCTCTCCTCTCCTCTCCTCTCCTCTCCTCTCCTCTCCTCTCCTCTCCTCTCCCTCTCCCTCCTCTCCTCCTCCTCTCCCCTCCTCCCTCTCCCCTCCTCCCCTCCTCCTCCCTCTCCTCCTCCCTCCCCTCCCCTCCCCTCCCTCCCTCCCCTCCCCTCCCTCCCCTCCCCTCCCCTCCCCTCCCCTCTCCCCTTCCTTTTTCCTTTTTTCCCCCTTTTTTTAATTTGAAAGAAAGTTCAGGGAATTGTGAAACCAAACAAGTGGTACAGAAATAGACAACCAAATGAGAACAGGTTAGCATTAAGGAAACACTGGAAAGAAACAAAGAAGTTGAGATGAAACGAGCAAAAAAATGCATGAAAAGAAAAAAAGAATGTAAAAGCAAAAAAAAGTTTTAAATGTATATAGGCAGACTCTGTGCAATTTCAGGTGCCTACTCAGGAAAATGAACAAGTCAAGTAATTGAAAGCAGAAATGAAATTGCAAAGGATCACAGGATTTCAAATTAAGTGAACAAATAGTATGGGGGAGGGGTATAGACCATACAATACAATAGCTTGAATTGGCAGACAGCTTATAACAGTGGTTCTGAGTGAATGACCCTTCATCTCCTGTGACAAATTGAAGATAATGCCAGCATTTCATAGTCATTTCACTTTTATTATCACCAAAAGTTTAGGCCAGTATTCTATTACCTTGAATGTCTTTATGGTGTCAAGTTAAGCTGGGCAAGTAATGAACTTGATGACAAATGTGCTGACTCTGAAGAAGAGGGTGAGAGAACAAGGCAAGGCATTTAGGATTATTAGAAATTTAATCAAATAAAATAATAAAATTATTCAAATAATGCATTTGGAATTGAACAGAAAATATTTCATTTTGTTTTGAATAATTTTTGATTTTTCTAAACATTTTTCCCAAAACCAGTATGTCAATACAGAGAGCAGCAATGCTATTTCAAGGGATTGCTATTTTACATTTTAAAACATCAAAAGTTAATGACAATTTTGAAGCCAAAAATTTTTACCAATGAACAGCTTTCCTCCTGTTTCAGAAAATATTGCCTCTTTCAGTTGTCCTGGGCAGCAGTTGTTCCTGATTTGGATCATAATCTGGCTTCAAAATGTGTTGGTTGTTTGTATATTCACTGGAAATATCTCAGCCAAATTTGGTGTCAGAATTCCAAGAATTGGTACAGAAGTCCAAGCTGTACCCAGCCCCTGAACCCTCAATTTTCATGTCAATGACTAGGATGTGACTGAGTCTATCAATACACAAATCTGTGGCACAGCTACAGTAAAAATAAGTAGGAACAAATTAAAGTTGAGAGAATTGAATTAATCAAAATAAGCCACTAGCTCCTATGGTGTACTAGTATTATATTCAGTTTTCTGTATTCATCTTACCACCCAAATAAATCCACTGCTTAGACTTGTGTTTGCCACATGCTCTGCAACATGAAAAACCATTTTTTGCTTCAGAATTCTGCATATTAAGAGGCAAGGTGTGCTGTGGGACAGCAGCTCTTAGGCACTACTCTGCATCCCAGATTTAAAGCAAGATCCTGATTCTCTGTCCTACCCTTCTTCCTCTGCTTCCTTATGAAGGGGCTTTCCCTGGAAGTGTTGCTTCCTACTCATTGCCAGTGAGTCCAAGGTTTTACTCTGCAAATGGACATCAGCTCCTGTGATTTGACAGATGACTGTCAAAGACATTCGGGAACATGAGGAGAAAGTGATATAGGCTATAATGAGGTCATGTAAAATTTAATACAGCATATCAAATGTAACATTTTTAAAATTCATATATTTAACTGGCAGCCAAATGCAGTTCTTTCTAGGGAGGTGATATGTGCTCCTGGCTTTTGCTTTTCTTATGAAAACTGTCAGTCACGTTCTGCATCAGCCTGGGTTTATGCTTAGCTTTATCAGGCAGACCAGTCAGCACTGAATGGCATTAATGTCATCTTGGGGTAATGAAAGTGTAGATAACTATCTCAGAGACTGGTTGGGAAAAAAATACTGATGCAAGTAGCTGAAGGCTCTATTGGCCACATAATTCACATTTCTCATAGAGGAAGTTATGCTCTATAAATTGTTTTAGACTTTCTTACTGATGAAACAGCAAGAATTTTGTTGCTGATGGGCAGAAGAAGCAGTAATAAATAGCCATGGGTGCATACACAGGAAAGAAAAATGGTTTGCATTTTATCAACAGATAAAAGGAATCAAAATGTAGCCCTGGATGTTTTGCAAGTTACAACACTGTTAATGGAGAAAAATGTGCCTTCTGTATGACAATGATAGCATTAATGATAATACAGAAGATCATTCACCCTTCTGCACTAGGTATGTGCTGCTTGCTGTAGCTGTGGAAGCCATTCCCTGATGACAGACCACAATGGAGCTAAATAATTTCTAATGAAACAAATCTCGTCAACCTTTATGGGGATTTGACACTTTTTGGTCCTTGAGGCATTCAAGAAATGTGCTGCTTCTAGTGGTAGATCCCCTATTCACTGCTACACCACAGCACAGCTGATGAATCACTTTATAAATGGAGCATCTTAGCATGTTCTGCTGTGCTAGCCAGAGTACCTGGGCTCAAGGGATGCCTCACAACAAAACTCTTTCAAACTTTTGGTTGAAAAGACAATAAGAAAACAGGAAAAAGCCCTTTCCTTCCTGTCCTTTTGAACCATGCTTAAGCAATTATAAAACCAAGGGTAACATTTACACAGGCTTCATGTCTTTTTGGGAAAAATGGTGTACATGATTAGTCTTCCCCCTCCCCTCAAAATAATGTGACCAGCATGACCAATATACTTCTTTACTGCTGAAAGGGATAACTACAATAAATCATTGTTAACTGCTAGTTAAGCTATGACCCCATATTTTCATGAAAAGCAACCCAGGAGCTGCTGTGTAATTGAAGGAGGCCAATATTTATGAAGTGTCCATCAAGAAGGACTTGCTGAGAATTGAACTATTGTCAGTCTTTCTTAATTTGATTACTGGGATATTTATATATTTATGTACACTATTTTATTTATTTATATATATATATATACGTAGTTTCAGAGCTGGGGTGATCTATGATACTTTCTAAGTAAACTGTGGCTCAAGCAATAAGCCACAGAGCTTGTGAGGACAGGGAATCAGAGAATTTCTTGAGGGTATATTTTTGAGAAAGGACTCTATTATATTTAGGGAAAAGACTTGCCATGATAAGCTTGAGTTTGCTCAAAAATGTGCACACTGACACAGAGATAATACAAATGTTGTTGGAAAGGTGGATTACAAGCCTCAGCCAGAGCCAGATCAATAATCCACAACTTTCAAACTGTTGGGAAAAGTGCCAGGTATGTCACCTGGTGTGTGCAAGTGAGTAAGAGAGGAAGAGGAGCATACAGAGTGGATGGTGAATGCTGGAGACTGTCTTTGCAGGAGAACAAACCTGTCCAGTCTGACACATGAAGTGGAATTGATTTCAGTACACCCTTCTATGGATGAGTGTCAGTGAGAAGTGAAACCCAGACAAGGGAGAACAGGGCTGGTGAGAGATTGGATACCAAACCTTTAGGAATTAATAACTTCATTGGGAGGTCTGTGGGTTAGTGCACAGAAAGTGCAGCGTTAAAGCCCTGATTTGTGCCACCTCCTGAGAACATGTTCTCTGTTGGATGAACTGTTGAGCAAGGAAAGGTATGTATGGTTTTTCTCTGTTCCCTGAAATGGGGTGATCACTGCTATGCTTGGTTGAGCCAGTCAGGAATGGCCATCATTGCCTTCTCTTTCCTTGCACTTTCCATGCAGACCCTCATCAGCATCCTCTCAGCTCCTGTGTCCAGGATGTACAGATTCAATGGCTGTAGATTTCCCATGACACAATATGTGCAGGATCTCAAAATATACCCAGGGAAGACACCCAATTTGCCCAAGCACTTGGGGTGGCTGATCCCTCCCCAGAAAGTGAGAAATGGCTGAGAAAACCTACTTTGGGGCTGTAGGTGTCACTGGGATAGCTCTGGCATGAAACCCTGAGTGACATTTTTATCAACTGTCATATGGGTCTGATTCCCAGGAGACTTCCCTTCTGATCCTGGGCACGTCCTATGTGCCACATATCACCCAGTTTGCTGTGCCCTGCTTATGATTATGTGGCCACTCAGAATTTGTTAACTCAAGGTATGTCCGAAAAGAGATGAGTTCTGTCCACCGTTCCATGTTTCAAGATTCCATCCTTATTTGTGAATTGTACAAGACAGAGTCAGAAAGAGTAGGATGCCTGTGCAGCTCTGTCCAACTCCCCATTGTACTCATAGAGCAGCAGCCTGGGTGACTTGCTGCTCATCATCTCAGACCTTGCTGTCCTAAGTGACCCAATGGGATGATTAATGACTTTATTTGCCGAAAAATTATCAGACTCAAATTTATACAGAGCTGGGTGGAGAACCTCTGAAGCTGGCCAAAACAATTTTGACCGGATTCCAAAGAAAAGAAAGGTGCCTTTAAATCTTTCAGAAAAATAGTATTCTTCACATCTGCTCCATTAACTATTTAGGATCAATTTCTGGTGCCAAAGACAAGGTCTGAAGGAACAGGCAGGTGCTACCCTAGGCAGAGCGTGAGAGATGAGACTCCACAACAGTTGCTATGTATGGAAAAGATTTAGTGCTGCAGCTTTTTGCTGTTCTAGTTTTCCCAGAAAACAAGGGCACGTTTTAACTTACTCATTCAATTATTTGCTTCTTTATTATTATGCACCGTATAAAGTTTGGAAAGTTTGTAATGTACTGTATAAGGCAGATAAGCCCAAGAGAGAAATAAAAAAACCATAATTTTTTCCCCTGTGATTGCATGGTTTACCTAGGTTTAGGAATAGAACTCTGTAGTAATTGGAGATGGTGGCCTGGAGACAGTATCCAGCTCTAAACGGGTCTAAATCTCTGCAAAAATGGTCACAGGATATTTCCAGGAAAGAATCTCTGTGACTCATAATTTTCACCTAACTATCTACCAGTAGACATGTTGAAAAGGAGGGTATAGCCCAAACTGACTTCTCTGGCCCAGGCTGAGAGTTTTCCAGGTATGTGAACAGTTAAAATTTTTCAGAAACTTCAAAAAAAGGTTCCATAAGACCTGGATGATTTTACAGTGCTAAATTTGAAATTGCCCTGTCTCCAAGCAAACACAGACTAAATGACTTAACATTAATGTGCCATACTAATGAATATGCCTTTCAGATAATGACACAGGCAGTGTCTCATATATTTTTTCAAATAAAATGCAATATATCTCAGAAAGGTGTTTGAGAATCTGCTCTGCATATTTATTGGTAAGATAGTCTTTCTGGTTCATTTAACTGTTTCCTAGCTCTGTAGCATACACTCTTCTTTCCCTTGTCCTCCTCCCTACCCACTCTAAAGCTGACTTGATAAGGAACCATTTTCCAATATTGTACTATTTACTTTTTTAAAGTAGTCTTACACAATTGACTGCCTGGCTTCTCATTTTGCATTTCAGCATGACACATGCACAGTTTTTACTTTATATCCCCTATAGGACTTTTAATACATTTTTGAGGAAAAAAAAGAGAGACATTTATAATTCAGGCTAAATAAAACGTTTAGTGAGCACAAGCTATCAGAAGCTTGTAACTCACAGTTATGGTATCAGGAAGCAGCCAACATTTACATCTGCCTCTGCCTAGGATGTATTTGGTGCTGGGTACTATATATTGGGTGTGAGGGTGTGCTTGCATTATGGAAAATAAAGCTCCGAGTTGGTTCAAGGTCACTGTTGCTGAGAGCACAGGCATTGAAGAAGCTGAGTAGGTGATAAAGTTTGACTTCTAGAACTTTCACATTTATAACATGAAGATAGCTGTTCTAAGCCTGCTGTTAAGTGTCTTCAGACTGTCGCAGCTACAGCTATAACAGTCACATCTTGTTCTCCATCCTCGTGAGAGGAGATGACCACAGTACCACTTGTGCCATGCTGTATTGTCCAATTACCTCTAAGCAGGTTATTGCAGGTGCCAGAAATCATCTGATGGCAGCAGCATGAAGATCCACTCAGGTTAATTTCTCCTGCTTCCTAGTAACTTCCTTGGCAAGGAAATTGGGTCCACATGGTGCTCTGCTTTTCAGCAGAGCAGGCTGGTTGGAGCTCGTGTGGATATCCATCTTGGCAGTGTGCTACAGAAAACCCTGTGGGCAAAGCCCCTGCCTGCAGCAGGGGCAGACATGCACGCACTGAGATGTGCAAGGAGCAGTGCACCCAGCAGGGTGAGGGATGTGAGACCACTGAGGGGCCCCCTTGCACAAGGGAGACATGGGCAAACTGGAGTGTGCTGTGCAGAGGCCCACCAAGATGGTGAGATCCAGATTGTTTGTCCTGAGAGCAGAGGCCTGGTAATATGGGTGCATATTAGCCTGGAGAAGAGAAAATTTTAGTGGGGAATTCACAGCAGCCTCCCAGTGTCTTCCACTAGGGTGTGATGGTGCCAGGCTGTTCACAGAGGTGCCTGGGGAGAGGACAAAGGATAATGGGTGTAAAGTTGAAACAAAAGTTCAAAGAGATAAGCTTGTTCATCCTGAGGTCAACCAAGGACAGGAACATGCTGCCAGGGGATGTTGTGTGACCCCCATCCTTGCAGGATTCTGCAGCAAAACCAGACTATATCAACAAGAAGGCTCTGATAATGAAGCCTAGGGTGAAACTTATGTTTTCACATGACACACCACATACAGCAATTTCCTCATCTTTCCACATGATCTGCAAGATACACTAATTTCCTCATATTTCCACAATGCAGTCCATCATCATCCAGCTTCTTGCCTGTTCATTTTATACCTTTTGTCACATTTCCCAACACAATCTTTCTCATTAGGATATGTGTTGGAATTAAATTATTTCATTCTCTTTTGATTTATTTGTAACCTTGTATTTCTTTTTCTGTGGCTAGGTTAGATAAGTATTTGAACTTTCTCTGTAACCCTTTGATATCTCTTTGATGATGATTAACAGCTAACTAGGCTGTATATCTTACTCCCAAGTGTTCTTTTTAGAGAGAAAATGCTCATGTTTTAATGTTAGAAATGAAAGAGGTACCAGTACTTGCAGACATAATCCATGTAAAATTCTGTGGATTAGATATGTGTATCAGGGTAGGTGTAGATTAGACATGTGTTTCCTTCTCATATTTTGTCCCAGCACATGGGCTCTATGTGTCTCTACATGCCATGCTCTGTTCCTGTCTCACTGAACTATGAGCACACCCTCCAGCAGTGTAACTAACACAGCGTGCTGTGGAGTAGTGCAGATGCATCCCACTGCACAAATGGGTGACAGCGTGAAATCCCCAAGCAGATAGAGAGCTTGATTGACATGACAGAACCCCATATTAACAGAGACTAAAAAGAGTGCCTCAACAACTCCTGTGACCCAGGAGCAGTCTGTAGTTTTGAGGTTGCTGGTTTGACATAAATTAGCAGCACAGCAGTTTTGCATTACCTGTTGTTCCCTCCATACAGCTTCTGTCTTGGCCCAAGAGCTTAAGACACAAAAATCCTTCAAGAAGCACAAGATCCTTTTCATTTTTTGTCAATTGTGGATCTCAGGAATTGCTGTATATGCAGATTCAGACATTATCTTCCTTTTTTCTTCTCTGGGTAGCAAGACACACTCTCAGAGACCCTTGACTGGTGTAAGAAGAGTATCTGTTTCCAATTCAGCTTTCACAGCTGCATGGTTTTCCACCAGACTAAAACAGGAGATCACAGTGTCAGAACTGGTGTTCACTGCAAGGTGCTCTGACAGTACAAGTTGCAAGTAGTTCTGAGAATAGCCTTTGCCTGTGAACGAGGCTTCTTCATCTTTAACTATTTGACCCACTGTCTCTTTTCTGTCTTTAATATATATATTTTTACCATGTGATACAGAAACAACCCTTGTGTCCTTGTCCTTGTGTGTGGCTGAGAGTCTTCTAGATTCTTCCTGACTGTATTTTATAACAACGCACTTGAGAAAGGACTCTGACCGCTGTGAACTTGGCAATGTTTGAGTATATTTAACACTAGAGATGTCAACCTTCAATGATTTAGTATAAGCACTTTTCAGGAATAAAGGCAGTTAAAATGCAGATAATTGGATTTAAAAGTGGCTTTGACTTTACAGCCATATAATAGACTTGCTAAAATCTACTGTTTGATAAGGTGATATCCCTTTTGTTTGGAGCTAAAGACATCCTGTTTTCCTCAACCATTAAGGGAATGAAGGGCTCAAATCACTGAAAGTTCAGTGGCTACATAAGTCATGTTTATTTTCCCTGGAAGGGAGTCTCTGATATTCACTCAGTGGGGAAAAAAAAAAAAAAGGGAAAGGAGCAGAATATCATTTTCATGTCACAGTAGCATAATGAATGAGACAAACCATCCACTTCACAAGGATTGGGCACTCTTGATGTAGGCAATCCATAAATCTCTTTCATTGTGTTTGCCAGCAATCATTTTTAAGGGCTTCTTTCTCAATTCACAGGTTGTGGTTATTAGTAACCTCATAGCTGTGCTGCAGATGTCATTGAGGCTTATTCCTCAGAGCCGTGTCATCAATCATGGCTTTCACATGGTTTTCACATACTGGAGCAGAATAATCCATACCATTTTTTCCCCCGAGTAAGCATGACTTCAGTAACTAAATGGAAAATGTAAGATATAATCATCATGCCCATGCACAAACCACATTGACTTGGCTGCTTAAACTGACACAAGGCAGTGACATTTTTGGTAATGCTGTACATTTCTCTGAGGATTACCCTCTATGCATGGAAAGAAAAGGCAACCACAGCTCTGAGTTAGTTATATACAGGAGTTGCTGCTGAAGCTGCTGACATTGGAATTGCCATAAGCTTTTCCCAGATATCACTCTTCATGAGGCAGGCTGCGGTGTCGCTCCCCCGAGTGTTGCCGCATTGTTAAAACATCTCCCATAGTCAGAGCTGTTCAAACATATATGAAGAAACCAATATTGAGGATTTGTGGTGGTTGAAGTTTTGTTTCAAGGCAAGGAGGTTTCCAGGACCTTATGAATGCATGACGCTTGCTGGAGGATGAAAAATGTTTTTGAAAAAACTGTCTGCTTAATTAAAGCACAAGAGGTATTTCACACATTTCAGCAAGAAAATATCCGTAATCTTCTATTGAAAACGTCTTAACTAGTATGCAGTTCTCAGCTCTAAGGTGGAAGATGAAGAGTCTAAAATTTTCTCTAAAATATGGTGTAAGTGTGGTAAAATATGATATGCTTTCTTATGTAATTAGTTCTAAATGTGTGCTGCACATTTTCTAATTATGATATTTCCAATCCAGGAGGCTTTGTAAGTACGTTGCAAACATGGTGAACAATCAACTTCTTCCCTGGAATGAGTTGAATCTTAGTAGTGAATCTCATAAATTTAATCAGTAGGCACAAATATTAGAGTGGTGATTTATACCTCAGATGTTCATCAAGACACCCTACATTTGCTGCTTGTTTGCAGAGTAGATGGAGTATTTTGGATCTGTGCGATTGCAAACAGCTCTCCACTTTGCCCTCAGTGCCAAATACTCTTTTTCAGCCTGAGCATAATTCTTCTGTGCTTTGATTCTGGATTTAGCAGAAAAATACAGCTCTGATGAGCTCTTCCTGAAATTGCTGCCGCAGCTCTCCTCATCCACTTAAACCATCCCCACAGACTCTGTCAAAAACCAAAAGCAGAATCTGCCCTGATGTGTAAGCTTGGGGCATGAGCTTCTGATCTTGCTTCATTTCACCCACTTAGTTTAATTTTTGGTTCTCTAAAGTTTAAATCTAGAGTAAGTCAGCTGACATCACAAGCGGGAAAACAGCCGTGGAGGAGAATGTATGAATATTTGTCTTCTGTTCTTCCAGAATAGTGGCAGAAATGGACTCCCATTGTAGAACGTAAGCCTAAACACAAGAACAGAATCAGACATGTAGATGGGGGACAAGTCTGTCTGCTGCTGGTCACCATTTCTGAGGAAGCAGGTGCTGTCAGATCACCTTCTCCCACCTCCTTTGGCAGTTTCTCCAACTTGGGAAATATTTCCTTCTGCTGATAAGCTATTTGAACGAGCTGTGGTGGAAAGCTATTCAAAGTACATGGTAGGAGTGCAGTTGCACACAAGTACAACGTGCCATGCATGCTCTGTTCCTGTCTCACTGGACCATAATGGTGGCAGCTTCCTGAGACTGCTTGTAAAGAGAGCATTGACTTAGGATAAGATCTAGGTGTTCAGGTCCTTCTTTGATAATTTTCTGGCTGCTAACAACTATCCTTATGCAGACAAAACAGCCAAGCTTTTTTCTCTACCTGGCCCTTTTCTTTGGCAGGTCTGATTTCCTCCTATTATTCTGTGTACCCGGAAAGCGTACATGCATTCCATCCTTGTTTTCCTGTACAGAGGTGCCATCCATTGCTCTATCTGTTCTTCCATGCTCCTGATGGAACTCACCTATTTTGTAAACAGCAAATGTGTTGAAAAGATCAGATCCCAAATGGGACCATGAATAAGGGGAAAAAAATTCAAACTGGTATGTTGGATGTTGGACAAAAAATTGGATGCCTGGATAAAAGTGGTTGTGTTTTCTGCAGTGCTAGGCACTTGGAGCTCTCGGAGCTCCCATTGCAATCCAAACCAGGAGCTGTTAATACAGCCATATTTTAATGCCCTTGGAATTTCACAGGTGAGCATAAATACATGACACTGCCTGATGTTCAAGTGTAGCAAAATTCCACAAGTTTCTTAGCCCTATTACCAAACAGAGGAAGCATAAATCTTTAATTTCATTGCCTTGTTTAGCCATGTAAGGCCCATTAAGATATTGACTCTATCACTGCTTTTTTTTTTTTTTCTTGGGATATTCTCATTCATTGTTGCAGAATCACCCCTTAAAACACTCACAGCTTTTATTCTAATGAATATTCTTTCTTCACTTGTGGAAGCATTACAAGGGTCCATAAGTGATGCAACAGCACAACGGGGAACAACATCACTTTCATGTTCAATGTGAATTGGCATATGCTAAAACAAGCTAATGTCCCCAGAGACAGCTGGATTTACTCCCTCTGCTCAGTACATTAGGCCCATCAGATAATTCACTTATGCTTTGTACAACATTACACTGATGACATTAGAAAAATGTGAACTATCAAATAATTTTTGAAACATCTGTCAAAACAAAAGAGCTTGATGGAATAATTTAAATATTCTTAGATTAGTTGCTAAAATGCCAATTTTCAGACTTTCAGCTCATTTTTTCCCCCTTTTTCCCCCTTCCACAGAGTAAAACTTTCTTATGCATATAATTCCTTTGGTTTTATTGAGAAATGAAACAGTCCAGTGCAAAGTAACAGAAGTAAAGCTGGCTATATGCTTCTCAGCTTCTCTGCACTAGACCAGCTTTGTGGAAGCTTGTACTGCAAAACAGTACTTCCACTCCATGAAAACTTTACTTGGTGTACTCTAGCAGCAGCTGTGGAGAGAATCTCTTGTGTAGCTCACTCATTACTAGTTCTTCTGTGGTTTTCTTAGATGATTAAATGCAGGATTTTTTGCTGTTCCTTCATATGCTGAAAGGCAACTTATTTTCTCCAAAATGTTCTGTGGAACATGACACCATAGAAGAGAAATCATTTCAATTGACTGAAGAAATAGGAAATTGGCAGAAAAAGTAGTTGAATTCCTCTTAAAATTCAAGGAAAAGAGATTCTTGGTGCAGGGGAAATTTTTTATTTTTTTTAAAATAACAATAAACTGCAATAGCTCAGATGCAGAAGGTCTCTGTGGTTTGGAGAAGGCAAAGCTCAAGCATTGCAGGAAGTTGAGAAGGGTGTATCTTTTATGGTAATTTTGACTATATTTAGATCTGTAACTTTAGAGCACAGATCTTTCAAAAAATCTGGGGAATTGTCACCTGCAACTTGCAGTATCTCTTTCATTTATCTTAGCACCTTGCTGTGTGACACTTCTGAAGGTGCATGGGGTACAAGTCTCTTCATGAGGCACAAGTCTTAAAGTTTTTTATCCACTCACCTTGGATGCCCACTGTTGAACGGGAACTCTGATTTTGATTTTCACAAATGCTGATATTTTGAAAATTTGATCTAAAAAATTATAAAAGGGCTGAAGACAAGTGCTCAAATGTTTAGATTTAGGACTTTGTAAGTATTTATTTTGAGTGACAGTCAACAAGTCAACATTGTGTATACAAATATGGCTGACATATCATAAAGCTCAATATTTTGATATTTTCTGGGGTACATAATGATAACTTACATGAGAAACATGTTCTTCAAAAGAAAGGCAAAGTCCTCAGAGACCTGTAAGATACTATAACCTCTGATCTGAATGTTTGATACCTTTTCCCTTCTGTTTAAATATCTTTCTCTCATATAAATTACAAATCAATACTCTAACCACAAGAGATTCATCAGTCTTATCTTCTGCTTGACATACACTAAAACGATCATGATTATCACTTGTAACAAATACTTGGTGTTAATTAAAGTACCTTTTCAGGTAATTTCTTCATGGCCTATGACCTAAGATTAATGGCTACAGCTCAGTAGACCATTGTAAGAGATTGTTTTCTCCATTCCGAGGAATGATAAAAAATTAATTATGTCTTGATTAATGAATTGGAGTAGAACATGATGTTGGTGGGGGGTTCATTTCCTCCTATAGAAAACAAAAGTTTTGAGTTTTGCTCCTAACAGTATTTGCTAGCTAGTAATGAGATATCAATATTTAAAATACAATATTTGAAATGTTCAGATGAAACTGATCAGACTTACATTGTATTATATAGCATTTTATATAATGTATATATATATATATATATACATGTATATAATATTATATATAAAGTATATATATATACAACCTGTAGGAAGGCAGGACATGTGGTTAAAAGGAAGACAGGACAAAATAAAGAACTCATTCTCTGATACTGACTGACTTGGACATTTTCATCATGTTGCTTCCACATTCTCTCCTCACCTACCATTTTGGCTGAATGTTTGACAGAATGGTGTATGGCTTGTGCTGTATTATTTGACAAATATATTGTGTTATAAACATACACTACTTTATATTATTTGCATAAAGAGTAAAGCTAATAATTGAGGTGTTATAATAAAGTTTTCATGTCTCTAAGAACCACAGTTTTTCACAAAATTGTATATTAATTGTAACTATTCAGAATCCTTGGTGTATCTATGAAAATGCTTGTTGGTTAGTATTAGAGCCAAAATTTAGAACTAATCACAGTGCTTTCACAAACAAGTGTTTTGGCTGACTGACACAATGTTCCTTAACAATGAAAGGTTTTGTGAGAAAAGATACTTAGGGTCATCTGGAAATTCAGGAACTTCTAAGATCCTGAAATTAGATACAAATAAAATTATGCTCTATATAATCATGTGTTATAAGGAAAGAGTTCTTAAAATGAGTTCTTGAAATGTGCTGGCCTAGGATGCTGCTCAATTCAAACTGGGAATGCTTTAGTTTCTGATATTTTATGTGTCAATAATCCTTGATGAACAGTGAAATTAATGTCTGACTGTTCTTTCTCACTTTGTTCTTTTTCCCACAATGTCATTTTGCATTATCTGGCTGATTTGCATGGATTATTACTTCTCAGAGGTAAGAACCTGCATGTTGTCATCTTTTTTTGTGGGAGGGAGACTTGGGCAGAGGGTGAGCCGTGCAACTCTGTTGGCTTTTGGAGGATGCTATGGACGGCTGGATTGAAGCCCAGACCTTGCCTTGAACCTCAATCTTGTTTGTCACTTCAAGTACCTAGTGGGAGAAACACTTGCCAAGGTGGCACTGGAGGCTCTTTGGATTCCTTATTTTTAAGGTAGAAATGTGCTGATTACAGAACTTCAGGTGCTCTATTTGTCTGGTTTAAATAGACCAGCAAAGTTGAATTCTTGAATCCCAATACCTATTGTGGTTTCTTTTCTTCTAGACTGTGCAAAGAGGACGAATGATTGTGTCAACTCAATGCAGGCATGCCAAATGCAGTCAGTGTCTCTGTGAAGCCTTCAAGAATACCTAACAATTGCTCAGCCTGAAAGAACAAACTCAATCACAGACAACCCAATCTTGTCTGTGTAGGAGTACTTCTATTTCTCAGGACAAATTTGCCTGGATTTTGGGAGGTAAATGCCATGTTTTCGGTGCTCTGAAGATTTAAAGAGCAGCAGGCTGTGCACACATCCAAAAAAGACTGATTTGTTTTGAAAAACCAGAGAGCTTTTTCATGGTCCAAGCTGCTTCTTGTTATGTCCCTCGTTGTAATGTTGCACTGATTACTGGGTCTGAATTAGACCAGAAGCCTTTACCAGAAAGACAGCAGCTAACCCATTTTCTTCTACTTTTTTTTCAGGCTTAAATTAGAGGAGTCTGAATATTTAGTTATTTCATACCTCACACAATCACATACAGACATAGAATAATTACCTTTCAAAACACAGAAGAGCACATTTCCCTTTTATTAAACTTTAGCTTTTATCTTACAAAACCTATATACTTGAATTCCAGTGATGTTTCACA
The DNA here is from genome assembly GCA_024865655.1 of Emberiza elegans. Taxonomy (NCBI): domain Eukaryota; kingdom Metazoa; phylum Chordata; class Aves; order Passeriformes; family Fringillidae; genus Emberiza; species Emberiza elegans. Next base: position 15,691,729 of record JALJVW010002597.1, on the reverse strand, counting down.
CTGGCAAGAACTGACAGATGATACAAAGGGGTTTTTATTTTGGGTAAAATTTTTTACTTGTTTTCTATAGTTTAATTTTTCCTGCATTTAATTATATTAATGCCTGTCTGTCCATCTCAATTGCACTCTACAATTCAATCAGCAGAATTTTCTAACGAGGAGATAAAACTATCAGTTTGATTAATCAGAAGTGTTCATTCTTTCTTTTAATCACACTGTAGTTGTTGGAGAAAAATATTCTGAAGAGCCCAACTTTTTATTTCATGTTGCCTTTGTGTGTTGAAAGGGTAAAAGGAGAAAGGTGCTGCCTGGGGCAGTGGTATGGGGACAAGAGGGTGCAGTCCTGCTCTGGGCTGGGGAGTGCCAGGATGCAGAGGGCGGGCTTGTGATGGGGGAGACCAGGGAACTGGTACAGAGAGGGCCCTTTGAGAGGGAAAAGAAAAATGTGACAAGCCTATTCCTGTGTGAATTTGCACTGAATGACTATGATGCAGATATTTTTCCTTGGGTTTTTTTTTTTTAACTTTTTATTGTATCATGAACCTTTCCATGAATATCTTTCCAATGGATTATCTGATATCTAGTTTTTTTCTTCAAATAATTATCTAACACCTAATTTCTTTTCATAAGGGCAAACTCCTTGTGATGCCATCAAAAAGGACACAAATCAGAAAGCACCAAATAGCTCATGAGAGCTGCAAGAAGAGCAGACATTTGATACTGTTAGAAGGGAGAAGTGCAAGATGTAGGTCCTTCAACTGAGCCAAATGTGGTGTGTAGGTATCTTTGTAGAGGGGTACCTGTGTGCATCTGAAAGAGAGACAGAGATGAACAGAGAGAAATATATGGATATACTTCTAGGTATAGGACACATTCTCTAGTAATAATAATGCTGTTTTCTAGAAAAGGCCTGTCCTCCACATTACCTCTGCATAAAAGGATTTGATGAGGCTTATTTTACTATGGATAAGCTTGTGGGGAAAAAAAAAAGTCTTCAAATGCAAGGACTACATTTTGCAATCATAAAGCCTGCAATCAGTAATAATAAGCCTAGAAAAGTAATTTCATGTGTCTAGATCTTTGTTATTAATTGTATGCCCAATATTGCAAACAATTTCTGAACTTATTTTTAAGGTTTATCACTGAATTTTCTTTGTCATGTGGCTCATTCTTTTTATGTATTTCTTCATCACTTTACTTATAAAAACATTTCTAGTAATTCTCTTCAAAAATGGTTTTGAAGAGAGATACAGGCACTGCATCCTGAAAATAAGGAATATGTGTCTTTCTCCCCATCTTGATGTAATACAAATGATAATATTTAAAAAGCCAAGTTTTAAAGTACAGATTTCCATCTAGATCTCTCTAATCTCCTTTTTGTCAACTCTATCACCTCATAAAATAAGGAGCAGGAAGTAGAGAGTGATGCAACAGGCAAAGCAAATTTGTATTGGTGTGTTGAATGTCCTATTAAGTGACTTGTGCTGCCTTGTCAAATCGAATCAAAACTCTTTGATACTGTGCATTCTGGATGAGTGATTTGATTTTAGGCAAATTTGGCACTCATATTTGTGCTTTAAACTAGATGTGGCATAAGATGTTCATGTTTTGATCACTGCTTCAGTAAACACAAAGGGTTTTTTTAGTATTTTACGAGTAAGACAGAGTTGCAAGATTGTACTTGACTTGCAAAACAACAAAATAAATCATACAAGAAAGTCAGCATTCAATAAATTTTGCCCTTCACATCAAGCTGTGTCGACATCTTAAATGAAATATAACTTAAAGATAAGGTGTTAAAAGGGAAAATTATAGATGTACAGTGAGTTTCTTTAAAACTATCACTTATCCCCATTCCATCACAGTAGCTGTCATTTTCTCTTTTGGACTTTAGTTTTCTTTCTACATTTTTTGGCCTAAAGTGTCTGAATTATGACAGAAACTTCCATATTATGAATAATTCTTGATAAATGCAAAAGGAGATGAAATCTCTACAAACTCAATGAATATTTAAGGTCACATATATAATATTAGCTCTGACAGATTGTTAAACCTGAGGGCTCTTTTTGAACTGAAGGAAGTTTCATTGAAAACCTGGGATTTTCTTTAAGTATATATTGCATGTCGTATGTTCATATTACAAAATTCCTGTTTCTGACAGGCACATGTTCACTTTTCCTCCCTGTAGCTCCAGGCTGATACACAGCACTCCTGCTCTTTTTACCCTCTCACCCTACATGATGACACCATAAGCCACACACTTTCTACTTTCACTACTGGGCTATCACTTCAAAAGGGCTGTTTTGAGTTGGCAACAAAGCTTACAGCTGAAATATGTGAAAAAAAGTTCCAATAAGGAGGAAATCTCAGAAAATTCAGGGTTTGCATTTGCTTTGGATGAGCATTTAAAACTTCACTCATCCAGCTCATGTGTACTGTACACAAAGGCAAGCCATTTGCTCCATTAGCAAATGTCAATTCTCCCAGTTGTTGGCATTTTCTGCTTTCTTTCAGGGTGGAATCAGGAAACGCGAATATTATGAAAATATTTATAATAACTACAAGAGGCTAATAATTATCTTCAAAGCAACTGAAGTCAGGAAATTCAGGCTTAAGTTTCCAAAACTGACCTAAGATTTGACTCTTATTTCACCCTCTATCAGCCTCCTTACAATACAGGGACTGAATCATATATCAAGGCATCACAGAAGTTTGAGCCATTTTACTCAATGCCAGGATGAATGCTGGACACAGGTTTTTTTCACAACAAACTGCATGTTTTCTCTGTAAAATGGGAAGAGGGATGTAGAGGTGGTTAATATTTGCTGTGAGACATAATTTCAGTAGATTATGCTGTGAGTTTTGGCCAGTAAATGGCCAAAACTTTACAGCTGTCATCTGTGTTAAAAACTCTTTTCCTTTTTAACTTTGTTTCCCTGATATTGAAGAAAACTTCAGGTATCTGGACTCATGATGATGCCTTAGAGTCGGAGCTATGTGAGGAAGCCTGGATTGTACATGGAGAGTGAAATGATAATTTAAGGACTCGAGAAACTTAGTTATAACTGATAAAATTAAAAAGAACCCCAGACAAACAAACTTTGGTTCATCAAGTATCCTAAAAGCCCATTCAATTCTCTATTGTTTTCCTGAATATACATTTACAACAGTATCTGCACCTGAATTTTAATTTATTAGTATGCGAAAACTTGCAAATATTGGATTTTTACCTGCTAATTCTTGCTAAAAGGGTAGAGATGTTATACAATAAAGTACAAGGAAACAAATCAGATTTTTAAACACCTAAGCTTAAATTGTGTGGCTTATTTGACAAATTTTGCTAGCTTTGCTGGCTTTCATTGCAACCTGCATTGTCTTAGGGGCACCTTGAAGTTCTGCAGGCCATGGTTCACTGCCCCAAGAAGCCTGAGAAGCTTTCTATTGAATTAAACAAAGAGTGTATCAGAGCCAAGAAATACACCATATCTTTGATTGAATTTATGAACCTTGCAGTGATTTGATGAAGCTGTCAAACATGTAGATATTTTTTGAGAAATTACTCAAAATTTACAACTGAAACTTCATGAGATTAACTAATGTGACAGCAAAGGGGAAGGTGCTTAAGGGACATTTTAAATAATGCATTGTCACATAATTGTTCCTGCACTTATTTTACAAATTCCAAGCTCTATCCTTAAAAGCTTCCTGCAAGTGAGATCTGTTTTTAGTGGTTTTTACTGACTTAGATGTAGCTTTGAAATAACTTAAATAAACCATTGATTCTTTTTACCTAGATAGTATCTTCCTATCTAAGGGCATGTAACTTGCTATTCTGTAAAGATTTATCTTTGTTCTGTGTCTGAGGAGAACTTAAAGATTCATTATTATTAGAAATACAAGACATATCTAATGTTATATGAAAGACAAGTTTTTGCTGCATAACCATTTGAAGTTCATTTATAGTTATGATGGGAGATTTTAAGGAGCAGTTTCTGAAATATGGAGCATAAAGGAAGGATGTCTGCAATCCTTCCTGAGACTCTACTGACTGTATACTGAATATCACAAAATAGGAAGAAAAAGCATATTTTAGTACTGCATGAATTCAGACACATAGGAGAAAGAATTCTCTTTAATCCTTTGATGTTCTAGAGGTCACAACATGTTTTTTAATTTCTGTGGAAACCTTTAAAATTTTAGTGATTTATGTTAGTCAAAACTTGGAAATATTTTGGTCAGGAGATATTTCTTAGTGGTTCTAGTGGTCTGAACCACTAAGTAGTCTAGTAGTAGTCTAGTATTGCTCAGGTTCTCTTGTTCCTAGTCAGGCTACATCTTTCCTCATGCATCATAATTTTTTCACATAAACTTTAGTTGTATGAACTTCAGTTTTCTTCTTCTCAGATAAAGTTTGTCATATTCTAAACTCTTCTGTAGTACTACTGTTGGTTCACAGAACATGCTGGCAACTGCATAAGATAATATAACTTTTGTTCTGTGATTGAAAAATAATCCACAAATGGGGTTGGGGTACATTTTCCATTTTCTGCTGCTGGGCTCAAGTGCCTTCTTTGAAAGAAAGGCAATTTACCTCTAGCCTGACTAATAATTATTAATTTTTTTTCCTTTGGTCCAATTCCAGTCATTATTATTCTGCTTAGCATTAATTTCCCTTTCCAATATCCAATGTATATATATCTAATTTATTGAATTTTTTCTTTTATGGTTACCCTTATTTTTTTAGTTCAACAGAGAACAGCCTTTCAATTTACACATCCAATAACATTTTTATAACGTGAAGTTGTATCTAAAACTCTCTGTATTTGATTGAAAACAGAACATCCAAGAGACAACTGGTTGATGGGACAAAATTCATTGCTTTGGCACAGAAGAACAGATTACCAGGCACATGATTTTACTAGTTTTTAGCTTTCTTAGTCTAGTCCCTGTGAATTGTTCTCAAGGTAACTGAAGAAATACAATTCAGCTTTTCCTTCTGCTCAAATCATCTTCCTATTAGAACTTTATTTCCAAATTTGAGGCTGAATGGGACCATGAATGAGCCAAGTCCTCTCTCCAGGTTCTTAAGGAGATTTCTTCATCATATCTTTTTTTTATTGTTGGTGTATAAAATACAAATTGTAAGTAGAAATTGTGAGGTAATTCCCTTAGAAAGCCCTGGGCACCTTCCACCTGAAGGCCTCCCATAGGCTATCCCAGGAAAGATTGCTAGATTACAAATCTTTCCTTCAGGCTGGACATGGGGCTAAACTGCCCAGCAGGAGACATCTCTATGATCCTTGAAAAATCTGCAGTATAGGGTGGCATTTCTCACGTGCCATGCCCTGGCACCATGGTGAGAGGACCTATTGCTCTGTCTGACTTGGCATACTCATGCAGGCTGAGACCTCGATCACTGCATGTTTCTAAGACTCATTCCTTAGTATAATGCCATCTTGCCAATTCACACACAAGCCCCAAAACAGCAAAGGAAATGCAGTGTCACGTCTTCATTGGCATGTTAGGAGGCAGCTATTTCACCAGATTCCAAAGAGTTCCTTCAGCTAGCTCAACAGTGAAGAATAATGCTCTGGAATTTTTGTAGTGAATACTCCTACTGCAGTTACTCTTACTTGCCATCTCTCATTGCAGTCTCAAGAGGTTAACTGGGATACAGTCAAATGTTGCTACCTCCCAACATATTCCCTAGTAGTGCAGAGAGAGATTATGACCATGGTGTCTTAAAGACCCTGTCTATTCATTTTCTTAGCTTTTGTTGGGGAAATGGAGATAGACTTTGCTAGAGCATGCATTTTAGTGTAGATAAGGAAAATTGTTCAAACTTTCCATTTCTCTCTGATCTCCTTTTCCCTGTTGTCAGTGGAATTGGTGGTGTGGCTTTCTGCCCCTTCTGTCCCCACTGTAGAGATGCTTTCACCTACAAGCTGAGTAGAGGGTACAGTGAGTTCTGTCCTGTCCTCCCTGTCCCTCCACCCTTGCAACCCTCTATCTCATGGACTGAAAGCAACATAGTTGCTGTAAAAAGTCTTACTGCACTTTAGACCTTGCTGTGTCTGACTTCTACCTCGCACTGACAAAATGCTGAGTTTTCATAATTATTCTCTTCTGAGCAATTGCTGTGTAAGATATCAGTTCAAGTGAAGAGTGGCAGACACTGTGTAAGGCAGAACTGCTGTGATGATAATGAGCAAGGGTGCAAAGTCAATGGACTCAGACAGGCAGAGCTCAGAGACTCAACTCATTAGTGTTCTTCTAACCTCCAAATCATTTCAACTCCATCAAATCATCCTTTCAACTCCATCCCTAGGGACTGTGATATGTGTGAGACATTAAAGATAAGGCCTCAGGACTTCTGGTACCCTTGTCAGCAGGAGGAGGTAGATCTTTTCACTCCTTTCTCTTGGTTCTGCTCATCCTATTTCTGGGAATCTATTTGTGGAAGTTCTGCACCCCAGATTATGAGCTTTGGAATATCAAATACAAATTCTTCTCTGATGTTTAAGAACTGTTGAATAAGGAACTGCTGATGTACATGAGAAGGGAGAGCAAAATATAAGTATCCCTCCCAAGGACACTGCTCACTCAATGAAGAATTGAAAAAAATAAAAATATAATTTTTTATTCAAATTTTCAATAAGGAGAACTATTGACTGAGAAAACAAGAAATCTCAAATGACTAACAATGACCATCACAGTCCAATTTTTCTGCAAGTATAATTATACTGAAATTAACTGATTTATTAGACACAAATTTGATGGTATGGCACAGAGAAATTGACACAATAATCTGTCAGCACTTTCTCTAGGGCTAACAAAAATAGTAAATACTTTGCAACAGCAATTGCAATAGCTCATTATATACTCCAGTACTTCGTGAAGAATTTTTAGGGCTGGAGAGTAGAATGAGGTGGCAGAGCCCTATGAATGCTGAAGAGAAATTATTGCAGTCGAAATGAAAAAAATAACTGATCTTTTTCGTTTAGACTTATATGCAGTTGTCTTTACTGATAGTTGGCCTGAACTGCCAATTGCTGTTCTTGTCTGTTCATGTTCTTTGGAAGTTTAGATAAGGTGTCTTAAAAAAAATCTGCTCCTTATTTTTTTCATTGCTTGATCATTTTGATTTTAGCAAAAATAAGAATTTGTTAAGAGTAACACTGTGAGTAAGCTATTCCAGGCCAAAAGGAAGTGTTTGATTTTTGTCAGAAGAAAGTACTGAAATCTGGACAGTTTCTGAAATCTGCCCTCTTCTTGGTCCTCTTCTCCTTTATTTTCAAAAGGTATGAATCTTTGTGTGGGGTCTACTGGCAATACACACCTGACTAGTTGCAGAAGATGGGAATCCATGGAAGTACTTATTGCAGTAGGTACAGGCATTTAGCTTTGTGCATTGCAGAGATGGCTGAACTAATTCCTCTCAGAGGACTTGTGTGCCAGAACCTTCTAGAGCCTTCTGATCTTCTGCTCCAGCTGAGTTATCCAAACTCAGGAACTGCACTAATGTACCTACTTTTGGTTGTTGAGCTGGCTTGAAGAAACGCAAACTTATACTTGCATATAATATTCTGCATGGACATGTGCAAGGTTCACTTCATATGGGTCTGACCACACTAAAAACCCCAAACATTATACTAATATCAATCCTGTTTAATCATCTAGTGTATTGGATTTGATAAGGTCTGAAATGATTCCTGTCCTTATAATAGGACACTCTGAAATAGTCAAAAAATATGTTTTTATTGCATGACAAGTATAGCCTGTTGTCATATAGATTAAAAAAAAAAAAAAAAAACTAGCAGGTGTTTCCTTACATGTGAAATTCCATAATGCATGTGCTATAGTGCTACATTATTGATTTATGCTGGAATCAAAGCATCCAGCACCACATAATAGATTAGAAACTCTGTCATACAGAGAGCTGAGGTTAATGCATTGAGCAGTACTATATCCATCAGTGTTTAAGATCTTGTGATTATTTTAAAAGGGCTATTACATTTGTCATTGGTCAAATTTGACAGCTACATCAAATTAAGTGTATCAGCAAATACACAGAAGGAAGTTAACCTGCAAGGAGACTTAAAGAGGTCAGAATAGTACAGTGCAGGAACATGACATACATTTTGTGTAAAATACCAAGGAAGAAAAATACCATCAAAAATTTGAAGGTGTATTTCCTGAAAGAATCAGGGAATATCTGAAGATGATAAAAATAACCAAAACAGAAGACACATATTCTGGATTCCAGGTAGAACCTCAGAGGAAATAGGGGTTTTTTGCAGCTCTGATGATTCATTGTGTGGAATAAAGCATGATCTTTTGATTTCATGGCATTAGAAATATTAAAGAAACTGTGAAAAGATAAAAATATAAACAGAAGTTATCTAGGAAACATTAAGTCAGGATTCTCATGTAAGAGACTTGAAAAAACTTAAGTAATGTGAATTTTTACTTCCCAATGGCTTTAGGACAGAGGTATGGGTCAAATGCACATTTAATTCAGTAAAACACTACAATGGACTTAATTTTGAACATGGAGCTTAAGCAGACTTCTTTTCTTTAGACATTGATTTATTCTCCAAAATACTGGGAAATTACAGAATTTAACCATGCAGGATAATTTTCACATTTGAAAGACTTTCCTAAATTGCAACCTATTAAGAGACAAAAAAATTATGAGAAGGAAATCCTTGTGCAGTGGAAGGTATATGGAATAACTGATATGTGGGAAATGTTAATTACCCTGTTTGCTTTATTTTGCTTTGGTCTAAATAATGATTCAAAATGGAAGACCTTTATAGTACATGTTAAAATATATTTCAATTCTTGGACTTGCTGGGATCTAAATCCCTATGTGGGAAAAGAACAAATGGGAAAACTCTTCTTCCATTGATCCTTTCACCTGCATTTGTTTCATTGAAAATTCTGGAGAAATAGAAAATCTAGCTTTTCATTCTGTTAAAAGAAGTCTTCCTTTCACCGTCTTTTACACCTTTATTCTCTTTCACCTTCTGATTGTTTTTTGGTTGGTTTGTTGGTTGGTGTTTTTTTCAATGCAGTGGGTATACCCAGGATGACTGAGGGGTTGGGAAAATTAGGCTTCAGCAGTGGAGTCACAAGAAGGTGCCAGCTGTAACCTGCCATTCTCATACTGGGCAGCAAAAATGCCTCAACTTCTGCCCCTGTCTATGCACAGTCCTGAGTACTACATAGCAGAAAGGAAAATGCATCTCGTGGAGTCAAAATAATACAGTATTTTCCATCTATAAGAGAATTAGCAGCAGAGAATATTTGCCATGTGGAGAAATGCAAACAAATATTTTCTTAGTCTGGGAACTTATGAAAATATTCATGTGTGCAGGTGAAGTTAAGAAGAAATAATTAGTAATCTCACCCAAACACAGAGGCTGAGATTGGCAGGTCTTGAATGCCCAGCGCAGCTCAGATGGACCAGCTTTAATTCACCTCCTATACCTGTCTTTTCTCCCTGGCTATGTGAAATGGTGTCTGGTAAATTTCTGAAGACTTCTCTAGCAGTGCTGACTGTGAGCTTTCCGAAGGGATCTTCTGACACAGCCTAATATTCCCTTGCTTTTTGCCTCAGCACTCTTACCCTGTCTATATTCATCTGTACTTCACTGATGCTTTTCAAAGGACTCTTTTCTAGGGCTTTGAATTTCATGAGGGCTTTTTATCATTGAGGAAAATCCTGCACTGGTTTCTGAAAATGCTCAAGACTGCGAGTCCAAGAGATTGCATAGCCTGTCTTTAAATTCAGAAGTCATGGGAGAGGTTTCCCCAGATATGTTACAAAACCACCTTTTGCAATATATGATCAGGAATGTGAGGTGTACTGATCTGATCCTTGAGAAACCTACCATTTACTAAGATCCTGGAAGCCTTATGGAAAAAGCCATAAATGCCATTTCAAAGTGTGCTTGATCTTTCAGGTGGTCTTCTCCATTTCACCTATAACTGGGAAAAATTATTCAAAAGGTGAAAAGTGGAAAATAACCTCAAACATCAGTTTAAGCAGTTTAAGAGGTGCAAGATAAATTTTAATTAAATCTTGAAGATTATGTGAAGATCGTTTTGGTGAGCTGGAAGCAAACTGAATTTTGCTTCATGTTAAATTTTAATTTGTTTTGTCTGCTGTTCTTTCACTACACTTTCAGTGGCTTCACAGGTTATCATAACACTTGGAGATAGGAGTAGGACTAAAATATGATTTCTTCTTGGGTGACTTAGATACTTAAGCACAGATTTGTGGATGTTGCAAGACTTCAGATCCAGCCCAGAAAAAAGACTTTTGTGACTAGCTTTGACCAGAATTCACCAGAGTTAGAGAGATGTCTGACTAGCTTGGGGGGTAAGCATCATGAACATAATTCATGGTGAGTTGTAATGAAGGTCAAGCTCCCAAGTGATTTAATCCAATATTCATGCCAACTTCTGCAAGGTTACCTTCAATGGAGCATCTGCAATACAAAGGTATGCAGGAATGAAAAAAAAACCTGGGTCTTTCTGCCTCTTGGGGGTCTCTCTGAAGTCAAGAAGAAGCCATAGCAGCTAAATGGAACAGTTAATATTCTGAATAGAGGACTTTGGTGCTTTGGAAATATTTTACTATGCACTAAAATAAATGCAAAAATAAATAAAGACAATCTTACTGGGAAATTATCAGATTTAGCAGACCAGTTTGAAAGCATTTATCCTGGCAGGCTGGTGAACCTTATTTGCCTGCTTTGTTTTTAAGGGCTTCCTCATCCCTATTCTCTTTTTGCCAGGAGTTCAAACAGTGAGTAGGGAACACCTTGTTCTGGAAGCTGCTTTCCAAAGTACTTGTTGGAGAGCACACAACAAAAATATTTCACCACACGTGAAAACAAATATCTCTGAATAGCAATTACAAACAATTACTTAGCTTTTTGAAACGCTTATAGTTGTGTATCTGTTTGTTTTTTCTCTCCTTTCAGATGCTCAGTTATAATTTGTTAACTCAATCAAATAATTTTAGAAAACATAATAAACATTTAATATGCATCAAAGCCATCTGGAAATGCTCTGCACTGCACACAGAAACAGCGGGATTCATCTATGCATATTCAGCATTGGAGGTTTTTCACTCTCTAACTTTTACATTAGCAACACAAATAACCTGAGTTGAGAACATGCTTAAGCAAAAGACACTAATCAGTGTAAGGCTTTTAGATTTAGGGCATTCGAAAATCTTGTGAAACATTCCTAGCCTCTCTGACATTTGACTGCCAGTGAACACCTAACCCCATTTTCAGATCTATCTCGGCTGCTTGGGGACCTAATGCAAGTGCCCAGGTCAGAGATGCTGACAGAGTCATGAGCTGGGCACATGCCCAGCTGAGGCCAGTGCTCATTAGCATCAGACAATTTAAAATATAGCAATATTTTTTGGTGTGTTTGATATGCAACACATACAGAATTACTAGGATTGAGTTAAAGCAGGTGATCAGCACAGAAAAATGAAAACCCTGAGAGGAGAACATGACTCAGGGTCTTAAGAGATGCAAGTACTGCCAGGACTGCTTGAGTCAAGCACTGTTGGTCTTGACTGATAATTTTTGGTGCTGGAAAAAATCATGCTTACTATCATACATACACCAAAAGAGTGGGTAATACCACAAGTTTGCTCAGAAGGTCTTTGGTCTTCTGTGCCAATGCTGACACAGAAGAGGAGGAGGAGAAAGACAGAGTTTTTCTGTTTCAACAAACCTTTCTTTTCTCTTCACTTCTCAACAGGATCTTTCCCAGGAAAAAGGATGGAGAGGACCAAAGTACTTGTTTTATATACTATAGGACAGATGAGTTTCTATGCTTGAAAGTTATTGTATTGATAATACAATTAGCTTCCCTCAAAATTCTGGAACTCAAGGCCTGAGGTGTCTTACACATGAAGAACTAATTCCTACTCCAAAGAACTTGTAGCAGAAGAGGAAATAAATTTAAAATATTCTATTTGGACCAAAAAAAAAAAGAATATAAATAAAAAGAAGTTTGCATAGATCCACATAAAATTTGTGGAAGTAAGCCCTATTATGTTCATGGAAGGCTTCACCTTAAATATCTCTAGGTGAGGTCTGAGGCATTTCAGAGGTGTGGAAAAGGGAGGAAGTCCCATCCAGTGCTGGGCATAGGTGCAGCAAGCTGTGTCTAGCTGCCCCTGTCTGTCTGTCTGTCTGTCTGCCTGCTGCAGCAGGGACTTTACCACTTCCTCTCACCCTGGGTTTTCTTTCATGCTTATTGTGACCTGTTACTGCTTGAGTAGAGTGCAAGACATCTGTTGAAACAACCTGAGGCTTGAAAAGGTCCACAGTTCTCCTGTAAGAGCATGACTTCACAGCTGTTGAAACAAGTTTCCCACATTTTTTGCTTCATAGTTTCTACAAATTAAAATACCTCCACCAATATTTGTTCGTTACATGCCTAATTGCTGGTTTCCTTGGGTTAGCCTATCTGTTAATAGGCTGGATAATTCACCTGCTGTGTCCAAACACTGCTCTGATGGTTCAAACGCTGTGGTATATTTTGTGCTACAGAAACATATTGCAGCAAGAAAATTTGCCTACATTCAACTATGGTTCAGTCAACAGATCCCCACAGATACTAATAATTTTTTGGCATGTCATAATATTACAATGTAAGAAAAAATCCTTCGATTTTTAAAGTGGTGATTGTCACAATAGATTGAACATGCAGGATTCCAAAATACGAGCAGAGTTATTCTGTGACAGATCATTTCAGTCCACATAGCAAAATATTACATATCTAATAGGAATTTATGAGCACAGCCCTTTCATGAGGCTTAACTGCATTTCACCGGCACCGAAAGCTGGGATGAAGGAAGAAAGTATTAGCAGTCAGAGCTTTTTCTGCAATTTGTCATGCATGTCAACACAGGGAAAGACATGCTTGAGCTGGCGGTGACAGCGCAATTGAACAGATAGCGTGAGACATGCCCTTCACTCTGCTGACACGCACTCAGCATATGTCAGAGCGCACTCAGTAAAGCAATTTCTGTCCTTGAGCATTCCCAGGGAAGGGACGTGCTTCTCACCCTGCACCTGTGCTTCTCTCCAGGCTCTGGCTCCTGATTAACACAACGAGAACAGCAGTCACAGCTCCTGTCTTTTCCCGTGCTGGATCTATAGTGCGAGATGAAAAACATTCTCAATTCATATGAGTAATGAGCATTACAAATTAGACTCAGATCAATTATTAAATGAAGACTATTATGAAATATTAAGAGGAATCTATTATACATAATGTATTTGTCACAGATTAAAAACAAGCATTCGACTAATATCCTTCTCTGCCTGATAATGTATTTGGATATTTAACATATTTAAAGGGAGTGCAAAAATGTGGGAAGGAGGTGCATCTATTAAAACAAGAAATGGATTTGCTAATGGCTTCTGCAAAAGGGAGTTTTCTTTTGTCTTGTGCATAATTTATCTCTGGTCTCTGGCGAGGACATGCAGACCCATCATCTCAAGCCTTTGTACCGTTGTTATCATTTCTTACTGTGAAGACACTACTCTGTTGTACACTCTCTAGGAGAAGAAAAGTTTTGATTTAATGTGTAGCCCTGTCAATTGTGTGCAAGTCCTGTTGACGAAAGAGTGCTTTTGTACTATCAAAATGAAGTTGCTGTTCAGCTGGGAGTTCATCATGACAGAAGGTACCAGCAGTAGAGTCACTTTTTCCCTGAGCTTCTTCTAATGCCCTGCTGTGCTGAGTTATTTTGCATTGCATCTGATGATTCAGTGGTGCAGCTTTGTGTCCATGCTTGATGTGGTGAGCACATGGTGCTTCTACAAAACCTCATTAAATTTATCTCAGGACTAGAGATGGTTGAAAAAAGAGGAATCATTGATAGAGCAGTTCTTCCATCAGAAAATACTGGCTCCAGAAATGAGAAAACCTGTGGAGATTTGTTGGTTCCTGTAGGAATCAGGCCAAAGGGCAGGATGTTACTTCTTCCTGAGCCTTCCTGACACCCCAGGTGGCGATGACACTTCTGTCGTACCTGACACCCCACTTTCCTCCTGGATTGGAGGTCCCCTGACCTCAAAGCTGGGGTGCAGCTTTCCCAGCGCCCCAGGATCAAGGAGAACACACTGGCTTCTCCATGCTGATGGCTGAGCCCAGGAGCAGTCACTGGGGAAGGAGAAAGGGACAGGTGAAAGAGCAATGGCCATGAGGTTCCAGGGCACTGTGGCTGTCCAGCAGAAAGGGGTGGGAGGCTGCTGGGTTGCTTGTGTGCTGTGACACAAGCAGGGAAGGAGTAGAAAAGAAGCTGAAATATGGGATGCAGGGAGAGGCTGCTGGTCCTTTGCACCATGCGATGGAGTGTCCAGACTGTGGGGCATGAAGCAGGAAGCCCATGGGATGGACAGAGGGAAAGATCATATTTAGTTCCAAGAAAAAAAGCAAGATATTCCAGAAACCTGTCCTTTAAGGTTGTTTCCATATTTCCATAATAACATCTGTTTCAAAATCGGTCCATTTCAGGATTTTGCCTTTTTGCCAATACTTACAAGGGAAGCTTAAAAAGCTCGAGTCATTTTGTTTTTCAGCAGGATGGACTTTTCCTATTTAACTCTGCTGCTCCAGTGTTAACAGTTTATGTTTGGATTTTGTTTCAGTTTTGGCAACCTCTCATTACAACAACCTCTGTCATCCAAGAAGCCATCACATCCCTTGTGTGTTAATACATGAAGATATTTTGATTCTACAGGACATAGGGCTGCATCCTGCAGTTATCCTGTGAGAAAGGAAAAACTTGAAGCCCTTGTGGTCTATTTTTGTCTGTTCTAGAAGAAATATCTCACTCAGGCTTCAGTTCCAAGCTATTAATTGGCTGAAAGCAATAATAAAGAGATTCAAAGAGCATTATTATATAATATTAATATTATATAAAATATATGAACTGAAAATTATTTAATATTATAAATATTATATTATATTTATAATATTAAATAATATTTTGTTAATTTATTTATAAACTGAAAGGCAACAGATTTTTAAGCAATAGTAAATTATTAAAATATTTTAAAAATCTTTCCTGGAGCATGAAAGATCTTCTTTGAAGCTTTTTACATCTCTTGAGTAAATATGTGCAGTTATAATCAGAGAGTTTTGTTAAACATGTATTATATAACCAAAAACCTGGAAAAACTCCAACGCTATTTCTCTCTATTGTGTACATATGTAATTAGACAAGGTTTTTTCCAGTACTTTTGCTGATTATATTTTCCTCAGTCATGCAAGAATGGGATTTTTCTGCACTCAGACATACCACAATCCAAGCTCTACAAGTCCTGACGTGGTGTACAACCTTTCCCCTCCCATTTACTAATTCTCTGTAAGTCTCCTTCTTTTAAATGGGGCAAACCTCATGTGAGATCTGACATAAAATATCAATCTAAGAGATGATTAAGTACTCATAGCAGTGCTCAGAATAGGGATGAAAGCTAATATTTTTCCATCACTTGTGGCCAGTGAGAGTGGAATAGGTCACAAGACCAGAGGATTCAGGTCATGAGTATGCTTCTGATACTCAGCTGTGTGGTACCTCTTTGCACAGTCCCTCTTCCGTGAGAATGCCAGACACAATAAGTGCTGTGTACATGGATGTCCTGGTTTGAGGGGAAATGGAATTCTGGGAGTGTGTCAGTCCAATTGGAGATGTAGATTTGCGATTGACACCTGTTTTGACCACTGAGAGTTGGATACGCCTCTGAGAACACACAGGGGTTAAAAGCAGAGCTCTGCCCTGGGAAGCCCTCTTGGGACTTGGCGTGGAAGAGGAAGGACCTCTCCCCTGCTCCAGCTGTCCCGGCTGGGCAGGGGAGGGCAGCCATGTGGTGAGCCTGGGCCTAGATCGAGATGGGGGTAGGCCTGGCCTGGGTCCCCCCCCCCCCCAGGGTGGAGGAGAGAGACACCGGGAGAGACACCCAGGGTGGAAGGGTGGAGGAGAGAGAGAGACTGGGAGCTACTGGGCAGCCCCCCCCTCCCCTGGGGAGACAGAGAGAGAGAGGCTTTGGCCTTGAAGCTCGATATCGTGGGCTGCCAGCCTGCCCGGCCTGTGGAGAGGAGGGGGGGTTGAACCAGAAGGAGTCCGGCTGCTTGTGGGTTGTGAGCCATGGAGTTTTAACCCTTTCTTGGACAATGAAAGCTTTTGCAGAGTACTGACCCTTCCGGGAGAGGAGATGAAGAAGGATTTAAGCAAGTTTTTAAAGGACCGAGCAGGGGAGAGACTGTGAGAAGAACCTAGGGTGGAAGAGATGTGGAGTGGCATTCTTTGCTGGACGCTTTTTGTAGAGCCATGGACTGTTCCTGCAATACAGAGACTATTTTCAGGGGGAGCCACCGGGTCCCAGAGTTAAGAAGGCAGTGTGGGAGCCTCCCGGCCCAGGAGGTGAAATAATGGGGGGACAGATGTCCCAAAATGGAGACTGTGCCTTTGTTTTGGAGTGGGACAATGGAATCCTTAAAAAGACAACCCTCAAAGTAGCTCTGGTCCATGTTCAGTGGTGAGAGCACTGAAATGGGAGGAAGGGGTCATGATCTCCAATCCAGGTGGGGATATGTGACCAAAAGCCCAGGGCATACAAGAAGGACTCCTCCTCTTAAGGAATTCATGATTGAGTATTTGTAAGGGTGGTTGTTGCTGGACCGAAAGATGTAATTGTATTGGGAATTTGGTGGGGGGAGGAGGAGGAACTGTATTCTGTAGAGTTTTCATTTTCCCTTGTGTGTAGTTTTTTTTCCTTTCTTTTCTTTCCTATTGTAGTGTGTAGTTAATAAAGTTCTGTTTTCTATAGTTTTAAGTAGAGGACTGCTTTGCTTATTCCTAGGCACATCTCACAGCAAATACCAGGGAGAAAGTATTTTCATGGGGGGCACTGGCATTTTGCCAGGCTCAAACCATGACAATGGAAAACACAGAAGTTGTAGGTCCTGCCCTTGCAGCACTTATTTGTGGACAAAAGTTCTGCCCTGAACTCTGCCAGCCCTGATGGCTAGCGAGGAATGCTGAGCTGGACAGGCTAGATGAGTAAAACTTGCCCTGACCACCTACATCTGGTCTACTTATCTGAAGCCTAATTTATACCTTCCAAGGGAACTTGGTTCAGTTGTGAACCTTGCAATGTTAGGTTGGACTTGAAGATCCTAGAGGTCTTTTTGAACCTTAATGATTCTACGATTCTTTTTCTTGCATTGACTCGAAAAAATAGACATTTTTGTGCAAGCTTTGTGACACTCCTGATAGCATGTCTAGGGTAGGAAAAACTGACAAAGATGATTGACAGGAGCATGTCAGCACAGGACAGGTATCAGTTTGGTTTAATTCTGGCACAAATCTCTTGTGATTTTTCCAAGAGCTTTCTAATAGTGGATTTTCATGTTTAGAATTCATTTTGAAGACAAGTGAGTAATTTTGAGGATTCATGGGGCTTGGACAGCATTTTTATTATTTCTGGCTTTGATTGTATTTCCCTGAGAATATGTACCACTTTGAAAGACCCTTAACATTCATAAGGCAGATAGAGCTTTTTAAAAACATAATTAACATTTTAGTGAACTTCTGAAATAATTCAGGCACGTATGAGCCACTCAGTGGAAGGGAATTTCTCACCACACACCAGTGAAACAGAGCTGTGTGGTGGTCCCACACTGAATTTCAAATTTTTGTCATTAGACTGGTTGTCATTCTTATTTCAGTTACCCCATAAATAAACTATAATGCTACTTTTCATGATGAATATAATACTAATATCATTCCACTTACTGAAGATCAAGAACTTAGAAAACATTATATATATGCTTTGAAAAATCAGAGCTGATGCTTCAGAGAACTGCAGAAAATTAAGACTTATCTTAGCAATAAAATTGATCTTTAAAAACAAAATTATTCAATTTGCAGAGATTCGAGGTAATTCAGAGATACAGCAGCAATTTTTCTTAAAAGAAAACTATCTGACTCTAACCTATTGCAATTTTTGAGCATATAAAAATAATGGCAGTCTGTGGGAAAAAGGTCAATAGAAAATGTGAATATTTTTTAAAAAGCCAATAATAAAGTTCATTTAAAAACTCTATGAAGTGATCCCATGGTGAGAAATGTACCCTCAATGCCCTTAAAACAGCTCAGCTGTGAAAAAATACGAGCACAGTCCATTTTTTTTAATTGTGGAAAGTTAACATCAGGTATTACAAGGTGCTCTATGGGATCAATTGTTTAATTATCAATTTTATTAATGGAAAAATGCCATAAATCTATTACATTGAGTATTACAAGTGTGAAGCAAAGCAGTAGTGGGGCTGAAAAGAAAAATTGTGAAAGTTTCCTGGGACACAAAATTATTTCAACTAATCAGTGCAACTGATGACTGAAACTCATCAGGTCTTAAAAATGAAGAGAACAGAAATTTCCAGCTTTGAGTCACTGTTGATGTCTGCCCATGGTCACATACAATGATAGTCTCATTTCTCTTATTTGTCCCAGAGCAGCTTTTAGTTTTCCACAGTTTGGGGATTTCAAGAACAATCTATACACCTTTATTTTGAGAAATGGGTTTTCTGAAAGCTGTGATTAGATACGGTTGGATTTTTATTCTCCTACTTCACATTCTGGCTCAGTTTTTTAGGTGAGTAACTCTAATGTAACTCTGAGTGTAACCTGTAGGTACACATGTATGACAGGACAGGGAAGCAAAGCCAGGGCAGGAACATCCCAAACTGGGACTTCCCAGCTGCACCCAACTGCGCAGCAGTGACTGCCTATCTAAGTATTTGCAGAGGAATCATACTAAAAATAATAAAAACCAAACAAAAGAGAAGAGAAAAGAGAAAGTTATTTGCTCATCTTTCTGTGGTGCATGTTTTTGAAGCCCAGGGAAGCAGGGTGTTCCAGGTGCTGTGGACTGAATCCCTAGGCGGATCCTTGTCCATCACATCTACTATCTTTATTTTTTTTCATAATTAATATAACCCACCTGTCAGGGAACGTGAGGAACTGTTTGACTAAAAAAGCTGCCCTGCATTAACAGTCATGAGAACTTAAGGCAGTTTTTTAAATTGAACTGAACAATTCACCTTAAAATAACAGGATGGCATTTCCCCAGAGAAGAAAATCAAAGCCTGATCTGTCATAACTAATAAAATTTGAACTTTATCAGTCAAACAGTTAGCAAAGACCTCAGGGGAAGGGAATTAATGGGATTTATTAACATGTTGCTGTTGCCTGAACATGTGCAGCAAGTTCGCTATACAGCTGTTCAATTAAAAGGTGCCACAGCACTTTTGGAAAGTGATGCTTTTTGTTCTATTTTCTTACCTGTAAAAACTTCAAAAGAAAAAGAAATCATAAATTGCACTGAAAATAAGCCTGCTCATTAAGAAAGGCTGAAATGATGTGCATAAAATGAGCACTCACCTCATCTTTATTCATATTTGGAGTGAAAACATATGTGTGATTTAAGGAAATACAGAAAACTGCAGCTGATTAAACGATTGTGGGCTTTTTTTCTCTCATAATTATTGTTTCACAGTATTCAAAGGTCATGCCATACCAGAGCTATTTTTGCTAATACAAAATCTGTGAATATGTTGTGGTTTTTTTCCAAAAGCAGCCACAACAAAAGCCAACTTATAATAAAAATTGTTGCATAAAGGTACTTCTGCTTCTTAATTATTCTGTTGCCAAATGAAAATACGATTTAGATGACAAAAGGACAAAAAGAAATAATAAAAATTGTCATCAAGTTGCATCTTAATTATTCTGGGTAGTTTTAGGACAGGGCAAGAAGAAATTAGATATTTTTTGGATTAGATATTAGGCAAAAATTGTTTATGTAAAGGTTGTAAAGCATTAGAGAAGGTTGCCCAGGGAAATGGTGGAGTCACCACCCTATAAGTGCTCAAAAAACCTTGTGGGTGTGGTATTTGAGGATGTGGTTTAATGGTGAATGTGGTGGTGCTGCAGGGGTTGATGGTTGGGCTTGATGATCTTAAAGATCTTTTCCAATCTTAATGATTCTATGACTCTCTGAATGCTTCAAAATGCAGCAAAATAAACTGCCTGATTCATATGAATTCATGTAAAACAATAACTCCTACCCCTTTGGTCTCCCTCCTTGCTGTTAAAGGGCTCTGCAAACACTGAGTATGAGGCCATGCAGGTACTGCCTGGAGAATTCTAGTGTGACTGCTCATGCAGGTAAAGCTGAGGGCTTTTTTTGAAATGCTGTAAATAAAAGGCTAAAAATGATCATTTACTTAGTTCTCTTAGGAGAAAATGATGTTATTCACAGCTTCTAATCAGCTTAAAGTTGTAGCAATTTATAGAATATCAAATGAAATAAATTCTCACTGTGTTCTGTCATGTAGCATGGATCACAAAATATATGTTTCTCTGTCAGGAAGAGCTTTTAGTTCCTGTCAGTCACAGGAGGGAGGTGTTGGTGCTTTGCTCTCCCTGTCATGTCTCTGAGGCCTCACTACAGCTTCTGGCAGCACCTGCTCCTGATTGAGAGACCTGGGTGAGCTTCACCTTGCTGCCAGATGCACTGGCAACACATCTGGAAAGCAGATGCTGTAACTTTTAAAGAGGGTAGCAGATGGTGGTGTGCTCCTTTGCCCAAACAGAAGGCATTATAACATCAGGAATATGTGAAATAGGCAGGTACTTCACCTCTTCCAGCTCTGAAATAGCCCTGACTTCACCCACCAAATACAGCTCTCCTTTTGACATTTGTGGTTTCCAAAAGGTCACTGCAGTAATTGCAGTTGCTGCCATTCACTTTTCAGGATTAAATCTCATGTCCCCTGTCCCAGCCCTGCCAGGGGCAGAGGCTGCCCAGGGTGCCCAACCCCACAGCCAGGTCTGTCTGTCCGTGCAGGTTCCAGCCCCAGCCCTGATGCTTCCTGCAGCCCCCCAGGCTGGCACAACCTGCTCAGTAGGTTCCTGGCACCATTATGTTCCACCAGAACACCAAAACCAAGGGACTAGAAGGAAGTTCAAGCCTAAGGAGATGAAATTCCCAGAAACTGGCACACAGCAGTGGAACTCACAGGAGGTCAAAAAATAGTCCTGTCTTCTGCCATTACCAACACTTCATACAAGCCACATTTTTTTAACTGAATTTTCCTTCAATGCTAAAATAAATACTGCACACATCACATCATCCCTCCACACTGCCACTCACCCACATGAACATTATTAAGGACAAATCTGTTACCCCAAGCAAGAGTTAACTGAATAAAGCAAAATTAATTGAAATGCTACTTGAATAAAATCAGAAAAGAGGTTAACAGAGGTACTGATTCTTTTTCTGTTGTGAAGTGGTGGGATGCTGCCCATGTTTGCATGTAAATAGCTAGCTCCTTTGTACAGATACTGGGGTTTTATTGGCCTCAAAGAAAATGCTGTTGGTCAGAGCTGTGGAAAATAAGTGAATTTTAATAATACACAAATACCCTAAAAAAGGGAAAGCTGTCTCCAAAAGCCCAGGTTTCAAAGTAATGATGTAAAATTACATTTGTAATTAAATGTAGACAACGTGGTCCCAGAAAGAAAGTAAAAAAAAATCTGTACTCCTTATAAAGATAATTTGAAAATTGATGAGAGAATTGAAGTATCAACCCATTGACTGTAACAAATATAAGCACAGTGTATTTTTAATTGGAACAGCACATTCAGGATGGAACACAGTAGATCCTTACTGGAACAAGAAAGAAATTACAGCTTAAATAAAACACAGATGGGAAGCTATGTATTGAGAGTCTTAGTAGTGCATGTCTTACCATGGTATCAACTAACTAATTAAGATTGTTTTAAAGCAATGCCTCTATTTAGTTCCAATATTTATTTCAACTTTATTTAATTATTTCAAATTATCTGTACTAATCAATTTGTGCAAAGCACATATTAGGAAATATATGGAAAAAGAGGAAAGGCTTCCATATAAATATTTTTTTAAGACATCACAGCCATTTTGTGACCTTTTTTCCCATATTTTGTGTGTGTTTCACATGGGTTTCTCCTATCTCTTTATTTTTTTAATAGATTTTTGCACTGAACCAACATAACCTAGATTTGAATAAGAGCACATGTTTGGGCTGTCGCATTCTCTTGCCTGTTCCTTTTTTTATTATTTTGGGCTGAGATATTGGATGTTTTATTTCAGAAATTTATCCTCAGCACAAGACATCTTCTATTTCCCATCTTCTCTGTCGCTTCCATGTAGGATCACAGTAATACATTGACATTTGTTTGTAATTCTTAATGACAGTTTAATTTAAAAATTCATGCAAATAGCAATTGAGTATTTGTGCAGCATAATACAGCTACTTCTATAATCCTTCAGGACTCCATTACAGCCAAATTTACAGCTAGGTTTTACCAGGGGAGTGCCTTAATGCTCATCAAGAGGATAAAATATTAAATTTTCAGGGCTATTGTGCTATGTCAGAAACTTTGGCATTGGAAGGGATGACATGCAAAACATTTTCTAACTCTACTTTTTGCATCGATTTTGATAGTAATTATAAAAATATTTTCAGAGATGGGCTAAGAGTTGATGGAAATGAAGATGCAGGCCAACCAACACCACTCCTGTGCAGCAATGTGGGCTGTAGGGCTGAAGAGGTTGCAGGTGTGTGAGAAGGCAGAAAGGTGGGAGAGAGAACAGAGGGTCCTGTGAGCTCACACTGCCAGTGGGACTGCTGAGCCCAGTGGACATTGTTCAGTATCAGTAAGAATCATTCAAAAGAAAGGTTTTTATTAGACCAAGTTTATAATGGGGGAAGGTTTGTGTGTGTGTGTGTGTATTATTCTGAGACCTTCTGTAGTTCAAAGGGTAATAGCTGCATAAGGATTTTATAACAACCACATATTACAATGTCACCATAATATTTCTTATATCTTTTTGACACTCATGACATTTGTATTGCACTATAATTCTGCACTCACTTTCAGGTATTTCATTCAGTTTGGTGAATTTTATTCACAGAACCTAGAAAGAAAAAGCCGTGTGCTCCCAGCTGTTTAAAATATAACAAGCGTAGACAGATTAAAAACACCTTTTTCATGTGAAGTTCCCTACACATTTTATGTAAGCGGCATAGAAAAAAAAAAACCAGTTTCCACACAGAGAAAACAGGGTTTTTTTGAGTGAAAAACGAAATCAGAGAGTTCCCTGAAGTCCTGGCAGCCAGGAAATGGTAGTCCAGTGATGTGCTGGCTCCCAAACTGCCTTTTGTTGGAGCAGTCTGGAGTGAGAGGTCTTCATACCTGTGAACCTCCAGGCTCTCTTGCAGCTAGGTAGGTGGAGCTCTTTATGTCATGAATCCTTCTTTCCATCTTGATCCTCTCTACCTTCTTAAAGCAAAATTTTAAATGGTAATAACCCTTGAAAATCTTCACCCTTACAGTGCAAATATATTCCCATGCTCTTAAGCTTGTTTGCAATGCAGAGCGAAAATACCAGTGGTTAAAAGCTGTCATCTGAAAGGTGAAAAAAAAAGTTTTACAGTGATGTTTGCTCTATAGAAGGAATTCAAGTGGGTGCTTTTTTCCTACCACCTTTTAAATAAACTTCTTGGTGCCTCTTAAAATTATTTGAACTATAACTATGAGTAGTATTGCTTAATACATCACACATTAAGGAAAAAGACCTTATGTGAAAACACAGATCCATTTAGATTGTGCTTTCATGCATCAGAAAAATTATTTTAAAAGCTTCTTGAGCCTCTTCTGAGAATTGACTTGATTCCCAAATCACTTTTCTCAGAAGTGCAATCAAAATCTCTTAAAGAACAAGATACAGTCTAATTGGCATACTTAAAAAGCTTAATTGTGACTAGGAGACAGCAGTTGATTTTAAGGATATGGTTTCAAAGAAAGAATTTCTTTTCTTCAAGAACCATTACAATGGTTAGTTATGTCTTTGAAAACCCCATCAAAACTTTAACAGTTCAACTTCAAACTTGGGTTTTTGGAAATTGATATGTTCTGTTGTCCCAGAAGATATAAATTACTAATGTTTAACTCAGCAGGTGTAAAAATCTTTCTTCTTTGTGTATTCTTGAATGTTTCATAGCCAGGTTTCAGGACAGGACTCATGTTCTTGTTTTCCATTAATAACAGCCTTGAGAACAGGACAGAAAACCTCAGTCTTCTGGCTGTCCTAGTGTGACAATACGCAGTCAGAAATGCGCATTTATGGCTGTGACTGGAGCCATGCACGGAGACTTGTGGTGCTGTTTCTGGCATTGTTTTTCTGTAAAGTCAGATCTTCCTTTTTTGCCACAGGAAGCCTCCATCTCAGGTACCTTCAGTTATGTAAAGATCAGGGGTCCTGTCTAGGAGATCCAAGAGAAGCAGCCTTCTGTCTCACCACGGGGTGAGTGGGTGTCAGGGCACTTCCCAGGGACAAGCCACCCTTGTCCTCTCTCATGGGTAGGAGTGGGAGCAGAAACCCACAGGTTTGTGTTTGTGACGTGAGACCCAGATTGGTCTCATCCGGTTCCCCCAGGCTGCAGGTGCTTCACACCTGTACCTGTCCTGCTGAATCATGAGGGGCTGTCATGGTTAAAGATCTATTGGAAGTTATGCCCTAATATTTACAAACAAAAATGAAAGCTGGAGGTGTATTACTCTCACCTAAAGACTTTTAATTTGCAAATCCTCTGAAACATTCCTTGTGCATCCCTGTATTTGGATGTTTACTCTACTGTCAATGAGTAGGTTTATTTGTTTTTATTATTTTTAACAGACCCCTTAGAAGTAGCCTAGAGAGTTGCTCAAAGGCCCATAGATGGATGGTTTAAACAGCATTCTTTTTAAACAAAACCAAACATTTTTTGGTTGTTTCCAACAAACAATATGTTTCCTCAGTTTCTGTGATTCAGTTGTGCTGGATTCTGTTTTTGATGCAAGTGATTTTCCACAACATAAATGAAGGGAAGTCTTGTGTGGAATACAGGCACATCCAAGACAAATATATGTGGCAGGTTCTAAGATAAAATGGGCTAGGCTAACACATAAAAAGGAGATTCTAAATATTTTTGTCACACTAGAAGGTGGGAAGAAAGATTTTGTGAATTATGAACCTCTGAACAGACAACAGCTCACTGGAATAGCTGAGAATTTTGAGCTGTGGAAGAAGACAAAAAGTGACAAATATCATAGAATGAAAGCGATATAGTAAGGTTTATGAGATTAAATTAGATTTACTATGTCAAATAAACATCATAAATCACAATGTGGGAAGGGACACTGAAGGTTTCCCACCCAGGCAGATCCATTTTCCCCTTGCATGTTTTTCTAACTTCAGGAAAGTCCTTGAATAGTCATTTCAGTGCTCTGGACTTATTAGAAGATTTCCCACCTATCCAGTTTAATTTTTCTGTATTCTATATATCTTTCTTAGTAAAAATTTTCTTTTCTTCCCTAAGATTTTCTTACCTAAGATTAAACACCCCTTTTCCAACAATGGCTGGTTTTTGTAGCCTCTATGCTCCTCCAGTATAAAAAATATCAAGATTCTTTCTCTGTCTCTTGTAAAAATGGCATTTCACAAATTCACAGATGCCTTCTAATGCTAATCCTAAGCAGAATTTCACTTTAAGTTAAAACAATATTTTGCTTGAAGACCTGCAATCTCAAAGAAGGGAGAGGAAGGAATTTACAGGAGGAATTGAGGCTTTCAGTTTACGAAGAACAATTTTAAAGAAGAACATGAAAAGGGTTTAGGCATTTTTCACAATTTGAATAAGAAAAATCATGAAACTTACAAAACTTTGGAGAACGTAATAAAAAAATCCTTTTCAGGATAACTTTCTCTTTCAGTTTGCATGTAACTTCAATAGTAGTTAAGCACAAATTGGGAGGAGGAAATAGATGTGTCAGATTAGAGACTTTTAAAGATCTTTTTCCTGGATCATAAACATCTTCCTAGAATTTTCAGGTATTACAATATGTTAAATATATTAGTTATTACTTGAGGACTACATGACATTTTTTGCAGGCAATTATTTCTTTTCCTTGTCACTAACACAGGAAATATTTGATGTACTAAACAAGAGGTGCATTCTGTTCCATAGGTGTCCTGTTTAGTTGCACAGAAAAAACTTTACTTATTCAGTTGCTCTGGTAAACAGGTCTGTTGTAACCTGCAATAACTGAAAAAAATAATAAAGAGAAGAAAGAGAAGTGTCCCTCCTTTGCAAGATACCTTCAGAATACATAGGATGAAACTTTGCACACACACACACACACACACACACATATAGCCTTCCAAGGGTTTGTGAAAATTTTCCCTTATGATCTTTTCCTACCTTTTGTAAGAATGGAAGAAAAAAACGATGGAAGATCACCAGAGACAGAATAAGATATGCCAGGTATAAGGAGCATATCCCAGGGTGACTTACAAGGGAGAACTGTGGAAGAAACTTTTAGGAAATGCTGGCAAATTATAAATTTCCATAGCATGGAGAAGAAGGTAGAGGAGCATTACTTTGAGTGAGTGGTCTGTCTTAAAGCTATATTAAATCCTTTCATTTTACAGGCTATCAATGACACATTTGGTAGTTGTCTCTTCAGGTAGTAAACCACACAGCACAATGACTGGGAGATCAGGATCCCAGGGACAGGCAGCTGGGTTTTGGGTTCTAGCTCTCAAGGGAGGCTAAATGATTTTGTCTCACTCCTGAAAGACCCCAAGACAGTATCAGACGTTTCAAACTCCAATGATTTGAAGAATTAGGAATCTAGTGGCTGCTGGACCTTGGAATGAAGAGAATTTTGAAAATATCACATTAAAATATTTTGCCATCATTGCTCTGAGTTTGCTTGTTTTTTTTTTTTTTTTGTATTTTCAGAACAAAATTCAACTAAATTCAAATTAGCAGAGCATTTCAATGATGCTAGTAAGGGCTCCAGCAGCCTGCTGTGGTGAAGATTCAGTTGGCCTTTGAGGCAAACTCAGTGCCCTAAAGTGCACTACTGAGCGTGGCCTTCACAGCAGCGTGTGGTCCAGGGGCTGCTTGAGGATGAACCCTTGAATTTAGCATGTGTGGAGGAAAGAAGGATGTCCTCACCGCCTTCAAGCTAAATCTCAGCTTGTGTTGCCAAACCTTGATAAGAATTGACAGGAGGTGCTTCTTGCTGGGGAGGCTGACATTTCAATTCACAGCTTCTCCTGGAAGTATCAGGTGGGCAGCAATTCCCTCCTCCTAGAGCTGTTAAAAGCAAAACCAACTGCAGCATGGTGGATTGTCCTTCCTCTTGACAGGAAGTGCAGGGCATTGACACAGGAATCTGTGACAGCTCTAGTCCTTTGCAACGGAGAAACTTCAACCACATTTTCTTGACTTGCTGGCTTTAAAAACTAGGGCTCTGCCTGAAAAAAAAGTGCTTTTCTTTTATTTGTAGATGTGATTCCAGAAATTAGAATAATATGTCTAATTTGGAAGAAATCGTCAGTTACAAGATCATTAAAAACAAGGGGAAAAAAGAGTTTTTTTCCAGGTCCTAAATATCAATGTGAAAAAACAAATAATTAATATATGAGGAAATGGTAAATATATTTTTCAAGTTGTTGAACAAAGTTAGTAGCACTTTGGTAATAAAGCAGTTAAGTAACTGCTTTATTATGATAGCTGTTACATGATATTTTAATTCTCACTCAGCAAACTCATTTGTTTGCCTTTTTTTTTTTTTTAAACCACATAAATTTTCTGTAAGAACCCGCTGCATAAGTATTTCTGGAAAAAGCTCTTTTACTGTTCAATGTAGTCTGCACATGTTTGTACCTCCTTCTGAAACGTACATTAAAAATATTTGGAAATTTCTGTGACTTTTCTTGAAGAACCAGCCCTATTTTGCCCCTGAATTTTTGGAACTTGTGGTACCTCATCAGATGTGAGATTTTGGGTGGTAGTAAGGCCCCTGGTAGGATGATAAATGCTGGGTATGACATGGGAGGATATAGATGTACTTCTCATTGCAGGAGATTATCTCTCCTCTTTTCTCTGGACCCCACTTGCTGTACACTACCCCACCTGTTTCAAACTGTGACATGTAGAGCTCTGGGAAGAATTCAGTAGAAAGCTGCTCAGTAAGTAAACTTTGTTTCCATGGAAGATTAAAGAAAAAAATTGTTAGTGTGGAAAAATGTTTTAATTGAAAAAACTGTAATGTTTTTCAGCAGCAACATACAGACACCTTGATTTTGATTTTCAGTTTTTAAAGGAAATATGAAACATTTATTATTTGGGAAATATTTTTTCATTCTTTTTAAACAAGAGTAAAACTGAGCATTTGCTTCAACTTTTAAATAAGCAGAAGTTTCTAGCTTTGAAAGTTCTATAAACAAGAACGCTGAAACTCAGGTATTACTACAAAAGACAGTTCAGGTGTGTGGGACTGAGAGAGGAGCTGAGTGACTCAGGTTAGTCCATTGCTCCAGATTGTATGTGACAGAAATCACGCCTTGTGGTGGTAGCATTTCATCAGATTTAAGAGGCAGAAGCATGTTTTCAAGCCTGGGGATGTCATGGAATTCAATGGCTTACATGGAAAATAAATCCAATAAGCTCCTAAAATGTAGCATCCTGAAAATATATTCAAATAAATTATGAATTTAAATGTATTTGCATAAGGCATTTTGTTGAATAGGCAGCAGATGTACTGTTTTTTCTGGTGAGGTATAAGAACAGATGTAATAAACATTAATTATTAGTAGGAAAAAGTCTGAAAGCAAGGGTTTCTAAAGCACTTGGCAGTGACCCAGGTCAGGAGGCATTGAAGTTATTGGAAAATGTTTTCACTGTGTTTGCTAGTTAGGCCCACACTGAGTGCTTTTAAACATCTCCTGTAGTTTGATCTATTAGAGGCGATGTTTATGCATCATCAGTGCAAACACACAGCACATTTTCAGTGAAAATCTTAATTTAAAGAAAGGGCAATTCACATTTTCCCATTTCACCCTTTTGGGCTGGATAATTACAATAATTTAAACAATTAGTGAGCTGAGCTTGCTCAAAATTAAATAAAACCAAAACCCCCTTTTGGTTATGAAAGTGGTTCTCTTAAGCTTTTTGTTTATTTCTTCGCTATTTCACATACTGTTATCAAGTCATATCAAATCACAAAGCATAGCAGAAATACTTAAATTCAGTGATTACTATAATATTTTACTATCATATAGCTTTTATTTATCATATAATAGCAGTCATATCATATCATATCATACCATAGCATGTCAAAAAGTATTTAATATCAAAAAGATAGTCCCTGACTAAAGCCTTTTTAGGATGGACATTATAATTAAGGCTGAGCTCAGAGTAGTAGAACCAAACAAAATTTTAAATTTACCTCAGTGTCCCTGATTGAAAAAAAAACCCAAAACACAAAAACAAAACCAGGAAAAGTAATATTTACTATTTATTAGAACAAAGAGTTGTGAAAAATGCCTGCAAAATTTAAGTTAATTTTTCTTTACATACATATTACTACAGATTGTAAAAGCTTTTTAAGTGTTAAAAATTGTTTAACAGAGATTATCTAAGGGCTTTGCCACTTCAGCTTTGCTAATAAGTTAATTAGTACTTGAGGTTTTTAAATGTCCATGATGACAATTTCAGCCAAGCCCTGAAAATAAACTCCATGAAGGAAAACAGAAAATATACACAGTAAATTAGCCAGGAGATCAAACAGAAAAATAAAAATTTCTAAAGTTTTATGGGATGGTCATTTCATGTACACCGTCCACACCAATGAGTTATTGTACTTACTCACCTGGATAGCTCCCTGTATTTTTATTTTAAGGATAAATAAACAGGTTGGAAGGAGTTTTCAAATTAAAAAAAGGAACGACCCAATGAACAAAAAGAAAATTGGAAACAGCCCGAGTATGCAATAATGGTCAATAATAGCATTTCAACATTTCACAACACTACTACAAACCCTCGAACCAAAGCAAAAGCAAAACAAAAAAATCACCACAAAAAAAAAAAAAAAAAAAAAAAAAGAAAAAGAAAAAGAAAAAGAAAAAGAAAAAAAAAAGAAAAAGAAAAAGAAAAAGAAAAAGAAAAAAAGATGTCCCAGGGCCAGCAAGGAAAAAGGAAGGTGTAAAGAAGTGAAATGAGGCCAACCTTCTGTTGGAAGGGTAGAGAGGGTTAATGCTGCTGTCTGATCCAGGATGATGCTGCTTGATGTTTAGATGCTGACAGTACATTTTCTCTTTTCTGGGATTCAGACTTTTCTGCACTGATCATCTGTAATGGGGTATGGGAATGAAATTGCTCCTCATCTCTGGTGATGTGAATGCTCCTAACACAACATTTAAAGGCACTACTCATAAGATAAGGTAATTTTAGAGATGTCTCCTGCAGATACCCAGAAGTGCAATGAAGCATTAAATCTTTCCTCACTTCTCAATGCTTCCTACAGGGGTATCAACATTTTTTCATAAAGTGATTAAAAAAATCCCTCTAGGAAGTCTGTCAGGAAGAGAGTGATTTTTTGTTTGTTTGTTTGTTTGGGGTTTTTTGGTGTGGTTTTTTTTTGTTATTTTAGAGTGGAAAAAATGTCAAAATGTTTTCAATCACTCAAAAGCAGGGCATGGACCTCCGTGATGACAATTAAAATGTCAATTAAAACATTTATTCTCATTTCCTAGACAGAATGACTTTTCCAGATAGCTGCTTTTTTCTTTGCCACACCAGGCCAAACCCACATTTCTTTGATTACCATACCCAGGCAGCGTGTCAGGCCATTCCTTCAATGGCTTTTCCATAAGTCCGTAGTGTCAGGGGATATAAATTGTGACAATCATGTGATGTCTGGATTTACACAAAAAGGAGCTTGCACGGGACGGACCCATATTACACCATGGAGCCCTGTGCAAAATAACTGAGGTAGCCTTGAGAGAAAATTTCAGTGTCCTTAAATGCTCGTCAAAACAAAACTCCTGTGGTCAGGATAAATAGATGTATAAAAGACTTTCAGCCCCTCTTTCTTGGATCATAATGGAGTGCCATTATGAGGCAGTACTCCTTTACATAATGCCTAGAAATTTTACAATATGCTGATGAATAGGAAATTTAAATGGATTATAAATTAAATATATTAAATCTGTAACAGTAAATATGGCATAAAATGTCTTTATTTTGATATCTTTATTAATCCCACTCTGTGAATTTCTGCCAGTGAAATAATATCCAAACACAATAACTCCTTTCTCTTTCTGGCTCTTTGCTGCATCTTCCTCTTTAGATGCACAGAAAAAAATCTTAAAATGTAACTGGATTTGGTTCAATGTTATTTGCTACTTATTTTTGTTTGCTGGTTCTCATCTGACCCCAGATCATGGCCTAGATCCATGAGTCCTGGTATTTCAGGGGACCAGAGAAATAGCTGAAAAAAGAGGGTGGGATCAGAGGAAGAGGAAGCCAAGTTGGAAATATCCTGCTGTTGTTCTAGCCATGCTCCTATGGGGAAGACCCAGAAATCAGGAGGAGATCTGTCAGGATCTTCTGAGGTAGAAACAGCAGGCTTGGTTCTAATTCTCCAACAAGCTGTAAGGAGCTGATTTGCACTTGGTTCCATTGGAAAAAATAAACAAAAAACCCAAATTTTGTTCATTCCCTATCTCTGTCACATCCCTGAAAATTACAACTGCAAACTATTGGGTTTTGATCACTTCTAATTTCATAACTCATATCTTGGTAAAATACCCAGTTCTTTCTCTTCTTGAACAGGCTTTTTTCCCTGCCCCAATCCCCTTCCCTTGCCAGAGACGTTAGCTGCCGAAAAGTTTCCTTGAAAAGTTTCTTATTATTATGCAGTGTTTAACATAATAGCAATAGATTTTCCTGCTGTGTATTGCTGTACTGGAAAACATTTAAATATTATCCACGAAGCTGAACCTTTTTATAATCAGCCCTTCTGTTCTCTTTAGTAACTCAAAATAATTCCTGAATTGAGCCAGCTAATATCCTCCTGTTTAAGTGTTTCTGAAAGCTTCAGTTGTGTGCACACCAAGGTTTCTTCCACGCTTTCCTCTTCCATCCCTGTCATTCAATGTTCCAGTCCAATGGTTTTCCATTTCTGTTTCCAGTGAGCTCATTTTAAAATTCCAAGTCAGCTCATTTTTAAGTTCCAAGTCACTTCATTTCTTTCTTTTCTTTATTTTTTTTTTTTATGTATGTGCCACTATCTTTCAATTTGCAATCTCCATCCAAGGGTTTTTTTACTCTATGGATCTGGAAGATATAAGAGGTGACCTTGATTACTGTAACCAATTTGTTACCTTTTTTTTTCCTTCTTCAAAAAAGAATATTTTCTCTCCTTTTTTAAAATAAAAAAATAAAGAATTCCCAAACATAAAGTTGCTTAGAAAAGCAAGTCTGTTGACTTATTTTTCTAAATTAATGTTTAAAACTAAACATCATCCATAGATGAAATATGAGGTGTGTACAGCCCGTATTTTCTTAAATGTCAGTTTCCTAACTCAGTTTGAAATCATAAGTATTTTTTGAATGAATTCCTTTGCTATTTATGATGCATCCTGAATGAATATAGATCTGTAATAAATTAGTATTCAGGTTTCATTTCCAGACCAATTGGAAAGATCAATTATAACTTTCCTAGGAGAACAGGGGAAAATGGCAGCTATATTACAGTTGGTTTGCAGTCTGCTTTTCCATGAGATATCCTGAAGGCACAACAAATGTTTCAAACACTAAAGACCCATGGCATTAACTGCTCTAAGAATCAATTTTAACAATTAGGATTTAGGTCATAAAAAAATGTTAAGCAAAGGCAGAAGGCTGAGTCAAGCACAGAAGAGGGAGTGCTGGGAGAACATTTCAAAATGAGAGGATGTCAAGGGAGGAGGACAGATAGGAGCACGATGGATTGCCCATGAGTGATAATAAATCATATGTGCATGTTGCATCTGCCAGAATAGGCTAATGGCTGTACTTGTTTCAAAACCCACAGGCCAGAGCAAATCTTTCCTCAGAATCTACTTTATTATGTATATCTATGCCCAAGTTTAGAAATTAAGTAGTACTGTTTTTCTTCTAGGTCATGAAAATAGCCCTAGGCTGAAAGTAATCAGATAGCTTGCTGCTTCCAGAAATTCTTGAGTTTGGAAGATTGAGCCTTCTGGAAAAGCTGAAGTGCTTCAAATCTGACAAAAAATCCTGCATTGTGCTGATAATGCAAGATCACACCTCTTGAAGTCTTACTTGTTTTAGGACAAGGATTTCCCTCCTGGGAAACAGATGATCAGGTTTAAAAACATGTAGCATGGGATATCCAGGAGTTATCTGCTAGGAATATATTATCCACTGTATTTAACTTGTTTGTGAATGGACCAAGAAGCATACAAAGGTATTTGCTATTCAGAACTGTTCACAAAATAATGATTAATCACTGAATATAAATCTTATATATATGAACATTTCACTGCAGACTGTATGTTTGTAATATGTGGTTGGTCACTTGAAACACAAGTCCTTGTTCAGCTTCTTCAGATGACAGAAATCTTTCTGTTGTAGTACAAGTAATAAAGAACCAAAGTTCTGCTTCAGTGGGTACTCTGCATGTTTAAAATCAGTAGTTATTTAATGTTCATAGCATTAAGTCCATTTATTCCATGTCCTTCAAAAGATAATGATGATGTTGATGGCAATGATGATGATAATAAAAATGATAATATGCTTCTTGTGTTTTGCCAAAAAGGTATATAGTCTCAGCACAAAGTGCTGGTAGATGTTAACTATGGTCTTCAGGCCTCTGCTGTCGTGGGGCAGTGTTATTTGTTATTTCTAAGCTATAGTGCTAAAGAAAGGTAGGGGGGATTAATTTCTTCACAGGAGCAATGGTTTGGGCCCATTTTGTCCTTCTTCTGGCACCTTTCTCCTATGGGCTCCAACCCTAGGGGCTCACCACTCCACATGGCTGGCAGAGGGAGGAGACCATTCCACAGCAATGCTTCCATGTTCACTGCATGTCCCTGCTTAACCCTGTAGTCCATGGATGGGGGAGACCCACAGAGCATTACATTGCTCCTGAAACTGGGATTGGTGCTGGGAAGGGATGCTCTTCCTGCTTGCAAAGGTTGAGAACCTTTAGCTGGTGGAAGAACTCGGTAGAGTTATACATCACTGACGGTAGTCATCAGACTAGATAGAACATGTGGAGAATATGTTTTTTAAGTCATAAAATAAATCCTCAAAAATATGCAGTTCTACTGCAAATATTTATGTAAAGTGCTCAGTGTTCATTTTGTGTACTGTTTATGTTCCTCTGCTTCTTAATGTCACTCACTGAAATTTCCCCTGAGACAGAGATGCATTTTTTTTTTCCAGGATGAATTTGTACAAAAATGTCTGAATGCAGAATGGAGGTTTGGGTTGGAGATTTTTGTTTGTTTATTTTTTGTTTTGGTTTCTTTGTTGTTTTTTTTTTTTTGGGAGGGGAGTGGGAGGGACTGGGGGGGAAAAGTTGGATCTGAAGTAGTGGATTTTGCTTTATAGTTGAGAATCACCTCATATTCACAGCCCTGTGAGAAGAAGTTTGCTGCCCTACTTGAGGCCAGCAGCTGCTGGTTCAGCAAGGAGAGGTCCACTGAGATACCTGCAGGAATGCTGCAGGAATTGAGACCTTTGCTGCCCCATCACAGGGGATGCAGAATCAGTTCCAGGGCCACTGTGTCGGGTGTTTGAATGCATGATACTTATGGCTGGGGATACTCAGGATATCTAGGAAGGAAGGGTCACCCTTTGGATCAGTCCCTTCTCTCTTATTTCCTGAAACAAGACATAAAAATGGGGAAGTGTGTTCCCTGTGTGTAAAATCCTATTTTATTAAATTGCTGTATTTTTGTAATTTTTTGGCATGTCATGTTGATAATAACTAAATAATACCATACACATTTTCTATGAAAATGCATCAACACTCATAAGGAAAGAAGAGAGTCAGGAGTTCCCTGAACCCTTTTTGAGTGGCTGATTGGTGAGGTTGCAATTACCCACTTGCATGCTACTTTACATTTTAGAGCATCAGGCAGATTGCGGTTTATAGGGATCAACAATACTCTGGCAGTTTTCTCAGGTTGTTATATAGTTACACACACTTGTAGGATTAAAAAGCAGCTAAAATGGAGGAGCAGTCCCACAGATATTTCTGTTATACAGGAAGGAGTCCTGCCTACATGGATGATTTAGGAAGTGTTTGGTTTTTTCCTATCAGTACCTATTCAGGTGTTAGCGAAGACATTGGAGTAACTCCTCAACATTTTCTGCTGGCTGAGCCATTGGGCTGACACAGCCTATGTACTATAAAATGCAATTTTTTGCAAGAATATCTATATTAAAATATGATTCTAGAACAAAAATGGATATACAGATGAGAAGGCTCACCCAGCACAGATTTCTCATCTACATTTTTTTCCTTCTTTTCTGTTTTTTTTCCCACATAGGAAGTCATCAGAGTTATATTTTTCCTGATTAACACATTTCTTCATCAACTATAATTGCAACCATTAAATTAGATTGCCTCCTGTTAATCTTCCACTGCTTCAATCCTATTATGCAGAAAAATAATGTAAACTGTCAGAGTGAGAGGATGCAAGTGCCAATCTTGAAACTGGAGAAAAATATTGTTTTAATAAAAAGTCTTTCCATCATAGTGAATTTTAAAGCAATACAGAGATGGCATTTTCTTAAACTAGAAGAAATATGCATAAAAAATGGAAATCCTTTCATTAACAGGAAGAAATAAACATCATATCAAAACTGATGGAATTCTTGCATGCATCATTTGTATAGCTCATCAGATAGCTTAGAATAAAAGGTACCCTCAGGCAAGGAGTCGAAGAAGCAAATAGTCTTAATTTATATCTCAATATAAAGTTTATAAGCCTACATAAAAAGTAGGTACTGAAACATTAAGTCCCAACAGTCTAGCCAGTCTGATTAATATCTCTTTGAACAGAACTTACATTAAGACAGAGACAGCTGGGTTTAAAACACAAAGTCTGGCACAGCTGCCAGGCTTGGCACATAATGGAGGTGGAAGACTTCGTTTAGAGCTAACTTATGTTAAAGTACCATATTAATCTTTCAGGGAGTTTCAAGGAGCTCATGATCTGAGAAAACTTACTTGCTTTTGCAGTACTGAAACATTCTATACATCCTCCTCTGATTCTTTGAAGACTCTATCAAAGATTGATTAGACCTGCAGCATCTTCAGAAAAATACTGCATTTTTAAATGCTAAAATAAATTATAAACTGTCCCTAGTTTTCTAGTGTATAGATAAAACCTGTGACCCCTGAACTTAATAATTAATCTTCAGTGCCATAGTAAGGCCATGGTCAATGAATTATTTTTTGACATTTCAGATAGCAAGGGAAAAAAAAGCTTATTACCAGAATAAGTGGAATTACATTAGCTTTGAAGTGAAGAGTAAGATATTAATATTTATTGAAATATGTTTGTTTATTACCTAGTTTCTAGGATGGCTTAGGAACATTATCATTGGTAGATCTTAAGAATTGGTTGTTCAGACAGAAAACATGTCACTGGAATGACAAAACAAAAAGAAAAAATAAATTAAAAGAGTACTTTATAAATTAGACAGAGTACTTCCATAAATCCCCAGCTCATACATTTTCATTCCAAGGTTCCTCCATCAGTTTTTTATAGGTGATTTTTTTCCCTCCCATAGGTTATCATGAAGGTAGTCTCAGAATTCTTTCAGACTCCCATTTGTAACTATTATTATTAAAACAAGTATTTTCACTGCAACAGCAAAATTTCTCATTATATTTTTTTCAGGCTTATTTGGCTATTGCAACCTTTGCAGTCCTCCTTTCCTTGGTGCAGTAACTTGGCCATTCTCCAGCTGTGGTCTGCAGGGATTAGTTGATATCTGCTGCCAGGACAATTATTTCTCTTTTCAAAGGGATGGAAAGAAGCTTAAATGTGCAGTTGGTTTTTTTGACCTTACTTTTCTGCATATCTGATTTCAGTAGTCACCCTCAGCGCATTCTGCTGCTGAGAGCAGTGAGCAACATTAACTCAGTGCTCCTGAGTTTAGGAAGGTGCACTCAGGAGTGGGGATGTTTCAGAGGTGGAGGCCCCTGGGCCGTGGGCAGGGACACGTGGGATGCCAGGTCTGCAGCTCTGCTCTTGCAGGCGAACCTTGGCCAGCCAAGGACTTGGGGAGCATTTGGAGGGAGGCTCAGGGCATGCCTGTGGTCTGCAGTGCAGTGCTGCGGTCACACATCTCCGGCTGGTTGTGTGTACTCTTCCATGATGTAAAATATAGCTGACAGTGTTTGGAAAAGAGAGTCATTGGGCTGCCAGTGGAGCAGGAATGACTTTAACAGCTGAGAATGACAAGTAATGGAGAACTCACTATAACAGAATGGTTTATATCAGCAGGGAGGTGTGCCTTCAAAGGTAAGGGGAACAGCAAACAGGAAAATGAGAAAGGCAACAAGCAAGAATTGTTGGATGACATAAAAAGAGGAAAGAAAAGAGACATAGAAATGCAAATCAGCTAGGAAAGTGCTCATGGGGAAGAAAAGATGGAAAGAATTTGCAGAAGATTCACAAAGACGCTGAAGGAAACTAAAGTGAAAATAAGCTAAGTGATTCAGTGAACAAGAAAGTGTGAAAAATTTAAAGTTTGAGCAGCCACTGAAAAGAGATGCAAGGAAACTCACAGCCTGTGCTCCTGCAGGGGTGGGTGATAAGGGGGGCCAACACATTTGGGGTCAGGACCCATCATCTTTATGAATCAGACACAGAATCCTTGTGTTCTTCCAGGGACTCCTTGGACCTCAATCCTTCCAACCTAAGCTGACACAGTAAAAGGCAAAAGTACTGCTTCAAGTACATGAATGAGTCAGGCCCAGCTGAATTCCTTCCGTTTGTCAGTGTGATCTGTCACAAGAAGGAAAGGCCTGCTGGCACCAGTGGGGTGAGACATCACTGTGGTCTGAGGAGATCTCCCACTCCCTCCAGTGCTGCCCTCAGACCATTTGCTTTTTATAGTCAATTTTCAGTTATGTTGTCACTCTGGCAGTGGTGACATCTGCATGGCATGTGGGTTTTTACCTGATGACAAACGGCATGTCAGAAGTGGATAATGCATTTTTTTCAAGGAATTCCCATTCTGTGTCTTTGTCTCTCAATCTGTCATATCTAGTTCAAAACAACCTACTTCAGAGTCTAAGCAGAAGGCGTATTATTAGTTCCATGAAATATTTTCTAAAGTAGTTTATGAGCATGTTTGTATGTGGAGTGTGGAGGCTAATCAAATTAAAATTATATCATAATTTTAATGGTAAAAGTTATTATATATTTGCAATCTAAATACAGAGCAGTTTAATGAGAATTGAAAAGCTGTTAGTGTATCATAGAGTGAAACACTGTCGGTAATACCATTTTGTCTCATTTCCCATCACTGTCTAAAAAACACAATGACAGAATTGCTTGTATGGCACTCTCAAAACCTTTTTCCTAAAAGGAGTTATTTGTTCAGATTTGAATGAGCTAGATGATGACAGAGCTTTCTTTCTCTCATCCCCAAACCTTTACATTCTATCATCTCTACAAACCATGAAAATTCTTCTGGTGGATAGACAGGTCTTCAACATGCCCTCAGATGCTTTCTGAGATAAGATGGAGATGAAAAGTAGAAGAGCATCTGTGTACTGGGTGATAAGAATGAAAAAACTGTGACACTGTGATTTACAGAATATCCAAGATACACATGAAGTCATTTTTCTTTGTTTCTTTAAAAGAAATGGAGCTTTGCATGAGTCAATTTCAGACTCTTAAGTGTGGCTTGTCAGAATGAGATGCAAGTGCAGTGAGACTGCCATAAGATTGAACAACTGAGCAGTACAGAAATTTTCCAAAATATTGATAGCAGCATACAATTTGATGTTTTGCATCAGCTTTCAAATGGTTTGAACAGCATCTTCACGGTCACAGTATTTATGAGAGAACTTCTATCTATTGGAGAAATATTTCAGGTAACCTTAAGATGGCAACTCAGTTATTTCTGTACTTGTTACATCTTTAGTAATGACTTTGCTGTTTAAGCCCAGCCTGTTTTGGAGGTAGAACAAAGACCTGGCTCCCAGTGGCCTTACTTCTTGCTGGGAAAGAGACAGCTGGTCCTGAAGCTGTTCAGGTCTACATGGTAAAACCTAAAATGGGGAGTCCCTTTAAACCATTGCTTTATACTGGTAAATCCATGTGAATGCATGGAAGAGAATAATTTTGTCAATAAAAGGAGAAAGGTCCCAGCTGAGGCCATGCTAGGGCCTATTTGCTGCTGATGGAAGTTGAAAAGCAGAGTGAAATGTCTCACCAATGCCTGCCAGTGGACTGTGCCAAACCCCTGCTAGGAATGAGCCTGCACACCCGAGCAGCACATCCTGCTCCCTGCTTGCTAAAGAAGTGCCAACAGGTTTCAAAATAAAGACACTGGTGTTGAGTGGACTGCAGCGTGTTTTTCTTTTCCATCATCACCCACAAGGGGAGGACTAATGATGTTGTTGCTTCTGTTGGCAATATTAGAATTTGCACTGATCCTGGGACACAAACTGAAAGGGCTTCCGTGGAGCTTCACCCCTCTCTCTGCTCCCAAAGAAAAATTGCAAAGTTGTCCTTGAACCTCAGCATCTTCCCCTTTATTATTAGGCATGAAAGTAGAAAAAATAAACCACACAGTACAATTTTTTTTGTGGTGTAAATGCATGTTTAAAAAACCCAAAAAACCAAACAAAGTGAATTTTTTCTTGTCTTGTTGATGTTTTAGCCATGGAAAGGGAAAGACTGAAAAGAAGCACTGACAAAACACTCATTGCAAAACTGGAACTGCTCAGAAAATTTGTACATGTAGCTATTTTAAAACTACCAACAGAGTGATGACATCTTGGAACGAATGCCTAGAGAGTTAGAAAGCATAGAGTAAATTAATTTCAGATGGATGACAGACATATTTTTTAGAAAAGCTTAAGTGAGTTAGAAATCTAAATCTTCCTTTCAGACATGACTAAAGGCACTTAGAGAGACAGTTTCTTTCAAAGTGTGACTTGATTGCCTGAATCACAGACACCCTTTGAAAACTGCTTAAATGTAAGACAGTTTTCTTTGTAAAGTAGAAATGTGAGAAATTGAGATAGCCCTACATGAGGAAGTTTTTAAGGAGCTTTACTGAGTATTGTTGAGGTGAGACTTCAATAAAATAGAGTTCTTGGAAACCTCAAGGCTTGGCTAAAGTGTCTCAGGCTGCTTACTGACATGTCTGTTGTTCATTTTCCCAGATGAAGAGCAGTAAAGATAACAGGAATAGATGAAAATATGAGAGTAATTAACCAAAGTAGATTCTGTTTAGGTTTCACAACTAAGCAATAAGGAAATTTGCCCAGAAATGCAAGCAAAACCTACACTTGTATAGCAATTTATCCTATAATGTTCTAAAAAGAAGAATACACATCATAAAAGGGATGTGTATATCTCTCTTGCTGAAACATGTGGAGGCATCTTACAACAGTCAGGAGCATTTCCAGGGAAATTCTTCCAGTAGGAAGTGCTGTGCGCCCT
The DNA here is from genome assembly GCA_024865655.1 of Emberiza elegans. Lineage (NCBI taxonomy): Eukaryota > Metazoa > Chordata > Aves > Passeriformes > Fringillidae > Emberiza > Emberiza elegans. Next base: position 15,651,023 of record JALJVW010002597.1, on the reverse strand, counting down.
CTGGTTTCTCCTCTGTTCCTGTGCTCTTTGGTCTCTGATCTCTGCCATGGAGAACAAACTGGTTTTAGTTCAGTTAATTTAGTTACTAAAGAATGAGTTATTCTCCAGGCTCCAGAGATATTGATATATTTTCACATTTTACAGGCTAAGAACATTTGTTCACAAACTGCAAACTCTGTTACCCCTCAGTTTGCCAATACCTTATGTCCCAAATCTATAGATTTTGTGGCAACCCTATGATACAGATTTGGGATAAGGAGAGCTGCGATCCCAGCATCACAGGCACACAGCCTGAACAATGTTAGAATTAGTTATCAGTAATGTGATAACTTGATGTGCTTCACAAAAGCAAATTTAAATTAACATTTCTTTGTGAACTTATATTCTCTATATAGAGCAGAATTTTGCTTTTCATGTAGTTGCAACTAACACACTGTGTTAAGGATTAGAACAACACAACACAAGGAACAATCACATTTCCAATGTTATGCAGTTGGTAATTCCAGTAAGTTATGTCTTGTATGCTTGATTCAACACTCTAGGTGGTTTTTTTTTTCAGTACTTTTTTGAATACCTATGTGCTTTTTGTGAGCATCAGGGTCCTGACCCAGCTGCTATCAAAACATGAAAAGGTGTGATATTACAATATATATAAGGAAAATGTTACCAGAATCTTTACAGGTAGTTTCTAAACTTGGGTCTCTAGTCAATATTGAAAACTTTTTTCTCAGTATTTTGATAGGACTTGAACAGGTTATTTTCAGGAAGCCATGTTCTGCCAAGAAAACTGTAAGGCTATTTTACATAAACAAGCATGAATAATTTGGTCACGCCAAACAAAGAATATAGAAAAATAAGCTTCATTGATTTTAAGGCAGACATTTTCAATAAAACCAGCCACCCACAGATGTATTCAATCACCTTAGTAAAGAGGATTTGATTTTCTATGGCAACCGAACATCTGTCACATCCAGTAATTTCCAAGATACTATGAATGTTTTGTTCCAAAATGGATGTCCACAGTGACCTTTGAGTGAATATTTGATGTTCCATCTGGTCCAGGTGTGTGCCCCTGCTCCTGCATTTGTAACAGATTTCTACCATCCAGATTTTTAAAAGAAAAATTTGTAAGCAATGGTTTTTACTTTTGAGTGCTCAAGCCCCTCAGCCTCACTGAGCTTAAGATACATTTAGGATAGAGCATACATGCTCTGCTGGATATGACTGCTTTCTCAGTCCGAATGTATGTTAATAAAAGTAGCATTTTACATTTTTTTAGAAAGATCTATCTGATTTTTTTTTTCTCCTCTGAGCGTGTGAAATGCAGAATACCCTGGCTTTCTGTAGCATTTTGCATAACAACGTGAGTCTCCTTAGTGGACTATGTGGTTTGAAATAGATGATTCTCTCATTCAGACATATCCTGGCTGCAGCTGCTTGCTCCTGAAATAGGCTTCAATAAAGCAGAGTAGCTCCAAATGAATGCGATCTGCAGGTCAGCTCTGTCACTCACTCCAAGGATCACTTCCATATGGCAATTATTCCTGTGGCTGGGAGCAGTGATGTCTGAGACCCCCAAGGGGCTGCTGGAGCAACATCTTCACCTGTGGAGGAAGCTGGGTTAGCACTAATCATGCCTCCTTACCACATCTAAAACATACATGTCAAACCTTTGTTTAAAAGCATGTGTAAATGTCTTTATGAGATTTTGTCAGAGAGTAATGATCAGTCCTGGAAATTTTAGATTAATAAATCAAATTTGATTTGATGAGCTAATTTGAATTTTGATGATGAATACGTTGATGGCATCAAATAACAATGGAAAAAGAGCAGAAGGAGCTTCTGAATAGTAAAATCTTAGCAAAGGCAGATGTGATACAGAAATGAAAGCTGTTGCATGTCTTTCTTCACTGGCAGGGCTTATTACAGGCTTTAATAATTTTATTTTCCTAAAACTTCTGTTTTCATGTGCAGTTGATTAGGTGAGGGGAAAAAACTACATTTATCTAATTTTCAAGTCAGGTATTTGATTTTAGAGAGCCAGAAGGTATAAAAGAGTGAGAAATTATGTTGTCTAACAGGGTGGTGGTCAACAATTTCCTTTGGTGGCCCTAGGCACCAAAACCTTCTTGAATTGTTAAAGGAACTCAGATGCAGAACAGACTGAAATACACTTGGCATCTGGAGAAAGTTAGCATGCTTCAAAATCACTATATTTTATTGATTTCTAAGCTTTATGAGACTTTTGCTGTTTGCATTAAAAATTGTTTTGTTGGTGTGATGTCCCACCCTAAGGGGAAGGGAGCACCCAAGAGTGGTAGATGTCCATCGTCAAAAACTGAATGGCAACAGTCAGAGGATCCTTAAAAACTTAGAATTGTTTTATTAGTGAATTACACCCTTGACATGGAAATTCATATAAGTTAGTTCCTCATTTTTTAGTATAAACACACTTGGATGGATTTTGCTTAAGGGGAAAGGTGAAAGAGACGAGAGACAGAGCAAAGAGAGGTAGAGGCAAAGAAAGGAAGAATGAAAGATAGAGATCACCAGTTCTAGCTCCAGTGTTGATCCTGGTGTTGTTTTTATGGTGTTTGAGGCACTGCCCAAGCTTCCTGAGGGTGCCTTTTCATAGGTAAGTTTCCCCTGCTGGAGCTGTTTCATGCTTCCTATGCCAATTATTAATCATGTGCAGTTTGTTCTTGTCAACCTTTCAGGAAAAGAGTCAGAAGGGTTCAGGGTCTATGGAAATATTGATCCACCATGCTACTGAGTCAGCTCTTGGTCAGAAGTCCATGTCCACTTCTCAGCCTCATTCCTGTGGTTTTGCTGTCTTGTGCTTATCTCCAGTAGCCAGAACAAGAACATTTGTCCCAGAAAAGTGTTGCTTTACATCTGTATGGCTCCTTTTCCAGGTGCATCCTCTTCTTTCTCACAGTGTGTTCTTGCCAACAATCATTGACTCTGGCTATCTGGCTATCAGTGTTAGACACATACAGTATAGTGCCTTTTCTTCTGGGCTTTTACAATAGGAAAGAGATATTCTAAATAAAAATTTACTATTTATTAATACTGAATCCTTGGTCTATTTACTTTGCTTCTCTGCAGCATGAATTGCATTAAAAAACGTACATAATTATAACAAGAATTTGCACTGAATCCAAATCAGGAATGACTGACATAAAATAAACATTTTGCTTACAAGTCAGCGTTCCTCTAAATTTGTATATTTTGATTAGATTCAGTGCTTAGGTCTCATTAATGAAAGATAGAGATCACCAGTTCTAGCTCCAGTGTTGATCCTGGTGTTGTTTTTATGGTGTTTGAGGCACTGCCCAAGCTTCCTGAGGGTGCCTTTTCATAGGTAAGTTTCCCCTGCTGGAGCTGTTTCATGCTTCCTATGCCAATTATTAATCATGTGCAGTTTGTTCTTGTCAATCTTTCAGGAAAAGAGTCAGAAGGGTTCAGGGTCTATGGAAATATTGATCCACCATGCTACTGAGTCAGCTCTTGGTCAGAAGTCCATGTCCACTTCTCAGCCTCATTCCTGTGGTTTTGCTGTCTTGTGCTAATCTCCAGTAGCCAGAACAAGAACATTTGTCCCAGAAAAGTGTTGCTTTACATCTGTATGGCTCCTTTTCCAGGTGCATCCTCTTCTTTCTCACAGTGTGTTCTTGCCAACAATCATTGGCTATCTGGCTATCAGTGTTAGACACATACAGTATAGTGCCTTTTCTTCTGGGCTTTTACAATAGGAAAGAGAAATTCTAAATAAAAATTTACTATTTATTAACACTGAATCCTTGGTCTGTTTACTTTGCTTCTCTGCAGCATGAATTGCATTAAAAAAGGTACATAATTATAACAAGAATTTGCACTGAATCCAAATCAGGAATGACTGACATAAAATAAACATTTTGCTTACAAGTCAGTGTTCCTCTAAATTTGTATATTTTGATTAGATTCAGTGCTTAGGTCTCATTTTTAAAAAATGGAGAAGAGTCAATTTTGCTTCCTTTAAATTTTGCTGCAAATTGTTTATGTATGTTTCCATATCAGAATCTAAAATAGTGCTCCACCAGAAGTGCACATTACTTTGATATTAAATGGACAAATTCTGCTCTTGGATATGCATTTCTACTTTCATGTGTAAGATGAGAATTTGATCCACAATTTACAACTGAGCAAAGATAAAAAGTAAAAATTTTAGCCTGATATAAAGAGACATGAAGCATTTTTATCTCGGGCCAAATCAAGCATGCTGAATCCAAAATGTAATGCTGCCTTTACAAGACCAGAAAGCCTAGATTTTAGAGACATTTATGTCCTGTTTTTATGACATATATCAGTACTTCAGTCTGCTACAAACCCAGGTGTTACTCTCTTCTCTGTTGGGACAGTTTAAAGCTGCTTCATGGTTATCAAGTCTTTATGGCTGGATTTGAAGATACCCTATGGTCATTGTTCACACTTTCTCTTGGGGACAGTTTTTCACATGTGTACAATCATAGCATCTGTGAATTAATTGCTTGTTCATGGCTATGTTAAGTACTGGACTGCAAAGCTGTTGGGTCAGTTATCTTTCCCTACATGATTTTATATTTTTATACTTTATATTTTGTACTATATACATTCATTTTACAGCACTTCAGAAAAGGCAGCAAATAGTTCCTGGGAGAGGGTGGCATGTGGTGCGTTGAATGAGGCATGATTCCTCAGGAAACAGTATATTGTCATATATATTGAAGATTAATGTGTAAATATCAGGAAGGGGTTCAATTAAGATTTCAGCCTTAATGGTGAACAACATGGTCCAGTAACAGAAGTTGCATGGACTGCATATATTCACCCCAACTCCCCAATCTCTGATACACATCCATACGTATGGATATCCATAAGTCAAATCAGTGAAAAACACATTATGACCACTACAAGGCTAATTGCTTATTTCTCTTCTCCTGCTAGTGTTTCTGTATTTAAACTTGGTTACCCTCATAAAAATCAGGCTTGAAATCTCCATTAACTTTGTATCACATGCTGAAAGTGAACAAGTAAACAGGCATATTTTTCAGTCTTCTAGACCATTCCCTGGTTTTTGAAGGTTCCTCTGTACTTTCAAATTGGAATGCTCTCATTTTTTTAATTGCAGTTTTCCCCTCTGTGTTCAAGAGAAAGTTGTTTGACAGGGAAGGAGAGGGATGGTGATAAGGAAGAAGAGGGACAATGCTTTGCTTAGGAAAAGGACACTTGTTTCTCAGTCAGAGCCAGTCTCAGAGCTGATGTTCTTCCTTGGTATTCCATTTAAAGCAGCAAGCACAATTTAATCCTGACCTGAAAGAGTGCTCATTCATGAAGGCAACTTTGCCCAAGTATAGCTTAAAAGACCTGACTATGAGAGGGAAGAGAGTTTTCTTCTGTACAAATTGTTCCTTCTCCTTTCTACAGTAGTGTAGACCGATTCCGAGAAGCACATTCATGGAATAGCTGTGGTTGGTTTGGGTTTGGGATCTCGGGCAGTCATTTCATCCTGCCCTGGACTCACAACACAGCTATCTTCAGTCTTGGGTCTGGTTGAGTGGGCCTTAATTCATTTGAGGGTTTAATAGCTCCAGGGATGGAAATTCAAGAACCTCTCTGTGTTTTTTTTCAGCAATCAGTTCCTCTAAGAGCTAAACTAGGCTGGGATTTTTTCAGTGTGAATACAGAGGTTGTTACGTACCCCTGAAGTTCTGTCTCATATTTTCTGTTAGATCCTCTGGATAGTTCCCATTTGCTGCATATTAACTTGACTGATTTTTGCTTTTTTTTTTCCAAAGGACTTTGTGATTTTTTTCAGTTTTGTCTCTGAAGAACAGGCATAGTCATTTTCACACCAACTAGTATAAGCCACCTGAGGGAGTCATTTAAACAGAGAACTGCAGTGAGCCCATCTCACATAGTTATTGGATAAGAATAGCATCTCTAGAAAGTGTTTTTGCCCACCCAGGCTCTGAAAAGCTGGAAACAAAAAATAAAAAGATGAAATATGTTATTAAAATAAGTCTAGACAAAGCATTCCAACTTGAGGAACAGCTGTTTTTCTACTGACAAAAAAACATTCGTTACATTTGCCTGAATTCACATATTCAATGAATTGCATTTTTGAACAAATTAGAGGTTTAAGGTTTCTGCCCTGCCTGCATTAATTTTAGATAATTAGAGATGAGTTTTTTACAAGTCTGAGGAACTGAATTACCTGTCTGGGTTTTACATTGTGAGGAAGTTTAAAATAAATTTAAGCTCAAATTTGAGACAAGTAGGTAATTAGTTAGGCAGATTATATTTAAGCAGGCAAACAGCTGGCATGCTAAACAAAAGGTGCTCCATTCCCACTCACTGGGCTGCAGCTTGCCATGAGAAACCAACCCTCAGGCTAAGGAGACATTGGCCTCCAAGACACTGGTGTGAGTGAGACAGGGGAGGAGGTGATAGGGGTCACCCCAAAGTCTCCAAAGGATTGAAATGTTTTTCTTTCTTCTTAGTGACCCATTCTACTCCATCTCAGCTGCATGGGAAGCATAAAGCATTTTGCTACAATGGGAATTTATATGCAAATGGGTTTCATGCTTTAGAGAAGCAGATTCAAATCCCTGAAGTGCCTGGGAGCCAGGCCTTAGGATCAGGTCCCCAATAGCTTTTGGTAAGTGAAATTCCCTAGTATGGGGTTGATGTTGCTAATGCTGTGATTCTCCACATCCAAAGAGGAATGGATTATTTTTTTCCATAGTTCTCTAGCTCCCATATCAGAAATGGTAGCCCGAGAGAACAAACAGCATTCACATGTCACGAAAGGACTGTGTTTATTCATTTTATGTACAAACAGCAACATTGTTCCACTTCCTCTACTGAGTTCTTCACTGATACAAAAAAACTGTTTCAGTAAATGAATATTCACTTTAAAATGTTTTTCATGATTGTGTCTAAGTGAATTGCATGTAAGATTGGTTGTATGAAATGTGGTGTGACAACAACACTTCTAGGTATTTTGGTAGACCCTATGTCTTAGGAACATTATTAAAGAAAATTGAGTGTTAGGAATTTGAAAACATCACAAGTCCTTTCCTTAACAGATCAAATGACTGCAGAACTGTGGGTATATCTCTCAACCTATGTAAAATGTCCTTTATCAAAATAATTTGTACGAATGTTATTTGACTTTTTGCATGTCTGCATACATACAGATTTTTGACCTTCAGAGCGCTTATGGCTCATGTGGTGATTCAACTCCAGTCAGCATAATTTATTAGAAAGGATTAAAAACATAAACATTCAAAAGTATATTACAACTATTTGGCTGAATCTGCTCACTGTGAACAAGTTTCAGGGGTTATAAAAACAAGGAGTTTATTGTGTTACTCTGTTTCAGTGAAAAAACAAATCCAATGGTAGGAATTATTTAGCTAAGGAAAAACGAAACAGAAAACATCACCAGGCCACTCTGTAGTACTTTCACACAGCATGTCTTGAAAATTGACTATAATTCTAATGCAAGGCTCTCAGAGGGTTGTAGTAGAATCAAAAATAGCATTGAGAAGAGTGATGAGGATGCTCACAGACACCAGACATACCTTGCATGCAGATGGACTAATGAGACTTCTCTGACTGAAAAGAGGTACAGGGATGGTATGGCAGATGACTGTGAAATCACGTGTAGGGTGAAGTAGGTAAACAGAAAATGAAGTTGTATGGTGCTTGAGCTGCCTTAGTGCTTCAGGACATGTAATATTGCAGGTCAATATTTGCAGCTCTACAGCCTTTCACTTGAGCTGCCTGGAGCCACACAGGCAGCTTTCGCTTGCATTCCTTTACTTTTATTCTGGTACCATTGGTCTCATGCCCCACACCTGCAGGCTTCAACAATGTTGTTGTGTGGGGTCTCATGAGAAGCAAAAGCCACTGGCCTGAGAAACATCCCTGCTCAGCCCTCTTCACTCTTGTTTGCCGATTTTAGTTTATGCTGGGGAAAACCAAGTGAAATTAACAACAAAGCAGGTTAAAACCAATTAAATAATAAACATACTGAAATGCAAGTGCATGGAGACTCAAAAGCTGATCAGGAGGTACTTCTGATGCCTTGGTAGAGTTCTTCAACCAGCACTAATAGTATGACAAACAGGAATATCAATAGGGAGTTCAGGCCAATCCCCACAGAAAGTACACAGTATTGGACAGTACTTGGGCAAGAGCAATCAGAAGGACTGGAGATAAAGCAAAGGGAGACTCAAAAATGTGAAAGTTATTCAAAGTTATAAGGTGACGAGGCAGATGGTGTATTTAGACTTTAAAGTCTTTAAAGACTACAAAGACTTCAAAGATAGAAGGATGGAAAGGAGTAGATATGGATGGGCATGACCCAAATATCTGTGAGTGCCCACACAGTATTTGTGGTGAGTTAGCGTCATCTTAATGTCATGTTAAATCCAGGTCTGAAAGAGAGAGAAGATGCTGCAGTGTTGTGGCTGTGCTATGCCTCCTGTATCTAACATGTCCATCCATGGTTCAAGAGGTGACATTCTTCACTTGCATCCTTAGTGGTAACTGCATGTAAAATCTGACTATGGCAAATATTTTAACTCCAGATTTTTGAGTATCTTCAGGTTGAACATGAGTTTTGTGACTGTTTACCACAACAGCCCAGGAAGAGACCTGTTTTCCTGTGTTCTTGTGGGAACTAGACTATATTTGTGACAAGTCTCTAGCTTGTCAAAATCATCCAGACGAGCAAAACTGGGATAGAGCCAGCAGGGAATGTTCACTCAGTTTATTTTCCTCTTCAGATCATGTGAAATCTTAGCATGCGGCTAACACTTTATTATGTAAGGAAGCAGAAGCAAGTTTAAAACCTGTTCTGATAAACTCACAAATTTGCAAAGGAATTAAGAAGTTAACAATTTAATTTATAAACTAAAGCAGCTGTTACTGCTAAAATGAGTTGGACATCTATAATGAGAGGCTAAATTGCCTCCCTGGTTTCTTAGAATACCTTCAGCATTTAAGTAGTAGAGAGCTGGTACACCTCAGACAGCCTGATCATTACTAGGCTTATCAGGAGGACCTCAGTTATGTGCCCATATTAGCACAGCATTAGCTGGCTTTATGTGTTCAGCACTTTCTTTGGAAAGATAGAGTGTAGGACTTGCAGATGGATGTGAGGGGCTTAAGAGCAAAAGCTCAATTACTTTTGATGAGTTTCTCCCATTCTCTCTGTGGTTGACTGGATCATTACTGGGCAGAACCATCTGCAATTGTATAAATCAGTTTTTATTGATACAGCAGGAGCCATACTTCCCAATGAGATTGGGACAGACCAGGCATGCCAGTCTGACATGTGCCTTCCTTACATTTGGCCAGTCTCTGGCAGGGGCAGTGCTTGGCAGCAGTAGCACCTGCTGGGCCAGCAGGCTGGCAGAGAAAAACCCATGTGAGAGCCAGGCAGGGGAAAAAGCTGGAGATCTTTCCCTGGCTGTCACTCTGTGTGAAATTGCCATTTAAATTGTGAGATACCCAGCACTGTCTCACAAGAATCCTGAAGTCTAATTGTTTTGAGAAAAGATTGGGAAAATGAGTTGGAAAACTAGAACATTTACTGAAATGGGCAGCCTAGGGTCATTCAGATAGCAGGAAGTTGGAGAATGGCCTAATGGGATGTCCCCTCTGAACCTCAGAGGATCTCCCATGTTGTCTGCTTCATTGAGTATTGGTGTCTCCTGACAAACTCTGGCAGTCTGGGCAGACTCTCTGTCGTATGGACAGTGTATGAGTTTTCTTAGATGCTGGTGGCTTTGGGTGTTTTCTTACACCAGGCAACATGCTCTGTTTTGAAGGTCCTGCCAGTCCCTTACAAAACTCTTGAACACATTAAAAACAATAAGACAAGGCCTTTGACATAGTAAATTTTTCTGAAAGACGTTCCACCATAAAGCAGCCTCGGTTTTATTTAAGACATATACAAAAGTTTATACTTATACATTAAGGATATACTTTAAAGCTTTTTTCCCCCAGAACTTGTGAAATGCAGATATAGTGATGGGAAGGGCAGGACTCGGAATGGGCAGAGAGCAAAGGAAGAGAAAATGGAATTTGCTCCTTGGAGGAAACAGGGAAAAGGTTTATGTGGTACCAATGGAAAAGACCTTTTATTTTCAGGACACAAGCAGGTTTGAAAGGCAAAATGGAATGGGAGCCAAGGAGTAAAATGTAACAAAGAACTTTCCTGACATGTCTTACAGCAATGCTAAAAGGGAGTATGTTAGAAACATATTGTTTAGTAGGAACAATGAACTGTAGCAGAAGGATGTGAAATGAAATTAATGGAAACAGAAGTAATTTCAAAGTCTTCATAGAGAACAAGCATAAATGATCACCGAGCAGGTGATCTGGAAAACATTGCATTCAAAATCTGGGGCTTCTGCAATAACTAACTCAAACAAAATAATCTTATGAATATAAAAAATCAAATAGTAAATGACATGGGAAGTGCACCAGACAATAATGGGAATAAGGGATGATTCTCACGACGTTTAAGAGGCACACAGTTACCTTGTTTTGCTGCTGTAGGATGCAGCTAGCTCAAAGGTCATTCTCCAATGTCAATTGCTGTTTTATTTTCCTTGATTCCAAGGCAAAAACCCAATACTAATAAAAGCAGCCAATATGAAGACAAAGATGAGAAATCAGAGGCTGTTTTACCTTTGTAAAAATGGGTTGCAGTAAAACCACAGTGTCATTTTGATAAAGTAAGGGAACATCTCAGGGATAAAACCTTTAAATGTATTATTTTGTGCCTGAAATGAGGCAGAGCACATGCTTGCCCACTAAGGCAATGCTTAAAGTTCAGTCAAGACAAAACACCAGCAGAATCCCAGAGCAAAACTGCTCAGAGAGCACCAAGGATATGCACCTTAATTCTCCTCATTTCAGTACCCTTCTAAGCCAATCTTCATTGTTACATGCTGGGTACTTTCTAATTTTTACCATTTCAGACAACATAAGGGATGACATGTCTCAAGTAAAAACAGTTTTCATGTTTGTTTTCTTCTTTCGGCTCACCAGCAAGAGTAAGGTCATTGTGTCAGGAAACTGAGTTATGAGATTTCCTGTAGATGTCAGGAATTCATATCATAAGCAGTGACAATCCTTCTCAGAGAATGGGAGATGCAATGCCTCTCATGGCCAAAACAAAACCTGTTGTCACTTAGCTGCAGAACTTGCCCCATAACCATTGATGTTTAGTAAAGCATCCTCTGCTCTTGAGATCATGGCAGAATTAAAGACAATGTCCATTTGTCACATAGGCACCCTGAAGTTGTTGTCTACTGCACAACCCCAAAGCAAGTATATGAGACTTCTTCCAAGTGTCTGAGAAGGGGCATTTGCTTCTCTGTGAAATTCCCACAGACAAAGATTTATGAACAGGCAGACAGGTGGAAAAAGGTGAAAAACTTTAAAGGAAGGTATTTTATAAGTACATACACACATTGTATTTTCTTATTTCTATTTCTCTTGGTGTATTAAAACTGTTTCAGAAAAATTGATGAAATAAGATTCCTAGATAGGTAAATACTCTTAACTTGAATTAGAAATATTATTTCTTTTTTGTTTATGCTAAAGATCACATAATAAGGTTTTAAGACCTGTCTTTAACTGGTTTATGGTTTTAACTTTTGCACGGTTAACTTTTGCATGCTTATAATTCTCTGAAAATCAGTTCATGTTAAATCTAAAAAATTCTCTCTTTCTGCCATGGAGATTTGACTTCCTTGAGGTTACTGTGCCAAGATACTCTTGAGCAAAATATTTCAGCTAATGCAGCAAATAAATGTAATGTTACTTGATATTATGGCTCAGCATCTATCCAGATTTAAAAAAAATGCTTTGTTACATCCTACTAGAGAGAGAATTGATTTGACAAAGCTATATTAAACCAATATATCCCTGAATTTGACAAGGAACTGGAAAAATAAGGTCAATATTTTATATCAGCTAAACTATTCTAGAAGCTCCTGAAATAGTGATACTTTTACTTCTAAACCTCACTACTAAAATTTCCAAACTCCTTGTAATTGTGTATTTGCATCACCTTTTGGCAGTATAATGGCTATTGAGACATTATCAGTAGCAAAACCTGGAATCAGAAAATAACAGTCTCCTGTGGAATTCCATTTTTCTTCAGGTAACAGAAATCCAGTGCTGCTATGCCTTGATCAGAAAACAAAACTTTTATTGACGGTAGGTGACAGTACACCAGGTGATAGGTTTACAACCCTGCATGAAGCTTGATCAGCTTCTGGGGTTAGAACTCTACGAAAACATGTTTAACTGCTGTCTTATCAAGTAAATGACAGCGTTTGCACAGGTACATGATTTGAAGAATATTTTTCTTGCAGTTTGAGGGCAGATGGAAATGTCAACTCAACTAGAGGACTAGAAGGGGTGTTTTCTTATCTAGCTGTCAAAGTCAGAAATCCTTTTGTTTACAGCCATCAGAGATCCTTTCATTTACTAAATGCATTGTTTTGTGAGGTTGAAGAGTCCACAGTGTGTGCATGAAGAGAGATTGGATATATTGCTGCAAATTATGGAGTCAGTGAATTTATTCACAGGATGAAAGACCATTCAAGTGAGAATAAATAAAAACACTTGGCCTGGATTTCTTGAAAATTTTATCCTTTTTTTTTTTTAATAATTAAATAGTACTTACCTCACTTTTAATTCTTGCCACAGAATGCTGAATTTTATTTTATTTTATTATTACATAATCATAATTTTGGAATAAAATGAAGTAAAGAACAATTTTGAGCCTGAAATACCAGAATACCAGGGTTGAAATAACTACAGTTCAATGAATCTCTGAATTTCACTTTTCTGCTTCATTCCTTTATGTAGGATATGCCACTAGATTCTAAATAGCTCAAGTTACACAAATCTCATAATGAATTTCTACTTCATGCCATTCCTTGCCATTCCTCTGGAATTTCCCAAATAACAGGTGAGATGCACTACATAATGCACAAAATTAAGTTTAATAAACAGATTGTTAGAAAGGACTCAGGGAATAGTTTTCTATATCATTATTAAAGTCAGAAATGTGTTAAGTTGGAGTTGCTTGTTTAAAAATCTTTAAGAAAAGAACAGCACAGAGACCTTTATAAGGAGTAAGATTTACTAACTGGTTTTGCTTAAAATTAATTTATATTATTTCAGACATTGCATCTACTACTTTGTTCTTGTGTTAGCTGTGTTCTATGAATATGGTAGATTCTTTATTTTTAGAGCTGATACGGAATTTCTAAAACCTATTTGTTCTCATTTTAAAAACAGGTTAGGATTGGATAGTATTTTCTCAACAGCCCCTGAACTCTGTGCTTTGGGCCCAAAAGTTAAGTTGGCTGGTGGAAAGAAATACAGAGTGATGGCTGAAGCCTGTTACATACAATGAAGTGTTAAACAATAGAATGATCTTAAGGAAGTGTTAAGGAACCATTTAAGAAAAGTTAGGAATCAGGCTGTAGAAATGCAGTATTTTTAATTATTTGAAAAAATGAATGAAAATTTCTATTGGGCTTGCTTCACTGAAAGAGCATTCATTATTAACATTTACATTTCAACAGGCTACTACATCCTCTTCCTTCCCCATTGTCAGACTTTGAGATTAAACACATTAGCATGCTCTATCTCTGGAAAGGAAAGGCAGCAGCTGTATTTTGCAATAATTTCTTACTCTTGTTGAATTGCTTATTCAAAATACTGCAACTGCTTTGTAAATTTCATGCGTTAGCTGAGCGTTAGTGAGAGATAGGGGCAAATTCAACCAGAATTTTAGCAGCAGAGTTTCTTTCTAGATTAAAACAAGGTCCTGGGTATAAATACTTCTGAGTGTAAGAGTCCATCCAATTCCAATTCCTGCAATTCCACTTCAAGGCACGTAGCACAATGATCTCTTTCAAAATGGTGTTTCTTAGCTATCCAAGCTCTAGTAACTTTTCAGCAGCAGAGGCACCTTAGTCACAAAGACGCTTGAGGAAAACACACCTGCCATAATTCACCTGGCACAACTGGTTGTTCTTCTGTTGCAGCAGCCTCCACTGTGGTTTAGAGTTGTGTGTAACCTCTGCCACTCTAGAGAATGGCCAGCCTGTCAATGTGCTGTGTGAGAGGGTGCCATTAAGTCTGGATGAGACACTGCTGAGAGTGGGCAGGAAGGCTGAACTGTGCTCAATGGCCACTAGCGTGAGATTGATCATGGGGGTCATATGGGAAACTCCAGGGACACAATTCACACTCCCCCAGGAGTCTTGAAGGAAGAACTGAGGTTTGTTGTCAAGGGCAGTAGCACAGAACATTGCTCCACGTTGCTTAGGCCTAAATCTACTGAAAAGGACAATTTCTGCCAGCTGAGTTCACTGCAGGCTGTACTGCCATCAGAAGACTTCCTTTAACAGACAGAACCTGTGTTTCCCATGGGTGTTGGGGCAATCTGGCAAATGCAAAAAATGTCTTTCATCTTCTGAAGGTGGACATTTCTAGCCCTGAAATCAGACAATATTTCATACCTGCTCTGCATTATGAGAAGTTTTTCATTATTCTGTTGGCATACATCAAAAAATTCTTAATGCTCTCTCTCTACTGATATTGCTAGGGATGATGAACCTCAGGAAACTATTCTTCAAAGTATTGTTGCACACGGAAATATAAAAAAATTCAAATATTTGGTATGGTGATTTCCTTGCCTAGATAGTTAACTTCATTACATTATTAATGTGATCAGAAGCTATTCTCATGATATCCACACTACAAAGACTTGGAATTTGCACATTATGTTAAGGTACACATTATATTTTGAGCTCCTGGACTGAAGCTCATTCCTGGTTGGTGCTACTGAGGTGCTCTCCTAGAATAGGTTTTCTGGCTTAGCTCACCCAAATGGAATCCAGGTCTGCCCTCTGAAATTACTCAAATGAAAATGTGTTAACTGGGAGAATTCTAGGAGATGTGCACCTTTTCTGAACTAAAGCACCAGTGGAAATACACCAATGAGAAACCTGCAGATCTGCTCTTCAGGGGGAATCCTGAGGTTATTTTCAACCAACTAAATTAGAAGAATTCAGCATGTCCAATTTTGTATCATCACTTTCTTGGAATACTTCTTCTACATATAAACTTCTAAGTCAAATATATCTTGAGATTAAACTCTTTCTAATCAGTCAAGCAACAGGTGCATAACTTAAGCACATAATCAGAATATCATTTAATTGGTCCAAAAATGTAAAGGTTTATGACATATAAGGACTTCCACACTTCTAAAGCAGTAAAGGTATTTGCAAATTAGGAATAAAACATATTTGAAAAATTGCAGTTTTATGCTGAACCACATACAACAAGAACTAAATATTATCCGGACTTCAACTCCATTAAGCTAGGCTCATTCTCTTACACTGCAGATGAGTTGAGCTGACTTATTCTGAGGGTGAATTTAGACTGATGACTTCAACAAAATACAGTGATATCTAGAGGCATGTCAAAGACATTTAGCTTTTTTTCAGAATACAGGTTTAAAAATCTGCTTGTCAGTTTCTGATAGAACAATACAGAACTATTCAGCATTACATCACAAAACAGCAACTTGCCATATTACTTACAGGGCTACAACTTAGAACAGAATTTTGTGATATCAAACTCAAAACAGAATGAATGTGTTTTGCCCCAGAATTGTAAAAGATAAAAAAAGGAATTAATTTTTTTTATACATATATTTCTACTTACAGTCCTATTTTCATTTCTGTGGGCAGTTATTGGTAGCTTCTTGAGCTTCTGCTTCCAAACTACAAAAACTCCACAATTTGCTTCAGATAGCTTAACTTCTATTCAAATATCCCTATCTACAGTCCTTCCCAAATAATCCTCTCCTTACACCTGTGGATACATAAAATGTCCAGAGACACAAACACAGCACACATCCCTCCAAGTGTTTTTGGAAAAATTTTCCACCATTAAATGTTGAGAGACACAAAGGGTAAGAAAATATTGATAAAAAACTGTTGGCTTTGATAATTGTGAATATAGCAAAAGCCTTTTGACATCTCCCATAAATCATAATTTTCTTTGAATGCATGCTATATAATATTAAAAATCTATATAATGAAAGGTAAACTCTTGCTGACAGTAGTTTGTATTAATTCGTAAATGACAATAGATCCTGTTTAAGGAAAATGGAGTCAAATTTCCTATGGGAAAATTTGACACTTTCTTGGATAGAATAAAAATGGAGAAAAAAATTGTACTAATGATAAGTAGGGTTTTCTTCCCAGTAGCCAAACTCTGAGTGAATTCCTTTTTTCCTTTGTTGTGCTTTTCTACTGTTTCCAGCAAATCTGCTCAGTTGGCATTTGGATCCCTTCAGAAATGAGCTCCTGACAGCTGTGAGGAGATAGCAATGCAACTTGTGTTGTAGTCATTTGTTCCCGCACTACATGTAGGTATCATCCTAAAACAGGATGGCAGTTTGTTTATAGAGAAACAAACTTGTGTTTGCGTTTGATAGACTGTATTATGAAGGTTGAAAGCTGTTTTAATCCATCTAACATTCTTGGGGATAATGTCTAATTAATACAAGACCAACCAACATTTTGTTTCTGGAGACAAACATTGGAAAGTGTTTATAAAGATGTTTCAATTTGTATTGTCATTAGTAGTGGTACTGGGCAGATTGAATCAAAGTCAGTCAAATAACATTGGCTACAGTGATCTGTAATAGCACAGGAAGCAGTAATGTGCAGAGAAAGAGCTGCTGTGCTCATCCTCAGGGGAACATTATAGATTTATGTCAATTATACCAGGTAAGAATCTCTCCCATGATGTATGGGTGTTACAGAGATATGAAAATTCTGCCCCTGGGCACAAAAGGCAGCATAGCTGCAGAAGCAATTTCCCCTTTAACTCCAGCTGCAAGATGAAATTTGTTTTTGAAAGACTTTCAATAAAGCAGAAAACTCAAAAATGCATTTTCTGTCCTAATTTCAGATCAGACCAGATCAGTACTTCTGCTAAAAACCAAGCTACTACCATCCTTCCTATTTTTCCACACCATGTTTTAGCCTTTTCAGAATAACACTGGACCCACACATAGCTCCAAACAAGTGGTCCCAGGATTGATCTACCCATTGTTATCAGTTTTGTACTGTATCTTTAGTGCATAGCTCTCAGTCCTTATGGAAAGGTTCTTGACAGATTCTGTTGACTGACAATCAGATGTGTGGTTGTCCAGCTGAGAAATGTTTTTAAATGGATGCTCATTTACACTGAAAATCTCTTGATCCTGTCCTGGCAAGGAAAATTTGCCTTTCACACACAACCTAAAGGACAAGGGCATTCAGCATGACTCTAAATATCATTTATGTGTTTAAGTTTGCTCTAGGAAGAAATATGAGACAGTCATCAGCTTTAATTGACCTTTAAAGTTTTGCTCAATTCTGATTTTTATGTTGAATCCTATTAAGTTACAGCAAATAAGTACCATGGTATATTGTTGCACTGTTATTGAGAAGGAAATTATTCACAGAGAATTCTGAAGAGATTTGTGCCACAAAGCATCAGATTCATGCCTTATACGCTGCAGAGACGGTACACGTTAATTTGAAGATCATTTTCCCTGCTACCTGGAAACTACAGATTTTCAGAGAAGCTTCAGAGAAGTGCCTGATTTCAGACAATATTGGACCTGATACTGACAACACAATTCTCAAAATTATAAAGATGACTAATACAATTGCATTCACTGCTTTTATTTTTTATTTCTAAGGCTAATTTTCTCACTGAAAAACTATATATTTTCAAATGTCTCCTCAAATTGAGAAGATATCCTACCTGGTTTGATCTGCTTTTTTTGTTTATTTTTATGATGAATTTCTTCACAATAATTTTAATCAAAGTTGAAAACATGAAAACATAGAAACCATATTTAATATTTCTAAAGGGAAAATATCTCAAACCCAGGAACCTGCATTAGTTTGCATTTTGCTGCATATTCCAGCTAAATCAATAGATTTATTAATCTTTATTCAATTAATTAAATAGTTTTTTTCCAGTGGAGAGAACTATATGTTTATTTTGTATGGAAATGTGATAAACCATAAAAATTGGGCAGAAGTATTTCATCTATCCCTTGATACGTGCTCACCTAAATTTCTTCCTGTGTGCTCTAAAAAAAGAGCAACTTTCCACTTGTTTCAGTGAATTGATCATGTGGCTCAGCCACTCCAGGGTAAAATAGTGTAAGGTCATGGACTTATTGTGGGGGACATGAGAAGGGACATCATTATGGAATCCCCCTGCTAGGAGATTTGAACCAAGCCAAGAAGGGAAATGCTCTCTGTTATTTGGCATATTTTGGAACTGGCGATCTTCTATGTAATCTTAAAATAGCTGCCTTTTCCATGTTTTGGTCTGGTTACAAGGACTTAAAAAGCTGCTCAGAATACTCACAGCACAAACATTTAAATAAAATACTCAGGAAGAAAATAGTGACCTGAAATGTAATAGGAAAAATGAGTGGATGGGTGTTATTTAAGCATATAGTTTTAGTGCATCTCATGCATAGTTAACTTCCATTCTTCTTTAATGTTTCATGCAAAGGACACAAGGGGTAGTGCTGGGATAATTCTGCAGCCACACATCACCTGCTGACAAGTTTATAACACTAATTTCTGGTGAGTCTCCAAGAGTCACACTGATGAAATAAAGCTTCCTCTTTCTCTGCAGGCTCTGTTGCAATGTATTGTGCTAGGTATATTTGGGCTTGCACATTACAGAATTAAGTCCATTCAGACCTGTGCTTACATAGGCATTCAGTTGCAAAGTTTGGGAGGGGGCTACAAGCTCTTTGAGATCTTAAGGAGGGTGTCAAGTGCCTGGTAGAGGGATCTGAAGCAGTTTTAAACAAGAGCAAAGTGTAGTTATCTGGGATTTGGGGTATGGAGAGGGGGTGATCTGGGGAATGTCTGTGGAATGAGGTTTTTCAGCCTCTCCAGGTGGCTTAAAATATCATATTAAAAAAAAAAAAAAAAAAAAAGCTGAGCAAGTCGCCATTCTGCAGCCTGGCTGGGGATGGGGAACTGAGCAATCCATCCACTTTCAGGGAGGCTCAGGCCACACCTCTCCCTTGGGAAAACTGCATTTAAAGATCATGCAAATAATATAGCCTGTCCTGGAGGGTGCACCCTCCTCCCTAGGGCACTACTGCTGCATCTGCCAGTCTCAGCTTTGGAGTGGGCTGCAGTCAACAAGCCCCTGGGCCACACTCACCTCCATCTCTTCCCAGAAGGAGACCTGGACCAGCTAAGGATAACAGGACAACTGCAGAAAGCAAAGCTAAAATGCTTGTAAATAAACAAAGGAAAGGAAATAGGGTACTTTCATTGCAGATCCTGGGTCAGGTGTCCAACAAGTTCTAAGTGAGTTGGTCCTATTAACTTCCCCATTGATTTTTACAAACTTTAGATCTGGTCTATCGACTTCTGCCTGATTGCCATGGCATATAAATATCCTAAAGGGCTGGAATGTAAAAAAGGAGTTACCTTAATTGCTTTTGCTCATACCTTCAAGTACAAATATTACCTCCAGGGTTATATCTAAATCTTTTAAAATAGTAAACTATTCAACACACTTATTATTCTCTGCATGATTTTTTTTTTAATCTGCTATGAATATGCTGCTCTATAATTCACTATTTTACAATCTTTAACAGGAAGAGAATGGAAAGGAAATTAACTCATGTCAAGTCATGTTTTCTTCGAAGTCTCATACACACACTGAGAGAGAAAACAGATTAGCTGTTCCAGAACCCTTCATATTCTTTTTTCATTCATTGTCTAACATTTTTCTTTTAAAAACCTGCATCCATGAACGTGAAGGACAAATCCATTCAGCTGAGTGAGGCACAATTCCTAAAGAGGCTTAACATGGAGAATTAGATTTTCTGCTGAACCATGTCCATGGCTTGTTGTCCTTGTTCCTCTCCAGAGACCGTTTTTACCAAGATGTTTCAATCCATATAAGCCAGGACTTTACTTTTGCATGTGCAGGGTCACTGTCCTGATACCAGAGCATTTCCAGGGAGAGGAAGCAAAAGGTCCGTGTAGAGGATTAGATCTATATGCACAACTTTGCATGGAGCTCTGACTGAAGAGCTGATTGTGTAGTGAGGGATGTCTCTCCTTCTCATGGCCTCATCTCCTTTTCTTAGTGTTTGTTTCTTGGGATTCTCAGAGGGCAGGCTTATTTGATAAGAAATATCTGGTAGACTGTGGTACTGAGAGGACACATAGAAAGAAGAGGGTAGTGCAGCTGATTAGCATAAGGAATGTTAAAAACCTGCCATGTCCTTCCTTACTGGGATTTTTGAGCTTTTGCATAAGCAGAATAAAAAAGCATCATGGCTAGGGAGTTAGGGGAGTCACTTAAAAATTCAGGGTCCTGGATTCAAACATCTGTTCTGCAAGAGGTTGCTGGCATCATTGCAGGCCTAAATTACTAGTTGTAGACCTAAAACACCTGAAAACTCACCAGGAAATTTTGCTATATTACATTTTAAAAATTAAAATAGAAATACTAGTTTCATGTCTCCTTCATAGGGATATTGTAAGGCTAATTATATCAAAGGCATGGTCCATAATTTCCATGAATGGAAGTGGCAATGGCATCTGTATAAGGTTTGGTCCTTACATTTGAGGAAATACTAGCGCTTCCAAGATCCATAAGCAAAGATATAAATAAGCTAGTACCTTAATTGAGCAGGTAAATGCTAATGATGTGGTAGTTCTGAGGATACCAGAATGCCATTACTTTCTGAAGAGTGATAAAAGCTACAATCTCTGTCCTTCTTTGGCCCCTCTGTTCTCCACATAGTTTCCCGGCTGGATGCATGACCTAATTTTTCTTTTTCTCTCACTCAAAACTTTTAGCAAATTTCCATGTAAAAATTTTACCTCATTTTCCACTGTATTTCATTCTCTTGAGATTCCTGAGAAGGAATCGTGCAGTAATTCTGTTGACAGCAACAGTTGATGTCTGCACATCAACATGAGCCCAGATTTGTTCCTTTGCAGGCAATGGCTGAGATCAAAACTGGTGCCTCCTTGCCACTGTGTTGTTTCAGAGGTGGCTCAGCACATTTCCATTTCCCTCATTTGTCCTCACCCTTCTCTTGCTATATCTACCTAAACGTTTAAAACAGTTAAAGCGTATGGGGATGTTGTGGAGGTGTAAGAATTAGTGATCTCTGATAATTTACCATGTTTCAGAAATGCTGGCTTGTTTTGTTCTCCAAGAGCTCAGTTTTTAATGAGATCTATCCAGAAAATGAAGTTCCAGAGAGAGGACATGTTTGAAACAAATGTGGTGGGAACATTTATGCAAAGTTATCACATAACAAAAGAATTGAAACTAAACACAAAAAATAAGGTGGAGCACTGCAGCACTCCAACAAATGAGGTCGGTCTGGCACAACAGCTGGGTGTCTACAACAGGAATGAAAGCTGACACCATGGCTGGCTCATGGTACATGTACAAATTTTATTCTAAACCTTTGTTTTCATTCATTCTGTTTTTATGAAACTTTCATTTTTAAAAGTGGATTTGTCCATGGTGGCTGTGTGCTAGAAGGGTTTAAAAATATTGTGGAGAATCTTTCAAGAGATTTTGGTCTATGGCATCTCTGCAGGAATATACAGTCCAGAAAGCACAAAAAGACATGGTAATATTTTTAAAGAGAATAACACAAAGGGAACTCATGGGGGCAGGCCACTGATATACCTAAGAGGGACTGGACAAACAGGTTCTGGGATGCAGAGTTACCATTCCCTCCACCCCCTACCACTTTTCCACAAGATACCTTAGGAGACTCACATCTTCCCTCCCTTGGGAAGCCAAACTGCTAATCCAGAGTCTCAGAGGTGAGAGAGACATTACCCTTTGTCTGGGTTCCTACTAGAACTGGCCTGCATTGTGAGCTATTCTTCAAACACAAACTCATACAGATACTTGAAGGATGTTGCCTCCTGAACATTTTCTTAATGCCCTAAAGCAGAAGGAAGAGTTCAGTAGCCCACATAACTTTTTCAGCAAAACAAAAGGACTAGAAGTCAGACCAAGCAATTTTAGAGCTACAAGAGCCCCTTTTTCTCTTCCTAAAAGAAATAGTGTGAATAGTCAAGAATTTGGGCCAATCTCGACTTTCCATATGTATATATATCCTTTTATCTGGTATGCTTTAAATTTCAACCAAAATCTTCAGCTTTCACTTGACAGTGCTCCTGTGAAACATCAAACGTATTTGCTTGACTTGGAGGAGGTTGGTAGCATAGCATTCATCTGGTTTGTATTTAAAGGCTAGCTTAAAACTTCTGGAGACACTTTCATCTCACCATGTATTCATATGTGAATAGACAATTTTAATAATTCATTTTGAGCTTTTCCTGCAAAGGTATTACTGCAGTTCAGAGTCTGTCCTCTTAATTACCTTCTCAGTCTTCACATCGTGATATTTGGTTGATGATAATTCTCTTGATCCATGTGAAAGTAATAAGAATTTTTCTACCAGGAAAGTTTTCAGATGTGGACACAGTTCTGGCCCAGGAGAGTCTGCATTTTGCTGATAATATTTTAACTTATTATAGTTCCTGGTACAGAGGTAAAGTGCCAGGGAAAAATGTACTTATTAAAATGCTAACTGAGTGTCTCCTCTGAAGTAATGATAACATCATCAAATTTCAGAACCATTGGGGCAGCTAAAGCTAGAGAATTGATTGACTCTCTTGCAAAGTGGCTCTAATTCAACTAATTAGATGTTGAATGGGTGTTAAAGTTCAGCCAGAGTGATTAATTTCTTTTTCAACAACTGAACCTTTCTCAGTTAAAGTTTCTAAAAGTTAAAATACACCATATTCACAGATAAAAACACGAAATAGCTTTGTGTTTGAATACCTATTTGTAAAATACTGCACCTGGCCTTTCACAATGGATACAAAACCTGGTCACGCTGTTCCATATAGAAGTCCCATGAAATAGGTGAATTTACCAAAACAATTTCCCTAAGGTTTCCAAGGCACTGGGTAAGAGCTATATGCCACATGCTGGAAATAAGACCTTTAAATTGTGTTGTCCTAAGGATCTGCTAGCTAGCAAGCTTAACTGCAGCCACGAAAATCTTGGCAGGTGTGCTCCAGTGGATGCCCCAATTCTACCTCCCTCTCAGATTCAAGGCAATATTTAAGTCATGGTCCATTAGGGCACTCCACTGCGGCCATAGCAGAAAGCAGTACAATGTCAGCTGTCTCTAGCACTTTGTTGTGGTTCAGGCCAGGCAGAATCCAGCCCTCAGGTTGCAGTCCTACGAGAATTTCTTTGGAGGAAATCCTTTTTAAAGCAGGTCTCTCCTATGGTTGCTCGTCACTTTGCTGTACTGGCACTTTGCTGGCACAGATGTTAGAGGGCTATGGAGACAAAAAAAACCAACAAAACACCAAATTAAAAAAAAAAAAAAAACAAACAAGGGCAGGGTACTAATTCAGCTGGAAATCAACTATTTTTCCCCGGCAAGGTTGCTTCTCAACTAGGTCTGTTCCCCAGCTCAGGTAACTGTGTGTCTGCATGAGCTGCTGTGCTGGCACCATGGAAGGAGCAGTGCGGGGCTCCCTGGGCTCCTGCAGCTGGCATGGGCAGGCCTGCCAGGGGCTGCCACTGCTCCAGGCACCTAATGAGGCAGAACACTGTCAGCCCTTCTTTCCTAATGGTTACTGAATTACACCTGGTACTGGACATAAAATAAACTATGGAAATAGCTTGAGCAAAAAGATAGAACAACTGAAACAATCAGCAGCACTTAAACTGCAGAAATGCGGTTTAATCAGAGCTTCATACTGTATCTGCAAGCTGTGGCTGCCATTGAAGTGGAAAAAATTCTGTGTCCTTATTCCTGACAATGGCTAGCACTAAAGGACATGACAGCTTTCAATTAACTCTGGAAGAGCAGGCAAACTATGAACCTGCAACAATGCAGTCTGAGAAACACAGCAGTGTCTGCAGAGGATGTGTGTACTTACAATCCATTACTAGGCAAATTGCAAAATAAATTAAATTCTAGGAAGACTTTAATTTTGCTGTCAGAAGGAGAATTGCAGTCTTGCTGTTAGGGGGAGAAACAGCAACAAAGTCTCCAAAAAAAAGGTAATAGTACTCCTAAATTGTGAGGGGCATAATCCCATGGGTTCAGCACTTGGAGCTCTGGAATTAAGCCAGTAGCATCTTCTGAGCAAAGGGATGGACACTGAAGAAAGGCAGGCAGTGTCCTAACCCCACAGGATGATAGAGAATCTAGAACACTGCAGAGGAAGACCTGGGGGAGGAAGGCACACAGGTCAGTGCTGGAGCCTGCAGGAAGCAGTGAGGGGAGTGGTACAGTGGAGACACTGGAAGCACTTGGGAAGAGACACGTGAGTAAAGACAGCTTTGCTTGACATGTGGGCACTCACAAGCACTGCCTGCACAGTAGGTGGTGAAGGAGAGCATTAAAGCTCTTGGAGGATTTCTTCCCCAGAGAAGCAGCTCACCTGATACTTGTCTTGAAAAGAAGAGAAGCACTGTTTATGTTCAAATAACTATGTTGGACAAAAATGCATTAGTCAAGCAGCTGCTGGAAACAGTGGAAGTCACAGTAAGAGAAAACAGAAACACTTGAAGGTAGAAAGAATTTAGCTAAAAGTGACAGAGGGAAGGCTGTCACCCATCAGTGGGTGTTGAAATGTGTGTGAGCAAAAAGTATGGAAGAATTTGTAATGGGATCAAGCTAAAACTGTGTCAGTCCCTCTTCTACTCTAGACCATCTGACTAGAAACCAGGGAACCACAGCAAGTATGAAGCAGTATTTCAGGAAGAAGCAAGTTCATCTGGCTGCAGAATAGAGCTGAGAGTACACAGAGACCCCAGTCACGCTTGTGGGGTGTTGGCACAGACAATAGTGAAGTGGCATCATTTTCCACAAGATGAGGATGTGACCTCCATAATCTCACAGACATCTGGTGAGGATTGGAAGAAAGTGGAATGAAGAAAATTAATGGTCATAATGTGGAAAAACAGAAAGCAATTATGTCATTTTTTTTCTCAAAAGATAAAGTACCAGAATAGCACTGAGGGAGTGTTTTAAGGCATTACTGTAATGCCACACAAAGTGCTCTAGAGCACACGCTGTATTATTTTGTATATTTACTTTGATGAACCCCAGCAGAGTATTTAATATTTCTTTTTTTGGTTGACCTGTTGTAGGAACTAATTCTTGTCCAATGATCCTCATAGTGTCAGAAATCTTTTTATATTAATTATATAAAATCCACAACGTTGTGCAGAGTCTGTTTGCTTTTTTAAACATCCAACCACTTGTTCAGTCACACTTGATTGCTCTTTTAAACTCAAATTCTGCCTCTTACCAATTTGGATCACTGGCTTTGCTTCATTGCTTTGTGAGCCTCTTCTCCATGACTATGTTTTAAAATATAAAGTGACTGGGTAAAAATAATATTGATTTTGATGGTACTTCATTAAACACAAGCACAAAGATCTTTCCATGCAAATACTTATATTTTTAATAATGTTACTCAGTTGATTCAGTAATATGTGAAAGTTTTCATTCAAATGTTTGCAATTTGTAAGCATAAAAAGAGTTAGTTGAGGCAAGAAGGGCTGAATCTGACAGTCTTCTGACAGAGGTGAGGTTGCTGCAGGTGCATGCCTGAGGTCCAGCCAGTGGCGAGACTGACCCAGTAGGAGCAAGCACTCTGGTGCAGGTGTGCAACACACACACAGACTGACACAGGCAGACACACAGAGCACACACAGCCACACAGCCACACCAATGTCCTCCTCTCCCTCCCATCTTTGCCAGCTTTGGATGAAGCTCTGCAAGTGGGAATATATACATATACCTGCATTTTTTTCCTCCAAGAGATACTTGCCAGATGCTAAGCTATATTCCCCTTGACAGTAATATAATTTTGGTGTCTTATAAGAAGTATGAGATGGGAGAAACATCAATATTTGGGGTAGGATCTGACACTACATTAGAGGACTGGACAATGGCAAGAGTAAGCATATACATTATGATGAAGTGGAAGAAAAACTAGGGACATGCTAAAGGCTACATTTTAAAATAAGAAATTATTTCCCTTGGCAAAAGATATTGGTCATTTACTGCAGACTCAAAGCTGACCATTTTTTCCTCAGGTACTTGGTATCTTCATTACAGAAAATTCTCAATGTCAGCAGAAACAAGTAATTTCATGGCGGTTTCAGGAAAGAATGTATTCCACTCTGCTTTAAGCTTTCTGCCTGTCACCATCTATTTCTAATCGGGGCCTTTGCCACACACCTCTGCCCCACACCTATTCCAGTTTCCTGCCACAACAGATTGGCAAATCTGAAGTAAATAGTCAGACACACAGATGCAATTTTAAACACCACTGTGTGCTTGGGGGCACTGGTTCATTGCTATTGTTCAGATGTCAGGTCTCAGGCTCCCTGAAAAATAAAGTGGCCTTGAGAATATAGTTTTTAAAATAATCTCTTTAGGGTTCTCTCAGTTACAAGTCACTAAAACTGAGATAGCCAAGATTTTCTAAGGCTGGATGAGTTCTGCTGCTTTATTTCCCCTTCTCTCCCTGACTCCTGCATAGCTTAACTGAGTTTCTTAGCTTTATCTGCAGATGGGGAATTTGAGTAGAATAGAAACCATTATTCAAACAAGCCTGAGCATGGCTAGTGTGGAATTGTTAGATAACACACAAGACAGTTCTGAGGAGCAGGAAAATGAAAGGTAATTATGCAGTAAACAAGGTTTGGTTTTGTCTGAGCCTGTGGGTTGGTATATTTTCAAGTTACCATTTTGCCTGACTGAAGTTCTCTGATCTTTGCTCTGCTGCTGGAGTGTTGTACCTTTCCCTAAGTGGCCATCAAGCAAGGGTGGAACAGGAGCCAAGCTAAAGAGCCCTAATAAAGAGCTGCTGGCTCCTAGTACAGAACATACCTCTGACAGAGAGGTCCTGCAGTTCTGCCCAAAATTCACTGGATTATAATTATTTTAAAATGCACTTTTAAATTGAAGCACCAGTTTTAAAATGCACAAAGTGTAGGAAGAGGTTTCATCTTTCCTGAAGTGGGCCTCCTTTGTATTCCTCACTGGTGGCCCTGTGGATGCAGACAGATGGCTTTCTCATCTGGAAGCACAAGGCACAGCTAACCTTATCCTCTCAGTGACATTTTCCTGATGAAAACTTAGGATTTCCCTGAATAATTGATTTGCCTAAAATTTAGTTTCCCTTCTATCCAGTTGTTTTTATAGTCACCCAGCAAAGGATGTTTGTAAGTGCTTTGATTTCCTTCTCTGGAAAGCCTTAATCTTGTTTTCCTTGCTGGCCTGGCACAAAGACAATGGTGGCATTGACCCAGGAATGATCATGAGGAAGAAAGCATGTCTCCAAGATGTCACATCAAGGTAACCAAACATTTGGAAGCAAACTCTTGCCCTTGCAGCAACCAAAGCCAGCCCTGCTCTCATGCCCCAGAACAGCTATGCAACTATGGCTGCCACACTCTGCTCTCTCCTCTCCCAGACAAATGAACAAGGGCATCACGTTCATGTTTTCTGAAAAATCCCTTCACCCAGGATTTTTCTCCTGGGAAGCTGAGAAGCCTCCAAGAAAAAGGAAAACAATTCTTATCTCATTTGCTTCTCCTCTGTTTTGCTCATGTGGAAGGTGTTTGGAGATTGTTTATCTGACAGGTGATTGTTTCATTGGTTTCTGGTGTGTTTTCACTCATTGCCCAATCAGTACCAAACTGTGTTGGGACTCTGAAGAGAGCCACAAGTTTTCATTATTATCTTTTCAGCATTTTGTAGGTATCCTTTCTGTATTCTTTAGTATAGTATAGTTTAGTATTCTTTAATATAATATAGTATCTTAAAATAATAAATTAGCCTTCTGAGAACATGGAGTCAGATTCTTTCCTTCCTTACTTCGCCTGGGGCAATGCAAACACAATATGAAGGGGTGTTATTTTGCTCTTTTCAGATGAGAGTTGTGGACCTCTCAGTCCTGCCTGGGGGTAATGAAAAAGGTACCCTGTCTCTTCTAAACTGTTGTGCAAAAGCATATCACAGTGTATTAGAACTGAATGCTTTTCTCACAGCCTGTTCTGGTTTTGAAGGTATTTACCCCTTTTTGCCCAAAACTCAAGTGAACCCCAAAGATAAGCATGTTTTTTAGATCAAGCATTCCATTTTGACTCAGTTTGAAAAAGCCAGGTGCATCTGTTACTCATAACAATGCAAAATCTGAGATGCACCACACCAAGAAACAAGAAAATAGAGCTTTAAATATATATGTTAACTATGGACATAAAAAAACCCAGAATGGACCCAATTTAGCCATAAAATGAAACTGTATATCTTAAAGTTTTATACATTTTAATTATATCAGGACCAAATAGTGAGAACAAATTTTATAGCTATTAGGATCAATTGGGAAATTGGATAAGGCATAAAAGAAGAGGATAATGAATGCTGCTGCATACAGAAATGAGCAAAGCTGTAATACTCAGGGAGCAATGGGGAAGATTACACTTATATTAAAGATGAAGATACTGCTCTGTAGTGATACAAACCAGTTGTAATGTCATCAAGGAAAAAGAAAGACATTTCCATTTAGAAACCCCACTGTGATGATTATTTATTTAGATGTAAAAGAAATTTTTTTTTTCTTGTGCAACTTTATTGGAAGTCTTGCTCATACCTAATCTCTAAACTTTTGTGTGACATGACAGAGGTATTTTGTCATCTATGCTATCATGATGGAACAGGTATATAAAATTTCTATGATAGCTCTACACACAAATACCTACTAGATTTGTTTAGCTGGAGATTCTTTTATCAATACTGAAAACACTTATTTGGTTTGAAAAGACAGATAATGTTGGGGAAGAAAAGAAACAAGATATTTATATCTTATAAATGCAAACTATAAACACACAAAAAAATTCATAATTGCACTGATGAAACTGCAAAACCTATAGTGTTCTTGAATTAATGATATTCTTGTGACCATGTTATTAGGATATAAGTACTTCTTAGAGCTCTGTTATTTGAATTTTTTTGTTGACATGGTTGCAAAATCATTTAAGAGATTTGTTTATCACTCTTTGTATATGTATTTATATTTATTCAATATTTCTTTGCATTGCAGCTAATTGCATAGGTAAAAAAAGTATACAAAAAATATAGCAGAATGACTAAGCAGATTTTAACAAAAATGAGTTGGAAAGATGGATAGCAAGTATGATGCTGGGAAATCCCCATTTTAAAGAAGAAAAAGTTCAAAACTGGTCTGCCAGATGGAGAAATGGCTTCAGGTATCAACATCCAGCTGAGTCATAGAGCTATAAATCAGTAGAAAGTTTAGCAAAATAAAGTACTTTTCATTTGATTGCTTGGTACCAGCTTTCACATGAAAAGTTTGGCTTTTTGGCTTAAAATACTTTTACTCTTCAGAATGTGGAACAGGGCAGAGGAGATATTTATGAGGATGAGAAAAAAAAAGAAAAGAAAATCAGGTGATTAACATATTCATATGGGAAAATGCTAAATTGCTTTCAGCTTCCAGAGGTGTTGTGCATTTTCTTTTTTTTTTTTGTCTTTGTAAACATTAAACAAAACCAATTAATTTTTCACATTACCCTGCATTAACTCAAGCTAAGTAGAAAAATGCTGTTTTTATATATATATATATAGTTTTGGTGGATTTTGATAATGAATATGGCCCTATTTGAAGCTTCATTTTAGAAGACAGTAATGCAGCTGTAAATGGGAACAGACATGATTAAGTGCATTTGTTTGGTAGGTAAATCCAGTGAAACTCGTGGCATGACTCCAAACATGTGTAAAATTTAAGCAGAGCAATGCTGTAAGGAATGAAGTCTGATAGGACAACAAAACAGGAGATGAAAAGAGAAAGCTTAAAGTAGCAACTTAGAACAAATTCCTTGATATGGTATTTTTTCTGCAGATTTATATGGAACTCAATAACTTCTGTGGCTTTGACCTTGGAATCTCCATGGTCCATCTCCTCTTCAGAGCTTCTAATCATACATGATGGTGTTCACACAGGAGCATTAGATCTGGAAGGCTGGGTTTTCATCTGCATGGAGACAATTTCAGATCACAACAGATATAGAAAGGGAGGAGAAGGCTTATGAGAAAGTGGCTACAAATCTAAATTTTCACACTGATAGCCTCAAGAGCAGTGCCCTAAGAGCTGATTATTACTGAAGGATTCCAGAGTGGAAACCATGACTATGGCATGGAAATTGGTCTTTGGGCTGCCAGACTGGGTGCCATGAACATAAATGCAGTATAATACAATAGGTATTTGGTTTTTTCAATTTCCTCTCTGCAAATCTGTAGACAAGTAGTCCTCTAAGCACTTATTTTTGGTTTTAGTTTTTTATTGTCACCACAAAACACTGGGAAGTTTTTGATTGTTCATTCAATCAAGGTACTGTACATTTTTCCCTAACCAAATTATATTTGCAGAAAGGTCAGAATATAGCTAATTGAACTTCAAAAGAATAATTGGCTTAAAAGACTTAATGACATAAATGGCTTTGGAATTTATCCAAACAGAACAAGCAATTTTAATTTTGCTTATGCTAAGGAACAGTGCCATGCCATGGCTAAATCCATCTTGTTCAGATGTGCCATTCCTATACTTTTTGGTGAGAAAAGAAAGATGTTGAAGTTCATTGTTGGGTCAGGAAAAATATCAGTTGCAATGCAGAGGAAAAGACCTCTCTCCCTCTAAATTCTGGGGTATCCAGGCAGAGTTTGCCCTTTAGGAACCATAATGTACAAATTCAAACCAGCATCCCTGATATTTGCCCTTCAATTTTGTGCAAATTGTATCTCACTGTGTATTGG
The DNA here is from genome assembly GCA_024865655.1 of Emberiza elegans. Taxonomy (NCBI): domain Eukaryota; kingdom Metazoa; phylum Chordata; class Aves; order Passeriformes; family Fringillidae; genus Emberiza; species Emberiza elegans. The sequence continues at coordinate 15,619,972 of JALJVW010002597.1, read as the reverse complement.
ATTTCAGCTTGGTTAACTTTGAATAATTATGCCTCGTCTAAAGACACTCATCTGTTGCTCAGTTTAAATAGCAATCTAAAAGCACGACAAAATATGTTCTAGGAAGTGGTTTTCTCTTTTTATTTCTCTTTTGCTTTGCAAACAATTATTAAAAGTAGTTGACAGAGAATTTTGATCACATAAATGCATCCATATTTTTATGCCACTTTTTATTAATTAGGAGAGTAACCAAACATAACAATTTTGAGCACCTGCCTGACTCTCATGTTTCCCCTTCTTAAGTAATTTTGCAATGTGCCCATTGTTTCAAGAGAAGCAATTGACTATCTCTTTTTTAAACTTGGAGTGATCCTTGTTCAGAGAAGATGATAGCCTTACTTGTGACAATTTTCCATAGGGTATACAGGAGAAAGTGCAGTAGGTTCCAGCAAAAATTCCCCCAAACAATTGCCAAAAGCCTGACAAAAGCCTGACACTCACAGCTTTCTGGTGAAAATTGGCTTTTTCTCTGCAATTTGGGAACTCACTGTATTATTGATGCCTACATTAGACAGAGTGCTGCATATGCTGCTCCCTTTTCTCTTGCCCCTCATCACACAGCTGTGTTTTAAAGTGGTGCCCAGGAAAAAAGCAGCATTGCAGGCACTGCCAAAAGAGTCTTGCTTCAGGGCAGTGATACACAAGGTTCCTGTGCCAGGATAGCCCCAGGAGAGTAAAGGCTTACAGTACAGGGGGGTCAGAAGGGATGGATGCATTCAAGTAGTTAGGGGTAAAGGCCAGAAGCAGAAACCAGCTTTCTGCCTCTTCTGTGTTGAAAACTCCTTGCAACCTGGTGATGTGGGACATGCAGTGCTGGGCCTGCAGGAATGCTCAGAGTTAATTGGACAGCAGGAGCTATGCAAGAAGCACCGAGGAAGAAAAGTAAAAATTCCAAAGCAGACACTTGAACAAAATGCACTTCTTCCAGCAGTATTTTGAGGCATGTTGAGTGGCATAGAGGGGGAAATTAATCTAACAAATTGGTATCCTCAAAACCAGATTCTCCCATGGCTGTTTCTTGTCAGAGCAGCTGGTGCCTGTGTGCCGAAGGGAATGTTTTCTCAGCAGGAGCTGCTTAAATGTAAAGAAATCAAGCTTTTTCTGCAGTTTTAACCTCATTAGTCAGTTATTAAGAATCTGGAATATTTGAAGATTCAATCAATGAACTGACATAGATAATTTTCCACTGTTCAGGAAAGGTACTCACCAGTACCTCTTGGCTAGACCCCGTATAGGTAGCAGAGAGGTTTTGAGAAGGATTCTTGCCCTCCTGGCATTTTCTGATTTACAGGACAGTGAGGACCATCCATCCCACTGCCAAGAGCTCACCCCTGCTTGCCCATGTCTGCCAAGTCTCAGACCTACTGAATAGGATACAGACCTTTGATACCTGCATCATGCTCCCTTGCTGCTATGCCAGGCTTTAGTATGTTCAAGGCATCACAGCACAGCCCCTTCCCAGTCCCAGAGGACTGCACACAAACACTATCCACCCCGCCAGCCAACATCTTTCCCTCAGGTATGCAGGAACTGGGTCATGGGGAAAGATGGGCTGTGCCAGTGCACTGAGCTGGGAACAGATGCAGCATTCAGCTGCTCAGCTGAGAGTGAGCTGTGAGGACACCTGAACAAAGACTGCCACTGCATAGCAAACAGCATTTGGCAGCTGCCTTTTCTCTGACATAAAGCATATTTTCTCAATATTTTCAAAATAATACGTACTTCCAGTGAACAAGGATCATTGCAGTTCCTTCTGGCACAGGACTTCTCATTTTCCCATTTCCTACTGCCTGTTTGTCTGGGAGCTTTTAGCAAGTTGAGAAATCATTCCCATGTAATTCATATTTGTGGAAAGGCCACACTGTGGGATTACTGTGTTGTGGACTACAAACTACAAAGAAGATACAAAGAAGATGCTGGCAGAATGGGCTTCAACCTGGGTGCAGCCTGCCAGTGGCTGGGTTGAAAGTTGCGTGCACACTCTTCATGTTTACTTTTATTCCTGCGCTAGCTCTTCATGCACATGGGCTACACCAATATAGTTTCATCTTTGGCAGAAAAATGTCCCAAGCAGTGCTGGCACAGGTAAAAAATATGGATTTGTGGGCTATTCTGTGAGCAGTCCAGAAATGCCCCACAAAGGGGAATGTAAGAAGAAATTCTTTACTGTGAGGTGGTGAGGCACTGGAAGAGGTTGCACAGAGAATCTGGAGATGTCCCAACCTGTAAGTGCTCAAAAGCACCTGGATGGGACTCTCAGCAATCTGGTCCTATGGAAGCTATCTCTCCATGGCAAGGGGGTTGGAGCTAGCTGACCTTTAAGTCCCTTCCAGCCCAAAGCATTCCATGATTCTGTGATAATTCTATCGAAGTGGCTGGCTCAGCTGGTGAGTGATGGGGACATTGAGGGGCTCTCTGAAGCCCAGGTACTGTGAACTTTTTCCTCAGGTACTGTCACTGGGGCAAGCTCAGAGTGCCCAGTAGAATTTGACATTAACAATCTTGCCAGGGACGCTGTTGCAAGATAGTCTAGAAATGGCCACTGTGAACTTGGCCTTGTGCTCTTTTTCACTCTATCTCATGAACAAGACAACTGAAGCACAACAAACAACTTCAAGCTGTTACAGAGGCTACCCAAGCTGAGTATATTTTAACATGACCTGAAATCCACAAGCCAACTGCAGGCTATTCTGCTTCTGGCCCTAAATAAAGCATCTGCTGTTAGTTGATAATTGCTCCCCTAAAACAGTTTCCATTTGTCCCAGCTGTCTTGGACTGTTGACACAGTTCCTGTTATCAGGAAGTAGCTGTCTGTTTTGAGGGTCCAGTCTTTTCCTGGAACAAAAGGAAGAAATAGAAACTGCTATTTCTACTTTAGGGCAGATTAAGCCCCTAAGAGATACTGAAAAGGAGGAATAATTTTTCTGTTCTGGGAAAGAAGTATACCCATAAGAACCATGTACTGATAAATAATTGAGTTGATTTTCTGCAATTTTTCATAGTTATATAAATAATGTTTTTAAACACATTTAATTGTAAAGCAAATTATGAAAAATAATGGAAAGAAAGTTAACAGAATAAAGAAAAATAATATAAAGAAAAACATCATATCTTGTGGCAAGCTTGAAGCAATATCAAGAAAAGTAATTTCACCACTGTCTTGCCCTGATCTCATCATGTCTTTGTTTCTTATTTCTGTTGTCCTTGTCTTCACTTTTCATATCCTGCATAATGTCTTCCTTTACCTCTCACTCCCTTTGCTGGACAGATCTTTGCCTAACACAATTTGTGACACTAACACCTTCCACCATTTCTGAGTTTTTCCAGCAAATGTGAGTACCTTTCTTACACCTGGGCAGATCTGCCCCTCTGTCTCACCTGATCTCCCACTGCCACAAGACACCACTATGTGCTGGTATGCCAATGCCACTGGGGCTTATAGTGACAACTTTGATGTGATTGTTTGTCTTCTTCCCTTTGAAGAAGACTATTTTCCTTCTTCATATAAAGATCCCTGAAGTTCATGTCCATAGGAATAAAATGTTGGAAGGGACTATTAACATAGAAGAGACTATTAACACAGAAAAGGACATTGATTCTTCCAAGACAGATAAGAGGAACAATTGCAGGTACAAGAGAGGGCTAGCCTGAAGAACTGAAAGGAACAGTAACACCACAGCCTGAAAATGAGGAGTGCAGACATCAAGCTTTCTGATTCACTACCGAGTAATTAAATATAAGTGTGGTCTATCTTTAAGGAGTTTCATCTCTTTAAGGCATTTAAAGTGAAGTAACATATCTAAATTGCTAAGATTTGTTTCATATTGACTATATTGTCTTGAAGCTTCTTGTGTTATCTTGAAAAAGCTGATTCTTTAACCTATAATTCAGTTTTAATGTTTAAGAGTGTTTATTTGAGCTAAAGAAATGATACCAAAGTACTCCTGTGTGTAATACTGGGAACTGTGAAAGTATCTTGAATGGGTCTTGACTGGGTAAGGATTTCTTGCCTCCCCATGGCCCAAAGAACCTGTGAGAGCTGCTCTGAGTTGGCTCTAACTTGAAAGTAGGCTAACTGACCTCTCTGCATCTCTCAGAAGCTAAATTACTCTAAGAGGCCAGAAGAAATCTGGACAAGAAGCTCATGAAATAGCTTGGAACACCCCAAATTTTGCCACTGGTATTTTGGGTTTCCTACATAGCAATTCTGGGGTTCTGCTGAATTTTATAGCAGTATTTTTAAAGTAATACCAGGCATGTAGACAGTAATGAAAACATGTCTATTCCTTCTGATTAGATGTTTTTATTTAAAAAATGGTTTGCATGAGTTCAACCAAGAAAAAACCCAATGAATTTACAGGACCATGAGATGACTCACTTCAAGAGGTTAAAAACTTCTCTAGTAAGCAAATCTTCTGGGCAAGCAACTTAGAGACACTTGAAATTTATATGTTCATAAGTTTAATATGTTCCTAATATCTGTATCTATCTATACAAACATATATATTTACAGAGAGAGTAAAAAAGCAGCAAATAGAGTGAAAATAAATCTAAAATTCAACATGTGCCAATACTTACTCCACAGTAGGCTTCCATTACTTGCCTTTTAAATAATTCTGTCAAGCACTTGCTAACATCTAGTGATTGGGAATACATCAGAATGGAAAACTCTCAAATGGGAAGACTCTCAAACTGGGAATGCATCAGAATGGAAGACTCTCAAATTCAGACTACTGAATATTACAGCCTGAGCAGAAGTGCTTATAATTTAGGTTGGAAATTTCCAAGAAGACTATAAGTGATTCCCAAACACAATAAATATTTATTGAGGCAAAATTATTTATATGCCTTTTAAAAATCACATTCCTGCCCTCTCCTAATTTATAGTCTAAACATACTGATTTTAGGTTTATCAGTTTAACAGAAGACATTGTATTTACAAGATGGATAAATCATGTGTAAGCTTTCTTGACAATTTTTAACTGATGTAGCTCTCTTAATCTGTCTGTTTTCTGCTGAGGAGATAGTGTAATTAGTTTGTCCCTCTCAACTGCTTTCACAATATCCCACAGGATATATGGGCTAATTTCTTCCCTGTTGCTATAGAAAAAGTATTATCTTACAATATCTCCAGCTGAGATATTATGCCACAAATTCTTTTCAGAAGCTGAATTTCACAAGCATTCCCAGAGAGCTGCAGATAAAGAGAGCTGTATTTGCAGGCATTAGCAAGAAGGAAATGAAACAGCAGACACACACTACAGTAGGAAATCATGTAAAATTAGTCACCACTACATGTCCCTCTGGAAAAAGGCTGATTGAATGCAGGTTCCCAGAAACTGAGTACAGAAAAAGAATTAACAGGTATAATACAATATTCTCTTCATTCACAGACCACAAAATTCAACCTCTGCAGAGGTTGAATCATTAAAGAGCAACTTATGCTTTAATTTGTCAATTTAAGAGGAGGATAGACAGGGGACAGAAAAAATTCTATCTATTTAGAGATTTAAAAGCTCTGCAGAACAAATGAAAATGTGAAAAAGTTCCTCTTATGAAATTTGTGGTAGCTTTGTGGAAGAGTTTCTTTGGAAAAACCCATGGAATCACATAATTCTTATCTTCATAGAAATACTATTTCAGATAAGACTCAGAGTTTGGCCAGGCAGCCTAAGATAGACACTTTGAAGAACAGAAAATGATATGCTGGAAGGCTGGATTTGGTATGGCTTTCAATGAAGAGGTGTCTGAAAAAAAGGATTGTCTAAAATCTGAGAAAAGTTTTCATCCTGATACAAATATTGAAGCTAAGGTAACACTGCAAATAATTACTTAATTCAAATGTGGAACATAAAAAACAATCTAGTGGTCTTTCTGACCCCTTTTATTTGCACCTTCCACATGTTCCTGGAGGAAAATTATTTCTTTGGGACTTGTCTCTGAAGGGATAGCAATGTATACACTGCAGAAAAAAAAAAAAAAGGTATTTTTTGCATGCAGAATGTTCACACAACTGTCTTCAAAGCTGTTTGTGGTCCAGTGCCCATCCACACGGAGATGAAAACAATCTTGTATGACTGTGGTGATGGATGGCTCAACGTGAAGAACAGAGCAGCTACAAAAGAGAAACTGCAAGCAGGAATTGGAAGGGAGTGTTTGCAAGTGTCTCATAGTTTGAAACAGGCTTCCAATGAATCTTCATTCAATTACTCCAAATAGCAAACAGATTTTTAAATTCAGGCTGTAAGGGTAGTGCCATGGGTATTCATTTGGTAATGCTGAAAATAGGTTTTTTTCCCTAATGATAACCATCTGTTGCTTATGCAGGAATGGTAGCAGGGTCCCTCTGCTTCCACGGGGTTACTCTGCACCAGACTGAAGGCATGTGCACTGCAAAGTCCCACAGCTGACTATCTGAGAGAAACAACAGCACACACCCTCCTCAAATCACCAAAATGAAGACCCTAACATCAATTTGGGTGAGCAGGGCACGCATATGAGCACCATGGGTCTACAAAAATGTGCTCACAGGTAGCCCTCAGCAGCAGCCACTGCCTGTGCAGGAGCTGCTCAGAGGCCCCCAGGGCTGAAACTGTGCTGCTTCACACAGTCTGTGAGAACGGATGCGTTTGTTTGTGGCACAATGCCTGGCCCTTCAGCCTCTGCCACCAGTGCCCTGGCAGACAGCAGTGCAGGGAAGCTCCTCAGCTTCCAGCCTGCAGCCACAGGTCAAGCCTTTCCCTTGGGAAAATATTTAAACAAAGTGTGCTCTGGCAGATATCCCAGAAGTGTGCCCGGTGTCCTGCAAAAGAGCAGCACATTCCTGAGCAGGGGTCACAGTTTGTGTGTATGTGTATTTATATGTGTGCATATATTTAGACACACACACACATATTTTACACACTTTCTTGTAGTTAATTCACTGTCTGATAGGGAGCTCTGATAAGAATAGTTTTTAATTTTTTTTGCTAAGCATAACCTTCTCTTTCCTTCATGGGCTGCAAAATGTCAGAGACTGAACTGTCTCCAGCATGCTGTCCATTCCAGATATCTGGGCTGCATAATTTTGGGTGAGCACCTGTTGCACCTGGGAAGAAAAGATTAAAATGTCTTTGCAGGCTGCTTTTCAAAATTTTATTTTTCATTATTTAATATATTATGATGCTACAGCTGTGCAAAGCTGCTCTGAGATTTGGAACATCAAGACAATCCATGGAGAGGTGGGTTAGGTGGAGTTGTGGTCAAAGATTAGTTAATTTTATCATACAGCTTCTCAATTCAGTGCATAGGTATCACCACCAGTTACATGCTGTCTTGAGTTTTAATGGTGTCTTTCAATTTCTTGGACAAACAGGAATTATTGAAAGCTACAAGCAGGGGGGAAATGTTTACATAAAATTTATGGTTCTCCATGGTGGTGGGATCTCATTTTCTTTCCTTGTTGGTGTTTGGGGGTCTTGTCCTGAGGGAATGCAAACTGAAGGGTTGGAGCTGGGCCTGCTGCTATTGACATCTGGGGGGATCTCAGTGACCTCAGCAGAGCTGTTGTGCTCTGCCTATTGGTGTCAACAAGATCCCTGCAGGGTGATGAGGATGTGGCCTCATGTTCATCACAACCAGATAAAGGAAAGAAAATGCATTGGGATAACTGAAGTGTTTAGTCAAGTTTCTGTGACTTCTGGTCTTCTCAAATGTGCTGAATATAAAATATTGCACCAGTAAAAAACATCTACAATATCGAAAAGATTATTTATTAAGTGACCAGACTGCTATGAATTGAGTTTTAAAGTGTATTTCAATTTAGCTTTCTCCTGGGTGAACTGCCAGCCTGACAAGTCTTTCTAAAATAGTATTTGCTGTGTACTAAGATTTCTAGCCTGAGGGTTAAACACTTTTTTTTTTTTTTTTTCCTTTTTTTTTTTTTCTTGATGCAGAGCTACTGAAAAATGAGTAAACTGAGAAGGAATTTAAAGCTAGTCCCTCTCTGTTTGATCTGCCTTGATCAAGCATTATTGCATTTCCTGCATTAATACCAAGACCCAAATCTGGACTGTGTTCTCTGCTGAAATCCGGGTCCGAGATATTCCTTTTTTGTTGTGCACCCCATTGAGGGCTTTCTTGGAGAAATGGCCTGAGTGACTACACACACACAGAAGTGGAGCAGAGTGCATGGGTTAGTGACTAGTAGGTTTAGTGATGGGCTGGAAGCTCTTGGGGAGCGTGGCTATACCACTGAGAGGTCTGTGGAAGAACAGACCTACAGAATCTACACCCAGGAATTCAAGATATATTTATGCACCCAAAGCACAACCACTTTGGAAATTTTACCTGACTTCCAGAAGGTTCTGCTCATGTAGGATTAAACCTATTGTGATATACAATACTTCTAACCAAAGGAGTGTGTGTGTGTTTGGGTGTGTGAAAGAAGGGGCTCAGAACCATCATTGAGGTTTTCACAAAAACAAAGGAGATGTTGATTTCCTTCAGGAAAAATCTTCAATATGCCCTCTACATTGAAGATAAAATTTACATAAATATTTCCCAAAGATTGTGTTGTCTCACTGCTGGGTCAATATTTTGACCTTTGTCCAAGATAGATACTGGCAGTATTACTAAACACATTTAAACATTTAATCAATGTTATTCTGTGTAAATGCAGAGCCACTCTTAGTTGCCTAGATCACTGCTGTCCACTTGGAGTCTAGATTTAGACTTTTGCACAGAGATGACAGTTTGAGAGTGTCATCATCAAGAACAGATTTTGTGCCTAAGTTCATATTGTAAGAAAGGGTAAGTCTAAAAGTATTTGATCACTAATACAGCTGAAAGTCCTCGTTTTATGTGGAAGTTCTCAGGTGAAAAGGATGCAACGACTATAATAGTCAGGAGACAAATAAAAGAATAAGAAAATAATTTTAATACTGGAATGAACTGTTAACTGAACTGACGGACACATCAACACACAATTCATATAAGTGCAAAAATTCAAGTTGGGAGTATTGAAGCTTTGAAGAAATGCCAAATATTCTCAGACCAAATTCAGCCAGCAGCCAATTTCAATTTCCAAGCTGAAAAAGTCTTTTAGAAAACTGTGCTCATTTTGTTTGTTAACAGAGATAATCAAACAGAATTTCAGGCCTTGTTGTTGTGCCAGGCTGCAGTTCACAGGCATAAAGAATTAAGCCATTCTTGCCAGAGAAAAAAAGTAAATTAATGAGCTCTTAATAAATAGTTTAACAGGCAATGTCAAAATATTGTAGGCTTACAGTAAATGACACGGCAGTGGCTTATGCTGGATTCCTCTCTGAAACCAAGTTCTAGGGATTGCCAAAGGATGCCCACAGATTAACATGCAGTGGAAAGCCAGAGTGTGAGGCAGGAGCTCAGCTGTATTCCATCCCCTTTTCAAATATTATCATAGTCCTTCTGCCAGGTGTGTACACAATGTGTGGGGTGCCTGTGCCTGACCTTGCCTGGAGGTGCCTCGGTGGTGCAGAGCTGAAGAAGCCATGACAAGGCTGCCTCCCCAGCTGGACGCGCCCCAGGGTCACAGTGACCTTGGTGCAAGTAGTGTCTGGCCCCTGCTGTGCTCCCAGGCACTGCTTGAGGGTGGGAATCTGTGTTCACTCCATGCAGGCTTGGACAGAGAGAAGGGGGTGGAGGAAGCAGGTAAATGTGGCTGCAACTGTTACTGATCTTCTTCAGATCGGGTGGCGTTTTCCTTTACTGTCACCTGTACATTTAAAGAGCTCTGTGGGATAATTAGCAGAAACCCTCAGATCAGATCTAGCACTCTTCACAGTGCTGCTCCCATGGGCAATGCTGCAAGGGGCAGTCAGTTCTGTTTAACATCTTTATAAACAAAATGGAGCATTCACAGACAGCTCAGGCTGCTCATTAATATTCAGTGTTTAGTGCCTTGACCAATTCATAATCAATTTGCTACCCTTGTGGTCAGTACAATACTTTTCTACTCACTGTTGATAGAAAATATAGGAATTTAAGAAAGAAAAGATGGTGATGCTTAGTTCAAAGCAGGAAAACAGAGCAGTTACTATAAACAACAATTAAAGTGCCACCATCATCTTAGCAGTTGCATGTATTTGGACTAGAGTACCTTAAAGTGTGCAACAAGGATCTATTTCAAATACATTATTGAGGGCACAGCAGGCACCACTCTAGGTAGATCTTGAATTTAAAAATGTTCTGTCAACACCCAAGAAACAAATTTTCTATTAAATTACAATGCACATAAAGTCCATGTGTGGAAATAACATTTTTGTTTTGTCTTGGGCATTTGTGTCCAAAACAACTTCAATAAATCTTCTACAGAATATTCAATGAGATTCTATATAATTTGCCAAAATTTATCTAAACTGTGCAGGTATTTTTCTCCTCATGTTTCATTTCTATTGAGAAAAGCAATGAAATTAGATTATTATGCTTTCTTTTTTAAAGTAGTTATTTTTTTTGTTTTCTGCAACCCAACCAAATTACATCCTCTTTATTGTCTGCAGATGTTGCAACTTAACTATGGTCATGGCTGATGTCATTTGTGTTCAGACTTTCATTAGTCGAGATGCTCACAGGTTTCTTCCTCTTCATGCTTTCACTCACCATTTCATTATTGATTGTAGTTGAATTAACCAGATGGCAGCTGCCAAGTTCACATTTGTTACTTACTCCAGATGACAAAACTCAAAATGCCTCACATGGTCATATTTGTTCAGATACTAATTTCTTCAGTAGATCTTGTGCTAAAGGCAGGATTATTGCCTATTCTTAAAATGTTTGCTGAATAGTAGCAAAGCAATCCTTTGGAAATGGTGAAAGGCTGAGGTTTTCTCTGAATTTTATAAAGAAGCCTCACTATGATGTTGAGGTATTTCAGGTATTTCCTTGTGGAGAAAGAAGGTGTGCTGGCAAACCTGTGTGAGAGGCATGTGTGACCCCACACGAGGCATATGGATGGTCTGTCTTTTTGGAAATAACTCTGGGGTAGGAAAGCAGTTCTTAGACATTTCAGAACATAGGAATGTAATTGTCAATGTAGCTGACATTGTCTTAAATGGCATTGGAATTTTACTCCTAATCATGGTGGACTTGGGGAAACAACAAAAGATTGACATTAATAATATAATAATTGTTTCCTCACTTCTCCATCATCCTTGTTGAAAGTAGTAGGTTTTTTGCAATACCCCATATTCATCAAAAAGCAAAGGTGTTACTGTAATTTTAATATTTTTATTCACATTTTGAAAAATATGTTTAAGGGTTCCTCTGTAAATTGTTTTTTATGAAATATAACATTTCATTCCCCCCTCCTTTTTTTTTTTTTTTTTGGTCAAAGATAAAATGGAAACAAAAAAGAGAGAATAAAAATAATATAGAATGTTGACATAGTTTTAATATATTGTATTAAACCATTAAAAAATTAAAATAGAAACAAAAGTTTTCCATTAAAAATAATGATCATGAAATCACCATTTTCAGTCAGAGAGTTGTATCATTTTATAAGACTCTTATCAGGAAAAAAAAATCAAAATTTTAAATGTGTTTCATCTTTTTTCAGGCTGAAAAAATAAAAACAAAACCCAAAACCAACCAAACAAAAACCGCAACAAAATACCAACCAAACAAACAAAAAGCAAAACCAGCAAAAACAAAACAAAAAAAAACCAAAAAAATCACCAAAAAACCCTAAAATACCAAACACCCCAAAACCAAAAAAAAAAAAAAAAAACCACACAGAAAAAGCTTAATTTAAACAACAATGGCATGTAATTTTACACTTGTCAAGTTTTCTGCCAATGATATACAGGGTCATAGGATACTAGAAGGGCTACATACATAGTTGGGTGTAGACATTTCCATTTTTCTAAATGATAATCATGCTTTTTTTTTCTTTCAAAACAAAATGTTTCCTTGGGAAACTTGCTTGTTTGTTAGAGCATTATTTAATCGGAAAATCTTTCTCATGGAAAGTTCAAATCATACTGATTGCTTGCTTTCTGCCAATAAGGTTTTATTTCAAGTATTATTATTAAAAAGTTTTCTGCTATGCCTATTAGTTGTAACAGCTTGATGTAGTGTTTGACAATTTTTAAATTTTTATTCTTCTCAGCTTGAATTCAAGGAAGAAGTTGAAAAAACCAAGGGACATTAAAAAAAAAAACTTTTTGCAAGTAACAGTTGATTTTTCTTTTTCACATTACAGAAATTAGCCTATTCTTAAATAGCACAAAAGATCTCATGCCTTGTAAGCTCACTGAAGCTCTGTCATGGCATTCTCTTTCCCATGGCAATCTTCAGTTTTGCTTTAAAGAGCAGCATACCAGTAATTGTCTTTGCATCCAGATGTTTTCAATGCCCAGAAGATCAGGATCCATGCTGTGCTGTCCTCAGCACAGGCTCGAGGTGCCAAGCTGGGTGCTGAAGGAGGTCTGGGAGCTTCACCTGCAACAGCATTCATCTGACTGAGGTGAAATTAGGAAATAAATGAGAGGGCATTTCCATGCTAAGGGCATTTCTGGTAGGCACTTCCAAGTCCTTCCTGGGACAAATGTGTGTGCAGTTCTTCTCCCCAAGGCTGCTGATAGCTTTTGGCAAACCAAAGTGCACTTTCCATGGTGCCAGCCTGCAGGGAACAGCAGCTGTGGGGTCATGGAACAGAGGACTTCCATACAGAGATTTTTGTGTCCCAAACACTGCAGAGATGCCATATAAAAATTTTTGTATAGTCAGGATTTGCAAATATAAAGAAGATTTGCATAAAAATAAATATTTAGCAGGGATTTAGCTAACTGGATAATCTCCTGGAAGCTAAAGCTACACCGTAATAAATACACCACAATAGTTTTATATGCAAAAGTTAGACCATCATGTTTTTTCCAGTCATTGATATTCAAACATTCTGAACTGGATTTTCACAGAGCATCCTATGTCTGAAACAAATGTAAAGATTCATGTAAAGATTAATGAAGGTTAGAGGGAAACAAACAAGAAATAAACTCTCTCTTGTCACAGCTTACAGTCACCCTCTATTTCCTTTATCTATTAGGGAGTATATGAAGCTTAAAAATTTCAAAATATATGTATAGCAACAGGCTATAGGGTGGACAGAGCAAACTATAAGAGAATTTCTGAAACTGTATTTGCAAAAAATTTATTTGCTGAAACATAATGAGACATTTATTTATCTGACTGGAATAATGTGTAAGTTAAACCCAAAATCTTTTACAAAGGAATATTTCTATTTTTACAGCAAGTAAAAGCTTGTCCTTAACACAAATAAGCAACATTGTTTAGCAATTTTATGATATTATTTGAAAGTATGCATGTTTTCTGTCCTTCCAGAATAAAGTTAAAAATACCATAGCAGGGCCTTTGGGATGATAGTGTAATTTATTAATGCACTTTATTGACATCATCCTTTGTATGTGAATTAAACCACCAAAATTTTCATTATGGCTTTCAATTCCTTTTCTATTAGATTAAAATGTTTTCTCATGGTTCCATCGTTATGGAAATGATGTATCAGTCAAACAGCAACTTAACAAAAATTTTTTTCAATTATTCATTTTTGAGAAATGCAGTTGAAAGATTCAGGACAAAAGGAATATAATTATCTCGACGGGTAGTTTTTCACCACATGGCCTTACTCTGAAATGCAGAGTCAATGAGATTCCTTACTTTCATAAATGCCCAACCTAGTTCAAATTGAAGAGTCAATCACTTCATATTTTTGTCATTTAATTGTCATTTGTAAAGAATTGTACCATTGTTTCTTGAAGTTTATATCCTACCATATATCTCAAAGATAAAAAATACACTGTTGACCATTGGCAGCTATGATTTTTTAAGAGTATTCAAACACTAATTTGTTTATATGTGTTAATACAACAGCTTTAAATGTCTAAAACTAGAATCTGCTCTATTTAATAGTAATGAGATTAGTCTGGAAGCTAAGATCTGCAGACAGATTTCCTGTTGCTAGGTCCTTCTGATCATATAGGATATGATCGACTTTGAAACCAGTCAATGTTTTCTACCCCAAGATTAGGTGCTTCAGGCGATTAAACTTGTTTATTCTCTTCTCTACTCTTAAAGAAGTAAACTCAGTCTAGCATAACAGCAACACTCTTGCCCCCCAGATATTAGGTTTTAAAAAGAGTAATTCATCTGAGATTTGGAAGAATTTTTAGTTCCCAAACTGGCAAACTGTAAGCATGTACATGAGAAGACAGTGCAAGTGATCAAGAAAATTTCTTAATAAGTATACTCATGGCACAATAGAATTTAAAAGTTAAAAGAAACATAAATTAGATCAATCCTTTCTCATGATACTGATCACGATTCATCTGTGACCGTAGACATTAGCCCTCAAGATATTTAAGGGTAAATAAAGTTTAATTGTATTTTTAAATAATCACTTCTGTTGCTGCTGTATACATAGCACATAGAGAACTTGCTCAAAATCAACTCCTACAAAATCACAATTCAAAGAATTTCTCACTTGATCATTAACTTTGAAATCACAACCATACACAAAAAAATTATCAGATGTCAGGTATAGGGACTACAAAAGGTATAACCTTTGAAAACAACATGAAAAAATATCTCTGGTTGAAGTTCTGAAGGGGAACAAAAATTCTTTTATTATAATTGTTAGAAAATTTGGTATAAAGCTTCACCTTTATTGTTGAACCATTTTATTTTTGACTGTAACCATCATTGTTCCAACTATAGCATGTTTTATAGAGTTTATAAAGTTTAGCATTCATTTTACAAGCTTTTCTTTATTAGACATTCGTAATGACACTGGATAAGTGCTATGTTTTTACCATTTGTCCCCTGTTCTCAGAGATGATGAGAAAACATTTGTCATATTCTTCATCCCACTACCAAAAAAGCCCAGTTTTTATAGGCTGATATAGCAGTTTGCCTTCACAGTACAACAGTAACTTTGTCTTTGCAAGGACCTGCAAGAAATACATAAAATGTTGTTGCAGCCATTTACTTTCTCTTCTGTTGCCTCCTACTGGCCATGGGCCTTTCTGCTGGAGGCAGAGGGGGTAAAGGGAGTGCTTCCCAGGACCTACTAGGGATCTAGATTCCTATTTAAGCTCTTCAAACTCCCCTTCCCCTGTTGTGTAGTCCTGGATTACTTACCTGCCTGATTCTCCATGCTGTAAGCCTCAGAAACCTGCAGTCATTACATAACCACACAATCTAGTTATGCCTGCATGAAGGTACTGAGCAGGTGCTCCAAACTGCCAGAAAAGTCCAACAAAACAATTTCTACATGAATCTCATTGCTAGGTACACATCCAGTAAATATTTTCCAGTCATTGAATGGGCCTCACACAAGGCATAAAGAATGGGCTGGTCCCCAAGTTGAAGCTGTTCACTTCACTAGATAAAGGAGTCACATTAAATAACTCCCATAGCAGAGGCTGTTGACAGGCAGCACAACTGTTGACAGATATCCTGCTACAAAGTCCTGGGAAGGTTTTCTCCTTGAATTTTAAAGTGTTGTACTGCACAGGGAGAGATCTACCTGTGCGTAGGCATTCCAAATCAGTTTTAAGCACATCCAATTTTGTAAAGAATGTAAAAACTCCTATAAGATAATTAATACAACTAGAAATAAAAAAGCCTCAAGTTTCCCCCCACACACTAATGGTGACCCTTGGACATATTGTGCATTTTCTACATAAGTTCTTATAATAAAAAGGTTGAGTCTTTTAACATTAAAATCTTCCATGCTTTAGACAGGCACAGATAAAACAGTACCTTTCATAGTAACCTATATTAAACTTGGTCAAAAATATCCCATTCTTCAGAAAGGATGGAAAGGGACTGTTCCTTTCACAGGCTTTGTTTTATCATGGAATGGAACTGCAGCTGGGAAGAGACAGAAGCTATTTTATTTGTGGGCTGAGTTTTGTCTTTCTTCACTTATCTATTCATAATAAATTTGAAATCTTTACTTGAGACCTGGAGTAGCTACCTCAAATCAAGCCCCTGAGACAGTCAACTGTCTGACACCATACATTGCACTGCCCTGGAATTTTGCAGTGTTTCTGAGTCTAAGTCTTTGACAAGGAACAGAAAAGCCCTCAGGGTATGGCCACCTGGGACACTGTGCTTCCCTGTGCTCACAGAAGTTGTTGTTGGCTCTAGGGCTCTGGTAAGGATTAAAGTGCAGTGTGTATATGTATGGTGCATTTAAATGTGAGAGGCTGTGGATTCCATATCATTACCTTTATTTATGCTGAAAAATGCCTCTCAGTGAAAAAAGATGTTATATTATGTTGGTAAACTGAAACTAGGGTAACTACTTAGTGGGTGGATTTCCAGAGGACCTACAGAGAGTTAAGTGCAAAGCTCTTCTATTTTAGAAGAGCTTCAAAATCATAGATTATAGCAAATTAGATTTCTTAATGCTGGTAAATCTTCGAAGATATGTAATGCATTATACTTTCTTATCATTTTAGTCTTCTGCTCATCTGTCTTTATGTGAATCTGAGGTCATATAATGTGAGAATGTGAAAGGCTGGCATTATAGCAGAGGGTGCTGCTGCAAGCCTGCATTTACCCCTGCAATAACAGAGACTGGGGCCTCTGCTGACTTGTGTCAAAGCCATTGCAGCACTCATGATGGCTACAATGGCTTGTGTTACTTGACTATCTACTTAGGGAATTCTTTTGCTGTTACCATGGTTTCTGGAAGTTGCCCATTTTTTTTTTCTTTAAGGACACATTTGTGATACAGAAAAGGGAAACTTTTTGGGCCAACTGCTAGCTTTGGGGCACATATTTGAGCATAATATATGGTGATGCTATTTTAGCCTGTTAGAAACTGTCTTATCAATTCAAGTTATAGCTTTAGACAGGGTGAAACACCAGTCTAAATAACTGGAGGCCAGACTTACTGGGAAAAAGTCTCAAGTTCTTGACAGACTGCATCCATACTGAATTTACCATTTCTTAGTCTTCTCTTTGGGATTAATTGAAAAACAGAAATGTGATCTAGGCTAAAGGAGTAGACTCTCAATCTCTTAAATATAATTTGGGTAGAAAAAACTGTAACAGAACAGTTTACTAGACAGCATCTTGGAGCCAAAGGGACTGAGCTGCTATCTTTCAGAAGGAAAAAAAGATCTGACTACAAACAACCATAAATAGAGATTACTTGCCCAGTGGCAATTTGAGGGGTATATTTCAACACTTTCAGATGATTTTGACAAAAATTTGTAGACAAGAAGTGTATGGGCGAGTAGCAGTCACCTTTTAAAGCAAGAGAGAGGAAAATCAGAAAAAGTTTATATACAGCCTTCAGTACTTGCATGATACAAATTGATGTGAACCAGTCACTTGCTAAAGCAGCTATAGTTCAATTTCAAAACATTTCCTTTCCAATTTTGTTGTTCAGACATGATAGGTGCCATATTTTATCAAATCATTCTGGATAGTAGCTCAAAAATATTACATCACTGCTGATATAACATGATATGACATGATAGGCCTGGGATAACCTCATGTGATTCCCTGTTTAACACAAGCATCATTTTGTATAGAATAACATGTTTTAGGTCGTTTAAGGCTAGTATTTTTTGGTTTTTTTCTAATTACAAAGAAGTCTGCACATGCCAAGAGCAGTGAGTTTATAAACTGAAAGAAATTACACCTTTAGGGGTGTCACCCATAGTATGGGGGAAAGAGTGGGATTTTTCCTGTTAAAAATGGGAATCAAAACCAAGTCGTTCCAGCTCTGCTCAGCACAGCTGATGCTGCCTCGCACGTACGCCATTAGCTGTTCACTATCTGGAGCAGAGGGATTCCCAGCCCAGCTGCTATGCAGGTGCTGTGAGGTAGCTGCTCTCTAGGCAAGTGCTTGCATAGCAGCCCCAGGAGCTCAGTGCCATGTTTGAGTCCCCACCACAATAAAGTAAAACAGCTATAATTAGTGCTGACACTTCTAGTACTCACTGCTGTCACATACAGGGCTTATGAAGTCTAACACTGTAGTCTTTAGATGAATCCTTGCCCTCTGTAGCTGAGAAATGCAGTAAAAAGAGTCAGCAACCCCAGTGTTTACTGTTCAATAGGCTAAATAGGTTTTTTCCTTCCTTTTCTGAGGGATTTCAGTTTTAAATTGTGACCTGCTATTGTAAAACATCTGCCCCTGGAGGAGCAGATTTAACTGACCAAACTGTAATTCCTTAGCCTGTCTCTGAAACAGGGGTCTCCACTATTTTATAATGACTGATAATAAAAAAGCATATTATGTGCAATGTATGTTATCTAATTCAGGTTTTACCTGAAGTTGATTTGTGTCTTAAAATTGCCTACGTTTTCTGCCAAAATTCCAGAGTCTAGATAACTGGCTCTGATGCTGACATCCACATTTAGATGTTCGAAGTCAGGCCAACTGAATGCCTTCCTTGTGTTCTAAAAGGATTCAAGTCTATATACACAAAGTGTAATGTACTGAATTGCACAAGCCTAAAGCAGAAAGTAGGTAACCCAAGATACCTATAGCCATCAGTTCTGCAGCATTTCCTTTCTCTTCTGCAGATGTGACATAATTTTAGTTTGAAAACTGGAGTTATCATAGGCCAGGGTAGTGCTTTCCCAGCTCCTCTCCAAGCAAACAGCTCTTATGAATTCAGTGGACCTTTTTTCTGAGCAGACATCGTGGAACTCTGTTGTATTTTTGTTTGCCTCAGGGTTTTATCCTTTGTGTGTAGTAAGTGACAGACTCAAAGAGATTTGCACCAGTTATTTTATAGTACCATTATAGTAAAAATAAAACAGACCCCAGAAACTCTAAATTCTGCAATTCCTTCAAATATGAACTTAAATGGTATTGTTATGGATTTAACTTTTTATTTATAATTTTTCATATGATTTCTTGCTTTTCCTGGAATTCATGAACTGTATATTACATATGGACATATGTGCTGTATATTACATATTACTATATTTCCTTCATATCCCAGAAATCTCACAAAACCGAAAAATAGGCTGATGATGCTAGAACAGAATGAGACTTTAAAACAAAATAATTTTTCAAGCTTCATTAAACAGCAATTTTGATTAGAGTTGCCATGAATTTCTCATATCCTGCTTTAGGCAAGGAAAGAATGGATCATTTTTTCCACCTGCAAATATGACTGACAGCAGCAAGAGGACATAAACAGTCCAGTTTTACTCAGATGTACTTGATTAACTTGTATCATTTAGTCACTGTATAAAATGGATCCTTCCCTTTCTAATCTATGTGTAATGAATATCAATAGAAATTTCACAGGAGTGTTAAATGACAACTATGGCAACTGGTCTGAAAGAAGTAATGGTGTAGCACAGTAATGGTAGATATTATAATGGTAATAATGAGCAAAAAACTAAATCAAAAGCTCTGACCTGCAGAAATTCATCAGAGTTTTGTTACTGACCTAAGCAGAGAAGTGGAGGGTTGTTTCACATTTTTTCTTCAGACATTAGGAAAGGAACATTTATAAAAAGATGAGGGGTTTTCTACTTTCAGTTATAATTAATCGGACTTTACAAAGAATTTGAAATATTTGTTCCTGAAAGCGTCGTGTGTTCTCATTTTGTATAAGGTTACCATCTGCTTTAGGATAGTGCTCTGTATTGACAGATCACATTAATATTTTATAGGGTTTTATTGGGAGGTTTCATTTATGAGGACAAAAAATCCACAGCCCTATCATTTTCTTGGGAGAAAGAATACTCTGACCTATTTCTGACAGGCAATACCTGTGTAACTCTTAGCTAAGGTCTTTAACATTAAACTGTCTTTATGCTTGCAATATCCTGTGAGATAGGGAAGATTGTTTTGTTTTCTAATATCTATGTTCAGATGACAAAGATAAAAGAGCTAAAGACACAAATTATGAAACTTGTCTATATTCATTCAGAATGTCTGTGAAAGAGTCCTAAACCCAAAACCTTACTTCTGGACAACCTTGTGTTCTGGATAATCATAGATATGAAATAATGTATTCTCTCTAACTCTTCCCATAATACAAGCAAGGTGGTATTTGAAATAGCAGGAGCCATATGCACAGCTCATTTCATTAACCTCTTCATATTGGTTTATGAAAAAAAAACTTTTTTCATATACCCTTTTCGTCATGGATTTGCTTGAATCTTAGGTTTTGCTTCTTATTTTAGGAAATTTGCCTAGTTTTGAAAGTGAGTGTTTCTTCATCTGAAACCCTCTAAATTAATATTTGCCACTTCTAATTATTAGGTTACATAGCTGTCTTATGGTTAATTGGAGAGTGGCTCATACTGTGTGGGTAACACTTGTCATGGTAAGAAGAGGATTTAGACAGCTCTGGAAATAAAAATATGCTGATACTCTCCTCATTAAACCATGGAGAGATCTGCAAAACTGAGACTTCCATAAACCAGCAGGTAGGCATTTAATCCATTAAGCAATCATTAAAATAATAAAAAGAGTCCATCAATTTGAACACACTGATTCCCACTGCAACAGAGCTGATAGCTTATGTACAAAGTATATATATCCTAGCTAAGAAAGGGGACCAGAGAGGAAGAGCTGCTCGAAAAAAAAGGCAAATCTGAAAGAGTGGTACACCAGTGGCTTTACAGATCAAGACACATAGACCATTCCCTCAGTGCTATCACAACAAAGTGTATACTCCAGGGACTTAGACACTTGGGTAGTTTATGACAGTGGGTTGTTAAATACTTACATATAGTCGGAGCTCACATTGATTGAGTCTTACAAAGCTTCACCACTGAGATGTAGTCTCGTGCAGTCAGCAGAAAAACTGACATTTTTTAAAGTTTTCAGTTTGGAAGTTGATAGGGACAGTAAGAAATTATGTTAGATTCTAAAACTGACCCACATCTGTTTGCACGTATGCAAATGTTCTGTATATTGATGCTTTAAAGTTGTCATCATGATTCACTGAGTGAGGGCTACCACAGTTTACAGTACAGCACCTGAAATGCAACTTAGTATAAGAAGAAATTTAACCTTACCAGCCCTTGTCTGAAGGTAGAAGTTGTGCTTTAGCTGAATGAGAAAAAAAAGTAATGTATGTGTGCCCTACAATTGCACATACACACATATAAAAAGTTGAAGAAGCTGCTTTTTTTAGAAGGTTTACTTAACTTCTTTCAATTGGTCTTTCTGAATTGGTCAGATTTATTACCTGATAACAAGTGTCCTTAACACCCAGTTATGTTTTTCATAAATTGAATATTACAGTAGAATTCACATGTGATGTCAATAGTCTTAAATCGGTGCAGCTCCACTGTAAGTGGATTAAAATTCTTATAATTAAAAACATGACGTACAAGTAATGAAAACCCTGTAACTGATATCCAGCTTCTATTTAAATAATTTTGTAGATAAAACTGGATGAATACAGTGCTGGTGGTGTTCCCAGATAGCAAGATTCCAGTGTTTTCCATGAATAATTCTAAAGAGGGTTTAGGCAAATGACATTGCAAGTTTAATATTTTTACTAAAGATGAAATGAAAAACTATCCTCTTTTTGATTACGTACATGACTACAGAATTACATATCATTAGGGTCTTGAAACTGAAGACATACATTCAGTCTTGGGGATGGACATGCATTCACATTACTGGGGAAATTGTATCTCAGGATAGAAAAAGAAAGGTTGCAAGTTAAAAAAGAAACAAAAATAGGGTCACTATTTGTCCTCTAGGGATTGATTAACTGTGTCAAAGGCAGTCAGACAGTAATCTCTCAGTTCTCTTCAGTGGGAGGTAATGCAATTTAATTAGCGAGAAGAGACAGCTTTCACACTAAGGAAAGGAGTGGAGAGAAACAGGAACATTGATGTGCACAGAGAATAATGCTACATAACAATCCCCATTAAAACTGACTTAATACCAAAGCTGTTTGGCCTCTGCTCTTCGTTATGGGCATTCTCACTTTAAATTACCCCCTGAAAAAGCAGATAAAGTTACATTTCTGTTGTTAATGGTATGAGGCTTAGTTCTTCTAGGGCTGAAGACACAAGCACAACTCCGCTCCATTGCAATTATATCAATCCTTTCAAGTTCATATTAAAGTGTTCACAGATATTTTTCCCCCATTAGAAGTAGTAGTTAGTTTGTTTATGTTCTTTTTCCCCCCTTTTTCTTCTTTGGTTTGCCTATATTATGGACTTATGTGCCCTGAAGTTCAAATAAATATGAGTTTAGATTAATCCAATTTATATGTTCTTGGATGTCATTGAGAACCTCCAGGCAAAATTTGGTAAAATGTACATTGCTAATGCATCTACAGTGTATGCAGGGCAGGACTGCATTAGAAGAGCTATAAGCTATGCCTAGGGTCTCAAATTCCTTGCCATATTTGCTTCACCCAGGAGTGAACTTCTCATTAAAATGACTTCCTGGAATTGCTGTTTGCATGCAAGAGCTTGGAAGTGCAACCAAAACATTCTTGAAGGGGTAGCACATGCCAGCTGAAACAGGTTCTTTAGTGACACCCAAATATGCCCTAGAGAAGGGGGGAAAGGGGGTGTTCCTCCTGGCCAAGTCAGCCAAGCCACCCAGCTCAGCCAGCTCACCCAGCTGTGGATGGGCCAGAGGACATAAAAACGGGGTAGATGTCATCTGCTGGTGCCCACCAGGCAGCTGGGACCCCTCTCAGTGCCCTCTCCAGGGTCCAGACCAGCCCCACTGCCGATCCCTGATGACAAGGTGAACGAGTGAAGTCTGTGATCCTTCAGATGCATGCGCTTCCTAAAAAAAAAACAAATCTCAAAGGATCCTTCGTGCACTGATATCCTTTTCTTTCTCTATTGTTCCGAAGATAATCTACCAAGGTCTGTGATAGTTCTCTATCCTCTGAAAATACAGACACTTTATAGATATGTGTGCATGGTGTTTTAGAAGCACAATCAATTTGTTCCAAATGTCACAGTGTGTTAAGTAACCATTGGGCTTTTTTTTTTAATACATAGGGTGGAAATAACCATCTTTTATTTCCTTACTCTTCTCCAGGGGAAAGGAGCCTCCAGAGATTTAATTATCTAACTGTCCTTGAAATTTCTGAGCCATCTTCCCCAGGATGAAGCACTGCCAGACTCTGGTTGTGCTGTTTGAGAAAGAGCAGCCCCTGTGTCCCAATACCCTGGGTACTGCAGAGGGCAGATCCAGTGCCAGGCATCTCAGAGAGGCTTAGACCTTGGTCTCCTCAGGCAGAGGCAGGAGTCTGGTTCAGCAAGGCCAGAGCTCCTTTTGGCTTGGGAGTCTAGAAGCAATTCTAAACCTTTTTTTGTTCTTAGACTTTACTGGAGAACAGAAATTCCAGTATTGAACAGAGATATTTTAGAAAAAAAGCCTTTTTTTTTTTACTCTGATAAACATCAGAGGTTTGTTTGGCTTTTGTTGTTCATTTTGGGTTTGGTTTTGTTGGTTTTTTTTTTTTTTTTTGGGGGGGGTTTTTTTGGTGTGGTTTTTTTGGTTGTTTTTTTTTTTTCCTTGTTTTAAACAGAGACCTGGCAATGCATATAATAAAAAAAACCCAACAAAACTAAACCCTAATGATTATTAACTTTTGAGTAGTTACTATTTTATCATTCAAGGCATTTAGAACTATGACTTCTATGTCATATGTATGTTTCTGAGGTACTGCAAGGAAAAACAAAATAGAAGATAAAAATGCTGAAGCTTATGCTTGCAATATATGCACTTAAGGCCCATTGATTGTTTTATTATTTTTTTCCCTCTCATAGTAGATAATATAGTATAACTTGCTTTTGATTCTCATTTTTATGCATATTTTAAATAGGGCTTTGAACCATTCTAAAGAAAACTATTATAGAAACATAACCACATAAAACTTAAGGGAAAATACTTATCTCAAAAAAACTACAGTAAGTATAAAGTTTACTTACTATATTCAAAATAGCTTTTTGGTAAAACCATCTTTTTTATCACAAGTAAGCTAAAGAAATCTGGGGTGCAGGGAGACACTATTTAACCTCTATGTACATTTTAAATGGAAGAGAAACAGTTTTTCTAACAATGAGGCTGTGAGTATTCACCTATGTACTTTTACCAAAGTAAAAGCCAAAAGGTTTCTAGCTATCCATTGGAAAAAATTCTTGTCCATGAGCATACCACAGGTAGACAAAATTCAGTTTGTCTCTTGTTAAACACAGGCTTCATTTTGCATGTATTTGAGGATGGAACCTCAAAATTCTGTCAAATTTTGCAGATGACTACAAAGAAGTTCCTATTACAGTTTTTCTGTCTTCGTTACTGTCCTGGATCTTAAGACTTTCAAAACCATCAGCTTTAATTCCTTTGTTAGTGCATAACAACACACAAAAAAAAGAATTTCCTTCTGTCAAGGGAGCACTTAGATCTGCCAGTTTCTCTCAGTATATATCTAAAACTTCTTATTTTTTATTAAATTGACTCATGTTGGCCTAATGAGTGCCCTATTGAAATCCCACATCTGGTTAGTTCGAGGTAGCAGAATTTTTCAAAATAACCCAGCCATTAATCATTACTACTAATTTCTCCTGAGACACAAATTTTAAAAAGGCACGTGAAAAGAAGTAAAGAACAAAAGGGTATAAGGTTCAGGCCCATAAAATATCAGAGTGAAGGCTAAGGGCTATCAGAGCTGCAAGAAATATGGGAGGTAATCTCAACAAATGAGAAGTGTTATTTGGATGAGGCTGAACTTTTACACCTACACTAAATGCTACATTGTATACTTCTGCATTGGGCTTAATGAACTGTGGAGTGGTGCAAAGGCTTGCTCAGAAGCCATGAGTCTAACAGGGTCAAGCATAGCGCTAGAAAAAAGGAAAATTTCAACCTGCAATAACTACTAAAGATTTCAGAGATGTGTGACAGTTGCCATGCTAGACAGGGAACGAAGGCAGGAAATGTAAGTTAATTGTTCCTCAAAGAAAGAAGTTTCAACTTAAAAAAAAGCTTTAATTTAGTGTTATGTATCTTGATCCTGTAATACGCCTGGTATTTCATACTTCTCTGAAGATACTCTTGGATGCTTCAGTTCTGATATCTCCAAAGTGTACTGTCTGAGTTGCAAACCATCATTATAAATGCAAGTGAGAATACCTCATCTGGGACTGTTTCATCAATCTGAAAGAAAACTGCGGAGGGAATGAGGAAGGAAATGAGCCTTTCAATTTACAATAAATAACTAATGCTTTTCTATATGGTCCAGAGGCTTAGATATGCCATCTATGAATGAAATTAGGCCATTTCTTTCTTCAGCCCTTTCTCAGGTGTTTTCTAGAGAGGGACCAGTTTGGATGCCAAAGCCCTTAAATGTTTCACCCAGCAGCTTCCTGTGCTGTAAGGTTGAATATATCTTTGAGCTTCAGAATACTTCAGCAAATATCTCAGAAAGCATCAGCATTTGATAAAATACCAAGACAAAATGCTTTAATGCACACTGGTCACCCCTTGGAGAGAGTATGTGGGTATAGATAGCACAGTACTGATGCCAGTTATGTTGCTCCATGTGGAATGCACACTTGTGTATTCCAGTAAGGGATATGACATAAGAACAAAACAAGAGCAATTCTACTAAATTTAGAAACCTGCTGTCTGAATAGAAATTTTTAAACTTCAAGTATATATGTATAGTCATGTTGAAATGTTGCCTGCACGCTATCACATGCTAACTTACTTAGTAAAGTCCTGTCAGAAATATTTAATTGTCAATGAAGAAAGACTTCCTCTTTTGTTCTGGTTGTTGTTTTTAAGTGCAGAGATTTTATGCTAGAATTTTTCTAATTTTATTTCCATACACTTAAACCTAAAGCTGCAGTATTTGAAATTTATTTACATATTTTCCCATCTCTCTACTATGTATTAGCAAAACTGCAGAGCGACATACTCAGTAACAGAGAGTGTTTGTGAATTTTAATATTCCAGTTTATAGTTACATCCTCAGCTGATGCAGCTGAGCAGAGCCCCACTGATTTCAATTGCATCATGCTCACACTGACTGCTAAGACTTATAAAGAAACTACACTGTGACAATTATTCCTGGGCAGCTGACACTCTGCAGGAAGAGTATAAAATTGTTAGGGTTTTTTGTTTGTTTTCTTTCAGGGCTGAATTTACTTTGAACTTCATAGGCTTTTTTCCTGCAGTGTTGTGTTTGTGGTACTTGGACAACATATGTTCATTTAGATGTCACACTTCATAGTCTTAGAAAAACAAGGTAAAATTGAATTTAATATTTTTGCTGGATTGTGGTAAAGCTTAGATTCACTTCAGGAAGTAACTTTGCTGAAAGGTGTCATCTTTCAGTGGAAAGTCAAAGAAGGTGAAAGCAAAAGGCAAAGGGAGGGTGCAGTCAATATTCAATTGAAAAAATGTCTTGAAATTCTAGACATGTCAAGAGAGTTGGCTTTATATGGAAACAGGTCTATGTCAGAAGTTCATTAACAATGCCAATTCTTTCATGAAACTAGTAACAACATAGTGCAGGGTAAGGTGTGGATCTGGAAGGTTTGAGAGAGCTACACATTACAGAAGAGGTCTGAACAATGAGGTACATCCTGCTTTCTGAATTTTTTTGTGGTGTAAAAAGCTGTAGAAGCACAAACCAGTTACATGTAATTTTATTTTGTCAAGATTGTCTGTGCTTCATGACCTCACTAAAGCCATTAATTCAGAGACCTTTAAACCGGAATGGTTTCTAGGTCTCCTGGTCTTGTTCAGTAAATGAAGATCATTTCAATAGATATTCATGCAAATATGAAAGTATTGCATTTAATAACTAGATCAAATTTTCTAGGGAGATTTCCTACCAGATTACCTCCTGCAATAGTTATCTGTGAGAGTACGGTAATGTAAAGACAGCGATTACTACGGTAAACCAGTTTGTTCCACTTGTTCCTTACAGTTCCACAGGGCTGCAACTACATTTGGGGTGGCTGGAAATCTCATGGAGAAACAATGAGGATTTTACAGTGAAAAAAGTGGGTCTACTTGCCCTACTGCATTCTCACATGCCAGCTGGCACTGGGTAGAGTAATGGGATTTGAAGTGAGCATCGAAGACAAAAGTGAGAATTAGTAACTTCAGATCAATTATTCAAGCCTGATGGTGTTTCCCTTGCAAAGAATATCAACATTCATGTTATGCTTGCAAGAAGCAGACTTAGCAGACTTGAATACACGGGAGAAAAAAAAGTTAATGTTAATTTTGTGCCATTGAGGGAACTGAGTTTTCTCCATAGGCTCTCTATGACAAGAGCTGTAGGGCCTGGATTGTTAACAGAACAAACAGCTTGACAGATTTCACCTGCACTGCCCAGAAAGAGATAATCATTATTGCACTGTAAATATTTAAAAGGTAAGCTTTCTAGCAGGGGCAGCTTAGGAAAATGGCCATCAGGCCTTAAGCTGAAATATTCCTATTCAGCTTCTCTCTGTAATTTTCTCCCTGCACATCTCTCATGTGGAACAGTGTGGTGTCCAATGTTCTGCTGAATATCCCACCAAAGGCCAGAAAGACTTGGCATTTCACACTGGATTTCTCACACACACCTGGGATGAGGAGACAAGGAAAGCTAGTAAAACACTATAAAAGTGGGGTTTTTTAGAGGCTGAGGACTATTACATTCTACATAAATAGAACAATTAGAATAACTAGTTCAGCAATACTGGTCATTATTTATGAGTATAAATGAACAGCATTCAAATTAAAGTAGCAATTTGTTCTTAGGCAACCAAGAAAGTCAGCAATTACCAAGTTATTAAGTCTTAGATGACATTATAGTGAACAAATGGGTCAGAACCAGTTGAAATAATGGAGGAAACCTGAAGAAGCTTCCTATCACTGTCTCATTAGCTGAAACAAGAAAGACTTGTCTGATTTAAAAAAAAAAGGAAAAAAGGTGCCAAACTCTTAAATATGTTATTTGATCACAGTGTTAAATGTTGCTACTTGTTTTATTTTTACATTTTCTTAATATCAGCCTGTGTTTATCTGAGATGTCAGGCTTGTCCTATCCTTGTACCTATCCGCTTTTGTGCAATTTCAGCCTTCAGTGAAATAAATAAAATTCCTTTGCTGTCCATTTTTCATTTCTTTCTTCTTCATTTCACTGTCCACGATTACTTCTCATCTTGAAATGCAGTAGTGTGCCATTTACATAACAAAAAACTCAATCTAAATAATAATACATTTCAGAGTCTCAGTCAGAGATTGTGTACTGTTTCTTTATATCACTTTTAAAGACATCACATAAGAAAATGCAATTGATAGCATATGAAACCAGCTCAACAATCTTGATTTTGCCTGTGTCTGTTAAATAGAGTATAAAAAAAAGTTAAACTTGAAAATAGGAAAAATGATCTAGCTAGAACTTAATGTCTCCACATACTAGGCAATAGCATTTAAGTAGGTAGATAATCTGCTGATGTTCAGAAGTAACAATGAATTTTAGGCAGTGGTGCCAGTAATTTTTCTTTTTCATCCATATATTTCTTTTATATTCATATTTGGGATGCCTGGTTTTTAATATACTGGAATTTTCCTGTAGGTCCCGCACAGTCATTTCCCATCTGTATCTGCAATTTAGGGAAGTAAGAAGTTCAATATCAGAAATTAAGTCAGTATTGAAAATGCATGCAGATACATCTCAGTAAAATTCCTCTGCAGTTCATTTCCTTAGACCCCAGAGGACTGAATGGAGAACTAAATATTCAGTTAATTGATAAATATGAATTTAATGAGAATATGAAAGAGGAAATTAATGGAGAGAATGATATTGTTCTGAACCCCATTAATCACATCAATTTCTAGAGCTAATGATTCTTTGAAAATATGACATATGTGTGACCGTTGTTTACAGTGGTGTGCTAAAAAATTCCTATCTTGTTATGCCTCTATCTGTTTGGTACATCTGCCTGGTTTTTACAATATGGTAAATTATTTCGGATAGGGAGCTTTACTTCATTGTATTTTTGCATGGTAAAGCTCTGTAGTCTGAAATCTCAATCCTGAAATTCGACAGTAACACAAACAGTAATAACAATGTCATAGGAATCATGATTCTCCTTGAAAGAGGAAGTAGGACAATGTATATCCTTGATTAGGAAATAAGAAAGAAATCTCAAAACACATTTTGTGGAAATCAACTGCTTTTTTAATCCTCATTATGGTAATATGTAGGTTTTTGGTTGGTTTTTTTTGTTTAATTATGGGTGTTTCTGCCCTCCATTTGTAAAGATATCATTTTTACTGGGGGTTCATAAAGATGGGAACAGATGCCATGGTGTTTCACATGGAGCTCAGAAAGATTAGCAAGTGTCTCCCCCTGAGTCACTGAAGCTCACATATGTATTCACCTGGGCAGTACACACACTAAAGTGAATTTGATATGTCAGCAGTCCCAGAAGCTTTAGGCTAGACTGTGTGCTCTTAACTGACACTAGGACATGACCACTTACAGCAAAATCATCAAAAACAATTTGCAATGCTACGCCAGCTATCTAAAGAATAATGTCTTGAATATATATAAATAAAGATAATAAATGCCAAAGCTATGAAAACCACACTGTCAGGAGCATATCCATTAAAATCAATGCAGATCACAATCAATAGTTAAGATTTTAATATTCTGAGTAAGTCTTTGAAAGCTGTCCTTACATATGCAATCTAGGAAAGGCTTTGTGAGCAGAAAAATCTCAGAAATATTCAGTAATAGCTTATCAAAAAGAGGAAGTCTTGGTTATGTTCAGACAATGCTGATAAAATACTCTTTTATCTTGATTCATGCAAAAGATCAATTAAACTAATGCTTGCAAAGTGCTTTGGAGGTGAAAGCAGCTGCTGCATGATGCTATCGTGCTAATGATGCCACCAGTGAATTCCCTTGCACAGCACTTCTTCAAGACAGAAGAAAAATAGCCAAGAAGAGAAAAGTCAACTCCCTTTATATGAACACTAGGAAACAAGGCAGGGATTAACAGTCTAATAAATAAATAAATAAAAGAGTGCAAGAGTAAATTAATCTCTTTTTGTCCCTTTTTTTTAATATGACAGGGCATTTTACTACATTTACATAAAGTTTGCTAAAATTATGTATTGCAAAACAAAGTAAATTTTTTTGTATCTGAGGGACATGCTTTTAAAATACCTGTCTTCTGTTCCTAAACTATCCCAGTGATGTTCTTCACTAAAATCTTGACTACAACCGGCTGATCTAAGAAAGAGCAGCCTATCTTGCATGCATATCTAATAATGTATCTGTTCCTAGGTGGCACTTAGTTACTCTTCTACACTAATTCCCAAATAGAATGAGAAACTCTGGAAGGGGAATCATTGTGCTATGCTTGACATACTACCTACAATGCAGGAAAGTGATTGCTGTCAGTTTTCTTTTTCAAGTAGACTACAGGTATCTAAAACTCACAAACAAATGCATGTCAAGGAGGTTTTGTGCCTTTTATTTCTATAAAGAAGAAAAGTCTTCTAAAAAGAAGGAGACAGAACAGATCCTGGAGGATGTGTATTTACATGCAATATGCCCTACCACTACATGAAAAAATTACTAAAATGTTTGGTCTAATTAAAATTTATGTTAGTATTTTTCACTTCAATTAAAACATTGGAAAACCAGTCTCTATCATGCAGTTATTTATTAGATCACTTACAGTAGTACACTCAGCTAAGACATCAATTTAATGATTTGGGAGAGTGGTTTTGCTGTTCTGCCTTTACGACTGTCAGCAGCTGCAGTATTGTTATCACTTTAAGGGACAAGTATAATCTTACCTCTGAATTATTAAGTAATTAGAAAAAAAAAAATAGAAACGATCTTCACTGTTACCTCTCAGGGTGTCCATTGGGTCCATTGAGAAGCCATCACCTCATTCATAAAACAGAACCACTGCAAACAGAAATTGCTATGTGCAGTGTCATGAGCAATATAGTTTATTTCTAGTGTCACAAAAACTACACAATTAGAACAAGATTTTCATCACCTACAGTACATTGTTCTGACTAACTGGATGGCTTTACTATAATATCTCTCTTTGGACTTCTGCAAGGCATCTGACACTGTCCCACGGTGTTCTATGACACAGAATCACAGAATCAATAAATTTGGAAAAGATCTTTAATATCATCAAGTCCAACCATCAACCCAACACCACCATCCTGTTCACCACTAAACCATGTCCTCAAGTGTCACATCCACAAGTGTTTTTTAACACTTCCAGGGCACTTGGCAGGTTTGAGAAGCGGGCCTGTGCAAAACTCATGAAGTTCAACAAGGCCAAGTATGAGGTCCCTGCATTTGGGTTGGGGCAATCCCAAGCACAAACACAGGCTTGGTAGAGAAGAAGCTGTGAGCAGCCTTGTCCAGAAGAACTTGAGAGTTTTGGTAGACAAGAACCTCAACATCACTGGACAATGTGCACTTATAGCACAGAAAGCCAACCATATCCTGAGCTGCATCAAAAGCAGCATGGCCAGCAGGCCAAAGGAGGTGATTCCGCCTCTCTGCTCTGCTCTTTCAGTCCCCACCAGCAGTACCATGTTTAGTTCTTGAGCCCCCAGTGTAGGAAGGACATGGATCTGCTGGAGCAAGTGCAGAGGAGAGCCAAGAAAATCATCAGAGGGCTGAACCACCTCTATGTGAAGACAGGCTGAGAGAGTTGGGGTTGCTCAGCCTGGAGAAGAGAAGGCTTTGGGGAGACCCCATGGCAGCCTTCCAGCACCTAAAAGGAGACAGCTAGAGAGCTGCAGAGGGAATTCTGACAAGAATAGATAGTAATAGGACAAAGGGGAGTGTCTTTAAACGAGAAGAGAGTAGGCTTATATTAGATATTAGGAATAAATACTTTACTATGGGGATGGTGAGATACTGGAATTGTTTGCCCAGAGAAACTCTGGATGCCTCATTCCTGGAAGTGTCCAACACCAGGCTGGATGAGACTTTGGTGGTTTAGTGGAAGGTATCTCAGCCCATGGCAGGGGTGTTGAAACTAGAGGATCCTTAAGGTTCCTTCTAAACAAAACTAATCTATGATTCTAAAATATTGATGTATTTAAGCAGTCTGTCTAACATAATCATCACATCTTAATTAATTTTTCTTGAACTAGTAGTGTAGGGTTGTACATGCAAATAATTACAATTTCAACAAATAAAAATAACCATATCTTGCCATTATGTTGAAAGAATGACTCACTTGACATTCTTACTCTAATGGATACTTGAAAAAGGGGTTTGATATGATATAATTTCTGGGATAATAGCATAAAGTGAACATAATTTTAAAACAGGATATTTTAAGTCTGTTGACAGCTCCTTAGAGCAAAAATGTCATGATAACTAAAGTTAAAATAGGTGATACATTTTCCTGTGTGTAACTATAGTGCAATAGAATGGAATGTGTAGGAGTTAATCTTTCCAAATAAAGCCGAGGTAAAAGTATATTAAAGAGGGTTTTCTTTGCTAATTTTTACTTGAATTTGTTTTTGGAATTATTTCTATTGACAAAGTGAGTTTTTTCTTTTCTTAATGAGTCTGTAATAATGTATTTCAGGCACTGCATGTAAATTACATCCTTCATTTTATATGTAGAAATTGGTTAACTAATAAT
The DNA here is from genome assembly GCA_024865655.1 of Emberiza elegans. Classification (NCBI taxonomy): domain Eukaryota; kingdom Metazoa; phylum Chordata; class Aves; order Passeriformes; family Fringillidae; genus Emberiza; species Emberiza elegans. The sequence continues at coordinate 15,587,269 of JALJVW010002597.1, read as the reverse complement.
ATAAGCACAACAATTTTACCTACTTAAATAGATCTTTTATGAAATAAACTTTATGGCTAGATGGGACTTTTTTATTAAAATAGGATAACTGGGAAGTAATGATTTTATTTAATGAAAACACAGTTTTCATTAATTCCAGCATGCACACAGTTCATTGATATTTATTCAAATTATGCCAAAGCATGTGGTGGCTAAATCTTCCCAGGTGTATTTTGTTATATTATTGGTTACTAATGTAAGCTTCTCTATTAGGAAGACATGTGGGAATGTGTTGATTAATTCTGCACAGGACAGAAGGGAATTTATGTATTAAGTGAACATGTACTTCAGTTTGGATCTGTCTGTGGTGAAGAAACCACTGCTTCTAGTCAGGGGTTCTAGCTGGAAGTGTGTGACATAGTAAGAGTATGCCATGATCCAAGGCACAAGACAGCCCAAAATCTACAATTTGTGTTCTTCAATACCTAGTTTGATTTTCAGTCTTTTTCAAAAGAAAAATAAGCTCACAGCTTTCTTTTAATAAAATTGTGAGCACACATGCTTAGGATATGAAGACACTTGTATGGCTCAAACCTGCTTCTCCAGGTCCTCAGTGCTTGCCCAGCTACGGCACTGCCAAAAAGGACAACATCCTCTTTCCATGTTCTGTCTGGGCCAAGAAAGATAAACATCACAAAACTGAAGGGACAGCAAGGAAGATGAAGGGCAACTGCAGAAGACACACAGAAACAGCAGCTGGAACTCTAGGACTCTACCACCTGTGACTAGGAAAATTAGGACATCATTGTCAGCTTAATGCATACATATTATGTATTAAAGCATTGATTTCAACAGAACTATTGTTATAACATATGACTGTGATTATAGAAAGGACCTCAGTATTGCATTGGTTTAACCCCTTTCTTGAGCATCTCTAAACCAGGAAAAACTCTCCACTGGTATCCTTGGAATATAAATGTACTGTGTGTTTGGAACTCTGTCTTCACTATTTCTGTGTCTTTTTGACTAGTTTCAAATCCCTCAAGACACTATAGGAAAAGGAAAACAAAATTCAGATGACATTAGCAAAATTTTGTTTTATTTTTGAAATAGGTTATATAGTATCCATTAGTTTGCTCTAGCACAAGGTGTATTAGGGACCAGTTTGAAATAGGGCCTTTCTTTGACCTAAGGTAAGAAAAAAATGCATTTCATGGAAGTGCTGAGTAAGCTGTTAGTCTGCAGCACTCCACCTCTTGAGAACATTAATACTGTTAATAGAGTCATAATACCTTTATACACACAAACAAACCCCCACACCCACACCCCTTTCCTGCACCCTGCCCCCAGTTAATTGTCTATTTGAATTCTTTGCTCAGTATTTGGACTTTAACACAACTATTGACCATGCTCTTCTTTTTCCCATCACTGGAATGGATCAGAGGAAGCCTTTCTTTCTCCAAAAGTTCTTGGCTGGATATTCACATAATTCCAGGGGAGTGTTTCTTTGGACTGCAAAGAGAGCAGGGAAAACCCCTGATGGACACAGTGCCAGAGCACACAAGGAGACCTGCTTTAGGTCAAGAACTTCAAGTGGAGATAGAAACTTTTCTTTTCAATTAAAAAAGATGACCAAACCAAACCAAACCAACCAACCAAAAAACTCTGCAAAACAAAACAAGGATGTTTGGGAGCCTGTGAAGAGGGAGTAAAAGGCACATGAGAGTCAGGTAGGACAAGTCTATGAACAGTAAAATGTGAGGACAAAGAAAAAAGTTTGGCATATCGTAAATTGATAAATTAAATCTTAGGATAGCCATTTAGACCATGCATTTCCCATTGAATGCCCATTTCCTAGAAGTTTTCTGGAAAATCTGGTAAATCTGAAATCACTGTAGGTCATAGAAAGTAGTGTTTTCAGTCTTCTAAATCTCAATATGCTGGTTTACCAATCCTCTCTGGATTTTTACATGTATTTTTACATTAAACTTGTAGTCCTGACTACCTAGGCACATGTAGAAAATATATAGCAAATGACAAATCTTGCACCAGAAGAAAAATATATCAGTGACTGTGCCCTCAAATAACATAAACAGCTAAAACCAGATTAGAACAGAATTTGTGCCATAAAACTTTTTCTTTTTTTAAATTATTCACAGTGTGTTTTTGTGTGTAACAGAGGGAAACATGCTGTTACAGAACTGGTAATGACAGCAGTTGCACCATGACAAGGAAAAGGGATTCCAGTTCAGGCTGCTATAGGTACTGAGATGACCCATCCATGCTGCATTCCCTTCTATGCTGACAGTAGCTTTATCTGATCATATAACTCTTGCTATGAGTAAAGTAAGTTTGCTCAGCAAGCCCACTGTAAAATGCCAGAGTTGTGTTTGTTCAATCATAATTGAAGAGCAGAAAAAGAGCACACGAATTGTTTTTTCAATGTCCATTTTCAATCCTGTTGCCATAAACCTTTCTGCCAGGGTTATCTTTCCACTTCTCTAGTGATAATACTTGCCCTGTACAGGGTTCCTTCAACTCGGTTTTGACTGTATTACTAGGGCAACCAGTTGTGTACTGCAAGCAGCAGACATTCCTAATCATCTTTTCACCATCAGACTGACAAAGCAGTACTTTTAAAATGTGTTTTTCTTTTATCTTTAAGAACTAAGTCCCTAGGGAGCAGTACCAATTTACACCAGTCAAATATTTGAATCAAAGAGCCAAAAATAAAAGAAATTCCAACAAAGATCACAGTGAATGACTGATTCAGGTACTGAAGGAATCCCCAAAGTCTGAAAATACCTCTGATCTTTAATTAGCACCATGGAGTCAGAGTGCCCTACTGTTCCTGGCTGGGGAGAAGGGAACAGACACTGCAATTTTCTTGCTTTCTGGGGAAGCAGTGGCATCTTCTCTCTCTGTTAGTAACTGCTCCTTTAAGGCATGCACAGTAGGATTTTTCATCCTGCCAGTTGAATCCACTGCAAAATGATAAATTGTGTTCTCTGTTTTCAAGTGGAGAATTCACTGTACTTCAGCATTATCCTTTCCTTAGAGATCCTGGGGTTGGTATTCTTGCCCTGGGAGAACTGAATGGAACTTATCACATTGCTGTGGCTGGGTGTGATGCTGCTTAGATCAAAGAACCGGTGCACTTAAAGCAGCTGCATTAAGAATGTACAGGCTGCCTTTGCTAGGACTGCTTCTAAATTTTCAGAATTTGCCTTTGCAATACCAAATTTTCATCCTCTTAGTTTTTATTTATGCATGACAGGCACCAGTCAGACCAACTATATGTAATTTCAGTGTTGCATTCCTTAAAAAAATCCCATAAATTCCAATGAAACCATACCTCTACTTTTAGGAGGAGTGTACTCCCCTGATAGGCCTTCCTCAGGGTAGTGGTGCTAAGCACTCCTGCATGTTGAAAGACTTGTCTGTGCCACATTCCAAGGCAGGCAAACTCAGGTCCTGCCAAAATGTGTGTGGGAAGGTGCTGCTTCTCCTCCTGCTCGGCACAAGCTGGAAGCTTTTTGATCTGCAGGGGCTCCCAGCTGGGAGAAGTGAGCCTCTGTCCAGGAGAAGTGGTTTCTGCTAGAGAAAACTGCTTTCACCTTTCCTCCATCCCTGCCACCCCACATACTGCTTGTAGGCTCAGTACGATTCTCCTTCTCCTTGCCCATGTAATCCTTAAATCCAGCAAGAGACCTGAAACACTGACCTGACTTCTTCCTAGGCACCACTCTGGCAGGAAACACTGAGCTCAGTGCACCAGCCTCAGTAAGGGAAGCAGGGGCCATGGACCTGCCTGGTCTGGCCTAACCTCTTCACCTACCAAGCAGCCTCCTGCCTCACATCTTGGGGCATTTTCCTGGTTTTCCAAGTCTAACTTCCCTGCCAAGGCAGGGTCAACTAGAGCAGGTTGCACAGGGACATGCCCCTGTGGGTTTAGAATGTCTCCAGAGGGAGACTCTATGACCAGGGCAGCCTGTTCCAGTACTCTGCCACCCTCAGAGGTGGTGGCAAAATTTCTTGTGTTTTAGTTATGGACATTGCTCCTTATCCTGTCATGGAGCACCACTCAAAAGAGTCTGGTACCACCCTCTTGGAACCCATCTTTGAGATATTTATATATGCATTAATGAGATCCTCTCTCAGTCTCCTCTTCTCCAGACTGAACAGGCCCAGCTCCTGCAGTCTCTCCTCACAGGAGATGCTCCAGACCCCACGTTGTCTTTATGGCCTCTGTTGGACCCTTTCCAGTAGCTCCTTGTCTTTCTTGTGCTGAGGAGCCCAGAACTGGCCACAGCATTCCAGAGGTGGCCTCACCAGGGCTGAACCATCTCCCTCAGCCTGCTGGCCTCTCCTCCTGATCCTCCCCAGGACACCACTGGCCCTCCTGGCCACAAGGGCACTGCTGGCTCAGGGACAGCTTGTCATCCACCAGGAACCCCAGGTCCTTCTCCACAGAGCTCTCTCCAGTAGGTCAGTCCCCAGTCTGTGCTGGCACTTGGGGTCATTCCTCCCCAGGTGCAGGACCCTGCACTTGTCTTTGTTGGACCACATCACGTTTGTTTGCACTCCCCTCTCCAGTCTATCCAGGTCTTGCTGAATGTCAGCACAGCCTTCAGGTGCCTGTTTTATCTTGGTATATTGTTGTTGTTTTGAATGTTTTGCTTAGTATTTGTTTGTTTGTTTGTTTAATTTTTTTTCATTCTGTATGGACAGAATAATGAGTGTTTTTTCCTTAAATATACTCTTAGAAAAAAAAACTCAATTTTGGCTAAAATAGTTTAAAAAGAAAACAAAACAAAAACACAGCTTAAGACACATATCAGGAATGGAGAGTTCAGCATAAAATCATAACATTAATGAAGTTTGAGCAGCAGAAAACAGCGTCATAGGAAGTAGAAAGTGTTGAGCAGCTCCTGTAATAGATGCCAGTGCTTGTGTCTTCAAAATTTAAATCAGGACATGCCGGATTGAAGACAGAGACCCAAAGTGCACTTCAAAGATTATATAGAGGTCTCAAGAAAGAAACATCAAGCAAATGTCAAAAAGGCTCTGTTTTTACTTGCAACTAGATGACTCAATTGAATCAGTCTATATTTTTCTCTCCAGTAATCAAACACTGAGCGGGGTTTGGAAGATGGAGCGAAACAAGGAGGTTGATGATGTAGCTGGGTCAACGTGAGCAAAACTGCTGGAGTAGCCTTGCTCTGATCTGGGTACTTACAAGCCAAAGACCATTGAGATTCCACTTTTATTTCTCATCTGTACGAACAAGCAGGAGTGCCCTGCTTCCCTCTGTTCATGGGCTAACCCCAGAACTAAAAGCCCAAACCAAATTCTATAGTCAGTATGGGGACAAAGAAGTGAGGGTGAGACCAGCTTCATGAGATGCCTGAAAGGGAGACTTCTGCCTGTCCTTCCCATTCCTGCTGGAGTGCCCTGACAGCTCCTCGGGGGTCTGGGGACTGTTTCTGCAGCGTAAATGTTCTTGTAGGCACAAGGTATTAGCAAGAGATTGAAAGTATTTTGAGTTTTGTTTCTCAAAATCAGAATCTTATCCCTTTCAAAAGAAACTTTATATGTTGACTGTGAAATAATTTAAATCATTTTAAGCTTCAGTATTTTAGCTTGTCAAATCACCAAAGAGGATCCAAGCTCATTTTTTCTTTTATTTTTACTGTTAAAATTTTTTTGTCTTTTAGGACTGTTTTGGTCTGATATTTTGAATAATTTTGAAAGTAGATACAATGTAAAAAATGTAAATACTGACAAAAACTTTATTTTTCAGAGACCATCTATGCTCTCTTTTACAATACCCTTCTCATAACCAATTGACAGAATGGAATGAAATTTCGATCTCCCTTTTTCTTAGAGAAGAAGAGATTCAGCCTTTTCTATTTTTTTTTCCATTTTCACCTTGGATGAAGTAGCTTCAAAATGATCCAGTAATTCTTTTCTTAACATTGAAAAAAATTAATAACAAGAAATTTCATAAATATGTGAGGCAAGAAAAATTCCATTCAGTTACTGTTTTCAAACTGTCAAAATTAAGAATTCAATTAAAAAGAAGAAAAATAATTTTTTGCATATTTTTCAGTTTTGAAAACATTACAGGACAATTTTGCTGAACTTAGAAGTCTCTAATCAAAGTTTCTGGGTTTTTTTTTTAATCCCAGGTATAATGTTGGAGTATTCTAAAATGAAGCCCTCAGTGAAAGTCCAGTTGGAGACATTTTTTACAGTAAGACTATGAAAGTGTCAGAATCAGCATAACTCTTTAACAATAAAATAACTGTTTTTAAGAAGAGATTTTAAGAGATATTTTGCTTTTAAAAGAATTCTGTGTATATTCAGGTTATTAAAGGTTATCTGAAATAAAGAAGTTGGTGGAAAGGAGTGTTGGTGGAAAGTTTGTCTCCTTAACCAAGGAGACAAAGATTTATGTCCACAGTATCTCTATTCTTATTTGATTCTATAAAAGACTAGTACTATATTTGTTCAGATAAATGAAAATCTTTTGATTCTTCTATAATTTTATTAATGCCTTCAGTTTTTGATTTCTGTGAGGAGAAAATATGTGGTTAAACATATTTTATTAATTCTGTTGAAATTTTCTCTTTTCTCTTTTTATATTGTGCTCTATTATCCTATATTACTAAATACGTATTTTTCCCCTTTTCCTTCTAGGAACACATTTTCTACCCTATTCTTTTGCTCTCTGCAGTCAGTGCTGATTTATTGCAAAGTAGAAATTAATTATTTTCATGTGATCAACCATGACTTCTTTTATTTATACTTTTCACTTGAGTTATATAGCTGTCTTTTCCAGATAGTTTCTTTAACTAGTTTGAAATCTCTCTTTGCTAAAAAGACTTGAAATTCATGGTGGGTTTTTGTGTTCACCTGAGAAAATCATGGTAAGTACTGAAGGGCCCTGTCAGGCCGTGTCAAAAAATCACTTCCCAGAAATTCTTCTGCTTTGAATTCTGCTTTGAATTTTCTAGGGAAAAATTGAAACATTCAGTATGGCAAACTAATTGACTCTCTATTTCTCCTACTCACTCTCCTGAAACCCCATAACATGAAATTATATAAGTGGAAGATGTGCTGATCTATTGCACTGCCTGTTAGAGGCCCCTAGGACTTCTACTCCGTGTATTCTGGATCATGAGTTAAAGTCTCAGGGATGCTCCTGAGAGAGTCTCTCCCCAGGTCCAAGTGTGTCCGCTGCTCAAGAAAGCAAACTCCTGCTCAGTGCCTTTGGATCAGAAGTTCAGCTGGGGATGTAATTGGCCAGGTGGACAACCTCTGTGCAGATGTTAAATGCAGGACGATTAAACTTTAGAATCCTTTTAAACCACATTTGGTACCAAACACCAATTAACACATCAAAAGCTCACAGGAGGCAGTATGACAAAAGCTGAGGAGATGAAAAAAGATAGCTACTGTCGAACTTTGAATATCACAAAGCAGGACTTTTCTCTGCAGTAAGTTCCCCAATGCTTTACCATGGTTGTGCTTTTTTCAACTAAGACACTATTACTCAGTCTAATCAATATGCTTTAGTAAACTAATTTTCAAAAAATCTAGTTTTAAATAATAATTTACTGGATTTCATTTTGCATCTTGCTGTAGTATCTTGAGCAACTGTTATGTTTTCTTTTCTTTTCCAGTAGTTTTGCATTTGTCAGCTACCACAAATTTCTTTAAGCAAGTCTGCCTATTTTGTGCCTTAATTTTCCCTCATAAATCACCTTTATTTATGGGAGGGTGAACCTTCATATTATAATTCTTCTGGTAGCTATAACTAATGCACTAGCAAAAATAAGAAGAATACAGCTGAGAAAAAAACACCATAGAGAAAAAACCCTAATAGAGAAAATGCCTTCTAATTGACAAAATTTTGGTAACATTTGTGTGTTGCTTTTTGAAATTCAGGGTTTACATTTAAAAGGCAACATAACAATTGGTGCTTTTGAAAATTTATCTATTATTTTATAATCAGTAGACCTCTAAATGATATAGCAGTGTTGTTTTTGCTAAAGTTATTAAGAGTTTTAAGTTGGGGTTCATGGTGAGAGAAAAGAGCTAGTATTGCAAATATCTATTTTTTATTATTATTTTGTCAGAGTCATCTACTTTAGCTCTTTCATTTAGTCTTTCCCATCTCTGCATCTTTTTTCTTGAGCAAAGGAAAGAGCAAATTGCTAGATTAATTCATTCCTGTAACCACATTCACCACACAAATTTTGAGCTCTGTTCAAAAAAATCCCCAAAGACAGAAGAGCAAGACAAAAAGTAAATTTTGTTGACTGAATTACAAAGTGTGACCTTGAGAGCATGAACTTTGCTTGAGCTATAATGGGTGCAGTAGTGTATAAAATTTAAACTTTTCTCTGTGGATGAATGTCAACAGTGGTTTGCTCTTTTCACAAATGATCAGTAAGTACAATGCTGAATATACAGAAAACCTTTAAAAAGAACCCTTTTTTCCCCCAGAATATCCATCAAGCACATCAACAGTCATGACAGTTTTCCACTTGTCTGTGTTTGTATTGTATAGTATTGTGATACTTAGAGAACACCTTTCTGACTGAATTCACTCAGCTGCATCTAAGTTGCAAGGAGTTAGGTCACCCAGGCTCTCTTTGGGAAGCTACTTTTTTTGAGGTTTTCCAGCTGACCTACCCTTCAAAAACACAGTGCTGCAAAGTAGAACAAATTGAGGGAAAAAAATTCACCTAGGAAAATTTAATTTTGAAGGGCCAAGTTGTAAAAAAAACATGCCAAACTATATTAGTTTTGATTATTGTTCCAATCAAACAAGGTTTTAGGTCTTGTCTCTTCCCTTGGGCTGCTCCCTTCCTCTTGGACAGTCAGTTGTTGCCTACAAAATATGGGACCCCAATGGCCATGGAGATGTAAGACAGCCTGTTTGTGCTGCCTTCTTGGATTTGAGGTGCACCACGTTGCCAGGACCATCCTGTGGGAACAAGATGCTGGGAGCCAGGGCAGCAGAGGAAGAAGGGATGAAGGGAAAAAGGAGATACAAAGCCTTTTCTATTTTTTTTTTACCTGCTGTTTTCCATTTTTGTCACCTTGGATGAAAGTTTCTACCCATAACAAAAGCTTCAAAATGATCCAGTAATTCTTTTCTTAACATTGAAAAAAAATTAATAACAAGAAATTTCATAAATATGTGAGGCAAGAAAAATTCCATTCAGTTACTGTTTTCAAACTGTCAAAATTAAGAATTCAATTAAAAAGAAGAAAAATAAATTTTTGCATATTTTTCAGTTTTGAAAACATTACAGGACAATTTTACTGAACTTAGAAGTCTCTAATCAAAGTTTCTGGGTTTTTTTTAATCCCAGGTATAATGTTGGAGTATTCTAAAATGAAGCCCTCAGTGAAAGTCCAGTTGGAGACATTTTTTACAGTAAGACTATGAAAGTGTCAGAATCAGCATAACTCTTTAACAATAAAATAACTGTTTTAAAGAAGAGATTTTAAGAGATATTTTGCTTTTAAAAGAATTCTGTGTATATTCAGGTTATTAAAGGTTATCTGAAATAAAGAAGTTGGTGGAAAGGAGTGTTGGTGGAAAGTTTGTCTCCTTAACCAAGGAGACAAAGATTTATGTCCACAGTATCTCTATTCTTATTTGATTCTATAAAAGACTAGTACTATATTTGTTCAGATAAATGAAAATCTTTTGATCATTCTATAATTTTATTAATGCCTTCAGTTTTTGATTTCTGTGAGGAGAAAATATGTGGTTAAACATATTTTATTAATTCTGTTGAAATTTTCTCTTTTCTCTTTTTATATTGTGCTCTATTATCCTATATTACTAAATACGTATTTTTCCCCTTTTCCTTCTAGGAACACATTTTCTACCCTATTCTTTTGCTCTCTGCAGTCAGTGCTGATTTATTGCAAAGTAGAAATTAATTATTTTCATGTGATCAACCATGACTTCTTTTATTTATACTTTTCACTTGAGTTATATAGCTGTCTTTTCCAGATAGTTTCTTTAACTAGTTTGAAATCTCTCTTTGCTAAAAAGACTTGAAATTCATGGTGGGTTTTTGTGTTCACCTGAGAAAATCATGGTAAGTACTGAAGGGCCCTGTCAGGCCGTGTCAAAAAATCACTTCCCAGAAATTCTTCTGCTTTGAATTCTGCTTTGAATTTTCTAGGGAAAATTGAAACATTCAGTATGGCAAACTAATTGACTCTCTATTTCTCCTACTCACTCTCCTGAAACCCCATAACATGAAATTATATAAGTGGAAGATGTGCTGATCTATTGCACTGCCTGTTAGAGGCCCCTAGGACTTCTACTCCGTGTATTCTGGATCATGAGTTAAAGTCTCAGGGATGCTCCTGAGAGAGTCTCTCCCAGGTCCAAGTGTGTCCGCTGCTCAAGAAAGCAAACTCCTGCTCAGTGCCTTTGGATCAGAAGTTCAGCTGGGGATGTAATTGGCCAGGTGGACAACCTCTGTGCAGATGTTAAATGCAGGACGATTAAACTTTAGAATCCTTTTAAACCACATTTGGTACCAAACACCAATTAACACATCAAAAGCTCACAGGAGGCAGTATCACAAAAGCTGAGGAGATGAAAAAAGATAGCTACTGTTGAACTTTGAATATCACAAAGCAGGACTTTTCTCTGCAGTAAGTTCCCCAATGCTTTATCATGGTTGTGCTTTTTTCAGCTAAGACACTATTACTCAGTCTAATCAATATGCTTTAGTAAACTAATTTTCAAAAAATCTAGTTTTAAATAATAATTTACTGGATTTCATTTTGCATCTTGCTGTAGTATCTTGAGCAATTGTTATGTTTTCTTTGCTTTTCCAGTAGTTTTGCATTTGTCAGCTACCACAAATTTCTTTAAGCAAGTCTGCCTATTTTGTGCCTTAATTTTCCCTCATAAATCACCTTTATTTATGGGAGGGTGAACCTTCATATTATAATTCTTCTGGTAGCTATAACTAATGCACTAGCAAAAATAAGAAGAATACAGCTGAGAAAAAAACACCATAGAGAAAAAACCCTAATATAGAAAATGCCTTCTAATTGACAAAATTTTGGTAACATTTGTGTGTTGCTTTTTGAAATTCAAGGTTTACATTTAAAAGGCAACATAACAGTTGGTGCTTTTGAAAATTTATCTATTATTTTATAATCAGTAGACCTCTAAATGATATAGCAGTGTTGTTTTTGCAAAAGTTATTAAGAGTTTTAAGTTGGGGTTCATGGTAAGAGAAAAGAGCTAGTATTGCAAATATCTATTTTTTATTATTATTTTGTCAGAGTCATCTACTTTAGCTCTTTCATTTAATCTTTCCCATCTCTGCATCTTTTTTCTTGAGCAAAAGAAAGAGCAAATTACTAGATTAATTCATTCCTGTAACCACATTCACCACACAAATTTTGAGCTCTGTTCAAAAAAATCCCCAAAGACAGAAGAGCAAGACAAAAAGTAAATTTTGTTGACTGAATTACAAAGTGTGACCTTGAGAGCATGAACTTTGCTTGAGCTATAATGGGTGCAGTAGTGTATAAAATTTAAACTTTTCTCTGTGGATGAATGTCAACAGTGGTTTGCTCTTTTCACAAATGATCAGTAAGTACAATGCTGAATATACAGAAAACCTTTAAAAAGAACCCTTTTTCCCCCCAGAATATCCATCAAGCACATCAACAGTGATGACAGTTTTCCACTTGTCTGTATTTGTATTGTATAGTATTGTGATACTTAGAGAACACCTTTCTGACTGAATTCACTCAGCTGCATCTAAGTTGCAAGGAGTTAGGTCACCCAGGCTCTCTTTGGGAAGCTATTTTTTTTGAGGTTTTCCAGCTGACCTACCCTTCAAAAACACAGTGCTGCAAAGTAGAACAAATTGAGGGAAAAAAATTCACCTAGGAAAATTTAATTTTGAAGGGCCAAGTTGTAAAAAAAACATGCCAAACTATATTAGTTTTGATTATTGTTCCAATCAAACAAGGTTTTAGGTCTTGTCTCTTCCCTTGGGCTGCTCCCCTTCCCTCTTGGACAGTCAGTTGTTGCCTACAAATATGGGACCCCAATGGCCATGGAGATCTAAGACAGCATGTTTGTGCTGCCTTCTTGGATTTGAGGTGCACCACGTTGCCAGGACCATCCTGTGGGAACAAGATGCTGGGAGCCAGGGCAGCAGAGGAAGAAGGGATGAAGGGGAAAAGGAGATTGTGAATTTTTAGGTGTTTTCCCATGGAGGTGTGGGCTGAAAACTCTGGGCACTTATCCATCTCATGAGGGAATCACAGCATCGCAACAGAGGCTGCCTCCAGTGAAATATTGCCAGCTTTGTCAAAGCTGGATTGAATTTATCCAGATAACCAACATATTCAGTTGGTCAAGTCAGCTCCACATCTCCCAGAGCTTGGAAATGACAGCCAGAAAGTCTTGTATCCTGCTCTCTTGAGAACTCATCTTCTGTCTAAATTTTCCAGTAACAAAGAAAGAGATTTTGGCCTATTCATCTAGACTCTTTTTGGTATTTTTGTTTGTTTGTTTGTTTGTTTGGTTTGGTTTTTTTTTTTTTTTTGGTTTTTTTTTTTTTTTTTTTCAGTGAACAAAAAGGCATTTTGAGAGTTTCCTTCTTTGACTGCTTCTTTTGTATGTGAATTCCTCATTCCCTCTCTGGACTAAAACTAAAACATTTCAAGTCTGGGACAAAGTGCCCAGGGAGCAAAGGCAGAAGGGGCAGAGGCCAGACATCAGAGCAGTAGGATGGCAGAGGGATGTGGGCTGGTACCTTACTGGCTAGATTTGAAATACCTGCTGTTTTCCTTCTCACATCCCATGGTCTTTCAAAGACAAGATTACATATTTTGTCAAGGTTGCTTACTTAATGCTTCTCACTGTGCCCCTGTAAATATATTCATAAGAGCAAGTTTCTACCCATAACAAAAGCAGGCTACAAAGTAATACAAGATGATGCATCTAAAAGCTTTACACAGAGTACCAGAGTAAAATTCTAGGGCACATTTGGTTTTGCTACAATATTGATTCTATGTTTATTTTCCAGTAGGAGCAGAAACCTCCATATTTTTAATTCATTTTGATCTGTGGCCTGGAAAGATTTTACAAACATATATGTATATGTAAATATATTATTTAAAATTAAGAGCAAATAATTATGTTATTTGCAGTGACATAAAAATTCCATTCAGTTAAAAATTAGAATTTAATTTACTATATGCTTCATGATTCTGAACACAAAATTTTCATTTATTTTTCTTTAAAAAGAAAGAATAGCCAGTGGGAGAAAAATAAGTATTTGGAGAAAAATTTATCTGTCCCCTACACATATGAATTTTGCAAAAGAAAAAGGCATAGCCAGATACTTTAAAAGATTGAGGACTATTCCATGAACAGTTATCTAGAAATATATTCATAGGGGTAAAGAATTTTGAAACAATTTAAACTCTCACCATTTCACAAGGAAAAAAATCAATCAGAACTAAGTGCACATTAAATGCATTTCAAAAGTTTGTTTATCTAAAAGAATACATCTGGCTCTAATTAGCACTGTTATATAGGGAGGCTTGATCTCCTTCAATAGAAAGAGGCTGAACTTTTTATTTTCACTTAAATCAGATTGGGGATGCAACTTATAGCTTCATATCCTAATGCTAAAATTGGAAACATTCTTATTAAACCTTTCAGCTGGGTGTCTGGATGGCAAGTTATATCTTTCTGTGACAGAAACAGAAAATAGGAAGTAAGATCTTGTTGATCAAACATTTATTTATTCATTGCAGATAAAGAACTTCCTGGAAAGCAATGAACTCAGCTTTCCTTCTGGTGCTTTAAATTCTTGATGACTGTACAAGATACATACATATTGTCCCTTGCATGTTCTGTGTTTATTGCCAATGTTAAAACATCTAAACTTGAGGGAAAGTGGTGACATAAGACAATGTTAGAAAGAAAAATTGTTAATTGCAAAAGCTGTTTTGTAACTAATAAAAGTCAGCTAAAACTTAGTTTTCTTCAAGCAGAAGTTCATAGAGGAAAACTTTGGATATTTTCAGTAGATAATCTCTTTAATTAATATTTTCACCTCAAACACAGCTGTGACAATTTTACTGAAAAATATATAATAACTGAAAAGATGAATAGTGTTACAGAACAAAACTATATTGCTGTAGTAAAAATAATTTAAAATCTTCATTAACATATATTGAGAATCTCAATATTTTTGTGAAAAATATAGGATAAAATTGAAAATATGAACTATCTCCATTTTCATCCTGGACTTACAAAACTGGTAAGATGGCAACCAAAGAAATGTGAAGACAGTGGTTCTAATGAAAGATGTGTGATATGCATTGAAGTGAGTGGCAACACAAACTGGATTAAAGCAATTCTTGTTCTGCAGAAAGCGGGAGGTTGTGGGAGGTGAGGGAAGTCTGGAGCCCCTGGCTGATCAGAGTAAAGCTCTGTAAAGTCCAACAGAGCCTGTAGAGGGGAGTCAGGGAGAGAGTAGTGGAGAGAAGGGAGCAGAGACAGTTCCACCAAGGAACAGTGCCAGCACCAAGATCCCCTTCAAAAACAGGTAAGGTGTCACCAAACTTGCTTCACCAACCCATAAAGCATTTCACCATCACTGCTCATTTACAGCTAATGCTCAGTTAATTTGCTATATCCTGAAACTGGGTCAGCAATAAAGACACATCTTTGATAAGTGGCAACAGAGCTTTGATGTCTCATGGTTGCCAGGATAGCTGTCTGCCCTGCTGTACAGAATCCGTGTTCAAGTCTTTTACAAAAAAAATGTTGTGCTGGGGTCAGAAGAGCCCTTTATCTTCCTGTCCAGCAACCAGGGGCTGTGCAAAGCAAGGAGAACCTGCAGCTTTTGAGATATGAGACAAATGTTTCAAGAAGAAAAGATTAGTGACATCCAAACACTACAAAGGACTGATGCTCCAAGTGAAAAGAAAGATGCAAGATGCAAGTGAAAAGAAACTGTGATAAAAACTCAGGCAACTGCTTTGTAGAGCATTTCAAGGCCCATGAAGCAGGCTGAGGCTCCTGCAACTCCCAGAAGGGTTAGAAAGTTAGAAAATGCTTCAGACATATGCATTCATATGTTACTTTGAAAAAGGCAAGCAGTATCCAGGAAATTCATCCCTGCTGTGCTGAAAAATAAAGGTGTCTGACTTTTGTTGATCAGATCCACCTATGAACAACATAGTACAGGTGCAGACACAGTGTTTTTATCAGTGTTGCAATCACTTGCCAGAGAAAACTAGCATGAGGCAAACCCCAGTAGCTTTAAGCTAAAAACCTGTTGTGTTTCCAACAAATCTTACTCTCAACAAATCACTTCCCTGAAAAAAAACAAAAAGAAAAGAAATTTCATTAGACTTCATGATTTTTATTTACGGTAGCTGTTTTTCAGCTCTTCAAGGAGTCCTGCAAGACAGATGAGACTGAAAGTGTGCTCTGGCTGGAAAAGCCCCTGAGACCACACTGTCAGTCCAATTAGGCTGTGTGAGAAATTTTGAAGCTCGGGCAGTGGATGAAGTTAAGTGACAAAAAGCCTGAAGTGACTTGTCCCATACAAAGCTCTGTGAATGGAAGGAATGATGTTCACTCACCGAGACAGGGAAAAATAGATGTGGAAAATGAGATCTCGGGGATGGCCCTTAATGACATTCTGTGCTGGGGAAGGGTGGGTGCACAGGTAGGTGGGAAACATGTGAAAATTGAAATTCAATGGGTAAATGAGTATGAAATTAATTTCTGTGATTTCTGGGCTTCTTCTGTAATTGAATAAAAGGGTCAATACTGAAGAAAAATGAATTGCCTGCTCTCAGAATAAACACTTCAGATTATTAACCTGCTATGAGAATAAACAGTTCCATGCAAACACGTAGCTGACATATTGGAAATGTAGTGATGTAATACCTTGTGTAGTGACTCATCCGCATTACATGCAGAATGCAAATAACAGATAGTAGTTTGGATTTGTCATACTGCTATGAATTCCTGCTTTGATTTCTATGCTATAAATACATAAAGCAAAAGACTCTAGAGACAGCTCATGGTAGATGTCCCTCTTGGGAATACCTCATTAATAGTTTTTCTGTTTGATACATCTGAAAAAATTTTGTAGATTTTTTTTTCATATGCAAAGAAGTATTAAATTGAGGTCACTTATTCCTAGCTGATTACATAATTGTCTTGTATCAGGTCTATAAAGTGCATATTGTCATTGGAAAACCGCACCTGTAAAATAAATTGTTCCTCCTCCAAACGTACAGGACATCTTCGAAAAGGCCACAGCATCATTGCTGACAGGAGAGTTCATCAGTGCCTTTCAGCCACTGACAAGAAATAATATTCTGCTCTCAGGTACAGCTCACTCACTGGATTTTTTTGGAGGGAGTTTTTCTTGTATTCTCTGCCACTCAGTGGAGTGGTCTGACCAGCTGCAGGCTGCTCTGCAGATGTGGGCACACATTGCCCTGCTGAAGGGTGCCTGAGACTGCCGAGCACTCAGTGCCCCAAACCACGCAGCAGCAGGTGGAGTTGTTTGGCCCATGATGCTTGACCTGGGGACAACTTGGCCTCTGGACCCTGCACCACTCTCTGCTGTCCTGCTCAGGCTGCTTTAGGAAGCAACTGCTCAGATGCAGAAAGCTGAAAGCTAATCATCACAAGGTGTTTGATAAAGCCATTTTCACTTCTTTAAGTCATATCTGTCCCTCAGCAGCATCTTGTTGGACTGAGCCAAGAAGGCATGAACAGAGTTAACTTCCTGCTGGCTCCCTGTGCTGTACACCTGGGGAGACACAACTAAACTCAGGCAAGTCCTCAAGTAAATGTCTCTGAAATACTGCTCAGAGTTCCTTGCATCTTCTCTCACTCTTTCTTAGCCATGGGATTTAATTTAACACTGTGGGATTTAATTTTTCTCACACAGTTTTGAGATGGTGATACCTTAGCTCAAATGCTTTTTCTTTCCTTTCAGTGGATTTCAACATTTCAGTAGTCAGCTCGTAATATCTTTCACATTGGTCAAAGCAGTTTTCTATATCTTCTGCAGATAATTTCAATCTTTTTCAAACTCTCCCTTGAAAGAAAAACATTTTAGTCACTTCTTCTTATGAATGAAGTTACCTTCTCCACTACCGGCTTGCCTCCCTCTGCTGTGGGTCAGTACTTTGCCAGAGATATTCTTTCCAGATTACATTTCTGATTCCTTGTGTCTGGGCTACTGATCAGATACATCCTAATACTTCCCAACAATCTGTGGGAAAAACTGAGACAAAAAAATTCCTACTAATTTGTGTTAGAAAGGAATTTCTAAACCTGAAGATTATGACTTTCACAAGTCATGTGACTAAAGTCATCAGAATTCTTGTCATAATAACACAGAATTCTATGATCTGTTTTAGGATGGCACTCATCTATTAAAAATTTATTACCTTATTTTAGATTTTTTAAAAAATATAACATATTTAAGTATATATAGGAACCACTGTGGACTTTAACAGAGGAAAGTTTCCTCCTTTTCCTTTTCCTTTTCCTTTTCCTTTTCCTTTTCCTTTTCCTTTTCCTTTTCCTTTTCCTTTTCCTTTTCCTTTTCCTTTTCCTTTTCCTTTTCCTTTTCCTTTTCCTTTTCCTTTTCCTTTTCCTTTTCCTTTTCCTCTGTTTTTTGGGTTTTTTTTAACCTTTTTGTTCTTTATGAAAGAGATGATTCAATGCTGCTTGTGCATTTTATCTGAAGTTTCTCACTCTAAATTGAGAATGTCTGACCAACAGCTTGGCAAGTCATTGGAATTGAGGGATACAAACATGAAACTCAAAAAGACATACCTCAGTACGGACAGAATCTTTTCATCACAGTGATTGTCCTGAAGGAGGCACAAGTAACAAAGAGTAAATAATCTCTAAATAAAACAGAGCCTTCATTTTAAATCAATTAGATAGTTCATTCTCTATTACTTATATACTTCCAGGGACTTCATTAGGCAATTAAATGGGAAAAAAAGTCCCCCTCTTCTTTCTTTCCCTCTAATTTTAGACTAAGAAAATTAGACATTATATGCATCAATATGATTATCTTAACTGGAAGTCATCTTCTTCTGAGCTTTGTATATAAACAATAATTGTTTTTCCAACAAGAAAGATTTTTCTTCCAGGTACTATTGATTTTATTATACACACATGCACAGATAAAGACTGTTACGGCATATTTTTTACTTGTTATTTAGTTGACTCGGTGATTCTGGTAAGCCTGGTATATCTAAGACAGCAGGAGAACTGCTTGTCTGTATTTTGCCTGTAGCCTGTTGTGATGAGGAAGACATTACTGTGTTATCTCTTGTAGGGGACTTACATTTTACCAGCTGACAACAAAGAAGGTCTGTTCAAAGGATCATGTAATTGCTTTGGTTTAAAAGACAGATCCACAAAAGAAAAAAAAAGTATATTTAAACTCCAAGAAGTGTGTTGAAAGCACAAACAAAAAAAAAACCCAAAACCAAAGAGTAGAGCAGGTTATAAACTCCAGGGTAAAAATGAGTTTTTCTCAGAAGCCATTTACTCAAACCCATGCTTTGTTTTCTTTAATTGTAATTTACCAAGGGCTTTTGGGCTTGACATCCTGTATACCCATGACTGTCCTCCTGGGCAAGGAGAATTGCACAAACCTCACCGTGGTCAGCTCTGAGAAGCAGACCCAGGAGATCCCCTCTCCAGGTTTCTCTTTAATATTATTTAAATCACATGTGATTTTATGAATAAGATTATCCTAAGCAGAATTCATTTATTTCTGCACTGTTTTCAACAATTTTGTGGTGTAATCTGTGCATGACCACTCGTTTTTAAAATACAAAAGGTTATTTCTGAACTCCAAATCTGTTGCTCACACAGAGGCACATGGTTATAGTGGGTTCCCCTTTCCACTATGGATTGATTGTTCACAATTTTTTGTGATTCTAAGACTTCTATGAAAGCCCATTTGCCCCTGGCTAAGGTCAGCTACTGGCAGAGTGGCACAGTTCAGGAGGGCAAGCACCACAAATCAATGGGCTGTTACCACTATTTAGAGAAAAAGCAGAGAGTATATGTGCAGAGAAAATTCCAGTAAAGACAGGAACAGAGTATGCGTATCCACCCTGGTGCTTCAAATATAGCATGAATACTTTGCTGACAAAAGATAAATTTAGGTACTAAAAGGGCTTAACAACTCATTATGGTTACTGAAATATTCAAGTATTAACTGTAGGAGTGGGGATTATAAAAAGGATGCTCCTAAATCATAGAATATTTAATGGTTTGGGTTCAAAAGGAACTTAAAGACCATCTAGTTCCAACCCACCCGCCATGGGCAGGGATACCTTCCACTAGATCAGACCAGACTAAATCCTCAATGTTCCCCACAGACTTCCCTAATACTGGAAGAAATGCCAGTGTTCAGGGCAGAGTAGAGGAATACCTATGTCAGTAGTTTTTTTCCTGGAGGTTAAATATTTTGAGTGTGGAAAACAAATGGGTTTTGTGTTATTTTATAAGATTACAGATTAGATACAGCTAGATGTGACATTAGCTACAGCATGCCATGATACCAGGGAAGATCTGGGAATCAGATAAATTGTCTGGAGTAGAAAATTTATCTGTAAGAAATACAAGCCTCATACTTACTCTTAAATAGTATTATAAGAATAATGCTATCATCTTGCTGGGCATCTTTCAAAAGAAGGGACATTAAACAGAAAAAGAGAAAAAGTACATTTTTTAATATAACCAGAGTCAAGATCAGGCTCCAAGCAGGTGCCTTTCAAGTGTGTAGCAGGCCTTTTTTCTTCACGTAATTAAGTGATTTTTGTATTTGTTTCCAAGAAACAGCTTCTGTGCACAAGGTTTTTCATCCATATTGGGGAAAAAAAACCTAAAAAACAGAACGCCGAAAAACGCAGCCCTCAATTCCAAAGCTATCTACTTAAATTTCTATTGAGATACTTCTGTAAGATTTAACCTTTAATAACTTAACTTCCTCCAATTTGGAAACTTTTGGACTACCTAATATCAATAAATAAATTACCTTTGGTCTGGGTGTGTTTAATGAATGCTTTATGTAAGATGTATGAGGCATTGAAAAAAGGCAGGGAACTTGTAAATGTATTGCATCCATAATGAGAAAACTTATTATCTTTTGGCCATTTCCAGTCAAACAAAGAGTACTTCTGAATATAAAAACAGCAGAAAAACTGAAATTTGAAAACTATGGGACCCCCTACCATTTAAGGGTGGGGCACCACATGGATGAGTTTTATAGCTATGGGGAAGTGGGGAATGAATGAAAGTCTTTGTGCCTTGTTGTAAGCATATAAAACATGAATGACTTAATAAAAAAAAGTCTTCAGAAAAGCTAACTTTTCTATAATGCTTGGTCAGTGGTACATATGGACATGAAATTTTGTTTTCAGAGGCCATCCTGATACATTTACAAATGCAGAAGTGCATGTTTTGTGTCGTGGTTGAAGCTTTTGTAGACGTGAATATCATGAGCTTTGCCTTTAGGCAAAAACTCTTAAATAGATTTGGCATTAAAAAATGACATTGTATTCTTTCCCCATGACCTGAATCCTTTTAAGCATTTTCATAAGTGGAAATTAAATGCAAAACCATTTCAGCATTCATTAGGAGCAATTAAAAAGCATTTAGCGCGTTTATGGCTGTAGTTCATTGGGTTGGTACAGCTCTGCACTACATCAGCATTGCAGCACTGGCTATTCCCCTCGGTGCAGTTATGCCAACAGCATGCTGGCACAGGAGTGCAGAGCCACAATCTTCCTCTTCAGAGCATAGATGGGTAGAGCTTTAGGGTTGTTCTCAAATGTATTTTAGACCCCCTAGTCTATATTCTAATTCGAAGCTGTCTCTCCAACATAGCTAACTGATTCAAATGGGAGTGAATGCTCTATAGGATGTATTAAGTAGGTGTGCCCATAACCTTATCTCCACTGCCTCACTTCATTATACCTTATAACCAGAGCATTTTTCTTAGCTATTCATCTCTCACAATTAAGCTATTTAAAATTTTTCTGTTCTGTCTCATAGTATAATTCCCTTAAGTACTAACTCATGGCCATTTCACTTGTTTTCTACTGTGTTCAACTTTGCTATAATACATGGACAGAAATACAAAAGTAGTTGAGTGATAAATCATGTCTGTCATGCACTAAATATCTTGCTTGGGGTAACCCATAAATGCCTCAAGCAGTGTGAATTCTATGGCTTTACTCTTTAATGTCCAGTGTATTAACATACTGGTATGTAAATCACATCCCATGCAAATCACTGTTTATTTTACCCCAGGAACAGAAATTAAGCATTAAACTTAATCTTCTATGCAAAATTTTGCTTTGCATGGAATTTTCACTAGCCTTAATTCTTGGGTAACTTCTCAGCTTAGACTTTTTAAAAAGTAGAAAGCCTTTTTATTCTATGCTGGTGAATACAACTCAGCACTGCTGCAGCAGAGGGATTTCCATCAGGTTGGATTTCCCATCTCAGTTCTTCATAAGACCATCTCCTTTAAAGCCCCAGAGTGTCTTTCTGACTACCATGTTACCATGCTTCAAACAAACAATCAAACAAACAAACCCAACTCTGGATGCATTAGGATAAGCACACCCAGCAGGTTTCTCATTGAGAAGTGCAGAGGAAACCTGATTTTTGCAGCTGGATATGAAAATATTTTAATGAGAGAAAATTATAGTTTCAATTGTGGCTCTTCAAAACTCTTGACAGAAGTCTTAATAAAGATAAAGAGAAAATAAAATAGTAAGAGACGTTATATTTGAAAAATGAATTTTCCTGAAGGCTACAGCTGGGATCTGAATGGGCTGGAAGGGCAACATTGCACTTTCAGTATAAAAAAGTTTCACCTACAGAAAAGTCTTGATCTGCCACTTCAAATAGCAGAGAAATTTAGAATTGCTTACAGAGCTTACTCTCATCTTCATTGTCTGCAGATTTTTTTTCCAAAGTGGGCTTTGTTGTTTTTTAATCCTTCTGTTTTGCTCAGATGGGTGATAAGGATGATATTATAATGAAATCAGGACATGTAAAGGAATTATTTTTTATTTAGAGGAAAAAAATATATTTCTCCAGATTTCACCAAGGCAAAACAAACCTAAACAAAGAAGCTTATGATTCTGAAAACTGGGTTTGCTTCCTCCAGTATGACTCCAGAGCGGTGGGCAGTTTTTTACACTGCCTTTTTGGGGTCAATTTCTCTTCAGCTAGAATTTGATTATTTGCTGAAAGGAAAGGAAAAAAACCTGTTTCTGTTTGATTAAAATAGTGTTGAGCATATTTACTATCTTATTCTGAAAACCAGGAAACTTAACAAAGACATTTCTGTGATTCTAGTGTTTTGTTATCTGAACACTTTGTTCTTAGAACAAATAGCAAAACAAGCATTTCACCTTTCCTCCTTAGGGCTTTCACTTTCTACACATTTCCCTTCAATGCACAGATTTATCAGGATTTGCTAATGAAAATAAGTACAGAGGATTGCACTGTCTAATGGGCTAGAAAAATACCATGTCTCAATTCTGTGAAGTGACATTTGCCATCATGCAGTGGCCTCTGCAGAGCCTGCAGTCGGGTTCTGTTCTCTTTGCTGGGTATCAGTGGGAATAAGCTATCCTGGGACTGGTGAATGCCACACATGTGACATGCCTGCCTAATAAGCTCTTTGCAGCCTACTCCCTGGGGTAGTTCTCCTTGCTGGGCTGTGAATTGGCTATTCTACAGCTTAAGCTGTTGCTAAAACGAATGCAGCCTGAGGGACAGTGCAGCTGACTCTCCCCCATGAGCAGTCTCAGACAAAGCTTTCCAAGTGGATACTGGAGGTGCTGAATAGAATAGAACAGAATAGCTTAATTTTTTCAGTCAGAAGGGACCTTCAACAATCACCTAGCCTAAATGTGGCCAATGGTACCTTACCTTCTCAAAGTCAAGGTCTTGGAAATGCCAAAGAAGTCGCAGTGTGTGCAGAGACTCAGCACACCACAAAAGCAGTAAGATTTGAAGGAATATCAAGCCTAGTTTGGTCCTTTGAAAAAATGTATAATTACCAGTGGTGGAAAATTGTTCCTTCAAGTAGCAGGAAAGAACTTTTATGCTTTACTAGTAGTTCTTTGTCTGCTTACATCTCATTTTTGCAGCATGGAGTGTTACTAATTAATATATTCATGTATTATTAAAATTTGAGAAAAGATGCGCTTGTATATGGAAAGCACTTCTAGGCAATTTAAATTAAGCTGAATACACAGCTGTGTATTCAGTTAAGATGGCACAGTACGGGCTTAAAATTCTGATCCCTTTTTTCATCTATCTTTCTGTCTCCACTGATGCTTGTCCTCATTTTTAAGTTTCCATGTAGATTCAAAACTTTGAGCTTCATGCTGTGGTTGTGTAATTTGACAGACTTCAAGACCGACTTTCAAAGCCATTTACTCAAATGATTTAAGCTACTGCTAAACTCTTCTATTTTGAACACCTAGGAATGAACAACTTAGTAATCAGATACAAGTCATGCACATTTTTTTGCTAACTGTTCTCTTTTCATGTCTGTAGGGGAGATTGTTATTTTTATGAGAAGTTAAACGTTAGTTAGTGAGTGCATCAGCATAACTTGATTTGCCATGTGGGTGTAATAAAAGCAGTACAAAGGCCAAGAAAATTTTCATTTTATGTACACATTAAAAGTTAACCTGCAGCCTTTTCCACTTTGCTAAAAGTCCAGCCAATACAGTACATAACTTTGTGCCCTGAGCTTTTAGACAAAACTAATTTAATATTTATTAGTTGTTTTTCATGGTAGAGTTACCACTCATCACAGCTGAATGCACTCTTTAGGCTAGCTAATCATCTGACTTGATTCTTTATCATGAAAACCAAGTGAATATTTATTTTTAAGGTTCTTTATGGTAGTCAAAGAGTCTGAGGAGGGAGAGGAAAATTGCTTGGTCTAGAGTGTTTGGATGAAGGGAGCAGCTGTGTTTAACCAGGGCCAGATTTATGAAGGGGATGCCAGTGTAAAGATTCCTGTTGGAAATGATCCATGTGTAACACCATGGTTTGACCCCAGTTAAGTCCACAAGACATGTCTCATCTAGATGGAAATTAGAAAAATTAAGGTAGTTACATTAAAGATGGAAAAAAGCTGACCTGTGAACACTTGTGGATCTGCTCCCTAACTCTTAAAACTGCCTATTGGGCTCTTTTTTTCTTAAGGCTATTCAAGTATTCTCACATTTCTTCTGTTGTTTTATGTCAATAAAAATCTATGCTTTAAAAACAGAAAATCCCTCTCCTGCACTGACAGTGTGTGTTTGCAAACTTCATGATGCCTTTCAATGCCTCATCATGAAATACAGGAAGGAGACATACAAGGTTTAAATATTATTTTTTCAGGCATTCAATCTTAATCCCATCAAGGTATTAAAAAAAAAAGAAAAACAGATACAAGGAAAAGATAATCTACTACTCAGGTGTTCATAACACATGTGAAACAATTGTCTCTTTCCTGCTTTTCCTTAGCTCACTATGATTTTGATTCTGTTTTGGCACAGTGCTTGTTGTAATAACCTATAGACTTCTAGCCTTACAGGGTGTTCTCATCTACATTTGTGGACTTGCTATAATACTTGGTCCTTCAAGTTTTCTTCGTACTGCTTGCTGTGTACACTTATCTTCAAAGTTATGAGACAACCTATTTGTCAAACTTGACCATTTAGAACTTTTTACCTTCTGTGTCATGCTGGATTTAGAAAGTTATTTGATTTTTTGTTTGGTTTTTTTTTTCCTAATCTGTAACAAATAATGTTTTTTCAAAATATTGTATTCAAATTTGGTAACTACATTATGAAAGAGCTTTTGTCTTTAAAGGTGCGATGCTTGAGAAATCCAAGCTAATATTTTTGCAGTCAAATTTCTTTTTTCATGTTGATTTTAGTTTGTAGTTATAACTAGCAATATAAATTATGCAAGGGAATTCTGGTTGCATTACTATGTCTCTTACAAAACCTAATTAAGGCATCACTAAGGAAGCAGAAGTCTTTCCATTTGACTTCAGAGGTCGAGGCCCCAGAAATGTTGTTAAACCCATGAGGAATCAGCAGCGTGAAGGAGAATTGGTAAATGAGCAAGAATGAGGAAGTATAGATTTTTAAAATTTTTGTTTCTGTTTTTTGCTCAGGCTGTTGTTCTCTGACTCAGTTTTCTTTAAACAAAACAAAACATAAAAGGAAGGTAAATATATTGAATCTGCTGAAAATTTCAGATGCAATCATCTACACCATGCATCTATGATCTTTTCAAAAGCATGTAGTTCTTAGAATGAGCACTGGGCAACTTGCATCATCTGTACTTATAAATTACTTGAAATGAAAGCAAAAGGCCATAAGAAGGCATGCATATGTGAAATAGTACAAGGAAAACTGGTGCCATTTTTTATTAAATGAAACACCATGTATGAATAGTCTGATTCATGTGCTTCATATGTTTACAAACATAAAATCATTTGGGAGAACAGAGGAATCATGACTGTGTCCTATATGATTAAACACAGTCAGCTATTTTCTCAAACTTGATATTTACCTTTTCAGAGGAGATTTTATTATATTATTTTTCATGATATAAGATTTCATTTGTGGAGGCTGACAGGAGGGTCAAAGGTTCCACTACAGCAAAATTACAGTTAAGATAAGAATTTGGAGTTCATTCTTCTGAGAACCTATTGTGACTTGTAGGTGTCTCTGAGCAAGACAATGGGTCTGTAACTTCTCTCTTCTTGCTCTGTATGTCATATCCCCTGCACTCACTTAATAGATGAAGAACAGAAAAAAATAAATTAGAAACAGGAAGATAAATACAGAAACATTTCCCCAGTAAATTGCTTATATTATACACATATAGATATCTATATCTATATAATCTATATATAATCTCTGCACATACACATATTTAAAGGGCCCTTTATTAGAAAATTTCTACCATTCCCCTCTGAATAAGGTACTCTGGCACTCTCACTGGCAAACTCAGCTCTGCTATCTCTGCCACTTAGAACCTCTTTTATGAAGATCTTTCATTTAATGCTCATTTTTCTATTAAGGTGTCACCCCTCCAGCTTTATGCAGCAATACCTTCCTGGCTATCTTATGAAAAAAATGTGGAAATGTAAGCAGAAAAGTAGGTGCTATATTTCAAAACCATTTGACCAATGAGGAATTCTTTTCTGCTTGGAAAAAGAAGAAAGGGAGAGGAGGATTGTCACCTTTCTCAGAGACACCTGACCATCAGCAGAGAAAATCAGGACTTACTCTGTTACCATCTTGACCTGACTCTGGGTCTGCAAAGAAGCTGATGTGTGGTGCCTCTGTTCTACCTCCTTCTTCACTTACTGTTAGAGATTTAATGAGTGTCTTTATATTCTGTGATAAGGCTTTCCCACTCTGCAAATTCTATTTGAAAATGAAATAGTGCCAGAGAGTCTTTAAGAAGAATGCTATATTTTTCAAGGTGTATCCAATGTATTTCAAGGCACCAAAATGATCTTTGATCTAGGTTTACATCAAACGTTAATCCAAAAGTTATTAGTTGTGTTTGTTTTGTTGCTATACTCCCTTTAGTTCAGGAGCAGTGCCACTTTTCATTTCACATGTCTGGACACTTGCTTTTGATGTCAAAAAATAAAATTAACTCAAGAAAAACTACCAGGGGAAAAAAGGATTGGTCTGCTGTTAAACTGAAACCTTCTAGAGGACACACTAAAATCAACAGAAAGTCTTGCTGGTTTCTCGACACAGACGGTAAGTTAAATTTTCTAGTAATTTAGGGAGTAGTAACAATAATAATAAGGTAATTTAGAAAATCTTTCAAAATATGATGCTAATTGTGTCTGATATTTTTTGGTTTTGAAAACATTAGGTTCGTATGCAGCAAACAATTTAGATATTATTTTCTTGAATACATTTTCTTCTGTGTTTGTTCCTAAGACTTTCTTTAAAAAAAGTGTAATGTGAAGGTAGATGCAGAGGAAGATGTGAAGGACTGAAAAAGTATCTTCTTGTTGGATTTTAAAGTATTTAAAATCCACAGGAGCAGAGAACCTGTATCAGGAAGAATAGGTACCAATGAACATATTTCAGCTAATGGATGATGCTATACAATAAAACTGTGCATGCTGTGAATGTATGAAGAACAGGATCTGCACTTGAGCTGAACTCAAGGTGATGTGGGCTCACAGTTCAAAAAACAATGAGTGAAGCACTCTGCTTCTTCCTTCAAACTTGGTGCTTCCCTGGAAGCTTATCCTGTGCTATGGCAAGATTGTCTCTCATTGACATCAATAAAACCTCTAGAAACAGATTCCAAAAATTAATTAAAAATCCCACCAAATTTAAAAGTGTCTTGTATCTCATTCTGCTCTATCTACTCTTAAACAGTCTTTATAATTCAACATCAGATTCTGCCTTTTCAACTGTCTCGGAAGGAAAATAAAGAAGATGAATGATTGCTTTAATCCTTAGTTTTGCATCTGCTGCCTGCAGTGACTTCCCTGGAGAGGTTAGCATGGATGGAGAAGTGTTGTTTTCAGCAGAGGCTATAGTGAAAGTAAATTAAACCCCTAACTGTGCTTTCAGTCTTTGTACTGTGCTGTTCACAGCTATCCCATGATTAACATCCTTCAGCCCTAAACACAAATGTGGAAACATCATTTCTGTCCTTAGGCAATTATACAGAATATAATTAATCCAGCAAATTCTCAAGGAAGTGTCCAGCCTGGTCAGGCAGAAATGTTCCTAAGGGGAATTTCCAATGGCCACACGATCATTGGGCTTGCTAGAAATTAATGAGCTCCAAGTAGTATTTTTCCATTACTAAAAAATCCAACCAAAGTACTATTGCAATGTCTGAATGTTTTACAGGTGAATCTTTCCCTACTCGTTTTATCCTGTGAAGGAAATCTATTTAAAAATGCAATGAGAATTTGTGAAACAGCCTAGTGTATTCCATTAGGCTTCCTCTGGCCTTTCTAAGAGAGTACGGAGTAACTCCTCCCTACTCTAGAGAGGAGGGCAAGTAACTTCAGAAAGCTCCTGGAGGTCTGGGACACAAGGCCACACAGCCAGCCTATCTCTGTGGGTGGCAATTTCCAGAGGAAGAAAAATACGAAATGCCAGATCTACTTCTGCAGCAAGTGTCTCACAGTGGCTGATGAGAGCATGTTTGTGTTATTTGGTGCATGGTAGAGCTCTCCTTTGTCTGGTACTGTTTTAACACATTGATTAGTGCTGAGGTCTGAGTATTCACTCATATCTTTAACACTCAGGCTCCAAGGCTTTGGTCACTGTCCTCCAGAAAGGCAAAAAACATGAATGTCTGTTGTACAGAGCAAAATAGCTCAAATACAGAATTCAACATTCAAATGAAAGTATGTTTCAAAGCATACAAAAATATATTTTTACATGTGCAAGTACCTAGCTTGTCCTGGTGGAAAGTTATCCATCTATGCAAGTGTTAAGTCTACTCAGCCTGAAATAACTTGCAAGGGAAACAAGATTTCTTCCTGCTCCTGTCAGGTTTATTGGTATCCATCCAGCAGGCAAGAAGTCCACAGTTTGATTTCCCTTTCCTTTTTCCACTTCCTTTGTTCTTCTGGACACTGCTAATGAAAATAGAAAGGCTCTGTTTTCAATAGCCAGTGAAGATGATCACATTCAAGCCTGGCCCTGTGCAGCCTTGAGATGGTTCTGGTCCTTACAGATGAAAGTGAGAGTGAAGGAGAGAGAGCTCCCTTGAAGTCCATCTCCATCAGTAATTCCTGCCAAGGCTGCTTCAGCTGCAGTTAGTAACCCCATCACATAATAGCTACACAGCAATTTCTTCTGATCTAATGTACATAAAGCCCTTGAGCACAGTAGTGCTGATTCCTCCTCTTTTCCAAGAAAACTATCATTGCCTATTTGCCTCTATGATCCCTATACGATTGCTGTGCTCCATTACTGATTTTGCAGCTGGAATTGCAAAGAGAAAGCTTCTTAATAAATCTTAATCTAATGAATCATTCAAGTCATCCAGCCACTTGGCTGTTGGCTGACCATTTTTCACAGTAGTATTTTATATATTAAGATATTTTGGTCTTTCAATCATAAAAGATTGCTAAGCAATGTACTGTATTTACCCCAGAGGAAGGGACACTGTTCTAAAATATTCTCTCAGTTTGAAATTTTCTTGTCTTTAAGAAAAAATAACAAACAAAAACCCATCTTCCTCTCTGCTAACAAAAATTATATTTGATGGTCTATGATTTATTCTTTCAGCACATATTCTTTCCATTTCTTTGCTTATGAGCTATTTTTTATCTAATACCTACAAAAGAATTATTTCTCCAGATTGGAATGTATTTGCAGGTTAGAAAAAAAACACTAACTTCTTTATTTTCCTGTATTCTCCCTCCTTTTCTCTTAAGCATACATTGTGGAAACCAAAATTTCTCTGATATTATATTTTATCTTTCCAAACCCAAGCAACATGATCCAGCTTTTCAAATACTTAACTAACTAGTACTCAGTTATTTTTCAGATTATTAGGAATGCAGTATATCCTCCCATACTGGTGTTTGCATTTCGATATCCTGAAGCACCTCTGGACATAGCTTTGTTAAGCAGTGGAGTCATTAACTCTTTAGGAGAATCAGACCCAGTGGTACATTGGAATGCATTTTTCCATGTTATTCTGTGGAATTTTTTTCTTCATTTTCGTTATGTTGTCTTTGGATCTCTCTCATCCTCTGAGATGCTAAATCCATTTAGGAACCACAGGGACATTTCCTTTTGAACAAATATTTTTGAAGATTTGTAAGTGATGAGCAAGAAAGTGGTAAAACATATACAGTTACTAAAAAAAAAAAAAAAAAGGGAATTTATAAAGAATTTAGAAGAAAGAGCTCTCTACCTGCTTAGCTGGACACACTATGGATTTTGTAGAAATGCATTGTCTTTTGAAGAGCACTGGCATTAGGTCTCATTGCTGTCTCTACTTTTCATTTTTGTCAGCCTGAGAACTGCAAGAATGACAGTAAAATAAAACAGAGGACCCATTTGTCATTGTCTCCACTCATAACAGCACATCCCAGCCACATTTGGGAAGCAGCAGGGGATGATATGGTGCAGGGAGCCATAGGGCTGGGAAAGTACACTTGTCAAGCTCGGCAAGTTGCATACAGGAGGTACATCTGCAGTGTCTCTGGTCTTGTGAAGAGTCTTGAGGCATTTAAACCCATTTTAAAATGTAATTTTGGTTTCTTGAAAAAAAACCAACGTAGCTTTCCTGGTCAAGCGAGGGTGTAATAAGTAATGAAAGAGTGGTATTTGACATTTTTTCCACTGAACTTTTCTATATGGGAGGAGTTTTTTTCCCCTCAAAAAATCCAATTTTCTTAAACCAAAACATTTTATCCAGCTTCAATCTGATGATGTGACTATCAGGCCTAATACTATAGGTGAGCCTAAAATACGACACATGTATCAAGATCATGGGAATTAACATTTGGGGTCAACTCTAAAGCTCCAGGTACTCCAGGACTTAATGACAGTGTTCCAATGGAGAAGGAACATGCTTGAACCCCAGATATGGTACACAGGTTATAACTGAAATGTAAAATTTAGACTCAGATTGCCCTGTGATTACTAATCAGCCATCCTCATCC
Organism: Emberiza elegans; assembly: GCA_024865655.1. Lineage (NCBI taxonomy): Eukaryota > Metazoa > Chordata > Aves > Passeriformes > Fringillidae > Emberiza > Emberiza elegans. The sequence continues at coordinate 15,556,469 of JALJVW010002597.1, read as the reverse complement.
AGATATCTGTTTCTGTACTCATCCCAAGTTCTGCTCCAGAAGATTTGACCATGGTATTTCTTTTAACCAAGGGCCCAACTCCCCAGTTTTTAAACTGGTGTGTAGCTTGGAATGGAGAAGATGGTGAGCTTTATTCTTTGCAAAGAATATATATAACTGCAGCCCATGCACTCTGTGATTTCCTTTCCATTTCCTTTGTGGTCAGGAAGAGATGAGGCCATGAAGCTGTGGAGCTGTTAATGTGCACAATCTCTGCATATCTCAGAAGCTTCACAGGGATTATACCCCTCATTTTATCTCCAGGCAATGCACCAGCCTTGCTATTGATTGTATCCAGAAAATACAACCCTAAGGTAGCAAAAGAAAAATGGAAAGACAGCCAGCAAAACAAACACTTTCCTGATACATTTTTTTCAAAGTTGAGACCACTTTCTATTCTGTTTCATCAGTAAAAATCTACTCCCCAGTGAATCCTTACCCCCCAAAAATGGAGCTGCTTTGTTTTATTCATGTGACTGAGAAAAGGAGCTGGACTTCTCTGACTGGAACATACTTTATATTTCAGTGGAGTTGTTGATTCCCATGGGGAGAGGGCAGTTGATTGTCTGAATTGAATTTACAGAGGCAAAAAGAATTTTAAAATTTATTATGACCTAGGCCTGTAATAGATTTTGATCTCTGTTGTTTCCTTGTCTATTTGCACATTTCTGAAATGATTAAAAGTGCTAAGATACAGTTCACAATATTTTCATTTTTCAAACCTGTAGTGAAATAAATCCATCTTGTTTTTCCTTTTGTGCATTTTGAAATGCATTTCTTTTTTACTAATTAGAATATATGGTTTACCTTTCTTGTCTGAATGATTTTCTGATTGTCCAGTTTTAACTAGATAATTAGAATTAAAATTAATGTTTTACAAGAGTTCTGCAACTTGGTTTCTCAAGGATCATACCTGGTAATTTTTTCTATGTGTGTGGACTTGAAATTGAGATGGAAAGGAAAAAAAAAATACAAAACCAAAACAAAACAAAAAAACCCCAAATTTTGAATCTTCTATGTTTGATATAGTAGCAAGATCCTGAAACTGCTCATGAGTTTATGGAAAGCTCTGTGTAAGGAAAGGCACAAAGTAGAAGCTACATCTCTGGGAAGTCTATTCTATTATCCTAAACATTTGTGCAGTCACAGTATTAACAACTACCAGGAAATCCCAATGGTCTCTGTAATTTTTTCTATTCATGGAGCTTTGAATTTCTCTCTTAGGTTTGCTTGCAGAATGTGTCTGCTTGTAGATCTTTCCAATATAAAACTCACACCCTAAAAAGTCAGATTGCCAGTTATCCTCACAGCTCAATGCTATCCATTTCTAAAATTACTGATGAGACTTTACAGCAGTACTGTGAGTAGGTTAAAACGAAGCTAGAAAGCCCTGCTCCACTGAACTCTATGGCAAAATTCCCTCTTGCATTAATCGTGCCATAATTTTGTCCCCTGAGAGTGAAGGGTAAGATTTCAGTGAACATTTGCAGAAGATTAGCCTGTAATCCCCTCTGAGGGAATGGAACTGATTGCTGTTACAGTGCATGTTTTTAAATTAAGCTACTTGTGCTGAAGAGAAGGTAAGGAATAGAACCATGCCAGTGTGCAGCAAAAAAGCCAGATTTTGTTCCTATTTTTAATAAGAAGTCAGGATGAATCTGGAGGAGCTGCTCTTCATTATAAATGGGACCAGCCACTGGATCACTCTGATCACTCTTACATTAATGTCACACTTAATGAGCAGGATGATTGTGCTGGGTTGTGCAACACAGAAAAACCTGCCAGCCTCTTTTGGGGGAGCAAAACAGAACATGTGAAAATGACAGAGTAATTAACAGCACTTTAATTACAAGTGTAGGATATTTTCAGCAGCTGACTACAAATCCTGTTGTAAGTTATGTGCAACAGCAACCATTTTTTGGGTAGCCTGGTTATGTGGAGAAGGAATGAAATGCATTAAGAATGTGATTAATTAATTGTCTTTGAATGGGATGGACTATTCATTTAAAATTAAATCCTCCTTTCAGGTAGAAGGGACAAATAGTCACTAGTGAGTTGCAATATACTCATCAGGTCATATGTAAACAACATTAGCAGAGTTCAAGAGAAAAAGCTGTGGATGGCTTCAGCCCCATTAGCCAGAGGATGGGTGGAGATAATTTAGACACAGAAAGAGAAATACACTGTTTTAATAATCCCCAGTAAAAGAGAACACATATGGCCATGAAGGAATATCATGAATAAATTAAGCTGCATGTCTCTTAAAATCCCTGATTTACATGTGTGTATAAAATATACAGATATATTGGGAATCTCATTAGAAGCTTGCAGCTTAAGGGATGCTCTACCATCCTGATCAACATCTTGCTGCTGCATGCAACTAAACTAAATAATTTCTTTCACAATCTGCTCAAGTGCTATCTTAAAATTGCAAAGCTACTCTCTTGTCCCCCATGTACACAGAAAAGCTACTTGAAGGCAGCTGGGTTCAGGCAGGACTCTTCCAAAATTTAGAAAGTTCCCAGATTCACTGTATTCATAGGTCTTTGGTGGCCATTTGTTGAACAGTATTTTTAAGCTTAAATTCTTCCTGTCCCCTTGATTTTTCCTACAATCTTCTCTCATCCTTAATTTTGGTAACAAAATAATCCAATTATCTCAACTTAGGCTTTATACATACCTTTATTCACTTCTCTCCTTATATCCTCTGCTGTTTTTCTGTTTCTTGTACTGCTCAGCTTTCTAAGGCTTTTATCTCTGTCAGTCCCATTGTGATTAGAGACAGGAAATTTTTCATATCTGAAGCTCTGGAGTTCCTGGGCTACTCAAAAAACACAGACTAAAACAAGCCTTGTAAACTATTGCCAAACCCCTCCTTCAAGCAACAAACTTCTAAGCTAGACAAGCTTCTGAGCAAAAGAAAACAAAACCATTAACTTTTCCCCAGATGTAAGGGCTGTTCCTTTCTAAGAATAATGCGCTCTGCATACTCTTCTGTTCAGTGCTTCCACGGATTCAGTGAGGTACAGTGTCTCTGAGCATTTGGAATGATTTACACCACAGATATAGTCTTTCAGAAATAGGAAAGTCTGCCTTGGTATACAGGCTTTACACTTTTGCAACATTTATTGATGGTTCTTTAAAGAATTATTGCTGTGATTTTGTGCTTTGATATTAATCAGGAGAGTTCACAGAACTGGTGCTACAAAGTAATTTAAAATAATCCATTTCTATATTTAGAAATAATCTGATCTTTGACTCTATTCAAAATCTACATTAAAAAAATTACAGATAAACAAAGAACACAAAGCCCAACCAAACCCAGAGAATCATTTGGACAATAGGTTCTGATATTAGGACTTGAAATTCAAATAGTTTGTCAGTTCTTTCTCTGCCAGAAAAGGCCTTTTATTTTTCAATTGGCTCTCTCACTGTTCATATTTTTTTTAAATGAAACTACTGTAGGAAAATATAGAAGAAAAAAATAAATAAAAATTTAAATTTAATTAAATTTAATTTCTCAAACACCCTAGTTTAGGTATGTTGTACCTTATGTGATATTTAATTACCTCCCTGATTGATTGTTAAAAGTGAAGTTATTAACTTTGAATATTAAACCTATTACAGCAGTATTCAAATTTGAGAAAGTTAAAAAGTCCAGGACATTATATACACCTATAATTTTTTTGTCTAACTATGTTCTTACATTGACAAGACTGTGTTTGCTTATTGTTTCAAGTTCTACTTACTTATAGTATTTAATTTGAAAAGTGAATTTTCTCACTAGTATTTGTTCAGAAAGATAGTGTCTCCCATGGTAGTGTAAAAATTAAATTCAGCCACTTTAAATCTGTAGGATAAATTCTGAAGAAATTAATCACAAACCTCAGGGGACTGACTATTACATTAGATACAAGAACCAGTTGAAAATGGTTGGTTTAGTTTAAAATGTGGTACTTAAAAATGTAAACTCCTCCTTCTATCTGTGCATTTCCACTCATACCAAGATACAGCTGATTTCACTTGAAGTGTTTTGAACCTCAAAGTACAAGACTGAGCCCTTAACACTGATTAGGGATCTTCTATTAGGCACCTTTTCTTGGGATTTTTCTAAAGGCAAAAGACAAAAGGACTACTTTAATGATAACTGTGGGCCTTAACTACCTTATAATTCTGTTGTAGCAATTTAATACTTATTGCTTCTATCTCCAGTTGGAAAATGTGCTGCCTGGGGCCCATGGTTCATCCTAAACAGTACCAGCCTAGCTTGCTGCCATTTCCCAACGTGCTCTGAATGAATTTCATTAGCTCTCAGAGCCCATCACCTTCCTTATTAGCTGAGCCAGCTGATGACTCTGTTGGCTGAACTCTTTTAACTCCATCTGGTAAAACAGAGTTGACAACTTCTTTTTGAGTCAGTTGCTATGTATATTGAGGACTTAATTCTGTTCTACTTGCCTTCACTGGATGAAGAGGTATACAGGAGGACAGAATCTGGCCTTGAAAAAAGTCCTTGGGGGGAAAAGCTGATGACTTGTTTAGCCTCATATGAGGGGGTGGCAAAGTGCTGCTACAAAATGCTTCTGCTCCTCTGACTCCTCAGCAGACCAGCTCATTTGCAACCAAGGAGAGTACAACCCCTGGCACTGCTGTGAGGTTGAGATTAAATATTGAGCAAACACAGTTTCAGGTTTCTGGCTTCAAGGCAGCTGCCGAGGTGTAAATGACAATAAGACTTGTTCTTCAAAACTCAGGAGGAGTCTCGTAAAGAGGTACTGTCAGAAAGATCTTGGCTCTAGTATTGGCAGAGTTGTCAAGATAATGTTCATCACCTGTTCTTTGCCTGTCATTGCTCAACTCCAGAGTTATTTCAAGTGCTTTGTTACCTCCACTGCTGCTCTTAGATCAGTATTTACATCTGAAGTAAACAGCACTTTGTAAGCCTCCACAGATTTCAACTGGGCATAACTAAGAGCCAAATATGGCCAAGCATGAAATGTCAGTATGAGCTCCTCAAGCCCACATGCTCCTATGCAAAATCTCTAACTCTGCTTCAAAGAGGGTGAGGCAGCTGGAAGAAGTGCGTGCAATCTTTTTTTCAAGAGACTCCTTTTTCCTTTGAATTTCCACATCAAATACTCTTGTGCCCATGGTGGACAAAGTAACATGCAGAAAGAAAATTCATGGTTATTGTTACAATTTTGATATAATGATAATTCTGCCCTCTTTGCTTATATTGTAAACCTAAACAAATTATTGCTTTATTCCCCTAAAAGTATTAAAAATTGGTATAAGATAACAATGCATTTGATATGGATAAGAAACAAGAATTCATACCAATTAATCTGGATTTTTTACTTTCACTCCCCAGAGAGATTTGGGAAGAAAGCAGAAGTTTTTATGAGTTCCTGAAATGGAAATTTTCACAACACAGAAATATTTCCAGAAAACATGCCACCTGAAAGCACTGAACTTATTCATATGTCTTCCTCATTATTACCTAGATTCTGAAGGATATAGGATATACTGCATAAAGGCAGGGGAAAACATGTGATGAAGATTAAAACGATGTAGTTTGGCAAATGAACCAGGGGTTATGTCTTAAGCTACTCATATACTGTGCCCTGTTTCAGATTGTCTTCTTCTATATACACTGTATTGCTCCAAGTTTTGTCAGTTGGCAATTTATACTGAATATGAAATTGTTTCAGGGCTCTTGTATAGGCTGAATCAAAGCTATATGTTTAAACGAACTAGTGGATGACTGAATTTTGTGATCGGCTGCATCTAGCCAGTGTCATAATAAACATCATTAAAGTCATATTATTGTTCTTTCCTTGAAATAAAAAAAAAAAATCTGGAATTTATTTAATGAGATTTTTATCAGCCAGTATAAGTTCTTGTCCTGGGCTAGCTGCTCAAACCTTTGGGAAAAGCACAGGTTCTTGAGCATTTGCCTGAAACCCAAATAAAAGTTTGAAACAGTAACCATAGCCAAAGGAACTGAATAGCCAAAGTGAATTATTTAGTTTGACCTTTTTTCTTTTTATCATGAGTTTCATATTTTGAGCTGTTTAGTGCATTCTGGTTTTAGGGAACAGTGCTATGTTTTGTGCAGAGTGCAGGAGATACTGATTTAAATAAGTGACACATCCAGTATAATATATTGAACTGGAATTTTCCCCCTTCATACAAGTGCCCCAAAAGCACTGAGAAATGGGCTCTCAGTAAGGTCTGACTCTTCCTAATGCATATAAAAATGTGAGGGAAACAGTGAAAATATGTTGCACTAAAAATCTACCTCTACAGTTTCTTTCCTGAGCTGCAATGGCAAGTAAGACATCTTTACTTTTTCCATCTAAAAAACGAAATACAGACTGGATAAAAAAAAAATGAAGGTTTTTAGATCTGTAAATTAACATCGGTTTAAATAGATGAATTCATTCTAACTTTTCATCCAATTTTTTAGCGTCAACCAATATTTCAGATGTGGCTCTCTAGATGTACCAAAAATACAGACACCTGGTCTCAGTGGGCTAGTCTGCACTGCCAGAGCTGATCAGTTCAGCTCCCAATGAATTTAGCAAATAGAGCAGGGCTGTGCTGAAAGGTAATCCAAAATTTTGCACTGAGCAGACTGCCATGTTGTATCAGTCTTTTGCTTGCAAGCACATGAGAGACTATAAAATCACCACTGTGTCAGTTTGTGCATAAACAAACAAATCATTGGACCCAGCATGAGCACCTCTCCTATGGAGACAGGCTGAGAGAATTGGGGTTGTTCAGCCTGGAGAAGAGGAGGCTCCAAGGAGACCCTGCTTCTGCCTTCCAATACCTAAAGGGAGCCTACAAGAGAGCTGGAAGGAGACTTTGGGCAAGGACATGTGGTGACAGGACAAGGGGAAATGGGTTAAAGTTGAAGAAGGGTAAATTTAGGTTAGATATTAGGAAGAAATTCTTATGAGGGTGATGAGATTCCGGAACAGGTTGTCTAAATAAATTGTAGATGCCCCATCCCTGAAAGTATCCAAGACAAGGCTGGATGGGGTTCAGGGCAGCCTGGTCTACTGCAAGGTGTCCCTGTCCATGGAAAGACGGTTAGAGCTAGATGCTCTTTAAAGTTCCTTCCAACCCAAATCACTCAATGATGACTCTGGGATTTAGACAGAAGGTTACCTGACCTCCAGAACACACCAAATCTTGGCTTGAATTTAGGGCCTGTGTGTCATGGGCAGAGTACAATTGACTCTACATGAATAGCCACGTGTGGGTTTCTAGAAAAGTCTCATGCCATATTTCAGGCATTAAGATTTATGCAACATCAGCAGGTGAGCTTCCTGCACTAATCTCTTGGACAAAACAAAATGCATCACTTTTTAATTTTTTCAGCCACTTTTTCTAAAAGTTTTGCTTCCAATGCATTTGAAACAAATAAATAATCAGACCTCTTGACTCTTTCTTGAGCTTTTCTATTCCAGTGAAAAAAATTTTGATTAAATAAAACCAACTTAATAAGATTTTGATAAAAGTATCTCCACAACTCCATGTGAGCACTTTAATGATGGTATATAAGTCTCCTCATGTAATATTTATGTTTGCAACATTTTCAAAAGTACTGGCAAGACCACTTATAGTACTTTTATGTTTGTATCACTGACAGGACATGAGTGCCCTGATGTGATTTGAGATATGATTTGTGCCAGATGTGATTTCATATGAAGTGTTTGTACAGAATCACATCTGTCAGTATATTCTACAGCTACACAATTTCCAACTATCTATGTCAACAAAACCCACTTCATAATATAACTTTCAGGCATTTTTCAAGCTTAAGAAGAATTATCTTCTAGCATAAGCACTTAAGTGAATAATTTGTATGCAGTTAAAAACAGATTCTCTGGAGGCAAAAGTGATTTACTCCTAAAGTAGAAGTTTAGAAACATTAGTGAGGAAAGAGAGTGTTTTTCATAACTGCAATCCCACTATGATACAAAAGTACTCTTCTGGGACAGCTTACTATTTAAATCCACATATTTCTTGGCTTTTATCTTCATAAATTTCCTCTTTCTTTTTAATATCCTTGGAAGACTAAATGATAAAAGAAAAAAAGGGAGATGCTAGATTGACATGATGATCCCTGCTAATTTAAATGTGACATTTTGGCTTCTGCTGGGTTAGTGTAAAACCCATCCTGGCATCATTAAGACCAAAACTGAATTTTTTAAAGTGGGAAAATATATTCTTTATAAAACTTAACTTGCCAGTTATACTCTAAATATTTGGGTTAGTTTGAAGCTTACACTAGTGTTAAAGATACACAAGAAAGACTTTGACCTGTTGGAACAAGTCCAGAGAAGAACCACTAAGCTGATCAGAGGACTGGAGCACCTCTTGTATGAGGCAGACTGGGAAAGCAGGGGTTGTTCAACCTCCAGGGAGGTCTTGTTGCAGCCTCCTGTACCTAAAGGGGCCCTACATGAGAGCTGGAAAGGGCCTTTGTAGAACATCATGTAGTGGTAGGAGAAGGGGCAATGGCCTTAAGCTGAAAGAAGGTAGATTTAGATTAGGTATTAGGAAGAAATTCTTTACTGTGAAATTCTTTACTTGCTTCAGGCAAGGCACTGGAACAGGTTGCCCAGGCAGGCTGTGAACTCATTGCCCCTGAAAGTGCTCAAGAGCAGGCTGGAAGGGGGTCTGAATAACATAATCTAGTAAAAGATGTTCATGTCCATGGCAGGGGAGTTGGAACTAAATAATCTTTAAGGATCCTTCCAACTCCAAATATTCTATCACTCTGTGATTCCATTCTATGTTATTCCATGTTCTTACACTGGATAATTTAATGAAAGACAATAAAATACTTCAAACCAGTGGGAGAACAAATGGTTAAGAGCTGTAAAGATGGCCATGCTCTTGACTGACATGAATCAGAGTGCAAACAATGACACCAGTGTAGCTTGGGTTATTTTTTTTTGCAGTTAGATGTCCCAGAGAATAAGAATGGGGAGTAGCTTGTGGCAATTTCCTGCATATGGTGTACATAAAGAAGCACATGATTGTGCATGTCTGTTTAAACCAATTTACCTTAATATTCTCTTAGTTTCTTCCAGCTTTGGTATGTTTCCAGTTTGTGGAGGGTTTTAATTTAGTTTTTTGAGGATTTTTTGAGGGCAGGGTGGCTTTTTCATGTTCCCCTCTAATCCCCAGCATAGACATTTGCAAAAGTGCATATTTTTCTGGTTTTATATCTTCTTAAAACATGATAAGAAAATACTTGGTCTCTCCTCCACTGAAGTGACAGAGTACCAGCAAAACCACTTTTGCTATTAATTTTCCAGGAGTTGATGTGTGCTAAGATACAGTTATTATCCAACTGTTCCCTTGCAGCAATAGGGTGGACCAAAAACTGCATTTCATAAAATAAGAGGCCTCAGTTTACAGTTTACGATGGGCATGATGATGTTAGCTAAACACAGAAATAAAGTTAAAAAATGTAATGGGCTTTCACAAAACCCTGCAGGATTAGATTTTCAGCTGAGACTTCAGGGAAACATATTTGAAGTCTAATTGCCTGAGTTTCTAGGTTGATGTAGGTGACGCCAAAATAATAGCGCAATTCTCTCTGACAAAAATATCACAAAATAGTGATAGCTGAGGCTGCTGAGTTTACATTTGCCCCTTTAGTATCAACAAAGCATGAAAGCTGTTGTGTCAATAATGTTAGATGATTACTTTATCTGCTTCTGAAGTTATTAATCTTTGTTGCAGTGTGCATAGTTAAGTCAGTCAACACAATCTTTTCACTGAAAGAATTTTTGTTGCCAAATAAAATCTGGTAATGCACATTGACAAATCATTTTTCCATTTAAGATAATGCAATTAAAGTTGATTTCTCAGTAAATTATTCTTCCTTTCAAAAATCAGAAAGAAAAGCCCTGCAGGTTCAAACTTTAATTATTTAAATGCTTATAAACTGTACAGCTTGTGAGGTCTGGATGAGCAAATAAATTGAGAAAATGCTGAGCCCAGGCATTTCAAAACTCTTAAGCATTTAGAATAATTACTAGTTAAACCTGAAAAACACTTATAAAAAGGTAAGAAATGCCAGAGGGAGGTGTCAGAAACAAGGAATCATCACCTAATCTTATAACTTATATATTTCCTTAGTTAAAAACATGGGGAAAAGGTAATTAAAGTCACATTTGAGATTGTTGATTCTGTAAGGTAATAAGAAATTCTGTAAGATAATTGTGAACAAGTTTATGCTGATGTAAAAACACAGACAAGTGTCATAATGGCTATGAGGTTTTTAGACAGCTTTAGTGTATCAACACTGGCTTCATCAGTGGTACACAACTCATGTGCAAATCATTGCCTGAAAGCACAAATTCTTAGATGCAGCTGGCAAAAGTAACTCCTCTGAAGAACAGAGACCTCAATCTGAAATTTGTCCTCAATGATAAAGCTATTCCTAGATCTGGATCCAAGTATGGTTTTGTGTATTCCTTGCCTCCTTCCTACCTGCTGTTACATTTTGTTGTTTTTCTGTCCATATTTTTTGCTCTCCACAACAGACATTCTTAAGCCTACCTTAGGGCTGCTTGAGTTTGAAACAGATGACTTAGATCTTCAACAAGTCTCCACAAATCTCTCAAACTGATTCTTGAGTAGATAGTCTCACAAGTTAAAAAGGCTTCTGGCATTGCCAGCAGTCCTTCATATTTTCCCTTTGATAGGACTTATTACTGCCATGGAAAGTGCTAAATAAGGAATTTAAACCTTACTTTCACAGGCACAATAGGTGGAAAAATGTGATAGTGACATATATGCAGGAGAATTCAGATAATTTGTTAAGAGGTTAATTCCCTGAATTTTATTCTTATCACCTAGGAATCACTTGGGTCTAAAACATAGCTATAGAAAACATACATTTTGTCTTGGTGCTTTACCATGAGCATGACATGGGGCTTGGTGTCAGAAAAGGGATCCCAGGTCCAGAGAAGCAACTTGGCCAAATAAAGCCAGCTACAGGCTGACACCCAAGATCTGAGGACAGAGGCAGGCTGGACTTCAGAACGCCTCTGTGGAGACAGTTTTGGATCCAATGGAGGATTCCCAGCCCCTGATCAGGGGAATGTCTATCACTCCACATCTTGACACATTCCTCAGATTTGTGTGCACCTGGCATGTAGGTGTTGGTTTTGGTCCATGCCCTGGGTTTTAACCCAGGATTAAAAGAGACAATTGGATAATGAAAATAACAAAGATGTGGAAAAAACCCAAATGAAATAAAGTCAGGGCTGGCTGATCAAGCTGTTGTCTGAAACTACAAAGCTGTGTGCAGATAAATTTCACAGCCTGGGACAGGAGTGGGTTCAAACCAGCACAGCATGTGGGCCCCCCACATTTCCCCTGCTGTGCTGAGGCAGCATCAGTACCTGCAGGGTTTGTTAAGGCTTTCTGTGGCAGTGCTGGGCTCCTGCTGGGATTGTACCATGCCACAGACCATGAAGCAGCATTATAAATAATACATCATAATTAAGTCACATGAAGGAAGGTATATAATCAGTATCCTTGAATGTAATCTAATGAGTAAATTAATGGGGATTGTGTAGGAAATGATGAAAACCAAATTTTAGCAGTGCAGGTAGACTGAATAAATTGCCCAAGAGATTATCCTAGCTCTATTCTCTTACATCCATGAATATTAATTGTCAGCAGAAAGAAAAAAACTCTGATCCAAAGCATGAAAACACAGTTCATTATGCTTTATGTTCAAAAAGCAGTTAACTGAATTCTTCTATCAGTTGCAATGGCAGGGTGTGTAGGGGAGAGGGTGGGAAGTGCTGACCATCCATGACTTTTTTCACATGGAAAAGAACAAAGAACCCCTCTGCAAGAAGTTTACAGGGGTTTATTTCCCAAAATTGTTCTAGTCTTTCCCAATTTCGTCCTTGCAGTCATATCCAGTATATGTACCAAAACAGTCATGTTTTGATATGTATCTTGTGTGGCTATTGCATGCAAACACACTAAGTACACATGGAGTTTTAATGAGGTTGTGTTCAGGATCTTCATCTAGGTGGAAGTGATCCCAAGGGTTAATCTGGCATTACTCTTTCAGGAATTTTTAATGATGTTTCTACTTCCTAAGACAGGAATAACAGCTGTGAAAGCATATTACTGTGTTTGGAAATGAAAACCTTAAAAATAAAGAAAACATACATGATATTCTCAAAATCTTCTTCTCATGATTTTTAGAATCAAAATCATGTGTTGAAAGTTGTATTTATCGCTAAGAAATATCTTGTATTGCCCCTGTAATGGACTCTGTTTAAGACACTAGACTCCACTCCTGAAAATTTGTATCTACTGTTTGGAGTGCCCTACCTCTTAGCCTGAGTGCACCAAGGTAAATGAAGAGATATTTTTGCCTAGCCTCCAGTGAAATTACATATTAATTTAAAACATGTAACCAAGGAAAAATAGTGTTCAATTACCATTAAAATTTAATGTACTTGCATAAGCATTTTCTAGCAGTGTCAGGCTGAGGATACAGAAGCACAGTGCAAAATATTCAAATATGAAAGCTCATTATTGTTTTTTTCTCTCTTGAACAAAAATGAATAATTAGCCTCTAGGCTGGAGGCTTGCTATTAATTTATATTCCTTTTTTCATTGCTCTACATTAAAATATATATAAGGACACACATCTATATGTATATAATGCATTGTGTTAATGTATTTAAAGAGCATCAGGTACAGAGCTGGGGTTTATAAGACTCAAGTAACTCAAAAGTCTCCCTGCCATTGCTTTTTAAAAGCACTTTGAGATTTCAGTAATCTAGGCCCTCTGAAAAATTTGCCCTTCAGTCCCTTGTTGGCGTCTGTGGGAACCCAGGACATCCCTCTGGCTGTCCAGAATGGCCCAGACTCCCTGCCAGGGGGCTCAGAAGCCCTGGCACGGAGCCCAAAACACCTGTGGTTTTGATTATAACCCGTGGAGCAAGTTACCAACCTTATATGAAGATCAGCAAGCCACAACAGTTTAGGTAGAATAATACTGGAGTTATCACAAGGTGAAAAAGTAGATTTTGAGGTTACTAGAATGGGGGTTCAGGGGGCAAGATGGAGGGATCTGGGTGTGTCCTGCCTTTCTCCTTCTTCTTCTTGGGCTCCATCTTCTGCTGTGATGCTGGCACTTATAGATTGGTTTAGAGTAGAAGCTCACTGTCTAACATAGGTGATAGGTATTGGGAAGTAATTGTAAACATTGTATATGTAGTTTTTAGTATAAAGACATAACACTGCCCTGGGGGCAGGCTGAGTGCCTGGAACTGTCCTGCTGGATGGACCTCAGTAGGGCAGGAGAAAATTTTTTATAGATAAGACACAATAAACAACCTTGAGACCGAGAAATGAAGAGCTCTGACTCCTTCTTCAAGCACCGGGCTGGGAAAAGAGACACTTGAATTTTTCCCGGGGTCACTCTGTTAAGCTAGAGATCTTGACAAGAGTCCAGCAGTACGAAGTGTAGGGTGGTGGTTGGTGTTATAAGCTCACCCCAGAGCTGTGCTTTGACAAGCTGCTGCCCGAAGTGAAAACAGAATTGCTTTGACTTCTTTTTAGAGTCACTCCATGTCCTTGGTGTTGGATCCCTTCCTATTTGTTAGGGTCCAGAAACTGGATTTGTGTACTTACAACTGTACCATATTTTGTGTTCTCTGATGAATATGAAAAGATGTGGTTGAGAACTCAGAAACCTAAACAACTACTCTAGAAATAGTATCACCTTACTATGAGCCTGCATCAAACACAGTCTTTCCAAGCAATTTCCTACTATTACCTGTGTTCTTAAGTTATGTGGTTTCTTGTAGTTTAGTTGTTTTTTGGGGTTTTGTTTTGTTTTGCTTTTTTAACATGCTGAGGGTATCTTGAGACTAATTTGAAACAAATCAGCTTTTATTTTTCCCTTCAATTAAATATTTTTATGTGACACTGAAACTAATTTTTTTTCAATAGAAGTTTCCTTGAGTTCCTGAGATCCCAGCAGATTTTCTAGAGTGAGGGGAGACAGGAAGTGAATTCTTACCTATAACTTGGAAATAACAAAATATAGGAGACCCATATTCATATTCTCTGTCTTAGAAGTCATTGACTATTCTCCAGCTGTAATATCTTGGTCTTGGAGTTAGTTTGGTGTTGGTTCCATGATTTTTAAGGACTCCATTTTAGTTTGAATGGGAAAGAAAGCAAAGCTTGTGAAACATGAAACCAGCCCCTTCCTACTTCCCTGCCTCTATTAAAAAGTTTCTTGCAGTAAGACGAAGAAGATCCAATCTCCCTGACATTCAGCAGAGGGTATGTCAGCTAGGAGCTGGGCTCTAGAAACCCCTCATGTTCCTCACTGCTTTGTCAAAACTGGGATTTTTAATCAGAATTCTGCCCAAAAAAGGAGCACTGGGTATGGCTCTCTTAGGTGTAGTTGCACCAATGATAGGAGGGACTTTTCCCTGAAGATCTGATTGCTTTAAATATCAACAGGCGCTGTGTACATAGAATTAATGAATAAATGTTATATAATCAGATTTTTCTTCAGTAAAAAAGAAGTGTGACTTCTCTTTCAATAGGAAAACAAGCTTATGTGTAGAATGTATAAAGTGTTGTTACTGAAAAATACACTGGAACTTTAACTTGTTGTGATAAATATTCAGGACCACAGGGTTGAAAGACAGTTCCATTTTGCTCTATCACAGGAATCTCCAGGGGCACAAATACCAGAAGGGATCCAAGACAGATAAAATTAGAAATACAGATACAGAATTCTAGATTTCCTCTGTGAGTTCACCTACTTATGTATGCTTCAATTTAGAAAATATTTTCATTTATGTAGCCTTGATTCCTGTTCCTTCTTAAGAAACAGAACTCATGGCCAAAAGAAACTGAAGAAACCCAAAAAACAAACAAAAAACCCAAAAAATCCCCACAAAAAGCCCCCTCCCCCCAAAAAAAAACCAACCAAACAAACCAGGAAACAAAAAACCAACAAAAAAATAACAAAAAAAACCCCCAACAAACCAACAAACACCAAAAACCTCTCAAATCACTTTTTGGCAATTTTTACTCCTTATTCAGAGAATTCAGCCAAAGATTATCTTCACCTACCTTATAAATTGTTCAGGAAAAAACAAAATAACCCCACAAAATCCTACAACACTGACTACTCCCTTGTGATTTGCCTTGACTTTCGTCTTCTCTGAAAGAATACACATTTCTATATCTTCTTGTTGAAGGCCCAAGGAACTCTTCACCAGCACTCTTCCCTATGAAATGCTGTGTTCAGGGTGCAGAACCTGAGATGTGTGGTATTGTGATACAAATGAAATGGAGAAATTTACTCAGCTTCTTCTCAAGGTAATGCTGCAGTCCTAAGCCTCCATATGACCATAGTTTTGACTCAAAAAAAAAAAAAATATCACTGAGCCAGTGGCTTTTAATCCTTGGTTTGCATCCAAAAAAGAAAAACAAAAGTTCCAGTAAAACTGTAGGCTCCTCAACAGTAAATTTAAGCTCACTGACTTGGGCTTCTTTTTCTAATTTTTTCTTAAAAATAGCTCACGAACTTCCTGGGGCCAAAGAAAATGGTTTATAAATGAAAAGCATGATTGAAACCAAACATTGGACTACAACTCTTTAAGGTTGCATGAAAAGTGCTTTCTATCTTACTTTCTGACTGAGATGGTATTTTCACATCAGTTTTAGTTTCCATTTATGTCCCTCTAAACTGAAATCATGAAGAGTCTCTATTTCCTCTACCCCTTTCTTTCATTGCTTCTAACTGTTTGCCTGGAATGGCCTATACATCCCAAATATTTTCTGCACCCCTCTTCAAACCGAATGCATGTAAAGGAAAAAAAAGTTAATCCTCAGGTGTCACTCCTCTGCTGTCTTCTCTGATAGTGTGCAGTGAGACTCTGATACCTTCTGAAAAGTCAGACATTTTCCAACTGAGCCCAGTCACAGTGACTCCAGTGACTGCATCAGAGAAATGCAAGCTGTGAAATTTCTCCCTCAGCCCTGGAGGAGAGGAGCCCTTTCACATGCCTCAGGAGAATCTGAGAGCTTACTAGGTTCTCCCAGAACACATGCAATTCTCAAGACAGGGTGTGGAAATATGGTGAAATGTAAAGAACAGTGGGAAAGAGTGGCTATGCTTGAGACACTGGCATGAAAAGTGGGATAGCAGAGAAATTCTTATTCCTAGTGTTAAAAAAACTTGAAAAAGCATAATACTGTAAGTGTAGCAATCACAGTGTTGCTGTATCCAAGAAACTAAAATAAATTGTTCAGATGAAATATATAGCTATAAAGTCAAGGCATGGTGTGAAAAGGTCATGGCTCTTGTTTGAAGGGGATACTCAGTAGAAAGAATGTTATGCAGGCTGGAATCATAAGGAAATTTCTTTAGGTTGAGATTCATAAGGGTGGCACAAATGCTTCCCCTCCTTAACTGAAGGATTTCTACAAGGGCACAGGATCTTCAGGGGACATAGGGTTCAATTTCCTCACTGGACTGGTGATGCACGGACTTCAGAAATTTTGTGTCAGTCTAGCATCTCATCAAAACAGCAAAAAACACTGATAATTTTTCTTCTGTTTATGATCATGTATAGTATATTAAATTTTCTTTAGGGAGATGCCATTTTTTCATTTTAGGGCATCTCATATTTTTCCAATGAATAACAAAATTATATGTGTAAATGCTGGAACAGTGGAGCCTTGACAGAAAGTTCAATGAGTTTATCTATTTTCGTCTCAGAAAATTGCTGTCAGTTCCTATTGCAGCTCCCCAGGCTGAAAATATATCTTTCTTCATGGGTGAGAACCTCATTTTGCTTTTCTTGTATGTCAGTTCAGAGCTGTTCCTTTGACTGAGGTGAAACAACTGTGACATTCCTGTACTGGAAGAAAATGCAGATTCTATCTCCAGCAATTTGCACAAATTTTTATTTGTCCCTCTGTGCATGAACAAGAGCCTTATATTTGGTTAGTTGGGTTTTTTTTTCCAGTGGATTAAAGGACTGAAAAACCTTATTCTCACAAGAGTGAATGCACTTTAGTATTGACAATTCAAAAAAGCCCTAACCAGTTTCCCTTTCATTCACTGTGTGTTTGGTAAGTTTAATGCACTCCTTTTAGCAGCGAATTCCTCTTTACCTGTCTCATCTGACATCCAGCCACCAGAGAAGAGATTTTAGATGGCAATCTTGAGACTGAAGATCTAAATTTTTTAGATGTTAGTCACTTAAAGGTAGGAGATAATTCTAAACTTCCTCCTTTCCTAAGCTGCAAACTGAGGTAATTAGTGGATTTTTTAATTGTTCCACAGCTTTTTGGAGAAGAATCAATTCCTGTCTGACAAAATAAATTATTTTATTAAAAAAAAAAATAGAAGAGGTTTGTGCCACTTTAAAATCCAGAGTAAATAAAAAAGGTTCAAGATCTTTTGGAAAAATTCTGGGCAAAATCAAAGGAATATGTCTGATATCAAAGACTGAAGTTAAAAACCTTTATCTAATGTTCAGTCACCATGGCTTACTGAATAAATTAAACAGTTGAAAGTTAGTCTGGTGTAGGCTAAGGCTGGTTTTCATTATGCTTGAAATGTGCAAACAGAGCTTCGAACAACAGCACCATGAAGGCATGAAAACTGGTGTAGTGTGCTTCACAGGGATTTCTTTAAGGAATTTATTTTCCTGTTTTACAGCCAATTTTTTTTTATTAGTCAGTGATTTAAACCTAGCTCTCTGTGTCAGAGGTCAAACTTGCACTGATTTCAGACCTTTCATATTCATGCCTCAATAAAAGTTATTTGCTGCAGATAAGCATCCAAACATTTGAATACTTCTTTGCATCAAAACTTAACTCTAGACCTTTTGAACTTCACTCAGTACTACTACAAATCTAATCCATTCATGAATATTCATCCAAGGTAACAGTAATTGTGATGCTATTGTGTCACTTCTACATAATTGAAGGCTCTTCAGAAACACCTGTGAAACCTGTCTGACTTTTAAACTAAGCATAGCTATATTTCTTTATGTTTATGTTTTATTATATCACAAATACCACCCTGGGAACATGGTCAAACAGATGATTTTGAGAGTTGCCCTCTAAAGAAATGAGGAAAACATAAAAGCATCCTGCAGGGAAAAGTAAATTAGAAGGATTGGTTTCATTAGAAGGCACATAAGCTTTTGTGATCCATCTGTTGGCAGTAGCTCTCCTTACTAAACAGACCTGGATAGTAAAGAAAGAATGAAAAAACCTGCAAATTTAAAAAAAACTCTGGGAGTTAAAAGTTAGGCAGAAATCGCTGTTCCAAGCTCTTAGAATTGTCCCAGTGAGAGTGAAAATAGGCTCTGTCCTGTGTGGAACAGGTGGCATTTCTCAAGCTACAGATGTCCTGAAATCAGAGACAAAAATCTGAAGACAGATCACAGAAGGGCATGAGACATATTAATGCAGACCTACTCCGTCTTCATGGCTCAACACTGCCAGGGGTTCTTTTTCCACACCTGGGACAAAGTCCTTCAGGAGGAATCTGTACTGATAATTACTCTGACAAAGGGGCTCAGACAGGTTCCTGCTCTTCTCTGACTCGTGAATGAGCCTTTTGGTGAAATGGTGCTTTTAGTGAAGCTTATCCTGTCTTTTCCTGCAGCTGGCTGCTCTCAAAGGTAGCAACTCTAATTCCCCATTGGGTGGGCCAGTGGCTGGCTTTAGGCTGGGCTTCTTCCCTCTCAGAACTATTGCATCCAGCTCTCCCTTAGAAGAAAATGATGCCTTGGCTCACTTTTTCCTGTTTTTGGAACACTTTTTCCTTTCTGGATGCTACAAGCTCCCTTCTGATGACCAACAGCATTACTATTTCTATAGACCTGAAGTTGGTGTGCAAAATCTCCATCCCCATTACCAGCCAAGTCTTTTCTCATGGTTTTAAGCCATCATGGAAGCTGCATCCAATTGTCTGGTTAGCTACAGCTATAGCAGATAATGAGGCCATCTAGCAATTTTTCCAAATTGCTATCCTGTGGGACTTTTTTTCTTGGCTTCACTCTTTGTTAGCCTTATTTTCTCTGTCTGTAAACCACAAACCTGAAATTTAATGAATTTGTATGATATTGTGTACAGAAATCTTTCAGAGAACTGCACCAATTAAAGGAAAGAGAGGTACATTCTTCAGGACTAGAGTGAAATATTTAGATGCACAGAAAATTCCCATCCAGGGATGGTAAAGTTTTTGGCTGGAACACATGAAAATCTGCTTGTTCCTTCTATTTACCACATATGAAAAGGTGCTTTGGAAAACTGTTTAGAAGGAATGATGATTAGAGTGATACCAATTGTAATGTTGGAGAAATATTTGAATAACAGAGGTTCAACAACATCATCTGAATACAGAAGACTTATCTAAAAGTCATTTCAGGTGATTTTTCCCTGGGTGTGGGGTAGAAGTAGATGGAAAAAAAACCAGAAATGTTCTGAAAGTACTGAAAGTGATCAGAAAAGTATTATTAGTCTGGTATTTCTGCTTGCTCTGCAGGGGTCCAGATACCAGGTTTACTTTGATGTTTTAGAACTTAATTAAGCTTAACAAAATTAATCTTGAAACCCTGTGAAAACACTTTCCTTCAGCATCCTTATTTTAGGCTCAGTATAGAGTCTTATAAGATAGAGTTTTCAAAGTCTCCAAGACAGAGCCAGAAAATTAGCTTTAAAGAGGGTAAAGCCTGCAGTCCTTCTATCCTCAGTCATTTGTGGTTAGCCTGACCTCATGTCCCTATCTGAAACATCTCCCAGCCACAAATGTCAGCACAGGCAGGGACCACAGAGATGCCCTGGCTGCAAAGAAATCCAGTCTGCCACAGCTCTGTATGGAGGAAGGGGAAGGAGCCTTTCTTCAGCTTTGCAGTATACACACCCATATTCTGGCCCCAGACTGTGTTTAATCTACTAGTTCTTCTTGTACAGAACAAACAGTTCACTGGGGACTCTTCTCAACCAAAACCTGAAAAACCCAGGCAGGACTTTTTGCCAGGCTAAAGGAATATATAAAATATAAAAATATATAAAATAGCCATTCCTAAATTCCTGATTAGAAACACCAGGATAATGCTCTCTATCCTTCCCTTGCAATCTTGTCTAAAATGGACATCATTAAGGTAACTTTATTAATATTTCACACTTCAGTAATATTTCAGGCAATGTCACATGAGAAAAAAGCAAAAATGCACTTCTGAGCTACTTTAGTGACATCTCTCTAACATGCTTGACATGCAAAACACAGATTCATCTTTTAGAAGATGAGATAACTGGATTCTTTTTCCCCTTTGATGTCTGACATCTTCTTGCTCCCTTTTTAGGTCCTAGATGCATAATGTATAGCTTCTTTATTTAGTTCAGTGGTAAATTCTGAATTGCTTCCTAGTCTTCCATCAAACATGAGTCATGGGCCAAGTTTTCCTTAGATAACCTGCAGAGATTGAAGTATATAGTCCAGTGTGAACCCAGTGAGGAATATTTCTGTTCAGTTCAATAAAGCCTTTATAGATTTTTTATTTTCTTTTTTTTTTCCTTATTCCCCTCCACAAACCTCTAAAATTCAAAGAAAACTAGTGTATTTCTGACAAGGCCCTGTCAAACCTTTCAGTCTTGTGTAGCTTTTTCCAACATATTCAGAAGAAGGAAATTCTTCCAAAGAACAAGTAGTGTTTTGATTTGTAGTATGTGTAATATTAAGACCATTATGGTATTATTTCAGCAGTCATATTCATAACAGGACTCTATATATAAAAGCATTTTTCCTTGTCTATTTTAATTCTCTTTGAAACAGCAAACAGATGTTAAAACAAATAGAGAACATTTGTTTCATTTGTTATTTAACCTTTCAAATGGAGTAACTGAATAGACTGACTATTTAATTAAACATTGGTATAAACTATTAAAACATTGCCTATTTAATGCTGCACAATACAGAAATGGCAAATAAACATTGTTTTTACATACATGTCCATACATGTCCATACATTCTTGCAATGTAATCTGGTAGATTTCTGGCAGCTACAGCTCATGATAATGCAGCAGTACACCACAGATTTAGTTCAGTGGCATGCCTTTCTAAGATTTTGTCCCTTTCCAGTGTAGAATGAATTTTTTTTTTATTCAGTTTACATCATGAAAACTGGCTAAGCAGACTTGATTGTTTGGCCAATCATTTAATTTTCTGCAATTCTTCTCTTCTATTACACCTGATTGAATCAATTTTGACATCCCTGACTACTTTCTAAATACTGTGTAGCTGAATGTTGGCTTCATTCTTCTCTGCTCCTTGAAAGTACAGAAACAGAGCAGATTGGGCTTTTTATAAGAGGATCCTGACAATTATGGTTTTTTGTTTGTTACTAAATACATCCAGGTAAAATCTCTCCAATTTCAAGGTATTTTCTTCGAGTAAGATTATTTCTATCCATACCAATGTTACCTCCGCACACATACAGCTAGTCTAAACAGGAATGTTTGCTTTGGAACATTACATTTTCCAGGTCAGTATGGATTAGCTGGGCATTATGCAGAGATAAACATATTTCTTTTGCATTTGTGCTGTGGGCTGAAGCAAAGGCTGCACATCTCAGATTCCTAAGAGATAAAACATTTACAATTAAACCTAAAGTGAGTAGACCTATCTCTTGCAAAATAGATCATCTGCATCACAGTCTAAAGCCAGCACTTTAGATAGACCAGTGTTGGAAATTATGTATAAGCTGACATAGTCTATTCTAATCAAATAAAGTCATAGGTCATAGCTTCCTCCAGCAAAAAAAAACAGCTTTTCCAAAAAAATGGAATTTTTGTGTTGAAAAACCCCTAAATTTCATTGTCCTTCTGTAATCTACTGTATCTGTGCTAGTGCTTCATATAAATGAAAAGAAAGGCATAAAACTATGTTGGGGCATATGTAAGTCAGCATAGACAGGCAACCTCTTCACAGAGAGTGAATTTATTGCCATTATTGTGCTAACCATGGGATCCCCAAAGATGCACCATGGAAGACTTGAAAATGCAGCCACAAAAAACTCAATTCCTGCTAGAGGATCACCAGCCTGCTGACCATATGTGTTTATCAAGGGTTATTCCCAGCTACAAGGTCACTTCAGCATATTTATGATCCTACTTGCAAGTCTTCAACTTTTAACCCGTCCCTCTCTGCAGGGTAATAACATAAGAAACTCATTCATAAAAAGCAAGTGCAGTCATTCTCCAGTTGATTAAAAATAATTAAATCCTGCTTGGTTTAGAAAACTTTGATCTGGTTAGAAACTTCTGAAGTATCAGTTCTATCTCAAAGTCCTACTAGAAATGCAAGTTTTCCAGTGTTTTAATTTGACCAAATGCACCGTACTATTTCCTTCTCTGAACATCAAGTTTTCAAGCTGTATTCATTCTACTTGCTTTGGATATCACCACTAGATTTCCTTTGAAGCTATATTTGTAGGAACAACTCAAACTGTGTTCAAATACCACTGTCTTAAATTGTTTGGAGGTTGAATGGTAGCTGAAGAGGTAAGCTAGGAAGAGAATAGCAGACCAGTTGTCTTGAGGACCAAGTCTTTTAATGTGAGACTATTAAGGCTATTATATTAGGTTAATTTTGTCCATTCATTCTCCATCCGAGAATCCTCTACAAACTGGGTGGTGACAGAGGTTAAGATTCCAGCACACCACTTTACAGGCTGCATAATGCCCTTATGACATTACCACAGATTCACAGATCATCACTAAAATAAAGATCATACTATGCTTTGGGTTTATATATTCATTTTTTATTTTATTTTGTCTTTCATTTTGGCAAAAATTCCAGTATCTTTTCTCATCAGTAACGAAATGTATTTAATCTTATCCTTCACTTGTATATTCACTTGTATTAAGCACAGAAATGTAAAAGAAGCAACAGGTTCATTGGGTGTTGACCTTCCCTCAGTGGCAGCAGACAAATACAGCAATTTTTTATTGTTGTTTATGGTTGATGCTTTTCTTTGGATAAGCTACTTTCACTCTGGGGAAAAAGGGTATTTTCATCTAACTCAGACACGTGGAACAGAGTCTTATTTTACAACCATCATCTCATATTGGTGCATGCTTTCATTTTTTTGCATGAATGATATGAAAATCCCATAGCCTGTGATGTCACTTAACCAGTTTTGCATTAATTTATGAACATTCCAAGCTGAAATTCACTCTGGGATAGAACTATCTTGAATTGTGTGGTCAATTCTAGTCACTTATTTAACAAAATCAGTTTAAAAACAAGATATGCCTGAGCAGGAACTGAACAAAAGCCGACTGATGAATTTAAGTGTTTGTTCTGTGATATGTAGAAGTACTTCCAATTTCTTTGCACAAAGAGGGTAGATTTAAGTGTACAGTTAAATCATCTGTAAGGAGGAATTCTTAGTGATGTGAGATCCATATCCTTGTAATATAATGCAGGGAATAAAGTTAACTGCCTTGCTGCAGAGGAAAATTTTCCCTACATTTTTTCTGGTAATGGAACAAGCCACAGTGCCACCAGGCATTCTTTATGTTAGAGTCAGCAACTGAATATTTGACCTGGTCAAGATCTAGAATCATAGAATCATTTAGGTGGAAAAAGACCTTTAAGACCACTGAGTCCTATTGTTAAGTGAGTGCTGTTATTGCTACAAAGTTATTCTAGCTGTGCTGTATCTTTCTCAGAAACATGTTTTTTAGACATAGTAGTTTTTTGAAGTATTTGATTTCATATGTGTTAGTCTAACATTTCCCCCCAAAAACTTAAACAAAACATTGTTGCATGGGGTTGTAAACAAAAGGCAGTAGATAAGTAATGCTAAGACAGAAAACATTGTGTAGTCAATTAGACCTTTTTGGTAAAAGTAATTTTATTATGTTATTATTTTATTCCCTATAAAAAATATGGGTAATATCTGCCTGTCTTTCTGGCCAAGTTTAAAACATAGTGCCCAAAAGAAATCACTGGCTTACTTCAAGCACTCCAGTAAAAATAGATGAAGGAATACATTTAAAACTCCGACTTATGAAGGGACTTTCAGATGGATTAGCACGAATATCTGTTAGCAGTAAATTTAATTTTCAGATTTGTAATTGTCCAAAGCCAAGTGCCACAGTCCTTATTCCTGCATCCTCAACCAGAGCATTACTGCAGCATTCTGGCAGCACTCTTATTCCCTAGTTATTATCTAACAATTAGGGGTGTTGTAGGCACATATTCTTTCAAATTCTAGAGAAGAAATGTACAAAGGGTAGAAATTATATTGGCATCAATAATAGATGAAGGGTTTGTTCTGATGGAATGATAACAAGTAACAAGATATCATTCAAGGATTAATAAAAAGCAGTAGAAAATTCTCTTTCCAACTTGTATACCAAAGCAATTTCTGGACATGACTGATCGATGTGCAAATGTTGCAGATAATACAATTTAAGGGGCAGAGGCCCTCTGATGATGCAAAAATGGCAGGCACAATAAACAATACTCTCTTTCCTGTAGTGATATGCATCTTTTATAGGCATTTGTTACAATTCAATGTACCTAAAAGAACCATTTTTCTGTTTTTGCTTTTGATTTGATCATTTTTTACATCATCTTCATAGTACTTTCATACATACAAAGGAACAAAAATCTGCAAAACCAGGCTGAATAGAATGAAATTCCAGAATAAATGAAAGTATTCTTCATTTTTAGAGCAATATTTTAGATTTTCAAGCTCCTTGAAAAGACATTTAAACAAAACGTGAAGAGTATGCGATTGTTGCAGGTTTTAACCATCTTTTAAAAGCAAAGTTTTATGTTTGTTGAAACACTTTCTTTTCTTTCTACACGATCTTCCTTCAGCTGGCTTTTTTTTCTTTTGAAACTTTTCAATTAGATCTTCCTATTAATATTAAAATCAATTAAATGAAACACAATTAATTTTCTCCATTGAGACTATTACATCTACATTTTCCTCATAGAAAGAAAATCATTCCCGCTCTGTACTTCAATTATTTACCCACATCTCTTGGAATTATTTCATTGTTTCTATTTTCTGGTCTAATTAATTTTTAAGCAATCCAAATTTTTATTTCTACCTAACTCATGGGAGAAACACGTTTCAATATTTGCAACTAATAATCTCATGTATCCCTGAATATAATAAAAATTTATAGATCTGCCTAAATGATACACTTTCAATATTATAAATACACTGTTTACAGTGCTATTTCAAAACCAGAGAAAATCAATTTTCAAAAGAAAAACTCTTCCTCAGCAAAGAAATAGAACACTTGAAAATTCTTTAGCAAAACAAAACTGCTGATAATTCAAACTTATATTAATACTATTGAAATGAAATATTTAATTAGAAAATTGTGACAAGCAAAGATTTTCAAGCAAAATTTTCAAGCCAAGAAAACAACCTCGTTAGAGCAAAATCTGCTAACTTACTCTTGAACTTTCCCTTGCAATCATATCCCTTGGATAGACAGCCCCTGCCTGTATTTGTAAGATAATCTGCCATCACTTCACCATGCATTGCTTCCTACCACTGCCTCAAAAGCATTTTTGGTGGCGTCTTCTGGTGTGTACCCAGTCTGCAGCCTGCAGGGACACTGCCTGTTGCTCACCCCTTCAACCACCAAGCAGAACCTGAACATGGAAACATGACTAAAGGCTGAAACTGTCTAGACAGGGCTTAGAATCAAATGACAAAAAGATGAAATTGTAGTGACATGTGGATTTTACCACTAATGAAAGACTTTGTCAAAAATATTAAAGATTATTAGCTTTGGGTTAATATATAAATATGTGCATTTAAAGCCAAATTGATTTGTATTTCTGCATATAAGCTAGGGTAGTATTTGTGACATAATAATTTATTTACCTATCTTTTCCAAAAGAAGTTCAATATATTTATTCAGCCTTAATTGTCCGGTAAAAATAGTAGTTTCATTTATATGTGCACTTCTGTCCTTCAAACTTTCTATTAGCAATTTCCTGTTTGGTCTTTCACAGAGTCATGGATGTGAGGGATATTACACCTGCAGATCAAGTTCAGTCTCTATAAAAGACAATAAGATGTCACAGAAGTACATCATAATCTGCTTCACTTTTGAACAAACACAAGACGGTGAAACACCAAATTACTGAGTCACAAGGTCTGTGCTTGGAAAGAGCCTTTAAAAAAATATTTGTGTTTCATTATCAGAGATACTGTGTGGGGTGAGGAGAGTTGGTGGGTATTCACACAGAAGCATTTGCTTATGTTGCATTTCCAGAAAATACTAAAATTTTATTTATCCAATTACTTCAAACTTACTCTTTGGGAAATACTGATAGTTGCACACTTGTCTACTATAATTCTGTGATGTTCTTTATTCTTTTACTTTTTCTCTTATTTCAATGTAAATTCTGTTCTATGTTGTTCTGACACACACACGCACACACAAAAAAAACCTCCTATTTATGTGTTCTTTCAAAAGGAACATCCAGGATGTAAACAACTACAGGAGAACTTCTACTGGAAGTGTCAGAGCTCTGTGACACAGAAGTCTCTACCCCATGTCTAAAAACTACCATTTTTGTTTCTTGATATGTGGGTTTGCTTTCCACAGGGGAGAAGGAAGAGGACAGATGCCAAAGGAAATGAAAGAGGGGAAGCAACGGTAGAGTTATTACAGTTAATTGAAACTCTATAATATTTGTACAAAAGAAAAATTTCAGATATTCAACAGCTATAAATCAGCCTCAGTTTTTGTCACATAAATAAATTACATTGATTACAGAATGTACAGATACTTTTATATTCCATTGTTATAGTGACCAAGATGTCCAAGGGGGTGGGAGTGGAAAAGATACATCTTTTATCAGATTAACACCTCTTCGAAGGCAGTAAATTTCTTTGGTAACTCAATAGAATCCTGTAAGTTGCAGTAGTTATGAAGTCCTTCCGGAGGTTATCACGAACAATGTCACACACCACTGCCAAATGAGAGACATGCCTTAGTCTAAGTTCAAGCAGTGCTGGAAGTAAACCACCAGAACCCTTATCAGACATATTGAAGAAGTTACGGCACTTTAGAGTAGTTTGTCCATAGTAGCAAAACTTATTTCTCCTTCACTATCGTCCATCTGACCTTGCATAAGTACACAAACACTGGAAGTCTGCTTTTAAGAATTATTATTGCACATTGCTAATGGTTCTAGGAATGCCACTTCTATCCACATTTCATTTCTACTACTCTCCACCTGGCTTTCAGTGCCAGGGAATAGCTCACACTGACTTCAGTGGGTATTCTGTGTGCAGAGGAAGACCCCGAATCCAAAGGGATAAACACAACAAAATCTCCTGTGAAGCCTATGGGTGCTCCCAGGAGTTGAGGATGCTCAGAGCTCCTCAGATTTAGCCCTTCAGTTCCATGTTCTGGTATTGATGGGCAAAGTTTTCTCAGCACTGGTACCCATGGAATTGCTGAAAAGGAAGGTGATATGCCATCAGAGATTTTACTGTGAATATTAAAGCAATTTTATGAGACTTATCCTCAGATAAGTCATTTATATGGTTAACAAAAAAAAAGGAATACAGATTGTATCAGAGGAGGGAAAAATTACCTTCTCAAAATCTAACAGAATATTCCTGTGATTATTTAGTGCTCTATTTTACACCTATGACAGACTTCAAAAATTAACTGATGCCTCCAAGCATTCAAGTAATGGTGCTCTCAAAGCTGTGTTAGCCACATAATTCAATGAAATCCAGGGGGGATCCTTAATACAAACAGAACCCTGGAAAATGTTGTGGTCAGCATCAGCACACCAATAACTGCAGTAAAAACGGACAGAATTTATGGTACAGAGTGTTTCAACTTAGAGTTAGCCATTACATGTGACTGTTTGCATTGCCTTCTTCAGCGCAGCATAAAATAAGTCAGCATTCTATTTACATCTGTACGAGAGAAATATCATTTGGGGACCAGTTTGTTAGATAGTTGTAAATAGCAGTTTTATTTCCCCCTTTGCATTGTTTTATATCACTTTGTTTTGCTGGAGAAGAGTGAGCCCATGCTGCTCTGCTGAGTCCTGCCCCTGCAGCTGCAGAATCCATCCCACAGTTTTTGGAAAATGGTAGAGGAGCAGGGCTCTCTGTGCCTCTGCCACATTTCTCTTCATATTGACATACCAGGTCCTAAAGAAGCAAACAGTTACTGAATACTTTCCTCCCTTGCACTCCTTCTTCTTTTTTGGTGCTCAAGATCCCCAGGATCTAAGCATACCTGAACTCTTACGGCTCAACTATATCTTATCCCTTGATTTTCTGTTTCTCCTCCCATTTCCAGATGAGCTTTAAGGCTGTATTCCAAATATGCATTATTTGCCTTTCTTTTCATTTTTCATCTTACTTTCAATTACAGAGCCTTTCAGTCTCCGTGTCATAGATCTCTATTCTCTGCTTTTTCCATTGTGATACCAAATCTCTCAGTGGGCTGCTTTTCAGTACAGCCTGCAATTTGTCACACACGCATAAATTGCTCTTCCCTGCTGCAAAAAAAAAAAAAAAAAAAAAAAAAAAAGTAATAAAAATAGCAATACATTTTTTTTAAATGGGTGAAATCCATTCGTGGTGGTGATTTGACTTCCAGTATCTGCAGCCTGATTCAACCACTGGATGGTCCCTCCACAAGAACCTTACAGACATGCAAAGGGACTTGGGCTTAATGACAAAAAAATCAATCGTCTTTAAATTTGGTTAAAGAATATGCATATAAATATTTTATTAAATAGTCATTCCAGCATTCCTTGGCCTCAAATGGGAATCATAACAATGCCAGCACAGCTGAAATGTGTCTCCCCTCTCAAAATGGAAAAACTCACATGCTCAGAGGCTCCTCTCTCAAAGGTGCAGCAGCTTTGCCATGACATCCTTTTTCCTCTGGCATATTGCTTTGCAGCTCTCTCCAGTTTTGTATTGGCCTCCTGAGCTTTACAGTAATGAAAACCTAGAATAGTTTATAACAAACAGTATAAATTTTATTTATTACTTAGTCCTCTACCATAAGACTACCTGGAGGTCACAGCCTATGCTGTATCCTCTTGCACCATGGACTGTGCAAATCCCTAAAATGTACCCATTTACCCTGAGATTTTAAATAAGCAAGGTACAGTGTGAAGGAGGAAAGATGATTAAGCCCTATATACATGCAAAGAACTGAGAAATTAAGAGGCATACCAAGATAGAAAAATTGTCCACAGAGAATTCTGGAATGGCAGCAGGTTTCTGAGAAACTGCTTTTCTTCTTGTTGACATGTCAAATATGTTTGAATATTTTGTTCTTGAAAAGATAAAAAATAAAAAAAACCTCAATGACAGAATATGAGAAGAAATATATGTATTTTAGGGCAGCAAAAAATGAAGACACACAAGTTTCTGAGTAAACAAAGGTTTAAATTGTCAGCTGCTCTACTCAAAATATGTCAGGGAGATTTAACCCTCTGAGCTTCTGGGAGACGAGTTTGAAAATCAATGGGTTTTGGAGCAGACATCAAATGTCAGGTATTTTCATATTTGATAAAGGACGCTACATTTTCAGTTTTTCTTTAATTCAGCGTGGAGAGAGAGAACTGAGTCATGAACTTCAGCGACCTGAAAGGATCAGTTAAAGTATGACTGATAAACTGCAACGGATAAACTGTGATAACTGCATTTCCCACCTCAACACCCCTCTGTCCCTGTGTGGGGCACTGATGGTAAATCACACCATGTGTGCCAAATGCATAACCATGTATGCTAAACACGCAGATTAGGAGGTCAGATATGTAATGGGACATCAGCACCAAATTGATCCAAAAGACAAAACATCGACATTTTGCAGAAACTGATGGGCATAAAAATACCAAACAGAAATGGAAGCATGAACAGGAGCAGATGCCATGCATTTCCTTGAATGACAGTAGGGAGTCTCCACTCTCTCTTGTCATTTTTCAAGCTGACAGGGAGGACTGACTCCATCTGGATCAGATGTCACCCAGAATTGCCAACCAGAAACCAGAACTGATGCAGCTGCCCAGACTTCACCAATAAAGGTATGAAGGGAACATTAGGCAAACCTGCTGCACCCAAATGTACATGACTGTAATTGCTGAATGGCAAGGTGGAGAAGTATACCTTTCTGCCTGTGCAACTATACACCATAATATCTGTGCTGCCAAAGTTAATTATAGATGCTAATGACAAAAATTTTCAACTTAGAGCCCTTGACACCAATTATGCACAAATATTTTGTGACAACAATTCAGCACAGTCTATGCCTCATCTGTGGGCCAGCCCTGCTTTGTCTTGCCTCTCCTTGTAGGGAATTGGGAAAAGACCTGCTGGAGTATTGCTGTGGCTCACACCTGTGAACTCCTGCCCATGTAGATCAGGGGGTGATGGGAGGTGCCATAAATATCCACATCTCCTTCCACACTGAAATATTTGACTCCCAGTACTTAGGCTTGAGAAACACTTCCAAATCTCACAGGATATTGATAATTTTGAGTGCTTTATTGAGATGTAGTTCTCTTAGTGGAAACTGCTCTAACAAAGAGAAAGAACTGTTTTTTAAAATGTAATTTTAACATGATCCACAAATAGTGACTATGTCTGAGCCCCAGTGTGGAACCGCCAATGGAGCATCCTCCAATCTGCAAGGCCAAGGACACAGTAACATGAGGTGCTTAAACACATGCAAAGTGTTTTAATTTAAAGTTCTTAGGAAGATTTAAATGTTTAAAATTATTAAAATATTAAAAATTATCTCTAGGATATGTTTTTCCAGACAGGTGTTATTCCATAGAATTGTTCCATGGAGTTTTCACCAAGAGCAGGAAACTAACCTCAAGACATTCTCTGTTTCACTCCCCACCAGCAGAGGAGCTCTGACAGGGATTCTGGTTACAATGTAGACCCTGCCATCACTTCTACCCACAGAGAACTGTTAAGTTTAATGGGACTGTATGAGATTAACTGGGGTCAAAATTTGACTTTATTTATTTTCCAGATATGTCCACAGTTTTAGCCTGCTAACGCTGTATGTGTTATGCATAATATTTGCATTCATGGCTTTTGCATTGCAAAAATGCTAATTTAGATACATGGCTAAGAAGTTGTTGTTCAGCCTAATTTTTACTCTTCATCTTAAAAATGAATAAATGTCAGTTCTGAGGGATAGAAGCTGGAGTTCATTAAGCTGTTCTGTAAGAAATCAGCCAAACAAAGACTTGTCTCTCTTGTACTACAAAAAGTTAGTGCCCATCCTTGCTGTGTGTTGTGTAAATGTGACTGCTTTGTAGCCAAATAAAAGGCAACAGCCAATGGCTGTTTTTCTTTATTTGAAATCTTGCTTAATTTATTAAAAAAAAAAAATCAGGCCCTAAGAATATGTCTAATTTAAGATTTATTGATTAATTGATGATGTGTCCATGTTTTCCTATCTGCATTTTAACAGCTATATATCAATGTAATATCCTCTTATGCAGCCTGATTCTCTCATTAAAGAAACAAACTTGCTTTGTTTACTTTGTGCTATGATGTATTTATTAAAATTGCAAAAATTTCTTTTACAACCACAGTAAAGTAAAAAAAAAAAGCAAACCCTTGTACTTCAAAATTTCTCTTCTGACACTAGGGTATATTTCAGCAGCTTTGTGTATTTATGAACTGTGCTGTCAAAAATTTCTTAAACTATTAGTCAAAATCAGTTTTGCAAACTTGCCTAAATCACTTGAAAATATAAAAATAGTCAATCTCAGGTTCTAATGGAAGGCATTCTCAAAGCCTAAAACACTCTAAAATAACTCACAGAAATATGGTGCTAAAATATGTTGTCATTAATAATCCATCAAGGGTCAAAAAATTATCAAGAAAATAGCTTTGACAAAGCACTAATATAAATGAGGAAGACCTCAGCAGTAACAGTGTGAATGATGACACTCATAGACACCTTTTGCAATTTTCTATTTAGTCTTTCTATTTAGTCTTGGATTTATATATTAAAATATATTGACCTTAGGAAATTAATATTTTTCCACCACCAAAGCATTTAAAAATATTCCTATATGAAGGAAAAAAATACTAATCACAGTACCTCATATTTAAGACTCCCATGGAAGCAATTATAAGCAATATTGTGTGGCAATAGTGAAATCACTGATGAAAGATGAAAATGACCCAGTTTCAGAGAACCAAGAAAAAAATTGTGATATCATATGGAGATAATGGATTCTTTGTTATCCTATGTGATAGCATAAAATGATGATGAATAAAAGTGGACCAATACATAGCTATATGGATTTGACTCTTCCTTCTCATCGTTTTAACATTGCTTTCTACATAGACTTTTTCCTGCCAAGATTTTTAAGCAGATAGACTTATAAGAAGCATGAAGTCATGAATATTCAGAGTAATGAGTCATGTTTTCACTGGTCTGACTTCTTACTTGTACTGCAGCTGCAATATGTTTTATGTTATAGTATCTGTATAATATTGCAAAACTTACCACCTCAAGGAAACTTGTGCAATGTTAGGGCTTGTCTTCCTTTATTTACATGATGATTTTAAAATTGGTTTGACGATCTGTTTGCCACCAACAGTTAGTAATAATGTAAAACAATAAAAAATGTCTTCAGCCAGTAGCTAAGACTATGACCTTAGGGAAAATGATGTTAAATTCTACGTATCCTGCCATCTCTTCTACCTTACATGGATAGCACTTCTGCTTACAGGTAATGATAAGATCCCTGCTTTGTTTATTCATCCTTTAGATCAACCAGAAATATAGGCCCCTAGACTTACAAAAAAAAATCCAAAATTTTCTGTAAATCCTCAAACTGAGTCTAGCAGACTGTTCCATTGACTCCACTAGGCCATTGGTATCTTGTTGAAAAACATTGGTATTTTCAGTTCCAACAAATCTGTAATAGTGCCTCTGTTCATTTCTGCTGCCTACTTTATCCCCTCTTTTGGTCCTGCCACCTTCATTTTGGGATAGTCTGACCCCCTCAGACACTGTCCTCCTAAATCCTTTTCTGGCCTTGAGGAATGAAAGCTGCCAGACTGGGGCAAATGGCAGTACAGCACAGTTTACTCATGTCAGTGGCTTAATGTTCCACTTAAGGACCATGTAATTTATAGTTCTGAACCCATGAAAAAATTACATGTCTCAAAAATTTAACTCCAAAGAAAAAAACAGGAAAAAGCCCCCCAAACTCCAAAGCCTAGAATAATTTGAAATGCTATCTGAGGTTAATTTTGACAAGGTGATTTGGCAATAAATTAATTTTCAATCTAATGAGAATATATTTATGCAGGGTTTTTTAACTACCAGATTCTAGTAAACTTTTCCCTACTCTTTTCTTCTTGTTGGTTGTCTAAATAAAAAGCTCCCCTGGAGAATCAGCTGGGATGAAGACATCAAAATGAAAGCTGCATCTCTGAGAGGTTAACTAGTCTGTAAAAGTACAGGCACCTTATTTTCCTTTTTTTAATACACTTTACACAGCCTGCATGTAAACCTCTATGGGTTCATTAATCAATCATAATTCATTGCTAATTAGGGTTAGGCATACCAACAACAGTTCTGACAGCTGATATGCTACAGGTAATTAAGTTGTTCTAATTAATTTTTAACATTAAATTCATTCTCATATGACAGTCAGAATGCCTTTTTAAAAGGGCTTCTGTTACTAAAGAGCTTTCTTTTAGTACAGAATAGAGAAAAAAAAATAGAGTCTACCTCAAGATCAATCAAATTATATTTCAGGGGGTTTTTCTCTTCAATTTTTATATATTTTGTTTTTCTACCACTCTGTAACTGGAGTTTTATCCTGAAGAAAGTTAATTATAGAGGAGAAGATTTCGGTGCTGCAAAATGCTATTTTTTCATTGTCTTATTTATAATATTTTTGTCTAATAGTAGCATATCATACCAAGAGAAAAATGAGTAAGGAAGCGTCTAAAGGAGCAGGTATTGTACGTCATAGATGGGGGTACTTTTACTAGTTTTGTGGTGCTAGTAATTATAGAAGAGGCTGGGTAAAAATCCCAAAAACTTTAACCAAATTCAGTACTTTTCATGAACTTGAGGAATTTGGTTGATCTCATTGATAAACACAAGAGGCCAAATGTGACCATTTTCTATCCCTCACAACACCTGAAGTTGTTCTGATTCAGAGTTTTGGTTAGGGCTGTATCTTATTAGTGTAGGATTAAAATCAGATTTACTTGAAGTTTAATTGTAGAGAAAAGGTCTGTAACAGACAAAGAGAACCAATGAAATTACAATTCCTTCTATTTCCTGTCCCCTAAAATACGCGAAGAGAGGAGAGGAGAGGAGAGGAGAGGAGATGAGATGTCACAGACACATTTTATGAAAAATCCTTTTGTTAGGATTTTTTTCTCCTGAGAAGCTGAGAGGCCTCAGGAATAAAATGTAAACAATGATTATCTGCTGCTGTGGAATGCAACAGGTGGATCTGTGATTGGTCTCACGTGGTTGTGTTTTAATTAATGGCCAATCACAGCTTCAGATGGCTCAGACTCTCTGAGAGGCATGAGCTTTTGTTATTATTCTTTTTCCTTTCCTTTCAAGCTTTCTGATGAAATTTTTTCTTCTACTCTTTTAGAATAGTTTTAATATATAATTTACTTCTAATATAATATATATAATAAAATAATTAATCAGCCTTTTGAAACATGGAGTCAAGATTGTTGTCTCTTCTCTCATCCTGGGACCCGTGTGAGCACCACCACAAGAGAAGAGGAGAGAAGAGAAAAACTCCACATTTTTTAATTGTAAACCTGTCATTTTATATTCTCTATTTTTTTACATACTGCTAAGTGGAGACAATAATAAGCTTGCTTGAAATCTATTTTAAAAAATCATCCAAAACTCACTATGTTCAATTTAGAAAATCTCTGTGGACTCCCTTATTTAGTTTGGTTTAATTTTTCAAGGTTTTTGAGGAATTAGAGAGGAAAGGACTCTGGATAGCTGAATGAATCTAAAGCTACCCACCCACAGCAAATATAAAAGGGATAAAAACCCATTAACAGAAGAAAAGGAAAAGATAATTGCTAGATGCACTGGGACAACTATTAATTTGATTCTTGTGTTAATGATCAGAGTGGCAGGTTGCCAGTTTCTGCCTGTTTGCAGTGTTATGTGGTGGGTTATGAACATGTATGTAAATTTTTTTGTAAGTGGTAACTTTTGAAATAATTAAATATTCATCTTGTCTTTTGAAAATAAAAATAAAATATTGACAAAATGGCAGATTCTGCACTCACTCAATCTAAAAACACTGAGCCTAGAGCCAATCTAAGCAATTAGTCTTATATTTGAAGCACACTTCCATGTTTAACTCCATCTCTTTTCTCAATACAGTGTCAGAAATTGTGAGAGAAATTCCTTGGCACACAATAACTTGCCAAGCAATTAATTTAATACAGTCAGCAATTTGTCATCTACCTCTTCAATTCTTCCTCTTAAATGCTTTTAATGTACCTGTAAAGACCTTTAGATTGCTGGTGTCTATAGGCCATTCTCCCTGGTCCATCTCCATATTTCTGCTGGGGTTGATTTTCATGTCTCCTTACCTGTGGTATCTTGATTGTTTCATCCTCAGTTAATGCAATTTTTGCCATTTCATTAAACTAGGGTTTACTTGAGTTTTTGAGTTTGGGCTTTTTTGGGGTTTTTTTTTTTTGGTGGTCGGTTTTTGGGGATTTTTCAGGAAGAGTAATAAATCTCAATGTCTTATCTGGAGATAGTCCCTGCTTTTCCTTTCAGGAGTTATGGCATACTTAGTATTTCAAAATGTAAAACTTTTTAATCAATTATTTGATCACTGAACCTGCTTGTCTTGTTGATTTCCCGTTTTAAGACACCACAGTAAGTAGAGACAAACTGTTTCGTAGTTAAGTCAAACTGTTTCAAGTCTGCATACTGCCCCAGTTCAATGCAGTACCTAAACATACAGCTGACCTCAGAGACTCCAGCCCCTTGCCCTAAGCTACTTTCAAAACTTAGGTCAGTCATAGGTCTAAGTCTTTTGATGAATCAGATTTAAGTGCAACACATGAAAGGCAAATCATCAGAATTTCATTGAACACACAGGCTTGTTGAGCATTCAGCCCAGTGGACTCTGCTGAGAAACCTTGTTTGTGTAATTAACGATGACACAGGATTATTCCCATGGGTCTCTGTTTTGTGACTAATGTTATGCATGCATGTCCCTTTTAGTGCAATTCATCTTCCTTTAGTCTTGCAATCCAAGAATTAGCTTGATCTAACATGATTTTCTAGGCTGCTTCTTCAGTCAATAAAAAGTGATAGGTTTTTAGAGAGAAAGCTGAATGAGTAGCCTGGATTAGGTTTTACCAACATTAAGTAATAGGGATCCTACTTCATGCATCAATTAACTCTCCATTCTAAAGTGTTCATTTCTGAGTGTTTTTCTAGAATCATACTTTTAAACATTGGAACAGAATATTTCTTAGAATTAATAAAGTGAACAACATTCCTTCAAATTATTTCTGGGATTCTGTAATCAAATGTACGCTCAGAAACATTTATTTTTAAATAAAAAATGTGCATAAGGGGATTAAGACACAGAACAATTTATATATGTCACAATTTGCAGCACATGGATGGGAAAAGTGAATTTACATTAGATACTGATGCATACAGAGAAGGATGCAAAACGTGCCAGAAACTGAGCAAAACTGCTTACATGCACAAGAAATATGCTGCTGTCCCTGATGGATTGTCAGTTAAACCTAACACCTCTCTTCCTCAAGAAGCTGTTGGCTCAGAGTGGGTGGAAAAGGAAAAAGGAACCTAGGAGAAGGGCAGCTGCTTCCTTAACCAGAGATACATTTTGCCTTGGAAACCAAATATTGTGAAATCCTTACCAGTCAGTTTATATCAAAAAGATAGAGTAATAACAGAGGCAGATCAGCAATGTGCCTGACCAAATCTGTATGATGGACAGCCACAGATGTTTAATATATTTTTATTAATATTGTTAAAGTCAAGGAGGACTTACTTAGATATTATTATTATGAGCTCAAAAACGAAGCAAGTATTTCTCGTGTGAATGTGTGAAAAACTTTCACATTCCAGAATTTTTACTATATTTTATAATGCCGAAGTATATTGGGTGGGGGAGAGCTTGATTTACTTCCTCTTATATACTTATTTATTAAATTCCAGCTTTAAAATTTAAAAACCAAAATTTTCTGTCAGGAATGGGGGTAGGAGGAAGGGGGAATGTCCCTGTTCTGTAATGTCAGGGGGCTTAGGGGTTTTAGAAATGCTTGAGTCTGTCACTTCAGCACATAGTCAGGTCAGACAGTTTCAATACTGCAATAATGACATGTTTTGCAGTCTCCTGAGGCCTGTTAGTGACAGTAGCATTCCATGCCTGGCAAAATAAGTAAATGTTTTAGCACTTTTTCCAAACTAGATCAGAGTACACCTCTCAAAGACATACTTTTGTCAGGGTTGACAGTAAAGTGTTTGTCAATAGAAGCAGAGTAGGCAAAACCTGGCAGAAAGCTCTTCAAGTCTAAATAAAAAATAATCTTTTGGATTTAAATAAATAGGAAAAAAAAGAAAATAAAAAAATAGTTGAACAAAAACCTCATTGATTGCCCATGTTTGTTTTTTTGTTCTGGACACATAACCTCTTTGTCTTGAAGCACAGATGATAATAGTAATCTCCGTGTTCTGAAAATGCCACATGCAGAAATGCAATCACACACAGTACCTGGCCTAATTTAGATGCATAAGGCATTAAATATTTGGCTGATTTTCTGTCAGTTCCACTGGAGTTAGTCCAGATTAACACAAATGTAACAATTTCACTCCTCGCTTATCTGCACCCTGGGTGATGTGTTGAATCCTCTCAAGTACTATTTGCATTATTGCCTTGACTTAGGGCTAAGGATCCTGTAGCCAGGATAGATTAACCAGGTTTATCCTGGAGCTGATACTGAAGCTCATCTACATAATTTGCCATTTTCCTTTATTTAACTGTAGCAAGCTGCCACTGAAAATGCCATGAAATTGTCCTGTGGATACACACTCACACTTTGCTCTCAGGCACAAAATAGACCCTCTGTCCATCAACTGGATTTTTCTGTTGTTTAAAAGCTGGTGTATACAAGCACTTAATCTATGAAGGGGTCATACAGAAACAAAATCTCTGTAAATGAGAGCTGTATTTCTCCATCATGAGGATGTACTTTGTTCATGCTTTGGTACCTATGGCACCCTTGGCTATGTCTTCTATAAACACAGTCCCTCATTCAGGGCACAGTGTCATAAAATGCTACAGAAGCACCTGGGACCTGCCTAGTGTAGATGGCCTTGGAATGCTATGCTCCAGTCTCTAAAAGCATTTGCAAGTGTTTAAAGTGTGGATGCATTTTCATTAACATTTCCATACTGAGTGCCCCAAGGCTCCCTTTTCTGTATGCTGCTGCTGCCCTGTGCTGCAAACAGCTGGGGAGGCAATGCCTGAGGAATGTGTGTCAGTCTGGATGTAGACAGTGGGTAACTATACAAGATGTGTCTATTTTTCAAAAGTGTTACCTGTGTGGAGGTGTTTGCAGAACTAATCTTGTCTTTAAACTAGTCCAGCTCTATTTATGCTTCAGGGTCATTGCTAGCATAAGCCCTCCAATTTCTGTCTCCCACCTAAAGCTTCTCTTTTCCTTGCTCATTTTCTTCACCACAATATATTTGCCATACACACCTCCCAGTAAAGTGCAAAATTAGCTTTTGATGCAAGTTAAATCTATGTTACTGTCTTCATGTGGCTTATGCCACCATAACTCAAATTTTCATTTTGAACCCGTGATTTTCAAAAGGATTGCAATTTAGGCTAATGTTTCTTAATCTGTACTGCTAATAATATCTCATGCTATTGTATAACAGGCAGTAGTTAAAACTGATTAGTTACATGGTGTGTTTTGATTTGTATTTTAGAAAAAAGTAGTTGTGGGATTTGAATGTGAAAGAAAAAAGAACCCATAAATTGTACGTGTTTGGACAGGATAGTGACGTAGAATGATGATCCAGATTTCTGCGAGCTTTTTATTTCTTTGCTATTCTTGTCATGCATATACTTGGAATATCCAAAGGCTATGTTTTAAATGTCAGGGTTAGGTTTCCTCTTTCTGGTTCAGAAGGCATGCAACAAGTACTAAAAATGTTTTATTTCCAAGCTTAAAAACACTTAAAAGTTTCATCATGTTGAAGGTTTGCTGGGTTTTTTTTACACTTGCAGTAACACCTCAATATTACATGCCCCAAAGCTTTGAAAATATGTGTAAATACTATGACTAAAATAATTATTTTTGAACATACAGTTGGTTGCTTGCCTTGATGTGATTCTGTCTGCAAAAGACACAAGTTTTGAAGAACAGTCATTGCAAGCTGAATAATATTGACCTTAACTGGAACACCCTATACATTATATAGTAATATACATTAGACATAGTATATAAACCTATATAAGTACACATATGTGCTGGTTTTGGTTTGGGGTAGAGTTAATTTTTGTCCCAGTGGCTAGTATGGGGCTGTGCCTCAGATTTGTGCTGAATACAATGCTGATGATATAGAGATGTTTTTATTATTCCCAAGATGTTTTCTGCTTTTCCTACAGGCACACTGGTGAGGAGGCTGGGGGTGCATGGGAGGCAGGGAGGAGATGCAGCCAGGACAGGTGACCCAAAGTGACTAAAGGGATATCCCAGACTGAATGACATCATGCTCAGGGTATAAAGTAGGGGGATGGAAGAGGAAGGGATGGATATTTGGAGTGATGGTGCTTGTCTTTCCAAGTCACCATTACATGTGATAGGTTGCTGCTCTCCTGGGGATGGCTGAACACCCGCCTGCTTGATGGGAAGCAGTGAAAGAATCCCTTGTTTTGTTTTGTTTGTGTGCAGGCTTTTTTTCTTTCCCTGTTAAACTGTCTTTGCACCAATGTACAAGTTTTCTTTACTGTTCCCTTTCACTCCCCAATTCCACTGGTCGGGGATGGGTGAGTGAGGGACTGTGTGGTGCCTGGTGACTGGCTGGGGTTAAGTCACAACAACAAATGGCTTTGGATGCTGTGCTGAGCCCACAGAGCTGCTATCCTGGCCAAGAAGGGCAACAAGCACTGGGTGGGCATTCTCATCTATTTCCCAGGCCAGACCTAACCTCAGGAGCTCAGCCATGGAAGTGAGGTCCTGTGTGAGGAGTCTGCAACCCACCACAAGAGCAGCAAAAAGCATCCACCTCTCATTGCATGCCAGGAATTCTGGCTGGGACCACAAATGTCTTTACTTTCCACTAATGGTCTCAGGGCCACATCACATGTATAGAAATGGAAAAGTCATTACATTTCTCCTAGGGAAAAAATTGTTTCAGTTTTTTTTTTTTTTTTCCCCCAGACACACCGCATTTATATTTCAGATGACATTTTATCACCTATCATTCAGTCTCTTTCAATTCTGTCTCTTACAGCAAGAGGCTTAGCCCAGTGGCTCACACTCGAGGAGCAAACTTCAAGGAGCAGCACACAGCTGCAATTCTGCAGCCTGAACCAGCCCTGACACAAATTGGCTTGGGTCCTGCAGCCCCAGGGGCGCCAAGGACTGTCACCTGCACCTCCCACCACTGGCACTAGGGGTTTCCAACCAGGTTCAAGCCCTCGGGAAATGCTCCTATTCCACACAAAGACAGCAAAGGGATGCTCAGGTTGCAGCCTGCTGACCTGCCTCTGCTCCACCTTTACCCGCACTGTCACAGGGAGAAGCCCAGAGGGAACAAAGCAGCTCCATCCAGCAGCTGTGCCTGGACGCATTTTGTGAGTCGCACAGCTCTACTGCATTGGCCGGAAAATCAGATTGGGTAGAGGGAGGAAGCTTTGGTTGGTTTTGTTGTTGTTTTGGGGGGTTTGTTTTTGTTTTTCAGGGGAAAAAACCCACTAAATATCTAATCAAACAATTCCTAACCAGACCTAGTCACAACAAGATCACATTTTTTTCTGAATAAGTTAATTTGTGGAGATGTGGGGCAGAGTTAATAATTTTTCCTATTTCTGATTTGCATCTGTGTGATTTCATTAACTGATAATTGCTTTTGATGTGGATTGCAGAAGGAGATAAATGACTCATGAATCAATAAGTGATGAGGTTTCAGAGTCACTTATCGATTTTTATCTCCAATTTACTCTGCATTGAATTTAATTATAGACATTACACTCGATTTGTTTGAAAACATTGCACGCAAATATTTGCATGAGGCTTGTTCAGTGAAATTATACTTCAGTTGTTTTAAAATGAGTAGGGACTTTTGAGCAGAAAAAAAGTCACTGAGTTGAGAAAATATCCAAGTATGTCAACCCTTAACCATTATCTGGAAGCCCTTGAAGAGATTCATGAATACTTAAAACTTAAAAGCTTGTCTATGTAAAAGTTTTCATTCCCACAATGGGAATTCTAGGTGATTTTTTTTTTATTTCAATGGTTTGCTCTCCTGAAAGTGCATTTAAAGTCAAACAGATGTAAATAAATGTTTGTATGAACTAGAATGGAATTATTTGTTTCTACATTTGAAAAGTGAAACACTATGATTTTTCAATTCATATTTTAAGACTAAATTTGCCTAGATTTCTATTCATACTGTAAACAGATGTCTTAAACTGAGACTTCTATTTTTGAGTTTCAAAGCATGTTTAATTTAGTCTAAAACAATTTTCTTCAAATGTTTGGGTTGGTAAGAAAACTGAAATATTTTCATTCCACTGTGATGATGCATTTTTAGATGCAAAACTGAAAGAACACTTTGATGCATAGTGATCTAAAGATCTATCTATAAAAAGCCAAGTGTTTTTTAAGAAAATTGATAATTCTGCTGTCACATGAAGCATTTTCTTACTATAATAGCTAGTTTTCTGCTAACTATAATTTTGGTGCTATTTACACCTTTCAGTTAGAAACATCAGCTTAATTCAGTGATTTAGTAGTTTTTTAGAGATTTAATACAGGAATCTGTTTTATTTAATGCTACTCACATATATTTTATGATGTAGGAAATCCCTCATGGAGGGCCTCTGGTAAAGGAAAACTGTCAAAATTATGATAATATAATTACATTGGTTGAATTTCTTGAGAATCATAGAAATAACAGCTGGTAAAAAGGTCTAGTCTCAAGCACACAGGCTATCAAAAAAAAAAAATTTGGGAACACTGGTATCTTTCTTAATTTCTGTAAACAAGGCTACCATGAATTGTACACTTTAAAATACCTTGATACTTTGGCAATCTGCTCTCTAGCCTTTAATCTGTTTGTTTGGGTTTTTTGTTCTTTCATGCTTTTATACTCATATTGTCTTTGATAGCAACTTTGTGTGGTTAAATTTTTCTCCAGAACATCCCAGCCCCAGCATATTTAGTACTCAAGTTTATGCATAGGAGTCCTCAATCAGGAAATGCAGAATCAAGCTTTTAGCCCTATCATGGGAATGGAAATTTAAAATATATATTTATATATTAGTGAGACATATTTCAAAGTGAATTAAGATCAATTGGAGTACTTTCACTAATTTAATTTGGCTGTAAAGGAGTTCTATGAGCTGATAGTCATGTTAAACACCCATGTAACTTTCTATGTTTACTGAATTATATAATGTGTTTAAATATGTTTCAGTTATTTTGTATTAATAAGAAAATAGCAAATGCAGTAGATATGTTTAATTGTGGTGTTCTTTGTTTTGTTTTTTTTTTTTTTTTTTAGATTAGAAGTTCATATTTGTCAGAATACAAGATTATTAAGGGGTGTTAAGAGATGGACTTAAATAGAATGTTGAAAACTTTGTATTTATATTAAAAAAATTCTCCCCACCAAGTTATGTAGGCAAGCCCTTGAAGATGCAAACAGTAAAATTCCACACAGTACCACTTTTTCTTCAAAGTGTTTCTCAGGGATTTTTTTTTTGAGGAACCCTGGCAACATATTTCCTGAGGAACCCTAAAAGGCAAATCATATTTATAAAGATTTTAGTTCCCTGTACTTTTCTATGAAGACCAAATAAAATGATATAAATAATTTTTTTACAAAATATGGGATGGAATATAAAGATTTTAGTTCATAAAATTTCACACATTATACTAGTTTCTATGAAGACCCAAATACAAATGATATATATTAATTTGCTTCAAATGAAATAATACAGAAGTTTCAAATAGAATAAGGTGTGGCAAAATGTTCTTTTCTAGATTAGGTTTGTTATGGCATCTTTTCAGTTGGTGCTT
This sequence comes from Emberiza elegans, assembly GCA_024865655.1. Lineage (NCBI taxonomy): Eukaryota > Metazoa > Chordata > Aves > Passeriformes > Fringillidae > Emberiza > Emberiza elegans. The sequence goes on along the minus strand of JALJVW010002597.1, from coordinate 15,512,982 downwards.
CAAACTGTAATAAGACTTTGATCTCATTCCTAAGAAAAGGAATTAAGACATTTCTCCATGTAATGTGAGGCAAAAATTTGTGCTTAAAGTAATTATTTTTCTTTTTTTCTATGCCCTCATCCTCTCTAATGGCATCTGTTATCCCCAACTGCTTCCTGGGGTTCACCTATTCTCCTCAGGCTATGTCTCCTACATTAAATTATTTTGCAATTTTTTTGTCATTTTCTGTCTGTTTACAAATTCCTTCCCACTTTTCCTGTATTTCTCTTATCCTTTATTACTGTTGACACTGTGTCCCTTCCTAGTCTCTATTTCAGAATTGATTTAGCCAGGTTTCAAGACAGTGACTAGTTTTTCCAGACTTTCTGAAAATATTTCAACATTTTTCAGCTTTTTCTAAGTTTTTACTCAAGAAACTGGATATTCACGCTTCCCAAATCCAGGCTTTTCTGGTTATTCCAACAGTCTCAAGAATATAGTTAAATGCTGTTTGGGGGCCTTTTTCTGTCACAATTATTTACCTTCCTTTTCTCTTCTTTGTGTTCAGGAGTAGAATCACAATCATTAATTTGGCTTATGCTGTAATTTTCTGCCCCTAAATTCAAGCAAACTGTTGATTTCAGCTGTAATTGCTTTTCAAATCAATGTCTGTGTCATTTTGGACTGAGAAGAATTACATCTCACATCAAGCCAAGCTACTTGTCCCCAAGTGATTGTTTAAGCTGCTGAGACAGTGTTTCTCTAAACAATTTTCTGCTATAATAATTGGCCTGTTTCTATGCATGCAGTCGTTTTCCTGTGCCATTCTGTTGTTCAGTTTAGCTGTGTGGTCTCCTGTAGCACAGATGCAATATTCTCATAATTGTCACAAAATCAGGAATTCAGCTCTGCTAATGTGTTTGAATTCCGAGAAAAAGAATTTGTAATTTTCCGTAAAGATCCTTCTCTGTAATCACAAATGCATTTCTTGCCAGCTGAACTAGCCATTTGCTAAAATGGGCCAGAGAATGGAAATCTTTACCACTTTGTGGACTGCAGTGTTTCAGCCTTTCCATGCCTGTTGCCCTGAGCATCTGCCTCTCCAGCAGGCAGGGAGCCCGACACCAGCCTCTTGGGCCATATCAGAAAATTTTCTGGGTTTTGGGTGGGAAGAATGGTATGAAACCCTAAAACTTGGCTGCTTGGACACGACCTGCTGCAATTTCAGCTTACAATGGCCCGGCTCCTCTGGCTCTTTCCCATCTCCCTGCCCTCTGTGATGCCATCACCAAGCCAAGGGGGCCATGGTAGGGATGCCCAGGGACCACACTCTTGGTACCTGGTTGAGTGGCAAACACAAAAAGTGGTTAGCCATGTTACTGCCCTGTGAAGCAACCAGCAACTGAGTTCTGCCTCGCTCTCATCTCTGTCTTCTGTCCAGGTACTCATTTCTTCTCCGTTTTCCAAGTTGTTTTGAAGTGGTCAAGAGAGTTCAAGGAGTCATTGAGAACAGATGTTATCAAAGACAAGCAGATGTCAAACAGGGCGTATGGTCTCATGAACCTCATCTCACTAAGAAATAAGAATAAAGAGTAGGGGGGAAAAAGAGATGAGTCAGGGTTAAAATTCTTAAATTTGAAATATGTAATTGTAAACTATAATTGTAATGAACTGTGAGAGGTCAGCTAGTCCATCCCTCTCACAAAAAATTAAGTAAATATATGCTGATCCTGATCAGTGGTTTGAACTCAGGAAAATATCCAGTTCAGGTGATCCCACAATTCCTGTTTTGGTGCAGCCCTTTCCTTGCCCTCCTGAAGAGACAGAAAAGATGTCTCTACTGGAAATCAGGACTTTATATAGTATACAAAATGGAAAAATGAAAAAAATACCTAAACTCTTTTCTTTATGTCTGATGATTGATGGCCTTACCTGATGGTCTGCTTTCATCCTTCTTTTTTAAATAAACTAATCCAACTCCTTCTGTTTTTCCTTGAAATTATGAAGCCTTATGTAATGCCTGTGTCTCTCCCCTAGAGTATCTTTGATTTAAATGCCTCTTGCACGAAATGTCGTATTCAGAACTAGACATCAGACTATACCTTAAGCTGTAAGATAAAATAATGCCTTCTTCTTTCTTCTGTAAGACACTGAACATTAATGTATGCAAGAACAAGATCTGGTTTCTTCTGTGACAGTTTCATATTCCTTAATTATTCCCCTTTGAAACTTCAGTAGCACATCCACGGTCTTTTGTGAAGTTGTGCTGCCATGCCATATTTCCCTGTTGGGTATTTCTACATGTTTCTATTTCCTACATGATGCATTTTGTCTTTTTGCCTTGTTGGTTTGAAAAAATATCTTTACTTTATAAAGACAGTTTTAAAGTCAGACTCAATTCTCCAAAAGGAGCATTATATTTCTTCCCCTACTGTAGTCTGATGTCACACAAAAATATTACTCAGATTAAGAAAAGAAGCATGCCAAAACAGCATACATCAGTGATGGAATCCCAAGAGAAATGTCCTGGCACTTTGACTGAGACACTGCTATTAAATAGCTTCCTATTTAATAAGCAGAGTGGTTCAACTACACGTTAACAAATGTGATGCATCAGGATAATATCTGATAAACTCATTTCCAGGGCTGTCATGCAGGTTGTGTCAAAAGCCTTACTAAGTTCAGGTGTGTCACATGTGCCTTCTCAGCTTTCAAACAGGACAGCTACTTTGCCAAAGTGACTGTGTCTTCTTGTGCTTCAATTCATCTTCAAAAATTCACAGTTACTATTTTTCTCCACTTTATTACATTGCAGATGCTTCAAAATAGCTTTTCTTTGTTTGTTCTAGTATTTTTACCTGTTTTTTGAGTTCGTGTTGAAAGAGTATAGGCTCTTTCTATTTCCCTTTTCAGTTTTCTGAGATTTTGCCCACAGGTGACAAGTGTGCAAAGATAATTGTTGCTGATGCAGGCAGGTCCATGCACATCTAGAGGGTGGCATTAAACATGCAGCAATATGGACAGCACTGCTGCATAATGTCAACTGCCCCTGATAGCCCGACTTGGCTTCTGCAAATACCAAACAGGTACTTAACATTTTCACTGGCTTGGTGACCACATTTCACACAAAAATTATATAAATTATCTACAGAAAGATGGGCATACCCCTTCAAACAGTAAAGCTGGTATGCTCACATTCCACTTTTGCAGCACTGGGCTGCTAATCACCAGTCCAATGAGGGCATATTTATACTATTGACAAAATAAGGAAACCACCATTAGGAAAGCCACATCTGCATTTCTTTCTTATACAAGAAAAATTTCTTATATTAGAAAAGACATAACCATACGATCAGCTTCCAGCATATATTGGAGTCCCATAGAAAACCAGTCTGTCCTTAAAAGCTTTCATAAAGTAGCATCTAATAATGTGAATGGTTAATCAGTAAGGGAGTTTTCTACAGTGATTCTGTGAAAGTGGAGCACTTTGAGCTTAATTTTTCATAAAAGAGTGATGGCCTGCAATTTCTCCCTGGAATAGTCCCACCAGCAGACTAGAGATTTAGAACCAGCTTGAATTCAACAAGGAATAGCATGTGGTATTTCAATGTTTTCCCAAGGATTTAAAGTCACATTAAGACTTAAGTAGCTTTCCAAAACCAATCATAATTCTTTATTACTAACAGAAGTAGTATATCAAATTACTAAACTCTGAATTTTAACATCTATAAATATCTTGATAATCATGAACTTTCATTATAAGATCTCAGCCTCACAAATAATTTCACAAATATTTAAATCCCCTGATGCTTCATGAATACACAATCTGTAAACATGGTTATAAGCCTTATCAAGATCCTTCCTTTGAGATTTCACTTTTTACATCTGCATCATTAATTCAGCGACTGAGCTCTAAATCCTAAATGAGAAAATTGTATGTTCAGCCAAGATGCTTTTGTTGTTGTTATTGTTATTACTGTTATTTTTACTAGTGTGTGTGTATGCACAGCTTACTGGAACTTGCTGGGAGTTGTTTTTAAACCCTTTATGTCTGTCAGCTGTTGCATTCATGTCTTCAGGTTTCTGTTGAGGAACTTGCTATTAATGCATCTATACTTTAGGAAGTTGTTATATTTAAGCTGAAGATTCCTGCTTAAAAATGGCATCCAAAGAGAAACCTTCTGTGTCACTGATGAGTGTGAAAGCCACCCACCCTTGAAAGATAGGTGTCAAAGGCTGTGACAGCATAGGAGGCAGAAGCAGGAAAACACATGAGAAAAAGAACAAAGACATTATTTGAGACTGAAGAGCAGAGGAAGGGGAAGGGGGAGGAAGTCTCAACACCAAAGAGGCTCAATAAAGGAAAAATGGAAACCAAGTAGTCTGGGAAGACCCTTGAATCCAAACTCATAAATCCTTGTTATGGATTTTCACAGCAATGGTAATCTGCTGTGATTGATACACTTGGTCAAATTTCTGCACTTGATTTGCAAGACCTGTCTTCAACCATCTTCTCCATTCAATGAGTTTGAGCTGGTGTTCTTGCTCTGGAACAGCATTCACTGGGAACTTGAACTTGGCTGAATCCACCAGGTAAAAGTGTAATACAAATCAATAAGAAAATTCTGTAGTTTTCTGGATGTTTCTAGTTTAGTGTTTCTATTTTTCTTCTGAGTTTGAGTTTGTGAAATCATCCTTTAATCATTTCACATGAAAAAATTGAATTTGGCATTTTAAAAATAATCAGCCAAAGAGATTCCAGTAGACCAAATAATGAGAGCCCATTTGTTAATAATTAGTTTTATTCCTTTCTTTGTTGTACCCATCAGTCCTACAAACAGAACACTAACTGGAAAAATGGAGTTGAAATTATGAGGGTTCTTCATTATGCCATATTCAAATACTTGTAAATTCAATGGGTTTTACAAGAAGGGATTTCATAACAAAGGAAAAAAGTTTTTTAATCATTCTTTCACATTAACAGCTGCTGCAGGGTGTCTGTCACATTAGGAAGGAAAAGCTGTATGATTTGGAGATCCTTATGACTGCCTAACACTAGATTTGTGTGAATCCCTTTCTAAGAGTTCTGATAGCCTTCTCTAAGTGTTAATGGTGTCTGTGTTTCTTAAACTTTCAAAGGAAATCTGGAAAAGTCAGAGTTTATCTGAGGAAATTAAATTATTCTCAGCTGGAGTCTGGAGTCTGGAGATTCTTGTATTGCTTTATGGCAGTGTAAAAGAGTAGGTAGGATTTAATTAAATAAAAGCTATGACAGTCTTGCTTATGAAGTTTTAAAGAAAGCCCTGTAGAGTTGTTTATCTACTGGAGATTCTTTAGGTTCTTTCCAAATGGGTCATCATTTCCTACTAAATTAAAAGGGATCAATTTTTAAAAATTACTTGAAATTTCCTTGTATTTATTACAAAAGCAGCTCTGGGGCTGCAATTTTTCAGAACTGCATTGTACAACAATATTATTTCTACTCGCTTTAATGGGAGCAATGTCCAGCTACCACTGGGAAAGTCTGAAAGCCCCACCTGAAGGTTAAAAGTTTCAAAAAAAATTTTTTTTGTTTGACTCTTGAAATTAACATATTAGAGTGTCCCACTCTGATGCTTCTGATTTTTGTCTTAGCAGGTCTGATATTCAATTAATTGCAAGGACATACACTGCATGATTCTTCTCCCTTTATCATTCCAAAATCAATTGGCAGCAAGTCCACGTGCTTTCTAGGGATCTGAAATCAAGATGGGCCATCAGCCTTGGAGCTCCTAAAGATACCAGAGAAATATTTAGCTTGTCAGCTTTGTTTCTTTGCTGTCTTTGTGAAATAGAGTGTGCCATTACAGCAAGGACAGACCCATCCTTTGATATGTCTTTGCTGAAGCTTTCCTCAGATTTTAGTAAAAGGTTCCTTCATTGCTGCTGTGAGAAGTTTATTTGCCTTTATGTCTTCCAGGTAGTGCTGTTGTATATTGCCTTCCATCAAAGCAGCTCTCTACACAGGCAGTGCCCAGTTAAACTGGGGGGAAGGTTTCCTCTGGAGCAGACAGTGAAGGAATGAGAGCATCCCTGAGACCTCTCCATGGTAGGAATGGATTGCACAAATGTTAGAAGGAAAAGCTGAAATGCAGGGGCTGTGGAGAAAACTCTTTAAAAAATTCTCTTTATGAATATGTTCTGTTACTCGCAGCCTGTGTCAAGGCTCCCTAAACCAGGATATGTCACCCATCTCCCAGAGATGGGGCTCTAGGGCAATTGGACCCCACTCCTTGGCATCCACCATCTTACTGCACTCTTTTCCTGGTTTTTTAGGTAAAAACGGGAATCTCTGGAAGTATGTGGCTCTGCCCACAATATCTGACTGTCTGCAGCCAAAAATGCCTGGCTGGGAGCAGAGCACACACATGGCAAACACAAAAGCAGAGGCAGAGTTCAACAGGAGCACACTGAATGCAGAAAGCACTGCAACCTGCCACTGAGATGGTCTGTGCTTCCTCAGCTGATAGGAGCTTATTTCTGCATTCAGATGATGAAAAAAGCTGAAAGAAATAAAAAAGTGTTCACTGGGAAGTACTAGACAGAAACAAAAATGTGAATCAACAATTTTTCCTCTCAAAAAAAGATTTGCCTCAGAAAAATGTCCAGCATTAAAGACTTTTCTGATTTTCACAAAAAAATTCTAGACCCTCCACTTTATAAATAATATTATACATTGTATCCATGAGGTTGTCAATTTCAAGCTGTGTTGTAGAAGAAAAACACAGAGGAAAATGCAAAGAAATGTTTCACTTTGCTTGCTAGCTCAAAAAACTCATTGGATCAAACCAACAGTATATATTTATGTGTTTTTCTCTCCTCCACCCTCCTTGTCCCACCCAAGCCTCAACCCTGTTCTCTCTGTCATCTCAAAAAGAATTGATATGACTATTTAATTCAGTATAAAACATTGCAGGTAGTTTTAAATCATTTATTTCAGTTTATGAATCTGTTACAATTCAGTTCACATATCAGTCAGAAAAAAGGAATAGCTCTCCTTCTGTCACCCAGTCCTTTCGTGATTTGAATTTCTCTGAGAAAGATAAAAATATAAGTTTGATACTCACACTGGCATATATGGGGAGGGTACTGTCCTGATTGAAGTGATAGTAAAGCCTTCAGCAAACCTCTGTTCTGAGTGAGGCAAGGGTAATTTTAAACTTCCAAATCTCATTAGTGTCTTTACCTTGAGGTATTTTAGCACTGGCATGTGCTGCTGACAGCCTTTTAATATCCTTCTGCAATCAGTGGGATGAGGAGAGTTAGGAATGGCTTTCCATCTCACACAGGAATGGTACTAACCAGAGCAATGAAAGTTTCTGTCACACTTGTCAGTAAGCTGGTGACTTGGCACATTCACAGGGAGCCAGAAAAGGCACACTTTTATTACTGTGGGTATGAAACACTTAGCAATGGGGAAAATCCTCTCAAGTTGTTCTTTAAGCCTATACATTTTAATGCAGTGGGTGTGTCAGTTGAGGATATGATTTAGTGGTGAACATGGTGATGCTGGGGTAATGTTTGAGCATCCACTGCCCTCAGGCCCTGAAAACTGCTTCCATGGGAACTGCACTGGGGCCACACATGATTTACATGAGAATTTATCCATATGTGCTCACTGTTCACTGATCTGGGAAAGCAAAGGATCTCAGAAAATTTTCTTAGTAAAAACTCTAACTGGGAACAGTTAAAGCTGCCCTAATAGTAGATTTATTCAGTGAACTGGAGAGGGAGGAGACCAGCATTTTTCCCAGCCTTCCAGAAATAATTTTAGGTTGCCAGTGGTGGCCCTGTGTGTCACCCAGCACCCCAGGTTGGTGTGGCACCATTGCAGAGGGAGCTGCAAAATGACCCCAGACCCTTGCCATCACCTTCCCTGGCAATCCTCCTGGGCCAAATACTGCAAATACTGCCCGGGAGCCCCCAAAGGCACTTGGCACACTCACCTGGGTACCTCTGGCACCCACCACAGGTGGTGGCTGTGGTAACAAAGTTATGTTTTCCACAGCTCTTGGCAGAGGAGCCTGTAGGACTTGGGATGTATCTGCTGGGATTGGCTGACCCACACCCCTTTCCCTTCCCACTTCTCCTTTCTTGAGAACCATTTAAATTTCATATTAGATCATTTGTCCTGTCTGTCTGTCACTTTTGATAACCTGACTACTGATACATCCACTTGCTTTTAATTACTTTGCCATTTAATTTGTTTTAAACATCTGTGTCCATTGTCTATCTGGGGTCATTTTAATTGTTTGTGGCTAATAGAATTTGAAAGGAATATAATTTTCTTATATTTCATTCTAAGATAATCCATTGTGGTTTGCTACAGTCATCTGCTCCTCTTGATTTGCAGCCACACAGATGATTTAATTAGCTAGAGATCATTGTTATTACCATAAAATTCCCATTTATTAACTGCCATATCAATTATCCACCCTTTTGCTTATTGATCAGAAGTCTCCTGAGCAACTCATCTCCTGGGGCACATTTCAACCCAAGCACAAATCCAGCCAGTGCGCTGCAGTCATGTAAAAGATGAACCTGGCTCCTTTGGCATACTGATCTCCTGCCAGTACTTTTATTGAGATGCCCACTCACTGTGCAATCACCTGACAGATTTGGTACTGCAGTGATTTACAGTTCTGGTGATTCATGATTCTGCTGCTACTGATTGGCCATTTGTCTCCATTATTTTTACTTTCTTCCTTCTCCCCTGTGATTCACACACTTCTGGGAGTTTGTGGGGTTTTTTTGTTGGTGTTTTTTTGTTGGTGTTTTTTTTTTTTCAATTTCCTGTTCAATTTTTTATTTTGTTTTCCATCCTCTCCTCTTAAGCTCCTGTCCTTGGGTACCTGTCCTCCTGTATGCTTCTGAGTTGTGTTATCACCTTTTCTTGTGTTTCTGTTATGCTGAGTGGAAGCCCCTAAGGCATCTTCTTTTTTTTCTCACGTCAGACATTGGTACCTAATTTTCCCTTTTCTTTGCTTAGACTTTGTGTTTTCTAGTAGCAATTTGCATTTTGCACTGAGTACCAGGGGTCCTCTCTCCTTCCTCCTTCCTGGCCCTTTGGGACCCTTATTCTTATTCACCTCACCACCTTCTTCCTGATTATCTCTGGTAAAAAGCACAGACCAAGCATACATACAGTATTAATATATAGAGATTCTCTGTGAGTGTCTTGGCAGGTCCAGTATATCCTCCCTGCTGGGATATAATAACTCTCTTCTCTCAGATAAAACCTTTAGATGATATTTGAAGAAACATTTTAGTTAGTAGGGAAGTATCGAGTTTACACATGTGGTCTGTCATTCAAATTTGGATTATACTAATGAATATACTTCTACAAACTGCGGTGATTTTCTGAAAATTAGGTAGTTTATTTTATAAAGTACTGATAAATATCAATAATTGCACACTTTGCCAAGAATGCCAGTATAACTGACTGAATTTGAAGCTACAATACCAGCCTTTGAGACCTACATCATGCTCTCTGGTGGCATCTGATCAATAAATTCAAAGGAAATATTTGTGCTCTTCAGGAATTAATGCTCATGCAAGTCATAGGCTCAAGAAACAAAATCTTCTCTTGGCTCCAGATGTGAGACACCTCAACACCATTAGATACTCCATGATGGAAATTTGTTCCCCTCCTCTCAGGAAATATCTTGGGCCATGATTTGCATCACCTCCACAGCAAAATGGCCGTGGTCTGTGTGTGAATTTCTTCCTCAGACTGGACTTTTGTTTATGAGTTCTTTGTTCAAAAGCTGGCAATAATTCAAATAATTCAAATGCACAGTAACTTAGGTTATCCTGGAATTTAAGCAACCTTATATTTTCATGTGTAAAATTTTCTAGAAAATAATAGTCTAGATTTTGTAGAAAATAATAGAAAATAATTCAGTCTGTGACTAGAATAAGTGTCTCCTGAATAGCAGACTGCAATTTCTGTAATCACTAGTATGGGAGTTTCCCTCAGGCCTGTAAAAGTAGGAAAAAAGATTGACAAAATAACACGAATGAACTTTCCTAAATATCTGACCAGTCTTACAAAAATGCTTAGAAGATCCAGGGATTATTTCTTTTCACTTAACCATATAAATGCACCAAAAATTTCATTTTTAGGAGACAAACAGTTAACTTTGTTGAATTTAAAATTATTTTGGTCCTTTTTTTTTTTTTTAGTTTTTAAAGGAAGATCCTCATTTTAGCTGGCCTTGCTGCACTCATGTTACCGAACTAAAATAGGTGACAATGACTGCTGTGAACATTTACTTAGGGAGTACCTGACAGAGATTTGATTTTGCTCTGACTTTTGATCTGCTGGGTCCACGTCAGAAGGACTGAAGCTGAGCAGAGTGCCCTGTCTGATGCTTCCTGTGATGTGAGCTCTCTGTGTGCGGAGGACAGGGGCACAGAGTCCTGTTATCATTAATGGCTGCTCTGGGTTGGCTTGGGTGGGGGGAGGTGGCTGAGCGCCGCTTCACTGCTCTTCATTAATGCTGCTTGATTCATTACTGCCACCATTATCCTGGAAAAGCAGTTCAAAGTCGATGGACAGCCCTGCCCTGACATATCTCTCACCAGAGAGGAAGCTGCCACAAAGAAAGCACAGAGCAAAGGGTTAGGAAAATATGAGTACCAAAGACAGACTCACACCCAATTTAGAGCTGTTTGGACCCCAGTGTATGAAGATGAGGTGCAGGGTGAGCACTAACTCAGCCAGTCCTGCCTGGCCAGGCAGTGGCCAGGAACTACACCTGAGAGCTGACTGCTCCACACAACTGTGTTTTTACCAAGCTGTTTAGAAAGGGTTTGACCTAAGCTTCATGACCACAAACTCCTAGATTGCTGGGAAATTAATGAAGACTAAGCAGCTTCCCCTTGATGCATCTCTTCTTCCTGAACAGCACTATAAAACCTGGCCCCACTTGTATTTGCTGACCAGGAATTGTTATTTAAGTGCACTGACTGGAGTTCAAGCCTCATCTATGATCAATTGGAGAGATGTAGTTACACTGACAGCATGACACTGAGGCTGTGGAGGGTGGGATAAAATCTGAAAGGAGAAGGATGTGATGATGCAGGGTTAGATAGCTACAGAAATTGCTGAACATCCCGGGCTGAGTGAGTCAGGTGTCACCAGAGATATCACTGCCATGTAAATTAGATTATTATAATTTATTGTTTCATGTCAGTGTCTCTGGTCCTTGAAGCCCAGGATAAGACATGATAAGACAGAGGTTGCAGCTGTGACTGATACCAAGTGACCCGAGAAATGGCTGATAGCTCCTGAGAACTGGAGCTTTGTGACCGTATTGCTTCCAGCAAATCTTGCCTTCTCTTGCTGAAGGAAAAAAAATGGGACTCTTGATGAAGGTGGCTGTGCTGAACACAAGGTATTGGGGACAGCACATAGTGAAATTAAAGGAAAATTGAAAATTCAATTATCCAAGACTTTGCAGAGGAACACCGGTTACTTACTCAGGCCAGCATCCAGCCCTGCAGGAAAGGAGATGCAGAGCTGGCTGGAAAGGAGATGTGGAGCCCTATGTATGCTATACAGCAGCCAGACCCAAAACCTGCCAGGTTTGAGCCCAGGTATTTAGTTAAGGATTAACCCCAGCCAAAAGAGAGGTCACCTGAGCACATGGATTGGCAGACCACTGCAGCCAGGCCAGGAGAAGGCAGTGACCTTGGTACAGCAGAGTCACCCTGCCAGGCAGAAATTAGTCCAAATGAAAAGAACACCAACACCTCAAGTGTTTTTCTGAGAACAAGTTTCATGGTGAAGGAGCAACAGCTGGAGGATTTTTTTCACTAAAATCTGTTTTCCATTATTTTTAATGGGTTCATAGAAGCATGGAATAGATGGGTTTTGCATCATAGTGGGAACTGCATTTATTCTGTTGTCTGTGAAACAAGAAGAATACACTTATATCTCTTTGAATCTTTGTGGGTTTTGTCAATATGTTTAATGAATGAAAAAGAAAATAATTTTTGCATTTCAAAATACAAATCATGATGCAGGAACAGCATTTGTCTTACCATAAGAAGAAGTTTACACTTCAGTGACCAGAAAAATCTTCAGGTTTTTTTTCTTTTTAAAATTTATATTTGCTTGCTATTGTTTACTCCCTTTATTTTCTATTGAAAGAATATACCATTTACATTGGTCGGGGTATATGAATTTTATATCACAGCACTAAGACCTTTTATTTTTTAGTTAGCAATGCAATAGGAAGATATATAATGCCAAACATTTAATGAAAGCAAATACAACAAACATGAATAGCAAGCCTTCTAATGAATAAATCTGAATAATAAAAATCCCTGTGGAGTATAGAGGCAGATAGGTTAATTCTTTCACTTGAATTTTAATTCTGACTGAAAAAAATCATATGAGTTTTCACATTTAACACTTGGTTATCCTTAAAACTGAGATAAAAAGAGCTTGTATTCTTCATATCTGTTTTATAGCTATATTTAATTAACATAGTCAACACAAGGATACTTATTATGTGATATCCACAGCATCTGATAGCTTGGAGCACCAGCAATGCTGCTCTGATTGCTGGTAGAACTTGTGGCAAAATGAAACTGAGACGTACCCATGGAGCTGGTTCTGAAATGTCATCACAAATGTAGTACAAGACCACCCTTCTCTTCCTCAGCTCTTAAAACTAACAGAGAAGAAGGGATTAGGAATTCTGGTATCTATCAATCATTCTTCTCTCACCTTGGGGTCATATTTTGTTCTTTTTTCAGTAGTTCTTAAAAGGAAAGACAATGAAAAAAAATAAAGAAGAAAAAATTTTAAATTATTTAACCTAAAGTGAAAGTAAACCCTGACTTTTCTCTTCTAAATGCCAGTTCTCAATTTAAGACATATTTCTTGTCACCATTACTTCATTTTAAAGGCTGGTTTTATTTTGATCATGAAAACTTGTCAGAGAAAATAAAGGAAATCTAAATCTTAGAAACTCTCTAAGAAGCTATAGATTTTTTTGGTTGAAAATCATTAAGCAGCTTATAGCTTTGAAGGGTGAATCAAGGTTCTATCAGCATGTCAGAGGCGTATGTCCAAGACTGCAAGACTGGATGATCTACACCAACCTCAACCTCAGAAAATTCAATGTGTGTCTTGGGAATTAAAGTGCAGAAAATGCTTACAGAGTCTAGACGTTTTCTAGAATTATATTTTTAAACTTGTTTGAAGGTGGCAATAGAAAGCTAATTAGGATTATTTATCAGTGTAGACATCATTCTTATTTAATTCAATCTGCTGTATAAAATTTGGTACTTCCTTTACAGAATTTCGAATTGTAAATTTACTGCATGATTAACATTATATTTAATAAAATCTCCTCAGTGCAAAGGGAGAATTTTCTCCATGAGCTATTTACAGACTTTTTTCTCCTTTTTCAAATATGGATGTCAAAATCAGGTGCTAATTTCTAGCATCCAAGAACACACATGACTGAAGACTAACTTCTGTGTTGGGCTGCAGAAATCATCCTATATGTCAAACCAATGCCCAAAAGGGGTGAGATGTTGATTCAGAATTGCAGTTACAAGAGTGAGATGTCAAAGCCAACAACAGAACTAACCTGAGGATGCATATTTAACAGTATGTAGAAATAATCTAACCCCAGACACCCAAGAATGACAACAATACATTTTCTAGACTCTCTGAATGTTGTCAGGTTTTGTTAACAGCATTCCATGGTGTATAGTAAATAACTTTAACATCAGTTGTCCCTACCAGAAAAAAAATAGTTCTTTCATTTAAACAAAAATCAATAAGAATAAGGTAAATGGCAAATATTTTGTACATGCACACTATCATCTATTCATACACACACACTATTTTTTTCTTTTCAGAAGCAAAAGAAGATATTTTGTTTCTTTTTATTTTGTTTTCTAATGATAATAATTTTTAATAAAATTGATTGCTTTCAAAAAAGCAAGGACAGCTCAAAAACTGTTTGAGGACAAAGAACTGTTCTGATAGCAGCTCTGAAATTTTGCAGCCCATGAATCATAGAAGATACACCATGACAGACACTGAACAGGAAATAAACAACCCATGTGTCGTCCTGTCTGAGTCAGGAACACCTTTCAGTGGGTCAGGAATACCTTTTCACAGTGACACAAAAAGCAGGTACTTAAACTGGCGCTGTCAGCTGTGTCCTTGCATATCTCCAGGGCTCTCCCTCTGGGTGTGCAAGTGCTTTACTAGTTTGACATGGTCTGGCACGCTGGCTGGGTGTCTGGATAGCATCAGATTTGCACACCACACCACACAAATTAAACTCAAAATAAGTTTATTATGGGCAATGTTGAATCAGAAATTTCTTAGGCAACTCTGTTCATGTTGACTATTTCCTTTAACATGCAGTCTGGAAATAGAGTAGTTTTAATATTAATAATATGGAGCAGGCTTCTGAAATGGAGGAGAATGAGCAAATAACAATTTTTTAAAAAAGATGAATCCTAAAGTAAGTGAAAGGGGCAGGGAATGCCAGAGAGTCAAATGAGCAACATCCTGACAGATGAAATACTGAATTGTCTATCTACAGATCCAAAGCGCCTACTTGAACAGATCAAATGGATTCTGCCTTCCTAATTTATGGTAAATGTTGTGGAATTAAGTTCTGTACAGCAGTGTTCAAAAAACCTGACAAAGCAACAAATAAAACATTACAATGTAAAAGGATGGGACAGATTGTCTTTCTGAAAGTATTATTAATACCAATGATGTGTCCTCAGCTACAATATGTGCCCAATCTTGGTCAAACTCTTTGAAAAAGAGATAAAGAAAATGTAGAAATAGGTGATGAAAATTACTAAGAGCATGGCACAATTTCTGTGATGACAGATTGCCAAGATTAAGATTGCCTCACTTGGGAAAGAAGTGAATTTAAAAAGATACATAAGATACAGAATGCCATATGAAAAAAAATGTACATATTTTTCTTTACATTTTTTTCTAATTTTGTCCTAATAACAGAATAAGCAAGTTTTCAATGAAGCTGAAAGACAACCAATATAACTTTAAATGGGGTAAATTGCAAAATTTAGTAGGTGAACTCATTGTGACTGAGCTTTAAGGTTTAGCTCAATGTTGGCACCATTTTATTACATATGTAGGAAAGGAGAGCAGACTCATTTCTGTGATGGTTCAGACATCTCTCAGATTGCAGAGTGGCCCCAAATATCTTTGCCACTCTTTCTGCAGTAAATATAGTAATTTATAAAATCATTGTGTTTCTAGTAGCAGACTAAAATTCACTAATGTAGAAAGACTTCTCACTGTGGGCAAGGTTTTTTACAGTTGTCCAATATCCTTGCACTTTAGTTCCTTAAGGGAGATTCCTTAAAATCTGTGTGCTGTGAGAAGCAGGGTGTGGGACTGAAAGAACAATTTAGCCCAACCAGATTCCATTCCTATCTTCCCATGTTCCTAGGATACACTTTGCTGTACAACCTTACATAGAGTACTAATGTAAAAATGTGATTAGCTATAAAAGTGAATGCATTCACTCAATTGTTAAATTCATAACATGAAATGATGAAACTGTGAAGAGAAAAAAGTATGTTTCCCACTTTCAAGGAAAGTAGGAGAAATAAGCCTCATCTCATTTACCAAATCATAGCAAAACATAAACATGACTAAGAAAAATCAGTGCCCAGCTTAGAAGAGACACTCTGTATAGCCTTATATTCTTACTGGAAGATAAATGGATCATTTAAAGAATGAATCTGCCATTTATAAAGCTTCTAGAGAAATTTCTGCTTTACCATAACATTTCAATGAGCAAATTGTCAGTCTTAAGAGCCTGACATGCAGATTACTGAGCTCTGATTATCACCCTTCAACAAGCAATGGAAGTCTTTATGTGATTTATACTGTTGTGAGAAACTTTTGACTTATTCTGAAACAATGGAGAGGCTACCAGAACAGCATATGGAATGAAGTACAAAGCAAATGAAACTACAGGGGATTAGTTTCAGAGACTGAAGCACACTCATTGAGAGAGAAAAGAAGATGCTAATATAAATGAAAAGCAATTTAGAGTTTTAGTCTCATTCACATGCTGAGAAAAAATTAAAAAAAATTGGCCAATCTGTTTTTAAAAGTTGAAAAGGAAAAAAATCCATCGAAACACAGGGTGACAATAAAACAAGTACATATTTCTTTCTGCAAACACAGAGAGAATTGAGAGAAGTTGCAACAGAGAAAAGCATGTAACCAGCAAATGACAACAAATTGAATTGCTTTAGAATTTCATCCTTCATGCAGAAACAAAGAAAATACTGGCATGTTCCAAACATTATATTCAGCTCATTCCTGGTAAAAAATCATTGAAGGTAACTAGAAAGGAAGTTCAAGGAGTTATTGAGTCATAAAAATTTTAGATAGCAAAAGAAACCCCTAAGGTTTCAAAAGGGACAATTTCATAACTAACACACTTCTTCACAAAGATAATAAAAACTGAGCAGAGGGGAGCACAACAAATAAAAGAGAAAGCATCAGTACTTTTAACATGCTAATTATTAATTTTAAGTTTCTCCAAAGATTTATTCTTTTTAAAAAGATGGGTTTTTTTTCTGTAAGAGTTGCTCATTGTCTCTTTTCAGGAGAAAACTGTTGAGAAGTTCACTCGAAAACCATGGGAATACATACAGAATCCTTGTCTCCACACTAGTGAATGAGTCTGCATGTAGAAAAGAGCAGTCTGATGGGCAAGCAAATCCTGCCATAGACATATGTAAATACATGACTTTGGGACTACCCAGAACATTGCCCTGGGGAGACTCAGCACTCTTGTGGGAATGAAGTCAGACGTGTCATTAAGGACTACTCCAGGACTGTATGAAGGGATAGTACTTTCACTTGGCTGGACAAGATGACCATTCATGGTACCTTCTAACACAAACCATTCTATAATTCTATGATCTTTTAGGAATTGCATTGCTCAGAATTTCAAAGAGCAATGAACAATGAAGAGATTGCAGTCCCTAGCAAGGAAATGTCTGGCTTAAAAAATGTCTTGAAGTACTTTGAGACCTGGAATGTGGAATATTAGTTTGTGCTGAAAATTTTTTTCTAAACATAGAACATGTATTATACCTCTCAAATTACTTCAGTTTTAAGCTTAAGGTGTTGCTAAAGAGTTTGTTATCTTTGATGTGCTCAGAAAAGTAACTTGGCCCTTTTATTACAAACTATTCATAATTAAAATCTTCGACACATGACATTGTAAGAAGACAATTGAAAAACAAAAAAAATAATAAATAAGAGATATTATACATTTTTATTTATAAGAAATGTGCCTTTTGAAAAATGACCAGATGCCATTTTCTTTTATGCCCTTCGCAACTATTGAGCATCTGTAAAAAAAAACATTAGCATTTGCAATGCTGGCTTGGCAACTTTTGGGAAACAAATTTTAGGCACATCTTGGTCCACTTGCTTCCTGTGCCAAATTGCCTGGTTAATTCCCCTGGCTGAGACTTGGCAGATCTGACAAAACACAACAGCAATATTTTAATAATACCCAAACAATCACAGCTTTCTCTAAATCCCTTTTAGATAAATGTAGTTCTGCAAATACTATTGACCTGAAGCCAGTGCAAATGCTGGTAATGCAAAAGGAACTGATCAGAACATAATTTCCTCATTCCAGAACCAGAGCTTTTTCCATCTTGTTAGTAGGGTAAGGCTATTCCTCAAGCACTGCTGCACCCTAATTGTGCATTAGATCTGGGAGTTTAAGGGGTATTCTGATGTCTTGAAGGCTCATTATCTGCTGATGTACTTTCTTTAAATAGAAAGCCCTTTACAACACAGATCATCTTTATGTCGGAACTTAGAGCCCTGCTCTATACAGGTTAGTAAACTCTCCCTCAGAGTTGTAAAAATGGAATTCTAGTTTTTGTCCATGCATGGTTAAGGAAGTTTCTCTCTGGCTTCTGCTTGTTAGTCCCTGTTTTCTTCCCTGGAGCATGAAGTGAAGTAGTTCATTTGGGTTTTTTTGGTGAAACTCTGTTCAGCAACAATGGCGTTTCTCATTGCCATATCAACAGGTACTTTGAGGCTTATAAACCTCTTGGGCATGATGCCGTTTTTCAACGAGAAGTTAATTTAAGCATTGTGTGAAAGCAAGTATTTCCTCTCAGTGCAGAGCCTTCAAAAATGCAGAAAATTCCAGAGCTGTTTTCCAGGTAGGGTGAAGAAAAAAACAAACTGTTCACTCCTACTTGCAATGTGCCCATGTAATTCGACTCTTACCTAAAATGACTATTTTCTAAAATTACTTACTTCTTATACAGAAATCTTTTTCTCAGCATTCCATTTTCCTGCCCATGAACCTGTCATGCTATTACAGTCCAAAAGTGGACACAATATTCCACCTGAGTACAAAAGCACTATTATAACTGTGGTATTATTTTCTACTCCATTACCTTTATCCATGTTTGCCTCTTTGGCCCTGATTTTATTTTGGTGTGACTGGCACTTTTATCAAACACCTGTTCACTGTGGCAGTATGCTGGCTTTTCCCAGTTCTTGATTTCTTCTGGCTGTGTGCTGTCTAAATGGTCTGTACCCAAAAGGGTGGTCCTCTGGTCACCACTGCAGTGAAATAGGAGGATGCTCTCTGGGGGGTCAAGAAACAGACTTTGTGAATGAGTTCACTCCAGCCTTACCTGCTAGCCTTGGCTGAGGCATGACCGGGGCAGAAATATGTGCTTGGTAATTATTGTGTTTGCTTTGAAGAAACAGGGAACTTATAACCCAGAGGCTTAATGAACGTGTTGGTTCTTAGCTGCCGGGAAGCTCCTGGGAAGCTGAACAGCTTATACTGACCTTCCATATTCATTATTACTTTTCCTTTATAATATTCCATGGACTCTTTCATCATTCAGAGCTCCCTAATGATAGCGGCTGACAGGTAATATAACATTTAGAGCAAACAGTCCTGTCCTGTATCTAAACAGGCAACAATCAAAAGTAATTGAAGTAACAGGTGAATTGTTAAGAAGGTGCAAATCCTGACAAATGCATCTGTATTTATATCTCTACAAGCATATTTAATTCAGTGCAGTTGTGCATCTAGCTGTCTGTTAAACATACTAACTCCACAAGCTGTAGACAGCAATTAATAGGCACTTCTGATTTAGACTCTGGTCATACATATACATTTACTTTCCCCCCACTTTTTTTAACTCCTACCTTTATTTTTTTGTTCCAATAATTTAAAAACTTTTAAATAAAATATAAAAGCTCAAAAAGTGACGTTTGCATTTCCTTTATCTTAATGTTCAAAGCAGGTAGCTGGCATTATTTCAAGCTTCCTTTCTCTTATGCTTTTCTCTGCACTTACTCCCAAGGCAAATGTCAGCTACATGATTTGTGTATTTAGTGCCCTCTATTTGAGATCCCAAAAGATTAAGCTGCTTTAGGTAGGACTTCAGTGAGATCTATATGCTTAAATCCAAAACTTCAACCATCAGAATCATAAAAAATTTATCAGCTTAGGGTCTGCTCTGGTAGGTTGTGGTGTGTTGATTTTGGTTGGATGACATGTGCCCACCCCCCCTCAGGGGACAGGGGAGAGGAAATATAACGAAAGGGTCATGCTTTGAGAGAAGGACAGTGAGAGATCACTCCCCAACTACCTTCATGGGCAAAACAGACTTAACTTGGGGGACTTGGTTCAATTTGTTACCAAACACATCAGAGAAGGAAAATGAGAAATAATAAAAAAACATAAAAACGCCTTCCCCCGACCCTTCCCTTCCTCCTGTGCTCAATTTAACTTCTGGTTTCCCTGCCTCCTCCCCTCCTGCCTTCCCTTTCCTCCACTCCCCTCCTCCATCAGCAGTGCAGCAGGATGGTGATGGGGATTGTGGTCAATTCATCCCACATTGTTTGAGCCACTCTCTCCTCAGGCAGAGGACTCCTCACACTCTTCCCCTGCTCCATCGCTGGGTCCCTGCCACAGGAGTCATCATGTGACCGTGTGATCACTGTCTGTGATTTTTTTCAGAAACAGACTGCTCCAGTGTGATTTCCCCAATGGAATCACAAGTCCTGCCAGAGCACCTGCTCCACCATGGGCTCCACTCTCCAGAGGTCCACAGGTCCAGCCAGGCGCCTGCTCCAGCACAGGCTTCCCACAGGGTCAGAGTCTTCTTTGGGCATCCACATGCCCCAGTGTGGGGTCCTCCGTGGGCTGCCAGTGGATATCTGTTCTACAGTGGGCCTCTCTGGGCTGCAGAGGGACAGTCTGCCTCACCTCGGGCTGCAGGGGAATCTCTGCTCCAGTGCCTGAAGCGTCTCCTCCCCCTCCCTTTTCACTGACCTCGGTGTCTGCAGGACTGTTTCTCTCGTATATTCTCACCCATATGTTCTCTGGCTGCTGCTGTGCAGGGGTTTTCATCTTCATTCTTATCTCTGCTTTCCCAGAGGTGCTTCCGGTGCTGATGATGAGCTGAGCCTTGGCCATCAGCAGGTCCATCTTGAGCTGGCTGGCATTGGCTCTGTTGGACACAGGGGAAGCTTCTAGCAGCTTCTCAGATCAAACACCCATGTGGGACTGCTGCCACACAAACCCAGTACACAGACAGACACAGCTCTGTGCATCAGCAGTCCCTGAAGGAGGGGGCAGCATCACCACTTTGGGCGGTGAATTTACAATTAGAGGATTTCTCTCAAGATTTCAGAGATGCTTTAAATACATCTTCCATTTCCCAGGAAAGTGGCCAAGCAAAAAAGCTAGTTACAAGGGAAAGGCAGATGGAAGAGGAGGGGTGTGTGTGTGTAAATCTTCTTTTCCTTCTAAGGAATAAAACCTACATTTAGGCAGTGGTTAATGCAAAAAAGCTGGCAAAGTATGTGTGATAGAAGAGTTTAGAAACACTAAACATTTGTGTTTAACAGTGATTTCAGGACAAAGTGATAAAATTTAAAGCTGTGCTTGAAAAGGAGAGCAATATTTTTGAAATTGACTGAAATATAGCCCAAACTCTGCTTCCTGAAAATGGAAGTGCATTTCACATGAAACTGTAACTGGATAAAAGAACAGTATGATTATGGAACCAATCCCTGCAGTTTCTGGACATCATTCATTTTGCTCCTTGTTCTCTTTCTGGTGAACTTTTTAGGAAACAGAGCCAACAAGAGGGAGATAAGCAAATCCTCCTTTGTGAATGGAGTACAGCCTATGCAGTGCTGGCAGTCTCCCAGGGCACATTTAGATCCCTTTCTTTGGCTGGTTTTTAATCATAAGGCTGATCTTCTCTTTCAGTTTTGAAAGAATAGGGCTAAGAACTAGGTGTAGTTGCAAGGACAGACATGCATGGAAGATGAGAGTTGCATCAGATAGTTTTTAAATTTCTGCTTGCCTTTTTCTTCTCCTCCCACCTTTGCCCTCTGCCTTCAGGTTGCCCATGCAGATGCTGGAGACATGGACCCCAGTGCAACGCAATGGAGGAGGCAGGTGTGTCATACTAAAAACCTTTAAATTCCAAGATTAGCAGGCAACCACCTAGAATTAAGAAACAAAGTAAAAAAATCTTCATGGAAAGCAGACCTCATAGCCTCCTTTTCCACTCTTATCCCTAGAATTTGGCATCTCTCTCAAGGCATCCTGCAGGTGCCTCTATGTATTCAGAAGACTAGAGGATTTCCTTCAGAGAACTGAGCATAGAAAAAAAAATAAAATAAAATGTTCTCTCAGCCAGTGGGAGACCTGGGTTAAATTTCCCCAACCAATACAAGAGATTAAGCTCCATGCTTGCAGTGCTCTGTAAGCCTGCTTTAATCACAGGGTTACAGGCATCTAATTCAGAGCCCTTGATTTGTCTCTTTGATGCCACAGCGCCCTAGACTGTAGTTGCTTTTATCACCACATACTTCTGGGTCTTATGCTCCACTGCCATACTGTGAGCTCTTTAGTTATTGTGCTCATCCAACAGGAAGGACTCTGCAACACTTAGAATTTCAAGGTTTTTGAGTCATGACTCTTACCCTTGGTGCTGTAGAATCAATAAAAAGGAAGAAGAATGGAAAAAAAAAAAAAAAAAAAAAGAAAAAGAGGATTATACATAACAGAGCTGATATGAAACAGTTCTTTGCTATACCTTTCAGTCCTACAAAGAGCCATCAAAGTATCACAGTGAGATCCACTAAAAAGCTAGTTTGCTTTGACTTTTGATCCAGAGTGGGAATTATCCCAGTGTTTTTATTTTAAGTCCATGACATTTGAAATAATTCTGATTGCCTTTTCACTGTTTTCTCCAATCCTTTGTCTATCAGATTCAGGAATGGATGGAGTTTTCTGATCAGTTATGTTTCACTTATTACTTTTTAAATGCAACAAATAAAGAAAAAAAATGAAGATTCTAGTTTTTGTCCATGCATGGTTAAGGAAGTTTCTCTCTGGCTTCTGCTTGTTAGTCCCTGTTTTCTTCCCTGGAGCATGAAGTGAAGTAGTTCATTTGGGTTTTTTTGGTGAAACTCTGTTCAGCAACAATGGCGTTTCTCATTAGCCATATCAACAGGTACTTTGAGGCTTATAAACCTCTTGGGCATGATGCCGTTTTTCAACGAGAAGTTAATTTAAGCATTGTGTGAAAGCAAGTATTTCCTCTCAGTGCAGAGCCTTCAAAAATGCAGAAAATTCCAGAGCTGTTTTCCAGGTAGGGTGAAGAAAAACAAACTGTTCACTCCTACTTGCAATGTGCCCATGTAATTCGACTCTTACCTAAAATGACTATTTTCTAAAATTACTTACTTCTTATACAGAAATCTTTTTCTCAGCATTCCATTTTCCTGCCCATGAACCTGTCATGCTATTACAGTCCAAAAGTGGACACAATATTCCACCTGAGTACAAAAGCACTATTATAACTGTGGTATTATTTTCTACTCCATTACCTTTATCCATGTTTCCCTCTTTGGCCCTGATTTTATTTTGGTGTGACTGACACTTTTTATCAAACACCTGTTCACTGTGGCAGTATGCTGGCTTTTCCCAGTTCTTGATTTCTTCTGGCTGTGTGCTGTCTAAATGGTTTGTACCCAAAAGGGTGGTCCTCTGGTCACCACTGCAGTGAAATGGGAGGATGCCCTCTAGGGGGTCAAGAAACAGACTTTGTGAATGAGTTCACTCCAGCCTTACCTGCTAGCCTTGGCTGAGGCATGACCGGGGCAGAAATATGTGCTTGGTAATTATTGTGTTTGCTTTGAAGAAACAGGGAACTTATAACCCAGAGGCTGAATGAACGTGTTGGTTCTTAGCTGCCGGGAAGCTCCTGGGAAGCTGAACAGCTTATACTGACCTTCCATATTCATTATTATTTTTCCTTTATAATATTCCATGGACTCTTTCATCATTCAGAGCTCCCTAATGATAGCGGCTGACAGGTAATATAACATTTAGAGCAAACAGTCCTGTCCTGTATCTAAACAGGCAACAATCAAAAGTAATTGAAGTAACAGGTGAATTGTTAAGAAGGTGCAAATCCTGACAAATGCATCTGTATTTATATCTCTACAAGCATATTTAATTCAGTGCAGTTGTGCATCTAGCTGTCTGTTAAACATACTAACTCCACAAGCTGTAGACAGCAATTAATAGGCACTTCTGATTTAGACTCTGGGCATACATATACATTTACTTTCCCCCCCCTTTTTTTAACTCCTACCTTTATTTTTTTGCTCCAATAATTTAAAAACTTTTAAATAAAATATAAAAGCTCAGAAAGTGACGCTTGCATTTCCTTTATCTTAATGTTCAAAGCAGGTAGCTGGCATTATTTCAAGCTTCCTTTCTCTTATGCTTTTCTCTGCACTTACTCCCAAGGCAAATGTCAGCTACATGGTTTGCGTATTTAGTGCCCTCTATTTGAGATCCCAAAAGATTAAGCTGCTTTAGGTAGGACTTCAGTGAGATCTATATGCTTAAATCCAAAACTTCAGCCATCAGAATCATAAAAAATTTATCAGCTTAGGGTCTGCTCTGGTAGGCTGTGGTGTGTTGATTTTGGTTGGATGACATGTGCCCACTCCCCTCCTCAGGGGGACAGGGGAGAGGAAATATAACGAAAGGGTCATGCTTTGAGAGAAGGACAGTGAGAGATCACTCCCCAACTACCTTCATGGGCAAAACAGACTTAACTTGGGGGACTTGGTTCAATTTGTTACCAAACACATCAGAGAAGGAAAATGAGAAATAATAAAAAAACATAAAACCACCTTCCCCCGACCCTTCCCTTCCTCCTGTGCTCAATTTAACTTCTGGTTTCCCTGCCTCCTCCCCTCCTGCCTTCCCTTTCCTCCACTCCCCTCCTCCATCAGCCGTGCAGCAGGATGGTGATGGGGATTGTGGTCAATTCATCCCACATTGTTTGAGCCACTCTCTCCTCAGGCAGAGGACTCCTCACACTCTTCCCCTGCTCCATCGCTGGGTCCCTGCCACAGGAGTCATCATGCGACCATGTGATCACTGTCTGTGATTTTTTTTTTCAGAAACAGACTGCTCCAGTGTGATTTCCCCAATGGAATCACAAGTCCTGCCAGAACGCCTGCTACACCATGGGCTCCACTCTCCAGAGGTCCACAGGTCCAGCCAGGCGCCTGCTCCAGCACAGGCTTCCCACAGGGTCAGAGTCTTCTTTGGGCATCCACATGCCCCAGTGTGGGGTCCTCTGTGGGCTGCCAGTGGATATCTGTTCTACAGTGGGCCTCTCTGGGCTGCAGAGGGACAGTCTGCCTCACCTCGGGCTGCAGGGGAATCTCTGCTCCAGTGCCTGAAGCATCTCCTCCCCCTCCCTTTCCACTGACCTCCGTGTCTGCAGGACTGTTTCTCTCGTATATTCTCACCCATATGTTCTCTGGCTGCTGCTGTGCAGGGGTTTTCATCTTCATTCTTATCTCTGCTTTCCCAGAGGTGCTTCCGGTGCTGATGATGAGCTGAGCCTTGGCCATCAGCAGGTCCATCTTGAGCTGGCTGGCATTGGCTCTGTTGGACACAGGGGAAGCTTCTAGCAGCTTCTCAGATCAAACACCCATGTGGGACTGCTGCCACACAAACCCAGTACACAGACAGACACAGCTCTGTGCATCAGCAGTCCCTGAAGGAGGGGGCAGCATCACCACTTTGGGCGGTGAATTTACAATTAGAGGATTTCTCTCAAGATTTCAGAGATGCTTTAAATACATCTTCCATTTCCCAGGAAAGTGGCCAAGCAAAAAGCTAGTTACAAGGGAAAGGCAGATGGAAGAGGAGGTGTGTGTGTGTAAATCTTCTTTTCCTTCTAAGGAATAAAACCTACATTTAGGCAGTGGTTAATGCAAAAAAGCTGGCAAAGTATGTGTGATAGAAGAGTTTAGAAACACTAAACATTTGTGTTTAACAGTGATTTCAGGACAAAGTGATAAAATTTAAAGCTGTGCTTGAAAAGGGAGAGCAATATTTTTGAAATTGACTGAAATATAGCCCAAACTCTGCTTCCTGAAAATGGAAGTGCATTTCACATGAAACTGTAACTGGATAAAAGAACAGTATGATTATGGAACCAATCCCTGCAGTTTCTGGACATCATTCATTTTGCTCCCTGTTCTCTTTCTGGTGAACTTTTTAGGAAACAGAGCCAACAAGAGGGAGATAAACAAATCCTCCTTTGTGAATGGAGTACAACCTATGCAGTGCTGGCAGTCTCCCAGGGCACATTTAGATCCCTTTCTTTGGCTGGTTTTTAATCATAAGGCTGATCTTCTCTTTCAGTTTTGAAAGAATAGGGCTAAGAACTAGGTGTAGTTGCAAGGACAGACATGCATGGAAGATCAGAGTTGCATCAGATAGTTTTTAAATTTCTGCTTGCCTTTTTCTTCTCCTCCCACCTTTGCCCTCTGCCTTCAGGTTGCCCATGCAGATGCTGGAAACACGGACCCCAGTGCAACGCGAGGGAGGAGGCAGGTGTGTCATACTAAAAACCTTTAAAATCCAAGATTAGCAGGCAACCACCTAGAATTAGGAAACAAAGTAAAAAAATCTTCATGGAAAGCAGACCTCATAGCCTCCTTTTCCACTCTTATCCCTAGAATTTGGCATCTCTCTCAAGGCATCCTGCAGGTGCCTCTATGTATTCAGAAGACTAGAGCACTTCCTTCAGAGAACTGAGCATAGAAAAAAAAATAAAATAAAATATTCTCTCAGCCAGTGGGAGACCTGGGTTAAATTTCCCCAACCAATACAAGAGATTAAGCTCCATGCTTGCAGTGCTCTGTAAGCCTGCTTTAATCACAAGGTTACAGGCATCTAATTCAGAGCCCTTGATTTGTCTCTTTGATGCCACAGCGCCCTAGACTGTAGTTGCTTTTATCACCACATACTTCTGGGTCTTATGCTCCACTGCCATACTGTGAGCTCTTTAGTTATTGTGCTCATCCAACAGGAAGGACTCTGCAACACTTAGAATTTCAAGGTTTTTGAGTCATGACTCTTACCCTTGGTGCTGTAGAATCAATAAAAGGAAGAAGAATGGAAAAAAAAAAAAAAAAAAAAAGAGGATTATACATAACAGAGCTGATATGAAACAGTTCTTTGCTATACCTTTCAGTCCTACAAAGAGCCATCAAAGTATCACAGTGAGATCCACTAAAAAGCTAGTTTGCTTTGACTTTTGATCCAGAGTGGGAATTATCCCAGTGTTTTTTATTTTTAAGTCCATGACATTTGAAATAATTCTGATTGCCTTTTCACTGTTTTCTCCAATCCTTTGTCTATCAGATTCAGGAATGGATGGAGTTTTCTGATCAGTTATGTTTCACTTATTACTTTTTTAAATGCAACAAATAAAGAAAAAAATGAAGCAAAGAAAAGCAAAAGTGTTTAATCTAATATTAGCCTGAGTCATCCAAGTCCGCACTGTTCTCTTCAGCTGAAATGCATAAGTAAATGAAAGGCACTTCCCAAGATTCTCCTCTCAGTTTATCAACAGAGGGGCCAAAAAATCCTTTGTTAGAGTTAATAAAATAAAGACATTCCACAGGGAATTTTGAATGAAGAACAGAAGTGCAGGGTCATATCCTGAGGCTGTACTTTGGAAAATCCCTATACAACAAAAATGAGAGCTCCCTAGCCCTGAGTGAACCAAAGCTCATTAGAGGGTGTAATCTGTAATTTCTTGGTAAGGGTTTAGCTTCCATAAATGACCTAGACCCAAGAAAATATATAAGAACTACTTCAGTTGCTAGGAATGGCAGCCAGAAAGTGTGCAGAGAAATCTTTCTCTCTCTGGCTGGGTGCCCCAGCCTCTGGAACTCAGCAGTGGACATCCCTGTCACACATCAGGGCAGAAAAGGTGAGATGAGAACATGGACACAGGCACAAGGGCATGGCACGTGTACAGCATGGCTGGGCTGAAGTGTTAAAAGCAGGGTGGGCTCTGAGGGAAGAGGTCCCATGCAGGACACAGCCATGACAGCCAACACAGGCAAAGCTGAGCCCATCAGCCAAACCAGTGGTGCCTCTGGGAAAACATTAAAGACATAAAAGGATGCATAGGCAGAGAAGGAGAGGAAATTTGTTGTTTAAATGTTCATATTTTTGTTTCTTACTACCCAAATCTGCGGATTACAACGCAAATCCATTTCAATTGTTAACTAATCTAAATGTTTTCTCCATGTTGAAACTGTTTTCTTCCTGACAGTGGCTGATACGCAGCAGCCCTGACTTTATTTCAGCTCACAAGATTCTCATCCTATTTCCTCTTCCTGTGCTCCTGGGGAGGGGAAGTGGGTGAGCAGCTGGGTAGGCCAAGATTAGGGCACCAAACATAGTCAGTGACACATGGTACATGGAAATCCTCAGCTCTGAGTTCCCTAGAACAGAAGAGTTACTGGAGAGAGTCCAGCAAAAGGCCACTATAATGTTTAAGGGACTGCACCATCCTTCCAGTGGAAAAAAGCTCCAACTAGGTGAAGAGAAGGCTCAGAGGGATCTTATCATTGTGTGATGGGAGCGTGTAAAGCAGATGGAACCAGGCTATTTCAAATTGTGCCCTCCATCGGAAAAGAGGCAATGGGCACACACTGGAACACAGGAGATTCCCCTTGAATACAGGACAGATTTTTCACTGTGGGGATGATGATGTCCAGGCACAGGCTGCCCAGGGAGGTTGTGGAGTCACAAACCATCTTAATATCTAACCCAGGGCATGGTCCTGGGCACATGGCTGTGGATGGCCCTGTCTGGGATGAGAGGGATTTAGATAAAATGACCTCCAGAAGCACCTTCCAGCCTCAACCATTCAGTAATTCTGTGTAAATGCCAAAAGGTGAAAAAGATAATTTCATCTTTTCTAAAATAGAAAGGTGACAGGACATCCTCATGGTAAGTCATGATAGAACTTAAACAGAAATGCATCACTTTAGAAGGGAAATCTTGAACGACAACTTGATTGAAATCTCTGTAGTCTATCCTGATTAGCACAGAGAAGTTATAAACACAATGATTTTCTATAGTCTTAATTAATATGATGAAAAAAGTATGAAGGGAAAAAAATGGTTGTTCTCACATTCTGAGGGAGTTCATTCTCACATCCTTCAATTTCACTAGTAGTGGTGGTATGTGCCACTTTGCATAAATCTTTAGTTTATCATCTACAACTATAATTTTCAGCATAATTTACATGGTCTACTGATAAGAGATCTTTGTCATCATTACAGAACATGCTTTTACTTTTATATAGTCTTCATAATTTTATTTAATATGAATATTAAACTAATGGAACTGTAATTTCTTTGCTCATATAGTGTACCCATTGTCATACATCAAAGTATTAATTAATACATACCATATTACTAGATGTCACATCTCTCTATAAATCTTTCTTTTCTTTCAACATATTTTTTGTGTTTTCACTAAAGTAGAAAATGAAATAGCACATTTCTGTTGCTACTGTCATTTTCTGTTTCACTTCAATCCCGCTGTAACTCTGTTACTTTTTTGATGCCTTGGGTTTCTGCTTTCTATTTCTTGCTTTCATACAATTACATAAATGTATTCACTTAGAAACACTGCTGATTGAAATCACGCTGCCCATGTTTATTGAATTCATTTTGAAAACATAACTTCTCTAAGCTTGCACACCGAGGAATATTGCACAGTAGACCTGCTCTCCTCCCTTCTCATTGCATCAGTCTTCTCACCTATATCCTTGCCATCAGTGGCCTGTACCTTTTACCTGTATTTTCAAGTCATGTACTCTTTTTTTTCCTCATTTTTGTTGGGTTGTTTTGTTTTGTTTTACCACAGTTAGACACCTAGTAAAATCCTAGCATTTTCAATGCTGTCATTTCAGATGTCTATTATGCTCTGGAATAATTTTGCAAATCTATGCAGGCGCTGATGTTGCCCCATAACTAATTAATTGTTTGGAGCCTTAGCTCAAAACTAAAGGCAAGTGGGAAAATTAGTGGCAAAGTATTTATCAGATGAGTGAGTCCTAATTCCCTGGCAAGCTAAGATCAAACTTAAAAACCTTGGTTTAGGATGCTTAGAAGATCAGGAGAATTTACGGAATGAATGTAAGATATATTGTGATATTATATGATGATATGATATCATATCATCTTATCTACAAGGCCTACTATAAATTATACACTGTTTTCCTAAATGGTAAGTATTTCTAGTTACTTGTGCAGGTATCAAATTGACACCAGTCAAAAAATCCACTTCCCTGAACAATCTAAAACAGCATCTAAAATACAGTTGGCCTTAAAAGAGCACAGAACTTAGTCTCGGTTTGGGTTAGTTTAAGGGTGGTGAAACTTCAATTGCATTTTTTTTTCTGAAATATTTGACCTCCTAATGATTTAATTTTAACTATCTTCACTGTAGCACTGTGAATCCTCCTGTAACTGTAGTCAGATATTACAGCATTGGTGCTTTTACTGGTAGGAATTGGTTCATAACCCACATTTTTTAAGCAAGTGTGGGCTTTTTACTTTTTTGTAGTTTTAGGATTGAAAATTTTGGATAGTTTCTGCTCTCATTTACAAAGTCTGGGAAACCACACAGGCATAGAAAAACTATAGCAAGAATCTTCACTGTGAATTTAGTTTTCACACTCTGGAGGAATTTGTCATTTTACTTACAAGACATGTAAGTCTAACCTGTTCTGAGCTGGTGTGGCTAAGGGCTACCTCTCAGTTCCAGGAGGAAGGGGGCAGTTAGGGGGAGGAAGCACTGTGCAGAAGAGCCAGTCAGTATTTGGCTTTCCATAAATTGTTGCCTTATACCTTTTGTCATGAAATTTTTTCCTGTTACTGTTCATTTTCTTGTCTCACTGCTGTTTCCAATAAGTTGTTTTTATCTCAGCCTGTGATTTTCACCTTTTGTGCCTCCAATTCTCAGCTCCATCCTGCCAGAGTGGGAAGGGCAGGAAGGGGAGAATCTCAGTGGAGGCACTGAATTGGGAACACCATTCCTGAGCCGTGATGGTAATAAAAACAGTCTGACACAAATTAGTTAATTTTAACAAGACTAAGAGCATTAAGGCTTCATGACTTTATGTTCTGAGCCATACTCTGAGCTTTATCTTCTGCAGTATTCAATATTAAACACTCCAAATTAGAGAAATAGCATTTATTTCCTACATCATGTATTTCTGTTATGCATATTTATCACTGACTACTTCAGAATTTTATTATTGCTTGGCTATTGGACTTGAGATTCAAAATGAAAGGATGGAAAGGAAATAATGATAATTTCTCCGTGGAAAAGAACAGGGAGTAACTGTAAAACTAAACTGAACTAGTAAGCTTATTTTAAACTTGACTAAAACATAAGTAAGCCTTATGTAAACCTTGAGAAGACTTAAAATTCTTCCAGGCCCACAAGATGTTAATGGTCTGAGAAATGATACCTTAGTATACCTTGAGAGCAGCTATCTAAGGTATACTGAACTACTTTATGGAGCACCAAATGCCAAATGGATGTTCAGGCTTCGAAGCACAGGTGCCATTTGCATGTAAGTGACTCTCAGAGTCTGACAGCTGCGCCACTGGTCCTGCACATAAATGGCATTTTCTATGAATGTAGTAGTTAAGCAATTGAAATGCTGTTTGTCATTGTGCCTCAGACTTGTTGTTAATCATGGATTTAAAATAAATTAGGAAAATACATTTTCTGCTGCACAGATCTTTTGACAAAAATGAAGGATGAGTCACATTCTAGTTGTAAATTCAATCCATATCTTCTTTATGATCCATTATAGAAAAATGTTGGTCCCCATTCAGTTGGAACTATAACTATTCAGAGTTATACTTGCTGGAAGGAAGAGATATTTTCCATTTTAATAGATGGTGGAAGCAGAGGATACACAGGAATGTACAGGATGTCTCCTTAGGCTATCACTTCAGATGTGTTTATTGCTTGATATAGTTTTTACATAGATTAATTAATCCAGCGACGACTTGGGAACAGAGGGGTATGGGCAAAGATCAGTAACACACTCAGGATGGTGTAAAATGTGATTCACTTTGCTCTCTGGGGTGCAGTTACAGCCTGCACTGTTGTGGAGTGCTGGCACTGGAGCCCAGCCTGAGCCTGTGAGACATGATCCACCTCCAGTCCTCTCCCATCAGGTGCCATTTGCTTTGTGAGGATTAACCTGTTCATCCTGGCATGGATAAATGACAAATAATGACAGATATGGAATATCAACATTTTTTTGTCCTTCTCCTTTTGCTTCCCTTGGGAAATGCCTTTCTTTTAAGCCTTGCTGAAGGAAGCAATGTATGGCTTTCTCTAGGAAATTTAAACAGAAACAAGACCACAAGTCATGGTGAACTGTTGATGGCATTGATGACCTGTTTGTTTCAACTGAGATTGCAAAGTCTCCATATTTTAAATACATTTAAAGATGAACACCCATCAAATGTCTCCTGACTGGCCTCCTACTGGCCTGTCTCCAGCTCTGGACTGCTGCTTGCCCTGATGCGCCTGGGCTCCCCTAGAGCTTGGGCTATCCCATAACAACCACACGGACGCAGCACAGGGACAGTGTCCATATCACAGTGTCCATATCAAGTTCACTTCAGGAGCTTCAGACTGACAGCTAGCTAGTGAGAGTCTGCTGTCTCTGGCTGCATCCAGGGCATTGGCTCCTGCTGAGGAGGATGGGCAGCAGGATCAGGTCTGAAGCATAATTAACCCCCTATCTAGATCCATACGAGCTTGTTCTTCTTAACAAGGTTTCCACAGGGTTTGATTTCATCACTGCTGCCCTTCTGAAGGACCTTTCAGAGTTATTAGTTGTCTTCCCTGACAGTTTACAAAATCATTTATGTCAAGCTTAAAATGAAGATCCTTGCTTTTAATAACATCTCTGTCACTCTGTCAGGGAAGTCTGCATCTCAGGTAATTCTCTGACAGAGGCTTTCATGCAATACTGTTATTCAAAACGACCAGAAAAAAAAACCAAACTGCATTTTATCTAATAGCAAAATTCAACAGCTTATGGTTGAAAGTTGACAGTGGTGAGATTAAACTTTAAATAATAGGGAAAAAATTGATTGTCAGGATAATTAGCCATTCAAATATGTTATCAAACAAATTCTGATTTTTTTTCTCCATTTGTATTTAATTTTTGTCTAACACCCTTATACATATTCATTTTTCTCTCTCATGTTTGATTGCTGTCTTCATCACAGCCTATGATGACATCAAAGGCTTATTTGGTTTATCACATAAACCAAAATTTACCAAAACATTTAATGATCTGCAATTCTCTAATTTTTCTGGCATTATTATTCTTAAACCTATCAGACCTGTTTGTACAAGTTGCATATCTCAATGTCATTAAGTTCCAGAAAACAGCTAGTTTTGTAGCTTATAAATTCCAGTACAGTGGTCGTCCTTGTACAGCTGATTAAAAATGACGTGGTCTTTGTTTCCTTGCTCATTTCTAAGACGATTCTTCAGTGAATCTGACTTGAATTATCCTTATATCTTGGCAGACGGTCTAGATAGTCTGTAACCTGACTGCCGTTCTTCCCATGAGCATTAAATAAAGGGTTAAAGCAGGTCAGGGATGATTATATTACCTTCTGTGTTTTGTGTGGTGCAAGTTGAAAAAGGAAATTGTATAGAGGAAACACTTGCTGCCATTAGCTTGATATATTTCATGCTAAAAAATAGAGTCCTTGGCCTCTGCTTTCATAGCAGGCACACACCTCTCCCCATTCTCACACCTGATTTGTGGAAAATGTCAGGGCTCCCTCCTGAGAGTCAACCCAGCAACTCACTCAAGTGACTCGCAAGCATTTGGATCTTCAAGCATTTGTCCACTGTGCCTTGAGGGTTTCTGGGTTTCTTGATTTTACAAGAGATTAAGTCTAGAATGGCAAAAGTAGTAAAGGGGATGCGCTATGAAACAGTGATCTTGTTAATCTTTGCAAGACCACTCATGCTTTATTTGAGGGTGAGTGGTATATGAGAGCATTTGAAATAGAGATCACAGAAGAAAACTCCTCAAAAAATCTTCTTCCTGATTTCTTAATGGGGTAAGTTTCTAGGCAGGGGAGGGCAACTAAAGAGTTTGGTCTTGGCATGCATCCTTTGACACCAGAAACCCATTTTGAAGTGGGTACTGTCAGACAGCTTTCCCAGAGATGAGGTGAACAGAGGTCACTGCATACCTTGATGACCCATACTGACTGTGGGCTGCCCTAGATGGTGCCTGTGTCCCTCTGTGCTGTAAACCTGTAAGCTTTGTAATGACAGGTGTCCTCTTTTGTTCTGCTGTTCTGTGGTTATGGACACTGAACAAGCATAATTTTCCATGACTTGGGCTGGTACAAACTACAGAGAACCTCAGAAATGCTTCAGAAAATGCCTCAGGTCACAGCAGAACACAGAGCAACCACAGCCAGGACAAAAGTTTTCCTCTGAAGTGTGGACAGATGAATCAAGAATCCAGCTTCTCAGCTGCATAAGAAAACACATATTCAATTCAAGTTCATAAACCCAGAGCTTTGTCCAATAGGTGCAATGCCAACTTGTTCAGTCGTTAGATTAATTACTGTTATCTGTTCCATGTGATTTAATATTTTGTGCTACGACCATGTCAAGAGGGCCCCCATAGATCTGAGGACCCACAGACCTAAGTCCTAAATGTGGCTGCAGGTAGATTATCTGTCAGCTTGTGTTTGCTCCCAAAAGCAGGGATTATGAAAAGAGTGCTCATAAAGAGCAGTGTCCTGCTCAGAATCACATGCAAGGATGGACCAGATTCAGAAATGGGACCTGAGTGTATTGTCTTACCTGGAAGGGCCAGGCCTGCTCTGTGTCCCAGCCCAACAAATGCCATCCCTCAGCTTCTTCTGAGTTCAAATCCACCAGCTATAATAAAGTACCTGATAGCGTTTTAGAAGCACAGTTTCCAAGTGGTTCTCCCATGTCATCTCAATTCTTTATAACATACTGGGATGAGCAAGGTGAATTTTTATACACCGACCTGAAAGTGAACACATCAAGAAATAACTGAATGAAACATCCCAAGAGGATGAGGCCTGAAAAGAATATTTTCTTGCCTAGTTATTCTATTTGTAGCGACAATTTGCATTTCCCTGGAATGCATCCAGGTGACAAGGAATGCAGCTGACTTTATTATACATGACAGAAAAACATCATGAAAAATAACTCATTTAAAAGCCTTTGGCCTTTATCTGTTGTTCTTTTCATTTACTTTTTTTTTGCATAAGATTGCCTGCTTTTGAGGCTTAGCCAGTGCCTAGAGGGACAGCAAACCACAGGACTATAGGGAGTACAGGGAACAAAGGGAGGAGAAGTAAGGAGCTGCTCTTTGAGAGAAAAACAAAGAACATCTGGACAAGCCAAACATTAAAAACTTATTTTTTTCTGGATATAAAACCTGTAAGTATGTATTTGATTGTTCCTGTGAGCTCCCAAACCTTCCTCTGAGGTATCCACTTGCTTCCAACACCATCTAGATGGGAAATCTTAATTTTTCTCACTTTTCCTCTTAGCAGCTCCTCTGCCCAGGAAGGCTAGACCCACTTTTTTTGGACTGCATGGGTAGCCCAAACTGTGGAACTGACACCCAGGCTGCTGTACTGTACCTCCCCTGTATATAACTCATGACTCCTTATTCCAGCCAGTCCAGATATAATCCTCACTCTGCCTTTCCTGGCTTTGGGCACAACCTCTGTTCACCCTCTCCAGCAACACCCTCTACATTTTGTTCCATGTTTGTTTTATTCATGTTGCTTGTGGAGAGCAATACCACAGTCAGTGCAACTGCTGGTGCATGGAAATGTACCACAGGATAGGAAAGCACTCTTTTAAAACCCATGGCAGCACCTGCAGTGCTTTCTGTCAAGTTTTTTAACTCAGCTTTTCTATCTGTCTGCTTCTTCTTCCTTCCCTGTCTTGCTTTGCATCTCCAGGAAAGGGGCAAGTGTCCTGTAGAGCACTACAGTGGCAAGGCTCCCCCCACATTGTAGCAGGTGATTTGTGCTGAAAGGACAAGGTTTTACTTTGGAGAAGAAAGGATGCCAAGGGAAACTGCATAACACAACAGTATGGCTGAAATCACAGAAATCTATCAAGCATGAAAAAGCAGGTCTTACTGTGAAGCTGAGACGTTTCTTGATTTGAATTTCTTATGCTCATTCAGAAAAGTTATTTCCAAGAAGTTAAATCCCCTAAAATATAATTCCCAAACTATTTGTATAGAACATGTTCATCAAAAAAAGCTCACTTGTTAAACACAGGGACTTCTAATAGAAATAAAACACAGATGTTTATTCTGCTCCATGTTTTGATTTTGGGGATGGCTTATTCAAAAAATACAATCAGTTTTTTCACTGGCCATCATTTGCCTTTAATACCAAAATGTATGTTGAGACAATTGGAATTCAGTGATGATGCAAGACTTCTCAGAAATGTAGGGAAATTGAGTTTTTCATCTCCCTGAAATGAAGCTTCTTGTTAGGACTGTGACTGGGCAAATCCTGCCTTAGGAAGAAGAGAGTCAGGAAGGAAGGAGAGACCTGAGATATTATTTGCAATGGCTAGTCACTAGATTGTAATGCCACTTATTACAAAATGAGAGCTTGAAACTCTGAAACTTTCTTCCTAATGGAGAGTGCCTTTATGGTCTGTATTCCTGAAAATAAATTTGGTTAAATTTCCTTCCATCTGTGTGCTCCGAATGACTGAATATAATTTGAAAGTGTCACAGCTCACAAGAGAAATGAAATTGTGGAGGGATTTTTGGGCTGTGGCAGTCCAGCTGAATCTGCAAGGCAATCCAGGAGCTACAGGCACTGAGGTAACAGACTGATGGAGCTGCCAGATCCTTAAGGGAACACATGGAGCTGTGCCAAGGAGCACACCAGGCTTTACTGAGGTCCCTGGCTCTGCCTCCTGCTACAGGAGGGGTGAAGCACAGGGGACCAGATGCGAGCTGAGGGAAGTCAGAATAGACTTGGCTGTAGCCAGACAGTCCTGCAGCAGCAGGCAGTGTCCCACATGCCCCTGCTTTGCCTTTGGCTCCTGCAGCAGCAGCCAGACCTTGGCTTCCAGCGCTCTGGCAGGAGTTTTGCATATCCTTATGCCCACGGCAGTCTGTTGCTCCAAACAACTGCCAATCTCTGTTATACACATATACCTACATTTATGTGTGTGTGTCTGTAGGTGTCCTTTAGTGTTGTTTAAAATATGAAAACATTTCATATTTTGAATGAGCTAACAGAAGCTCAATGGAAAGTTCTAACAAGGTTCTTCACATCTGTGCTGCCATCTAAGGCACTTAGATCATCTACACATGGTTGGATTTGCCCTCTAACTATTTACAGAAGAGCACAAAATTTAAAGCAGTACTTTTTATTTTTTCTGGGTCTCAGTAGTTACACATGCAAAAGTCCTGATTACTTTAGTGCCTATAGTGTTTCCTTTTCTGGTTAATAAGGATGGTTAGACATGGAAATAAACTTCAAACACTCTAAGGCAAAATTGCCCCTGCTCAGCACATATACCTGATACTTTTCAACTCTGCTTATCCTAAAAACTTATTCTGCATAGTCTGATTCATCATCTTCATGATCCTTTGTTTTTCTGAGGAATTATTTGAAACAGAAGGCTCACCAAAGTGCAAAAACACTTGTGCTAACAGTTTGTGTTTGTAGGGAAGCTGTTCTGTTATTTCCCCAAACCATTTTGTGTCTAAAAAAAAAATTCAACCATAATAAAACCTAAAATCCAACAATTAAGCATCCCAGAGACTAAGAAATTACTAGGCCAGTATGTTAGTTAAAGTGGCATATTAGTCTTAACTAATCCTTAATAAAAGTCAACTAGAATGAAGGTACCAGAGGAAAAAAAAGGAACAGAAATTACACATTGGAAAACATGATCCCAGCTGGCCAAAGAAGAATGGCTGGATTGGCACAGAAAGCTCTACAGGGAAAACAGTGGAATACTTAGGCAAGAGTTAACAGTGATGCTAAGGGAAGCACAGTGCTAAAAACCAACTAATCCTTGAAAAAAGGTGATCTTAAACAGTTCTGTGAAGTGTTTTGTTGCTTTCATCTGCCATTCACCTGTTTATATTAAAGTCTTAAAGATTTAATTTTCTATGGAAGGGAAATTGAAGTTTGTGTTGATATTGTACTTATTTCCCAGTGAGTATCGATTGTTGTACTAGATAATGTCTCTTTAATCAATGTGTTGTGTATTTGGCTGGCTCAGGAAATAATCTATTTCCTATTGTTTTGGAGATTGGTGGCTCTTCTTGAAGTGACATCTGCTAGAAGCTCCTCTCTGCAATTTTGTTTCTCTTGTGAGTTCTGACACTTTCACACTGCAGTCAATCATTTGGAGCACACAGATGGAGGAACTTAATCAATCTGATTTCAAATAACATTGACCATAATGTGGAACCCATGAGGTGATAAAAAAATTCCAGGACTTCAGTATTTTGTTGGAGACCATAATTTAGTGACCAACCATAATGGCAGGGTCATTGAGCATTAGAAAACTTTAGACCAAAAAGAGAGGTTAAAAATTTTTGTATTCACTGAAAGGTTTAGCATCAAAGTAAGATACCTTGTCTGGACTGTCAGACATCCTGCCATATCTAGATCTCTGTGATAATGAGGAAACATTGACTTCAGGAGAGGGACAATCACTCCTGTTTCAGCCCTATTTTCTTTGCTTTACAAACATAAATTTGAGACTGCTTCAAGTCCAGACCTGCTTTGCATCCACAGCTCCCAGAAGCATATGCAAGCAAAGTGTCTGTCCACCTTTAGACACACCAAAGCATAAAAGCAGATTCCTGAATACCTGCATTACAGATAACCTGGCTTTTGCTATGCCTGCCAAGGTGGATTGTCCACCCCAGACACCACAGTCTTGGTCTATCAGAGTCACAGGGCTCCCTGTCACACACACCATGGGAAGACAGTGTGAGATTGTAGACAACAGGACTGGTCTACTGAGGTAGCTCACATGAACACGGGGTGAGAAATGCCTGAAGGTTCAGCCTGCCAATAGATATTTTCATAAAAGAAGAAAACAGCTTAAACAGCAGACTCTGAGATGAGGAACATTGGAGTGTGTGAAGCTGTAGCCTCATCTTCAGACAGTCCATAGTCAGGAGTTACATAGTGCACTGTAAGGGCTTGTCATATAGACTTACTGCCTAGCAAAGAGTCCCACTGCTACATTTAAAATGTCATTTTCCTGCTCAGAAAATTTTTTACCCTCCTCTTTCCTCCAATTTTAGCCCATTTTTCAGTTTCATTTGCATATAGATTTTCCTAATTAAGTAGGGGGGAGAATGCATCATTATCCCTATCTTTCATGCAGGTACTTCCTGAAGCAATTCAAGATTATGCAAAAGTACTTGCACATCTCAGAAACTGGGATATAGGTTTGGGGCACTCTGCCTTCCTGTGCTTGATATTCCTTATCTAGCAGCTCAGTGTGTTATCTGCCTCAAAAACCAGTTTATATCTTTGTCCAGTCAACTGCTGCATGCATCATCTGCAGCTCCAGAGAACATCTTTGTTACTGGCACTCAGGTCATGGAAACTGCCTTCTGCTCCATCCTTCCTGGAGTCACAATTTTTGAATGTGATTGGACTTGATGCATTATTAACAACATCTCACTGCTGAAAACAACTGTTTAAGGAACTCACCAGTGTTTACCAGCATTTTGGAAATGCTCATAATTCTCTTGTCATTAATTTCTAATTAAAACTGTAATTCTAGTTCTATTACTTTCCTATTTCATATTGTCTTAAGAATATCTGATAAAGAGAGCCATCAATCAGAAATTTCAAG
Organism: Emberiza elegans; assembly: GCA_024865655.1. Classification (NCBI taxonomy): domain Eukaryota; kingdom Metazoa; phylum Chordata; class Aves; order Passeriformes; family Fringillidae; genus Emberiza; species Emberiza elegans. The sequence continues at coordinate 15,473,569 of JALJVW010002597.1, read as the reverse complement.
GACAGGTCTCTTAAGTATACAATCAACATGGTCCTTATTTCTTTTTGTATCTGGAAACTGGGTTTGCCTTTTAGAATCCCTTACATTATTATAGTGCTCATTTATCCATATGAAAAAATAGGATAAAACTTGCCAATAAATTGTGAAATTAGGTTATACTTAGCAGTGGGTCACTACATCAAACAGGGCTCAGCCCACAGAAATATTTAATTGCAAACCTGTTAGTTATCCATGTTACTGCTCCAAGTTAGCTGTTTAGAAAAACAGTTATTCTTATCCGGATGTGCCTAGGATGGATGCACTCTGCTTTTATTTCACTAGATCAGCTGAAAACTTGGGCATTTTCCAGACAGGGTCCAAATCTGGAAACTTTTGCACAGATATTTCAATGATGATCATATAATACTACCTTGCAACCCAGTGCAGAACTAGTTCAAATCTGTCTGAGCGGGGACAGTCTTCACCTAAAGCACTGATTGGTTTGTGTACCTACCAAGAGCTTCACTCAGCTGTCCTGTTGAAACATTCACTAGTTTTAGAAAGAAACAGAAATTGTGTTGTGAAAACAGACAAGAAGAAAGGAGAAGGCTGCCAGTTTTGTGTGCCTGTGGCTCTTGCAATGATGCCTGTCCAGAATCTCAGCATTGACAAGATGAGAGAAGGGCTCAGCCCAGCCTTAGACAGCTGTATTTTCAGTGTGCTAGATAGGAAAGAGTGGCTGTCAAGATGTTAAGCTGGGAAGATCAAGTCTCCCATCAGTTCAATGTTAAAACACTAAGTGTTAAAGTATTAACCTCTACTACACCCTTTCTGAATAAAATATTCCTACACATTTTTTTTTAAATGGAGAACTACCTTCTGTCAGGAGAATGCTCTGACATCCAGTGGGACAGAAGTAACTCTGACTCAGGTATTAAGTTCCAGAAAAGAAAAATAAATTTAAATAATACTTGAATTTAGCATTATGAGTTAAATAGCTCTATTGATCTTGCTAGGCAGCTCAAAGACTTTTTCATCTGCCCTCTTAAGAGATCCAGTTCCTTCCATGCACATGTGGGATTTATGATTTGAAAGCTGGGATTCAGGTCCAAGGAACAGATCCACATCCTATAGTCTCTCTTTTCAGATACATTTATTTATCTACTGACTCTTGAAATTTCTCTGGGATCTTTGCCTCTGTTGATATCACTTCCCATCCTTCCTCATGTTTGTTACTGAAGGTCTGTACCCTGACTGTACCACCTGCATCATTTACCTGTGCAGTGTTGTCTACATGTAATGTACAATGTAAGCTTTTTGCAACGTGTTTTTTTCAGTCTAGAGCAAGAATAATAGCTTGGGTTATTATTCTGGTATGTGTTTTGAGAAAAATCAACAGTCTCATAGTTGACACAGGATGCTGATCTAGTTAAGTGTCAAAAAATATAATTTATATTGTCTTTAGGATCTTTCCTTTCAAAAGTTGTCACAGCCAATTGTTGTTTCCTTCTTTCCAGACCAATATCGTGCCAATGCTATGTATTGCTCTCTGCTGTAGCAAAGTGAAGTCTTGCAAAATGAAACCAGGAGCATTTTGTAAATCCTTTCTCCTTTCCTCAATATCTTGTGGCAACTTTCCCAACAAGTTTAACAACTTTTCCAGTAGACCACACACGTAGAATCAATGAAAACAGACTATCCAGCTGTGCCCCTAGCTGTCATTTCTTGTCTTTCCAGCTGCTTTCATCAAAACCAGCCTTTTCTGATAAGAACAGTAAGAACTATGACTTAACTTATTGATTATTCTCCTTTGGCATTTAAACAGTTCTGAAATCATCATAGTGAGGATATTTTTTTTTCTGGATAGAAGTAGATTGGAAAGAATAACAGCATCACATCGTTATGTAAATGAGTTTGTTAGGTTTATGTGGGTACCAGCACCAGGAAGAAATGGCCTTAATGAGGAAACAAGCTCTATAATACAAGATAAAGTGTTTCATTAAGACTGAATGCTATTGTTCAGACATTATTGCTGGAGAACTTGGATGAAAAGAAAAAGTCTTGTGGCTCAGTAGGCCTGAAATCAGTAACTTGAAGACTTTGGGGAGTTTCAGTTATTCATCCTAGTTTTCCTGGCTGAAGATAGCCAGTTTGTTTTGAAATCAGTGTTTTACAGTGTGCTATGTCTCTAAATATTTGTTCTGTAAAATTTCAATTTTTTTCTTTTCCTATTCTCCTCTAATAGCTCAGGAAAACCTCTCACCCATCAGTCAAAGCTAAAAAGAAAATTCAGTCCCCTTAATTAATTCCCTGTTGTTTTTAATGCTTCTGGCTGGAAAGCTCTTTACCTTCAAGCTGTAGTTGGGTGAAACCAATAGTCATGTGAAGACTCACCAAAATGAAGTTGTTTGGGGAAAACAGAGGGATGAAAGGAGTGTTAACATGCCAGGGCAAGTGTTGATGAAGGAAGCTGCCAACAGGTCTTTCTACAAGCACAGGATCACACCTTGCAGGGGTGAAATAGCTCTGTCCCCAGGATGATGTTTTCCTCTTCTAGCAAGATATGCTCCACTTCAAAAATGAGAGAACAGGTGATACTCACTTTCTTTTGTAGTTGATGGGGAAAAGTCCTCTCATTTCTGGAAAACAAAAGAGGAGAAGGACTAAGAAGAAGGGGGTTTCTTTCCAGCTGTGTTAAAGCAGGCACTCAGCTTTTTCTTTTTCTTTTTTTTTCTTTTTCTTTTTCTTTTTCTTTTTCTTTTTCTTTTTCTTTTTCTTTTTCTTTTTCTTTTTCTTTTTCTTTTTCTTTTTCTTTTTCTTTTTCTTTTTCTTTTTCTTTTTCTTTTTCTTTTTCTTTTTCTTTTTTTTCTTTTTCTTTCCTTTTTTTTTTTTTAATCTTGCATCTCTGGAAAGTCTGATAGCTAAGAAGAGCTGTAAGAAGCTGGATAACAGCCAGGTAGCATCTCTCTGCTGATGCTTACAACTCAGGGAGCTGGGCTGCAAGGAAACTTTTATGTTCATTTTTATTTCCTTTCCCAAGCTCTATGGAACCAATTTGAGTTTGTGGGATGTGATATTGGAACACACATCTTTGAAATATAATGCCTCATGTAATAGCATCAGAGTGTGAGCAGGAGGCAGCTGGACCCTCGCATGGCAGCTGTTGGTCTCCAAAAGCACAGGCATTTTCCAAGCTACCTAACTGATAATATCTGTGTTTTTGTGGGCTCTCCTATCATAACACTGTCTTCTAGATGCATCCCACTGAAGCCTGACTTCCTTCTGTAAACAATCAGCTGGGCATTTCTTGGTTTGTTTTACAAAGAAAAGGAAAAGGAAAGGAAAAAAGGAAAGGAAAGGGAAAGGAAAAGGAAAGGAAAGGAAAGGAAAGGAAAAGGAAAGGAAAGGAAAGGAAAGGGAAGGGAAGGAAGGAAGGAAGGAAGGGAAGGGAAGGGAAGGGAAGGAAGGAAGGGAAAAGGAAAAGGGAAGGAAAAGGAAAAAGGAAAAGGAAAAGGAAAAGGAAGGGAAAAGGAAGGGAAAAAAGGAAAAAAGGAAAGGAAAGGAAAGGAAAGGAAAAGGAAAAAAGGAAAGGAAAGGAAAAGGAAAGGAAAGGAAAGGGAAAGGAAAGGAAAGGGAAGGGAAGGAAAAGGGAAGGGAAAAGGGAAAAGGGAAGGGAAGGGAAAAGGGAAGGGAAGGGAAAAAGGGAAGGAAAAGGGAAAAGGGAAAAAGGGAAAAGGAAAAAGGGAAGGAAAGAAAAGAAAAGAAAAGAAAAGAAAAGAAAAGAAAAGAAAAGAAAAGAAAAGAAAAGAAAAGAAAAGAAAAGAAAAGAAAAGAAAAGAAAAGAAAAGAAAAGAAAAGAAAAGAAAAGAAAAGAAAAGAAAAGAAAAGAAAAGAGATTCTGTGAGTCTGTAACAGCATTGATTGGTACCAACAGCTGAGTGTCACTGGTCAGATTGCTGGCACAAATACAAGACCAAGTAACTGTTGATGTGAGTAATCCAAAATAGCTTTCTCTTTTCATAGAATGGAAAGTATATTTTCAAGCACATTCTTTTCAGTCTATTCTGTACCAGCCTTGCAATTATCAACCAGAGTTCATGGGTATCTTGTCATGGGAAGCAATGAAAGACAAAAGTCAGCAGAAACAGCACTGATATTATCTACCATTTTCTGCAATATGTGCGTATACCCCAATATTATTATAATTCTCATTTTCTATCCAGATCAGAAACTAGAATGAAAAACTTCTAATGTATCTGATTGTATTCTACACTAAGTTATCAGTTGTTTCAAAAAAGACTGTCATATTCCAATTTTTTAAGCAGAAAAAAACCCCAAAACCACCAGCAAAACCCCACTTCTGTTCCAGGAGTGAATGTTACTCAGTTAAATCTATTAGCATTTGTCTATACATTTTTTCTTGAACATCAGTCACAATTATTAAGTCCACTGACTTTCACCACCAGTGTTAAATTTGATTTGCTGTTGTCAGGTGCTTTTTGGAAATAGGGCAAGATTGGCTGAAATTCTAGAACACTCCATCTGGCCCTTTTTTTGCTCCATAGAGGAAAGTCACACATAATCTGCTATCACTGTGCCATCTAGCACTTACCAAACCTGATCATCTGAGACTATGAAGAACCTACAGACTTTCAGGTTTAGCACAAAAGGAAAAGCTTGATTCTGAACTTAAAACAGCCTGGAAAATCATGGAATTCATCATCACCAAAGCTAATTTTTTTAATGCTGTCATTCTGTATCAAAAACTTTGAAAGAAAGGGTAAACCCATTATATCAGCTCCAGTAATAGCCCATAATGAGAACAAAGTTTGTTAAATGTGATCTGTCTTCTATAGCACAAATAGAGGGAGAAAGTGCCAGGTTTTATAAAATGGCTTAACCCTACATTTGCAGCATGTAACATTTTAAGCTGGCAGGAACAGATTCTACAGCTCCACAAACAACATGCTTCTGCTCGCAACAGATAAGAAAATGCTATGCACAATGTATTGATTTTTCCTTCTAGTACAACACAACAACACTGCCAAAATTAAAATGAAATGAGCAGATATTTAGTGTGGATATAGATGAAGTGTGCAGTGTTTTGTATTTACAGGGAAATTACAAGACTTTGCATATTGTTTGCTATACACACCAACACATACTTTGACCTTTTTAAAATAATTTTCTGCTTTATACTTAGTTTTGTTCTTTTTGCTTTCATCCACCAGGCCTGTTTCTGTTTGAATTATTTTTGGATATCATCCCAGATGTAACAGGTTGCTGTGCTAATTTGTAAATAATATAAATTCAGTAACCATAAAATTGTGTTCCACATTTCAAATTGTTTTCTGTGACCTTCTTGTTTGCAATGTGACCCTTTTTCACAAGCAGTGGCTTGCATTATCAATTCCACCTGTTCCTTCAGGAGATTTGTTATCCCTTTTTTTTGTTGGGAAGAAAAAACAAGTGACAAGTGATATGTGTCTTGCTTTGTGCATATTGAAATGAACTGGGTAATGTGGTAGCATAACTAGTAGCAGTAATCTTAGGGGATTTCCAGAATAGTGTGTTCAGTAAATTGCTACTAATGTTGGGAATTATTATTACTGGCTATTTTTTTGCTTAGTGTGTCTAATGATTGTGCCCTTACAATTCTGCCTGCCTCAGTCGAGCTGTCAGCTATGACCCTCTCCAGTTAGTCTGGTGCTCTTCCTCATCATAAAACAAATCTCCTGACTGATACTATGCAAAGCACAATGCTCAGTTCTTGCAGGCAAATTTTGACCCTGTGGGAGTAGATTTTTTTCACCTGAGAGGTTCTTATGGACAACAGTGAATGATAAAAATTTCTTTGGTCAAGGATCTTTGATCTTTGAATATATTACAGGACACTTTAGTGGACAGTATGTTCTAATACTAGCAGTGCATACAGTGCTGGGATATAGCATTGCCTTTGGCTCTTCCTTTTTACAGAAGAATTCCTGATCTCTTCTGCTCTGAGACAGGTCCCTGCGTGTGGGGTCAGAATGATGCCAATCTTTCAATACATATGAAACCAATTTATATGGGAAGGAAAATATTGCTCAGTTAATCAAAGTTCTCTGACACATTGTTCAAGCAAGAATTTGGCATTTTCTACAACTATTGGTGGCACCTTGTCAGAGGGCTGTTTACTGGCTTTGCTACCAAGGCAGAAGACATTGTGAAAATAAGTTTCATTGCCTTCCTAGATTTCAGGGTTTTTTTTTTCACTTAGAAACAGCTGTGATCTTGCCTTGGCAGTTTTTGGTCTTACCTGATAGGTCAAGTAAAGTGTTCTATTAAAACAACCTTCCTATTCCAACATCTTTTTACAATCTAGAAAATGGTTTAAAGCAAAGTCTGACAGCAATAGCATTACATAAGTAAGCATTGTAGAAGCTGGAATGCAGCTATTAAAACTGTAATAATAATTCTTGACCAGTTTCTAGAAAGAACTAGAAGTCTGTGCCAGATATCAAAGCTCTCACCATATTTTGTGTGACAGAAACATGGAGATTTAATAACATTAACTTTTTTTACAGCATGAAAGAAACATGACTCTCTATTTAGAAGTAGAAAACCTCAAGATATTGTGACTTTATTTTAAAAGCCTGTTTGAAACTCTGAGAAACTGTCCTTTCCTAATTTCTTTCCTCATCCTTTATTTTGTATCTCCTTATAATCTCCTCTTTTTGTGATGTAAATTCCAATTGCCTTTTTTACAGAAGTAACTTGAAGACTTCCATCTCCCTGTCTTAAAGACATTGTTCCCCACAGACAGATAATTCTTACATCAGGTAGCATCCAAACTCAGTCTATTCATCAATTGTACCCGTTCCCTCTGTAAAAACTTAAGGTAAACAGCTCTGAATTATAGAGGATGTGCATGTTTTGGAATGCCTTCTTGGCATTCATTATTGGCAGGTCAATATACACCCATCAAATGACAAAAAATACTGGAAACCCTCCTCTCCTTAGAGTAGCTTGGTGTGAAGGCTAATGACACCCAGGAGGGCCAGGCTCTGTACACACAAGGCAGATATTGCGTCCTCAGCAGGCAGATATTCCTTTCTTGTCTGACAGGTTTGTGGGTGCTCCATGGAGACTTCTTCCTGGGGTATGAGCAGGCTGGCCACATGAGGAGCACAGCAAACATCCACACAGCTTGTGGGGATAAATACTTCTGGTGCAGTACTTAGTTTGATGGAAGCAATTTATTCAGAGAGGCTGATGGGCACGAATCTTGTTACAACTGTCATTGCTCTGTCCCTGCTCCCAGTCTGATACCAGGGTGCAGTCTAGATGAGTGTGAGTCAGTCAGGCAAGGTACTGTGTGTCTGCTACTCCTCAAGCTATATTTTATGTCAGGGACTCTTCTCTGTCCTGAACAATTTGTGGTTCATGCTCATAAAATTCTCCATAAGTTACACACTTCTGATTTCTCCAGTGACCACCTCAATAATCAGTTTCACCCTCACCTGTGCTTTCTAAACAGCTTCATCAGGGGAAACCCTCCTTCTTCTGCCCCTGCCTGCTCCAAGAGTCACAGTGACTGACAGATACAGTCTCAGGGTTTTGGTCTACTCTCCATGGAAAAACTGTTCAGGAATAAACCTCTGCCTCACAGTAATGATAGTACAGTTCTTTGCTTTATCAACAAGTTCAGGTTGGCTCTTTTAAGGATATTTGCTTAGGAGTACTAAATTAGGAAAAATTGCACTAAATATAAAATGCCGTAAAAAAGTACAGTTGTGTTTTAGAAGTCTTCCCTTCTGAGAATGAATTTAATAAAATAATATTTATTTACATATAAGCAAAGCAAAAATTCTATTAATTATAAATTATGAATTAAATTCATAATTATTCATGGAATTCAGCTTTTTTGTTTGAGCTGCTTGCCTGCAAATAAAATTCTATTAATGGCACTCATGTTTATAAATATTTATGTAAAATATGTAGTGGCTACTTATAAACCAATGAAAATTTATATTCTTGCCTAATTAATCACTGTGATGTTTTTTAACCATAGTTGTGCCTTTTCACTGAATCTGTAAGTAATTAAGAGTATTTAAAATTATTTAAAATAGTTTGAGTTAAATAATTTCCCAGAATCAGTATTAGTTTCAAAACTTTACATAGATAAAAGTAGAGTGAATTCAACTAGCTAAGTATAGGTTCTGGAGTTTGCTAGACTAATTTTGTTCATGGCCACAGCAAATATTGCAGTTGTAGAGTAGTAAAGCATTTGCAGGGGGCTTTTAGTGCAAATGCCTATTCTAAACCTCAAGAATTTTTGAGGATGATTCTTTTATGGAAATATTTTAAAACCCAGCTGCTTTTCCTATGAGTGAAAAGGCTGTCTATGGCTTATAACTAAGTATAACCTAAGGATAATGTGTCCAACAGGGTGCACTGTAATCATCTCTTTGCCAATTTGCCAAAAAAAAAAAAAAAAAAATAAACCCAGCTAAACTTGAAAGGGGTTCCTTTTTAGTCAAAGGTCATGTTTACTGTTGAGTTTTCTACCTACTTAAAAGTGTGCCATTTACTAAAAGAACATATGTTCTGCTAAACTTCTGTTTTTGAAGAACTTTGCTCTTTGCAGTGTTCATGATAGTTTTCCAGAAGAAACACTGGTGACAGACTTGAGTAGTTCCTCTATGTGATTTTTAATGCGTCATTTAAGGAAAAAAGTCTCTAAATATCTCTAAAATGTGTTTGCACTGGTAAGGCAACATCTTCTGACTCCTTATTAGCTGGCTTTAATGATGTATAGTTATTTATGGCACAGACAGAAAGTATAAATGCCTCTTCATTAGTCTGTGACTCAGGTTTAATCAGTGCTGAGATCTGGGGTCTGGGGAACATTAATGCAGTTCTACCATTTACCCAGCTCTGTGACATCACTACCAGTTAAACCTTACCTTACAAACTAACAGCATTCTTGCCATCTATTAATTGCCTTCTGGGAGTGAAATGCCTTTTGGCTTCATCCAGTGTAGCTTTTTGGTTTGCAGATTTCTCAGCCATTAATCACTACACTCAGGATTCAGAATATTTCAACATAATAGTAATGATCCCAGGACTGGAATTTTTTTTTTTTCATATTTTGATGGGGAATTAGAAGAAATATATGTGCCTTGATCTCTAACCACCAAATTCCCTCTGTCTGAACAGATAATACTGGTGTCCGTAAAGACAATATTTCTTTCTCAATAAGTTTTTTAAAGTGTGTTGCAAGAGAGAAGAATACATACAATTATTTCTAAGTTATCTTTCCTAAACATGACTAGAATGTTTAGACTAGAATTTTGCCAACTTCTTGTTTTAAATAGACTAATATTGAAAAATTAGGTAGAATTGTCTTGTTTTCATAAATGCACTTGTAAGTGTAAGCTTTTTGGGGAAAAAAACATGTAATTCAACATATTTTTTAAAGAAAATTGTGTGAACTCTATGATCTTCAACTATATTTTAGGTCTGCTAAGTATTTATTTACCCAATTATACTGACTACAAAAGAGAGAGTAAAAAAGATTAACTAGTACATTTCATGTTGAATTTATTTGTTAAAAGTTTTGTGCACTTTTTGAGATCCTGGAGCTTGTGTGATAAAAATTGCTAAGAAGTCTTTGAAGAGAAAATATTTCATGGCTGTAAATTGGAAGACTTCTCTCAAGCTTCTCTTTCACTCCCTGAATTCTTTGCACAGTGGTTGCTTTTTAGTAGCCTGCCCCAGAGATCATAGAACCCCCGGTAAAGAGCACTTTTAGTTACTTGGCATCCTCTGAAGAGCCCTGGTAACTTTTTAAGTGATTGGGTGGCTGTGTTTTGCACTGTAAATGCAAAGATTTTGGAGGATTAATTTGCTTTCCTAAGGAAAAATACCCATTGAAAATAGTACAGAACTAGTAAAGGAGATATCATCTATAATCTCCTGGGGAGAACCCTAATTTTTGGTGAGAAAAAGGAATCTATAGAGAGAAATTGAGCAGAAACAAAAGCAGAAAGCAATGAGGATGGCAGAGAAACCCTGTAAAGGACCACAAATTACAGCCATTTTTGTAGAAGTCTTAAGGTTGAAAAAGACCTTCAAGATGGTCAAGTCCAACCATCAGTTTAGCACCACCACCATGTTCACCATTTAACCATGTCCTCTAGTACCATATCCACACGTTTTCTAAGCATTTCCAGGGATGGTGAGTTCACATCTCCCCTGGGCAAATTGTTCCAATGCTTCACAATCCTTTCCATGAAGAAATTTTTCCTAATATTAAATCTAAATCTCCACCGGTGCAACTTAAGGACATTTCTTATCCTGTCACTTGGTACCTGGCAGAAGAGACTGACACCCACTGACTACCACCTCCTTTCTGATAGTTGTGGAGAGTGATAAGGTCTGCTTTCAGCCTCCTGTTTTCCAGGCTAAACAACCTCAGCTCCTCATTAGAGGTTCACGAGAACTTCCTGAGCCCTGCAGCACACTACTGTGTTGGCACTTCTATTCTGCACAATTAGAGGTCAGCATGTTGCCTGGCAGTGGGAGCTTTACCACCACCTCCCTTTACCAGATTAAATAGCACCAAACTAGCAAGGTGTGAGGTGCAGATGGAGGAGTAACTGACTTCACTGTGAAACGAGGTGTGACTCTGCTAAACAACTGTGCCTTAGTCCATAGCTTTATGTAGATCATATTTAGTCCATATGTAGTCCAGAAGAGACATTTTCATGCTCCCTGTGTAAGTCAAATTTGATTGCAGAGTGTCATTAGTATGTTCAGCTCCATATGCTTCAGTGCTGACTATTTACTATGTAAAAGTAATATCTCTACACAGAAGCAAATAGAAATACATGATAGATGGTTCAGGACGAGTTGTCATAATATTAAGTAAGGTTAGGAGTTAAAAGCAACCTTACTCAGAGTAGAAAAAGTAATTTTGTATTTTCTTTGTGCTGTGTCTAGCTGCTGGCATTTATTCCCTTAAAGCCTACAAGTTTGAGTGACATAAGCAACACTCATATGAATTAAAGTAATTTCAGAGCCGTTTTATGGGAATATTTTTCTAACAGAAGTACACCTGTTCTGACCTGCTCCTTTCCTTTTCCTGCCTTCAAAATCTTCTGTTTTTCTAAGCAAGTTTGGCCGTAGTTCAGATTAGCAGTTAGTTTTCTTGCATGATGACTGCCACTCACAGCTGGACCCCTGCATAAGCTCCCATGTGTACTGTTTTCCAGCTCCAGGTGGAGGATCTCAGTGAGAATCATGTGGCTAAATAACTACTTACTATTCATTTAGTAATGAACTTCATTGACGTCACAGAATGGACCTGAGGGGATATGAGAAAGAAAAAGGATACAAGTGGGAACCAGCTTTTGGTGACCACAGGAATGCAGCATTTCTGAGAAGGAAGTGGTAAATCAGTTTCAATTTTAATACACAAATAGGTGAAAAGAAATTAGGAGCCATCCAGGTGCAAAGAGAAACTGGCTTAGGTAACTTTGGAGACTGTGCAACTGCATGATGCCTGAAAGCAGTTAGTGAGCAAAAGTGATGAACTCTCTAAACTCACAGACAAAAGCCAGACAAGATTCAGTAGAAGAAGAGAACAAATTGTTTGACATTTTACAGCTCCAGAAAATGCAAGATTTGAAAAAAGGATGAGATTACTTCCTGCTGTGACACTCTCTTCCCCCCATAAGAGCAGCACACTAAGGTAGGGAGTCAGCTCTCTCATTAGGATTCTGTAGTCTACTGAGTGTGATGTCAAATTCCTGATCACAATTTGAGTCATGAAAACTGACTTTAAATATTAGCTATGTTGAAATAAAAACAAAAGGGAAACCTCAGGGTATTCTCTGACTGATTTGCCCATACTCCATTCTGCAAAGTTCAAACTCTGTTACATCTTACATTTAATGAGATGGACAGGTTGCAGTGGAACACAGTCACGCATGAACCCTTAGGTGATTCGTCCATTCCTGAAATAGGTGTTGGGCTTCAAATTTCACTTGCCTTGGGACTAAGTATAATGGATGCACAGACTTAGACTGGGTCCATTCCCTAGGCAATACAGGGCATGATAAACAGTGTTCGTGGATATGTTTTTAATAGCAATGACAGTAACATTTCAGCTGACAACCACTTTATCACCTGTAATCACACAGTCACCATACAGAAATTCCATCATTCACAACTGCTCTCGTTTTAGGAACCCAAATAATTTTGAACAAATTTTAATTTATTCTTCACTCTAGAAAATTAAAATGAAGTATGACTTTTCCCAGCCTGGAAAAGCACTCTGAAAAAATTATGGATCTGACCTCTCACATACATGCATCCCTATGCCCTTTCAGTGTCAGTGTTGATTTACCACAATGCTTATAGTAAAGTACAAAGGCACAGTTCTGCACTGGGCTCCTAGCACTGAGAAGCCAAATATAATATCATTGACAATCATAGAGTAAAAGTCAAGCCAGTCTCAAAATACAAATATGATAGAAATATGGAACAGGCACAGTCAATGGCTCTGTTTTCAAAGTAGGCATGTATGTGTGCTCTGTTGTATAAATGAGCTTGCACTTCCACTCTGCAGGGACATGAGCATGCAACACAGCTGCAGTCCACATCTCTGGTCCAATTCAGAATCTTTCTGCATGCTCCCTTCCTAAAGACATGGTCACAGAGGCAGTCCATGCTTGGAATCATACAGTTTTGCCATGGCAATTCCTTGACTGATGCAATTTTCACATATGCACCCTGGCAGTCTCAGGTGTGTGGGTTGTGGGAAATTTTTCATAATGCTCTCAGTGGACTTCCAGCATCAGAGATCTTCTACAAGGACACTAGAAATATCACCAAAGGGATTGTATGTTTGGGGAAAACCTACCCTTCAATGTTCTTATTTGCAGCAATGCAGTCACTGGCAGCCCACCAAGATGTGCAGACCTGTGTTTATTGTGTTTTGAATGGATTTGGCTTCTGGTGTGTAAAACTGGGATCCCATGTGTAGACACCAGTTTATAAAGACTGAAACTGTAAACTTAAACAGTGAAGGATAAATTCTGGTAGCAGCCAGTACAAGCTTTAAATTGAGGTTTGTTTCCTTTCTGGGATATGCTCCATAGTCAGTCCCATAGATCTTTGGTTTTATTAGTGTGGTGGCTTATTGTGCTGCACACTAGATGCTCCTAACAGGATGTGCACATATAAAGATATAAAATGTTCTATAATGGCACCCCTGCAACTTTACTAGATTTGTAAGTTGTTTTCCATAGAGCCAAACAGCTTTCCATAAGCTTTGTGCCAATACTTTTAAAGCAAGTCTTTTTTGGCTCTGTGTGTTCCTAATGAATGATTAAATATTAATTACCTTCAGTGCCTGCTCATGGCATGAAGTGATCTGACAATTATGGATATTTACTGTGCTTACCAATGTGCTCACAAGCCATAACTCTGGAGAACAACACTATTGTCAGTGGAATAAAGGTAGGCAAACCAGGCATTGTGCATTTTGTTAGTACTTCCAGCCAAAAAATCAATAATGCATCTTGGGGAAAGACTTAAATCATAACTGCTATGCCCACTTTGCTAACCTATGTCAGTTTTTCTGGCTGAAGGGATTTCAGACAACCTTTTCAGATGGCCTTGCACTCTGAGCTGTTGGTATATAGTTCCAAGCCCACTTGGTTGCTTTTGGATCTTTGATGGGAAACTTTTCAAAATTAGTAAAAAAGCTTCTTTTGGCCCTGCCACCAAAAATATTGTGAGAAATAGAAGAAACTATTTTAATGTTACTAAAACCAAGAAATAACGGCAAGCACAGAAATATACGCACACACACAAAGCTGCAAAAATAAAAATTACCCATCTAAAATGCACTAACCAAACAAAATACAATAAAATTATCATATTAAAATGTTACAAATACCTGGGGAGTGCAGTATAACAGTATAACCCTCTAGCTAAATATTCTTGTTATGTAATCTATGTTTGCACAGAGTCCTGGGAACTACATGTCAAAAACCTACATAAAATATAGATAAGATCATACAATTTTACTTTGACCACAGAAAAAAAAAAGACAAAAAATTTAAAATATCTGTCATGACCATGTTACTCCACTTTTTAAGATACTAAAATTTCATACTCTAAATATTTTTAACACCTAGAAGGCTTGTTGTATTATAGTGCAGAAATAGTGAACACTGGTGGCCCTAGTACCAGCAACCTTAAAAATAAAAACATGTGAAAATGGTTAGGGCTTTTCAAGTTTTTTATTATAAATCCAAAATTGAGATTTGCCATGATTCATTCACTGTGTTCTATGGGTTTCACAAGTCAGACTTAAGCATTATTTGCTTAGTGTGGTGATATAATGTAAGGAGTTGGACAATACCCTCAGTATGAGAGCCATTTCATGGCCTAGTTAACAGCTATTTCTCAGTCATATGTGTTTACTATCATGAAAAAATTGTGTTTTAAAGGAAAAAAAAAGGCAAAATATTCAAGCAAATATTTGGTTTTCCAGGGATCCATTTTGATTTTGAATTCAGTTTTTACCCCTTCAGGTTTTCTCACTATTTTGATTTGTGAGTCTTTCCTACTTGTGAAATGCAATGCTCTCTGACAGTGAATATTGGCTGATTACTTACATGGGAGTGTGTCTCTGGTTCATTCAGAACACCACGATGCCTGCATGTTACATAGGGCATTTACAAGGATAACATCCAGTCAAAAATGTTTGAGTTTTCTTGTTGCATTCCTTTATTTTCTGCCAAAATCTATAATTTCATGAACTGCTTTTCTGTACATCCTTCCTGAGCAATCAGGTGACTCACAAGGAAGCCCAAACAAGCTAATAGGTACCTGTCTAAGGCCAAGTAGAGGAAATTATACTAATGGGTCTTCATAGGCCCAAATCACAATCCTTGGAAATTAAGTATTATAATCTATTATTACAGGCACAACATAATAAAAAATGGTACTCTTCAGTCAATATTGATAGTAAAGTTTGGTTTTGCAGGTCCAGTTTGTGGGTGTATCCTTTTACGCAGATAATTTTCGGATTTCTTCAGATCACCTTCAACAATCATGGTCAGTCTCCCAGAGCTTATTATCTGTGTTTCAGATGACAATCTACCTTGCTAAACTTACTGTCCCTGTTAATGGGGGATTTGTTAAATCCTGAGTAAGTGAAAATACTTAACTGAGAAGTAATATTTAGCCTAACTTTGGACTCCAACCTATCGCAGAAGACAACCTGCAACCAAGCTGTTTATGTGGTTACAAATACTTTCTTCTTTTGACTCCTTCAAATGCAGTAAATTTATTTTCAGCACATGAATTGCACAGAACTATTAATAAAATTTCACTAAAACTAAACAAATACATCCATTTCATTCTGACAAACTGCTCTGTAAAGTATTCAAAGTCTCAGGAAGAAATTTTAAGCTTCCATATATTTTGGAAGAGACAATATTCCAAATTTTTTCAGATTTCTTAAGATGGAAGCAAACTGTTGAACAGGAGCATCATAGTTCCTCCAGGCTAGTTTACACTATTAGTGTAATTTTGTTAGTTAAACATATGAATTATAAAAAATTGTGGTTCTGTCAATGCCACATGTTTCTGAACAACAGAAAAGCTATCCCAAAGAACCTTGTTAGTGGAAACCACACAGCAGTTTAGCAATAGTTTACAAGTCTCTACAACAGGAAACACAACTCACTCTCTTGAAAAGCAGTAATTTCATGCATGGTCCACTGTGTTTATGGATATGAAAAAATGATGACTTATGCCTAATAAAAATGTTAATGTAGAAATTACACATTCATTAGGAAACCACTGAAGCTCTACTTGGTAGTAGAATATATTGGTTTGATTTGTTCATTCAAGATGTTGATAATCCTCAGATGAAAAACATTTTTTAATATTCTGAAATTAATGTGTAAAACATCAATCTTATAATTTATTTATTTTATTTATATTCCAGAAAAGCTAAACAGCATACCTATGTACATTTCATAAGATCAGAATAACTTAGGTTGGAAAAGATTTAAATTTAATTATCATCAAGTCCAGCTGGTAATCCAGGACTGCCAAGTCCATCACTGAACTGTGTCCCTAAGGGCCAGGTCTTTGCATCTTTTAAATACCTCCAGGGATAAAAGGTGTAATTAATTTAACTTCCAATTAACTTCTAGTGCTCTTCTTGTGTCTTAGCCCTCCCGGTCCACATACACTATAAAATCACACATGATTTCTTGATGGCTCCATTCAGACATCCATGTACTGAAAGACATGGAATTTCCTCTTTTGTATATGCTGGCTATGTGCTCTCACAACTATCTCGACATCCACAAACACATTTTATGTAAATCTGTGTAGTTTTCTGCCACCTTAATTTTAGCTTGCTAAAACCACATCTGAATTAACTAATTGGGCATTACTAATAAATGGTTACTCCTCAAGCCCCTGAGGTAAGTTGCTCTACTTGCAAATTGAATAAATTCACTAGATGAATAGCATATAACAGTAATGACAATTATCATTGGAAGAATGTTTGGCGTTAATTTAGAAACCTTCCTTAATAAGTCAATATCCATTTTGGTCCAAACATATCTGAGAAGTCATAGTGCACAAGTTAAGAGAGAAGCCAGCAGTGGATTGATAAGAGGTGGCTTTCCTGCTTGAGGAGTTATTGGAAGCATGACAGAGGCACTTCTCATATGGAAACTTTCACATCAAAGCAACTCTTTTAGTTTTATTTGCTGATATAGCACGAGGACTTGTTGTAACACACTGACATCTGTGGGTATTAACATGTCTGGTTTGCTGAGCCAGCACGGGAACTAGTTTCAATGTTTTCTGACATCTGTGAGTATTTAAATGTGCTTATTGTGTTTATAAATCTTTGCATGTGTACTTCACCAACAAAATGTTTGTTGACAAAACAAGAAGAGAGTAAGAAGAGAGCGAGACAGTTTCAGTGACAGAGATTTGTTACACTGTAATTCAATTTGTCACTAAAAAATCAATTTTGATATTGGTTACAATTAAGTCCAAATTAGAAAACAAATGTAGGATGTGCAGAAGATCTCTAAACCAGGAAACATCTCCTCTTAGATATGGCAGTGGCTCTTAGGGGACCAGTTCTTAATGTTCACTTCATTCCTCATTTCCTAACCTCTCCTGTGACCTGCTGAATGGAACTTTCCAAATCTTTCAGAGTGAAAGGGGGAGATGGGGATAAAGGCAATATTATTCCAGTGGCCATTGTGTTTAATAAAATCTATCTCCATTAGCATTTGATAGAGTTAAGCAGGTCTGGAACAAAATCCTAAGACCTGATGCATTATGCTGATTTTGAGATGATTTGACCTCCTGGGGAAAACATATCCAGAGTTGTACTGGTTCAACATGACAGTGCTCTGAACACTTGTGTGATACCTGCAAGGCCTGTCCTGGAAGTCCTTGAGATCTGCCCAGATCCAGGTCCACTCACCCACCAGCTTCAGAGGGGTCTGTGCCTGGCTACTCACACCAGCACTCTATCCTGTCCAGCCCCTGGTGCTAGGTGCCAAACATTTCTCCCCTTTATGGTTCAACAAGTTTTATATCCATTTACATTCTTCATCACCTCTTCCAAGCACCTTACTGCTGAGGAATACCTCAGTTGTGATAAAATTGACTTTTGAGACCTGGAGCTCTCCTGGCAGTAACATCATTACTCTGATGGTCCTCTAAATAATCTCTTTCAAGCCTCAAAAACGATAATAAATGTCTTCAGTTTATTCAGGCAACACTGAATAAAAGTCTATCCCTAGGCTGTCTGGTGGAGAACTCATGAGGCAAGCCAGAATGCAGAGAACTGTTTGGTAATTTGGTAGCTGTGTGAATGAGTGATGGACAGGCAATACTAGGCAAAAATCAATATATATTCTGCTTCTTTACCAAGTGTTTCTCTCCTACAATTACAGAGCTGCCAAGTGCAGAAAAACAGAAATGGTCAAAAGAGTGACACTGGTCTCTGCCTAGCAATTTCAGAGACAGTAATTTGTGTTTCTGTTTTCCTCTAGACTGAGAAGAACTGATTGGTATAGTTTTAATTCCTGACTTTTGCTACATGCAGATCAGAAGTGGATCAGAAGAGCAACTGCATCACCAAGGCTATTTTATGAAAGGGAGATTTTGAGTACAAGTGATACAGAAGTACGTAAAGGGCAGCAAATTTTGGGAACTGTAGAGGGCGTATAGTTTGTGTCTGCTGCAGCCCTCATTCCAGCTAGCATCTAAGAAAATTTTTAAAGATCAATGTCTATCCCACTGTAAATCAGGGTGTTGAAGCTTCATGAAGCGACTTTCATTGTAACTAAAAGACTCAATGGGTGCCAGAATCCATTTGATCATAACAAGATTATCACCAGTCTATGTTGCTTTTATTTCAACTACCTTCCTTTTTTTTTTTTTGTGCTTGTCTTCTTGCTTCTGTATCAGAAGTTCATAGATGATACCAGGTTTTTTATTCATATAATTCTATCATTTTTCCTTAGTTCCTGTCATTCCAGAGCCCTCTCCAGTGAAGTTTTATTCAACTATGCTGCAGTATGTTGGGATAGTGGTTTCCGCTGTGTACCAAAGTGCATGATAGATTTGCCTTCAATAGTCCTGAATTCTGGCCTTTACTGGAACATAAGCTATTGGAAGACAGTTTCTTCACTCATAGGTTCCTTATTCTCACACTGTGATGAAATTTGCTGTTGAAGTGATATTTTGATGCTGACAGGAAAAAAACGTTAACCTCACTTGTCCTGGGTCTTCCTTTATGTGGCTTTCAGCATAGAAATTCCTGCATTTCAATCACTTTTTCTCATTAGGAAACCAATTTTGTGATGATGATGATGATGATGATGATGATGATGATGATGATTGATGATGATGATGATTTTTCTTATTCTAGCACAGAAATCTTTGCTCTTTGGAAGGTACCACAGGGCTTGTGGGCACTATCCAGGCTCAGGTATCAGTAAAAGTGACTCCAAGGGGATGTTCAATTTTGCAGGCAAGGCAAGCTTTGAGGAGTTTGGTGATGATAACTGATAGAGCTATCCTTTACTTCTAGACTTGGGAAACAAAGCAGTAATTTGTTTTCCTAGGCAGAGAAGTGAAGGGGGATTTTGGGCAGAGATAAATGCACAGATATATAGAAGTATCTAAAAAGACTTCCTAAATTTTTTACAATCTAGGTAGTTAATACTAAGTTTAATCACAGCTTAACAAAGTAAAGGCTTGAGGTACCGTATTATGCATTCATCAACATCAGAGAGAGATAAAAATAGAGAATCATCAATAGAGACTAGAGAATGCCTCAAAATTCTATTAGAAATTATATACTGAGGAAAAAAGCTGAAAGCAGTTAAAGTCCTTTTTATGAAAATTACATTTGTCTAAACTGTCAGAAGAAATCAGAAACAATTTAAATAAAACATTACCTCATGAGGAAATACAGACAGTAATTGATGATCTCATTTCAGTAAAACATCAAGTCCAGATGGGATTAGTATTGAGTTCTCCCCAAAATATACTGATATAATTTTGCCTTGCTCACAATATATATTTACACTGTTCCATAAAATTAGTTTTTTCTTCCCTGTTTGGAGGCATAGCTACTACATTAATTGCATTGCCTGCTCTCAGAATATTGCAATGGGAATATTTTAATGCTTTTCAAATGAAAATATGTCACACTAGAAGAAAAAAACCAGTCCAATAAAGGTTTTTTTCTTGTGTTGTACATAATATTGTATAAAAAACACTTGCAAAAGATTGTCTGTGTTGTGCCTCAAGCCATTTGGCCTGTGAGATGAGGTTGCTTTATCTAAACTGTGATGCTCTTACTGTGTTACAGCTGACTTGGTGAAACAGCACCCTGGTTTCAGCACCTTTCCTTGGGGACCAGGCAAGCACAGGCTGTAAGCCTTCTTGTGTGGTGTGTCAAAATACACAGCTGTAGCAGAGATTTTTTGAATGGTCATAATAATAATTATGATCAAAGGTCTTTTTGACTTTGGATGGAGAATACATCTTTCTTAACTTCAAAGTGATATTGCAACTTTTCTACTATCCTTGAGAGTGCAGGACTTCAGACAGAGCAACTACACTTTTAAGAGTAAGAAAGAGCAAGCAGGAGTGAACTGCTCTCTCTGTCAGAGAAACTTTTGAAAGGATGATGTCCCAAAGTAGAACAGAGCAGGAATTTTGCCATAAGGGATCTAAAATAAAGTTTTTACATTGAGAATATTCACACTACTCTTCTTCTGTCATCACTAGGATAGGATAGATATTACCGGAGGTCATTCAGTTTTGAGGCACCCCAAAAAGTGACCCAGAGACTCCAATTATATGGAGACTGTTTGGCATGTTGTTTAGCTTCCTAAAATTAAGCATGGCAAACTGAAACTTAATCAATTAAAAAGATGAGACATCCTCTCACAACACAAGAGTGGAGATGGCCAACTACCTTCTTGGTCCTATGATTCTGGCAGAAAAATGCAGAACAACAGCCGCTAGAGTCCAGCTCTGCTACCTGAACAGTATTGATGGTATGAGTTCAGCACTGCTTCAGCCCAGTAAATGCACTGTTTCAGTGACTGTGCAGAGAATGATACCCCTCAAAAAGGCACCAGTGATCCTTGGTGCTAAACCATGCCCTGTTAATGGCTAAAGATATGTTCTGATTATCATTTCTCCCTGCTCACTTTTGACTGACTCTTCCTTGTCCCGCTAGATGGGAGGGGAATTAAGAAATAGGGCTGATGGTTCTGGAGACAGCGCCATGTCCTCTATGGACCATGAAGCACATAAATCAAAGAAAATACAGACGATTCTTTTTTTTTTTTGTAGTTTTTTGTTCTTCTTTCTATCTACACAGGTTTTCTAATGCTGCCTCTACCAGCAGTGATTCAAAGAACCATATGCTTTTAGTAGTAAAAAGAAATTCCAATCTCTGATGTTCTTTTTTTTTCTGTTCAGCAAGAGGTTTAAAATTAGACACTCTATCTGTTTGATTTGTATATAACTTTTCCACCTCTGTACATTCCTATTATAATTCCAGAGGTACAATGAACAAGGTGTTTTCCATACAACCTGAAGCTCAGTGACCCTGAAAGGCAATAGATTCAGAGCTCTTGACTCTACCTGAACCATTGTTCACAAGGAGCTACTTGTCATATCCATCACATCCCTCCAGGGTCTGAACCATGCCATGGGAGCATTTTATAAAGCATGCAGCAGAATAGAAAGGGTACTGAGGCTGATTTCAGTTGCCTCTGCAGTCAATTGTCATTTAATCGGCACATTTTTTTAAGAATTCTAAGTATTTGGTGCTATGTAGTTCCAAGTAACAAAATCACAGTCTATCCAAGAGCACCAGGATAGTTTCCGAGAGACTCATCTTCACACAGTGCAATGTTACCTGTTATCCACCTATGCCTACATGTCATGCAAGTAAGGAGACCATTTTTGAATTCAACTCTTTATCTGGGGTTATGCTCATGAGTCCAGAGGTACACCAGGTATATTCTGATGGACCTGACTTGGGATTCAAACAAGCACTTATGCAAGCATCACACATGCACAGACTTACTGAATCAGGGAAGAGCTACACTACTGCTGCAGCCTGGGAACGCTGAAAGCAATGGGGCTGAGATGAACACAGGGCCTGAAACAGGCAAACTGGTTGGAAACATCTGAAGTCAGTCGTTCTGTCTCTAGAGAGCTCAGCTAATCCTTGTCCTAGGCAATGACAATCCTACTTAAGCAGCAGACACACTCATTTTGGAGTCCCTGAGGCTGGTAGTATTGACAATTGCTGTTGTCATTGCTTGTTCTTCATCTGCAATATCCCAAGGCAGTCTTTGCACTGTGCTCTGCCTACAGCTTCTGAAGTTACAGCCTTTGTTTCTTTCACCATCAGCAAAGGCAGATTTTATCCAGGAGTTGGGGATTTATAAACCAGTAGTGAATTGGCCAAAAACTTTAGCAAGGAATTAATTATACAGGCTCTACGGAATATATAGACAGGGTTAGCATAAAATTTCCTAATATTTAATTATAAGTTCCAATAAAGAACAACATAAGAAAGAGAATGTATACCTAGAAAACAAAACCATTTGCTTCTGTTTTCCCCATATGGCTTTTCAGCAAGGGATTTGGTAAGATTGTCATAATCTATCACCCACCAAATGGTCACTGCACACCTATAAAACTTCACTACCTTGCATACAGACAAACTGATGGAACTTGAAATGTCAAGGCATATGTTAGGTTAGAGACTGTTCACTCTGGTCTCCTTCTGTCCTTGCTTCTCCTCCCCTATGCCTGCCTCTCTAGGGGGTCTTCTGCCTTGACTTTGCAGCACCCACTTGAGATTTGGTGCAGCAGGAAGTTATAATAACCCTAACTCTGAACAAGGTTTTTTTGGAAAAAAAACCAAGGTAAAGGAGAGGTGAACTGATCTCCAAGAACACCAGCAAGTCCTGCTGGCCTTCAGATATAGCATAATTAGTGTGAAAGACTACCTTCATAATTTATGCTCCGAGTTGCCACTGGTTTTACTCTGCCCCTCCCTCACCATGTCCCTCTGATTTTCTTCATGCCTACTCTGCCAAACTCTAGACCAAGCAGCTTCTCTGCCTTCTAGACTGACCACTTTTCAGCTGATGGCCACAGGATGAGGGTGACCAACACACCTACTGAAGACATCCTTGGGGCCCTTCATTTTTGCTGTTTGCATCCTCCACAGTCCTGTGTAAATGTGTCAGATACCAGTGACAAAGCAGCCTGGGAAGCTCCTGAATGTTTAATTGGGGAAAAGAGGATTTACAGAAAAGAGCCACACACCCTCACAACCTCCTATACTGCAGTTGATAGTGCTTAAGATTTCTTAAGTGCAGCAATTTGCACTTCCCAAGCAAATGCTGGAATGGGATGAGAAACATTTATTCCTCATGAAGATGCTTTTACTTTCACATATTATAGTTTCAGTCAGCTGATCTCCACTGCTGAAGTCATGCTGGACTAGTCTGCTAAGGCAGAGGTTACCCATGAGACAGATAAATCTGCACTTCTTGAGCAGCAGGGACAAGCTTGCCCAGACATTGCTCTCCAGGATGGCAGGAAACACAGAATCAGTGCAGACTCTGACTTTCAGAACCCAGAGACTCGACTCATTTCAATCCTTTTAACAGCTGAAATTCTGTCAGTGTCCTGAAAGCTGTTCCTTTTAATACATAGTGGAAAACATTAATGGGGTCAGCTCCAAGGGTCTTGGTGGGAGATCTTTGACTGGGCCTTGAAGACTCAGATGTTTTTTTCTATGATGATAAACTGGAGGAAGCCTCAAAAATATTATAGAAGAATTGGACTTAAATGCTTTCCAATATTTATGTGCTTTTAAGAAATGGGCCAAAAAATATGTGACATTGGATGGAGAAGAGTTTTTTCTTCAATTAGAGTAGTAAATGGAATAAATGTTAACTTTTACCTGCTTTATTTATTTTTTGTATACACAACATCAAACTACCAGAGCTTCTGCGCTGCCTTTGTTAATCTGCCATTGTGAGAAATGCAATGTTTCCACAGTTGGGCTGACCTGGACTGATCAATGACACCGGCACTGTGCTCTCCTTTCCTCTCTGCCCACAGTCTGCCTCGTGCCAACCACAGCTGCTGCCTGAGACCATCAGAAGTTGAGTCTGAGATATTTTCATTTTTGGCTAAGAATCATGTTTATTCTGAAAGCAAGTATAACCTTACCAAGCTACAACAAATAATAAAGGCTCTGTGCTCCAAGAATAATAAGAAATACAGGAAAGTATAGGATTTAGAAAACTAGAATGAATAATATACGTTCAATACATTTCCTTTCTGTAATGACCATGGCTTCTTAAGTCAGCCCAGAAGCCCAGAGTGTTTGTATGTAGTACATGACATTGCCCTAGCCGATGAAGCAATCTTGTCTCCAGACACTCAGATATGTCTTTCTTGCAAGGCTGTGTCAGAAACACAAATGTCCTGTCCTGTCCTGTCATCACCAGTCTCTGAAAGGCAGCAACGCTGCACCTATATTACGTGAATGTCACTAAGTCACACACATTACAGGGAAAAACAGTGGTTGCTTGTGCTGTCACCACTCAGTCCAGCTGTCCCAGGGTCTCTGCCTGTGCTCTGGAACAGGAAATGGCCTCATACTGCCTCTGCAGTACAAATAGCAAAGTGAAATTGCAACACTCAAGCATGACAGCACGAGACCTGAGCAACAATTAAAGATAAAGCATTGCTAGGAAATAAATCAAGACATAAAAAATTCAGGATTCATATTTCTCAAGTAGTCCTGTCCTAATTATCCCATTGGAACCTCTCATTTGCACTTGCCTCATAATTTCTTTTGCACAGGAGAAAAATGGATAAATTAATGTCACAGGCTACTTTTCTGCTGAGTCTCAGCTGAGTTATTGGGGAATCTGATAAAATGAAAATATCCATCAATACAATAACATAGTCTGTACTTCAGCTCTTTTACAACTAGCTCTAAAGCACACGGACTGCTAAATGACATCTTTTCCTTAATGTAGGAACATTTCAATAATTTAATCAAAGTTACAGAAGAAAAATGCCCTTCAGAAAATTCATGTAATTGCACGGCTCTGTCTTTAGTCTGAACCTTTATCTCAGAGCTCATATGAAAAATCAAAATCTGGCAACATACTTGCTCTGGTTCTTTGAAAGACTAACTGGCAGCAGTAGAAACTCCCTACCCAAAGCTTAGTATTTTTGATTTGTCAGAGGCCAGGAAAAGCTAAATGCTTCTAAGGATGTGAAGGTTCACTGGGGTAAAATAAGAAAAGGGAAAAAGGCAGCAGGGATCTCTAAAGGGACTGCAATCTGAAAGTGGTGAGTCTGCTCACAAGATTTATTAACTGTTGACCTCCTTCCGCCACTTAGGCTATAATGTGATGACAGCCCGGCGGCGATGGAGAGAAGCCACTTTTCCTCCTTGATGCTGACCTAGAGAATTAGGATCGTGAACCAGTCACACAAGCATGCCTTGTAAAACCATCCAGGGCAATTGCATTGCCACCTGCTCCCCCGCTTTTTAGTACATCAAGGGCAGTTGTCAATTCCTTGAAAGTCAAAACCATTTGAGATCCTGCAGCTGTCTCCAGTCCTCAGGGAACAGAGGCAAATAAAATGTTGATGTGATTTCTTTTACTTTATGATCTCATCTTAAATAATTTTTGGGGGATATTCACTGTATTGTCACTTAATTTTGACAAATTAAAATTTAATTAAAAATTACTGAAGATGGAACAGTATAAGAAGTTGATCTGGGAAGGAACGAATCTCTGAATCTCTATAAAAGGCTGGCAAAATGTTCACCTTATAATGGGGGCCAGGTGTGGGACAAAACCAGCCCCTCTGTACTTTCCATTCAGCTGGGATCAGACCACAGACCCTTGAACAAATAGCCTACCCTCATGTCTTTAACCCCTAGAACAGTTCATAAACAAATTTAAAAATAAAATATATAAAATATACTATTGGAAACACTTTTATTGATTTATGGCTAGATGTGAGTAAGCAACAGGCTTTTTTGACTTGTTGGTCAAATCCCCACCTATCTCCACATCATTTAATTTGAAAAAAAAAAGCTCATATGGAAATGAAAGCTCTTAACCAGAACCACGAACTGTTTCAGTTCATGATCATTTAAGGCCTTAAAACATAATATTAAATTACTTGACTTTAAAACTAAATATTATTTTGAAATAAAAATAAAGACAAATTATTCTCTTAGAAGGAGTCCAAACAGAAGATATGTTCTCATCCTTTTCTTCTGACACATTCCACTTCCCGTTCTGGAAGGGCAAAAACTTCCTCAAATTCACAAAAAATTTTAATGTTCTGAAACCACTTCTTGAGGTGAATTTATTCTTCATTCTCAAATTCACTGGTTTCCAATCTAGACAGAGATTAGGGTACCAGATTACCTTTTTTGAGTTTCTGGTTTTATATCTTTCTGCAGTTGGTTTATTCCCTGTAGTATCACTAGAAAGTTATGGTACCATCAAAAACATGTGCACTATTTTTCCTTTTTCTTACACATGCCACAGTGATAAAAAGGAATTCAAGAATGTGACTAATTATAATATTATGGAAGAAAAAAAACCCAACTGTTAAATGGCATTTAAATATAAACATCTGGACGTTTGGCAGGCAAAATTAAACTAGAGAATATTTCTGTATAGTTGTTGAAGTTATAGTGTATAACTGAAGTTTCCAGCCAAAAAGAATTTAAATAGCTATGAAGAACATGCAGCCTGTCCTGTCTCACTGAGAAGCTCAACTTTACCCTTGAATGCAAATAAGATCATGACATAACTTAGTCTAGCAGGAAATAGGAAAAGTGTAAGTGAAGCTCTATATTTTCACCTATTATACAATATATCCACCTCTATAGTACAGCATTAGTACTGGTCAATTGAGCTAAGGTATTGTTACAGAAAATCCAAGAATTATGCTCTCAGCCTTCCTGCTTTGTATGCTCTCCACCTAGCTGCTTTATTTTAAAATGCAAACAAACTTTAGGTCATACTTTTTATGAATATTCTTCCTTTTTAGCAATATGCCATGGGAAATGAATTGGACTTCTCATTCTTTTAAAAGAAAAAAAGGAATCTTCCTGAGTCCCTTTTATAGACGTAGGCTTTATAACAGCATTCTTACTGAAAGAGCCTGCTGGACCTCATGAGTTGCCAGCAGAAGAGGCTTTTCTTCAGCTGGCACTAGACCATTCTGAGGCCTGCTGTGTAACTGTGGAGCACAAGGCTGCTGTGGGACCTCTGCTAGTCCCTGGGGTGGTCAAGATGCAGGGCATTCACCTTAGATTGCTCCTCTCCTCTTGCTTCTCTCCTCCAGGGACAAGAGACACGAGATTCATTTCCCCTCACATTTTAAAACATTGTTGCCCCTTCCATCTCCCTGAACTCTTCATCTTCACCACCTTCAGGCAAGCGGTACCCTGTGAATAATTCTTGTCATCCATGAATGCAGGAATGAGAGGGCAAGGACTCAGATCTTCCTGGCACCTTTTATTGTTTCCCAGCCATGGGAGGAGGAAGGCTTTCTCTACCATTCCCTGTTCCATACTCTAAGCCCCACAGTGAGGAAACTAACCATAAAATGAAAGCATCCTCATGGAGGAATTGCAGTGCTGCCCAGGCTTGTGGTTTTCTTGCAATTTCACGTCTTCAAAATAGTTCGCACAGTCACAGCTCCTGGAATCAGTATCTAATGGTAAATCTATTTTTCAATTTTAACTGAAGTTTTTAACTTTTGTGGTTATGGAGAAAAAAGGCTTCTTGTGTGAATTGAATCCAAGGAGCCAGAAGACAAATGAAAAGAAAACCCTAAGGCATGACTATTATTATTTAATCATCATATTTCTGGGGGAGGAAAAGAGTGTGACTCATGGGTTTTAAGTGGTTTTAGGGACAGGAACAGTTAAATGGGAGGAGCAGGATATCTTGCTTTTTCTGAATGTTGTAGTTATTGTCTAAGTGACAGAATTAATTAATCATATTTGGGAGTACCAGGATCCATTCTGGATGTGAAAGTGTTATGACTCCAGAGAAAAAAGAAAAATGTTTTGAAGAAGGAAATCAAGAAAAGGGCAGATAGAAACAAAGACTATACAGCTTATTTTATAAGTTTTGTTTCAAAAAGAGGAAATTAAGGTCTGCACCTTCATTAGGTGTGCACACAATACACTGGTTCATTAGCAACTATGAGAATGCTGTCTGTCTTGATTATGGAATGTTTCCCTGTCAGAAACAACAGTTTTACACGCATTTGGGTTTTGTCATTTACTACTTAGGTATTTTCCACTCCTAAGACAATTTCCTGAAGAGGAAATGTTATTCTCATTCAAGTAGCATTTTTTAGTAACTGTTATTGTTTCCTATCAGCAATTCTGTGTTTTGGGACAGAACCAAATTGTCTGCTTTAAATTCCATCTCTGTTACACTTTTTCCAGAACTGCTGATGAGATAGCAATTTCCCAACCCATCATCCGGAAAGATTATAATAGAATCTCCGTAAGAGTTTGTGCTCTGTTTGTGCTGTGTTATACCAGATTACAGGTGATAGTGCTGCATCTTCTGTTCATTATGATCATCTGGTATCAAGACATCTCCTTGCTTTCACAGGCCAGCATGGTTCTAGTGGGGAATCTGATTCTACAGTGCTAAAATGTGGGCACCCATAGCTGTAAGCACCATCTTTCTGCCTTATTTTGCGTAGACCACATGTTTTGTTTCTACTTATAAAAGTGCTACCCAACCCACATACATCTTGAGGAGGACTACCATGATGATGGCCTGTCCATAGGCAGATATTAGCCCCTTAAAACTAATCCTCCTCTTGGAAATTAAATATATGTAAGAAAGAACCATAGCACAGCTCTGGAAAACCACACATGGACTCTCATGTGCGTTCTAGTGTTCTTCTCTGGAGACAGTATTGTATGTCCCTGGTACACATAAAACCAACCATGGCATTTAATTAAGTTTTTATTCTGTTTGTATGTGTATGTAGGCTTGCAAACAATTCAATGTATTAAAAAAAAAAAAAAAAACCCCCAAACCCTGACTATTTTTTTAATGTCACAGTGAAGGGGTGAGATTGCAAGAAATTAAAGGTGTGTTTGAACCGATGCAAATTCCATTCTGAGTTTAACAATCATTGATTGTGTTACATGCTCCATTGAGGGTCCAAGGGTATGGTCACACATCTTGTGTACTATATCTCAAGTCTGTGCTGGCATTTTTCCACCAAAAGTTGTTGACAATTATAGGCAGATGCAAAACCAATTCTTGTGTGGTGTAAATCACTGCAAGTCAAATGAAGTTCATCTGGACTTGTACAAGTCCAGTGCAAAAAGCCACTGAAAGAGAAATTTGGAGAAAAGTTCTTTACTGGATAGCACAATTCAGCCTTGTACTGGATAGAACCCTTTCAGAGCTTTGTCTAACCAAATGTGCTGACTTTCCAAATGAAAAAGAGCATAATTGGAGGCCTGAGTTTCATAAGTACAGGAGATCCTCCATAATTCATGCCATTTTCTTACATCATTACTCATTGATATTAAAAAAAATAAATCAGGAAGATGTAACAGATCACTTAAGACTCTTTATTCTCTAGTTGTATATTTTAACTGAGCTGACAATTTCTTTTACCTAGTCAGACAGCATGGCCAGTTGGCCCACTTTTGTAAGTGGTAGCACTATAAAAGTAATTTCCCTGTCAGTGAGGCCTGAAGGATATTGTGGTAATTTTTTTTTTTTTTTCCTGTTTAATCTTCTTCTCACTTATTTGTTACCTAATTTAGCTTATTACTGAGAAACAGAAAACTCAGCTTTAATTTAATCATTTAGCATTTAATGGAGATGCTCTTTTCTCCAGACAGGATTTTCTGCAAGATGCACCTCGAAGTCAAGGCAGAGGACAAAAGCTCAGGAAATTAAATCATGTGCCACAGAAGTTAGCTGGATCTGGAGCCTCTCCAGAGCCTTTAGTCAAGCTGGCAGCTCTTTGCCTTGGCCATCACTGCTGAGGGTTCCAGACCAAGCTTATAATTAACTGTAAAAAAAACAGGAGCTAAAATATAATTCAAAGCAAACAATTATTTAAACACATGCCCAGAATCTTCTTACAGTTTGGAAACTATGACTCAGGTAAGACTTCTCAAGCCTGTTACTGAAGAGAAAAAATATCACCTAACTTCATTCATACAAGTAATTTAAGTAACATAAGTCACAGAAGAATCACTTGAAGAATCACCTGAAGAATCACTTGAAACAGGTGCCTGAGGCTCTCTCTTTTTTTTGAGCAGCAGCTAACACCTGCTTGCTGAGTGGAAGGCCCCTCTTATATTACAGGTATTACCAAACACCAGCATTTTTCTAGCTTTGGTAATTGTCCACTGATCTCTCCTTGGTTTAAAAAAAAAAACTGTATTTTCCTTCCTAGGAAAGTTTTAGACAGTGAAAATATCCATTATATTGGGCTCTTCAGGGAGTATAATTATTTATTGCATGCAAGTGCATTTGTTTCCTAAGATATTGTAATCTGAGAAAATGCTATATTGCAATGTTTATCCTTTCTGTAAGATGTTACAAATGATTTACACATTTTAAAATTTACATTCTAAAAATATACTGCAATCATGTGTAAACTCTTCCTAGTTAAAGAGGCAGTGTGCAATATAAATCGATAAACTAAACCCAAGGTATACCTGCAGTACAAGTTAGGGAGATTTTCACAGACTATGACTTGAATGCAACTAAGATCCCAAAAGGTAAAATATTAACTCCTACCCTATATCAGCAGTGTTACAAAACCAAGGGACATTCTTATTTTTAAATTTAAAAAGAATTTCAGATAGAAAAAAAAAAACGTACTTCTCAAATTTACCATCATTATGTGCATTTCTCATAGCTTTTTCTTTTCCTTTCTCTACCCATGCATTTTCTTTGGGTTTTTAGCAGTTCCCTCAGGGCAGAGCCAATTATTTATGACATACTTTCCCATGTAAAATTTATTTGGAAAAACTGTTCCTATGGAAACAGCTGTTTTCAAACAGGCTTGTATTAATGTCAAACAATATGATTGCATCTACAATAGAGAATACATCTTTTATTATCAGATACATTTTAATGACTTTGAAAACCAAATAAATTGCACAGAGGAACAAAATGAGTTCTATTCTGTGATATTGTCAAGTGGATATTCAACTGTCATCTGGCCATTACAGGGAATTAGAGTGGTATTACTCAGTTCATTTTACAGAGGTCCAATTTGAAGGTCTCTTAAAATTTCAAAACAAAGCTTTTAAAAATATCAATCAAAAGCCTGCATTGGAATGTTATGAAAGACCAACAAGGGTCTTATGTACAAGTGAAACACTGAAGGTTTTGATTTCAGAAATGTCAAATTTCATGTGTGTGACATATCTACACAGCACAGCTTTGGCACTAGAAGTAGATTGACAGGCAAGATGCTACAGGCAATTGATTTCTGTGGCTTCAGGATCAAGCTCTTGTAATTATGTTTTGTCTTTGTGCTGTTTTGCTGTTAGGTCTCTCCTCACTATACCTCCCACTTATCTTCTAGTCTTTGCAGTCCTCCAGAAAAAAATGAATTACAGAGAAGCTGCAGCACAGCTTACCTGAGCATGTTTTGAATTTAAAAGAAAAGTAATAATTTCCATCTGCCTGAAAAAGCAATTTGCTATTTTTAAAAAAGTAATTTTAAGAACTTCATTAATTGCCTTGGTGCTATTATTAGATTTTTAGAAAGCAATACCTAGTAGTAATCTAGTCAAGAACACGGCAGGGCAGGTGGATGGGCGTCTCATAGAACATCCCAGTCCTCCAGCTTGGACTCTTTCTTTGGTCCTGTGCAGAAGTTAATTCTGCTAATACAAAGGCCCCTGCTAGGCACCTTCACACATGCAGGCTTGTAGAACTTGCTTATCTTCTGAGTCATCTTCAGGGGAGATTTGGGAAAAAATAACTTCCATGCATTCTGTGTGCTCAAGTGGTTCTGCACTTATTTAAACAAATAACCAAGAGTGATTTATTTTAAAAAGGGAACTAATTCAGCCAGGGACTGAATAAAATCCAAGGCCATAAAATACAATGGAAATAAACTGTGAATTCAAGTTGGAGAGTTTCCACAGTTCAAGTTAAGCTGACTTCAGGACCATCAGGGAAAAAACCCTCACTTTGCTATGGTGGAGCTCCTGAATGTATTGTCATGTGCATGTGAAAGGAGAAATGTGTATAAACCCTTTTGTCTGATGAACTGCTAGAATGGAACATTGCCAGCACAAGAATTAAAAAATTGTGAACTTGATCACCCAAAACCACTGACTGCTCATTTTTCTAAGCTGATGTTGTGAGACCAATTGGAAATACTCATGATTTGGAGCCACAATAAAGGATTATTTTCAATGTGAAATAAAAGTTCCATACTGGTACAAACTTGTCAATTGGACTGTTGGTGGCGAGAATTGTCATGCAGCTGGGGACTCAAGTCATCTTTTTGTTAGGATGTTTGTTAGGTTTGTTAGGTAGTCTTGGTTTCTACACAACCCTAGAAAAGAAGCTTCCTTCTTATTCCAAATGGCCCTAAAATCTTTTCCAGTCTAAGATCAGGCAAAAAGTGTGTTAATCAGATCTGAGGAGATTTTCCAGTGGCTGAAAAAACTCTAGATAAAATGAAAATATGTAATTGTAGAATATACTATAGATAGTGCAATATATACAAGAGTAGTAGTACCTAGGCAAGCAGCTGAAGTAATTTGTATACCCAAGGGACAGTGGAGAAGGTCCTACCCCAGCAGAAACAATTGGAAACTGTCCGGTCTCTAAGACTATGAAAAAGTTCTCAGCCCATTTGTATGTGCTGGGTTTTTTTGTTCTCATGTGTTGCTTTTAAAAATTGAATGGTTTGGCCTGTGATGGTCAGTGCATTTTCTTACATTCACCCTTTTTGCAGCCTGAGCTGGCTCCATCTGGCTCCAGCTTGTGGATTGGATTTAGCCACCTTATTTGTACTGAACTCTATGATGTTTCACTGAGCTGCTGCAGGTAGCATGTCTTTTGTCCTGCAGACTCCATTGCCAGGGTTTATCAATCTATTTTTGGGAAGAACTTATTTACCAATTTCAATATCATAATGAAACGTGGATTGATTTATTTTTCATCCCGTCATCCCACAAACAAGACCCTAAAAGACTTGAGTGGAGGAAATACAGGAATTTCTACCCCCTTATCATGATAGTCTTTACCTTTTAACCTCTTAAAGATTGCAGATCTCCTTCTCAATTAAAAAACATTAGTAAATACCATTTATTAACTCTACTGGAAGAAGATCCATAATGACCTCCATTCTCATAACTGGATTAATCTCTCCAATTTATATTCCCAGTGTTGTCAGCATCTCTGATTTTTATTGGATTTTCTAATCTATAATTCCAAAACCTAGTCCACTGTTCCTATAAGAATCTTTACTTTCACCCTTTTTTTGGCAACACTGATAAGTATAACAGCTCAAGACCCTGAAGGCAGATGGATTTTCATAATTAATGATATATATTCTCATTCTAATGTTCATTGGGTAAGTAATAATGTTTAATGTTTAATGTGATGAGAACTTCCTGAGTCAGACATCCAGCTACATGAAAACTGGAAGAAAGACCATATTTAAATATGCAAACTTCACATAATGAAAAGGGAGGAATTTTTACTTATCTTCCAGGTGTGATTGTTAGCACAGAAAGAAGAGTGTTAGCAAAATCAGTGCTCTGAAATTTTCTGAAGACAGGGATTTTCAGAAAAGTCAATGACTCTACTCTTTGTGTTGCTTGATGTGATATTTATTGGTTTTTTTCCAAGTCAGTGCAGGGCACTTTTGAAAATCTCACTCTTAACCTACGTCAAGTGATTTATACTCTCATTTAAAAAACCTCCAAACTTAAAAAAATCAGGGTTTGAGAGTCTAAACATCATTTTTAATCCCTAAATGCAACATCAGGTATCATAGGTGCTCAGTTTCTACACCTCACACTACTGCCACTGAAGCATAAATGGCTCATTTGTCATCAGCACTTTCTCCAACAACTGCACGTTTGCCTTTGAGGATTAACACAAAAGCTCAGCACAAACTGCCAGCAGCAATGCTTATCTCAGAGCCACATTTCACAAAGCAACATTTTCAAGCTTTTATCATATGTAGGCTTGATCATCTCAGCCTGCCCTGCGTGTTTGGACTTTCCATGCAGCTCCACCTGAGGCGGATCCTGGCAGCCAACCCCAGCACTGGGATCCCCAGGCCCATGGAACCAACCCTGCTGCAGAGCAGAGGAGACCTGAGAGCAAGGACACCAGAGCTTGTCACTCAAGGGCTACCCTTAGCCCAGTAGGCATCTGGCAAGGACCTGAACAAGGAAACTTCACACCTTAGGAAGTTTCCCTTGCTGAGAATTTCTGGAATGGGTAGGTTTCATCTCTCCTGTTTCTCCTTTTTTTTAATATATTTCTGTGTTCACTGAGGAAGGGATGTGTATCTAAGTATCCCACGTTCATATGACCTTCAGGTCATCATGGTTTTGAAACACTCTCAGTGTGTCTCTACCTAATGAATCTTTAAACTTGTGCTTGAGGAAAGGAGGTCAACAGCCATTATTCTTTCTCCTTTTTCTGGGATAAAAAAACAATTAAGATTGGCTCAGACACTTCAGTCCAAGAAGTTCATGATCGCAAGAGAAGTATTTTTCTATCCAGTCTAACATGAGAAACAGTACATTTTGGAGGAAAAATCCATGAGTCTCTCTTCTTCAATTTCCTATGGACCGGCACCACCTGATTCTGCAGCCATGTTGGCTTGTGTGTATGTGCTTCTACAATCCCACATGGCTCTCTGTCCTGGGTTGACTATTTGATGCTTTTATCCCAAATCATCTCATTCTGTTTATGTTGAATAATAAGTTTTGCACCTTTAAGCGTGTTCCAGAGAGTGAAGGGTGGGGAGAGAAGAAGCAGCAGGTTTTTTTCAGACACTGCACTCACTTCTCCACATTCCTGCTCCTAGACTGTGTTGTCTGTGGATGGACAGACAGCAGGACAGAGCTCTTTTTTGCTTTTAGTTAGTGTTAGTTAGCTGAGGCAAAGAAGTTCCCTGGACTTTTGGGTTTTTTTTTCCTTTTCTTTGGACCTCTTGAAATCTGCTCTGGACTGAACACCCAGAGCAGCACTGGCAGCTGCCCCTGTGGCCCACCGGGCCGGGCCTGGGCCGCGGCATTTCCAGCACCGGAGGGACTGATCAGAGACTGAGTGAGCTGAGCCGCAGCCCGGGGAGGGACTTTCTCAGTTTGTCATCTCGTTTGGAGCGGCAAGGGATTTTATTGTTTGATATTGTTTAGGTTTTATTGTTTAATAAACAGGTTTTTCCACCT
Source organism: Emberiza elegans (assembly GCA_024865655.1). Taxonomy (NCBI): domain Eukaryota; kingdom Metazoa; phylum Chordata; class Aves; order Passeriformes; family Fringillidae; genus Emberiza; species Emberiza elegans. The sequence continues at coordinate 15,438,489 of JALJVW010002597.1, read as the reverse complement.
TTCTCCAAGGAGATACTTTCTCCTGGACCACTTGGGGGAGGGGCCGATTTGATCTGCTTTCCTACTGGAGGTCCTTTGGGGGATTCTCTCCCAAATTTGTTTTAAACCTGGACACTCTCCAAGAAACAGATGGGATGTCAAATCTGGGGCTGCAAATTCCCCTGAGCAGACAGGGGCCAACATTTTTATTATCTCAGTGCTGAATACTGCAGTGTCTAATCCTCCCTTGCAAACCTTGTATTTCTGTAGGTACTGTACTGAACAAGAAGGAGTTGCAACTGATTCTTGTATGATAGAATAAAAGTTTCAGTAAAACAGAAGCTGATCTAATGCATCATTAAAAATCAGAAATCTGAAAGGAGATTGGTAGACAGGCCTTTCTCTCCTTGTACAGGAGAATTAGTAGAGAAGTTAATATTGATGCTTTTAATATCATATTTCAAAGCCTAACCTTCTGACAAGTGAAAAATATTTTTTAATACACACATATACACAAAGGTAAAATGACTCAGAGAATGGAATAAATATTTTTATTTTTAGAAGACTGCTTGTTTCTTTGAAGTGACACAACAGCTTTGCTCCAAGTACATATCAGCCTGATAAAAGCTAAACAAAATTTCATACATTTGAACATTCAAGTATTTTAATAATCAGAAAAATCAGGATAGTACAAATCTAACATATGCCCCAGTATTCTTCATTTATTTGTCCTGTACCAAGAGAATGAAATTAATAATTTCTCTGCAGAATGTGTTTCCTTTTCTCTTATTTCTCTATTGAATTTATATCCTTGATGATATTTGTACTTAGTGTATTATTAATTAGTTTTAAAACACACAAAAAATGTACTATTCATTTGCTTGCTCCAACTTAATCAGCTATAAAAAGCCACCAAAGTGATGACCACTGTGCTTCATTACATTCCTAGATGAATCTTAAGACCAGGGTGCAAAGCTTCCTTTCCAGCACGGATATGTCCTTTAGAGGCTTGTCTGCTATAAGGAGATAGCAGTACATCACAACATCTTTGTGTCACCATAAATGTGTGAAAACCCTAGGTTCACCTAGCAAAGGCATTTATGAGGAAAAACAGACTCCATGGCTGCTTGCAACCTCTCCCTAAAAATGTAGAGATGTTATAAAATCATAGAATCATAGGATATGATTTGCTGGAAGGGACCCACAAGGATCATAGAGTCTAGCTCCTGGCCGTGCACAGGACACCCCAAGGATCACATCATGTACCTGAGTGTGTTGTCCAAACACCTCTTGAGCTCTGTCAGGCTGTGCTGTGACCATTTCCCTGGGGAGCTGTTCCAGTGCTCAACCCTCAGGGTGAAGAACCTTTTCCTGATATCTATCCTAAACCTCTCCTGACTCAGCTTCATGTCATTTCCTCAAGACCTGTCACTGGGCACAAAAGTGAAGAGATTGGTTGTTATATTCCAGTTCACTCTGGAATTTCAGGACAAGAGGAAACTGTGTTCAGTTTCTCTACAGCTCTTTTCTTTGCTCATTTCCGTACAATTACATTTCTTGTGCTTCTTGATCCAGTAAATTCCATTTATTTTCTTGAGTTTTCAAGTATTTACCTTTTTCCACAAGAAATTATCTGGAAGTGTTTGACTTACAGTTAGTCCAGGGATGGGTATTTGTATCTGGTGTGATGGGTACTGGTATCTGATGGGTAGTTGTAGCTGGTGCACAATATGGAGCCTTGTCCCAGCAAATTCAAGCTGATTGTTACCAACATGAATTTGTGGTACATATGCTTGGCACCTGCCTTGACTGGCAAATTTTCAAGCCAGTCAAACTCTTTATTATGATCTGTGTGGAGAATTATTTCTCTTCCTGTCTTCCCATCCTTGTTTCCTATTCATCACTAGCAACTGAGTCTGACATAGTCCAGCTTCTATCCTGCTGATAGATGAGAGGAAAATTTTTGGGAGGGGAAATAAAACCCAACAGGATTTGTTTGGAAAAGAGTTCCACACCAGATCTGGTTGAGCTTGAATATTCCTAGTTTTTGAGTGCAAAACTAAACTCATCTACTAAAAATAAGTATGTGCCAAATAAGACCCAAATGGAAAATAAAATAATCTGCCAGCAACTTATTTGAAAAAAATGGTTTGAAAGAACAAGAAAATAAAGACTAATTTGGAAGCCAAAAGGATAAGCTTCTTTTTATATTTACTGCAAACACAACATGAATGCACCCAGCTCAGCTCCTTGCCAGCCCCAGACAATGGTAGCTAGTACCTGCAGGGGCTGGGCGACTGGGAGGGGAAACAAGAGAGCATGAGTGCAACCACACAAAATGGAAACAAAATTACATAAAAATGGATGAGACAAGTACCTGGAGAAGGATTCCCCTGGAAGAAAAAGAAAGAAGGGTGTCAAAGGGGGGTTTGTTGATGGTGCTTTGGGTAGGATTTTTTTCAAATTCAGAGAAAATCAAACCCATAATGGGATGCGGATTATATGAAGGCAACATACCCTTAAAGGTGGTCAGATGAAAATGCAAAAGACCATGTGTGTTCTTGACAGCAGTTAATGCCCTTGTGAAAAACTGACAGGAAGATACTCAAGTCCCCCTGATTTTCTCTTAAGGATTGTTCCAATAGGATTTTTAAAATGCTTAATTGCTAAATGCTGATAGGCATTACAACAGTGTTTATACAGTGAGGTCTGTTGGGTTTTTCCCTCAGGAAATCACTAGTTAATAAAGCTGTGCTAACCTTTCCTTTTAATTTCAATATTGAAGCAAGAATTAGAACGTGGAGAAGTCTAAGATGTACAATTAAGAGAGCAAGTGAATCATAAATATAAACAACTCTAAGAGAGCGTTTAAACATTGAATGGAAACATATGGTCAGTTTTGGTTAACTATTTGGATAAATTTAGGCCTTAAAGGAATTTAGAACAAAAGAAGTATTTTCTTCTTTTAGATATTCTATTGGAAAGAGAATTAAGAGGAAAATTGTCTTGCCATGTCAGCACCAAATTTTTGGACTAAATCAACAAATTAGAATATGAAACTCAGAAGTCTGTGCTTGTTATCCAGGCTAACAGAAATGCAAAACATATGCATGGCAGACAAGGAAATGAGAGACAAAATTCTGACAATAGTTATACCCATAAAATTTCAGTGATCATACTTGGGCTATCTGGTGATACATTCTTAAAATGCTGTCTTCTTAGTCAATTAAGGATGTGATTTTGAAGCAGGCTAAAACCCCACTTCTTTAACCTTCTTTAACTATCTTTTTTGAAATGGCAATTTAGTGCTTTAGGAAATTAATATTTGCTGCAGATTTTTTTAACAAAATATCTTAATGAAATAGGAGCTCAATTCAATCTATGTACACATTTTAAGTGCATGAGCCAAAGCAATTATACTAACACATTTCTAAACCATAAAGAATACACAGAAGTCCATTTACATTTCATTGTCAGAGCAGAAAATCCATTTCCAACAAAGTGCAAAAATAATAACTTTATATATAAATAATTCTCCTTATAGAAACTTACATAGGACACTACTTTTATAATCTGTCTCTGTTCAGTTCAGTTTATAAAGTAGTATTCAGAGATCTGCTGAGCAGATTAGTCTTCTCATTTAATGAACATCAGTAAGTTCTAGGAAGCATGTAGCTTCAGCAAGAGTGATCTCCATCTCCTCGTTTGGTGTTACAGTCAGATTCACATGATGCAGTGTAGCAAAAAGAGAACTTGACCTTTCTCATCTGTTCTTCTCATTTGCTATTTGACCTGGAGATGGAGGAAAGGTGCTTTGGGGCACAAAGAAATGAGACTTGCCAAAATTTTTATCTGGTGTATTTCAGGCATATTCTCATCCATGGATATTTAAGAAAAAGGACTGTCTCCTGCTGAGGGGGGTTGACCTTGTCTGGACACCAAGCTGCCTGCCAAGCCCCCCAAGCCCACAAAGCTGCTCTATTAGTCCCCCTTCTCAGCTGAACAGGGAGAGAAAATCAGATGGAGAATAACTTGTAAACTGAGATAACACAGCACACTAAAGCAAAAGTAAAAGGCTGCACACACACAAGCAAAGGGAAAATACCAAAGATTTTATTCTCTATTTCCAATCAGAAAATAATGTCTTCCCACTTCCCAAAAACAAGTCTTCAATACATGTAGTGGAAAGCATTCTAAATAATGAATGCCACCCCTTTCTCCTCCCTTCCTTAGCTTTCAAATCCAAGCAGGAGTCGTAGATTACCCCTTTGGTCAGTTCAGATCACCTGTCCTAGCTGTGACCCACTCCCAGGCTCTTGACAGGGGTGGAAGGTTGGAAAGACATTGCTGGTGCTGTGCCAGCACTTCTCAGCAGTAGCCAAAACACTGGAGTGTTACCAACACCTGTGCAACTGCCACTGCAAAGCACAGCACTGAGCAGGCTGCGGAGGGGAAAATTATCTCAATCTCAGCCAGACCCAATACCCCTGGATGAGGAACAATCCTATTTAGGAGCATTCTGGTTCCTCTTCTAAGCAAAATGAGTAAAATCACCGTAATAATTCAAGGCAGAGTATTCTGAGGTCTTACCAGAAACCTGAAATCTACACTGTGGTACAAGTTGAAAATAAATCTCAATCCTCTATATTTCAAGAGAGAATTTTCTTACACGGTGCTGGTTCTGGGATTAATGTTGCGCATTAATCACTTCCAGCATTTTAACAAACAAATCTACTCCGTACACAGCCTGTACGGGTGGCAGCAGCACACTTGTAACTACCTGTTTACATCTTTCTGCTCTCTCTGCTTCTTCTTAGGTTTTTATTCAAGGTCCTTATTCCTTGAAACTAATACAGGTGAGAGCAGAAATTCTGTGCAGAAATGAGGTTCCTCATCTTTCAGAAAACTGAGCCTTGGAATTTTCATAGAGGTCTCTTCTGTTCTCATGCTCTGAGACCCTTAGTGGAAATGTGTTACAAAGCCATACATGCCACCAGAAAAATACGTGGTAGATTGTTTCCCCTTCTCTCTTAAATGGAGTGAAAAAGAAGGTACTGAACACTGAATGTCAGCCTTGAAAAGGCTGAAGTGATTTCAGTCAGAAGGAAAAAGAAGTTTGAAGAACTAACCATGACTACTCTCCTCTTCATTTCAAACTTCTCTTGGCTAGCTGGTGATAGGATTCAAAATCCTGCAAGGTGAAAGGAGAAGGCTGCTTTGAGGTTCAGCTCTAGGCCAAGCAGGTGAACATACAGGGTTTCTGAAAGCAGCTGCCTGACTCCTTCTCAAGCTTAGTCATATAGAGCACGTTAGGTACCAGGGTGAGCCACAGACGATGCCACTTCTCCACTGCAGTCAGGGCCATGCTCACATAGGGAAAATCCACCAAAGACCACAGCATAATCCCATCTTGATTTTATTTAAAATTAATTTTAAATACAGAATTGTTCTGGTTTTTTAATTTGGAATTGTTCTTTTCTCTTTTTTTTTTTTTTTGTTTTAGGCAATATTTTTTTTATTTAATCTGTGGTTTTTAAATTAAAAATACTTCTATAATGAATTTAGGCCCAGGGAATTCTTGGAGAACTGGACATGTTACTTTTTTGATATTTTTCTGTCGCTGCGAGAGATAGTACAGATAACTCTCCTCAGTAGGTCAGATATTTTTATATAAAATATGTAAATGTCATAATGTGGGTTTAATAGTATTTTTAAATTTAATTTTTAAACAAAAGTCAGAAACAGAGCAATTACCTTTTAACTGCCCTAATGAAATGGATCTGATATCCATCTAGCCCTGGAGATTTGCCTTTCCTGGGATCTAAAATAAATAGGGGTCAACTGGAGAATTTAAAAAATGCAATTCAACACAACCCCAAACCTTTAATTTGCAGTTGATGTCACTGATATGAGCTCTGTTTATCTGGGAGTAACACATAAGACTGAAAAAAAGTGTTTAATGGCTGCCTTAATTTCAGTTACCTTGGTCAGTGTCCCTTTGGGTGCACTTTGTAAGCCAGAGGGGTATTATTCTGTCAGGTTTATTGCTATTTTCTCCATAGAATCTTAAACTCATGCTTTTCATTAAGAACACTGTTATCTTCTAAATGGCACATTTAATTCTCCTCCTAGAGTAACAGGATGAGAACCTCTTCCTATAGCTTCTGCTTGCTTTTGATTTTATGTAACTTTTCAAATGTAGTGTTGTCAATTCTAAAATGCCTGTACCTTCAATCTATTATCCTGTGTGTCTGGAAAATCTGACCCAATTTTTAATTCCTGTTTTTGCATCTTTTGACTGTTTATTTCATCACTTAATTTGAAGTCACAAAATTCAGGTAATTTCTCAAGATACTTTGAATTATTGCTTTTGCCAAAGCAAAATAGATTTTGGTTTACATCACACCATTCTCTTGTAAATCATGTATGCCAGTCACATGCAGAAGGCACAGTTTTGATTTCTGATCCATATTTGGGAACTTTCTGAAGACAAAGGAAAACCCACCCCTCTTGTTAGTTTTTACTTCAACTGTTGTCTGTGTTTAATCCCAGCTGAATAGGGTAAGATGATTCACCCATTAGATTTTCATTGAATTTAAATTAATTCTTATACTTGATGAGCATTTCAAGTGATCAGTCTTATTCTGTGCTAGAAAATACAATTGTTTATTTGGTATCTTTCAGCCCACAAGGAAAACAGCATAAGCAAAGGAGAAGCTGGAGAATAATGCATATAAATAATTTTTATTTTAATAGCATCGAAAAGTTTTGGAAAAAACAATCCAACTGACCATTTAGAAATACCGGAAAGAATAGGGAAATGAATAAAAACCAACATGGATTACGGCACAAACCATATTGAACAGATCTAATTTGAACTGAAAGCAGAATATAAGGGCTCATGGACAGGAGAATAGCATGTGATGTTATTGTAAGAAATTAAGAAAATGTGTTCTGTATGAATATTTGGGTAGGATCAGCTCAAAAGTAGTGCTTCTATCACCTGCTTTTTCTTATCTGTGTTAATGATGGTAAACATTTAACAAGCCCAACCTTTCATGTAGTTCCATGCTCAGTTAATGATGGTAAACATTTAAAAGCCCATGGTCAAGACGGGAGACCTCTTGATTTTAGGAAAATTTTTGGGTATTTTAAGAACTTTTCTGGATTAAAAACAAAAAAAAACCAAAAAAAACCAAATAGAATTCAAAATTATCTTGATAATTTGGTTTGAAAAAAATCTATATCAAATATGGTCTGCAGAGAAAAAATCTATTATGGGGCAAAAATCAGGTCAGGGATTAACTGGTGGGGTGTCAGCTCTGCAGAGAAAGATCTAAGGGGCTAAACAGGAAGCTAAATGGGAATCAATATTGTTATACTTGTGAGAAAGGCAAGAAATCTACTTGAATACATAAATAGGAATGTAGTATATAAAAACTCCTCATAATAACTGTTCTCTACTCAGACTTGTTTTCAGCTGGAGTGCTGCAGATAATTTTTGGTGTTGCAACTTGAGAAGGATTTATACCACTTAAACAAGGAAGGCAACAAGAATGGTTAAGAGTTTAGAAATTATGATATGCAAGGAAAGCTTGAGATTCTACTTTCTATGCTTTTTAGAAGGATAACAAGGTCTTGTTTCAGAGAGTGAATTTTCCAGGTTCAGGTATGGTCTGTCCTGTGGCAGAGGAACAGAAAAAAAATAAAAAGTAAATTGAATACTCTTCCAACCTTTAGTATTCCAAGAAATTTCCAAGCCTTACCCCAAGGTCACAATGTCAGGGCACCTATTCCTGAATTACTGACTACACACCTATGAATATAATAAATATGGTCAGGACTATACATTCAGGTCTGATATGTGACTGTTGATTCTGCACCCAATAGACATGAGTTCTGCCATCGTTTTGGTGATGCCAAGGAATTTTCTGGGCCCCAAGTCTCACCCAGGCATTTCTCCCAGCCAGCTGAATACACAAGGCCACCTTGTCCTTGAGATGGTGGCAGGAAAGGATAAAGAGCTCAGCTGCAGGAGCACAGCTGTGTTCTGTCCTTTTCTTCAGGGCACAAGAACAGCCCATACCCTGTTGAATCTGTTAGGATAGGCAGCAGCATGATGTCTTCATAAACATCCAAGCAAATTTCAGGCCTTCTACTCAGTGGACGCATTCAGATCAGTCATAGAGCTGCTCAATCTTGGGCTTCGTCCTCTGGTTCCAGCTAAGTTTCCTCAATTATCCTCACATTATCCTGATTGTCCTCAAAAAATCTGTTTTCAAACTCCCAGACTTCAAAATCTAACTGAGAACAACTGCTCCCACTTCCTTCTGGTTTGGCTCTGACTGAGTGGGCAGGAGTCCAGCTAGCAAAAAAAAAGTTGCCAAGCAGTGGTGAAGCAGAAAGCCAAGGCAGAAAGCCAAGCCAGGCAGTCCAGTAGTGATATTTCCAAAACCCCAGGGTGGCAGAAACAAAGAGGCAGCAATCGGGAGCAAACATGGAAAATGACATGGGAGGTAGGAGGGGGCACAGCTAGGAGTGGGAGGAAGAAGCAGGCATTGGAGGGTTGCAGCTGTGGTCAGTGTCATAGCCAGCTGTCACCAGGCAGCCCAGCCCAGCCAGTGACAGCTCTTCAGGGGCCCAGGCAGACGTGCTGCTGTCTCCAATCAAGGCCAGCGGCCCAGGGAATAACCATGCTGACCTTACGGTCTGCTTGTAACAAACACCAGCAATTCTCCTCACTCCAACTGGGGGCAATTCAGACTGCTCTCTCAAGCGGTGCCTGCTGGAAATCAATTCCTAATGAACAGGGTAGGTGGAAGATAAATGAAAACATCCTATCAATACTGGCAAAATGTCACAAAGGCTTATTTCACCTTCATTATCAACTCACCTGGCTGAGTGTGAATCCTCACATATTCTCTTTTCACCATAATAGTAGCAAATAATTCTTACAGTATTCCCCCAAAAAGAGCATTTCCTCTGGTTGCTATGGGAAAAATAACAATTATCTAGTTATGCAAGCATTTTAATTAGTTAACAAGAATGTGGTTTTCTTTTTCTAGGAAGCTGGACATTTTGCAAACTGAAACCCCAAATACTGCAGGTAAATGACTGTCTAGTATGTGTAAAAAATTATTTATCTACTTAGCTGTTGTTACTTTGGTTTGAAATGGAAACTTGACCAAAAAAAAAAACCCCAAAAACCACACCCCCAAAACAACAAAAACAACAATAAAAACCCAAAACCAAGCAAGTTTTAGTAGTTTATAATTCAGAACTTCAAAGTTACAATATTCTTCAATTATATGGGCAAGGTCTCCAGAACTTTTTAAACCTTTTAATAGAGGTTTTAAGTCTCTCACAGACAGAAACCTTTCTCTATTACAGAAACTGTATTTCTTAGGTGACAAGTGGAGAGTCTCATCACCTGTGCAGTCAGCAGCTGGGGCAAGATTAATTAGTGAAGCTGAGAAGGTTGTTGTGCCTGAGCCTGCAAAACAAAGAAAAAAAAAATATCCTTGCCCTTAGAGCAGACTTCAAGAGGAACATAAATAACTTCTTTTTCTTTTTTATGACTATGAGTGAGTTTCACTCACCTATTCAAAGTTGATATATATTTTAGATAGAGAGAAACAGCTGAACAGAAGTGATAGTCAACAACATAAAAGTTAGAGATGAGCCTAATGTCTTTCAGGACAGTTCTCAGGTTTACTAACAAAAATTTAGAGTTACTTATGTCAGAAAACTGCAATTCTTGTGGGAGTTATCTATTATTTTGTCTATCAGCTTGATTTATACTTAATTTTGTACCTGAGTTTTAACTCATAATTCTTGTTAAGTTAGGATGGAATTTCATCTCACAGAGACAGTTAATCCAACAAAGGCAAAGAACTCAGCCTTTTTTCAAAGCATCTATGGATCTAGCTCATTGGGATATATGACTGATAAATAAATGCTAAAGATAGTCTAGGAACTTTCTTATTTACATGGTGATTTAGCAAAATTTTATATATAAATGTGAGCATATGTGTGTGTATGTATATATATATATATATATATATATATATATATATATATATGTATACATGAAACATATCTCAAAATCATAATGTCCCCACCCCAATTTGGGGTAGGACATTCAGTTCCTGGTGTAATCCTGTGAGCTCAGTTAATAATCTTTTTGAATTTAGTAGCTTTTAAATCAAGTCCCCATCATCTCTGTGAGAAAATCTACAACTTCCTCATAAAAAAAGGGCAGTGGTAGTGTAAGAGATGGTGGATGAAAGAGTTCTGTGATATTAGCTCATAATTGTTTATGAAAATGTTATGACAAAAACTATCAATTCTCAAAATAATTTGTAGGCATATCTCACTTCTACAGCATGCCTGCTGAATTATCTACTATAACTTAGCTCATTTTAAAATTGGTGTAGTCTGCAGGATGTTGCATTCCCTCTAGACCAGGAGCTCTACACATATGGTCTTGTAGGGAATAAAAAAGTAATTACTGAAGATCACCCTTTCCCAGACAGTTGCTGTGGACTGTTCAACCACTCATTTACAATTTAATCATAGGGCTCTTTTTGAAATAGGTTTTTAGGTGTTAACTCAGGCTAACAAAATGGTTATTTAAATTCATTACATTTGAAAAAAGCAGAAAACATATATTCAGTTGTGTGGTAGAACTGAAGCTGTTATTTTTGTACAGAAAAGAGGAAACAATGGAATCAGATTCTGTGATGGTTGCGTTGGTGTTTTTTTTTTCTTTTCACAGACATAGTGACTGCTTCCTGATGCAATATAATTTCTACTGTTTTCTTAACATGTTGATTGAGTGACAAATAATAGTTTACTGTTTCACCAGGTTTTGAAGGTATTTGAAGCTTTCCATAATAAAAAAGTACTATTTTATGTTTCTTTGAGAAGTACTTTTAAATTTTAAGTGTCTTGTACAGAATACAAAAAGATAGAGTCATACATACATTTCAAAAATGACAGATTTTTAGTATATATATGTATATATATAATTATATATATTTGATTTGGAAACATTTCATGAGGGCAGCCAATACTATAACATTTGGTTTTCTCAAAATGAAATGTGTGCTACATGTCAACAAGATATATTGGGGGTTTTTCTAACTCCCCCTTCAGTGGCTCTTTCTTTATTACTCTGTTTAATGAAACATTCAGTTCATGTTCAAAGAACCAGATTTTCTTTCAGTGTAAATGAATTGATAGTAGTTTAGCATTGATCATTTAAACCACCTGAGACTCAGCTTCTTGTTGCAGTCTTTTCCACCCCTTTCCATCCATTTCAAAGAGCATTGCTAAAAGGCATTGAGGTCCAGGTTTGCAAAGGCTTTTTAGTGCCTATCCTTTCTCACTGGTTATTTTAACAAGAATAAAGCATTTTACACTTTAACACCTTAAACAAGGAACTCTCAGAGGATGTCCCTGTCATTTCTAGCTCTCAGCCTAGAAGCACACTTATGTCAGTACCTTAAGATTGCTCTGCCTGGGCTACAATACCTGTTCTTAGATGTTCACTGAAATGCTGTGTCCTACACTGACTGACTGACTACAGTTCTGCAGAGTTCAGTGGAGTACAAGATGGAGAGTTCATCTCAGGTACAAGATGGAGATCAGCGCAGTTATCACTCAGATCACATTTCAAATGAAAAATCAGGCTCATGATAGATTGAGTCTGTTATTTTTCATAGAAGTCCAATACCTCAAATTCTCAGCTTACACGTAAACAGGTATATTAGGAAAAAATAAAAAAGCAACAGGTAACCAAAATAATAAAAATATTATCTTGGTGTTTATTATTACTCACCTACAGAGATAAGTTAAATGTATCGTGAGTACTGCCAAGAAAAATGTATTGTCACAATTATATTTGTCAAAAGATGTCTTGTATCTCACAGTGATTTTGGATTTATATATGGCATTGAAATTGAGCTGAAAATCTGGAAAAATTATCACACAAAGCGTGATGCAGAAGATCCCTTGCAAAGCTTGTTGTTGGACTGAGAAGGTGCCTTACCAGCTGATACCTGATAAAAGAAAGCAAGGATGGGCCTGTGGCTGTTGTGTTTTCATACTCAGTCACTGAAAGCATGTTGCAGCTTTTAGCCTATTGCTTGGAGCCCATCCAAACTATTTGCACCCATACAGCTGGCAGCAAAGCAAAGTGCTGTGGAGTCAAACTTGCACTTTGTGAACAAAAGACAATTTCAGGCAGTCTGTGACCTAATTTATTGATTTCTAGCATTTGCAGATGACACTGTTAGGTATTTTTCATTAAGTAGCTGAAGGGCATTGAGTGAGCAAAGAACTTTACTGAAAGCTGAATGCAGTACTCTGGTACAATTCAGCTGTGGAGGGTCTCCTGGCAGCCACCTGCTGAAAACCCAGTGGAATCACTGTAAACCATCTGCTGGCCATATTAACCAGACCCAAAGTTTGGATCATCTCTTAAACAGCAATGTCACATTTAATCAAAGTCCTTTCTATGAAAAGTATGATTTACTGAAGACATGTGACATTTTCCCTGTGTTTTAAAAGGAATTCTGGTTTCTGCTGATGCTGTGGCTCTATAAATCCTTGCAATGTAACAGGCTAAGGATGATGAACGAGGCTTTGATATGAGCTACTCAGTGACAGATGGTGAAATATCACTCTTCCAGTTTTTGGGAAACAAATTTAAATAGATGGGTAACAGAATGCTCTTCTCACAAGTTCTCTTTAGATTGTAGGCAACAACTATAAATCCATGAGAATTACTTATATCCATGTTTTATTTTTTTTCTTAAAAAAGTATCTTGTTACTTACAGTAGATCAGATTTATACTTTTTTTCTCAAGAACTAAAGTTTTCCATCTTTAATCAATAACTTTACAGTTATATGAAAATGTGTAAGAGCTATAAGCTCTATTCATGTCATGTTCATGGTGATATCATGTAAACTGGAAAAAACCCCAGATGTTCTTGTGCTGAAATAAGCTGATCTTCTAGAATGACGTCAGCCAGTTTCCTTAGTCACACTACTTCACATTACAAGGGGAGAACCATGAGTGTCTACTATCTAGTACCTGAATCTTAAGTGGCAGAGACATTACATAATTTACCTTTATGCAAAGAAGTCTTTTTCTCTTCCTTTTTCTTCTTCTTCAATTTGAGACATGTAACATGTAATTAGAAATATGTTGATATATTAGGATACCAATAATGACACAAAATTATGCATTACCCCAAAGATGAATTTTGTAATTGCTCCATTTATTTTTACTGATTACAGTTTGCTGTTATACAATCTCCATAACAGACAGTATTCCACTCAGGAGCTTGTTTTTATCCCTCAGCAGTATATGTCCCTCACACCGCTCCCCATATCTTTTGTCACCTGCAATTTCAAACACCCCATTTTTTCTTCATAACCATTACAGTATCCTTTCCATAGACAGTACATGTATATGATATAGATCAAATCATATAAGTGGGGCAAGCAAAGAGTTTCTTGGGTCCGATGCACAAAAGAAAATTAGCAAAGGGTTAATTAGGGAATTATAGATTTCAGTTCTTTTAAGGAGGCTAATATAGTAATCTTTGTGTCTGTACTTTGACAAAATAAAGCATTTAACAACCACCTAAAAATTTAGCCTTAAATTAGAATTATTTGTATGTATCCTTATTTGTGCTCTGCTTCATTGAAACCTTTTACTTATCTGCCTAAATTGATTTTGAATTGGTCTACTTTGGGACACTGAACCAAAGTCCTGGTTAAGCGGATTTATCCCTGCTTAGCCAATTCAGTGCAATTTACCAACCTCCTAATTCAAGCTGAGAAAGTTTTTAATCAAAACATAAACTGGGGCAAGAGAATATAAAAAGAATGATTGCAAAAACTGAACGAAAAATCAGATATTCTCACAAATCAGGGCTGTAGAGGAGAGCCTCTGAAAATGTAACACCTCAACAGTGACAGAGCTAGTTGAACAACAACAGCTACAGAGATGCATGCTCTCTTTAAAAGCAGTGGGAGGAAACCAGTCAGTGGGAGCCCTGGGGAAGCCATGGTAGTAAATTAAATGAAATAAGGGAGATGTTAGGCAAGCTAATGGTTTTCTGTATTCTAATACTGATCTTTGAGAGGGCTGAGAGATATTGTTTACAGTGGCTGCTCTTGTCCTTAAATTTCACTGTTTTGGTTGACTGCAGACCTCAGCATCTGTCCAGGCATTATTTTCAGTTACCAATCTGTGAGTATAAAGTAGAAAACTTGCTCTAAAAAAATACGTTAAACGTGATTCCTTCTAAATCAGAGAGTTCCTGATGTCAGTGCTTGTATCTGAAACAGCAACTTTGAGACACCACACCAATGCTGACTCAGTGTCTACATCTAAATTTCCTGTGAACTGGATTTAAAGGTGGAAGTCTTTGTGGTTTCTTAAAGCAAGAATAGCCTGGAGCTTCCTCAGATCACACTCAAAGGGAAACTTGTTTGTGCTGCTGGGTTACAACTGCAGGGCCACCCCAGTGTTTAGTTGAGAAGTGACAGAGGGATGGTGCTGGCTTCTGGTCTGTTTTGAAACAGGTAACAAAGAGGAGTGTATGGTTTATTTTAAATTAATTTTTTAATAGTAAAAATTTCTTTTTTAGTTCAACCTTTTATTAAGAAATCAATCATGGATGCAAATGCATCTGAATGAATTTCTTATCCCTGTGTGATGCCTGTTCCCACAATAAATGGAATGAAAACTGTGCCAAAGCCAATGGACTGCAAAGGTGCCAGGGATGAGGGCAGATATCATGATGCAATGGCTCTCAGCAGGATCAGGGGTCAGTCAGACCTCCTTGCCAAGCCCTGAGTGCTGGTACAGTACAATTGCCAAGCTGCTGAGGGATCTTTGACTCCTAGTCCAGAGCATGGATCCTATGGTTAGGGATCCTTTGTCCACATTTCTTCCTAAGGGCTAGAAGCAACAAGAAAACAACCAGCACAGAGAAAACCTTGTATTCTGTGTTGTATCCCATCCCTGGAGAGAGCAATTAAATGGTATAAAATCAGCCTCCATGTGCCAAATCAGTTAAAACTGAAGGTGAGAAGAGGGATGAAAAATTTGTCATGGATTAAAATGAATGTGGTGAGGATTCCTTAAATCTTTCAGAACTTTTCAGTCCACAGTTTGTGTTTTTCTTTGCACTACATTGCACCTCAGTAGATCTTAGTCCAGAAAAGCCTTTGAAATCACTGTCCTGAGTGGCCTTCAGTCGCTTGATCTTAAATATATTTGTCACGAACAGCTTCTAAATCCAATAGTCCATTAATTAATTAATGGAACCTAAAACTTGTGCCATAAATTCTTTTCCTGTCCATACACATTCCCATTTGTCTAATTCCTTCTTACCAGTCGTGTTGACAAATACCCCTCCCTTTAATTCACTTCTGTGTTTCAGGTACCTCCTTTTCACAGAAAATGCCATGTTTTTCTTTTCACCTTCAAGGCATTGTATATGTCTTGCTGATTTAGCTGCTGCTGTTTTCTTCTCATGTGAACTGCTTTACTGACCCATTCTGCCAATGTGTCAAGCTCTGAATGCCTACCTGGTGCCTGAATTCTGTTTCTGCCTTCAGACTCTTTCATGCTAATACTTTATGTGTATTTTAATTGCTCTGGATTTGTCTAATGCTCCAAAACCCTCCTTCTGCATTCTTAATAATACAATCTGTGTCAAGAGTCACACTTCCTGGATCTGCAAACTGCAGCTAGCTTTGCAAGATTTAGAAGATGTATATACAGACATCATAGTCTATGAATGCTTTCCTGCTACTGTTCTCTTTCCTTGTTCCTTAATGTTTCTTGAACAAAACTTAATGGGGGTTGGTTTGTTTGGTGGTATGGTTACATCCTCAGAAACTCTGTCTAGTTCATTCTCCAAGGCAAAAGATTCTTTCTATTGTTTTCCTATATCAATTTTAAAGTAATATAAATGTTCTATCTTTTGGGAGCACAAGCATATGTGAGTGTATTTCTTCATCTATTCCCATCTTAATTGCATGTTAAATAATTAACTGAGCAATGATCCTTATCTATGATATTAAATTCCTTAAAATTAATACAATTATTGGTGTTTCGTTGGTTTTGTTGGTTTTTCTTCCCTTCCCCAGGGGAAAGAAATTCAGACATATGAAATCTGAAAAATAAGTTAGAAAATTAATTCCTAATTACAGTAATGGCTGTAAACACATTTAAGTGCATCTTGTTAAAACTTTGAAGGATGTCAAAGGAGCATATCTGTAAGCTGAAGATACTTATTCTGTTGCTTCTCTAGAACTTCAGAAATAATGTGAGGTAGAAACCATGCATGGAAAACAAGGCAAGTAGCTACTGGAACTGCATGGAATTCCTTGTTGTGAAAATTTAATAATTAGTCTAGAAGATACATAGAAGAAATCTTAGACACAATATTTGTATTATGAAAATAGTATCGTTTAATTCACAAGAGAATCATTTACCAGGGGTCTGAAAAAGTGGTGACATGGCCTTTTCTAACCATAAAAAAGTACTCAAGAGAGCACATATATGCTAAACAAAGATGCCCAAGAGCAAGCATATATAACAAGTAGAATTAATAAAGCAAGGTGACCCCACAGTTCTCCTTCCTGTAGTTCTCTGGAAAAACTGATACCTGCCCTGAGGATAGGGAACTAAGGACAGTTTTGAGATGAGGCCCACAGTGATGCTGATTAACCCAAATTAGTGCTAGGGGGCTGGAAAAATACCAGATGCAGGTTGAAGAAACAGTTTTCTCAAACATTAAGGGCTTTAAAAATATTCAGCAGTGATTTTTGCTTGCTTTTATCTGTTCTATTTTATAAAAGTTCAGAGTTTAGATCTGTATCTTGTATTTCCTGTAATTTTGAATGATGTTCATTGAATGATACTTGAATGAAACTCTCTTTGGAAACATATATGGTTGGACACTGTCTCAAATGAGTGTTGTAAAGAATAAACTGCTTAAAGAATCACTGGCAAAGGTACTGGCGTAAGCAGGTTTAATAGAAAGTTGGTTGGCAAGGTTCAGTCTACTAAGTGCACGCAAATAAAAAATATCAAGCTAAAACCTAAAAACAATCAAACTGAAGCTAAAATCTGTCAGAAATTACCTATGTGGATGCTGGGCATGGAAAAGGGTAAGGAGGGGAAATGGTAAGGATTAAAGGAAAAAAGGAAGACCCTCCCTTAGAACCACAAGGTTCAGAGGGGACCCCCCTTGCCAAACTTAACCCCAGAATCGACCAGTGGTTTAGGCCTAAATGTTTAACAGCAACAATTTAACAAAAGATTCTATGGAAAATATATATAGTTGGTTGCAGCCTGCTGTGGACCAGGAGAGCTCAAAGGATCTCACTCAGGACTGCTGTTTATGGGTGTATTTGTCTTGCACGGCCAGGTTTTGATAGCTGAGAGGCTACAGGAGTGCCTTCTGTGAGAAATCGCTGGAAACTTCCTCCATATCCAGCAGAGCCAATGCCAGCAGGCCCCAAGAGAGATGGCTGCTGATCAAACCCAGGCTGGTCAGAAGGGTGGTAATGCCTCTGTGATAACATATTTAAGAAGGTAAAAATAAAGTTGTAGCGCAGATGTGATTGTGGCCAGAGAAGAGCAGGCTGAGAACACGTGAGAGGAACGACTCTGCAGACACCCAGGCCAGTGGAGACGAGGGAGAGGAGGTGCCCCAGGTACCAGAGCCGGGTGTGGAGCCTTCATGTTCTGAGGAGGCTGTAATCTGAGTTTAAGACTCCTCCCACGGGACTGCTGATAAAACCCCAGGTTTCTGTTCCCTCTCTGCTCTTGGCTCTCTGGGGCTCTGTTCGGGCTCCCGGGCCTCTGCCTCCTGCCACCTCCTTCCCCAGCACAGGGTGTGGGGGGGAAATAAAATGGACTCTCGTGCTAAACAACCAGGAGACTTGTCTGGTCTGTTTCTCCTGCCGTTGGCTGTGGCCTCCCTGGGCACAATCTCATCACTGTAGACACAGGCTGCTACAGCCAGGATTGCTCTGCAACCTGTGGTGCCAACCATGGAAATCCACAGGACACAGAGTTGCACCTGGCTATGCAAACCCAACACAGCTGGGTTCTACGAAGTTGCCTTTAGCCACAGTAGTTTTCCATCCTGGTCATAATTTAGGTCAGTAACTTTCTTTTAAAGTTCAATAACAAAAATGTTGTTCCGCTTGGGTTGTTATGCAGGCAGGAAAAGTAAGTTTCCAAGGCTGTTCATTAAAAAGCAGGAGCTTGTTAGACAGCACAAGTTCCTGGGAGCAGACAGTGTTTCTGATCAGCTCAGGAGGAGCTTAGCCCAGGTGCTGTTCATCAGGGCCGAGGCCTAATGAGCATTTCTGAGATCACCGTGCAGCTCTGGAAGTGGGGGGGCGGATGCACCGCCACAGAGAACGAAAAGATTTTGTTTTAAAAACAGCTGATTTCCTTATTTATGCCCCTATTAATCACAGACAATATACTGTCAGAAAACTATCTAGTGTCAAGAAATGGCAACCACATAATTAGACTTTTAATTACTATCTGGAATCTAAACTTTTTTTTTTATTTCATTGATATTCAAAAGATGCAAGTATCATTATTTTGTTAGAAATCACCCTCATTCACCCAAGTTACTGTAAGTAAACATATAATTATAAGAATGGAACACATTACTGAAATCAAATTCTTTTTTGAGAAGATGCATTCTGATAGGACTGAAGGTACTGGCAAGGAAACTTTACTGTGACCAGAGCCATATGGGTAGTTAGCACAATGCAGCAGTACAACTTATGTGACAACAAATGAGGAGAGAATTTTGGGAAATTAATATGCTTTTTTTTCCCATTTTGAGATAATGAGGCATGCTGATAGTACTAATATTTGGATTTCCTCAAATTTCCTTTTTGTTTGTCTTTGTTATGCTCAGAACTACTTTTAAATCTTTCTTCCCTGGGTGATGAGCAAGGTCCTTAGGTCACTAGTAAAATAAAACTCATTGCTTTTGCCTTTTGGGAATTTCGCGTTGTTAGCTATATTTATCAATAGTGATTCATGCTACTGTATTGAGAGAAATATTAATTTTTGGGAAGGGCATGAAGACAAAGCATCAATGTAGGAGAGGATTTGACTCTGTGGGAGATGAGACAGCATGCTGCACATCCTTCTCTTATGAAAATTAGAGATTAAAATATTAATATGCAGAGAGTATTGGCACACCTAGAAACAACCAATTTTATTTGCGTAATCTCTACTCTAGTAAGATCAATTAGATATACACCTTCCTTTTAACTACGCTGCATAACAAGGATGAGAAAATAGTAACCAGAATGTTTTCCAGACTTTTGGAGATGGATAAATGCTTAACAGATGGCTTATGTCTTGCAGTGGGGCTGTGGGGACAGAGATATCCTATTCCTCCTTCTGCCCTCCATCCTAAAACCTGTTGGGTCTTGGAGAAGCACAAATGCCTCTAAAATATCCATGAAGGGCAAAGCCCAAAGTTACTCCATATCAGAGGGTAACAGCAGCACAGGTTTCTCCCCGCATGGCTGGAATGAATCAGGTAAATCCTAAAATTCTGTCTGTTTTTCTCTTTCTGCTCACCTTGAGGAAATGTGAGGAAGCGAGTCTATGCTTGAGCGCAGCAACTGCATTTTCACCTGGCCAGTACTGAGATGAAGAATGGTTCTTCACTCACATTTCCAGAAAAGTTTGCCAAAATGTGATAATCACATCAAAGACCCAGCTCCCTTTCTTCCTCTGCGCCCCTCTTTTTTTCTCCCCCCTTAATTTTTTTTTTTTTTTTTTTAACTTCTGTTTTTCCTTTTATTCTCCATTCAGAATGAGGTAGTTATCTGGCTGTGTGTTCACTCATTGAAAAAGCATAGCTGCAACACATTCCTACAGGCAAAAGATTGGTATCATTGTCTGTTGGCTTGTGACTTCATTTGATTTGAGGGAGAATGTGTTGTAAGAGACGTTTCAAGCCAGCAGCGTGTGATTTCATGTACGAAAGCCATCATGTAAGGAGTGTGTGTGACAGCCCCTGGCCATTGTTCCAGCCTGGCTGCTGCCAGCAGAACCTGTAATTGGCTACAAAGCTAAGCCACAGCCTGCCTCCAGGCTCTGGAAGATTTTTTTAAAATTTTATCTGCTTTATTCTCACACTTTGTACAAAACCTATTTATTCAAGCAGCATGAAGAGGAAAAATAGTTTAGACCCCAGAGAACTGTTTTGAATCTGATGTGTGGAGTTTTCTTGGATATGCCATTTTTGGTTTTGAATTAAGAAGTTTAGGTACTTTAGAAGATAATTCAGCAGTGGTTTATGAGACAAGATGACAATATTTTCTCTAATTGTGTAGCAAAATTACAGTAAATTATATTCTATATCTCCATTATAGAAAACAGAAGATTAAGGGTGCTGGGAAAACAAAGATGCTGCCCCTCTGTCATACAGACACACCCTGAGTCTGTGCAGTTCTGATCTTTGCATCTCAAGAGAGATGTAAGAGGTACTAGAAAACATGGAAATAATCCCAGGCATACAGAAGGTGTGTTGGAAAAAAAGGTTAGAAAATTCTGACTGCTTAGTTTGGAACAGAGAAGACTGAAGGAAGGCATGACCAAGCAAAACATGCAGGTAATGGTAAGCAGAATGCAGATGCATGGTTCACCAATTCCCACAATACAGACACCTGGGGTCTTTGGATGGTACTGAAAACAGTTTGAAGTATTTAAAAATACTTTACACAATGGGTGGTAAACTTTAGGAACTTTTCACCACAGGAGGTTGAGGATAGCAGATGGTTTCATCAGGTTAAAATTTCAAATAATATGTATTAGGAAACAAGCAGGAATATGACCTCCAATATCTGTAATTCAGTGGTAGTACATCCTAGGGAACGAGAAGGATGGATGGCAGAAGGTGTCACGCTTCTGCCAATTTCAGAAAACAAATCCTGTACTAGATGGAGTATTAGCTTAATCCATCAAGTTACTTCATGGTCTTCCTGTTATCCTGGGAAGTTTAATTACCACAACATGGCTCTTCTCAACAACACTGATTTTATTTTACTGAAATATCCCAAATATTGAGATGAATGTGTTTATCTTGAAAGTTTTGTTGTACTAGTACTTCTTCCTATGAATTCTTCAGTAAACCACAGAGAACTTTCTTTATCACCTTTTTGTGTATGTGTTTGGATGGAAATTTGAATTTTCTAAACAGGGTCTCTATATTCTTTCCCCCGATTTTCTTCATTGCTCTTCATCAGTGTTAAATAAGTCTCAACAACTAATAAACTAAGGCAATTAGACTTCAACTATGACTTCAGTAATATGCCTTTACAGCATTATATGAGAAGCCGTGTTTTTTTATTTCAATGACAGCTGTACATGCTGTTGGGTAAGGTAGTTTAGTTGCACTGAGTTACATGAAACTGTTGTCTTAATAGGTCTCAACATATCCTGAAAAACATTTATCTGCTAGAAGTTCAAAAGGCTGAACCTAAATGGCCATTGGAGATAATTCCTAGCAGGGCCACCTCATATTATTTAATTTTAATCTTTATCTCTGACTGAAATGACACTTTTTTTACTAATGCCATTGACTCAGACACTGCCTGCAAGTGTCTGAGATTGGAGCATGTGCAGTGCAACCCTGCCAGGCTTGTGCATCAAAAAGTGTGAAGTGAGCTTTTGGAAAGAGAGAAGAGAGATTTCTCTATCCCTCTGAGAATGAATTTAATGATAAACTTTCATAGTGTCAATATTCATGCAAAGTACTGTAAGCAGCATACAGGCCTGAGATTTGAATGTTAAAACAAATGGTTTCCAGAGAGCTGGATAAAATCTTTTTTTATCAATGCCTCAGCTCTTGGGGATTTCTTTAATAACATTTTTTCTTGCAAGTGTCTGAGAAACAAAACAAGAATTTTTTAAAGAAGCTACCTTCTTGTCCGACCTCTTCTGGGATGTTTAAATCTTCCTCACCATCAATCTCTTCTTTTCTGCAAACCCCCAGTCCCAGAAAAAAAATGGCCAGAAAAGTGAACAAGGACTTTTGAAGTGAAAGTTATTTAAAACTGGTTTTGTTTGTTTGTTTGCTTATTTTTAAGATTTGAGCAATTGTTTTTTGGCAAGTAAGCCCTTCTGATTTTCCTGACTTTTCCAAGATCTCTCTTGGTAACAGAGCACTGTTTGGAGGAATAATTGTGCCAAACAATTAGCTGTGGGACATAATTATGAATTTGAAAGCTGCAAATCTCCTATTAACTTGCACATTTTAAGTATGAGGTGTTGGAGGCTTGTTGTGTTTCTAAGGAATTCCTTAATTAAATCTTCTTTTTTAATTTTTCCCGCTCCATGCATTTAGTAAATTGCTGGCAACAATAGTGGCAAATTACTGAATAAAAAAAAGTTTAGAAAATAATATTTTAGTTCATTTTAGCACAGGCACCCACTGGAAATATTTCTATACCTATTTCCTATTCTGAACCTGCACTTGAACTATTCCTGTTCTTAGGAATTTTCTGCTAATCTTTGATAATGCACATGTAATTTCTACTCTGTAATAATTTTAAAGGGCTCATATTTTTTTTCAAACTGATTGTCTTTCTTCTTGCATTAATAAAATTGCCATTTCGTAATGTGGCTTCTTAATATTAAAGCACAGATCAGGAGATATTGCAAAACACAAATTACTCAAATGTCCATTGCTTTTTTTTTGTTCCTATCCATGCAAAATGGATGCAGAGTGCTGCCAGGTCTTGAATGCCAACATTTTTACAGTCTTTACACTTGAGTTTTGTGTTGATCTAGTGAACAACTATATAGGCCTTGGGCTCAGGGATGTGATACTGATGCTTCCATAACTTTTAATAACAATAGTAGAAGTAATAATATTAAAAATTATAATAAAAATAAAAATCACCCCCCCTTCCTCCAAACCCAGCATTCATTGCAAGGAGTAAAGCTCCTTTTTTCAATCTGGTAATTAGCCTTGGAAAGATGTTTGGAAGGCAAATTGCAATTGCTCAGGAAACTACTTATACATGTGCTTACCCATAGCCATCCTAGGTCTTTAAGGAGCTTTGTTTCTGTACATAACAATAGACTTTTGTTGGGTTTTTTCCTGTTGACTGTGAAATTTTAAATCGATATTCAGAAATAACATATTGTACTTTATTCATATTCCAAAATATCTGATTTCATTCCTTTTTTCTCTTTTCTTCCATATTCCTTCACCAAGACAGTGAAAGCTCTAGAGGAGGTCATATGAGAAGAGTCTGAGGTCAGTTTGATTTGTTCAGCCTAAAGAGGAGACTGAGGGGAGACCTCATCACAGCCTACAGATTCCTCACAAGAGGATGTGGAGGGCACTGATGTCTTCTCTGTGATGACCAGTGACAGGATTCAAAGAATGGCATGAAGCTGAGTCAGGGGAATGAATTAGGCTGAATATTAGGGAAATGTTTTTCACCCAGAGAATGGCTGGGCCCTGGGACAGGCTAAACAGGGAAATGTTCACAGCACCAGCCTGATGAAGTTCAAGACATGTTTGGACAATGCTCTAAGGCACATGGTGTGATCCTTGGGGTGTCCTGTGGAGGACCAGGAGTTGGACTCAATGATCCTTGTCAGGATAAATGTCAGGACATTCTACAACTCTATGATCTAGCTTTCTCTCTGTATTTGATTTATGATTTGTTCACCCAGACCTTCAGGCTTCACAGATAGTGAATTTATTCCCCAGGTTTCTACAAACAGGTCCAAAATATCTTTAGTGCTGCAGAAGATAAAAAAAGTAAATGAGTTGGGGTCAAGATAAAGCACGTAATGCTTCTATGACAAGATTTCCAAAATTGTTTGGCTTGCAACACTGTTCAAGTATTCACTGAGAGCAAGGAATAGGGCTGCCTATCAAACTTCTGACTCCATATACTTACTGAATACTTAATATCTTTCCTCTAGGCAAAAACAAAATATTGCATATGTAGATGCAATAAAATATTATGATGTAGCACATTTATGAGGGATTAAACATTGATTTTACCGGCAATGGTCTTCTGTTAAAGGAAACTAATGATGGTACTTTGAGATTAAAACTTTCCAGTTGATACAAAATGCAGTCTTAATGAAACAAGAATTTTAGAGCCAAAGAAATTGGCAAGTTTACTTTGGTGGAGGAGGAAGCATTACTACATTGATTTAAACACAGTGTTTTTCATTAAAGAACATACTAGACTGCATACATTTTACAAGTCAGTTAAGTTTAAAGATTGGAGAGAAAAAAAAATAAAAATACAGAGAAGGAATAAAGAGCGGAATAAACTAATGTTTAGAAAATTACAGTCAGTATTATAAATACAGTTTTAAAAATCTAGTCATAGATTTTAATGGACAAGAAAATAGTTCCCTGCCCAATGTAGTGATGTAATTCATCAATTATTAATTTTCTGTAGTTTTTCTCTGGGACTACGCACCCAGGTTTTAAATGGACAGTCCCAGATAAGTGCAGTGTGAGCATGGATGTATCCCAGCTGGGAATGCCAACTGCATCCCTGAGTGCCATGATAGCCAGCCATCTTTGCTGGGAGAATTTTGCAAATATAGTCAAACATGCACTAGTGCAGCATTGTCTCATGGACACAATGTACTGCAGGGTTCTGCAGAGGCTCATGTTTCTGCATTTAAGAAAACATGGATCAGGTTCACATTTTTCCCCAAGTCCTGGAGCTCAACTGATGATACCCCTTCCACAGTGCTTAGACCCCAAACAGTGTGATTATATTAGGGACGTTTTCCATAGATGTAATCATTAGAATATCCTTATCAGCCACATCTATTTTATGTGGGTTTCTGCTGTTAAATTTGTATTCTGTTGTGAATGACATACATTATTTCACCATTTTTTATGTCAAACTGTTTAGGTCTACCTACTTCAAAAATAATAATTTATTTGCAATATTTACCTACTATTTAAAAACTGAACAGATGTAGAACATTCAATTTATTACTAAATGCATCATGACTTGATTATTTGTGAGCTGAAAAGGAGCTTGGGCACATAAAAGTGTCTGAAAAAGTAGTGTACCCATCTCTCAAAGGGATCATTAGGTCTCCTGTTCTGAATACAGCTCAGAGACATGAGAAGGAGGCACAGTAGGACTGGCATCCATAGATCTGGACTTTGTTGTATCAAGACTCACAGTTTATGCTAGTATCTGAAATCTGATCAGCCAGATACATCTCCAGCTACAGTATAACCATATCATTTTAGTTAGAAGTAAAAAAAACAAATCTGTCTTGATCTTCTTTCTCATTCCGCTCATGCAAACTTTTCTGACCTGCTCTGCCTTGCATTTTGAGCAAGAAGTTTTTCCCAGGTAGCATCATACAACAGGCTAGTGGACTCTGTGCAGCCATAAAGTTCAAAATTCAGGTAGAATTGCTTTATCAATAACTACCATCAGATTTTCTTTGATTTTCCTTTCCAGCTTCCCTGTCTCGCTCTCTGGAGATTTGAAATCATATTTACATAAATCCTTAACTGTCCTTTCTGCCATTTACAAAATATGTGAAATGTGGGGAGTAAAGCTCCTTTCTGGAACACAGCAACACTTCTCCTCAGCAGGCCCCTTCACTGTTTTCACTGTAACATTCACCCAGAGAGCATCTGAAGTTAAGTGACAAGAGACTTGTTCTCAGGGAGAAGGGAATTATTAACATGCCAGCCCTAGAGAAGAGTAACAGGGTGGGTGGTGAAGTGAGGTTACTGTGAAGTGTGCACAAAGATGATCACTCAATTCAAGCAGTTATATAAACCATAAAGGACCACCCTTGCCTTGAAAACAGCAGTGTGGTCTTTTCTGTTGTTCAATGCTAGTCATGGGTGATGGAAGAACAAGAGAGTCTTACAGTCTTGTTACAGTCTTCTAATTGATCTGGACTTTGGTTAATCTAAATTAATGAAGTTATTCTTTGCTCATCACACATTATTACTGAAGTTTGGGAAATGGCAATTAGGAACAGAATACACAGATGAGTCAGCAAGGTGGCCCATGTGTTGGAAAAGACAAAAGGACCAGTGAAGGGCAAAAAAGGACTAAAATATTTAATTCTATGTCTAATGAAGAATTAATATAAACAGTTTAGTTTTTCAGTTTCACCCTCAGACAGGAAGATGTGCTTCGTTGCCTCCCTTATTAATGCAGCGACTCCAAATGCATATAAGTACAGACTTTGATTAGGTTAAATACCTAAAGATATGGGACTAAATCAAATCATGAAGGCATCCTTAAATAGATGAAGGAAAAGGATAAGAAATATTGTAAAAAAAAATTTAAGCAGTTATTTTAAACAGACTGTAAGCCATATCAAATAATAAGAACAAAAATATTTGTTTTAAGTAAAATTGGCAAGTGTTAAAAGTCCAATCCCTTCAAGAACAGAGGCTAGCAAGTGCTTTAAGCAAAAACCTCAAGAAGCTGATGTATTATAGAGGAATTTTTTGATACTTTGAGAAAAAACTGGATGTATATTTGAAAGCTACTAGCATGAAGGTTTACTGGGTTTTGTGAACACTCCTCCTCCACCACTGCTGGTATCAGTAAGTGTTTTGCAAATACACCTGAAAGATTTCCAAAGGCTCTGCTTACCCCTCCTGTTAGATTGCAACATTGGACAGACATGGGTTACTTCCAGCATTAATAAGTTTTTGGCATTCACCTTACCCACCATGATATCACCATTTAATTTTTTAGCATTAATCATAAGCAAGGCATTGTGACCTAATTTACATGCAGGCATACAGTAGAAAGGAAAACTGGATACTTCCCATTGCCTGTAATAGGACCAGGCCCAGAAATTTTAATTTATCAAGGATGCAAATTTGACAAATAGGTAGTAATGACAACTCAAAAGCATGTAAGTCAGATCTTCCAAATTCTTAAGAACTAACTTGAAGTCATCAATAAGCAATAGCATTTAGAAATCTTCGTTAAATTCTCTTGGATTTTAAGTGAAACGTGTTTGGTCCAGTCTTCCCACAGGATTTGTGAGACGCTTGGATTGTTTTGTTCTTTTTAACAAAGATGGATGCTCACATGAGTATAGGACTTTCTACCTTAAGAAAGTCCCACAAATAAAAATCCACAACAAAAACATTGTCTTACTAAATATGCCTAGATAGATTCACAGAACTCTCATGGGAATAATCAACCCTTAAACACAATAAAAAGGGAAGGCTACAGCTGTGTTTATCCCATTTCACTCAGAAAGGGTCTGTATTTGTTAAAGATGCAGCACAAATATTTCCCTGCTGAAGGAAATCTGACATGCAAATTAATCCTTTTTCTTTGTGCTGAGTGAAACTACAAGGATCCAAGAATTCTAGTACAGATAGCTGTATTACAGAAAGCGATGTTATGCATTGCTTGCCTAGAGCTAGACCTGCTTACCTAGAGAAATAAATTGGGATATGAACAGCTTTCTAGGCCTCTTCGGAGTGGTTACACTGAAAAGGAAAAGGAAAGAAGATTGAGTTTAACTGAGCCACAGTATTACCATTCACCCACTGCCTGTTCATTCCTTGTAGTGTTTGGAAACCCTTAAGTGATTGCCATAAACATCTCCCAGCTGTCCATTCTGATATCCCAAACTACCACCACACTCCTCTACAGGGATCCCTCTTCACTTTCACTCCATAAGCAATTCTGACCTCCATTAACTTGCAGAGGTGCAATATGGAAACAGGAAGTGAAATAACCAGGCAAGACAAGTTAATATTTTCTCTGCAGGAGAGGTGCTGGAAAATGCCAAACTCCCTCCATAGCAACTAAGGAAAAATTATAATTGTAATTATTGAATGGTAACAATAATCACCCTGATAACTGTAGCTAGGTTATGATCCCAATGTGCAAAAGCCCTTTAGGCCAAGCTGCATGAATTCCAGCAATCACTGCCCCAGGGAGTTTATAGCCTAAATCAGATTGGTGCAGTAACACTCAACTTGCCTCAAAAGAGATGAAAACTGTTAGACATGAATAAAGTACCTAGAGGGAAAAAGCTGATCTGGGTGACTGACAGCAGGGCCTATTCTTTTGGTAGGTTCAGGTGTATAAAGGCCAACTGTAGTATTACAAAAATAAAGATTTGCTTTCAGCAAAGAGCAGAGGGGCTTGCTTTCAGCAAAAAGACTATATATTGCAACACATATGTGTTATTCTGCATCCTGCCTTTCAACTTGGGACAGTGATCAAAGCTCTTCCACACCTCCCTCTTTATATGTAAAATAAAATAACTAGATTTAAAAAAATATGTCACTGCAATTGAAATGGTATATAAGGAATATAACATCTGTTATACTACAGCATTAATTTACAATAATGTGTGCTGGTTTTCTGCTTTTAAACATCAAGTTTAATAAATATAATAACCTAAAAACATTCTGAAGTCAAATAATCTAGATCAAAGAGAAATTCAGAAACAAGAAAATGTACAAAAGAGAAAAAGGGAAAGAAAATATGGAATTTTCCTCTTAAGGCATTTTCTCATGCAATTTTTTTTTTGCTGTTTACAGACACTGTCTTTCAATAGACATTATGCGTTTTCATCTTATTATATATCATGACACATATTAAGGATTAACATAACTATTTTTTATTTTTTAAAGTATTTTTGGTATGGTATAATTTATGAAAATCCATCCAGTGTGCCCACAAATACAGATCTGATGCTCACATTTGAGCTTTGTTTCAAACTCTGTGAATCCACTTGAGAAACAGAGGGCAAATGTGAAAGTTCTTAGGTCGTTGTCCTGATAGAGAAACTGCTCAGATTTCCAAACCCCAGCTATGGTTTTTAACTGGATGCTTACTGGGGAGGTGTAAATAAACAGTTGTTTTAAGTTAGATAACTGCATATAAGTGAATGGGTAGATAAAATGCTGTTTTCCAACACCTTCAGAAAATACAAAGGTTAAGACTTCATTTCATGTTACATAGGGGATCAGAATTTTCCTCCAAGTTTTTCTAATATTTTATCCCACCTCATAAGGCTTAGGCATTTGAGTTGTTCTGATTCATTCTTTATCTAAAAGGAGAATTATAGAGGTGCCTTTTGTAACCTTGCAAGGAAAGCATAGAAATCTTGAGGTGTGGCCCCAGTTACTGTTATGGCTTTAGTAAAGAAAAGAGAAGGCATGGATGTGTCATCTGTTAAAATTGTTTGTTAAATTCAGGTGTCCAGATGGTTTATTATCATCCATGCTTAGTATTGATCTCAAAATGTAGTCTCAATCTGTGAGAAAAGTATTGAATTTTTGCTTGACTTCTTTTCATTTTCTGATTTCATTTAAACTAAATGTCAACCATATAAACTTTTTTTCCCTTCAGGCCTGTCATAATTTTGCTCATTTCTTTGTTAGATGATTTCTAAGGAGATTTGCAATACCAAACACAAGAGCATTATTTTTGTATTGCATTACAACTATCTTCAACTTGGTATTGTCAAGACACAGAGAGACTCTGCAATCTGTGCTGAGACACATGCAGTCTCTTTGCTCTGTTATGGCATCACCAAGAAGGAATTAGCAAAAAACCCATCTTCCAGAGTCAACTCTTTATCTCCTTCATAAGATATCTTTCATATGCACAGTTGTTTGGTGAGCAGTATGAATGGCTACACACTCAACTTGTGCCAAGTATCTGAATATCATCCTATTTAAATTATTGTAGATCAGACTTCTAGAAAGAACAAGGGTGAGAAGCTAATGAAAGATCTTGAATTTCTTTTCCATCTCACTAACAGAAGGCTATGACAGAAAGTTGTAACAGAAAGTGCTTTTGGGTCAGTTTTTCTTGCATCAAAATATTAAATTATACAGGTCTCTTGAAATAAGATTTAGGACCAGGTATGAAAGCGAGACTACACTGCTAGAAGATTACAACAATAAGATGCTTTCTGCCTTCAACCCCAAGCTTATACTGTTTTAGCTCTCAATTTCAAAATATAGCAGCCATGCGAAAAGTCTCCTGGTTTCCTCGTTGGAGGGGTAAGAGCAACAAAGCAGCTATTTGAGATCACAGTCCTAAAGAGTACCTCCAAAAAGCCATGTGCAGTCCCACTATTTAGAAAAACTTTGCAGGGTGTCAGAGGTCCTGCGTATTTGTAGCCCATCTACAAGCTAGCACATGAATCATTGTATCCTAACAGTTGCCAGGCTTCTCTGCCCAAATCTGGACAAAAACTATGCACAAGAGACCCTTTCTCTCCCCTTCCAGGTGATCCTGCTGTTGTGACAGCTTCCTGCTCAGCCTGAGCAGCACTGATCCTGCCTGGAAGGCACAAAGCCATGCATATTGCACACATAAGTGTCTTTATGCCTTGCAGGCAGGATCAATGAATAATTTTCAACAGAATACTTTTCTATCAAATCTTGTTCAAATAATTGTGGTGCAATAGTGAACACTTATAATTTGACAGCTGTGTTGGATGGCATTATACAAATGCCTGTTTAGTTAGAAGAGGAGATCAATAAATAAACTGATGACTGTTTCCTCATTAGAAATTGATAATTTTAAGTAATTTAAATTTCTTATGAAAAAAATGATGCAACAGAAAAATGCCTTCAAGACCAGAGTCAAGATAAGAGGCTCTAAGAACTGGTCATTAAAAGTCATTAATAAATAAAGCAGCTACTTTCTAAAGTTAAAGCATATTATTGCTGTACAGAGATCCTTTATTTCAACTAGATCTGGTAAATTTTAGAAATTTCCACATAAACTTTATCCAAACTTCTGTTAGCCACCCAAAACATTAATTTTAGAAAATATTTGTTATGGAGTTATTTAGTGATAATTTATCTTAATTAGAGTGGAGATGGGGGACTGTAAATTAGCTGTTTTAATATATTGGGTTTCCTGTGGTACTTCTGACTTGTGTTTTATTATTTGTTAACATATACACTCTCAATTTTTTTTCTTAGATGCACCTTTTACTGTAAATAATTTCTTCATTTATTGTGATTAACTTGTCTCCATTGTAACTAAGAGATTGGCTCAGCTATATTGTTCCTTATGCTTTGGATATTAATTTTGCACACAGCTGGAAATAAGTGCTTTTGGGACTATTTAGCTAAAAATGCATTAAATCTAAGACCATAGGTTTAAGACATTGAAATATTAGGTCTAATATTAAGAATTTAGAAAAAGGAAATGAGGTCTAATTTTGCTCCCATCAAAGTATAATTGACTTATATTTTCAGGCTAAAGATTAAGGTGAAATGGCACTGTGACCAGATTCAAACTGCCCACTTAGTAGACTGGGGTTTGGAATGGATGCTGCCTCAGCACCTAAACAACAGGGAGGTTGGGAACAATAGATGAGCAGTACAAGCTCAAAAGCTGAATATTGTGGATGCAGGAAGACTGGACTTGCTGTTTAGGTGAAGTAAAGCACAGTGATGAAAGTGGTGACATCGTAGTGGGAAACATGGCTCTATCACAAAAGCCAGACAAGGATCTGCAACTAGAACCAGAGGCGTCAAGGGGTGTTCCTTATCTTGATAAACTGACAGTGTTTTTTGGGAGATGATAAAAATGTTACCATTTTTATATTTGAAACCACCTCTGGTTATACAGATGACTGCCTCTGCAGCAGCAAAGCCAAGATCTTTATTCAACTTGGTGCAGCACTCAGGCTCACATTTAATACCATTGATAGCTGCAGGATTATGCACATCATCTCATCATCTCATCTCAGCTTTACTCAGGACTGTCTTGTAAAAGAATGTATTGGTGCATTCTAAATCTATAGAAAAGTTTAGGATGGGAAAAAGCGAAGAGTATGCCTTCAGTATATCTTCCATACAAGGCATAGACACGGTATTTCATCAGTTGCCTGAGGTACTTTATCTTGAAGATCTGAAGCTAGTTAGTTTCCTTCATGCCACTACACCACTCATGCAACTCCAGAGGAAACCAGATTAACTTTTCTTGCAGGACCCCAGATGATCCCCAGCCCACATCTGTCCTTGGGGACATGTGCAAGGGGGGAGTGGGAGGGTGTATGACTAATTCTCCTTTTCCACTGCTGGAAATATTTTCTCTCATCGGCTTGTGCGAAAACTGAAAACAAGTCCAATTAAAATGGACTATACCAATAAACAGAGAACACACAGCAACAGCTGAGTGATTATGTAGGGTAAAAGAGCATGGTAGCCAACTGACTGCAGTATGCTGTACTAAATTTAGATCATATATCGTACACACAGGTGGGTGGTATGTACTGCGGTCAGCTACCTTGGACTTGTTTGCTGTCTTATTGATTTGGTGGTCGTGTCTGAGCTGTTGTAAATTCTTTTACTTCTCAGTGCATACTGTCAAATATGCTGCCTGGGGAGCTCATAGCTACAGTTAAGTTTAAAAAAAAATTGTTTCTTTTCTCAGTGTTCATTTATTCAGTTCTTTTCCACTGCTTACTGCTTTTGGAGCAGACTCATGAACAGAGCAATATGCATTTAAATTGTTATTGCTGCAGTGTTGTAAGAGCTGTGTCTATCAGCTGAAGTGAATCACTAACACTACCTTATGATTTAAGTTACAGTTATTTTTCATATAATTAAAAAATGTGCATGGCACAAATATATGACTGACCAGATTTACGGTCTCTCATTCATGCTGGGGAAAAAGCCCACAAAACTATCATCATTCATGTCTGCATTCAATACTTTGCATGACAGGCTTTCCAAATGTTATGAGAATAAAGCAATAATCACTCCATGGCAAGATTAGTTTGGAATTTTTTCCCAGCATGTTCATAACAACAATAACAAAACCAACACTGATAAATAACTGAATGGCAGAGAGAATTTTAAACAGTTCTGAGAGTGGCCTCCAATATTTTTTTTTTTTACATATTTTACTATTTTTCAACAACTAAAGATTTTCAATTATTGCTGCTAAATTTTTGGATGTCTGGATGTTTTTGTTATCCTTCCATGTTTGCAGAACACTTGGGGTGCACTCAGCATATATATGATTATAAGAAAATATAATACCAGTTGCAGAGTTGGTATAACTTGTTATGAAGGCTATTCTTTCTACTTTTAGATACTCCTGATTTTGCCAAACTCTCACCCTGTCACTTCAAGCTGAGTTATTGTACTTTTTAAAAAATACTTCAGATAAAACTAATCAGTTGTTTCTGTGAATAACATTACAAGAACAACTTGTTATTTGGTCAATTTTAAGTAAAATCAAGCAAAATTTGATAACTGTTGTGTTCCACTACATAGCTCTAGAGGCTTTTCATCAGGGCCTTCATATTTTGTGAAGAAACAGTATTTGTTTTCTATTGCTTTTGCTGTTCTTAAGCAGGAAATCATAAGTAAATTATAAGCATTGGAAATATTTCTGTCCTGAAAGATGTAGATTTTCATATATCTACACATTTATAATGCATAATGTAAAGTCTAAATTGACTGTAGCATCTGCAGCTGATAAGAAATAGGCAGTTCTGACAGCTGTAGACTGAAATGGGTCAGGAACATGCGCCAACAATCTGGCAATAATTCTGTAATGGAGGAAGGAGAACTAAAGCTGCCATGAAGGTATGAAAGGAGGGAGGATAGCTGGAATGGCAGAGGATGAGATGGTCAGTTTTAAGAAGAAGCAGAGAACAGGCAGAAATGAGGTGTCTGGAAGGATGAGAGTGACATCGGACCTTGCATCCCCTAGCACCACTGGCTGAGGCAGAGATACTGTGGGCAAAGTATCAGCTATGCATGTAATTACAAAGCATCTGAGAACACATGCACCAAGGCCTGTCAGCCAAATTAATTCTGTCATTTCCCATCTTACACCTTCCTAACTAGCAGAAAACATCATTAGACTAATATAATGCTAATTCATAATTCTAAAAAAAAATTATATATATATAAAACAACATCTTATTGTCCATTAAAGAACAGTAAAGGAGTTTTTTGATTAGTTTAAAACAGAATTTTCAGGGAAATGTTTAGGACTGTGTATCTTTGGCAATAGAAAAGACTTTATTATCTTTATGAATAAA
Organism: Emberiza elegans; assembly: GCA_024865655.1. Classification (NCBI taxonomy): domain Eukaryota; kingdom Metazoa; phylum Chordata; class Aves; order Passeriformes; family Fringillidae; genus Emberiza; species Emberiza elegans. Next base: position 15,404,380 of record JALJVW010002597.1, on the reverse strand, counting down.
GCTGCATGAGATACCAAGTTAGATTTAGAAGTAATATACAGGCAGACTACATTATAAGATTTTTTTTGTGAAATAAAACAGTTGGATCTACACTAAATAAAGAGTGGAGTATAAAAGATGCGTAGCAGCTCTATACACACAGAAGACCTCGGTTTCCAAAGGATTGAATCTTCTATATGTCTCTATTTTAGCAGAAGATCCTACCAGCACAGCAAGCAGTCTTTCATGGCTCACAGCTGTGCACTTTAATGCCACCTAATTCTGTTCTTCTGCACAACTCTCAAATTCATAGACTATCCACCTGGCAGAAGTAAGCAAAACATTGGTTTGCAAGGGTCCTGAAATTTCTCTAAATTACAAATGCAGCAAATTAACACAAATCTGGCAGAGAAACTGCAGTGGTTCTAAAGCTGTACTGTGTCCCACTTCAGAAAGGACAAATGCTTCATCCAGGAAGATCCTCTGTTAATACTTTCCTCACAACTCAAGTTAAAATGAATTCTCATTATCTGGCCATGGAGCAGACAATTAGTAAAACCTCCATTGGTTAGACCAACAATTTTCTAAGAGTTCTGCATGACTTTGCCTTTTTTTTTTCCTTAGGCCATTATATGGGGCAGTTTAAACTAGAGAAGTAGGGATGCAGTAGGTTTCTGTGTAATAAATTAAAAAAAAAAAAAGAACAACAAAATATAGAAAAATGATAATAAAAAATAGCTGGAAGAGAAGCTGCCACATATATGATCTACAAATATTGCAATCTTAGTGGGCAAGGTGAAGCATTAAAGGGGAATGAGAGGATTGCAAAGCTGAAGTTCAGTGGTAAAACCAAGAAAGAAATGCACTGGGAAGCTTGGTAAGGAGGCTATTTGCATAAGGATGTTGCATATTAACAACCCTAAAGCATCCAAACAGAACTTAATTTAGAATGACCAAATTCCCTGAGGGGTCAATGAGAGATGTTTCTCCAGAAGGAACATCAGAGACCATCAAGGAGACCTTACTAAGACCCTGTTATGTCATCTTGGCTCTTGGACTATCCCAGTTGATCCATTCTCCTTTGGCTTGTTTTGCAATTAATAAAATTAAAACTTCTTTTCAGCAAATAATAAAATATCCTTTTGACTGTATTAGAGGTGTATTTATTACATTTACAGTATTGTGCTTTGGTAGAGTGTGTTTTCCTCAAAGAGTTTTAGACAAAGTCAAATATTTGCTTTCTGTGGGATCTTGTCTGGCAACTGAAGGCAACATTTGTCTTCACATTTAAATGTGAAAATTAGGCCTAAAATCACATCTGCACAGGAAGCATTATTTAGTTATTACTGAGTAGTGAGTGTTATTAATATGCCTTCAAAAACCCTGAAGCATGCTGTGGCTCTTTTTCACTTCTGAAAGGATAGGAGGGATGTGACTGGAGAGGCAAATTAAATGTATAGTGTCTTGCCCAGTTATTATGAGCTTTTTTTTTTTCCTCTGTGGATGGCCGATGTAATAGTTATGTTCCAAAGCAATTGCAGTTACTTCTTAAATTCTCCTATTGCCCTATTTCCTTTCTTTTCTTACTATTTTCAGCCTTTTTCTCCTTTTCTCTACAGATTACATCACAAATCTACAATCTACTTCTAAAGCTTCAATTTAATCACAGGTCAGACAGAAGATTATTGACTTTTCTGCTGTATCATAATTCAAGATGTACACTCTAGTAAGTCTTGAAACCTTGTGTCAGGTGATGGTTCCTGTCTCTAGTGATTTTATGGAACTTCTTTCTGTGGTCATTTCAATGGAAGGAAAAAGGAATTCTCTCTGATCTATTGGTGTCTCTGCTTGAAGATCTGTCAGTCAGCTTGTGTTTTACAAGTTTTGTAATTGCTTTGTGTAAGTCCCAGGCTCTGATTTTGAAAGGTTTAAATCTGTAGGTGTAGAAAAGTCTGTAAAAATTTTCACGGAAGAGGAAAAAAGTCCCAAGAAAATATTGTGGAGGACAAACTCATTCTGTTGCAAATAGTTTCTTGAAGATAAGAAAAGTCATTATGGAATTTCTGGCTTGATTTTTTTGTTAGTTTTGTGGGTTGTTTGTTTTTGTTTGTTTGTTTTCTCTCCTTGGAGGCAATATACTGCTTCAATCCGCAGTACCCAGTAACATACCAAGAAAGAAGAGTAATTCTAAAGCCAGACATAGCCATTATTACTTATTACATGAAAAAGCTGTCTGAAGGAATTCTCAGCTTTGCTTTTAGCTTTTCAAAGGCTAGGGAAGATTTGTTTATGTCGTGAATGAGTGTTTTAAGATCTCTTAAAGAATCACCAGTAATGGTATCAGTTAAAAAAGGTCTAATATAAAAGCAACAGCACAAGAAAGTTTATTGGAGGTTCACTCCCTTGGTTAAGGCACACTGAAGAAAAGCAAACAAAAACCCAGAGTCAATCCATCCAAACTGAAATAAAGGCCCGCTAGCACTTAGCTTCAGTTTAACAGCACCTTATCAGCATTTTATTTACTCAATTTATAACTTATCACTTATGTTTAACAATTTAGCAACAGATTCATATAGGATTTACAACACCAAAAGAGTTACTTATTTGCAGGCCTAAGTTGCTTATGAGCCTGAAGTAATTAAGAATATAGGAGAGCAGCATTCCTAGTACATTCACCATAGCATATGAACACTTTCATGTGCACAGGTATAAAGAGTGTGTACAAAGTACCTGTGAAAAGTTCCCCTCAAAGGTAATAAAATACTCATTTCAGATTATTTGCAACTTCTCAGTAGGCAAAGGGTAGAGACTTGAGGAATGGGGCTGTCAGGCCAGGATCTGTGGCTGATTGGCAGTCTCTGAATCCAGCAAACCTGGGAGCCCCTGGCTTTGGGGGGCCCCACTCAGAGGAGCTTTGCTGGTCCTGCCCCTGCCCTCCAGGAGGGCTCAAGGGGTCTCACTTTGAACCCCTGTTAATAGGATTGCAAGAGGCTGGGCTTTAGTTGTAACAGTGTTTCATCCTGAACACACTTCAGGCCAGCAACTTCTTTTGAAAGTTTGAGAACAAAAACCTTATCCTGCTTGCATTGTTATTCAGGCAAAAAGTAGTCTCCAAGGCTGTCCATTAAAAAAAAGAACCATGTCATGGTTTGAGCCTGGCAAAATGCCAGTGTCCCCATGAAAATACTTACTCCCTGGTACCTGCTGTGAGATGTGACTAGGAATAAGCAAAGCAGTCCTCTACTTAAAAATATAGAAAACAGAACTTTATTAACTACACACTACATAGGAAAGAAAAGAAAAGACAATCTCAAGGAAAATGAAAACTCTACAGAATACAGGTTCCTCCTCCTCCCCCCACCAAATTCCCAATACAATTACATCTTCCGGTCCAGCAAAAAACCACCCTTAAAAATACTCAATCCTCAATTCCTTAAGAGGAGGAGTCCTTCTTGTATGCCCTGGGCTTTTGGTCACATATCACCACCCGGATTGGAGATCGTGACCCCTTCCTCCCATTTCAGTGCTCTCACCACTGAACATGGACCAGAGCTACTTTGAGGGTTGTCTTTTTAAGGATTCCGTCATCCCACTCCAAAAAAAGGCACAGTCTCCATTTTGGGACATCTGTCCCCCCATTATTTCACCTTCTGGGCCGGGAGGCTCCCACACTGCCTTCTTAACTCTGGGACACAGTGGCTCCTCCTGAAAATAGTCTCTGTATTGCAGGAACAGTCCATGGCTCACAAAAAGTGTCCAGCAAAAAATGCCACTCCACATCTCTTCCACCCTAGGTCGTTCTCACAATCTCTCCCCTGCTCGGCCCTTTAAAAACTTGCTCAAATCCTTCTTCATCTTCTCTCCAGGAAGGGTCAGTACTCTGCAAAAGCTTTAATTGTCCAAGAAAGGGTTAAAACTCCACAGCTCACAACCCACAAGCAGCCGGACTCCTTCTGGTTCAACCCCCCTCCTCTCCACAGGCCAGGCAGGCTGGCAGCACCCGATATCCAACTTCAAGGCCACAGCTCAGTCTCAAACAGCAAGCACAGACACAGTCTCTCTCTCTGTCTCCCCAGGGGAGGGGGGGCTGCCCAGTAGCTCCCGGTGTCTCTCTCCTCCACCCTTCCACCCTGGGGGGGGGGGGAACCAGGCCAGGCCTACCCATTTCGATCCAGGCCCAGGCCTACCACATGGCTGCCCCTCCCCCCGCCCAGCTGGGACAGCTGGAGCAGGGGGAGAGGTCCTTCCACGCCAAAGTCCCAAGAGATCTTCTCAGGGGCAGAGCTCTGCTTTTAACCCCTGTGTGTTCTCAGAGGTGTGTCCAAATCTTAGTGGTCATCCAAATGTCAATCCCAAATCTACACCTTCAATTGGACTGACCACTCACTCCCAGAAATCCACTTCCCTCAAACCAGGAAAAAAAAAAAAAAAAAAAAAAAAACACCAAAAACATGAGCTTGTTAAACAGCACCAGTTCCTGGGAACAGACACCATTTCTGATAAGCTCAAGAGGAGCTCAGCCCAGATGCTGTTCATCAAGGCTGAGGCCTAATTAGCTTTTCTGAGGTCATAGTGCAGCTTGGAGTGGGGAGGGTGAATCACTACAGTTTTGTTTCTTTCTTTACTTTTGAATAAAAATTGAAAGACTTGCACTACATTTGATGTTTGATAATATTAAGATGTATTTCTCTCTTGTTTATAAGAAAACATGAATATTTTGTATTATAAACTGAAATTCTGTTTTTAATGTGACTGTATATCGAAATTCCTCAAATAATTAAATTTATAAGCATGGGTTATGAGTTTTGGTTTTTAGTATTTTACTGGTTTTAAATGAGTCAAACTTGATAATAAATTCCTGTTATTTAAATAAATAAATAAATAAATCTTGTTAAAGTATCAGGAAAATTAGTTTATCATACATACTGATAATCATAGCTATAACCACATTCCAGACAGCTCTTTCATTTTCTTCTCTCCTCAGCATTCTGAAAACCTTCACTTCTTAAGGGGTGAGGAAGAAGTTTCAATCAATCAGTCAACCAATCAATCAGCCAATTCCTACTCTAGGTAGGCTAGGTATCACTTAGGGATAAATATCCTTATTTGCCCCTGGTATGATACAGATACTCAGAAATCACTTCTGAGTGACCCTGATTTTAATCAGGCCAAATAAAAACTCACTTGTTTTTTTTTGAATGACTGATGGCATTCAAAATAAAAAGATGCTGAAATCAATGCACTAACTGCCAAAGCTAGAAGAGCAGAAATGTGGTAAACCATGTTCTTTAATGTGATTTCCCCAGATGGATCAAAATGTTTGGATAAAGCATTCTGTAGTAAGCCAGTGTTTCATAGTGTACTTTGTGGTATGTACCAGGTTCGGGCAAACAGGTTGATTTAATACAGCTTTGATTCCACCTACAAATGTGGACTATGTTTAAGAAAAGAATTTCAAATTCACCTTTAAATCCCAGTGTCACTAAGGTGAATGAAGGAATGTCAGTGCTAAAACTATAAATTATAACAGAAAGCTTCAAAAGTCACTTTTTGGGGGCTCCTCTGAGATAAAAGGGTTTTATTTAGCCAATCACCAAAACATCCTGCTTAGTTCCTAACACAATACTGACTGGTCTTTTTAGATTCCCTTAAATAATCAGTGAAACTTGGGCACCTTTTACCCATCTTGTGCATTTACCACATGCAAAAATTAACTAATTATCATTTTAAGTAGCTTTAAGTATTGAAAATCTAACCTCAATTAACACCTAATTTCAGACAAAACACGAATTACAATCTAAAACCAAAATTATCATAATATCCCAATTAAAAAAAACATCAAAATTCATCTGTTCTTCCCTCACTACAATGTCTTACTGTGGTCTTGGTAGACAGTAGAAATGTGCTTACACTTTATTAAGTAATACTTGTCATAAAGAGTTCAACAGATACTTTGTTCTAACTGCCCATTTTAGAGGGCATATTGCCACAAGTTTGTCTGGGCTAGACAGACAACTAAAGCTTGATGAAGTAATTATGAAATCTTTTTTTCCCCAGGTGAAGCCCCTCAAAAGTCCATAAGTGTCTAGATTTTATGTAATCCAGTATTGCACTAATGATCCTGCTATAAACTCAGTCTGCAAAACTAATAAAGTGCAGGAGGCAGGCAATCTTTGCATGCTGATTAACCAGCAACTCCTCAAAAACTGCTTCTCAATTCTTTGGTAGGAAAATGGAAATAATTAAATGTGAGCTGTGTAGATGATGAAACAATGAATTCAGCAAGGAGCCAGAGAAGCCCCTGCCTGCATCCCCTGGGTAATTACCTGTGCTGCAGCAAAGTATTGCAAGAGCTTCCTCTGCCAGAAGGGATGTATTTCATGTTGCTGAACCACCAAGAGTGATTTCAGCTGGGACAAACTCACAAGAGAAACATGTAGAAAGATGGAAATACTGAAAGAAGATCTGTTTATCGCTACTGCAAGTACAGTGTGAATGAAGAACCCCTAAAGGATTTTGCCTTTTGAAAAATGTACAAAAAATTATTTTTTAGACCAAATTCATAGTCTATATCAGCATAGCTTTCTCAAGTCTACAGGTGTTTATTAAGCTATATTAATAAATTGTCAGCTCATTTAAAGGGACAGCGCTTTCTCTCTCTCTCAATTGCTTCCTCAAAGATAGCACCATCACCAACCTTTGCCCAGAATTTAAGTCAGCTCTCTGGCTTACTATGTTGCTGTACAGCATTTAAAAACAACAACAAAACCCCACAAACCACTAGGATATTACCCTGTTTGCTATGGGAAGCTTGATATGTCAATGGACATACATTTTCACAGAGTCTGTAGGAGAACATTAGGACAGAGTTAGAAAGCATGTGAGAAGTATGTTTTATTTTGAGGAATGGCTTTATAAAGAGAGGCTGAGAATAGAACTGTCAGAGAAGTAGGCAAAGCAGTAGACACTGAGAGCATCACACAATGCTGATGGGAAGCCAGCAAGCAGCACTTGAGGAGGGTTAGCAAGCGTGATGCTGTATGAGGTATCTAAGGAACACCTTCAGAAGTGAGGTTTTATTTTGGCCCTTTTGTTCAAACTGGAATTCAACTTCTGAGAGAGCCTTGGGTGAGGTTTCTGAGATGTGCAGATGTGAGAACTTAGCCTGCATATATACGATGTAGACTTTTCCAATATTCCAACATACATTTTCAATTGAAAATATTTATTTTATTTTAGGAATACTTTATTTTCTGGAAATCTGCTTTGAAACAGAAGTAAAACAGAACTAAATTAAAATCATAGCTCTCCATTGTTTTGGGAGTGAAGGGTTATTTTCTGCCAAATGTCTCTGAAAAACAAACCTTGATGTTTATTTTTTTGTTCTCAAAACAAAGTAAGTTGCCACAATACATTATGTGGAGCTGTAAGTCATCTCCACAAGTCCAATTATTTATAACTATTTTTATTTTCTGTTTCAAATACAAAGTCCTTGAATGGAAGACAATGATCTACTACATAAATATTTTGGTGAATGGCATGAGCAGTGGGAGCCATTATAAATGGGAGCCATTGTGACAAGGATAACATACCATAAATCCATTTTAAATGAATATAGATGAACAGCACATATTCTCTTGTGCTGTGGAAACTTTGTTCAGCCAGCTCAGAAAACTGGTTGTAATTCAAAAATATTTAAGGTTTTTGTTTAAAAATTTATAACTGCCTTCATGTCAACTATTCTCAAGGCCCTTGACCTTAGGAGACTAGATACAGACCCTCAAAAATAGCTAACACAATTATTATTTGAGAAGAAGTGAGGAAAAAACAATGTGAGAGAAGTGATGTGCTGTTATTGAGACTCATGAGTGACCTCATTGTTTCCTGATATTGTCTTGACTACTAACAAAGAACTTCTGAACTTCCCCACAGCCCATTGCAGCACTGGGGAGCAGCTGTGGATGCATGGTGAGAAATGCTAGGACTGATTCACTCAATGTCACCCTGTCCTGGTTTTGGCCAGGACAAAATGTGATACAGTGAAAAATTTGAGTCCGAAGCATTTGACTAATTTGGGAAAAGATTAGTAGCTTTTTTCCCCTTCTAATTTTTAAGCCTATGACTTCTTATTTCTGATTAAGACTTATTATACCCAAGAATGCTATGTTTCCTCTTCTCATCCTCCACTGAAAAAAGATAAATGTAATTTGGGTTGCAAATACAGATTTTAGGAAAGGGTGTATATTGACACCTACCAGCTAGGGAACTTGCAGTGAGAATGACTCCAAAAAAGACAAACAAAAGGGTAAAAATCACTTTGGTGTTTTCACCTTTCTCATAGTATCTCTTACCTTTAAATTACCATAAATGCCTAATTTTATACGTTTTTAAAAATTCCTTTTAAATCTGCTTAAAACTGGGGGACTTCTACTGCCTGAGATGCTAAATAAACTGCAAATAAAGACTATTTGTTTTCAAACATCCTGTTTCTCTCTTTTGAGAGCCGCTTCATCTCCAGCTGCAGGTACTTCAAAGAGAGACAAGCATTTGAGAAATAGGCTGCAGCTGACATCAGGGATACTTCTTGCAGTTTACATGCTGAACAAAGCATGATTTGGGGTTACAAGCACTTCAAATATCTTCCTAGTGAAGGCTAATTAATTATTGCTTTGAAACAAACAGCCTACTTAAATTTGATGAGTCCCTGTTTTATAAATTTTAAGCTCCTGTAAAGTATTTTAGTAAATAATTATGACTAGTGAATTACCTTGTTATCTCTTTAACCAATGCTTTTCCCTTTTGTCTTCCAAAAAAGGCACCCTGAATCTCTATTTGCTTCCATAGAGGTCATTAATGTCTGTCCCACCAAAAAAGTTTCAGGCTTATGTTACACTTCTTGCTGGAAAATGAAATATTCCTATCCTCAGTACATTACCTTGTTTCTTCCAGATAGGAAATGAAAGGCCTAAGTGTTACCTTGTTTTTATCCTAGGCACTAATTTCTTTAATTGCTAGTGAGACAGGCTACATTTTTTCTCTAGAAGGAGGGAATGGATGGTGATCACTTAAAATGAGATTCTCAAGTGATTCTGAACAAAGAGAAGAATTTTTTTTTCCTGTTAGAAGTGGGACAGTGTTGAAATATGACATACAATTAGGATTCTTTTATTTTTTTAGATCAATTTGTGCTGCAAATACTGGCTATTCTGAAAGCATTGCATAATATAAACAAAGAGAATTTTTCCAAGGAATAACAATGAGATTTCAATTTTTATAATTAGGATAATTAAAATAATGACTATTGTTACTAACAGAGTATTCTTATGCATTAACAATGCTTTCTGCTTTTAAGGGAAATGTTATGACATGACTTGCTGTCATCTATGAATAGACAAAATAATTACATAAGTAATTTTAATAGTTATTTAATATGTTGGAAGTATTTAATTGCAGTGCCATTATTTGCCACCAATGTCTTTGGAAACCCTAATCTGAGTGTTTCTATTGATCAACATTGGGAATTAAAGCCAACTGAGAATTAAAAATGAATGAAGTAATGTCTATATCTGGAACACTTATTGTAATAGGTTTAAATTTTATTATTTAGTTTTTAATGTTTCATTGTTGTCTGAACAATTACTGACTCTTAAAATCAGAGGCTTTACTCCCCCTCTGTACTTTGAAAGGACAAGGTAAAAAATGAAGGTCCAAAGAAATGTTTTGTTTGCAGGTGCAAGCTCTTAACAAGTGAAGACAGTGGGAGACTGTGAGTATAAATGACCACTCTCTAAATAATGTATGCTGACTTTCATATGCAGACCTTAAAGCTGTCATGGTTGAAGTCTGTGGGCAGAAAAGGAAGAGAGCTAGCATGGCAGAACTGCTGAAACTCCTCTCTTCTAGACATTTTCTCTTTGAAGTTATGCTGAAATAATGGGCAGGTTCTTGGGCTCAGTGTACAGTGCATGAAAAAATTAAAAAGAGCTGATAAAATTTCCAGCCCCTCGTAGTAGGACCAGCTGCACTTAATCAATGGGGCAAAGCAGAAAATGAAGTATTTTGAATTCCACACTTTTCTAGAGATTCTTTGATTTTCTTCAGATTTATCCATTTCCATCAGAATTCATAATCTACTGTGTTTTACTGAAAATTGGCATTTTGTTTTTATTCTGTATTTTTCCCAGCCTAGTGGAAGTAGGGCTGTGATAGTCACTGCTCCTTCCAGGCTTTGTTTGGACTGTGGTTTGAGTTGCAGCGTGCACACCTGTGCTCTGCCCATCCATGTTCATTGGGAGCACATGTTCACTGGGCATCAGGTAACTGAGATAATTCATTTTGATCAGGATGAAACAGGGTTACCATGGCCCCAAGAATGACAAGTCAGTTGCAAAATCACAGAATGATAGAATGGTCTGGGTTGGAAGGAATATTAAAGATGATCTGGTTCTAACCCCCTGCCACGGTCAGAGACAACTTCTAGCTAGACCAGGTTGCTCCAAGCCTGGCCATGAACACTTGCAGGGATAGGGGAGCCTGTCTGGGCAACCTGTTCAGTGCCTTACCACCATCACGGTAAAAATATTTTCTCCTAATAGCTAATCTAAACCTGCCATCTCTCCATTTAAAAATGTTACCCCTTGAGTCATCTCTAGCCTTTACTGTCCTTGAAATAATTTCCATGATGACAGAGTAGAAATGGTATTAAGACATATCTCTGAGATGTCCAAGCCAATCTCCTCCCTCCACAGTATTTCACCATCTTGAAAATTTGGGCTTTGTTGGTGTGTTTTATTGTGGTTTCTTTTCCCTATGATTTATATAATTTACATTTTCCCAAACCTGAAAGAAAGAAGATAGACATGCTTTAAACAAGTCTGACCTTCCTGGAATCTAACAAGTTTTTCTCACATTAGATATATTCTGTCCAGCCCTTTCAAACACTTGAAACTCAGGTAATCATAAAAAACCATGAAGTCTGACAGCTGAAATTGCAGCTACTACCTTTACCCACTTAGTCGAAATGAATATGGAGAACGATCTGTGCCAAAAGAGTGGCATTGTTCCTATTGATGAGGAATGTAATACACCTCTTGTAAACCTGCAGTTTACAGTCACTTAGGATATTTGGGAAAAGATTTTCAAAGAACTGCAACATTCAAGGAAAAAAGGACTCAAGAAACTTGCAGGGCTCTTCCTGGAGTGCTCTGGCTTTGGCCTTGCAATCCAGTTAATGCCTGAGAGATTTGTTGAAAAGAAGCCAAATCCCTGGATGTTGCCTCTACTGTGCTGGGCAGTACATCCATTTGAAACCAGTCTGACACGGATTCCCCTGTTTTTATGATATATGCTCTCATAAAGGGCATAGAGCACAGAATGGGTGTTCACGCTCTCTTAAGTAGGATTAACCACAACAATGATAGATTTTATTTATAGGTAGACTTTCTTTTTACATTTGACTCTTTGTCAATGGCAGCAGCATGTAGTGACTAAATCAGGTGCAGACAAATATTCAGGCAGACTGAGTTTGCTCCCATTTCTGACACATATTTTATTTTGGAGGGGAAGAGAGGAGTGGCTTTGGAGATTATTTTTAAGAGGAATTAACATACTTGCCAACTTCCAAACCCAAGATTTTGTCTCATTTTACCATCTCTGATCTCAAATTCAATCCCAGATATTAAAAATGCATTAAACCATAACAATTTTAACTATGGATAAATTTATGCCACAGTTCCTTCAAAAATCTAAATAACCACTTTTTATACCTCTATATATGATGTTGTAGTGTTTTCAAGATGTGTTGTGTATTTAAAGAGGAATTATTTTAAAATATCGCTTCACCTTTTTTAAACCTAGCATATGATTTCCATCTAACTATTAAAAGATTCTCAGAGTTTTCCAAAAGACTGTCATTGCCAAAAGATACTTCTCCCAAATTTCCCCCCAGTATTGACACAGCTGTGTTAATGAAGCTACTGGAGTTACCATGTAATTAAATGCTGTATATACATCTGGGATTTTTCCAATTTTTTCAGTTGTGCTACATAAGATGCTGCTTTGGCTGAATTTAGTAATTGATCGAAGAGATGGTCCTTTCTCCTCTTTTTGCTTTTCAAGTAGATGTGACATTTTTGGAAACTTACCTTTTTTTATTTCTTCTTTAATTGTGTTCAATTGTGTTTGCTGTCACTGTTTCCAGTAGAAAATAAAGATACCTGCATTCTATGCCATCTTTTTCCTGCTGTCATGTATAAAGAGAGATGCCATGTTCAGGATGATGTAAAAGCAATGCTAAGAATATTTTTTTTTTATAATTACCATTAAATAGATATGGAAATTAAAAAAAATATATATATATCCTATCATGACAATAAATTACAGAGCCTGAACAGTGTGTAATTCCCTTTTCACATTATGCCAGATTGACTTCTAGAGAAGTAATTTATTTTGTTTCTTTCAGAACAGATTCAGCAATGCCCTTATAGGTCACTTTATACATGCAAAGATCTCCTAGGTCAGCTGAAAGCCTAAAACACTTACTCTACAGTGCTAAATCCAAAATAAACTGTTCCTAGCTAAGTGGTTACAGCTCAAATGAGGACCTCTGGTTTAGATTCTGGTAATGCTGTTTAATCAGTGTCCTTCTGCTGGTAAAATTTCAGTTAAAGAACCTTTATCTCTGGGATGAAGGAGAGGAAAAGCCATCAAGACTGCCACATCTTTGCCCAAAATAAACACAGATGTGTCAAACACAATGTCTTGAACAAATAGAGGAACATGTCATTCCCTTAGCCCTGTCCTCACTATGTCCCTTTCAGTTGAGGGAAATGCCTGTGATTTTAAGGAATGCTGAAAGTTCTCATTTTGATTAGTCCAATCCCTCTAAAATATTGCAGTTAGAGGGAGCTTGAAAGTAAAGAATTCTGCCACAAGATACCCTTTAGTTTATGAAAATGTGTTTTGCTGAATTACTGTTACTATGGAGATAGGGGTGGCCTGAAGAGAAATCTCCTCTTGAATTTTAAAAGTTGACATTTTACTGCTTTAGCAGCTGCTGGGTGCCTTAGGACATGTAGTACTGTACAGTGTCTTCTTACAAATGGCCTTTTGTCTTGTGCAGAGTCAAGGTAAGTGTGAAAGGGCCTCTGCTTGCTTTTGGGCTCTGTGGATCTGGAAGATGGAGATTAGGTGTACAAAGCTCAAGGCAATTAGAGATGGAAAGTCTGCCAGACTGCTTCCTAGAGGTTTCCAGATTTGTGGGGGGAGGTTGAGTTTGACTTTAGATAACCTCAGCTATTGAGGATCCAATCTCTGGACACCGCATTCTGTAAAACTCATTTGGTAGGAATTCTTCCCAGAGCATTCAAACTAGTATTTTCCTCATCAGTTTGAGAATGCACACAGATTGAAGCTCTTTTACTGTTAAACAAAACCAAAAATCTTATTTCTTCATATGTGTACCCTTCAACTACCAGGAAGCACTTCTCTCACATTGAAATCCATCTATCAAAATGTTACATCTTTCAAACCACTCCAGATACTTTTAATATCTTTCTTTTTTATAGAGGAGGGTCCACTCTCATCCAATCATAAAAAGCCTGCAGAGGTAGGGATGTTAATATTCCAGTATCTGATGAAAATTCCCAAACAAGGATGAGGAACTCCAGCTACAGACACTGCACAACCATGAGTTTAAGCCTGACAGAATTACAGTGTTATACATCAAAGTTTAATATGCCATTCCCTCTTCTTACTTCATGCAGCTCATTGCTGAATCAGAATTGAAAGATATTCAAGCGTATGAGTTCTGTATATGGGATTTTGAATTTAAAAAATCTTTCAATACAATGTTTATATTAGTGCTCATGTCATCCTCTGCTGTCTCTGTCTCTATATCTTCCTTCCAGAAAGAATTACCCAATCTTCTCAGAGTGTTCTTGATATGCACTGCCTGATAAGCAGTTCTTGCATTCACAGACTGCTGAAAATGAGTGATGCAGAAGTCTATCAGTTTTCTCTTCATGGGGGTAGCAGGTCTCATGGCAGATATATCACATTCCTGTGTCTATCAGCTGCTGAGCTACCATTGATACCTGTAAGCATTTCTGTTTGATTGGCAGTGGTATGCCCATGTCTGGAGGTTTTCTCATGCAGTCTCAGAAGCAACACCTGATTATGTACAATTAATGCTGGGTCTGAAACCCTGAGTCATTGTGGCTGAACTACCTTATTTCTATAAAGTGTGTAGGAATATATGATTTTAAATATGTTTTCTTTTCACACTACTTCTCTTCCTTTCCCATGTTCAAAATTATTTGAAAACTAAAGCAAAAACTAAAAAAAAAAATGAACTAAAATTATATTAATCATAGCCTGCACAGAGGAGTATGCTTCTTACATGCTTCCCAATTCACTGCCTCAGCCCACTTACTGACACTTCCCCCACGACAATCAAGCTTGTGCTTCATCTTTTTAGCTTCCTGTCACAAAGTGTGTGTGTAAAGATGACTTGCAGATAGGACTCCCCCTGAGAGCAGGCAGCCTGCAAAACCTCCTTGCTCTGCTGCTTTTAAAAAGGAGAAGGCGCTTGCAAGCAAATCCAGGTACCATTCCTCGGCTCCTAGGAAAGCACTGCTGCATCAAGAACACCAAGAAAATGGCACCTCTTTGAAACAAGAATGCAAGGACAGATGCACTGGGTCAAATCACACAATCACACTTTCACCTAAATCAGCATCCCACTGTGTCCAAAAATGGAGATGAGGGAAGACTGAAACATGCAGCATTCAAAAATTAACTATTGCCCTGAGAACTTGGTCTGGCTCTGCAGCTGACCTTGCTTTGAGAAGCTGGCAGAAGCAACCTCCAGAAGGCTCTTTTAACCTAAATTATTTAGGACTCCAATCAATGGAGCTTTTTCTACCATTAAACTGACCACAACCTCTTACAATTTAGAGTTCCTGCTATAGCTTTGGGAAGTACCACCTCTTGTATTTCACTGGAAGAATAAATCCCCATTCTATTACACACTGTTATACAGTACATTACTACAGCTTTATTTCAGTTTTGTGTAGCAAATACTAAAACTTTATTAGTTAAAACGAAATATAAAATTCAGCACTGTTACAAGGGTGATGATACATAGAAGAAAAATGACACTTCTTATGTGAGGTGTTGTTTTAAACAGTTAAATGGCTTTGTTAGATTTTTTTTTCCAATCACACTGCTACAAAGAAAGGTTAATAAGGAACAAGTCAAAAATTTGTATTTTACTGCTCACTCTGTAATATAAAATTCTAAATTCAATCTGTGTGAATCAAATCTCTGTTCTTGAGATTTGCCACATCCGCCTTTTTAGGCTTGGGTTTGGCACAGTAGAGTAGAATGAAGCTCAAAAGTAAAATGTCTTTAACCTTCTCAAATATATATTTACTATCTTTGTCATAGAAATATGGAATCACCAACAACTGGTGACCAGAATACAAAATTTGAAAAGCCACTGCTGCATTTCCCATTCCACAGACATCTTTTAATGTATTGTGAAATTAGTACAGTGAATTTCTTCAACAAAAAATAAAACTAAGTTTTTTGTTTCCTGAAATGATGAGCAAATAATAAAGTGGTGCAGTTTCTGTAAGACTTTATCCAGGTAAAAGAGCCTGATAAAAAGTCAATGATGGAGAGGTTATGGGAACTCACTGGGAATCAGAACTCACCCAGCAAGAATCAGGCTTTGGTCAGGTATTTCAGGTGCCTTTGCAGAGAGCTCTTCGAAGGTACACAGCATTTAAACAGCTGAACAGGCTGTGCTGGTTAAAAGGGGAGAGGGGCAGAAGGCGAGTATAGTGTAGAAGGCCAGAGCTAATGGTTGTGTCACCCACAGTGAACAGTTCTTCAAGTGGTTGTGCACAGAAACTGTCCCACTACCTTTGCTTAGCCACTTGGGATCAGTGCTGCTGCTCCCATTAGCCCTACCTGGGAGCTGGCCATGGACTTAATGCTTCTGTAATACTGGAAATACCACTTAAAGAGACAGTGGGAAAAAATGCAGCAAATATCATCTTCTTCCACTGTAGAAGATGCTATAATTGAGATTTTAAAACAAGCTTTCCTTCAAGACCTTCATCTCTCTCTCTCTGAACAGAAGTGACTCATAAATAAATATTCTTATCTGCTTTGAATTGCTTAGTCAAGGTTCATCCTTTGAACTTCTTACTCAAATTCAGGTAAATTAACTCTCAAGGCAAATCAAACTGAACACTTTGCAGACAACAAAAAATTGTGTGAAAAACACTTCAGCAGTGAAAACAAAATATTTGCAGGGTGTGAGCGGAAGGGGGGAATGAAATGGCCTTGACCCCCATGAATATTAATTATTACTTGTTTGTCTGGCTGAAATAAAAAATAAAAAAATTAAGCACAGTCATTTTTTGGAGATCTGGTCCTTAACCTGAAAGGAAATCTTACAATAACAGTTGCTTTTAAGCAGTTAAAAGGAATCATATTCTGAAGACTGTGAATTAAAAAGAGGATCTGGATTTGGAGGTTTTTTTGTTCATTGGGTGTTTTTCTTTAATACATTTAGTATATAACTCTGTATTCTGTTCCCAGCTGCCTATCTTGGGAGCTCTGAATTTTCATGTTGGAAGATTTGAGAAGGGTCATCACATATTCAATACAAATATAATTTTAACATCATCTTCCCTTAGATTCCTCTGGTACAAAGAGAGTTTATTGTCTTTGAATAATTTCCCTGCACAATTTATGAGGCATTTAAAAGAAAAAAAGGACCATGTTTGCACAGTGAAGATCTCCAAGGTAGCAATATCAAAGTCATGTTCACCTCTTGATAAATGAATAAAATCCAAGGTACTGCCATCTTTCATCAAAAATCCTTCTATGGCTTGTTTGCCAATCAGATTTACTAGTATTATTTTGGGGTTTTATTTTAATATTTCAGTGTTTTCAGGAAAACACTGGATTTGTAAAGAATTGGAATAATCTAATCATATTTTTTAAATAAAATAATTTTCAAAAGTATTTTGCCTGGCCCTAGGTATTAGTAACACAACTTGATCAATTTCATGTTAATAAAAGCTGTATTTCAACTGATCATAAGCTACAGGCAGAATTTGTCTGTGAACTTTTACTCCATTTTGTCTGGTAAAAATTGAATGCTGAAATACTAATGACTTCTGGGAAACCTTTGTGCAGCAACTGGCAGTGCTAAAGAGAAAAAAAAACATATAACAAATTTTGACCTCAGGACTGTCTTTTGAATTGTGTTTTCATTAGCTTTAGGTACCAGGAGATTCTGGCGCTGCTGAGAGGAAGAACTCTCTGTTACCATTGCATCAAATCATGGTCAAAAAACTGTACAAAAGTAGACTTTGTACCGAAGACTCTTGTCTTTCTCTTGTTCATTTCTGTCTTTGTGAGCACTTTCTTTTTACTCCTTGTTTTTTTCCCCCTTGAGGTTAGAAGACAGCTTTTCTATTCCTTTGGTAAAATAAGGTTTTGGAGCTGCTCTTTCATCTAAAATATCATTATATCTCACTTTTCAGCAACAAGTAGAAGGTTTGTGACTATTTGTAAATACAGAATCAAGGAGTCAGGCATGAAATTTTTGCTCCAAATTGTGACTCAGTTATTTATTACTCACAAAATTGTGCCTCAAATGTATGTGTGCCCCATTTGGGATATCATGCTTGTCTGTCATCATTAGGTGACTTTGCAAATTCTGAGTCTTGTTCAAAGCCCAGAAGAATAAATTAGGAAACTTTCTGTTTATTTCCTACCCATAAGTGTGGAGAGAAAGCTGAAGCTTTGCTAAAGAGGCAAAGCTTCCCACTTTTGGGAGGATGGCAAAACAGTGGCAAAACTCAAACTCCTGTGGATTGAGGATTTTCTTCAGACCTTAAACACTTGCTTTGAGATGGTTGAGTTTCATCACCTATACCTTGAGATTGTACCCAAGTGTCAGTCACATTACTCACTTCTCCATTTTCAGGATACCAGTGTTTTTGCATCAGAGAATGCAGCTTCATCAAAAGCAAAATGTGTTAAACACTTGGAATTTTTTCCCCAAAAAGAGTTCCCAGTTTTGAGAATGTTTTGGCTATCTTGATTTCAGATGACAAAAATGTTATTTTTTTTGAATTTAAGTCACAATTTGATCTTTTCATAAATAACTTTACAATCTTAGTTTTAAATTTAATCTTAATTTCCATTTTTAGTCATATTTTAAATATCATGTATATGACAATGCCTTAAAACAGCAAGTACACTGGTGCTTTCCAATCAGTTTATTTACTGTCCCTGGAAATATTAAGGTGTTGATAACCTCAATGTGGAGAACAGAAATTCTGTTGGATAGAAATCCCATTTTTAGGCTAGTGCTAGTTTGTGCAAACAAGTTTTCAATGAGATCCAGGGAGAAGACTCAAATGTCACAGGACAGGAGGGAAAACCAGACTACATTTGTGTGTTTTGAGCCGCTGTTTTTGTCACACCTCAGTATATATGAGGTGTATATCTAACATAGCTCAGTATAATAGGATGAGTGTGTGATTAAGTGCCCTAAGAGCACAGAAACCACCACCAGAGCCCATCCCCAGCCTGCCCCTGGCCCACTGCCCTTCTCCCAGTCCCTGTCAGTCCATGCACCAGTGCTGTCACAGCAAGGACAGTGTCCAGTCCCTGCCCTGCCCAGCCACGGGACCCTGTGTGCTGCAGTCCCCTCAGCACTGACATAAAACACAAGGCAGGGTAAGCAGGGAGAAACTTCATGGGAGAGAGAATGGAAATAGATATAAAATACATATGTCTGACTGCTCCCATTTGAAGGAGAGGAGGGAGCAAGAGAGAGAAGTCATGAAGGCTGCACTAGTAACCAGCCAGGTTTATCGAGGACAAATAAATGAGGACACTAGGACACTGATGAATTCATGCTACCAACGCCACTCAGTCTATATAATTGTGACTTTGATAAGTAAATAATCAATACTGCAATATAGATGTTTATGGACCAGAGTGTCCAAAGATATATCACCCAGCAGAATGTGATTTCCTGGCACTTCCTCTTAGACTTCAAGCAATTTTAATTAAAAAAACCCCACTTTATTTTAATGTTCTTGTAAAACTTGAATATCCAAATAGTGGAAGTGATTACTGCCCATTTTATTTCAAAGTGATTCCAAAGTCATGCCTTGTGCCCATGCATTTTCAATACACCTTATGGCCCAATTTTTATGTGAAACATGGAGGGAATAATTGTCTTAGGAGAAAAAAAAATAGTTATCCTGTTTTTTAATTGGTGGGGAGAGGGTGTAGGAGTTGTCTTGTTATAGTTAAAAATGTGGTGGAAATGGCATGAGTTAAGGGCATTGTGAATGGAGCTAAGAGAACACACCAATTCAGAAATGATGGAACCTATTCAAGGCTTTGTTTTTTAAAAAGGACAAAAAAATTATGTTTGATTTTAGATACTCAGCACAATTATATGAAGCTCAGAGTTCATTTGTTCACCATGTCAGAATAAAAATGTGACACAAAAGGGAACAATACCTCTCAAACTCTGGCAGCAGAGATTGTAGTTCACTTTAAAGCCTACCTGTCATCTCACTGTTATTTGCTGTAAAATGTCAAAGAATCACCACACAGAAAACATGACATCAAACACCAGAGAGCAAAGTTTTCACATTGCCTAGGCAAGCTGCACAGGCAAGAGAATCTGAAATATAAAATACATACATCTGAATTACAGTAAACCTTGGATAGCTTGCAGTGCTTACAAAAATATTTAAAGGTGAGGAACATATTTTAACCAGCTATACCTAAAATTGTCTGCATCCTCCCACTTTAAACTTCCCAAAAATTTCATCTGTCAAGCTGAAAGTCCATCTGTCCAAAGAGGACAAAAAAGTTACCATGCTAAGGGGAATGCCTTAACATGTTGACTTTTAAGACTACTCTTAGGGGAAATCTATTCCCCCCTTCATTTAAAAAGCAAACAAATAAACATAACCAAGGAAACACTGACCCAGTTTGTGCACATCCATAGCAAACTGTGGTAAAAAGTTAAGGTTTAGCAGGAAGATAAAATTTAGGAAATGAGAGATGCTTTATGGATTCTTAGGGAAAATTAGTTTCAGTTTAACAGGGTGATGAGCATTTTCAAAAAGAAGTTTATTCATATTTTTATGACAGCATTTTTGCAACAGTCCCAGGATGTCAACAGAGCATTTTGCAATGCACAAGGAAATTTAGCCTAGAATTTTGATTCAAGATACAGCCTAATAGAAGTTGCTTTTTATGTAATACAGGCTTTTTAGGATAGAGGTTTTCAATTGCATTATTTCATGTTCTAGTTCTTTTACCAGATACTATAGTACTGTATAACAATTTGTCTTCATTGATTGTGCCTTTTGATGCAGTTCAAATTTATAGTAAATTATCACGGTGCGATGCAGAGAACAATTATACATGATCCTTAGAATCTGGATATGGAAAAGTAGAGTAAACTCTTTCTATTGACTTTGCCTGTCAGTGGAATATTGTTCCCTAACACATATTTGGAAGTGTTTTCTTCAGTTTTTTTTTTTTCCTTTTTTATACCATTAATGAAGTAGTTTAAAAAACCTGAGCTCATTTCTAGCCCCAAAATTACTTGTCTGAAAGTCTTCCTGGTGTGATTCACCACTCTTGAAGGTGGTTTGGGTCCACAAGACAACAGTCATAGTTAAACCAAAATCACGATCTTCAGTTTTGGAAGAAACACTATCCAGCATGTTTTTACTCTTGGTATGATATCTCAGCTTTAATGAATTCAATTGAAAAGCACCCATTGATTTGGAGGGAATGTGGGATTCACCTCTTTTGTGCAACTATCAGCTGAGTTATGAAAATGTTCTGTTATGATGACTGAAACTCTTTATCCAAAGTGTAGCTCTCTGCCTTTGGTACACCCAGAAAAAGGCACTGAACACTGTACTTTTACCATTGCATATTCACTTCACGACAGTACCTCTTATATTTTTAACAAAATAACAATTATTCCAAGAAATTAAGTTTTAAAAACAAAGATTGCAGAGTAAAGAGGATTTTATTATAAACTCTCATATATTATTAAGTGTTTTCTTCATTTTTGCCCTGGCATTTGGCAATGCTGATTCCCCTTCCACAGATTATTGTTTCTGCCTATTTTCTGATCACAAGCATACCTGGGCCCCAGGATCGCAAATGTTGATGCAGGAAATTTTTTACTGTAATTTTAATGGAGCTTCTTGCATTGTGCAAGTACTCGTGTATGTAAATTTTTTTCTTGTTGTTTTTTTAGAGAACTGAGGTGTGTATCTCTAAAGTTTTCAAGACAAACTTTGATAATTAAACTTATTCATTTCTTGGTCCTTAAAAGTTAATACTTAAATCTTTCTGCAGTAATTTTTATCAGCCTTTCTAATATTGTAGTATTGTGGGATTTTTTATTGCCTGAAAATTATTTTATTTAGTTATTTAGGTTTTTTGGGTTTTTTTGAAATCTACCAAAATGTGGTGAAGGTTGTTTAGTAAGTGACCTGTATGTTTGTCCTTCTGCATGTCACATGGAGGAAAGGCATGAGAAGGGCAAAGTAATAGTGAATTCAAGAAATCCCACAAGGAAAGGCAGAAAAAGTGATTGATGCAAGCTGTTGCTTCTTGAATTCTGAAATGGTCCATCTGTGTAGCCCGAAGCATTGGAATGAGGTAAGTGGATATTTGGAAAGTTCACATAACTTATTTAAAACTAAAAATAGCAGGTAATGGTAGAAATTAACCATTTCTTCTCACAGACACACCAAGCAGGTGACTTCTTTATGGAAATAAATGTGCAGCTTTGAAGAGAAAATAAGAAATTGATGGCAATTTCCAATTCAGTAATGTCAGAGTTCAGATATGCATAGAGTTACTAACCAACTGATTTTCTGAAACGAAGCAGTGGATGAATTTCAGAGGTATTTATTTTCAAATTGAGTTGTCAGTTCACTGCCAATTCATAAAACCAACTCTGCTGTGGTATCAACTCATCACAAAATAAGCTGACAGACTGTACCATATTTTTATAGTGAATCATTTAAACCATGAATCATTAATAGCTTTATACACAGGTGCTGAAAATACTGAAAACCTGCTGTCATGCTAGACAAGCCTGCCACATGCTTTCCACAAGTGATGGGTTCTTCTTTGCAAAACAGATCAGTTTTTAATCCTATTAGGAAGAAAGAAAGATCAAGGAAGGAAAACAAAAAATAAAAGGGCTCTGTTCTTCATCCCTTCTATTTCCCCCTTTTCTCCCCTCCATTTTTAGTGATATTATCTTGCCAATTCAAAATGGAAAGCTGGGGAAAAAATATTTTGTTTCTGTGTTGCATTTGTTCCTTCTTTTGTTCCATAGACAGACAGATCTAGTCCATGTTGTTCCAAATGGTGCAAGTCTTGACACAATGAATAAGTTACAGTTCTCCTTCTGAATTACCCCTAGAATGTCATTCTGTTGACGTATGCATTTGCAGATGATTTGTTGCATCCACCAAAATAATCCAAGGAATGTGGGTGTTAGTACAAAAAAGCAGCAGCAAATTACAGGCTAGCCTTGCAGGTTCAGCAAAACACGCAGCAAGCCTGTCATGGGGCAGTCTGCAGCCTGCTTATTCCCTGCCTTAAATAAGACTACAGAAACAGATTGCAAATGAAAATTAAAATACCCACCAGTACCAATCCGAAAAAGTTGAGGGCTAGGCCTGGTTAGCATGCTGCACATTAAGTGCCAACATATCTGTAAAATGAGTTAATAAGCCAGGGGTCAGGATGTAGCCATTTCACACGTGATTAGGCAGGCTGTCCTTGTAAAGGAGTGCTCACCCCATCCCTGGGGACTGTTCTGCCTGCCCCTTTCCCAGGAGGTGTGTCGGTCAAGAGAGGAAATGTTTCAGGCCCCTCTTATACCATGGTAAAACTCTGTGATAAGACAGGCAGCCTTCACCCTTAGGCACTTAGCTCTCGGGTGCTTTCGCATCTGGCAAAACACTCCTACAGTCCCCACGCATTGCAGAAGAGTTATTTGCTACAGCAGGTCCCTCAGTAAAGCTGTGACGGAGAGAGACAATAGCAAAGGTGAAGAATAACACCACTCCCCTCAAGAATGACCCTACTAGAGATTCACAGCCCCAAATCTTGGTTGGATCTAGGTGCCTATGCCAAAACACAAAGTAAGCTGTGGGATTCCCCTCTCTCCTTCTGCACAGCTGTCACCGTGATATTTTCTGAAAAATCCCAGGATTTCTTCTCCTGGGAAGTTGAGAAGCCTCAGAGAAAAATGTAAATAATAATTATCAGATTTGCTTCTCCTGTGTTTGGCTGCTTTGGAATGGGATCTGGACATTGTTTACCAACAGGTGTGTGTTGATTGGTTTCATGTGAATTGTTTTTACTTAATGACCAATCGCCATCAGCTGTGTCAGACTCTGAGGAGTCAGTCACGAGTTTTTATTATTCATTCTTGTTAAGCCTTCTGTCTATATCCTTCTTTTTCTTTAGTATAGTTTTAGCATAGCATTCTTTAATATAATATCATAAAATAGTAAATCAGCCTTCTGAGAACATGGAGTCAGATTCTCATCTCTCACCTCATCCTGGGGACCTCACAAACACCACAGCTTGTCAGCAGAGCACTCATGGAGCTCTTGCAGGACATGCAGGGTCATTTCCAACTCTCTCATCACAGTGTGTGGGGAGCCTTCAGACTGCCTCAGGGTATAAGGAGTAAGTAGGGCATGTTTCCAGCCCCTCATGCCAAAGCAGTTCCACTTTACTTGATATAGTTAATTATTCATTCAGACAGCAGAAAGGAAGTGAAAAGGAAGACAGGGTGGGAACACCTCTCTTTGCATGGAAGCTGAGTAATATTGACCAATATTAAAAATATTTACCAGAATGACAGGGAGGTCTGAGGCTCAGACCCTATAAATTGATATTTTTCATCTCAAATAAATATGACAAGAGGTGGAACTGGGCTTTTAATGTTTGAGAGAATGGTGTTCTGTGACTGGTGGTGATAGGGAATCCACCACCAAATGTTTTGTGTTGACTCTCTCCATTAGATATCTTCCAAGAATGTGTCCTGGCTTGGCCTATAACAGGCAAAGGCAGGTAAATAACTCACTAAACTGGTGATCCAAACAGAGTAGTCACATGGAGGAGCTATGGAGCCACTCTGAACTAGTAAGGACAAGAAACTTTCCAAGAATTCCCAGAACTAGATGAACTTTGCAAAAAAAAAAACAGCCCAAGAGGTGCCTGAGGTGTTTTGAAGTTGTACAGCAGCTGAGTTTCTGACATCTGAATGTTGGACTTGAAAGTCTAAAGGCTTTAATGATCTTAAATGTTAATTAGCACATCTGTATATCTGAATAGAAATGCCCTCTTTATTCCCTAGGCTCTTTACAGATCTAATTCAGAATAATCATAGACTTGGAAAAGTGCCCTTTGTTTCCTACTGAAAGTAGTATGTCAACTGTGCTCAAATCCGGTTTCTCCCAATGGAAATTGTGCATCAAGGACTCTCCTCTGATACAGTCTTCTTTGAGCTTCCAAAATACTTTACTGATGGTTTATATGATAGAGACTCTTTTGGTCTTTGGCTTTGCTGTTGTGTGTTCAGATTGCCCATTTAGAAGTGTCCTGTTGGGATTTGGCAGAGTGATTTACCTAGGGTTTTTTTTGACATAGGTTGGCTTCATAGCTTTAGTTAATTTGGATAATTTTCTTTGAATTTAAAGCTAATTTAAGTTAAAACTCTTTAAAGCTCTGAGAAGATACAATTTAATTTAAAATATGTATTCCAGAATTCAGATAAGCTTTCCCTTAGAGTTCTTGTATACAAAACTAGAAGAAAATTTTATTATTGGGAGGTAACTGGGTCCATCTCTTTCTATACCAGTTGGACAATGAAGAGATCAATAGTGGGCCATAATTTCAAAAGGGAAATGCTTTACTTTTTCATAAGTAATTTTCCCCTTTTACGTAGTGCTAGAGGGTCATCTAGCAAAGGTAATTATTGTCTAGTTCTAATAATAAATGTGTATATAAATTATAGAATTTGATTTTGTATGTACCCAGGGTTCCTCATGCATCAGACAACTGGTAGACATATGTTATTCAGTGAGGAGTTTGCAGTGAGGAGCACTTCACTGAAAGGAGAAGGATGAAAAAAACCTGCCATAGATATATATCTCCAAATTATTTAAATTACAAATAAAAACTTATATATAATATATATAATGACTCATTAAGGTGTTGTGTCAGATTGTTATTAGGAATATTAATTATTTTTGTGAACCACCATTTTATCACAAATTTTTATATTAGGCAGTTTGGAAAAAATATTGTTTCAATGGACTAGTAGGGATTCACTATTTTGATGGACAATCAAAATAACAGATGCATTTTGATTACTGCAGAGTGAAAGTCCTCTGATCTGATCATGACTGCACTGATCTGCAAGAGTTTTTCACCTAATAAGATATTTTCCCTACTGTCAATAGCCTGTGACCAAAGCAGAGGAAGAATGAGGACTTTTCATTACAGCAGAAAAGAAATTAGGTGATTTACTCAATGTCACAAACACAGCTAATTGGCAAGGAAAGGAACTAAATCCAAAGCTAAATCTCTAAGCTGATGGCAGGGATCATGGCCAGCAACCTGATCTTGGAAATGGTTTGTATTTGAAAATGGCTTATATACTAATTATCATTGTAAAGATCAGTTAAATAGGTTTCTGTGTATAATTAGTGTTACACTTGCCAGGAACATCTTCTACTATCATGATAACATTTCGAAGGTCTTCGTTTAAATTCCAGCCATATGTTTTAACTTGGTGATGAATTCCACAGTGAAGAAATATTGATTTGGGATTGCTTTAATTTGCATTGTTGTCCTCTTTAACTTGTGTAATATAAGCTTTCTCATCCAGATATGCTTAGATATTTGCTTGGCTTTTTAATGCCTCCTTAAGCTACATAATCTGAATCCTGATATAATACTAAACATCATTCCTGAAAGTCTCTGGAATTGTTCCCTAGTAGCAATTAGAAGATTTCTTCAGCAGTAAAAAGTGAGCAATTTTCCCCAAAGACAGGCACATCTGTGTTCAAAACATGTATTTTTATATTATACCTGGCCCTCTCCTAGCAGTGTAAGCAGTCAAAGTGACCTCATTATCTAGCAGATTTGACTTGATGTCAGTGTGAACTGATTAAAGAGAATTAGGAAGGACATAATTGGAAGGCAGGCGGGAGATTTGCCCTTTGCAGGAGAGAGCAGCAGAACTGTCTGGAGCTCTGCTTAAGAACGGACAGTGAGCCTGGTGGTAGATCATGGGTTGGAATTAGAAGGAAGACAACATGAGTGACATTGTTATGGGTTTCTCCTAAAGACACCCTGAACAGGAAGAAATAGATGAGGCCTTTTACAGACAACTGAAGGCTTCCTGTTCTTGGGCCTTCATTTTCATGGGGAACTGTAGCCACCTTATTTACTGCTCTGAGGTTTCTGAGCACATTGGTAACAGCATCTTAACAGAGGTGATCAAGAAGTCAGTGAGGGCAGGTGCTCTGCTGGGCCTAATGCCTATAAACAAGGAGAAGGATCCTCAGGATCCTGAGGGAAAAGTACAAGGCAAATAGCAAAACAGCACTAACAGGATAAGCAGACCTAGCCCACTCAGGGACCTGCTTGGAAGACTCCTGTGGGAGACAGTCCTGGAAGAGAAGGGGTACAGGTGAGATGATTGTTTTCCAAAGATCACCTCCTCTAAGCTCAAGGATGGTCCATTCTGATAAACAAAAATTGAAGGCCTGAATGAATGAGGAAGGAGATCCTGGCTAAAATGCCACATGAAAGAAAGCACACAAAGCACACAAACCTGCAGGATCAGGTCATCTAAGGAGAATATGTAGGCATTGTCTGAGCGTGCAGGAATGGGTTCTGGAAAGTTTTAGTCGGTATTAGTAAGATCTACCATCAGAAATCCCAGATCCCTGAAACCAGTGGGAAAGTTTGGAGCAAGAAAGACTTCATTTTGGTGGAGGAAGATCATATTAGAGAGCATTTAAACAAATTGGACTGACCATGGAACCTGGAGTAATACATACAGAGTTGGTGGATGTCAAGGCAAGGCTATTCATGGGTATCTTTGCAAGATCCTAGCAGTCAGGAGATGTTTTCTAGGTCTGGAAGGAAGCAAATATCACTAGTATCTTCAAAACAAGAAAGAAGGAGGAACCAGAGAATTACAGGCCAGCCAGCCTCATCCAGGTCTATGGAAGGTGAAAGAAAAAAGATTCAGAGAAATATTTCCACACATAGTCAGGACAAGAATGGTTGGGTATGATTAGAATGGATTTACAAAGGGCCAATCATGCCTGACCAACCTGACAGTCTGCTATGATGAGATGACTGAGGAAGAGGGGATGGGTGAGTCTAGTAGCAGTCACCTTTGCATCTTCACCTGTTTTATGTGAATACCAAAGAACTGCATTTACATCACTGTAGGTATGGTCAATGTGGGGTCAGCATTAATTTTTGTAACCCCAACCTAGTACAGTGGGAAAACTCTTTGATGACTGCCATTGAAATCCAATTACCTCAGACCTGAGATGCCTTATCTCTCAGATTTATCCTTCAGAGAGCAAGTTCACTTGTATTGCACCAGACAAGTAAGAAGGTAGAAGAAAACTGAGAAAGTGTAAACCAAGAAACCAGGTACTAGTGCTGGGTTTAAGAAACACTGCATATCTCATATATAAGATGTTGTATGAAGCAGGAAGATCTTTCAGAAACATGAGAAGCTTGGATGAGCAAAACAGCAAACACACACTTTTTTCTGCCTGAGGCTTAATTGGGGGACCAGTCAGAAATGAAGGAATCCACTGAGAAAGGAAAGAGAAAAGGTATGCTTTATTGAAAAGGCCACCTGGAAAAATTCTTGACCTCTTGGAAATGTTTGACTTAATTTCAAAAGAAATTGAGGATATAGAGGAGAAGAAATGTATGCTGACATTTATTATCTTGAATAGACTTCTGCAGTTCCCATCCTGGCTCCATTAGACTGGAGGGTTTTTTGGAATTCACACAAAAGCAATCTAACTGTTTGCTTCAAGTATCAGAAGTTTCTGAGCAATGAGTTACAAACCCAGAAAACTGGAGGGAACATTTAACATGAGAAGAAATTTCTAGTTGTGGAAAGAAGGAATATCCTCCTTAGACCAATAGTAGTCAACGTTGGAGGGAGCATGTAGAGTCTGTGCCCTTGAAGTTTTCTAAAAAAAAGAAAACACTTCTGTGTGAACAGACAGAAGCAAGTTGCAGAATTTGTACACTGTACAAAGGGTGTCTCTAACACTGTCAATGTAATGAATTCCTCCATTTATAATAAAAAACAATTGGTTGATTTAGTTCATGAAGGCACATTTTGCTTGAGCTCATCCTCCAGAAGATTTATTCTGAGAAATGAAGAATTGCATTGTAATCTAGCCATCCTTCACTTTCACACTGTTGGGAATTCTGGTGGAATTAAATCAAAATCTGTTTCTTGGCTGTGGTTTGATTAAGTAATTTGATCTCCATCTCTTACCTAAGAAGTTTTTAAAAGATCTTTGATTTAAAAGATCTGCATTGTTCATGTATTTTTTTTGTTTTCATGGCAGTGCTTTCCCACATTCTGTTGCATTTTTACTTCCATTGCTTTACATTCAGTTTCTGGATTTTACTTTTTCTTTTCCTTGCCTCCTGTAAAGCATCATTTCAGGCAGGAATATTTGTTACTTCAGTACCTTCAGCAGAGTTAATAGATCACAGTAATATATTTGTGTCTTGAGGACTGCATCAGCAAAATGGTCCATGGAAATTTAGTCTTTAAGATGTGGACATATGATCTGTCCTTCTGGGTACACACCAGGACTGACAGCCCAGGATCTCATTGAAGGTTCAACAGGTTTTGGGTTTTTTTTCTCATGAAAACACTGTAGTTAGATGGTTTGTCAGAGTTTTTACTTCTATTCTTGACCACTTTTTAAAAATATCTAGTTTCACAAACATGTTATATTTTTCAGACCTAAATAAAAAAAAAAATAATGGGCCTGCAGTCATTTTATTTTGACCAGTTTTGATAATTTTTTCAGTGTCATTACTAAGAGGCTTTGGAAAACATGCAAAAAGACAGAAATGAGATAACAGCTTTCATTTTTAATAAATCTTTTTCTTTATTTTTTGCTTTCATTGGAAAACCCAGTTTTAAATGCTAAAAGGTAGTCACACTACAGTTTCATTAGTTATTTGAGGTAAAATGGGACTCTAAACAGATTAAATTTTTAAATTAGTTTTTGTCCCTTCCCAAATTTCTCCTGGATTACCTCCTACCTATTTTTTGAATAATGATAACTTAATAATGACAGCAGTTTCCTCACACTGTATAGTCAAAAATATCCTTTGTAGTTGAGGCTGTTGGTGTTATGGTACTTCTGTTGGGATGCTCTACATCCAGGAATGCATGGAGCATGCTCTGTTGGTGGTAGAACAACCCTGCTGTAAGACAGGCTTTGCCTCAGCATTTGAGTGTGCTTACAGGACACCTGACAGTGAATCTGCCCCATCTTACTTGCCTGCACCTGCTCTGCACAGAGTGGTCTCTGTCTTTGAAGAGCACCTTGAGATATTAGAAGTCCAATAAAAGTAATAATTTATGATGAACCCTTTCCCCCACTTTCCTGAGACTTGGAAAAATAATACACCAGTACAGAGTGTGTACTTCTATACCTACAGATAGCTTTCTGCCCTGACAAGTGTGGCTCAGTAAGCCTCTTATCTGGGAACTCATTTACAAAACTCATGAAGCAAAAAATTCAGATGTAGAGTGTAAAAAGCAGTAGATTTGCCTCGTTCTGCCACCAAGTGATGAAGAACAGCAGTCAAGTGCTGGCTCCAGGTGCCCCAGCCTCACACTCCCTCTCAGCAGCAGAAGAAAAAGAAGACACAGTTTCACAGATCCCAGAGTTACTCTTCATTAAGGTCAAAGGACTTTATCTTTCTGTCTCCAGACAAGTCTGCTGCAAGAAATTTTATTTACTCCTACTTCACAGACCTGGTGAGAATTGAGACTGCGTCAATTAGTCTATTGAACTAGATCCTTCAGCACTTTATTGTGACTTTGCTGAAATGACCCTTCTCAGCAAGGGCTGCAGAGCTGAGCCCTCTTATTGACGGAAAAACTTATTTTTCATGGGCATTTAAAAAAGTGCTTAAAAGTTGTCTGAGAATGATTTATAGCACTGACTGGACCAAGTACATTTCAATACTAATGCATAAATCTTCTAACAAATAAGCTATCTACAGATTTATAGGCAGAAAGAGGTGTGTTCCTTCTCTGAAATAAAAAACGTTTGGAACAATGCCAATAGTTAAATCTTGCTGATACTTTGATTTCATGTGAAGAAATGTTATAGGTTTTATTTTCCTTGACTTTGAAACTGCTCATATATGCTTTAAAATGACTAATGACAAAACTTGCTTACAGGATTCTGGGAATGAACATGTACTCTGAATTAGGGAAATGGTGAAGAGTCATTTTATTATAATAACATGAAACAAAGCATATTATGATAAAGTAAACAATATTATACTTGCAATCACTGACTCACTCTGTTCTGCTGTAAAGCTTCTGCTTATTGCTGCACTTTCTTCTTTTCTCTGCCTGCTTTATTTGTCACTGCCATTTCAGAAAAAAAAAAGTCCTGCACATCCTCAGTGACTGCTGGTACTTTTAATATATTTACCTATAATTTACTTATTATGAATTCTAAAATATATAGAGATAAATTTTAAATTTTTTCAAATATCCTACTCTTAGGATGCCATATCTTTCATTGATAGGTACAAAAAGTAGCCATAATTAATGTAAACTTTTCTGACTCCTTTTCCATAATTTCATACTGAGCCAGGTATATTATAATGCATATTTTTATACCAAACATTGACCCTTTATGTGCCCTCAGAGTGTGACTTTCAAAACAGTCAGTTATGCAAATCTAAGTATCTTCACAGTTGGAGTTATACATCTGAAGTTATTTGTTATCTTTCATAACTTTAGCCCAAATTTCTACCTTTTTATCCAGGTTATGTTTTTATGAAGCAATTAGTCTGGTAAATAAAATAAATAAATAACCAAATAATTTTTTAAAAATCTATCCATTTATACTCTGCAACATTTGTTAGGTAATCATCATATAGCTAATTCTAAAGAATAAATGGTTGGTAATTAATTCATCGGCAAATTTGAATTATAATCCTACATATTACCAGTGTCTTAATAGGCACAGCAGCCAAAGAAAAAAATTGTGGAAATAATTGTCTGTCAACATGATTTATTTTTCTGTCTCTATCAAGAAACATGTAGCAGTGTCTCATTAAATGACTAAACAGGGGACCATGAGTTTCTTTATATATTCATCATTATCACCTGGGCTCATCTGATTATCACCTTCAGTCGTCTGATCTCAACATGCAACGTGCAGTGCAGAGAATTTCAGAAGGGCAGAAACCATACTTATGTAAATACTAGAAAAAGGGCCTGATGCTTCTTTACCTCTAGATCCAGCCAGAAATCATGAAGTATAATTATTATTCTAGAGTGTATAAAGTAAGTATGAAGTACTTGCAAGTAGGCATTACCAAAATTTAAACAGAGAATTAGATCAATTAATGCCTTAATACATGTGTGTTAGCAAATGTTATTGGCAGGTTTGGAGAATCATCGTTTTTCCCAAATCACTTGCATTTTTAAATATGGTATCCTTTTGTCCCCTTTTCTTATTGCTGCAACAACAGGAAACCTCTGAGATTGCTGGCTTGGGTCCTAGTTCAAAAAATTGGGCAGCCGGTTTTAAGTTCTCAGAGAACATATTAATTGAGTTTTAACATCTTACTGATGCCCCTTTCTTTCCCAAAACCTATTTCTTCTCCATACTACACTTTTTCATGTCTTTATTTCTTTGTTCCTTTATAAATCTACAAAAAGATCTACAGTTGAATCCCAAATATATATATATGGATATATAGCTAGATATAGATATGGATGTAGAAAATATTTAGCAAAAATGTTAAGCAATATAAAAGTCATAAATGTTATTCAGATTAACATCTATTACACTCAGAATCACAGAATATTTCTATCTGAAAGGGACCCACAATGATCATCAAGTACATGTTGTAAGTGAATGGCCGACACAGAGATTAAACACACAACTTTGATGTTCTCACCACCATGCGCATGTAGTCTTGTTATAGTGTCATAATTAAACAAGTATATTTAAATATATTTGTTAATCTGAAGCATTTATAATTTTGTTAAGATGAATAACAAATACAAACTCTGTATGTGTAAGATCCTTTACATATGTCTTTGCTATTGGATTCATCTTCAGGAGATTGATATTTGCCCAGAGCCTACTCGCTCTTATTGCTGGTCATTGAATTAATGTAATTAGTAAACATGTATGAGTCTTTTGTAAACACCACTCTGACAGCATCCCTGAACTCTGTCCTGCTTGCTTTGAGCTACATTCTGCAGCCAGCCCCAATGCACTGCATCAGGGTCAGTCTGATTGTTGAGGCTTCAAAAATACTGATATTCATAAAAGCAGCATAGGCCTGTTTACTAACTAATCAAATTTCTTTACTGTCTGGCCATATGTTTTATAAATGAATGGACAGCAGTAGCTGTGTCTCCAGTTTCCCAGTGTGACAATAACAGTCCCTTCCTACATGTTAATGTAAACAAGTAGAGGAGAAATAAACACAATTTTGCTATCATGTTGATAATCTAGCAAATTTTATAGAGTCTATCCATTTCTGTTAGTACTGCTTTATTTCGATGATGAACTCACCATGCTATAGTCATCTTCTCCACATGAGAACTGTTGTAGAATCCAGTTGTAGAAAAAATGTTTAATACATTTTTCCCTCAATATCTTATCTTGTAGGCAGTCATCTTTTTTTTTCCCTTTCTTTTTTTTTTTTTTTTTTTTTTCCTTTTGGCCTCTGGGGACTCCAAATATGTGCATTTCAATCTTTGAGGTTTTCACTTGGAGTGGCAGAAAGTTTCACCAAGGCTATGGAATGACAAGACTTTTGCAACCTAGCTCTGTCTTTCTCACTTCTGGAAGATGGATAGAACACAGTTGCATTGGTCTTTTGACATACAATCACAGAACCATAGAATCACTGAGTGGATCAGAAGTAACCTTTAAAGATCATCTAGTCCACCATCCCCTGCAAAGACATCTTTTACTGTCCAAACATTTGCACTGTCCCTTTTGAGAGCACAGGAGGTCACAAATTTAAATAGATATGTATTTTTTTCTGAGGTCCATGTACCTTTCCAATCACTCTCAGTGTTTAATACTCAAGAGCTCTCAGCAGATACCCATTTAGTGCCATTAGCCCAAGCTTTACCCACTTTTATTTTGCCTTTGTGTTGTCAAGAGGTTTTTTTGGTCATTGTTGGTTTTGTTTGGTTTTTTATTTGCTTTTTTTCCAGAGGTAATACCGCTGTTCCAGGTACCACCTTGGCTTGAGCACCTGTGTCCAACTTAAAATTAAAAAGTGTCCCATTTGTTTTCAGGCTGACAGTTCATTCATCTTCTGCTGCTAGCTTGGTGCTACCTTGGTCATTACTGCAATGAGGAACAGCTCTGAGCTAATGGCTCTGTAGTCATCCTCTTTGTCCTTGGTATCTATTCATATTCTGCTGGTACTTGCAACCCTTGGCAACATGATAAAATCCACTACACTTCCATCTTCTTCCAAAATCTATCAATTACAGTGATGGGTGTTGTTTGCTACAGGATGTACATGTTCATGTGCTGCCTTTTGGGGCTGCCAACTTCCTATTACCAGCTCTCTCACTGAAATATTTTAACTTCTGTGCAAGATCATCATCTGTACTCCATAAGAATGACTCTGGATAGTGATTTGCCTTTTTTCGGTATCTTTGAATTGTTTTATAAGAAATGAATAGTCTTTATTTTCCACAAATGCTTTTTGTGGTTTAACTAGAGTTGTAGACATGATCTGACCTTTTATTTCAGGGACCTCTAGCAGTGTAAGAAAAAAACTGATTTTCCACCTCAGATCCATCAATACCTCTTCAAATCTTCAGCTTTGGTTGACTCTTTGAACGTGTCATTCTTATTTAAATAATTTATGAAGCACATCAGAGTTCATTGTTTTAATTGTCTTCTTTCACTGCTATAAAGCACTTAAAACATGAAGTTTGTCATAACTAAAGCCACTTTCTGGCTGTTACTTATTTTTGCCTAACACATGTTGCTTGCAAATAATGGTGTGTTCCAGCTGTATTTCACCTCTGGTAAGGATTATAAACCACTCCCTTCCCCACAAACTTTGTTTTATTCCCAGTGTCACATCCTGGGTCAACAATCACTCCTAGCCAGTAACTCCAACAACAGGCTACTCCCTGATGAGAGAGACCAAGATATTAATTTTGAAATATATGTAAATTCAAAGCAGGAAAAACATGAAATTAAAGGAGAAAGTATAAGGAAAGCTGTATCTGAAATTATAGAAAATAATGGAAAAATAAAAGAGAAAGCACCAATGTCACACTGTAAAACACTGTCATGTACTCATATCTTGTTTACTAATTGCAATTATGAAAGACAGTAAAACTAGAAAGGTAAACAATTATAATAATATTGATGACCATGGGGCAACTTTTCCCACAAGAGACAAATTCTTGACAAAGATAGTCATTGCAATTTATACATGGTAGGGTGATAGGAAAGGAAACAGGAATAATTGAGAAGTTTTCTGAGCACTGGGGCTACATAACAAATTTTTTAGTCAGCAAATATAAAACCAACAAAAGAAAATGCCTTTTCAAGTAAGCTAAATTTTCAAGAATTCAGTGCCACTGGGAACTCAGAAGATTTGACATATTCACAGAAAGGTTGGTTAACAGCTGTCTATAAAGCATAAACATCTGGATGCAACCTTTGGCTATTAGTGGTCTTCATTCACAGTTAGAAAAGTGCATAATGGGAGCTTTCTCTGGGCTCTCATTATTTTATCACCAAACTAATTGTTTTCTAAGGATCAGTGGTGTCCATGATCATGGAGATAGTTGGTCTGGGGCTATATCAGTGCAGACTAAAGAGCTGAGCACTTATTCCTTCTTCACATGCCTGCAGTCCAGCATCGTATAACTCTGGGTGAGATATGTGAGGTATCATCACAGGATACTTTAATTACAACAAAACCGTCCACCACACAAAGAAATTACCGGCTGAAACACTGCAGCTGAATGAATACAGTTTCATTAATCTGAAGGCACAAATACAGATGAAAAATTAAAAACTGAAGATATTTTAAATAGAAATCCTCTTTCCCAGTACTCCTATGGCTGAACACACTTTTTAAAATAAACTTACAGCCTTTAAGTAGGGCAGGTTTGGATTGATTGTTAGCAGCATCTTATGTCTGGATGAAAGATTCTAATGTTATGTTTTGATTTATGATCTCAATACTCTTTCAAATTCAAAAAGTCATGCATACTGAATGTAGCATATAATCAAAATTTATCTGGGATAAATATATTCAGGATTAATTATTATGGCAGTTTTGTTTTAATGCATACTTATTTTATAAATTGAATGGTTGTTTAATTTTCTCATTGTTATTGTCTTTTGCTTTTCACAGTAATAGGCTCAATTTACCATAAACAGGCTTTTTTTCCCAAATTTTGAAAAAAAAAAGAGTTTTTATTACCTACTCAGATATACATATTTCAGAAATGACAGGGAATATGGGTATAAGGACATCAGACAGGACACTACATTAGCTTAGCTTTGTAATTATCTAGTCAATGCCAGCTACTGGTTTTTTTTTTATTTTGATTATTATATGGACAACTAACTATCTTTCCAGTAATTTTCAATCCAGCTAAGTGTTAAGTTACTGGGTAAGCTTATAAGCATAGCTTATGTTTACAAGCCCCTTTGGGGCTCCTATACATACAGGAACATCTCCATGTAGGCTTCAAGCCTGGCTGACCTCGTATCCTGTTTGTACATACCCTAATTTATACAGCAGTTTGTTAAATTAATTTGCTGAAGAAACCCTTTGATTGGTTCTCTTATTTTTAAGCTAACTTTTTGAGGAAATATTAAAATAACAGTGACTTTTCTTGGGTTTTCTGCATCAGGGTAATTGCAGACAAAATCAGACTCTGTGCTACTAACTTTAAGAATTTTCACCAGACAGTACTGCTGTCAACACTTCTCTGAGCAGGGCCAGGGACACAAATCTTATTATGAGAGCAATAAGCAACTGATTTTCAGTGTAATCTGCTGGAAAGGATATATTTTTACTTTAGGCAAATATGCTGTTTGCTATGTTTTGAAAACATCCTAGATAACACTGAAAAGGATTTATACAACCTCACTTTGCCGTTAAATTGAAAATACAGTAATCATTTCTATACATCCTGCATTGAGCAAAAGTTTTCATTTTGAACAGTAGGTCTTAAAGAAGTTTCCATCTAATTTCAATGTTTTTACTACATCAACTTCCCTTTTGGAACTTTTGGAACCGAAAATCTCTAGACCTTAATTTTAAATTGACTTAAACACACAGCTGGATTTAGTTTAACATCAGCTCTTAAATGTTTAAATTACACTTCTGAGCTCTGACTCTCAAGTTTATGGTGATGTCCAGCAGCACTTTATTTCCAAGGGCCTTAATTCAGCAAACACAGCTCTTATTGGACTTCTTTTCATGTTTTCTTTTCTCAGCATTAAGGGTCACCTTGCTTTTTCAGGCTCAGACACATGTCAGACACAGCACCCTATCAGGCAGTTCTTATATCTGGTTCTGTGGTTATTGTGACTCATGTGAGTAACTTTTTTTATGCCCATGAATAGGACATGGGCATAAACTGGCAATAAGTCTTTCAAAAGGGGCTTTGAAAGTGAATAGAAATCCCTTCACAAGTACATGAAAATTTTTTGACCAAAAAGTGAACTACTCTGAGCTAAGCGAAGGGTGTGGTTATTTACCAGTGGTATTCTGACACAGAGTTAGTAAACTTCCCTTAATGGCATCAGAAAATATAATTCCTCCTCTTTGAGCATATTGGATTCATTAAAGTAGCTTCTATTTTTAAGCCCTTAAGTATGAAAACATCTACCATCAAGTAGCTTCAGTTTGAACGATTCTGAAAAGCAAAGAAAGTGCTGGACTTGTGGAAAGAATGAAAGAAATTCTGGGAGTGGGTAAAAAGCATGTTAATATATCCCAGTTCCAAACCCCATGAAAAGCAAAGATCTCTAACTTTTTTTGGGGTTTTTTTGCTCAGAGGTGGAAGAAAGGAAAATTGGAAAACAAATGAAAAAATTTCTAAAGGACAGGATACTTCAGACCCTTGAGATAGTCAGGAAACACTTCTAGTTTTCATAGGATATTTTATAACTAAAAAAAGGCCATGGCCTTTTTACTGGGTGGTCAGTTCTCACCCCATCAGTCGTGATGAGCTATACTTACTGTAATCACATTCCTCTCTCTGTATTTCTTTTTCCAAATCAGTTGGAAAGCAAGAGTGCTTCTCTGAGTAAACAGGAGTGGTAAAAGCTGGAGAAAAACCTGTAAGAGAAGGAAGTTAGGGGGGACAGTGCTGTGCTAGAATTCTGCATCTTACCCTAGAAATTATCACCTCATTGCCTCTTAGCTGCTACTTAGCTGCTACTCAGCTGCTACTCTGCTGCTACTCAGCACAGGGTACATGGAATATCTCAGAAAACTGGGTCTAGGAACAAGCTGCCACAAGGTCTAAACAAAAACACTGGCTGCTACCATGAAAAGGCCCTGGCATTCTAGAAAATCTCACCCTATCCTATGTCACATTCCTTGGATTCAAAGATGTTGTACCGGGCTGAAAACTTGGCAAAATACCTAAACTGTGCATGACACATTTTTATTTCATATGATTAGTAAGGTAGCTGCAAAATCACATTAGGTCTTACAGAGTCTCTTCTGTTCCATTTGTATCATGCTGCTTTTTAATCTACCTACACCTACACAAAATGTTTCCTTGTATAGTATATATTTTAAAAGGTAGAGTCCTTATTGATTCACATACTTTGACTGTCTGAATAAAGAATCTCCCTGGAGCAAAATAAGATGCAGCACAACATGGCACATAAGGCAGCTATTACAGACACTTACCCTTAACTTAATTAGCAGACTGGCATGGTTTCTTCTCTTCTATCGTCCCAAAGACAAAGGCTCAGTTCATGAAGAGGATGATTGGATATGCAGTATGCAAAATGTCATCTGCAGGATCAATGTTGAAAATGATGTAGCCCTTGCCAAAGGCGAAACAGAAATGAATATTTAACTCTTTCCCTCCAAAATTAATAGAAAAGAGGAAAAGAGAAAAGACAAAACGTAAATCCTGCTCAGTGATTACAGTGTTACAATTCCTGCAGCAGTAAACTAGACAACAGGAAGCAATGTGCAGAAAGAACTTCAAAAGGTTAAGAAATACAAAAGCTTTAACAAAAAAACATAAAGTCAGTAAAAGGAGGAAGTCCCACAAAATACAGATGACCTGAGGATAACAAAGCTAACAGTTACTGTAAAATATCCTGAAAGTCAGTGAAACCCAATGGTCCTTGATAATAAAAAGGGCAACAGTGAGTGTTAGGTCAAGTAAATCAGCAGCCAAAAGCGCTGCAGGATGCCAGACAGAAATCCAAATCAATAAAACCACAGAGTAATATGTAATTATAGATAAATCATTATATGTATAGTGCTCTGCATATCAGAGTATACTTTGGGATGAAAGGAATTAAAGTGTTTTGAGATAATAAAAGAATGTGGAATCCATTTTCTTTTGGCAAGAAAAGTCACATAAGCCAGTAAACATGTAAAGACCCTTCTAAAAAACATCTGACTGAAATGGCTAACTCACCCAGTACTACTCTTCACTGACATGTAGAAAGTTTCTGAATTACTCTCGAGCCACCCTATATGTTTCAGGGTCTGGGCACCTGCTGGGTATGTGTTGTCTGCCAGGGAAGCAGAGGTGGTTGCTGTTGTCCTCACAAAACTTTAGAGCATCAACAAGTCTCAGTGGAAAAATAAATGTGCTCATGCAAAGTTATGCTAGAACAAGTCTCAAAGCCAACTGGCACAAAACCCCTCTGATGGCAGCTAGGAAGCCAGGCAAGCTGAGATACAATCAGCCCTTTTTGAAAAATCAGTCTGGAACTCCTAGTGGTTACAATGTCAAAGAAAAATATTTTCAAACCTAGATAATGTCTCTTCTATCTCGTGATCGCTTATGACAAATAAATTTGGACAATGAAAATGGTTGCATGACAGAGTCTGAGCTCTTGTGGAGGGAATAAAGCTCAGTATGAAGTTTGAAAAAGCAACAGGGTTCTTTGTTTTAGGAGAGCATGAGTAGTAACAGCATCAAGCACTTGAAGGCCTTTCTAGAACCCAAGTTACTGTACTCAGTTGATAATTTTAATATTTGTACTAAAGATTGCTGTTTTTCCAAGGAACCATGATTGCTCTGCCTTTTCTCTTACAACATAAGGAAAAAACTTACAAAGAAATTTCTGTGTCAAATCTAAAAATCAGGCTTTATAACATAGTGCTACCTGGATAACACTTGATTTTAGGCAGATCCTGATTTGAAGGCATCAAATCATGGGGAGCTGTTTTCTCTTGCTTAGTTATGATACAAGCCATAAGCAATTTGAGAAGGCAGAGAAAGGACAAGTGCAAGGGCAGAGACAAGGAAAGAATATGGGAGCAAGTGATAAAATACAGCTGTTAAGAGAACAAGAGTGTGGATAGTCTAAAGAGTCATAATCTCAAAGTTGTTTTCCTTGCTAAATAAATATCAGCTGCAGATCAAAACCTGGCAAATGCATGTGCTGGAAAAAAGAGGTAGCCAGGGAAGCAAGAAGATGCTGGATGCTACAGCAAGAATTAACTAGACACCACAGGATTAAATTAAAATGATAAATGAAGGCATATTGTGAAGCCACAGAAGCTGTTTAAATCTGTTGCTTTAGGCACTTAAAATAAGATTGCATGATGTCTAGCAGTCTCTACAGAGAGGGATATGTACATGGATTAGGTGAATTGGGTTTTTGTTTTCCCTATGGAGTTCTGCCACAGTTTTTACGTAATTGTCCTGTCTTAGTTTGACACTGTTCATCCAGCATTTCACTTTGGAAGTCTGTGAAATACCATATATTCTTTGCCCAGAGCAGCTGACAACTAACAAACAAAGAATTTCTGTCAAATGACAACCATATTAAGGCCAACCCTTTTATACAGCATCCAAAAAACTGGTTATGGGAACCACTGTATTTCAGTAACATGTTAGAAAGATTTTTCTAAAGAAAATTTTCACTAAATATTCCCTGTCCTTTCAACATGTCTTCTGTATATGCAATGAAGATTTCCCTTATAAAGACCAACAATTTCCACAGCAGAAAAAGCCAGTGAGACTGCAAGATGGGCAGCTAGAGGTGTGATTTCTCACCCACTCCTTGACATCCATTTCATGCATTCACAAAAAACTCAAGAGGTCGTGGAGAAATTTGTGTCTACAGAAATGCCACCTTGAGTTCACTCCAGAGGCACACTGTATATATTGTATTGTCCTCCTCAAACAAAAGCCAAACCATTATGCTGTCATAAAAGCAATCTGCTTTTCAGTTAGGAA
The DNA here is from genome assembly GCA_024865655.1 of Emberiza elegans. Lineage (NCBI taxonomy): Eukaryota > Metazoa > Chordata > Aves > Passeriformes > Fringillidae > Emberiza > Emberiza elegans. Next base: position 15,363,546 of record JALJVW010002597.1, on the reverse strand, counting down.
CTTGACCAAAATGCTGATGGTGGACTTGCTTAGCTGTCACATGAATAGCTTGCCTTAAAAAAATAGCAAGATGAATCCTTGGCCCATATTCCAAACACTTGATGAAAAGACTCCTGTTGACTTCACTGGGCTTTAGATTATACCCACTGCCATCAAGATGAAAAATTGCAGGCACTTAAAGTTCTGGATGGATTGAAAAACTAGATTTATTATCCCTCTTAGGGCATATCTGGAGGAAATTAGTATGCAATATATCGCTATACACAAGCAGCCTCACATTCAAATTCAGGATCTGAAATGTTGGTAAAAATGTAATTTATTAGGGGGCTTTTTAGGTCTCATTAGTTCTGTTTAGTTCTGAAATCAACTATTTTCTAAAGTAAACCTGAACCTTATATTTATGTAAAAAAACTGAATGGGCTGTTTTTCACAAATAAGCTTCCAGGCAGACACAAAATAAACAATAACCTGCAGTACGTAATCCGTGAAAGCAAGAACCCTTAATAGCATGTGGTCATCAGCAAGAAATTTTTTTATATCAGCCTTCTGGTGGGCATAAATTTTAGTTGAATTGCAAAATGTTGTCAGAAGAAAATTCAACTGCCAGGAAATTATTCATAGTACTGCCAAGTACAATATATACAATGGTTTGTCAAATTAAATAGACAAATTTCAGAGAGAGAAGAGTCTGAACCCAGGACATCCCATACCATCACATTCAACCTGGGCAGTTGTGGGGAACTGAATATGAAACCATAAAATGCTGCCAATCTGCAGAACAGGGAATTATTCATGCTGCAAATAGGCCACCTTATAAAAATGAAAGTATATTATAAATGTGACTTTTTTTAGCGTAAAGAAGATACTGCCCATAAAAAGATGGGGGAAGTGAGAACTAGTTTCTGCCAAATCTGTCACAGAAGAGGGTTGGATGAATGAGTCTATTTGCATGCTTCAAAACACCAAAGGGAGCAGCCACCAAAATGTTAAAAGCAGTTTCTACAGTCAATTATGCAAGCACATGCCAGACTGCTGAATAGACAACAGTTAACTGTGTAGAGAAATCTTCAAAATCACATATTTACCAAAATAACTACTCACTTGCCAAGTTTGCACAATGAGTTGTTTCAATTGCTTTGTGGCATAGAGCAATATCCTTTTATTAATCTGTAACAAAATATATTTCCAGGGTCTGGATTACAGAGTCCAGTGTGTGATTTTCCATCTGTCCAGGGCCATAGAGGTAGTAGCACTGATTAGATCAGTCCTCTGACCCTGGAGACATAGGGTTTGAACCCCTCAGAACACACAGGGTTTGACAACCTCTGGAACAGCTTTTGGGATAGAGAGGAGTGCGAACACCGATGTTTGTTCTGCTGCAAAGAAAAGTCACAGGTGTAATCCTGGGGCAACTGAGGTGAAGATAAAATGAGGTGGTGTTTGAAGGTGTTTCTACAGCTCTACTATTTTTACCCAGCACATGGGACAGACTGGCTGTGCAGCAGGAGCAGGCTACCTCCAGACTCTGCTTGCTTCCAGGCCCCTTGGGAGCAAGACTGCAGGAATGTCTGAATTTTCTGTTTGTGGACTGAGCAACAACAAGAAATTGCATTAAGCTGAACTGCATGATTTAGGCTTTTTGGTTCCTGCTTGTGAGGTTTCTTTTAAATTCTTTTTTTTCCTGACCTATTGATCAGTCTCAGAAGTAAAATTTGCAGTTTATTTTTCAACTTTTCCAGCTCTTCTTTCCTCTCTACCATCTGTTTTTTTTTTTGTATTTTTTTTTTTATTCTGAAATTATAGCTTGATTTGTCACAAATCATTTCAGTATTCTCCAAATCACATTTCTGACGAACTGGCTTTTCAAAAACATTGCTCAATTCTACCCAGTGGGATTAATTTGTCACCAGGCTTCCCAAAAAGGACACGGCTTCATACTCACTTGGAGAAGCTTGGAGAAGTCAGAATATAACACTTTTCTTCCAATGCTGAGAGACTGATGTGGTTTTAAGACTAAAACTGGGAAGAATTTTATTCTCCATGGAAACACACACCAGGAATAGTACCTTGAAAGGTTTGTTAAACAGTTATAGACTTCATATTTTTGAAAAATAATTATAGATCACTGCACATATTTCTCAGTGGTACATGAGAATAATGACCATTAACCAGCTAAACTAATGATTTCTACAGTGTTCATACAAAGTCATAGTACAAAAATATGCAAAGTGTTAAATTTAATATATTTTTTTTAAAAAGCAGTAACAAAACAAACATTTTTAAACTTTGATTTGTGTTCTTGTGGTCTGAATCAAAGGATATTCATTATTTCTGTGACTTAGGTCCTATTTGATAACATGGAAGATTCTTTCCTCTGAAATGCAGAAATGCTCTTATTTCACTGCTAAGGAATGAAATAGAATCAGATGTTCCTTCACACACCACAGGCTTGTGTTAACTCTGGTCATTTCTCAGAGCATGGACTTTTCTTATCCTATTTGTTTCTCCTGTGAATATACCCTTTTACATTCCTTCTAATCAAACTTTCTAGCCCAAATATTTTGGTCATCATACTTTACCTTTTGAAGCCTTCATAGGATCTCCCAGTAGATAGCAAATGCAGACAAAAGAAGAAACAGACATGGAAAGCCAAGTCTTCACACCTCACTCCTGTATTTCTTACTATAAGAGGCACTTCCCTTCAGATGATGTGTTCCATTACTACCACTCCTAAGCAAAGAAATTTAGAGTTGACCAGATGGTTTTTAGTCCCTATGTTTGCAAAAACTAATATTTATACAAGATATTACAGGGGAGTCTCATTGAGACAACTGTAAATTATGCAGGCACTCAACTGGAAAATATATCTCCATTCTTAGCACATGTTTATAATTGAAACATGGTCCAGCTTTTCCAAACCTCTGAGTGAGTCACAAGAACAGTTCCATGTGTGGTGCATGCCACATTGTGCCAGAGCTAACATTTTACCACTTGAAGTCATTTTGCACCCACACAGCCCTGGGCATTTTGAAATCAGCCCTCCCTTATGCAATCAAGCCTTCAAAGCCCTCTTGCTCTGCCATTGTGCTGTTCCCATCTTGATTTTACATCTGGCATTTTGCATATTGCATGTCCTGGGAGGCTGACCTGAAGACAAAGCAATTCAGAGGCCAAGCAGTGCATATCTCATGTCTTAGCACATCCACTCTAGTGGCCCTTAAGAGGCAGCATGTAAAAACCCCTGGTGAGCAACTTCCTAGTGTGCGCTGCAAACGAGTGATGCAGTGACTTCAGACCTTAGGAACTAAGGACATAGGAGGTGGAAAGGAAGAGGTTGTTAACAGAACCCAGGCTCTTACAGCAAGTCTTTGCTAATACTGGCTCCACTTTTGTGAGGTTAAGGATGGAATTGTGCAGATGGCTGGACTGGTAGCCCAGCTGCCCAGGAATACATTCAGTGCAGGAGTTCAGTGTGCAAGCTGCAGGTCGAGCTCTGGGGAGGGCAGGAGCCCCAGCCCCAGCCCAAAGAAAGAGGGCAGGAACTGCCAAGCCTTTGCAGAGCAAAGGGCTCAGGTACCTGTGGCAGGTGACCAGACACTGAGACACACAGCAGGAGCTGACAACTCCCAGACTTCTCCATGCTTAGACTGTAAGAGTATAAAAGTGCAGGCATTCTTCTATTAGGGATCCCTCCTCAGAGGCACCCAGATCTGCTGTTATTTTCTTATTTAGATATTTAGTTATTGGACTGTGATTAAATTATTGTAAGGGTCTGGACATCTGAGGCTCTGCTGTGAGAAACCTGGGGTCAAGCCTGTAAGGAAACCTGCTCTGGCTGTGTGAGTGTGGAGTGTGTAGCTGTGAAAGGGATTCAGTCCCAGCCCAGCTGGTGCAAGAGTGACTTGCCAGAGTGGCTCCTGGAAGGTTGGACAGGGAAGTTTCCCTAACACAGTGAAGGGTTTACTCTGAGATACTACACTTAATGGTAGGAATTAAATAAGGAATGTATTCCACACAGACCACCTGTAAACAATGTGCACAACTTTCCACATAAGATCTGTGATTAACATGCATTAAGGGCTGGGTATGTTAGCGTCCAAAACCACATAATCACAAGAAATTATTATGTTGGTGCTTTTATTAAGAGCTCCGGAAATCGGGGTATTACAACCCAAGTCTGATTCCGACCATACAACCAAGATGAACATGTTTTTATACTCTATCGTTATATAACTTTCATGTTAATTATTAAACTTATATTGTTCTATTGTATACATAAATTTCAGCTAAGCATAGCCCCCCTTATATTTCCAACATAGTTTCTCATTATTCTTCTTATGGTTATATAATAATTGTATTTAATTACTAAACAATCATCACATCTAACAATTATAACATTTATCATACTGCTTACGCAGGTGCAGTTGATCTGGGAAAGCACAAAGCCTAACATTTTAGAGTCTATTTTATTATTTTCCCAGGCCCCACTATCAGGTACAGTGTTATGAAACTTTTATCATGCTTCATGTGGGGATTTTAGTGTACTCTGTTGGGAGATTTTTAAATTCTGCACGTTTGGAGATTAAAATAAAGCATCTGAATGCTCAGTGAATGCAGGCATTTTAATGAATTGTTTAATGAATTAGTGAAGGCAGCCATTTTAATGAATCACTCAAGACTGCAACCCATGAATGCAAAGATATTTTTCAATGAATTTTTAATAAATAACAATGAGGATGCCAAATTAAATTCTGTGAACAGTAGAAAAGAGAAGGATTAAACACACAACTGTGACCAGTAAGAAGTATTATTAAACAGAGATGATAATTTGCCAGTTAAAGCCTTAAACTCAAATAAAACAGAAGAGGTTTACATAGGCTGTTTTAGAATGTTCTGTCACATTATCCACTGTGCTTTCCAGAGAGTCTCTTTACACTTCCATTATCTTCCTCAGCTGTGTCTATGCCAACTCTACCATGGTTTTGTCTTACTTTCTTTTTTTCCCATATCTCTTTTCTTCATTCCCTTCTTACCTCTTATTGCTCCCTTAGGGTGCATATAGCAATTTGTTCTCAAGGCAGTGCTACTGAAAGGAGTTGATCACTAAAGGGACACTCCAGTAGATAGTCCTAGCTTTAGACACTGAAACTCATTAGGTGTGTCCTCTATCGATGAAAATATTGGACATTGGTCCAGCTGAAAGTTTATGTAGTTATCTCATTTGCCAGAATGGTGTTTCCAGATCTCAGAACAGGGTGAAGGAGAATAATGGGCTCTGTGGGTAGTGCCAAGTGAACTGCTTTGCCATGCAATCCATGCATCAAGCATCTTTGGGAGCTTTTTTTCCCAAAATGAAGACACTCATGGATCAACATAATGGATGTGCAAAATAGGTAGAATTTTGCAGTAATTGAAATTTCTTTGTCTGCTGGAAGCATCTTTGTTGTGTGACATGACTGGTTTACCATATCATGCTTCACGTTGGTTGAAAGATCAGAACCCTTTTCCCCCCTTCTGTAATTACTGCTATAGTGAAAAGGGTGCTTCCTTTAAATTTAATACTTAATCCCCACAGCATCACCATTTTGGCTGAGGATAATTTGAGGGTTTTGTAGGTAGAGGAAGGACACAGAAGAAAAAAGGCAAAGTGTGGGGAGCAGTAATCAAGGGGAGAGCAGGGGACATTGATATGGGGTATGGATGTAGCAATGTAGAGAAAAGAACTGGGAAGCTTCAGTACAGGTCCTGGATATATGCCAGATAACATCAAAGGAATATGCAGATAAAAGGGTTTGCTTTGTCTCAGTTTGAGGCAATAGAGAGCACATTAATGTCTCACATTCACTAAGCACTTTCCTACCAGCACATTCCTGCATGCAGCCTGTGCTTTAAGGAACAAGGGAAAGAAAGTCAAGATGATTAAAAAGAAGCAAAGATGCAAAACCTAAAATGGCAGACACTTGATAGCACAGCCCCAAGGTGCTAATGTCTCTCTACCTACACTACTTCTTGTAGATGAGGCATCTCCCAAGCAGGGTTTCCCTCACAACTCAGGCAAGACCTGATGGTAGATCTGTTAGTTCCCCCAATGCTGCAGTGCTCCAGTCAGATCCTGGATTTTGGTTACAAATTTTGTCTGTCCAATGTAGTGGATGTCAGCCACAGAGGTGTGCATGGAGAGAACCAAATGCAATGCCTCAGCAGGGTGATCTTAGAAAAGTGTGCAGTCCATCTACTGATAGTAGATATCGGTGTAGTGAAGTCTCCTGTGAAACACATTGTAAAGCACATTGTTTTCCTCCCCACATCTAAATGAGTCAGCCAGGAGGGCTACCTGTGTCCTGGGGGCGTCAGGCACAGCATCACCAGCTGGGCAAGGGAGGGGATTGTGCTGCTCTGCTCTGCACTGGGGCAGCCTCACCTCGAGTGCTGGGGGCAGTTTTGGGTGACACAATACTAGAAAGACATAAATCTCTTAGTGTACAGAGGGAGGGCCTTGAGGGGAAGCCATATGAGGAGAAGCTGAGATCACTTGCCTTGTTCAGCCTGGAGAAGAGGAGGCTGAGGGGAGACCCCATTGTGGTCAACAACTTCCTCACAATGGCAAGAGGAAGGGCAGACACTGATCTCCCCTCTCTGATGATCAGCCAGAAAACCCAAGGGAATGTAAGGAAGCTGTTTCAGGGGAGGTTTGAGTTGGATATTAGGAAAATATTCTTCCCCCAGAGGGTGGCTGGGCACTGGAACAGGCTCCCCAAAGAAGTGGTCACAGCACAAAACCTGACAGAGAGAACTCAATAAATATTTTGGGGAAGTCCTCAGGCACGTGAGGTGATTGTTAGGGTGGTCCTGTTCAGGAGTTGGACTTTGATGATTCTTGTGTTCTGTTCTGACTCAGGATATTCTGTGATTCTGTGATCTTGAGTGCCTTTATAGTGGCATGGTGTTTACCTAGCTACCTAGACAGCTGAGCACTGGCATGATTGCTAGTGAGAGCTGAAGTCCACAACCTAAGGAATAATCTGAGCTGTGAGAACTGATTCAGATACCTGAAGTAATGCAAAATACACTGTGGCTGTAAATGAGTACTGAATAACATGGCTTAGTCTACCAGCATGACCTGACAGTGGTAGGACTTAGCACATTCTTAGCTACCCTTAACAAATTAACTTCACTGTTGTGGAAAATATCACCTTTCACTGAAAGCTACTTCCACCATGGGTTTATTATTTTACATGAAAACAGTTGTGTCAGGAACAATATTGTTTGCGAACACTAAGTATGTTAACATAGAAGAAGAATAGCTAAGCAGAAAAACAAAAAAATCAAGTGTATGAAATCCTTCAGCTGATATGAACTGACAGCTAACTGAAAGATTCCAGTCTGCCATTGTTGTTCCCACATGTCAAATATGTTCTTTCCTTTTAAAGAAAATTGTGACAATGACTTCTCCTATTTTCTTTCCATCGGGCTGCAAGGAGTCAGAGAAAATTAGCTCTCAGAAGTAGGTGCTACATTCATATTCTCAAACGTTACACACATGTTTTTCAAATAATTTTTCTCTTGTCTCTTATTACAGGTATGCTGCAACATTTCATTTGGAAATCAAAGTTTTTCAATTCCTTATTTACCTGTTAGAGGTTTTTGTCCCATTGCTAGAAAAGCCATTTTATTAAAAACCTGGAATTCACATGCTTTTTACTTAGTACTTTTTCAAACTTAAAAGCCAGAAGACCTATAAGCAAACAAGGCTCTATTTTTAATTGCTTAATTACCACACACTTATTTACCAGCTTTCACAGCAGTTGAGAGACTATAAAGAGATCTTTTATAAATGCGAAGCTAAGTGTAATTACTACAGGGTTTCAAAGAGATGGCACATAGGCAACACATAGAAAACAAAAATTGGGGGAAAAAAACCCAAAACACTGCCACCCTCTAAAAACATAGAATTTTCTAATAGCTACTGAAATAAAGGGCAAAATATTATCTGGTTTAAATGAAAACAAAATAGAGTATGATCTTTCTAACAGTGGTAAAAGGCACTGGGTCAAACTCTCTTACTCAACATCTAATGGCATTTCCATGTTAATGTTATGCCTAGCTGAAACTTTTATTTGTGCTGCAAAGTCACAGGGTTTTAGACATATAATTAAAATCCTTTCCAGCAGACTGGAGAGCTACTACCATGGCTCGCATTCCTGCTTCTGTTTCAGCTGTTACCTTGACTGGCCTCCATCCTATAGTTTACTCTTTCTTCACATCTTTGCTGCTTTGCTGTAACAAGAACCTCAAGAATATGCGAGAAGTAAGCACTGACTATTTTTATGGTTACCTCTCCTTCAAGTACTAATGATTTGCTTTGGAAGACAGCATGAGGTACTGTTGATATTTATTTGATTTAGGGAACTAAAGAAATCTCTGAGACTGGAAGCATCTCCCCATAAAAATAGCAGGATATATAAATCCTGGTTAGTTTTATCTTCCACACGAGCCATTCACTTGGTGGGTCCCTCCCAATGCAGAATATTCTGTGATTCTGTGATTCATCTCTCCTCAGTAAAGCATTGAATTTTAATGAAACACACTTGTTCTACAAAATGAGGTTAATTGTAGGAGAAATTAAACCCTTTCTGAAGAGAGGAAAAGAGAGGTCATGAAGCCGAAGGAAAACATATGCATACTCCCAGAAAAACACATATTAATCACAACTTCACTAACAAGGAATTCATGCCACTAACTGCAGAGCAGCTGTTCATACTGGTAAATACCAGATTCCTTCAGAGAAAGTGTGGCTCAGGAAGCACTTGCTGTATCAGTGTCCTTCCAACGTGTCTCTGAGATCACAGGATCTGTCCACTCCCACTATTATCAATGCAGGTTTCTCCAGTCTGGGGGCCAAACTTCATTTCTCTCAGATCACATAGAAAGTCAAGTCACACAATTTTTAGTGAGATTTAAGGTTCTACATGGTTAGCTCCCTTTCTATTATAGGAGGGAGTGCTAATGAAGCTGCCATTTGATGTCTCAGCGCCATGGAATCCATTGCTGGGAACACAAGTGGCTCCACACTTAAACTTGGTAGGCCAAATTGCATTAGAATATTCACACAGATTTGTTAACTTAAGCAGGTCCATCTCCCCTCTGTATGTTTCCTCTTACATATCTTTCCATTATTTGTCTTAAAAAAGTCATCAAAGGTCTAAGAAAGGGTTTTCCAGTGAAGCTGGGGGTTTTGCCTGTGTGACATTGTCTTTTCCTGGAAGGATTTTTTTTTTGTGAGTTTGTGCTAGTTTTGATAAAACTTTAACAAAAAATTTATTTAGATTGTGCATTTTTTTATCTCCAGGAAGATGATTCTAGTCAAAATGAGAGAGAGAATTGAGGAGTTTCGAAGACATCCCAACAGTAAGGGTAGAGATTCTGGTTGTAGAAGAATATGATTCAATCCATCCTCTGATTAAGGCTAAAGATTTGATCTCAGCTTTTCTATATCATAAAATAATGCATGACCCTTACAGAAGAATACTAACACTAGTACTGTGCAATTCAGCTAATCTTTCTGGGTTTTTTTTTTCCCCCAGCAAAAAGTAAAGAGTAAGAAGTAAAGAAATCCCAGGGCTGCTGAAGTCCAGTGGTTATAAATTTTTAAGGGTGCTGAAGACCATGGCATTTATCTTCCCTAGCTCTAGAAACAAATCAAAAATACCTGCATCTTAGATAGCTGACTGGAAATGTTTTATAGTCACATGCAAGGAACATGTATTTCAAGGTTTCAGTATATCACTATAATGACAATATTACCATGAATTACATTTACTGTAGAAGCTCTTTCACGTGGCATTTTTTTCTTTTTCTACTGTATGTTATGCTGATTTTTCTCTTCTTATTTCCTCTCTCTTCCTCCAGAGGTTTTTTTTTCCTTTAAATCTATTTTCCAATTAGCTTTTTACATTACTGGCTAGCAATCTTTAGGTATTTCTTCAAGTTCTGTGAGTTCATTTTGTTGAAGCCCAACTTGCAATGCAATTCAATTTCCAGCTTTTTGAAGAATGGCTCTGCTGCTTCTGGCTCTTCACATTTCCTTGTGATGTTTCCTGCTCTAATAATTAATCTGAGAGGCAACAGAGTGCTGTGGCAACTCATGGGGCTTTCTTCTCCTCTTGTGGAAAGAGGGATGTCATATAAGGCAGTTTTTCTTCTCTGTCCCTCCTTTGGTTGCAGATATAAAATTTCTTACTCTTCATCCTCTCTGTATCATTGGTCACTCATTGATTTGACTTCTCTACAGTTTTTTTAGGAAATAAAGTGTTTTGCTGAGATATTCAAAACCTTGTGGCCAGGGAGCTGGAATTACTGTGGATTTTGGCATTGGGTATCCATGGGGTTTTTCAGTTTATTTCTTTCAATAATCATCTAAATTTAGTATGGTTTATAACTTTTCTATAGAAAAAAAAATCAACGGAGATTACAAGTAATCTTCCTTTTTTTTTCCTGATGGAAATTGCAAAGGTTAATTCTCAGAGTTGTGTGGATTATTAATTTTATTTTTTTATGTTGTTTTTCTATGAGGTGTTTTAGTTCACTATTGTTTCATCTTCTCCTGATGAAGTTTTAAATTTGGCTAACATTACTCCTGAGTTAAGGCCAGTCAGAATGGTCTTTTTATGAATCATAGAAATAAACAGAGAAATTAGAAATCACTCATAAATCTTTAAGAAAGTTAGCCCTGGCTTCTCCCACTTTCACCCAAGTATCTGTGATCAACATTTTACCAAGATTTTTCACTATATCTAAGTGGTCTGTGATTTCTGAGACAGGGAGAGAAGATTTGTTTTAACAGCCTTTGTTGGATTGTATTTCCAAGGGTTTCACCAACAACAAAAAAGTGCTGGGCTACATAATATCTGCAATGATTTCCACAAAGATTTCTTATGGATGAGTAAGTATTGCCATTTGTAGGTTTTTGCTCTGACAAGGAATCCTTTTGTTTGATATCTACCCACGTGTTCTATGGAGATAGCATAAATAATCTTTCCTTAATCATCATCTCTGAGCTGTTTATGTTTTCTTAGTCTTTCAGTATGGGCACTAAGAATGTATGTGCTGTGTCTCTTTTTTAGGCTGTAAACCTCCTTCCTTGCTTCCTGAAGAAGCTTCTTCTTTTTTTAATTTTTTTTTTTGTCTACACATTTGTCCATATCCTTGTTACTTTTCCTGCTACTAGTTTTTCTTTTTTGATGGAAAAACAGAACTGCATATAATGTTCAAGAACAAAGAGATATAATACTCACTAGCCTTTTCAGGTGGTTCTGGCTGCCTTTTTTTCCCAAAAAAATAATAAAATCATAGAATTATTTAAGTTAGAGAGGACCTTTAATACCATCAAGTCAAACTGCTAACCCAGCCCTGCCAAGTCCAGCACAAAACCATGTCCCTAAGCACCATAAACTCAGAATGGAAATGGAAGAGGTTTGTACACTGAGTTGGGAGTTTTGTAATTATTTTCAAGGCAATTAGGTTAATATGCAAAAGATGGCAGAAGAATCACAATCATTTCAGGAGGATGGGGTGCTGTCCCATAGAGTATGGCCAAGGGAGGAATGTTCTGAGTAAGTTTAGTTAATAGGGATTTTGTCACAGTCTGAGCACAAGATCCAAAATTACCTTGCACACTAAAAAGAAATAGCACATCAAAGGCTGTTTACCCTACGCACAGTAAAAAGTGTCTCTTGGGAAATATTAATCTGAAACATTTATATGTATCTGTGCTTTATATAAACACAACTATTACTTCAGAAGTGCAAGCAGCACTTCTGAAGACAGATTTGTCCTGCATTTTTTCCCCTCAAGGCCACCAAAACAGCTACCAGGGGTCTTACGCTTTTTTGGGCCAGGCATTTGCAGCTCTGCCCACACTGTTGCAGACCAGTAAGAGCACACGTTCCCTACAGACACACACACACTGCCTTAAGCCTCTCAAGAATGGGTGAGGAAGAGAGGGGCCAGTAGAGCTGGCTCAGCAGAGAAGCCATGCAACATTAAGATTACACAAATGTGCTGAAAGACTGAGTGCCAGCTGCAGCCTTCAGCAGCCCTACATTTTCAGGCAAAGCCAGAGTCTGAGTTTGGCCCACAAACCAGCCAAATGCAGCACAACAGCCACCACTGTGTCCTGTGGATAGAGGGTCATGATATGTGCTTACCAGTGCTACTATGAATTGTCTTTGTCGTATCCCTCTCTTCCTTCTTTAAACAGTCAGCAAAAATTAAACCTTTAAAAATTTAAGTCTAACTATATTAGGTTTCAAAAATTAAATCCTCCACATGCAAAAAAACTATTCCTGCATCACCAATAAAACTTTTCAAGACAAAATTGCATATATGTTTTTTTGCTGTTCCACTGTGATTAATACATAGACTTTTCTGTTGTGGCATGAAGGTCAACCATGTAGAGGGTGTATATTCTGGTTGAATGTCTATAATTTTCAGGAGTTAACCATTTTGTTTTTCTATTATCTGCCATTTTAAACTCACAGGACCCAACCTGGTTTGTCATGGGACTGCCTAAAATCTCTGTTCCAGAATGGTATTAGCCATCCTAGGGCAAAATGAGAGTCAGGCTCCAAATTTAAGTATGCCTGTGAGCATATGGATGGATTATCAGGTATTTCATTGAAGTAGAACCATTTTCCTAATTCTGTCAATGCTTTTGATTCTATGAAAAGCTATTGCTGCTCACTGGAAGATTTAACTGAATCCAAATTCAAACATGTAGTAGATGCTGGGGCACAGTTACATGATTGCTTACCAAATTTGTGGCTACAGGACAGAGTGTACTAAAGCTCCTTTGACTTTAAAGAAGAAATTCCACATACTGTTAGAAATGGAAATAAATGTAGCTATGTGGAATAGTAACTGACAAAGATGGATGAGCCATTTATCCCATGCAAGGGAAGAAAACATGGTTGGTTTGGGTCTTTTGAGCATAATATAGCTGGGAAGTTTCCACATACACCTGCACGTGTGTGATTAATATATAAATTTTATATGCTCTCAAATTATTGTAAAAAATAAAAAAGAAAATGAACATATGGACAGTAAAATACATGTTATAGTTCAGCAACAATTTTGGAGGACATATATATATATAATCCTGGAAGAACAAATATGAGGCAGCCCTGAGAAAATCTCTGGCCTCAAGGTCAATGCAGTCAAAAGCAGTCAAAGGAGCTGGGTCTGTACCATCAGTCCCATCTGGCATGAGAATGATGCAGCTGTTTTGTGAGATGGAGGCCACAATACTCGCCACAATGAGGCTGGGAGGTGAAGGGGATATTAAATCATCAGGGGACAGCCTCAGTTCTGGTGCCTTGGGCACACACTTTTGTCCAGTAAAACCTTATCAGTTTTGAAGGTAACAGTGATGCTGCCCAGAGGCCGACCCTGCTCAGCTTCTGCTGTGCCTTTCATGGGCTGTGCCTGCAGGGGAAGATGTTGTATTCATCAGCATCTGTGCTCAGGGCGTTTTGTCAGATTGGATTAAAAGCATTTAGCCTTCACTTTACACCACTGCCAACCTTTCATCCACCACAGAGGAATGGGAGGGGATATTGGTCTTTCAGCAGCATGGGAAAAGGAGTACAGTGGGGCTTAGCAATGGCATGTACAGTGAACTTGGAGAAAAAGACCTAAGTGGTCTTATTTATCTTTCCAGCAAGATTTGATAGAAGAGACTCAATTTTTTGAGATTTTTACCACTGTAATTTAAAGCCAAATCCTAATGTCCTCAAAGTTGAGCTGTCTTTTCAGCTACATCAGATTTATGCTGGCATAAAACTCCCTTGGTTTCAGGGAAGCTAATCTCGGTTTATTTAATGTGCTGTAAATCAAAGGCTATATGGAATAAAAAACAGCTCAAAGACAGGTTAATGGAAATGTGACCCAAGTAGGGGCCAAGAACAGTGACCATTAGTGTGTAATGAAAAAAAAAAGGACATTCATATTCAAGAACGCTTGCCAAAAGCCTACACCTTTTACACTCAGTCTTTAATCTCACCAGAATGCCTTGATTTATATTTCTGTCCATTTCCACACTGTTGCTAATATTTCTATGTCTCTCTGTATATAAAATTATTAGATAATCTCTCCTTTTTCTTCGCCCTCCATCCTGGCTGTCCTAGAGATAGATATCCTACATGAGATCACAGTTACAGTATTCTTCCATGTGGTCCAGTCCTGAAAAGTTATTTGCAAGGCCTTTTCTTTGGTTATTTTTCTTTGGAGGATGTTACAGGAGCAATGTGTTGATGTTGGAGAAAAAGTGACACATCCAAGCAGACAAGGGTGATCTTTAATGCAACATGGAAAGAATTACAGATGGAAGACCACAGCCATAAAGTTTTAAAGATGAAGCTGCAGTTGAATAACCTGACTGAATGAATCACCAAAAAGTTTTTATGCCTGTTTAAATTTTGATAAAGAGGAATAGATTCAAAGGACTTGACAGTGGAGATTTTGAACTCACAAAGTAAAAGCCCTCAAAATCCTTTCCCTTGGAATGAAGTGTGATTTTTGCTGAAATGTCACATTTTTGTCTCACAAGAAAAGGAAAATTTTCACAAATTAGAGAAATTTCAAGAGCTACAATTATTCTTAGCTACAATTGAAAGGTAAGCAATAAAATATAGATTTGGTAAGGAAACAAGAAATGTTTTTCTACAATCTAGTGAAAAAGTGTTGTATCATTAATATTTTGTTAGTGGAAAAGTGAGTTGTGGTTATGGCTCAACAAACCTCAGCACAAATTATGCCAGAACTACCACATGGAGGAAAATCCTTCACTCCCCCTATACTCCCACCTTCTATTGAGACCAGTAATGACAAGGTTCTTATTGAGCAATATTGTAGAGACACCTACTTGCCTTGCTCTGCTTAAGAGTTTGTCAATGCTTCCATTATAAAGCTCTCCTTTTAGGGGCTCACATGACTGTAAAATTTTGCACTGGATTGAAACTTGGCAAAAGATCATAGTAAAAAACCATGTTTTTTCCCATAATTAGTTTTTCTCCAAATTTGATCATTGGAAAAAAAAACCAGAAACTACAAAAATTAAAATAAAAGCTATTTCAAAACACAAGCTTTCATATGTTTTTATTTGTTTTTATACCCATTGCTGTAAAAAAACACAAAAAAGAA
This sequence comes from Emberiza elegans, assembly GCA_024865655.1. Lineage (NCBI taxonomy): Eukaryota > Metazoa > Chordata > Aves > Passeriformes > Fringillidae > Emberiza > Emberiza elegans. The sequence continues at coordinate 15,348,348 of JALJVW010002597.1, read as the reverse complement.
AAACTAACAAATAGGTTGACGTTCCAGATGTAGTTCAGCACTCAGAGAGCAAAGATATTCAACATTAAAGCTGGAATCACAGTGGTCTCTTAGCAGTGGGTGATCTGTCATTCCATATGGAATGACTACAAAGGTGTGAGTTAAGTATGGAGTTACAGTCTTAATTCTGAATTTCCTTGCCTTGGTGAGTTTAAGACAGATGCATAATTCTCTTTGAATGTAGTGGCTTATATACTTTTACTTCAAATGTAGTTTTTGGACATCATGTCCAGAACTGTTTTGAAAGTTTTTCCCCAAAGGCAGGAAAATGAAAGTATGTTGTCATTTCCCACTGCTCCCTCAAAGGAGGGATTTTGTTTGCTGTTCTGGATTACTGTTCTGATTTTTTCCCCTCACTCCCCCATTAAATGTATATAAAAGGTGGGGGTTTTCCCCTGCTCGTGAAGACATGAGGTATTGGTATCACTTTCAGCAATCCAAGGAGAGATTAAAAATATTATATGACACTGTGCATATTTTTTCATGCATGAACATTTTAAAGATTTGCTAAAGGATGGTTTAGAAGCTGTGGGGAAGGGAAGGGAAGGGAAGGGAAGGGAAGGGAAGGGAAGGGAAGGGAAGGGAAGGGAAGGGAAGGGAAGGAAGGAAGGGAGGAAGGGAAGGGAAGGGAAAGGAAAAAGGAAGGGAAGGGAAGGGAAGGGAAGGAGAAAAGAAAGGAAGGAGAAGAAGAGAAAGAAGAGAGAGAGAGAAAGAGAGAAAGAGAAAGAAAGAGAGAAAGAAAGGAAAGGAAGAAAGGGAAGGAAGGAAGGAAGGAAGGAAGGAAGGAAGGAAGGAAGGAAGGAAGGAAGGAAGGAAGGAAGGAAGGAAGGAAGGAAGGAAGGAAGGAAGGAAGGAAGGAAGGAAGGAAGGAAGGAAGGAAGGAAGGAAGGAAGGAAGGAAGGAAGGAAGGAAGGAAGGAAGGAAGGAAGGAAGGAAGGAAGGAAGGAAGGAAGGAAGGAAGGAAGGAAGGAAGGAAGGAAGGAAGGAAGGAAGGAAGGAAGGAAGGAAGGAAAAGAAAAGACAAAACAGATGAGAGGAACTTAAGCTGCAGTGAGAGAGGAAAACAGAATGGGGGAAGGGAGGTGGAGAGAAGAGAATGCAAGATTTTAAGGAAGAGAGAAAAAGAAAGAGCAAGATTTTAAAAAAAAGAAAGAAAAGAAAGAGAGGAAAATATTTTTTCTCCTGTTTGAATTCAGAGAATGATTTTATAAGTGCTTTCAAATTAAGCCACATTTTGCTGAATCAATAGCTTTTGTGTGTATGGTAAAACCATCATTAAAGGCCATGCTTTAACCATGAGTATCATGTGTCTTGTTGGAAAATATTTTTGTGATCTTAATTGAAGCCTCCTAATATTTTTGAAAGGCATATCAATCAGTTTTTATTTTACCTGCAAAGAGATCACTGAAGTATTTTCTGTTTCATTGTAGATTGGTTCCTTAGAGTAAATTTAAAACTCTCCCAAAGTATATACATTAATAAAGAATATTTATGGTCATAGGCAGTCCAAAAGCAAAATATCTACCTTCTTCACAAAAGATCAATCATAAGGAAAATTGACTTAGAGTCTAATCCAAATTGTGTTAAATTCACTCAGGAAACTGATTTAAACTCTTCAAGGACAATAGCAGAAGATGTAGCCTCCATCTGACAAGAATGCTAAAATCTTAGCAACCAAATAGAAGAAATAATATAAACTTCCAGCATCTTTGAAGCTATCTGTCCTTAACCCTTCCTTACCCGCCATACAGATCTTTGTATAATCAAGGCATGAGTGGTTTTCATTGTTTGTCTTTGGGTTTCACTGACACAGTCATATTAGCTTGTAGTGAGTCTTTTTGGGAGAGCTAGCACCTTCTCCTCCTCTTAGTATATTTGTTCAATCATGAAAATTTCTACTGCAGATATTTTTTCATACTTTTTTCCAACTTCTTTTTTTTTAAATCCTTTTTCTAAGCTGAAATGTTCCCCCCACTTTAGAGTCCAGAGGGTAACTATTGGAACATTTGAGCTAAATCCCTTTAAACACTTTTACATCATTGACAAAATCTGCTGAAGCCAATGGAAAGATGCCCACTGACTTCAATAATTTTTGGATCACACACTTGCTGTTTTAACTCAGACAATTTTCACTGTCATGGGCTATAAATTATCCAGGAGGATTTTTTGCTAGCACAAAATTTGTAATCACTACAGGCAGGAGCTTTTCCCAATAGCTACACTTCCGGACCTACCCTGCTTTTGTTCTCTTTAACACCAATGTCATTCACACATCTATTTATGTCTTAAACATCTCATGCATTTAAGAACCAAGATAGGGATTCTAAAGATATGTTTCTTTCTGAGAGTCCCCACCTTTGCTGTGCTGTCTGCAAAAAAGAGCTTTATCTTGCAATCAGTGATTCATATATGATATAACTATAAACATTTTGGCCAACAGACAGGTCATGCAGAATATCCTCATATTAATGGGAATCCCAATGCTGCAATAGTTGCAGAAAAAGGATAAGTTAGGGCTACAAAAGGAAGAGAACCTGGGGCACCTTGGGGCCCTTCAGCCAGGAGCACAGTAAAGACCTTGGAGGAAAAGTATACATTGCTTAATGTTGCCCTGTTCTTCTAAAGTTCTTCTAAGCCTTCTAAAGTTTGCATTTTTGTAATGGAGTTTCTCACTCACTTTCATGTAAATAATGATGTTTTGCATCCTTTTCTGGAGGAGGAGAGAACTGATGGACTGTTGGTTTCACCAGTGTGGTTGAAGAGGTGGCAATTTCATCCTCCAATCCATGGTCACTTTTTGAATTCTATAAATATCGAGGTTGAGAAATAAACATCCCCTTTTTTTTTGCCTTGGACATCTCAGAATGTGACAGCTTGCTACTAAAACAGACAGATGTAAACAAAGGATATGAGGAAATTCAAAGAACAAGCCTGAGATAACATGTACCACGACAGGTAAAGGTTGGCAAAATCTTTTCAGCAATTTAATTCACTGCAAAAAAATGCTGTGTTGGCCCAGTAAATGAATTTGAATTGGATTCTTTGAATAGTTCTTTAAAACTGTGCTTTAAAAGTACATATATATACTCATATATATTTAGAAGACTAGGTAAAATCAGAGAGGAGGAGAAGGAGGGGATTTACTTTCTGATCCATACTTTGCCTTCACAGAATAAATACAAACTTGTATCACCAGACAGTAGATTTTTCTTTCATATATTGCCCTTCTTAGGACAATTCAATGAATTTGGCAGTATACTGCTATGAGAACCATGGTATGGTCTAAGGGTTCACACATCCCAAGGAGAGCTCTAGCCCATAATCCAGAAAAATATTTTATGATTTAAAGCTAAAGGGAAGTCTATCACTATAGAACACTTTCTAACACTATCAGAGAGGGTTTTTTCCATCTGCAAAGTCCATCAGACAAAAGCCTGATCCCCTGGCTTTGGATGGGTGAAGTACCTCAGACCACATGTCACCTTGCATCTTTTTTAACCACACACAAAAGACAATTTAAACTCTATCAAACTGAGCTGAAAATGTAAAGTAAAATCTTTCCTTTTTCACATGTTAAAAAATAATAAAATAAAATAATAATAAAAAATAAAAAAGAAACTCTCACTTGAACTTTGCACATTTTTGAACACTATTTCTCATCAGTCTAATTACTATTTATCCTTGTTCTAAAGAGAGGGGTTATGGCAAGAGCTTTCCACAAACATGAATGCTCCACAGATCAACTGTTCAAATACTAAAGAGGTGCCTGTTAAAAATGCAGCACTGCATTGAAAAAAAAAAAGTTACATTGTCTGAAAGCCGGGGCTCACAGAGTCATAAAGAACAGTGTAGGCCATCTTCTCCAACCTCAGTGTTCACAGCAGGATGGTTCAGTGGGGTTTATCTCAGACTTTCACTGTGACGGTGGTCACAGGGGTCCTCAGGTGAGGGAAGAGATGAGAATGCCGACTCCATGTTCAGAAGGCTTGATTTATTATTTTATGATATATATTACATTAAAACTATATTAAAAAGAATAGAAGGAAAAGTTTCATCTCAGAAGGCAAGCTAAGCTAAGAATAGAATGGAATGAATAATAAAGGTTTGTGTCTCAGACAGAGAGTCCAAGCTGACTGGGCTGGGATTGGCCATTAATTATAAACATCCAAGATGGGCCAATCACAGATGCACCTGTTGCATTCCACAGCAGCAGATAACCACTGTTTACATTTTGTTCCTGGAGCCTCTCAGCTTGTCAGGAAGAAAAATCCTAAGAAAAGGATTTTCATAAAAAGATGTCTGCAACATTTCACCTTGCAACACAGAAGTTTCCTTAAGTCCAGTCATGTCCAGAACTGCATTGGACTAATTGGGAGGAAAGCTGCAATTAAAACCAGATTTATTTAAATCACAAAGAAGAAGCACTGAATGGAAAAGGTAAGTGTAAAACTGCCTTCAGTAATTTGTGTCTTACTTCCTTCAGCAATTTGTGCATTTATTTCATTCAAACTATGATAGATAACACACGTGGCTTCTGTGGAAGAAGAAAAGGCCACTCATTTCCCATAATGACTTGACTAATTTATACTTTCTTAGATATAAAATTAGGTTTGCTGACAATTCTTAATTAGGAAGAGCTGTTGACTATCTCTAAGGCAGAGAGCTCCTGCAGAGAGACCTCAACAAATTTGAGAGATGGGCAATCACCAGATGTGTGAAATTTAACAAAGACAAGGACTGGATTCTGCACCTGGGACAGGACAACCCAGGATACACAGACAGGTGGGGAATGAGATGCTGGAAAGCAGTGCCACAGAAAGGCCCCAGAGGGTTCTGATGACAGAGCTGAACATGAGCCAGCAGTGCCCTGGCAGCCAGGAGGGCCAACCCTGTCCTGGGGACATCAGGCACAGCATCAGCAACAGGGCAAGGGAGGGGATTGTGCTGCTCTGCTCTGAGCTGGGGCAGCCTCACCTCCAGTGCTGGGGGCAGTTTTGGGCACCAAGTAGGAAAGATATGAAGTGATTACAGATGGTCCAAAGGGAAACAAGGATGATGAAGGTCCTTGAGGTACAGCCATATGAGGAATGGCTGAGGTCGCTTGGTCTGTTCAGCCTGGAGGAGACTGAGGGCAGACCTCACTGCAGTTACAGCTTCCTCATGAGGGGAACAGGCAGGGCAGGCACTGATCTCTGCTCTATGGCGACCGTGGCCGGACTTCTACTCCCCCACTCCTCTCTACCAAAGACAGCTGGGGCATAAAGAGATAACAGAGAGGCTGAAAGGCCCAGCAAGGGTCATCTCTGGCACCACAAGGGCTCAGGCTTCAGCTGAGAATCAACATCTTAGTCTGAAGAGCAGATGTGGCAACATATAAAGGAAATATTCTTGACTAAGAGACACTGTGTTACAAACTATAAAAGCACACACAGTTATCACAAAGGCAGAAGCCTCTACATGGACACCCTGAAGGTGTGAGGAACTTCTCCCTGGCATTTGGTTACTTTCCTGGGAACTGGGAGAAAAGGATTTCGATGTGTGCTACACCAACAATTGGATGGTAAGATATACTGAATCCCAAGCTTACACTATTTCTTCACTAGCTGTAACTGAAAAGGATACCTTAACCTTCTAGTAGTCTTTTTTTTTATTTGTCCTTATTCCTGTGTAGTATATAGACTGTGTTAAGTCTTATCTGTTAGTTTTGTGTCTATTAAATACATAATTCATTCTATAACAGACTGAATCAGACATTATTAAAGAACTTGGGAAAGACAGTGGGTACTGAGGTGCTGGCCACCTCAATAAAATTACTGCCTGCTGCCAGAGGCCTGGGCAAAAGGCAAGGACTTATCTAAACCCCCACATCCATTCATAATAGCAACCAGTGACAAAACTTGTGGGAATGGCCTGGAGTTGTGTCAGGGAGGTTTAGGTTGGATATTAGAAAGAGGTTCCTCACCCAGAGGGTGGCTGGGCACTGGAACAGCTGCCCAGGGAAGTGGTCACAGCACAGCCTGACAGAGCTCAAGAAGCATTCAATGCTCTCAGGCACACGGTGTGATTCTTGGGGTGTCCTGGGCAGGGCCAGGAGATGGATTTCAATCATCCTTATGGGTCCCTTCCAGCTCAGGATAGTCTGTGTCTGTGCTGGGAGTATTCAGATGCTTTCAGCTACCTACTAATGTTGTTGTGAGAGTGCTTTTGCCATACCAACTGGAGTTAGTCATTGTAGTAAGGGTTCCTAAGGGCAAGCTGCAGAATGTTTGTATCTCCTGAGCCAACCCATATCTAATTTGCTGAGAAATTTCTTGATTCACCTGCTGAAAAGAAGAAGAAAAAAACCCCAAAAATTTATCGGAAGCATTTTGTTTTCTTTTTGTGCTTATTTTCAAACCAGAGAGAAAATATGAGATAAATTCTTTTAGAAACTCTGTCTCACAATCAGATTTCATTTCAAGAGTTGAGACCCCAATAGGAAAATATTTGCAACAAATAGACAAGATAAAGCAGTGAAAGACCCTGAAAGCAAAGGAATAAAAAGTGATACTGTATATTTTCTTAGCAGGTGTTAGACAGAGATAAGAGTAGAAGGAATAAAACTGAAATTAAATAGTTCCTGTATCTGTGATGGCAAATGGTCAAGAAATTAGGCAATTTGTAAATCATTTCCAGTCTGTCATATGTGAAATACCACATGGAGACAATTTCAGTGGCAGGAAGACCAAAATAACAGCCTCACAGTTGTGTAGGCCTGGCTTTATTTCAGACATTAGAGTGTTTCTGCCAGATGTTGCATCTGCCTGAGATCTCTGAAGGGCAGAAGAGTGAAGCTGTCTGTCACCTGGTCTATCTGCACTGCAGGAACAGTAGCCTCACTGGAGCTGCACTGATTTAGAGCAGCTGAGGATCTGGCCTTCTGTGGGAATGATTTGTCCTAATTGAATGCTTGTCTGAAAATACCAGTTAAGACTAAGACAGAAAAAGAGTGACAGGAAAAGAAGGAAGTCTCTTTCCTCTATGAGGAAGGAAAGCCATAGTACAGACTGTATCTTTACCAAAACAAAAAGAAAAAAAAGAAAATAAAAAATGTGTTTTGCACAGCTTGAGAGCTTAAGTGTTTCTTATCTCTGTCAATTGCCCCAGGGATAACTACAAGGGCTCACTGTGCTTCTGCCTGCTAGAATGCATTACAATAGTTAAAAGATGGAGAAGCATCTCAGCTTGAACCTGCCCTTAATTAGCTGGTCTGGAAGTAAGGGTGTGAAAGAGAAAACTGCTCCTGAACAAGCAGGGTGAAGTGCCTGAAGCCTGGGTAAGTATCCAATTCGTGCTCTAATTTTTGAAACATTTTCCCCCATGGCTGATTAAAATTAAACAGCTCATTTAGAAAATTCAAACATTCATCTGGTTCCTTATTATAAAGCACTGAATGCAGCTCTGTACTAGGGAGATCCTACTAGTTTTGTTCCTTCAGGTCAGCTTTAGGGGACACTGATTATGTTGAACAATCATTTATCTAAGAAAAGATTTAGTTTATTTGCTATCTCTCCAATAATGCAGTTATCTCTTATTTTATGTCTTGCAGAAATTATGCAGCTGGAAGATGAGTATAGCTTATTTTGAACTACAAACACATAGGATACTGCTAAAATTAATTTCATTTAAATTACCAGGGCTCATCCTCACCTGATCCAAAACCTACTTCAAATAGTACCCTTTCCATGGACTCTGTTGAAAACAGGGGAACTCCCTAAAATTTAATAGTATTTTTACATTTAGGATCAATTGTCTCATAGGAGACTCCTAGACAATTGAGCTCCTTGCAGGTTTCCTGAAGGAATAAGTTCCTTTCCAACTAAAGAACTGATGTATTTGCTGCTCACTAAAAGCCTAGGTTTACTGCTTATGAGGCTTCAGGCCCATCTTAATGAAATGCTAATGCAATTACTGTGATATTCACAGATTTCTTTTTTTCTTTGCTCAACTGAGTCTCTGTAGGTTAGGTAAAAACTTGTAAATTAAACTCTTTATTAAAAAACTTATTTTTACATCTTCAGGTAGGTAGCCAAATAGAGTATTCTCTCTCAGAAATAATTTAAACACTTTTCACAAAGCCCTTACAATGGAACTTCTGTTTGATCACATTCAGCCTTGCTGCAGTTGTAGCTTTAAGCATACATGACTCAGACAAAAAAGAGATTCTAAGTAATTTATGTCTCTCTCCCTACTCAGTGTGTGCTAATCACATTGCCACCCACTTTTTGTGGTAAATGATTTACAGTCCTAGTGAATATAATCACCTGCAGTATCTGAGTCACAGAGAATGTTTTTGAACCCTAAACCTCTGCAGGCATGGAAAGGAACTGAGCACCTCCTGCTCCTCATGAGGTCTGGCAGACTCATAGTTTTGCACATATTCGTGCTCTAATTACATCTCACAGCAGGTGTTTTCTAAATCATTCTTCTCAGGTGAGGCAAAGTATTTATACAGGAAAATATTAACCTGAAGGCATGTTCATATTTTCAGAGAACAGGCGGTCCCTCCCACGTGTCCCTCAGTAGCTTTAGCAAAACACAGACTTTATTGAACTTATCCTTTATAAAAAATGAAGAAGCAAACTCATGATCCTGATGTTAAATCCTCTTGGACCAACCTAACTGCAAATGGAAGATCTGGGATTGTATTTTATATTTTAGCTTACAGGTCTACTGAGCCATAATATTATCAGAAGCAGGGACTTGTGCCTCCCACCTGCCCAGCCCAGCTCTCAATGCTCTTAGCTGTCAGATGTAAAGTTCTTTGATTTTAGTGTCTCCTTGTTCTGGGAGCACTTCTTTTGGGGCATGTGAAGAGAACAACAAAACCAGAGCATCTTCTGAAAAGGTCAACCCAGCAGCATGCTTGAAGGATTCTACAAGTTTTATCTTCTGCACCCACCTCTGCAGGGAAGGGATTTTGCTTTTTTTATTTCTTCTTTCTATTTGTTGCAGCAAAAGTCTCTGTACAGACAAAAATGCTAGTATTCCCCACCCAAACACGAAAAAATTCAGCAGTGTGGGGTGTTTTAACTACAAAGAGGTCGCAGCCTGTTCAGTACAATGTCATAGTCACTGTTGTAAAGTCCTTTAAATAGTTTAGTCCTTGGTATTTCAACCTGAAGCTTGACAAGGATAATTTCAACTTATAGATATTCATTTTTCTTTTCCTTTTAGCAAGACAAAACTCTGACATTCTTCTTAAATTATAGTAAAGATTTTAATACTAATTTTTATGACATTGCATGTGCTAGAAGTTTTATGACTCTTTAAGGTCTGAAGCAGATTCTTTGCAGAAAGTACAACCCTAATACAAGGGCAAGATTGAAAATTAAGCTTTTCCCTCAGGTTTCCAACAGCTGTAGCCCCACTTAAGGGTCATTTTCACAGCACATGGTCAATGTTAGCGTACAGCAAATGTGCACCAGTTTTTAAGATTGCTGTTTTAACATTACTATGATAAGTGAAGTGCTTATGGTCATAAGGCAGCAAAAGATGAACTCTGGAGCAGCTAAGTTGAATTCTATAAATTTAGTTACTTATTTTTAGAAGATTATATTGAAGGAGAGGAAGGAAGAAATAAGGTGTTAAACAAGTGATGGCACATGGGAACTAGGGCATTAATGTAAATCTCATCTTCCAGGCAGATCAAGGATTAGTTGAAGCCATCAACAATGTAATTTCCTTCCTGGCAGTTCCCTGAGAAGCCTTCTATATCAGGGAGAAAAGATCTGTGGTGTCCCAGTACCTACCCAAACCTTGCACTCCTCTCCTTTGGTTCTCGGTGAAACTTCCATATATGGTGAAAGTGAAAGCTATTTTTCAATTGTTTTGTTGCATTGCTATGCTGTGTTTCCACCACCTACTCTTTTCATCTACACCCCTACTAGTTATGACATATTCTCCTAAATCAGTTTTTCTTTGTTTTTTTTTCCAAAGCTTTCTGCCTATTTTCATTTGTCAAGCTGTAATTTTGAGCAGCTGTGTAGGTTTTGTATGCTTCCACAGGGTTGTAAACAACTACATAGAGTAACACTGAGCTTAGTTTATGATGGCCAACTGAGGGCACAAGAAGTGCAGAAAGTGTAGTCAGAATAAAAATATCTTTGTGCTCCTCCAGTTTTAAAACAGCTCCAGAATGCTCCCTTCCAAGCACTCAGTGGTCATGGAAACAGGAATACCCAGGCTATGGACCAGACAGTGAGCTGGGATGGGACCACATAATGTCCGGACATGACTGATTTTTAACATGACATGATTCCTTTGAGACATGAGAGATTCCCAAATGGCCCCTTAAACAACTTTTTTATTGCTTCTATGTTTTTGGGCAATATGGCCCAGGAACTGCCTCCCAACGGCGCAAAGATTGTGTTCAGCAGGGATCACAGCAAGAGCTGAGTGTCTGCTACTAGGTTTGACTTCCTTGAGCCTCAGAGCTGAGAAGCTCATTTGGAGACCAGATGTGGCAAAAAAAAAAATTTTAAAAATTAAAAAAAAAAAAAACCAAAAAAAAAAACCACAAGATAAGTTTTCAGTAAGTGAATTTCACTTTAAATATGCTGTTCTCTGCCAGTGGCTCTGTGGATGAAATAATTTTGTACCATATAGAGCTGCTGCCTACCATCATGCCTAGAAGCATGGGTAGAGTTCATTTAAAAAGATGTTAAAAGACTGCTGTTAAGAATGCCAAATCAAGCAATTAAAAGGTAAGAAATGCCAGCAATAAGATTGTCTCACCAACAGCTTTCCTGAGCACTATATTTTAGCCTTTCAATTTATTATAATAACTGCCCCACAGCCCCCATTTTTTTCATTTGATCAGTACCTCTTTTTCCTATCTTGATCTGACTCTTTCTGAATTATTTGAAACACTCTCACTGCTTTAAGTGTTGCAGTCCTTAAATTATATATTTCTTCGCTTTTAGTTTTTGTTTCATTACAAAAAGCGAAGCTGTTCCCACAATTCCTCAGCATTTCTAAGTGAATATTATATTTAATACTGACTTTCTGATCACCTTTTTATATAATACCTAAATATTCAGCCTGGTTAAGTGAGCTGAAAAACAGCTGGCTACCTCTTCCAATCACAATAAAGGGTTGATCATAATTCATATGCATAAATAGTAAGATTTAAAATTTTATTAATTTTTATTTCATACTTTATGAGTACTTGGCTTTTTAACATAATAAAATGTTTTCAGTTTTAAAAAAACCCAAAAGCCACCCCTCCAAAAAAATAAGCACCACCAGATTGTATTATGTATTATTGTATCATGGTATGTCTTCTGCTGGATGAGCACCTTGCCAAATTATTAGTTCTTTCTTCAGATGCCAGATACACTTGGGAACAGCTCCCCTTTCCCTTATGCACTTAATTCCATATTCTTAATTCCCAAGGCTGCCCGCCCTGCTACCACCTTTTGGTTCGCCACTAGTGCAACAATTATTCTTTTGAAGGAGACAGACTCCTTCCAAATTAGATACTTTTAAAATGTGACTGCAACATAGCAGAGTATCCAACAGTCTACCATGTGCCTTTTTATCCCTCATTGTAACTGTTGCTGTGGCACAGCAGCTAATATAAAAATTCTATGAACTGCAATCTTATGATGTATTACCAGTTACGTGGTAAACATTCGATTTGTTTATGCTTTATTTTTATGGTTTATTGCATTACCCATACCACTTATTTTCTATAGTACATAACTTCTAAGTATCCTATCTGAATCTGAAAAAATGTGCTCAATTTAAAGCACTTCCTAGTTTTGAGAGGAAATTTATTCATAAAACCCTCTTTGTAATCAATCCCACAAAAAAAAAGCCTTCACATTTTTATAGGTATTTTATGAAGACAGATGTGTAGCAAAGTTATTAGCAGGTTGTCTTACATCATATTCTTCTAGACGATGTTATAAATTGAAAAATATGATAATGAGGGAAATGCAATAAGGATTAGTAAATGTACTGATGGCTGCATAATTCTCAGGAAAACAGCTTTCACCTACTTTCATAGAAAATGTCCTCATGATGTCCTCACCTGCTTTCCAGCACAGCAAATTGACTGTGCTGGAAACTTGAAACATTGAAATGCAAATGCCTCAAGCACAACTAGTTCACTGATTTCCAAACTATTTATCACTGTTGAATTCTGTGCAAGAGGAATTTATCGCCTCCAGGCCTTCAACTGACCAAACAGTGAATAAAATAGAAAAGAAAATCTGCTGAATATGCATTTCTGCACAAGTTTCTTCTTGTGTGTTAATTCTTTGAATAGTGTTCTCTTTAAAAGCCTTGTAGGACACCAGCCATTTGTTGTATCTTCTTCTATTTTTATTTGCTTTAGGTGTTTGCTAACATTTTTCTCCATCCTTTTACGAGAAAAAAAATTTCATATTGCCAACAATGTCCATTCACTTTCTATCTTTTTTTAATATTCCAGGTTGAAATGTTTTTTTGCATAATTATAAGTCAGGCTTTTTAGAGTCAGCCTCCCAAACTTTATTATTTCTATTAAAATCTTCTCTTGTAAATGTCCTGTTTTACTTCCCCTTAAGTTTGTTATTATTTGTGTCACAACAATGCCTGTAGATCCTAGACAAGACTGGGAACAAACACATCATATTATTTCCCTCTAAGCACCTAACAAGAGCCTGGATCTTTTCAAAGTGTTGTAATTGTACTAATAAGAAAGGCAGAAATGGTAAAACCCCAGTATTATCAACATCTTTGCTTTATAATTGAAGAATGGAAGACATGAAAGACGTCCGGGTATCTAGGTGCTAAATCATGTATTTAAACACCTTTAAAAATCAGTTGGTGGAGGAGCTGCAAAATGAAAGGACAACTGTTGAGAATCACTTCATAGCTTTAGCCACAAAATGTTTAAAACATGAGAACCAGATCCACTCTCTCTTTTTAATGCATGGTATGGCAGGAGGATCCTTTCCCTTTTCTCTGGCTGTCTGGGACTGATGTTAGGGCAGACAGCTCAGCTTCCCTCTCTCTGTTCTGCCTGCTGTGCACTGGCTGGAAGAGAGACAGGTTGCACTATTCACCACCTCCTCGCCAGACTCTGCTCAGGAACACAGGCACAAGGCAGTAATGTTTTCTACCACAGCTTTTGTCACAATTGCAGCTGAAATCTGAAGTTTTGTTGACACCCACTGTATGGCATGTACCGCTCCTTGTGCTGCCAGTCACCTTCTTGTGCTCATCCACGTATTTAATTTCTTTCTCCACATGTTCTAGTCCCTTGGGAAAGACCTTGGGAAACATACTGCAATTAGCTCCACTGTTTACAGGACAGTTGCATTGTCAGATCCAGTCATCGTTGGTTGGAAATGCTCATAAACATCAGTATTTATCACTCTCTCCAGTCTCCCAGTTACTATTGTTTGTTTTTCTTGCCTCATATTTGAGTTCTGCTCTGGCTTTCAGTTATGAGTATATATTCTTTGTGTGTGCAGTAATACAAATATTTACTGTGAATTATCATTGATATGATTCAGAAAGTATGCCTTATGAACTCTCAGAGGGAAGGGTTTCAATAATTTAGCATATTCTGCACAATTTTTGAATTCGTCAAAAATGAAAGAGTAACCCAGTACATTTTACATGGATATTAAGGCAGAGTGAAGCTGATCCATTCATTACCAAGTCCATGCAAGTGTGTTTTGAATACAGACTCAAAATATCTTTGAGTTTTGTAGTTAAAAATTTCTGCAAGTTAATTGGTCTCCAGTTACAGCCATATTGTCATGGTTGCAGCTCCACAGATGACTCCAGGATCCCCAGTCAGTTATACATCTTCAGATGATTCCCATTCTGACTAGTTTGGAGTGAACCAGCTGGTTTTCCAAGGAGACAAACACAAAAGCTGCGTGGTAGCTTTTAGTCCAGCTTGATTCCTACAGGCAATACCGTCACAACTGGCTCTGGGTAAATTTATATTTCAGTCTAAATGGGTATGAACCTGCCAAAATCTTTCTAGCTATACCCTCTGTGGATGTGCTCATCTATAAAATGGCTATAACAATTCTTTTTTCTGCACAGCATTTCCCATCTTGATTTTGAAAAGTATTTCATACTGTATCTGTAAATTAATTAGTGTAACGAGACTCTTGTCTTGAGGGCATGGAAATAATTATGTTCACTGGAATTGTTGGAAAACATAACAGTTTATAAATTTTTGTATAACTTTAGTCAAAGGGTTTTGTTTGCCTTTGCCCAGGAAAAAGAATTTTAAGTATCTTTCCAGAACATTGTTCCACTAGCAGAGGCCTGATGGGTTGATCATGTCAACAGACTGGGAATAGCCCAAAAGAAAAAGGGCATCAGTGGCCATCTACGAACCCCAGACTCTGCCTCTGGCAGAGTTGGAGACATCTCCTCCAGAAAAGACTGAAAAGAATATCAAGGAATGAAGATCTAATTAACATCAGAAGTAAAAAATCTGGATCCAATAGGAGACGAAACACTAAGAACTATGCAACCTGGGACCAATGAACACTGACCCAATTAGTTTCTATGAGTTTTAACCATATAAAATATCTGAAAAATCAAGTAAAAACTATGTGTTGTGGAATGACTCTCTGCACACCTGGGTTATGTGTAGATATGATTTATGTGGTACATCCTGGCCAGATAATAAAGTAATGCCTTGACTCCCTAACATTAAAAATGTTATTGGAGGGTTTTTGTTTTTCCTGCAGTTTCGGTGGCAGAATCATCTTGCAATGATACTAAAACTGGGGGGAGTGGGAGAGGTGGAATAATAAATAAAATTGGTTATAGGTAAGCAGTGTACAGGAACTGGTATTATGAATGACAAGCATTGCCAGCAAAAAAAAAAAAAAAAAAAAACAAACTTGCAAACACATACCAAAAAAGTACATAATATATTTTAAAAATGCTTGTAGAAAGGAGAGGTGAATTCCCAAGTGTTCAACCATCATGACCTTGCTGTACAGAAGAGAAGGCAGAGAATTTGTATGGAAAATCAGAGAGACAAAATCTGACTCAGGGAAATACTCAGGACAGCTGTTCTCCACAGGAAACAGAGGAGCTTAACCCTTCAGCTCTGTGGCTGTGCAGGAACACATATATACCCCAACTGGGTAAACAGGTTTCCTTGCAGAAAGTTGTTTCTTCAAGTGGTCATTTCTCTTCCAAGAGCAACTGTGCTGCTGAAACCAAACTCTGGTTTCTGCCTAACTTGGTACACTGAGGCAAAACCCATGAGAGGATAGTAATGCATGTTTTTCTTGAAGGGCTCTCCAGAAAAGTTGATTTTATTCATGAATATTGCTTCAAAATTGCAAAGTTTTCAAATTAATTCCATAGCAGATGTAAATATTTATGTGTAGGTATTCATCAGCCTTCTCTGATATCACTTGAATTTCTGGCCTTTGGTTTAGTATGGTTGGGCTTTGTTCTCTGCTGGTTGGTTTAAGATACAGAGATGGTTATAATGAGGCTCTCCAAAATTAACATATAGAAAACCACCTGTGGACAACACCTTTTTGTTTTTTATGCATGAACAGTGGTTCATATTTCTGACTCCATGATTTCTAACTAATATTGAACCTAACTCCTCAATGTAAAAAGTTTTCAATCCTTATTTCCTTAATATTTCCTTAATTCTTTTGTATGAATTCCACACTTGCTTACGCTCAACCAATCCGGCTTCCAGTGAAGACAGTGGTGTAACCAGTCACTTCAAACATGCCAGGTTTCTGACCAACAGAATAAGTTAAAATAGGAATCTCGTTGTACTGACATACTGACTCCTGAGTTAATGTAATCCATTTTGCAGCAGGAGTAAGAGTGGGTATGTTATCACACTCAGCTGTTTCCTCAGCTGTGGAAGAATTGAACAGGAATATTTTTAACTGAGCAGCCCAACAGCTGGGGCAGGGAGATGTTGTGGGTGTTAATCTCCTAGGACACCTTAGTTTCATCAGGACTCTGACATACTCCCTACAAGGACTGAGTGTACCCCCTGAGGCAGAACCCTGTCATACAACCCTGCCATGGTCACACTTTCTTTGGGAACTGGAAAGGTCTTGTCTATCTAACATGGTCCATTCTTGCAAATGGCTTCTGTGAATCTATATTTTTACTATGAAAAATGGTTTGCCAGGAACCCCACATCTTATCCTAACAAGATTCAGTAGCAAAAAGTTATTCCAGACTAATGATCCCATGTTCAGTGCACACAGAGAGTGTCTAGTGATTTTTTCTAATGCAGGAAAAGGTACATTCTTGAGAAAAATTAGGCTATTGGTCTCTTTCACTTTCTTGACTACCTTTCAAAACAATGTAATTTGAGAGTTCCCTGCTATATGTGTGTGTGTACAGCATGGTTGAATGGGTAGGGCACTGAATGGCACTTTGCTGTTTTAAAATGCACTGTTCAATCTGTGGCAAACCAGTATTTCTTAGGTGAAGTGTGTAGAGTAAGCAGACTGTTCATGACAGCTCTATGAATAATAATGGTAAATTCATCATGATGCTTTTGCTCCTGCTGGATTTTATTATGCAAGGCTTTTCCACAGCAACTATTATTGAGCTGCAACTCATAGAGAAGGTCAAAGGTTGCAAGTTCAGTAGAGAAAAACTGTTTTCTCATTTTTCTAATTTATTTCTGCATTTACAACTCTAAGTTTAACATCTCATACAGACCTAATAGTTTACCCTCTTCCCGTGTGAAGGATGAAGATTCAGGAGAAAGATAGGCAGAGTTCTAAAAAGTCATCCCTTGGACTGTTTTTCCTCTCCTCTTCATTCTCTCACCAGACTCCACTTTTTCCAGACACTTCCTGTTAACCCAATGATCTTCCAACCTGAACATGTGTATAAATGTTCCCACTTACCATTTTCTCTGTGGAACCTCATTTACTTGTCTGCTCCTTCTTGCTAGAAGCTTGTGGCAGCCCAGAAGAGCTAATAAAATGCACAGGAGGAGGACAGAGAGACCTAGAACACATAAGAAGGGAAAGTTAGAATTTGAAATCATGAGTTCTCACCTAGGAGCAGCTGCTGCGTA
The DNA here is from genome assembly GCA_024865655.1 of Emberiza elegans. Lineage (NCBI taxonomy): Eukaryota > Metazoa > Chordata > Aves > Passeriformes > Fringillidae > Emberiza > Emberiza elegans. The sequence continues at coordinate 15,331,223 of JALJVW010002597.1, read as the reverse complement.
GCATTACCGCTTTTCCAGAGTGATGGCAGGCAAAGGAGAGGTTCAGTTCATACCCATCTCCTTTGCTGGTTGGTAGCTCCCACACGCTACCATGGCTGAAGGGTTAAGGTCAAGGTCATTCAGAATCAGCCCACCCTTCGAGTGCACTGGAAGTACCTCTGGAAGCCCTGCACGCTTCTGAAAGGGCTCTGAAAATAAACGTGGGAGCTTTCTGTGCAAGAAGGTATTTCAAAGGCAGCTAGTGCAGCAGAGGTGAGGCCATACTGTGGATCAGCTGGATATTAATGTCCTTCCCTAGACAAAACCTTTCAGTGTGGTGATTTTCTGCCTTTTCTGAATTTGTTGAGAGTAATCAGCCTTGAAAGTTATGATGCTGTCAGGAACAATTTTGTTCATTTGTCACGAAAGAGCTGTAGTGGTTGTGTAAGCAAAACTTAGAGAAGTCCATGTGGAGAATACATGAGATATAGACTGGTTTACTGATTCAAAGAGAAATGTGTTCAATACACTATACCATAAAGGAGAGTAACTCTAGTACTTTTTTTCTTTTCACCACTGTTAGCGCTTTTTGAAGAAACAGTAACCTACTGCTATTTCTTTTGGGAAATCATTACCTGGGAAGCCATTCTGCTTTTGTCCAGTGTGCAAAAGGCAGCAGATAGGGTGCCAGCTAATTGCCATTGCTGTTTTCAGCTGCTTCTCTTTTTTATTCTTGCCTACTTTTTTCCTTCTCTGAATTGACTGCAGCTACTAACCTGGAGCACAGGAAAATGCCCATCACAAGTCTCAGCTTGGAGGCTGAACCACAGAGGGAAGCCATGTCCCTGGGATTTCAGCAACTGCTTTTTGTACTGCAGCCCTGAAAAGGCTCCCACACTGTCCTTATCTCGTGCAAGAATGTTTGAGAGGATTATGTCAATGCCATACCATTCCAAATTTCATAAGAGGTTGTATCTAATTTTCTGTCTACATTTGCTAGAAAAGTAGAAGGCAGGAAGTAAAATTGAGAATTATGACAAAAGAAGATTAAAAAACTACTTCTTGCTTTTTCCCTGTTGTTATGTAGAGCTGCATGTATCTGCAGATTCGTCTCTGGTTTTTTTAGTTTTTATTTCCTAGACTAGATTTAATTTTTAAGAGAGTGGGGCTATACTAACACATAACACAGAGTCATAAGTCCAACCTTCAATATAAGCATTATCACAGCATCACAGAATTTCTAGGTTGGAAGAGACCTTCAAGATCATCGAGTCCAACCCATGTTCTAACACCTCAACTAGATCATGGCACCAAGTGCCACATCCAGTCTTTTTTTAAACACATTGAGGGATGGTGACTCCACCACCTCCCTGGGTAGATGATTCCAGTGTTTGACCACTCTTTCTGTGAAAAACTTCCTCCTTAATTCTAGCCTGTATCTCCCTTGGCGCAGCTTGAGACTGTGTCCTCTTGTTCTGTCTCTTGTTGCCCGGAGAAAGAGACCGACCCCCAGCTCACCACAGCCGTCCTTCAGGAAGCTGAAGAGAGTGATAAGGTCACCTCTGAGTCTCCTTTTCTCCAGGCTGAACAACCCCAGCTCCCTCAGTCGTTCTTCATACGGCTTGTGCTCCAAGCCCCTCACCAGCCTCGTTGCTCTCCTTTGGACACGCTCAAGCATCTCAACATCCCTCCTAAACTGAGGGGCCCAGAACTGGATGCAATACTCCAGGTGTGGCCTCACCAGTGCCGAGTACAGGGGGAGAATGACCTCCCTGCTCCTGCTGGCCACACTATTCCTGATACTGGCCAGGATGCCCTTGGCCTTCTTGGCCACCTGGGCTCACTGCTGGCTCATGTTCAGCCACTGTCAGCCAGCACCCCCAGGTCCCTTTCCACCTGAGCACTGTCCAGCCACACCGTCCCCAGCCTATAACGCTGCAGGGGGTTATTGTGGCCAAAGTGCAGGACTCGGCACTTGGACTTATTGAACTTCATCCCATTCGATTCTGCCCATCCATCCAACCGTTCCAAATCCCTCTCCAAAGCCTTCCGTCCCTCTAACAGATCGACACATGCTCCCAGCTTAGTGTCATCTGCAAATTTACTAATGAAGGACTCTAAACCCTCATCCATGTCATCAATAAAAATATTGAACAGAACCGGCCCCAGCACAGACCCCTGAGGGACACCACTGGTGACTGGCCCCAGCTGGATGCAGCACCATTCACCATCACTCTCTGGGCCTGGCCATGCAGCCAGTTCCTAACCCAGCACAGAGTGCTCCTGTCCAAGCCACGGGCTGTGGGAGACAGTGTCAAAGGCCTTGCTGAAATCCAAATAAACAACATCTACAGCCTTCCCTGCATCCACTAGGCGGGTTACCTGGTCATAAAAGGTGACCAGGTTGGTTAAACATGACCTACCCTTCCTAAACCCATGCTGACTGGGTCTGATACCCTGGCCATCCTGTAAATTCTGTGTGATGGCACTTAATATAAACTGTTCGATTACTTTGCCAGGTACTGAGGTCAGGCTGACTGGTCTATAATTACCAGGATCCTCCTTTGCACCCTTTTTGTGAATGGGTATCACATTGGCCAGCTTCCAGTCATCCAGAACCTCACCAGTGAGCCAGGACTGCTGGTAAATGATGGAGAGTGGCTTTGCAAGCTCATTTGCCAGCTCTCTCTCATACCCTGGGAAGGATCCCGTCAGGTCCCATAGATTTATGAACATCCAAGCATTTCAGTAGTTCTTTGACTGCCTCCTCTTGGATAATGGGGGACCATTCTGCTCCCTGACACCATCAACCAGCCCAGGCGGGCAGGTGTCTTGAGGGCAAGTCATCTTCCCACTAAAAACTGAGGCAAAGCAGGCATTAAGGCACTTCTGCCTTCTCCTCATCTGCAGATACTAAGTTCCCTCCTTGTCCAATAAAGAACAAAGGCTGGTCCTACCCTTCTTTCTACCATTAATGTATTTGTAAAAACATTTTTTATTATCCTTTACAAAAGTCGCCATTCTAAGTTCAAACTGAGCTTATGTAGAGCTGCATGTATCTGCAGATTCGTCTCTAGTTTTTTAGTTTTTATTTCCTAGACTAGATTTAATTTTTAAGAGAGTGGGGCTATACTAACACATAACACAGAGTCATGAGTCCAACCTTCAATATAAGCATTATCACAGAATTACAGAATTTCTAGGTTGGAAGAGACCTTCAAGATCATCGAGTCCAACCCACGTTCTAACACCTCAATTAGATCATGGCACCAAGTGCCACATCCAGTCTTTTTTTAAACACATCCAGGGATGGTGACTCCACCACCTCCCTGGGTAGATGATTCCAGTGTTTGACCACTCTTTCTGTGAAAAACTTCCTCCTTAATTCTAGCCTGTATCTCCCTTGGCGCAGCTTGAGACTGTGTCCTCTTGTTCTGTCTGTTGTTGCCCGGAGAAAGAGACCAACCCCCAGCTCACCACAGCCGCCCTTCAGGAAGCTGAAGAGAGTGATAAGGTCACCTCTGAGTCTCCTTTTCTCCAGGCTGAACAACCCCAGCTCCCTCAGTCGTTCTTCATACAGCTTGTGCTCCAAGCCCCTCACCAGCCTCGTTGCTCTCCTTTGGACATGCTCATGCATCTCAACGTCCCTCCTAAACTGAGGGGCCCAGAACTGGACGCAATACTCCAGGTGTGGCCTCACCAGTGCCGAGTACAGGGGGAGAATGACCTCCCTGCTCCTGCTGGCCACACTATTCCTGATACTGGCCAGGATGCCCTTGGCCTTCTTGGCCACCTGGGCTCACTGCTGGCTCATGTTCAGCCACTGTCACCAGCACCCCCAGGTCCCTTTCCACCTGAGCACTGTCCAGCCACACCGTCCCCAGCCTATAACGCTGCAGGGGGTTATTGTGGCCAAAGTGCAGGACTCGGCACTTGGACTTATTGAACTTCATCCCATTCGATTCTGCCCATCCATCCAACCGTTCCCTGTCCCTCTGCAAAGCCCTCTGTCCCTCTAACAGATCGACACATGCTCCCAGCCTAGTGTCATCTGCAAATTTACTAATGAAGGACTCTAAACCCTCATCCATGTCATCAATAAAAATATTGAACAGAACTGGCCCCAGCACAGACCCCTGAGGGACACCACTGGTGACTGGCCGCCAGCTGGATGCAGCACCATTCACCATCACTCTCTGGGCCCGGCCATGCAGCCAGTTCCTAACCCAGCACAGAGTACTCCTGTCCAAGCCACGGGCTGTGGGAGACAGTGTCAAAGGCCTTGCTGAAATCCAAATAAACAACATCTACAGCCTTCCCTGCATCCACTAGGCGGGTTACCTGGTCATAAAAGGTGACCAGGTTGGTTAAACATGACCTACCCTTCCTAAACCCATGCTGACTGGGTCTGATACCCTGGCCATCCTGTAAATTCTGTGTGATGGCACTTAATATAAACTGTTCCATTATTTTGCCAGGTACTGAGGTCAGGCTGACTGGTCTATAATTACCAGGATCCTCCTTTGCACCCTTTTTGTGAATGGGTATCACATTGGCCAGCTTCCAGTCATCCAGAACCTCACCAGTGAGCCAGGACTGCTGGTAAATGATGGAGAGTGGCTTTGCAAGCTCATTTGCCAGCTCTCTCGTTACCCTGGGGAGGATCCCGTCTGGTCCCATAGATTTATGAACATCCAAGCATTTCAGTAGTTCTTTGACTGCCTCCTCTTGGATAATGGGGGGACCATTCTGCTCCCTGACACCATCAACCAGCCCAGGCGGGCAGGTGTCTTGAGGGCAAGTCATCTTCCCACTAAAAACTGAGGCAAAGCAGGCATTAAGCACTTCTGCCTTCTCCTCATCTGCAGATACTAAGTTCCCTCCCTTGTCCAATAAAGAACAAAGGCTGGTCCTACCCTTCTTTCTACCATTAATGTATTTGTAAAAACATTTTTTATTATCCTTTACAAAAGTCGCCATTCTAAGTTCAAACTGAGCTTTGGCCTCCCTAATTTCTTTTTCTGCATGCTCTGGCAGCCCTCTTGAATACTTCCTTGGAGACCTGACCCTCCTTCCAAAGCTGATACATCCTCTTTTTATTCCTAAGTTCCTCCAAAACCTCCTTGCCCAGCCAGGCTGGACGTTTATCCCGTTGACTGATCTTTTGGCACGCAGGGACAGTCTGTTCCTGTGCCCTCAAGATCTCTGTTTTGAGGCATGCCCACCTTTCCTGAACTCCTTTGTTTTTAAGAGCTGCTTCCCAAGGGATGCTCTGAATAAGTCTCCTAAACAGGCCAAAGTCTCCCCTCCGGAAGTCCAATGCAAGAGTCTTACTGGTGCTCTCCCTGACTTCACCAAATATTGAGAACTCTATTATTTCATGATCACTCTGCCCCAAGCGACCCCCAACCACCACATCTCCCACCAGCCCATCTCTATTTGCAAACAGCAGATCTAACCTAGTCCCTCCCCTGGTGGGTTCACCCACCAGCTGCGACAAAAAGTTGTCCTCCATACACTCTAAGAATTTCCTGGACTGCCTCTTTACTGCTGTATTAAGTTCCCAGCAGATGTCTGGTAGGTTGAAGTCACCCACAAGAACAAGGGCTGATGATCCTGAAACATCACCTAGCTGCTTATAGAATAAGTCATCTACCTCTTCTTCCTGGCTGGGTGGACAATAACAGACTCCCAGTAGGGTGTCAGCCTTGTTGGCCTCCCTTGATTCTTACCCACAGACATTCAACTCCATCTTCCTTAGTTTCAATTTCTATGGCATCAAAAGTCTGCTTAATATAAAGGGCCACCCCTCCACCTCTTCTTATCATTATTTAATTTTTTGTAGTGTTCCATTTTTTTCAATGTCTTGTACAGTTATGAGATTGTTATTTGCTTTCAGTTTTCCTCTTTTGAACTAAATTTTCGCTCTTCCACTTGTTAATTGCTGTTTTTTCTTAATGCAAACACAAAACAATAAATCATTTCTGGTTTGAGCAAAGCACTCCTGAGATATATTAGGTCTTTCAGTGTATGTCTCTGAAGTCTTTAATACAAATATGTCTTCAACTTGGGAAAATCTATGAAAACACATTTCAGGATCTGTGAGCAATTTCCATCCATCCATTTCTTTTTTTCTGTCTCTAGTGTATCCATACAAATTTCTTGAAGAGGTTAAACTGTAACAAAACTTAGAGCAAATTACAACCACAAAAAAATAACCGACCAAGCAAACAAACCCAAACTCCTGTCATTCAAATAAAAAGGACTTTTCCTTAGAACAGGGCTGTATGGTCTCAGTTAACCTAGGTGGCCTATTTCAATACCCACGTGTCACTGCTGGTTTTTGGTAAATTATGCTATAGTTGTCACATTTTTCCTGGCAGCATCTCTCAGCTGCTGTACTTTGGGGAAATAGGTTGCAGCAATGAAAACATGATGCGTCTGGTGCTGTGGCATGCCAAGGGAAATGAGATCATAGTGCAGCTGATTAATTTCTCCATGGGAATTCAGTGGGCATCTTTTGGAAATAAAAATTCATAAAGTGTGGGTAACCACAGGCAAAAACAGTGTGTGCGTGTTGACAAGAGGGAAAGTCACCATGAACTGAATTTTCATACAAAAAGGATCTAATGATATTGATCCTAAGGACTGCTCTTTAAATATCCAGTGATTTATCTACACCCAGCTGTTTGAAGGAAGACTCTTCACTTTGCCTTCCACTGCTGCAAATGCAAGCCAAAACTGTCTGAGAAACATTTGTCCTGAAAGCCTTTTTAGGTACTTCAAAGTAAAATTACGGTGGTTGCTCAGGTCTGCATCTAGGTTAAAACCTGACCAGCAAAGCTCAGAGACACCCTTATTTTGTATGATTATCAGCTACATAAAGTTGTCTGGCCCAAAAGGGTCATAGTGAATTCCTCAGCAGAAGATTCTTTTGGAGACTTTATTCCTCCATGATAATTCTTCATCTGATGAGAGCAGAGGGGATTTAGGAAATTTCTTTGTAGAAGGGAATACAACAACTGGCATTCATTCGTGATGCAAGGGCAACCTATGAGAGATATTAGTAGGACATCCAGCCCAACACTTCTGATGGGGCAAAGGGCACAGAAAAATGGAATCTCATGTTACAAAGGATGACAAAAACAGAAACTGATTTGAGCTGCCAAGTCTGTGTCACTATGGCCATTGATCAACTGGTCCGTCAGCTGGCAGGGAACAACCCTGAGCAACCCTGAAGAGAAATGATAAGAGACTATCAGAGACATGCTTTTGAGAAGTATTAGATACTTGAAGAACATCATCCAGAAAAGAAAATGTTCCTGCATCAGTTGCCAAGGTATGGATCTTGGAATAAAATGCAGGATAGGGCCTTTAAAAGATGGAAGGGGAAAAGATGCTATTTAGAACTTTGCCTAGACATCTATGGCTGTATGGGAAAGATTTCCCTAATTCCCACAGGTATTGCAGCAAGTTTGCCATGATTATCTAAACACATGGGAACGTGCGAGAGAATGACAAAACCGATCCTGAGTTTGAGAGCTGAAGGGGAATGGTGAAGTTGTCAACAGCAATGAGAAGAGGAGGAAGAGTGGCAGGTTCAAAGTGAGGACTTACCTGTGATCTTTCTTTGCTTCAACTGACAGGGAATCATCCTGAATACATCAAATTGTCAATTCAACTGGTAGAATGGAACAGAAACAGACAGGACAGAGAGGTTAAAATGTTCAGCCTGGGAATTACAGCAGAAAACAAGAGAAAAAGGTATACAATGAGAAAGCAGAGTCTGTAGTGGCTTTGAGAGAGTCCCATGAAGAAGGGAGAAGGAGCTGCTGTAAAAGATGCTGAAAGAGCAATAAAGAAGGTTGATGGAAAGCCACAAGAGGGGTACTGCCACAAAAGCCAGGCCAGGAAAAAAGTGATCAAGGGTATCAGATTAGACAGGAAGGTCAAAGAGGACACAGAGATGCCCGTGTTAGCCAGAAAGAGGTCATTTGAGACCTTGGTGAATTAGTTTGAATGGGGAGGGCTGGAGCCAGATTGCAATGAGTCAGAGGAAAGGAAATCAATGCAGTGGTCATAAACAGGCCTTTCAAGTCACTCAGAAGTGAAAGAGAGAAGGGAGTGCTGGGAGACAAAGAAAAGCTGACCTGTTTACACTGGAACATCACAGACAATGTACTGCTTATTTCTTTCCCTTTCTCAAAGTATGAATTACCTTTTTTGTTTGTTTTGGTTTGTTTTCTCGTCAATTTTGTTGTTGTTTTTATTTCGAAGATCAGAAAAGTTTCCAGACTCCCTGATTCTAGCAATTGCCCATTAATATATCTCAGGCACCTACCCAAGGAAATGCATATGAATAGCAGTCTGTACGAATTTATGTCTCTTAAATTTATTATTCAATCTTGATTTAAGCATAGAGCTTCATTTGTTTTCATGATTACTACTTGTATGATGTCTGGTACTGGAGTTCATTGGTGCCAAGCTGAAATTAAATTTGGTTTTAAATCCCTGGAACTCCTACAGAAACATGAAGTGAGCGATTGTACTACAGAACGCACTGTAGAGAAGTCTGACTTACCATACTGTTTCTCCAAAAACATGTTTAGTCTTTTCAAGGCATTTGCTTGTCCCACCAATCACAGATTTTGCCAACCTGGCAACATTTAAAAGATATGAAAACATCGTGATAGAAATGCAACAGCTCAGGATTTAGTCATGTAATTTGCACTGAAATGAAAAGGTAGTTCACAATGGGAAACATTTGGCAATTACATGGGAATATGGACTTGTGATTTCTGGCACTGCCTTTGAGGTCAGTAAGTACCTGTGCCTGGAAGGAAAACAGAGTAGCAGGGCTGAGAATTTCCACAACTGGCTGGAAGCAATTTCTTCTGTCTGATTTTAAGACCATGGTTTTCATGTGCTGCCCTTTGCTCATGGTGTCTCAATTTCGACACAGCAAACACCCAAAAAGAGAAAAGTCCTTTTGAAGTTCAGTGGGATAATAAAAATATTACTGAAGTAATAGATGTGCTGGATAGGCAGCCATGCAGTCCTGTCACTGGTGACCCACAGTGCCTTTCTATGTGACCTGTAAAAGATTTTAGTCATAGGTGTTACTTATAGAGATTGCTGATGGATAAGGAGAGCAGCTGCAGAGACCTTTCTAGAATTGTGCCCTCTCTGTGGGCTTTAGCCTGGGACCCCCAAATCCCCCCATGCCAGGTGCAGGCTGCCCCCTAGCTCAGATACATTTTGTTTCACAGCTTATCATCTGTTGTCCCACCTGTAAAGTACATATCCACAAACAAAAGTAAGAGAGCACCTAGTGAAGATTACAGCACATCTTTGAAAAGAAAATCACCTTCCTCTCCTCCAGAGCAGCAAAGCAGTTTATCTGACTTGATTATTTTTTCCTTGATATTTAAATCAATAATTTCATCCATGTTAAATGAATACCATCTACAGCGGACTTAATTCCAAGTTTCGAATAAATAATCTTAGAGATTTAGCTCGTTTTTCAAATAGTGAATTACTCTCACTTCAGATTTTGCAAATGTGTTTTTGATTTGCAGACGTGGCTGGAATATTCTGCACAAATACATCTCCAGCTATGCTGTGCTCTGAAGGTGTCCCCAAAGACTATTAATGTGATTGGTCACTTAGTTCTTGTAGAAACCGCACCCATGGTTTGATGAATCCTACAATTTAAAAAGCAAGAAACTATTACCTTTAATAAGCTGTGAATAATCTTGATTGCACACATATGCATGGGCGTGCACACACACTCACACACATACACACACATTTAGGTCATTTACATTTGAATACAAGTATTTGGACTGAAGTTATCTGCTGAATTTCTTGCAGGGAAAGCATACAGAAAGAGCCAGAGTTTAAACCTCTGAACCAGAACAATGATTCTGGGCTACATTCCCCACATGACTGGGGAATTACAGCCCCTGTAATGTTACAGTGGGCAAGGTGAATGTGGGAGTGCCTCAGCCCAAGAGCACAGCTCACTGCCTCTGCCAGTGCCCAGCTGGGTGCGCCTCCCCACTCCATGTGACTGGCACACAAGAGCCAACCTGCCTGGCCGTGTTTCCAGCGCCCTGCAGAAACACAAATGTGTTGGAGAAGTCACTATTACCTCTTCCAAGTTCCCTCTGCTCACACAAGGGGCTGCACAGAGGTGAACTGGCTGTTACATCCACACAGAGGAATTGCTACTCAGCATCCCCTTGGGTTGGAGCTGTTTGGTGTCACACTGTTTTCTCAAGATCCTGTGACATGGCTACCTCAGATATAGACATTTGTATGCTGTGGGAATTTCTTCTAGCAAGGATTCACCATGTAGAATATTCCCCTTACCTTCTTTGTCTTTTAATATATCCTCAGGAATAAAACCTACCAGTAGTAGGCACATCACACGCAAATCCACAAGACTCCAAGGATTACTTATGAAGTCACACCTTGAGCTCAGTATTTCTCTCTGGCATATGTTATGTGCAAAAAAGCAGAATTTCTGTCTCAAGTAAGTTTTGTTTAGGTGGGTTTTTTCCATATTATCTAGGCCATGCAAAACTTTGCGAATTCACAACAAAAGCATAAAATCATTTATCTTGAAAAAGCTAAATGATTTATGATCATTGAGTCCAACCCATACTACAGGTATTGAAAGAACTCTAATTAAACCCATGTCATCTGAAAAAAAACTTCACAATTTTTCCAAGCATTCTTACATAGCTCCTACTGGATAGGCACTATTGACCAAATATTCTCCAGGGTGTAAACCCACAGCTGTGTAAGATTTTCACATTACTATACACATCAGAAGGTCACTGGAAATATTGCAAACAATATCTGTTTGTATTTTTGTAATATGCCTTGGATTTCTGACAGCACTGTCTAATGCACTCTCAACTTCTGAACTACATCAAGCAGAACAAAGGCCTTTCCACATTTCAGTGCTAAGAAGCTGGAAAGTGTTGACTTTCAATGAAGTCACCTTTTCTTTCAAAGTGAAGAAATATACGGAAAAGGGGCACAGTTGAAATGACTCCATGCTTTGAAAGGATGAGAGGGAACCTTTGCCAATTCTAATTATTTATATAACAGTAATCACTAAACTACAGAAGTCCTGTCCTCATCCTCCCATTAAAAAATGAATGATTTGGGCCAATTCTGACAATTTATTGTCATTCTATAAAGAGTCTAATGGTATGTGTTCCCTCAGCAATTATTCTGCTAAAAGTGTTTTAGGATGCTGCAGCTCTGAGTCACGACCTCAAATTCTTTGTATACACAGAAAGTGCCACTTGGAGTCAGTGGGATTTGATGAGCAAGTATTGAAGAATACTTTTAATAAGCTTGAGGGCCAAGGAACAACAACGCAATGTGTCTGGGGGAAGGTTGTTTTGTTACTGACAACAGCAGCTGGAGCAGGTTGGATAGGAGAGTGTGCTTGAATCTGCCCTCAGTACCACATGTTGAATAGCACTAACAGCACCTGTTGAGTTGCAGATTGGAAATTCTGAATAAATTCAGAAGACAGGCATAAAACAGGAACTTGGCTCCTATAAAAGCAGAATTTTATCCCTTACTCTAATATAAATGCATACAATCACATATGATGTTTATTTCATTACTGATAAATACTTACCAGTTATACAGTCAAAATAGTGTTATGCCCAAGAGGAAAAAAAGGAACACTTTTAAGGAATGAAAATAAAGCATTCCCAAATAGTATGCAAACTATTTCAGATTGGTTCCTGTTTTTTGTTGTTTTTTTTTTTTCCATGAAAAAATACACATTGTATTATGTATGTTAATACAATGCACTTTCATTAAATACAAAATAATAATGTGACAGAATAAGGAGCAAACAGAATTGGACACTTAGCCTGAGGAACTGAGTACAAAAAGTTTTTATCAGTTTTATTCATACATTTCCTGTCCTCTGTAATTTTAGACTAGTCAGAGTTCAACTTGCCTCATTCTGTAGAAGGTCATGCTAGCAACCTACAGCTTTTGTGGCCAAAGGCTATGGAAACTGGGTCACCTGAAAAGGCAGAATGGCCACATCTTTTCCAAAGTCATGTCTTTTGACCAGTTTCATATGTTTTAATTGGAAAGCTTGATCTCTGCTAGGTATATCAACAAGACTCATTTGTATCCTTCAAAAATGTCTCAATTGATTTAGCATTAATTAATATTCTTGTATGTTTCTATTTTATATGACTTTCATAAGTCCCATATCCCTAATTACTCTGCTAATTAGAGGAAATTCTCATGCTTGTCATAGTTGCACCTGCCTCTGGAATTTTTGTGGAGAGCAAATTTTAAAAACAACGTTTTAATGCATCCTGATTTTCAAAGTCCCTCTAAATTGATGACAATGAGATGACCTAAGGGTTGTACATATTTTCAAACACACTATTTGAACTGTGATTTCAGGGATGATCTGAAATCCCATGTTGGGCAGCACCACACTCTACTTTCCTCTCCCTGTCCTGGTCCCTAAGGTGAAGGGCTGGGGAAGGGGAAGCCCAGACAGACAGGTGGGACAGAGCTTCTACACCTCACACCCACTGGAAAAGTACCACCTAGACATGACCCTCTGTAAGGCAGGAATGAGTAAAGGACTGGTTGACTGATGAAAAGTGATGGATGCCTGCAGCTCCCCAGCCTTGCAGACAAAGGCTTGTAGATGCAGATTTTTCCGACAGCTGCATGCAGGCAGGCTTGTGTAACTGTGACCTGGGCTGAGGAATGCTGCAAGGCAGGCAGGCAAGCCAGGGCTTGTGCAGACACCTCAGTCATGGCCCTGCCCATGCAGGGGTACAGGAGGAAGATGGGATCCCCTGGAGATGCACATTTTTGTCCCCAGAAGCAGTCAAATAATGGGAAACAGCTATGGGGAGGTTGAGCATGACCTCCCAGCAGTGCAGCCACTGTCAGTGAGCTAGTGTGTGAGCATGGCCAGAAAACATGGAGAGTCCAAAGCAATAACAAATTCTGCATAAGTGGCCCAGGCTCTCCTGGTCTCACAGAAAATGTTAGGAAGGGGATCTCCCTCCCTGCCAAATTTGAAACATGCTTCATTGGATGCAAAGAAGAGTAACATTCATGTTTAGCCAATCAAAGCAAATCATAAGCTCTTTTATCACTGGGGCACCTTCACTCTCTTTCCATTGCTTGTCCTCAGTAGGCTCCAGCAATTTTGGCAAGAACCAGAAGAGACGCCAAAGCCTTGGGCAGGTCACACTTCTATCATCCAGTGTGAGGAGAGTATGGGGACACTTCAGGACCTGGTGACAGCTGGAGCCCCCTGGTTGTATGTGGCTACCCCCATTGTGCTTTTTCTGCCCATGCTGGCAGGGCCTGGAGTCTCAGGTCTACCAGGGGTGAGATGTGGGAAGAATATGAGAATATGGCTTTGGAAACTGGGACAAAGCTAGGAAAACTGCACCTGAAATGCTGAAAGCATGACTAGAGAGGAAAGAAACCCATGGGGAACCACAGCTAGTAGTTAGGTTGGCAGCTGTAGGAGAGAGATTAATACCTTCCTGTTTTTTGTACCTTCAGAAAAAAGTACTGAAGCATGCTGAATAATAGAAATGGGTTAGTATAAGGGAGGGAAATAAAAAAGTGTAAATTACTATTTGCCTTTGGGTTTTTACCCTAAAGATCTCCTCCTTTCAAAATAACATGGAATTTCTATTTTGATTTCCTAATGTGAAGCTCACTGTGAAATACCATTCTCATGCACCGAATTCCAAACTGAGATAGGCAGTTAGAGAGACAGTTACAGACAGCTACATAGATCTGTATGAACCTACTATTCTTCCATTGCAGCTTGAGAACCTAACATTTGATAAACTCTTCATCATGTCACGCCTAATTAAGAACAGAATATGGTAATCATAGCTGAATGAAAAATTGGTTTCCCACTGGAGGAGGGAAGAGGACAGGAAAGAACAAGACAGATTTAGAAAGCTGTCTCCCTCCAACATCAAGATAAATCCAAGTCCCAGAAAATCAGTTGGAGGGAAAAGTCTTTGTAGATTGAATTTTTATTTTAATGTTACCTTAAAAAAAAACATTTAAATTCAAGCTGATTATTTTCATCTAGAAAATATTAGATTTATCAATTTATTCTTATTAGGCAAAAATGAAGTGAAATAATCTTTTGACATCAACTAGTATTATATCAATAAATCAACATCTTCAGGAAAAAAAGGCATAGTCCATAAAATTCCTACCTCATCTTGTAGATGCCCCAAAGCTCATCTTTCCCAGACTAAGGCCACTTATTTTCTGAAACAGACAATTGAACTGTGCTTTTCTGGAACTCATATTTATCCTATTATGTATTTACATATTTTTAATGCCAAAAGGAGCCGAATTCAGCATGATTAAAAACCCAGCTCAGGCTTTCCTGTGGAAGATATCTAAATAGCATCACAAGGTGCAAGATCCCCTTTTAGCTCACAGGTAAAAACTGATGTGGAGATCAGCAGATGGAGTGATAAATATGAAGAATACAACTGTATCTGGCAGGTATTATAACCTTCAGGATCACTTGGCACATTTTATGGTATCCTTTGCTGTAAACTGATGCAGATTAAGAGGTTAAAAAATTAATACATGCCTCTCCCTCTCATTTCTAGCATGGACATTTCCAAACGTGTCACATGTACTCATCCTCATTGAAGATTATCTGCATAACAACTTTGAAGTATTAAAACAAGAAATGTTAGAATTCTGGGAAAGCAAACCTGGTCCTCAATACCTTCAACAAAGCAAAAGTAGTTTGTTCATAGCACAAGGAAACTGTCTGATTTTTAGCAACTTTCCTGGAAACATTCCCCTTTATTCTGTAACCTGGTATTAAATATGTTACATCAATAAAACCCTAATGGAAACAGTTTATGGGATGAAAAAAATTTAACTAAATTCTACAGAAGCTGCTTCATTTTAATTATGTAACTGAGACTTCAGCAGCCTAAGTATTAGCCCCGTCTGCTGTACCTCTTTCAGTGTTTTAGTTTGCATTGCACACATACTTCCAGCAGAGAATAAAGACACTGCCTTCTAAATGTTGTTTTCCATTTTCAGTAATTGCACAGTTCTACAAACATACCCCCACATTCAGCTATTATGTCTATAAAGCCATCACTTGCTGATGAGTCTAGTTATTTGATAACAACTTTATGAAATTCACTTCCACAGAAGTATTTTTAATATTTACCTGGCTAGAAATGACTGAAGTGTTTTTGGAGGTAACTGAATACTTGCTTTTCTCTCATGCTTGTTTTAAGTATTTTGTTCTAATGTATTCCTTTTGTCTGTGTGCTCCATAACAAGAGATGCTGTATTCCTCAAACAATAAAGGCACTCCTTCAGGTGCTGCCGATTCAGTTAATGCCTTTACAGGTGGGGAAGTAGCTGCTGGGACTTGATTTGTTCCACTAAATTGCTTTTATGTCTCCTAACAGCAGCACACTTAAGGATGCTCTTGCTTTCCTTTTGTATTTAGTGGAAGCCGTACTTTTTATTAGAGTCATTTGCTAAACCTGTACTTTGCCTTACTTTGCTTATCTTTGCCTTTCCTTTAGAACTATACTCTGTCTCTCTTAGTGAAGTCTAGCTTCTGACTGGGAAAATGGGACAGAAAGTGAGGAGGAGGGCAGGAGGAGAACCTCTGCCAAACACCGAACATGTTCCTGTGTTGCTGGCACAGCGGGCATCTTTGCCAGGCTGGCAGGCATTGGCAGGGCTGCTCCTGCATGCTGCTCCCTGGGGAATGAGGGACAAAAGCCCCCCACCTCTGGCACCCAGGGGCACCAGTTGTGAGGTGATGGGCTGCAAGGGCAATATCCCAGCTGACTATGGGCACTGCTCACTAGTGAATTACTATTGCTTTTGGGAGGGGAGAGGACCAGAGAGGGAATTTGCATCACAGGTTTGTCCTTCTCAGGGCAGATTTCATACAGAACCTGGCTTGGTAGCCTGCCGAGATCTAAAATTTAGCTCTAAAGCTGTAGTTTTTCTCCCTAAGTAAATCAAACTTTCCTTAAGGAAACGTAAAGGAGAAGATGAAAAATATTTTCTTTTCTGGGGGATGTTTCCAAAGGGAGGAAAAATGTAGTAACTTTTGTAGTTGGCTTTAAAGTTGGATTTTCAAACTCTGATTGGTCCATTCATAAATCCTCCCACCAGCCAAACAGAAAGTCATGTAGCTTTGCCTAAATATAATTTATTCTTTATTTCACTTATTTTTCAGCCTGTCTTCCTCTTCTACCTCATTCCCTTGGAAATTACTACCCTTCCTCCCATTCATCCTTTCAGCCTCCAGGCTGAATGCAATTTGGTTTCTTTTAGTAATACCCCTGCTTTAAAACATGAGGAAAACATGCATTACCAAGGAAAGAATATATAGCAAGGTGTTACTGGGAAGACTTGAAAAGAGAATGTAATAAGCAAGACAAGCATAGTAAGGGATATTAAAAAAAAATCAAACCAACAAACAACAAACCCAAATCGGGACATGTAATGCAAATCTATACTGGAAAAAAAGGCAAAGTAAACAAAGTAATTTCAGTACTAGGAGTACTTTAAACATCTTCATTTTTTAAACTGATTCTTTCATTCCTTGCCACCCCCTGTCCCCTTCTTCTTGAGAGCACAATAAAGGACGAGCATCATTCACTCTTAGTATCACCTTACTAGAGATAGTAGAGAAATAGCTCATGAAACCAGATTTCTCTGCTTAGGAAGAAGTGGAAATTGATAGTTCATGACCAATTATGCTAATTGTGCACCATATTTATGCACCTTTCTTAGCCATTCAGCTGAACTTGGGTAGGTTGTAGAAAAAACTGATGGTTTTGTCCTGGAGAAGAAAGTAAACCCAGTTAATTGCCTTTGGATGTAAATTCCTTTTGAAGAACACTCTTTCATTTCTTTCCCCACCTCTAGATGTGTGGCTGATTTTTCCTCTCCTGCCAGAGTAATAGTGGTTGGTATATTCTCCTCTTAACCACCCTGCACAGAAATGATTGAGCTATTATAATTAAAATAGATACAGAGTTGTTCAGTAGCATGCTATAGTCATTCCCATCTGTTAAGGGAGGAACAATACCCACTAACAAGGTGGTAGGCCAGTTTCAACAGGGCATAAAAAGCCAAATGAAGATTAGCTAAGAGAGGAATTTCACCAAACACAGCAAGTGCCATATTTTCTGCCAGTAGGACCTTCTGTTTGCAAACAATGCCGACACAGAGCCAAAAGTTTCATTATGTAGGACTGCAGGACCTGTGGATGCAACCTAATGAATCAGTTCTCCTCCTTTGCCTCTTGTTTCCTTGTCAAGATGATTGGGCAGAATTCCACCTTCAGTAGCATAATACCACTATTTATCCACACTCTTTGGTTATGATTGCAGCAGTATTTCCTAAATGCTAAGCACTCTTCAGTTTCATTTAACACCTCCACTTTCCTCAGGGTCTCCCCTGAAGAATTCTTGTGCATAGACGTAGAAAGTTCAGGTTTGAATCACTACTCTTCAGAAATTGCATTATTTCCTGGGCATCTTACACATCTCAAGGAAGAGATTGAGAAAAGGAAGGAAGGAAGGAAGATAATTTAGTCTTATATAGCACATTTCAGGCTAAGTGTACCCACCAACACCTGGCAGCAGTGTGAACTGGATGTTCCCAGATGTACTTAGTCAATATGTTAAAGGCATGTGGCTTAGCTTTAGGAGAAGATCCCAAAGAGTCAGAGGCACTTCCCTCTATATTTGAAAAAGAAAATTTCAACATAAAATGCACCTAAACTTCAGAGATGTCTGACTTCTTTTCCAGTACCACAACCTGGTACCCACTTGAGGAAAACCTTTTCTGAAAGGCTCACCCATGGTGCAATCAGACAGTGAAAGGGTGCTGCTCTTGCTTTGGGGGCTCCTTAAAAAGTTAAGAACGTGTAAGGATGTTTTTGCTGGAATATGTTCAAATGCCACAACTGGTAATCTTGGCCTTACAGCAGTAGGTGGTGTGCTCTCACACAAGAAATGAATGCAAACTTATACTAACTTACATGAAAACGTGCAAAAAAAAATTAGTGCTATAAAATGGCACTGTATTATGCCTTCCAGCCATCTCCAGCTAGATTTGGCCAAAGGACTTCTGCCATAACAACCTGGCTGTAAATTTGAGTCAATCTAATAAATAATTAAAGGAACCACCTACCTTAATGAATTTCTTAGAACTTTAATATTTTATTATGAGTATTTCTTGTTCAGTTTTCCAAACAGATCATGAGAGACACTTGAGGACTGGGTTCACCCCCGTTCCTGTTGTTTATAGGTTTTAAAGTGGTCAAAGCCCCACAAGAAATTGAGGGAGGGAATCAACCATAACGTGAAACGATGAGAGAAAAAAGAAGAGGATGAAGCTCAGCATCTACACAGCTCTTAGTCCACTTTGTGACCCGTGGTACACAGGGAAGTGGCAACGGAAAGCTAAATCCCTTATTACCCTTCCGTCTGGCTCTCCCCTGAGGCAAAATCTGCTCCTCGAAGGCATTTTATTTCTCTAATGACCATTTTTTAATGTGCATAAAGCACTCTCTATTTATATCACTCCAGTTAGTATTTGTAGTAAAAGAAAGCTTAATTGGGACCTCCAATGCAATTAATGCATAGATATAATTCCAGTGAGAAAGGACTATAAGGCAGGACTGACAGGGAGTCCTGTGTGGCTGTGACTGATGAAAGAAGAATGCTACTTGTAATATGCTGACACTGTACAGAATTAGGCTTTGTGTTCCCCAGTCATAAAATGTCTTTTGGGATGAAAGGCAGACATTTTGGGTTAGTTAGCTCCTATTTAATTATGTGGCTTCCAATGTAAAAGGGTTTATTGAAAGTATTCAGAAAGGGAGAAGAATGGAAAGGGCTCACGCATATTTTTAGTTTACTCTGAAGTTTTTCATTATGCAAGTACTCAGGCATCGCACCAAGATAAATTCTGAGTGAAAACTAGAACAGCTTTCAAATTTAAATAGTATTAGACAATATTAGGGAGTCCACAACTTCACTCAGAAATCTCTCCTGCTTGATTTTTCTTGTACTATCTGGATGAAATCAGAAGAAACCATCACATGTTATTCAGGATTTAGCCTCCATTTTTTCATATTATTTTAAACATAAAGTTTTCCTTTTTGCATTTAACCTCTCTTTAGTTATTGTCAGGGGTTTTTTTATGTTGCTTTCTTTTTTGTTCTGATTGTTATTTCCTATGTGAGCCACTTTGCCAGTACCCTTAATGAATAGTTTAATTGGTTTCAGGCCATTTCTCCAGTTTATGTTGACTAAACTGTATTTTATTCTCATTTGCCCATAAATTTGCTATCCCTTCCTGCTTTGTGTCATCTGAAAATATGGTTTGCACTCTTGTATTTTCTCCTTCATTTCGTTCTTGGATTCATTCAAATATATACATCACATGGGATGCCCTGAAGTGAAGAAAAATGGGCAATGAGATGCAGACACACTGGGACAGAATTTGTCAGCAAGATATAAAATGAGAAAGCCACAAAATTGGTCTGATTCCTCAAGCATTTTCCTGAAGCCCTGGTTGGGATTTGTTAGGGGTATGACAGGAGACTCATGGTAACTTCTTGTTTATAACTAATTTAGTTTTTATTATAAGAAGTTGCATCCTTGGGAAGAGTTTGCATTATCAGAATCTGGATCCAAGCTTCATATTGGGTTGATATCAGATGTACACATACATTATGGTAATTTGGCATAATAGAGAAGGACAGTCAGAAACAGAGTTAATAATACAATAAACAAAATAATGCACACAGGGCTTCAGTTACCTGGGCATCAGTGAAGAACTGTCTGAGACCATAACAGCAATATACCTACCAATTTTAAAATATGTCAGAAAATAAGAATAAAATTCATAAAAGTTAAAATAAATATATTGAACCCTTTTCTCTGGATAGCTGTGGTTTTCAGATAAACATTTGCATGCAGATAAAAGTTACTCTTTTTTTAAATGCCATCAAATTGTCCAGTGATTGCTATGGTTACATGCAATCAGTCATAAATACTGAACAGTTAAAAAAAGATTAAAAAGGAAACCTATTATTTTGTTCTGAGCTCATAACTAACTTAGTAGAATAAAAAAAAAAGTACCTCAAAGCATTCTTTTTTCATTAAATACTTCTCTATTGAATCACTGCCTCTTAGGGATTAGTACTGTGGTATTTGGTAGCTGTTGGCTGAGACTTAAGTGCAGTGAGACTTAGCACAGTGCAGCCTGGATCTACCACAGTCATCACTCATTTGCTAAGCACAAGTTTAGGTGTGTGTTGTTAGATATAAACACACAGGCAGCAAGGGGACAGAGCCAATCCAAGCTCAAGGAAACATATATTTACTTATTTTGTAATAGACTTCCAGCAAGGAAATATTGAATTATATGGATCGTGCTGTCACTGTTGAGCAAGGAAAAGAAGATAATAGGGTGTTGTTCATTCCTTAGGGCTGCTGAAGAACGGCTTCTCCTAGAGATGCATACTGCTATTTTGTCCTATCCCAAAATTATTCAGGCATTCTATTTTTAGATACAAGCAGAAGATTGAAACTACAACTATAAAATACTTTGTTTCATTGAATTTCTCTAAAGCCTGGCACTATTATGGTTGACTGTCACTAACAAGGGGTAAAAAAGCTGGTTAGAGGATGTCTACATAAATCTTTAGGTCAGTCTGTTCATTTCTCTGGTCTGAGTTAATTGCCCAGCCCAAGATTCACCAGATCCAGCGCAGAATCTTATCTTAATATATTGGGATGGTGCAAGGACAGGACTATTTTACAGTCTGAATTTGCCTTGCTTTTGACACATTTAAAACACTTACGCACAATTTCTGAAAGTTTAAAGAGAAAGGCAGCAAAGTTTCGACATAAAATTGCTGGATTCATCATTTCCCATAAAGATGAATGAAGACTCACTCTGAATGTTTTAAGGCACCAGGAAAGAAAGCACTGAAGTCTGCCACAAAATCTGTCATGATGGGCACTGTTGCAAGAAGAATTTATCTTGTACTGACAATAGCTGTGAATGACAATGAGCATAACAAACAGGGCCAATCAGGCAGCACAGTCGGGCCCGAAGTCCCAATGGCCCCTCGGATATGGACTAACAATAGTCTGATGTTTATGCCTCATGCTCCAGTGCTGTGCACGTAACCCAGCTGCTTCCTGAGCAGGAACTCTGCAGCAATGACAGCTCCAGCCTCCAAGTGTTCCTGCCTGCTCTGTGGAGTTGTTGGAGGATCACTACAGAACGTGGGTTGAGTTTGGTGGGACGAAGGCGCCCAGCAGCTCATCAACTCATCTCCAACACACACCAGCAGCTGTGGCCTGGGAAAGAGTATAAGAGCAGAGCAAGCATGGTGGTAATTCCCATTGGGGACCACACAGCTCTTTGTCTGCAGATTCCCTATATTTTTCCTGGGAAAGAAAATGATCTCCACTCTTTTCAGGATCCATATAAATGACAGTCCTTCACTTGTGGATGCAGTCCTGTGAGAATTCCCTTTTGTTTCTTCAGCTTTGAATAGCTTCTGACAACTGATTGGAATTCTTGTGGGCCCAGTTGTTTACATGACAGCAACTTTTATCGGTTAAATTTTACAAGTTCATTTATACACATACAGCTTTTTAAGAACACGGAGGTTTTAATTCCATGTCCTGTCTCAAGATAGGTCATACTGTTCTTCTGAAGCTAGCACGGACATATGTTTCTGAAGCAGCCATGTAATTCTTGGCTGCCAAACTGGATTTTTCCATCTTTTATAAGCTGTGACAATTCACTTTATATAAGGCTCTATGCTGACTCCATGTGTACTAATAGCTGGATAATGTTTTTATAAAAACACAAAGCTCAATCCCCAAGTGCTATCAAAGGCCTGGTTCCCTCAGTATGATGTACAGTTCACTGTACTGGCTGCACAGTAAGCTGCTAGACTTTCCAGAATGTACATTGTCACAGACAAACTCATGTATAATTGAGACCAAATCATTCCAGTTTTATGAGCCTAGTTCAGATTGAACTATTTTTTAAACTTGACCAGAATACTCTAGGTTTTTTGAGCTTACCTGTGCATTTCAATGGAGTAGAGTGACTCTATCACAGCCTCAAATTTAACCAAATTTGAAAACAAAATTTTTAATTACTTTCTGTTTTTTTTTTTCTCAAAGACTCCCCACAGAGAGACTGTGTGATATTTTGAAGTGATTCAATGAGTCAGTCTTTTGTGTTTTTATTCTTTTTTGTTGTAAGCCTCGATTATGAATTGAAATGTTTTGAAAAGTGTCCTGTGAGATACAATTCTTAGATGGCTGCTTTTTACCAGTATGAATGCCAAAGATCCTATATAATTTTGAAGACAACAAAATTAGTTTGATAAATGTAGTGCAGTGTTCAAAATCCAATTGATTTTATGCATCATTTCAAATTTTCTGCTGCAGGGTGTACAAATATCATTTCCATAATGAAAAGAAAAGACAATCGAGTGAACAGTGTTTCACATGAAGTAAGGAAGTCACAAATAAAAAAAACAAGTAAGGAAAGGGTAATAATCTGTAAAACCAAACAGTCTGCATACCTAAACCATCTCATACCATCCTCATCCTGTGAAGCAGAAAGGATGCAGAATGGACACGAGAGGATTGGCAAGCAATTTAGAAGGCATATTAACAAGAACATTCAGAACATGCAAATTGTGAAAACCTATTGTGCTTGTATAGGACCACTGTGATTAAATAAATCAATGTTAAAAAACTAGGTCACAAAAAGTATAACCAAGGGTATACTGAAATTTCTTCCATCTAAAGGGTAGCATTCAAATTCCATCTCAAAAGAGTAGCATATTCCTCTAATGCTAAAATATATAGTCAACATGTCTAATTTTAATGGAAAAATATTAATTATTTAAAAATATTTAATTAATTTTTACTCCAGGATCTTTCCTGGAATTATGCTTTTTGAAACCTCATTTAAAATGTGTGATTCATGTACAGAAATATGCTAATAGAAAAAAAAATCACTAAGTTAACCATTATCCAGTCACAAAACCTATGGAAAGCATTTTGAGACCCAGAAAAAGGATTTAATTTTATTATATCTTCTTAAGTATTCCAGCCAACTGAACTGTAAAATATTGTGTTTAACCCTGCATAAAAACATGATGAGTTAACATATAATACTATGGGGTTCATAATCTTATTGAAAGAGATTTTAATTTAATGCAAGTGTGGGCTATAATTTTCAAATTTGCATTTTTTACTTTTATATATATTCTGTAATGTCACAATGTCCAAATTTGTTAAAAGTGTCAGGATTTGCATTCCTATTGAAATAAAAGGCCTTTCAAAAAAACCAAACTGCATTCCATGCAAATTACTGCAAAAATCCAAACTTCATTTTAAAAGCATCTGAAATTATCATAAGTGGTTATATACATGATAAAATATATGATGCAACAGGAACTTTTCTATTTGAAATTGATTGGTTCAATGAGTTTGCACTACAGATGAAGAGCTCTGTGTCTGTATGTGTACATGAGTGCAGATGTGTGTCTAAGTAACTTGTAGCTTAAACTTTTACAATAGAAAGGGCTGAATTGTTTAGGAGATAACATCTCAAAGAAGGTGAGATGGTTTGTGGATCTCATTATGGAGAAATAAGGGAAAAGTTACTGAAAAGTATGCAGCAATATGTAAAGAGCTAGCTGTCTCTCAGGAAACACACCAAAAAGGAAATCTCGTTTTAAGGCAACTAATGTCTGTAATACTTCCTTAACAGAACAGGAAAACAAATGCTCACAAAAAGCTGATTGAAAAAGGTCTGTTTCTATGTTGTCCCTGGAAAAAGGGAAAGAATGTAATCATATGAAAACACACCTGCTCCATGCAGACATGGGACCACTCATCCAGAGCTTATCCAACAGAGGTTCAAGTCAGAGAATCTATTTCTTGTTTTCTAAATCTTCTGCTATATACATCTAAAACTGTCTTAGCAGACACAAAATCAACACAGATGACTCAAATCCTTTAATTTAGCAGTTTAGGTTTTCCGTTGCAGTTTCCACTAGAGTTACTAAGTTAAAATGAGATGCAATTATATTTTGCACTGGGGGCACAGATCACCCTCAATTTAAATTGTCTTAAAATGAACGTGAAGAAATCACAACTGGTAGAACTGGCTCCAAACTTAGGACCATACTATTCTACCTTGCAGAACAAAGAGTTATTTTATCAATTAATGTTGTGACTTTGGCTACAGGGAGGATACCATCTGCAGGTAGCCTGTCTTGTTCACAAAAAGGACCTGGAGCTGGCTGATCCACAGTCAGCACAGTGATGCATGGTGGCAGCCACCCTGCTGCATTCCTCTCGAGAATGAAAATTTGTTTGGATACTAACAGTGCTATAGGAAAATGATGATGGAAGGCAAGAATATTAAAACTGTGTGAAGACAGTTCAATTTTGCTAACATTTAATTTTTATAAATCTCCCCCATTAATTTCAAAGGATCTCACCTCTAAATGTTTCAGCTCTCATTTGAGGGGCACATATTTAAAAAAAAAAAAAAAAAAAAAAAAAAAAAAAAAAACAAGAAAAAAACCAAAGCAAAAAAAAGCTCCTACTGATATACTTGCCTGGGAGCAAAACATGAAGAAACAAATTCAAGATTAATGTGGGCTGGAAATGTGAATTTTCATGGAAGTGCTGGTACAGCTTTTTTCAGTGGCTGCAAGACTGTGTGAACTTGCACGTCTCACAGGGAAAATTTGGTTTAATACCACTCTTCTCTTCCCATGTTCTTCAGAATCACACATTGCAGCATAGCCATATGTTACCCAACCACAATAAATCCTCCTCACTCAGAGGTTTATGTGTTCTGGGTACTTCGGGCTCCTCAGTCACTTCGAAAGCCAAGGCACCCACACCAAAGATTGAAGAAAAGGGAGCTTTAAATTGCACTGTACAGCCCAGATCTATCATAAAGCCTTCCCAGTCTCCAGGCCATTAATTTAGTGTGGACAGTGGGATATTAATATACTAAACTTTCTCCATTTAACTATAAAACCATTTAGCTGAGTCCTGGTGTCCTAACAAGCTAATAAAAATAAAATGTTTGTAGTCTACCAGCAAAAGACAAGGTCAGTTGTATGTGCCTCCTTTCCAGTATTTTACAGAAGATTCTGATACTAAATAAACTCATTATCCTTCATGCATATCCATACAAGCATCTTCTGAGAAGTTCAACTATCCAATATCAAAGGTATGTTGCATCTGTATTATGCTCTTTGTCTGACAGATTCAGGTTATTTCAAATGAAAAAATATTTATACAATTGCTGCTGAATATTTGTGCATTATTTCTCCCAAATAGTGCAATCTTGCATGATTTGTGGAGACATTATCAGCAATCAAAATTATAGGAAAAAAAATCAAACAATAAAGAACATTTTCAGCCTATGAAATGCAGCCTGAATATATTTTTTAGTATAAGAATGAAAAGAAAAAACTATGTTATAAGAACAGGAGGGTGCCTGATAACATTTAAAAGCAGTGGCCTGAGGCACAGTTCAGACTCAGACAGGAAATCTCCTCATGCCTGATTCCTAGACCTTTGCAGAAATAGAAAAACATCAACACTTTAAAAAGTTTAACTAAACAGGAGCATTATAAACTATCAAGGTCACAACACTAGTCACTATAGGTTCTGTTAGATTCCCCATAGCTAGACTGTCCCTTTCATCATGGACACCTTGTTAATCCATTCTGGAACATCTGATACTGGTCAATGTCAGAGATTAGGGAGAACAACCTGGGCCCCTTTGACATGAACCTGTGTCTCAGTGCTGATTGTGGCTCCCTAAAAGATGTCCTGGTTTTGCTCAACAGCTGTTGTGGCCTCACAACCATTTTGTGCTGACTGGATCCCACACCAAGAATCCTCAAACATGAACAAAACAGTAATCCAGCTCCTCAGTACCCCTGCTGATGTGTGAAAAGCTTCATATTGCATATACTGAAGGGCAAAAAGAAAGAAGAACAACAAAAAGGGGGAAATTGAGGAAACCAGCAAGGTGTCAAACTGCAGAGAGGCGAAATATTAATAAATCAATCCTCCCTGAATTATTTCTTTTTTTCCCTCCCTCCATCTCACTAGACCACATCACCACAATACTACTATGTTGTGTCTTATTCATGTAATTTGATGCAGTGCCCACATATATTAGTTCTTTCCCACCTTCAGAAGCTTTCACCTGGGCTTAACTTTATAGTGAATGAAGAGTCCTAGTCCCTTCAGTGGTACAGGCCCAAGGAAAATCCACCAGGTGGATCACCATTCATATCTTTCATTGTGAAAACACTCTTGACATGAAGTAAGCATGTTTTTTGCCTCCCAATAATGAATAAGTGTAGAATGCATTATTTTTTTTTTTTTTACAAATGCATTGTGAAGAAAAATTAGGCTGTGATTTGTTCTTAAAGCAGCCAAAGTGGCTATTTGTTATTCATAATTAAAAAATGATAATTAGATACTTCTGTCTTGGAGGTCTGAATCATAATAACTGGAGGCAAATCTGGTTTTGGATACAAGTAATTTCCACACAAGCATGCTTACTGGTGTAAGGTCTATTTTGTGTTAGCAGTAAAATGGGTGTTTTCTGCCCTATCCATGAGTGCACCTCACAACATTATCCATTTCAGCACTCAGCCTGTTTGTTCACAGTAAGCTGCCCTGTGACTAAAGCACTCCTGCAAAAAGAAACTGTAAACATTGGAGAAACAACTTTGTGGCTCACTGGCAAAATATTTGTTCTCATTAGGTAAGCAGTGCTGCATCATACACACAAGAACCTGGGAGCAAAGAACAGATTTACCTTCAGGAGAGCAGGCACAAGCCCCTAACCCATTCCCCAGCCCTCCAGTGGGGCCAGACACCGTGCTGATTGTGCACACGGGCTGGGATGGGCAGCAGTGGGTGACAGGGAACAGGGTCAGGGGAATCACCCAAACAACCTTTCCTCCTCTTCCCTGGCCAGGCACAGCTTCTGGATCTGCTGGATCAAACCCCAGGACTCCTGGCAAAATTTCTATCACTGGAACCATTTTGTTCGAGCTGTAGGACCATAAACATAGTCACAGCCCACTCAGCTTGTGCAAGCCCTTTATACATTATTGCTGCATCTTCCTGGGTCCCAGATGCCTCCAGCACTCACAGCCTCTCCCCACCTGCCCTTGGCCCAGACTCTATCTCTCCCCCTCCCAACAATGTCACAGCATGGCCAGACTTGAGCTCCCCACAGCCCTGCCCTGCCCAGCCGTGGCCCCGCTGAGCCAGACCCACCCCCACATCCCTGACCACCCACATCCCAGGGACGATCCCAGTGCTTGGGGCTGGGGCTGCCCCTGGTGCTCCCTGGCTGGGCAGTGGGATAGACACGGGCTCCATCACTGTGGCTGGTCCCAGGTGCCTGCACAACACCATGACAGAAGGGGACATTAATGGTGTGAAGACAGTTGTTTGTTGTAAGGCCACAGAAGAAGAGTCATCCAGAGCAGAGCACAGATTTTGCTAGCATTGTTTCATATTTAAACAAGCTTAAAGGCCAAA
Source organism: Emberiza elegans (assembly GCA_024865655.1). Lineage (NCBI taxonomy): Eukaryota > Metazoa > Chordata > Aves > Passeriformes > Fringillidae > Emberiza > Emberiza elegans. The sequence goes on along the minus strand of JALJVW010002597.1, from coordinate 15,303,525 downwards.
CCTGACAGGAAAAAAAAAAAAAAAGAAGAGAATAAAACTCAAAGAAATATGAAAGAACTAACATGCAAACCAATGAGATCGGGAGCACTGTGAAACACATGCTGATTCCCAAATGAAGGTAGCAAAATGTCATCCCAGTCAGTGACTTCCAGAAGCAAAGGAAGATCTGGAAGTTCTCCTTCCCCTCCAGCTACCCTTGAACTGCTACCCTCTGTACTGTTTGGGGTCTACCCACAGCCATTCACATCTGAATGGACATGTGGTCTGAAATTGTTTAGAGCTATGTAACCAAAAGGCAAATTTCACTGCTTCAACTGAAAAGGTATTTCTCTGTTTCTCTTTGTGTTTTCCCCTCCTCTCTCTGGAATGCAATTCAGTGGGAAGATAACCAAATCTTCCATCTACATTCTCCCTTAAGAACAGAAAATAGAAGTATTTCTATTTCTGAGACAGAGAGAAGAAAAACAACTCTTAAAATGGGAGATGAAGCTAATGCTCTGTACAGACATGCATGACAAATGACCACAAACTCATCTGAGACTCGACCTGATTTTGAGAGAGTTTGTTGGTAACCTGTGGGCGGATAAAGAACAATTGCACTATTTCTTTATAATTCATACTGAACCTGCAAAAAATACACTCTCACCTTATGCTTTTCTGAACAGAGCCCATCATTAAGACAGTAGCTAAAAACTTGTATGAGAATGGGAGACTCCTCACAAATCAATCCTGAAACTAGTTGCTCCCTCACTTGAAATGGCAGCTTCTTGCAATGACTAATGCATATCTATAGTCTAAGGACACGTATAAAATATGACAGCTGGCCTGTCCTGACATTTAGAAGCAGACGCTTAAACAGCCCACAACAGAGAAACTTCCAGTGCTCAGTGAATCATTAACTTCCTCAGGAAGCCCTGTAAGATAAAGACCACTCAGGATCATTTCATTCTATTACCACAACAACTTCTGTAAAAGCATTATTAGGAACTCAGTACTCCATTCTTAATACTTCACCTACATCACACAATTGTCTCTTGTAAAAAACAACGTACAAAAGGTTTCCTTCCATCTTTTGCCTTCTGTTATTTGCATTATTAACCCTCAAACTGTGATATGTCACTGTCATAGCTCACTCTGTAATCATGAAGGGGATGGTGTTTCATTCTAGATGAAACTCCTGAGGTTTTTCTGGCCTGTTAAAAAGCCTGGTATAACCAAAAAAATATGACCCAGGCCCACCAGGAGTTGTACCTCATACTGAACAAAATGTCGACACAGTTCTCTGAGCAAGTTCTCTTTATACAGTGAACTGTCCCAAAAGCTGGTTTATACTCACCTCTGTATGTCCACTATATATACGCCCCTTAACAGGAAAACATGGTTAATTTTTATTTTTGCTTGCCTTCTTTTAATTTTCTATGTAATGAAAATAATGAGGAAAAAAAGCATTAATAAAATAATTTGGATTTGAAAATACTACGGCAGATCAGGGCATGGCACAGAGAGCAGCCTTATCCTGATTTCATGAGATACATTATATTGTGAGCAAAAACTGTACGTGAGCAAGATAAATCCCCTTTAAAAATTTCATGACACCAACTGGACTGAGATTTGTTCCCTCAGTCACCAGTGTTCAACACAGCAAACTCTTCTGCTGTCAAACACCTCTCCCAGAACTTCCTGAACTACTTGGGTAACAGTCTGCCAAAATCCCTTTTGGGTTTCAGCGTTGTCCAGACCTTCAGCCAGGACAGAGTGAGTTTTTCCCGCAGCAGCCATGGTGGGGTGGAGCCTGAAGCCATGTGGGCATGCCTGGGTTGTTGTTCTGTAACACACACATGGTGGCTGGCAGGCAGAACAGGGGGGTTCTCACTTCTGAGAAGGAAGCCGGCATGGATTGCCATGGGGAAGAGAAATGTGGGCATGGAGGGTCCAGGTGCCATTTGGTTCCTTGTCTCTGGGGTCACACCATGGAGGTCACATGCTGAGGTTCAGTCAGTGAGCATTCTGCCTGTAAAACACTGTCTCTTCTATACCCCGTTGTTCTTAGCATTGTTGCTGTTACTGCTCGTTCTATTATTGTTTTGCTGTTTCCAGTAAATTGTTTTAATCTGAATTTGTAATTCCTGCCTTTTTGTATCTCCTGCCAGAAAGTTTGTGTGTGGAGGCACTAAAGTAGGGAGCGCTGCTCCCAAGATCCAACAAGTGCCAGTGTCAAGGACTAGGCCGGAGGAAGGAGAAAATCTTCAAGAGCACAAACAGAAAGGAAAATCAAATCCAGAAAAAACAGAGGGACGTGAAAACAGAGCAGAAGCCAGTGACAACACCAAGACTTGGTATAACTACTGGAGTAAATAGCTGCAAGGATAGAGTAAGCTAGGAATAAAGACCTCACACTGTTTTGTTTCTTGTATTTAAAAAGAACAACGGAAAATCTTTGAGTACACATAGTTTCAAAACATACATTTCTCATTCTTTAAGGAGACTAGTAGCAAGCAAAGTTGAACCTCTTTGACTTTCTAAGCCCATCCCTATTTGGGCCATCTTTCATGAGATAAGGATATTAATATGCCAAGATATTAACTGAGCAAAGATAAACTGAAAATTAATTAAATCAAACACAGTAATTGAAAAACCCTTTTTACCCTGTCAGATTTCTTTGCCTCACATTGTTGGGCAACACAGAAACACAAGAAAGGAGGAAAGCAGTTTCAGACCTTTCTGTGATCACCTAAACTAAAATTCTGATTTGAGGAAGCAAGACAAGGTGGAATTAGTCTTGGAGCTGAAAACTCCCTATCTGCTTTCACCTATTTACTCTCATGCTTTCAGAGTGTCCATCAATAGAAATGGAGTTAATAAGAAAATGCAATCTTTGCAGACATACTCTGTTGTAGAAACTGGTGTGCTTCTTTTCAGGTATATTCTGATATCACTATTACAGTGTCTTAGTTGTTCACAGTATGGTGCCTTGCTATATATTTTTTCATTAACATCCCCATGATTCCTGTGAAAGAGTCAGGCAAAGGCTATAAATACTATTAACCACATTTTACAAAGGGGGAATGAAGTCCAAGGGGTAAAATAATTGTTCTCAGCTGTATACTGAGTTGATGCTAAATCCAGGATTTAGAACTCAGTCTTATAATACCCCAAGATCCCCTCTCCAGCCCCATTTCTTCCCAGGGCCTCTCCTGAAGGTACAAGAACTGCAGCAACAAGAGGGCATGCAGAATATTTCCCTCCCTCAGCTCCTTGCAACTCCGCTATTTTCTGATATGTTAAAACTACACACACTCTTTGAAGATAATATACCTACCAAATATGACAGGAATTTGAGCTGTCTAAGCACAAAATTTAAAGTTATTGGGTTATTTATCTTAAACCAATGAAACATGCTTTGATTAACTATGTTTGAGAATAGATCAAAAATAGCAAGGAGATTTTTGACAGAAGTATCCAATTCAATTATGTCAAAGAAAGGGATGAAATTGAATCAATGTCAGATCTAAAGAGAATTATTCTGAGTTGTACTTAACTGAAAAATGAAGCCTGGAACAAAAATGCAGAACAATGATTCTATAATAGGGTGTTAAATGCTGAATATTACTGCCTTTTTAAGGATAGTATACACCAACATAGCATAAAGCAATGTACATGTGTTGTAATAATAATTTTATCACTTAGCAGCCATATAGATTAACAAACTTTACTGTGTGTTGTGTGCCTGTCTATCATTTCAGGAAAAAAGAAGAGTCATGAAGATAGAGGGTGGAACATAGGAAGATGGTAGCAAGGGAAGCTGGCGTGTGTGTCTGTAGCTGTCTGTGGGAAAGCTGGAGTCTGAGCTGCAGAAGGCCCCTTGGGGTTCAGGTCAACTTCTCCACAGTCACAAACAAGCACATCATATAACTGAGACTGCAAAAAGCAGGCACAAACATTGTTTCAGGTGCTCTTTTTCAATTCTGATTTCAGCCTTGTAATAACTCCTTTTTGTCTTTACAGTATTACATGTTAGATCCATGCTGTTTAGTAATGCAATCCCACTGATTGCATTGTACTTTTACCTCAGCCTAAATGATCACTCCTCCTCCTTTATTTAGCATTGATATTCTTTTTCCTCTTTCTGTGCAAAATGAGGAATATGACTTAGTATGCAGCTTAGCATATCTTCTGTGCTGTTCAGGTGCTAGCACTGCTCTCATCAACAGAGTACTTGAACTTCTTCCAGAAGTGCCTGCTGCCCTTCTTCTGAGTCACTCAATAGTTGTTAATGTTTAATGGCTGAAGGAACGGGTGAGAGATAAAAGACAGAGAAGCATGCGCAGCAGATTTTACTCTGCAGAGAAACCTGGTGACCCTGACTGTGTCTCTGGGTTTTTTTCACAATGCAACCAGGAAGCCTGCTAAATCCTACTTAATGCAAGTGATGATGACTTAGGATAAAGGAAAATAAAACCAAGAAATCATACATCATTCCCCAGTGGCTTCTGCTCCCAAATGTATCATCACTCAGGCAATAAACTTTTCATTAAAGAAGGTTAAACTTATATGAGTTCCTTTTCAACACAATGATACAGTGTAGTACTACAAATTTTAAGCAGATATATTTCATTACATTTCCCCCAGCATGGCCAGAATAGCATGCCTTCAGGACTCTCATACTGACTTTCAGGTTGCCCTTGTCTGCTAGGCAAACCTTTAAAATTTAAAGGAAAAAAAAATCATTTGTACATTCTCCAAGCTGAGGAAAGAAATCCTACTTGGTGTGATTTGCTATAATGATAAATTTACCAGAGGCTGTTCATTTTATCTCCTGCAGAACTGCTCTTTGATGGCATTAATCTGCAGTAATGATTACAGGAAAGTAATTCAAAGCTGTTCAGAGGGAAAGGTGACATGGTGCCTTCCATCTCTCTTCTGAATGCTTCCTCAGATTGTTCAATAAATTACAGGTGTAGAAAGAAATAAGATGGGCCATATGCAGCTGAATATTTTGAGGAATCTAGAAACATGGAGTAATATGACTGCATTTGCAATAAAATATGTGTTGCAGATTCCTCATAGACCTTTTATAGCAACAGGCACTGAGTCCAAAGTTTTGGGGTAGTTCAGGATTATGTGTTTTTTATTATCTGTCAGCAAAGATGAACCACAAAATTAACAGTAAATTAATTAATCATATTTCAGATGAAGTGAATTAATGGTGTCTTTTTGCATGGTCTTTTCAAAATAATAAGAGATTCTAGGACTTGTAAGAGACCACTGGAGCTTATCTAGGTGGACCTTTGAACATAAATTCTAGACAAGAATTCTTGTCAAGAGCCCAAGCCACATAAGGTTTACCTAGCTGTGTGTGAAAACACCCACTGATGCAGAGTCTATGGCTTGCCTGGTGACCTGGCTCAAAGCAGGGCATTTTTTGAACTGTGATTTTCCTTCTATCCAATTGAGTCTTCCAAGCTGCAACCTGTGGTCCTTGTCTTTTGCTTTACTGTTTCTTCTTGTTTTAAAAAATTAATTCCCAAGTTATTAGAAATCAATGTGATAGCGCCCCCTGACTCCCAACACCACCTTTGTAAGGATTATTTCTAAATTATGTGGGGTCATAATGGTAGTCATAAGATTATTAAACACTCAATATTGCCACCATTTTATGGCTTACTTCAGGTGTAGTATTCCAGAAGGAGACATGATATCACCACTGTGAGATTTAGGATTTGAGTAAATATTACACACATGTAAAAATAATTTTGCACAGCTTTAGCAGAGTCAAAAAGCCAGCTGATATATTACACAACTGTTTGAGAAGAATATATTACACAAGTATTTGAGAATATTTGAAGGTCTGCCCTGAGACACTGCAATGCCTGGTTGAGACCACCACCAGCCCATAAAACAGCTCTAGAAGGACCTGCTCACATCCATCCTTTTTCTAGTGCTGAGGGGTGCCACAAACCCACAGACCACAAAAATAATTACCCAGAAAGGCTACAGAGAAACTTACACTTACCACCAGGCTTCTATCCACTATATCTGTTCACCCACAGCAGTGGTCACACTTCCTCCCCTTCTGGTTCTGAGCACCCATGGTAATCTCATGGCCTGAGTAGATGCTGATCAGCTGCAGTCAGGGCTTTGTCCAGCTCACTGCATGTGCAGCAGTGTAGCAGTGGGTTTGTGGTGAAGCTCCTGCCAGAGCCAAGAAGAACAATGTGTACTCAGCTTGTGATCATTACTCATCTGCCTCCATCTATCTCAGAGGTTCCTGCAAAAGACCAGTCACACCTGAACAAGAATTCTCATAGAACAATCAAAACAGGTGGGCATGGGAAGGTGTGTTTCTCTGCAGAAAAGTGTCATTTTCTGCCAGTGAATGCTGTATCTGGCCCAACTGGGAGTCTCTCTGCCTGCAGTTGTATCTGTTAGCAAGTTCCAGTGACACTCTTGGATATTTGTGGAATGCCTTACCCTATTACAAGTAATATTATCCCTTATCCCCTCTGATATAGGGATACCTTTTCAGAAGCTGCTGTTGTGATACATGGAAGCTTTGTAGAAATGATTTGATGTATGTTGCCTTGGACATCACTCTGTGGAATAGGCACTGGATATAGTATCTCCTTGGTTTTGGCATAGGGTAGGAGGGTGTGCTAACAGCAATTATCTTGGCTGTCCTGAAATAAGTGCAAGTCAATGTGGCACCTTCTGATACAGGCAAACATGGACCATCCTTGAAGGATGATTCATCATCTCTTTTTGGCTATGTGCAAGCAGCCTGATGTTGTAGAATGTGACTGACATTTGTCTGTATGACACACCAGATGAAATAACCACATCTCACTCCTGAAATCATTAGTGGAGTTCAGCTTTGCAAGTAACAAGTGCACTTGGTTTTGAATATACTCAGAACATCTTGATACTTAGAGATGCCACAAAAGAGAATATACTGCTTGATTATTTCATTACCAAGTGTTTTCCTTTGTTCCAGGCTATGTAGACTGAAAAGAAAAAAAAATTGCAAGGTAGTGGTACAGAACAAGCACATTTAAAATAAATCCAAGGGGAGGAATATTTACCTGTTTTTATCAATGGTAAAAGTCTTCTCTGATATAAACATTAGAGGAGGCAGACTTGAGTAAATGCCAGATGTTTTTGAAAATTGTGTCCTAAAGATTTTCTTTCAGTGCATGAGAAAATCTATCCTTTCAAGAACTGTAACACTCCACATAGGATTACAAGGCAGCAAAGACCCAACTGGGTAAAAAAAAGAGAATAAATTTCCTAATTAAAACTCAAAAATCAAAAGGAAAATACCCACCTCTATACATGTCATGGTTTAACCCCAGCCAGCAACCAAGAGCCACACTCTTTCAGTCTCCCACAAGCAGAACTGGAAAGAGAACTGGAATATTAAAAGTGAAAAAACTCATGAGATGAGATAGTTTGATAGATAAAGCAAAAGCTGCACATGCAAGCAATGGGAAAAAAGAGTTCATTCACTGCTTCCCATCTGCAGGCAGATGTTCATCCATCCCCACGAAAGCAGGACTCTGTTGTGCATAACAGTGACTTGGGAAGACCAACGCCATCATTGCAAATGTCCCTAGCTTTCTCCTCCTTTCCATAGCTTTCTATGCTGAGCATGATGTCTTCTTGTTTGGGATATCCATTTGGACAGTTGGGATCAGCTGTCCTGGCTGTGTTCCCTCCCATCTCCTCGTGCAACCCAGCCCACTCACTGCTGGCATGGTGTGAGAGGCAGGAAAGGCCTTGGCTCTGTATAGGTGCTACTCAGCAGTAACTAAAACATCCCTGTTATCAACACTGCCTTCAGCACAAATCCAAAACACATCCCCATCCCAGATACTGTGATGAAAATTTACTTTATCCCAGCTAAAATCAACACAATACAATAGGCACATGAAATGTTTCCAGTAATGACTAGAAGAAAAAATGTGACGAGTGTGCTCAGAGGTCAGAATAATTTAGCAAGGAAGATGCTTTTAAAGACAGTAACAAAAATAAACTTTAGGTCCTGGGTTTTTTTCCTAACCTATTTTGAGAATTTACAATACTTGTAAAAAAGTGTGTTTTGCTACATAGAAGCATGCCAGAAAACTGTAGAAAGAAAGAAACAGGCATTTGGAGGATATGTGTGCTCACTGGAGCGAGTGTTTAAATTACAGACCAATTACAATCACACCATCACCGCTTGACAATGCACATTTCTTCACAGAACTAAAACTATAATAATTTCCAGATTTTCTGAAGCATTTATCTTCAGATCTCAAAGTCACTGATAGCAGCTATTACAGCTCAGCCACAGGCATCCCTGACAGCACATCTCTGTCTGTCCTTACTCCACTGGCCTAGGAGAACTGCTGGGATACTGTGCAGATCTACATGAAGGTGCTGCTCACATACATCCCTGACAATCCCATTCCAAAGCATCAGTGAAGGTTCTTTTCTAGAGAAGCAAGAGAAAGCCAGAGAAGAGCCAGTACACAAGGTGGTAGAGACTTCAGGAATGCAGGAGGCTGGCATATCTGCTTTGACAATAAATGCTGCAAAAATGGAGTTATGCCTTTCCCTTTTATATTTTCCTCTTATATCTGTTCTTTATAACAAAGGACACAAAATTTCCCCAAGAAACTTCTTCCACTGAACTCATGTGATTTGGATGAACAAAATCAATTTTTTTTTTTTGAGAAGATATCCTGTCTTGATTTAAGGGTTCTGAGAGAATTGGATCAAATTTTTCACTTAACCATCCCTGTATTAGGTTAGATATATAAAACTTCCGTAGCATCTAGCTGGGAGACACATCTTCCTAACCAGAAAACTACTTGTAAAGCCTGTTCTGGGTAATACCTGTACATGCTCTTATTTCCTAATTTTCCACAGGGTACAGTGAATATCACCGAGTGCAATGTTCTGATTGCTACAATAACAGTGCCTTTTCCACTCTACTCACAGTCCTGTTTGGGCATGTTCAGGCACCTTTTCTGCTCTGAGACACAATGAATCCATGTTCAGCTCCAACCCCCTACCCCCTGTTCTTTTCTGAAACAGCCTTTCCAAAACACTGCACGGCACCCTATAAGTTATTGATTGCAAACAGTAGGACTCTAGGTTAGCTCCCGTGGTTTACCTATGATATGGTGCATCACTACAACTGTTCAGCTTGCTTTGTAGAACTGGCTTGTTATCCCCAGGTTCTCTGTTTAGAGTGAGAGCTTTTGGTCTCTCTCCCCAAGTACAAATCAGGAAATGCTCATTTGATAGAGTTATTTGGTATGGCTCTAGTATAAGTGAGTCAAAATTTAGTATCCTGCAGTGAGGCATCTTGGACCAAGCTACAATACACCTATAAATAAATGTATTATGAGAATTATGGCTCAGGCATTGTTATTTATATTTCAATCACACATTTTTTGTTTACCCTTGTGTAAAAAATAGACTTTCTTATCGATATTAATGGCTGCTCTGCTGGATATCTTCACATGACAATAGCTTTTATTCAGTTTACTTTCACAGCTAAAATCAGCACCAAACCAGACATTTATGTGTTTTCCCAGGCCCTCATTAGGCACTCTGAAATTGCGTGGGAAATAAAATAAAGTGTTTTCCTAGAGTGTTTCCATATTTTCTTTGTTATTTAATAATGGGCCTTTTTAAAGATTGCAAAAAACCCAAAAGAATAATGACAAGATATTTAGAGATGCTGATCTTCACAGACAGAAGAGTTTCTGGGGAGGAGCTGTTAACTCACTGGGAGGTGTGGTGTGGTCCTGGGGATGGTGCTGTGCAGGGCAGGAGCTGGGCTCCATGACCCTTTTGGGTGTCTTCCAGCTCAGCTTATTCTGTGATTTGCCAATACGTTATAAATGAAAGAGCAATACTTGTGCTCTGTTAAAAAGCTATTGATTCTGTGGAAAAATATTGGTTCCCTGAAACTTCACCTCCTCTCAGCTATCAACCATATTTATCAGTCTTGAAAATAATTAGGAAGAAAAAATCGAAACCATTTTTCTTGAAAGTGTTTGTAGCTAGGGCATCCAGTAAAAATTATCATTAAAATAAATTATAGTTTTTAAGGAAAAAGGATATGGACTGAGAGTAAAAAAATACTGAATTCCAAAAGGCAGTGAGTTATTTAACAGTCCCACCACCTTAAAACCCCATTTATATGTTCATGAAGTAACCAAACTGAAAATAAATACTAATCAGGACATCTTGAACTCTTTTAATTTTGCTTTCAATCCAGAAATTGCAATTCAGAAAGTAGAGAAAATTGAAAATTTCAGATCTGCATAGGAAGTTAAGTAATAACAAGTATATTTATTTTTTCAAGAAAAATAGGGATTTTGTTTCAGCTAAGATAAGTTTGTATCTGGAAAAACAGAAGGCAGAAAGAATGACCTGCAGTGCTTATGCATCACTAGAGCTGGATAAAGAATGTATTGTGGAAAGGTTATTGAGATTTCATAAGCTGGCTTAGCACTAGGAAAAAAAGGAAATCTTGTCTCTTTTAAAATCTCCAACATTAAAATTTAATTGACACTGGAGTAAATTACTCAATATTTTTATATTTTGAAAGAGTATCTGACTTCTGACTTCAGTTTTCTCCATACTGCATTGCAGTTAAGAATTAAAAAAATAAAAGGGATAGTAATTTCTAAAAACCTTTTTATTGCTTTGGCATTGTTTTCTTTTTTTTTTTTTTTAAGATGGTGAATTTATTTTAAAGAAAAGCAATTTACCAAGAATTTTATTTTCTTCAGAATCTATCAGACCTTGGGTTCCCAACTTTGAAACTTGTCTACCACATTTTGAAAAGTTGCCAAGCAGGAAGATCACCAACTTTATTTTTCCTCTGGGTAACTTTTAAAACTTGTATGCATTTTGCAAAATTATTCAGAGGTTGGAAAGAGAGGTATAAACCTGATTAGCCCCTTATTTACATTGAGAAATGAAAGAAAATACAAAATTTTAAAAAAGAAGAGCGACAGGAAAAATATAACTGCTTTCAGTTTTCTACTTTATTGCAAAAGGAAAAGCTGCTGGTTTTGCAGCCTGTGCTTCAGGGTATTTTAACAAGTTTAAAATTATCTATTCATCAGCTCTGGTAATTAGTTTTTGCTTTGCTTTTCTGTGTATTATTACTAGGGATTCATGTACTTTTTTTGAGTTATTATATTATCCTTCAGGTCTTCTGCTTCATACAAATGCTGTTCCATTCCAGGTTCGATAATTAAGCTGTATTGCACAGTTGCTGCTGGTCAGATTGTAGACTTTCCAACCTGTGGATTCATGAAAATTACTAGTATCAAAAAACCACATTTGTAGTGTAATTACAAGGATAATTTATGTAATTAGATTAACTTTATCTATCATGCTGACAAATAATGGAATGATAAAGGAAGGAAAGGACTCCTTTGGGTGTCAAAAGGGTAGTCAAGAGTGTGATGTGACAGTCAAAGGGACACAATGAAAGGACACTTTGAATGACAAATTCCATGGAAAAAAGTATGAGAAAGGAAGTGCCAGGAAGAAGAAAAGAGAGTATGTAGAGGGGAATACTGCTAAAGAGATGACAAGAGAGCAAATGTATAGCATCATGAGTTTACAGGGAAGGACCCAAGGAGTCAAAAGCATGGTTTAGCAGGTGACAGAAGGGATCTTGCTGATTAAATGAAATTATTAGCTAAGGAAGCAGAGTCAGCAGCAGTGCCTGTTTAAAAAGAAGAGAATCAGTTACCATCTAAGTTAGCTACCTAGAGGAACAGAAAAGCAAACAGCAGTGTATGGATTCAGCAGATAAGTCATGGATAGAGCCTATCAGTGAGAGAGTTAGCTGAGCTATTTAATCCATCAGGTACAATGGGAAGAGAGATGAATCAGCAAAAGGACAAATGAATAGATCAAGCATCAGATTAGCACTGAGACATAACCCAGCTGGTGAGAATCAGCTGTCAGAAGGCAGGTACCTGGAAGCAGCTTCCCAAACATGCTTGGTGGTGGCAGCCAGGCAGTCAGAGATGCCTGCAGGGATGCTGATCCCTTGGCTGGGTGCCTGGCTGGTGCTGCATGGGAACTGAGAAGGGAAGTGAGACGGGACACAAGCAGTGGGTATTCGCTTGCTCACACAGGACTTCTGCTGGGAGAGGGGAAAGAAAGGACCAGCAAAAGTTCCTCATCAGAGGAATAGCCCTGCATTTTGAGTGTCTTAGCTTACATGTGTACAGCTTCATTCCTAAAGTTTGCTTTAAAGATATGCAACAAGTCAGAGCCCCATGCTGTGGTGAAAAGGTGACAAATGGGAAACAGATGACTCCTGCTTGCACAACCTTTTATGCTCACTACACAACGAAGGGGCTGTTCATTTTTCAGCCTCATATCCTGTGATGTTTTATTGAGCAAAATGGAGACCTATGGTTCAGACTACACTTGTTTTTTACCAGCCAATCCTTCCTCCCCATAGGCTTAGCAGAGAGGCCGAGCTCATTGCTCAACTATTTGTATTAGAGAGTAGATGTACAAATAGAGTGAGTCAGGATGCTCTTTGGTGTCTGGGGAAGCACAGAGGAGAAACAAAACTGATGTTTACAAAAAAAAAAAAGATGAAGTAAATGAATATTTTAACTACTTCCACACACACCTACACTATACATACATACATATATATATATATATATACACCTTTTGCAATGGTATATCCTTAATTTTAACTTTTAAATAGTAGAAGGTTTATTATCATTATTGGGAGGCTTTTGTGAAGACAGTTGTACAGTTTGATGCAGTGAATCATGTTTGTTCCCTTGCTTCTTTGCCTTGGGCAAAGGTTTGAAGGACAGCAAAAAGAAAGCTTTTGTTGATATATTTCTACTGGAAAAGCAGACAGACCTCATGAAGGACAGCTGAGATGTGAGGCTATTTCAGACTGAGAAACTAGAGGAGAGGGAATGAAAGGAGCTAGCAAGGAAAATGGTACTCTGGCGTGCATTAGGAAGGGCAGGGCCAGGAGGTCAAGGGAGCTGATCCTGCCCCTCTGCCCAGCCCTGGTGAGGCACATCTGCAGTGCTGAGTTCAGGCTCCTCAGGACAAGAGAGACATGGAGCCCCTGCAGTGGCTCCAGTGCAGGGTAACAAAGATGACTGAGGCTCTGGAGCATCCCTCTAATGAGGAAAGGCTGAGGGAGCTGGGCCTGTTCAGCCTGGAGAAGAGGCCCTGAGAGGGGACCTCATCAATGTCTGTGAGCATCTGAAGGGAGGTGCCAGGAGGATGGAGCCAGGCTCTGCTCCGTGGTGCCAAGCAATAGGACAGGAGGCAGTGGGCAGAAACTGATGCACAGGAAGCTCCACCTGAACATGAGGAATTTCTTTACTGTTTCAGGTGAACTCACACTGGAATAGATTGTCCAGAGAGGCTGTGGAATCTCCAGATATTCCAGAACCATCTGGTCTCAATCAATGTGCTCTGGGCTGGCCCTGCTTGAGCAGGGAGGTTGGACCAAATGGCCCAGTGTGGCCCCTTCCAACATGACCCATTCTGTGTGCAGTACTGTGAGTTTCTAAGAGTTCCATCCTATGTACATATGCAAACACATAAAAGGACTCTCCTCTGATTGCATTATTTTTTTCATAAATAACTCTATACTCCTATTGGACTGAAATATACAACAGATCCAACAGTCCAGTCTCCCTGACATTTTAAACATATTAATTTTAAAGCCTTGAAAGTCTTTTCTTCATATCTCAAAAAGGGATGAGGCAGAGGGAAGCTTTTCATGTTCTTAGAAATTAATGTCACACTTCTTACTTGTTTGCTGTTTGGCCAAACTGAATCTTCAAAGACCTCCCAGATTCAGCTTCTGAGCATTTGTTAATAGAAATGGCAAGTGAAGGATGCCAGTGCTTGTTTTGCATACTTGCATACTTGTGTGAGTGCACAAGATCCTCTAGCTTCACACACACAAGTTGGTTCATGCTCAGAGTTTGCAGGCTTCACAAAGAAATATTTTGCCTTTTGTGTCTCAGGAATGCATTGTGATTGTTTTGATATTCAAAATAAATGAATGAATGGATATGTAGATGAATGTTTCACTGCATCTACCTGTAAAAATTAATTGATTTTCCTTAGTTTAAAATTGTTTTGGATTAACATCTCTTTTCTTAGAATATTTTTCTACTTGCCTTTACTTTAACTGTACATTATAGTCAGTAGTTCCTCAGATTTCAGTAGGGCACATTTGAAGTGAGACAGTAGTCTTGGTATGGAAAGCTAATACAAATAAGGTCATTATTTTGAAAACAATAAAGATGAACTCCACTTCATTTGCTAATGCCAACCTCTCCCTTTTAATTTAAACCTGGAAGGAGGCTGGTACTTTTTCATTACATTGGAAATGTCTTGTTCATTCAAACTGCCTCCAGAACTACAATTAGCAGTCCAGAGAGACCATTTAGCACTGCTAAGGTGCTGTTTTTACTAGGCTTATAACCATGCTAAAATTTAGCATATACCTTCTTTTTTCTTTCTTTTTTTTTTTTGTTTGTTTTTTAAAGTTTTTTAAGGTTTCTTTTTTGTTAGGGATGGTTTTTATTTAAATTCTGGAAATACAGAATTTTTCTATTCTGTCTGCAGTTAGTAGGTACTTTCTGTTCTTTCACAGAATCAAAAAAGACTGCATGAATGACAGTGCAGGGAATCTAACCATTAACAACAAGAATCCCTGATCCAACAAGAGTAGTAATAGATGATTTTGATGAGCTTCAACAGTAATTCACAAATTAGGCACAATGAGATTTAATAAAAAGTAATAATACAATAAAATAAAATAAACAGAAGATTGGTAAATATAAAAACTATAAAATTTGAGGTTGGCTGCAATTTGCATTATTGAGCACAAGTGAAGATAGTAAAGTATTTTAGTAGAGCTATGAGAGAGTAGGAATATTATTCATAAGCATCTCAGGACCATGACTCACACATTCTACAAGAACTAAATTTTCATCAATTTCCATAAATGATCAGATTTTTATTGTTTAAAGATGAAAAGTAACACTTTCCAAAGATACGTTGGTAAATGTAGATATATTTTACGCCTTGATAGCTATATCTATAAATGTTCCCAAAGAATTAAGGAACCTCAATGTCCACGAAACAAATAAAGGTGGGAAACCTTCTTCTGCAGTTTATTGCAGAAAGGAACTACAATAGGGACACAGTACATTCTTCTTCTTCATGACTGCAATCACATGGAAACTGTATTCATTTTCTAATGCATTCCTTGGATGTAAATTCTTTGTTTTCTTTGGTATTTTCAGGGTCTCCAGGATGAAGGAGGAATTGGGAATCTGACTCCATGTTCTTAGAAGGCTAATTTATTATGATTGATATGATATGATATGATACAATACGATACGATATGATATGATATATGATACTATACTAAATCTGTACTAAAGAATTGAGAAAGGATACAGACAGAAGGTTACAAAGAATGATGATGAAAACTCGTGACTGCTTCCAGTGTCCTGACACAGCTGGAGAGGGATTGGTCATTAAGTCAAAACAATTCACATGAAACCAATCAAACAACCACCTGTTGGATAAACAATCTCCAACCACATTCCAAAGCAGCAAAACACAGGAGAAGCAATCAGATAATTATTATTTTCATTTTTCTTTGAGGCTTCTCAGCTTCCCAGGAGAAAAAATTCTGATGAAGTGATTTTTCAGAAAATATGACAGTGACAGTTTTCAGCATGGTTACATTCTAGCTTGCTTTCATTTGGCTTCAGAAAAGCAAAAGGAAACCAGATTTTTTAAATTTATGGGCCACATTTCTATGAGGAAAGGTTCTTATCAAAACACAGGAATTTTTACACACTTACCTCTGTAAATTTTGAAAGATCTGTCTATGCATACCCACGTACTTTAAGAATGTGAACTTTCTGAAACCCTTCTCTCTTTCACTCTCTGGGTCTTAGAGCCTGGTGCTTCTGTTTCAGTAAGGAAGGATAACCCAGGAGTCACAGTCTGGGGATCTGGAAGATCTCAGCTACATTCCTTCTCCATCTGCAGCTCCCCCATGACTGGGCAAGCTCAGTGGCCCTTCTGGCTTTGCCTATTCTGCCGGACTGTTCCAAGCCTGTTTCCAAGGCTAGACTCATGACCTGCCTGTGCTACATGCCCAGTCACCTTAGCAGGACATACTGTCCCTCTTATGGTCTGGGCAGAGAAGGCCATCTTGAAGCTGTCTCTGCCACCCCCATACACTTTTGCCATCCAAAGAACAGTGTAAGCACATGAAGCACAAGGAAAAGCCAGACTCCCATGAAGAAAAAGATAAGAAAATATAGAAAGCAATAGCTGTGTCTCTACACATGCCTCTACACATGATTATCTGCACTTTGGCTCTCCTCAGCAATTGGGAGGAATCCCTCATGCAGCCATGTGAGGAGTTCAGGCACTCAGGCAGTGCTGACTCTCTCTGTGTACCTAAGCTAGACTGTAGCTCTGTCCTGGCTTTTCAAGCTTACCTGCATATAAAAAGAGTGTTGCTCCTTTTGAAATTCAGGCCTCAAAGCTATTACTCATGCCCTTATTTTCCACCACCATGGAAAAAGTCTCTGAAAACACAAGGGATATTCCCAGTCTGAACAAGAGCTGTAGTTCAGGGTGTTTCTAATGGAGGAGCAATCTCTTTGCACAATGGAGAATATGGTTGAAGGTAGTCAGAGGACCAGCCATAGTGTCTGGTAAAGCAACTATCTCGCCTTGTAAGGAGGTTCAATTCAGCTTCCTTTGCTTGTTTCAGGCTGCTCTCTTTTTCCCCTTATTTTCACTTCTCCTATTTGCCCACTAATTTTTTTCTCATGGTCTTCACTGCCCTATGGGTTTTGGGTTTTTTTTTCCTACATCTCACTTTTATTTTCAGCTGCTGATTTATACAGCTGTTTCACAGATTGCTGCATTTGCTTTTCAGGGATCAAGTGTAATCTCTAAAGCAATGGGAGGCTCAGTAAACTATGTTCATTCTAAAAAAAACCAAAAACCCCCTTCATTGCATATACTTTTACTAACAAGGGTGAGAAATAGTGTGCCAGTTGTCCCTACAATAGACAAGGCTAAAAGTTGAATAATATCACCTTCTCAAAAAGGGCCCATTAGTGAAATGAAGCACAAAGCCTTGAATGCACTGAGGGGCAGTAGAAATTCTGAATGTGCATATGAAAAATATGAAATGTTGTAAAAGCAAAGCAGTAGGAGGCCTAGCGGGCAAAATGCACGTGGCAGGATTAATACTGAAATAGGTGCTGGAGTAACTGCAAGAAGACAAGAGCTTAAGGGACACAGATCTAAGTGGTAAATTAATATATACAAATTTGCCTACTTAAGGGAATGAGAAATCCCTTCCCAATACTGGATGAAAATAAGCCCTTTTGACTCAGTGTTTCGTAAAGATCTTTTTTACCCTTAGAGAAATGCAAACAGAGAAATTTAAACCTAAAACATTGCTCAGCCTGAGAGAATTGAGTTCTGGGTGAATGGATGGATGGATATAGATAATATATTATTCAGAATATTATCAACTTGATTCTTTGCTAAGGAGGAAATAAATACTTTTTGTTGAGGTGGAATGCTGATGTATTTGCTGAAACTGTTTCTGACTTAGAAATAAATCAAGTGAAACAATTTGGCCATGGTAAATATGCTAATAACTGTCTGTACAAACTTGATAGTATTCTTTTATGCTGCCAGTGTTTTAATTTATTAACTAATGTGGCTGTGGTGATTGGAAAATGAGTATGTGAAGCAGTTAAACAAGAGGTGTAGAAAATATGCTCAAGAAAGTGGCTCTTCAGATTACTTCCCTCAGGGATATTCCAGATGCTGCAATATCCTACTTTTGCCAGGCTGTGCAAGAGTAAATAGCAGTTTTAACCACAAAAATATTCCCTGCACTTCTTGGTTTCTTTTTAAGAAGGCTTATGATTTTCAGTAATATAGTAAAATTTTCAATATTCCTAAGAGAATATTGAAAGTCTAGCACAAAAAGCAAGCTTTGTCTTTGACCCAGGGCTCCCTCTGGGACAGAGCACATCAGGGCATTTCATCCTTGTTGCTGGAGCTCAAATTTAGCCCAGAGTGACTTTATGTGAACTGGTGCAGACAAAGGGTACACCTTGTTTATCTGAACTAGCCATGCCCTGGCTAGCCTGACTGCCAAGGGCAAGGTAATAAAGGTAATAAAGTTCAGAAACCCTGCCCAGACCTCTCTGTGGACACTTGGGCTGTTGGCATTTGTTGGCATTGGCTCCCTGGCAGTCACATCCTTGGAGAAGTACCTGAGCTGCTTTCAGGTAAGATGGATTGTATTTAATATTTTTCACTACTAGTCAAGACATAAATACTCACTAGGAAAAATTTGCAAGTACTAAAAAAAGTTATCTAATACATTTTAATTCATCCCTGTTTACAGATGCCAGTTATAATCTGTAATGCTATTTTTTTACTGATACACATGGCAAGAATTATTCATAAATTCTGTTGAAATATGCTAATAGTTTCAAATGATGAGTGCTTTTTAGAATTCATATATTTGTGTCAATTCATGGGCAGCAGAGAAAAGCCTGGCACAATTTGTTAAATAAATTACTCATTGTGGGTTATTTCCCCTGCTACTTCCAAATGTGAATAAAGAAATAAACAGGTTTTCATTAATAAACTGAAACAAATGAGGGTATCCAAATTAATTATTTCTGCTTGCAAGCATATTTCTGTGGTAAAATATCAACTCATTTAGTAGTAATCTGTAAGATAATTTCAATGCTGACAAATCTTTGGAAATCTGTATCCCTATACACAGCACAAAAATATCTTTAATAAATATCAGTAAAGCCCTAGTTGCTTTTTCACTTCAGATTTGTACAGATTTGTTCCATGACAAGCAATAGAGTAGAAAGTCTGGCTGGGTTACAGATGTCAAAGCTTGCTTACAGATTTAACTTCAATTTCTTTCCGTCCTTTCCTTTTTTATTCTATGTGTTGCAATTTCAGTGCTAGCCTGACTTTTAAGAACTGGCAGAATAATTCACAAAAAGTATAAATGGCATTTTAGCAGGATATCTTGCTTTTATTGTGAGACAAGATTTCATAAAGAACTAATGATGCACTTTCCCATGCCCAAAATAATCTTTGTTAATGGCTGTCTACTGCTTCTGATGGGTTTTCTTTGGTCTTAGCCTTCAAAATCTACCTGCCTTACTCCATCCACCAAGATGTCATTAAGGTCTTTGAACCTGGTGTCCTCCCTGCAAGTCTTCTTTATCAGTTTCCACCTTCTGTCTTTTCTGTCCATGTGTCTCTCATATGCTGAGATTTCTGGAATTTACTTTGATAATTTCTTCACATTGGAAGATATTCACTTATTGAATTGCTCTTGAATGTATACATGTGTTTCCATGAATAACTAAACACAGTAATCATAGAATGGCTTGTGTTAGAAGAGACCTTTGAGATTGTCATCTAGTTCCAACCCTCCTGCCATGGACTGGGGAACCTTCCACTAAAAAAGGTTGATCAAAGACCCATGCAGCAACACTGAAATTGCAAAGAACAAAATCAGATGGGAAGAAGTCTTCTCATTAGAGGGGTAAAGAGTGTTAATGAAAGGGTGGGTTGTGCTATTGCTGACAAAGAAAATAGCCATGCTAATACATGCCCTTAACCTCCTACAGAGTTTGTTGTGCTGCCTGTCTTGTTTCCTTCCCTGTATTTTGATGGGTGTGCTATCACGTGGCAAATTCGCATCTATGCCAGAAAGAAGAGTTGAGAACATTCAGAAGTGGGCTGAGAGAGGACTTACAAAATGGAAGCATATTACTGATTTTCTTGCTTTGAAAGTACTATCAAGATTGACTGTGATGCTGCTTTGCTGGCACTTTTTGTTATTCACAGGTGTAAGATGTAAAGTTGATTGTTCTGGATTCATAGAAGGCTGTTGGCATGACGTGCTGCAATGTCTTGGTAGTTGTCTCATTATAATTATGTCATCTAAAATCAGATAATTAAAATCTCTATTTGAAAACAATCTTAGAAATCATATAACATCCCCATAAAAATAACTGAGGGGTAGGCATCTAGGAAATACAATTATTGACAGGAAACCTTACGTAAACATGACCAAAACCAAATAAAACAGACATAACTATAAAAGCACATACAATGCATAAAATCCCCTAAATCTGTCATGTTGGAGAATTTCTAAAATGATTTTTTTAAATCTAATTTAAACTTGCCTAATTACAAGGACCTTTGAATGCCATAAGAAAAGCAGCAAAATGAAATTAATGAAACTCCTATGTGAAATTCAACATTGAAATACAAACTAGAATATGAACTTTGACTTGTTTAACTTCTAATTAATGTATTCCTCCATTTCTGTTTCTTTGGGATGCTCCATTAAATAACTGCCTTTCAGCACTGTTTGTTCACTTGGAGCTGAGGACTCAAAGATGCACAAATTTTATATTAAGAGAATGGAATGAATTTTCAATACTTCCTACTCTTGCTTTAAAAAAGCAGATTCTTTGGCCACACTTAAAACCTTCCCCTAGGTCTTCAGAGAGCCTTGCCATTATTGTCTTTCAATATATAAAACAAACAAGCAAACAAACAAAGACATTTTGAATAGCCAAGCTAAAAGCATGTTTCCATTATTGTGTGGACCACATCTCAGCTGTGAGGATGGATTTGCCTTTGATTTACTTGGTTGAAGTTCTTGTTTTTCTCCTGTTCTTAAATACTTCATTGCTCTGAGGGCTTATACAACAAGGGAGTTGCAACCCCCACAGCTTTATCTACATAAAGTGATAAAAATCACTCAAGATCTTGAGTTTTCTTCTCTTTTTGGAATGGAAATGACTGTACTTTACTTTGGTCTTTCCTCTGGACCTTCTCAGCATAACACAACTGTTTGATCACAGCAGGACTAGTTATGCTGGTTTGTCCCCACAGCCAGAGCAAAAGGGGAAGGAATGAGGAGCTTTCCCCTGTGACACATGGGTCAGGCGGACTCATGGCTGGGATGACTGGAGGAACACAGGCACCACACCTAATTGCTCTTCTGGGACGTCCTGGTGGTCGACCAGGGTTCAGCCAGATGATGCACCAGCTTTTGTAACAGCTTCCATGTTGCTGTGCATGCCAAGAGTACATTCAATGCACGCCATGAAAAATCTTCCAAATACAAGGCATGCCCTTGAGGGCATGATCCAGCTCTATCTAATTATTTCTTTATAGCTATGTTATTGACATGCAGCTTTCCTTATCCCTGACTGGCCACTCTAACTCAGCTCCAAATGGTGATTGTGCTCTGAGTTCCCATGTGACTAAATAACCAGGAACTGCAAAATGTGCTTAGAGAAAAAGGCAAAAGAAGATAAAATTAAACCATTTTCCAAGAGGCTCCATGAAGTGACTGGGATACAAAGAAGTATCAGAAGATACTGAGAAAGAGGAAAACACTTGCCTACTGCAGTGCAGTCTCATGTCTATTGCCCCAAGCTAGCCCTAGGCTAACAATACATCTACACATACAGAAATACTGTGAACCCAAAATCAGCCTTTTCAGAGTGATGCTCAGGCTTATAAGCACAGCCTGTCTGTGGGGCTAGTTTGCTAAGACCCTGTGCTGTGGCTTGACTGCTTCTGCTACTGAGACTGGCCTGCTCAGAATGGCTCTGACTTCATGTCATGGTACAAAATCCCCCTGTAATTCACAATTAGGTTTGATGAGGACTTAGGTCCCTGAACACTATCCATTTTATTTTGAGTACCACCAAGACCTCTTGATGCTGACAGGAACGCCATTAATAATCAGGGCATCTCTGTGCTAGAGGCTTCAGACGAGTAGAGAAATTAGCAAGGAAGCTGTAAACAGTTTAGCTCAAGCATCAGAAGGAGTCTTGTCAAGCACTACAGATCTCAGCACTGGCTCCCTTAGAGGTCAGGCACTCTGCAGTCCATAGTGCAAAGGCAAACTGGGTTCACACACATGAGCTATTTGATCTCCCCTGCACTGCTCTGTACCCAGCAATGCTGCCTCTCCACCATGTGAACTGCACACACAAATCACTACCTAGTATTAAAATCTCTGGCACAACTTCCAGTTTGTTCCCTTTAAGAAACTGGGAAGGTAACAGAAAGTCTGGAACTGGATTCAGAAGATTGGGAATACATAACCCAGAGCTCAAACCCTACTGTTTCATCCCACACTTCATGAGACATCCATTGTTCTCGGTATTTTTCTTGACATCTAAAATGTAATCAGTTTTCTGTGCTGGCTTTTATGCAGTTGTGATAGGATAGGAAATACCAATCTTTGAGAGCATCAGCAGGTATATCCTCTTTTTTATCTTATTTTTTCCTTTTGATTTTGTTGTCTTTTTTTTCTGGTACAAACTTGACCTGAAAAAAAAAACAAACTCTTCCATAACACAGACACTTGACACCATCATCACTTTTAAAATTTTCTGCCTTGAGGAATCCTTATTATATAGTCGAGTCAGTGCAGTTTGTCTTTGACTTTTACATACAGACTTTGTATGCATTACTTTAGGACTAAATCCGCAAATGAGTCAAATCGAAGCTGGCTCTTCATTCTACATATTATATTGAGCTCCTCTTTTCCCTCATGCAATATCTTGATGATTAGCAAACACATTGAGGTCTGGGTCTTCATGACTGCAGGTTGCAGTGTTAGCCTATGGGCTACAGCTCACTCTCAAGCTGCACTGTGAAATGGGATCTCCGAGTACCTCCTGCTGCCTCATTCCACTCCTCATGGCAGGGTGAAGTCTCTGGGCCAAGGATAGTCTCTGAGCTCCACTCTTCACAGCTGGAGAATTCATACAAGAAAATGAAGGCCAGTTCCTACCTAGTCTGGGAGACACTGGCCCTTCAATAGTGTTTGCTACTCAAGGGATCCTGACACTTAGGGTGCTGCTGAATCAGCTCCAGCAAGGAAAGAGTGTGGAAATGAATGAGACAAAGGGACTTCAGTTACTTCCCTGGTGGCTTCCTTCTTCTAGAGCTACTGAGAGCTCAACATCAGTCTCATCCCTCCCAGACTATTGCCACAGAAAGGCTGAGCATGAGGAAAATCTAAGAAGTGAGCCTGTGGCTGCCTTCAGAGTGTGATGGTCATGGTCAATGGCAGCTAATCTTAGCCTGACAAACAGCTGCAATTCTTATAAAATTCATCTGGTTTTCTGCAGAATTGTATGGACTTTCCTTATAATAATTAAAATAATAATTATATTGTAGAAACAATTTAAAAGATAATCTCCTCTTCAATTTCCTTTAGTATTTGCTGGGGAATTACCATGCACAACATAGAAAGTAGGTAATTGAATTTCATTTCTATTACCATTTTGACAGCCTGAACTCTTTCCCAGGGTGACAGATTTAATTTCTCACACATGGCTTATATTGTTTTAAAATGGCATAATAAGTGGCATGATATTGTTTCTTGCTGTGGCATCTAAGCCATTATTTAGCAATATATCTGAAGTATTTCTTCTGAATTGATAGCCATTAAAATTTTTTAAGCAGAACCTCAGCAGGGGCAGATTGATGCAGCATCACTGGAATCAGCTGTGCTGTGCTGATTCACACAAGCTCTGGATTTAACCTGTGATCCTGCTGTCACTTTTTTTTCCCTCTCACCAAATTTTAGCATATTTTCCTCATTGATGGTCTGGAACAGGGCATATAAAAAACTCTGTGAATTAATTATAAACCCAGCCCTGCAGCCCAGTGAGCTATGCAAGGGGTAATGTGTCATTGTCAATTTATGCTGAAGACAATGGCAGCAGAAGGTGTTCTGCCTCTCTCCAGCAGCACCCAGCAACTCATACAATTTAGGTTGCAGCAGCAAGCTTTGCTTGCATAGCTTCCAAGGACATTTACAGCTGATTTCAGAGACACCAATGCTGGAATAAGTCAGAGCATGGCAAAGGGGGATAACTCTCATGAATTCCTTTCCAACACAAATTTGAAGGCTAATAAGCGTTGCATAATACGTCTGTTTTCAGTTCAAAATCAAGTAGTTTAATTCATCTCTGAAAAAAAATAAGCCTGTATTAGAATCCTCAATTGTGGATATAAATACTTGCTTTCTGTACAAGTTAATAGCTTTTCTGCATGCAAGGGTAGAGGAAGTTTAAGAAGGTCATAGTTTCCTACTAGCTATATTAAGAGACAGTGACTTGGAGGTGCCACACATCCCAAAATGGGTTGCAAAAGTTCATAGGAATCCCTTGATAATGGAATTGCCTTTTGTACTTCCATGATGGTGAATTTTAATTCACTCTTCCAGAGAGGAAGTTTCTGTCCTATTTGTTATAAAATGGATGGGAAAATACAGGTTAACACCAAGCAGAAGGTCTGATAGCTAATCTTGAAAGGAAGAAGCCACTATAGCAGAAGACAGGCAAAGTCTTAAATAATTATATAGACTTAATAACTAAGTGTAGTCAGTCCTTAATACTTGCTTTGCTTTCTTGGTAACGATTCTACTAAAAATCTTTTTGCCTCAGTTCCTGAAAAGAATTTTGTGATAAAGCACTATGTACTTAAAATGAAACATCTATAATTTTTAACTCTTCAGTTATTTCAGGCACGGCATTTGCAGCACTGGGAACTCTATTTCTATACCCATCACTTTCTCTTGCAGCCTTCAGCACACACCTCACAAAGACCCTATAGCAGTGCTCAGTGAAAACAGAGGTTAGGGCCAGCCTGTGATGTTTTGCTGAAGCTGTTGAAATATTTTCTCAGCCTGGTAAAGAAGACAATAGGTAAAGTGATTATAGATGGGGAAGCAGCTATGATATACCAAATGAGAGAATAACACTGTGGGTTACTCTATACCATAGTAATAATATCTACTTTTCGTGGTTATCCATGTTGTTGAAAATATGTGGTATGTGAGAAACTTTCTCTTCCTTCCTCAGTGGACAGAAAGAAAATTATTTAATATTTCACCAGAATTAGTGAAGCAATTTGAAAAACTTTGTATAGTCGGTGTGGACAAGGTAGGAAACATTTTGGGCAATGCTGGCAGAAATAATGGAAGCAATTACTAAAAGATGTACAGTGTAGAAATATTCTGGAATGTAATTGCAACACTGTCCCTCTGGCATTTTAAAGAGTCCTAAAGGTATTGACAGACTTGCTGTGTCAATCTACTGGAAGAGAATGAAAATGTGTGTATATTACTGGTTTGCTTCCTTTGGGGGCTCAAATCAATCTCCAGCAGCATCAGTAGGTTAAACAATGCTATTTCCCTAAAACTAAACTAGTTCTTGCCAGCAACAGAACTCTTCTGCCCTTACAGGTGGTCTACCTTGACTGCAGCAAATTGGACAGGGGGCTAATAAGGTTTTTGAGTTCACATAGCACATTTATTTTGACCTTAGGTTGCACAAATGTCAAGCAAAACCAGCCATTTCCAAACCAAAACAACTGCAACAGTTCTTCTTGGCCACCTTGGCTTGCCTCAGACAGAAAGAAGTGTTGCCTAGCTGGCCTTAGTCTACCTCTGCTGAGGTCAGGAGGATTTGTAGAGGGCCTGTCTTGCAACTGGCAAAGCATGATATTTATAATTAGTGCCTAGTACTGCTACAGAGGAGTTGGCTAAAAATATTTTGAAAGAGAAAAAAAAGGGATGAAACAGAAATGCAGTATCTTTATCTTTGCACTTTTGTATTTCTGGTTTGTAGGACTGTATCTAGCCTAAACTGTTATGTGGTTCCCCTCTGAACCATTATTAAGAAGTCCAACATATTAAAAAAGTATGCTTTTCATAAGCTAAATTGCATAAAGCAAATGTAAAGTAGACAGATTTACCTTGAAGAGATTGTAGTCAGGGACCTGAGTATTTACCAGAAACTCATGGTTTCCCTTCTTCAGAGCATCCAAACTCCAGTAACACATCCTTAGGAAAGAAGAGGGGAAAAATTCTAACACTCAGTGAATCAATAGGAAGTAAGGAAGCAGTGGCTGTGAAGTAGCTAGCAGTTAAGTGGATTAATCTGGCAAAAAATGTTGGCAAGGTTTTTTCTTCTTAGCTTTACCAGCTGAAACTTGAACTGAGCATGGAGACTCCTGTGGCCTGTTTAACCTCCTGCAATGCCTTTTATCTGAGACACTAGAGTGTTCAGTTTCTTCTAAAGGAAAATCAGTAGCCCAGAAGACATGCTTACATGATTCATTAATTGTGGAGGAAATGATACCTGTTTGATAATTAACTAATTTTCTTCTTCTTCTACTACTACTACTACTATTACTACTACTACTACTACTACTATTACTACTACTACTACTTACTATAATAATAATAATAATAATAATAATAATAATAATAATAATAATAATAATAATAATAATAATAATAATTATTATTATTATTATTAAGTACAAAATATTTTTTAAAAAGGTAATTTGAACTTAGAACTCAAAACCTAGGAAATTTCAGAGTAAAACATTTGTGTTTTTCTTTTTTCTGTGTGTTTAGTGGTTTTGTTTTATTCCCGAAGGAGAAAGAAATGTAAAATGTAAAATCCAAAATCCAAGCAAAATCACAGAGTTACAACATCCATGAATCCATGTTTGAATGTAAACTTTTTCCCCATATGAGAAACCACAGTAGTTATTAGAGTAAATAATGCTTTACCACCACAGTTAAGGAGTTGTCACCACAGTTAAGAGCAAGTCTGTCTGACCAGTGTGGCTGAGGAAGTCCATGTGCACCTTCCAGCATGGAAGCTTGCCACACCCTACACTTAGAATCCTTGCTGCTAAGTGCCTGTCCACCTCCTCTGATTAATGCTTGGAGCATGGATTGCTCCTTCCTTCATCCCTTGCAGATGTCAGTATGCAACAAGGAGAAAAGCATTGTATTCTTCTGAGCAGAAATTGCCTTTTGCTGAACAGATCTTTTCTTCCTTTCAAAGTCATAGGACAATAGAGCTACAAAGCACAATCTAGTTTTCTTTGTGGAAGCAATGCAAGATACAGAGGAAAGAATTTACAATAATTTTACATGCAGACCTTCTTAATTTCTTTTTTTTTCCCTTAAATTTGATGCCAAGTTCCTAGGAAATTATGTGCTTATGTTAATGAAATATTAAGGATTATGAATCAAATTCTCAAATGTCATGAAATGCAGAAGTCAGGCTGTAGGCTCAACCTTTACTCTGGCTCTGCCTCTTTCTTGAAATATAGACAGTCTTTATGCTGTTATAAATTATTACTCAGACTACATAGGAGTCAGTATAACAAACTGGAATTCTCTACAAAAGTTTATAAATAGCAAACTCATGACAGAAAATGCTGTGCATCTGTGCTATATAAGGAAAGGAGCAATTTACTCACAAAAGCTTCAGTATGTTCTGCCTTGTGTTTCAGTTTGGCAAGATCATCTCTCTGTCTTGATCATCTCTCTGTTATTATTCATGCAAGGAGATTTTGGATATCATTGGTATTGTGGAGTTCCTGCCCTTCACAGTGATACTGATATTCATGTGCAAATAAAAGTATTCATATGTGAATATAAGTATTCATTTTTCCTGCCAAGACTCTGGCTACCGAAGATAAGCCCTTCTGGCCTAAAAGGAAAGAATGGGAACACCTTGGAAGTAAAAAAGTCTTTAAAGCCTTCTGCTTCCTGGACAGCCCTTACTGAACAGCTGTCAGCAGCAGCAAGACAGGACTCTGCCCAAGGCTGGATTTGTCCAGGATCCCACTTACAGCCACAGTAAACACCAACTGTGATGGCATCTATCCTCAAGTGTGGGCAAGGAAGACAAGACTGATCAGTATTTGCCCTCTGGCCCATTCTTTAGTCACCAATCACCCCACATGCATCTTTCTTATCCCTTCTCTGAATCAAGCACATTCAGATCAGCACAGGAGGTATATGTTAAGGAAACTGCCCTGTCCAACCATCCAGGAGCCAATCTGACAGTCCCACTTACACCACCTGAGCTGGCACCGAAGCCCCTTTGCAGCTGCACCACCCTGGGGTCGTTGGTTTCTGCTGTATCTCTCAGTGGCAGTCACCTGGCTGTGACACAGGTCCCCGAGTGAGCCCTTTGTTGTGCAAAGGGTTGGAACTCCCCCTCTCTTGTCTGGGGCTTCTGCCCCCAGAGCTCCATCTGCAGCTTACACTGCAGCTTGCACACCCAGCCACCTGCACTGAATGTATTCCTCACCCTGTGTTGTAAAAGGCGTGTTTCACACGGACAGGTACAGCAGTTTCAGAAAAGGGGGCACGCAGGGCTCCATCTCCTGTTCCTCAAGCTGGGAAAAGTACCACGATAGCTGCTCATGTATGTGCAAAATAACTCTTCCATGAGTGTACCAAAAATCATGTTGTGCCTTGGTGGGAAACTGGCCTTATTGGCCTGAAACAGTCAGAAAGAAGAAAGAGATCTACCTAGATGCTTGCAGCAATCAGTTCTGTTTTAAAAATGAAGTTCTTAAGAGGTAAGAGTATTTGAAAAGGCTGTTCTTTTATTTCCCAGCATGTGAAGGATTATAGTCTAAATGATATGCTGGATATACCACATCTAAATATGAATGCACTATGTTAGAAAGAAGTAAACTGGTCAAGGTTATTACCCTGGATAACATCTACTGAGATTTATAAGGCTCCCAACAGCAATTTTCATCACACAAGTAAGCACAGTATTATTATGTCTGTGATTGAGAACTCTTGAAATTTTGATAGCTTTCATTCAGATTCTTATCTTTGGACACAAAGAGAAATTTTACAATTGTACTACTTCACAGTTGTCCCAGTTTTAAATAAATTACTTCAACTTTAGTCAAAGATGTAATGCATATTGCTTTATAACAAGTACCTGCTTCATACAGATTTTTGAGTCATCTTTGATTTCTCTTTGTGGATTTTTTTTACATACTGTGCATAAGGATGTATACTCTCATTGATGATATATTCAAGGTAAAAGCTTGCTGTAAGTGACATTTTTACATTTTGTATCTGTATTGGAAACTAGGAGAGGGAAAGGCACCTCCAGGTGTTGTGAAGATGTCACAGACCCTGTTCCAGCATGGCTGCAAGGTATCCCCCCTGGACCAGCCAGGGTGAGACCCAGTGAAAAACTGGTAGACTCTACCCTGCCACCATCCCACACTGGTGAAAGGAATGAAAGCCTATGCATTGTGAGATGAAAGGACGCTTTACCACTGAACTGAAGTACCACAAATTACTTCCTGCTCCTACAGCAAGGAGTGAGGACAAGCTCTCCTCCAATGCTCAGTGTTTTGGGTACTTTTCAATGTAGTCCTCATTTTGGACATTACCCATGGCATGATATAGCCTCATGTGAACAACTCCCTGGCAAACCATTTTTTTTTTTTTTATATAGGCCTGTTGGCATATCAAAATCTTATGTTTAAGTTTCCTTCCAACAAATGCTATTCTTTGCATCTTAAATTATTTTGGATATTTTTCCTTTCACATTAACTAGAATTAACATTGACATTGTGATATATTGCAAATGACATCTGTTGGAGCAAATTTTTCCCCCAAGAACTATATTTCCTACCAGCCATAACCTCAGAATTTTGGGGAATTATTATATAATGTTGTTTCCAATCAAAATAAATGTGTTCAGTTTTCCTATATGCAGTGGCATTAAATAAAAGTTACACTGCTCGGTCTGTCCTCTTCCTGCTAAACTTGGTGGCAGAACTCCCACTGACTTCATGGGACCAGGATTTAGATCATGGGTGATTAACATTCATAGAGTTTATGGGTTAACCTCTAAAAATAGGAAAAGTTTGGCCACATAAGTCTCCTAAGACCTAGAAATTTTAAACATTTCTGTCACTGCTACTTATACTTCACTCTTCATACTTTGTCCCCCTTTCACATGCTTTCATTAATTGCACAGAACTATTTGTGAATACAGTAAAAAAAGGAATTGTATAATTAATGCTTATTTTTAGGGGTAATTTAATCAACAGGAAATATAAATTTACCTACCCTCCTTTTTCCAGAGAAGGAAACAAATCTTTTGAAGGTTTGCTGCCAAAGTAAAATCCAGAGAGGGTCTTTTGCATGTTTAACCACACGTGTACACAAATTTATAACTCCCTTATTGTCCCCGTAATTCAGAGGTGTCTAAATTCCCTAGTCTCTTAAGCAACATCCTGTATTCTTGTGCCAGAAAAAAAATGTTTCCAGCTGTATGATATTTGGTGCGCCTTCTTTTCACAAGATTGTTGCTGGTTCCGGCCATGCCCCAAACTTTCCCTGGCCAGGCTTGCCATCCCTCACTCTAAGGAATGAGCAATGGAGAAGTTGCTTTGCACAGAGGAACCGTGCACTAAGGAAATACTTAAATCCTGACCCATGCTGAATGGTGAGGAAATTCTCAGTGCAATTACTCTAATCCCTTCTAAAGAAAGAGACTTCCCTCAGGAGAGTGCCTCCAGGCTAATCCTTCCAGGTGTCCAGAGCAGTTTGTGAAGGACAGCATTACCAGACACAGGCAGAACATATCAGGGGATTCCAACATTTAGAACTGCATAAACTACCTCCTTTCTGCAGAAATCCCAAGAGACAACATACCTCCAGAGCATGAGACCCTCCCCACTTTTTCAGGCTTCAAGAAAAGAGCTGGTCATTTGTTGCAGGCCCAAACAAACAGCAAATATCAATATTTCTTGCCTAACTCAGCTGCCCTATTTAGTGTATTGATCTGCCCTCATATCTCCATTCCTATTGCTGTGGAACAAGGGAGGAAAAAAAAGAAGGTTCACAGCATTTATTTATGTCAGCTCACACCAACACCACTCCCAGGAAGAATTCCTCTTTCTTTCTTTTCTTTGCAGGGGTGCAAAATGCAAGCTGCATTTTAGCTTGCTCACTCTAGCTTACATTCTGCTCAATGTTCATGAAAAAAATAAGTGAAGGTAGAAAGCTGGAAATGTTACTGGAAAGGGCTCATGGGGCATAAGTTGCCTGCAGTCCCACATGTCCCAGTACCTCCACCTGCCCTGCTGGATGAGGAAGAGCCCACAGTTTCTCTCCTTCATAACAGCTGTAGCCTGCCCTGGTTGGCAGCAGAGATACAAAAGAAGTGCAATCTCTTAACTCACCCTGCAGATCATTTAGAGGAATAACGTCAGGAAAAGCATAAAAACCAACCAACCAACGCCCAAAACAAGCCAAACAAAAAATCCTGAACAGATAATTTTTTCTCTTAGATTATTAGTTAATGAGATTACTGTCTTTTAGAATATGAATTCTTTGTTATAACTGAAAAAACTGTAATTCATATTTTTAAATGTCTAAAATCCCTTCTCTATCCAAAACAATACAGGATAATGCTAATAATTTTCCTGTAGCAGTAGAAGAAAATATCTGAGGTAATAAAATGCTTTGGAAGAATGCTTTCCTTACCAAAATTCATAGATTCATGAAGGCTAAGTGGATTCTGGTTTCTTTTTCAACAGATATTTTAAAAAATGGGGGAAAAGTTTACATTCAGGTGTGGCTTTTTCTCAAAATTCTAGGAATCTTACACAGTACACCAGATAAGAATTCATGCCCTTGAAAAAATGCAGTAGCTTTGCAACTAAATAATGTTGCCCATCTGGTCAAGAAAAACTCACCACAGAAATTGTATTCAGTTATGAAAAGAAAAATTGAAGACAAAAATTACAATATTTTTGTACTGGTTTTGTTCCAAAATTTTTAACACTCAACACAAGGGACAGAGCATAAAATAGACATGAAACAATAAAAAAACTCTATGCATTATAATTAAAATAGAATCATAGAGTGGTCATGGGTTGAAAGAGAGATGTGAGGCTGACAGATGGGTAGTTCAGAAAGTCCTCCATTCTCCCCTTTTTAAAGATGGATACAATATTTCCTCTTTTCCAGTCACTTGAGACTTCATCTAAATGCCATTTTCAAATATCATGGCAAGAGGCTTGGCAACTACATCAGCCAATTCCCTCAGTACTCTAGGATTCCTCTCCTCAGACCCTATAGATTTAGGTACATTCAGGGTCCTCAGGTGGTCATGCACTTGACCTTCCCTTTCAGTGGGAGGGATTTTGCTCTCCCAGTCCTCATCCTGTTGTCCATCCATTTGAGAGGTGTGGGAAGAGAGGCTGCCGTTGAAGACTGAAGCAAAAACATTTAGGTACGCCAGCCTTGTCCTCTTCCACTGTTACCAGTTTTCCAGCAGTGTTTATGGGGGGGAAGGTGTACACCTTCTTTGACCTTCCCTTTCTGGTTAGCCTGTCTGTAGGAGCCCTTGCTGTTGTTTGTGTCCCTTGCCAGCTTCAGTTCCAGCCTTGCCTTGGCCTCACCCTATCTGTACACTGCTGCCCTTCATCCCTATACTCTTCCTAGGTCAACTGTCCTGGCTTCAGATACCTCTGCATTTGCTTCTTTCCCATTAGTTTGACCAGCAGGTCCCTACATATATTGGAACAATTCAAAACTCAGACACAAAAGAAGTGTATTCCTACAGGAGAAAAAAAAAAAGGCAGAATGAAACAGAAAACCCCACAATATTTAAAGTGAATATTTCTTGTTTTATTTAACTTTGTAGCAAAAAACCAACCAAACAAAAAACCCCAAACAACAACAAAACCCCAGTCTATCTCATTTTTATTTACTCTTCCATAATGTCCTAGTATTAGTAGAATATATCAGGACACTCAGAACAGGAATTGGTTGTACTACCATAGGATCATTCAGGTTTTGCAAAAGGCCACTTACTCATGATACCTATGTGACTAGAACTGCTTTCAGACATTACATTGGATTTACCTTTGTGGTCTTCTTAATTTTAAATGGCAAGAGAAAAACCTAGTGGCTTTTCAAAATGCCAGCTACTGCCACAGGTTTAGAGACTTGTCATAAAATACAAATATGATAACTAATGGTGGGAGGGGCAGAATTAACTGTGGTGATGCAGCTAACTCTTTAAAATATATTGTGCTCTTTCAATTCAGGATGCAGAAATTCAATTAGAAAGAAGAAGTGAAGAATCAGCCATTTTCCACTTTTCCCAATTGTTGAAGCATCTCAAAAGTCAGCGGAGCTAAGTAGTTAAAATTGTGGAATATTTAGCATTGCTTTTTCTTTTTTTATTTTTTTTTAACCATGAAAACAATACTTCTACATGAATTAAGTGTAAAAAAGATTCTTTACTCTTCCTGAATCAGAATATAATGTGAAACAGAGCTCCAAAAGAACTTTTCATTTGGTCTCAACGTGCGGTACCCATTCAATCAACATTTTAACAGTATTTGTTAGACTTCAGTCAGTTTCTATGGGCAACAACCAGTTCTTCACTAATTTACTTTATCTTCTACATTCACCATAAAAATAAAAAAAAATTGGAATTAAACATCTCCATACTTGCAGTGGGATGTATCTCCCACCAGGGGAAGTTCAGTTTTACTGAGAATTATTTTATAATAAAACATAATTCTTCTCTAAAATTTGTGTAATTGGTATACTCATTAAACTATTTTAGAAAAGGAAGAATGCAACATTGATCCTAGATTTTCTACTTTCAGGAAACTTCTCCTCCAAAATTTGCTTACAAACTGCAGTAAGATATTTTCTTGGAGAACCACAGATTTTGGGAGCTGTAAACAGTCAGTGTGGAAGCTGGTCCATACAGGAACTTGCACAAAACAATTTCATCTTTTGTACTTAAAATTTTTCCAAGCCCTTCCCTCCAGTCTGCATTCATTCAGATGAAACAACCAGAATGAAATCTGACCAGACAGGGAAGTCCCAAAGCCAGCATCAATCAGCTAAGCTCTATTCCTGAAGTCAATGAGCTGAGGTGTCCTGGCTGAGCTACAGGGCCCTGATCACTAAAAGAGAATTTATCTACACATTTGGTACAATAAAACCCAATAAAGCTGTGAAATTTCCACTTCCAAGTTGGATAGGTCTGTGGAGGTTTGATGGATGGAAGCAGCCCTGATCTCCATGCCAGCAGCAGGAGGAAGGAAAGAAGGATCCCCTCTGGTGCTGTGGCTGGGCATTATCGCATGAAAGGCACCATGTGATGCCTTGGAAAGTACTGATCTGGAGTGCAGTGCCACTTTTTCCTCTGCTAGAGTGAGGCCTCTGTGTGTGTAAACAAACAAGCTGACACGGGGCCAGGTGTCCTAAGCCTTCCACCAAATACAAACTTTTATGTTTTTATTTATTTATGCAGCGTCTGCAGTGCATTTAAAGGTCAGTATGGATTACCTTGACTTGATAGCACCTGAAAAGTTCTGTTAACCACAAGTGCTTAACCTGAATGTCATGGAGCTATTGCAAAAGTTTAACTCGCATAAAGGTACCTCTCAAGCCACTTTCTTGTATCCTCTGCTTAGAGGTGTGTCTTGGGAGTTCTTGTATTCCTTTATGCTGGCACATTCCTAACATAAGTTTTACTAGCGTGAAAGAACATCTGATGAAAGTGCCCTTGTAATCCTGACTCCAAAAAATGATGCCATCAATTACAGGCCTTCATGTGTCTGTTAACATTGAGGTTTCTTCAGGTTTGGGAGTTTTTTTGTTTTGGGGTATTTCATTTTGGTTTGGTTTTGGAGGGTTTTTTTTTTTTTGTTTTTTTTTTTTGCCTATTGCTAGTTTTTCTCACAGAGGTGGCAAAGGAACAAAAAACTTGACAAAAAAACCAAAAAAAATAATTCTCCATTAGTCTGTGTTGTCATTTACACCAGGCTTAATTAGAAAGCATATGTGTTTCACATTGTGCCAGCATAAAGGACTACACAGATGCAGGGCAGTACAAAATCTGCCATAAAACCAGGAATGTTCAGCCCATCAGCAGTTTTTAAAATTTATTTTCCAGTAAAGCCACTCTTGTATAGCTTGTGACATCAGGACAGCCTCACTGAACTGGTTAGAGTATGGCACAAACAGCTGGATCACTGGAGGTGCAAGGACTGAAAGCATCCTGGAAAGGAAATGGAAAGAATAATTAGTGGTATAATCCACTAAGTGTTATAAAATCCAAAGGGAGAGGCCCATTGGGAGTGAAAAAATGAAGGTGGAGGCATTTGTGTGCCTGAGAGATGCAGTGGAGGAGGTGAGCTGAGAGAAGCTTTTTGTTGGGAGGAGGTGATCAGTGATGGCTGAGTCAGGGCCTTCCATGGGGGCAGCTCTGGGTTGACGGGTGTTTAGTGTGTATCCCCCAGCAACATTCTTCTCTTCATCACACAGGGACATCGCAGGGATCAGGGACAGTGTCTGACAGCCAGACAGCAGTCTGGCTGCTGGGGGTTGCTTGCTCTAGGCAAACCAGGACCTGTCTGGGACCACACAGGAAGGTGGCATCACAATCCTTGACCAGTTTGACCTGTTTTGCTCAGATAATTTACTGCTCTACTCCTCAGTCCAAGTACAGACTAGTGAAAAAGTCCTTCCCTCTTTATGTTCCAATTGAGAGGGTCTCTATTTTTTCAACTCTTTTATAGTGATGATTTCATCCTTTTGCTAATAGCTCTATTCTCAGAGCCCATCTAAAAATTCTCTAAAGAAAATCCCATTCTCTTTCTTCAATGCTTTCCCTTTGACCTATTTTGCTGTTCTCCACTTTTATAACTATCACCATCTTTTTCTTTTCTTTATTTAGATTGCATACCAGATCACTGTTTCAGCTCATTTTCTTCTACTTTGATATCTTTTGCTCATTCCCATAGTAAATGTCATTTGCAAGAACTGTGATTTTGGAGTCCAGAGTCTCTCATAATTTTTCTTCAATGTTCAGTGTTGGGATACTCTTTTTCTTTCTTTTTTCTCTTTGCTTTTCATGTAATTAGACTGTTCCTTTTCTCTTTTGCTTTCACTGCCCCAAAAATCCCTGATCATGTCTCTCCTTTGCTCTACATCACTTTATTTTTTGCGTTTGTGCTGAAATAAAACAGGGGATAAGTTCAAAGTTGCCCTCCTCCACTTCAAATCTTTCCTGACGTGTTATACTTTTGACCCCTTTTCACCAGTTGTTCAGTCCTACCCTATGCCTCTTATTGAACATAATAATTCTTGCTTTTACAAACTTTGTTTTACCCTCTTTCACCCCCATGTTCTCATTTATGCGAAAAATATTGCCTTCATGTATGAGTTACCAAATTTACAAGTTCTAATACCTGCTCTGAACATCTTTATTCTTGCATCACCTCTTAAAATATTTTAATCAAGTAATTATGAGATGAAAAAAATTTTCTATTTAAGTATAAATAAAATTCAATTAAAAGTGAACATGTGCATGAGGCAGAATAAGTTTGATATAAGGCAAAATGGCATTTTGAGATATCCTTTCTATTTCTTATGACAAGGGTACTGCAGTCATTCAGGTTCCCAGGATTATGATTTGACAATAAACACTGAGGAAAAGCAGATTTATTCTACTTTGGGATTTTTTAAGCAAATCTCTAAAGATTCTCCTGGAATTGTTAGACTTGAGGCTCAATGAAAAGCTAAAATGTATTTTACTTGTCCCTAAGCCCCCACAGAAGACACAGACTCTTCATATTTGTCACTGTTTTGCTCAATTTAATACATATTCTCAGAGAAACCTTTGCCTTGAGCCTGGCAGAAGGAATGGTCATTTCCCAGGCCCAGGCAGTGACATTGTGACCTGAAACTGAGATCCCAAGTATGGAACTGATTCCTCTTAATGCAAAGGCTCTTCTCATTCCAGCCCAAGCAGCAGTTAAGCACTTTAAGCATAGCAAACAACTTCAAAGAGGCAGCCTCACTATGGAGTATCCTGCAGCCTTGTTTTTTGGAAAACCCAGGTAAATACATCATTCCAGATACCTATAATAAATCAGATGGGATCTTCTAAACATCAGCCTAAGCAGCCACTCCCTGGGGTTTTTGCTGAAGCAGAAATGCCTGAACTTAACCTGGCCCCATTCATCCTGCCCTGTTTGTTTTCCCTCCCACCAGCTGAAATCCCACAGGCAAGCCAGGACCAGAGCAGCGCAGGATAGCACTGGGCTTTGGAGCACCGCTCAGGGTGGGCTTGCACACCAAACCCCAGGGCCAGGGCCTCCAGGCATCTGTGGAGGTGCACAGGGGCTGGAAAAGAGCCTGATGGTGCTTAAGGGTTGTTCTTAGGAATCTAAGTTGGCATGTAGGTACAGGCATCCTGTATGTGGAATATTTCACAAAAATGGCCTGTTTTCCAGGATGCTAAAGGCTACTTGACAAAGCGTGACTTAAGTATCCTCAACTTGGCCTGATATACACAAAAGACCCTTGAATCTCAAAGTAAA
Source organism: Emberiza elegans (assembly GCA_024865655.1). NCBI lineage: Eukaryota > Metazoa > Chordata > Aves > Passeriformes > Fringillidae > Emberiza > Emberiza elegans. The sequence continues at coordinate 15,266,139 of JALJVW010002597.1, read as the reverse complement.
AACATTTCTGGCATAGTCATCAGCAGTTTTAAATAGGATTTGGAACAATTAACATTTTGTTGTGTTCCCAGAACCCAAGCCTGCTGCTTTCTGTTAATGAGTGCCAATTCTGATGCTGTGACTGTTTTTTTCTGAGCAATTGTGAACACCCACCTAAAATATGAGAATGTTGTTGTTTTCAGAAAGCAATGTTTCTGAGGGAAATGAGATTTTATTTTTACCTCTGGTCTAACTTGCTCAAAAGAAAATAAGTGTTGAAAGTGTGAAAGTGCTATAAGTAAAGCTCTCGAAAATTAACACTGGTACTGAACTTTTCCACCCTGTAAAAGTCTAGATTCTCAACCACAAAGAATAAAACTTGTTTTCAGGATAACAATGCATGCTGAAGATTTTTGTTGCTGGAAATTCTCCGAGGTAAATTCCCCTGAGAATGAGGCACACACTGTAAAGGAGAACTGAAAGAATAATTTTTCTGCATTAACCAAGTAATTTAGTGTTTGCTCAGTGTTTTGAAAAGTCAAGTAGTTATATGGTTGGATTTTGCTAGTCACTGACTTTGGGATTAACTGATTTCTCATATACAGTATTTCTCAGGTTCTTTTGACTTACATATAGTCTGTATTGATTTCCTGTATATTTAATCAAAATTTCTCATATCAGGTATTTTTGCTGTCCGATAGTTTCAGCAAGAAGAAGACTCATTTCAAACCTATGTCTCTTAGAATACAACCCTCCCTTCCACTGGCTATAGTAATGTCATAAAATAACAGTGGTTAGTCTCTGTCACTGTAAAGCACTTAACCCATTTTTGCCAATCCAGCCTTGGTTTCCATGGAAACAGAAGATAGTAACGCAGAAGACAGACTTTTATTTTTTTGGTGGGTTGCTTTTGTTGAATGTCAGCTGTCTTCAAACTTCACTCACAAAGCTCTCCTTCCTCCACATTTTTTTCCCTTAAACCTATAGATTTTAGGGTTCAGGAAGATTCAGTCATCTGGTTTTCATTTTGTTGCAAGTGGTTTTAAAGAAAATTTGTAGCCAGTAAAATTTAACAAGATGATAGACTTGGATATTGGAGTCCTGAGTTAATTCACAAAAATTGTCTGAAGTCACTTTCTCAGAGATAAAATGAAGCCTTAATGGAGCCTGTTGCTGCTCTAATTTATCAGGAGAGAAAAAAGCTATTACCTAGATTACCACTTTTACCATGTTAAGATACAAGTGTCGAGATTATTAGAAGGATACACAGTCAAGTTAGATTTGGGTTACTAAGTCCTTAAGGAGGATGCAGTAACCCAAATCTAACTTGACTGTGCATCTGTGTGTATAACTATCTAATAACATAGAAGGAGAGTTTTGGCCTTTCCAAGAAAATGGAGATACTTCTTTCAAGCCATTTGAAATATATGAATATCTGACCCTACTGCGTTAAGGACTCTTGGAAGAATATCTTATCAATTAGATTGCCTTGACTTTAGGTGAGGTTGAGAAGGCATGTGTTAAAATTTTAGAAATTAAATAGATCAAATTAGCTGTCTCTCTGTGTAGACAAACACTTCTAAAGGCCACAAAGGTGATCTAGATACAAAGTATTATTTAGCACACAGTAATGCTAAAGACAGGTACTATATTCCAAGAATAAAGAAGCTGAGCTTCTTTTCCATGCAAAGCTTGTTCATGAATAAAAATGTAATTTTTTTCACCAATTTTTTTCTTACCAGTAATTTTGTGACAAAAGCTATGGGTGACAAATGAGATACCCAAAATAACCAATTCACAACATTTTCTGTTCAAAAGATGACTGGTCATATAAATCACTTACAGAATAGGCTGCCATACTACACAAACAATGAGACAGGTCTCTCTAAAACAGAGGAGACTGATTGCTTCTTGTAGTTTTTTTCTTTTCTAATTTGGAAATATATAAGAGATACAACAGAACATGAACAGAGATGAATAGGGAACGTGAAAAAATCCACTTATAACACACTCTTTCCAGGTTCATATTTTTAAAAAGCATTGTGGCCTGTGGAAGCCAAGAAGGCTTGAGGGTTTTTTCATTACCTCTCTTATTGTCTGTGTTGTGTACTATATGGGAATGCTCACTGTGAACTCGTGTTTCTCTGTGAAAGGTATAGCTGATCCTGCCTTGAAAAGCTGATGACTTTGATTTCAGTGAACATCACCTCAGAGCTCATGTGCTGTGATTTGTCTGTTATTGTTGTAAAGTTGTTTATTTCCATCCCTGAAAATAAAGCAACATAGTCAATATAAATATGTATTTTTTTACATCCCCAAACAATAACTTATTTTCACATCTGTGCATATTCCTCCATAAACAGAATATGGTGACACTTTCTCCTTCTTTGCCCACTCCTAGAGAAAACAATCACGTTAAGAGTCTGATCAGGCTCCCAGTGCTCACTGGATGCAGCTGCTCTAGGCACAGCAGCACAGGCAGCCCAGCACTGCAGCAATGCACAAAACAGCACAGCCTCTCTATAAGTGGCAGTTTTGAAATACCTCAGATTTTTCCTTTGTTATCCTAGGGGAGATATACAGTATGCACAGCTCTGGACTTGCCTTCCCATTCCTCCAACCACAGAGCCTTTGCACCTATCAGAGTCCCTCGATCCACCCATTGATTTCTGCATTGAGGAAGGGCCATGGTGCTGCCCAGGTGCCAGCAGTGGAGCAAGAGTCTCACCACCCCACAAGCAACTCCTGGCTCGGCGCAGCCAAACCCCTTTGGCACCACTAGAGATGCCTCAAAGCCCGAGGGTGACCAAGGGCCTAACTCTGAGCACTGTGACACTGGCCATTTCTCAGATGTCTGAGAAGCTCACTGGCCTCCACAGCAGGTGCCACCAAGGTTTAAGCAGCTGTTGGCATGTATTTACATCATTAGCAGCATCACTTTGTTAGCACAGTCATTCTCATTGCTGATGGGATGCTGCTTCTCATACCCCGTCCCTAACTGCTTTGGTCACTCTTCAACTGTGCATTAGAAGTGAAATAATTGTAGTTTCTGATGAATGAAATAAGATTTGCCTCCCAAATTTATTTATAGAGAGAACAACTATGTGACAAATATTTGAAGATTTTTTTTTTTTGTTATAGCATTAAATCCCCATGGACTTTTTACTGGGACCACCAATCAACTTCACAGAGACATATGAGAAACAAAGATACAATTCTTTGCTGCTGTCACCATGGGACCCATTTTAATTAACAAGGTAACAGGGAAACCTTCCAGGATTTTTTCCCAATTCTCTCAGCTGTCTAGACCCACAAACTTGATTTTACCAGAGTAAGGACTTCATCAAATATATTCATTTTCTTCCACAACAACTAAGAATAACAGCTGGCTCAGCTAAAATGAGCCCAGAGTTTGACATTGGTGATATCATAAAGGGAACCATCCCTGATCCATTTCTTTCTTTTCACATTTCTTGATTTACAAGAAGTAGGATGCCTTTAGAAAGTAATACCATGGTATCTTTACAAGAATTTTCTGTAGGGGTATTATGGAATGCAATTTTTGGAAGAGATTCTTATGGTCTCTTCTCCCAAGTAACACAAAAGCAATTTATAGAAATAAAAGTCTAAAGAAGATTTGAAAAATTACTTCACCCATTTTTGCACCAAGGCAAAGTGGGATTGTATGGAACTGCATGATGGCAGGTAGTAAATATGGCACAATGATGTCCATAACAAAAATTGCTAAAGGGAAGTGAAAATCACATTACAATGATTTTCAAGTGTTTCAATGAAAGTTGTTATCTTAATATTATCACAGACTTGGTACACTAAAACTTGTACTGTTTGGTGTAGGTTGTGTTTTTATTTAGCTAAATGTTAAAGCCAGGGAAAATATAGCTACAGGACTTTGTAACAAAAAATATGCAGAATGTAAATTTAAAACAAAGATGGCAGTACTGACTGAAAATGTATTATTTGAAGTAATAAATAATTCTATTTGTGTATTGTGAGATCTATATGTATTTTAAGTATTTTTCTGCTGCTACTTAGATTTGAAAGAGAAATTAGTAAAGCAACTTAAAATCAAAATTAATGCTAAGATTTAGGTTTTAATGCCACCATAATATTTAGATTATAATAAATATAAGCATTTTTAATATATCTGGAAAATAAACTTGTATTTGATTGTTTCTTATTTTGAAACCATATTTTACCTGACAAGTACTCAGTACTCTGATTCCTTTTGTTTATTATTCTTGTTTAAAGTACTTACAACATGAATGGTTATAAATCTCTGATGGCTCAGAGTTTATTCTACAAGGGCTTTAACAGAGGAATTTCAGTACTGTGTGTTATGAGAACAGCCTGCTAAAAACTCATGCCAAGTTATGAACAATCCTTCCCAATGGATATCAACTTTCCATCACAATTCCCTTGTGATTTTCAGAAGTCAGTACGTGCTTTAAATTTTGGCTCTGTGAATGACTTTGTTTTCTGTTCTGGCTTGTGGGATCCATTTTTCATACTCTCCTAACCTTCTTGGGTAAACTGTGTGAAAGATAATTTAGGCTGGCAGTTTTCTAATACTCCACCCAATACATTTTGCAGCACCTGTGCTCTGTCCTTGCTCAATAATCTACCTGAAAATTTTAACAATTAGGCTTGCCTCCATGATTTGAATTTAGAAAGGACTGAATGGGTTTCCAGAAAGTAGGACATCTACCTGCACAGAGGACTGAAACACTAGCGCCCTCCAAGGATGCTTAATTGCTAGAAGCAACCCTAATTAGTGGGAGTAAACAGGAAAAAAAGGCAGCAGGGTGGACATCTGGTGCAGTTTCCTGATCTCCACCTCTTCAAAATGTAACTTGCAGGCAAAATCTGTAAACGGAGTAGTAAACCTCCTGTGCCCTAACGGATCATGATGTGAAGAACACAACACTTTGATGATTTCCCTCTATGTGTAAACAAACTCCATCTTCTGTTCCTGTGTATGTTCAAACTAAAAAGGCACTCGGCACTTCATAAGCCAGAAAACTTGACCATTATTTTCCTTACTGCTACAGTAAGGGTGTCTTATGTGCTATGAAATTACTTCTACAGGAGTCAAACTACGATTTATAAAGAAACTGTGTGCACATAGTGACAGCCAGCAATTATCAGAAGAGGAAAAGGAAGGTTGAAGAGTATTTGCCCTCTGAGTGTGATATCAGCCAGCTTGGAGCAAGTGTCAGAAGTGTTGACACATCACAAAGGCATTAATTTCTATCTGAGGTAGAGCAATTCTGATCTCAGTTTTTCTGCTTCCAAGTTCCCTACACTGAAGGTTGTTATGCCTTTATTTTAAAGACTGTATGTCTTATTATTTTATTTCTCTCTCTACTTATTACTTAGAGGTTTCTGACCCAATCATCCTTTTAGCCTAAGATAGAATGTTTTGTAAGTAATTAGGCACACTTAATCTCCCCCAACCTCTCCTACTTCTGATGTAGCAATGGTGGAAGATCTACAGCTTCTGAACTGCCCTCCCTTCTCATGGAAAATCTGCTGAAGAATATGAAGCAAATTGTAAATGAGAATTACTGTGTTGTGTTCCTGATTTCTGCTCTCTGCTTTGTCTGCTTTTATGAATCCCAGGGAAAAAAAGGCATGATAACACATAAAACAAAGTATTCCTCTTGGGAAAATAGTTATAAACAAGTATGATCTTGGGGTTAGGTTTCTTTCCTTTTGTTTCTTTTTACTTATATAATTTTTTCCCAAAAATTTCTAGGAAACTCTAACAACTGGGTACTTCAGGAAAACAAAAGAAGTGGCCAAGCTTGGGGAGGAGGGCATCTGGTTGCACTTCTCTTATCTGGGAGTTTCTCTCTATGCGGCAGAGACCCCACGAGAATTGGGCTGATAAGAGATGGGACTGGGGCAGCTGTGGGGTCTCTCTGTCTCTCTCTTGGCTTCAGAGGAGGACTGCTAAAGGAAGGGAATTCGCTGTCGCCACCTCCAGATCCCAGCCCGGAGCTGCTTCTTCTGTCGTGGGGTGAGCCTCTGCTTGTGAGCGCAGCCACTGAGCTGGGACCTTGGTAACACCCACCTCACTAAAAGAGGACCTGCCATCATCTGCTCGGGTGCCTGTGATCCTGAGCTCGCCTCTCCCTGTCCTGCTGGGAGCTGGGCGGCCGCTGTCCCACCCCCACCATTTCTTCGGCACTGCTCTGAGCTTTCGCTGCACTGTACCCCTGCACCCACTGCCTGCCAAGGCATCCTGCCATCCCAGCTTGCTGCTTCTGAGAGTCCTGCTGGGCACCGGGATGGGCTGCCCCAGGGTTTGTGAAGCAGAGCCTCTCTTCCCTCCCTTTCCCGTCTCAGACAAAGCCGCCGTCACCACGCGCTCCCCGAGCTCGCCCCACAGCGCCCCCTGCAGCCGTGGAGGAGTCACGGCCCCGCAATGCCCGCCGGGAGCCAGCAGTGCCCCTGCTGGCTGCGAGCGGGACTGCACCAACAGGGAGGCGCCGCGGCGGAGCGGGCTGGGACTGGTTCCAGGTTCTGTTTATTATTAATGCTGTAGTTGTTGTCTGTTTGCTTTATCGCACATACTGTTACTCCTGTCCTCATATCTTTGCCTGAGAGCCCCTTAATTTCAAAATAATAATAATCATTTGGAGGGAGGCGGTTTACATTTTCCATTCCTTAGCAGATACCTGTCTTTCAAACCAAGACAGAGCTGGAAAAAATACTGAGGAAAAAATACTGACTTTCCTACAGATACCTGTCTTTCAAACCAAGACAGATCTGGAAAAAATACTGAGGAAATTATTGGCAGCTTTTAGATGTTTCTTAAATGTTTTGGTAACACTATTGAAGTTTTCTTCAATCATTCTTCTTTTTTTTTTTTTTTTTTCAGGCCTGACGGTCAGCAATTTATTAATGGCCCACAGCACAAACAGCAAAAACAAGCCCAAAAACTAAAACTGAACTAAATATGTATTTCTAACTCATGATAAGAGCATCCTCTAATTTTAGTTTTTTAATTCTCAAATTAAATGTTTACAACTATTAATGGGTTCCATTAGTAAGTAAAAAAATTACTCAAAGAACATCAACTACCTAAAAATTTACATATATTTGTACCTGATGCATTTAATTACCATGTTTTGTTAAAATCGTGCAAGTAATTAAAATATAATTCAAAGGTGAATCCTTCACTTTCACCTTAGGTAGAGCATGTTCTTCATGTTCCATTTACATTCTGTTGAGATCAAAAGTCATTATGGCTACATTTGCCTAGTGTCTCTATTTCCACTGCTGTTTCCTTTTCTTTCCTTCATTGTTTTTTTAACGTATCATAGTTTGATACATAAACATGTCATTCTGAAAACAAGCTTTGGGCTATTTTGCTATAAATGTTCTATTTCTGATAAGCTTCAATGCTTTGATGTGGTTCCTTTAAATAAAAAATTTCAGAATTATGACTTTTTAAAAAATCTAAGAAAATATGTATCCTTAATCAACTTTCAGGAAAGAAGGAAATCAGGAAAGAAGCAAGATGAAAACTTTAGAATTTTACCTTCAGGAAGGAACTTTTTTTCATTTTGCTTTTAGAATATTTGATTTTTAGAAAAAAAAAATTGATATGTATTTCATATTTCTACTTTTTGTTTGGACAAAGTCTATTCATTGGTGTTCTTCCCAAAAAATCACCTTCCATGCCATGAAAACATATGTAATATCAAGCGTGTACTTGAAACTCCCTAAACAAGAGGCTCATTAATAGAGTTTTAAAATTTAATAATTAGGTCCTGTAATTAGGCCATCTGTCACAAGAAGATGAAAAGCTATGTGAAAAGAGTCATTCATTTGTGAATTGGGAAATGCTTTTTAGTCTTTTTACTCTGTATGTCCTTATTATTTCCAAAGAATTTTTTCCTCTGGTACCTGCCACTTCCATTCAGAGGAGATATGTACCAGACAGGCAGATGCTGTTAGAGAAATACTACAGAATGTTCTCATTTTACATTGTTTCTTGAAACAAAAATCCTCATTCTGAATCATAGAATCCTATAGGTCGGAAAAGACCATTAAGGTCACTGACTCCAACTGTAAATGGACAGAGGCACTTATTTCACTGAGAAATCAGCAACATTCAGATGCTCAACTGCTAATTAAAGATACAAGCCATGAGTCTATACTCCCAAATATGGGGAAAAAAAGGAAGACAAATATTTTAACGTTTTGCATTATAGACAAAGTGTTAAAAAAGAGGATCAATCCTCTAGTAACTTTGTGTCCTGGCTGTTGGTTTTTAGATACTCATACCATATTAAAGTTTGTTTAGTTACAGACTCCTCAGGGTTTCCTTAGTCCAGGTCTGTAGATATCAGAGGGATGAAGAATTTGCTCTCTCCTGGAGAAGAGCTGCTTAAGTAGGAAAATATCCCATGTTATTTTAGCAAAGAGAGAAGTGTTTCAGAGCACAACTGCTGGTTGTGGTAGATTGTTTTTATGGACATCAGAGCTGTGACAAACGTGTCCTGTGCTGGAGGAAGCTTTAATATTTAGGGTTTAGTAGTAAAAACCTAGAGAAAAAGATTTTCCTGAAATTTTCAGCCATCTCTGAACTTATTGTCGTTCCCAAATTCTCCACCTTAATTTTTTGTCTTGGTCTGAAGTTCTCAAGTTCTCTGCCCAGGCTGAATTAAATCTTCCTGCAGTTTTCACCTTGTAAAAATTATTGACAATATAACTATTAGCTTGAGGGAAATAAACATGGAGGATGGCAACCAATCAGATACAAAACAGAGTATTTCAAGAAACAATTCATATAAACTTTGTATTGCAGGAGCTGAGTGAAAAGCTTCCGTACTTATGGCTCCTGCTCAGCACCCTGGTGCCATTTTCTGGGCTTCCTTCTACCTAACCAGGATCAGCAGATAACACCCTAAAGATGGTGCAACAGACTGTGCCCAGTCCATGGTAAGGAGGAGAGTTTAGGATTTTAAATGCAAAGAGCACGGACCTCCCCAGTTTGATTGAAGCAAACAGGCTTCTCAGCTGGTAGCAGCTCTGAAGAACTGACATAAAGAGCTACTGGAAGGAACCTGGTGAATCTACAATCATTTCTATAGGTTCTACAAGACTCAAGTATCATGCATCAGTTCTTCTGTTTATGCAGATCATCCACAGAGGACTGATGGCACTTTCATTAGTTGGACTGTCCAAAAAATTTAGACTTCAGTGTAAACACTGACATGGATTTTGATAACAAAACTGGCAGCTGTCGTATTTGTCATAGTAAATCACCCAATACTAAGCCAATAGAAACAATAATAATCAGTATATCCTCTGCAGCAGGAGGCCTCTGGAAATGTGCTTCTTGATAGTCATTTTCCAGCAAAACATTCTGCAATGAGATGATCACAAGAGCTTTCTGGAACTCCTAAAAGTAAAAAAAAGTTTAAAAGACAGAAGCTGCTCCTGGAACAAAGTAAAAATGTGGCTATATGTTCATAGGCCAAACAAATGTCTCTCCATAAACAGTACTTTGGGAGAGGAAATTCAGGATTATGTAGCTTCACTGTACCTTGCAAAGTATTTCAAGCAGGCCAGGGAGCTGGCTGGAAGAGAAGATGGGAATTTGGCAAGCACTGTACAGGCTATCTGGAGCCAGGAGTATTTATCATGGTCACATAACTGAAGGCTGAAAAAGTATCTACATGCAAATGGAATATTAAATTACAAATCAATCCCTAAAAAAGCAGTTTCCGGGAATTTTGAGAATTGTAGATTTATTGGTGTTGCAGTTTTTATTACCATTACTTGTAACAAAAAAATATTCAATCATAAGCAAAAAAATTGGGATTTTACTGAGGTTTTTTCACGTTAATTTGAGATACCATACCTATTTTCTAAAAGGGTGTAAGAATTTTTTTACAGGAGGAAAAGGCATTAACTATCAAAGAATTGAGAATTGTATATGAACCAGCCATATGTAAAGCACCTGACTTGCTGTTGTGATGGCCACAGTCCTGTGTGTTGGTTTCCAATACATGGATTTCTGTGACTGGCAGGTGAAGATCTAAACTGCACATTCAATTAACAACATGTGCTGGAGCAACAAGAAATGACATTACCTTAATCTCAGTTATCCCTGTCTCTTTTCCACAATCAGTACTGTTGAAAAAAGGTTAGTTCAGCAAATGTTCTTATGGTATTGTCAGCTTCCTAGGTTTGATTTAGATTTAAAATTAATAGATTTTCCATCTCTGAGCTGTTACAAACAAAATCTGGGAAACAGAATCCTGACAGTTTACAAAAACACATGCATATACACACACACAAAAAGCAAATAGAAAAAACCCAAAAACATCCTTGCAATTACATCTATTTCTTTTTATACCAAACTTTTTGACATTTCAGATCTTGGTTAATTTGTATTTTGGGCTTTTGAAAATCTTGGAGTTTAAAACAAGATTGTTGCTTCCCAAAAGGGTTACTTAGGAAGAGGCATCAGTAATGGCTGGTACCCTGTGAGGTTGCATGAGAAGAGTCTTGAAGCTTGGGATAGCAAGGAACAGAAAACACTATGGCTTATAGTGATTAGTGGTGGTTGTTCCAGACTCTGAAGACAGGGAAGTTATGAAAGTTTCAAAGGTATAAATAAATTACAGGAGAAAAAAGGAAATAGTTCCAAACCATGGTAATTGCAGGCAAAGCCTGAAATCATTGCTTTATGAATAAACTTGCTGCTGCTACTGCTCACTCAGTGTCCCTTTTTCTTGTATATTTGCTCTGACACAGTCCATGCTCAGTTTGCATCTTTCTTTTCCTTCTTGTCCTCGAAAAAGATAGGAGAAGAATGAAATGCCTAATGGCATTAAAGAGATCATATAAGGCATTTATTATGCCATAAAACACTGAAAGCATCTTTGAACATTTATGATTTCTTTTTATTTGAAGATATTTTATTAGAACATTAGCAATGGGCCCGGTGGTTTTAATGTCTTTTTATTTACCACTGATTTGATGATGAGGCTTTTGTCTGGGTTTGGATAAGTTTTTTGGTTCCTTTTCTTAATTTTTTCAGATGACCTAGAGGAGTAGGGACAAGAAACTCTTGATACAAGACAAATTACTTTGAAGCTATGATAGAAAGATTGTTTGGAAAAAAATAGAACCCGTAACAAAGAACTTAAATCTGAGTAGCTATCCTAATCACTCTCTGTGTTTCCTAAATTTGGTACTGAGGATAAATTACAGGGATGAACATGAATTTTCTTATATTGTTTGCCTAGTGAATGTTCCATAAACCAATTTCTACAGAAGAAGTTGATTTATCCACCTTCTCATCATGTATTCAGCAAGTTACTTAAGCGCAGGCTTATGTATCTTTAATCACATTGTTTTCATGGATTTGGTTACAATATTCCAGCAGCTTCTAAAAAAACTCAAGTACTCGAGTGCTTTGTTGAATGAGGTGGTAAAAACACGCAATAAAGGCTACAAATATACCTAGGCAACGTAAGCAGGAAGATTGCCAAGAAAGAGTTAACAGTTATCCTAACTCCTGTATGTATAGCACCATGGGGAAGACAAAACTTGACACCTTGGGATTTACCACAGACACAAGTCAGCCCTGAATGCTGCAATGGAACTTGAGTTTTCCATGAGCATACTGCTGATCCTGTGGTCATCTGTAATCGAGCAACAACAAATACACCTTAAGCCTACTAATTGTCTAGGGATGTCTTACATGGCCTGTGTCTCAGAATAATTGAAAACATTGCAAATTATTTTCAGTTCAGAATACATGGTATTATAAAATAACCTAGTGATTATACAGTCATTAATTTCCTTCAGCTATTTCTTCCACTTCAGCAAATCTTAACCATCCTGCCTCTCCCCAAAGCCTCATGGATTCTCCATCTGAAGTCAGATAGAGAAAACATTTTATAGGATAGCATGAAATTACTTAATTTGGTTTTATTACACAATTTATTTTTAAATCCTGAAACAGGCAGGTGCACTCACAATTTTATTTCCTTTAAGTCTATTCATTTTAAGAGAAACATCTATTTTTATCTGTTCTCTACATACGCCTACAAATAGATAAATTAGCTATATCTCTCCACAGAATCAACTAGAGGGTCTGTCTTTGCATGTGCAGTTGTTCGAGAAAGGGAAAACACATTTTTGCAAAGAGAGGGTTCTGTTGGTTCTTTTAATTTTTTTTTTCATATTCTTAAAATGACATTGCTCTACTGAGTCTCCTAAGCTCCAGTGCCATACATCAATAGCATGCTAGGGCAGAGACAGGCTGACAGCCAGCTTGCCTCTCGCTGCCAAAACTTGAATAGATGCCTTACAGAAAGCCCCACTTCAAGATAAAATTATTGCATCCAGGGCAGCAGAAGAGGCATTTGCAAGTCTGGTTCTGGGACCGTAAGTCATAGAGCATCAACATCTTGTGTGCAATAAATAACAGCTCAGTGAAATCCGCTGTGATCTGACTCTGCTTTCTAGACCTTACAACAGGGCTATCAAGGAGGTGCTAAAGATGTCAGCACTGGGAACCCTAAGTCTGCTGCACCAGTAAACCACAGCAATGGGAGGATGCAGGTTGAACACCTAGAATATTTATCTGTATTTCCCAAGCTCTGTGATTCACTCCATCATATCACAACACTTTTCGCTTTTGCATTTAATTAGAGGACAATGATGATTTTCTTAGTGATTGCTGCTAGAAGCAGTGCACCCAGTAAATCAGTCATGTAAAAAGTGGGTGAGGTTTTGAGTCTATAAAGGCACATATTATGGAATCTAAATTTTATTACAGACAAATAAAAACAGCCATATCTTTCAGATTTACAATCACAAATTTTCTTTGTGTAATTAAAACACAATTTTCTAATTACTACAGCAGAAAATCTGGCATATGAGCTTTTCTCCAAACACATTAACAATATAGTAACAACTGTGGTACATACTGACAAGCAAAATTTGATTACTGGAATCAGCTATTTTACCGAAAGTCTGTCTCCCTGGAACTTTATTTCAAGAATGAAGCATCATTTCACAAGTGGTATAATTTTATGGTGCAATAAACATTGGAATTGTAAATACAATTTCTGGAAAAAGCTCTTTTTAATGTTGCTTGAAACATTTACTTTTTCATACATAACTTTTTTTTCAAAAATCTCATTTAAAACAAAAGTCAGTGAACTCAGCCCCTGTATGGTTATATCACTCCACTTTCTCTATGAGTAAAAATCAGGAATAAAGAAGCAAAAAAATAGCAGCGCCATGAGAGAATATTAAGGCCTACCATTTATACATTTCAAGACCTATAAAATTTTCAAGTTTATCAAAGTTATTTTCTGTAGTAATTTAGAATAGATTCTAGTAGTCCCTCAAATCTGGATATTTAGTCAAACTGTGTTTAATAGTGCCAATATTTCACTGAGAATATCAGTTGCTGCTCAGTAAATGATGATTGCTTAAATGCCTTACTCTTCCTGGACACTTTGCTTTTGGATAGGCTTAGTTAACTTTCTTCTGATCCTGCAGATGCACCAAATCAGAATATGCTCCATGGTACTTTGAAAACTGTCAACAACAGAGCTGTAATTTTAGGTAAGACTCTGGATGATACTATAATATAAATACTAAAACAGAAATTACTGTGAAATTTGAGTAGCTGTAGGAACTTAGTGTTTTCTTGCTGATTGCTTGAATTAAAAACTCCTTGAGTCTGGCTGAAGACTTGACTTTCATTTTCATGCTTCTACTGGCTTTCTGTTCAAGGACTTATGGAGAGAAAATGTGTTCCAGAAATCAACGTCAGCATTTCAGTCAGTGCCTCAAAGGTAGCCTCCTGCAGCTAGGAATCAATAATATGACCAAGATACAAAAACAGAGCAGCTTTTGCCAGCTAGGGCCACAACTCCTACACATTGCCTGCACAGCTTAAGCTTCACCAGTATGTAAAGCTTTGAGCTGCCTCACCCAGTTACTTATAACCTCTTCAACTGGCCCAGCCTTTGTATGACAAGAGCCAAGTGGAGAGCGGTGGTCACGCAGAGGATATATCCCACTTCCTGCTTTCCATGAACACAGCTGCCCCCCACCTTCCTCCAGCACCTTATTCTGTGCTCATTTTTGGAAGGTGATGGCAGCTCTTCCACCAGATAGATTTAAAAAGTGTCAGATCAATTCACTAGGTATGAAGGATTTCTGAGACACCAGCTATAAATGAGACATCTGCAATGATTCTCTGCTCAGACGAGGTAGAAAGTGCCTGAACTTGTAGTGGAGAAGTGTCATGATTCATTTTTCTTTTTTAAAATTGACAGGGAAAAAATAAAGTGGTATAGGAAATGGCTGATACCTCAAACAGCTGGAGTACACTACAAAAGAATTTACACTAGGCTGGTCCCAGCTACACAGAAACATGCTCATTCTAGATTCTGCTAAAATGAATAGAAGCTCCCAGTAACAGCCAGACAAGAGTTTAACATGAATGTGTGACCAAAAGCCTAACCAGCTTAGAAAATAAAAATATTTTAAATTCTACACAAAACAAATTGTGTGTGGGTTGCTAAATGCAAACACACGATGGACATTCAGGGAGAATGTACATGGACTTGATGCTAATGAGCAAGAGGAAATGCAGGGACTTAATGCCCTGAGGTACATACATCACCTCTACCCCTGTTATTGTCTTCTTTTTTCTGCCGCTATTGAACTGTGATTGAAAATCAAGTTATGTCTTTGCAGTCTCAGAGACAGTCAAGACCACTTTTCAGGCTCCTTTACAATTACAGTCATCCAGTCCCTAATTTCAGAGATACATGAAAACTACTGCAACAGACAAGGTGTTCCTGCCAGTTCTACCAAGGGCAGATGATCAAGTCATAACGATGCACTTCACACCAATTCCAGTGCTTTAATGGCTATTCTGTAGAAAGCTCAAAGAAAGAGATTGCAAGATTAGAGAGAAGAGGCAAAGGCAAATTCTGAAGTCTTGCACCATGTTCCAGCTAGTGCATGTTTCAGTTTGAATAGACAGTGTTCAGCTCTGTGGTACTTGGATGACTGTGAGCAGTCATTGTGCAATGCTGATAGCACAAACTGCACTGAGCTTCACTCAGCCAACAGTAAAGGCTTAATCTTAGTTTTTGCTGTATGTCTGCTCAGACTCACCCTTGTGCTAGGTCTCTAGCTGCAGACCCAGACATCTTTATTATGCCATCAACCAAATCAGAAATCTCAGCTACAAATCTTCTTGACCTCAGGCTCTAAGATAAATGTCCAGATCCAAACTGAGTCCATTGCAGTGGTTTTAATTTTGGTTTGGGATTGGATTTTGTTGCAGAAGATTAAAGATGCAAAATACTTCTCAAAAGAAGATTCAGGGAAAGATTATGGCTCCATCCTAATTTTATGGACATAAAAGTTCACCCCATTCAAAGTCAGAAACATCTGTCACAAAACAGACTGACACATTTTCTGACTTGGACAAACTTCCCAAAGGAAGCTCAGTGCCATAAAGTGTACATCCCGTGCCCCAGTGGGCTGTACAGCCCTAAGATTTGTTCCCCACACTCCCCAGAGATTTTTTGAAGAGCAGTGGTACCATGCTTCAGCTAGAGAGCTGACTGGGAATACACCAAAGCCCTTCAGGTTTATAATGGGGCCTGGAATTTGCCTCCTGCACCCCAAAGCAATATCCCATCTATCCAGCTATCTCTTCTCCCAGATGGGTCTTGCCTGATTTCACCTTGTTGGAATTCATCTGTGGTTGAAACTCCTCTGTGGACAGGTACAACATGGCCCTCCTTCCTTTATCACCAGTGGCCCACCACCTTTGCAGGAGACTTAAACCTTTCTTTGCCCTTTTCCTGTTCCTTTCTGCAAAATAGTGTAATCTTTTCAAAGGGAAATAGTCACCTTCCCCTTTCTGTCCAGGCATCTGGACTATTACCCTTGAGGCAGTAATCTCTCTTGGCTTTTGTGGGTCTTGGCTCCAAACTAGGGCCATAGCATGGATCACCATGAGAGGTGGAGGGCCTGCAGGGCCATGCAGCAGTACCATTTTATTGCTGTTATCATTTTATTGCTGTTATCCCTGTGCCACACAGACACTTTTCAGAGGGCCTTCTGATGCTAAAGGGATGCCAACTTTGAGCCTCTCCCAAAGCTTTAAATATTAGCTAGCAATGGTGGTATCAGTACCTTGGCACAGCAACCAGGAAAATGACTTCTCACAAATTCAGGTAGCTGATAAGAGAAGGGGTTTGAGATTCTCTGGTGCCTAAATATGGTGGTGAAAGTAGCAGTTAGGTGCCCATTTGTGGCCTGAGGTCTCAGAGCACTGATTCAATCAAAACACTTATTCTTGCAACCTAAATTTACACTAACCCAGCATAGTGCCCTCCCCAAGTCAGATTCATCATGTGCTTAAATTTGGGTATATGTTGTCTGAGCTCTTTGTAGAATCGGGATCAAGAGAAATAGCTGGAGAGGACAAAAGTGCTCAGAAGCAAGTACAAAGCCATTATTAACGCAGAAAAAGAAAAACCTACATAGAGAAAGAAAAAAACCCCACCCTTAGGGCATGTTAAAAAAAGGGACTGAACAATAGTTTGGGTAATAAATACAGAAAGTTCACTTCTTTTAGTGATTAATGGAGCAGACTGATCTCTTCTTGCTGGTTTTGCTCAAGCCCAATTTCTCAGCTCAATCACCACTATACCACGTTATAAGAATCCTAGGGGAAAGCATTTTTCTCATTTAGCAACATTTCAGCCTTGGCACATATAAGGTGTTACAGTTTCTGGTAAATCTGCTTTTTTTTTTTCTGTTTTGATCTAATTATGGGTTATTAGTTGACTAGGTACACAGTAAATTTGAGGTTATTATTTTTCCTGCTAATGTTAGTTTTTTCAGAAACATCTCCACCCAGAGAAAAAGAAAGTCCCCAAGGCAGTAAATACTGGACAGTGAGAAAATAAATTTTTGGGAGGTTTTGGTTAGGAAAAAGCAGACCTGATCCAGAGCTGACTACTTATTATCCAAACCCTCTTGCAGCCCTTTATCAGTCTTTTAAGCCTGCACCCAGCAGTGGATGTTTGATAGCTGGTTATAAAAATTCTTACTTTTCCAGATTAGCTGTAAACCACATTTAATGTATTCCTTCTGTTTGCTCATACAGCCAGTTTTCATTATTGCCACTGCAGAAAGAAATTAGTTTATCTGTGAGTACAGACATAGTCATTTGCAGAGATGGCAAACCAGAAAATAATTGCCTACCAATGCTCTTTCTTTTCTTTGCCCTCTTTCGTAGAATTCCTTCTAGATTTATAGATGTGATCATGAGTCACTGTTAGAACTGCATTACAAAAATTCAGTATTGCCTCTCCTATATAATCACAGTTAGTCCCCACTGATCACTGGGTAGTTCATGGGCTGTTGGATTGTTTTTTCAAAACTTACTCTTCTCTCTTACTCATTCACAAGAACTTACTGCTTTAGCAGACACCCCAGTGATAGATACCAGTGTTGGAAATGTGCAGCTTAGCTTTTCTCATCTGTTTTACAGGGTATCGTGGTTTGAGAGGTTTTTTTTTTCCCTATTACCTTCTACAATAAGGACAACTGTTGCAACATAATTAAGACTCCTGCTAATCAGTTTGTTCATCCAAGCTATCTGCTAACATCATATATAGACAAGATAAACAGGCAATTACCATGGAGAACATTTGCTAAACAAAGCTGTAATTAATAATAAATGAAACTGGGTTCCCAACTACTTAAGTACAGTAGTTATTAATTATCATGTGGCCCCGAGCTATTTGTGTAGAATGTATAATTTAAAATTCAGCATGATCTCAGCTGTACTCCCTGAAGCCTTTAGAGCTATCTTTTGCATTACTTTAAATTCCAATATGTTGGCCACGAAAGTTTCTGCTGTTTTCTGTCCCTGTTCTCTGCATTATAAGGCCAAGAAATGCAATCTTGTGTTTATGTGGAAGAAATTACAACTTTTAAACAGGAGTATGTAGAAAATTCCAGAATATAGCATACAACTTAGAATTAGACCTGGTTTTGTCGCCTGTCATACGCAATCAGCCTCCAGCTGTGTAATAAGCAATTTGGAGGTAGCCAGGATTGTCCTGCATATTTTTCACTTAAAATTATTAACAGTCCTGTTTTCCTCACCAGACAGTTTTACCAGCCAGTTTTCAAAATCCTACATAGTTTAAACTTTTTTCACACAGTATAACTTCAGAAAATTAGATATTCTATCTAATGTAAAACCAGGTATCTTTCCCACTAGAGGTGACAGCATCATCACAGCTCCATGGGCCTTGCAATGCCTTCAAGGTTTATGTGCTCACCCTGAGAGGGGGATGAAATACTAGGCTGCTGGCAATGCTACCCACAGTACATTTTTAAAGCAGTGCAGTCCAGAGCTCCAAGATTATCAGTTGCTTCCACACCTTGATTTCTCACTGGGTTTCTTTCAAATGGTTCCAAGAAGTCATAAGCATTCTTCTGGAGGCTTACCAAATTTAGAACTCAGACTACTGACAGGGTTGTGTGTTTTCAGTGTCAGTTTGTTCATCCAAGCTATCTGCTAACATCATATATAGACAAGATAAACAGGCAATTACCATGGAGAACATTTGCTAAACAAAGCTGTAATTAATAATAAATGAAACTGGGTTCCCAACTACTTAAGTACATAGTTATTAATTATCATGTGGCCCTGAGCTATTTGTGTAGAATGTATAATTTAAAATTCAGCATGATCTCAGCTGTACTCCCTGAAGCCTTCAGAGCTATCTTTTGCATTACTTTAAATTCCAATATGTTGGCCACGAAAGTTTCTGCTGTTTTCTGTCCCTGTTCTCTGCATTATAAGGCCAAGAAATGCAATCTTGTGTTTATGTGGAAGAAATTACAACTTTTAAACAGGAGTATGTAGAAAATTCCAGAATATAGCATACAACTTAGAATTAGACCTGGTTTTGTCGCCTGTCATATGCAATCAGCCTCCAGCTGTGTAATAAGCAATTTGGAGGTAGCCAGGATTGTCCTGCATATTTTTCACTTAAAATTATTAACAGTCCTGTTTTCATCACCAGACAGCTTTACCAGCCAGTTTTCAAAATCCTACATAATTTAAACTTTTTTTCACACAGTATAACTTCAGAAAACTAGATATTCTATCTAATGTAAAACCAGGTATCTTTCCCACTAGAGGTGACAGCATCATCACAGCTCCATGGGCCATGGAATGCCTTCAAGGTTTATGTGCTCACCCTGAGAGGGGGATGAAATACTAGGCTGCTGGCAATGCTACCCACAGTACATTTTTAAAGCAGTGCAGTCCAGAGCTCCAAGATTATCAGTTGCTTCCACACCTTGATTTCTCACTGGGTTTCTTTCAAATGGTTCCAAGAAGTCATAAGCATTCTTCTGGAGGCTTACCAAATTTAGAACTCAGACTACTGACAGGGTTGTGTGTTTTCAGTGACAAAGACCAGACATTTTCAGAGCAGGCCTGTTCATATTTGTCTGGTGACATAAGACACTGTATACTCTGGTGTAGAAGGGAAAACCACAGCATCTGCACAGGCCAGAACCACTGGCTGTGGCTTTACTCACCACTTTCTGCAAGCGTACCAAGATCTCTCTCCATCTCTCACTTTCCTGGGCTACAGAGCTCCTACTGCAGTTCTCAGCAAGTTAAGTTTTTTTAAAACTGCACTTATTTTAGTTTTACATGTTCTAACTGCCTTGTCAGCTGCTCCCTAAGAGAAAACACCCAGTGGGTCACCTATTCTACCTCCACCTAACTCTGATTTCTCTGTCTTTAGCAACTTAGTCCTATCAACTGCTCTTGCCTCCCTATTTCACACTATGACTCACTTCTCTGTCCCACTGAAGGCATTGATTCTCATATTGAGTCAGTTATAAAAATGGTCACTGAAAAAAGTAATTACCTAATTTTTTTTAGAAGACCTGGATTCTCCCCAAATGCCTAATTAAGTAATTTTAAAAGATACTGTCTCTGTGGCATGTGGCATCACTGTATTATCTGGTATCCCATAAAGTTTCCCAGGTAATTTTCTTTCAACATAATTAATTCATGAAGTTGAGTCAAATAAGCATGGTAATTGCCATAAACCTTATAACAACTTCTGTCTGTGGCAGACTCCTGCCATTCCCCTTGCCAATTGCACAGCGGAACTAAAGGCAATTTTCAGTCCAAAGAAAATACATGGAAGTTCAATTCTAGTCCTGGGAAAGGTATGTACTTAACTAACAGTGTAACACAATCTTCAGCCTCTGTGGCACACCACAAATGGCAGACTTGAAATTATCTGGAATGTATTGGAGACAACAGTGACCAGGTGCTTGTTGCAAGCGTAGTCTGAGGCTGTGACTGGATGCTGGTGACTGGGCAGGGGATTTATTGCCTGGCTTATTTTGTGGGGGCATTGTGGGCTTAAGCTATGCATTGTGAGGGACTTTCCCAAAGAACAATAAACAAAGAACAAACAAATTATTGAAGGGAAAAAAATAATTAAACCCCAATATTTTTGCATATTTTTATTAACTTTGACCTTTTCCAAAACTTTAATTGTAAATAACATGTAGAGGAATGAGGCGAAGGGATTGCAAATTCCAAAGTTGTAATAATGATCTCCTGTCACATCCAGAGGTCTCTGATGGGCAGAGTATTCCTAGGTCAGGAGACTCATCCTCCAAACCCCAGAATTTTGGGGTGGAGAAGATAAACATGATGTCTCTGCTCCCCACAGGTTCCCCTAATGTCTGATTCTCTGCCCCCACCTTCTGCTGTGTGAGGGTCGGAGCCAGATGGGTGATTTAAATCCCCGTGCTGTGTTTTCAGGAAGGCACTGGTTGCCTGAGGGGATGCCATTAGACATGAGTGGCAACAACAGTATTAGTGGGAACTTGAGGTGAGGTGACACTGAACAAGGCAGCGGGTGCTTTTCCAAAAGGAGTTACACACAGCATTGAGAAAATATTCTGGCAGTTTAAATACAAAGACTGGACAATAGTTTAGACAGTCCTGCACACTCCAAACTCCCAAAAGAATGGAGAATTTGGGAATTACAGGATCATGCAGATGGAAAATCCATTTTATTGTGATCAGGTACAGGGGTACCTGATCATGTTTCATCATGTTTCACCTGTTACCAAGGGTTCAAGTAATGCAATACCTTAGTAACAGATGCTGCCAGAATGTTTGGAAGCTGGGTGAAGCGGGTGGCTCCTGGAAGTCTACTGGTAGTGGTGTTTAAGTTCTTCTAAGACAGTACAGGCTGACATACAGAGTTGGAGAGATCTCTCCCTTGATAAAAAGTGAAAACTGCCTTGGACATTCAGAGCATAGGGTGCAATCAAACTGCACAGGAGCTGCTACTCCAAACAAGGTGCACGGCCCCTCTGGATGAATAGGCTGCATATCCTGCACACTGCAGCTTTACTATCTAGCACATGGAGTAAGTGCTTTTCCTTCTCCTCCAGAACACCGGACAGCAGCTCTGTCCAAAAAAGCTATTTCTACCTTTGTGTGCATGTGTGAGAAAAACTCTAAAGGGGCAGCCTGTGTATCTAACCTCACTTTTATGTCTTTTGGGTAGCCTCTAGGTCAGAAATATTGATCTGTGGGAATTGGAGAGAATGTAGAATTAACTCTGCCTGTAGCCAACTCTGTTTATCAGCGGCACATTTTTTTTCTGTAGGTATGTGTAAAAAAGAATATTTTATTGATCCTCTAAAAGAAACTTAAAAATAGAAGGCCTTTCTTAAACCTCTTGAAATATCACTCAACTCTAAACTTGAGTACTTCTGCAAATATTAGCTGTAAGTATGAAATGTGTATTTTGTATGAAAAGCTTTCTGGTCATATAATTCTTATACATATTTTTCAAGGAGCTAAAACTCCTTACAACCAGTTCAATGTTCTCAGGGACAAAAGTACTCAGTAGTTAGTTATATCAGCTGGATCATGTATTTATCATGTATGTGATTTATCATGTATGTTTCTGGAAATACCTCTGTGATACAACACCTCTGTTTTTACAATTTTACTTCCTCAAAAAGTCAAATTATTTGTTCTGCTTGTACTTTTTAAGTCTTGTTCCATGTTATTAGAAAACTTAGTGCGTGGTAGGAAAAACATTTTCCTCTGTTTGCACAGGCTGAAAAGAGTTTGTGTAATTCAAATTTGCAAAGACAAATCCAAACAAACCCTGTGATACAACTGCTTTGTCATAACCATAATTTTAAAATACTTCTTTTTAATTCTTTTTTTTAATGTAGAAAAAAGTTATTAGCATTTCTAGACTTTGTCCAAAATTAGCCTTTAATTTCTTTGAAAGATTTGTAAGAGGGACACGCTGGTCCCATTAAAATCAATCAAAGTTTACTGTGTGACAGCAGGACATTTGAGCCACCACTGGATTAATGTTATGTCGATATCAGATCCCAATCGCAGACCTGAACTACAGGAACATTTCTATAATAATTCACAAAAAAAATAATTTTTGTACCTATTGTAATTGGGCTATGTTAATAGTTTTTTTTTTAATCTTGCATAAAAATAAAATAAAGAGTAAAATATGCATTTTAAAATCATCCTGGTTTTTACTAATCTCTTCTAGAACAAAGTAAAAAATAGGGAACATGAAAATTGTAGGAAGTTTAAATATTACTCTGGAAAGATCTCAAAGGATGATGAGCACATCATTATTTTGGAATGGGAGTTTTCTTAGTTTGAAACACTTTTGCTAAGTTCTGAGCTTGAAATTTATGGTTTCTGACCCACTGACCCACTGGATCTCACCTTCTCTCAAGATAGATTTTGGGGATGAATGGGCAGTAATATTCTTTTATTCATCTTTCATCTCATGAAAACAAAGTGCTATGCCAATGCCACTGTTCTATTTCCAGGATGTGTTGTCTCAGCAGGAGGCTACCTGTGAGATATGATCTTAAAATACCTTGGTTATTCAATTTTTCTAAATATTTTATCCTTCACATCAGTAACACAGACAGGTTTTTCTCTGTCACAGGCAATGGCAGCAGTCCAAGATGCTCTGAACAGCACAGACTGAGAAAGGGCAAGCAGTTCAGTCCTCAACAGACATATTTTATTTTTTTCACCTGTAAATCAAATGTTTATCCTTATGAATTACAAGTCACAAAATTTTCTAGGTCTACAATCAGTCCTCAGTGGGTCTGAAGATCCTGTTGCACATGAAAAAATCATGCAGAAAAGTTGAAAGAGTTTGTTAATCACATTGAAGGAGCATGAAGCTTATCTCCGTAACACATTGTATATTGACCCCACTCTTTATTGGTAACTGGACAATATGATTTGGCTCAATAATACCAGAAATTAGTAAAAGTTTAATGTTGCTAAACCTGTTCAATATGTTGTTTTGGTGCTCAGCTTTTTTAATGAGACCACTGTGAAAGTCAAACATTTTTGTCTAAAAGCTCTCTGAAGACAGATAGATGATTTGTTTTCTTACAACTTTCTGTATTGATCACCAGATATTGCTTGGTAAGAGATCTCAAAAAACATTATTATATCAGTACTATTTGGAACAGAAGTTCATATTTGCTTTTATTCCTAAAAATTAAGCTAATTAATTAAATTGCAGTAAATTCCCTGAAGTACACTGGTCTTGCACCCAGCAATGATAAATACCATATGAGGTTATCATTCCAGTGGTATTATGGGATATAAGAGTTTTTCTCCTTGATTAGGTTGCTGTAATATCACAGAGAAATAAATCAAACAAATTATTTAGGTGTAGCTTCTTCTTAGGTGCCAATACCATGTTTCATTTCTAATTCCCAATGGACTCCAGTTGTCACAGGATAACTTCATCTGTAAGTGCTCATATAAACATTTTAATAAATATATTGGAATGTCATTAAATTTGTCAAAATTTAGGGATAATTTTATCAGCAGAAAAACTCATTGGGATGTCACTTCTGCTCCAATGTTGACCCTTGTAACAGATTAGCTCTTCTATTAGCAAAGCCAAATGCTTATCAGAATTCAAGAAAAGAGTTGAACTGACATTTGGCAGAGATTCTTGACATATGCGTTAATAATAGATGAATGTTTATTTTCAGTTTTTCACAGTATCATAGGATCACAGGTTCACACTTTGTCTGAGGTTGGAAGGGGCCTCTGGAGGTCATCTGATCCAAACTCCTGCTCAATCAGGGTCATTTAGAGCAGGCTGCCCAAGACCACATCCACACAACTTTTAAATCACAGAAACACAGAATCACTAGGTTGGAATCAAGATCTCCAAGGATGGAAATGCCTCCACCTCTGTGGGCAACCTGTGCCATTGTTTTGGTGAAAAAAACATCTGTCACAGTGAAAATGTGTTTCCTGATGTCCTATGTTTCAGTCTGTGTCCTTGCCTCTTGTAAGTGGGCACCACTGAACACAGCCTGGCTTTGTCTTCTTCACACCTTCCTTCAGATATTTGCATTCATGGATGTCTTACCCCCTAAGCCTTCCCATCTCCAGGCTGAAGAGTCCCAACTCTCTTAACCTTTCATCATAGGAGAGGTGTCCCAGTCTGTTACATATCTTAGGGGCCCATTGCTGGACTCTCCCTCTCTTGTTCTGGACAGAGTAAACTGAGATCTGTTCAGGAATAACTCCACTGAATATAGCACAACCTCAGGGCATTGCACTTTTGATTGAGGCACTGAATATGGGTATTAATGAAAGGTAGCATAAACAGCCCTTCTTCTCACATAACTAACAAATGAATGTTATTTGGTGGAGTAGGCTAAGAGAGGGTTTTATTTCAGGCAGTCACCCAAATCAAGTTTTTAACAGATTTTGTGTACTGGGACAGGAATGGACTGAAGGTGTTGGAACCTGGTAGCATCAGAGCTATCTGGAAGGCAGGTCCCTGTTGTAGAGTTTTCCCCTGAGCACAATCCAATTCATTCAACTCTGTACAGAGAAGGTCTAAAGTTTCACCTTTACTGATGTCACAAATAGGCTTTTGCTCTAAACCTTCTTTGCTCTGAATGTTTTATCTGTTGCTTCTGCACCAACTCTTATTATTGATCTGAGTTTACACAGAAGTAGGATATAGTCCTTCTGTAACTTTCAAATAACTTATTCCAGTTGTTCAATAACAGCTGAACCCTTTCCAAGAGAGGAATGCACAGCAGTTTAGGAAATATGATGCACAAATGACATAAATATGAAACCTACTATCACTTTTGTAAGAAATCATGGACTAGGATTTAAAAATAACTATGTGGATTTTGGCATCAACAAATAATTTTCAGAGAAGTCTGCAGTCAAGGTGAATGTCCAGTAATTTCAGCAGCATAAAAATGGTATTACTTCCTTGGCAAGATTTTTAGTGTCTTCCAGATGCCTTTTATCTCATCTGTGTTTCAAAGACAACAGATATTTAAACCTAGCATTATCACATCAGGACTTAAACACATAATACCCATGTATTTTTTCCAAAATACACACTAGTCTCACTCATATGAGTGTGATCACACAAGCAGTCTAGCTCAGTTTTTTCCTACTGAACCAGCCCTGCATTGGGCAAATAACCAAGAAAATAAGCAGCCCACCACGGGAGCAGAGTGTGGGACCTGGCACTGTGCATCCTGGCATTGTGCCTTAACTCCCAAGCTCAGGTCCTGCTCAGCCCTCCCTGGCCTCATGAATTGTTACTGCACGCAGCTGGGAAGAGCTTTGAGGGCAAGGAATAAGGGAAACCTGCACTGCAACAGCCAGAGCCTTGGTAAGCAGGCGCGGTACCAAGATGCGAGTTCAGGCCCCTTAGGCAGGAGAGGGACCAGAACTGGTGTGTCCTGAATTGCAGGAGGCAGGGGCCAGTTGTGTCCCTTAGTATTTGTGTCAGTCCAAAGCATTTTACCCTTTCAGGAAAAAAAAAAAAAAAAAAGGAGAGGCCTGTGTTGTTTGTGAAGCTCCCACATGAACAGACAGACCATTTAACGTGAGGAAGTACTTAGAGCACTCTGTTGGCTTTGAAAGATTAGGATGCTACTTCATACTGGGAACAGGAAAAAAAAAGGATTTTTCAAGCAGATAGGAAAAAATATAACTGTAAAGCAAGTGAGGGTTGGACAATAAATTTCATAATTAATATTCTCCACTTACATAGTTTTTTGGGGTTTCTTTAAAGACAATATCAACATCTTAGTTAGTCAGTCCTCACCCTTACACCCAGATCAGAAGTGCCACACACCTGTGGAAATGACTCAGAATGTGAAAACCAGCTTCTACAGTGTTTGTAGAAGTAGATAGGTATTAACTACTCAAAAACTCCACTGAAAAGGTGAAAAAGAAACTGTAAGAATCTTCCATGTATGCATAAAAACTGTTATTAATTTGGTGGGTTTTCAGAATGTAGCTTTTAGTAGCAGACATCATCATTACTGAAGTACAGCTAAATCAAAATTGCTGCATTATATTGTTACCCATAATTGAGTAACACTGCAATTGCCTTAAGGGTTCAAGCGCTACAGTCAACAAATTTGCAAGATAGTCTTGCACAAAAAAAAGAGCGGGGGGGAAAGGGGGATGGCAATTAAATTTTCTTTATAGTTATCTGGAAGTCTAAACTTCTGGACTGAAGTGCTTTGGCTACTAAACCATTACATGACATGGCAATGTATATGGACGTGCTTTCACAACTTTAATGCTCTGCCTAAAAACAAAGAAGAGAATTATTGCACATGCATGCACATATATAGACATATATAGATAATTTTCATAACATTTACATAAAGTTTATGAGACAAAAAATATCACAAATCTGTGTGCTATCAGTCTGTCCTCATCTTCTGTTCCACACACATGGTCAAGACACCTGCAGCTGTGAATACAGGTGTCTAAAGCAACTTTGTATGGTTGTAGACCCTGTGAAAGTCGAGGTATATGATGAGCATTACAACAAGGTGTTCAACATTAGGGAGTTCACAGTGTGTGCTATTAGGTGCAGTAACAATAAGGCGTCTTTAAATGGGTTAAGAATTGTCTGGTAGATCCAGAGAGCTGGCTGGGGGATGGCTCTAAAGTTGTTACTGCTAAGAATCAATACTTTGTCCCACAGATATCAGACTTTGAAAATACTGTTGTTTCTTGCATGCCACTGACAGGTCACCTTTGAAAGAAAAATACACAACTTCTACTCAGCAACATCACAGCTGATATGTGGGAAGGTTACATGAAGAAGTCTACCAAAGAGTTTGCTTTTCCCAGTGGCTTTTTTGCCTGTGATCTCAGCCTCCCTTACACAACCAGTAAGCACTGCAATGTTTTAGGAATTGCTCTGTCCCTGGCAGACAACACTGCAGAAAACAGGTGCCTGGACAAGATGGGACCACCTTTGGCTCTCCAATTATATTCTGGTACTACCTGTCTTGTCTGTCAGAATCCTTTTTTGTTTCTACTGCTGCATTTTTTTCCTGTTAATGAGCAACATGCTTTAGTCCAGCACAGACTGGCTGCAACTAACGACAAAGTAACAGGGTGAAATTTTAGCATCTGTAGAATACATATTGGCTAAGCAGATCCAGCAGTTCTTTCTCTCTTACCACCAGCTTTATAATTGTTTCATTCATCTGTATTTTGGCAAGGCTAAATAATTCACAATATTGTAGAAGTTATCAGGATGGAGAGATTGCTGTTGGCATTTTAGGACATAGAAAGCATAGAAACTTATTGGATATCTAAAGTAGCTGGATTTCCCTGGTAAAATAATCACTGGTGGTATAATTATGACATTCAGATGTTCATCTTTATGTCTCCAGCTTAACAGCCCAGTGAATGGATGGAGCTGGTTATGGTTTGCAGAGTTACTGTTTCAAATTGTCTGTAGGTTTGTCAATAGAGTATTGCATTGCAAGTGCTTAGTTCACACTGTCAAGGTGAACTTCCACCAAAATGACTAAAGGGCATATCTGTGAAATGCCCTTGTATAGTACCCTCTTCCAAACTGCATTGGCTGAGATAACTTGCCATTGCATCTGCTATTCCTCACTATACTCTTGTTTTCACAAGTATTTAAGTGCAAGGCAAATACTTTAAATAAATTGTTCCTTTTATTTTTCCTTATGTCTGGGGAAAAAAAGACCCATGCTGCAGCTAAGAATATGTAATTGACAAACAATATTTTCATTTCTAATTTAAACTTTCAGTAATGTTACATAATTATACAGTCCCACAGCATATGGATTGGCAATATTCTCCCATATATTTACTTTACAGATGTACAGTGATCTTGGAAAGAGAAGATGGGGTATGAGACATTATACAATGCAGTCACACAGAACCCCATAAGACTGTGAAATTATTGCTGTTGCTTTCCAGCATGTTGGAGCAGTTGGTGCTAATGCTTATTTTTTGTCCTCTTAGCCAAAATGTCACTAGCCACAATTGCTCCTGACAAAATTAATCACATTTTGCCATATGTTTCCTAATGATCTGCAGATGACAGTTTTATAGCAGCTGTTGTAGGCAAAAGGTATAAAAAATAAACAAAGAATGCATCACCATTAAAAAGCTGAAAGGTTCCTGTAATTACAGATCTCCATCAGAGTGCAAAGCCTGGTGTATGTTGACAGCAAGATCTTTCCAATGGATGGATAAAAATTATTTCTTGTGACATTTAAAGAAGGCATGCCGGTCAGTAGTTCTGCAGTAGTTTCCTTAAGTGAAGGAATATCAGTTATAGAAATTCGTTTATCCTAGCACTCCATAGGAAAATATCTTTTCATACCAGTCAGAGGCTATCTTTACCTATCAGTCAGAAATGACTGATGAAACTATAATATTATCATAAAATTTGTATCTTACCACCTTGACTCTGAATCACCTACACAAAGTTCATGCTGTTGTAACATTTTTTTATTTCTGATGAGTTTCCTGCAAATTGTGCAGATTAATCATGTGTAACTCAAGTTATCAATTTGCCATGAAAACACTCATGAATTTAATTGCTGATAATTGCATTTCAAAGTGAAAATTTTCCCATCAAATAGTTTACCTTAAACCTTGTTTTCAACTTTGATAGTCATAGCTTCTTTTTATTGAAGATCATCTTATGTTTTGAAATCCATTCAAGCACAAGAAGAAATATAAGGGAAATGCCTGCATTGGCAAGGAAACCCAATCCCAGTGCCTTTACTTTAAAACAAAGAAACAGAAATATATAATTTCACTTTCTGGGGGAAAAATTGAATAAATAAAATAAGGTAAGATATGAAAAGGTATTTTAAGAACAATTCTTTTCAGTTTTGGAATTATCTGATCTTTAAGGTCCCTTCCAAGCAATCTAAAAATCCCCAGGCAATCTAAACTGAAATTTCAGTATATTCTCCAGAACACAGTATATAAGTTAATAGTACTTGTTCAACAAAGTCTGAACTTTGATAGTGAAAATTTAAGTTTTACTAAGTTGGCAAACCAGATGATGATGTCTAGAAAAAAAAAATGATTATAGAAATTAATACAAAAATCTAAAGGTTATGATACCTTCTACTTAGAGTTTCTGCATACTCTCACTGTGAAACTCACAACTACTAGATATGACAAAGATTTGCTAAAAATATTAAAATATATGTTCTTTTTTGTCATATTTAACCTCTTTTTTTGAGTTTGTGTTACTTTGTCCTGGAAGAAAGAATTTATAAGTTTTTATAGCATTTAGCAGTTTTTTTCTTCATTAGAGGCATTTAAGAGAAATTCAGGGCCCAACACACAGCGTGGCCTCAGTAAGAACTGCATTTTTGCCTCTGCATTTTTTCAGGCACAGCTGAAGTTGCTTGAACATCTAACTATTTGATTTACAGATGCAATCAGATACCTGCATATACAAGTGATTGTAACTGCAGGTGTTAGATTGGGATCTGTCATTTGAAATTCTGCCTCAAAATTTACAAAATAATTATTGTTGAAATTATTTATGTAGATTCATCAAATGAGTAAGCTTTGATACTTTGTATTCTCCCCATGTCAGAAACTTCAAACTTTTAAACATGTTTAAATCCTTAGGTAGTGTTTCTGTTGGTCTCTGCTCTCATTATCTTCCCTGCTCCAATTTTTTATACCTTGTGTGAACAGAGTCACTTGCCCTGGGAAAAAGGCAACTTTTACTCTATGTATCTGTGCACCTGGTTCAGCTGCAGACTTCCATAGCTGAGGGATGGATGGGTCACTTCCTTTTACATACAGAACCTGGGAACAAAATTAGGCAATTATGTAAAAAGGGTGTGAGCCACACACCCACTGCCTCTGATTCAGGCTTCATCTGCATCAATGAAATTATTCTCACTGACACTGAGGCTTTAGCTGAGGGATGGATGGGTCTTTAATACAGAACCTGGGGAACAAAATGACAATTATGTAAAAAGGGTGTGAGCCACACACCCACTGCCTCTGATTCAGGCTTCATCTGCATCAATGAAATTATTCTCACTGACACTGAGGCTTTACGTAAGACTTTAACAACTGAGCATGATGGCCAAAATCTGGCTCCCCATATTATTAGTCCATCTAACAAACAATCTCAAAATCAAAGGCAGTGTTTTCCCCTTCTGTCCTTTTAGCTGTCCTTTGCCTGCACTGGTAGGAAGATGATCAATACACGTGAAACAGAAAGATAATGGAAGACCTTGCTCTTCAAATGTTTCCATGAGAGAAAGTGACATTATCAGGTCACACAGCAATTCTGTCCCACAGACAGCTATCATAAAGAGTAATCTCACCTTACCCATATCTGTAAATATGTACATACATAAATTTATGCACTAACAATTTATAAATTCCTAAAAGACAATAAGCAAATCATATGTAATGATACTCTCTGAAATCTTATAGGAACAATAGAAATCTTCACCTGCTGTCCCTGGGCCCTGTCTTAACATTTTTGTGTTTTCCAGACTGCAGAAGGGCCATTAGGGTGACACATTGTCCAGGAAAGAACTGTATTGATGACCACTATATTTACTGTTCCTGAACAAGACCAAGCATTCCACTGTGCCTGTGGAAAACTCTGTGGCCTGTAGAGGAAAAAATCCTAAAACACTGAAGACTGCCTTTTTTGTGGACTCTACCAAATCCTGTATATTTTAATAGTATAAATGATTCCAAAAATTTAACCATGACAACAAATTTAGTATTCATTTAATTATCCCTGGTAATAATTTTGTTCTTTCCCTTTTACATGAATTTTTTCTCCCTTCTTTAAGATAATGGATAATATAACCTTCTTCTGCTGAAGTGGTGTCTAGCTCATTTGGTTTAGCCTGGCACTTTTCCAGATCATTAAAGATATTTTTCAGCCTTAAATATTGGCTATGACACAGTTGTCTCTCTACTCTGTCTAGATTATAGTTAGGATTATATGTCATATGTTTTCCTTTCATTACTCCCTTACAGGATGTATGATGTTAAAATTCATTAATAGGAATTACAAAAGCTATTCTTACATGTCTGGACTCCTGTGAGGGCAAAGCAAAGTTTTCCCCAAGCAATACTGTAAACAGCCAAAAATGTAAATAATAAAAAAAAATAAAATTAAAACCCCACCATTAGATTTGCCCAAGCAAATCTTCAAAGTAATTAATCATGTTATCTGGAGAAGGGTAATAGGAATTAGAATCAGCATCTCAAGGAAAGGAACATCTCTGGGTGGTACCAGTGCCAGGAGAGCTTTAGCAGAGTGTATGAACAAGGAGAAGAACAGACAAGAAAGATTTTGTTTGCTCAGGGCTTCAGAGCATCTGCCAATCTCCACTGAGAAAGAACCTCTTCTGCAAAGTGAAATGGCAGGCCTACACAGGGCAAAGCCCTGAGCACACAAAATTGCATGAGGTAACATTTAATAGCCACGGGGCTGTAGCATGTCCTGCTGCTAATTCCTGAATCATACCACAGGTCATCAACAGGATAATTATAAAGATTTCTACTGACATCAGCAGGCCTTGGGCCAGGCTCCAAGCAAGGTGTATGTGTATGACTGGTGATGGCACACAGACAAGGACTTTGCATCAAGCTATAGATGTTATCTGAGAGGTAAATGCAGAATGTGATTCCATGCTGAAATCTCAATACATATTTCTGCTTCTTAATATCATAGGATAACCATAATTACAAAGGAAACTAGAATAGAATGACAAATGTGGCTGGGGGTTAGTAGTCATTAACATATAGAGATTTGCTAGGATATTGCTGAGGGGGAGAATGATGCCAAATGAGGTGTTAAAAGGGTGCAAATGCCAAAATTGTCTAACACCATTTTTCTTAATGATACAAAGAATAGTTAAAGGGGGTGAAAAACACCACCCCTACATAAACTTTAGGGTGGAAATTTAATGCTTTTTGGAAGTGGAAATTCCTTACTGAAAACTTCCAGTTACCCTGTGTTTCCAGCTATACCCCCTATAAATTAGCTTGGAGAAATTGTATTGTTCTCTATAGCTATGGAAAATTCTGGAATGCAGCAAAACAAACTATGAGAACCGCCTAGAAATTAATTAGTGCCTTTCATCCTTCTTCAGAACCTGTCATGCTGTATTGGGAAGAATCATGATCCCAATGCCACCAACCACATACTTGTTGACTGCAATGTGATTTTCAGTCAATCCAATCTTCCCACCACGTGCAGTCCTTGGTACTTCCTATGGTGGCATCCAGAGATTTTGGAGTCTCTAATACTCTATACAATTAACTTTAGTAATTGGGTAAGAAAGAAAACAAGCCTTTTTTGAAGGTCTCGTTGTTGGTCATCATGACTTTGGGAAATCTTATCCTTCACTAAGGCTTAAAGAGCAAGATAAAGCACATCAGAGACAAAACAATACTGTGGAAACTTCCTTCCTTTAGATTAACATATAATGTTTTTTTAATATTACCAAACACCTTTGAATGTCAACCCTTAAACAACTCAACAGACCATCCTTCCCTCTGCAGGGCATTCTCTTCCTTTTCCCTTGGCAATCAACAAAACTGCTACCAGAGCTGCAAAAAATCAACACAATTCTCTCTGCATCTACTGCTGCATGACAGAGGCAAGCCCTTGATTATTTCTGTCTTTGGAAACACAATGAGTACACACCAGCCTATGAAATGGCTGCAATGAGCAACAAAAAGAAAGGCAAAAACCTTTAAAGATGTGTTGTGTTTTAACAGGCTGTGACACAGACTTGGCATGTGCCAAGGGGGAAGGCAGTGGGAGCTGCCTGGGAAGCATGTAATGTTTACCTTCCTGACACAGAAACATTTTTCCTGGGCCTGTCATCACTTCTCTTGAATAATTGCCTGGAGGAAAGCAAATGGTTTGTACTGCTTCTGTAAGAACAAACCAGTCTGCCTGCCAGCATCACTGGGGCAAGGCTGTCCCACTCTCCAGACACAGGGCTGGGTCTCAGCTTGCTCAATAAGCTTTGAAGCAAAATACAGAGTGGGTAAGATGTAAGATATATGACGTAAGAGACAGTAGCTGGAGTTAGGGAAAGGAAGGAAGGAGGAAAGGAGGTGGAAGAGACACCTCTACAAAAAATTCTTCCTGGAAGAAAGTGTCTTCATAAGGTCTAGAAAATAACCACTCCTGTGTGAATATGGGAAAGCACGGGGAGGGTGTTTCAGATGTCTGAACTGCCATGCCAAGCACATGCACCACCCCTCAAATTGTCCTAGTCAGGACAGACAGACAGTATGATGCCTGCAAGTGTGCATCTGCACTCCATTGTGTTGACAGTGTTACTGGAACTTGTGCACACATTTAAGGACTGACACAGTATAATGTTGTCAGGGCTGACCACATTGTCCATTCAAGAAGGAAAGGTGTGGCTGAGCACTGGGCTTCTTTTGACACCAAGCATCAAACCTGCCCTACTGTTGAAGGTACCATTGGGAATATAACATCCTTCTTCCAATCTGTCTGGGGAGACTTTATTTGGTAGTATGGCAGATGCATCACATCTTTCTCCACCAAATCCATTTCAAATCAGATCTGAAGAAACACTTCAAAAAGTAAAATGAAGAAGAAAAAGGACCTAGCTCTCCAGCCAGGTGCTTAGATGCTTTTCTTTTGTTCATAGTGTTTTGCAGAGAATTCAGGAACAAAGGGAAAGAAGGTAGGATTTTCTGATGGAGAAATGTATGTGTCTCAGCTTGGAGTGGCCACAGAGATAATTCCTCTCTGCTTTTCAGTGAGTGACTGATTTGTCTGTAACAGGACAGGACAGCTAAATGTAAGAAGCAAATGCTTGTTACGTAGTTTAAAAGCATTGCTTGAATTCCTTTTCTTTTACAACATTTTTCACCAGGAATGTATCCTTTGCATTACAGTCCAGGACAGGAACTAGCCATGCTTAAGAACTACTAGAGAAGTGGCTTCTCAGTGTGAGGAAAAATGTGTGGATATTTATTTCAAACTGAATTTAAAGAGCACCTTGTTTTAGACCAATATGTGGCTGTCAATGAAACTTAAATATGGGTCCAGAGTAGATTTTCTTTTGTCACTTACTTTATGCCTAGATGTGAGAGTTTTGATGGCACCTAATAAAAAAAAAAAGAAAAGGAAATTGGAAAAAAATGCAGGATAGAGAAAATAGTAGAGGTAGTTATGCATTTGGTAGAGGTGCAGAGAGAGATAATGGTCTCTATGCTACCAAAAGAAAATGGGTAGGCAAGGTTAAAGGCATTGGAAGCAACAATGATTGCAATGTAATTTCTGGAAATGAAAATGGTTATGATTTTTATTGGCCTGTAGAAGAGCTACATGGTAATAGTACTGCAGCTGGTGAATCTCAAAAGGCAGCTGAGGAATAAAAGCATGAGGTGCTGCCAAATCACCTCCTTAGCAGCCATGAGACTATCAGTTCCAGTGGGGATGCTTTTCAGACTTCCCTGCAGGATGCTTTGTTTGGCCCCTCAGCCCATCAGCTCTGGAAAAGGTGGTAGGCACAGAATCATTCATTTTAGGTTTTTACCCTGTAAACAGTAATGAGGACATTTTCTCCTTTTTCCCCTCTACTTCCCTTAGCCATTCATGGTCCCTGGCTGCGATGGAATCAGAAAGAACCAGGAATGGAAGCAGCCAGTGCCCCTGGCAGTGTGGATGGTGCTCAGAGGGACAGTGCCCCATCCTCACCCAACATCAGCTCTGGTCTGATCTGCTGGGAACAAAGCTCCTCTTTCCTCAGTGCCTGCCATCCTCTCTGCTGCTTGCCCGCTGGTGTGTGGAGACAGATCCCTTCTACAGGCAGTGGTGCTCTTCCTCTCCATCTGTTTGCACACTGAGAAACAGGAGGAGAGCGTGATTTCAGTCTAATCTCACTTTACAGCTCTCCATCACTTTAGATAACCCACTGAAGTGTCCTTTCCACTGGAACTGGCATCATGGGTAAATCTTGGAATTCCATAGATTTTATGCCAGCTCACACCATTGCTATATAAGCTTGGACACAAAGGGATAGTAGGAGAGAGAAAACATTGAATATTTTCATGGTTTAGTTCACTATTTTAAGTTAATGGGAAATAAAAGACCTTTTTGTTTTAGAGATGTTTGTTCTTTGTAAAAGGCATGAAAATGGCTGATGGTAACAACTGTTAGAGAAAGACTTTCTGTTGGGAAAACAGAGGCTCTGCAAATCAATATATCTCCAGGGAAAGATCAATTTTTATGAAATTTTACGATCATGATAATATAAATTAAATACTTTATGTTTACATTAATTTCTGCTTCCAGTTAGACCAACACTGTGCCTGATAGCACTCGCAACCAGAAAATACTCTTCCTTATTCTCCCCAATGAGCCAAGATTTTTGTTTGATCTGCATCTCCCTCATACACCAGAGTTTTTCATTGATGATGATTTGCCCTGACGAATCCCCAGAGTTTCAACTGAACTCAGAAATGGGAATGTAAGGGAAGGAAAATCAAGAACCACATTACAAATAGGCGTTAAAGAAGTTAAGGCATAGTGATAACAAATTCAAGCTGAGCTAGATGTGCTGATATTGCCAGTTCCCTTTGATTTTAAGTAATTTAATTCTGAAAAAGCTCTTAAATTTTGATTGCTTGCTCTGAATCAGGTTTGGATTTAAGTTTGTATACCTATATTTTGCTCAGACATATTTGACTGCTAACAAAAGAATCAACAAAAGAATGAGAGGGAGAATAAGTTCTGTAAATGCAAGTAGTGCAAGGAGCACAGCATGACAAAGGGCTGATCAAGAACAGAAGGATAAAAAATTAAAGGGAAAACATGAAAGGACAAAACTTGGTTGGTTTCAGCAGAAGTTTGCTTGTGATTGCCTTTCAAACTGTGTTGTGCACCACTGTCCTCCTGCCTGATGTTGCCATGGAAGAGGGAAAGCTTCTCACACTCATATTTTTGACACCAGCACAGTGGGATTTCCTGAAGGAATAGAGAGAGCTACTGAAATCCGCTTTCACCTGATCCTAAGGCAGCCCTTCTTAAGGATTCACAGTGGACAAGGAAGGGGACTTTGGGTAAAAAGTCATCATCCTTTTCAGCAGCCATGGCGACACCCCTTTCTGGCAGAAGAGGTACGACAAGCCATGTCTGGGAAGGTGACTGGTGTATGATGACCATCTGGTGACCTCCATGGGTCTGCACCATCTAGGTGAGCTAGTCCCGGGGGGCTGAGGCAGCCAGGGTGAAGTACAGGCTTTCTGTGATTCTCTGGTGAGGAAATTGCTGCTAATTGGGGAAACCTGGGGGTATGGAGGGTGGTGTCCTTCTTTTTCCACGTTATAATATAGTCACTCTGTCATATATAATCTCTCTGCTTTAATTAGTAATACTTTCTAACCCATGCTCTCTACTAAATATATTTCTCTAATATGTTGCTTGTTTTTATGATGTTTTTTCCTTTGTTTTAATTACAAAATGTGATAAAACTATTCAATGAAGTGGAGAACAAGGCTCTATCAAATGAAAACTTGCAAAGGCTGCTTTATGACAGAGACAGTTTGAGAAGTGATAAAATAATAATGCAAGTTCTTTCTTTTTCGACAGGCCAGATTTACCAGTACACCCCAGACACAACACTCCTCAACAGCAACACAAAACAGCTGTAAACCTGGATTAACCAGGCTGTTAAATTGAGTTTACAGCTGCTCTGCATCACCAGAATGACCCAAAGCAGGCAGTACATACCAGTAGATATGGGCCTAATTGTACACTAATGAACGATGAAGTAGTTTAGGATGCAGTATTCACTTTGGCAGAATGAAAAAGAAATCTTCATATAGAGCAGATATGTTAGAATTTATCCGGCTTTGCTCTAAGGGAAAATTCATCCTCTTTTATTCTGAATGGATTATAATTAAGAAAAGCATCAGAGACAAATTATTCAAGGTTAGAAATTTAAAAGAGCTTTAAGAATACATCCACTCATTCCAGATATATTAATGCCTGCTTGGCTGGAGGTACAACAAGTGGAATTCATGGTTTAATTAAAAATAATGGACAAAAAAACCTGCTTAGGTAAGCATGTGTTTCCATTAGGGAAGAAAAATCATTACAGAAAACAAGATTAAAAGTTAATGTTGCAAATCTCATTGTCTGTATAACTTCATTAATGCTGGATAACTACTGTATAATTAGCATGGTGTTCATTGTAGAAATCTGTTTAAAAAGTTGAAATTAAGTCCACCTGCTTAGTCTGTAGTTACCTTAAAAAAAAAAAACTCAAAGATCAGAGTTTTTTTCAGTCCTTTAAGACACTGGTTTTCCTCTCACTGCCTTAAGGTATTCACTTTGCTGGGAATCCAACAGTCTTTGACATAATTTGACAAACACAGAAATGCATAAAAACTCCAGATGACTGGTTCTCATTCATATATTCAATGAATCATACTTAAATTGCAGGGAAAAGCTGGGACAGGACAACTCAGAAGCAGAGCAGCTCATTTTCCTCTTCTCCCTGACCAGCCTCACCAACAGTAGTGCCATGGAGACCTGGGCCCTCTGTAGTGAGGACTCCTGCCTCATGCACCCCTCCAGGTCACTCCAGAAGCCAAGAGGGACCCGGCCTTTCAACTTGAATTACCTTGGGGGCTCTGCCTTCCAAAAGCAGTTGCCAAACCACAGTTTTCCCTTAAGCAGAACTGAGCCTATTTTGCCCAGGCTGGGGACAGTCTGACTGTGGGCACATTCGTGTGGCCAGGGGCAGGCTGAGGTGGGCGCAGCTTTGTGTGCTGAGCCTTAGCGCACATCCACACAGACACCCAAGGCTGTGCCGGCTGTGCAGGAGCCCATGTCCCACCTCCCAGCTGGATGGTGGCCAGCTTAGGCCAAGGGCTGGGCTCACCTCGAGTACATGGCTTCCCCTTCACAGATGAGCAGCATCCAGCTGGCCCGGAGCACGAGCACAGGGAGATGGTGTTCACCTGCTAAACACCGTGTAAAACATACCAGTAAAATATTACAGTCACTTTGAAAACACATTATCCCAAGAGGATGAAATATATAGCAGTTTAAAGAAAAAGCCAGGAAAATCTGATCTTCAGGTTGTAAGATATTTCACCTTTTTCATTCTCGAGTGTTGAGCATCCCACACACTCTCGGTGACAATAATAGCAGTAACAATAATAAGAGAAAATCAAAACCTGAAACAAAAGGCAGAGCTGAACTCAAAATACTAATGAGGTATTCTGAAAATTATGCACCTACAAGGCACAATTTAAGAAATCATACTTAACCAGTGGAAATAGAAAAAGGGAGGAGAACCTCAAAAAAAAAAAAAAAGGAAAAACTATTCAGACGAGTCTTTTGTTGCTGAAACTACAAAAGCAAATGGTGAATCAGATTGTGGCATGTCATTTGAAGGAAATGTCTCTTCCCAATGAAAATGGCTTTTATACAACTCAAAAATACAATTTTCATGCTGTATTTAATGGAGATCTCACTTCTTAGGGGAAAAACATGCAGAAAAAATACATTTCCAGAGCCAATATAAAGCCTTTTGATAATGTAACTACTTCAAACAAGCAAAAAGCTTGTGGACACGTTCATAACAGACAATATTCAGACAATATTACAACAATAATAGAATATGGTTGTTTAATAGATGCACACTACTACTGCTTCCCTTTTTTACACTGCCCAAGAGATACTTTATTATAATAAATCCAGGCAAGTCCAAATGGGAAGATACTGCTAACATATATGTGCAATTCTCTGACCATAATCTCACAGGGTGTATATTGCTGCATGTCCTTACAGACCAGTCTCTCAGTTAGCATAAAAATTTATCACCACTTTGATCTCAAAAGGATGAGCCCAGATTATACACAAGGAGGGTTTTGACCCTTATTTATTGTGGATATCTGTCTCTTTTAGTGCTTCATTATTATCTGCATGGATGAGCAGATTAACTGGGTATCTCTATCTGGGAGGATAAATATACTTGTATGTGATATCTAGGAGGAAGGGTGGATGTTTTTTTCTGGATGCCTGCTCCCTGACACTAAATTGGTTTATGGAGGAGTCTTCTGGTTCTCATTTAGGGGACAGTTAACTTTTGGGTCGGATTGCAGATGTTTTGGGAAGAGTTTGGCTTCTGGAAGTAGGATCTTGACATAACAGACAGGGAGCAGAAGGGGAAAAAAAGGAAGAAATAGATTACAGGATGCTAGTTCACTCCCAAATTAGGGCTAAGTATCTGGGGTTTCCAGGCAGGGGCAGCCACAATTTGAGCTGCTCACAAAAGGCCATGGCTGAGCTCTCCTTCGCTGCTCACTGGGGTGAAAGGGTGACCCAAGCCTGATGTGCACTGGATGCTTGATGACTCCATCCCCAGCCACCCAGGGCATTGAGGAATGTCAAGCTCATGTCACTCTGAGTTTATCCTGTATATGCTTTCATGGAAATGTATCCTGGGGGATGGGGGATGCTCATCCCCTGCTACAACAGCACGCACTTACGAGTTTATGTCAGTGCATTGGTACCAGATGGGGCTCTCACTCCAACCATTCTCCACTTCATCCATATTCTTAAAGAATATTCAGCACTGGGTAAGGCACTGAAATATTTCAGGATCTGTGTCTCTGTTGGGGTCAAGATGGCTCCAGGTGAAACTTACACTGATTTAAAATAACTTGGAGGACATTATCTCTGAGTGCAGGACAGCAACCAGCTCTTCTCTCCCCTGGTTTAACTTCTTTAAAGTTCTTTTGCATGGACCCATCACATGTGAATGTAAATCTTTACACTCATCTCTGAAATGACTGAAAGTGGCCCTTTGTGGGAGCAACTCATCTGATCTGTTATAACCATATTTCATGTGTTATAACTAACACAAAAAAAATGCTGAGGTCCCGCCTGTCAGTACTAAAAAAGATAGGAAGATGCAAAGTAGAAACTGAATTAGACTCCTCTAAGAGGAGTGCTAGTGATCAGCCAAATAGGGACTAATTACAGGCAAACCAGAAATCCCACCTGTGACCCCAGAAATACACAGACCTAGTGGCAAAAGAAAGTCCTGTCAATATTTCTAAGAACATATCCTTTTTCAAGAAGAGAAAAAAAGTCAATACCATAGATTTAATTGAAAGCACTGATAGAAAATCTACTGTGAGCAGAAACAAATAAATATATAGCACAAAAGCCAAAGGTTGGACAAAGAAGATTACTGGACTTCTCCCTTCTAACCTAGCTTGGTTTCTACATTCCTTTAAACATGAAGCTGCAAACTCTGCAAGGTAATTTTGCCAAAATGCAACTTTGAAAAAGATCTCTGGTGAACATAGTTGAATGTGTTGGGTTTGTTCACACTAATGCTATGTCTGATTTTCAATATAACCTCTTGACATGGGTTGTAAAGTGGAAAAATAATAACAAACATGTTAGTTTCTTATGTACAGGAAAAATGCATTTCTTACGCTATTTTGCTACAATCCTTCTTAGTTAAAGATCACATCTTGTTAAAATGTTACATAGGAAGAAACTTGGGAAGAGTTTTGAGGGTTTTTGTTTTTTCATTTTATGTTTGGATAAATTCCTTTCTTTAAAAACAAGATTTTCTAATAGTTCACATTCTATGGAAAAACACAGTTGTCAATCTAATCTAGTTTCTGATAAAAAACAAGCAAGCAGGTTAACTGCACTGAAGAGATATCTCTCATAAATGAAACATTGTACATGTTTCAGGTACAACAGTCCTCAAAAATCCCTGCATTATGAACTTTAATTCATGTCCTGAAAGTTAGGTACACTTAGGAAGGAAAGTCTTCCTGAACTGCTATGAAAATATGCTAAACACCACAAAACCTAAAAGATTGGCATTGGGTTTTGTTGCAGAGGTTACATTAACATTCTTAATTAATAAGAAAAAAAACCCAATAAATGATCTTTTTTATTATTTTTATAAAAGAATAATTTTTAAAAACAATTATTTTTATAAAGAATGATTTATGAATCGAAATAATGGATTATATATATTTAATATATATATATATAATTAATTATATCCCATTATAAATATAATCCATGGAGTCTGGTGTATCATATTTGTCAAAATAAAGATTTGAGACCATTACTGTTACATCCAAGTGAGTTCTGAAAAAGCAATGGATCCATGTTTTCTGGATATTCTCTATAAATATACATCTGTGTTTAGACAGGCAGATATATATATATGTGTGTGTGTCTCCAGACATGTCTAAACTGAAAAAAGGAAATAAATGTACCAATATATTGAGAAATATATCTGAAAAAACAAATAGCCAGAACATATGTTTCCTACTTGAACAACCTGGAGAGCAATGGAAAAATTGTGTTTCTTGTCAGGTTTCTGCTCTGGTTTGCCTCCAGAGCACAGGATGGACACCTCTCTCCTCTTACTCCACCAGGTGCTGGCAGAAATTGCACGTCCCCTGTCACTAAGTCCCTTATGCTGAGGAACCACAGCAGGGTGACAGAATCCTCTCTATATTTATCACGTCTTGGGCACATCTGTGGAGACAGAGAGCAGTGCTGAAAGTCACAAAAATAGGCCATGCTGTATAAAAGAGCTTTTTTGGTGCATATGCTTCTAAACTTCAGCTTGAATATCAGTCTCAGAGGCACAAAACTCTCTGTCTCAGGCCCTTCTAGGGTTAGAAATTAATCCCAAGGGTCTTTGATATTATCTCCTTCCCCTCATAGGAAATATCTTCTTCCTTTTCTTGAGACCTACAGATTATGCAACTCTTACATAAATGGAATTTGACAGTTTTGCAGGACTCTAGCTTGGTCTTCTGGCACTAGGATGACTACATCTTTAGGGAGAAATATAGGCATTTGCTCAGGAAAGGAAATAAATTTGTGGAAGGTTAGACTGCGGCAAAGAGGGAAAAAGACATCAGTTTGAACCTGCTCAAAAGTTTGGGTGTTGAATGAAGTTTCTGGAGAAGACAGTAACAGGCAGATAAACTTCTTGAATCCACTATATTAACATTTCTAACTGAAAAGGTCTCACCTATTTGACTTCCTAGTGACAGATTAAATCACATGACACATACATTAGAAATGTATGTAGAAATGTGTATCAAAAACCAGTGGAAATTTTTCACCCTTTTGTCTTTCTCTGTTACAGCAAGAGACAACAGAGAAATGAGGCAATAGATCACTCAGTGTCCTAAGGCTTGCAGGATGCTCTGTAATTTGTGATTTGACCTCTTGGTACCTTTCTCTTGCTGAGGTTCTCACAGAAAAAATTATGTGCCAATGAAGAGTGACAGAAGATTTATCTTGTTTGACTGGCTAGGTCACAACAACAGTTTGGGTTGTTCTATAGCCATGTGTGATGGCTGGGAAAGATATAGTGAGGCTCTGTGGAATTGCTTCCTACAAGCATCACCAGGAAAGCCACAAAACACACCTAAGTCTATCAGATGGAGGATCAGGTGATCCATAATACAGCAACAAGCACAACAACATCAATATCTTGGATTAAAGGAAGCAAAAACCAATCTGAATGAACAGTGGGTATCACCCTGCACAGCAATTGTGTCCACTGCACTGTTCCAGCACATGCTACAAGACTCATGCCATAATTTCCATGCCACTGCCACTCAGCTGCCAGAAAAGGAATGGTCAAATTCAGCAACCAGGACAGACTGTCCTTGGGTCAGGCTAGTCCTTAGATCCTCAGGGGGTATGCTGAGTTCCCTGGCTGGTGCAGGTTTGGCCTGCAATGTCCTCTGGGAGATGAACCAAGGCATTCACTGCTGGCCCAGGATGAAGGGTTGGGAGTACATGTTTGTGCACCTGTTCATTCTGCATCCTCTGCACCTGCATCTCCTACTAGCTCATTACTGTTCCTTAATCAACCCTTTGTTATCCCTGGACAGTATAGGCCTGCAATCCCTTGTGTACCAGCCTCTTGCCAGGGTAACTTAGAGGCATTCTATAGACCTGGGAGTTTTCTGATAACAATAACCTTCATGTTGTTGTGTAAGCCTGAGACATAGACTGCAAGAGATATTTGCTTACACACTAGGAAGGCAGCAGTGGGAATCACGGAGGGCTAACGTGCTGTGCTCTTCTTATCTGGCACCTTTGCTCTTCCTGGCAG
This sequence comes from Emberiza elegans, assembly GCA_024865655.1. Classification (NCBI taxonomy): domain Eukaryota; kingdom Metazoa; phylum Chordata; class Aves; order Passeriformes; family Fringillidae; genus Emberiza; species Emberiza elegans. The sequence goes on along the minus strand of JALJVW010002597.1, from coordinate 15,222,492 downwards.
CCAGGTCATATATTTATTTGCTAGGTACAACTGTATATAATGAGTCCTGCCACATCCAGCAGCTGATGCACTGCCCTCACGCACACAGACACTCACCTCACTCACTGCTCTGCTATTTACTTCTGATTTGTGGTCCGCTGGCAATCCACATGGAATGGGATTGAAAATCTTGCACTGAGTGAATTAATTATATGCCACTAGATTTATAGGCCACCTACTGTATTTAAAAATAATTGAGCTATGAAATTATTAAGTTAATTGACAATTCCTGTAAGTTGAGGGTTAGGCAATTACAAATGGCAATTATGGAAGAACAAAAGTATATTAAGCAGCGCTGCCAAGAATAAAAAATTTCTGGCACTTCAGAGGTCTGTTTTTAACTTCAGCATGTATGAGCTCTCATCAAACCAATGAACCCAAACAAGGTATGAATCTTCAAGAGGAAAGAATTAAAATAGCATCAAATGTATTAGAAAAAATACATTAATTTCTGAGAAAGCAATACTGAAAATCAGGCTAATAATGAAATCAAACTAAATAAGAAATATTAGGGAAATAGGCAAAAGAGGGAAATTGCAAATACTAAAGAAAGTTGCAAATACTAAAGAAAATATTTGTGTTAAAATAGTTGTATGAAAAATATGAAGACATAAATGGAGAAATAGATTCAGTGTGTTTTAAGAAAGAGGCTTTAATAATACAGGATGGGGCAAAGAAGACAATTTGTACCATTACAGTGGCCTGTAATGAAAACCATGATTCTGGTCACTGTAAGAAGAAAAATTACAATAGCATTTTAAGCAGAAAAAAATTATTAGAAAAGCTCACATGATCTTAAACTGTATCAAAGGACTGAGTACTGAAGTCACCAATATACTCTGCTAAAAAAGTGAATACAGAGACAATATTGCCACAGACCTAAGTGTTTTCTTCTTCTTTATATTTCACCAAATAAAACTGGTGACATTTCTGACTCTCAGACACATTTACTGTGCAGTGAAAGATATGGAAGAAGTCTCCTAAATGTCACCTCAAAAACCCCTAGGTAATTACACTTCCTTGAGAAGACAAAACCTTGGTCATTGGTGAGACCCTCTAACATTTCAGTGGCACAGAAAAGGGAATATATGGAAAAACCTTACCAGGACATGATTTAGACAAAGTGTTTGTATTCAATAATGTCAACAACAAGCTTCCCATCTGCTTCAGGAGGAAGAGATTAATAAAAGAAACTTTTACCAAGATAGAGTTAATCCCCAGTTGCCACTCCTGGTGCTGTGGAGAGGCAGACTGCAACGGGGTCCATGTGGTTCTCCAGCCACTTGCCCCAGCACCCTGTGCTGGTGGTGATATCTCAGGGACATGGCAAGGTCACAGCTGTCCTTCTGACCCTGCTCTGCCAACCTCTGCCTCCCAATGTCCATTCATCACTTGGCCGAGTGCTGATGGCCCCCCGCCTCTTGATAAATCTCCTCATCTTATGCCAGTATTAAGTGTTTTTAACAGCATCTCTAGCCAAGGGCTGCCCACTTGACAGTATCACAAAAACCTTGCTGACCAGCTTGAAAACAGAGCTACTCAAAACTCAGAGCTTTGTATTTATATAATACTTTGCAAAACAAAAACCAAACTGAAGTGAATTACAGAAATAATACCAGCGTAGAATAGATTTCCATTTCAAATTATCTCAAGTTTCATTCATCACTTCCAAAAAAATTTCTGGTTTCTTTTCATGTTTACATTGATTTCATACAGTTTTGCAACATCAATAGTGGGTGCACACTGCATGGCATATGATAGATAACCTCTTATGTTTACTTTATAGTTAAATTATCAAAAGGCTTTATCTATAATGATATCATAATATCATGATATAATGATATAATATATATAATAATGATTTACCATCTTTTTTTCAGGCTCAAAATATCTTCTGCCTGATTAGTATTGACAGCTTGTGTGATAATCAAAGCTTTTTCCCTAAGAAAAACATTTTCAAAGATAGTTTCTTAACAGCCTGTTAAAACCTCATTTATCCTGTCAAGTAATTATTCACAGAACTAGCACCATGAAGTCAATGTGACATGATCAAGGGGAGAAATGATGCTCACATCTGGGCCACACCTCCCTAGTGATTTGGAAAAGTCCTGATATGTGGAGCCCCTTCTTTGCTTACCAGGTTCAGCAGGAGCAGAAGGGCTTCAGCAGCATTAAAGGCACCCAGTGTCTCCCAGGATCAGCCCTCCCAGCTCAAGGAGGAGTCAGGTATCTCTTGATGTACCTGAAACAGGTTCTTTAACACTTCCTTACAACAAAATCCTAAAAGTGCAGTAGACTGTGAAAAAATCTGTCACAAACAGTAAACCATATAGCATCGTGTAAATTGACTAGTCATGGGGAAAAAAACCCACACCTAACAAGAGAACACTCAGGAAAATTGATTGCTACCCTGACTTCAGAAACCTACTGTGCAGCCTGTGAATTGTCTGTACAGTTCCTTGGCATGGTATTATTAAAAACAAAAACCAGGAGAAATTTTCTCATAATCATTTGCACAGTTTTAATGGTATCATTAGAATATACCTTTGGAGCAGAAATCTCACTGTGAAAGTACACAGCATTATTTTCTGATAATTTTTCTATTATTTTTATCTGCTGTGCATTTTTTACCATATATTATGCATGTTTGCTTTCCCCACTGGTGCATAACAATGGTAATGGCTGATTTGTACAGTACAACCAGCAGCCCGTGCAAAATTTCATAGAAGCGCTTTTTGGTGTGCATTGAAGGACGAATGGAAGCATCACAGATGTTTAAATGTGATTTATCTTCATTTTATCTCTTAAAGAAACTCAAACACCCTCTCTGTCTAGCATGATAATTTGTTTAGTGTAATGTGCATTTGGTAATGATAACAAGGGAGACGTTTAACCTAAGGTACTGCACACTGCACTCAAAAGAATTGACTCTTTAAAGTGTGCTTGTATAAACTGGGAATTCAAACTCTCAGTCCATGTGAACAGCTCCTCTGATATTGTGTTTGTATTAGAGGAAAACTTTTAGGACATCCCTAGGAAACTAATCCCCAAGAGGCCTGAAATTCAGAGGAGGCTAATATGTCTGTACCTTTGATCCACTCTCCACACAGCAAAGCCAGACAGGATTATGTCAAAGCCTTTAAAAAAATACTTGGGGAATTTTAAACCCAGAAGTATCTGCAATGCTAGAATCCAGGATCCTTTTGATTAGGTCTTCTTATGTAATATTTCTGACTTATACACATGCAAATCAGTTTTCAGGGATTGCAGGAGTAAATGCCACTAAAAGCCTCTGTGCAGTCTTCATGCTCTGCCATGTAGCAGACACTGCTGAAGTACGTCAAAGGGTTAATTTAAGGAAAAGCAACACGTTTTCATTGCCTTACCTTTGTCTGCCTCCCTAAAATTACTAAATATATTGTAAGTTTAAAATTTTAACCAGTGTTTTGTTCATATACTGCTTGCCTTCACTTTTCAAGGCAAGAGAACTTATGTATAAAAAAAGCCTTGAAAAATCTGTCTGAATTAAGTTCCTTTGTAAAAATTTGATTCACTCACACAGCACTACAATATGATGCATAATTTGCTGTTTGTTGACAGCCAGCTCAGCATCTGCACAATAGTATCAAAGTCACACTTATGGAAGAGCAGGATAGTTCAGCAGAGCAACTCACCCCTGGCAAGATTAGAAATGCTGCTAATTTCCAGAGCTATGTTTTCACTAGCAGCAATACAAGAATGTTAGAAAAAGAAATCTTGTCTTTCCAGTGAGAGAGACCACTATGTCATTTAATTGCATTTGAAGAGGTTTTAAGAATTTCTCAAGATGACTGTGGTAAATGCAGCGGCAAAGGCAAAGACTGCTTAATAGACAAGGAACCTCAACACCTCTTATTACTATCCTTCCGAGAAGTAGGATTTCCTTAAATCAATTTCATATTTCAAGGGGTTTTAGTCAGCATTCAAAAAAATTGTATTTAGAACTTAACAGATCAAAATCTACAGACACAGCCCTGGAGATTCCAGTTAATGTAATGGAAATTGGCTGTGAATGTCTAAAGAAATATGTTTGAAGATCTCACTGTCACTATAGAAATGAAAAGTCAAGCCTTCTTAGCACTTCAGCTTCGTGTCATAATTATTTTTTCTTGTCCAACTTTAGGTTCCTACGATTTTCTGTAGGGATGAGAAATTTTTTTAAACAGTCATCCCTCAAGATGGATATTTCAGGTTCTCAGAAAAGGCCTCCATAGCTCCTGGAAACCATGTCATTCAGGTAGCCAAGGGAGCCAACCTGATGTCCATTTCACTTTTTGCTAGTGACATTCTGCTGTGAGACCAGTCTCATTTGGAGCCAGCCCTAAGTGATTCTGCTTCTCTGTGCAGGTCAGTGGATAACTAAATGCCTGTGAAATAGTACCATGGCAGCAAGGTAATACTCCTATATTTCCTTTAATGACAGTTTTTGTTTTTCACTGCCACTCTACCCCATTAATTCCACTCTGAGAGCTGAAAAACAAGGTTCCATATATCCACGTAATGGGTTGTATGTTTTCAAGGTCTCCTCCACATCCAAGTCTTCCTAACTCTTGAAGAACCATTACCAAAGTTCCTGAATTCTTTCTCATCTCACACAATGTTATAAAGCACTTTATACTTCAATGAATTCCTAATAAGGGTTGCTCTCCACCTTCCTGTGCCAGCCCTGAGGTCTGCTGAGTAACAGGATACAAAGTCATCTTTCTCTACACTTGCAAGCTCTAACAGGGAAAACAACATGCGCATTAGATCTTACTCTTGCTGGAGCACAAAGGAGAATTTATTCTGCTGAGGTTATAGTCAACAAACATATGTTTCTTCTCAGAAAAAAACAATTCCATTCTCACCATATAGCTCAGGGCCTGTGTTCTGTCTCACTGCCCATCCAACTCAGGACTGAGCCCAGAATTTGACCCAATGTTGGCCAGGTTGGAAGATCTGAATAAGTTGTTCTGCTCAAACTCACTTGTAGTCTCTGTTGGGGGACCTTATTTTTAATGGCACTGCAGCGCAGCCCTACCCTGCTTTGAAGCTTCCCACCATTCCTGGGGAGCTTGAAGGACTCCTGGGGCAGTGATGCTAGAAAGCCCTCCCCTTCCATCCACAGCTGATCCTTCACTTCATAAACGCCTGCAAAGTAATCTCAGAGTCTGGTGGAAAGGGGTTTGCAGCAGTCTGGACACAGATGTGGCATCCAGTGTAATGTGGGATTTGTCAGAGGCATCTTACTCTTAGATGGAACACCAGCAGCTTTTCCCTCAGAATGGCTGCATGCTCTCTCTTGCAGTCTGCCCTTAAGTTATTCAAGGTTTTTACTTCCCCCTCATCCTTGAATTTTATATGACTAGGAGATTTTTGGTAGCAAGTGTTTGGCCCTTGTTTCTATGAGCATGCCATTCGTGTTTACCTCAGAAAGCCCTGCCTGAACTTGTTTGGAAGAGTAAGTAACAAATCAGATAAAACCTGTGTGACAGGACAAAAGAGAGTAAATCACTTTCAGAGCATAAATCAGCCCCCTGCCGCTTGTCTTTCTAGAGGTTAAAGACAAAGTGACAAGCAAAGAGGACAGAGATTAAGGAATAGAGTAGCTAAGCTGTCTTGTAAGGAGTTTATAATCTTTTGGTAATTAATCACCAATAGTGGGGTTTGATCTGCAAACACCTAAAAAACCTGCTATTCCTTTTTGCCCAAATGGAGCAAAATACAGAAGTGTACTGGAGCTATGAAAATGGACAAGGATCTGGAAATATCCCAACATACTAGCTAGAATCATTCAGATGAAAGTTTTTACACAGACAGGTTTTAGCTTTGAATAATAGGAAATGGGAAACCTGGAGTTTCTTCTGCCCCCTTTTTTTGTTTGCTTTTTTGTTTCATTATTCCTGTTACAAAAATCTTATTATTTGACACAAGATTACTCATCATCCATTAATGTACTTTCCTGGCATACAAATTTGCAGAAGAAAAGCAATGCATTGTGAATAAGAAAGCACTGTTTTTAGGCACTCAAGTAGGGCAGGGTTACACAGGCATCTCCCAGTTAGGAGTAAAACCTTGCCCTTGATCCTGACTCATGGCACAGTCATTTTACACTGCTCCATCAACCTAAAACAGACTTAAAACTTAATTTATCCAACTTCAAAGAAGCACTGCAGGCTTTGCAGTGTTGCCATTTCAGGTTCCATGGGACAAGACCCCCAGCTAATGGCAGTGTGTGCAGACTCTTAGCAGGAGTCTGGAGCACACACCACCTGCTCCGGGCATAGGCTGTGCCAGTGCTCTCCAGCACAGCCCTGAGCACACTGGTGATCAGAAGACCAGGTACCCATGCCCTTTTGAAGACTGGGCCCCATTATTCTCATTCAGAGTCAGTTACAGGCCAGGACAGAACGTTCTCCTCAGGGTTGCTCCTGACAGCCCTACACATCCAGTGTGTGGTAGTTGTTGTCATACACGTGATACACTCAGCCTTTTAGAACAATAACCCACCAAACTGACACATTCCCTACATTATTTAAGTTAGTTTTCTAAGAAAATTTTAATTTACTCCAACATTCATCAGTCTTTTAGGACTTCCAGATATGGCCACTGCTACAACCCACCAAAGCCACCACTTCTCCATGAAACTTTTGTGTCCCCTGCTGGAAGGACCAGCAAAGCTCCATCTGTGGGGAGTGAAGGCTGCTGCTGCAGGGAAAGGACAGCAGCACAGAGACAGGAAGCAAGAAGAGGGAGGATTCTTGAGCTTTGTCCACAATCTTAAGACTGTACATCAGGCTTTCTCTGGAAATGTTCTAAGGGAGTTCAAGATGCAGGGCTCTGCCAGTCAAAAACAGCTTCACCTCCTGCACGTGGGTGCTCAGCTTAGCTGGTCTCCTGGAAAAGATCTGATGCTCTTTCAAAACAAGCAAACTGCTTTTTAAGATCATACAATCTTGGAGAGTTCTCTTTCTTAGCAACTTTGGTCCGGTGCCAGCAGGACCAGGGTGTCTGTGCTAAATGCAGTTCTACGAGCTCTGGATTTCTGTATCTCCTGCTTTTCCTGTGTGTGTCAAACCCCGTGGTTGCCTTGCCTACTGTTGCATTGTAGGCACACATCCATTCATGCTACATGCTAGACAAAGAGAAGAAGGGAAGTGCTCCTTCCAGGCAGGAAGACTGTGTTGTTACAGGATCCCAGGGACAAGGTTTCATGTCAGTTAAGGACACCCCATTGCTTATTGAGCAAAACAGGGACTGTCGGTAGGACACTAAATAGACTCAAAGGGACAATTTGCTGTAAGCCAATTAAAGATGGACATTATTCCATCTAATTAATTCCAAGGAGGAGCTATGTCTGGGGAAATATAAGAGTCTTTAAGTTTCTCACTTTGCAGCTAGGAATTGATTTTTAAAAAATCAAAAAGGTGAGAATAACCAGGAAACACATTACCAAGATTCAAAGCAATGGTTTTAAAACCAGCCAATCATAAGAAGACAGATTTGACATCATGAAGACAAATTATCTACTAAGCAAATTGAAGCATTGTGAGCAAGAAAGCAAATCCAGCCTTCCAGGCAACAAAATGACTGCTTTAAAAAGAATTTAAAACTCAAGTTAAGGTACTATGAAAATAATGTGGAAAGTGTTAACATATAACTGTCAAATCTGGACAACTCTATAAGGAAGGCAGAAGTTCTGGAAATTCCTTTTGATATGAACTAATAAAAAAAGGGAAGAAATGTGAACTTGTGCTTTACAGCCACCAAAAATAATGTTTAATCCCTTTAAAGATGCAAAAAACTCTTTTCTCACTGCTTTTCCCTCTTCGAAATTCACTCTCAGTGTATCCTGAAAGTCTCAATTTCTACTTGAATAACAGTAGTGATGAAAATGAAGTGAAATTTTATTGAGATAGGAGAGGCATATTCCAAAATCCTTTGGTTTTGTTTTGTGGTAGGGATTTATTTTTTTGTTTGGTTGGGGTTTTTTTAAATATTTGGGAAACTATAAGCTTTGATACTTACTGTTCTTTCAACACAGTTTAAAAACCCTAAGTGCTGCACATGTCACAACTAAGTCATCCCCTGCTCTGAAAACATGGAAGATCAGACTTGATATTTGTGGCATTTCTAGGGTAACAGGTAGAACACAAACATGCTTTAAGTATATGTTTTCTTCCATCAACATAAATGAGTGAAGAAAGGAACTATCACCCTTTCCCTGAGGACTGCACACAACATCTAGCTAATAAAGCCATAACATATTGCTCTGCACAATCTTTCAGGCAGCTGAGCTTCGCCACTGAAGCTCAAAAGCACATGAGGGTGCCGACATGTGGGTGTTAGCCTGGCTTGTCAGCCAGTGCCCACAGCAGGGACCCTGCTGATGTTGTGCTTCAGACCTCAGGATATGAGAGGTGTTGGCTCTGCTCGACATCCCAGGCCAGCAGGAGAAGGCCCTGGTTTCCAAAACCTCAGAGAAATCCTCTCTGTCTCCCTGATCATTTGTATGGTGCTCACTGGCACATCCTCTGAGCCCTCAGTCATTAACTTGTCCCTGAGTCTCAGAGCAATTTAGCTCTTCCACTGAGCTCTGAGTAATTAAATAACACTTTCCTTTCCTTTCTGATTCCCCCGTGTGTCTCAAAACTTCCGTGTATCTTCCACAACACATTAAGGAAGAGAACCTTGGCTCCCCTACTCTCTCTGTCACACAGAAACACACATGCCCACTTGGGAGATAAATACAGATAGGTTTTATTTATCACTGCCTGCATTCTTCCCCAGAGTTATTCTTCTTCCTCCTCCTCCTCCCTCTCCTCCTCCTCCTTCCACATCCATGCTCCAGGGGTCTCCAGGGGTCTCACCCTGATCATTCCACATCACTGTGAGAAATGCCTTCACATTTATGATATTCTGCCTCCAGCTAATAAGCACATCATTCCCCAGGGTAATCTTGGCACCAGCTAGAGCCACACAAGCCTGTTTGTGTGTTGCAGACAAATTGTTCTTGGACACCTACTTACCAACACATCTAGCAACAAGGCACTACCCTGCCAGCATATTGCTAAATTTGCTGGGGTTTGCCATGTCACTGTGAAACTGCCTTTCTGCTTTTTTTTCTTTTTTTTTTTTTCCTATAATCCCAAATATTTGAAGTGTTCAAAGCAGCTGAGCCTAGACAACGGTCTGTCTTGGATTTTCCAATTTTATCTCCATCCTTTCTCCAGGCTCAAGCATTAGGACTTAAGGAGTGACAGGATATAAATCCAGAAAACCTATGATTTTGCTTTCACCTCCCCCCCCCCCTTAATGGACTATCTGGGAGCTGATAAAATTAATTTTATTTTCCTAAAAAACATGATGAGAGTAGAAATAACAGGTTAAATAAAATGAAAAGCAGGGCATGCAATTTTCACTCAAAGAACTTTTCTTTGTAATATATGGGGAAAAATAACTAATGTGTATCAGGAATCTGAGCAAATAGATTATAGATTATCATTTTTATAACTTGCAAATATGAAGTAAACAGGGTTTTCCGGTGCAAAGATAAAGCAGAATCACATTAGAGATTACTGAAGGACTCGTTGCTGTTGACTTCTTTTTAATAAGAGCAATTTGGAATATGTGGGTGAACGTGACCTGATGGAGAATTTTCCCTTGCTGTCCTATAGTAGTCTGCACAGCAACAGGAGGTACCTTGCAAACCAACCATCATAAACAAGCAAAGACTGTATAATCTCTGAGGACTCAGAAATATAAAAACTCAACAGGACCTTCAGTGCTTATGGTGGAGCATGGACACTCTCATTCCCTGCTCTGGTCAGTTACACAGCCTGCATATTCCCTTTCCATAAAGACTTCTAAAGTTTTCCTTGAGGAGGACCCCTTAATGCCTGGGCTGTGCCAGTGACTGCAAAACAGAATCATTCCCTTCACCAGTTCCTGCACTACAAAACAATTTGGAAATCTAAAAGTGAGAGGAGTAAGATTGTGCTTGTTCCCAAAAAGAAATGCACAGAAACCCCCCATCCAAACAAGGGCACATGCAGAAATCCCTGCCTCACCCAAAATGCTAGAAGCAGACGCTACCTTGCCCTGATGTTAGCATGTGCTTTAGAAATGCAGCCAAGTCCTGAAGAATAGGAAATCCATGGAGAAAAATAGCATATAATCACTGGATTAATGGCTGCCATGTAACACATGTGTGAGGACAAAGAAAAAATACAATTTTGTCACTGAGCCTGGGATGCTGCTGCCTAATGCTCATGTTTTCATAGAACTTCTTCAACTAGGAAAAACTTGTTACCTGACAAAATAGATTTTCCTTCCCTAGAATAGATGCATACAGAAGGTGTCAAACATTTTGTATAGAAGTATACTGAATAAGAAGTTTCAGCACCCTTACCAGGAAAAATGAGACTTTTCCAAAATGCACTAGGGGGGAAAAATCCCACTTTAAACCAGTTAAAGTTAAGAAATTACAGTTTTTCTACAGAAAACACAGAACTGTCACGACAGCGTACTTTTCTTTCCATCATTTCTTCATTCTTCTTTTATTTTATGGACGGGTGTTATGTTTAGTTTTGCGATTGTTTTTCCGTAATACTTTGTTTGCTGCTCTAGGACTAATATAATATGAGCTTTTCTCAGCAGCAAGTAATCTTACACATTGCTAAAGCATTTTCTTAACATTGAGCACATATCAATATTTCCATTTCTTGTTCATGCCAAAAACCATGACTTTGTGGTAAATGTGATTGTCATTGCAAATATATATCTATTCAAATGTTACCTGGATGTGTCAGAGCTGATATCATTATTGGATAATATTTTACTAATTGATAAGATAATGCTGTGCTAATTATCAAGCCACAGCTTAGAAAAATGAATATACATCATATGGGAATATATTGAGACATTACTCTTGTCCTTTGACATAGAAATCAAAAATGATAGCTATTATTATGGCTATGTACTAACATTTTTAGTAAGTTCATCTTACATCAAATTAAATGTGATAAAAAAGAAAGACACAAAGCTAAGCTTCAATGTTGAAAATGGTCTCATAATCAATATAAAATTTCATCACTGGTTCATCAGGTCTGTAGTTTCAGCTCTTGAGTTCTAAAACCCCCTCTCTGAATGTACCATCTCAGTTGGCTGTGGAAGCTGCTGTTTCACACACCAGAGGCTGGATTTCCCTGACTGAGATCAGTTTAACTGCAAGCAGTTTGTAACATCATCTGTAAACACAAAATTCACTGTAATGGCATGCTCACATGAAATTATTTTTACCTTACCTTTGGCTCATCTAACATCAAGAACCTTCAAGTAACTCTTAGGAGGAGGGTAAAGACAAAAGGTAATATTGTGATCTGGGATACCGTTACAAAAGAAAGATATTCAGATTTAGAGCTTGTTACAGCCTCATCTTGATTCCAGCTGTAAATCCAGTTGGAATCTTTGCACTGATTTTAATATCTGATTAGTATTTAATTTTTTGATGAAACTGCATTTAAACATTTTTTTTATATATGCGTATATACACATTAATATTTATGCTTTCACACATTTATGTGCGTGTATATATATATATATATACACACATATATATATGCTGCAGAGGAATAAAAAGACAGATTTATAAATGCACTTCACAAAATAAAATTGTATTATAAACTGCAGGAAGATAATAAATAAGCCTACCTTTTTCCTACTTGAATTCTGTAAGAAAAGCACTCTACTTGTACTTCTTATTTTATATATATATATATATATATATACACACATATATATATATGTTCAGTGCTTACAGCATGCTGTTTTCATTACAGATTGCCAGTGTGCTGGGAATTAAAGCCATGTTACACACAGGCAGATGTTATTTTATAGAGTGTCATTCAGTGTAATAGTACCAGATTTTAGCACTTAGCCTGCCTCCAATTACCCATTAACAGTTTGTGTAATTGGGGAGCAGGAAAACACCTACTCTGCATTGTAAAAATTATTTCAGGATATCTGCTTCCCAAACTTTGGGAAGTCTTTCCTGTGAGCAGTAACCATTGTTTAAAACAAAATGCTTTAATCAGGAAAGAGTGATTGAAAAGCATTTGAGTATTTCTGTTGGGCAAAACTCCCCTTCTCACTTTCATTTCAAACCCATAATGAAGCAGAAGGCTTGCCTAAAATTCTGTGCAAATAGAAGGAAACAATCTGATACAGAATATTCTGACGGCACAGTTTGCTGCTTGTTTGCATTCATTTCTGGTTTCTTAGTGGGTTAAGGAAAATTTGTGTATGTAGACAAGTTTTATTCTATCGTAAAACACCCACACATCTGGAAAGCCCTTGCATTCAGCACATCCTTTGTCAGTGATGCTAAAGCAAGCATCTGCTATGTGCCTCTTCAACAGCACGCAAAATGTTATTGAGTATCAGGCCATGATATGTGGTTATTGTTCTCTTGACACATTTTTTGGATCCCAGTTTGTGATGGTACATATAGAGATGGATGGTGTTTTCTGAGAAGTTTTAACAGATCCATAAACAAGTTTACAAGGAAAAGCTGTGTGTGTTGGGCTGTAATGGTTCATCCAATACAATTGGGAAAAATCTAATGATGCCAAGCTTGATAGCCCAGTTTCTGACAGAGAAAAGTCCAGGCTCCCCAAATACACCTTCAACAACAGGCTCTTATTTGAAGACCATATTCAGGTGCTGAAGCCATGAATCTCTTCTAGAGGAGTGCTTTTCCAGTGGGTCTGAACTGAAAACAGGTCTGCAAATTATTCCTGTTTGTTGAAATGCCCACCCCAGGACCTGGACAGTGATTACCTCTAGGACAGCCCAGTGCCCCAGGATCAGCTTCCTGCTGGCAGCAACCACCTGCACCACAAGTGGACTCTTAACTCCCACTTTTGGCTTGCGAGCAACGACTTTGTTGGGAATGGCCTCTTTCCACAGGTGGAATAGTTGTGCGTGCATGCATGTGCATATGCTTGTAATCAACTCTGAACCCCTTGTGAAGAAAGATATTTGCTGGGGAATAAGTTTGTTTTTCCTTTTTGGGTACTCCTACAATCTCTAAATTTTGGAAAAATGTCAAAAGACAGTGCACAACAGGATCATCCTTCTTCGTTAGACATTTTTTGGTTTTTTTCTAATTTGCTCATGTTTTTCCCTTTGTGGAGCATTTTTTTTGGCACTGAAAAAACAGATCTATCCAAGTATGAGCACAGACAAAGCCTGTCAGGGTTGTACTCACCAGCTATTAGTTGAGAGTAACAATGGCATTGTGTGAAGAGTATGAGCCATGCTGGAGAGGCCCACCAGGTATCTAGCTATGCTCAACAGCATTCTTCAAGATCAAGAATCTCCTCTGGGGAGTTAAGTCCCCAGAACAACAGGCTGAAAGGCTGAGGAAGGCCTGGTACACCAGGGGGAATAACTTGAGGCACAGAGCCATAGGCAATATGAAGAGTGAATCGAGTGATCAGTGCAGCCCCTGCCCTGGGCAATACCAAGGACAAAACTGGGTGTACTTATGGAATGATCAGCTTTAAGGGAGCATTGGTTTTTTTTTTACATAACATGTCCTAACTGATTCCCAGAATAAAATAATGTTCTGACTTGCTCCAGTTAACAGAACCCAACCATCTCTGGCAATGACAGACTGCTGTCCCTACCTGTGGCTCACACACATTCAATTGCCACATTCAGTGTTCCTCTCTGACACTGAATATATCCACTAACACTGGAAGGCAGCATTTTGCACCCTCCTCTCTCCAGGATCTTCTGCCATTTGCACCACTTGACTACTGATCCTAAGTTAGAATGGGTTAGACAGCTGTTCAGAAGAACTGAGTGTACATCTGATGCTTTCTGGCACAGACACCAGAGTTTCCTTAGTGATAGGGACTCCTTTAGAAAAAAACCAAAAACATACTGGATCAAATTGACAGAGGTAAATTTTCTTCTTTTTACCCTGTTTTTCCTGTTTTCCCTTCTCTGGGTTGTAAGTCAAAGGGCAAGGTTTTACAGAGTCTTCTCACTCCCTTGCAGTTACATTTTGAGGATCTGAGTACAGAGCCCAGGTCAGAGCAGCCTTGTGATAGTTCTCGCTGCTGTGAGGAAGCCTGTTCATTCCCCCTTCAACAACAGCTAAGTGGCTGGGAGAAAACGTGAACCTGAAGCTATAAAAAGAGCTGCACAAAACAAACAGAATCAAACAGACAAAGAACACAATTTATCTAACCAACCAGACAGTTTATGTTACAGATTCACTTATCTCAGATGCTTTTTTAAGATAGTATTCAAAGAAAACATCTTTGTTGCAATAATATGCTGATCCATGATGTAATATGTAAAGTTTCAATACACTCCAATAATACATCTCTAATCTTTACCACTCAATTGTGGTCAAAAATCTCCTGATTCAGCCTTTGAGACATGTTGACATTTCTAGTGGTAACTTGACACCTGAATATTGAGCACTTTGAATTGTGATAAACATCATAGTGCATGTGTTGGGTTTTTTCGACTATTTTTAGTGTCAGCCAAGCTTGTGGATAAATGTACCAAATAGCCTTGCAAGAATGTGCTTCAACTTTACTCATAGGCCTGGACACTTTTGACACACATTTCTCTAGTTTTTGATTTAGCTTCATAAAATATAATTTCTCTCAGGAATTACCATCCTTCTTTTGGAACAAGGATTCTTGTTTTCGTCAAGCTATTTTGTACAACAGCTCCTAAATCATGAGTCTCCCCAGGCCATTGCCAAATCAAGACAGCACATCAAATTCCAGTCCCAAGTACACTGGTGTTAATTTGGCTACTAGACACAAAGGATATGCTCCTCATTCGTGCCTGTGAAAGGCAGAGAAGTCTCTGTAATTCTCTGAAGAGGAATCAGTGGGATAAAACTGGTTTCCCATGAAAGAACAATTGTTTTGCCCTATCAGAAGTTTTGTCTGCAGGACTTACCAGATGAAATGACATTAAAAGTCTTTTAAACCTAAATAAAACAAACAGAGGAATAACCCAGGCATTTCTCCCCCTCTTGTCTTGTCCTCAAAGCCCTGGTTCATCACTGTGTTCCTCTCCCTGACTTTGGTGACCATCAAGGTGGTCAGAAGGCAGCACGCACACGCTGGCATGCTCTCCTGCCATACTCTTTCTGAGCACACTCTTCAGGACCTGTAGCTCCCAAAAGGGCATGGGAAATGTGCACATCTTGGCATTCATTTATGCCCAGATGACTTTGCCAAAATGCAGTAGAATATGATTTGCTAAGTACTCTGAACCTCTGTCATGTCTTGGAAGTAAATTGTCATGGTCCTTTGCAAATCTGTTTATTCCACTCTTTAAGTTCTCAGCAAAGGCGAAGTAACCATCTTCTCCTACTTTCCCTCTCTTTTTTAGACTCTCAAACCATTTGATTCACCCATTAGGCTCATCTTTTTTTGTGGATCATTTCTATTTTTATCAGTCTATTTCCTTTTTTTTTTCTGGAAATGGGCACTGCTGATTGCCAATTAAGACCTGTTGATTAAACATCTCAAGTCCTTAAAGTATTTATCATATTATGGCAACTCAAATTTCATTACCCACCTTCTTTTTGACAGTATATTATAATTTATTAAGCATCACAGGTTGACATTTATGAAACAGAGATATAGGTTAGCTGTTGTTTGGCAATACTCTTCTATGCTTGAATTTTTTCAGAACACACATCCCTTCAATCTTCAGTTTATCTATTGCAAAGCCATTTTTTTGACACTGGAATCCCGTCTTCCCTGAGCAATGGCAGGAAGGATTTAATAAATAAGGTAATTGTGACAATCACAAAATTCCCTCCAGCCTAATATTTCAAAGAACTCAGCCTCATGCGAGCAGCAGAGTTCTCCATGGATTCACCCTGCAATAAGACACACATTGCACCTTTAATTCCAGTTAGATCATGTCCAGTAATTCAGTTTCAGTTTATGTTAGTACTCTGGGACATGAAGCGGTGTCCAGGGAAGAGCTGCATGCCTTGCTCATCTCCTCTAAATCCAAGGGAAGAGCACATTAAAACTCAGGCAGAAAAACAGGCAGGAAGCTGATAGTAGTTTACATTATCCAGGGTTAAAACAGCCCAGAATGATTAGCCATGTCCTCAGATAGAAAAAAGCATAGGATAAGTTTTTTGATAAAGAGCATTTTTCTCCCAGATCTTAAGATAGTAACACCGTGAGTGTAAAGTATTAATACCAACCAGCAATCCTTACTAAAACCAGTAGCTGAAAGTTTGCTTTCTCCTAAGGTAATAGAATAGTGTGCAAAGTATGACACACATGAAAAAGAGCACAGCCCAGCAGGCGGGACACTGAGTTCTGTACAGCTCACCAGCAGGGTGTTGGGGTCTTTTTTTCTTTCATTTGTTCCCAAGCTGTATTTCAGATCAATTGTGATGAATATAATACAGAACTACCTTATGAGGAGCTGCTGAGGTCGTTTGGTTTGTTCAGCCTGAGGAGGATGAGACTGAGGGGAAACCTCATTGTGCTCTTCACAATATTGTCACAAGGGAAAGCAGAGGGGCAGACACTGATCTCTTCACTCTCATAAGCAGCAAGGGGGCTCGAGAAAGATGCATAGAAGTCGAGTCACAGTAAGTTTAGTTTGGATATCAGGCAAAAGTTCTTCACACAGAGGGTGGTTGGACACTGGAATGGGCTCCCCAGAGATATGGTCACAGCACCAAACAACATTGCGGCATTTGGACAACATTGTCAGGCACGTGATAGGATTTTTGGAATGTCCTGTGCAGGGCCAGGAGTTGGACTCGATGATCCTTGTGGGTTCTGTCCAAATCAGGATATGCATTACTGTGCTATGCTGTGATTCTATACTATAATCCTGATGGGTCCCTACCAACTCAGCATATTTTATTCTATAAATTTGGTGGGGAGTTAATTTTATTATATAGAATTTGGTACAGGAGGTATAATTGCTCAGTTTATCCTGATTATTCAAATAACCCACAGACAAGCTGTAATTTTGTAAGTGATTTAATAAGTTTTTATGATAGAAAAGGTATTAACAAAGGAAAAATTAACAGAGAGTATCAGGAAAAAACTTCCAGATGGCAAGATGTATTAGTTGGTGAATGACTTCCCAAGGGATGAGGTGGAAGTTGCATTGTCTGGAACTTTAAAAATAGACTCTAACAAATATAAGCAAACCTACAATAAGCAATGATCTTGCAATGACAAGAGGAACTGCTCAGTCTTCTTCTCTAACATTTCTTCTTATTTACAGTTCTCATCCCCTTGTTCACAGACTGTGCTCTCTGTGTGTACTTAAGGGGCTCCAAAAAATCCAGAACAGTGGCACTCCCCTTCACCACCAGATTAGGCACTTCCAGTGTTAAATCCACAGCTAACAACAGCTTAGGTGGCAAAATACTGAAGTTGGAACTAAAACTGTCATAACCTCTACACTTCAGCAAAGAAGGTATCTAGAATATTCACTCTCTTTAGCCTTAAATTACGTGGAAAAAAACAAAGGCCATGTACAAACTTTTTAGTACAAGTAAATGAACCCTTGAAAGCAGCCATCAATGAGGATGAGGTGAGGAAACAAAAAATTAGCAAAAACACGGATGTACTGTGTGTCCTATAAGGAAAAAGGTGGTGCAAAAATATGAAACAATATATTTTCTTGTTTTTCATGAGTACAAAAGCATCTTAGCTCTCAAATACTGAGAAAAACTGCAAGCAAAAGAGAATGGGTAAGATTATCAAACATCTTGATAATACCAGAAAACAGAGCAAAGTTTCCTGCAGCACACACAGTTAATATTAATTGTTTCATTTGCAAGTGACCTAAAACATGGTATCTTAGACAATGATTTATTCAATGTTAATACAGATGGTACAGAAATC
The DNA here is from genome assembly GCA_024865655.1 of Emberiza elegans. Classification (NCBI taxonomy): domain Eukaryota; kingdom Metazoa; phylum Chordata; class Aves; order Passeriformes; family Fringillidae; genus Emberiza; species Emberiza elegans. Next base: position 15,204,499 of record JALJVW010002597.1, on the reverse strand, counting down.
AAGCTAAATTTTTTAAATTACACCTTATTGCAAGGAAAAAATAAGATAATATACTTATGTAGTAACTCCCATTCAGATAAAAGAATTCGCTATATTTTTGATGCTGTAGGACCTATGAATGAATATATATTCAAGGTCGTTTAATATTAACTAACTTAATTTTCAAAAAACAATAAAGACATCTAAAAGTTTGCCTTTAAAATACCCCTTAATTCATCCAAACAAAGAGTTTGTGGTGGTACAGGTGCTTTCCTACAGGGTTGCCATCACTTGGATCCTTTGCATGGATTTTGCTGTCAGTCTGAACAAAATTGTGGAATAACTACTTCTTAATGAGCTGGCTGGTCATCCATTTAGTGAATTGTAGTCCTTGCTGTATGAATTGGCAGTGGAAAACTGAGCTAGACGGTCACTCTAATGCAAGAGGAGAAAATTGGCCTTCACACAACATGCTTGGCTTCCAAACTAGGCTGCCTAAGCACTCCCAGAGCACCTAGGCAATACACTTGATGAAAATTAGGCTCTTTCTAAACATACAGTGTTTAAGAAAATCAAACCAGAAATATTTTTCAATGAACCATTTAAAATTTAAAAATGGAAACCCGTCATATGTCCACTGCTTTTTAATGCCAATTTCCAGAACTCCTATTTCCCACATTATGTCAGTGAGGTAACTGAGGCTGATCCTCTCCTGTACCTGAGAAACAGAGAGAGGAAGTGTTGCATTAGCTGGCTCCTGTTTGCTGAATTTTTGAGCCAAACCTATCACAGCCAGAGTTAGAGCCATGTTCAGCTTCTCTTGATGGCCTGCAGCCTTCAGCAGAGCTTGCACAAATGGAGGGCTGCTTGGACACCTCTTCCAAGTTTGGCCTTTGAGGAAAAACCTCTCCCTTAGGAAGACCTCTCTCCCAGCCAGCTGTGACCTCTTTGACATTAGAAGTTTCAGCTTATTCTGCTCCAAGCACTATTCTGCTGCATGTTGGGCACTGCATTTGAGTTCAGATGAAACATTTCACTTTGTTCTGCATCTGCACCCAACCCACCAGGTGCCTCCTATGGAAGGAACATCTTCAACAGCACAGATTGGTTACCAGGTCAAACATATTGGATTTAAATCACAAAATCATTTATGGCATAAACTGAGGGTACTTCAGAAACCTCCTCCCTCCTTGCAGAATGCACCAAATGGGACAGGCTGCAACTCTGAAAGAGCAGTTCCATGCTAAGGCACTGGGTGACTTGGTGAAAGCAAGTCCTTGTTTAAAGACCATTCATTGAAGGAAGCCAGCCTGCCTCCTTTTCCAGCAGAAACCAGATGTGCTGGCCAGCAAGGCATGCACAAAGCTTATCATCCTGCTCAGGGTGTTCCCATATGATTCTGGATTGGGATTGGGGACAGAAGAGAAAATTTAATATTCTAGAGAATTGCTGCAATCTGCATATGGGAATGAGTCTGCTGCAACTGAATTTTCATTTTTTTCTTGCCACTCATGGAAGGACAACTTGGAGCAACAGATTGTTATTTACATCTGCTGAAGTGCTATGAAGAAAGACAATTTTGCAGGGCCACAGTCAGTTCATATCCCACATAGCAATGAGCAGCTAAAGTTGAACATTAAATGTCATAACCTCTGTGAAAACCTCAATGAAGTAAAAAATCAATATGTCTCAGTGCTCAGAAGAAAATTATCATGCAAAGGGAGCACCTTGTGTGTTTTCTTGAATAACACTGAAAAATTACAGAAGGCTGCCCGGGTGACTAAGGTTGATCTATCAGAAATCTTTGTACACAGAAGATGGTGAATTGCACCACATTTCCTAGTCTGTCTGACCCCTCCTCACTGCTTTATGCAGCAAAGAAGAAATTTCTGCCCCCATGAATTGTGTGTGAATTTACAGGCCCCTTTTGTACCAGCTGAAGTAGAGAGCAGCCAGTTTCACAAGGATTCAAGCTGTTAATGGCTAAAATTCTGGCAAACATTAAAGCTTCCTTAGGACTGAGCCATGTTCTTGCTGAAGTTAACACAGCCAGTTCTCACCCTTCCTGCCAGGGTCGGTAGGAAGGGCAGCTGGGATAAGGATCATGTGAAACTCTGGTTGGGAGCTGGGACACCTGTGGAGCCTGTTTGGCTCTGGCCTCTGTGTGTGTAAGGAAAGGAGAGCTGGAAGGGTCTGTATTTTATGGATCTTCTCATTCACCCCTCCCACAGTCACAGGGTGAGCAATGCTTTTAGCCTTGTGACACTAAAAGTGGAGTTTTTCAGTCTTCCTCTCACAGAAAAAATATCTGTAACTCGCCTACTATTAAATAGCATCTGAGTCTGCAGCTCCTCTGCTCTTCCATCTATAATTAACTATGGATATAACTGCCATTGTCAATAGGTTTCCATTTGGGAGACTACTTTTGATTTAAGTGAGCACAAGAAACTTCTTCCATTGAAAAGAGTGCAGTATTTGTTAACCAAAAAGCACACAGCCATTAGAAAAAGACTTTAAAATTTACACGAATGTTTAATACACTGCACATTCCCATTATCTCCCATATATTAATTCCAGCATCATCTGCTTTACTTTACCCATCCCCTAAAAAATGCCAAACTTGGTAAAACTTATTTAATTTCTAGAAATTGTATCTCCTCCAGCTGATATTTTTTTGCTTTCTCCTTTAAAATTTTTCTTCCTCACCATATCTAGGTTTTATTTCTTTTGTGCTCCTACTCAAAATCCCTGGAGGCTATGAACCTCCAGGTGAACCTCACCAAACTGGTTTGCTCTTCTCTCAGAAGGGAAGACAAACCCTGGTTTTAAGAGGTTTTCTAGATTTTCTGCCTGGAAAGAAATAACTTCAAGTTTTCAGAGTTCTTTAAATAGTTAGATATGCAGCATTCATGGAAACACATGTGGATGTTGCTGGGCATAGGCAAGACAGGCAGTATCCTAAGACAGAAGACTGTGAGCAATAGGAAAATGTATGGGTTTAGCCCCAGCTAGAAACAAAGCACCTCACAGCCTCTCACTCGTTTTGCCTTGGACTGGGAAGAGAATTGCAAGGGTAACAGTGAGAAAATTCATGGGTTTGATAAAGAGAGTTTAATAGGTAAAGCAAAACCTGCACACTCAAGCAAACAAAACAAGGAATTCACTCACTACTTCCCGTGGGCAGGCAGGTGTTCAGCCATCCCCAGGGAACCCAGGCTTTGTCATGGGAAATGGTTACTCGGGAAGGAAAATGCCATCACTCTGAATATCCCTGCCTCCCTCCTTCTTCCCACAGCTTTATGTACTGAGCATGACATCATTGTATGGGATATCCCTTGGGTCAGCTGGGGTCAGCTGTCCCGGCTGTGTCCCCTCCCAACTTCTTGTGCCTCACCAGCTCATTCGCTGGTGGGATGGGGTGAGAAGCAGGAAAGGCCTTGGCTCTGTGTAAGCAGTGTGCAGCAATAACCAAAGCATCCCTGTGTTACCGACACTGCCTTCAGCAGAAATGCAAAACACAGCCCCTTACCAGCTACTAGGAAGAAATTTAACTCCACTATAGCCAAAATCAGCACAAAAAAGACTGCACTGCTCTCACCAGATGTCTGTGACCTGATGGTTTTTTGCAAGGGAGCAGAAAAACAGAATAGCTGCAGGCACTTTCAAGGGAGAAGTTCTGTGTTTGGGATGGCAAACTCTCCTGAGACAGGGGGTATATGTCCTCTCCAGAAGCACCAATTGCTGCCTTCACTTCACTCACACCTTTGAAAGGGAGATTCAGCCACTTACCCATCCCACACCACATGAAGTTCAGACATGGCCAGCCCCCATCTCCTCATCCTTCGGGCAGGAAAATTCAGTTCTGTGTCTCTTGAACAATGAACACACACACAGTGACTGGCATTGGTCAGGCCTGCAGCAACAGAAAATTTGTAAATGACTCTTCCAGATAAGGACAGAGGATTTTCCTCACACCAGTTAGTCCTCAACACATACCACTTGCTTCCAGATAACCTCAGGCTTGAAACACGAGTTATTTTTCTCTGAGAGCTGCTTGGAATGTGGGCATGCACTAATCTTCTAAGAGGAATTCTTAGCAAACAGAGAAACTGCTATTGTTTGTTTTGTTTTTAAGTAATGAATGAAAACTCAATTTTGCTAGACCCGTAGCCAAATGCCTAGACAAGAGCATGCATTTCAAAACCCACTAACACATAAGGGAATCACAGCTTCTGTTTGTTTGAGTCTGCATATTTGAAGAGAACTTATAAACATTTAACTCACAAATTTTTGAGAGAAACCTTGTCAAGGGCATATGAAATAGAAACACTGGTCTGATGGTGCTCAAGAATCACTGGCATCATGCCTAACTCATTATTTTATGAAGGATCTGGCAGTCAATCAATGGGAAATTATCTGTGCTGTATTGACATAAATCATAATTGGTTTCCCTTGAATGCCATGCCAAATCCTTAACAGAATGAGTTACTGTATGCTTTATACAAGTTTTCTTTCTTTATCAGTTCAGTTTAAATCCATCTTTGAATGCAGTGGCAACCCCGGCAGAGCAATCCCTTGGGAACACAAAAATTGCCATACCTAACCCAGCATCCTGCATCTAACAACAGATAGTATCTGATATCTCAGAGGCCAGGGATGTGAGAAAGAAAATGCATCTGTTCAATCATGCATTGGGATTAAGGAAGCAGGGTTTTAAGAGACTTTAGTGTTTCTTCTCTAAATGGGAAACGTGTCTGCATCTCTTTTTTCCCTTTCTGCAACTTAGCATTTGCATATATGTGCTTATAATATAATATCACATACACATCCTCAAATTTTGCTCAGAGACTGATTTCATGCTGAGAAAGACTTTTTTTTTACAACCTGGAGGATGAACATGGCAAAGCAGCACTTTTATTTGCCCTCTGGTTCTCAGCTGACAGCTTCTTCCGTGGGTACAAGAGTTGCTACAGGTCATGGTATCAGCCTGGCCTTCCAACGCTGCTTGTCTCACTCTGCCCAGCTGATCAAGTGTCTGAAGAGACCTAGCACAAAAGGAAGGCAGCTTTGCCTTGAAGCCTTGACACCTTACTTGCAGTGATCTTAGCAGCAGAGTTTCCTCCAAGAGCACTGCTAGCACAAGGACTGCCAGACTCTCTTTGAAGTCAGTGGCATCTCTGATGATCAGTACCAAATGAGGTTGACATCAGCCTCTCTTTCTCTGTGGCCTTGTTTCCTCCTGTTAAAATAGACTGGAGAAGCATTGTGCTGAGGGTTAATCTCTGAAGCCCTGCTAACTCCCTTTCTGGGAGAGAAAGAAGGAGAAAATGAGAGAAAAAGAAGGAAAAAGGATGGGTATGGCAGGGTTCCACATTCACAAAGTTCTGGTGAATGGGAATGTTTTCCATCATGCTACAGTAAATGAACCAAATTCCATCATGCCAACTGGCCTCTGTCTTCCTTCGTGAAGCAAGTCCCAGGGCCTGGAGCAGACCTTGCCTTGCACAGTTGCTGCTGAAAGGGTCAACTGAGCTGCTGCGGTCACATCAAAGGAAGAGCAGCTTCGGCGGGTTCATGGCAAGTGAGAGCAAACATAGACTAATGAAATACTAACACTGCAGTAAATCTCTCCTCCTGATTGCTCTTTTTTCCCCCCTGGTTGTTGTTCCTGTATTCATTATACATATTTTCCCATCACAGACCGGCAGCTATTGTACTTTTAAATTCTTGGTGAGTTAATAACCCTTAAAGCAGACAAACTGGCATTTAGAAACTTCTTGTCTTTTTTTCCTGTATTTTTTTTTTTTACTTTTCCTTTTTTTTTTTCATCAAGCTGTTCAAAGTTGAAAAACACATTCCAGGATGTACTTCCACCAGCCAAAATAAGCATACTTTGTATCTGTTCAGGCATGAGGCATACATCTTAGATGCACTTGTATTAACTCACTAACCAACACAGACCCAGGACTTAAAATGGCCTGTAATTTCTTGGCACCTGAACTGTGTACTTACAGTAATATCAGAGGCTGACAGTTTGTTGATTAAAAGCAAGCCAAGTAAAGCACATGCAGATGTCAGTGCTTGATTTAAATGAGTACTCACATACTCTCCTAGGTTAGATAGAAAAAAACCCCACATTTCTTTCTGCAGCATAACAACGTAAGGCATAATCTTAACAGGAGGTTTTTTTCCCCTCTTTAGTAAAATTGTTCTTACTATAGGTCTGTATAATACCTACATCAAGTTTTAAGTGATCTTTTGAATATCTTTCTCCAGTATTCATTCCCTGGAGCTATTCTCAGCTTTAGAAAGACATTCTTGTTTTAAAAGAAAATAAACAAACAAACAGAATTGGTTTTAGATTGCAGTAAGTTAAAAATTAAATAGATTATTTTTTCTTTTGTAGACCTCCAGAAAATCTTCAGGCCATACAAATGCATACTTTGTAATAATAAGACACAGTTGCCTTGAGCAAGTTAGCAAACCTTCTGATCCAACAGCATTTCATAAAATAAAACCAGAAATTTGAAAATATATTAATCACGTCAATGTATGATAAGAATCACTTATGCTGCAATCAGATAAGATAAAAAAAAATACAAAAAGGTAAAGAAATACAAAAAAAATTGTATTTCATACCAAAAATGCAGAGATCTTTTCCCCATGAAGGGGAAGGTGAACATAAAATGCAGAAAAAACCCAAAACATTTATCTGTCCTAGGTAGGTATGAAATTATGTCAGCATAGGAGACATCAAAACTGTCTCAGAAAAATTCCCAGGCACAAGGTGGGAGTGCACAGAGCTATGAAGAGAAGAAAATGGGAAAAGATGATAAAACCATGATGCATTATTGCAAAGTAAGCCTAGGGAAAAAAGCTATGTGAGCAGGTGAGTGAGTGATGTGTTGTGATGATATATGCTCCAAAGAACAGTCAGTAGTAGTTATGTCTCCTTCCAGATATGCAATCAGCCCAGGTCTTCATTCCAAGATACTAAAACATTCCCAGGAAATATCTGAAATAATAATAATAGAAGAGGTACTGTAAGCAGCAGCAGGAAGTGATACAATACAAAAACATACTTTCAGCACCATTGCCAAAACTTCCATTTTATATCAAAAGGTTAATAACATTTTCTTCAGTTTTTAAATAGCAACCTAGACAGAGACATCCTCAGAATAATTTCATGCACAGCTAACTTTGTCAAGAGGGTCTCAGAAGAATGTCTGAGAAGAAAAGTGATCTGTCTCACTCCAAAGAAAAACAGCATCTTGGGACAAAAGCTCGATAGCTGGGAACAAGTGAGAGAAGTAAGTGTAAGCAGTGCTGACTTGGATGAGGGACAAGAGTAACAGAGCAGAGGAAAACAACATCACAGGAAGAACAGAAAAGGCAGAGAACAGACTGCATTTCTGAACATCTCAGATGCCTGTGTATTAATACAAAAAGCATGAGGAGCTCTCTGGCAGAGCTGGATGTCCTCAAACAAGAACAAAATTATGAGTCAACTAGACTCATAGGACCTGGTGGGAATACTCACATGGCTGGAATACTTACCAGCTTATTCAGCCAGGGAAAGGCAGGGAAGAGGTACTGCTGAGTGGCAGAATGTGAAAAGATCTACAGAGAAATATCTTGATAATAATGAGGAAAAAAGCAAAGATGTTATCCTGGAAAATATCAGCCATCAAACCAGGGGGATCAAGTGGAAGACACTTCTGTGAGAAATTAGCAGAAAGCCCCCAAGGTACAGGGCTTCACAATAAGAAGCTTGAAAGCTCCAAGCATCTCTTGGGAAAGAGGAGAGCAGGCTCTCCAGAAACTTCCCAAAAAGGAATTTTGATAATTTTTTTTGATGCAGAATACTGTGCAAGCAACCAGAAGGGAAGTAGGTCTGAATCTCAGTGTAGCCTGTAGGGAAAAGTTATTTGAAAATGTCAGAGTGGAAGGGAAAAATAGGAGGAAAGCTGAGCTGAGGAAATGAGAGTTAAAGAGCCTCCACAAGTGAAAAAAAGCAAAGACAAGATATTGGACTGCAAAGAGGAACTTGAAGACCTAATAAATAAGATCCCATGGGAAACAGGGAAAAGGAGTGTAGAATTGTTGACCCCGAAGAGATAATAAAAGCAAAATGGTGGAATATTCTTGTCAGTTGGGGAGGAAATGGGTAGGAAATGTACCAGGAATGCAGTTTGATATACCATGAGGATGTCTGAGTGAAGAAAGAGGTATACCAGAAGTGGAAATAAAGTTTAACTATTCAGAATTAATTCCTAAAGCCAGAGAGATCAGTGTGTGAAGCGAGACATGACTCAAAACAAGTCATAGGGATGACAAAACAATCCAGGAGTCTGAAACAGCAGGTTAAACAGAGAGAGAGAGAGAGAGAGAGAGAAAGTTCTGAAAAAAGGACAGAGGAAGCTAAAAGGCTGAAGTGCTTGGTATATTCCTTTGATTAAGGAATATATGATTAATATCCACATGAAAAGAAAAGCCACCTCACATGAGGAAAAACAATCTAGGTTACTTAAGGGAGAGACAAGCTACTGAGCACTTTAGTTTGGGGTCTGTTTTTCTATTTTTTTCAAATTTTTTGGCCTAGTAGAATACACCTTAACTGCTGAAATTTGGTGAGGAAGCATCAGAGTCATTAGTGGTTGCCTTCATAAAGGTTTGGTCTGGAAAACTGAAAAAGATCAAACAAGCCACCTGTTTCAAAAGCTGTAGACAAGAGAATGGAGACTTCAGATAGCATCAGCTCCCAGGAAATGCCAGAAGATTAGGCAAACTGTTTGTAAAAACTAAGGCTCCAATGAAGCAAGTAGGAGACCAGGTTGGCCTGTCAGGCACATATCAATCTGAGCCTGTACAATTTCCCTCTTTGACAGGGAACAGGCTTTGTGAACAGAGGAAAACATGTCAAAAGTCTTCCTTTCTTAAGGTTCTTGACATTGTTTCAAGTAATATAACAAAGGAACTAGAGAAACTTGGTCCAGGTGAAACTATTAAAATGTGGAGAGGAAAGGTGCTCAGATGTGAAAAGGAAGGTTTATAGCCAAAAAGGAAGGCTGTTCAATCAGAATTTCCCCACAGATATATCCTGAGCTCACACCAGTCTTTGTTAATGGCCTGGAAACAGTGCAGAAGCCATGGTTACTATATCTTCATATGACACAGTAAATTAGAAAATGGGTAAGAACCCAAAAATATCTTAGCAAACTGAAACTATGTTCTGTAGAAATATTCACGTGGCATCAAATCTTCAGGAAAGGAACTCTAAAACCTATAGACAGTCAAAGGGTGAATGTAAGTTACCAGTGTCATATTGTTGCAGAAAGTGTAAACATTGTGCTCGCACATGCAAACAGAAATATTTTGTATGAGACACACAAAGCTTCTTCCACACAGTTTTCTAAAATTATTTGTCCCCAAGAAGGTATTCTTTAAGTAATATTAATTCAGTGCCATAAAATCATATCTAAATCCTCTTTACAAGGAATAATGATACATCAAATGAATTGTTCCTGTACTGAATACTAATGTGAATTCACGCTGGCAAGAACACAGAGATGCTATCAAAGTCTGTAACATGAATACTGTCTATCTCTGTCATGCACAGATTTAGCATTTGGAAGAATCAGACATCAATTGATCACCAGGAGAAGGCAGCAAGATTAAAATCAATTAACAGTAAAGCAAAGGCAGCTCCTCTCTATCATCTTCTATCCCTTCATTTTGTTACTGCTGCCTTTTACAAAGGCAATGACAACAAATTTATTGCAATTTAATATTTTTAAACCACAGCAGAACACAATTTCTTGTTTTAATTTCTTGTTTTTTCTTTTTTGAAGATGAAAGCAAGAAGTATTTTGTAGAAATATAGAGAAAATCCCTTATCACTGTATTATTAACTGAAAGCCAGTATTTTTTTTCTCCAGCCAGGCTGAGATGGCTTCCAGGTCACCCAGCTGCCAACCTGTAACAATGAGGAATAAATCACCCAGCTGCCTCGTTATGGTTTTCCCAGCAATGCTAGAATCTTCTCTGCTGGATTTCAAAAACAGAAAAAAACACAAAGGTCCCCAAAAAAATCCAAATCTTGCATGGGTTTTCTGAAGGATTCACACTCTTTGTTGGCATAAGAGACCTTGTTCAAACCTCCAGCTCTGGCAAACAAGTTATAGACTCATAGGTCATACAAAGATGATTGGAACATCTTCTCCAGCCTTTGTGCTGGATGTTTCTACATTAATGAGGGCTCAGCTCTTCAATATAAATGTTAAAATAATGAGGCACAGTACAACAAATGCTCATAAAGACAATTATAGGTTTTTATTTTAAAGGACACTGATCCCAAGGAAGAGAGAATAGAGGTGCCTTTGAGACAATGCTCATATACAGCTACCTCCAATTAAGCAAGGCCATAGCTAAGAGTGGTTGACAGTAGGCTGCCTTCACTAATCACATGCAGTTGGCATGGTAACACTTTCTTATCTTTTTTCCTATAGATCTGCATCATTCCTAATACTAAGTAGCACAGCAATTCAGGGTTACTGATGAGAACATAGGAACTATTATATAATCTTTAAAAGCATTTGCTGAATTTTATTAAATTAACTGACCCATAGTTCTGCATATATGCAGTAAGAAAAAATGTGTAACCCACTGCACATTGTTATATACAATATAGAGCTCCCTAAAGTTTTTAAATATTTAGAAAAAACAAAATTTGGCAGAAATATGTTGTAAACAATGTCTATCCATATACTCAATTAATAACTCCTAATAAATGTCATAGATAATTTTAAAAGGGCTTTTGAGACATCAAATTATTTTGTTGCAAATAATGAAATATTGGTTTGCAATATTTTAAATAAGTACATGACTGATGAGCTGAATTCAAATCCTTGAAATCAGTTTACCTCACTTTTATGTTGAAATATTTTCTAAAGCAGATAAATCTACCTTCCAACCCCTGTATTTTACTCACTCATTTTTAATGTTGCTAGTATATTACACAAAACTCCCTCTTTAAGTTGTCATCTGCTCTGTGACAAATGGAAGCCTTCATTTTCATCAGCACCCTGAAGAAGGTAAAACTACTATGACACGCCAATTGGAATAAAATAATAACATCCCAGTCATCTCACAAACTAAAATAAGCTCTTATCTCAACCATCTCAGGTTAGCTGCAGCTGCTAAACTAAATTTGTGAGCTTAGATATTGGATACATTGAACCAGTTTCAATAGTTTCTACTTTTCCCTCCTTCCCTTCCTATTTCTTTAGCTCTCCCCAGTTTCTCACTCTTACTGTAATTCCTAATGGCATTCCTTTGGTTGCTCCTATGGCCAGACTGAGTTAAACCTATATGGTTATTTTAAGCATCCTCTCAGATAACATATTTTGATACCCTTTTAACAATCTGAAATCTGGATATTTTGGCTTTTATAATGTTGAGATTTGTGATAAGGACAATATACCTTGTGAACTTTTAAAAATACTGCTGTATTCCCAGCTTCAAGACCCAATTTAATGTGTCCTTTTAGGCTTATAGTATAGCACCCCATAGAGTTTTAGGGAGCTACCAGTGCAGATCAGCCATAATCACTTCCTTGGAAATTTTGCATCAAATATGACATAATTATAAAGTCCAAGAAAGTGAAGCAAGGGATTATAAGTTATCACTGAAACAATGAGATTGTTCAACCAAATTCATTCAGCTATTTATGTAGAACAAATACCACAACTGTTTGCTATTGGTAAGAGTTTGACTGACAGGGGAATAGTGCCTTGGAGGAAATATCCAGGATGGACAGAGGATAGCTGAAAGCCAATAGGCAGCTGTTGGAAAGGTACAAAGAGGCTGAACTAACCACTGAGAAAGGGAATGGGAGGTAGGACCGCTGTGGAAGGCAACAGCAGCTGAAGCCCCTGAAGCTGTGGAGGAACCAGATCTTGAAGCTAAGTAGCTGAGAAGGTAGCCAGCAGAATGATGGAGTGCTGTGATGTGACCTCCAAGTTCAAGAAAAACTTATTCCTTCAGAAATGTGCAGCAAAGCAACTTCTAATGAGATCTATCACATGTTAGTAACATGCCACGTGTTTCTCCTAATACAGATAACAATGTACTAGAGACCATGGGCTTCTTCAAGTATAAAGCCTTTTACTGGTATAAACCCTAATAAATGCTACTTGTAACTTCACTATGGACACAACAGCTTACATCATTCACTCAGTAGAGCATATGAAAAATTTTTAAAAATTATCTTTAATGCTTCAGAAACACATCCAGGTGGAGCTCTCATGGTAGCTCCTACCCGGGGCAAGGAGGAAATTACCACTATTAAGCATCCAAATAATGTCCAATTCCAGATACAGCCATCACTCCTCAGGATAGGTGTATAAACCTCATGTAAGACTGTCCAAAAAAGAGTGTCACTGCAGATTCCAGCTGTCTGGGGATGTTTTCTGGGGCTAGGATTGCTGCTGTGGGCAGTGGAGACCAGCACTGACATCTGGCAGCCAGGATATGCTTTGACTGGATTAAGTACTCAACGTAATAAGGTACCTGTTGGCTGAGTTTAAGTCAAACCGTATTTTTCTCCAGTTTTACTTGGTTCCAGTCTTTCTTACCCTTAAATATTTTAGAGATATCTTTAAAGATTTTAAGATTCTGATTTAAATGTGTCTGGCACTTGTGGAAAAGGATGAACCAGCACAAAACTGTCCCACAGCAAGTGCTCAGGCTGCAGGGTGTCAGCAAAGCAATTAAAGCTGCATTTGGGCAGCCCTGAGAAGGGCCAGAGAAACAAGGGGGCAGAGCAAGGAAAAGCAGCACCTGGGGACAGTTTCATAGCAGCAAAGCAGCTCTGCACAGGCTGCCAGAGCCCTGCCTGCAGCCAGGGTGGACAAACCATTCCTCCCACAAGGAGCAGCAGACTGAGATCATCGCCGCTGAGACTGACACACTGGGAAGGTGTTCCCAAAACTGTGTTTCACGTGGCTGGACATGCTTAGAATCCAAGATTTGAGGGACAGAGATCTCACAGCCACAAGGCAAGAGTCAGTTCCAGCTGACTTATGGCAAAGGAGGTCCTGACACAGAAACTGAGCTGTCTGGGCTCTGTTTGGAGACCAACAGAGGGGAGGGAGGTAGGGATGTGGTGGGAGGCTACAGGTTCCCTCAAGGCAGGATAGTGCAAACGTTTTGGGTAAAAGATCGGGAACTGTGTTTCTCCTGAAGGCTGTAAAATTGAGTTTGCTAATATGATATGCTGGGGCAGAAAAAATACAGGTAGTTTACTTAGAACCTTCCCTACAGTTGATAACATTATAGATGACTATGTAAACCTAATGAAAGCCCAAGGTGGACTGAGTTTTCATGGAAAAAGGTCCACACAGGGCACCACAAGGTGTTTGTGCCAATAATTCTGGCGACTGCATAAATAGAAACATAAACGACTTTATGCTTTTCACCTATCACAGAGACATGCAGTTTCAATAGTTCATGAGGACATTCAAATATAAGAGTTATGAATAAATTTATTTCAACCAGTATATACACAGAATAAAAATTAATATCTATTTACAGTGCATACAATTGTTCCTGTGTCCCAATTTCAAATTGATATGGAATTGAACATCACTAGCCTCGGCTGGATTTCTCTTTCTACATTTGAGATAAAGTATTTCCAGTATTACCATTTTGCCTATCTTCTGCCTCCTCCATTGCACAGCTGAGACCTGGTCCAGGATTTATCATTCGAAAGCCCAAACATTTGTGCTAAGGGTCACCACTGCTACTTCAGGATGAGCTTATAGTATGAATCAAAGGTTGCTTCATACTCACGTAAGTTGGCAAATGTGAACTTGCTCCTTGGAGCAAGCCAGCAATGTCTAAAAGAACCAGAATCAACAGCATTCCTGTACAGCCTCTATCTAAAAACTGTTTTACTGTCTTCCATGCTGGAGAGCTGATCAGACAAGAAAACATAGCTAAAGAAAAATATTTGCTTTAAAAATCCATCTCTTCCTCACAAAAAATACTTGCTATGCAGCCTCGAGCTCATAAGAGCACAACCTGCATTGTCTACAGGCAAAGACAAAAAGTGATGTTATTTTATACAAAAGCCATCTTGTAAACATTCCCTACTACCTGGTAATTTTTTCTGCATTTTATGGCATTTTTCTATGATTAGAGACCTCTAAATTTATCTTACAATACCCAAAGCTGAATGAAATGTGTCTTATCTAGACATTTTTAAAAGGTCATTAGGTACTTATACATTTTGCCTGGCTACCCAGGTAGAAGAAAGTCATTTTGTGGAGCTGCTGGTCCAGCCAGTGGCAAAAGAAAATGTCACTGCATCTTGGTTGTTCCAACCTCAGCAGGAGCAAATAAAAGTTGTTTTACCATCCTGTGTTTGTTTAAGCAGAGAAACTTTGACAAAATTACTTCTTACTCATGGAAGAGCCTCCCAGGAAGTCTGTCCAACCCTTTAGGGGAGGCATGGGGTGAATACCCAGGATTCCAACTTCATTTTGGAGCTCTGCAGTAGGCCGGGATAATGGGAGTTGGTCATTCTGGTTGTGTCCATCTGGTCAAGATGCCAGCAGCTGCCCACTGAGCTACCCCTGTGTGGCTTCCTAAACACAGGCTCAGTCAGCACTTACATGAAATTCTTTTGGCCTTGTGTTCTGTAATGTTTCAGGTCTCCATTAGCACCAGACCTTCCCCAAGTCCATCTTTTCCACCTCTTGCCTGTTCTTAAGTTTGGCCTGAAGTACTGGGACCATCTCCTGTAGTACCTGGGCATCTCAGCAAACACAGTGGAGTGTTTTCTTCTATGCTATCCTTTCTTTGCCACTGTAGCATTTTTTCCCCTTTTTTTACCTCTACTCTGTGTGGAAATATGTTAAAAGCTTAGAGCAGAGCTAGAAATGTAAGAGCTGACTTTCACCCATTTGAGGTTCTGGCCATGAGCAGCCAGGAACTGCTGACAACACATCCACAGGTCAGGGGGACAACTTCTTTCTAGCTTCAGAGGTCTCTTTTTCAGAGGTCTCTTTGGTCCCTGCTGAAGCTGTTGTAGAGAGCATAATGGATGGGAAAGGAAAAAACAAAACACTTGTTCTCATCAGTCACTGATACATCAGGACACTCTTCCTTTCTGCAACTAAACACAGTAATAGTTGATGTAGCTAAGGTTAGTTGAAAATTGCTGAAGTCAAAGCAACAGGTGAAATTTGGTACAAGAATTAGAAACCAATGATCCAGAAGTTTCAAATTTGAGTGTGAATTTCTGCTGTTCATGTATTTCAGGAGAATTATGTCTGATGTCAAAAGGTCCAGCTGTAGAGCTGAAGAATGAAAGGCTGTCTCCACAACACAGCCCCTGTGTCATTTTTCTGTGTTTAGGCACACAGCAGGCTGTGCCTTAGCAAGGTCTCTAATCTGTGCTGAAAAGGAACCAGCAAGATGACTGATGTTCTGTTTCAGCATCACATTTTTCCATCTGTCTGCTTGTTTTGAGCTCTTTTAGAGTAATAAGCAAGATTAATGCTAAGATTATTACCGGTAATAATCTATAAATATTGGTGAAGTGATAACATTTTCCACTTGGTGGCAGATATTCCTTTTAAAAATAAGCACAAAGCTCAAAGACACATTTAATGCCATTTTTTAGTGAGGAAAAACTCAGTGGTTTCTGAAGAGCACAGAACCTGTGGATGCAGGGCTGAGCTGCAGAGATCTGGGGCAAGAACTTGCCCCCAGAGCCAGGTATGTGGCAGGCAGTCATGCATGGACACATTTCCTCATGTGCTTCTGAACCCACCCATCCCCACAAGTGTCCTCAAAGGTAGGCAGGAAGATACTGGCTTTATCATTCCAGGAGTCCATGGCACGCCGTGAAACCCACAGACCTTAGAGAATGTCCAAACATGCAGGGTTTGGGTGTGTCAGCACAAGTTCAGCTTCCTGCAGGCTGTGCAATTGAGAGAAGGTGCTCGTTCTGCTCCTGCTTTCTCCCACTTACCTCCAGGCAGGCTGCTGCTAAAAGAAGCAATTTTTCCCCATTCTCTTATGCAGTGCTGTGCAGAGCACCCAATAAGGATATTAAATGTGAGGACACTATTTCTAGTTTAGGGCACCTGGAATAGAAGCTGCTGGGAGCTGGAGAGAGACCTAGGGAAGTATTGCCTGGCCCTTGCTTCATGTTCTCTTCAAGGCATCCACTGTCATTCCTCCAGGAAACTAGGCACTGGACTAGCTAAAATGTTACCCTGCCCCAGGACAACCAACTTTTTTTCCTTTTTCTTCTAAGATCCCACCACAGTGGGAAGGCAGAGGACAAATTTCACCCTGATTGCTTACAATGAACATCTCAGAATCACATGAATCCCATCTATCTGCAGGTAGGATGTGTGCGTTCAGTCAGCAATCAGTTTGCTGACTAGAAGCAAGGTCATTATTCTGGCTGGCAAGCATTTAATCAATTAATTTCATGAATGTCAATGCATTTTTGCATGAAAACTTTACTTTAAAAATACCACAAAATATTTAGGGTCTCAGTCTTCTTTCAATATTCAGCATGATTCTGAATATTTTTTTCCTTTTTTTTCCTGGTGGAAGTCAATGCTTATCTTCAAAACAAGGCCACTGCCAACTCAGTGTTCTGAGAATACTTCTCTATTGCTGTTCTGAGAATGCTTCTTGAAGTAATACTATGTCAGCTGGGGAAAAAAAAGCAAACATTGCAATGAGACCTCTCTCTCGAGCAGAAGGGCGTGGTGGAAAACAGCTCTGTTGCATGGTGCTGCGGACTGTCATCTCCTTTCTGCAGCAGGACCCCTCATTTTCAAGGTAATGCCTTCATCTCTAACATAGCTGCATATTCTTTCAAAAAAGAAAAGGTATTTTGAGGCCATGACATGAACTTCTGTGGCTGAGATTTATTTTGAACTGTGTTTAACAAGAACACATAGCAATGCATCCTCCCTTAGCAGAAAACAACACTCTCAAAGTTCCCTTCTCTCACCACTGAATGGGAAGCTGAGTGCTTCTGTCTAATTATTCTGACCTTTCCACTCTCAGGATTTGACTAAGACTATTCAAGGAGCAGAGAAAGAGGCTCTGTTTTTGCCTCAGTAATGTGTTGCTTGGTGGGATCACAGTCATCTGACACTGTACTGTCTCTCTTCAGCATGCACTTCCTCTTGAGCCTCTTATTTGATACCAAAAAAAAAAAAAGAAAAAAAAAAAAAAACATGAAAAACAAAGCAGCAGAAGAATATAAACCATTCCCATCAATCCAGCATCTCTCCTGTGTGAGTGTGGCTCTTTGCCATTGAATTTTAATACCAATGAATCCCATCCAGAAAGGGCATGGGCCACTGCTTAGTGATGCTAATGAAACCTCCCTCCCTCTCTATTACAGCTGTATCTGCTTCAAGAGCTGATGGTGGAAGGAAGGTGGCTTTCTCTCAGCTAGAGGGTCATATCTGACATGGACAAGCAATGGGTCCCACGGGGTCTGTTGGGAGGACCAGGTGCCAGAAATTTCCTTGCTCTGCCTCAAAAACAAAATTACATTTATTTCCACTTTCCAGATAGTTGGCATGATGCTGCCTTTGTGCTAAATCAACCACATCATGTCTCTACACAGGGAATTTTGTGAGGGCTTGCAGTTAGAGCCTCACATTTTCTATCTCATTATTTTGTCTCTTGCTTATCCTGACCTTCTCACAGGGCTTATTTCCTCCTTCCTGTTCACTTTTCCATGTCTCTCTCTCTCTCTCTGCTGATGACAGTGACAAGGTACAAGAGTGGCAATCTAGATTTACTTTTCTTTTTACTAATTACTTTTGCACTCCCAGAGGAAAAATTTTAAAGGTAGGTACCATACTAATTGAAATAAAATTTCACTCAGAATTTTCCCCCTCCATGCTTTTGGTATCTTGTAATTGCATGGGACTAGGTGGTTATTTTCACACAGAAAAATGGTTACAAGTGAAAAATGACCAAGATCAGAAATGTGGAAAATGACAACTAAGTAATTAGAACAGTTTTACCCACTTATCTGTTTTTTTATTATTTATCTGCTGACATTTTTATATAGCATTGGAAAATTCCCACTTCCAGCCAGGTGGACTAGTGAATACCCATGCCATCTGCTTAAATGTCTAATTTGCAGTATGCCATCTATATGACCTTCAGTTTTCAAATCATTTTATAACCCATCAATCTGTGCATCTGGCACAATATCCTCTCTGTGTACCTGATAACTGATTAGCACATTTTAACCTCTCTCATTGCAAACAACAAATATTTTCTATACTCATCACAGCTTTCTTCCTTCCCGTGCCTTTACAGGACAACATAATGAATTTATCAGGATCAAAGTCATTTTCATCTGACGTTTTTCAAGAATCCATTTGCTCTCAGCACTCAGATTTTTTGATATATTTTGGCTGGTTTTACCTGTCCTGCAGACTCTGTGAAAAAAAATACCAATTCTGCATTTTCAAACTGGAAAAACTGTGCAACTCAGCACAGAAACTGAGACTACAAAGAGCATGTAAGACAAAATGCTGTGGACTGAGAGCATTATTCATGCAGGTGCTCACAACGTGGTATTCTTTGTAAAAATAGTATCTGGTGCTGTCGTCACTGGAAGTGTCCAGAAGAATGAACAAAATCAAAGAGCTTGCTACGTGCTCTGGATGGGGTTAAGTGAATGTCTGTCCCTTAAAGCATTTTCTGAAAAGTTTATATGTCATGTCCTTCAGCTGCCTGACCATCAGTGATTTTTCAAATGCATTCACTGCTTCCTTCCTTGCTCCCAGCCAGCCAGATGCTGCTGATGCGGCAGTACCAGGAATGTGACTTATGTTAGAAGGGAAAATGCTCACCCAGCACATGTTCAGCATGTGTTGCAGGGAAGACACAAGCCCAAACAGATAGCAAGAGCCAAAATATGCCTCCTAGTTCTGATCACTGGCAGAGTGAAGCACAGAAGCTCTCAGGAAAGCTTTTGTGCTGAAGGAAATAGGTCCTCAGGGCAAAGCAGGACAGTTTGATGGGAAAGGTTTGCATCAAGCAACACAACAGAGCAGAAATGGAGGGAAGTTAAGTTTGCTGTCTTCTGTGCGGGCAGTAAGGAAATTGTTCATATCTTATGGCCTAAGCTAGGACACTAGGAAAAGGAGTTAATACTGCCTTTGTTTAAACTGGAAAGTATGGCTCATATTTCCAGTGGTCCTGTTAGGTTTTGGCATTAAACAGATCAAGACAGTCAGTGTGAGCATGTCTTAGAGAAGCCAAAATTATTATTGGTGGGTCAAACATAGGCATGCTTCCTTCATCAAAAGAAGAATGACCCTGAAGACCATTTCCCTGCAAACCAAGATGACAGCTGGTAATTGGCATCAGAGCATTTCTTCTGTCACCACTGATGCCTTGTTTAAGCCTTGCTAAGTCTGCTACAACTAAAGTAAACATTTTCTAGTCCCAGCTAAATGTTGGCAAACAGGACTTGACACTGTGAGTGGAACTGGCCAGGAACTTTCTGGCTAGTTCCTTTATTGGAAAATATGAATTTTTAAAAACTTACACTTTAGTCCAAAGAACAGAGAGAGGTGTTTGCCCCTACAGTGATATGAGGATAGCAAGCAGGATATCTTATCCTTGCTTTATCTTACTCAGATCACAATTTTGGTCTGGATCTGCTTGTTGAGACCCTGACCCACGACTGCAGACACAGGGATGAGTCTGACATCAGCATCTCATGGGCTTCTTGATACTTCTACTGTGCAACTGTTGATGACAACAGCTGATGTAAGAAGAGAGACAGATTTTCTATAAATTAGGGCTCATACCCTGGATGAAAGAAAAGAGCAGAGATTTTTCCCTCCATCCTGCTGGAATTACACCTATCACTAATTCATGCTCAAAGTGTGACTTTGTAGAAGAAAATATTCAGTTTCATCCAGTCGTAAGAGAGAAGGGATGCTGAAATCTGAGCAGAGTTTGAGCACAGCCCTCACCACATGTGACTCACTGTCAGTGCCAGCCAGCTGAAACCCACCACTGGTAACCTCAATCATCCCTTCTGCATTTTACTGGTGCAACTCCCACCTTTTATGAAATATCCTCTCTGTTCTCTTAAGCCTTGAAGATTTTAGCAACCTGCTGTCATCTATGAAACCAAGATCAAAGGCAACAAAAATGCCTGTCTAATCTTGAATGTAATCCTCCTTACATGCATTTGTTCCTGAGCTGTGGGTCGGTGCCAGCAGCCTTTCTATCCCCGTCTTTGAGCTCAGGGATTAAGACTGGGGTCACTCACACTGTTGCCACCATGGATCTGACTATTTTCCAGCTGTCCAGTTTTGCTACTATTCATGGTGTGTTGTACATAAAGGCATGAGCAGAGTTTGTGAGCAGTCCCACAGCATATGACAAAGCTATCAGAAACTGGGCTGGCATCACACTTGTCATACCTCCTTTCAAAACGAGAGTTCCTGTCATTAAACAGCCGCTGACCCCTTGGCAGCAGGACCAGACAGGTGGGACACTGCAAACAACCTCCCCTATAAATGCCAACACACTGTCCTTATCTGACACTGTACAGCTCCAGGTGATAACATTGGTTTGACAAAAGTGGAAACTGGGAAGCCTGCATTGCCAAACCTGTAGGAAGCTGGAAAAATAAATAAATGCATCACTTTATTTTTTATTCTTCCAGATGGATCTTCTTTTAGCTTTCATTCATGCTGTATTTCTTACATCTGCGTGAGTTTGTTAGCAGTGAGACAGCACATCCAGCACAGGCCACAGATCTTCCCTTTTGTACATCCTTTCAAAGCCTGGCCTGGCTCTTCCTTCCTTGACAGGGGATTTAACATCACCCTTTTAATATTCCCAAGACTTTCTTGGGCTTAAGTATTCCAAATATTATGTAGTTCTAATTATTCCGGTAAGACTGCAAAATCTCAAGTGCTTTCATTCCCCTAAAAGCTGGCAAGGGATGTGTAAGTCTTCTGTGTTTTTGTTTCACTTACTACACAATTTGTTTTCTCATTCTCTCCCACTTGCCAGTGCAAAACCAAAATCTGCAAACTTCTCTCTAAACCACCCCATGCCAAATTTTCCAGGAAGTAAGCTGTAGTATCAAGTCCCACAAGGAGCAGTTGTTCCCACTGCAAACATCTGCACTGACAACAGCACAAGGAAAGATTATAAAAAGCTATGCAACTCCGATATTCTTTGCATCTATGTGGCTATAACCTACTTAGTAAGCAAATTTCAAAATTTCAGCTGTGATTTTTAATTTCATCTATGATCTCCTTTGTTGCATACAGGAATTATTTTATCCACTGTCTTAAATAAATAATTTACCATTTTTATCTAAGATTACATTGAATTTAACACATTGATGCTACCTAGTTACAGTGCATTTGGGATAATAATTCTAAATTTAAATAATAATATTTTCTTAAGCTTTTAAAGAGAAAGAGTTGACTAGCTTTGAAGTGTGTACCTCTTAGGTAAGTAACATTAGTCACTGTTCATTGTGAGAAACATAGCCCCATATTTACTGTAATGCAGATTTCTCTTGATTAATTATGGAAAACAACACCACTTTTTCTTCCCTGGAGTTAAGAGAAAGAGTCCTATTTAAAAGAAGAACTCTTGAGAAAACAAATTTCATTTCAAAGGTTATTAGCAAAAAGAAGCCTTTGTTTTAATCTTAATGGAATCATTCTCTTAGGATGACACAAATATCCATAAAGCACCATGATTTCATTTGGGTTTAAAAAAAAAAAAAACAACTTTATTTTCCCTTGACACAAAACAAGATTAGCTGGGGTGTTTTTTCCTGCATTGGGTAATACAATAATGGCTAGGTTGTTTGTCTCTGGCCATCGCACGAGCATGCAGGGAGCGGGGATGAAGGCATTAAAGATTTCCTCTGCAGAGCCGCTGAAGAGCAGGAGGAGCACAGCCCTCTCCTCCTCCCACGGCTGCTGGGGCTGCTCCAGCATCCCCCGAGCCTGCCGGGCACAGCTGGCTCCCAGAGCCAGGCGGCTCCGTGGCCAGGGAGGGAGCCCAGAGGAAGCTGGGCCGGGGTCTCCCGTTCTCCCGACCAGCCGGGAGACCACATCTGCTCACAGCACACGGGAAATGAAGCTGCTGGTGCTGCTTCCTCTGCTGAGCAGGGTGCGCATTGTCCTGCGGTCTGCAGCTGTGGGGGAGGCTGTCCTTCCTCCAGCCAAGGGCTCTGTTTACATCAGTGCAGCTGTGAGGTCCCCCAAATGCAGCCCAGCTGTTAAAAGCCAAAATGAGCTCCAAACAGTGTGAACCAAACTGTCCTCCTACATCTGCGCCTCCAATCCCATCCAATAAAATGTCCGCTAGTGACAAAACAGAATGAGGCTGTAAGATGCAGAGCACACACTATAACATCACTGCAGTGGTTGGTAGATATTTCCTACAGTGCCTCAATGGAAAAGGAGCTATCCCAGCCCCTGACAAGGCTCTGGAAATGCCCCCTCACCTTCACAGACCAAATTGCGAAATATTTGCCTGATTTTTACCAACTCTCATATGGGAAAAATCTCCAAAAATAATTAGGCCGAAATGAGTAACTGAGCTTACTTAATTTGTTTACAAATCCTTTCTGTTAATAATAATAAAAAAAATTTAAAAGCTAGGGAAAATTAATAGTTAGGGGTTTCTTCAAACAAACACTTTGAGGTCTTTAGACTTGAAAATGTGTTCATTAATCAGGTGGCAAGCCCTTGGAAAATACTGAAAAGGTCCAAGTGCTGAAAAAAAATACTCTGTCCCCTGCTTATAAATTATCTATAAAAGCAAGAGGCCTGACTGAAAAACATTGCAAAGCTGGAGAGGATCAAAATTTGCTCATACCCTGTAGCATGAATCTAGATTCTGGCTATACCTAGTAAAAGTCTCCTCTTTAGTACATATTGCCCTATGAGAGATTGTGATTCCTAAGTTCAGGGGGATTTTTCTTTTTTTTGAAAGCATCTACAGTGAAAAAAAGACACCATCAAAAAATCTGTTAGAGCACAGAAAGAAAGAGATAAGTGTGTTTGTAGCAGATATCTGCCAGAAATTCTGCTCCAGTTATCATAACCTCAATGTGTTCTCAAATTAAACTACTAAGAAAGTCCAACAAGCACAGCAAGGTTTGTTTTCTTCACGGTTCATTGTGAGCTTAGGTACATTCTACTTCCTCAAGGCAGAGCCAGCATCACATTTGAAAAACATGTCATGCTCCAGATTTATTTGCATTCACAGGAGCATTTTGTAGCACAGTTTGATAAACAGTTTTTAAATAGAAAATGTTACTGATAAAAAACAAGAGGGAGGGTATTTTTCAAGACAAAGGTTTTCTTTGGGAACAGCTGAAAGGAGGGCATGTAGAAAGCCTTGTACATCCTGAAGCCCTCCTGGAAGTAAGTAGCACTCTAAACAAAGGCATTATCAAAGGAGTCCTGAGCATCTCAGGAAATTAGCTGTGCTACCTTAACCACATTTGTATTCAAATCCATATTAACACGGGCATCAGATCCGTACTACACTTTCATGATTTTGAGGCTATAGCACAGAAGTGTGACAATCATTTGCATTGTATGCTTTGGAAAATAGCGCTCAATATAATAAATCTGTTTTCAGTATGTACAAGAAAGAAAGGTTTCCTTTCTGAATAAAGAAAGCATTTTCCTTATTTAGAAATAAATTTCAGGAAATGAAGAGTTTCTGTCAAGATGTTAGAAAAAAATTTTGATAAAGCATTTGCAAAATATTAGAAAATATAAATAGTACAGTAATTTTAATTTCATAAGAAAAATAAAGGTATTTGCTTTTAATAGGGACTTTTCCCCTTCAAAAGGGCATTTTTTTACCAGTGAACAGCTGATGTTTTGATCAGCAGGAATAAAAGGAAAAATCGTTGTGAGCAAATGTTTCTAAATGGACAACTAGCTAAATATGCAAATAATCTATGCAACGTTCATTTCCTATTATTTCCTGAGGAAAAAAATACGGAACTGTTCCATCGGATTCTTCACCAAGTCCTGAAGGCTTGTTGAAAAATGACCCCTCTATGCCTACATCTGCTTAATTAATGCAAGTGAATGTGTCAAATATCCATCCTGGTAATGAATTAAGAAATTATCTACAAGCAGCTTTGGAAAGCTGTAGGCAAACAGAATTTCTCAGTAGCACTATGCAGAACATCCTGCCTTACATCAAGATGTAGCTGAAAAAGTTGAGGTGAAGTGAATGGGCTACAAAAATATGTACACCTTTAAATTTTCTTGTAGCAGACCAAAGCAGCATTACCATAATATGTACATCTATCACATATCCTGTCACATAATTTCTGGCTCTCCCACTCCAGGTTTGCCAATCTTGACTGCATATTTCTCTCTTTTTTGCTGGTGTATCTGTAAAGCTTCAGGCAAATTTCCCTCACTGATCCCTTTGCACACGCTCCCTAAATCAGGCCAGAAAGATGCTTCTCATCTCCTTCTTCAAATTCCTCCTCATGACATACATATTCTGGGATGCTGACAAGGAATGAAAACCTGTAGCAGCTGGGGTGAGCAAAAAAATACCTAGGAGCCACTTTGAAAAATGCCTTTTTTGAAACAATGTTAGTTGACAAAGGCATGTATGATTATATTGCCTATGCCTAAATTGCTTCCTCCGCTTAATTGTTGTATCCTGGCCTCTTTTAATGGCTTCTCTATTTGTTGATATGAACAGCATAATTTTTACAGATAAGGAGAGCAGAAGGCAAAGGAAACATGGCAGATGGGCTTTGATAAGAACATTGACCTAGAGGAAATTAAACACTATCATCGAAGGAAGTCACTCTTTCACAGTTACAGAGAGATTGTATAGGATGTTTTTCTGCTAAATATTTAGCCAGCAGACAAATGTCTTTTCAGAATTGAAGTCTGGTTACACAGACAAGGAAATTAAAAAAAAAAAACTGACTCTATGAAGCAATTACTATCAGCATTTGCCATATGAGGAGCTTCCATTGTGTGTGTTAAACTCACAAAAGAGTTGGGAAGATAAATGCCTCTGGTTCTGTTATATTGTCACCTCTTGGGAGCAGGAGAGACAGTAACTGATGCCCAGACATGTCAGGTGCCCAGACTTTGAGATGGCCTTGCAAGGAAGCCAGCTGAGTCATGCAAGACACCAGTCCTGAAGGGATGGGTCATCAGCTGAAGGCCACAACTCCTTATTTAGCACTCCTCTGGGCACAGCATCCTCTGGGCACAGCACTCCTCTGAGGAGCTTCCTTCTTCCTCAAGGACCCTGGTCAATAATGTGGCCCCAGCACTGCACGGGGCTTTTTCACAGAGAATCAGCTCAGGATATTCTGACATTTCTCACAAATTTGTAGCTGTGTAGGGCCTTTGGTGTGAGCCTTTCTCTTTTTTACAAGACTAGAGGACAGGCTGCAAGAGCTGGCCAGAGCTCTGACCTGTTACTAAGGGCTTATCCAAGTCTTTGCCGTACTGCACTCACCTGTCTCCTCTCTATCATCTGTCCTTCTCTGTAATCTAAGCAATCACAGATTCAAAAGATCGAAATATGAACTTTGACCATAGCAGCCAGAGGGTCTTCAGACATGAATTGAAAAGCGGGATCCTCTCTGTGCAGCAGAGTGCCACTGGACAGGAGCTGAAGCAGTCTTCAGAAGGCAATGGGACGGATTCTCTGCTAGTTTTCACAGCCTGGGTAAATGCTGGTTTCTGCTTTGTGTTTTGAAGAGGTGTTGAAAGAGAGGAGCAGATCTTAATTAGCATGGTTGTTTCTCCCAGCCATTAGGGACTGCCTCTGGGATTTTGACTAGGAGAATCCTGCAGTTTTCCAGGGAGAAAAACTTGCTGTAAGAAATAGCCTAATTTGAAAGCTCAGTTAGGAGAGCACCACAGCACACTGCAAATGGAATAAAAAAGCTCTTCCTGGATGGAAGAAGACCACATTATTCTTCCTGCCCACAGGCTGCCTCACCCTTCCCTGTCCAGTAAAAGAATTCAAACAAGAGGAACAGAAGGAGCCTATGCCTGGGTATGAAAACTTGAAACATGGGGCATCAGAAAACTGCCACAATCGGGAACAAAACATTCAAACTAACTGAGAAGGGGGAGAAGAAGCAACACTCCCTACAAGACCCAGAGGTTTTCTTTCAGGAAAACTACCTAAAAGTATTGTTCCCTTGCTTGGTTCCAAAAGAGACAGTTTTGGGGTGTAACCCTTGAGAAAGGATTTCTACCATGAAGCCCAGTTTACAGATGTACCAAAAGGAGGCAAGAAAGAGTGTTTTGGACACATCTGTTGTACCTTTTACTAATTAGCTTTTTGTGCTCCCCTGGTGAACATCATGGCTTCTATGCAGTTTCTTCTTAGATATACAACTGTATAATTGATCATAAATGTCAATAGTGCCACTTCACTGTACAAACACACAACAGGAGGCTACAAAGCCTGACACCTGAAAGTTAATTCAATTCCCAGTCTAATATTTAGGCATCATGCTATCTATACATATTCTGGATCTCACTCCTTGATCTTGCACATGTTCTGTTTTTCACTTCCCCAGAAAATCACTAGCCTTATCAATATTTAAGTATTGGATTAGTCTGGTGTGAACTGCTCTTTGGCAGGTTTTGTTGAATTCTGTCCTCTGTTCCATTCACCTCTATTTTTCATTATCATTTCTTTCAAAATCCTTTTCTTCTCTACTGAATGCTCCTTAAGTTTTGTTTATGGAAGGCTACTAAATGAGCCATTAGCCTGAAGAGCTAGCTATTCATCTGTGGTGCCATGATTTTATACTCACAACACTGGGTAGGCTACACCTTAAATGAATGTAGTTGAAATACAAGAAATTCAGCACTGCTACTTTCTTTTTTTCTGCTGAGTGAGACTAAACAAATGGCCTTTTATGGCAAATTTCAAATCTTGTATTTGTTTTTTAGTGCTGCTCTTACACAGAGAAATCACAGGATACGTTGAGAGCACAAGAAACTCCAGGGCTGTCCTCCAAGGGCCTCCTGTGCCAAATTCTTTGTTCTTGCCTGTGGTGTGTGCTCAGTCTTTGTATTGCCTCCCCTCTCTCAGCTTTGGCTCCATCAGCCTTCACTCAGCACTTGGCCCCTGATCTATCCCCAGAAACCCGAGCCCTCCACCTCACCTGGGGCTGGGGAGTGCACAGCTCCATCTCTCACTCTCCACCTGCTTCCAGCACCATGGGTTTCTGCTGCTGCAGCAAACAGAAGCACAGAGCAGCTCCACAGGAGGCTCTTCCTTGATGCCACACGGTCTGGGAAAGGCTCTGAGATTGGAGGTTCCAAGGCTGAGTTTCCAGCTGCTTGACTAGGACATCCTAGAGAGCTCAGGGACACATTCTCTGCTCCCTCCATGTCTAAAGGAGCAGATGTGCTATTTCAAGGATATTTCAGAAATACGGAAAAATTCTTTCCTTCTCTTTCTGGATAAAAAAATACTTTTGAATTTGAACTACTCTTAGTCAACTTGAACCTCTGTCCCATATTGAATGTATTCCACCTCTACTACTCCTTTCAAGCCCATCACTTAAAGGCTAAACAATTTTCTCAATATACTTTAAATTTTTTTTAGAAGGCTTGTTTCACCCTAATATTTGGTGGTTTTCACTTTTTCCCATGCTTTCTGATCTGTATGAATTGATTTCTTTCCTGATATGTCCCTGTAATAATTTTTGTTTGCTGAATGTGCTCATTTCTACCATTCATAGGCAGCTGTTGTCCCAGATAACTTTGGGAATATTTTTTAAAATTTTCTCACTCTGCTTGTTTGGCAAATTCCTTCTAGATTTTGTGATTTTGATTAGAGGAGAGTTCAAGCTTCTAATCAAACCCCTGAACACTTCAGTCCACTTGACTTTACTAGCCACTTCATTCAGCTCCACAAACTTTGCCTCCCTGAAATGACTCTATTTATTTTGAAATTAATCTTAACTTCTGCTCATACAATGCAAGGTAATTTTCTACAATCAACCCCATTAGAAGGTCCTTAAGCCTATACAAAATCTAGCCTGAAATAATAAGTGCAAATTCTCTTTGCCCTTTTGTGATTGTGACAGAGAAAAAGAACAGTAAGGACTCTGCACTTCTATTATCAAAATGAAGTCATAAGATCTATAAATACAGTTTTCATTTATAATGAGCCTTAAATTTGTACGTTTCATAAAGAAAACTTTTGTTTTGCTAATGAACTGAAATAACATATTCTGGAGGCAAAAATCTTGGCTTTATGGGAATAAACAAGGAATGGAGTTTAGTAATGTTAGGACTTTGCCCAGGAGTTGTGAAAGCCCTATCAAGTGTGGGAGCTCTCAGCCCGCTTTTAGAGAAGCTGGCTGAGCATCACATCCAAAGTGTCAGGAAAAACAGGCTGATAAAAGGCATCTGGGAGCAGATTCATTATTTTTCACTTTTGCATGTACTCAGTGTATTTTTAGGTAATTGTTAGGAATGCAATGTGCTGAGAAAACGTTGACCTAAAAGTGAAATGTGAAGCCTAAAGTACAGGCCCAAACTAAATCATAGGTGTTATATTCATGTGCACTGGGGCTTAGGTGTTATTCTCACATGAGAGGATACAGTTTTTTCTTTTAGCTTAGTCTGCTTTTGCTTTATTAGTCTTGTAACTAAAGATGGATAAAAAATTCTAATAAGAATTCATTTGAATTTTCCTTCCACAGGCATGGACTACTCTAATTTGTAGCTTCATGATATTCAATATTCAGGAGGCATTCAGGTGCCTAGGCTGCACTCTAAATATCCTTTCAAGTCTTGGAAATTCAGTGCAACTGTTTACTCCACAAAATATTCCAGGCATTCACTATCTTGTTTTGCACAAGGGTTTCCATAATTTACCCAGAAAAGTGTTATAGCATGCCACAAGCAACAGACAGAAAAATCCCAAGATCAGTTAGACACAAGGCCATCTTCCCTCTGAGACATCTGTGTACTTGGGGGATGGTGAAAATGGGTGTGAGGCAGGAGTGCAGGGGGCCACTGCCCAAGCTGGCAGAGGTAATTTCAAGGTAGCTGAAATATCCTTACAACAGGTTTCAGTCCAGCCCTGGTGAGTGGGATGTCACAAAAGGACCGAGGAGGTGTTGGACCCTGTCTCTGTGGCAGCAAGGCAAACCATCCCACCACAGGCAGCTACCTGGGTACCAGTCACACAACTCCTGCAGGTGTTGATGGTGTCCTTGCACCAAACTTTCAAAAGTTAGGAGCATTGAATGGCATTGAAAAGTATTAAGTTCCCATTTTCCAGTAAGGTTCTTTCTGCAATGCAAAATTGTTTTTAACAATGTTAATATTTTTCGGTATTTCAGATTCTGTGTACAATTACAATCAAATTTAAAAACTGGAGTTGAAGTCATGGTTTGCTTATGAAACCATTCTTGTGAAATTTTCCTCAGAATAAATTAGCCTAGTGTGGGAATTGTGTGAGAAATACCTACAAATCCTAATTACATGTCCCATGGAACAAGTTCTTAATATGTGTTTTATTTGAAGCACTCCTGCTATGTTTTTATTTCATTTCCTCAGTTCCTCAGAGAGATGAGCACTGAGACACCTGAAGGAGCAGATCTGTACCCAGCTCAGCAGGTTTTCACATCCCAGGGGTTCCCTTTTTCCTATGCACTCTATACCATGAGGACTGTTCTTTGCTACCTGTCTTGCATCTGAAAACAAATATACATGAGATAGGAAACATGAGCAGGAGGAACAAATCAGGGTGGACCACATACTGTAATGAAACATACAGCTTTTCCTCTTCTCTAGTATTTACTAGAGAATAGATACCAGGTTTCTGACTGACCAAACCAACTGCAGCAGGCTTTGCAGACAAATGAGGTTTTAAAAAGCCTTTTAGATCCAGGTTTCTCATGATCCCTCCTGGCAAAGAATTAATCAGTTCAACATGTGAGGGGGTGTTTTGGTCACTGTTGACTTGATGTCTGAATTGCATGCAGACAAAGCAGCCTGCTTGTTTTTCTTTCAAAGAACAAGCTTTGTTGTTTTGTGAAAGACTATAATTCATATTTCTTCCGGAAAGGAAAAAAAAACAACCTATATTTATATTTTTCTTCTGTGAACTTACTATTTTTTACTTGGGTGGTAAGCTAACATTGTACTTAATAAATTGTGATCTTTCTAAAACCAGCCCTCAAAAACATAGTAGCTTAAGCCAACTACCAATGCTGTCAATACATATGTTTTACGATTTCATGGTTGTCGTGTAAGAATTCAGATAAGTAAAACAAGAATGACTAATTGCTGTGGCAAAATGTTACAGACATTTACAAATAATCAGTCATTGTAATGAATTACACCCGTGTACTACAGCTAATTATTAATGCTTGCTTAACTTTGGGGGGAAGGAGGTGGTAGTTATTTGATTACTGATTATAATTTTCTAGTTACAGCTGACAGCCAAATATTTTTCTTTCATTCCCAAATAACAGCTATTAAGCTAAAATGTGTCTGGGCAAATCTCCTATGTCTTTGCACAGTTCTGCAACAGGAGCCCAGCAAAGAGTAAAAGCCAGGGCTCAGGCTGGGACACTGTTCTCTCTCACCTTGCAAATGCATGTTTTCCTGAATGCATTTCTCTTTCTCCCTTCTCTTACACCACTTGCAGCATTCACTCTCATATTATGAGGTGGTTTCTCCTAGGTATGAAACTGAGAGAGAAAGAGTGAATATCTTTTAGCCAGTGGCAGTCAAGAAGGTTCACAACAAGACTGTGCAAAAGCTGTTTGTGGCCACTGCCTGTAACACAGAGAGTACAGGTGTTGGCAACACCTCTGTCAAGGGCTGCTTAGAGCAATGGACCAAAGACAGAGATGTGTGCTCCACAGGGAGAATTATTGTTGTGTTAAGGAGAATGTTAGAGAGGCAGATCTTTAATACACTCTTTAATTTTGCATCAAAAGTGATGTCAAATCTCTTGCCTCCTCATATGTTGGTTAAGAGGTTAACTTCCAAATAAACCTCCAGGTAAATGCAGCATGGCACTACTCTTTCCTTTTCAATTTTAACAAATACCTTCCTGTACTATCAGAGCCCTCAGTTATCTTTTCTTCTTAAAATCCTGTCCAAACAAATCCAGTGCCATTTTGTTCATATGTATGCACCACATTGCTTCGCCACATCAGCTTTTCATCCTTACATTTAATTATTGTTGTCAGAGTCCAACTTCACTATCTTTTGACTGACCATTATTTCACCTCTGTCACACACAATATTACTTTTTATTTAAAGCAACCCTGGTTTGAAGTCATTTAGAGGAATCACAGCTTCCACTGATGCACTGGCGAAGTTCATATACTCCTTTTAGTCCTCACAGGTATTAATTTTCATAAAGCTTTTTGTCTTCTGGGTGTGTGGAAACCCCTTTGTCATTTTATGAAGTAGCTGAACAATACATGAAACATGACTGTTCATGTACTTATTCTTTGGAACCCTTTGTCACTCCAGGCCTTCACTAGGGCAGCTGAAAGACTTCAAACACAACCACTGTATACACCATTATATAGATGTATAGGTAACCCTCAGCTTTACCACTGAGGACTCCAACAAATCAATACTTATTCAAGTCAGTAAAATCAGGACCTTGTTCTGACTTTTTGTGCAAAATTTTTACCCCTGCATTTCAAAAAATAATAATTAAAACTACTGTCCATAGACTTCCACACACTTTGTGGAACTCAGTATAGACCTAAATAATGCTCTAACCTAATGCAGTGAACAGCAAACTCCCACAGCAGAGGGCAGGTCCTTGGGATGCTCTTTGGCCGCTGTGCTGGGTCAGTAGCTCTGGCAGAAAAGTGAGGCCAGCAGCCAGGGGACAGCTTTCATCTCCCTAATAAGAAATGTTGGAGTCTTTACATCTGAATGCTTAGTGAACACTCCCCTATCCACTCCAGAGATAACTGAGGCATGAACAGGAAATATTTGCTCAGTTTTGGAGTGTGATTTAATTACAATTAGAACCAATGCCAGTTATGTAGATTTCTGAGTTATTAAATTCCTTCAGTAGATAAGCAGACTCCCTTGCTTAGCTCTTTGACACTCTTTTCGTGATTTTAATGTCTCTATTAAATTACAGGACCATTTTCCATCTAAGAGAGGCTCAGTCATGAGCTTAACAACTTATTGGATTGAAAAAAACCAAAGTTTAATTTAATGGTGGTATTATCAATCAAATGATTAGCTGCCCTCTCTAGCTTTACCTTGAGTACCAGAATCCTAGAAACTAGAATTTTAATAATAATAAATAGAAAGTCCAAGAACAATCTGCATGCTAAGGAAATGTGGCAAACTTTTTGAACAGAGCCAGAAGGAAAGGAAAATAAAAAGTGTGAATTAATCTTAGCCAGAGAGAAACTTAGAAACTCTAAAAATACTGCCTAATGTCTCTTCCCATATACCTTCAGCAGTAGGCAGCTACCAACACATCAGTCTGTGTCTATGAATACATGTAAAGATAGCTGATATCCCAAGGCATCTGAAATAGCTGCCACCAAACACAGAAGTAGTCCAGAGGATTCAGTAGGGATCCTGGCAATAGCAGATAACAGTGAAGGGGAGGGGAAAGGCTCCAATCCACCTGTATTTTCACTCATTTCATACCATTTTTCTCAAGAAGATGACTGCAATCCCCCAACTTCAGGCCATGCAGATGTAGACACTGAAAGCTGACTACAGCACCTGCAATTCATCTTTGCTCTTCAGCAAGTACTTCTAGGCTAAAAGGCAGCTTTGAGCAGACTGATACTGAAATCTGTGTGGCATTTGAAAGTGCTTAAGTATTAATGGGTGTGTGGGGCTGAAAAGGAGCCAGGTGGGCTTCCTGAGGGGCCTCCTACAAAACACTGGCAGCCAGCTTCTCGCTAAAAGTCATCTTCTGCTGAGCAATGCATCTGAGTGAAAATAAACTCTCAGGACGTGCCATCTGTAATGCTTACAGAACCAAGAAGGCATTAGGAAAACATGCAGAAAATGAACACATCATCTAAATTGCCTCAACTGGATCTCGTTCTGCAGCCGAGCAGCAGGAGCGTACGGCACCCACCTTCTCATCCAGATCCACCTCACACACTGGCAGAGGCCCTGTGCAAAACCTGGGCACCTGGAGCTTTGGTGGATTCTATAGTTACTGTAAGGTATCTGTCCATTATGGTGTTCTGTCAGTCAAGGGAAGACCCACCAGGCAAAGGGCTAGGAGTTTTTGTGGCACTTTGGGCCAAAGGAGAGCCATTAAATAGGGTTTGACTCCACCTCAGGGGAGGCAGATCCCACTAAAGGCAGTCCTCTGACAAAAGGATGGAGGTTTTCTTCCAGTTCTGAGTTTTCTCCACAGTTTATGCTATAGCCTGGCCATCTACAAAGCATCAGATTATAATTGGCTGTGAGTCTCCTCATCTGACAGGTAGGTGTGAAAGAGGATTTTGAAAGAAACATGCACTGAAATTTCTCTTATTTATGGCTTTTTCCTATTAAAAGTCAAGAGGTTTTGTAACTATTTAGTGAATTGATTTTTTTCCTACCTCCTTAGCCCTTCACATTTTAATCTGCTCAATGGAAATGCTGAGAGGGAGCCGAAGGCCTGTGGGGAAAGTGGGTAAAATCAGAAACACATTCAACATAAGACTCTGTGAGAAATCCTAAGGATTATTTTTTTCCCTGGGAGAAAATATTTCTTTAAAGTCATCCCTAGTTTTACATGGAAAGGGGGCTTGGTTATGTCAGGTTGGCCCAGAAATTTTACTTTCATCGAAGCTTAGACTGAGCTAAGCTCTTTAACGTTTCTCTTCTCCCTGATCTTTTCCCTAAAGGGAGACCAGGTTTCTAACACATTTAAACTTTGCCAAATAGGTTTTCATACAATTTTCACCAAATTTCTTCCTCCTTTCTAAAAGTTCAGTTACTGCCACGCTGCAGGGTTTCTTTATAAGAAAAAATGCAAAACCTCACAAAAGACTTTTTTTGTGCCAGCCTTGCTGTCAAACTGAGTCTTTTATGACCAATAAGTCAAAATTTCAAGTAGAGTACAAAAATTAACATATTTAGCTTCTGTTAAATAATTACAATAAAATAACAAATACATCATATTTAATTATCTCCATATCATATAAAAATTAAAAATAGGTTGCCTCATCAAGTTAGGTGTAAAACACTTAAGGATGTAGTGTTCTTTGGAAATATGATAAGCAAAAGAAATCATGTTTTCAAAGTGCAAAATAACCATTGGCTAACATTATTATCAGTGCATCACAGAACAGTTTGTCAAGGATTCCTTGTTACTAATGGAAGAAATTTGGTTTTTTTCCTAAAAGATAACCAGTTTTCCATGAAGCACAAGATACCGAAAACTCCATTACAACCCAGAAGGTGATGGTGGGCTTGCATACTGTAAGGGATGGTGGATGGGCTGTGCATTTTGCAGTGTCTCCATGTGCAATTGCAATGTTCATGTCTCCATGAATACTCTCAAGTTACACATCAAGTTTCTCTTCAACCTCAGCCTCCCCTTCATAGCACAACAGTAGAACCCTTTTTACCCAATATGGGCAAGTTCCTAAATCCCTACTGCTCCCTGCTGGACTGCAGTTCCACTGGCTGTGACCTGGAGAAAGTGATGCTATTCAGGAAGAATGTGGTAGGATGTGGCCCTCAGAATCCCTAAGGTCAGGAAATATTTAGAAAAAGTCTCTTCTTCTGAGGTTCTCACCTTGATGTTCCTCACCAGGTTTCTCCAGCTGCCTCTCACTCTTAACGTAAGAAGGAAGGGAAGAGTTGTTCATGTGATGGTTTAGATTAAAAGCACTTAAAAATTGAACAAGAAAAGAAAAATCGTAGGAGAAAAAGAGACATTACATTCAGAATTGTACAATTGTATAAAGGTAGCTGGTGGTACAATCTAAAGCCTCTGTGTAGTTGAGATATCATTTAGGAAATTACATTTTTACTCCACAGACCAGAAATGTCAGCCTTTGGTCTTATCGAAATACCTTACTTTGGGGTATTTGTGATTTTTCCTCATCCTTCTGAGTTTCTCTAAGGAAAAGAAAGTGATGTAGCAACTGATAATCAGCATAAACAAGCTCTAGACTTCAGTGAATTTTCCTGCAGAAACAGCAGGAGATCTCTCATAGAAAGAGGCCTTCTTTTCCTGGATGTCTAAAGGCGAATATGCATGTAGGATTTATTTGTAGTACAGTAACACAATGAGGCTCCAGCTGAGATAACAACATTGCTTTCTTCCAGGTGCTCTTTACACAGAAAAACAGAAGTCCTTGTGTCTGAAAGTTTACAATCTATCCGCAGGAGAAAAAGGAGGTACTATTGCCTCTTTTCTTGCACAGATGGCATTAAGACACAAAGAAATAAAATAATAACTCCAGAAATCACCAGAGGAGTCCAGAATCTAAATTTCCCATACTTATTGCTTGGGTAGAGTGACCTAAATTTTCCTTGCCTCCTGCACGGTCCTGTAGGGTTTGACAAACGTGGCCCTGCAGGGGGTGCACAGAGCAGGCACAGAGCCAGGGGCAAACCCCAACTCACGGACACTC
The DNA here is from genome assembly GCA_024865655.1 of Emberiza elegans. Classification (NCBI taxonomy): domain Eukaryota; kingdom Metazoa; phylum Chordata; class Aves; order Passeriformes; family Fringillidae; genus Emberiza; species Emberiza elegans. The sequence continues at coordinate 15,168,822 of JALJVW010002597.1, read as the reverse complement.
CAGATCACCCCACAGCCCTCCCACTGCAATGTCTCCTACTCAAGGGGAGCCAGGGCTGTAGAGAACAGTGCAAGAGGCCCCTTGAAATGATCCATGTCTGCAAACAGGAAGACTTCTTCCTTGCTCCCAAATCAGAGATTTCCTTTTACTCCAAAACATAAAGTTCCAGGCCTTGTGGGATCCTTTTATTACCACTATTAGTTTTACTTTGGATGATCTCATCATTCATGTAAAATTCAACTCCTACATGAGATTATATAGAAATGGAGAGGGTCAAAGAAACTCACAGGGATTAACCCTCTCTGATCTCCTTTGGGAAACCGAAAACTTTTTTATTCATGTCCTGTTTTTCAGACAAATACCTTTCTGTATTTATTGAGTCTTCTGAGAATTTTCTCCCAGCTTTGAGAAATTTAGCCAAACCTCTTTCTTATTCCCTATGGATATCCTGGCTTTTTTTCGGTCACCTGTACAATACATTTTTGTTAAACTAGTATTGACTGCCACAAAAGCCCTCAACATTTATTAAAGCACTATTAAAATTTTATCTTGTAGAGTGTTTATTTATGGGAAAGAGATAGAATACTTGAGTTCTTTCGTGCCCTCAGTAGACAGCAAAGTTGAATTACCTCTGACTCTACCCAGCAGAGCTGAAAGGCATCAGCAAGACTGAACATTTACCACAAAAGGTCGCATCCACGCACACAAAAATGGGTTTATCAACACCTTGCCTCCTTTCCCCTCTTCTTAAATACATATATTATCTTTGCTAATAGCCAACTTTATGATAGGAGCACATTTTTATAATTTTCTAGAAGAAATATACAGTTGGACAAGCAAATTCATGCAAATGTTCTGCCAAAATCCTGGGAAAGTATTTATCCCTTGTTGACTACAGGAACCTCTTGCAGTTTTACTTCTGCCTTTAGCATCCATTGCCAGATGTATTCCTGCTATCAGTCTTGTCCTTATCTCCTTAAGCAGTCTCGTTTCATCTACTGAAAAGAAGTGGCAGTATTTATTTGAGTAATACCTGCCTATTCTGAATCGGCATCCACTTCACCTTCTCTTTCACTATTTTCTTTAAAAATATGCAGCTGAAGAACTTCATGCCTTTTTTCGAGTGTTCTTCCTGAGTTATGAGTCAGCTTGACTTAGCAATTCTCACCTCAGCAGTACGATTTTTCACTCATAACACACAGCTCTCCTCACCCACCAAATTTTTTCTTTCTTAGACGCTCTCTGTCTGACTGCACAGGCTCAGTATCAATAAGGTAGTTACCTGTTTACATCCAGTGCTTCTTTTCAAAAATCTTTCTGTGTCACTTCTGATACAAACTCTTAATGATATAAACAGCTTTGTGACCCTCCTCTGCACTGAGGCTTTATATTCTCCAGTCCAGTCTCATGAAAATTATCTGCCACATTTAATCAAACTTAAGCTTTTCAATTTATTTGTCTTAGCTGTCCTATTTGTGTCTCAAATGGGATTAGTTCGTGTTCACTTGGTTCCATGGTTATTTTCTATAATGTCATTTATTCTACAAGTTCACTTGCTGCTTACCTAAATCACGTCTAATAAAATACTGCCTCTTGTAGCTTCAGTGTTTATTTAGTGAATAGCAGTTAGCTATTATACCTTTGAATATCTGAGCACAATTAGTAGTATTTTTTTTACTATCTATTAACTTACACATTAAGGCCATAGAAAATTATATTTTACGTGCTCAGATAAGACTTTAGGGTCTACAAAGAACTGATAGTACCTTGCTAGTAGAACTTTTTTTGCAAGGCATCTCAAAATTTACAGTTACCCTGTTTCTTTTTTAGCCATGCTTATTTCATTTTTCCAAGAAACACACAGTGAGGTATCTATATGATATCAGACAAGTTACCTGTTGCAAAGTGGTTGACTAGGGATTTTGTTTAAAAATTATTTGTTGCTTTGTGGAATTTTTTTCTTTGCTCAAAGGTGCACGATGACATATTTGATTTTCTCCTTAGCGAGATTAAAACCAGATAAAAAGATTTCTGTTCATGCCTTCAAAAACATGCATTTGGGTGGAATCCAAAAAAAGAAAGTAGGATCTGCATGGATGAATCACTCTTAATAATTTATTAATCTAAGAAAAGAGGGTTTATAGCTGAAACCTTTTCATATTTTTAACATTTGGTGATAAGGCTCCATATAAGATAACTATAAACTATACATAAGGTTGCTGAATTAATTATTGTAGAAGAATGTAAATTCAGTTTATACCAGTGATAATCCAATAGAAGTTCACACTTTGGGAAATAATTTTTTTTCAAATAGAATTTAAACACCTTATTTTTCAGATACTATTTTACAGTAAGACTTACTACATAAATTTTATATTCCAATAGAATTTTTTTTTTTCACAGGGAAGCCATGGAAAATTTACATTTGCATTTATGTTAAAAATGTGGCTGTCACTGATCAGGCAGTGAATGCATAAATCTTAACATTTGGTGATAAGGCTCCATATAAGATAACTATAAACTATACATAAGGTTGCTGAATTAATTATTGTAGAAGAATGTAAATTCAGTTTATACCAGTGATAATCCAATAGAAGTTCACACTTTGGGAAATAATTTTTTTTAAATAGAATTTAAACACCTTATTTTTCAGATACTATTTTACAGTAAGACTTACTACATAAATTTTATATTCCAATAGAAATTTTTTTTTTTTCACAGGGAAGCCATGGAAAATTTACATTTGCATTTATGTTAAAAATGTGGCTGTCACTGATCAGGCAGTGAATGCATAAATCTTTATTTTAATTAGTAAAGTAAAAGAAAAGAACCCTTATTTCAATTGTAGGTGTGCTACTTGGAAACCTGCAGCTGACTGATATCTCACTACTCTCCTCGATCGGAAACTGAACTTTTTCACAATAAAACACAATTGAACTTGCTTTCCCTGAAACTCATAAGCAATGCAAGTGTATAATCTAGGTCTCAGAATAATAGTTGTGCTGTTTATTTTAACCTCCAGAGAGTTCTGTTCAATCCTGCCTCTCGGGTGCCTGTCTTAAAACCCCGGAAAAGAAAAGAAAATCTGACTTTCTGTGTTCCAAAGGCACTTAACGTTACATCATGTGTCTTTATAATTAACTTTTTTTTATAAAGATGGGATTTTTTCCAAAGGCCTGTTTTCTCTCACTGTTTAAGAGAGTGGCACCCAACTGGGAAGTCACACTGAATGGTCATAGGGTCTTTCAGCTCTCCCATTAAGACCTGCCTATTTGAGTGTTTTATAATGTGGCTGTTTTTATTCACATCAGGCTAAATCTTGGCAAGTGTGTTCCCAGCTTAGGAGTAAATTGTTTGCATGGAGCTGAATTGATCTAGCTGTTGCTCAGTGAGAACGATGCCAAAAAACACAGCTCCTGAGGTCAACTTCCACCTCACAGGCAAACCAGAGGCTAGCTAGGCATTAAGCAAACTTTGGTTTGGGAAACCTATGCACTTGATCCCTCCCATTTCTGTCCTGTGCTCCCAGTCACTTCTGTCTTTACACTTTCTGCAGGAGCCTAAGTGAAAGCCATTTCTTTCCTTATCACACTATTGGGAGAATATCTATGTTATTCTAAACAAAAATTTTGCCATTTTTCCAGGAACAAGATGGACTCCAAGGATTATCTACAAGGTTCATCTGGATGGTAGATTCAAGACTAGATTCACAAGAAGTGCAGATGAAGGTGTGGAACATCCAGGCATGGATGGTCCTGGACGGGCCACGGAGCTCATCCCCAGGAAAGCTTTCCTCTGCCTCCAGGCCAGTGTTTGGGCATCAAGGAAAGGAGCATCCCAGCCTCAAAAACCCCGCAGAGGTCTCCTGTGACAGGCTGCAAACTACAGTCCTCAGAGCGATATCACTTTGCTGCTCTCAGGTAGCCTAGATTATATTTCTAAAATTAATGCATTTTAATTTCAACAGTTCTTTTAAATTATTATTTGATGCCTCTCAAAGTGGGAATTATACTGTCTTCTCTTCAGAACATACTGATTGCATTCTAAATGCATTGCATTCTACTACAAAGAAAAAGAAATAAATAGTCTACGGCTGCAGAACTTCTTCCCACTGTTGCTTTTAGCAATATAAACAGCATATACAGGCCTTAGGGTGGTTCCTTGCAGGATTTTTCCTTTTTAATTATGAGGCCCACTTTCATTTCAACTGAAACAGAGATTATTTTCTGAGTACTAAGTAAAAGCTAAGGTGTTACTTAATCCTACTAGCCAAATCATCTTTTTATTATCTGTAGTTCATCATGGAAATTTCAGATGCTCTCTTGTGTCCCATTAGACATGTCTAAAATGGAATCAGGCCCAGTAGTGCATATTTAACACTAAATTGTGTAGAACAGCGACACTGGTATGTTGCTCTGTGTTCGATTATGTTGTTTTTTTGCTGCCTTAATTATAAGTAATTTGACAATTTTAGTTTCCCATTTCAACACTGTTAATGGACAGATAACGTTTGCATATTCCCTGTGTAAGGGAGTATGTGAAGCTTAAAGTCTGCTGTCAAATGGCACATAAAATCAATTAGTTTTTTAATGCAATGTCTTACAATTATTTTCTCTACTTCAATGTTTTTAACCTTCATCATTTGGAAATCTTTCTATTACATGGCACTCATTCCTCAACAAAGTAAATGAAATCCTATATCATTTTATGCCACTTCTGTCTGCACAAATATTTTGGTTTTATTAGAAGAAGTGGTATAAGAAAAAAACTATTGTATTTTTCTTATTATTTTCCTTTTGATGCAAACTTTAAAAAATGCTTTCGATCAGCAGTCCTCTTGGCTGAAAAACTAACTTTTCCATGTTTGCTCAGTGCAGGTAAGTACCAAATAGAGGTAAGCTTGGTATAATTTGGTTTCAAATGTTACAGCACAGACTGTAACTATCTACAACATCCTGAAGAGTTCAATAATCACAAACAGCAAATACCAGCTAGATCATTCTAAAATTGATGTAAAATTAAAAGTCTGTACACTATTTTTTTGTTAAATTTAGTTTTAAATTACCAAAGCATTTAAGCTTTTGCAGCTCATTATGGAAAGTGTTCTGCAGAAGGGTAGACCTCAACATCAGAATGTATCTTCTGGAGGCTTTAATCTTCCTCCACTTTATTCACCCTGTCCCAGCCAATAACTCTTTCAGGGCTGCCCTCAGACATGGCCATCCTTTTGCCTGACCTATTTGCATGCTAGACACAAAAGAAGATGAGATACTCTGGGATGCAGACACACAGCCAGCATCTGCTGCCAAGGCAACAGGAACAGGATTATGTTTCAGATAAAGAAGGGATGATGTTTCAGTCCTGCCAACACCCACCGTTTCCTTCAGGAGAGGCCAATCTTGCCAGTAGATCTAGAAGTCACCTAGGATGTACACTTTTCACTTGCCTTACCTTGAGTTTGTCTGACTGAGACAAGTACAAAATGTGACTTATAGCAATGCTATTTAGAAACTGGAATCTGGGCTCTTCCTTCCACATGTATGTATATCATGAAGACATTTCTCATGCCTTCTTGCACCATGGCCTGAGAAGACATAATCTGATCCTGAGAGTGTGTGGCTTCTGCATAACACAGGCACACATCTTTGGCCACTTGTGATATTACTTCATTTCATCACATTTGCTCAGGTTTGTGCACTTAGGCAGGTGTTATGCTGAAAGGCAATAGTCTGAATAGAGGTGGCTACTCACAACCTGTAAATGAAGGTATTTTGCGTGCAAAATTAGAAAAAGACAAAAAAAATCTGTAGCTGTGGATAAACATTAAAAAAAATGGGCAAGTTCAGTTAAATTATTTTCTTATCTGTCTTTTAAATTTCAGCAAATGAAATGGGCTGAAACATTTTATATCACAGCAAACAACTCTGCTGTGTGATGTTGGGCATGGAAAACTCCTGCTTTTACCTTCTTGCAGGACTACACATTCCAGCAGGGTAGTAGCTGGGAACGTTCTTGGGAACACCAGAGCACAGGAAAGAATCTGTTAATTGTCTTTTGGAAGCCTTTTTATGAACACAGGAAGGGAGTGCCGTGTCCATTTAGAGAGAAATGTATGCTTTTGGAGCACAACACTCTCTATGAGAAGTCACTGGAGTCTGGCAGTGCAGAAAGCCTTATGCAGCCAGCTCACACAGTGTCAGACACTGGCGTTTTTCAGCCTCTCAGATGTCCTCACAGTTCATCACAAGACAAGCAGAAAATCCTCTCTGTGTGCCTCTCTAAATGTAGATTAAGTATTGTTGAGGCGTGTCTGCTGAAAGACCTCAAACCCTCTGAGCTAAAGCGGCTGCAGAGTGCAAGGGGAGCAGTTGCACAGAGGCCCCACTACCCGAGACAGGAGCCCTGCCTTAAATTGTGTCAGGGGAGGCTAAGATTGGGCATTTATGAATATTTCTTCATGGAACGGGTTGTTAAACACTGGAACAGGCTACCCAGGGAAGTGGTTGACTCACCATCCCTGGAGGCATTTAAAAGACGTGTAGATGTGGCACTTGGGGACGTGGTTTTGTGGTGGACTTGGCAGTGCTGGGTTTGTGGTGAGACTTGATGATCTAAAAGACTTTTTCCAACCAAAATGACTCCATGATTCTAAGATCCTCTCCTCATAACCTTCTGCCATCTCCAGCGTGCCTAAAGAAGGTACAAACTTGTATCTTATGGCCTTAAATGGTTGAATACACAAATGGTGTATTATGGGACAGGCTACACACTGTCACCACAGGTGACCAAATCTCCAATGGTGAACCAGATTTAGATTGTCTCATACTCCTTAAAACCAGTGATATAAACCATTATAACATTGTAACCATATATAACCATAATCCTACTTGCATATTTAGAGATATCAGGCAAAAAGGCTATGATTATTATGATGGTGATTATTATTAGGCACACTACTAGTTTGATTTGCAAAATCACAATTTTTTTTCCTTAATTTTTATTTAACTGGTTAAATAACAGTAGTGGGTGTACCACAGAGGAAGCATTTGATTATCTGCTTTAGTAAACCACCATGGAACATATGAAAAGTTGTAGTGGTTTAGGAAAGACTGAGGCAATCCTATAGGAAATATTTGTAAAAGCAAAGTAAGTTTGAAAAGAAATAACTTAATTTCCAAAATTGTAATTTACAGTTACTTGAGATAAAAAGATTTTACTGATCCTCTGTCCCTGAAGAGTGTTTCAAAAAAAGAATATACAAATATACATTTTACCTAACAGTAGTCACTATAAGGTGATTTTAGAAAGTTTGGGTCTTTTAAATGAAGCTATAGTTCTAGGCAATTTTTAAGAGATTGAAGTAGGCATTTCTGGTACAACATGCTTACCCTGTTGCATTTTAAATCTACAGAACTATTCAAACATTCTGACTAAATGTATTAAGTTTGGGAAGATAATTGGCTTTACTGGAAATACAATTATGTATCTGCATATTCAGGTATTTTATGTCCACTGGCAGTTATTTTTCAGCCATGATGTTTTCATTTTACCTAAGCACTTATTTGGAAGTTTCATTTAGGATAGCAAATAATAAAGGTTAGTGTTAACATTCTTGGCTTTAATGCAAAGGAAATTCTCCTGAAATATATCTCACTGCACCTTGAATCTTCAGGATTTATGTATCCCTATGCCCAACTTTATATCATCTAAACAGCAAGTGGCTATTCCACTCCACCCTTCCAAAGCTTTCCAAAAGCTCTCAGCAAGTGAGAGGGTTTTTCCAATATCTTTCCTTTCTTCTTGTATCCAACAAAAGCATTTTAATATTACTGCAGACAAAGCTTCTCTTGTGAACTGGCCTCACTTCCGCAAAACATTAAGCACATGATTAACTTTCAATGCACTTTTTAAATTTAAGCTCAAAATGTATCCCCATATGACAAATATAGCTGATATATCACATATGTGAAAGTAACTGCACACCAAAGTGCTTTACCAAATATGAATAGCTGTCCTGTGTGCTGAAAGATAAGTATGTGCTTAACTGGTTGGACATTTCTAAATATCAGTAGAGTTTTGTTCCCTGTATTTTTTTTATTTCTAAACAAATCCCACTAACAAACCATAAAGAGGCTTTAAAAATGAGAGTTCTGAGGGCTTTATGAAAGGTTTCTGTTCATTCAATTCTTAGGACCCTGATTTTACAAATAGATGTTAGTTGTTATTTTGGGGGGTTTTATACTGCTTAAATGAATTACTTGTAAAAAGTACAGTACTTTGTGTTGTACTATCTTTGGTTTAACTGAGCTAAATTACAATCTTTCCTTTTTCTTGTTTTTTTATATGGAAAGTGTAATTTAATTTTCTCTCTCTTTTTTTTTTTTTCTTTCTTTGATTCATTTAAACTATTATTGCAGTGCTTTTACTTGTGTATGTGTCAAATTTACCCTTAAAATGAGGCAAATAATGAAAAGTCCTCCAGAACAGCATGGGGTTTTAGTTAACTAAAGCTAATTGTTCCACAAGGAGTAGACGCAAAAAGTTACACTCTAATTCTTTTGCAAGTCCAGGTAGCAATTGAGTATGTCAGAGATGATGTACCCAAGCTCTGTAATTATTGTCTACCCTTTCTTTTCCAAAAGTTTCTGGCGATTGTGTGCTCCATGGCAAAATAGTTCTGCTATTTTGTACAACAAATACAGCTAGGGCACCTCTTCAGTGATGGCAGTGCTATTATTATTATTTCTATTCCTCTCTTACCATTGTAATACTAGCTATATGCTCTCTTCCTAGCCCAAAACAAAGTGTTCCTTCTAAACAGGTACAGACATAATGCAATATTCAACCAGATCCTTTTCTTCCTTCCTCAAATCCCACTTCTTTACAAAAAAAATTAGAACTTGAATAGCAGGCAAATAATGAAAAACTCTGCCTAGAGTTTGCATGAAATTTATTAAGAGATTGCCCAGGACTTTTTTTTGTTTATGAGACTATTCAAAACATCTCTATATGGATATAAAAGCATGCAAAACCAAGCAATAAACATTTGAAACTAGGAGTGATAAAAAACCTCCCAAAAACTAGGTTTTTCAGATTAATTTTCGTTTGTGTTGTTGATCTATAAAAACCAAGATCTCATAGTACTAGCAGTTGTAGAAAGTTTACACAGGTGTGTTTTCAGAAAGAATAGATCATATGCAAATATCAAAACTTACTCAAAATCTCTTCCCAGTTAACCGTGAGCTTTGCCTGCTGCAAGAAATGCAGTCAGTCTCACATCACTTAAAATATTTTCTCATATCCAGAAGAATTTCCCATAAACCAGATTTATTTTTATCACAGTACATTGAGTCTTACAATAGAGATCATTTTGTATGAAGAATTTGTACCTATTGCTGCAATAATCAAAATTATTGATACATTTTCACTCTCATCTGAATTCTTTCAGGTCAGAGCTGGTTTCTGGTGCCACCAAACCAAAAATAATAAAAAGAAACAGATGAAAAATCTGTTGCAAAGCTATAGTTTTATACCTGCATTTCCTTAACCACTTTTATCCAGATAAGAGGAATTCCCCACACCTCAGTTCTATGCACATACTGCCTTTCAGAAGCATCTGATAGGTTTTTTGGCTTCGAGGCTCACCTGGAGTATTCCACCAGTTGCATTGCTCAGTCCTTGCCTTGAAGTAAGACATACACAAGAGTTTCTGACCCCTTTCACACCATGGAACATTTTTACTGTTGGTGGCTGAAACCATCCCCACTATCTCCCACATCCTCACTGAAGTAACTTCCTTGCTGTCTATACAGCAGTCTTTATGAGAAGCCCTTTCCTGAGCACTGGTTTCATGTTTCAAAATAGGAGGAACCTTCTGACCTTTTCCAGAAGCTCCCAGGCACTAGAGGAGCCATAAGTCACCCAAATCTGGCAGTAAACCTGCCTGCATGTCTACTCTTTCTGTTCTCTCTCCTGTGCTTTCATATTTCATTCTGTCTCTTGGTGGTCACACATGAATATATACTTACCTAATAGCAAAGTCTCTCGTGTGCTCTTGATAAAGAGCCTGGGGTCCCACCCGGAAGGTTTCATTGGCACAGGCACAGAGATGTTAAACAATCACAGACAAGCCACAGGTAAAGGCTTCCGGAGCTCACAGGGCTGCGTGATCCCAGATGTGATTATCTTTAACACGGCAGTGAGCCACACAAAGCAGACACTGCTTTAGTCTGGCCTACAGCCTGCAATAACCTGGTGATAAAGCAGGCAGGTATGCAGCCCTGCTCCTGACAGCTTTGGTCCTGCCCACAAGCATCACCCAGAGAGTGCAGACAGGGAATGACAAAGGAAGTCAAAAGAAAGTGACGAATCCCTGGCACTGTTAAGAGCCAGTTAAAATGTTTTCATTTCCAGTTGTGATTGATGAGGCTAAGGAAAGGGTCAATGTAAGGATCACTGCTTTCCTTCATTCTCTGAAGAGGCACGAGATAAATTGCAACCAGGCTGCCTTTTTTTCTGTACTTTACAGCAGTAGTTAATGATCCCAGTAAACAATACATTTAATAACATTATTTGGAGCAACAGCGTGCACCTGTGTTAATTTATGGGTTTTGCAAAAGCAGGGCCAAGGGCTGGCTGCAGGAAAAATGGGAATGAGATCCAGCCACATCTCTCCTGGATAAGCTCCTTTCTTGCTGGTCTCACCTGGCAGCAGCAGAGCACTACATGCAAAGGGTTTGCAAATATTAAATTTCTAAGTAAAATCTACTTTTCATAGTTATTTGATTCATTCTCAATTTTGCCTGTTTTATTGGTCATAAATAAGCCACCTAACATTTTTTTAAAGCACATTTCAGATACACCCCTTAGCAAATAACACTGTCAAAAGTCTTGCTGGCTCACCTGTGGTCCGCTGCTTCTATTACAATGAAATCAATGGAAAAGGCACAGCAGTGTCTTGAGAGACCCTTTATAAGGTGCACAATACAGTGAAAGGCTTTGATAGGATGTGCCATTAAAGATTGTGGACTTAAAGCCACATATGTGGCAGATGTGTGTGTGACTGCACAGAAAATACACAGCAGCTTCCTTTTTCCAGTGACCAGAGTCCTGGCATATTAAAATGGAACATGTTAAATAAATGTCAGAGCATATAATCCCCTAATATAACCAGAGTAAATGATTGTTATTTACTGCAATAGCATGACAGTGATAAAATAAAACAGGACATAAACCCAGGTAGGTAGGCACCAAGATGGACTGCAAATTCTCTCTTTATCAAGTAAAGTACAGGTATTTTTAAGTGGATTTTTTTAATATTTAAGTGAATATTTTTAATATTCCTCAAATGTCTAAATTTAGGCTCAGGCGTCACACACACCAGCTCTGTGCAAAAGGTCAGTGCAGCATGACCCAAACTCTGCAACGGGTTCTCCAACTCTTGGAATCAGTGGAATGGCCACAATAATGAAGCTCGGGCACTTACAACTGAAACCTGTAAGTATTAAGAAAAATATTTCAATTTACAATGGAGTGAGGGAAAGATTTACAAAGGAAATCTGTATCACCAGTTCCCTAAGCAAGCCATCTCTTTTGCTGAATAGGTCAAGCAGTTTTCACTCTGCTTGTATAACCTGCAATTACTTGCTTAACCAGCTATCCTGTTCATTGAATCTGGACACCTGATTAAGAAAAGGAACTTCCATCCTATGAATTAGATCACAAGCCAGGTTAAAAGAAACTACTGAATTTCAGACTCACTGCATGCAATTTATGAATTTCCACAAACCAGAGAAGGTTGTTTAAAAATCATTTGACAAACAAATATAAAATAATTAACAGTTTTGGGGAAAGTCATCAACACTCCATGAGAGTCCAAGAACAGCAGACAGAACTGACAATTATTTTGTCCAAATATAGAGGTCTTCAGCTCTGTATTTTGGTGACTACTGAGCTTTGAATGGAAGTATAAATTCCAGATGGGATCTTCTAAAAGAAGTGCCCACCAAGCACACAGTGCATCTCAAAGCCTGGCAACAGTCCATTGCCCATCTACCTTTTCCAAAACTTCTTTTTTTTGGCCAATACTGTTTTTAAAACAAAACCATGTAACTCTCTCAACCATATAAATAGATCCAATGTTCAAATTTGTTTGTAATCCTTCAAGTAGATCTGTCTTTAAATCCCACCCTTCAGAGAAAGCTAGATGGATGCAGTAGACTATATAGGTAAGATTTAAGTTGGATTTAATTAAGGAAACTCATAAATCACCAAGATCTGTTCCCTTCCAATGTAAACATGAACTACGTCCTCTCGTACAAAAGCAGGGACTTCCTGTGCATGTTTTGTTAGCATTTTCACGTGTCTGTGAGCCTGCCTCTGATAGTACAGGTTGCTGCGACATGGCAGGATCTCTTTGCTATGGGCAAGGTGCCCTGTGGCAGTGACTGCCCAGAGCAGCACATTATGGAGACGCTCAAGGGAGCAGAGCAGGTGTGCCCTGCTGGACTGTCCCACCTCAGCAGGTTCATGGCTCTCTCAGGCCAGAAGGGAGTGTTATGATCACAAACAAGTGCCATGTTTCTCCTTCTGCATGAAAAGGAACATTTAAGCAAGACTGGAACAGGACAGCTCTAGAGGAAACAGATATCCTCATTCTTCAGTCTTGAACAGAAATGTCAGGTTAGGATCTTGTTTTTCTGACAAAACAAGAGACAATTATGAGTGCTTACATCTCAGTCTGTAACTTCCATACAGGTTTTATCCATTTTTCTATGATGAGGGAATAAGCTCTCAATTTTTAACTAAACTGCTCCTCACTTAAGGAACAGACTTACTGAAATTTATGAAGATCACTAACAAAAGCTCTCACTTCTTCATTCCCACTGAATGGTTAAAAGATAATCACAGGAAAACAGCCTTTCAATAATTTGGAGCATTAACTTACAACATTTAACTTAATTAATTTAAACAATTAACTTAAAATGCAACAATTAACTTAAAATACAAAGTCCTAGAAACCAGAGCTACAAAAAGGCTACTGGATGGTCTCTAACCTCCCAGGAGCCTTGGCACATAAGATTATACTAATTTGTAAGACAGGCATCATTTATGGGAAGACACAGCCATAATATGAACAAGCAGACTGGGCAAAAACAACCATGGCACATGTCTGGGGATCTGCACTGCCAAAGGGCTGGTGGGTGAGCCGATGCCCTTTTGGCTCCCCTTTCCTCCTCATCCTGCCCATAAATCTTTGTGTCCTGAGCTTCAACAGACGCTTTGAAAAAGCTTCACTTCAGGTAGACAAGAAGTATAGATGAAGGGCATCTCTTCTTCCCTCTATTTTTGGAGCAATGTGGGATAACAGAAAAGAGCATGAACTTCCAATGAATACATCTTCATAGGAGGTTCTATAACAGATTTATATAAATATATATCTCCCAACCAATCTGTTCTTTGAGAGGACATTTTTCCATACCCTCAAACACAGTACATATATGTGTGTGTATATACACTCACACAGCTGCACTATTAGATCACATTTAGAGCATAATATACAGTCCCAAACTGGCAGGTGAATTTTTCATCCATCAGCAACAACTCGGGAATTCTATCAGCACTACATTTAAAATAAATGATGTTTGAAGTCTGGTGCATGTCGCTGCGACACAACAGAGGATCCAGGGCTGACTCAGCTGCCAAGAGTGAAAGACTACTGCTTGTGGGTATAAAGGAGGAGGTTGATTAAAAATATTTGGATGTATGCAAGAAGGGCTAAATTCAGGGAAACACCTAAATCAATAGGCATCAGCTTTCAGCCTCTCTTGGGGAAGGCCAGAAATTACTTTCACCTGTAGGAAAGTAAATTCTGAAGAACACTTGCAATATAATGATAAAACTTCAATTCACGTAAATGGAAGTACCTGACTATAAAAAGTAATTGATTACATACTATTAAAGAGAAAAGGCAATTACAGGCACAGGAATACAGGAAAATTCTATTATATACAGGATGAAAATTGCTGTACTGTAAATAAGATAAACTCTCATTTATGTATTTATCTAGAGAAGCTCTGGTCTGTGATGGCTACCTCAGAAAGCCACTGTGCCCTGTGAAGTTGTTAAGTAAAGTGGAATTTACATCCCAGTGAACCAGAGAATATAATTTTATCAGTATAAATGCTTTATTTTTTCCTTAGTTATAGTATTTTTTTTTCAAATTAAAAACCTGATCCTGCAAACACTATCTCTCCTGCCCACAAGCAGGATGATGTTTAAACATTTCTAATTTGTGCTTGCTCTTAAACAGTCCAAGATCTTAGGACTTTGATCTGAAAATGAGGATTCACCAAATAATTTGAGTAAAACAATTTTTAACCTTTGGATGATTATCAAAAAATTGAATTTGGACTCCACATTTTTTAGAAGAGTCACTGGACATTGCAAATGATACTATGCACAATTCCTCCCTCCTTGAAACCTTTCAACTGGCAGACAGCAAAGCAGAGACCAGTGAATTACAGTCTGTCCTCCTGACCTTTAGGTTAAGCCAAGTCTGCTTTGCAGTACCATCAGTGAAGCAGCCACAGTTTTATTGCCCCCCTTCCAAAAGGCTGCTGAGCACTAAAGCTACACAATGCTTTTGTATTCAAAGGGCACACCTGAACACATTATATAGGTTTCAAATGCATGTCCTTACTGCTCATAGCAGACCTGACCCAATGCCCACTGAAGTCACTTGGGATGGTATTATCCTCTTTTAACCTTGCACAGTTAAAGCAAACATATCTCAACCTCAGCCAAATCTTTGTCTTACAGTCAAAGAAGAAAATAGGTCTTTTAGGGTGTGTTTCATCTGACCAGTTTTTGACTTCTACACGAGGATGGAATAAATTTCCCTCCTGGAGCTCCTCTATTTTTCCATTGATTATAAAGTGATCACAGCATGACTCGGATGACTTTATTAACATCTAAAGTTAGGTAAGAGAAACTGGAACCTCTGGCTCACAAAGGTACTTGGTTTTGGTTTTTTGACTCCCTACAAAATAGCACCATGGTGCAAGTGTGAATCAGGACATGAAAAGTCTTAGTGTCTACGGCTGCATCTGTGATGAGGAAGACTTCAGAATATCATGGAGAAGGAAAGGAGTCTCCAGTTCCTTTCTGAGGAACCCTGAGTGCCTTAGTGTGCATCTTCAGGGTTACACATGTCTCTGGAGATGAACAGCGGAGAGTTTACATGAATTCAAATGTATTAAATGCAAGCTCTGAGTTGCCCTACACTAGGTCAGAAAACACAGTGACCTCATTTTACACAGAAGGCATTTTATACAGTCTCATGCAAGCCCCACACACAAGCTCCTCAGCCAGCACCTGTCACAGTGTTTGGGGAAATCTCAAGCAATTGCAGAGTTGTGCCCGAACCCCGTGCCAGGGGGTGTCCGACTTGTCCCTACATGTGGGCATTTCTGTGTTTTCAGTGCTGCCCAAAGGCGCTGTCTGGCAGATTGGACTGATGGACAGCAGCCAGGATGAGCGTGGCCAGCACAGGGCAAAGGGTACACAGCAATCACTCAAGGGCATGGCCATTTCATGAACTTCATCCAAAGACTGTGAGTGTATAAACGTCGCTCTGGTGTAAACTTGCAAAGTGTCTGTTCTGTATAAACAGCTTTCACCGCCCCTGCGTTTTCTACTTCCAACATTTCAGATGCAATTCTAAGTTGTCATCAGTGTATCAAATATAATTCAAAGTCTGGGCACTGAAAGAGGCAGGTAAAAGCCTATTCCTTTTATTCTAACTCTGCTTCTGCTTAAAGTAACCAAAAAACCATATTAAATTACTTGAGAACAGAGTTCATAATCTTCTGCTTTGTTCTGTGAATTGCCAGGAGACACTAAATACAAACTTAACACTGTAACATGAGGGACCCTTTCTCTTCCTTAATATTTTAAGAGTTAATTTGGATTATACTAATTATTTGATTTATTATATTTATTATTGAAATTTACAGAGGAGGATTCTAAGCCAGAAGTTTTGCCTGAATAAGAAGAAGCACAAGTCTGTAGCTTCTGTAAATGAAAAGTTGGCTTGTTTTTTCA
This sequence comes from Emberiza elegans, assembly GCA_024865655.1. Lineage (NCBI taxonomy): Eukaryota > Metazoa > Chordata > Aves > Passeriformes > Fringillidae > Emberiza > Emberiza elegans. Next base: position 15,152,718 of record JALJVW010002597.1, on the reverse strand, counting down.
CAGACATATGTAACATTCTGAATGCAACAAAAACAGTTTTAGAAAAAGGAAATAACATGAAAAGGAAAAGAAAGAAATTGAATTTCCAGTGATGTACTTTCAGGCATTTGCATTAATACTTAATGCTTCCAGCTCTGCTCTCTCAAGAATCCATAAACAAGATAACTGGCTCCTTTATGAAAGAATAACATGGGTCTAAAAGATTATATAATGAGATGCAACTTCTTTTGCAAAAATTACTGAAACCGTAATTGCTAACATAGTACCTGCCCTTAAGAAATGCACATATTTAAATGCATTAATTATAATGTGTTGACTGTATTATCTAAGAAATTGATTTATTTTTATTCCTTCTGAAGATGCTAATCAGGTCCTGTGGCAATTTTTTTTGAGTGTACAATTCCAAAGCCGTTATGCTTTAATTTAAAATAAATTCTGAGGCACAAATTTCATTCTGTTTTTTTCCTTTTTTCTTGTTACTCTATTTCCTCCTGTTCTCCCCAGTCCATTCTGGAGATGAACTTCCTATTCTTTTAAGTCCTGTTCAGAGATTTTAGAAACAAAATCTTCTCTAAGGAAACACAATGACAAACCTTAGATTAATAACTTTTATGATGGTAACATTCTCAATTAATTACTCAAGTGGACTGGTGAACAGGTTTGAATTTTAACACTGATAATATGAGTGTATTTTCTTTTTATACTTGGTAAAGCCATCTCTTGACCTAAAGCTTCATACAGCTCTGCATGGCATTGAGAGGTCAGCTCTGAAACCTAAGGACAGGTTTGTGTGAACATAAAGGCTTTGTTGCTGCATGTGTTTGCAATTGGTCTCTGTATTTTTTTAACTGTAAAAAATAAAAATTAAATAGAACATTATCTCTGATTATTTTAATCATTGTGTTGGATTGATCTACCTAAGATTTACCATTTTTTACTTCTGACCCAGTGCATGGTAATAGCCTTCCAGTCACACCTGACACACATAGACAGATCAGAAGGAATTCTGGTATATGAATCACTAAAGCACAGATTGGTGCTGTAAAATAGGAAACTAATTCATTTAGCCTGTAACACTTACTGAAGCTATATTGTGATTTTGCTTCATTTCATTTCCTGCCTTAGAATTATTCTGAACTGTGCACAAAATTTCAGCATCTAAGATGAAGCAGAAATAACATAACAATCCAATGCTTATTAATGTTCATTTTCATTGTGTTAATTATCTGAAAAGTATTATCTAAGTTCATTCAATAACTTCCGCAGCTTTCCATTCTCCCAAGGAATGGCCTCGAGAAGATAAATGTACCCTCAATCCCATGGAGAAGACAGAGGAAGAGTGGGGTGGGTGGACTACAGGATTGAGCAATTTTCTTACATGAGTAATACTGGACAAAGAGGCAGACAGGGAATTGTAACTCCATGCTTGAATGTTGGAGATCCTGCTAATGGGAAGGAGATTTGCCACAGAAAGGGAAATTTGCTTCTGTCTTTTCTCGACTCCCTGATATTTTGTTTAACTCCTTTTTCTTCTTTCCCAAGGTGAAACAGGTCAGTTCAAAAATCTGGCTAAGTTCAGCACACGAGAGAACTGGTTAATAATAATTTTGTACCCTTCCCATTCATCCAGGTCCATGTTTTGACATCTTGACTTGAACAGGAGCCTCTGTCTCAGGTTTCCATTTACAGCCCTGAAGCAGGTACTTACTTTCAGGTGCAATTGTGAGGAGAACGCCTCTTCAGATGGATTTAGTTTCTGACAAAATCCTGTTACACGCGTCTGAAATAAAGTAGAGCCAGGCTGGGCCTCCTTTCCTTTCTTTCTATTTTTTTTCTTCTGTTTTTTTAATTGTCAAGTAAAATGTGACTTTTGGTCCAGACAGACTAGGCCTTCCTAAAAGAAGATGCTCTGTCCCATCACTGGCCTGAGGCAGCATCTTGGGCTTACCCTGAGCTTACCCTGTACCTTGTACCTCTTTCTGCAGAGCAGCATGGCCAAAATGGGATTGAAGTCAATGGAATTATTCCAGCTCCAGAGCCCCATGTGTGGCAGTAATCCAGCTTTCCTCTGCATTTAATGTGGCCCTAGCAGACCACCCTGAGCAGCAGAGTGTACAGACAGGACTTTCTGTGGAAGCTCTCCACCAGCACTGCGGGCTCCCCTCCAGCCCCAGCAGCACCAGCCTCTCGTTCTGGGGTTGGTTTTGTTTACTACTCGGAAAAGAGAAGGAAAAAAAAACAAAAAAAGCCAAAAACTTTCCTCAGTGAATCACACTGAACATGCATAGCTGAGGGAAAGGATGGGAGATGGCTGATGATTGTCAATTAAATTCAAGGTGCTCACTAGTCAACAAAAGCACCGCAGGAATCCCAAAGGTGACTCTGGGTATTTCAGAGTGGTTCTGCTGCCATTGTTGCTCTCAGGGATTTTTCTCAAATCCTGAACTGAGACTTTTCTTCTAGAAATGAAAAAGAATTCCTGAGCTAATGTGTTATTGAAGCACTGCAAAACAATACATTCCTTTTACTTCCAGGGCACATTTTGTGTTCAAAATAAAACAGTAACAAAAATAAAATTACTTTTATGCTATTCAGAAGAGGACTTTGTTAGGTAGCCAAGAATTTTCCCTCATTATTTCAGGCTGTCATTGAGCCTTACTTTCATAATAATAATATTTTTATTACTTTGCATTAATAGGAAGCACGAGCCAACCCTGTCCAGATATAGCTGAGCTGAGTGATCACATCTCCCAGGATTGCACACATAGCTCACAGCACTGGAGACACCCTTGTCCTCCTCAGCACAGAGCACACCACTAGCACTGCAAAGAAATCCCACCACCAGCCCCTGGCACAGCTCAGCAGGAGAGTCCTCAGGGAAGCACACAGGGGCTCCCATCCCAGAAAAAAATGAAGGGGATCTTCAAAGGGAGCCTCAGGGAAAAGGAGCAGATTTAAGAATTTGAGGTATCCAGGAGATGTCACATGTGCCAACAATCCCTTGAGAGACTTTGGGCATACCTGTAGTGATTTCCTTGCTGAACCTCCTACATTTTTAGCATATCCTGCTCATTCAGAACCCTCTGTCCGAAGCTTGCACAGCCCTGTTTCCTTCTCTCTCTCATCACCTGTTACAAAGTCCCCATCTGTAGGGGAGTGCATGCTTGCTTCAAAGATTTACCACTCTTCCACTTCAATCCCATCCTGTTTTGGTCTGGCCATTATTTCAGCACCTGCTTACAGGAATATAAGTGATGCCATTGGCTCTTCTACTGAGTTGAAGGATCTGGCAGAAGTTTCTTATTTTTTCTTCCCTTGGTCAGTCTATCAGATAAGAAGTTCATGACACTTTCCTGTCTCAGATCTGTATTTTTGAAGTACTACAGAACAAAGCATTCCTCAAGTTATTTCAGGAAGTTTCTGTGAGCTGAGAGCAGATTTTCTGCATTTTCTTTTTTATTATATCTAAACTAGGGATATACACACTCTGTGAATGTTTCCTTCTTTTAAGGAAATACAGGGTGGAGGGGGTGTTTCTCTGATCTGACAACACTATGCTACATGCTTAATGACTGTGCTCATATTCCTTCCACCCACACCACTGTGTTTATTGTCACCCACCCCACCCCCTGCACTCAACTCTATCAGACTCTACAGAAAGCAGTCCTTCATTTCTCTTAGTAAGACAAAAATTCCTACAAATACTTGGCCCAGCCAGAACAAATTATCACCATATCCATTAAATGATCATTTTAGCAGTTGAAAATCAGGACAAATCATGCTTTCTCTAGAAAACAAAATAGCCTATCCATCTGCAATCCCTTTTCCAAAGCAAGCCTACATCACCATTAGCTAAGGGAAACTACTACCTCACCATAGCCTCCATCTCTTCTCTAATAAAAATGTTAATTAAAGGTGTTTGAAAGCTGTTATGACCCCATGTGTGCAAGGTCTCTGATTTCTAATCTTTGGTATGAGGAGAGCACTTTATGCTCTTTGTCCCCTTGAAACATTATCCTGCTCTCTGAACACCCAGACTGAAGGTTGCATTTCTCATGTACCTGGTCAAGCTTCCACAAGATGAGTCACTGTGCCTGCAACTACTCACTGCCACACCATCCACCAGTTCTCTGCATCTCACCCATTGAAATTAATTAAGCTGAATCAAATATTTTCCTTAAAAGAAATTATAAAAAATGTTCATTGCCCCACTAAAAGTGGGGACAACTGAGCTACTTGAAACACCTATTAACTTTTGGTATGGTTAATATCTTGTGGTTGCCTGATTTCCAGGCCTCTTTTATAAGTACATAGTTCATATAGAAAGAGCCAACAAATTGTTGGGATGTTTTTACAGTAAGTGTGAGATTCTGAGTTGACACAGATGTCCTGCTAACTAGCCAGAAAATGTGAGTGCCCTGACTACTGTAGTGCTATGCCAGTGAAAGAATCTGCCTCTACATCTAGTGCTGTGAGGATAACTTGAGACCAAAATCTATTCCCAGCTGAAAGAACAAGCTGTGCTCAACCCAGAAATTACAAACAGCTATTCCTTCAATTTAGGCAATCCATAGGAAATAAGCACTTTGCCTTCTGGCTGAGTGCTGTTTGCTCAATACTCTGCTGTCTAGCCAAATGGCAAAAATAGATATTCCAGTACCATCTGATACATTTTCTAGGTCGCATGCAAAGATGTAACTTAATCAGCAATTTGGTTTGTAGGTACAAAACCTGTCTCCATGAAGGCTTCTATTAAATACCATCAAGCATAAAGAGATTTGTCACAAGCACCTCAACTTCCTACAGATCTTGTGAACCAAATCAGTGGACTTTAAAATCTAATACTTTAGTTCTGATTAGTATTCTCTTTCTTGAATTTCACCAGCATATGTCCAATTCCACACAAAGCCCAAAAACTCAGATTCTCATGCCCCTCCTTTCCCCCAAACAATTAGAGAGAAAGGATGCATTCTCCTCATGTTACTTCTTCCGTAGCCTGTAGACAAGCTAAGACAACAACCTTTGGCTACCATTTTTTCAGACAAGTACTTTGATATGAACTTCATGGCAGTTTCAGAATTTACAGTAATCTGACACAGAGATTATTAATTATAATTTCCACAGTTTATAATGCCTCGGGTTCTTAGGCTGTTAGACACCTTTGCCCATTAACTGGTTTAAAAAACTCAGATATTAGGAACTTTCATAATAGTCTATAAATTTCATAATAGACTATTCTGTAACTCTCACCACAGGGAAAATAAACTCTTCATTGTATCAGTACCATATATTTTCTGAAATGAATACACTGACTGAACATATGATGTACACAATGTTTTTTTCTGTTTAACAGTCAAAGATGGGGCAAGTCTTAGGGGTTGTTTGTTTGAAAACTCTGGTTTTAACCATGCTTTCTTCAAAGTTATGTTGAGATAACATAGTAAATAAGTAAATAAATAAATAAATAAATAAATAAATAAGTAAATAAGAAAATCCCACTCCATCTCCATCTTATCTTTACATTCTTTGTCACGCCTTGTGGCTGGAGCCCACCTCACTGTGTGCACAGTGTGCATGTGCTCTGATTCCTGCTCTCCCATCTTGCGCCACTCAGCACAAAGAAAGGAGTGACTGGCAGATGTCCACTTATCAGTCATGGTCAGGAGCTGGCAGTGACAGCAGGCAAGCTGACATCCCAGAAAGCTCTAAAACAACTGAACTGCAAGAGAATAAAGGAATCAAAATAAAATAAGGTATTAGACAGTGGAAGAGCAAAGACTGGAATTAAAACTATATGGCCACTTTATTGGCACAAAAATAAATGTTGTAGGAGTGCCATGTGTTTGTATGCATAGAAGTAATTAATTGATAAATTGGAATTGTTCAGCATTCAAAAAAATTTTCAAAGTTTTACAAACTAAAAAGTCAAATAGTATGTATTGAAAATATTTTGCATTTTCTGCCTGTGTATGTCTTCATGTCAGTGTCTACTAGGATTTTTTTCAGGCATATGCACTGGCTTACAAATTATTCTAACTTCTATTAAAAACGTTATCATGAAACATTCACTCTCAGCAGTGCTTTGAAAGAATATGCAAATATATCTATCTTCACTCTCCAGAATATTGAGCAACTAGTTGGCTAATCTTCCACTTCCTTAAAGTAAACTGAACGATACCTTTTAAAGAGAATTAAATTAAGTTTTCTGCTGAGAATTGAGGTGTTCAATAGTGGCAGAGCTAGGTATAGATGTCTTTCAAATAGTGTAAGAAGAAAGATACTACTCCCATAGTATTTCAGCAGTATGCTATTATTGAAAAAATCCCTTGCACAGTTTTAACCAGATTTAAGGTTCCTTAAAGGTGGGGAAGTCACCACAAAGCAACTAAGAATCATGCAGTGAATCTCTGTTCCATGTCCTAGGGCACTAACTAAATTATTTGTCTTTGTGGCAGCAGAATGTGAGGACAATGGGAAGAGCTGAGCAGACCCCTCCAGGAGGGGATGTTAAAGAGCAAGTTAGGCTGTCCCCATAAGCAGTGAGAGTTTGTACATGCTGTTTCCCTGCAGGGAGGTGCAAGACACTGCCTGAGGGCCTTTTTGCAGCTTCAGACTTGTTTCCACCACCGTGATGTGTCAGAGATGGGAAACACTGACCCACCTCAGTTCCTACTTTTGCTCTTCTGCAGTGCCATGCGTCTTTGCCAGATAACACGAAAGAAAATCCCACAACTGCATATACATTTTTCTTTAAACAAGTCCAAACCTGTCTTCAACCCCTGACTCACCCTAACTCACACAAGCCTACAATGAGGTAGTCCTTGCTTGGGATGAGCTTTTGGGATCCTGGAGCTCAGCAAGAGGCAAACCCTATACACAAGCCCTGGGGGATCATTCCATGTACTGGTGCCTGGAAAGCAGCAGATAGAGCTGTTCCCACCACCACCTCATCCTGGCTTTGTCAGTGGCTGGATATGCACAGCACTCTGCAGTCCCATCTGGCCAACTTTAGCCAGAGGTTTCAGCTTGTTCTGCTGAGCTGAGGGGCACCACACACTGCAGCAGAAGAAAGAGAGTGAGGAGGAGGCAGCAGAAGGTTGGCAGGACAGACCCAGCTCTTCAAGTGGCTCTGTGTTCAGCCAAGGGGAGCCCCCTGCACTTGGGGTGCAAGCTCAGCTGCCTTCAGGACTTCATGACTACCTGGGACAATGCAGCCATTCTTCAGAGGAACCCATTCCAGGAGCTCAGCAACTGCCAGGATTTATCCCTCCATGATCAGGGATAAAGCAGCACATCTTGCAGTCTTTCCATTATTTTGCCTGTTAAGGATTTGTCTTAAATCCTTACAGTGTCAGCCATGTAAAACTTCACTGTAGCATCTCCTGTTAAATTTTCATTGTTATGTTTGGGGGACAACTAAATTTCCAAATGGATTTTAAAGCATTTCATTTAGCTGAGAGTGGCTTACTGCAGTCCTAATGCATTAATTTCATATGCTGAGCTTTATGTCAGAGTGACAAGATAAAGAGTTTCAGAAAAACATTTTTCAGTAATTCATAAAAAAAACCCCAGCAATGGTCCAGCTGAGAAATCTTTTTCTTGTAAAAAAGTGTGATGCATCTAAAATAAGTGTTGACCATCAATGCAATCTGTAGATAAACAAAAAAATCTGAGTATTTCATTATTCGCACATGTCTGTGCTTGGTATTAACATAACATAGAGCAAACGAGAACAGACAGTCAATTTGTTTTATACATAAACAATATTTGAAAATATAGATGCATTACCAGCAATTCTTAGCTTATTATTCTAAAAGGATTTTGTAAATCGCTCTCTTTAATATACTACCACAATTTATGTTTAGAGCAAACCTAAATTTCAAATGGATTTTAAAGCATTTCATTTAGCTGAGAGTGGCTTACTGCAGTCCTAATGCATTTTTTATGTCAAGTGACAAGATAAAGAGTTTCAGAAAAACATTTTTCAGTAATTCATAAAAAACCCCAGCAATGGTCCAGCTGAGAAATCTTGTAAAAAGTGTGATGCATTAAAATAAGTGTTGACCATCAATGCAATCTGTAGATAAACAAAAAATCTGAGTATTTCATTATTCGCACATGTCTGTGCTTGGTATTAACATAACATAAAAACGAGAACAGACAGTCAATTTGTTTTATACATAAACAATATTTGAAAATATAGATGCATTACCAGCAATTCTTAGCTTATTATTCTAAAAGGATTTTGTAAATCGCTCTCTTTAATATACTACCACAATTTTTATAAATTGCTCTATTAGCACAATTTATGGAGATTGTGTCATGCAGATTGTTAGTAAATTGAGTCTGTTTTTCTCATTTATTTCCATTTTCCTTTGCAAGGGCACAATTCAGCAGAAATACAAGGATCAGATTCTTCTATTACACCAGACAGTGTCTGAGTTATTACAGTGGTCTCATTTTAAGAAAGTGAAACCTCGATCCTGATTTTCCATGTTCTACATTCCATGAAAAAAAAAGAAATTCTTCAATATGTTTCTGCAGCTGAGATGAAATTAGTTTATCCATTACTAACAGGATGCTCAAGTATTTCTTTTTTTTGTCTAATACCACAGTATTAGGCTGTGGTATTAGACAGCTATTAGACAGTAAATTCTAATTTCATCTAAAATAATGTGGTTAAATTGCCCATAGAATTATTATCATTTAACCAAGTTTTGAGTGAATTATCAATGCTGGTGTGTCACCATGATATTTTCTGAAAAATCCTCTTTGCCCAGAATTCTTCTCCTGGGAAGCTGAGAAGCCTCAGAGAGAAATGAAAACAATAATTATCTGATTGCTTCTCCCTGTTTTGCTGCTTTGGAATGTGGCTTGGACATTGTTTACCAACAGGTGCATGTTCATTGGTTTCATGTCAATTGTTTCAACTCGATGACCAATCACCATCAGCCATGTCAAACTCTGAGGAGTCAGTCACAGTTTTTGTTATCACTCTTGTTAAGCCTTCTGTCTGTATGCTTTCTTTTTCTTTAGTATAGTTTTAGCATAGCATTCTTTGGTATAATATAATATCATAAAATAGTAAATCAGCCTTCTGAGAATGTGGAGTCAGATTCTCATCTCTCACCTTGTCCAGGGGACCTCAGAAACATCCCACTAGGGGGAGGGAAAGCAGATGTAAGAAATTAGCAAAGTGTATAGAAAAGGGAAAGACAAATAACAAAAATGTTGAAATTATCCTCACTTTAGGCTGACTTCCAATGACTCTGATACTCTGGTAGCAATTCCCCTTGCACACAAACCTGAATGAAACTCCTTTAATGAGACTTTTTCCTCTATCATAAACAATATGGGCCACCTTTCTGAAGACATGCATTCCAGTGGCTCCAGCATCACATTGCAAACAACTTAATCCCAAATATTTGGAAAATGTGGGGCTAGATCTTGAGAGCTTTCAAAGAGCAAAATGAATCCCATGGGGTTCTCAATAAGTTTTGTGCAAAATCTTCAGAATTTTCATTCTAAGAACAATATCCTGGGGTCTCCCAAGAAACACCACAAATAACTTTAATGCTTAGAGGACCTAAGGAGAAAGGATCACGGATAAACTGAAAGAATATGAAGGGGATCCAGTCAGCCCAAAGAGGAGGGGGAAGATTCTACCCTTCCGATCCCCAAAGGCTCACAAAGGCAGCAACAGGCTTGACAGCAGAGGGAAATAAATGTCCCCACTCCTTCCCTCCATAAGAATCATTTCATGAAGGAGAGGCACAGGAAGCCAGTCTTGTCAGAAAGGTTAATTGAGGTGCTGCAGGTTGGAGACACTGGGGAGTGGGGTGTTACACAAGGAGACAGCCCAGAAATGGTTCCAAAAGCACCCTGTCCTGCCAGCAGCAGGACAGAGGAAAGTAAGAAGCACCTGAGAGGTCAGAGGGAATACAACAGAGACAGGCACAAAAAGTAGAATGGGTTAGACCAGGTGAGGTATAGAGGAAATGCATCTGATTGTTGGACAGGGATGAGAAACCATATACACTGGAGATACATTTAAGGAGCAGGAGCAGGTAGGGCAGAAAAGTGAGACTGCTGCAAGGTGTGATTTTTCATCAAACCAAGAGATTTTGGCATGTTTTCACCATCCTGAGTACTAAGAGGTGCAGAAATGAGCCTCAAGGTTTTGGGGTAGGAGCATCCTTTGTGATGTAGAGTTTCTGCAATTTTGCTCACCCACACCTCTTGCTTTTTGCCCCTCTTGCTGCTCTAGAGACAGAAATAGTTTCTTAAAATATGATTGTGTATTCCTTAATATTGAGCTCAAACTCAGCATTAGTCTTACTTTAATGAGCATAATAATATGACTTGTGTTCTTGCCTCTGATGGAAAGCACTGGTAAGACAACTCGGCCCCTGAGTAAGATGGAGAAATTTACTCTTATTTTTATTGGAGCAATTTGTAGATAATTTTTTCAATAATATTGATAAAGGCTTAGACAAAAAAAGTAAATAAATCCTGATCAAAATACAAATATACTTTAAAAAGGAAAATAAAAATTGAATAAAAAGCTCAATACTTGAAATTGAAACTGACTTTTTAAATGTTTTATATTAATTTTTCCTTTAAATATACATTTAAAATTAGTTTTATGGTTTCATAACTTTAATAAACATTTCCATAGAAATATATAAATGCAAATGTTATAAGAAACCAAGTCCTTCAAGAACAGTCATGTTGCTGTAATACAAGCATGAACTAAAGTCACATAACCTCCTGGTATATAGCCCATGAGAAAAGAAACAAAAGTTTCTTTATTTTCCTTTCATCTTCTGACTTTAGCCAAGAATAATCAGATCACCAATAGGTCACCAGGTAGCACTCTCCTTGCCCACTTTTCCCCCCTCTAATTTTTTTTTAGACAGATTTACTACCACAGACAAGAATGACATGAATAGAATCATCACAAATACAGTACTAGAATGGTTTGGGTTGGAAAGGACATTAATGATCAAAAATTTTTAATCTCCTTGCCATGGGCAGGGACACCTTCCACTAGACCAGGTTGCTCAAAGCCCCATCCAACTTGGCCTTGAACACTTCCAGGGATGGGGCATCCACAGCTTCCCTGGGCAATCTGTTCCAGTGCCTCACCACCTTCACAGTAAAGAGTTTCTTCCTAACACCTAATCTAAATCTTCCTTTTTTCAGTTTGAGATAATTCCCTTTTGTCCTGTAACTACACGCCCTTGTAAAATGTCCCCTCCCCGACTTTCTTGTAGGTCCCTTCTTCAGGTACTGAAAGGCTGCTCTAAGGATACCACCACCATAATTGTGTAAATGAATGTGCAGCAGACTGCAGGTCTCCACAACTATCTGAGATTTATACAAATATCACATACATTCACATACTTGCAGGTGCCTAATAATGAGCAAACAATGAGGTGTTTGAAGGAGCAGCAGAAGGTGCATTTCAGGGAAGCCTTTGCCGTAACTCAAATCACTGTTATATTTTCAGGGTGTGACTCATCTGATGAGCTTTTTCTTCCCTTCCCCACATAGGTAGAACAGTGAACAAGAAATAAATGACAGGGGTTTAACACATACTACTAGAGAGAAATAATTAGCAACTCTGAAGACTTAAGAAAGGGAAATGCAATGCTCAGCTTGCCCTTGCAGGCATTTTTTAAATTCTCTTGTTAAAACAAAAAAAAAAAACAAGATAAGAACTCTTGATCACAGCTTTTACTTCACTTTCATTGCCATTGATGTGACAATAATTTAAACTTTTCTCAGTCCCCAAATTCTTCAAATACCGTGAATAGATTGTTTTACACAGACACCAAGAAATTACTAAAAATTTCATAGAATACACATTCCACCCAGAACACTGAAAAAAAAATTATTTGGTAATGAATATAGCAAGAAAGATTTTGAAACATCATTAGTGACTAGGATGCAAGTCTCTATGCTGAATTCAAATACATGTTCATGAAGTGAGAACCTGCCCTATTACTGAACAATGGAGGATGTAAGGAACCAGCAGAAATTCTCCCACTAAAAATCTGACTGCATAGCCACACCTGGTAAGAATCAATCCTCTCTTCACAGGGTCTGAACTTCAGCTACTGAACTTTACCGGCTAAGAACTTACTTAGAAGGAAAGAACACTAAACTGTACCTAAGGTGAAGGATGAAAGAATAAAATATGTAATTCTAAGAAAAGAGGCATCTAGGAGAGACCAATCCAGGCAATTCAAAGACAAAAAATGAGCAGGCACAGCACAGAGACAGTCATTACAGCAGGAAAGGGGTGAAGGCAAGTCTGGAGAGAAAAGGATGCAGTAGAGGGTTAAGCAAAAGTAAGATAACCAGAGAGTAGTTGAAAACTACAAAGGAGGTCACAGATAATAGGTAGGAAGTCCCAAGACCTGCTTTTAGGGAAAATTAAACTCAGGTGGAATTGAATTTCTTTACAGCCTGGGTGATGGAGCTGTTCACTCAGATGGCTGGGCAATAGGGTTAAGAAACCCTGGTATTTGCTCAGGGGTCAACTCCAGCTGAGACAGAAGTCTCTTGGAGCATATTTTTCCCATCCCTTCTCTCATGTATTTACCTCAGGAGCACATTTTAAAGGGAGAGGGGTTTGTCTGCCCCAGACTTTTGCTACAGCAGGGAGTTTTAAGCTGTTCAGATATGTCTGCATGTCAGGTGCTCTCTTTGCTCTGGTGAATTTGTAAATTTTATAAGAGCACACTGCACATTTCACCCCTACAGAGGGTACATTATAAGGGAGCCCTGCTTTTTGCAAGTAGTTCTTAATTTAAATCACCCCATTTTCTCTGAGATTTTAAACTAAGAATTCTGTGTTTTTCTCACTGTTTTTCTATTTTTGGATTCTTCTTCCCTCTTCATTGTAGCAAGTCTGTCCTGTGGTTCCAAAACTAATACAGTAATACAACAGGAAATGTTCCTATTTTTAAAAGGGGAAGGGATATGAGAAGGTAAAAAATAAGTTCAGTAAATACCCCCGAACAACAGAAAAAATAATCAAGAGACGGGGTGAGGCAAGTACAATCATTTTCTTTCTGGTGTGGTTTATATACATCCTATTTTTGCTCATTTTCAAACCATATAGTAGAGCCCTCTTATTTTCTGTAATAACTTTTTATACTCATGCTAATCTAAGTCAACCTCATTTCCAATTTCTGTACAAATGTTTCTTGGGGTTGGGTAAGTGAGAAGATGATGATTCAGCCAGTGGGTCTCTCACTACTCTCCCTCACTGCCCTTGCACAGGGAGGGTTTGTAGCTGTGCTCTTCATACTGTTCCTGTCAGCAACACACAACTCACCTCAGCTCCTTTTACCCAGATTTGCTTCCTGAGTGCCCTGAGTAAGATGGCCTCTGATTTGGCTGAATCCAGCTTTCCTGTGGTCTCCGTTTTGCTGCTTTTTCTCCTTCCTACACAGGAGTCAGAAGCTCTATGCTTTCCTCCCTTCCTAGCAATCACAACCTGCTGGTTAGGATTTAATTAACCCCAGATCCTCTCTTCTGCTGTCTGTACCTTCTGAAGAAAAATCACCAACTCTTCTCGGTTGTCTCCACCTAATCTGTTGCTTCATTGTATTCCTGGATGGTTTCATAATTAAAACCTGTCTTCCCCATTAGTTTCAGCAGGATCACCCCATTGGGTGATTCTACCAAAATTAATCCTGCTCATTTGGGGGTCACTGGAGAAGCCCTGACCTGCTTTTGCCATTGATGACTTCTCATCTCATTGATCCACTCTTCAATATGATCCCACTAACATTTGTACTGTCAGAACCAAGGGGATGCTAAATGGCATAATAAATCTGAGAAGAAAGAAAGTGTCTCTGCCTCACAGGAAAAGGTTTAAAGCAAATTATAGTTTTGATAACTGCAGGACTTTCAACTTTGTGTTTATATATAGGTAGCTTTTGTCAGAACGGAAAGAACTGGAAGAAAACAGCAGTAAACCAATATAAGCTATTTGCATAATGGACTTACTACTTGCAAATACTGATGAACAAGGTTCTCCTTGGCTAAGTTAGAGGGCAAAGGCAATTTTCCTTCTTTTAACATCAGCACTTTCTGTTCCCTAGTCAGGCTGCCATTGTCTGGTCTCTCTGCTTCTCATATCCTAAGTTCCCTTACTTTTTAATGACCAGAAATTTTGGTTACAGCTCATTATCAAAGTGAATTCTCCCACAATTAGTTTTTCTAGACATACAAACACAGAAAAGATGGAAGTAATAATTTGCATTTCATTTCTCCACCTTCAAATGATTGACTAAGGAAAAGAATGCAACCCTCCACTGTGTTTCTGCAAACACACAAAAGCATCCATCATCTAGTGAGAACACCCATCTCATTTAGATGCCTAAGCTTGAAGTGATCAATTACAAAAGAGGGACCTGTGTCTGTACATGAATGCCAAATATTGGTGGAAGACATGTTGGGACATGTGGGCTAACAACATTTTAGGAAAGTTTTTCAACATTTACATGAGCCTTCTAGGTTCCATAAAATCCACATGGGGTTATGCTACCTTACTGAGGTACCATAAATGATAAATGAGCGGCATGGCATCCCAACCATCAGAAGACAGAGAAGACAGGAAATGTGGAAGGTAAGAATAGTTTTGTCATATTAGATATGAACTCTGCCTGTTCTTCAGTTTGCCATTTCTCCACTCTTGGGCAGGACAGCCCTGAAAAAAGAAGGCAGTGGCCCCTAACAAGGTGTTTTGTTCACAAAAAACTGTCAAAGCCACTACTGGAACAGAGAACATTTTGTCATCCTTGAAGCTGCAAGTAAAAGTCCATTTTGTATAATTTCAAGAGTATCGCTTTTCAACTAGTATGGCTTCATGTGTTTTCTATGTCTGAACAGGGCTCAGACCAAAGGCAAAGCTGTCATGGTCAAGCACCACCTGAGTCAGAACTTGAGCTGTCTGACAGATTTTTTGCATCATACAATAGCTCTGTGCTCCCAGCTGCAAATTATACATAATAATAAAAATCTCTGTTGCTTGCAGAGACTTTCCACGAGGCAGAAGTGTCCAAAACATGGATAAAGACAGTCCCTGTGAGCAAGGCCAAGAATAGCAATGTCAGTCTGGTGAACGAGGCACACACCTGAGCTACAAACCAAAAAATATCATCAAAAAAGAAGCTTCATTGGTCACAAAGGGATTAAGGCATTTCCTTCCTGTTTGTAGGAAGTTTTCAGATATGGAACTTTCAAGTGCTGGACAAGAAAAAAAAATCCTTCCTGATTTACATCTCCTGAAATAGATTTAATTAGTTGTGGAGTATTACAAAATGCCTAGGAAGTAGCCACTTGCTGATGTATTCAGCTGGGAGTAATTTGAGGAACTGTTCTTCAGCCCTGTAGACATGCGAGATGAAAAAATAGACAGATCATTAGCCAACAATGAAATTAAAAAGAAAAATACAGTGACTGGAAAAAGCAATTATCACCTCCATTAAATTTTATCCGATTCACTATCAAGGGTGGCTGGACAAAGGGACAAAAATTAGTGTCCCAACACTTCTTTTGTGAGCTGCTGCGTTCAGGACAAGAGGAGATGAAATGTAGCCCCCTGCACAGAGGGTTAGGTAGGATTTTGGCATATCAAATCACTCACTCCCAGGATCACAAAATGCTCACAGGGAGCTGGAAAAAAATGAAGCTAGCACTGATGAATAATTCAGAGACAGGACCTGAATTTGGAGTCACTGCTCAGACCTGAAGTGTGTAGCTGTTTTGCCTACAGAAGAGCCATTGGGATTTCTAAATAAATATATTTCATAATGTGTATGAAGCAGTCAGCAAGAGTCCTCTTCTGCTCCCCGTGGGCAATCCTCTTGCAGGGCAGACCCCTGCTTCTGCTGATTCTTAGTAATTGCATGACTTGGTGAGCGGTCACAATGTCTTTGTGGATGACACTGGACCAGGTATCCATGGCAAGGTCTGTCTGGACCTTCTCTCAGTTCCAGGTGGTGACTCCTGTGCCTGTCTGCACCCTAGAGACTTAAATTTCCTGAGCCATGGCACAATCATTCTCTCATTCTCCCCTGTTAAGGTAACAGACTTATTAGGGCTACAGCTACCCTGCACAGAACAAGCTATTAAATGAACAAGAACCAGTAATTTTCTAGCTTATTCTCTCAGTTGTATCCAGGAGTATTAGTGGATCATCATTCTCCAATAATGCTGTCAAATTGGGATCTCCAAACTAAGAAGATAAAGTTTATTTTGAATACTTGTAATGTCTCTGATTAAATATGTATATTTCTTATTTCTATTTTTCAGGCTTGCTCTGAAGAATAGGTCATATTTAATGTCCACCATATGGGAAACAGACCACCATATGAAACACTACTTGGGATGATTTCATGGGTATTCAGAAGAACACAAAATTAATTAATTTCCCTTCTGGTTCTCAAAAAGTACCTAGACAGAAGGGAGGCTTTATGAGATGCTAATTTTCTTTCTTTCCCAAAATACAGTAGGAATAATTTTCTTCATATATTTTGCTATTTCAGATTCTTGTCCTGATCAGAAATAAAAAATTCAAAGGATGAAGAAACGTGAAAGGTTAGCAAAACATATTTGAACCTCAAAAATGTTACATTTGCAGTTTTGGAGAAATCTAAATGTCATTTCATGCAAACAGATTTTCCCACAGCTCTCCTTAATTCTTAGAGAACATGATAACAAGGATACAGTCAAGAGATAAAACCAAGATTAATGAGACATAAGTGAGGCACTTAATAGTTGAATCTGTGGGATGATATGCACAGGAAAATGATGAAATGGTCATGAAGCATGATTCAAGAGTGAACTTCACAAGAAAAAATACGTATCATAGGAAATATATTTGCATTTTAAGAGGAAAGAATTCAATAACCCAGCAGGGCATTTCCGTTTCTAATTATTTGCTACTGTGATTCAGTGACTGGATTCTGGGTTTTGTGAAAATGCTTCTGTATGCTGCATGAAAGAGATCAAAAGTCATCCATTTTTATGCTAATGTAAAAGAGTTCAATCCCAATACAAGATCTGCCTTCACAGGCCCTTATAGAAATACAGCACCCAATTAAAAGCAGCCCTATACCTCTATGGACATGAAGCTCTAAAGCAGCATGAACATTTGCAGTGTCCTGCACCATCTTAGCAAATTCTTTTTAGGTAATTCATTACTCAGGTGACAATTTCTCAGCACTGTTCACTGATAAAGACAACCTGTTTTTCACTCCTCTCATCCAGGATCCTGGACCAGGAGCACAGAGCTAGGAAGCACCTACACTACAAAATATATGAAAGAAGATAAATTATTTTGGAGTATTTTTGACAACTAGTTTAAAACTCTGAAAGATCCTAAATGTTCCTTTTGCAAAATATGGACTATTTGTCCCATTTGTCCTAACATTTTCCTTGGAGAATAATATATTCTTTAAATGCCGTGATTTTTTTCTTTAATGACAATGATGAAGATTGTCTTCTCCCATTTCTTGTCATGCTAAACCACCAATCATAATTTTTAAACCATTTCTCTCAAAGGAAAGACATTTTATTCACACTGATAGCACTCTGATATAAGGAGGGGAGCTGATAATAAGAAAAATGGAAAATTATCAAGATACCAATATTTTTCAAAGATATTCCTGAGAACAGATGAGTCTTGATTTTATATTAGCCTTAAAGTTGCTTTAAATATAAAGTTTCTTAGTTCCAATGTAAAAAACAATTTATGAGAAATACAGTCTCTGCATCACAAGATGCTATGTATCCATGGCAATTTTGGAAGGTGACTTTACTTTCTGTGTGCATGATTCTTACTCTATGAATAGTAGGTTTGGGGGTTTTTTATTCAGGAAGATTCATTTGTTGAAGATTAATTAATAAGCTTCAAGCAGCCTGCTTTTGCCCTACTCATCTGTCTTGTTAAGGACTTGACCCAATCTGACAGCATGGATCAGAAACTGATAGCAGGGCCTCTCATTGCACCTTGTAAATGAAACACATACACAGGTACCCAAAATTAGTTTCCTTCCTCAGAGCCAGAACCTTCTGGGACAGAAGGACAGGAGTACAATCCAAACCACAAAACTTTGGAAGGAAATTTGAGACAGGACAAGTAGCAATAAAAGAGACAGACGAAAGTGAGGTTTTTCCTTCCTCTAGGTTTTACTGACATAGTAAAGTTTTATTAGAAGTAGGATCCATGACATTGTTAAAAGGGTTCAAAACTTGGCTGCCTTTCTATGCTTGGCTTTGACAACACCAGGAGAAGGGAAGGAGGAGGATGGCAGCACTGGACACTGGCTGCCATATGGAGTTAAAGTTCTTGGGACAGAGAACTGTGACTTTTCATGTACATCATTCATGCTGCAGTTAATTAGAAAAGAATTTGACATATGAAAAATACAAGACTGAATTTAGAAAAGGCAAAAATTAGTATTATCAGAACAAAACAGACCTCCAAAGGTAGCTGCAGTCCTAAACTCCATGCTATGCTGCAGGGCATGCAAGTGGCCATCACCACCACTGGCCCCTTGCCCAGGGAATGGTGTGGCATCCAGCCTTGGACCTGTTGCAGCCACAGGTCAGCAGACAGCCCTACCCATCCTCTCCATCCTGCATCTAGGAGCTGGGGAAGAGGCTGAGCCACATCCCTTCTGGCATCCCACACAGAGACCAGCCTGTAAGATGACTGTAGATGTGACCCACATCCCTTCCAGGACTTCCTGGGAAGACCAGCAAGGAAAGGTTTAATAAACCCCATAGCACTGACCAGATTTGGGGAACACATATGTTACTATGAAAACATGGAGCAATGAGCCTTGCTAAAAAGTGCAAATACAGTGCAAGACATTATATATGAAATGTTTGAGTCTCAAAAGGATACTCAGAGGCATGTCACAGCTGTTAAACAGCCCTGTGCCAAGTGCTCAGCACCATAGTGCTCTGACACTGCACTTCTCAGAAGCCACCTGGATGAAAGGCATCACCTGGGCATGCCTGGTGCTACTAAAGGCTTTATGGTAAAAATGAACCCATCGGGATGCCTTCTTTGTTCTGACTCACTTCCAATTTGGGTTATTCAACTATGACCTAAGACATCAGCTGGATGATGTACTTATCCCTTCCCTCGACAGACTGGTACAGGATGTGACTACACACCATTAAACAGCTGCTGGCTTTCCAGCAAAGCTGGCCATCATTCAGCCATGGATAAAATAATTATGTACAGCACTTCACTGTGTCTGGCCATCCTGAGACAGCTGTTCAAGCAGTAAAGAAACAGATTTCAGGGAATTTGCCCCCGGCCCCATTTCTGGGGCGTTGCATGACCATGACCAGCACACTCCAGGACAAAGGACTGTGTGGTAAGGCCTATTTTTAACTCACAGATGGGTGTGTGCAAAAAGGCCCAAAATTAACTTCCCATAGTAGGGAATTTGGTGTGGTTTTATAATGTCACCTTTTTAAATAAGGTATCCAACTCCTAGAGCTGCTGTAGGAAATCCTAATAGGTATTTAATGATTTTCTTCATTTTATTGTTTAGTCTTGAAGTAGAATAATGTTACTGTGCTACATGTGATCTCCAGATAAAAACTTTTTCTATTTATTTTTTTCTGATTGCCTCTTGGACATTATGTACTTTTGCTTCAAACTCTTTCTCATTTGTAAACTGCAGTTGACAACAATTTATGAAGAACCATTTGAACCAAGAAGCATTTTTAATGAGTATATTTTGCAAAGGGCAGCAGCACCATGAATAACACTAATTAATAACACTGTATTTGATCTGGGGAGGAGGAAAAAGGCCAATAGAAATTCCAATATTGATTTGCCCAATGATCTGCCTATTGTAGAATAGCAACCCTATGTGTTCTCCACAATGTTCAATTTTCATTTCTTTTCGTAGCATATACAAGTACATCTGAGCAGAAATAAAAATTGGGAAATTCTATTTCTGACAGCATACAGTAAGTAACATGTTTATTTTGGCACTTGATCAGAGGAAACTTTAGTTTTAATGCTGCTGAAAAACCCTTGATTGGAGAAACACATTTTCATTTCTTGCCTATTTGTTCAATATCTACAAAATGATAAAATAATTAGACTGGCCAGTTTGATACCTAAAGAAGAAAATAAGAAAATATTGTTTAGTTCTTTAAATCTTTTCCAGTTGTGTTCCTTGTTTCCTGCATTTGTCAAAAGCTTACTTTCTCTCCCTGTTCCTTCAAGACCTTGCTTAT
The DNA here is from genome assembly GCA_024865655.1 of Emberiza elegans. NCBI lineage: Eukaryota > Metazoa > Chordata > Aves > Passeriformes > Fringillidae > Emberiza > Emberiza elegans. The sequence goes on along the minus strand of JALJVW010002597.1, from coordinate 15,132,426 downwards.
TGACTCAGTAAATATGATCCTCATTAATAAATGAGGATGCATGGAGAGTAGAGGAGGGCAGATTTCACAGTCAAGGGCAAACAAGCCCTGCCCAAAGGTCTGTACTTCCCACACAGGCACACAGAGCCTGTCATCCTGCAGCTAACTCCCGGTTTGTTCAGCATCAGCCCGGGCTCCTCCAATGCTGATACTGAATGCGCACTGATTCCCTAACCCCTGAGAAATCCTTCCAGCACAGCCCACCAAATTTGCTCCTCTAACTGCAAGACTTATTAGGTCTTTTGTCTTAACACCTGAGTTGCCCCTCTGACTTTCTGAGAGTATCTTATACCCCTGCCCCCTTCTTGCACTTCACATGAAACAGCCCTCTGTGTGACAGAATGTGACAAAAATTAAAATAGACTTCTTTAACAACACTGTGGATCTGTAACACAATGTAACAAAGAACACAAACATTACATAAATTATTCTAAATTATGTTAAATAAAAGTTAAAAAAATAGAACCTAGATGTGGAGAAATAGTTGTTGCCATTAGAATGTTTCCAGGGCTGCAGTAAGTGCCTCCATCTGCCACCACCCTGAGGGACTACTGTCACACTGAGAAGTAACACAAATGCAACACTTTATCCCATTGTGATTTTCTGGAGGCTATTTTTTATTTGTAGGACACCTGGTAAGCAGGAATGACAGGGAAATTCCTTCAGGCCTAAGGGCAGTGTGATCCGGCAGTGATCTGGCAGGAGTGCCAGACATCCTGCACACCGGTCAGCTCAGGGCCCTGCAGCCACCAGGACTGGCTCTGGGTGACAGGAAGGAAAGAGAAAGAGAAAGAGAAAGAGAAAGAGAAAGAGAAAGAGAAAGAGAAAGAGAAAGAGAAAGAGAAAGAGAAAGAGAAAGAGAAAGAGAAAGAGAAAGGAAAACATTTCAAATGGCAGGGACAGAGCAGCTGCAGACAGAAAGAGTGAGAAGTGAGGATTTGGTTTGCCACAGGACCACAAACCATCTCATTGAGATAGCCTTGCTGCAGGTTTTTTCTATAGGGTTACTTCCTGATCAATAGAAGGGAATGCCTAACTGACTGCTTAGCAGCATTCTCTGCTTTGGAAACCAAATTAATAGTGTTTCTCAGGTATGCACATTTTAATACCAGTATGTGTTTGGATTTCTGCCAGGTTTGACATTCACTGTGAACGTCCAGGATTCATGTTCTGGAATTTCCTTTGTAAAGCAATATGAGATTTACACAGAGTCAAATACCCCTCTACTAGAGCAGGCACTGTTGTTGTAGCAACATGGTCCTCAAATGCAGAAATTTCGTACATTAGCCCGTGATGGACCAGAATTTCTGACAGGGCTTATCAAAGCCATTAATTCTTAGTTACCTCAAGGGCCAAAACTCATTCAGCATACTGACAATAAACACATGGTGCAGCATGATGACATTTCTTATAGTAGCCAAAGCCTGAAAGGCATCCCAGAAGGTTCTCTCTGATTAACCCATGGTCAAGGGCAGTGGCACCCCCAGAGTGAGCTGCCACCTCAGCAAGGCACAGACATTATCTGAGCTGCTGCATTCAGAGTGTGTTTCTGTGGCAGGCATGCAATATAGTCTTTGATCTCCATGTGATTATCTTCCGAGAATATTAGAGATGTTTTGCTGAATGGTAACCTTCAGTTATTAAAGCCAGTGATGCTGCCTGCTCTGTGCATGACACCACCACCACACTGTATAGATGATCTCATCTTTCAGTGACTTTGCTCATCCATCCCAAGCACCAGGGACCACTGGGTCCCTGAAGCAAATCTGAATGAAGGGGAGGCTCACTGGCTGGCTCTTCCCTTACTTAGTGTCCGTCCCCTGGACATTTCAGTGTGTAATGAAAGAGCAAAATTAGGCAAATGGGCTCCAGCCGGCTCTGCATTATTTTAAACAGATATTATGGAGGCAGAGGAAGACACACATTTAGCTAGAGCCACACAGAAATGCAGTATTTCTTTTTAAATATGCATAGACAATCTAAAAAGAAAAATACCATGATTGCTTCAGGACTGCCTTTGGCTCTGATTAGAAACAGCTGAGCAAAGCCAAATGCTCAGCTGTTTCTGCAAAGAGATTAACACCTGTTGAAGATGGAATAAAAATATGTGACACAGTTAAAGAGCAAATATCAAAAGATCATTATTGTAAAACTAACAGTAACATTGCATCCCCACCCTGTCATACTACATCATTCCTGGGAGGGAAAAAAGCACTTAACACATCTATAGCACATAAGCAACATGTGCATGTATTTTCAGCTCTTCATCCACAGCTGGGAGAATGGCTTCTCGACCCTGTTATCCAAAGAAAATTTACAGATGGTATCAGGTTGTCATGAAATAACATCTACCCAGGCATGCCATGTCGGCTTGAGGCAGACAGCTGTATTACAGCCTGTGTTGTCATAGCTCATGCTAGAGTCCCATCTGGGGCAGGAGGAGCACTCTTAGTGTTTGTTCTAAAGGGCAACCCCTGAGGTACAGACTGGGGAACAAGAAGCTGGAGACTCCATGGAAAGGGACCTGGGAGTCCTGGTCAGTGTCAAGTTGAACATGAGTCAGCAGTGCCCTGGCAGCCAGGAGGGCCAACCCTGTCCTGGGGACATCAGGCACAGCATCAGCAGCCAGGCAAGGGAGGGGATTGTGCTGCTCTGCTCTGAGCTGGGGCAGCCTCACCTCGAGTGCCGGGGGCAGTTTTGGGTGACACAACGTAAGAAAGACATTTAGCAATTAGAGAGCATCCAGAGGGCAACAGCAATGGTGAAGAACCTTGAGGGGAAGCTGTATGAGGAGCAGCTGAGGTCACTTGGCTTGTTCAGCTTGGAGAAGAGGAACTGAAGGGAAACCTCACTGCACTTCCCTCACAATTGGAAAGGCAGGCACTGATCTCTTCTCTTTGGTGGCCAGTGACAGGACCCAAGGGAATGGACTGAAGCTGTGTCATGGGAGGCTTAGGATCTTCACCCAGAGGGCGGATGGACACTGGAACAGGCTCCCCAGGGTGTGGTCACAGCACCAAGAGTGCTGTGACAAACACAGACAGAGTTTGGACAATGCTCTCAGGTACATGGTGTGACTCTTGGGGTGTCCTGTGCAGGGCCAGGAGCTGGACTCAATGATCCTTGTGTGTTCCTTCCATCTCATGATATTCTGTGATTCTGTGTGTGATTTCCCACATTTCTATTCCATGTGCTGCAGGCACAGTAGGCACATGTTGCACCTCCCTTTCTGCAGGCTGAAGGCAGCCTCCTGCCTCAGGGACCAGGGTTTCCCCTCGACCCCACAATGCCAGCCTTGCCCCAAACAGTACCAGAAAAGAAGTCCTGGCACTGCTGGAGCTCCCCACCACCCCAAAGTGCCCTCCCAAGGGCAGCAGAAAAGTGCCAGGCCCTGAGTGCTGCTCAGCAAGCTCACTGCATTTCTCTAAGGCTGATGCTGAAACTGAAATAAGCGACCTCACATTTTTGACCCCAAATCAGAGTTCCTTTCCTGATGAAGGCCAGCTGCAGGACGCTCCAGATCACAGTGTGCTCCCGGTTCATCAGTGTGGAACTGTGCAAGGTAGGGGCTGCCAGGCTGACCCCAGGGTGTGGGGCTGCCACCCTTCCAGGAAGGGAAGCACTCCAGACAGCGCTGAAGGTTTCACTTGCAGGCTCACGGAGAGGATGCCTCAGGAGTGCCCCGTGGTGCAGACACACACCAATATGCACCACACCACAGCTGTGGGCATGGCTCACCTGTACCCTGCGGTGAGGAGCCCACAGCTGTGACCTGTGGGATGGTGGTGGTGGGGACACAGCCTGGGGCTGCACCCTCTGGGCACGCATTAAACCTTCACAACCTCAGGTATGTGAATTTTCACTTACTCCCTTCAAGAGTAAACCCTGCAATTGTACCTGAGCCACATTTGGGTGTGTTCCAAAGCTGCCCATGGTGATGGACAAGGTGAGCCCTTGCCACCCAGGCTTCCCACTGGCATCTTCCCTCCCACTGCTAGAGACTGCTGCCACCTCTATTCATGTAGAACCTGGCTGAGGCACAGGCCGCTACTCCTGGCTTTCCTCTCTCTGCAAACTGACAAACTGCAGCTTGCTCCTCTCCCGCAAATACGTCATCTTTCAGGCTGGAAAGCTGCTGAAATGGCCGTGTCCAGTGCACGTCCCCGCACAGGTTCCCTCCTCCCAATGAGGCAATGGCTCAAAGATTTACACCAGCTAAAAGTTTTGAGGCATGTCTCCCAAAAGCCAATTTATTTTTATTCCAGAAAATATTAATAATAGAAAAGCCTGGGTTCTGTTGGTTGATCTCTTTATTTTTTCTCTGGTCATTTATTGCAGCTGCATTTATTTCTTCCTCTGATTTCAATTTCTGTTCTTGTTTCATTTTGAGTCTAGTTTCCTCAAATATTATGCACATAATTTAAGTAGCAGTATTCAGAAAAAAAAAAAACTGGGAGTCACCTGTGTAACCCAGAAGCTATGAAAGGATGCAAAATGCAGAGATCACAGAGAATGAGAAAAAAATACTGACATTTTTAGTCTATTTTCTTTCTGTGTTGTATATGGAATGTTGTATTTCTCATATTATTTTTTTTTAATGTAGATAGGAAGGGTTCTGAAAATATACTTTGAAAGGATAAAGAAACTGAAAGACTATCCAAAAGATGACAGACTGCAAAGATTTACAGAGAGAAATGAAAAAGATTATATGCAATAGGCATATCTAATAATGGATTTTTAGACAAAGTAATTCAACACGTCTTTTTTCTGTGCAAAAAAAGGAAAGATGCTACCACTTTGGACTAGAATTTCTTTCAAAGCTTGGTGAAAGTCTATTTATTAATTTAAATTGTCAAATTTTCACTAATTCATTTGATAGGTTTAAAAGGAATTCAGAATAAATATCCATACATTATTCTTAGTGAATTGTTAAAGAATTGATTGCTTTGCACTGTTCACCTTGAAATATCTTGCTTATACCTCTGGAACATCCGATATTATCAGCTTCATTGTTAGTAGCTGGACTAGGCTGACCAAGAATGGAAATATTGGGGTTTCTGTAACTGTACACACTTCTCCAGGTCCAAGTGAGAAGAGCAAAACCATCTATTTGTTCTTAAATGCAGTAGTTCATTACTTGGAGCACTTGGTTTAAAAAACTATAACATTTTGCATGTCAAATGCTGCAAACTAAAAAAAGTAGAAAAAGAGGCTACTGAAACTAAGACAAGGTTAATAAATCTTTTTAATGCTTGAATAGCTAACAAGGAAGGGCATGCAAGGACAGACTTAGTGATATAATCATTACCAAAAAAGGATTTTGTGTCACCTACTACAGAAGCATAGAATTTAAAACATTTGAAATTATTGCCTGAACACGAATTTCCTTGGGCCAAAATACCATATTTCTGGTAATTGCTTCATGCATTATCTGCAATCACAAATTATTTCACTCTGCCATTCACATGAAAATAATCCAAGGACTGCTGATGCAAGTTCAAACCTATTTTTTCTCTGGGCTGTCACTTTCAGGTGAATGTTGTAGAACAGCGTTTTTCACTGCCAGGTTCCCTCAACCATATGGGTCTGTGGCTACAGAGCACAGAATCAGAAAAGAAATGGTAGAACCCTCTGTTTACAGCTTTTAATGGCTCCTTTACTTCTACAATTAACACTGTTTATAAATTAAGGTAATTATTTACCTCTCACATTCCAGTTTTAAAGATTCCCCCATTTTAAGAATCATCAGATCTCACTGCCAGAAGAGGCAATCCTGGAGTTTTCCTCGCTGAAACCAAAAGTTACTGTATCAGACAGAAATTGCCACCTACATTGATATAATAGTGTTCTCCCTAAAACGAGTCTTCAGAGCATCGTTTCTGTACAAAACTTGCACAAAGTAATCAAAATGAAACTTCTGTTAATTGACTGAGCCATCCGAAGTTCCCCAGTAATTTGACAAGAAGCAATTAGCTGCACATTTTCCAGAGGGACACTTGGAGAGGGAAAACAAGGCAGGGCAAATGAGGTATCCTGTGGAAATGCGAGATTGCAATGACTTGCATTTTCTTGTATTTATGGATATAACCCTACAAATGTAGCTTGAGATTTTGCTACTTGCTTGTGACAAAAGCCTGTGTGTCCCATAATGGAGGCTGTCTTTAGATCCCTGTTTGAAGCACTGCTGGGCAGGCAGCCACGGCACCGAGCTACCCGAGCTCTGCAGCTGCCCAGGGAGCCAAAGGCTTGGCAAGACCTTGGCTGTGGGTTACCACAGTTACATTATCATCTGTTCCAAGCCAGGTTGGGAGTGTCCATACGAACATCAGGAGCAGTCTTGGCAAGGCAGCACATGTGGCTACACGGCTCCATTTTTTCTCTTTAAAAACACGCTTGAGTTGTACAGGCTGAAGCTGAAAAACATTGATCCTTTCTGACCATGCGTGAAAGACAGCGCATGGCAGAAGTTATTGAATCCACATGTGAAATGGAAGAAATTGAGCCCATTTCTTTGTGAGCTGGTTTGGTTATTACAGAAGTGGTCCACCAGGTAGAGCCCACAACAGACAGGGCTGGAGACTGTACAGTAACCTGCCAGCCCATGTCCATGATGCAGAGAGAGGGGCTCTGGTAGAACAACCTTCCCACAGAAGGCTGGGGGTGCTCATTACAAAGCCAGCAATAGCTCACATGCTCCTTTGAGAACAGGCCAGTGAAAATCCAGGATTTGTTCCCCATGCACTCAGGTACCAAGGTAAGCATCTTGGCAAAGGAAATCACATTTTTCTGAAAAATAGTTATGATCTCATTGCCAAGAGTTGGAGTTTTTCTTTGATTCCATCTTCTTTTTTTTTTTTTTCCTCATTTGTTCAAAGCAGAAATCAAATGGACAGGTTTAATAATTATAGGCAGTGTGCTCTGGCAAGCTCAGTATCTCCTTTCAAGTAGTGGCAGCTGAATATAGTAGGCAATCCCCAACCTCCTACCCCAGAGTGGGTAATCTCTGTCTTCCTTTGCTGTGTATTTCCTCAACTGCCAAGTACTAAACAAACATAGAAGGAATGCTGTCAGGTCACATTGAGACCTGAAAATTTAGAATTTCTGCCTACCAGCATGAACAAGACTGCAGACAATAAAACCTTTACTTTTACCTCTATATTTAAAAAAAAAAAATTAGTTAACATGTAAGGTAGAAACCTCCATATTTCAGTATTGCAGAGGTTCATTTCTGCACAGGTTCGCTTGTGCAATTGAATAAATTGCCAAAGAGAATTTAGGTCTCTCACTGTAACTAGAGGCAAGGGAATTGGGGAAGAGGGGGGAAGAATACAAAAAGGAAAAGTAAATTACATTTTTTTTAAACCCCTCCATATTTCATCCTGGGGAGTTTGATTTAATGTGGTAGGTGTTCTTGGAAGTGAGCATTCCAGATTTCATGTGCTTTTTGAGCTTTAATTAAATAATTTGAAAAAGAATACCATATGTGCACAGACTTCTCAAGGGATAAGCATGTAAATTTCCACGTTGATATTTGCAAGACTGTTGAACTCATACCAGCATGGAAGGAGGCTTAGGGATTTTTCATTTCTTCCAAATAACTGCCTGAGCAGCTAGGAAACTAAGTGGGCATCGAGTAATCTTTGTCACATTCTCCAAGGTTCAAGCTCCCCAACAAAGAAGCTACTGCATTACTGAGAAATTTTGCCAGAAAGAAAATGCACCTTTATAAGCGTTTTTGTTCTCCCACAGTAATAATAAAAAACATTAAGGCACACATAATGCAGCAGTCAGTACCTATTCTAGCTGTGCAGTAAAAAGCAAAAGGAGCCCGGAAGAACAAAGGGAAGGTGTGAATAAGTGCTAACACAGGCACCAGGTGGAGCGGCACGTCTGTCCCCTGGCTGAGTGACTCACTCACACGGCTTGTTTGTATGTACATCAGCCACAGCACAAACTGCACTGTTATGTGCAGCTTCGATAAAACGTAATTAGCTGGTGATTTAGCAACCGTCGGGAAAAAAAATAGGACAGTAATCATGGCAGGGCAAAAGCATGAAACACCACAAAAAGGAGCTGAATTAGCCCCTGCAGCCAGCAATTTTTCGAACTCTTTGGGTAGTTTGTCAGACTGTAACAATAGAAGTGATTTTGGAAATAGGAGCAGTTGATAAAGTGGCAATGCTGCTGATTGACATCCCTCTTCCAAACTAAAGAAATGCTAGTGAATCTGCAGTATAGAGCTCTCTTAGGAAAATATTTTAAAACCTCAATAACTCCTGTAAGTGTTGTTTCTCTGATCAGAAGGATGAGGTGAGCAACACCTACACAAATGGAGGTACAAGGAGGCAGGAGACAACCAGACCTGAGGTTTAATTCTGAGAGAAACTCGCAGCTCTCTCACCAAAAAGAAAGCTCATCTCTGTGCCTTCTGCTGCATAAAAATACAAGGATTGAAAGTAACAAAAATCAGTCCCAGACCTCACTGCAGCCAGTGTGGAACAACCACCAGCATCATCTGATGTAAATATCTGCTGAATCCTGCTATTAAAAAGACAGGAAATATTTTGTGTTAGGAAGAAAGCACTGGAATTAGCCTTTGCATTCATTAGAGGTACATATGACAGGGATTCTGCATTTATTAAAATATGTAACATAATTGCACTTTTAGGAAAAGGCTCTGAGGGCTTACAATGTGATTCCATTTTTTTAGTTTGTGATCTCTGGGATCATAGACTGAGGAGAGAGCTTTCACCCAGTCACTTTAACATCCATCTCAGCTGCCTCTCCGCCACAGTGGAAATTCATTCCAAAAAAACTAACCTGAAAGCTCCACTTTAACTTGCTGCTCTGTATTTATGCTTAATATGTTCCCTTATAGGAAATTATTTTTAACAAGCGTTTTACAGACTATACACCGAATTTTATGCAATTTCCTTTGCAAAATATTATGCAGGAGAAATGACAGCATCATGTTTGTAACATTAAGACTCAATATGGGCACCATTTTGTGTTTTGTTTTGGAGTTTTTTTCAGCTAAGCTGTACAAAGCAAAAGACCAACTCAAGTTTTATTAAAATACAAAAATGGTGTTCTGGAGTTGGAGGCAATCCTAATTTCCAATTAACTCAGATGTTATCTCAGAATCTTGTCCTTTTCCCCTCAAATTAATTCCAGATTGTGGGATCTCTAAGTTTGAGATGGTTTTATATTTAAAATTTTGTAACATTCCAGTGCATTCTAATTTTAATTCAATAGTAAACTCAACTTAAGAGCTTCAGTGTGGAAGTTAAATTTTGATGAAACTTATCATAATCAAAAGATCTGTCAAGGCAGGCTTCTCTTTTCCTGGCTCACTTTAATCTTGAGTTTTCACTTAAAGAAATAAAGAAAACCTCAAACTTTGCTAATTCAGAAGGAACTTAATTAAAATGAAAATTACTGACCCAGTTTATTCTCCTTCAGCTACTCTTGCTTGGGCATAAATTCTCTTTACACTTCTTCAGTCACCCTCCTCTCTGGTGTTCTGCATAGTTTTGAAAAAAAAATACACACACAAATATATCCACTGGGAGAAAATAATGAAGTTAAAATCTAAACATTACTTTTACTCTTAATAAAATGGGAAATATTAATGCCTTAAATCTCAAATATTAAATCAGTTGTTCTTATGAGATAAATTATTATTGGCACCCCAGTTGCAGACAAGAGCCATGGTTCAATGGTGTAACAACTTGTTCAAGGAGAGAAGCAAGTGTGTGTGCACTCACACTGGCTAGAAGGGGGAGAATTTGAGCTGCACAATTTCTTCCACAGTGTTGACAGACTGTTGTCTACCATACCAAATAAATATGGAAAAAAATTATAACTTTATATTTGAAAATTGGGCACACATGATGTCAAATCAGGAGGTTTTGGGAGGAACCTGAAACTGCCCTTTTGGTCATGTGTTGGTCCTTTGGCATTTTAACATCTAGCAGTGACTCTGGCAATAAAAATCAAGAAGATCAAGAATGATAAATTCAGAAATGGTACTGTGAAAATATGAGATGAAAATACAATTTTTAAAAAATAGCTTATATGCAGATTGCATATAAAATGTAAGATTTTATGCTAAATTTCACATTGATAAATATTGTTCTATAAAGCATATGAAGACAAAGATCCTGCTGAGAAGCTGTCTGGTTAATTTCTAAGACATAAAGCAAGAACTTCTAAAATATAGCTGAGGTGATGAGACACCCATTACATTTTCATTTTGTAATTTTTCTGACAGGCAGTATCGGCACCACTTATTGCCAAGTTGTTCTGGAGTTTATTTATCCCAAACAGCTACTTTAAAAAAACTCTTTTGAATGTTGAGAGCACTCCATAGAATAATGACATGATGCAGTCTTGAAGCCTCTGCCTCACTAAAGATAATGGCAGTTCCCTCAAAAGCAGTCAGCTGTGCTCCTGCTATTTAGTGATATGTATCTATATGATGCATTTGAGTCTATTAAGGTATCCATTTCTGTGGCTTTCAAAGCACAAAATTCTTATGATTTTAAAAGGTTTTTTTTCAAATGATACTTGATGTGTAAGAGTGCATTTGAGCCCTGTTATACCAAATTGCAAAGCTCATCAAATGTGATTGATGGAAAATGTGGTCTGAAAATTCAAACATGCTTTGACTTCAGGAGAGAAAGTTGTATTGCTGGAAAATGACTGAAATTTAGGGTCTTCTAAAAACTCTGGCTATTTGGAATTATGGCACCAGCCAGCAGCATCTGCATTTCACAAGTCTTTTCCTAAAGCAAAAGTCTTTTCCCTGATTTCAAATATGGTTGTGACTTCTTCCATTTCCCTCTTCAACTGTAGCTCTCACCCCTGTTCTGCAAGTGTGAAGGAGTAAGAGAGTTCAAGGTGCAGTTACACTCATTTGTCCTAGTCATCTACTTTTCCTTTATTTAGTTAGGTAGAAGACACCCAGGTCTTTTTATATTTTCAGTTTCCTAATGCTAAAATGTAGCTTTATATTTCCAGATGTGCACAAATTTCTCTGAAAAAGAGAAGAGGTAGGAAGGAAAGTTCCTGAAGCTTAAAAGTTATATATAACATTGCATAAAATTGATCTTTAATGTATTTTCTGGGTCTTCTGTTTGATCCTGAAAGACCTGAAATTGCATTCTGCAATTTCTGGTAAATAACTTTTGACAAACTTCTGCTTGTTAGGAGTGTCCTTTTCTGAGACTGTGCTACATATGATGGCACTTGGGAGGTGGGGGTAGGATTTACTCATTACTGAGGACCAGGATATGAAGAAGGAAGCTAGATAATTGGCTCTGAAATGGTGGTTTCACCATAAAATAACCCAGCTCAGTGCTACATTTCTGTCTGGCTCTGGGAAAATGTGCTTTTTGAAATTCCTGGCTAAATAGACACTGCTTTCATAGATCGCTGGAGTTCATAAACATTGTGCGTTTTCATCAGGTTGGCAATTTGGTTTCATTCTGATCCGGTGCCGCAGTCAATTTGTTGACTTGATTTTGATTTGATGTCTGTAATGCTCCACTTTTACTTTCGTGGAATATTAATGCTAGATTGGCTTTGATTTCATGGTTCTATTTTACTTCAAGTTTTTTAACAAAATATATTGAACTGATCCTTCAAATGGGATTTTCAAAAGTGCCAAATCTGCACAATTTTTTCAGTATGCAGCATCACTGCAGAGTCTTTGAAGACACGGGTAAGTATGAGCTAGCCAACCCAAAGTTCCAACTAGCTCTCAGTGCAGCAAGGAGTTTGCTCAGTACAGCTGTAAGCATATCAAAAGCATCATCCAATGCAGTAGGTGTTGGGGGTTAGGGGAAAAGCTCTGTTTCTTTTTGACTTTTTTTTCTTTTTTTTTTTTCTTTTGAGAGTAATTTTTCAACAATGTGCAAGACAGAACAGAACTTCATGCCATGAGCCACCCAAGGATGCTTCTGGACAGAGAAAAAAAAGGGTGTTGGCACACCCAGACATGGCTGTCTGAAATGTCCAGCTAGAGCCCATGTGCCACCACACTGCAAGAGGAGACAGAAGGCTGCACTCGCATTCATCTCTTGCAAGAACCTATTTCTTCCACCTGTCATAGACCAGTCTGCTAAGTTATATGCCTAACACTGGGTAGAGCAAACAGCCCACAGAGCATGTAGAAATGCAACTGCAATTTCTGCGTTCAGCCGAGGGGTTTCTGGTAGAAGGCAGGGATGGCTGAATTGTGAGGAAGACCCCTCATGGAATGTTTTGTGCCATTTCTTTGCTCCACAGTCAAGGGCGCTGGTCACACTGAGTATCCTCACCATGCTGGTGGTGACTGAGTTGACAGCAGGACTGCAATTCCTGAAATCTTCACCTTGTGGTTGAACTGCGAGGCAGCCTTGTCTACACTTCTGCACTGCATTTGCAAGCTCCCCACAGCTAAGGCTAATTCACAGCTCTCAACACCCCCATGCACTCCTGTCTTGACTTGGTATTTTAAAAGTCTGAGAAATGTAAATGTTCATGACCTTAAAAGTGTATCATCTTTTCAGTCCAATTGCTCTTTGTCTTTCTTCAGGCTCTATAGAGATTGGTTTTTACTGTATTATTATGCTGAAAAGGTAAATTAGGGCTGCCACAGTCACCTTCTTATCAGTTAGTTTTAATCTGGACTTGTCACTCATCATCCTCAGCTCAGACCAAGCACCCACTTCTCTGAGTAACAATTACAGAACCACAGAGACATGGAATGGGCAAGGATGGAAGGGACCACAGTGGGTCATCTGGACCAACCTCCTTCCTCAAGCAGGGTCATCCTAGAGCATGGCATGGGATTGTGTCCAGATGGTTCTTGTATATCTCCAGTGTGGGAGATTCCACAACTTCTCTGGGTAGTCTGCCCCTGTTGCCTGCACAGTAAAGTTCTTCCTCATGTTCAGGTGGAGCTTCCTGTCCATCAGTTTCTGCCCACTGCCTCCTGTCCTATTGCTTGGCACCACGGAGCAGAGCCTGGCTCCATCCTCCTGGCACCTCCCTTCAGATGCTCACAGACATTGATGAGGTCCCCTCTCAGGGCCTCTTCTCCAGGCTGAACAGGCCCAGCTCCCTCAGCCTTTCCTCATTAGAGGGATGCTCCAGTGCCTCAATTGTGTCTGTTACCTTCCGCTGGAGCCACTCCAGGAACTCCATGTCTCTCTTGTCCTGAGGAACCCAGAACTTCACTCAGCACTCCAGAGGTGCTTCACCAGGGCTGGGCAGAGGGGCAGGATCAGCTCCCTTGAGCTGGTGACATGCTTATGCTGGCATATTGTCTCTATAAATCAACCAAATAGTCTCTGTGGGAAAGCAAATTCACCTGGTGAACAGAAATCACGGGGGTTAACTGATGGAGTTCATTGTAAGAAACACTTTCCCATCTCCTTTGCAAATTTGAATCTGGTATGTTCAGCTTCACTTTCCTCACAACCCCATGTCTTCATGCCTTTCTCTCAACATTTATCCCCACTGAATTCCCAGGCCTTTTTGTGCACTCCCTTCCCAGGATGCCTCCCCTCCCTCTCCAAGAGAATACTCTTTCCCAAGTATGTGCCATATGCATGGCCCCATCAGTCAGTGCTGTGCCTCTCATAAGTTTCTATTTTTCAGCTTCCACAGCCAAATGATTAGGTGAGAATCTTGGCTTATGGTTTTAAATAAGTTTCCTAGACCTCATAGTAGCAAAGAGAAACTTAAAAACATGACTCAAGTGCACCCTAAAGGCTAAGAAACCTGAAGGTAATAAACCACACCCTAAACTTATTTTATATTTAAAATCTGAGTTTTAAGTTTTTAACCAACCTCAGGCCTTTCTCAGGCTTTTCTTGTGATTTGTGAACATCTGGGATTGGCAGTGCTGTAATCTGAGCAAGCTGGTTGGAAAACATATTCCTACAATCCAGCTGCTCCCTAGGGTCCACTTCCCACTGGTCCTACAGGCTGCATCTCCTGAAATGACCTTCCTCTGAGATGCACCGGGGACTCCCCAGGGCCACATAAGGAACCACTGCATTGCCTGAGCTTCTGCCTCCCCATTGCTATCTTTGGAAAAGTTAATGACCACATTGGTTTTTTGAACTACCCAGGGAGAGTAGCGTTCTTCAGGCAAGCACAGATATCTGGAAGCAGGAAAAAGAGGTGTGATCAAATCCATGTGTTTTCTCTTCCCAGAGGAGTATATATTCAGCCTTCACCAGCAAAATCCTCCTCCCTTGCTTTTCTTCTGCAAAAGAATGATTCCAGGCACTCCTTCAGCTTGGTAAACATGCATAACCAGAGGTTGGATTTTTCCAAGTAATAAGCTTTTGTTTCTTTTGTTGTAATTTCCAAACATAGCAGCCCCAGAATAAAGGTTTCTATAAGATTTGCCCATCAAAGATTATTGATTTCCTGCCTAACAAACACGGTATTTCACTCCAGCTGCTTACTCTGTTTTTCCTCGGTATCTTACTCTGCTTTCAGATCCCCCTGTCATGCTAGGCAGAAGAGCCTGCCTCCATTATTTAATCTCTAGCCTCAATAAGTGCTTACATTTTAAAGTTAAATTGATTTTTCCCTCTGTTCTGTGAACACTGTCACTTGGTCTTCTGGCCACACCAGTCCACCCACAACAGCCAACAGAATTTGCAAAGTACAAAGTATACAATTTGTAAGAAGCCTGAAGAATGCTGAATTCTAATGAAACAAGGCCAATGTAATAAAAAGCAGTGAAATTCAGTGCCACTGCTATCAATGTCACTGTTAGACTGCTGCGATGAGAACTGCAGGGATTACTAAGTGTGTCTTCCTTCTTAATAGCTCAATTGATGGTTTCAGTAGTGATGCACAAGTTGCTGCCATGTGCTAGATAAAAATAACTAAATACAGTATGTTCATAACAGTGCTGATCAATGTGGGTTATGACAAAGAGTCTTTTAAAGGGAAAACTCATTTCCCATCTTTGGTCTACTACAGGTTGGCTGAAAAAGGAAAGTAACTTTTTTTTTTCATTTGTGAGCAGTCTTACTGGTCATGAACCATTACTGGAGGGCAATAGTAAATAATTGATTTATTATTAATTATTAGTATAAATATACTTGAAAAACCAAATCCCTGATATTTCAAAATAGGGGTTGGAGCTTAAATTCACTGAAGTCTGTGGCTTTTGTTGTTGTTGGGTGAATAAACAAATTACTGGAACACCTGAGGAGGGTCCATTGACAGAAACCCAGACTGGATGGAGTCACAGAAGATAGAAGATTATTTGGGGCATCTCGTCTTAAAAAAATCAAATTTCTTGATGCCCAGACAGAAAGGCTGTGTTGAACAAAACCAGACACAAAAGCATATCAGAAAATTTGCAGGTCCTCTGCCTACCAAGGAAATGTCTAAAGTGTGCCCCACACAAAGCACATTAAGTAATTAATGAAAGCCTTGATTATGCTACTGACCTTGAGAAAAATATGCTTTCTGTCACTGAAAAGAAACAAACCCATGTGAAAATGAGCTGCCCCTTCCTTCTTCATACGAGCCACAGTGACCTCCTCCTTAACTCTGTGCTTCACTAGATGTAAGTGGGGATATCAGGAAACCGCCTTATTACTGTGGGTTGTCAGCCACTGAGAAAGGCTTTAGAAGTAGCTGCATGAAGGCATTAAAAGCTCCTTGAAATGGAAGCAGACAGCTGAGGGAGGGATGGGCTGGGAAGGAAAGTAAAGAGAGAAATGAGACTGCAGCCTCCGGTTGCTGCTTGATCTGTGAAAATTGCAGAGCCTTTTCTTGAATATATGCTTCTAGGCTAGGACTGAAACACTCAATAAAAATATACCTGGAGCTAACAGACAATTAGCTTTTATTGCTACTGCTTTTTGTATGTCAGAACTTCTTAGATTAACTGCTTTGCTTTTATTTCAGTATTTGAACAAATGGTGCTATTACAAGCTTCTTCTCAGAACCAGTGAGGTGGTTTGTTTTGGTAGGTAAGAGTACATTATACCCCACAGACCATCCTCTAAGCCCTAAAAAGAATAAAATCCTTTGTACTGTGCTAGATATTATATTAAGCAGAAACTGAAAATTTTAGAAGCAAAACACCTCTTGCAAAACACAACTTCTGCAAGTGGTGTTGTTCAATTTCATAAGAAGTTGGGTTTCCCACACAGTGAGCTTCCAACTAATTGAAATCAGTTCAAAAAATGCACACTGGGAGTTCTTACAAACTTTACAGGAATGCAACCCTGCGGATGCCACTGTGCTGGTGAACTTGCCTCCTGAAGTGCATGTTAGGATAAACAAGCTCCTCTTCTGCTGGTCTTCACCCCCCCCCCAGAGCACTGCTCTCACCTGGTGAAGAAGCAGAGCAGCATCATTTTCCTGCTGACTGGCACCCAACACTGCTGTCCTGCAGGGATGAAAGGAACCAAAGGGAACTGGTTCTCTAGAGGGCCCTGCCAGCTTTCCCAAAGTCTGAGAGTGGCAACATATGCTTACATTTTCTCTTTTTTAACTTGTAAAAAGTTAAAAAAATTATTCTTGCCAAGACAAAGAGGAAGATGTGAACTCTCTCTTGCTTAAGCTGAAATGCAATAGACATTTTTGCTCTCTCAAACTCCCTGGTAGCTACGCTCCATTTTTTTTTTGTTCAGAAGGCTGCCTTAGAGGAAAGCCAGGTAGCGCCTACATTTACTTGCCAAGGCTGTGATATTGGCAAGATCAAGGCCAAAACTGTGCCCACATTTTCCCCTGGTAGAAGCTGATTCACTGAGAGCTCTGTTATGTGCTGTCTGCTGTGCCACATATCATGAAGTAAAGCCAACAGCCTGGCAAGGGATCAGTATTGAACAGAGAGATGATACAAATCACTGGGGAACTGAAATGACTCACTGACTTTGCACTCAGCTCCACACCTACAGCTTTGTGGGTATTACATTAAAAATAAATTAAAGCACTTTGTATTATCTGCTTTATAAGGTAATATTAGTGGCAGCTACCAGGGTGCTGTGCTTCTGTAAAACTCACACTTTACAAATATTAAATTACACAATTATTTATAAACACAGCAGTTTTATAAAACAATAGAGATATGGTAAATGCAATTAAACCCATGCGCTTAAGTCCAAAAATAGATAAATAGTGAATGAAGATGTCATCCCCTCATGAAAAATAACTGAAAGATTAATATATTTTTCCACTCATTTCAATATATTTACCATAAACCTTCCCTACACATTTCTAATCATGACATGTTTGCATAGGATCCCTTTCTGTTTTTCTATTGAGCTTTAGCAAATGCTTGCTTTCCCAGAAGAATAATGCTGGACCAGATCAGTGGTCCACTGGGTGAAATTCATAACAACCACAGTTCTCATGCAGGTGCGTGATGAACTCGGTCTTCAACTTTAATATCCTTGTGATTAAAGGATAACTATAAATGAAAACAAGTGTATTCCTAACACTAATATTGTCAGCAGGATATTTTCTTCCACTTACTTCTCTAGAAGTAAAATATCACTCGTAACTGTGACTGGGAGTTGGTTTTAATTTGTTGAATTGGTTTATCCTAGGGTTTGGGGTTTTGGTTTTGTTTGGTTTTTTTTTCTTTTAAGATTTCTAACATATTTGTTTTTACTTTGACCTCCACTTAAAATAGCAGTAACACTTTTTTCTTCCTTTCTCCAGAGTAGCTGAAGCTATTTTTTTTTCCGATTATTCTTTCCATGTTCTTTACCTTGCATTACTCAGGGATATTTTTCAGCTCTCACTCTACCGTGCTTTAGCTTGCTTTTGTTCCTCCAAGTCCCTCAGTCATATCTCATCCAAGCTAACCTTGATCATTTTTCCTACTGCATATTTTTCATCTCAGTGTTCACCTACTTTTCAAGAAAAATATACATGTAAACACATGTATGCAGAGGGGGAGCCAGAGGCACTTTAGTATTAATCTTTGCCCTTACTAAGATTTAACCATTTAATCCCACTTTAGTGAGGTTTTCTTGTTCTTCAGTCAGGATGGTGCAGCATTTCAGCTCTTCTTCCATGAAAACCTATTACCCTGTCATACCTCTAATGAGGGATGAAGAATTTTCTGAAAGGAAAATCCAACTTAAATGCCACCCTGTTCTTTACTAGATTTCTGTTAACTTATTCAAGGTGTTATTTTTGTTAATACAGAATTTATGATTTATCACATGAAACACAATATGGATTAAAAATATCTGAATATTATTTCAGTATCTCCATGTGTCAGCGCCCTGATCTTATAACATCCTTTTCTTTTGTTCCTTATAAAGAATAGGTTTCATAAAATGTATCTGCTATTAACTCACATGGTGAAGATTGAGACAAATTTTTCACCATACTGCAGGACTCATTCCCCTTAGCTGCAGCTCAGCAGACTTACAGGTTTTCATGCAGGTTTTCTGATTTCACTTTATTGAAGACTTAAGCTTTATTTGGTCTTCTTTATCTCTGGTTATTTGTGTTTCCTATGTTTCCACATTTCTGAATTCTCATCTTTTCATCCTCTATTTCATTCTGTTGAGCAAAACTATAATTTTTGAAGAACTCCTGATTGCTTGGGAAAAACCACTTGAGCCTTGTCACTGCATCTGGGGTTCACTCTTACTATCTTGCTTGTTTTTGTACTTATTTCTGTCAAGAAATGATGCCAGGTAGTCTTCACACTGGTTTCTAATAATTTTCATATTTTAAAGTACCTTTATTTGTAGGAATTTTTTTACCAGATTTCTCATTACTCAAAATACTTTTCTTTAAAGCTAAATGTTAGTGTGATAATTAATTTCTATTAACTTATTTCTTTGGAACACTCATCAGAGCTTTTTAATGCAAGTGTCTAAATTTAGGTTGAAAATAATTTGATTTTTCTAAAGTACTGAGCCCTCTGAAACCAAATTAAACTGCTCAGCATTTTAAAATCTTTATATTTGGAAGTAAAAATTTACATACCACTTATTTTTAAAGTTCTGAACCACATCATTTTGGAGAAAGAAAACAAACTTTACATGGCACTCCAGATGTCCAAAACAAGCAAATAACATCCACAAAACTAGTTCTGCAGCAGCATTTTAGAAATTTTAGAGAAATCTTCCTGGTCTGCACATGCTTTAGGGCCAGCTCATAAGCAAAAACTTTATGAGCAGAAATCTGGGGGAACTGTGTGCTAAAGATAACAGAGCAATTTAAATCTCTTCCTCTGTAAATATTAATAATTACCAACATTTTTGCAGCACTGCCATCAACAGAACATACCCAAAGCCCACAGAAATTATTTAGTGACCTCAGCCATTCTTTCCTACATGCCTGTACAGATTGACATACTTTCCACAGAAGCACTTGACTTCAGTTAATGAAGATATCATTCAATAAAGGGAAATACTTCAACAAAGATTCTGGTTTTGTCATTTTGCTATTTTTCCAGAATCTCCCATAAACAAGACTGTTGCAAGAGAAGCATTTGCAAAGCAATTGTAAAAGGCATCCTTCTTCCACACCAAGTTAGTCTGGAGCCCTCCCTGGCTTTCTTCTTCAGCTGTATTGTCAGTAGCTATGCCAAAAATCATAAGGTATATGAAAATTAAAAAGGTCAAAGTGGAGCACTGTTTTGGGATTTGTTTTTAAAATAACCAAAGTCAAATAAAAATTTTAAGTAGATTAACTATTCAGTTCAATAGGAATCTCTGAACTGATTTCTGAGTCACTTCAACCTAGCTGCCATTTTTCTACAAGTTTCACAAGCCACTAGACTTCCTGACACTTAAAAAAACTTTTAGTTGTTCAAGAAATTCTAGAGCAAGCCAAAGAAAAATACCTTAAGTAGCTGCTTCACTATTTCACATGACTTAATCCAAATAATTCTTCTAAATTCCATTCCCTTAATAAATCACTTGGTTAATTATAACTCCACCATCAAAGATAAGTGCTGTCATGCATAGGTACTAAAGCTGTAGTTTCCCTCTGTTATTCCAAGTAACAGATTAGATAGCAATCTAATGTGAGCTATTTCAGACATAGGAAAAAGAGTATTCATTTTAATTCAGCAATAGCACGTTCATGTTCATCATTATTATTACCAGTTTGATGGCCTTCTTCCCCAAGAGGCTCTTATCTTCTTGAGACAATTATCTTCTGCTGCTAAAGAGATTAAATATGTGGTGACATGTCACGTTTGAAAACTATAGCAAAAGCAGTTTATTTGGTTTTTTAATAGTTGTTCAAATGCCAGAAAGTGTTTCTTTACAAAACCATAAAAATGTTTCGGGTAGACTTTGGTACTGAATACACAGATGGGAGCAAGTTTTCAGGGAGGGTAAATATTATGTCTTCACCAAATCATAAGTGATCTATTCCCTCTGATGTAGCCCTACTAAATAACCATTTCTTGGTTCCTTAGTTACTACCTGAAGTAGCAAATTATGGCTACTGCAGAAGCAGACCTCCCTCAAACACTGAGTAATGTGACAAGTGGAATTACGTGGATTGACTAACTCTGAAGATAACACAAAATGGAAATTCATACCAGAGAAGTGCTTGAAGACATGTTGTCAATAATTTCCTCAGTCATTAAAAGAGCAGTGACTTCATTGCTGGCAAAACTTTTGAGAATAGATATAAATCTCTTCTCCAAAGATGTCACCCAGGCTCTTCTCTGAAGACCCCATCTGGGTTCAACAGGCATGTCACTTACTTTCTTGAGCTTCTTGAGCCTATTTAGAACCCCATCTTCCTGTGTATCAAACCACAACAGGATCTTCACCTACAGCCCAAGTCCATCTCCACAATAGTCTGAACAGCAAGTAGAATCTTCTTCAAAAAGAAAACCCAAACCCACAGTGAGTGACTTGCTAAGAGCGGATGTGGCACGTTTCACAGGTGGCATGTCACATCGGTTTTTTGCCCTGCAGTCCCTAATAAACTTCCTGGTTTGTCAATACTTTTCCAGCAGCAGACTTAATGCAAAGCAGATAATTTCATCTTAATTCTAATAAGAATTTAGGAGACCTAGATATTGAAAATGTGAGATTTGGCATCAAAAGTCACCTGGAAATAACCAGTATTATAAAGCTGCCTCACATTTGTAATTCCAAAAATAAAATTCCCACCAGCTGGGAAGTTAACATACAAGACAAAAGAGGTGAGGGTAGACAAGGACTAAAAATATTTTCCTCCTTTGTTTTTAATCTGTTTGCATCATACATAGCCAATCATTTTCTCTTAGGTCAAAAAGTCTGAGGTACACAAATTGCGGAGCAGCACAGCATCACCCTTACAAAGAACAAGCTTCCCTCTTCACAGTTAGTGAATACGCTCTTCAGATTCTAGTGAGTTTAAATAAAACTGTATCCATACATTAAAATGGTTTGGGTTTATTCATCACGAATACTGCAAATGTGACTTGCCCATCACTTTGCGTCTTCCATATTGAACTGCTTTATGGAAAATTAAGGTAAAATAGGAAATTCCTGTGGCAAAAGTAGGAGTACTCATGGCCAGTCCAGGCTCCCCTCGCACAGGGGTGGGTACCTGATGAAGCCGCAGGTGCTGTCCCACTCCCATGGCATTCCAGCGGGCCAGCCATGTTGGGGCGCCGTTCCCGGCGGGCGGGAGCCGCTGCGGGCAGTGGGCGCTAGAGGGCACTCCGGGATCAGGGAGCGCCGCGCGCTCCGCAGGGCCCGCGGGGACGGCCGCGCTGGGCGCCCATCGCCTGCTGCCCGCCGGGACGCCCTTGGGGCGCTGCCAGAGCTCTGCTCCGTCTCCAGAGCTCGGCTGGAATAAAGGGCGTGGGGGCGGTGTTCTGCTGCCAGTGAGGAGCCGAGCGGGTGATACTGCAGGGAGAAACAGTACTCACCCCAGGGGTGAAGCACAGAGCTTGGGAAGAAGCAGTGTGGCTCTTCCCAAAGGAATGGTCAATGTAGCACTTCCCTGCCACTGTGCTGGGTTTCTTTCCTCGTGGGGTAGTAAGTATTGCTTTGGCTTTGTCTTCAAAACTCTGGTCTTAAAGAAGCTCAGGTTGTGACTACTCACCTGCCTTGCAGGAAAAGCCATGCCTTTGTGAATGAACATCTCCTCCTCCTCCCCAGCAAGGCCCATTTCCAGAGGTGTGCTTTTCCTCCTCTCATCATCTCCTCCTGATGAGAAAGCCGTTTAAGAAGTGTACAGCTACTGGGCTAAAATATGAAGGAGGAGAGAGGGCTATTCGACCAGACAGTCACTTTCCAGAAGGAAGGAAACCCCCACTGAGGTTCAAAAGACAGCCCATGGCTAGAACGTGAGAGAAGCCCATTCCTAGTAAGCTGCACTGTTCCTAGTAAGCTCCCCTTTTTGTGATGGGAGACTTAAACTGACCTTAAACCATATCCAGCTGTACTTTAGGAAGTTTAGCTTTGCTCTCAATGATGGTAATTCTAAAATATTCCCTTCATGACTAATTCATATTTTTTCTTGATATTTAATCTAATTTGCTGCAGGCAAATCCCTTTCGGTTTTGGCCTGTTGACAAATGAAAATTACTAGTCTCTCTAGGCCTGCTCCTTCTCTCTGTGAATCTATGGACGCTTATTATCTCTTTCAGGTATTTTTTGTTTCTCCATCAGCTCTTAAAGCGTTAAAACATCTGCTACTCTTCTCCTTCCTAGTTAAGCGAGAAGATTCCAGGTGTTCAGAGATGACTGAAGGAGACACAATCAGCAAGTTTTTGTAAATGCTACATTCCTCATACATCTATCTGGATGAAATTCTTTTGTGTCTAAGTGCCTTTAACTACCACCTATAGGCTGTTACTGAAATACTTCTCCTTGGAGTATTTTCCTCCTTGCTCTTCTGGGTAATATATCAGGGTTACTTCTTCACTGCTTCTCTTGGCTCTAGTTTAACAGCTATTACGTACTTCATTAACATTTTAGGTAACTCATAATGTAAACCTAATGCTTAAAATGACCCTTTCAAGTGGCAGTAGGTTTGGTTTTGATCCTGGACTATAATATTCCACAGATCTGCTACAGAGAGTTTCTCAGTGATTGATATGTGGAAATTTGCTCAACAAAAACTGGCATTCTATAGCCACCAAGTTTCTGTTGCCTAAGAAGCCGACATCTCTTTGGCATTCTAAAGCAAGGTTTGTATTCTTTCCTTTTATTTAGAAAATACTCTGAAAATTCAGACTGCAAAAAAGATGGCTCAGTAGTTTTTGCAGCAAGTGAGATGACAGTTCAAATTCCAGCCCAAGTTTTCATAGGCAGCCTTGGGGAGCTATTTTACCCAACCTGCATCTCTCAATTTCACTTCCATAAACTGAAGATAATGTTCCTTTCCCACCTGGGAATTGCACTGATACTAGTGAGATATTTGGATGCTATAAAAGAAGGCCTAGGCAAAGCTTGTGCACAGTCAAATTATAAAAGTCCTAAAAGATAAACAAAATGAATCAGACTTAATATTCTTTGGCTTTTGTTTCCCTACCTTCAACACTAGAATTTCCCTGGACTCACTGCTATTCCCTTGTGTTGTCCTCATAACTGAAGCCTTGAGGTGCCCAGATCACTTAAACTCAGGCAAAGCTTTTTCCATGAGCTGCCTCATTGTGGTGGCTGGTTTAGGGACCCCAGCCACAGCAGTGGCAGGCTGATTTTTGTAATAAAAACCATTCTGCTTCTCAGAAGGAGAAAAGGAGAGGCATTCCCACATATCCCACCAGGCATATGGTGGCTGCCTGTGTCCTCTAAGGCAATGATCATCCCACAGGCCAAATTCTTCCAACCTTGATCTTGCAGGCACCCCCTGCATGAAAGTGCCCAGTGCTGTAGCATATCTTCTTTAAATGAAAAATTGTTAATTTAAGTGAGCTACAGGGAAATACACAAAGCCATCAGAGAAAAAAGAAATCATACAAACTGAGCTTAATCTCTAAGCCTTTTTTGCACAGAATTACTTAAACACATGACTCCAAGCTTTTTCAGATAACTGTGAAGCATTCAAGCAATATAAGGCAAGTTCAGAAAGTAATGGACACACTGCTCATGCCCTGCACAGTGCCAGTGAGCGTGCACAGGGAATGTGAGGGCCTTCCTGCAAATATATGTACACTGTGAATGTACAGGTCTGCCAGGCAGAATATCTGGCACTTGCAAAATTGTGCTCACGTATGCCAAAGGGCTGTATCACAGGGCTGGAAACCCCGGGTAAAATAAGCAGTTCCTCAGAGTCTTCCAAGTTTTTCATGGGAGAAGAAATAATATTCAGGAGAAAATGTGCATATATCAACCCCAGTTATCAAATATTTTATTTTGATTTCTTCAACCCCCTGGGCAGCAACCATCTCTAAGTTACTACACTGAACTGGATGGAATTACTCACATATTGGCATGTAAATAGGTCTCTGCAGAATTCTGAGCCTGCTTTATGATTAAACTTTACTGCCAATGGCAATAAAGACGTAATTAGCATTATTGTAATAATGGCATCATCTTTTGTCTTGTTCTTTCCCAGTCAGGAATTAGAAAAAGGAAATAAAATGGTGTCAGTCTTCATGAGAAGAGTGCTGAACCTGCAGAGTTATACAGAGCACTGAAAGCATCTTGCTAGTGCAAACAAGAGCAACTCACCATAAAATTAAGGGAACAAACACTATCCACTCAACAGCATAGAACACAATGTTGTTCTTTATTATATTATTTAAAAGGGGCAGATTTACTTGGTCATAAATTAATAATTCAGGAGGTGTAAGAAGGCACAGCCAATTAGCTGCAGTAATTTGCATTTTTATGCTCCTTCATTAGTTTCCTAAGGTTCTTCTCTCCTATTATAGCAATGCAAATGCCATCTTCCAAAAGGTGAATAGCCAACCTGGTTTTTGTTTGCATGGTAATGAAGCCTTTTCAATTATTGAAAGACCAAACAATTTAATAATTTTTAAGACAATTTTTTTGTTGCTATAATATCTCTTCCTTGTGGTTTTTTTTTCAAGAAACATGCTTTTTAAATGTAA
The DNA here is from genome assembly GCA_024865655.1 of Emberiza elegans. NCBI lineage: Eukaryota > Metazoa > Chordata > Aves > Passeriformes > Fringillidae > Emberiza > Emberiza elegans. The sequence continues at coordinate 15,107,372 of JALJVW010002597.1, read as the reverse complement.
TTTATTTCAACCTGAAGCAGGAAGTTTATCAGGTGGCTGATCTTCTGAGGTTCCTAAAATCATGCCTAGCTTTAATCACTTAAGTAAATCTCTCAAAGCAAGGTATTAAAATCCTTTCTTAATTTAGAAGCTGACAAATAACTCTGTGTATGATGCCTTTGTTTGCAGCAGAGAGTCTCTTTATTCTCTGTGCAGGAATGAATTGAGAAGGGTTTAATATATGAATTTGACTCTTAGGTGAACTTCTCTTTCTTATGCCCATGCCCCAAATATCTGCTGGCACAAGTACCTTCAAAAGCTTCCTGCAGCCTGCCCCAGGGATTTCCCTTTTGGCCATTACTATCTATGGGCACAGTCTTGCTAAAGTTGACGTCCTTAGCTTCTGGGAAATACTCCTGAGGCCAGCAAGGTTAAAGTCTTCCTGCAGTCATAACTGAAGTCCTGCTCACCAGAGTGCTGCAGGGCAGCTGAGCTTGCTTGCTCTCTGCCTTCCCATGCAGGGCACCAGCAAATCCCACTGGCTTCCCAGAGAGCTGCTCCTAACCTGCAGCTGGCCTGACACGTACTTATTTTTCCATTTTTACTCTGGTATTTTCCTTTCCAAATGCTTTCCATGTGAGGCTATTTGACTTTATTTTTATAATTATTTTATTTTTAATACGGCCCCTCATTCCAGATGTAGATAGTACATACACACACTCAAACACACGTAAAAGTGAAGTAATGCTGAGGCTGCACCTTTATAGAAATGTATCTGAGGCAGAGGGTGACCCAGGAGAACTGTACAGATATTTCAGAGGGCCAGTGGGTACTAATTTCAAAAAATAAAAAAAAAACTGGGGTGGGAGGGGCGGGGAAGGGGGATTAAAACCTGGGAATTAAAACCATATTCTCCTGGGATATGTTTTCTGAGGGATCCTCTGAAGGGACTTGGGTGTTCAGGTTACCATGAATGCTGTCAGTTGGCTGAAGAAGACAGGAGACCTGCCCTTTTCCATTTACATCAGCAGAATTCTTGTTTTTTGGGATGTTGGTCTTTCTAGGGGCAACCTGCAGCAATGCTTTCTCCCAAGGAGTGGGGCTGGCACCACTCCCAGGGCCACTGAAATCCACTCCATCCTGTTCTCTAGTAGTTTCAGCCTTTCTTTCTTTCAGCAGAGGTGCTGTTCACAAACTGCACGGACCATCTTGGAAATTTTTAGCCAGCAAAGAACATACAAGAAGGCACAGTTTTTTTTCATTTCACTGATAGTGCAGACAGCATGCCTGTGACACAGACCAAATGACTGACCATACAAGAAGCAGGGTGTGTTGGTGTGGTTTAAAAGGCTTTCTTCCTTTTTTTGTTAACTTCTTGGTGAAGGCCACATGCAAAGGCCAGGCTCTGAATCACTTCAAGCAGGAAGGGCAGGGTAGCAGAGACTGAATCAGCTCCAATACTCAAAGGCCAGTGACATTATGCCAGTGGGTATAATGAGGTGAAACTGGTGCCAGCAGGTGCAATGAAAAAGAAGAAACAAAATAGCTTGAATTAATATGCAATTTAAAGTATAACTGGCCAAAAATAAAATAACCAAAACTTTGCAAACTATGCAAATAAAGGAATCTGAAAGTATAGAGAAGATTTTCTAACACCACAGTAGTGGCAGCAGTCTCTATCTCTGCCCTTACTCCAGCCCCTGTGTCACCTCCTCCCTTGTCCCCAAGCCCAGCCCTAGCTCATGTCCTGCATGGCCCCATGCAAGGGCACAGGGGTGGCCCATGGGCAGGCTGGGGCTGTGGGCTCTATTCCCACAGCAGGACAGAACCTCCTGACTTGCAGAATTAACCTCTGGAGCTGCGGTGCTTTGTGCTTTCCTCTTCCAACGTGGACAGAAATGGGGGTCTCTGCACATGGTTATTTGGAGACAAAAGACCAGATTTCATGATCTAGGTGCATTTCTGTTCTTTGTGTCAATCAGAAAAATCAGTCCTTTGTTACTTAGAGGAGAAATTCAAGATTTCATATCTTATATGTCTGCTATATAGCTCATAAATTAAAATTATTTCCAAATACATTTTTTTACAAAACATCACTAAGACCTTATTGCAGATCATATCAACAGAATAACATGATCATTTCTTTTTGTTTTACTGAAATATATTAGTACCAGAAAATACTAATGTAGGTAAACTAACAAAGGTTCTGTTGATTATTTAATTACATCACATATCTACAGGACTCCCCTAAATAAATATCTGTATCAAGACCAATAGTGCACCTAAGCCAGAATAGAAACTGATCCTGGTTTCAAATTTTCTCTTCAGACAAAACCCACTGCAGGCCACAGAAAGTTTTTCCAGTGGGCAGTTCCCTTCTCTGAGGTAAATTACTTGAAGGCTAAATTTTTTCTAATTCCAGGCAATAGATTTGCTAGTCTTTTCCAGAGAAATTATAGATGCCTTTGTACCATTTTCCTATTCTTTAGTAAGTCAAGACTTTGAACTGTAGTCCCTCATTTTCAGCATATTTTCCAGCCCTTTAAGCTCAACCAGAGTTACTATCAAACCCTTCTTTCTAAAGAAACCCAAATAAATAATAATGACTAAAAACAGAAATTAGAAAGGAGACCAAAATCCTTTTCCACAGGGCAGGACAGGCAATGATGAAGCGCGGTGGCACTTGGGAGCAGCTGCGCAGTGCCTCCCTTCCTCCTCCAGCAGAGGCACAAAGCCCCAGATTTCCCTTGCCAAGGGCCTACAGTCTGTGCAGCACTTTCCCTTCTCCCTCACAGGAAATCTTCACCTGAATAATGCAAGCTCTCTGCTTTTATTCATATTCTCCTCATTATAGTCCAATGATCATTTTAGCACTTTGGCCGTGGCACGCAGCAGGAGCTCCACGTGTATCTGATTATCCATTATAAAATCAAATCCCTTTCAGTCCCTATTTCCCAGCATGGAGTCTTTTTCATCCTACAAGCATGGCTCACACTGTTCCTCACTGCACAGGCTTCCAAAAAAATAACTTTTTCAATTTTTTAAAGTCAGATTGCTCTGTATTCACCAGCCTTATTTATCATTTAATCCTCCACTAGTTCTAGTGTATAAGAAAACTTCATGAAGAAAATATCATGTTTTTTTGTCTCATTAAGAAAGATAAAGTGTGAGGAAAATGAACTTCATGAGACCAAATCCTCACTGTGATGGCTCCTTATCTGCAGTTATACTTAAATATACTTATATTTTTAATAAAATTCATAGGTGTTAGGTTGATTTTCTATTCCTTCATTTTCTTAACAAAATGTCTTCCAGTGTGAGGGAGAGCATGTCCTTTAAAAAATGTATTACATCAACAATACTATCCTGATTGAAAATAACTTGTAATCTTGTCAAAAGATGGAATCAAATTAGTCTGACAAAAATTATTTTTGTGAAACTAACGTTGATGGACATTAATTGTGTTTAAGCAATCTCATCTTGATAGGTCCTTAATTTCCCGAGTTAGTCCTGTTATCATTTTTAAATATTGGTACATTTTAAATTTTTCCCAACTTGAAAATTCCCATGTTTCAACTCTGTAACCACCAAAATAAAATGCCTATGAGGGTCTTTTCCTAGTTCTTTTAAATCTATCAGATGAAAGTTAATTAGACATGCAGATTTCAAAATGTCTTACTAAAACAAACTGCTGTGTAACTGGTTAGAATTAAAAGGACTGCATCACCATGTTGTATGACTCTACCATCTGGCTTTCCCCAAATGCAGATTCCAAGTGACTGAGATTCTGCTTTTCATGGATTCTTGTCACTTCTGCTATCATCACACAGTCATGGAGCAATAATATCACCGGGATTCCTGGTACAACTGGGAACTTCTTTCTCTGCCTTTCCATTCTAACCAGAGATATTTGTCTTTAACATTTGGCTTCCACTATCTACTTCCTAAAATACAAGAGACTTGTTACAATGATTGTTACAGGGTTTTTTTTCCATGTTTCACTATGATTTAGAGATGTTTTTCATTTTAATTTGACCCATACTGTTCTTCCTTAAGTCACTGCAACAATATCATTCTGAAATGTGCAATTTGGGCATCTAGTAAAATGTTATTCAACAATGGACAATTATCTTTTTCATGTTTCTGTTTACATTTTCTCCAGTTGATTGTCTCAATATTACTTTCAGCTTTATGAAATTGTCCTTTTCAACCTCCTGAGACTATGAATTCTTGGCAGAACTCACAATAAAAATGTAATCAAGATAAAATCAGTTTCATCTATTTTTTCAGTTCTGTGATTAACTCTTCACTTCATAAGGTCTTGAATAGAGTTCTGCCCCATTAGAAACAATTTTTGTTTATATAGGAAACTGTTATATATAAAATTTTAAAAATTCAAAGTCTGCCTTAAAATCAGCAACTTAAATCACATCTTTGGAACTGATGCCAACCCATAAAAATATTTGTTCTTGCTACATATTATAGCTTAATGGTTGCACAGCCAATTTTCTTATTCTCTAGTGTGTTTGTGCATTTCTAGCAGACCAAAGCCAGCAAATTCTCTTGTGCTTTGATCCTACAGAATTCTTCCCCTTTTCTATCCATGGCCTGTAATTTGAACTTGAGTGAGGCCATTTTAAAACGGAATCTCTCTCACACTGCTGCATTTGTAATTCAATTTTCTCAATATTTTTACAGCCAATAATTCTAACATTATCAACATGGGAATCTTCCTATTTGTTTTCAGAACATCTAGCTTTATGCTAATTATTGAGAAATTTCCACTGTGTATATAGCACATAATAAATGAAATGCTGTATATTTTAGAATCAAATGAGTTAAAATCAAATTAATCTATGTCATTAAATATTTTTAAATTTTACTGTTAGGCTTATATTTGCCATAGCCAATGTCAGGTAACTTAAATGAAGCCAGTGTGAAATTCCAGGAAAAGCACATATTCCCTATTTTTTCCTCTCCATTTCATTTTCTTACAATCCTTCTATAGGTTATAATGAGTATGAAGTATGACTGAGTCTAGACAAATGTGTTAAGGCCTTCTATTAGCAAATTTCTTGCTACAGCTGTCATTATTTTTTTAAGTTGCTATGGAGACTTACAATTTTGAGGCATCACTGTTTCAATGATTTTCCATAGCAATACTGCTTTGGCTCCAGTACATACCCCAAAACAACCATTAATGTCCTCCAAGATAATTTATGTCCTGCTGAACATATTTAAATATCTGCACAATTGCCTAGAATATGGCAGTAGCAATAGGATGTGAAAAAAGACTGACCCACTCGCTAAACCTATTGTTAGGTAAAATGAATTTCATAATTGAGATTTCAGTAAAGTAAAAGTTAAAAATACACAGCTGGGAGAAAGTAGGAAAGACAGAGTATTTTGTTAAAATATTATTTTTATTTTTTCCCAGTATTTTAGACTTTAAAACTTAAGGCCAGATCACCCCTGGTAAACTTCTGAGAAGAAGTTAAGATATTAAACTTTTTCAGGTATATTTTTTCCTCTTTATGCTTAAACAGAAGTATCTATTTTCCTTTTCCTTTTTAGCTAATTGCTGCTCTATGGAATTGTGGAAGTAATAAATTTTAAGAATTGTGTAGCTCAATGACAGTAGTGTCAAATGACAAAAATCCTAAACTACCTTTATATGGACAAAGCATGTAGCTATTATATGGATGAATGAAGACCTCTCACTGCAGACATGTAAAATACTCAGAACTTGATATGTCTTTCACCAGCTGTGCAGAGGTATAAGCAGGCAGGAGTAACTAGTTTTACACCAGTGGAAGTCATAGGAAATGCAAGAAGTCACTCCAGCCTGGAAGTGAGGAAGACCTCACCTCTCAGAAGTGCTGGTCAGGGCCAAAATACACAGAAAAGTTTACTTCCCACCATTTCTTTTCACTGATGCTTCTTAGCCTTTTGTTGCAGCCTCCATCCCTTTGCATGATGAACCCGGTACAGCCTTCTAGGGACAAAAAAGGAGAGTAGTTCAAGTGAGAACCAAAAACAAAGTAAATCAAAGTAATTTTTGCCATTGCAGTAGCACTTTAGACCACTGTTGAGTAATTCAAATAACTGATTTGTTAAACAAAAAGACCACAGAAAAGTTACTTCTGTTGAGAAAGAGATCAAGATTCTCCCTCTACCATTCAGCCCCATGATTTCCACACTCTTGGTGAGCAGCTGCAGAGTAGATGCCCTCACACAGACATGCAGCCCTTGAGTGAGGTTCTAAAGGAGCAAGAACAGCCCTGTTCCCTCTTATTTCTCATCATCACCAACATCCACACACCTGCCTGCTTTCCTGCAGCTCTCACCTAACTCAAGGCTACAGCTGTATTTTCTTTTTGGTAGCTTTCCTTTTTAAATCAGTTTACTGAAGTCTATTAGTAAAAAAAAAAAAAAAAGTAATAATGACAATAAAGAAAAGCAACACTAACAAGAAAAGTCCCTTCTGTGTTTCTCCTAATAATTTTATTTCACTGTTTGGAAGGAGAACCAGGAGACACCTTCAGTTTTTTAAATGTGTTCTGTTTTTTTATTTTCCTATCATTTCGTATTGAGAGTTAATTTTGTTTGCAGCTATTTTGCTTGCATTGCTAATATATTTTCCATTAACATACCCCTTTGTAGGCACATGCAGACCACAGGATGCTCATCTAAAAACTTCTTTACAGTAAAATTGCTGCATTGTGTTGTATAACTTTGAGTTTTCACCTCATATCTTTTTGTTGAAAAAAAAGAGCATTTTTCTTCAAACAGCTTGGACTCTCTGCATGCTAGAGATACTGGCTTATGGCAAGCCTGCTCTGGGTTGCAAGCCTCTGCCTGGGTTTTGAACTAGTAACTAACCAACTGAGTGGCCAAACTGGTTCTGGGGACACAGATGTGTAAGTTAATTAAATTCTGTGACAGGGAAGCAGAGCAGCACTTTCATTTATAACCATGTGGAAAAGTCTTATCAGTGTATGACATATGGCTTATTTTTTTCAGGAAACAAGCTTACATGGAATACCTCTGTTGCAGTGCAAGGCAGCAAAGATGCAAGATTGCAGCACCTGGTGTAAGTGGGCACCATACACAGCATGCACAGGACCAGTTCACATTGTCATTTCCTTAGTACAGAGGATGTTGACAATACAGAGCAATGCAGCAAGTAAGTCAGTGTGCTTTGATACTATAGATCTTTTTGGTGTGGAGAATGAAAACAGCCTGTATTTTAAGGTTAAGGGTGGACTTGCTCCCCCAGCCATCTTAGTTGTTTATACATGGACATCAAAATGATCAAACTGTGTCAGACCACATATTCATCTATTCTAGTTGCCTAAAATTGTCCCTTTAAATTCATCAAATCACCCTCTAAAGCTGTGATAATATGGCAAAATTTAGTAATATTTTTTTATAAAAAAGTTTGTGATACATGACAATAATAGCACAGTTTAAGTCTGAAGTATCTATCCATTCAAACACTATTAAGTGAAGAGTGGGCTTTGACTATTTTTTCAGTCTCTCAAAAGAAAAGAAAAACCAACATAGCTACAATATGTAAAATGGTAATTATAAGAATTGAAAATAATTCTACATTTCTGATTAATTTCATCCTAGCACAGGATTACAAAAGCCTTGTACTTAAAAAGTGGATTGCATTTGCAGCTGAGAAAAAGTGTTCTTGTCACCATGAAAATTTCTTAGGAGAAATATCCCAGAAATGGACATATGAACACTTATTTCTGTCCAGCAGCTAAACTTGTGCTTTGCAAGGAAATTTTTAATAACTCGTGTGACTCTGAATTCACACAAGCAAGTCAGAGGCAGCTGGGAAAAACACTCTCATACAGAACTGATCTGAGGCTATGAACTGTCACAGACTAATTGCACCCATGTGATTGATCCCTGTAGGCACAGATGGACTCTCCCCTCCCAGACACTGATATGTGCCCCCAAAGGAACCAGGCATAAATTGAATGAGATTAATCAGCCTGTGTCACAGAAAGCTCAATGAGACTTCCATGCAAAGGGAAATGTGCCTTTAATCCATCTGAGCCAAGTATGATTAAGAAGCATGAAGAAATGGCTAAAACTCTGGGGTAATGGTATTTGAGTGAAGGTATCACTCTGCTTTCACACCCTGACTTTTAACTATTTAACTGTGTAATTTTCTGTTTGCATAGGACATTGCAGGAGAACATGTACTGACACTGGCTATCAGCAAGAAATACAGCTAGGACCAGCGAACAAAAAAATTGTAACTAGCTGCTGTGGTTCATTTTGAGTCCATCTACAGAATATGTGGGACAAGATTTCATTACAGTTATCTCAGGGGACACCCGAGGGCCCCCAGGCTTGGAAATGATGTTTGAGCTCTGCCCAGGATGAGGGTACCTGTGGGCATTCTGCCTTGTCCCAGCTGACCTCCACCAGGAACAAAGCCCACTGCTGACTGACAGCCAAAATGAGAGAGATATCAATAACAAATTGTGCAGATCCTCAATCCTACCCTTTCTAACAGGGGGTGGGGTGGGGGGGGGGGTGGGGGGGAGAAATGAACAAAATTAACATGAAAGTACTAAAACTCCACTGAGATGAACAGAATAGTTCCAAGCTCAATAAAATTGTTCAGAAAGTGGCTTGGGATTTGTTTGCCATCTGATATCTTCATATTAAAAGAATGATATCTTCATTTATGTCAATCTTTTGTTCCATTTTGATTTTTCATACAGAAAATCACTTACAGAAAAATCAGTATAAATGGAAAAAAAAAAAAGGGTTGCCAAAACCCACCTAGGCTTCTTTTTCAAAACAGGTTTGATATTATTTTTAGCTAAGACAGGATAATCTTTTACAACATCTGTCAAAAGAAACTGTAACCAAATTCTCCTCTATTTCACAATCTGTGTGGAAGAAGTAATATCGTTCTGTAATGATTAGACTTCTAACCATTAGATTCTAGATTCTATATTCTAAATTTTCTTCACAGGCAAAAAAGATGTTGAAATACAGACTTCTTTAAACTAAAAGGTGTTGGAAAATGTAGATAGGCATCTAATGACATGCCCAATGACATCCAGATACATAATTCTACGGACAGGGCTAAGATTCTTTTACTCTGTATTTCAGGTCCAGGTAGCACTTCATACTACTGCTTCATCCACACAGGGGATCCTGCATTGTGTGAGTATTTCAGCTCCCTGTGGTGATGCCATGCACTTTGCAGCATTTATTATTGAGGAGCAAATGGGGAGCCAGAGGCTGCAACTTTTGCAGAACGAGAGGTGAAACCAATCCGTCCTTTTGTCCCTTGAACCCAGCAGCCACAGCACCTCAGGACAGGCTCTGTCAAACGTAGCCATGAAGCAATTCCTGAAGCTGCAACTCAGTGTTAGCTCTTTTTCTCAAGTAGATGATCCTTAGACTATAAAAACCTATGGTTTCTGCCAGCTAACGTAGGAAATCCTTTCCTTTAAGTCAGTGGTGTCTGTGCAGTGAAATTGAAAGTTGGGATCCAAACACAGCTAATGACTCACTTGGGAAGCTGCTACAGCCGCACGTAGCAGCACTTGCAATACCAGCCACCTTCTTTCTTTTTGGAAAAAATTCCAACATTTCACATGCAAAAAAGAAAGCAGATTCTCCTTCATTTATATTACAGTTCTATATTCACTGTTGTCTTTTTTCCTGCGTAGTGAACTTTATTACTTTAAACTCTGAAGGTGAAAGAGTAAGAAGTCATCCCCATGCTCGTGCTATGAATACATATTAGACTAAGTGCAAATATAATTCTTACAGTGGATGTGAATTTGGTTTGCATTAATTATACCTCTCTACATCTGCCACCCAGTTAGCTCTCAATATAGCCACACAGCTCCAGCAGCTATACACAGCTGAAAGGAGAAAATAAATCATCGCTCTAATGAGAGTTCAAACCTCCATTAAAGAATTTGCTGGAAAAAAATATGAAAACAATTCAATCTGGAACAACTCTGGAATAAAAGAGAATATTTCAGTATGTATTGAAACATGACCTAAAAATGCCAGTAAAGCACTCTTCTTTTTTCTATTATTTGAACTGTGAGAAGTCTCTGTACCCTCCAGAGTAAAAGTATGTTTTCACTCATGGTAAAATCACAGCATGTGGACTTTTCATTGTGCTATATTTTATCTTACTGAACCTCAGATTTTTAAATTGTCAGTTTCATTTATAAAACATCAGAATCTACTAAAAAAGCGTTCAAAATATCAACATTTTCCCTTTAAGTATGTGACCTCAAGAGCACTAATTAATCAATGTCAATATCTCTGACCAAGATCTTATCACTTGAGAGAGTGTGTGTGTTCTAAGATGTTAGTACAGGCTGTTTCTAATCAGCTTGGCTTGAGGATAATATAGAGATGGAGGAAAAGGGAGGAGTTTTCTGTGCATAAAAGACAAAAACTGATAATATGCATCATAGATCCACATTTTTCTGTATTTGTGAGCTATCGGCTTGTTCTGAGATTCTAAGTTTACACTGATTACAAATAAGCACACAACTGCAGAAGCTCCAGCTTTCCAATTGCTATTGTAAGGAAGTCAATTGTCCTACATATGTAGGGCAGCCCTGGATGAGAGTGAGATGTTTGCATCCCCACTTTTGACTTTCTGAACATTTCATGATGAATGACAGTTTGGGGAATCACTCACAGCTGTTTGCTTGCTTGCTTTTGAAAAGAGAAGGCGTGTTTGACACTGTTATGTTATCTCTGCAACATAGCTGCAAAGCAATTCCAAGAAGCAAGATAAATTAACTTTTAAGAGATAGTACATTCTTCTGTGTGATACACAGAAGACAAGTAACATTTCAGCTTTAAATTAGCTTATGAAACCCATCTTTTAGTTATAATAAGTAAGATTTTTAACTGCAGAAACACAACAAATTCGGAGGAGGCTACAATCACTTCTTAAGGGTTTAAAAAATTGCAAGTATGAGTTTGGCTTTTGGTTGCTTTGTCACATGTGTCACATGTGTGATGTGTCATTTCTGGTCATGCAAAGTAGGTATGAAATACTGCAACCTAACCCTGAACTCAAGGAAAGAAACCATTAGACAAAGTATAATGTGGCTTTGCAGTAAACCAAATAATCACATCAAAAATTATCACAGGGTTCATTCTTGCTAAAATAAGTGCTATTGGCTCTGCAGTAATTTCAAATTACTGATATGGCATAAACTTGATAACACTGAAAAAATCCCCCAGTGTTCTGTACAGGATATCCAATTGATTTTGTGCTTTCCGTCATTTGTTTAAACAAAGTGGCTTACTTTTGCCCAGATAAGCAGCAGTTTCAGGTGTACAAACAGCAACACAACTGAAAGGAGCCTTATTCGCAAAGGGGTAGCAGCCAGTACACATTGGACTAGGTCAATATATCCTTTCCAAGTTACCTTCTTGTTGAAAAGAGTTTTGGTTACATCCTGAGATTATCACAAAGGAAAGAGGGACAGATTCCAAAGTCTTTCAGAACCTGAGTTTAAGGAACACAATCAACACATATGTTGTTTGATGTTCATACAATAAAAACTTGGAGTGCATGACAGAAACTCACTCTCCAAAAAATCAACAAGAGATCTTCAACTATAATGCCAAGAATGTGAAATCCATGCTTTGCTTATGTGTAGTTACAGTGAATGTTTTAGTGAACAAAAGCAACTGCCCAGAAGCCAGCTGTGTGCTTGCTTTTATCCCTAAAACAGCTGCTGCATTTGACTACGCCACTAAGAGAGAAAGAGTCTCCTCCTCTCCACTGGCCACTATATTAAGTAGTTCGCTGTAATTGCTGCACAGCACTTGGCAGTGGCAGGCATGGTAACAGCATTAATAAAAGTAGGAGCTGTTTTCACAGTTGCACGTCCCATGGTCTCTCTCGTGTGTGAAACCACGTTCAGTGTAGACAAACGGGATACCTACAGCACGGACGACTGCGGGTTGTGGCAGAACAAACGTGCTCAGCAAAGGGGTGTCCATGTGAGCACTGCCATGAGGCAGTATAGAAGTTAAGTAATTAGGCAGTAAGAAAATATGCAAGTATGAGGATTACTGAAATCACTACTTATGTATTTTGTGTTTCAGAGCTCAGTGTTGCACTAAAAAAAATAATAACTTTGAGGGACTGTTTTAATTTAAACATGCATGCCTTAGTGCATGACAAATAATGTGTCTGTATGCATGTTTAGATAGATTTTTCCTTACACCTTCATCTGTAGGGAAGGAATGAGTCAGAGTAACCAGCATATAGCTCTATCTGTACCTGTCTATTCCCAAAATATCACAACAAATATTTCAGGATCTTTTCAACTGACAGAAGTAAAGGTCAGGGTCATAGCAAAGGGCAGTTTGTGGAGGAGGAGGTTAGCATTTCTCTAAGTGATTTCTTCTTCCATCTACTTTTTTATATCCTCTATAAACAGTCCTCTAATTTCAAACACATTTTTTGAATTCTGCAGAGAAGTCAGTTCTAAAAAGGTACCATCCAAAAAAACCCATTTTTCTTGGCTCATTCATCAGCTATCCTGTCTTTTCTAGTATAGATATGGGTGGGAGAAAGCATATGTGTTTGTATATTCTGTATACAAACAAATATCGGTGTAGCCTCAATTTAGCATTCTGTACTCACACACTACTTATGCAAAGGTATTGATTGGAGAGCTTTGTTACTAGGAATTTTTTAGCTTCTGTTTCATTGAAAAATAATTATTTAATAGATTGATTAGATTAGCATGTTTCTGTTTTATCTGACTAGTAGGCTAATGCCAAATGAAAGTTCCAGGTGCTCAGCACCTTTACAAAACAGATCTTTATTTTGCATATCCAAACACAGGGCAGCTCTCCAGCATCCCACACACACAATGAATTCTCCTCTTTTAAGCATCTTTAAACTGTGTGCTAGGTCATCTCTGAATTCATACAGACTGCATCCCCTTTTCATTTATTTTTAAATATTGCCTTTAGATCAGAGCTTGGTAAATGGCTCTGTGGAAGGGTGACCCCTCCACTGCCACCCTCTGCCTTATCACTATCCAGCAATAACCAGCTGCTTCTAAAATAAAATTAAATGCAGTGTTTCCTAAAGGCTGTGATATAGAGTGCTGATTTCATTTGTGTTTTGGCAAGCAGTTTTCCAGATTTCAGACAAAATTCCTCAGTAAGTAGTTTTCTTTCTCTCTCTCAATTTGTGGCCAAAAGGCATTAAAGAACTCAATTCTTAATAGCCTTTCAGTTCAGGTCTTCACCTACCATTTTGAAAAATGAAGACAGACAAGGAAAACAGAGCCAGCGATCTGACAGCAACTCATAGGCTTCTCAGACAGGTATAATTTATTCCCATTCAAGCTGCTGCCACCAGCTGCATTCAGCCCCATCCTTGCCTGGCTTCGTGCGTGTAGGCACAGCTGCTGACAGACACTGAATAAGAGACTGGAGGAGCCAAGGATGCTGAAGAAGGGAAGACTCCAGAAGCACCAGCCCTGGCCCAGCACTGGCCATCAGCACTCCAGAAGCAGTCATAATCCATCCACCCTGCTGGCACACCTAATGGTGGGGCTGCTCCCCAAACTCCTCACTGACAGCACCTGTGCCTTTTCTTGCCCCAGGAATGTGGACTACACCCTGCCTGCTCATGTTTCTGAGGGCTCTTAGGGAATATTTCATTCAGGCCTCCCCCAGATTTAGCCCTGTACTGCCTTCAACAACTGATCAGTGCTAAGCCCAGGGAAAGTTTCAAACGGAACAGGTAAGGCACAGCCCAAGGGTGTGAGAAGATTTTTCTCCGCACCTTGGACCGCACATAGGACAGAGTGCATAAACATGATGAAACACCTAGGCTAGAGAAAAAAGGAACAGACTGTATCAGCTTAAAATTAAGACATGCAGAGTAGCTTGGAAATTTGCTCCTGATTTCAGGCAAAAAGGTAAGAATTCAGGACTTTCTCTCCCCACGTGGTTTTTGGAGAGAACAAGGAGGGCAACTATAAAGAGGTAGAAGTCAGTTCTGGAAATGAGTTTCTGTGTTGTTTGGCTGACTTTCAAAGGATCTGATCATTTTAATACTGTATGTATTAAACTGTTCTGTTAATGATGTGTTAAGGCAGTCATGGATTTACTAGAAGTTCTAGGCAGATCAAGGTTACATCTTCCCCACTGGGCACACAAAATCTTGGACAGACATCATTTAGCTATCATTTCAATCAAGGAAAACATAGTAAGTGCTTTCTAAAGCTGAATGAATTATTAACATCAATTGTCCTTTTGTTGCATATAATTTCTGCTAGAAGGATGACTCCAGGAATGTTTCACTGCAAATTTTTCATAGCTTTTTCATCTCTGGTTGCCTTGGTGCATGGCCCTATACTTATACTATTCTCTGCGGCCTAGAGAAACAGCCAAAGCCATTTTGAATCATTTCACATTCAGAAGGAGTGGCCTTAGTGGATGTGGTTTTAGCCCACTGGAAAAATAAAGGGTGAAACCTACTTGTTAGCCACAAATTTTGCTGTTCCATTGAAAGAGGATGGGTTTGAACTTTTGCACCTGCAACATCACCATTAATAATTTACTGAAGACAACAATCCTGTATCACCCATCAAACAATTTAGGCAAAAAAAACCAAAACAGTAAATTTTCTGCAAAGGTAAAAGGACGCATCACAGGCTATCAATGGTCTCCTACAGATGTTGTAAGAGAGTCACATGGATACACAGAATAAAAAGGCAACATGGATTCTGCTTTTTGGTCAAGTTCTTAAGAACTAAGATCGTTAGTTTAATGCTATGCTCAACCATGAAATCTGCCTATGCTAGCTATTAGATTAGCAGGATCTTTTACTATTTACCTTGAAATATTAAGAAATACATTCCTAGTACCAGGAAAATCCTTTATAGAGAGCAGGACACCAGCACATATGGAAAGGCAGGTTTCTCATGTGCGTAGTTGCATACTGGCATTTGGAAGAACTGTGCCGTTGTCTCAGCTGTATCACTGCTTTGCTAGGTAATCATGAAGTCATTCCCTTGTCTTCTACCACAGCTTCCTCCTCAGAAAAGTATGAATAATAATTTCAGGCTTCTTTGGAAAGAACTTTGAAATCTATGGGTGGAGAGCATTGTGTAAGAGCAGGGTATTACAGGTAATATATTTATGTCTTGTTCAGCTGTGTACTTACTGGTCTAAGGTCCCCTACAGCAGCGATCACAATAAACATTACACTCTTTGCAGTTAAAGCAGTTCTCTTGGGTTCACTGCCCAAAGTCTTTTTCCAATTACCCAGTCTCCAGCAGCTGAAAGGCAGAAGATCCATTCCAAGTTCTGGCCCATTGTAGAGCTGGGCTTGTCTTCATAAGTCCTGTGTGCCCCAGTGCCCATCCTCCACTGCCTTGGGTGCTTCCTTTCTCATTCCCACACTCCATTATGTGACATAATGTCTCACAAGATCCATCCCTTGTTGTGTCACCTGGGCCATGATTCTCACTGGCCTACCCGCACTGCGGCAGCCAAAGTAAAAACCTCTTCCTCCTTCTTCTTCACTCTCTCTATTGAGGACTAGCACAGTTTAGGAAAAAAAAAGGAAAAAAAAGAAGAAAATAAATAGCAAAGCAGCAATGTATTTTCTTGTCTGGAGGCACAGCATCTGATAAGGATGTGCATGACTATAAGCTGCTGACAGCAAATTGGATGAATGCTGGTTTGCACAGATCTCCAAGCAAGCACTCACTCTGTCAAACTTGGTTCCCCACCCCATGAGAAAAGCTTTTCAAAATAAGGAGCACTCCCCAATCCAGTAAAGTTCACAAGCATCACTGAATTAAAGGGGATGACAGGATGGTTTGCATATCTGGCCATTTTTATGTGAATTTGAGTGGAGGGGTGGGGACCAGCTACCCCAAAGACAATGGCTTCATTAATAATGTTAGAAATTTGCAATGTTAAGATGAAGCCAATCTGGATTACCTGAAAAATAATTTAAATAATGCACAGGATAAAGCCTTGAAACTGTCATAGAAAATACTCTGGGGGGCTCAAAACCTATGTAATAATTAGTCACAGTTTCATTAGGTTTTTCCCTAAAGTTTGGTCTCCCTTTCAAACTACTACCATTCATACGGCACAGCTTAGTCACTAACAATTGAAAAATAATTATAGGTCTGATCTAAAAAATGAAATCTTCCATCCTGTCTTTATTAACTCCCAAGGCAATTTCTTTCACTTCTTTTCACCTTAATCTGTTTTCAGCCCTACATCGCCATTGCCTTCAGAACTGTCATTTTACTAACACAGCATTTACATTATTTTGATTCATAACACAACATCACAACAGAGACATTCTTGGTGGTAGGTCTGTGCTGCCCTCCTCCCTATTTTTTTAAAATCAAAACAATCCTTTACCATAGCAACTTTTCTTGGCTGACTCCTCAATCCAATAACTTGTGAGCAGCAAAGACTTGACAACACTGATCAGACCACACTGTCTCTGTGCCAAATTGAAAGGCCACTCCTCTTTGGAACACTTAATGCAATCCCAAAGCTACGGGATGAAGCTGTTGCAGGTCTCCCAGAAAGCTTGTATTCTTTAGAAAGTTACTGAACATTAAAAGTGGGCTGTGCCAAAACTTTCAGAACTTAGAAGTAACTCAAGGGAGCAACTCCTCCCTAAGCCTTTTAATTTATGATAGGAAAGGAAGAGCTATGAAAGTTTACAAACTTTTCATAAACTGGTAAAAGAAAAAAAGTGTTCAACTCAAGAAAGTATCAGACAAGGAACAAAAGGTGCCAGAAGTCATGCTGAACCAACTTCTTCCAACAATACTTTTGTTACTGTCAGCTTGACAATAGATTTTTAAGTACATGTGAAAGCAAGAGACTCTCAGACCTATCTGATCATAACTTTCACAATACACCTTATGTAAAAATATCACAATATTATATTTTCCTTCTAAAGTTTTCTTCATAAATTTTCATGTGACTTAAAGCTATATATACAAAAAATATAAAAATAATTTCAATATTCATACTTATGTTTTCATACTGCTAAACCTTATCAAAGCTAAAATGCAAGGAAAGGGGCTTTGATTGTTATTGAAAGATTTGAAAATGATTGAGAATTATTAATTGTATTTATAGTATCATAATAAGAAATAGCACTGAGAGTCTCAGTAAGTCATCCCATACTTCCAAATCAGCACACTTAAAATAATCTTAAATTATTTTTATTCTGAAAAACTTGTATTTTCCAATTAATTTTTCATCAGAAATGTCATCATTAGTCCCTGATTGCAAACCAACAACTTGAAAAATATTTAACCTGCCATTAGTCAAGAAATATTCAAGAATGCAACATTTCAATGAAGCCAAAAAATCTGTGGAGATTATTAAAAGTGAGTAATTTTGAAAAAGAAGTAGCTACTATGTAAGCATAATAAACAATAATAGCACATAAACACAGAATCCTATAAATTGTATGGCTGTAAAAAGTGGTAGGGTTTTATTTACTGGTAGGATCTTTGTGATGCCACACATTTCCTATTTTTCCTGAAAATTACCATGGGTTTGTAATTCTTTCAAGGTTCAGCTTCTAGTCTTGTTGCCAGACATTTGCATGCACAAGACAAGTGCTGCAGCAGTGGTACAGATACAGTCACAGGATATGGAGCAGTCATGCTCCTTTTTTAGAGCAACGTAGCTCTTACTGCTCAGGTCTACACCTGAAGGATTTGTTCTCTCCAAAGCCATGAAAAACAACAGCTGATTCACCTCCACTTCTGAAATGAGCCTTTCTGTCTATGCTCTTTTTTATAACCTACCATCTTTCCTTTGTCCTTCCCCTTACTAAGTCCCAGACTTTGTTCTTTCTACCTCTTCCTTACCTCAGCTGGAAACTTCAGTTGTTCCATGAACAACTGTCAGTCTCTTCATGATGTATCTTCCCAATGTCTCCAGATGCAGCTAATACTGACTGTTCCCCTGGTCCAGCATAGTTTCTGTTTTCACCTTTACTTCTGCTACTCAGAGCCCCACCAACATGTGTGACAAAGTGCTTCTGCAGGGCTTGTCCAAAAATTCTCCACATCTCACTCTTGCACTTAATTTTCCCACCATAAATATGATCTATATTATTTTGATTTTTTTTCTCCTGTGTAGCCCATGAATCCACCTCTGCCACCCCATTTGTATTGCTAATGTAGGGCTGCTTATCCACTCTTCTTTGGCAACCTGCATTCTATCCTATTCCTGAAATAGAAGAGGTTTTGCCTCTCTTTTCCTGTACAGGGAAAACTGCTCATTGCACATAGCTTAACCAAACCAGAATCAAAGTATTTTGTTAATGACATCATTAACTGATAATCATGACCAATATCAATAACAAAACAAATAAATCATAATATTATATACCATGAAATGCTCATAAATACCCATAAGTTTCTAAATCGTCTTCTACAAAGAATCCCAAGGAGGACTATTGGCCCATACACACAGAAAAAGTATTCATGCACACACACCTACAGTGGCATGTGGATCACAAGCTCTCCTCTCCTGGGAGTCCAGATACTTGCAGACACCTCCAGAGGGAGATGTGGATGCTGTCACTTCATGAGGATCCATGCTGCACCCTACAATCCACGAAGCACCACTTGCACCTGGTGAAAAAGCATCCCAGAACAGTGCACACACACACCCTGATTTGCTGCACCCCACATCGTCAGGCCCTCAGTGGGATGCAGGCTAAAAAGCAAGTTATTGAAAGCTCTATTTAAACCTTCACAACAGCATGGATCTTATTTTGACTATTTTCTATTCAGCATTGATAATGCACAAAATATTACAACAGACTGATGCTTAGGCTATCAGGTCATGGATGCCTCCTCTGCAGCCTACAGAAGTCACCTTGTCTGATTTTTTCCTCAATTCAGTTTTGCATTTTGTACCCTTCTTACTATAAAATGTGACAGCTGCAGGGACAATG
The DNA here is from genome assembly GCA_024865655.1 of Emberiza elegans. NCBI lineage: Eukaryota > Metazoa > Chordata > Aves > Passeriformes > Fringillidae > Emberiza > Emberiza elegans. Next base: position 15,088,372 of record JALJVW010002597.1, on the reverse strand, counting down.
GCAACAGCCAATTTGGATAGCTGCAAAAAGAGAAACAGGCTTCAATCTAAAACCCCCAAACTCTGTGTAAAGACCCAAATCCGTCAAATCTGAAACTTGTTAGAAGAATATAGTGCTTGTCACCCTTTTTGTGAACTGTTCCAAAACGTGAGTGCTGATTAATTTCAAACTGTTTTAGACATTCCAAGGTTGTTTGGAGTTGTTTTTCTCAGAATGACAATAGAGTATTTTGGAATGAAGCCTGATATATTTTTCACAGGCTGAGAAATTAATAAACTAATTCAGTGAGAGCTTGCTTTGGTTTTTTTTTGGTTTTTTTTGCAAACCTTATTGTGTTTGCATTCTCCATCCCTTTCTTAGTTTGTGTATATTTCTTGTTTCAAACAACCAGTAACATAAAGTCATTTGAACTCTGCGTCATGGAAGTGGTTATATTTTATCAGTGCCCTTTAATCAATCCCCAATTTTATCTTAGTTCCAGCCTCTTCTCTGACCTGAGATATTCTGCATCCTCACACATGAGTGCCTTTCATAAAAATCAAAGGTTTTTATTTCAGAAACCAAAAAAAAAAACCCACATCTATATTTTCCCTTTTCTTGTCTGACTTTTTGTCTGAGAAAAAAAATAACACCTTAAATCCTAACTAAGACAGAATTTTATAAATAAATAACATATGCCTTTTTGTAACCAAAACTTGCTTGGTAAACAGCAATTGATTCCCAACTTTAATAACAGAAGAATCTTTAAACCACTAATACTGTTACCAGAAGATTATTTGTGAATCTATTAAAAAGACCTAAAACTAGGTTGATACAGAAAACACAAAAGTAATTAGCTATATAATATTCACAGGGACTTAGTTGCAGCATCTCCGGTCTGAAATATTTGCATTATATTTCTGTACCTTGCTGATTCACAGTTTAATTTCAAGCTCCAGAAGAAAGCTTATCTTCTGTCCTGTATCTTATTTCCTCTATGTGATGTCCTAAATTGCACTTGAAGACTTGCTTCAGAATTTTTCTAAAGAAAGTTGCTTCATTTGTTTTGGCACTTTCGCTTTGTAATTCTTCCAGTTGTCTTCTTGCTTTCATTAATATTTTTTAAAACATGACTCAAAAGGATTCCATCATGCATTGCAGGTGACAAATAGAGATCATATCCTATCAGATTAACATTTCTGCTGACAGAGAGAAAATATGAATGATCCTGATTTCTTTGAAAATTTGGCTGCATCAGACCTAAAAAAATCAAAATTCATTAGCTCTCCCCACAACAAATGCATGTGAAAGATAATGCTGTTGAATTAACTATGTTTCTTTCTCTGGCCTATTGTGTGCTATCTTTTCCAGCACATCTACTTAGAGCTCAGTAGTTCAGATTTAACTCAGTGCCAGTGTTCCTTTGTTGTATTGCATGGCATTGCTACATGGAAAGGACAAAAATTTTTTCCTGCTATTATTTTCCTAGTCACAATTATAACCTCCTTTATATTGAAATTACCATTTCTCCAGATGCCTTTGAGCCATTCTTCAGTCAGGGTACCCCACTGCAGTAGGGCAGACAGGCCAGTCACTGCCCCAGCAAGAGTTCACAGACCTGCAGTATTTGTGCACACACAGAAGACCCCTGCACTGCCAGCTTCTGGCTGCTGAAAAGGGATATCCTGGGAACCCTCAACTTTCTGAGAAGCAGCATTGTTTACCTGAACATGATCGCTAGGAGTCAAAGAAAGGGTGAAAAATAACAAGCTGCAAACCTGATCAGAATGTGTGAACCTAAAATTCAAGAGAAGTCCTTTCTTCAGAGTTTTAGTCTTTCTTTTCTCACAGTACAGTTCCTAGGACCCTTCTCCCTCCTTAGTTTCAGCCCATACAAGAGACATGCAAACATTACATTTCTCAGCAGCAGACCCTGGCTTATTCTTCTATTGACTCCTATCAATGCCCACCACTACCTCTTACATATTCACAGGAAATCCTCTGTTTTCCTCTATTTGTGCTCCCTGTTGTCCCACTGAGCCATGACAATTACACTTAGACCAAGAAAGGCCTCTAAGATAATCTCCCAGACATGATGTCTGATCTAGTATCTGATCTCCTAGTCTCATTGAATGGGAAGATTTTACTCACCATCTATTCAGTGACATGTTCACTGTTCCAACTGGTACAAACATTTGAAAGGCAGAAAATGTGGCAAAGATCTTTCAAAATTCCTCTCATAAAGCAACTTGCCTTCACTTGATAGATTGAGAAGAGATGCTTTACACAGTCAATATTATAAGTATGTTTGTGGACTCTGTTTATAGTCTTATTTCAGTGCAAAGCAAAACAGATGAGAACATAATTAAATAGAGAGTTGAAAAGCACCACAGATTACTATAAAATGATAAGAACTAAACAATTCAGCTTCTGTAATAGTAAACATGTCTATCCCATTAAAGTTCTTAGAAAAAATAACACAGTGATAGATACAATTAGTTTGTTCTTTGCAAAGACTTTTGAAAACCAAATCTCCTACAAGTGGCTCTTAAGAATATATGGAAGTCATTCGAGACTTTTAATTCAAATCTTCCCCACTTTCTGTGGTTTGGGTTACAGTGTGGAGCTGCCTCAGAATGCACAAGAAGGTTTTTTTTTCCAGAAAGATCTAAATCAGAAGATGCAGGCATAAACCAGACCAGTGACACTTCAAATGCTACTGTGTACTTACACTCCAGACTGTATCAGAAGCTGAGTACAAACTCCCAAAATGCATGAGGCATGTACACAAGGGACTCCCAGTTGCTTTGGTCTACAGAACTGCATACCCTTCAATGTTCTGCTGGCTCATGCAGACCTAGTCTGGGACTCACATTCATCCTGTGAAAGTTACTTTTATCAGCTTGTCTATCCCAAGATAGGATGTCCCTTTGAGGCAGTAAAAAATCAGCCTCATTTGACTAATCATCTCTCTTTTGGGTGGTAAGACTAAATCCCTCAAAGCAACTTACTATACAGGGAGAACTGACTTGTCTCAGGGAATGTACTGTATGGAATCTGGTTGTGGGAAAAGACTAAGGTGGCTCAGTACAGCAGTGGAGTGAAAGGATTTAAAAGGCAGGTAATGGGCACTGGGGCAGATGGTGGGGTTGGAAGAATTTGGAGAGACCCTGGGGTCTGAGGGTAAAACTGAGATGGAGCAATGGACCTTTTTTGAGGTGTCTGTAAAACAGGAATTTAGTAATGCTTGTCTTATGGCAAACTCTCACCCCTTTCTCAGCCACAGAACAGAGGAGGAGGAGGAAGAGGAGGAGGGGAAGGAGGCAGGAATTTGCTGTTTGTGCAGCAAGCTCCCCCCCTACAAACAGTCCTCGTGCCCTTTGGCATAGGCAAAGCTGTTGGCTACTTACTACTGCTACTTACTGTTGCTACTGCTGGCTACTTACTACTCTGCCTGAGCAGCAAGTTGGCCCTGTCTGTCTTGAATGAGACACCCAAAGAACAATGCTCTTCTCTGGTGCACCAGCTTACAAGCTGCCTGGCCAGCCTTCCTGACTGAGACAGGCTCAGACAGTGCCAGCTGTGACTCTCCTCTGCCTGCAGCCGTATCCTCAACAGCCTAGAGCTCTAATTTTTGATGAGGCTAATTGCGAGTGTCAGAGGTGACAAGTGTCCTGAGATAGTTCACTGCAATCAGATCGTATCTAGCAGCTAGTCTAAATGAGAGAGGCTGAGAAAAATGTATGCAAGGTCAACAAGCACACCAAGTGTCCCTGATACCAAGAATTTCCAAAAGTTCTCTAATTGTTATCCTTGCATTTCTTATACTTAAAATACATTTCTCTTCAGTCGTTCTCAGAAAAAAAAAATGTTCTCAAGACAGTAGTCTTACCTTGCACATTTCCCTGGTATTTTGCTGCTCTTTGGGTGTCACCTGGCAATGCACCCTGACCAGCAACCTAAAAAGAGAATTCCAGGTAGTGTTTACACTGGTCCTTTCCTGCAGCTCTCTTTCCCCTCTGGTACAGCTTCTCTGTGTGCAGCATCAAATTACCACATTGTTTTTCTTCTGCCATATTGTATTGCAGCCATATGAACTATCTGCATTTAGGCCTGTTTCAATATTCCCTCAGAAGTCAATATTAATAATAATAATCATCACACTTTTCAATATTAATTCTATATAAAAGATTTCACTAACTGCCTACATGTGCTTTGGATCTCAGCCTCGTGACTCTGTGATTATTCATAGAAAATATTTTACATCAACTCGGTATACTGTCACACTGCTTAGAGAGAGAGACAGCAGTTGAAACAGGTCTGTGAAAAACAAGAGAATTAATTTGTTTTGATGAGACTAACCAAGAAGCTTGGCTGAATGTCCTACATCAGAATCTTTGGAACTTCTCTTTACTTTGAGGTCCTGTGACATCAGTTATTTTTCATTTACTGAATATCTTGATAAACCAAGGTTTATTTCCTGCAGTAGTTATTTCAGTAAGGCTGCTTCAGTGAAAACAAAGGTAGAACTTGTAGTTAGTGTGCTGTGTTAGGTTCCCACATGTTCTTTCTCTCTCTTGCTTCCTCTCTATTTTTAATGTCTCCTCTTGCTGCCTTTTCACTGAAGAAGCATAGCCAATTGCAAGGCAGCTTGCCTGCTTGCATTTGAAAAAGCAAACCTGGCTGCCCTCCAAGATTTCTTATTTTCACTTACCTGGAACATTGCTTTAAACAGGAACCACATGTATTTACTGGTAGGCAACCCAATAATTTCATTCTCGGCAGGAATTTTGGGATGCATACATTAATAGTATAAGCACGGGGAAAAAAGTTATTCTGAATGAGAAACCTAGTGTTTACAAAAGTAGTGTTTGATACTTCAGGGTGGAATTTGGTTTCATTCCCCAGCATGTTAAATCATAACTAGGCATGTGTGATTTAATATAACAGAGAGATTTCCTGATTTGTTTTTAATTGCCAGTATACACAGACTGCATTTTCAGCATGAGTTATTTTTATTTGAGATGAAAGAAAATGGGAACAATAACAAAGTCTTCATGAGAAAATACTTTTCTGCAGCACATCATATTGACTCTGCCTTGCAAAATGTGAGTTTCAAGATGTCAAGATGCCCAGAAAAGGAAAGTATCTGCCTAAGGTCGCAGATCAAGAAAGGATTCAAGCACAGCTCTAAATTCAATGTGACTTAAATAGAGGCTTTTTTTTAACACATAACTCAAATTCTTATAAATCAAACATATATAGTATATATATTTATTAATTACTGTTCATTGTAATGGATTCACTAATAACAGAGCCACGTGTAACATATACCCAACATGGTCCCCATGATATGTTTAAAGATAAATTTTATTCTGTATATGCCCTATGGCTAAAGGTAGCTCGTTAGGAAGAGAATTGGCATTTGTTCATTCTCAGACTTTCATCTGTATTAAAAGACTCACATCCTACAGTAACATTTTCATTTGCAACCTCTTCAGGCCAATAAAAAGCATAATAATTTTCCTCCCCAGTAACTGCATGGACATCAGCTTTAATTTCAGCACACTTTTCTCTTCCTAAACCTTTTTGTCTTGTAACAGCTGGTCAATATATTTCTTCATTATGCCCCTTTTCCCAGCCATGCCATGCTCCCAGTAATATACCTTCTTGACAATACCTTCATCCTAATTGTTTCATCCTTTATAATTTTATGCAAATCCTACTGATGGATGCAGGATGTCTGGGAGGCACACATTATAGATTCTATTTCCTCCACATATTTATCCAGTTCCTGTGCAAAATACATGCTATCTGCAACAAATTATAAAGTCTAGAAAGCCTTTGATTAAAGTTGCCGGTATGCTGGACTTTGATAGAGTTTGTATTTGCAAATAAAATTCTGCTTAATTTTCCCCAGAGCTTTTTCAAATGTATATACAAAAGCCTTGTTTATCCATTTGATCCTGGGAGATAAGCAGCAGTTCTAACATGCTTTAGTGAATGTGTCTGAAATTGTTTCAAAACAGTTGTGGACTGTTATCAAACAATTTATTCAGATAATCCAGAAACAATCAATAAACTCCATGAGTTTTTGATATTCTGGCCAGTCAACACAAAGCTATGTGCTGGGACGAGCACCAGCTATAGCTACCTATATGACTGATTATTGATTAATCTCTGTGAAATCTAGATAATTTCTATCTCATTTATGTGTTCTCTGACAAAGTGAAGGATTAATCCATAGCAGTTATTGAAGTTAAAAACTGCATTCTCGGGAAGTAGCGTATTTCCTGAGGCTGCTCTTTCAAAAACCAACTTATTCAAAGTAATTCTGCATACCAACCCATGGCACTCTTTCGGTGCACTCTCCTTTAAGCTTTAGGAGTACTTAAACTCTTCCAGTTCTGGACATAAGAACTCTGGTGTATTTGTTAAAAGAAATATTATGCTGCTAGCAGGTTGGGCATGTTAACACTGGATAGAACCTACTAGCTATTGTCATCCTTCTCAATGACCTTTTTCCTTGCTCATGACAAATCAGAGATGATGTTTAAATTAAGGCAAACAAGAAAAATAAAATTTCCATAGAAGTGCTAAAAGACTGTCCCTTTTGGCTAATGGGTCAAATACTCTCACTGCTCAAATCCCCAGAAGAAAAAGAAGTAATCTTATACAATTAAGAAAAAGGTAACAAATTAATACAGGGCAAAATTACACTACAAGTAGCACTAGTAATTTTGGTTCCACTTTTGCCTAGCTCTTTAGGACATAATTAATCTGTCTGTTTTTCTGAATCAGAGTCATAATTAAGATGTTCTTAATCACCTCTTTAGTTAGTGAAGGAAAATTATGTTAAGACCAAATCAACTAGAAATTATATCTAAAAAAAACTAATAAAAATTATGAAACTGAGTGATTGGTGAAAAACATGCATCTAAACTTTAAACCATGTTTTAGAAACACGTTAATATATAATTATTATTTAAATATTACAATACCTAAAGCCCCCACCCTCTTCCTACCTTCCCTTCAGGCTAGCCACCCTAAGTGTAATTGGCTGATTTTCTAAATGCATCCTCCTTAGGAGGAATCTTAAGGCAGATGATCTGAAGGAATGGAGCATGAATGGCTTTCCAAATAATTTCAAGGGAGGATGTCCATAAACACATAGGAGCACAGAGCAGCAGAAGTTGATGACTTCTGTACCAGGGACTGACAAATGCAAACTCCATGGGGAGAGAAGGTGGCTGTGCAGGGAACTCTCAAGGACCCATGTAAGTAAGGACAAAAAGCATGTGGAGCCAGAGGAAATACTTAGTTCAGGCAGGAAGCTGAGGTGGTCCTTTGAACCTTGATTGTTACTGAACCATCAGAGTTCAGGCTGAAAGAGTTCTGTGCATCCTTTGCAGGCCTGATGAGAGTGTTGTGCTTTCTTCCTCTCCTGTGACAAGGACAAGTTACATCTCCTCCTCTTTGCTGTGTATAAAGAAAATGTTGAGGAACCGTGCAAAAATCCCAGAGCAGTTACTTTGATTCTTGTGTTCATGATAGCTGACAGGACCCTGAATGCTCCCATGGGTTCTGCAACATGTCTCCTGCTCCATCTCTGGGGTCTGGCTGCCTGTACCTAAAGACAGCTACATTTTGGTGCAGTGGTGTCTCTTTGGTCAAACTATTGGGAAAGAGCTGTGAGAGGCCTCCATGGGGCCTCCATTCCTTGCCTTGGGAGATGCCTTCAGGCTTAGGCCCTTTCTTCTAGCTGTTGCTTTAGAGGTGTCTGTTTTATGAATATTTTTGTCTAGATTCCATAATTCTCTTCTCAAAACTGAAGACAGCTAAAGTACCCAATAGGTCCTTCTACCCGCTTTTAAGACAAACCTCAAGGTGCAAAAGCTAGATTAAGGAGAACACTCAGACTGAGGGCTCATCTCCACATGAATGGAGAATTTTCTGACCTCTAGCTAGTGGTTAACCCAAACACCTCCAAATGAAACTCAAAGCATTTCTGTCAGTAGAGGAAGGTGTGGCAAGACATAAGGCCAGACACTATACCTCTTGGAGTCATGAGGGAGAAAAGAGACCATAAAAACAAGAACTTCTCAGGTCTCCTTTCTGGACTTGTTTTATTCAAATTGTCCAAAAACCTACGTCGATATACATTTTTGTTCGTTGGCAGGGTGTTAGATGTGTGGTAGACAAAAACACAGACATAATACCTGTTTGTGTAATAGCCCACTCAGAGCTGAGTAGCTACCTCTCAACATGCACACTCACCTCACCCCCATTTTCCACCTCTTTGATCCCTGAAAATATTTACTTTACACTGAAAGCCAAAACCTCCTTCTACCCAACTAAACTAACAGCTGCACAAACTTCTGAAAAACAGCTCTGAAGTCTTTTTCTACCAAAAAAAAAAAAAAAAAAAAAAAAGCCCAACTTGATCTGTTTGGGAAGAATTATTCTCTATAAACTACTTGACTACTTGTCTCTGTTCCCTTCTGGAAATATAGGCTGCATCTCCTTGTTTGGTTGTAAAGGGCTTCTGTGTGATGAATCATTTTCATATATGGGATGTATCAAAAACCAGCTTAACACTTTGGATGAGCAGCTACAAGTTTAGGTCTGACTGGGAGCTTCTCAACACTTTATACTTTGGCCTGTGTTGTATATGTTTTGAACTACTACAGCGAAAAAGAAGAGAAAAAGGAAAAAAGCAATTACTTCAGTATGTACAATAGCACATTTAAGCTAGCAAACTGGTTCCAAATAACTAAGAGTAAAATGAGGGTGTTCAGTGCATTCTGAGCATAAATGTCCATGTCCACTGAAGTCTCTCAGGCCCGGGTGCCTGAAAACAAGGCTGTGCTATCTCAATTAGCCAAAAAAAAAGAAAAAGAAAAAGAAATCCCTAAAATGGCTGAGAGACTGACTAAAAGCCTCTATATTTTGCAGCAGACAAAAAGGAAGAGAAAACCAAGATGTATCGGGAAACATGGAGAACTGGCACAAGGGAGGTTATTTTTGGTGGTTACAACAGAATTCCCACTACCAATTTACACTTCGAATTTAATAACATAAATATAAAGCATTCATGCGATTTCATCTGCCATGTACACCATGTGGCTGTGCTGTCAATTTTGTCTACGGAAGGGATTAGACTGGGACGCCTCCACAAGCAGCAGTGATCTCTCACTCACAAAAAGCAGCATGCAGCTTACTATCAATAGTCAAGCAAACCATGTTTTACCCTTATTTATCACAGCATGGTTCAGCCAGGAATTGGAGGTTTCAACAAAAATGAATAATTTTACCAGTAAGCAATACAAACTTGAGATGCCCTTCACCGGTCCCAAAATATCTTGTTTTCCTGGATCGCATCCATAGCCTGTATGTCAATGGTAGCTGTAGTCTAGCTGAAGTGACTCAGATTCAAAGCATGAAGTGGGGGGTTTAACACAGGAATTTACACTGAACCTACGATTACTTCATTTTCACATAAACTTGCGGCATTCTGGGCGTAGCTCGGGGCCAGCTCTGATGGCGTTCGCGGCACCGCTCTCCCTTAACGCACCCCGGGGGACACCAATTTTAAAACCAGGGCATTACCCCGTGCTTCGAGACACTTTGCTACGAGGAGCCTAGTAAAATCCAGCGGGGCTGGTGGAAAAACCCCGAAGTTGCTGGCGGGCCGGGCAGGCGGGGCTCGGCTTCCCAACCCAGCTAAACAAACGGCTGATAAGGCGGCGCGGGCGGCGGCGGAGCTCGCTCGGAGCGGGGCCGCGTCTCTCCCAAGGTCAGCTATTTAGGGACAATAACAGGAACACGCGGCGGCGGCGGCGACAGCGACAGCGCTGCCCCGCCCAGCACTGCCCGCCGGGCCCGCTTCGCCACCTGGCGGCACCGGCCCGGGCCCCAAGCCGAGCCCGAGCCCGGGAGCCGGAGGAGGACGAGCTCCCATTTCGCAGCCAGGCCTGCCCAGCGCCTGCTGCAGCCTGAGGGCAGCGCCCGCCGAGGCCTCCTTGCCCTCAGGGTCCCCGCAGCCCGGCGTCTGCACGGTTCTCCTGACGGTCGCATGTCTTCTTTCTTGTGAAGGAATGGTGGGTTTAGATGGATTTTCACAGGCACAGTAGTTGGCTTCAAAGAAGATGGAGAGCCCAGTTAAATACCTTGATGCTGTGTGCTCTTTATCAAAGTACATGTGTTCTACTAAATGTTGGGGTTGGCCACCCCCCCCCCCCACCCCCAGCCCATGCACACCGTGCCCATATTCCCGTGTGAGGTGTTCCTGGATTTCGTGCCAGTCCAATGTCCCATGAGTTACATGTGCTATGTCCAATGTCCCATGAGTTATATGTGCTTCCCTGGCCTGTGACTGCAAATTACAGGGGCTTGCCATATTATACCGTTTGTCTGTGTCCTAGGGGAAGCCCCTACTGGGCAAACGTGCTCAAACTCACATGTGAGTAATTCTTCATAAGGAAAACGTTGCATTTCCTGGTGAACAGCATAAGCAGAGAGTTTAAACATACTTGTTTCAAAGAACTCCGCTTAATCTTCTGAATAAATCATTTCAGAGAATAACAGCAGTAATAATCTATTCATTTTAGTATTAAAATAGCAAGAATGTATTTTAAACTATTTTTTTCTGTCCCAGGAAATGGCCTGCCTACCTCCTTTTTAAAATACTATTTTTATTCTCCTGGTGGCCTGGATTCAGGATGGAGTTAATATTTTTCTCCATGACGCAGTAGGCAGAACATGCTGAAACTTTATGAACCCAGAAGCATATTCTCTATGATAAACAAAAACAAACTAAAAAAAACTTATTTCAAGAACTCTGCATCTCATATGGCTTTTACCATCTGGCACGCAGTCCTGGCACACTGTAAATCCTTGCAAGTGGTATCTCCTTTACAGACCCTAATGCATAAAACCCATATGCCAGTGGCTTGTAGAGGCCACCCCCTCAAGTTGCAGTCATCATATTGTAGCTGTGTGAGATCTTCTGTGAAGCCAAAGCTTTTATGGTATTTCAGAAGGTAAAAAAAAAATCATCACCTCCAAACTGTAACAGTGTGGACACTGACAGTGAGGCAACTTTCAGTCATGATGCCTTTCTTTGGAAATGTCACCAATCACACTCAACACAGAGAGCTGCGAGTTAAGCAAAGGCAAAGCTGGAGAGGGGGATTGAATGTTGAGTGCTCTAAAGATAATTCCAGGGTTATCTCTGGAAAAAATTAAAACAACTCACATTGAGACATTTAGTAATACAAGATACCGAGGTTACATTTGATGAATACCAACCCTAATGACAAATATACTCTGTGTAAATCTGAGCTCCATGACTTTTGGCAAGGATATTTGCCAGCAGCTCAGAAGTCCTGGCACAGAATATCCACATGCCCATAAATTTCTGCAGGCACAAGTACATCTGTTAAATCATTCCTTCGTGCTTCCCTTCAATATATAAAGTCCTAAGTGTTGAGCACTTCTTCACCAAGCTGTCAAAGGCCATCCCTGATCTCCCCAGCACAAAGGGACCAGAGGCCTGAGGGAGCTCAGGGTGGTTTCCCTGGAGCATGTCTTCATCTGCAGCAACTGAAAGGACACTGAAAAGCAGAAGGCCCTTAAAAAGTCAGAATATTCTGAATGCGGGCTGTCCTCATGGATTACTAGTAGATTTTGATGCCAGAAGGCATAATCAGGTCTAACCCTATGAATAAATACACATGTGGTAATGGATCCAGCTCATCTCCTCTCTATACTCAGGATCTTTTTGATCTGCTAAAATGAGGCTAATGAAAATAAGGAATGTCTACATCTTACCGAGAGCTTGTTTGCTTTCTGTGAAGAGCTGTCATAATTTCTTACCTGAACTGGGCAAGCACTAAAACTGTAGTAGGCAAAACACAAATTATTTAATAATTTATTTATACATGTCTCTATCTTCTACATTTTTCTCAAATGTTGAGGTCACACAGCAGCTCTTTCTGATGGCATCACTGATGAAGGAACATCCTGTTAAATTGCTGTTTCTGGATTATCCTAGGAGGTGGGTGTTGAACAACAGGGCTTCTGTGCAAAACATCAGCCTCTATGCACACAGAGGGATACACATCTTAAGGAGCATGTTTAGGGTAAGGTATAATGAGAAAACAAGAACCCAATCTGGAAAAACAGTGTTTCTTCTCTATTCATACATACACTTCAAATCTGCTATTACTTTTTTGTTCTTAGATAATTAGATAACTTGATCTCTTCTTTGTATAAAAATAAAACATTAACAGAATTCCTAATAATACCAGCAGCAACTTCCATAGCCATTCATGGCCCTTTTCTTTGACTAAGAGCTGTACCAAGAGAAGTGAAAGAAAGCAACTTCTTTGTGTGCCATCCAATGACTTTTATCCCCATTCCCCATCATTTCAATTTTTGATTACAGAAACTCTGCCAATGTTTTTTGTTGTTATAATATTTTAATTGAAATAGTGAAGAGATTTTTGAATAGATAAAGCAATTTTTATTTGATAAAACATTAACATTTGTCTGGTCGCAAATCTAATACTAGAGGAGTAAAAAATGACAGAGTTTGTTTATGGTATGTTATTTTTATATGCTAAAATTAATAATTGTTAATCTATTATAATAACTGATTTTTTTTTTTACCATAGCAGCCACTTCTGTTCTAGCTGAGATTTCTCTGTAGTAAGTACTGTACTGTAGGAAAAAGCAGGAAAAAATAATCCATTCCCCAAAGCCTTTAAATTTAAGGGTACATACAGCAAGTCCCTTGTAGTGCAGGGGTTAAAACAGGGAAGTTCAAGAAACAGTAAAGCCAGTTCAATCAACATGATGGATTGACAGCCTTTGACAGAATGTGGCTGCTTTCAAGAGATTTGCAGAAAATGTTGCACAGGAGACTATAAAGGAAATATTTACAGGCAGATGACATGCTAACTTTGCACAGGTTACAGGGACAACCCATGGCCTTCTCACTATGTGAAAAGCAAACTCGAAAAGGCGTATCCAAAATGTTAACAGGTGGATGATAGATGCTAGAATCTTAATGTGACAGGAAGCGGAGGCAAGATTTTAAACCTGATCTAAAGAGATGAGTGGGAGAAATGATATGGGAGGAAGCCTGAGTGGGAAGAGCAGGACACTGCTCTGTATGGTTGAAGAACAGGGAGGCCACATGTTGATGCACAGGAGCAGATGAGTCTGTCAAAGACAAGAAAGAGAAAACCAACCTTTGCAGCAGAGTTGTCAATGAATCTCCTTCCTTTTGTCACCCTTAGAGGGGAAAAAGAAGAAGTAAATATTAGTAAATGTTAAAAACAAGAATAGTTTTGAGATGTAGCAGGTTTCTCACATAAAAAATAAAATGGTAAAAATAAGTGGCATATTCAGAGATGTTATAATGGAAACATTTGTGGGATTAAGCACAGCTCTATAGCACATTTGTAGAGAAGCCTGAGTGATATCAGAGGCCTGTGTGATGTTGAAGAAAGTGGGGCTACTTACTTGTCTAAGAAAGACATTCTGGGTAAAGATGGAGAATTACCTCTGAGCCTGAATATGGGAAGGTTGTAAAAGGTTTTGTTGGGAGCATCTTTTGCTATTAAGCATTGAACTATGAGTTCTGATATTAACAGGAATATATATGTATCAGTATAAGTCTTGACAGTAATATCTATCACTGATATGAAGAGCAGCACCATGGTAAAGTGAGTGATTGAAAACAGGGACTACAGCTGAGGAAGTAAGAGAAGGTAAATATCATTCTGGAACCCGTGTTCAACGGATGTAGCAGAAACTACAGTCAAAATGTTCTCTATGTCCCCTGTCATTAAACCAGCAAAAAAAGTGAGTAAAAGCCTCAGTCAGAGTTGGCTGAGAAATTTCACATCATCAGCATTTTTTATTGAAGTGAGGAAACCAAAGCCAGTTCACGTCATATTTTTTAGGCATCTTGTTGAAGATCAGTTTCATGATGAATTTAAGCTGACCTAAAACCAGCCTGATACCAAGATGAATGGTCTAGCTTTCACCACATTTCTGCTGCTTCTTTTCTATTACCAAGGTAAATCAATTTAAAGTTAACCCTGGAAGAATATAATGAGTTTTAAGCAACATTAGTGTATTCACCTGTATTCATCTCTCTGAGACTGAACAAGTCACTGTAGCTGCTGCAAGGGAGTGGGCAGAAATTATGAGTTCTGGGTGGGATGGAGAGGGAAAAGACAGGACTGCTCTTTTCCAGGGCAACAGTATTAGATCAACTTCAAAACAGCAATGTCAAAGTCAAAGCTGGTGTCAAATTTAGATGCTCTGAATGATGATTAGGACTGCCTAGGCTTTGTACATTTCTCTCTTCAACAGCTTTACAGTAAAGGAAAACAAATATGCTATATAAAAGACCAATAAAAAAGACATATTCCATAAATGATATTTTTCATGGAAGTTTTATTTTCCATCAATTTTATTCCACATTTTTCTTCCACATTTTTCATTAATTTCAGTCCTTACATTCCACAGAAATGCATTCCTATATTACAATAATTACATAAGTCTGATTGTTGGGGATTCAAAGGCTATAGCAAATTTTCACTTTTCACAGACTAATTTGTCTATCCTTATTGTATTTGCAGATTTAGAAAAATACAGTATCTTAGTCTGAACAATTGAATTTGCTTTCTGTTCTTTCAAAGTATCATAAAATATTTAAGAAGTAGTTCATATTTTCTGTATTCTGGCTTTTGTTTCATCATTGGTGTTTTTACCCATAAATAGCTTTGAGCTTGTGCCTAGTACAGTGATCAGGCAAAAAACAAGAGAGAAAAACAAATGAACAATAACAAAAAAAGTGTATCAGGATATTGTTGCAAAAACTCAACAATTATTCAATCACCTATGTTGAAAAAAAAACTAAATAAATACAGCCCAGCACATAATTTCTGGGAATATATAGCAATTAAATTGGGGACATACATGTTTGCTGAACTTAAAAACTGCAGGCTTGAGCTCGTAGTAGACTTTAGACCATTCATTATTTTAGTAATACCTGCTTGCATGCTCATCCTGTCAAGTAACATGAATAATGTGTGACTTACCATGATTACTCAATTAAGCATACCAGTTCATATTTTAAATGTCTAATAATTATACTTGAGCAAATTATAATTGAATTTAAAAATGCATTGAATGCATTCTTATTGTGGATAATTTGGGGAGGGCACTCTTATTTGTTTTGGATAAATCTCAAGGAAAAAAAATACATTGCCTTTTGAATTAAATGTTTATGTCTATCAAAATGACACAGAGCTGACTTCAGTTATATCCATAGATGCCAGTGAGGAACAGCATTTTCCTTTTAAACATGTTTTATCTGCTTTGATTTGCTGTCTAGTCTTAATTCCTTTCACTCTTATTTTTCCTTCTCTTTTACTGCTACATATCTGTTTTTAAATATTGGGATCTGAGTTATACTGCCCAGAGTTTGCACTGTGATTTTATATTAACATAAAATATTTTTTTTATCTTTCATATCGATATGTCTTAACCCTATGGAGGTTTTGTGAGAACCATGACATCATAAAAATTTATCTAAATTTAATAATAGGAAACCAAGTGGGGAAAAAACTTAAGAAAAGTAAACAAAGGCTCCTATTGTAGTAATTACCATGAAAAGTTTGCAGCATATCTATTCTTAATGAAACAATATGCTGCACAATGTTCTAATGACACAGGCGTACACAATATCTTTCCTATTTTAAAAATCCATGCAACATCTAAAAAAAAGATGCTCAGAAATCAAACAAATAGATTATGTAACTCTAAAGTACGCAATTAGAAGATAAAAAGTGCTGAAAAAATTCAAACTTACAACAAAATTTATTAAAACTATTTATATATTCAGATGGTACAAGCAACATTGTTGTGAATTCTGAGCAGAATAAGAACTAATAAAGAGCAAAACCAAAAAGGCAGGATTGTTCTTGTCATGTGCTGAAGCCAGGCATAGATGCATCTCTGGCTTTGTGTTGGCTGTTGTGATTCTTTTAGTGGTTCTGGTGGTACAAGAGACACTGTTAGACATCAGCTTGTAGCTTCTGCCCTCTTCTATTTGGGAACCCAGCATATTTCAGAATATCCTGTATCCCATTTTCAGAGGCCCATATTAATTCTCAAAGGCCTCCAGTTCAGGAGAGTAAACTTTAACCATGTGCCTAATCACTTTCCTGAATCAAAACCGAGAAAATCAACTTCCTAAATGCAATTTTTAATGGATTTTGTTTGCAGAGCATTTTTTATCATATTAGTAGAATCAATCCACCTTGATGTCCTTATCCTTTTTAATAATTGACATTCTCATTTGGCATTTTCACAATCCTATATTAAGCATGAAGATTTCCTATTGGAGGTGTAAAATAGCCCTTCTGAAAGACATGGGAAGGGAAACACCTCAACACTATGTTTGCTGAAGCTATGCTGATTCTGCTTTGACATTCACCAAAGACAATGAGATTTAGTTACCTACTGATTTCTTATCACTTTGGTTATTCCTGAGGTTGAAGCACTTTTTCCTCCTATAAATCTTCATGTGCATATTTACATGAAATCAATAGCTTAAAAAAACCCAAAACCTAAACCTAAGGCTTTTTATTTTTAAAGGACATTCATTTTTATGTACTGCTCATGATGCAATTCTTGGGGATTTCGTGTACAGGGCCAGCAGCTGGACTTCAATGATCCTTGTGTGTCCCTTCCAACTCAGAATATTCTGTGATTCTGTACACTACTTGACCCACTATATTAGACTAAGATGTTCTATCCATCAATAAAATTAGCTTTACTGCCTAGAAATTATGAGAAATGCTAGGGTATAGAACAGCTATCCCATGATACGAGATGTTGTTTAATCAGTCTCTGTATTACTTGGAAAGAATAGAAGTTCACCTAAATATAAAGTATTCTGATAAAATCATACCACTGGTCTCTGAGATTCTGTTCACTTTATTATTCTCAATCCTTCAAAGTGTAGGAAAAATTACATCCTTTGAACAATACATAAGGAGTATGCTTTTCTTTTTACAGAAATTCTTGCCTGTCAAACTTTGTAAAAAGCAACAAATCATCATGCACCATCCAGAGCATCTGTTGCTAAATTTGGCTCTTTTCTATTTACTCAAATGTGAGGAATATTTCTAGAGGCCTACATTTTATAGAATTGACATGCCAAAAGTTCACTGACCACACTCTTCATAAAAGCTTTGTTTGCTAGTTAGTTGTTTCTGAGTGCACTTATTCAAAAGGATTTTGAAGCTGCTGATGTGTTGTATTTGGTTCTTTTGAAATGCTGAAAACAGTGTCTTATTATGTTTAGATTTTAGCTTACCTTTCTAACCAGTTCTAATTGTTTAATTTACTGGCGCTCTTTTAAGGTGGACAGCAAAAAAAAAAATTCCCCTTTCCAATTACTTGAATTACTTGAAATTACTCCTTCAATCAAATGTCATTACATCAAATTAGTAAATAAATAGCTTTTTTATTGAAACTAAAATTGCAGCTGTCAGGTAAATGTACCCAGATGAAACTTTGGAGTTCAGGGCTTGTCCAAGATTTCCCTGCCCAGCCTCGACAGGACTCTCCATCTTCTTGCACCTAAGTTTATCCACTGTAAAATGGAAAAAAAATAGCTCATCTCTTAGTCCCCATCTTTGTGCATTACTGCAATTTTATGCAATGAGAATCATGAACTTTCATTAATTATACAATAAGAACCATAATTTGTGAAGAAATTTAACACATTTGTGGTTTTAAGAATGAGATTACTCCCACTGAGATGCTCTCTTTACGTGGCCTGTATTTACAGGGTCCTGAGGATTAGTAACAAAGTATGAAGACTGCTGTGGTATATTTGCAGTAAGATGCCATTAAATTGCCTTCTTGATTCCATTTTTAAGAAAGACTTAGAGACTGCTCCTGACTTAGCCTGTATGATAATGACCAAGATAGAGTGAAAAGAAACTGCATTTCCCTTTGTATCATGACATTTTGAATCCAGGCTGAAGGTTAGATCTAGCCTCCCTTTTTTTTGACACTGAAAATTATACATGTTTATCTCTTAAGTATCAGGTGTACTTTTCTTCAGCTGTCAGTTAGATTTAAATCTGTTGTTAAAGGATTTGGCAGTTTGGGACTGTTAAAAACAGTTTGCAAGGGATATTGTTGCCCTTGGCTGAGTTTTGCATTTTAGCTGTATCCCTATTTAAAACCTCTGTATTTTCCATGTCGCATGAATTGTCAAGTGTCGTCTTTCAGAAGAATGAACAGCAGCCTTCACTACAGAGTATACCTATGTTCCCAGGGTGCTGTTTATGTATTTTATAGATTGGCTTAGTATTTACCTAAATGCATATTAAAAAAAGAGAATATCTGTATGCTTCAACAGTGAAAAATAATCTATAAAAGCATCACAAAAATAAAAGTCAAAATGACAGAATATTCTTTGTATATGCGCATCAGTAACAAAATGTAGAAATCATCTAAATTAAATATTCCCAGATCTAAAACTTTCAAATAAACAGCCGCTTGGGATATTCAGCATTTGTCATTTTAAAGTCTGGGAGAACAAATAAATTTAAGCTATTTTAGTTTGGACAGAAAATTAACTCTAATTTGCAGATATCTTCTCAGAGAAACCTCTAACAGTAATGTCTATTCTTAGCAACAGAGGAAATTCTGAGTACCTCTGTGACTTATGTTATCTGATACCTAATGTTTCTGAGCAGTTTTGCGGGGGGTGGGAGGCAGCAGGGTGAAGTCCTGCATGAAGACACCACAGGCATGTAAGTATTTGCTCCACCTGTGATAGAGTAAGTTCCCTTTTAGAAGAGAAGTGTCTAAAGTTAAAAATGTGTATTTCTTTAATTGAGATAAACTAGCCCTAACAATTGATTTGAAATAATGAATTTCTGCTTGGAAAATGTGCACTATCTGCATTTGTATCTTGTTTAAATAAGAACTGACATTCTTACATTGCTTGTGAAGCCCTTAAAATGAAAAAGAGTCATATCTTATTCTGATAAAATAAACGTGTTTACATGAGTATATTATATATATATATATATATATATATATATATATAGATATACAGATATATATACACGTGTGTGTAGAGGTACATAAATATATATATATATATATATATATATATATATAATATATATATGTACATATTTCCAAGAAAGGAGTAATTAAAAATTGGCTCAAAATATTTCTCCAATCTCTTACTTTCTAATATGTTATATCCTTAATAAAGGGAAGCTTCCCAATATTTGAATATTAAACTGATGTCTGTCAGCATTGATTATGAAGTTAACACCAGTTATGAATACAACCTCCCTGCTGGGCAGCCATTAGAAAGTTGTTCTTTCCAATTCCTGTGTAAATATGTAGGTTAGATTCCTAATAAAAATTCTGTGAACTTTAGCTGAAACAAAAATAACAGAACTATTTGAGGTTTGTTACAGTCACTTCTATATCCAGCTGACCTTGTCCCAATTTTAGCTTTGTTTCCCTTTTCTATGTGGCTTCTGGGAAACCGCCTTAAAAATAAAATCTACTCAGAGGATGAAATACTGAACTTCTTATTCTGATAAAACTTCTATCTAGCTCTACCCTGCAAACAGTTGCCTTTGCACTCCTCATTATTTTCAGAATCAGTGCTAAAGTTCCACTGCAAAGGCAATGATAACCTAGAAAAAATTAGGATATATTGAACACAGTCAATTTGTGCCAAATGAAGATTCATAATACTGGAAAAAAATTACCACCAGTTCAAGCATACAGGAATCTTAATAGTAAATAATGGCTGTACATTGAACATTAAGAATTTACTTACTTTTTTTTTTTTTTTTAAGGTGTAGAAAAGGTAGTAAAGTAACTTTACCTGAGAAGCTGATATTAAGTTCAGCAAAGTATTTTCATTTTAGACAATATGTTAAGGACTAGACTATGCCTTTAAAAAATGAGTACAGAGCACTTTTCCCAGATTTTCATCCTGAGATGAAAGGAGAAGAAAGAGATAGAATGTGTTGCATTCCTCCTCCAAAGGAGAAGCTAAGATTGTCCAGTTTTTAGCTTTGCACTGGGCTGTAAAGCAAGATCTACACAGGACTGCCTTTTTGCCCCTTCATGTCCCATAGTGGGAGCATGAACTACTTTGGTTACCTACCTGGCAATGCTGCAAAAAGTATTGGGGGGGGATATATTCCTCTTTTCCTTTGCTTCTTGCTCTTCGTCTTTCTCTATTATTATTATCTTGACCTCTTCTGTAAATTACTTTAAAATATTTAATGAAAATTCTATGATCCTTATATTTATTTTTAATTTAAACAATAGGAGACAAATGCAGGGTCACTGGTAATTGTTAGAGCAATTTTCCTTTAAATAGTAAAGACTGTCAGTCTTTTCAATGATGATCAAGTATGTACCAGCAAAGTTTAAATTCCTGTCCCTGCTTCTCAAATATGCCAAAAATTTATATTCTGTTCTGGTAAGCTAAAATAATCTTAAAACGTAAGCCTCAAAGGTCTCATAAATCAGAGTTTTCCCAGGGATGTAATATACACTTATTGTGAAATACTGTAATAAAAAAATCAGGAAGCCTAATTTGTACCCACCATTGCACTGTGGGCGTTTTGTAAGCAGAAAAGACTTCTAACTAAGAATTTACACATAAACTCTTCTGACCTCGTAAGCTGTCACAATAGACAACACAAACATTCATGTGTGCAGTCCTGGCCCCTGTAAGTGTTGCAGTGCTCTATTAAAATGCTTGCTTGCTAAGCCTCAAATGCTGCTGCTCAGAATACTGTCAGTGGCTAAGGATAGATCTTTCACAGCCTCACAAGGCCACAGCAAATAAAGCCCTCCCCAGTGCAGACCTGAGCTGCTCTGTCCTCCACAGTGGCAGAGGTAGACTGTGACAGGCTCACTGGCTGCCCTTGCCCTTTCCCAAGTCAGCTTCATTATATGGTATAAAAAAAAAGAAAAAAAATTGCTGAGGATTGCATAAGGCATCTTTGAAAGGTATACTGTGCAAATCCTTTCTCTGTGTCCTGTTGTTTTTACCAGAATCACACAGGGAAGTACAGCTTTTGTATCCTCCCCACTTTACCCAGAGTAGTAAATTCCAAAGTCTAATAGAAATAGTCAAAGAACTAAGACAAGAAGGACCTGTGGGCCAGTATGTCGTCCTCATCTGATATTTTTTTCTTCTAGTAATACAGCTGTTGATGTTGTGTGGGACTACCAACAAAAACTGAACCAGATGTTTTATCTACTGGAGCAAATGCTAATACTCACCCATAAGGGGATCAGGCACCAAGAACTTGTGAAACAGGTGCTACAAAACACATAGCTATATTTGGAAGAGATTTTTGGATACCACCTACATGGAAAAGCATGAGGTATTGATTTCAAACTTTTTGAACATTCATCTTGTGGAAAACCCCCACAAAAAATATTTTCAGAGGAAGTCTGCAACAGGATGGATACACAGTCACAAAAATACGACAACAATTTCATAAGATGATACACTACTAAATGAACAATAAACCACCTATTCAGGATATAACATTCTCCATGTTACATTTTATGACCCGAAAAACATTTGCAAAAATACTGACACACTAAGAGTTTTGAAAAATGACCCTCTTGAGCATCCAGTAGGATACAAATCATTCCCCTAGAGCACCATGAGTTCTCACATCTTTTAAAGAACAAAAATGGATTAACCTTTTAATGCATGTCACAGGTAAATTGTGGTCTGTTAACTGAATAGATTTTAAAGTGATGCACTTGATTTCAAATTAAAATTGTCTTAAAATTTCCTACACTAAAGTAGGAAAATGATAAAATGTAATGAATTAAAGAACTTTGATTTGACCTACTTGAACATATGCACTGTAACAGTCTTGTTCTGCAGTACACAAAAGTTCCTGGCAAAGTAAAGCTTTTGCAGATCTCACTTTGGTAAAACTAAGTAAAAGAGAAAATTTCTTTCTACTCTCTGTCTCTTTTGCTTCATTCACCATCTATCTCGAACTCTAAATGGCAGAGAGGAATATGGTGTAAATTAGGCATGTAAATTAGCCAAATGAAGGTTACACAACATGTTATGTGCACAAAATTAATGACACCCACTTGAAGTGTTTAGTCAGGAAGTGCAACTGAGAAGTTTTGAGACATTTATCAGTATATCTTTAAAAAACTCTACTGAGGATATAGAAATTATGTCCTCAAAGGTTTATAATTTAGACAATTCTGTCTGGATGTTCCTTAGACTGGCACATTTATCTGTCTTATTTCAGGACTGTTTTTCTGTCTCTAAAAGTAATCTTGATGGCAATGGTAGAGTTCTAGTAAACAGTGATTTGAGAGAAGAGGAGATGACTGAACATTTGCAGAGACACTTCTTTACCTTTCATTCATTATTTTTCTTTTGAATTTAAATTAAAATAAAAATCTGCTTGGAACAAAGAATAAATGTAAATCCTCTGTTCCACCCACCTGGACAGCCCATTTCAATGCCCAGTCACTCCTTCTGTGAAGAACTTCTCCCTAATACCCAACCTAAACCTCCTCTGACACAGGTTAAGACTGTGTTCTCATGTCCTGTCGCTGGTTGCCTGGGAAAAGAGACCAACCCCCAACTGGCTGCACCCTCTTTTCAGGGAGTTGGAGAGAGTGACGAGATCTCCCCTGAGCCCCCAGACTGAACACCCCCAGATCCCTCAGCCGCTCCTTATAGAACTTGTGTTCCAGACCATTCCCCAGCTCCATTGCCCTTCTCTGGACATACTTCAGCATGTCAACATCCTTCCTAAATTGAGGGGTCAGAACTGGATGCAGGACTCCAGTTATGGCCTAACCAGTGCTGAGTGCAGGGGAAGAACTGCTTCCCTGGTCATGCTGGCTATGCAATTGCTGGTACTGGCCAGGATGCCATTGGCCTTCCTGGCCACCTGAGCACACTGCTGGCTCATGTTCAGCCAGCTGTCAATCAGTACCCTCAGGTCCCTTTCTGTCTGGCTGCTGTCCAGCCACTCTGTCCCCAACCTATTGTGTTACAGAGGGTTGTTGGGGAAAAACTGCAGGACCTGGCACTTAGTATTGTTCAACCTCATATTGTTGGATTCAGCCCATGTATCCAGTCTGTCCAGGTCCCTCTACAGAGCCCTCCTACCTCCAGCAGATCAACATTTGCACCCAACTTGGTGTCATCTGCAAACTTGCTAATGGTGAACTCAATCCCCTCATCTGGATCATAAATAAAGATAATAAACAGGACTGGGCCCAGTCCTTGGGATACACCACTAGTGACCTGACACCAGCTGGATGCAGCATCAATCCCCACCACTCTCTGGACCCAGCCATCAGCCAGTCATTAACCCAGCAAAGAGTGCACCTGTCCAAGGCATGGGCTGCCAGTTGTCCAGGTAGACAACATCCACAGCCTTTCCTGCATCCACTGGGTGAGTCACCTGGTCATAAAAGGAGATCAGGATGGTCAAGCATGACATGCCCCTCCTAAACTCATGCCAGTCTGATCCTCCAGACATCCTGTAGGTGCCACGTGGTGGCACTCAAGATGATCTGTTCCATAACCTTGCCAGGCACCAAGGTCAGGCTGACAGGTCTGTAGTTTCCCAGATCCTCCTTTCAGCTCTTCTTATGGATGGGCATCACACTGGGCAGCTTCCAGTCATCCGGGGCCCCCACAGTGATTCAGGACCAATGATAAATGATGGACAGTGGCTTGGTGAGCTCATCTGCCATCTCATCATCCTGGGATGGATCCCCTCTGGTCCCATAGACTTGCAAGCATCCAAGTGGCTCAGAAGATCACTAGCTGCTTCCTCCTGGATTACAGGGGTCTATTCTGCCCCCAAAATTGTGCTGATGGCCAGCAGCCCTTTAGACATTTATTAATAACATGGGTTTTCCTGTTCCTTTGATCATCCATCCTTGCTACTTAAGGAAGTGAGCAGAATGCCACCTGCACTCCTGTCCCATCAAGCAATCAACCCAAAGCCTTGAAGCCCATTTTAATTATCCTGGTACTTTTCTTATCAACCTCATCACTGCCAATGTGGACAACCAGCAGAGGGTAATAATCAGAGGGCTGAATTAGTTCAGGGAGCCTCCTGGTAATATTCCATATCTGGGCCCCAGGGAGGCAGCATAAAAAATATCTACTCCATAATGAGGAAATGTGTTGGAATTAAGGCATTTATGGAATGTTATAATATATTCTCTATTATTAATCAATTCATTTGAAGAATGTAAGGATCAACTTCCTCCAAGAATAACTAAAGCAAGGTCAATTCTGGTGGTCAGTACACATCCTATTACTTCTGCAGCAGTCTTTTTGAAAATGGAGACTAGAAGGATGGAAAGAATGAAAAAGAATGAGAAAAAGACTATAAGGTCTGACATTATGAATTCTTCATTTCCCTCTTCTAGCTGGTTTAAGGACTCTTTCCTCATTCTTAAGAGTGCATTCCCTAGAAATTAAGTAAAATCATTCCCTATTTTGCTTACCAAAGGGCAGAGGGAACCAAGCCAAGGTCTGTTCCCATCCTGTTCTGGCTTATAAAGAAAGTCTTCATTCTTGGTGGAGTCAACTGCTCCCAAAGGCATGTAGCAGTGCCATAAATATTTCAAATACCAACTGTATGCTGGGAAGCTCTGGGAGGCATTGGGGTCTCAGTGGAACAAGATGCCTCCCCTGGGAAGTCATGAGGTTGTGTAATGCTGAGCTGTGCTTACGGGGATAACCAGGCTTCCTGTGTTGCTTATTAAAACTTAGATTACTTCTTGTTCCTTTTAAGTCTACATTTGTGGTTTCTTATTAACCATTCCTTTAGCATACTATCAAAGTCTGACGATACAAAGTCCAGTGTGTGCATTCCTTTACTTTTAGTCCAGTTTCCCCAGGAATATGGCTTGCAGCTATAGCACTTGTAAGCTTTCATGTTGCCTATCTGCCAGCCCCTGGAAAATCTGTTAGCTACTTCTTCCCAAATTCAACAGGGAGCTGAAAGACTCTTCTGTATACATTTCCTACAAGTCTCATGAAAATAACTGGCCGCAAAGGTCGAGGGGATACAGACATTGCTGTCCTGGCAGCAAAGGCTGCAGTGTGAGAGCAATCATGGTTAGGCATAGGAGAATCCACATGGAAATTCACCCTCAGAAAAAAATCATATAAAAATAAGGCTTCATTAATTCCACTGTTTATGGAACTACTTGATTTAGGTAATATATCTATACTGGAAAATCAGATGACAGGAATATCTTTGTTGATTTATGGATCATTAACAATTTTGTATACTAATGTATTTGCCTGATCCTGCTCCCATCAACATCAAAGGGATCCTTCCACCAAGTTAAGAGGTAATTGGACTAGGCCCATGCATAAACATTTATAATACTAACATTAAAACATAATTATTTTGTAAAAGGTTCAAAAGCAGAAACAAAAGAAACATTTTAATCCAGTTTTAAATGCTGTGGTAGATTTCATTTATACAAAACAACAGCATAAAAGAAAACCACAAATTCATATTCATAAAGTCATAAATGAGTGTACCATAAGTGCAAGTAATGTTCACTTCCTTCACTATTCCTGCAGTTTTATTATATTTTGGAAATGAAACTTTCCATTATTCAGTAACACTCAACTTACAGAAGAGGTTTTCATGGAAGTGCAAGATGGCCAAAGTTATTCTGCTGGATGGAAAATTAATGTATATGAGGTATGGGATTCCATGACTCCTTTTTAAAAACATCTATATAAATTAACATGAGAATATTCAGAAGGCTTGGCTTTCACAGATTCATGGAAGTCCTACAGAGGCTTTGGTAAATGCCTCCATTGAGGAAATATTTCATATCCTCCAGTAGCCTGCTATTCCACCCAAGAGAGCATTCCTATTCTTTTGAACCTAAGTTAAGCTCAGCTAAGAAGCCATTAACTGTCCACATTAATCCTGTATTGGAAAATCCTTCAGGGGGGATGGAAATTCCATGGCAAGGTCTTAGCAGATTTTCCGCTGTATTGTTCTTGTAGGGGAAAAGAGGGGTTGTGTTCTCACAGTGATCAGTGGGCCCAGTCCAGGGGGCTCTCACAGGATTCATCAGGGTCTAGGAGCAGCAATCACACATAAAACTCCCATGTCTTCTGATGGCATTTTTTATATACTTCTCCCAAAAACTGTATTATCAGGTTCTCGCTCTCTTGTTGCTAAATGGCATATATAAAATTATATCTATTTTTTTAATAAAATTAGGTGGTTTTGCTTTGTGACCATTTGAAGTGTCTATTCTTAGAGAAAGTCCTCAACTGGTTGCTGATTCTATTTGAGACCAAATTAGCTGGGAGAAAAGGCTTTAGGTGGGAAGGTGTGAGAAAGTTATGGCAGCAGTATTTAAGTTAAAATATTTATAAGCAGACTCCTAGTTTACTCTTCTTTAATTCTGGGTAAAGTTCTTTCTGTAAGATCACCATGTCCTTCAAAGAGCTAAAGAGGACAGCATGACAATCAGAGCTTAGGAAACTGCATTACAGCTTGGTTTACCCAATATATGTGAGGAAAAGAGAAGACTGCTGTAAAGGAGGCCTGCCTGATTGGCACAAGAGAATACAGTATATAAACTGGATCCAATTATTACCAAAACAGCAAGAAATCAAACTTCATGAAATAAATTATCATGTCTATGAGTAACTTGAAACAACTATATCAAGCAAGATTATCTGAATGATCATTTTTTTCTTAAGAAGGCAGAAATAGAAATGAAGTGTTATGAATTCCTGATTTATTCTGGGTGGCAATAATTCTGTAAGTATTCTAATGGAAATGGCTTTCCCTGGATAGTAGGAGTGCAATGCAGTACAGTTTTTTATTTGTAGAGTTCCCTCTTCAATTTTTACGTTTCTGTAATATTTTGTTAAAGTCTCGTTTACTATCATTCGGAGTGTGTTTAGACTTCTTGTAGTGGCTTTGCTGCAAAGGAACTGACATTATATGTTAATAACATTTTGAGAGGATGTCACCAAAGCACACAGAAAATGGTCACCAATTTCATTTGAATTTGCCAAGTAATATTAGCAGAAAATTTTAGCTTCATTGCATGTAATATTTGCTGCAAAGGAACTGACATTATATGTTAATAACATTTTGAGAGGATGTCACCAAAGCACACAGAAAATGGTCACCAATTTCATTTGAATTTGCCAAGTAATATTAGCAGAATAATTTTTAAAATATCAAAAAGTAGTAATTGGCATATCTACGTAATGGATTGTTTCAACATAATATTATGTATGTGACAGAAAAGGCAAAGAAAAAAGGTCTACATCATCCAGATGAGAAAGCAAGATGCATGCTGCTCTCCAGCTTCTTGAGAAGTTTTGAACTAGTGTTACTCAAGTGTGGCACTATCCCCTCACTGTTTCCTCATACGCTGTGACTGAGGCTTTCTCCATGCTGTAACTGATACTATCCATCATGAGAAAAAGAGACATGTAGAGACAACATAGTGGTTGGTGGCTGGAAAAGACATGAAACATCTGGGCTCAATGTTGTTCTTTCACACAAAGTAGAAGCATCCCCACCTAATGAGACTGAGGATCTGCCCAGAGTCATCTGTGATGTGCTGTATCCATGCTGTTCAAGAAGGATAATACAGATTCTAATCCTCTCAGGTAGAGAAAAGATCTCCTTAACACTTCCTCCCCTTCCTGGGCTGATATGAGGAAAAGCCCTAATATTAATACCACTAGAAATCTAATTTTCCATCTCCCTGACTTTTATCAGTGTGTACCTAAAAACCAAGATACTTTAGTGTCCTAAATGGCAAACTAATGACTAAAAGCTACCAAAATATTTCAGCATTGGACAATCAAAAATCAGATTCCCCAAATGTGGATGAATTGGGTTCCATTCAATTTTACAGATTTTCATGTTGACAAGAAGAAATAAAAATACTCAAATGGCTTTATTGTCTGTGTAATTGGTTTGTCAGCTGAATAAAAAATGCCACAAACCAAAACCCAAAAATAAACAGGAAAAAAACACCAAAAAACCACTTCAGAGTCTTTGCCCCCCAAGCAAGGTTCTTTGTGTAATGCAGCAGAAATGAGTGTCACCCTTCAAAGACAAACTCTTTCAGATTGTGTTGAATAATTCATTTTCTGTTTTTTGACTGAATTTCATAACGGTTGGCTTGTCAAGAATCCATGTGATCATGTAGAGCAACTTGGATTCATGTAAAGATGTTCAGCTTTTTCATCTGCCTTGCTGGGATATAAAAATTGTCACATTATCCCTTATATTTCCAGCTAATTTTTGCTGATGGAGGTGAATGGTCACTGAGACATAGTATTACCATTGTTGCCATACCTTCTGTACTGGAAAAGATGTTATTACTACATTTTGCTGTTGTTTGCTTTTGTGTTAAAAGAAGAGACTTGAGCTAAAAAACGTCATCTGTTGAGCACATATGCTTCTATTTCCAAGAATCTGGATAATTTAATTATATTATCTGTTACAAAATGTTCTCCATACAAAAAGTGGTATTTGAATAAATTTTTTAATTAATACTGAATTTTAATGCATGTCATACAATGCCATTTTTTCCCAGACAGAATATGCTCTTGTTGACTGATGTGATATGGATAAATTAATGTAGAATTATAATTTAGCTATTAACCACCCCTTCTGCCAAATGCCAACATTCGCTCTCTACCTATTTTTTGTGGTATGTATTTGGTGCCAGAGGATGCTGTATATAGGAACTTATCTTCAGCCTCCCTTGTGAGCTACTGTTCTTCTCTCATTTACTGCTACATCCTTTGCCTAGTGCCTCAAATTATTTACTAAGGTTACACTTTTAGACGGTACTTTAAATAATTCCAAAAATCTTTGGGTGAAATTATACATAACATAACAGAGTTAATTCAAATAAGAAATTAGCTCTGTTAAATACCCAAAATACAGAAATCTTTTTCTGAGTTTTTTATCAATTCCATTTAAATTTCACAGGACTGTGTGAATAGAGATAGCTGAAATTCTGTGAAATCTGTAGAAAAGGTGTGCTTTTAAACTTGCCTGTCACAAATATCTTCATAACAGTTCACATTTATGACAAAAAATAATAAGAGAAAGAAAAAGAGAAGGGGAGGGGAGGGCAGGGGAGGAGAGAGGAGAGGAGAGGAGAGGAGAGGAGAGGAGAGGAGAGGAGAGGAGAGGAGAGGAGAGGAGAGGAGAGGAGAGGAGAGGAGAGGAGAGGAGAGGAGAGGAGAGGAGAGGAGAGGAGAGGAGAGGAGAGGAGAGGAGAGGAGAGGAGAGAGAGGAGAGGAGAGGAGAGGAGAGGAGAAATTGAAGCCAGGATGCTAAAGAAGACCAAGGCTGAATATTCAGAGGTGAGAAGTGTCTTGCAGATATAAAGGCAGCTTAGATAATTCCCCTAAATGTCCAAATTTCATTGCTTTACCCATACATATGTACCTGTGCCTCAGAGAAATTTTGTTTGTATTTAGTAAGGCTTTCCTTAGGCCTTAGAAATTCCTTAGCAGAATTCCGGCTAAAGATGGAGTTGGAGGTGTTGTCTCCAAAGGTCCCAGTACCTGACAGATGAGATTAGGGACCAGTGGTGCCCCAAAGTGTGAAGGTAGCTGTACTACCCAAACAGGAAAAATTGCCAGGTACCAACTTCCCTGTCACATTTTGCTCAAATGATGAAAATGTCCAGCCCTCCTCTTCCACCACTGCCACTCCCTTCCATCACCAGCCCTGGCTCTAATTGCATTTAAAGCAACACAGAGGTCAATCTAACATGCAATTCTGACAGAAAATCACCATTCTAGTAGTTCAGCATTAGTTAGTGGCCTATAGAAATTACCTTTTTCTTCTATTATGTTGAGATTATTTGTAATTGCTGATTTTTCAGTTTTTGTATTTGGAATATTTTAATAGTACAGTTTTAAGCCTCATATATCCTGAAGGAAGACCTACAAATATATGTAGATGTGGAAACAGCCCTTTGACTAACATTAATATTGGCCACTTCAATGTTATTTTTAAAGATACTGGTGAATTTGTTGCTGTCCTAACAATAGTAATAAAGAGAAAGGAAGTGTTCTGCACACATTGTAGCAGTGAAATAAGCAGAAAAATACTCCTAAATGGAGTCCTAGGACTACCTAAGAACCATTTCTCTGCCCCTCTTCACCAAACATATTGACAGTTTCTGATTTCCTTTAGGTATTATCCAGCAGTAAAGGTCATCAATAACCTGTCCCACCTGACAGAAACTGCCAGCACATGGTAGAACTTGAGCTTTCATCTCACTCATCTGAAATACATGTCACAATAGGTGACAGGTGTTGTCTTCACTGTCCCCAAATTGTTGAAAAGGCTCATTTTATAGCCCTAGTGCAGCTTGGTATTGATTCAAATGAATGAAAGCTGTGAACAATGAAACAGGAAAGTAACTGAGAAAACAGGCAGAAATAAAATAGTATTTTGGAATGAATGGGAAGTTTTGCAAAAGACAGAGCACCTGATTGCTCTGATTTGTACTCCAAACAGTAATTTCAGATAATATGGCTGCAATGTAATCTAATATTTCCATATTGAATAGTGAACACTATTCCTCAATTAATATTTTCCCCAGCAGAAGGTTTAAATAGAAAGACACACTTTGGCATTTAAAGCAATATAATCTAAAGGACAACTGTCAAGTTTAACCTTTTACATGTCACGACTGTGAAATGGTTGAGACTATTGATAGACAAATGTATAACAGGGAAAAACAACTTAAAAAAATTAACCTGTAATACCTTATAATATAAGAAACATTATAAATAACTAATGGCTTGTTCACATCTGAGAATTTCAAATGTCCTGATAATATTCTATGTGTTGATGTTTCCTGGGTAAGTAGTCTTGTTTCCTATTTATTCTACATATGCTATCAATATTGTCATGGTTACAGTCCAGCTAAATTATTAATACATATGTACAAAAATTCTGAGAGTAGTTAGATTTAGAATGAAAGTAAGCATTCCAGATTTTTATATTCATTCTTTGCCTACCAAAAAAAAAAAAAAAAGAAAAGGGAGAAATCAGAATCATAGTTTAATAAAGTTACATGTATTTCACATAAGTAATTATTAGGCAGAACTTTATGAAGTTAATTAGAGCATTTTTACCAGCTTCACTAGGTGTTCTGTTCTTTAGTTACGTGCATACAGTTCTTGATAGAACGTTAGTCTCAATGGGTTTTAGGAGTGAGATAAATTAAGATTTTTCTAGTAAAAATGTGTTCATCGGTTATAGTTAAACCAAACTCTTTTTGTCTTTCTTAGGCTTTAAATCTCACTTACTAAAAATTGCATTTTAGCAGCAAAAAGACAAAGAATTGAATATAAACTGTCTGCCTGAATTATTCAGGGTGATCTGGAAAAGTTAATTGATACATAGAGAATAATGAATGTCCAAGGAGTATTCCTTGTGATAATTTTCACTTTTCTTTGCCTATTTTTTTAAATTTTTTTTAAAAATTCTTTTCTTATAACAAATGTAAAATATCAAAGGTATTATGGAATAATTAGTAATATAAATACCCAGGTGGACTTGAAATACTGCATACTGCATAATTACAGGTTTTTAAGCTTCAACTAAAGAATTTAAAATACCTTATCTTTTTGATATTTTTAAAGTTGTGTCTCAGAATTGCTATATTGAGAATGAATACCCACAGAACTTTAAGAATTAGAAGAGCCCATTTGTATAGTTTGTTTGTGTTAATTCCAAAAGGTTCTCTATAAAACATGATCTTAACCTAATTGCACCACTTAAGCTGAATTAAGGACCACGCTTGCTTGTATAAATGAAAACAAACAAACAAAAAAAGCAAAACAAAACTAAGCAAAGAAACAAAATCCCCACCAAAATCTTTCTGTAATTTGAGAGATAAGAAAAAGTTATTTAAAAAATAATGTGTTGGCACTTTGATCTTCTGAAAGTAATATTGGATGACCAAGGAAAGAAAGGTGATTCAAGATGCTTTTGCCCTGCCTTGGTCTGGATATAAACACAGAATTGTGTAGAGAGGACATGGACTATTTTACATCCCACTGCCAGCTGTTCTGAGCCTCTTTCATGTAAGTCAAGGGAACTGCAGATTTCTGTCCTCTTCCTGATTGCCTGCTCAAGTTCTTGAGACAGTATCAATGGTTTTATCCTCATAAAATCTACTACAAAGACCAGTATGTCAACAGGACTGGAACACCACTCTAGTCTCAGTCTGACCACAAAATCCAGCTGAAGGCTGAGAAAACATTTCCAAAATGCACATCAGTACAGTAACAGTGCTACATTTCCCCAAGGTGGACTGTAGCTGAGACAGAGGGTGAAAAAGCTGTATGCAGCCTGTACAATAGTCACAAGTGTGATCTGCTTGCCGCTTGCAAATCTAGTAATGAAAAATCACCCATAGAACCAAATCAACAGGACAGTAAAGAATACCTTTTTACTCCCACTCTGCATGGCTGTTAAGAGTTAAGCAGACACAGCATTACA
This sequence comes from Emberiza elegans, assembly GCA_024865655.1. Taxonomy (NCBI): domain Eukaryota; kingdom Metazoa; phylum Chordata; class Aves; order Passeriformes; family Fringillidae; genus Emberiza; species Emberiza elegans. The sequence continues at coordinate 15,055,727 of JALJVW010002597.1, read as the reverse complement.
GCAAATCTTTCTCCCTATTACTAAGCACGAAAACTCTAACAGCTTCATTGTCATAAGGTAACAGGAGCCCTGTAACAGTGTTTCTGGTAGAAGTCAGAGATGAGCTTGTGAGAGTTGATTACCTCATTGTTTCAAACTTCTAACCTAAACTCTTTGTATCTTCCTTTCTGAAGAAAAAAAAATTTTTTTTTAATTATAAAAAAGTGAAGAGAGAAAAAAAACAGGCACTGACAGACACTCAAAAGAACACATTAATTATATTAAACCTTACAAAGTATTCATAACTAAACTCACTATCATGAGTTAAAGCATACTAAAATCTGCCTACATGCTCTATAACATATTTACTGTGGGGGCAGGTTATAAAAGGCTGCAATCAGCTGTTGGGGCTAGACCAACTAACTAGGAAAGGAGATGGGAATTATTGTTTTAACATAATCCCAAAAATAAGGCATTTCCTTATGGGGGATCTGTCCTTAAAAGGAGTCTGCTTCAGCTCAAAAGCAATGATGACCTGAACATTGAGAGAAGAACCCTTCTGATTTAAAAGGGATGGCATTGACATGGCTGTTAACATTAATCCCATATATATTAAGGGGGAAGGACTGGGAGAATTATACTGATAATAGCTTGTGGTTTTATTTTTTTATCATTAGGAAGTGATAGAATTTGAAATGTCTAGGAAACTCTTAATATATTGCAAGTTCCTACCAATGATAGGATGCTGTTCCCCGTAACTACATCCAACCCATCTATCCCCCTGGTCTGAGAAAACTTTTCTTGTCTGCCTGTTCTCTATGAGTCTGAACTAATCAAACCGTCCTCCTTCCCATCTTTCTTATTGCTGAGACTTTTCTTCTCCTCGGGGCTTGTTTCTTCTCACCATCATTTTTCATGTGAGATGGTAATTTGTGAGGCAGAAATGTTTTGAGGAGCAGAAGATGCTGTGTTCTCTTCCTGACTACATCACTGCCTCTGTTACCAGCAAGTCATCTTACCTTCCTGCTGGTTTCCTTAACTCCCATCCAAGTGTCTAAAGTTAAGACTCCAGGGTCACACTTGAACAGATACATGCTGTTCAAAGCACTGGGTACACAGCTACTTTCATTTGCTTCTTGCAGCCAAGCCTGACCAGGAAATCTACTAAATGTGTCTTCCTGCAGACTGAAAGAAAAGGTGTATGAACTTGCATGATGTTGAGAATCTCCTAATGTTGGATGGGTGTATTAACATTTGCTGAAGCCTACAACAAAATCCAGATTTGCAACATCTCTCAGGGTACTTAGCAGTTTACAATATGAATCACCATATTTCTAATTATGTACAGGAAAAAAACTCCAGGGATTAGCAAATAGATATTGCTAATATACTGAAATCAGCCATGGAAGGCCAATTCATGCCATGACATGAATGAGAAAATATTAACAGAAAAAATCCCAGTTATGAGTAAGTAAGGCCTAAATATCCTTGGGAAAAACACTTATCTGTGGTGGTTTGCCCTAAAATGTTACAAAAACTAACACGGACTAAACAATTGTTATGAATGCTGACCTATACTACCTTGTTCTCTCACTGTAAGTACACCCCAGTAACTTTAGACATATGGACTTTGCAAATGTTATCTAAGATGTACGTGGTTCCATCCAAGCAGATAGACTGTCTGCTAACTATCCATCAAGAGAAATAAAGAAGCTCAAACAATTTATAGAAATACACATTTACTCAGGAAAAAGATCTCTGTTTTACTATCACAAGCAACATTATCTTCCATTATCTAGGATTAATGGATAAACTAGCAAAATCTGATTCCCTCAACATACTTGGTAAATACCAGAAGACAAACTTCTTAATTTTGCATACATGAAGTTGCCATAATCAGAACAGCATTTCACATTGTCCTAAACATTTTTGCTAACCCACATCATCATCCACAGAAACTGAGAAGGTGATTATAGAGATGAAGGGAATCGAGTCAGTAGGGATAGGTGGCTTTTATGGCCAGTTATATTTATACGAATTAAATTCTAGAAAGAGCTAGAAAAAATACTGGAAATTTGGTGTGATTTCTTGGAATAAATGTTTCTATGCAGCATCAAAAATAGGTTAATTTGATAAGTAGGTAATAGGGCACATTGAGATTGTTGTAACAACCTCTGGCATTTGTGAGTTCCAGCCAGAATACACAATGGTGCAGAAGTTATAGAAACACTGTCAGGAAACTCACAGGGAGTTATACAGCCCTCTTGCCATAAAGCAGGATCAGCTATAATTGCCTCTCAGCCAGCTGCTGGTGGCTTGTCTGGGTTATGGACTGCTCATATTGTAAGTCCAGAGACTCCTGAAAGGCTCCACATGAGCCAGCTCAAATCCATGAGAAGGATAGTTGTGTTGGCAGGACAAACACATTGGTGTGCTCCACACCCACCAGGTCCTCTCCCCTGCAGTCACCACTGTCACCAGATCTCTCTTTTCCCCATTTCATTCTCATGGGGTGATCCCATAGACCTTCTTGCATGCATCCTATACTTTCTGAGGTTTGAGGTAGGGCTGGGTTTCAGGTGTTTTGTTTCTTTCCCTTTTCAGCATTTGATTGAGCTGAAAACCAGAGGACAAGCCATTTTACCCCTATTTCAATCAGTCATTTGAAGAGTTTCAAGCTCAGACAAGTTTTGATGAGTTTGAACTGAAGTAGAAAGTATTACAGCTGGCCCTGACTTACCAAGGTAACAGCCACCCATCATCTTTGTCTGTACCCACCAGCTTCAGCCCTCTTGCTTTTCCTTCAAGAGCTCAAAAACTGTGTTCAGAATAGGAAGTACCTTGACTAGAATGCTATGAACTTTCTATGGACCTACTAAGCTAGGGGATTAGCTATGACAAACCCTAGTTCATATCCAGTGTATCCCTGATCCTATTTGATTTCCTCTATTTTATACTGCAGTTATTGAAACACGGCAGATTGCAGTGAAATAAACACAGTATTTTCAGATTTATATTCTAACATTTTAAATCTTATCAGTATGCAGCACTATGAAGAGGATTGTGGATGCTGATCTAATCCACCTACTTTTCTGGTGGCCAGATTTTCTGTAATAAAAATGCAAATAATCCCTGGAATGACATACCAGTTTAAAATGACTTCTACTTTTCTTCTGTAAACTGACAGCAAATTGTCTTTCCTTGCTAAGTATGCTTATTTGTTAAGAATATTTTCTTCATGCTAAAGAAGCTAAATCCAACGTGACCTTGAGTGTGATCAATTTAAATACAACACTGCACTTCTAGATATAGCAGTTATTTCTTCCAATATGTTTCTGGTACATATCCTTAAATAGATATTGACTCCCTAGTTCCTTAACTTTGCAATTTTAAAGTAATATATTCTAGCTCGTTAAGGTCTGAAAGAATCCTTGGGTTGAATTCACAGTTTCAGTGACTTAAGTGCAATGTGAAGAACTACACACATAAATGGCCAATCCCATTCACTTATAGCTTATTTATTTACAATTTGTGTTAATTTATAGTTTCTAAATTTAAGAAAAAAATATTCACAAGTAAATTAGTCATGCAATTGTATTTTAAAATTGCTTATGCAGTTGCTCTGAGGCCATTAAAAAGAGCAGATACTTTTACTTCTATGTTCCACATGAGGAATCAAAGATGTATTAAGAAAAAGCTGCATACCTGCTTGTTAGGTATTCCAGACTTAAATTTTGAACTACTGAGCTGTTCCAAGCTAAGGATTCAACTGAGAGGAAAAACTCGCAGGCCTAAAAAAACACCCCAGAGACTTTCTGATGGGATATTTATTCGTTATGAAATGGTTCAAAACAATTCATACACAGATTGTTTGTATTAAAATGAACTCTTCTATTCACTTTCTCAATTTCCCACCATTTTCCATTTAGAGGTTTTGAAACACCTTGCAGCTACTAATGTAATAAGCCTATGATATTTCTGTGAAGATAAGAGAAATTATTCTCATGAGGTTTAGACTGATTCAGCACTGCTTGTATTAGTGGCAGGTTTCATCTTGATCTTTTTCTTTTCTGGTAGTAGAGATTGCTCATGTGAATAACCTGTTTACAAAAGAGTTTATGTCAAGAGACTGCTACAAAGGAGACATAAATGATCTTAACAAACTAAAGAATGAAGAAAGAAATTTAATGTGCAACAAAGACAAAATGGGGTACACAACAGAAACAAAACATTTGAACATTTGTGTAGGAAAGAAATACACCTTTGGTATTAAAAACACCAATGTTCCCAAATTCAGAAATATATCGGTATACAGGAGTTACCAGCATGTATCAGCACAATGGAAACAGCCTTTTGAATTGAAATTAGGACATTTTGATATTTTATTTACTATTGCAGGGGTGTGGGGGGGGGGAGATTTTTTATTTTTGGTAGTATAAATGTCTTCAACCATGTAATAAAATGAAATAATTTCAGTTATCACTATTGTGAATTTCAGACTCACAAGAAATTTACACTGAACATGTATTTTTCACATGGGGAGATTTACCAGAGGGAAGAGCAGTGAGTAAAGAACTGAGGAATCCATGAAGGGGATGGTAGTTTTCTCATATCACTGTGTGGATTCACAAAAGCTTCGCATTCCACAGTGACCAAGAAAGCTATACAGTTCCACTCAATTACTGCTGCAACTTCATCCAGCCTAGATGTGGCTTCAATACAACACTAACATTACAGGAGAACAAGCCCAGGAAATTTCAGCTGCTACAGCCTGTATATCAGAATGCTTTTCTTCCTCCCACAGTTGTATTCAGCAGCATTTACTAACCTGTTTCTAGGGGAAATAAGGAGCAGGGTTTCACTTCAGTAGCTGAATCCACTTACTCCTAAGCTATTTGGATCAGTAGAACCCTTAATAAATCAAGAAGCAGGTAGGAGCAGGGATAAGTGAATTTCCCATCTTCCAGATGGATCCACTGCTTCTTGCTGGGGAAAGCAGAGATATTCACTTTCCCTGTAAAGCCATCTAGTATCAGATTTTCTGATTTTCAAGGAGTACCTTATTGTCCCTGTGGACTCTTCTCAGATTTGGGGTGAGGGAATTCTCTACCTTTCCTGTTGAATCTGTGCCACTGTGCAATGAAGTATTTTGGTTCCTGAGGCCAGAAGAGGGAAACACAAGCATAAGCATGAACAATTTGTGACTTGGATCTAAAGGACAAGACCTAAGGAGACAAGAAGCCTGAATTTTGGTCCTTGTTCCATACATATCTCTGTATTTTCCTCTCTTACATGCAGCTATAACAGGATAAACAGTGCATGAATCAGGGTATTAATCCTGTTCATAGCTGAAGCCTCTCTCACTTGGCAGTCAGCTCAAAAGTTTGCTCTCTTTTTCTCAGGGCCCTACAACATTCTTATCTAAGCTGTCCATAGCTTTCCTCTTCATCTGTTTTTGTACTGCTTCTAGAGCTTCTTTGTTCATTCCCACACAAGCAAACAGGCACAGTAGGTCCAGTGAATTCTTTGTGTGTTGAATATACTGTACATCAGTACAGTACATGACGGGTAGGTCTGGCATGTCTGGGAAATACTGAACTGCCTGAGCATGCAATCCAACATGTCTGGGATTTCCATGCTGGCTATGAACATAAGTCCTGGAAAAATACCTACGTATTTTTCATAGACCAGTTCATATTTTCACATGAGGGGATTAATACATTGTAATCAGTTCACTTTTCATCTTTTGATAAACTAAGCCTATTAAATTCAAGCCTCTGACCACATATTGTATGGTGCAGCATCCTCCCTAGTACTAAAATCACTGTTGTGATTCCTTTCTGCACAATTTCAGGTTTGTGAACAGTGTTTTAAAAATACAGCCACAGAACTGTATGCCTCATTCAAAAAGCAATCTCAGCAATGCTATACATGGAAGGCAAAACCCCTTCATGCGCCTCATCAGTAAAATACATGACCAAAAGGCAGCGTTTCCAGGCTGTAGGAAACAGTAGATTTTTACAAACTATTCTCATCCAAATCACAGCGGCTTTTTTGGTGGAATTTTCTGGTGAATCAAAAGTACTCTGACCCCTGCAGGTGCTTCGGCAAACTGACACGAGAGGGCTGAGGACGACGGGAGGAAGAATTTGCAATTTTGAAGAAACAAAACAAAACTTCTTACTTGGTGTGTCGCTTCACCAGGGAGTATCGTTCATTGGCATAACATTCAGAGTTTGAAGCCTTGTCTAATATGACCTTCAGGGTGCCTTCCTGACCTACTGCTTTCCAGAATGCAGAAACATACAATGTTTTTGGTTGTCCTCAAATGTACACACTGGCTTTGTTTATACCAAAACACACTGCATTTAGCAAGACCAGCTTGTAATTTGCTTTCTAAATCTCTTCAAAAATATATCACAGTATTTCTTCAGATACTCTTGTCCAGTAAATTGCTGTTTATCCATTTGTTGTTGAGATATGTCAGCTGAATGGCCCTAATCCATTTAATGTATGCTGTATCAAGTGTTTTATTTGTTTGGGGTTTCACTACGAAATAGACCAATGTCTTGCAAACTATTGAGACTAATAAAAACATTGTAGCTCTTGAAAAATATCTCCTACAATTTAGTTTAAATTCAGAATGGATCACCATACAATCTGATATTCTGCTACAATAAAACCATTATTATTTTTTAAACTAGACAAATCTGGAAAATGCTTTCTTTTAGACAAATATGGAAATGCTTTATTTTTCGATGTCATGTTACATGGTTGCACTGTTTCCATTACCCATGGGCCTGTTCTAGCAATAGGCAATCTTTGCTTAGTAGGTATTTAGGCTGGAGTCAACAACAGTGAATTACAGTGGTTTTAAAACCCACCTAAAAGATGAATGCTAACAAAGCTTTACACTATAGTGTTGTCTATTCCTGGTGGCAGCTCTGCATTACCAGTTGGAGCTTTGCTCTTCCATAGCAACTCCTCGGCTGACATGAGGACTGGTTGTGCCAAAGTGAACATGTGTGTGGGACTAGAGAAACTGTAGGAACCATGTCTTGGCCTCTCTGCAATAATATCTATTAAGGTTCCAGACCCTCCTTCCCAAACTGCTAGCATCGGTACACGCAGTCCAAGCCTTCCCAGGCTCAGCACCCTGCAACTGACAAAATCCACTTGCGGAGCCAATGGTTTCATACTCTGAATGCCCAGCTCCGGGCATTCCTGACCGCGGGATCCATCGTTCCCAAAGCTGCCATCGCACCTTGGGCTGGGCAGGACACGGCAGCGGCGGGTCCCGCTCTGAAATTGTGCGGAGGAGCTGCCCCGGGCGGCCAACCACCTCCTGTTTCCTGCCGTCTCCTCCGCCCGGTCGCTGCCGCCCGCAGACAAGGCAGCATTTTGACCTCCGGTAACACCGTTCCTCTTGGTTTCCCTCCCGCCGCCCCCTCGCCCCGGTTCGGGCCAGGCACCCTCCGCCGGAGCGAGCGCCGCGCCGAGCGCTGCCGCCTGCCGGCCTCGCAGGGCCAGCGCCGCCGCCACAGCGCCGCCGCTCCGGGCCGTCCTTGGCCCGCGCAGCCCCAGCGGACCGGGCGGCGGCAGGGCCGTGGCTGCCCGGCCGGCTCTGGGCGGTGACGGCAGCCGTTCGGGAGGGAAGAGCGGCCGGTAGCCGCGGGTGCCTTTTGCCCATGTGTCGGCGAAGAGCACAGGGCGGCCCGCGGTCGGCTTTCGGTGCCGAAGTCGGCGGGCGAGCGGCAGCACCACCGCTTGTTTATGAGCGGGCAGAGGGGCGGCCCGGGATAGCGCTGCGCCGCCGCCGGAGCGGGACAGCCCCTCCCGCCCCCGCGGAGCGGGTCCGCCACAGCTCCTCCGCACCCGCGGGGCACCTGGGCGCGCCCGGAGCCCGGCTGCGGGAACGGAACGGGGCGGGGCGGGGAGAGAGCGGCTCTCCCCTCCCGTGGCGCTGGGGCTGAGAGGGCGCGGAGCCGCTCCCCGTCCCGGATCCCCGCGCCCCTCGAGGGAGCAGGCAGAGGAAGAGGAGGAGGCTCTCGCCGCCACGGCCGGGGACGGCGAGGCCCCATTTACGGCTCCCCACAGCATCGCCCTGCTGGGGCTGCGCCCTTTGCGGGGCCCTCTCCCTCCCCGCCCCCGGTGTCCCCCGGGCCGCCGCCAGCCCGTCCCCGCGGTCTGGCGCCGCCGCCCCGCTCCGCTCCGCGCCCAGAGCCCCGGGAGGGGGAGGGGAGGTGCAGGGGGAGGCGGAGGCGGCGGCCGCTGTGGGGCCCAGGCTGCTCCTCGCCTCCGCTGCGCCTCTTCCAGCCCCAGGATCTGGGGCTGGGGGGGGGCGCGGGAGGAAAGGGGGCGGGCCAGCCCCGGCAGTGCCCAATGAGAGAGGCGCGGACGGGCACTTGGGGCGGTGCGGCGGCGATCGTCGCCCAATGGGGGCAGGGCAGAGGGCGCACTTGGAGCGGGGCGAGAGTGAGGCAGGAGGCGAGTCGGGGCTCGGGACGCGAGGGGGACACAGCCAGCCGCCGCGCGCGCAGCCGCTCGCACGCACGGCGCCGCCGAACCGGGAGCCGGCGGGCGAGGGACGGCCGGGCTGAGGGACGCCGCTTCCCGGAGGGGGCAGCGGGCGGAGCCGCCACCCGGAGGAGAAGTTTGGCTGAAGCCGCCGCCGCCGAGAGAGGAAACTTTCCTCGGGGGGCCGGAGGCGGGGGCGGCGGGAAGGAGCCGCGGCACGCTCGGGTCTGCCGCCCGGCGAGGGGGCTTCCGAGAGGCTCCCCCCGGCCCAGGCCGGGCTGCGGCGGCTGGGATGTACCTGGCAGCGGTCTCGGCGGGGAGGAGACGCCCGGGCGGAGACGGCGGCTGGCACCTGGCGGCCGCGGGGTGGCTGTTCCTGCTGGCCCTGCTGCTGGGCGAGTCGGGGACGCGTGCTCTCGTCTGCTTACCCTGCGACGAATCCAAATGCGAAGAACCGAAGAGCTGCCCCGGTAGCATCGTGCTGGGGATCTGCGGTTGCTGTTTCATGTGCGCTCGGCAGCGGAACGAGAGCTGCGGGGGTGTCTATGGGCTGCACGGAGCTTGCGACCGGGGCTTGCGCTGTGTCATCCGACCGCCGCTCAACGGAGACTCCATCACCGAGTACGAAGTGGGCGTCTGCGAAGGTGAGAGGCGGCGGGACACCCCCCATCCCTCCATCCGTCCCCCGGGGTGGGGGCACCCGACGGGCGGCGGGAAAGGAAGGAGGGCGCACCTAAGACGTCTTGGGCGCCGGTGCGCCTTCCTTCCCTTCAGCCCGCCCGCCTGTCCCATCTGCGAGCGTGTCTTCCAACCTCCCCTGCTTCAAAAACCTCACAGACTCCTACTTAGAAGTTTTGCCCGTAATTTTCTTACCCTAAACTTTAGGGTTCTACTGATTCTCCATAGCATAGTGTCGCTGGGTTGCCGATAGCTTGTATCAGCTGCTGATGCCCAGCTAAAATTCCATGATAAAGGACTCGGGAAGAGTTTGGCAGATGGAGATCGGCGGAGGTCAGTCGTGCACACATGATGCCTATTCCGGATTCCCTCCTGTGTAGAGAAACAAGGAAGACTGATCATCTGTTATAAAGTTTTGTTTCCTGTTCCTGTCACTTAATATCTCTCTGCCTGTCCTGCTCGGCATATAATGATAAGGGGTGTCTTTTTCCCTGTTGGAGCATCAAGGGGGGTAAATAGCCACGGTAGAACTCCTCTCAAAGTCTCTTCAGCTTCCTACCGTCTTGTGAGGTGATGAATCGGTATGAAATGCAAAAGGAATTCACTCCCCTTCAGTTTTTTATCTACCAGAATTCCTAAGATTTATTTTTTATGTGTTATAAATTAATGAAAGCCCAGAGACAAATTTTTAGTATCTCTTTCTCTTGTGCCTCCAATTGCCTTTTCCCCCAAGTTGAGGGAAAACATGGCGCTGTAAAGAGATTACAAATAAGCAGTAGTTTGGGATATGTATAAATGTATATGTGATTCGGAGCGGGAGCTTCGACAATTCTGGAAAAGGAGACGGAGACGGTCTCCTCTCGACGGGTAGAGGGCAGTAGAAAGTCCAGAGACCTGGTGAGGCAGCATCTGTCCAAAAAACTTGCATTTAAAATGATGCACTATTTTAAGAAAGCTAAACCCGGTCACTTTTAGTGGGCAGCTGACCTTTGTCCTGGCGCTCATTATTAGTTTAAAACTCCATTTGCCTCCATAACAAATAAATTGCAAACCACAGCAGAGCAAAGCAGTGTGTCCCTCCTGTGCTACAACCAATGCTGTCAGCCTCAGGAGCTGATGCTTGGGTAGGATGAGCTCTAGATTAAAAGCTCGACTGTTAAAACATTTTTAAATGGCCCTGAACTATTTTGAAGACCTTAGTTGAGACTATGTTGCTGAATGTGCACATTGCTGTAGTGTCTTATTTTTAATATGTATTGGAAAAGTTTTTGTAAATAGAAAAGTACAAGCAAAGGTACTTGGGAAACTTACCTGGTTTTGCAGGAATTTCTCTTGTCGTGTGCTTTTGAGTAAAAGCTGGGCTAAAATAGCTTTCCCCCCCTTCTCGATGGTTAAAGAACTAAGAGCCTACCATCATTAAAAGCCTTAATGCTCCAATTTCCTTACTGTATCGCAGTATGGACATCTCTGGCAGTTTAGGAGTATTTCATTCCTTTGAAGTGATGCAATCTGTACGTTGCTGTAGTTCAGCTCATAACACGTCCCATCTACTGTTGAAAATAGTATGAAGCATTTGTTGGCAAGATTGTGTTTCAATTAGTGTTGTGGTTAGAAACCAGTTCCAGCTGTCCCTATAGGAATAGTCCTAGGGGAGGGAGATAACGATCTATTAACTATAACTAAGGGAGATAACTTTCCTATTTAATTTTCTTATTCTTACTTATCTATTTAATTTTCATTCTCATAAATGAAAAGGACCCAAGCTGAACTGTCAGCCTAATAAATAATCCTGGAATGCCTGTTAGTGAATTGTCAGGAAACTACCTCATTCTGAGGAACAGAGGTAGTATGTTCTTCATGGTGCATGTTTTGCACGTGAGGTGGCAGCAAGGATAAAAGGGTACTGATTGTACTGCCTCTGGTCGCTAATATGAGATTGAATAGCTCTGGTTTTTTGATTGTGATGACCTAAACAGTTGTTCAGTTTACAGGCACACATGCAACAGGCTAGGCTGGTGATGCCTGATGTGAGTAGTATTAAGCCATGCCTTTATCCATTAACAGAATAAAGGCTGCGCTTTTTTTGTTGTTGTGCACATTGGGAGTGCAAACCCTTTCCTTCCCCAGTCCAGGAAGGAGGAAATGGAAGTGTCTTACAGAACTGTGTGAATAGAAATTCATGTTTTTACTCTCCTTCCTGTCCCTAGTCTTTTCTTTCATTGCAATTTTTTACACTGAAATGACCCCTACTGGCTACAGTTATAAGCATGTTTTTTTGTATCATTTTTGAAGCTCCAACCCTGTCTTGTTTCAGACTATCAGCATATGCTAGGCTGCAGAAGACTTTTAGAGCTGGAATAGCAACAGGTAGAAATACTTGTCTGCTAACTTGTTTCTAGCATTTAACGCACTTGACATAAATGAGTTCTCTAGCACCTGACAGAGAAGTCTCTGTGGCATCTGTTGCTGGTAGCTTCTCTTTCTGAAATTACAAACAGACTATTCTTTGTTAAAGCACTGTTTATAAATGAAATCTGTTGCTGATCCTGAGGGGTTTTTCCCTTTCTCATTCCAAAAGCTGAAGGAAGTTCTTGTTCATCTCACCACCTTAACAATTCACATCTCTAAGCAGTTCTAAGACTCCATTTGTGTTGTTATCCTGAAGTGGGTAAATGCCTTTCATGAATGCAGTTGTATTCTTAGTAAGTAATAATTCTGAGGTCCTAGTGCTGGTAGCTACATCTCCTAAATGGCATTCTTGAGAGACTTTGCACACCTCCAGCCTCTGTTGACTTTACAACATCCTTTACAGGGATTTGCTGGATTGGTTCTATGAGGTGTTGAGCGCCTACACCCCCTTCCAAAGACTCTTAAGCTTGAGAAATTTTAAATGCAAAGCAGGAACTGTCCTTACACTCTACCTTTAAAGGTAGTCATGGGCCCACAACTGAATTAGACTGAAGTTCTCCCAAAACACCTTAGCTTTGGCTTCTGCAGCTGGGTGGGCTCTGGCTTTCCAGGGGATCGGAGAGCCTTGAAAAAGCTCTGCCAAAGAAGTTAGGGTGCTCTGTGAAGGCATTTATTGAAATTACTCTCTTTTGTCTGTTTCCCTGCTTCTCCAGTTTCTGGTGCTATTAGATGAAGAGGCCTAGATTGCTTTGCTAAACTCAAAGTCATGACAGTTGCAAATAAGGTAATATTGAAAATGACTGGAAATTATTTTTAACTGTGTAACAGAAAGATAAGGGGTTTTTTGATACATTTGAAATGCATACTTAACAAAACTTGTAGTCTCAAGGTGATCTTAGTTTTCTTCAGAATATACTTCCATATGAATTAGCCTCTAGGTAGACATTGAACGAAGGTATCACTGTGCCACTAGCTTACCAATAGTATCTGTTACATTGTTTGGTTTTGGTTTTGGTTTGTTGGTTTGGTTTTAGTGGGGTTTGGGTGTGTTTTTTTGTTTTAGTTGTTAATTGGGTCTTTTTTTTTTTTTTGGTGGGGGTGGTACAGTTATTGCTGTATTCTTTTTGCTTACTACCTAGTACATAATTTCTGAGCTGTAGTTCCCCTGGGACCAGGAGCAGGTTGCTGTAGCAAATTTTAGGCAAGTTTTGGAAAGTATGCATGTTAATCTCTTACGATGATGGCAGAAGCTTTCCTTACTGTGACTAGTCCTAGTCTCATTTACTGAACTGCATCTTTTGGAGAGTTTGGAGCATTACAGTCTGTCTGACTCCTTGCTGGGGCAAGTTGGGAGACCTTGGATGTGTCCATTGTCTTCTTCCCACCCATAAATCTGCCTAGTTTTTCTCCCTGAGAAATATATAAGGACACAGTGTATGGTATGCAACTGAAGGTTGGTGAAACTGGAGCTGATGAGAAGAATTTAAACCTTGAAAGCCTAGCTTTTTTATTTTCAAAATTTGGAAGAGGAAAGCTGAGCTTGTTTTTTTGTTTTGTTTTGTTCAGGCATTGGTTTACATGTGTGCTAATGCAGTTCTTCCCTGCTTTACTGAATTAAGAACTGCTTGCCTGCAGACTTGATAGTATTTGTTATCATTAGTACCTTTGGTAGCTAGTACCCTTTGGAGAGTCTTGTTTTCAGTGCTGTGCTCCATAATGGGTCAGTGGACACAAAGCCCTCCCCTTGGTGCTCTGTCTCCAGACAGACTGCTATACTACATGCTTGGCTTCTTGCTTGTGATGCAGCCCAGACCCCTAAAGATCAGGCAGTATTTTGCTTTCTGTACAAGTTACTGAAGTTCAAGTAATCTGGAAGTTGCATGTGTGTAACCCAGTTGTTTACATCTGTTTGCACTGGAATAGTGCTGCCCAAATATCTTAACTTTTTGTTTGGTTGGGTTTTTTCTTTGTTATTAGTGAATGGCTGGGGAAATGTCCAAGTGGTTCTGATGTCCATGTGTGTGCAGAGAAACTTCTTTCAGTAGCATCAAGTGTTAGAACCGATGATCTAGTTGGCAACTTCTTCAATATTTAGTGGTGTACCAATGGCTGTTGCTGTGAAAACAGTCAAAGTGCTTTGTTCAAAGGCTGTCAGCAATCCAGACTATCAGGGAGACAAACAGAAAAATATTTATGTTGTCAAAAAAGAAAACTATCAGAAAAATTAAGTTGTGAAACTGGAATGAGAAGTAGTTCTTTAATGAATATTCAGATTTTCATATGCTAGTCTTGATTAAATTTAACAGTCCTCTTCCCCTACTCCTCTTCCCTGCCACCCCCAAAAACACTTACTAGGAGGATGCTGACTTACACACAGACTGGATAATTTATAAGCTATTTCTGCTCTGTATTCCATCAATGCTGAAATCTCAACATCAGTAAGAACATGTAACTGTGAGTGTGGCATGGAATTTGAGTTGGATCAGGTGCTTATTTGACTTGGAAATGGTTTCCTCTCTGTTTCTGGGCATCATGTTTCAATTTTAGAAATTACTTGGTTCCAGTATTTAAGTAAAAATTAAATGGAAACATCTAACAGGTATGATGCAGGAATTAGTAGGACTTTGCTGTTGTGGATTGACACAGTAAGTTTAAAATTAGAAGTCTTGATGTGGGTAGGCTGGATTACTAAGTTTATCTTTAGTAAGAAGAATATTCTCTTTTTATTTATTTTTAGTTTTTAAAACTTTGTATAAGCATCCTTTGCTTATGTGAATTTTTCTTCACAGAAACTGGTTATTTTACCAGGTTCCCTAAAACCATGGTGTTTATAAAGATATTTTTTCCTTTTTTTTATTTTTTAAACTACCTTTGAACTTGCCCCTAGGCATCTTTGCTGGTTTAAGCACCCTCTAGCTAATTCAAAGATTCTTGCATAATTTAACTTCTTGCCTGGTACTTAGTCAACCAAAATGTCATTTCACTGACAGGCATATTATGGAATAATTAACCCATTAATATGGTTCAAAAATGCTGTCCTCTTCCCCTCCTTACTTTGTGCCCCCCTTAAGGATTCTTCATCTCAATAAGTGTGTAGGACCTTGCAGACAGAACCAAATGTTTCTGTTTTAATGGATTAAATACTTTGTAGAGGTGACCTGTTAAGTATCTCTTGTGACTTATAAACTGCTTTTCATTTGAGAATGCATTTAATCCAAGGGAATGTAAACTTGGAAATCACAAACTCAGGGGTTTGCCTGAGACTTTGAGTGACGCTGGTTGTGTCTGACTATACAGCAATCTGGAGAATGACTGATACTGACACAGAAAGCTTATGTGTGTGGAGAAACTTACCAACATAAACTAAGATGGGAAAATAACTCAGCATAGATTAAATTCCACATAAGTGTACAGATTAAAAATAGTCCCTGGGGGAGCTCTTGTCTAAACAGACTAGTTTGGCCTTGTTTTGGGGAAATAAGCCCTTCCTAATGTTTTGAGAAGAATGGAAGCAGTTCACACCTTTACCAGAGGCAATGTTCAGTCCCCAGAAGCTTTCACTGGGTATACTGGGTACTTAACTTGAGAATCTGCAAATCATGACCCTTGTGGGTCATAATCGTGCAAGTCCTTATTAAGACTGAATAAGGCAACAAACTGGGGATAGAAGGATTGTGGACAGGAGGAAAAACAGTGACTGGCTCATAGGCATGCACCAATTCCCATGTTCTTACTCATTTCCTAAACTTTAAGCCTTATATAGCCACTGTTAGGCTTCAGTTGTTGGTTGGTGTTTGTTTCTTTGAATGGGCTTGTTTTTGTTTGTTGGGTTTGGTTTTTTTGTTTTGTTTTGGTTTTTTTTAATTGGTGAAAAATCTAGCAAGTGTAATGTTTCTGAACCCAAGAGAGCCCATTCTGTTGGGTCATTTATCCTTGAAATGAATTAAATTTCACTGTTTTGCTACAGGCTGTGTTGTACTCTCCTCAGTATTTTTTCAGAAAGGCTGGATGTGTGTGTGGAGGTATTTCTTCCCCTCACTGATGGGTTGTTGATAAAAAGCTGGGGTCATGCTGATAATGGTGTTACACGCACTGATGTAACCTGTGCTGCTTTCACAATAGAAATGCCGGACTTGATGTCTATCTCTAAGTTAGGTTTTAGGAAATGAAAAGAAGCCCTGAGGGTAATTCTAAATCTGGGCTTGAGTTTTCCCTGTAGTCTTCTGTGACTAAGAGATGGGGTGTAATTCCTCTGGAATATGTTGTAATTACGGTGTTCAGTGGTGCTGCATTAATGACTGGGGGGAAAGTGGCAAAATATTTAGGATATCAGATTTCTTACAATAGTGTGGACTGTTCTTTGTATAGGTTGCTTTACTCAAAGCCCTGTTCCAGAATTTGTCTTTGACAAAACGTTTCCTATTCCTGTCAGCTTTGCCTGTGCCTAGCAGCTTCAGCAAGCTGCCAGCCAGCTACTTGTTTGCAGTGAAGCTGATGTGTGCTGCCATACATGCAGGCTTCTGAAGCATGTGGGTGCAGAGTGCAGCTTGGAATTTTAGACTGCTTTGGAAAATGGTTATGAAGCTTTGGCCCTTTTCTGAGGCTTTAGCAATTATTTTTGCAACAAGTTTTCTAGAGCTAGAGAAAAAATCTGCTATGACAGCTGAAACACCGCTGTCCATGCTTGTTCTAATCAGGGGAGTACTGGCAGAGGCTTTTTCTGACCAATTAGATCCTGGTACACAGTGCAGTATTTTCAGTTAGCTATTTATGAGCAAGACATGTTTCTGGTCATCAGTTTAAGATAATTTGCTTGTAAGTCTTATTTTCAGGTGTGTAAATGTACAACTCATTTATTATTTCAGACCATATTTGGGGAAGAAGGCTTTTGGAAGTATATTTTATTTTTGCTATGGGGGACTCTAAGAGTGACAGTCATAAAAAACCAAAAGGCAAAACACAGTCTTCCCCATCCCTCCTTCCTTCCATTCCCCCTTCCTCCCCCCCCCCAAAAACAAGGTGGAGGTGGGGTACCTGGAGAAGCAAAATATCCCAGACAGTGTGGGGAAAACTTCAAAACTTGCAGTAGTTGTCCATGTCACATGCTTCACTTAACATTTCCACTTATCTCCTTGCCTTCCTCAAGACTTCCGTAGAGTTTCTGATAATTCACTGGAAAGTGGGTCTCTTGAAATACTTTCTGCATTCCTTAGTATGAAATAACTGTCTTCAGACCCAAGAAGAGCTGATGAATGGAAATCTTTCTCACTACATTGGGGATTTGATTACCTGAGACACATGTGAGATACATGCTGAGATAAAGCGGGGAGTCAGGTTGGAGACAAGCATTCCATGCATGTGTTCCTGAGCTATCTAAATGTTATGATACAGTTCTGCTTTCTAGCTTTGGCTAGAAATTTTCTCAGGAAACTGCAAAACCCTTTTGTATTGCTGTACATTCCACATGAAGATTTGCTCTTGGAAAATGAACCATTCCAAGATGTGGGAAAAAATGCTTTCTCACAAAACTCTCAGCTGTGTGTCTTACCATAAAAGATTCTGCCAGCTCTAGTCCTTGATTCATGACTTCAGTGGAGGAATAAGTTGCAAGAGGGGAAAGGATTGAAGCCAGTGTATGAGCTCAAACTCACTTCAAGGCTAGTCTTTCCTGCTGCTGCTTTTCAAGGTCTGGGGCTAGGTTTCAAGCATTCTTTAGTGGTAATTAGTCATTTCTATTGTTCAACTCCTCCAAAACATGAATTTCCTTTCCATCATTCTTTTTTCCTGTTCAAAGAGAAGCGAGAGTCTACTGGCAAGAAGCATTTCCTTTTTTTATTTTAGCAAGTTAGAATCTTTTCAGAGTCTCATACCATGTTAATGAATACCACTGATTTGAAAATGCTGTTTTGTATACCAGTGTGCTGGAGTGGTGGTGCTCAGACCTTGGGTCTAGTTTCATGGAGGAGTTTCTGAAAGATTCTGCCCTGTGCCTCCCAGTTCCCAGAGGGCAGTACCAGTCTTAGTAAGGATTGCTTCTCTCTTGTCCTCAAATGAGGATTTAAAAGGATGCTAGAGTCTGTAAGATGTGACTTGGACAATTTCACTTCCAGTCATCAATGTATTTTATGGTGTCTTTGCTCTTTTCAGCATCCCAAGAGCTACCTGGGATGCTTAAAAAAAGGTGGAAGTAGCAGAGTAACATGCTGCAGTTAAATGTAAATTATGGGAGTTGACTCAATCCACTCCAGTTAAATTACAGTTCAAAGGGTAAGGTGGTAAACATATGATTATTATGGGCCAAATGCTTGTGCATTTGTTTTCAACAGTGGTACTTCAGTGATCATTTCAGTGTGTTTCTTGCTGTTTCAACGTGATGCATTATCTAAACTGTGAAGGTGTACAGTATAGCATTCTCCAAACAATAGCTGATATTCATTAAATGTCCAGAAAGAAAGAGAGGGGTTGAGGTGCAAAACAGAAGTTTCTGTGGCAGGCAGAAGGAATTGGGAATTTGAAGGAATGGAAAACAAGACTTTAAGCGGTGGAGAAGAAGGCTCTGAAATGGTCTTTCCTTGTACTTTTAGTTTGCACCTGTTTTGAGATGATCCTTTGCCAATGGGTAGTAATAAATAACAAATGTAACCATAGTGAGGTAGTGTGTGCCTTGAAAGTAAGGCTTAAAGCTAGTTTCTCAGCAGCATGCTTTTCTAAAAACACAGGCAGCTCTTCAGGCAAATAAGATGAATGCTTCAGTTGTGACCACCATGCCTTGCATGGTGCTGTGTTGTGAGTGCTGGTATGTAGGATGTACTATGGGAGAAGTGATGGAATGCTGCTTACCAGAGACATATTTCTCAGACTGTTTCCCATACTGGACCTGTTTAAGGATCTCTTGTTCAACTTCTTAATGCCTTAATCCTCTTCCCTACTTTAGGTGCGTGCTATGACAGGACTTGGGAATTCAGCAATCCAGAGCAGTATGTGCATTTTTAGCAAGCTGAAACATTTGCTTTACAGAAAGAAAGTGATTATATGAATGATAGAAGAGAAAAGGAAAAAAGTTTGAGATTAATGTGAAGTCTCCCTTCCTGTGGCTTCCTTTTGGTATGAAAGCACAGTTGGAAGAATTAAAAAGGTACTACGTCCAAGACTTAACTTTGATCTGAGTAAATGCAGAACTGCTTTATTATCTGAAACTTTATTATCTGGAACTTGCCTGAATGAGTTGGAAGGAGTGGGGAATTGCATGTAGATAGAAATTATTTGAAAGAGAAATGACTTTGAAGCTGTGGTTATGAGCCTGCTGGGAGCATTTGAACTCTTTGAGGCTTGTGTGCAAAAGGCACTTGAGTGACTGTATAACAAGACTCCAGTGACAACTCAGGATGGCTAAAAAGTGCAGCCCTTTGATTTTTTGCCCTTACCTGATCATGCCAGCACAATGAGGTGGTGAAAATCACAGCTAACAAAGATCAGTTTGGGTGAAAACTAGTAGTTTATTGGACTTTTTTTTCAGATGCATTGCTTCTAAAAACTCTGGAGTGTTAAGTACACACTTGATTTTTGTGGTTTTAGGTGTCCTAGAAGTAGCTGGGGGTAGGATGTGCATAGCAAGGTTTGAGGCATAGATTCTTTATATTTGGGGTTTTTGGCCCTGCTTGCAGAGAAATAACACTTCACAAATTAGTAGAGTTCAGTTTTTGTTCACATCATGCAGATTTGAGAGGTAGGCATTAAAAACCAGTCTTCTGGAAAGGAAGCCATAGAGGTCAAGCAGAGCGTGCAGGGAAAGGTATATAGCCTGCAATAGTTTGTGAACTGTCCCAGGTCCCAAATCACTGGTGTGTACAAATTGTATTTTTAGAATAGTCCCCAGGACACGATGATCTTTTTGAATAATAGAGGTTAGGTTATATGTTTTGCACAAGATACCATTCCCTTATCAGTTAAAATATTGCTGAGCTCTAAAGGTGCGAGCATGCTGTACTGGACCACTGTTTATCTGCATCAAGGAGAGCACTAGATGTCTTTGCATCAAGTATCCAAAGCTTGGAATTGAAGTGATAGGCTGGGTTCATCCCTTTAACTCATGTGAATACTTTCATGTGGTTGTACTTTCCATTCCAAAGAATTTTGTTCTGCCTATATTGATGTGACTTCTGAGAGTTTATTCTAAGTAGTAAACAATTATTAATCTAACAGGATTTTGAAATTCTGTTCATAAAAGGACTAAATCAGCGAGGAAAAGGAGTCAGTCTATAGCCTGCATGAAAAATTATGGTAGACTGGGCCCTGGTTACTGAACTAAAATAAGCTCTTGCTACATGTTTGCTACTTCATTGATAGAAATCTTGTTTCTAAATAACCTTGTGTGAAAAGCAGGCTGGTAGAAGATGTGCAGGCTAAGACTGAATTTGTATTCTTCCTGTCTGAATGTTACTTTTTTTCTATTGTCACCCAGTAATGAAAAATAAATACCTTGTTTGAAGATTCAACACATTAGAAGTATAGTCTGAACAAGTATTACTGAGGGATTTCTCATTAAGACTTTAATGTCTACTGAGCTAATTTTTGAGGTGTGTGGCTGTGAAGACTTCAGGTGCACCTACTGTTGGGCCATGTGTTTCCTGTGTACCTCCTTTTCTGAAAACTTGTGAGGCTGGCAGATGTGGTAGCAACCACTGACCTGTCCTGGAAAACAATGTGTGTAGTGCCACACTGTGCAGTGCATGTGCATCAAGGTGTTCTGCCACAGGAAAGGGACAAGTCTGCTCTCTCTGCCAGCTGGGCCCCACCTTACTGGGGTGGGCAGCTCTCATGTGACAGGATCCTGCTGATCTGTCTGCCTGGAGAAGATCTAGTGCTGAAAGGCAAAGCAGCAGAAATGCTGTGGTTTGCTAGAAAAGCAGGAGAGCATTGCCATCTGTGTGTCCTTCCAGTCTGCACTGCACTGGCCTGGGAGCGCAGGGCTGAGAGCCCACACGCTGCCTCTGGGCTCCTCTCCTGCACCCAGCAGTGCAGAAGGAATGCTCTTGTCACAAACAGGGAGCAACACAAGCCCTTTAAGGCTGTTGGGCTGGTGAAGATGAAGCAGTGGTCCTTGCTGTTAGAGTTTCAAACAGCAAGTCTTGGACCATAGGTGTAGCTTTTGTTCTTGTCCTTGCATGGATTAATGCTGTCACTTCTAAAATACAAATTGTCCTGGCTGTATTCCGGCTTCTCAAAAACAGGATGTATTATTGTTCTCCAAATTCTCAGGGTTTTTGTTTGGGTTTTTTTTTTCTTCTGTGTGCATGGCCTCATCACAATGAGAGTGTCCCAAGCATTACAGGAGAGGCATCTTCCTTTGAAAGAATTTTAATAGTTTCTCTTCAGGAACTTCTGTGCTTCCTTTGACTTTCATTGATACAGCTGCTGTATTGGATGGTAGGTTAACCTAAGGAAAAAAAATTAGTTCCTGGGGTCACTGACTATTCTTCCTTTGCTATTTTTATGGAGAAGAGCCATGAGGTTCCCATGGAAATTCCAATCTTCACATCTAAAATGGACTTTGTTGTTTATCAGTGCTTTTTTGTCAGCCGGGTACTTTGCCAGCTCATAATAGAAGGCAAGGAGTTTGTTGTACAGGGAGAAACAGACCGGTGACAATCTGCTGTGGCACTTCCAGTAGATCATGTACAGTACTGCACTGGTAAACGGCTCTTTCTAAATTTTTCCCCCCTAAAGTAGGAAAAACTTCAGGTTAGTGGATATTCTACATATTTCTGTGAGTGGAAAGAATTTACTTGCCAACCTCAGCATGTGTGTATATATACTGTTATTTGCTGTTAGTTTTTAGGCTTCTGTTGAGCATCAGGCTACTGAATGACAGTTTTGTATTGGCTGTGGCCTCTCATACTGGAGAACAGCCTCTGATAACCCCAACAACAAGAGGAAACCCACCATGCATAACTGGAAGATATTTTAACTTTAATTTTAACTTTTTGAGGGTTTTTTTGGCAGGATCTATATTGCTTGTTGATAGTAAATAAAATTGGAGTGAACTACTTAGAATGCGCAATGTGAGTGCTGCTGTTGAATGTAAGGATATAAAGATTAAAAATATCTCTTTTTTTCCTTTTGTCATTAGTAGAAGTCAGGGGACTCTGTGCAACTATTTTGTAGCACTTAATTTTCCAAGCTTGTCTGTCTGTAAAACATCTGGCATTCTGTAGCAAAGAACACCTAATGCCTAGTTTAGTTTCTTCAGTCTTGCTTAAACAAGTATGTTGTTTAAGGACAAAGGGGAAGGGTTTAAAACTGAAAGAGAATAGGCTTAGATTTGATTTTAGGAAGAAATTCTGTACTGTAAGGGTAGTGAGACACTGGAACAGGTCGCCCAGAGAAGTTGTGGATGCCCTGGAAGTGTTCAAGGCTAGACTGGATGGAACTTTGAGCACTGAGCTCTAGTGGAAGGTGTCCCTATCCATGCAGGGGGGTTGGAACTGGATGGTTTTGAAGGTCTCTTCAAATCCAGGACATTCTATTTTTCTGACTTGATTAATCTTCTGACTTGATTAATCTTCTGGCTTGCAATGTTGCTGTATGTGCACTTAGCCTAAGAAAACTGAGATATTGTAGGACTGGTAATCTTTTGGAATTCTGGATTGACTGGATTTGTATTTCTTTCTGGGGAAAAAAAACCCCAAACTTATTGCATGTGGCCTCCTGAAAGGAAGATGGGCAATTACAACTGGAACTGGAACACCAGTTACACACATTTGACAGGACTGATTCAAAGGGAACCGACTGATTTAAGCAGAGATACTCATCCTGGTCCCTCTGTCCATAGACCCTTGACAACAAAGAGTGCAATGTGCTTGATCAAGTCTCCAAGAATATGTATGATAATTGAGGACTGCTGGAAAACTCATTTTTGGTCATATAATGGAATCAGAGGTCTGGCATCTTGCAGCTTTTCTGTAATAAAAAGTTATCTCAGTGGAGCGAATTCTATATGATGCATTTTTTAATCATCTTTTAAAATGTTCTCTTTCTGACTCAATTTTGACTTCTGTAACAGCTGCAGAATTCTATACAATGCTCTCGCTTCCATTATAAATATAACTTCAGCTATCTGCAAAAGTTATTTCTGTTAGAATAGCACTCATTTGTACTAAGGTTGCGTTTTCCTGAGATGGCATAGTTTTTCATACAGACAGAAGTAAACATGCCAGTTGCTGTAGCAAAATGGGCAGTAGAACAGCTGCGAGATACGGTATTTGGCAAATCCCACTGTTTGGATTAGTCTGTTATTTTTTTAATCTATTATCTTCTGTTTAGCACTGTGTTGAACTTGAAGTGAATCCCACCCAACTCCAAAGCAGCTGAAAATTACCTACTGCAGCTGAAATCCAATAGTGAGAGAGTTTGTTTGTTTATTTTAGATGAAAACTGGGATGATGATCAGCTTCTTGGATTTGAACCGTGCAATGAAAACCTTATAACAGGTTGTAACATAATCAACGGGAAGTGCGAATGTGACACCATTCGGACCTGTAATAATCCGTTTGAGTTTCCAAGTCGGGATACTTGTCTGTCGGCCTTGAAAAGGATTGAAGGTAAGCCCTTGTCTTCAGTATTTCAGAGTTAGTAATTTTTTCTGTGCAGTTGATGAAAAAGTAGAGTGTAGTGTATGTTTAAGGATAACTTGTGTAGTTTCAGATATCTCTGGTCTTCTGCATGTCAAAAAACAGGTGTATGTATGTTTTAGAGGAAGAGAGTACCTCGTAAGCTTATTATTCCAAATGCTTAAGTTTAAGATGGAGAAAAAATCATGCTTTGTGTGCTATGATATTTGTGGATTTTAAGGCTAAACAGTTCTGTTTGTAGTTTGTGGTAGCTACATTTGCTTATCTTCAGCTGCAAAGCCGTGTGGAGTACCCTTTAGATGTGTTGATGTGACTGAATCATGAATAAACACATTAAACACAAATGTAGATTGTAAGAGTAAAGGCATAGTAAAGGAGTAGTTACTGATAATACTTATATCTTTTATTATATGAATGTGTGAATTGCTATTTTCTTCAAGTTTACATAATGTTACATTACCTTACTGTTTGTATTTTACAGTTCCTATGTTCCTTTGTTTAGATTTGTATTAGGCCCCATATGTTTATGCTTATGCATACATACATATTTATTTTGCTTTTTTTTTGTTGTTTATGGCTAAACTGGAAATGAGCTGGCTCAAATATATGCAGCATGGTATATTTCTGGATTGTTCTGAGCAGTAATTAAAGGAGTGATCTTGGAGTATTTTTTATGATGCTGTAATTACTGTTTATTCTCCAAAGTGCTCAAGAACATGCAGAAGTTGATTAGTGGTGTGGACCTGCTTAATTAGACTACTTAGGAAAAAGTTAATGTATTTATAAGGCTACTGACCATATTTTAAGTTAGGGGATCTTATACTTAAGGAAGTGTGATGTGATGTCAACTGTTGTATTTCTTTTGTGTTAAGAAAATTGGTTTTGTGCTACAGACTTTAGATAAGGAGATGTTGTGAGAAACTGAAGAAATATACTCATGATTGTTGGTCATGGTGTTGCTTACTAAAGGCGTGTAAGTGCTTAGTCTGAGATTTTTGTGAGTTTTTTCCTTATGTAACTCTAGGAGGAGCAGAGGCAGAACCTTTGGTCTGTTGTTGATGTAATAGTGGGTAATAGCATGTATGGATTCTTCAGTCTTACCACTTCTCTTTTCACTTGTGAATATGTAACTCAGTCTGTAGTATTTCGGTCCTTCCAGCAGGACTCTACTGGCATGGCAGCTCATTGTGTACTTGCTGTAAAAATCTGTTGTGGGTTGTCTTTTTGTACTTTGCAGCCTTGGAAGAAATGGACTTAGCTTGTGGAATGGCATAGCTGAAGCAGGTTGATTCTGAGTCACTTGGTTTCAGCAATCTTTTTTTCAGATAAATTTTCATTTTTAAAAACCAGCATTTAATAATTATCCATGAGGTAACAATATTCTACATGTAAACTGACTGGTATAAGAGCTGTGGTGCAGTTATTTTTTTCAGAGGTGTAATTTTCTTTTTTTCCCCCTCTGTTTTATTTCTTTGTGGAGTGGGGAAGGTGTTCTTCCAAAACCTCAGACTGTGGGGCACCAGTAGAAGTGTTTAGGGCCTGTTGACTTTTTAATTTTTCACAGTTGGAAAGGATGGCTGATGCAAGTGTTGAAGCAACAGCGGTACCTTTAAATAACAGAAGTCTGGCAGTTACAACTTGAGTGTTAAAACAGTCCAGCTTTTGCTCCTAAGAACGTGAATTTGCATTTGCATCCTCAGACTATCAAACTGTACCAGTGAGGGATGTTGGAAGGTAAATCCCTTTGTATTTCCTAATAGACAGGCAGAAATCATAATGTAATTTTGATTTCTGCATTTTACAGATATTATCTGAAATTTGCCTACTGGATTTTGCCCTGTAAATGATTATTCCCTCTTTCTCTGGCTAGGATTGGTAATTGAATGCTAACTGCTAATGGAGACTGTTTCTTTAAATGCATTAGTTCTTGTTTTGGTAATTAAAACCAAAGTAATGCTTCATCCTGTACCTAAGCTAACGGAAAAGAAGAATAACTTTTTTCCACTGGTGCTTGCCACGTCCCTGTTTGCTAAGCAAGCCAAGTCTCTTAGGTAAAATGGAATAGACACTTTGGTGTGTCTGAGCCAGTATTTGCTGCTTGACTATTTCAGGTTTTCAGATTTTAATAGTCTGAAAGTAGAATTCAGCCACTTGGAAAGTCCACCTGAAACATGGCTTAGGTAGCACACAAACCAGAGGGATCTATGAGCATGTTAAAATAGAGAAATCTTTCAGTGTATATAAGGCAAGCTAAATCTTAAAGTGTAGTGTCATGTAAAAAGGGATGATTCATAAGATCTGTTAAATATGTCAAATTAAGATTTTCCTGAAATCCAAAGTACTGATGTATACTTCACTCTTTTGGCTTGTCTGTTAAAGATAATAGCAGGAAGATTTGAAACTAGTAATTTAAACCTTTAAATACTCTAATAGAATCTGTTGCCATGGAAAGTGGGACCAAGGGAGGGTAGTCTAACTTCTATCTCCTCACCACACTTTACATGGATAATTAAATACACAGTGTGATTAAAAAGACAAGTTGAATACCTGAATGATGGGTACACCATAATCAGTTTCTGAAGAAAACTGCCCAGCTTGCTGAAAGCCTGCAGATAAGGAATCTGTTGCATAGATACTACCTGACAAGTAACAAACAGTGAGGTGAAATCTGGAATCCCATTTCCATATGGTCATGTGCTAAGGGATTGAGGCTTTTGCATGTACTTCGTTTTCTTGTGCCTTTTTCTGCTAGTCCCTTCCCTTTCAGGAGCCTTTCCAGTCATCTTCCTTTTTTATCTAGTTTGTCTTATACTTAAGCTTTTCAGCTTGTGTGTGGTCTTCCCCTCCGGGCTTGATGTCAATGCTAGCTTTCTTACTCTGCTAACCTAAAGTTTTCTCATGTTAGCTTCATGTAGGAACTTTCTTTTCCTATTGGCTTGGGTTCTGCCTGCCTTCCTGGGCTCCTCGTATTTCATTCCAGCTTTACCTTTCTCTATCCCTTTCTTTTCCTACCTATTTAATTCTGTTTGTATCGCAGTTTGCTTAAAACAAGTTCTATCTCTCCTTCCCAAAATCAGGTCACCTGGGCTCTAATGTCACATTGTTCAGATGTCATTGACAGGCCCTGAAGCTGTGTTCTTTATTTTGTCTCCCTGAGAGTTGCTCTACCCTGTACTGGGAAAGCCTCTAATGAGAAGAAATTAATCTCTACTCAATTGTTCTTCCCAATGTCTATTGGGAAGAAAGTATGGCAAGGCTAAAGCAATCTCAAGTAATGCAAGTATTCAAGGCAATTGTCTTGATCCCTTGCCCTTGTTTTCCT
Source organism: Emberiza elegans (assembly GCA_024865655.1). Lineage (NCBI taxonomy): Eukaryota > Metazoa > Chordata > Aves > Passeriformes > Fringillidae > Emberiza > Emberiza elegans. The sequence continues at coordinate 15,029,192 of JALJVW010002597.1, read as the reverse complement.
GGAAAACAGTAGGATTAGATACATTTGAAAGGATTGGTTTGGTCACAGAACTTGGTAGCCAAATTCTGTCTAATTTTCATGTAGACATGCTAGAAATGTTTAAAGAGTTGTTACTTTCATAGATTATATAGCATAAAGCGCATTTATGCTTAGAGGCCTCACAACTCCATCACCAGGCTTGAAGTGCCTGTTTCTCCACATGAACCATCAGTGACTTTTCATAGAGAAGATTTGTATAGAGGTCATGAACCATCCTACTATGAGGAAATGCACACATTAGGGCCTAGAAAGAAACCGTCTGGAAAAGCTATTGCATACCTGGTAATAATGATACTAACAATAATAGATTCCTGTGTTGGGGTATTTGGGTTTGGTTTCATTTTTGTTATTGTTGTTTAAAATGCTTTTGGTTGTTGTCCTGATGAGTGCCTGTTCTGATATGGTTCAGGAAATCCTGTGTTCTTGAGCTTGGAAAGCTTGTTTCTATTCAGGAGCCGGCTAATGATGACAGCTTGGTTGAACTTGGACTGCTGGAGTGGACTGTGAAAAATATGGCTGGGGTTGAAAGTGGCAAGAGGCCATTTGTCTGATGAGCCACAGTTAATGGACAGGACACTTAATAAACTGCGTCTATGCATTCTTGCAGTCACCATTTGCAAAGAATTAGCTGCAGCCAGCACAAAAGAGTCAGTTCTTCAGACTTGGTGTGAGATGCTGGGGATGGGGGATGAGGAATTAAGAGAGGAAGTAATTTTTTTTCATCAAGATAAATTTGTAGGGCAGTGAGAGGAAGTAGCATGGAAAACTTGTAATGTAGTGCCTGTTCAGTTAGCTGAAAATGTAGCTTCAATGGTTGTATTCCAGTTCTGGGGTCTTCTGCTTTCTCTCCCTCTCTGCCTGACTGACACCAGTTCAGATGGGCCCCCCCCCAGATAGCCCCCAGAGCTTTGAAGAATAGGAACCTAAGGATGTTCTTGAACCTGCTCCTCCTCTACTAGAGTGGGCCTGGATCTGTGCTCTTATGAGCTGCTGCTTCAGAGGCATTGTCAGGCTCACTTCTTAATTAAAGTTCCCTGCTGGAATAGCTATCTCCTCTTCCATCTGGGAAGTAAAGAGAAAGCTGGGTGTCAGTGATCCAGTCTTTCACTAGTGCACTGTACATTAGGCTGGGTTTTCTTCAACTGATTAATAAAAACTTCGATCTGCAGTCTCTTTCAAAGAGTTTGCTTTGATAATGACAGGTTGTGATGTGACACAGACAAACATGTTTTCCAGAGAGAGCATAAGTGCTATCAGTCATAGCAATGATAGTAGTTTTGCCTCATAGCTTCAGTGTACACTTGAGCTGTAAGAGGAGAAACCAGTCAACTTCATCAGTTCTACTCTATCCAAACCATAAGCAGTTTCTATGTCAACAATAAACTCAGGCTTTATTCAGAACAAATGTGAAGGATAAAACTTGTGCCTTTCCTAATGAAAGATGTGATTAATGCTTTAGGTTAATGAACTTATTTCACTTCTATCTCTGTCCCATGTAAAATGTGCTGCTGATACTAAATTATTGAAACTGTTGTTTTAAGAATTGTTTCTTGGTTACCTGGCTTGCACCTTTCCAAGCTATTCACTGCTGTCCTTCATAGGTGAAAGGCAAATGCCTTTTAAGTTGCTGGTATCTATTAAGCTGGCTTATTGCAACACACTCCTTGCATTCCATTATTTTTTACATGTAACTGAATAACTTTATCCTGACAAATGTTGCAATACCTGTTAGACCAGTCCCGGAATAACGAATATGAGAAGGTAATTTTATTCTGAATGCTTGTTTGGTTGTTTTTAAGTTTGATTTTGTGTAAAACTTCACCTGTGTGGTCTTAATGGCTTTATTGAAAAAACAGAAGAGAATTGAACCAGCTTTATGCTGTATTATCAAACAAAGAGTGGAGTGAAATACTTTCAGATGTGCTTAATCTGATATATTTTCCACTCCCTTTGCACAACAATTAACGTATGTTTTTGCTCAAATAACTGAACTTTGACGGTTGGCATGTATTTGCAGTAAGGAATGCAGTTGTGGCAGAGATCCAGATTTTATCCTTGAACATGCTTGTGAGAGCCAAGTAGGTGCATTTGAAGGCAAAATTTCACATGAACACAGAGAAAACCAGCAGTGTAGCTTTTGGGCTTTTTTACTGAATGCATAGAGATAGAAGGGAAAAACACATTTGATATGGAAATAATACTAATACAAATACTAATACAAACTTCAATATACAAAGCAATTTTCCAGAACAAAAAAGGAAGAGATCTTGATCATTAACTCTATAAGAGGGTTCTGTGACAGTGGCACACCTGGCAGTGCAGTTACTTTCACAGCATGACAGTGCAGCCTCTCATTTGCAGGACTTGTCACTTTTCCTGACTCTAGTTCCTCAGAGAGCTGTTCCCTGATCAAGGAAGTATGATCTTTTTAGCCAATATATTGACTATTTTGGCATGTCCTGTATTTAAGGCAAGCTATCACACAGACAAAATCTATGCATACCATGACATTTTAAGCTAACCAGAGGAAAATCTTGTACAAGTTTCAGAAAGGTATCAAAAGGGAAACCTGACTTTGATATTTCTGTATGATGTAGCTGGATACCTAATTATAGTCTTAATTAGATAATGAATAATGCAATATGTATTAACAGGGAAAAAGCTGCATTGCAGGAACTGTTAGGAGAGAAGATTGAATATGGAACACAAAACTGAGCAGCTGGTTAAAAAACCCTGAAGTGTAGCTATTGCAAAAATTGTTTACAATTCTTTTGTAACAATTCAAATATTTTCTCTTTTCCCTTGCTGTTTTATGTAACTGTGTGGTGTTTTTGCAGTGTAGTAACTGAGCTTGTTGCCTTGCTGTGCTGCACCTGCTCATGTGAGCTGCTGTACAGATGCCATGCCTGCTTTTCTACATCTGTATCCTTAGGCATGTAGTGTATATGGAGAGCGTACTGGATCTTCCATTTGTGGCACTTCAGTTTTCTTCAAACTTGGCAGGTTTTGAGATTGCTGTGGACAGCAGTGTAACCTTGTACTGTACTGGCTCTGGGATAGGACTGAGTGACAAATGCCTCCTACAAAGCCAGCAGTCAGATGTAATGGTCAAAGCAGGCTTGTTCCTGGAGACAAAGGAGCATTCTTCTTGCCTTTTTCTGCTTCAAATGCTTTCCTGCATTCACCTGAAACTGAATACAAGATAGCTGATCATACCTGGATCTTCTATGAGACTAGGAAAAAACAGGGCAGGGATCTTGCAGCTGGTCAGATCTTGTGCTGGACAAATTCTGTGCCTCCCAAAAGCTCTTTTCCATGTTGGCAACTAGGCTGTGCTTGAAGTGTCCACTTTAACTGTAGTGGCAAGCTACAGGTTTAAATGAATGCTTGACCTTACTTCTGTTCAAGTTGAGGAAGAGAGTGAAAACACAGCAGGCGACTTTCAACAGAATGCTTCCAGATGCAGTGTTATTTTAAGGATCCAAAGTTAGCTACACGTGACAGAAGAGACCTGAGCAAAGATCTCAAATTGAATGGTGTGTAAACATTAGGTTAATGTTGTGTAGTAGCAGGAAGCTATATTCCTGTGGCTGGGTCACAGGTCTTGTTTTGACAGGGCAAGTCTTGTTTGGATATATGTGGCATTGATGCTGACAGAGACAACTGAGTGTTGAATGAACGCATGCAGTGATAGTGGTATCAATGACATACTGGTCAATATGACAATTTTAGTACAGTGGCTGTGTCTCTATAAATAATAAGAAACAGTTTATTGTAAAATCACCCTTTTTTCTGTTGGATCACTTCCAGTAACTTCACAGTTGTCTCTTTAAATGAATGATATACCAATATTTTGTGATTCTGAACAGTTGTATGGTACAGGACAAACTATTTTAGCACTTTGTCTCCAAATGTAGGCCTTGAAGTTGTTGTGGTGGTGTTTTCTAAATAAAACAAACATTGTGCCACTTCCATATCATCAGACTGATTTTTCTTTTTAATAGAATGAAGCATCACCAGCAAAGTGTTTGTGTCCAAGATGTATGTATGGAAACTTGAATTGAAGCAAGATCCTTTGAACCAGTTGGCTTTTAGGGAAACTTTGGTTTTAAATGTGAAGCTTGACCTTGAGATTGTTTGGATTTTCTTTTGAGAAAGCCATTCAAAGACTTTGTTAGCCTTAATGATGATAAAAAAGAGCTGTACCCATTCCTGAATTCCTGCATATGTTCTCTTCCGTGTTGTTTTAGATTCGCTCAAGTGTTCTATATTCAAAGCATTTTTTAAATTATAGCTGTTCAAGTTCATGAAAACTTCCTTCTTCATTCAACAAGTAACTTACATGGTTTGTCTAGAATCGGATGTTATATAAGTTCTGCCTTTCTGTCCAGAAGAGGTAAACATTTCAATAACTCTTGGCTTCAGTAAGGAACAGAAAAATGGTACTTTTGTATGTTTTAGACATGTAAAAATTGTTGTCATAGTGACAAACCAATCTACATAATTTAAGGTGCTAGAATTTAAATGACTTGTCAGATATATATGCCAAAATTGCAGCTTCTATAAATGACTGCACTAATAATGTTATATGTTGAACATTTTTGGCACTAGCATATAACTTTAGAAGGACAAAGAAAACACTCTTTTGATTTAAAACAAATATAAAAAGACCCCAAGCCCCAAATTGAAGACTCAAATCTGCTTTTGACCCCTGGTTAGGAGGTGCAGTCATACACAGCAGCAGAGGAAATGCTTGACATTCTCATCATGTGAGCTGGGGCTTCCAATCCTTTTGGCACACTTATAGGAGTATGTCTGAGGTCTCTCTTTGCAGTTGTCATGTCAGGCTTCTTGTAGACATAAATAGGGAACAGAGTAATGCCAAAAGCAATATGTTTCATCTTTCTGCTTTGGATCTTTCTATAGTTTGTATTTATTGCTTTATGGGAGTTTTGAACACAAGTTGCTAAACTCTTGTTAATGTTTAGAAGTCAGGATAGAATACTAGTATCAAGGTTTTACAACTTGAGAAAAAATATATATTTTTAAAAAGCTAATCTGGATGCTTCTGAAGAAAACCACTTCAAACATCCAAAATGGTTTAACAAACTTGTGACTGATATACCATACTACAGTGATGGATAGAAAACAAGATGTAAAGTGTGTTAAACAAAATGTTCTAATTCCTGTGCTGCTATATTTTGTGGGCAGTGTGGGTATTCTTTACCTGGGTAGATCACATGTGACAGAAAACTAAAACAACAGTCTTGATGCTGTTGCTTTTCAGTAGTCTTGCCCTTCATACTGCCATCTCAGTTGATGACTTAAGGCGTATACTTCAGTCTGTGACCTCATGCTGAGCATCTGGTCCTTACCATGGTGCATGCCACTGCTCTGAGCTGCCAGCTTGCAGTAACTGGATACCTTCTGCTGGGCCCTTGGATGTCCTGCAACATAGGGATACCGGGTAGAAAAACAAACACCTTGAGCCTGGAACTCATCTGCTAGAGCTGAAGAGCTGTTGGGAGTTAAATGCTGTCAGTCTCCTTGAACTGGATCTCTCCCTGACCAAGATGCTGGTAGCTGCCAAGTCATGAGTAAGAGCAGATTAAGGCAGGACTCCTCATCCCAGTTTTACTAGAAACTGGAAACTCCAAGCGAGCCAAGCAAGATCAAAGTGCAGTGTGTGTGTTTGGAGGTGGGGAGGAGGGGAAAATGAAAAGAGAAAGAAGTACCCATCTTTTTTTCCCTGACAGCTCCTCCTAGTATTGGAAAGTTAAAATGCTTAATGGATCAGCATGCTAATGCTGTTTGTTGTGTGACTTTAAGTGTGTTAAGCAAGAAACCGAGTATTCCAGGACAGTGGATATTTGGGAGAGCATACAGGTAACCAAGGGTGGATGGGGCTTGGATCCTGGCTCAAGGGCTGTACCTGGGTAGCAGGGCCGTTGCAAAGAAACATGTGATCTGACTGGTTCACTGGTAGGTCTGAATCTCTTACAAAACATGATATACATTACACCTAATGAGTGAGTCTGAGGCATGGTAGAAAATGAGGAGAAGAGGAAAAGGTTGTCATTTTCAACATGTAAAGTCTACTGTTTTAGAACTTTTCATAACTGCATAAAGTTATTCTAACTTTAGCAAGATTTTTGTTTTCTAGGCATGTGTTTGCTTAGTCTTTTCCAAAACTCTGTGGGGTGTTACTGAGATTCCTAGGCCAGGTCTGTAGGAACTAGCATCATGTAAAGGAATGTTATCCATTGATACTGCCTAAAAGTGGTTTGCTGTCTCCTTTGCCATTGTCTGAGTAGGACAATGCTCAGACATTCATGCTTAGACGTGCTTCATTCTATTACAAAGACTCTGGCTACCATAGTTAACAATCCTTTATGCGGATTGTCCTGTATAGGGAACTGTGCTTTATTACTGTGTTCTGCAGGTTCCTTACACTGCAGAAGAGTTTCAACAGATCTGTTCACTATTGATGTGAAGTGAGATGAAGTGAAACTTGAAAACTGAGTTAAAGCTGTAACTTCACAATAACACATCCTTAACTTCTTTTTAATGACACTCTAACATTCCATTAATGTGAAGTAGCTGTCCCACCTGCAGACCAGAGCATGAATGCTCATTGTAAGAAAGTCCCACACTTTCTGTAAGCCATGACTAGTTTGGTTCAGGAGGCTGCAGACAGAAGTGTTTGTGTCTGACATTGAGTTTACTGAGTCCTGCATTTGTGAAGCATTGATTGCCAGTGTTCTCATTTCAATAATCTTTCTTCTCAATTGTGGGGACTATTGCTGTAAAAACTACTAGCTCATTGAGAAGGGAAAGAGTGCTTTCCTTTCTAGCAGAAGTCTAGTCTGTCTTTACAAATGCAGTCCAAAAAACTCATCACTATGTGATCAAACATGGTTTCACATCAGGTCACTCATCCACCTCTTTCCATCACTGTGGTAGTTCTTACTTGCATGATAGTTCATATAACTGAAATTCAAATCTGTGGAATATGGAGCAAGAAATAAAACTTACTGATCTCTTATTTTCTCATAAAAGCCCAGTGGAAATCTGTGAATCATTGCCTGGTCTTCAGGATTAGCTCACCTGTGAACCCTTCGTGGAAGAACTTCCCTTTTTTTGTTTTTTTTCTCCTCGCTTTACTTCCCCACATTTTAAGGGCAAAATTTTCATAGGCTACATACAGTTAAGGAGCTTAGTGGGGAGTACAAGGATTGCTATGGAGTTGGAGGAAAAACTAGAGAAGGCAAAGGAAACTTGTCAAAAGGATAAGACAACTGTATCATGTTTGTGATTTTGCTTATGTTTTAGGGTTTGGGGGTTTTTTCCTTTTTGTTTTGTAGCATGGTGGTTTGTTTTCTTTTGCTTAGTGAGGGTCTTTGTTGTTCTTTGGGGTTTGTTAGTTAGTTTTTCTGGACTGAAGCTAAAATACCTCAAGCTATCTGTTATTTTCTAAGGTATGTGTTGTGGATACGGACCAGAAGACCTCATGGTGTTCCAGGGTTACAAAAGTTGGCAAATGGAAGCTGAAACCTGTAGTAACTGTAAGGTATAGCCTAATAAGAATATGGCATCACTTTAAATTTCTTTGTCAGTTTTCCCTCAGAAGAAGCATAACTGTCTTAAATTAAAAGAATTTGTTACCTGGCTACATCTGTGTGAAGTGTGTTCTCTGAATGTGCCTTTGATAAGGTTTCTTTTCTTAAAAATAAATAAAAAACCAGCAAGCTACTCTGTGCCTTGTAGTCCGGTGGTTTTGACCCATCCTGACTAAGTTGAATGAATTGATACTTCCTTTCTCATCCATGTTTTGTGTAAACAAAGACTGACCTAGTTTAGGCATTAAAATGCTTCTGGCTTTGAATCCCAAGTGGCAAAGGGGGCTTTTGAGTTTATGGCCTGGTTTAAAGGGGGATTTCTGCTGCCTCTTGCCTTAAGGACTTCATGTCTGTGCTCCTTTTTGTCCCTTCTCCCTGTTGCCTTGACATGACATGCTGTGTGTCCATGCTGTGACCTGGGGAGAGGAATCCCTGAAGCTATTTGGGCCAATAAAAATTCTTTATTGACAAATTATGATTCAGATGGTGTTGTGAAGAAATGAGGTTTTTATCATTCTGCTGCTTTTGTCTCTCGGTTTCTGCTTTTCCCTGTTTTCTGCTCATGATTTCTTTTGAGATTTATTAGATTTGAACAATTTCAACGAATGGGTAAGGACTTCAAAGATATTACCATTCTGCAAGTACTGAATATGGGCAGGTGACTGTGAGACTATACAGCAGGAAATCCACTTCAGTATGAGGCAGCAGAGAATCTGTGGCAGCTGGAGGACTGATGAAGAGAAGTATACTATTACTGTTTGAACAACTAGAAAAGCCTCAATTGAAACTCTCATCATCTTGTGTGCTACAGAATGCAGTTCTGAAACGAAGCTGTAGGGAACCAGCCTTAGTAATTTCAGTGCTTGTGAAGCTATGTTCTCTCTATTATGTCCTCTGCTGTCAAATGCTTCCAGTAAAAAAAAAAAAAATAATAATATGGTAGATACAGTAATTTGAGGCTCTTGATGCCACTAGGTGGCAGAACCCCTGCATCTGTTATGTGGATTTCTTTCTGTGCCTTCATCTTGAGTATATCAAAAATACTTTTCAGCTATCATGTGATGAGAATAGACATCAGTTGGGATGTTTACATGCTATCCTAATTGAGATTATATTGGCTGCTGTTGTGGGAAACATGGAGGGCTTGGAACACACTCTTATCCCTTGTTCAGACTACCTACCCCTTCTGAAAATCCTGCTACTCAAAAAGCAGTTGCACTTAGATGTCATCACAACTCTTTTTTTTTTTTTTTATTCTCTTGTTAATAGGTGAGATACAAGTAGATGACAGTGACATTTAAGAGGAATGCTTTGTAAAGAATACAGTGGCAGGAACATGGAGATGCTGAATGGCTTAACCTGTGGTAGAAGGTGTGATTTTTGAGTGTTGGAAGCTTAGTGTTTTGGAGTGACTCATTTTTGTTGGTGAGACTCTTGTAGCTGAGTAGTTATCAGCTGGGAAACAAATGTATCTTGAAGAATACCAGTTAATGATTCTTTTCAAGTAGGTTCCTCTTCTCTTAGTGCTAGTCTTTGATTGCACTTGTCATCCTTTCATTGTGGGAGATAATTTTAGCTTTGTTTTATAGCTGTTTTGACTTATAGAGCAGCTGGGATTGGGGCTGAAACTAGTCCAAGAATAGGGCCATTGCCTGCCTCTATTTATTAGTAGAGGGCTATGTAGTTGTGGGTGTTGGGGACAGGATAAATTCTGCAATCATGTATGTTTACATGTTGTATTGACTGGGATAGAGCCTTCATCTTGCATTAGGGGATGCAGTGCTACTAAGGGAGGAGACATCCATGTCGTCATGATCTACTCATAAGTAAGCCATCTCTTTTAATGAAGATATCCATGAGTGCATGCTTAGTAATGAATCTGATAAACAATGATTGATTAATCTAAAAGCAGTATGGGTTTGTTTCTTTTGGTGCTGGATTTTAGGAACATGACATAGATATTTCAATTTGGAATATTAAAACTGAAGTGTCAGATTTCAAAGAAATTTGATTAGGGATTTCAAAAGGTATTAGAGTCAACATTTAATCTCTAATCAGTCTGTTAATTAGAATTAACACAGTGTAATATCTACTCAGCATTTTGTATACAGCTGATCCTGTGTTACATGAGGGAAATTTTATTCAGATATTTCTGACCACTTATAAAGAAATATGAAGGGATAACAGCTTACTCCATTTTTTGGGTAAATATTGGCTAGTTTATAACTTTATTTTGCTCTTCTAGAATAATCACATGAGTGAGAATCACCTTTTGAATGTAGTGTCTTGGAGGAATTGTACAAGTCTCTTATTTCTCAATGAGTTCAAATAGAAGTTTGCATGCAAATGGCTTTTTCCCACCTTAGTTTTCTTTCAGCGCTCCAGTCAGCTGTGCACAGTCTTCTTACATCCTGCTTCTGACTACTCTTCTCCAGCTACCCTGCATCAAATCATTCCTTCCTGGGCATCTTCCTGGGCATGCCCATACCTCATGAATACGTCATTCCTTCCTTCATTCTCTGTGGATCTGCTCTGAGCAGCTGAATAAGAAATGCAACTGCTCTTGCAGCCGCTGTCCAGCTCTGCAGTACCACTTTGGGAATGTGGTAGGGATGTTTGTGAACTTGTGGTCTTGGTGGTGTTAGATGTAACTCTTGTTCGAATCTGGAGAAGGTAGGTTTGGGTGGGGAGCTTTTGTTTAAGGAGGAGATTTTGGGCTGTCAGATTGCAGGCAGCATGGCCTTTATTGAAAAGCTCTTTATTGGCACATGTTTCTGAAGCTCATTTGTCTTTACAGTTCCTTTTAAAATTACTAGTGTTTGTTTCTTTTTGAAACATGTATGGAAGTGTTGAAGGATGTACTGTGAGGGAAAGAAATTCAGCCAAAAAAAGAAGTGTTCAGAAAGGTGCTACTTTGGCTCTCAGTCTCTTTATCATAGAAAGGTAAATTGAAATAACAACCCCCAATACCAAAAAGTCATCTGCTTTTAATTTAAATATATTTTAAAAAAACATATTATGCTGATAGAAATGCCTGAAGCATCTTGGTGTTTGAGAATTATGTGTATAGTTTCTTTTGTATCCTGCTAATGTCATCAGCTCTGTATAATTTCTACCTACAAACCAATGGAGATCATTCATCAGGCTTTATTTGTGGTGTAACAGCCGGAGGTATTTATGCATAATATGCCTTCATTTCCAAATTATGCTCAAGTTATTGTTTTCCTACATCATACAGTAGGAAAGATGGTATTTCTTCAAAGTTTGAGGTTGGTTGTTATAAATTACATTGTTTTGTTTTTCCTAGTTTTAAGTATAACTTTAAAACTTGTGCATAGAAAGCAATCTTCCTTTCAGGAAGAAAATTTGTTGACTCTGTGTTTTCCTGTGACGTGTTGAAAATGGCTGATCATTGCAACTTGAGAGCTCCCACACACAAGATCTGTGTAATGCCGGGTGGATCTTGCTACTGTCATTTGAGACAGTGTAAATGTAGCATCCTGAACTGAGGATGACAGCAAGTCTCTACTGAGCGGAGGAGCAGTGATGTCTGGATGTAACATCCCAATTTTGTTGACTGTTTGGAAGTGGTGGTGATTCCTGATGAAGCTATTGCAGTGAGGTAGAGAGAAAATAAACTACTTAAGCAGTTTTGGCAGACCCAAGATGCTGAAGAGTTCAGTTTTGGTGAAGGGGGTGACTGAAAGGAAACGTAGTGGGCATGTGGAGACGCTGAAAATACTATTCCAAAGGCAGCTGTGGAGGATGTGTTAAGAGCAGCACTATTAGAGATAATGGTGTATATCTGTCCTGTTGATGAGACTATGGACAAAATTGTCTGAAGATACTGAAGAGGTGTTTCCCTTTGTGGTAGAGGTCTTGCATGGAGTCTTGATGGGATTTTTTTTTAGAGACAGAACACCTGGAAATCGACCATGAGGGAAAATATCTTGTGTAATTCATCAGCCTTGGGTTATGTTAGACCTTGTTTTGAAATATGTGAAACACTGTGATATCTGCCTATGAGATTGGATGACACTCTCAAAAAGAGGCTTGGCATTAAAACACTGTTTTGTCCTGATGTATAGGGTCATACTGAGGCTGTATGAGTGCAGTGAACTTTATTTAGAGATTCCTGAAATGATAATGATGATCCTTTTAGACTTCCTGAAACAAGATGCAGAAAAAACTGACAAGGCTTGTTTGAATGTCCAGATTGTAGCTGTGGTTTGAATGAATTTTCTGCTGACTTCTGCGTGAAGAAATTTAATTTCATCCTTGCAGTTCATTTTTCATTTTATGGTAGATATAATTGCTAGCTGGGATTGCAAATGTTTTAATTCTCCAGTGTAGCTTGATGTGGGATATTGTTTTTCTGCTGATTTAGGAGAGTGTGTCTGGGGAGTGATGCATTGCTCTGGTGTGTCTTATGCCCCTTAGGGACCTCAGTGACCTTGGGCTGTTGGTTTCAGAGGGCTTCTGTGACTCTGCCTGGCCAAGAAGCTAGGCAGTAAGGTTCTCTAGAGGTGTCACACTGTGTTAAGTGAATTAGATTTGGACTGTGCAGCCAGTGGTTCTTACCAGCTCCAGCATGATCCTTTTTAGCAGGTGGATTAAGTCTATCAGCTCTGCAGTCCCTGGCTTCCATCAGTGTTGAGCCTGTGGATTCATTGGCACTGGAAAAGGTAAGTCCCTTAAAAGGGAATTTTCTTTGGAATAAAACCACCCCATCAAACCCAGCATCACTTTCAGGCAGTTTTTGAAGAGGCAATTGTGAGAGTTAGTGCTGTGTATTTAGCCATTTATTACTAATGCTGTACATGTCAAACTACCATAACTTGGCGCATAGCTCTCCTGTTTCTCAGTGTAGCTTTTGGAGTCTGACAAAGTTCTGCTGGCTCCAAGGGCATCACAGAGTGCTCAAGAGTAGTTCTGTGGCTCTTCCTTGTGTGGTCCTGTTTGGACAGGGTGGGACACAAATTACAGACTGCAATTGCTGTCACCGAGCATCTGCAGAACTACTGAAGGTTGCTCTCACTCATCTCGCTCTGCAGTAGTGGGGCTGCTGCTGATCCAAAGAACTATGCTAGAACAAATGAGCTGAGCAGGACCCATGCCTTCCAAATGTTTTGAGGCACTCTTCTTGTGTGTGTGAAGGTGCTGATTTCATTTCCAGAAGATTATGGTAGAATTACCATCTTTCAAGTGCAATGAGGGGCTATTGCCTTCACTGTTCTGTTAAGACTTAGCAAAAGGCATGTTAAGTGTACAGATGTTTGATCTGTTGAAAACGTTAAGTATCTCTCAGGTACAGTCAGTTCATACAGCTTTCTCTCTCTTGTTTAGAAGTTCATCAGTGGATTGGGGTTTTAAATGTCCAAAAATATGTGATTGAGACTTCCACTGTCTGTGGTGTAAGAGGATATCTGAATATTTACAATTCTTACTGTTCCACAGTGAATATTGTGCAGCAGTGGAAGGAGCATGACCATTGTCTGAGTCAACTCACCTGCCCCCACCACATGTCTTGACCACAAAGGAATTCAAATGCATTTCTGTTTTTTATTCTTAATCTATAGAACTTGAAATAGCAGTTAAACAGAGGGACAGAGGGAAAAGCATTAAGAGAACAGCAGTGGAACAAGAATTTAAAAACTGGGGAAGTGGGATAAGTGTTAAAAACTTTCCTGACTTTTTTTTTACACAATAATGAGAAATTTTCAGTTTCTGATCTATTTGAAGAATCTCTGCAGAGGATACTGAATTTGTCTTGCCAAATTTCCATCCGTTTTGCTTGGAAAACAGGTGCTGAATCATAAGCGAGCATTCACTGAAATATAGTACTGGTGCACTGTAGTTTTCACGACTGAAACTTCTGATGTAGCAGATATGAGGAGTTGTAGTCCATGTTATGTTGTAGGTAGCTTGTCCCGGAAACTTCCTCTTGTTAAATAAGCAAACATGGTGGTAACTGACTCTCTCCTACTTTTCTTGCTCATTTTTCTCTTACAGTTTTCTAACTGTAGTCACTTTCCTTTTTACATGCTAACATTTGTGTTGACTTTTTCTCAGCTAGTTGAGGGAGCTTTATATTCCTGCATTTCACTTAATTTACCTCTAGGATTAACATTTTAGGGAGAAGTTCATTGTTTCTGATAATAAAATCCTTTCTCTTCTAGTCAAGACATCTGCTTTGTTCTGTGTTGTATTCCCCAGAAACATGAAATGTTCCCACTTCAATATTATGCTAAAATTACTCCTTGCTAATTGCATGTGGAAGTACAGGATAAGTTTTTATCACTATTTATAATACTTTCATTTCTATACTTTCATGGTCAAGGGAAAAAAAATCTGAAGTTTCTTTTTAGATGTTAGTAATGAAAATCTTAAAAATTATATGTAACTAAAAAAAACCAAACAAACCCAAAACAATAAAAAAAATCCTGACACATCCCAAAATGAAAAAAAGCCCAATATTTGGAAAAGGTAGGACAAGTGACAACCACTGTCTTTTTCTTTCAATGTCTTCCCTATAAAGAAGAGATAGAACTTAAACTCCTTAATTTTGAGTATTTTGCTCTTGCATAGTCATGTTTAGATTCTCTAGCATTGTGCAGCCTGCCTGTGTTCCAGTTAGACTTGAAGGAAAAAAAAAGTCAACTTCTTAATTTTCCCCAAGTTCCAGGTTGTATAAGAAGCAGGTGACTTTTCCTAGGTCACCAGACATATAACAAATACCATGAAAGCCAAGTGCTTGGAGAGCTTCCTAACATGTAAGTGTGGTGGAAATTTCTGTAGTCGCAGTCTTTAGCTCAGACAAAACCTCATTCTCATGCTTTCACAGCATGCTTGTCCTTTTAGCATGAAGATGAGTAACATAAATGGCAGTACTCAATATTGACCCCTTGCTAGTTGTTTTTAATTCTTGTGTGAAGCATTTCTTCAATAAGATTTACTTTTGGAGGTTGGAAATAACTTTATTCATAATTGTGGCAGACTGCAGAGTCCTTTAGCTTTTCTAATCACTTTTGGAATATAAAATATTTGATGTGAATATTAAATCAATCTCAATTTTTCTCTCTTTGGTAGTTCCCCTCTTCCTTTCTTCCCCACTTTGTGAACAAACCTTTACCAGCTGTAGTCTTCACCTTTAGTATTTCCATCAGTGTTGGAAGTCATTTTACTCTGATACATTTATACAGATGTAATCATTTTTTGTAATTGCACGTTCATAACATACCTATTACAATGAGCTCCCATTAGTTCTTAGTTCCCATTATTGATGCTGTTTTATTTAATATTGGGAGTTTTCTAATTGTTTTCTCTTATAGCACACCAATTATTTTATTTGCTGAAAAGAATCCTGTTTGCTTTATGTATTTGTGTAATATAATGTATATGATTTCAGATTATCTGTTCTTATGTTCTTGTCAACTGATATATTGCTGACTGAATTCTCAACTGTTAATTTTAAGAACTATATTTTAAATAGTACCTAAAGTCTCAGTTAAAAAAATAGAAGGACTGTCTGTCCCTGTAAGATTTGTAAAGCAACACCAAAATACTTTTGGAGTAGTATACTATTGTACTCAGCCTCATTCCTGTCTCTGCATTGCCTGCCTGTTGCCTTTTACTTTCAAAGCTGCTGGTACAGGTAAACACTTCAAAGATTGAGGAAGAGGATGCACTTGAGCTCCCCTCAAAGCACTTTAGAGAGGAAGTACAACTGACTCATCAATGAAATTGTCTATACAGCAGATGCTGGTAAGTGTACTAAATGAGCTGGAAAAACATTGTCTATGGTCTTTTAACTTTAGCAGTCCTGTAATAGGACTACTGTTTAGATGAAAATGTATGTTTGCTTTTCAAGTTGAATGATGCTAAGTTAATAATTCTGTCTTTAATATATCTCTCATCTTGGATCTAGAGTTGTCCATTTCTTTCAGACAATGCAAGTTACTTTCTCTAGCCTGCTACCTGTCTTGACTGGCTTTCTTCCCTAGGCTATATTCTGCTGTTCATTTCACAGGAAGAAAATCCATGTAAGCATGTATGACAATGCCTTAGATCTGCACTTAGTTCCTGCTAGTTATTTGTTAACTATGTTGAGTGTTTGTTACACTCAAACCATTTTGAATCCTTCTGTAATCAGATTTATTTTGTCTCTCTAAGATGTGGGGGGGATACATGATATGGTAATAGGTAGGTGAATGTTATCTCATTAAATTGTGACTGCTCTTGTCCACATGCTTAGCTTACTGCAAATGCAAACTCAAATTTATGGACTTAGTTGGAATTTGCAGTTGGGACAGAGTGAGCACTCTGTTATTTCTTGTAACCAATTAGCTGATAAGTTCTATCATTATAAGGTCAGGTAATATTGACATGGTTTATAAAACATAATTTGTGTTCTTGATATCACTGGAAGTGGAAATTTAAAATTTGACCATTATTACCCATCCTTAATTTCTTTTCTCATTGTGTATGCTTTATGCACTACTGCTGCTCTACATTAAACTTTTGTTTTGTAAGCCCAAGAGAGCCCTTCAGTAACAAAATAGGCTTTTGTAACTTATTTTAGAGAAACTTTCATTGTGGCAATTTTCTGGAAAAATTTCAGATGCTTTGGGTTTTGTTTGCTCTGAATTGATCCTACTTACCCCTACCCCACCAAAGTTCCAAATACACTTTTAATTAGTCAATTCTGTCAACTCCAGACACCTTCAGATGCATAGTTCAGAGTAGCTTCAGCTGTTAGATGTTTGTCATTGACAGAAAAATTTTGTGGAAGTTATGCTTAGACCACTATTGATCTTATCCCAGTGAGACCTAGAACTTTTGTGCACTTTTATTTTTTTTCTTTCCTTTTTTGGGGGGAGCTGCATGTAGCAGGCTTACCATCAGTATAGGCTGGAATCCTTGTTTCCCTTCATTGTTTTCAAACATGTTCTTAATGGCTTGAGAGACTGTATTTTAAGCAAATCTCTGCTTGCTTATCTTACAAATTTTGCTTGCATTAACAAAAGCAAAAATACTTTCTGAAATACTGGTTGCCCCTCTGCTGCACAGCTGTTGAAAACACAAAAGTAGCATTTTGCTTTTCTGGTGCTGTCATTCCTGGTAAAATTTGTCCATGTTAGAATTACTGATGTAGTTAATAGTGAACCTTGAGAAGCAAACAGGCTTTCTGTGACAATCTTTTTATTAAACATTCATAGAAACATCTGTTAATCCCAGTAAGGACTGAAGTAAATGCCATGCTGTCTCAAGGTAGTATTTTGGAGCTTGAGGCTCTAAGGAGCTTCCATCACTCCAAGTTAATTGTAGCTATGAGACAGAAAAATTCAAGGGACAGAAAACTTAAGGCCATCTATTTGAATACTGAGAGACAGATGCTGCTTCACAAAAGTTCACTTATGAACTGCTTTTGTCCTGAAATGCCCATCTTCAAGATGTGAAGTGATACCAGGCAGGCGTCCCTGTGTGTACGTGGGTCTTGTTAATCGGCAAAGGGACTGAAAGCTCAAATGGGATCAAGTAAGAAATGCAAGGATGCCTGTTGATGGGAACTTTGACTAAAGAAAAACAGACAGTGGTGTGGCCAAAACTTGGATGATTCAGATATATAAAAACAGAAGGGAAAAACTAAGTAGATTATAGACAGCTTAAGGTCTGTGTGAGTATCAAAGTAGAAAGGCTGAGGTGTGGTGGTAGCTGGTGTGGTGCACAAGAAGGTCTAGGAATGGAAGTAACAGAAGAAGTGTTAATAATGCAACTGAAGAAGATAACTGAGTGTGTGTAAGTTATGTGCAGTTTTGAGAGGAGGAAAAAGAAGAAGATGAAGAAGGCAGTAACTAAATAAAAGCCTAGCTCTGTAGCTAGGTGAGGATAAGACAGTCTTGAGAAGGCTGCAAGATGCTTGAGCTGCTTGAAAGTGGTTGAGAAGAACACCTGTCACTGCGAGTGGAAGAGTGTCACTCGTAAACAAAACTGTCTCACTGGATGATGAATCACTGACAGGGGAAAGTACAGAAGATACAACTGAGCAAAGGGAAGAATATTAATTCTCTGGGGCAGAAAGGTCAGCTGTGGATTTGGAATTTAAGGACTCTGCTTTTGATTTTGACAGAAACATGACATCTAGCAGAAGTGATACTGCCTTCCTAGAAAAGTCACTGCAGTGTTAAATACCTGTTGGAGGGCTTTTGGCAGCCTGGTGGTTTACAAATGTGTTCAGAGAGCATTTGATGAGATCGATACTGAATAGTGGCAAGGTACAGTCTGTCAGGGTGAAGAAATACAGTATTGCCCACTTACAAGCTTGTTTTCCTAGGTCAGTGGATCTGTGTGAAGAAATGTTCCTTCTGTTATTGTAATTAATTTTTATATTGATGGGCAGTGTGTGAGTGGGAGTTGCACTTAAAGCAATGTTAGAAGCATTGGTTAGGTGTTTGAAGGTGTTTTGAGCACTTTGTAGAGTATGTACTGGGTCAAGATTTTTGATCACATAGTGTGGGTTAAATCTTCAGTAAAATCTTGGAGTATGTTGTTTTTTTTTTTTTTTTTTTTTAACCAGCTGGTCTTCATGCTTAAAGAGACATGTTTTATTAAGCTTTGAAGTTTTGGAGGTACTCAGCTTCTGACTTCAAACTGGGAATCTTTAGCTCCTCTTCAGTTATCCTAGCTAACTCCATGTGCAAAGGTTCTTAATTTTCATAGGAGTTGTGTGTATGTGTGTGTTGGAATGGCAGGAAGGTTGGGTACATTTCTATATTCCTCCTAATCTTACACAAGCTTAATGCTTGTTTTGTTCCCCATTTAATATAAGTCCTAACTTTCCTTTGCCATGGTTTTTCTGCTTTTATTTTGCTGGTAAATGTTTTACCATAATTCTGATTGAGTGTTTTTTTAAGCACTGTCTGAAAAATACAGAGGCCCAAATTAAACATCCATCTCTCTTTTTCTGGAGAAATGAAACTATGACCTTTTCACAGAATCAGAGATTCACCAAATGGTTTGGGTTGGAAAAGACCTTAAAGATCATCAAATTCCAACCCCCTGCTCTGAGCAGAAACACCTTCCACTGTCCAACCTGGCCCTGAACACTTCCAGGGATGGTACATCCCCAACTTCCCTGGGCAACCTGTTCAAATGCCTCAGCACTCTCACTGCAAAGAGTTTCTTATATCTAATCCAAACCTACTCTCAATTTAAAGCAATTCCCTCTTGTCCTTTCACTACATTCCCTTCTAATTTGTCCCTTTCCATGTTTCTTGTAGACACCCTTCAGGTAGGCTGCACTTAGGTCACCCTAAAGCCTTCTCTTTTCCAGACTGAACAAACCAAATTCTCACAGCCTTTCCTTATAGTAGAGGTGTCCCATCCTTTTTGTGTCCCTCATCTGGTCTTGCTCCAACAGTTCCATGTCCTTCCTGTGCTGGCAGCCCAGAGCTGGATGCAGGGTTCAGGTGGGCTCTCAGCAGAGCAGAGCAGAGGGGGAGAATCCCCTCCCTCCCTGCTGCCCACGCTGCTCTGGATGCAGCCCAGGACACGTTTGGCTCTCTGGGCTGGGAGTGCCCATGGCTGGGTCCAGCCTGTGATCCACCAGCGCCCCAGTTCTGAGCAGGGCTGCTCTCCATCTGTTCATCCCCAGCCTGTGCTGACACCAGGGGTGCCCCAACCCAGGTGCAGCACCTTGCACTTGCTCTTGTTGAAACACATGAAGTTGCTGTGGGCCTGCTTTTCCAGCTAACATTTTGAGCTATCCCTGTGAGTATCCCTCAAGGAATACTCCTTGACAGTCTAAAAAGAAGAGATTCCTTCAACTCTTTCCTTCCAACTCCTTGGTGTTAGGGTGTTGTTTGAGCCATGCTTACATTGAGTGAAGTGAGTTTGACAGGTATCTCAGGTCAATAATTCTAACAGTTGTAACTTCATTGATGTGTTGTCTTTACTTCCTACACAGGATGTTTTCTGTGGTTTAATTTATTTTATCAGATAATGACAATTTTTCTCATTTACTATTGTTTCTCATTTCACTCCTCCTTCCTAGGTAGCTGTAGTTCCGGGATGCTTGCAACTACATGTAATATGATGGACAGAGTTAAAAAATAAAAAGCTATTTTTTGAGGCTTTTGAGTTAGAGAGTGTTTTCTGTAAAAGATAGTAAAATGTGACAGTCCTTGAAAACTTTATATCATTTGTGGAGTCAGTGGGTTATTTTTGATTCTCAGCTCCTAAAAGATGGAATTTCAAAAATTTTATGTAGAGAAACTTTCTTGTAAAGGAAGTTAACATCAGAGGAAGGTGAACCTCAAATAGAAAGATGATCTCATTCTTGTTTTCTCTCATCATCTTATGTATCATCACATCAACCTCTTGACTGTAGTGAAGATTTTTATACCTCTAAGTTCCAGAAAGATTGAGTTTCAAATGTGATAATGCCAGTAACTCTGGCAACTGAGATGCCTGTCATTTTTACTTTAAAATAAAAGCCACCTTTTTTGATAAAACGGTTGTAATAATTGTAAAAAGCATGTTAGAAGCATGAAATTTTATGACAACTTTGTCATGTGTCCTCATTTTAGACAGGTAAATTGTCTTAAATTAGCTCACACAGTTCCTAAAAACAGTGTTTTGCACTAGTCAATACATTTTATATTCCTCCTCTTCAAAGACTTCTGAGAATTGATAATTTCCCCCCTTTGTACAAAGATTAGATCAATTTTTGCAGATACTTTCCTAAATTCCAAAAGGAATAGGTAAGTATAACATGCTTGTCCAGGCCCTTTTTAAAAAGCTGTGTGTATACAATGCAATCAAAAAATTTACTGATACACTTGTGCAGGCAGAATAGTTTAATATGGGAGTGATGTATAGGGGATATATAGAAGATAATCTTTGTGTGATCATCCTCTGGAGATTGCATTAGTAAAGAAGCGTAAGTCCTTTCATATCCTTTGTCTTCAAAGGACTACTGCTGCCAATGCAGCTAAATACTGCAGACAGTTGAAGTTTTGTTGCCTAATAGCACATGTTCTTGCCATAGCAAAACCAGTGTCTGTAATAGCAATAAGTTCTATTTCAGTGTAACTTGCTACACTCCATTAACTGTTCCCCTAGTGTTTAGATTGCACAGGTTTGGATGCATGACTCAAGTGTGCATTATAGCAGTCTTTCTTTTCTCTCTGATTTCTTCAGCAGTTTCCTATGTTAGAAATATGTGGCAGGGGAGAGAGATATCAACAAGTCAATGCTTCTCTCTAGCCTCCTATTGCATCAAGCAGTTACTTTCCATTTTTCTTCTTTATTATGGGTTGGTGAGGAGGTTTTTCTGGGTTTTCACATGCAGTTTAGGTATCCATGATATGGAGGCATGGATGAGATAGAAGTGCACAGGCTGGTACTTCCCTGATGACCTTGATTGACAATTCTTTTGCTTCCTGGTAGGTGGGAGCCGTAACTGTTAGTATAAGGACTCTGTTGTAGGCTGGAGGAGGAGGAAGACTGCAATAAAGTGGATAACTGGTAAGTAACAATTATCCCCCTCCCTTAAAACTCCTCCCAGTTCATGGCAATTGTTCTGGAAAAAAAAAGTTTGATTCTGGATGAAAAAGGCCCATTCCTGAGGCTTCCCAGAAAATGTACTATATTACCTAGTGACATATCTTAAACACTCAGAACATCAGAGTAGCTAAGAATAGTTGTTTCAAGCTTTGAGGGTGCAAAGGCCAGTCTCAATATGAAAGGCTTCAGAGTACCAATTATTTCCAGTGTATTTCTGGATTAAAAGTGCTCAAATACAATTTTAGGAAGTTTATTAATTTTTGCTGCAGGTGAAGAGCATGGTTTCCATGCAAAAGGAATATAGGCATTTTAAAGCTATGTCTGCTATTTATCTGTACAGCATTTTGATGTTATAGGCAAACATATGTTCATTAATTGAATTGTCTCTGACGTGTTTGGGATTATGTGTTTCATTCTAGTACTCTTGAAATCTTTAATATTTCTGGGTGATGCTAAACAAGGCTTGAGGATGGACTACTTGGTGTTTGGTATCAGTAAATTCGAATAAAATAGCACATGTATTTGTAACCAGAGGAAGAGAAGGGTGAAAAAAGGACAGCTACCTGTCTTGTCCATCTGTACTTGAGCAAAACGAGTGGTGCCACTTAAAATTGGTATGTGTTGCCATTAATGTAGCCTTGAAAAAGCAAGTGACTTCCCAATGCATTGAGAAAGGATTGTGTTGAAAATTATTCTCAACTTCTTGATGCTGTGTGATGAAAATTACTAGTTTTATGTACAGCATCAGCATTGCCCTTTTTTTGGTGTTGATTTTCAGTGAAAAGTGCATGAGCATGATTACTGTGCCAGAGCCAGCACTAAAAATTACTGGAGAGGTTTCAAGAATTGTCTTGATTGCCCTTGGCTACCTGATAAGCTTCATAAGGCATTGATAGCACATAGTAGAAAGTTGGTCACATTAAACAAGGAAAGTTACAGTGCTTTACAGGTAAATTTTGCGTTGTTTTTGCAGGTGTAATCACAAAAACAAGTTGTGGAATGCTCATTCATTGAGTGATGGTTGCCATCCTTCTGAGTGGGCAATGAGTTGGGTTAAATTTGTGTTTTCAGAACATAAGTCTCCAGAAGGCCTTGAGAAGAGTTGGTAGGGTAGATATGCTGACAAAGAAATCTGCTTAGCCAAGTAATTTTTTTTACATTATTTGTTTGAATCTGCATGATGATAAATAACAAGCTATGGGCAAAGCAGGAGGACAGATGGATTACAAATGAGTATCATATGAGTTTGCCTTAGGGTCTTGAGTATGCAAGGATAAATGGTTCCTTTCTACAGGATAGAATAAAGCATTGTTATGAATTAAAATTGCTGTTCCATGCATCTTTCAACAGTACTTTAACAAGAATGGGAAACATTGGAGGATGAGATATACATGGTTTGTTACTGGGCTTTTTTGTTAAATATGTAAATATAAACTAATCTTGTAATCTTTGCAAATGTCAAACTTTTACTTGACCTTCAATTACGTGGCAGCATTGCCTTCAAAGAGTTTTACTTAAAAATCAGTTGATGATCCATAATTTAATACTTCCCTTGGTTTTATTGTCATCAACTTTGCAAGAGTTTTTTTTGGCAACATTAACGTGCTGTCATAGATTTCCACCCTTCATGCCTTGAAAGCATATTAGTGCCTTAAAACCATATTAATGCTTGATCTGACTTTCTTAACTTCAGCTCTATATGTATGAAGTCTGGTAGCTCAGCAAGTATAGAAAGACAGAATACATGAAGTTTTCTGGAAGTGTGGTAGGATACCTCCTAAGCCCTTTGAAACAGAGATATTCTTTCTGCTTCAATTTCTTAATCTGAGAAACTGCTATGTATCTTTGTGAGCTTAAAAAAAATAGAGTGTGCTCATGTATTTAAGTTTCTCTAATAACCAAGGCAGTTGAGGCTAAAGGGCCCAGCTTACTGGGCTCTGAAGATTAGTGGAGTTATTCCACAGTTGATTTTAGTGGACAGTTGCGTTCTAGTGAGGTTATTTGAGCTGAAAAGAAAATAGTGAGTTAGCACTGAGAACTTACTGGCATCTTCTTGGAGCTATTAAAAGTCATACGTATTTAACTTGTACCCACTTTCAAATATCTTGAAGGAGAAAGAACCACTCTGGCTACACATGTCAAATAAAGAATGTGTTAAAGCTGGCACATATGTCTTTAGCCCTTAGTTTGCTGAAAGTTACACAGTGACCCTTTCCAGAGCAGTTTGTCTCTTGCACTGATGCTACTGTCCATTAGTAGTTCTAGCAGAAAACAGCATTGATTTCTGCTTTAGTATATCTAGTTGGTACCCATGCCATCTTACTGCTTCTGATTGGGAGCAAAGGGCTTCATAGTCAGCTGCAAGAAGAAGCAAACAGATTCAATGCAAGACAGGTCCTTTTTTTATTTTCTCACTTTTCTTAGAAAACATGAGAATTCTGCTTAATTGCTTTCTTCCCTCTTCCTACTCCTCTGAGTTTTTCAGAAAATTTTAGTCATAATATTCTTCCAGGATTTTCTGTGCAACTTTTATTTCCCATTCCACCTTTTCCCTTACAATTTGGAAAAGTGGCATTTCCCCACTCTGGCAACAATTGATTTTCCTCCTCAAAGGAATTATATGGATATAGTGAATAACTTCTACTTATGCATGAAATTTCCCACATGGAGATGATCAAAAGACATTAACTACAAAATAGTGTGTGAAGTGCCATGGTTACTGGTACTCCATTGCATGCACAGGGACCATTAGCAATCTGACTAATTATTGATAGCCTTTAGATTATTATAGCTAATGGTGGTTGTTATAAATTATGCATGGACCTTAAAGTAAAAAAAAATTACTCCAAGACCAGAAATTGTTTCAGATGGATATCCTACTTAGAGTAAGGGAGAAAAGACAACTGGTTAGTTAGGAAAAATTTGAAGTTTTGCAAAAAGCAGTAGAAAATAGTTGGTGACTGATATGGAATGAGAAGTACTGCAATGTGATTTAAAAATGAAAAAAATAAAAAAACCCACAACAAAAACCAACCCTGAAGTCTTAAGTAATGATGCATGCAGCCAACTTCCTAAGAAACAAGAAATGCCCACTAACCCACTACACTGGGCTGAAATTATGTTTGTTCAGGAAAAATCTCACACATAACGCAGAAGATTGTTTAGTGCTAAGAAGTAAATGTAGGTGAAGTAACAGTTTGAAAGTGTTATGTTTGCAGGCTGCTTTCCAGGCAGACAGGTTTGGTGTTTGACCACGCTTCTGTGAAACGCATTTTCCATGTGTTGAACTGGAGTGGCACTTGCTGCAATTTGTGACTCTGTTGCGCCCACTCTCCTGCTGGGCATCTCTCTGAAGAGTTGTGTGCTGCTTTCTTTGTAGCTCCAGTCAGGCACTTGGAGCCAGCAGGTAGAGCAGCACTGCCAGTAAGGGGTCACCTGCTGCCATCAGGGCTGTAGCCACCATGCTTTGAGGCTGGTAGTCCACTGTGTTATTTGTTGGGTAGCTGCTCTTGCTTTCCTTAATCTTCTCTTTTGCTGTCATTGTAGCCTTCAGAAGTCCCTGTGGTTTTTATCCCCACTACCAGTTTCAAATACAGCTTTGGTTTTCTTGATGTCATCCTAGTGAGTCTGAGCAATTGTCTCTGAATAGCCCAACTCCACATACACTTTATTTTGGGTTTATATAAATTACTCAGGAAGTGCCTGGGAAAGGTTGGGTTTGCTTAGACTGTTGGTTATGGCATACTGAATATGTGAACTAGTCTACACTGTAGACTGAGAAAAACTTTAGCCTTTTTTACAGGGACAGCAAATTTTAATAAATATTTACAACAGTGGAGTTAGCTATCGTTCAGGTACACAAGAGGGGAAGAGGCTTCTCCAAAACTCAGCATTGAAATTTCAGTGAAAAGCATTATCGTAGTCTGCCTTTGTTCCCAAGATATTATGATACATTGTCTTCCTTGATGACATTGTATGGAGAAAAATATTCATGATTGAAGTACACTTAAGAGCTTTAGAAAAGCAGCATTTGATAAATTTTATCAGTAAAACAAACAAAAGGACAGATGATGAGCATTTGGGAGTTACTTCCTTAGTACCAGTCCTAATTGAATTGGTTTTGGCATTGACAAGGAATTGGTCTTATTCCAGCATATGTGAAAATCTATGAAAGAAAATGACAACTATTGTCTAGAAGTTTAAGTATCTTTTCATGCTTTCCTAGTAAATTCAAGCATTCAGAAAGTTTTATTAACTGTTTTTAGCAGAGGATGTGCTATACATGATGAAGGCAAGCAAGAGTGATGTTATGCCTGGATGTGTGACTAATAAACACTGCAGGGCAGAGCGGTACTTCCCACAGTCAGTTGCTCAGCAAAAGGTTCAGATTAAAGCATTTTTGAGGCTTCTCTCATGGAGATTTACCACCTTGTATGTGCACTTGAGGGAAGAACTCTGTGCTTTGTAGCTCTTCTTCCCTTTGATTGTATGCATTGACTTGGTAATCTGTATTCTCCTCGTTGTTTTCATTGGCTATAATTTACTGCAACAATTCTTCATACCTGCTTTATTAAGTAGGTGATGGGAGCTGTATGGGTGGTTCATGAGTCATATACTGTTAAGCAAGGTAGGAAAGAAGGGGGGCAAAAAGTGAGTTTGTTTTTATAATGTTGACAGTTACTCACTTTGCTCTTCAGGAATACTGAGTAATTAACATTTGCTCAACACAGACTTATTAATATAATAAAGCAGGACTTCAAGTGCACTAGAAGCTGAAATAGAGGTATTGGACAGCAGCATAAGTATGGTGAAGGGCAATGCTAAATGGTAGAATGCTGGATGCTGCAGTACCAGTACATTGGGATAGTGTGCCATTAAAACAGTAGATTTTTGTGTTGCAATCAGTTCTGGAAGTGGCAAGATACATATTAATGCTTGCACATGACTATGAGTTGTGCAAGAAGTAAAGTATATTATATATGTCCTGAGAAACCAGAAGTTTCTGACCCTGCTGCTTATATTTTGGAGGGAGGCAAAAGAGAAAGAGAAATCATTAAGAGAGGGGAAGGGGAGACTGAAAACTGATTATTTAGTGAACAATATAATGTCCATTGGGATACAGTTGGAAGGGCATACTGATTAGATCGTTTGATGACCTGGAATAAAAGATCTTCCCTGAAGCCCTGCTGAGAGTCAAGGTTTTCATCTTCCTTCCTTCACTAGTTTTTCCTCTTTCCAAATATATATATATGGCATCTATTCATATTGAGAATTCAGAAATAACGTTTTAGCTCTGGTAAATCATAATTGTTACTTCATGCATCTCCTACTTTTTATATTCAGTCTCTAGTGGCAATCTCTGCACAGAGAAGTAAATGCAGTTTTTTGCAGTTTCAGAGCTCTCTGTTTTTAAAGCAAGTATGTTTCAATGTGTGTATCAGTCATATTTTTAGGATGTGAAAGAACAGTTTATGCCATTTAAAACTTTCTGACTTGGACTGTAACATAGATCTAGCAGTACTTACAGGAAAATAGTGTTCTGGAAACTGCATCATTCAAGGAAATTTGGCACTTTAAGTTTACTACGTCCTTAACATTTAGTTTTTCATTCAGTTACATTGCTCAATAATTATAAAGTCCTACTTCTGTGGTTTCTTAAGAAGAGGTCTTAAGATTTTAATTGATAGTTCATCATCTTAAAATCATACTCCAATTCTTAGTTTCTAAATGTTTGGAAGAATGTTTATGAATGGAAGGAGAAATACTTTCAGCACGAAGTGGAACATTTTTGAGACGACAAGCCAAGACAATATGGAGAAAATGCTTAGTACTCATTTTAAGGATTCTCCTGTTAACTTGCTGATCATCTCAGGCTTCACCTTGTGCTGCAGTACAAATGTAGAGAACATAGTGCTGCCTATAACAGGTTTAACTCTGAAATAAAAGAAATTAATGTAACCCAGGCACCTATTTCTTGGATATTTCTCTAAAAGAAGGAGAGATCTTATATTTGGAGTAGTAGTTCCAGTAGGGTTATTAATCATGCCTCATCTCCTACATAGTTTTAGATGGTAGAATTCAGCATACTTTCAGGTTACTGTGTTTTCCAACACCAGGTTCTTGTATCTTAAGCCAGAAGATACCATCCAATCTGACCTCCAGCTTAGAATGACAACTATAATTTTAGCCAGTGAAACTTAATAGAAGAGACTAATAGCAGGATTACTCATATGCAATAACCAGTGAAAATACTCAGATGCACTACACACCATGAACCATAGAACTCATTCTTTCGCAGAAAACCTTTAAATTGAAATTCGGGCCTTCCTTACACTAAGTCAAAAATGGGCATTCAGGCTAGTTGTTTTCAGATTATGTAATAAAAGCAAGGGTGCTGGATAAAAAATTGCATGTTTGTAACATCAGAACTTAAGCTCTTAATAGTTTTAACATTTTGGAAAGAGAAGCAAAGATCCTTTTTCTACTTGCTGTAATAGATTTTTTGGTTTGGATGCTTTAAGGTAGAACTGTCCTGTACAGTAAGTCTCCCAAAATGCTAAGTTTTCACTTTAAAAATAGGTTATGTAAGAGTACAAAATATGAAATCAAACTTCACACCACAAGAACTCATGTCTGCATGATGAAATCAGATCTATTCTGTCTTGCAGAGTTTTGCTTTCCAACCAGGCAGTTTTCACAAGCTTTCTGATTCGTGGTAAGCCTTTCCAAATCCCTGCCGAGACCTTGAGAAGATCCTGCTGTCTTTTCCACATCTGTGGCTGGTTTGTTCACCTGTTGTGTGCCTTCTCAGGGATCTCCTGTGCACTGGGATGCTGGGCTTGCTGTGTCTCTGCCTGTCTGCTGTCTCATCCTGAGACTGTGGCAGCTTCCCCTGGCTGGGTATGGTTAGCTGCCTCAAGGGAAAGGGGCACTTCCTGTCTTCCATAAGATATCACCTGAAAGAGTTCAATACACTGGACACAGCAAACATGCAGTCTTCTTCATGTTCTTTACCAAATGCTGAGTGTTTAATTGATGTAGTACTCAGTGATGAGTTATTCAAGTGCAGTGAGCTCAGAGTGAGCAGAGCACTGCTGGGGATACCCCTGCACATTCTGGGAATACCTGACTTCCATATAGGAAGAGCATAGCTGTCTTAATGAGCACTTGACAGGTTAATCTGTTGTCTCTCTTTTCTGATTGTATGGGAACCTGGCAGAATTCCCCAGTGACTGTGGTCTGCCTTGGGTTGCTGCAGCAGCCCCACAGCACTGCAGCTTATAGTTCACTACAGGGTAGTTGCTTTGTGGTGAACCATAGGAAGCCTGGTTTGAGGCTTTTGCCAGCTGCTGTTTCCAGTGCTGGTACAGCTCCAGAGGCAGGAGAAAGGCAGGGTTCTACAAATAGTAAGGCCAAGGAAATGACATAAATCTAAAAATCAGTTATCTAAAATAAACCACATCTTTTTCCATTGCAATTTTTCACCAAGGCTTTGTAGTAATAACCTGTTCCCAAGTGTTCTATTTCTGAAGAACATTTTACTTCCACAAAGAATTAGCATCTTCAGCCAAAGCTTGAACTTTCCCTGCAATTATTAAATATGAGATGAATTTCCTACCAGTCTCTCCTCTGCTGAGGGCTTCAGTTCTTTTTTTGAAGCGTAGTCAACTCTTCTGTTCTCCTGCCCTGTCATCTATCATACTGTTTCAAAGTGCATACTTACCAGCTGGTTTGCATTGAAAGCTTAATTTTATTGAAATTTGGCTGATGTGACTGGACAGGAATCTTGAATTACAGAAGATAACAATTTTAATATTACACCATCAGCATAGTCTTGTGCTGTAGTCATATGCTCATGAATAGTTCTTTTACTTTATCTTACCTATAGTATGTATTAAAAATCAATATTTATTTATTGTTTTGAGTTGTTGGGATCAAATATAGCAGTTAAATGGCTTGATCAATGTGGCTAGCAATAAAGACAGCCTGCATTTGATGTGTTTTGAGGGGGTGTTGCTTTTTTTATTTTTAAAAGGGCATTGCCATAATGCAAGCCTGGATGAGCATCTCAAATTGCATTAAGGGTTATATAGATTTAAAACAAACATCTTTTTCTGTTTAACTTATATAGAAAGTAAGTGCAGGATGCCAACAAATGTGAAACTGCAAAGAATCAGTGGAAATCTGGTTAGTATGAAGGCTAGCATTGGAAATGTAGTAGTGACGTGATTTGTATTTGGTATCTTAACAAGAGCTTAATAAGGATTTAGAGATAATGACACTGGAACAGTCTAACAATCTGAGGGTGGCAGCTGCACTTTTTGTGAGAGTGACCATTTGTCCTTCAGCCTTTCTATTTAATTATCTTTCCTTTTTCTGTTTTTTCTTAAGTTATGGTTACAGTGAGACAGAAGTAATAGATCTGAATAATTATTCTAATTGAATATTCATTACTTGAATATTAAGCAGGTCATTTTAAATACAGGTCATTTTGAATTATAGATTGCTTTTACATGGCAGTAAGCTAAACCTTTCCTTAGGTATTGGTGTTAGATGACATTCTGCTTATTTTCATTTTGACTTGCTCTTTGTGCATAGCTCTTGTTTTTTTGAATCAGTTCAAGAACCTTACTAATGGTAACTGGCTTGTGCTCTTAGGAAAAGTTTGTAACTTTTTTCAAATTGGAAAAGTTCATTCTAACTTCTTCAGTGTGTTCAGTGTATAAAAACAAGCGTTATGGTTATTTTTATTACAGTTCTGTAACAGGAGAAAAGATCCCATTGAATGGGGTACATACATGGATTTTAAAGATGAAGGTGCCAAAGATCTAGAACCTGCAAGCTAAAACTTAAGAAAAAATTCATTAATGTTAAGGCTGGTTAAGCTTTAAATTGGTATTTTTCCTATTACTCACAGTTTAAAAGTCAAGCTCTGGGTAACTTTCTAGAAAGATTCATAGGCTTAATTTGAGACAATAGCTGCTTGTTTGTTTTGGTGGGGTGGTATGTGAGTGTTACAGAAGTTAATTTATGTAATACCAAATCTTCCACTTGGTATTGAAATAGTTTGGGGATCCATATGTATGAATGATTAAAAAATTTATTTGAATGGAGTGTAAAGCAAGGGAGTAATGGTCTACACTAGTGAAGACAAAGTCACCTCAACTAGTCAGTATGGATTCACTGTGGTGAATGCTTGACCAACTCAATAACCTTCCTTAATGATGTGACTGGCTGGGTAGATGAGAGGAGAACAGTGGACAGTTGCCTTGCTTAGCTTCAGTAAGGCTTTTGGCACTGCTTCCAATAAGATCCTCATAGGGAAGCTGATGAAATGTGGGCTGGCTGAGCAGACAGTGAGGTAAAAACTGGTTAAATGGCCAGGTCCACAGAGTGGTGGTCATTAGTTCAAAGCCTGGCTGGAGTCTGGCAGCTAGTGGTGTACCCAGGAGTGAGTACTGGAACCAGTCCTGTTGAACATCTTCATTAATGATTTGGATGATGGGGCACATTTGTTGATGATACAGAACTGGATGGACTGGCTAGTGACATGACACCAGAGGGTCATGCTGCCATCCATAAGGACCGTAACAGCGTGGAGAAATGGGCTGGCAGGATCAGCAAGGTGGAGTGCCAAGTCCTGCATCTGAAGAGCAAAAACCCTGACAGCACCAGCATATGCTCAGGGCTGCCCAGCTGGAAAGCAGCTTGGCGGAAAAGGCTCAGGCTGTCTGGGTGAGCATGGGCCAGCTCTGAGCCCTTGCAGCAAAGACTGAGGGTATCTTGGGGCTGCATTACAGTGTTGCCATCAGGCAAAGGGAGGAGATCCTTTCCCATTACTCAAGTCTGATGAGGCTATACCTGGAGTATTGTATCCAGCTCTGGGCTTCCCAAGAGAGCTGCGGCCATGGCAGAGTGTCCATCCAGGAGGACAAAGATGATTAGTGACTAGAGCATGTCTCTCACGATGAAAGGCTTGAGAAAGCTGGGACTGTTCTGCTTGTAGAAGAGAAAGCTTGGGAGTGGTCTCCACAATTATTACCTGAAGGGATGGTGTACAGTAGACAGAGCCAGGCTCTTTCCAGTGATGCCCAGTGACTGCACCAGGGCAATGGTCACACACTGAAACACAAGAGATTCCCTCTGAACATCAGGAAACACTTTTTTATTTTGAGAGTGACCAAGATCTGGCAAAGGTTAAACCAAAGCCTTTATGCTTAGAGATACACAGAAGCCATCTAGATGTGATCCTGGGCAGCTTGCTCAGGATGGCCCTGCTTGAGTAGATTTGGACCTTGTGTATTTCTGTCTTCCTGATTTAAATAAAATAATACAACTGACTTTGTTCTATGGAAGAAAAAAAATAATTTGTTAAAAATAGACTGCTTGCAAGGGCTTTTATGCTCTCATTCACACAACTGTGAACTTCAACATAGGTCTTCAAGGAGCAGGATGAGTGATACATTTATTGTTTAGCTGAAAAAAATGCAGTGTTTACTGCAAGGAAAATTTTCTAGAGTAGGCATGTAAGACAGGAAGGCACTGGCTGTATCATACTGTTCTTTCATTTGGACAAGGAGACTAATCATTGTTGTCAGTCCGACTTTTAAAATAAAGCCTTAAGGATTTTTCTTCTGTGAAACAATTGTAGAGCAGTAGAAATAATATCCAATTCAGAAATTGTTATAATCATGAGCTAAATATTTGAATATATTCTTCTGTATTCTTAGCATGCTTCCATCTTAGTATCATCAAACTGCAAGTGTTCTATTATGTAAAAATATTAAAGCTTCATTCTGCAATAAATTATTGCTTTAATAGTTGTATTACAATGTCAAAATATTGCAAGAAAATGACCATTTCCCAAATAGCTTTCATGTATTTTTGAAAGGTTATTAAAATCTCTTGCCCTAAGACCTTGGATAAGAAACATTTAATTATTATTCTTTAGAGAGTGACTTGCTTTTCATACTATTAACATTCAGATTTGGAAGAAAATTGACTCTTGGTAGTGTGTCTCACCTCATATACAACATCCAGATTTTAATTTCATAGTTCAATTGAGGTATTCTTCTCATGTTTCAGAACTGTAAAAGAAATAACCATGAAGTCATGAGAAATCCAGCCTTTAAAGCAAAATGTTTGAAAATATAGATCAACATTATCATCTGCATGTGTCTTTTGGGGATGGAAAAAGTCCAACAAATGTTGATATCCAAAATTAATTTTTCCAAGAAAATTGGTTGCAAGTAAATATGGAGTAACAGCAAGAGCTTTTTTGTTGTTCTGGTTTTGGGGTTTTGTACCTCTCTCCCTGCTGTTTTTCATGGGTGTCCTACTTTGCCTCAGCAATCTTTGGGTGTTTTTCTGGTTCACCGAAAGTGCTATGGAGTTTTGCATTTTAACAGGGTCAAAATTCTGTCTTGCACAGTAGACTAAACCTTAATTTTCTGTTATTATAGTGATGGCTGCTTTAAATTCAAAAAGATGAAAGATACTGTAGTTTTTTAGACTGTACTCTACTTCCCCATTAAGTGCTTAATCATTTAATTCATGGAGCTAATTTAAAGTTAAGAAAGTATTGTAAAACTACAGTATTTCTTTTTTTCAAAATGCTTTTCATGTCATGCTACTTGTTCCAGTAAGAGAACTTCAGCAGGACAAAAATAATGTTTTATTGTGTGAGAAGTGCCTTAGACACCTTGTTTCTGAACTTTCTTCATTAAAGCTTCATTGAGGAAGGTGTGAAAATCAAGTTGTACTCACTCACTTTTTTCATTTGCTGCTTGCAGTATAATCTTAAAGGATGTTCTGAAATTATCATCTGCCACTAGTCTGTATTAGAGTATTTGGAGGTTGACAAAACTTCACTTAATGAGGGCACTTGAACTTGCTTCTATGCCTGAAGTAAAAGGCCTTCAAAAAGCAGCCCTGTACAAGAGCCATAAGGAGTTTAAAGCTGTCCCTTCGACTAGTAGTTGCAGCAGATTAAATTACCAGATGACTAATGGTGAGCCTTCCAGCATGGAGTTTCTCTCCTCTGCTGGCTGAACATCTCCTCTCAGCCCGCTTCCAGTTGTCTGTCCAGATCAGCCCTTTCTGACCCCTCCTGCAGTGTCCCTTCTACACTGCAGCCCTTACCTTCTCCCATACTCTTCTGTACATGGCACGAGCAAAGTTTATAAATAAAAAAATACAATTATATCTTTTCTTACTACTTCTAGATTACTTGAAACAGTCTTTTTCATAGCAGACATGCTGTCTAGCAGCACTGCAGCATCTCTTTTAGCCTTGGTATGGTTATTAGCATATAAACATAAGTTTAGTGCACAGATTACTCATAATACTAAAAATATGAGCAACTGATTAAACTGTTCCTTTCTAGAGTGCTTTGTTCTTGCATCATAATCTATTTTACCATGTCTCTATTTGAAGAAAAGCCCAGAAAACCTACACATACATACATAGTGGTACATCTGTTCTTTGAAAGAGTTGAAGATTTTACTGGGCTGTTTGGATTAGGGTAGTTTCTGGTAGGTGCAATTGTGATATATTCTGCACATTTTTTAATGTGTCAAAAGTGCGGATATGTTGCATTGTGGTTAACAGGGAAAATAGGGAAGATGATCCAGGTCACTAAAGTCTGAAATGCCTTTGCAGATATTCAGACTTGTCCATAGTGTTATGTCAGGATGGGGAAATTGGGTTCATAGGTCAGATGCTTTAACTGGATGCCTCAAGTTGAGCATGTGTAGGTGACACAACCTCCTTGTCAATGTTAGAAAAGCTTGTGCTGCGTTTTACGTTTTTCTGCCTCTTTTTGCATCTTCCATGGCACCTGCACTAGGCAAAGAAAGATGCATGATATGCAATTAACAACTAAACATATAGTGACTGCCAACTATTCTAAAAAGCAAGAGAGTATTGAACTAAACAAAAAACAAAACTGACAACAAACAAACAAAAAAATCCTTCAAACCCCCCCATTCACCCCATCCCTGCAAAAAACCAACCCAAGCCCAACAACAAAGAAAAGAAACCACCTTTTCTACTTTTCTGTTTCTCAGGTTACTAGATAATGGCAATAATCAGATACTTTATTCTTCCTTATCCTTAACTTTTAAGAGTGTATTTTCCTGTATTTCAAAGTCTATCCTTATTTGACTGAATTGGCAACCAGTTTAAAACCTCTCAGGTAGAGGCGCTAGCAGATTGCATAAGCTTGAGAAATTCAAATAAAAAAGGATTAACTTGCTTTTAGCATTGGCAAGAAATGCCAGTATTGCTTCTCTTCTCACATTTCCTTGAAGAAATCCAAGTTGACATTGCTGAAATGTGATTTTTTTTCTCTTTAGTAGAAAATACTGGTGCTGAAATACAATGAGTTCTGGGTTAAAGGGCTAAGTTTGCCAGTTAAAGGCAACCAAAATACAATTTCAATGGGAAATGATAAAAAAGTGTTAGTTACAATTTCTAATGATGAAATGTAATCTAAACCAGAGTCTTTTAATGCTACCTTATTTTGTTGATTGTGGGCTTTTTTCCCCCTCTGTATAGTCTTTCAACATAATGTGCTTTTTATTTTAAAAATTTGGACAATATCTGTGGCACTTGTGGTATGGTTTCAAAGAAAACCACACGTGTGGGTCTGAAATGTGTTTGAAATCAAGAGTTGAAGTGCTGAAGTGTGTTTGAAATCAAGAGTTGAATGGGCTAGGCAGACCTAATGGCTGGGTGGCAAGCAAATAAACAAGCTATTTTAAGGCTTTTTTTTTTAATGGAATAGGCTAAGGCTGCTTTTAAAAAACCAAATTATATTAAAAATCTTTTATCTTAACATTTCCAAAAAGTGAACAGTTTCCATTTGCAAAAGAAAGTAATTGCAGTGGACTATCCAGACCTGAAGAAAAGGTTGAGAGTCTGTAATAGGCAAGTGTATAAAGTACTGCATTGATCTCTTGAGAACATGAAGCACATATTTATCAGTGTTATACTGGGGCAAACCTCTGCAGATGAAAGTGTAGGATTAATGCAGCAAGTAGGCAAAATAAGAGGAAATTAGGAAAAATCAGGTAAATTGGGGAAAAAATATTTCTTCACAGGAATCAGTGCTAAATCAAAATAACTTGATAAATTGCAGTGAAGAAAATCTAACTTTTGCTCAGAAGTAATATATATAAAGTAAAATTTACTCAGACTATTGCTCAGGCTGCTTCAGGGTAGGAGAGACAGATGAACTTTCGGCTCTGGAAAGGTTGACATGAGCCTTTTGAAGTAAAGGCTGAATCCAAGGTGCTTGTTGCACTTGACAATCTGTTTCATATTCACCTTTCCAGGTGACAATATGAGCAGATCTCAAATGGAGTACACCCAGGCACTTGAGAAACACTCCAGCCAGAATGCTGTGAGCCCAGCTGCTTGCAGATGTACCAGGGCTCCTGCCTGGCAGGGGAAATTGCCACTTCCAGAGGGCAGTTGTTTTTCTGGAATGGGTGAGACATTGTCCAGTTACAAATGCCTTCATTCAGCCTCCTGTTTCTCTTGTATTTTACAATTGCCTGTTTGTTGGATATGAGAGATAATTAAGTAATTTAAAAGATTAATTGGTTTCATAACTGAATTTGCATTCCAGGGATTCTGGAATTGCAGGAAGCTATTCATGCAAAAAATGCCTTTGTGTTAGTTCTAAATAGCTCTTGAAACCTCATTGGTTTTATGACTGTAGCCTTTAAACAAATAACTCATCTGTCTTCAACATGATTAATAATTTTAAACATTTAGGGTGAGATTGATTGTCAAAGGTGATTAAGATGTTTTTATCTAATATTTTTTCAATACAGGATTTGCAATTTAATCAAGATGTTGCTAACCAGCTGTCTTTTACATGGAAGAAAATATTCTCTTTGTATACTTGTTTAATTAACAGTAGTTACAGGTAATAGATCTGTTGAAGGCTTACATTGTAGCACAGACAAAAAAGATTAGTAGTTGAGTTCATAATATTTTGTGTTTAAACCAAATGCTATAAACAAACTCATAAGTTCCTTGTCATAGAGCTTATATGGGCAATTTCATCAGTTTTTTATTAATATTGATAGATCTCAAGGCCCAGACTGGGATACTATGCTGTAATGAGTGTCACTTTGTGGTACAGTGTAATCCTCTATAATTTTCTTCTGACGTAATAAGTATTTTGAAATTGGAGAGAGGAAATATTTATATAAAGAAATATTACTTGTATTTCCCCTAAGTCCCAGCTTTTTCAGGTAGAGCATGTGTGCTTTTATTTTGGTTTTGCCCTAGACAGCAGTAAGTCATTACAAAGACATCATTGTTTTTCTGTAGATTGACGTGTGTGGAAATGTAAGTACACGGAATACTGATTTAATTTACTGGATGCAGGTTTTTCATAGTTTCTTCTAACTAGTTTGTGTCTCTTGTTCCTGAAAGTTAGTTTGTATGTAAACTGAATTTCTCATATAGCTGTTTATAGTCAGGATGTTTCCAGAAATTTCTTTGGGATAAAATCTTCCATTTTATTAAAAACACACTAGACAATAGTTGCTAAATTTGAGATATGTGATTTGATTTCAAGTTTCAAATATATTTCCATAGAATTTAGAATCCAGTGAGCTTTACCTATCTCATCTTCCTTAAATTCAGTTTCACATTCTGTTCCATTTTGTTTGTAGGTGCCCTCCCCACATTCCTGGTTGCACAGTGGGACTTTTCCCACTGCTGCTGGTGCCCAGATGGTTTCCTTGCGGGAGGAACAGCCTCAGCCGTTCTGTGGGTGAGTAGAGGCCATTGGGATGGAGGCCTGGACAGTAGTGCCTCTCCTCCTACTTGCCCCTATTCTCTTCTTGCCAGGCAGCCTGTGAATTCCTCTCAAACTCTTGTCTATTTAGCATGCAGCATTGGTATTTTCCTCCAGTTTACAGGCATGATAGAGG
The DNA here is from genome assembly GCA_024865655.1 of Emberiza elegans. Classification (NCBI taxonomy): domain Eukaryota; kingdom Metazoa; phylum Chordata; class Aves; order Passeriformes; family Fringillidae; genus Emberiza; species Emberiza elegans. Next base: position 14,992,015 of record JALJVW010002597.1, on the reverse strand, counting down.
AGGTCTTTTGAGAAAATTTTTATCTGGAGAAAAACTCTTAATAGCCTCCAGTGATGTGGCAGATCCTGGTTAGTCTGTTAACTGCGGTGAGAAAGCATCCATTCCCATGGGCCTCTCAGTGTCTGTGGTTCCTGCCATCTGAAATCTTGGTTACAAACCTAAAAGACCCCCAAATGTTACAGGTCATGGGTTGAACGTATTCTGGTGCTTCCTCTGTTTCTTCTTCATCGATCTGTCACTGAGGAAATCTGGAATCCTGCTTTCTTAGTAAGAATTGGTGTGCAGGGGTGCTAGTTAGCAATGAGTGTGGGAAGAACCAACAAAACTTCCTAATTTTTTTAGTTTGGTTTGGGTTTTTTTTACCTTGGGGCTCCTGTAACCTGTATGTTTTTGGAGGTGCCTAGCTAAAAGAAAATCATAGATTGAAAACAATATATTCAGTTCTGGTTTTTCTTAAAGACCAATTTCTTATCTTTTGTCTGAAGTAGTTCAACAAGATACTTGATCACTGATCATGAAGTTTTTCATGTTGGTTGGAAGTGGTGCTTTGAAATGGTGTTTGATTCAACAAGTTAGACAAGCTTTTTCAAACTATCAAGGTTTTGCTTTTCTTAAGTGGTGGGATTAAGTCACCTTCATGCTGAGCATTACTTTGTTAGCTAGTAGCTCCATTTGGGATTTGCATAATGCTGTCTTTAAAATAAACCAATGTAGTTCAAAAGCTATATAGGAGTTGTTAGTACTAAATGAGCATCTGAAAGGTTCATATATTCAAGATTTACTGACAATAATCTGTTAAAGCATTTAGCAAATGGGTGCTTAAGTTTGTGGACCAGCACTAGATAATAATTTGTGGTGACTGCAAAGCTACCTAAATTAAAGTCTAAAGAAGGCAGTAGTAAAAGGACAATTGCCATTCCTTAGCATCTTCCATTACTTAAAATAAGCACCTCACATCTACAAAAAATGTGTAAGCAAGCGAAGTAGAATAAGAGGAGACTTCTGAAGTAAATGTTCTTTGAGGTGGAGAAGGCTTTCATTTTTGTACTTTATACAAAGATTATTTCATCTTTTTTTAAGACAAGATCATTTATTAGAACATCTGTTCATTTGCCTAATTAAATAGTACTCAAATTTAGTCACTCAACAATTGAGTTGACTACTCTGTTATAGAATTCCATGTTATACACAAGGGTGTAGTCAATTAAAGTAGACTCAGTGAATTCTTATTCAGTAAGAAATGTTAAATTCAGATTAAAAACTAATGTATTGTTTAGAAAATGTGATTAACTTTACTCATGTTCATTTGGAGCTTTTCTCATTTCAAGTTGTAGTTGCTATGAAAACTTTGAAGAACTTTTGTCTTCAGTTTCTTGAAACTTTTTACGGCTGATGTTTCTTCAATGCTATCTTGATCTTGATTGTACATTACTTCTTGTTATCCTTTACTTTTTCTCTTTTTCCTTTATTTTGTTAGGAAAAATCCTTCCAGAAAAATAGTATCAGTTAACATGTACTGTTTGAACTGTTGTCCAGTCTAGTTTTAAGTAGTGTATTGCTGCTGTCGTATTAATGTTAGAAAATACAGGAGGTTAAAAAAAAATCAATTACTGATAGCATCTAGGGTGGTAAATAATAACAGATACTATTTGGTGACGCTTGTGTCTTGTTCTTTTAATGAGTTCTGCAGATGGCTGTAGTACTGTCTTATGTGTTAAGTGATGAGTGGTGATGGTGTTATAGTGAGAGCGGCTAAGTGGTGACTTGCATTTTTATGCTTGTTTTTTACATGTCTTGATCAAAAAAGTCACTTAATACTAATTAGAGATTAAGCATTATCAGTACACAAATTACTATTATATCATCGTTTCTATCAGTCTTTTTGGTTGATACTACTGCTGATTCTGGCTAATTGAATTATATTTTGGATAGATATAAGACTTGGGGAGGGGTGGGATACTCTTATGTATTAAAGCTGACATGGTGAATGCACAAATACCACATCACATAGTGAATGTAGCTATTTGGTGTCTGTGAAAGGAATCGTCTCTGTGTTAGGTGTCTGATATGAAGATTTTTAGAATTCCATTACACAATTATGTCCCTTTGCTCTGTGTGGAAAGATCTTTGCAGTATGAAGCTACATACTTCACATTTGTCAGAAATGTATCTTGAAAACATTTTTCACTATTAGAATGAAGGCTGAAGGTGGTGTGAAAATTGCCTTTGATGCATTTTTCAAATCCACCATAAAAAACTGATCAGAGAGAGAAATGGTAGGTGAGTGCTTGTGTTTATCTGCAGCATTTGACTTCTTAGCGAGCAACAGGAGTGATTTCTGCTGCAGAGAAACTGATAGTGGGCAGGTGGCCAAAGCTGCTTTGGCTTGCTGAGACACCACTGAGGAGCAGGATGCTGGGTGAGTCCAGCTCGGGATTGTTTTGGGATAGAAGTGAGCAAGCAGCTGTGCCAGCTTTCCCTTTGCTCCGTGCGAAGCCATGGTGCCAGCTGCCTGCAGCAGCAGTGTGGGCGGTCAGCCGCCTTCCCTGGCACTGCCTTCAGGTAAAGATGTGAGCCGTGGCGTTAATCCTCTTCTGTTTACTCTGCCTCGCACCAAGGGAGAATTTTCGCGTTTACTGCGTCACTGGATAAAAGCCATTTACACAGTACGATACTCCTCCTCAACTTTATCACCTCATCCACTCTTTTAAACTTCTCCCAAACTAGGCTTTTGCACATCTGGTGGTAAATGTTCTTGGTAGTACAAGACCTTTTTTTGATATTGATTTGACCTTGAGGCAGAATTATGTCAGTCTCTTCAGCTGCCCAGTTAAACTGTCTGATATTCTAGTCAGCTCTGCATATTTCATATCACTATCATCATTAAAAATCTCAGTAGAAGTTAATTTGAATGTTTCTTCTCGTACGTGTGCTTTTATGGACAAGCTGGATGAGTTCATTGCTTGTTTAGTTCTGGCTGTAACATTTAATGCAGAAAGAGTATTCTTGGAGCAGGCGTGCAAAATGCAGCTGCGGGTTGCTTGTGGGGCGAAGGAGGCTGTGACCTGCTTGCAGGTTTGTTTTGATGTGTTCTCCATTCACGGCTTCCAGCATGCTTCTGAGCACCACACTCTGTGCCAGACTGATCAAAACATTGGCTTTTTCTCCACTAGCTGCATCTTTTATTTCTGAGCTTCCTGTGGCTTCTGTGGTGCTGTTGGCCCCGTCACGAGGCCAAGCCAGGGCAGTTTGCACAAGCAATGCCTGCGGTCAATGCCAATGATTCTCTCTCTGCAGCTTTGCCTGGTTGAAGAACAGGATTATTATCAGTCTTCTCTGTGTTCTGCATTTGTGCCATTCCTCATGATCTATCAAACATAATTAACTCTTTCCGAATTTGTGGCATCCCTGAGCAACCCTTCTGTCTCCAGACAAAACCAGTGTTTCTTGTTTGTTTACTTTTAGCCACTTCAGTGGCTGCCCAAGGGAGGCGTTCTTGGTGTTCTCTGTAGGTCCAGTGCAATAGCAAACACCTTTTCTTTTGAATACAGTAGAGGCTTTTCAATTGATCTTGATATGTGTTTCTTTCTCATCTGCATCTGTGATGATGCAGAGAAATTAGAATATGATTGAAGAGATTTGAATACTCGAGAATTATATTTTTCAAAGAGACAGTAGCATGTTTTTTCTGAAGGTATGGGTCTGGTAGCTCTTTCTTTTTCCCAGTGATCTTTATGCCTCTGATTTACTGTTAACAATAATAAGACCAAAATCCACTAGTACATTTCCTAGCTTTTATCAGGAGCAAAAGATATATGAATAATGTAGCAAATTCAATGATGATTTTAATGAGGGGGTTTTCCATAATGTCATGATCTTCTGGGTTATTTTTTGTTTATATGCACACGTGTGTGTGTGTGTTCATATATATAAACATAAACAAAACCTACAGACCCATCTGATTAAAATTTAATAATGTGATGCAGCACTGTTACATAACCTTTCTAAAGCAGCCCATTGCTTCTGTATCATTTCAAAGAACAACTGTATGTACTACCAATGTTGTGCATAGTTCAGCATGATCAGAAATACCTGGGGTAAACCAGTGTGCTGGTGAGAAAAATACACTGGTAATGGTAATGAAATAGAGGTGGTGTCTGTTTTACAGATAAACCCCAAAGCTTAACAGTCTTAAATTAGTAATACAGTAATTGCTTTTTTACTGTTGTTATTGTAATCAATGATATTTAGCTTCATTTAATGTACAATAATATTAAGGCAGGCTTCTTTATATATAATGAAGCTGCTATATGGTGATGCTGAAGGGATTATATATCCAGGATTGAACACATTTATGTTATAAGCCACGGGCATTTCCAGTTCTCTGAACCTCTGTTTGTATAAACAGATTTATTGATTAACATTTGTCTCTGTACAAGGTCTAATAATTTCTTTGCTTTCTTCCATCCTTGTAATATAGAGTAGAATATTAAACATTGTTTGTATGTAACATTTGTTTGCAATTTGAATTAGTAAATTTTTTTTCCAGGTGACCATTTGTATATTGCATTTACATTTGTACATATATTTTCTTTTGCTGTTCATGTATGAAGAGATGTTACTGGCTATGCATATGAATAATTTTGAAGCTTTGATTTTTATCATTAATCAGAAAATTATTGGCAAAAATGTTTGAGTAGGATGTTTTTCCTTTACAGCACAGGAAAAATAATTGTAAGACAAAGGCAACTCTAAAGTAAACTTAAAAAAAAATAATCTGAGTAAGCTTCAAATGTAGCATTCTTTTTCTTTTGTACTGTTTTGATTTGCTATTCTTAAACAGTGGAGAAAAATAAAGACTATCTTGTTTGGAATTTTTTACAAAAATTTCAATTTGACTTGGTATTAAGATGGTGACTTCTGGTATAAGCTTGGAAACTTAGTTCACATAGGTTGATTTGATTGTTCCCATATCCATAGAAACTCTTGCGCTGGTGTAACATCCAGCCAATTATTTTAGGTCTGTGTACTCTTTCTGCTGTTTGCTTGTTTATTATTCCAGAAGGTATTTCCATACTTTTTTCTTCTCTAATAAAAAGTTAGTTTAATACCATCTGATATTAGGGAACAGCCCTTCTTAGTTATCAATCTTATCTGTGGCATTTTTACTTTTTCAAAGAAATTGCTGTGCTTTATACTTCATTGGATTAGGGATTTTGCTTCTGCATTCAAACATGTGCATAGTTGCTTCCATTATATCATGCCTGGTACAGTAACTAAACCCATAATGTAATGGGGAGGGTGCATTTAGTCTTAAATAGTCTCTTTACTTTTCAGAGCTACAAATTAAGCTTCTTGAAATCTGATGCAATTATGTCAAAAGCTTCCTTTTTAATTTTATGCTTCTAAGGATCTCATTTATGAGCAGTGTTTCTCTATGTATTCTCCTCTTACTACATTTTTTCTTGTATTTGCAATAATGAGTCTTTTACTCAGGCAGATTTGGGCTAGAACCATCAAGAAATTACTTTAAAAAAAAGGTAAAGAGTAGTCCCAGTAGACAGCAAATGACACAATTCTTGGTGTTTGTTGCCAGCTAGGAGTGTAAGCTTACAATGCTTTACTTGTTAGGGTGTGACTGCATGTGTTTACTCCTCTGCCATAGGATCTCTAGGGACTAGCTTGTGATGTAATGTCCTTACAATTAACTTCTACTTTTTAAGAGCACAGTGTTTATTCCATGGCTAATGGAATACCTCAGGTCCAGTACGTAACCTTAACAACCTAGTTTTGTTTGTAATAGTTATGGCTTGTTTTCTGTCGATAAAAAGTTCATCAAGATTTAATTTCACATCATTTTGTGCTGTTCTATGAAAATGTCTTTGTATGAAAACTGACTTGACTTTCACTGTTATATTGCTGCTGCTCTGAGGGTAAACGTACAGTTGCAGGCTTGCCTGGATTTTCTTGAAGTTTGTTGCTGAACCACCGTGGCAATTATAAAGTACTTATTAAAAGTGTAGCATTTTACCACACTTGCCTCAGAAAGCATGGTCCATGTGTGTAAGCACAATGGATGACTTTGCTAGCATAATACCAATGAAGTCAACAGAACCAGCAGCAACTGAAGTTGCCTGAATATTGGTGGGTTAGGCCATTAGGGCACTGTTGTGGTTATTTTTGGTACAGCTGTGCTCGGTGTAACAAAAACACAGGTACACTGGGTGTTTAGTTCTCTGTAGATTAGTGAATAGATCAGGACCCTGTTTGTGAAACACGCACCTGCATGTTTCCGGTGCAAATTTAGGATTACTAGCCTCTCAGTTAACATTATTGTCTCCAAATGATATGTCAACAATTATTGGGTTCTGTCTATTTGTTCTATACCAAATCTTCTTTCAAGCTAAGGATGAGTTCTAGTTTTTGTGCTTCAGCATGTATACCTTTAAACATAGGTGAATGTACCACTTAAAAGTCTTAAGAGGGTGGATGAAGTGTGCTTCCTTCTACTGTTTTGTTTCTTTGTGTACATGGTATGCTGAGGGAGAAAAAGGCCATCACACCTACCTTGACCGTTGCTGTACTCTTCTCCTGCATTCTGGGTGGCATTTCCTATGTGAGAGAGGGAGCAAATTACAACTAGTATTGAGATAATTTAGCAATTCAAATATTTTTGTTGCTGAACTTTAAACATGTAAATTGAAGTGCTTTCTACTACATCTGCTTCTGGACAATTTAAAACCAAAGTAAAAACAAAAAAGTGCAATCCCAGAACAAATAATCAGTTTAGGTTGTTTTGGGGTTTTTTTAAGGTTTTGTATTAAGTACGTTTTAATGTTCATGATCAAAAAACAAACAAACAAAACTCTGAAGAACTCTATACCTCAGATTTAACTTTGACATTGATGATTTTTGTACTTGGAGATAACCAGTAGGGAATCTGTATTCATTATATGCTTTCTTTTACCAGCTGTCTCTTTAGTTTCTGATATGACATTATCTGTCAAAATAGACATTGTTTATAGTTGGCCAGGATATAAACCATTCAAAAAATGTTTGCAAAAGTTCAGTAGAAATTTAAGAAAAAACTTTTCTATCCATGGGCTTTTGGACATGAGAAGGCAAGGAAAGATTTCATGCAGTCTTGTAACTCTGTGTTGTCAGGTGTAAGGATTGAAAGCAAGGACAGACTTTTGGGCTCTTTCTTCTCCCCTCAAACTTGGACAGTGCATTGGAAAGAGATTGTTTGAATTAAATGGAATAGGGATGGGATCTGAAGAAGGGAAGGGAGGAGTATGGAAAAGAGAGAAAGCGAGGCAATTAAACATGAGCTGAATGAATGATGAGGGAGACAGGAATTTAGAAAGGAAGAACTAGAACAGTTGGGGAACTGATAAGGGCTGATATTTGAAGAGGAGGTGGGGAAGGAAGATATGCAAAGGTTTGTGGTTTTGTACTTTCACTCTCTGCCATTCAAGCTTGGAGTAATTGACAGATTTAATGTATTTACCATTTACTTATCAAGTTAGTTAGGTCTTGGGTCACTGTAATGTTGGTCCAGATAGAAATTCATGATTTCCCTTGCCTTACGAAGTCGGGCATTAGAAAATGTTTGCAAACATTGTAAATCTGTGGTGAATCTAAGAAATTCATTAATTAATACAACTACAAATTATGCATATTCATATTCTATTCTAAAAAGAAATGCAACTTCCTAAAAGAAGTGTTGTCTCACAAATCCTTGGTTCGTGTGGTACATGTGGAGTTACATTCAAAAGGATTGTAAATGCATCTTGTATTTTACGTGTTTTTAATAGTCTTCCAGTTGCTGTCATGGAGTAAAGTGTTTCTGCATTTAATTATTTACTAGGCAACAGTAGTGGGGTTTGGAAATGCATAAACTAATGTGGATAGAGTTAGTCTGGAAACTGAGTTGTTAGGGAAAACATTCTGCTGAAAGAAAATATGGTGTTTACCTAAATTCTAATTCTCTTTGAATATGTCAGAATAATCAGAAAGGATTAATCTCTTCAAGAGCTGTACTTAAAGGTGAGTAAAGCTGTGTGCATTCTTGTGTGCAAGATAGGATACTATCTTGCAAGTTGACTTCTGACCTTGTGCTAGTTTAGAATGAGAAAGAATTGCTCTTCTCCATAGGAGTTTGTATGGGACTATGTTTTGGATTTGTGATGGAATAGTTTTGATAACATACTGGTGTTTTAGGAATTGCTAAACAGCAGTTTGGAGTTGGGGCCTTTTCTGCTTCTCATGCTGCCCCAGCAGCCAGTAGTCTGAGGGTGCACAAGGAGATGAGAGGGGACACAGCTGGGACAGCTGACCCCAACTTCCCAAAGAAATATTCCACACCATACCACGTCATGCTCAGCAACAAAGTATGGGGAGAAGGGGAGAGGTTTGCCAGCACTGCCTCTTCTCTGGGACTGGCTGGAGTTCAATAGGATGGCTGTTGATGAGCAGTTGTGGGATTTTTGCATCATTTGTGGTGGTTTGGTTTTGTTTTTCTTTTTATACTACACCTTTTTCCTTATTAAGCTGTCTTTATCTCAACCCACGAGTTTTTGCACTTTTGCCCTTCCAGTTCTCTCCCCATCCCAGTGGTGGGTGGGCAGTGAGCCAGCAGCTGTGTGGTTCTTGAGCTGCCTACTGGGATTAAACCATAAACCTTCACAAATGAACTGAAGTTATCAAAGTGAAGTCTTGAAAAGTTTGGCTGATTGTCTGCTAATGTTTTGAGTTAATATGAAGTAGTAATCTAGATACTCACATGCTTTCAAGATCTGCTAGTGGCATGTTGTATAGATTGCTCTATACCTGCTTAAAGGGTTTGCTTGCTTACTTAGAGACTTCACCATATTTACGTTAGGTTTGATATTTTGCTTCTCTATTTTGCTTTGACTTCTTATTCTGGAATCTAAAGTATTACAGAAACTATTTGTTTGGTACTACTGCTCATGAAGTTGAATCACTGTAGTGAAGTTGAGACTGCGGTGAGCCTGCTACAGTTGAATTTTTTCTACTCCACACATACATATTGAAAGATGATGTTTGGGTGTTGTTTAATATGCATATTGTCTGGTTTTTAATATACAAGATTCTAGTGTCCTGTCACTATGTCCTCAGTATGTTTTCTTTTAAAGTCCAAGCAGTATTTATTTTCTGTTTAAAAATAAAATAAAAATAAGATTTTAACTTTAAAGGAGAGAAAAAAGGTTCCAGTATTCTTGTTCCTCAGTGGTGCATTTGCGATTTAGTCTTGTTTAATCTGTGTATAAAAATACAAATATATTCATTAATATGCTAGTTATGATGTATTAAATATTCTAATAATGTTTAAATATATGATATGTAAAGAAAATCAGTACTTGAAATCTCTGAAAGATAGAGGTATTAAAAATTTACCAAAATAATTTGCATTTTGCACCACTGTAAAATAGATCATTATTTTTACCTAACTGTAACACGATAGTGTTATTGAAGCACAGAAGTTATGTAGCTATAGCATCTGAGCCTTGTTAGCATAACAAATGTCACCCACTTACTGTTGGCCACTGTACAACTTTATTTTCAGATGATTACTACAGTGCTATGTAATAATAGCTGCATCCCCAATTGGAGCATCTGTATGACTGGTATTACAGGGCAAACACAGAGCTGTGGCTATGGGCACAAATGCAAGTGTGTTTGTTTTATTCCAGTGTTCATCACAACCAAGTCTTTTTTGGAGGCAAAGGCTTTGTAGTGGAAATGAAAATTATTTCTTTTTGAAAATCTTGCACTCTTAGTGTTGAGTTCTTAGAAGAAGAGAAAATGTTACTGCAAGCTAGTAATTTTTGTCATTAAACAGAGTGTAGGTGTAAATAATATGTATCTTTCTAGTTATTCTGTGTGGTCATTTTGATTTACCACAACATGTGTGGTAAACTTCAGTGCAATCAAAAGTTTGTGATAGCTGAACTGTGGTTGTTAGTGCAGGTGGGAGTGTTTAGATGGAAGAATGTAGCCTGTTGTATGGAAGTTTGGTGTGTTGGGACTGGCCTCCTCCTTGACCTGTGTAAACACGGCTGTGGTCTTTTCAGACCCGTGTGGACAGGGGTGGGCGTCTGAAGAGGGGCTGCAGTGAGTGAAGATGGTAACTCCTAGGCTGTGCCACCCTCCAGGGTGTTGGGCTTTTTGCTTGGAAACAAATGAGCTTCTAGGATAGCTTATGTTTATATTACATATTTAGGGACAAAATAGTCTTGGAGTTGAGGGGAAGAATACTATTGTTTCTCCTCAGCTGTTATTCAGTCCAGCACACGCCCTGCACACCTTCCTCAAGTACTAGAAATAGCAATGCTGAGATGAGAGGGAAGATTGTCATATCTCACTGTAGTGCTTCTGACACTATCCCCTTATGCCAAATCAAGTCAGTAAATTACTGAAGAACATATGTTGATTCTAGGAGGAAGTTTATTGGTACATTAGGGTCTATATGGCTCTCTCAACTAATGAGTTAAGCTAAGTTCAGAGTTAATATTTAGATCAAGGGCAGAAAAGAGTATCTGATCTGACTCTGTGGAGATTATATTGCATACCAAAACTGTGAAGGGTGGATGACAAAATACTAGGCAGGATTGTTTCCTTCGTAGCCCAAACAAGCTGAAGTTCCTAATAAAAATAATAAATACTTCTCTACAAACCAAGCAGGAAATGTAGTGAAGTACTCTGAAAATTTCCTCTTCTTTATTCAGGATTTGTCTACTACAAGTAAAGTTGAATTCAGGTCACAGTTTCAGAGATGGACAGTGCCTAAACTCCTCACTGCAGTAGCAATTTGTGGACAATATTAATTTCTATTTTTTGCAGTGCATAAGCCTGTGTTACTTCTGAATGCTTGAACAGCTTCAGGAGACATAACTGAGATAGATGGAGGATATAAACTGAATGCAAGGTTAAAAATACATGTCTTTGAACTTTCTTTTATCACATTTGTTGGCCATAAACTTCTAGTTCCAAAGTAAAATAATTAAAGATTTTCAAGTTTCTGTTTGACTGTTGCCAGTGATGGGATGGAAAACCTACCCTAAAGTGTTTTACTATGCTAAATACTATACTATTTTACTGTACTAAAATGCCTCACTGGGGCAATATGTTACTAGTTGTAGAGGTTGTTTTGTCCTCGTGAGAAGCTGATCGGGACAGAAGCGTGCCTGCGGCGGGCAGGAGCGGCGGTGTGTGGCGCCAGGGGCTGGCGGTGCGGGGTGCATGGCGAGCCCGCAGCGTGCCCTGGAGGTGTGCAGGGCGAGCCCGCAGTGTGCCCTGGAGGTGTGCAGGGCGAGCCCGCAGTGTGCCCTGGAGGTGTGCAGGGCGAGCCCGCAGTGTGCCCTGGAGGTGCGGGGTGCATGGCGAGCCCGCAGTGTGCCCTGGCGGTGTGCATGGCGAGCCCGCAGTGTGCCCTGGAGGTGCGGGGTGCATGGCGAGCCCGCAGTGTGCCCTGGAGGTGCGGGGTGCATGGCGAGCCCGCAGCGTGCCCTGGAGGTGCGGTGTGCATGGCGAGCCCGCAGTGTGTCCTGGAGGTGTGCATGGCGAGCCCGCAGTGTGCCCTGGCGGTGCGGGGTGCATGGCGAGCCCGCCGTGTGCCCTGGAGGTGTGCATGGCGAGCCCGCAGTGTGCCCTGGCGGTGCAGGGGCATGCCCCGCAGTGTGCCCTGGCGGTGCGGGGTGCATGGCGAGCCCGCAGTGTGCCCTGGAGGTGTGCATGGCGAGCCCGCAGTGTGCCCTGGCGGTGCGGGGTGCATGGCGAGCCCGCAGTGTGCCCTGGAGGTGCGGGGTGCATGGCGAGCCCGCAGTGTGCCCTGGAGGTGCGGTGTGCATGGCGAGCCCGCAGTGTGCCCTGGAGGTGTGCATGGCGAGCCCGCAGCGTGCCCTGGAGGTGTGCATGGCGAGCCCGCAGCGTGCCCTGGAGGTGTGCCCTGCCCTGAGTGTGCAGGGTGTGCATGGCGAGCCCGCAGTGTGCCCTGGCGGTGGGATGGTGTGCCCTGGGGTGCAGGGTGCATGGCGAGCCCGCAGTGTGCCCTGGAGGTGTGCATGGCGAGCCCGCAGTGTGCCCTGGCGGTGCGGGATGCATGGCGAGCCCGCAGTGTGCCCTGGCGGTGTGCATGGCGAGCCCGCAGTGTGCCCTGGCGGTGCGGGATGCATGGCGAGCCCGCAGTGTGCCCTGGAGGTGTGCATGGCGAGCCCGCAGTGTGCCCTGGAGGTGCGGGGTGCATGGCGAGCCCGCAGTGTGCCCTGGAGGTGCGGTGTGCATGGCGAGCCCGCAGTGTGCCCTGGAGGTGCGGTGTGCATGGCGAGCCCGCCGTGTGCCCTGGAGGTGTGCATGGCGAGCCCGCAGTGTGCCCTGGAGGTGTGCATGGCGAGCCCGCAGTGTGCCCTGGAGGTGTGCATGGCGAGCCCGCAGTGTGCCCTGGCGGCGGCGGCCGCCAACTGCAGCCCGGGCTGCGGGAGCTGCGCTTCCAGCCCGCGCACCTTCCCCGCCGCGCTGCTGCACAACCTCGGCATCCCTCCTGCCTCAGCCGTGCCTCGGCAGGGGCTGGGGACCACCGTCTACAGCCAGGAGACTTTTTGTTGTGTCTAAAGAAAAGGAAGAGGAAGAAGGGACTTTGATGCTGTCTTCAGCTGCCTCTTATTTGGCCGCAGAGAAGATGTAGGTAGGTGCTGCTCCAAGGTGTACAGTGGAAAGATGAGAAGCATCAGATGTCAGCTGCAACAAAAACATGCCGAATACATGGTGGGAACTTCTCATAGTGTGATCCACCCCAAGAGGAAGTGGAATTGCCATCCTCAGGGTTGTCTGAACTCACCTGGATCTGAGCAGATGACTAGCATAAGCTTTGCTCAGAGTAGGGAGGACACCAGATGACCTTATGATGTCTAGCTGGACTGGAATTACTCTGCAGCTGGCAGACTTCAAAATGATAGATCCTCACCAAAAGTGGTAGAAGGTCTCAGACTTGCCTTGAAAGTTCTGAAAGTGCTTGCCATTGGGAAAATGGCCTATAGGAAGGAATAAAATGTCAGCCTTGGGATTTTTTGAATGTATTGTGTGAGTTTATAGGATCAGTGCAGTATCATGCTTGTAAGGATCATTGCATCTTTTGAGGAAAAAAAATTCTTAGTGTTTGCTAGTAACCTCAACTCCTTTCTTCTAGTTTCATTAGTCAGTTTCAAGCACACTAAACTTTCATTTTGTTCGCAATAGCTCTTAACTAAAATTCTGGTCTAGCTGCTCATATTGCTTACCAGGGTGTGTTTGTGAGGTAGAATCCACTGTCATTGTAGCATGAGAGTTTACAGAGCCAGTCTCTTCCTTGGGGCACTCTGTAGATATTGTTTAGAATTCCATTTGCCGTCTTCCAACTCCTAGAGTTTTTCCTGGCTTGACAAGGAGTCTGTCCTCACCAAATTCAACATTGGTGTCTCTTGACTGTTTTAAAGATGCTAATAACATTTGTGGATAATGTGCCATCTTCATACTTGACCAATTTATTAATAAGCCAATTTATTAATGCCTTGTTGCTGGTCACCGAACCACATACTCTGTAATGTGTGCTGCAAACGTTTATAAACAGAATTAATGTACACTGATGTCTCCTGTGCCATGCACTTCACGGAGTTTGATCTAAAAATGGAATGGCTTTGGAGGTGACTGAAACCCAAACTTGTGCAAGGGGTGCCATCATGGGAATCTTGATGGAAATAATACTGATTTGCTTCACTTGGGAAGTGCAACTGTATCTGCATTTCCTGGTAGTAGCTTCTTTCATGTTGCATAATGTTCCATAATGGTATGTAACCTGCATTTTAGTGTTTGTAATTTTAATCTGCATTCAAGACTTAGCCAAACTGCCCCAAGAGATTATACTAATCTAAAGCTCCTACATCTGAATTTCCTAGTTTGTTCTTGTATCAATTGTGTCATGGAAGTTGATGTGTAAAATGCCACAAATATGCTTTTCCTTAGTGTTTAAGAGAAAGTAATATTTTGTATTAAGGTAGATTTTTACACAAAACAAGTGTGTTGCTGTGTATTGTACTGATGGAGATGTACAGTAGGAAAGACAGACTGGAAAAGATGTGAAGTAAGTAGCATTTTGGTTTGCTTTGAAGAGGACATAATATGTGGATAACTTAAGGGGAAAGGTCAATGAAGAAGAAAGAGTAAGAAAAGTGAAGGGTGAAGAATCAGAAAAAATGTCTGAGCCAGGATGATTTGTGATGCTTTTTGGTAGCTGTAATTTAAAAAAAAAATAAAATTAAACAATACATTTGGGAAAAAGCAGATTATCATGCTTGCAAACCTCGAGATCATTCTCCTTTAAGCTGCTCTTGGAAACAAACTTTCCAGGTGGTTAATACACAACTGTACGCTTCAAATGAGATCAGAAACTGAATCTAATTAAAGAACATTGCAGCCAACAGCATTCTGAATCTGAGAGATTATTTTTATATATTTGGCATAGGATTGTTGGTCTTTTCCCAGACTTGCTGTCTTTTGTTTGTAGTACAAGGTGTTGGCTTTCATCCAGTTTGAAACAGAGGGGTCCAAGTTTTATGGCTACTACTGGAAGTAGTGCTACTATTTGGAAGTCATCATAATACTTGTACTGGTGTTAACAGAAGCTCAGTACTGTGTAAACGCTGACTTTCTGCTTTTTTGTAGTTTTGATGTTTAATTCCGTCTGTGGGATATTGCTGCTTTAAGGTAGAATAAGGGATGCTGCCAGAGAGTGGTGATACCTAGTAGTATTTAATGATGGACTTGAAGCTATATTTAATTGGTATTGTTAAATATGTTATGTATCTACATAGTCCTGTGCAGTGACAATCTGAAGAATAAAGACTGTGGATATTGCATGACTCTCAATTTTTCTTAAAAGTAATCTCGCTTCTTATATCTTGTGCAGCAGTACTGCAGAGCAAAACAAATTTCTCACACTCTGTTTCCTTGTGGTCTTACTGCGTGTGAGGGCTCGTTATGAATCCATGTGCATGTGTGTTGTGCATGTGCCACCCCCACCACCCCTGAGATGTGTAGGTATTTCTGGTTAGGACACTGCGTAGTTTGAAAGCAGGACAACACAGATGATTCTCAAATTTCCAGGCGTCTGTTTATTTTTCCAATCAACTCTCAAAAACCTTTGGTCAAGCAGTTGGGTAGCTGACTTCTCAAGCTTAAGCTGTCTGGATCTTAGAATAAAATTTAAATTTCTTGTGGTTCTTTTGTCTTGTTTCTTTTTTTTCCTCAATAGATACTTTGTTTTTCCCTTTTTATCTGTGTGAATGACAGTTGTAAAAATGCAGAAACATGTTCAAACTAGCACTGAAAACATGTATTGCAAGCAGGAGCTTGGAATTCAGTGGAATTGCTTGCGTGATTTTTAGATGCTTTATTTAATTTATTTTGCCTAGTGCAAATATTCTCTGGAGTCGAGAAATCACGGTTTCTATTATAATTATTTATTCCATAGTTTACATGGAATATGAGAAGTTGCCTTCAGTGCAAAAACCCAAGAACAGAGTGCTTTAGCTTCTTTTACATTGGAGTCTTCTGATAAGCTGCTTATTTCTGCATTTTGCATTTTAAGTGTCAAATATGGCAGTTTATTAGAAGACTTTGCCTTTAGAGAAAAGATAATATTTTATGTGGAATATCCACCATTCCTGTGTTCAGTGAAATGCTCCTTACTAGAGTTTTGTTAAGTGTCATTTCTCAGAAAAAATAGATCTAGTAAGAACCAATATTTACTTTTTCTGGAGGACTGAGCTGTTTAAATTCCTTCAGGATGGCAATTCCTCTTCTCTTTGGAAATGTTGTAAAAAGTTTGTAGAATCTCTTCACTGCAAGCCACCAAGAATTTCTACATCAGAATTCTCTCTGTCAGTATAGACTTCCTCTAAAATTATAATGGCCCCTTTTTGCTTTGCTATCATATTTCTTATTATAGATAGAGTTGTTTTCTGTTGTCCTATGTAATGCATGGAAATGTTATTCAATAATGATGCAGGTTTGGTAAGTGATGAGTAACAAAGGAACAGTTAGTTGGCATTAAAACTCATTCTGGGGAGGCAAACTTAATAGAAATGTTAAGGTAAAAGAAATAAAAGGGAAAAGCAAGAATTTTTAGAAGAGCTCTTGTTTTATGGAAAATCTTGTACAATCAAAATGTGTTTAAATTTTAAATTAGAGGTATTATTTTGAAGGGCTTAGGAAGAAGCTAACCCAGAGAAGTCAAGAGAGATGGACCATAGCAGTTGGAGTGTGGAAATGTCTTGAAACACTGAAGTGTTGGCCTTCTCCACTGAAAGTGTTCACTTTCTCTTTGCCTAAAAGAAGGAAACTGTGCTTCTCTTTGTAGTTTCTGACTACTGTGGTATCTTAGGTTAGTAAAGAGAGGACCAAAAGGTTGAAGAGAGTTGATTTCCCTAACATCATGCATCTTGAATGTTCTTGTGAAAGAATTTTAGAAACACGTGCTTAAGCCTCTAATAAACATACAGAGGTTAAGCTGGTAAGTGACAGGGGTTCTTTGAACATAATGACTGGGAAAACTAGTTTGCATACTGGAGTTTACATGCCTGAAGTGTCTTAAAGCATTTAGGTCATTCTCTTACTGTGCGTGGGCTTGGGGTTGTGGGTTTTGGTGGGGCTTTTTGACATTAACAATTATCAGCGAGAACTAAAAGAAATCACATACCTTAAATTTATTTGTATTAACAAAGCAAAGCACTAAGGGCAGACAGGTGTTGATTCAATTTTGCTAACAACAAAAATTGCATTTCTTTGAATATCAAACCTCTCATTTCTAAGTTAATGTTTACAAGTCTGTTGCTTTTGTTAATCAGCTCTAGAAAACTGATTGCCCTTCCTGCTGTTCAGTCTCAGTTGCTAGCTTCATACATATGTGAATTCTTATTATTTGTAAACTCATGTATGTATTTTCATTATCATTTGCATTTATTGCAAATGCAAGTGCTTTCTAAGTCCTTGTTCTGCTTATGTTTTTAGACTTTAAAATATCAAATTACTATTTGCTTCTTACTCAGTTTGGGTGTGATTGTGTGGTAGAATAAGTTGCTTGGTGCTCCTTACATCCTGAGCTGCCTCCAGAGGGTTTGTCCATTGGAAGGTATATAGTGTGTCCTCAAATTCAAATCCTTTCTCCTTGTCACATCAAACTGTGCCTTACAGTGCTTCTCCTTCAGTGAATATTTGTGATTATTTCTCCAGATATCAGCTAGGCTCATACTGTTTTCTTAACCTGTGTTAAGCAGAATTGTTCCAGATAGTTGTGCTTTATCATTACTTTGGTACTTACTCAACATTACCTTTGGTTTTGCAGCTGAATATACTGTTGTAATAAGTAATACTTTCTGCTTTACTTATATCTACTACTGGTGTACATTTTTGTAAGTCATCAAATTTTATGCAGTTTATACTGATTATAAATCTAGTATTTCCATTTTTGGGTTATTCCCAGAATGATTTGGCATTCTTCAAAGTCCTAACTCCCTAGGTGAGACCATCTCATTACTGTTTACATACTCTTTCTTTGAAAATTCCAGTTGATTTGCCAATATAAAGATTGAACACTAGTAGGAGAAGTACCATTCATGCAGCATAATAGGCTTTCTTATATAAAGAAATTACAATGTACGATGTTGTTCCAGCCGTGACAATATTGAATACATTTTTAAATGTTATTTTTCAATAGAGGCGACACAACTGTAAATCTGCTCATTTCTGCAATAATTCCTGAAGGATTTTCACTCCTGAAGTTTAAAGGTGCTTTATTTCTATTGAAAGCAGTGCAGTTAGCAGTAGAAATGGATCCTGTCCCAGACATGGCATAGCTTCCTGTGTTCTGTGCAGTGGGCTGGGCTCAGTCCTTCACGTACAGGTCTGTCAGGTAACATTATCCATTATTGATTTGGATTGACTTGTTGGTGTCAAGCTAATACATATTTGTTTAAAGCAGGTTTTGAGTGAAATGGAGGAAAAGTAAAATTAGGAGTTTTCAAGACATGATTTTTTCTAAGCATAACAGAGGAATGCTGTGGTCTGGGAGGTTGAACCCAAATGCAACTACTGCCACCAACACTATTGGTTTTATAGAACTGGCACTTCCATTTAGATGAAGGTGTTTGACAGATCCTCAATGAGTCTGTTAACTCTTTCTTTGGAAGACATCAGTTTGGGATCAGGATTGTTTGTGATTCTGGTGTGGTATTTTTTGGGGTCTGTTCATTTTGAATTACCACCCTTCTTTTTAATATTTCCAGTACAGGAAAAGAAACTAGTTCAAGAAATGGAATTACAAAATTGAAATAGCTTTTCTGTCTACTTAAAGGGGATTATTGTCTTCCTTGACTGTAGCTGTCTGGAGTGATATAACCTTTTTTCTGGTTATTTGGTCCTCAAAATGGAAAATCTTTGGCAAACCTGTAATGAATACTGTATTACAAAGATGTGTATCAATGAATAGATGTTTCTTAAAACTGGTATCTGTGACTGTCTTTTTGTGTGTGACTTTTTTAACCCAGGTTAGTTCCACCCTGTTATATTAGAAGATTAGGCTAGAATGTGGGTGAGACAGGTTGCCCCACTGTGTAGTACATAAAATGTGGAGCACCAGAATGCTGGGAAGTGTAGCAAGACTCATTTAGAAAATAGAACAGATTTTAAATAAAGTTCAGTTTTAGGTAAAAGGTCAGGCTCTTGTTCGCTTTTTTATTTGTAGCAGTTCATCCGTGTACAGGACTGTGCATAATGTGTAAGTTAATCTCATTTTTTAATCTACTATAACTGCCCTTTTGATTCTTGAAAATCCTTTGGGGTATTTTGCATTCCAATATCGATCCCTGTCTGTCTGACTGCTTCAGCTGGGTAATCATTTTTCTTGTTTATCCCTAATCCTTTTAATATTTCCTTCCTGCCACTGTATAACAGTACAGTATGCCTATTGTTTGGAATAGTCATCTCAATGATGACTGTAAGACTGTACAATAAAAGTGACTGTGTTTTGGCCTGGATTTCACAAAAATAGTTTACAGTGAAACAAAAATGCAAGGCTGAACACATGCCTTCAAAGTATGTGTGCCAACTGTAGTGCATTGCTTTGTTTAGTCATACAAAATGTTCATCTTTATAAACCATATCCTATTCTGAACCGTTCAGAAAAATGAAATATGAAGCTTGCTATTTCAAAGTGCTTCCTATTCTGTGTTCTTTGTATGGACCTAACAGAAAAAAAATTACTCCCTCCATCTCTGTGTATATCTATAAGCATATGTATTAAAAATTTGACTTTAAAGAATCAACTGTAGAACCGTTTAAATATCTCAATGGAAACATTTGGACCTGAGAAATACCAATTCCTCTTCAGCCATCTCCTTCAATAAAACATTCTGCCCTTGTTTCTATGGTGACTGAGTAACAGCATCACATGAACTTCTGACAAAATGATAAAAATTCCTCACTGAAATGGTTTCCTGAGAAGCATCTGTTCCGTTTCACCTGAAGAATGAGAAGACCCTCCCATCCCTGTCAGGGCTTTTCTTCTCTGTTTCTCCCACACCAGATTATACCCTAGCATCCTTTCACTGTTCTAGCCAATGTTTTAACTGCTCTGCTTTTCTCATTAAATAAACTTGGCATGTACTTTCTCTGCGTGTCAAAGCAGAGCATGCAAACATAATGAAGGAAAAGAATTTGATACAGAGGTGAAAGCAAAGTGTTTAATTTTTCTTAAGGAACTATTTTTATTTCCATGCTGCTTTGGTTTTAACAAAGATGATGAGGGTTGTGGGGGGTTTTGGCTTGGTTGGTTCTTGTTACAGCTGATCTACTTTAACAAAAGAAGTGGAGAATGCCTGAGATCTAGACTTCCTATATTCAGTGACTGTCTTAATAAAAGCATATCTAACAAGTACCCAGTTTGAGCATTGCATAAACCTTTCAGGAAGGTAAAGAAGCTGCCTTCTCTCAAAGAAAGCATTGGTTGCAACATAAATGCTTCAGTAACTTGCTATTTTACCTCCACTTTCCCCTAATAACTTTTTACAGTCATGGGAAGTATAATTTTAAAAATACATTGTAGTTTTTGATATGGAAAAGCTTTGTGACAAAGTTCTGGGTTTATGGCTATTGCTTCATGATAGACAGTTTCTAGAGTTAAGGGAAAGAAAAAAAACCAAATCCATATCTCGGTTTCTTATTGTTATTATATTTTTTGAAGGTTGTTCTCGTCCTCCTCATGCACTTTATAACAAGTATGCTATGGTTGCAATGAAAACTGAGTTTGAATGTTATGCCTCAGCTTCTGAGATGCTCAACTTCCCTGTGCACTTCTGAGATAAAAGTGAGAAATTTTTTGAGACATCCTAACTTTTTAAGTGAACGATCCCTGTTTTAATAATAAAACACACTGTGCAGTGTATCTTACTTAACTATTATTTTTCAGTTATACATTGTAACTTAGGTTATACTTAATAATTTTAGGGTGTACTCTCTGATGTGCTCAATAACAAGTTCTTGCAGGCTCTTAACATTGTAAAAGTAAGCCTGAACCTTCAGATCTACAGAAAGAAAAGTTTGTCTTGAAATGAAAAATTTCTGCCAATAGTAATTAATATCTATAAATAGCCCTGTCACTGGTAAACTGAAGAACTTTATATGAAATTATCTCTATAGTTTGTTTCTAAGGCTAGAAGTCTTATCTGGAATTCATCAGAATGTTAGTTTTCCTGTCTAGATTGTGTTCAGTTTATTAAGAATGTTGTCTTTCTAGCTACATTTCTGATTTTCTTAAGAAAATTGTCTGTATCAGAACAGATAATTTGCAAAAGCTTGATTGATCCAGACTCTCTCTTTATTTCGGTAGAGATTCTTTGTTGGCTCAGGCTGCTGAGATGTCAGGGATATCAGAACACTTCCAGCTTAGGTGGTGTTTTATGAAAGGCTATAAAGAGAATGTGTCCCACAGAGAAACCTCATCAGAAAATCAACCAATATTTTCTGTTCTTTGTGTTGCTATTTGAAATGCTGCTTTTTTGAACATAAAGGCAGCACTTGTAGCCAACTATGTTTTTCTTAGTGAGTTGTAGGTTATCAGTTCAAACTTTTATCAGAATGCATCCCTGAAAAGTGATTGTTCTCTTTATTAATGGTTGGGATATCTTTTTAAAGGATGTATTGAAATGAGATTGAGTTTTATGCTATAGCAATTTTACTGTCTCCACAGGCAGTTAGGGTTGTATGAAATTCTTCTTGCAAAGGAGTTTGCACTTTGTGTGAGAACAATGTGACACACGTATCTTGTGTAATCTGTTTAAGATGCCCTATTATTCAGGAATATGTATATATTTGCTGTACTTAATTGTTTCATAGTAAGTCATATATATAGTCCCATGTATAGTTCTCCCTTTCCTCAAAAGCCTAAGTTTTTACATTCACCACAGTGCTTTGAAAAATGAAGTTCTCCTGTTTCTGGACACACATAATATTTATTTGTTTATATTCTATTTATTGTCAAAATGGAATTTAAGTCCTGATGTAGTGTTTGACTGTGAAGATGTTGGTCAGGATGAACCTGATTTGTGTAATAGGCAGTAGCTTAAAACATCCAGGGGACAGGTTGGTGCTTTGTAGTGTATGTGTCTATTTGACAGAGAGGCAGTAGGCTCTTGTGACTCTACCTTGGTCTGCTGAGAAGCTGTTTTGAAACAGTCTGTCTGGTATGTAAAAGGGGCAAAGTAGCAGAAATAGCACTGCTGAGTGATTTCACAGGGTTTTCTTGTGGAATAGAACTTGGCATTACCCTGCTACCTGTCTTTTGAGGCTGTTGGTGTATTTTTAATTATTTTGTTCTTACATGGGTTTTTTTTAATGTTCCTTTTGTAAGGGGTAGAAATGTTGGTTAATAAAGGAAAAAAGAGCTATTAAACAGTTCTTGTTTGCTGAAATCTTAAATAGCTGTATATATGGGAATTAAATCAGGAATTCTGCTAAAGCACTGACATTTATGGCTGTATTAATGTTTATAATTTATTTTGAAAACAGATTAAATTTCGATGCCTTCCTCGATGAAGTAATGAAAAGGTAGAACTAGTTTAGTGTAATGGGTCTCTGTCGATCGAGAAGATTTTGTCATTTGCTGAGATAACAAGTAAAACCTTGAAACTTTTCTGAATGGTTGCTTAGAAATAAGGTCTTTTATCCAAACTTGGTGTCAAAATGAGGAGCCCATATCAGCTTTTACTGAAATGCAGTAAAACTGAACTCCATCTTCTTCCATTGCAGTGAATTCTGGACTTGGAGAGCAGTTACACTAGCATGGTGCTAGCTGATTAAAGATTTAACTAACAAGTAGTAATGCTACACCTGGAGCTGCTGCTTTTTCATGTTTTAGATAATGTTCAAGGAAACACTTAATACACTGCTGACCACACATTGTTTTAGTCAGTAACTGCTTTCCATAAAGAAAAACAGCATCTAAATCAACAAACAAATTGTGACATAGTCTGCAAAAATTTTCTTAACCTGATTTTGACTCTGCTGGGGGCTAGAGTTTGGGAAGCTGAAAGATAATTGTCCATTGGTGGATCCAGCTTGGGTGAATATGTTTGACTTTCTTGTTGCTCAGTTGCATTTGTGTATTGGAAGAGGAATGTTTCAACATGTACATAGTTTGAGATGTAATTTGGAAGCACAATATTTACATGAGTATTAATAGAAGTTATTAGTAGGGTTTTGTCTGTTTAGTTTTTGGGACTCTAAAGTACAAAAGTAATAGTGTTGCTGGGTTAAGAAGAAAACCTTTGGTTTATAAATATCTACTGGTGTTATATTACCTAGTATTAAAACATAAACATGTCTTTTGTGAGGTGGTGGTTATGTTTAAATCATTTTCTCTGAAAATGGTGCTGGCTTTACATGAATCCTGACACAGTCTGTAACCTTTAACTCCATTAAGCACAATACTCTAACATGGAACAGACTATCAAAAATAACTGCAAAACACTGAGTGAATATTTAATACAAAAATACTTGTCATGGTTCTCTATTTTAAATTTCTCTTTTCTGTTGCCTGTGATGCTTCTTACATGTTAATAGTGACACATCCTTGTTTTCATATCATTGCTAGGTGATCTTACCAACTCCAGCAGCAGGCTTTGCATTGGTCTTCAAAAATGCTATATCTAGAGTCCTGAATAGTTTGGATTCAAACAGTTTGATGTGCATTTCTGACAAACCTTGCCTTTTGGAGAGTTAGCCAAAGTGGTCAAAAAAATTTTTAATGTATTTGACCAATTGCGTTGCTCATGTTTTATTTGTATTGAATTATATGAGCAGTCCTTAAGGACTTATATAGATACATGTATGTGTGTAAATGCAGTCAAGTGAAAAAGAGCAGGTCAACTTTTTAAAATACTTATAATCCAAAGTGTTTTCATGGGAGAGATTGCATGAGGATGGGATTATCTATTAGTCATGGAAATTGGAAGGTCACTGGATGCATAATGCTAGGGCATATAAAGTAATGAACAGTGGGAATTTAAGGGCCATCATGAGTACAAGTGGTCTATCAAGAGCGTATCATAAGTATGTACTTTAAGGGCTGCTACTGCAACAGTTCTATCACTTCTCTGTGCATGTTGAGCAAACATGCAGTGGAAAATGAAAATAATTTTAAAAGCTTGTGTCAAGCCTTTTATTACATGCATAAACTAAAGGCTATCAATACAATACTGAGACCAGTATGTTATGTATTATTTATACAGCTCTCTGCAGTGAGCCTCTGTAACCACTAATGTTCTGTCTGAACAATGTGTTTAATAAAACAGATAAGAACCTAAACTTAAGGGTAGGTTTGAAAAAAAACATTGGTCTTAAAAATGTTATTTAAAGTTCTAGGCAAAATACATATCTAGTCAAGGCTGTTTTAAAGATAGATGGAAATAGTAGGATTTTTAACCGTAAGAAAAGAGCTATAATGCTATCTAGTAGCACATTTTGGTTGGTAATCTTTGATGGTAAAAAATATAAAGTACTTGTACATGAAGGAATTAAAGGATATCCTGGGTTAGAAGGGATGAATAAGGACCATCAACAAACCTCATCATCACCATAGTCAAACCTCTTATCTCTTAGTATTCAAGCTGCTGAAGTATGTAGGAACACCACTTCTAATGTGAACATTGGGAGTGTGTGCAGGAAAAATCCTCTTCTGCTTAAGTATTCAAATTTGTTAGCTGTTGAACTTTGAACTTGTTTTTTGAATATGTGAGAGCTCAGTTCAGCTTGATAAATCAACCTTTTAAATCAGTCCATAATGGAAGGTCTTAGGAAGCTGAAAGAATAGATGTGAACATCAGGGCTGACATAATATGACAAGTTGTTTCTTAACATCCTGGCCAAATGTAAGTTCACAGCTCTACTTGAGACTGTGTGGGTTCAGCCATCACTCACATAACACAAATTAGAAATTTTGTAAAATATTTCATAAGACACCTAGCAAATAACTGTAGTTTTTTAAAGGACATTTGGTAATTGCTGCTAATCAGTTCAGCCACAGCTGTTTCCTTTTCTTTTTAATTTTTTAGGGGCAGGGACAAGAGAGGGAGCTTTTATTTGAGTTTATCTTCACAACTTCAGTGTTTTACTGACATGTATGGCATGATGATTTTTCTCTCCCTTTCAGAAGAGAAACCTGATTGCTCCAAGGCTCGCTGTGAGGTCCAGTTTTCTCCTCGATGTCCAGAAGATTCCATCTTGATTGAAGGCTATGCACCTCCTGGTGAATGCTGCCCACTCCCAAGCCGTTGTGTGTGTAATCCTGCAGGCTGCTTGAGGAAGGTTTGCCAGCCTGGCTATTTGAATATATTGGTTTCTAAGGCATCAGGAAAGCCAGGGGAATGCTGTGATCTCTATGAATGCAAGCCAGGTAAAAGTAGATACAATTTCTTTTCCCATTTTTCCTATCTGACAAGCAAAATAATCTATATAATTGCATCCAGTAAAGCCTATAGAGCTTCTAAATTCTTCTGATTATTCTTGAAAGTTAATTATTATATGTAGGCAATACCCATTAAAATAACACAGGATAAAAATATTATGGTAAATTTTACTTTATTTTTTCTTTAGGCATTAATTTAAACTGAGTAGCAAGGGAAAGATAACTTAGTGAGAGCATTGTATTTCTGTGAATGCTACTAGTGCAAGTGACATGCTATATATTATGATTAGGTTTTTCATAGTAGGAATACATTGTGTATGAACAGGGAATTGGGATTTCTGTTTTAAGATCTCTCTAGATTATCAAGTGTTGGCCCTTAAAAACTGCAGAGCTAAAGGATTATGCGGGCATACTAAAAAACAGTACAACATTTTCAGTATTTACTCATTTTCCATTTCATAAGAACACAAATCACCCTTTCTTGTGATTTATTATTCCAAGTGAAGTGGAAGATGTAATTCACTCTTTGATCTGGGCTTTGTTAAGATAAATAGTCAAAACAGAGGACTGAAAGCAAGCATATAAAATGGCATAATCCAAAACATTATATGCAAACAGTGCTGTATTTCAAGTGTGCTTAAACAGTGCCTTTCCTAAGCTTGTTTAACATTTTCTTAAATCTTCCACAGAAGAAGATTGTACTGTCTTTGTATCATCTAGTGCTTCTCGTTGTGTTTTTTTCCTAATGTTCAGTGCAAACCTGTGTGGAAATGTGAACAAACTTTTTGTACCCTGTCCTGAGTAGTTGGTGAACAATTTTTTACTATAATTTTTTTGCCAGGGAGCATTTTGTCAACCATAGGCTTCTTTCATCTAGAATTAGCTGAAATTTCTTGTGACATGGTCTTTCCTGACTCCTCCCTGGTTATGTTTCCTTTCTATAAGTTTTTTTCAGTTAATCCACACTTTAACATGTGATATCCAAAAGCAGACAAAGATTTTGGGAGACTCTTCATCAACATTAAATACTTTAGAATAATTGCCTTCCCTTTCTCATGCAAAACTTTAAATAAGATTGTAACTGTTTTACAAGAAGTATTTCTAGTTGGTGAACTGCTGTGATGCCAGGATCTTTCTGTCGTATGAGTGCTACTGAACTACTCATATCTTTGTACGTTTTAATTCCTCCTATATACTTCAATTATGCTTTTACTGAATTTTGTCTTGCTGACTTTGGATTATTTATCATTTTCGAAAGAAATTTTAGCTCTGATCATGTCCTCCCAAATACTATTTGAAATCCCATCTTGTATTTGGCAAATAAGTCCGTCCAGACTTGCCCATGGAAATTACTTCTTGAAAGCTGTTTTTAACTTGCTGGTTTTACAGAATCTTCAAATTGAATTATGATTCTCTATCATGTTAGTGAATCTATGTAACTCCGTCTGCATTGTTTCCTGAAGAGGTTTGGTTTTTTTTTTTTTTTTTTTTCTTGTACGGAGTTGTAAGAGATGAAGGTACATGGAAAAATGAAGGTGTGTGTTAGGAGGGTAGAAGAGCAGAGGCTTTGAAGAGATTGGGGAAGGAAAGAAACTTGGATGGGATTTAAGGGAAACGTACAGTTTTGTAAATGGGGCTTGGAAATTGAGAGACCTGGTAATTAACCCTGCATCTTTTGGAGTTTGGCCTGGTATCCTGAAGAATTGTGGGCAAGAAGAGTTAGAGAGGAACTGAGCTATATAAATTGTTACTGAAATGCCATATTGCTAGAAAAATATGGGTAATGAACAGAGTAAGGCCTGGGAGGTTGGTGTTCATGCAGAGACTCTTGTGGGGCTGCTGTCATCAGTTTTACTGAATGTGTCAGCAAGTCTATGGAGTTAACATGACATTAACAGAGAAAAATATGTTTCCATTATTTGCCACAGACCTAAAAACTTTAGTTCTGTGAGTCATGCTTCCAGAACACTCTTCCGGCACCTCCATGTCTGTATAACCAGCCTCAATAGGGGTTTTGCACCAGCAAGGGCTTTCTGGTGGAAATAAAGCTGGGAGGACTACTTCCTATGACAGCAATGCTGCTGTATGCCAAGATAAAGGTCTTGTGCAATTAAAGCATAAATTGTGTTTATTTCTGTTCTTTAAAAAAATATCACTGCTCTCTAGTTAACTCTGGCATTTGAGTTGGGAACCTTCTGCTGAGAACTGCGTATGTGCAAGTGCTGTGATTGGCAATGGAGTTACTGAAAGGAAAATAAAGTGTTTCCTCAGCAGTAAATATTAGAATAAAAATTAAATTCTTCATTTTGAGATCCACTTCCTCTTCTGCCCCTTTTGCTTTAGGAATACAATGGAAGTCATTGGTGTTCAGTTAAAATGAATTACTGAGGAAACTTTGTAGCTTAGTTATACATGTCTATTAACCTCCAGATTAATTTGCTTTAAAAGTTCTTACCTGTTGCTTCACCAAGTATCTCATCACAGTTGTAGCACGTCCTGAGAACAAGCATGTCATGCTCATTGTTTTACTGTGGTTGCAAAGCTCAGAGATGAGATAACCCTGATTTGTTTCCATAAGATACCTTTTTATTCCTACAAGATGTTTGTAACTGTCCATTCACAAGTAGGGAATTTAGTCAATGCATTGAATTTAGTTTTAAGCTGGGGATTACATTTCTCAAAATGTATTTTCAATTTTTTTTTTCTTTAAAGAGAGTTTGAATGAGCAATCTCAAATGGAACTGCATAATGTGTTTACAGCAAAAATAAAAATAGCCCAAAACAAAATTTGTGGGAGTGTATATTCTATGAACATGAACTATAAACAAAGATGTTTTTAAAATCATGTTTGATTTTGTAAACATGATTGAGTTAAAATCTAAATTAAAACATATTTTGCTGAAGTGTTGATAAGAACTCTAGCTGTCACTTCTGAATAAAACAAGGTAAATAGTTTACTTTGGCAGTTGTCCAACAGATGTTTGTTGTACCTTTTTTGATAACTTTTGTTGTTGCATATGGTGGAATGGAGAGTGTCATCTTTTAGTTTCTGACTTCTTTGGGAAAGCACTGGGAAATGTCTGTCATGATAGACATAACTTGTGTTGAAAAGACTACTTAGCTGTCATTTTTTCAGAAGTCTCTTTGGCAGAGCTTTAATTCACTCATCTCCAGCATGGCCTGAAAATTACTCTTTTTTTCCTCTACAAATACTGGTTTAAACACAATTGTAAAGAAAATGTTATTGTTTGTCTTACTTCTTTGGGGAATTCTGTGCAGTCAGGGTTGATGGAAAGTCCAAGACCAGCAGCATAATTTAGCAGGTAGTGTGTAATGACGCACAGGGAAGGAGCTTGTGCTCCACCCTGATCCAGCTTCAGCATTGAAAATCAGATCTGAAGCTTATACAGTCTTGCACTAAGGACAAGGGTCAGCAAGATCAAGATTTTATACCGAGCTTAGAGAAACAGAATTCTTTAATATTTTTTTTGTCATCTGTTACTTACAGAATAGTACTTACATTGTTTTATTGGATGATTTGTTAAAAGCTTATGTTGACAGAACTTGAGATAGGAGTGGGAAAGGATTGAACAAAAAGAGTTGAGGAAGAATTAGAGATACCTTTGTAATGAAGCTGGAGAAATGGCTTTTAAGTTGGCAGTGAAGGTGAGGGAGGGGGAAAAAAATCAGCAAATGTGGAGATCCATGTTAGGAAATACCTGGAATAGGGCATTTAAGAAAGTGGTTCAGTCAGTGATATAGCTGCACTGAAGGTCCAGGAATGCTGTGGTTGTATGTAATATGTACTGAATTTCATGGAATGTAAAAAGGATAAAGCTTTGTCATGGGGAGATACTTCCTTTCTCCTTCTCCCATGGCAGACAACGTAACTGCCATTATCATGTGTCATTGTGTTGTGTTGCACTGTTCATGAGTTGAAATGCATCTGAACTGAATGCAGCGGATGTCATGTGATGCTTCCATGCTGTAAAACACACTGTGTATCCTTGTTCTGAACCCTCAGAAATTTGCAACTTTTGAAGCCTTAGCCCGTGCTGAGCCACTGTTTCATCAGAAATGCAAATACTGACTTGCTCCTTCACCATTAGATACATAGGTATTTATTTAGATCTTGCCCTAAACTGTACATTGTATTAGTTGAAGAGCCAGCCATTTTATTAGTTGAAATATGTCAGGGTGGAACATAATACACTTAGTATACTTTGATAACTTACACTACTAGAAAGTTTTATTCACCTGGTTTCATTAGCAGTTTCAAAACCTTTGATTTGTAGTCTACAAAGGAAGTAGCACATGACTGCAGATATGTCAGGGTCTGCAACCGTGGCAGGGTTTCTGCTACATTCTTGTAGAAAAATGGTAATTCTCAGATGCTTCTTTATATAAATTCAGTGTATGTGAAAATTCTTGAAGACTTGTAAGCAAAGGTTGATTGGGTGGATCTTCACTGATAGGAAACTGGAACTCATATTTATGCATTCTTGAAGACACAGATTTGTCAAAATGTATTTAAAGCTTAAAGTTTCTATGAGAGACAAAAAAAGAGTTTAGAATAAGATATATAATAACAGTCAGTGGCAGATGTTTGCAGTCTTATTTTTCATGACAGTAGTGCAGCTAATCTGGGAGATACCTTTTAAAGAAATGAAAAATCCAGTTACAGGCTGTAACTTCAGAATATTTTCAGCTTATCTATAAGTTTCTGTCAATACTTTTTCCAGTTTGAGAAACTTGTTTAAATCTGAAAGAAACTAGAAACTTTTTTTTCTTTTTTCAAATATTTTTCATTTCTTATCTGTCTTCATCTCTTTCCTGTGAGGAAGCTGTGAGAGAGATGGGACTGTTCCACCTGGAGAAGAGCAGGCTCAGGGGAGATCTCAACAATACACCTGAAGGGGGATGTAAAAGCAGAGCCAGGTTCTTTTCAGTGGTGTCCAGTCATAGGACCAGAGAGGCAAGAGGCACAAATAGAAGCACAGGAGGTTCCCTCTGAACATCAGGAAGCACTTTTTCACAATGAGGGTGGCTGGGCACCGACACAGTTTTCCCAGAGAGATAATGGATTCTCCAGACATGGAGATATTGAAAAGCCACCTGGACATAATCCTGGGCAGCCAGATCTACAGGGCCTGGCTTGGGAGCCTCTAAGAGGCCCTGTCCTACCTTGGCTGCTTTATGGTTAATCTAATAATGTAGTGATAAAGAAAAAATTTTATTTGAGTAATCTTACCTTGGGGTTTGTTTGTAATGTTTTTGAAGTTTGTACTTGATTAAAAAAACCAGACTGGGCTGCTTTTCAGTCTTAGTGAGCCATGTACCATCACACTGTAACCGCTGCAGTGGAGATATGAAGAGCAGATGTGATTCTGAGACTGATGTCTCACGATGACAGAGTCAGTTATTGCTATGTACCACCGAGGATCAAGCTTGGAAAATGTGGGACCAGAAGAGGAAAAATGGCCCTTTGAAGGTTTTGAGCACTTGCAAGAAATGTGGGTAGCATTGTCAAGCTGCTTTAGTAGTTCTATAAGCTGCTGTGATAGTGTCAATTTTGCAGTGAATTTAATCAGTAATCAGGGATAACACAGAGACATACTGCATAATTTGCAGTCTGATAATATTCTGTTCATCATTCTTTCTCAGTCAGAAAGTAGCTCATTTATTGAAGAGGGAACTGTGTTTTTTTCTGCACTTCCTAAGTATAAGTATGAAAAAGCATAACAGATACACGTTACCTGAGCTGGTAGTGTTTGTTACATGGAAGACAGGACCAAATAAGAGCAAGATGTGTTTTAGCTTTCCTGAGTATAACTTAGAACATTAAATATATTATTTAGCCTGGTGTAGTTTTTTTTCTTTTGGATTTCTAGACATTTGTTGCTTTCTAAAAACTGTCAGTCAGTCTTTCTTGTTAAGTACAATTCTTCATTCACTAATGCAGAAAGATTTGTTAATTTGCATTTCATTCTTGCCATATATAAATATACAAAAAAGACAACCTAATAAAATAGTCTTTAAAAATGTACATTAAACATGCACACATATATCTGTAGTGTATCTCTTTTTTTTTCCTATAACACAAGTATTTTGCTGTTTAAACAGACTTCAATTAGTTAAAAATTAAACAATGAATTGTTTACTGTTTTAAAAGCTGTAGGGAATATATATTCTTTCATAACTAGGGTACTTCTACTAAATAATATTCACATTTTTAATGATTGTGTAAGGTTGCCTGTCTAACTTCTGTAAATTGTTTTATTAACTATTATCAGTTCAGTTGGTTCTTAATAATTTTAAAAAGTGAATCTTAAAGAGAAAGGGAGGCTTTTTGTAATGCTACCTAGCAAGAACTCATTCACTGGATAATTTTTGTGACTTAAAAGCTGATTCATAAGTGGTTGCTTATGAGGAAGTAATTTGCAGAAAGCTTCTAAAGCCTGAGTAAAAGAAATGTTCTTCTTCCCTTCCTCCATAGTGTTCAGTGTGGATTGCAGCACAGTCGAATGCCCTCCTGTTCAGCAAGTTGTTTGTCCCCTGGATAGCTATGAAACCCAAGTCAGGCTGACGGCCGATGGCTGCTGCACCCTGCCCACAAGGTTGGTGTCTCGATGGCTCAGTCATTTTTAACTTGTTCTCGACAATTCAAGTACTGTAAATACAGGATAATAATGTGTACTTCTCTGACAATAAATGCTGATACTGAATATGAATATAACCTACATGAAGTAGGTTATATCAGTCTGGTGGAAATACAGAATCTTGTATTTTCAAAGCAGAAACAAGGTCTTCACGGGACAGATGCATGAAGTTGGTTTCTGCTAAAATTATTTGAGGAGTTCATGTCTCTAAATTGACTTTCAATTAATTCAATTAATTTTGCAAAAGTTAACTTTTGAAGGCATTTGATGGTAAGGAGTTAAGTGATGGAGATGACAAAAGACATGCTAGAAAAACTCTCATCTAGTTAAAGGAGAAAAAAGGTCTAATTTTTTGCATGACCGCTTTAAAAAGTGAAAGATGGAGCTCTCTGGAACTGTAGGGGAACAGGTGTTTCAAGTATTTACTTACATTTTAACTTCTGTTGTTGTTCAAGCAGGTATAACTTACTGTGATTAAAAAAAAAGACAGTTTTAAAGTTGGTTTTGTTCCACAATTATGCAACACTATTTGAGTTGTTGTTTTTACAACAAATTTCCCAAAACCTGATTCATGCATATGCCAAATAAATACATCTTCAAGCCAAAATTAACATGAATGAAAAAATTTTACACCAAAAAGAAAGAAAATTTTTCTTGCAGATGTAGCTGGTTGGCTTACTTAGTGGAAGATCATTGCAGCCATAGAATATTTTCATATTATCAACCCCTTACGTAAAGTAGTAAAAAACTTGCAAAGAATTCACAAAGTCAAAGATGGCATAGTCAAGGTTGTTCTCTTTTGGGTACCCTTTGGATGCACATTTACTGTGGCATCTTCTCAGTATCCTCCCTTTATTCTGTGACATCTTTTTTGTAAAATTCCTAGCAACTGCAATGATGTGTTAGTTCAGAGCTGACCTGGCTAGTTGGGACTGTGAAGGAGTCTGCAGATTTTATACAGTCATCATACTGCCATTGTTGCAAATATAGCTCAGCATGTTCAAGACAACTAGAATAAAATGCTGCTAAGGACTGTATTCAGAAAGATAGATTATAAAGTCAAAGAAGCAGTCACAGATTAATATTTCATGAATTTAGAGTTTAGATTAACATTTAATAACATTGATACATTAGAAAGATTAATGGTACAGTTTTACTTCCAGATTCATTTCAGCTTGTTGGATTAAAGAGTGATATATAACCTGAATTATTTTTGTTTCACAAAAGTAAAATTATGTTCTATTTTTATGCAGTCTAATATACTTGTGGTTTGCAAGTGCTTGGGTGAAGAGAATGAAAAATGTCCACTTCATTCTTTGTCAGCGATAATTTCAATGTTCCTCCTATCAGGAAATGTAGAGTACCAAGAAAATAAATCTTCATTTACTTCAGAAAAATCACCAGTTTAAAATATCTTCTATTTCTAGGACACATGTGTGAACACCTTAAATAGAACACCTAGAGCAAGCACATTCTTGAAAGAATCTTTTCATTTTGTTGAGAATGTTTAAAAATAAAGTTGGTTTGCTGAGCGCCAACCGATGACTGAAGTGTCCTTGTCAGTGATGAAAGCAGTGCTCCCTTCTCCTATGCACAAAGTCCCAACTGTACAAGCAGGCTTACAGAGTGTGAATTACTAGATAATTGCGGATTCCTGAAACCTCTTTGAAATCACTGGTTGCACATTCCTGGGATCAGAGTTTAACAAGAGGTCAGAGCTAGGATAGAGGAGTACTTAGCTCCGGGAGCCTTAGGATCTGAAGGGGGTTTTGTGTTAATAACTCTGCCCTCCTTGATGTATAAAACTGCAAAATACCTCCACAATTAGCACAACCTAGTATGTCTGCAGGCAGGTAGAAACAACTGTAGATGTCTTGTACTCCTCCATTATTTTTTAATTTCATGGCTCAGTCTATGTTGATGTATAGTGTTATTAAGTGGGTTGCTATTTGGATTGTCTTAAATCAGCCAAAGCAAGAATACATTTTTAATGGAGTAGGTGAGAAAGAAAGAAGAAGAACTGAATCTGGCAGCAATATGATCTTACAGATGCTTTACATGTTGTGTGCCTGCTAGAAATATATTTAGTTATTTTGATTTTCATATACTACTGTGCTTCTTAAAGAAGACAGTGCCATAGTCATCACTCATGTGCTGTAAGTGAAGATTTTATTTAAAGGGAAGAATAAAGGAACACAGACATGGGGGTAATAGAAAAGGAATAATAACCAAGTGCAGTTAGATAGAACATGAAAATTGAGCTAGTTAACTTCAAGTTCACTGTTTCTTAGGATTTGAGGAGACACTCTTTATATTTGAAGGGTCTCTGTGAGACTTGCATGTTAAAATTACAGAGAAAAAAGTGCCAATTTATGGATGAATGAGTCTACGGTAGGTAAATGGGATGGTTTTCCTTAATTTAAAAATTTCCTAATAAAATATTAAGAATTATGAAATGTCAACATTGCCTTTTCTGAGATTCAGTTTAGAATCACCTAATTGCATATCACATCTTTTTTTCATTGTTAGAATTAAGTTCAAAAGAAGTGGCACTGTATTTTTTTAGTGTACATTTATTAAAAGCAGAGAATAATTTATTAAAAGCAGATACATTGTTCTATAAAGTTATGTACTTTAGACAGTCATTTAGACTTCATGAAATTGTTTTTTTAAGACTATACACTCTTTGAAGAAATTATGATTGTCTGTTTCATTCACTGCCACTGAAATAAAAGCATCATACAAACAGAACCAGAAAGCAATTAGAGGAGAATGTCATGGTTAGGGACAGATGACATGTCACTGAGCTGCTTAACAAGTAGTTGATAATTTCACATGCAGGAGGAGTAGATTGACTTCTACTGCACATCTTGTTCTTGGCCTGTTCCTTGTGCATAATATGCTGGGAAAATGGAGATCCTTAAATCTGCTGAAAAAATGGCATTTCTTTTGTGAGCAAACTCTTGAATGCATACCCATAACAATGAAAACTCCTTGAGCAATGCCAGGGGAAAAGTGGGGATAGTAAACATCTTATAAACATAAATTCTTGTTCTTGTACTCAGAGGGTACATTTAGTGTCACAGTGATTTCTAGTGCAGTGGTTCAAACAGAACAAAACATACTGATTTGGCATCAACATCAAAATAACAGTTACTTCAGCTTTCATCAGGCTGTTATGAGACACTTATCAGAAATTTCCAGCAATTATGTTAGGAAAGCTAAATGTTTGGAAAACAGGAAAACAGCTATTATGTTAGGAAAACTTAGAACAGTCTGTCTCTGGTCTTGGTAAAGATGCTTGCTTCTCCAAGGAGGTTGTTGAACAAAAAATGTATTGGAGCTCTTACTGAAAACATTACTGTAGTTTTTTTTAATGTAGGATTATGGTCCTCTATTAGAAAGTTGAATATGTCAATATCAGCTTTACAGAATCTGTTCTCTTTGAATGTTCCCAGTTTTTCCTGTTGTAAATGAAGTTTCTTCAAATTTACAGATTCCTTTGGGAATTTATTTTTAAGTGTAAAAATCTTTATCAAAACCTGTTTTATTTTTTTATCTGTGAAAAATAGAACTGGACAATGATAATAAACCACTTACATTTTTATTGCTCAAATAGTTTTGTGTATGTTTCATAAGATTTTTACAACCTAGTATTTGGCCTGTTTGGATAGCTTTGCACCTAATGTTTTTGGATTACCTTTTTTTTTTTTTTGACTGATGGCAGAATAATTTGGAAGTTTAGTCTTTATTAGGTCTCTTCTTCTTGTTACTGTTTTATACCCCTGCTTCTGTGCTGTCATCTGTTACAGATTTGGTAATTTCAAGATTCATTCAGTGCTCTGTTCTCGGAGATATTTCACACACACACACTCCTCCCCTCTCCCTCAGCTATTCTTGGTCAGTCTTTTAATAAAACCAGATAACCAAGAAAACTCCATAGAGAACAGCAAGATGTTAGCACTGTGCCAATATTAAAAAGAACAAAACCTAAGTAATTAAATCTGGTTGTCTTGTTATCAGTTCTGAGAAAAATAGTGGGAAAACTGATAGAGAGTTGAATTAAGGATTAAAGGATGTAATTATAGCTAGAAGCAACCAATGTTGCTGGAATCTGATTTGGTCTTTTGAAGATACTAAGCTTGCCTTAAAAACTTGAGCATCAGATTACCTTCCTTTTCAATTTCTGTCTTCCATGGTCACTAGTCCTTTTCTTTTCTTTAATTGGATTCTAGATTTAAACAAAACAAACAAACAAATGAAAAACAACTAGAACTTTTTAATTAATATTGTCTCACAGGGTTTACTTTATAAAATGGAAATGTATCCCCTTCCCCAAACTACTTACCATTGAAGGACATTTCCCACACCTCCTTCAGATTTTGGGAGTGACCCAGTCTCAATGAGTCAGCATCATTGTCCTTTAGCTCCTGAGAGGAACTCTTGCAGCATATGCATGCTGGTTTGAATGTCTTACTGATAGTGTAGGATATAATAGTGTTCTTCTGAGAGGAGAGAAGAATCCAGGATTACTATGTTCACTAAATCCCAGTACTAAATTTGCTTCTCATGCTTCTTAACAAAGTTCACGCCATAATCCTTAATATGATGTAAATTTGAAAAAGTTCAGGAATAATTGATCTATGTTTGTCTATTAAAATTTCCAGTACTTTATTTTCTGCCTGAGTCCTAGATTAAAAAAAAAAAAAAAAACAGTTTCAAGAATGATGTGGTGGGATGAGGAGAAGATAAAGCAATTGAAAGTTAAGCATAGCAGGAGCAGGTAAATTTCATATGCCCAAAAAGTGGTTAAAAGCTTTCTACAGATGCAGTCTTGCAAGATTGGAGCCCAAAAGGCTTGGGTTTGATGGATGAGCAAATGAAGACACTTTGAATTGGACCATTTCACTATCACTTAGTTACGGATAGCTGAATGGCATTACAAATGCAAACCTCTCAGTTGGCTCAAGTAGCGTGAAGGAGTAGGATTATATTTGTATTGTTTAGAAGAAAACCTCTGAAAAAATTCTTAAATGAATTAGTCATAGAATTCCTTTTTCCTTGTTTAAGTCTTTGCCGTGTCATTTTTCCCTTGTATGTGGCTAAAATGTCTCAATCTGGGGCTGCTCTGAGTGGCAGTGCCACCATTTGGCCTGCAGTATGGTAAAGAAGTAAAGTGTGCTTGGTCAGCAAACCCAAGTGTAAAGTCTCTGGATGATCAAATCTTGTTTTACATTTCCATCACCTACTCAGCCCCATTGGAGGATCAAAGGGGCAATTAGTATGTGCATTAAAGATTTACTTAGAAAACAGCCCAGTTCTTCCCCCCACCCCAAAATTTTAAATATTTTCATTTTTATACAGCTCATGAAAATGAGTAATATCCTGATTTAGTAGGAAATAGTTTTTTAGATAAGGTTTAATTTAAGCTATATCTGGATAGAAATGGAATATAACTTGGAACAAAACTAGACTAGAATTTTCTATCATATTTAATTGCCTTTCAATTTATGGCATAGTGGAAGGAGAGTAAATATGCAAAAATCTAGTTCACTTCAAGAATCTTCTTAAGAGAATGGTCTTTTTTATCTGTCCTGTACTAAAATATTTTTAACATGAGTGTGCACTGTTCTAAAGGCATTAAGGCTAAGTAGCAATCTAGATTAGCAATCTAGCTTTAAAATTTGTATACCATTGCTGAATTGGTTTTGATTTCAAAGGAAGAAATTACTGATTTTATTACTTTTAAGCTTTTGTTTCTAATAAAAACTTATGTTGTCTTGGGCACAATAGAGATATCACTTGAGAAATTCACCATTAGCAGTTTCACTTGTACTTTTCAGAAAACCTCTAGACACGTTAAAAGACATGCTGTCTTTTCATGTAAGTGAATTGAAACGGGTCCTGTGGCAGATGATTATGCAAAAATCACATCTCTTTAGAGAGCATTTAAATTTATGTAGAATTAATGTAGTGATAGGGCAAGGGATAATGGTTTTGAACTGAAAGAGGGTAGATTCAAGTTAGATATTAGGAAGAAATTTTTCACCATCAGGGTGGTAAAACACTGGAAGAAGTTTCCCAGAGAACAAGTAGATGCCCCGTCCCTGGAAGTGTTCAAGGCCATCTTGGATGGGGCTTTGACCAGCCTGGTCTAGTGGAAGTTCTCCCTACACATGGCAGCTGTTCTATGATTCCATGATCTTTAATCCTCCTAGATGACTTTGTTCCATAAGAAATTGCTTTGACTGTACTTTATCTGCTTTTATGGCACTTGGATATGTTGTTATTGTATCATGTATTGTGTCCACAACCTGTCACAGCATTAGGCAGTGTTGTGCATTTCAGGTTACAACAGTGTCTAGGCAACCTAGTGCCAGCAACACAAAAATCAGGACAGTTTTTTTCTTCTCATTCTGTGGCAGCCACCAGAATTGTAACTGGGAAGTTTACTGTTGTAAGTTCCCTTTTAAGCTCTTCTCAAATATATTTCCATTGTATTTGAGAGCACCCATACACAGGTAGTTGTAAAAACAGAATAATATCTTTATTCTGACAGAATCTGTAGAGGTGGCCTCTGAGTCCCTGATTAACTTTGCAGCTATCCCATTTAGTATGAAGGGTATTGTGCACCTGTTCTGTTCATTCTTCTTAGCTTTTTGGTTGTTTCAGATCTTCTCTATGTCGTTCCTTGTGAGTCTCACATTTGTCGAGATTTTCTTAGGTCTTCCTGTCTTTGGAAGACCTTCATTTCATGAAAATGTTTTGGTGTTCCATACAGCATTCACCAATTGGATTCCTTCAACTTTCTTCAGAGGACAGTCATGATTTTCCAGCAAGTGTAACTTTTTCCTCATTTTGCCCTGTACCGGTAACCTCTCTTGAGCAGCTTTTGCTGATACAGAGGTCTCCCTTGTATTTGATATAGAATTTTAAATCCTTCTCCTCTACCCATCTCATCCTCAAGTATTGGTATCCAAGAGAAAGTGGTTGTGGATCCTAGTTTTTGCTAGAGGAAGGTTCAGCTGGAACTGGTAAGACCAATCATGGATCCAAGACCTGTATCTTCCTGAGACTTCTATTCAGGGATTGGCTTCTGAGTAACCTGTGTAGCTGGATCAAAAGTCTGTTTTAAGGACTCTGTAGAAGCTTTTTTATGCCTTCAGTTCTGTCATCAGCTTCTTAGAAACTCTGGTTTCTAATCCTGGCCAACTTGCTCGGGTTGTTTCTCCCACACTTTAGCTCCAGAAGACATCTTTGCCATCTGAAGTGCATCAGTACTGTGGCAGTGCAATGCTTGGTGTTGAATTGGAGACTGTGCTCCTTATTGAAAAGGCAGGTTTATATTGAAGGAAAGCTCTACATTGATGGCAGCTGAACCCATCCCATGTTCCATTCAGGCAGTAGGCTTTTGTTTGATGATTGATGAATAGAACACTGGAAGTTTCATAATATCTTGAAAGAGGTGTTTAGGCATTTTCATTCTAGTCTTTAAAATCCTCGGAAGTTAGGAAATGGTGAATATTTTTCCCAGGAAAACCATTTTGCTTCATTCAGCTCTGCTGAGATACTCAGTTCTGCTTTTACAGACTGCACTGTACTGAATATCCACAAAATATAACAGGGATAACAGGGATGGTGTGTAACCTTTCTAGGTGACCCATGTTTCATGTCTGTCTTCTGATGTCTTCCAGGACAGGTAATGAATTGTTGAACTGAGAGTGCAAGCATTCCCCTTCTTCCCTACTACAGCTGCCTCAGGAATTCCCATGTGCTCTCAGTGTGATGGTACTTATTGCTGCCTTGGCGTTGAGCCTCAACATGTGGGTTGTTTTGGCCAGCAACCATATTTTCCTGAAGTACAGAAATGAGGAAAAGATGATATGTTGGTTGGTTGGTTGTTTCTTTAAAGCCATCTCAGTATAAAACTTGAACAGAAGCTCTTGAAACATGAGGCATTTCTGGAGCCCGATGGCTGACTCCTGAGTGTCAGAGACCTCAGACGAGGAGAGGAAACATGAGAACATTTGCAGAAGAAACAGCCTGTAAATCTTTTGCAGAAGGAGCTGTAAGACCTTGTAAATACAGAGGTCCCTGCTTGCATCTTTTATAAGATCAGCGTTTTGTGCCTTTATTATCTGTTAAAAATATGCATCTGTGGTCTTCCACCAGCTTCTAGGAAATATTGAATTGGAAAACTGGAAAGACAATGCTACCTAAAGGAAGAAGCACATTGCCGAAGAGCAAAACAAAAAACAACCATTAACGCTGGAGGAGGAAGTATCAGTGATAGCTATGCAAGCAGTTTCCTTTTTATGGAAAAATATCTGTAGTACTCTAATCTGACTATGTGCTGAGTTAATGGTATATTTACTCCTCCACTGTGAAACTTGGAAAGAAATTTTAAGCCAGATAAATTAAAGTGGCTCCTAATTGTATCTACTTTTAGGTGGTGTTTTATGCTTGAAATTAGAATGAGGTTGTAGTGTCTATAGAATTTGGTTTGTTTCCATTCTTTATAAGCAAGCTGGTGTTTGAATTCTTCAGCTTTTAATAAGCTGGTAGATACGTCTCTCTGTTTCAATTTTT
This sequence comes from Emberiza elegans, assembly GCA_024865655.1. Taxonomy (NCBI): domain Eukaryota; kingdom Metazoa; phylum Chordata; class Aves; order Passeriformes; family Fringillidae; genus Emberiza; species Emberiza elegans. The sequence goes on along the minus strand of JALJVW010002597.1, from coordinate 14,951,755 downwards.
GTTTTCACTTGTTGGTACAATTAGTGTGTACCTTGATCACACTGAGTATTGTTTTTCCTCTTTCTCCTGAGACTTCCCACTGTGTTTTCTGTCATTTATTCTATTTAATCAGCCATTAGCTTGTTTGGAAATTGAATAAGTGATTTAGTTGAGAATAATTTCTGACTTGAACAGGCAAATTTCTGTTTGTATCACAGAGATCAATAATGTCTGACTGTTGTCTTCAGTCTCACAAGTGCACAGATGTCTATGGAGGCCCTTGTACATAATAATGCAATAGAATTATAATTTGGATGCTTGCATTTTAAAAGCAAAGTAGATATGAGAATTCCCAAGCAGTTTCCAATGGTACTTGGAGCAGACAATAATATCAACATTACAGAGGTTGTATGAAGAGTGTGAAGTTGCATTTCCTCTAGAAAATAGCGGGAAATCTCATGTCAGAATTCAGCAGCCACAAATTCTGCTTCTTTCTTCCTTCTCAAATTATTGAATAATTAAGAAGTGGAACTGAAGGTTGTGGACCATTTTAAAATGAAAAGTGGTTTCTCACTGCTGTTCTTTGAAATGTCATTGGTGAATTTCAGTCTGGTTTCTACAAAAGCGTTACAGTTCTTGCATGTATGGTTTCTACTACACCAAAAGGATCTCTTTAATTGAGTAGAGTTGTTTGGTCTCAAAATCACTTAGATTTTAGAGCAAATTTTGGTCTTCATTTTTATTCAAGATCTGGTCAAATGGGGCAACGTGATGTAGTAGAAGATGTCCCTGGTTATTACTGGGGTGAGATTGGACTAGACAACCTTTAAAGGTTCCTTTCCAACACAAACTTTTTTTTTTACCTTCTCTAAACTTGTACAGAATTGCCTTCAGGGATTTGAGAAAGGTATTAATAGTGTGAATGGCATGGAAAAACTAAACATGAAATAATTAATAGGGTTTCAGGGGTTTTTTTCTTGCAAAGAGGAGAAAATGGTCATGAAATTAAATAGTCAAATAAATTAAACAGTAATGAATTTTGGGGAGGTTTTGGGGTTTTTTTCCTTTTGGTTTTTCCCTTTTTCTGTTCATTTTCAGGTGTTTTTTTCTTTGCTTATGGCAAAGCCATCTCTGATGGCTTAGCTGTAGAGAAATATGTCATTCAGGAGTAAGAAAATTTGGAGTTACAGGAATATGGAATTTTATTAATTATTTATAAAACTATCATCTATAAGTGATTTTTGGCCAGAAGTCCTCAGGAACTGTGTTTTATTTGTAAGAGGATGTGATATTTATAATTCCTCATTAAACAGTAGTTGAATAAGAAAAGAAATAGCTTTTCATAGTATCAGAAAACTGAATTCTTAGCTAGTACATTTTTTTTTACTTGAAGGGTGAAGCTGATAAACCTAAAAAAAGAGTAGCTGAGGTACACAGTTGTAAAAACCATAGATTCCAACAACAGAAAAAAGCACCTGCTGCTATGGCAAAATGTGAGAAAAATACAGGGTTGAACTAGTTTATGTTGTATTTTATTTCCTCTACTGATGAATTCAATACATATAGTTGTGTACTTGAAAAAAATCAAGACACTTGAAAAGTCAGTGTGTTTGGTCACTGGTTGTATGCCTGCTGCATCGTCGGCATCACTCTTCTGTGTCTATCCTCTTCTTCTGTCTGGCCCTCAGGAATACAGAGGAGTTGATTTATATTAGTCAAAGGATGAAAGGAAGTTTTTTAGTCAGATGAACTCTTTAGATCCTAATCAGCTTTGGAATCTACTTGATGTGAATGCTGATTTTTATGACAACTTCCCTTGCTTAGCATCTGTTTGCTATCTCCTAATGCTAATAATATGCAAAAGATGCACAAAAAATGTTCCCTTTCATGGTATCTTTAATTAAAAGCTAAATAGTTGACTTTTGTACTATTTAAAAGCCCCCTGTGTATAGAGCTTACTCTACTCATGGAAAAATTCACTGTTATTGTTGGGTGTCTCTAACAATATCTGGATTTTAAAAAGGAATTCTTGCTTGGGAGCACACTAACTTTGATTTCTCAATAAATAAACCCCTGAAAAATTAAAATAGGAAGAATTTCCATATGAGTCTGTTTATATAGCAGTGATGTAAAACTTCTAAACATTAGCAAACAGTTTCATAGTAAGTGTTATGTGCAGCTTCCACAATTTTTGTCATCTCTCTTTAGAGGTTTATTATTGATCTTTGAAATAAAATACTGAAAGATTTCCATGAAAAAATAATATTTTCATTACTGATTTTCTGAATACTATCTTTAAAACCAAAAATTCATGAAATAGTGATACTGAATTTGTGAGCAAAAACTCTCCAGTCTGTCTGACTTAGGAAAATTCTAGTTGAAATTCATGTGTGGTGGTGTCCCAATGGCTTTGGCTTTGCCTGCAGTGCAGGCAATGGCTTTGTCCTGTCTGCTTAACTCACCTTGTGTGAGTTAACATGGTGTGAATAACATGGAACTAATTCTTCAATTATTTCATGAGATTGCTATGTCAATATTTAATTTTGCTGTATCATCATTACTTATATCATGTGCTTGATGGTAGCCAGAGTCTTGCAGTTAAACTTTCCTTTGCCACTGTCAAGCTTTGGTAATGCTCTTCTGAAAATTCCTGATTTCACTGTATCCTTAAGTGCTTATATCATTAACACATCTGTGAAAGTTTTATCTACTAACATAAGTGTTAATAATGGTAATGTAAATTGCACTAGATTGCTGCAAGGGGGAAAAAAAAAGGTCTGTGATAAAATCTCCACAGGAATGTGATGTATGTTTCAGGAATGCTTTTCTCTAGCCTCAATGCTTTAGACTTTAATTTTGTTTTGATCCTCAAAATAAATATCCCTCTTGTCAATACACCCCTGCTTCAACCCTTCCATTCACTGATACTAAATCTTTTTTTCCAGGGTGCCTGTTCTTATTTTCATAGCCATTATGCCTTGTGCTGGGAGAACTCTTTTGATCCTACCATCAAAACAGCTTTTCTGAGGCTAAGCAAGCCCTTCTCTCTTTAAATCTGTTTAATAACAGAAGTAAATGAACCAAGATAATTGGATTTGAAGTAAAAGTTGTCATTTACAAGTATTTAATTTGAATTTTTTTTATCTTCTACCTTTTCCTTTTGCACTTTTGGGACATAAAGAAAAGAGCTAAGAGATTATATTTTAAAAAAACCCAAACAACAAAAATCAAACCAAAACAACCTCACCACCAACAGACCTCAAACATAAACTAAACTAAATTTACTTATCTTCTGAAGAACTTCAAAAATTGATTTTAAAAATCAGGCTGTTTGCATTACTGAAGGAGTCAGTAATCTATAATCTTCCTCAATCTATAAAACATTGGTTGATGGTACATCATCTCATTTCTGCTTCTTTATATACTGATGTTTGCCTTGCTCAGTTGTTGAAATTTATAGGATTACTTTTGTTGGGTGGGTTTTTCTTGGGCTGGTGACTTTTTGGTGTTGGGTTGGGGGTTTGTTTGTTTTGTTTGTTTTTTGAGCCTGAAGAACTGGAGATAATTCCATCTATCAGTTATGTTGATTTTATATTTGCAAAATTTTAGTGGAGCAAACCTCTTCCTCGGGATTCCTGGTTCCTTCCAGGCAGTGCCATCACCCTTTCAGGTGCCATAAAGGCTCTTACATTGCTGTTTGATTCTTCTGATGTCTTTCTGGGCCCTATTGTAAAGTAATGTTGTACCCTGGTACAGGACTGTTCTTCCTTGTTAAAAGGACGTGGTCTTGGCTTGACTTGAGTGCTGTTATGGTAATAACATGCCAAGAGGATTGTTTTCCTTGCAGCCTTTGCTAATAAGGTGTGTCAGGGGCAGATACTGGGTGCCAGCTTCCTGGCACCTCAAGTACTGCTCTCCCTTTAGTGCTAGAACTCTTGGGTGGCACAATGCCATCTGAAGTTGCAGTGCTGTCACTGCAGGCCATGGGCAGGGAGAAGGTGCCCCACAGGGCAGGCTTCTCTTGGGGCAGGTTTCCTTGGGCAAGCTGCAGTTATGGGGGCAGCGGCTCAGGACCAGCCTGGTGCCTTACTGAGCAGTCTGAACAGCTGAATTTTAGAGAAATTAGCCTGAGAAGGAACCATGGCCACTGTCAACAGGCTTAACTCAAACTGACCTGCTGAACTTCCTCAAACCTAATGTTCCATTACCAAGGCTAGGATATACACAGGTGGATAGCTGCCTGTGGCAGAGCACAGCCCTGGGCTGCTCCATCCATTCCTCCACTCCAAAAGGCACTTCAGAAAAATCTAGTTCTATAAAGCTCATCTTGCTCTCTTGCTGAGAATGGGATCACTTATTCCAGATTTCCAGATGTTGTTTTGGCAATGTGACAGGCATGCTCAGCTACCAGAGTTCCTTGGGTTTCTTTCTGACAGACTTCTGTCTCCAAAACAATGTTTTCCATGCTAATAGCCTGGACAATGGTCAAAGGTTTTCCTAGCAGAGCTGGCTGAAAAGAATGAAGACTATTTAAAAGTCCATCTGAGATCATTTTCTACTTTGACATTCTCTTATGCATGGATTATGTTTTAACCAAATGGGAGGTCAGTTTATAAAATTTTGGATGTTGAGGTTTTATTTGCTTGCACTGTGCATATGTGAAACTTTCATTACTCTAAATCAGAGGGAGTCATTTCTGGAGAAAAAAATGTTGGCTCCCACCAATCTTTTAAATATCTCTTTCATCCCTTTTTATGGAAGATTGTCCTATCTTAAGTCATTTAAAGTGGTGATTCATAGCTTCTTGTGGTTTAATTTTGTATTTTTGTTTTTGTTTGGGTTTTTTTTGAGCTGTTGACTGGGAAAAAATGAGAGCGGGAAAGTACAAGTTATTAATCTAATAATTTAATATTGCAGTTCTATGAGTTACAAGGAATATGAGACAAAAACAAAGAAGATACTTCTGAGAAAGCTGCTTGTGAAAGCAGTAGAACTAAGAGTGGTAATTTCAGCTCATGAAACTTGGAAAATCAAGATCCCATGTTCTGTTTTCTCTGAATTTTCAGGAAGTTTGATTTACCTGTTTTCCCAGAGGAAAATGAGAATCATCATCAGGATGTTTAATATAGGGCTACTGAAGTGAAACTTCAATTTTTATTTGGGCTTTTAATACCACTTACAGATTGTGTCTGCACTTTTTTTCTGTCATATATGTTTTAAATTTTTTTTTTTTTAATTAGTAGCATGTAGGTAGCCATTTCCAGGTACCATTCTTCTCAGAAAACAAAGACATCTTTCAAAACAGTGTGCTATGTGGAATGTCCTGGTTTTTCATGGGAGGTACCCACGACCCATGCAAAACCAGAACATTGGATTAAGGTACAAATTCCATGAACCTGACAGTGCTAATTTTTCTTTTTCATTGATTACTAAGTACAAGTTATTAATCTAATAATTTAATATTGCAGTTCTATGAGTTACAAGGAATATGAGACAAAAACAAAGAAGATACTTCTGAGAAAGCTGCTTGTGAAAGCAGTAGAACTAAGAGTGGTAATTTCAGCTCATGAAACTTGGAAAATCAAGATCCCATGTTCTGTTTTCTCAGAATTTTCAGGAAGTTTGATTTACCTGTTTTCCCAGAGGAAAATGAGAATCATCATCAGGATGTTTAATATAGGGCTACTGAAGTGAAACTTCAATTTTTATTTGGGCTTTTAATACCACTTACAGATAGTGTCTGCACTTTTTTTCTGTCATATATGTTTTAAATTTTTTTTTCTTTTTAATTAGTAGCATGTAGGTAGCCATTTCCGGGTACCATTCTTCTCAGAAAACAAAGACATCTTTCAAAACAGTGTGCTATGTGGAATGTCCTGGTTTTGGGAGGTACCCACGACCCATGCAAAACCAGAACATTGGATTAAGGCACAAATTCCATGAACCTGACAGTGCTAATTTTTCTTTTTCATTGATTACTAGAGGTCACCTTTTTTCTTCCCCCCCACCATCTTCCTGTACTATTGGAACAGCAAAAGTGGAGATATTAGTAATTCTCTAAAATTATTTACAGTCATCTTAAAGGGAAACTGCTGTCACAAATCCTTTGGATTTTTTAATCACATGTAGTAGAAGCCAGAATGCCTTTTCTTCCTTCTACATCTCTGATGGCAAACAACACATGGTAAAGGAAAATAATTAGGTTCCCTCTGTTTTGTATTTACAAATAAGTTGAGAAGAAAATGTCACAAGCAAAGATGTGATAAATAAAACTTTGATTTTTGTACTCTTACTTTTTTGTTTGGTCCATTGTCCTTTACTCTTATGGGAAGCATACTATTATTAGAAAACAAACAAAAAAACCACCAAACAAAAAAATCCCAAGTAAACCAAACCAAAAGAAGAAACAACAAAACACCAAACCTTGAAAAGCCTGCTTTAATACTGTTGCTATACTGTAGCGTATATGTGCACATAAAGTTATCTTGATGTATTCATTATTATTTGTAAAACTGACTTTATCTCTTTATAGTAACACGTGTCTGTAATGCAGTATTTTAAGAATTAGTTTCAAATAGTTTAATAAAGGTTCTGCAAGATTCCTTGAATTCTATTTCTTGCAGGTTTCATTTTGAGTAGTACCTTACACTGGAGAACATAACAATTTTATCTAACACTGATGAGGTTAAAGGGAGAGATATTAAAAACCTCTCTGTTTAGAGTTGGTTCTTTCCTCATTTATTGGATGCTGATCTGAGATGAAATGGCTGTTGGGCAGTTAAGGAGACATGCATCACACAGAAGAACCAAACTTCTTGATTTTTTGAGCATAAAGATTAAGAAATGCATTAAGGGCTGATGCTGCTTCTTGTTGTTTAATGTGGGGATTATCTTGGGATACTTAAAATATTTGAAATGTTTATTAACAAGTAGAGTTCTTATTTCTTTAACTCATAATTACAGGATCTTCTATTTCATAAGCAGGAATCTTAAGCAGAATTATATAAGCAGGAATCTTAAGCAGAATTATATAAGCAGGAATCATTGCTGCTTATCCCTAAAATGTGCTCATTGTTCAGGGCAAGAACTCTGTTAAATGTAAACTTATCGAAAGTCTTAAGTGTTTGACTTTTAAACTGTTATGTTAATCATAAAGCAAAGAATCTGGAAGCAAACGTGACTATTGTTTCCTCTACATTTTATATCTCCCAGTTTGTTAGGCTGTTTTCTTAAACAAGCAAATAAATACTGCTTACATGGAGAAAGCAGTCCTTTTAGAATGATCCAAAACTAACCACAGTATTTAATATACCTAGCTTCCCACATTATTTGGCGTCACATGTAATTGGTTTCACCTTCTGCAAACTGCACCACCATCAACACCAAAAGAGAATTTCCAGTTATTTTCCTTCAGCTGGATTTAATTATTCCAGTCTTCCTTTCTCTTTAATTTTTCCCAAGATTACACTGGATATAATGTGGTTTCCTAATGAGGCAACACCCTTCTGATGAGTGAATGCAATTTCTCTTTTTAGGGTTTCATCAATTTTGATTATTCAAGACAGAATTTGAGGAGAAACCTTATTTTGCAAGTCTGGAGAACACAGTTATTACAGTTCTCAAATTTTTACACAGAGCAGAAGAGCACCATTGGTATTGCACACTGCCACCTTTTTGTTTGCTTGACAGCCAACAGAGTTTGGATGGTTGAAAAGCAGCCTTCAGGTTGATAAAATATCTTGGTTGTTGAGTTAATAAAAGATGATTCTAAGACATGAACATGCCAAAGCTCTACCTTGTGCTCTGACATTGTTTTTATCTTGCTCATTCCTTCACCTTGTACATGGCTTCCTTTATTCACGTGTTTTTCCTTGCTGTTCTTTGGTTTCAGATGCGAGTGTCTCACTGGTCTCTGTGGTTTCCCCATGTGCGAGGCAGGCTCCGTGCCCCAGATCATCTCGCGTGGAGACGGGACGCCTGGCAAGTGCTGTGATGTCTTTGAATGTGTCAATGGTATGTGAAACTTTCCCTAGCACCTCAACAGGAGGGCTTTTTGTCTCTCTGGGCAATGCTGGGCATTTGCTTATTTCTTCTTATGTTGTCCAGATCTAAGAGAATTAATTTTCTTGGATTTCATTCCGTAAGAAGGAAGTGGACGTTTAGGTGAAGATACTGCCATGGGAAATTGTAATTTTGAAGTTGTCACACTGCTTTAGTTTCTGAAGCACTTTTCTCTGTGACTCAGGGAATTATAGTTTTAGCAAGACTGCTCACTGCATGTCTTTCATATAGTCTTTTGTCAGTAGCAAACACTAGGGGCCTTCTAGAAGTGAAATTTTTGTTAACATCACTGCTGCTTGTGCCAGCACTATAAGTGAAGGCATGCTGTTTAGACTATGGGGTTTGCTTTGAGAATCAAAGTAATTTTTAACACAGTTGTACAATGTTTAGAAATTATAAGACAGTGTAGGAATATATTTATTATCATTCTTTGCTTCCCAATCTTAATGTTAAGAAAATACTTAAAAACCTTAAATTTTTTGATGTGAGTGACTCTTATCTGAGGACTGTTCTGTATGTAGAGCTGTATATATACGCTGTGCGTGTGGTGAATTGTGAAAAAATGGTATTTGACTTTTGGTAAGGGGGAAAATACTCTTGAAGGATTGCATAGTAATTTCTGACCATTAAAGATTACAAGCTGTTGCAGTATTTATTAATTAAATTTATCCAGCAATATTTGATCTTGTTTAGTGGTATGTGTATCAAATGTTTGAAACAGGCTTTATTTTACAATTGCCACTGCAAATGGAGAGAGAGAAAGAGATTTCTACAGGAGAAGGTCTGTGTTATTTACACATAGCAATATTTTAAATATACAAATGCTGATTCAAAAATAATAGTACATATAAGTGGATATTATATTAAAAAATTGAGTTTTCCCATATGAATAAAAGGATTTCTATCATGAAAAGTCACAGATTCCTTAGCTTTTAGAGTAATTCTTTCACTATTTGGGTAAGATTATATAAATGCAACTTATCTACTTTTTGTTTATGTACACTTAAGTAATACTCATCTTTCTTTGTTTCATATTTGTTTCATTCTGCTAAAGTATCATTTCTGAATCTGATTTATCTGAGTGAGACACCTGAATGCAATGTTTAATTCAGGATTTACTTCAGTAGTTTGAGCAAGAAATAGAGCCAATTTCTGAAAGGCTCTCTCAAAGGTACAAACCACCATGCTAATTGCTTTTCCTCAGCCTGCAAGTTATTTTTGGATACTGCTGACTAAACTGTTGCAATATTATGTAGTGTAGCAGGCATGAGATGGAGCTGTTTAAGTTTCCCACTTTTTTTGTCACATCTTCATGTCCTATTTCCAAGTAGAAGTTAGACTAATTTTTCATTGGTAGCAGTGAATTTGGACTGTCTTTAGCACTGTTGCCCTGGGCATCACTGCCTTATTGTGCACTGTAGCTCACTCCAAAGATCCAAGCTGCTTTTGGATCAAGATTCATTTTTACCTCTCAGGCTTTCTATACTTTAGTAGCCTATGATACAGAGTAAATTGGAAGAAAAAATAGGAATTTTGAAGGGAAGGTGGTGCTACAGAGGGAAGCAGAAAGGGCAGATTGGAGAAAAATTAGGGTTTTTAGATTTGTCCTATGTATGTCCTTAAAAATAATTTTTATTATATTCCAGGCCAGTATCAAAATTATCTTTAATAAGTTCCTCTTTCAAAAAAGAAAATGGTCCTGAGAAATCTAGTCAGAAAAGTGAAATACTTTTTTTAGAAAATCACATTTGTCGTTATGTTACTTAGTGCTACAATCAAATTTTATAAACTAATGCTGTATGACGTGATTTTAAAGTGCTCCAAGCAAACCTCCAGGTGCAGTTATTAATGATGCTCCATTTTGGAAAGAAGAAATAGTTATAAAACTGAAGATGATCAGTATTTTTAATAACAATCTGTGACCAATTGTGAAACTACTCATGAGTGTGTGACATTTGTATTTTGTGGCATATCATTGGTAGAGAAGACAGAATAGTGATAGAACATGATCTGTATTGCTTTATAATTTGGGGTTTTTTCAAATGTATTTTAGCATGTTTCAGTCTTTTTTTTTTCAGGGACAACTACTACAAATAAGCCCTCTACAACCTCTAAATTCCTAGAAAACTAATTCTGACAAGAACTTCTAGATTCGTGTTTAATGCAATGACAAACTGGTACATGTGTGTGTATGTGTGCAATAAATCCCTACCATTGCTTTTGTCAGTTTAAGATGAAGAGGAGGGGGGAAGGTTCTCAGTGAAACTGATAGTTGAATTCAATATTCAGTTCTGGTTTTTTGCAGTATTTTGAAATACTAACAAGTGCAGAGGAGATACAATTGATATCAGTAACAGATGGAGAAAATATCTTACAGTGATAGGCTTAGATCAATTTCTTTGCTTCATTAAAAAAATGCCTTCAAAGCAAGATTCAAATCTGTAAGATCTGGGACAAGCTGTTCTCAGTAGTGAGGGTGGCTAGCTGTTGGCACAAGCTCCTGGGAGGATGCTGAATTCCTTATCTTCATCCTTTCCAATTAGGATTAGATGCCTTTTTAAAGCATGTGTTTTAATCAAATGCAATTTAATGACTTTATAGATGGTAAGTGGGGAAGTTGTATAATCAGCATTACCAACAAGTTTTGTTAGTTACTTCTGTGTTTGAAAACGTCTGAAAACAAGCAAGAGGATGGAATAAAAAAGCAATGTGCGTATTCACATTAGTATAGTTTTCCTACTATTGTAACATCTATTGAATTAAATAATGAAATAATTTAAATAATTAAATCATTCCTTTGGCAGTGGGTGCGGTGGGGGGAGCAGTTAGGAAGAGGACTGATCACCTTTACCTTAAAGTAAGGATATTCATTACAAATTACTGCATGTAGACTGCAAAAAAATCCAGTTTTTATATTTAGGTAACCCTAATTATGGTCAGATTGTTAAAGCAGGACAGACTTCTGCAATGTTTATTGCAATTTTGTGCTAATGTGATAGATGCAGAATTACATGTTCACAGTATGGGTAGGCTTGCTTTACTGTGTGGGAAGGAGATCTGCTATATCTGTAGAATAACAGTGGCCAATGTTGAGGGGATAGTTAATAATGGCTGCAAAATAGATGTCATGGAGAGACTCTACAGTATGTTCTCTTTGTTGTTTGTCAACAGTTTGGGGACAGATCAGTTATTCTTTTACATGTCTTTTTCCTGGATTTAATATAAAACTGATGTAGAAGCTCTATGATATATAAGTGGATTTTGTGTGGTTATCTTTGTTCCTGATACACACTGTTTCAAACTAGCTTTTGGTTAGTCTGTCTAAGAAAAGCATATTAATCTGTGGCAAAATAAGCTTCTGCAGTAATTCCTTCTTTTGCAGATTGTAATGGTGGTGTTATTTGATCATAAATATAGCATTAAGTCGATACACTAGCCTTTATTTTCAGATTTGTATTGGGTGTGTCCGTATGTTTTACATCATATGCAATCTGCTGCTTCTCATATTTTATTCTATAATTATATATACATTATAAATCACCAGAATAACATTTATTTCTGCTTGGAAAAGGATTCTTTCATTTAATTGGAGCTTTTTGTTAAGTAGCTATTTTCTGTAACTGTCTAATCTTTGCATAGGTCAAACTTTTTTGGGGATATTTTTATACAAAAAAAAATTATAAAGTCCTGAGAACAACTTTCTTACTGGTGCAAAGAAAAAAAAACCTACATTGCAGATAGATTACAGTAGTTCTGTGTGATATTTTAAACATCATGAACGTATGCAGATATCAGAGTATTTCTCATAAAACTGTTACACAGCTAGAGACATAAAGTTGTGTTTTTAAAAGCACTGCTATATTTAAAAGTTTTCACTATTACAGTTAATGCTTACTGTCATTAGAATGTGATTCTTGTTCCAAAGGTCAGTCAATCGAAAAGGTCAATTTTCAGGCATGCATTGATTCCTTCATTTTGAAGGGAAGTATCTTTGTAAGGAAAATCATTCTGTGTTGTTAAATGGTGGTAGGAAGGAATCCAAAGTTCTCTTTTGACACGATCAAGTTCCTTTGTCGTGATTTATCTAGGGTGAGTATTTGAGCCATCCCTGAGCATACCCTGCCTGGTTCTTGGATGTCAAAATGGCAGCTCAGACAACAATGATGGCTGAAACATGTTATTTCTTTATGCTTCTTTTTCCTTGTCAGAGGAAAGGTCTTTACCGTTTAATTTTTAACTTAAACCTTGCAACTCTATGAAACTATTTGCAGTGATTTAAAATGCAGTAGTGATATGATTTTTTCAGTCATCTGTGCTTAGATGGCTGGCTGGCTGTTTCTCCTAGTCTTATATTCTTGATGACCATCAGTGCAAGCCCTGGTTTGTGCATGTAACACAATTCTAGCCTGAAGAAGACAGAAGTATGAATTTTTAAATTCAAATCTCTGGCAGCCATAAAATAGTATCACTAGAGGTATAACTGAAAGCCAACTGAATACATCACTGCTTATTGCATATGGGAATCAGAGATTTGCACAGTGTTGTTCAGTAGAAAAGTTTTCAGGGAAGAGAAGACCACATCCATAGTCAAATGTACTCATTTCAGAGAAGTGTGAAGTTGATATAAAGGAAATAAGGCAACACGGGAAATCTATAGCAAATAATTTCATCTTACTGTATGAAACTGAACAAAGAGGTTTTGTCTGTTCTGTGGTTCTACTGCCCTGCTTCAAGGAAAGTGAGAGGCAGTATTGCTTTGCTTAAAGGCAGACTATGCCGTGAAGTTTCCCCACTTGCACTTACCTGAAAACTGCTTTTCATCTAGAGAATACTAGATAGTATGTGATACTTATTTGGGGAGAATTGAGTGAGAGATTCCCAAGATATGCAGTCTTCCAAAAAATCCTGTATTTTACAGAACCTAGTTTCTTCTGATCCATACAAAATATATTATTTACCAGGACTTCTGTCTACTTATCCTGGTGTTCTGCTTTTACTTATGGGGAGCTTGTAAGGAAAGAAAATTGATTCGGCATTCAATTACAAGCATCAACAAGTGAGTCTAAAGAGATTAAAAGCTGCATGTGCAGCAAGAGTTCAAGTGCTTGGAAACAAGAGTGAGTATCCAAACTTGCCTGTTCTCTAATTAGGTATTGATGCATAGATCTCTTGAATCTAAGTTGCACTTAAAGCACATACTGACTGCGAGCCGGGCCTTAGAAATTAGAGAGAGCAATTACCAGGCATCCTGCAGCTGCTGCCTTCTGTCAGTCAGAGCTTTCACTTCTCAGGAAGTTTCCTTGAAAACAACTGCTACTTCAAAAAATATTGTTGGTTTGTGAAATATGATGCATTATGTGTGTGAGTGGTCCTCATCAATGTGTCAGCATGGTTCAAGGTCAAGGGGACCATGCTGCTTTCTGCCATGGCCGTGTGTGAGCTGTGATTTTAGAGTCCAGCTCTGCCAAGGATGGCTGTGGAGTCCCAATCCATTTTCCCTGGGAGTTGTGGGCTTTCATTGCCCTATCCATTGAAAGTGGGCCTACTGGATGGATGATGGATGCATGAAAATAACTGGCATTGATCCTGGGAAGATCAAATCACGCCTTCCCCGGGACTTAAGACTTTGACTGTTTCTATTCTGCTGATTTAGGCTGTACTGATAATTCCATGGTGGTACAGAAGTGATTTCCTACATAAGTAAGACCACTTGATGTGACTCATAATTAGTATTCTACAACTGTTTCTGTGATTTTTTTTTTTTCATTTGAGAAGATAAACTGACATAAAGGAGGCATTTCTTTTTACTCTGTGCTATTTTCACACTTGCATCTCTATATAGTAGTACTGCATTAGAGGAGAGATTAAAAATCCTCTTTTATCACACTTTTTGTCACCTGTTGGTGCACTTGCTCCTCACAGCAATTGCAGATCCATTATTAATCTCATGTTGCAGAAAAGGATAAAGGTAATTCCACTATTTCTAAAAGGGAAGTAACAATGGCCTGTTTCTAAAGGGAGCATCCATGAGTACTGAAAGGATTTGATGGGGAATATAGGGGCAGCAAGGAAAATACTCACCTTAGAAGGAGGGATGAAGTCCAAGTGAAGTACCTCACAGACACCATCTACCATGGAGTTCCCATTATTTGTTGTATTAACTTTGGGAGTCTTTATTGCACTTTCATTAAACTTACTTTGTGTGTGCTCTAAAGAAATGTGGATTTGGGCAAGGTAATGGTCCCTCTTGGAGCAGAGAACTAAACAGTGCTAATTCTAATTGAACAGTACTGCATATTTCTCTTTGGGTATCCAAACCCACAGATTTTTCGTGGTGGACTTCAAATAGGCAGCTGCTTAAAAAAATTAAATGCAAAATGCATCTTGTGAGATGAAAAAGATAACAAATTTTTTGGTACGTAATAAGGTTAACATTAAAGGAGGATAATCTGATACCAAAAAGGTAGAGGGATTTAGTTGTTGTGGGTGAGGTTTGGTTTTGGGGTTTATTGTTTTTAGTTCAGTCAGTACATCTGGAAGGCATTTGAAAATCATGGCTAATCACAACTGGATGAGAATTTGGTCTAGTATAATGAACAAGTTGGTGAGTCTGCCAAACCAAGTCAAATGTTTTAGATCCTCTGAACCTGTATTATACTTGCCCTGGTCAAATTGGGAAAAGTGTGTGAAACAGTGCAAGTCATTACCAGTTACATTTAAAACAAGAGGGAAAAGGAAAACACAGAAAACTGAAGGCCAGGCAACCCAAAATTCCTGGTGAAAACTAGTCTGTAGATAAATAGATAAAAGAGATGGGGTAGGGATTGTCAGGACCACAGCTGGATGTGAAACCAGACTCAAAACTCTTGTGTGGTTCACTAGAAGCAGGAGAGTTTTTCAATGGGAAGTAGAGACTGAGCTTTAAAAACTAATTTATTTTTTTAAATAAAAAGGAGAAAGACTATTTCATTTATTTATTGTTGGTTAATGAAACACAAGATGCTGTATAGATTCTGTGAAATTATATGGCATATACAAAAAATATTAGATGTCAAATGGTGCAGTTCTGCCTGGGTTTAAAAGTAAAAAAGAAATTTAAAAAAATTTAAAAATTACGTATATAGTTCTAGTGTTTACTTTGGTGAAATAGTAATGTTTTTTGCCAAAGTGAATTGTCTTGGTAGACTAACATCTTCAGTAATGTTCTGGCTCAAATACTGCTGGATTTTTAAACCTGGATGAAGTTGCCAACACTTTGGAGGACAAGATTAGAATCCAGTATTTTTCTCAAAGCATGCAAGACATGGCTAGACCTGTTAGAACACCAGACCACAGCCCTGTGTTACAGCTTTGGAGATTTTTTTTCCTCCCCCTGCAATTTTTAACTTCTCTCTCTCATGCACTAAAGGCTTCTCACAAATGTCCTGGCAATGCGTGATGGGCTGTGCCAGTACCTGTTAGTGGTCCTGTTTCAGATGTCTGTGCCCTATTGACATGCATAGGCATGGCTAACCTGATCACAACACGTATTTTCTCCTGTGGTGGACTGACAGTCCCAGAGACCAGTGGGATTTAAACACATTCTTCTGTTATGAAGAACATTTCTTGCTTCCAAGGATTGTTTGACAATTTCGTCAAGAAAATCTGTCATTGTTTTAGAGCATAGCCACCACCCTTTGTTGCCCCAGCTCCTCCTTAGTTGTCCTGGTATTTTCCAGTAGTAGCACTGCAGGATGTTAAAAAGCAGCAATGCTTAATTTCTAGGAGCTAAGAGAAAGAAGGGGGATAGCCTTGTAGAAAATCACAGAAACGATCAAACACTAAAACACATGACCTGATGGAGAAAAATTAAAATTGAAAGAAAGGCATACATTTTATTTGTAAGAGAGGATGTAGGCAGGGACACCCTGAGGTGTCCTGAGGATGACTCCTCTTAGCAAGAAATTTGTATACTGGAGGATAGAAGATAATGTAGAACATGAGACCTTGAAGATGAGAAATGTAATGAAGTTTAGGGGATGCTTTCTTTCCATTTGTTTATTGTTTCTGTCTAACCTGAATTACCCCTTCCATGATTTTTGCTGTGTTACAGTCAATAAAACTGTGGAATTGTTTAATCAGTAGGTTGCATTTTCCTCCATTACTGGTCGTTTTATAAGACAGAGATGTATCAGGTAGAGCTGAATTTGGGTTTTCTCAGCATCCCAATATCTTTTAATTTCTTTTACAGACTGCAGTTGCCACAAAATAGTATTTCATTCCTTTAAGCTGAGAAAATATTTTTAAGTAATTGCATGAATAAATGCATTCATTTACAAATAATAGTTTCAGTTTTATTTCAATTTTGGTTTCTCTGTTTCTGCATAACCTTTTTAGAATATGCACAACCAAAGGACTTTCAGAACAGTTCTGTTAATTGTGTTAATAGGGAATATGCTGCAATATAATATACTGCAGTAAGAAGGAATATGCTGCTTAGGGAAATTAAGCTGTGCAACCTGAAGAGTAAGAATACAAATAGTTTTTTCTACCTAGCTTGTTTTTATATGCTTGCAAGGAAGCAACAGCATACAGTTGCCTTATAACATTATGGGCCAATTCCAATGACATATAACGTTCTCTTTTTTTAAACTCTATCAGCTCAGCTTTGGAAAAATGGAAATCTTTTCTGTATTTTGTTTATACAGACACAGGATTCAAATTTATCAGTTTCTTTCCCTTTTATTTAATAGAAAGTTCACAGCACTTACCCAAGTTCCTTCCAAGGCTCTGGTACAAATACTTCTTTATACTGAAGGAACATTTGAAGTCCTGGAATCATGAACCTTTTAATCCTTTGAACAACAGAAAATTGTTTTGAATCTTGCTTCCGGTTTGGGAGAGCTGGAATTCCTGATACTACAGAAGAAAATGCCCAAACTTGCTGACAGGGGCTGATGCCCTGAGGCATCTCATGTGCTTGGTGTGACCATTAGCAGAACTGCTGCCTTGCAAAGGATGGTTTGCCAGACTTAGATGTGTTTCTGAGCTTCTTCCAGGACATGAATTTAAAAAAACTATAAGTATTAGGAAACTACAGAAATCTCAATAACAGAATTTTTACTTTGGAGTAGTTCAGCCCATAAAACTAATATGTATTTCATTAGATTTACATGTCAGCGTGTAAATCTACATGTACATTAAAAACTAATTTAATAAAACAGATTGTGTCCCTTTGCAGTTCAGATTGGTGATAAAGGCTTAAGAAGTGATCATGTAGTATGAGGCTGTGGGGTTTAGTTTGTGTAGTTTGTGAGGCTGTGGGGTTTAGTGCCACCTTTTTGGGCTCTCACCCCAGGACAAAAAAGCTGTGGCCATGTAGACCTAAATTTGTGTCAGAACTATTTTTCTTTTAACTCTGTGGCAGGAACTTTAATGCCAAATCAAGTCAATCGTAGTCATGCTTGACTTTATATAGAAGCAGAGATGTCATTTGTTCTTCTACTGCCAGAAAAAAAACCCTGCATCTTTCTGGAGAACATCCCTTCTGTCCTGGCTTCTTTCACAGATGGGCAGCTGTGTGTCAGTGCTTGGGCTGGATCGATCTTGTATTACTGGGTTATCTGAGGGCTAGCAGGCATTGAATTCATGCTCACAAAGCCATGGCCTGTGTCTCATGCCCATTGCTTTGTTGTGGTAGTCTGCATCACAAACAGGATTTGGAGTCTCAGATAGGTTTAACTGCTTTGTGCTATGAGGTTTTGGCAGTTTGAATTCCTTTGTGACACACTTAAGCTCTAAGACTCCTACCTGCAGTTTTCTCTTGTTGGCAGAACAATGAATTAATGAACTTAGGAAAAGATGTGTTTATTTAATGTTAGCTTTATGTTCTTTTATCCCTTGGTGACTGTCACACTAACATCAACAAGGCAATTAAATTGACACTTAAAAAAAAAAAAGAAAAAAAGGGCAACTGAAAGATTTTTCAGCATATTGTGGTGGAAGAAATGCATTATTATAATTTCACTGTGTGTTGCTCACTCAGGCTTCCACCTGGAGTATCTAAAGCTAGAGTTCTTCATTTTAGTGCTTGTTTTGCCTTGACTCAGTCTCAACACTGGAGTCTTACAGATGGTTCTAACAACAGTAATCCTTGTCTTGTAGCTGGATGCATAGGCTTAAGTCTATAGTTTAGTCTTGATATATACACTTACCATAAGGGTGGATGTTAAAAATACACACATAGTGAAATTCTACAGCGGTTTTCACTGTAGGAAAACACATGCTGTTTCCCTACAGGATTTGCAGTTACTTGCATAGTCTTGTTTGAACATTTAAAAATAACAATAATTAATGGGAGATTATGTTTCTACTTCTGATGAGGCAGGAATTCATATCTACTCTTCAGGTATGGGGGAATCAGTAAAAATCTGGAAAGCTGCAGTCAAAACAGTGAAGCCAGAAGCAAATGGATTAAAGGCCTTTTGAGTTGTGTTGGCACTTTTCCTTTTTGAGAAGGGTTTTTAAACTAACAGCTTGAGCTGCATAAACTTGAAATATTTCTCAAGTGTTTGTTTATGTGAATTGCTTTCTAATGAGGTCATAGCTGTTTTCCCGGACACAGTGGTATTTCCTCCTCTTGCTTTTATTTTTTATGCTACTTTCTACATTATGCCTTGAAGACAGAACAGGCATGTAAAAATCAAACATTGCTCTGGATACTTCCAAGTTTCAACTCTAATGCTTTACAATTATTTCAAATAACTCAAGGCTGGAGCACAATATATGTTGAAAGAAGTGCTTGAAATGCTTTAGAGTTTTAAAGAAAAACTGTGTCATTGTCAAGAGAAACTCAGTTTTTAACTCCCAGAAGTTAAGGGAATTGTGGTAGATTGAAAGGAATCTGCAACTGCTGATTTTTCATTTAAATATATTTCATCTCCCATGTGAGATTGATCACTAAGCAAAAGGAAAATCACCTGACCATAAAGTGGGCACAGTTTTCAAATCTAGGTGGCTAGGCATTACATATATAAGTAAATAGTCTTTTCCATCTGTTCTACAGAAATCAGAAACATGGACAATTGTCCCTTCTTTTCTTTGCTGTTTGCTTCAAATGCAATGAAACGTGTTAGGTTTACCTACAGTATTTGATAATGTTGTTGCTGAAATAAATAGCTTCCTGTTTGCAGAACCTTTGTGTTTTCAGACTGCTAGATTTACAGCATCTGAAAGGAACAGACTGGTGGACTAGATCAGCTGTACTTTGGGTGGCTGCTTTCACAAATTTTGGTCTAGTGTCATAGGAGGCCAAAATTTTATTCTGAAGTGGCAAGGAGGGAGGGGGCTTAAGTCATTGAGTAATTTAATGAAGATACTGTGAAGTCATGATTTCCTAATGACTAATGTGGAGTACTACAGTTGAACATAAATTTGGAGTGTTTTTCCTACAATGTCTTGAGTCACAATGATTCAGCCCTAAGCCATGGAGCTGCACAGTGTTGTGGAAGGGAGGGATCAGTTGTCTGGTTGAACTGAGTGAGCTTTGAAAATGAAATGAAATGGGCAAAATGAAAGAAAAATCAACTGTGTCTTTTATATAAGTCTTTGTCAGTAGCAACATAAACTATTTCCTGTTTAACTATATCTGAAAAATAGGTGATGGAGGTGGGTTCATAAATGTGGGTTAACTGCAAGGTCAAAACCTCTATGAAGACCTTGTGATATATATACATGATGCATAGATCTTCATAATCTGAATCCAAATTTCTTTTATACCAAAAAAAAATAATAATAATAAAATAAAATAATAATAATGAGAAAATAATACCAAAATAATAATAATGATGAGAAAAATCTGATTAAATCAGCAGACTGTTTCATTGGTTTAATTAACATCTTTTTCCCCTTTTTTTTTGAATGTTAGCAAAGTAAACAAGCAGTGGTCTTCCCAAAAACTTTGAAAATTTTGAGATGCTCTTAGTTTCCCACAAAGTTTGGCTTTAATTACATGTCAGGGCTCTGCTGTAGATGGTGGCATACAAGAACTACCCGTCTTATGTTTTTGAAATGCTAAAGTGATCGTGTAACTATTATTACAATTGAGGGTTTGTTTGGGTTTTTTTTGTGAGGAGTATGGTTGTGAGCTGCAGGTTGCTTGAAAAAAGAAGTGTTCAGTTCTGCTTAACAGATCATGAAGTCACAAAATGTTTGGATTTTGGTTGGTTGTTTTTTTAACCTATCAATTGGACAGCTTTAGTGCAATTTATCCACCTGAGTACCAAGTGCTACAGAGAGGAAGATTACACTTAAGAAACATCAGAAACTGACTTCTTTAAACAGAAAATCATATTGTTTCGTGTGCTGAAACTTGAAGTAGCTTCAGGTTCATTGAGAATGAAAAATATTTAGCATATACAAAGAAATATCATCGCTGCAGCCTTTTTCCAGGTTTTTAATTTTTCTAAATTGAGACTTATAATTGTAGACAGTTGCTCTGAAGGGTATTTTGAGCAGCATTTTATTTTCTTCCATTGTTGAACAGAAAATAAATTATACCATGTCCTAAAAAATGAAATTGTATTTGAGTTTACAAAATGAAAGAAAAATCAAATGTCTCTTTTATGTCTTTTTTTTTTTTCAGTAGCAACATAAAGTGATCGTGTAACTATTATTACAATTGAGGGTTTTTTGGGTTTTTTTGTGGAGGAGTATGGTTGTGAGCTGCAGGTTGCTTGAAAAAGAAGTGTTCAGTTCTGCTTAACAGATCATGAAGTCACAAATGTTTGGATTTTGGTTGGTTGTTTTTAACCTATCAATTGGACACCTTTAGTGCAATTTATCCACCTGAGTACCAAGTGCTACAAGAGGAAGATTACACTTAAGAAACATCAGAAACCGACTTTAACACAAAATCATATTGTTTCGTGTGCTGAAACTTGAAATGCTTTCAGGTTCATTGGGAATGAAAAATATTTATATATAAAAGAAATATCATCACTTCAGCCTTTTCCAGGTTTAATTTTTCTAACTGAGACTTATAATTGTAGACAGACCTCTGAAGGGTATTTTGAGCAGCATTTTATTTTCTTCCATTGTTGAACAGAGAAATAAATTATACCAAGGTCCTAAAAATGAAATTGTATTTGAGTTTACAAATGAAAGAAAATCAAATGTCTCTTTATGTCTTTTTTTTTTTTCAGTAGCAACATTATAAACTATTTCCTGTTTAACTATATCTGAAAAATAGGTGATGGAGGTGGGTTCATAAATGTGGGTTAACCTATGTCAAAACCTCTAGAAGACCTCTGGTGATATATGTTAATGATGTGTGTAGATTCTCATAATCTGAATCCAAATCTCTTTTTAGTATACTGAAAATAATAATAAATAATAATAAAATAAAAATGAATAATAATGAGAAAATAATACTAAAATAATAATAATGATGAGAAAATCCAGATTAAATCAGCAGACTGTTCTCTGCTTGGTTTTAATTAGCATCTTTTTCCCTTTTTTTTTGAATGTTAACAAAAGTAAACAAGCAAGTGGTCTTTAAAACCTTTGAAAATTTGAGATGCTCTTAGTTTCCCCTGAAGTTTGGCTTTAATTACATGTCAAGGCTCTGCTGTAGATGGTGGCATACAAGAACTACTCGTCTTATGTTTTGAAGCGCTAAAGGTGATCACGTAACTATTATTACAATTGAGGGGTTTGGTTTTTTGTGGGAGTATGGTTTGTGAGCTGCAGGTTGCTTGAAAAAAAGTGTTCAGTTCTGCTTAACAGATCATGATCACAAAATGTTTGGATTTTGGTTGGTTTTTAACCTATCAATTTGGACACCCTTTGAGTGCAATTTATCCACCTGGTACCAAGTGCTACAGAGAGGAAGATTACACTTAAAACATCAAAACTGACTTCTTTAAACAAGCAATCGTATTGTTTCAAAGTGCTGAAACTTGAAGTAGCTTCAGGTTCATTGAGAATGAAAAAATATTTTAGCATATACAAAGAAATATCATCACTGCAGCCTTTTTCAGGTTTTTAATTTTTCTAAATTGGAACTTATAATTATGAACCAGTTGCTCTGTGAAGGGTATTTTGAGCAGCATTTTTTTTCTTCCATTGTTGAACAGAAAATAAAAATATATATATCCTAAAAAATGAAATTGTGTTGAGTTTAAAATGAAAGAAAAATCAAATGTCTCTTTTTATGTCTTTTTTCAGTAGCAACATAAGCAACTATTCCTGTTTAACAAAATCTAACTAAATTACTTTTTTCCTTTTCTTTTTCAGAAGTCAAGCCAACTTGCATATTTAACAGCATGGATATTATAGTGGAGACATGTTTCGGATGGATGCTTGTCGATTTTAGTCGGTCCTTAGGGAGTCTCCATTTGTTTCTCTGCCCAGTGTGGTGAGCTACACTGCGACAGGTACCTATGTGTGCCAGGAGGAGAGTGCTGCCCAGTCTGTGAAGGAGTACAGTCTCTTGTTAATCCTGTCTGCTTTTAATTCTGCTGCCTTTTTTTTTTTTGCCTGTTCAATGGAATGAGCAATGAGCTCATTGAGCTTTTATTCTTCTGGGTTGCAGATTCCTCCATAAATCAGTTTATTTCTACATTTTGCTGTGCCTAGATATTGCTGTCATGTTCTTTGCAGTGCTTCTCTGACCTTGACACTATTTCTTAGACATGGTCAAGTGTGCAGTGCTTTGGGGACCTTCTTTGACAAACAACATAAAAAGCTGTTTTAATTTCAACTGAACATTTAGACAGGTATCTCCCAGAGCTGCAGTTGTGACCCTGAGGCAAATTTTGATGAGTTTGCAACCTCCTTCTTATTCTGTTTAAGCAGAGTAATGCACACAACTTCTTTCCTCTGCAGTTACAGAAAGCAATGGGGCAGCAATCCCGTGTCAATGTTTGTCTCTTCCTCCTTTGCTCTCTGCTGAAACCTTGCTATGGCCTGCTGTCTCCTCCTAAAAAAGGCTCTGTAGGAAACATCACATTGACCCTCACGCTTATACTAGAAAGTATTGGAGTAATCTTCTGCCAAAATACAACCAGAATTCCAACAGAGGAAGATAGGAGTGGTGCTGGGCACTTGGATCTTGCCTCAGTGAGGATCAGGTTATGGCCACCAGGTAGGCCAATATCTGAAAAATAGGTGATGGAGGTGGGTTCATAAATGTGGGTTAACTGCAAGGTCAAAACCTCTATGAAGACCTTGTGATATATACATGATGTGTAGATCTTCATAATCTGAATCCAAATCTCTTTTATACCAAAAAATAATAATAAATAATAATAAAATAAAATAATAATAATGAGAAAATAATACCAAAATAATAATAATGATGAGAAAAATCTGATTAAATCAGCAGACTGTTTCATTGGTTTAATTAGCATCTTTTTTCCCTTTTTTTTGAATGTTAACAAAGTAAACAAGCAGTGGTCTTCCCAAAACCTTTGAAAATTTTGAGATGCTCTTAGTTTCCCACAAAGTTTGGCTTTAATTACATGTCAAGGCTCTGCTGTAGATGGTGGCATACAAGAACTACTCGTCTTATGTTTTTGAAACGCTAAAGTGATCACGTAACTATTATTACAATTGAGGGTTTTGGTTTTTTTTTGTGAGGAGTATGGTTGTGAGCTGCAGGTTGCTTGAAAAAAGAAGTGTTCAGTTCTGCTTAACAGATCATGAAGTCACAAAATGTTTGGATTTTGGTTGGTTTTTTTTTTAACCTATCAATTGGACACCTTTAGTGCAATTTATCCACCTGAGTACCAAGTGCTACAGAGAGGAAGATTACACTTAAGAAACATCAGAAACTGACTTCTTTAAACAGAAAATCGTATTGTTTCAAGTGCTGAAACTTGAAGTAGCTTCAGGTTCATTGAGAATGAAAAATATTTAGCATATACAAAGAAATATCATCACTGCAGCCTTTTTCCAGGTTTTTAATTTTTCTAAATTGAGACTTATAATTATAGACAGTTGCTCTGAAGGGTATTTTGAGCAGCATTTTTTTTTCTTCCATTGTTGAACAGAAAATAAATTATACCATGTCCTAAAAATGAAATTGTATTTGAGTTTACAAAATGAAAGAAAAATCAAATGTCTCTTTTATGTCTTTTTTTTTCAGTAGCAACATAAGCTTAACTATTTTCTGTTTAACAAAATCTGTAAAACACTTTTTTTCTTTTTCTTTTTTCAGAAGTCAAGCCAACTTGCATATTTAACAGCATGGAGTATTATGATGGAGACATGTTTCGGATGGATGCTTGTCGATTTTGTCGGTGCCAAGGGGGAGTCTCCATTTGTTTCTCTGCCCAGTGTGGTGAGCTACACTGCGACAGGTACTATGTGCCAGAAGGAGAGTGCTGCCCAGTCTGTGAAGGTACAGTCTCTTGTTAATCCTGTCTGCTTTTAATTCTGCTGCCTTTTTTTTTTTGCCTGTTCAATGGGAATGAACAATGAGCTCATTGAGCTTTTGTTCTTCTGGAGTTTGCAGATTCCTCCATAAATCAGTTTATTTCTACATTTTTGCTGTGCCTGAATGTGCTGTCATGTTCTTTGCAGTGCTTCTCTGACCTTGACACTATTTCTTAGACATGGTCAAGTGTGCAGTGCTTTTTGGGGGACCTTCTTGACAAACAACATAAAAAGCTGTTTTTAATTTCAGCACAGACATTTAGACAGGTATCTCCAGAGCTGCAGTTGTGACCCTGAGGCAAATTTTGATAGTTTTGCAACCTCCTTCTTATTCTGTTTAGCTAGAGTAATGCACACAACTTCTTTCCTCTGCAGTTACAGAAAGCAATGGGGCAGCAATCCCGTGTCAATGTTTGTCTCTTCCTCCTTTGCTCTGCTGAGAGCCTTGCTAGGCCTGCTGTCCTCCTAAAAAAGGCTCTGTGGGAAACATCACATTGACCCTCACGCTTATACTAGAAAGTATTGGAGTAATCTTCTGCCAAAATACAACCAGAATTCCAGCAGAGGAAGATAGGAGTGGTGCTGGGCACTTGGATCTTGCCTCAGTGAGGATCAGGTTATGGCCACCAGGTAGGCAAAAGGGAAACACTTTTAGTCCCTTAGTTTAAATGTGGACATAGGAATATCTTCTCAATAAGTGAAATCACTTGGAAATCTGAAATCTCCTCAGAGGAGAGGAGTTTAGTAATTACTGTGAATTTCAAACACTTTTCTGCCTCCTTAACGCCATTACTCCTGTAGTTCTTTGCAGGAGCAAATAAGCCAGAAGATCTGATATAGCTGTGTTTCATTCCAAGCAGTGAATTAGAAAGAAAAATTCCTCATAAAAATACATCTCATAGAGGCAGCTTTAAGAGCTGGACCTTCTCACTCAGCACAGGATCTGGTGAAAAATGGCTTGTTTTGTTACAAGCTACTGAAAGCTTCAGAGATTTAAACCCAAAATCTGGATAATAAAGTATCAGGTGGGAAAGTTCGGAAGTAATTTTTAAAGAGTATTTGTAATTTTTTTATGTTTTGGTGTATATTTTACATATTTTGGTGTCAGTTTGTATCAGGTTGACACATGGTGTTCACATGTAGAGAAACTGAAATGCAAATGTTGTAGATTTAAGTATTCCAGAGAGGTACCAATCCATGTTTGCCCTGAGTTTAAGACCTGGCCTCAACATTCATTGCTGATTATCCTTGAAGGCAGGATCCTAGATTTTAGGTCTTCCCTGGTGCAGTTGCACCTACACTTACAAGAGCCTTCATGCTCTAAGAAAAAAAAAAATAAATCTGTGCTATACTGTCATTTAATGATAGATTGAAAAATCCAGGGAAGTTGTGTCTGGTGTGGTGAACATCCCAAGTAAGTGCAGATCCACTCCTGAAGAAACTGCTATTTCCTATACTGTTTTTTTTCATATGTGAATATTCCAAGATTTGGCATTATGAAATCATTGTGTCAATATATATAGATATATAAATGTATAAATATATCTATATATTTGCTCTATCTGTTCTCCCTGTCATATTCAGATATAGGTGCTGATTTTCCACATTGGACTTGCAGATCTAGATATATCCTTTATCCTCTTTGATGATTTAAATATTCAGCTGCCTTACTATTTATCAATAAACTGTTCTGTCATACCATCATAACACAATAAAATTTGATTTCTGCATTTTTGCAACGTTTCAGACTATCAAGAAAACCTGATAACATTTTGTTTCAGGTTGATGAGTTGGTGTGTATTAGTCTGCAGTGGAAATTTCTTCTTTAAGACAGGTCCTTAGTAAGAATAAAATGGATAATGTTATATAATTATTGTGTAGTCTTTTATTTTTCTAGTAATGGCTGTGGCTTAATACCAAGTTACAGGGTCCTTCATCAACCCACCTGATGTCTTGCTTCTTTCTGTTGTGTATTGCTCTGATAGGGGTTATGGCACTAAATGAAGGAAGTCTGACTTCTCAATTCTGAACAATTGGATAGTAAGATACATGGTGGTTTTTACTAGAAATCCCTCTTGATTTAGTGACAGACATTCTTTTAAGTGAGCCTAGACAGCTGGCTCCATTATCATAATATAACTACCCTGGTTCCTTTAAACACTCAAAAACAAAAAACAACAAACAACAACAAAAAAAATAAATAAATAAATTTTAAAAAGGCTCTGGTCCCTTTTTAAATAACTTTGGTAAAGTTGACACTTAAATTGACAATGTCATGTATTTTTAAATGGGCAGAACATATGAGCCCACTCATTCATGCTTTTCTAGTTGGTGAAGAAGTGGCATTTTTTTCTACCTGCTTTTCTTCTGTTGAGTATTTCATGGCTTGTTGTCAAGGTCATTAGTTGCTTCCTCCAAATATTTACTTGATTATAGAAATATAAAAAAAAAAAAAAAAGCTTTTTTTTTTCAAGGATTCTAAAATGGCAAGTACTAGATTTGGTGTGAGTTGTGTAGTACAGGCAAAAGCCCTTCTTGGCTTAACTCCAGGAGGAGTTCTTTCTCAAAGTTCTGTAGACTACATCAGCATTAGGAGATGGAATTTCTAGCTTTAAAGGCTACTGACCTTTTAAGGGTACCAGGAACTTTGTGCTTTGAGTTGCATAGAAGACTATTGCAAGTAGCACAAGTCTTGTATCCCTTTTCTGTGCTTTTTCTGTATTCCTCTGTCAATCAGAATCCTGTACATAGGTTGAATGATAAAATTCACTTCATTTCTTTGTGTATGATTTGATTTTTGACAAGATCAAAAACCTGTATGTTGGTTTTTTTTAGAGATGCAAGATTATCCTAAAACATCTAAGGTGCAAAGTTAAGAATTTAAGTAGCATTTTAATTTTTAAATGCCTTATTTTCACAACCATCTGGTTTTGGGCTTAATCATAATTTTACTAAAATTCTGAATATCAGTACAGTTCAGGATGGGGATGACATTGTGTGCCATTTCACCCCAAATGTTTGGTGTGATAAAGTGGCTTTGAATAAGACAACAGCTACTGACACTGCTACAGGTTTTATCTACATTCAAAGTGCATTGCCTTCCTTCCAAAGGGGACTGATGAGACTCCAAAAGAAATAATCCAAGTTTCATTCAAGCCTTTTTTTCCTTCAGATAGGACATCTTATTTCTCCCATGTCCTTCCATCTTAACACTCCTGGAAAATTAACTTACAATAAATCACTTGTGCTTATTTGGTGTCTGCTAAAAAAGATGTTTTCAAGTATATTTATTGCTTTTAATATATTTAATTTGCTTTACTATGTAATTTGTAGTGTTGCTTGATTTGCAAACCTGCATACTTAGTGTAATTTCTCTGATACTTCTGAGCCTGACAGTCACCTTTTCTTAGCCACCATGATAATCTGTATACATTCACATAATGTATATATCTTTTTAACTATTAATATCAGTGCAACTTACCACATCTCTGGAATACTATTATTTCTGAAGACTAAAAGCTGCTTTTATTTCAAGTAATGGGGTAGCATATACAGACTTGCATGGAACTTGAGGAGAAATCTTACACGAAGTATGCTTCCTAAAATTCTGTTATTTAAATACCCAGATCTTAATTTGACTGCTAGCAGGTAAGTGAGACTTGTGGCTTTCAAGGGGCAAAATCTTCAACTGAAATGCAATTGGAAACTGACCCTGTTGTAGTGTATCTCCAGCACTAGGATGAGGTGCAGCTTAAAGCAACAAATGTGCCAGAGGCTTCATCATTGTTCATAGTGTAAAAGAGTGTTGCAGTACTGACAGGAGTCACTCCAGTGAGTCACTTAGAAATGTTGGTACAAAAAAAAGAATCAACAGACACGAGAACGATTTTGTCCTGAAGAACAAAACCAAAAAATTAAAACATTAATTAAAACACACATTCTCTTGCAACTGCTCTCATTTCAGACCCACTTTACCCAGTCAATAACCCTGCTGGCTGCTATGCCAATGGGCAGATCCAAGCTCATGGGGACCGCTGGCGGGAGGACGACTGCACGTTCTGCCAGTGCATCAACGGGGACCCGCACTGCGTGGCCACCGCCTGCGGGCAGAGCTGCCTCAACCCTGTCAAGGTCCCTGGGGAGTGCTGCCCCGTCTGTGAAGGTAGGAGTGCTATTCCCCCTCCTTTGGATTTGGTCTGTCGGGCCTCCTGCTTACCTGGCAATTCTCAGTTTCTTGTAAAATTTTGGAAGATTGAAGAATCTGGTGTGGCATTGGCTGGTTACTGAATGATTACAAAGGGCAGAAAACATCAGCATGGTTTAACTATGCCTGTATGTTGGCAATCCCTGGTACCCTTTTGGCATAAAGAGGTGGTTAAGATCAGCATTATTTACTAATTTTTCTCTTAGCTTTGTTTAAACCTTATTAATAAATATAGGAGAAGTTAGAAGGTCAAAATGATTGTCACAGCAGTAATAGGTATTACTGTTCATTGGATTATTCATGTTTTCTTCTTCATCCCTGTCATTTAGTTGCAACTAAAAATCTCTTTGTACAACATAGTTTGATATTGGACATAATTATTTCAGTGAAACTTATAAAAAGAGATATTACCTGGGAGATTGATTAACTCTTCAACTTTACAATTATTTTTTCATTTGTTTGGAAATACATGTATATGATATAACTGACTGAGATTTAACCTAACTATAAGGTGAAATGCTTGCCCATCCTGACGATGGAAATGTGAAGACTTGCAAACTGAGACATTTAAAAAAATATTTTGAATTGCATATGTAAATGTGCATTTAGAGCTGTATTTTATGGAGTAGCTGTTCATCAGGAAAAACACCAGATAAAGTTAGAAACGGTTCTTCTAGACCTAGAGCCATATTCACAGTACACAAACACTTATGGGTGCTCAGTGAGTTGGCACTTACAAGTTTTTCTCATTCCATCTCTGATTAAAAAAAATAAAATTGTATATCTACATGTGTCTTGGGACCCTTCTTGGTTTGCAGCATCCATCCAAGTGACCTCGCTGGGATACTTAGTTTTTAGAATAAATCTGAGGAGCATAAGGATTTCTTACAGGTGCTCTTTAACTCCAGAATTCTCATCACTTGGTATGAAGAAGGTGTTTGATACAACGTGTAAAAGCTGCAGTGAATTGTACAGAATTGCACTATTTGCACTGAATTAATGTCACTGTGAGGAAGCAGGTTAACTGCTGTTAATCCCCAGTGATCACCTCAGGATGGGTGTCACAGAGCCTGTGCTGTCACCCCTCATTAGCCAGGTGACTGAGCCAGCTTGGGAAGGCAGTATAGAGAGAAAGAGAGGCTGATGGAAGTATTCTCATCATGTTAATACACTGAGAGGATTCTTTTCCTCTAATGAGGGAAGGATAAGCAAATGTGTCTATTTTCCTATTTTTCTATTCCAGACTGGAGAAAATGAATGAGCGATAATTCAATTAAATGTGTATATATATGTATATAAGTTAATTATGAAGAACCGTGGGAAGCAAACATAGGGTGAAGCATAGGCTTCCATCCTTCATTGCTAAAGGTTGCAACATAAACAAGCTGGTGCTTCATTAACACACCACAGTAATGTCTCTACAGTGCTCTCAGGACACAAGTTAGGTCCTCTGGACTAAGCTGCATAATTCTATGCAATAACATGTTTGTACTTTTAGAAGATGATGAAGCTACAACTGTTTAAGTCCATAAAAGTTGTTTTTGTGAGTGACATATGGAGTGCAATCATACTTATGATACAAATGAATGAAAACTGACACAATAGAATTGTGGAATCAATATTTAAATGCAGTCCTTGTGTCATCTAAATTATGTCTTATTAAAAAATAATCTGACTTCCTATTTGTTTGTCATGTTAGCCTTTGTATGATATATGCTTAATTTTTGTCATCTAGTTTTGAGGGTGTCATCTGGAAGGCAGTGATACTGAATGGTATTTTGAGGAACTTCCTAAGTTTTAAGCTTAAAAGCATCACATTTGCCTTGGTGCTTTTTTTTTTCAAAAGGTAATGAAACTATCTAAGTGGTGAAACCAACAATTAGTAGAAGTGCTTCTAGTTCTTGCTAGATCAAAGTTTCAGCATACTTAGGTACCAGTGGTCAGAGAACATCTAAAAACCCTTGAATCCTCTCTTATTTTTCCCTTCCCTCTCCCGCAGCAAACAAATATAATCAAAACAAATTACTATGATTGATTATTGCAAATTATTTAATTCCAGGAATCATGATATGGGATTATTTAAAGGATCAAAAAAATACTGGACTGTTAAAATACAGTAGTGAGTTCAGATGCTAGAACCCAAGATTTAAAAAATTGAGTTTGCAAGAAGCTCCTCTGGATGATTTGATGAAAAGTTATTCAGTATTTGAGACTTAACAAGTTATTTTGCAATAATGACAGGTGAAAAAAACTCTGAGAAATGAACCATCAAGGGTACCAGCAGATCTCTTGGAGTCATGTTTTGGAGCATCAAACAAGTTCAAGGCCATTACACCTTGTGATGAGCAGCCTGAATAAAAGTATTTAGATACATGAGAGCAAGGTCTTACCTGATTTGAAGTATGAGCCCTGTGCATCTTTCTGATTGTGTTAACATTTTTCTTTGAAAGAACATTAACAAAATCCCAGAACGTTAGGAAAAAATAACAATGTTAGATGTTGACTGTCTGCATTTAACATTAAGAATGTGTATCTTAAAATTACCTTTTTTACAAAAGGTGTTTGAGCTGATGGCAGCAGGGACTTGTGTGGAAGCTGTAGATTTCTGGCCCACCTCCAAGGTCAGATAGCTTCATGTGTCTTAAGCCTTAAATCTGAGATTAGTAGTGTTTCTACTTGGAGTTTAATGCGTGGGGTAGGAAACAAGTACTGTCTGCTTTCATTACAATACAGCTGTCGCTTGCTAACCCAGTAGGCAACCATTTCTGTTCTCTGGTTTTCTCCTGCATCTAAGGCTGAACTGGAGAAGTATGCATGCCCTGGAAAGATATTTAAAACTTTTTCTTCCTTTGCACAACTGCAAATTTTTCCCAAATTTTAGTTTTATTTTAATGACAACCTAGTCCCACCTAAAATGCTATTTTGTTTCTGCCATCATCCAGCCACCTGACATCTCTATTCTCTTAAACAGGTAAGCTGCATGGATCAGTGCTTCTTCTCATTTTAAATCAGCTTCTCACTCTTTTTCCTGAGCATTGTTTCTGTTGATGAAGTTCTGCTGCTGATGCTCACCGTGCTGTCCATGACCTGCAGGGGTGGTGGGAACAGGGTCCTGGCTGAGAAATCAATCCCTTGATTGTAAATGATTCTAATGAAAAAGATGTGCAGTACATTTTAATGGAGCTACAAGCAATGAAGTAAATACCAGACTCATTTTTTCTTAAAGAGGAATTAAAATGGATTGTCAGCCATTTGATTGTTTTCTGCATACCACCTCATTGCACTTGCATATCCACAGCTTAACCTGAATTTTGCAGTGCAGTCTATGAGCAGAAGCATTGAATGTCTGTGCTCTCCAGTTTGGTTTCTCCATCTTTCTGCTTCTCTAATTTCCAACTGTTAAGGAAAGAGAATCAGAATTCTTATCTAGTGTGGGCAAAGGTCTGGCATTGGTGATATTATATAAGTGTCATATTTTCAACTATGTAAGTTAGTAAAGCAGAAAAAGCAGTGTGCTTTAGTGATATGTTCAATAAATGGGCAAAAATAATGTAAACTTTGCAGCTGATTTTGAAATAGTAGTTTACTAGTGATTGTAAAGATAAAATACCTCATTTTGTACTCCTCTTCTGAATGAATGACTTCCAGTTCTCATTCACATCTCAACATATCAGTACTCTCAACAAGTGTATACCCTAGAGAAATAATTTTTGCAGATTAGTTTAAATTTACTTCTTTTCAGAAGTTTATGTAATTGCATCATGAATATACTTTGCTTTTTAACTCTTACTTGTATACTACATTTCTTGATTCAGCTGTATATCTTACTTTCTGCATTAATTTTTCACTTTTTTGTGGAGACTAGTGCAGAATGCAGGAGATAATTACTTGCATGTTAGAATCTTAACTATCCATCAGATCTAAAACAGAAAGAAGAATGGGACCTGCTGAAAACCCCCTACTATCTTAGTCAGTTTAATGGCTGATAGACCAGTTCAGGCCCATATTTCTATTTAGAAATAAGTACTAGGTAAAGAATAATAAGGAAGACACTTTATGTGCTTATCAGTATTTTTAAGCATGCATTTATTTCTCATTGGACTTCTATTTGCATTTGAAAGAGAACCCACTTCCAGCAGCCAGCTTCAATTGTGTGAGCTTACTTTAAGCATGTCAGATATAAGCTCTTAAACATGCAAACCAAAGCATTTAGTCAAAGATATTTCTGTTGTATATTTTGGTTTGAGTATTGAGGGATACAGGGATTTATGATACAAATTTAGGATTTGATGAGAAAACTCTAATCAAAACTGCTTGTGGATCTGGCCTGGCTGTGGCTCATCCAGAGTAAAAGGTTGTTAGTATCAGTCACTCCTGACTCTTCCTCTCTGACTTTAATCTAAATGTTGCTGTACCTGCACTTCTGCCAATTCAGTTATTTCTTGGCTGGTTTATAATCAGTTTCAATGAAGGACATATTTGTTCCTCTAGATAAGTTTACATTCCAGCAGCTTCATAAGGATAATTTTTTCTTGGATTAACTTACAAAAACTTTTGCTGCCAGAGATCACATATAACATACTGGAAATTCTGTGTACTAAGATTCTTGAAATATGAGCACAGTATGTCAGCACACAAATGTATTCAGTCTTTGAATACAGTAAATTTAGAACAAACTAGAACATTCCCATTCCCTCATGAAGAAAATCCTGATGTTCTTGCTACCACAGTGAGAAAACCAGGCTGTGAGGATTGTAGAGACTAAAGTTACATAAAATCAACTGTTGACACTTGTCTAAATTAGAGACCAAGATGGAGCAATTGTGAATTTTCAGTTACTGTACAGAACTGATTTGTATCTGTTCTCCTTTTTAATTCTTCCTAACATGCTGCTGTATATGCATCCATGGTGTATATCCTGTGTGTGTGCTATGCAATACATGTCCCTGTATTGATTGGATGCCCAGGTTTTTGCACTCCCCTCACTTCAATCTTGCTGCTGCTGCTGGAAGGGGAGGCTGAGTGAGGTGCTTGAAATGCTTTACTCTCGAGCTCCTGAAGAGATTGATGGGGAGGAAAAGACAGGAGCATGGGGGAGTAGGTGCATGAAGGAGAGGGGTATTTATGGATGTGGTGTGCCAATACAATGGGTTTATATATGCATTTAATTTTCAAATCTGGGCAGCCTCTCTTGAGTTGCATTGTAGCTGGTATCCACTAGTATCTTTACCAGCTCTGTTTGATGTTTTTACTAGCTCAGATCAAAGCTAAATTTATTTTATCTACAGACAACAAAGCTAAAAAGAGCAGTCAGTGTCTTAGAAGGCAGAGTATTAATTCATGTGTTTTAAAGCAGAGAACTGACAGAAAGATGCTCACCAAATTCAACAAGAGAAAATACAGCATGCTGTGCTGTGAGGAACCAGATTAATTTTGATTTTTGTCTCAACATTGTTTGACCAGAGGTATATGGGGGAAGGGCTGCACATGTGCCACTTGCAGGAGGCAGCTAGGAGAAGATGGAGAAAAGCCCTGTCTCTAGGGAGACTTTGCCTGACAGCCTTTTCATGTCTCACATGGAATAGGCAGTCAGTAGGAGACCACCAAGGACACTGTGTCCTCCAGAGAGGTTCTCCAGTCGGGTGGCAAAAGTTCTCCACCAAGGGACTGCAGTCAAACACTGAGCTGGGCCAGTGATCTCCTGCCAGCAAGCAGACCTTGGGAGGAGCTGGGGGCTGTAAAAGTAACTGCATCACAAGCTGCTGGCCTCTTTTTTGCCCTCACTTTTTGCCCTCGCTCTTTTTGCTTGCTCTCACTTGCTGGCTGGTCTCTGTTGACCACCTCCTTTTCGTTACCAATAAATGGTTCTCAGATATAATATTTGCCTTGTTTGGCTTAATTCTGTCCTAGATCATCTGTTTTAGAAGACCCCCCCACATAGTTCCCCTTTAGTGGAACATGACATGCTTGGAGGAGATTCTTCGTAAGTCCTGAACCAGAGTGATTGTTAAATAGCAGCTTTCCAGGAGAGGTTCTGTGATTAAGGGGAAAGAACATGTTAAACGTGGATTAACAGGGCCTTGAGAAGACAAATACCATACTGAAATTAAGATCAAGAGGAGAATTCACAAGACCTGAAGTAAGCTTTTTTGCTCTCTTTCCAGTGGGTGGGAATGCCCCTGGATGACATAGTACGTACTTGGTTCTTTTCCATACATTGCTTCTCTGATAAGGGTGGAAGCTGGAAAGCATTGGAGAGCTATGAGCACAGTCCAAAATTTGTAGAAGACAGACTGAATAAATTGGATTGGTTCAGCTTAAAATAAAACTGTGAAGTCAGAATGTGAGCATAGCAGTCCTGAAGTGACTAAAAGGTTGTTGCAAAGAAAAATATAAGACAAAAAAAGAATGGAATTGGATTACAGAAGAGAAAGATGGGATTTAGAAGAAGGCAGAAAGTTGTTGAGGAAAACAAAATTCCCTCTGTGGCATGTTGTGACTAAGATTGTCTGTTTGATGTGTTCAGGGCATGGCAGTTGTGTTTTCAGCCTTAGTGAAAAGAGATTTGCTCAGGAAATTGCTTGCATAACTGAAAGCATTAATGGTATTTCACATGTAGTTTTCAGTGTTCATGCAAGTGATGGCTGTATTTTACCAATGCAAAGCCTGATGCAAAGCTGGGGGCTTGGACGGGGAGGCTGTTTGGGGTCTTTTTAACTAAACATCAAAGTCATCAAAACCCTTTTGGCAAGACATCTTGATACAATGTGTCCACTTAAATCACTTCTTTCCAGTTACCTGACACACTAAGGCCCATGGGCTTATAATAAAATCCCAATGTATGAGGCAGGGGACTGGGTACTTTGTGGTGGCTGTTTCCATAGGGAGAGAGGCACAAAGCCTTTCCACAGAAAAGGCATGAAATTGGAAACAAAGGCATATTGAGACATGATAGTGTGGAGGGGAAGACCTTCCCTTATCCTTGGCCTGTCCCCAAACTTAAGCTCTTCAGTTTACACAGCTTTTCAGGGCATGCACCTCCTTTCTCTGGTGACAGCTAGGAAAAGAAGGCCCATTCCCTTCTGTGGATCCAGCACAAACAGTTAGTTAGTTTTAAGCTTCTGATGGATGTTTCTGTATAGCTTCTATAGCTCCTGTAATGATATTGGCCCTCTGGGATTTGACTTTGTTTATTTAATCTATTATCTATTTATCTGTTTAGCTTGTTTTCTCCTTAGATGTCTCTTCATTAAGAGCCAAGGCTTAGGCAATCAGACTGGCCTTCTGTGCTTTCCCCATGGTTTTAGAGCCAATGGCTCATTTTTGCAGCACAAGGAAGGGTTCACATTTCTTCAGATTAAAACAGACAGCTAGGTAGAGTGGAGAAATGGACTTTTCAAGTGCCATAAGGGACTGCAAAATTTTTATATGTGCTCACACTTTTGGCTCAGACCAGCTCTTCATGGGGACTGGTCTGGGTTCCTGTTCCATTGCAGCTAACCAGATCCATTGGCAGTCAGCTAAATTGGCACTGCTTACTGCTTGCTTCTTGCTGGGCTAACAACTTTGCTTTCTAAGTAACATTACTGTGGTTTAAATATCAATTCAATTTTTAACAAATTTTACCAAAAAAAGAGGGAATATACCATATGAATATATAATAACATGGGAATAATACTAAGGAAGCTGCAGTGATAGAAAAAAATGTTTCCCTTGGGCCGACTGCATCTGTGAACAGCCATCTGCAAATTGGAATAATAGCTGTGTTCACAGGAAGTAAATATTGGTTAGTATAGTATGATTTTATTTTTTTTTAACAAGATAATAAATA
This sequence comes from Emberiza elegans, assembly GCA_024865655.1. Lineage (NCBI taxonomy): Eukaryota > Metazoa > Chordata > Aves > Passeriformes > Fringillidae > Emberiza > Emberiza elegans. The sequence continues at coordinate 14,915,264 of JALJVW010002597.1, read as the reverse complement.
CAAGCATTCAGCACTGGCATTGATGCCAAAAATGTCCTTTAGGGAGGTCTGTGGTTGCTTCTATTCCCTTGGATCTCTCAGAGGCTCAGGCTATTCATAGAGAAAGCTGATACACAGTAATTGGTTATCTCACAGCATGTCCTTCTGCAAGAGAGCCCTCAGGTACAAGTGGCTGGGTGCCAGCATAAGCTGTGAATGAGAAATTAAGTGTTAAACAAAATGCCCTCGGAGGATTTTCATGAATAAGACCCACAGTACTTTGCTGTCATTATGGCTGACACTTTATCTTCACAAAAAGAAATTAACATTTTCATCAATAAAGGAATCCAAACTCTAGCTGAGATGTAATTCAGTTCAGTTCCTTTAGCGTGTCTAGCACTTCATTAAGTAAAAACAGGCAGCAGAGTCCAGTGAAAAGAAATTTGATTCATTCAGGATGAAGTCAGTGCTAGTGAGCAGTGTTCACTGACACGGGGCGTGGGCCCAGAGTCCTCCTTAGAGCATGAAATGTAAGTTATTGTTCAGCAGCAGTGCTGGAGCTCCCAACCAGCCCTTTCATCAAAGTCATTTAGGGGATGCAAACGCCATGCTGCAGAGAATTGGGCTTCTGTTTGCCAGATCATGATTTAGTACAGTGGTTCTAGAGAAGGCAGCTGAGCCTGTGGAACCCCTGTATGATGTAACCAAACTGGCCAGGGCAAGCCAGTGAAATTCAGGAAGACTTTATGAGTACAGAACAAGGTTTTCATGGTTTTCAGTGATTCATTGTTGAATTCAGTGGAAGACTGCTGAAAGGATAAATAACCAGAGAATCCTAATGAATATGTGTCAGAGGATGTCTCACTTATGAAGAACCTCATGGATCCTCCTCATTTTTTTCAACACCAATGGTTTTCATAGATTTTCCTCAGATGTGCACTAATTTCGTGTTTATCTTCACCTAGTAAAAATAAGTGAATGGCCTTCTTAATGTATTTTAGCAATTCTTGATAAACTTAATTGATTCTGCTTCAACAAGGTGGTCGGTTCTTAGCATCATTCCACCTAAAATTGTCAAAAAAATTTCTTATCAGCATTTAAATTCGTTTGACATGTCTGTTAAACCAAAAACTGCTAGAATTGATTATTACAGACAAAAGGTTCTAGCTTCACGTTTTGGGAGTGGAAAGTACGTATTTTGATTGCATCACTGCAAAAAAGATAAGTATGTATGCCCCCGGCTTCTTTAGTCTGCAGCAATAAATAGTCTTTGATTGTAATAGTTACTTTCAAAGAAAAAATACATATTTTAGTAGTTTCAGGTTGGCAGCATGAATAAAATTTGAGACAAAAGGCTGCCAAACTGAACTATGTGTTTGGAGGTATCAATGAATGTATTTTCAGAGTTACTTGTGACATTAGAAAATTGTATCACCTAAGTCCTTGCATACATTTTTAAATTGTTATGTGATGCTGAATTGTTGAACCCTGATAGCCGACACAGATAGCTAAATTCTGGGAAAAAATTTCCTGTGAGGCATTAGGTATTTCAAACCCAGGAAGGAAATTCTTTAGCCCAGGACTCAGGACTGATATTTTTCATGTAATGAATTGGAGGGGCGGGGAGGGCTGGAATGCAAACTATGAGGATGGAAAACATTTAGTCACTCTTGGAATGATATGAATGTTTTTACAGGAAGCTTAAGTAAACACACATGCTGCTGCTTAGTAGGCTGCAGTTAACTTTTTTGGACAGTAGACAAAATTTAAACAAGTATGCAGACTCAAATGAAAGGCTGTTGAGCAGCACACCCTTCAGGCCCAGTTTTGAGCCAGTTATTACTTAAAACATTAGGTAAAAAGTTAGACTACAGTTTATTTGTTTTGGGGTTTGTTTGTTTGTTTGTTTTTCTTTTTTTATAGTAAATACTTGAATGCACTGATTTTTAATTTCTTTAAGTCATTTGATACTGGTGTCATAGGATTAAAACATCTTACTCCTTTTAAAGGTGTAGTTTGTGTTATAAATTACTACAGAAGAGGGAGCTATTTCACTTTCCCCACACATGGGCATGTTATTTATTATTCATGCTGGAGATCTTTCTCCTTATTTAAAACATTATTTTTATCCTTTTTTTTTCCTCAGAAGAGGTTTCCATTTTATGAAAACAAAAGAGATATTGGACATCTTAGAATCCTATTCTGTTGAGCTTACTCAGAAGAAATGTTGTACAGAGGAAGAAGCTTAGAATACAATAGTTACTTCCCTACTTACAACCAATTTAGTAAAACCATGGAGTAGCTATTTCCCTCTCATGATATTACTGAAAGTATGAAACAAAACCTTTTTGGAGTTAAAATATTGCATGAATATAATAATGAATATTATATTCATTCCAAATGAAACAAAGCAAAGAGATTGTTTTTCATGTAATATTAATAATAAAAATACCTTGCCGAGAGGTGAAGCCTGCATAATGTATTAACTTAAAGGAGAACAAAAAAATGAGACTGATTAAAGCCGGTTGTGGCTGTTACTAAATAATTCTTAGCAGAGAATTGCTCTTACAAACGCCTGGAAGAAATTTTGCTTCCTGAATAGAACTAGTTTTCAAGTCATGAAATAGATTCAGAGAGATAGTGATAGGCAAACATGTACTTATTTTGCAAAAAGTAGGTAATCAGTACTTGGCAAAAGCATAGAGAAATCATCAAAAATTGAAATATTTGTCTTCTGATTTCAGTTCCTTGATTAGGATTCATCAAGGATATTGCTGCTTTCACTGGAAATGTCCTGAGTTTAAATGAAAGTGAAATTCATGGAGTCATGCAAGTTGGAAAGGACTACCAGAGATTTTTCTTTTTCTATCTCCTTCTTAAAGCAGGTCCTGTGACAGAAGGATGTCAAGGCCTTGTCCCAGTTAAATTTTGAATATTTTGAAGGATGGAGATGGCACAAGTCTCCGTGACCATGTCATGGTTTGATGACCCATATGGTTCAAAAGAAAGATCAAAACAGCTTTTATCAAATTGTCATTTCCCATTTTGTGTTTGTGTTTGTTGCCTCTCATCCTAGCCTGGAGCCACCTCCAAGATTAGCCAGGCCTTGTCATCTTTGTACCCTGGGGTCAAGGAGTGGTAGAGCGCAGTAGGATGCGCCCTGACCCTCCTTTCCCAGGCCGAGCAAGCCCTGCTTTGTCTCTCAGCCTGTCCTCATGTGCCACCTCTCCAGCCCTGGCCAGCTCAGTGGCCCTTTCACAGACTTGCTCAGGTGTGTCCATGTTTTCTTCTACTGAGGAGCCCAAAGGTGCCCACTGCTCCAGCTGTAGGCTTCCAGGTGCTAAATGGAGGGAAACCATCACTTCCTTGTACCTGCCAGGCTCTGCTTCTGCTGGTGCAGGTCCCTCTTGTCCTTCACATAAACCAAAACTGAACTCTTGGTTCTCTCACAATATATTTGGTGTTGAAGAAGAGTATTTAAGTGTAATCTCTCTTTCCTTTCTGATACAAACTCTATGGCTACAGTTCAGATTTTGAACAACTAAGAATATGATAGGAAGATGGGTGTCATTTTTCATTTGGGTTCCACACTTAAGAAGGATGCTATTTAGTTAGTTGTCTTTTGTTTAATTTATATAATTATAATTACTTTTTTTTAACAGTAGAAGTTAAAAAGATTGCAATAAATTGTAAATTGTCCCTGGTTTTTTTTTCTTTATTTTTATTTGCTTTCCAAGGCTTTAGCAGTCAATGGTATATTTCAGTTTTCATTCTCTTCCTTTATTTAAAAATAATTTATCAAATTGTGCATGTAAAAAAATTGTAATCCTGAAAAACAAATTTTCCCTGCTCTCACTGAAGCATGGGTGCACCAATTTCTCTCCATATCTGAATACTTGAGCAGTATCTTAGTACTTCAGTATAACAAATTTAGGGCTCAGTACTAGACCAAATTGACCATCCTTTGTTCTTGTGCATGTATTTATAGTAGTTCACATTGTTAACAGAAGAAAATATCTGCTCTTTGTACTACAAGCTGTGTCACATCACTCTGGAGAAGTGGGAGGTCTCAAAAATCAAAGAATGAAGGGTGTAGGGATTGTTTTTTCTCATATTACAAAAGTATTCTAGATGGAAAAAATCAGTGAAAATACTATTCTACCTTGATACCACCTTTTTTTTTTTTTTTTTGGACAACCACTTTTTGTGTTGGTATGGTTAATATAGGTCCTTAAGGACAAAGCTAGCTCCAGACATTACTTGAATGCCACCCTTCTTTCACCATAAATGCAGTTTGGTTGCAAGCTGGAAGGAGGAGATTCAGGGTTTGATCACATACTGTAGTACTTTTCAGTGAACTAGTCAGACTGAAGGTCCACCAACAGCTGAAATATCTGCTGTAGATTTTAAAAGTTGTTTGTGAGTAAGTGGCATTGTAAAGACTTAATTCTAATATTTTTATCAACCTCACAGCAAGCAGAATGACAATATGCCCCAAAATTCAGCAGAGAAAGTATCAGAGAGGATATATGGGAGCATGGTGTTCTAATAGGAATCTGCCTTTATATATAAGCGCTTGGCATCAGCAAAATCTGTGCTCCATTAAATAATCCATTGTTTTCATCCAGACTCTCTTCAATCCCCTTCTCTTTCTTTCCTTCTCTCTTTCTTTCTATAGTATATTGCATTGTTGGTAAAGCACACAGGCAGAAACAGCACCCGTTTTTCCCACCCATTGTCTGTGCATTTGTGCACTGGATCTTTCTTCAGCCCTTTCTATCCAGAGCAGCTCTGAAAGCCCAGTTCAGATCGTGTGGTGGTACATGCTTTTTCAAGCTTAGCTACTGCTTGCCTATTCAAATAGCCAGAAGTCTGGTAGAGCAGATCTGGCTTTATTTGTTGAGTCTTGTCTAGTGAAGTGAAAAGGCCTGATTTTTTTTTTTTTTTCCTGGCTGCATTTTTGCACATGTGGGGGTAGGGAATGAAATTATTTCTTTTGTCCTCTGTTTGCAGCTCATTGAGAAGCAGGCATGCATATAAAATTACTGTATCTCAGGGCTTACCTTTAGGGAGAGAGGGGGAAAAGAAACAGATTTGTAAGCTTGACTGGAAACACTGAGGATGCTGAAAGCTGGCCCAAAAGTGGAAGGTAAAAGAATAATAAAATACAATGAATAGAAGACTAACAAAAACTTTTCAAATTAATATAACAACCGTTTAATTTCATCCTTTATAAGAAATACCATATTACTGCATGTATCAAAGGCACAAAAGTTGTGTCCGTTTGTCCAAGGCAGAGGAGCATCAAAATACAGATGTTGCATTTTGGAAAGTCACCAAAACTTATACAACAAAGATAGATAGATAGATAGATAGATAGATAGATAGATAGATAGATAGATAGATAGATAGATAGATAGATAGATAGATAGATAGATAGATAGATAGATAGATAGAAAGAATTAATTATGGATGGTTTCCCTGGATGGTTTCCCTAGATGTAAAATTACACCTGCAATTACAGAGAAGTTATTTTGAGGGGTAGACTTTAATGATAGAGAGTAAAACACAGTTCTCTTTCTCTCTAGCTTTAGTTTACACCCAAGTGGCTCAATGAATACTAACTAACCTGCATCTCAACTTTCAGTAAGGGTTTTTTTGCTTTTTTTTATCAACATGTTTTACCTCACATCTGCAGTCAGATGGTAAAGCTGCAGTCTCCTTCAGTTCTCTGGGTTGTGTTACTGTCAGTGAACTTTGCTCTGGGCAGCAGCAATGATTCATATGATTTGTACTGGTTTTAGCTACCTGTGAGTACAAGATTTCTGTGGCCTTTTTGTCATTTGAAGTGTAAGGTTTGTGGGGGCTGACCAGTAACCTGATTGTAGCTTCAGGGTAGCTCTTGCATTCTGGCCTTTTGCATGTTTAGGATATTTTGGTTAGAAAATGGAGCAATGCTAAAAATCAGTTTGGTTGCAGAACTAGAATAGATACTCAGAGGCCCAAACAGCCATGAATATTTAATAAAATTTATCATGTTATTGGTGCATATTGGTATATAGCAATATGTTCATGATTCCTAAACTAATGGCTTGGTGAAGTTGCAAATGTTAAGTATTAGACATGAATGTGATTTAGTCAGATACTTTATTAAATGAATTTGAAAAGAACTACAAAGAGTTCATTTAGAGTAAAAGAGCTGTAGCTTGAAAATCCATGGATTTTGAAATAGTTTGCTCATTATGGCTATTCTTCTACACTACACATGCAAACTCAGAAATGTGAAATGAAGAATTGATGGAAACCAATCCTTTGATCTCCAAACTTCTTATTTATATTAAATCCTTACCAAAAAAAAAAAAAAAAAAAAAAAAATTAAATAAGAAGATAATTGAATTGAGGGATCTAGAGAGACATGATGCCATTATGCAGACTTCCAGTTTGAGCATGAACAAAGCTGTTGGGGATGTTATATATATTTTAAAATGTATTGCTACTTTTCTAATAGAAATTACACAAGCAAGAGAATTTGAGTGTTACTCAGCAAGTGCATAATCTGAACCATGACCTCTGAGATAAGTGTGAAGTTATCTAACTTAATTGTAGTGTCTTTAATGCAGTTTTTTCATTCCAAACTCTAGTTAGCTGACCTAATTTTAAAAGGATAAAAATGTTCATTGCCTGCATAAAGTGTTGTGCTGGGAAGAGCAAGGCTGGAGAGAAGCTATGAAAGCTGAAAATTGTGAAAGACAATGAAAGCAGAAAAGTTCATTCTTGTAATAGGATAGTTTTCAGTTGACTGGAAGGCATGGATGCAAAAGCTGTGTGCTGGAATGTAGCCAATAGGTACAGAAATCAGTATTTTGTTTAACAGTGTATACTTCTAACAACTTAATCTATGTTGAGTAATATTTTACCCTTACTCTGAAAGTAAAGATGAGCTGCCTATAGGTAAAAGTGGCAACATCTCTGGTATGAGGATGAAAGATGGCAACATGTGGCCACCTCCACTCCATATAATTTCTCCATATTTTTACAATTTATCACTTTAGGTATGGAAGGCTTTTTAAACTTAATTTTGTATAAATCTTCATTTTTGAGATAGAGAAGCAGAGTACACTTAAACAGTTGAAGCACTGAAATGAAAGCTCACAGTTCTTTAAATCATGCCCTTTTTGTTTCCTGAATATTTTGTATAGTGTTAATAATGCTCATAACTGTGAACTCATCAGTTCTTCAGTGCCTGAGTTCTATGAAAAGCACAAGATAGACAAAAATTAATCTCAGAGAACAACAAGTTGTTCAAGAAAAGATAGGTATTGCTTTCATCCTGTATACTGTTTTATGATGGTCATTTTGAGGTTTCTTGTTATGTCCGTGTCTGGATTTTTTTTTATTCTAACAACTTTTTATACTAGAGCATGTTATTATTTCTGTCTACCCTGTGTATCAAAACAAATTTCATACTCCAGCATATTTAAATGATGTCAAAAATAAGTATTATACTGTTGATAAATAACTTACAGTTGACAATAATCTCCTCAACCTCAGAAAGCATAATCTGAGACTGTAAAGTATACTGTAAGAAGCGATGTTTTTGATAAATAACCATGATAAATGCTCTCCAGAGGTCTTTCACATGCAGTGCATCTTACATTCCCTTTTGGTATTCAGAGTCTCTTCTGCTGTAAATTTCAGCAGAGGTGATGTTACTCACATGGAGAACGATTTGACTTCTGAGTTACATGTTTGATGTGCAGCTTGGTAGTATCAATCAATTCAGCTTCAGAGAAACTCTGCTCAGTTTCTAAAGCAAAAAAATCTGCATGAAATTTTGATTAAACACTTCTGGAGAAATGTGGGCAAAATGTTTTGCATTTAGTTTGAAACTGCATGAGCAGGAAAGCTGATTTCATAATGAACAAAAAACAAAAAGTGGTAATTCTTTTCTGTTTAGAGACTTCAAAAATTTTCTGCAGCTTCATGCTGGTTTTGTTGACTGTACATTTGAAACAAAGTCCATTTATGTAATTTTTTCTAAATTACCCAGAATATTCATCAGAAACAAAAGTAATTAAAATTACTTTCTTTACTGTTACGTTGTGTATGGATTTTTGTGAACTTCATTAAAATTTTCAAGAATCTCAAATTTATGCGTTTTTTTTTCTTACCCCCAGAACCAACGTATATCACAATAGGTCCACCCACCTGTGAGGCTTTGGTGAACTGCACTTTGACTGAAAAAGACTGTATCTATAGCTTCAAACTGGACCAAAATGGGTGTCGCATTTGTCAGTGCAAAACTAGTGAGTATGCAGAAATACAGTGATTTCTACCTTTTATACCAAATTATATGTGAAAATGGTAGTATCCTGGTTTTTCCCATTCATAATGTTGATTCTATGTTGTGTTGGTAAGTGTGTGCTTTATAGTTGTTCATCTTTAAAGAATTGGTTCCTGATTTCTGACATTGCTTTCTTGCTTAAAATGTGCTTTGAGAAAAATGTACAGTGCTTGACTTTTGAGATAAAAAATTAACAGCTGGCTAGAAAAGGTAGTAATTTGGGACCTAATATTCACATAGACTTTGAGAAGTCTTATGAGAATTCCACATTTCATTTTCTTCTGTTAACAGAATTTTAAGAGCATTAGGTTTCTGCAATTCAAAAAATCCTGTTGTTAAATCCCAGCCTATTTTCAACTTAGCTTTTTTAATCAGAATTTAGATTTTGAGGATAAATGTTCAAAAATTATATGCTTGGTAGTGGGTCTTTGTATATATGCAAGTGTATCCATATTTATATTTATTTCTATAACATATTCTTATCTTTATTTTATATACATATATAATATTTTAGTTAACACTTTTGCAGGCTTTAACATCTATTTCTTCCCAAAGGAAAAACACTGTGCCTTATGAGAACTTTGTGTGTATCAAGAAAAACGTTTTTTCTGTATGTGTTTCCTAAAGACTTCAGTGTTTACAGGTGAAATATAAATCAGTATCAAGGTTGGTTTTGGAATTGGCCAACAAAAGACCCCTGTGGAGTACTAGTCTCAGCTGCAGGATGCATCTCTGTAGCTGCCAACCCAAACTAGGAGCTCTTTGTGATGTTATTGTAGTTTTTCAGCTTTCTTGCAGCCTCTAAGGCTTCCACAACCAAAGTATTACTCCATTCCTCTTCTTTTGGTTTCAGTCCTCTCATTCTCAGCCACTTTCTAAGCCAATGTGACTATTCTAGGGATTCCCAAGTAGAAATGGTCAAAATAAAAATCCCAAGTAGTACAAACTAAAAAGCTTTAGGAATGGAGTGGTGTTGGAGAGGACATCTTAACAAAAGTAAATATATGGCAAGCCATAACATTATCATGGCAAATGAGAAATAATGCCTTTGATTACAAGTTGTATTCGTGAAAGGATGACTTTCCTTAGGTTACATCAAGCTATTGCATACTTGCCTTACTTTGTTCTTCCTAAGGAAAACATTAGAAATGTTAAGATCTGCTTTTAACGTTGTAATCTGATTTTCCTTCTCCGTCTGTTATTAAATTAATTGGGGAGTTTGACACAAACAAGAAGATGGACATTCATGACAAGTTTCATCATCTGTGCCTGTGCGTGCAGTCCTTCCCTCCAGTTTGGTGCACTGGAGACACAACACTGTAAAGGATGATTTCTTCTGTCCTAGGTTACCAGACTGCATATGGACACAAACCACATCTCAGGATGTTCTTGGTTAGAGTATTTCTGATTAAATAGTGCATAAGAACCTATTCAGGGGATTTTTTCTCTTGCCAGATTTGCTTGAAATTTTCTTCATTTTACCGTAGCAAATTGTCTGAAGCAAAGTTAATAGCATCATTTATCATCTCTTTTTTTCAGTTAAATAATGTGACTAGTAGATTGCTTAAAAATCTCAGTCATTTAGAAAGAGGAGACCTTTATTTTCTAAGGAAGTGAAGAAAAATAACAGCTTGGAAATCTTCATCGTTTGGTGGTTATCAATCAAAATGACAGAAATTGAATTTTTCTGTCAAGTAATGTCTGTCTTTTGCAAGGCTCTCCTCTGGACAAAAGAGGGTGTGAGAAATGAGAAGAGAGGAGTCTTAGGTCGGATATGCTGAAAATGTACTGTGCTAGCTCTCTGTGTTTTGAGATCCTGTGTACTTTAATGTCCAAACCCATTCAGTTGCATCTTTGTTCTCTTAATGACATCAGAACATGTCTTTTCTTTAGCTCATGTCAACTCAGGTGGAGTTTTGGGAACATCATTATTTTATACTTCATCCACTTGCTTTTTGCTGGTCTAAGCTGCTCAACAGAGTCAAATTTAACTGCCTCAGTAAGGAAGCCCCCGTGCCCACACTAACATTTGAAGTCATCATATCCTAATTCTATTAATCTATTTCCAATAAAGTTTCATTTGTGGTTAATTTATCTTTAGATAGCTCTACTGGAGGTTTGTTAAACTTCAGTTATTTCACCCAAAATACAAGCAAAACAATAAAGTGGAAGAACATAGTGAAGGTGTAATTTGTTCTTCTTTATTACCTGCATTTACATTCATGTTGCCAGAAATAAGTACAACAGGTTTATTTGGAAGGATAATGTACTATATAATAATAATAATATACTATAAGTATAGTATAATGAAATTTGTTTGGTGCTTCATTGTAATTTAGTTTTAAGTCTATCTCACCTCGTTCAAGCCAACTACAGAACGAGAAGGAAGAGAGAAGCAAATCATAACATTTCTAGAATATTATTTTAATAAAAGTAGTTTACTTGTCTTTTATCCTTCTTTTCATTTCTGCAGTGAATGCAAAAACATGCTGTAGCAACAGGCAGTGAAAACATACATGCTGTAAAGTAAAATAAAATATTTTTAAAAAGTAGCAGAGCCAGGTCATAGTTGTAAGAGAAGAGAGGAAAAAAAAATCACTGAACAGAGCATAGACTTACGAAGTTCAGTATGTACACATGGAACCACAAATGATGAGGGAGAAAGAAGGTTCATACTGACCAGAAGCATCTAGAAGCTAAAGCAGCACTACATGGCAATAAAAGGCAAAAAGTAAAATCCAGAATATAGGAGGAATTGCTGCAGAATACCAAGAATAAAACTAAACAGAAAAAAGCAAATAGGAAAAAAATTGTAGTGTGCAGCAATTGCTCTTGTGTTTGGAGTGTTTGTGCCTTTACTTGCATTCGGAGAACTGAAGTGGAATGAAGTCTTTGGGAAGACAAATCCGTTTGGAGGAGTCCTTGTGGAAGACCAGTGGTCTCCTGTTTGTGAGGCAGGACTCCTCTTGCCCCAGTGAAGACTAATGGCAGGATTAATAATGCCTGCTGATTGAAGCAATGTAGGATTTAAAATCTGATTGGTAGTTGCTGCTGCACACCAAGTCATTCTTCAGCAACCGTCTGCACTGCGCGCCTTGTCTGTTCCCTGGATTAGTTTCATGGACAAAAACCCCTTTGAAATCTCTCCTGTGACTGAGACTAGTATTTTACCCCAAATGAATTGAACATGTAGAATATCTTCAGGATATAACTGTGAACAGTATAAGTTTAATATTTTTTTTAACATTTCAGATCTTACTAAAATTGAATTAGAGTGTTGCTGTTAATTTAAAAAATTGTTTGACTATTTAGAAGGCTTATCTTAGTGGTTCCAAGATGCAACTGTCATCCAGTTTCATTAATTTCAGACTCCTTATGGAGAGATGCAACTGGAGAAGGCTGAGATGAGTAATTTCCCTGCACATTATATTGCATCACTTTTCACTGTGTCATGGTCTCTTTTGTCTGTCAAAGCCAGTCATGCAATCACTATTCAAAAATAAGAAATCTTTGTATATTATGTGTTTGCACGGTCCCCTCAACATGAAACCACCTTCTCCCCAAAACACATCCTGTGGATACACACAGAAATAACTTTGGAAGTGTTGGTACTTTCCTTTAATGAGAGCAACACATTTTCTACCATGGAGTTAAAAGGAGACATTATCATTCAGTCTATACTAGCACACACCAGAACCATGGTCCTCAATATTCTGGCAAGTCACACCATCTCCCTTTATAGCTGATGAAGCAGAGTAAAATTCCAGCGTGAACTTTGGGCTTGGCAATGTGGGTCTTTTTTTAGTTGCATAGGCATTCAAAGGCAGGATTGGTAGGTTTGAGAAAACTTAGGTAGGTTCATCTACAGGGTGTCTGTAAATAGCAACAGTTAAGGCTCTGAAAAAGCATAGGGACTGACGATGGGAAAATGCCTAAGAAAACTTTGCAGGGACTGCAGTGAGAGAACACATCTCAATTCCTCATTTTTGTGTGTTAACTTTTCAATAGTTAGAGTTCTAACCTTTCAATCTTATAGCCAAAATTTGAGTATTTCATTTCTGTATTTCTGTATGTAGTCCGTACTGAGAGATATGTGTTCTCAACACTTAAATTCTCTCAGTGTTAATTTTTCCCATTTAAATAAACTTATTTTGTGTTCATTTCTATGTCAAACTGAGGTCAGACAGTAATTGCATATTAATCATACAAAATGTACTTCAGGCAATACAAAATTCCTGGAAATAGTAGAGTAAAATATGAATTAGGTAACACTTTTCTGTTTTAGTAGCAGTTGTCTTCTAGTGTTACTTCCATTTCACATCAAATTCCATGGAAAATAAAAGTTATAAAATAAAAAGCCAGGTAATCTTTCTTAGTGCTAAGGAGAGCACATATTAGATTTTTGAGTAATTCTGTAAGAGAGAAAAAGGATGTCTTATTATCCTTCTGCAGATATAAAAGGGAATAGCTATTAGAGGCAAGACTTCAGTTAAGGAAATACAACCGTAGAAAATTGGATGGAGCATGTTTCCTAAAAATTTAAGGCTCAGATCAGGAAAAAAAGTACATGTTCTTGTAGAACAAAAGTAGTAACTCTAAGCACACATACAAGATAGTGGAAGTACTCCCTGAAGAGGATGGAATCATGATGAACAACTCATGCCAAATAAATATTAGCTGTATTGTCACTAGAATGAGTCTTTGGCAGGATCTCTGAAGATTACAATATATTGGAGTTAGTGCTTACAATATATCTAGTGCAACAGAAGCAGATAAGAAATTCACTTGGCTTGCCTTGTGAAAAAAAGAAAATCAGCGTGCTTGAAGCTTGATCATTATACAGCAATTCCACCTTTGAGATATTACTGCTACAATTTCATGTTCATGAATTCATGCGTTTTATGCAAATCCTAGATTTGTTTAGAGCACCTATCCAAGTGGTTAATTTGCCTCAATGGACTCACAAGATGATTTATTTAAACAGGGTGTTCTAGCATCACAGTGCCCAGTCCCTTCATTTTTTTTCCAGCTTTTGTGAATCATGATTTAAGTCTAACAAAAGGAGGGAGGGTTAGTGTGGATCTGTGGAGGCAATATATTCAGAGAATTCCAGTTACTGTTAAGTAACCTAGTTTTCTCCTTCATAAATTTGCCTCCCCAGATCCCCACCCCCGAAGATTAAGCAGCAGTAGCAATCCACACCGAGAGGACGGCTGAGGAGTGCTTAATTGTAAAGGTACTGTGAAACAGTTCTCCTGATATGATCTGTCCTCAGCATCAAGAAAATAATACTGGTGAAGGTATGTAGCTAGCTTTGTGTAGCCATGCTACAAATTTATAAAAATGGGCACCAGCCTAAGCCAAGTTGAAATACTGACATAATTCTTGCCATGTATCTATTAATATTCTCCAGCAGTTGTTTTTTTCATCTGTGAATTACGGGACTGAAAACTGAAAGTATTTCAACAAAGAATGTATTTTCAAAACTTTGTAGAGTAAGATGATTTTCAGTCCTTATGATACAAATACCAGTGTGTCCATATGTAAAATAATATTTTGGAAAAACATAAATATCCCAGTTTAAGAGCCTAGAGCTTTTTAAATACCATATATATGCTAGAAATTTTTTATGTTGTTGTTAAAGAGCTGGAATTACAATCAATCTATTAGAAATTCAAGCAGAAGACCCTTTTTAGAGCTAACATGCAATTCTTGGAATTGAATTTTGTTTACTTTTTAGAGGATTTTTTGGGCAGTATTTTATAACACTCCAAATATTCATAGGTTCATGTGAGGTAGGGATGTGTGCACTCTGAAATCAGGAATAAATCATGCATACAGTGGTTTGAGTTTAGGGTGAAGACCTGTGATTCCTGTTGCACTGCATTGCCCCTGAGATACCATACCTGAGTATGAGGAGAGGTTGTGTTGTATCTGAAATATTCCACTGCTAAGTTAATTCTACCAAATGCAGGCATTGCTAACATATCATGGGACAGAATGATTTTGTTGTCCTGTTTGCCAGGTGGGACCTTGACTGTAGTGGGTCACATCAGTGTGTCGGCTGCTCTTACATGCTGAATTTTGAACATGGTTTTCTTTCCTTCAGCAGCAAGTTTTACTCAGTTTTACAGATGTCAGACAACCTTTTAAAACTAGATTTGATGTTAGCATTGAGAATAAGATACTTGCTGGAAAGAGTCTTAAAACACCAGATAGTTTGTGTGTAGAATGATCACCAAATCTTGGTAATCCTCAGTTCTCAAGACTTTTTTTCTACAGTGTTGTCCCATCCTCCATATCCCAAAGAGATTCTTCTTAAACTGTGTAATGCTCTTCTGAAACTCTCGGTATCTGTTTTATTATAGTCTGCATGTATGAAAGGGTTTGTAAGGGTGCAGAGAAAGTGGGGAAAGAAATCACTATATTTAGAAGGAGTTTATGGACAATGGTGACCAGGCTTAAATACCTCACCAATATCTGCTTGGTAATAATTCACAAATGGGTTTTTTTTGGAAGACTGATTCATCTTCAGCTGTTCTTTCTGCTTGTATTTGTCCAACAGCATCACATTAAATTGATCCAAATGAATCCAAAAATTTGAAATTCCCATATGCAAGTCAGCAAATAATGTGTTTAATTGTATCCAACTACAGAACAAAGTAATTGCTAGTACTGCAGTCTTTAGAGGACTCAAAGTCTGTAAGCAATAGCTTTTGCCAGTGTGGTGAGGACTAGTGAAGACTGTGACTAGACTGTGAACTACCAGCTGGACCTGTTGGTGACTGGCTTTGCTGCTGCTTTTGCAGTCGTGGTCGCATGTGGCAGAGAAAACTGCATGGTCTTGTTGTGTGGGTGGGATTCACTGCTGTAAATACTCAGTGCTTGTTGGTCCTCAAGTGAGTATTAGTTCTAAGCAGGAGGACTATTTAAAAACAGCATTGGTTCAGGACAAACAACCTTTCCATGTTTAGTGTCCTAGCCTTCTACTGTACTTGATTCTCTCAGCATTTTATGTGATATTTCAGGTAATGTCACATTAAAAAGCTAAGTATTTGTTGTAAAAATACAGTTCTATGACCCTGAGACATTGAGGAACACATTGATCTTTTCTTGAAGTCATAGCTCATCAGTATTATTCTGGAATTATCCAATATCCTGCATCTGAACTCTGAGCTTGTAGTGCAAATTGTTTTCTGGTTCATGTTTTATAAGAAAAATTACTAAACGTGTTTCTACTCACCGTGTAGAACTCTACTCTCAATCCAGATATTTCCCTAAGCAACACAATGAAAGATGTTTTCCCTTTAATTAATTTCCTGTTCATCATTTTGTTTCTGTTTTAGTCTTCTACTTCCTATCTAACCATCAATTTAGTTCCCTATGTGATGTCACTATAATTAATCAGTCACAAAACCCAAAAAAATAGGTTATACTTTGTGATCAGAAGCTTAATCCCATTCTGTTAGAGTTGCAGTGACGTGCAAGTGCATAGTGCAGTTCTCTCAAATTCTGAATGGTAGTTTTCTTCTGCATTAGCTTTTAAAATGTTTGCTACATCCTCATTTCAGCCTGTCTGGTTGCCCTGATACACTTTTGAAGCAATTATTAGACCAGGTAGGGCTGGATCTTTTCTCTGCAAATACATTCATGATTTGGGATTCAGTTTCCTCATGAAATTTATCTAAGCAGAGGTGCAAAACACCCTCAAACAAATACTCTCCTAACATTTTGTCATAATAGATTTCCTCACTTCATTGCAGTTGACTTTTCATGAACTAATTAACTAGTTCTCCTTGTTCCTTAGTATGTGTCACTTGAAATGCAAAATCTTAGCAAAAAAATCTGGTTTTACTTATCTTTTCATAATGAATTAGTCATTATTTTAGTAGTGATAAATTTAAAGCAATAGCTAAGGCTATAGAAAATTTGTCAGGATGACAATTGTATACACTGAATTTGATACACATATGAGTGTTTAGGTTTGCAATCTTTTTCTCTTCTTTCTTTCTCTGATAGCTATGCTTTGATTTGTGACATTGGTGATTCACTTAATTTTCTGAAAAAAAAACATGGCTTAAAATGCTGGACTGTGCTTTTCATCAGGCCTGTGCGCGGACATAAACTCTGTACCAGATGGTACTTCATTTAGAGACTGCCTGCTGTTGTCATGTTTTTAATAATGTTTTAATAGGAGACATTTAGATGATTAGATGTAAATTCAGATAGCAGACCAGAATTCACATCCTTAGTTTCATGACAATACATTTCTTCATAGAGATTTTTTTTCAAAAACTATTTAAAATCTATTTCCACAGTTTGTACTGTCATACTATCAGAAATTTAAGTGCAATAACATGCTAATTTCAGTAAAGAGTATCTTAGCAGAATTTAATTTTAAGCATCTTATTAGAAAGAGTGTGAGCAGAGGTCTGTGGAGATTATTCTGATCACCTCATACATAACATTGACATAACACTAGAAAGTCTATACATTAACAGTTGTCGGCACTGACTTCAGCAAACTTTCCCTTTATGTTTGACATAGTCAGGCTTTTGATGATTTCTCATATGCTCTTCACTGTCTGTTCCTGGGAGGCAATGGTGATAATTAGTCACCCACCTCAAGGCTCTGAAGAGCTTTTCTTTCTTGGCCACTTACAAAGTGAAAATTCTTTTGAGGATAACTCACTGTGTAAAGGATTAAGCAAGGAGGATATTGCTTCGAGACTGGATCTCCTAGTTAGTATGTCAGCTGACTGTTTGAGTTTTAAGTATATTTAACATCATAAGCTACTTGGGATGAGACACTGGGGATGTCTTCCTGCTTTGTTACACTGCTCTTAGACACCCTGAGCCTTTTAATAAAATCTATTAACTTTACATGTAACAAACTTCTTTTTTGTCTCTGAAAAGCAGTTTCACTAGCCAAATCAGAGCAGAATAGGAGACTGGAAAGTATTTGGCTGTGGGACTGTGAGTCATCATTATTTTGCTATCTTCTATAACTTCGTGGTCAAACCTGGATGTAGTATTTTGATACCTGTCCTTAACAGATAATATGGAGACAAATAAGATAAATAAATATGTTAAGAAAAAAAAAAAATTCTGCTTTTTTCTGGTTTTTTTAGATTTTGTTAAATTGTTGTTTCCAGCTCTTCATTTTACTTTTTTAAGGTACCTATTTATTTCTCCCATGCCTTTGCACATATGTACCTTCTTTTTTCTTCACCTGTCTTCATGATCCTACTGTTTATACAGAGCCACGTAAGCATTTCATTTCCCTGACAAAGTATGCTTCAGAAAAGGAATGGTTCTGCTCAGTTCAGCCTGTGCATTTCCAGGTTATTTTCTGCTCAGATCAGTTCTGAACATCTGCAGGAGAGTGATCATAACTTACATTATATCAAAGGTCATAACTTCACTTAATTCTTTTTGGAGATATGCTTCCATACATCCTATTCTTCTCTGTACATTCTTTATAAAGTTCAAGCCTAGCTTTAAAAATTATGGCTACCCTATAAAGTCTTGCATAATGAAAAGTTTAGTTAATTTTATTATCACTATGTGTTGCTAGGGAATAATCCTTTACAAACATCCTAGTATAATAGCTCAAAAATGAAAGACAAATTCTCATTATTTTAACTTGCTTCAAAAAAAGTCTTTGTATTACACATAACTCACTCTTTACCAGAGAAGAATATCAACGTTTCCTCTGCATTATAATGTTTTAAAATCAGCATTAGTGGCTACATATTAAAAAGATAGTATTCTTTGTAGATCAGCCTGACTTAATCCTCCAGAAATGTGTAAAACTTCATGAAGATCTTTGTGTATGTGTTTCTCTCTAAAGCAAGAACCTAAAACAAGGGCTGCAGTTGCTGTGCAAAGGTTAGATCTGACCAAGAGTAAATGCTTAAATCTTGTGGCATTGATTCTCTGCTTCCAGACACAATCTCTAGACGTTAGGAAAGGATCTGGCTTTTTTTTTCTGTATTCTGAATGGGAAAAACAACCCCAAACTTGACACCCTTTTTGCTTCAGACACCAAATTTGCATAAAAGTGGAGAGGTGAGAGCCATGACCCTGATTATATTAATCCTATTTAAACTGAGCACTGTTGTTTGGAATAAGGAGACTCTTATGTTGTATTGCACTCACATACCCAAATTCCACCTCAGAAATAGGCAGTGGATTTGCTGGTTTTGCTCTCATTCTGACACAGTAAGGAACAAATGCCTTCTTTATGAAATGAACATTAATTTACTTGGTAGAATAGATAAGGCTTAGCCACATCTGGTTAAGTCAAGATTCTGGAATCTTAAATGTAACATTACAAAAACAGAAGGGGAAGCATTTAAGTAAAGCAAGATTCCTTCTATAGTTTTCCTTCAGTAAATTGCCATTTTAGAGAATAAGTCAGTATTAATAACTGATCTCTTTGAAAAAAATGTATCCCTAAATGTTCATCCCCGTAAAGGAAAGTGGTCTTCAGGTCTCAAATGGGGAACACATCTGAAAGAATAATCTTCAGCTGACCTCTGTCCAGCCAAGACTTCATAGTGGTATGGAAGTTCCAGCTAGAGATCAGCCATCCTTTCAATATCACTCTTGAAGTCAGGCCTTTGGATATCACCCATCATATTCTTCTATTGAAGAATCTTAATTATATGTCCCTCTTTTTCTATTTTGATCTCACTTTGGCTATTGTACTAATGGTCATTTCTTTCCCATTTGCTTTGCATCCTTAGTGTAAAAAAACCCATAATTTTCTGTTTCCTCTCACCTCTGCAACCAATAAAAGAATATTGTATCCCACAATATGTTAAGAGTGGTCTTTCCGGCATTTCTTCTTTCAAGAAAAGCAAAAAGAAACTGATCAATCTCAAAATAGTGAATTGCAGTGAGAGGGGATATAATGACAATTATTTATCTCTGTACCAGAATAATTGAGATGCCAATAGCTCAACATCTCTCTTATGCCACCACAAGAGGCAGATGAAGCTTGGATTTCAAGAAACAGATCTTTTAGTCTAGCATCTCTAAGCTTCAGTCACTTCTTATGGTATTGCAAGTCAAATCTTAATCAAATTGACAGCAAACAGCATGAAAAATAAAAGTTTTTAGTATATCCCATCCTTTCAGTACTTATTTAAAACAAGTAGAAGATAAATAAAGATTATCTATATTGAACAAAAGCCTACTAAACCCATATAATGTGTGGCTATTATATGTTATTTTAGATGTGTTATTAAAAGCCAGTGGAGGGACAGATGTTGAACTCCATTGGCTATGCATCTGTTCATAAAATTATGTTAGTTTGTGGTACCAGGTGGTACTCCCCAAGTTGCTGACAGGAACTGAAGAATCCTGCAGTGTCTGCTCATACAGTTTGGGTTGGTACTGGAGAATTCTGTCAAATATTTTTAAAACAGGACAGCCCAAAGGTAAGGCCTAGCAGTATTAAGAAAGTGACAAAGTGAAGGGAGCAGAATGTTTAGTGTGCTGAGGATGTGTTTGGTATAAGCAGTGTTCATGTTATGATATGTGTGTGTCCTTTGCAGGGGAGGAGCTGTGCAGCGGCCTCATTTCGGGCTGTTCCTTGGATTGTTCCTTCGGCTTCCAGACTGACGCCCACAACTGTGAGATCTGTCAGTGCCGGCCGCGGCCCAAGAAGTGCAAACCCATTGTATGTGACAAGTACTGTCCCTTTGGATACTTGTACGTATTCTCATCCCGAAAGCACGCTTCATGCAACCCCCGTCCACGGGAAATACGCAAAAGTCCAGGCGTATCCACTTGGGTTTGCTTGGGGCACAGCGGGGGGAAGTAGGAAAATAGAAACGGCGTTACGGATGTGGGAGTGCAGTATTCTTCAAAATGGATTTGGATCAACACATTTAGAAACAGAAGCTCAAAAAACAGCAGATTATAAAAGGAAAGCAGTGCTTAAATTTTGTTGAAGAATTTGACAAACAAGATGAGAAAGCTACTTACAAGTAATATTTCTTACATGTAGCTTTTTGAAATTCTTTTGGCATGCTTTGAGGAACTTCTATTTTACAGCCCATTTATTTTATTCAAATTATTATCTAATATTTCAAGTTTCTTTTAATCTTGATATGACAGCAGACTAGTTTTAGTAAGACTTTTTTGGTAATTACAGGATTTGTGAAGAATAGTACTATATCCTATCTATGTTTTTGTAAGTGCTTTAAAAATCTGTATTTGTGGAGGACTTCTTTTTCCATAAAATAAATATTTGTGGTATTTATTCAATTGTGAAACAGGTGATGAAAACTGTGTCTTTTGTCGCAGAAATTTCTTAGTAATTAATTCTAGTGGCTTCTCTACATATTTTACCAGTAAATTTTATTTGGTATGGGTTCATTCTATGTTACTGCCTGCTTTTCACAATAGTTTAATTTCTACCTCATGAGAGCAGATCTTCAGATAACATTCAAATGTAATTTTTTTTCTCAGGATTTTCAATTAAATTTACTACATTTGCAACTCCTAGTTTTTGATAGTAATACTCCTTAAATTTCTGCTTCATTTTAGAGTTCTCTTTGGCCCTTGTTGATAAATGTTGCAGGCTTTTTAATAGCCATTTTTACTGTGGTGTGTCCTCTTAGTACACTGAATAGTAAATGAGAGAGGAAAACAAGGGATTTTAAATTAAGGAGTTTATAAAATGATCATCAGGCATGTTGATTTCATGAGTGGCTGTGACTTGTCAGTTTTGCAAGTGAGAGAAAGTAGAACCAGAGGGAAGTTACAGAAGAGGAATCCTGTAAAGAGCAGTAATTTTATTCTTTATGTATCATGAGTTTAATACATTGACCTACAGAGCATAATTACAATTCATGTATGTGATTTTTCTACTTAGATAGAATCATACTCTTCTTCCTTTTTTTTTTCTCAAGTGTGTGCTAACAGTTCTGTTAGAAAATGTATGTGAACTATATAGCAAAATCATTTTTTAAATGACAGCACATTTTAATGGGCATAGTATGGTAGTTGTAAGATTAAGATGTTTTAAAAACAAGTTGATTTCAAGCTGATGCCACTGTTTTCAGGAACCCTGTCTTTGGGATGATTTTTCCGAATCGAAGGGTGGCAGTTAACAATAATTTTCTTTTCTCATCAGTCATTTCCTTAGGGGGGATGCTCTTGCTTTAAAGATGTAGATATTTAAAGTGACTTGCTGACCTTTTACAAATTGTTTTGCTCATCTAGGAAGAACAAGCATGGCTGTGAAATCTGTCGGTGTAAGAAGTGCCCCAACCTGCCTTGTGGTAAAATCTGTCCATTGGGCTTCCAGCAGAACAGTCATGGCTGTGTTATTTGCAAGTGCAGAGGTACGTGCCCCTGCATTACCACCTCTAACTACAACATGTTTGCAAAGCAGGTGGAAACCAGGGTGAAAGAAAAGCAATACTGCACAGAATATTTACAAATTGAATATGGTAACTGGGGGGGAACCAGTTCAACATTGCTCAAAGAAATGTATTGTTTTGTGGTGTTTGTTATAACCTGTTCATCTGGGCTTCAACAGAAAGCTTCAGCTCTGCTTTCATCTCCCACTGCAAAGTCACAAAAAGTTTGTTATCATGATTAAATTGATAAAATTTGGATCAGGCTCTTAATAAGCAACTACTAATAATAAGCTAATTGAGGGCATCTTTTTAAGTAGTGATGTTCATCTTGCCTTCTTTACCATTGCCTTTTCTTTACAAACAAGTGTTGGATTTCATAAATATCCAGTATATCACCTAAAATTGGAGTGCTGTTTCTTGGATGCTTTTCAGACAATCTTAATGAACAATGAGTAGAAAGAACAGCTGCCCAGGAGAAAAGACTTGGTATTCTTGAGCTAAAAATTTCACAGATGCCACATCCCCAACCTATAACCACCAAGTTCAAGATGGGTCTTGAGATCAGATGTTCAGTTGTTGTCTGCCATATTCTTGTGCTGCTTTCAGCATGTCTCTTCCTTACAATATTTTCAGGTTATGTTCTGTATTAGTCTGGGTCTCAGACTTACTTCATTGCTCATCCTCATGTGTTGCATTTAATAACTTTTTGGTTTTACTCAGTTTCTCTTTGACCCTAACTGCTTTTTCATGCTTACTTTATTTGACTCTTACTTGTGGGTTTTGATTTCTAGCTGTAATCAAGTAAGTTTTATTACTTTCTCATTGCTTCATGTAATGACTCTATTCTCAACTTTCCACTATTTCTTCTGCATTTTAAAAAAATTATTAAATGTAAAAGAACAAGCTGTGGGAACATGTCACAGGTAGAAATTATATGAGCTCTTTAAGTCACTCTTCTGTAGTTGAAGGCAAACATGCAATCATATGAATCAAAAGTATCCAACATTATCTTTTTTCTATATAATATTATACAATCCAGTTTAATAAACTTTCAGACTTCTAGAAGAATAAAAGTTGTAATATAATAAACATATTTTGCAGATGTGAGAAGCAGAGATTTCATTGACATAAGCTACAATATATGACTTTTACTAGAAATTAAAATTTTAAAAATTAAATAAGAAAGGGTAACTGCTTAATGGTGTCCCATTGAGATAATTCTTATCACTCAGCTTGTCATTTGTCTCACAGTCAGAACACTTTTCCTGATTGTCATAATGCTGTGACTAAATACATACAAAGGGTTCCCTTAGCTGTACTGTAATTGCCTCCCAGACTATAAACTTTGGTCACTAATTATGTGTATGCACACTTTTAAGTGTGCTCCTTAACAAGTATGGATTTTAAAATGTGCACAATTATTTAGTGAAATTAACTTGATCCATCCCTAAGTAGTATTTACTGTTGTCATGAACATAAAGATACCAAGCCATGAGCGTATCACTTCAAATCACTTCATTTGCAGTTTTGTCAAAGGATGATTAGAACAATCACCAGCATGTTCTGGGGAAAATGTGAGTCCTTGTTAAAATTTTGACCCAGAATCTTCAAGTTAGAGGAAGGGTTGGGTAAATCCCCTGCCTGTGAATTAGCTCCACTTTCTAAATTGCTTCTGCCAGAAATAATGGTAGGATTAATAGAACCATAGAAGTACAGGCTGGAGTAGTACTCTGACAAACTGAGAGTCTGCTTCTTTACTCTTGCATAAAATAGGGTGTATCTGGATAATCCTTGACAGATGTTTGTCTAAGATTTAATTTATTAAGAATCTCCACTTTCAAAAGACACAAAAACCCACAACAAAGCAGAAAGAGAAAAAACCCAAACCTTTCTAAAATAGTGTTATCCTGTGGTTAGAAACATATGACATTTTTAAATGAATTTTCTAAAATTAGTGTCTCATCTTATACACATTGAACTGGTTACTTGTTGTCCTGAGCTTAGCAGACATATGGAGCAACTAAGCACCATTCCCTTTAGAATTCTTGCAATATTTAAAGGTTTACAAATGGAGACTTGTAAACATTTTTTGGGTGGGAAATGGGTTTCTAAGTCAAACAAACTCAATTACTGCAGTTTCTCATCACTGTTCAAAACTTTGATACTGTGCTTTAGCCATAGTAAAATCTTCAGACTAGTAGAAGTAGTAGTGCTGTATTTAAATTTACAGTGCTCCTATACTTGTGTCTTACAATGAACTTGCCTCTTCTGCAGTGGTGTCACATTACACACTTTCTTTCCTTTTGAACTACTGTATCTCAGATTATTTCAAAGATACCTCTAGTTAGCTAATTACTCCCATTTTGCATTTGCACATTGGATTTTTTCAAATATTAGCTTTTGTACTGATTGTTTTCACTTTCGAATTTTTAATTACAATCTGAGTTTGTGAACTTAATTTTGAGTTCCTGCTTATGTATATTTCTCCAAATTATGGAGTGTACTTTAGAATATTTTAGGAAAAAATCTGATTGCTTCAGATACCCTTTTCCCTTGCTAAATAAGCAAAGTCTTACTATCTAGGACTTCTGAGTGTCAATAATCATTTTAATATAGAGCAGTATTCCAGTGATAGTAATTCAAATCATAATTTAAATACTTTGATACTAAATTATGAAAGTATAGTAACTGGATTTAAGTTTTTTCATAGTATTTCTGTTCATGCACCAGGATGAAGTCTGTTCTAAGAAGTATTTTGTCCTTATGCAGCATTTTTGTTTAGTTCACAAAATGGTGTACTAATGTAACTTCTGTGCATTGGCTTTCTATTCTGATAATGTGCCTCAAACTAACTTTGTACCATCTGCTTGTGAAATCATCTTTGATAGATCTGCCACAGATGAAGAAGTGCTGACCTACATACTAGTGTGCAAAAAACAAACAAACAAAAAACACCAAAAAACACCCCAACCAACCAAAAAACCAACAAGCAAAAAAGCTGAACACTTCCTAAAATTACATGTAAACATTACTACTTCTCATACGTTATCCTTTTTTAAAAGAAAATTAATTAAGAGCATAGTACAAATAACGTTTTATATATATGTCAGCAGAACATGGTTGGCATACCACTGAAAACAAGTCAGTTCACTGTTCACTGCTCCTGCATCCTTCATCATAATAGTGATGTGGATGAGGGAGTGCTTGGCTCTAAATTCACTCTGCTGATTAACAAATAATATATTGAGGCTGAATCCTGCAGCACTTAAATACCCCTTAAGATACAAATGAAACTTTATCCTGCCTGGACCAACTGCTTGTGTGTTCTGACAGAATGCAAGTAATACCACAGTCTAAGCTACGGTATTCTCATCTCAGTAAAAGCTAAAAGAAATGAGGGATGAAATTCTCATCATTCTCTTCCGAATATCTCATTTATTGTAGTGATATAAACAAATAATTTCTCACAGGAAGTACTTTATGGAATATTTCCAGTATCTACCATTACCCTGTTAGCACCTGATTGCAATTTTTTATCATTTGCAAGACTATCCATAGCTCATTGCAATGTTTTTATATTCTACTTGCCCTCAGATACATTATAGATAATCTAATGTGCTATGGTATTTAAATATTTCATTTTAAATATGCTTCATGCTATCTGCTATTTCCCTCCATTGCATTTCTCCTTTTTCTTACATTATTTAGACACTACTACATTTCTGGTTGATTAAAAAAGTATAGGTTCATCAGAAGAAAGTGATTATATTTTCCAAGGAAATACTACAGGAAATTCTACTACATCCTATTGCCCCTTTCAGTGTACCTTTTAATTGTTTTCTGTGTGTTAATTAAAGTGTAAATGATAGAACTATTATTTACTTGGTCTAATATGTGCTTTAAAAATAAATGCAATCCAGTCACAAAGTTGGTGTTTCTTCCTAAGCAACAGATGCTTATCAGGACACCTCATTTTTCTTTGGTTTTTGCAGAGGCAACAGCTTCCCTTATGCCTCCTGTTAAAACAGGCTCCTGCCTGTCCATGGATGGGCGGCGGCATGAGAACGAGGAGAGCTGGCACGACGGCTGCAGGGAATGTTACTGCCACAACGGGCGGGAAATGTGCGCCTTGATCACCTGCCCCGTCCCCAGCTGTGCCAACCCCACCATACATCCAGGGCAGTGCTGTCCATCGTGTCCAGGTAATACATGGTTTCTTCCTCATGCTTTGTAATCAAGTTTCACTTCACTTGTGTTCTGTTTCTTTATACATTAAAATAATCTCATGCATATTTTAGTAGTAGGCAGAGATGAAGGTTTCTGTGCCCTAATGTAACGTGATGAGTTGCTGTCATTAAGTTCTCAGCTGTGAAAAATGGGAACTTACATATTTTAAGTATATGCATTTGTGGGTCCTAACGTGTTAATCTTTGACACATTAGAATCTTTAAACTAGTAAAAGCAAGTAAAAGTTTCTAGTCTGGTAACTATAATAGCAAGTATTGTAATAAGCCATTACATTTTCATTTTTGATTTTGAAGTGGAGTTTTGTTAAAATGTGCGTTTTACAACCCCTCAAAGATGTACAAAAACAGATGCCTTAAGTAATTGAACATTATAATTCTGTGTTCTGAGGGAAGGCCCATATGCCACCAGTAGTAGATTATTTCAATACTTTGAGTGGAAAGGCCAAGTACAGTTTATGTTGCATTCCAATATAATTTTAGTAATATGAGAAACATCTATGAAGAAGTATGGATAGAATGTAAGATTAATGCCCTCTGTTTTCAGAATTATTCCTACAGTATTTTATGTGCTAAGTAGATTAATTTGTAATACGGTGATATTGTCTATGACTTTATTGGAACTCATGGTAGGAGTAAGAAAAATGAGGCTCATGAAGCTTCTATAAATAGAGAGCACTAAGACAGTATTGGCAGCATATAAGCAATTATGAACTTTTTCTAATACTTCGTAAAGAACAGGAAATCCTAGGTGCAAAATAAACCGATTCTCTTTCTGAAAGTGTCAGAGAACAGTGCATCCTCCCAGTGACCTAAGATAACCAATCTCTTTAGATTGCTTAGACAAATGGTGATCTCCAATCCAGTTCACACCTTGTGGTAACTGGAAAAATCAGTAAGTTCCCAGAAAGATGGTAGATTCCAAAGGGTCTCTCTTTCAGCCTTTTCACAATGATTTGTGTAGTATTGTAGGGCATATACTAAGATGTACCTCATATGAATGCGGGCAGGTTAACATCAGTCTTGCCTTATAAAAACAAGCAAGATTCAAAATTTAAAATGTATGGTGTTTGTTCCAATTCCAGCAGTTCTCTTGTTAGGTCCCCCAGAGTCATCCTTGACTTCATTCTCATGTCAGCATACTCATGCATCTTGATTTACTGAACATGTGCAGAATACCTCAGAGCATTCAAATAAGAGTAATGGGAATTTTGGTCTTTCAGCTGGCCAGCAGCTAGTTACTTTGTGTATGGAGAGGAAGTTTGGGTAAATTCATTCATAAGCCTAATGTTCAGTTTGTGGAAGAAAGGTCAATATAAAGTTAGCAGAACCTATTATCTGTGCACTATATATTTCTTGTGGATGAGATCAGTGATTCTGAGCACCAGCAATGTTGGTCTCTTTTATAAAAGAGCAGCTGCTTAGCCAGCAGTGTCCCTTCCTTCCAGAGAGAGGGTCTGCATAGGTTTCTCTGTCTGACATCAATCCTGCTTTTAAGCCACTGGTCACCTAGTTTCTGTGTTAGCAAACTCATACTTGGTGTAAACTCTAACAATGCTAGGGCAGACACAGCATTTTAAAGATGGCATATATAAGTGCAGGAATTACTATGGCCAAATTAGTCTCAATGTTGGGGCTTTTTCCCTCACTGCGGTCTTGTATTTGTTAAAAATGTAATTCTGATTTTATTTTGAACATATTGATTCCCCACTGATGATGTTAAATATATGTCATGGCTCTAAGTAGATTGGAATGCAGTTTGGAATTGTGAGACTGAGAGCGTGTCACTCAAATGTATCTGCCATAAGGATATTGAAGTAATTTGCAGTCCTGATGTACTGGGTTTGGAATTGCACTCTTAACCTATCCACAGGGAAGTGGCAACTCTCAGAGATCATTTTGTAAACTGAAAAAAAAAGTGTGGTTACATTCAATTCCATATATAGTTAGTTTTCAGCAGAGCAAGATATACATGGAGTGCTAAAACATCCCTTATAATCACATTTCTATATATTAAGAGGTTTATATGGATCATCACAATGCTTGTAAAAATCTTAAGGTTTCCTGTAAGGTTTAAAAGCCATTAATTGCTACTGTTCCACAGAACCATGCTATGTAGAAAGTGTGTATTTGTTTGACCGATTGTTTCCTGAGGTAACAATCCTGAGGCAACTACATCTTTACTTCATCATTATCAATGCTGCTAAGGGAACAGTAGGCAACATATACAGCAATGCTATCTGGTTGTGCTTTTTTGATCAGGAACAGTAATTAGCTGTAGCAAAATAGGCCTGTGACTTTGCAGAAAATTAAACGCAAAGGAGTTGACTCAGAAAATTACCAGAAGATCCTAGTATTGCCTTTGCCATGATGAGTTAAGACGCCATCGCGTAACATGTAACATATTGTTCCAGCTGAAATAAAAATCTAACAGTGATAAGGCAGCAGACTAGCAATCTTATTTCAGGTAAATGCTGCTGAATCATGTGTGTGATTCATAAGTGTAAGCAATTGGAAAAGCATGGCATAAGCAAATTGGTGAAAGAGAAAATAATTCCCTGAAAAAAAAGCACAAGTACCTTGTAAATAGACTAAGATCAGTCAGAGTCAGCTTCCTTGGGTTCTACCAGTCATTCTGCAGAAATGAAAACACAATTGAGTGGTGTTTCCTCTACTGGCAGTGTCATAGAGCAAAGGGCACAAACGCCATTCTCCAGACAGGAACAGCAGTGCTAGAAACGTGGAGAGAAGCCACAAGCTCTTTGTGAGCCTTGGCCTGCCTAAATGACTAGAGGAGCTGCTGTACACCTAATTTTTCTCTCCTTAACCAAGGTATTTGGGTTAGGATGATGTTCACATTAGGCATCATTATAATGAAGTAGGTGAGAGGCACCTTCAGAAAGCGGTTTAGAGATGAAGCACAATTAGCAAGAAGTCACTTTTTTCTTCTCCTCCATTCATAGCATAGGAAACCTGAGGAGATTCAGTTCTTAACAAAGGCACCTAACTTATCTGTCTAATGTCAGATGGGTTGAATTCAGGCTGAAAGACATCCCTTCTAAGCCTGAAGCTTCACTTTCAAAGCCTGTAGCTTTCAAACTCATTGTTTCCACAGCTGAAAAAACATGGTGTGTGAGGCATCTTGGTATCTATGTGTAATGCATGGAAAAAGCTGGTGGACTCACTCCAGGTCCAAAACAACCAGCATGGTAGGCAGGCTTCAAAGGATTTTAAGCAGGCTGAGGATGGTGGCATAACTTTTACTTGATGGCAAATGCTTAAGTACTCAAGGTTCCAGATAGTTTTCTTCATCTTTTAAAACACCAAGAGGTGAAGAGTTTCCCCATTTTTTTTAGTACCCCAGAGGCTGGGAGACACTCATGCTGAAAAATAACAGTTTCAGTTCCTTCCTTAACTTGAAAGAGGTCAAATTTGTTCTCTAAACTGCCGGGGTGAATCTTTTAGCCAGGGCTGCAGAGGTGATGTAAATAATTATTTGAAAAGAAAGTAAGGTTCATTTGTTGAGATACAATTACTGAAAGGATAAGGCTACACACTGTGGCATTTCCTTATATTCTGGTGGGGTTTTTTTCAAATATGGCAGGTACTATTTTTTAAATGTAACAGTGATGAAGCACTTCCACCGATGTTAAGTGCTTATACATTTTTAGGGGGCTGGGGCAGAGGGTGGATTCTGTGTTCTGCTTTTTCTTTTCTGGGGGGTTGGGGTTTTGAGGGGGGGTTGTTTGGTTGTTTTTTTAATGTAGCATCTAATGATGCAGATGATATAGACGCATATCTGTTGGGAAACTTAACCTTCACCTGGACTTCCTAAATCCCAGAGGAGAAGCTTACTAATCCATCCTTTCAGGAACTGTAGCTGAAGTTAATATTTAGTTAAGAAACTGTCTGATCATTAGAATTTTTCAGAAAATGACAGTTGTCTCTTGGAATTCCCAAGTCACAAGTTAGTTTGTTTTTTTCTGAAATGCCAAGAATGCTTGAAGTTATCTCTGATTTATATTAACTAGTCTTTATTCAGACTGATTCTCAAATTTTTTCCTGCTTATATATTTCCCATTTTTCATGAGATGCAGGTGCCATAAAGTCAAAATAGCTTCATTAAGAATAATGTGTGTATGTATTCTCAATAATAACAGAAATTCTTCACGTTGGGTACAGTTGTTAATTATAAGATTCACAGTTGATTCTGCCTCTCTTCCAATTCTGTTTTTCCCAGATGAAATAATAGTGCAAAAGCCAGAGCTCACCAGTCCATCAATCTGTCACGCTCCTGGTGGGGAATACTTTGTAGAAGGAGAAACATGGAACATTGATTCTTGCACACAGTGCACCTGCCACAGTGGCCGTGTCCTGTGTGAGACCGAAGTCTGCCCACCCCTTCTCTGCCAAAACCCCACCCGCACACAGGACTCCTGCTGCCCACAGTGCCCAGGTATGTGCTGACATCCAGCTTTCATCAGAGCCCTTCCTTGATCTGAGGATGTCTGATGTTTCAGTGTGAGAATGCTTCAGTGTGTGCTCAGGTGGTTGTTGTGGTGCCTTTGTTCTCCAGCAGTTTGCAGTGGCAGCCTGCAGTTCTCTTATTCAAGTGCAAAACTTGACTGTGTGCAAGAGAGATCTTATGTTTAAAGGGGAGCTGTGGCCCTGAACTTGGAAAATCTTGAAAGCAATTTAATAATGCAGGGCTTGTGTAAGAACCAGAATCCTTGGAAGGTTTATAAAATATGCACTCCTTTATGGAGACATGCAGGATTAAAGAAACTTTGAAAGCAATCAAAGTGTTAGGTAGATACAGGCTTGTTTCTTTTTCTTTCTACACACCTTGGTTTCTATGAACCTTTTTATTACTAGCTTGCCTATTTGGGATTTGGTCTCAAAAATTGGTCTCTGTTTGCTATTACCTTCACATGGTGTCATTCTGATAGTGATTTGAAGGCAGCTGAGGTAATATCAAAGCATTCCAGCCTGGCAGGCATGCCAGACTCCTCCTAGACTGCCTCACAGCGTCAAGAAGATAACAGGATTTGCTTTCCCCAAGGAAAGATATTCAATTATAAATGAACACAAATTCCTATTTTATATAGCAAATGGGGAAGTTTATTGCAGTGGAAACCTGTGAATTGTATTTAAACTCACTAAAAAAAATGTCTTATTCAAATCAAAATTTCAAAATTTACTTTAGGAAAAAATAGAAGTTAAGTTTTGCCATTAAGTTTTGCTACAAGGTATTTGTTTGGGTGTGGGGCATTTTCCTGACAAAATATTTTGTAATATTTTGTAATATTTACCTTTGTAAACAAGGTAAATCTAAAGTCCTCCTGACTTTATATTTTTTTCATTATTAATAATGAACATTTGCTTACTTCAAAATACTGTTTCAGAGGAGCTGATCTTTCCTCACTGGCTATATAATAAGCTTAGTCTCATAGTTTAGTGCAGGTAGATTGAGAACCTCATCTCAGTGCTCTTATGAATCCTTTCTTCTCTTTTTCTTAGTCCTGTTTCTTGACCTGTAATGTCTGTTAAGGTACAGCTTCATTGCAGGAATATGTGTCCCCATGGACGGGCATGAGAATTAAAGCAAACCATTGGCATCAGGCTGAAGCACAATCAATTTCCATTTGTTTCTCCACAGCTTATAATTAGCTCATCTAAGGCCACTAGTGAGGGTGACAGCAGCATAATAGCTTTTCACTTTGCATCATTCAAAGACTTGGGCTGTTAGAAGTTTGGATTCAGGTTTTAGGTTTAAAATTTAATCTCTCTTGTTTGAGATGAATTCCTATATACCACGCAGTTTAGAGCATTCAGAGTCACTTTCTGAGGGGCTGCTTCTGATGGTGATTGATTTTCTCTTTGCTCTCCTTTTTCCAAGCTTTTTTTTTTTTTTTTTTCTTGCTTTACTTTCTTTTTTTGCTTTTTTGAGTAAACTCAATAAAGGTCTAAATAAGCATTATGCTAGAGCATATCATGAGGTCTTCATCCCATATAAGAGCTGAAGAGGCACGAGGCTCTGTCCTTCCAGTTCTTCTGAAGTAGTGAGGCAATGTGTAACAATTCCATTGTGTTCTTTGAGAGCGAACCCTCTGTTAAGGAGCTCTGAGAGGAGTCACCCACTGTAAGTTAAATGTCTTTATATTTACAGATGAGACTCTTCAGCCCTCTCCATCAAGCAATGTGAGCATGCCCAGTTACTGCAAAAACGATGAAGGAGATATTTTTCTGACAGCTGAGTCCTGGAAGCCCAATGTCTGCACTAGCTGCATTTGCATGGATGGTGTGATTAGATGCTACTCCGAGTCTTGCCCACCAGTGTCCTGTGAGAGACCTGTTTTGAGAAAGGGACAGTGCTGTCCTTACTGTATTGGTGAGTGAATGAAAATAGTTGTGAACTTGCTGTTCCCTCCTTGGGAATAAGACAGAAGTTTTATTTCCAAACAGAAATGCTTTCCCTGAGATGCAGTCTATGCCACCAGTCAAACTGGAGAGTGAAGTCTGCATAGGGAGCTTTGAGGATCATGATTTGTGGTTTTTAGGTAGAAGAGCATAGAGATACACATCTAATTTGCCTACAAACTCCAGAGGCCATCCTCCTGGAATCTTGGTAAGACACCTTATTGGATAAAGACATTACAAAAATTTATTATATTTAAAGGAAGATCTGCCAGGTAACACATATGTTTATGTCAAGATTTATGTGATGATAATAATAATATGAGGAAAATATTAATTATGACAGCAGAAGATGAGCTGAAGCATTCTGAAATTTCACAGAATGGAGAATTATTAATAAAGCATCTAAATTAAAATACAGGAAAAATGGATTTTCATTCATGATAATATCTTTGAGATAAAAATAGGGAAAATATATATTTTCTTAAATACTGAAAATGCATTAAGACTTGGGGCCATGCACTGGTGTTGAATTTGGAGCTGAAGTAAATGGTGGTTGCTGTTGACAATGAAAATTTCCAGGCATTTTTAAAGTAGCAAAATTGGAGATCACTTTTCCATTGTGTGTTGAATAGGAGTATTTATGTACAGATGACTTCTTTTGTGAGTTCACAATAAGTACAAAGGCTGTAGAATGGAAGCTACTGATAGAGAAAAATCATATATTGTATTTTCTGAATTTAATCTTTGTAGCATTGTTGGAAGGCATTCAAAGGTTACTTCAGTTGCAAAAGTAGTAGAGAGAGATACAGCAGAAAAGAACAGTAAGAAGGAGTATAAGAAAATTGATGGGCTTTAAATATTTAATTGAACCTGTGAGTCAACTTGCCCATCTATAAACAAAACAGTTTTTCATCAGAAAGATGATAGAAAGATTGTGAAGTGTGTTCAGATATTGATACAACTCTTGAAATCTTTATATCCTTGCCGATAGAATAGCTTTAGTAACAGTTAATACAGTTTTATATGATGGACAAGGAATTCGATGTGCCTGGGAAAGTTACAAAGTATCCAAGCTTCAGTTGCCTTTGGAACCCTACTTAGATTCTGAGGACATTTTGAGGCAAAAGTGCAATGTTAATCCTATTACTCTTTCTTCTCATGGTTTGCATACAAAATGGGGAGAATTTAAAGTTTCTTTGACAACTGTCTTTCTGCAGGCTTTTCTTCCAGTGAGTTTGAACCATAAAATAATTTTAATCCAGAAAACATTTATCATTAAAAAAAATATCTAGAGAGTGTTTGAAAGTTGGGCAATCAAACCAGTAGAGTCAGAACAAAAGCCTTAATACTGCACTGAAGAATTCTGTGGGTGAGGAGGGGATGCACCAGGGGAACTTGTGCAATATGAGCTACAAAAATTAAACCTTTACAACCCTACATCTTGCATGTCAGGTTTGCAAATATATACACAGAGCATGTAGACATAGCTTTACTTAATTTACTTTGAATCCTGTATAGTTGTATAATATTACAAATACTTAAAAGTGTGAGCTATGAAAACTTCACGGTTTTTTTTAGTAGCAACTACTCAGCAAAACAAAATGCAGTAGCCAGATTTTAATTAACACTCAGATATAAAGATTTTCAGTGATGCTACATTTTATTAAACCATGTTGTCCTATGTAGTTAGAATGTTTTATGGTTTAAATAACAGAAATTCAGGGAAATTTTTTTTATGGCTTCCATAAATTATATATACTCTTGCATGCAAGACAGGTCATGCACTTAATTTTCATGTTTCCAGTTCTTACTGGTTTACTCTTCATTTTTGAGAACTGTAAAGCACATCTTTGTACAGATTCTTTCTAAATATTTTTATGCAATATTGATAAAATGTTTAGAATCACAGAATCATTTAGGTTGGAAGAGACCTCTAAGATCAATGAGTCCAGCTGTTAACCCTGCATTGCCAAGTCCACCACTAGATCATGTCCTCAGATGCTGTGTCTATACATCTTTCAAATACCCCTAGGGAAGGTGATTCAGTCACTTCCTTGGGCATAGGCAAACTCTATGGAAACAGGCCTGCTTCATTTCTTGGAATTTCAAAAATTATGCAGGATTTTAGCACTGCATTATTTATTCTGCTTCTTTCTGGATCCAGTTTGTATAGACTCAACTTCAAAATTTTAGTCATGGATGCTTTGTTGTTTGAATCTTCATCCTGTGTGTTCAACATTTGTCTTTCTCATGCAAAGAAAGATTAATTTGGAAAGATAACCTTCTAGTTTAGCGAGGATAAAGGGATATCTATTTGATTAGAGACAAGATTAGTCTTCTGCAGAAAACAGAGCAATGACTGTCCACTCATTTACCAGATGAGACTGATTTTCTGATGCAGCTAGTAGAAATTTGAGAGAAATGGGTAGAGCTAGACACTGAACTGTGTTTTCATATGTGGGTTTCTTACTGCAAGCCTGTCTTGTTTCCACTGTTCTTGAGCACCTGTTGTGGCCTTCATCTTCATCCTTGTTTATACTTTCATAGAGATGGACACCAGAACAGGAGACATTCACAGGATAGTACTTTACTCTTGAGGTTCAAATGTACAGCACCAGAATTGTGATTTTACCTTTGCCCTTTCTTCTAAAAAATATTTGCTGAATAAAATTGTGATGTGTTCTTCACAAATTTGGAAAAGCTTGAGGAAGTTCAAGGACTTTTCCAGACAAACAAGCTGCAGAATTGAAGAAGGTGTCCTAAGTGAAGCAAGGTAACATTTTGGGAGCTAATCTGAACGGGCCAGAAGTTCTAAGGTTTAGGTCTGCAGAGGTAACGAGCAGCAGAGGGGTGCTCAGGCAGTGGGCCTCGCCCTGTCCCCAGACACACCCTCCTGACACAGGGTTCTGCTGGCTCTCTGTGCCAAAATGCTCATCAGCTAGGGAAGAACCTAATGCCCTTCCTGCAGCTGGCCTCCATCTTTTTCTCCCACTCTTCCTTTCCCATGCCCACACCACCTTCAACTTACAAAATCTACTTGGAGAGCTTGGGACCCATACTAAAAGCCATGCAAGCCATGAGATACCACGGACCTTGGGAACCATTTCTGCTTTTCAGATAATTCCACTAATGTTTTCACAATAGTACTTCTTGCTGATCTTCTTTTGTACTTGAATTTACTCTTTCAGATCTGTCGGACAGGGCTGCTGACTGCATGCCTTGTTATTCCAGATTATGTCTCTACTATGTTGTCACCAATTAAAACCTTTACTCATGGCCAAAATATATAATAGGGCTGACATAGGGTAAATATGTCTAACTGGCATAATTAGAGATGTAATCTGTGTGAATATTAAACTAGTATTTATCTGAAAGTTTAAGAAGTTTTATTCTGTTATCTCATTCATATGTTTAATGTGCAAGCTCATGTCATCAGCAGGTTTCATAACAATTTTTGCCTCTAAGAAACAAAGGCAGGAGGAAGCTATGATGAAAAAAAAGCACTGCTTGGCTTTTGGAGTTTCTGCTGTGCTGTTTTTTTTTTATCCTTACAGTGCTTCAGCTCCAAAAAACATCCTAGGCTAAGCAATTCATTACTTCCTTCTCAGTGAAATAGGTTTACTGCAGATCACCTTTTGGCTTGCATAGGATGCAACGTTAAAAAGTGGTGTATTGAATGCCTAGGCAGAAAGATCACATCAATTTCCAATTTATATAATATTAATCATTAAAAAATATATTGAGTTTAGTTATTGCTCTTTTCTGGGTGTTTTCCATTGATGCAGTTGTAGGGAATTATCAGATCCCCTTCAACTATGTTTTATCATTAGTCTAAGCACTTCTAGTTATTTCACCTGAGAATTGCTCCAATCCTTGGCATCCTGCCTAATCTGCTTTTTTCAGTATTCTAAACAGAATTCATCATTCTTGATCTTTGGTAGTTAGAAATTTACATAGTTAGGGTTTGGGGTTATTTTAGCTTAATAGGATTGACTAGGAAACAAGGAGAAAGATGAGTAGTTGGTAGCCTCAAACAGTCAAAGAGAATTATTTTTTTCTTAATTTTCTCAGCAGTTTTGATATCATCTTTTCATGTCCCAATCATCCATCCTCTAGCCTCTTGCATTAAGAAAATGAGGAGAAGCAACCCAGGCTAATTATGTACTTCATAAAGAAGCAGAAATGACATCTTTTTCACTAAGATTTTCTGGAAGATGAAGACAGGATCTGTTTATTGCAGCTGGGATTTCTTTGTGGCATTTGTTTCACTTTTGTGTCTAGGAATGAAATGCGATTTGTGTGTTAGTGCAGGCTCACCGCACTGTTTTCCTTCCACAGAAGATACAGTTGCAAAGAAAGTGGTGTGCCACTTCA
This sequence comes from Emberiza elegans, assembly GCA_024865655.1. Classification (NCBI taxonomy): domain Eukaryota; kingdom Metazoa; phylum Chordata; class Aves; order Passeriformes; family Fringillidae; genus Emberiza; species Emberiza elegans. The sequence continues at coordinate 14,878,525 of JALJVW010002597.1, read as the reverse complement.
GTGGAGAAACCTACGCAGACGAGGAGCGCTGGGACATCGACAGCTGCACACACTGCTACTGCCTGCAGGGCCAGACTCTCTGCTCCACCGTCAGCTGCCCACCTCTGCCTTGTGCTGAACCCATCAACGTGGAGGGAAGCTGCTGCCCCATGTGTCCAGGTAATGTGATGTGACAGCCCAGTTTATTGTCATGCTGGTTTCCTAGGGCCCATAATAAGGTTTTGTAATTGGGTTTTCAATGTCAGTCCATGTTTGAACAGCATCACAAAGGCAACAGACTTTTAGACTTCAGGAAAATTAATATTCTTAACAGATAAGCACATTGTGCAAAAACATAGTTTGAATTTCACTTATTCTGAGAACTGTGAACTGAAAAATTACTTGCTTGCCCCTGTTTTGTCCTTTCACAAGGCTATGGAAATATGGAAATGAAGTGGGAAAATTAATATCCTTACATCTCTGCAGATTATGTCACAGTGATTAACATTTCTGTCTTTTCTGAGAGTGTTGGTTACTTTTCAAACATCACATTGCTTTGTTTTTCACTTTAACTTGGCTTAAAAGCAATGTGCCCCTTAGCTATGGGCACAAGGGGCATAAGAATTGCAAGTGGTTTTTAATGTGAGTCCTGATACACTTCTGCAGAAGTTTGCTCACCTTATAACTCCTTCTGACAGGACAACTGGGGAGGTTCAGCAGTACTCCTTCTTGCAATTCTCCTCTGAGGATTACAAAAAAAAGCAAGCCAAAGAAACCAGTAGCAACTGTTTACATATCAGCTTGGAAGATGCAGCCTTCCCTTCATTTTTGGGGGTATTTTGTTGAGTATCACAGAGGAGCAAGACTGTAGTTAAGCATGAATTCTGGGATGGTATTTTCAGAAGCAAGTTTGTCCACACCAGTCCTTTGTCCCATTCACATTATGATAATGATAATGGCAACAGGCATGTATCCCATATACAATATGGAATAAGTTTTCAAACAAAATCCCAGGCCAATGATGACAATTATAAAACAAATCAAAGAATTTAAAGGACAAAGCACTACAAATGGGCAAGTATATTTCCTCAGTTATAGCATCACTGAAAAGTTAAGAAGCCTGCAACTTGTGAAAGACATTTTTCTCATTTCACAGAGATGTATGTACCTGAACCCACTAACATCCCCATTGAGAAGACAAATCATCGAGGAGATGTTGAACTAGAAGTACCGAACTGGCCAACACCAAGTGAAAATGATATAATCCACATTCACAGAGGTCAGATCTGATATAAACCAGGATAATTTAGGATTGTGTTTATTCCCCTTGTTTTAATGCATCTACTTTTTCTATTCAGGTAGCAGTTGTATCTGAGGATTTTCTTCAGTGCATACTTCAGTGCAGCACATGCATTTTGCTTTGAGTAAAGATGAGTCAGTCGATGAAATTATATTTATACATTTTGGTCTCATTATCACTCCATGTTCTGCATAGAAGAAATACCTGTGTTGGTATGATGGAGTTCTATAAAATTTAGAATACAACAAAATGATGAATCAGAAGTCATTCTTGGGTGTCTTTTCTGATTCAAAAACTAGAAAGTAGCAATTGGAGTTGATAGACCTTCATTTGATCCATTTGACATTCTCAGGATTAAATAAACAAAGGTGGAAAACCATGTACCACAGCCTAACATATATCATAGCCATGATGTCAGACCTGAGACAAAAAAACACCTTAGGATGGTGACACACAGCCAATAAAGTTGTCTAAGATGTAAATACATCTTCTTTTTAAAACTGCACTGTAATATTATTCCAGCATAGAGGAAACACTGTGCCACAGTTTTTGTTAACCTTTTCTAACTGAAGGACAACCTAAACTATGGGTTTTTTTTAAGCCTGAGGATTTCCTTTTTTTTTAATCTGAGGATGATCTCATAGCATTCTATTCTTTGGAGAAAGGATGCATGAAATGTAACTGCTTTACAAAGTTCTAAGCTTATGCTTTTATAACTCCAGCATTTTAATTTCTCAGGCATTAGTAGCTGGCTTGCAACTATCCTGCCTGGGGGTTATAAACACCCACTACAAACTGTGAGGGAATTTTGTATATGTCATTGAAAGTTACCATTCTTTGCAATTGCACACAAAACTTGCTACAGTCTAGTAGACTGCCAGCAGTCTGTTTTCACAGGCTGTGTGCTGCAGGTATGGTAAAATGCTCTCAAGAGATGAGAGAGTGAACACATTGTACTTGTCCTACCAGTTTTTAAAAGTAAAAAAGAAAAAATTTCTTTCATCCTAAGATTTCCAAGCTCTCCTCAGCCTGGAAACACAGAGTCTGATTTTTTTACAAGTGAGAATTTGGTTGTGATCAGATAAGATCATGCAAACACAACAGAGTTAAGAGGTTGCTGTCAGACTTGGTCATTACTGTGCTTTATATTTCCCTCTATCTCCTCTCTTTTGATGGCCTTTTCCTGACTAATATAGTCCCTCTACAAGATACAAGCTGTTCTAATTTATGTAAATAAGGTGACATTGCAGGAGAGAAGGTCCAAATTCTTATGAGTGACAAGATGTACAACTGAGACTTTTTTAATTACATTCTTCCTTGCTGCCAAGGCCAGTTTCTAATCACTACCAAATGGTCCCAATTTCCCTGCAGACATGAACCATCTCCAGGGAGAATACCGGAGTGGCAGCGGGCCACGCCCCAGCGAAGATGCCTCCGTCAGCTCGGTTGCCTTGGTGACGATCCCAATCACGATAGCGCTGTTACTGATCATCGTGCTCCTGCTTATCAACCAGAAGAAGCAGTGGATTCCTGTGTCCTGCTACAAAGCTCCAACAAAGGTACCGTGTCTATTTCCAGGCTATCCCAATTTTACGAAACCAGGAACAAAACATTGTGGAAAACATTAAGCAATAAAGAGGCTGTTAAAAGTCTGGGAAAAAAGCTGCTGCACATCCGGGGCAAGCAGGTTAAGCTTTTGTGTGGTGCTGAATTAACAGAGAACAGTTACACCAGCCCAGCTGGAATATGAGAATACCAGAACTCCATTGAGAAGATTAAAAATGGTGACTCTGAAGAGAATGGTCTGTTATATGTCTGACATAAGCTGACTCTAACAAAAGTCCAAACCCTTTCATTGCCAGTTTGATTTTGTTTTGTGCTTATGGATGTCAGAACCGAGGACATCCCTCTGGCTGTCCTGAGCAGCCAAGACCCCTGCCAGGGGTCTCAGAGACCCTGGCACAGAGCCCAAAATGCCTGTGGTTTTGATTATGACCCGTGGAGCAAGTTAACAACCTTAGATGAAATCTGCAAGCCATGAGAAATTAAGTAGAATGATAGTGAATTTATCACAAGGTGAAAAAGTAGATTTTGGGGTTTTTAGAATGGGGATTCAGGGGGGCAAGATGGAGGGATCTTGGTGTGTCCTGCCTTTCTCCTTCTTCTTCTTCTTGGGCTCCATCTTCTGCTGTGATCCTGACACTTTTAGATTGGTTTAGAGTAGAAGCTCACTGTCTAACATAGGTGATAGGTATTGGGAAGTAATTGTAAACATTGTATATGTAGTTTTTAGTATAAAGACATAACACTGCCCTGGGGGCAGGCAGAGTGCCTCCGACTGTCTTGCTGAACGGACCTTGGCAGGACAAGAGAGAGAATTTTATAGATAAGATACAATAAGCAACCTTGAGACCAAGAAATTAAGAGCCCTGACTCCTTCTTCAAGCACCGGGCTGGGAAAAGAGACTTTCAAACTCTTCTCAGGGTCACTCTGATCAGCTAGAGATCCCGACATATGGACTTGAACCAAATAGACTTTAAAAATTATGTGTGGAATACAAAAAACTGCATGATTTACTCAATATTTCCATTCTGTTTTAACAGCCTTCTTGCCTAAACAATCAACTGGTATATGTGGACTGCGAGAAAGGTACCAGGGTCCAGGTGGACAGTTCTCAGAGGATGCTAAGAATTGCAGACCCAGATTCAAGATACAGTGGATTTTACAGCATGCAGAAACAGAACAACCTACAGGCAGATAATTTCTATCAAACAGTTTGAAGAATTGCACCCTTGCCAAGGATTTAAGGAAGAGAGAGAGCAAGAGAAGGAGAGACAGTCTGCTATTAAAATAAAACTAGAATTGTGCAGTTGCTTAGTGGATTGTATTGGATTTGTGACTACATGTACAGCTCTAAGACCTTTCTGGGATGAGCTCTGACTCCTGCAATGTGCCAGAAAAAGCATTCCCACTTTTCCTTGAGATAACTGACCAAGTGTTTTCTTAGAACCAAAGTTTTGAAACTTGTTAAGATGTATTTGCTTGTAACATAGCTATAGAGGTTTTTGGGAGGGGGAATCAGGGGCTAGGGGTAGGCAATGAAGTAAAAGGAAGCTTCAGAGAAGAAAAGCTGGTCGTGCTTGGCTGGAGACGAAAATATATCCTGCTGAGCAGCAGGATCGTGGTTTATCTTGTTCTGAAATTGCATCTGTTGCAGCAAAAGCCTAACCCCAGGTGAAAAAAATATGAAAAGGTCTGATTATTTTTTTCCAGCTGTTGCTACAGTAATATACTCCTAGAACAGAATTTGTCACATCACAGGTGTGGTGTAGCTGCAAATATTTTTCTATATGATGAGAAGCTGCAGTAGTTAATGAAATAGCAAGGAAAAGATTATAGCAGAAAATAAAGGGTGGGTTTATTAAGGATGTATAAAATTATACCTTGTGCTGCTTTTTGTTTTTATTTTTTTTTTTTTTTTTCTTCAAAGCTGATTGGCTAGATTAGCCAGACTTCAGCAGAGTTAGCAAATGACTGAGGCCTAAGTAATTCCTGATATGAGCACTGGATCTTTTGACAGCAGTATTGAAGGGAAGATGGAAGGGAAGGAGGATGGAAGGAAAAGTCAAGAACACCATGCAGTTCCAGGGGCTTTTGTTTGTTTGTTTCGTCTGTTGTGGTTTTGTTTTGTTATTTTATATCAATCTCTGGTTGTTCATACAGGAGAAGGAAAACTATTTTTGTTGGACAAAGCTCTTGCGTACAAGAGAGTAAAAAAGAGACTGTTTTAAGGTTGTTGTTTTTTTTCCTGTTGATGTTCTTATTTACTGGTATGCAGATTTAGAAACTACTTCCATGCTAGGAAGCTGCTTAATTTTAATTGTATATTACTCAAGCACCTTTTTTGAAGCTCAGAAAAAAAAAGGAGATCATGCTTCTTTAAACTTTAGCATTATAGGAATATTTATGTAAATATAATTATGCTAAAAACAACAAAAAGTATTTGTATGTTTGTGTATATATATGTATATACAAATGCATGTAGGTATACATATGTATATTTACATGCATGTGTATATACACTATACATATATATACTGTATATATAAAATACTATGTATACAGTATATATTTTTTCTATTTTTTTTCTTGTTGAATGTATTTTTATCTGAGAGAGATTTTACCCAGAGCAGAAACAGATAACAGGCATTCCATATCAATGCTTAATTGCTTGTGAGTTTAGGAAAGACAAGAAAAGAGCATCTCATTCTACCTACAGTTTGATTTGATTTGATTTGAAAGTGTTTGTGTGTGTGTGTGTGTGCACTCTTGTGTTGGCGTGTGTTCAGTTCGTGCACGATTATAGCAGTAAGCGTTGCTCTTGCTACTTGCTACATTTCAGGGTGTTTCTTATTTTTCTTTTCCTGCTTAGCCTTAAAAAGGCTTTTTAATGAATGCATTGGCTAGAGACACTGATGACAATATACATGCAGCACTAATCAACTCCATAAAATAACACAATCAGCTCCTGGATTTTGGTTGGTTTTGTTTTTCTTTTGTTTTTCTTTTGGGTTTTTTTTTTTTTGCAAACAATTGTTTGAAACAACTACTGGAATATTGTCCGCATTAAGCTGGAAGTTTGTTGTAGCTTGCCTCATTTATAACTCTGACTGTATAATACAATGTTAACTTTCCAAACAGGTCTTGGCACTTTTATACTAATTACCCATTTGTGCATTGCCTTTTTTCTTTTACAAATGCTTGTCATAAGAGACACAGATACCCAGTATGCTTAATGTGAAAAGAAAATGTATTTTTTGTAAAGGAACTCTCAAGTATTGTTGTAAATACTTGGTCAGAGATTGCTGAACTTTAAAACTGAAAAAAAAAACCTAATTTATTATTATAATGACCTAATTTATTAATCTGAAGATTAACAATTTTTTTTTGTTTTAGAATATCAAAAAGGTGTTCTAGCTGTTTGCATCAAAGAAAAAAATAGGTGTATCATTAAGGGTCAACATTTTTTCTGCTTATATAACTTCAGTTTCCAACCATCAATAAGAAAAAATGTAGTCTCCCCAGTGTTTTGTACTCAACCTGATAATGAAACAGAGATGTTTCTGTCCAGTAACTACAGAGATTTTGTCAAGACAAAACATCCATTCCTTGCATAAGAGTAAGCAGTCTTTATCCAGAAATTGTAAATGCTTGCTTTTGTTTTACAATCAAGGCCATATTCTGAAAATATTAGCAGGATATAGGACATGGTGTAAAATGTTTTTATTATTATTATTTTATTATTATTATTTTAAAGATATGATTTATCCTATGTGCTGTATCCATTACACTCTTTTACTTTGGTTCCTGTTGTGCTCTTGTAAGAGAAATGCAGATATAATTTTCTGAAAAATAGATGCATATGTGGCACTCGGAGTGCACTGCGGTTCAGCAGATTGCTTGTTTACTTTTTTAACTGTAAGGCGGTTTCTTGTAATTTGGCTCTTGGCAGCACAATAAAAAATTTTAAACCTACGGATGCGTGTCTTCTTAAATGTTTGTATTTATCATTTCTGGGTGCTGGTCCTTGAGACATTGGTAGTTTGATATTATGGTGAGTAGGAGTTTGTATTATTGTCATGCTGACCTGAGATCAGAACAGTTCAGAAAGTACTGTGGGTAAAGAAGAGTTTGCATGCACAGAAGGTTCTGCATTTTACACTGAAGAATTTTCCCATTAGAAGCCTTGTGGAATTCCAAGTAGTTCCAGCGTACAGCAAAGATGAATCAAATGCAAAGTTAGGCCTTTGCCCTGCCATGGAGTTCATGTGGTCTGGTCTTACCTGACAGAAAGGCCTGATTCTAATGTGAGGATTAACCATACAGAATTCTAATGTGAGGTCCTACAAAAAGTGTATGGGATCAGAATTTGCACTTCATGGACTTCTGAGGTGCAGACCAACTACTCATCTCTTAGGCTATAATGGTTTTCTTCTTCTACTAATTTGTAAGTTAATTAACTTGATATCCAAGTTCTGGTATGTAAGATCCTGATGCAAAGTGGTTTTCAGCTTAACTACTTGCCTCCTTTCTTTGAACTTACACTCCTAATGGTTTCATTAAATATCCCTGACACTGCATTCAAAGCAGCAGTATATCAGTACTTATATGTCACACATTGATTTAGAGACCTATATCTTGTTTCCATTTTTTCTTATTAAGAATCCCGAGATACAATTCTTCAGGAGTAGTTCTGTGCCTTATGTGCACTTCCATGTACATCCTTTAAGGTGAAGGGTAAGGGGACTGAAAACGTCCACATTGTTCACACGTGGTACTTACTCCCTGGATGCAGCATGGTGTTTACTCTTTAGATTGCTACTGACAGCTGAGTCAGTGTTCTTGCAGAGAACCTGCAATAATACAGAAATGCCCAGAAGTTATTGCAAAGCCCATAATTGACTATAACTAGGATAGATCTGTATTTATGTGCATCCCTTTCTATTTCTATATGCTGAATTTTTTCTCCCTCGCTAGTTACCTGTTCCAGCATTATTGCTCCTTCCCAAGACTAAGACTCTGGCAGACTTATGTCTTCTAGAAGAGCATCTTCAAACACTGCAAGCATTTTGGGTTTTCATCAGAAGGAAACAGAAATCATCATGGATAAAACAATGAAAACATCAATGTATAAAACAAGTGATGCATCCACATTTTAACATTCATAAGTAGTCCTGGCCTCCTCTGCCGTACAATGTCTGAAAGGATCATATTTGGAATGCCTATTTACACTAGGTTTTATCGGTCTGTCATAATCCAGAGTAGGATAGCATGCAAATCCTTTCAATTACCTCAGTGGCACTCCAATGCTTAACTAGGAATGTATTTTCCACTTGCAGTGTTGCCAAACATCAAGTAGGAAGTACAGAAAGAAAATGCAACTCAAACTGAATCAGGAAATTAAGCTGAGAAAACTGCTGGTATGTATTTTAGGATAGCAAAAAAACATGGCTTCTCAAAAAAAAAACAAAAAAAAAAAAAAAAATCTAAAAAAAGCCCATCCTGAGCTATTGCATGTAAGGGCACAATACAAAGCTAGCAAAGGATGGTCATGGCTGTCACAGTGCTGGTAAGAAAAAGAATCTCCAAAGCTTAGATTCTTGTGTACTAGGTGACTGAATGGAGGCATCAATGACAGTTTAAAAACAAGTTACAACAAAACTACTGCAAATACTCCTACTGCGGCAGAGGCGCTGGAACTGGGTGATCTTTAAAGGTCCCTTCGAACTCTAACCATTCTACTCCTGCCCGATGAGCCGCCCCCACTCGGCGCAGAGCTCTGAGTCAGTACGGACACCGCTGTGTGCGGCTCTGCAATCGCTCCCTCAGCTCGGCCCGGCCCGGCCCGGCCCGGCTCTGCGCTCGCTGCCTCAGCCCAGCCCGGCTCGGCCCGGCCCGGAACGGCTCTGCAATCGCTGCCTCAGCCCAGCCCGCCCGGAACGGCTCTGCAATCGCTCCCCCAGCCCAGCCCGGCCCGACCCGGCTCTGCAATCGCTCCCTCAGCCCAGCCCAGCCCGGCCCAGCCCGGCGCGGCGCTCGCTGCCTCAGCCGGGCCCCGCCCGCCGCGCCGCCGGGAGCGCGCAGCGCCGGGAGCGCGCAGTGCCGCGTCCCCAGCTATGGCGGCGGCGGCGACCTCGCAGCGAGACCCGGGCGACTGGCAGGACTTCTCGGGATTCCAGCCCTCCGCGGGGAGCGGCCCCGAGCCTGCCTGCGACAAGGGCGGCTGGGGCGGCGGGGATCTCGGGGCGAAGCTGTCCCTCTGCTTCGAGCCCCCGCAGGCCCGGGCTGGCGGCGGCGAGAGCCGCGTTCCGCTGCGGCCGCTCACGGAGCAGAGCGCGCTGCAGGACGACGAGTGAGTGCGGGCCGGGGGCGCGGAGAGGGAGCGGAGGGGAGGCCCGGCCTGAGGGCACAGCGCGGGCCGCCAGCCCTGCCCTGCGAGAGCGCTGCCCCTGGGCCTTGCCGAGCCCAGCAGGGCTTGTGGGCTGCGGGAGCGGAGCCTTTCCCCGCCCCGGGGCTGCAGCTGGGAGCGCCGGGCCTCGGCGAGGGGCGCGTTCGGCCGCCCCGGCGCGGGTTTGAGGGGAGCCCTCCGGCTTTATCCCCCTGACTGCCAGGGAAGCGTGTGAGCATCCCAGAGCCTCTTACCCCGCCGAGCTAGCGAGAAGTACTTGTTCTGAAGTGCAGTGACCGTGGTTAGTATTTGTTTAGCGTCTTGCAAAGTGTCCGCTGTCTCACTGACTGAATTTAAACATGGAAAGTGCAGAAAGCAGGTGAAGAACAAAATTGCAGCTGCAACTGCGATAATTGTTTGGAGTTTTTTCCCCGGAGGAATAGAGTCTTTCTGGGCCATGCTGTTGTACAGTTTTTAACATTATTTTACGAATGCTTCTGTTTTTTATTTTATAGTGAATTTAGTCACCTTGTCTTCATTAAAAATACTGCTGTCTTACTTTAAGGTAACTCAGCTGTCTCTCTATTCTTCCAAGAGAAGAATAAAATAAAGCCTGTTAGCAAAATACTAGATCAGTGGTGTAAACAGTGAGGTAAGTTCAGTGAACCATGAATCACGCTGGGCAGCGATGAGGCTCTGTCTGCCCCTCTGTGTCTGCCTCGGCCTTTCCTCTGACCTCCTGTGAGCCTTAGCTAGGCAACCATTCCAAACATCCACCCACAGCACAGCGCCTGGAGGCAGGGCTCGGCTGGGGGCTGGAGGAAGCAGCCTGCTCACGGGGCTGCCGTGGTTAAAGACTGAGCTGTTTCACCAGCCTAGGTCTGCGTGTGCGAGCCTCAGGTCTGCATAGGCCAGCCTCCAGGACAAGCCAGAGAAGATACACACTCTAGAAACAGTAAAGACTGACCGAGGACAAGAGTGATGGGCTGAGCTCTCCTAGAAAAAAAATTGATTCTTCCAAGGTTTTACTCTGATCTGTGCGTTTTCATTATTCTGTGATAAATGGAAAGGAAAAAAAAAAAAGCTTTGGCTCAGAATGTGCTACTCAGCCTCTGCTAAACAACATTAGGAATGTAATTTATAGCTCAGCTCAAATTTCATTGACGGAAAGGCTCATCCACCCCCAGAAAAGATTTTGAGTGTAGTTACATAATTAGTATAGAAGCTGTGTCTTCATTTATTGGTTTGTTTCATTCTGTGCATACATTGTTGCTTAAAACAACATTTATCAAAAAACATTTTCTCATAGCTTTAAAACACTAAAAACATTTTCAGTAATTTGCAGATGAATATTTAGAGAGGAAAACAGAGCTACTGATAGAGATACATGATCATTAGGAATATGGTTATTGCTGATTCAGTTGCTTCTTGTTTTGAGGTCTGCATTTTTGTTCCTTTATTTTTTTCTTCAGGATTTGGAATGCCTTGACTGATAATTATGGTAATGTGATGCCAGTTGACTGGAAATCTTCCCACACCAGAGCTTTGCACTTGCCAACGCTGAATCTTTCAGAAAAAGGGGTAAGTTCTGATCAGCAGAAGTACCCTCTTTGGATCTTTGGTACTCAGCAGGGAAGTAAAACTGTTTGCATTTGTATAAAAGAATGTTGTTTAAGTGTTGTTTACTTGCCATTATACGTGACAGCTTTTCAAAAATCAAAGAACCACTGATGTATGTTTGTATCACCCTGGGCTGGAATAATTCAGGGTTAGTTTTAGATAACTCTTCATTAGAGCCAGAGCATGATAGAAGAAAATGTAAAATGAGTAAGTGTTTCACATAAAATCTCTCTGCTGTATGATTCATGCTGAACACTGGCCTGGGTAAGGGAGGAAAAGAGGCAGGAGTGCTCAGATTTAGTAAATCCAGTGAGGACTTCCCAAAGTTCATCTAATTCCACAGTCAGATGGCTTCTTTAACAAGAAAGGTAGCCCAGGAGACTCTGAAGTGCAAGAGCTTGTTTTGTTTTCCTTATTTAAGAGTTAGAATAGTTCTCTGGGGCGGGAACAGGGAATTAAGAGCTTCAGAGAGGTTTATAGAAAGGGTTGTCCTCTGATGCTCTTCAAAGTGGATTAAAACACTTTGTGAAGAAAAGCTGGGAGGAATTCCCATCTCACAGGTTTTCTGAGGAAACCAGTGGCTTATCTTTTAAACAAAATGAAGTTCAGTTATATTGTAAAAATAACCAAGTGTGTAACCTGAGAATTGGGTAGTGCTTTGGCTTCTGCCAAGGATAATTGATTATCATTAGATAATCAACAGATACTTTTTACTGTGACAGGAGCAAAGATTGTTCTGCTGAAAAAGATACTTTGGGTTCAGTAGAGGAAGGTGTAAATTTGGAACTCATTTTCTTGATTTGAATGTCATGAGTATCCCTTGAATTTGACTTGTGTTTCTTCTAATTTTTATTGAGTCCTTGTTCAGATTTATAAATAGTTTTAGAGTAATTAAATTCTTACAGTTTAACTAAAAATACAACCCTGCCTTGCTGTGACCTTGTGTCAGGGAAAAATGGACTGGGAGACTAATGGATTTCTTGATAAGGAACTAAGTATAGAACATAAGAAAATGTTTAGTATCTTTTTTATAAGTTGCTTGCAGAAAGTTATGAAGAAAGTACATTAAAAAGTGTAAAGTGGTGTTGCTGGATTAGAAAGAATCTTGGGAATGCTGCCAGTAGAGAGAAAACCAGTTCATGGATTAAATGTATCTGAAGTTTTTTCAGCTTTCACTCCACATGGAATGCCTTCTGATGTTTAAAGGCTGTGGGGAGTGTTTAACATACTTTTCTTCTGCTGCTTTGTGTTCAGCAGCATTGCTGGATATGTGACAGCACATATGGACCAGCTAGTATCTTCTTTTTTCTTCCTTACAATGAAAACTAACAGCTAAGCAACACTTCCCTGATGCGTTTGAAACTAATAATATGCCACCAAAATTGTGCAGAAAGCATTTCTCCTCCTGTTTTAGTAGGGAAAGGTATCAATAAGGTCAATAAGGCTGATTCACCTGATCTTGGTTCTTTCACATGGCAGTCTATGCACACTTTTATACCTTTTTGACAGTGAAAGAAGTAGCTGGGTAGAGGTTTTGTGCACAGTGGTATGAGGAATGGGATTGTGCACATCCTTGTTTATTTTGTTTTCGCTAGATTGCTTTTAAATGGCTCATTCCCTGGTAGCAGGAGGACAGGAGATGTGGAGTGTGGCTGGGTGGAAAGCCAGGTGTTCCTTTTAGTCCTGGTTATAGCTGATGCCATTTTTGCTGCTTTATTAGTCTATATTATCAAAATGTTTCGAAGGTCTCTCAGAATGTTTCTGGAAATGAGAGGGGGGAAAGCAGATCTCCTTTTAGATAAACTGTTATGCTTGCTTACTGTCCCATCATTGTTGTCATATCCTATGTGCATGGAAAAATACTTGAGGACAGCAGACATTTAAAAATGCCAAATTGGAGTGTATCTGTGCAGGAGGTGAAGAGAGAGTCATAGTGGAGCCTTGTCACCTCACAGTTACTGGAATTCAGATTGTGGAAAAAAGTGGACATTTGACCTCATTCTGAGGGCTGAAGAAGTACAAATTGTGTGTTTGTCCCTGCAGGTGAGCTATCTGGGCATAGCAGTTGCAGGTTCAAAATGAAGGTTTCTGAAGAAACTGAGAAAATTGGAGGAATTACAATAAAATTTGAAAACTGATATTGTGAGACCAAGGACTTTTTACAGCTTGTCATGATGCTTGTAAATTAGCCCAAAGATGAGTTAAAAGCAGTTGAGCTCAAATGGCAGATGTTGGGCATTGCAGCTTTGAGGGGCTTTTCTAGGCAAGAATCTAGCAATAGACAAAGTACAGAAACAATGTTGTAAATAAACCAGGATATATCTCTGTGTGAGAGTAAAATATGCCTGACTTATTAAGGAGGGGACCTTAGTGTATGTAGATCTTTGGTTTGAAAGGATGAATGTCATTTGGTGGTGTGTATATGGGAACAGTGTTCTCTTTCTTTCTGAAAAGACCTGGAGATATTCAATGACACATTTTTTTAAAATAATCTGGGGTGATACCAGTGTTCTGATACCACCATTCAGTATCAACTCTTCTCAGCTTTTTTCCATGTCTTTTATTATGTGATGAAATGGAACCATAAAAGTACTTAAAGTAAGAGGTTTGTGTAACATTAGACACAATAGGCAAGTTTTCCACCCCACATAGACATTTGTCAATGTTCAGTTAAGATTAAAGTATTTCCTTGACAGCCTCCCATGTAGATATCTGCATGTCAGTGTTTGTATGGTCTTTTATATGGACATTATTTAACAACATTAAAGATTGACAGCTATTTTAACTTTGTCCAGTTGCAGTTTTGATTTCATTTTCCAGGCTATTTGACAGAAAGAACTATTGATTCCATTATTATGGGCCAAGATTCAGTTTCATTCTTAAAATTCAGTGATAGTTCCCCATTTGTTTTTTGTACATGTTGCATGCATTTTATACTCTCACATTAGGGGTGTGTATATATATTTATATAAATGCACCTTTTCATGCTTTTTAGGTAAATGACAACTTGAACCTTGACTTGTCAGATGATGAAGAGCTGAGAGAACAGTTGGATATGCATTCTATCATTGTTTCCTGCATCAATGAAGAGCCACTTTTCACAGCAGAGCAGGTAAAATGTTCAGCAAAGACAGTATTGGTGGTGTAGAATGTTTATTATTATTATTATTTGTTGTTCTTGCTCTTCACTGTAGCTAAGCTTCTTGGTTGTTCTTTGTTTAGGGTTTTAATAATGTGGGGGAGAGCAGTACATCATTCAGATACGAAAAGTGTTTCAGTACTTCAGGTGAGGTTGACAGTCCAGGGTCTTTAAAATCTTTGTGTATTTCTTACCATGAATTAGTCAGAAATGCTACTAAATTAAATATATGCGTAAAAATCAAAAATATTTTAAGAATCTTAGTGGTATGGTAGAGTTTGTAGTTTTCCAGCGTAACTGTGTGGCAGTTCACAGTTTCACAGGGCTTTGCTGTTAGCAAGAATTCTTTGAAGTTTTTGCCTAACAAGAGGGCAGATCAGTGTTTCTACTATTAAGATTTCAAATTACTTGGTATTTAAAGTCTTCAAATCCATGGATTTACTTCAGTTATCTTGAAAATTACTCTTCTGAGTAAGGTTAATGAGAGTAAGGTCCATTAAGATCCTGCTTTAGTAAGCAAACAAATAATCTATTTTGTTGTTGCTTAAATGGTTAAGCAATGGTTAAGCTGTGAACTCTGATGAACACAGTTATTAATAGTACAGGAGATAGGACTGCTTGAACTGCCTCAGCTTTTTTTTACTGTGGGTTAGATCTCAACACTGACTACAGCCTTTAAACTTCTAAAAGTTGCTGTGTTATTTATTCAGATGTCTAGTTAACCATTTAGCCTGTAGAAATGTAATCATTTATGTGATGTAAAAGTAAGCTATCTGTGCATAGAATTTCTGTTGTCATACTTTTTGTCTGGTTCAGGTCTTATGCCCAGGGATGCAAATCAGCTTCAGGTCATGGTGGATCATGTGAGAAGTTCAAAAACCTTCTCACAAGCACAGTAGATTTTCAGGTTGTTTAGGGGGACTTTTTGGTTTTTCAGAGAGTTTTTTGTGACTTTGTTGTTTTTGTTTGCTTTCATTTTGTTAGTTTTTGGTTGGAGGAGGGGAGTCTGTTTTACATAGAGAGGTGTGGTGAAATAAGGAGTGGAGGCAATAATTGATTTCTGTTGTTGTGTCTTCCTTCAACTGAATATTCAGGAAAGATACTCCAGCTTACTCTTTAATTTAGTACTCTTAAGCAGAATCATGGGTACCTTCATATAGAAATGACCCCATAGTTTCAGCACACTTCTTGTTATGCTATCACCAATTTACTGTTACAAGGTGTGATTATTCTCAGAGTGCAAGGATGGGGAGGAAATGTCAGTATTATTTTTATTGATTCTCTTCCATCTAGTCTTGGTGGTAGTTTCATCCAGCTTTGCTTCAAATTACAAGCTCTTCATGTAGGAGCATTTTCATAAGGGTTTTCATTTTTCAAAGGTGATTGAAGAAATAGAGGAAATGATGCAGGAATCGCCTGATCCAGAAGATGATGAAACACCCACCCAATCAGATCGTCTCTCTATACTTTCCCAGGAAATTCAGACCCTCAAGAGATCCAGTACAAACAACAGCTATGAAGAGAGTAAGTGGTATTTATTTAGCATTTTTGCTCTTATGCTTGAAGAAAATAGTTTAAAGGGTAAGTTTGCCACGTGTTTGATTCTTAGCAAGTCCTTCTTATGAAATATCTGCATTCAAAAATATTGTCAAAATATTCTGAAATAATAGCCTAGATTAAGTGCATAGAGGACTTACCTTTGTCAGCTTTTTTATGACTAAGAACAAAAATAAGACTTTATAGAATTTAAATTTAAAGTAAATATTCTGAATGTTGGTACATTGGAATGAAATTCCTTCATGGGTAAAGTGATAAGTTGGTCATTTTTTATTAAACTTCATTGTTTTCTGAAGAAAGTGAGATACTTTCTTGATGCCAGTACACTGTTTCAGATCAGCTGAAGTTCTTGAAAGCTATTCCGTAAATAAAGCGTATCATACCTTTGGTACAGTTTCAGTCGTTGCAACATATCTTGATAGACAGTAACACAAAAGTAAGGCAACCATTTCTTTTTTGCCCCATAAGGACCATGCCTATTTTTCTGTCCTCCCTTTCCATTCCACTTTGGAAAGCTTAAGAGTGAAAAATATCCTTTGTATCTTCTACTCAAATGAAATCATCTGTGCTTCCCTCTACAAAAGCAAAGGAGAAATTAGATTAATAATGAAATTGTAGTAGGTTGAAAAAAAAACCCTGTGACTAATCAGTTTTGTGATGGAAAATTTTGTTTAATCTTTACATTTGTCAACGTGAATTCTAGAAGGTAGTAGTGACACAAAGAATATTTGATAGATGATCTTTCTGCTTTGGTCTTTCTTTAAAAGTTTGGTGCTCTCTTTCCTGTAGTCTGGGTGAACAGTACAAACTCTGTAGAAGATTCAGAAAACTGGCCAACCTCTTGTGGCATGACTTAGAGTTTCTGCTACATTTCAGATTTATAGAAGAGATTCCAACCATGAAAATGGTCTCTTAACTGTCTCAACACATAAATTTCAGAAATGTGAAAGCAAAATGTATTGTGTTCAGCAGGGCTTCCTGGTTTTCTGACAGTTCCATATGTCTTAAGGTTTGGAGCTAATCAAGCTTGCTCGGTATTTCATATCATGTCAATTTTGCTTTGCCTCAGGAGTCCATCTTGTCTGTTGCATCTTTACAGTTTAAAGGTCAGTCTCGACCAAATAGTGCCTAGAGTTACTTTGGCAAATAATTTAACTTGGCTTCAGCACTTTCTCAGAATCTGTTTTTATGTCTTTCAGGTTACTATTTTATTTTATGCACTCTTGCTGCCTATTTTTAGTGTGTGAAGGTGCTTCAAAATTGATCTGCATCTCTCTGAAATTTTTACAGGTTTTTCCTAGGAACTCTGGTTTTCATAGGATAGATCAGAGATTTTCATTCATTTAGAATTCAGAGCAGGAAATCACTTTTATTTACTTTTTTCTTGTATAGGAAAAGACATAGGTAAAGGCAGTCCAAAAATAAAGCTCTGGTTACACAATTGAGTTCCTCAGCCTACTAAGTTTCAGTCCATGTAGTCTTCTCCATTTGAATTCCTCTGTCTCCAGTCATGTGCATTAGCTGAGGATTTCCTATGTAGCCCTTTCAAGACTTTGATAATGGCAACTGATCTGTCACCAGTCAGGAGTGCAGTTGGGTAACCCACACCTGTGGTTTTAGAACAATTGGTTTTTAGGCTGTGAAGCTGATTTTTAAGTGTTGGCACTCACAGGTGCCCTCTCTCATTACTGTTACAGTATTTGAAGAGAGTTTAAGGCCTAAGCTACCTGGAAAAACTGTGGCTCCTTGACATAGAATCTTCTTAACAGAATTCATTGCCTTCTCTTCAGTTAAGTAAGTGACAAGGAGCTTTCTCCAATCAGTTTTCCCTGCTGTAATTTAAGAGAAGTTCACATTTCACTTACTACCTTTGATGCTTCTAAGAGCTGCACTTTTTTGTAGTTTGTGGTCTTATTTGTATTTTTCAACACTTGTCTGTAGGTGCTTTCCCTTACAAGTATTCTTGTAGACAGGATATTTACTAGACTAATTCAATGAAATTAAATAATTGCAAGCATCTATGCAGTGTCCTTAAACAGATTGTATCTGTCGGTGTAATCAGGACTAGCTGTTTCTCAAGTGCCAAATAAGATTATGTTCTTTGACACAGCAGCTGCTGGGACTTGCCAGCTTCCTAGGCGTGTCAGATCTAAACTGGAACAGAAATCAGGCCTCAAAGATTTGCTTTATTTTAACCCAAGCAAGCCTCAAAACATTTTCTTGGTCATAATTGCACTATATGTAGTGCATCACCCATTAGTTCAGAAAATACAGAGGCCTTTTCCTTTGAACAGTGAGTGCAGAGGAAAGTAATAGTTAATAGTTGTGTCAGAAGTTTAGCACTTACTTCAGCTTCCAGCATAAACTACCAACACGTTCTTCATCTTTCCAGATTATCTCAGATTTCTGAGAAGTAAGAAGAAAATTTAACCATCTAATTGTTGCTAATCTTACCACCTCTGGGATGTGTTTATTCCTTTAGGAATATTGTTTTCTTCTCTGTGGTTTAAAACTGAATTTTTTGTTTTGAGAAATTCCAGAGTACATTTTTCTTGTAACTCCCACAAGTTTACTCATGCTTAAAATCTTGACATATTACTTTTTATATGAACTATTTGTAGGAGTCAAAAGATTGTCTGTTGCTGAATTAAATGAACTGCTGGAAGAAATTGAGACTGCTATTAAGGATTATTCTGAGGAACTGGTGCAGCAGCTGGCTCTACGAGATGAGCTGGAGTTTGAGAAGGAAGTGAAAAACAGCTTCATTTCTGTCCTCATTGAAGTACAAAACAAACAGCGAGAACACAAAGAAACAGCAAAGAAGAAAAAGAAGCTGAAAAATGGTAGTCCTCAGAATGGCAAACAAGAAAGAGGTCATATGCCTGGAACAGTAAGAAAAATTTTATAAGTTTTTATACATTTAAAATTTTTTGTTGTTTTTTTTCCACTATGGAAAGTAGTAATCCTAGATTATAATAAGATACCTGGTACTCCTGCTTCCATGCTTTCATTCACAAACAAGGCTTAAGCTTTGCCTGTTGAGAATTTTTTTTTCACAGAGTCATATATTTTACTCTTCTCATATTCTGAAAATATTTTTTTACCTGTTTGCAAATCATCCTGGGACTAGCATACCTTTCTTGCAAAAAATGCTGTCTTTGGATGTAGTGCTCTGCTTTCCTTGTTGTCAGTAGGCAAATTCATTTATATGTTTGCTATCACTGTGTGAATTTTAGTATGTGTTAGTCTTGCAGAAAATACAGTACTATTCTTGCCGTAGTTGCACAGATATTTATTGATCATGCTGTTTTCTAGGTAGGAAAAAAGTGCATGTCTTAGCCTGGATCTCCTACCTGTGGCAGAGTTACTACATTGAACAAGAGACAGGAGGGAGGCCAAAGTGTAGTGCATATGTACAGGGAGGAGATAATTTGTTTTACTCTTTACAGAACATAGCAACAAAAGGAAAAACGTCTTTCAAGTAGAGTTGGGTAAGAGGAGTCAAAGGACAAAAGAAATCAGGTTATTAGCTTGTCAATGCAATTTTTTCTTTCTTATCTGTTTAGTATAATTTAAAATTATTTAAGTGAGATATTAATGTTTGAATTTCTTTGTGATTCTTATAGGATGGAAAAATGTGGTTTTGTAGATCTTGGCTAAGTCCCAGAAAAAACGCTTCAGTTCAATATAAAGATTTTGGAGTTTGCTTTTCACATACAAGGAATAAACATTTATAATTAAATATTAATACTTCAGAATTTATTTCTAAACTTACAAGCATAAGATACCTGTGATAAACCCTAAATAGGGTTCTGATTTCATCTGTCAAATGAGAGGTGTTGTTGTGTGTAACTAAGTTTTAGTGGAACTTAAGAAAGTACTGGAAATACTTTCTGGAAAACCATACAAAATTGTCATCCCTTTACAAGAGCACAGCGAATAGTTCCTTTTTCCTTCCCAGTCATGGAAAATCAAAAAGGGATATTCTACATAGAAAGAAAAATAATGACTTTGTTTTGGAACTTGAGTCAAGTGATTCACAAACTTTTCTAGTTAGTGTAAAGATTAGAAACTTGGATAATGCTTTCAGGTATAACTTCCATGGTCCCAGGATAAGACATTTTGGTATTTGGTTGCTTCAAGATCCAGGTGTGTCAGATTGCTTTCCAAGAGGGGTTGAGCAGACTAGCTCACAGGTGAGACTGTCGCTGCATGTGTGTGATTCCTTTGAAAATAGATTTCAGTGCCATCAAGGACAGATTTGAGAGTCCTCTCACAGAAAGAGGTGCAAGGTTCCAGGTTCCTTTCTTCAACAGTCCTTTTTTTTTCCTTTTTTTTTAATCCCTTGGGAAGTGCTGGGAATGTGCATACAGATGGTATGTTCTTGTAGCTTTGTGAAGACTGAGTTTCTATTAATAAATAATGTATTAATTGGTTATTTAGTTAACTGTAATGAAATCTCATTTAAATACAAAGATTGGAAGTAGAGTTAAATTGTCATACTCTTAAGAAAATTAATTTTCCTGTAGATACTGTAACTGAATATTAAAAAACCAGGTGTTTTGAGTTTTTTGTCCTTGATACTGTCTTTGGGTAAATCAGTTTCTTAGACTTCTGAACTTCTATCTCTTTCACAAGGGAAAGCAGGGGAGCAGTTAAAAATAGTCAGGGCTTGAAGATACCAGTTCCTTCAACTACGAGATCTTAAAAGAGTTAAGGTGGCTTTGGCAAAATTTATGTCTTTACTGACCTTGTGTGCTTTAGTAGGTAAAATAATTCTGTATTCCAGCACATTTTATTCCCCTCACATAAAGAAATACATTCAGATAAACATGCTGAGGTGTGCTCATCATGCTGCCCTGTGTCAGCAGCTTGGCTGTTTCTTCTTTTTATGTGCATGTCCCTTGCTGATTTTATATCACATGCTAAACATCAATACTGTTTTGATTTTGATTTTCTTTTACTTCTCCAGCAAGTAAAAAGGATTACAGAGGTCAAGGAAAAATGTGTAGTTGGATTTTATACTGCTTTTTCTTAACTTGGATTCCATGATTCCATGCAATGGAGCTTGAAATCAATATGGGTTTATTATTATCTAATGTTGTACATTTTATGATAATACAGAAAATAGGAAATACTAATTGTTGCTTCTGTTGTGGAAAAGGAAGCATGAAAGCATAAAAAGTTTTAAAGAGGTGGAGCTGAAAATTACTACCTCTGAACAGTGTTTCTGGTACATGCTTAAAATCTGAAAAGTTGGTGCCAATAGTGTCTCTAAACATAAGCTGTTCAAACACAAATGTTAGAGGGGATTTTACAGTGACCTGAACTTTGAAAAATGCTATTTTTTTACATTTCAAAATGAAACAGCCTTAAAAGGCAAGTCTCAATTATCGGGTCTGCAGTGTGAAGATTTTATTTGAATAAATTCTGGTGTAGAACTACTGCTTAACTGCCATTATAAGGTTTGCTTTTTAATTAAAAAAATTAAGTAGGTGAGTGAAGAAATAGAAGTGTGCTGAAATACACCTTCAGGCCTGTCTTTGCCATTTGTCTTTCATAGTCTTGATAAATGCTGATTAATAGTCTTCTGAACTTTTCTCTGTCCCTTTTTTTTTGTCTTTCTGCTGTGTTTTCACTACTTTTAGCGCTTCAGCATGGAAGGGATCTCAAATGTCATACAGAATGGCTTCCGCCACACGTTTGGAAACTCGAGTGGAGAGAAACAGGTGCTGGGCTATCTTCTCCCTTTTTTTTCATTCTTTGCCTGCACTTTTGGTAGGAGCTGAGATCTTGAAAATTGACAGTAGCTGAAGATAAATGCTGAGACAGGAAAAAACAGGATAAAATGCTGGAATCTCTGCTTCCCTACCTCAGGTTTCTGATCAGCCTACAATCTCTTTCTCTCCTCAGCAGCTCAAGAGATTGAAGACTTGATACCCTGATGCACTGAGCTAATAACCTGTATTTCTTACCTCAGACTAAAAGTCTGTTTTAGGATAATGCATGCTTTTGATACGTTGCATGTCTAAAAATCTAATAACCAGTCAAAGAATGTGTATCAGGTTCGATGTAGTATTTTAGCCTTCAGCATTAGCAACTTGCATAATGAAAAAAGGTTTTGTTTTCTTTTTTCTTCAAATGTTCAGAGCTGATACGTCTAAAAACAGAGTAACACCTGAAAAATGTTCCGACTGTACTCTTTTGCCTTTGAAAACTGCATGATTTTAAAAGTAGCCAAACGTGCAATGCAGATTACCAGTATAAAATACAGGCGTTATAGGCAAGTTTGTGTCTTTTGGTTGGTTATTTAAATACTGAAATGTAGAGCAGAAACAGCTTCAGTGGGCTTTATATAGATGTTGTGTGTACCTTGGAAGCAAGATTCTTAAGCCTTATTTCAAAGTAATAACTTGCCTGCTGTTTCAGATCTGTAGTATATATTTTATTAACTGCATTCTGAATTTTAGTGAACTACTAATGCTTATGCTGTTTAGTCTTTTGGCACACTACAAAATATTGGCATTTCACATTATTTAATGTGTACTCACCATTCTAGTTTATGCACTTTTGTCAGAGGAGTCCATTAGAGTTATTTTTTTCCCTGGTGAGAAGTCCATTGAGGCAATAAATTGACTAGTACTTTAGAAGTCAGGGCTGATTAGGCTTTTGTCTGGAAGATGAGTGTTGTATCCTGCAGAGGACTTTAGAAGGTAAAACAACTCCTCTCAAGTCATTCTGCAATCATGAGGCTAGAAATCAAGGCTTGCCTGCTTTCTCAGGCAAAGTATATGTATGAGATTTTATGAATACGTTGATCCAGTTATTTGTTTGTCCTCAGCTTTGGGGATCTTGAACACATGCACAGAGCTTACCTAACAAGACTTTTTATCACTCTCTGTTATCACACTACTAGTAATGCTGTACCTGTATGCTGTTTGGTTTTTTTGGGTATTTTTTCCTTGGCTATCTTTACCATAAATTACAGCTGTTTATACCTGTATCTTCAAATATTTTAAATATCATATATTTTCATGAAGTGAGCTTATCTAGCTATGCCACCCCATCATACTTTTGGTTAAAAGACTTCCACTGCCTCCTGTATAGATGTAAGTAGCATAATCATTTGTTAAAATGATTGAATAACTCTTCCAGTCATTTTTTGGGTTAATTTACTAATGTTGTTTATCATGTTGATCATACTTTTCTCCTGATTTATCTTTTTCTGTATCCTTATGGATATAGAAAACCCCTTATGGAGTTCTATATTCCTCTTCTTGTATCTTAAAGCAAGTCATGGAAGTAATATGATTTTAAAATTAAATGTAGGGTAGAAAGTAGAAAAGATACGAATTCTTTTAGGATTTATGCCTGGAAATCCATTTTTCTATGGCATTTGTTTTCTGTTTGGGAGGGTTCTGTTTGATTAGGATTTTTTGTCTCATAGAGGGTACTTTCCTTTTTAAAATCTTAGTCCCATTTTCTGTGCATGTGTTTGAGACATAAGTAAAAATTACTTAAGACATTTTCACCGTGTAAAGAGAAACTTCCAGTGGGAACTCCCTGTTCCTATCTGGTAATGTAGTCAAAAAAAGACATTGAAATGTTGGTTGCTCTTTCTGGGATCATATTTCCAGAAGAAAATTCAAGACAGTCATCTTCATTTTGATTTTCAGGCATATCAAACACTTTTCATAGGTGATGAAAAATTGCAGTGGGAATTGCTGCTTTATCATGTCATCAAATCTGCTTCAAAAATTTAGAGGTCACAGCAGATTTAACACTTGGTCTTGTCAGTAAGCTAGTCTTCAGTCACTCCTTCATTCTTTTCATAATATGTTATCTTCACACAGCAATTCAGGAAATGAGTTTTTATAGTGCTGTTATAGAGACTGATTGTTACAGCTGCAAAGTTGATAAGTGGAAGGAAAGTATTTCTGGAAACTAAGAAATTCCTTTTTTTGTTTTTAATTGCTACTGTTACAGAGGAAAAATGGAAGGTGAAGTTTACAGGAGAAGGAAAACAGGGTTAGTTGATATTTGGTACAGTGAAACAGGGTTATTTTATATTTGGTACAGTGAAATATCCTAGTGTTTTATTGTGCAGGTAAAGGGTAGAATGCCACGTTGTTCTGGAAAAAACAGCCAGAAATCTGATTTCTGTGTTAGTAGATCCACTTTCATCTCTGCCACTGGCAGATTCAGCAGCCTTATATTTAGCTATAGATTCTGGTAATTTTATTAAAAGCACAGTTCTCTTGTGATACTTGGTTACATCTCCTGGGAAAGAAATTGAAAATTGATTGTTTCCTGAGGAGCATTGCATGCATTTTTTCTGCTGTGCTGAGTGAACATGAAAAAATGCCAAAAGAAAAGGGAGGGAGAAAAGCACCCTGTGTTTGCAGAAGGTCTTGGGGAGGTGTCAGCACCACCTGTACAGTGGGTTCAGTGCCACTGAGCTGAGTCTGGCTTTTAGGCAGATGTTGTGCTTGAGTGTGATGTGTGTGATCCTGCTGCCAACATGGCAGTGGTTACAGCTGTGTGTGGCAACCCTCGGCCTCCCTCTGCCAAGTGCAGCTCCTCACCACAGGCTGAGTTACGTCTGGCTCTCACTGAAGGGCTGTTCCAAGGAGACCTTGTACCTTGCTTGTAACATGTTTTCTGCTCCTTGCCCGGAGAACTAGGTAGATGTCAAGCTGAACGAGACATTGAGGGTTACTTTGCCTACTGCCTTGTAGCTGTAAAACCAGAATAAAGTTCCTTTTTTAATTCTTAAAAATTGACTTGAGGGGACTTACAGGAAGCTTTTCCATTGGGGAAAATTCCAGCTATTTTAGTACTTTTGTAATTCTGACCTCTTTAAGGAGAATATGCATTCATATAGGCTGCATAGTAAGGTGTTGCCTAAATGCATAAGACCCAACAGGGTTACGTCAAGAATTTGAAAATTTATCCTAGTTGTTCTGCAGGTATGAAAATCTGGAAAGATTTAAAAAATTTTGTTGTGTTTTGTTTTGGTTTTTTTAAGCAGACAAGAATTAAAGATTTCAGTAAATAAAATTAAGGAGTTGGTTTGAAACTATCTGTTAGCACACTCAACTTTGAAAACTGATAATTTAAATTGAATTCCATATTCTGGGGTATTATGTTTCATTAGGCTTGCCTTGTTCTTTTTGTGTAACAAAAAGTGTGTAACAGCAGAAGGTGAAAGCCATCTGTTTCCATTTTCACCGAACTGTGGGACAGCATCATTTTCTTTGTAGGGAAGACAGTTAGCTGCATGACTTCTAGTAGCCACATAATTTGGAAAAAAAAACAAACAAACTTGGTTTCTGTGATAAAAGCTTTGAGATGGAAAGGTAGAATCCTAATCTGTTCTGAAATATGATCATTTGTAGCTAGCAATTTCGATTGCTACAATTTTTACAAAATAAAATGCAAACAACAAAAGTTGCATGAAAGGACTGTCAAGTAACTCTGTTTTTCATTTGACAGTACTTGACAACCGTCATTCCTTATGAGAAGAAAAATGGACCCCCATCTGTTGAAGACCTTCAAACATTAACCAAAAGTGAGCATATGAAATTCCCCTGATCCTTTCCTCATTGTATATCCAGTTGTGGCTGCTCAAAGCCAGTGAATCCATCCAGTTCTCTCTCCCCTCCTACCCTAGGGCATGTATGTAAAGATGCTGGATTTTAACCATAGATTTTGGCCAGCTTGTTTCCTGAGCCTTCATGTTAAGTTTGTTTCCTAGCTGCTGTGTGAAGCCCTGAAGGCCAGAAACCTGTGTCTATCAGGAATTAAATATTCCCATGTTTTGATGTTGGCTGCATATCATGAAATCTGGTCTTACAGTGCCTGATACATCCCTGTTTGTTTACATTTGCTGTGCTTTACTGAGGTTATTGTGATGACTTCAACAAAATGGAGTGGATGTCAAGGTACTTAGGACTAGTTCTGCAATGATTGCACTTGATTGCCTTTAAAATAGCCTGCTTCTCTCTGTGGCTTTGGTGGGGGGGGTTTGTTGTCAATAAATTTCGATAATTAGGAATTCCAAATCAAACAAAGTTTTTACAAGGTTTTGAATTCCCTGTTCTTCACATCTTTTTTAGACCAGATCCTCAAAATTATTACAAGTTCTAAGTCCTCTAGTTGTTTGATTTAATTGGGCTTTTTTTAAAATTCTAATTTGCAAGAAATCAAGGTGGTATTTTTAAAAAGTACTTATTAAGGTGGTTTAATACAACAAAGCATCTTGAGAAGTCAGTAGCATCTCCTTCATTGGATGTTTATAGGAAAATTTTAAAAATAGGTTGTAGAGTGCATCAATGCATTTGATCAGGTTTCAGTGAAGAATCTCACTATGTCTTTAAGGTGATTTTCAGCAGCAGTTCTGTGATTCCACAGGCGGCTGAGAGGTGCTAAAAGGCTCATTCATTGTTTTCTGGAAAGAGAAAATTAATATTATATAAATTCCAGAGTAAATGAAATGTTTAAGTAGGAATTAAAATTCCCTTTATTTTTCTGCAATAGGCAGCCTTAGGTGTTAATTTGTACTTACTTTGTGACAAAGGATTTCTTTTTGTGTTTATTCTTGCCACGAAATTTTATCCTCTTGCCATATTAAAATTTCACTTGACACTATTGAGCACATGTTAAAGCCTCTTGAAAACATTTTGTGTTGTTTGATGGTTTATTAAAAAAATGTCCTGCAGAAATGCATTGTAAAGAGTATTAACAATATTGGTTTCTGTGGGCTGGTTGGAACTTGATCCTGTGAGTCAATTGCAGGTTTGTGACTCACTCTCTCTGCTGTTGTTAAGGCAGGCAGTAAAGCAGGAATTGAGGATTTTTCAGTTGATTTTTCTTTCAGAGCTCTGTATTACTCCACAGTTATGAACACTGTCTTCTTTCAGTGTAAAAATGGAAATAAAACACTTGTTACAATTTGAGTTTAGAGTCTTACATGAGGAATTTGGAATTTATTAAATACTGATTTTCAGTAGAACTTTGTATTTTTGCTTCTTTCAGGCGTGTCCTGAGCGCTTTATAAAGAATAGTCATTGTTTATGTAGTCATGGACAAGATTATCTGTTGAGTCAATCTTGTCCATTCCTTCTTCAGAAATAGGCAAGATGGACATGATCTACCCATGTATGTCACAAAATGGCATTTTTGCATTATTGTAAGTTAATGCTGAATTAAGTAATGTAGTTAAGATTTTTTGAACCTACAGCAGATAATATTCACCATTTCAGGGAGGGCTAAAAAACACCACTCATATTTCCATAGAATTATTCACAGCATTTTTCCATTACTTGAGGTAATGATCAAAGATATTAAGTAATGGAGCATGCTTTTCTGTCCTGAGATTTCCAGCTCAGCAATAGTTTCTAACATACTTTAGTTTTTGTATGTCATGACTTCCTTTTGGTGAAAATCCTTTATAAGGAAGAGGTGCTTGTTGTTGTTATGACTGATGGCATTTTACTGTAATATTAGCCACATGGAATGGGACTCTTGCATTCAGAAACTGTGGAACTCAGTGGGAATTACACAAGTGAAATGTGGAGAGGATGTGATGTCTCATTGTATTGTCTCATCTTTCACTTAAGAGATTTCTTACATCTCATAGTAGTATCTCTATGAGTAGTTGGAACTGCTCCAAGGTATTTGTTTTATATGTTGTGTTTCATTTATGACTAAATATCTAAATATTGTTTTTTCATTCTTTAGTTCTGCATGCCATGAAAGAGGATAGCGAGAAAGTGCCAAGCTTGTTAACAGACTATATTTTAAAGGGTGAGTATGCTTCTCAGCAGGGAATTTATTTGATTCTAAATTAACGTGATTGACTTAAAATGTGTATTTGAAAATAGTGATCCTACAGCATTCATGAATTATGTTGCCTTTCAATCAAACACAGCTCTCATTTATGTTCTGTTTTGCCCAAACACTCTGAGGTACAGTTCATACATAAAATATGTTTATTATGTTTTTGTTAGTAAAATATAGCAAAGTGTTGAATGACCTCAGCAGGAGCAAAGGAGTCTAGCTTATGGAGTGAAACTGGTATAGTTAAAATCTTGCACTGTACAGTTTTTTCAGTAATTGGAACTCAAACTACCCATGGTAGTAAAGCATTTGCTATGCAAAGTGCTTACAGCTTCATTTCAAGTGTTACCTTCTGATCAATAATGAAAAGTATTTATTTTACTTATTATACCTTCTTTAGATATTGTTTTATAAGTTTTTGTATGAGTCATTTATTTTCCAATCTTACACATTGACTGTTTAAAGAATGTCAGACATTAAAAAATACTGTTTGCTTTAGCTTTAAAGAAGTTGTTCTAGGTAGTTTCCAAGTTGTTAAATTATTTTAAAGTGTTTTTCATTTGACTTCATTTTTGCCTAGATCTTGCTAATGCTTATGTTCTTACTTAATTCTTGGCATATGATACAATTTTCTTAAGTGATTAAACTTCAGCAAATGCATCAAACTCCCAAGATCTGAATAAATACTTGTACAGAAGGATGATGGGTGCCATTTTGATGGCAAACAAAATGTTTATAATACTCTGCTTTTCATATGCTGCAAAAGTTTTTCTCTTCTTTTGGTATCATGTGTTCCAAGTCTCATCTTTTTTTCAAATATACTGTCTTTTGACTTCACTCACTCCGTATTATTTTAAAGGTTTTTGTATTTCTTACACAAACTTACAGTCACTCTCATAATCTCATCTCACAGATATTTGAAAGTACTTTCAGGTTTGAGTTATGGATGACATATAGTGTGCTGTCACCTCAGAAAATCTGAAAAAAGGCACTCAATATTTTGGAAGCTCCAAGAGAGTTCCTGTTGAAAGAGATCCTTTTCTGAGTTTTGTGTAGGGTTGAAGAACTGCCACATACAATAAGAATGCAGAGATCCTTTCAATTGATTCCTTTGATTTTTCCATTGTTTACTTACTCTTTCTAAAATTCCTTCCTAAATTAGACAGATGTGTTTGCATGTGAACCATGTAGGATCATGGTCAAGGTTTTTTTTAGTCTTGATGGCACTAAACCGTAGTTCTGTGAGGCAGAATTTTTGACCCAATAGGATGAACTCTTGTCAGTAATTAAAACTCTTTGCTCTTCATTATACATCTGGTAATAAGTGACTGGATTTCACAGTGCTTTTCATAGTGTCTGCTCTTATTTTTAGATGTAGCTGCTCAGAAGAACTTCTCGATTACTGGGATATTGAGGAGAAACTGGCAGCTTAGAAAAATGGAGAAATCTTTTTTAAAAGCAAAGAAGGCTTATAAAAGTAGATTAGCTGAACATATCAAGAGGATGAGCTAGGAAGCTTGAACTGAAGTTCCTGCTGAAGTTCCTTCCTGCCTCTTGTATGCTCATTACTTAAAAATCACCAAGGATGTTCTACTAGTGAGATGCAACAGTTGCAAAAACATCATGCATTGAATGTCTTGGATCAAACAAATAGTCCATCATATGCGAACATTATTACCTTTAAATTGTGAAACACAAATTTGTGGGAGCATGAAGAGTAATCACTCACATCACTCATAGTGAAAAGTCAATTTCCCTCCAGCTGCCACTTCCTTAGTGAACAGAACCAAGCCTTTCTTCATCCTGTGTGGGTTTGTGTGTTCAGTGGCAGATAGTTGTAAGCACAGAGCTAGTGAGCATAGAATTTTACTCTTCCTTTCAGTATAGCCTTAACTGAGCTTTATATGCTATGTTGACATTATGTTAAATATTTGTAACTCAGCTAATATTGTTTCCTTGTACTGTAGATTTATTCTGTGGTGCAGGCAAAGTCTTCCAGTTGTTTCTGAAGTTGTAACCTACTGCCTTTTTTCTGCCACTAAAACTTCTGGCCTGAAACTCCTGCAAGGCTTTAATGGCACAAAATACTCCCAGCCACCAGTCTATTGTCTGCACATTATTTTTAAAGCTTCTTAAGAGGAGATTGGTTGAATTCTTTACAACCACTTAGATCAACTTTCAGCCAAGCTTTAATACGTGAAATTCTAACCTATTTTTTAAGTTCCAAAATAAAAAGAGTGGCCTACTTTTTAAGGGTTCTGCTCTTTTCACTATAAAGATTAAAAAATGTCTTGTGGGTAAAATTTTTAAGAAGATTTAGGGTTTAAATATGGATGACATATAGTGTGCTGTCACCTCAGAAAATCTGAAAAAGGCACTCAATATTTTGGAAGCTCCAAGAGAGTTCCTGTTGAAAGAGATCCTTTTCTGAGTTTTGTGTAGGGTTGAAGAACTGCCACATACAATAAGAATGCAGAGATCCTTTCAATTGATTCCTTTGATTTTTTCCATTGTTTACTTACTCTTTCTAAAATTCCTTCCTAAATTAGACAGATGTGTTTGCATGTGAACCATGTAGGATCATGGTCAAGGTTTTTTTTAGTCTTGATGGCACTAAACCGTAGTTCTGTGAGGCAGAATTTTTGACCCAATAGGATGAACTCTTGTCAGTAATTAAAACTCTTTGCTCTTCATTATACATCTGGTAATAAGTGACTGGATTTCACAGTGCTTTTCATAGTGTCTGCTCTTATTTTTAGATGTAGCTGCTCAGAAGAACTTCTCGATTACTGGGATATTGAGGAGAAACTGGCAGCTTAGAAAAATGGAGAAATCTTTTTTAAAAGCAAAGAAGGCTTATAAAAGTAGATTAGCTGAACATATCAAGAGGATGAGCTAGGAAGCTTGAACTGAAGTTCCTGCTGAAGTTCCTTCCTGCCTCTTGTATGCTCATTACTTAAAAATCACCAAGGATGTTCTACTAGTGAGATGCAACAGTTGCAAAAACATCATGCATTGAATGTCTTGGATCAAACAAATAGTCCATCATATGCGAACATTATTACCTTTAAATTGTGAAACACAAATTTGTGGGAGCATGAAGAGTAATCACTCACATCACTCATAGTGAAAAGTCAATTTCCCTCCAGCTGCCACTTCCTTAGTGAACAGAACCAAGCCTTTCTTCATCCTGTGTGGGTTTGTGTGTTCAGTGGCAGATAGTTGTAAGCACAGAGCTAGTGAGCATAGAATTTTACTCTTCCTTTCAGTATAGCCTTAACTGAGCTTTATATGCTATGTTGACATTATGTTAAATATTTGTAACTCAGCTAACAGTGTTACCTTGTACTGTAGATTTATTCTGTGGTGCAGGCAAAGTCTTCCAGTTGTTTCTGAAGTTGTAACCTACTGCCTTTTTTCTGCCACTAAAACTTCTGGCCTGAAACTCCTGCAAGGCTTTAGTGGCACAAAATACTCCCAGCCACCAGTCTATTGTCTGCACATTATTTTTAAAGCTTCTTAAGAGGAGATTGGTTGAATTCTTTACAACCACTTAGATCAACTTTCAGCCAAGCTTTAATACGTGAAATTCTAACCTATTTTTTAAGTTCCAAAATAAAAAGAGTGGCCTACTTTTTAAGGGTTCTGCTCTTTTCACTATAAAGATTAAAAATGTCTTGGCAAGGTAAAATTTTTAAGAAGATTTAGGGTTTAAATATGTTTCCTGAAAGAAGCCCTGGACCCAGTGAGTATAATCCATATGGTGTAGTGGTAATTGTATTCATTTTACACTGAATGGATTTTATTGCTTTTTCTTAAGCTTTAATAAAGAAATTAAATTTTGAAATGTGTGAATTATATCACCAAAGGTACTTGGTTCTGTTAAAATTTGTTAAGTACTTGTTCCTTTGAGGATCATTTTTTTCAGTCTTGCAACAAAAAAAGCAGGCAGTAAATTACCTGTGACACTAGGATATGTGTAGCTTTATGGGAAATTCAGTTTGGCGTACGACTGCACAGAGGAAAAGCCTTTTTTCAAACTTTATAGTCTGTTTTACAGAGCAGAAAAAATAAATCTTAAAAACATGCTCTTAATTATTTTTTAAAACAGCACTGTCTTGCTATTCTGTGGTATGTAAAAAATTAGGATAGCAGTTTTATGTGGGTGTTATAGCTGTCCACAGAATTATTAACAGACTTGCCCAGATACTAGTGGTCACTGTTGAAAAGTTATTTAAATTGTTCACAAGCAAAAACTGAAGAAAAAAACATCAGGAAAAAGATTATTGCCAAAGTATTGTTAGTACAATGTAAAGGAACAAATAGAAGAATGCTGTGAACATGGAAAGGTGAATGGAACCATAAAATTGAGCATAATTGTTGATGTAACATGAAATCTTACCACATTACTGGTGTTCTGAGGATAGTGAAATAAGTTTATATTTTCTCTGAATTCCAGCGTGTTTTGTAAAATTCACAAACTGTGTAATCTTAAATAACTTGAACTAAATGCCCAATAATTCTGAAATTTGGATTGTAGGAAGACACAGACCCCCTCTGTGTGTCACTATCTTCATTTAATAATGATTGGGAAAGGTTGTTTGGACAACACTGGAACTTGAAGGACAGTTCTGTAGCCAGGTCTGCTACTGACTTTCTGTGTTACTATGAATCATTCTTGGATTTTTTTTCATAACTAGCTAATCCTTCTGAAGTGATGGAAGTGGAAATCTTCAAAACATGGTGTGGGCAAATCCAATGTAATAAAGAAATTAAAAAGAACAACTCAGGCCATTTCATGTTAGGGGATAAAACCACCTCTGTATGCATTTCTCAGTAGGATTATTAGTTTTGAAATTATTTCTGGTGCTTGCTTTCTTTAAAGCATCTTCTTTCCCCAATTTCTACTGCCCCCTTGTGTCCCCCAAAATGTTAAAAATATCATCATTTTCCTTGTCGTGCTTAAGTCCCTCTTTCCAGGGGTTATTTAGCTCTACCCTGGATCTTTTCTGTAAGGAATATCTCCTCAGAGGTAAGTATCCCAAAGCCAGACTAAGTACATACCCTATGAAAAGTCTGGTACAGGGTAACAGCTTATCTTCTCTTGTTCCTGTTACTCTTATTGCAGCCTAAATTATTTTCAAGGGGATATTTTTCCTTTTGTGAGGTTCTGTTTGATTTTACTTTTCAGTGAACATTTCTATCCTGAACCTAACAATAATGAAAGAGAATTAGTGATTTGCTTTGCAAGTGAACTCTAGTTCTTCTCCTACTAGGATATCATTCATATTATATTTTATAGATTTAGCATTAAAATAACTGGTAACATGAAATTGATCAGCATTTGCAATTGTGCCTAATTTTTTCTGAATGTATTTTAATATACCAATATTGTTATTATATTTTATCACTAGGAGTCATGAAGGAGAAACTGGGATTTGAAAAAGGGTAGGGGAATGAATTTACTGACAGGGAAAGAAATACCAAACCAAGACTGAAATTCCTTATCTTAGAAAGCACACTTCTGGACTGAAGCTGGCAGCTTAGTAAGGTCACAGTATTTAAATGCTGTTTGTTCTTATCTTTCTGTTGACCTTTTTTGATGGCTGAACTAATAGAATGTGATTTGAAAACTCTGTGCTTATGTCCATTGAAAGACCTAAATAAGTTAAGTTTTTTGTGCACAAGTTAGGCTGTAAAGCAGATGGAGATATTTGTGTCATACCTTGTAGCTGCATTGGGTTTAGGTGTTGCAACAGTAGTAAGTATCATATCCTTTGCTGAAAGTATGTTTGTATGGACAGTGCTCATTGAAATTTTACTTTTTTCTAAAGCTTTCAGTCTTTCTTCTTGTGTGTATAAGTAATGTGTGTGTATAATGTAATGACTTTCTGCATAATGATTAATTTGCCAAGTGCAGTAATGCAAGTAGTATTTTATATATATTATAAAAATTAATATTTATGTTATTAGTATTATGTATATTACATATAGTGTAGTTGCATCTGTAATCTTTGCAGTATGCAAGTTTAGGTTGCTTTCTGAAGAAAATGCCTCTGTGCAGTTGCTTGCCTCTTCAGTCTCTCAAGTAGCAATTGCCAATTTCAACACTACAAGACAGAAACAGGTGTTGTGGGAGTAACAGAAATACTGTAGGGAACAGCACCTAGGTAGGAGAGGGACTGGAACTGCTGTTTGCATTGAGCTGCTGGCTGTTGCCTTGAAAAGCCAACATCTCCTCGGGTCTGGTGTATTCACCTGCTTGAAGACCCGTACAGGGGCTCCTGCTTCTTTGGGGCATGAGAACATGGAGAGGGCCTGCTGGGATGGACTTCACAGCAGGTTTAAAGTAGAAGCTGAGGACAGCGTTGTGGGAAGGGCAATTATCTTGATTTATTGCTACATGGGTTGTGAAGAATATCTGACAAAATCTGCTGGAAGCAAGAGTTCCTTAATTTAGCTACTTCCAGAACAAATCAGTGGTACATATGAAATGTTAACCAGTGTATACACACAATTAAGTATTAGGGTAGGTTGTCTGGTATCACATCTAGACATGTTATTTCAAGATTAGTACTTTTAAACTTTCAGTTTTTACAAAATGTGAAGATTTAGCTTTGTGTACAAGCTTTGTGTACAATACTTACATAACTATTATATAAAATATATAAGTATGTACTTACAGCTGGAATTATTTCCTTTGAAATCAGATGTGTTATTACAGTAAATTTTATAAGATGTATTTAGTGCTAAGCTTTGTGGTTTTTTGCAATTGTCCTCCAACAGTAATTGTGACAAAAATAGAGTGCTAAAAATAATATGCTATGCATTAGTAGCTAGTAAAATGCAGGAAGTGTCTAGTATTGTTTTCTTCTTTTTTTTCTGAATGTAGATGTCGTGAAAGCAGAAAAATTGCCCGTCTTTCTCCTTGCTATTTCATACCTGATCTTCAAGTAAAAACTTATCATTTCTTTTGTTTTAATGAAGCGAGAGTTTGCACCTTGTTCTAATTTTAAATTCTGCAAGTATTTCAGATAATGAGAACATTTATTTTCTTGCCTTTGAAGTTTTTGTTTAATTGTTACACCTGACTTCTTTATTTGCTTTTGTGTTGTGCTAGCATTGGTTTGAAAGCTGGATTGCTCTGAGGTTTGTGTCTTCCACTGAAACAGGAATGAGAAACACGTGAAGGACATGTCTTATCTTGCCACTGTGTGATTCTAGTACCCGCACCAGAATTAGAAAGTAGAGTTAGAATCTCAAATTGTCCGTGCATATTTTTAAAATATAACTGCATGCGTCACCTGTTATTTAATGTTCTGTTTTCTGATATAACACTTTAAAAAGCACTATTTAAGACATGACCTTTAGTTAACTCATTTCTGGATAATACTAGTTAAAGATAGTGGGTTGTGTCACTTCGTTACCTTTTGAGAGAGGCTGAAAATTTAATTGCCAGTTTCAGTTGATTACTAGATTTGACTGTGCTACTAATAGGATAGAATCCAACATTAAAATATTTTAGTATATACATTACATTTTTATGCAGACCAACTTCACTGATATTTATCAATGTGTATTTGTGGTTTTTTTGCAGTTCTGTGTCCTACATGAAGAGGGCTGCCTTTCAGAATTAGCCATGCTCCTTTCTGTGATGAGAAGCTTTCCTTGGATATAACTCATAGTATTTTTTCATTTGGCACTATACCTAAAGCAGTATTCATTTACCTCCTCCATGTGTGTGGATTTTCTGATCCTACAGTTAGTCATCTGGGCATGACAACTCATCCAGTTTAATTTAATAGTGCAATGAACTGGAGCAGGGAACAAGAATTGTACAGTTTTACTTGCATTGTTCTGACTTTTTAAAGTCTATTTTTTCATTGTATAGCATGTAATAAATCCTCCTGCACATTTTGTTGTTGGAAGGAAAGGTAAACTTTGAATAGTGTAAATAAAATAAGCTTCATTTTAAGGAATCCATATTTAAAAGCATCCTTAATTCCTAAACAAAGATGAAAAAATGATCTTAGTCAGACTTGGAATTTAAGATTCAGGTGAGTTCTCCAGGACACTCCAGAAAGGTGATTGTGAAAGTCAGCAATCAACACTGCTTTGTATATAACAGATTTGTTCATAGATGAACAAATCCAGATTTCTTGGTTTGACATAAGTAATTGTGTGTTACTTGTTCTTGGTATTAACACAAACATCTGACTAATGTAATATTTCATGTTTGGTTTTATTTTAATTATTAATGTTCATGTGGCTTAGATATTCTCCCATATTGCTGCTATAATTTTACTGGTTTTAAAAGGTGTTTTATCTTAATGAAAATTCTTCAATATATAAACATTTTAAAAGGCAGTATCTTTTTAAAAATACATGTACAGTTTGAAAAACTTGCACCTGGCTTCCAAGTTAGTATTATGTTGAGATGCTTGTTGCTATGTATCTCTGAATTTTACTACAAATATCTCTTGTAAATTGTATGCAGCCTCCTCTGTGATGATGTACCTGCATTCAAACAGATGAGAATGTATTTTATAAATCCTGTAAAAGAAGCGTACCCCATGTTCTCAACTTTATATACTTGTCACAAGTAATTTTGCCAGCCTAAAAGATGAGATTGAAATGTAAGGAGTGCTAATTTTAAAAACAAAACCCAAAAAACCCGCTTTTTTCTAGGTTGAATTCCTATTGATTCTTCATCCAGATGTATATACTGAATATCTGAAGGTGTTGGAATATGAGGTTCTAAAGAGATAAACGTGTTTTCTTCAGTTTTTTTTCCATCTAAATTCTTCAGGGGTTTTGTTCGTTAAAGAGAAATTTTATTCTGAGTACCTTGCATCATCTTTAATGTTCAACTTTATCACCTTCACCAAATACTATTTTGATCAGTAAAACAACATGGTTTGAAGATAGTTCTCATAATGTTTTTTGGGCTTTTTTTTTTCTCAAGGCCTCAATATTTTTGTCTTTTGTGCCTTTATCAGCTTAAAATTATTTTTCTCCTCCCTCTCCCCCACTTGACCACCAATGTATACTTGCCAGCCTGCTCAGGAATAAATAGATCCTCTCCATAAGTGTGGCATATGTGAAGAAGTTTTTTTGTTGCTTTATTTTAATTCATTTGTGGTTTCTCTAAAAAGAAAGCAGCCATTTATTTCTGTAGCTGGTCTGTTATAAATTCATTATGGCATGCTTTTTGTGTAGAAATTCTTGATGTTGACTGTTGATGCCTGGAAATGGGCAAAGGGGATGACCCTGCTTGATTTTAAAAATGGTGCACATGTGAAACCCACCATGTCTCTGTGTGAGATTATTCAGAGGTGCTTCAGTCTCCTGGTGAGGCTTGAAGTGACAAGATGGAACAAAATAAAACAACAACAATTAAGAGTAAAAAATTATAAAAAAGGAAAACAACAAAAAAACTTCTGTCAGAGTTAATGTTCATTGTAACAAATCTTGGATGACTTAAAGTCACAAACTACTAAAAGTAATGAAACTGGAAATAAAGACCGGAAACAGCTTTAGTGAGCTAAGCATCTGCTTGGGAATTTCATGCCTCTCATCAGACTAAACAAGGTCTCATTATGAAAAGTACCTGTTTACCTTGTATGCATTAAACAACAACTGCCAAATGTGGCAAGTATTGTATGTATACCTATATATGTACATAAACAAAAAAACATTTGAATAAAAAGAACCATGCTAATCTGCTTTTCTGCTGAGTTTTATGTAATTTGTATTTTCTATTATGCATCCTTTTTTCCAAAATTCATTATTGAATCTTGCATTCTTTCAGGGAGATGGATTTCATTCTTCTTTTTAGTTTTAGCATGTGACATATGTAAATGGCCACCCAAAACCAGCTGACAGATACCTTAGCAAAGAGTTTTTGAAAATCCACTCCATTTTTGATATGAAGAGTGGTGGAAGTGAAGTTGCCCTCAAGTCATTGAGTTTTAAGGTACTTAATTTATTTGTATCACTTTCTTAATTTGTTTGTTTTTATCTTACCCTTTTCTGTGTTTTAGGTATTTTAAGTTTATTCGCTTCATGAATAGAGTTAAAATTTTGAGTTGTCCGTCTGGACAGGATGTCAGAGGTAGTCAAGAGTCCTAAAATGATATGGTTTTGGTGAAGTGAAGAAACTTGAAAACAACATCAGTTCCCTTCTGGTGATAGATAATGATGTAGCTGGACTCTCAGCTGTGTAGGGAATTGGTGATAAAGAGCATCTGCTGTTGACTGTGCCAGGTAATTGCAGCCTTTAACTTGGAGTATTATGGGAGCTGTTGACATCATGGTTGCTTCCAGAGTGGATTACCTTGGGATTCTTTTTGTGTGCTTGTCCTTGGTAACCATAGCCAGACCAGAAGTGGCACCCTCTGCGCTTGGCAACAGAGTTGATAATCAAGTGTGTATCTGCAGAGCACCTTTCTCAGCAGCTGCCTCCTCATTTCCACAGGGACAATTTATGGTTTGGGTTTCAGTTTGTGAAGCTGTAGATGGTGCAGAGCCTGTGCAGCAGGAAACCTGCTTCTCCCACTCTGGCAGCAGCAGTCTCACTGGCAAAGCTTTCCAGTAGAGTGCTCCTGGTTCTGATGGATCCAAACCAGAACCTACTGACTCCTCACACCATTCTGCCGTGTCTCTTTCTTTCAGGCAATGGTGGAATTGTTATTGGAGTCAGATACTAATCCTTATTTTTAAAACTCATGCACCCCAAAAGTTATCCCTGATTGTAAAGGTGCTCCAAAAACCACTTAGACTGTCATACAGTAAAATATGAAATCACAGAACAAAATGGATCTTGAGTCACATTGTGTTTAGCGTTCTGGTTTTCTTGTGGGGCTGGCTGTGTTTATTTTAACCCTGAACAGAATCACTCTGTGATACAGGCAATCTACCTGTTGTAATGCAAAACCAATACAATTTATTTTCAAGGTGTCTACCATTTTGCAGGTAGCAGTGTAGTCAGAGTGTTTTATAGGGGCCATCTAATGATGGAGAATTGCTAGTTACCTTTTTACAAAGTTTCTTACACCTGAGGAACCAGAAGGAATGTGTTAAAGTGGTTTGTTCTGGTGAAATTAACTGGTGAAATGAAATGTCTTGTTCCCTTGCTAACACTCTTTTGACCAAGACGTACCTCAGGAATTGTGGCTGTTTTGTTTGAATGTCTTGATCAGCAATGGCTCGCTGGATTAGCTGATCACAATTCAGCCCTAACGATAATTCATAAAGAAACGCTATGAACCAGGAGATCTAGTTACTGAATTTTGTTGCTGCATTTTTTCCTCCTTTTCCTTTATGGTGTATAAAACTTGGATACTGAGGTCATCATCCTAGAGCTCAGGATGATACCCACCCAGTTCTGGAGTGTCTCCAGTCAGGGAGACTCCTCAGTCTCTCTGAGCAATCCGTTCCAGTGCTGAGTCACCCACACAGTAAAGAAGTTCTTCCTCATGTTCAGGTGGAGCTTCCTGTGCAGCAGTTTCTGCCCACTGCCTCCTGTCCTACTGCTTGGCACCACGGAGCAGAGCCTGGCTCCATCCTCCTGGCACCTCCCTTCAGATGCTCACAGACATTGATGAGGTCCCCTCTCAGGGCCTCTTCTCCAGGCTGAACAGGCCCAGCTCCCTCAGCCTTTCCTCATTAGAGGGATGCTCCAGAGCCTCAGTCATCTTTGTTACCCTGCACTGGAGCCACTGCAGGGGCTCCATGTCTCTCTTGTCCTGAGGAGCCTGAACTCAGCACTGCAGATGTGCCTCACCAGGGCTGGGCAGAGGGGCAGGATCAGCTCCCTTGAGCTGCTGGCCCTGCCCTTCCTAATGCACCCCAGGATTCCACTGGCCTTCTTGGCCACAAGGACACACTGCTGGCTCATGGATGGCTTGTTGTCCACCAGGACACCCAGGTCCTTCCCTACAGAGCTGCTTTCCAGCAGGTCAGCCACCAGCCTGTACTGGTGCAGGGGGCTCTTCCTCCCCCAGTGCAGCACCCTGCACTTCCCTTGGTTGAATCTCAGAAGGTTCCTCCCAGCCCATCTCTCCAGCCTGTCCAGGTCCTTCCCAAGGCCTGCACAGCCCTCTGGGGCATTGGCCACTCCTCCCAGCTTTGTGTCATCAGTGAACTTGCTGAGAAGGCATCTGCCCCTTCATCCAGGTCATTGATGAACAAGTTAAACAATACTGGGCTCAGTATTGTCGATGTGCAAGTTCTTATGTATTCCCAGATGCCTGGGTCTCAAAGCCATGTTACAGAAACTTTCTCCCACCAAAGACTAGAACTGGGGACAAGATGTGGGAAACAGAATCTCAGAAAGTAAAAATCAACTCATTCATTTATGCCACACACCTCCCTAAACCCACCCCTTAGACTCAGAGTTAGGAACAGTGCTATTTGTATTATGTTTGGATACAATTTCAGCAGAGGGCTCACCTTATTTTGGGTTGGACTCAATGATCTTTAAGGTCTCTTCCTACCTAATCATTCTGTGAATTCTGTGAATTGTTCCAGCTGTTTTATGGCTTTTCAAACTGGCACAGTTGCCATCAGAAACAGGGATATCCTTTTATTTGTGTCCATTCTGGAAGTAGCAGTCTGAAAAGGTTAGGGTTAGAATTAATCTAGGATTAACATCCATTCTGGAGTTAGACTACTGAATGCTGCAATACCTCTCCAAGTAAAAAGGTGACATGAGCCCATTCCCACCTGGTCCTTATTTTCTGCTTCAGAGAATAATTTGTGGTAGTATCGCTGTAATGGCTCATGGCTTTCTAAGATCTGAATATTGCAGGTTACAGAAAACTGGCTTTCCTTCTGTGGCATTTAAGAGTAATACTGATTAGTTCTGTCTGAAACGACACCCCTTAAAGGACTGTTTTCTTTCAGCCAAGTGTCAGTCTGAAATGCATATGCCTGCCACAGGATGGCAGCAATCCGTCACCACTGAAGCGTCGCTCAGTCCGAGTGTTGCATCTCAAGATGTAGCCCAAAGATAAGCTATTCACACGCGATCGCTTTGTGGAGGTGGTATGACAAGCACAGGAAGGCCTTTGTGTACACGTACTCATTATTAATTTAAGCCATGGTTTACGACGTTTGTTATAATGTGATCATTTGCTTAGCTACAAAAGCTGGCCCTAGGGATGAACTCTGATATGATGAGCTACTCTCTCATAAAGCAGGTGGTATGGGAGTTCATTCTGTGCAGGGTTAAATACTGAGGGTAAGGTAAGTAATCTCTTTTTTAAGGTAAGTGATCTCTTTTTAATGCTCCCCAGTGAGTACATATTTCCTACCAATATCTGAGGAGTTTTCACCTTTAGGCCTGTGTTTCCTCTTCCTAAGGCCATCTAAACTATACATCGCTACAGTGTGATGCCCATCTGCAATATACCTTCTGTTTCCCTGGAATTCAGGGCCTCTTTGAAGGCATTCAGTGCCTGGAGCCAGTAATTACTATTTTCATTGTATGTACAGCTACTTACAGCAAGTTTGCTGTCATATCTTCTGAAATAATAAATTAATTTTTTTAAATTTTTATGAATTTTTATATCCATGCATCTGTTAGTCATTGTAGCGGTCCTTGGTTGGTTCTGTCATCAGTGCCTTGGCCCAGTACTGACTGGTAAAAGCAAAAGATACTGTGAAAGCTGAGGAGACTTTATAGCTGTTACCATGTAAAGGATCTTGTGAAATAAAATTATTCTTCGAAGCCCTTACTTTGTGAAAGCCTAGCCTTTCTGCTGGAGAATATAGTTTTAAACATCAAAAGATTCCAGGGCAAAATAGGATTTGTAGCCAGCAAGCTCTCTGCCCTGCTCTCTCTAGCAGATAGTATATCATGCTGCCTCCAGCCAGGGATACACATCTCCCTGTCCAGCACCCCACAGCCTCTCTCACCTCTAAGCCCATTAATGACTACAAACATGAACCATCCTAATGGTCCTTCTGCAGAGGTGTCTCAGCTGCTCACAGAACCAGAGCTACCCTATGCCTAGGGAGCACTAGAGACTGGAAACTCCTCCTGCAGGGCATAAAGGCAGGGATGAGCCAGTCCGCATGGTGGCTGATGTGAAAGGGGGTGTGAGGAAGGCAAGTGAGAGGGAGAACACCCTAGACTTCAGGGGAGCAGACCTGGGCTCCATCAGGCAGCTTGACATGGGGTGCTCAGCTTCACCATGATAGGTGAGCAAAGTAAAAGTGTAAGTTGAAGGCAAATCTTAGCTTCACAATGAGCACCAAAAGTATGCTATAAATGCCAACTGTCTTGCTAATAATATTCTCATATGACTCAGTATGGAGAGCCCAGTACCAGAGAAGGCATGGGACTTTCTCAAAGCTGTTAATAGCACTCTGACAGGTAGGCTTTGCTGGCTGCTTCTGCTAGTCCACATAGCAATGCATCAATTGCTGTTCCAGAGCAATAAAAAAAATTGCCTATTTTTGTCCTTTCTTTTCCTTGCACAGATGATGGAAAGTGCCCTGAGGGTCTTTGCCCAGCTGTTTGGTGCCATGTCACTTTTGGGTCTGAAAAGTCATTTTCAGGTATTTGAAGAAATATATCCTGAGACAGTATAATACTAGAATGACACATTTTTATATCACCAGTGCCAATAATCCGAGGCTGTGCCAGGAATAGTACTGAGAGAAGAAAGAGTTGTGCTCCTCTTTACTGCAGAACCCCTTTTCCCATGGTGTGGGAGACATATTCCTTCCAGTGTTGGCTGCATGTAATGGGGGTAAATTGGAGCACATCCAAATCCAAAGTGACAGAAATCTACTCACTCATTGGTGATGGGTATGAACATGCTTAGAGTCAACAAACAAAACACGTGGAAAGCCCTGAGGGAGGTCGGAAGGGCACAGCTGAGATTTACCATCATTGAAAGTGTCAGGCCAGAGGTGGGATCAAAGATCTATTTAACAAAGAATAATTGTGAATTAGGTGTGTTCTGTCAGAGCTCTCCACTTGCTGTTCCTGCAGTGGCAATGCAGGCTCCTAAGCTGTGTCCTTCTGCTGTTCACACAGGTCAGAAGGTTTTTGCTCTTGACTAACAGCTGATTGCAGTCTTGGTATTCATCCACTCTCAGCCTCCTGTTGCCATCAGTCTTCATTTCCAGAAATCCCAAACAAGGTAGAAAATCTAGCATTTCTGCAGAGCCATCTTGTCTGCCATGCTGTGAATTACTTCCCTGGGTGTTTTGCTGTAGAGAAATAAGGAACCTCATAGAGAATGGAGACACAACCTTCTGTCTATGACAAGTTGCTATTGTTTTTTGGGTTTGTCTCTGTCACTTGGAATTACACAAATGTCTTTTAGTCTGACTTTTCCTTGCTCCAAGGGGAAGTGAACATTCAGTAGTAGTTCTGCCACAATATGGATAGTTCTACCAACTCCTCTTTCCAGTCAGGATGTTAGAGAATCAGTTCTTGTAGCATTTTAAAGGAAACTTCCAGTAGCCTTGAGGTTTACAATTCTCCTTCTCAAGAGATACCACAAGAAAGCAAATATCTCTGACCTAGTATTAGAAAAGAACCTTAAAACTTCCCACAGGTGATAGCTGGGCTCAGATCACTTGCCTGAATTGTGGCCAAGCCTTGAGACTGACAGGGATTTTTGGGTTTGCCTGGGCAAATAAAATGTCCTTTGTGAAAAGCCTTGGAACCCTAACATGCAAAATGCAAAAAAAAAAAAAAAAATCAGATTTATCCTTTATTTTTCCAGTTTGCATTGGTAAAATGACCTGAGAACTGAAAGTGTTTTGAAAGCTCACTTCTTGTGTGCCTGTGAACAGTGATGGCCTCTTTTTTCCTCAGCAGATACAGCCTTGGCTGACCTGCTCAAAGGATTATGAGCAAAAGTGGGCAATGCGGTGAAGTGCCCAACTCCTTGGCCATGTCAAGCTGCAGTTTGGATGTAACTCCTCACCTCTTCTGACCTTGCTTGGTAGCATGTGTTCTTGCCCAAGTAAGCAGCTCGTTTATTTACACACCAGGCAAACAGTCCTGTAAAACTGATACTGCTTCTTTTGAAGTGCTGAAAACTTTGCCATTCATTTAAAAGATCAAAGAGACTGTAATTTTCAGGCAAGCCACTCTGAAATCCCTACTGGAGTTGTCTGTTCCTCTTTCTTCTCTAAGAAGTCATCTGCTTCCTTCCTTTCCCTTAATTGATCTCAGAGCAGAGTCCCTGCAAAGAGCATTGATGTTTTAAAACTTTCCAGTGTTTTCT
The DNA here is from genome assembly GCA_024865655.1 of Emberiza elegans. Lineage (NCBI taxonomy): Eukaryota > Metazoa > Chordata > Aves > Passeriformes > Fringillidae > Emberiza > Emberiza elegans. Next base: position 14,834,887 of record JALJVW010002597.1, on the reverse strand, counting down.
CTGCTGTAGGTCTTATGTTGTGCTGAACCTATTCCTCTTGTAGCAATGCTGCATTCATTCACTTGGAAAAGCTCTTTGTAGCTCCATATGGTTTTTCAGTGGAAGTTACTGGTACCCATTACCTTTTTGGCCAACCTTTCAATTTAAAGTTGCAGTGTTTTTACAATTTTGTTATAGAGATCAAATTAGAAATGTGAAATACTTGGAAATTTAACAAAAAACAAAATATTTTTTTTGTCTTTACATACATCTTGCAGGAATGTTTCCCACGAGGAATGCAGATATCTATATCCTGTCTGTGTTCCACCACGGCATCTTGAAGACTGCTGAGGTGATGCTATCTGTCCTCTCTAAGACCTTTGATCCCAGCCACGTGGTGAAGACAGACAAATAACCACTACTGCTCTTTTTTAACATCCTTTTAAGAGAAAAGACTAGGAAAGTTTATTAGTAATTCTCACTTGGCATTATTATTGGCTGAGAAAGCTTTACCTGAAATCTCTTATAATCCTTACAGCTGAAACTACTTCTCTGTTGCAGATGTGGGGACTGGTACATTGCTTCAAATTTGCAGGGAGGAGCAGGCTGATAGAGTGATGGCACACCTGGGTTCTTTTTTTTACAAAGTGCTGCTGGAAAGCAGTCAGCTTCAAATAAACCCAGAGAACTGAAAGAATACATTCTGATTTTGTACAGGTCTTGGGTTTTGGATGGGAAAGAAAATAAATGGGTACTTCAGCTCCATTAAATCCTTATAGAAGAGATTGTAAAGGTAATCAGCCTTTCTCCACACAAAAGTCCAGGTGGGGTGGATAGTGGTGATGAGAGGAGAGATGGCTGGAGACAGAGGCACCCTGCGTGTCCTCATGTCATCCCATCACCCCATTCTTTGGCAAACATGTGACTGCACGTTGGAACTCTGATGCTGAAAACTTTGAGCTTTCTGAATTTAAGGGTGCCAACCCTCAAGTAAACACCTTACTTGACCTGAGATCTTGGAAAAGGCTTCAAAAATTGAGTGATAGCATAGAAACAGTGTGTGTGTAGTTTGGATGGTATTGTGTGATCTCACAGGGTGAAAAAACTTAGATTTGGGATTTTAGTATATGGTGATATATGGGAATCAAGATGGAGACTTTTGGGTGTGGGTTAGATGTCTTTTTTGCACCTTCTTCTTCCTTCTCCTTCATGAATCTGGGTGGTTTTATCTAATGAAAGATAAAAAAGAAAGATGTCCACATTGCAGGTTTTGGGTGATTGTAATTGGGTTAGAAGTGTAAATAATATAGATATCAACTGTTTATTGTATAATTGGGACTTAAATAGCCTTGAACAGACACCATTTTATTTCACTTTCTCAGCTTGTTTGAGAGCGCTCACATCCTGTGAGTTTGTAATAGATAAGGATAAAAACCTTCAGAGTGAGACTTCAAAACAACATCTCCTGAGTTTTATTTGCCCTGACCTTGGAGCAGGAAAGAGCTTGGCATTCCAACAACTGCATGCAGGCTTTCTCTACCTTCAAGGTACAACCTGGGGTCTTGCACGGGGAGTTCAAGAGGCACGAGCTGTTCCTGGCAGGTCCTGGGGCTGAAGCACAGCTGGGGCTGGTGATGGGCTCAGGTGTTAGAAAGTCAGTAGAGCAGCAGTGCTGCCTCTCCTGCTCTGCTCCTGAGGTCCACTCTTTTGGAATCACCAACAGATTGTGTTTTATTTATAAGGTAATCTATAATGTATTTATCGTGTTTCCAGTATATTCTTAGGGAAGCCAAAGCCCTGAAATTTGACTGAGCTTTCTGGCATTACAAAGTATACAGAGCTTGTGACATTCTTCACTTTCTTTTACCAGTGTTGTTGCAAATGAGCATGGGTCTTGTCATTAGTAAATAAAAGCTTAACAGAGTCAAAGTTTCTTCTGTAAAATCCCACTGCTTGTATGGATGTGAAGCTCTTTCCTCTCTAATAGAGTGAGTGTGTACAATTTGGTTATAAAATACTGTCTATACACAGTTTTTTGGCAGTAATCTGTCTGCTATAAAATGCCAAATTAAATTCTGAGCCAGAATGGAGTCCCTTCACACAACACTTGTATTCTGTGGCATAATGATGCTTCTGTCAAAACTGTTTGTGTGAGGAAATAATGTTTGTGATAAAACGTGTGGGGCTTACCATATGCCCCAGATACCTGGGATTTATGCAGAATTCCTCTGGCAGTCACACAAAAGAGACAGTAGTTACATAGTGGCAATCCAAACCTCAGTTTGCTTTTATAGAAATTGCACTCCTGACTTCTTCCCCAAAATTTGGAAGAAAAACTGAAGTGGTTTGTCAAAGAATAATGGTCCCACTAACTTCCCAGAGTGTGGATGTTAGAGTCAGGAACAAGGGACCTTTACCATTGTGTAAATATAGATACATACAATGTTTGGGTCTTTTTCATATATTTTTGATGTATGGAAAAGTACTAGGCTGAAATAAACTAAATCATATAAAGGGAAGGAATTTTCTGCTTTTCTCTTTCTTGGGAGCTCAGACATAAAGACTTGTGAGTACTGATGTTTTAATGTATGGATCAAAGTCCAGTATAAGAGAATAAATAAAAGAGTAATATTTAATGTTAAGCAACAACATAGGAAGTAAGGAAAAGTGTCTTGTTGTCCATAAAACTTTATAGTCTTAAATTGTCTGTGTATTGTTATATAGCTTGGAACTGATTCTTTAAAAAACACTTGTACTGTTTTCAAGGGACCTCCTAATAGGTTAGATGCTTTCCAAGTTTCCACCACGGCATCTTGAAGACTGCTGAGGTGATGCTATCTGTCCTCTCTAGACCTTTTTGATCCCAGCCACGTGGTGAAGACAGACAAATAACCACTACTGCCCTTTTTTAATGTCCTTTTAAGAGAAGAGGCTAGGAAAGTTTATTAGTAATTCTCACTTGGCATTATTATTGGCTGAGAAAGCTTTACCTGAAATCTCTTATAATCCTTACAGCTGAAACTACTTCTCTGTTGCAGATGTGGGGACTGGCACATTGCTTCAAATTTGCAGGGAGGAGCAGGCTGATAGAGTGATGGCACACCTGGGTTCTTTTTTTTACCAAATGCTGCTGGAAAGCAGTCAGCTTCAAATAAACCCAGAGAACTGAAAGAATACATTCTGATTTTGTACAGGTCTTGGGTTTTGGATGGGAAAGAAAATAAATGGGTACTTCAGCTCCATTAAATCCTTATAGAAGAGATTGTAAAGGTAATCAGCCTTTCTCCACACAAAAGTCCAGGTGGGGTGGATAGTGGTGATGAGAGGAGAGATGGCTGAAGACAGAGGCACCTGCGTGTCCTCATGTCATCCCATCACCCCCATTCTTTGGCAAACATGTGACTGCACGTTGGAACTCTGATGCTGAAAACTTTGAGCTTTCTGAATTTAAGGGTGCCAACCCTCAAGTAAACACCTTACTTGACCTGAGATCTTGGAAAAGGCTTCAAAAATTGAGTGATAGCATAGAAACAGTGTGTGTGTAGTTTGGATGGTATTGTGTGATCTCACAGGGTGAAAAAACTTAGATTTGGGATTTTAGTATATGGTGATATATGAGAATCAAGATGGAGACTTTTGGGTGTGGGTTAGATGTCTTTTTTGCACCTTCTTCTTCCTTCTCCTTCATGAATCTGGGTGGTTTTATCTAATGAAAGATAAAAAAGAAAGATGTCCACATTGCAGGTTTTGGGTGATTGTAATTGGGTTAGAAGTGTAAATAATATAGATATCAACTGTTTATTGTATAATTGGGACTTAAATAGCCTTGAACAGACACCATTTTATCTCACTTTCTCAGCTTGTTTGAGAGCGCTCACATCCTGTGAGTTTGTAATAGATAAGGATAAAAACCTTCAGAGTGAGACTTCAAAATAACATCTCCTGAGTTTTATTTGCCCTGACCTTGGAGCAGGAAAGAGCTTGGCATTCCAACAACTGCATGCAGGCTTTCTCTACCTTCAAGGTACAACCTGGGGTCTTGCACGGGGAGTTCAAGAGGCACGAGCTGTTCCTGGCAGGTCCTGGGGCTGAAGCACAGCTGGGGCTGGTGATGGGCTCAGGTGTTAGAAAGTCAGTAGAGCAGCAGTGCTGCCTCTCCTGCTCTGCTCCTGAGGTCCACTCTTTTGGAATCACCAACAGATTGTGTTTTATTTATAAGGTAATCTATAATGTATTTATCGTGTTTCCAGTATATTCTTAGGGAAGCCAAAGCCCTGAAATTTGACTGAGCTTTCTGGCATTACAAAATATACAGAGCTTGTGACATTCTTCACTTTCTTTTACCAGTGTTGTTGCAAATGAGCATGGGTCTTGTCATTAGTAAATAAAAGCTTAACAGAGTCAAAGTTTCTTCTGTAAAATCCCACTGCTTGTATGGATGTGAAGCTCTTTCCTCTCTAATAGAGTGAGTGTGTACAATTTGGTTATAAAATATTGTCTATACACAGTTTATTGGCAGTAATCTGTCTGCTATAAAATGCCAAATGAAATTCTGAGCCAGAATGGAGTCCCTTCACACAACACTTCTATTCTGTGGCATAATGATGCTTCTGTCAAAACTGTTTGTGTGAGGAAATAATGTTTTGATAAAACGTGTGGGGCTTACCATATGCCCCAGATACCTGGGATTTATGCAGAATTCTTCTGGCAGTCACACAAAAGAGCCAGTAGTTACATAGTGGCAATCCAAACCTCAGTTTGCTTTTATAGAAATTGCACTCCTGACTTCTTCCCCAAAATTTGGAAGAAAAACTGAAGTGGTTTGTCAAAGAATAATGGTCCCACTAACTTCCCAGAGTGTGGATGTTAGAGTCAGGAACAAGGGACCTTCACCATTGTGTAAATATAGATACATACAATGTTTGGGTCTTTTTCATATATTTTTGATGTATGGAAAAGTACTAGGCTGAAATAAACTAAATCATATAAAGGGAAGGAATTTTCTGCTTTCCTCTTTCTTGGGAGCTCAGACATGAAGACTTGTGAGTACTGATATTTTAATGTGGGGATCAAAGTCCAGTATAAGAGAATAAATAAAAGAGTAATATTTAATGTTAAGCAATAACATAGGAAATAAGGAAAAGTGTCTTGTTGTCCATAAAACTTTATAGTCTTAAATTGTCTGTGTATTGTTATATAGCTTGGAACTGATTCTCTAAACACTTGTACTGTTTTCAAGGGACCTCCTAATAGGTTAGATGCTTTCCAAGTTCTAATCTTCTTTGTGTGAATGACATTCTCAGTATTCTGGAAATGTTCATTATCCCCGTGAGTCTGTGAGATGTGCAGGAGCATGAACTAGGTATCAGAAGAAAAACATTTTTCCTTTTCAGCATTCTAGGAGGATGCATTCCTTCTGATTTTCAACATAAACTTACAGGAGCTCCATAAAGAGAAGAAACCAGCATGTCTAGGACTCCTCTGCAGCAGTTTCATTAGACTGGTCATTGTTATGAGCCATTCCTGTTACCTGCTCCCACACCTGCAGGAAATCTAATGTTAAACATTTCATAGGAGTCTACAGGATGTCATTTGTAATAGCAACTGGCACCTGGAAACATTGAAGAGGATTCAGCTGACAGAAGCATAACACCAGGTTAAGATTATTTATATTTTCAGTGATTTCCTCCTCCTGTTGTGTATGCTGTTAATCCAGGATTAAATTCTAATTGTGGTAAGTCCTTGGAAAGGTCATCACTTTGAATGGAAGTTCTAGGAAGGTAATATCCCTGGGGTTTGAATGGGAAGTTTCAGGGTGTGAGAATTTACCCTGTAAATTCTGGATGTTTTGTGCAAGGCAAACACAAATAATAGTAATGAGGACAGGAACCTCACAGGTTGTGTTCTCGGACATGATGGGAAAGGCAGTGCAATGAAAGCACAGTGCCACAGGTTTTGCTCTATTTGATGCTGCCTGCACACAATCTCATATGAACATGTTAAGATGAAAGTCTGTGTTGTTTTGCTAGCTTGGATGTTGGAGCTGAGCACGCTCAGTGTTGTCAAAAGCAATCAAAAAGCATCATCCAAAAGGAAACCTACAATTTTTCGAAGTGGTCAGAATCAACCTGTGCATAATTTGAGACAGCACAAGAACAGATGGAGATAAGCAGGACACTTGCTTTTTCTATAATTTTATGTGATGACCAAAACTTTAATGAAGCTCTGTCCAGCCACTGCCTGATCTGTGTAATGAGTAGGCACACAAACACGTTATTGCTATTGCTAGTGATATATCACAGGCTATGCACTGACACTGTAGTATTAAGGCATGTCAGGCTTGCTTTGCCTCAAATTGCCTTAGCCTGCCTGCAACTTCATTTTAGCTGGCTCAGCAGTTCATTTTAAATAGCAGGTGACTATTTCCTGATTTGATCATGGGATATAACCACAATTTCTGTACAGACAAGAACAGTGAGTAATTATTTTGTGCAAAGAGAAATATTTATTCCATCATTTTAATATTGCAATGTAAAAGAAAAAAGGCCTGGCCTGGCAATTGAGGGCTGCCTGTGGCAACCCAAGATGCAAGGGAGAGGAGTGCAGACATGATGAGGATAAGAGAAGAGGGCATGGGAATGTCAGTTAAGAACTATGGATAGCTCAGCAGCAAAGAATTAAATGTAAATATTTGACACAGGTAAAACTGGTTTATAGGTAGTAGAGGAAACAGAAAAGAGGTATACAACAAATGTAAGATACTTTTTATACAGGTCATTCAGACATAAAGAGGAGCTGCAGACCAAATAAAGAAAAAAAACCAAGTTGTAAAGTAAGAAAGAAAATGTACCAAAAGAAGCCCCGAGCAGACTTTAGAAATTCTAGAGAAGGAAGAAATCAGCATTTTCAACATCATGCTGCTTGGGCACTGCTATCGTATTCCTTTCAAAAAAAAAAATGGAAAAATTATGCTCCCTGTCACCATTTCCTCCCCTGACTGAAGGCAACTGCCTGAAGACTCAATGGAAAGTGTGGAAAGGTAAGTATAACACCAGGGAGAATGATAGGTGCTGGAAAGTATGCATTGTATTGAATACCCATGTTCATGTTCATTATTTATTTTCTTTTGTCATAAATGAAATACATTTGAAAGTGCTTTATGCTTCTCTGTTTCTTCCCCTGTCTAATTCCCTAATTTGCTGAATTTGCAATAGCTTGCTTAGTTCCTAGAATGCAACTTTAAGTTTCTCCTGACATTAAAGTCCTGCTGATACATGAAATGCTGGAGGTTTTGTTCTGCCTTTTCTGCAGAGTGATTTCTTCACATGAGTCAGTCACAGATCATTGAGTGCACCTGCCCCTGTTAGTGTATTCCAGAGCTTGGTAAGCAGAAAAAACCCTGATACCTTCTGCCTTTTTGAGCCAACACCTAGGAAATTAAGGAACAGTTTTCACGTCTGAAAACATGCCCCATTTTTAAATTGCAGGCATATGATGCAAGCCCATATTTGGGGAAAATTGATGCTCTCACTGGGTTCCCCTCCGAACTGGAGCGGTGAAGCACTGCTGCAACACAGAGAGTAAAAGCCCCCCAGTGACAGAACACCAGCCAGCTGCTCTTTTGAAGTGGGTTTGTTTAAACCTGCTACTCTAATGAGCTCACCAAGGATGACTGGAAGGCTTTTAATGCCAAAAAGCCAAGTTTTACTGTAGCAGGAGCTACAGTAACATTCTTTTAATAATAATAAAAAAATAAATAAAAAAACCCAGTGCAATTTATGAAGACAGGTTAGAAATAAGAGAGGTCAAATCTTGTATTTCTTTGTGCCACAAAGAGGCTCCTGCCTTTTAGCCACTCATCAGTGGTTGCCAAGAGTGGCCCCACCTCTTATTAGGAAACTATCACCTCAGAAGCAGGACTTCCACACTTCACTTGAAACCTCTCACAAACTGATTCAGCTGCCCAAAAAGTTTTAATTTCCTGTACCATCACCTAATCTATTCAGTGTAAGCTCAGCTCAGAGCAGGGAGTTTAAATAATACAAAGCTTCAGCCACCTAATTTGCACAAAGTATTTTTCATTCTCTTCAATCATCTTTCAACATGAAAGTAGCATATATCTGAAGGAGCAAGGTAGCCTGTCTTTGTATTAGCATCAATCTAAAGAGTGTTCCTTGAGAAATAGTTCATTTCAAATTGTATACTGCAATGCACTGACCAAGCATTTTTTTTTCTGTCAGATAGTTTTCAATATCTGTCACAAGCTATAGAACACAACCTCCCAGAGAAAAATTAGCATTCAGGTTTGATGAGAGCAAGAATAATGTATGAAACTGAATAGGCTAAAGTCCATAGAAATCATGGCAGCAGTATGGATTTTACAATGTATTCATTATGTGATGTAACCATTTTCTTAACTGAGTTTGGCAAATAACCCAACATAGGCAAAGAAAAAAAAAGTGGTTTAGACATTTAACTAGAGAATGCATAGAGTGCAATTGTTTTCATGCTAAAATGTCACAGCAAGAGCTGACATCCAGGATTAAACGGGCATGCTTTGAAATATAAGTGGTCAAGCATGTTTCATATCATGATCGCTCTTCAGTTTTAATATTTCAGCTGTGGTTTTGTTTTACAAAATTGGACATTGGCAACAAAAGAGCAGACTCAGATCTGGTTCTTACAGGTAAGTAATTCCAAATGGCTTGCAGCAGGCACAGTCATTCCCATTTGTCCATCAACAAGTTTTAAGCATTACTTACCTTGATCACAAGATTTTCTTCCTTTTCATTCAATGTGCATTAGAAAAAAATCTGTGCAAATACTTTCAACAACTGTATTTTATTGGAACCAGAGAAAAACTATATGATCTGAATTTGGAAAGATCACTGATATAAAATGCATTTTTTGGCTACCTTGATGAAAACCATAGGAATAACTCATCATTGTGTGACTATTCATTGCAAGACTAAGTCATGTCTTGTTGGATAGTCACAGATTTTTCATTTTGTAATGAATATTCTAATTAAAAATGTGAAGTGAAACTTAAAATAATTTATCAAAAAGAATCTACTAGACATGTTCCAACTAATATACCATTGGATTTGCCTTGAAATCCCTCAACTATATTTCTGTAAAATTTCTGGAAATTTTATACTTTACAGAGGCAAAACTGTATTTTTCTTCCACACAACCAATTTTCTATCTGCTAATGGTTTCTTTTAACCCATCCCTTATGAAAAGTTTTCCTTTTGTCTCCTCCTTCTATGGTCCTTTCCTTTAACCCATGTAGAACAGGTATTGTGAAAAAATAGTGCTGTGAGAACTTACACCAGCTTTCTGACATGATCACTCCTTTGGCAACTGCCCAAATCTCTGCGCTCCTCAGGGAAAACAGGTGTTTCTTGGGAACATTCATCCTATGTTTTCTGTCACACAAAAAATTTTAATTTTTAGGATTTTTTCTGTTTTGGAAACAGTATAGTGGATTGTAATGAAACCAGGCTGAGTATGTCAGGCTGTTCCATGCTGCTGTGATATTTGGCTATTTCTGCTGGTATATCTGGCACTTTGAAAGCACTTAGAGAGGCAAATAGGGAGGATTCAAAGGCTGTTACACATTTTAGCAGCCCAAGTAGAAGATACTGCTGGCTTATATCTGCTCTAAATAGGCTTTGCCTGGTGCCTCGAAGGCCACTGGTTGGTTTGGTACGTTCATAAAATGGACTTTATTGCCCTGTTGTGTCCTAATCCGGTCATTCCATCACTCCCTTTAGTCGGGTGTCCTGAGACATCAGTGGTTCCAGGGGGTTTCTCTCTCATTCACCCTGCGGCAGCAGCTGCCCCGAACCCTCTGGTGCAGCCCTGAGTGCTGATTCCAGGGCGGCCGCGGGATGCGGCTGGCAGGGGCCGGGCGGGGCCGGCTCTGCGGTCCCTCCGAAGGTCTGTGGAGCACAAATCTGGGCAGGACTGAGATGCTGCGTGGCTGCTCCCAGCCAGGGCTCGCTGCTGTGCCCCCAGAGCCGTGGGCCCTCTTCCCGGCCTGGCCGGGGCCCGGAGCCGCCGCAGCCCTGTCCGGCACAGGTGGGTGCGGGGCCTGCCTGTCCCTGAGGGGACAGGGCCCGCCGGCCGGCACGGCTGAGCCTGCGGCAGCAGGGCAGGGAGGCGCCGCTGTGTCCCGAGGCACGTTCGCATTGTCTGTGTCCCCTGTGCGGACCCAGCCTGCAGGAAAGCGGTGCTTTAGGGTCCTTCTAGGGCGGGAGTAGCTATGACTCTCTTCAAGGGACGAGGGCATAGTTACTAACTGGGCATAGGAAGTCGTGCCTGCTCGTGGCCCCCTTTGGAATCCCTTTGCGGTAACAAAGTCGGCTTCTGCCCCAGTGTGAGAGAGGCGAAAATCGCCTTCCCTGTGGCTTGGACTCGCCACCCAGCGGTAGTCTCACGGTCTCGCTGAAACAACATTATTGGCGCTGTTATTTCGCTGTTGCCCAGGGCCTTGTCCACGGGCTTGAGTTGGACATAGCTGGCAGTTTGGGAGAGAGCCAGCTGCTGACTTTTATTACCCTCACTTGGACTGTGACTTGTTATTTTTCCCGGTTATTGCAATGGTGTGATCAATGGCTTTGCGATTTATATCGACAGCCACCCAGACTGACCCCTTGGATTTGAGGGTCAGAGGTGCTGAAGTTCCATCTTTACCCTCTGTGCCCAGAGAAGAGGGTTTCCATCTGGTACTTTTGGAGTTTGTAAACTCCATGTTTGCTTGTGTGGTTGGAGTCATCTGGGAATTGTTTGGGAGGGTTTGGCAGAGCTCCCTGAGCCATATGAGACCTTGCCATTTGGGCTGGCTCAGGATGATTCTCAGTGTGTAGCCAGAGGCAGTGAAGAGCGTAAAACCAAGTTCTTCCCAGGAGCAGTGAGGTCAGGACTCCTGTTGTGTCCATCCCTGACAAAAAAGTATCTTGTCCACGCTGTGCTGCCCAGTTTATTTAGATGCTGGGGTTCATTGACCATCTTAAGAGGACCAATGGGCAGAAAAGGATCATCTTTAAATGCTCTAAGGGTCATCTTTGAATGCTCTAAATGTGGTAAACCAAATCTTAAGTACCACAGTATTGCTTGTCAGGTCTCAAAATGCAAAGGGAAGGTGTGTGTGGTTCCAAGGGGCAAGTGGCTCTGTGAGGGGGGCCAGTGAGGTTTTTCTACCAAGATTGGCTTGGGCCAACACAAGAGGTTAATGCATTGTCTTGTGAGGAATTTGGAATGGATTGTTGCCTCCCATCCCAATGAGCCATCAGTGAGGGGAGCCCACAAGAAGGTGTGGACTGAGGAGGAAGAGGCTCTTCTGGTGCAACTGGTGGAGAGGTTTGCCGGTAGCAGAAATATTCAAGTCCATTTTTCACGTGCCTTTTCACAGTCGCAGCTGTGCCAAACACAGTCTATACTATTTGTCTGTACTGCCATGGCATTTTAGTTTTCTTGGCGTTTTATACAACTGCCCATAGCATATGCTGCTCTAATCCTTTCAAAGCACTTTGTGAAGATAGTGAAGGCACTCGGGGATAATCTCTGTGAAGCCACTAAATTGGTCACCACTAAAGCACTGAGAGACATGAAACCAGGCTCCTGTAATCTGCAGAGGGAGCCTTTCTCTCCTTTGGAAGCACGGTCACCTGCAGGCCCACCAGACAAACCAGAGCAGTTTGCAAAGCCTCTGTTCTTCACTGGAGGGTGCCACCAGAAGGAGGAAGGAGAAAACTGCAAGCCTATCAAGGTATTAATCACTCCCAGTGTGTGAAGACTGGGGTGAGGGGAAAACAATCATCAGAAAGGATGCTTAACCACTTTTCTACTCCAGATAAATTAATTTAGATTCATGTGTTTTAGTTATGACTACAACCTGAGTGTTAAGAGAGGCCATATCTCAACTACACTCATTGATACCTCAGAAAAGACTAAAAGTATTCTCAGCTGACTCAAATCCCACACGCAAGATTTCCTTTTCAACAGTATGGGGAAAATCCTACATCATACTTGGAGCTTACTCCAAGATTGAGGGTCCCTTAGCAGCCTAAAAATATGATCCAAAGTACTTACATTTTTTTCAATCTGTACTGGAAATTACCTTCCCTTCTTTTTAAATTAACAACTATCCTGCTGGTAAAGTAAGTTAATTATTTTTCTGCTATGTTAAAGTCACATTCTCAGGTGATGACACCTCCCTGGTTTGGTTTTTTTTTCACTGTGCCATTTTTTAATTTGTGCAAGATTTTTTCCTGAATTTCATTTGAACTAAAATTCCACTCATCCTCAATGAAGAAAAAAAGATGAAAGTACAGTTATGTAAGCAACATATCAGTATGGTGTGGGTGTGCCTGTGAGCCTGTAGGTTATGTGGTGTCACCTTATTTTAAAGGAAGTTGTACCTTGTCAGATGCCCACTCTTCATTAGAGATTTTTGCACATAGCAGTAATGAGGATTCAAGGAAGTCTTCTGTCTTTTGCTGGCCACAGGTTCACAGGCTGTATTAATAGATAGGATTAGTGAAGAAGAATAGGTCAGAAGGCTGCAAAGCTCCTGTCCCTTGAGATTTCCTTCTTTAGATCATTAGTCTTATTGAGAGCTCCCTTGAATACAGCGAGCAGAAACTGAGGAAAAGGCTGGAACCATTTTATTCACCAGGACATTCTGGGGAAGGGTGATTTCTGCATCAGAAGCTCCACTGAAAATGTCTGTCCAGTTCTCTGCACAGGCACCCTGGAGGAACAACAACATCAGTTTCCTGACCAGAGAGGCAGCTGTAACAGAGCAGGGAGAGACTATCATAGGTTTCTACCTGTTGGCTTTAGGTAGGTATTTGACTTGGGTGTGAAACTCTTAAATAGATGTTGTTATCAAATTCAAAGTGAATCATTTGGGTCTTATCCCTAAAGGAGCAGGATGGTAGAAAATGTCACTTTTTTTTTCAGCAATTGTAAGATCAGAGAAGTACATTTTGCTTTTGTTGAAAAGAGATTTATAATCAATGCAGAAATCTTGAGGAAAAATATATACTCAAGCCTGTAAAATTTCAACTAATGTTCATTAAGCTTAATATGTGGGAAGATAAAAGAAGTACCTTGTCAGCAGTACATGATAATTCTATGTTTTCTTGTGTTTTAGTAGCCTGAATAAATGTTCCCTGATTTTCAGTTATGGCTGTTGACAATCAGTTGGCATCCTACAATTATCTTCTGGAGAGACACAAAATGTGTTTTGTGGTTCTTAACTTTAATTGTTTGCATTGCTCTTGCTTTAAATGCTGGATGCATATAGAAATTGACTTCTTCAAATAGGATCTAAGAAAGATCTAAGTACTAGAACCTTATCCTGTGTTAGCAGTCACAATACCAAGTATTTCTTTTTGTTCTGCTGGAGGACAACTATTGTAAGTGTATAACAGGGATTTGAAAATGGTACTCAGTATAAATGCACTCTGATACCATTGTAATTTGGGTTTCTTTGTTTAAATATTATCTATTTTGGGCAGACTTATTGCCAAACACAAGGAAACTTTATGAAATTTCAAAGAGTGCAAGCATGCTAGGTAATAAAAATTTCAACTATAGGAGCTCACAGAAAAATATAAGAAAATATAACTTTTATTTAATCTATTCTTCTAAACAGCATGTAAAACATGTCTCTGTTTTTAAATTATTTGCCTAATTTTTTTTATTCTTAACTTATTACATATTTCAATTCACCTATTAGCCCTTTGCTTACATTTGACAAAGGCTTTGTGGAAGTTAAAATGTTCAATGCTAAGTATTTTAATATATTTACATGAGACTTTCCTATTTTTATCTCTAGAAATTAAGGAAAGTTGTGCTTAGAACAAAAACAGAGATTGTAGTAGAAATATATATGGCTTCTATCTTAGGAGAGTGGTTGTAAGGTAAATCAGAGATATTCCAATTTATCCCCACCTTGTTCACATCTGTGTATCCCCTCGTGAATGGCTGGGAAATGTCTGCACCATCAGCTAAAGAATTAAGCAGTTGCACTTAGGACTAGAAAGAACATCTTAGGTCAGCAAGGCCAGTCCCCTACAGAGACAATGTATAATCTCATTTACACAGCTTTTATGCTCCCTCATGTAACTGGCTAGGGGTTTTTTTTTGGTGTTGTTATCACTCTTCCAATTGAAAGCACATTCCTAATTTTGTTTCTCTGTTGGATAGGAGTCTTCACCTAAATTCTTAGCTAAAGTGAGCACAACAACTTTATACAATTTTTGGTCATTCCTTTTAATTGAAATAAATTTTTGCTTGTGAATGGCATCCTATGGCCAATCTGTGTTCCTGGAGGAGCAATCATACCTTGAAGCCTACTTCTGTATTCCTATATTTTGAAATTTTATTTTGTTGGTTAATTGGTTGACTGGGGGGCAGGGGGTAATTATATGTATTTATCTCCTCTCATAAGATCTTTTCCCCTGTCATCCCAGCAGCCTTATAGCCAGGACTGAGTACAGCATCCAAGCAGGGTCTTACCATCACTATTCACATTCATATTTACACTCTATCAACTGTACTGATCCCTCCCAGTATTGCCTCTAAATCCCATTGGTAGTTCAGACTTCTTCCATCAATCAACCAGCAGAGATGTTGTCTTCCTCTGCTTCCTGGTAGTGATCTCACATCTTCTAGCAAATATCTAGGTGCCTGAGCCTTTAGGCTATTGGGATTTGATTTCTTCAGATCCTTCAGCCAAGCTTGCAAGTGCTTGCATGTCATAGCTGCTGTTCTTGAAACTTACCTCAAGATTCAAAACGTGAGTTCCTTTCCTCACAGAGTATGTACAACCAGCAGAAGCACTACTCCAAGTTAAGTGTAGTGTAGATCTGGTTAAAACTGATGGATCTAGGTATACCTTTTGGAAATGATAACTTTTGAAAAAATCTGTTAGTTATACATGAATCTGGAAAGTCCTAATTTCTTTTCTCCTCAAAGGTCTACTGTCACAGTTCTGCAAGCACCGGCCACAGCGATTTATAGTTATTAGTTTTATGTACACCAATAACTCATTCTGTCCAGGGAGCTGTGATGTGGCAGAGCAAGTTCTCTGTCATACAGACACCCTCTTGCCCTTCTGGCAGCAGAGAAAAAAGGCCAGTCCATGTGCTAGCTTCCTGTACCTCTGGTGTTTTAGGGCTCTGGCAAGTCAGTCTACATTGGCAGGAATCTATGGATACTTCCTTACACAAAGACCCAAAGATGTTCATATTTGATACTCTTGGGTTTTTGATGCCTTGGAAAATGGCTTCAGTGATAACACTTCTGTAGTTACTAAGTGGTTTTTTCTCTTTCAAATTTAAGTATGGCAGTTGCAGCTTCTTGCAAATTCTGATGTACTCTTCCAAAACCAAGGAGATGTATGTGACTGGTGTTAGCATTTATCCAGAAGATGGGATTCCTCTGGATCTCCTCACCTTCGCAGGATAAAGTCCTAAAAGCCTAACTATGTTTGGCCAAGTCTTCCCAGAGTCACTCATCTTGACAAAGCTCATGAATATCGAAGAGCCATGGTCCAACACCTTTTGCTGAGATAAGACCTCTGTGTGTCCTCTCCTGGAAGGTCTCACAGGTGACAGGTAGCACAGCTGTCATTTGTGCCAGACAGGACACTGATGTATGCATTGTATGTGATACAGCAGCCAGGCAATTTTGGATCCGGGTGAGGCTCCCCAGCCTCACCTGCATGGAAGCCTCAGTGCAGTGGTGTCACACACTGACACCACGAGCAAACCAGCAGGAAGCATGTGGTGCATTTTGTAAGTGCTGATGGATGTTGAGACCACTGCACTGCTTCTTGACACCTGAGCCACTGTTCCATTGTTCTCCTTGTTAATGCTGTGGCCAGGGGATCAGCAAAGTGGGGGGAAGGTGCCATGCCCATTTGACAGCAGTGATCCACTCTTAGAGGGGCGATCTGCAAGTGATAGCAACTGCTGTGTTACCCCGTGCTAGGTCACCTGTGTCAGCATCCTCCTTCTGAAGGCAGCAGTCTGCTCCCATCCTTCCCTTCAATGAGCTCAGAACTGTCTCCAGCAGACAGGTGAAAGCTTGTCCTGCTGCTGGGATTACATCTGACCCCTTTTTGCCTATGCCATAAGTGGTGCCGTACTGTGGAAAATCCTTGTACAGTTTAAATTATGAGGTGCAATTTAAAAACACTGCCCACTGCTACTGGCTTCTAGACATGGGGAAAAATATAAAGCTTTTTTTGCTTCATAATTATTAACTGTAATTCTTAAGTTGGTTGTTTTTCTGCATTTGTGCATAATTTGTTCTCTGTTTGCTTTCCCTCATTTCACTCTTAACTGGGCCTATTAGAGTAAATATGAGGCATAAAAGGAAATTTTATGTCAATAGGAGAGAGCATTAATTACAGGGGAAATTCTGACTTTTTGTGAGTGCTTCCATCAGAAAGGCATGCTGAGTGCATTACCAATCCCATCAGAACAGACCACAAGATCCAAACATGCTTTAAAACACTTCTGAATGGTAATAGTAAACTGTTACATGACAAGTGACAGAATGAGTGTTATTTTGGGATTTTGTTTGACAGATAAATCTGAGAAGGTGGGAAATGAAACAAGCTATTCACAGAACATTCATCCCCAAAATGATTGCATTTATTGAACAAATAATCTGTCCATGCTTTGTCAAGTCTAAAACAAGATGACTCTTTTCCTTCCTGCCAGAACTGGCAATATGCCCTGGACAGGATATTGTGTGTGTATAATTGGCAGCAAAGACTGAAAACATAGTAGGGTCACTTCACAGTTGCAATAGTTAATGACAGCTTTGCAAATTCTCTGGATTTTATCACTGTTTTAATTAAAGTTTTCTGGGCAGAAAATCTTTTGCAGCAAGCCTCTTCTGATTGGCATTTATGCTTGTGTATGTGTAGTTGTGTAACTGATTTCATTCATGCCTGCTCTGCATTAAGATGCTCAATCCAATTTCTGTCCTAGAGGAAGTTATTTGCTGAGGAAAGAGCTTGGTTTGTCTTGTGACACTGAGTCTCACCTTTTGCTCTCACTTCTTGAGTTCTTCCACTTAAGGCTTCATTTATATTTTAAACTGCAATGGCTGAGTTGTAACACCCATTCTTCTATTTCAGTCTTGCCAGGTTTTACAAGTAAAGGCCATGCAACAATGTCTAATAAGAGCAAGTCTAAGTAGAAAGCATAATAACCTATTTTGGCTGGGCACAGGTGAGCTAATCTATTGGCAATGTGGATGACCAGCTCAGAGCTATCGATTCACATGTGCCAAATTTAGTTCTTTAGAAACAATGTTAACAATGAAACTGCATTCAGCCTCAAGTGCTTATTGCTTGTTCAATGACCATCTCAGATACATGAGGAAAAAATAGGGCATGTCTGAATGCACAGGATGGAGGGATTTGACAGACATATTTTTAAAATTACAATGTACTTTTTAGATATTCTTAGAGTTAAACAATCTCAGTGTTCTCAGTTGCTTTCAGCAGAAAGATTTTCAGTCTCCTTAGTCACACTTTCTGGCTACTTTTCTGCATGGGCTGGTGGGCATCACGCTGACTCAGGAGTTTGTGAATAGCTGAAGGGCTGCCAAGCAAGATTACTTTCACCAGCTTGCTTGGCAGCTCTTCTGTTCCTCCCCAAGAAATCATGGACAACAGCACCAGACTCCCTTGTGGAGTGCTTTTGACATCTGTGGATTAAAATGCTCTCTTAGAGAGATGTTATTCCAGAAGGATTACTACTGAATTACGTAGGGGGGATACATTTTTAATGCTGCTGTCCATCCTATTCCTCCTCCCTCACAATGTTTGCAAAACTACTGAAGTATTTGCATATTATCTGTGTATTTTGCCACATCAGAAGATCTAGCATCTGTCTGAATGAACAACTCAAGTCAGACTGTGCTTCTGGGAAAGATGTGGTAATCCCTCTCTGAACCTTATGCTGGGTGGCAGCACTCACTTTCTGCCTAGCTGCTATCTTTTTTTCTCTCTTGCCACATTTTGACCTCACTTGACATCTGTCCTTTTTCCCCAGGATTGCCTTAGTATGCTGGGTTTGGATTTTGGGTTGGTTTGGGTTTTTTCCTGCATACTCTTATGAGTGAATATTATATTAGTGACAGCTTGCTAAAGATGGAACAAGTTCCCTCAGTTGTTTATTTTTCTATCTTCTGTTTTACTGAGATGACACCTAGGAACATGGAGGCACTTCAAAATTCAGAGGGCTCTTTCTGGACTCTTGATCTACCTCTGATGTCCCATGAGGCACACACCACCTGAAATGCAGCTGAGGAGATCTCTGCCCTCACTTGAGAGTGTCAATGCTATTGCTCTGCTTGCCTTGAATTTTCAACCTTCTTCCCTGCTATGCTGTCAGAGCTTGGGGAAGGAAGGGAGAGGGGTTGTTTGGTTTGAGCTGTTCTTTTGGTTGGGGTGATTTTCTGTTTTGGGGTGGTCTCATTTGGGTTTTTTAAGTCAGTCAATCAATATAGGCAGCAACCCAGACTAGCACATGTATCTGTTGGCACAGAGATCCAGTGTCCCATACTCACTACTCTGGCTGACAGCACTTTTATGTGACCACTGATTTTGTTATTGCATGGTTTTCTAAAAATTTATTTTCTTCTGTTTCTTTTTCTTTTTTTTTTTAATTCAAATTAATATGGTCTACTACCCAGACAGACCATTTTAGGGACTCAGTATGCTGGTGCAAGTTTTCTACTGCTTTGCTTAAAAGGACTGTGCCTACCTGCAGAAATCATACTCACTCTGTAACATTGTCTCCCTCAATGCATCCCTCATCTTCAACCTCAGTTTGTGAATGTAGTTCCCAAAAAATTATCACAAGTACTGTGTCTCTCTCACCTCTCATTGCTCTAAAATGTACAGTGTTGTTTGATGTGATGTTTTGTTCAAGTTCTTCCTTAAGACATGTTAACTGAAAACTCCCTTACCCTCCAGGCTAGGGGGAATTTGCTCTGTATATTCCCAGGAAGAGCAGGTGTCTGACACCGTGAGGGTAGCCCTCTTATCCATTACAATGCACAGGGCAAAATTTTGCTATTTACAAAGGAGATGCCATTTTATTTTGTCTGCCATTTTTGCACTATGTCTTCATATGGACAGGGAAAAATATTTCATACCTACTGCCTTGATAACTATCTAACCTTGCAGAGGGTAGAACCAGCATACACAGACAACACAACTCCTGTATTTGTGTTTCAGGCTATCCTCATTCATCCCCAAAGCCTTCCTTCCCCAGTGCCCTGCTCTGCCTATTTATAATACCTAGACAAACAAACAAAAGTCACAAAATCCCTGAGTTAAGGTGCATGCAGTTGTTCAAAACAAGACTTGATTAAGAAACATTGTCACCTAGTGGCCAGAACAAGATATATTTATTATTGCTGATCTTGTAACAAGGTGTACATAGAATGTGTGTGTGTATCTCAGTGTATCATAGCACCAGTGATTATTTTTGGTAATACCATAGCCTGACATTTCAGCTCTTCCCAGTTCAAATACTCTTCACATGTGCTTCCTAGTTCAAATACTCTTCCCATGTGCATTCATTAAAAAAGATAGAGCAGCAGAAGCTTGGCAATGCTGCAAAGAGAAACTATTGAAAGTAAATTGCTCTGCAGAAGAAGCAGTTCATAGAGCCATGCAGAGGCTGTCCCATCAGCCACGTCCCTCCCACTCCAAAGTACCCAGACCACCTCACCAGGAGGTATCTGCCCAGTCTCTTCCTTTACAGAACAAGTGCCTTGCCCTTTTGGCATTTCAGCTCCTGAGACTCCCACGTGGTCTGGAGAGGGGGAGGCAATTTCCTCCCCTCCCTTCCTAGCCCCAGCAGTCTGGCAGTGAAGTGCTGGATTCTTGACATTGAAGTAGTGCTTCCTGAAGGAAGGCAGCTGCCCTCTTGCTACAACATTAAACCTCTCAGCCATCTTTCATAGCACAGTCTCCTTTGAATATCCAGAGATGCTGTGTAGAGCCATCATGTCACGTATCTTTTTATTGTGTTTGTTCATCTCTTGCTGGGTCAATATACAGCAGCCTTTCTGGGATATCTGCTGTTTGTGCCTGGGCAGAGGGCTGTGGGTCAGCTCTTCTCTCCCTCTCCTGGGAATATTGGAACCTGGCATAAGCCACCAGGTGTTGCATTCCTTATCCTGTCATGGGCAGCAGACGCTCAAAAGAGGTCATGTCTTGCTCTGCTTTGCCAAGGTGAAGCAAGGCCACCAATATCAGAAGTGGCAGAGCTGGTTTGTGGGATAGAAGCAGGAGCCAGCTGGGTGCCAGGTGCTGCCTGACCTGCTGCTCAGCCCTCCATCCCCTTAACTGGCCACATTTTCAACACTGAACCTGACACTTATCTGTATCCTTTCTGTTTAAAAGTCATTCATCTATACACATCTATGTAATTTCAAAAAGTGGGATGCAAGCCACCAGGGCCTTGCACTGATGGGCAGAGAAATAGCTGTGGACATTTGGAAACTCTGGCTTTCACCAGTTTTACAGTTATCTCCCTTCTGTTTTGCTCACATACTTAGACACATACAAGTCTGGCATCTCTGTTCCTGGAGAGTAAGAGATAATGCAACTTTCTGTAAAATTAAATAAAAGAGACTTTGAAGTTCTATTCCAAGTGTTCTCTTCATATAGATTATCATGTGCATTACTGAAAAATATTCCCATCTGGGACAGACTTTGCTGCAAAGTGATCCTAGATTGTTCTAAGAGAAGAAACCTAGTTGTATTAGCTGCACTTTTCCAAGGAGAACTGATGAAGCAGCCCTCTGGCTACATGTGTGACCTTTCTGTATCCATTATTGTATGTGAGGAACTTAAACAGTTGCAGATTTTGGCAGATTGTTTGTAGTCTCTGCTCCACTCTACCAATATTTCTTCCTTCCTATTTTCCCAGGTGTAACACTTAAGAGTTTCATCTATCCACTTAAGGAAAAAACTTTCAGGGAAAAAATCCACTTTAGACCCTTAAACGGTGCATCTTCAGTCGGTGTGGCAGCAGCCCTTTGTCTTTGTTCTGTTTTATTGCTGCACTCAGTTACTTGCTCTTTCTTCTGAAATGCACCCAGCTGCTCAAAAAGGTTTCATGCATAGTTGTCTAGTGGATAATCTGGTTCCATATACTTCCAGTGGAACAAAAGGGAATTTTAGAAGATATGTCATACATTTACACACTCAACAGCTCCTTTCATTATTTGCTTTTTTGATTTCATCGAATCATAGAATGGACTGAGTTGGAAGGGACCTTAAAAATCATCAAGTTCCATGGATTTTTTTTTTTTTTCCAGGTTGGTTGTCTTGGTTTGGAAACAGCATTGTGATTTTTGTCCTGTATAAACAAAGACATCTTCTGCAGCCCACCGACTACCTCACATTTAACTTGGCAGTGTCAGATGCCAGTATCTCCGTGTTTGGTTATTCACGGGGCATCATTGAAATCTTCAATGTCTTCAGAGATGATGGATTCATTATCACATCAATATGGACTTGCCAGGTAAAACTGGATAACACTTACTTAATCTGACAAAATTAATCTGACAAAAGGGGTGTAGCTATTTCTGTGGGTGTGCTGTATATAAATAACCAGACAGCACCCAAATGAAAGGAGGTAGTCACTAACCTTTCAAAAGGAGTGTGTTCTCTTTTGTTACACCTATAAATCTATGCATTTGATTGATGCTTCACCAATTTTCAGTGGGTTTTTTCCCCTGTGTATTCACAAAAGTTCTTACTAGTTTGGTG
Source organism: Emberiza elegans (assembly GCA_024865655.1). Lineage (NCBI taxonomy): Eukaryota > Metazoa > Chordata > Aves > Passeriformes > Fringillidae > Emberiza > Emberiza elegans. The sequence goes on along the minus strand of JALJVW010002597.1, from coordinate 14,813,079 downwards.
GTTTTTACTTCATGTCAGAGCTCATGCTCACATTGGAAAAATCAAGGCATAGGCTGTGCTTGCCTTCAGGTCACCTGAAGCCAGCCTGGTTGTTGCTTTAAGACAAATGTTAAAGTGCCAGTGTCGACTCCTGCTTGACAAGGCGTGTTGAGACGAAGCCTCCACACAGCATTTGGGCATAACCATACATTTTAACATGCAAGGTTTTGCACTAACTCAGCTGTAACTCTTCAATCATATTTCTAAACTCTTGGTTGATTCATTGCCTGTGGTAGAATGAGTGATTTAACTTTATGGCACAGTCGTGATCTTGGAGGCAGCTCTTTGTTGGAGTACTCGGAAAAAAGTTCTTACTGTTAATTCCAAAACATACCTGTGTGGGCAGAATATAAATGCACCCCATGGACAGATAGGCACAAAGCTGGCCCCCTGGTGCTTTCAGCAACATCTGTAAGAAAGATTATACTCTGTTTCATCAGGGAATCAAAAATCTGAAAATGACAGGATAGCCTACGGCAAGGTGTAAGAAAGATCATGATGAAAGAAAAAAGAGAGAGAAATAATCCTCTTTTCTTGGAGGCTTGGTTTTTGGGGTTTTTTTTTTAAGGAGGAAGTTAAGCTATAGTACCACATAGATGAAAGAACATTTACAGGTCATGTCCCCTCCATTTCAATAAAAAGGTTCTGTTTATGCAGAGAGGAAGACTTCCTGTAGGAGACTGATTAGCCTAGGAGCTGTAGCTTGATCTAAAAAATTATTATTTTATTGTTTAAAATGCATCTCTTTAGTCATTTGGCAGAAAACAATTTATCAAAATGAAGCTAATTATTTCCTCAGCAGAATAGCCCTCTTTCTTTAACAAGATTACCTACAGTTGCTGTCTAAGATCTGTTGAGCAGAAACTCTGAATTTTTTTCATTAATGGAAAACTTTGAAGTCATCAGATAAATAAACACATATCTGAAAACTGTAAGATTCACACCCATATTCAGAATTAAACAGCTGCATATTTCCCCCCTCTTTCAAGGAAGGTTGGAGCTATGACTGAGAAAGTAAAGGCAAAATCTGCATCTCCAGGTTCAGTTCTAGCTTTGTTGCAGATTTCCTGTGTAAGACAGGGTAAGCCATTCAGTGTGAAATCCTGACCCTAGGTCAATGGCGTAACTTAATGCTTACAACTCACAGGGTTAAGAGAAGTAACACTGAATGACCTTTCTGCATTCCTACTCCAAGCTCTTTCAGAGCCCTGTCTGTATTGTGGCTCCTTTTTTTTGGGCTGTAGAAAACAGCACTCAGAGGAATTGGTAAGGCATGGCACACTCTGTCTCTCATCTTGGTTTGCATTGGAAACTTCTGTCAGGAGCCTTACAGATTCTTTCATGATGTTTTTGCCTGGGAATCCCTCTTTGGCTGACTTGGAGCTACTAAGTCTTGTTATGATGATCTAACTTTTTTTTTTTTCAAGATTTAAAAATATTGAGATAGAGGGGTGCTTGAACTTTGTGAGATGGATGTGTGTTTAATCTTGCTGTACTTGAAGTGCTTTTCAAGGGGAGAAATTGTCCATAGCATTTTTAGAGTACCCAGATATTTTGTTGGTCAGTCTGTGTTAAGTAATTGAGTTTGTGTCTTCTTGTTTTAATCAGTATTCATTTGTAGAGTTTGGATATCATGCAAAGTTTTAAGGTATTGGGATCCAAGCACTTTGAGCAGGACACTAATAATGCACAGGCTTTTCTTAACATACTGATTTGCAAAACATTAAATTTTCTGCTTTGGTAGTCCTCTGTAGGCTCTAGGGAGTAACATGAACCATTCCAAATATGAATTTATACTGTTATTAATACTAATTAAAATGAATGGTAATCTGGAAAAGTCAATTTGTACCTTGAATTAAGTTTGGATTTGTTGTGGCTTGTTGAGTGGTCAAGCTGGTTATGGATTATTGAGAGAACATCATGTAGAATTCCCGTTTCAATCAAGATTGTGTGCTGTCTTGGGGAATCTCAAAACATGTGTAAACCCTGACTTCCATCTTCTTGATTAATAAACTGGACAAAACAGAAGCCAGTGATGAAAAAATATATTAAGGAAATAGAGTGGCTGGATTCTAGTAAGAATATTGTGCAGAAATAGCAGGAAGCTTCTGTGCATAAAAAAAAAAAAAAAATGTGAAATCATCCACATGTGTGTAGGCAGCCAGCACAAAGGTAATTCTGAAAATGTTTAATGTTGAACAGCAATAGTGTTTGGATTGCTGTAGTCTGAATTTGTAGTTTTATTAGAAGGGGTCTCACAGGTAGAACATGAGGAATAAGGACCTTTGTGCCATGAAGGTAAAGCCCATGCTTTCTGTCAGGACCAGCTGAAGTCAGTGTCTCTGGCTCTCCTCATGCACTCAGGCTCCTCTGCAACTAGCTGGGGTGGCACTTTGCATACATGAGCATGGCTCTTTCCTTAGCATGGCCTGTGTGTTTTCCCTTACTTGGTTTGTTTTGCTGAGTCCAGAGGACAGCCTTATTTGGTTTTCTTTCATTGTCTGTTTCACTACACATTTGCTCCTATTGATCAGTTTCTGCTGTCAGGAACACTTAGGAAAATTTTATTTTCCCAAGCTAGCCTGTCATTTCTGTTTATGAAGAAATTTCATGAGCTCACCTCACTTAATCCACCTAACTATTTTGTTTTCCTCTGACTAGGGTCTCCTGTGCCCTCAGGTAACATTTTTCAACATTAAGTTTCACCATCCTGGGCTGCTGTGGTTGAAGGGAATGGGGGAAAGACAGACAAAGAGTACTTCTCTCAAAACAGCCTGGTCTTTGAAAACTCTCTGTAACAAAAGATGTATCTCCAGCTACTAGAACAATCTCACTGCATACCTGCTGAAAGGGATAGAGAGGAGTTCTCCTGTTCTCCTCCTCTGTATGGAAGAAACAACACTTTTCTTTCTCATACCAAACATACTTTTTGAGTCTGAGAGGGCTCTGCTCTCAAGAATGAGGTTAGATGGTACATCTGTATCCAAATGCTGCCTCTGCTCCATGCTCTGTACAAATACAGTTTTACAGTGGTGGCTTTTGGAATCTGCTTTCACTTTTATACCTCTGCTCTACCACTGTTTCATTCCTGAACTGGACAGAGGAAGGACAGTCAGTCTCTGGCACATCAATTTTTTAGCCTGTCCCAATATGACCAGTAAGTAAACTGATTCATATGGTGAATTTCAGATCAGGGAATGTAACCCAGTGACCAAGAGCCATCTGTTCCCCTATTGACCATATTCATAGTGAAAAGCTATCTCCGAATATATTTTTGTCTTTCACATATTTTTTATTTGTATGTTCTGCTGAACCAGAAGTTGCAGAGAAACCTGTAAATAACATTGTCTGCAAATGTTCATGTAGGAAGTAGAGAAATACTCAGTCTCAACAGGCAAACATGGCTTCTTCTGAACTTTATCTATCAAGTGATCTAAAGTTTTTCTCATATTTTTAATCATGTGGCAAATACAACAAAAGATGCAGATTTCAGGAGGCCTCTAAATGCAGAGAAAGGATTATAACCTATCTGAACTCCATAGGTACATTACAGTCATGTCTGAAAACAACAATGGGCTATGGAGTGCCTTTGAATTTGAAATCCTTCATAATCCTGGTACTTCAGTTTGAATTTGTTTCCAGTAGTTCACTTTTCTAAGTTTTAAAATTATTTTTGATAATGCAGTTTGGTTATTTGAACACTAATTTTTCAAACATTTAAAGGTTTTATTATGAGGATCAAGAAAAATGACTGCTCTTACCATGTGCTCACCCTGTTGGCATAGGCTTCTTTTAAAACGCATCTCTTGTTTCTGACTGTTTCTTACATGTAAGATGTGTCTGGGCTGATGCACACCAGAGCACGGGGTGGATATCTCCAGGTCATGGACATACCCCCTGTCCCTGACATGCTGACTGACGCTGTTACCACAGAGATGCACTCACCTCACTGTCAGCCTAGGTATTCCCAGTCCATCTGGCCAGCCAGATGGTGCCAGAGCATCCCCAGCAGATCTGTCTCTGCACAGAAACATCCTCTGGAGCAGCCATTTTTAAAAAAAGTTCCACTTTGAGGTATTAGTGAGCACCAGGGTAGCTTGTGTGACAGGATCCAGCTCACACTGACTCTGTCCCTGCAGCCTGCCCTCACCATCACAAGGGCCAGCCTTCAAGGACCTTCCTTCAGCCTCACAAAGCTGCTTCATGTTGAGCAGAATAATAAATACACTGAGGGGAGCAGAAGAGAGAGAAATTACTGTTTCATCCTCTGGCTGGGTTTAATACAAAGCAGGGAGGAAATCTGGGTTTGAATCCTGCAGTGCTTCCATGCTTCACACAGCAATTTACTCCTGTCTGGCATAGCCTGGACAGGAGCATATGGCAATGTGGTGGTCAGCAGTAAGCCCCACACTGTGCACAGGTATTGCTCCACTCTGTAAGCCCTAATATACTCATGCACAGTTTGCCTGACAGCACCAGATCTGGGGAGTATGGGCATCCCAAAAGGGCATGGTGTGGCCAGGAAGTCAAAAATTATCTGGAAGCACCAGACTTAGTGTGTATGCACTGAGGAGTAAGTGGCCCACAGATGTCTGGGATTTCTTGCATTTTAGTAGATTTTCCATATTCTGGTGGTGTAGCTGGTCAATTTGCCATCTGAAATCCCAGATAAATAGGGATGTCTAAGAAAAGCTAAATTAGACGTGGAAAATCCCTGATTTAACAATGCTGCTGTTGGACAAGGAGGGTTCCCTTCCTTCAGTGGATGCCTGACACTAATGTAGGGACCCTCTTTTAGTCTCTAGCCGCAGTATTTGTTTGCTTTAGCAATCGCTGGGCACCCCCTTATAATGAATAGTCCTGCATCTGTGTTCCAAAGTGAATCCAGCTCTCCCACACAGTCCACAGGGGTAAAGGGGGAATGGGTCAGCAATCCCTCTGCTTTTTACAGTGACACTGATAATTTTTGAAAGGTCTTGTACACTTAAGGGAAGGAAATGGCTTTGAATACCAAGGAATCACAATCTTTTGTGTTGAAAAGTAAAATATTAAAAATCAAGCAGAGGGTGAAACATGTCCATTCCCTTGTTCTGTTGGCTTCCTTAGAGCCTCATTTGCTCACCAGCTTTGCCACCTCCAACCTAGGAGCAGAGCTCAGAGCCACGAGCCTCCTATCACCAAGGCAAGTGACCAAAGCCTGCAAAGCTGAGTACATTGGCCCTTGGCCCTTTTTGGAGATTCAACTTCCAGCCACTCCCTCTTGCTAGCACCTACAAAACTCCAGTATTTTGGGTGTTATTAAATATCTAGGGCTCTCTCATGACATTCTAATAATGTCCACCTTTTGTAAAAATTAGAACTGAATATCTGAAACACCAAAAAGAAAATTGCAACAGTAGAAAATGCTGAGAAAAGTATGATGAAAACACTGGGCTCTTTTCAGAAGTTTTGAGGGCAGGGCTTTTAATCTTGAATAAGTTCTTCTGTGTTTTATTGGTAGCATTTCCTTTCTCAGAACATGCATTTATCTCTTTTCCTATATATAGGTTGTAAAATATTGCTAAATTTTGTCTGAGGAGGAAACAGAGGATTAATACTTTCCTCTTTTAACAAAATCTTCTGTAAATTGTCTGATAAATCAAAAACTCTAAAGGCATTTATCTTCTTATAAACAGAGTAAATTTGGAGCACACTGATTTCTGTCCATTTAATGTAACTCATCAAACCAACCAATTGTTTATGTAGCTAGACCATTAACTCTCTTGACTTGGTTAGTGATTTTATGTGTTTTATAAATACCAAGAAAGTATTACTTTGTGTGGAGCGGTACTCCTTCACATCCTGGGGAGATGAGAGACCAGTGATAGCTCCACAGTCCATGTGAAGTCCGGTAATAAAAACAATGTCAGATGGGAAGGGCCGAAATTAAACCTCACAAGTTTTCTTTTTACTGCCTTCCCAGTACAGCTGCTGGGGAGATTACTGAGGACAGACATCCACTACTGCCAAATGTCTGTATGGCAGGCTTGTTCCAGCTTAACCCCCCATTCACATTGCTCCATCATCCATTAATCTTTATCCTTCACTTTTTCTGAAACAAATTTATATCTCAATTATAAGCACTGGAATCTATCCTCATTCTTGTTTCCTTGCCTACCTTAGATTTGGATACTGAAATATAAAGTTGCAGAGTCTTCCCTATTTCTTTCTGATCTGCTTTCAAATAATCTAAAGAGTGTACACATTGCAGTCAAAGAGGTAAAGGCAACTCATGTAGACATCTGTGAGCTGAATTTTAATGAGAAAAATGCTTCATCTGCAGGCAAGGGGGAAAGACTGCCTTTGCACAAACAGAATCATTAGCAACACAGAAGATCATTTCAGTGTAACTAATGTGACTTCAGGGAAGTTCCGCCAGTTTTCATTAGTCATGAATTTTCTTTCATTTTCCTCTAAATGAGTATTTCTGCAGTCAATTGCGACTAATTAGGTAAGTTATATATTTGGTAGTGAAGATTTATGAATGCCCAAACTATCTGTTTCCTTCTTTAACAAGTCTGACATAGCCCCTGCTGTGACACCCAAGCACTGTGTCAAACCCCACACTGCTGCCTGGATTGGGCATTCGTTGCCTGGAGAGTGACCCTACAGTACCAGGAATTTACAAAGCCTAAGCTTTGATTTCAGTACTTGCTTTTCCTCCCAGAGGGGTTTGAAATATCCTTTTCTTAAATCTCTATGTAGAAAATAGTAGCCTTCCACATCCTTCTGTGCTGATGTCAAAGATATTAAATGTTTTCTTTCAAAAAATGCTGTCCACTGCTCCTTCATCATTCATGATCTTCTCACCATAGAGCTGAACAAATAATATTCTTCTGACTCCTCTCTGTGTAACACATCCTCTCACTGGCTTTTAAGCAAAATTTCATCTGAAATTAAAATATCACTCTGATAGAATTTGTAAATACTTTTATAGTTCTATCTCACATGTACTCATCTTCTCTATCACAAAAATTTATTCCAGTAAGTGAGTACACTGATAGTACTTAGGAAGCAAATCAGGTCCTGACTTAGATCTTGTGCTGAGTGAATCAATGACAAGATGACTGCTGCTTACAATGGGCTGCATATGACAGGACATCCAGGACTTCCTCACCACTGTCCCTGCAGAAGGGGATGATGTTGCACCTGGTGGGTTTCCAGATTGCTCTTTAAGGCCAAGAATAAACTAATTTTATTACTTCCTTCCATGCTCTCCCTGGTCTACTAGGACTCCTTGAAAATGCCTGTGACTCTCCTGTTATTTTGGTACAGGATCCATAGGGGACAAGAATATTAACCTAAGAGGAGATCTTCTAGTAGTCATACAGCTTTTTCAGGTATTCAGGAAAATAACATGTTCCTGTCTTGTTCACTTAGGGCTGAGCTGGTACCACCACTAACCTGCCCTGCCTTTTGCCTAGGACCTTCCTGAGCAGAAGAACAAGTTCAATTCTAGGCATTCAGCCAGCAGTCAGAGATGTCCTTGTATAAACCTGAGGGTGGTTATGTAAGCAGATTCCTTCTTGTTGGGAAGCAGCACAGAGGATTGTACTTTGGGGAATGAGAAGGGTCACTTGTAGTCTCTGGGCTGTCCTGGCAAAGTCCATGAACATTGGTACCTCTGATTCCCTTGAGGTGTGTAAACTTCAAGAAACATTTAACATGATATTCTGAAATGGAAAATACTTTGAAAAAAAAGAAAGTGATTTTAATCTGATGGGCATGGATTTCAGTTATCTACAGTCCACAAAGCTAAGCCTTGTCTTCTGTGGTAATGTAAAGATGAGACAGGTGACTCTTCTTTTATCTGTGTATTTGTTTGTTTGTTTGTATTAATGGTGATGCTGACAATAAACAAGTAGACTCTGAATTAACATCACTACAGTGGAGAGGAGTTTTGGCTCAGGCCCACTGAAAAGAATTTTACACCGTAGCACACATGTTCCCAAAGGGAAATGCTAGATTTTCCTATCTAGTGCTTCTTAATTTCCCTTTACACTAATTCACAGAAAGACAATGGCAATTCAGCATTTAACCTGAAGATGGGAATCTTTCCATTGTGTCTGGATCCACTGCGGTGGTATGAACTACATGCTCCCTGTTTATTCTTCACGGGGGACATGAGAGGCATAAATCTGCAATGATTCCACAGCATCTACCCAGAGCTGGAAAGCAGGTGTGTTCCCAAGCATTTGGAGATGGAGTATCTGAAGTAAGGTTATTATCTGATGAGGCTGTGTGAGGAAATTCTGCAATCAATTTCTATCTGTTCATTAAATGCAATGCCCTCAAGGGCATCCCCACCAGTGATGGCATTGTTGCATTCATAGATGGGCTCCTTGATAGGGGCAGGAATAGAAATTGTGGCCTGAGAAGCTGCAACTACAGTAGCTAAAGGTCAACCCAAAGTGAGTATTCCTTGAACTTCAATTGATTAACCTGGTAGATGAAACTGGGTTCCCCAGGTTCACTAAAGCCAAAACTTGACCTGCATATAGTAGTAGTGGCACTGAACATCCATTAACTGTATGGTATAATTAGCATAATTACATATCTGGACACATAATAGTATAGTCTAAATACTGCATTCATATTTTTCTGTCTTTAGAATATATGCCAGCCACAGAAAGATATAATCACTTTGTGAGTGCAAAATACTGAATGTCTGATGTTCTCACTTAACGGTTTAAACTCTCTAATCCTGTAGCATATAAATTCTCATTGTTTACTTATACATGGAGGGGCATTTGTGTCAGAGCCCTCCAATGACTTGGGTTGATGCCATCACCTCTAAGCACAGCTATCCTTGAAGCCTACTGAGACATTTTAAAAGGCACAATACAAACATACCAGAACAATGTCTCATGAGCAAAAGATGTTGTGGGAGCTGTAGTAAATGGGAAGTCACTTTAACCTCCTGTATTGTAGAAAATCTCAAAGAAACTGAGTGCTTTAGGAACACTATGCATTGTGGATTTTAAGTAGTCTTTTGTGAAAACTAATTTTGATTATTGAACTCAGTAGTCCTTCTAGAATCTCTGTGAATAAAGAGTTACTGTAGTCCAGTTGACACATCATAGTATATTTGAGAGATGGAAGAATTACTTTGTTATCAGACTCAAGTGGAATATTTTTGCATTTACTTCAAACTTTTAAGAAATTGTTAAATTTAAAATTAAGTTTTCAATTTTAAAATATCTATTCCAAGGTATTTACAATTGCTTTTACAAACGTGTTTCTTGAAGATAAATTTAAGTGCTTTTTCATTTATTGATGTTGAATGAGGTTTATTGCCATTATCTAATTACTCAAAATAATCTAATTTGTATTAAAAAAATAGTAATTCTGAGAGATCTTATTGTGACAATTTTAAGTATATGCTGTGGGCAAATAATCCCTGTTTGAAGTTTATGCTTTTCTTTACATATTCGTTATCTCATTTTCAATAGAAGAAAAATACAGGATGCCATGGTTCTGAAGGGAAACAAATGGACTTTGGGAAATTGCAATAGATTTATCTGTTGGCCAGAGGAAGGAGTGAGGCAGCCTTTGTGGCTGGTGAGATCAATGTTTTGTTCCAAAGTGAAAAGTAATAGCTATTTTGGCAATCTGCTTTTGTGCAATTAAACCTTTATTAATCCAATATTATGAACAATAGGTTATATTTTACTGTGCTTTAAATGAAGACAACCCATATGAATCAGAAGGGATTCATAAGTATTAAAGGTAGCAAAATTGAGGCACACCCAAGCTCACAGCTAAAAATTTCATAGTGCACTGGGGATTCCTAACTCTCTCTGTGTTGAAGCAAATGAATTTGCATGCAGTAGGAGTTCTATGTATTGTGGGTTGTAAATAGTGCTCCAAGAGCATTAGTGAGATTTAAAGTCAGGCACAAGTACAAAGCAGAAAAAAACCCACAATTTTTTTTTCAGTTGTGTCTTAGCTTCCAGGCAGCATAAAGATAATGAGCACCTTCCATGCATATCTATATAGCCAAGGGAGTAATGCTGGTAGGGCACTGAGAGAAAGCTTTTAAAATTGCTAATCTACTTCTGCTTCTTAATGGGTAAAAGGGAAAGCTGGTGTATTAAAATTACCATGCAATCAACTTTGTGTTTATGTCAGAATTCATTACTGCCTGTTAACACTGCTGCTATTTGATCATAATTAATAATAGGAAGGAAAAAATTGCATTAAACAGAAATGGAAGAAGTATTATGACTGTGGAAGGAAGGAGCTGGCTGGTGGGTAGAATAAAAGGAAAACCAGAACTGTGTAAGGGGAAGAGCACCAATCTTCTAAAGTAATGAAATATTCTTTACTATTCTAGTATTTCCTTGGCTGTCATTCCATATACATTTCAAGATGCAGAAAACTGAAATTATCACATATTTTTGTAACATGCAGATATTAATCTCTGTCTGTAGAAATTAGGGCTATGTTAAAGCAGTTTTTCTGTTGCTATCTACTTGGGTGCCTAGCAGTTGCCTTGCTACCTACAGTCAGTGCTGTCTGTTCAAGAGCAGAAAAAGTAGCAGAGATCTTTCTTCCAAATCTAGTAGATGTAAGCTTGAAGTAAATTGGCTACATGTAGAGGAAGATTCCTTGTTTTCTTCTGAGGACATATGTCCAAGTGACAATGATATAAAAGTCTTGCAGCATTGACAAACTTGCTGGGAAATGGTTTATACATAGTAGGGCCCAAAAGCCACTTGTTGCCAATAAAAGTTTGGCACAAGAGTGTTCTGAGCATCATGCTCCCAAAGCAGCCTGTTGGATGATCTCTCATGGTTAAATGTTCCAGATGCTGTGGCTCCTGTATGGGCTGTTCTGCAGTTTGAGAGCCACCATTTACCTCCTTTATTCATTTCATCCAGAGCTCCCTCTGTTTCATAATGTTTCCCACTGTCACTGTTCCCAAGCCACCGAGCCTGTGGCCAGCAAGGGGGCAGTGACAGCTGCCCTGGCTGCCACTTAGCCACTTACAAGCCATTTGGCCCTGGTAACATCTCTGGTGGTAGCCCCCACACCTGCAGAACATCTGATGAAATGCTGGTATGAAACAGTATGCAAACAAGATCTGGTACTGACAATGTCTCAATCTTATGAACTATGTTGATTTAGATAAAACCACTATTTTTTTTAGCAAGGCACCACTCAAATAAAATATTTAGGCTTTTCTTTCTTATGGTGACAGCTTCATCTTAAAGGCCAAGAGTGTACTTTTAGACCCACCTTCCTCCCTTGTAGGTGTGCTCAAAGGCTGTTTGAACTGATCACTTGATATAATTGTGTCTCTTTGGTCTGACATCAGGGAAGGAGGGTAGGAGAAAAATGGTCACATCTGCCAGTCATAAAACAAACAGATCTATTTCAGAAAAAATCCCCTGCTTTTAACATAGGCCTATATTACACAGTGAGAAGCCTGTTCTGCTCTTTTAGTATTTAATCTCATAGCTCTTTAGGCTTAATTTCAAAGTGTTTATTTGCATCCCTGTTGAAATACTGCTTTCTTTCTAATCTAATAACTAGTGCAATTCCTTAAGATTATGGTCATTATGTTTTCTGCATCTATGAAGAATTGTTAGAGCAAATGGAGAAGTGGCAGCTGTTTTCAACAGTAAGGATAATGAAATGCAGAGCACATTTACATATCCAGGTATTTCACCAACATCCACAGCACACAGCAGGCCAAATTCAGCCAAGTGCAGCTTCTAGCAAGTAGCTGAGACATCCAAGAAAGTCTGTTTTAAAAATGGTTGCGTTCCTACACCAAGCATGAGCTGACGAATCAGAGCACAGGTGAGTGTAGATTGTTGTAGTAGCAAGCCTTGCATGTGTTTAAAATGTGGTGGGTCTGTAAAAGATGGCAATAAGAAGTATTTAGAGTCAATAGGAGGACACTGGTGGTAAGAAAAAGCACCAGTGAAAGAACTGACGAAGCTGTCCTTTTTCTAACCCTTCACCAAATTTAATTTATACAATCTGTCAGGGTCTTAGATTTAAGCCTGGATTAAAGCCCCAGATTCAGTGCTGGGATAAACTGAATTCCACAGGAGTTGTGCCCATTCATACAAAGACAGAGTTTGTTCCTGTAGAATAATGATGTGCCTTTCCACCAAAAATTTCAGTATTTTAATGCCAAGTTACTGTCCAGAGACACTTAATATTCTTGCTTCATTAGGTATAAAACCGGCACCTCCAAGAGCTCCTCTGCTCTGGACAGTTTAATATATGTTTCAAGATTCCAAAAAACTAAGGGACTGTCAGCATTTTGCCTGGATCATTTCCCAGCCATAGAGTGCTCCCTAGCAGATGGCTGCATCCGTGTCCACTACAGCCAACAGAACTTCCTGGTTATACCTGGTTATAAAGCTCACAGAGCTGTGGCCATCCCAGGACATGGCTGAGGCACTGATGTCAGCAGGAGCCACAGAGCTGCACAGCTCTGCCTGCGTCACAGCCAGGGCATGAGGATCAGGGCTTCAGAAATAGCAGGCACCCAGCAACACCAGTCATTGAGACTCAATCTACTGGATCTATTTAGGTTTTGGGGTCTATTAAAAAAAAGAAAAAAAATCTTTTCTCACTCAGCCCAGCCCCTCACCTCCTAGTTCTTCTATATTTGGCCTAAATTTCTTAGGATCAGTTTGCATGTTTGTTCTGTATAGGCAGGGCAGCTGCATCCAGGGCATTTTTGCATGTTCAAGGCTTTTCTTCTTTCTAGTTCAAAGTTTTTCTCCTTCATTTAACAAGTCATTTAAGGGAAGCAAAGATGTAAGGGTGTGCTTGCTTGCTTATTGTATGTACATGACAGAGCACTTATATAATTTTGAACATTTACTTGCTCACTGATCCTATAGAAGATAACTGCACCTGACATTTTGCATTTCCCTACTAGTTGGGTTTCTGGAAAAACTTTCGAGTTCATTAACATGAAAATGACAGGAGAAATTCCTGTGGTTCTTTTCCCCCTCAACTCTCTGCAGTAACAGAACATTCTGTACTGCTTTGTTTTTCAGGTTGATGGCTTCCTGACACTTCTCTTTGGCCTGGCTAGCATTAATACCCTTACAGTGATCAGTGTGACACGCTATATCAAGGGCTGCCATCCTGAGAGAGGTAAGGAATAAAGGCAAGTCCAGTTCTGCCTTCACTGAACCTGGTGCAAATCCATACTTCTCTCAGTCACTATTATCAGTCAGGCAGGCTATAATAAATATAAATTAAACACATTGAAAACTAGGACATAATACAGTCATTTACTTTACAAACATGTTCTCATAGAATCCTTCAGGGTTAATTCCAGTAAGACCCAAATTATTACAAGTGCACTTGGGTCACCATGGGTAAATTCATTCTTGTGTCAAAGATACCACAGGTATTGCTGACTCTCTGTATTCCTCAAAATGTGACTTAAATTATAAGTTATACAGCCTCCTAAGTTGTACATCCTGCTCTGGATCTCACTGAAAAATATTCACTCTTCTATGAGATGAAGTTTGAGAAATTTCTGGTCAGGGATCAGATCAATTTTCATGCCTTTGTTGCAAGTGGCTTGCACCATCTTTTGGGCAGGAACCTATCAATGTCTGCAGGGAAAGCATGTGCAAGTACATGGGCTGCATCAGATGAGTTTTTCTCTTTACTAGCACGAGGAGTATTTGCTGTGATAAGAACTTCTCCAGGGAGGTAATTTTTTCCACAGAAAGTTCTTCTGCAGTTGGGGTGCAATGATAGACATGTTGAAGTTAACATTCAGCATGAACTGCTGCTGGAGCTGATAGAGTTTTGCTGTGATGTAATCCTACATCTTCTATTCATTGCCTGTTAAGAAGTCATATTTAAAACCCACAGTTCTCTTTTGTGAAGATCTACCACATATCCATCTGATGGTGTGCATAATTTATGTATGAATCTCAATTTGAGCAAGTACCCAGTATAATATTACAGAAATGTTGAGGAACAGAAATCGGTGGATGCATCAATATTTCCCACATAAATGAAAAAATAACCACAGTGTATGGCAACAGCAGGACAGATTGTGTCTTTTGTATCAAATGGCAAATACAGGCTGGACTATTTTCTCCTTTTTAACAGGGAAAAACCTTGATGCCAGTAAGAAAATCCCCTGAATTTAGATTTATCTTGTTAATTTCTACATAAAATACAACTGCATTTTACAAAATTACAAAGCACAAATCTAACACAAAATTCACCAATTCCAGAACTCTAAACAAACTCATTGTTTCCTGCTTAAAAAACATTCATTTCCACTCTACAGTGGGAACACAAGACTGACAGATGCTTTCAAAATCATGCTTTTCTTATGAATATACATTTTTCTACCTTATTTTTTTAATGGCTGTTTTACTTATTAGCTGGTGGTATAGGAGTACATTTGGATTTCAGAGATATGTTTGCCTTTCCAAATACTATTTTCTGACCCAGGCATGCCATTGCAGGTCACTGCATCAGCAACAGCAGCATGTCGGTGGCTCTGGTTCTCATTTGGGTGGCCGCTTTCTTCTGGTCTGCAGCTCCATTGCTTGGCTGGGGCAGTTATACAGGTAACAGGTATCTCTCAGTTGTACTTACCTGGCACCTCTCCACTTAACAAAGATAAACTTGCCTTTCTTCCTTGCTGTTTGTGATAAACCAGACCAACTATCAGTGGAACTGAGGACATCATTCATTGTGCATGACATAGACGCAGAGCATTGCCTGCTTTGGTATCAGCTATAAAGAGATTTTTTTTAAGATATCACAGGAAAGACTTGGACCAAGTGCATATTGCCTATGGAAAAAGAGAGGCCAGAAATACTTGGCATGGTTAAGCAGTTAGATAAAGAAAACTATCAAAAGACATCCTTCAAAAACTGTCAAGTTTAGGAAACTAGCAAAGAACACGAGTTCCAGCAAGTTAAACTTGAAACTATAATAAGACAAGCCAGAAAGATCTGGCAAAACAGTTTGTTGAAATTATGAAAACTTACATTGCAAAGGAACTCAAAGGTGTTGGAAAGTTTGTCAGTCCAAGAAAGAATTAGGGTGCAAGATAAGGCCATAACAAAAAAGGAGGGTAAAGAAAAAAAGGAAAAAAATTGTGTAGTGTACACTGAAGAAATTCAGTGGCTAAGGCATGTGACAGACCAGAAAATTTCTTCAAGGGAGAAAGATGGAGAAATTGCCTCAATTTAAGCCTGTAAGAATTCAACAAACCAAATATCTAGAAACAAATGGTAATGATGCAGAAGTCCCAACAACTGAAATTATGTGACTGACATTGTCCAGTAGTTACCCGTCTGGATTCTGTAGGCCTCTGCATTCTTTGAGAAGTCACAAAATTTGTGGAGACTTACTGAAGCAGCTATGTGTATATGTTCTCTTATTTACTAAGTGTGTATTCCAGAACTCTAAAACAAACTCATTGTTTCCTGCTTAAAAAACATTCATTTCCACTCTACAGTGGGAACACAAGACTGACAGATGCTTTCAAAATCATGCTTTTCTTATGAATATACATTTTTCTACCTTATTTTTTTAATGGCTGTTTTACTTATTAGCTGGTGGTATAGGAGTACATTTGGATTTCAGAGATATGTTTGCCTTTCCAAATACTATTTTCTGACCCAGGCATGCCATTGCAGGTCACTGCATCAGCAACAGCAGCATGTCGGTGGCTCTGGTTCTCATTTGGGTGGCCGCTTTCTTCTGGTCTGCAGCTCCATTGCTTGGCTGGGGCAGTTATACAGGTAACAGGTATCTCTCAGTTGTACTTACCTGGCACCTCTCCACTTAACAAAGATAAACTTGCCTTTCTTCCTTGCTGTTTGTGATAAACCAGACCAACTATCAGTGGAACTGAGGACATCATTCATTGTGCATGACATAGACGCAGAGCATTGCCTGCTTTGGTATCAGCTATAAAGAGATTTTTTTTAAGATATCACAGGAAAGACTTGGACCAAGTGCATATTGCCTATGGAAAAAGAGAGGCCAGAAATACTTGGCATGGTTAAGCAGTTAGATAAAGAAAACTATCAAAAGACATCCTTCAAAAACTGTCAAGTTTAGGAAACTAGCAAAGAACACGAGTTCCAGCAAGTTAAACTTGAAACTATAATAAGACAAGCCAGAAAGATCTGGCAAAACAGTTTGTTGAAATTATGAAAACTTACATTGCAAAGGAACTCAAAGGTGTTGGAAAGTTTGTCAGTCCAAGAAAGAATTAGGGTGCAAGATAAGGCCATAACAAAAAAGGAGGGTAAAGAAAAAAAGGAAAAAAATTGTGTAGTGTACACTGAAGAAATTCAGTGGCTAAGGCATGTGACAGACCAGAAAATTTCTTCAAGGGAGAAAGATGGAGAAATTGCCTCAATTTAGGCCTGTAAGAATTCAACAAACCAAATATCTAGAAACAAATGGTAATGATACAGAAGTCCCAACAACTAAAATTATGTGACTGACATTGTCCAGTAGTTACCCATCTGGATTCTGTAGGCCTCTGCATTCTTTGAGAAGTTACAAAATTTGTGGAGACTTACTGAAGCAGCTATGTGTATATGTTCTCTTATTTACTAAGTGTGTAAGCTTTGAGATATCTCTGGACCCTTGAAGTATGGGTATAAGAAAAGCAGCCATATCCTATGGTTGGTTAAATGTTCTGTCCTTCACAAACCAAAATACTCCCCAGGCATTTGGCTCAATAGACCTTTGGTTTGAGACAAATTCACACTGTTCATTAGACTGTCTGAATTATATGTCATCTTTTTGCACTCTGGACTGTCATAAACTTGGTTGGTTTTGACTGGTAATTTTTTGTGTATCTTCTGGTGATCTGTGTTCTTTTTACATTAATCCACCAGCTCTTCGTTTACAGGGGGACTTCTGATGTCTGGTTTTGGCCTTAAACTGGAGCCAGGGACTTTTGGGTGATACTACTTTGTCAGGACATTCAAGTGCCTCCATGGACCCTGTTTGAATTCAATTCCTTGACAGTGGTTTTCAAAACTGCTTCTAGGAGTGCTTGTCCCTGCTGAGATTCACAGCAATTTTGGGTTCCTGGGCTGTCTCTAAACACACCTCCAGTGAGGGCACCCACAGAGATGTGGGAGCCCAGCAGCGGCAAGTCCAGCAGAAGGCCAGCAGAGCATAGCATGTTACAGCTGGCTGCCTCGGGCCTTTCACTACTACACAATATCTTCAGGGACCCCCAGGACTCCACCAGTTTTTGGGAAAGCCACTTGTTTTTGTCCCTGCAGAGGGGGCAAACATAGCTCTGAATTCTGACTTGCAGAAGATCTGCCGTATTTTCTTTTCCTGTCATCTGAAGGCTGGTTTCATTTTTCAGGCAAAAGTTTTCAAAAGCAGAAACCCAGAATTAAGCCAGATTTTATGGCTATATTTTTGAATCTTGAGGTCTACTGATGAAAAAGGCAAAGGAGAGAAAAATCTATTTCTGTTACAGAACACAATCAGACAGCAACATCTAGAGCTTTTGGTGATAAAAATACTGAGCTCTTTTTGATGAGAATCATGAAAGAGATTTTAACCTTTTGCTCATTTAATTCCTCCTGTTTAAATCTCCTATTACCTGTGAGGAATTAAGGGAATTTTTTTCTTCAAAATTACCGCTGGATATTAAGGAGAGATCTGCTGCTAAATCATGTAGTCTTCACCTGTATTGTATCTCCGGGACCTGTTAATACTTGACTTTCCTAATTTTGATTCATGCTTTATTTATTTGTAATTTGATTTGTTGCCATAGCTGTCAGAAAAAAACCCTACAGCTTTTTCCACATTAAAAAAAAATATGCAATTCACAATCTATAGAAAAACCTCTAAGGTTATAGAATTCAAGTTTTCTACGAGGACGTCTTTGCAAACACATCAGGAGACCTAAAGAAGTCAACTGTAATTCATAAAAGTGTTTGAGCCAGAGACTACACATTATTCCCACTGCCTTTTCCTTAAGCCCCTGGTCAGCTATTGTCTCACCAGTGGTAGATCCTGCAATCTGCCTCACTTCATTTTAAAAGCCTGCATCTCTGTGTTGCAGGACTGTGTGTTTCCCATTTATTGAAAGGTCTCATATCTTTCTAAGTAGTTATATGTTTTGTCTTCTCATAATCTTTATCATTAGCTGTATCAATTTAGTCTCATGGCTCTCACTGCAATAGAAGTTACATTACCTCAAGAAGCCTCAATTTTTTTATTTCCTGCTTAGTTATGTAAGTAGTGACTTTTTACATTTGGCATATTGTCTATGGAATTTCTTGTTATGCTGTTAAAGAGCTCATCTTAGGAAGTTATTGTGTAGAGTATTGTGTCAAATAAGAGTACTTATCACTCAAGGATGTAAAACCTTTCTTTTTTTTAAAATAAATTTTCGTATCCTAAAACAACCATTTGTGCATTATGGATTTACACTGGCAGTACAAACTCAACAGAATGATAGTACACATTAAAATTTGTTACAGTCTAAATGGTCTTGAAAAATTGTTAATGTAGGAAGTAATGTCATGTCTCATTAAATCAGAAGATCCATTCTATAATGCTTAACAGAAGAAAAATACAGCATTTTAACTAATAAATTAATTGCTGAAAAGCAGATCAATATTCTAAAAATGCTAACCAACTTATTCTTGCTTTCCAGATCGCATGTATGGCACATGTGAGATAGACTGGGCAAAAGCCAACTTCTCTACAATCTACAAGTCCTACATCGTCTCTATTTTTATCTGCTGTTTTTTCCTGCCTGTCTCAGTCATGGTTTTCTCATATGTGTCCATCATCAACACTGTCAAACTAAGCCATGCATTGACAGGACTGGGTGATCCCACAGACAGACAGAGGAGAATAGAGCGGGACGTCACCAGGGTGAGTTTGGGTTTCATACCAAGTGGGATTCATGTCAATGAAATCTGTCTTTCCAAAAATTTATCTCAGCTAGAACGGAAGAGAATAAAACAAATCATTTGCATTTCATTTCTTTATAACTCTAGTGACAGTGTCTGAAGTCAGTGAAGAATATGAGGTTTGTTTAAAATTTCTACTGCAATATGTTAATATTTGTGCTACATCACATTTGAAAAATAATCTTAATATAATTGGAGCGGGTTATACAACACAAACCCCAAAAATTTGGTTTGGCATATGCTCTTTTCTTTCAGAAGTTACACTACTTCTGAGCATTCTCAGAATTTAGAGTGGAGATTTCAGTTTATTCACTGTTTAGTTAAGTCTACCTGGAACCCTCTGTATTCATATAAACATATGGGAATGCAGCTATTTTCATTCTGTTAGGTGAGGCATTTTGTTGCGGTGTGATGTAATAGCCTGTCTCAGTCATCCCGGTTCTTTCCCCAGGTGTGCCAATAACCTCTCCCTTCCCCTCCCTTGCCCCCTGCTGAGTGCTGTCCATCAATCTTGGCATTCCAGCAAGGGCGTTGTGTGATTGGCAAAGTTCAAAAGATGCCTTTCAACCATGGGGGACACGGGGCCATCCAGGTGTCATTTGTTCCCTGAGACTTCCCCCCCTTACCTGGTTGGTGGGATCCCTACCCCTTCCCTCTCCCTCTCCCTGGGGTTAAAAGACACTGCAACCACGGGCTTCAGAGTTCTGTTGGAGCTGTTGCTGCATTCAGAGGCCTGTGTGCCAGGAATAAAGCTCTGGATCAAAACCCTCCAGCAGAACCCGACTCCTTTTCCCTCACCTCTCCTTGAAGCCTCTCTGCCAAAGGTGAACCTGAGCTCCTGCATGCCTGGACTTGTCCCAGGTGCCAGCTGCAGCATCCACCTAGCCAAAGGTGTCTCTGAGGTGAAACCACCTCAGCTGCTGCCTTTGGTCAAGCAGCAAGGGCCAGACGAGCCCAGGCACATTCCATCCGGCTATATTGGGATTTAAATTCCAGTATCATTTCTCAACCACACCACCATGCCAAAATTCAATATCTAGCTCCTGGGTCTTCCTGGCTGCATCAAAGCAAACCATTTGCTTGTCTATATTCTCCTATAAGGCATAACTTCAGGGCAATCCTGACCTTTCCCTTCCAGCCCAGTGTTCAAGTTATTATTTCAGTGTTTTGCTCCCCTGATGTAGTCTCCCAAAATAGATTTAACATTCTTCTTCTGTCTTTTAGGTTTCTATTGTTATTTGTACAGCCTTCATTATTGCATGGTCACCATATGCTGTCATCTCTATATGGTCTGCCTATGGTCACCCTGTGCCCAACCTCACCAGCATCCTTGCCAGTTTGTTTGCTAAGTCTGCCAGCTTCTACAACCCCATTATCTACTTTGGAATGAGCTCCAAATTTCGAAGGGACATTTTCATCTTGTTCCATTGTGCCAAGGAAGCCAAGGACCCTGTGAAGCTCAAACGTTTCAAAAACCTCAAACCAAAGCAGCCACAGCCTTCTCAGAAAGAAGAGAAGTATGCACCAGAAATGCACCCTGCACCAAGCCCTGATTCTGGGGTGGGGAGCCCAACCAACACCCCACCTCCAGCAAACAGGGAAGTGTATTTTGGTATTTTTGATACACCATCCAATAACCCCAATATTGAATGTGATAGATTGTAAGTTTTGTGGCTACTTAATACACACACACTTTGTGTTCAGGAAGACCCTCTACAGAGCAGCACTTGAGTAATTTACTAATTCCCATTCCATCTGTTTCTTGCTATAGCACTGATGACTATACAACTCAAGCAAATCAGATGGTAAAGGGACATTTTCCTTCTATGTAGGTACAAAATGCTCCAAAGAACATTAAAATGTGGGCAGCACACCCAGTGCCAGAAACACTTGATTTTCACATGCATGCAGGAAAAGAAAGACTGACTTCAGGAGAGCAGGCATTAGCTAGCAAAATTAACTAATAGTTTCCTATGCAAATTTTATCAATTCTGGACTACATTTCCAAGTATGTCTTTTGCTCTTTAACAGTCACAGACATAGGTGATTGTTTTAAATCTGTGGTATTTCACAGCCATGGCTGTAGAAGAAGACTGGCCCTGCTGAGATTGCTGTGGAGCTGCTACAGCTCCAAAGGCTGCAAGATGGTGGAAAAAGCCCTATTCCCCCTGCAGGGTTGCAGCCCACTATAGGGGTCCCAGACCTCACAGGCACCTCATGGGAGTGTGTCTGATCATAGGATTAGAGAATAATTTGTGTTGGAAGGAACTTATACATCATCTCATTCCACCCCCTGTGCCATGGGCAGGGATGCCTTGCACTAGACCCAGTCACTCAGAGCCCCATCCAGCCTGGCCTTGAATGCTTCCATGGATGGAGCACCCACAGTTCCCTGGGCAACCTGTTGCAGTGTGGAGAACTTCAGTGAAGAATTTCTTCCTAAAATCTAACCTAAACCTACAGTCTTCCAGTTTAAAATCTTTCCCCCTTGTCCTTGTAAAAAGTCCTTCTCTGCCTTTCTTGTAGGCTCCCCTTTCATTCTGGAAGGCTGCTGTGAGGTTTCCCCAAAGCCTTCTCCAGAGTCACGAGCCCCAGTTCTCTGCCTGTCTTCATAGGCCATCCTCTGGTGGCCTGTGCCTGACTCTGTGTGTGTCTATGCAAGGACTAGGAGTTGTAATACATTGAAAATACTGGTCTGGTATTTTCTAGTCACTGTAGTCTGAGCAGTGGCCTCATATTTTCCTCATTGGTTTGCAGAATTATTTCCACCCCCACTGGCCTTCCTGGTGAGCAGGGCCTGGCTGTGGCATTGTGATTCAGGAAAGCTAATTTGATTTTACTGATCTGTCTCCAAACTGATTGTTTTGCTAACTTCCTCTGAAGGTGGACCAAGAGATGTACAGGTAATGAAACCAAAACTGACTTAGGTTTTAAGAGTACTGATGAGGTGTGTCATCAGAGCTATTTAAAAAATAAAATCCAACTTCTGCTTCTAAAGAAAGTGTTGTTACCTGTCTATGGGTAAAAAGTGACTTTTTTTAAACCCAACTAAGTAGCAATTAAGGATAATGATTTAAACAGCTATACTGTAGGCCTAAATCAGTTGCCAGACTACCAGATGTTACAATATCCATCCAGTTATATCACCAAGTTTATTTTACAGAATCAAAATGAGAAGGGATGTTTTCATAATTCTCCATCTTGTAAATTAACTGCATACTCAAAGACTTCTTTTAAAATGTCTCTGTGTTAGCTATGGAAATTGTGGGTTCATTTAGTGCCATTTGCAACTTAAACAGGGAAAAAAATAAAAAAGAAAAAACCAGCAACACTCTGCTAACCTCTGCTATTTACAAACTTTTGAAATTTTGCTATCTGGGTGTGCTGAAATGTAGTTGTTTTGCAAAAATATGCTCTTCCAGATGTGTTTCTTGGGAAAGTTACTAAGAGAGCCCAACTCCATTCCCTCCATTACTCTATTTGTTTTGAGAAAATCATCTGTGTTTTGAAGTTAAAAACAAATAAACAATATAAGCAATACTGGGGAACTGTGCTTTCTTTCATGGCCACAGATTTGAACTACAAGAGTATTCATTTTCATGGAAAATTTTGAGATATGGATGCTATTTCATTTCCATAAATAATTAAAAGCAAATAAGTAAATATTTTGCTTCCAGATATAAGTGTGCGCTGTAGCTGCAGAAATAGATGAAGTTGTTTAGTGCAAAGTCCTGTACCAGCTGGATAAAGCCAGGCTGGGCTAACCAAAGCTAGCCCACTGTTTTGAAAGCTTCTAAGTGTAGCACAAAATCCACTTCAGTAACCATGATGGACTGAGACTTCTCACTGCTGAAAGTGCTTGGGTTTTGCTCCACAGAGAGGCAGCAGTGCCATGCAGCCCTGTTGCATTCCCAGAGACACCCACAGCCACAGGTGTGCCAGACACCTGCCCAGAGGCTCTCTGTGGCTGTAGGCGCCAGCCTGGCTTGTAATCTGTGTTTCTGCTAATTTACAGATACCTAGACAAAATTGCCAAAATGCTGTTGATCTGCAGGATTCAGACTCGGACATAGAAGGAGGAGGAAGACAGAGTATGAGACCATTTCCACGACTGTCCCTAAACTCCAGCTGAAATCTCTAATAGTTCATACACCATTGAGCACATATGGTGAGGTTAGACTGGGGGAAGAGGAGGAAATACAAAAAAAACCAGAATAGGAGCAGAGGAAAAATATGAAAAGGGGGAAAGCAGATCAGCAGGGGAGCAAGAGGCCAGGAGTCAAAGGATGTGTACCTGCTGAAAGACAACTAGAAACAGACGGCACAGAAAAAGCCTTTATTGGACTGCCCAAGACCTCTCTCCTGTAAGGCCAACAGCTCCAATCCTTTGTGGATGCGTGGTACCACAGGATTGCACAGCTCTAGAGCAGAGCAGTTGCTTTCACAGGTTTCACAGGGTGTCTTTGCAGACACCAGCCTGTACTCCAGGTTCAGCAACAGCAGGAGAACATTTGTCAAGTTCATCAGGTAAAAAAGCTTCCAGCCCTAAAACAATGCCCTGTAGCTGCACCCACAACACCAGCAAGTGGCTAAAGGCAGAAAAAAGGTCCAGAATCCATTACTGGAGTGCAGGTAAGGGAATGCACATCAGCATTTTAAGTGTGGGAGTCAACACAAATCCATTTGTAAAACACTTTTCCTGTGTGCTGGATTTCCTCCCCTTGTCTCTGGTCCTTCATGTGCCCAAACAAGGCTGGCCCCTGCTGCTGCTGCATCTGCAGCCTGTTGAGCCGATGCTGCCACTCAGAAAGGAGCAAAGAGCTCAGTGACGTGAGACAGACAGCGAGGTTTAAGTATGATGGAAAGGGTGTGGTGTTTCATGGCTTTTACTTAGCAAGAATGAAGTACAAACAACATAGAGAGTCCCAGAGTCAAATCATTTTCCCCATAATTTTGCTGCTCCTCACAGCCTCAGATTTTCTTTTACAGCTGGTGATTTTTAGCAACAGAGATGTGAGAAGGCTGTTGTCTTGACGGATATTCTGGTGGCAAGGAGGCTTCTCTGGAAAAGTGCAGGTTTGAATGCTCTCCATCTGAGATGGTCTTACAAGGGAGGTCCTATTTCAATGTGGTTTGTATTGGATGGCTTAGTGCCAGCCTGCACAAATGAGATCTCATGTCTATTGCTAATGTCCAAATGGTCTCTTATCATGAGGTAGGAGAACAATATTTAGATGTCTCTCCCTTTGATGTAGAAATTCTGGCCTGTAGCCTCCTTCTCTCTCTCTTGATCAGCCCTGGATTCTACAGTGAGATTTTGTAATTTTTGGGGTTGCTTTCATGTATGGCACACCAAAACGATAGCACCATCTGGCAGAAGGTAGTGAGCCAACTAATTCTGCCATTTTTGAAGGATGCTGTCAGCATTTTCTGGCTTGTTCCACCAGGATCTGAGACAGAGATCTTATCCTAGATGCAAGGAACCCACCCCAAATCTCCTTGCTAGCTGTTCATTATCCACTTATGTAATCACAGCCTTTTTGACATTGCTAAAACACCTTGGCAAAAATGATATGCATAATGAAGTCACCTTGAAAAATGCTTGAAGCCCTTAAGTCACCCTTTAAATTATGCTTTTAGCTACTCTACATATTAATTTCCAAACATTTCCCAACTGTTTTGATTAGCTATTGATTAGTACACTCAGCAGGTGAGTTCCTAATGGCCACATAATTCATGTGTATCAAAATCTCATCAGCTCTTACTTGATTACTTCTTATTATCAATATTACTCATAATTATCAACATATCAGTATTATACCAAAATCCCTGCAGTTATTAATCATGAAGTGCAGTTATTAATGCTCACATGTACAACCTGGCCTTTGCAAGTGGATTACCAACATCCCTGTCACTGACACAACCCTTTCACTGGGGCTGTGGAGTTCAAACAATTAAGTTAATTCAGGATTACTTCTATTCAATTTCCACATTTAAAAATAGCCTCTTCTGGACTGGGGAGAGGAAAAAAATATGATAATCCTGTGTTTATTTATGCCAAGAAAACCTCTTGGGCCCACATTTCCCCTGCTAGTGTTTTTGCCAAGTTGAAAACCCTTCAGGATGTTGGCACATTGAAATACATAAGAGCATTTCTTAATAGCTTTGACATTCTTAATGCAAACATGAATAACTTGAGTGTGTAGCTGGAGAGAGTGGGATAGCCTACTCCAGTCCAGTCCCTGTTCTCAGAGCTGTTATGCATTTTTATCTAATGACTCATGTAAAAGTATCTCTTGTAGCACAGACCAGAAAACAAGAAACCCTTCATCCCCCCTTAAGACAGTGATTTTGTTAAAGTGTGAACTACTCAGGCTTGCACCCCCTTGCTGGCTCTCTCTTCACCCCACAAGTTCTTCATTCTTGGCTGCACAGACTGGCACAGTAAGAGATCCAGAGTGTGCCCATCCAAGCATGGCCTATGGTTTAGGACTTTCCTCAGAGGAGACAGATAGAGACAAAATCCCTTCCTGAGGACATGGTTCAACGAGAACAATGCTCTATTGCTACCCTGGTGAATTGTTTCACCTCAGGCAATAACAAAAAGGGTTGGTAACACAGCCATGGCTCTGTTTTCAAAACCTGGCAAACCAGGTTTTCTTGCAATGCTATGTTTGTCCCTCTGCCTACCTCTCAAATTGATGAGAGCGTGGAGTCCAAACCTTCTCAGTAAATCAACAAATGCAGAGGATTTTTGCAAGTACTTCAGCAACTCTGCAGACCAAAGTGAAGGTACCTGGAGGGCAAATTGGCTCTGTGTTTTGTTTTGGTCTGAACTGCCTAATTCCCATCTGCAACAAAGACTCCCTAATCCCTTCCTGCACTGATGATGAAGGAATATGAAAAGCTACAATCTTGTGCAGTTGGGGAAAAAAGCCTCTGAGGTCCTCATGGCCAGCATATATTCCTGCTTCCTGGGAGATGGCAACCAGGTGATTCCAGATGAAGCAGGCTAAAACTGAAAACATGGTCTTCTCCAGAAGAATGGAGTAAGGGTACTAGTGGATACAAATATCCACAGATCCTGCAAGAAGCTTTGTGCCTGGAAGACTCTTAAAGAGCTTCATATACCCAGACTCAGATTAAAAGAGGTAAGTGAATTGCATTGACTGCAGGACAGAGCAGAAGCTTGTCATCTGGACCCAGGATTTTCTTTATAGCTTTGAGTACCCACATATGTATTTAACACATATTTCTTACAGGACTTTCTTTTCTGGGTTGGATTATTTCTGTATCATTATAAAAGGAAAGCAAGACTGAAAATGTCTTGGTGTGCAGGAGAAGCACAAGAATAAATATAAGGTTAAAATAATGTGCAATAGTACTAGAGTACAGATCAACAAGAAAATTACTAAATGGAATGTAATAAGTCCGTTGCTAATAGAGAAAACAGGGCCACACTGAATCATAAAAATTAAAAAAGAACTACCAGCTGTCTGTGCCAATAATCATCTTCTTTGATGCTCAGTGAATGAGACAAAAACCCTCTGGGGATAACAAACATACAGCATTTAATTATGTAATAGGATGTAACCTAGTAAAAGGAGAAGGGAAGGACTTAAAAAAATCACTGCAATAAATGCTCTCCCTGGCTGATATTTGACAGCCTTCTGTAGCCTTTGACACCAGCCAGCCTGGCTGCTGGAAAGAACCACTGATAGAGCAAAGCTGGGATGGTCCTGGAGGGTGCATGTGTGGCCAGAGGCACCTCTGCTGGGTCCAGCACAAGGTCACTGCAAGCTGCCCAAGCACAAGGCACCTCTGTGTGTCACATCTGCCACAGTGTTTGCAAAACAGAGTGTGAAGTCAAGAGTAATGTCTGGCAGCACAAATGAGAGCATGAGCATGTCTTTGTGATGTGATCTGGCAAAGTCTTATCATGTGCCAAAGACAAATTTCTGATGGATTCATATCACATTAATGTTCATACAGTGAACTGGGAGAACTCAGGGGATATTTTGCACCACTGGTAAACTGCTGTGGGAAATGAACAACACTAACTTCTCTGAGAACAAGCTAGCCAGTCATGAAATAACATGCAGCCTGTACAAGGACTTAAAGGGAATAGAAAATGGGCTTTAGCCCATCCTCAACTATACCATGTTACCTGACAATCCAGCCCTCATATTCCTTAGCTGAAAGGCACTCAATATATCATCATTATTGTGTGTCCTATCAGAAAAAATCATCCCAGGCAAATGATCTGTTCAAGAATTTGAAAGTTTTTCTTAGCTACTGAGATGAGACCTATATCTGCCCACAATTTGGAGCAGCTATTGCCAGACCATTCCACATCATTGGAGTCATCCACTTTGGAAAGTGGATGCACCTTATTCTTTGAAAGATGGTACACATTCTTCACAAGGAAGTCTTAAGTATTTTGACTTCTGAAGGAAATCAGTGCTTTTACAAGAGGTGAAGCATATGGACTCAGGAAGTTTAGGAAAACGTGACTCTTGTTGGGCTGTGAGAAAAGACCTGGCTAGCACTAGGAGAACTGGACAGGCTGTGCTGATAGAGGAGCCAAAAAGCTTGACATCAGACATTAAAGCAGGTAAGAGGAAGACTCTATCAACTCCTGGGCTGCAGCACACTTGAGTTTTTCTCAGGTAAGTTCAGACCTCCTGTTTGCTTATGCCCCACTCACTGGCTCTCTGTAATGGTTTGTGGTGTCCACTCGTCTCTCTGTTGATTCACCATGACCTCAGGAGAAGCAGCATTGCAGTTCCCCATTTCCAGTCTAACAGAAATTCCATGTTTCAAGCTTCATGATCTGAACTTGTTTTATTGGCACATCCCATAATAACCCATTATCAGCAGGTGCTTTGGCAACAGATGGGGAGGAGCACAGGCAACAATCAGAAATTTAGCAGGGGTGAATACACCACCAAAACACTTCCTAATAAGGGCAATTTTTGCTAAATACTTTTCCTCACCCAACCTGCTATGAAAATGGAGTGTCACCATGGAATGGAATAACAAAACATGGGAAGTTCCCACAAGATTAACTCTCACATGGTCTTGTACAAAGAGCCCTTCAAGCATTTACCATGCTAGCAGGAAGAATCTAGTATATGAATCATAAAAACCACTACTGAGAGTAATCTCCCTGCACTCCTCCTGCAAAGATACCATGGATTTTGGGGTCTTCTCTCCTTTACAAGTATATGCAATAGAAATGAAGCTAACACCAGTTATATTGCCACAATCTATTCCTGGAATTCTATTTCTGGCCTTATAAAATTATAGTCTCCAAATAAGACCCACTCAGTGAATCTGCTCAATAACCTAAAGACTTTTCCCTAATGCTTCCATCTGCAAAATCTGCTATAGAGCTTCACCCAGCAAGTTCAGTTGTAGTTCAGTGAGCACAGTCAGGTCTAAGGATGCTAAACATATGGTCTCCCAAATGTAGAACCCAAAGGTTTTCATGAAGATGACATGCCTCATCTGCTTCTAATTCTGAAGAATTGGATTGCTTTCTGAGAATGTACCCAAAGAACTTCTGCCATTAAAAAAAACTTTATCTTGTTTTTTAATATAGTAAGCAAAGTAAAAACTAGCTATTATATGGGCAGTTGCAGTCATCAAAGATGTTTAAATTATTTTCTCTGCTTAATCACAACAGTAGGTTTAGCTCATCTCTTGGTGTCCCAGACTTACAGCATCTCACTGACTTACCTAACCTTCAAAGCACAGAAGTGTCCTGCCACTCTTACCTACAAATAACCATAGAAAGCCCCCATTTTGAACTGAGCATTTTCATTTGTTAAGGTCAACACAGCAAAGACATCTTTTACAGACACCCCACAGGAAAACCAGCTCGTTCCTGTTGGTCCGTAAATCCCTGTATTAGCACAGGTTACAAACAGAGGATGAACGACTAGACCAGGTGGCAAGGGGACATGCTTCCCATCTCTGGCTGCCATCCAGGTATCTTCCCATGACACCTGGGTAAAGCCAGCAAGGATTAAGTACTCTCAGCAGGGCCAGGAAACTGGCCTGGTCTCTGTAGCTGGCCTCCCCCTTCAGCACTGCTGTTTGATTCACTCACAATTATTTCAGGCTTTGTTAACCAGACGTGGTCAATTTGACTTCCTCAGCAAAAAGCTTAAAAGCAAATAATCCAATTAATGGAAGAAGCAGAGTGTAAAAGTGTTTTGAAAGGGTTGGAAAAACCAAGAGGAGCAGCTGGCACATGCCTGGTGGGACATTTCCCTCCAAACAAGGGCACACAGAAACCCCCTTTCAGCACAGCAGGGACAGTAGTGTGGCTTCCTCTTTCAACCTCTCAGTCCTCAGCACCGTGGCCCATCACTGGGGCTCAAAACCAATACAACAGAGCCCTGTATGCCATGCAGACATGCAGACACACAGACTTGCAGTTAAATTAACTCCAGAGGCAAATGCTAACAATTGTCAGTGCTGCCCACTTCCAGTCCTACAGTAATATCTCAGCAAGGGCTTATATAAAACTTCTCTGTAGCTCATTAACCGAGCCTTCATTAGGCAGCAAAAAAGAAATGTCAGAAGTTATTTAAGAGTATATCTTTAGCCCTTTAGAAATGAGTGTTTGTGCTTTAGCTGAGGTGGGAGAGGGGAGTGGGAAGAGGAAGATTGAGAAGTGTTCATGGTTATTCATATGGCAACCATGGAGAATATGTGTAGGGCTATTGATTTGAAATGTTGCCTTTGATAATGGCATTCAGCTGCAGAAATCCCTAAATATCACTTAGAGAGAGATAAAACTCCTCTGCTTGCCTGGAAGAATGAAAATTCATGGCTCTGGTTCAAATTTCTTGTATCACTTGTCACCCCAGCCTCACTGTGTAAAATCTTGTGATAAAAAAGCTGTGTGACTACAACAAACCCCACCATGGACACCTTTTTTCAGGAAGAGCCACCACAAATATTAACCCTTGCCAATCTGTGATGAAATTACTCCCAGCCCCAAGTAACAACTCAACATTGGTGTTTATGGCCACAGCAATATCAGGACACAACCAGGCCTGTAAGATTTGTCATTGATGAGCTGAGGAAAACGCTGTTGGTCTTGTCCTTTTGCTCCTGACACACCCAAACAGCCAGGACCATGCCTGCAGCCTCCCTACACCTTCTCCCCACAGTACTGAAGGAGAAATAGAGGGCATCAGAGAGGAAACATCCCCTCTCCCTTCATTTCCCTGCTTACATGTTTGGCTGTTCCTGGGAGCAGGGGGAGAAAAGGTCATCCCTTTATCGTAGAGATATGAGACAGAAATCATATTCCCTTGCAAGCAATAGCAAAATGATTAACTGTAACTTGCAAAGACTTCATCCATATAGTGTTAAGATGAGGCCAAGTGATAGAACATGTGAAATGCTGAGAAAGGAGAGCACCAAGGCCAAGTGCTTGGGTGCTGCAGGATCAGATTCATCTCTCTTGTTGAAATTCTTGTGCATTAAACTGTTCCCAAACTTTTTGAAGTTTTATAGATTAGAAACAATAACCGCACTGGCAGCAGTAAATTAGACACCCTCCATCAACTGTTTATGGCATAGAACATGCACATGCCACTCCACTCTTCCACTGATGGGGTGCCTGAGACAGCTCTTGGTCCAACCAGTTGATTTCCTCTCTGCAAAACAGCTGATGGTAGAAGTGAGGATGGTGCAAATGTCTTCTGAAATATCAGCCCAAGTACTAACATACAGTTCCTAACTTCCATCTTCTTCATGCCAACTGACCTTGTAGATGTTCACATGCACTTTTCATACAGATGAAACACCAAAGATGTTACAAAATGTTTTCAAAACCCTCTTCAAATAATAGAAAATAAAGAGACAGAGAAATGCATGAAATCTAACATTTGTACCAGTTTCCTACAGGTGCTGATAAGCTCTTGATCACTCACTTTCTGAGCACTTCTTGTTTGTATGCCTTGATTTGCATGCACCACTGTTGTAGAAGAGCAGATGTGATGATGGAAAAAGCCACTGTGCAGATGTCTTTTGAATTTAGATTTATCTCCTGTCTTTCATTTCTTGGATCCTCATCAGACATCACCCTGATTTTGTGCCCCAACTCTGTGGCCTTCAGAATGTTTAGCCTTGGAAATATGAAACAAACTCAACAGGGAATTTACTCAGAAGTAGCTAGGTAGAGTTGTTTGGCAAAATGCATCACTCACAGTAACACTAATTCCTTTTCCCATCCCTGCATGTGAAAAGAAACAAATGAAACAATAGACTTTAAAAAACCCCAATTACTTTCCACAAATTAACAGTATTTATTTATTACATACAAATCAGGACTTTTTTCAATTTTCTTACTCATTCTTGTAAATTGACTTTTTTCTAGATGATAAAATGTTTTCACTCATTGGAGAAAAAAAAATTGAAAAGAATGCTGTAAAGCATTACTTTTCCGAAGACCAAAGAAATTTACTTTAGAGCAGCAGAATCTTTAAATGTAATTTCCAAAAAGATTAGTGTCTGCTTAGCTGGACTAGAATAGTTGGATGGAAGCAGTTACAGTTAGCACTTGGAGGTTCTTTACTGGCTTTCTCATGCACTGCCACAGAGGAGACAAAGTGAGTCTCTGATGGTCTCCTGTCAGGTAACTCCTGTAAGTAGTGACTCAGGGTATGTATAGATAAGCTGTCCTAATCCCCAGCAGTGACTGCTGGATGGCAGAAAGCCCATGGGGAGGACATGTGAAAGGCCTGCTCACCAAACACAGCAGGGGCTGTACACAGAACCACCACACCAGAGGCCTCAGCAGCCTCTTTACAGCTCACCTGGGCTGGCAGCAGCAGCCTCCCTGCTCCAGCACACTGGAGCAAGCAGCCAGGGCAGTCAGGGAGCTGTAACAGAGGCTAGCATGTAATATTTCACATTGCAGCCGGCACAGCTTGGTTTCTTATTGTATTATCTCACTCAGGAGGGAACACACCATTTTAGGCATCTCTACAGGCCTGAAACCTCCTTCTCTTATACTGGTGGGGATCAGGATTGTCCCCTCTGTGCCCCTGCCAGTGCATTGCACAAACACAACATGCCAAATGTTTCTCTCTGATCATAAATGTCTTTCACTTTATGGCCAGGGACTCACAGAAACCATCTCTAGCACTGAACAGCTTAGGATAAACTTAGGATAAACTCTCAGATTTGATTCTGTAAGCTCTGCACTTTTCACCATGCAGAGTTCAAAGCAGCTTTGGGATGCTCTGCTTTGGTGAGCTGTCAGTGTAGACACAAAATAGTTGAACCAGGATCTGGACACACCAAGGTATGGCTGTGGCTGTAACTCACTAAAATTAACACAACAGAGGCCTCATTCAGCCTTGACCTTACTTTTCCCTGACCTTTTGCCTGGGGCTCACATCCCCTACTGGGATGCAACAAAAACAGCCATTGGATTTTGCAAACAGAAGCCCAAGCACTGATCCCAGCACACATCAGAGTGTTGCAGGGCTAAGGATGAAGCAGCAGGAAATCTTTCCCTTCTGCTTGGTCCTGGGCTGCTTGTTCCCCAGCACATGCATTTTCACAGCATGTGTCTTCAGCATCCTGAATGACAAGGTGGCCTCGTCATAGCCCTCCTAGTACTGGGTGACCTGCCTGGTGGATGAGGGGAGGGATGTGGATGTGGTCTCTCCAGACTTCAAAAAAGTGTTTGACACTGTCTCCCACAGCATCCCCCTAGAAAAACTGGCTGCTTGTGTCTTGGACAGGTGGACTCTTTGTGAGTAAAATACTGGCTGGATGGCCAGGCCCAGAGATTTGTGTTCAATGGAGTCAAATCCACTTGGCAGCCAATCACTGGTAGTGCTCCCCAGGCTCAGTTTTGAGCCGGTCCCATTTAACATCTGCATTGATGATCTGGATGTGGGGATTGAGTGCACCTTCAGTAAATATCCAGATGACTCTAAATTGGCTGGGAATGTTGATCTGCTTGAGGGTAGGAAGGCTTTGCAAAGACCTGGACAGACTTGATCAATGGGCTGAGCACAACTGCAGGAGGTTCAATAAGGTGAAGTGCCAGATCTGCACTTTGGTCACAACAACCCCTGAGGCACTACAGGCTGGGGGAAGAATGGCTTCAGGGCTGCTCTGCAGAAAGGAACCTGGAGGTGCTGGTTGACGTGAGCCAGCATGTGCCCAGGCGGCCAGGAAGGCCAATGGCATCCTGGCATGTTTCAAGAGCAGTGAGGCCGGCAGGATTAGGAAAGTGGTCATCGCCCTGTACTCAGCGTTGGTGAGGCTGCACTGCACTCAGTTCTGGGCCCCTCACCTTACAAAGGATGTTGAGGTGCTGGAGATGTCCAGCAAAGAGAAAGAAGGCTTGTAAAGGGACTAGAAAACATGTCTTATGAGGAACAGCTGAGAGAGCTGGTTGGTTTGGTCTTGAGAAGGCTCAGGTGGGATCTCATCACTCTCTACAACCACCTGGAAGGAGACTGTAGTGAGCTGGGGGCCAGTTTCTTCTACCACGCCTGCAATGAGAGGACCACAGGGAATGGCTCTAAACTGATACAGTGGAGATCCAGGTTTGATATTATAAAAAAGTGTTTTCATTTTTCAGGTGGCAAAGCATTGGAATGGGTTCCCCAGGGAAGAGATAGAGTCATCGTGTCTGGAGATGTTTTAGAGGCCTGGGTGGTGGTTTTAGCAGTCTAAGGATTACAGTGGTGGTGTCAGGTGGACAGTTGGACTTGCTGATCCTAAAGGTCTCTTTTGATATTGAATCTTCTTTGATTCTGTGATTCTATTAATGTCTGTGGGATTGTGGACATCCCTCATGCTTTTTCTTTTTTTTTTTTCTGAATTAAAATAGCCAATTATTATAGAATTATAGAATAGTTTGGGTTAGAAGGGACACTTAAGGGTCGTCTACTCTAATCCCTCTACAATGAGAAGGGAAATTTTCAGGTCAATCAGGTTGCTAAGAGCCCCATCCAGCTTTACCTTGAATGTTTCCAGGGATGGGGCATCCACCACCTCTCTGGGCAACTTGTTCTGGTGTTTTACTCCTTCATTATAAAAACTTCTTCATTTTATTAAATTTCAATCAAGCTTTCCTCAGTTTAAAACCTTTACCCCTTGACTTATTGCAACAAGCCCTGCTAAAATGTCTGTCCCTGTCTCACTTGTAGTACTGAAAGAACTGAAAACACCTTCTCAGACTTGGTTCTGTAAGCTCTGCACTTCTCAGCTTTCTTTTCTGTAAAAGCTGCTTGCCTTTTTTTCACTAAAATTAACTCATTCTGATTCTTTTAAAGAACATGCATGGGATTTAAGTTTCTCTCTCCCAAAACTATTGTTCCCCAGCACATGCATTTTCACAGCATGTGTCTTCAGCATCCTGAATGACAAGGTGGCCTCGTCATAGCCCTCCTAGTACTGGGTGACCTGCCTGGTGGATGAGGGGAGGGATGTGGATGTGGTCTCCAGACTTCAAAAAGTGTTTGACACTGTCTCCCCACAGCATCCCCTAGAAAAACTGGCTTTGTGTCTTGGACAGGTGGACTCTTTGTGAGTAAAATACTGGCTGGATGGCCAGGCCCAGAGATTTGTGTTCAATGGAGTCAAATCCACTTGGCAGCCAATCACTGGTAGTGCTCCCCAGGCTCAGTTTTGAGCCGGTCCCATTTAACATCTGCATTGATGATCTGGATGTGGGGATTGAGTGCACCTTCAGTAAATATCCAGATGACTCTAAATTGGCTGGGAATGTTGATCTGCTTGAGGGTAGGAAGGCTTTGCAAAGACCTGGACAGACTTGATCAATGGGCTGAGCACAACTGCAGGAGGTTCAATAAGGTGAAGTGCCAGATCTGCACTTTGGTCACAACAACCCCTGAGGCACTACAGGCTGGGGGGAAGAATGGCTTCAGGGCTGCTCTGCAGAAAGGAACCTGGAGGTGCTGGTTGACGTGAGCCAGCATGTGCCCAGGCGGCCAGGAAGGCCAATGGCATCCTGGCATGTTTCAAGAGCAGTGAGGCCGGCAGGATTAGGAAAGTGGTCATCGCCCTGTACTCAGCGTTGGTGAGGCTGCACTGCACTCAGTTCTGGGCCCCTCACCTTACAAAGGATGTTGAGGTGCTGGAGATGTCCAGCAAAGAGAAAGAAGGCTTGTAAAGGGACTAGAAAACATGTCTTATGAGGAACAGCTGAGAGAGCTGGTTGGTTTGGTCTTGAGAAGGCTCAGGTGGGATCTCATCACTCTCTACAACCACCTGGAAGGAGACTGTAGTGAGCTGGGGGCCAGTTTCTTCTACCACGCCTGCAATGAGAGGACCACAGGGAATGGCTCTAAACTGATACAGTGGAGATCCAGGTTTGATATTATAAAAAAGTGTTTTCATTTTTCAGGTGGCAAAGCATTGGAATGGGTTCCCCAGGGAAGAGATAGAGTCATCGTGTCTGGAGATGTTTTAGAGGCCTGGGTGGTGGTTTAGCAGTCTAAGGATTACAGTGGTGGTGTCAGGTGGACAGTTGGACTTGCTGATCCTAAAGGTCTCTTTTGATATTGAATCTTCTTTGATTCTGTGATTCTATTAATGTCTGTGGGATTGTGGACATCCCTCATGCTTTTCTTTTTTTTTTCTGAATTAAAAATAGCCAATTATTATAGAATTATAGAATAGTTTGGGTTAGAAGGGACACTTAAGGGTCGTCTACTCTAATCCCTCTACAATGAGAAGGGAAATTTTCAGGTCAATCAGGTTGCTAAGAGCCCCATCCAGCTTTACCTTGAATGTTTCCAGGGATGGGGCATCCACCACCTCTCTGGGCAACTTGTTCTGGTGTTTTACTCCCTTCATTATAAAAAACTTCTTCATTTTATTAAATTTCAATCAAGCTTTCCTCAGTTTAAAACCTTTACCCCTTGACTTATTGCAACAAGCCCTGCTAAAATGTCTGTCCCTGTCTCACTTGTAGTACTGAAAGAACTGAAAACACCTTCTCAGACTTGGTTCTGTAAGCTCTGCACTTCTCAGCTTTCTTTTCTGTAAAAGCTGCTTGCCTTTTTTTTCTTCTGATTCTTTTAAAGAACATGCATGGGATTTAAGTTTCTCTCTCCCAAAACTATTTTTCACTTTCTTTCATTGTTTGCCTTTATTTGAAAAGAGCTTTGAAAACCTAAGGTAAAAAATGTCAATTATTGAAATACTTGGAAAGCATTTACAGTCATTTTCACAGTATAAAATACTCTGAGGAGTTAGCAAGCAGAAAATGTAGAGACTTTCCTCTTACAATTCTTTGGGAGATTTAATGCTGGCAATTATAAGAATGCAAATGGCATTTCCAGCTGAACTGTGCTTGTGACTAAGCAATTTATTAGAAGTAATTTACTTGATTTGGGGATCAAAACATAGAGCTCACCTTATGATAAATGTTTGTGTCACTGGAGGCAAGGGCTGGAGAATAGAGCTTATTCAGACAGATTTATTCTTCTAATAAGATTTGAAGAGTTTTTTCCTTTCTCTTACATGCAGCATTTCTTCTCAAGGCTTGATTTCAGAGAAGGATTTAAAATTTCATGAGAAATTTGTGTGGCGCTCAAAAGAAAGATCACTCTCTTTGCTACTCTATTTCTACATTACTGAGTTTATAGTTAATTGAATTGCTACTGGTTGAGTCATGTTTATGCAGACTGCCTCTCTTCTGCTTTTGGAGTGGAAATTGATCATGAAAAATAGTTGGCTTATAAAAAGCATAGATATAGACTACTGCACTGCAGAAACTTGTGTCTACATCTTCGGTCCCTTTGGGAACACCTCATCCCTCTCTATGACTCGAAATATATTGCTCTGTAGGGCTGGAAAATTGATGCCTGGGAAAAATGGTGGAAATGAGCAGCAAAAAGGGGCACAGGCTGCATTCCCCACCCCTGACCCCTTTGTACACATAGACCAATAAAACCCTGGTCACAAATATCCTGAGGGGGAGGAAGGGAGGTGAGTTTCCTGCCTGCAGCCCTGCCTGCTCTGCTGCCCTGGGCAGAAAAATGCCTTTCCAATGTCAGGCTGGTTCTCACACAGCAGGATCATTTTTTGAATAGTTTTAGTGACTGAGAGCAGTCTGGAGCTTCAACACCCCTACAGTTTTGTTCACAGCAATGAACAGCTTGGTGGTAACCAGTTAAAGAAACACAGGAAACACACTCTCATGCTGCTGGAAGTGAAAGGAGGACACGAGCAGGACAAGTCAAGAAAGAAAAGTGCTGGTGTTTTTGCCAGTCTTCTGGGTACTGTGTGCCCAGGGATGCCCTTGCATTGCTCTATATCCTCCTTGTACCTAGATCACAGGTCCCTAGGTTCACCCCCAGCACCTTCCTCGGGCCCCATCTCTCCAGTAGGATCCCAGCTTTCCCCTCCTATTTCCCCCACTCTGCCAGCTCCAGGACCCTACAGTCTCACTCTTTTCCTTCCCAATTCAATTCAACTGTGCTGAAATATGGGGCATCCTCCCTCCAAATGCGTCCCATCTTCCAGTGATGGTGTTGCTGGGACCTGGATCCACACAAAAAGAGATTCATTTGGGTGCAACATCATCCAGGAGTTAAAGGAACCTGTGTTCCCACCCTATACTGAGATCCCTCATTACCACACAGACACAAGGCCACTTAACTTGGAGAGAACAGTGTTGAGCCTTACGCGGTGAGCCTGTGCACAGGATCACATGCAGAAGGGCTTTTCATGAACTCTGGCAAATATCCAGTACAGAAAATACATTAATCCACCCACTAAACACCCTGGCAGTTCTGGCTCTACTGCATGTTTGGACACTTCTGCTTGCCAGGGCAGCACTCTAATTTCTGCATGTTGCCTCCACAAACAACCTGCATTTTGAACAGTCTTCAGTGCTAAGAGCCAAAGCTGGAGGAGACAAGGATAAGGGCACCACAGAGGGGATGCATTCAGCTGCTGGGAGGCAGCCATGAGCTCTCTACTGTGAAGTGGCTTTTACTGGCATCACCTATTTGCTCTGACACCTGATGAGCATAAACAGAAAACACATTGGGAAAATAGTCCGGAAAACAGACAGAAGACTGTTTCTGGGTTTACATTTTCCAGGCCTCATTTGCAGTGAATAATTGAGTTTTAGTGCCCAGGTAAGTGGCACTGGGATCCAGAGTGAGACCTGGTATTCTTGGCAAGAATTAACAGTGGCAATGATAGCACGTGGCTTGCACTGGAAGAGGGCAGACAGGGAAAGCATGCTGAAAAAGTCATTTGTATTTTCTGAGAGCTCTGGTCCTCAGCTGCAAATTTCAACACTGAATCCATCAGTGCTGAGGCTTTTGATTAACAAGAGCACTCTCCTGAACTGATGATTTTATTCCTCATAAAAGAAGTCTTATGGTGATGAATCAGGTTTTCTATGAGGCAGTCGAGCAATGAAATATATCCCACTTAACCTGGGAAGACTCAGTCCCTACCTATCCTGGATTCTAGATGAACAGAATCCATGTGCTGCACTTCCTACAGACCCAGTTCTGTTCAGTCATGGTACATTTCTGTCTGCAATAACTGCAAGTTCTCAAAAAAATTCCTACCTAAAATTGATTTCCATTGTGGCAGCATTTTGGTGTCTGAAAGCAGACTGGAGAGATACAAACATCAGAGTCCACCTTCATAATGCCACAGCTTTTAAAGCTGGTTACACCTCTTCAGATCCGTAGGTCTGTGGACACAAGGCAAGCTACTCTTCAGTACAACCCTTGGCATTTTCTGATCCCAAATGCGATGGAGGCTTTTCCAGCCCCTGCATTTACTGTTCACTTTGTTTATGTTTCAACATAGCATTTGTGGCAACCTCTGCTCTAAATCAGACATTGGGAATTTGGGGCATGGGAAGTATGGGTAGATTCAGCTGCATGGCAAAAATAATGAAGATTTTTTTTTGATGCCCACAATAGCTCTGTGTTGCACTTCAAGCGCAAAAGTGCAAGTGCATCCTCCACCTATTTTCTTTTTTTCCTATAGAGATATATCTTGAAATAATTAAAGGAAAGCAATAGCTGAGCACTGATTCTTTCTGCTACAGTCCAAGAACTATAAAAAATGCACCAGACTTGTTACTAACTAGTATTGTCTGCATGTCCACAGTTAATGCAGACATGTTAAAATGCTCTCAGAGTGTACGAACACTGAACAGAAAGTGGTAACTTCTGAGTTTGCTCAAATGCCTTATTAGATTCT
The DNA here is from genome assembly GCA_024865655.1 of Emberiza elegans. Lineage (NCBI taxonomy): Eukaryota > Metazoa > Chordata > Aves > Passeriformes > Fringillidae > Emberiza > Emberiza elegans. The sequence goes on along the minus strand of JALJVW010002597.1, from coordinate 14,773,822 downwards.
CCTTCCAAGACCAAGTTCACTGTTTTTTATGTCTTTTGATAACTGTAGAAGCTGGCAAGGTTGAAAGTGATCACCTGGAGCTTTAAAAAACTCAACTGTTAAAATCCGTGACAGTTAAAATGGTCACTGTTCAACTGGAAAGACTCAAGCTCTTCACATATCAATCACAGAAAAAAGTGTCCCTTTCCCATTCCCCACAACAAATCTTCATCCTTGAAGCCTGTAAGCCTGCCCACTTGGGGAGGGATAGCGGGTTCCCAGGACCCCATGCCCCTGCCATACACTGCAGAAGACCCAGGGTAAGGGGTTTATCAGCTCTCTCTTGAACATTGCCCTGGCAAACCTAATAGGGCTGATTTTGTCATCTTTGGTCACTTTTTTTCAGTCTGAGACATACAAAGACTTGGGGACTTGGGACTTACTGGCAGAGCACAGCTTTTCCACAGTCTCAGGAAACATGGTCTTTGCCATTTTCTCTGAGAAACACACAGTGTGGTTTTCATATTTACACACTGTAAGTTTGGTATACATCCATTTAGCCAACCATGCCAACATTATGCATTCATTTGACCCATGAGGTCTCCTCATTCATAAAAAAGTGAAAACAGAGCCCTGGCTACCCAATTGCTCTAATTATTTAAAGATGTTTCTGATGCTGGCAAGGGCTACAGCACACATAATTCAGCCTCTACCTTTCTCAAAAACTAGACAAACATATCAATGTATTTTATATAGGCCTTACAGGACATTGGTTGTTTTATTTACCTCAGGCCCATTTTAATATAAGTGCTTTAAGCAGCTAAAGCCAAACAATGTTAACCCCCTAGTTGCCTTGTCATCGCAATCATACTTTTAACTTCCCACTCTGTTCTCTCTTCTTTTTTCTTTTTTTTTTCAGGTATAAATGGTTTTTAAGAAGGATTTGTCTTAAGTATAATAATGCATAATTTAAGATTTTATTTAATGGAGTTTGAGAAATGTGGAAAAATTGCAGAATTTGAACTCCACTTGTTAGGAGTTAACTCTAACATGCGCAACCATGCTCTCTTTGAACAGAGCCAGCACTGCCAGGCTGTGTGTGACATCTTAGGGTGTTGTAAGATTCTGCTCTCTGATTCCTGTGGTAGTGTTTGGTTGAAAAGGCTCAAGGGTAATTGCTTGAGAGCAGAAAACTTTTTCCTTTCTGTTTCAGCACCTGGATGGGATTAAATGTGACATAGCTACATGTTGTCTTGCAGAAATAATTTAATTTGTCTGTTTTCTGTCCTTGTATGTGGAGTCAGGACTGCCTTACTAAGCCCACACTGATCAGCTGAGCAGGTCCATTCAGCACTTTCTGTGTAATGATCACAAGCCAGCTAGTTCAGTCTTGGGTCTTATATATTTCCTACTCATACCTGAAGAGAAAATGATTCCATGGTTTTGGAAGAGTGGCCACAGCCTTGTGCCAGAGGAGCAGTGTGCACCTTGGGTCCCACAATGGGACAAAGATCTGGTATGTGAGAAACTCTCTACCTTCCAGTGAGAAAAAAAATCCCAGACAAAGTTCGGATTTCTCTAAAAATTGTGCAGGCATATCTTGTTTTATAGCATACCTGAAGAGTATTTTCTTTGCGTATGCCTACAGAAGTGGAGCCAGAAATTCCTCCCAAGTGCTGGGGAGAGGAACAGAATGAGTTGGACTGGTGCACACACCTGCTCCACAGGACCTATATGCCTATCAGCCCTTTCCACAGATCTCTTGGAAGCAATTTATGGCCTTTGAAACCACCATCCTCTGCTCTCACTTAGATTTTGACCTACTCTGTGAACCTACTACACAGTAAAACCTTTCTCTCTTCCTCTTTCAACAGAAGTTTGACCTATTCATGTGAATCACTACAGAAAGGCCAGCTATGATCAAAAGATAATGGACCAAGTCAGTAATGAACTCAGACTGAGTTTAGACAGTAAGCACAAGAAGTGCAAAACTACAGCTTTCTCTGATGGTTCCCTCACAGTAGCCTCTTCTCAGATCAGGGGCCATACCAGTTGGTGAGCATCAAACCCAGAACATGTGAGTTTATTGCATTTCAAAACAGGGCAGGTTTTTCCTGTTTCATTTACCTCTGAATGACTGTATGCAGAAAGAGGGAATCATGAGGAATCCTACATTTTTGTGTTGGCTGAAATATGTAAGTCCACTAGTTTTGTTATAAAGAAATGCTTTGTTAAAAATTGTTGAAGTCAGATTTTAATGAGGATCAGATTAAGTCCCATGAGCTTCCCTTCAATGAAGTCAGATTTTCAGCTGCTACCACCTAGCTCTCACCCAAAGCAATGGGTAGCAAACACTATGTAGCTTGAAAATTCTGCATGACAGATGATCTCAAAATGCAGATTTATTTAAGGGTCTGTGACTAAGGTCTATCAGCAAGTGTCTGGTCTTCCAGGTTGCTGGTACCTCTGTTTGAAAATACCAAACTTTCTTACTGAGTCTTGGCCAGATCATCTCCTCTGTCAGGGCTAACACTGTCTACATACATCTTATCTCTCCTTCTGCTGTTTTATCTTCCAGAGTGAAGGTAATATCTGAACAGACCACTAAATTTTCTTCAAAAATTAAAGAACCTTCTCAACTCTAACTCCCTGGTCTTATTCACTGGCTGCTTCAGGGGACAGATCCAACTCATCTCTACAGTCTGCATTCTTTTGCTTTCAGGCTTTGTTTCAATGGATCATGATAAATCCTGCTTTAACTAACATGCACATGAAAATAGAGCACAGTAAAACTTTAAAACTACTACCATAAATACTACTAAGAGTTAGCAGAAAACTAACTGAGGTGGAGGCCTCAAACTAGAAGCAATGGTGGAACACATGGACACGTACAGATAGGGAGCACTTGTCCATCCCCTAGACAATCATGTTCAATACCTTTTGTCTTCAAATTAGTGGCTTCCTGACTGCACAGCCATCTCTTTTGCAAACAAATCTTTCCCTGTGGCAAATCCCAGTACCAAAGTAGAGCCATTCAATGTGGACTACCTCTTGTTTCTGCTCTTTGTGTTGTCAGCTCTTGGGTGGCTGGAAATTGCCTCTGTCAGGAAAGAGCACAGGCGACGGCACTCAGAAATGTTGTGATAAAAAGAGACAGTCAGTGCCCTCCTCAGTCTTTTGTTTTGATACTCCTCAGTTCTCCATTACAATTGATAATGAGAGGCTGAATACCCTGAATAATAACAAACTAGATAGTTTTCTTTTTCTGCCTACTCAGTGTTTCTGCTCCACAGTTCCTGGGATGCTCATTTCCAGGATGCCAGGTTAGCTCTCAGGCAGCATTCTTGACCCTGAGCCAGGAGTGGAGCCAGCAAAGCTCCAGCTGGGAGAGCAAGGTGGGTGCAGAGTGGACAGGGCTGCACCATTGCTGTGTTTCTGGAAGCAACAAAGCTGTGTTCTCACACCACTGCATTTGAGCAAAGTCCTGCCAGGACCACGCTGGCTCTTTGCCCGTGGTATAATTTACCCACAAATAAGATTATTCATCCATGGAAAATGAAAAGTGGATCTATCAGCTGTTTCTTTTGCAAAACTGCCACCCTGCAGCAACAACAAAGAAGCATGACCTTGGTCATGCCCTGTGGCTCCTACTTTGACGCCTTGTCAACAACGTTCCACATGCCAACAGCTACAACCCTCAGTGAGCTGACACGGGCAGCAGGAGCTGAACCTCAGGAGGACTTTTTGCCTGTACCATCATCCCAATCATCTGCTGTGTCTGGCTTCTCGGTTCCATCACTCAACAACACCAGTCCAGCTGGTTTGATGCAGTCCTGTTGCGCGCTCTGCAGGTGCCTTTGCCACCCAACCATGGTTTGGTTTGCCAGAAGCTCAATCTTCAGTCCTCTCACTTGCACTGGTTTGAGATCAAGATTCCTTGGTAACCCACTGACCTGAGACTGTAAAGCAACAGAGGCAAATCAATGTCTAGATTCCCATGGATTTCTGAAAATAAGCTGCTTGAATGGAAAGTAAGTGGCTAAAGACCAGTGAAGGTCTGTGCCCAAAGATTTTTGATTTATCAGCATCTGCAGGTAAGGAGTAGTCATGGAGACTTGAGTCTTTCACCAGGACTGGGAAGAGGCACATAGCCACTTAGCTACAGAACCCCAGTATTTAGATATTTATCCCCTTGTACCTATGCACCTCTAAACCTGTAGTCCTAAAGTCTTGGTCCTTTGGTCCCTCATTATCTGAATAATTAGACCTCACAAAGCCTTATAAAAAAGGTAATGATATTCTGAAATTGTTAACTTGATTTAATAATAAATTAAATAATATATAGAGCAGTGGGGGCTGGGTTTTCAGTTTTTTTCCATAGATCTTCTAGGTAGAACTGCTAACAGATTTGTTGTCTGAAGAGGCTTTTTGCCTCTTTTTGCCTCTCCACTGCATCCTGCCTTGCATGGACTCACAATGGCAAGCCAGAACTCCTGTAGTAAGAAAATAAAATGAGTTATGGATCATTGTATCTTAGTAACATGGTTGGAGTTTGTTGATAAACTTTTGATATTGTACTGTTCATTAATATGCTGTGCTGTTACACAGTTTCTGCAGGTACTGGAGTAGATATTTACAAGTTCCAGGTAATCACCTTCCCTTTGAACTAAAGGCATTTACGAGACTGTTAAATCAGGAATTACGTGTCTTTCTAATGTGTGTTTTGAAGTCAATCTCCTGTATTTATATTAGATTTTTTTTTCATCCATAATGATCTTAAACAGTGTATGTTCACCCATATCTGGATGTTATCTATACACTTCCAAATACCTAAATGCAATTGCAAATTATAGTTCACATTCCAGTATCCTGGAACAAGATACCAGCACCTTCTGTGATAATCCCATAAATGCTATGATCTTGATTATCTTAATGCATTTTCTCTTCTTAAAGTTACCTAAGAATTTTAGGAGATCTGCATACAGATACTTAAAGAAACTAGTCCTTTTGTATGTCTCATTTGGCCAGGTCACACTTAAAAATACCAGTTTATTAGCCTCTGAGAGCATTTTATTAAATCCTCACATCCAACTTCATCAGAAAAACCCTCATGCCATACTTCTACTTCTCTGTGCCCAGACTTGCAGAGTTATTCTGTCACTAATCCTGTCTTCAGGGAAACAGCTGGGGGAATATGATGCTATTCACGTAAGTAAAGGCATCACAGTCTGTCTCTTCAAAAGATATTTTTTCTCTTTAAACCTGATCTGCATGTAACTAATCTGGTAGCTATAATCTTTAAGGCTGTGTGGTTTACTCTCATCTACTAGTTCTAGTCATTTCACCACAGTGCTGAACTGCATGGGGAGACTGAAAAAAATGAGCCACAACATCAGCTGAGTAAAGCTTCACTTCCCAAAAGAGAAAAACTTGACAAATCTGACAGGCTAGTGCAAAAGGAGCATAAAAATCCCTACCAAAAATATGTGGGAGGGAACGTATATTTAAAATAGGACCGCCTAATTCAGCTGCTAAATCAGTGTAAGGAGCTCTGCAGTCTGTGTGTGCGGGAGGGAAAGACAGAGAGAGAGAGAGACAGAGAGGGAGAGAGGAGCAGAGGGAGGGAGGGGGGGAGAGAGCAATGTGCCTTTCACAGAGCTCGGAGCTTGATGGGAATGTTTGATTAGCTCCTCTCTGAAAGAAAAAAGGTGTCCAGGCCTCCCTCTGCTGCCTGCCTCTCCTTCTCTAGAATAATGTTGGCTGGAGTTTGGGATACAGAAAAGCTTGGAAAAAAACCACTTTCATACTGTGTGGAGAGAAGGAATAAAAAGTTGCACACCTCAAGCAAGGTAATTCTGATGTTGTTTTTCTGCTATATTTATTTAGGGGGGAGAGGGGGAAGTTGTGCTTTTTGCCTCTTGATAATAGTTAAATACTTTCAGTGCTAAGAAACTGTAGGGACATAATGTTTTATTTAGCATTCCAGCTGTGTGCTTAGGATCAAAGACCTAAGAAGATGAAGACATAAATGTAGAATGAAACTGTACTTTAGTCATATATACTTCATAAAGTATTTATGAAAGCATTAAGCCCCTGCTGTTAAAGTGGACACATATACTGACTGCCTGAACAGCAAGGGCTTAACTGTGTGATAAAGAATGATGTATATAAGCCACACACCAACAGACATTTATTCAAGCCTTCTGTTCAAATAGTTTGTGATAGACAATGCAACTTGTTCCTCAGTTTAAAACTGTTTTGGTTACAAGACATTTTCACAAAGTCTTTTTGATCAATAGGAAGGTGTGTGTTGTATCATTAATAAACACTACCTGACACTGGGGAACACTAATCTCCAAGGCACAGAGTGGAAAATAGTATTATTCCAGGGATGTGTGTTTCTGTGGTGTGAACTCTCTGGATAATGGATAGATACAGATGTATGCACAGTACAGTAGCCTAGACTCCATACATCCTTTTGTGCTGAGTGCTTGTTTTGGTGGTGAGGCTCAAAAAATGAATAGCATTGTCAAGCCTGCCACAGCCACTCAGCTCTCTGCAGAGAGATTAGAGTCTTGATAAGTCTCTTCAAAATGTGATTTCTTTCCAACCAGTACAAACATGAACCAAATGCCCCAAGCTAAATATCAACTCTAGTTAATATTCTGTTCCTAGAGTTTATGGGAACTACACCACATTCAGAGCAAAAAGTAAAGTTACACATTACAGAGGCAAGTCCTCCTTAGAACACATTGTTTTTTTCTCTAACATCTCCAAAATTTAAACAAAACATCAAAACAAGAAAACACACACAGAGAAAATTTTGTTTAGATGTCTTTTAAAATACATTTTTCTGAGAAAAGCCATGGAGTTGTATATGTTTATAGCTTGTGTTTTCTTATATATACATCCTGAAGTTTAAAACACTTTGCATTTGTCTACACTCAAAGAAAATCTATGTTTTTCTGTGTTACCATATTCTTCAGACTTTACTCAGTTCATCACTTGAATGACAGTTGTGGCTGTGAGACTGATCTCCTTCAGAGATGCAAAGAGAACTCAAGCAAAAATAACTGCATTACAAACACATTTATTTTCAAATACTAAGTTAGTATCTTATATTAAACAGACTTACTTTGCTTGCATGTTTTACTTAATCCTTTGAGTTGCTGGGGTTGTTCTCACTGGGATGACAAAAAGGACTTCCTGTCTTTTAGTTATTCAGTACATAAAAAGTATTTTTTTAAGAAGAAATTTTGAATGTACTGCCAATACAGTATTTCCACCTGCAGTAGTAATATTATGCTCTTAACTTGGTGTTTAATTGTTCCTACCTTTACTTAATGTAAGACACTACTTTCCCTAGTGGTCTAATTGCAGCACTTACCACTGACTGGTTGAACCAAGTAGGTTTACTAGCTACCCCAGGTTTCCTCACACTTGGAATGCAAGAAAGATACTCCTCTTGGATTCTCTTTTGTCTAATAAGCATAAGATCCTACAAAAGCCTTTCCTTTTGAGGAGGCATTAACAGGGTGTTCCCTTTTCACTTAGTTACTGACTTTCACAGAAGTAGTAGGAAATTAATGATTACACTCATTTTGGTCAAAATTAATTGGAGTATTTCTAAAAGGGCACTACCTGAGCCACAGTGTGAACACAGAAGCTGAAAATCAGGCCCAGGCCAATTACTTAATGTGAAATGTTGGAATTATTTATTATTTCTGGCCATTGCTTCTTAGAAAACATTGCTAAAAATAAACCTGATGTTTATGTAACAATGGCATCAAAAACTTAACTGTATCTGGGCTGCCTGGAGAATTTTGAACTTTTCCCTTTCCCTCTCTAAACCACAAATAAAGCTCTAGTCAGAAAACCCTTCACATGACATCCACAACTTCTCTGGCCAAGCTGTGTCAGTGCCTCAGCACCCTCACAGTGAAGAATTTCTTACTAATATCTCATCTAAACCTACTCTCTTTTGGTTTGTGTTGATAGGTAAGACATTTAAGGCACCTGGTTGAAATGAGCAAGAAAAAGTGATAACTCAGTTTACTACCTGCAACTCTGGCTGTATTCCTGAAAACAAAATGTGCTGTAGCACTTGTAGACATGAACTGCCCCTATAGTGGGACTGGCATGGGCAGAGCCAGAGCATCGAGGTGTGTGCTGGCCCATTGCAATGGGCTGGGGTGGCAGGCTCTTTTCTGTATGGGCAATGAAAAACAAAGGTCTGGAATTTCCTGGCAGTCCTGGAGGGATGTCCTGGCCCCCTGAAGCTCTGGGTATACACCAGGACTCCTCCAGCCTGCTGCAGCATCAGCTGAAGTTTAGGTTTCTCATTCAGGCTCAGGAAGTGGACACTGAACATGTAATATGTCCTTCCTTCTGAAAACCTGTCCATCACACAGATCCCATTAATCTGTGTTGAAAAACAGAAACATAGTACTGCAAAACTGATGGTCTGGGGTTTGATTTTTTTTTTTTCATAAAAGAAAAATAATAATCATAGCATGTATTGTACAAAAAGCAGGGAGGATGCAGCTACAGTAGTCGCAGATCTGCCCTCCACATCTTTCTCTTGTGGAGTAGATTTTTAAGTCCAGAGTTGGAGAGAGAAATAGGTGCTTAACACCTACTTAGAGCACTTCAATTCCTCTTTTGAACTTGCCGGGGCACAAGGAGCCCCCTTGTCCCAGCGCTGCCTGGGGAGCCTGTGCTGGAGCTCAGCTGGGACCCGGGACAATGCCGCCCCTGTTCTGGGCCCGGCGGTCGCACAGGGACTATAATTATCTCTTTCTAATGACCAGCCAGGCAAGATAACAGTTTTCATGCTATGTTTAGAAAACAATGTCTTACTACAAATTGACGGTTCATTCGTCCGTAAAAGAGCCTCTCTAACAGTCCTAAAGCAGCTGCCACTCTTTTGCATCCCAGTTCCTTTATTTGCTGCACATTTTTCCCTCTTGGAAAACCTGGGTAAATGCCGCACAGGCAGCACAGCTTCCCGCGGCCGCACGAGAGGCTCAGAAAGGTGCAGAAATGCCCAGAAAAATCTGTGGCTGTTTAGATTGTATCTGTTAGGAAATTAAACTCTGTCTGTCTGTCCTGCCAGAGCCTGGTCCGCCCTTGTGAACTCTCTAAGCCCCCAGCCCAAAGGGGCTGCAGGCAGCGCTGTGAGCCCAGGGCAGGAGTAAAACTGCTTTGGGATGGTGCCCGGTGGAAAGCAAGCTGATGCAAAAGGGGATGTGAAGGGGCTTGTTCAGATGCAACGGGAGCATGAACTGATGAACTTTTCTTCCAGCACTGTGGCCCATAGACAAGTCAGGATCTACTGGAATTCTGTAGGCTCCAAAGGCATCTGTGGGGTAGCTGTACTGGCCAGCTGTGGTTGCAGCCTGTGTGGGTGTAGCTCCCCTTGCAAACACCAGGAGCTGCCAGGTTTGGGCAGTCCTGGCAGCATGGCACTCATGGGCTAGCTACCCAAGTATTTGCTCTGGCTCTGCAAACATTCTGCACCTAACTCAGTTCTGGGGGCAGCTCTACATTTAGTGCTGCCTGAGGGCTGCTACCACATCCCCTGCAGGTGCCCTGCCAGCAGAGAACAGAGCCCATTCCCTCCTTCTGCAGCCAGCTCACCCTCATCTCTCTTGCCATCATCTCTGTTCTCATCTCCAGCAGGACTTAGCTGGGTTGCCTTGGGCTGCCTTTCCTCTTTGGGCTCATTTTCCAGTGACTGAGGCCTGGAAAAAAAAAAGAATACAAACAGAAAGTGTTGGTCAGAAAGAAAATTTCCCAATGGCTTGGAAGCATCAATCTTTTTCATGAAAATTCATTTTAATTTAAAAAACCAACCAAACAAAAATTAAACAAAACCAAAACCCCAAAACAAAACAAAAAACCAGAACCAACCAAAAAAAAAAAAAAAAAAAAAACCTACTATCTGCAGCTTTTTCCTTCCTTTTTAAGCAGAACACCCAAATCTACAGCTAATTTCCTGAACTGGAAACACATTCCCATTCAGAAGAGTGTTTATAACCATATCTGGTCCATTCAAATTGTCTAGATTTAAGCAGTTTTTAACATCAGTCTTGCTATAGTGACTGAACTGACGTTCTAGCACCCATGAGCTCCATCCCATCTTTGCTTTATCTCCAGAACTTCAGAGTGCATTAAGAGGTCAGTGGTACATTAAGAACACAATCTGTGTCAGTTATCCTTAATGTGCCTCATTCTACAGAGCATCCCACAGACACAGATATAAAAAATACATTCAGCTTGCATTTGCAAACTGTTGCTCAGCCTATCACCTTATAAAATATTTTTGTAAATATAACACATGTAACACAGCAGCCAGCAGTGCTTCAGCTGGCAGCTTGTTTCATATGAAAAAGGCACAGAATTGCCAAGTGACAGGTACACATGCGCCAAAATTTTCGGGAAGATTCTGAATGTTCTTGTGTAGCTTCATGCAGTCCTTTAATGTCCCCACCAGGATGATCTGGGGATTTCCAACACCTTCAGGCTTGTACACAAATCTGTGGAAATTTTTACCTCTCAAAAATCACTCATTTACAGGGAAGTTTGGACACGGCCATGTCTGTGCCTCTCGATCTCCCTGCCAGCTTCCTTTAGGGACTCAGAAGGCTCCATTCTTTCTTGTTTCCCCCAAATACATCATTTACCCTTCAGCCCCTAGAACAGGGGCGAGACATAGAGGAAAGCTGGCAGCAGGGCTGTGTATTCTGGCTGTGGACAAGGTCAGTGAGTCAGAGCTACAAAAGGGTAAGGACTCCCTGACTACAGGGGTATTTTCACAGCTGCCAGCCAGCTGAGGATGATGGGAATCCATCCTGCTTGCCTTGGTGGGAGCCCATCCTTCTCACCTCTTCTGCAATGTATCTTCAACACTTGAAAATTTTGTCCTTCTGGGCTTGGTTGAAGAAGTTTTAGGACATGAAGCACAGGAAGAAAGAGGCTGTTTGGAAATGAGGCTGCATGGGAAGGAAACGAGTGTCCGGATGAGGGGGGTGAGAGGATAGAGAAGTTTAGAGTAGATCCAACGGGGCAACCTCATACAAATGTCATAAGGGCAAATACTGGTGTCACATAAGTCATAAAAGCCTACTTGTGCCCTGTTTTGGAGAAAGCCTTTCCACCAAACTGCATCTCAAAATAGGTGGTAATTTGGGACAGAAACTCAGTCTTCTGTGGTCTACATCTTCTATTCTTGTTGGTGAAATCTGTATGCAGAAAGAAATACATAGGTTAGGCAATAATTAGATTTGAAGTAGAAGCTCGTATGATAATCTCCTAAAGCCAAAGTTCAAAATTCCTGAGCGTGGAAGTAGATTATGCAATACTGAGGACTGTAGGCTTCGTTTGTTTTCAAAACAAAAGACCACAAATTACAAGTTCCTGCTCCAAGTCCAAGTGGTTTCCCTTTTTGATCTTGGTCTCTCAGAAACAGAATCCTGTGATCCACCTCTATGCAAAACAGCAGGTTTTAAAATACTCTAATATGCAAAATTAGTAAAACAGTGTTAGCCTGGTTCTGTGGCACATTTCTCAGCAATTTCTGGCTGTACCTACACTATCACAGTATCCAGGACTGGGCTCTGAAGGCCACTTTCTCTGCCACCATGTTTTCTAGCTTTTCATTTCCCCTCCAGGGCACTCAGATACTGAGGAATGTAGTTTTGGAAGCTTAGCTATTCCTCATGTTGTCCACATGCCCCATATGTTAGAGAGACCAGTGCTGCCAGCTGCCAAGGGCTGCCAGCACACACAGGCCATAAGGCTGCACAGCTTGGCCCTCACTGTGTCATGTCTCTCACCAGCACCTGCACCAACAGCATGTCTCCAGGACACCAGCACAACCCCTAACAGCCTCATTAATGATGCTGGCACTCATTCAAATCCATAGCTCGCTTTCGTCCCATAAGCAGCTTGGAGCCCTGAGATGTCTTCTTCAGCCATCAAAAAATGGAAATGCTACTCACAGGTCCATGGTTTTCAAACTGCTCCCCAGAAGAGCCCAGTCAGGTGAGAGATGCCAGCCTGAGTGCCCTGTTGGGTTGCAGGGGGGCTGCAGAGGAGCTGGGAGGATACAGCGGGAGCAGTCTCCAGCAAAGCCAGGGCGGCAGGGAATGACCACTGCCTGGGGAGGGCCATGGGCAGGGTGGCCATGCAGAATATCCTGGGATGTGGGGCTGGGCATGCTGGCCCTCAGCAGCTGACCCTGCAAGGAGGCAAGCCATTGGGAGGTCCCAACAAAGCAGCAGTAGAAGGTGCCTGTGGGACAGAAGGTGGTTTGGGGTTGTTTTCTGCTTTGCCTTTGGTAGCAACCTGCCTTGTTGCGCAGCTTAGTTTTTTCTAAACTAAAGGTATCAGAAAGATATTTAACTGAGAAGGCTTGGAAAAAACATTTCCAAACAGAATAATCAGTTAGGAAGAAATAATATTTTTGATAAGTACAAATATATAAAGGAAAATGTTATGCAGTGCAAGGAACATGAGACTATCATTTTTAAGAGATTGCAAAATTGAAAATAATTTCTTAACTTCAGTTTACTGGTTTCCACCACAGAACTGAATTTCAGCTTAGCTTTTCAAAATGCTTTCCACAGCATTCCCATGCTTCCTGATTTGCTGAAGACCTTTTGTGAAAAATGTTTCCTTGATCAAGTTGTCATAGTAGACATAAATGAATTTCATCACTTCCTACCTTGCTTCAGACAAGTGCTTAATGCCTGGGTAGTTCCAGGTGAGGTGGTTTTTTTTGGTGGTTTTTTTGTTTTTTTAATAACAAATGTTTTTGAATCCTTATCCAACCAGTCCTTGGCTTTGGCACGGAACATCACTATTACTGTATTACTACAATAATACAAACTGTAAGAGATACTAGATCAATAAAAGTTTTCTGTGAGCTGTTATATAAATTTACTAGCATGCTTAAGGATGAGTTTGTCTTTTGATCTAGACATATAATTCACTTTTTTAGTAAAGAGTTATGTGTAGCTTTAAGCAGAGAGTAAACATCCTACAGTTTCTCTAAATTTCTGCTTCTAAGTTTCCACCTAAAAAAAAATGTTTTGTTTGAACATGCTACAGAAATTCCAAAACCATCCCCAGGGTTATGTGCAGTTTTTTCAGTGCCTTTAACAGAAATTCCTTGCTTTTAGACTAAATATGTACCTTCAGGGGAATTCTGACACACGACACTAATTCTTAGTTTGCAGGCAGCACAATAGCATGGTTACTCAGTGCTCTTTATTGTGCATCCAATCTGAGAAACCATGCATTGCACTTTAAAAAGTCACTTTGACTTGTTTAAACCATTTGTTGGAAATACAAAATGGCACATTAAAAAAAAAATAGAAAAGAAATGTGGCCACAAATCTCATGCTACAAAGCTAGCACAGCCCTCCAGCACTGCTGAATTGCAAGTACTTTCCTCTGCCCTCTATTTCTTGGGAAAATTGCAGTGCCAGAGATTGATGGCTCATGGCTGGGGTCTGAATGATGTTAAGCAGAAGTAATAGTCAAACTAGAAAAGTAGAAAAAGTTTGCCTGAGACTGAGTGGGGCAGATATGTGAGCAGACAAAAGCCATGGTGGGGAGGAGAACAGAGGGAGGAAGTTTTCTGGACAGGGATTCACAGGTTTAAGCAAACAGCAGTTCCCAATGAGGCATGAAAGCTGTGCATCAAAATGAAAAATTAATGCATAATACATTAGCAGAAACCAGGAAAGTACAGTGTAATGGCCCCCAAAGAAATCATAATCCAGACAGTCCAAATTATATTTTCTCTGTGGGTGGGTGACATATTCTAAATGTATCTCTTCCTTTGCTGGAAGGGGCAGGTCAGACCAACATAATTGACGGTTTTCTTGCTGAGACAGATGAAAATGTATAATCATTGCAGTTTTATTTAAGCTCTGAGAAAGGTCTGGCAAGTTAAATCACACTCCAGTCTTAAATAAATTACCTTCTTCTGAAAGAGGTCTGTGGAAAGTAGAGAAGTCATCCTCACTGTTACTTCAAACTTATATTTTAATTTCAGGGCATTGCATGAACACAAAATGAGTACTGCAGGGCTGCTTACATGTTTCTATTTGTCTCTAAATGTTTAGGTATATCATCTCTTCATTATACCTACCTGAATGAGAGCTATTTTGAACTGAATTCCTTTTGCCAACCTGCATATAAACATTTGTTCAACCACCTCAGAAAAAAATTACTCCTGTGCCCAAGGTGCAACTTAGGTAGAGTTCAGACCTCTGAATCCACCCATACCTCACTTCAGTGACTTGAGAGTGACTTGAGAGGTACCCCACAAGAGGTACTGGCTGCCAGCATTCCCCACAGCCCACCTAAGAGTCAGAAACCTCACAAAGCACAGCAGGCTCCATTTAAAACATTATGTGGCAGCCACAACAATCAATGTCTTGTCATAAGAAGCAAGTGGTGAGAACCCTTAATCAGGGATAACTGTCCATGGCCTCAGGGAATTTGGACCCATGTTTTCCTCATCACAGAAGAAATATGAAAGGTGAGCGTTCACTCACCTTTTTTTATAGCAGCAGGTGATGAAGTCTATGATATTTTTAAATTCCTGGATGCATTTATTCTATTTCAGACCACACAAAGAGTAAAGTCCATCCTCCCATGCAGACAAGCTCACCTCACAAAATAGCACCTTGGATCTTGCATTTTGTGGCCTGGCCTGGTACACCTACAGGTCGGTCTGAGCCTCCATAATGAACTATGGCTATCAATTCAACCTTTCTGTCTCAGCAAAACTCAGTACCTCCAGTTTTTCCAAAAACAGAACTTAAGAACTTAAACACTTCTTTTTGTGTACAGATTTTCAGAGCAACACAGTGCACTGAGGGTACAAACTTCATCCCTGTGACAAGAAATGGGGTGAAATTAAATCACATGTGGCAAGTGCTACTCATATCACCCTGTGTGCTTCAAAACAAACAGTTCTTGCACTGCCAAGCAAGGTACAATACCATGGGTACAGAGTATGAGCATGAAAAAAAGAAAGGGTTAAACAATAATTAAAAAAAAATTTAAAAAGCAATAACAAAAAAAAAAAAAATCTAAAATATTTTCCTCTAGAAGATGATGATCAGCTCTTGTTTATCAGAACCAGTTTACTCACACCTACACCAAGCCCACTTGATTTTCCCAGAAAGGGCACATATTTAACTCAACCCACAGTGCTTAGAGATCCTGCTGCTAATTCCATACTACTTGCTCAAATAGATTTCAGACAAATCCACTTCTGTTTTTCTTTATGGTGCCAGTGTTGCTGAGACATTAGAACCCCTTGAAAAGGGAAACAATGACACACACTATTGTGGTACAAAGAGAGTATACAAATTAATTTCTGTGGCACAGGAGATTACAGGAGATAAACTGCTTACTCCTGCAGAGGCAAAGTCACATGGCACTAGCCAAGAATTTCAGCTTGCACATGGAACGGGCAGCAGTGCCTGACACCAAAAATCAAGGACTTATAATCTGCACTTCCTCCAGAAAATGTTGCAGTTTGCCATACAGTGACAGTTATGTGCATTTAAACCATCTGTTTGTAACATGTACCAGCTCTCTCAGATCTTTATAAAAGTCAAGTTGCTAATAAAAGGTCAGTATAAAAAATCTTAATTTATACACAGAAAGAATAGCTTGCTAATTCTGTCTATTCACTAACATTCAAGAGTTTTCAAGTGTTTGTGGTCAGGAAAAAGTAATCAACATTCTCTCAAAAAGGACTCTGACTTTAAAAGGTAAAATAGCAGCAGCACTGGGAAACACTGAAGGAAAAACTTCTTACTCCAGTTGTACTTAGCAGGAATTGAAGCACGTGTTAATGTAATGCATATGTAACAGCTTCTCTGGAATAAAGGTAACTGCTGTTAAGACAGTCTGAAAGAATCACATGGGAAAAGCTACTCTGATAAACAGAGATCCAGCATACAGTTTAGGAGATTTAATAGTGTGCAATCACTACTTCCCAGTTCTGACTGGGACTGTCAATACTGCCTCAACAGAAATCTGATTAGGAAAAGTCTCAGCAAAACTCATGCTCCAGACTAGTACAAAGCAGAAACTTTTCAGTTTGTTTTAATGGGATCTATTGATTTTGTAAAGGAACAAAGGAAGTACAACTTTGTATTTAATAGCAAAGTGTCATTCTTGATCTACAGATAAAACATCCCCAAACCTCTCAGTGGATCTACACAGACTAAAAAGTCTGTTGTAAGCACGGATTGCATCCCTGCTTTCCCTTCCCTTCCCAGAGGCACAAAAAACCTCACTGCTTTTTTCCAAGCTGTTGCTCCCTTTAGCAGTGTGAAGGAGCAGATGCCATGTTAGTGCACAGTGTAGGAGATCTCACACAGCCTAAATCAGGTGACACCCTAGGCCCCAAAAACAATGAATGCATACAGATTCCCACTACAGAAAGACTGGAGCTTCTATGCCTTCTACTTAATAGGCAGCAATGTAAATCCCCCTGTGCACTTCCCCATGTGACAGCCCAGGGTCTGAAGGCCAGGACCACCCCTTGGAGTACTGTCACCAAGGCTATGGCACAGGATGCCTGTGCATTTCTCCTGATATGCAGAAATTATTATAGTGGCAAAAACTAATAGAAATATACTAGAAATTATTATAGTGGCAAAACCAAGTTTCTTTACTATTATAATTTATTTCCATGAGGATACTAGCACCACCAAAAATATAGAGTCCACAATAAGATGTTTTTCTGTTTAGCTGTGGCAACAAAGCTGTTAGGTAAATCTAAGAGCCCTGTCCAAATTCTTCCAGTGTCTTTCTTATTGATAAACATCTGTCATTGCAGGCTAAGGGATCTGCTGAACTCTGCTGAACCCCTGACAGGCTTTAAGTCTTAAATCCTTTTAGATTTACTGGCTTCTTTCCACAGTGAATTCATAATAATTTAGGAACAAAAGCTCACTTTCTGTTGCCTTGAAGAGAAATGACCACCAGCCCACTAGGCAGAGAATGCAACTGCAGCCAAGCCTAGGGAGCAGTCACCCAAGAGGACTGGGATGGCTCCTGGGGTGGCTGGCCATGCCCTGGGGACAGCAGGGTCTTCAGGAAGCAGTGGGAAGTCTTGTGCAGCCCTGGTGGTACAGGTGGTTACATGTTTTGTGAGACAGGAAAAGTTAGTCACTGTTGGACTCTCCCCACACAACACACAGCAGCCCACCCATGAAGCCAGATTTTACATGGATGCTTTACCATCTCAGACCTCTTCTACTGTAATTAAACCAGTGATGAAAAACATCTCAGCACCAAGCCAAATATCGTCAGGAAAAATTCACACAGATCTCTTTAAATAAAAATGCCAGTGCTGAATTTATTCACTGCAAATTTTGGGAATGCTCACATTAAGATGTCTTTTGCAAAGCCTAAGTGTCAGTACAATCTTTAATGGTGCATGGTAGTTCTACAAATGAGTTGCAACTCTTATTCTGCCTCTTCTTTTTCTGTGATTGACCTAAAGTCAGAATTCATTGAAGGGGAGCAATTGTTTGATACCACTGATGTGTTAGTGGGTTGAAACATAAAAGGGAGGAGAAAAACATCTGAACTAAGTTTCTCTGAGCACTCTTCTACATCTTGGTGCTATTTCTTTTAATAGCTTCATAGTAGAAATAAACTTCAGTAAATGCTTAAAATGGATTTTTTTTTTCAAAAGATGGGCAACTCTTTTTAATAGAAACTAACCATAAGAGCAGAAGATTACCGCTTAACTGCTCTTGCTGATATGGCTTGTACAGCCTGGGGTCACCCCCACTGCACTGCCCACGTTCTTCAGAAAGACACAGTGACTGTGTTGAGCCACTTTCCATATCCCCCAGGTTCAGTTCAGTGGCTTCTGAGAAACCTCTGCCACTCCCAGCTTTAGCAGCCCAGCAGGAACCTTTTGCAGGGAGATCACCAACGCAGCAACCAAGGAAAGACATTGTGCTCTTAGGAAGTGACACTGTTAGTGTGTCCTGGCACTTGAAGCTCTCCAACTGGAGCACAGAAGTAAAAATCAGAGGTGGATCTGCTCTATGTAAAAAGAGTTATAAATTATATAGACCCAGAACTGCCTGAACTCAGTTTAGATTAGCATACTATTTTAGTCATCCTCACTCATAGCATGTGGCTTGCTTGAAAAAGAAGAGCAGTTAAAGTAAAAATATGGAAACATTATGAAGACAGAATGCAGATTTTTTTTTTTCTTACTCTCCTGTATCTGCCTTGTTCTCTAAATTTCTTTCTGGGGTCACCAAAGCCCTGCTTCTGAGTATATTAATTGCTATGTGAAATCAGATGAAATCTGCCATTTTTCCAGGAAGCAGATATGTTGCTTTCCCTGGTCATATGCAGTTTTATCATTCTTATTTAGCATTCATATTTTCTTTCTGGACAGCTAGCTCTTTTTCTTTAAACAAATATTTCCACTTGTAATAAGTTTTTCTGAAGATCAAGTCCATTTTGATCCTTGATATTCTCCCTGTAAAACAGACAAATATATTCTCCCTTTCAGACTTTTTACTCTGTTTGTCAAACATTATGTAGTACTTTAATGGTTATGATTAGCTATGAGTGCCCAACACAGGATTCCCTCAACAATCATGAAATAATAGCAAAAGCAGCAGGTAATGCTCAGGAGGGGCTGAGAGGGGCTCTCTCTGATAAGTTTGAATTCTTGTAGCCTGGCCAAGAGCTTCAGGGATGGCAGGGGTCATGAACCATGTATGCAGACCCAGAAAAAATGTTTTCCAGATGTTCTGATAGAATCCTCTTAATCTCAGGTGTTCACATATAAGTACACACATACACATCCCCAGAAAAGGAAAGAAACCAGTAATTTGGCTCACAAATGATGGAACAATTGCAAAATACTTAATGCAACATCTTCAAGGAGTAAATGGATTTATGTCCCCCTTATCTGTGTGAGATTACCTGGTGTGCTTTGATGTGCAGAAAGGACAATTCTTTGATTATTTCTTAGAAGAGCAGTGAACAGATTTGAATAGATGTCAGAACATGTCCATGCCCACCATGCCCTCTCCTGACACTGGTTTCTGAAACATGTGAAATCTTGGTTTCTGGAGCAAAAGACAAATTCTGGAGAGAAGTAAAAATTAGTCCATGGGGGTGTGATAGCCCAAACACCACCTCCCCTGGGGATATCACTTGTTCTAAAAAGTGTCATAAGAGGATGCAGCATGTGAGGACGGTGAAAAGTTAAAGAAGAGCACGCAGCCCCTCTGCCCCCAGCATTCCAGAGTCATATGCCATACCTCCAAATGCAGCCTGATGTACTCCTCTTTTCTTTTTCAGTGCTCCTTAGCAACACATCCAGATTTTGCTTCACTCACCATGAAGGCCACAGTCATTGCAACCTTCTTTGGTAAGTAGAGTTGATGTGCTGCAATTTGTAGTTTATGGGTTTGTAGTCTCCCATCCTGGGTGCCCAGTGGCTACTGACTAATTCTCTTCCTTTGGACTCCAGGGCTGAGAAAGCTCTCAGTGGCAGGTGTAAACCTTGGCACAGCTTTTCAGAAACGGGCTACACAAACTTCTTGGCTTTGGCATAGAAAAAGATATTAGTTACTTGCAGAGATCTCCAAGTATATGACCAGTTACATGCAGTCCATATCACGGGGACCTGAAAAGTGTCAGTAATGTAAAAATTCCCTCTAAAGAAAAATCAGCTGTTTCAATTCTCCCTGTTTTTGTTCTTTCCATGAACAAGATGGTACCAAAAGGTTATAAATGTGTCTTATTTTCTTTCCCCTGGCAGTCAGACAGGATCTCACTTTTTGGGAACATGTAGAAACTCCAGAACTTGCAATTCATCTTACATGAACACTCTGGTTGTGACATTCCCAGGCAATATTCCCTCTAGCTGTAATCCACAAGTCTGTCAGGACAGTTGTTCTTAGTTCACATTACAGCAATCTATGTAGTTCTTCTCCATAAATTACCAGATTAATTTCCCCACATTAGATTGTGCTGCAACATTCCAAGTAGTTGAGATATTGCACTTTATTTTCCAGTCATGCATTCCTTTTTTAAACTAACTACAATTTTGCCATGGTTACACCACTGCACCAGTGACAAAAGCCCCACATACTGCACCTCTGCACTGTCACTTCAGACAGTGTGAGACTGCTTTAACTTTTGAACAAGTTCTAGGTGTGATTAAGTCTATAAAGTCTCTGCCATCAGTCTAGGGGGAGAAGAGCATAAAAGAAGGAAATTACTTCTGTTGCATATTCCTGTAAGATTAGTTTAACAAAGATTAGTTTAACAATAAAAGGATCAGCTGACACACCATAGAGTTTCAATTCCCTTTAAAAGCTCAGAGAAGGGAAAGGTGAATAGGAAAGTCAAGATATTTGTAATGAAGTTATCAATTACCCATAATACAATGTTTATAAGATAAGCACAGAGGATAAAGAGATTTTGTGTGTCATCACTGAGCAAGTAAACATAACATGGTAAGCTACAGTCACATATTGGGGTGTAACTTTTAATGTAACTTTTTAGTATATGTCTCTTTTACACTTTTCAAACCATAATCCTGCTTACTGAAGAAAATGAGTGCCCTTGCTGGGACATGCCACCCTATAACCTCACACAGTCTGGAATGCTGCCCAGTATTCCTCACCTGCTGCCACCAGTAAGTGAAATGTCACAACACAAAATCACAGACTAACCTTCCCAAATGGTTATTAAGAAGAATCTTTGGCTCCCGAAATTCCCACTTGTTTTATGCACAGAGCACATTGTTTCATTAACATCCATAGTGCACCAATTACAGAGTTCCCACTGCTTGTGGAAATATTTTTGTGGTTTTCTGGACCACATGGACTCCATGGCACCTTTAGATATTGAGTTGCATTGATGAACGTGTGAACTGAACTGATCTTTAATCCCCTTGAGAGAACTTCCCCACAGCAGATGCCATCTTGACTGCAAAGTTAACCACCAAGTAGAAACCTAAATGTGGCTGAGAATATTCCTATTTTAGGTTTTCACACTCTTGATTCAAATTTGAGAAATCTCATGCAGAAGAGCTTGTGGTCACTGATGTTGATAGCCCACCTTTTTCCTGATACTATGTTTATTTGTTCTAGGTGTGTTTCTTACATGTACATACACAGCCAAGGAAGCCACAAAGAAGACAAAAAAGGCTAAGCTATGTAAGTGGTCTCAGTAGAATTTTGGGCTGTTTTACAGCAGACATGTCCAGTACATAAGAATGGTGCAAAGTAAGATTATATTCTGGAAACTCTTCATGATTGTCTAGAGTCAATGGCATCATGTTAGCTAAAAGATTCTTTTACTGAAAACAAATCACTGAGTAAAGTGTATGCCACTTAACATTTATAAAGGAAAAATTTGTAATTCACTGCTAAAACGTGTCTTCATAGGTCATTAGGTAACACACAAGGATCAAAGCAGCAGGCACTGAGGTTTTCACAGAGAGCGCGAGAAATAAATACGTGAAATGGACCAGCTGTAACACAAAGCACATGTAGCTGATTGCTGTGAGGCAAGCGGTGCATCTCTGTGCACTAGCATGTTTAACTTTCAGCTACTCTGCTGCAGGAGCAGTTCTGTCCAGCTGACAAACAAGCTTGCTGTGAGGTTGTAAATGCACACTTGTTCAAAGTAAATTGTACCCTGCAGAAAGTTTTAAAAATTAAGGGCAAGATAATGGGCTGTGACTTCAGCCTGACATAAAGATGGAATGGAGCTACATGAGCACAGTGGGAGGCTTGGGAAGCACCCCCACCCCCTCCTTCCCACGTGTTAACCACAGGCTGGGTGACTACACTTCTTTCTCTCTCCAGCCAAGTGTCATAACAGATATTTCCTTCGGAGAAGCAAACACTGAAGGTCAGAAATACCCACAGGCCTCCTTATTCCGTCCTTAGTTACTGCCACGTCCCTTGGTATAGGGGTTATTATGTGTTATGTTGTAGATGGAGAAGACACAGATGTCTTGTATCCCAAAACCATTGATATGAAGGCTTGGGAGGAGGGCATCCCTGTCACTCAGTTACTCACTGTTTCATGACAAGATCCCTCAGCCATGAAAGCATTCAATCTGACTTGACCAAGATTTTGCACTCACAGATGTACCCCAGATTGATTGTGATGTCAAGGCGGGGAAGATAATCAATCCAGAATTCATTGCAAAATGCCCTCCGGGATGTCAAGATGTAAAACACCGTGTTTATGGCACAGACATTTATGCTTCTTTCTCCAGTGTCTGCAATGCTGCAATTCACAGGTGAGTGAATTGAAATGAGTGAGGCACTCAGACAAAACTGTCATTTCAGTGCAGGGAGATTCTGTCTTCTCAAATTCTTTACAGTTCCCACTTCTAGGCTTGATTGCAGGCTGCTGTAGAAAACCTGAGAGAAATTCCATGTGTGATGGCATGGATCCATTCTTACAAAGTGCTGTCAATCCTGTATTCCTGTAGAAATTAGTTGAGTTTGAAGAAGTTTTTCAACCTTTGGAGAAGTGTCTCGAGATTTCCAGATCTCTCATTCATGCATAACAAATTACTATTGTACTATTATTATTCAAGTGGAAGATAGAGATGGAGCTGCTACAACTAATAAATCTTCAGAAAAAATAGGCATATCACCAGTGATGAATACATATAACTCACATACTTCTGGGCTTGGTTTGGTTCTCTGGGTTTGAATTTAATTGTCCTTGACTTCAGAGACTGAGTAATGTGCTTTCCTGCTACATAAAAGGACACTGCACAAGGAAATGAGTAACATAAATTTTGTAGCAAAAGTTTTTCAGAGTTTTATTAGCCATGCAAAAATGTGCATAAAATTCTAACGGAGAATAACTGCACAAGCAAAACACACTGCAGCTGGAGCTGGGATGCACAGGCAGGATGCATCCAGCTAAAAATGCAGCAAGAATTTCTAAGGCCTGATTGGCAACTTGCCTTAGTTCGGAGTTATTTGAGCTATGCCGCGCTCCGGGTTCTGTGGAATGCCAGGGATCTCGGGCAGAGTGAGATAGCCAAGGCTTTGGGATTTCCCCCTGCCCGGGCTGAGGCGCTGTGTGTGCACAGCGCTGCCGCCTCCTGGCTGCAACTCTGCCCTCGCTGCGGACGCGACTGCCCGGGGACGGCGTTCCAGCTGCAAATCCCTCCCTCGCCTACTGGTGCGCAGTGGGAATTGTCTCGGCATCCAGAATTAGTCCCAAAGGGAAGTTAAGAAATACTGGTAGCAACTGCAATCTCCCTGCAGCCTGGCTGGCTGTATTGTTACAGTGAGGACTTCAGTTTTTCTTATTTGACAGCTGGGTTTGGCTTTGTTAGCTTGCAATTCCACAGACAGTGAATTTCTTCTCCATACATTTATTTTAACAGCAGCTTCTCACAATTACCACAGCCAAATACACTTCTAACACACTCATCAATCCTGTTTGCTGCCCAGTACTTATTTTCCTGCCTGCTCATTACTGCCAGCCCTACAAGTGCCCTGCAGTTGCAGCTGGTTCCCAGCTGACCTGCTGTCCTGGCGATGCCAGAGCAGGCTGCACACACTGCAGGATTCCTGTTTGTCTGGAGGTACATGTTACAGGGTGTGTTAAACACCATTTGATGTGCACCACACCTGGAGTCTGCCAAGTTTTCTACAGTTCCCAGCAATAATGTGTCCAGTTTACTCCAGGTTGAGGTCAGAAACGTGCTTGGATTTTTGCAGAAAACACATACTGAGAGTCGAAGAAAACACATTCTGTCACGTGTTTGGCCTGAAAGCTCCTCTGAGAACCTCTGCCTGTATCTCGAGTCATTCAATCAAGCTTGCAGGAATTGTAAAGAAGGCAGTAGCTTTTCCTTGTGTGCAACTAGGTCAAGCTTAAAGAGAGGACCAGCAGATCAGTGGGAAGATCAAACAGATCCTGACAGCACTTTGCAACAAACTGCTCTTCTTTATGTGGAAGGAGCACAAATGTTTCTTAGCAGCAGGCTTAGTAGTGACATCCCAGCCCCACCACCACCCCTGGTTTAAAGGTGAAAGGAATCACTTCATACCTCTTGCACTGTAGGAGGGTTTTGAAGGTCTTTGTGTAGTTTCTCCTCTCAGACACTTTGTTTCCTCCTTGCAGTGGTATAATTGACAACACAGGTGGGAAGGTTCTTGTCCAGAAAGTCGCCGGGCACTCTGGTTACCGCGGGAGCTTCTCCAACGGTGTCCGGTCCCTGTCACTGCCGCGCTGGAGGGAATCCTTCCTGGTGTCAGGTACAGTTCTGGGCTGGGGCACTCCCCTCCTGCTGAGCAGCAGTGGGCACAGGGGGAGGCAGCCTCTCGTTTTGCACACCTGGTTCAGCACCACAGGCCCAGCGCCCAGCTTTGGCAGGAAAAGTGCATTTGAGACACTTCTCCTTCTGGGCTTCCCCTGTAGCCTGCAGAGAGACCTGCACCCTGCCAGGGGTGTGCTCAGCCCAGAGCAGGTCTGAGCCCGCTGCAGGAGGTGATGGCTATTCTGGACTGAGCCTTGGAAGGCACCTTAACTCCAGCTCTTGATGCACAAAATCTCCTGCTCTTCACCCTGGAAAGCAGTGCTGCTGAGGGTAGTGAAAGGCCTTTTGGCCATTTGAAACATCCTCACCCTGCACCTGAATTTGTATCTCCTGAAATGACTTCAGACTTATGTCAAGCCCCATGTAACCCTACTGTATGTATGCAAACCTCATATTAAGCAATTTGATTGGTGCATCCCAAGTATGTCAGGAACTCTCTCTGCCTCTGTTAGCCAAATGGTTTTGATATCTAATCAATGCAGATAAATCCATCTTGCTTCATTGCTCATTCCTTTTTCCTCCCCATAGTATATATAGGAACATACTTGCAATTACCAACAAAATTCACAGATTTTAAAAGGTTTTTTTGCAAATTAGATCCCCTTTATACCAGCTTCAGATTATCTTAAACCCACTTGCACTCTACCTTTGTGAAAGAGGGTTTGCTTGACCTTGCTTTCCATAAAAATTCTAAATCTAACTTCTTGATACATTGGGCCAGCTCTTGCTGGTCTGCACTTTTGGAGGTTTAAGATAGGTACAACCAATTGATGTTTGTTAACTACATCATTCCTGGAAAAATCAACAGCTCAAGCAACTGAACAGCTACTAAAAATAATGTCCTTTTCATGTGAAAATCTGTAGACAGCAAAAGAGGTCTCAGAAACTAACCAAAACAAACTGTCATCTTAATTTTGCATTCATGTATTTGGATGCACTTTTTTTACAGTAGTCTGCCATGGGTATACCATATTATGAGAAGGATTTATTTTGGATGAGTTGGAATTTCCTGGAATAGGTGAACTGCTACTTGTACTTGTTGCAGTTTTTTTTCTCCAAAAAACAGCACATTGTAATTCTGGTACATAAGTGGGAAATAGGAATTTTTTTTTTTTTACCTCAGCAGCTGCTCAGTTGTCATCCCATAAACTTGTAGAAATTCTTCCATGAAACTGTAGGAATTTTTTATTTATGATAATAAGTCCTTATTCTTAATTAATGAGACACTATAAAAGAAGATACAAGAGAAAGTTACAAGAGCATATCAAAGGAGACTATGAGAAACCTGGGTATGTGTAGGCAGGATGAGATTTGTGCACTTAATTCTGTGCACACTGAGTGCTCTCACTCATGACAGTAGAACTCTTAATTTATAAACTAGCTCAAATGTAAATCTCACATATCATATAACATACATTCCATATTTTATATAGGAACAGGAAGAAAAACTTTCACTATACTTACTGAAAATGTCAGAAATTTAGAATTTTAGAGGAATTTAGAATATGAGAACCAGGAAGGCTGTGCTACTCATCTCAGCAGCCTGAGGCTGCATGCATACAGATCTTCTCAGAAATATAGGAGTTGGGGATGGATTTTTTCTGATTATAAGTCATAAGAAGCCAGAGCTGCATAAAGCATTGCCCAATAAAAATATAAAGTCACCTAAGGCATTAATTTCAGGACAGCTTTAGAGCTTTAGAACTGAGTCCCCTTTTCTCCAGCTGAATTCTCTTTCATCAGAGCAGACCTATGTGCAATACTGCACCCTGGAAATGTGCCAACAGCTTATTCCTAGTTAGGATATTGTCACTGAGTTTGTGATGTTTAAATGGTGAAGGAACATCCACACAAAAGAGCATGGAAGAGGAATCCTTGGGGGACCCAGGGAATAAAGTGGCATGATTTAGGGGCAGTGGAGAAGGAGGTCTGTGCTCTGCCATTAAAGCAGCCAGCACACCAGGAGGTATGCAAACGCTTTGGTGTTCACTTTCAAGCACTGAAATGCCTTGGCACTCAGCTGAATGACCCCATTCAGTTTAGTGGGAGTTTTGCAGCTAGTGGGTTAAGAAAATAGTCCTGAACTTCTGGGTTTGCTAGTCACAAATAAGTGTGAGAGGGTGAACAGCCACTGCACTACAGCAGCCACCGCGCCGCAGCTTGTATTTCAATGGCCAAAGCTGATGTTTTCCGCCCACATGAAAACACATTTTTAAGCATGTTAAGCAAACTCCAACCTAGATGTAACTTCTTCCCAACAGTGAAAAAGACATATTAGCATTGCCCCAGAGAACAGGGCCACATTCAGGTCAGGCCTCAGGCCTACCTCTTAGTCACAAATAGGATGCAAATTGCTGTTGATCAAAAATCCCAGAATCCAGCCTCCCTACCCTAGTTGGTGTATTTTCACAGCAGCAGGCTTCAGATTTGCGTTAGAAGTCAGTTTAGCACAGAAATATACCAAATTAAGATCAGATTATCATGCTATTGTTGCATCCATGTATCAACTGCTCATACTGAAAACTCATTCTCTGGGATAAAGGAAAGCATTTCAAAATCATCTGTGATCCTGTAACTTTTCTGTCTTTCTACCAAATTAGCAGATCTCCCTAGTCTTTCTTGGCTCTTGATCCCAGTTTTAGCTCAGAGAGAAGTGGATGTGAAAACCTGCTGCCTTTTACGTAAACCAGCTTCTGTGAGAGAAGCCCAGAAGGCAAGAAGGAAGCTCTTCCCAGTTTGTCCACTCATGCTAACTTACCAGCTCTGGTCTTTGGAGGATCAGTGCTGAATTAATGGAGCTGCTCTCAGCTTATATCACTGTAAATGAGAAATGGAATAGCTTTTTTCATCATTACCTCATTAGTAACTCTAACTTCTTTATCTGTGCTTTTGTAATGACATCTGAAATTTCAGAGAAGAGCAAAACAAAGGAGATAAAGACATGAAAGGGACAAAAGACAGGGGCTCTCCAGCTCCATGGACATCCCTGCTCATTAGAGCTCCTCTAGCATGTACCTTTCTTTGCGTGCCATTGATGCCTTGGAGTGGCCACCTAGAGGCTGGACTGAGTTAAGAGGATAAAGGAGGTGTTTATTAAAGGCCTTCAACAGACACACCTTGGGCAGTGCCAAAGCCTCACAGAGGCTACACCCCAGATGGATGACAGTCCCCAGTTTCTAAGACAGATGTAAGTTTGGTCTATTTGCATATCAGAGGCTAATTGTCCAATTATAGCTTCAGGTAAGGAAGTCATATTCCCCAGGTTTGCTTCCTCCCCTGATTCATTTTTGTTTATACTTTTCAGGGCCTGAGGAAGAGGGTTCCCATGGCCCTCAGGCCCGTAGGATTGTTTTACCTGACAAAAATGTGAAGGGATCTTACTAATACTCTATTATGGACTTCAGAGTTATACACTAATCCAGTACAGGTTCTGAAAAACATCAAACCTAAAAACTTAAGGCATCACCATCACAGGAGAAACAGTCCCCAGTTTCCAGGAGTGGCTCAGTCTGTAGAAATGAATTCTATTCAGTGCTGTTGGTCTCTGTACTAATTACCCAGGATGACAACTGACATGCCTGCAGAGCCATATGTACCTCCTTAAAGAATCCCCCAAGGGAATAGAGGAGAGATCATCATGACTCAGGTTTTGCAGGAGGTGGAGGTAGGTCTCACCAGAGGTGGTCCAGATACATGACACAGCACAGCATCTCCTAGAGACAGTCACCAGGGTCCAGAAGACCTACATCCCTCAACTCCTAGAGGCCAAAGCAGTATTCCCTGCTGGGCTTTTCTGCAACACTTTTCATTCAGTGATGCATGAGATTGTAAAAACTGTCCCAAGAAATGGAATTGCATGGCCACACGTACCCACAGAGATGGTGTCTGCTCCGGCACAAAACAGATTTGTGGTTTAAAGCTTAACCGGGAAACATACCTCATTGTTTCAAGACAGGACTCTCATTTTAGATCTAAATATAGGTACCATATGTTCCCACAGACAAGCACAGCTTTCTCTCACTATTATTACTGCAAAAGACTGTTGCCAGAAATGGCATCTTGCAGAAGTGAGGTCAGAGAAGAATGCTGTGTGCGTGATGAAATGAATCCCACATCAAACATGCTTTCCAAGTCAACTGCATAGTCAGGCATTGGAGAAGGCTGCCTAGGGAAGCTGTGGGTTTAATTAAAAGTTGTACAGATGTCTTTCAGGAATGGTCCCCTTATGCTTAATATCATTTGAGAGCAAAAGAATGAACTAACTGGCCTCTGCAAATCCTCCCCAGGACTATGTTTTCATGCTTTCTAACTCCTTTTTTATGATTCTGGATTTAAGCACCAATATTTTTAGTGGTATGGTTTTGGCATTCTACCATCAGATGAAAGAAATCTTTATGAAAATGAGTTGGGCAGTAAAGAAGAGGGACCTGATTCTGAATGCTTATGTTAGATGAGAAATTTATGAAGAAAACAGAATATTTTGTGATGCCTTCTAATATATATTTTTTGTAGAGGGCAAGCCAAGAAAAGGTGTGACATATCCATCAACCCTTGAATATTCTTCTTCAAAAAGTACAGCTGTTAAATCAGGCAAGTATTTGTGACTGACTATCCCTTACATCCATTCACAACTATCTGTCATAGCTTCTCAGTTGTAGAATACAAGACATAACTATTCAGAGGCAGAAGTTCATGCATCCATTAGTATGTCATCCAAATCACTCATGGTATTTTTTTTATCTTAAGCATATGGAAATCATCTCAGACAATTTCTATTTTTTGGTCATACCATGTTTCACAGACTTCCGTTTCCAAATGCTTTCCCCCTTGCTTTAGATCTGTTACTGAACATGATGGTGCACTGGTTATGTGCAAGCATTTGAGGTTACACATGTTGGTTTCTCCTAATGCTACTCATGTTATCTCTTGGGATAGTCAGTGCTGAGAGTATAATATTAAATAGTAATATAAAACAAATGAAAGAGATGGTAATGCACAGCAGCTTAACTAAGAATGCTACAATAAAGAACTACTCTGTATAATCATTTTAGCCAGCATCCTCCTCTGCATGACTCAACTCAGTTTAAATAATTTAGTTGTTTGAAGAGGTCTTTGATCAAGTTTCACACTGGTGAGTAGCTGACATTCTAGTGCACATGGATTACCTCTGTCACTGAAATGACACTTTGTTTTTCTCCCTGTTACAGCTGTGTAAGGTTCAGACTCTCCCTTGGGGATGCAAACAAAAAGAAAATAATGTCCCATACTACAGTGCACTTCCCTTAGACAGTCCTTTTGCTGATTGCTGAGCCTGAGCCTTCTTGGGCATATCCACTGTGAGCTGTGCTATAAGGAAACATGCTCTATCTTCATGAACTTAAATGCCTGGCATTGGGTGCATTCATCCAAGACCACAGAGAGGTTACTTGGAGACCCCCTCTTCTCCTGTACATTATTGTTTTGTCCTTGGAAGAAAAGTACAGAGCTCTTTTCTCACAGACACATAGAATCACCATGGTCAGAAAAGGTCATCAAGTACAACCCAGCACTGCCAAGTTCATCATAACCATGTCCTTAAGTGCCACGTCTATGCATCTTTCAAATACCTCCAGGGAGGGTACCTTCATCACTTTCCTGGAAAGCCTGCTCCAAAGCTTGACAACACTTTCTCTGTAAAAAATTCTTTCCAGTATCCAGTCTAAACCTTCCTTGGAGCAACCTGAGGCCATTTCCTCTTGACTGACCCCCATCTCACTACAACCTCATTTCAGGTACTTGTAGAGAGCCATTAAGTCCCCTCTGACCCTTGGATTTTTTTCCAGGCTAGAACAACTGAATTCCCTCAGCTGCTCCTAAAAAGACTTTTGTTCCAGCCCCTTCACCAGCTTTGTTGCCCTTCATCTTTATATTTTCACTTAAACAAAAGCAAATTTAAATCTCAAAGCTGTAGTTGCTCAGACCAAATATGTGCAGCTCAATTCCATGCCTTTAATTTGTAATACCTTTGCATTTACAATCAAATAGGTACAGATTTCTATATTTCTTGACCACATATGCAGAAATTACTTGACCCAAACATTATGCTCTGCTAGAAGGGAGGGCAATACCTTAGGAATCTTGACTTTGTCTGAGGAATGTTCCTTAAATCACAGCTCATTATTCCCAACTGTAGCCACACCTGAAATATCAGCCCAAACATTTCAGAGCAGACCAGAGACAATCACAGCCAGGATTGAGTTTAGCAGGCTGTAAGCAGTGGTCTCTTCCACCAGTGCCAAAAGCAATGTAATGTAAGAATCAGTGTAGAAATGGGGAGCATCATCGGTCAGAGTTCTGTCACACAAACAAAACACCAGGAGCTTGTTCCTGCAGCAAAGCAAAGACACAAGTCTTCACTTTGTTCCTGAATCAAATACTGTGAATGAAATGCCAGGATTCTAACAGACGGCGCATTCATGCAGAGAAAGGCCAGGATTATCAGAGGAGCAGGCAACTGTTACATCAAACCCAATGTCACTGCCTGATTTTGCCCATCCTTGTCCCACAGGTAGCAAAGGGATCCATTGTTCACAATCTATCTTCCTCAGGCCCCACTTGGCCCTATCAGCCCCCCTTAGATCTGCCACCTCAGCTCAGCCATCTCAGCTGTTCTCTGCTAGAAACAGCTTGTCTTTCAGATAAAAGTCTCTGCAGTACGCAGCCAGGGCCATTTTGTGAAAGAGAATTTCCTACTTACTTTTTAATATTTAAAAAGCTACTTTTTTCTTTTAATTTTAGTTACAGAGACCACACTGTTCACTTTGATACTTAAATCCATTATCTGCAGGAGGCAAAAGCAATCCTTTGAGTATTACACTCACTGCTGTCAGATTAACAAAAAATCCTGCTTCATACCTGATCAGCTGTCAGAGATGCAATTTTAGTCCTCATCCCAGAGATGCCAGAGATTCATAGTCCCTGACATTTCTTTAAATGCTCCTGGTGGTTACAGTGCTTCTCCAATTCTGGGCACGGTAAGAAAAGCCTTCCCAAAATTGTAACTCTTCACAGCTGCTCAAAACTATTAAAAGATGTTTAGAAAAAACAGTACAAAATTTTAGGAAAACATTAACACTACAGTAAATTCTCTAACAGTTTGATGCTGCCAAAAGAGCTAGAGAATAATAATTAAAAAAAAAAAAAGGGAAGAAGAAAATCCTCCAATACTCAGTCAGATAAAAAAGCAGCAGCAGATTATTTTGTGAGGTAGCAGTAAATAAACTATAATGAGTATTCCAAGTATTTTGGTGTCTCTGGGTCTTAGAATTAAAAAAAGAACAAAAAAAAATCCCTTTTCCTTCTAAGCCAGTCATGGCATTCAGGATTTGGCCCCATAATGATCTCAAAATGTCAGGCAAGAAAGAAATACATGTGAACATGAAATAGTGACTGAAAGATTGCACATTAGCAAGTATTTCCCAAACAATGTACACACATCATGACCCTGGTTCTCAGAACATGCTACTGCTCAGAGGAAAAAAATATGATGCATTAAATCTTATGAGTATTGGCTTATTGGTGGCAAACCCCCACACTTCTTGCTCACTTCAGAAATTCTATGGATACTGACAGGACTTTTTGGGCTGTAAAAATGCCAAAGTTTGGCATGAAAGGTAGGGGGTGACTCCTCCCTAGTTGCTGCGTTTTCCCAGTAGGTGATAAAGCTCTGATTGGACTGCCAAACCCTCTTAATGGCATGTGACAGGATGCCTTCTTTTGGGGACTGATAATCTCTAAATGGGAGACTTGAAATTATTTTCTTTACACAGCTGCCTTTTCTAATGTGCTCAATTTTGCTTCAGAGCCCAAAAAACCAGAGCAAGACCTAAAAGGTACGAAGAGTGCAGACACTGCTAACACATCTGCTCAAAACTATTAAAAGATGTTTAGAAAAAACAGTACAAAATTTTAGGAAAACATTAACACTACAGTAAATTCTCTAACAGTTTGATGCTGCCAAAAGAGCTAGAGAATAATAATTAAAAAAAAAAAAAGGGGGAAGAAGAAAATCCTCCAATACTCAGTCAGATAAAAAAGCAGCAGCAGATTATTTTGTGAGGTAGCAGTAAATAAACTATAATGAGTATTCCAAGTATTTTGGTGTCTCTGGGTCTTAGAATTAAAAAAAGAACAAAAAAAAATCTCCCTTTTCCTTCTAAGCCAGTCATGGCATTCAGGATTTGGCCCCATAATGATCTCAAAATGTCAGGCAAGAAAGAAATACATGTGAACATGAATTAGTGACTGAAAGATTGCACATTAGCAAGTATTTCCCAAACAATGTACACACATCATGACCCTGGTTCTCAGAACATGCTACTGCTCAGAGGAAAAAAAATGATGCATTAAATCTTATGAGTATTGGCTTATTGGTGGCAAACCCCCACACTTCTTGCTCACTTCAGAAATTCTATGGATACTGACAGGACTTTTTGGGCTGTAAAAATGCCAAAGTTTGGCATGAAAGATAGGGGGTGACTCCTCCCTAGTTGCTGCTTTTTCCCAGTAGGTGATAAAGCTCTGATTGCACTGCCAAACCCTCCTAATGGCATGTGAGAGGATGCCTTCTTTTGGGGACTGATAATCTCTAAATGGGAGACTTGAAATTATTTTCTTTACACAGATGCCTTTTCTAATGTGCTCAATTTTGCTTCAGAGCCCAAAAAACCAGAGCAAGACCTAAAAGGTACGAAGAGTGCAGACACTGCTAACACATCAAAAAAAGCATCAGATCAAGGTAAGGGCTGGGGATCTTGGTGCTCTTTGCAGTATCCAACCCACCCAATCTGCCTGCAGGTGCTTATAGGGAGCATTTTGGCACTGGTTACACAGACAACTTTACCTTCCCCATCCAACCTCCTCTCCACAGCCCCTTTCCCACCAAACCAAACTGAAATGGAGCTTGAAGGGCTTCTGCTAATTCAGAGAAGAGGGCACACAGAGAGTTTAATTTCTGCCTGTGCTTTGGATGAGTTCAGGTTTTGTGAACTTGAAAATCTTTGGCATTATGGTTCTTGGCAATCTCCTATGCAGGGCGTGTGCCCTGCAAACCCTTTGAAGATACAGTGAAAGAGATGGGTACGCTGCCTGCAGGAGCACTGGGAACAGCTTCCTCTGTGTTAAAGGATCCACGAGAAACCCAGCCAACATGCACCAAGGCAACAGCTTCTCTTTGCTCTTACTATGCTGCTTCCTCAGCTTTTCTGCTAATACTGTTAGCTTCCAGTTTCTTTGCTCCTCACAGGCTGGGGTATAAAGCTGGCCAGTGTGCCTGCTCCCTACTCCAGCAGCACAGGATCACAGTGGAAGACTCACTGTGCCCTCTGTTTTCTTTCTTTTAGCACAGTTTCATGGAGCAGTGCACTGTTCAGCCCAAAAAGAGCCATTCATGCTGCTTTTTTCAGCTGAGTTGTTTTGTTTTTCTTCTGAGCCCTCTTTCAGCATTATTCCATTAAAACTGTCTGAGATCTGAGTTTTTCACTGCCTAGCATTAGGTGATAATTAATCCACCAGACAGTTTCACAACGATGCCTTCCAAGAGGAGAACATCCAGAAAAAGCAGTAGAACACAAACTTGTGTTGTGCAGCAGTGAATGGAGTGTGCACCATTCCCTTTCAATGTAAACACTGTGCCAGGCCGTCCCCAGGGCTATCAGCAGCAGGAAAGGAACAAGACCAAGGTTAACATGGAATATATTTTAGGGCAGTTTTTGTAGCTAGATGGAAAAGATAACAGTGAAGAACCTTTTTTGAGAAAACGACTTGGAAGAATCTAAGCTGGTTGACAATTTTTATAAGGATATTTAGGATGTATATTTTGTCACTAGAATTGTCACTGTTCTTACAACAGATGATACATTTTAAAAGTAGTAGCAACTGTGAGATGAGTCAATCTTAGATGAGATTGTGGGGGGTGATCTCCCCCACTCTCCTCAGCCAAAGCCCTTACGCTCCCTGTTCTGGCTCTGACCCTCTCCCCCAAATCATCTTTATCTAAAAGTTGTCTTTCTGTCAAAAACATTTCAGTGCTGCAATTTTTTTCTGGTCTATGACTCAGATTGGCCATCTTTACTACCAGATGCCAGCTGATTTCCATTTATATGGACCTTCTAAGTGCTTAATTACACTGAGAAAGGACGATGCCAAAACAGAATCTGCAACTGGCTGGTTGAACCATCTCACAGGTCTGAGACATCTGTCAGTTTGATGAGTGTTCCTGGGCAACGCAGAAAAGTGTGGGGGGAGCATTAATGCTGCAACAGGCTGCTGTCAGCACCCTCTGAGAGCAGAGCATCGCACAGGCACCTGCACTACACATCCACAATGAAGGCACTAATGGCTCCACAGATGAGGGTGCTTGTAGGCATCCTGAAGAGAATGCCAGTTTCTGGGTTGCCTTAAACATTGAGTGCTGCTGCTGACACTTCCATCCATGTCACACATCCAGCCACAGTGACATGTCAATGTTCCTACAGGGGACACGGTCCACAAAGAGCATCAGACAACTCCGGTGCCGACCCCAGCCACAGAAGTGGCCACCACAACCCCCACGCCGACCACCACGACAACGGAGCCTTCCACCACAGTGCCACAGCCAGCCACAACACCTGCAGCACCCAGAACCACAGCAGCTCCAGCCAAGGCCACACCTGGACTGCACAGGGGCAGAGATATGGGTCAGTATCACGGATGTTTGCATTGCTTTCCTCCAGACTGACAGCTCGCTTAAAATTTAAGGAACAAGATATACAGCTGGATATACCATGATTTACAGGATCATGAGTTCAGTAATTCAGTGTAGAAATACTAGGAGTGGAAAAAAATTTTTAAGTCCAGATCAATTCATGTGAGAGCAAGCTCTCCATCCCCAAATGCTGTGATGATTTTCAGGCATAGAAGTCAATAAATAAATAGTTCTTTGATTCTCACATCAAGACTGAGAGATCAACAGATAGGTGAAGACTCATTTTAGAATTAATTTTGTGATAACTTTCAATAGATTAAAGCTGTAGTATATTTTTTGTAACAGCTTTTGAATTTTTAAGATTAAAACACTGTGAAGGAATTTTCATCCTTTTTCTTACACACCTGATTTTCCTTAATCTTTCCTCCTTCATTTATTGTTATTCATTAGCATTGTGGGGATTCACTTCAATAGCTGAAAATTAAAATCTCTTATTTTTAGGTTCTAGCAGTGTCCACCCAGCGTATGCATCTGTGGTAGCTGCAGCAGCAAGTAAGTATGGTGAAGTAAGTGAGTATGCCACAGGCATGCAGCATAGTGTGTTTTAGGGCAGCAATGATTCAATAAACTTTCAAGCCTCAGCAAACTCAATGACTGAATCCAAGTCTGGATTTAAACTGAAAAAACAGACACTTGTCCTGAATGTCAAAGATGAGGATCACCCACAGTTCTGAGGAAGCGTTTCTAGTGAGTATCTGCCCATTTCAGCTGTGACAAAAGCTGGGCTTTGCAAAACTTGAGACAAAGACTTTGCTGTTTGAATCATGCTTTCCTATTACTTCCTTCTGTCATACTCTTTCAAAGGGAGGCTTGCTTTAGTTGTAAAATACACAATGCAGAGGCCTGCAGAGCCATCTAAGCTTAGGGCTGAAAGCTCTGAAGTGCTGACATACATTAAAGCACTCTTCTCTCAAAAATCCCGGGCTGTGGTTCTGAGCCTGGCACACATGTGATGTTATTCCTGGCTTGCCAGTTGTTATTGACAGCAGAATGGCAGCTGCTCAGATCTCTGCATCTCAGTCCAGGAGCCTGCTCCCAATCCAGCCCACAGCCAGCAATGCAAGGATATAGAGATGTTTTTCCATACACTGTGCAATTGCTCAGCTGTGCAGTCAAGAAAAGGAGAATATTTTCAACTGTTTGAAAGGTTCTGAGCATAGGAATATGATTGCTTTTGAGTGAAAAGGGAGCTGGGCTATCATTAGCTTTCATGCTCCATAGCTATTTCTGAGTGCTTTCAACTCAGCTTTCCTCTCACATTACTGCAGTCATTCCCAGTGCCAAGTAATTCACAGCCAAGAACATGGCAGGGCAAGTATCTTTTGGGTAATTCAGGTCTTGAGGGGAAGCACAATTAAGTAAAATTTAGTTGTGACTGCAGAATGAAGGAGCTGGAGGGGTTAATCTTATCAAGTCAAATGTGCAGCTAGGTATGTGCATGGCAAGATTTACAGGAGACACCACACGATTCAAAAGGGTTTGAATTCTGTGGAAATCTGCATCATTCTGTACCTAATGTGCCTGCTAACTTGGTTCTGCTTGTTGCTTTCTTTTCTATTTCCTATTCCCACAGGCTGAGCACAGAGGAAGCCTTTATTGTCTTCACTAGCAGTTAGGAAACCCTGTCTGAGGTTCCCCAGTCAGGAAGATACGCATGTTGAGAGTAAAATCTTGGCAACACTGAAATCAGTGGGAAGGTTGTATTTGCTTTAATAAGACAAGTAATTTAGTAAAAAAATTGAAAACAAAACAAAACCAAAAAACCAACCAAGGACCCCAAAACAAAATCTTCACTAATTTTCCAGTGTTTTCAGTGGTCACTTGTAATTTGAATCCATATTTCTTCACAATTTTCTTTACTAAAATTCTAAGCATAAATCAATTCCCAAAATATTAAAGGGATCACAGCTGAGAACGGGTTATTGTGAGCTGGAGTGGTAGAGATCCACTTCTGATTTCACAGACTTCATTTCTAGAATTATGTCCAGCGTCCCAGTATCTGATATTCCTGAATTCTCCTGACCCCTTTTTGATTCCGAAAGACAAGAGCTGGACAAATTAAAAAATAGAAAGTACAAATACAGTTTTGATGTCATGACCACACATAAAGCAGTTCTCTCTGTCTGAGAAGCCTTTAGGACCCACTGCTATTATTCAGGCCAGAGTTTCTGATGGTTGATATTAACCAGAGTTTGGCTTGACTGAACAGAATCAGATGTTCTCCTGTCCATCCTGGCTCACAGAGACTCACAGATCTACCTCTCACTGTGCATTGGTAGTTTGCCTGCAAAAGACACCTCAAAAGTGAAACAGAGCACAGTCAGAATGAACACACCCTTTCCATTTCCAGCCACTGGCACTGGCAATAGCTCACAGGAGCAAGAGAAAAGCAGGATTTTTAGAGCATGAGATTTAGATTAGAGCATAAGAGCAGGGGCAAAACTGCTGCCCTAGTTCTTGCTGTTCTTTCCCCTTTGTCTTCTGCTTGTCAAAGACAGAGTAACATAAAAAATAATGGAGACCCTGCTCCATTGCCCCATTGGATGAAGCCCCCTGCTTCAAAGACTTGATGTGCCAAAACTGCTAAATGAAAACACTGACGTGACTAGTGTGCCATATGACAGCTGGTTCCTGCCTGCCCTGCCAGGGCTTCTGCCTGTGTCCAGCAGCAGCTAACCCAGCACACCCCAAGGGCCACAGGCTCACTTGTTCTCCCCCATCCCAGCTCTTCAAGCAAACCTCTCTTGCACAGCAGTTTGGACCCCAGATGAGGCTTGCCTCTAAATCCAGTGCTTCTGTGAGCACTGCAATCAGAAATCACGTCATGATCCTTGGTGCCAGGTCAAAGCACTGAGCTTGCAGCCAAGCATCAGGCAGCAATTTCCTGGGCATTGTCAGGTGAGGTGCTTTCCTGCCCTCTGTGTCCAGGTGGGGTCAATGTTTGCATCGATTTTCTATTTTCAAACAGGGACTCCAAGCTGAGCACTGCCTACCATGCTGCACTACACAGATTTCATTCCCAGCTGTGCCTTAATAGGGCAGTAAACAGAAAAGTGTTGAAAGGACCTGAGTCAGTGGTAGTGTAAGTGCTGGAGAGGGCATTGGAAGCTCTTCTCCAGCAGGAACACCAGTAGGGCTCATGCCTTCAGGAAGCACTGGACAACATTCCTTCCCGGCACCAGGGAGAACAGCTGGTGTTTATTTTTGAATGCTGCCTTTCTCCCCAAGCTATCCCTGACTACTTAACCCATCAAGGGTGCTGACCAAGGTGCAGATGGCCAGGCATATTTTGTCCACAGAGTAGCTCCTTTTCTTGTCAAATCAGTTCTCATTATTCCCAAGGTTCACTCTAAACTGCTGTTCTCATCATTTGCTGCCTCCATGCCTCCCTGCTCACCACGGAACTTGCCAACCAAGGCTTCTCTGCTTCACTACTTTGATTTTTGACATGGTTCTTGGAGTTTGCCTGGGACTGTCCATCCCCAGTTTGTTACAGACTTCTCCTAGTCCTGCTTGGCCTCCAGCTTGCACAGAGCTCTGTTCTAGTGAACACATATTCCCATGCCACAGCCTCACTGGCATCTCAGATTCAAAGGAAGAACAAGTCTTGCAACCTGGAAGTGCAATACCAACTTTTCCTCCTCTACCACCACCATGTTTGCCCCAGCTTCATGGCAGGAAGCAGCTCACTGCAGGGATGGGGTAGTGTGCCTTTGGGAGGTACAGCAGGAAGGAACAGCTCTGTGGCCCAGCACAGACCTTTGCACAGTCAAAAGGTGCACAGAGAGAAATCAATATTGCTAACATCAAATTAAAATTTAAAAGTGGCATAAAATACTTGGATACTGAGGTAATCTCCCCTTTACCCTCTTGTACTCAGTTTTCTCTGACCTTGTAAAGAGTGTTAGATACACACTGGGGCTCAGTCATGGCAAACATGAGACAAGGGCAGCTCTGAGACCCAGAGTTAATTTTCTACCACCCCTTTGGCACACACTGATCTCCTGTGTGCAAAGCCTGCCCTGCACTATCCCATACAGCACTGACTGCTGCACACACAGATTTTCCCCTCCAAAATCTGAATACTCAGCCTGGTATAGCTGTGGTCCATCTGGAGCTTTACAAGCTTAGAGTTTAAAAGCCTTGCCAGTTTTGGCAGATGAGCCCATTACTTCCACAAACAGGATCTCTTTGGCATCTGGAGTTTACAGGGTCTCTCAGGACAGCTCCTAGAAATCCCATCAAATGGCTTCTAGTGGCCTGGAAGGTTCAAGTTTGGGTCAAACACAAGCTACTTACTGTCACCTAATTTTGCAATGTCAAGCTCCCAAGGAGCAGCAATTCCTGTTTTCTGAGACAACCATTCAAAATGGTCTCATTGATGACATCTTATTGATAAAATAACCTCCCAGGCCTCTGCCAGTGTTCACAGAGTCCAGTAGAACATTCCCACTGATTTCACCAGGCTTTCAAAATAATCTTTCTGGGAAAACTAATGAATAAAGGCTTGTTAAAGGATAAGTTTGTTAACAGGCTTCTCTAAGAATAACTAATGAAATGAAAGGCATGATTAAAGACATGGTTTTCATCTGCAAATGATTTGAGCCTTTATTATTTTTGAACAATGGGAATTTAATAACCCAATCACCTTTAAAAAAACCCTTTGTGTAGAAGACATGTCAGACACATGAATTCTCCCACATTATTTTTCCATTGTCTCATTACTTACGGTCTGCTTGCTCATATCCACTTAATCTCTGCAGAAAGGGTACTATCTGGTCTGGGGGGTTGTTCTGGGGTTAAAACCTTCCTCACACAACCAGGACAATTGGATGGTACTGAAATAGAGATAAACACAGATCACCAGTGTGAGTGGGAGAAAGAAAATTACAAAGGAGAGCAAATCACAGAGGTAACTGCAGAACTTTTAAATGCAGACCAGAGACTTGTAGAAGTAATATCCATAACTAAAGGGAACAGATAGATCTGTATGACAGACAGAACAAGACAGTCCTTTTTTAAGCAGGCTTGAAATATATTTAAGAAAGTCTATTAATGACAACTCTATATATGAACCATTAATCCTGACAGCTATAAAGTGAGACTCAGTGAAAAAGCTAGGTAGCAGTACTACTGAACCAAACATGGTGTAATAAATCACACTTTTCTACTTTGATGTCTACTTAGGACAGGTTCAGGCTGCACAAGGAAGAGGACAGAATACAGGTATGTTTAAATTTAACAACAACCAGTAGATTTGTACTGCTCAAATAGTAGAAAATCTTGTGTTTAAGTTCCATGTGCTAACCAATATAATATTTTCAAAGCATTCAGGGGCACTTTCACCTTTGCAAGTAACAGGAATATTTTACGACACAATACAGGTAAAGGCATTACAATCCTCCTCTATTTCCTCCCCACAGATATTTTTACCACTTACATCTACCAAGTCATGCAGCAACACACTTTTTTTCCCTCCTAACCATGTCCATAGCAGGCTGCAGTGAGAGGAGATATCACAGTGGTCATTGAGTGACAATAGTGGAACTTTAAAGGAAAAAAGTAAAAAAGATTGATTAAACATGGAATTGCTCTCAAAAAAGTAATCTAAAATCAGCATCCCTGGACCCACTGCCAGCTGTTCCAGAGGACCAGCCAATGGCTGACTGTGCAGCACCTTCTAACACTTAAACTCTTTTGCCAGCCTTTTTCAGGTCTTTTACATTAATTCATAGTTTCCATCTTCCTTTTCTGTGTGGTTTGAAAACGTGCAGAAAGACAATGTGGGGCCACTGCATCCCCTGTGATGATGCTCCTCTCTCCTCACCCACTGGCACCCACTGGCATCCATTTAACCTCTTGCCTCTTTGTCTGATCATGCAGGTGCTCAGCACCAAGAGCCTGTTGCCACCTTCCAGAGGGCTGCCAGCTCTCCAGTCCACCTGGGTGAGCAAGACTGCTAGCAGCAGATTTTCCACTCTCTTTAACAGTTTTAGCAAGCACAAATTAGCACTTGTACTGCACATTGTTTTCCCACATCCTGGAGGAGGAGCAGGGCAAGACTCATGCACTGAACACCAACTAGCAGCTTCCTGAAAGGGAAAGGCAAAGCAAAGCTCAGTCACAGGTGACCTGGTGTTTCAGGCCATGGGAATCAACATCTACAAAGTGTTTTTAATTTTTTTTATTTGTTAGTCAAAACAGGAAACAAACAACCAGCTCTGTGCAGCCCTTCAGGTCTTTGGGAGAGCTAGTTCCTCTGTTCCTGTGGTTCCCAGAAACCTCTAGGCTGACAGTGAAAGTAGAGGCTGCTTTTAATACTGAAAGTTGAAACAACACCTGTACTGTTCTCCCTTCCTGGAAGTGCAATGGGCCCTTCCCCAGCAAGCAGCCCAGTGAGCAGGCACTTTGCAACAACCTCCCAGGGGCTCCAGAGCTCTCAGCACACACCCCAAACACTGACTCTGCCGTGAAGGACAGCCGAGTTGCTCGGAGACAGATTTTGTCTGGGAGCACCCAGGGGGGATGCAGGATGGGAGCTGGGTTGCAGCAAGGCATGCAGGGCTGCACCGGGGCTGCAGGGCCACAAAGCCCCACTGGAGCAGCAGAGCAGGTCCAGGGGTGGTTCCCAGGATGACCGGACAGCCCAGGCTGCCAGGCAAGTCCCCGGCAATGGGGCAGGTCTGACCAGCTGAGGCAGGGCACCAGGTAAGGGAGGCAAGGTCTGGCCTGAGATAGCACGGCACAAACCTAGGCACAGGTACAAGGAGCAAAGGAGAGGCTGTGCACCTCTGGGCTGTGCCATGGATGCTTCCCACAGCCCTGGCCAAGGCAAGTGCTGCCCTGTATCAGTGCTGACCTCTGGCATGGGCAGCCAAACCCACTGGGAGGGAGAAACTACAGCAGAGGAAGGTGTCCCTGGGCCCCGAGGGCTTTGGTGAGAACTGGGAATCACAGGGGAGTATTGTGGCAGGGAAGAGCCAAGTGGTCATTGACATTGAGGTTAGAGGATGTTATTATGCAGGATATGTTATTATCTTTCCAGATAATTCCAGACAAGTAATCTCACCCAGCAGTCTCCTGATCAAAATGACAATTTGTAGTTGGCCTAGTTGCAGCGTATTTAAAATACACTTGTCTTAAGATGTACTTCATTCCCTTACTTTTCTACTCCTCCTCATTTCAATCTCTTTCTCTTCTTTCTGTTTTCCATCTGTGCTTGTCTTTTTCATATATTTTTGGCCATACCAAATGATGTGCTGGCTAATTCTCAGACTAGCCAAACCTCTGCCAGAGAAACAGGAGAATAGTGCTGAGTCTTACTTAAATCAAAGTCAGTATTTCACCCCACCTAATTGCTTAAGGCACCTTAAGGTCAACCTAAAGTGATTAAAAGGCACAAATTTTCCATCATAAATTATTCTGCTTTCTTTACCACAGAACAAGAAGGGAAAAAAATACAAACACATATTTGCTGTATTCCCTGTAAGTCCTGATCCTTTTCTCAGTCTAGAATGTGGCAGCTCAGATGTGTTGCTTTCTAGCAGCAAACATTTTAACAATCAAAGGAAAATTCCTGAACAAGTCCTTGCTTTCTTGGAAAGGCAGGTTGTTCTTGATCCCACCAAGAGAGTGCAAACAGCAGAGATCAATTCAGAGAGCTTGGCCATGATGTTGAGGAACTTCCTCTCATCAGCTCAGGCTGCCAGAAAAGTGTGCTAGGAAAATGCCTTCCCCAACACACCAGCTATTTGTGCAATTTATTCCCTTGAAATCCCACACTCACTTAGTCTTGAGTTTTCAAGAATGTTTTTCAAGGCAATTATACTGAATAGTTTTGGTGGCATCTTCCTTTTTCTTTTTTTAAAGAGACCAGTCTTGGAATATCTTAAAAATCAACCCTTTTTTTAATGGGTATCTTCAGTGAGTGAAAAAAAAAAGTCCTAGTTATAAAAATGATAATTTTACTTTCAGATATACATTTCATGGACAGCTTTCTTCATTATGTGTCTAGGACAATATGCAAGAAATAGAGCTTTATCCTGGATAAACTGTAAGCTGTATGTTCTGCATATTTGCAGCCAGCTACTCCAAATTCTTGGTACTTATCTTGTGTTCTTGGTACTTATCTTATTCGTTAGGATAGTAAACTGCCACAGAAAGTTCTAAATGAGTGAACTGAGAAGACTGGTTGAAGAAACACCAGACAGCTCCTACCCACAGCGGTTTGGACAGATAGAGTACCTGTGGACATCTGAGCCGAAGAAGTTGTTAATTGTAAATCTAGAAAAACCTCACCATTGCTCCTACTGATAGAAACCAGTCTTTTTCAGCATCTGCCTGTCTTTCTGAAAAGCATCTGCCTGTAACATAACAGAGATGTTAAAGAAGCCTGGTTTCTGAGGCTGCTCCCTGACAATGAGGTGGCAGCAGAAACAAACCTGTGACACGTGAGATGGGCACATTCCATTGCTCTGATCCTTCAGTTCACATCCCTACTTATGAAGAAGAGAAAAGAGGGCAAATCTTTGTGCAGCTCCTCAGCTAGTCCCATTTGCCATACACTTCTTACTGCTTTAAACAGGTTTGCCACTGCAACTCACAGAGCACCATATTTGTACAGAAGACTTGAGAAGTGCAGGGTCTTCTTCATAATTTGCTCTTTGTCTGTTTTGTCTTTTCATCTGGTCAGGATGAAAAGCAGCCTCATATGAATCTTCCTTTCTCAGAGTCAATGGGTGCTCCTCCAGCCTGGGAGGGGGAAGCACACTTTTGGATATTATCTACTCACAAACTGGTTTCATTGACATTTGTTCTCAGTGACAGCATTCAGGAGACATGTTGGCCACTTTGATAACAAATGAGCATCAGCTCTTCTCTGTGGGTAGGGTCCTGTGCTCTGCAAACATCACCCCTAGCTCCTGTTGGTGCTGTTTGCTCATGGCTCTGCTGAAGGATGTATAAAACTGGCAAACAACACTGCCAGAATATAGGAATATTCCTCCTGGTTTCCCTCTTGTTTCTTTTCCCATTACCCAGGCCTGCCCTTCCTTTATGTGATTTCTCTTCCTAAGCACAATCACAAAAAAACTTCTGTGTGCTTCATGATTGACTTAGCCCTTTGTTGTCCTCACTTTTTAGATCCTTCATAGGGTGTTTAAGTAGTGCTCAGCATAAGGAGGGAAATTACCCTAGCAGTGTAATTCCTACCCTTAGGGAGAGCACACACCTTATTCAGCCATCAGACTCATCCAACAAGTCTTCCTCCCAAAGAGAAGCTGACAGCTCCTCATGGGAAAGGCAATCTAAGGACAAGGTCAGTGCTCTCTAGGCTGGAGGACGCTGGCAAGCTCATGCACAACTTTGTTGAAGCCTATATTGTAGTTCACCCACTGGCTCTGGTCAAGAGCTCTGTGCAGCTTATTGGGTCCTCAATAGAGTTAAATCTTCTTTAATTCCCAGGAACTGTTTCTGTCCCAGTCAGATGCAAGGGCATTCATCTGGCTGCAACCCACATGCAAAACATCACTTTTGGGAACAC
This sequence comes from Emberiza elegans, assembly GCA_024865655.1. NCBI lineage: Eukaryota > Metazoa > Chordata > Aves > Passeriformes > Fringillidae > Emberiza > Emberiza elegans. Next base: position 14,729,125 of record JALJVW010002597.1, on the reverse strand, counting down.
CTGGCTGCAGGTTCCAAAAACAAAGACATTTTGGGGTTTATTTATAAGGGCAGCAATTTTGATGAAGTTATCTATGCCTAATAAGTGGCAAGCAGTTTTTAGACAATTTCTTTGTGTTTTGGTGGGCTGAAGGGATAGAGAAATCTGTAGGTGAGAGGTCGTCACAGATTTTCAGTGAAAATCTGTGAAAAACAACTTAAACAAAAAAATATACTGCAGTCTCTGCCTCAGTATCAATCCAATTTAGAGGAACAAGACCAAAACAGATCTAGTGAGGTGTATTTAAAACCTTAAAAAAGCTTAGTGCTCTGAGGGAAGGGATACAAGGCTCCTAATTATGGCTTGAAATGTGCATGTAAAAGTTCCCAGGTTTACTGATTTCCTCAGCTCCTAAGCTGCTAATTTAAGTTATTGTCTGAACTGATCTCTCTACATTAACTCAAAGCTGTGTGATCTCTAGTATTTGCACTATCAGTAAAAGGTTGTTGGTTTTTTCTCTTTCATGTGTGAAAGCAATGGAAATAGACTCATGGAAACCTGGACTGAGCCTTTTTGACACAGGTAAATATTTAAAGCATCATTAAAGTAACTAGTCTGGGAATAAGTGGTTTCCATCACACATGGGTAAAGCTAAATCTGTTTATTCATCAGGCCCATGACACTGGTGATAACAATCTCATTTTAAGAAGCAATTACAGCATGTGAAATTGTAAATAAGGTATGTTGTTTACATCTTAGCAGATTACTCTGTGCTTTCGTCACTCTTGAGTTCCTGCTTAAAGCAGGAGCAGAAGAGAGGAGCTCTGGAAAGAGTTGGCAGCTGCACTACAGGAAAGAGATTCCAGCTACTGAAATCTATTTGTAAATGAGAAGGTATTTTGGGAATGCCACAGCTGAGATCACAGTTTAGAGCTGCAATCAGCACAGAACATGACAGATTATCCTGATGTCAATGTACTTAGGGAGGACATTCAGATAAGGAAAGGAGGATTTATGTCAAACATAAAGAATAATGAACATCGTTGAAATTTTCTGACATTTTATCCTTCAAAAATGACAATATGGAGATAAGAATATTTTATGAGTACTGGTGAAGGAAAAAAACCCTACATTTGTAACAGGCTCTAGAAGCAACAAGACCAAGACTTGTGCAATCCTTAATGAGGAGCAGCTTCCAACGGCAGATTTAACAGCTCCCTTTCCTCGGGAACATTAAAGCCGACTGCACAAGATACAGACCAATTCATGACGTGGTACTCTCCCTCTTCCCAGGTGCCTCACCATCCAACACATGAGGTCTTTCCCACCACGGGTTTTGATGCTGGAGAGAGCTGTGCTGGTGGCCCTTGTGAAGGCCATTCCCTTGAATATTCTTCTTACTTCAAAGCCACTAGTGTGCTTATTCAGGAAAAGCTACAACACGAGGGCCAGGGTGCAGAGGGATATTTTGAGGCAGAAAATGACAGATTGCATTAAATGCAATGAAAGGTTGGGCATAGGGAAAGGGATGTTGTATTAATAGTTTCTCAGCAACTGAAGTGCCAGCACAGACTAGTGTGATAAAGTCTGATGAATTCAGATTGTCACTTCAAAGGAGTGGTTTCTGGTGTGGATGTAATCACTGCTGTCTTACTTATATGAATGGGAAGTTTAATCAGTATGGACAGCTGTGACAATCAGTGAAGGGAACTTTAATTAGCATGGGGTAGACTGCCCATGCAGCAAGCTGAAATTCCCATGGCAATACCAACAATAAATTGGACTGGCAGAACAGGGAGGCCCATAGAGACTAACCACCTCCCCAATTAGTTGGGGAAGAGTATTTGGTGGGTGACCTTATTGTTCCACTATGCACAAAGCAGCCAGCTGACCCTCAACCTTCAGGACCTGATAATTGCACTGGCAAATAAAAATGAAAAAAGCAGCACTGCCTACACATGAGTTTTCCATGCTGACAAAGCTAATGTCAGCTGTATGCCTGGGAAAAGAATATGGATTTTACAGGATGTAGATAAATGCATGAGGCAAATAGCTATCTATGTATTATCCTCCATATACAATTTAGTTGCTAAAATGGATGGCACATGTTAATTTCTAATTTAACTACAGTGTTAAATCCACCTACTTTCTGTTCTGCAAATAAGGCAAGGTGGGGGGAGAAATGCACATATGGGATAGCAAGCTGGCACATGTGAGATATGCAGTGTGCAGGCTGCAGGATGAAGCGTGGCTTTGGTCTGCTGCTGAGGAACAATTATGTGTCTGTGTAATTAAAGCCTGTACTGGAATATACACAGTCAGGAAGGCAGGCTGATGACTATTTCAGGTTAAAAAAAATACACAATCATTTTCATCCATGTGGTTGGCAAAGAGAGGCTGTGCATGGCCAAGTCATGTTGCCTTTAACTTCCAGATCAGATAAACTAACCATAGACTTGCATAAGACTTGCCTTCCTTCGTAGGCAGGTTTGGTTTTTATCAGCAAGACTTCAGGCCTGAGAGGTCAGAAATGTTTCCTGCAGCAGATATCACTGGATGGAACTGTTTGGTGTCACCCCTGTTCCACATTATTTTTCCTCAGTCAGGAATAGGTGGCCAGCCTCAGGTAGTGCTGCCCCAGCACCACCTCTCTACCTCTCCCTGCTGGTGTTTCCTCCATCCAAATGGGCTTCCATAGGCAAATACACAACACTGGGTGCACTCTTCCCTGTTCCCTGCCTGGGAGCTCATCCCCAGTGTGCAAGACAAGAGGCACAAGCCAGCAGAGTGCTGGACAAGAGCTCCAGCCATGAGATGAGGCTGGTCGGAGCCTGGCTTGCCAGCCTGCTTTTGAATGCATCCAGCCAGCTCTGGCACAAGAGGGCCAGCTCCACTAACTGTGGGAGAGAGGCTTTTCTGTCACAAGAGCCAGTGCCAGGGTGGGTGGAGAGCTCCTGTTCCCTGTCCAGAAAGTATCCTGCCCAAAGCTTGGGCAGGAGCACAGGGAAGCTCCAGGCACTGCAAGCACCACATACACAGTGACAAAAAGCAGCACCAGCCCTGGGGCTCTCCTAACCTGGCCAGACATAGCAGGGAAATTCTCAAACAAAGCACACAAAGCAATCACCAACTCTTGCTGTAAACAAAGTAGAGCAACTCTCTGTGCTCTTTGCCTGCTTCACTCACAGGCAGCCCCGTGGGTTCCCATACAAGGCCAAGCCCAGTGCTCCAGCCAGCTCCACATCCTGGCCTCTAGCAACAGGCAACAGCAGATGCCTGGGGACAAGCAAAGCAGAGGGAAATCACTGCTTTGGTGCTGCTGTTAGCAGCTCTGTTTGGTCCCTGCAGCAGAAACTTTCTGCGCTGGCAGCTGAATTTCAAACTGCAAAGCCAAAGCACCCCTGTCTGGTATGGATGCTGCCGTGTGCTGAAGCCCCCCTGCAGGGATCAGGTACCAACAAGGTCAGCTTTACACCAGGTCCCACACACTCAGATTTAATACAAACATGGCCCCTCACCCAAAACTGCATGCAGCTTTCAGCATGCAGCTAGAAGGACTCAAAAATGTTGTATTTGACAATTATGAGAGGTAAAATTTTAGACTTAACTGGAATAGAAATAGGAGTGGTTACAGAGGGGGATGGAGCTGGTACTTCCCTCCATTTTCTTCACAGTACTCTGCCTTATTATGGCTTGGTCCTTAACACCTTCAGCAACCAGCTTTGGCTGTTGCATCTCCCATCATATTTAGGTAGTGACCTTCCCTGATGTCCCTTTACAAACACTGATGCTTTCATGCTTGGCTTGCTCATGGCTGGCTGCTGTGGAGAGACAAACTCTGTATCACCTAGTCATTTCTCATATTTTTCTGAAGAGCTCATAAAATTACCTTTTCACTGTGTTTCCGAAGTCAGTAATCTTTCCTCAGCTTACTTGGTGATGAAGATTTAAGGAAGTCTTCTTCCTAGTTTTCTTTAAAAATCTAATACCCAATTTACAAAAATAATAAGCTGTTCTGCTGTTCTTTACACCAACGGCTTTCTTGGTGAGTGTTCAGTTTGTAGCTTGTCTGATCATTGCTGTGTCTTTTGAGGATTATCCCAGCTAAATCTCCTTAATCTTGTCATGCTGTACTGAAAAGACACAACTCTTTTCCCTTGCCTGGGAGATGCTGGACTGTAGGAGAGTCTTGACAGACATTCAAGTCATGAGTGAAGTTCAGCATTTTTAGACCTGATGCCAGCCTGATGGTGTCCTGTGAGTCAGTACCTTTCACAAGGACATCAACTCATCTTTTCAATGCTGCTACCACCCAAATACTTCACTAGAATCCACTGGTGACCCATGAGACTTTCCCTTGACTTAACAATAGCTCTGTTACCCTGTTTCTTTTGTGCTTTGCAAAATAACCCAAATTTCTGGGGGCACCTGAGGAGCTGTAGCTTGCATTGCTTCCCCAGCTGTAATGAGCTGGAATCAGCTGCTGCCTGTGCTTTCCTCTCCAGGCAGAAAACAGCATGATAAATCTGTGGCTTATCCTCGTCAGACACTGTGCAGCTCATTGTAAGGCACAGTGAGCCAGTGGGGTGGCAGTGCTGGTTTTCAGGAGAAGATTGCTGGGAGTCACCATCCCACACCGTGGCCACCAGCCACACTCAGCTCCTGAGGAGCCCACTACTTGTGCATGATGCTCCCAAGCCCTTGCAGTTAAAGAACTGACTCCCAAAGGGGAATGCCTCAAAGCAGGTGCTAGGAGAGATTTTGGTGGCATTCCTAGAAATGTCTCTGCTCTTGTTTTACCCCAGGAGTGATGTAGATGAAAAAAGGTAAGCTCCAAGGATGTCCTCTCCATCCCCATTTCCTTCCCACATCAATCCTCAGGCCAGGGGGTCTCTGCAGTGTCCCTGTGTCCCATTTCCTTAAAGAGCAAGAGCAGCCACCAAGCACACACTGATAGATCCTTTCCTTTCTCTGTTTAGGCTTCAGTTCAAAGGAAGAATTGAATCCAAAGCCACGGGAATCCATCTCCCAGGGGAATCAGAGTATGTACTTCAGAATTAACTTCATAATTTAGTGATGTTATTAATTACATATTGCTAGAATCCATTCAAATTAAACAGCAAAAGGTAAGTTTTCAAGAAAGCCTAAGAAAATCCAGGAGCACGTTTTTCCCTTGCAGAGAAAAGCAAGCACTCTCTGCTGACCCCTCATACACAGAATTGGTTTTTTTCTTCCACAGGGAAGGAAATAACAGCCAAAATTTAGCTTTTAGCTTACCTGGGCAGTGAGATGGGGCTGCTCCCTACCACCTCTTCCCAGGGAGTATCAGCTCCAGGCTCCCAGCAGATCTTCCTCACTCAGGTACTTTGGTGGCAGAGGACAGCAATCCAGTGTGCTGCAGAGCAGGCTCCCATGGCTGTGCTGTGTGCAGGCACCCTTCCCACAGCAGTGGGTGGGAGGGAAGGAAACCACCTGAGAAAGGGACCCAGTTCCTGCCACAGCCAGGAAAGAGAGGATGCAGAGGGATCATCAAGGACCACCCAAGTTCAAAGAAGAAAATGCAGGTTCCCCTACTCTGAAATCTTCTACAGTCCTTTAAAAAGACAGATTTACCCATTATTCCATGTTTAGTTGAGGCCCAAAGTAGCAGAAGAAAGAGAAAGCAAGTTCTTAGTGGAGAGATGGAGTTGCCTGACACCTCTTCATTAGAAGCCATCCCAAAGAGAGGGTTCACCCTTCCAACAGTGGCTGGGTCCTCTCTTGCCCATCCTTGGACAGCTGAACACTGTCTGGACTCTTTACAGTAACTACTGAACCAAATGTCTATGTATTCCCAGGCATTCCTCTTAATATTTGAAGAATTATTTTCCCTATCAAAGATGCCAAATAAACCTGAAACTGATACGGAAATAAGGGAAAGAAGAAGAAAAAGGGAAGGCTCTGCCCTATAGATCCCATTGCTCTGCAGAAAAGCAGAGCTTGGTGCAGTGGAGACACCAGCAAGGACAGCTGTGTTTCCAGCACTTAAACTGAAATAAGTCTCACCAGAAACAAAATTTTCATCCCACTGATATCTCTAGGACCATAAAAGTCCTGTTTCAGATCTTTCCTCCCTGCAAATCAGAACATGCTCACCTCCCTATGAAGCACCCTAGCCTGTGCTCTTGCAGTGTCCCTCTCATGTCCCAGCACTGAATCTGAATCCTCCCCAGAAACCAAGTCTGTCTGTAAGTGTATGTAAATCTTTGCCTCCCCAGACCCTGCTGGCTAACAAACTGCCCACTTCCCACATACAGATCTCATGAACTAGTTCCCTTTGAAGGACAAGAAATTCAGGAAGACTTGGCTGTTAATTGAGGTATTTGTTGTGGGTTCCCGACCTTGCCTCACGATCTGCTGTGAGCGGACACGGTTCTCAGTCACGCTCCTGTAATTCAGCATTATTAGAATTAGAAAAAAGAGACAGCTATGGGAGAAAAAATTGAAGGTAATGAGATGGGAGGCAGTTGCATAAGCCACTAAGAACAATTGGTGCTTTGTAGCCTTCGGGCTACCTAATGATTAAAACACAGTAGTTTGAACAGTCTGATTGGTAGGAGGCATCATCAGAGGGAAATCAAGAGATGGGGATGACCCAGATGCTGGAGGGGGAAAATGTTAATTAGTGCTCTAGTTAAGCCAAATTTTGATCCTGCTCCGGTTGCAGACCAAAGTGGTGAATGTTTCACCACTAACTTACAGAAATGTGAAAGCAGGTTGGCAGAGATGAAGACAGCATTTGCAGCACAAAGATGAGGTTCATCGGTGTAATTAAAGGGAAGAGTTTGTTTGGGTACAGACATACCTTTTATAGAACATTGCTTTCAGCCCAGAGAGGAAATACACACAGCACACTGCTGCTGCTGCACACATGGGTACAGGGCTACTATAACATGCAAAAGAACAGCCCCACTCAGTCTGAACATCCCAAGCAAAATCATCATCCTTGATGTTAGCTCCAACCCAGAAGGAAGCTGATGAACAATTCTCATTCAGAAGTGCAGAGCTGCCAGGATTGTTGTCAGTAATCCTGGATTGCAATCGCTTTGAAGAGACCCCACAGTGTCCTTCCCCTGAGGCACATCCCAGGCATCACAGATTTCAGGAACTTCCCTCCCTTCTGAGACACATTAACACAGTAACTGTTCCTGTTATGTCTATTACATCAATTAAGTCCACAAGAGTGTCACCAAGGAAATGCCCATAGTTTGTGCTCTGCAGGTGGCCAAACCACAAAATTAAAAAACCACGGCTGGTTTTACAAACTCCCATTACCTCTGGGCTGCAAATAAAGTGTGCTGAGCCCAAAACATGGCTCTGAGGGCACAGGATATACAAGTCAGCCTGCTCCTGTGGGGCTGACCTCCCTGGCCCCCAAAATGCAGTGCTCCCAGACTGACTCCTGTGAAAAGATTCTTGCCCTTTTGTCACACAGTCAAGCTTAGATGTTGTATGGGACAAAGTTATGCCGAGAACTGTGTTTACCAACCAGTAGGACAGACTTGAGCAGCCAGCTGTGACTTGTCCTTGTCAAAGGCTTTTTTGTAGAGTTTACACAGCAGGACAAGTCACTGGATGCAGAGTTTTTAGGCCTTTGCTGCTTGCAAGAAGCACAGCAATCAGAAAGCACTAAAAATATTTTTGGCATTTCTTTATCTCTCCTCAGATTGCAAGGTTGATTTGTCCTTCCTAATGGATGGGAGCTGGAGCATTGGCAAACGCCGCTTTCAGATCCAGAAGCGGTTCCTTGGTAACGTGGCTCAAGCCCTTGGCATCGGCAGTGCAGGTCCTCTGATGGGCATTGTTCAGTACGGGTAAGAGCTTCCCAGACATTCCCATTGCCACAGGACATGACTGCACACTCTGGCAGCTGTAGCTCTGCAGCATTCCCATTCTCTGAAAAAACCCTTCACCCAGGATTTTTCTCCTGGGAAGCTGAGAAGCCTCAGAGAAAAGGAAAACAATAATTATCTCATTTGCTTCTCCTGTGTTGTGCTCACATGTGGACTGTGTTTGGAGATTGTTTATGCACAGGTGATATTGTTTCATTGGATTCTGGTGTGAGTTGTTTTGACTCTTTGGCCAATCAGTGCCAACCTGTGTCGAGACTCTGGAAAGAGTTACAAGTTTTCATTATTATCTTTTTAGCATTCTGTAAATATCCTTTCTGTATTCTTTAGTATATTATAGTAGAGTATTTTTCAATATAATATAGTATTATAAAGTAATAAATTAGCCTTCTGAGAACATGGAGTCAGATGCATCATTCCTGCCTTCGTCAGGACATTTCCCAACAAATACAATATAGCTCTAAGCTGATACATGCTAAAGGCCTCACTACAGCTTGTCCTCAGGAGCCAGGTAGCACAGACCAGCCCTGTGGCTTTTGTATCCTATGTGAAGCAAAACACTGACATTTGCTCTAATTTCTCCTTTTAGTGATGACCCTTCCACAGAATTTAACTTGAAAACTTATGCCAACTCCAAGGATCTAAGGAATGCCATTGAGAAAATTCAACAGAAAGGGGGACTTTCCAATGTTGGTAGGTGATGGTGGGGCTGCTTGCACTCCCTCTGTTCAGGAGGGCTCCAGAGCCTGGGCTATAGCAAGCCCACACCTCCTCACAGGATACAGAGGCTGGGACCAAACAGTGCTTAGGGCTAGGGCCAGGCTGGTGAGGGAGCACTGCTCCCACCACGACCTGCATGTGTTGATCCCAGGCCCTGCAAATCCATCACAAATTGAAAGAACCTACGGGCAGTTCCCACCAACGCTCTGGGGATCCTTGATAACCCAGCTCATCATGCCCCCTCTCTGGGGCATAGGGAGGGGGTTCAGTGCAGGAGGGCTCGGGAAGCACTGGCACCAATAGCAGTGGTCTCCCTTCCTGCTCACACAGCCACAGAAACTGCTTTCCCCAGCTCTCTGCAGCCTCCAACACCTGAGTCAGCTCTCTGCCTACTATTGCACAGAATATTATCAGATAGTGCTTCCAGATCCGTAATTCCTCCTCAACTCCTCTTCTATTACAGGGAAGGCACTTTCATTTGTTAACAAAAACTTCTTTCTGGATGCTAATGGAAACCGAGGTGGAGCACCCAATGTGGTTGTAGTCATGGTGGATGGGTGGCCGACTGACCGAGTGGAAGAGGCCTCCAGGCTGGCCAGAGAATCAGGGATCAACATTTTCTTTGTCACTGTTGAAGCAGCTGCTCAAAGTGAAAAGCAGAATGTTATTGAACCAAACTTTGTGGACAAGGTAATTTGTGGGCTGAGTCTGACCAGGACTGAGTCTGAGCATTTGACCAGGCTGAGTCTGACTAAACTTTCCAACCTACTTCGTTCAGGGCATTTCCCTCCCCTTCCTATCACTTATGGTTATTTCTTTTCATTCTTGTACATTCTGTCTTGAGTTTTTCTGTACAAAAAACAGGCAGTAATGCTGAGGTCAGAAGGGGAATGAAGTCAGTAAAGTTCTGGTTTGAGGTACATCATCGAGCAAATGGCTTTTGGCCAACTAAACCTTAGCACACACCTGCAGTTGTACTGAGACAAGCAGCTTTCCCAATACACAGTATTTGGAAAATGACAAAGTACCATTGCAGCTTGAGCAATTTGGAATTATTTTTTACACAAACCTCTTGCTGTGCATCTCCCACTAGGGAAAGGGTGAGGAGCCCTGTCAACCTAATGTCAATGTTGCATTTACAAACAGGTCCCACACAAGCAAAGGTTGGCACAGTCCCAGCATAATCACATCCTAGTTTTTCAGCTATACTGGATAACTCAAACATTCTCTTTTCCCTGTTGATGAAGGCTATTTTTCAGTTACTTGTTTCTGCTGCTATGGACTTCATGGTAGCACTTGAAAAAGGGTAAATCCTTGCCATATGCAGAAAAAAAAAAGAGAGGATGCAAGCTGTGATTGATTTGTATTTGGCACCAACACTAGCTATCTGATAACAGTGCTTCAGAACAAGCTGGTACCCAGTTAGGGCAGGAGATACCTACCAAGTGGCAGACCAGGCTGGGCCTAGGAAACAGGGTTAAGTTATCTGGTATTTTCAGAAAACAGATTCCCATCTGAGCTGGTTTGCTCTGCCATGAAATAATCTCCCATGAGTCTCAGAGCTGCTCCAAAGAGCTGCACTGTCTCTGGTCAGCATATAATTGGATTATAGTCTCATTTGCATTTAATGTTTTTTAAAGAACAAAGCTACAGCAAATCTCTGCAAACCTGCCAGGGACACAGCAGAAGTGAGAGTAGAGTGGATGCAGAACAGCAAGGTAAGGAGAGAATGGTGGCTTGATACTGCTGCATCATACCACTAAAATAGAAATGAGACAGTAAGAAGAGCAAATGAGAGCAGGACACCATGAGGAACCCAGACTGGAGGGAACTGTAACTCCCTTGGAGCTGTTAGGCTTTGTGCAAGTCAAGACCACTGCCTTGGTCTTTTAAAACAGTCAGATACACACATCACAAAGCTGATGGATAAAGCCTGGCTTAACAAAATATTCTCGCCCAGAGAACTGAGGAATTGGCCTTTAAGAAGCACTAAAGCCAAAGACAATTTGATCCAGCCTGTTTGCATCACTCTCCTCCTTGACCCTCCCTTCTCCTCCTCCCCACCTTGACTTTTCCCATGTCCTCTTCTGTGCCAGCCCTACTTCCTACCCACACCCACCCGACTCCCACTAACCCTACAGAAGCCACCCACAGATCTGGCCCTTATGAGTATTTACTTATAAAAGTTAATGGGCTTGGTTTTGGTTTTTTTACTATTTGGCAGAGCCAACACAATGAGCCTGGGTTTTCTTTGCTTAGAAAGGTATGAACCAAGTTAACCTCAGCTTAAGCCCCAGGTTTCACTTCAAAGTAGTAAGGTTTGTCAGCAGGCAAAACTTTCTTTCTTGTCCTGAATGATGGGAGCTGAAGTTGCTACCTGGCAAACACACTGTAGTGTCCATGGTAGCCACACTAAGAGCAGCTCTGTGATTTGGATGTTTTTCCCACGAACAGTGTGACTTACATAAAAAAGCCTGACAGGTGGCAAACTTGCTTATTACAGTTTTTTCACTACTGTAATATCAGCTCCATCCCACAGTTTTAAAAAAAAAGGCAGGAAAAACTGTCACATTACACAAGTATCTGTGATGTTACACTGACATCATTTCCCAAGGAAGCAGATGGTGATTGCAGGAGAGGCCATTTCAGACTCCAGCATTGCTCTTTCCAGGAGCCTATATTTACAATTAACGACATCCCCTAGCAGGAACAGACAGAGTGAATTTCCATTGCGTTTATCCTCGTGTTGCCTTGCAGGCAGTGTGCAGGACAAGCGGTTTCTATTCCATCAACGTGCCCAGCTGGTTCAGCCTGCACAAGGTGGTGCAGCCCCTGGTGAAGCGGGTGTGTGACACCGAGCGCCTGGCTTGCAGCAAGACGTGCCTCAACGCCGCCGACATCGGCTTCGTCATCGACGGCTCCAGCAGCGTCGGCACCGGCAACTTCCGCACGGTTCTGCAGTTCGTGGCCAACATCAGCAAGGAGTTTGAGATTTCGGACACCGACACGCGCATCGGGGCGGTGCAGTACACCTACGAGCAGAGGCTGGAGTTCAGCTTTGACAAGTACAGCACGAAGCAGGACGTGCTGAACGCCATCAAAAGGATCAGCTACTGGAGCGGGGGCACCAGCACGGGAGCAGCCATCAGCTACGCCTCGGAGCAGCTGTTCAGCAAGTCCAAACCCAACAAAAGGAAGATCATGATTCTCATCACAGATGGCAGGTCTTACGACGATGTCAGCGTGCCAGCCATGGCAGCTCACCAAAATGGTAAGGTCTTCTATCACTGCCTGCTCTCCCCTTGTGCCTCAGCACTTATCCAGGTCAGATAAATGCAGCTTGCTATAATTTGAAGGCACTGGATGAAACCTTATGAAATAAGAGTAGTACTTTGGGTTCCAACTGAGCTCCAACAAGATCAGCATCTGTTTAATAGCTGAATAAGGAACTTCAGAAAAAAAAAAAAAACAAACTTTTAAATCATCACAAATGCAGCAAGGTCTAGGAGATCTCAAACTACATTTGCAGTATTGGTCTTAAATTAGATTTATCACAATGAAAACTTTCATGCTTTTTCTAAACTTTGGGTTTCTTTCTAGGAGTCATTGCTTATTCCGTTGGAGTTGCTTGGGCAGCCCCAGATGAACTGGAAGCCATTGCATCAGACCCTGCTAAGGAGCATTCCTTCTTTGTGGATGACTTTGACAACCTCTACCGCTACGTTAACCAGCTCATCCAAAACATTTGCACAGAGTTTAATTCCCAGCCGCGGAACTGATGGACTCCAGCAAGGCAGGACCCTTGGGTGCTGTGCTAAAGGCATAACAAGTGCCACAAAATAATGCCAGTCCTCAGTTCAAGAAACACTGGAGGTGTTTCCCTCTGGCACTTTCCAGTCAGCAAGGTTGATTGCAGCTCTGTCCCTATGCATGATAATGCTCTGTGTAGACTTATTTTTTTTTCATTGTGGGCATCAGAAACTCGCATTTAGATGGACAGCAGAAGAGGCAGTGAGCATGGAGGAAATAACTGCAGCTGTTTGAAGAGCTGCTTCCAGCATAGAGCCCCAGCTAGCACAATTCTTACCTTTGGACACATACAAGTTCCTTAAAAGTGCCACCTGCTCCCTGAAGTGGCCAGGTCCCTTCAGGGAGTGGCCAAGCTGCTGAGCTGCTCTGGTAGAAACACCTCATGTGGCACTGCCCACCAGATGACACACAGATCAGGGCTCAAATACCAGATGGAGGGGGAAACACAATTTGAATACCTTCTTAAAAGCAGGTACTCTCTCCACCCTGCTCTCTTGTCAGTAAGTTAAGCTTCAGCTAGTGTCAACTCAAGCACTGGGATTTATCCAAACCCTGAGAAACCAGAAAGCAAGAGAGGAAAGGTTCAAACCCCAGGACCCTACAACTCTGCCTCCTTTACAACCCTACAACCCCAATAAAGCCCCAAATCCACAAGGCAGCCAACATGCAGGAACTGGAACCTAGTCTCCCACAACACTGCATTAATTACTTGATCTTGAGAAGTGTCTTTCCCCCTCAGCCTCATCCTTCACTCTTGGATGGTTCAAGGCCTGCAGGACCACAGGAGTGTTGCCAGGACACAGGAGACTCTGAGAAAAACTGTGGGTTTAAGCTGCTCACAATCACTAAAACATTTAAGACTCACCACTCTGTCATTAAACCAACACTCAGAAGTGCAGTCTCTAGTGTCAGGAGAACTATTCAAGAGCCATTAACAGGATTTAAGAGGGAATTATCTGAAGTTCTGTACTATACACTGGGAAAAGCAGAATTTCAAGCATTTAGATACTCTCCCTCAAATTTAGGACTGGCTTTTCTTTTATGGAATGATTTCAAAATGTACCTATTACAGCTCTGGATCTGTCAGAACACACAGTGGTTTAAGTGGAGAACCACCCATGTCACTAGTCAGTGCACGAGGAGGGGCACACTAGGAGGACCAAAATAACTGCACTCTATTTAGGAAGCAGCAGTTGCTGGTTATGTTCCATCCAGTATCATTAAAGAAAATACATTCATTAAGCAAAGTTATCAAAGGAGCCAATAAAAACATGAGTGTTCACATTCCTTACAGCAATCAAAGCCATGCTGTGCCAGGCTTGTGGAACAAACAGGAAATAGAAAGAAATTAAAACTCAGATTTGCCATATTACTTGCAAATCAGGCTCTTAACAGCATTTATAGTTTTAATAACCATGAGCCAAGATATCTATTAGCCACATAAATTCTAACTGAATTGCCATAAGGGAAACCCATTTTATTAGCAAAAGTAGCACAATTATTAAAATCATGTTTGGAAATATGACTGAAGTAGCTTATAACCTGTCAACTAAGTAAGCATAACACAAATTAATGAAAACAGCAGATTCTGCATGATCCCCCTGGTGGGGTAACATAAGCCAGGCTGGGGTCCTCTCAAGAGGTTATCAAAACCAATTTTGGATGAAGCAGTGGTTTTACACAGTGAAAGTTCATCACTTCCCCTTAGAAGAAACATTAAGTTCCATCTTTAACTGAGTATCATCAATTCAACCATTCTACCCAGACTGAAAGCACAGGACAATATCAGCATCCACAAATATATTTGTACGCAGTTTTTACCACTAATCTCTGCTGCTGTACTTGACAGCAATAGCTTTTGGCTTGAAAAAATTATTAAGGACAGAGAGTTATGCATGAGGCATGAGCAGAGCAACTCCTGATATCCCCCATCTCCTGACCCAGCTCCTCACTACTCTTCTCCTGAACACATCTTTCTCTGTCAACAGGGGACATTACATGGCCTGACAAAACTCAAACCCATAAACTGAATTTACTGGGGACTTCAGTTCAGACACCAGATTTACTGTCTAAAAACCTGTTTGTTTTGGGGCTTGATTTGGGGCTGCCTGAGAAAAAGGCCTAAATTCTAACTTACAGTTACTCTTAATACTGTGGTTTAATTTTTAATGCAGCAGTTCACCACCACATATTGTTCTCCATACTGAATGTACTCTTGCAGCATCAAAGATTGGTATCCTGCAGAGACTCCCCAGTGCTTCGCTTGTGCAGTGGTGGCTGAGACACTGGGAGCAGCTAGAGCACACATGCTCTTTAGGATGTGCTAAGGGATATGTGCATATGGGATATAATTTTTTCCTAAAGCGTAAAGTTTAAGCAGTGACATTAAGCTTTCAAATGCTTTTTCACAGGAAAGTTGCACAGCTACCTTTTGCCAAGCATGTATAAGGGACGCTTCAGGGTTTGTTGTTCAAATGGTTTATCTCAAGTTTACAGAACAACTATGGCGCTTGTTTCTCAATGTGCATTTTTATTTACTTCTTGGGATGATCTTGAAATCATCAAAACTCAAACTGTGAAAGTGGTTTAATCCAACTCCCATCTAGACAAAGATGTCCTATTCATAAGCACTGTAAACTTAAGCGGAAGTCTCAAAATTTTGAATACACCCTTCCATGCAATCACAGAACACACTTCTCTTTACCTTTCATAGCAATCAAATCACTTGCCGCCTACTGAAGTCTCTAAATACTGTTTGATTAAAAAAACAAGGTAACTTACATATAAATATATAAACGTTCAAAGGGGTATATTTGTTTGAATAAAGCAGAACTCCTTCTGTAACATATACAAGCTATTTTGAGCTTATCAACATAGGCTGCTATATCTTTTGCAATAAAATTGTCTTAAAGGCACATGCAGTGCATGTCATCTCATATGGTGTTAAAAAATAAACAGCAAATACAGCCCACGACATTTTAGTTTCTGAAACACAGCTGAGGTTATTATTACATTATGGAAGACTTAGCAAGGTTGGCAAAGCC
The DNA here is from genome assembly GCA_024865655.1 of Emberiza elegans. Classification (NCBI taxonomy): domain Eukaryota; kingdom Metazoa; phylum Chordata; class Aves; order Passeriformes; family Fringillidae; genus Emberiza; species Emberiza elegans. The sequence continues at coordinate 14,713,683 of JALJVW010002597.1, read as the reverse complement.
CTGGGTGCTTCAGTGTTGGCTTTTGACATGCTCAGATGAAAAGGATCTTTAGAGTGAGCTACCACAAAATTACCTGTCAGAGGCATCAGTCAAACTGAAGCAGAGCCTAATGACTGAAGGGCATCAAAATTATACATACTTTTCAAGGTCTGCAAGGTCATGTCTTATTTGGAATCAGACTTCCTTTGGAAGCTGAAAAAATATGACACCAGCTTTACACACTTTCTAGATGTGAGATTGAATCAAAAGAGGATCTAGATGTCCAGTCACTTGATGTTGGGCCACTTAGCTTCAGATGTCTGACCAGTTCAGTGGAACCTGCTGTCTGACAGAGGCATGCCCAAGAGAAGAGATGGGAGCTGCCTGAACTAGTCACTGCATACACATTCTAGAGGGTGCTGTCTGATCACACTCTCCCTAAGAAATAAGCTTCTTTGCCCTCAGAGTTGGGCTGGTGGCTTATCAGTGCTCAGCAACCACAGAGCAGAACACCCACCTGAAAACACCTACTGACGTCCATGCTCTGGAAGCCTTGGCAGAGCTCAGTTTCAGCATCTCCTGCCAACTCCAGCATTAGCCACTCACATTTTCAGTGAGCCACCAAATTTCAATTAAGTATTCAGCCATCTCTTCAGAGAGAAGTACCTCAAAGTCCTGTTTCCCCAGAGCAGGACACTCAGCATTTCTGCTGTCACTGTGCCCCCTGCACAGAAGGCATTGCCCCCAGTGTGCACCTCCCGCTCCTCAGCTGCTGCTGCTTTTCTGGTTTGGCAGAGGAGAGGTTTCTCCATGGCTGCTGCTGACAGGGGGGCAGACAAGCTTCCCCTTCCTCCTTGCACTCCTTCCCCCATGGCTCTCTGCACACAGGGGGAACCATACCAGTAATCAGGAAAAGCTCTGGAGTTAAGCATCCAGCCAGGATCAACTCAATCTAAATATATTTAGTGATTCAACACCCTACCTGTAACCCCACAGGAAATCATCCACGTTATCTACTTAGAAAGCCAAAGCAAACAGTAGGTAGTATCAGAAATATTACCTAGACACCAAATTTATGTCACTTTTCACTGGTATACATACATAAAATTACTTCATGGTTGAACAAAGCCACTATCATTCTGCTAGCTATTTTTCTCTGTCCAAAAGCAACATTATGGAAACAACTTGATCCCTTTTCTTTTCCATTCCCATCTCATTTTGAGACATCTTAGACAATATCAGGCCATTTACATTTGCTAAGTCACCTACATATTGAAAACATTACAAATGTACATCTATGCAGCTGAATGCTTCAAATTCCTCAAAATAATCATTTTTCCTTGTTAAACTGGGGGAGGAAGGGGGATGAGGGTGTTAGCACGGCATCAGCAACACTGCTCACAATCAACTGTGTCAGCCCTACTGAAAGGCAAGAAACATGTTGTTTCCTTAACACCAGTTTAACCCATTCTCTGATTTCTAATGAGAACTCTGATAGTGCAGTTCAAGAATTCCAGCACTCATAGAAATTACTTCTTTTTCAGCACAAGAAATTGTAGAAGTTCCACTGTATCATCAAGTACACTCACTTTTCTCACATGCAAATCATCATGGTTCCAAGTCACAGGCCTCCCCCATTTGAGGGTCACTCAATATGTTATTCACTAAATCTTCTTTCCCCCTACCTCAGGAATCTTCTAGAGGCATTCACACTGGTGTGAATGAGATTGCTCTGTCAATTCATAAAGCCATTCCTCCTTTCCTATGAGGCAGGAAGATGAGTAGGAACAAATCAGGCTATTTTATACCTACCAAGAAAAGATTAGAACTTCACTTACCCACCTACAAGCTCAGAAAAAACAGGATGGGCTCACTGGCAACAACTTGTTCTGCGCAGGTCTGTGTAGGTTCTCCTGCCACCCGCTCACAGTGCTGTTCTGAGCACCTTCCTGTAGAGACACAGCTGCCATCTGTGACATGTGCTTTGCTCTCCCTCATCCTCTCCCCAAGGGCAGAACCATGCGTTTATTTTTGCACTGAATGAATGCTGTCCTTGGGAAGAGCCACGTGTCTGGCTGTGAACAACACCGGCTGAGAGCCCAGCTCCTGCAGAACTGCACCCCCTCTGCATGTCTGCTCACCCCACATTCACCCCATCACGGGCACCACGTGCCTCGGCACATGGAAGGATGTGGGGTGTCAACAGAGCCAAGCTGGTGCAGCAGGACAAAACCAAGACATACGGAGAACAGAAAATCCAAGGCACTCCTCTGAACAGTAACATGCTGCACAGTTCAGCAGGAATTTCACGTGGAGTTACCTCAAGCCCCTCCAAACAAGTCTACTTCCCTCTCCTAGCACTCGTTTCCTGTGATAAAATGCAGAATTATGAACACAATGCAAAATGTTGAAAAATAGTATTTATTAGCACCCAATTTACATAATTATATGGTACAAATGACACTTGCTGCTGCAACATTAAATAAAGCTGCTCTTAAAAACCATTGCTTATTTCTGGAAGTCCGTGTGATTTTGCTCAGCACAGAATGCGGGTACAGTACACAGATACCCCACTTCACTACTGCCATACCAACACAAATACCTGCATGGTTACCTCAATGGGGTCTTGTTTTAAATGGCACACTAACATAAGCAGATCTATATAATTTTAAATGACAAAATATTTATTTGACTTATTCAGGCAAGTGAATGTAGCTTTAAATATAACCTATCCAAGAAGTTTCACAAAATATGAATTGCAGTGAAAAAGAGAAAATTCAGGGCTGCACTCTAGAAGCTCAAAATTACACTGGCGTATTTCAAAATAATCTCCCTCTGAATTTTCTATCTTTGCCATTTTAGATATTTATCCAGCATTTTAAACTACTGAGTTTTAGTAAGAAGTTTAATACTGAGTTTCTGAATAAGAATTTCCATTTAAAGCAAAAATTTATACTTGTAATAATAAACACTAAACAAATCTTTGGAGATTGAATCACTTTCCTTTTTCTCATGTCCCATGACTAATAAGCCTTTTCAAAATCATGAAATATATTACATTTGTGGATGCTTACTCTCAAGAAAACTATTTCCTTCATAAATTAGAAAACAGAATTTCTCACTCAAAATAACATTCACTTTTGTACAACAGTTGCATTTAAACAAGGTAATTTTGGTGGTACTGAAATTCTGACACAGCCTTGTACTGAGCCATACACTAAAAACTGACAAGTAGACTATTACTCAACAAGTAGGTACTTCTCATTTGGATCCAAAATTCTGCAAGACACTTGAAGCCCAACATTGTTTCAAAGTAGTCATTCAAAACTGGTGTATAAAATCATAACCTAGCCACAGTTCTGAAGGGGAATCTTAATTTCCTTAAGCTGTTTGTATATCAGCCACAGTAGCCTTTTCATATCAACAATCTGCAATGGAAGTGACCCAAAACAGAAGGGAAGCCACTGAAATTACTAACATGTTAGTGGTTATCACCTATAGTAATTTCTCCTAAAGAGAGCTGTCAGGTATCTCTAAGTTCCAGCAGAAAAGAAAAAAGTGTATTAATATAAGCAACAACAACAAAAAAAATTCCAAGCTACAGTCCATATGGCAAAGAAATTTGTCTTTTTCAACCTGACAGTTAACTGAAGATAATTATGCAAAATACAATGCAAAGCTGACAAATGTCAACAGAGAACCTTACAGCAACAAAAGTCATCTCATCATGGAGTTTCTTCTACAAGTTTTTTCAGATGCGCTATTCAAGGAAAACATAGCACAAGACTTCTTTTCAGTTTGCTTGGACTATAAAGGTACAAGAAACCATTAGCTAGCATGCTCAGTTTGCATTTCCAAAAGAAGGGCTAACACATATGAGACAGTTTTCAAAACTGATGCACATTTGCAAATGTCTAACTTCAAGGAAACAATTCTAGGAGCCATATATCTGAAAACAAGCTACATTCGAAAGCACTGTATCTTGATGATAGGAAGCATAAAAAAATAAATTCTTAATGGAAAAATATTAGCTTGACGTCCATCATTTATCCCTTATACAATGTTTTTGGCTGCTTTTCACAAGTAATCCAAAAATAATGACAATATTTGGCTTGGCAATAAGTTTTCCTTTCCCTTTCAGAATAGTACAAATCCAGCTGTATAAATCTTTTCCCAACACCACAGTCTAATACTCTGGTGTGAGGACCAAGGGTGACTCAAAATAGCCAGGAGGTAATTTTGGGAGCCTGCAATTCAAACTTAAGGAAACCAAAGAAGGCTGGCCTGGAGGACCACGTCAATCCAAGGCTTTGAGCAGCTTAGAAACACATACACGGGGTATGGTTTAAACACTGGTGTGATCTCCCAGGATCACAGCATGGCTTGGCAGCATGAGCAGGGCAAAAGCAGTCTAACACACAATACCACAATCTACACTTAGGCAGGAAGAAGTTGGGCTAAGAATACAATATTGTTAAATGCATTTTTAGCTCAGCCATAGTTTGGATTTTGTAGTCTAACAACAAGTCTCTCCTGACAACAAACCAGATGAGCTCCACAAATTATACTATTCAACTGGATTTGTGTCTTTTGTAGTGGAATCCACATTCTCAGAAATATCTTAAATGATACAGCAATTCACAAGCTTTCACAACTGACTACAGAGCAGCAAAACCAACTCAGAAGGCAGGCTAAGACCTGACACACCAAAATTAAATAAACTGGGCCTAAGGAGGTACAAATCAGCCTTTTGGTGGTGAGAGGGCTGGGCTGAAGCTTCAATCACCCTTCAAAAAACCACTCCAAGAGAAAAATCAGAAGTCCTTCATGACATTTATCCTGCAGTAAGTGCTCACTGCAGATGAGATTTTAAGATTCTCAGAAAATGTATCCTAAAGGGAGATTTAAGTGGGAAGATAAAAAGCACATACCAAAAGGATAGATAACCTGCACAGGTATGTTCATGAGCACAGGAACAGACATTTTATTAAAGGTCACATTTCCAATCATCCTCTCTCCTAGGAACATTCCCACCAGCTAAACAAGAGTGTTTGCCTGAAGAAGGACTAGTTAAACAAGAGTCATCCTAGTCCTTCTCCACCCTCCCCAGGAGTTTGTTCATTTGCTCTGCTGTATTTAACACTACATTTTACAATAAGGGTCATTTTTTGTAAAACACCCCTGACATAAGTGGATGGAGCAACGCTGCTGTCCATCAGTTTCTCTGCTGCTCAGTAGGAATGTGGCAGAGGCTTTCAGTGGCAGTTTACAGGCAAATCATTTCCATAACTCTGTATCTAAGCTTACAGACACTGATGATGAAAGAGTCAAGACTGTTCACCAATTGTAACTCTCTTCAACTAAACATGTTATCAGATTCACATAAAATATTCTCAACACCTTCATGTCCTTATGGAAAAAAAGGAGTTTCCTGAAACATCTTAGCATTTTTTTCAAGGAAATCTTTCCATCCTCACAGTCACTCAATAGTAACAACTATGCTAAGCATCTCTACAACGCTCATGAACAGCAGCTGCCCAAGAAAACTCATATTGCCATGTCAAAGATTGCCACATCTTATACAGATCAATTTACCACATGGAAGAAGTTAACTATTGTATTCTGATTTCTTCATTTCTCACAGTGTAGTCCAAACCAACTTCCACTAAACAGCCACAAATTTCAGCACAGGACAACCTCAATGGCTGCATTTTCTTCCTTAATGCATCTCAGGTTGACTAGGTATTTCACACAGGCACCAAGCAGGCTCTTAGATACCTGGGATAGTCAGTCTGCAAACACACTGTCAAGCCACAGCCCGCAAATGTTTCCAAATACTTGAAAGGCATTAGTAAAACTAAGACTTGATTATCTGATTGTTATGCCCGCTTTTCAACTGTTTGTTTTCACACTTCTGCCCATCAAACGCTGCTCAAAGAACACATGAGTTTACAGAAATTGATGCTCCCTAAAATTACACTGTTAAAACCTAAGGAGGCAGAGAAAGGCAACACATCTGTGATCCAACAAATGTACTGAAAAGGTACTGTAACTAAGTCCTTTATCTCTCATACATTTATTCAAAAGAACAAATCTCTGGTTACTTTAAATTCACAACTGAAAAACAGTGTTGTATGACCTAATCACAAAGCTGTATGGTGAACACCACACACTAACTCAACCAAATTACATGGGACTGCTTTAACATGATGTTATTTGAAAATACATGTCCTAAAAAAATAGGCTACAGTACATGGCAGGTAGTTCTGCTACTTGCTAAAGAACATGGCAGGCTTCTTGCTAAAGAACATAGTTTATCAAAATAAAGATGGATGAGATGAAAGTAGTGAATCTTTTATGTGGAAGTTTTCTCTCTGAGGCCCAAAAATAAATGCAGACACTAGGATTTTGTAAGAGTGACACAATATATCTAGAACTTCTTCCAAGTTACTCCAAATAATTCTGTGCAAGTGTTTTGGTAACTGAATCAAATACATGAAAGCAAGCAGCCCAGTGAAGTAAATTAGAGTAAAAGTGAGAGTACTTAAACTGGTGGACCAATTTTCAACATACAGAAGAACTGAAAATTCTCCCATTAAATTAGTTAGTATAACCAAAATCATTAGCACAGGCTAACATAGACAAAAAATTATATGAGCTAACCATTAAAAAATTACCACGTAAATTAGATATGGGAAAAATAGTAATGGTAAAATGCTATATGCTGATATTGCAGAAAAATGGTATTTTCCAAGAATAAGCCTTGGATCCAGTTTTGTTTACACTCTGGATATATGTATCACACTAATGAAAGTTACTAATTACACTGAACCAGGAAAAACTGCACAGAAAAGGGGAACAAATAAAAATAATTTAGTGCCCTCAGAAGTTCAAAACTTGTAAGATCCAGGATAATCATGAAACAGGAATTAAGTCTCTAGCTTCAAAAGAATCATAACATACTAAAAGTGAAGAAGAAACTTGAAAAGCAGCAATGCTCAAATGTTATTTAAAGGAGTTGTCATAAATAAAGAAATATGATTTAAGTTTGTCAGACATCAAAAGCTTGGTCTTCCTACAAAAGCATCATGTTAGAGAGGATAAACCCAACCAAATAACAACCACACTTAACAGATGACCCTCAGACTAAGTCCAACAAATCATGCATGCGGAATGGTGGTACGGACACCAGTATCTGGAGAACTGAGCATAAAGGATGAAAACAAGCAAATGTTGTGCAACAAAAGCAGACTAAAAAATAGCTTGAAGAAAGCAGAAAGGAATGAAAATATACAGATGGAACCAGGGTGTGCATGGATGTTCCAAATTTCAAAGACTATGAAGAGTATGTAAAATGGCACAAAAGATGGCTTGGAATACTGGCATGAAATTACAAAAAAGAGCTACTGAATATTACATAAATCCTCCTGCCAGTGAGATGTAGTCATTGAAACAATCTTTAAAAGGAAGCCTAATTGTTTTAGAACATATAAAATCTCACTGGCCAAGACAATATTAGAATGCACAAGTCTACAACCCTGCTTTAGCAAGCAGATGGACTAGATAACCTAAATAATTTTTTCAACCTTATCTCCTACTATGATGCTCAGAAGATCTGACAGGCTCATGCACAATACCCTGCAGTCCTACAAGTATGTGAGCAAGTACAGTAAAAAGACATTGACATCAATTATGAAGACAAGCACAAAAATATATATATTCCACAACCTCTTCGTAAGGCTACATTTGTTTTGTTTTGTTTTTTAAAGGCACCTCATCCTCTAGCTATTGCCAGCTTTTAAAAAAATCACTTTTCAGTTTGAGCAAGAGCTCAAGAGTGAGAAGGAAACATCTTTCAATTCACATTTGAACAGCCACTTCTTACATTCCAATTGTAATCAGAATGACAGTCTTTAAAAACAAGCATGCTGGCCTATTAGTTTTTATGTACAGCAATTTAAACAACTGTGACTACATATTGTATTGTGTAAGCAAAAACACAACATTCATTTCATACTCACACCATTATCCTTTGTATACACAAACTCAAGAGAACTCTTAATACTAAAACATTAAAATGCACCCATGGAGTCTTCCCTTACTAGACACATTTAATACATGTTTACAATATATATACACATATATAATATACATAACTTTTAGAATTTTTCAAATAAATTTTTGTAATTTTCTCTTCAAAAAGAAATAAAATAATGACACTGAAAGAATATGAGTCAAGTACACAAAACTCTCACAAAGTTGAATGCTCAGTTTTGCAGCCAAGTTTCCTCCTTTTCATCATAACCAAAACATTTTATAAAAACTAAATAATCTGTACTATTATTGTAGTCATCTGTTTCATGGTAAAAGTTCTAATCTTATCTAAGGAAATATATTGCATATCAATATCATGAACTGACATATGTGAATATTCTGAGCAATAGAAGGTATTCCAGAATATTTTAGCAGTATACATATAATCTGTAGCAGGCTCAAACAGCACAGGTCAACCTTTTATTCTAAATAATATACTTGCTTTAAACTCTGAGATCAACTTCAAATGTGGTCCCATCCCCAAATGGCACTCTAAAAACAACATAGTCAAACCTCACGTTGATATCATTTGATGACTCCTGCTTAAGAAGTGTCAGTTTAAAGGTAAGGATTTATTTATCAGTTTCCAGTCTTAACCTCAGGCTGGTATATGAAGAGTTGCACTGGGTTCTTTCCTACTCATATCAGCACCAGAAATCAACTCCAGCAGAAATTCTGCTTTCCATTCCCGTCAGAGAAAAACACCAACTTCGTGCTTATGAATAGTAATAATTCTGATGATGACACACAACAGAAAAGAACCCACTCACTTTCCTTTAATAAGGGACAAAAAGACAAACAGATTGGATTAAAAGTTATTTGTCAAATCAACAGAGAAGCTCTGAAAAGATAAACAAAGCACATCTGTTGAGCAATTACGAGAAGCACTCATTCTTCAGGTAACCCAATCAATGGCACATATACCCAGTGAAGTGGACATGGTAAAAAGTCCCTCAAACGGTGCAGCTGGAAAATATTCTAGCAGTAGCAGAATCTCTCAAACTGATGGAGCTTTGTACAGTTTCCACCTATTCCACTAAAAGGACTCATACAAAGCATCAGATTTCATCTTCAAACAAAGTATTTTACTGTTATCCATAATGCCCAGAATGATACCCTTTTTAGCAGGAACAGAAAGAGGAGACGAATGTTTGATAGCTAAAATTATAGGACAGCTTCTTTGGAAACCTTTGTGATAATTTCTTGTGCCAGATCTCCAAGAATAAACACCATTAAAATCTGAATAAGTTAAATTTGCTACTACAGTATGCACAGACTGCGTCAGTCTGTTGTTAACTGGGATTTAGACTAAAGGCTCAGTTTCTAGCCATACGCTAATACAGGCTTAAAAAATTATATCTTTTTTTTTGCAAACAAAATATTTACTGAGAAACACAGAAGATGTAACAGAAACTTTACTGCATTTTAATGTATGTTAGTAATTTGCCTTCCTTTAATTGCATTTATCTTAGGCTAGCAGCCAGGTGGCTGAGATTAACTATCTGCTACTGCTCTCTGAACAAGATCTACTTTATTCATACACCAAAGGGATGACAAAGTGCCTCTCACATGATACAGTAAAGAGCATGTGAACTGACTTTGAATCACTTTTTCCAGGTGATTTGAGTACATTAAGATTCTTCAATGAGAAGCATCCTAGGAAGTTTCCCTCTTTTCCTACTCCCTGATGCAATTAGACCCCTTCTTTCCAGTACTCCATTTTATTAATAGAGAATACGTAGACCTAGTTTCACCCAAGGCCTGCCTGGACGAAAATTCACACCCTCTACATAAAAGCTTTTTTTTTTAAACTATTTGAAACTGAGAGATTCCAAGCTCTCAGCACCAGCTGAGCTCACAGAAACCAGAACAAACGTCAATTTAGAAAACAGCACCCTGCAAAACTACACACTTACAAACATTCTCTGAATTATAGGGCAAGATAAAACAACTCATGCCCTCCTCTTCTCTTTTGTGCAGCTGGTTAAATATATACAAAGCTAAAGTTGAATGGGAAGCACTCTGTCATACAAACACTTTAGCCAGGGCATCTGCTCCTGCACTGGCAATATAACATTTGGATGGGTGGAAAGCCACATCATGAATGGACTCATCAAATTTTTTGCGATGGGCAGTAAATTCTTGGATGCAGGTCTTGCTTTCAAGATTCCACAAGCGAATCGAGCAGTCATGGCCTAAAGAAAGGGAAAACAGTTTACTTTATAATTTGCATGCCTCCCACCATTATGAGAATAAGAAAATGAAATCTGAATGTACTTACTGCCAGACATCAAATACAAGCCATTAGGATCAACAGCTAAACTTGTAACTGCATCTAAGTGAGCTACCATGGAGTGGATCAGTTTTCCTTTGAAAGAAAAGATTTATTTAGGTTATTTTCTGCAATTAACTTTGTTGTCTGTATTCACTGCTTATGACCCTATCACAGCTGATATAAACACAAGAGATCTTGTCCCATGACTGAATAATTAAAATTATAGAAGTCAGTATTTGAATGTTTACAGTTCCCAAGAACCACAGTAGCAGTATCACCAACGTTTATGAGACCTTTGCTTTCAGCCACGCTGACACTGCAATCACTGTGCATTTTAAATATCTGCCCCTTAAGCAAATTAATGGAGTTCTCAGGTAATATCTTGAATGGGTAGGAAGGCAGGGGCTGAGCATACTAGGAGCAATGAATATAAACTACCTGGGAACAGGGGATAGTGTTAGTTGTCTCAGAGGGAATTAGTGTTTTATCACAGCTTAATCACAGCAATTATAATCACAGCAATAATTTCATGTTAAAAATAAGAACTCATGGGTCAAATGTGGCAGAGGTCTAGGAAGCACTAAAGGAGTGCCAGAGGCTCCTGCTCTCAAGAGCAAAATAATACAGACAATCAATAGAAGAAACATAAACATAAGGACATGAAGATTTTGAAAAAGATTAATTTTATGTTAAATATTTATAAACGCCATACATAGGGCATTCTAAAAGAATGGACAGAGAGATCCAAGTTCCTTATCACTTTGCCAACAAAGCTTTAATGAGCTGGCAATCTTTATACTCTACTGGTGATGAGAGATTTCAGAGGCTTCAGAGGCTATCCAATTCTTGACATCCCTCAGCATTTGTGTGAATAATATTGTTCATAACAAAATTGGGAATACAATTTATATTACACAATGGCTATGGCTAAGACCTGCTGGAAAGATGCATACCTGTGTTGTTGTCGTAGAATTTGATGTGTCTGTCTTCATGAGCAGTGATACTAATTGGAAGAGTTGGATGGCTGATGACTCTGTTTATCTGACAGGAAGAACTGACTGCTAAGAAAAAACCCACACACATCAGTATAAGTTGCTAAGTTCTTTGAAAGACTGCTACTAAGAAATAAATATGTAGTCAATCTAATTTGCAAAATACTTCTTACATACATATCCTGGCAACTCTCAGCTAGCACCTTATGTTATGCGCTTTCCTCCAAAATACTTTCCAAGCTACACAAGACAGAGGCTTTCATAAAACATATGTATGCCAAATAAGGTCCAGCTTTTGGACACGGTTTTAGATAGGCACATCAGGCAAAAATGTGAAACCAAAAACTGAGTGAAAACACCTCATTCCACATTCCGATGGATACACATTCCTCCTCTTGCCAAGTCAAACTTTCGTCACAACACAGAGGACAGGTAAATAAACACTGCAGGCAATATGTTTGAAGCAAACAAAATCTACCCCTTATTATCTGATGTATATGTATTGAAATTATTAATGAAAAAAGGATGCTCGATTATTCATAGGAGAGCCAATTTCCTAGCCTTCAGTAATTCTGAAATAGCATGCATATATATAGATACATATACACAAAGAGAAAAAAAGTATAGGAATTTTCTGGTTAGAAATCCAGGCATTGGTATGATGCACAGGTTAATGCAAGAGGTGTCTTAAAAGCCATAGATCGTGAAAAAGCTACAAATAGTCATTACACAGGACATCTAAATACAGATATTGTCTTTCATGTTGACTGTATTTAGCTAAATTGCTTCCAAAGAAGAAACATTCACACAATTTAATCTAAATTCTTACTAAAATAAACAAAATAGAAGGTTCACTTACTATTAAAATGGTAAAGATTCGTTTAACAACTTTCTATAAAAATCTGAACCATAAGGCAGTGTCAGCATCCATAGGACACTTAGAAATTATGAAAGCATAAATTCAGGAAAAAACTCCACATTCATATTCATAAACACCCCTAAAATTACTAAAAGCACGTGAACCTTCACCACATTCAGCCATCCTCACGGTTTGAAAATGCCAAGCAGAGGCTTATACTGAGCAGAAAAGTCCCTAAATAGTGTCTAGGGCATTTCAGGTGACATTTTCCTCTTGTCTAGTTCTTGTAGAAATAATAATTTATTTCTTTAAAATACATGTAAGCTTTATAGTGCTGTTACATAACCAAAGATACTAAACAGGGACTGCTGGTTGCCATATCAGGGTCTTCTTTTCCTAAAGGAACATTATGGAATTACAGCAAGGAGTAGGTGCAAAAAATAGAAGGCAGAAAGGGAGGGAAGAAGAAAGGTGGCTTCCACTGAATTGCTTTAACTAATTTAGAACTGTTTTTTTAGACAGGAACAAAGATGAGGGTTAAAAGAAGACATCCAGCACAGTAAGGAATAACCTAAAGAAGAGATATGGAACTTTCCATTTGCTCTTATAAAATTACAGTCATTTCAATATTTTAAAACACACAAGCAAAGCCAACAAGAATGGCTTAGTGCTTTTTAAAAATATAATTAAATAGTAGAAGTCAGTGACATAAATCCTTAAGAGTGAGGGAAAAAATACCAAAATTTTAAAAGACTCAATGTTTTACCATTGTGGCCTGAATATGAACCCTTATGCTTCAGCTCATTCTTGTCTCTTTTGTAAAGTCATTGTAAAATAATGTACTAACAGCAGGCTCTTCACAGCATCCTCTAAAACTTCCAGTATTGGTCACTGCCATGATCCAAGGCATTATATGGATCACAGGGAGACCCTGTGAATTAATCCTCTTTCACTGAAGCTTTGCTTTCCTCCTTCAGTGAAAATTTCAACTAAAGCCCACATCCAAATGAGACAAGAGTGCAATAAAGCTTAGAACATGGATACCTCTGAAGAAAAATAAAAATAATTTGCACACACTCCCAATTTTTAAATAAATTTAACATTAATTTTTTGCCTCTTTTGCAGTTTTGGACTGAAGAGAAAATGGATATATTGAATCGGCAAAAATCACAAAGCCTTTTTAAAGAAAGTTGTGCTTTTTCTCATGCTACTTGAAGAGTAGCATTTCCTCTCATTCCCTTGAAGAGGAATTCAGAGTGTGAGCTTTATTCTATCTTATTTCAGAAGTATACACATTCTTCTGCTACTGCAATAACTGTGAGGTCTGTTGTAGTAGTAACAATTTATTGTTATATCTCAGAACACAGCTTCTAACATTATCCATGTTATAATTTCTCATGACACTGCCTAATTCTTTGGGAGCACTGAAAAGATTATCAACAGTATCCATCTTAAACAAGCAATTTTTTTTCCTTTAGTTGGTTTGGGGCTTTTGATACATACTAGTATCCACACTGGACTCCAGGGTAAGAATTCGCTGCCGTGTCTCCATGTTAAAAATGCTAGTGTGTCCACTGTTAAATGATGCTACCATGAGGCTTGGGTCACTGCTCACAAGGTCTACTGATGAAGGGATTCCCATTTCTAGAAAACAATGTAGAGAAGATATAGTTGGTGTAAAGAAAATGAAAAAAAATAACTAAAAAAAATGCTTACAAAAAAAGTAAGCTCTTCAACACCAAAAGGACCCCAATTATCAAAGGAAATGTTGCATTCTAAAATATAAATTATGCCAATCTAAATAGCTTTCCCTGTATGATAACTATTTTAATCCTATTTTTTTGGACATGTGTATCAACACCTTTCTTTACTAAGATGCTGTATCTGGAACTGCAGCTGTGCAGAAATCTACTTTAAAATTAAGAAAGCAAGAACTCCCTGTCCCCTTCTCCTTCCTTTAACTGTAACAGCAATTCTCAAAAAAAACTCCACCAAACTCCATTGCTTTGAGTAAAAGGACATGAAATTGAAGTGTACAACAAGTGACATGACAGATAATTAGTGTTGGTATAATTAACTTAGACAAAATCAGAGCTTAATAAAACGCCAAAGTTCTCCAGGTGCAGATTTTGCACACTGGAACTGTCATCACGTACAATTATATAAATACATTATAAACTTGTATTTCAAAGCTCCTGCCTATTGTGGTATATATTTGATCTCCTTATACTGTAGCTATCTACACACTACAGGACAGAAGGTCAAATCAGCAAAGCTTGGGCATAGGATATATTCCTTAGGATTTTTCTCTTCAAATGTCCCGTTCACCACCTGCTATGTGAAAGAACAACACCAGTTGCAACAGACGTCAGGAGGAGGAGGAAAAGACAGAGAGTGAGAAACTGAATTTTAAGCAACCTAATGTTGGATCATAGATTCAGATAACACAGGAATACCATCACATCCCTGTAAACTCTCTAGAGATTCATGGGAGAAATATCCTTCTGAGACACAGGACCTCAGGAATATTTCTCAGGAATGGCAGTAGTTATCTACAAGTACCCGAAAAAAAGCCAAAAAGGATTGGTGTGAGAAAAAAATCACATTTTTTTCTTAAGTGACCTTTTCTACCACTGCCATGCATGCTTCCTGGTAAGCAGGAATCTGCAGCTTCCTGGTAAACCTACAATGGTTAATCTGAATGACTTGAATAATGAGTGACAGATAGTTTAGGGGTTTGTTAAAGGTTATCAATAAGCTATATTTGGAAAACTGAGCTTTCAGTCTTTGGATTTCACAACTGGGCTTCATTCCAGTTTAGAATACAAAAAAAAAGCCCTAATATTAGGGCTATTATATTGCCTCTGAGAGGGAAGACTATTCCTCCTTACCCCTTAGCTTAATAATCAAAAACAAAACAACTCACAGTTACAAACTCCAAAACTCTACCAGGAAGTTTTCAAAGCAGGCAATAAGAAGCCTGTATACCTTTAGAAACATAGTTTTGCTAAACATAGAACAACAGATAGGCAAGCTGGCAATAAGAAGCCTGTATACCTTTAGAAACATAGTTTTGCTAAAATGAAAATATATGGTATGTTTCTATTTTGCTCAGTCTGTTTCAACTAACAAGCAATGGCATATCTGACCAGCTTTACACTATAATTTGACATGTCTGTTCAGCTGTAACAAAGTTTGTTTTGCCCCAAAGTTTTTCTGAAGAGACATGGAACTGTCTCAGCTCATGGGCTGTCTGTAATGACTATCAGCTGTAAGAGAGTTCGGCCATGTCAAAGGCTTGTTCTGGAGCACTCTGCCTCAGACAGACAGCAACTTCCAGAAATTAGATTCTAAACAGTGGGATTTTCACTTGCGCATGACATTTCAGTAACTAACTCTAAAGGAGTATTTTTTTTCAACTAGCACTGTTTAGAATCACTAGGTTATTGTCATTTAGTTGATCGGCAAACTCAGAAATTCAATTGGAATCCCCGTGTTAGAGGCACAAGGAACAAATCTGGAAGGTACAATGACACTGGCCTGAGATGAAACACTGGTTACTCCAAACCCCTCCACTGAGGAAGAAAGGACTTTTTATTCTGGACAAACCAAAAGCAAGGGCCTAGTGGAAACTATAGTTTGAATGTGAATTATGGAGTTAATACACTATCCTCCACAGTGCTAATAACACCAGCAGATCATCTGCAGCAGTTGGCTTTCAGATGTATTTAACTGTCTCCCTGAATGTAGGTATATATTCAGGTAATGTCAGAGAAGGGTCGGAAAATTTACTCTTCCCAAAAACATTCATAAAGATACAAAACTCAGAAAGAAGCACAGAAGTATTTCTATTCAGTAGCCAAAATTATGCCAGTCTGAACAGTGATGCTCATGAACTTCAGGGTAGGGCAATTTTCTGTACCTTGATTATCATTAAAGATATTGAGAGCTGGAGCAATTTCTGTAGCTTTCCACAAACGTATAGTGCCGTCTGCTGAACAGGACAGCAAACGCTGGTGAGCTCCACTGTAAACCAGACCCCACACTGCATCAGTATGGCCTACAAAAGCACCTCTTAGAACAGAAGGATCTGTGAACCAAACACAACAAAACACTTTTCAAAACAAAATCTGAATTAAGTCAATAGCTGTATTTAGCCTGTGTTTAGGCACCAACCTCTGGAAGATAACTGATAAAAAATTCCAAGATCAATCACATCATATCAATATAGAAGTCTCAGTTATTCCGGCATTAAGATGCTTGAATTTCAGCAGTATATGTGACATTCAATTACCCAGTTTTCAACTAAAGGAACTAAACAATGCTTCAGCAGAAGGGACAGCAGTGACTTTGGCAAAACACACTTCATTGTTAAAATTCACTTTCCAACAGCTATTAATGCCACAACAGTCCCTTTTATGCAGAAGTTAGCTTTGAGGCCAACTGCATCTGAAGCTACCACAAGTGCAAAATAAATCATAAAATCCAGACACAAGGCTGACATCCACTCAAATCTAGTAAATTTTACTGAACTGGGCTTTTATAGCTGTTTCTAGCCAACAGTAACAGCTTTGGTCTCAACCCTTTTATCTCATCTATGCAGAAATTTGTCCAAAAAAAGACACATTTCCTGTACTTTCCAAATGATCAGGTTTAATCCTGTACTTCTAAAACTTGCACTTTAGAATAGCTGTTTCTAAAAATGATGAGATCAAGGCTTTTTTTAAGAAAATAACATTTTATCTTGCCATCAAGCAGTATCAGCATTAAAGCAAAAGGTTAATTAAGTAATTGAAGATAACATTCAATTTGCTGTTTTAAATTCTCACAGAAGCATTATCTACAAATTATACTATTTTAGTGACATAACATGACTGTAACTAAACTTATCATTTCACTGCTGCATGTGACAGCAACATACCATAAGAGTCATAGGGGTCAATGTTTGGGTTGGTTGTGTTCCAGCCATGGATGAGGCCATCTGTTCCCCCACTGTAGCACTGTTCACCATTACTGCTCATCACCACACAGAGCACTGGTCCACTGGAAGAAAGCCCCAAAGAAACACTGACTGTTAACATTTTCATCACATGCAATGCTGTGTCAATCTTACGAATTTCCATATTAGATACAATTCACTTGCTGCATGGATTGCAACAAAAATTCTGTGTAAAGAAATCATGTGCTACAAGACTTGCCACAAAAATACCTTCCACAATATCTGGTAACACAACTGCAATCAGGACAATTAATCATTAGGCACATGAAATGTGAAAAACATCACAGTTTAAACTGTAGGATTTTATATTTCACATAAACAGAATTTTTCTCTTTTCAAAAGATTTAAGGCTCTTTTATGAAATCATCTCAGTAGATTTAAATTCACTGCATTCATTCTTCTTCAGTTTCATTCCACATATGCAAGTATGTGTCAAAAAGGCAAAAGCTGCAATGATGAATAGAACACCTGAACAAATTTGAACTGTATCATTTGTAGGTTTTTAATTTTAAAATTGTGGTATATCTGACTTCAGACATAAATAACTATGCAGAAGGAAGCAGAACACAGGCAGATATTCTACACAACACAGGAACTAAAAGCATCACATGAAATCAGTAGCTGATAAGGTGGAAATTACTTTTTAAAAAAATTCTGTTTCAAAATCTTATTTTTCTCAAAATATGACAGTATTTGTCAGGAAATACTTACTTATGTGCTCGGAAGGTATATATTGGCTCTACATCAAGAGAAGCACTCCTAAATGAAGTATGAAAAAAATATTAACATGTGTAGCATCTTATATAATGCTTCAGAAAAAATTGCCGGAATCGCTAAATTCTTAAAATCCCTGCTACGTCTTTTGCAGTGTTTCTCCCACAACTTCCTCTCCCAACATGATTTTTCACGGGTCTAGGAACTATTTGCAGTCTTTCAAAACATGACACGATTGGTTGTTTGGATTTTTGTTTGAAGACCTTCAAGGTACTTCAGAGACCCATCAAACAAGTAGCTAGGTACATCAATGGAACAGGAGTGGAGAGACATTAGCTTCACATGGAATGTATCATTAATTGTTCTTATTGGAGCAAAGGAGTTTTGGACTCAAAGTTTTTCTATCAACACTGAAGTGCTTCAAAATTTGCTGCTCTGGACTTTATCAATCCAAGGGACGACTGTGTTATGCCCAGTTCTCCTCAAGGTGTGACGTACTCCCTTAACCACATCAGCCCCACGATGAATTTCCTCTGATTTCTGCAAATTCCCAGCGATTTGCAAGAGACAGTTAACAAAGGAACCTGGCAACATCTCAGAGTTTCAAGCTGTCCCATGTATATGCATGTATGTGTATACATACATATGCATATATACATAAATGCATCCTATATACATTTATATACACATGCAAGCACACTAACAGGCCGCATCCAAATATTTTCACTAGTAAATTAATTTGTCATGTCATCTACAAGGAAAATACAAAAAAATGAATGGTTTTCATCTTCACAAAAAAAACACATTCACAAACACACATGGATTTTTTTCTGGCATTCTTTAGGCATCTCCACCCTTCTCTGAGAGCTTACTTTCCTAGTCTTAGATTCAGGGAACACTTTCCATTAACTGTAAGGGCCATTCAGCGAAGTAGTATCTAGGTTTTGGTTTTCCTTCATAAATTAAAATTGATTTTGAAGAAAATAAAGAAAAATTCTTACTTTTTTGCTGGGGCTGTTTTTTGTAAATTCCACATTTTTAATGTATGGTCCTCTGAGGCTGTTATTAAGACTGGTTCAACTGGATGAAAAGCGAGACCTCTTATTCCATCAAAGTGACTTCTTAACGTAAACTTGGGGTTCCAAGTCTTTCTCAATGCATCCTTATTGTTGGCTATCTAATAAAAAAAAATGCCAAACTTGTAATTAAGCTGGAAGGCACAACAAAAGGAAGAAATCAAAAATTTAGTTTGGCATTTTCAGAAGATGTCAAATTACCTCACCCACTTTTCACAATAACCTGCTCTCAAAAAACAGTCCACTTAACACTAACCAGACAAAATGAGAACCAAGGTAGACACATTCCATACAAGTAATGTCACGTCCACAGTGATAAATTCTATGCAAATCTGAAATAATCTCATGTCTGTCAAATTACACACTTGAAAAGCACTGATACTTCCATTAATACAGTTAAGTGTTTAAAATTTCATCTATGGCTCATTCACTTAAAAAGTTCGGATTGACTCACCAAGGTGCAGTCCCTGAATATCCAAAGGACTACTGACATAACACCTCTAAAAAAAAGATCTGAGAGAAACAGAGAAGTCTCTAGAAGTACAGAAAGGAACATAACCTAACTTACCCAGCTAAGGCGACACAAGCTCTGTAACAGTGCATGACAAGTAAAGTTTGCCAGAATAGAAAAAAACAAAAGGCAAAAAAGACTTGGCTACACACTAAGAATCTAACTGGCAGGCAATAAGGTATCGCATATACAGACACAATTATTTGGCAATAAATGCATTGTAGATGATCCAAAATAAAGCCTTTTAATAAAATAAGTTACTTCAATATTGCTCCTCTGAACAAATATTGACACAAAATGCTGAACAGACTTTTTCACTGTCAGTCAACAATATCATGAGTTAAATTTACCTTTCTGTAACCACTGCTGATGATGGCTATGGAAAACCAAGAAAACAAACAATTGTACTGATGTTTATCATGTTGAAATCTAAAGATAATTCCAGATAATTTGTATCTTTAACTGCAAAGATGAGAGAACTATTTTGAGCCACTTCAAGAAACATTTCATCCTAGGGACTGGGTGCAAAAGACGAGGCTTAAGAACAGAAGTGCTTTTTCTTAAGCTTTGTTACATCTGGATTTAACAATAAAAATATACATAAATTAAAAGGTTCTATAGGTTTTAAACAAGGAGGAAGAAGCCACAAGAAACAGCAGGTTTAGCCTTATCATATTTCTTAGTAATGACATATTGCTTTGCTCAGGGAGACAAGTCAGTTTCTTTGCCAGTTTACCGAGCCAAGTTGGCTCGGTGAGGGAACAGACAAATGCTCGAGCTGGTACAAGGATGGGGCAGGACTGCACAGTTAGCAGCTCTGGCAGGTTTTCTGAGGACTGGCCAAGAAAGTCTCAGCAAAAAGGGTACAAGATGTACAGATATCTGGAGAGGAATTTTGTTTGCCTCAACACAGGCACCTAATGCCAATCAGGTGCTGGAGGGAACCTGCCTGCCCTCCAGCTGCCATACCAGCAGCACAGGTTCTGTGCCACAGCTGCAAAAGCCACAAAGACACCTCAGATGGCCTAACAGTGAATTCTAGTCCTGGCAGGATAAAATTCTCCATTTGCTTGACTTTCATTCAAAAATGTCCTTCCAAAAAGAGTCCAAGATGGGCACTTCATAAACTGGAAAGTGGATGGAAGGCAGCCCCAGCTAGCAGACCAGCAGCAGAGCTGGAAACAGATTCTAGTCCTGACACATCACCCACCTGGCTGCACCACATCACTCTACCCACCAGTCTCACAAGCTCTGAGGCTGGTTATTCACACAGCACACAACCTACTTCTGTCTCTCCCCACCAAAGTAAACAGTGAGGAAACCCAAGGCCTGAAAAGCACTTTGGGGGGAATGCCAACCACAAAATTAGCACCTGATCTGGATTTGCCACTTATACTTGTGTCTATACAAAATTGAAAATGAATTGAAAACAAATTGAAAACTAAAGACAGCAATGACAGCAATGAGAGGTACTTCTCTTGTTCAAAGTTGTAAGAAATCAAACAAGGGCCTACTGCAAAGTCCAAAACCTCCAAATCAGCACTTAACATTAAATGCAATGATTTCGTAGTTCAGTCACTCTTATCTAAAATCTATTACAATTTTATGAAGATGATTAATCTATCCAGAAGACTAGGGGAAAAAAACAGAGCAAACCAAAGTGAACATTTGTCAAGAATGTGTAAAGGAAGGAAAAAGAAAAGGCAAATTTAAGTGTATTGGCTAGCAATCTGGAAAATTTAATCTTGTTAGATACTCTAAAAACCAATATATAAAAGAAAAAATTTGTCTTCAAGTAATAAATTAATAACCTTCATTACCAAGTGAAAACCATTCTTCAATTTATAGTCACAGCACTATGTAAAAAACTGAAACCATGAAATGAGGTAGGCTAATGTTGCCATTTTTTAGAAGAAAATAATCCAGCAAAAATGTCAGTGAGATGAAAGGAACCAAAAATTGGAAAAGTGTCTACCACTCTTGAAAGCAAATATATTTAAAAGACTGATTCACGTGATCTTTCAACTTAATTCGCCATATGATTCAAAACTGACACTTAAAAATAAATACTAAGCTTTCACTAATCGTACCTGATTCACATTTGGCAGCCAGATGTATGAAATAGTCCAAAATAAAAACATTATCTGTAAGCTCAACTTACAATAAACTTGAAATAGGAACACCAGCCTTTCATTTTGCTTCAATAAAGTGCAAAATAACCAGAGCAAATAGTTTTGTAAATGTTTACTTTTTAATTGTCAGCACTAGAAAAAGATAAGAGTCAAGGTAACCATGAGTATGAATTCCTGATCACAGGACTTCATACAGGCATTGGACAAATGAACAAATTGAAGTTAGTATTCTCTACCAGGCAGGAAAGGACTGGAGTGGATAAAGAAGTGCTACTCCATAAATGAAAGCTGTTAGCTCAGGATACAGAGACATGAACAAACACAACATTTATATGGACACTTGCACAATGAAGTCAAGCAATGAAAGCATTTTGTACAGATGGGTTAGCTTTGTCATGTTCTCTGAATTTAAAATCCAGCCTTGGATTTTTAGGAGTACCTGTAACAGAAATTTATTTGTACATTACTGTACCCCTTTCTGAAGACATAGTTACAGACAATTAGTTCTTAAAAACATTAGGAACTGAGACAAATTAGGAGATAATACTGAATATTAGCAGAAATGCTCTGCATTCATTGCAATATTGATGACTCATAACATCACATGTTCAGAAACTTGCTATAGTGGTAGGGCATGTCTCTACAGTGGCACTCTCAAGATGAGTCTAAGCTTTTATTAACTATGTATTTCATTGCTTTACAGGTACATACAGGGGTAGAACTTCAAAGTAAGGACCTGCATCTTAGGTCCAAAGACTCGAACTTAATTTGTGATGGTAAAATCCCAGATAATAATTATTTAAGTATCAGATTTACTGAAGGGTAGGATTCTTCCCCATCAGAGAATTAAAAATTATCTCTGAAATCCCTCAACCTTGACATAGCTGGGCAGTGCAACAGCAAGATTGAACTGAAGCTGACAGATCACACAAGAGCAGATGATTAAATTAATACCTGAAGTATCTTTTCCCAAGAAATCAGAAATACAGGGAAAAAATGCATACAACTGAAAAGATGCAATTTTAAGAAAAAATTTTTTCATAAACAGTGCAAGAAAAATAAGGCTACAATCACAGCTACAGAAGTGCTGTCCACAAAACCCTCCTAAGAGTTCTGGTCCAGTTCCCTGTTTGAAATGAAACTATTGCACACACCAGATAATGTAAACCACAGCTCTGCCCCAGCCAAGTTTTAAATATCTCCCAGGAGAGGGATTCCACTGTTCCTCGGAGCAAGCTGTTTCAGTATCACCTACTACATAACCTTCTCCCCCAGGGTCTTACCTGAACCTCCCAAGCCATAATTTGCTGTTTTCTCCTGCCTTAACACCTGGCACTATGAAGAAGCTTAGCTCTGTCATCCTTACAAGCACCCTTCTAATACCTGTAGGAGGCTATTCAAGCATTCCTCAGCTCCTAACAGCTAAGCAGGACCAGCTCCCTTAACATCTACTCATCAGTCAGAAGCTACTGGATACTCTCCAATTTCTCTACAACCCTTATGAAGTGAAGTGGCCCAAAACTGCCTACAGCCCATGTAAAAGGGACATAAATGTCTCTCAATCTGCTGGCCATGATGCTCCTAATTTTGCTCAGTCACTGGAGTTACATGTGCCCAGATGTTCCACTATCACTAATTTACTTTCAACGACTTGCATAACATGGCAGGCAAATGAGAAGAGAGTGGCTTGCAGAGAGCTTGAATGCTGCTGTGTATGGGAAGGACTCCTTTGCCAAGTAAAACTTTGTGACATCCTCTGGCAGCATAATTTTAACTGGAGAATGTTTTCTGCTGAGTCTACACACAAGTAACTTGCATCTGCCTTCAACAAGACAGGAGGACGTTGAGTTACCATTAATAACCACTTACATCGTAAGTCAGCGAATCTGCCTCATTTGCTACTGTAAGGCCTGCCAGTTCTCCAAGACCCAGTTCATTTTCAAGGGCTTCATCTGTTCCCATAATGAAAGATTTCCCTGAGGATGGAGGGAATGTTAAAGCTTCCACTGCAAGAAAACAAAACAAAAAATTCCTGAAAACATAGATTTATAGTACAGTGTACAATAAAAGCACATTTTCCACCTTCAGAATGCTACATATCTGTCAAGTAGATGAGGGCAAAAAGATCCACAGAGATGCATAGAAAAACAGCTATTCTAAAGATAATCACTGTACTTACCAATAAGCAGCACCCTCTGAACACACCTACACTTGAGGTGTGTGCGACTCCAGACAGTAAATGGAGCCAGCCATGGCAGGAAGGGTGTGCTACCAATAATCAATATATAATGCACAAGTAACACAGAAAACACCTTCCCCAACTCAATTACAAAATATAGCAAAAAGACATTGAAGCAGCAACAGAAATGTAGATAAAAACAGCTGGTGGGAGCAGCCTAAATCAAAGCCCTTCAAGCACTGCTCTTTGAATACGTCTCTTAGTTATTACCTTTTCATCACAAACATCTTTTACCTCCTCCACCCCAAAGTCTATACTACAGTTCTCTTTTCTTGTCTTTTGAGCTCACAATACAATACTTTGCTCAACACACAATACATACAGGACACCAAATTTGAAAACTTCCTAGAATAAAAAAATGTGTACCCAAAATATGGAGTGTCAGCTTTATAAAGAAATATGCAGCTAACATTAATACCAAACTCAGACTGGTAACAATCAGCTGTCCTTTTTTTGTGAGAATCCATGTGAGTGTCTGAATTGAAAAACACATTACTGAAAGGACATGAAAATAGAACTCTGCTAATACAGCTCTCAGTACATGTGAGAAAAGTTGGAAAGGGAACATTTAACAAAAAATTCTTCCACTTCACAAAGCGTTGCTAAGTTACCCCCTTCTTTCATGAAGAAAATCACTGAGCATGAAGGAAGCAGAACTACTGAGATCTTTGGTAGCTATTCCACACACCAGGGCTTTTTATGCATCTTAATTATAACTTGGCCAACCTACTTTTTCACTCTCACTGAAAGACTGCTAAGTGGAACTCATGTTTTGCACTTTTTTCAAAACACATATTTACCATTTTAATAGAGCACATGATATCACAGAATCATAGAATGGTTTGGGTTGGAAAGGACCTTACAGATCATCACGTTCCAGCCCCCTCCCATGGGCAGGGACACCTTCCACTTGATGGGGTTGTTCAAAGCACCATCCAACTTGGCATGGAACACTTCCAGGGACAGGGCATCCACAGCTTCTCTGGACAAGCTGTTTGGTGTCTCACTACCCTTACAGTAAAGAATTTCTTCCTAATATCCAATCCATACCTGCCCTCTTTTCACTCTGAAACCATTCTCCCTTGTGCTGTCACTACATGCCCATGTAAGAAGTCCCTCTCCAGCTCTCTTGCAGGCTCCCTTTAGGTACTGGAAGGCTGCCATGTTTGACAAAATAATATAGCTTCATATCCTATATAATTATTATGCTCTATATTATAGCAATTCAAATATTGAATCAAATGAATGATTCAGCATTTTCCAGACTTAATAGTAGTGCTTCATTACAAAGATGCATGTGTGGCTCTCCATACTTGGACTAGCCCCTAAGAGAAATTCTCCTAATTTTTGGAACACATTATGGAAATTAATACACTGGCAAGCTGCAAGTTGTTCTGTATGATTCACTACACAATCATGCTTCACTACACATGCTTTTGAAAGCTATAGTAAGGCATTTGTGTTTACATGCACAGCTTCTATCTTTGCACTTTGGAAAAAAGGGCACTCTTGTGTGTGTGTGTGTATGTATACATACATACATCTAGAATTATGTCAATGGGGAAAAAATTGATGCTCTTATGTCCTCAGAGTTTCCGGCCCACACTTGTCTGCCAGGCTCAAGCACAAACAAAAGCAAGTGATTTAGGATGGTCATATTACAAAGCCACTAAGTGCCGATTTATTTTTTCCATCGTGCTTAAAGATATTCAGCCAAGACTTGAACTTAGGTAGGTGTCTTGACCTTACTAATAGTGACCATAATGGAGGAATAGGAATGCCATTTATTACCCCTAAAACTTGCAATACTGAATCCAAATTTGCAGAGTGCTTGGAAAGTCAGAGAGAAAAATTCTTAAGTAACTATAAACATCCACCGTCTACAAAGGGGAAGGCACTTTTTTAATATTTACCTTCATCCGTCCTGTTTATCTCATGTTCAATGAGCCTTGAACTACTAGGCCTAGAAGAAGGTGCAACAGATGGTTGTAATGAAGGGAGATCATCAACATCTCTCAAGTTTGCAAGCATATCTTGCAGCTTTGACCTGTTGGGCCCTAACCAGAAAAAAACAAAAAATTAAAGGGTTTAGGCATAGTTCACGATGACACTCCTTATATCAGATATGCTACAGCAGCACATGCAACAATGGATCCTACCTTGCATTATGACATTACCACAGAAAAACTAATGAGCACTTATTTCAGCAGTAACTAATCATCCAGCATGAAATGAATTTCAAGAAGAAAGTGATAGAAGCAGCTGAGAATTGTGAACGCACAATTTTCCCCACATGTATGGACTCATAGTGCTACTTGTACGGGATGCTGAGGAATGCTGCCAACTGAGTCATACTTTAGATAATTAGAATATTTAGTTTGCTAAAACAATAGCTGACATCCATGAATATTTTAGAATTTGTGCATCAGGTACTTTATGCAGCATATTCTTATGACAACATAATAATTTAAATTTATTTGTGCACTAGTGTAGTATCGTGAACTATATAATCCAAGAAGTTATATTAAAATAAAAATGCAACTGGATTCACTGGCCTACTTCCTGAAGCTACATATGGTGAAGACCCATGCCCTTCTTGACACTTACCTGTGCTTTGCTCCATCATTTTCCCACATCCCTGTTTTGACTGTTTTATATAGGATTGAGGCTGAAACATATCTTCGGTAGTTTTTCCTGTTGTAAGTTTAATTAAGAATGGGAAAATGTCTTACCCATAGTCCATTATGTTTTTTCCTAGACCAGTAAATAATACAGCTATTTTCAAGCAGCTTTAACACAGTAGTGTACTCTAATATTTGTATTCTCTCATAAAACCATTCTATGATTCTATTCTCTTATTACTTCACAGGAATGTTTACTACAGCCTTGCAAAATCATGAGTTTACTAATGCAGTTGCAAACGCTACTTTATCCACCCTAATCATAATGACTGATAATACACTAAATTGTATTTAACTTGTCTGTCACCAAAATATTACTCAATCCAGAAAAACACTACGAAGGATTTTGCAAGATTGTTTTACTGTAATATGTGCTTTATAAAACCAGTATTGTACTTAGTAGCAGTTCAGAGGCTAAGCACCATATATGATGAAATTAAAGTCATAGAAACAAACTTTGTAAAATTTAATGTTATTTAGTTCCTTCTTTTTTCTCCAGACAGCCTCCCTCACATTCTTCTTCACTATGTGCAATATTATGAATAACTGAAAACAGGCTCTGATTCTTCCTGATTTTTCTGCATTGATGGCCCTCCAATGATGGTTTGTCCATGGAAAGATGCTTAATTTCACTGCTACAGTAAACCACTTTGTCTCCCAAGATCAAACCAATCAAATCAATCCAAAAGGTACTGAGCAGCAATTATCTTCATGAAGGAGCACTGGATGCCCGAGTGCTGCCTTTCCATTGTGATTTTTTATCATAATGATATAAAACACATTCCAATAATGTCTGCATCTATATTAAAAATTACATTTTATCATCAAAAATAAAAAGACAACAGCTGTTCAAGAACAGAATTTCAACACTTGGATTAAATAATTTCTGCTAGACTAACCCCCTATTTACCCTGAACTACGTATCACGTCTGTGTATTTTAAAAATAACAGACAAGTTACAAAAATCACTTTCATTGTAATCATATATTGGCATGCCCTGTCTATCTTTAACCATAAAGAAATTTAGAATCAATTTTGTTAAACATGAACACTTTAGTTAGTCAGCTCAGATTCTTGTCAGACTTGCAATGAACTTCCAGTAAATTAAATTATTCCAAAGATGACAAAAATATCACATGAGAAAATTTAAAGCATGGTAATTATTTACCTTTTTTTTTTTTTAATTTGGATAAAAAGGAGATGTTTAGTTTTTGTCATTTCATAACATAATTTCAGCCAAATAACCAACTGCTGAACAGCAGCTAATGAGAATATCAATACAAAAAGTAATAAAAGAAGTCAGCCTCAGTGCGAGGCTCTGACATATTTACATCATTATGCATATCTCTTTGGAAGTGAGAATTTCCTTGGTATTCATAAGCATCTTGCCACAAAGGGAGAAACATCCCTGAAATTTCTTACCAGGCTACATGCAATATTATTAATATACATCTTTCACACATGAATTCTCAATATGGCTAGGTCTTTGAAACACAGCCATGAATACAGTGTTTCATTTTAAACTCTCCATCTGAGTTCAAAAAATTTAATAGCTTACCTATGAAAAGCAATTGATTTTACAAAACATATCTGTATTTCAAGAAATGTAACAAAAAAAAATACAGGGCTAGAAACTGTATTTCAGATACTGTTCACAGGTTTGGTTTTTTTTTAATAAAAATACCCAACTTTTTTGAAGGCTAGTCTCAGAGGTATGAAAGTAAATAAATAAATCCTGTGATTTACAAATAAACTGATGGTCATAGTTGCTTCCTATTTCGAGCCCTGCATAACAAATTATGATGACAGCATGACTTTCATGTTGTGAATGTCAAGTATAAACAGGGGTAGAAATTAACCTGTTTTCTCCCACTGTCATCTAAGAGGATACTCAAGAGAGTTTCCACTTTGGTCTCTTTCTTTGTTTATTTATATACCAGACTTTAACTCATCCTGTGAAACTGGCATGTTTCCAGCTAAGAAAGGATTCTGAAGTCTTCTGTATTTAAGTGTGAAGTATTAAAACAATGCCTTTTACAATTTAAATATCTGAATAACAAAAGTACAAGACATGCTCAAAGCAAGAATTTTTAACTAATCCAACACTTGGTTGGAAGAAGTTATATCTAATCCAACTATTTATCAGGTAACTTGATCATCTGTCATTAATTTCAACCCCTGAGAACTGGTGAACAGGAAAGCAGTCAGGAGCAGCAAAGTAAAAGAGTAAGTAATTTTAGGAAAACATTGAAAGAGAGATAGAATTAAGGGTGTGAAAGATGTGAGATTTATGATTTTAAGGTGCAATGTTTTCCACTTACTCTTCACCCCCTTTTTCCCCTTGCGCTCCTTTTTGTATTGTTCCTTGAGTTTGGTTATAACTCCCTGGTCGACATTCCAGGCTTCAGGCATGAGACACTGGTCTTCCTTTTCTAAACAAAGTGAAACAAATGAAACATCCTTTTTCAATAATGTCACCAAGTGATCTCCACTGAAGGAGGCAACAGCTGCTGTCAACGTTTGTCTTTTATTTTAAACAGACAGAAATAGCACCAAGCCTGTGAAAGCTGCAAAACTGCTACTCACATTCCACTTCTGTTTGCTCAGAATGTTCTTATTAAAAATTGAGATGAAATTTCACATGTTTAATTCTCATAACCAAGCACATAGCTGTCCATAAATGTAAGCAACATTTACTTTACAATAAATTAGGACACATTTTTCATCTTTTTCTTTCCTCCAGGGAAAGAATTATTATATCTAGAAGAAACAGCTATGTTACTCGTCAACATAACTTTACAACTCAGATGTGGTGTACTGCATTTCAAATTCTCATTTTATTGTTTTTGTGCTATATTGTCAATTACACAAAGCAGTAGCACGTTTAAATAATTTTGGAACACAATATTCATGTCACCATGGTTTAAATAAACCCTTAGAGCACTAAAGCCATGAAACTACAAAAAGGTGAAGGCCTGAGGTAGTAATCGTCGGAAAAAAAGTCCAAAACATTTCAGCGTACCTAATGCAAAAACATCTCCACATTTTGGTTTGGATTTGTTTTTTTTCCTAAACATCTCCCTGAAATTGTTTCCTCTGTGACATGATACAGAATAGAAGAATCCTTCCAATTCTAGAGTACTCAGAAATTTTGAGCAAAACATGTTACGTGAGTTCAAATCCCCCAAGCAATTTTTCCATATACGGAGGCTGTCCTGAAGCAGCTTAGAAAAATAATTTGCAAGAGGAGGGGAGGTATTACAGCTCTTCCTTGTATGTATTTTCTTGACCATTACAGCTCCAAAATCTTTGAAATGCATTATCTTTTTGCTTTGTTTTTCTCATAAAAATCTTAACCTTATTATTTAAAGATAATTCCTTTCAGACCAAGTTTGCCCGCTACATTGATAAGCTATTCTAGATCTTTCAAAATACAAATAATAATAAACTTATCCCCAGACTAAGCTGCAGAACCTAAATGTCTGTAGAGGAAGCACAACATTATCAATCACAGTCTGAAGGAATCACTATGACTGGCCAGAAGATAAAAACTACATAGGTTATTAATGTGACTGACTTGTCAAAAATGAATAGTGCTAAAAAAGACCTAGGGATCCTCTATCAACATCAAATTCAACAGGATTCAGAAACATATTTCTGCAGCAAAAGCAACCAACAATATCTTGGGCTGTATTAACAAGAATGTAACCAAGAGGGTGAAGGAAGTGACTGTTCCCCTGTGTTGGGCACTTGTGAGACCACAATTTGGAGTACTGTATCCAAGACAATATTTTTAATGCTGAGAAAACTTTTAAGTAAAGTCCTAAGTACCTATTATTGGCACAGTGTAGCAAGACTAAGGGAGCCACTAAGACTGTGCAGGCAGCTGGAGCAGATGAGCTTCAAGGAGGGGCTGAGACTACTGTGAGAGTTCAGTGATGCCAAAAAAAGGTATCTTATTCTGGCTTCTAGCTACCTGATATACAGATTTTGAGAAAATAGAGCCTGACTCTGCTCAGACTTGCATCACAGAGGGAAAAGATACTTTTTAAGATGCTCTCTCACTCCTTTGAACCCCTCAGTCATGATCCTATACTCATGGAGTGTCAGAATAACTTAAGACAAAGTTTATCAGTTTAAGTCTTTTAAGTAAAAGCTATGAAAATAAGCATTAGTAAGCTGAAGAGAGACTCTAAAATAGATTGTATATGGGCTAAGTAATGTCCTCTTAATGCATATACCTCAATTACCACTAATGAGCAAGAATTGCATAAAGAATTCAAAAATATATGAGAAAATCATACTTCAGAGAAACAACTATCTAGTCTTTCTGGAATTAGGTTATAAGTTTTAATCATGCTTTTCCTCCCTGGGTAGACAAGACTTTTTTCTCCCTCCTCCAGAAAAAAAAAAAAAAAAAAAGTTTAATTAGATTTTTATTAGGTTGTTGCCAGGAAAACACCCAATATATTAATTTTCAGCAGACTGTCTCAGCATGCTTCCCACATGTCCCACAGATACTATTCAACTTCAGAAGTGGATCCTGAACTACAGCTATTCAAGTGCTTAATAGCTTAAAAATTACCAGAAAACATTTGAGGACCTTTCAAGCCAAATGGGCTCAACAGTTTACCGTAACTGAACAATAATACTTGGAATCCAAAATGAAGAAAGAATTTCCTCTGTTGCTACTGTCCCTCACTACAACATCACTCTACTGTACTACATTTAACAGTTTCACTTAAGCTGACCTAAGTGATTTACAACAGCAGTTCTTTGAAGAATCTAAGTCTTACATAGTTACCATAAAAGACACAGGCTGTGAAAGAAGTAATTGAAAAACATTAACACCTCCAACACAAACAAACCTCTTTGCCTTTCTGGACATGAGAGGACTACTTTTAATAACAATTTATTTTAAATTTTAGACTTCTGCTCACTTGTACTCAGCTGTCATCAATGAAAGCAAAAATAAACCAGAAGTGTGAATTTGAGAACAAAAAGCTCCTGTTGGCATACTGACTTTTTGGTGACACAAGCAATAGCTGCACTGACCCTGCATAAATGGATAAAATTTTAGTATTAAAGAGCAGCATCCAATTTTTTTTTAAGAGCAGCATTTCTAGATTTGTTTGGTGAATGACTGCTGATATCTAATGATCAGCAGATACTGACGGCTGTATCTAATGATATTACAACATCCTCTTAAGCAGAGACTACACCACACTGAACAGTCCAACCAGGAGATGGACATGGCTTCAGTGAAATAAAGCATCTTGGAGATGCTGATGTGAGAGCCACAGCTACCATGGCTTATCTGTCTGTCACAGCTGCAGCTCCATTATAAAGCTCAATTATTTCCCATCATCTTCAATAGCTCCATGCCCACCTAGCCTTAAGACTTTCCAGAGCAACTTAAGCAGGAATCAACTTCCCATCAAGATATTTAACCAGTTCTCTTCTTTCTCCCCTTCTCTATACCAAAGGTTTAGGCAGAATAATTATGTCAAGATAAAGTGGAGATGGTGGCAATCCAGGTTGCAGGGCATGAACCTCAAAGGACAGAGAGCAGTTTGTGAAATGTCTCTCTAAGACTGTGGCCCTAAAGATATATTATTCTGCTAAATTATAAAACAAAGTTTAAGCAGCTGAAGAGTTCATATTAACTAAATTATTAATCCACAATAAGAGTACAACTCATTTGGATTTTATGACTCACATTACTCTCCACATCAAAGAGAAAAAGCAAAGATGACAAAATAACTTTCATATCATAATTGTAAAATACAGCTTTATCAGAGCCCTTCATGTGCATGGGTCATTGGAAAAGTACATTGAAATGCCATTCATAAAATTTAAATTCTATCTGCCTTAGAAATTCTATCCGCCTTAATGAAAAGGAAAAATGACCCAAGGCAGAAACCTTGAAGATTCTTTACATTGAAGTAGTTTACAGAAAAAATGAGATTATATCAAGAGGATATAATCAATCTACCAATTATTTATCAATAATAAAATAAAAATAGAAATAGTAGAAATAATCAAAAGATGCTGTGATCCTGACAGAGATCTCATTCAATGTACTGATCAGTCACAATATGATCATAGCACACTTTTTTTTTCTCCTGGTATAATCCATCAAATTTCCTTACCCCAGTCTGTCCCATCTCCTGAACTTCTCGATTCCCCATCACCATCATCTGAGGTAACCAAAAAGTCAAACTCTTTCAAAGCTTCTTCTGTATCTCTGTCTTCACTGCTGTCAGATAGCACTCTTTTCCTTACAATCTGAAGGGTCAGAAAGTACAGGGAAAAAAATGCTGAATTAAGTTACAAACACATTTTTAATCCAAGCAGTTCTGTCTTGCCCTCTACGCAAAATCCAAACAGGAAGTTGAAGAGAAAGCAGAAAAGTACACATTAATAAGCAAATCTGGAATAGTACACAGACTTTGTTCAAACTTCTAAGTGAAAATGAAACTTGCGTGTTAACTCTTTCTTCCTGTGACCATCAATAATCAATCACGTGGATAATAACCTACACTAATCTACACCACTACTTTTTCTTTAATACCATAAATGTACAAACTCTCTCTTAAAAGATTTCTGAAAAACATAAAACACATAAACAAAACTCAAGAATGCCACAGAAAAGACTTCAGTAAAACCAAACTCACTTTGCTTTTCTGAAAATAGCTAACTTTCAATTCTGAAATCATTCTCTATGTGGACCAAGACTCAACTCCAGGAAACAAATAAACAGACCCCAAACCCCACAACTGACAAGAGCTGATTTTCTTAGACTTTGTAAGTCATTCCATCCTGAATGCTTTCTCAGATGGTATTGCTACTTAAACATGTTGCTTTTCATGTTCAAACTGAATTTCTCTCTCAGATTCAAAAGCAAATTCTGGTAAAAGAAAAAAATATACTATTAAAGGAAGAATTTCATTTTAAGTTTTCCACTAATTTACTTTTCCCTCAATAATCAAAACGAACTTGATTCTTTGCAGGTATTTGACCAACTGGCAAGCTGATGCCATGATACATGAAAAGTGTACCACAATTTTTACTTCTACAGAAATAGAAAATTTACATTAATCACAATGTTTTGACTTGGACCCTTGCTAAGGGTCAGTCTGTAAAGACTCCAATACATAGTCCAACATCCCACAGCTCATGAGGATGACTGAATGTATTTCCTCTGAATACAGTTAACCAATTTCTAAACCTGAAGCAATGCAATTCTAAACGTCAAGCTTCATTTCTTCAGCAGGCTTAGTGAACATACTGTATTACACAAGGCTTAACAGAAGAGTCTCAGACATCAGCTCACAGTCCATGAATGACAGGAATCATCTGAAAACATCCCCTTTAAAAATGCCACAAAACTAATTGGTTTTTTAGTGTTAATTCGGCAACCTGACCATAAAAACAATCACATCTATCATCTCTTATCTGCTTCAATTTTTAGGAAAAAACTCACTGAATAAATGTTAATTTTAAAGAAGAGTACTGATTGCATGTATCTATGTGATCATATGAATAAATCATATAGCAAAGTATAGATTATGAGTGAGGTTAAGGCATTTGACTGAACAAAAAAAGTCTTAACTACATTAGATTTCTTCCAGTTACACCTCTGCCTTCCACAAGCTATAAATACAAGTGTATTTCAGTTTTGTAATCTAAGACTATTTTTTACAAGTAATTTTCAGTAACATTATTTTTTAATAAATATTCAAGAATCATTATTGATATGCAATGTTATGAACAATACCTTCAAACTAAGCTGAGAACTGTAAAAAAGGACATTGATACCTTAAAAACTGGTTCCAGCATCTATCAAAAATACTAGTCACTATGGAATAGTAAAGAGACAATTTTAAAAAAATTTAATCTAACTCAGAGCAATAAAGATGGCAAAGCATAACTTGTATGCAAAAACTTAGAAATGCATATATAATTTCTCTTATGCACACATGCTTCAACAGAACATCATAAAGATGCATTAATGATTTGCATGTGTACATACACAGTCATATACTTTGCTTATAGGCACCTCATTAATCTCACTTTTTCTGTTCTTCGTAACTTTTTCAATTATTTTTTCCACTCACTGTTGCAGTATCAATGATTGTTTTCTCTCTTCCTTCAAGATCTTCTTCATCTTCCTCATCACTAAAGTCTGCAGCTGCATTTTCAAGAAATTTGAAGGTCTCTAGCAGAGAGGCAGAGTCAGTCAATTCAGGTTTCCTAAACAACAACAACAATCACCATCATGAGAGAAAAGAAATCACAATGAAGTCTCTTTTGCAATTACTAAGCTGTTCTGTATTATTATGTCCAACATATAAGACTAAAATAAGCTTACAAGTAAAAATGGACTGTTAACAGCTAAAATTCTTGTGGCTAAAGAACTAAACAATAGACATAAAGTGTATTATTAGAACCAACAATTATTCTTAGTATGGCTGCCACTACCAGGACAGAGACCTCAATTTTTTATTTGAAAAGCATTTTAAAGCAACATTCATATGACACATGACCAAAACAACATCAATACTGCTATGCCATTACTGAAAGCCTCAGCAACAAGGACATGAGCCACAGCTACCAAGCTGAGCTCACACATGTACATCAGGGTACAGGAAAACTTCACTACTGCTAGGTGATATTCCTCATCTTGCTGCAAAACACCCAACTGTAAATCTATCTTTCATCAGCTTTTAAGATATGATAAATATGCCACTATAAAAGAATATAATGGGAAAATATCATTGATGACTAAATAATATTTGAATTTACATTAAACAAATAAGGAAATGGATGAAGATGGGTAAAATTATGACTGTGCTGGCAGAAATTTAGGCAGTGCCTCAGAATAGGAAGCATAAGGGTTGTTATATTAACAACAGAAGAGGAAGAATCCAAGAAACAGGACAATTACTAAAACTGACAAAAGCACAGATAAAGCAGTCCTAAAATTATCAACAGGATCTGTGTTTTCTATGCAGAAGATGCACTCCTCCATCAAACCCTGAAAGATACAGTGAACAAAATTCATTCATCTTGAATTGATACAATTACTTCCAGTAAAGCCTGGTACATTATTTAGATGGCTTTGAAGCAGTGAAGTCAAGCTTTACTGTTTTCTTACCTTTAATCAGTAGACAGTTTTTCATAGTTCATCACTAAATGCACGTCATCTTGATTCTCACAACCACTGAAACAGCAGAAGCCTCCCCCTCTCTGCTTTCAGAATTGTAGCTCTAAATTGTCTTATAGAGTCACCCTTAGTACAGTAAGTGCCTTGCTTCTGCTAAGCATTTCAGAAGGTTCACTCAGCTAACACATCTATACAGTAAGGCCTTGCAATCCCCCTGCAGTGTGAGCACCTGATCATCCATCCATCACCCACTTACTCCAGTGTTTCGTCATAACGCTTTCCAAAGGTCTATTGCAGGAAGCATCCAAGGGCAAAAGCTTTGATGTGTAATAAGGCATGATAAGCAGCACACTTCCTTCTTTGCAAAGTCTCTGCCCAAGCAGTTCTATGCTTACATGACAACAATCAGCAGAAGTGGCTTCTTCAGAGCCCCAGTATATCTGCATTTCATTAAAACAATTTGCTACTCAATCTTTTTTTCATTTACTCACCATTATAACATGAAAATGCCAATAGAGATTTCACTTTCATTAGAAATTCTGCATACACAGCAGCCTCATAATATACATAATATGCCTCCATGTACATTATGTTTTCATGGTCACTGTTTTTACCAAGAATATTCCTTCCGCTTTTCCAGATCTTAACTTAGATCTAAGAACAATCTTTAGCATGTTTCAAACCTGCCCTGCTTCCAGCAGTATTGTGACCCTCATTTCTATGACAAACCTGAAAACAACCTGTAATATTTTTTATTTTTCCTTAAGTCATCACT
This sequence comes from Emberiza elegans, assembly GCA_024865655.1. Lineage (NCBI taxonomy): Eukaryota > Metazoa > Chordata > Aves > Passeriformes > Fringillidae > Emberiza > Emberiza elegans. The sequence goes on along the minus strand of JALJVW010002597.1, from coordinate 14,677,188 downwards.
ACTTTGGCAACCTGTAACACCTCACGAATGTGTAGTAACAATGTACATTTTCACAGAAATCCTATGGTATGGTTGCCTTTCTGTTTCCAACAGAAAAATCGTGGTAAGACAACATTTGTAATGTGCTTCATTTTACTAACTTCTTGACTTTCAGCAAATTCTGAGAGTCTGTATCTACTTTTATTTGACTAAATCATCCAACCACAACTATTTCTGCATTTTTTCCTCTGTATTTTGCCATGTAAAAATCTGCCATGTAGAAACACTATGGCTGATATCTATAATAGCAATTATCAGACATACTCCAGGTAAACAGCAATATATGAACTAATACCAAACATGGACTATAAAATTTTAATTAAGAGACCTTACTATTAAGAATCAGATATCCTTCTACATGTCCAAGTATTTGCAGTAAATCCTACCAGACTTGGCTCTGTACTCATTTGCTCTTAAACCTGGCTCTCTCACACTGAAGTTCAAAGTGACTACCAAAAGAGGTTGCATCTTTTTTTTTTTTATTATTAACTGCTCTGATTTCAACTGTCCTATTAATTATTATACATTTTAGTGGGCAGGATATATATACACATAATAATGTATCTGCATTTACAAGGGGAGCAGGGGTAAATGGGTATCTCAAGCACTGGGAAACATGGTAGCTTATTTATCAAGTATTTCAAAACTTCTGTACAGTACAGAAATGTACATTCAGCATAGTGCCACGCAATATTATTTGTGCTAAGACACAACTTCCAAAAAAGAATTCTTCACAACCAAAAAGAAAACAGAAGAGAAAGAATATTTAAACTATCCAAGGGTTCTACAGGAAGATAGTTTCAAGCTGACAGACAGGCTGATTTCCTACACTGTACCCCAGTAAACTTTAGCAGTCAAATCAAAGGTGATTTAATAATTGGAGCTATTTGTCATCCTTTAGCAGCATATGAACATAATACATTTTGGATAATGCTGTCAGCATGAATACTTTGGAAGAACATAAAATGTATTGAAGAAAAATGTCTGGCCTTAGCTAATTTATGCTATGTACTTTGATGGATATTTCAAGCTTGCTTGCTTCATTAATTTTCCATCTCTCTTTTTTTTTCATTTTTTCTCTTAGGGGGTCATTCACAAAGCAACTTAAAAAAGCAGAAGGGCCAAAAATATATTCAGAGATAGGGTAGTAAAATAAATAGCTTTAAATTCCATTTTAGAAAAAGAAACACAATTTGACATTTCCAGGGCTTTTGTAGCTTCGAGTATTTTTTAAAAAAATCAGTGGGTGAAAACAATAGAATCAAGCTCCAAAAGTGGGGACTGATACAAACCGTGGTATTACAAGCACAAGTGAGGCAAGGTTCAGGGCCCATTGCAAATGAAGAGAGATCAAAAACCCTAAAAAGGTCTCAACAATGACAATTCCTCTCTTCTGGACTGTCCTGTATCACAGCATATTTAAGGAAGAACATAATTTTCAAAGTGCAAGAACTTTGGTGCAGCTTTTTCCTTCCTCCCCAGCCATACTGTCTAAAGAAAAGCAGCTGGGAACAAATGAACCAGAACCCCCAGACAGCAGGAGAAGCTATGGAACCTGCCAAAGCAGAAAGCACAGAGCAGCCAGACTGTGGCAGGGCCTCCTCAACACTGTGCTCCTCAGCTGCTTGTTCTGAATCTCCTTCCCACTGCTCCTTCCTCAGTTGGCCTCTGTAACAGCACTCTTGCATGCTTTTCTCTCCTAACTTTGTCTTCTTTCCTTGAAGGACTCATTCAAGGTGACTCAGCACTTCCTAACCAACCAACCCAACAAAAATCTTTTAAACAGTATCATATCTTCTCTCCCATACTGTTATCTCTTCTATCCCATACTGTTATCTCTGTCCATTACATCCTCCTTTCCAATAGCCTTATCCAGGTAGACAGGCATTCTTTTGGGGCAGAGATATTACCCTGCCACTCCTGCCTACCCACAATGAGGTACAACAGGACTAACTGCTTCTCATGGGCATAACAGCAAGGACTGCCAGAAGGCAACTGTAGCTAGACTAATGCTGCTGGGTTTTCCATCTTACTACAACAGATGAGCAGTGCACAGATTTTGTGAATATCACTCCTGAAACAGGGAACTTCTCATTCCCAAAGGTAAGAAATGTTTTCCTGTTTAAAACATAAAATTCTTGTTACAAATGGGACAGTAAGTGAAGCATGTACATCCCTTAAAATAACATGAAACTGAAATCACATGAGTATTTTCCTCCTCAGGAGAAGCTGACAGAATTCTGAGCAGCTATGATGGCTGTGAAAATCTGATCCCAGTTTGTATTTTACAGGCTATTCAATTATTCAGATTTGTGTTAACCCCTTGGCCCCTTTAAGACTAAAAATAATAGTATCTTCCCATGAAATCAAAAAAATACGATTTGTGGATATTCCACATATACTGTTTAAATAAAGAAAGCCTGGCTTTGCTGGGCTCTGCAGGCCATAACACCAGCTCTTCCTTTTCTGCCAACAGTGACACACCTTGAGACAAGCATTTTGTGGAAAAATCCAGTTGGTTCTGACACTGAAATATTGCCAGCTTTAAAAAATGTATAGCTCAGACTGAACATATTTGCTCTCAACATTTAATATTCATGATCTAAACATAAATCCTGTTTCTTAGTGAGTGAAATGCAGAAGCCATAACCTACAGGCAAGGTGAAGTTCTTTTGTGAAAACTACAACAGCATGCAGATGATACCTTTCCAGCTCCCAGCGTGATCCAGAACATTTCAAATTGCAAAGTCAAGTTTAACTTAGACTAAAGTCACATTATAGACATGTATTTTCTTTGTAACTAACACACTCTATATTTCTATCATTACCTTCTCTTTTGTTGATAATAACCCTGGAAAGTCTGTGGTCATGCCCAGGGAGAATCTCAAATTTCTCCCATGGACTGTCCAACCGCAAGAACATTAACTGCCTCAGTCTTACTCAGAGCCTCAAAGGAAAGAATAGAGGGCTTTTTTGTTTGTTTATTTTATCCAAGACATACACAAGTTATCTTAAATATAACCAGGATTTTATTGATGAATTCAGAAGCAGGAAGAAATACCACAATAAAGTTAAATAAATACAAGTTCAGTTTAGGCTGAGAAATGTTCCTGGGAGCTTGTACAGCTGGAAAGAACCTGTTGCGACCCAGGATTCAGAGCTGTTATACCATACTCTTTCTTGAGCCATTTTCTTTGGTTCATTTCCTACTACTATCAAAATAGCTACTGAATAGTCTTCATAAATTTTATTAATTCCCCACAGAATTTAGTTATCATGTTTTAAAACAGTCTTTTCAATGTGGCTAGTTAAATTCTATCAAACTGTACTCTTTAAATAAATGCATGCAAATTCAATGAGGAGAGCCTTTAAGAACAGTTCATTAGATGTTCAACACTGTAAAATCTTTCATAATGCGGCACAGAAAATATCAAAATAATTTATAAAACTACAAAACAGTTAAAATCATCAACATTTACACACAATGAACACAGGCCAGGCTAACAGTCTGTCACAACCTTTGAAATCTCCTATGAAGTCACACCACACAGTGCAAGAACTAGTGCGATATGTATTACAACTGGTAAGCAACACTTACAAAATGGTTTGCATATAAATAGGAATCACAAAGGAATGACATTTAAAAAGCAAGGACCACTTCTCGTGCCAAATCTAGTCAGCTAACTATGATATATCAAACAAGTAAGTTTTATAAAGAATAAAAAACCTCTAATATTTGAGGTACCAGAGTAACTCTTGTAAGTTATTTCTCCATTCACCTCCCCTCTCTTTGCTTCTCTCTCTCCAACTGCACAACTTCTGTCTCTTTTCCCCCTTCTTTCTGTATTGTGAGTCTTATGTGACATTTCCAAAAACCACCTCTCAAACTCTTAAGCCATAGAATGGTGCCAATTAAAAGCGTGCTCCATTTGTACTTCTTTCTTCACAAAAAACCCCCAATTTATCTATTTTTTTTTCTGCTTTAGTGCATCTATTGAAAGTATCCAGATCTGGCCTAAATCAGGTACCTTTGAAATGCCTGTTATGTCACTGCAAGATGGAGGCAGACAAAAACAGAAAAAAAGGTGGAAAAAAATCCAAAAACTATTTGCTTTATTCCATTTACTGCTTTGGTTTTTTTTTTTCCTTTTTCTAATTCAACATCTACTTGCAAACTATTTTGGAAATCTTTCTTATGGCAGCTATTACCTGAGGTTTATAAATTCAGAGGTATTTTCCCAAATAAACCATTTTATAAGCTAGTCAACAAACAACATTCATCAGCGAGTATGCAGCATTTTCATTACTTGGGCCAGCGTTAATAGGATTTAGAGATGCAAAAGAGTTATTAAGGTCTTCTGGTATACAAAGATGCTCATTCACTGAAGTGTCAGTTGGAATGACTTGTTGTATATCAGAAAGATAAAGTTTTCAAAATTTTTAATTTTTGAAAAGGTCTTCAGATTTGCTCTGAGATACTGAGGTTTGATGTCATTTTGCTCATGTAAAGTATAGGCAGTGGAAGCCCTTGGCAGTTCAATAAGAAAAGAAAAGGCAGGAGGTAAGTTTAGAGAGAGACTGATACATCACTCAGGACCATTTTTCTGTAAGAAGTTTCTATTGGCTATTCCTAGTTCTAATGATCAAACCCTTAGCAAGAACTAAACAATATCATTTTTATATATAGACATTTGTATCTATGCATATATATATGCATCAGTTTGGTATACCCTCATTCCTTTCCAGTTCTATTCCTTTATTGTATTTGCTTCCACTCACATTAAATAGTAGTCAAATACACACATTTAAGAAGGTAAACTAATTTGACTGTTTAGGTTTCACTCAGTAAGACAAAGCTACTAAAAATGAGGTAAAAAATGAACTAAAGATACTTAAGCACTCTCGTGTTTTCAAGGCTACAAGCCACATTTGCAGGCAGCTTTCACTTCTGTTTCAGCTTGTTGGGGGAAAGCACCCATTCCTCTCACTGCAAGTGTTAGGAATTTAAACCATTATTATGAGGTTATTATTTTAGTATCTATTTTTGAGTCCAGTCATGCCAAGTGGTACTTATCTTTTGTAATGCAAGTGAGCTGATTGAAGAAACTGAAAACTGATTCCCTTTTAAATTCCATGAAATAAGTGAAAACAGGACTATATCTAGCTCACATTATCATATTAACATTTCATTTATGGATTCAAAATCTTGCAGGGTGCATTCAAAATCCACATGATGTCTTTCTTGAGTGCTAAAGTTTTCAAGAGGATCTGTACATCAGCAAATAAATAGGCAATGTAAGAATACAAGTCTGGCTAAACATGCAGCAGCTATTAACAACAGTCTGAGGCTACTTCACCTAAGGATAAAGAGAAACTGATTTGGCTTAAAACAGTCAGACAACAGTAGTGTGTTCATCACTGTACCAAAGGAAGGGGAACTTCTCTGAAGAAACTGCAATAATTTAGGACATACAAAACTAAGCTGAGAGATTATGAAGGACCAGACAGCAATTTTCTAAAATAACTAGAGCCTAGCAGAATTCAAGTTACACATCCTCTGCTGAAAATAAATACTATTGTATTAAGCATTTGCACTACATTAACCATCATATGCTTCTACATACCAAAGCAAACAGCATCAGCTTCACAATAATCACCCCAAACATTCTCACTAGCCTTTCCCACAAAAAGGCTCAACTCAATGTTGGCACCCCAAACACTGAGTGTCCAAACCTTGGCTGTTGAAACAGGTATAAAGGACAGACAACAAGATAAAACTCATATAATAGGCAAATGTTGCTGTAACAACTTAAAGATCTGTAAAAGCCGTAGTGAACTGAACAGGAAAAACATCCTCCCTACCTACCATGATGTATACACCTCACACATCCCCAGGGTCAGAGGACAAATGCCAGGAATTATCTTTAAAACAATCAAAGGCATTAAAAATATTAGAAAATAAGCAAAGTGTGGGTTTCCACTGTGCTCAGAAGTACAGTCAGAGCAAGTCACAGAGGTATTTCTGAGGAAGGCTGAATAGCAGCAAAAACCACTATGCACAGATGAATACCCTAACACAAAAACTGTGCTAAAATCAGACTGAGTTGAGAAGTAGATCAGTTCTTCCATTTTTTCCCTGGAATGTTTTGCAATACTCATTTACTTTGTGCTCCACCACTTTTATTTCACTAAGAAAGTGTTGGTTGACTATCAAACAAATAATGAAAACATAAAGGAAATTTTGTTTCCCATTGCCATTACTCCCTCTCTCCTCTCAAAGAGATAACCATATGGCAGCATAAAAGCACCAAATACCATCTCCTTCCTTTCTTCGGAATTTATCATGAGTGTTCAGTTGTACAGAAGGCAGTTGAGCCAATCTGTTCTTTCTGCAATTTACACTGCTATATGGAGAAATCTTTAAGGAAATTAAAAGCTAGTGTGCCTTCCATTTTTCTATTCTGGAAATGCATCGTTAAATCCATACTCCTTCTGTTTCTCACGGTACCATTTTCCCCTCTATTATACATTATCTTCATCACATTCACCCACATTCTTTCCAAACTCCTATTGATTTTTCTTTATCGTTTCCCATGCCCAAGGTTTTTCTTTACTCCCGTCTTATACTCTGCTTCTCACATTTTTCACTCCATGTAAACAGTTTTTTAAAACACAGACTTAAAATGCACAGATTCAACTGGGTGCAGGTCATGAAGTTCTTCCAAGACCAAACAGATCAAAAATGCTATCAGCTGTCTTTTCTCACTTCAACAGAGGTGTATTCCATGTCAGACTACATCCATTTTCATGAGTTACCTTCTGCCCAGTGCTCCGCTCTTCAAATGGAACTAAAACATCTTCAGGTTGACAGCGTCCTCAGACTCGCAAGCAAATATTTGACATCAATGTTCATTATATGTTTTGAACAGGAAAATCTGCCAAACCACATTGGCTTGAGCAGTTCACAGGCTTCTCTGGTGATAGACAGCAAAGCTTTCTTCTATGGAGAGTTTCACTGTACCCATACAGTCACTGAGAGTCTTCAAGTCTGCATCTTAGTTTGCAACTGTCCCAATGTCTCATGGTCCTGGCAAACACTCACATATGTCCTTAAACTTCCTGGAATTGCACTAAGATTTTGTTTGGTTTCTTGTTCTTCCAATTTCTCACCATAATTTTCTTCTTCTACCACTACCAAACTGCAGACACTTGTTCACTGCACTCCTTCCAACCGTAAAAGCCTGATGCAGCCCAAATCCATTTTTCACTTTACATGCACACAAGGATAAACAAGAGGCTGCTAAAGGAAGGGCCAGTCCTTTTGCCCTCCCAGTAACCAGCCTAGTACTGGTGAGGTTGCTTCAAAGGATGCACCTTCCACAACAATGAGCCAGAATTTAGCTGTGTCATCTAAATTTTTCCTAGTTCTGCCAACCAAGTTGGAAAGCATTGAATTAGGGTTTCAAACACTCACTAAAAATTTCAGTTGAGTTCAGGAGTAGCATCCTGAGTTCAGGAGCAACATCCATGTGCCTTGGGCCTGTGTCATCTATTCAATGCTATACTTTTCAAAGAGAAGCTGTTCTATATAGGCTGAAGTTATGCTGGCATTACATGAGACAGGTAAATATGAGCTTATTTCTCATTTTGCATTTAGCACAAAGCTGCACTTTGAAATCTCAGAGGTAAGTAATGATGCAGTTGGGAGAAGGTGAACAGTGCCAGACGTCACAGAAACACTGAGGTAGCACAAGATGAAATAGCTGTTAAATAACAGGCAGTCTCTGCCAGGAAGCAAGCCACAGAATGCTTCCTAAAAGAAAATTGAAAGAGGTGGTCTGCAAGTGTGACTGAAGCACCCAGAAGAATCACAGCATTGAGAGGCAGTCCTGTATTTAGATTGATCATGGAATTCTAGAAAAACCCTGACTTTTTTCCTTCTGGTGAGGGAGATTTCAGTGGACATCCAGAAATTCAAAATCACCCACAATCAACATGACCATGTTGAACAAGAACCCTGGAAAAATTTTCCACTGTAAAGCCCTGGAGTCCCCTCTTGTTCATTATGTTATCAAAACACATCCCTAAGCTCTGTAATGCAGTCTGCCATCTCAGGCATCACAAGCAAGAACAGTTTTTCAAAGTGGACAGCCTGACCAGCCTTGCAGCTGACAAGCTAGTACAGCCACAATGGAAGGGAATTCATTTTTCTCCATCAGTGAATATCCTCAGCAACAGGGTAAACTACAAAGTATTAAACCCAATGCCAGATCTATCCCAAAACCAAGCAGATAGGAAAGAAATGCAAATATATCCAAAACTGCTATATTAAAATCACCGTCCCAGTATTTAATCCATCAAGTAATACACATATCCACCTTCTTCAAAACTATGTAAATACACAAAAAAAATTTTAAAGTGTAAGAGGAGAAGCTTTATTTACACACTTCCCCTTCACCAGAAATCAAACCAGAACTGTTATTGCAAGCTATCAAGCATTCCTTGTTCTTCAAAACAAAACTGCTGTACATAAACGACATGACTTGTCAACTCTGCAGCAACACAATATATTTTAGTAGCTTGCAGGTTTTCTCACACATTCAAGATTTCCATCTCACAGCATTATATTTAATTTCATAACAATGAACTTCTGCCCTTATGTAACTTGTTGGCCTGAAGTTGCTGCAGCTATGAGGAGGCTATAATGAAATCTTACAAATGCTTTTGAGAAGATAGGATGTATATATAACAGTATTAGGTCTTAGAAAATAAAGGTCTTGAATTTTGCTCCCTGAATACAGAAAAGGAAAAAAGAGTGAGGATTTCTGAGGAAAGCTGTGCTACTACTGGAAACAGCTACCTCATCTACTGTTCCTACAATTCTGCATAATTTTCATTATTTTTCCAGTTTTACAACTACAGTATCCTAAACAAGAATGAAGAGATTGTTTTTCTGAAGCCTTTAGACTTAAGTTTAACTTACTTTTTTTTCTTTTTTAACTCTGCATGGAAAAGAGAAGAAAATGGAAAAAATGCCTCTTAAGTTTTAACATTACTTAAGAGAAGAAGTAAGAATAAGCTTTTACTATCTCTGATTGACTTCCCATAGTATTAGAAATATTAAAATACAGAAATTAGTACCTTACACTTCAGTCACATTTACATATGTCAGTAGAAAACCAAAAAAACTTTAGGACTCAGAATGTAATGAGTGACTGTTTTTCAGATTTAGCAAAAAAATTCCTTCTCTTATATAGATTATCATGTCATAGTCAGCACAGACCAGAAGAGCAAAGCCTGCAACCTACACAGCAAAGTGTCCAGCAATACAAACCATTAACTTGAAACAACACTGACTTCTAAACACTTAGCAATCATATCTCAAGAGGCTTGATTTGACTTAGTGCTATCATCCAACTGAAAAAAAATTATGGTGCTTTCAAGATGTGAATCTAAAGAATTACTTCCATACTTATTGCTTAATATAATAAAATTAGTTAGAATTGCTCTAATCTCAAACTAGGAAAAAATCCTGATCTCAGCAAACAAAAATTTTCTTCAAGACCACTAAGTGCATTTATGCAGAATTAGAACAAACTCATCTTGATGCTTACCCGATCATCGCGTTTTCTTTAATCTGGCCCTCTGTGCCATTTACCATTGGCTCTTGATTTCTGTTCTCTTTTTCTGAAGCATCACTTGAGAGGCCCAGCAAAGCTCGCACTCGTTTTGATTTCACATCCAATATTGTGTCGGTGTAGCCCACTTCTTGTAGATACCTGAAGGAAGAGAACTCATGCTAATCTCCTCTGCACATGTCACTTCTGCAAAACATGAAATTCCCCCCTGAACTTCTCCCTAAACTCATCCTCAAACCCTAATCTTAGCAAACTCCGGTGCTGAGCTAGTGAAACATGCTTGTAAATCATCCTGTACCAGCTGCAGAGGGATCGCCTCTTGCAGTACCAGCCTCTACAGTCACTGAGAAAAAAAAAAATCAGAGAGCCTAGCAGTCAGAGGTTATACAATACGTTATTCATTCATCTACTAAAATGGATGGAAAAGCACTTTCAATTAAAATATTTACAACTGCTTTATAAAAATCACCACAGTTGCATGCAGAAGCATTTTTACTATTTGACACATGGAAACTAGATACAAGAAGCAGCAGATATGTTCCTTATGTAAACATTATTAGAAGCGTAGAAAACTGAATAAAACCTAAATTCTTTAGATGTGGCCATTAGTAAGAGTTGTTATTTATGATGGACTAGACTTGACAAAATCTGTCTTGTCTTTCCTTTATTCTGCAAGGGAGCTGCAAAAATTTGTCTTCCATATAAAGACTGAACAGCAAAAATCATTGTATAGATTTCACAGCCCAAAGTTGGCTCTGTAGTTTTAAAGTTGGCTCTTTCACCAATATGCCGTGTTGCCCTTGAGAGAAACAGGAGGGAAATAATGATTTTAAAAAGAAAAAGTAGAAATTGGTTTGTGTCCTTCTCTCTAGAACATGGAGTTAATAGCAGTGAATTGATTAAATTTTCAATATTCTAGACAACTCTGAAGAAGGGGAATGCTATTTTACAGTGACAGCTGCTACAAATCAGGGACGTGCACTTCTCCTCCAAGAACATTCTCCTCCAATTATTTAATATCATTCACATAACCACATTAGGACAGAAATACTGATTATTGGCTACAGAAAAATCAAACAAGTCACCTATGCAAAACAGAGTCTGTCAGTAATATGCACTCTATATTCAGCAGCGTGTCACTCTTGCATGAACTGCACTGAGACGGAATGACTTGTTTTCAAAATCACTGATCCAAGTCAAAACCACTCCAGTTACATTTATTCAACATGCAGGCAAAGATTTGAGCTCTTGCAAAAGAGAGGCCTGTACAAGCCATCCACCGAATTTTAACTCTTGTACAACTCCTTGGAAAAAAGTCCTTTAAAACAAGTTCCAGACCATCCTTACTGTCTCAGTCCCTTCTCATTTAATCCTCTGTAACACACCAAATATCATGGCAATTAATTTAGTTATTATGATCACAATTCAAAAATTAATTTAGATTAAGAGACATTTGTTTCATTGAGATGAACAGAGAATTAGAAAACATCTAGTCTAACCTTCTGGATGTTAGTCTTTTCTGCAACTTAAGCAAGCCAAAAAAAACTTTTCCTTCTCCAATGCCAGCTGTTTTTATTTTACACAGCTCTTAGCAGAATCACTTTTGTCTTTTGCTTTTAATTGCAAAGTGTCATGACCCACTGTTCTCCCAAGCAGATTGGCTTATTATACTCCATGAAAGAAAAGTAAATGAGATCAGGTGTTTGCGATTTGACAAGGCTTCTCATCTGAAGTTATGAAATATTAAAAATTTTTAAAACCCAAGGAAAAGTAGTGCAGAAGCTCAATGAACTTCATCACACACATTAACTTTTCTTTCAGTAAAATACAACTGAAAAAAAATCAAAAAATCAAACACCATCACCATCATATTTCATTAGCAGATTCTTTCTTTGCACTCAGTATTTGAGACCTTTTTTCAACACTTACTGTCTTAGCAGCTGTCGTCCTTGTTTCCATATTAGCTGGCTGTTCTGTTGTGGCTGAATCTCTGTCTCATTCCCTTCATCTGAAAAAGATTATTTTATTACATTTTTTTCTTTTTCCTATTTGCATAAAAGATGTCCATCCACATGAAAAGACAAATGTGATCTGCCTTAAAATTATTAGGAATGGCTTAATACCAAAATTCAAAGTGGAAATAATAAAGGGAGAAAAAAATGCACACAGTATATAATTGTAGTACTATATACACGTAAAGATTTCCAGGTACACCCTACTCTATGAGAGCAAGTTCCACTAGTCCTAACCCCTAAGAGCTCCTACTCTATGAGAGCAAGTTCCTAACTCCTTTAGTGACACATAATGATAGTCAGTCTGCAGTCCAATTTTTGCTTTGGCCTCCCAAGATAATTGCTGCTCACATTAAGTCTGAATACAAATATCTTTAACTGCTAAGTGCAGCACGATATTGGTTTACAACTTCCCAATTTTTTTATATTTGACAGTTCAACATAAATCAACAAATCTACTTGCATCAATTTAATCCTTATTTGTATTAGTTTTGTAGAAACAAACAAACAAACAAACAAACAATAGGGACTATATTTTAACTTGAAAAGTTGTCAAAAATTTTTCAGCACATTTTCCCTAACCATAAATTTGTAACCAAAAGTTACTACTCCAGGAAAATCTAAAAAATAAAAAATTAAAAAATATCACGTGGCTATGTGGCTGTTCTTTTAAGAAAACTATCAGGATGCTGGCAACCAACACCTACACATTCATTCCATATATAGCTTCACAGCATGTGATGGTGGGTTTTTTTCCTCTCCTCAAGGAGATGCATATGCTTCCCAAGATAAAATGCCTTGGTTTATTATCTATGAAAGCCTCTACAAAACTTTAAAACCTTGTGGTCCAAGCACTGAAGGATGAACAAACTTCCTGTGTAAACAAGACTTAAAATCCAGAAAAACCTGTGGTATACTCCTATGAGTAACTTGATATGTGACGTGTGAAAGCTATTACTCTCATCAGGATGTCACTTACCTTTAAACAACTCAATTAATACTACACAAAAAAGCCCCACCACCTACCCAAAGAAGCTATTAAATACTAATCAGAATTCACATGCAAGGAGAGACATATGAATTTTAGACATCTCATATTCACAAATCTATTTAATAGCAACCACAGGAAATAATCAAATGCACAATCATCTTCCAACGACAACTAGACACAGCTGGATCCAATGCACAGCTATCAAAGCTCAGTCTATAATTATTAAAACATGACTGAGGTAAATCTGCCTGAAAATGCCTTTTGAAAGCAAAACCCGCTCTTCTGAAGGCACTGTTAAGTATATCCAGAGGCAAGAATTCTCTTGTGCTTAGTCTCCTCAAAAGTGATGATTGCTAGTAGAAGCAGTGGTTTACAGATAAGAATGAATAGACTTGCATTATGAGGAAATTATAGCAGAAGATATATTATATATAGTATACATAGATAAATTGTATAAATAATTTTATTTTTAAGGTATCCCTTTACCAGGAGATTGAAATCTTTCTTCTAAAATTGTGTTACAGACTCACCAAGAGATCATAAAGAAAACAACAAGGATCCAAGTGGAAGAACTACTACCAACATTTTGACTTTTTTTCATGACTGGGCAGGAAAAACAGGGACAGGGCGAGGGGAACATATCAACACACAACATAAGTATCTATCAAAGACAACTTCAAAATAGCATTAGAACAAAGTTTCTATTTTAAGTCATCAGTCCAGATTTGATACAGAATGAAAATACACATTTCTGATAGCTGTATATAGAATACCATGGGATAAATGAGAATAATGGAATTTTAACTGAAGTATTTCCACAATGTTGACTTTGCAGAATTAATGCACAGTCTAGAGCTCTGCTGGGCAAGCCAGGCCTTGCACTACATTCCTCTGGTGGAAACTGGAGCAACGTGCTGTAGATGCATCCTGAGAAATTACAAAAAAACCCCATAGTTGTCTAGGGCTGTGGTATGATCAGGACAAAGTTTTCTAAAGGTCCAGAAAGAGACTGAGGTCTTCCACTTAGTAGCACCAAATTCAATATTTCTTCAGTTATGGAAATAAAGCTGATGATCACATGAAATAAAATTTCTAAAAAACTCATTAAAAACTTGGACAAGAAAAGCCTGGTGTAAAGCTAGTTGGTATGGGGTTGGATTTTTTGTTTGTTTGGGGGTCTTTTCATCACCTTCTAAACCCAATGAGGTAAGAAATCACCATGACAATCAGCCAGACCATCCCCTCCATAAACCAAGTGACAGAGATGAGATTTGCAGACATTCTATGCTCTGCCTTTACGTATAGGTTGTTCCAATTTTGTTGTAGTAGAAGCATCAGGAGACTGAGACACAAAAAACATTACCTATTTTTTCAATGCCTTGACCATTAGCCAGATCTCTGTACCTTTTTTTAATATTTTTTCCCCCAGAGAAAAGGACAGGGAGATAGAGGGATAAAAGGAAGTAACTTAAAATTCTTAATTTCCCCAATTCAGTGCTTAAATCTATTTGTGTGAAGTAGGAGATGAAAACAAATCAGCTTTCCAGAGACCAAGGCAAAAAACTCAAATTAGCTAAATGCATCTCCAATGATCATTTTAAATCTCCCGTTCAAAAACTCTCACTTATGTCTAAAATGCACTTCAATTATTTTTTTCCTGGAATACCACTGAGGTAATTGAACCAAAAAAAATTATGAACCATGTATTTCATTCAGAAGAATTATCCAGAGATAAAAAGATTCTATTGTTGTGAATCTAGTATCATCCTGTTCTAAAGTATCCATACACATCACTAAGGGACAGAAAAACTACTCTCTCCAAGAGCAGTCTGCTCATTTGGGCTTGGATTTTTTTTTAAATCTAAACTAACTTGATTTATTAATAGACTCCTAGAGCACCAGGATATATTTTTAATTGTGCAAGAGTAAAATATAGGCTTGAATAATTATCTCTATTCTTACTGCTCCATTAAGAGACTTATTTTATCAATACTATCAATTCAGCATTTGCACATAACACAGTTAAGCTTATATGCCAGTAATAAACTCACTCTCATTAAATTCTTACCAGAATCATAGTTCGGTGGCTTCATATCTCCCTGATTCAATTCTGTGCCATATTTTAATTTGTGGTATTTAGCCCTGCAAGGAAACCAAACAAAAAAAATTTAAAAATCTATTAGTACATTTAAAGGATATCTCTAAACTCATAAATGCCATCTGTTTTCAATTGAAAAGCCACTCCTTTCTTCTAGGCTGGGAACAAAGCAAACCAAGTAATTTTACCATGACTTCAGATAGGTAATTTTATTGAAATATTTTTTCCAAGGGTTACATGTAATGGCATAGTGAATACTGAGGAAACACACAGAGCAGTTGACTACAGATTTTACAAAATGCTCTTGCTACAGAGAAGGTTCCTTCCCTGTGGACACAAGCAACTCTTCTGCTTCCCTTCCCAACCCCCCAGCCTTTCCTTTTTAGCCAACATCTATGAAACATTTTTAATACCCATGTCAGCTCAGTGCCATCTACTTCATATCTCATATTGTCACTCCATTAAGCAAACTTTAGTTTTATTCTTTGAAATGCTGTGCTCTCCAACAGCAGCAGGCCCTCAGCCCAAACTATTCTAAAAGAGACTTAACAATGACACCTCACCCACACCCACTTTCTCTCAAAGCTGCTAGGTCTGCCACTTGACCAAGTGCAAAAATGGAGACTTTCTTCCAAAATTATTGAGCTTTCAAAAGGTCTAATATAATAAGCCCCTCAAAGCATGCCATACAATGAACAATAGCAACAAAAAAAATTTGAAATGCTTTTTAATTTGAGAAGCTTCATCCTAAAGACTCAGTACGTACAGACTTTGAAATACACATAATAACACTACAGTAGAACAGTATAACACATGCATAAGTAAGTTATTCAAGAATCATTACAGTAGTCTTATAACACTGCAGTAGAGAAAGTGAGGCAAAGTGAGCCTTTTCTAGTTTTGCAATCTGTTCCCTGCTTCTCTGACACTCACCATAACTTTAAAAGCACAAAACTGCAAGTTTTACACTTTCACAACTGGGTAGAAGAGTGGCACTTGCACCAGCTCCTACTCTAAACAAAAGGCTGAGAACTCAGGAAATTCTGTGTGTGCAGCCTGGGAGTAGTGGGAAAATCAAACAGCACACATGTACATGCAGTTCAAACACAAATGTACGAAGTGAAGTGTAGGGTAGCAAGAAAAAGGCTGAAAAAGACAAAAAAAAATAAACCTCTCATATGCACCAACATGAAAAGGAGTTTCATTAGCTCCACTAGGCACAAGGGAGCTCTTCCACTTAGAATTTATTTTTAAAAAAAGTAATGGATTTGACACTTTGTAATTGTATGAGGCAAGTTGTCACTAAAATCGCATGACTATATCAAGAACAGCTGCAGAAAATGTTTTCAAGTTACCTGCACCTCTAGATTGCTTCTTAAACATCTTCATTATATTACTGTTTTCTTTTGCCTTTTCCTATTTCATCAAGAAAACCCATTACTTCTAACAAAATAGTGCTGAAGAACGCTTCGTAGTTCTTAGGTTTCAATTTCGACAGTAATAGCTTCCTACTAATCCAGCTGCATTTTAATTATAATAAACATTTAATTCTGACTGAGAAGGGTAAGTGAAGAGTGAAGAAGTGCCTCTTAGGCATAGCAACATCAACAGACAAAGGAACTAACTCTCAAGAGCCAGAGCACTAAGCTCTAACTCAGCTGAGCAGCAATCAACAAGGAAAAGAGAAAGGATGTGCTTGAAATGTATTAAAAGCAATAGATGGAAGTGAAACATTTTGGTCAGTACAGAAAAGAATAATCAAGAGTAGAACAAAATCAAAGCTGAATGCTCAATCAAAATATTTACCTTTCCTTTTCCAACTATCCATTTCTTACATGTTACCCTAGCAAAACAATTGCATTTCATTATTGTTAAATATTGATGCTATGTATACTTTTCCCCCACCACCACTAATGAAAAGCAATGATTAATCAAAAATTAAGAAATCCTCCACTCTGTCACCAACTTTAAAGAATACAATTTTTATGCCGTCATGAAATCAAGAGACCTTAATATGTAATCTATTTTGATCTGACTTAACAGAAACGAACAAATATTAATACTCTGCTCTAATCTAAACATATGTTGTGTTCTACTTCATTCCTACAAAGAATTCAGGGAGAAGTTAGTTTTGCAGCAGTCGACATTTGCTTTTAGTTTGTGGGTTTTATGCAAAGTTCCACTATGCTCTATGCATTCATTAATTTTCTTATCAAGTTTTGTTAATCATTTCCAGCCTAAGTAAAATGTTTGCTAGGTTCACTGAAAGGATCATTCTTTGGACCTTTCCTGTTCCTCAGATCTCATGTTCTCCAAAATCCATCTTTCAAAGATTCAGGCTGCAGTTTTTTAAACTTCTCAGTATATTTATTTCAATCTCCTAAATCCATGTTTGCTCACTTTTTAATTTACTTTCCTCTTAAATCAACAGTAATAGTCTTTTTTCTTACTGAAGTTTTCCCCGTTCATCAAAAGTATTATAAAATCATGTCACCAAAATTAGATTATTCATTTAAAATACATTTTAAACTGTTAGTATCCAGGATTTTCTAACTGGTTTCCACGTCATAACACAACAGTTTTAAAGTTTTTGTTGCTATTCTTTACTTCAAGAGGATAATGTAGATAACACAGTCTTGTACACCACTGGCCCTTTAAATTTAATTTTGGGGCCAAACTGGATTAAGATTTCATCTTTCAGAGGACCTAACTTTGCATATTACAGGCAGAGACCAGTAGCACTAGAGAAAAGGCAGAAGAACAGTGTTCTAACAAAGAGGCAACTGAAGAGATGAAAAGCCCCAAAAAGTAATCCTTATTTCCAATATTGCTGGAAAAGTTAAAAACAAAGTTATAGAGCTCTGACTGCACAAAATGATAAAAAACCCAGTGCTACAATCAAACCTGAATTAAATTCAATTGGTATAAATTCAGGTCTCTGAGCAGGACACACACTTGAAACAGAAGCATGAGTATCATGCCAGAGTATGTGAAACACTGAACTCATCTTCAGTTGAGGTCAGCTTCTAAAGTTCAGAAAAATATTATCAAAAACTCCCATAAAATCAATATAGACCACTAATAGGTTATCTAGGAAATATCTTCCACATTTCTTCAGGCAGTATGAGATTTATTATTAGATGCAATTTTATGATACAGCTGAAAATGTCACAGATATGAAAGATATACAATCTTCTTTCTAAAGCGCACTAAGAAAAGAGCTGAACACCATGACTCATACTCCAGGACTAGAAGGGAGTCTTGACCCTCCAGTTACACATATAGCAATCAAAGGGTATGAATCTTTTCACAAAATAACCTTTAATTCTTTTCTACACAAATTCAAAATATCACTTATTCCATTAGCACATTTTAATTTAATTTGTTTTTACAATGACAGAATATATCTGCCCACTGTAATGCTTAATTTTTTCACTTTTGCAGAAATCACAGGGTCCACATATTAACAGCTTTAAAATGGCCTTCTGCAGCTCACCTTGAACTCTAGCTCACACATCCCAGTAGTGTGATACTACCATCAAAAAAAGAGATAAAGTATATTTTGCGTAAAAAAGGTATAAAGAAATGGGAGTTTCTTTGACCTTTTTATCATCTGGTCAAAAAAAAAGGACAGTGGTTTGGTGGCAGGAGAGAAAAAGAAACAAAGATTTATTATCTGAAACTTGTTCAACTTCAATGATTTACCTTCCATTTCTGAAAATTACGTATGAATTATTAACAGTATGCAGAGACAGAAAAATGACTTGAAAAGGACTACCTGAAGGATACAACTTAATAGAAGGTATTTTCTATCTGGAGACTAGCCTTCCAGTTATTTGAAAGAAAGCTATTTTAGCACTGTGAAACTATGTTCCTGGGTAGATGCCCTTACTCAGATAAGCATGAGTACTACCACTGCTCTGGCTTCTGCCCTTCATTACACAATTCTTCTCTTTTGATTAGAAGTATTTTCATTAAACTATGTGTCTTCTATTTAGTGCTTGGAAACATTCAACATGGCTGCCACACAAGAATTGCTTAGGAAAATGCTAACAGCCTTCATCCACATGTCCTAGACTGAGTGCAGTGAAACTTTTCTGAATACTTCACATAGAAACAAATTTGATTCCATCAAAAAAAGCCACTATTTCTTGGAAATATCTGTCGCCAGACCTGAAGCATCTGATCCAGCTGTGCTGAGGGAGCCTGCCAAAACATCCGTAGAAGATCTGGGAGCTGCCGCCAAATCAAGAGACATAAACAAGAACGACTGCCAGGAACAGCACGGCGAGATATTCTACCCAGGGGAGAAGGCGCCAGCCTTACACTGATCAGACACATCAGTGCAGAAAACAACACAAAATTAAATCAACTGTTTCTAGAGACATGGCTCAGGAGTGCAGTTCTTTGGCTGAAATATGTTAAGACAGGAAGTGAACTAGACTAGCCGAAATAGGACATGTTCTTGAGAGAAACAGTACTACTTTTCAGCTAGCTCCTGAAAATCCAGAGGCACCAGTGCAACTTATTGGTGGTGGAGCAAGTATTGATAAAGTCATAAAAAGTAATACTCAACTCTGAACAGCCTCACACTGCAATCTACTGGATGCTGGCAAAACTACATCAAAACTGCTGTTGAAAAATGCTAGCACTTAACTACGCACTAGCTCCTTTTAAGCTCCTTGCTATTTCACCTACTAAGACTCTTCAGCAGAAATAACCTGGCTTGCTATACACACAATAAGAAGGTAACCTCACAATTACTGACATAAAGACTAAACATTAAACTAAATTTGCCAGAAAAATATGACCATCAGTAGTAAAACTTATTTTCTACCTTACCCACACTAAAATGACATGACATGAAATAGAGAACAACAACAGTGGTCCCAAAGTGGTTATTTACAATAAAATTTGAAACTAATAGGTTGATAAAAGAAATGCAGAGCAGCCACTGTAAATAACAGCTCATAGAAGCATGTACCTGAGAAAACAAATGTTTCTTATTTCTTTTTCATGGTTTCCTGAGGGCATTATGAACATGAAGCACTCTGGTCCACAATTTCTATTCTGTTCTGTTACTCATAATTTATTTTGTCCAGCTGAGAAAGATCTGAAATACTACACAGCCAGAGCAGCAATGAAGGAATACAGGAATGATTCCCTGTCCCCTCACAGCGCACCAACCTTCCCCAAACTTGATAGGAATGTCTTCCTCCTACCTTGGAGGATCTCATTTTCCTGCTCCAAGAACCCAAAGGAAAATCCCAGCATCCTGATTACTGCCTGACCAGGCTGACAGCTGATTTAGGAAAATGCTGGGAAAGGGAGCAGTGCTTCCAAGCTCAGTGTGTTGCTGCTCTTTGAAGTATCAAGCAGTAACACTTGCGGGGAGATAATTCCAGCAGAAATACAAGACTATTTCTTCAGAAACTGGCAAATAAAACTGCAGTTTAAAACTACAAACTCATAAATAGCTGTCTCCAGCACACACACCAGTCACAAACATCACATCTACTTACAGAACCACCCGTTCTGGAACTGTCACACTGGATCAGATCAGCTGACTGTAGCCTACTGACCTGAGTAACCAAGGCTAATGCCACACACTGCAGAAAAACACGCAACATAAAAGATACTGATGTAAAAACTAATAAGAAGTCACCAAGTGTTTTTTCCTAATCCTGACAGGGACTGCTGCATTAAGTTTTAAATGTCATAATTTAGGTGGGTTTTACACTATAAAACTGAGGGACATTTTCACCATCCATATGGAAGTTTGATTTTTGTTTTTTTTAATGTTACAAAGTTTCTCTGATAGTACACAAAAATGTATTTACATTGTTTAATGATTTTAAATTGCTAACTTCCATGGGTTATGAACATGAAGTGTTAGAGGTACTTTTATGTAATCAGGAATAGCTCCACCAGTATTGAAATACAAGAAATCTTCACAGAATACATATATAACTTAGAGTATATTTTTAGCTGAACCAATGACACTAAGCTCTGTTATTACGCTTCAAATGTAAGCCTTTCCCGAGCCATAAACTGCAAACTCCATTATGCATACATTTTGTATTTTTCTGTGCTCTTTGATTTAATATCAGGTACCATAATGAAGGCCAGGCAAAAAAGTATCTACCTTAAGGATTCCTCCAAGAACTCCCCAAAGCAGAAGAAAATACACTGGAGTCCTGGGGCTAATGCTGGCCAGAACCCTGCCTGCATCCCTATGCTAGTGGATTAACTTGCTACCAGAAAGAGACAAACTGGATGGTAGAAGACACATCTTGTGCTAAAATAGCCCATATAAGATGAGCAAATCTGAATGCAATACAGTAACTATTGGTGTCCTTTTAAAATTATCTACCAGTGATGTTCTATTCCTCATTTGCATATGTGTGTATTTTAAATCTTATTTCTACTAAACAAACTATTTCAGAGGCTTCTTTTATTAAAGAGAAGCAGGAATTATCTAACAGGAAAATGATAATGTAAGCAATGACCGCTTTGCAGCAGTACCATAAATATATTCTTTATTCAAGAATTTTAAAAGACATTTCACTAATTAAAAGAATTTAAACTAAACTTGGCCTGAAATAAATTGGTTGAACAGACAGATTTCTGGATTTCTGCTTGCCTCAAAGGTTAGAATAACAGGAAAGTATACATAAGAATAAAATGGTTAACTTGGGACTTGTACTAAATGTCCATGAACAAAGAAATAGACATTGATTAACTGGTAAACATAAACATTTTTGCAATCACACAATTAACCTCCAGAAGATATTCTTGTATAGTCTCTCATACTGAAAAGGCTAAAAACTTCGCAAGATTAAAAACTAGTAATTATTAGACTGAAGAGAGTTATTCAAGATTTCAGTTGACACATATTAATAAACAAAGTTATTACACTGAACAAAATGAAAATACACTTTAATTCTGGAGTATAATCTGTACAGTTCAGTAGAATTTCACCCAGGGAAAGCATTCATTATTGATCAGCTATGGGTTTTGTTAGCATGTTTTTCAAGCCATGCTGTTTTAGCTGTTGTTCTTATCATAATGCAGACATTTACACTAGTGGTTTTATTTAGTACAGTAAAATTTGTCAATCTGAGAACTGAGTAGAGACAGAAAAAACATTTCTTGGTTTTGTCAAATACAAAGGCAAAAATAAAGTTTCTCTCTTCAGCATTTCTTCATTACATACTCATCACAAAAGCAGCATACCTTTCCTGTTTGAGCGCATATTCCAGCATTTTGATTCTTCGCACTAGATCCTTCTTCAGATTTTCCTGTCCTTTCCTTTCACCTTGAAGAAAGGCGATCTGGGCCTGCAAAAGCAAGTGTTCAATTTAGAATCTGATTGCTCAAAATTATTCAGCTTAGCTCTTAAGTGTGTGTGTCTTCCAAAGTTAATTTAATATTCATTTGTAGAGTTCAAAAGGCGTTGGCTTACTAGGCTTCATAAACATTAAACACTTACAAAAACCACTGCAGAGATAAGCCTTCTAAACATCATGCCCACTACAGATCAAAAAAAAAAAAAAAAAGGAAAGGAAAAGATACGAAATAAAACAATTTTGGTTTGTTTGACAGGGTTTGTTTTCTCTCTTGGATAAGCATTCAATAAAGGATAAGGAATGGATAAAATAAGCATACAAAAAGCCTTCAGCAGACAAAAGTATTCACCAACAACAAGCAAGAGAAGATGATAAAGTATTTTTGCTCATTAACTGAAGTAGTGTATAATTAGGGTATAATCTGACAGATACATGTCAGATACATGACACTGGTAAAAAAAACCTGACGTAAACCATGTTCAGCTAAAATAAGAACAAAAAAAAATAAACCCCTGTTTGTAATACAGGGTTAAGTGTTAATGATGATACTTACTAAAATAGGTTAAGGAAAGCTCTCCAGAAATACTGTAATTAAGAGAGGAAGAAAAAGGAAAACAGGGAAAGGTATTTTGGTGAGGGAGACAAGGAAAGAAATGGCACATAAGTAAATAAAAGGGAAGTAGAAAATGGACAGCTAACCTCTATCAACTTCCAGCACAAGTATTTAGTTGCCTGTGAAAAATTTCCTTTAAATAGATAATTATGACAAACGCAAGATATTAATTCCTAATCACAGAGGAAGAACTCCCTGTTTTTCTACCTAATGCTAAAATCAAGAGGCAAGTTCTTATGCTTGCTCAACTCACAAATACACTTTAAGGCAAAAATACCTGCAGGCAGTCACCACTTCATGCCTCAGCCTCACCTGCCATTTCCAGGATCAGAAGCTTTCTGCACCTCTACAGCCAAGTCACCAGGCATCTCATCTGTGTCTTGAGAAGCACAGACAGGATAAATGGCAACTGGTCTACACCATCAGCTGTTGAGCATGACAACCCATAACCCTTTCATTTAAATAAGTGCTCAGGAAAGTGGGATTAAAAATGAGCAGGAATATCCTATCCTCACCTGTTACAACCTTGCCAGCAGTCCCCAGATATTTCAGTTAATGGAGATAGCTGCTTCCAAAGAATCTGACTGCAGATTTTTACCCCAAGGCAAGAAAACACACAGTCACTAAATGTCATTTTCTCTCCAACAACTATAAAGGGAAGGCACACAAGTAACTCAGTTGAATTTTGGTGACCAGGCAAGATGAATCTTACACCAAAAGCCCATTTGTTGGTGGCCAGCAATAGCAGCTGCTCTAAAATATCACACCAGCTGACATAATTTTATTGCTCAAGTACAGTCAGTAAATAGCTTGACAGACACCTGAAGGATCCTTAACTGCCAGTCACCAACTAGATCAGCCAGTTTATGACAAGAGAAAAACAATGGCTGCTCTCCAACTAAGTCACTCTTCTCCTTCTACAGGGGAAATACATTCGAATTCCAGGAAAAAAAAAAGTCAGCTGAATCAAAAGAAAGATCTCTCACTCTGGCATCAACTACAATTGAATTCTAATGTCAATTTTATGCTCAGGTTTAAAGAAAGGCACAGGAGAAATAAATGCTGATGCTGGAGTCAGCATTTCCTACCCTAAGGAATGTAACTGAGCGAGAAGCATCTCAACTCAACAAGGTCAACATCCCTCCCAAGAGGAGCATCTCGGGCATATATAACTTTGTTTGCAGTAATTGTACAGGCACACAGAATCTCACTCCCTATCTCCACACAGGCCCAGCACAACTGACACACGCTCTTCCCATCAAAAGGGAGAGAATATCAAAATGCACTTTTAAAAACTGAAATCATGGTGTAAATATGTATTTAGCTGGAATGAAGTAGATCATCCAATGCTATCAGGACACAAGATGAAGTGATCTATTATGTGACCTGCTGTCCGCAAGCAATTTCTAGCCAAAAATGAACTGACTGAACACGCTGGAATGAAGCATTTTTACCCAGAAGGCTGGCAAACAACGCGGCTCACACACTGCTACACTACAAAGGTCAAAGCAGCATTACTGTTCTAACAGTTGAGGCTAAAGTCATCTTCCACTGGTAGCAGCCTAAACTAAATTTAAAAATGCAACTTCTCAGTAGTTTTAACAGCTTCCTTTTGTAAGACAGAGAGACATAAATGGATATGATTGAGAATTATCATACTACATCTCCTTCATGTGCACATTTTTGTTGTCAGTAATACCTCCATACCCTTAAAGTCATCTTAGAACATTTCTTTTTCCTGGATTTTCAAGAAGTACTTGTGTTTCTTACTTAAAACGCATACAGCAACAACAGACGAATCTCTAGCCCTACATATGCTTACTGCTAGGATCCTTCAAGGTTAATGAATATATAATTTACAGAGAGAAAGTTTTACTGGTACTTCCAGAAACTGAGAATAATTTTGCTCTCTTCTTGGAGGCTGCATGGTTTCTAGCATAGTTTGTTCATGCTTTTCTTCAGAGTAGCATCCTTATGCCTAATACTCACTATTTTTGAAGAATTCTGGCTCTGGAAATGAGAATACTTACATTTGGCCATTTTTATAACATAGAGCAATATTCCCTTTCTTTTCCACAAGATGTTAGCAATCCTTATCCATCATTTATACATGTACTGAGTAATTACAATTACGTCATCCTCAGTGGACAATAAGAATGAGTTATACATGTAAGCTTAAATGTTATTTGAGAAATTCTCAATGCCCATATTCAGGTTTGCTTATATTGCACGGAAGGACAGTATTAAAATAATAACTTAAATTTTATATTAACAATAATGTACTAACAGTTCATACATCTTAAGCAGATTTCATTATTTAAATTTTCATTCTTTTGGCAATTCACCAAAAATATGCAAAGGAACCTAAACGTTAATACCATAAAATAAACACTTTGCAGATAAATGCAAACTGAATAAACAAGTACAATGAGTTGAAATATCTAAAATGACAAATTATAACATGTAGCAGTATTTTCGCAGTCTCTAGAACAATACAGTGGCAATGTAGGATCACTATTTCCAATTAAAATACATAGACAACATCTGTCTAAATGTCTGTGCAAACATTTAATGTGCAGGAGATCTGGGTTGAAACACGATGAAAATTGTAACTGAACTGCACAACTACAGTTTTCTCATGTTTCAGGCATAAATGACAGAATTTTACCAATAGACTGAGACTCTACAGGTGACTTCCCATGGCTACAGCTTTAACCCAAGTCATATCTGGAGTCTGAGCTACACCTGAGGAAGAAGAGGAGCAAAGGAGATTCCCTTCTGCTTTGAGAAATCTGCAACACTGTTCTATACTTATGTTTTGGCCACTCCTGGGAAAGTTTGCCAAAAATTTCAAGAATTCGCAAATGTTCCTAACAAGCAGGTTCTGTGACAACTGACCTTCTAGGTAATAAGGTTAAAATGCATCAAGTTGTAAGCCAGTCTTTGCAAACCTCAAAATTGCCTATGGGGATCCCGCAAAACCTCGTATTGTTCCTTGCCTTATGGGTGGGGCGCATCGTCTCCATAAAGCACCCGGCCCCGCTGGCTCCACGGCAAGAATCAAGGCAGGATCCGCCTCGAGTTTATTCCAGGCTAAGTGCTGCAAGTCACTGTATTCCAACTCTACTGTGACATTAAGATCAAGAGAGAAGGATAAAACAAAACAAAGCCAACAAAAAAGCCAAAATCAAACTAAACAAAAATAGCCACCACAAAACCAGAGAACACTGGAAAAAGACATGCCTGGAACCATCTATTTCAGCTGCAATTGTTGAGTCCAGGTTTTTTTTTTTCACTTCGTCTCACAGAATTTTTTTGTATGACCAACTGCAACATAACCTAGAAGTGTCATACACATCCAGTCTACATTACAGCACTGCAGCTACTTTAACTAGTCCACTTCTTTACTAAGAGGTTTTAAAAATAACATTCATTCTTATATTTAAAAAATTTTCAAAGACAACAACAATACTGTTCTACAAAATTCCCCAAAGGACTCCAATGTCACATTACTTTGAAGCAGACAAAAAGGTGATACAATGTTTTAGGTAGCACTGAGCTAGAAACAACTCTTTCTATAAATATTGTTGACTTCCTAATACTGGCTTAGCAGCCATAACAAAATAATTAAAATAATGAAATTACATCTTAGTAAGTCCAGATTTTACCAATGTTTAAAATGTACATTGAAATTTATAATTCCTTCAATCAACAACAAGCATGTTTAAAATCTATTATATTTAGACATCTTTATAGGCTTATACCTTTACACTACCTAAGAGCAGGAGATAAAAAAATATTTCCTCTTTAACAGAAAATTTAAAAAATAAACATACTATGACTGCTAAACAACTGGTTCACATTTAGTATCAACTTCTATCAATTTTTTTTTACAGCTATTTCAAGTTAAAAGGCAATTTATTTTTTTTTAATTCATAAGACTCAAAAATTGTTAAAAGCTTTTCTGTTCTTCTTTAAAATGTCTATCATAATATTTTGAAGTAAATCTCACTTCAAATTTATGGGCATTTAAAGGTCAACAGACATCATTTGACAAAGAGCTACTAAGACACATAATTCTCTACATAATGCTTCCATAATTCAACAACCAGGTCTTCAGAGGTTGAGAGAGGGGACAAAAGGGTGGGGGGGAAACTGCAGGGAAAGTATTGCAAAAAATATGCAGATAGCGAAAATAAGTAAATACATTATAGAGATGAATCAATCTGGAACACTTGTGCTAACCGGTCTACCAAGATCTGCCAGAAGGATTCTGCAGGCTGCCAGGGTACTCTGTATTTTAGATTATAGCTGGCTCACTGAAGCACTACATATTTAAGTATATTTGTAAATAAGGGTAGGCACGCCCCAGGGGTGAGAAGAAAAAAGAGGGAAGGGGGAAGGGAAATATCAATGGTCTAGTACAAGTAGGGAACAATTTTAAGAGGAACCATGCTTCACATCACTACACACACTCCCACTCACACTCTGTGCCAAGAGAGGCTAGGAAGCTTTTGTAATTCCTGCAGCCACTTAAGATAATAGAACTGAAGTGGGGCCACAGGCTGAAACGACTGGCAGGCACCAAGGCATATTTAACCTCACCCCACACAGAAGGTACTTCATCCCATTTATCCCTCACATGCTCTCACTGGATGATAGCACCTCATGAGACCAATGCAGAGCACAATCTGCTACTCGCATCTTATTTTTTGTTAGACTTTTCAGAGATGTCCTAAAATTAGCATCAGATATAAACCCAGAAAAATCATCCAAAAGAAATAAAATATTTAGTTTACAGTAGAAAGCTACAGATGAAAATGCCGGTTTCATATGTTCTTTGTCTTTTTCAAACAATGTTTTCAAAGAGAAAACACTGTTTAAAGAACAAATTCAGTAAGACTGAAAAACTCCTAATAAATGATCCAGAATTTATTCACAATTTGTACCTGGGAATACCTTGATTACTCTAACGCAGGCATCTCAAAAACAGGAGGATTTGTTTTTCTGCAGTTTGAAGTGTTTTACTACATACATCTCTGTTCAGATAGCCAGTCTTTCTTTTATCCTCTCTTCAGTGCTGCCTTTCAGTGTTCTAGCAATTTTAAGCATCTAAACAGTTGCCAAGCAATGTATAGTCAGCTTATTTAATCATTCTTCATAAGCAAAAATTTTCTCACCAATCATTTCTGTGGTACATGTACTTAAGTGGTGAACATTAACTTTTTTTCAACCCAAGAGCACGTGCCACATACACCAACACAAGCACAAAGAGAGTGCAGCTTTTAATTCCATTATGTAATTCTATAAGCAACACTGCAATGGCATGTCACAAAATAATCACATATTATGAGCTGGCGTCTAAATTGCAAATGCTCGAATTCCTTCCCACTTGCTGTACAAGAAGGGCAGAAATGCAGCGACAGCAGTCAGCACCAGGACTGATAAACAGACTCATGGCCCACATTTGAACAGACAATGGGAGTTCACAGGCCCAATGAATCACTTGGGCTATGGGAAGACAAGGGAGAAAAAATCTGGAGGAGATTTTTAGATTTGGCTTCAGTAACAGAAAGAGGAGTGAACCAGACTTGACCACACAAGCATTTGCAGAGGCAATTGACACACTGCAGTTCCTCACTCCTACATCCAGGATCAGCTACTCCTTGTATTCAGGCATGCATAACCACTCTGAACTGACCTGGGCATCAAGTGAAACAAATAAAAGATAAGTGATTTTGTACTTACCTCCTGTTTACAAGCTAGGATACGAATATCATGCATGCCATTTTTGCTCCAATGCTTTTGCAATCCTGCCCTATGTGACTGCACTAAAGGGAAACATATTCCTGGCTAAGACCAGAAAAAATGCAGTCTTTCCTCACTGCAATCCTTAATTTAACTTCTTTATCACTGGGTTATTTTCAATAACACTCAGTAGTAGTGAGCATATAGTGAACTTTTTTCAAATGGGAAAAGAACATCTGGATGAGTTCATCTACAGGCCCACACAGAACAGGTCACTCAGATAAAATGAACTTTTGTTTTCACATTTCAGAGTATTTTTATTTCTAGTTTATTGTCTGCAAAGCTTGAGCACTCTGAAATTATTCCAAAGAAATCTTTCAGGTATCCAAGCATTTCTCAGCATTTAAAACTAAAACATAAGGATCCCTCATCTACTTCAGTTTTTCCCACTTTTTAACTAAGAAATGTAGAAATGAGGACTTGACAAGGCTCACCAGCCTTGTTAAGCCAAATACATGGGCAGGTTACTGATCAATACTTACTTTCTCAGAAAACTGTTTATTGATAACAGTTTTAGTTACAGCTTGGTATTTGTACAGTCTTACCTCTTTTAGCATTAAATTAAGACGAACCAAAAGTCTCAGCCAATTCACGTGGTCTTCCTTGGGGAATTTTACATAGACCATTCTAAAATTAGCAAATAAAGTTGCTGTGTCTACTGAAACGTCAATAAAGGCTAAGTTATATTTGCAACTTGTTGTTCAAACAGTGCCAAGTTAATTATCTCTGAGGCAACAAAATTGCCATAAGACAAGACGCTCAAAAGAAAAAGAAGGGCTACATTTTGAGTAGGACAGAGATACAAATTTAATTTAAAATGTTCACCAATAAAGACACTTGGGATGCTTCACCATATGCTAACCTGACCCTGAAAACCAAAGTTTTCCACCTAGAACACAGTAATCTATTCCCATTTTCACTCAACCAAGAAAAACAGAAAAATGCCTTTTTCTTTTTGCAAGTATAACTTTCCATGAGACAAGTTTGAAAGTTTTAAAGACCACTTGGAGACAATGTAACATTATAAAACTCTCTCAGTTCATACTACATCAACATTTACAGCACCATTTTCCTAAAGGATTTAAGTTATTTAAGAAACACATTTTCATTACACTTAAACTAAATTACACGTTTGACAGATATATGAACTGAAATATCTGATGCTAGAAAATTATCAGATCAATTATAAAAAAAAAATCCAACTATAAAAACCAGGTGCACACCTGCAAAAACATTGAAAACATTGTCTCATCAGTTTGTATTTACAATCTAGATCTACAAACATCTGAATTTCTGAAAATCACTGAATATTTACTCTCACTGGTCCTCTTCACTTAAGTAAAAAAAGCTATGACAGCATATCAATGATTATATTGGAATTAGCTAGCAAACATGCATATAGGCAGAGGAGAATACAGTTTGCTTCACATGAATCTGTCAAATATAAAGCTTGCAAAAAAAACCTTGTGAAAGAGAGGCTATCTAGTAGTCACCAAGGCCCATTTAGCGTAGTTTTTCCCAAATAAACACACCTCAGTATTGTGATCACAACTTGTTTTCTTCTGCCTTTCTTTTGATTTATCTGATATATATATATATATATATATATAAAACAATAAAGTTGAAATTATTGCTTTTCTGCAGTGGAGATGTACGTAACATTAATCACTGGTGGTTCTTTTGTACTATCTGCCTTATGAGAAAAAATATTTCATAGATGACTTTTATAGCACTTCTGCCAATTCATCTTTCACTGAGAATCTCAGAAATTTGACCTAAATCATCATACTTGAAAATCTTATACAAAACTTCTTCAAATTTTATTTATTTTCCATTTTATTGGTCAAACTGTATCTTTAGAACTTTTCCATTAACTTAATAACTAATTTCACCAACTCACTGCTCATTACTTTTTCTCTGAACAATGTTTTCAGATTATCCAGCTATCAGAACAACTTCTAACTAGAAATTTAATCCAACAAGAGGACCGTTATCTAAAAGCCAACAAACTGTAAATATCAACAATTTCTGAATCAAGTAACAAATGTCCTAAACCACTATAAATAGTCACAGCCATCTGTCTGATTTGCCCCTTCTCCTCATTACTTTAACTTGTCTATCTCCAAGGACACAATCTCACCACGTAGCAGGCCTGGTTTCATCACCTGCCTCTTGCAGGAGAAAAGCAGCAGCAAGGGGCAAGATCCCCATCCATGACCCCCCCCAGAGAGCTAACATTACTAAATCTGACTTCCATACCGATCTCAAGTGCTGATCTATTACTTCCATCACATTCCTTCTATTACAGCTGTTTGCTATCATTTAACCACATTTTATCTCATTTCATTATCTCTCCCTATCATTTGGGTGGTGTTTTCTTGTTCTTTTGGCACTGTCTTACAAGGACTATTTTTAACAAAGCTGTAGAAACACAAGCACATTGTATCCACCCATTCTCCCTAATTTCCTTGCAAACCTTTTCAAAGGAAAGTTTACCCAGGAAAAATAACTTTCACGTAATGCTATCAGATCCCACCACTCGTATGGAGTCTACTACTCCAAAGAAACAAGTTACTAGTTAGAGGAAATGAAAACTTCAGCAGTGATCGGGACAAAACTTAGAAAATTCCTTAGCAGGATGGGGGGTTGTCCATAAACACAGTTATAGCAGTTTGTTGCAATTTAGACCATTTGTGAAATGCAGAGAAATGCCAATATCTGCAAATCTGCGCTTTTGCCAGAAAAATGTTTGTCACAAGCAAAACTTTCCACAGCAACATATGCATTGCTTGCAAAGACAACATTTCTAGCCAAAACAAAAGCCATACACACACACACACCCTTCCAAGCTCATCCAGCCTTGTTGCTTGCTGGGACAAGGATATGCATTGGCAGCGCTGGGCTCTGCAGGGTCCCAGTCCCCAGAGCATTGCCCCCCAGGGGTGACAGATTGCTAATTAAAAGGGAAATAACATCCAAAAGAGACAGTCACTCCCGACCAGTCAGAAGACCCATGGTTAGGGCAAGACACCAGTATGGGAGGCAGTTCAACCCCTGCTTGCCTCAAGCAAAGATATGGATTTCAGTGCCCTGCATGTGCATTTGATCAAACCCTTTGCTATTTTCAGATGGGCTTGTCCAACACGCAATGACAACTCTGAAATGTCTCTGTGTCAGTCCAGAAAAATGCAGAACGAAAAAACCTGAAGTTTAAAACTTGTAGAACAGGAAATCCTGTCTTGTCAACTCTCCCAAGCAGCTGCTAGAAGAACCTAAGAAAAGGAAAATCACTGATTTCTGAAAAGATAAGAAAATAGATTATAATGCCACAAAGCACTGTTTGTGAATACTTAAATGAGGATTAATAACGTTAGTATTCATCCTAGTTAATTACTTCACAGGGCATCAAGAAAGTCTATTCTTAGGATAATTTTCCAATCTGCAGATGTCAAAGTAATGTAAACAGAAAGCAAGCATTAAAAGTTAAATATGTAATCAGAAGATAAGCATCTAGGGGAACCCCATATTAATCTGTTTTCATTCTTATTTGATATACACAGCTTACTAATGATGCTTACATAGATATAAATACTGAAGTCCTCTTTTGCCTTGAATGAGGAGGATTATATAATAGAGGCAACAATAATTTCAAAAGGTTCAAGAAACATAATTAGAAAAACAGAATAAACATGAGTATTTGCCAGGGAAAGCAAAATACAGGCACTGATATGGAGAAAAACCTTGGGAAGTCAGTACTAGACCAGTAACTAAGAACAGATTAAACTGCCCAGCCTGCTAACTCACATCTGTTATGAGCTTGGGTGTGTGTCCCTTGAACAAGCACCACAGAACACAACAGGAAGTTATTCCACCTGTCCATCACACTTAGTTCCACACAGTTAATTAGAAGGATAAGAAAAAGAGAAAACAAAAAGAAGCCCAGAGAGGAAGAAAAGGAAGTCAGGAAATCACAATGGAACTGACTTACAAGGCATTTTTTGGAGAGAGGGTAGAGTGGAAGTAAACAACAACTACAGAGCAGAAGCCAAGCACAGTAATACTGTGGCATAAGGTATCCCAAGTACTCCAGTATCATGGCAGGTAAGGAAACAGAGATAAAAGAAGTCTACCTCTTAGAAACTAGATCAATTGCAGGAAAAAAATCATGGCATACTAAGACCACCACACTAAATAGGTCCTTTGCCCCACAGCCTCCCAAGAGTGGATGGATAATCCCGCACTGGAATTTGCATAGAATAAAAGTACAATGAGGAACACTGCATCTTTATCTTGGGAGAGAAACTGTCCGACCTCAAATTTCCATTATTCTGTTAAACATTTCCAAATATAGAGGCCAGCAAAAGGCTTCAGAAGGAGCACAGACCAGGCCTTTAATTAACACTGCTCATGCTTCAGGTGCACAATTTCTAAAAGCCACCTTGTAGCTGCTGAACCCCTACCAAACCTCTCAGAGGGATCCAAGAACATTCATCTGCAAATGGTCACAGCAGACGTTAACGCCTGATGTCTGTAGAGATAGCCAAGAATTTTGCACCTTCCTGAACATGACTCTGCAGCAGATAAATGCTGTTAGAGCTCATGGCAATGCCAGCCACAGCTAATTATAACTTTATTGAGATGTTTTGGCAAGAGTCAAAGGCATTCAAGCAAACAACTTGTGATGGGGTTATCTGTCACTGATAATACATGACTTCTGCAAATAGTCTAAATGCTCAATTTCTTTCCTCCTCTCTCATCCATAACACCAAGCTTTTGAGGGATACCTGGGGGAGGAGAAGGGAAGTCATGCTGCTGAAGGATGTGTTAAATATGCAAAGTGTTATTACTTTTAATACACTGGGAAAATTTCCTAGGTCCTGTAAAACAGATTCTTTTTCTCCAAAGCAATATTTGATATCTGAATCAGCTATGAATATATGTCAAGATATTTATGGGCCTCCACTGGATATATGACACATGAGGTTATTCCTATACATAGCTAAGCTAGTAACTTTCTACACAATATTTACTAGATGTAGTGAATAGAAATATGATTCAGTTACTAACCAATTTCTCACTGAATCAGGGAAGTTAAAATAAAAATTACTCTCTTGTTCTCATGACCACTTCCTTTAAATTCCTACGAGGGAACTCTCATTAAAGAACGTCACACCTACCACTCTTCTCAGAGTGGTTGTTTGATGTATGTAGAAAGTAAAATTTAAAAGATGGAAAAACCAACCCAATAACCAAAAAAAACAGAGAAGTGGTTTGCATTACTAAACAGACTCAAGACTCTCTTGACAAAGACTGTACTTTCAAGGAAAGCCATAGAAAGAAAAGATGGACAGGGAGAGACAAAGAAAGGAGACTTAAAAAAGAAACCCATAGACACTTTTCAGTCTCAAACATGGCCAAATGAAAGCCAAACAGTGGGCTGCTAGCGACATGGCCAGCGTTAAGGTTTAACACAGGAATTTTCTTGTAAACAACACCAAAGAGGAACGAAGGTTGCATTATCGACTGTTATCGGAATTAATGCAACGTGCCCATCACTGAAGTATCTGACAGCGATGGCTCTAGGCCAGGAGCTCACAAGTTCTTTTAACCACAAGATCACTATCAGTCCTTTCATGCATTCATGAGCGTATCAACCCCACTGCTTTTGAAGCGAAAACACTACATAACGTGCCCCGTAGTACCGAAGGGGATCCAGCCGGTCCCGCGGGCCTGGCCCTGTGCGAGGCGGGGCGGCACCGCGGGCCGGGGGCAGCCGAGGCACAACGGGGGCGCGCAGCTCGCCGGGGGCAGATTGTGACGGGGCTTATGAAACTGGTGACAAGTTGGGGCGGCCGACCCCGAGGAGCATCCGGAAAACGCCGGGAGGAGGCGAGAGCGGCACAGCGCGCAGGGGCCGCTCCCCGCGGGGCCGGGCCCGTTCCCCGCCGGGCCGGCCGCCACGTCCCACCCCCCGCCCGGCCGCGGCGGGGGTCGGCCGCCCTCGGGGGCAGCGGAATAGCCCGGCCGGCCGCTCCCTCTCGGGGGAAAGGGCAAGCCGTGGCAGCGCCCAGGGCGGCCGCTCCCCTCCGCTGCGTAGAGCCGGGGGACACGGAGGGGGAGCGGCCGCCGGAGCCGGGGCTGTGGGGGGGTAGCAGGTCGCGGGTGTTACCTGCAGCTCCGCCCGCTCCGCCTCCCACTCGGCGCGCTCCGCCTCGAAGCGGCCCCACTCGTGCTGCAGGAAATGCAGGATGCCCGGCACGCTGTATTGAGCCCGGGACGCCGAGAGCGGCGCGGCGGCTCCGGAGGCTGAGACTCCCCCTCCTCCGCCGCCTCCTGCTGCCGCCGCCGCGGCCGCCGCTGCCGCCGCCTCGCCCGGCTCCAGCCCCGGCCCGCCCGCCGGCGGCGGCAGCAGGAGGGCGTTGTTATTGTTATTGTTGCTGAAGAAGACGCCGGGACCCGCTTGCTCGTCCATGGCCGGGCCGGGTCCGCCTGGCTCGCTGCCGCCGCTCCCGCCGCGTCCCGGCAGCAGCAGCAGCAGCAACAACCTGGGCGCGTCCCGCCCGCCGTCACCGCCTGACAGCCGCCCCCGCCCGCCGCTACGGTGGCCCGGCGGGGACAGCGCCGGGGAGGGATTCGCCCCGCCGCCCGCGCGGCATCCTGGGAATTGTAGTTCTGCTGGATGGCGGGGAGGATTCCTCGATCGCCGCCCTCTTCTGCGCCGTCCGTAATCTCAGGGATGGCGTTCGGACGGCTGAGCCTCAGCGCCGGGACGTGCAGTCCGGTCGGCTGGACGGGTCGCCGGCGGGAGGGGCCGGACAGGGGCAGTCCCTGCAGCGGGAGCTCAGGTTAATGGTCACCTCCAGCTCCGAGCGGGATTGAAAGGGCTTGGGCTCTCCCGCAGCCCACCCCAGGGACAGGGGAAGGGCAGGGGTCCCGCAGCAGTCCCACGTGCTCCCATCGGGCCCTGCCCTGGCACCTCCGGCTTTCCTGCTTCTTCCCTGTTCTGAGCAGCGCTCGGCCTCTCACTGCCAAAAGCTGGAAACCCTGCCCAAGGCTACGGGGGTTTCTTGAACATCTTTTGCAGTGTTGGGAAGGACAGCGACACAATTTTTCAGGAATTGCCACGCTGCCTGTTCCGCGAGGAAAGGGAAAACAGCAGCCTGTGGGATTGAGCGGGGAAGATGTCGGCAGCACTGCCCTCTCCCCACGGCACCGGGGGACGAGGCTGGGCTCCTTCCCACGCCATGTGCGCCCCAGCAGCAAAGCCCTGCTGAGGGAAGACAAGGCGCCGCTCCATCGGGCTGTGCCGAGGGCCAGCACCGTGTTCAAGATGCTGTGCGCCACCACGGCGGCGCCACGGGGCTCCCGAGGGCGATGGCCCCGGTGGCCCCGCTTGTGCCCCTCGCCGTGGGCCGGGCGCACCGGGAGCGGCCCCGCTGCCCTCTCCAGCCGCGGTTCCTGTTTCGGTGCGGCTGCTCCGAAACCGCAGCCGCCTGCCTAGAAACCCTGCCCGCGGAGTGGGAGCTGCGGCTGCCGGACGATCTCTCTGGGAAAGACCACTAAGGAAGCTGACTTAGAGCATCAGGAGAGCACCGGGGAACGGGAGCGACAGCACGGGACAGGGAGCGTGACCTGGGGGAGCTCGGCAAGGAACCCGTGTAGAACAAGGCTCACCCAGAAGGGAAGGAAACAGCAGAGAAAGAGATGAAAGATGTGAAGGGGAAGCGGAGCGAACAGTTTCATTAAAAAGCACATATAAAAGGCTATTGACAAAGAAAAAGATGAAAAGGACAGTGACAACAATAAGCACTACGGCCATTTCACGTTACTTCAGTTTTTTTAATCAAATGGAATTTGATGCCAAAATATTGTGTAAAACCACATGATAATAACTTTAGTATCAGGAGCAAGCAGAGAAGCAAATGAGGACTAAACTGGGGAAGGACGTATATACAAACGAGAGTTGTGCAAGTTGCAGACAGCCACACAAAATACAAAGAAAAACCTCTCCCTTCTCTATCCCTCTACATCTATCTAGTGCCATTTTCTCTTCTGCTAACTTTTTTCTATTGTTCTACTGACTTCTTAGTTATGCTTGATTGCTACACTTCCCTCCCCCCTTTCGAATTTTCAGACAACTTGTCAACTAGAGTCTAACCAAAACTTAAAAGTGCTGAGATAAAACTTAAGGCAAACAAAACATGATTATAGACAAAATCTTTCCAAGAAGTCATTAATTCCTAGACTACCTGGTGGAGGGGAAGTAATCTAAAACAGGTTATAAACTTGTTTTCTGTTTTACTTGCAAAATGTTTGTGTTGAATTTTGAACTGGAAGAGTCCTTAATACTTTCAAATGTTAAACTGGTTCAGAACTTCTAAGCAAAATAGATTTGTAATGCTGGACTTATTAGAAAGGGATGTATTTAAATCAATTCACACCGCCTATAGTAAGATGAAAAAATTAGTGAAGTTACTTTCCTTCTCATGTACAGCACATTGTTTTTACTTCTGCATGTATCTTTACTCCTGCTACTCCTGCAGAACAACAGAACAAGACTTGGTTACCATCTTTACGAAAAAAAAAATTGAGATTACAGTACGCACCACTTGCTGTGTCCTCACTTTAGTACTAAAACATTCGCTGTGAAATAAAAACATTTCTGAATTTATGTTAAATATTTTGCACACAGCCAACTTACCATAGGGCGAAAGAGCATTATCTTGACCATTTTGCATAGGTACTCAAAGGGATATTAGATAAGGTCTTAGAGGAAAATAGAAAGCCTAGAGGGAAGTATCTATGCAAAAATAGTGATTTACAAATATTTTAAGCAGATATTAGTCATATTCAATTATACTTACTATCCCTTTGTTATATTTGAAATTGAAGCATCTGAAATGTGCAGTTTTTACAGAGTATACAGAGAAACATCAGAGATGAAACTCAGCAGGCCTAGTAGAGACCTCTGGTTATGTTACTTCTCTCTATAAAGCAAAATGTATAGAAAGATCCCTATAAAAGCCCATAAATTCAACAGCTGTGTCAAAAAATTCATGTAAGTCAGTCTTATATACACAAGAAAATACATGGTTCCGCACTTCTGCCAAGAGGAAGGGTGAGGCCTGGCAGCAGGCAGACGCTGGGAGTCCCTGGCTGTGCATGCAAGGTTAGCACAGCACAGGAGCCCTGAGCCCCAAAATCTGCACATCAGACTCACTCAGATGGGAGGGAAGCCACATGCTTTTGAAAAAAGCCTGGCAGGGGAAGGAAAAACTGGAGGAGCCTGGCTCCCACTTGTGTTCTGCCCCCTGAGTCAGTACAGTGCAAAGTGCTCGAGTACCTCTCCTTGCAACTTGATCAAGGACTACGGGTATGATGTATCCAGAAAATACAATCTAGCAGGAAGGTTAAATACCTGTGAGTCTGGACAAAGGGCAGAGCACTGACTCATCACATATTCAACCAGCTGCTGGCAGAACAGGAAGACTGCAAACACAAAACACCTTACAAGGGCCAAGATCTACACCTACAAAATGCAGATAGAAGGCAGTTCTCTTTAAAAACTCAGTTTCCAGTGCATTCCTTAAAATTTATATTCAAAGAGATAGGGGATTATATTCTTTGCATCCTTTATTCATTCTCAAGCATGGAAACGGATTTGAAAGAGATATACACCACATAAATAAGGACAACTCATTAAGACAGCATGCTTGATCATTCACCTTAAGAAAGGCTGAAAATTTTCAATTATTTTGTTGTGGGGTTTTGGGGTTTTTTCATGCAAGCTGAAACAATCTACAAAGTCCCTTTCCCTATTATTTTTTTGAAATAAAAGGAAAAAATTAATTTTTCTACACTAGAAATTCCCCATGGTACAGGGTAAGTACTTCATAACAGTTTTTCCTCTTCACTCCATTCCCACTGTGTTAGTGTGTTGGCACAATGGTGGGATAACAATCACCAGATTTCAAAAACCACTGGAGGGTCTGAGATAGCTTTTAAAAATAAATAAAACTATTTAGATACAGAATAATTTTTGGTGGATAATTTATAACAGAAATTCATAAATATGATCACAATTTCCTAAAAATCTATACAAGTACAAGTAACACCACTTCCTTTGTAACGCATGGATTTCAAGTAATTACACAAAGCTCCATTAGACAGCCTTTCACACACAAATTACACGAAATTAGACATGTATGCAGGGATAATGTAATGCTTCTGACTACTTAATGGTCCAAAAATAATAAAAGTAATTCAAAAAAAGCTAGTTTTCAGTTTAATTGTCGGGGTGGAATGTACTGTGGGTGGTGGTTGCCTAGCAGCTGCTTTTGCTTTGCTGGCCTGACTTGCTCGGACTGCAGTTTCTAGACGTGTTTTCAATTCAGGAGCAGCTCCCATTACTGTCTTGAAAGCATGTGGGTAAAGTGGACCAATGTGCATTAGGTTCTGAAGTGCAAACTCGTGAAGATCCTTAGATGCTGTAGATGCAGAAGCAAAGGCATTTTCATTCAGTAAATAGGAGATCAGAGTGGGAACGAGAAGGGCAAGTAACTGTACTCCTAAAAATGAAAGAAAAAAATATGTAATTATCATATCAGAGAATGAAACAAAAAAAAATTATCAGTTGCTACACAGGTAAGGAAGGGTAATATTGTTTTCAGAACTGACATTACAAACTGTAATTAAAAAAAAATCATCAAATTAAAACAACTGAAATGTAGATGGCTTCCTGTGCTTTGATCAGTCCCATCTGTCTTACCAGAACTGGATTTAAGGTTCTATTATTTGCATTACAGTTATGTTGATCCTGATGCTTATTTTGAGATGCTTTTGCAACATCCAATTGCAGATCATTGATGAAAGATTTGAAGATGTAGAGTGGCTATCATATTAAAGGATTTCAAAACACTTTTCAGGCAGACAGAAATGTAACTCAATTGAATTTGAGTATCCACCTCCCCAGCAAACATAAGTGAACTGATACCAGAATGCAAGTGTTCACAAGAAAGTCAGGGACAGTTATCTGCTGTTATTTATGTTGTCTTGGTCTGGGAGATCCTAATTCAAAAACTAGCAGGGCAGCTACACTTCAGCTGGCATGACCTAGTAAGGCCACAGCCCAAAATGGCAAAGGGATCAAGAGGGTTGACCTTAAGAACAAAAAAGGCAGCTAAACTTAAGCAACAAGGAAAATTTTTGTACTTAGAAAGAATTTAAGTACACCTTCAAAATGTGTAACCTGGTAATTGTACATTTTAAGCTCAAAGAACTTAAAAATTAATGGTAACTCATTTATCAAAATTGTTTTAGGTTACCAGAGTATTAATTATTTTTCCTTATAAGTTCTAACTAATTCATACTCATGGGGTGAATATCTCCAGCCAGCAAATCAGATTATCTGTTTCCTCATTTGTTTCAGTTACTCTTTCATTTTCATTTCACGTGTGTTTCAAACAACTCTTCCAGAAGCAGAATGAGGCTCAAGAAATTTTATATTCTATCAAAAAAGAGAAACTCCAACAAGGAGTGCATTGGGGGAAAAATCCTCCAAAAAACCCTACACAAAACCAACAGCGGTATTTTTGCAGGAAACTTTTTCAGCATTTGAAATCAAATGTCAAAGACAGTAAGTCTTCAGAATGCCCATTGTTTCAGCTGAAGAATAACTAACTCAAAGATAAACTGTAAGTAATGTATTCTATCCAGTGAATCTTGCTTCATCTACAATCAAAATACTCTGACCAGTATGGTTCAATTTCTTGGGCTCTTTAGCTAAAACTTGTTGAGCTGGTAGAAGCAATCTGATAAAAGTCTACAAAAATAATTAAAGTTAACAATGAGAAAAAGTAAACTGAAACAGCATGAAATACAAATTTCCAAACAGAATAAAATATCACTTATTACTGCAGTTACATGCTGCATATGCTATGCAAGTTCATGTATACAAAAGTTCTGTCACTGGAATTACAAAAGCATGTTGCACACACAGTTCATCTGTGATTATGCCATTGAGTTCCTAACTGCAACATTTCTAATGTTCAATATTCTGTTTTAGCATTACTCATTTCTCTAGAAAATGTAAATACTTACTATTCTGCTCCTCACCAAGGGCAACCAATGTTTCAAGGACTTTAATTCCTTCCTGGACTGCTAAAAGCTCCAGATTGTTGTTCGGGCGGCTCCTTTCCACAGCCTTCAACTTCTCAACCATGATAGGGGCCAATGAATGAATATATGGAGTGGACAGGGCACGATTGTTGTGTTGGAACACAGAAAGCAGAAGCTGGTAACACTTGGCTTGAACCTAATCAAATCAAGATAAATACATTGTCCTCATAGTTATTTGTTAACTCAGGGAATATAATAAACTCTGTTATCTCTGATAAAATAAATTTTTAAAAAGACTAGTAAATGGGAAGGAAACATATTAAGCAAGAGGAAAGAAGCCACACAGCCCAGCTAATAAAGAAGTATTAGCCCAGTGCTCAATTAAAGGAAGGACAATTAGAAAGGACATGCAGGTACTAAGTAGCAGTAACAATATAAACCCCGAGAAAATAAAGACATAGTTAATATCACACAAGTCTGTCACACCAGTTCACAGTGAACTACATGTTTAGGTCTCAGAACTACCAGCTCTAACAGTAGCTTCATCTTCAAAATCGTGATATGCTCTTCCAATTCCAGAAGGGCAACACTGCCCATAAAAATGACTCAGAATAAAGTGATCTTATTGTTCTAATACAAGCCAAGGCTGTAGCCAAAAGTGTCAGGCCTTTCAATCCTTGCTTTTCATTTGGTGCTGGCAGTAGCTTAGGACTATATGAGCTGATCACAGAATGCTCTCCTTGTCATCCTTCTATTTTATTTTTTATCCTCCTCCCTCTCTGTGGAAAGCAGAGATTATTAAAGCCAAGGTTTGGGGAAATCACCCACTGATGATCTTGTTCAGATTAATTTATGAATACAATTTTTGGGGCATACAAAGATCTTCCTCCAAAACCCACCACAAATAACCCAGCATTTTTGTAAAGGTGAAGCCTCACAACAAATATGAGGATAAAGCATTGCACGTGTTTTCTAACTGCACTCAAGTCCAAACAGGATGAGTTATCGAGCACATGCTGAACAGAAATGTTCTAGAGGAAGTACTACTGAACAAAATGATCTGTGAGGAGATCCAGGAATTAGTGGAAACACAGATATATAAACAAAAATATTGAATAAAAGTCATAGATTATAAAAGCTACTGGAAAGAAAATATGAGTTATGAGCTTGTATTATTGTTAATTCAATAGAATACAGCTGCAGGTTTTCTATACAGTCAATATTTAAGGTTTGAAATAATAACACTTCTCATATCATTTGTATGCTTTGTAACAGAGCTCCACAGAAGAACGTTTTTTCTTAATGCCTTACTCACCATCATCTCTGACCTTTTCAACAGATTGTACCTCTATCTCTCCATACTGTTACAAATAATTCTCTTCCTTTTCTGTCTTTCTTTAAACTTGATTCCTTATTAGCTGTTAAAGATTATTAGATTAACCTTTGAAATAAGGAGTAAAAGTATTTTCTTAAATGCAGCCATATTTCAAAAGAGTTTTATGACTGCATCTGACAGCAGAATTCCATCCAAGTTTTTTTCCTTTGAACTGTGTAAAATAAAACTTTGGACCATTGTGCATTCATGAAAGTCTACAAAAACTCCTGAAAGGTAAAATCAGAGCTTCTTCAAAGCGTAAGAGTCACACTCTCATGTAAAACTTGCCCAACAGCATTGAAACACTTGGATCTCTCAACTGAGTTATCTTGTTGGAACAAAAGGGAATTGAGCTCACCAGACTTCTGGTTATTACTATACATGATATTTGACCTTTTCATGTGGTAATAGTTTCAAAAATACTCCTGTATTTCTTTTAAGGCATCAGTAGTTTCTTTGGAAGAGTCTTCTCCTTAATCAGTTCAATGCATTCAGTACAATCATGATCATGCTTTTATTACAAACAGGTGTCTCGTCACTGACTGCAACAAGGAATATTTTACATTTAATAAGCCAGAAGGAACACACAAGTATTACAGAGTATTTGCTCTGCACATTGGTGAGAAGAGAGTGGACACCATCTGGCTGCTCTCCAAACTTGCTCTGTGTGTTACAAAAATAGTGGTAAGTTCCAGCTGACGGGCAGCTTTCCAGCAGGGTAGTGGGCGACCACGTACTTCTCTCTTGCTGTTCACGTGTTCATACAGAGCTCAGAGACAGTATGACATTAAAGTTTCACTTAATACAACTGACATTTTCATTTGC
The DNA here is from genome assembly GCA_024865655.1 of Emberiza elegans. NCBI lineage: Eukaryota > Metazoa > Chordata > Aves > Passeriformes > Fringillidae > Emberiza > Emberiza elegans. The sequence continues at coordinate 14,634,323 of JALJVW010002597.1, read as the reverse complement.
ACAATAAAATTCTAAGCAGCTTTCCATCCAGAGTCAGGCTTCAGAATCAACTGTATTTTATGTTCATGCTGGAGAACACCTGCCCTGCTATGGAGAATTATCAGTCCAAACAGGATTTTAAATGCCTCACTGTGACCCCAAACACATCCACATTTTTTGTGTGTCTTCCTTCTCAGGAATCCCTGCAGTGTTTGCTTGTGGAAACATCACAGATTTTTCTCCTTAGCTCCCACCTGCAGATTTGTATACCCACTCAAATTGACACATACATGGCTGGAAAAGTTAAGCTTAACTATCCATACAGTGCATTAGTCTGCTTGAACCAAGTCAGTCCACAACTTTTTTAACTTTCCTCCTCAATGACAAAGTAATTCAGAAGGCATTTCACAAAGGCACGCCAAAGGCCAGAAGTGAAATTATGAAACAAATGAATCATGATATATAGACATTCTGATGGTGCCCACAAAATTATATTTTTGCTCCCAAACTGAGTTTTGTATGAAGATGCAAAATAAGCACAGGTTTTGCACAAACAAATATAAAATTGATCAGAAATGTGGGCTGTAATTTATCTATGGAAAAAATGGTTTAGTTTGTATTATAAAAGATAACACTAATGTTAAACTGTCACCCCTCTATGGTAACTAACCTTTTCATCTGATAAAACTTCATAAACCAGAGACTGGTTTTGCCTTTTAAAAAGCTAAAGTCAAGAACCTGGCACAAGACCATGAACACTTTATCTAGAAGCACTATGTTTGGGTTACTTTGGTCATGAGTTTCAATAATGCATTGTTGAAAATCCTAGTTATCCTGACAGCAGTACCTGTCCCTGAAGTAAAGGCATCACAAAACACTGAGGAAATGTGTTAAATATATCATGATTGGTTTCTGCTGGCTGCACGTCATTTACATTCCTATAACATGATCTTACCCAAGGATCAGAAGAATTCAATGCACTTCTAAATCTGTTCATACATCCATTTTGTAAAGACTGCACTCCAATTATTTCAGTGCTTGCTGACAAGAGGAAGAGAGCAATAGCTGTAAGTATGCTTACTTCATCAAGAATAGGTTTAGAGGCTTCTGAAAAACAAAAGCAAACATGCTGTTAGCTTATTCCAAAAAGGCTTTAGCATTTATTTAGTAAAATCCAGTGAACACAGATAAAACTCACAAAGAGGAAATATATGTACTTGAAATTATCCACAACTGCATATGCATTTACTTATTACAGTATCATTGTTGACTGTGACTGACAAAAATCTGAGCAACTCTATTCTAACAGCTGTTTTAAGAAAGTAAGTCAAACTTTCTGAAAGTTAAGTTTCAAGGAAACTTAAGTTTCAAGATCAAGGAAAACATCACCACCCACTTTCTCAGACCAAGTCGTGCTTTTTGTTTTCAGTGCGTAAACAAGAGGAAAAAAGATATTTTTAGATCTTTTCCCCATTGAAGGTCTACTTCACTTTTTAAAATTAATATCTTCAGCTGATAGAGCAGAGTAAGAAATAGATATCCAGCATGGCAACAAGTTTTACTTAACATGAGGTTTCACAGAACAGACTAGTTGATCTGACAGCCAATTGTCACCAACAGGAACAGTCCTACTTTAACCTTTCCTGCCTTTCAAATAGCCTGTATTTGCCATTGTCACAATTTTTTTTTCCTTGCATAAGTTCTGTCTTCACAGATCTCATTCATGAATTCACAACAGGAACAAAAATATGTATATATAAACTATTGTAATGTATATTAAAAGCACTGTTCTGCTGGTCTGGTTGGCCATATTGGTTCTGCTCTCCCTGGAGAGGCACAAAGAAACAGCATATATAAAGTCAGCAAAAAAGAAAAACAGCATGACTGGCCTTTACAGATATCAGCTAGTCACTTAACTGGCCTAGCCATAATGTAAAACCTCACTTCAAAAAACTACTCCAAGCATTTTAAGCGACGTTTTTTTCTTACATTGTTTAAATTATTTTAAATTTACATTGTTTGCATTTTATTGAATGATGAGGTTTGAAATTGAATGCAGTGGACCTTGCTTAGATTTTTGCATCTGTGATCGATCGTACTTCACAGAAGATTAGAAAGGAAAACATGCACTCTTGCAAGGAACCTAGAAAAATTTCTGACGCCTGCAAAAAGGTCTCCAGCCAGTGATGTTTCTGGAAAGAGGGCCTGTGAAATCTCTAGAGTAACTAAAGGCTGGAAAACAAGAGCTGATGTGACAAATCAAATTAGAAGTTTGGCTTGGTTAACACAAACCTAGTGATCCTCCCCCTTTAGACATTCCAGAATCATTTGCAATTACCTCCTCATTCCCCATCTCTCACATGAGTGACTCCATTCAAGCCTCTCTTCACTCTCTACAAATGGCTCCTTGGCAATGCAATGGGATGTTTTTCTCACTGACTACCACTATGCAAATGGCAAATCTTTGTCTCTTTTGCTAACTAGGCAGCTAAGACTGTACATCTTTTTTACTTTTTGAAGGGCAAGGCAAAGCATGTATGTGAACCATAAGAGGTGGTCTGCAGTTCTCTGAAGAGACAGTAACCATTGTGCTGGTGAGTAACAGGGATTTTCTGGCCAGGATTTCTTTCTCACCAAAGAAAGCTTTTAACAGTGTTGTGAGTATCCTACTCCAATATGAACCTTTCCACAATTATCTGTGGCTGTCTTCCCACTCATTCACTTTAACACTGACTGTCATTAAGACTAAATGACTTGATGCCAGATGCATTGCAAAAGGGAAAACTTCTAACTGGAGGTTATGCTCAACACTGTCAAAGAAGACAGATCAAAGATGAATCTGAAGTGAGAATTCCTGAGATGTAACTACTTTGTTAAAGCCAATGTTGTGCTTTTCTTCAATAAAAATTGTTAAGCAACTGAGGAGTTTCGCTCATTCGGGTCTTACATTAAGTTATAGGCAGATACCATACTTGCATTTTCATTACAGAAAATCCATTTTTCTTAAATTTTAACTCCTGCACTGGAAAACCACTTACCAGGCTGAGAGTCTTCCAAGATAGATGCCAGAGTGCTGCGGATAAGACCTGTCCATTGTTTCTGAGTTTCATCAGTCTTGACTGTTGGAAGAGTAACAATAGTTTTTATCCCTTGAAGAGCTGCAGTGACTGGAGGTGGGACCTGATTATCTGCTGACTTTACTGCTGTTTCTTTCAACACCCTTGTTATCAGAAATAGGATAGTGGGTAAGATTGTCATACACCCTAAAAAAAAAAAAAAAAAAGATAAAATAGAATTTTTAAAGTGTGGTAGATAAACTCCTTGTCTTTCCCAATATGGATGTGTATGGTTGGAGACAAAGGAGATGAGATAAAGTGCAATTCAGGTAACAAGTGATATGTGTCATTCACCATTTTATCACCAAATTCATTCATCAGTGCTACTGAAGTGTATCATAACACAAGTCATACAAGCCAACAATTGAAATGCTGCTGTCAGTTCAGGAATGATGATTTAGCTATTACAGCTTTGTCCCACATGGCATGTGATACAAGGTATGTCATCCAGATTGCTAAGTACTTTAGAAAAGGATCTATGTACCACTAAGGGTCTTATAAACAGCAAAAATAAGAGATCTGGAAACAAGTCTCCAAACTAAGTTACTGCACTTTCTGAGTAAGGTGGTGTGCCCCACCTTACCAGAAGCAAAGAAAATAAGCTGTTTGGGAGTCTCAAATCATGGACAAAGGCTGTAGCAGTTTCAGTTACAGATGCAGACAGACAGAAAGCCCCTACAGGACTGAAAGAAGAGTGCTGTTTGGTTTAGGCCTGCAAAATCAATCTACAGATCACTTCAGACAGTCAAGCCTCTTTCCATCTCTTCTATGCTTCTATTTCCCACATCTGTGGAAACACAAGTCCTGCCATTTTCCTACTTCTGGAAATGCTGTGAGGATAAACACATGAAGTAAAACAATTATGACAGAAGGGACTGCTCTTTAAACTAGCAGTCTCTGAGCTACTCGCAGTGGCCACTTGCCAAATGCTGCGAGTAACACCCTCACTCCAGACAACACAAAAGTAATACTGTTACTCTTTCTGCCCAGCCTCTTTCCCATCACCCTCTCAAAAGAAAACAAACATCGGGCATTAGATAAAAACAAGACATGACTCCAGCTCAAAATCTGTTGTTCCTTAAAAAAGTGCAAGGCACAAATTCACAAATTTCTGTTTGAAGACAAGCCATATTGTCTTTTGAGCATAACTTTGTCCAAATATGTTATTGGCAGTGCATCTCATTAGGGAACTAACTTTAAAATGTCTCATCTGTAAGAGTGGGCAAAACTTCCCAAAGATTCTTGAGACAGCAGTCAAGCCATTTGCCTTCCGAAAAGCAAAAGTCAAAGAGCACAGCTTCCCATGTAATTGTGTCCTTACCCATGAACTTCACTCAGTGCAATTATCCCAGCTTACATCCTTTGTGACAGTCTTCCTGGGCAGAAGAAAGCTCCATTTAGTTTATAATCACATTGGGAATGAGTGACAGCCAACGGCTGCAAGGCCAAGTGTACCACAGATGAATTGTGCTGTTTTTCCCCTGTAGGACTGTCTTTTCATACAGCTGCTGCTTTTTATGAACTTTTCAGGAATTCAATTATCTCCAAAATGTCTGTGTTCTTTAACAATATGATTAAAAATTGCCCAAAATATTTCAAAAGCATGAAAAAAAGGGGAAAAAACCAACAACAAAATCAGATTGGTACAAGAGCTTAAAATCTAAGTGTGTTATTGAAACTCCTACAGCCTTTGTCCACAGAGCTAATTTCCTCAGCAAATCTGCAGCACGCATACAAACTTAAAATCAAATTTCTTTTATGCTGCTCACTGGAAAAGCCTGAATTTTCATTTAGTTAATTACCTAAATATTATTAATGCTATGAATTAAAGCATTCATAGCAATGCATTTACATTTTTTTTAGCATCATATCCTCACTGTGCTAGCACTCACACATATCCTGTGAGTGTCCTACCTGCTGGAGAACACAGGGAAGGCAGGTCAGACAGAATATTAACGGTGGCAGCCACAAGACGAGCGCTTTCCTCAGAGAGGTGGGATTTGGCAGCAACATGACTTGGAGAATCTGACACTTTTGAACTCAGGTGGGGCATGTGTCGTACTAGGATGAACATCAGCAACTCCATGGCTGCAAAGACTAGAGATTTTCCAGGCACAAGACCACCGCTCTCACCTCCCTCTCCTAAAGCAAGAGGGTTTTCTTTTTCTTCATTATCATCTTCATCTGAAATAGGAAAGAAATGTCTGAGGAGACACTTAAGATGCCATTCCAAAGATTACATGACACATGAAATGTAATTACATGATTACATTTCACAAACAAGTTAAGAATCAATAAGGAAAAGTTGCTTTACAGTAAGATAGGACAAACATAACTTATGTCAGACTAAATGTTTTAGTTAGAACGACTTTAAAGGGTTTGAAATGCCTTAGAAGTACTGCGATTGCAACAATACTTAATAAAAATCATTCTGGAACTAGAAAATGAATGCAGTCTTGCACAAAATAAAACTACAGCTAATTATCTTGCTTCTCTTAAAAATGATCATAAAACTAACAGCAACCAATGACAAATAAACAGCCAGGACAATATCTTTTTAAAAATTTAATAGCTATTAATTAAATGTTCCACCCCAACAAAATCTTATTCTAGCCTAAATTGATTATGAAATGAGAGAACAGAAAAGCACAGTAGGATTCTATGTCTGTGTCTAGCTGAGTGTATTCAGTTCAAAAAGTCTCTCTTTTGATGGCAGTTTGGCCAGCTGCAGTCTTTCCTTCTCCCATTAAACAGCAACAGAGATTCAGTAAGGCAAAGCTGGCCTGAACTACCCCTATAGAGCTCCTATGAATTTAAATGATTGCTACTGTTATCACATTCATCAATCTGAAAAAAGCAGCTTACTGGGCTGACAGTAAACAATTCCATTAATTCATATGAAGGAACAGAGCCTGCATTTTCAGTTGTGCTGGTTCCTCAAGTTCCAGCAAAATTTTCTCCCTGTTTTTACATGGAAAACGGGCAAAAGCTATCAGTTGGGGGTTTTTCTATCAACAGTACATTGTGCCAGATTAAGATAGAAATTTTCCTTAATAAGAGAATATTCTCTGGGGTTTACTTCACTTTTTCCAGGTAACAGAAAATCTGGCAGACCTATCCAACTTAACAAGGCATCAATGAACTATTTCCCAGGTTGACTCTTGGAAACTAATTTACCTAGCAAAGATGGAAACAGTGTATCTAAGATTTTTTTTAATGGTAAAGGAATGATTGAACAGGGAGACTCTCTCTTAAAAAGGAACAGGTTACTAGAAGTACCTCAGAAAGTAGCTTTCAGACTGCTGAGTATCTCCAAGCATAGAGATACCACAGCCCTGGGCACTTGCTCTTCTGCTTCACCGCTCCTACAGAGACTAATCTTTTCCTTGTATCCCATCTGGATTTCCACTGCTGTAGTTTGTGTACATTGCCTCTTGTCCTTCCACCACATGCCTTTCAGAAGACTCTGGATTGTCCTTGTCTTTAAATCCCCTCTAAGAAGGGGGTTAGCTATTCTATCCCATATTAACCCTCTCTTCTGCAGACTAGGTTAGTTCAGCTCTCTCAGCTTCTCCTCACAGTCATACATTTCACCTCCCTAAGCAGCTTAGTGGACTTCCATTGAACTTCCTTCATGTTTGCCAACAGCTGTCTCACTCAGAATGAGGAGGAAGGGCAAAGAGAACTAGACACTGGCATGTGATACATGCCAGTGTCTTTTCTAACACAGCCCAATAACAGGGGTTGCATAGGTCAGCATTGTATAGGTTTCACACCAGAGATTAACACACACAACTCCTCCTCTGGCAAATCTGCTATCCAATCTGTCAGCCCACCAGCCTATACCAATGCACATTCCATCCCAAATGCAGGATTTTGCATTTATCCTTGCTGAACTTCAGCAGGTTCTCAGACCTGCAGTTCAAAATTCCCCTTAAAGGCAGCACCACCCTCCTGCACACCCACCACCTGCCCAGTTTGGTATCATCCACAAATATGCTGAGGGTACATTCTCTCCTATCTGTCCTGTGTGCTTAACAGTAGCAGGCCCAATACTGATCTCTAAAGAACACCAGTTGCAACCAGCTTCCAGTCAGACTTGAATCACTAAACTCCATTCAAGCACAGCAGTCCAACAAATTATTCTCCTACTTTTAAGTCCACATCACTCAACTTGACAATGATATTGTAGAGTACTGGGTCAAAAGCCTTGCAGAAGTCTGAGTAAACAATATTCACCACTCCACCTCCAAAGGCAGTTATTTCATCACAGAGGGTGATGAGGCATTAATTGCCCTCAGTAAGTCTGTGCTATTTCAAATCACATTCTTCTACTTCATGTACTAAGAAGTGGTTTCAAAAGAAATTTACTCAAAAACCTTTCAACAAGCACAGCAGGCTTACTGGCAAGTTCACTCAAACCCCACCTCACGTCTTATTCCAAGTTAGTCACAGCATTTCATTTTTGCCATTCATTGAAAAGCTTCCTTGAGCACCACAGCTTTACAAAGGTGACTGCAACAAACTTGGTATGTCATCAGCCAGCTCCTTCAGATGCATCACATCTAGTTCCAGGGTAGGGCTGGCATTTTTGTGAGCAGTCCTTAACTGGATGCTCACCTGCTGTAGCTAGCACTGCTCTCCCTAGGCTTGCTCATTAGACACAGACACTGGAGGGGTAAGCAAGAAGATAACAGTGCCTTAGTTTTTACTCTAGTGTGTTTTGTCATTAGATCACCCAATCATTCAGCAGCAGATTCAAATTTCCTTTGGTGACAATGTATCTATAAAAGTTGTTCTTGTCACGCTGGATGTTCATCATCAGTCTCAGCTCCACCTAAATTGTGCTTTCCCAATTCCACTCCTCCATACCCAAGAACTTCAGTAGTCTTCCTTGGCAGCTTGCCCCCATTTCCAACATCCAAGCACTTCCATGTCACATTTGAGTTCAGTCAGAAGTTCCTGTTCAGCCAAGTCAGCCTCCTGCCATGATCATTGTGAATGAGCTTTATTTTGTCACTAAAGATGAACAACCCCTCTTTCCTTTGCCCTTCAGGAAAGCTTACCACAAGATTTCAGCTACAAGATCTCATCTACAAGCTCCCTGAACAAGCCAAAGTCTGCCAAGTGAAGCCAAAGCTTTTGCTCTGCTACTCATTTTCTTTCTTTCCCTTGAAATTATGACCTCCACTATCACACAGCTGGTACAGCCAGAACTACCATTAACCTTCGTAACCGTTTCTTCTGTGTAAGTGCAGAGCAAATCCACTGAGCCTCACCTTCATCTGCTCTGTCCAGCATCTGGACTGAAGAATTCTGTGCTTCATACACTTCTGAGTGTTAGCCTCCAGCAATGTCACCCTTCCAGCACATGGCTGGATGGTAAAAGCCTTTCATGAGACTCCCATAGCTTGACTGGAATGCTTCTTTGGGTTGGTTTAACATGGCTTCGTTTACCTTCCCTTCTTGATTAGGCAGCCTGTGGCTCCTGACTGGTATCACCCTTCACTTCCTTTCAGTGTTATCAGTTCTGATCTGTCAAAGTAGGACAGCTGGCTCCTTTCCTCCTCAGTGTTCTCCAACTGGTTATCTGCAGATAGAGGTTTTTGTTGCTGGAAGTCACAGTACCGCAGCCACCACCTTCATGCAAGCATCATCCTCCAGGGCCATATTCCAGCATGGTCTATGGCTGTCTCTCCTTCTGAGAAACATGGGACTTCAGCTCCTGCACATGCAGGACCTCTGAAGAACATTTCATTCCTCCATTTACCTTTCCTGACACCACAGAGTCTGCTCACCTTCACAAGCATTTCCTTCATGTCTCACAGGTGAGACCAATGTCAATTCCAGCTATGGCTGCACAGACAAGCCTCTGGAGCACAGGCACATCAGCATTTTCACCTGAATTTCAAACTGGTCATTAGACCTCTGATGTAGCAGAGGTGATTGTCCCTCAGTCAGCAGACTGTTGTTGTATGCCACTGCCACCATTATGCTGACTCCAGCAGTCCTGTACAGTCTTGAGCAGCACTTCTGGGCAGCATGAGCATGCCTTTCCATGCCAACTGCCTTGCTCCTGTTGCACACCCTGTTCCCAGAGATCCTGGTAGCTGACACACCCTGAGTGCCCTCAATAAGTGAAGTAAGAACTCATGTGCAAGTCTGCTCCATTTCCTGGCAAGATCTCCTGGACAGGCAACTTTCCATACTGGTTTCAGGAGCAGTTCACTCACCTCATGGATGTCGTTTGTGCCAGGGGCACATCACAATACCCTGTACTGCTGGCTAAATCATTAAACTTCAGAAAAAAGGTAAATGAAGTGCTAAGGAGGCAGTCAGTAGAGAAACATTAAGGAAACTGAATAAGGTATTAATAAGGGGTATACTGGGTATAACTTCCACCACTCTTACTCCAGAAAAATTAATGAAAATTATGACATGAAATGAGAATGATCAGAGGAAGAAAAAATACAGATTACAAGAGTTAGGAAGTCAGCATTAAATTATCTGTAATAATCATAGACATAATCAAAATTATCTGTAGAATACACAGCATTTTCCTCCTAAGTGTAACCATACTCTAATGCAACTGAGTTCCTTTCCCAGTATGAAAACCTGTTGCTTATTTACTCTGCAAAGCAAGCTGTGTTTACAGAATCTTACTTAGCATGTTCCTTTTTTCCTGCAAATAATCTTGAGCCGCTCTAACTATCTGCTGGACAACTCCTGTAACCAGCAGCTGGACTGAAGGAGGATCCCAGGTCAGGAGGAGTCGGTGAAGCACACTCAAGAGTTCAACACCAAGAAGCTGCAGTGAAACAAAATACATAGAAAAATATTCATTAGGACTAAACAATTCCTAATTGTTATATCACTTGCTTATGATGAACAAATATTTTTCTCACACAAAAAATAATTACAGCTCCTGTAATCATCATTGATTAAAGTCCAAGACCTGGAAAAAGCTGATTGTTACAACATGCTCATACATTACCTGATCCTCTGCAATATGGATCCTGGCACAAGGGGAATCCAATAAAGTATGCAGTGCTTGTAAGCAAGATGTAACATGCTCTACAGGCTCTTCAGGTCTTGGGGAACACAGAAACTGTATACTAACACCTGAAAAGAGCAATAGTTAAAAAGAATGTTCATACCATCATAAAATCAAGTTTTTGTTTAAATTTTTTTGTAAGTATAGCAGGTTCTTAAAAACTTTAGAAAGACAGCTGTTTTTCTCAATTATTCTTCCTTTCAATTAAAAGAGAGTCTATGAAGAAGACTTGTATTCGCTTCTTCTTCTGCATCATGTCTTCCCCAAAATTTGGCAGGATAAATAATGCACAGTGACAACAAGCAATTTAAGATTCCTGAACAGAAATCCATACTTTGTTCTAAAGATCTGTAAGTCAGAGATACAAATTCTTCAGTTGGAAATTGAGTTTCATTTTCTTGAACTCCTTTAAATGTAAAGATAAACGAAATGAAGTTAAGCTCCAAAAAATCATGCAATATTCATCTTCTACATATAGCATTTAATTCCAGATTTAAATGTCTGTATCTCAGCAAACTTCTGGCATTCCTCAGAATAAGAGATTACATCCACCTCTTAAAGCTGTTAGGTAACAACAAAGGGAAACAGTGAATGCTACTCACAGATGAAAAACTGATGCAAAAGCTACTCCATGTGACTTGCCAAAAATCACTCTCTACTATGCAGTGTTTTATAGGGGTGTGTATTTTAATTAACCTCACAACTTTTGCATCTTTGAAGCATAACATTTTGTATCACCTGCATTATACTACAGTGTAGAACAGTTCAATTTAGTCAACAGACTCATTTTAGTCAATTACATAAATCACAATAATCACACTGACAAATATTCTGTCAAAGCTACAAAGAATACAGAAGGCAGAGAGATAAGAAGGAGGATGAGACAGAGATTTTCAAAACTTTACTGTCCAGACATGTAATGAATTTTAAACTTCACAGATTTCAAGCAAAGTATCTTTTCTCATTTTCATAGTCTTTCATACCATAACATGCTGCTACTGAATTCTAAACTTGTAACTCTTACCCAAAATTAAATGCATTCGATCTTTGTTTATTTCTGGCAAAGATTTAGTAGTAGGTGGAGTCCCAGGTGTCTGGTTTAGCATAATGGGTGTAGCACGTTTCTGAGAACTGGGCATTGCTGCAGCAGTCTCTTCTGTTGACTCTGACACATTAAATCCTGTACTGTTCAGCCAAAGTGCCACTGCATGAAGTATGGGAGCCCAGGAGTTTCGGTAATGCAGTCTAGCTGTGTCAATTGTCTCTGGAGTGTAAAATGCTCCTCCTGTTAAATTAACAAAGCAAAGGTAAATTCTAAGATTCTCTGCAAGTAACAGATAAAAAGCAGGGACTCAGAATTTATTAGTATATTTATTCTGGGTGCGCTTGATCACAAACATAATCAGGTATAATACTTGTTAGTGGCAGTACATTCCAACTCTCCTTGTTTAGTAGCAATATTAGTATCCCTCATGAGAAAGTGCACTGGCCTCAATAAAGCAGTAAGAAAAGAGCAAGAAAGGCAGGCAGTCATCAGATCTTGCAGCATTTTTCATATAGAGCATTCACTCTTGATCAGTAAAACAATGTCTGCTCTAATCTCTGGGGCTGTTTTTCACACAACCAAAATCTTTTTGCATTATTTGCATACTATTAGAGGTGAAGAAGTACTCTTACTTCCACAAAGACAAAGTTTTAATGATCTCAATGATTTGAATAAAGAGTACATTCATTTCAAATTGAAGGAAAGAAGATTCAAAGTTAGAAGATACTGCTATTACATGCTCAGGTAGGAATTTATCACTTGCATAAAAAACATGCATACTAATTAATTTACAGAATAATTCTGAATGTCCAGCTACAGTTTCTTTCTGTCACAACAAGAAATTTCAGTGCATACCATCTGGTGGAAGCTGGGTAGCAAACTCAGCTGGTAGAGTTAAAAGAGCGTAATCTTTCAGTGCAGCCAACCAGAGCCGGCTCAGTGCCGGCAGTTCAGGTTGTACCAGCGTTATCAAACTGTCTGGTGGCAACTCATCCATGGTACCAAAATCATCCTCATCCTCCTCTGTGCTCTTTGAAACACGCTTGGGTTTGGTTTCTGCTTCTTTCTTAATTTTCATGGCAACGACATACACCTAAAAGTAAAACATGTCAAAGTGTGCTGTGAGAGTCTAAAAAGAAAGGAAAGCAGCAGTCTTTGCCATGTGAATGTAACAGATTCCACACAGATAAAATTCACCAGAAAATTACTGGAAAAAAGAAAATTTTCAATAAAACTCCATTTTATTTAAAGCCTTTTTTTATGTCTATGAGTATATATTTAATGCTTAGGTTCATAAATGGGACTTTCCTAAAACAATCTGGTCACACACTTTCTTCCTAAAAATGCGTCTATTATAAACACTTGACAGTGTTAACTAACTAGCTGGTTAGCTAGTTAACTAACTGCAATATTTTCCCAGAATATATTTTAAGATTGTTTGATTTTTAGGTTTTTTTGTTTTCTTGTTTGTGGGGTTTTTTTTCAAGTTTAAGAGCAATAAGATGGGAAGAAATTCAAAGTCTGATACGGTATCAGTGTGCATTTTTACAATGCAAGGAAAGTGCAACACAACAAAGAACAATCAAGTCTCAATGTAAATATGGCTCAACAGAATGGCAGAGAAAGATACTGAGTTTAAAACATCCCAGAGTAGAACTGCAAGAGGTTAGGAGAAAGGCATGTACAGGCAGTGTGAGGTGTGAGGCTGCTGTTACACTGTCAAACATTTCCAAACTTTGGCAGATTTGATGGTCATGGTTTACCTCAGCCCATGCTTTGAGAACAGCCAGTTTTTCCATAGTAGTTGCACTCTCTCGGTAAAGCTGGCTAGAAGATCCCTTTCCTGCTTGCACTTTATCCAGGGAAGAGACAAGAAGGTTGTGAACTCGGCGAAGATCATTCAGGTCACTTACAACCCCACTTCCTATCCAAGCGCTACATACCTAGACAACAAAGTTTAGAATCACTCTAAACTAGCAAAACAACCCAACAACCTTAAAAATTTTAAAAAAAAATTAAATTAGTAAGAAAACCAAACCCAAAACAACCACCAGGAAAACTCAGCCACTGCCTTCCTGCTTAAGACAAATAAATCAGGTTTCCCTTTTTTTTTCTCCCCAGCCATGACAAAAGAATTGCTCAGGTGAGTGGTTACAAAGGCTATATTTGCAATGCATGTTACAAGACAATTTAAGAGACATGGAAAATATTTTTAAATTGTTTCAATCCTCCATAAATAGGTTATAATGAGTTTTTTATTCTGTTCCCAAGTGTCTGGTCAAATCATTCAGGTAATGAGTCACTGCATTCTGTGTGAAGAATATATTGGGCAGCAGTCAGCAAGAGTATACCTTAAAACCCCTCACATCACAAATCAATATATAAGGTTCCATACTAGTGGGAAGTTTTCAAATTATTTATGTCAAGAAAACCCCTAGAAATTATTTGAAAGATTGACCTATGATTTGGAACCCACAGTTCTATACCTAGAACAATCTGTCCACAATGGTGGACAGACAGTTGGGTGTCTCTCAACTTTTCATTTGAATTAAATGGATCTAAACAGGTACTTAAAATAACAAACATCACACAGATTGGCTGCTCCTGACTAATGCTACACATTGCCATTCATCCTCTGAAACACACTCATGCCAGATATAATGCAGGCCATAGAAGAATTCTGGTGCAGCTGCTTTTCTACAAAGAGAAAAAGGGACAAATTCTTTAAAAAGAGTTGCTCTTATTCTGGAGATTATTCTACAAGGATGAAGATCAGAAACAAAAAAACTCACAGAACTCAAGCAGTTCAGGTTTTAATAACTTTTTACAAGCCATTTTTGACCTATCTCAAATTTATTTATTTTGCTTTTAAAGAACCAGTTCCATTAAATCCTTTGGGGAAGGAACTGTCTCATGATCTGGAATGATGGACATATTTGAAAAAATAAACTTAAACACAAAGACTAGAAGTGTCCCAAAGAGGTACAGGACAAAGCTGTTGAAAACTTCTCACAAAACTGTTCTTCATTCACAGTAGGAATAAGACCAGCTTCAATCCCGCTGCTGAGCAAGTGAACATCTGTTTCACTACTGACATAAAACTATAACAACATCCAACTCCTTCAGGGAAGCTCATCTCTGTCCATGTAACTTCTACAGAGAGTTAAATATCCAAACCTAATCTCTAAGCATTTTATCCTGTAAGTGAACACATCTGCTTTGAAATTGGTTGAATAGAAGATTTTGACAAGTTATAAGGAATGTTAAATGTTTTCACACAAACTGCCTCTTCATTTAAACGTGCAGAAACATTCTGTAAATCAGGATGAACATATTTTTTCCTATGAGTAGATACCAAGTTAAACCATAATGGAGCAACCCTTGCAAGTTTTGCTGAAAATTAAAAGTGTAAAAGAACAACACAAAAACACACTCCTGATGACCCAAATTTACTAAACAGAACTCAGAAACACAGTGCTGTTTTTTAAAACTAATGTTTGCATAGCTAACAAAACTGCTGGTTTAAACCACAGTAGTTTCTTCAGCTGTGAAAACCACATACTACTACAGCTATGTTGCTGATAGTTGATTTAAATGGCAGTACACAAGATTACATGCAAGAAAACAATCCCACAGAGATTCAGAAAAAAATCTTTTAGCAAACCTTCACTGACAAGTTGCTACTATGACTGTAATGAGAATGCTCAGATCTTCTAAATTCTAAAATAGAGCGTTAAACTGAAGAGAAGTTTAATGTCTAAAGGTAATTTCCAGTAATCCAAATATCTGATCAGACTCAAAGACAATAAACAAACTTCTACTGGTCTCATTAAGCAAAGGGGTTTTTTTTCTTTTTTTTTTTTTTTTTTTTTTCTTGCAGGATTGATATGAAGACATAGTTCCAGATACATTTTTTGATGTAGCTCCCTTAAAGGACTTCTGCACATCTGAGGAACAAAATATATTACTAGGAAGCTCAGAAGATGCTGCAAAAACATGACAGCTAAAGTCTACAACATCTTCCAGCCATGTGATGCTATTTCTCTTTTGCATCCTTCTTCCAAAGAGAAGGAAAATTAGTTTTACTTATAGCATGTGAATGTTTACCACTGTACCTGACAGGCTTTTGCAGTTATATCAGATGGCGTGTCTTGGGAAAAAGCTGGCCTCAGAGCAGCCCCAACCTGTTGATAAGAAGAAAAGTTAAAAATCAAACTATAATAAGGACACAGTGTTGTTTACCTCATCTTGTTTAAGGCTCAAGGACAAGTACAGAACAAGCAAGACAAAACTGCCAAATTTGGCATTGTAGTTACATCCCAAAATTATCCTTGCTGTCTAGCAAACATTTGTAATAGCAGACTTTAAACAACAACAACAAAGTCTTGAACTACTTTTTTTGCCTGCTTGCCCCATTGTCTTTTTAAGTCTCCACTACCTTTGTGAAATATGTGGTATTATCTTCCCTCTGTTAATGAGTATCCTTTTAATCACTACAGTATCACAGGTGCAACTTCTTTAAGGATCGATAAGCCAATGACAATTTGATGTCCAAAGGAACAGCAAGGTGAAATTAAATGTTTTGGTTGGATTTGCATCAAGTCCACAAAGTGACAAATACTGACTGAAAATGCAGTTGTTATATGGCAATATTTTTCTGAAACAAATGGAAACCAAGTGGGTGGGTGGGTGGGTGGCTGGGAGGGAGGAAGGCAGGCAGGCAGGCAGGCAGGCAGGAAGGAAGGAAGGAAGGGGAAAAAGGCAGGAAGTGAAAAGGATGAAAGCCTGCCTTTAAAAAGTATTTGGAAAGATCTTGACAACTGAGTAAAAACAAAAGGGATGAAAGAGTTAAGCTATGCAACAAAAAAAGCACAATAATATCCCAAATAAATCTTTAATTTCCCACTTCCCAGTGATATACTTTTGTAGTTTTCATTTGAACAGAAGTAGTACATTCATTAATTCCCAAAACCGATTAATTAGATCAAACCTAGAACTGAGTGAAAAATATTTTCCAATTCTTAGTTCTACAAACTAATAGCCACTTTTGCCAAAAATTAAATATAACTTACAATATTTGGCTTTCAAGCTACTGAATTTTAATTTTGTCAGCTAATAATTTACAATAGATAGAATGAGATACAAAAATAAAATTTGAAGAGGTAAGTGAATCTCTGTAGCACATTTTCACACACAGAAGAATTTCCTCATAGCTTTTTTCCAAATTACAAAATGTTCTCAATGCTAATACTGGCATATTGACATAAATACACTATTTCCTGAACTTATGAAGGAGGTCTCACATTCGCCTGATACTGCTCCAGTATCACATGGCCTGGAAACTCTGGCTCGGGAACGGATGCAAATTTCTTGATGATGTCCTCGAGAGCCTGAAGCCCCGCCATGCGCAGCTGGTTGCTGTGGTCTGTGGCAGCCATGAATGCCATCCGGATAAGGTCAGAGAGATGGAGTACCAAGAAGTCATCTTAGAACAAAACAGAAAGAACTGTTTAGTAACTACTAAAAGATAGCTAACATGATAAATACTTGCAATATTTTCCTCATTGACAGGCATGAATTTTACCTATTTGTTTTCAAAGGTCCACATTTAACGCAAGGAAGAAGCAGGAAAGAAAACTAGGTTGCATTCTTTCTTGTTTTCCACTTCCCCTCCCTCCACAAAGTGATTCTATGGCTTTTATTCCTAACACAACCTTAAAAACTGAACAGAAATTGTGTAGAATGAAATATGTAAATGTGGCTAAGTAGCTTAGAATATATTAAAACATTTAGTAAAGCTAATTTGAATGATCCCCCAAACATACAGAAAATCTTCAAGGCAATTCCTGTTCCTGCTCGAGTCCTATGCTTACAGTGACCCCTGCTGATGTCAACACCTAAATCTGAGTATGCCTCTGGTTCTCCTCCCAGAAACCACATGCAAGGCTGTAAGCATGCAGACAAACAAAATACATAGCTTGGTAACATTTTTGAAAGGATTATTCTTCTCTAGGTAGTCATTTTATTGCTTTTCTTACCCTCAATTTGAAATTACTACATGTTGTACAACTAACATGAAAATAAATTATTTAACAACATCAACTGTGACTAATGAAACCCATAAGTTGCCTAAGCTATTTTCAAGTCTCAAGATAAAAAAGGAAAATGTTTTTGTGGCTTAAACTTCTCAGAGGTAAATCAGTAAAGAAAGATTGCCAAAATACAGTGATAAAGTCTGCACTTACTTTTCCAGACCATCAGAGACAATAATAAAATTTTAACATTTTAGAAGCTGCATTTGGGGAACAGAATTTTGCCAAGTTTTCCTTTTTATGATGATACCGAATACATCAAAGTTCACTTTAAATAAATAGATTAAATTCTCCAGATTATGATATGCAACTCTCTGCAGGACCCTATAAGCAGTAGTGATTTCATTATTTTCTTTGTAATGCAATGCCATGACAAAATAAACTTTCCTGAAATTGTTCCTTCCTAGTCTTCAGTGGCCTTGGCCTCAAATCAAGTCAAAAACCAGATTCTCACAAAAGCAATGCACAGTGCTGGAACCAGGCTGCACTAAAACAACACAGGCAAAGACCTGATAACTCTCCATATCATAACAGACACCCTCAACAACACAGACACCCAAATCCATTAATGTCACACATTCTAGGATGCTCACAATATTCATCCTACATACACAAAGTCCTCATGAGCACTATGCAGGTGAACCCAAACAACCATAAACAGGGACAACTCAAGGACAGACACCTCACACCATCTGAAAAACATTTCTTCACAAAACTACTATGCCATCTGGGACCTCTCAATTTTGATCCTCTAACTCATAAAACTATCTTTGGAACATGAACTTGAAAACTAAGATTTATCACTCTCATGGACACCAAAAGAACAAACCTTATAAAGTCTATGTATTTTTATAACTCCATCCCACATCCCCCTCCCTCTGCAACCAATGTCATAGCAATAATTACCTAGCTTGATCCGTCCTTTCTTTTTTTCTAGCATCTCTTCAGATTGGAAATGCTAAAATAATCTCAAGTTTAATTCATTGCTGTCATTACATTAAACTCTGAAAACACTGCCAACTTGCCCTCAGCTAGAAGTTTATTGCTTCTGTTTGAGAATTGAGAAAACCTTTGCATCTCTAAGGTTTTTTTCCCTAAGCAGACCAGTCTTTCAGAACTGGTGTGTTCCAGAAAACCATATTCTTTGTGCTCACAGTACTGTAACTACAGTGGTTGTAAAGACACAGTTTTATTGATTATTGCTGGGCATTTCCTTTGATTTTGACCATTTGAATGAAAGAATATGTGCTTAATATTTTTTTTCTTGGTTGTGTAATCTTAAACTGTAAAGAGGTGTCAAAATGAAAAAAAAAATTAGGAACAAAACCAAAGCATGGAATTACTTTTTGGGTTTTTAAGTCTGGCTGAACGAGCCAGTGCCAGGTCGAAGTGAGCCTTGTTGGCATTCTCACACAGCATGATCACCCGGCACAGACAATCTGCTGCAAACACTCGAGTGGCCCAGCGAGGTGCCACAGAAGGCTTGGACTTGTCCTCTTCACCCAAGGTGGTAAACATTGTGTCATCATCCATCTCATCCTTCTTCTCCAACTCCTCATCCTTCCCTCCTCCCAAGGGAGCAGCAGTGCTCATGTCTATAACATGGAACAATTAGAAGGAAGAAAAACATGCCACAGTTAAAATCCACAGAAGGCAGTTAAAGACATGAGCTCAAGCCTTTCCTTATACTGAGATTCAGAGCAGACTAATTCTTCTGTAGAAACATTTGACAAATGTCCAAAAGCAAGAGTGTATCATTAAAATAAATGGTTTTCACGTCTCTTCTGTGTTAAATTACCCTCATATCTTACATGATGTGAGATGAATTCCTTTGAATACTAATTCTCCACAGTTACCAACTATAGCTGAATCCCATATCTAAATTGCCCAGTTTTGTAAATCAACCCATTAAATTGCCAATAAACAAATATGGCTCAGAATTAAAAGAATTATCAGGCTCAGAATAAAAGAATCAGCTTAGCTTTGAATTATTCAGCTCCCACATCAAGTGGAAGACAAAAAGTAAGTTAAACTGAAACAAAATTACAAAGCTCCATGCGATGGGACAGCTATGCAGCCAAGTAGGCCACTGATAGCACCCAAAAATGTGACTAACATTCAAAAAATAATTTTCTCTAGGTGTAGGTTAGAGACTTCATTTCAGAAAATAAAAATTATTTCAGGTATTACATAAAAAACCAAAAGCCAACCAAAAACATCCCTCATCAAATGCATATATACTTTTGCTATTCAGAAATGAAAACATAAATCCTCAATGACAAAGTCTAAATTAGCAAAATGCCAAAATACTGACAAAAATTACCCCAGCAATAATTAGAAGAGAATTAAAGGAAATTATAGCAATGAATGCTTCTTAGAAACAAAGGCATGCTTCTTAGAAAGTCTAAATTTAAGCGACTGAAGGGCCAAGACATTCAATAAAGAAAAAAACCATGGCAAATCAAAAATGGATGATGCTAATGCATAACAACAGCGTTTTGAGAAGGCATTCAGGACCTTATGTGGCTGATTTGTAAATCTCTGCTTAAAAGCAAACCACATTTTGATCATATGCCAGTTAGTTGGATCAAAGGAGATCAAAGCGAAGTTGCTGGCTTACAATACACCTGAGAGAAATTCATTTAAATATGGTTTTCTCCAAGACATGTCACCTGCTAATAAATAAATAAGAAATTGGACAACCATGTAAAAATTTTAAGACCCATCCCACATGAAATAACAAAAAGTCATGCCAATTTAAAACTCAGGAAATGAGGTCTTTCTCACTGGGCAGATTTGTGGTAACCACATTGCATAAAGAAATTATTGGTAGCATTACTCATCAGTAAATGTAAAGCTGGCAGCATTTAGAAACAGCTTCAGGATGAACTCACACATGCCAATAAACAAGTATAAATGCAATGGAAATGAGCAGATTCTGCGTCATAACCATCCTACAAGCTGAAAAACAGGAATAAGGTCTCAGAGGACAAAATCTGTGCAAACAAATCTGCAAGGCTGAACAACAAACAAAAATTTCATCACCATGGTAACCCAGCATCACATCAGTAATTCACAAAACCTCATAAAAGAAAGCTCAGAATGTGTACAGAGGTCTTCTCTCTGTACAATCCTGATGTATACAGGCTAAAAAGGATGTCTGCTTTCACTTAGATACTAAAATGTCAGACATACAAACACCATTGGAAATCCTATTCAAGCAGCTAACTTTTTACTTATGAGCAAGATTCTGAAATTTAACATAGATAATTATTTCTTTCTATGACAGTTTAACAGCACTACAATTAAATTCTGTATACAATATAGCCTACATCTTAACCAGGATGAAAGAGAAGCTCCAGACCAATATTGCCAGAACACACTAATGCTAAGGACATGCCATCGTTTAGGTGAATGAGACAGAACACTTACCACTGGAAGCTGCAAGGACATCCTTACAAAGCATGAGCCAGTGAGAAAGGTTTTCCACTGCCAGAGATGAAAGCATGTGTCCCAGAGTGTCGTGGATATCTGAGCAGAGTTTCCGATCGGTCTCTCGATCCAGCATCCCGAACAGGACGCCCTCAAGTCCTGTCTCTGTTATATTAACCCCCTGATGCCGGCAGTGAGCGTCTCGCCGAGAGCTAGCCCCTGGTGCAAAAGGATTCATGTCTGCAAAGTGAGAATGAGAAAGCTTTTATAAAATCAGGAACTCAGTTTTAAAATTTGATGCAACAGACTTGAATTGGTCATTGTGTACCTGTGTGTGTATAGCTCAATCAAAGATCATCAAGATGTTATTGATATTTTTCTGAATCAACACTAGAAAGATTCTAATACAGCAACTAATTTCATCTGCAAGGCAAATAACACCTCCAAGTGTTAGTTAAAAAAGTAAAAAAACCCTCTCTTCAGGGCATATAGTCCTGAATTTGTAAAAAATCAAATACTACTGGACTCTAAAGACTCTTCTCAGAGACAGACATCACTGGTATCATTTGAGTAAGGTCACAATTCTGCATCTGTACGAAGACTGTGGTGATCAACACTGTTGAGCCTCCTATTTTCAAAATAAAATGATACATGTAAGAATTAGACCAGCCAGCAAAGTCCACAGGCATTGCAGATATGATGCTGACAGAATATAACACAGCCAAGCATCTGGATCAAACAGCACACCATTAAGTCAATTTTCAAAATAACAAGAACTATAATACCAGACTGTAAAATAACTGTAAAATGCTTCCACTGTGTATATACCGTGTTCCCTATTTGATTGCCAGCCTTAATGAGAGAGAGAGAGGTTTAAGTCTGAATTTCACAAAGAGTTAAATTACAAACAAGATTCCAGAGGTAAAAGCAGGGGTGTGGCCAGAAGTTACCAAAGTCAGAAGGGACAGTTAAGGGTTTTTCTCACTAAGAGTACAAGGGGGTTTGGGGCTTTTCCCTTTCTTTTTGAAGGCAAAGCACACATATGCACACATGTGCATTGTTCCAAAAAGGCCACGTGAAAGAAGTACATACTGATGGCACTGTTCTCCTTGTCTCCAGCGTTCTTTGCCAAGCTCATGGCATATTCACACACTTCCGACGCTTCCCTCTGAGCGAGCTGCCGCAAACACGCCACTGCAGCCCGGCGCAGCAGCAAGTGAGAGCTGCACAAATGGACCTGAAAGTCAAAAACCACCACAGATGAGTGAACTGCTGCACCCCAGTACCAATAAATCAATGCTGCTAAGGACTAAAAACATTCCATTTTTCAGTTATAAGCTGATGTGTGAGCTCCTGGGAATAGTTCTGAAGGTTCAGAAGTAATTACTTTTTATAATATACAAATATCAAAATACAGCTGGATATACACAGAGCTGACAGTTGTCTGGCTAAAGAGATAAAAGCTTAAATATTGGAACTACTGTGCCAATATGATTTAGATTAATTACAGTTTCCAATTTGTTACACTCCAGTACTACTCTGCCTGATATTCTGCTATAGGTGTAAATCACTTTCTTTTAAACAAAAAAGCAATTATCAGGTGCACTGCGCATGACAGCTATAATAAAACCTGCATTTCCCATTAGTAACAGAATCTATAGCATTAAGTTATTAAAAGTCCCTCTCAATAAGACAGCATCAGATTTCTTTGCTAACTCCTTTGAATCACCTAAAACACAAGCAAATATTTTCCTTACAGAAGAATTGTGTATGGTCTCTATTTTTCTGAGAGGAAATAGTTCCACAGAAAACTTAATGTTTTTCCACAGTGAAAGAAAAGAAACTAACTCTTTAAGAAACTAACTCTTTATTTACTCCAGGGTAATTTGGTTTCAATAAACCAAATATCCATTTGCTCTTTTGGTATTATGTTATTATGGGGATGGAAAATGCTTCCCTAAATGAAAGGGTTCTACAGTTTATAAAGCATTTTAACAGTATATCTTTATTCCACATATGAATATACAAGAATTTAGTCCTAAAAAAACAGGCAGTCTTTAAAGCATTTCTAAATATCGCAACTGATGTTGTTTCAATGACCTAAAACACAGAACATTCGGGAGATTTATTAATGTGAAGGGTATTCCATGATTCAAGCTACAAAACAAATAACTACAAGTTATGAAGCCAATGCAGGAAGAAGAAATTAAAATGAGAACGTGGAACTGCGTGGTTTAATTTTGATACCTGGCATTAAATCCATCCTGAAGAGTTGGCTAATGGTGCAGCTAAGGCAGATCTTGCCTACATTACTATGCATTTGCAGTATGAAGAAATTCCCAAGATAACTCAGAGGAAATCCCAACAAACTAAGTATAACTTGAAAGTAAGGAATATGAGAAAGGAAAACAAGAATAGCTTTCATTTAGCAGAAGATCACAAACTAACAGGAGAAAACCATGGGAAAAGGTTTCAAAACAGCACTAATTATTCATGTATGAACTTCATTGTCTGTAACATCACCCACTGGTATTTACAGAGTAAATGGCTGTAGGGATTATCTCTCATGTTGTACATCATATTCATACAAAAGAGCTTATCTACTTTTGGGTGTGCTGCACCCCTTTCATGCAGAATTTTGTGAAGGGACAAGTGATAGGTTCTGTAAATACACTGCACTTGGGGCAGGGTGGGGCTTGGGTGTGCACAGGGCTGAGGAGAAGCACCTAATCATGAGAGGATGCCCTAGGGAAAATCTGGATGGCATACTAAGAAAAAGGTCCAGTGTTGACATAAGTAGGATTGCATTCCTTCAGGTAACACTGAGTCATCAGCACTGCAAAGAATGGTATAAACAACTTTGCAAAACATCTAATAGACATTAGGGAGAAGCTTTTCAAATATATCAATATTGGACTACTGAACCCTCTAAAAATAACTTTCACAATAGTAATTATTAAAAAAAGAACCACCAACCTACACCAAAACCACACCCACACCACCCTTCCTCTTATATTCATATTTGGTATGTTTTGGGTTCAAGCCTTTGACTTACTTCCAGGCCTAAGCCAGGACTTGCTGACAGAACACTAATGAAAGAAGGTGGCAACATTAACAGCAGCAGCACAAGAATTTGTATGTCAGTCCCTAATATTCTGACAATGGTAACATAAAACCAAAATCTGCTACCTTTCCCCAGCTTGCTCACTTCCCTTTTGCATGCAACTAGTTGAAGCAAACAGAGCATTTCAGAATCCTTTTTACTCAGTTATATTATTCATAAATGCTTGCTATCTTACACTATTGAGGGTGAAAAAGAATCAGCCCCTATGACTTCAGTTTGGGTGGCATTCTGGAAATACGTAAAATCCAGGGTTTTGCAAATATAACTTGCTTATTACATATAGCTATCCTTGCCATCTTGCTAAATATTTCCCTTGTCCTCTGTTAAGCACATGCATAAAACTTGGAGGACCAAAAGGGATGCATTTGATACTCACACAAAGACTGGGAACCAGACTGGACAGGTTGACATGCCGTGGTGCAAACATATGAAGCTGCTGAAGGCAGGATATAGCAGCTGCCTGAACAAGTGAGTCTGAATGGTCTTGTGTGATTGCACATCCCACCAAACAGGAAGAACGGATTGTTGAAATCGTAGCTCCATTACCTAATCATGTAAGAGGATATCCTTAACACAGCAAAACTTTTCTATCACATCTGCAGACTTTAAACCTTTGAGAAGCAAGAATTATTAAAGCTTCAATATCACAAAAAAAGAGTTCTCAAATTAACATGCAACTTTTCTGATTTACCTTGCAAATGAGAAACACTGCAGAGTGTTTCAGATCTCTTTTTTAGCTCAGTTAAATAACATGCTGTCCAAATGAAATGCTGGATCAATAATCTCCAGTCAGAAATATTGTGAGACTATCTTCCCAGGTCATGAAACCAGTTAATTATCTGAAGTTAGATTTTAAAAGTCTCTTTCATTCTATATACATATAAGCAATATTTCACGCACTGAGCCATTTCCTAAAATATCAGGTAACTCTTTAAGCTCATATCTATGCAGACAATTTTAATTAGCTGCAACAGATGAGTAGCACTCATCTATGCTCTACTAGAACAAGCATTTTAAAAGAACAGTATTTGCTCTGAAGAACAATCGTATTCTGCATTTTAAGAATTAACCCACATCAGGTTTATAAAAATATTTTCAATTACAGAAATATAACCTGCAGAAGACATTCTACTTAAGATGTTATTTTAAAAGTTAACCATATTCCAGGTCAAAAGGTTAACACACAGATACACAAGTTCAATTAAAACCATCTAGAACTATGTCATAACTAAAATCTTAAGTCTAGCCATTTAGAGTTAAAATTCCATTAGTGGCTCTCTGGCATTGTATCAAAGACCATCCTATAAATATTCCTAAAAATTCCAGTTAGTCAAACTTACAAATCTGTGGTTTTAACACCTGAGGCACAGAATTTTAAGTCCCTACAATAAGGTACAGATATCTAAGGATATCAAGAATGAATGGAAACTAGTTATAGTTCACAGTATCATCCATTGTATCAAACTTAATTTCTCACCCTTCAGTTTAAAATAAAATAAACACATGTTAAAAAAATGGAGGAAAAAGCTTGTCTGATGCCCCACAAAGACAGGCACAGTAAAATACGCAGCAAGGGTTTCATGGCTTACCTAACATGCAAATTTACCATTAGCCAAAACACCACACATCACTGCAACTTCTTCATACAAATCTCAAACTGCAGTCTAAAAAGCCCCAAGCAGTCATAAGGAGGATCAAAATGAGGTTGTTTGCAGGATTGTAACTAAAACAGCCAACATTGCCTCCCCCACCTGCAACTAACAAGAACTTATATTCTTCTATTTAAGGTTACAATATCATCTTTACACAATGTAAATTTTAATTTTCCACTTCAAATTGCCACTAACCTTGCAACTCAGGCCCAACAGTAGTGATTATAGCCCCAAGGCACCTGCCCAGGCACTGATGCACTTCTGTGTGCGATGGAGGGACAGTCAAGAGCAGGGTGAGAACAAGCGAGAGCGTCGGCTCCACGTACCCACGGTACATTGGTCCGCTGGAATCCACGATCAAGGCAAGGGAATGGAGAGACCAGGTCTACCAAAAACACAAAGGAATGTTTTTCAGTAATGCATTCAGGAAATTAAACAGTTTTTTATGCAGTTGCAGCCTAGCTCCATACTTCCATTCCTAAGCACATCTAATTTGACTCCAGAAGTGCTTCCAAATTTCCCAGACCTCAAGCAATCACCTGAGAGTTTAAATATATCTAACATATTGTTTGGTTATCAGCAGTTCTGGGGATAATGGAAATAAGGTGACAAAGAATTTTAGAAAAAATATTCTTAAGCACTGCAAAGAAGAAAAATGCAAGCACAAACAACACATCCACTTAAAACAAAAAGGAAAAAAGAAAAGTGAGTTGAGACAGGACAAAGAGCGAATCATTCCATTATAAAACTGGAGGCAGAGTCTGAAATGGGCAGCTTACAAAGCTCTTAGCAGAGATGGTCTTTTATATTGCAGTAGGAAATTATTTTCATGCCAAGCTGAAAGGTTCACATGCATCTTTCTAACTTTCTTATTAGCAGGTACAAGAGAAAAAAGCAGTATTGTTCAGTCAGTGTACTAAAGCATGAGGGGGAAAATGGTGAAAGATAGACCTATTTCAGTTGAAGGTGAGTAAACAACAAAAGAGCAAAGTAATTTATTTGTAATTGTCAAAGCAAGAAGCAGGTAAGAGGACTGTCCTTTTAGACACTGACATTTCACTGGAAATAAACTCCACTGACAGACCTGAAAGCATTAGCTATCTCCAAATAACACCCTACTAAATTATCTTACTTCAGAATTTTCTCACATTAAACACATGACTAAGATAAAAGACTATTACTATTACAAAGCTAGACTCTTAGGAATAAGCTGGAAAACCTGCCTTTAAATTTCTACTTTTTAATCCTCTCTGATGCAATCCAAAAACCATTAGCTCTAGCAATCATCTAACTACCTCTACAGTCCTAATCCTGTGGTAGTACATTACAGCTTATCCTTTCATTCCTGTAAACTTCCATTATTCATACTTCCATACAGTTTCTGTGTAACCACACTGATTCAGTGAGGGATGAGGTTTAAAAGCTTAGTTTTTCACAGTGGCTGGGTGCTCTATTTTCAATAAAAAGTAAGGTAGATATGCAAGTTCAGCTTGGACTTCCCCTTTATACTTTTTTTTTTTTTTTTTCATAAAACATTAACCTTTCCAATTTCTTTTTGAAATTACTGGTGCACAATTATATGCCTCAAGTTACCCACTTATACTTGAAGTTGGTTACATATGCAAATTGCACATTGTCTTTCCTTAAACTAAGAAAATTCAAAAGAGACTTAAAGTTGTATTTATAGATTTTTTTAACATTATCTCCAAGACTAGGCTTGTTTTTACAACTGATAAACCTCATTACTTTGGATTTTTTTTTTATTGCTCTGAGGAAAAGAAATAAGAAGGTACTCAAGTGCATGTTCTATCAAGTTAACAGTAAACCAAGATGTGTGATTCTTTATACTTACTGGGGGCTTCATCTTCTCAGGCTGTGGGTATAAAGTGACACAACTCTCCAAAACCATTACTCTTTCAACAGCATGCTTAGTCCCCTTTCTACTATACCAGCAACTTTTAGCAGTCAAGTCATCCTCTCATGAGACATCACAAATCTACAGTCCACAGTAGATAGAAACCCCTCCCTATCTTAGACTTGGCTCCTACTGATTCCCCTTCTGCCCCCTAACTGCAATTTAGCTTGCAACACAATTCTCTGTTCATAATATAGCCTTGCAAAGATGATGTCCTGTGTATGTGATATCTGACAAAGGAAACTACAGCTCATCACCTGAGACTCCAGGAAGCAATTACATGTCAGTTATCAGCTATTAAAAGCTTCTTTTTAGGCAGCTAAAGCAACACTAACACATGTTGCTGTAAAGGCAGTTTGGAATATGCCCACAATGCATCACTCTGGCACAGCTGACAAGCAGACACATGTCCTTCTGAATTAACTTAACCATTTCCAACTGCCTCTCTAAATTGCCATGAAGTTACATTTTAATTACACTATCTCTTTGGGATTCTGTACTCTGGGAGTTTATAAGAAAAGATTCACTTTCTTCATGCTCCCTGGCACATGGATTCACTTTCTTCACAGTCCCTGGCACATGCTACACATCTTACATGTGACAACATCTACTAAAGAGTATCTGAACATGTAGCTTAATTTTTAATCTTCATCTTGAACATTTTAAGTAATTTTATGGTGGTTTTTTTTTTTTACCTGGACTTCAGGAGAGGTTCCATCTTGTGCCAAAGCCAAGAGAATACTGACACTAGTTTTCAAATGCTGTCCAGAACCTATTCCACCAACGTAACGGTGGAGACAACCCAGAGCCAAGGAATGGCCTGTTCTTGATACGACATCTCGAGCAGATTTTAACCTATCAGTGTTTAAATATAAAGAAATCACTTCATTCAGTAAATTTGTTACACAGAATCTTAGAAGTACCACAACAGTGCAAAAGACTAATAAAGTTTTGCAGGCCATCTTACAAAATCTTGAGAAGCCTAAACAACAGCAAAAACAATGTACTTACTCTAGATTGCTATTAATCCAGGTTACAGATAAAACAAGAGGAAAAGAAGGTATTTTAATAATTTTTTTAAACTTTTTTTCTGGTCAGAACTTGATCTTTTAGATGAAGAAGAGTTTAGACAGATATAGAAAAAGAATCCAGATTTTACAAGTGTTTCAGAGCAGACTAATTTAATAATCATTCCAAAACCACTGATGTAAAAAGGAATTAAGAATAAAAAAATGACAACACACAATGAGAAATGACAAACTGGTAAATCCAGTTTTTTTTATATAGCTGTTTTCCTCTACAGCTGATTTTTATGGCTTTTGCAAGAGAGCCTTTTTATTTTTTTTAATAGAAAGCCTTTTACAATGAAACTGAAACAGAATGAGTAGCATTTTGAATGATTTGGTTGTAGGAAGTTGTATGCATTTTTTTTTTCCAATAGAAAGCCTTTTATAATGAAACTGAAACAGAATGAGTAGCATTTTGAATGATTTGGTTGTAGGAAGTTGTATGCATTGACTTATTGAGTATTTTCCACAATACTGCTTCTGAGTGCATGTCACATACATCACTTGGTAATTAGAAGCCTTTTCAGTGGTGAGGAAAAGAGATAAAAGAAGGGATTTCCTAATAAGGACAAAGATTTTTCCCGAGGTTGACTGTATATGAGAGACATGCAAGCTCTTGACCATCTGCAAACAACAAAGTAAATGCACATCTCAAATATAAAAAAATCACTTGACTGTCAACAGAATGACAACCATTAACAACTTAACAAGTTAATCTAGATTAAGAAATCAAGGAAAGTCCCAGTAATAAAAATTCAATGAAAGACAGCAAGGATGATGTACTTTATTACAAGATGAAAGGATGAGAAAAATTTAATTACTCAGAGGTAAGAGAGCTGGACTGAGGCTACATTGATGCACCTGGCCCAGCCAAAAACATGGACTGCAGCCCTGAGGCTGCAGCAGCATTCTGATTCAGAAATATGCTGATGCCTTAAATTTAAGCAAGAAATTGGGAAATATACTGTCTTGTTGCTTCTACCAGATATCTTTCTAAACACTCAAGATAAACAACAGAATATGAAAAAAATACGGGCCAGTAAATCAGTTAAATCAATGTGTAAAGAGTGAAACAGAACCACTATTACATAACTCACATTCAGACATAATGTAAGCTGTGGTTATCTATCTGATACAGTTTAGTCACCTTCAGGTAACTCATCAAAAGCTTCTCACCAGTATCATTTTACATTCCAAGTGTTTAACAACTCAGCTTTTATTCCTCATATGAAATAAATCCAAAAGAGAAGAATCTGTTTAAAGGTTTCTTAGATCTATGTAACCATAGGGATCAAGCACAAAAGAAGAGAATAATGAATATGGTATTTAGAAAAGAATCTTCCAAAATAAATTAAATTACAAATTACATTAAACTGCTATTTTATTTCATTTTCTGAATTAAAATCAACTTACTTATCAAAACTGTACTGAGCCATTCTAGCAATGAAAGAGGCTTCTCCAACCACTTGAGCCATTCTGCCAAGAGCTTCACCTGCTGCGCATCTCAGAATAGGGTTGGGATTATCAAGGGCACCCATTACAAGCGTCAAAGCAGATTTGCGGACTTCTTCTGGTCCTAATGTGCTTTTATTCTCAGCTAAACCCTAAAGTAAAAATTAAAAAAAAAAAAAAAGGAGAAGAAGAAGAAGAATAATCCAAACACCCCAATGTAGGGGAGAAGAAAATATATTTGAGACCATCAAGTGAAAACTATGCGTTTTTGCTTTTGTTCCAATTTGTGGTAGTTTATGCTAAAACAAATTGGTTGAAAACATTTGAAACTCAAAATCAACAACAAATCCTGGGTCTCATGATGTTTGCCAATATTCTACCTATTTCACAAACAGGAAGACCTGTTGCACCAGTCTTTTTTATCAAAGGCATTACCTACATGTATCCTAATTCTACCAAATCTGATCTAGCTTTACATGGGACACCTCAGGAAAAATAAAGGAGAAGCTTTAAAAATCTAACAGCAAAAATCTAATAGGAAAACCACAGACCAGTTACATTTCTACAAGAATCACTTAAATTGAAGACATTATAGATACATGAAAGTATTTTTTTCTTTATAATCACATCCTTCCAAACAATTATACAGCCCTTCATATGAACACTCTACAAAACAGTAACACTAAACAGCACTTCTGCTTCTTTTACTCTGGGAGAAATAATTAAACACATGTAAAGCAACAACACTGCATGTAGTACAGAGCAAGAAGTCAAAGGCTCTACCTTAGATCATAGTTTTCAGAAGTCCCTTATTTCAGCTCAATTTTGCCCATTTTTTGACCACTTGGCATGGCATGGGAGCTTCCAGAAATCTGCCTCAGAATCTACATTTCAATTTGTAGCAATGTAGATCACATTTTTAAGAACAATGCAAATAACTGATGCGCTGTTTTGCCAATGTATTTTGCCAATCAACCAAAGACCTGGAGCTCCAGTAACAGCTTATACTGGACAGCCATTATTTGTGATTTGCTGTCTTACTTTCTGACTTGATAGCATCAGGTTGCATTTCCAAGTCTAAACAGAGAGCACACAACAGTAGCTGCATTCAATGGGACTGGGCATAAGCACCTAGAACTCTGTGCAATAAGGCAACCAAAATGTAAACCCAAAGCTATTTGTGTATTCAGTTACACAGGCCACATCTGCACAATGCTCTGTGACTTGAGGGGTTTTCTGAGTATACATGATAAAGTACTTCAACCCGTGAGTCCAGTGTAAATAAAACCACAGGACTGAAGATGAAAAGACAGTCTGAATACTATAGAATGCTGAATACCACAGAATGCTGATGACTGTAGAATGCGGTCACGAGCCTCATCTGTTCTCTGTACTGATACATGATGACAAGAGCTTAAGCTAGTATCCAGAAAAAAATTCAATTCTGGAATTTTCAAATTTTTGAATTCTTGAGTAACTTTAGTAACACACTTCTAACAGCCTGCTGTTTGTGTTGAATGCAAACTGATGAACTTGGGCTCTCATTATAAGTTTACCAGTCCTTACCTTCAAGGCACTAAGAACAGCAGTAAAGATATTAAGCTGCACAGCTTGCTGGCGAACACCTTTAGCCTGCTTGACACATTCAGCAAAGTGATCCAACATCTGTAATCTAAAACAAAGGAAAGAACATAATTGAAGTGATAGCCTTTCAAAATACAAACTGAAGCACAGCTGGTAAAAACCACACACAACAAAAGGGCCTTTTAAGTTCAGTAGCAGAACTTATGCTTCAGGGGCTGCAGAAGGTATTTGCTATAAGTAATAACAGCAGAGCTACTCTGAACATCCCTTTGCTGGTTCTTCTAGTTCATCCACAAATATTTACTATTCCTTTGAACAAAACACCACCAAGAGGAAATGAATCTTCAGGTGCATATGGCTGTGTAACTAGAAAGCTATGAGGACCAGAGTAGAAAAATGCTGTCTCTCCACTACGATTTAAAATAGTGTTACATTTCATATTTGTTATCCTGTTTCTATTGTTTTTCCCATTTAACATCCATTCCCGCCCCAACTCCTCCCCAGAAAACATTACTGGGAGGAGGAACATCCCCTTGAAGATACCAAAAACAGGAATGTAATGAATAATCTGCATTCTTAATTACTCAGCAGTTCCCAAGCTACATCTTTTCACCATTAACAACAGATATAGACTAAGGTGAATTACACCAAGCTGGTCTCAAGTCTATCCTGCACTTACTACAAAATGAGGTTGACTGCTATGAAAAAACTGCTCCCAAAAGATTTGCATTGAAAGCTGATTTTACTTTGAAATGCTTCTTAGAACTGTTTTCTCTCTGTGCTCAGGGACAAATTGCCTAAACTGAGTAAAAAGATTAGTCCTGACAACCCATAACACTGTAGAGGTAATGTGAAACACAAAGGAAAATACGTTGAATTCCATTTCCTCTTTTTTCATTGTGCATACAATTCCTTGCTGACTATAAATCAAATGGTCTTACTTGTGGCAGCCAAATGAAATTCAGTGGAGGCTTCTGCTGTTTTCAAGGTTGATTTGAAGTTAATTGCAATGGGTACTTTTACAGGAAATTTTGGTTGCAGAGATATTACTACTGTTAAATGCAGTATGAAAAGAGAAGAGTCTAGTCTCCATCTCTGAACACTAATCTTCAAAAAGATAAAACTGAGGAAATCACTTTATTTCTAAAGTGACTACACACATTCTGGAATCCTGAGACACAATGGACATTAAAGTCAGAGTTTAGTATTTTAAGACAGTTGATATCTTAGTAATTTCTTATTTCAAAAAACAAACAAACAAGCAAAAAAATCCCCAACACAAGAGTACCCAGAGAAACACTGCATTCTGTTCTGAAATTGAACACTGATGTAAACTGACCTATGTTTGTAAGAGACATGAGGAAAAACCACACCAAAGAGAGCTACAGATGCATCAATGACAGATACTCCCAAAGGAAGAGGACCAGGTACAGCTTCACCAGCAGGGATGCGCAAATAAATAGAAGAGGGATCATGTTCCAGAGCACCACTTCCAGACGCACTGTTTGGCTGAAGCTGCAAAATTCCACACAACATAAATACCTCTGAATATACCTTTGCACATAAAATTTGGAACTAGAGATACCCAAGACACATATGCAATAGTTAAAACAAGAGAATAGCTTACAAGCACCTGAATACAAATGCAGCACCCTCATGCATACACATCAGCATTTACAGGGTCAGCTGAATTCTGAAGGGTCAAAATCATTAACAGCTAGATAAATACACAAACTATCACTTCTAGTACTAAGAGATGAAAATTAAGAGAAAAGCAGATTAATTCTGGTACTAATAGTAGTTTCTGAACCATTGAATATGAAGCACCATTTCAGACAGAAGGTTATTCAGTCACTCTCTGAGCACAGAGATACAGTACAGTGTATTAAATACCAGTTTAAATAGTTTTAAATAATTTTGACTATAATTATGCTCTATACAGAAAGAATTAGAAACACTACTGAAATTACTCTCCTGTCATCAAGAAAATACTTCCTAACCATCATTCTTTCATGAAACACTATTAAACAACCATCTATTTTCTCTATTCTTATCAATTATTTAATTGTGAAATGAAAAAATCTAATAGGTCTGTATTCATAGAAGGCCAGAAAACACAGCAAGGTTTGTTAACACCTCTATATATCATTAAAAAATAAAACATGACTAAGCACAAGAGAATCAGAGAATGATAGAAAGTTAGGGATTGGAATAGATCCTAAAGATCATCTGGTCCCAAGGCTGCCCTGACACGGGCAGGGACATCTTCCACTAGAACAGGTGGCTCAAGGCCTTATCTACCCTGGCTTTGAACAGTGCCAGGGCTGGGGCATCCAAAACCTCCCACAGCAACCATTCCAGTGTCTCACCACTCTCACAGTGAAAAATTTCTTCCTAATATCTAACCTAAATTCCCCCTTTCAATTTCTACCTGTTACTCCTTAACCTATCACTACAGTTGCAGATGAAGAGTCCCCCTCCAGCTTCCCTGTAGGCCCCCTTCAGATACTGGAATGTTGTTCTGAGGTCTCCGAGCAACCTTCTCTTCTTCTCTAGGATGAACAGCCCCAACTCCCTGAGCCCATCTTCACAGGAGAGGTGCTCCAGTCCTCCGATCAACTTTGTGGTCCTTGTCTGGACCTGCTCCCAACAGCTCCATGTCCTCCTGATGTTGGGGACACAAGAGCAGAGGGGCAGAACCACCTCCTTTATCCTGCTGGCCACACTGCTTTTGATGCAGCCCAGGATTCCAGTGGCTTTCTGGGCTGTGAGCACACACTGCCAGTGTCCTGTGGATCTCACTTACCAAAAGCACCACTGTTTTACTGGCAGGAAGTGAAGAAAAAAAAAAAGGCAGGCAGGAGTGAGTGAAAAAGCTCTGTACACTGAAGACTGCACTGGAAGTCTACTATGTCCTCCACAACAAAGGAAGTTTGTAAAACTCTTTTTAACTTTGACATGCTGATCTTGGCTCAGAAAGCTTCCCATACCTTGGTATCAGTCTTGGCTTTTGGATGTGCTCCAATCAAACCTTCTGAGAAACCCTCCTATTATGAGATGGCTGTTGCAGAAGAGGAGTTTTCAGCCAACAACACTGTGTCAACACTTTCAAATGAAATGTAAGATTTCTTACTACACCTATAAAACCAGTTAAATCTTGTTTTGCTATAACACCATTTGCAATATTGATATTTTGACAGCAGTTTCATTATGAAACATGTTAAGTGGAACCTACATTTCTCCTAATTCAAAAACCTTTAAATGAGAACAACTTCTAGGCTAGGAAGATTGGAAGATGGGAAGGGATATTGAGTTAGGGTTTTTTTTTAAAGAAACGAGGCTGGTTCACTAAGCACAACCCTATGAGTAGCATTATGCAATTTATATCTCAGCTGTAGGTGGTTTTTAATCAAAACAGTACCCAGGAGATGGAAGCACTTACATCTAAAAAATCTCTGAAATAAGACTAAAAACAAGTTATGAAGCTCCAGTTTTAGAAGGCTTCCTCACACACACATCACACAGACAGGGCAGATAATTCTTTCTTCTAGCTTTTTTGTTACCTGATCTTCAATTGACTTATGATCTGTTTCCTGCAGCCAAGAGCCGAGCAGAACACTATCATCATAATGACAGAGAGACCTTAGGAGTGATGTGGTTGTATTAGCAGAGTTGTCTGTCAAAGTAAATTCTGCTACCAGCTCTCGAAGAAGGGCATTGAATGATCCTAGAAAGACAGAGATTAAAAAGAATCACCACTGCTTCTTAGCCAAAACACCTCAGCTAGTGATCAGAAGTTATAAATGTGCCATTACCTCAGTTTTAGAGGTAGCCAACAGAGAACTAAACCTGACAATACTAGAGCTGAGAGCGAGGGTTCAAATGGAACTGTAGGCTCCCAATTCCCAAATCATGGGTACCCAATTATCTAAACAATAGGTAAGGTTGGAAACCACTAGAGGTCATCCAGTCCCACCTTCTGCTTAAGCAGGGTTCCACTAAAGCACATTATTCAGAATTGTGTCCTGTTCCAAACAACAGATTGAACCATCCCTACAGGATGACAATCCAGACATAGGAAAAAAACCTGTTCATCCACATGATCATGTGGACATAATGAATTAACAAAAAAAACAAAGAAACCCAAAAAGTTAATCTTGTCAGACTGTGTGACAGTGGTTGGCAACTTCCTAATAGCAGATCTGTGTAATGGATCAAATCAGGTTTAAAAAGCAAAACAATCAAGCCAACCAAATAAAAAAACCTGAATGTAACCAAAGCTAAACCTCCATTGTCACATCTGTTTTTCAGTATACTATGAAATAAAACTTCTCTATCTTTTAAGTAACAATGACCTAAAAAACAATTATTTGATCCCAGACCATGATCTCCATACCTCTCAATCCTACAAAGGGGACCATAACTGCTGTACTCCAAGTGTTACTCTATGAATGCTTTTCACTACTCATACTCTGTAGCCATAATGTCAAGATAACATACAGAAGATGAGGAATATAGCAAAAAATTCTTGGAGATTCCTAGAATAATATTTTGACTCTTACAGCTGCTTCAAAGATATGCATCACAAGTACTAAGCAGAACTTTAACAAAAACTGTAAAAAATTTATGTACCTTCATATGTCTTTGGGGGCAATAAAGCCAATATATCATAAAGTCTTAAACGAACCATAGCTGCACTGGCTTTGAGATGAGCTCCATGGGCTTTAATTACTGATGGAATGCTATAGAATTAAAAATGAAAAAGAGACACCAGAAATGTTGCAGTTACAGAAGAGAGTATTTTCAGATTTCTTTTCACAGGATATAATGCTAGGCAAGGCAAGAAAACAGTGTTAGAGAACCACTCTGAACAACATTACTCGATTCTTTTTCAGAAGTATTTGTACAGAGAAAACTTTAATTATAAACTCAACAAACATACAACATATGTTGCCATAAATCAGTGTGACATGCACTTCCTCAGAAGTCCTATTTTAATTACAGGTGGGGCAGGAGGAAGGGGCAGACACCAAACCACAAAACCCAACTAGTGTTCTAGTATTTCAAGACCAGGAAAAGACAAAAGTGAATGAAGAGCAGAAACTGCCTACTTACTGTGACATCATTGTCATGGCACATTCTATGGGTGTCATCAGTTTCCTGATCACATCCTCAGTAAGGAGCTCAGGGCAGTGAGCAACAAAGCTTCTCATAGCTAACAACAGAACAGTTTAAATTAAACTTCCACTGAAACAAACAAATATAAGACATAAACAAGATACAAATTCTGAGAATATCAAAAGAGCAGCAATTAAAAATATTCATTCATAAAATTGCATGTCAAAATCAGGACATACTGATGAAAATCTGACACATTTTCTAATTTTCAAAGAAAGAGGGGAAGTTACAGGAGTTCTCTCTGCAATGCTTGGGATCACATTTTGGTTGACTGCACAGGTATAAGCTCAAAGTCTGAATTTCTTACCACACAGAGCTCCAGCACGGCCTTCCAGTGTTACTTGCCAGGTGAATGAATCTCCTCTTGCCTTCTCTGCTTCCAGTTCCTTCAGAGAACGTGGGAACACATTTCTCCACAGCAACAACATCTTAGGCAGATGATACCGGACAACAGAAGGACCTAAGTAAAAAAAAAAGTGACAGTATAATAAAAATGCATATTTATTGTGAAAAACCTGCTATGAAGGCTTTTGCTCTTCAAATGATTTTTGTCTTATTTCACTTCTCTTCCTCTTTGCCCTACTTAGAATTTCTTTTGGTTTTCATTGCTCCTTCTCATTCCTAGGTTGAAAGTGTGGCAAATAAGTACTATACATCACATCTGCTTGTGGGTATCACTCCTAAAATAGGAAACAGACTACCCTACCCACTGTCATGCCATACAGAACCATGGTCAACTGTCTTTTTAGTATCTTTTTATTCTGGCTTCTAAGTTTTTTATATTAGTTTTGAAGGCACGTTCTTTAGCCTGCTCAACCCTGCCCATAAAATAAATAGAAAAACAACTGATAGTTATTGATTATGTAAACTAGTTTAACAGTCAAGTTTTTTTTGAAACTTCTGAAAAAGATCCAATGCAAGTACATTAAGAATATATCAGAGGACAACCACAATAAGAATACACTGTTAGAAAAATATAAAGATAAACTGGTAAAAGAGACAATTTAGAGAAACAAGATGAAACACAAATGGTATTTGATGAGAGATCAAAATATTGCAAAATGCATCAGAACTTTATCATATTTTCCTGTATGAAAGAAACTCAAAACCAAAGAGAAAAGAACAACTCTGCTGCCACTGCTGCAAAATTCAAGAGTATACTTACAACCTCTCAAAATGCAGCTTGTGATACTTCTGTAATGGCAGACTCAAACATGAGGCTGGCTTTTCTAAAAGAAAACTGAAGGACTTTTAAACGGACAACACTTGTAGCAGTGCTGTTGCCTATCTACAGACACACATGCAACTTGTTGGAATGTTCACCTGGGTTTCACTTACTGTCCATTTCTTCAGCACCACAGTATTAAGGAAGGAAGAGTATGGGTAATTTTGCCCTTTCAGAGAATGACTAAAGGCTGGGTTTCTAAAACCAGAATAGGATTTTTTTTTCAGGTATGACACCTTCTACCATACTTCAGCTTAGATAAGCACTAATATTTCACTTCTCCCCAGCACAACGTTGCTGAAGTAAGAGCACTTACACTCTGCTTCCTCTGTATAAATACTCTTGTGCTGGATAATGAGCCCATTATGTGTAAAGACCATTTGCCAGAGTGGATAATCAGAAATGTTGGACAAGCTTTACAATAAAAAGAAAAATCAAACCATTTTTACAAACCTAAAGTCATAAGTGCTCCAAGTAAAAGCCATCCAGCTTGAGTCCTCTGCAAGGAGAGCCTGCTGTTCTGCGCAGCAGTTCGTAACAGATCCTCAGCAATGCTGACCACCATCTGCACCAGAGCAAAACACAGGGGCTTTTAGAAACATAAATGAAGCCACTGCAAGCTACTTCTACTTGTTCACTCTTACAGACTAAAGATGTTCTCAAATCATTTGAATTGACCTTCCATAAAGAATGAATGCACATTACATTTCATGCTCATGATTAGTGTTTTTCATATGATAACACAGCCAGTAATATTCTCTTCAGCAATTATTTCAGCAATTTTTCAATATTTCAATTTCTCTTCATCAAATTTTAGAGAGAAAGAGAGGAAAAGAGCTGTTAAATATTGCAACTGAGATTCTAAAAACATGTGCTCAGGCCACTACTCTTGCACAAGGCACAAGCTCAGTTTCAATAATGCTTTAACTCATTAGCATGCCACCCATTTTGCAAAGTTATTACTTGTAGATAAAAAGGTATCTTTTAGTACACTCACAGATAGAACACTCATCATCTCACCTTTCCTTTGGCATGAGGAATGCCTAGAGGACACTGATGCACACCACCTAACAAAGCAGCCATTGCAAAACTGTAGCCACTAACAGCTTCAGGGGAGGTCTTCAGATTGTTGAGTCTTTCTGCACATCTGTCTAAAAATGGAGTCAACTGAAAGGGCAATGCCACGGCTACACACCGCAAGCACCAGGCAGCAGCCAGTCGAGCAGCCATGCTGGGATGAAGAAGAACTGAAGTTACTGTCTCCAGCAGACCTACAGAAATGAGAGTTTGCAGTCTTTAATTTATGATGCACTTTTTAATATACATATGTTTTTAATATACACAGACAAGGAAACTGAATCAATACTAGACAGCCAATGTGAAAGTTAAGACAGTCAGAATTAAAGTACTTGAATTGGCTGACTTTGCCTTTTCAGGAAAGATGGTACTTGTTACTGGCATTATGCTGCTCCCCATCAGGTTTTGTCAGCAAAGGTGGAGCTGTCAGAGCCACAGTGCTGACTCCTAATACTTAAACACTGAAAAGAGGCAGCAGGGCTATAGAAGAGAACAGGTACTGGATGAGCCGATTCCCATAATATTTTACAGATTGCCAATAACAGAGCAACAATAACACTGATCTTTGGGTTTGCTTCACACTGTAGCCAAGCACATGCTGTAGATGTCACTGACTCCTCCTCTGCTTTTGACATGGTGCTGTCCACCCTCCAGCAAGTTTATATCCTTCTACACTCTCCAAACTTCTGTGCCTACCTAATCCCATTTTCTAACTGCACCCTTCAGTTCAATTTGTCTCCACACAAACACTTTCTTTAGTCCAAATCTTCAAAGCCCCCACTGCTGCTTGATTTCTCTGGAGCTGTGAACAACTTCTACCTGCTGAGTTCACAGCAGCTAACAGAAATAATACTGAAATACAGTGTCCCCTGTTCTTATGGGACACAGCCGCCAGAAGGAATAAATATGAGCAGTCTTCCCTACTCCAAAGCTGGCACAAAATCACTATGGGAAGAATGTCATATGCAACAAGACAACAGTCTATATTATGAAATGTCCAAAGAAGCTCATATTTCCAGTGGAAAAAACATAAGCCTCCACAAACTCAAAAACTTAAAGCTGTAACACTACAGAATAAATGTGGATTCAAAACGAACAAGAAGAAAATCCCACACCAACCCTAGTCAACTTCAGCCAAAGAACTACTTCTTTTAAAGGGGCCTACCAACAGCTTCATCTCAACAAAATACTTTTGCCTCCCCACAAATTTGGTATTTAAAGGCAATGTTTTCCAGGAGCAAATATTTCAGACCTTACATAGCAAAACAATATATTTCCTATAAACCATTATTGTAAACAAACCAATACCAAAAATTACCACCTCACCCACCCTCAGAAAGAGCTTCAGAAAGACTCCTATCCAAACAGCTGTTTAATACTTGGTCAAACTTGAACTAAAGCTTAGGATACTTACTACACACAATGAGGTGGAGAAATGTAGTTATCTGGAGTACTACAGGAAGTACCAATTTCATAGACTCATTTCTTTCATATTCATTAATTATTTAACTAGATTTAATGATATTTCATATTCATTGCTCAAATGCCTCACTTAATATATTTCCATTTATTTGCATACCAATAGAGGGTTCTTGAATAAGAGGAGATGCAGTGGCATTCAGACTCTGAACCAGACTACCCAGTTCCTGGAGGGCACACACCATTACATGCTGGCTTGCAGCTACATCAGCAGCTCCTGATTTATTTTCACTGTTAGCATCATTCACTACTGCTTCTGCAGAAAAGAGAACAAGAGTGTCTTGCTTAACTACAATTAGAATCCCACCCAGGCATTCACAGGACAGAAAGTAACAGTTTCATTTTGGCATCAATCCTACATTAAAACAAAAGCACAAGTCTGGTCATAGTGAAAACTAACAAAACAAAAACATTCAGCAGGGAAAGAACTTTATAGCTATCAGCCAAACACAGTTGTCCAAAGACCATAAAAAAACAGATGCCCAGCAGTTACTATGGATTGCAAAGCACTAAAACAAGGACAAAGATGGTAACTGTATGTGTGCATCTATACAGAAACAAAACATACGATCTTGACATATCTAAGTTCTGCATATAAATGTGCATGCATGTTCAGTGAAACTAAAAAAGAGACCTTTAGTAAATAATTAATCACAATTTCTAATCATGTCAGTGTAATCCAATTGAGTTCCTTAATCCCATAGTATGTTCTCCTACAAAATATCCCAGAAGCAGCAACTATCTCTTCAAAAAGGAACTTCAGTACCAGCTTAATGTTTGTGTGTCCTCTACAGAAGAAATTTAAGAGAATGGTCTGCTGTATATGAAGGGAAGCCATTATTACCAAGTAAAAACCCTTCCCATTTTTCATCACATTCATGAGAAATCCTCAAAAATATATAAGTCCTTCAAACTATCCAAATAGTCAACTGAATTTCCTGCAACTTTGACAAGGTGGCAGGAGTACTTTCTGCAACTGTTTCCTCTCAGAAACAGCATTTTCAATGGACTTGTTCTCTTGGAAGTAGTACTTACAGTAATGAGAAACCTTTTAACGTTCCATGCCTAACCCATAAAAAATTGTTACAAGAAGAACCTGCAAAATTTTAAAATCAAATTCATTTCCATATATTAAGCATTATTTTAAACTCCAATTAGATGGCAGCAGAAAAGAAAGATATGCTCGGTAAATAAAATTATGAGTATTTCCAATTTACTCTTTTTAAAAAATCTCCAGCTTGAGCTACTTTCTTTCATAAGAAGCAGAGGCCAAGAGAGTTTTGTTAGCCCTCTTAGTGATTTCATATTCTGCAAAGTTTTGCAAAAGGGTCATATTCTTCAGATTATATCATTTTTATCACAAAATCCAGGTGGATATTAGTATGAATATTAGCAGGGGAGGCACAAGGATCTACAAGATCTTGAGCTACAGGATTTTTAACACTGTTAGTAAAGAACTCTGCATGACTTTCAATACAACCTATCCCAAGATAGATGGCAAATGCATAGTTTTCTTCTCCACTTCCATTTTAGGCCTTGGACAATGCATTTGCTATCTGGGATAACAAGCCAGTGTCATACAATCACTTTTGAAGCAGAACTCAACCTTTGAACATTTGAAACAGAAAGCAGATGAACTACCATTTCCCATAAGAACAAAATTACTCCTCACAGTAGAAGAAAGCTAAAAAATGGCTGCCTCACTAAAATGACAGTAACTTTCAAGTGGTCTTGAATGAAGAAAACTGGTTCTCACCCACTGCCTTCATTTGTTTACCAATGGCTTGACATATTTCTTTGGCAGCTGCAATCTGTGCTTTCTCCCCCAGCAAGCTGCCCACAGTTGCTCTCAGGATAAAGGACACACATCTTCGAGAGTAAACAGCCTCCACGTGGGTCTGAGTTGCACGAGGATGGGACACCAGATCAAGCACGTGGGACAGAAAGGTGGCAAAGTTGCGCTCCAGCCACTGCCCTCCCAGTGTTGTAACAAACACAACATAGGCCTGCAGATCCAGAAGTCACACAGCAACCCAGTTAAAACAGAAAGAAAAGACTATGTGAAACTACAGCCAGGCTCTAATGCTCAATAGTAGCAACACCAGTCAGCAATAAGCAACTCTCTAATCTAGTGAGGTTACTCAGCACAAACCAACTCAGTATTCACATCTTTGCTGCTGAAACTCAACTTTCTCCAGCAGCAAGAGTAGCCCCCGTACTGTGATGCATAAAATGCACTTTGGATGACAGCAAAAACCACAGTTCATTGCTTTAAATGTGCCTCTTTCTAAAGAAGTTAAGAACATCATGTAAATAAAAGCAACATCAACATGTTCCAGTTCACAATGAAAACCTGGAATATTCATGAAGTTCACCTGAAAAAGGCTGAGACAAAATAAAGGGTTTCACAAAATAAGCTATGCTCAAAGAATCTGGATTCTGGGAAGGTACTGCAGCATACTGAAGTACATGACGGCATGAGGATGTCTGAATTTGAAGAGATGCTGCCACCACCTTTCCCTCTCAGACAAGAGGAGCTTCCACATTCATCACATTTCACCTACTTATGAGAGATATATGGAAAGAAGAAATGGAGTTTAACTAATCTGAGCTGTAGCTGAGAAGGGAGCCACAAAAGGGTAACAGAGCATCCTCTCTAAAAACAAACTAAATTTTAAAAAGGAACTGAAGTCTTTAACATACTAAGTGTTCTAATATTTTAGCAAGTTAATCTCACCCAATATACACTGATCAAGTAAGTTTTCCTCAGCTCTTATTTTAATCTGTTGTTACTGCATATCAATAATAGAAGAAAGTAAATAGGGGAATGATACCTCATGTACGTATCACAAAACAGAAGAGTCAAATTAGACCTGAAATGAACTTACACAGAAATAGAGAATAGAAATGCATATTTTTCCTACTAAAAGGAATTATATATAAATTTTACTTCATTAAAAAAATTACAAACCTGGGTAACACCAACTCGCACTTCCCTATTGACAGATCCTCCTACTTTTAACATCTCTCCACCACTCTTCAGGAACCCAGATCCCCCTCGCAGAAATCCTGTGGCCATGAGCTCCAAGACCTCCTCAAGTGTGGCTCTCTTCACATTTTGCCGCATCACTTTTTAAAAAGAAAAGTAATTATTTGTTCCCAAAGCTCCAACCAACACAAACAGTGACCTTGAAACCAGACTTATTAATCTAAAATTGTCTTGCAAAAACAAATCTACCCAATATTTCAGATAACAATTTACTTGCATGCTTAAAAAATAAGCCACTTCTCCCACGTGGTTTTTGATAGTTTGCTCTGTCTTTTCTTTGTATGACTACAACAGAGATCCTACACTCTTTTTAGCTTATTGTTTGTAAAAACAAACAATCCACCTACAAGCTTCCATCTACCGGAACAACAATGTGTCATGCAGCACTGTCAATGTACCATGGTACTGAAGGTGCCAAGTCTGCCAATGTGGACATGGAATCCAGAAGGGCTCGTACCTGTTGCTTGTTTTGGTATCAGTGCTGTAGCCATGACTGTCCCCAAAAGCTTTGACACTGCAACTCGCACACCATAGTTGGAGTTTTCCAGAGCTTTAAAGCACAGCGTTGCAACATTCTCTAGTTCAGCTGTCCACATAAACACTGCTTCATTCTGTAATTCCAGCAGACACTGTAGGAAAAATAGACTTGCTAAGCACCAGGAGAGCATTCTTACACTTTATCTAAGTATCAGGCGGCAATCCTCAGGTTTATTCAGAAAATATTTTAATATGAAAATTTCAAGAATTAATTTAGACACATTCTCCCACGTGCCAACTATCTTAGCTGAGTAAACAATCAGA
This sequence comes from Emberiza elegans, assembly GCA_024865655.1. Lineage (NCBI taxonomy): Eukaryota > Metazoa > Chordata > Aves > Passeriformes > Fringillidae > Emberiza > Emberiza elegans. Next base: position 14,590,002 of record JALJVW010002597.1, on the reverse strand, counting down.
AGAGTCATGGAAGAGGCTAATACATACATTAAAAAATTAAAAGAAAGCTCTACACAAGAACCATGTTTCCAAAAACCTCTCCCACTGAGGCTCACAGATAACATATTCTCTACCTCATACTTTTTTATCAAGTGGGGAATACAGTACTACAGTACCAGTCAAATGTCTGAGCCTCTAGTGTAAACTAAAGGACTTACCTTGTCCAACTAATTACCAAATTTCCCCTCCTGAACAATAGGTGCCAGTTCAAGTGCAGGTACTCCCTAGTCACAGCACCAGAATGTGTGTGGCTCGTGAGAAGACACCCACCTTAGCCACTGCACAGCGCACAGCCATCGATCTGTCCGTCAGCAGAGACCGGGCATTCTTATAAATGTCACGGTGACAAGAAGCTGCTGCTCCTCCAAGTCCATTGAGGACTTTCTGCAAACTCATCAGGATCTCACTGCGGCCCTGAGACTGCACACACACAAAAACACTGATGAAAAATGTGGACACAGCAGTTACATTAAGAACCAGGTGTATACTTCTGCATTTTCCTGCTTCTATGCAGGAATGCTTTTGCAAATGTTGAAAATGAAGGCATATATCACTGATACGTAGCTGATTTTAAAGAGAAGTAAACACCACACACAGCTTTACTTAAAGTCTCTCAGTTGTGACATAAATTGAACCCAGGCAACCCAACAAACTGGCTCTAGATAAAATGCTTCTGCACTGCCCCACTATTTATCAACTGCAGATTTGGGGCAAAAAAAGGAAAAGCAGCTGGTAAGAGAGAATGGGAAACCCAATTAAGATAGCAGCTTCATGCTATACCTGCACACAGGCAGGTACTTACACTCTGAGAGCACACACACACACACACACACACACACAAATAAATAAATAAAATGATCACACAGGTAAACAACACAGCTGAAGAAAACAGCTGCCACCACAAGATCCACACAGCCAGTATTCCAACTTGTCCCGACAGAGGTATTTGCACAAAATCAGACCCACTGGCAGCCCAGGATACATTCTCTCAATATTATGATACACTCTCTCTTTTCAGGACACAATGTATTCTGCTCACATGCAGAGTAACAACCTCCCCACAAAATTTAAGCATTCATTATTAATTTTAACAACTAAATGTTTATTCAGAATACATGGGCAAAAACCCTAACACAGTAATTAGAAATGACAGATACAGTGATTTCTGAATTTTAATTACTGACACCACTATGAAGTAACTATTACAGCATTCACATGATAAAGTCTAAACTCTCTGCAGTAGACTTGAAACTAGCTAGGTAAGTGATTTGCATCCTTCAGTGCAGAAGAAAAACAATCTAGACAATCTGGCAAACAATGCTGGAGGAAGCAGATTTCAGTTTAAAATGGAATTAAGACCACATAAACAAACTGAAACTTACCTCTGCACTTTTCAGAGACTTTAACAGGTTATTCACAGTTTCTGGAAAAGAACTACCCAGCATTCTCCCCATTTTTTCATAAAATGCTCCAACACATGCCACAGCAGCCCTATGAGAAAACAGAGAAAAAGAGTACACATATTCATGTATCATCCAAATGAAAACAAATAGTTAAATAGAAATGTATGCTCTAATCAACATTGATGAATAAAAATCTATTTGCTATCCACTACTTATAGTGGCTGTTTAACATAGTCCATTGGAATAATTTTTTGGTTTACCAAAAAAAACCAACAGAAAAGTCATCAGCTTTTTAAGAATACAAATGTATTTGAAAGGGTATTACAATAGGATCTACCCAGAGAGTAAAAAATTCTGGAGAAAACAAGACAGGCTGAAATCCCAGCAAGATTAGGGTTTTATGTTTCAATAAAGTGTCTCCTTTCCAAGCAAGAAAGCCTCTAGCCTGTAATATAACCTGACACATTTTTGTAGATACTGAAATATGGGATTTTTTCAAGACTAAGAACTTAAAATCCAAAAATTATTGCATAATACATGGAAATTTACAGGCACTGTAAAATCTCTGGATCCAATTATTCACTCTGCCATTTGAGATTAGGAATACTTAGTTATCACCACACTGCAGTTACATACACAAACTGTTCCAGGACAGTCACAGAAGCAGCTCCTGAACACATGCACTTTTTCATTACAAAGGCAGGAGGCTTTTTTTATATCTGTAATTGCTGGCTAAATAGTATTTTAGCAAAGTTACATCACAAACTCATTACAGCCTCCCCTTTAATGGGCATGTGTCTATTAAAAACCTTCTGGACTATGACTTAGTAGCATAAATTTCAGAGCACATTATAGTAGAAAACACTTCCCACTTACACAAGTTCCTCATACAGCTGCAAGAGCTGGAAATAAGAGGACAGTATCTGCCCAAACAGCGACTAGTTCAGATTTTATTGTCAAATCCTATCGTTGTAATAACATCTAAAGGCAAGACCAAATTTGGGTTCAGCAGACACCAAGAACATATGAAGCATTACATGGGAAAGTACCAAAAACAGTTTCAGTGGAAATTGTTTGTGGCATTAACCAAATTCCTACCAGTGAGACTGCTCCTATGACTAAAGACAAACTGGATCACACATCCATGCACACACATATCCACATGTAGAGAATCTGCTTGAGACACCTGTGCAGCTTAGCATGGTAGGGGAATAGAAAAGGCAACATCAGATGGGGAAAAAACCTGAATATTTGGTTACAATTCTCTAGGCACAGATAACACTTTGGTTTGACAATCTGCAAGTTCCACCTTTAATGGGATACCTGAGCACAATCAGCAGCAATTCCACTGGTGGAAATGCCTTCATTAATGGTTATCCTCTCCATGCCATAAGCAGGTGAAGAGTCATAACACAGTACCTTGCCAAGAGAAAACCATTTCACTTTCACAGAGACATGTATGTGTCACCTTTGAGTGCTGCCCTCCACAACCTCAATCCAGCACTTTTCTCTGCTACCTAGATCAAGCATATGTAACTCCAAACAACCAGATATAAATAAACATAGCATGAACATATACAGGCAGATTCTTCTGTAATGGCCAGGACCACTTGGCTTAAAAATCATTCCCCTTTCCCCAGAACATACAGTTTGGTGGGCAGGTAGGCTGCAGTATCATCTTTGCTCTTGATGATGTCGTTACACTTGTCAAGTGTCTGAAAAACAGTAAATGTGTCTCCAATGCTGTAGAGAGCAGCCAGATTTTTTGCAAGCAGCTTCCGTGTGGGTGGCCCAGGGGAACTGCTGATGAGTCCTGTTAGCTGTTCTACAAGTTTCTTCTGTTTTTCCTTGACATCTGTCTGTTAACAGACCAAAAATAAATAAGAAAAGTAGTTTAATCCACTGTGTTGCTTCTTACACCCAGAAAAACCTACAAGAAATGGAAGTAAACTTCATACCACTCACAACTATATATAACTCAGCAAATTGCTTGTCTCAGAGAGATACATTCAACAACAGCAGAGACAGATGCTAAATGCTCAGAATTACCTGCTGTCCTATCTCATTTTTACTTTTAAAATATACTTACCAGCTGCCTACTGACTGCCTACAATTAAACATTTAAAATCTACAAATTAGCACACAGACTCTTCAGGCTGAATCTGAAACCATACAGGTACCATCTGGCCATTACCTATCAACTTTCTCTGGCATGAAATTAATACAAATGCTTTTTAAAAGAAAGTCTGTTTAGAGAGAAGGGGTAAAAAAACCATTAAATTACCTTGTTAGCAGCTACCAGCACTTTATCCAAAAATCTCAACCATTCAAAGATAAAAACTGGTCTCTTTGCTTCTGTGATTTGAGCTAATGCTTCCTCATTCAGTAACAAACTATGAGCCAGCTCCATAATGGGTTGAATTCCAATTTTATTGCAAGCTTGTGTAGAAACTCTAAAATAAAAACACAAATGTTAGTATAAAGTACAGTACATCAGTACAAAGCTTTGAAAATCAAATGAAAATATTCAGCTTGCTTAGACTTAGCTAAATAGTACCACATAAAAGCTACTCACATATTTACAAACTGAGTCTATTCATTAGTATTTCAGGGAACAGAGCTGTTAATGGTAAAAAGAGCACCTACAGGCAATTTCAGGCACAAACTCTCAGCCAAGAAAAATACAAAGTCCCTGCTTAAAGAATGTAAAGGAATCATCTCACTGACTCCACTTACATGAAAGAGAAAAAGGATTGTTGCAAGTCAAGAGCCTTGAGCACACTCCCAAAGCTGGGGCATGAACCTGGCTCCCTTCTCCACACCCTTCAACAACCAAGCTGAGAAGATGAGCCTGCCACAAGTAGGGATTTCCAACACAAGTTTGGGAGAAGCAGGAACAGGGATAGGATTTGGCATCACTTGACCTAAGATTTCCCTGATCCCACTAGTCTTGCTTTAAGTGTTGGACAAGCAAAATCCCTGAAATCCAGCAACCTTAGGGGTGACAGCCCCAAACACAAGCAGCAGCCAAACTACGGCAGATCTCCCCAGCAGGCAAAATCCTGCAGATGGAACACTGGTGATCCTGCTCAATCAATGGGGCTGGCATCAAAGCACTACCAAAAGCACACTGTCAGTGTAAGCAAACACTCTGCCAACTTCATCTCAGCAAACCACCTGAAAAAAAGTGTAGCTATTGAATGCAGAGCTGGCAGAAGGAAAAAACCAATAAAATTTAGCCAAAGTCACAACATTAAATCAACAACCTTCCGCAAAAAGAAACCCAAGAAGCAAAAAAGCAACCCAACCCCAAAACCTGAATACAGAGATGCTGAAACTAGGATCAGGCAAAAAAGAGAGAAAGCAACACAACTACAGAGTATTATGTAAGACATCAGCTTTCACCAGGCATCATCTTTTGACAGCTGCACTGCTCCACTCTTGCTCTCAAGAGCTCTCAGCTGCTTCCTCATTCATGATCACACTCAACAAATTTTTAAAGTCAAATGAAGTGGCTTAAATTGATTTTTTTAAACAGTCCCCAAATGAGACATTAGTAATGTGACATATTAATGCTCTGTTATGGTTCTAAATCCACCTTAACGATTTGGTTCTGGTGAAACAAAAGTATCACAATGTCTTTAATGTTAAGGTTGTTCCCTGCACTTCAGCACTTTGCCTATTTCTCACTGCATACAGTTCCAGCAGAGGTGGAAGAGGCACATATGGAAAGAAGCACACAAGCCCTACCTAACATCTCCAAACACATTTTCTGTTGGGTTTTTTTGTTGTTTTTCTCTTTACATTTATAAAGAACTGAGAAGGCATTGCCCGTCAGCAACTCAGACACATCACCTCAAAACACCTTTACACGAGAGCAGAGACACAATGAATGATGGCACTGTGATTCTTTGGATATCATCCCAGAGACCTGCACTGCCTGTCACACCTACACAGCACATAAGTACCATAAGCACTGCTGGACAGCACAGCTCACGATTCCTTTTCCTCCCCACATACAAGGTTTCATTTGCCCGTGGCTGTAAGAGCCATGGACACTCTATGCACCTTCCCCACTTCATCTAAAATGTAGGAAACACAGGCTCTAAGCAACAAAACGTGCACGTACACTCAGCTGTGCTGGTGAAGCACAAGGCATCAGACACAAGAACAATTACACAAATATTCAGCTGACTGAAGAGTCAGTCTAACACAGAGCTACTTACATAGACAATCCAAAGCTCACTGCCACTGGCCAAAGGTTTGCTCCAAAAAGCAGTGAGAAGCCTACCGAGTTCTACCGATCCTGGCAAGGATCTTGCTGTGAATGTTACAAGAAATAAATACACTGCGATCTCCCACGGGATGCAGAGCCAAAGCCGATCAAAGTCAACCAGCAGCCAGTGAGGTATGCTGGAGCTTTAGAGATTCGAAAACGTTCAGAGGTACTACAATTCCTTTCTATTCCCCAGCTGTTTTCCTATACCTAAATCAACTACTTGTATCTTCATCACGCGTGCACTTCAGTGAAGTGAGAAAGCCGAGAAACAGGCAACTTTAGGCGAAGTCACACACTCCTGGAGGACTCCCTCAGGTGAAAAGGTTTTCGTTCCTGGGTCCCCTACCTGCATCGGCTACTTCAGTAAGCTGCAGCAGCTCTCAGGGCATCGCGCCTGGCTCTGAAAGCCCCTCAGGGGGTACCGCAGCGGTGCAGCTCCGGCCGTCAGGGATGGATGCTCAGGCAATGCCGCTGAGGAGCCGATGCCCGGGGAACGCTGCCCGCTGCTTTCCCAGCGCCGCTTTCCCAGCGCTCACCCCCGCCACGCAGACGCGCACAGCGACCCCCACGCTCGGCCAGCGCCGACGGGAAGCGCGGAGCCTGCCCCGCTCCGCCGCAGCCGCCGGCCCGCCCCGGCCCACTCACGGTCACTTACGCTCCTCCCGAGCGGCTGCCGCGTCCCGCCAGCTCCGGGCTGCACCAGGCGCGACACCGCGGCCCCGGGGGCCGGTCACGGTCACGGACAGGCGTGGGCGCGCTGCGCCGCGCTCGCCATCGGCCGCGGCACCATCACCGGCGAGCTCGGCCGCTTCAGCCCCCGCCGTGCCCAGCTGCGGCGGGCGATGAGGGGCGCTGGGGGCACACGAGCGGCGCTGCCCCGAGCCGGCCCCGACGCAGCCCGGTCGCGCGGAGCCACCGCGGCCGCGCAGCAGGAAGCGGGAGAGGCGCAGGCGCCGGCGGGCGGGGGCGGTCCCGCGCAGGCGCCGCGGAGCGGCGGGGCCGGGTCGGGCCCGGTGGGTGCGCGGTTCCCGGGCTGCTCCCGCCGCTGTCCCTGCTCCTGGCGCTTGGCTGCAGCTCGCGGGGCTCCCCGGCGTGGAGCGGCGTGGCGGCCGCCCGTGCTGGGCGTAGCGGAGCCCGGGAAGACGCGCTGTGGGCTTGGGGGCGGGCGCGGGTGCCCCGGGGCTGGCAGGGGATAGTCCGGCCCGGCGGGTTCAGGTGCTTTCGTCCCTCCGTCCCCCGTCCCCCACCTCGCAGGGGACGCACAGAGAAATAAAATGCTCGGTAACACGCACTGACCGGTGTCCATAGGCGAGGCGTCGGCACAGAGGCGTGCTAAGCATGGCGGGAGATGAAGAGGAAGACTATATGTCTGATTTATTTATTAAGTAAGTAGCTATTTTTTTTTCACCCCTCTTAAGTGATTGTAAACCTGTTTAAAAAAAAAAAAAGTAAAAGACAAAAAACACGCTAATATTTGCTGGGATTACTAACTCGCAGACAGGATGTCAGGCCAGGCTTGCCCATGGTGAGGCGGGTGAAGGAAGCTATTCAGAAAGAAGAAAAGCAAAAAGAAGCCAATGAGAAGAACAGACAAAAAAGCATAAAAGAAGAAGAAAAAGAGAGACGTGACTTGGTACTGAGAAGCGCATTGGGCAACGAGAACAAAGGCTTTGCTTTGCTCCAGAAGATGGGCTACAAGAGTGGCCAGGCCCTTGGCAAAAGTGGTAAGTTTGTCACTCTCTGGAAGTGTCTGTCTGTATTCAGTTATAACTTAATATTTTACAGACTGCAGCTGTCACTTCATTTGTTGACAGGTCAGTAAGTGCTTCTTGGAGAGCCACAGCATTACAGAACTGTGAAGGTGCCGTGACAGAACAAAATATGAGAGCAAATCCCTAAAACTGAAGTAAAAACAGTACAGAGTGTTGAGGGATGCAAGGGAAGAGCAGCACTTGCAGCTCAGTAAGTGCACTTGCATACCTGCATACCTACAGGAATTGCATTAAGGATGTTTTGATGGTTTTGCAAAGCTACTAGTGTTCAAAAACATCAGATCCTCTTGAAATTTATAGGTGAATTTTGAAAAAGAAACAGTGCACATTGGCCTACCCTTATGAAGCCTTATTGTGTGAAGTAAAATCAGTAAAACAAGGAATTAATAACTGCTGTGCCAGTTCAACACCTCTGGCAGACAACCACAATGAACTGGCCCAGACAGATTCTTTTTATTCTTCATCATTGTTGTGAGATTGCAGAATGAAAGGGCTCCAGAAGGCAGTAACAAAGCAGTCTTCATCACAGGCATCTTGCATCTGTCACATCAACGCCCTTTCTTTCAGTTTGGTCCTGTCACAAAAAAGTACATAGGATTCCAGCAGACAAACCACAACAGAGAGGGACTTTTCAGTACAGCTGTGTCATTTGGAGTGCACTAAATGTATATTGATTGAGAAGTTTTCAACTTCCAAGCAAAAAAATCACAATAATGGCAAATGCCTACTTGAATACACTGCACAAATCATTGTTTGAGAAAAACTCAGGTTTTTAAATTGACTTTTTTTTTCTCTCACAGGAGAAGGCATTGTTGAACCTATTCCTCTGAACATAAAAACAGGTTTGTGGTGCTTTCTGATTTATTTAATTACATATCAGAGCTTCTCAACTGCTTACATTCATCTTTTAAACTTACACAGGCCGAAGTGGGCTTGGTCATGAGGAATTAAAAAAGAGAAAAGCTGAAGAAAAACTGGAAAACTATAGACAAAAACTCCATATGAAAAAACAAGCAAATGAACAAGCTGCAGATCAGTTCAGGTAAAGTCATACAACTGATATTCCAAGGAATGTCTAAATAGCAATTCTTTTGGTGGTGTTTGGTTATTCTTTTAATGTGCTAGTATTTTGAATGTTTTGAATGAAGGGTGAGAGTTACAATACAGAGTAATTGTTTCTCAGTTCTAAAGCAAAAGCGGATGAACACTGTAATGCTAAAAGCATGTGCTACACCTTTTAGTTTTGTAATTGTTAATAATGCAAACAATATAGATACTAACTTTTCTCAAGTCATATGCAGCTTTTTTAATTGGAGAAACATATATTTTGAAATATAAAATCCACAGATATTCCTGAGCACTGTTGGTACAACAAAAGTCAGGGTACATTTTTAAAGAATATAATGTTTTGGTTTTTTCCTAATCTTGTAATATATGGAGAAGCTAAGGAAAGGCTCTGTCTTTTGCAGATGTTTAGTGAACCACTTTTTTATGTCTTAGGAAAACTTAATGAAGAAACAGTGTAGTGTGGTCAAAAAAGGTATCTTGAAGGTAGAATTCCCAACAAATACAAGTGTGCTCCCACAGAAATAATGTCAGAATGACTTCTTAACTTCAATGTTGTTCAGGTCTGAGAAAATTAATAGGAATAAAATCTTAGATTTTGGGGTTTTGTAATGCATCTGTCACTGTGTGTCTGCCTGCTTATTTACCTCTGCTTGTTCTTAACAGAATAAGATTCAAAACCAAACAAGAAGAACGTAAGATGGAAGGGGACCTGAGAAAAAGCCAGAGGGCCTGCCAGCAATTAGATATGCAAAAAGTGAGTGGGGGATTTTCTGGAGGGTTGAAAGGAAGACTTAAGAGGTTAGAGACACAGGCTGCAATGTAGTGGTTCAGTTCTTGGAAGTTCTGTAAAACTGTGGGGTAACTAGCTTAAGTCTTGATGTTTGGCAACACTTCAGTCCTCTTAAAATATTTCAAAGTCTATGTCTGTACCATTAAGATAGTTGAAGGTGCACAACAACCTCATGGTAACTTACATGACAACCTGTGGTTTTGCTTCTGGATTTTTCTGGTTACTTCTGAGCTGTTTGCATATCTTCCAGTAGCCAGTATCAGGCCTTCCTATATAATGGTTCTGTTTGCTTCAAGTGAGAGAGCAACATCATCATGCAGTGATTGACATTGGGAATCGACTTTATAAGTCATTATGTTCAGCTTTTCTTCTCAAGCAGAGTCACTTAAAGCAGGTTTGTCCAGGACCAGGCAGATGTTTAGTATCTCCAAAAATGGGGATCATCATTGAAGGAGTCAGCAAATTCACCAAAGCAGCATTAAAAGCAAACAAAAAAAGCTACACAAAACTAAGTACCTTCCACCTGCAAGGAATAACATGAGTAATAGTAGTGAACCACTATGAATTTTTGCCACTGGAAAACTTAAAGGGTTTTTTTTCCCCCTCTATTAACCAGGTAGAGGTTAATACCACCTCATAAGTTTTGCTGAGATTGTTCAATATTACTTAGTTTGCTTCAAATGAAGTCAGCTAAATGAAGCTTTAATCATCCTTGTTTACTTTGCTTCCTTTAACTTTACCTGAGGTGAATAAGAAGCACCATATGATCTCTTGATAACATAACTTGGGGCATATCTTCAATTGATAAACAAGACTATCTGCTCACAGGCTTGCTGTGAGATTACATTGCTGTGTAGCCTTGCACATACCAAACATAGATGAAATAGAACTAGATGTTAGCATTGGCATTGTTAAAAAAAAAAGTGAAAAAGTTTAAAAAAGTCTTGTGGACTGCTGTACTTACCTACAGCTTTAGTAATTCTTGGTTATACTATACACACAAGTTTTAAAGGCTAACAGCTCACTTCCTAGAAATTAGTTTTATTCAGCATTTTACAAGAAAACTTACAAAGACAGATAATTTCCATTTAAATCCCTTGTTATTTAAGGATATTGATGTTCCCAAGGAGACTTGGTTTTGGATAGAATCTGAAGAGGAAGACAAAAAGGATGAGGAAGACAAGGAAGATGAATGCACAAGCTCAGACTTAAGTGTAAGTTTAAGGTCTTCAACTGAATTAATTGCTCAATTCAAAATTAAATTTAATATTTCTTGAAACAGTGTGTATCTATACATACATGTTTCCCACACTGTATTAAAGGGTCTCTTTGCAATCCCAGAGCACTGACTTTTATAGCAGTTAGATGATAAATTATAAAATATTAAATCACTCATATATTGCTCATGTGTTTTGAGGCTGACCTTTGAAAAAATTAGCCTAGAAATTAAATTTCAACATTTTTTTGCCTTAGCCAAGATACACAAGATCACAAACATTTGCTTTTGAGCTTTAATTTTGGTTGGAAGTTTAGAGTCACTAATTTCTGAAAATGCTTCACAGATTATCTCAAGATGGACATTGGAAATACGTATTTTTACGAACTAGGTTACACAGCTGTTGTTAGCCTTATGCGTTCGACTGGCAGAGATTAGATGTGAAAAAATCCCCAGAAGATACCATACACATGAAATCAGGGAGCTAAGTAATATTTTTAGCTCTCTCATCAGTGCAGGTTTTTAGCTGGAAAGAAGGATAAGCAAACAACGGCCATTAACTTTCCAGAGATCATGAATTCCTGCGCACTCTTCTACAAATGTGGGAAACTTCATGTCTTACTGAGCTCCAGTATTGTAATGTGTACAACATTAGGTTAAACACTTTGTTTTAGCAAACCAGTAGCTCAAAGTGGTTTATGTCATGTGACGCCCAGGTCGTCACATACCTGTACATATCTCTAGGTATCAGAAAAGCTGCACATCCTGACGGCCTATTTGAGAGAGGAGCACTTCTATTGCATTTGGTGTGGAACAACCTATGAAGGTGAGAGTGAACCAAGCTTTTGTAGGTGCTTTACTTGGTTATGCAGCTAGACTCCAGCTATAGAATATATCCTTGGTTTGTCTCTTACTGCAGCTTCCAAATGTACATGGCAAATTTACCTTCCAGGCTGCTGGTTTTTGCACAAAGCTTTGTACATATTGTTATTGTGACTGTTAGCCAAGTTTTAGGTTTATATGCAGAAAAACCGAAAGCAAACAAAAAAACCCACACACAACAAAACACAGCAAACCATACTGAAATTTATTTGAATTTATATTAAAATTTGTTTTGAGAAAACATAATTCAGATATTAAAACCAATACCATAAAAAGCTGCAAAAGTTGGTGTTTCTGAAACAATTAGAACGCCATCCACTTTCACAACACCAAAGAGAGTAGAATTTGTCTTTGTTTTAACTGTTTTAAAACAAATTTGAGAGTTACTAACTTGTAAACCTTAAATTCTATTTAATCTGTTCTACATGGATTCTAGAAATACTTCTAGCAACCATTTTTTCCTTCCCTGAGCTGCAATTGCTCACTTTTTTCCTGCTTATCCTGTAGACTCTGAAGATTTATCTTCAAACTGTCCTGGAGACACTGCTGCAGATCATGACTAAAGCCAGTCTAAAGGAAGAAGCCCTAGATAAGTATGTATAATTCATAGTATCTTTTAAAAGGCTTGGAGCTATGCCATACTCAAGAATTCATAGCAAAATATGCAGAAGAAGAGTTTAAGTTGACAAGCTAAATTCATGTTTTCTGTTTGATGCACAATTTAATAGGAATTAAAAGTTGGTATTTGTAATTGAACTAATATAATTGAGAGGTAGGTTCAGTCTCTCACATCTTTGTTTATGCACTGCCAAACTGGTAATAAAATTCAAGTATGAGTAAAGGCATAATTATTGGCCAATCACTTTACTGCATAATGTGTTAAACCAGTTTTTTTTATCTTTACAGAGATGCCTAAATACCAGACTGGTTTTGCTTACTATCTTAAACTTGTTGGGAAAAAAAACTTGTGAAACATGACAGTGACATTACTTGAACCAATATTCTGTTGTATATAAAGATGAATATTTCCCATAACTAAATAGCATTAGATCATGATGGTGTGGTTTCATTTTTTTACATAAAATACATTTTAATACCTTTTATTTTTAGGTAACAGCAGTTGCTACTATAACTAGTCATTTATAAAAAGTTAATGCTGAAATATACAAATACTACACAGGGAAAATATACCAAAAACTCCTGGTGCAAACTACTGTTACAAACTGGTACAGTATTACTTAACAGCAAGAAAGTAATGATACTACTTTGCTCTGTAACGGAAATGCAGCCAAGAGATTGTCCATTTTCATATTATGAATAGTTTCATGGAATTGTTTGAGTTGGAACAGACCTTTAAGATCATCAAATCCAACTATGTGCTAATTTCATATAGATAAAACAATTATATATTTATATAGATCAAATTTATTTATATAGATTAAACATATTTTATATGTTTATTTTTATATAACCAATAGATTAAAGAGAAGAGAAAGCAGCAATAGTATTCTGTGTGTAAGGATATATAATTTCTCACAGATCTTGACCACTGCAAAGAAATACTAATTAGTTTAGCATAGTGAAATACTTTATGAATTCCAGTCAAGGATAAGGTTAGGAAAGCATAAAGCCCTGATGGAATTCCACCTGGCCAGGGATGTCAAGGAAAAGATCAGATTCCAGAAAATCTGAAGAACCCAGAGGTGCACAGTCCATGGGACCTGCTGACATGCATCCACTGGTCCTGAGGGAACTGGCCAGTGAAGTTGCTTGAGTTGGAATTGTTCAGCCTGGAAAAGAGAAGGCTCTGCAGAGACCTTAGAGCAGCCTTTTAGTACCTAAAGAGGCCTGCCAAGAGAGCTGGAAGGGGACTTTTTCCAAAGGCATGTAGTGACAGGACAAGGGGGAATGGCTTCAAAGTGAAATGTTGAGATAAGATATTAGGAAGAAATTCTTTACTATGAAGGTGATGAAGCACTGGCACAGGTTTCCTAGAGAAGCTGTGGATACCCCATTGCTGGCAGTGTTCAAAGCCAGGTTAAACAAGGCCTTCAGTAATGTCTTCTACTGGAAAGTGCCCCTGCCCAGGGCAGGGGGGTTGAAACTGGGTGATTTTTAAGGTCCCTTCCAACCCAAACCATTCTATGATTCGATATATGTCATTCATAATAAGGAGAAAAAAATAAAGCAGTGCAAGCCTTTAAAAACTATACAATCACATTCTTACTTAGCAACAAATACTTGCACCAGAACATCAGTAATTTCCCTAAGAATATGAATACTATACTATTTCTTTTAGAGCAGTCACCCACTTTTAACCCATTCAGCATTTCAGAAAAAGCATACAGTACTTCACATATTACCTATTTTTTTGCTTAGAAATCTCTGCTCATTTGCCCTTATGGAGTTATGTTGACATCAATGAAAGGTTCAATTTTTATACACTTTTCCAAACTGTAAAAAAAGATAGAGCTCAAAGACAAGGACCTGAAGGTCCAATGTGCCTGTCTTTTCACCCTGCTTCCCCCCACCACACACAGTACTTCAAGTTCAGGGAAGGCTGAACTCTGAAGCATACAAATGAAGAGTAGCAGAGAACCTGCTGTTCCCTTTTGTGGGGCTGGCAGTGAGCACACCAGAGGTACTAAGTACAGTTATTAAGGGTTAAGCATGCCTCACTATTACAATAAGGGACTAAAACCTGGAAGGATGGGAATGTTTAAAGTGCTCTTTCAGCCTAGGATTTCAAATGGTTACTACTGAGGCAATTTTCCTATAATGAAAATTTTCCTATATTAATAGCACCTTGAATGTTCCTTTGCAAAAAAGACAACCATAAAAAAACTAAAGTTTTCCAAAATTGAGATTTGTTCTAAATTAGATTTCCTAGAAGCTGAATGTTTAACATTTAAAGAAATCCTCATTTTACAAGTTTAAATTCTAGAGCACTGAAGGTGCTAGGTCATCAGCAACTGTGAAGAGATAAGAAAACTTAAAGTGCTGAAATTCAGTGAAGAATAACGTGCACCTATTTCCTTTCCTGCCAAAACCAGTATTGGTACTAATGGAGCATTCCAGTAATTATTAACAATATCACTGAGCAAATCAGAAAGGTTCGAGTCACATACCACCAGACAGCAGTTCTTCCATGGAAAGCAATGGATAACCTTAAGGGATAATGGGTGCAGCATATGCAGGGATTTGGCACAACCCAATTAGCACTTTAGCACATCAACATGATCTTGGAGGGGAAAAGGAGCAGGTACTTATTGTACAAAACAGTCCAGCTCATCCACAACCTATGTTTCCATATAAAAACTCCATGAAATTTCTTGCAGACTTGCCCTGTCCTGGTTGCAGCTGGCAGATATAAATGGTTAAGTGGCCAAGGAAAAGACACATCCCAAGTCTTGCTGTTGCTTCTGACATCTGTTGTCATTTCATCAATTGTAATAAATTCATCAAACTCTGGATTTAACACAGTGTGAAAGGACATTCAATAAGAATAATTTCCAAGTGCCTTCTCTTTATCAACAGACTTTAGAAGGTCAAGTAAATAAGATATAGTGATTCTTCCTGAAGGGTCTGTTGAAAGCATCTTTTTGATTATGGATGCCTGAAAAAAATTAAATGTCAAAAGTTTGGTTTTTTGGTGTTGTGTGTTTTTTTATTAATATAGTACCAAAATATATTAAAATCCCATACCTCTGTTGGAAATTTCTTGTTGAAGTACTCTGGAAGTTCACCTTTTCTAGCAGAAGGCCATATCTGAAATGCATAAAAGAGAATAGTTTTGGTATGCTCTCATTTGTTATGTTTTGTATCTCCACCTTATAACCCATATAGTTTACTGAAGTATTTAGGAAAACACAAATCTACAGGAAATGTAAGGCTTCAAAAGGTAACTGTAAACAGTTTGAAAGTTGGGGCTTTTTTTCATTTAGTTGTGCTTTGGTTTGGTTTTATGGCCTTTTCATCAACTATTACCCATTTCTAAGCTTAAAAGCTTCACACACAATGACATGTTTGTTTCAATCTTCCTCTATTTCAGAACCATTATCTTTCTTTCCTTAATTTAAAAGTAATGGATTTATATTGTCTAATGACATTGAAAGAAAAGAAAAAAGCTAGACAACTGAATTTCTGTTTCCAAGCCAAGCAGTTGTGCTTCCTCCTTTTTATCATATCCAGTACCACACATTTATTTCTATGTCATTGCATAAAATGCTACAAGAACTTCAAAGTGGCTAACAAAAGATTTGTCATTATGTGCTTTAGAACTGGCTTTTAGCTAATTTCTTTTCCATGTGACAGTGTCTTTGCAACATCCTGATAGGCAAGCTCAGGAAGAGCAGGCTGGACAAATGGATGGTGAGGTGGACTGAGAACAGGCTGAACAGCAGGTCCCAGAGGGTCACACTCAGCAGGACAGGGTCTAGTAGGAGGCCTGTCACCAGTGGTGTCCTCCTAGCTTCAATACTGAGCCCAGTATTGTTTAACTTGTTCATTGATGACCTGGATGAAGGGGCAAATGCCTTCTCAGCAGGTTCACTGAGGACACAAAGCTGGGAGGAGTGCCCAATGCCCCAGAGGGCTGTGCAGGCCTTGGGAAGAACTTCAGCAGGCTGAAGAGATGGTCTGGGAGGAACCTTGTTAGATTCCACAAAAGGAAACACAGGGTCTTGCACCTGGGGAGAAATAACCCTGGGCAGTAACACCAGCTGGTGGCTGACCTGCTGGAAAGCAGCTCTGTGGACAGGGACCTGGGTGTCCTGGTGGACAACAAGCCATCCATGAGCCAGCAGTGTGTCCTTGTGGCCAAGAAGGCCAGTGGAATCCTGGGGTGCATTAGGAAGGGCAGGGCCAGCAGGTCAAGGGAGCTGATCCTGCCCCTCTGCCCAGCCCTGGTGAGGCACGTCTGCAGTGCTGAGTTCAGGCTCCTCAGGACAAGAGAGACATGGAGCCCCTGCAGTGGCTCCAGTGCAGGGTAACAAAGATGACTGAGGCTCTGGAGCATCCCTCTAATGAGGAAAGGCTGAGGGAGCTGGGCCTGTTCAGCCTGGAGAAGAGGCCCTGAGAGGGGACCTCATCAATGTCTGTGAGCATCTGAAGGGAGGTGCCAGGAGGATGGAGCCAGGCTCTGCTCCGTGGTGCCAAGCAATAGGACAGGAGGCAGTGGGCAGAAACTGATGCACAGGAAGCTCCACCTGAACATGAGGAATTTCTTTACTGTGTGGGTGACTGAGCACTGGAACAGACTGTCCAGAGAACTTGTGCAGTCTCCCTGACTGGAGATACACTGGACACAAGCCCAAGTAATGTGCTCTAGGGAACCTTGCTTGAAGAGGTAGGCTGCACTAGATGACCTCCAGTGACCCCTTCCAACTTCACCCATTCTGTGATTCTGCAAGTGGCTTTCTGGGTAAAGAGGGCAGTCTGCCTAATTCATTTGCTGTTAACTAGTGTAATGTCTGCCTGAAGATGACAGTCATGTTCTTGGACTTAGCTGCGTATCCTGAATCATCAGCTATCCCTGTAAGCCTGGCACAGCAAGCCCTTTACAACTGCTATCCAGTAAAACAACAGCTCCCATGAACTTGGAGTTTTTTCCCTTCTCTTTAGCAGTAGCTTCAGGCCTGTGACCCTACCTGCTGGGGATCAACAACTGAACCAGTTACTCAGCACAGAATAATCAACTTTGCTTTTACATGTTGTTCTTACAGCAGGGCTTGGCAGCACTAGAGTTTATCATCTTCCATTAAGTGAAATTCTTTCTGATGTAATGGAGCAGCTGAAGACCATCCTAGAACTTTCTATCCACATAACTTTCCCACCTGCCTGCAGAGCACAAGATTTTTATAGTTTAAGGAAATGGTGCTTTTCCAACTGTAAACACCATGGAACTGTGCATGCATTTGCAGTCAACTGTGAGCAGGAACAGAAGATCTGAGAAAGTACTGCAAGGTGGCTGGAGAGAGCCAAGTTGAACAGACACATTGGTATGATCTTCTCATACTGGCAAAAGGATCTGGCTGTTCAAAATCCGAGTCCAACCACAATTACTTTAGACAAGATACCCAGCAGCCACATCACTGTCTTACCAATATGCAGGTTTGCACATAAAAAGCTCAACAGACATTCAGGATACCTTTTTAAAAAGAGCTTAAGTAACATAGGCTTTCTTTTTGAAATAATATCTGTTTCACTTAAAGTAACATGTTCCAAATCACTTCTGTTTTCATCTTGGAAAACTGCAAGGGTTTTGATTTGCTAGAAACTCTTCTTGCTGCACTGTGCAGTGAAGACAAGAGCATGGCAGAGACAAAACTCACCCATCCATAATTTTTATTTTCTAAAATTAGGAAAACATTCCCTTTAAGTTTCTGATCCAAGAAAAAATTTATAAGAAATTTGACATCCTTTTTTGCATGACATTATCCTTTAGCATGCTCAGGCTTTGGTGTATAGGTAGTAGGACAGAAGTGGAATAAACTGTAGTATTTCCCTCAGTTATGACATTTCAACTGAGGTGTGAGGACTTACAGGCTTTATGGAAATTAATTAAGGAAAAATATGTAAATAGAGATAGTACTCAAGTTTAAGAGATTCCTTCTAGAACTATCAATAAGTGATACCAGCTATCAATACCTGATATCAATAAGTGATATCTAGCTATCAGTAAGATACCAGAAGCAAGGCAAAACAACAACAGTAGGAGTTTTTAAATTTAAAGATTACATACCTTACTTTTTTCATGACCAGTGATCGCTGAAAGAATTTCAAACCAAATTAATCCCAATGCATAAATATCTACTTCCTTTCCATATTTGGCCCCAGTCTAGAAAGATTAGAACAGAACAATGCAAATATCAAATCCAACTGGAGAACAGCACTTCCTAAAAGCAAAATTTGAAGTCAGCAGAAATTTCTACCCCAAGGCTACACGACTGGCTCAGTATCCTTCTTAGCTGTTAACCCTTTCTGCCTCAGACCTGTTACATA
The DNA here is from genome assembly GCA_024865655.1 of Emberiza elegans. Lineage (NCBI taxonomy): Eukaryota > Metazoa > Chordata > Aves > Passeriformes > Fringillidae > Emberiza > Emberiza elegans. The sequence goes on along the minus strand of JALJVW010002597.1, from coordinate 14,571,551 downwards.
GTGACTATTATGTCACACTGAACACCCTGAAATTAAGACTTCTACAGATCTATACAGATAAAGCATGCCAATATTGCCCTGTGACAAATAATGAAACAAACAGAGAAGCTCAAATGATGCAATTAACAAGGGTCCTAAATTCAAATTTAAATATATGTCTGGCAGCCTGGTTTTACAAGAGCATTCCTTACAGCATGCAGTGTCAGACTGTATGTTCACACTGAGCAAAAATCTTTACCACACTTGTGGTAAAGCTTTCTCCAGAGTACAGTCATTCTCTCATACAGTCATACCAGGAACTTTAGGCAACTTGCTTTATTACTGAGAGTAGGATTGCGAACATCCAATGCTGAGTTTATAACGCACATCTAATTACAGAGACACTAATACAGCAGGATAATTACCTGTTCTGGTGCCATATATGATCTTGTTCCTCTGTTCTCAGTCAGAGTCTCAAATGCCACAGAAGTCACAAGACCAAAGTCACCTATTTTTATTTTATCATGTGATATGAATATATTCTGAGGCTATTTTCATATATATAAATGAAAAGAAGAAAAAAAAATCAAAATCACCAAATGACCAAGGTTTATCACCACACCAAGCATAATCAGCCACAGAAGTGTTTCCCATAAAATCTCATGATTGTTCAGAAAGTACCATTAAGAAACTGATGGTGTGGAAAGAGGAAAAAGTTACATCAATTTTTAAAAACACAAACTAAATTTCAGGTAGTACATTCTGCAGTAACTGCATCTTTTTTTCCACTGGCTCAGTCATAGCCGTGTCATGCTTTAACTGCTCTTCAAATACACTGTGCACATAACAGTCTATATCCCAAAGGGCTTTTCACTCTTCAGTCCTAGACAGATCTTGGTATACTTAGGCAAAGCATTTAGTCTTACATGGAATTCCACTCAAGTCAGAGTTTCTCCTAGGCACAGAAGGATCATGTATACTAAATGAAATGCAGAGTTAAGGCTTACTACAGGTATCTCAGAGTATCACGTTCACATTAAACTTCCCCTTTTTAAATTTGACAGTGTCATGGCTTAAGGCCAGTTGCCAACTAAGCACCACGCAGTGTAATGGGAGGGAGAACCAAAACTAAACTTGTAAGCTGTATTAAAAACAGTTTAGTAATTGAAGCAAAAGAAAAATGTAATAATAATGTTAAATTATAATGATAACAAAAGGATTTAAAAAAACCAAAACAAGGAGAAACAAGTTATGCACAGCACAATTGCTAACCACCCACTGACTGATGCCAGATCCCCTTCCTGAGCCCAGATCAGCCCCTCTTCCATGTAAAATATTGTATTTTGACTTAAACACTACCTAGTAGCAACCAAAACATCAGTGTGTTATCAGCATTACTATAATACTGAACCCAAAACACAGCACTGTACCACCTACTGAAATTAACTGTATCCTAGCCAAAACCAGAACATGAAGTCAAACAACTAAAAAGAGAACTATATGTGCTTCAATGAAGTTTCCCAAGGAAGATAAAGAAACTACACTTCTGAATGTTTTTAAAACAAAACCAAATAGCCTCATGCTGTCTTTTACTCAAAGAAGCTCTAGTGGACCATAAGGCCAGGAGATACTTAATAGTCAACAGGAAGAGATCTTCATGTAAAGAATGCTCTGTGTAGTTGTTCTGTTCAAGTCTGACCTGACCACCCATATTTAATATAGAACCTATAGCTAGCTACACTATTTAATGACTTTGTTCCTACCAGGTACAAATAACTTTAACCTCAGCTTGAACCTATCCTGCAACTTTTGATTCTGGGCTATGGAGATCTCAGATGGCCAAGCACCTAAGCTGACAGCAGATGAAAGAGGAGAGGAAAGCTCCTCAATTCAAATAGAGGTAGAAGAGTTAGCAGTATAACTTGGTTCTGTTCAGGAGAGGGCTAATTTGGACAGCAATCAGTGGGGAATACATGGCTAGGACAAGGAGGTTATTCTATTCCACCTCATGTCATTTTCTGGGAATGGGGGAAGGATTCGCTTTCGGGACATGGGAGCATGGCATAATCAGGCAGGGCTCCACAGTGGACTTTTTGCATGTAAATCACACTAGTTTTTAGACTTCTGGTTTTAATGTTGTTATTGTTTTTGTCTGTGTTTGTTTTCTTATATCATTGCTGTTTCTAGTAAATTATTCTTATTTCAACCACTGGTCTTCACCTTTTGTGCCTCCAGTTGTCCTCTCCAGCCTGCCACAGGGGAAGTGAGCAAGCAGCATGTGGATTCAGTAGGAGCATTAAATGGGAGAATACAACTCCTGATCGACCACAGCCTCATCCCTACCTCAGCTTGTAGAGCATGAGACTGACTCCTAATCTCAGGGCCAAGGGTTTGAACCCCATGTTGAGCATCAAATATGGCCGGGGTGTGTAGGGGATCAAGTGAGGCACTTGTGGGTATACTGGAGCTGCCTGCTATAAAGGGACTTCAGTCCCAGCTGTGAAGGTCTCTGGTGGTGGGAATTTGACTGCCAGAGTGGCTCCTGAGTGGTCAGGCAGGGAAGTTAACTTAACTCGAGGAATGCCACCACACTAATGATTTTTTTTCACTAAATGAGTGATTTAAAACTCTGTAAACAACATTATAGCTTCCATCCTGAAGCCATTAAGGCTTTGTCCCTTAGAATCTTTATACTGAAATAAAATCATCTTACGACTGTGCATATCTAGAGACTGAAAGTCTATCCAAAACAGTAGCATTCAAACATTTGTATGCATGCAAAAGTAACTAGAGGATGTTATCAAACACAGCATGTATTAGGATAGATAAACTACCCCTTTACAATATGGCAAGAGCCACTTTCTAAACTCAACTTTTCTTTTTCCAATAGGTAGACTTGTGACACAGTAACACACTGAAAATGCCTGTTAGCTAATGACTACTGATTCTTTGAACTATTGTATTCTGAAATCTTCCAAGTTCATCTGATTTTGGGATGAGGTTCAGACAGCTGCTAAAAGAGAATCAATCACTAGCAATATCCAAAGAAGCATATTAGGGTACATAACAGAGTAAACAAAGACTACAAACAATTTAACATTCTCTGCAATTTCAGTAAGTATACTACCTTTAACTTTTTGTGGTTTTTTTTTCTTTATTTACCTGTCCTACGTACCTTGAGGTCCCGATGAATTAACTCTTCAGAATGAATACATTCCACTCCTTTCACTATTTGTAAAAATTTGTTCTGTGCCATTTCACCATACTTTCGGTCTTTGCTATTTTTTACAACCCAGTGTTCCAATGTCCCTTGTTCACAGAATTCCATTTGGATGAAAAGACAGAGAATTTCTTGGTCTGAATTCTGGCTTTGAAAGAAAATTACATACCATATTGAAATTGACAAGATACAATTCTTCCCAAGTCAACTTCAAAAGCCCTTTTTGCTAATAATTATTTTGTGGAGTTACCCAAAACACAGTCTGCAAGTCCCTTAATTTTAGGAAAAATCCTACAGCAATTTGCATTAAATAAAAAGGACTACAACCCAAAGAATCTCTGCTCAGTTGCTACATATTCCTGGAATATTTCTGAAGTTCTGGTTGCTTTCTAGTTTCACACTGGTGGTTTTCTGAAAGCCGAAGTTCCATTTCCCTCATACCTAGAAGCATGTCCTATCTAGAAAGAAATACCATTGTCCTTGGCTCCATCTGGCCTTGTAGGACCTGGTGGAAGACCCTGACATGTTTCTGCTCAAGAGATCAGCCTTCCTGTCCTGCCCAGAATGGTCATGTTCTTTCCAACTCTGTCCTGTCAAGAAGGTAATGCAGTGACATTGCTCTGCTAGTCACAAGAACCCTTCTGAGGACTGGAAATCTAGATGAAATATATTCACTTATGTGGCAGCCTCACACATTCCAGAGAAGCCCGTAAGATAGGCTGAGGCTGGAGATGGTGAGGGGAAGGAAAATACAAAGAGAAGCAAGCACTGGTTTTCCCTATGTACGCTGTGTGATGAGTGCCCTTGGATAAAGCTGCCTAAAGCACTAAAAGAACAAACATTAAATGGCTTGGGACTCTGTAGGCTTAGAGGTCAGGGCACAAATTCCAGTCTGGGTTCTTGGCTTTGGGAACTATTTTTTCTTTTACCCAATAACTGTTTAATGTAAAATATATACATGATATTGAGGCTCCAACATATTAATGGTTCTGTTTTGACATACTTTCCCCCCCCCAATTTTACTGCTCACTTAATGAGCACAATAATGGAGAGGTATCACATCAACCATAATTTTGAATCCATTAATATTTTATGGCTCTAAGTAAGTATGGCAGCCTATGTGAAGAGTATGAATTCACAGATAGTAAAAAAAGCTTACCACAGAACCTTGGAAAAGTTAATAGTTTAAGTTACAAGTAAAACTCTCACCACTGGTTTAACAGAAGTCTCAGTGTCAAAAGGCTACCTCTAAATTAAAGAGCATTTCATTTTGTATTCCTTTTCTAAACAAACAAAACTGTTTCAAGCATCATGGTTAAAATACTAACTTAGGGAAATAATTAAATCTATGATAGCTACTGGCTGACCAGTACTTATTATAAAAAGGAAACTTCTGATCAGGAATTTGGTAGCCAAGTGACACACAACTTTTTCTGTTGTTAATTCTTGCCCCACATTTTGAGTTCTGCATTTTTACTCTCCTCTGCAAATTCATTATGTTCCATATATTGAGAGACGAGTGAAATATAAAATTATATAATGTACCTTACTAATCAAGGAAAAGAAGATGTAAATATACTTAATGACATACAACCTGCTGCTGGAAATACCGTGCCTTTTTTCCTAGCAGTATGATTGCACCTGTGTGCATTTGTATTTGTAAAATAATTGATAACCAATTGTGAATAGCATGAAGTTCACTACAGCTGTGAAAAAAGCTTGTGAATGCAAACTATTATTTTGTAGTTACCTTGAGCCTGGGTACTTGATATGGTCATACCCTTTCCAGCTGCAATGGTAGCGCACTATGTTCTCATGTGAAAGTCTTGCCAGTCCTTGTGCTTCACGCTCTACTTTCCTATCAGGAGGGCAGAAAGAATTAAAAAAAAAAAGGCATTTCCCTATTACAATGTAACAAAGTTAAATAAAAGGCTATCAAGTGGCAGCATACAGATAGTTTTACATTAATATAGAAACAAAGCATATTATTCTCTTTCATATAATTTCAAAGGTCAAAACTGAGGTTACAAATCTGACGGGTTGTCTTTCATCTACTCAGTTATTCGAAGTGCAAAAAGTGGTTTAACCCCATTAGGAATTAAATCCCCACTCAAAAAAGCTGAAAAAGCAGGTAGCTGCAAACCTGCCAGCAAAGCAGTAGCCATTACTTGAAGAATCAGTAGAAGGTTCTCAGGATAGCAATACCAATGAAAATAACATGTATTTGCAAACATTACAAGGATCCAAAAGGAAATGTACATATTACACAATTTAAGGGACAAGTATCTCCAAAAATTTAAAGCCTTTTCAATAGATAACCCAAAAGAAATTCTTTTTTTCAACTGCTGATAAAATACTCCACTAGGTAACAGAAAACTACTTTTTAAAAAAATTACAATCATCTTTCTCTTTTGAGATTTATAAAAGATAAGCAACACAGCATGAGAGTAATGACTACATGGGTCAGATATAAAGCATTTTCCCATTACAAAATTTATTATTTGGATTTTTTTCTATTTTCCATAATTATAGTTATTTTGCATTACTGATATGGAAATTTTCCATGTAGCCTGTCAAAAGTAAAAGGGCTGCTTTCAATGTTGTAATAATCATCAGGTTTTCTTCAAACATATTTTGCAATATTAGCAACCAGAGCATGACTGTGTTCAGGGAAAAGAAAACTTAACATGCCTACATTTTTACATCTCCAGCAAAAATTAACCCATTACATGCAAAAATTAACACAGGTTCAGGACCACTGTCAGCTTCATTTGGAAATAAAGAAAACAGTTCACTAGAAATGACAAATGATTAATAATAAAAATAACCTAAATGTTCCTAGTATTGTTGAAGAGAGAAAATTAAAGTCTTGATTAAGGTTGTCCTAAAAGACAGAAGCAAACATTCAGTACATACTCTGTGAATTCAACTCGTTTGATGGCATAGGTTGTCTTATCACACTTAGATGTTGCCTTGAAAACATTCCCAAAACCACCTGCACCAATAGGCTTTATTTCTTCAAAAAGTATGAGAAATCTTTAAAAACAAATAAAAAAGGAAAACCACACTTAATTATACTTAATTTTCAATTAAGAATATAAAAATAATCTTGACAGATTTAATACATCTACTGCAATATCATTGTACAGTCATCATTTGACCAATCTACAGGTCTAAATCAGAGCCTTGGGGATTAAAACAACAAGAGAAACTGACCCTTCCAGGCCTGTCAGGTAACTACCCTCATATCTCCACATGAATGACATTTGGTTGTGAGCTTTAAACACCATTGCTTGTCAAATTCTATGCTAGTTTTAAAATTTCCAGGAAAAAATCTACTATCCATTATCTTTGAAAGTTCTTTTCATAGCAGTATTTTCCCTTCTTCTACCACAAATAAAGAAACAAATCTAGAGTCATACACACAGTTATTGTCTTACAAATATTAATTTAAAAAAATCCTTCTTACGTTTTATTGACGGTGTGTGGACTCCCATTCTCTTTTCCAGTATTTGTGTCCACATCTGGCAAACCTTCATTGGAATCTGACATATTTTTTTCCTCTTCCTTGTTTCTTACATTAGCAAAATTAGCTGCCAATTTTCTTTAACAAGGATAAAAGCAAAATTTATAATGAGCCATTTTTCTAATGCATGTTGAGAAAAGAAATATACCTCCCAATAGCAGCATTTCTTTACTAGAGATAGAAAAAATAAAGTTATTTAAGGTATATATTGTTTAGAGGAGATAGCAATCTAGAAGTAAACATACCTTGGGGTCTTCAGGACAGAACTTGGTACATTTCTCTACATGGAAAACAGAAAAAAAGTCTAACTGAGGTATCCTGAATATTTTCACTGCAGTCTGTTTAAAACATGCCTGATAATGTATCTAGGAATTGCCTATAAACATGATCATACCTTATGTAAACAATGTCATCATGAATCTCAGTGTTTTTCACATATGCTATGCATAACATTATCATTGCAAAAAATGAGCTCAGTTTGACCCTTTTCTTGGGACTACTGGCATTTGTTAAACACTATGTAAATTTGATCCACAATACAGAAGGAAATGACTAATGGTTAACACTTCTGAACGTTCTTAGGAAAAATGCATTTTCCAATGATTAGTGGATAAAAGAACAAGCTGATGTTACACTCTGACAAGAAGCATGCCCTATTCAGAGTCTAAAATGTAATTATGAGAAAGACCATTTTCATACTGTACCTGAAAAGGTGAAGGCTTTTCACATATTGCCATGTCTTTCATTTTTTCTACCAACTTTGCAGATGAGTCAGCAAAGCAAAGGGTGTTTTGACTGAAAAATAATGGACTATTTTTAGGTGAAAATAACACAATAATAAATAAAATTATTATCACAAGAAAAGAAGTACCAAAAAATCACAGTTTTTAAAGCAAAACGTGAAAAGACATTAACAATCATGACTGATTTAAACTACAAAACGTCCTACTTGAAAGCTATTAAAATAACAACACTTTGTAATATTCTCCTTTATTCATATTATAAAATGAGTCTATGATATCTAGAAGATAGAAGAATGTAAAAGTAGTAGTGGCACTAAACTGCTGGTTTTTAAATCACATCTCAAACTTAATGTATGTTCAGTTTCTTTTGCTAAGCAAATTTTTCCCTTTGGTGGAAATGAAGATTCATGTAGAATGAAAAAAGGGGGGAAAAAAGAAAAATGGGAGAGAATAAAGCAGAATATGGAGCACAGGAGAGTGAAATTGAATTACACTGAGTTCACAAGACTGCCTCAATAGGAAAATGAGCGTTAAAATGGCATGAAATAGTGCTATTGAATGAGGTAGGGCAATCCATTTACATCACAGAAAAAATGCTTCTGAAAGAACTACCATGTTAAAATGTGAACAAATCAGAAAGCTCTAAACTTATTATAAGCTATCCCATTCAGACTCACATAAAACTGCACAAGTAGAACAAACTTTGCTCTGAAGTTTAAGGAACAGAAGTTAAAATTAGATTGCTTTATACTGCAATAAAACAAAATTATATATTTTATTTAGAATTAGAGCACATTGCCCTCTAAGATTACTAAATATATTGTTATCACATTAGCAGTGAACCCAACTTACTCTGAGTCAGACTCAGATAGCACTTGAGAGGAATTGCTGTTACTAGATCTTTCGTTTTCGATCTGGAAAAAAGAAAAGCCAAGAATGTTTAACAAAATCACATAAACAAATCTCTATAGCAAAAGATGCCATCCAGAGAGGGCAGAGGGAAGATTACAGGGTCCTAAGAACAAGTTGGTAACTGCACTAAACATTCAAAAGCACTGCAGAAGAAAGGCACTTGCCCAATTTCCACTCAGGGAAAGGAAAAACACAGGGCCCTGGCACAGTGAGCATACTATACAGACACATTTACAGAAGTAGAGTCTGGATTCTATTCAAAACCAGGACAAGAGCAAGAGTAATGAAAAGCAAATATCTTTGTTGTTTGCTGTGTGTGCAACTGCTGTGTGGAAAATGAGATATATGTAGGCTTTGACATATGTAATCTGCAGAATTGAAAATCTGAGTCAGTACAAATTGACATTCAATGTTCTCAGCATGAAAACACTGCAAAACTCATAACTAAATTAGGGTTGAATTAAGAAAAAAACTTCTCCCAAATACTTAGTAGATGTTCTTCCCCTTCCTCCCACTATTATGTCATTAGATCATTAAAGTAACATTAAAAGCAACAACTACAATGGATATAGACCATCGCCTCACAAAAAGTAAACAAAATTTCTTTTTTTTTTTTTAATGTTTCCTGGTATTCCATCACAGTATCGTGGACACAAGAACATAGGGTTTATGTTTAAATGAGAACAAACAAACCCCTTTTTTAAATACAGGAGTACTGGACCTTTACTACTTTTTGCCAGACTACATTTTGTTTGTTACGCAGACATCACTGAGAATTAATAAAAATTAAAACCAAACCAAAACAACCCAATCTAAATTTAGACTATATGGTATACAAGTTCTGTTTGAGGTAATAAATTTTTAGATTTCAATGAAAATAAAAAGACCCATGGGTCTGCAACAAAGAATCATATTAAGAAAGGCTCCAAGATCTATAATAGGATGTTAATTAATTACATGGTTGACTTAAAAACAACTCTAAAAGCACTGAAAATTCACAGTAACAGCCAAATAATTTTAAAAGTACTTAAAAGTAAAAAAGGCTTCTTCCCTCCCCCATACTGCCATTCCTTTCTTTAAACTACCCTCCATTTAGTTATTTCATATGTCCTGTACATTTCAGAAGTGGGTTTGGATCATTATTAGAATTCTGATAGTTTTTTGCACATATGGAAATAACAGCTCCCAACATGAAACACAACAGCTCTGCTCTCCAGAAAATGCAATTGTTTCATAGGTCTCTGCCTTGGAACACTACAGAAGGCAAGTCCTGTTGATTCTGACTCCTGCTTTTGCCTCTCACATTACACAATAGATTTTTGATCCAACAGAAGACAGAAAAAGAAGTATGTTCATAGTCTGCCAGCCCAACAACACTTCTCACAGAAGACAACTGGTATACAAGTTGGAATTTTAAAATTTTTAAAACGTGTGCATCTTTGAATGACAACATATCAGACCTATTCTGAAACACAGAGAGATATCAATTGTTAGCAGTTTGTTTTTTTTAATCCAGAATACAGAAGCACAACATAAATTCTACTAACAGTAGCCAAACAACATACTAAAATATGGATTGTTTCCTTCTTCAATGGAATCCATCAGTATGCTTTTAAATACAATAAAGAAATTGGTTCAAAGATTTAAACTTCTGTGATAAGGCTAAATATAGCACATACTGTCAGAGAGATTTCCTTATTTACCTTCTCATATGCTTCCTTTGCAGCAGCTTTTTTTGCAGCAGCTAGGGAAGGTCCAGTGCCCACTCCATACAATTGACCACTAATTGTACAGCTAACAGAATAACTGAAAAATACAACAGGGAATCGAGTCATATCCCATATAACAAATCTCAATTTAATGATTTTTAAACACTACAATCAAGCAACATTATAGAATGGAAATCTGAAGTATACATCTTCAGGACAGCGTTTTCAATATACATTTAATCTAATTAATAATCGTAGGTAACTAATTTGTTGTGCCTTAAAGATAACTCAGTGGAGAGCAGCACTGCGGAAGGGCACCTGTGTATCCCAGTCACTGGTCAGTTGAACCTGAGCCAGCAGCGCCCTGGCAGCCAGGGGGGCCAACCCTGTCCTGGGGGACATCAGGCACAGCATCAGCAGCAGGGCAAGGGAGGGGATTGTGCTGCTCTGCTCTGCACTGGGATGGCCTCATACCGAGTCCTGTGTGCAGTTTTGGGTGCCATAATCTAAAAATTACATTAAGCTATTGGGGACTGTTCAAAGGACAGTAACAAAGATGGTGAAGGGCGTATGAGAAGCAGCTGAGGTCACTTGGTCTGTTCAGCCTGGAGGAGACTGAGGGCAGACCTCACTGCAGTTACAGCTTCCTCATGAGGGGAACAGGAGGGGCAGGCACTGATCTCTGCCCTGGGGTGACCAGTGACAAGACTCAAAGAGAGAGCATGAAGCTGAATCAGGATAAGTTTAGGTCAGATATCAGGAAAAGATTCTTCACCCAGAGGGTGCCTGGGCACTGGAACAGCTCCCCAGAGAAGTGGTCACAGCACCAGCCTGGCAGAGCTCAAGAAGCTTTTGGATAATGCTCTCAGGCAGATGGTGTGACTCCTTCTAAAGATTCAGCTAACATGACCAAGGATAATTAATGGTAGTATTAGTAAACACAAAAAGTATTAGAAGGAAGCAGGAAGGTAAATTATATCTTACGTGGGAACATGGGGATCTCCGGTACGATTTTTCATAGGATAATCAACTTTGCAACCCGTCTTTTGTGAAAAACTATTTAACAGGCAGACGTAATTCTTGTCTGGCGCAGGTGATGAGGTTGTTGAGGTTGTTTGAGCTGTTGTTAAATCTGCAGCTGCCATATTTGAGGGACGCTTACGCTATAAAACAAAACAAGTAACTTGAAAACTTAAGTTTAAAAATACATTAAGATAAACAGTGCACAAGAACTAATATAGCTGCAAGGTTTGTCCACATTTCAAAACTGTCTTAAGAAACCCCAAGTTTCCATCAACTGAGTCCTTTGTGGCAAAGGACAGACATCCCAAGCATAATTATTACATTTTGAATAAACATAAAAGGGGCTTTCCAAGTACTACACTTTTGCCTTTAACAACCTCTCACCATGCCTCATCCCATCCCTTTTAGGAAAATATAGGGAACAAGCTGTGAAGAAGGGATAGCAGCAGGATGCTGCGAATGCTCCCATTTGGCAAGGGCTGCAAATGCTCCTGTGCATGTACAAGAGGGGAAAGCAGGACTTTTCAGCTGTCTCATGATTAGTCAACATCAGTAATGCACCAGCAGACATGCAGCAACTGTGTTAAAGTAATGACAGGACACAATAAAAGCCATATAGAAATAGGTAAGGAAAGATTTCACTCTAAAGGTGATAAGAAGCATTCAGAGTTGGAAAGAAAAATAAAGAATGGCAAATAAAGAAGGGCAAAACACTTGGCAGAAAACTAAGGAGCAAAACTCAAACCTAGACTTAATCAAGGAAGGAGAGAGTACATAACTAGCTATACTGTAAAGAATCTAATGAAAAGGAAAAAAAGATTAATTAGTACAAGTGAAAGTAAGCAGTTTCATTAGCAGAGTGGCAACAGACACACTGAGTAATGCCCTGCAAATGTTTTGCAGACATTGAATCATATAACAATTGTCAAGATATAAAAGGACAACTGCCCACTTTGGATACACCAAGGCAGCTCAACAAAAGCAAATACATTTCCTTATCCTCCTATAACAGCAGAGGATGAAACACAGTATTAGATATCAACCCTATTGGAAAAAAATAAGGAAAACAATTCAGTGATAAAAAGTTGAAAAGTGATGAATAAGAAAAACAAAGACAACTTGAATAATTAGAAACTGTTTTAAATTAAACATGTTATCAAAAATCTACTTTCAGATATGCAACATTTACTACATTACATGTGATGCACACTGCTTAGTAATCCCCAAAACAATCCTACTGTTTACTCACCTGCTTGTCAATCATTTCCCACGTTTCTTTTGCAGCTACTGCTTTAGCTTCTTTTGTATTTTTACCAGTGCCTCTACCATATTCCTCACCATTTATTTTGACAACAACTGTGAACCTGCAATGAAGGAAACTTGTCTAAAACATTGCTACATTTTTCTCACATGTATACTTTAATAACCTTATCAGATTAAACTTTGGGTTTATTATCTACAAAGCACTATAGGATAACTATGGGAAGTACTGAAGCATTAATGTGTTTTTCTTATATCAAACCAATGATTATCATAATTCTTTAGTATAAATACTCTTTAAATTTTTCCTCTCTAGTCTCAAATACATGCACTTTATTAGGTCCAACAGTACTTTTAACTGCTTAACTGCTTTTTAAAATCAAAATAATTTAGTTTTTAAAAGCATAAGAATGGATGAGGTCAGCATTGTTACAAGTAAGGTCATGAAGGCCTAACAGCAGGACACATCTCAGTAGTGTGACACTACAGAGGAAAGATTAGCTAATTTTGGTTTCATGAAACCAGATGTGACATTTACACTCACCTTTACCCCTGTGATGTACAGTGCTTAATAAGAGCAAAAACCACATCTGGTCCTTGTGAGACATGAATTTAAAGGCAGTCATAAAAAAAACCCCACCAAAACAAACAAAAAAATTACCAACAAACAAACAAACACAAGCCCCAGTCCTGCCTTTCTGTGCTCAGTTGCTGATCTCTTCCCTCTCTGTTCCTCCATTCCACAACTGTGCATGTCCTGCTTTCCATTTGGCAACTCCATGAGTCAGAATGGGCTGGATGCAGCTCAGGACTGACAGGACTGGATCTGGCTAGGAAGGGGTTAACTTTTCTCAGGGCAGCCAGAACGGTGATGTGTTGTGGCTTTGGAACTAACACAGAGTTAATGTTTTACCTGAGTAGTGAGTGTTTTACCTGAGTGCTGAGTGCTGAGTAGTGCTTGCACAGCACCAAAGTTGTTTTCTTTTTCCCACTCTGGCCTCCAAGGAAGCAGAGGAGGTGGTAGGTGTGAAGCTGGGAAGAGACACAACCAAGGCAGGTGGCCAGAGGGATATTCCATGCCATATGGAATCTCACTCAGCAAAAAAGCTGGGAGATGAAGAAGGAAGAGGGGATACCCATGGCTATGGTGTTTACCTTCCCGAGTACACACTGGACATGATGAAGCCCCACTTTCTTGGGAACATCTGCCAGCTGATGGGAAGGAGTAGCCAACTTCCTTATTTTGCTTTGGTTGCACATCCAGCTATGCTTTGTCTATTAAACTGTCTTTATCTCAATCCACAAGATTTTTCTCCCTTTTACCTTTCTGATTCTCTCCCTGTGCCACTGGGGGGAAGTGAGTAGGTAGCTGGGGGTTTCACTGCCTCCTGGGGTCAACCCACCACTGTGCCCTAATAATGAATGGTTGCACTTCAGAGAAATCAGTCCTTACAGATCTGACTTGTCCTGCAGCTGCAAACCCCCTCATGTTTCTGATACTGCCTTTGCAACAGAGGAGAAAACAACAACTGGATTTCTGCTTGTGGCAGCAGACACACTTGCACCAAGTTAAAATGACCATTGGAGCCTCCAAATACCTCTGTGCTTCCGATTGCAGCAGAGTGTGTAAATGCTCACAGCCAACAAGATGGATTCACACAGTCAAGGTACAGCACCATGAGCTCCTCTGTGGGAAAACTGGTCTCAAATAGTTTAGTGACTTTAGGAACTCACTTTTTTCATTATTCCAACCTCATTCTCCACTTCCCTTTAATGAAATGTTTGGGTGGGAAACAATGAAGATGCAGAATGAAGTGCTTGCTCTCATTGTGTAAGCAAGGCTTAACAAGAAATCTTAAGGGGGCAAACAGTAGGAAAAGGCATCCCCACAGCACCCCATATACTCTACACATCGGAAATAACAAAGAAAAAACAAAACATGTAAGAAAGGTTGTTCTTTGGGAAGGAGTTTATCAGCCAACCCATACCTAAGTGCTGAAAACTACACACATTCAGCTATGACACTGCATCAAAATACACAATTTATTTAAGCATCCTGAGGAAATCTGCAGTGAGTCTCCACAACCAAGCTGAGGACTACCTGTAGAAGTGATACATGAGTTGGTCGTAAGTGCAGAGTCACTCACCATGAACCCCAAGGCAATAAGCAATTCCAAAATTTGACAGGTTTAGTGGCCTAACTGTCCACTCTCTGTGTTCCCAGACCACAAAAGCTCAGGACTGAGCCACCCTGGTCTCCTTTAACCTTCTTACATTGTGTTCATCACTGGCCCGGTCAGACCCTGTACTGGAAGCAGCCTCAGCACCAGAACCATGACAGGTTGGGAGATACCTCTGCATCATGCAAGGCAAGGTGCAAGGTGACTGATGAGATGGGACACAGCACAGTAGAGTTAGGGAGCTAGCTCACAACCAGCAGTGGTCAATGCATCCAGAACACCAGGAAAGAGCAGCATAAGGGGACTGACGGTTTACAGCACACATCACTACAGCCAGACACTTTACACTGTATCCTTGGAATAGCCCAAGTTACCCAGGATATTCTAGGTGTCACACAATGGGCTGAATTTCATTTGTGAATGTAGCAGAACACACAGAAAAACAATGAAAAACCACAACAAATGGAATAAACAACTTGGAATGTATGTAAGTTCTGTCAGTCCCATGCCATCACTTTTGAAGAATGAAGATGTTGCTGTGTGATCACAGCTGTGGTCTTTACTGCAATAAAAGTTACTTTTTTGAATTACATGAGCCACATGGGTAAAAAAATAAGATAGCTATTAACATTTGAGATCCAAATAATATCTATTAATTTATTCTGAGATGTTAGATTTAAGTCTAAATCTGCATAGACAGTGCTACCTGACAACATACAACACATCAAGAGAAATGTATTAATTATTAGCAAAAGCCTTGTCTTCATACAAACTAGCAAAACAATTTAAAAAATCATGCAAGGAAATATTACAGATCTTGAGTATCTACAACCTTTGGCAAGGGAAAAAATATACTGTATCAGCATTAAAAAATGAAATATATTCCATCACCTGTAATTGTCCCTAAAAGGGAAAGCAAAACTTCTTAAGCACAACACTCTCTTCTTGTAAGAGATGTTAAAAAATATACTACACATTAAATATGTTAGTATGAAATCATACTAACATATTTAATGTGTAGTATATTTTTTATATACACCCAACCTTTTTGACTAGAAATCAACAATGCTTTGTAAACACTTTGTAGTTTTGAAATCAAACTGAAATTCTTGCTGTAACCCAATCCACCTTCTGAGAGGAGATGCATAATATACAATACAGTTACTAGTAAGTAACAAGTGTATTGCTGGTACTTTCTGAAAAAAAGCCATCACCCTTGAAATAAGTTTTCTCCTTAACCTGTATCACATGATGTCTTCCCCATGCACTTGCCATTCAAGTCATTGTTTCAACCAGCTTTCCCACTACATATGTGCTTTCAGCAAATTAATATTTGGGACCGCAAGCTTTACACAGTTTGTTCTTTGCAGAAAAAGCCTTACTCCTTATTGACACACAGAGTAAACTTACTCAGGATCATGATCTGGGCCCGTTTTATGGATGGTTTCATAAAACACTGTACATTTATGTTTTTGACAGTAACAGTTGATCTTCGCCATATACTCACGATCCATTTTGACACAATCTTCAACAGATGCTGCAAAGTAACAAACAAAGATGTGTCTGTTGCTCTAAACATGGAATAAAGTCAGCCCCTAATCCTGGTAGATTGGTCACTGCTAAGATATAAAATAGAAAATTGGTGCCAGTAACAAAGTTCATGCAAAACTAATTCGAATTTCTAATTCAAATGATTGGTCTGCAAATGTTTTGGAAGTCATTGCTTGGAATAAGGGTTTTAGAAAGCAGAGTGGAGATTTCAGTGATTGGAGAAGATTTCTGAGCAGATTTCTTGACAGAAAAAGATGGAATCATTTACTGATTTCTGTGGGAGAAAAATAATCAGTAACGTTTCTCCAGAATTAGAATCGGTTCCTGCAGAGAGAACCCGACGGCACTTAACATATCCCTTCGAGCAGCGCTGACGCCCGGCATAGCCGCACGGACCAAAGACGACCCCAGGCTGCCGTCACCGAGCGCGGCGGGCCAGGCCTCTGCAGCCGGGCTGCGGGCACCCCACCTCGCAGGGGACCCTGCCCTTCCTCCCGCGCCCCCGCCCCGCCGCTACCTCCGAGCCGCTGCCGACGCTCCGGGACCCGCGGGCGCTCCTGCAGCCGGCCCGATCCGGCCCGGCCCGGCGCGCTGCGCAGACCCCGCCCAGTTTCGTTTCCCGCAGCGCCGGCCCGCGTTCGAACGAAAACGAAACCGAAAGGGAGGCGAGGGCGGGAGAGCCCCGCAAGGAGCAGGGCGGCTCTGGGCTGAGGCCGCGGGGAGCCGCGCTCGGCCCGGCACAAGGAGCGGCGCCTCCGCCGCCTGCGCTCTGCCCGGCGCTCCTGAGCTTACGGGGAACCGGGGCCCCGAGGCAGGTGAGCGGCTTCGCAAAGACCTGAGCCCCCGGCCTTGCCCCTGACTCGCTGGCGCCTTTTCCTGTTACGGTAACCACACCTATAGCTCTGCAACATGGCCAGCGGAGAGCAGCGCGCACCCAAATACACCCAAACCAGCGGAGAGCAGCGCGCACCCAAATGCACCCAAACCAGCGGAGAGCAGCGCGCACCCAAATGCACCCAAACCAGCGGAGAGCAGCGCGCACCCAAATACATCTCAAGCCCAAGAACCCCCGGGGTCTTATACCCTCAGTCCCGCTCTTCCTTCTCGTCTTCTCCTGCCTCCCCGCTCTGTTCATCCATCGCACTGGCGTCACCTTATCCAAAAGGTCGGCAGTCACCGGCTGATACTCTCAGTCGTCCATTCGCCTGGCTGCTGTCGCCTGTTTTCATGTCCTTTGTTATCCCAAAGGCTGGGAATTCATGGCCTCTTGTCTCGAGCTCCAACCAGGAGCCCAATCTGCATTTCAATCTGCGGATTGCAGGCCAAGACACCTGTGTGAGAAGTATTCCTCAATGCATTGAGCTTGAAATATATCATGGATATCACTGAACATGAATGCACTTCAAAATAAATTGCTTACTAAAGAAAAAAAAATCAGCAACCAAATTAATAATATATTCTGTGGAAGTAGGAAAGAAAAATCTCCAAGATTAGTTTTCAGGGGCTAGATGTAAAGGATGGAGCAAATGACTTCCACTGGGCACACAGGTCACTACTCCTGATCACCCAGATTTGATTTCCACCCCCTGCCAGGTTTCCAGCAGAAAACAGACAGCTGTAGAAAAGGAAAACAGCGGTAAGCCTTAGGTCTTCCTCAGGAAACAACTTGGGCACCCAGGAAGCTCACCTGCTCTCTCATAGTGCTAACACAACCAAAAAGGAACCCATTGAGACACCAGTGGAGATGCAGGAAAACAACCAAAGAACTCCTAAACAAAATCATCTTGTACCAAAAAAGGAGCAAATCCTTGTTTAAAGATACCAAACTGGCATTCATACATTGTCATTTCTAGAATGTGCACTCTATCTCATGTTTCAGCTTGTCTCCTATTCAAGTTTCCAATGACTGTTCTTTTCCTGGTTCTCAGCTTCTGTGAGGGATTTCCAGCCTCTCGTGAGCCTGCAGAACAAGGAACAGGAGAACAAGGAGAAAGTAATGTACTTGCTGATAGATAAACAGTCCAAATGGTCTTTGAAAACATAAACATTAATTTTGTGTAAATGTACATTTTTTCCAAAAGTACACATAGGATCCACTGCTCACTGTCTGTAACATAGGGCTCTCTGAAACAAATGCCATCTTCCTAAGTAGAATGAATGCTAGAAATTCAATTTAAACTATTTTTAAGTCGCTCTTCTGTGTAAATTCTGAAAAAGAGTAATTCAGAAGAGGCACATGAAATCCACATGCCTAACACCTTTTCTGTCTTATCAAGCAAAACAAGCACATTTTATTAGAACCAGCTAGAGTAATTTTATTAAAACTCCTCTTACTGCCTTAACTATAGGATCCTTAGCCATCTCTGTTTCTTCTCAGAATCCACCTCTCTCCTTACAGGCTTGTCTTCTGTACTTTTACTTGCCATATGCCAAGCTTTTGGGCACAATTACTTTGGCCTTGCATGTGACTCAATGGTTTCTATCAGATAAGGAGATTGCTATCAAAGGTATGGTTTTTAGAACTGAAAGTGACCTGGAGTGAACTTCCAGTTTTTTGGTAAAAGACTGGAAGTTTTTTGTTTCCTCCAGCTTAATGAATTGCAGTTAATGATTAATGCCTAATTGACATTAGTAGGATTAAACACAAATCAAATTAAGAAAATTTGCTAAATGGCTGTGAAAAAAATACCTTGTGTTTCTCAAAACATTATCAATGAACAAGACACTGTTAAACATCACCTTGGGGAAAATCATCAATTCTGAAACAGCCTTTGGTATATACACCTAAAAATCTTGTTCTATAAAGCCATTCAGGCTTTCATTCAAATGCCACTGAGGTTCATTTGCTCTATAAAATATTCACCTTTGGAGTTTCAAATAATCCATTATCGTAAGGATTCTCAAAATAGTGGCGTTACAGTGGAGTTATTGACTTTGGCTTTATTAGGAACACTTGCTGATGGATTACTCAATCCCCGTGCCGTGGCTGCTGTGCCCAGAGACAACTGCAGGACATGCTCCAGAAGGTAACAGGGAAGCTGGGAAAGCCGAACTGAACCGAATATTTTGCGTGCGCCTCCTCTTCCTCCTTCGTGCAGGCCCCTGTTCACGGAATGCTTCGGAGTGAAAACCTGCAGACTTCGGCATCTTTGGGCGCCACGCCGTGACCCCGTGCCTTAGGGACATGTGTGGTGCCGTTCCCTAAGGCTGGGACAGGCTTCCCCAGCGGCAGCAGCCGCTGGCCCGGGGCTGGCACAGCCAGCCAAACTGCCGCCGACAGCCGGGAGCGGGCAGGCCGGCCCGGGTGGAAGCGCTGCGGGGGGAATTCTTTCACGGCAAAACTGTTCCCTGGCAGCATCTCAGCAGGTTATTTTCCAACCAACCGCCAGCTGTCCCGTTGCCTCGTCAGAAAGCATTCCTACACAGAGGAAAAAAACCGAAGCAAAACGCCAAACATCGAAACACACGCCCCAAATACCGCGGCGCGGGCTCGCCCACGCCACGCCCGGGGTGCCGCAGAGCCGCTCCTGCTCTCGGACTCAGCCGCGCACGGCGAGGGGCGCGCCGCCACTCCCAGCGGTAGCCGGGGCACGGGAGCTCCCGCGGCCTGTCTGCCCTGCCCGGCGCCACCCCCAGCCCGCACAAGCTGCCGGGATTCGGGCAAGGTATCGCCATAGCCCATTCCAGAGCGCTGCAACCCTCCAGCCCTCCATTTCTGGGGGGCGGGAGGGGCACCTGGCAGCGCCGAGCACCGCCCAGCGCGCCCCGGGCAGCCCGGCTCTGGCTCTGGCCCGGGCCCCGCCCCGCGGGCCTGACGTGAGGGGCGGGCCCCGAGCGGCCCCGCCGCGCTGTGCCCGGCACGGGCGGCTCTGCCGGCGGTCAGGGGCGCTCCCCTCCGCCGTCCGAGCGGGGCGGCTCTCGCGGGAGGCGGCGCCATGGGGCTGCACGGCGTCAAGGCGGTGTTCTTCGACCTGGACAACACGCTGATCGACACGGCCGCGGCGGGGCGGCGCGCCATCGAGGAGGTATTGCCCTTGTCCCCCTTCCGACGCGGGGCCCGCGGCCACCGCGGCTCCCGGCCCGACGGCGGTGCCGGTGCCGCGCGTGTCCCGCTCCCTCCCCCGCTGACACGCGGCCGGGCGCCGCTCCCGGGAGCGCGCCGCGCGGCCCCGCAGCGCCCTGACGCGCGTCCCCGCGTCCCTTGCAGGTAATAAGCGCCCTGCAGTCCAAGCACCACTACGGGGAGGGAGAGGCCCGCGCCGTCTGCGATAAGGTGCAGGCCAAGCTCCTCAAGGAGTGCCACGATCCCGCCAAGATGTGCATCACAGACCTGCGGATTTCGCACTGGGAGGAGGCGATCCAGGAGACCATCGGCGGGGAGGCGAACCGCGACCTGGCGGCCGAGTGCTATTACCTGTGGAAGACGACGCGGCTGCAGCACCTGACGCTGGCCGAGGACACGCGGGCCATGCTCACGGAGCTGCGGAAAGGCCTCCGCCTGCTGCTCCTCACCAACGGCGAGCGGCAGACGCAGAGGGAGAAGATCGAGGCGTGCGCCTGCCAGCCCTACTTCGATGCCATCGTTGTGGGGGGAGAGCAGAAAGAGGAGAAACCGGCGGCATCCATATTTCATTACTGTTGTGATCTCCTGGGGGTGCAGCCCGCGGAGTGTGTGATGGTCGGTGACTCTCTAGATACAGATATTCAAGGAGGCCTGAATGCTGGCTTGAAAGCAACGGTCTGGTTAAACAAAGCAATGACTGCCCCAGTAGATACCTCCCCCGTACCTCATTATATCATTTCTTCTGTACTGGATCTTCCAGCAGTGTTACAGAAGATGGAGCACAACACTAATGCTAAGTTAGAAGCTGACCATATGGCTGGTAGCAAGGAAGCACATTGATGATGGTTCCAGCACAGAGACCTGCTGAGCTGTTAGGTGACAGATGCTCTTTTTAAAAGTCTGACCCTAGGAGTTTGAACTCATCTATGGTCTCTTTTAAACAGCAGAGGGATGAATAAGAGCACAGTTGTCAGTGAAAATCAGACAGAAGCACAGAATTATATTAATTGAAATGATGGAAGTGCAGTTAATTTAAAGCAACTGCCTCTGTCTGGAAATTATTTTGACAGACTGTTGCAGAAGTCTGTCTGTCTCTGACCTAAGTTGCCAGTCTCTTGTATTTATAGTGGAAAAGAAAATTTGAATGTTCTGAGCTTTCACATGCTTTGCTGACTTGTAAGCCTAGCAGAATCTTCAGTTCTGACCTTGTGTGCAGTGTGTAAGAGAAGGTGAGAAAGAGAGTGTGGTACAATCTGGTAAATCCTCACAACTGATCTACAGTTTATCTCAGGAACTGGAGTGAATTTCATTATTTCTCAGACTATTAGAAATGTTCTACCTTTGATCTTTTTTACAAGTTTTAGAATTATTTTTTGGACTTTGCAGTGGTTTTTCTTTTATGGAACTTGTATCTCTTGCCAAAAGTACTTAAAAGTACATTAAAAAACTTGCTTTTTTATCGGGGACCATTTATCAGAGGGACTTGATGAATAAGCTTTTACTTTATATTGGTGCTTATGCAGATATGCAGTATACTTGTAATTCAGATGATGATTTTTGTTGAAATGGATAAAACAGGGATATTTTCAATAGTGCTACTGTACTGTCATACTCTTCAGAACCTAATATCATTGTTCTGTCTGATTCTATCAGTGAATTTTGATCAGACTTTTTGGAGAAACTGGTCTTGGTCTTGCTCAGGTGTATGACTACTCAGATTGAACTGTAGGATCAGTGGCTTTTGTGACTGTTTTAATGGCACTGCTACATAATCCCTCCTTACTCCAGTTTGCATGTGTAATTCATGTGATTTATTCTGAAGAAAATACAAGCTAATTGTCTGTAAATGGCTCTCATCACTCTCTTCCAGGAAACTGGAAAATTATGTCCTATGTATTACAGTACTGTATACAACTTTATAAAGTAAATGTGATATTTTCACTACATGTAGGCGATTACTCTAAAACAGTAAGGTTTCTCTTTCCCAGATCATGACATTAATTTAGTTTTTTCTGTGCCTCATATTCTTACTACATAATGGGGAAGTATTCTTATATTAAATGGAAATGTAAACACTTGTTGGCAAGTCTGTGGTTTTCAACCCTATGTGCTATATATTCACCAGGATGAGTATCAGACCATATATGAGAAATCAAATTTTATATTTTAGAATAATTCTATAACAAATATTTTGAGAACAAGGGTGTTAGGCTACTGGCAGAAGAGTCTCTGGTATGTGGGCAGCAATTAGAAATACAGAAACCTACTATGAAATGGGTGTGTAGAAGAAATTCTATATACAAAAAACATTCATGTCAAATTAAACAAAGGAACCTAAGTTAATGCAGTTAAGTCTTGCATAGGATGGCAGTCAGTTTAGAGGAGACTGTTGCTGGTTTGGGTTAAATTATTTGATAAGTTTAGATTGGATTGAAATATGTTGCTCCTACATTGAGGAGAGGGGGAAAAAAGAAAAGAAATACTAACTTTGGAACTCCTTTCCCAATTGTCCATTAGAAAAGGTAAAGCAGTCCACATTCCTTGTTTTACCTGGCCAAGACTGCTGAAACATGAGGTCAGGGAAGAGTACAGAGACAGACCCCGCCTATTCCTTTGAGGAAATGGGCATATACTGAAAACAATCCAATTACAGTAATGCAGTAACATGAACCAGTGGCACTGACTTGTCACACCTTCTGAAGGAAGAGGCCTAAGTTAAAACTTTGATTTCCATTTGAAGTGCATGGAAGCAGTCACTGGTGTAGCTGATATCAGAGCAAAGCATTGCTACTAACATTTCTTAGAACCAATGATTGAGACAAGAATAATAAAGATCATTGAGCCTGTCAGGGACACTGTGTAAAAATGTATCCAAACGATTAGAGGGATCCCTGAAGTAATCTAACCATACCACCTAATACAAAAGCAACAACTTTCCTTACAACAGCATCCCAAAGGAGCTACAGGGTAACTCACTCTGCCCTGTTTGCACAGCAGCAGGGTAGTACAACTTAGGTCAGAATGAGGTTTCTGATACAGCTGATATTTAAAATGACAAATAGTAATAATTCACAAGTCTGTCCATAGGCCTGAAGGAGATGCAGATCTATAGATATATATTACACCAGCTTACCATTTTTTAATCTGAGGCTCATATTCTCTTGCCACTGCATCATGTTGAAGTAACATGCTGAGCCTGCTTATTGTAAAGAGGGTCTCTTGTTTTAGAAGAGATTGCTCTTTGTTTTGCACATGGCGAGGTATTTATTTTCATCTCTGACTCTGAAAAACCACAGTAACTGCACACTCAGATGACAGTGTGGTCTGTAGAGGCCACACCTGAGTTTATTTTTCAATTTCTGAGTCCTGTACCAGGCTGAATGTGGCTGCTGGTGTCCAGAGAGGGAAACACCATTATGATGCTTCTATAAAACAAGGAGAAACAGTACAAGACTTTTCTCTATCTAGGGCCATTCTTAAAAGCAGTTACCCAATAAGCTGGATTAGGTGTCTGGAGTATCTCTAAATACTCAAGATATTTTTCTTGGTTAGAGCTGTTGCAGAAAGGATAATGAAAAATAATTATATTTAGTAAATTGGAAACATAAATGTAATGATGGGATAATTTTCACATCAGAAGCAGGAACAAATCAATTAAACAGTCTAGTAACAGTTCCCATTAATTTTGGTTTTGCGTAGTGTTATGCTCTATTAGCTAAGTTATCTGATTTAAACTATATTGCCAAAACATGCAAAATAAAAAGAGGAAAAGGAAATTCCATCTAAATTTTGTAAAAACTTTTTTTCCAGATAAACATTACCTCCTGAGGGTAATCTACAGTAACTTTGACTTCGTTGAAATGAACTGAAACAATAGTTTAATACCAACTGTATTCTAATTCTTGATTTAAAATAACCCACGTACTAGCTAATAAAAGTATTTTTGTGGAAGGGGCTAACAGCAGGCCTGTTAGCTAGCGAGAAGAAGCTGAGAAGCAAGAAGAGGCTGATAAGGAGCTCTCTCCAAAGCTGTTACCAAAGAGACCAAGAGAAGAGATGAATTGAAGAAAGATAAGGAGAGAACTTCGCAGCTGGACGAAGCATTTTTAGAAAGTTAGCTGAAGTCACTGTTACTTTTCACCAATGGTGTTATGTTGATTTATTGTGGCCAATAGTTGGGGTAGAAGAAGCATAAACAATTAGAAAGTGTATAAAAGGTCAGCCATTTTCAATAATAAAGAGTTGCCATCTGAGACTGCTTGTCGTGTCTGCTTGTGTCGCGACCACCTCGACAGTGACATATTTTGTTTATAAAATGTATGTTTGAACACTCTGAATTGCTGGGGATAAATACAACGAAGGGCAAGAGTTCTGTTTGTTTTTTTAAAATAGCACAGAATTAGGATTTGAAATCCATTACCTCATGTTTAGATGTAGTGACTGGGTGTAGTTTCTGTCATTTCAAACAAAGGCTGGGACACAATTCCGTGTTTATGAAGATCCTTGGCCAGACTGTGTATGTTGAATTGCCAGCTGCATTTCAGTGGTAGTTGAACCTGACTTGCCAAGCTGAATGCCAGCTCACATAAGCCTACATATCCTGATGTCGTGGCATTGGCTGCTGCAACAGCATAAGAACCGACTGCAAGCAGAGAAGATCAGTAAATACAGAAATCTCAAGTCCAGGGGACCCATTCTGGCAGGTTATGGGTGCACAAAGCCATATTTGAGCTATTGCTACACTGACCTCTGTGACTTAGGAGAGAGGGAGAGTGGGAGGTTGCTCACCTTGGGGCTTTTTTGGCTGCAGAAAAACCAGCTGCTCCCTTCCCATTTTCTGTTGGGTAATGGAACAAATAGTCCATCTTCTGGACCTGTGGAGATAGGTGGAAAGGTAGAAAGGTACTTTAAGTCACTGCAGATAAGAGCAGGACAGTAAACAGTACAGGAGGGCTCAGCTTCTATCACGGGCTCTTGGCCATGCCAGCAAGCTGTCTGCAGCATCACACACCTACGCAGCAGAGCCTTTCTGTTCTTGTGGGGAAAGTTTTGTGTATGGAAGGCATTAAGCTGGATAGTGACAGCCTCAGAAATGAGGGTGTTTTCTTAGAGATCTTAGAAAATTACCTGAATGCTTCATACAGGAAATAAGCATGTTTCATTAGGGTGCTAAATTAATGCAAAAACGTAAGATGTTTGGATTAAGGTTAATGTTTTCCTGTTCCCTGCAGCTTAAGGTTTTCATATTTCCTGAAAGAGAGACAACAGACAACTTGCTGTGCCCCAGCTAACCACCACCAACTCAGTTTGTCTTTTCCTCTGAAGTTTCTCTTACGTGACACCAGTGTTCAGGCTTTGAACTGAATTGTAGTAGTCTGGCTCATCACAGCAATTTCTCCTCTTCACATATGTAGCAATTTGTTTCTCAGCTTTGGCTCTAAAATGTGCCAGGTTATTGTGAGGCCTTTAAAAAATAATTTAAAATCCTACCTTAATTCTATACTAAAAAAAATTCATAATCTGGAAATCATTTGAACGTGTTGAGAACTATGACAAAGAGAACGGCGATGTATCTCTGCTGTACGTAGCATATACTGTTCTTTTGTGCACAGCTTTTGCCATCAGCCTTGCAGTGGGATTGTCTCCATTATACCCAGCTTTCTAGATCACACTGTGCACATACAAGGGCCACAACAATGCAGAGATGGTGTCAGCTGTGCCTAAAGCTAAAACTGCAACTTTTTGCCTATGTTGCTAGGGACCTAGAACAGCGAATCACATTGCCCACTCCTATATAATATTTTGACCTTTTATTTCATCTGCTAGAAACAAGATTGTATGAGAGCTTTCTCCTGAACAGCCCCCAAATGCTGGGGAAAAAATGTACTTAAAAAACGTGAAATTAATCTATGGTGCTAATATATGAAATTGCAGTTATTCAAAAGTGCAAGCCATGTTTCTCAAGTCAACACTTCACCAAAGACCAGAAGATAATGTCTCATAAGGTCTGATTTAACACAGGAAAAAAATTACCATTTACGTCAGTGGACCTTCACAAATTTAAGCAAGATTTGCATGCTCATTTCTGTAAGATAATCTGCAACTGACATCTGCTTTCCACTTCTCCTTCCTCAGCTTATTCATCTTCATCATCTGTTTTGTCAGCTGCATTTCCATGTCTTTCTGAATCACAACAATATCTAGCATTTGGGATGAAGTTGGCAGAGGACCACAATAAAAACTACTGGAACACAGCCATCTTCTGTTGCAACGTCATTTTAGGTATCAGCTTCACAGCAACTGTGTGCTGCAAGCATGCATATGTTTTAAATGGTCTTTCATGTAAACAAACTTCCATTCATATCATACAGACTAGGCAAATTTTTCATTTAAAAAAGAAAAAAAACTAAAAATGTTGGGGGTGAAAAAACAAAATAGAAAGAATGTGCCTCCAAACAAAATCTCTTAGTCATCTACTCAGTCCCCAAGGAAGTGACCTTTCAGTGTAACAGAAAGGTCCAACTGGAAGTGAAACCATTACATGTCAAAACACATCAACTATGCAAATATCTGTTTTATTAATTCTTCTAATGTGAGTATTAAGAGTCACAGTAAATTCTTCTATTTTTGTCTTATGAATTAAGCCAATGAGTATCCTCAATCTTACTGCTGTTTTCATCTGTTCACTAATGTGTTGTAGGTCTGTCTGTTTGATAAAGTCAGGCTTAACAGTTTCATTTGTGCTGCTGGTGGAGTGGACTTTGCTGTTAATGATGTGGCCTGTTAAATTGCACTGGGGTTAGGATTTATCAGGAAGTCTGCAGTGGATGGACTGACAGCCTTTGTTTTCCAAACTGTTGATGCCTTCCATTGTGTTTTGTTACAGACTTTTAAATGAGAAGGGTCCTGAATGTTCTGAGTCCTTGTTATCCTTTCAGGAAGAAAATGCATAAACTACACAAACAGCTTGTTTATTTTCCTTTCAGTAAATGTAACTGGTAAAAATACTTTTCTGCTTCCATCCCTCTCATCTGAAAGTACTTTAAAAGTGCCTAACAACTTTGTGTCTAAACTACTTTGATATATTTGTTATCTTTAACCTGATACTTTGTGATACATTACAGTCTGTTTTAAAAACTGCCACTGCTACTGCCGCAGCCAGAGGTTCATCTTACTACTGTATGATTATAGTTTTACACTGTATTTCTAGGCTGTACCTCAAAATGAAAACAAGCGCCTACTTTAGAGACACTTTACTCTGAGGTAAATCTATCTAGTTCACAGTTTCTATTTGTTTTATTTTGTGCTCTGTCCATACAACTGTCGTTCCATTTGTTTTTTCTGTGGAGCAGCATTGTTTGTACAGATTTGCAGGGTGAGTAGCATGCAAGACATTTAGGCAAAACACAGAAAAAAAACCTCTTTGGCTTTAGGATTTGCATTTCCCACAATTTACAAGCCTTGGCAGTTTTTAGGTTGACTTAACATCATTCTCTGCAACTTAAGTTCTGTTGCCAATGAAAGATGAGGAAACAAGATGCTTTTGAATAATCTGTAATGATTTTCAAAGACTCTGCTGAGAAGAATTGTAATTGGCCTGGATCCTCCATTTAACACTGTTTCTCACAATATGCTCATAATCAAACTCAGGAAGTGTGTACTGGATGAGTAGCCAATGAGATGGATTGAGAGCTCGTTCAATGGCAGATCCCAAACAGTTGTCATTGGTGGAACAGGGTCTAGTTGGAGGCCTGTCACTAGTGGTGTCCTGCAGAGGTTTAACTTATTCATCCATGATGTGGATGAAGAGGCAGAGCAAGTTCAGCAGGTTCACTGATGACACAAAGCTTGGAGGAGTGGCCAATGCCCCAGAGGGCTCTGAAGCCCTTCAGAAGGATCCCAACAGACTGGGGAGATGGGCAGAGAGGAACCTTCTGAAATTCTGCAAAGGGAGATGCAGGGTGATGCACCTGGGTAGGAATAACCCCAGGCACCTGTACAGGCTAAGGAACAGTCTGCTGGAAAGCAGCTCTGCAGAGAGGGACCTGAGTGTCCTGGTGAGCAACAAGCCATCCATGAGCCAGCAGTGTGTCCTTGTGGCCAAGAAGGCCAGTGGAATCCTGGGGTGCATTAGGAAGGGCAGGGCCAGGAGGTCAAGGGAGCTGATCCTGCCCCTCTGCCCAGCCCTGGTGAGGCACATCTGCAGTGCTGAGTTCAGGCTCCTCAGGACAAGAGAGACATGGAGCCCCTGCAGTGGCTCCAGTGCAGGGTAACAAAGATGACTGAGGCTCTGGAGCATCCCTCTAATGAGGAAAGGCTGAGGGAGCTGGGCCTGTTCAGCCTGGAGAAGAGGCCCTGAGAGGGGACCTCATCAATGTCTGTGAGCATCTGAAGGGAGGTGCCGGGAGGATGGAGCCAGGCTCTGCTCCGTGGTGCCAAGCAATAGGACAGGAGGCAGTGGGCAGAAACTGATGCACAGGAAGCTCCACCTGAACATGAGGAGCAGCTTGTCAGATATCAGAAGGTTCATGCTGGCATAAAACATTTTAAGAATATTCAAAAATAGGCCCCAGTGTTTCCTATTTCTGTTTTGTCTTAAGAAGGACCAGTGCTACATTTGTGGTTGTACATCCTTGCTCTATAATGGGGCTTGCTTAAGAAAATGGCTTTTTTTTTTCTGTATTGCTGAGTGTTAAGTGATGTCATTAAGAAGTCAGAGATGCTAATAAGCTATTCTTTGCACATTAGAAAATTCAAATGTGTTTCAGGATTTTTTTGATGGATAATTTAGGAGTGAAGAAAGAGAAAATAATAGGACATTCCTTGATTGCAGGCAGGCAGTGTTTGGAGTACAGTTGAAAAGAAACTCTTATCATATTGGTATTTAAAAGTACACCATCCTGATTATATTAATAGACTTTCATAAAATCTTTTCAGCTTTTTTTAATACAATAGAATTTTTGAAAGACATCAGTAACAAAGATAATGCAATTAGTACTCTGCTAGAGACTTCATTCTCACTTATTGTTCCCCCAGCAGGTGGCATTAGAGGTTTGTTAGATGTAGATACAACCACAGTTTTTTGCTGCAGTTTTCTTGTTGGCAGTGGTTGTTTATTTGTTACAACGTTCTTTATTTTTTTCTTCAGGCACTATTTTAAAAATAAAACATACCTGGTACACATAAATTAGTTCAGAGCAGTCTTCTTCTCCATTCACACTACTCTCCAGGCATCATAAATTGACATCCCATTTTGCTGGGCATTGTAAACATACATGGCAAAATAGCCTTGCTTAGAAGAGGTCTTGATATAGGTGGATAAGTATTATTTTTATTTTAAGTATGAGGATCTGTAGTGTATTTTGCAAACTACACAACAATCAGTTGAAAATGAGCATTGCTCTCAGGATCAGAAACAAGTTTATTATACCATCATGGTGCCAAACAAAATCCAGCTTTCTAAAGCATTGGTGCACTTGTGCTTGAGCTGAATTTGCTTTAAATCATGAAGGTATTTGATTTATTTAAAGGAAAAGTAAGTTTTTCTCCTGCAGCTAATGCTGCAGTAGCATCTTTATGATTTCAAGACTCTCCTGATGAGTTCCCCTTCCTATAAATATGAACACAGTAGCACTGTATTTCTATGATTTCATGTAAAAGAATTACTAAATAAGCTGTTATCTTCTACTGCACTGTATTTTTCTCACTCTGTGAACTTCTTGTCTGCACCCCCAGACCAGCAGTTCAGGCTGGTTCTACAGTCAACATCCCTGTTCCTGTTTGGACACCTGAAGAAGTGGCTGATTTTCCTTCACATGCCCAGTGTTTAGCACTGGGTACTGTCTTAGATTTTGGCACACAGTGATGGCTTTAGGTCCCCCCTGAGGAAGCCTGGCGCATGGGCAGGGACTTCTGCTGTTTCCTCAAAGCTCAGCAGGTGGCAGCTGGGGACCAGTTTCTCGGCAGATGCAGCCACAGTCTGCCACAGCCCAGTGCCCCTTCACAGGCTGCCGCCCTCCCAGCCATCACACCGGCCCTGAGAGCACAGAAAAACTGACCAACACCTGCAGTGGGCTTCTGCATTTCAGAAATCTGTGCCACACGGTGTAGTGGGTTTTATACAGCAGACTTGGCTCTCAATAGGTTCTTGCTGGGTAGACAGGATGGGTGCCCAACATGCTGGTGAGCCATCTGCAGCTCCAGGGCTGCCAGACTTCCAGCAGCACGGCTGGACCTGCTGCTACTTGTCCAGTCAGCCAGAGCAGGGAAATGTATAAGAATCCCTAGGTTTTGTCCTGACAGAATTTATAAGATTACAAAGAGAACATGCTGAGAGAATAAAGGGTGTTCCCACTGTGAGGTACAGAAATACTGCTGTCTCCATCTTAGCAGAGACAGAAACAAGACTCAGCAAAACAGTGGCTGGCTAACGCACAGCAAGCTTGTGGCTGGGACACTGCTCACAACCTGATATGTCCAGCCCTGCTTAATGGCCTTGGCCATTGAACATGCAGCAAAACCTCCCCTGAAGCTCTCCAAGCTGAGGACAGCAGCATGGTAGCAGGGCCTATCCATAAAATAGAAATAAGCAGTGCTTTGGAGTGGCTCAAAACATTCACTTGCACTCAGCAACTCCTCTCACCCCCGAGAGCACGGCTGTACAGAAGTATTCCCACAGGAAAGCCCCTCTGACAGGTACTTGTGAATTGGAGTACACACAAAAGCCCACATTTCTGCACTGGCTGTATCTTGTCCTAAAAGCACTTGTAACATTTGGGGGCTTTCTCAATAGACCTGGTATTAGAGGAGGTCTTTTCAAAAGTTAAATATAATCAGATGTTTGCACAGAGAAAGCCTCTTACACAATCCCCAGGATCTCTCCCTGAAGCTCAGAAGGCAGGATGCTACCTTGTCTAAGTGACTCTGTGACATACCCACCAGCTGTGGGGAATACAAAGATTTTAATGGATCTTTGTGCCTTAATCAGGCCAGAATGACATGAAATATCAGAACTTTGATGCCTAAAGTCTGGAATAGTGAGTATAAATGGTCAGTGCAGCTGTGTCATATGACTAACTAGAAATTTCATGCCTCATGCTGTATTTGTTGCCCTCCTTTTGCTTTTCCTGCTGATCCAGCTACTCTCTCTTGTCTCACCCACTTTTCAGCATATATTTGTTACGCTACTTTGGGTGACCAATCTTATGGCACATTTCTTCAGTGGCTAGCATAAAATAAGCACAGAAGGGTAGCCAGTGTATCACACCTAAAGTAAGCACAGCTAATAATTTTTTTGTTTTAAAAAATAGTATTTCTTTACTGTGCAATGAAAAGCAAACCTCCTAAAACTTCAGTGCTTTTCCTTGCACTGAAGACAGCAAATTTAGAAGGTGGAAAGGCAAAAATCCAACATGCTTGCAGATTTCCACAGGTCATACCAGAGAAACAGCTGGTATTTGTCCTATCCTAACTTGCTGTATTTTGGCTCAGACTCCCGTTGTGCTTTCACTGGAGTGCATAGAGAAGATCTTTTTTAAGAGTAAAGTGTGTATAACTAAAGAAAGCAGTGGGAAAGTCTGACTTGCTGCTTGTGAAGTTACTGCCATCACATGGCCTTGACAAACATTTTAGCTACTGTCTTACCTCACTGTAGGGAGACAAAGCAGGGGTGATGTCCTCTCTCGCAGACCCAAGTCAGTGGGGATTCCCTTTGAGCAAAAGTAGCAGCTGTTACTTGCATGAGGCTGAGGGATCATGTTTACCTGGAATTTCCCAGGACAAAACCCATAGATGCTGGCAGTATTTGTCAGCATGTGGCAATCTGGCATGCAGAGGAACACAGTTCATAGTGAGTGCTTTAGCCTGAACACTGTTTGGAAGAAAGTGGAGAAATCCTGAACACTGACACCCAAGATCTCTACAGGTGAGTGCAAGGCAAGTGGGAATTACATCAATTTAGGAAGAGGGACATCCTACTTCTTAAATGCAGAACTAATTCCCACAGCATGTTGTGATTTCCAAAATATAAGTGGTTTCTGAAGGGATAAACTAATTGGTGGAAGGAACATCCAAAAGAATATGCTGAACAGGGTGGTCTGGGTACAATTTATGCCACTTTTCAAGCCTATTCATAGTCTTCTGGATGACATTCCATTCTTCAGGGTGTCATCTTCAAACTTGCTGAGGGTGCACTCAATCTCCTCATCTATGTCATTGATGAAGATATTAAACAGTGCTGGTCCCAGTACAGACCCCTAAGGAACACTGCTTGTCACCAATCTCCATCAGCTCACTGGGCCATTGACCATTGCCCTGGAATGCAACAATCCAATAAATTCCTCATCCACTGAACAGTCCACCCATCAAACCCATCTCTCTCCAACTTACAGAGAACGATACATGGATGACCATGTCAAAAGCCTCACAGAAATCCAGACAGATGACCTATGTAGTAAACAAGGTACTGCTGATGATTGGAGCCAGAAATAAGGCATTTTTAACACACTGCTTTAAAATAATATATTTCTATAAGTACAGACTAACAATTCACCTCTGAAAATGTGATATTACTGGACTTAAGAACTTTTGCTGTAAACTTTTCACTGGGAAGAATTTCTCAGTAAAGCTATGCATTGCACAAGTACCAGCTGAAAACAAGCTCTCACACAGCAGGGGAAGTCCCTGTGAGACTATTAGGATTTCAACAGGTGCAAGCACTACCTATCTGCTCTCAGATTTAAACTTAGATTTGTTCCTGTTTTAAGCAGATTCTCTGTGACTCACCTATGTGATAAACACAAGCACACACGGCTTTCAGAATGGGTCAGGTTAGAAAGGACCAGAGTGGCTCATCTGGTCCAGCCTCCCTGCTCAAAGAGGGGCACGCCAGAGCACATGGCACAGGATTTCATCCAGACAATTCTAAAATATCTCCAGTCAGGGGGAATTCGCAACCGCTCCGGTCAATCTGTTCCAGTGCTGAGTCACCACAGTAAAGAAGTTCTTCCTCATGTTCAGGTGGAACTTCCTGTGCATCAGTTTCTGCCCACTGCCTCCTGTCCTATTGCTTGGCACCACAGAGCAGAGCCTGGCTCCATCCTCCTGGCACCTCCCTTCAGATGCTCACAGACATTGATGAGGTCCCCTCTCAGGGCCTCTTCTCCAGGCTGAACAGGCCCAGCTCCCTCAGCCTTTCCCCTCATTAGAGGGATGCTCCAGAGCCTCAGTCATCTTTGTTACCCTGCACTGGAGCCACTGCAGGGGCTCCATGTCTCTCTTGTCCTGAGGAGCCTGAACTCAGCACTGCAGATGTGCCTCACCAGGGCTGGGCAGAGGGGCAGGATCAGCTCCCTTGAGCTGCTGGCCCTGCCCTTCCTAATGCACCCCAGGATTCCACTGGCCTTCTTGGCCACCAAATGCAGATGACTCCCTGACTCTGTTCATTGTTACAGCTCTGGTCATTTCAATTTATTTTTTAAAAATTCACATGGATCTTTTTAACCCTCTCATTTTCCTCCAGAGTCTGCAAATACTTTTCCACTGAAATTTCTTCAACAACTTCTCCCTAGATTGTCTAGCCAGCTTTCCTAATTTGTATGGCTAAATTGAATCAGAAATTTTCTGTATCTTTTCTTCAGGAAGAAATGCGGACTAACAAAAAATGGCTCGTGAATTAGAACTGTCATTCTAATATACTGATCCGCTGATATAGCAAGCCATCATTTGTCTTAATAAGTGTTACAACATATATTTCTACTTAATATATTGAGCATAAACAATACAATTGTAACACAATTTTGGTGAATAAACAGAGTAACTATTATTTCTAGCATCAAGTATTGGCAGCAGTGTGTTTATCAGCCTCCGTTTAGTGTGAGACTACATGCCAGAAGTTCTGTCGAAATATTTACACTTTCACCTTTTCATTTTATTTTTCATTACTTGTTTGCTGTAACCACCTCAAAGTTAGTTTCCTGCAAACCCCTGTAAAAGCGTGCTAGTCCAATTCCATGTTACTCGAGAGACAGTGATTCAGCAGTAATGGCTTTTTTGCATACATGAAAACCAGTTTGTTTCTGCTGCCAAGCTAAACAAACTGTGGCCTCGCTCCAGAAAAAAAAAAGAACTCCTTATTTGAACCCAAGATGTTGTTGTAAGTTTATCTTAATGAGGTGGTTATAGTCTTCAGCACTCGTTTTTTAATTATTTGGAGGAATCCTCTTGGACTCAGTGAAATGGCATAATAGGATATTTATCTGGGCTAGAAAAATCCAATTATCAGAAACAAGTGGGCAGCTTTTCTAAACAACATCCATTACATTCTGTAGGATCCCAGTTTTAATTAAAAGAAACAAAGCCCTGGTGTTCTGGGTACAAAGAACTCCAGACTTTCCAGTCTGGTTCAGGCTCAGCTGCCAGTTCTGTCTTCCCCTGGCTTTATCTATATTCAAAGTCACACCAATTTGACTCACAAGCAGTTTTTAATCACAGTTAATGAAATAGATGCTAACTGCTGCAGAAATGCACTTAATTTGATTTAAATAAGGTTTATAGCAGCCTAGTTAATTGAGTTTATCACCACCTCCAACTGTTGCATATAACTCTTAAAACTGAATAAAAAGTGTCTTCAGATTATATGACTAAATTATACAGCATAATTTTGAAGGTAAATGTCCCCTATGCTAGCGACCCCCAGTTTTGGAAGAGGATTTAGACAGCCAGAATCGCCATGGAAAGACCAAAAGAAGAACTCCACAAATCACCAGCTTGGGGCTGAGGATCATCAGGACCTAGGTTTGCACTGAGAGCTGCCCCTTGCACTGTGAAACCATAGCTGGACAGGAATTTAATGTGCTGTTAATATAATCAGGATGAGCTTCAGTGAGTAACAAATAAAAGAGCTGCAATGTGTATGAAAAGGACTGGATAAAATATTAAATGAAACCAGTGTGCCATGACAGCATAGCACCAAAGACAATTGTTTTCAACAGCTGACAGGCATTTCCGTTTTTTACACTGGAAAAAAAATGCAGATATGTGCACATTAAATTATAGCTGGCACTAAGGAGATATAGTTCCTACCCAAAGGAGCAAGAGTTCTAAGTAAACTTTCTAAATTGCAAAAGGAAAAATTCACTGATTTATAAAAGAATAGTTCAAAGTGATAAACTGCCCTAATTGTGATGAAATACCTTATTCTGATGGGTACATTCTTCTGCTAAAAGAGAAAAATAATTTCCTCATCCCAGATGCAAGAAAATCTCATATTTTGAGATTTTTAATGAAGTTACTGTTTTCTCACAGCATGTTGATAATGTATCCTCAAACTCAGCTAAATACATCTACCCACAAATAAAGAGAAATCTTTTTAATAAGGATATCTATTCAAAATTAATGCTGTGTGTCATGAAAACTTAATCTGTTTTTGAAGAAAATTATCATCTGATGTGATTAACAATATTTTTGCCCTTGCCTGTTCAACCTCAAATGAATTTCAAATTATTTTGCCTGTATTTGGGATTTCCCCTTTTTCAACAACTCCATACACTCCTTTATAGAACCCATTGGCACTGAAGCCGAGACACTATTCACTATTTTAAGAATCCAGCAGATATGACAAAAATCCTACAGCAATATTGAATACAGGTATTTGCAGTGAAGGAAGTTGCACAAATGAACGACAGATGAGCTTCATTTAGCAGACTTAGTGTGTCCAGAGACTTCACCAGCACCACTGCCAGGGGCTAGCAGTATCACCTATCCATAGCCCAGGTCACAGGTGAAGCAGCTCCTATTTTATTTTGGGGCTCAGCTCACCTAAGTGCCTGCATTGCATATATTTTCATTTGTTGCTGGGCTTCAGTCTAGGAAGAACCAACTCATTCCATTGGTGAAAAAGCCCAAAGCGTTTTCTCTGAAAACCAGCAAGAGTGCATATTAGTTAGCTAACTATATTAATTAGTAGCTCCTAAAAGACATCCCTCGGTCTCAGGTCTCACCAGGCTGAACAGAGCACACCTATTCCTGCCACTCACCCCTCACCATGAGGAGCGTGGCCCAACTGTTATGTCCCAAGATGACATGCAATTTTACAGGACTCCCAATTCCTCCAAAGTAACTGAAAGCTGCATTTACCTTTCCTTCTTCCCTGCAGTAATAAACTTTGACTTGATTAGGAAGTGTAAATGTCACAGGTGAGATCCGAGATGGTGTTGGCTGGAGTAGGCCCACATAAGACAGGGAAGAAGCTCTGCTGGTGTACATCAGCTGAGTATCCGACCAAGCTTCCATGGAAGGGATGTCTTTTCTGGTTCTTCTTCTCTCTTTCTCCTTTTCTCTGTCCTTCATTCCTTATTTCTCTTCCTTCCTTCCTTTCCTTCTTTCCTTCTTTCTTTCTTTCTTGCTCTCCTTCTCTCTTTTTGTCTTTCTCTCCCCCTTTTTCTATTTCTCTCTCCCCCTTTCTCTATTTCTCTCTCTCCTTCTCTCTCTTTATTTTAATCGCTATCTCTCCCACATTTCCTCTCTTTACTCATTTCTCACTTTCTTCATCCCTCACCCTCTTTCTTTCTCTCTACACAACGGATATTCGGGTGTTTCCTGACTTCTGCAATGGCACTGCAGGAGTTACCACTGCAAATGAGAAGAGCAGTGTAGGGAGTCCACTCCCCTTTCCTGACAGCTGTCAGCACCAGGTGTTGAAGGGGACAAGGAAGGAGGCACAGCCACTCAGCAGCTCCTGCCACTGTGGAGCGCTCAGTTCTCCTCAGTGAACGCAGTGAGGAGAGAGGACACAGACCCCTTGCACACAGATAGACTATTTCAGCTGTCTGGAATATTTACTTTCCTTAGGTAAGTACCTGATTTGATTTTGTATTTTACTAATTCTGTCTGTCAATTACATTCTTAGAGTTCTCTACCAAATTGACATTCATTTTAGTCTCTTCTGTACATATGCTCTGTGAAAGTAGTAATCAAATGAAATTTTAAAATACGCTTGTGTCATTATTCTTTTAGGAAAAGATGCTGAACTGATGTCTAAACCATACTTGTCTGCATGTATCTGTAGTGTTTCACTTTGCATGCACCTTCTCTTCAAACTTCAAGCAATATAGTCATCTCTACTTTTCTTTCATATGAAAGGCTCTTAATTCCTTTAGTATTATTCTTAATTTTTATTTGTCTTATATTCTAATTGAGAGTCTCATTACTGAACTACATCTTTCCAGTTCTTTCTCTTGATTTTTTTTTTGTTCTACTTCTAAAAATCCACCAAAAATTTCTAAAAAAGCTAATTACATGAAAATGAGGGTAATGCAGAAGCTATTACACTTTGGAGCAATTTACATGGCTTGAACAAGTTAGCATTTTCTGAGAATACACTTTGAAGCAACTAAGTTTCATGGGAAAATGGAAAGAACTTAATTACACTGGAGTACAATGCTATGTTGTCACCCTTACCATCATATTTAATAGCAGAAAACAGTTTGATAGTTTTAGTCTTAGAAATAATTGAAGTGTTACATCACTCTTAGATACAAGCAATATTTTTTAACTCCTTCTTTATAAAAAAATGTAATCTCAAGTCTAACAGTTTGGAAAAGATTTGAGAATACTGATTATGTCTGAGAAACAGTTTGGAATATTTGGTTTCCAAAGAAAACTCTGAAGCTGAGTTTGACTAAATTATTTTTAAAAAGTAAGAGATGTCAAACCAACACTTGGCATTCATTCTGAAGGCAACTGTGCTTTCATTTTTCCTGTCTAGTGAGGGAGTTCAGAAACCATTAATTCACATATCTCTAATCTTTTTTCTCTAGTCTAATAAGCACATAATTTTAGAAAAACTACATTAAGACAACAAAAACAAGTGAGTAACTCCCAGAGTATGGATTGCAGATAATTCAGAAGAATATGGAAAGTGGTAGTGCTTTTAGGTAAAAACACGCTGACAAAATAGTTCCTCTCTTTCACCCCACAACATTTTTGTAGGGTCACAAGGGTCTTTAATAATAAAAAAAATCCTTGAGAAGCACTGAGTTCCCCCAAAACACCTATTTTGACAAAGAGAGAAGTTGTCATGACAGCATTATCATCAGAATGCTCTTTGCTCTCCTCAGGCTCTCATGACTTTCCCAATAATAGGAAAGCTCACCACCACTTCAATGGATAGTGAAGGACCACCATGGCCACTTGAGGAGTTAGACCAAGTAATCTCCTGAGACAAGGACAACTTGTGTTTGCATCTTTTCATCCTAGGAAAGCAGCATGATTTTTCAGTGTTTTGATGATGATGACAATTACTATTATTACCATGCTTTCATTCACATTATACTCATGCTTAGATGTGCTGCAGGGGAAAGAGCCCACAGCAGGGGAGCCAATGAAGGAGAAGAGCCAAGGTGTCTCCTCCACCTCTTTGCCTGTCACGGTCACCTGCACCCCAGGACAGGCATGTCAGAGTGACCCAGCTCTTGAACTGCACCCAAATTTCAGAGAAGCTCAAAACCTTCCCTCCCTTTGTTTAAGAGACAGTAGTGAGGGTTTCTTAGCTGCAGGAACACCCAAACAATAAGGCTGGCTAATGCACATACAGTGTATTTAATTTCCCGTGGGAGTTTTACTGCTTAGGGGAGCATTGTACAGACAGATATGGCAGAGGTAGTGCCAAGGCTTATTTAATTTAATTACAGTGCCTCATTACTGACAAACATCCATTCCAGTCCATGAAAGGTGTAGGCTATTTTATAGAGGGCCTTGTGGCTCCCATTTGTTTTCTCCTGAGTTTGATCTTGCTAGATATTTGAACTAGATGACATCAGGCAGCAACAAACGCTTATTATTATATAATGAAGGAGGAGGGTTAAGCAGGAGGTGGAAAATTTCTGAAACAGAACCTTAGCTGAACAAGAAAACTGAAAGAGTAAAGTGTGCAAGGTGTGGATATATCCACCTCTCTCTCTGTATACATGTATAGATAGACATAACCTATATATATGGACAGATTCCGTAATTAAACATAATTTATTTTTATGGTTTCCTACATCAGAGCTGGGTTTTCTTAAAGCACTTTGTAAGACCACTGGGTGTTCACAATGGTCTTTTTCTTCAAGACCTTCTTTTCACAAATGGGCCATGCCACTGGGTGAAACTTAAAATTAGGGGTAGGAGAACTCTTCTAAGGAGTCACGAGCCCCACAGTCCCTGGTTGGGAATGGTAGTGGTGGACTATTTACTGTCATGCTTGCTTCTGATCACTGATGAATGATCACGCAGCTCACAGTGTTGTTGTTCAATATGATAAGTTTGGGGATAAAATGTGTACCTGTAATTTTACTCACTTTATCCTTCCCCACGGGTCTTGTGGGGCAATGAAAATTCCAGGTTTGTGAATACCAGCTTGCCCCCAGCCATGCTCAAACACTGTGCTCATGCCCCCAAAACCACAACAGAGGTCCAGCTAAACTGACCAAAGCTCCTGAGGATGACAAACCCTGATCTGCCACACTTTAAGATTTCCTGCCTCTTCTGCTTAAATTGATGGAAGTAAAAAAAGGAAGCACTGTAAGACAGAGAAAAACTAAGACCACAGGTCTTATGGCCAACCTGAGCCTACAGGTGATATGAGAAGGCCTTCTGTCTGATATGAGATGTGTTAGTAGCAAGAAATGTAGCAGGAAGGAGTGTTTTGGATTTAGGAATTGTAATTAAAAGCAGGAGGCTGCAGCAGTAGCAGCAATGCTATGAGTCTCCCTAGCACATTGTCTGCGTGCACACAGCGAGCTAATGAAGAAGTCCATATGCTTTATCCCTGTCAGCAGAGGCTGGCAATGGAGCAGTAATCTCACAGAATCACAGAATCACAAAATTTCTAGGTTGGAAGAGACCTTCAAGATCATCGAGTCCAACCCACGTTCTAACACCTCAACTAGATCATGGCACCAAGTGCCACATCCAGTCTTTTTTTAAACACATTGAGGGATGGTGATTCCACCACCTCCCTGGGTAGATGATTCCAGTATTTGACCACTCTTTCTGTGAAAAACTTCCTCCTTAATTCTAGCCTGTATCTCCCTTGGCGCAGCTTGAGACTGTGTCCTCTTGTTCTGTCTGTTGTTGCCCGGAGAAAGAGACCGACCCCCAGCTCACCACAGCCGCCCTTCAGG
Source organism: Emberiza elegans (assembly GCA_024865655.1). Lineage (NCBI taxonomy): Eukaryota > Metazoa > Chordata > Aves > Passeriformes > Fringillidae > Emberiza > Emberiza elegans. Next base: position 14,531,223 of record JALJVW010002597.1, on the reverse strand, counting down.
AAGCTGAAGAGAGTGATAAGGTCACCTCTGAGTCTCCTTTTCTCCAGGCTGAACAACCCCAGCTCCCTCAGTCGTTCTTCATACGGCTTGTGCTCCCAGCCCCTCATCAGCCTCGTTGCTCTCCTTTGGACACGCTCAAGCATCTCAACGTCCCTCCTAAACTGAGGGGCCCAGAACTGGACGCAACACTCCAGGTGTGGCCTCACCAGTGCCGAGTACAGGGGGAGAATGACCTCCCTGCTGGCCACACTATTCCTGATACTGGCCAGGATGCCCTTGGCCTTCTTGGCCACCTGGGCTCACTGCTGGCTCACGTTCAGCCGACTGTCCACCAACACCTTCAGGTCCCTTTCCACCTGAGCACTGTCCAGCCACACCGTCCCCAGCCTATAATGCTGCAGGGGGTTATTGTGGCCAAAGTGCAGGACTCGGCACTTGGACTTATTGAACTTCATCCCATTAGATTCTGCCCATTCATCCAACCGTTCCAAATCCCTCTCCAAAGCCTTCCGTCCCTCTAACAGATCGACACATGCTCCCAGCTTAGTGTGGTCTGCAAATTTGCTAATGAAAGACTCTAAACCCTCATCCATGTCATCAATAAAAATATTGAACAGAACTGGCCCCAGCACAGACCCCTGAGGGACACCACTGGTGACTGGCTGCCAGCTGGATGCAGCACTATTTACCATCACTCTCTTGGTCTGGCCATGCAGCCAGTTCCTAACCCACCACAGAGTGCCCCTGTCCAAGCCACGGGCTGCCAGCTTGTCTAGGAGTGTGCTGTGGAAGACAGTGTCAAAGGCCTTGCTGAAATCCAAATAAACAACATCTGCAGCCTTCCCTGCATCCACTAGGCGGGTTACCTGGTCATAAAAGGTGACCAGGTTGGTTAAACATGACCTACCCTTCCTAAACCCATGCTGACTGGGTCTGATACCCTGGCCATCCTGTAAATTCTGTGTGATGGCACTTAATATAAACTGTTCCATTATTTTGCCAGGTACTGAGGTCAGGCTGACTGGTCTATAATTACCAGGATCCTCCTTTGCACCCTTTTTGTGAATGGGTATCACATTGGCCAGCTTCCAGTCATCCAGAACCTCACCAGTGAGCCAGGACTGCTGGTAAATGATGGAGAGTGGCTTTGCAAGCTCATTTGCCAGCTCTCTTGTTACCCTGGGGAGGATCCCGTCTGGTCCCATAGATTTATGAACATCCAAGCATTTCAGCAGTTCTTTGACTGCCTCCTCTTGGATAATGGGGGGACCATTCTGCTCCCTGACACCATCAACCAGCCCAGGCGGGCAGGTGTCTTGAGGGCAAGTCATCTTCCCACTAAAAACTGAGGCAAAGCAGGCATTAAGCACTTCTACCTTCTCCTCATCTGCAGATACTAAGTTCCCTCCCTTGTCCAATAAAGAACAAAGGCTGGTCTTACCCTTCTTTCTACCATTAATGTATTTGTAAAAACATTTTTTATTATCCTTTACAAAAGTCGCCATTCTAAGTTCAAACTGAGCTTTGGCCTCCCTAATTTTTTTTTCTGCATGCTCTGGCAGCCCTCTTGAATACTTCTTTGGAGACCTGACCCTCCTTCCAAAGCTGATACATCCTCTTTTTATTCCTAAGTTCCTCCAAAACCTCCTTGCCCAGCCAGGCTGGACGTTTACCCCGTTGACTGATCTTTCGGCACGCAGGGACAGTCTGTTCCTGTGCCCTCAAGATCTCTGTTTTGAGGCATGCCCACCTTTCCTGAACTCCTTTGTTTTTAAGAGCTGCTTCCCAAGGGATGCTCTGAATAAGTCTCCTAAACAGGCCAAAGTCTCCCCTCCGGAAGTCCAATGCAAGAGTCTTACTGGTGCTCTTCCTGACTTCACCAAATATTGAGAACTCTATTATTTCATGATCACTCTGCCCCAAGCGACCCCCAACCACCACATCTCCCACCAGCCCATCTCTATTTGCAAACAGCAGATCTAACCTAGTCCCTCCCCTGGTGGGTTCACCCACCAGCTGCGACAAAAAGTTGTCCTCCATACACTCTAAGAATTTCCTGGACTGCCTCTTTACTGCTCTATTAAGTTCCCAGCAGATGTCTGGTAGGTTGAAGTCACCCACAAGAACAAGGGCTGATGATCCTGAAACATTACCTAGCTGCTTATAGAATAAGTCATCTACCTCTTCTTCCTGGCTGGGTGGACGATAACAGACTCCCAGTAGGGTGTCAGCCTTGTTGGCCTCCCTTGATTCTTACCCATAGACATTCAACTCCATCTTCCTTAGTTTCAATTTCTATGGCATCAAAAGTCTGCTTAATATCAAGGGCCACCCCTCCACCTCTTCTTCCTTTCCTGTCTCTTCTGAAGAGCTTGTAGCCATCCAGTGCAGTACTCCAGCTATGTGAGTCATCCCACTAAGTTTCCGTGATGGCAACTGCATCATAGCTCTGCAGTTGCACCATGGCCTCCAGCTCTTCTTGTTTGTTGCCCAAGCTGTGTGCATTGGTATACATGCACCTCAGCTGGGCTACTGACTTCACCCCTAACTTAGCCTTGCAAGCCTTGGGCCTGCTTCCAGGTAGCTCAGCTGCATCCCCTTCCCCCTTCAAACCTAGTTTAAAGCCCTCTCAATGAGGTCTGCCAGTTCATGAGCTAAAAACCTTCTGGGGAATAGGATACTGAAGAGGGTGAAGAGGTTTTGTACAACAAGTAATGATTTCAGGAGGGTATTTGGTATGTCACGTGAGTCTTACATGAAGATGTTGGTGAGCAGATTTGAGTACACATATGGCAAGGTAGGTTAAAACTAGCTGAAAGTGATTGAACAGAATGTTTTGCAGACCTAGCAGGAGAGGTCCAGAGAGGCTGGAAGAGAGAGGAGGAAGCAGCCAGTAGCCAGGTGTAGGCACTGCCCATAGCAGCATGCATGAGTGCCATTGAGCTGTGCCCTGTTTGGGTCACACAGTCACAGCCACTGGGGAGGGAACACCACGGTGTCTGAGGGATGCCCAGGAAAGCAAGAGACTGATCCAGATCAGCTGTCAGGGCAGGATGAATAGGATCTCGCTGGTGTCAGTGAACACAACAGAGACTGGGGAGGGGAGGAAACAAGGGAGCCCCCTGAACTACAAAGTCCCCAGCAGCCTTTCCATTACAGCTGATTCTCACTTGACTGTGGGGAAAATCCCTGTGTCCCCTGACAAGAGAATGAGAAAGTGATTTTTCACGTTTGGATTTCAGAGCTGGCATACAAGACAGTGCCCTGGTCTCTGTATCACTAGAATGAAGATGTGAGAAAAATCTGTGATTCCAACAGGTTTTGCTCAATACACAGAGGAGCTCTGAAACCTCTGGCACTGCTCTTTTGCAAGGTGTTCCATGGTCTGCACCTCACATTGCAGCACCTCAGGGGTTATCTCACAGCAGGGGTAAAACACCTCCTTATCTGAGGGCACCTGATGCCCTTCTTCTTACACATCTTTTATGTCCTGGCAGGCCACCTCCTGCCACATCTTCTTGCTCTCTCCAGTTAAAAGGCAGGCATCCAGCTGACAGAGACAGCTCACCTTTTGTGTGTCATTGTGTGAGGCTCTCAGGATCTTTAGCTGGTCACCGTGACCTTGAGAAACATTAAAAGTCTCTTTTCTCAGTCTGAGCGCTTGAACAATGAGTCAGAGCTCTTCAGTTCTTGGTCTTAAGGTTGTTTATTGTGTCTTATCTATAAAAGTCTTTTTCTAACCCTGCTGAGATTTGTCTAGCAGGATAGTATCAGGCACACTGTCTTTATACTAAAAACTACATATACAATATTTACAATTACTTCCCAGTACCTATCACCTATCTTAGACAGTGAGCTTCTACTCTAAACCAATCTAAAAGTGCCAGCATCACAGCAGAAGATAGAGCTGCCAAGAAGAAGAAGGAGAAAGGCAGGACACACCCAGATCCCTCCATCTTGCCCCCTGAACCCCCATTCTAGTAACCTCAAAATCTACTTTTTCACCTTGTGATAACTCCAGTATTATTCTACTTAAACTGTTGTGGCTTGCTGATCTTCATATAAGGTTGGTAACTTGCTCCACGGGTTATAATCAAAACCACAGGTGTTTTGGGCTCCGTGCCAGGGCTTCTGAGCCCCCTGGCAGGGGTCTGGGCCATTCTGGACAGCCAGAGGGATGTCCTGGGTTCCGACATGAGGCAGCAAATTTTGAAGCAAAAAATGGCAAGTTTCTCATGCGGTAGAAGAGTGATGTAGGGGTTAAGGAATGTGTCGAGGTTAAAACCACATCAGCACTCAGAACGGGATTGCAGATTTGGCTAGAACTTGGGGAAAAAAAGAGAATTTGTGCCTTGTGGAAGAAGGGGCAGGCAGCTCAGGAGGACTACAGGGATATTAGCAGATTATGAAGGAAGAAAATAAGAAGGACCAAAGATGAACTAGAATTTAATCTGGCTACTGCTATAAAAGACAAAACATGTTTAAATGCACCAGCAACAAAAGGAGGGCTAAAGAGAATCTCCATCCTTTGCTAGATGATGGGGGAAACACAGTTACAAAGGATGAGAAGAGAGCTGAGGTACTTAATGCCTTCTTTGCCTCAGTTGCTAATAGTGAGGACTACCCAGTTGTCCAAAGGGTACCCAGCCCCTTGAACAGGAAAACAGTGATGGGGAGCAGAAAGAAAGCCCCCATTACTCAGGGGGAAATGGTCAGTGACTTGCTAAACCACTCAGAAATGAAAAAGTCTACAGGCTAAGATGGGATCCACCCAAGGGTACTTAGGGAGCTGGCAGAGTTTCTCACCAAACCACTTTCCATCATCTACCAGCAGTTTTATCTTACCAGTGAGGTCCCAGCTGACTGGAATTTAACAAATCTGATGCCCATCAACAAGAAGGGTCATAAGGAGAACTACAAGTCTGTCTGTCAGTCTGACCTTAGTGCCTGGGAGGGTTATGGAGCAGAACGACTTGAGTGCATGTACAGGACAGCCAGGGGATCAAGACCAGCCAGAATGGATTTATAAAAGGCAAGTCCTCCCTGACCACTTGGTCTCCTTTTATTCCAGGGTGACCCACGTAGTGGTTGAGGGAAAGACTGTGGATGCATTCACATGGACTTTAGTAAAGTGCTTGGCGCTGTGTCCCACTACATTCTCCTGGTTGCTCATGGCCTGGGTGGATGCACCCTTTGCTTAGTGAAAAACTGCCTGTATGGCTGGGCCCAGAGAGTGATGGGGGATGGAGTTACATCCAGCTGGTGGCAGGTCACAAGTGGTGCTCCCCAGGACTCAGTGCTTGGCCCGGTCTGGTTTAATACCTTTATCAACAACCTGGACAAGGGAATCTAGGGCAGCCACAGTCACTTTCCAGAGAGCAACAGGTTTCTTGGCAGTGGAGGATGAACTGTATTTCAGCCACCCTGGGGTACAGGGTGAAACTGAAGATGGGAGCCTTCACTGTTATCCTGGGGAAGCAGAGGTACAAAGGGCACTGGAAGGAGTTGGGGCTCCTCTCAAGCAGCACTGGGGAGCAAACCTACAGCCAGCAGACACCTTCATGGGTATTTCATCCTGGCAGCTTGTGCACCCCATTCCTGAAAGTCAGAAGCAGATGTACTTGCCTCACCCTTTTCCTGGCTTGCTGGCAAGTTTTGGATGGGCTCTGCCCTGGCAAACCCATTGCTCACAGTCAGCAGAAAGCTTTCAACTACATAACCAAGATGCCCTGCTCTCTGACTCATTAGCACCACCAACTTAAGGAGTTGAGTAAGTCATTAATTTCTTCCAGAAATATCATTTTCCCTTGGTAGCTTTCCAGGCTAATGTTGCCAAAGCCTTCCTGGATGGTACAGGTAATACCCTTTCTCTTTTATGTTCATTTTAAGTTCCCAGGACAAGCTATTAGCCAGGTATTTCTCCCTGGGCATGACACCAGTCAGCAGGACCAAAACTCGCTCAGATTCTATTTCCTTCCTCAAAGCCTAACTCTAATCCTCAGGGGGAAAAAAAAAAAAAAAGAAAAAAAAAAAAAAAAAAAAAAAAAAAAAAAAAAAAAAAAAAAAAAAAAAAAAAAAAGAAAAAAGACAAAAGAAAAAAGAAAAAAGAAAAAGAAAAAGCTGTTGTCCAATCTACAGCATAATTCCTCATTCCTAAACAGCTGGAACATCAAGTCCTTCTGCAAAACTCACACCACTACAAACCAGTGACACATAATTAAATAATAGTTCCAGCTTGAGGCAAACAGACACCTAGAGCACAAAAACCATCTTTCCCTCTAGACCCCTTGTCCTCTTCACTTATTGAGCGGGTTTTAGGAATCCTAGTCCTTTTCAAAAAGTCACACACAGAAATTTGTGAAAGGATCTGTGGTCTTAAAACTGACACTATTTTTTAATGACTCTCCCCAGACTTAAACTTCAGCTTGTCTTGGTCCTAGATAAGACAGACACAATGGGAGAATCTGATTCACTTTCTTGTTACATTTTGAAGCAGTATTTGAAAATTTGACTTCATAAATCCTTTCCGTTCACTCACCACAATCTTCCTCTTCTTTACTTCTTCCAATTAACACTGTTAGAACTCGGGGTCACCTTGGCTCTTGAAACCAAAGGCAGGACTCTTGTGATCAAGCATGCACCAATAGATAAGAAAAAAATACTGAATGTCAGTGTTCAAATACTCCTCCTAAGGAAACATGGCTGTTTACCAGTTAAAAGAGACCATGGCCACATGTGGGTCACACTTGGGTTCCACTACAGTTTGTAGGAATTATCTTCATTGGTCCTGGTTCCCCAGTAACTTGATTTCATTTCATTTCCATGGATAGGAGGATTTACCCCAAATGACTTGCAAGGGACTGGAAAATCAGCTCATGTAATATAAAAAGTTGGAAACGCATGCATTCTGAGTACAGTTCTTTGCATGAAATTTCATTCCAAATGCCAGTCCAAACCTGCCATTACAGTTTCTTACATAAATGACATTTAAGAGTGTGAGCATTAATGGGAAAGTTACAGTCACATTAAAGCACAGTACTTACAGTCACATTCACTTTCTCACCAAAAGAACCTAAAGCATGTTTTGAACAGACATATCACTGTTTCCTCACATCATATATTTAATTAGAACAGATAAATCAAATTACTTCCTTTGCCTGTACACATAAAATCCCTGTGTAATTACAGAAGAGAAGGCCATCCTGCAGGCCATTTTGTGGCATTATAAATGTGCTGATTCACCTGATCTTGAGCCAAGCTTCACTTTAATCTTCCGAGTCTTGTTTTAGTTTGAGGAACAGCCAAACACACCCAGTTGGGCAGTAGAGATTAGGTTTCCCACTATTCAGTAAAACAGACAAATAAAGTAGTTACTTTTCTGAGATAGGTTTGGGTTGGTTTTTGGTTGGTGGTTGTTTTTTTTTTTTTTTTTGATAGTAAACTGTTGTAATCCATAAGATCCATAAGGATTTAATGAAAAAAGAGGGGCAGGGGCAGAGAAGATTGATAGGCAATTTCTACCATGCATTTGTTAATTAACAGGCACAGAACTTTTCTTTGGGTCAAGAAACACTGTTGCTTTACTTGCTACACAGTGTCCCCACTGCCCTCAGTAGGAAGTGATCCTGACCTATGCTAGTACAAGTAACAATGGTAGCAGGAGTAGGGACAATGATGATGATTGTCATGATGATAATGACAACTTTCAGCTGTGACTGCAAACAGTGTCCCAACAACTAGTGACCAACAGGCTTGATCCTGGTTTCAAATGCCCATCACAAATCCAGACAGAAGAGAGCTGCAGAGAGCAGGTGATGGTACAGCTGGCTTTCTGGGACAGCATGGCCTGTGAACTCTTGTTCAGCAGCTGAGATCTTGGATTCCCATCTGTGCTTGAGCAATGGTCTGTCGCTGGCAGAAACATCCAGCTTTGGCATGGGGACTCCAAGTGCTGGAGACTTTCTGCACTCCTCCCATTTCAGCAGCTAATTGTGCCCAGTGTTAAATCCGGCAGGTTTCAACTCTGAGAAACTATATCTTGTCCTGCCTTTATCTGTTAGATTAAAGAGCCCCACAGTTTCAGGTATCCTCCCCTCCCCTTCACATACACACTCAGACTCTGATTGAATTCCCTCTTCCCTTTCTCTGCAATTAGTTAAATATTCTGTGTCCATCAGCCTCCCCTTCCCCAAATCACTGCTCTCTCCCAGCTCTTTGCAGTTGGCCCCAGCCCAGTGGCAGGTACTGATGGCAAGGGGATCTGTCATGGCTCTGCCTTCCTCTTCCTCTCCCATCCCACACTCCTGGTGCTGGGGTGCTCAGCATTCCATGGCTCCCAAATACATCCCCTTGGGCAAGACACCGTTGACATGGGCACCCTTTGGTACCAGCCTCCTGAGCACCCACAGAAATGATACAGACCCCTTTGGCCCAGGCCTTGTCACTGCTTGGTCTCTCCTATCACAATGAAGGAGCCAGAGTGTGCTTTTTCCCCTCTGTCCTTCCTTAGCTGTTAATTCCTATACCTCTGATTTTTGTGCCATCTGCAATTGTGTCTGTGGTAAGCCAGAATCCTCTGTTTCTTCCATATCACTGGTGAATTCCAGACAGGCTTTTCATGTGACTCATTCCCCAGGAAACACATTTTACCAGAATCTCCTGTGGATTGGTATTTCCTCAGTAACTCTTCGTGATTCCTTCAGACCTTTAGTTAAACCAGCTGATGACTTCTGGACCACTGTATTTTAGGCAGAGACTGCAACAGGAACAGAGTCAATCCCCCCAGGGGTTAAGTCTGCCTCTGATTTCTTACAAGCATTCTTGCTTTACCCAAAAACATTTTTCCCTTTTAATCAGACATTGAATCTTGGAATCCAATCTTTGCTAGGAAATTTTCTTCAGCAGAAGATGGTGTACATGTGAGGTCAGCAAGTTTCCACTGTACCTGGGTGAATCTGGTCATGAATGTCCTTGCTGTGTGTTCTACACAGAAGTTCTGGGTAGCCTGGGGGTGGTCAGCTCCAACAGGGGGGTGCTTTAGAGTGAAGCCACACCAGACTTTGCAGACAGTCTTTTTATCTATTTTCTAAAACTCTTATATACAGAAACTGTCCCAGGTCTTCAAATGATCAGTTCTATGGTTTTGCTTCTTATTTTAGTGCAGTTCACATGATTTTTTTTCCTGGTCAGACACACTTTTCTACCATAGTAGAAAAGCAGATGGTTTCCTTCTGTGAAACTCAGGAGGAAATCCCAGTTGAACAAAACAAATCAGAAGTATCAGAAAGAGTAATCAAAACCAAAACATTTATGTTTATGGATTATATTGCCCCTTGCTGCCTAAAGGAAGGGTCAGAGTAGGAATTGCTTGAGTTCATTAAATCTTCTTCTTATCCTGCATATTCAGTGGTGAACATTGAAGAATTGCAGCCTCAAGTTATGCCAGGGGAGTGGCTGTCTTCCAGGCTCACTCACAGGCCCAAGGTGAGCACTGTCTTTGTAGCCAATGTAGTCACTCTACATGAGGCCTTTTAGAGGTCCAGAGAAGAAAGTGAACTGGAGCTTCCCTGGGAGATAAAGCTGAACATCATGCAGTTTCAGAACTGGCAGATGGTGAAGGCTCCCTTTGCTTCTACCGGAGACTGGCTACCCACACAATTGTACTACAGCAAGGGCACTGAGGATGCAGAGTACAAAGCATTAATACAAAGCAAACATGTTTGGTGACAGTGCCACAACAGGCAAACAAGGAAGGCAAAACCAAACCAGAAATTGTCTGCAGCACACAGATAGAGGCCACTCAGTCTTGGGAGCAAGTTGACAGTGAATGGTGAATGAATATGCAAACATCACATTTCTGCTGATTTCTGGCCTGAAGACTTGCAGTCAATATCCTCATTTCCTCAATGAACAACTTTCTCCTCTGCCTATGACTTCACATTTGAGATATAAGTTGCCACCATTTCAATGTTCTAAACCTATAATGAGCCAAAAGCAAACACTCACAGATGAACACATCTTGTACTGCCTGGATGTTGAAGTGATAAAGAAACCACTTTCTTTGCCAGTATCCCATGCATGTCGGAACTCAGTAATAGAATGTTTTGATCTACCAGCTTGCTATGTTGACATACTGAAACAAAAAGTGCTTCCACTCAGCCAAAACCACATATCTTGGCAATCTGCAGCCTGAAAGACAACAAAGACGTAGGCTGAAAACTTGGCAACTGTCCTGGCACGCTACACCTTGGGATTAGCGAGTCAGTCACGCTATGCTGGCTCTGGTTTTGCCATAAGGCAGTAACACAATGGGAAATTCTGCAGTGCTGGTCCTCAACACATTGTCTCTGCTGGCTTTCAGGAGCTGCTGCAGAAGCAAGGTAAATCCCTGAGCTAGGAAGTTATGCTCCTTTCCATAATCCCCTCCTGGTGAATGAAAGGTGTTAAATGGAGGAAAACACTGCTGACTGCAACTCCCTTTCTCTTACCTGCCCATTCTCTACTGCAGGTCTTTTCTAAGACCTGAACCATTGCACCATGAATATAACACTTGCACATCTTTTTTTAAGCACCAGCAAACACACTTAGAGTTCAGATACCAGATTCAGCTGGGCATCCTGCAGGCAGATTACCAGAGGTCTTTATGCTTGGTAAAACCCACTGCACTGACGTGTTTCTAGTGGGATACTAGGCTGGAGGAGAGCAAAGGAGAGAGAATGAGAACAGCTTTGGGTTACTAGGAGGGGCTAGGGCAATTTCCAGCAGGAGGCATTCATCAACCTAATGTCCTGTGGATGGACTGTGATACCCAAGGTAAATAGCTATCATGCTAATTGCATATGAACTAGTATGAATTGCATAAGGGAACTAGTAAACACCTGGGTTAGTTTTATTAACTCTCACACAATGCTGAAAACACTGGAGCCATGTTAATCTCTGATACTTCAGGATCCAGCCTTACACTGCAGAACCATGTCTGTGAAAACTTTAAGTCTGTGCTTGAGCACTTAAGAAAATGTAAAGACTCTACTGTAAAAGTCTTATAACACAATGAATTTCAGCTCTTTGGGCTAAAACCAGTGAATAAATGGTGTGCCATTAAAATGGTGCTGTTAGATGCAAAAATCTGTTGTTTCACTGCAGATGAAAAAAGGAAAGAAGAATTAATAGGAAAATCAGGTAAGTAAACGTGATGTATACCAGGCAAAATAACAGAAATGTTCTGAAGATCATGTCTAGTAGGTATATGGATAACTTCAGCATATTGATGAAAAGCTGTAAGGTTTCTGCAAAGTGAAATCATATGTCACAAACTTCCTAGAGTTATCTGAAGGCAATAAATGTTCAAACAAATCAGATATCACTCATATTCTCCACTGGGTTTCTAGAAAGTGTTTGAAGTGGGTCATTCACAGGACACTCTTAGAGAAATTAAACTGATCTAGAAAATGAGAGAAAGAGAGACTTTTCAAGTGGAAAAAGGCTGTTAGAAGTCAAGGATTAACAATGGGAATAATGTGCTGTGTAAAGATACATGTCTTCTTACTGTCTTTTCTGCCATACCCAAAGTATACTCACACCTTCCTCCCCTCGCCTTGAAACCTGGGATCAATCAGGCACAATATTTTTCATTTATTTATTTTTAAGATTCTGTTCATAACTTGAGAATATTGTACTGTAGATATTTTCCCTTTTCAGTGTCACTTAAGAGGGAAACACTAACACCACTGAAGAAGGGAGGCAGCAAGAGTGCCCATTCTGGTGACAGAAGACCAAACATGCCTGTGTTTGACGAGGACTTAGCAAACAGTAAACCAGTGATTCTACACTCAATTCCAGCAAGAGTTCTTGAACAAGCAACTATAAAATCCACTTGAAATTACTTAGAAGACATCAGCAAGACTGAAAATAATCAGCATGGGGATCTGAAGAGCAGTCTCTGACTTGATGGATAAGTTGGAAGCAGTAGATCCAGATATTTCTTGACTTCAGTAAGGTTTTTAGTAGCATCACATGATACCCACAAAAGAAAGTTAATGGACATTGGTACAAATATAATGCACCCAGCTGGTTGGAAATACAGTTTGAAGGAGCATGCTTCAGAAATTTGGTGTTCATCTTTGTATGTGCTCCTGCAAGGGCCTTTCCTGAGCAAAGTAATCAACATTCCAGTGAACAGCCAAGAGAACAGAGGAGAGTGGGCTGAAATGTGGCACACCATGCTGGAGGTTTGTGAGCCATCAAGGACTAGAATTCAAGCTAACAGCAAGGGCTCACAAAGAGCAAAACCCAAACGAGGATGACATTCAGAAGTGACTGCATGGGGCCATACTTGAGGAAGAAAAATCAAGCATGCAAATAAGTTCTTGGTCCAAAAGGGAGGCTGAGGTTTGAGGCTGAATCTAAGCAGAACATGAAGTAATAATTTCATGTTGTTAATTCATCTCAGCTGCACTAATAGCAGCATCATGCATATGTCAGAGGAGATAATGACAGTTTTCTTCTCTTTCCCAGAAAAGACCTCAAATGCTGCATTGTGTTTGGTTAGAAAAGACATGGAGAAACTGGAGAGAGAGAGTCTGGGTTACAAGATGTTGGAGCATTGACTGTGAGAGAAGATTGTTCTTGCTTACCCCAGGCACAAGCAGATTTGGGGAGGGTGATTAGATAGCAATCTTCAGATGGATTGCTCTAAAGGTTGTTTGAGAGAGGACCATGATAGACTTGTCTCCACAGTTACACAGAGAAAATAAAAAGAAATTTATATAAATTTGCAGCAAAGAAGATTTAATTTATGTGTTGGGAAAAACCCAACATTTTGATAGGAGTCTTGAAATAGCAGAATAGACTCATTAGGCATGCTGAAAGTTTGCAGAAACCCACTGGACAAACCCTTTCAGGTAATGACTAAATGCAGTTCCTCCTTTCTCAATGAAAAGATTTTACATAGATCTTCTTTAAAGGCTCTTCCAAACACAATCTTCTGAGTCCACAATTTCATTTCTAAGTACCAAGTATTTGAAATTACATATACACATAAATTTACCTGGTTTTATTCACACTGAGATTTAGTCAACTTTATATGCAGTAATAGCTGGCCTGCATGTTGCACTTCACTGATTTGTGTATGACTGTTTTGATATCTGCTGTTCTCAGCTCTGCCAAAGAACATGTTAACCTTTTATGCTTTACCAACAATTCTTCTACCATCCACCAGTAAACGAGGAAACAAGTATGAAAGGTGATGATTCTGCAGTATCTGCTGTCCGTGCTGGGATACTACCTACAGGCTATAACTGAAAATCCACTGAATGAGTACAGCCCGTGTGAATCACTGTTAAGAGACATTCAGTAAATTTACAGCTCCATGCACCCCTATAAAATCACATCTTGGTTGCCAAGAACATGTCTCTGAGATTTAAAGATTTATTTTTTTTAACAGCTGAGGGGAAACAATAATCTGACAAAAATTAATTCACAGACATGAAGTTTTGCTCAGTGTTTTGTGAAAACTGGTAAGAAAGCTATTGATACACTGTGTGGCATCTTTATGGAATAGAATATGCTGAATGCAAATAGGAAACAGATGTCTTCTAAGTGAAAAGATAAATTCTAATCTGTCATTACATGCTAACTTTTTCTCTTCACATTAATATGTTCTTCAGTTTTTAATTTTCTTTTTTAAGTGACACTGCTGTTGTTACTGAGTGGATTGCTACAGAATATTTTGTGAAAGTCAGTATTGTTTTTTCCCAGAAGTAAATGTGAGGTTCTCATTTAGTGAAAATATAACCTTACAGTATAAAATAAAGCTTCTTAGGTTTTTAAAACATTTACCTACCCTAATGACCATCTGTACATAGACTGTGTGTCAACTACTACTATTTATTCACCCAACACAGACTTTCTATTTTTCATCACAGGCCAGGCTTTGTAAAACAGGCACAGAGGTATTACCTGTAGTAACTCTGCTTGTCCTGTGTCAGATCTTGTAAAAAATGGAACATCAACTCATTCACAGACCCTAAACATTGGCCGCAGTTAGGAGGTGGAATCCAGAGAATTAAGTGCTGCCCTCACATGAGCATACAGCATTAGAAGGAAGAAAAAGCCTAAGATTGAAGGAAAACAATTTAAAGTATCTTTCAGATAAAAACTGACATGCATGCTTGAATTGGAGGATGCAAAAACAATAGAAGGGCACAAAACTAGAGTGATAATAATGAGAAAGCAACCAGTAATGTATGGTAAATTAATTTCTTTCATTGCTCTCCTGATTGTCTGAGCAGAAATCTTTCACCAAAGTGTAGTGTTAATAATGCCAATCAGGCCTGGCCTAACACCTCTTTGATCTAACGTGCTGTAGTAGACAGCAACAGCATTTTCAGGAGGCTGCCATGGAAACATAGCTATTTTTCATGCAGATGTGTTCAGATATGAAGTTTATGGGTTTAGGTGGAACAGATACGAAATGCAATGGTTTTTCATGGTATAAAATCTTCTATCTCATTTTGGCTACGCTTGCCATTTGGAGATTTTGTATTAATCCCAGTCTGTAAACCAGAGCAACATTACTGAATGCGAAGCTGAGAGAACCAGCCAAGCAGCAAAAATTGTCATGAAAACCCAGACAATCACATTTTGAGCAGTCTTGCTTTATTTTGTCAATTTTTGGCCTAAGAGATCAGGTGGGTAGCTAAAAACCTGCTGGTCTCATGCCCTCTTGTCTGCAGCCACTTTCCAGAGAGGAATTGTGTTGGAATTTCAGTTTGATTGTGCACCTTCCAACACACAAGCTATCAGCCAGTTCAGGAGTGGTGCAAATACATTCTTGTCTGTGAAACATCTACAGAGCTGTGTGTTATGGGTGAACAACACTATTTTAGCCCTGAGTTCATTCAGGACTTGGCATGAGTGTTTTTATGAGTTAGCCTTGTGCCATTTTTTTCTCTTAAAATTGTCTGAGATAATTTTAATGTTTTAGGACGCTCTGCCTCTGAATAGAACATATTTTAAGATACTCATAATGTGGAAATCTGCTATGTATCCTACAGCCCCAAAGAAAGTACTGAAAAAGGGAAAAAATATGAGCAGAAATGGCTTTGACTTGATGTGTACCTTTTGGATGAAGTTGGTCTAGCAGCCCAAGTTAATCCTCACAGGATTTACTCAACTGCAAGTTGGCCTAGATCTTGCAAAGAGCAGCATTTCTGGATAGAAGTGCCTTTAGATGATTTCACCACCTCCTGGTCACCAGTAAAGCCAACTCCGTTTCTGGCACATTTCTCATGGCCATGATTGGGAGAGTTTATTAGACAACTGTTCCTTGCTTTCCTAATTCCTGACTTGAAGTGTCATCCCTTTTCATTTTCAAAGCCATAAGATGCCTTTTATAGACCTCTGTCCCTCTCACCCAGAGCACAAACATGTTCTTCAGCTTCTGGGTAATACAACTGTAAAGGTGAGTATTTTGGTCCAGTATACACAACTGTATTGCAAAATGATATTCATATCCTGTCAGATGATTGGAGTAAAAAATGTGTTCTCTTTTGGACAGCCAACAACATCAGAGATGTATCCACATGATAACATGATAATGTTTCTCATAGTGGATCAAGTACCCAATCATGTGCTTTCTTCTCTTTAAACTTACAATCTTCATGAAAGATACTGGAAAACAATTTTAACACCTGCACTAATAACCTCTGGGAACCAAGAAACAGCACAATGGCAGCAGAGGTAAGCAATGGGAAGAAAGTAAATCAATAGGCCTACTCTGCTATGCAAATTTAAAAATTTACATTTGCTGGATTAATGCCAATTGACATGACTTAGAAAAATATTGGCCTTTCTGTTGGGCAAATTACATTCATATAGATGGTTCATGAAATGAAGAAATCTAGCAATATGTGATCCTGGAAGAAATGTGAAAAATGAGGACTGGTGTACAGGTGCAAACTGAATATGAAATTGCAAATCGAGCTGCCACAGTGGGGGAACCTCATAGCAGAGCAGATGATGCATAACTCAGTGTTTTGCTGAGCTAACAGCATGGGCTGTAGCCTGGGCAGAAAGGCAGCAACAGTTAAATTCTGCACTGATTGCAAGTTTATAGTCCTACTTAGTCTGTTTAAATGCAGTAGGTCCCTGAATATTCTTATGCCTCAACCAGGTGACTATCAGCTCTGATCCTGTAATGGCAACTTTTCTTGACTTGGTAATGCCCTACACAAGATGAGTAGTCTCAGCTACTCCCTTTTAACTAGAAATGCCTCGCTGATGCCTGATCCTGCAGCTATAGACTTATCCTGGCAATTTGTCACACAAATACAGTTTTGGCAAACAAATTTATTCAAATACTCCTACTAATGATGATTCTATTTGTCCTGTAAACTTAATTTCCAGGGGTAATCCTTTAAGCCATTTGTTGGGGCTGGATGGGTGAGAGAGGTTCACTTCATGGTCTCCTGCTGACAGTGCAGATTAGAGGCGAGGAGCAAAGACACTGCTTTCCTCATCCACCCACTGTGTCTCCACTTGGTCTTTGTAATGTTGAAAAGATTTTCAAAATGAATGGTGCCAGTGACTTGATTAGTCAGAAATCTGAGCCTTGGATGGATGCAGAATTGAAACAGAGAAATGAGAAGGAGTTAAAGAAACAGCAAAAGGGACTTCAGTGGCTGTACTTGTTTTTCTTGGATAGATTTTGGACTGTTCACCTCATCTCTCAGAAATTATTTGGGTGAACTGGTGACTCCATGGTGTTTATTATTTTAATTACCATTGAACCATGCAGATGAAATTTACTGAATCATAAACCTGTAGACAGATGTACTCTGCATATTGTCATACACCACTGTAAATTCAGGAAAAGAGCAATATTTTACTTACCACATTTAATTGGGCACAGAACAGAACGGCTCAGGAATTTATAGCCAATGCTTTCATCCATTAAAAACAAGAGATTTTTCTGATTTGTAAATTATTGGTTTAATTCCATTTCAATCATGTCAGCAGGAGCACCTTGGAATCATTATTGTTTCTGGATCTTGACTTTTTTGAGGGATGTCCACAGGATGGAAGAGCAGAAGTTGGGAGGAGCACAGAATGAAGCACACTGCAAATAATTAAAAGATAAAGGGAGCTGTGTTCAAAAATCCATTGGTTCCTGTTTTATTCCAGCTGGTGGCCAGCGTAGAAAGCATATTAGAAGCACAGAAAATAAGGATTCCTCATCGGCATCAAATGGGTCATAAAATGCAAGTGAAACTGCCAAAGGTCCTTAGGGACACAGGCCACTGTTTTCCTGCTCCCAGGTACAGGGAAAGGTTGCTTTATGTGGCCATCTCTTTGCTGTACCCAGATTTTACAAAATATAAAGTCTCTTGAGAGGAATGAACTTGAATTAGTCATTAGCAGAATTCATTTCTTTTCTGCCCTTCAACAAATGGCATCAGCCCTGCATGTGAAAGACAAAAAGACAGCAGTAACAATGCACAGCCATCAGTGCCAGTCCCAGGATGCAAGCAAGTAGTGGATCTGCAAAGCAGAGAGAGAAATGGACAGTGCAGATGTTGCATGGGCAGGGTCTGTGACAGGTGACCCCATACTCCAAGTTCCTTTAACTTTTTTAAACTTCCAATAAAAATCCCTTGGATACTGGAATTTTCTATAAAAACAGAAATTGTTCTCTCTGTGCAGTGCTTTGAGTGTAATACCAATTGCAGGCCAATTTGAATGCTCACACAAAGCGCCCTCATTACACATCCTGTTGTCAGCTTCTTGCTGATAATATGTGATAGAAATAACTATTAATACTTGCATTGTGGCAAAATGGGAAAGTAAATACTTAAAAAAGCAGTGGTTCTGACAGCAGGCAGCCTTTTCAGAAATGGTATATTCTGTGACTTTGAAGCACCATGTCCTGGCTAACAAGACTGCTCTCACCAGCCGAAAGCATCGTGTCATTAACTGAGTCACATAATGTCAATAACCTTAAATATAACATCCTAAACCCCTTGTTTTATCCAATGTCCTACACGACACCAAACACAGAGTAGGACCCTACCCTTGGCAAAGGAAGCACTGGGTTTTTCACAGGCACCTTTAGCCCCAGCAGGCAGAGAGAACTCAAGGAATACTGCAGGGGGTTGCTTCCCAGTTCACTTCAGTATTGGCCTTTCCACCAGTCACGCTTCGTTGGGTCTTGCTGGGCCTCCTCAGCAGCAGACATGCCTAGCATCATTATGGACCAAAAAAACAACAAAAAGAGCTCAGATGGCTTCAAAGGACGTGGGATCTGCAGCCCAGGCTGAGGGGGGCCGACAAAGAGCGAGGAAAAGTCAGGCTTCAGTAACTTTTAATGACAGCTCTCGTTAGGATTAAAAAAACAACCACTGCACTGTGATTCAGTCTGAAGGCTTGCCCATCACCCTTGTGCTGCAGGTTGCAATGCCATGGAGGAGGCTGTTATCGTCAAAATTAATAATTGGGAACCACAGTATCAAGTGTGCAATGCCACGATGCAAAATGTCGCTGCTGTCTGCCAGACTGGAGACTGACTGCTGCCACTTCAACCATTCCATCTTTTTGTAGGATCCTGTTTCACCCATCAACCTACATTCTTGTTCCAAGTGGAAAAAAGTAAGTTGTGTCAGCAAAGGCTGTCTTTGTCTTCTTTCCCAGGTCCCCTGATCAGCCCAGATGGACACTTACAAATAGCACTGGCTGTAAAAATCACAAATAAATTACCATCCTTCATTTGTCCCATTTCTTAGTATTTATTTGGCTAACAGAAAGGAAGGTTTAACATTTTAGAAAGCTCTTATCATCCTTTCCTGCTTTTACTGAAAATATAAACTGTTGAAGCAAAAATCAGTGGTCAGGATTTGTAGGAGTCAATGGATTCCCAAGCTTTTGAAACTCTCCAGAAATGCCATATACTTGACCTTTTCCTCATCAGTCCCACATGAGCCCCTGGATATCTTCTTGGCTGTAAGAGCATTGTGTCTGCCAATATCACAGACAAAAATCTATCCAAGTCTTAGTACTTTGGCCACATCTTCTGTGATTCTCTACTGAGGATAAACTCTTTTCATCACTCACCTCTCAGTAACTTTCTTGTCTCAAGAATGGACTATGTTCTCATTCGATGACTGAGACAAAGTGAAAATCCAGCTGTTGATACTTCTTTTCTTCTGAGAAAGAAATAATATTTATTTACTATGATTTGTGCTGCAATAGGTCTGGAAAGCCCCAGTGGAGACACAAGTGCTGGAATGATATGGGCTATACATGAGATACAGCTACACATCCTGAAAGTTTACAATCTAAAATAAGACAAACAACTCTGATGTTATTGCAGACAAAAAGTATCGCATATCATGAAATTAAACAGTCCCAGTGGGAGAGAAATTTGCTTGGGTCTGTGGATAAGATTGGCAGGAATTCATCCCCTGAGAGTAACAATATAAAATATGAGCTTAGAACAACATCAATTACCATACATTTAATAATTTAAATGATGTATACTTCATCGGTGCCTCAATTAACACTAGACTAGCCCATTTATTTCAGTGCTTGGATATCTTCTCTACTATCTGGATTTCTGCTGTAATACTGAAAAAGTAATGTTTTATCATCAATCCCTGTTTCTCAGGAATTTTCATTCTGTAAAATAGTTTTTTGTGGCAGTTATCTTGAACTTGCAATAGCTTCCCATCAAGAATTCAGAGGTATCATATGACTGTTATTTTAATATCATTTTTGTATTCAGCTCCACAGAATTGTGAAATGTAATTAGGAGAAGGGGTTTAGAGAATTTATGTGTAAGACATTTCACAGTCATTAGCAACATCAGCAAAGCCCTGTTGGACCAACAAAGGAAGGCAGAGAGAAATACTCCTATTTTTCTGGTGTTCTGGAGTGGTTTTCCCATTTGTTGATTCTAGACATTTTTTTCAAGCAAAACCTAGTTCCAGGAGCATGGGAAATCACCCTAGATTTACATTCATACACTGGGGAGGACAAAAACCTGATCCTACACAATAAATCATTTTCCATTTCATTTCAATATGGAACCACATGACAGCACACTGGGGGAAATGGAAATGTAATGGTATCACAGCTGCTCATGGGCACATTAGCAGGAGGACAAACACAGGATAATACTGAGTTCAGAAGTTCACATCCAGCACAGGGTTATAAAAACTGAATTACAATCTTTTCTGGACTCAAATCATTGGAGCAACTACTCCCCTGATGCACATATATGGTGTCTTGTGTCCTACAGCAGAATTACTGGGGTGCTTAAAATGACAACTTTCAAATGTGAGTATTTCTGCCCTTCCCTCGCTATGTTCAGTAATTTCTCAGAAGACCCAAAACCTTGTCCTTTTTCTGATAATTATGGAAGTTACAAACCAACAGAATACCAGTTTTGGAATACTTTTGAACCCTATTTTTTAGCATAATGGAAATGTCATAGCAATAGCCTAATGCATGCACGTGTATTAATAGCCTTTTTTTTTTCAGGAATAAAAAAGTCTACAAAGGGAACATACCTCTCAGTGTATGTAAAAACCTATTGGATTTTAGTGCCTCAGGGTGTGAAAAATCAACACTTGACCTAAGGTTCTCACCATGTTTGGATGGAAGCATCACTCCTACATCAAAATGGCTACCAGGTTGGCTGGAAGAGTGGGAAGGTAAAAAATGATGTGGAGAACGTACAGGGTCCACCTCCTCCCATTTACTCATGCACCTTCACTGACTGACAAACTGCCCCAAAAGCACCACCTCAGCCAGGATAAGGCTTTGTGATGGTTTCCACACTGCTAAAGGTATTTGTAGGAAACGGAACTCCCTGGGGCCTGATGCCCATGAGCTCCTTCACCCACACTCCACAGCTCCACAGAGCAAGCAGAGCCACCACAGCAATCTTCCCTGACTTTTGCTTTAATCATCAATCCTAAGTTTCTTTGCTGTTTTAATTCAGAGCAGAGCCTGCAGTAGGAAGAAGGTGTGGGGAGAGGACTAGGGTCACTCATGTATCTCCTGGGAGGACTCCTGCCCACTACAGCTGAGGTTTTTGTGGAACACCAAAGGAACAGACCCATGGGGAAAGGCCAAGTGAGACACTGGAGTAATTTAGCAAAATGGTGGGTTTGTGACTTGCTGCTGTGCTCCTTTCTGACAGTGATCCAAGGAAACTGTCAGAAGGTCAAAGGACACGTACTGAAGAGATTTATTGACTTGTGTGGCCCCAAAAAGACCTAGTTGGTTCTGTGTTCAGTGGGTCTCCAACTTGTTTTCACTTGTTGTTTTCCTAACAAGATTTTCCATCTCTCTATCTATCTCTTTGTCTCTCTCTCACACACACTCTCTCTCTCTCCATCTATCTTTTCCATCTGAGAACCTAAAATTAGCCTTTTAAATCTGAATGTAAGGTTGCCAAACATTGCAGTAGGATTTGGCAACACTTGGGCTATTACTGAATTCCTGAATATGACAATATATTCTAAAACAATGGATTTCATAGCAACAATGAACTCCATCCCAATCTAGGGAAATGAGCTGAGGGCAATATCCACCACGCCTCTGCCTCACAGGAGATATCCATCATAATTTGGCCAAAAGCACTGCAACAGTTACATGTCATGGTGATTTAGCAAAAACAGTCAAAGAAAAGAAGTACTGAAATACACACCTGGCATAACATTTCTCCTGCCGAATTTATGTTTATTTTCTCATCTTTAGGAATCACTAGAGCCACAGCTCCCCTCTTTTAACCTAGGATCATTTCTCACTCTTTTGGTTGGCCCACCATAGCCATAGCCTTATGCCATTCCAGCACCATTTCACTACAAGAAAAATCTATGCACCAATTTGTACTATGCAATTCCTTTTCCTAGAATTTTACTAAGACACTTGTATACTTACACAGTCATCTATAACAAACTAAAAAAAAAGTGCTTTAAAACTTACTTCTTTCCAGAAGGGAAGAAAATAGGTTTTGTTACTGTTTCATTTCTAGGATCCCCTTAGGGGCTTGCATAGGTGTGTTTTGCTGCAGGCTTACTGCATTGCCGGTGATTTCCACTCAAAGAACCCTGGAACAAACAAAAATCATAATTTTTTCCCCCATCTATCTCAAACAATATCAGAGAGTAGAGAAGAACACTCATTTGTCTTTTTTTAAAATGATATTTTAATTACTCATGTCATGCCTCAGCAAAATGGCAAGCCTTTTGTTAAAATGGGGCTTAATTGCATTATGAAGCCTTCATGGGACCCTTGCACATAAAGCGCTTTTCTTCAGACTTCCAAGACCTAAATTTGCAGTTGGCTCCTGACCAGCGCACTCGAGCAGATAGGCACGTAGGTAGCGGGCAGACCCCATGTCGATGAAGTAATCACAACTGACTGCCTTGCATGTGCTATGCCACAAATTTACCGGCAAACAAAAATTGCATCTGCATCTTGGTTTTCATTTTGAATTCATTCAGGAAAAAACCTAACCTAAAAAAGTCCCCAGCCTTTAGTATGTCAGAAAGCATGGAGACACCTTCACGGACTGTTGGCTACGCCTCAGCAAAGCTTTACAACAATCTGTTAGACAAAAAAGAGACTGATGCAGATACCTTAATAAGCATCCCATCTGTGAGGTCATCGGGATATTTCAAACAACTTTCAGCTCTCATTAGTTTAGTGGATTCCACAAGCATGTCCTTATCTTTTGTAACTTTTGCAGCCAAACTTCCTGGGAAAGCCTCTGAGCTGGGTGACATTCCTACTCATGGGTCAGTCTGCAGTAATGAGCCGCCAATTTATGCGTCCTTTGCACTCCCAGCCAGTATATGTTTATATTAACCTTTACGTTGAGCATTTTTTCCTTTATCCGTGTAATTCTCTGGGTTCTACCATGCAAATCTCATTATTTCTAATAGGCTGCAATTAGGATATCCAAGCTGTTGATCACAGTCATTTGCAACACTGATGGGCATTTTCCAAGAATAAATGGTTTGGGTTTTTTTTCACTGTATTAGTGATGGAATGTGTAACAGAGATTATGCCTGAAAAGTAATAGTGACTAGTGGAGTTGCAGGCTCATGGGAATCCTTATCAGCTCTCTGGGTCTGTACCTTCAATTAACACAGGAGGTATAGCATAGTCTGTTGCTTCACATAAAACACTATGCATGATGTTGTATGGAAATGAGATTTACAATTTTTCAAGTCTGCTAGGCCTGAATGAGTAAATGGGTATTTATTACAATTTCTTACAGTTTTATGCACTCAAAAGGGATAAAACAGGTTCATCAGCACTTGCCCACATGTTAGGTCTTCATTGCACTAATGAGTACCCCTTTAAAGGGGATGCTGTAATGCTATTTTCTTTTCTAATAACTCCCATGTCTGTATTGAGAATTTATTGGACTGAACCATTCCACTGCTTAAGGTAGAGGAGGGTAATACCCACAGTCCTTATTCAGATCTTTCTTCGGCTGCTGCTGAAGTCTTTTCTGAGTTTTGCATGAAGGACATGGGTGGAAAAAGAGAACTGGTGAAACACTCATAACAGATGAAGAAGTAAGAAGAAATGCCAAAGGATGTTTGCCTGCAGGACCATAAAAGGTAAAACCAAAACTTTAGAATAGGATGGAAAAAACAAGGGCAGCCTGAGGAGAGAGCCAAAAGGTGTGTGCATGGTTGGTGGGATGTCTGCTCAAGGCAGGACAAGTGGACACATACGATTTGGGGAAGAAAGTGAAAAATGGAGGCTGAGCAGAAGATATTTCAATATTTCAGGAGTGGAGTAGTCAACATCTAGACTAAGTTTTGGTGGGAATGGTGAAGTAGCAGTAAAATAGGAAAGAGATTACAGAAAAATGCCTGAATGGGAGCAGTGCAAATGAGGAGTAAATCCTCAAAGATGATCATCATCTGAAAATCCCAAAGTGAGCAGGGCAGTGATGAAGGTTAGGAAGGACAGAGTAAGATGGGAGAGACTGATTTCACACTTTTAGGTACAAAGTTGTATTCTGATCACATTTTGTATTTCAACTGTTTTCATTTTCATCCACTGTAAAGAGAACATAAGTTTTATTCCCTCCTTTATTAACCTTCCTTCTCCAGCAATGTGTGTTGGCTCACTTAATGTGCACAACAACTTCCTTTTCAAAGCAAATGGAAAACAGTTATGAGTAACCACATGACTTGAGTAAGGAGGGGAAAAGCCTCCATTTTAAATTTTCTCAGCTACTTACTAACTAAACAGGTTCCTATGCCTTCCCATAAATTCCAACCAAAATTAATAAGACATGGGAAAATCTGCTAGGAAGCATCACTCAGGTCATATCCCATAACCAGGAAGAACCTTGAATTTGAATGCAATGGGATCTGTGGGTTTGATAACAATTAATGTCATTTCCTTCTTTATGTCTATCTATCATGCTATTTTTATTCTGTCCTGACTATTTACAGTTTGCAGTAAACACCAGCAATATCTTTGCTGTTGGTACTTCTCAGAACCACTGCACATAGAGGTGTCTCTGGAACTGCATTAATGATCTGCTCTCCCAGGCAGGCTGACTTCTAGGTTTCTCCCTTTACTCTTCTTATACTCCCTAACAAGTCCTATAAAATATGACCTTAAACTCAACAATCATCACATGCTTAGTGATATTAATTTGTGTTTTCCTGAGAGTTTTCATTTTTACAACTTGTGCGCTCATATGGAGTCAGTGTGGTTTCCTTTCATTGTTCCATAAAATAAAGTAGCTCACATTTGAAAAGGACATTTCAACCACAGTAAAATCATCTTCTTGTCTCAGAAAAAGTGAGGTGAGGAAGAGAGGTTAAATAACCAGTGCTGGGGGATGAGAAATAAATGCAAACAATAGGCAATACTTTGAAAAATATTTCTGCAAAGATATATATAAAAACAGTATTTGCATAGGAGACTGAAGATTTATGTGTGTTTTATGATCCTGAAGTAACACACAAAAACCATTCATGAAACACAAAATTTTTGCTGTGGATATCCTTGGAAGATGTCACCTTTCCTATAATTTGTGATATGGGATGTTAACTTTTATAACTGACACCAATACAGACATCTAGAAAGATAGAACATTTAACCCAAATGGGTTAAATAAGGTCTTGGTCTCCTCTCTTATAAAATCTTCACAGGAAGCCTCTTCATAAGACTTGCAGTAAAAGCAAAGAGTAATGTTTTAGGCAGCTAAGATTGCAATACTTCTTTGGGTTTTTTGACTGATACATCTCAGTCTGACGATTCACATCATCATGATAACTGTCCTGCAGAACCAAGTTAAAGAATACAATTTAGTGCTTTCATCAACAGTTGAATGACAGGTTGTCAATAATCAGTGCGCTCATTCTGATTATTTGGGAAGCAACTCGTCTGTAAGATGCCCTTTCTCTCTGTTTCCTGGAAGGTCCTGGAGATGCAATAAAGGCAGCTTTGCTCCTAGGAGCCTGGCATAGCCTTGCACGCTGCCATCTCCATGGGAGGGCACAAAACACTGCCTGCTTCTAGCCCCACAAAGAGCTGACCTCAAGCTGCAGTTATGTGCTTAGTGATACAAAGACTTACACAAATGTAAAAAAATGTAAAGCAAGTAAGATCATCAGGAAGAACAACAACTGCTGTCAGAAACCTGATTTATTCTCTGTAAGATAAACAAAAGCAGCATTTATGGGTAATTATTAGCCCTCCTATGTCCTTCATAGATTAATTAATCTATTGTAGGGTGTTTTTGTGGGGTAGACATAGCCTAGATTTCAATGCAGTAGCTTAAACATGGGTGTTTAGAGGCATCTAAACCATGTCCTGGATCTCTTGTCTCCCAGGTGCCACCTAGAAGTTTATGTGTATCCTGTAGATACACGTACACATCTGCATTATTTTATATGTCTTGCACAGCTGTCTCAAACCCACATGTATGAGAAATTAGTGATTCAAGGAGGGATGAGCAAATTCCTAGAGGATCTAGCAGGCAGAGAGTCTGCAGAGCAATACGTGGGCCCAGAGCCCTGCCCATAATCAGACAGTGAAGGTCATCACAATATGAAGAGACAATTCCTTCAGCAGGTGGTAGTCTAGATTTGTCAGAAATCAGCAGGAGAGTAGAGAAGATGCTCAAAACAATTTGGTCACTGTAAGCTCTGCCACATGGGTGAGAAGGGACCCTGTTCACATACCAACCCCTGAGCCCTGGGAACATTCCTCTTTGCAAACACAGAACTGCACACAATGCATGAAGTGATGGAGAACCTGCCTCACTCCTGGACACACCACTCTAGTTTCTCAAGCCCGGAAGGCTCTTTCCTCCCTTAGGACATCATCAAAGGAAGGAGACAGCAAAGCTAGTCTTGAAGTAGAAACACATAATCTACTACTCAGTGCTCAAATGGTCTTAACCTGTGGTACCATAGGAAATGCAAAGGACTTCCCCCTCTCAGCAAGCCCGCACCATTCGGCGCCAGACCAAAGTGTGGCCATGAGCGATCATTTCTGGCTAGCTGAGCAGCCCCAGTGATGTGGGTGCCCACACAGGCCTAATGGAAACCTAGTGCATTCTAAGATGCCAGCCTGTAAACAAGATAAACTTCCATCAGATTGTCATGAGACCAATTTTAATCTTCCAGAGCTAAACAATCCCTTCTGCTGAAGGCTCCAGATGGGATAAAAAAAATGCAAATAGCAGTCTAATCAGTGTGATAGAAAGGGAAGATGTGGGAGCAGAGCTTTGTTTTCTACTATTTGAAACCCAGCCAATAAGTCATTTAATCTGCAGCGACATGTATAGTACCAGTAGCTTGTAAATGAGATGATTAATATAAATTTTAAATATTTTTTTTAAGATGTGAAGTTGAAGATAGTGTCCTGTAGGCAGGTAGAATACCACCTCTGGCAACATCCAAATAGTCTGAAAGAATCAAGCATCAAATTTCTTTCAGCAACCTGTGTAAGTACTTAGCCAATTTCAGCAGATACAATCTCATTTATAACATTTCTTGCAATTTATTTCACATTGTTTTCAACTGGATCTCTTTAAGGATTTGTTTTGGAAATCAACTGATATAGAGACATGTTTTTAAATTAAATCCCCTCTTTTCCCTAGTATTTACTTTTTTCTCCATATCTGGCTAAGCTTGTACTGCAATAACTCATTGCTTTCTAATCTGGAAAGGTTCTTCATGCTTATCAGTAGGTGCTGATAGTTTTTTTCCTGCTCTGTATTTATGAAGGAATTAGCCATGAAGAGAGATAGCAGGTCAAAAAAAGCCCTGCAGAAAAGCAGCCATGTAAGATTCACTCCTTCATCTTGTATCCTCCATTTACATTTAGATGACATCTACTTTTAGTAGATATTTAAAATAAACCAAAATAAGAGACTCAAAAAGTGCATGTGGGTGCTCACTCTGCCCAGGCTGGATCAGTATCTGTGACATACAAACAGGTTTGGCACTGAGGTAAAGGAGGAATGGTGACAAAAGGAATTTATGAGGGCTGTGCAAGATCCTCATTGTCTTGTGTAAATATTCTCTCTTTCCAGATATAAGTTGAAGTCCCATATAGAGAAACTTCAAGTGTTGCCAGCTGCTTCCAGCATTAACCCACACCTCTACAGATTCAATTGATTAATTGATATCTCTGTTACATTAAAAAAATTGACTAAAGATTTTTTTCAAAAGAGTAAAACATTTGTAAAATAAATGGAAGTCTAACTTTTATTATCTTTCTTAATTGCTCAAATCCCCCAGTCGCCTTCAATCCCATGAGCAGATATCCCACTTTTAAAACATCTGTTTCAGCATCTACTGCACTAATTTTATTAAGGTGATTCCATTTCTGCTGTGGTTGAAACTGTGGTGGTGATTTTGCTGTACAGTTCGCTGGCAATAACAGGAAAAAGACCCAAAGAGAAAGCCCAGTATGGATTAGACTATTGCAAGTATTTCTGTACATCTGGATGGACATGCAGAAGTGTTCTCACTGAAGTGAATGGGATGAAACACCACTCAAAGGTAAGTGCGTACAGTAAGGTACATAATTAAGCTTCCACAGCCAACAGACATAATGTATTTATCATGGACAGTAAGAGCATGGACGAACCCTGGAGGCAACTAATGAAACTCTTCAGAATTTCTTGCTGCAGGCTCAGTTAAATGATTCTTATTACAGCTCCAGCCAAATACTCTGTATGACAGAGAATACAGGTTCAGCGTGGCCCGTGGAACTCAGCTACCTTTACAGAGAGCCTGAGAGGGGTTTGCCCTGAAGAAAGGCAGTGCTCTGATAGACCAGTTTTAAACTCATTCATGTGAAGTCCACTTGCAACAGTGAACCTGTTTCAGGACAGCCTCAAATTCACCACAGCAGGTTTTAATTTGTATGCAAAAGACCACCACATTCAACGAGCTTGCTGCCAATTAAGATTATTTATAGAGAACATGATGTTTAATTTCAAACCTCACAGTTTCAAGGAAGAGAGAGCAGGCCCTGAATGAATGCAGATAAGAGACTCCCAACAGCGTTGGCATGTGGCAACATTTGGCTGCATCCAGACATCCCGGAGTGATGTGGCCGTGCGGGCGCAAGATGTCTCCGCCCTCCCTTGTCTGGGCTGCCACCTCCCGGCTTGTGAGAGCCATCCTGTCACTTTCAGCCCAAATGAGCTCAACCAGTGCCAGCAAAACGTAGTAGTTTTAACTGAGAGAGTCCTGGAAGGAGGAAAGAGAGACATTTTGCAAGAGGTGGAGGTTGCAGCCAGCATTCCATGGCACAGATGGGCCACAAGCCACATCTGGGGATACTCCACAACAGTGAGCCTTGGTCCTGAAGACGATA
This sequence comes from Emberiza elegans, assembly GCA_024865655.1. Classification (NCBI taxonomy): domain Eukaryota; kingdom Metazoa; phylum Chordata; class Aves; order Passeriformes; family Fringillidae; genus Emberiza; species Emberiza elegans. The sequence continues at coordinate 14,502,345 of JALJVW010002597.1, read as the reverse complement.
AAACCTTGCTACTGGCAGGCTCTTTTTGTACAAAACCTTGCTTTTCATGAAAGTGTTTAAAATTTTACAATATATATTAAAGCATTTTTGGAAATGTCCTTTTCCTGGCAGATTTACAGCAAAGCAGGACAAGTTGCAAACATTCTGAAGTCAGAGAGCAGCCAGCTGAGAGCACCCCAGGCTCAAAAGCTGCTGAAGGGAAAGAGCTGCCAGCAGGTTTTAACAGGCTCCCTCCAATGGAGACTTTTAAAAAGCACAAAACACCACAGCAATCAAAATGTAATGTGCTAACCTGAGGTAAGCCTGAGAATGAGCTTCTGAGGAAAACTTGCTGATGATTTTCAGAGAGGCACAGCCCATTCTTTATCCCAACCTATCTGGCCTAGAAGCTAGGGAGCCTGTTGGCACAGTGCTTATCAGGTCCTTAATTACAGGTCTTATCTATCAAATGAAAATTCATTAAAAATGACTAGGTGGGCTCCTTGTAGTGATTCTCTGTGCGGATGACACCGTACCTGTAAAATAGGTACACTTTAGGCTGAGTCCTGCTGGCTACCCTGCATTATGCTGAATGTGATGTCAGGTATTGCTCATTACTGTCTGCGGAGAAAAACTGAGGGAGTTTCCAGCAACAACAGTGTTATTGCTAATGTCACAGATGAGTAAAACCTCAGCAACACTGGTGCTGTCTGTATGTTCAGGAAAAATGGATTCCATCTAAGACAGAACCACAAAGATGGTCAGAGAATGGAAATGCCTGATGCAAGAGAAAACTGAAGGAATTTATCATGACAAAATTAAAACTGAGATATTATATTGCTGCAATTTAATGCCCAGGGGCAATTGCCATGGCAGGAGAAGATCCAGCCAGGCTGACAACCAGAAGGGGAATGCTCTGGTGCAGCCTGCCTGTAGCAGCAGTGAAAGCAAACAACTTCATCTAAGCAGCAGGCAAGAGATGATAACTTTCTCATGGTCAAGCTGCAAATTACTGATCTATAGTCTATTACACTGAAAGGAGAATGCTGTAGCATTCTGCATTAATGTTGCATTACTATAGCTCCATATTTTTAATTCATCAGGTAGAAAATTGTTGCTTTCTGCTGTACACATTTTGAAATATTTTGTTGTTAGAATAATTTTAAATATTCATTAACCAATACCAGTAGATTTAGAGAAGGCTAAAACAATTATATGTGAAGCCTGCACTCATAGTCCATCCATCAAAAAGAAAAATATGTATTTTCTGGGAATAGCAAAAAAACTGATATGAAAATTCACAGTAGTGCTTTCTAAGTGTGTATCCAAGTCTGTTCATGTCCCAAATGCCTTGCTAAGAAGAATGTTTGCCCAATAACAGTGACCAAAAGATGATGATTACTGTACCATTTCTACGATCAAGTTTCAAATTAGAGATCAAGACTGGAATATATGTAGAGAGAACAGCATGGATCCCATCCTAATGGGATTTATCTTGTCAGGGTTGATAAAGAAAAACAAAACTGTCAACCCAAGAATGAAAAAACAGGAGTTGGACTTGAGCCATAATAATTATTTGAGTTTTGTGCTATTTTAAAATACATAATAGAATTTTAAAAGTGCATTTGACTCCTGGTTTAATAGCCCAGGTTTTTCCTGAAACCAGAAAATTCCTGAAATTTACTAAAAGCAAAAGGGATGTGGGAAACTGGCATTCACCTGTCATGTTATGGTCCTGTGGGACTGAATTAAAGAGTGTCAGTGCTGCATTGGCTCAAGTAAACAAAATGCTCATCTACCAGCTATTTTAAAAAAAGTTAGACAAATGGCTTTCTCAGAACAATGCCTATGTTTGCTAGGCATTAAGTGCTGTTTTACCCCTCAGGAAGGCAAGTAAGTTTGTTGAGAGATCTCTTTGATTTATAAAACACTTCATTTGTTGCAAAATCCCATCTATAAACAAACAAATTTATTGCAGCTTAAGCTGCAGTTGCTTCTATTATACTGTCAGTTCCAATTAACTTCACCATAATCTGGTACATCAGTTTATTATAACAGGCAGACACAGGTTTCTTCTCATGAGAACCAAGTAATGGATATGGGGAATGAAGACCTTTGTTTTTAATGCTGTAGTCTGTTCTAAAGCAGTGAAAACCAGCAACAAGAACGAGAACAATGATGGATCCACAAACCCTGTGGATGTGTCATGGTTCAACCCCAGCTGGCACCTATCACACAGACACTGGCTCACTTCCCCACCCCAGTGGGATGGGCAGCAGAAACAGGAAGAAAAAAAAAAGAAAAACTTAATGGTCCAAGAACTGTTTAATAATTGAAAGAAAGTAAAATCTAGTGATACTAGTAATAACAGTAATGAAAAAGGAGATAACAAAAAGAGAGAAAGGAATAAGACTCAAAAAACAAGCACTGCACCATACAGCTACTCACCAGCTTCTGATGCCCAGCCATTCCCCAAGCAACCATCAACTCAATTCCAGGTAACACCCCCAGTTTATATATGGGGCATGGCATTCCCTGCCATGGAATATCCCTTTTGACAGGTCAGGTCAGCTGTCCAGGCCACACTCCCTCTCAGCTTCTTGTGCACCTCCTCACTGGCAGAGTATGGGAAAATGAAAATTCCTTGAGTTAGAGTAAGTACTGCATAGCAACAGCTAAACCATCAGTGTGTTACCAACATCATTCTCATCCCAAATCCCAGCCACAACACTGTACCTGTTACCAGGAAGACAATTAACTCTATCTCAGCCAAAACCAGGACAGGATGTTGTCTACCCAGATTGTGGTAAAGAATTTGACATAATTTCCTGCAGCATTCTCCTGAAGAAAGAATCTGCTCTTGGCTTGGACAGGTACACTGTTTGCTGGGTAAAAAGCTGGCTGGATGCCCAGGCCCAGAGTGGTGGTGGATGGAGTTGCATCCAGCTGGAAGCGTGTCACAAGTGGTGCTCCCCAGGGCTCAGTGTTGCAGCCAGTCCTGTTTAATTACCTTACAACAACCTGGACAAGAGAATCATGTGCACCCTCAGTCAGTCTGCAGTCAACACCAGGCTGGGCAGGAGCACTGATCTGCTGGATGTCAGGAAGGCTCTGCAGAGGGATCGGGACAGGGTGGATCTATTGGGTGACACCAAATGTATGATGTTCAATTAGGCCAAGTGCTGGGCAGCCCAGAGGAGAAGGACCTGGGGATGCTGGCTGACAGTCACTGACCATGAGCCAGAGTGTGCCCAGGTGGCCAAGAAGGCCGATGGCATCCTGGCCTGTAGCAGCAATGGTGTCCAGCAGCACCAGGGCAGTGAGTGTCACACAACCCAAGTGCTGTGTTCAGCTCTGGGCCCCTCATTATGGGGGGACATTGAGGCGCTGGAGTGTGTCCAGAGAGGGGCAACAGAGCTGGTGAAGGGTCTGGAGCACAAGCCCTGTGAGGAGTGGCTGGGGAGCGAGGGGTGTTTACCCTGGAGAAAAGGAGGCTCAGGGGAAAACTTAACACTCTACAACTGCCTGAAAGGAGGGTGCAGTGAGATGGGGCTTGACCTCTTTTCCCAAATAACAGGAGATAGGAGAGGAAATGGTCTCAAGCTGCTCCAGGGCAGGTTTAGATTGGGTATGAGAAGAATTTCTTCACAGAAAGGGCTATCGATGACTGGAACAGCTGTCCAGGGAAGTGGTTGAGTCACCATCCCTGAAGGTGTTTAAAAGATATGTAGATGTGGCACTTATAGACACCATTTAGTGGTGAACTTGGCCATGCTGGGTTAAAGGTTGAACTTGAAAATCTTAGAGGTCTTTTCCAACCTAAACAATTCTATTGTTCTATGATTTTATGTTTTTGGTGCTGACCTAAAAGAAGGGCTGTCATTCCTCTTACTGAGACAATGGTTCATTATGAGACCTTTGTCAGTATCAGTTTAATTGGTCTGCAGCTCTCACTGTAGTGGTAAGGTGCTACATTCCAACACACAGCACCCAGGCAAGCATTAAACTAAACTAAAGTTTAGTTTAATGATTTTCTCTTGTTGTTTAAACAGATTAAGTAGATTCCATTTTTGCCAAATACTTTACACAAAATAAATCATTCGATAGCCTGGACAGTTCTGCTGAAAGAATTAATTACTGCCTGACAACACCTGTCATCACCTTTCCATTGAATCAAAAAACAGATCACAAAGACAGCTATAGCTGAATAAGTTAGTCTCTTATTTACAAAGCAAAAAGTAACTGTGCTCCTTAAAAACTTCAAATATTTTGTTTGATGGCTAATGTTAAAAAGAAATAGAAGTGTTTTAAGAATAAATAAGAAGATGGTCTGAAATGCCTCACTGTGGTTTGCTAAGCACTTTTTCCCAGATGACAAAGCAAGCTTTCCCTTCTTTTCCTTGCTCATGGATCTGGTTTTCACAATGTGTCTGACACAGATGATACAACTGTGTGTCTACATTGCTCGACTCTTCCCTCTTGTCTTACCAGAAGGACATGGGGACACTAGACAGGTCTTTTGTCTCCTTCAAGAACTTCACCTTACCTGTACATTCCTTCTCAGCCTCCTAATACAACCCTGCATTCAAAAGAGACATGCCCTGAGGAGACAAAAATTGCTGGAAGTGTGCAAATGGTGACCATGCAATCACCCAGGCGGGAGAAGAAACTTGCAGGCTGACATCTTTATGGGAACAAAATAATATATCAATAAATCTCCTCTTCTGCATTATTAGAGGAGATAGGGTGTGATTCTTAGGGTTGGCCTGATAAGAGTTGGACTTTAATGATCCTTATGAGTCTCATTCAATTCAGAATATTCTGTGATTCTCTGAGCCAGCAAGTAAAAGAATCCTCCTTTTTGAAGAAGAAGCACCTAGATCTGGAGGTATACAAAATCATATTGTGTTCAAAACTTACTTGATGTTTTGAGCATTCAGGACTTGTTCAAATAAATCCCCCAGGCAAACATTTCCTACAGGGAAACAGGGTCTCCTATCTGTCTAAAATCTTGAAGAAAAAAGAGAGGCTGAATTATTCCCAGAAGGTGACAGTGAAAACCCAAAATTGAAAAACCCAGAGTAGGCACTGACAAAGTGCTGTCTGTCTAGCTGCAGCACCCCATAGCAGCTATACACACTCTTGATACATGGGAAAATTAATACTGGTGAGGTTTACAGGGATGTTTACCTACAGGCTCAAAAGATCAAATTATGAAGAACATTGAACTTGTTTGTTTAAATCTGAGGGGGCTGATCCATGCAAATTTTACAGCTCAGGTTTTATATCCCTTCTAAGCCTGGTTTTGAGCCCTTTCAAAGTACTTCTAAAATTCCCACTACTCACAGAAGTACCTAGTCCTCTTCACAGTCTCACCCGCTCCTGAGTCTTGTTGTAACTTCTTGGCAATGAGTCTCAAGCTCCAGCTGTAGGTTACATAAAATGCATTTCCTTTAATCTATTTGGGATTTGCTCATATTTCATCTCCCTTGCTCCTGTGTTGTGAGAAAGGTAATAAAAGCAACAAGTCTAACTGCTCTAAGTGCTTTACCATGTTGTCCAATTTTATACATTCCCTTTTGCTTATGCCATCCCAAATGAAAAAGCATCAATCTTTTAATTCTCAATGGAAGTTTGGGTTCATTAAAGGAGGCAGAAGCAGCCTCTTTCTGTTCTTCATGTGCTAGAAGGGGAAACTGAGGAAGCTTTGCTACCTCTGCAGTCAGAAGGGGACTGACACATCATGCCTGGTGAGGAATATCTGAAGACATGGAGATCAAATTGCTGGACCAAGCATGTTCCAGACAAAGTCAGCTTTTTTTATGCATCAGCCTGAGGCATCCTTAGAAAATTGTTTGCTTGTAGACTTCTTGGTTGTCAGGTGGAGGAAGGCAATAAGTAAATTAGACTGTCAGGTGCTTTCCTGGGTGACTCTGTCTTTTTGCTGTCAGTCACTAACAAAAGCTGCTCCCACCTCACATGTCAATAGATGAAACAAGAGTAATTCATTCAGTCACCTTAAGATGCTTCTAAATCCAGTGCTGCCTTCTTTCCTTTCAAGTCAGAAACTTTACTCCTCTTCTAAAGCATTGCTGACGGCAAATGTTGCAGAGCTGTGCAAATCGTCATTGTTCAAACACTTTTCTTTAGTTATTGTTAGGTTTCAACATTACCATTTCAAATCCATCTTAGAAATGTATTTCCTAAAAGGAATAGTGATTACAGAGGCCCAAGGAGAATACAAGCTTTGTTCTAGTGAAAGCAGACTCAGATTTCAAGTGTTATTGTTGGTTTAATACTTTTCACAGCATAATCTTATTTCTCATAGATACGATATGACAGAAAACTGAAGACTGCTGTGAATGGGCCATACTATGTGGGATAAAACTTGCTGTAAGTGGGAATCCTCATATGAAAACTTTTGAAAGGAAGTGGACTCAATGTCTCATTCATGCAATGCACATAATTTTTAGAGAGGCCCAAATTCCAAAAACTGAAATACTTTGATTCACTACAGCTCAGGCCTACTTTATCTTTCTTCCCAGAGCCACTCTACCCCTCTGAGCAACATCAGTGAGTTGGAGAGGTCTCTTACTGTTTTATAATGCAAAAAAATAAATGCTTCATCCAAAACTAGAAACAATTCACTTACTTCTGAAGATGTAATAAGATAGTTGGGACAGAAATAGAAAGTTTTCATATAAAGAAATGCAGATGAGCTGAATGTGTCTAGATCTGAATCCCTACTGTCTTTATCACATTTAGTCATCAAAAAGACTGAGAGCAGGAGTTCTGGCAGCAAGTCTCTCCCTAATAGCTGCATATGAGTTTGTTGCTGCTCCAGCAAGAACCAAGTTGTATCAACTATAAAAAAAGCAAGTGCTGGGATTCATTAGTCTGAGGCCATGAGGAAAAAGTCTGGGCTGACTGTGACAGAGTTTGGACAAACCACCTGCTTTGGAAACCCAAGGCAATGGCCAAGTTCTGAGCATGCACATTCATGGTATCCAAGATATGCAGACTAAATAGCGTAGAAAAGGCTCAAATGATCCTGCGAAGCAGCCTGCCCCTGCATGGCTGCGGGCCCTCTCACTGCCCAAAGCCTTGGGCAGCACCAGCGTGTATGGCATGCCAAGGTGGGCACCCTCACCCGTCCTCAGGCCAGCCCCTTCTGTCACTAGGCTCTGGTAGAGCCCCCATCACACCATGAGAGGGGACAAGGCTCAGAGGAGACCTGCCATCCACAGCCCTCTGAGGATCCAGCTGGGCCTGTGGCTGCCACTGGGAAGAGCCATGCCTGAAGACTTGACTGACAGTCAGAAACTTGGAGAGGAGGAAAAGGAAGACCAGCAACATTCAGTGCTACAGATTAAAGAGTTTATAAACAGACACTGTAAATTCTGTCACATAAACAACACAACTGGCAAAATATCACTTCAGTTTGGTTCAGTTTTTTTTATCAAAAACTTGTGTGCTATCAATGTTCTCTCTCGCACACAGCATGAAGGAGAAGAATGTGACACATCAGGAAGGAAGGAGTGCTGAAGAATGATTAATATAGCAATGCCTTGTAGCTCTGTAGTGAAAAGCTGCATTTAGAAACAATATATATGCAAAAAAAGTAAATAGGTGCAGTATCAAGCCCTGTGGGGCTCCATAATGCATAAAATGACAAGATGTGGAAGTCAAGAAAAATATGCTCTGAAAGATATTTCATAAAATTCAAGACTTGCACCCACAAGAGCACTGCTTCACTTCTGGCCAAGGAATGTGAAACTACTGAACCTGCCCCTGTGGATTAGGGTCTTGTGGCTGAATTGTCTATTAAAGGATGACCGTGTGATGAAGTATGCCCTTCAGCAAACCTTTGATGATACATCTCTCTTCTGTTCAGTTTGACTGAAGTTTATAGGAATTCCAGGACCCTGGGGATTGCTATTCCTCTAGTTTAGAGAGGCCAGTGGGTTCAAAAGCTTTTTGTGGGTCATTGAGACGTGCATATGTGCAGACAGCAAGTATTGCACTTGCTTTTTCTCTCCAGGAAACTAGCTTAAACCAGACACTCTTCTCCTCTGCTCACTAAAAGGAAAGCATCCAAGAGAAATGTGGACAAATATTTTGCAGAACTGCTGCCTACTTCTTTTTAAATAATTGCTGCATTAAGGAAAGTTGGAACAGTCTCAGAGATCAACACATAGTTCAGATTTCATGAATAGCTGAGCTTGAAAAGCCAGGAAGGAAAGCAGTCCAAAAAGGCTGTAGGTGGTCAAGCACATCTGCTAAGCCACTTGAATGGGATCAGACTGTGAAAAAACAACAGTGAAAAACAAAGTGATAGACGAGTGCTGCAATGGCAGTAGGACATAGGGTCTTACCCTTCTGTACCATTTTCTGACAAAAATATCCCAAGTCCTAAAGTCAGCCGTGAATCTGTCCTGGAGCCAGCACTGGAACCAAAGTGACATACAGAGATCTGGTTTTACACCATTTAACAACTTCTAAGCACATATTTTATATGTCTGTGCTTCCAATGTAAAAAAATAACAAATAGCAAATAGACTTAGCTGGCAAGAGCCATTTCCAGCCTGTTAAACTTCATGAAACTCTTTCAATAAACACAAAGAATATAAAAGGAAGATAATACTTCAATAAACTTAACAATCTTTGGTATTCAGTCCTTTGATGACCTAAAAGGAAAATAAATGTATCAAGTTGGGGATGTGACTGATGGTAATGTTTGTCACTTTTCCTCTAGTAATCTGGTACAATTTGTTATGTTTGTGGTTTACAACTTAGATAAAAACAGACCATCATCCTGCAACACAGGATTTATAAATCTCAAAATACATGCAAATTTGCTTCCACGCTATCAGATTATTTATCTTATTAACAGCTAGTCTGATTACAAAAGCTCTACGTGCTCGCACTTATAAACCACATTATCAGCTTCATTTAACTTCAGTTGAATTCATGCCCTAGCAAGTATTTATCAAGATAAAATGCATGACATCACATATTTGGCCATAAGGTGTTTTACAAGTCATACCTGGCTAGACAGTGTTTATTCCTCAGACTCTTCCGTAATTACAGATATTGCTTAAGTATCAGGTGTGTGTGCTGATGCTCTGAAACGCTCCTTGTAAACACACCTTGGAAAACTGACTTACCACCTGTGGGGAAGATGATATCATACTTCCTAGGTGGTATTACCATAAACCCTCTGTTCACATTTGCTTGTAATATGAGACATGGGAAACACATGCTGCATGTAGCTAGAAGAAAAAAATTGACACATCTCACTTTTTAATCGTTTCAACGTTCCACAGCACAGCCAAGTATTTTGTGGTGTTTTTTTAGTGTAACGTTCTTCATTAATGATTCTAGTCTTCATTCTCACTCACAATCTTTCCAAGCTGGTGCCCTCATTGCAGCAAGCCTCTCATGCTAGAAGACATCAGCTTAGTCATAGAAGAAAATTTTAGTGAAAATCAAGGAATCAGCCACATATACCATGGAAAAGCTGGACTGCTGTCACAGAGGTTTAGCCTGAATCCTTCCAACTGCCTCGAAGAAAGTCCAAGTTAAAAGAAATGCTACTGCATATTCTAATCCAGAGAGGTGTGAGGAGCACATGAAGAATCTTATTGGACTACAGAAATGTCTTGTACAAAATCCCACAACAATCCCACATTTCATGTGGTTAATAGGGAAAGTATCTGATAATTGGGTGCAGTAATTAAATGAGTCCTCCACATCTGCTATAGGGCAGACGTGTTTACCATGGACCTGGAGCTACTGCACTTGCAGCAACTTCAGAGAGGCAATTTATCCTAATAGGCATTGATTTTTTTAGAAAGACTCTCATTAGAGTCTTTTTAAATAGAGATCTTTCATATCTGCCCACTTCACAAAATTTCCCTCTTTCTACTTTCTGTCCCAAACAGCACAGCTATTTTGAATGACAAAAGATAGGCCACTGAAATACCAGAGATATTTTCTGAAGAGCTGGAATAGACATTACTGAAGGGAAGAAATTAAAGATAATTTTGATGAAGACGATGATCTTACTGTATACTCTACACAAATAAACACTGCTATATTTTTTCAAGCATCAGGATAGACTTGCTGGGAGATGAGGATGAGAAGTCAGGAATTAAGAGTTTTCCAAGAAGATGATAAAAATAGTTTCTGCTAAAGTGGAATAGCTACTCCTGGGGACACATAAAACCATGTGTCGTTCCCATGGAAATGGGGAACATTTTTAATTATCGTAACATTGTTATAACAATAAAACTAATAAAAGCAATGTAAATCAAAGGGTGCTGCACATATGTAACTATTATAATTTCTTCTCACTGCACGTATTCAACTTTTTTCATTACCTTACAAGATCTTGCTTCAGGACACACAATATTGAAAAGAAACTCCTTCCTGCTTGGGAAAGAGAAGCACAAGTTAGTAGAAATAGCAATCCTGGAGTGATGTGTCACAAGATTTATCTTTAAAAATAAAATATTTTTGTTCTACTCACTTGCACTTTTTTTTTTGAGTACTCTGTCCTGTTTTAGAGAAAAAGCAGCACAGTGGAATAGCAAGGTACCTGGAAAAAAAATGAACAAGAATCAACATAACTCTGGGAGCTTTAATTTACAAGGAGACTTATGGGCTCTATCTAATGAAAACTAAGGGGAGACACCATGTCAGGCTTCAAATGTATTCAAGGCTGCAGACAGAAGAATTTATTCACTGCATCTTTAATGAATAAAAAGTGATGTGTCTCAACTGCAAGAAGGAAACCTGAAGCATGACATTTGGCAAAGGGCAACAAAGCCCCAGATGTACTGTCAAAGGACAGAGTGGGATCTCCAGAGGGAAGGGTTTCCAGGAGAGCTCAGACACACATCTGTTGGAAGCATTACAGGCATATTTGATCCAGGTTTGGCAGCAACAGGGTGGTCTGTGTTATCCTTGGAGATTCTCCTCAGCCCTCCATGGCTCCAGATCTGTAATTCTTGTTCTTGGCAATTTCCAGCTGTATTTTTCAGCCACTTGACCTCCTAGGCTGCTTTCTCCACCTTGTGCACAGGGACACAAAGCCAAGGAACAAGGTACCAGTGGGGAGCTCTGGATGCTCACACAGGCATTGCTGGTACTGGGAGATGTGCACCTGCAGCCAAGGTATGTCTCCAGGTCTCAGCAGGTGAACCATGCAGGGGTTTCCTCTCCCATGAGCCAGGCATGGCCCCACCCACAGCAGAGCTGGAGTAGTTTGTCCCAGATGACAAAACAACCCGAGAGGTGTAACAGAACACGCTCTCCCTGACCACACGCGGAGTTGACTTTGTTTTGCCACAATTATTTTCCTGCCGTGTTTAGTGTTTTAAATTTGTGTTTTGTTGACAGATTTCCCAAAGGAGTTTATAAGAGGTGCCAAGAAAATGTTTCAAGTAGGGTGAGCCAGTATCATCAGCCAGCCTCAGCACTTGGCATTAAGATGGCAGTAAGTGTGGTGCCTAGCTCATATTAATACAGGTCTGACTTGTCAAAATAAGGTTTGGGAATTAGCAGAAGCAGGTGCATGTATTTATTCCTCCCGGTATAGAAGATGTTGGGATTTTTTCTCACATTTTCTTAGTAAAATGAAAAATCTGTCAAATGTTATCCATCAGTGAAAACACTTAGCAAGGTATGCCAGAATGCAAAAAGATACTAGGTATAAAAGGTAATGCCAGACAGAAGTATGGAAAAGGAACATGAATATGTAAATAAAGTTCAGGAACAGAAGTAATTAAATTTGATTTTATTGCCAAGCAAGTAAAAAATGTCAGGGACGGCCGCTGGAAAGTCCCTAATCATGTGGTTTCATTGTTTTGCTCTCTAAAATGGAATTTTAATAATTACCCACCTCACAAGTGTGCTGTAGTGCTGTGTTTAGGAATGATTGTGAAAGGATTTGTGATTAGCTGACAAAAAAATGCTGTTCACATCATTATCGCTGTGATCTGTGCACATTTATGCAAATACATATGTGTCCCTAGGTGATTTATTTCAGATGCTGGCTGGAATTTAGATGTAATAACTCCTTACACTTAAATTGTTTTTCTATAGTTAGTACAATGGATTGACAGAGTTACTTATACTATTACAAACTGGTTTGCTGTAAAATCTGGACAGTTGCCTAATCTTAAATCAAGATCAAATAGGGAAGAGCCCAGTATAAATTCATCCTGTAATATGTTACAAGGATGCTGCAGAGCAAAATACATTCAGGAGAGGTACATTAAAATCACAGGAAGCAACTATTTTTTATCTGTCCAATGTTGGCTTAATAAACAGAATCCATGTACTGACCTGTTGGAATAATGATTTCAGCTGACCTTGGTGGAAGAGGTCATTATTGGAGGAATTATGCTCCATAGAGAGCAAGTCAGGCAACAACTCAGTAATACAACTCCAAAAGTCAAGCTTACTTGGAATATCTAAAATACCTGGGCTATGTAAAACTGTCATGAATTTGCTTTGTCAATTCAGATTAGTCCAGATTATTCTAAAGATACATGGTCACCTGTGAGGCGGTAATGCCAGATTAGATAGGATTTCTTTTCCTATTGCTTTTATGGGTATCACATCTCCCTTTGCAGCTGGCATAAAGTGTAAACACTGTGATAGGACGAGTTTATTGTGCCAGTTTATGACCTGATAGCACAGTGAGGTAGCATTACTGTGCACCCATGGATCCTACAGCTTAGCATGCCAGGAGATGGCTGCCCAAGGAGGAGTGTGCATGCTGTGCTACTTTGGATTCCAACAATTAAAAACTTGAAGGAGATCTAAATGAAGGGGTTGCAGTTGTTAATGTTACCAGAAAGGAGAACTGCTCATCAATGTGAACATTAAAAATCATAGTAAAATCATCTAACAAGACTGTCAACTAATGGAATTGAAAAGGCATTCAGATATGAGTGACATTACCAGGACACAGGACAGTCAGCCTCAGAACCCTGTAAGAGAGAGCAGGCAGTTCCCTGGCTTCTTCCACCTGCAGTGTTTGGAAAAAGTGCACCAGAGCCACCACCATCCCTGCTCTGCAAATATACCACAGGCCAAACAATCCTGAAATGAGACACGGTTAAACTCATTCACACCAATCAAAACAAGGTAGAACCATGTACCCGACAACAACAGCAGAGAAACAATTTTCTAACTTGGCAAAACCTCCAAAGGGGAGCACTTTCCAGTGCTGTCTTGGTACCAAGTTTTTCTTACTCTTAACTCTTGTGCGGTGATCATGTAAGTTCTGCGTGGACATCCCTAGGAGCTAGAAAAAACAGCTTTGGTTCTTGTTACTTTTTAAGATAACCACTGAAATACTGAAGTCTTTATCAGCCTAAGCAAGGCAAAGGGTTTCCATCACTTAAACTTTGCTACAGGTTTCTCTTCAATGCACTGCTTTCATTAATTAAATTTGACAAAGTTCCCAGATGCTTATGCAGAGGCTGCCTTCTCAGGCAAGGCTGCCATTCAGAGACTTGAGTATTGAAACTGCTGACTCTCAGACAGGCACCATGAACCAATATAATTTGCATCTAGTTCTCTGCACTGCTATTTCTTCATCTTGTTGATGTCCTGCCTTCTCTGCAGCATACCCAAATCACTTGGGATACTAAGCTTCTTTCCTATGTTTGCAGCCTGCTCAAGCCTTCCTCTCTAACTTGAATTGATGTGAAAATAATGACTTAAATCAAATGGTCTGTCATCTATCTTGATTGAAATAACTTTAAAGAAAATGTTATGCTGCTTAAGTCAGTGGGATATTTTAGAAACTATGGAGTTTGTCAAGATTTTTCAAAACCTACTGCCATGCAAAAATGTTTAATATAAGATTAGCATGATTGGCATGATCACTTTTTCTACAGGCAGTATATAAACAGTGGTGCTGCAACCAGTCCTTAGTAACACCTACTGAACTATTTGTACCTCCCTCCTCTCTCTCTCCTGGCCTGTGCACTCTTTGGGAGTGACTTCTCACTTACCTCCACAGCAGTAAGTGCCACACAGGCAGAGCTCTGCCCACTTTGGAAACTGCGGCAGGTTGTTAGTGCAACCCTATTTTATCCTTGTGTTGTTTCAGACTTAGTATCCATTTTTGTAATCCCTATAGAGCTGAAGATGACAGCAACTGGTTTGTCCTCCTAATGCGATGTCACATTTCCTATCTGGGAATTTAGAATTTTCTGAAGGCAGAAGACATGCTCCAGCAGCCACAGCTATGCAACCTGATCAAATGCAAATGCTGCGTATTAGATAGATATCCTGAACTAATCTCAACCACGCTACTTTCATCTACTTTTTATCTTTAGGAGTACTTCCTCTTGCATGTACTAGTGAAATGTAGGCCTGCTGCTTCCTTACTTCTTCATACCTGCCTCCTCACACTTCTCTTTCAATAACATAACCCAGGATTACTCTAATGAAGGAAAAGGAAAATGTTTTACTATGCTTGTCACATGTTCTTTCACAGCCTGTGTGCTGGTGGGCTTTCTTGCCCAGGGGGAAGGGAAAGGTCAAGGCACAGAAATACCCAAGTCGTCTTCAGCTTTCGCTCCAGGATACAGTTTATTAGCCAAACATCAAATTCATGAAGTAACACAAAGTAAAGCTATTCCCTGATCCAAAGCCAGCTGCAGTGGCTCCCAGGCTTCCCATGCCAGAAAAAGGGCACACATCTTCATCTAAACCCCTGATGAATCAAGTGACAGGCAGGCAGCCTGTAACCCTTTCCTGACTGTTTAACCCTGTCACAGCAGAGTTTGCTGTTGTGAATGCTTTATTCCAGGGCTGGAGCAGGAAGTTTCACACTCTGTCAAATTTCTAGGTGCAAAAAACTTCAAGGTTGGTTTGGATTTTTGTTTTGGTGTTTTTTTGAGGGTTTTTGGGGTGGTTTTGGTTTTTCGGGGTTTTTTCTGCATCAGTGCTTATAGCAACATTAGGTAATTTTGCTACACTTATTAATAAACAGGCTGTGGATGGCAATATGGTTTTGGGGTTTTTTGTGTGGTTGGGTTTTGTTTGGGTTTTTTAAATGAAAACCTTTGTTCCTCAGAAGAAGCCTGTAGAGACATTTACATGTTTATAAATACACTGACCACAAAAAGACCAACCGTATTGTTTAAGAGTTCACAGCTTTTGGGAAGTTGCTGTTAGATGTGAGTTTTCTACACTCATATTAAGTATCAAGATAAATGGGAAAGAATTAAAATGAAGATTTGCAAAACTTATGGATTTTGGATTCTTAGAATCAAAAACCAGGGTAAATGGTAAACTAACCAGGAAAAAAAGAGTTTTTAAAATAACACAAATTCCTCAAGAGGGCAGCTAAGGAGTGTTGCAAGCAAGAAGCAAAAAAAAAAAACCAAAAAACAGAGAAGAGGGAAAAAACAAATGGATTTATTTTGAAAGGTGATTCACATAAATGCCTTTTGCAAGTGGACCATGGTTGCCTGATGATTGTGGGCTTGTGAAGGTGGAAGGCAGAGTTGCATAGCTTGAGTTAAAAACATGAGCACAAAAGTCAGTCCATCAGTCGCTGTCCTACAAATGTAAACAACATTTTCCTGGATGCTGGTTCTACAAGGTCTGTCTTAAGCTGGAGATCAGTAGAACACATACTAGGCAGATCCACACACAATGATCACTCCCAATTTTAGGGGGAATCTAAAGGCAAAAAAGAGGCAAAAAAGATTAAATATGCTTATGTCCAGAAATGCAAACTTACACAGAGGTCTTGTAACAATAGGTCCATCTTGTTTTCTGCTATTTTAACAAACATTCTATGATGTCTTCATTTGTAAGAGTACCACTTGACTTCTGTACCTTTTCCTGCTGTTTTTGAGAGAAGTGTGAGTAGAAGATCTGTCCCTTAAATCCCATAAAGTTCAATTTAACCCATGTTGCTTTCAACTCCCTGGAGATAAGAGGTGGAGCTGAGAATTAACAAAATCCTTTCCCTTTCCTGAACCTCCAAACAAAATGTGTAATTAATTCCTCTGGTGCAGTCTTTAACACTAGGCTAAAACACATAGCAGCAATAAAACCACTGAACCACTGAAGTTTGAGACCTCAAGGTTAATTTGCCTGGCAGATAAGGACACTTCCTTTCTGCTTGAAGACCTAGCTAACTTGATGTGAAATCACTGAAAAGAAATCTTTAGCAAACCTCACTAGGCTTTCCCTGTGAGTCAGCAAGTCGGGGTGCGGGCTGAGCACAGGACCCCACATCTCCTTGCTGTAACTGTGTGTCTTCTGCTGTAACTATGTGACCCATGAGGGATGGATATTCTTTGTACCTTGCTGAGGGAGTTTAGGTCAAATGAAACTTCTCCAAACTGTGTGGGGGCTGAGTCCCATACAACAAAATGTGGATTCCCTCTCCATCCAGGCCCCACACCTCAGTTGAGGTGTGCATCCCCGCACACTCTGCCCTGACTCTGCCACCATGAATTACCTCATTTGCAGCTTCCTGCTCCATTTCCAATCTTCTGCCTGCCATGCAAGAGTATGTACAACCAGGCAGGTGTAAATATTCTACCTGTCTTTTTTGCCTTATTTTCATAAAGCTTTAATGATCAGTTGCAGGTGCAGCCGTGAACAAACTACAGCCTGGATAATGTGAGCATACATTCCTTGCCTGAAGAAAGGGCAAGACTTGTCTCCACACAAAATTGCAATAGAGGCCTTTACATAAATGGTGGATTAATTAGGAACCAAATCAGGTTCTGTCACTTTAAAACTTTCCTCCACCCTCCATCACCTCCATCCATCAGTTGCCTGCAGCATGTATATTGAGGAATCGCGTGCAAACCTTACCATAACCCAAGGCTTAACATAAACTATGCTCTTTCAGGTCATTGGCAAATAACAGGTATATCCGGTTGTGCCTTTGTACTTGCCTGCACGCAAATTAAAAGCGCATGTAAAGTTACAATAATCAAAGTCAGTCAGGGGGAAGGGGAGGAGAGCAGGGGGATAATAACCGGGGGATCGGGTTATTTATCTTCACAGGGAAGCCACTGAGAGAAGCCTGTTTGCATGCCATTTACACCTCAAAAGAGAGATAGGGGCAAATCTGGCTCTTGGCCAAAGCCATCCCCTACAGCACCCTAATCCTGTCTTTTCCCTGCAGCTGGTAAAGATGCTCTTACCTCCACTGCTGCTACTTCTTCCCCATGGTGCTGCACAGCATTTTAAGCCTCCTCCTTGGCTGCAGAGTGAGTGTTTCTGTGGGAGACAACAGCCAGGATGGACTTTAGGCTCTCCTCATTGGAAGCATTTTCTTCTCATGGTCTCAGCTACTGCTACTGTCACCACCTCCAGGGCATTGCTGCTTCTGCAACTGCTTCAACCCTTATTCCCTGACAGAGCCAGACTCTTCCTGCAGGTTGACCCCACATCTGCCCAGCCACTCCAGGGCAGGCACAGGCTCCCACACTGTTCTCTCTTCTAGAGGAAGCCATCAGACCATTGTGCAGCCACCCAGAGCCTGGGTGTGGGTTGCTTGGGAAAGGGAAGAATTTATGGCAATTTTTTTCTGTCTTTCTCCTTTGGTGTGCCATGAGATTAACAGACATTAGCAAATGCCTCTTCCCAGAGTACCGTGACAAGATAAAACCTGCCCTGACTGGCACCTGCAGTCTGTTTCCCTCATAGTCTTTGATCTGCCATTGCTGAAGGTTAGAAGACCTGAATGGTTCAGAAACAGACACTTCCTTGGGTTTGCTTCCAAATGCTAGGAGCATGTAAGTGTCAAGACCACTTTTTCTCCCTGAAAAATTTATTGAGGAACAGAAGAAATATTTTTAATTAATATTATTATTATTACATGTTATTATTATTATTGTTATATTATTATTATTATTATTGTTACTTGTCTTACAGAAGAAGTCAACCATCTTGATCAAGATTGTAGCCCTTACATAGAACTAAAATTCTCCTAAACTTAATTTTCCATCACTGACCACAGATACCACAAAGGGAGTTTCCCTTATTCCATTGGTTTGAATATACATTCTCCAAATCTTTGTTCAAATTAAAAAATGTGCAAACAAACAACTCCCATTTCCATTACCCTGGGGAAGAGCATAAATAATTCTATAGGCTAGGGTATCACATGCATACATCCCAGTCCCAAGTATTTGAGTAATTTCATTTACCACTGAAATGCAGTTACCGCTGGAGGCAAATGCACCAAACCCCTTCACAACAGAGCAGAGGAAGCCAAGAATGTCCTGCTACAGAGGGATGTGCAAACGTTTCCTCAGCTGAATTTAATCAGCCAAATCACAGAAGTTCTGGTTCAGATTTGTGCATTTTCACCTGACAGGATACTTGAGTGAAGCCAGAGTAGCATAACCACTGTTTCTGGTGGATGAGCTATCACTCTGCAGCTTTTTCACAAATACTATTTGCTTTATTTATTTGCTACTATTTATTGACCTACAGTAGTGGAAGGGAGAAGAGGGGGGGGCTTGTTTCCTGACTCATTTGAGCAGGGGTATCTAAGAGGTGACATTTACAAGCAGCTCCTTGACTGACAGGAAATTTATTATGTCCGTAACATGAACCTCCTTTGGGAAATCCCAGCTAAAGGCCTGTCTCTTCATGATTAAAAGCTAGGGAAAGTCCTTATGATGGAGAAATTATTGCATTCATTTTTGGTTCAGCTGCCATCTCAACAATCAATTTGTGCCCAGTGCCACTTCCTCCCTCAGAGCACCTGAAAACCTCAAAGCAGCAGTGCTAAGGATAACAATGTTTTTAAATGCTGAAAACTTCCCATTATAAAATTTCAATCTTCTAGACAAAAAATTACTCCAGGTGCTATGGAATCCATGCCTAATGGTAAAAGAAATTTCAACATATCCATGTGAATGTGCAGGTAAGCAGAGCAGGCTTTCCAAAAGTTATGATAGAAGCCCAAAGAAGAATTTTGAAATTTAATTTGGATTGCTCTAGAGGGGACCAGATTCAAATTGTGTTGTCTATTTTATTATTTTGACCACTTGTTCTGCTGTCAAGCACCAAAAATGGCACACATCAAACACAAATTGAAGAACACAAATTACCAATATTTGTATAATGGAAATGATGATATTTGTGTCATAGGAAATTATTGGTTGGGAAGTGGTGAGATGAACATTTATAGGCTGGGATAATCAATGGCTAGGACACTTGGGGGACAATATGGGAAAACCCATATTCTCATCAAGGAACTGCAAGTTTCTTCATTCATCTGCAAGAGCTTCACTGTCATAGCCCTCTGTGCTGAAGAGTCAAGCCCCTGCAAGTGTCTACTTGCACTGAGTTCCCTTAGCTGTAAACTCTGGGTTTTCCTTTACTTATAATTTTACCTTACTTTAATAATCTGGTCTGAAATTTTCTATCCCCCCAAAATACATATTTTACAGGGTAATCTTTGGAAAAGTTATGTCCAAAACCAGTTAAATGTAATAATGAGAATGAGGAAAGTAAGTGTTCACCTTAAAACGTGAAGCGGCATTTTCTTTGAAAAATTTTGTCTAATGCTCTAATGCAGGGACTTGACACTTGTCTGGGTGATGTCTTTTCTCCCAGATTTGTGCCTTTGTGCTCATCCCTTGATAATTCATTCAAATTTGGACAAACGTCTTAACTCTGAAAAACTGTGTTTTGCACATCCATAGTAAAGACTTTGTAGAACTTCACAGGCAAATCTGAAACCTTCGCTCCTACAGAATATGCTTCTGCCTGTGAGGGAATTAGACTTTGCTTTTAGCTGTACCCAGGACTGTTTTGAACAAGCATCTGCCAATATTCTGAGCATACATGTGCACTGGTACTTTCTAAAATGAAAAATACTGAAATATTTGAGTTATTACAAAATTTGCACTGCAAAATTTGCAATACAAAATTTGTATCACTACTGCTAATACAACACCCAACAAAGTCTGGAAAGCAAAGGAGAAATATATCACTGCTTGTTAACATAACTGCTTGTATAAATGCTCGTCCTAAGCAATGTCATAATTTTAAAGCTTTGAAGTGACCTAGCACATCATAAAGGTTATAAGATTTAGATACTTCAGTGAAAAGATGGACATTGGTAACACAGCTCTTGGTTCTGCAAACCTCAAAACCATTGTGAGGATGCAGAGCTGCCAGATGTCCCTGGGAGCACCCCTGCTGCTGAAGCAGGAGAGTGAGCAGGCACAGCATTTGCCCACACATCACATTTGAAGTCAGATGCAACAACGTACACCTTGAGCAGTGTCTAATCTTTCCTAAATGTCATTTAGTCCATCTACTTCAGACTACTTCTTTCAGAGCACTTTAAAATAATTTCTATAGTGACAGTAAAAAGACACACAGAAAATACCATAGATGAGGGCCCAACAGTGTGTAAATTAGATTTTGTTCTTTTACCTTGTAGCAGAAGACAGTTTAAAAAGGCTTCTCAAAGATATCCACAAAGGTATCATCTCTGTGTTTTCCTCTCAAGAAAGACTAATCTGTAGGGTTTCATCTAATACTGTCAAGAAAATGCAGTAAACTTTGGAAAGAAATACTGTAGGAATCAGGCAAAATTAGAAGTCTCAGAATCAAGTTTTATGCTTGAATTAAGTATAATACCATGTCCTCATTTCTGTAATCATACCTGTGTATTGCCTGTGTGGAAGAAGACCATAATGTATGCTTTTAATTCCTAAGTAACATGAAAAACGCAAACAGATGGAGAGGCTACAATTCAGTCTACCACTGAACTGAGCCCCAGCAAATACTGGGAGGTTCCTTGCCTTCCCACAGCAGCTGTGGGAAATTGGCTCAGAATTAGAAGCCAAATTTAGAATTTTTAATAGCAAGGCAGAATTGAAAATGTGAGCTGGGAAGTCAGTGGGAATGCAGGGAAGAGTGAATGTCCAAAGAAAGCTGCAAGTTAATGAAGGTTAAGAATGTGATATGCAACCACAAATACATATGGTTTAAAAAGCATACCACAAATGCTTTATTTTAGGCCACAGTGAGTGGCCTAAATAAATAATCCTGAATTATGGAGCTGCAGCTGGCTCCTATGTATGCCTGGCACTCTGGGTAGCACTGAGGATGTGGCTCCTTCTATTTTGCTTACATCTCATGCTTGGCATGACCAGAAATCTGACAAACTGAGCCAAACCAAGAGCCTGCATCAGAAATTATCTCACTGCCATCCACACTTGTGGTGCTGCTGTCTCAGGTTGGCTTGAGCACTCAGTGCAGTGTAGATAAGCACAGATGGTGACCACAGAGCAGCAGCCATGAGGCTGTGGCTGGACTGAGCACAGATCTTCTGCTCCAGATCTAAAACTACTTGAATCATAATGATAACCCTCCATCACGTGGGATCATTACATAAATGTAGTCTGAGTGAGCTGCTGCAAACACAGAGGTGTATAGGTTCTTACTCTGATTGTAGTCTGGCTGTTGTAGTGGTGATTTTCCTGACTTACAGCAGTATTGAGACTAGAGTTGAACACTAGAGGTATGTAAGTACATCTATACAATTTAAAGCAGCCTGAAACAATAGGATATTGCACTTGGTTATGTTTCCAAGTGATTTGTTTTACAGTTATGCTACTTGTTTATTCATCTTATATTGCACATACTTACATAATATTGTGCAACACTGAGAATCACACAATCAGAAACAACATTGCCAAGGATTGTTTAACAAAAAATGGCTTGGGTCACTCTACAAACGGTAAACAATTTGTACAAGCTCTATGCTGAAGAAATCCCAGGATAAAACATTGCTCAACTAACCCACCTTGGGATTTTGTAAAATTTAGAGAGAGGACAAAAAGACTTGTAGTCCCAGGTATGGGAAAGAGAGAAATCTAGTGTGGGAGGGCTCTCCATGGAAAGATGCAAAAGGAAGAGGTAAGAAAAGAAAACAGAGCAAGGTCAAGCCCATGAGAAATTCCAGCTGATGCTCATGAGGGTTTATGAGCAGCTTACCAGTATTCAAAAGCAAAGACAAGGGCTGCCATGGTTAGAAGAAGTAAAACTAAGAATTAAGTCTTCAACACTTGATTTAGGTAATACTTAACACTTGTAAAAATCTCTTAGGGGTTAAGGAGTTTCCTTGGAAGAGGGAGGACTGTGGCAGAGATAAAAATTCTCTCTCAAAGGGCACTTGAAGACTCTCTAGGTTGTGCAATTCCTCCTCCTTTATCAAATTTTTACCTCCACAACAAGGATGCTTCTCCACACACTTAAGCAACCTTATTCACAGTCATGGAAGTACTGATACCCCCCCATAAACTCTGCATCTGGCATTCCTATCAAATCAATCAAGATTTTTTTAGAGATTAGGCCTGAATTCCTCTCCCTTAATCCCAAACCAACTCACTTCAAGCCCTTCAACTTCTTTTCTTTCCCATATATTATATCAAGTAGGATTTTCTAGACCTCAGAAATAATTCATTTTACATGGCATTTATTTTCAGTGATTCAGTCTTCAGTGCCTAACAAAACTAACCAACTCAGGAATCTGGGACTGGTTTCAGTAGGACCTGCATCTCAATGAAGTCCCTAGAACTGGGAAAAAAGAACATACATTCTCTAAGAGCAATTCTGATCTCCTATGCTTCTACAAACAAAAGAGGTGAGAAGAACAAATATAGAGGTTGGCAGGAGGGCAATTTGTAGAATGTAACAGAGACCAAGGGACTAATCAAGGTCACACAGAATCAGAGCCTAAAAAATTGGGTGAATGTTCAGTGTACCCAGTCAAAAGAATACTCAGGCTGTAATACATGCAATAGGGAGCCAAAGCTGTAAATAGTACAGGGGGACCAGGTGGTACTATCACCACAGAAAAAAATATCTAAAATAGGTTTTCTTTCTTTCCTAATGGTGACAGAACTCCTGAAGACCAAATAGAAGTGAAATAAGAAATAATTAATGTTTCCTTAGTGCATTAAAAAAAGTACTAGGATTTATAACTCCTAGGCTCCCCCCTTAAGTTTTGAGTTTGCAAGTCATTACAGTGGAAATGTATTCTTTTCTCTGTACTTCCTGCAAGCAAGCCAGGAGCAATCCAATTGCGATACAACTAACTTGGTTGCTGAACCAAAGAAAGGGTTTTAGGGACTTACTAATGAGAGATGGAATGCCTGGAGTTCAGGCAACTTTTTACCACAGTCACCAAGAAAAGGGCAAATTTACCTGCTGGCAATAAGAAATGCTGAGCATTATAATATAAAGCTCAGGTAACTGATCCAAGCTAGTCCTTACCAACCAGATCCAGTGCCTGGAACAGTTCTTCTGTTCAATGGCAAAAGATCAGTGCCACCCATATCTTTTTCTAGAGCTTTGCCAGAAGATGTCCATGTCTCTTCTCTGACATGAGACAGATGAAGGAGGGAGTGGTGACAACTTTTCCATAGCTGAGTGGCTATAGCATGTGAAATTTGAGTTCAATCTTCTGATAGTGATGGAGATATCTGAATCTCCCTAAGCTTTAATCTCCTAGGGATGGAGCTGTCTTTGCTTTATTGTGAGGCTGGGGTATGTGTGCAGGACCCTTCAAGTTCACCCTAGAAGTGGGGCTGGGAAAGGGAAGCTCACTTTTCCCGGCACTGCTCAGAAAAAGTGGTTTTGACACCTCTGTTACTTGGCAATGACAGGAAGAAGTTGCAAGCCAACAGATGATCCGAGACTGATGCTAGTCTGAGCAAGAAGGAACATCACCATCTGGAAGAGCCTGGGACAGTGACAACAGACAGGATTACACTTTTTACCAAAGACAGAAGCAGTAGCAGTCTGGCCAGGACCGAGCTCACACCCTGAGCTGGGCTGACTCCCAGCACCTAATTTTGTCTAACTCCTAAGTGCTACTAAAACATCGTATTTTCTTCCCATGACGTGACTGTAAAGAATCTGAAATAAATGTTGTATTTTCATATTTTTCTCGTTACTGCAAAAATGACAAGAACAAAGCAAAGTCGTTCTGTTTTCTTGGGGAACGATTTCCTCCGTATCTGGGGGTTTTGCCGTCCCGATTCCCCCGGGGCGCCGGAAAGCCCGGGGGAGCTTGGAGCGCCGTACCCACACGCCTCTCGCCAGCTCTCCCAGTGCGGGCGGAGGCGCCAGATTTAAGAGTAAAAAGGCGCCGTAAGCGGGAGAGAAGCGAGCGCAGGGCGGAGGCGAGACCGGAGGGCACCGGAGCCGGCCGGGGTGCGAGCTGCCCGGGGCTTCCCAGCCTCATTCTCCCCGGAGCTGGTGTCAGGTATTGCGAGGAGGGGTAGGGGCCCGGGAAGGAGATGGCTGGAGGCTTTCCAGCCCCGGCTCACGCAATGCTAACTCCGCACGCAACGGGGAGGCGACAGGCGGAGGAGGGGAAGCTCTTCGGCTTCCTCAGCCCCTAAGATGCAGGCGAGACTTCGCCTCCCGACAGCGAGAGCTGCGAGCCCGCCCGCCACCCCTCTCCCCTCCCGGCACCTCCTCCGCTAAAACTTTTGGCCCCGGCCATAAAAGCGTCCGCGGCTCAGCCGCTCGGCTTGGCGAGGGCCCAAGGGCAGCTGGCAAATAACCGCGACCCCTCAAGCCAGAGGACGGGCCAGGCAGCGGCGATTTGCCAGAGGGGCCGTCCGCGTCCCGCCCGCACCGCGCCGCGCACCGCGGATGCCGGGGGGTTTAAAGCCTGGGGTGGCAATGCCAGGCGCCCAGAGGTGGCGGCTCCGGCTCCGGCTGAGCCTGAGCGCAGCGGGCCGTCCTCTCCGCGCCGTCTGAGCCGCTGCCTTCGCTCCCTGCGGCGGGCTGGGCTGGGCTGGCCCCGTCCCGTCCCCGCAGCCGGGTGGGAGGGAGAGAGGGAGGGAGGGGGCGCAGCAGCCCGCTCGCTCCCGGTCCGTGGAGCTGCTCGGGGCAGGTGGCTGCCGTGGGGAGAGCTCCGAAGGGTTAAAGAGCTGGGAAGGTGATAACTGCGCCGGGATCGGGCGCAACTGGCATTTGCCTGCGCATGACCTGCCAATCTGCCGAGTGACAGGTACCGGGGCTCTAAATGAGTTTCCCAAAGGCTTGAATCTGAACGCCGCCTTCGCCGCTCTCCTCGGAGCCGCGGCTGTCCATTAGAGCTGCCGCCGGCTGCACAGCTCCTCTCCATCCTCCTCACGGTCTCGGATGGAAGCAGCGTGCAACAGGTCAGTTCTGCTACAGGAGCCCGCCGCTTATTTCACCCCTTCATCCTCTCGCTGCTTCTGAAGGGCTGGATCGGGTGGTCCCCGGGCATGGGGATGGGAAGCGGGACCAGTCAGCACTGCCACGCAGAGTGCTCAGGCATCCCCCACAGCCCGTCCCGGGGCGGCAGACCGCCAGCCTGGCATGCCGCGACGGGCCCGAAGGTGCGGGGAGGAGGGAAGGGCTCGGGACAGAGAGGGTCCGCGGCCGCGTGCGGGGGTTTCTCCGGAGCAGCGGGAAATTCCGACAGTGGGGCGGGTAACCCGTTTCTCGCGGGGGCTTTTTCGCCGCGGGGAGCGATGTGCAACGCCGGAATTAACCTGTCTCCGACGCACGGCAATTGCCTGCATCTGCGGAGGCTCGACAGGCGAGAGCATCCTCCTGCTTTCCTCTGAGCCTCTCTCAGCCGTGACCTGTTGGATCTCTCGCTGAAAACTTTCCCTACCGGCGGAGAGAGAGCAGCGGCCTCCCCGCCAAATACGACTTCGATCTCTTATTAGGAGCTTGCCACTTGATTATAAATTATCCCTTCTTTTTCGCACAGGATTCAGGGGGGCTTTAGGCACACGAAGAGCGCATAGCAAGGAATTGAGCGGACTCCGAGCGCTGGGACGGCTGCCGGGGCTCCCCTCGCCACACCAGCGGGCCCCGTCCGGGGGCTTCCACTTGCCCGCGGGACCCGAAGGTCCCCCCCACCCCGCGGCGACGCTGCCCGCTGACTTTTCTTTTTCCCTTGCAGCATGGCTCTCGAGAGGCTCGGGGAAGCGCTGCGCGGCATCCCCCCGTTGCAAAGCTCCCTCCTGCTCCTGCTCTGCCTGCTCGTCGCCATCCACCTGGGCAAGCTCCTCCTGCAGCATCAGCAGCGCCGGCGGCAGGGCCAGCGCCGGGCGCCGCCGGGCCCTTTCCCCTGGCCCCTGATCGGCAACGCGGCGCAGCTGGGCAGCGCCCCGCACCTCTCCTTCGCCCGGCTGGCCAGCACCTACGGCGCCGTGTTCCAGCTGCGCCTGGGGCGCTGGCCCGTGGTGGTGCTGAACGGGGAGCGCGCCATCCGCCAGGCCCTCGTCCGCCAGGGGGCCGCCTTCGCGGGCCGCCCGCCCTTCCCGTCCTTCCAGCTGGTGTCGGGCGGGCTCAGCCTGGCCTTCGGCGGATACTCGGAGCTCTGGAAGCTGCACCGGCGGGCGGCGCACGCCACGGTGCGCGCCTTCTCCACGGGCAGCCCCGCCACCCGCCGCCTGCTGGAGCGGCACCTGGTGGGCGAGGCGCGGGCCCTGGTGGCGCTGCTGGTGCGCGGCAGCGCCGGCGGCGCCTTCCTCGACCCCTCGCGCGTCCTGGTGGTGGCCGTGGCCAACGTGATGAGCGCCCTGTGCTTCGGCCGCCGCTACAGCCACGGCGACGGCGAGTTCCTGCGCATCGTGGGGCGCAACGAGCAGTTCGGGCGGGCGGTGGGCGCCGGCAGCCTGGTGGATGCGCTGCCCTGGCTCCAGCGCTTCCCCAGCCCCGTCCGCGCCGCCTACCGCGCCTTCCGCGACCTCAACCGCGACTTCTACGGCTTCGTCCGCGGCAAGTTCCTGCAGCACCAGCGCAGCCTGCGCCCCGGGGCCGCCCCCCGCGACATGATGGACGCCTTCATCCGCCTGCAGCGGGAGCAGCCGTGGCTGCAGCTCGAGCACGTGCCCGCCACCGTCACCGACATCTTCGGCGCCAGCCAGGACACCCTCTCCACCGCCCTGCAGTGGCTCCTCATCTTCCTCATCAGGTATGTGCCGGCAGCACACCGGGGCGCTCCACCGGCCCGCGGTGGGGGGGACATGCGAGCCCGCCCGGGGTGCGAGCGCCCGCCAGCCCGGGGGAGCCCCGTTAAACTGCGCCGCATGGGCAAAGGCGCTGCTGGGAGGGCTCCCGCAGCCGGAGCAGCCGGCCCGAGTCCGCGCATGGAGCTCCGGGTCCGGGCAGAGCCGGGGCGCGGCCTCGGCAGGGACCCGCCGTCGGGTCGCGGGTCTGCGAGACCGGGCAGCGCCAGCCCGAGCAGCGCCGGGTGCCTCAGCGGCCTCCGATTAACTAACACGGAAGCTCTGGGAAACCTGCCAGAAAGAGATAAGGAAGTATAAAAGAAAATAAATCCCACCCTACTCAGGAGGTCGGGTTATGGTGTATAAGGAGAGGCTGGCAGAAAGGCAGCCGAGTAAAACCTGAAAGCAACAGATTTTAGCAGGTCAAGATCAAGGAGATCATAGGAACAGGATAACAACTGCTTAAGCACGGCAAAGAGTTCGTGCACCGCTTTACAAACCCGCTATTATGCTGAGCTGCCGTTGTGTGTGCCTTCCTTGCCATTGCGTGACTGGGCAAGGCAGACCCCTTGGGCAGCTGCCCTGGCACCCGCCTGTCCACCGGGGAAACTCAGAGAAGGGAAGGAGGTGGTTTAAGACAAAGTGCCGACTCTCTTGCCTATCCTGGCTTTTCCTGTCATCGCCTGCTTAATTTGTAGGCATATGCAAACCTTATCTAGTCAGTTGCTCGTTGAAAAACAGGCAAATATTTAACACTCCAGCAAAGGGTGTGATGCCCCAGTGTTCACATAACTTTTGGGTTTCTCCCCATTTCTCATGTTTGCCCAGCATTTGACATGTGAGTCTGCTGCAGGAGGAAAAAGCAAGGATGCAGAAGCCAAACTTGAATACTTAAAGCAAATGAAGGGTCTTGGGCAGAATGTGTGCTTTTAGACAAGCAAAAGGTGTATCAACATTTGGATCTTGTTTGGTTACTGTGTAGCCTTCCAAATTGTCTAGACTTCAAGACAGTCAGCTTTAAATACATTACTTACTGAGAAAACATAATTTGATATTAATTAGAAAATGTCTTCTTAAACTAAAAGTGGGAACCTCATAAAGCTATTCTGGCAATTTAATAATTGAGATTTTTTTTTCTAACTTAGAAACCTGCAGGCTTTCAAAGGTAGGAAATATGTCTAGTGATAACAAACTCCATGCTAACTTTTAAAAGTCACATACAGAGTTGGAAAATAAAATTCTTGTTCCCATGGAAAATGCAATTGTTAGAAGAGAGAAGTAATTCTAGTTCTAGAATTAATTTTCAAAGTTGGATCAGAATATTCAGTTTCAGCACACTTTAGGTTATTGTTATTTTTAATGTGGAGAATCAGTTACATGGGATATTAAGATAAAAACCGAGCAAATTAAAATTACACCAGTGCACAGGAAGTTTGTTTCTTCTCTATGTTTTCAACTACACATTCCTGCAATACATTTAAACTCTGCTCAAACTGCATCATTTAGGATAGCAGTGAGATTCTGTGAAAAATGTTTGCAGCAAGGATTATTTGTAAGAAAAAAATCTTTGAAAGTGTTATGTACGCGCACACATTTTGCTTTAAATGACAGGTACCCGAAAGTGCAAGCTAAAATGCAAGAAGAGGTGGATAGGATTGTTGGAAGAGACCGTCTGCCGTGTGTTGAAGATCAGCCTCACCTGCCCTACATCATGGCTTTCCTGTACGAATCCATGCGTTTCAGCAGCTTTGTGCCTGTGACTATCCCACACGCCACCACAACCAACACCTTCATCATGGGCTACCTCATTCCCAAGGACACTGTCATCTTTGTCAATCAGTGGTCAGTGAATCATGACCCAGCAAAATGGTCCAACCCAGAGGATTTTGATCCAACAAGATTCCTGGATGAGAATGGGTTCATCAATAAAGATCTTACGAGCAGTGTGATGATTTTCTCACTGGGGAAGCGTCGGTGTATTGGAGAGGAGTTATCCAAGGTGCAGCTCTTTCTCTTTACCTCCATACTGGTGCATCAGTGCAATTTCACTGCTAATCCAAATGAGGACCCTAAAATGGACTTCACCTACGGGCTGACCATTAAACCTAAGCCATTCACCTTGAATGTTACGCTCCGAGATACGATGGATTTGCTCGATCAGGCTGTCCAAAGACTGCAAGCAGAGAAAGCAGCCAGTGAAAGTCAGCTGTCAGCAAATGCCTAAGCAATAAACCTTGCATCTACAGATAATTCCCCTCTCTTTTTAGACTTACATAACTCATATCTTGTTCTGGTGATATTTTTGGTACATAGCCAATACTACACATTATAAAAGCAGGAAGAAAAGTTGCACAAGGTATAATTCAAGTCATCTTTTTAATTCTAGAAGGAGAGCCAGGGGAACAATATATTAAATGATAAAACATATGCAATTTGAAAGTAAGCCTTTTCTTTTCTAGCTTATTCACAGAAGTTGTCAATGTAAAGTGCTTTTTATCTACTGACTGGTTGGAGCATCTCCAGGAACTGTTTCTATAATCCTTTCCATGTCTCCATGCGCTATGCCTTAACTCTAAGTTTGCCTTCAGTGACTCCACATTCAGAAGTGAAATATCTTATTAAAAAACAAACAAAAGCAGTTTCTCAGAACACTGCAGCCTGCTTCTGAATTTACTCTGCTGGAAACTGCCATAGGCTCATGGCAGCTCTGGTGTTCTGGCTGCTGGGATGTATGTTAATGCCTCAATAATATATGTTCACTTGATTTTTGGTAAAATGGCAATGTAAAGTCTTGCCTTCAGCATTCCAAAATGTTTACATAAATGCCTAAAACAATAAAAGTCTTGCTTGTAAGCATGTTTGAAACTAAAATTCATGTCTTATATAAAAATTAGCAGAATGTCCTAATATGGTAACTTTCCACAAAGTTTTGAAAGATCAGAATTTCTGTCACTAGATGGCAAGGGTGATACAAATCACGTGTGAATCTCTTCATTAGCATGTTTATGAACAAAGTATGTATTTGAATTCAATTTATAAAGGTGCAGCTGAACCTGAACTTTTTGTTTCTTTAGGAAGGAGTTAGTATGATTGTTCCTAAGCACATAGGTAAGTCTACTAAAATCCACATTGGCCAAGGTAAGTAGAAGTGAGATTGGGGGGCTTATATTAAAATGTTAATGCCACAAGCCTCAAGTAAAGCTTAAAGCAAATAATACCTCTACTCACTCACTAGTCATTCTGTTAGGTTGACTTAAATTAGTATATCTGAAAATCAACTATGTACTTTTAGTACAATTTGTTTGGAATAAAGTCTCAGAAGGAAAATTAACATTACATGTCCTAATTAAAGTACCCATTAACTGAACAAAAAGTACTTTTACAATATTTGTGAGGCAAAGTTCATAAGCTTTTTTTTTAAATACCTCTTATTTAAAAGTAAAACACACATGAAACTTTATGATGTTGAACCTCCAGCTAATGTTTGTTTCACAAAGCTGCATATTTCTCTAGAAAGCAAACAGCCCTACATAAATGCCTGATTTGAAAAGTGTTGGGCACTTCTTTAGAGCTGCAGATCACCTTCAATTACGTATGACATCCATCAGACATGAGAGTACCTCACATGACTTGCTGTGCTCAACTGAGTACCAGATAAGGTATTAGTAGAGCCAGAAAAAAAAAGGTTACAGTGCTACACAGTGAAGTAGCTCTGCTGAGACCTAAGCAAGTAAGGATTTGCACTGTGACTTGTGATAGATGGCCAGTCCTAGTCACACTGGCAGCAGGGACAGAGCTCCTACTGGCACTGGGAAGAGCTGGCTTAACAACATAATCCTGATCTAAAGTACAAGTTCGCTACTGATTTAAAAAACCTGAACCAAGCCTGCAAGCACTGCTCTATAACCCCACACAGTAGTAATGTACCTTCTTGAAGTCTCTGGCTTCATATGGCATCTATCATCTGGTTTAGAGCTTAAAAAAGCTTTCTGCTACATACACATGGAGTAACCTCAGGTGTTTTTCTGAATTATGTACAAGTTTGTGGTATCCCAGAACTTAGCCTATATCTGTGAAAAGCTTTATAAGATACTCAGCATTTTCATATGGAGATCTACATTAGATCAAATGCTAGTAAGACAATTTTTCTTGTACCTTTGTAAGTGCCGTTATTAAAAGAAATAAAGCATGTAACCTACAGCTGAATAGCTATTCTAATGCAAGGATCAACAATACATATTTTAATAAAAAATGTCTTTTGCAATTTTTTTATCCTTCCAAAAACTTTAACTGTGCATTGGCTACTAGTGCAAAATCCATCCACACTGCTCATGTCAGTCAGGGGGTTACACACTATATAGCTGTTGGTCACATAAAGCCACATGTACTCTGTGAAGTTACTCAAATTTAGTAGCACTTATTTAGAATGTATGCAGTCATTTAGCAAGCTAAATTCTATGGTAATTTTGAGATGTATCATTGTGTTACCAAAATATTAAATAAAATTATTCTTACACTACCATTCCTTAGTTTATATACAGCTTTCTAACATCAAGATGAAGAAAATTATTATTTCTGATTTGGAAAGTATTATTATTTTAGATATTTGTTCATATACTTTGCACCTTCTTCCCATTCCTGGATTTTAAGGTTTTTCCTCCATGCTGCCCTTACAGCTTCTCAGGTCTGTCTGCCTTTCACACTTTGCCATCTGTGTTCAACTTCCTAATGCTCCTTGCTAAGAACATTCCCTGCTGCTTGCCTCAGCATTGAATCTGAATTCTCCCATGTCTTTTGCTTTTTTCTAATACCTGTTAATCTCTCCTCAGCCTGCACAATCTCCTCTGCTATGTCCTTCCCTCTGGCATTTCATTTTACTTCCACCTTCCTTATTTTCAAGCCCACAGACTGGTTTTCCTTTCTCTTTTTCCCTCCTGTAGATGCCTCCCTGCCAGCATGTATACACTCCTGACACTGGGGACCAATCTTTGCTCTTTTGGCCCAGGTACATAGTCAAGAGTGTCAGGAATGGAAATCTCAGAGCCAAACAGGCCTTGACATGTCCTTGCAGAGCAACCTCCCACAAAATGAAGGCAACCTGTGGTGAAGGGTGGCTGTTACTGCAAATGTAAAGCTTTTCTTCATGACGAAGCATCTCTCCCTACCCCTTGGTCTTTTCTTCAGTGTGCTACACAAGCCTGCTTACTTCAGAGATGTCTTAGAAATAATCACATTTTCCCTAACCCCAAGGCAGTGGAACAAGATCTGGGTGGGACAGGGGGCTGGGCAGACTGATAAGCAGTAGTTTCCTTCTGATTTGAGATATTTTCAGCTGAAGTTTCCCCCTGTGGGGGCAGGATCTAAGTTCAGGCTGAGTTGGTGAAATCAGGAGCACAAATTGAAGACAACTTACAAAGTCCTCCTAGGAACAGCCAAGGGCCTGTGGAGTAGGTGTAGTGCCCAGAGACAGCCCGTGCAGCATGTGAATGGCAGGGGCTAGCCAGTGGGACAGAGCTGGTTCAGAGCAGGTGTCCTGGGTAAAAGCCAAGAGTACCTCCCTCAGCAGCCTGTGACTGGATCACCACAGCAATACCAGACATATACAGGTTGCTCTTTCTTCCTGAAGAAAAGCAGGAGGAATCTAGGCAGCTATATTCAAGGCAAGAGTTCTCTTTTAAAAGTCTTCTTGCTCAGGTTATAGTGAATTCAAGGGTTAGGAAAGCCAAATGTCATCCAATGCTTGCTTTTCTCTGTGTATGGGCGTGCACACACATGCTCAGCCTATTTCCCAGAATTCCACTAACATCCTTTATTCAGGTTGAGATAAGGTATTAAAAAACCGAAACAAACGCCATAAGAAGCAAAAAAGCCCACAAACCCCCCAGATAGGAAGCCTGGACTTAAGCCTACATTTCTTGCAGAGCTGGTAGCTGTGAGACCACCTCAATACATAACAAGGAAGGGGAGCAAGTAGGAGCTATTAGTAGCTAGCAGAGTTGATATGGAATATGTTTATACCAGTCAAGTGTACCATTACCATCCCTATGAAACCAATGGAAACTTGCTGGCTTCAGCAGGAGTTGGTTCAGAGCTGCTGAAATCTGTGGGATCGTTAGTTTTTCTGAGTGATCCCGAGAATTGTTGGAAAGTCTCTGTTCCCAGCCCGGTGCTTAAAGAAGGAGTCTGAGCTCTTAATTTCGCGGTCTCAAGGTCGTTTATTATTTCTTAGCTACAAAATTCTTTCTCCTGCCCTGACGAGGTCAGCTTAGCACGATCGTCTGAGGCATTCTGCCCGCCCACGGGGCAGCCGTGCCTTCTTATACCACAAACTACGTATAACATATTTACAATTATCTCCCAATGCCCATCACCTATGTTAGACAGTGATCTTCTACTCCAAACCAATCCCCAAGTGCCAACATCACACAGAAAATGGATGACAAGAAGAAGGAGAAAAGACCACGAGGTCGGGGCCTGAATCCTCCATCTTGTCTCCCAAACCCCCCTGTACCAAAATCCTAAAATCTACATTTTTCACCCTGTGAATGAACTATTCAAACCCAAGTGATTTCCATGTCCCCACAAATAGGTGGCAGATCCCTAAAAGGGTCAAAGTCAAGCCACCAGGTGCTTTTGGCAACATCCCAGAGGGATGTGCTGAATTCCCACAGAAATCAATACCAATAATACAACAATAAGGAAGAAGACTCATCAGAGCCTGAGCAACAAGCACTGCTGTAAAGGTGTTGTGTGTGTGGAGTGCCCAGGATCTATACAACAGCTGTTGGTACCAGCACAGTCATGGCACAACACAACTAAATGCCATGCCAGTTAGTTTTGCATCAGACCCAGTGGGTTTTGTGAGTTTCAGGGACTGATACATAGGTCTGTCAGTAGGAAATACTGTTTCAGAACATCCAGCCAGAGGAATCAGAGACTAGGCAATTGGGAATTCACATTTTACCTGAGAAAAGTTGAGGAATTAGCCTTGGAAAGTAAACATTTGCCTTTGCTGCATCTTTAATTTGGTTAAACATTACTCAGATCTTTAATTTGCCAACGTAACAAATTCAGCTTGGGATGACACTGAAAGTGGATCTGGCTTTCTTCATGAATGAAGAGAAGGGCTGAATTCTGAATAGTACTGTCATTTCGGTATGCAGTACAACATGGACACAGTGATTCAAGTTTCAACAACTTCTTTGCTGTTTACCACCCTGTATTTCTGCAGCTGAATTTTTTCCATGTTTCAGTCACTTGTACTCAGACCAGGCCAACTCACTTAACTGTCAGGTGAAAACAAGCTCAGTGTTAAGCACAGACAGTCTGGAACATTTAAGACAGCAGTAGTTGATGCTTTGACAGCCCTACTTTTGGGCATTTTGCCAACTTTTCAGACAGCTTCATGAACCCAAAAAATTGTTGCTTGGTTAGTGCTGTCCTGTCCTTCCTTACTTAGAGCAGATCATGCTCCAGCCCAAAAGCACAGACCTGGGGCTACCCAAATCGGAAAAGAGTGTCTCAAGTCCCTGTGCTCTGGGTCTTTGCTGGATGTCTGGGGACAGTGATCCATCAGAATAGTTAACTCAGGATAGGATGCTCAGGCATTTCAAGTGCACATGGCAGAAGCAGAGAAGGGAGTGGATTCAGAGGGGACTCATTAATGGTGCATAAATCAACTGCTGAGCAATGTAGGAGTCATTTGCTGGAGTGGCTGAGAGCTGGCAGAGGAAAATATACATCTGGACTGTAGCAAGATTCCAGCTGGGAAGGAAGTGTGCACAGGGTCTCTGATTTCCAGGAAAAGAAAGGTGGTGATTTTAAATTGCTTGTAAATACACATACAGACACAATACGCCAGGGTTAGGGTGATGAGAATCCATGAGATATTAAAGATATCCACATCAGCAGCAGGGAACATCAAACTGAGAGCATTAGGACCAAACTTTACCAGCCTGAAGACAGGATGCTTCGGGAAAAAAGGATGTCCAAAAAGTAAGTCCTGACTGCCTGTTAAGTCAAATAATAGATCTGGAGGCAACAAACATGGAAACGAGAGCTGAGGAACTAAACACAAGGGATCAGCTGCAGGATTTGAGAACAAAACAGGTCTACAACAAAAGGTCCTGGGTAGTCTGTCATTCTCCTCACCTCAGCATCCTCAGTACCTGAGAACAACAGGAGGAAGAGACAGCCCAGCTGCAACAGTCTGAACACCTTTTGGGAGAATCTGCCACCTGACATTCAGACAGAGCAGTAGAAGAAGCTGGCACTACACCAGAGAGAAACATTTCTGATCTAGAGGGTCTGTTCAGAGCAGCTCAGGGTCATTTATTTGAGCAAGCTGAGCAGGAAGAATTTGGTATCAGTTGGTTATTCTCACACTATAATTTTGTCTTCGGCTGTATCTAGGAACGCTCAATACCCCCCAAGGAAAGAATGGCATATATATTGTGGCATGCTCCAGAACTAGGCTTAATCTCTGGTATTATTGGTATGTTTTCAGTGGTATCTCAGACCAGGCTTTATTTCCACAATCTCCCTTCTCCCAACCTGACCTCCGGTAAGAGCATAACTGTTATCATGCAGAAACAGTCTTCTAAACCTCTCATGATTACAAATGGGATTTCACATAATCACATTTTCTCTGCTAAAAATAACAGAACACCCTCCACTTGTCTAGACTGTTCTGCTCATCATAATAGAAGTGGACACGTGGAGTGAGACACCTTGCTCCCAGTACAAAAGCAAGATTAACCAAGCAAGATAAAGTTTGACTTCACAAAGCAAGTATGGTTTGCAATTGTCTGCAGAAGAGCACACAATAATACCCCATGCTTCTTTTATGCTTTGTATTCTGTGAAGTATTTTCAAGCTGCAGTTCAAAAATTTAATTTGAGTGTACATCTTTTTAATTACACTTTTTCACTCTAGAGAGGAAATGCATAAATTGTGAGGTTAATAATCTTCTGTGGTTCACAAAAGTTAGATAATTCAAGTTTTAAAAAGTGCCACCAGAAAGTAAACTAAAACTTCACAATAATTACCCTAATGAAAAAAATGAGACTCCTAAATGAACCTTGGTCTCATTGTAAAAAAACTCATTTTCCCTCCCTTCATTTGTGTGTACTGCTGCTGGGACACAGTGTTGTGCTTCAACTTGTTCCAAGATATAACTCTGCCCATCTCTCTGTTTCTGGCACAAGAGAGAAAGAGCTGAATCTACACTCCAGAACAATATGCCCTGCAGGGAAGCTTTCTGAACAACCCTTCCAGGTGGCACAGAAACAAAAGAGAGGTGTTTTCCACCAGTTTTCTCCATATAAGAATTCTTTCTCTCATGTGCCTAGCCTGCATCCTGCCCAGCCTGCATCTTTCCAGTACCTGAGGAGCACCAGTGCCACAGTGAACTGAGGGCAGATCAGCCAGCGGGGCTTTGGTCAGAAACTACACACATAGTCTTCAAAAAAAATCAAACAAGGAAGAATTCCCATAAAGGAGGGAAAAAAAAAAAAACAATCCAGAATAAATAAATATTTAAATTGACAAGGTTCTCCACAGAATTGCAAGGCAGATCCTCCAGTGACATCACACCTGAACTGAAACTTTGTACAAAAAAACCCTACTACTCCTGATGTCATTAAGACTGAGATATTTAGCACCTGTGTGTGCAGACTTACACTGCCAACCTTGTTCTCTACATTTGAAGGTTTAGGTAATTTCCTTGAAGCCATCAGCAGAGACAGAATACAAAACATTTGTCTCACAATGTATTCACTATACAATGCTGTTCAAATATCTTCACGCCTTACTTAAAGCCAGCAAGGTTCCTTTCCTATCTTCATAGGGGATCTCTCACCCTAATACAATACTTTTCTGCTTGAGTAAATAGCTCTAGCCTGTTCCCAGAGTTAAGTGTATACAGTAGTTTTTATTGTGTATAAAGCCATAAAACTGCTCAGCAGAACAGAAAGGAAAGTTCCTGGAATAAGTAGACGTTCCATCAATTGTCTGAATGACTGAAACGGTGAAAGCAGAGGAGATGCATGAGGCTTGCATACTAATCTTTTGCTCTCAAGAGGACAGACTGCTTTTCCTAGGATTTATGAAGAGTCAGTTAATGAAGTGACTGGACTTCTTTAGCTCTTTTTATAGCCCCCAGACTGCGTTGCTGTTAGCATATAACATTTTCCCTAGCAAAGATCCAGTTAGCACAGCTTCCTGCATCCTTACATTCATATACAGCCAAGGTCTTCGTGTAATTCTGAACAAGTTACTCCCTGAGGATTTGTCATCCCTCTCATTCCTTTAGAAACTTCCCTGAAATACACACATCTCTAGGTGGCAAAAGTCAATTGTCTCACTTAAACCAAGCCAAACACACTAATTTTTATTTTTCTGATAAAGACACTCTCTGCCTTCTGGGGAAATCCAGCTAAGCTGAAGCAGTTGTTCTTCAGGGTCAATAGCAAAGAGATTCTCAGTGTTCAGAGGAATAAGTATAGGGAAAATTGGGACAGTTGAGAAGTGAGAAGAAGAACACATCAAAGGAAGAGAAATAACAGGCCAAAGAGAATAGAAATAAATATTTTATCCCATGGAGAAGAATGAAAGTGAGGAGAGAGAATGTGAGCAGCTGCTAATGGTAATTAGCTGAACTACACACTACAACAACTCCCCAGGGCACCCTAGGAACCACAGATTGTGATTGTGATACACACACACCCTACAAAGGGATATTTGTGCCATCTGCCCCTCAGCCAGCCTGCTTATACCAAACACATTCAGGTTATCGATGTGCCATGTCCTGCCTTTACTGCTTCCACACCAAATGCTAGAGAACTGTATTTTGTTCTGTCCTGCTTAGAAATGGAAATGTTAAGCTACAGAACATCATTGGTGGTGCAGTTAGATTAGGAAAAGAACAATACTCTTATGCTGGTGGGACACATTTCCTTAGGGATTGAGAAAATAAACCACACTGGATTAGCTAGGCCATGTTGCACAGTCTCACCCAACCATCTGATGTCACAGAATCACAGACTGATGGAGATCAGAAGGAACCTCTGGAAGTCATCTGACCTGACACCCTGAGGAAGCAGGGCCTCCTGGAGCTGGACTAGTCATTCTACTTTCATGTTAATAACGATTACCCACAGTGCCAGAAGCATTTTCCTTCAGATTTTTTACAGCAAACACATAGTAAATTTATTTACTACTGGTTCACTTTCTTCTTAAAGTTAAGCTCATATGGACAAAACCCTGGGAGACACATTGCTGTCCCTAGGAAGTGTTCTTCCACAGCATCCTTCCCCACTCCTATTGGATGAGAAAATCCTTCCCTTCACTTTCTTTAGGAGGGATCTCCACAGGCAGGAAGACAGAAAGGCCATATAAGACAGCATGAGTGCCCATCTCCTGCTGTTTTGAACTGGATTTTATGTGATTTTATGTGCATTTGCTCCCTGCTTCAGCACATAACAGAGAGGATCTCTCTGTCCAGAACGAACTGTCAGAGACTCTGCTCCTGCTGAACTGAGCCAGTAAGTCATTCACGTCTTCCCCAGATGTTTCTGTTTTCTGAACTAACAGGAACCACATGTACTCCTGGCTCTCCCTGAAGGTCTGGGCCAGCACAAACAGAGGAGGGGGGAATTCCCCACTTGACTTCAGGAAGCAGGCGCCTGCAGGAGCAGGGTTGGTCCAGGATGCTTCCCAAGTGAGTGCTCTAACAAAGAACCACTCCCAAACCACTGGGAAGAGGGCACACAGGTGTGACCAGCTGTTGAAAATGCCCCTCACTTTCAAAAGATTTTAATCCTTTTACACTTCTAAATAGCACTTCACTGTCTTTGATACTTGTAGGATCAATTGAGCACTACATGCAGCAAACTTACCTGTGGTAGTAGGTGAAACAGCAATGCAATTTAAGACATGGATAACAAACAGCAGTACCCTGTTTGCTCACTGAGTTTTAGTGTACAAGTCCGTGTTTATCGTAATGGTCATCATGTTTTCAAAGAATCTAAGCTTTCCCCTTAGCTTTTAAAAAACAAATACCTTATAAAATACTGTTATCTGTTCTCATGTTTCCAAATATCAATACAACCATGGTCAATGCACAGCATGCCTTCAGTCAAACTTTGTGGTCAGGCTTTAAGAGAGGAAAACCATCAGAGCAACACACTTGCAAACACCTAAATCCCTAATGTGGCCATCACCTTCTACTGACTTTTTTTTTTTAATTTACTGCAAACTGAAAGTTAAAATTTAAAGATGGGAAAGAAATTACAAATTATGCCAATGCAAATATGGGCAGGGGAATTTGGGCCACTGAATACACTTCAAAAATAACTAGAAATTAGAACTATACCTTTTCCTTTCCGGTGTTTGGTTTGTGGGTTGGAATTTTTTCCTTTGCTGTCTCATTCTTGCATAGATACAGGTCAAAATCCTTTGCAGAATGCACACTTTCCCAGGCTCCAAAAACATTCTATTTAGTTATCAAAAACAGGTATCAAAACTCTACCTCAAATTTTTAGAGTCTTTCTTTTATCCAACACACAAAAACATGTGTTTACAGATGTTCACCAAACCCAGCATGATTAAATTCTGCCATAGAAGTGATCTCCAAATTTATTAGGAGGTACATCATGTTTTCAGCTTAAATGCATGTGGTTTATTGCCTTTTAGTTCTGACTGCTAAATAGCAGCTCTATTTGAAAAGACAGGCTTCAGAGACATATGACTCTTGGGTAAATGAATTTCAGTAGCAGCACAGGCTTGCACAGTAAGGCTGGAAAGTAGCCCAGTGTTTTTCTAGGATATTTCTTTTCCTTTGTCTAGCTTTGGCCAGACTATATATATTTTTAGTACTGCTTCTTGCAAGGTACTGGCCCTCAACCTGTGCTCAGTAAAAGGCTTGGATTCCTGCAGAAGTCCTGTGAATTTCTCCACTGAAACTTTAACTCCTACATTAGTTTGAGTCCCTTCTTCACAAAGGCACTCAGACATGAGTAAAGAAGTAAAGAACAAATTAGAGACAATCACCACATCCCTAATGCTGGTTTTAAAGGGAAAAAAACTCCAACAAAACAACAAAACCAGACCACCCTAATTGTAATTCTGCAATTGCAGTTTTCAACTTTTGACATACAACCCCAGGATCCTTTTACACACACTATCAGAAAGCTTCTCTGCCAGTAGCCTGCAAGGCATGACAAAGCCACATTTTTTGTCCAGGAATAAACTAAAACATGGGGTTAAAGTTCATAATTAACTACAGCTCCATTCAAAGCCCAGTAATCTTAATGAATATCAGTAAATTTCAAAGACTGTCAGGTTACTTTCTTCTCCCAGATGAGCAGAACAGATTCCAGGAGACAAAAAGAGCTTGATTTCCATCTCCATGCCCCCAAGAATCATTATTATTTTTAATGAAACACATTGAGGGTCCACACCACTGTCTGCAACTTGTTTTATTTTTAGCTGGCAATGTAGTTAATAAAAACCAGGTACAAACCTCATCCTGCTTTAGAAGAACATCTTGGAAATCAGACAGCTCTGCTAAAGTCATTATAAAGCAAGATTTTAAGATACATCTAAAAAGCCATAAACCAAACTGTTCTTAATATGTCATAAAAGAGCTGTTTATCTATGTGCATGCATTGAAACATCTGATGTTGCACTTTTCCATTTATAGGGAAAGGCAACCCTGTCAGAGAGACCACACACTATGTCACATTTAGTACCTGTTAGGAAAATTTCAGCATTATTTTAATTATTTCCAAGCTTGGTAAATCCCCTTCTGCCTGCTTGCTGGAGGGGTTTACATCAATTAAAATGGACCATCCTGTAAACTGTTTAAATGCCTAGAAAACTTCAATTTGCATCCTAGATAGCAAATTCTTCTCCTTCTAGTTGTCCAGCTACAGCCTTGACCATGACAACATAAAATGCAGTTTGACAGGTAGCACAATACCTAGAATGCATCCAGATGTCCCTCAATTGCTCTCAATACCTGTGATTAACTGTTTGTGCTATCTACAGAGCTATCCTGCGCTGCCAGAAAAACCAAGAGAGAACAGATGGGCCACTTGGCTGCAGTGACACCAGACTCAGCTCCTTCTGCATTTGTATCTAAAGGCTAAACCTCTAGAAAAGCTGGGCCATGAAGCTGCCATCCTACATCTATGGCTGTGAATCTCTTGAGAAATTTGCATATGCAAAACCAAACATATTCATTCATCTTAGGACACCACCTTCTGGAGGCAAGGCTATCTGGGATCCTGCCCACCCAAACCCCAGGGAAGAGCTCAAGCAAGGAAAGACAGGTACAGAGACTGCACAAGATGGAGCAACACCTTTGGTGGAAATGAAGCGATGCGCGGAACAAATAGACTCCACAACCTGGTGTAGTTATGAAGTGGGTATGTATTGTCAGCGCCCGGCACAAGTGAGATAATTCTCGGAAAACCTTGTGCCCCGAGCAGCGGTCTGTTCTACATTTTTATTCACATAGGTGTTCCATATGCAATATATTGCACAACTTTTTCATGCATATTCAATCCCTGGCCCTGCCTGTTCCCGCTTCGTATGCTAAATAGGTCCATGCCCTTCTGGGCATGCGTGGTTCGCTGCGGTGGTCGCATGGGGGTCTTTGGTGGTCTCTGAGGCTGAAGGCTCTTGGTCTTCCTCAGGATTGAACTTTTGAACTTTTCTCCCTCGCGCATGCGCTTTAGGTCTTTAGGTGCTTATCGCAGTCTGTCTGTCAGTGATAATAGCTATGGAGTCAGAGGGGCTCCCTTATCTAGGTTGTTTGTGTCCTCTGGTATTGTCCTTTATGCAAGAAGCTTCCGAAATTTACATTCCCTATGCCCTTTGTACTATGACAGAGGTTCCTTTAAGTAAAAGGCTAACTTATTAATTCCTAAAATTTCTGTTTCAGAAATGATGTGGGCACATGGGCCAGGAAGAGAGGCCTCACACCCCACCTTTGGATGCAAGTCTGGTGCACCTGGACATACAGTGATCTATCACACCCTTGATAATCAAGGGACAAGGCTTAGCTGAAACATCTCCCTCATGCTGGGCTACTCACAGCATTAGAGCCTACAGGCTGTTTTTTCAGAGCAGAAATACACAGCCAGGTGCAAAACAATAACCCTGTAGTCATGTTGGGGCTTGCAGCTTCAAGAAGCCCAGCATTAGAGGTTTCCACACACAGTTACCCTGGCAGAGAGAAAAATTGAGTTTTGACCAGCAGAAGAAATTCTGCTATTAAAAGCCAGGCTGGGGTTGGTGTTCACTGATCTGCCCCTCAAATCTTGGTCTGCAATGCAGAGGGGACAGCAAAAAGTAATTACAGGAATATAAGAAAGAAAGAAAGCCTCTTGGTCCCCTTCCAAAGAGACCTCAGCATTTCCTAGCAAAGGGCAATCTTCACCTGCAGCCAGTCATCTCCTTGCTCTTCAGTCTGGCCAGCATGGTCAGATTAATCCATGGTAAATTAAAGAACCCGTATGTGTTTTAGTGATTAATAAAAACATTCCAGAGGGTAGCAGAGTTTGTGCATATAAGC
Source organism: Emberiza elegans (assembly GCA_024865655.1). NCBI lineage: Eukaryota > Metazoa > Chordata > Aves > Passeriformes > Fringillidae > Emberiza > Emberiza elegans. Next base: position 14,459,748 of record JALJVW010002597.1, on the reverse strand, counting down.
AGGCTAGGACAAAAACCTGAAACATTCTTGCATGTCCTACTCCACAGCTGGGATGCCCACCTCTTCTCTGGTAGCACAAGCTTTGTTCCTATTTCTCAATGAAAAACACAATGGGAATAATGAGATCACTATGCTCTTTATGCTATACATTTTTCCCTTTGCAGAAAAAAAGGCCAGATTTATGTTTTGTTTCATACTTCACTCCTCTTTGGAAAAAGACACACATATCCTATTAAGCAGCCTCATGCTGCAGTAGGACTGGGCACTGCTCTCCCAGTGTGAACAGATCACGCAGAGTTTTTGATATCACAGAAATGGGTCATCTTAAATTTCCTTGGTTCTGGATCTTGCAAGTAAGCCAAAGCTTTCTGGGAGTAGAGGAAGGGTGTTTGTTACCAAGGAAATTCAGCTGGTCGTTACAGTAACAGAAGATGGATTATATGAGCAGAACAAAACTTCTGGTTATGCCTAACCAAAATAAATACCAGATGCTTCCAATATATTTCTGCTCACCTCAGGGTGGAGTTCCCAAGCTTTTCAAAATATGCCCTACAAGTCCTTTAGAGACTTAACTGTAAAAGGAGGACAACAGCCTGCCCAAAGAAATCTTTCTGTGAAAGCTTTCTTGTAAGGAGATACAAGTACCCCAGTTGAGTTTCATATTGTTGCAGGAGGAAAACAAAATTTTTACATAGCCCTTACAATAATGAATCACTGAATAAGGAGTTAGTTGCATAGAAAAATGTTATATTGCCAAACACCTTCCACACAGATGAATGTTAGAATTGTTTCTCCCTTGTATTTCAGGAATTAGTAAATAATTCTGGTGCCAATTCCCAAACACAAGGTGATTTTAGTAGACCACCTTGTTTGGGACCAACCCAATGTCACCAACACTTAAACATAATCCCTTAAATTATACACCACTGGTACTGTCTGACAAATGCAAGTGCAAAACAACTCAGGATAGCACTTATACACCAAAGGCAAGGGCAATCACGGGATTTAGGGGCAGCAAAGTCTCTTCATTCCCAAATGGCAGATTCATCAGTGTCTCCAACAAGGGGGTTCATTGCCAGGTTTAGAGCATGGGCTAAGAACACGTGACAGGATGCAGACACACATGCTGTGTCAGGCATTTGAACAGGGAAGGCCGCAGTCCCTGAGGGGTACAACACCATGAGCTACACTGTGAGATCCCTTCATTCTTTCTGTTCCTTGCATGGCCTGGGATCCCAAGCAGGCTCATGAATTTCAGTCCACAATCCAGAAACAGAAGAGCTAATTGTAACACCAGCCAAGCCCATCGCCAAACCTCTCTCTGGGGCTTCCTGTAACCACAAAACTTCTATGTGCATTTCAAGCCGTAGCCCTCACAACCAGCCCAGCCCTTCCCTAGGGAAAGGGATGGGTGTTAAGGAGGAGATACTAGGGAAGTGCTTTGCTAATCACACTTTCAGCTCCAGGAAAGTGTTCATGCCCCCGGGCAATGTTTTCAACAAAATTGCATCTGAATGCCAAAAATTAAGGAAATGAAAAGAGCAAATTAAAATCCCATCGCATTTAATTGTGGAATCAACAAAACGTTGTGTTCCTGGAACAAGCACTGTGCCCCAGGCACCTCAGCAACTACAGCCCGGCACTGAGAGAGGCTGAGTCTCCTCAGCATCTCACTGTCCCAGCCAAATGGCAACTGGGAACACACGAGGCTCAAAGCAAAAATCCTGGTACATGCCAGGGTTTCTCCTCCCTTTCCTTTTTATTGTTTGCAGCACTGTCTTGAACGTGACTAACGAGAACAACTGAAACAATGGATGTGGCTTCTGCAAAGCAGCCCATTGTCAGAGAGGGGATCACAGGGCTGGTGACTCAGTGGCTGCCCAGCATCACTGTTTCCCCCACACGTACCCTTGCGGGCTGATCTGCTCATTAGGATACAACTACAGGCTGCCATGTGATCTCTGTTTAATGGAAGCACAGTCATGGTGTTTTTATATGTTTTTTTAAAAATTTAATTGATGGACATGCTTCCTTGCAAATGGATTTCAACTGTTAAAGCTACTTTCACAAGGGGGGAAAAAGGGGTTAATTAATAAGAAAAATGTAATTCAAAGTTAACAGATTCATTCTGGTATTAATATGATTTTTCTTAAGTTCTTACTGTATTATCACTATGATAACGTGCTGAAAACTGTTTTCTTTCCTACACCAGAAAATCTGTTGGCTCCTTCCATCCCTTAAGTTTACAATAGTTTAGAAACTGTAGCTTTTGTGATGTGAAAAATCTAACAGCAAATTCCATCTGTGCTGAAAGACCATGAGTCTCTCTAAGTCTGCCCCAATGCCTGCAATATCAAGAATTACTCAAGCTGTCTGAATACAAGATACATCCTTATGAAATCTGTCAATAACAACTGGAAAATCTATTATATCATTGGAAAAAAAAAAGAAAATATGGTCTTGAGCAACTGGATTGCTTTGTACCCAAGCTTCCACATCACCTGGATTTTATTTTAATTACATTGAGCAACTGACTGCAATTTCCCACATCTCTGGTGCAAAAAAAGTTGTGTAGCTTTTATAAGATTCTGAAAAAAGAGATGTTACACTCAGTTTGCAAAAGCTCATCCTAGGGATGAGAAGGGACCCTATCTGATAAAACAGGTAAGTAATTCCAATATGACCAAATAACTCAGTAAACACAGCATTACCTGCCCCCCCCAGTTGTGCATACTGCATGTACTAAGCATTAAATATATTGGAGGCTGTACATAGTAATGAAGATATCAGTGCAGAACTAAGATTCCAAATTCCTCTGTTTCTGACTGCCAAGTGTCAGAAAAATCAGAATAAAAATCAAAGCCAGCTCCAGAGAGGAGGAGTCACAGAAAATCAACATCATAAAACAGAATTTGTCAAAACCCATGGAAACTGAAGTCCTGGAGATGTACACAGGTCTGCTGCAGACTTAAGTTTTATGGGCACTTTCCCTTCTGACCACAGGGCCCCAACTGTCTCAGGTCAAACCTACTGACAGGCCTGTGGTTCCTGCTGAAAGTTCTGCCCATACACTTGGCAGAAAAAGCACTTCATGGCCCTTGCAAAGCTGCCTCTAAATCTCACTGGTTTAAGGTTACATTTTGACTTCTCCTTACTTGGAATCTGACTGAAAATACCACTCATTTTGGCAAGAAAACTGGAAGAGATTCAGTGTAATCGGGGCGAGCAGACCAGTAATTAGCATCTCAGCAGGAGCCACTCAGGGATGCACTTCAGTCTCCACATACTTAAGAGCTAAGACAGCTTCACTCTTGCCTGAAATTTCTCTCCCCTCCCCACTCCCACAGGATTTACTTCACTCTTTGGTGAACAAGTACTGAGTTCAGGAAGCCAAAGAAAGTCAATCATACCATAGATGGGTACTAAGCAACCCTCCTTGAGGGTTTCTATGCAAACCACAATCCCTACTTAAAAAAAAAGCACTCCCAAAAGACAAAACCCCACCACCCCAACACATAAAGGTCTCCCCTCCCCCTCATCCTCCTTTTCAGCCACAGACTGCCTGGAAGCAGATATGATGTTTTGGGAACCACCATCCAGGCAACAGAGAAAGGATAGATGGACTATGTGTTGATTCCTACTGACTCAGTAACCATTTCATGGAGTTCCCAAGCTCACAGTTGGAGAAGGCAAAGGAAGCTAATACATTAATTTACAGCTCCTTTTACCTTTTTCTTTACTATCTTCCTGCTCCAAATTGAACACATAAGAGACTTCCATTAGGAGCTGACAGCTCTATATAAAGTTTATCAGGATTTTATCATCTAGCATTTCCTCTCCCGCACACAAGGTATCCTTTGTTCAAGAGATATTTTTCCTGTCTTTCCTCTCAGAGGGAGGTCCAACTGTGTGCTGTGGCAATTCCCCTTTCATCTTTTAACTCTGCAGTTAGAAGTTATGATATAAAAGGATGTGCAGGCAGAGTCTTTCTCAAGTTTTCACTTCACACATGGATAGAAAATTTAAAAAGTTCACAAAGTAATCAAGTTTCATATTGAAACTACAAAACACAGCAAGTTATATCTACTGTAACTCCTCTGTTAAACTCATGGATATATCTATCCAAATATTTTTGTATGTATATACACCCAAACACAAAAGCTGTGGTGTCCATACAATTTCTGCTCATGCAATTACAATTTTGCATTCAAAACCAAACAGGATCCATAGCAATCCTGCCAGAGTAAATCCAGCGCAACACAAAAATCAGAAGGCTGCAATGCAGCTGAACCCAGTCAACCCAGTTTGCCCTCAGTTGGTAAGACCGTGGACACACTAAACATCTGCTGCTCACGGTTTGACATCACAAAAGCTCCTTCAAGTTCCTTCTCTGGCCTGAATTTAAGGATTAAATAACTTCCCAACCATTTAGGGAAGATACAGCTCCCCTTTGCCTTCACGTAAGGCTGCCAGCTCATGAAGCGGCTCTCAGCCGGTGCAATGGGCGTGAGCTGCCCTGCGGAGGCTGCGGGCGGAGCGCTGCTCGCCGGCAGCAGCTGCCCCCTCCCTCACAGCCACCCGGGCTGCCCCCCTCCCTCACACCGACCCGGGCTGCCCCCGCCCCACAGCCACCCGGGCTGCCCCTCTCCCTCACAGCCACCCGGGCTGCCCCCCTCCCTCACACCCACCCGGGCTGCCCCCGCCTCACAGCCACCCGGGCTGCCTCAGAGCCCTCCGGGGGATTGTAACTGAGCCCTGTAACCAGTTATGGAAGAAAGGGAATGAACGACCGGCACTTAAAGCACATCGTATCCCACAGGCCCGAGCTACAGCAGTGTTTTCACACCTAGATCTATTTGAGTGCAGGTTTAACAGTAACAAGCTCTCCCCACAGGAAAACTGCAGCTCATAGGCAATGCACTTGAACTGTCTTTTCTGCCTTGTATTTTTCCATGTAAATTTAAGTTGGTGAACATGAATAAACACATCTTTTGAAGCAAGGAAAGTAGAAAATTACCATTTTGGCTTCACTGTCACTTGCCACGTGCAGCAGTACCCCACAGCACAAGGTGGTGACAGAGCCCTGGAGCATCCCCTCAGGTCTCATGGCAGGCCTGAGGGGGGGCAAAGCCCCGCACAGAAGAAAGCCTTGCACGTAGGTGGTCACAGGCTCAAGACTTAACATGCCTTCCCGCAAGTTTCCAAGTCCCATCAACCTTTGGTTAGCTCTCCAAGGGACACCTTCCAGATTTGCTCTTTTAACTTAATACCGGCCTGTGCCACAATCAGACACCCAGGCTTGTGAAACACCCACCATTACAGTACCCCCCACAAGTATCCCCCACACACTGCTCCTGACACAGCCACGGCAGGGTGAGGCTGGATACCCCACAGGGCACGTACCTACCCCTCCTCCGCCTCCAGCCCAGCAGCCGCCATCCCGCAGGCTCCTGCAGCAGCACAGCTCCCGGGACAGCGCTGCACAGCCCCGAGGGATGCTCAGCCGCTGCTCAGCCGCACCAAAGGCGCCGATTCCCCGCTGCCAGGGCCCACCTGAAGCCCATCGGGGGTCGCTGTGCTCCTCGCTCAGCCAGGTGTGTGCACTGCCTCTCTGCCCCACTGGCTGCTGCTGCTCACCTGCTGGGGCACTGGCTCACACACCTCAGTGCCAGAGTACACACAGAGCTGCACGTGCTTTCCACATGCTCCAAACCAGCCTGGAAGATGAATGGCTTCATCTTCCCTGACAGCATTTTGGGGGCTGACTAAAAGAGTAAAAGAGGTCTAAAAAGTGAAGGTTACTTTACCACTTACTGCTCTCTGTGTTATCCCTGTGTTTTTCTTTCATGTTTTATTTCGAACCATCCTCCTGGGTGAAAGAAGCTTTGTCAGCCCAATTTTTTCAGATGGGCAAATAAGTTGTGGGAGGGAGGAAAAATTCTGTGGTGTGCAGTAGGCTAGAGTAATCACAAAACTCCCCCTCTAGAGAAAATAAACTAATGACCTTTAGAGAATTCATGTATGGTGGACAACTAATCGAAAGTATTGCCCAAATTACTATACAGGTCCAGTAGTTTGTTGTTTTTTTTTCCCCCGCTTTGATCTATTGTTCTGAATTTCTCCCATGAGAGCTGAAAATACCTGCCTTTCATTTCCTGAATCAACCTCTTGAGACATGTAGGACTGGTAGTAAAAGGGCATGACAGCAGTGCATCGCTGAACAAGCTGGATTGAGCACTAGGATGTACAGAAGCAAACGTCATACAAGGTCCTGCAGGTACTTTTAAAAATCTCATCCTGGCACAATGCCTGGGACTCACTGATGTCCAGAGGCTGTGTTGCCATGCTCTCAATGGCACCAAAATGTCACAGGATAAACCACGTGAAACTACTCTTCAGTAAGAAAAACACTTCTAAAACAAAGAAGATGTCAAATGACTGTGGGATCACACACTCAATTATGGTCTTTTGAGCCAGTGTACACTGGTAATTCTTGCTCAGGGATTCATGGTGAAGGCAGTAGGAACACTGTTGTGCTTGAAACTGCCAATACCCATACACTGGTGGTATCAAATCAATACACAATTTAGCAGTGCTTTTCTATGAACCCCTTGCTGCACTTAAAAGTGCTGCATTAGACATATTCTGCTATTCTAATTTGAAAAACATGTATTGTATTACCATTTTAAGACTGTATATATGATTTTATAGGGTACTGTGTAAGCTGGCCTAACATTCTGCAAAAGAGTAATCCTTAACCCAGAACCACAGTCAGGAGCTTTACAAATGGATTTCCATTTCTTCATAAATTATTCTCTTCCAAGATTAGGAACACACAAGTAAATCACTGAGTTCACTCTGCTGATTTGCCACATTTTTTTGAACAGCAAACAAAAACATTTTTCTCTGGAGACTGAAATTTCAACAGCCATGTTGGTTACCTTTATCCATGAATCAGAAACCTGACCTTAGTTCGGAAAAAGCACATCCATATTCATGCCTATATTCTTAACACGTTTAGATTACAATATTCCCTGTAAATATTGTGTGGCTCTATTTTTAGCTTATACACGTAGGCAATTCAAACCAGCTCATAATTAATCTTAATAAACAAAACATATGAAGAGTGGACAGACTGTGTTTGCGTGTGTGTAACTTGGGTATGTAGCTAAGGAGCTTAACCCCACAGTCACATCATGGGTCAGCAGCACTACCAAGCACAGAGCTCAGATTGTTCATATTCAAGTTCACATTGGATCCCACAGATACTTCTAGAGTAATTGGTTGTTTATTTAAATGAGTAAAATATTTCCTTAAAAAAATTAATGTTTCACATTCTTAGTTCCAGTGCTTCATTTCCCAGCATCACACATGCATGGGTTACACAAACATAGACAGGGCCAGAAAAGCTTACTTCTTTTTGTATTGTCAAGACAGTTTGATTTGTTTCTTCTCCAAGGAACTTGGAAGCCTTTAAGAAGGAAAAGTGCTGGAAAATAAGAATATAACCTTATATGCAGAAGGAAAAAATAGCAAATAATAATGTTGGCCTTTCAGACTCACTCCTTCTTGAGTTTGCACTGGATGAATGCTGCAATACAATTTCATCACATTATCACAAGATTTTCTGATTTGGAGTTGGTGTAATGCACTACTGTGCCCACTGAAAAAACACCACAAGACCAGCCTCCAGAATGCCCAGGAAAATTCCAGAAAACCCACCAATCTTGCTGCAATTCATAATACCTCCCTACAGTTCTAGGTACTTCAAGTAGAATGTGATCAGGTAGTAATGGCTGAAGATAAGTAGATCCAAATAAGCTGTTTGTGTTCAACATGGCTGGATGTCTGGGCAGCCATTTCTTCATTGCATTTCTTTTGTTGTTGCTTTGGTTTCAGGGTTGCTTCTTGCTTTTGGGGGTAGTTTGTTTGGTTGTTTTTTTAGTTTTTAGTAGACTTTTACTACTATAAGAACAGAGTTTTAGGCATGGATTTACGTGAGGGGTTTATTTAAACTTGAACTGGACATAGAACTTGTCACTTTCTTTTCTAGATCATCAGCTACTCACCACTGGTGGACAGCTTTCTAACTGATTGCAGAAGTCAGTGTATTGATATTAGTACACAGAAATGCATATCTCACCATGACTCTGCAGAAAGAATGACAGTGCTCTAAACAAAGTAGTATGAGAGCATATTCTCTGTTACCATTTCCACAATGTGTCTGTGCCATTGCTACAAAAAATGTATCACATGCTTTGTGTGTTGTGAGGGACAACTGCAAAGGGATTAGGATTCAGTGACAGAAGCCTTAGCCTCACCACAAGAAATAAAACTTACCTCAGTCCTCACAGACGGCAGGACTAGTAGTTTTAACTGTAATGAAGCACATAAATCCTGGTATCAGGTCAAGGCCCCCTGAGCTCACTTTTTTTCAAGTATGTAAAGAGACAAATTACACAGAGGATTCACAGTGTATATACTGGAGCAGAGACCAAACAAGAGATGCCTCAGTAGAAGAATTGAAGGAGGTACCATGGCTTCAGGAAGCCTGCAGCCCCATCTGCTCCACATGGCTTCAAACCCACAGGGGGTTAATACAGAATCACAGACTCTAGCTCCTCCACAGAGACAAAACTACGGAAGTGACTGTCTGCTCGTGGATATTTTAAACAAAAAAGAAAACATATGGCCTCTGGAGCTATGCTTGCTTTCTCTCCAGCTGGTATGACACAGAGAATAGCCTGGGCCTACAACTAAAAGCAAAAGCTTTATTCCAAGGAGCAATTAGGGAACAATGTAGGGAACGTGCTTCAATTTTAAAAGTTCTCAGATTAGCAAATCAGAAACAAAAAAATTGAGAATGCTCATGTATACTAATTAGCAAAAACTTTTAAAAGTACAAAATATCTTAGCTGTTTCTTACCTGTGTGACTAATATTTCTGCAAACTACTAAAGACAATTTAGAATTAAATAATTAGCCCAGCCTTTTCTCTCACAGATCTTAATCTGTAATTCTACACATACACTAGTAATGAGCAAAAATTAAAACTGAATAATGGGCTTGATTCAGAAGGCTGAAAAGAAAGATCAGTAATTTCATTCATAAAATCATAAATTTCTTTCAAAATGTAACCATGTGGATTAAAACCACATTTATAATAAAGAAATAGTCAATGGCAGTCATGATGCACATCTTTAAATTCAAGTCTTGAAACATGCTGATAAATACTTCAGAGTACAGACTCATTTGGTAGTCTGGGCCGAAAGCTGAGCCAGTGTGTGCAGACACAGCCCACTGACTTCTGAACCCCTGCAGGAGTGCCTGCGGCTCATAGGGAGCTGGAGTTGTGCACTGCCCAGGGACAGCAAGGCCAGGAGGGATCTCAAGAAGTCATCTAGTCCAACCTCTGCCAGAGAATGAACGTGCCTTAAACACTGCCTATGTATGAAATCTAATTTAACTTTTATACTAAAACTTAAGTAAATGATTTTATAATGTTCTTAGGAACTGCAGGGCTTTGCAAAGTTATTACCATCAGGATCATTTTCTCCTAATGCCTAATCTGAAGGTAGGCAATTACCTCTGGTCTTATGAATAGCGAATTTGGAGAACAAGGTTTGGGGCTCTTTTTTTTTACCATCTTGTCTGCAAAAACTTTTTACAAATGTGAATACTCCTTTAGTCCTTGCTCCTGCAGACTAAACACACCAAATTCTTTCATGTTTTACACGCAAAATAATGTTGTCTAGCACTCTCATCTTTCTTGTCTCTCTCTTCACTGGACTCCTTCCAGTTAGACCCCAACCTCCCTCAAATGTGGTGCCTGAAACCAGATACAGTACACCAGCTCAGACCTCATTAGAACTTATTGGCCTAATTAGAGTAAAAGGTTATTTCATGTGAATTTAATGGGGAATGTTTATTCATTCTAGTATGAAATTCGCTTTTTCACAAAAAACATAACATTATTGACCCATGATTAATTTGCCACTCACTGGAATCTGCATGTCCTTTTGCATAGAATTACAACTAGCTAGGTCTCCTCCAATCTCTTTCTGTTAATTACTTCAATTCGAGACTTTATATTTGCCCTTAATGAAGTAAATCCTACTTACGTCATGTAATTTCAGTAATTAATGTAAGTAACTTCTTGTTCTAATTTATTTCTCCAATACACTTTCAGCTTTTATCAGCAATAATTACTTGTAAATGAAGTATCTATTGCATAATCCAATTTATTTTATAAAGGATATAAATTAGCATAAAATTGATTTCAGGAAAGGGCTCCATATTACATCTTCCTAGGTGACAGTGAACTGTTAACAACAACCACAAGTACAAATCACTCTTGTAGATTCTTTTAAACTATGCTTCCTGCATTGGCTATGAAAACATCAAAAGCAGACTTTACCAAGAGCCCCTTACCAAAATCATGATGTGTCACCTTTCCAGCTTCCCCATTCACAACCCAAATATTCTGTGTGAACCACAAGACTCTGTTGTAGAAGGAAGTGTTAGGATTAATCTTTCATTTTCCCTTTTCTCTGAGATTATGTATTTAAAAAAAAAAGAACTCTTGAATTGAGAAAGACATATAGAAACTATTTTTCCCACAGGATGAACTTTCAAAAAAAAAAGCGTATTTCAATTCGTGAAGATCTCCCTGTCTTTGCTATAGAGTGGTCCGCATTATCTTACACATCAAAATGATCAAGGGAACATATAGCTGTCCCTACTCAATTCTATGTTCTTTAACAGAAATGCCTACTTCTTCAAGGTACACTCCCTGCATCTAGATTAAGATCCTGAATTAAAAGTCAATCACAACTGGCCTCTCTTCTTCTACAGACTCTGGTGTATTCTGGATCAGTCAAGGGTTGAATGGAAATTCTTTCCCTATCTGCTACATTTTATTGAAAGCACTGCTGTCCAACACACTCACTCAGAAGTAGCAGGCCTTTAGTAGTCTATTTTTATGTACAGGTTATGTTATATAGATGGTATAAAAGGTTAGTGATGGACACATGCTGGACTAGGTTCTTCAAAGACACTCTGATGAAACCATATTAGGCAACTCTTCAAAGACAGAGAGCCAGACTTCACAAACTTGATGGAGATCCTGATACAAATCCACTAAATATCAGAGCTGTAATAGATTATTCTAAACCATTTTATTTAATTGGTCTTATCTTTAATATTGTACTTGATGTTACAAATAAATTATAATATTTAATTTATAAAATTTTCACATTTCTTTGTAAAACCAACAATAGGTTTAAAGTAAAAAGAGCTTTGTTGCGGCAACAGCTTTGTTTAACTTCAACAAGACTGTAATATTTTAAGAGTAGAGAAATATGTAAACATAAATATTAATGATTTTCTTCTGTACATATCTGTGTAAATTAGTTGATATAAATATAATTTACTATAGAAACATTTTTTTGTTTGTTTATGCTACATGCAGTTCTATGCTGACATCATGTACTAGTTGATTCATCTTTCAGAGTGAGATTTATTCCTTTTGCATTCAAACCCCCAGTATGTCCATTGCCAGCAGTGGACTTCATGTTCAGAGAATCAGACTCACAGTGTTAGAAATCTAAAATTAAATTTCAGTACAAGATTATAAATAATCAAAAATGAATGTATTATTTTAATACCATAATCACCAGACACTTAAAGGCCACGATCCAAGCCAACCAAAATCAATGACTGTTTTTCCATTGACTTAGCTGAAATTCACCCGCAGTTTCCAGTCTCATTTTAGTTTTACAATTTTATTACAGCATGAAGAGTTAAAAGTATGTAGTATCAGAGCTTCAGCGTAAGAAGTAAAGCCTCTAAGTCTTTCTGGGCCTCTTTATCCTGAAAGAAACAGACAACCATGCATCAATTTAGAGAAGATAAATCCCTTCATTTGCCTAATACATGCCTATCCACATTTCTTTACTAACAACAGACATAACACACAACTGCAACAGCCACAAAATGTAAAGACTACATAGTAAGTTAATTTATCAGTGAATACAAAAATAAAGTTTGAAGTGAAAACAAGAGCCAGATGGCAGCCCTCCCTTTACAGCTTTGTTAAAGCACTTAAAATGTTAGCCCACAAATAGCCTTCTCAGCACACCACTAAGCCCTTCAGCCTGGGATATAATTTTTATTGGTGTACTTTGCATAAAGAATTGCCTTGCCTTATACCTGATGTAATCTTGCATCCTGACTACACGCAGGTTCTCTAAAGATGTTCTGTGATGTTTGCTAATGATTTATTATGCAACTAAGAAGAAAACGTTGGGAAACGTAATGAATGACATGGGTTAGATTGTGGTTTCAGAGCATACAGCCACACCTACCTGTAACAGCCACCATGGGCTGACTGCACCCTCAGTAGCTTCCAGACTGGGCTCTGCCTATGCTACTGGGCTCATGGCAGAGCCAAGGAGGGAGCAAGAGCCAGGTGACCTGCTGTGCTCAGAGGCAACACTACACTGCACTCCTAGGGCAGCAGGAGAAGGCTCCTTTTAGGCCAATGTTTTAAGTGCACAGCTTGTATGGGGCTTCAAACCTAAGCCAGGCCTAAGACTGTCTCACAGGTATCCCACTGACAAATGTTTTGGCTATTTCATGTATAATCTGCTTGGAAAGGGGCACATGCATGTGCCCACAGTACAAAAACTCCATTATTCTACTTATTTTTAAGTGTCTCCTGGATATAATCTGCTTCCTTTAGCTGCTGCTGCTGTGAAACTTCTAACTTGCAAAATGCACCTTGGTTTAAAAACCACATTCCTAAAATGTCACCTGAAGGCTCATAAGGATCCAAACACCCAACACATGCACCCATGGATATTTAACAGTGCAAGTGAAAAGTGCCTGCACATCACAAATTTTGTGTAAGTATTTCTAATGACAGGGTCCAGTAATGATAATCCCATGGGATATTCTGAAGGAAAATACTGTAGACAGTCAGTGAAGTAACCACTAGATTTCAGGATCACTTCATTACTCAATCAACCAAAGAGCTGGAACAAAGTACAGAACATTTTAGAATATATTTTATGGGTGAAGAAATTCCTGCTTCTCTTTATTTTGGTTAGTTGTCTATAATGTCATGGAGGAACAGAGAAGAATATTGAGATGATAGAAACCATATGCCAGACATGTCAAACTACATCATATTATTAGTCTGGATTAAGGCATTAATACATTAGCTGGACACTTCTCTTGGAGTTACTGCCTTACTCCTACTGGCAACAATAGGCTAAACTATCAGCCTAATCATTTATCAGAGGCCTTTAAAGGCACATACTGCAAAGCCAGTAAACTCTTGCCAAAATACTCTAACAGAAGGAAATGTCATACAGCATTGAGCACCCCTTAAACTCCACGTCACTACAGGCTGTCTGGAGCACCATGCCGTTGCTTTCAACAAAAATGGAAAAAACCCTCAAAATTTTCCCTCAATTCAGGGAAAATTGACTCTTTTCTGTACTGACTGTAGTCATCTTGTGAAAATGATTCTAAACTCCATTAAATAAAAAAGTAAAAAGGCAGATATTGTCCCATGCTAGTAAGAAATGGAAAAGCTTAATTGCATCTGGTTGTACTCTTATGATACTTTTCTAAGTTGAAAATTATAAAGGTGCATGTTTTCTCATATCTGAATAGTGTTCAGCATTTCATGAGTTGATGGGATTCTCTACTCATTTTGCAGGATACAGCATTTTAAAAATCCAAACAAGTTTGGATCATTGTCTCTTTAGAAGTAAAGGATTTTATTGGGCAATGACTTTTACAAGCTGCAAAGGTCCAGAAAACATTGGGCAGTCTTCCCTGAATCTTCCTCTGGGCTTAGGAAAATGAATGGAACCCAAGATTGTTCTGAGAACTGTCTGGAGAAGAAACTGCAAACGTGCAAAGCATTCTACCTCTGGTTTGCCAGTTCTAAACAGGCAAACATCAGTTAAAGCAGGAATTATTGTTGCAAACTGCTTAATGGGTTGCATTAACTGAGCCAGCAGCTCCCGGTCAGTAAGAACTCATACGGCAAAAGCATTGAAAAAAATCAGTAATGGCATTGAAAACAGAGCTGAGAATTGTCAGTGAAGGGAATACTATGTCACCTTTGGAGAGACTCCTTCCAGACCAAGAGGTGTGTCATGCTAAAAGGAGAGAGAAGCCACAACTCTGTTCAGTGTACTAGTTTCTGATTTTAGGGTGAAAACTTCATTATTGCCCAAAGCTTGGCTGTTAATGGAAAGAAAAGCCATAAATCCTGTCCTGGGCCAACTCTCTTCCTTGTTATTTCTGGGTCTGTGGCTTTCTGAAAATGAACAATAAGGTCAGCCTTTTTTTTTCTTTTTTTTTTTTTCCCAAACAGCAGGGTTTCTCTTTAGAGTGAGGCAAGCAGGAGAAGAGGCGCAAGTTGTAGGAGGAATGCAATATACTTGCGTCAATCCCATTTGTTCACCCTGAGGCTTAGTTCAGCACTGACTGAATACACAGCCATTTTCAACCTTGTCTTTCTACTGTCAAGGCTTACATTTATTAAACACTCCTTATATCATTTTCAGAGTTGAATATGAGTTCAAAATGTTCTGCAAACTGCTACACAAAATGTATTCAAATTACAGGGTCAGGGACTGTATTTTGCCTTATTACTATTTTGTTGCTTTACTTTTATGTTTCATCATTCACAGGGGATATGCACAGGAAAAAAAGACCTGGGAGGCCAGGGACTGAACAAGGGGAGAGAGGGAGTTGAAAACAAGAGCAAGAAGGAAGAGAGAGCTGGTGGGAAAAAGGGAATGTTGGCTTAACTGGAAGTAGTCCACATTTTGACAGTTCATTTTTGCTGAAAAAAATGTACTGATACATATACATGGAGAATTACACATATTAATGTGCATGTAAAAATTAAATGGTAATTAAAGCCAAGACAGAAAGATAACGATTTTACCTTCCATCTCTGCTAATTATTTCCTTATGTGCTAATACACTCAACCCAGGCACTGCACATGTGTGCACTTGTTGACAAAGTCCCAAGTGTCAGCAGAGAATGATACAGCCCCATGACCACAACCAAAATGGTTACACCAGCCAACGAAAACATAATTGTGTGCAACCACTGCCAAATCCCAAGCTGACATGCATCCTGTAGGGTTTCACTGAAGTCAGCAGGGCAGCACGGTATATTAAATGAGCTGGGCTGCAAGGGTGGTCCAAAGCTGTACTCTGATATGCAGTAACAGCAATGAGGTGCTGAGAGACACTCCTGCTTTTGGGTACAGCTGTATCATTCCCTCACAGCTCCAGCAGAAATCCTGGACTAGCAGAAGAGACTCCCAAGCATGCACAAGGGTTGATAGAGAGCAATAGCTCTTGTGGACAGTATAAATCATGCAAAGCTAAATGCTATCCTATCCCTTCCTGGTTTCCTGACAGACTCTCACAGACAGTGTGACTGTAGTGTGCACTAACAATTGTATAGTACCATGAGTTTTCTCCTTTGATATTGCAACACACCAATGCAATCATCCACATGATTTTTCTTCTTCTACGTGACTGCTGTATGCTACAATCTGGTGTATTCTATGTTCTTTCATATTATCACTATCTTCTCTGGGGATTAACCATAACTTTTCAAGGCTTTTAGGATCAAGGCAACCACAGCTTTAAAACATGCAGCTGTCAATAATTACAGATTTTTGGATATTACTTCAAGTAGACGGGAAAATACCCTTTCTCACCCAGAAGAATATGAAAATGAGCTCATTCAAGGACTACTGTTGAAAAATTACAAACCAGCAGAATACAATTCAGAATAGTTAGTAGTCATGTAAAATTTTAATTGGCTAGATATTTCCTGACTTGAAAGACTACATTTCACCTATGATCTGTTTTTCTTTCACTACTGTATACAATGCGGAGCTTTTGGTGTTCAAGACATTCTCCTCTTTCTGTCTGCCTCTCCCGTGATGGAACCTACAGCTTTTTTTTTCTGCACAGTCTGAACACAATCACACCCAGTTACAGCCCTCTCAGAAAGTGCCTGTCAAGGCTTTCCTTCACCCTGTATATTGCATCCAAGACAAAATATTTCAAAATCCTAGGAGTTTGACTTGGCCCAGCTACCCTACAAAAATTCAAAATGGGTTTTTGCTAATCAATTTTGTAATCCTGAATTGTACCACCAACTCTGTGAACACTTCCACTCTGCCCCTGCATCATCAGAATGCCAGTGGAGGAGACAAACTCTTTACTTTGGGGAACTGGCCGCTGACCAGTCTTGCTGGACTAAGAACTATGCTAAAACTGTGTTAGCTTTGATAGATGTTGAAACGAATGCTGTGTGATAGTCAGTTTCATCATCAATATAACAAGCTTGGTATTTATCAGGATAAACCTCATCCTTATGTATGAAACTGTGACACCACAAAAAAAATCTTCATCACTTTTCAGAATCATTTTCAGAGGGAGAGAAGAAATAAGTACACAATGCAAACAAACCTTTTTTCAAGGACTTCAAAAACATGCAGATAGAAAATCAATCTGATCACTAAAATAGAGAAAAATAGACTATTCTTTGAAGTGCAAAATAATGTAAAATATGAGCAGTCTCAAATTATTTTAGTGACTCTTGAACAAATGTCGCACCTTCCCCCAGAATTTTAGTTTGAAATTTGATTTCTTTATAATGAGTTTTTAAAAAGTGAATTCCCTGCACTTGAAGCAGTCACATTCATTGTATACAAACCCACTAATTAAGGAATAGGTTTTTTAAGCACACTTTAAAAATATTTTAGCTTTCAGTTGGTAGTAGCTATTAGGAAATTCTTGTTCAACTCTACAAACAGTACTAACAGGAAAACAATAGCCTAGAACTCAAAATAAACACAAATCAGAACACTTCCATTATTTTTCAATTGAAACACCATTGATTTTTGCTGGCCATTTTGAGGACAAAAGTGCAAAAAATCTAAAGCAACAACTATTCTCTGAAAAGCATGACATTTTGTATTGAGCTAAGGATGTGAAAAGAAAATATTCTGGTTGATGGGAAAACAAAAACACTTTATAAGGTTAGCCCAAATTACTCAGTTTCAATTGGTAGTTTTTTTCAAAAACAAGTCATAATTTGTAACCTTCACTTTTAAAGCAAGCGTAAATTACTTTTTGCTCCTCAAAATCTTACTGAAGGACAGATTACAATAGCAGCTTCAAATAAGATCTGTTGGAAATATCACAACAAGGTCTGCTCATATGACTAATCCATGGCTACTGGAGTAGGTATTTCTTGAAAAAACCTGAAAATCCAGATAAACAAATGGTCTGTAGGAACAGAACAGCTGATGGGTGCTGAAATTTATACTCTGACCTCTCTCCCATTCCTCTGCAAATCCCACTTTTTTTCCTTATAGACAATATTAAAAATGAAGTTACCAGCCAGGGAAATCAATTATGGTGCTGTACAAAAAAGTGTAAAAAACTATGAGTTCTCCTCAGCAGCTGCATTCTTGTAAAAATTCAGCCATTGTTGCTACCTATTATTACATTTATCACTTCCTCTAAACAAGTTTCAGATGTCACTGAGGCTAAAGGCAGAGTCTTTAACAAGTCTCTGCTTCCTGCCATTCTACACCTGTAAGAAGTGAATGTCATAATCATGAATTTCTGCAAGATCTAAGACTCTCTTCTTAGTTAATTTCAACTCTGAATTGCCATAATTTCTAATTACTGGGAAGGACAGAGTGCACAAAATCACCAATAATTTTGTAAAACACTTTCTTATCTTTAGGGAAGTTTTTATCTACATTTTAAGCAAGACTTTCAGCAACTCAGTGCAAATAGATTTCCTTTGCATTTTTCCTGTTTTCCAGTCTTCATCTCTTCCAAGACTACACTTTTTGTAATGCAACTGCTGCTTTTGAGATTCATTTTTTTGAAAAATGTAATAAAGACTAGAACCTTCAAATTTTCATCTCTTTCTCTGCTAGGCTGTTAACTCCTTTGTGGTGAGCTTACTGGTCCTACAAGCACAGAATTCATTGTCATGCTCATGCTTGTCTCCAGACACAAGAAAAAACAGTTCTATGACTATTATACTTTATAATTCTACATGAGACTTGAAATTCTACAAGTTCCAGCCTTGAAAACTTCCAATAATCTTTATTATAAACAAGAAATTATGGTCTTATTCTCCTTACAAGCAAAGGACCACGTGTTTAACCATACACACACACACACACAAATACACACACACCCCTACCTGTTCCGTCTTTCTGTATGCAAGACAGATACTCATGATTTCAAAATTAAATTACATTTTTGTCTTCAAACTAAAAAGAGTAATTTTGTTCCACCACATCTGGTTTCAAGAGCCCTTGACACAGTCACAGTCAGCAAGGCTCTGAGCATACTACAAAGTAATGAGTCTCAGTAAGGGTAATGCAACATCCTCTGGATGAACAGAGCAGCTGTTAAGCACTTAACAATAACTCACAGCAGCCCTGAACACTGGGAACTCTTTTACTGAAGGGCAAATGTTTCCCAGGACCCTGAGGTTATCCACCTGGGTAGCAACCAGAGAAAAACTGGACAATTTAATGTCCCATGCACCTCCAGCAGTGAAGTACCACTCTACACTATTTATGGCCAAGGAAGAACTGTACGATTTATTGGAGGTTTTTTGTTTAGAGAGGATAGAAAAAGGTCTTTCAAGTTGCACTGTAATATCTGTTTTGTTTTTCCAGATGTAATTCAAACCAAATCTCACATATTTCCTTTTAAAATAAAAAGAATGCATAGACTGATAAGTTAAAAATGTGCCAAACTATTTTTAAAAACTGTCCTGTTTTTAAAAATCCTCCTGTAACTCTTAATTGACAAGACTCACTCAATCAGAACTTGTTTCTTTTTTTATAATTTCTGTGTATCCTTTTTAAGATTCAGAATAGGTTTGAAACAGGCCATCTGATTTTTTTTTCCTTTAACAAGAATTAACTATGTTTGGAAGGCCCTTTATCCCTTGAATTAAAACAAACTCTGTAAATGGTAGAACAGATGCACAGAAGGCATATCTGGATGTGACATAACATTCAAGACAAAAATAATATCACTTAACTTGAAATATTACGTGAAATGAATCCTAGAAAAAGTGTCAAAGAAGTGTCCTGAATTACAGCAGCTGAGGATTAAAATGAGCTATGGGCTATTTTACTGATGCCAAGCACCTCTGGTTCTCAGAAGTCACTGGAAACTGTGGATGCTTAGAAGCAATAAAAAGTAAACCATTGTCTATGATAATTTTTCTGCAGGATGATTTTTATCATGAAATACTATAAATTTCCTGAATGTGGCACCTTTCCAGAAACTTTGTCTCTCAGCCTGCTCATGATTTTATGCCTTTATTCAAATACATGTTTCTCACTAGAAGCCAACATTTAAAAACAATAAAGGAGTTCCCCTGCTTGAAGAAAGAGAAAATTCATATGAGAAACTATGATTACACTTGGGAATGATGGGTTTCACATGACTGTGACAAAATACCATACTGCTGACAACCCTGAGATCCTGAGCTGTAGCAAACGGAAAGAAATCCTCACACTGCTGCTGACCTGTGATTTTTTTTAGACCACGAGCCCCATCTTCTACAGAGCTGCAGTCAATTCAGGCACTAATAAAGTGCATATTAGCATCTGTTTATTACTCTCTCCCCAATGCCTCTTCAGTCTTATTACAGTCTCTTCCCCTTCTTAAACTAATCTCACTAAATGTTATTCCTACATACAGCTCCAAGCCCTGAACCACTTCACTTCCAACACATTTTCCCAAAAATCAGTAACAGTCTTTCTGTAACACAATAACCAAAACAACATGTAATATTTGAATTCAGATGGGATTTGAGGTAACAGTCAGCAACAGCAGAGTTCATGTTCCAGATCTCCATTTCCCAGTAATTTCTTTCAGCATGCACTTGGCTTTTTTACCCTGTGCTGAGTGCTTGGTTGTTTTTTTTTAAATTGAATTACATACTACTGCCCTAATGCCATATTTTCTGGATTCGTTTTTCCTAAATCTAACTCAAAACACATCACAAGTAAACAAGACAAAGGAGATTAATCTGTGATATCTATAGAATTTGTCAAAACAGGAGAGGTCAAATAATCTTGTCCTCTTCAGATGGACAAAAGATTTTTGGGGCCCATTTGATGCTCACTCTTCTGATTACACAAATCAGTGTAATTCTTGTTCTCATCACCACCCTGCTTGTCAGAATACATACACCTATCCTCAGACTCCTTTTTGAATTCCTGCTCACCTCAGGGTTCCTTCTCCTTCTCATGTCTGCTGATACTTCACAAATGTGATGGGATATTAAAGAGATAATTTATAGCAGCCTTTCCTATGTTCTGTAATAGGCAAGCTGAAGGTATATTTTAACATAAGTAAAGAATAAAGAGAATTAAATAATTGTTAATGTCATATCAGTATCAATACATATTTAAAGAAACACTGAACTTATGCAATGATTACTTAATTTATGATTGGTACATACTATAACTGGGGCCAAAAATCAGGCCACCCAAGAGCAGCGGCTGGTGAGGCATGCAGGGGTCTTTCTTCCCAGCAGGAACACTTGACATAAACACGTTAGTGCTCCACACACAGCATTTATTGTCAATCAAGTCAAAGAGTTATTTAATGGTCTTTTTCCTTAACTTCAAAGAATTAAATGGGATGGGGCCAATTCCTCTCAGGAACCACCTCTCTTTCTCCATATCACATCTGCTGTGCTCAGAGGGGGTCCCTTAGGCTGAAAAAGCTCAGGTTTGAACTCATCATGCTCTAGGATGGTAAGATGTTTCCAGTCATAGGTCAGTTATGGAACTTGCTTTTACATGAGATCAGGCAGAGTGAACCTTCTTGCCATGACTTGGTTTATATTTGAGAAATTAAACAACTTAAAATCTTTCATATATTTGTAGAAATTTTGTGTCCACATACCAAAAATGCTCTAATGGGCCTAAAATACTGTAATGGGCCTCAAGAGGAATCTAGTAACCTTTTAAAACAAACTCTAGGCCAGCAGATGTTGAAGAACTGTGCCCCCTTAACTGCCCTGTGGTTGAAGACAAAGCCAATCTTTAATAATTCATCTGCCTCTGCTGTGGTTAACATCCTGCCCTTAACAAGAATCACAAATCAGAGGCTGTCAGGACCAGAAACAGAGACTGTAGGACAAAAATCCAGAGTGCTTTCAATTGAGAAAAGCATAGGTCTGGGGCAAAATTTCAGCACAGCTAGAGTGACACACTCAGCTGCTTATGCTCAAGATGATCTAATGAAGTGGGTTGAATTACAAAGAGTACAATTCAATTTCTGATACAGACGAGTCCCTAACAGTTCCCCAAACAAAGATTTTTTTAAAGCTGTTGATACAGACAACTGTAATGAGCCAGCCTAGAGTGGAGGAAAAAGGAATGTTCTGTGTTGAGAGGAAAAACCAAAACATTACGTTGTTACCGCAGTGCAATAATGGATGCCAAAGACAAGAGAGCAGTCACAAGGGAACAAGTTATCACTCTCAATACCCACCTCATTAGTAACTGAGAGAATTGACAGTGCAGAATCACAGCACTTCAGTGCATTGCTTTTCTGGCCAAGATCTTTATAGCACTGAAAAGAAAAAACATTTTGTTTCAAATCAGACCACTGTAAGAACACCAGAGTCTACAAATCATTACTTTTAAAAGAACTTGGTTACCTTTGCCAAATACACATAATTACATTTGGAATATCCTGGATGCATTTCTTCTGCCTAAATAATAAAAAACAGGAAAGAAAATAGACATAAAACTTGCATGATGAGATTTATGCGGTCTGCATAACATTTTTAGTAATGCACTACATTTCCTCAAACATCAGACCGAATCATCCCTACTCTGTGTAATGCAATCTGTTTAGTAGCACTTCAAAAAAAATCAAGAAAAAAAAATTACAAAACTCAAACCCTAAACCAGGCACATGAGATGCTGACAGTGAACACAGAAAATGTTCTGTACTGCTTGCTCTCCTCTCTCCCTAAGCACTCTGTAAAGATCTAGGGTCATTCTGTACAAGATCTATTGGATTAATTCACTTACAGGGTAGGTTTAACGATACCACTGTCTATAGATTACTAACATTTATTTCCTCATCAAAGAAGTGAAAAAGCAACAAACATTCACATTTTGTGTAAGGAATAAAGAACTGTGTTTATCAATTTTACAATTATTTCCCTTCCACACTTTCTTATCTTCTAGCTTTGGGTTCACTTTTCTTTTTAAATTATCATCTTCTAAAAAGTTCAGGTAATTAAAAAAGTTTAATGTTGTCTTTTTTTTTTAAACAAATCAAGGATATAGAAGCTTGCAAGATGAGTAAAACTTTTACTAATTATCTACTAACAAAGAAGCAGCTTTTAATCAAAGAACAGCTATTGGGAAGGCAAAATTACATCAGTGAAATTTATAGTAGCTGTAATCTTTGGACCAAAACAATGCTGCTTTTACCACAACTGTGTAGAATCAAACAACTGAAAAGAAACCTAAACAGTTGTCTTTTTTCCCAGACAGTAATTTGATTTTTCCTTGCTGAAGATGACTTATGGCCAAGGAAGAACTCACATTTATTGATTTTTGTTTAAAATAAAAAAGAATGCATAGACTGATAAGTTAAAAATATTTCCTTTTAAAATAAATTTTTAAAACTGTCCTATTTTTTAAAAATCCTCCTGTAACTCTTAATTGACAAGACTCACTCAATCAGAACTTGTTTCTTTTTTTATAATTTCTGTGTATCCTTTTAAAGATTCAGAATAGGTTTGAACAGGCCATCTGATTTTTTTTTTTCCTTTAACAAGAATTAACTATGTTTGGAAGGCCCTTTATCCCTTGAATTAAAACAAACTCTGTAAATGGTAGAACAGATGCACAGAAGGCATATCTGGATGTGACATAACATTCAAGACAAAAAATAATATCACTTAACTTGAAATATTACGTGAAATGAATCCTAGAAAAAGTGTCAAAGAAGTGTCCTGAATTACAGCAGCTGAGGATTAAAATGAGCTATGGGCTATTTTACTGATGCCAAGCACCTCTGGTTCCCAGAAGTCACTGGAAACTGTGGATGCTTAGAAGCAATAAAAAGTAAACCATTGTCTATGATAATTTTTCTGCAGGATGATTTTTATCATGAAATACTATAAATTTCCTGAATGTGGCACCTTTCCAGAAACTTTGTCTCTCAGCCTGCTCGTGATTTTATGCCTTTATTCAAATACATGTTTCTCACTAGAAGCCAACATTTAAAAACAATAAAGGAGTTCCCCTGCTTGAAGAAAGAGAAAATTCATATGAGAAACTATGATTACACTTGGGAATGATGGGTTTCACATGACTGTGACAAAATACCACACTGCTGACAACCTTGAGATCCTGAGCTGTAACAAACGGAAAGAAATCCTCACACTGCTGCTGACCTGTGATTTTTTTTAGACCACGAGCCCCATCTTCTACAGAGCTGCAGTCAATTCAGGCACTAGTAAAGTGCATATTAGCATCTGTTTATTACTCTCTCCCCAATGCCTCTTCAGTCTTATTACAGTCTCTTCCCCTTCTTAAACTAATCTCACTAAATGTTATTCCTACATACAGCTCCAAGCCCTGAACCACTTCACTTCCAACACATTTTCCCAAAAATCAGTAACAGTCTTTCTGTAACACAATAACCAAAACAACATGTAATATTCGAATTCAGATGGGATTTGAGGTAACAGTCAGCAACAGCAGAGTTCATGTTCCAGATCTCCATTTCCCAGTAATTTCTTTCAGCATGCACTTGGCTTTTTACCCTGTGCTGAGTGCTTGGTTGTTTTTTAAATTGAATTACATACTACTGCCCTAATGCCATATTTTCTGGATTCGTTTTTCCTAAATCTAACTCAAAACACATCACAAGTAAACAAGACAAAGGAGATTAATCTGTGATATCTATAGAATTTGTCAAAACAGGAGAGGTCAAATAATCTTGTCCTCTTCAGATGGACAAAAGATTTTTGGGGCCCATTTGATGCTCACTCTTCTGATTACACAAATCAGTGTAATTCTTGTTCTCATCACCACCCTGCTTGTCAGAATACATACACCTATCCCTCAGACTCCTTTTGAATTCCTGCTCTCACCTCAGGGTTCCTTCTCCTTCTCATGTCTGCTGATACTTCACAAATGTGATGGGATATTAAACAGATAATTTATAGCAGCCTTTCCTATGTTCTGTAATAGGCAAGCTGAAGGTATATTTTAACATAAGTAAAGAATAAAGAGAATTAAATAATTGTTAATGTCATATCAGTATCAATACATATTTAAAGAAACACTGAACTTATGCAATGATTACTTAATTTATGATTGGTACATACTATAACTGGGGCCAAAAATCAGGCCACCCAAGAGCAGCGGCTGGTGAGGCATGCAGGGGTCTTTCTTCCCAGCAGGAACACTTGACATAAACACGTTAGTGCTCCACACACAGCATTTATTGTCAATCAAGTCAAAGAGTTATTTAATGGTCTTTTTCCTTAACTTCAAAGAATTAAATGGGATGGGGCCAATTCCTCTCAGGAACCACCTCTCTTTCTCCATATCACATCTGCTGTGCTCAGAGGGGGTCCCTTAGGCTGAAAAAGCTCAGGTTTGAACTCATCATGCTCTAGGATGGTAAGATGTTTCCAGTCATAGGTCAGTTATGGAACTTGCTTTTACATGAGATCAGGCAGAGTGAACCTTCTTGCCATGACTTGGTTTATATTTGAGAAATTAAACAACTTAAAATCTTTCATATATTTGTAGAAATTTTGTGTCCACATACCAAAAATGCTCTAATGGGCCTAAAATACTGTAATGGGCCTCAAGAGGAATCTAGTAACCTTTTAAAACAAACTCTAGGCCAGCAGATGTTGAACAACTGTGCCCCCTTAACTGCCCTGTGGTTGAAGACAAAGCCAATCTTTAATAATTCATCTGCCTCTGCTGTGGTTAACATCCTGCCCTTAACAAGAATCACAAATCAGAGGCTGTCAGGACCAGAAACAGAGACTGTAGGACAAAAATCCAGAGTGCTTTCAATTGAGAAAAGTATAGGTCTGGGGCAAAATTTCAGCACAGCTAGAGTGACACACTCAGCTGCTTATGCTCAAGATGATCTAATGAAGTGGGTTGAATTACAAAGAGTACAATTCAATTTCTGATACAGACGAGTCCCTAACAGTTCCCCAAACAAAGATTTTTTTAAAGCTGTTGATACAGACAACTGTAATGAGCCAGCCTAGAGTGGAGGAAAAAGGAATGTTCTGTGTTGAGAGGAAAAACCAAAACATTACGTTGTTACCGGCAGTGCAATAATGGATGCCAAAGACAAGAGAGCAGTCACAAGGGAACAAGTTATCACTCTCAATACCCACCTCATTAGTAACTGAGAGAATTGACAGTGCAGAATCACAGCACTTCAGTGCATTGCTTTTCTGGCCAAGATCTTTATAGCACTGAAAAGAAAAAACATTTTGTTTCAAATCAGACCACTGTAAGAACACCAGAGTCTACAAATCATTACTTTTAAAAGAACTTGGTTACCTTTGCCAAATACACATAATTACATTTGGAATATCCTGGATGCATTTCTTCTGCCTAAATAATAAAAAACAGGAAAGAAAATAGACATAAAACTTGCATGATGAGATTTATGCGGTCTGCATAACATTTTTTTAATGCACTACATTTCCTCAAACATCAGACCGAATCATCCCTACTCTGTGTAATGCAATCTGTTTAGTAGCACTTCAAAAAAAATCAAGAAAAAAAATTACAAAACTCAAACCCTAAACCAGGCACATGAGATGCTGACAGTGAACACAGAAAATGTTCTGTACTGCTTGCTCTCCTCTCTCCCTAAGCACTCTGTAAAGATCTAGGGTCATTCTGTACAAGATCTATTGGATTAATTCACTTACAGGGTAGGTTTAACGATACCACTGTCTATAGATTACTAACATTTATTTCCTCATCAAAGAAGTGAAAAAGCAACAAACATTCACATTTTGTGTAAGGAATAAAGAACTGTGTTTATCAATTTTACAATTATTTCCTTCCACACTTTCTTATCTTCTAGCTTTGGGTTCACTTTTCTTTTTAAATTATCATCTTCTAAAAAGTTCAGGTAATTAAAAAAGTTTAATATTGTCTTTTTTTTTTAAACAAATCAAGGATATAGAAGCTTGCAAGATGAGTAAAACTTTTACTAATTATCTACTAACAAAGAAGCAGCTTTTAATCAAAGAACAGCTATTGGGAAGGCAAAATTACATCAGTGAAATTTATAGTAGCTGTAATCTTTGGACCAAAACAATGCTGCTTTACCACAACTGTGTAGAATCAAACAACTGAAAAAGAAACCTAAACAGTTGTCTTTTAGACAGTAATTTGATTTTTGTTGCTGAAGATGACTTAAAACCACAGTCACTCTGCAGCCCACCACAAAATACCCTGAGGCTAAAGCAAATGTTTCAAATTATTTCTACCACTTTTGGAATTTGACCTTCAAGATAAAATCTCTTAAACTGGGAAGATGGTAATGTATTGTACTGTCCAAAATTCGGGAGATTTCAGTCTTTAAACAGACTAAGAACACAGAAAAGAAGAACTTTTTATAGTGAGGAAAAGATGCCTGTCCAATTTCTTTGAAAAACTTTGGTAGTAATTGTAATGATAGATGTTTATGCTTTCAATCTAGTCATGTGAAAAACTTGTATGCCTTTGAGCTCCAGAAGCAGAAATTATTCATATGGAAAGCAATAAAAGATAGATTTATTTTATTCATGTGGTGTTTTCTCATAACTGTGTTCAAATAGAATGCCCAGGAACATGGACCTATATATGACAGGGCTTTCTTCTCTACTTCACTACAAAAGCCATTTCATCTCCACAAATAAGAAAGGCTTCTACTGAAATCCAGTGGAAAGTAGTTTCAGATCAGAAAAAAGAGAAGCATCACAATGTCAAAGTTTTCCTTGCCTATGTCAACTCTCTTGCAGAAACAGGCAAATTAGCAAATATCACTATCACTGTGGTTCATCTGTTTCAGCAGCATATTTAACTAATCTATATCCATATCACATTCAATTCAATAACTATTGAACATGGCAATTAATTGGAGAATTTCCTGAAACTAAATAAAAAAAAGAAAGGTGCTAACCACTCAAGTCCAAACTAATTTTAAAACTGAAAAGAAAAAAAATATTTTAATAGAAAGCTCAGTGGTGTTTAGAAGAGCCCTGAATTTATAGCTACTGAACAGAGTCTGTTGAACAGACATCTTGACAATACTCACATATAACAGCTGGCAAACAGCAATACAGGAAAACCCTTGGCTAGGACTTACCTTAAGAAAATTCTGCAATGCTTCTTCTACTGTTGAAGTTGGTGGAGTCCCAAAGAGAGCAGCAGCTACTTTCTTTTCAAGCCACGACAACTGAGCTACCTATAAATAAAAGTCAAACAAACAAACAAAATATTAAAAAGTGAGATTTCTTAAGAGTTGTTTGTCAGTTTTGCAGTAAATATTGTCTTCGTATTGTACTACCTATACAACATATTTTGGAAAATAACCTGTAAAGGAATGCTTTATAGGATCACTTTGGCCAGCTCAGTCTTTTGGATTTTAGAGTCATATGACCAAACACCAACATCCTCAATATAAGGTTACTTCCATGTTCAAAGCTTAAAGTACATTTTAGGTTTCATAGCATCTTGTCTTTTTAAAAAAGCTAAAGCTAGAAATAGTACTTGAAACCTGTTAAGGTTTTCATGAGATAGACAGCTTTGCAAGATAATCTATGCACTTGACTACTTTCCTACATTATAAAAAGGTGTTGCTGCTGTAAAAATGTAAGTGGTTTTGGAGCTTGTATAACAAGTTCATTTATTACACAGAAGCTGGTGACAACCACTGTTAAGGAATAGGCTCAATTTTTAGCTCCTCCAATGTGACAAATAACACTTGCCAATGACCTCTTCTCATTTCAGGAAGATCAGCTGCTATAAAAGGATTTTAGGGAACTGTCATATTGCCACACAATGCATATGACTTACATACACTGACAACTGACAGAAACTGCTTTGGTTACTGCCATAAGGTATTTGGCTCCATCACCCAACCCTCACATCTCTAGCAAAGGATGCAGCTGCTAAGAAATGCAGTGTGAAAGAAGAGCCTGTTTAAGTGGAGGAGTGAAGCCACTTTCCTTTGAACACTTCTTCCACATGTGTAAAGAAAAGCCAGGAGTTTTTCCCTTCACATCATTTGAAGCACAGCACTGATGGCTCCTGTCACAGAGCAGATGAGTCAAAAAATGGTAAAAACCAAGGTTCTGTATTTTCAGGCCTGATCTATGCAGAGGCAACACAGAGAAGAGGCACACAGAGTGTGTGAAAGAGAGCCCCTCATCAGAGACTTGGAGATGAGATATGAATCACATAGGGACATCTCTATTTCAGAAGGAGCTGCAATTCAAATAACAGAGCTCAGCCTTGAAGTCAAGTCTCTCTTACTGTTATAAAATTTAAAATGGTTTTGCTTTGTTTTAGATTATTCCTGCCTCATTCCGTGGCTTCTCAATATTTGCAGGGCTGCTGCTGCTCCCCCTATCAGCTCCACCTGTATCCAGCAATCATCCAGGACATGTCAGCTAATAATTGTAAAATATTATGAATATTATGAATTGTAAAATATTATGAATATTATGAATTGTAAAATAGTATGACAGAAATTCCACTCTGTCATAACTATCCACAGCTACCAACCAGAATATGCTTCTCCTCTGAACAGACATCAAGTTCTACCTACTTCTTCTTGCAGACGAAAAATACCATTGCAAAGACCAGAAATACAGGTCAGCATGCAGCAGGGAAATGCACAGGATCATGTTTTCTCATCTGGCCCCAATGCCTCTAGCTACACGAGAGCAGCATTGTGCGGAGACAGAAGGCATCCTGCTCCAGTCATGCCATCTGCTCAGCAGGGTCCCAAGCCCTTATTTGTTACATGTTGTCAGTAAGTGTCTCACACCAAAGCCCTAAATTATAACCCAGAGAGAAACAATATTACAAAAATAAAGCTTTTGTTTTCATTTTCTGTCACATACCTCGCCTTTGAAGCATCATTTTTACAAAACATCTCCAGGAATCACAGAGTTCTTACTTGTTGGAGCAACAAGATGCTGATGCCCCTGCAGTGCTTTCCCACTGTGTTACAAACTGCAACATGCTGCTCAAAACTTCTAATTGTAGGTATAGATAAAATGTCCTTCCCCATTTAATTTCTCTCACTGTTGTATAGTTTCTGAGATATATTCTGCAAGAATTATTAAAAGATTTTTTGCCAAAGTGCTGTTTTTTTCATGTCAATCTACTGTCGCCTTGTTATCTCTTCTCTTGGAACAGGAAGGGCGTTTCTGTATTTCTAGGTCCATCACATCAAGAAGGAGGAAGAGAGGGGGTAAAAATAAAGGGAATGTGTTACACTGTTCTCTGCAAAAGCACACAACACCCTGGAGATACACACTGCACAGATACAATTACTACACTCATGTCTGCTGTTGTGCAATAATGAGGAAACGAAATTGCAGTTTTTCCATGTGGAGTTATAATTAACTATTGAAAACACAAGTTCTTCCTGGCAGTTACTTTATTTTCTTATAAGATTTAATCAGAACTGATTTGCTGAGGTTTTAGTCTTTATTTTGTCTGGCTTGGGTGCTGCTTTGCACTACTCAAATTTCTAAAAAGCCCAAACATATATGCAGTTGGCTATTTTTATTTCACCATCCCCATCAAGCTAAAACAATGTTTAAAAGTGAAATGCATGTAAGCGCATGCACATTTCACACAAAACTACCCACACTGAAAGGAGGTTGTAGTGATGTGGGTTGTCAGTCTCTCCTCCCAGGTAACAAGCGATGGGACCAGATGAAATAGCACCAAGGGGAGGTGTGGATTGGATCTTAGGAAAATTTCCTTTACTGAAAAGGTGGTCAAGCATTGGAATAGGCTGCCCAAGGAAGTGATATAATTACCTCCCTGGAAGTGTTGAAAGACATGTGGGTGTGGCACTTGGGGACATGGGTTGGTGGTGAACAGGACAGTGCTGGGTGAACAGCTGGACTTGATCTTAACAGGTCTTTTCCAACCTTAATGATTCTATGATTCTATGGCAATAGTGAATTGGTTTTTTTTAATGTGCACTCTATCCAGCATTATAGTTTTTGACTATTCCAGAGATGATCTGAGAATTCTGTGATGTTTCAGCAGTGAGACTTACATGCCTCTGCCTTTATAAATTTGTCACAGCAAGCTGAGCCCTCCATATATGAAGTACCTAGCTCACACAAGTTGTCCAGGTTCCTTGCATGGTCAGTACTGAGAAGCACTTGCATTAGGCAATTCTTCTCCACCTACCTTAGCCTGAGATGAACACTCCTATCTTTCTTTTCTTCAACTACAAAAGGAGCAGACCCTGGGGATAGCTAAAGGCAGCTGAGGTGAATCCCATCACAACAGCTTAACTGTGCCCCACCTGAGTCTGTCTGCACCCCTCTATGACTGAAGTGGGACAAATGGAAGAGACCTGTTATATGAATACACAAAACTGTGTCCCAGAGCAATAATGATGCTATTATTGATAGTATAGAACCTATACTCTTCCTCTAAACACCCATCAGCAAAGTCTTTAATTTGAAATAACTTCATTTGAGTAACTCTTACACCACGTTGAATGAAATGGAAACATGGTTCCTACTACACCAAGTTATTAATGATTCTCTATCTGTGAGCAAGCACAGGGAATGGACCCCCTGGTGTAACATGCTCTAGCATAGTGCAGACTGACTACTACAGTCAAGGTTACTTCGATAGTGCAAAGTGTATCTGGGGGTCCATACAAAATCAAGTATAAAGAGAGGGTAACTGTCATCAACCACAGCAGAACCATGATTTCACTTAATGAGTGTCCCAGGAGTGGTAGAGTACAGCAGATAATAAGGCAAACAACTACTGTTGCAAGTAATAGCTATAACAACAACAACAAAATTAAGGAATGAAGATTGGTTTTGCCCTATCATCTGGATTTCCAAATGTTGAGTGAGTTTTGGTTTTTTAGGTTTCCTAAACCCTGATGTCAGTCCTGCCAGAAGCCTGAAAATTCAGAGCAGCACTGCAAAGAACACTGTGTTTCCACAGAGCATCAGGTTTTAATGTGCTGGGTCACTCAAGGAACATCACTCCCCAGCTGCCAAACATAAGGAGAGCTACTCCCACCCACTCAAGAGCAACAAAGGCCTGAGGAACCATCAGCCAACTCTGATCTCCCTTACAGCTGAAGGGTAGTGGGTCATCCTGACAGCCCGGCCTTTGCCAAGGAGAGGAGGCCACTCTACAGTATCCCAAAGCAAATAGAGATGGTTGTCTCAACCAACCTCTCCTACAGATCTGTCACAAACTGTCACCAAAACCTCTATTATATCCAGAGAAGGGAGAAAGGCACTCCCAGAGTTAAACTGCAGCTGAACGTTAAGTTCATATTCGGCACTCTTCCATCAGGCCTCTTGAATCTCTGAGGGCCAAGGCAAAAAATGGGGTTCTCCCTTAAATACTGGGAAAATGAATTTCAAAAATATCCCTTTCTCTTCCTTAGCCTAGGATCAGCAAAAGTCAGATATATATATGTACTGTAACACTGGCTGGATTTTTGTCTTCTGTTTGTTTTTTATGAGAAGCAAACCCTCCCCACTGACAGCTCCTTTCAAATTCCAGGATGTTGGTACGTAGGAAACTAAACTGCTGGAACTGAAAAACCATCCATGACTGACTTTCAGCCCTAAAAGACATCCTCTTCCAATGCTTCTTTCCTATTAGCTCACTGAACACATATCACACAACTGTGTTCCATAAAAGCAAATCACAGCATCCAGCTTCAGTAAAATATTAATGGCATCTAATTAAATATCCCCAGAGATTTTCTTTTTCTTTTTCATTTACAATGTATTAATGTAAAATTGTACTAAATAATTTTGCAATGTTTTGACTTCTGGAAGAGATTAAGTAACTGGACACCAATTTTGAAATATTGGCTTCCAACAAAAATATTCTCTTTCTTGCCAGCTGAGGAACCTGGACAAGCTGCACAGGCATTTAGGTATTTATGCAACTTGAATTGGGCTTTTCACTTTCCAGTAAGGGAAGCCCACTTAGAGAGCACACAAAGGAACTGTATCAATTTATTCCCTCATGTAACCCAAACAGATACTGGGATACATCAGAGACAAACCCTAAAACATGGTCTATAACCTTCAGAAGGAAAATCCCAGGAGATCTAATTTTTAACACACTACTAGCATTTACCAGGGACTCTGATCCAGTTTCACAAGCACATGATAGCTGTTCTGTGCCTGTCCTGTAATGGCAAGTAGACATAAGTCTTAACTGGAAAGTTTTATCAGCTATTTGAAACATTAAAACACTTAACTCCCTCCCCCCAACCATAGAATTATAAAGAATTATCAGATAATTGTGCCCAAAACTTTAAGGAAATAATTTTTATATACCATGCACCATAGATCCATTCACTTCTTATATACACAGCAGGTCTCATAGGCAAAATTTTGCCCACCATGACACCTATCAAATGACTGGTGAAAATCTTGCCTACCTAATTGTGAAACCAGAAGTAATTTTTTAACAGAACTGAGAGGATCCAATGATCCTCCTCTTTTGTACAGCTCTACTGACTTTAAATGGTAAGAGAAATAAGAAACAACAAAAACTGATTTTTAGACAAGGTTGTGCACAACTGTCACTGGCTCTGCATCACAAACAAACCCCAGCTGATGTGAGGCAGTGAAAACCCAGCTCATCCTTTCTGCTGGAAGGTGTTATGACACCTTGCATCATCTTCATTTCTGGCCCAGCAAGAAAAACTGCTGGTAAGAAACTTGGCAGCACTGTACCGCTGCTCCTTGCAAAGGACTGTGCCACACTGAGGAAGGTGGGAAATGGCAGTCAGGCCAGATTAAACTCCACTAATTAAACAGCTTTTACTAGCACAGAATGCAGTCTTTGCATACAGATTTCAGTCTTCAATAAACCTTCTGCATCTGCCTCCACTGGTTTAGGGGTGACAGTATTGACAGTTGGACTTGATGATCTGGAAGATCTCTTCTAACACTGATGATTCTATGATTCTATACTTTTTACCTCAAAGTCTTTTCAATGGATTTTCATTTGTGAAAATGAACTGTAGCCCTGAGTTACACTTGAAGCATCCCCATTTACAATATCTTATGCAACTCTTGTTTGTCAACCAAAAAAAAGTATGCTAGACAATAGTTATAAGAGCCCCTAACATTAAATCGGGAGTGAATGGGAAATATCGACTACACTATGAAGACTTAAGTACATCAGATTTCACAAAACTGTTATCAAAACCTATAAAATATCAAAAACTTGTTATCTTTTTTAACTACACTGCTTCTGTAAAAGAACATGTGACCAAAATTACACAAAAATACCCTGGGAAGCAATACCTACGAAAGAACAAACATTGTAGCCAATCCTAACTTGCTCCCAAAGTCAGCTAGGCTAAATGTAAAAACTAACCTTCTTGCCTGAATCATCCCTTTTCTGCTTTAATTATCTCACAGTGGACAACACTTTCCCAGCCTGAACAACAGTGAGACTGAACATTAAAAACAGAGCATCTAAGACGAGCATTATCACTCCATCTACAGGTACCGGAACAGACGAGTGACAAAAGAATTTTTCAACACTCCATCATAATCTCTACCCTGACAAAGTATTTGGAATCAAGGCCACAGCCAACAATCTTCTTTTGGGATAATTACCACAGCATGAAACTTCACAGCCTGCAGAACAGGAGCAAGGAACTTGGCATACCTTCCACAAGCTCCTATGACTACCTACATCGCATGCATGGCCAAAACCTGGCTTAGTGGATCAGCACAGAAAGAATTCACTCTGCTAAAACTAGTGAGGATATTACCAATCTCACTGGGCTAGGGTTAAAATTAGTAATGCCTCAAAACTAGTGTTTCCAAATGACCTCATCTTGCTACTGAAAGTGTACAAAGACAGTAAGTTTTTAAGAACTGACAGCCCCAGAAGTTGAACAAGATGTTATTCAGTCCTATACTTGCATTTGTTTAGAGTACGAAAATCTGTTCTGTGTGTTTCGGGTTACTATTTTGTCATGGCAGTCACAGAAGGCAAGAATTAAAAAAAAAAGAACAACAGAAATCTGAATTCAATCCTTACATATTTCAGTGGCTGCATCTGTTTAGGTAGATTGTTTCACTTAAATAAATGCAGGTCCGGTCATAACCGAAAGCAAATACTAATCTGTGGTTTCAGTGTTTAGTAAGGAAGTCCTGCATAGATGTTGCAAGTGTGGGATATGAATTTGTAACAATACAGTACAGCAAACCACATGTATTACTCAGTCAGGAAGTGGTGATTATCATGAAAATGAAACAAGTAAAAAAAAAAAAGTGCAATAAGAACAAAGTGAGGTATACTGAGATTGTGTGTTTCCAAAAAGCAGCAGCTCACGTGAGAAATAAGCCATGAAAAACATCTGTGAGTATCTGGCTTAAATGGAAACTGTAGTTAGCTGTTGGGCACAGCACAGTATAGAAGTGCTTAAGGAATCATTGGTCAGAGAGATGCTTCTCAGAGGCAGGACAGCAGGCATACTATAGGATCATCTTCAGCAACTTATTTTTGCATAGCTAATGCTGATATTCAAGAGTACACTGTGACAAAAAGCAAAAAGCCAAATTTCTTGCAGAAGCTGATGTCATTCCTTATTCAAATCAACAGAGAAAAAACATGATTGCTGAAAGCTCTTTGGAAGTTAAATATATGAACTGAAAAGCTGCTGAAAGATTACTTTGCATTAAGTCTTGTTGCAGATAAAGACAAAGTCTGCAATGTGTCACAGCAAATCCTTCTTTCCAGTTTGCCGGCACTTTGTAGTGGCTTGCACTGGAAGTATCCGAAAGAAAAAAGCTTGGCTGGAATTCACTGTGCATTAGCAGTCATTATTCTGAGAAGACTCACGGTGATCTTTTACAGCACGGACAATGCAAGAATGTTTTCTTCCAGCAAAAGATTCCTCAAAGCACTAGAGAAGAACCAGTATGGACAGCCAACTGAGCCCTCAAAGATGTGGATTACCAAAAAGACAACTCTCTTATTAAAGCACAAGCACAATTTTTCTAAAAAATGTATTAATAGTTAATCTTGTAAACCAATTATCCTGTTTTTTCATATATGAGTACTTATCACTACAGAATCTATTACAATCTAACATAATCTTCATAAAGTAAAAATATATAACTAAAACAATCTTTAAAAGCAGCTGTTGTACCAGTAGGACACAAATTACATTTTTGCAAAACTCACTGGTGAATTACAGATTTTTATGCATGAATATTTTTTGGACATTCCTTAGAATTTACCAAGCCAGTATGGTAGCCTTGCTGCCACAAACATAATCCCACAGCATTGTCAGTGCCTTTAACTTAAGTTATGGATGGGAAATAAAGTTACCACAAGGCTATGCTACCAGCCCAGGTCTACCCAGAAAATTTATGGCAGAACAAAGAAGCAAACTCAAGAGGTCATCCTTCCTCCCTTCCAAAAATCAGTTACTTTTCATTCATTCATTCATTCATTCATTCATTCATTCATTCATTCATTCATTCATTCATTCATTCATTCATTCATTCATTCATTCATTCATTCATTCATTCATTCATTCATTCAGATTAAAAAAACCTGAATAAACACTGAGGTACATACAAGCAAAGCTTACCTAATTACATTGCAGGAATGGTCAGCTGTGAGCATCATGCATCTGGTATTGAACTCAGGAAGTGTAAATGTCTGTTTCATTTAGCTCAAAACATCTACTTAAATAAACACCTACTTTGTCTTAAGTCCCACTATTTAATTACAATTCTTTATTATACTCAATTCATATTTTATTAGATAAATAAAACACAACTTACTGAATAGCACCATCTTCCATTTAGGTAATATAAAAAGGGATCTTGAGGCTTAAGTTCAATTGCCTTGTCTAGGTGCTCCTATTGGAAAGAAAATTAGGATCACTTTAGGTGTTTGTTTGGCAAGTGTGTTTACATTCTAAGTAGTTTGCTGCAAGTCAGAAACAAATTCAGAAATTCTCTCCTGCTGCAATTGTCTTCTAACAACCTAAAACTTCAACTAGCAAATCCCTTCCTCATGGAGGGAAACCACAAAATTATTTAGCAACGTTGCACACAATGCAAGAAGGCATGCTGTATTTAGAACATGACTAAATAGTTCTAAAGTTCAGTAAAATAATTCAAGAACTTTTGTCTTAAAAAGGCAACAACTTCAACTAAATTAATTTCATTTAGAGTTTAATATTAGGAAACTATCACAGATCAAATCAGTGAGGAACAACTACTCTTGAAGAGATCTTACATGCCAGCACCCATTACTGAAGCATAGTTCCTTCCACCCTGGAATGTGACAGCCCCAATGAAATGGTACTTGACACAACCAACTGTTATTATATTGTGAAATTCAGAAAATAAAATGGTTCTGTTTATAGTGAAACTACAAAACCTATAAAGAATCTAATGAGGCCCTTCCAAATCATTCACATTTCAGGTCATGAGTACCTTTAATTTACCAAAAAAAGCTCTTATTGCTCAACCTAAGCTGGAAGAAAAAAATAAATATTTCAGCTTTATCATTTGCCTCTCAAAATAAATTTCATTCAAACATTTTTTTTCCCCACATATCTTTCTAATTAAGCCAGTCACAAAACTATTTGACTTACACATATATAAGAGACTACTATATTATCATACCCACAAACTATTCAGATGGATGCTATGTTTTCATACTACTATTTTCCCAAATCAACAGATTTCAGGATTTACTTGTGAGGAGCAAAACTTCCCTGAAATGGCTACTGCTCACACTGCAGTGGCTCTTCTAAAACTTTTAAAAATTCCATCCTTGAACGGCTGCAGCACTTGTGTTATTTGTCATTTTCCCTTTGTTCCCAGCCTGTCCCAGTGCTCAGGGCTTAGCTGGCTTGGCACAGCTCAGATGTAATGAATGCTCTCTCATAGGAAAGCTCCAAGTCCTAACACAGACATGATGTGAAAGGAGCCCACCCCAGGCATTCCCCAGGGACTGGAACTTGTCTGTTGCCTTTCACTGTCACCCAGAAAGGGGGGATGCCAGCTTGGAGGGCAAGGCATGGATGGAAAGTGTCTAAGCAATGCTGAGGACGAGGGGGAGAGTAGCACATGTAACACAAACAGCTAACTCTAAAAAACACAATTACCTTTGCAAGGACAGAGTTAAAACAAACATTACTTAAGGGCAACATAAAGGATGACTGCAGAACTGTGTTAATTCATCACTTGCTATTTCATGTGTTTTGGTTTTCTAAACAGAATCATTATTGCCTTTCCTCCCCCCTTTGACTACAAAGGAAATCAGAAATCTTAATGCTGTTCCAAGAATCCTACCTCAATTTTTATATTTTGCAAGCATATAAATTGTTCTCATACATAATAATAACCTTTTCAATTTAACTTCAGCACCAAAATAGATCTGTGAGGCTGAATTACTGTGTTGGAAAAACCTGTCTTTGACACTATATAAGGAAATAACTTAAAGGAATAGCTTAAAAAAACCAACCCCAAATCCTACAAAAACATACCTTAAAGAGATAACCATTCCTGATTTTGTTTTGTACACTTTCAAACTGAGACATATAGCCACACATAATTGCAAACCTGAGAGGGGAAAAGAAAAACACACACACATACTTTTTGTAATTTAAATAAACCTTTGAATCATATTACAAAATATTTCAATACCTAATGCACACATTTACAGTTTTATTTTTCCATCTGAATGGCTGGACAGAAGTTTGGTATGAGCTATACATATTGAAGAACAGACAAAAACACAAACCAAAACAAAACAATGGAAACAAGGAGAAGTTTAAATGACACTATTTGGGTTGTCAGTTAAATGACAAAACAGATTTCTCCTCCAAAATTTAAGCTGTTTAGTTCAGAGGGAAACACTTCCAGACTGGCTCTACTGACAGCAGTTTACCTTGACACATTGTGCTCTGCACTCACTGGGAACGTGAGCACCACCAGCTGCAGAAACTCACCCAGGAAGGCAAATGCTTGTGGTGTGCCCAGCTGGAAGCTGTACACACCTCAGAAACATTCACAGTTGCCTTCTACCCTTCTCAAGTATCCCAGTGCATTCCTGCACTTCTGACACTCTTCTAGCATCTTCAAAATTTGAAAATATACACACACATTCTGCTCTAACAGGATCACTACTGCTATTAATAGATTTCTGTTGCTAAGATCATTATTATTTCTATTATTATTACTATGATTATCATAAATTGGAGACAGTGAGTGGTAAAAAAATGTGAGATAATTTCTATAAAATATTTGTCTTGTGAAGCAGTTATAAGTGAACATATTTTCAGAGGTAAGCCTACAAAGATTCAGACCTCCTAAGCAGCAGTAGTATCTTATTGACACTCCACCTAAATTTCTATTGCTTTCCTCTTATTTCTTCAACAGTTATAGAACCTTTATGCATAAGGAATCTCTTGCACAGATATCAATTACAGTTTCCTTGGACCTATTTTCATTGGTATTAAGACAACTTTGCACCTCTGTATAAAACTAACAAAATCACCAAAGAAATAGTTAAGCAGCAATACCTCATGTAGATTACTTTTCTAACATTTTTCAGAATTTTGATTTTTTATCAAATATTTTACAATGCAACACCAAACAAAAATAAAATATAATCCTAAAAGAAAGAAATCAAGTTGAAGTCCAGAGGAAAACATGAGTTATGCAAGAAGCTTACAGAGTTAATTATGGCAACACAACCACAATCTGTATGGCACACACAGTTTATAAGCACTATTAAACACCAGCTTTCTTGAATTGCTTCATATAATGTAATTTTTCAAGCTCCAGTGAATCCTGATTAAAATGTCATTGCTAACACAACTCAAGAAATTACTTTATTGCTCAGTTATACCTAATGGTTTTAAGTCAGAATGCTCATGCTACGGGTAATTTTGGCCAGAAGCGTTTTGGTCACTAAATGTTCCCAGGTAAGGCTCAGAGTCAGCAGAACAGCAGTTGGGCTTGCAAGAGCTCCACTCACACAGTCAAACACTGTTGGGCAGGGTGTTTGCTGTGACCAATGTGCACTGGACAAAATCCAGCTAATGCCAGTACTAGTGTTGACAGAGCTGCAGCCAGAGTGCATTTCCTATGGGAACGAGCTGCAGTTGAGGGAAAAGGCAAGGGGTGGGGGTGAGGAAAGTTCAGGTATTTAGAAAGAGGGGGGAGGTAGTGAAAACTTTATTAGGGTTAAGTAACTCAGGCAACATT
Organism: Emberiza elegans; assembly: GCA_024865655.1. Classification (NCBI taxonomy): domain Eukaryota; kingdom Metazoa; phylum Chordata; class Aves; order Passeriformes; family Fringillidae; genus Emberiza; species Emberiza elegans. Next base: position 14,420,115 of record JALJVW010002597.1, on the reverse strand, counting down.
GCCCCTATTCCCTTCACTCATTAAGTGCTAATCAGATAAACTCAGCATACCATAGCTAAACGGATTGCTGCTACAAAAGAAAACAATGAAAAGCGAACAAGCTAATCCAGCATCTTGCAGTATTTCCCTGTCTGTGCGTGACAAGAAAGAGGGCCTTAGTTTAAACTAGTTCAAAGAGAAACTTCTACTTACAGCTAAAATCTCTTGGGAGGGAAATCCCAATGAAATTTCCACTGAATTAAAAGTAAGCTAACCTACTAACTTTAAATACCCACTATTTTTCCAAAGAAAAGATAAAAATGTCTTTCATATCTTTAGGTTTTTTTAACTTGCTTTGGTTTGGTTTTTTTTAATTTTATACTTTTGAAATGGACTAGACAGCCAATTGATAAAAAGTAATTATTTCATTTTTGAAATTCTATGGCATTTTGGATATTCATTTGATTTCTAAAACATCCTACAAACAACATAAAAAATGTGTCATTTCTTTCCTGAGAAGAATTTTTAGACATTTTAAATAATTTTCAAAGAGTTTAAGATGCCAGGAAAACTTTTATTTTCAATGGTGCAAAGGATAATGTTAATCATTGAATGGTCTATATTGTAAGGGACCTTAAACATCGAGTTTCAACTGCCCTGCCATAGGCAGGGACTCCTTCCACTAGACCAAGTTGCTCAAAGCCCCATCCAGCCTGGCCTTAAACACCTCCAGGGATGCCCATTCTCTGGGCAATCTGTTCCAGTGCCTCACCACTCTCATGGTGAAGAAAATGACCAAAGAAAATGAGGCAGGGAGTAACTAGAAATGCTTCCATCTCGGCCTTTCCATGTTGTTATTTCCACAGCCCTGGACTCCATGGTCACCTGCCCCATCTCGTGGTGACAGGGGGAATACCGAAAAGATGATCATACAACAACATGCAAATATCTAATGAAATGGGTAAAAAGCACACCTGTTAGAAGTGCAAGCAATACTGGTTCTCTACACAGCCATTACCTCCCTCACACCCTTTGAATATCAGAGTACTGCTTACAGAACTTTCACGGACAAAAATAAAGAGGAAATTGTATCAGGAAAGAGCTGCCAGGAACGACCTCTTTGCTGAGCTGATGTTACTCCTGGGTAAGGTAAAAACCAGCCCCAGACACATTCATCTAGAGAAACACAACAATAATTACCTCATTAAGACAAACACAGTACTTTGGTTGGTGTAAAAAATGTTATTCCCAGATGGAAGAAAAATTACTGAACACAGTGTAGCAACATATGATTAATCCCTACAATTAGCAAACCTTTATTAAGCATAAACACAATCAAAGAAACTCAGTATAATAGGTCAGCACCATGTTCCTCCATGATGTCCTGGAACTCAGACTTGCAAGAAGCTCTAGCTGACAGAGATGGATGCCAAGTACCTATGTAGCCATCATGCAGAAGGTCCTAATCAAAGGGAATTAACATTTTCCTTCTGGTGATACATGTGTATTCAGGCTAGGGAAAACTGTAAGGGACATATCTTACCTATTGCCAAAAAAAAAAAAGAAGGAGGTTGATCCAATAATTTTATCAAGTCAATTTGAATTTTAATATAAAAAATGATACCTACATTTAAGACTCTGTCATCCACAGCTTATTCTACAGGAGACAGATTTACAGAAAAGATTTTGAAGTCTCAAATGAAGATTAAACCACACTTGGGCACTTAAATATAGCATTATTTATATTTTCCCTAATAAATTTCACATGGCCAAAACTAGAAATAACATGCACCTTCCCAGACTTGTTCCTTCCTCACCTATATACCCTTTCATATATCCCAAATCTAAAAAAAAAACCTTTAATGTCACATAGACTTTGGAAATGTGTGGGTACAGGTTACATTTAGAAATCTAGACCTCCATTTTAGCATCTCAGTATCAATAGGAAAGGAAAACATCAATTTTTTAAATTGTATCTGACAAGACTTTGCAAATGGGAGGAGAGTTTGTAATATTTACCATCACCAAAGTTTAATTCATGTGTTTCATAACTGTATTTCACTCCCTCCTCCTTATCTGAGAAATATTTAACGTGTAAAGTAGTGTGAACAAAGGCTAATGCGTGGGCAGCACCCAAGAGGCCCAGTGAAAAGAAAGTTCATTCCCACTCCAGTTCTAAATGTGTTCTTGCATCTCCCCACCTCTGCATGGCTCAGTTCTGTGCATGCCATCTGATATTTTAGCCCCCAACTCCCTCACTCACCAGTTTCATCCACTTACATATTCCAACAGTCTCTGCAATGTAGTGAGACCCACACTATCCCTTTTTGACATTATTTCAATGAGATACCAATTTCTGTGTAGGAAGATTTTGCAACTGAAATTACTGATTATGATCCCTGTTACATTGACCTTCCTGAGATCCCAGTTTTGCATACTTCACATTGTATCACTTTGGTACCAAGATATTTAATCTACAAAAATGTATCTGACACAAAGTTTCCATGGAAAGGTATTGTTTTGTATTGGTATATGATCATCCTCATGGGGATATGGAATCAGTGCCTGAGAATGCCTAAGATGGCCAACATGTGCCAAGGCACAAAGTGAAGTGTTAGGTGATTTTTTGTTTGCAGAGATTTTTTTGTTAATGGGGATTTCATTTCCCTTTCCTTTTTCTGGGAATATAACTGAGTCCACACTGTAGAAATTGGCAGAAATACACTTTTCACATCAAAAATTCAACAGAGCATTGAAGCTGAGCTCCAGGGAAGCATCAGATGTAGCACACACTTGTGTAGGTAACACTTGCAAAAACATGACAAACCCCTACTTTGGTTTAAAAAACCTCAAAGGTAAGGGCATTAAGAATTCTGGATTTATTTACTGCAACACATGTAGTATACCAAATCAAGGAAAAATGCTGCTGTTAATGTGTATTCACAGAAGTTCACTAGTAGAACATGTGGATGCCATGTTCAGCATTCCTTAGGCTGTGAAACCCACAACTGTGCTAAATTCCTGTTTCCAGAAATTTAACTTTTATTTTTATAACAGGCAGTTGTTACAGATGGAAATACAATCTTGAAGAAATTAGCAGGATAGTCTTCACAAGTGTAGAAACAGAGTGAAACGATAGCTTTCAGAGACAGTAACATAACAATTCTCCTTGACAGAAATGTAACGTTGTCAGAATTATTTCCTCTGTGACCATTCTGGCAAAAAGCTTGTAGTAAACAGATCTTTTCACATGTCAAACCTTCCTCCTTCACACTTGCAGGAGTATGCTGCAGTGTTTCACGGATCCACTTACTTCAGGACAACTTACAGCTTTTCAGAAATGGCTTCTGAATTTGAAATTTTCAATTATTAAAAAAAATAAATTACATAATTCAAAGATTACACATAATTAAGAACAAAGATTTCTGTAAAGTTTCTTTGGTCTTTCCATGAAACAATTACAGGGCAAACAACAAAGAGCTGGAAACCTTGTATTTCTGTACAAACTATCAATTCCTGAAAAATCCAACTGCATGATAGAAACAGATGCTGGTCACTTCCAAGTTATCTGCCTCATCTAAGTTTAAATAAGGGATAATTAAGGGCAGCAGGTAACAAGCATTTAGTTAGAAACAGCTGAGGATTTAATTTTAAAAGTTCTTGGTAGTATGACCATATCCTACAACATATTCCAAAATTTTCAGAAGTTTTGTTTCACTGGAAAATTACTTTTATGCCATTACACCTTACAAACCTGACAAATTATCTGTTAGAAATCTATTACTGAGATGGAATGTTTTTTTGTAGCAAGTTTGTGTAAAATCACTAAAATACCCAAATGACAATGATTATTTGTGTCCCTGATGGAACCAACCTGCACTACTCTTCTGTAGTGCTACCTGCCAGTGAGAGACTGTACCTAAGCTCTGGAACTCACTTCCATGGAAAACCCAGGGCTTGTGAAAATATCTGGGCTTCTGATGAACACTCATACACATGACAGAGAAAACTCTTGGGGGGAGGTGTGCTCAGAAAGGGTCTTCACTTACAGCCACTGGGTTTTCACTTGCTAACTCCACTTGCACCTAAATGAGACGTGCTGTATGACTCCCACCAACAGATGACTTCTAGAGAGTAACACCAACTCAAGAGCAGCACCAAGTTTGCTTGTGGCAAACAAACCAAAGCTCAATGTAAAGAATGACCTTTTTAAGCAACTTTCCTGAAAATCTGCCATAACAGTAACCTTTTTGTTCTTTGCAAAGCCTGTAACAAGTTCTCCTCAACAAAAAAGGAAGTGTGGGGATCTGCGCAACAGCAGAGAAACCTTCCAGACCTCTTCCCCAAACTCCTGGAGTAAACCAGCAACAAACCTCCCACAAATATGAAAATTCACTGGTTTTCCAAAAGAATTTAAAAGTGATAGTTTAGTTTTAAATAAAAGCACTGCTCTTATGCATCTGCATATTGTTTTCTGTAACTGTAAAGTTGTAAAGCAGCACAATTACAAAGCAATTGTAGCACCAAATTGTTCACATAGCACTTCTAATTAAAATCTGGGTGATAAAGATGGTCCATGATCCAAGATGAGCTGCAAGGATTCACAGATGTCCTTTGGGAATCACTGACCCACAAAATGAATTTGTTTGAGGCTTGGAAAAAATAAGAGGACCTGATATGGCTGATGATAACTTTTGCATGCGAGTTCCTCCACAACTTGAAAAATTGACGCTGGCTAAACAAAGCAACAAATCACTTAGAATATTTACTCTTTCTTTAGGGTGTTCATACAAATATTAAAGCTCTCTTTTTCCTTTCCAGTGTTGCCATTTACTTCAGTTATTTAGAGGTCAACATTCAAAAAGTCTGAAGGTTTTTGATCTCATTGGCAACTACAAGATTAAGTATTATCACATGTTTTCAAAAATCTGGATTCAGATATGAAAATTATTTGCAGCTGCAATTCATTACCAAAACCAACTGACTACTTCAAGATATTTTGCTTTCTTTGTTCTGCATATGTTTCCTCAAATTTAATTTGAGACTGAATACTGTTAGTATTCTAATCACTAACTTGAACAGTTGGAGAGTTATCATTTTATCATACAATTTTACATAATATAGGTGATACACTAAGATATATGGCATCTTTTTGTTCTTAACTGAAGTAAATATCAAAAGGCAATACAGCTGAACTCTAAGCCTACATTAGCAAGTTTGCTCATGGAACCATTCCACTAAATTCCACTGGTGGACACAGAAAATGTGTTCTGTCTCACAGACACCTTATAGCAGTTCCACAAAACAGAAAAATACCTGCTCTGGAAAAGGGATGCTTTTTCTTGTATAACTCTGTCTACACTAGAACAATTACGTATGTCAAAGCGTCACAAGAACCTGTTTATTTGGTAAATAGAACATTCAAGCAGCAGGGATAAGCTTCCAAAAGAAACTTCCAGATGGTCTATAGACCTAACCACTGCATGATAGACATAGTGCATATTTTTAATGGAAAAAAAAAAAAAATTGTTTAAAAAAGCCTTTTTCTAATATTTCTAAATATTAGGAAAAGCTCTATAAAAGATTTAGTAAGAGACAATATTCAACAGCACAACTCCAAATGACCCTTTAGTCACATCAGGGAATATTTTTAGATTAATTCAGCTCCATTGAGGAATTCCCAATTAACTTGAATCCCAAAAGAAATTTACCCTAAAAATAAGAACAAGAGTCCACATCTAAGCTAGGGATATTGGTAAGACAATAAGAAGAGGTTCTATAAATACACCAGAAGGAAAAAAACAGAAATGAAAGTGCAGAACAATTAGCAATGAGGAAATAATGGCAAAAGATGAAACCAATGAGGGTGAATTCAATTTCTTCCTCACTTATATCCCCCCTGCTCCACAAGGGTTAACTGTAAGTAGAGAGCAAGGTACAGGACCAGGAAAAGAACAGGCTGTCATTTAATCCTCACTCACTTAGTAAGCCATAATATATTAAACAGTTCAAGAGAACACTAGAAATAATGTATGAGTGGACAACATAGATAGCAGCTATACCCAACATGAGTGAAAACCTCAGTCGTGCTCATTGGAAATATCAAACCCCCTCAGAAATCAGTAAGAAATCAAGAATAACTTTCTAAACTTTCTTCAGTCAAGGTCAGAAAACCAGCTTGGTTATCAACAGCCAATACAGACTGACATAGCCTTACATGCAACAAACAGATGGGCTCATCTTACACAGGCTAGGATTATTTACCTTGTACAGCTTTAGAAAATGTTATGTTGCCAGTGAGATGAAAAGGAAGGATTTTGGTCTCAGACAGCATTGCTTTCACACTGACCTTGCACTCATGCTGAGCTTCTCATTTCTCTCTGTTGCAGCCAGCAGAGACCCTGTTCAATTCACAGGACCCCTGCCCAGACACAGATGCTTACTGCCACTGGAGATGCCCTAGGGTTTCTCACCACCTCTGGATGATGGCCTGAAAGTGTAGAGACCCCAAAGATCCTGTGTGATGTCTGTCATGCCATGCAAATATCCTGGCACATCAAATGGCACATGCTGCCTTTCAACTCTCCATCCCCCTAAGTGCAGGATCAGGCCCTTGCTCACATGCAGGCACATATGACAGAGACAGAACATCCACGTGTCCATCTGGAGCTGGGCACTGCCCTTCAGCTCTGATCTTGACTACCCACTAGTGATCCTAGCATCGTTTTGTACAAATATTTGTTCTGTTTTTTCTTTTCAGTTGTTTTCTCTCTTATAAGTATTCTTATTAACTATGGATTTCATATTACTTTCACATATTATTTATTCATAACTTAATTGTATTGGATCATTATCTGTTTACACACATTCTTTTCTATTTATAACCTCAGGTAAAATTCTGTTTGTGTACAACTTTGAGAGAACAGTTTTTACAGAGAAGATTCCCTAAAGTTTTATTTCCTGTTCATGGGGATTAACATGTGAAATAATGTTTAGATAAACTGGAAAAATTTGCATTAGGCCAGACTCAAACAATATAGATCTGGCACAGGGGAGACTACAGAAGTCTTGTGAGTAATGCAGAAAGCCCCAACAGCAAGCAAAAAGGCAAACATAGCTGCTATCAGGGAGAAGTGTTACAGGCAAAGCAGCCTAACCTGAAGACAATACAAGATAAATTATTCTGGAAGTGCATAAGCATACAAAACAGTTAACACAAGATTTTTGTGAAAAAACAGGATAAAAGAAGAATTCTGGCAAGATAAAAAAGTCTGGGTAACTGGAGACCAATGAGATACACCTTGTTTATGTGGCTTTTGACTTTGTCCTACCTGATGTTCCTCAAAACATAACCGTGGAAATATTTAGATTAAATCACCTGTAGAGATGGTTGCAGAACAGGTTCATGTGAACCTGAGCATCCCTACAGGTGTCACCCAAAGTTTAGTGCTGGGTCCATTATCTTCCAGTAATTTCATTAATTAAGTTAATGATTTTAAAAAGCCCATACAACAAAAACCACTTTTGAAATAAAATGTTAATCCATGAGGGGATGCATTTGCAAACTTAAATGGCCTCAAACCTCAGAAATAAACATGAAATCAATTAAATATGTGTAAAATACTTAATAAAGAATAAAATAGAAAAAAACAAGTTTAAAAAATAAGTTACGAAACAAGTCAAACTGATTAAGTAGCAGCACAGCACAAAAAAAATCTATTGGGACCACAGACAGAACAGCTATTGTTATGCTAAACAAAAATATATCAATGCCCTGTGGAGCATGGAAGTCCATTCTGCCCAGTATTTAGAGCCTCAGTTAGATTGGCACAACCATTACACTTACATCACACTTTAAAAATCGTGCAGTAAGTCAGAAAAATGTCAGAAAATAAAGACAAGTAGATAATATATTCAGAAAAAAAGTTATAGTGAACTATTTTAATCTATAATGTCTATCTATACCTCTAGAAAGACATCAGTCGAACAATAACTGATAAAAACCTCATGTTCACTTGCAACCCAGATACATGATGGATGAAAACTGCAAACCATACAGAAATCCATTGCCTGATACAAGAAGCAGTAGCTTAAAAAATGTAAGATTTTCCTCTTAAAATCTCTCAATTTGGCTTTCTGAGCTAACCTCTGGAACACATCTCCTTACACTCATAATTCTTCCCCTGCTAGATGTTCCTGCCAGGACAGGATCTCACATGTGAAGTCCAGCAGACCACCTACATCTCCCTGCACAATGTGTAAGGGTTTATCAGGATAGTTTCTGCCAGTGAAGCTGCATTTATACTAGGATATTTTGTCAGTCTTGTGGGCTGAGGAGGAAGGGAAGGGCAGGATTCATACTTGAATGCGATTTTGCGGTTGTTTATACACAGAGTTCTAGCTGAGAGGGGTACACCAGCATTACCCTGAGGAAGTGGCCATGGCTGTGGTGAAGCAAAGAGCAGAAATGGCTTTAAATTGCTTTCAGAAAGAGAGAAAGCAAGACAGAGAATTACCTAATTAAATGCCAATGTCTGTGACTAATCAAGTATCTAAACCTGATACAGCTGACATGAGCTCCCTTTGTTGGCAATGGAGATGATGTTAACTGAGCCCCAGGAGAAATTCATCTCACCCTCATGCAAGACTAAATGAGCAAAACTGACTCCAGTGAACTACACTCCAGAAGTGGCTAATTCCTTTAGATTATGAAAGGAGCCTGGGGTAAAAGTATTTGTTTTAGATACAAAGAAGTTTGGTGAAATCCCATCCCGCAAGTGCAAAGGCAAAACTAATGAAGAATGTAGAAACCAAAACTGAGAGGAAAAGCTAATAACATTAGAAATCAGGAGCTCAGGAAAATTTACTAATAAAATACTAAGGTGAGGAATTATCAGCTAGAACTCAGCAGAATTATCTTTTACCTGATAATGTTGATTTGATAAAAAAATATTTATATTTGCAGAGTTTGTTAGTTCTGGCAAGGTCTACAAAACTAAACTAAGAGTCACGCTTGGAGAAAAACTGTATGATAAAACAAAAATTGAGAAGTCAATTCAAATTTCCATAGTCTTCTACATCTATTTTTAATTACCACAATTTAGACTATTACAAGAAAAGAAAAGGACAATTCCAGGTCAAATGACATTATTTTATGAATTGTTGAAAGGGAAGGCAAATGGAAAACTATGGCTTCTCTGAGCAACAAAATAGTGGCTTAAGCAAATACTCTTATGTCCATTTCTTGGTACTTATTGAAGTATGGTTATTGAGTTGCTTCACATGCTATAGTAAATGCTTCACAGAATATTTCAATGTAATTTTTAGTAGCAAGTGGTAATAACTGAATTTCATAAAACTATGAAAAAATATTAATGACTAATTTATGAAACTGATGTCAGGCTGGGTTTTTTTTTTCTTGAACTTAATAAATGTACACAAGTTTGTAAAACTTTTGTCAAACTTACCACTGGTGACTCTCAGCACTCCCAGCATCCAGCTGAATAGCCTTTTCAGCTTTAATCTTTCCTGTAAATGGAGTACAATATATGAAAGGATTTACTGTACTCTTCCACTCTTTTAGGTGACTCCCAAGAACAAAGCAATCTGATTTACTCTAGCAGCAAAGAAATTGCCTCCTGCTCTTAGAAACATTTAGATGAACAATGTAACATCCTGTCTTTACTTCATTTACATAGTCATACACTTACATATAAGTACATATAAACTATACATGCAATTTTAGTATTTTCCTTTAAAATCCAGTTCATATGCAGTTAAATCAGGGAAGGATTGGACTGGACTGCCAAAGGAGGCTGTCATGTCTGTAAGACTGAAGAGCCTAAAAAGCAGGTCAGACAAGCACCTGTCAGAAGAACCAGCAAAGCTGTTTCAATGTCTTGGGTAGAGGAATAAACTAGTTGAAGTTCCTTTCTTTCACAAAGCCTTCCCTTAAGTTCCACTTTTAACTGAATAAAGATGACAGTAGGTGATTTGATCAAACCCACACTCCCAGTAAGAAGTTCAGATGAGATGCTTGCTGTTTGCAGAGTCTCAGCTGCAACCAATTAAGCTGCACTGACATTTCTGTATTGTAAGTTAACTTCATAAAAACAAAGAATAGCATACACAGTCCTCCTACCCAGTGGAATGAAAAATAACCATGAAACTACTGCCAGCTCTCCTGCAGCCTCAAGCCCTCTGCAGCACTTCCAAAAACTGAGATGAAAAAGGCTGCCACCACCCCCACTTCATGTGAATGAGCCAAACTAGGCTGGTTACTCAACACCTAAGACTCACTTTCATTCCATCATTCTTTATCTCTCCCTGTCTTTTGCTATCATTCATCAGCTGAGGTTACATGCAGTTACAGAATCACAGAATCTGCTGAGTTGGAAAGGACCTACAAAGATCATTGAATCCAATTCCTGGCTTGCACAGGACCACCCCAAAGAGTCACACCATGTGCCTGACAGCTTTGTCCAAATGCTTCTTGAACTCTGTCAGGCTGTGCTGTGACCACTTCCCTGGGGAGCTGTTCCAGTGCCCAACCATACTCCAGTGAATAACCTTTTCCTGCTATCCATCCTAAACCTCCCTGACACAACTTCAGGCCATTCCCTTGGGTCCTGTCACTGGCACCACAGAGATCAGTGCCTGCCCCTCCTCTTCCCCTCAAGAGGAAGTTGTAGCTGCAACAAGGTTTCCCCTCAGTCTCCTCTTCTCCAAACTGAACAGACCAAGTGACCTCAGCTGCTCCTCATGTGGCTTCCCAACAAGGTCCTTCACCGCCCTCATGGCCCTCCTTTGAATGCTCCCCAATAGTTCAATGTCATTTTTACATTGTGTCACCCAAAACTGCCCCCAGCACTGGAGGTGAGGCTGCCCCAGCTCAGAGCAGAGCAGGACAATCCCCTCCCTTGCCTGGCTGGTGATGCTCTGCCTGATGCCCCCTAGGACACGGTTTTCCCTCCTGGCTGCCAGGACACTGCTGACTCATATTCAACTTGACAGTGACCAGGATCCATGGTGCTGCTTCCCAGCATCTCATTCCCCAGCCAGTCTGTACATCCAGGGTTGTCCCATCCCAGGTGCAGAATCCAACACTTTCCCTTGACTTCATACCATTGGCGATTGCCCAGCTCTCTGGTTTGTTGAGATTCTCTCTGCCCTCAAGGGACTCAACAGCTCCTCCCAGTTTTGTATTCTCTGTGAACTCGCCCTGTATCCCTTCCAGTCCTGTGTCCAAGTCATTTATGAAGATGTTGAAGAGCACAGGGCCGAGACTGGAGCCCTGTGGAATCCCCCTAGTGACAGGTCCCCAGTCTGATGTCACGCCATTCACTGTAACCCTTTGTGCCTGGCCTGTGAGCCAGTTGCTCACCCATCCCATAATGTGTTTATCCAGCTGTGTGCTGGACATTTTGTCCAGAAAGATCCTGTGAGAGACAGTATCCAAAGCTTTACTGATATTCAAAAATATTTTATCAACTGGTTCCCCTTGATCAGCTAGGCAGGGTACTTTGTCATAAAAGGAAACCAGGTTGGATAAGCAGGACCTTCCTCTCATGAAGCTGTGCTGGATGCAACCAATGACTGCATTGTCCTCCAGATGTTTTTCTGTACCTCCCAGAATAATCTGCTCCATAACTTCACCAGGCACTGAAGTAAGACTGACAGACCTATAGTCACCAGGGTCCTCCTTCTTGCCTTTTGTGAAAATCAGGACAATGTCAGCCAACCTCCAGTCAGCTGGACCTCTCCAGATTCCCAAGACTGCTCAAAAATTATCAGGAGAGGTTTTGAGATGACACCAACTAGTTCTTTGAGGATTGTTGGATGAATCCCATCAGGCCCCACAGATTTTTAGGAATCCAGCTGAAGCAGCAGATCATACACAATTTCCAGGTTGACTGGGAATTGATCATTCTTGCAGCCATGGTACTCCAGCTCAGGGCACTGATAACCACTTGCTCCATCATCCATGTTGAAGACAGAGGCAAAGAATACATTAAACATCTCTGCCTTGTCCGTGTCCCCGTTTGTGAGGCAACCACCCTCATCCTGTATTGGGCTGATGTTATTTTTACACTGCCTATTGCCATTAATACATTTGAAAAAACTCTTTATTGTCCCCCACAGTCCTGGCCAGCTTCAAGTCCAGTCACTGGTAAAAGCAAAAGATTCAGCAACAGAATTTACCGTTTTCATTTACTTTGTGTCATAACCCTCACTGCACTGTAGGATTTATGTAAAAAGCCAATGTAAAAAGCAAAGACAGTATCAATTAAGTTGCTAAGACAGTGCATGTCTTCAGGAGTATTTAGATGACAAAAGGTTTAGAAAAAGGAAGGACCCTGAACAAACTGAGGTTGACTGTGGAATATGTTACAACAGCATGAAGGCATCTCACTGCCTTTAAGGATGACAAAGAACAGCTGAAACTGCTTTGTCAGTCACACTGTCACTGCCAACACAACAAAAAGGCAGTGAGAGGTGTCACAAAAGACTAAACAACCCAAACTTGCATTACACTTTCAAAACCCAATTTGGTGCAGCAAAAAAGGAAGAGGCAATGGAGAGACAAAAAAAAGAGAGAAGTATTCTGAGATAAAGGCAAAAAGGATTATTTTAAAAACAGTGCCTTGACTGGAGGAGAGTGACACTATAGAGAAGATGTAGGTTTTAATGTAATAAAAAGAAGGCCCAAAATAAAAAGGGAAACAAACTGTTCCTCTAGCCAATATCTATCCAGACAGTGAAAGGGCGAGCAATGATTTTAAAAGCAACCAAAAAAGAGTGCTATGACAGAGAAAATTAAAATCTTGTAGAGATTAAATTGTCAAACAGGACACATGGGGAGAGATGTCTGGAAGCAACATCAATTGTCACATACCACTTCTCTTTCTGGTCAACATTTCCTCCACATTCACAGAGTTTCATCACCACAAAAGAGACTGCTGATATGAAGGAGTGCTCCCTGACCACAGGAAAGCAGAAAAACAAACCTTGACCCAGCCTCAGCATTTATTTATTCCTCTTGCTCTCCCAAAGATGTAATTAAGAAACTGTGCTAACAACATCTGGGAGTTTTCATATTCTGTATCCATCTGTTTCTCAACAAAATACAAGATTTTACAGCCATCTGCAGAGACAACAGCCACCAATTATGATCCATTATACTTCTCTGCCACTGATTCTGGATCTCTCATTGAGGAAAGAGTGAACTGAAGTTGTAAACTGTGGTGGTTTACTGTACAAAACATTACCATTACAGTACAAATGCTCCCATCTATTGGATTGCAAATTCCTTACATTGGAAAACTTAACCAAAATTCAAAGCATGTTTGCCACATTCATGTGGCATTCTTCATAAGCATTTTTCCTCTTACCATCAATTACATATTTCCTCTTCTCCTCAGCATCAGTAGTCATCTCAAACAGATCTCCATAAGCACGTGCAAGCCTCCAAAGAAAGTCCACACAGTTTTCGTACTGAAAGTAGAGGACACCTACATAATTATACTGATCAGAATGTGATTTAAACAGTTTACTTTCACAATGCTTAAAATTAATAACATGCTTAAAGCAAATAGTCAGAAGATGGCATAACTTTTTTGTTAATTTTCCATTCTTCTACATACTACTTTTAGTTCATGTGAGAACCAATTGACCAATCTTCCATGGGCAAAAGAGAATACAGCTTTTGGAAACACCCTAGACTGTCTAAAGAGGTTTTATTTTATAAATCAGTTTAAACTTCTTTTAATATAAACATTTACAAAGTAATCCAGCAAAGCACAACAAATCCCTGAACAAAGTGATGTGTATTTTCTTTAGGGAAGCCATAAGCACCACACTCACTCACAATATCTCATTTACCTTTCTTGGTATTCCAATATTCAGATGAAATACAGTCAGAACTAATGCTTGCCAAACCAGAATAAAATGGTACACTGAACTGAGCACCGCACATAACACCACCTTTAAATTTTATCTGGAGTTACATATGGGCCCAGTAAGACCAAAGGAAAAATTCACATGAATGGTATTAGAAAGGTATGAGGGACGAGATGCTCACAGTTTCAGAACAGTAGGTCTGGTTTATCACTTAATTTTACAGGATTTTCTCACACAGACTATTCCAAAACTAGCAGAAGTGCATTTTACACGGAAAAAAGCCCATGATCTTTCTTTCATGGAAGAACTCCTATGTCAAACAAAGCTTCAAGGTTATTGAATCAGAATGGGATATAAAATAGAAGAACTCCTATGTGCACACAACATGAATATTGACACCACTCTGCAATACTGTTTTTTGACTGTATTTTAAAAATATGCTTGAAATTTCATAGTCCATTTCTAGGTGCATTTTAAAGCTTGTATTTAGTTCTCAAAAGCAGAGTAAACTATAAGTTAATAGCAACATCATATTAAATTTATCCATAATACCTTGTAATCGTTCTCAAGCAGCAGTCTGAAGCCCTCCTTTTTATCAACCTCTGAACCCTTGTGCAAATTGTCCACCTGCTGTAAAAAATTAAGTAAGTCTTCATCTTCTTCTGATTCCACCATGGCATCAGGTGATTTCATCCATCTCTTTTCTTCCTCGGAGTCTCCTTCAGAATCAGTATGAGCAGTAAGGTAACTAAAATCACAGAAAATAATAACCATTTTTTTCTTTAAAAAAAGGCATTGTTAAATAAAAAGCAAAAATTTCAGAGTACAATTTATCCTGGCTGTCCAACTTTAAAGGATTTTTATTAATGATATCAAGTTTATTGTTATTATTACAAAATCTTTATCTTCAAAGGGATAGCACAGTCATATTCCAAACATAACAGGTAAGTAATTATACTGCTGCCTAATACTCCATTAAAAAAATGCAGATACACATTAGAAACACATGTAGCCTTGTGTTTCATATGCAGAACACTTGAAATCATTAATGTGTTTTAAGACATGCTCTGTAACCCTGAATAGGCCTCTTCAACTCTTTACCTCAATTTTCCTATTTTTTGAACAAGGAATGAGCTTACTAACCAAAATATAAGTGCTATAACAATAATTTATACAATATTTTCTTAAACACTTTTAAGATCTAAATACAAGCCAATAAAAATAACACCATTGTTATAAATTCCTTATTTCTCCTGAGCACTATGAAGTTCAGAGTATCTGAAACTGGAAAAGAGCTTATATTGATTCGTGATGCTTAGTGCACAAGGCGGTCAAGGGCAAAGAAATATTTGCAAAAGCATAAATATCACACAGAGATAAGCAGGTGGCCTTACTGTCCAAAGTGCTGAGAATACATTAGGGTACTCCAATTTCAAAGAGGAGCAGCTGATAGCATTGTTTTTAAAATGCAGCCTTTTGCTTATGTACTAAAAATGGACAGAGAAGCCTCATCTTCTGCATTTCCACTTTTGAAAATATTGCTCTGGGGAGAAGTAATAATGTAAACCTATCAGCTGCCAGGTTCAGAGATTTTCTAAATGGTTACTACAAGTCTGAAAAGCATGGAATGTACTATACACATTAAGTAACTGAATAATCGAAGTAGACCGTAACAGTCAGAATGTAAAAAAATCCATTTATTTTTTCAGAAATATAACCAGGACAAAATGCTAGCAGTCAAAATGAAGGTTATTAATCATGGCTTTCAAATATTCTGTTTTCAATACGTTGCTTTCAGAACAGATGAGTGTATCAGAGCAGATACACTTCCAGCCTGTAAATGAACAAACGCTTATGAAGCTACAGAAGTGCTAGATGTGGCACAACAGTTTTGCTGCAAAATTAACCCAGTGACACCAGAAAAAGGAGTCAAAAATACATTTGGATAAAACAATATATACACAGACCATGTGTACATGTTCAAACTGAAAAATACCATTGAGCAGAACAGAGATGGGAAACTTCATGTTTTTACAGATTTTTTTCACAAAATCTTGATAATGCTGAAGTTGATGACTCATCGTATGCTGTATCTTGCAGATACTATATTCAGTCACTGAACATTTATTTTCATTTTCTGAGGCATGTTTAAAAACACAGCATATTGTTCTTCCATAGTTATTTTGAAGTGAGCACAGATATATATCATGGCTGCATTTGTAAAAGCCCCAACTTGATCAAAGGTATAATGGAGTTCCAGGGGAGTGGGACACTCTTTTAGCTCCAATACAAAAGTCTGTGATGTGAAGCTTGTTTGGAAAGTATCTTTCCTCACATGGTTTAGATGCCCCATTCCCCCTAAATAAAAGATAAATTCGCTGAGGATCTGGGCAATTCCCAACCTAAAATAAGGGCACTAGATAACATAAAAGAGCAACAACTAAGCAGTAAAGACAATATCTTTAGTTACAGGAATTTTGGCACTGCATCAAATGCTACCTATTCAGGTAGATATGAAAGTCAGGAATCAGTGTTTTGGAAGTCAGTGTTGGTGTTGTATTCTTTACCTTTGCTGCATAAACATCTGCTAAGATTTTTATGATCACTACTGTTCCTGTGTTAGATAACAGATAAAAATGATTATTAGAAAATGCTATTCTCCCAGCAAAAATATAATTGCCAGGTGACAAATAGAAGGTCGGGCTGACACCCAAGCCCATTGGGCTGTCAGTCCAAACAAGCCCAGCAGAGATTTCCAGCAGCACTATACCAAATGTCATGACAAAACATCAAATTGAGGCCAAACATCAAATTCACATGACATCAGGTAAGTAATATATTTATTGGGAGACTCATAGAAAAAGTGTGTACCTAACAGACCATGTGAACCCATAAGGAGTTAATTACAAAACAGCAGAGACAGCAGGGTCATGTCTTACCCATTCCCTCTCATCTCCACTGTACTTGCAAACTCTCCTACCTCTTCTATTTACCTGCTTTATGAACCCTCAAAGTATTTAAATGTGGAACAGACCCTCTTAAACGTTGATTAGAAAGTCATAAATTTCAATTTACTTGTTGGGCAATATCTGCCTTCAACAAAGCAGCTAAGAGTCTTATATATCTATGCATTCTACAGCACTGAAATCAGTACTGACACAAACAGAAGTGGAGATTCCTCTTAACACAGTTGAAAAACTCCAGGATTTAAGGACTGATAACACTACTCCAAAAAAGAAATAAACAGAAAACAAGGAATAGTCATTATTGTTTGCTTTATAAATTTTCCATACAACAGAAATCTGCAATTTTACCTGGTATTTTCCTGCAAGAGGTTTTATCAGATGATAAACAGAAAAGCAATTTACAAGTGATAAACACATTGATCAATATTTGAAAAAATGGAACAATATTTAAAAAATGTCCAGAGTCAGTGCCAACTTGTTTTCACCTTTATTACCAATAGATTTTAAATAAAAGAGAGAAAGAGTGATAAGAATGTGAGGAGCAAGGATCAACCAACAGGACTCAGTTGTATCACACGGGACTGTTCAAAGTTCAAAGGACAAACGGAAAGTGTGGTGGAGACTCACCCCACTGTGGCTAAGCAGTTCAGTACATCCCAGCACCCAGTACTGAAATAAAATAAGCTACATAAGGTATAAAAAACACCCTGTGGTATAAACACAGTTGGGTGGTTCAAAAACTGTGTTGGGGTGTCTGTAAATTGGCAGACAGTGGGCCTAACCAGATATTTATTCACAACACTTCAGCTTTTACACAGATCAAATATCATCCGTCATCTCCCTGACAACTTAGAAGAAAAACACAAGCTGACACAAACACCCTCTCATCTGCTCTGGCTAATTCCACAGAAAGGTGATTTTATGTCACAGATGGATCTGGATCAAATTTGCACTGTATGATTCAGCAAAGAGCTTATCCATCAGTGATGATAAGTGGCTTTCAAGGAAAGGTTTGGGAAACTGGATTCTTAAGTCAACTGAAGGTTGCATTTAAAATAAATGAACAGCAAAATAAATTAGAAAATGCTAAATGAAATGATACTCAGAAGCAGGCAGAGCAAATTTCTTTTCCTGTTGACTAAACTATTTCAAGGAAAAATTATAAATAGAGCATCTATCAGAGAAGAATTGACTGAAGTGAATCTTTCTGGTGCCTGATGCCAAACGCAATTTGAAGAGCTTGGATGCTGGGCCAGCTGAAGACAGGTTCCAAAATGATACGGATGTCCAGGGTTCATCACTGCCATATCAGGGAGGAAACAACTTGAAAATCACAAAGACGAGAATTCGGTGACATGTTCCATTCCAGGTGCTCATCTAGACACAATTTATTGTATTTGTAAATAAATGAGTGCTTGTTACACATTCTCAAATGTTAAACATTGAAGTTTTCACTAGGACATTACTGGAACTGAAACAAAATGAAAAAAAAATAGAATACAGAGAAGCACAGACTAGAAACCACAGACTCTTTACCATTTAATGTCTCATCCATTCAGTGCACCTTCCACTCAGACTGTCATTATGCAAAAATATAGCTCATTTATTAAAGCACACAGGACATTTCTCCACTTACAGAAATACATAATTTTTGAAAGGCAAAACAGAAAACTTCTCTTCCCAAGGTGTTGAATACCAACAGTGACATTGAGAATATGCCCAGAGCCGACCAAAGCAGTGAGGGCCTAATCAGAGACTGTCAGCTTCCAATATTTAATGAAAAAACTGGGAAGTACTAAAAGCTTTTCTGGAAGAAGTTTACAAACCTGAAACCAATGTAGTCATCCAGCATAAATCCATAAAACTCTTCAGATTAGTTTATCTGTCAATTCCCAGCATCTACCAATTTGTCAATTAAAAACAGAGTGCTTAACTCAAGCAAAATCCTATCTTCTAGATCATGAAATTACTGCTGAGGCAGTGAAACACAATGCACTTTAGATGGGAGTACAGAAAGGTGAAAAGAATGTTTTATCAGTAACAAAGAGCAAAATTTTTTTTCTGTAGTGCAAAAGCAAGCACCTGAATGCACCACTGTGTGTGGAATTAGCCACAGAAGAGTATAAAACAATGCTCATTGTGTAATGCCTACAGCATATGAAGTAGTGATGTAGAGTAACTGGAAAAAAACCCAAGTGTTGCTATTGACCCTCCTGGCCATGCACCCGTCATTAAAGTTACAGAAGACCTTGGAAAAAGCTATATATATTGCAACTGTACACATCAGGATTGACAATCTATTTGCAAGAGGAAGAAAAAAATACTATTTACTAAAATGAAATCAAATTATCTCAAATTGAGAGAAGATATGAAAAACAAACACATCAAGTACAAGGTGTTAATAGGAAAAAAGCCCACCTTTTTTCATAAGGGATTGAAAAACAGCATTGGGAAAGAACATAGCTAAATGACTAATGCTAACTGTAACCTTGAATTATCTTCCTTGCTTCTGACTGTACACAAATACTTGTCAGAGAAGGCGTCTCTTAAGGACACACTCAATGCTCTTGCACACTATAATCACTTGTATTGGATCACCGCATCAGCTTCTTCGTCACACAGAAGAACCTGAACACACAAGTTTCCTTGGCTTGTTTTCAAACAGCAATACATCACTCCTGATCAGAAAACAGGATTTTCTCAAATAATAAATAATGACAATAATAAATTATAAAAACGTGAGGAATAACCCCTGCATTGTGTCTGTGGACTTGGTAATTTGTAAACTGGTCCCTTTGCCTTATCTGCATCTCTGAATATTTTATTCATAACATGAAGGCCTATGCAAACCAACCAATGGATGGAACAATCTAAGAAACAAAGACAACCAAGATGTTTCCACACCAGATGAAGGAGGACTGTGGTTGAATACTTCTGCCAACCCCGAATACTGAAAATAAAGAACTGGTTCAAAATAGAACTGACAAGTCTTAAAATATGGTATCAAAATATAAGACTTGTGAACCATGTGGGCAGGGATGTAACATAGAAAGAAATTCTGCCCACAGGAACTGGCAATGAATGTGGAGAAACTGTTAAATATAGAATTCCATTAATATGCTGCATGTTAGCTGTCTCCAGAATATTACAGTTAGTTAAAATATTTTTAAGAGAAAAGGTGACATAAGATGGGCAATTTACAGACATAATGCTGCCTACACAGAAGTGTAAGACATGCTGAGAAGTAGCTCAAAAAACTCAAGTTGCTATAAACATAGTATTAGTAAATTGCACGTAAGTATCTAATCTGATTATACCAAAACAAAGTTGTAATTACAGGAGATTAATGTCAAGACAAAAATATAGTGCCTGTCCTGGAATCCTGGTGCAAATCATTCCTCAGCATGTTCCTCAACTCATGAGAATAAAAGACCCCATTAACTATGACGTGACTACAAGATGTGATCAAAACTAGGAACTTTTCACCTGACTGAGTCAGTACTCTAAATTCCTCATGGTCACTTTCTGAGCCACCAAAGAGTGTATACCACAGCTCATATAGATAAACATTGCCACTTGTACAGAGGTTCTCTCAGACGTGGCTTCCATAGTACGCAATGCCTCTAGGCAGAACATGGTAATAACTCATCTGTGAGGCTGATAAAAAACAATTATCAGGAAAAGCACATGAGCATTTGTACAGTTGGAACAAACTCTGTCAAAGACACTTTGCACTAGAACTTTTAAAATTACACCATTATTTTGAACTTTGCCTCTCATTGCATAGCTATGTAGCAATACTGCATCAGTATTACCAAACACACTCTTTAAAAAGAATCTCTATTATGTTTGGCATTAAGCCAACTTCAGCCATCGTGGAGACTCAGAGATGGCTACCAAGAGTCTTCTCTGATCTAAAAACTGTTAATCTGAACGTCTGTAATTATTTTTCCAGAAGTATAAAAACTATCTCAAACTTCTAAAAGGCTCCTGTTTACAGTTTCATATAGGTAATGATGCAACTTGCACTGCATGTGTACAGTAGAATATGCAGATTATTATTAACTCACCCTCCTTCACTTTCTGCCTCCTCAGAGCTGGTAGTTTCTCTTGCACCAGGAGCTGTCTCTGCTTTTCTCCGCCTTGTTGCTCTGTGTGATGGGCTAACTCTCTGAACATCACCACTTCCTTGAAGCTCATTTCGAACAAGCTCTTCAAGTTTTGGAATAGCTTTTTTCAGAAATTCCACCTCTCTCTTCAGTTCGTCCACGCTTAGTAGCAGGCCATTCAATTTTTCTAGTATCTGCAGTTGCCTTCCATGTAAAACCATTACTGCTCCTTGCTCATTAGGAACCTCATTTGGCAAGACCACAGAATTAATTCTGTTACCTATATCCTGGAACCCTCGAATTCGCACAGCTGCACCAGGCTTTCGGATCTTGCGGTAACAAACCAGCACCAGGCTTAATCCAGCAGTCCCGGCCATTATGCCCAGCATTAGTCCTCTGTTTTCGAAGGGAGACATTTCTACACGCTCCTAGAATTGTGAGACAACAATAAAAGAGTTTAAGATGTTTCCCAGTGCTCTACGCAAGCGACTTTCTCTGCTCTGAAACCACGAAAGGATAAGGCAGGAAGAACTGTAGACATTAGGTTAGACTTTTTGCAGGCTCTGCAATACTAGGCGGCAAAAACAAGACCAGAGTGGGTTTGGGGGTGTGAGGGGCGCTGGCACGTTGGCAGGACCGCAGTCTTCACTCTTAACCGTCCCGGCATCCTGGGATTTTTTTGTTTTAGTGCGAGAAACTCATATAATCGGATTTTCCGCCACCGCAGAGAGGCGGAAACCAGCTGTCAAGCCGGAGCGCCGCCCGGAGGGGCGTCACGCCGCTCCCCCAGCCCCACCGCGCCGAGGGCTGCCGGAGCCCCGCGCTCGCCTCCTGCCCACCCGCAGCCGCCCCAGCCCCGGCCCTAGCCGCCCCGGCAACGCCGGCCCCGAGCCCAGCGCCGCCCCCGCTACGTACGTACGGCCGGGCCGGGCCGGGCCAAACCGGGAGCAGCAGCGCGTCCGGCCCAGAGCCCGCAGCTCTCCCGCCGCGGCACAGGGGGCGGCGGCGGAGCCGCCCCGGGGCGGCGATACCCGGATCGAGGGGGCCGGGCCTGGGCCGCAGCGCCGGCCGGGCCGCCTGGGTGACGCGCGCTGCCCGGTGGAGGAGCGATCCCCGCAGCGCCGGGAGTCCCGGCAGGCCGTGCCGCCGCTGCTGCTGCTGCGGGACGCCGGCTGCACCTGCCATGGATATGGCTCGAAATAGGCCGTTCTAGAGCAAGTGTACCTGTTCGTTTGTCTTTCCTCAGTCTGGTGGCCTCTCGATTTCACCGGTTTAACCTTTTGCTACTTCTAGGCCACAGAGAAATTGTGTTTCCACTGCATTGGTGGAGACCTGAAGCTGCAAAATCAAGGAGAAACCCCGCCCAGTTGCCAGGAGGACGGGCAGTCCCGGCACAAAAGCCTCATTGCAATTTAAGTCATCTAAGGGCCCAAAGCTGATTTTACCAAAGTCCATTATGGTAAAAGTCGTGGAAGGGAGCCTTAAAGGCCATCTAGTTCCAGTCCCCCTGCTGTAGGCAGGGACACCTTCCACTAGAACAGGTTGCTCAAAGCCCCATCCAACTTGGCCATAAACACTTGCAGGGTCGGGACATCCACAGCTTCCCTGAGCAATCTGTCCCAGTGCCTCACCACCTTCACAGTAAAGATTTTTGTACTAGTGTCTAATCTAAACCTATTCTCTTTCAATCTGAACCCACTTCCCCTCGTCCTGTCACTCCATGCTCTTGTAAATGGTATTGCCCCATCTTTGCTCTAAGTTCCCTTCAGGTCCCAGGCCACAATTAGGTCACAACAAAACCTTCTCTTTACCAGACTGAACAATCCCGGTTCTCTCAGCATTTTTCATAGGAGAGGTGCTCCATCCCTCTGATTAACCTGGTTTTCCTCATCTGGACTCATTCCAACAGATCAATGTCCTGTGTTGGGGACCCCAGAGCTGGATGCAGCAATGGAGGTGGAAACTCACCAGAGAAGAGGGGCAGAAGCTGGATTTACCAGAGTGTGGGAGGTGTTGCTCCTGTGCCCCATCTCAGATCACTTTTATTGGTGACTATCATAAGACTCTCCTTTGCCCTTTTATGACAAAATGATCTGGCTCCTGTTTCTGGCCTTGGATGGAAGAAGATCACCACAGACAACTTGCTCTGAGCATTTGTCTTGGAGTGGCAAGACCTTGAAGGCTTGTGGAGAGCCTGTGCAGAACATCCTGCCAGAATTTACAAGCATAAAACTCATGTTGTTCTGTGTGAGGCCTTAGGGAAACGGTCA
This sequence comes from Emberiza elegans, assembly GCA_024865655.1. Classification (NCBI taxonomy): domain Eukaryota; kingdom Metazoa; phylum Chordata; class Aves; order Passeriformes; family Fringillidae; genus Emberiza; species Emberiza elegans. The sequence continues at coordinate 14,396,892 of JALJVW010002597.1, read as the reverse complement.
TGGATACCGCTGTGTCTGTGCAATAGAAGAACTTCAGCAGCTGAAATTGTCCTCAACCATAGCAATCAGAAACAAAGGAACACAATTCTTAAAAACACATACTAATTGCCTTTAAAAAGTGAGCAGACTGCTGTTCAAAACAAAAAAAAGTACCTAAAACAGGTAGCAAGAACTCAAAATTTTTCAGTCTCAGTACAAATTAGCAATTGTAAATCAGTCTAATGTCTATTTATCATCAAAGAATTTAGTTTAAATCAACTACAGCTCTAAAGTAATTTTTCATTGAGATCCTGAGGATGAAATTACCCTTATGAGACCAAACTACAATCTGAGACAAAGGTAGAAATTTGTTAGAATGAAGAAATGAATACTGTTTCAGTATTTTGCAGGTTTCCCAGTTACAATATAATAATAACAAAACAAGGTATACTCTGTTCGTATGTTTGTAATTTGAAATTTTTACACAAAGGATGGAAATCTGTATGAAAACCTCACTAAACTCAATTATTTTAACAAATTTCACTATAAATAATGGTTTTAAGATACACAATCCCTCAGTGTTTTAAAATGGAATAAGAAAACATAAATCTCCATATGCTGATAGTGTTTCAAGTATTCAGGAATGGTAATATAAATGTATTGGAAAACCTTTAATTTTTGTTTTCCTTTTTTTTCAGTATATTCTGCCAAAATCTTTCCATAAGCCAATTAAAACAGGAAAAGATTTTTAAAAGAGAATTAATTGTAGGGCAAACATAGCACAGAGCTGAAACAAAATACTATGGATGCAAAAAGCTAAGTGAGGATTTTTGAAGATTTTCCAAAGCAACTGCCTCAGGCTGCAGGCCTTAGACAAGGAAACTATTTTCAAAAATAATGGCCCAGGAGAACTACCATCTACAGCTGCCTGGATATGCAGCAACTATGAAAATCAGGTCACCTGTCTGGTCTGAAGAAGTTATTGCATATATGTAGAAACTTGCTAGAACACAGCAGCTTTCCAAGCTGGAGAACTAAACATCAATTTACCTAGATTTGAAATAATTCAATTGGCCTAAATTTGACATATGTTCTTAAAAAACTGAAATAAATGTTTTTAGAAAAGTACTGTTCTTTTGCATATGAATTTTTCCTAGTTAAAAAAACCTTTGTTCCTGAAGTCCTAAAAAACAAGTCCAGACAACCATCTCTTATAAAATGGTTAGCCCCAAATATTTTTAGTGTATTTTCAGCCTTATTTCTGAAGAACACAAAGTTTATGCCCCAGGTTGTCCATATTGTCCTTCTGACAAGCCATACCATGACACTTTCTCCACCCACTAGCTCCTGAACATGGAGCTTAATTTCAGCCAGTTGTGACACAATATGTTAAGATCATAGAATTGTAGAATCATGGAGAGGTTTGAGTTGGAAGGCATGTTCATGATCCTCAAATTCCAACTGTCCTGTGATGGGCAGGGACACCTTTCACTAGAACAGGTTGCTCAGGCTGCATCCAATATGGCCTTGAACACTTCCAGGGATGGGGCATCCACAGCTTCTCTGGGCACCCTGTTCCAGTTCTCACCACCCTCTAAGTAAAGAATTGCTTCCTAACATCTAATCTAAACCTCTCTTATTTTAATCTAAACCTACTTGTCCTATCATTACTTGCCCAAGTAAAAATCCACTTTCCCTCTTTTTTTGTAGACTCTTTGAAGTATTGAAAGGCCACTCCAGGTAGTTTCAAGAAGGTCATCACTTTGGAGTGGCAAGACCTTGTGAACATCCTGCCTCCCTCCACCCCCAGCTGCAGGCAGATGCACAGGAATGAACTTAGCACACCAGTGCTGCAACACTGACACACCTGCACAAGGCACCAGCCTTCTTACAGCACCATTTTTGTAAAACCAGGACAGGTAGTTTACTGGGCTTTTGGGAAATTTTTAACTTGGACAACATTTTTGTATCATAGTAGAAAAGTTAGGACATTATGGAGTGATTGTGTTCAATGGATCAGAGAGCCATTACATAGTAAGTAATGGATGCATTCTGTTTCCAGACAAGGTAAACATAATCTACTGGTGGTTTCACTTCTGTATGGAAGGCATTTGTATTTTACAATTTTCATCATTTTCTTTAGCTGAAATTCTTCTGTCCATTTTCTTTCATGATATGCTGTTCTTTCTGAAATGCCCCTCCCTCCCCCACCCCCAAGAGATTAATCTATCACTTGTAACAGATACAGAAACCTTTAATGAGCTAGTAGCAGTTCATACTTATTACTTCAGCAGTTGTCTTGTAGGTGTAAAGTCAAATATTGTTAATATGTCACCAAACATTGTGAAAGCTTAAATACCTTTGACCAGTCTTGCAACCAGCCTGCCAGAAATCCTGTCTGGATGTCAGAACAGTCAGAAATCACTGTTCTGTCAAGTTTGGTTAAATTCTTCTGACTTTTTTCCTATAAAAATAAAGTTATATCTTACCTCAAAGGGAAGCACTCACTGTCAGACTTGTCAGTATTCTCTGCTGCTTTTGGCCTAAACAGTTGTCCAGTGCCCCTAATGAGAAATTAATCAATTGAAGTTAAAAGGAGATTTGTAATAGCACACTGATCTTTTCTGTTTTCTTTAAATAAAGACATACTGCTTAGCACAGTTCCCTGGGGAGATGAAGCTGCCTCTGCCTTTATGTCTCCATGCATGCAAATGTAACTGTACCTTTCCCTCCTCCCCAGTATTTTTGAATCTTTGGCCAGTCTCAGTCAAATTCAACAGAGAAACTCTAACAATTTTTATTGAGTTAGTTGATCTTTTAAAGAAGAAATTTCTGAATTAGAGTAATTGCTGTGGGGAAGATTGCTTATCCCTTGGTACAAAACTGAGAATCCACACAGGAGAAAAGCATTTTGCAAGGACAGGAAAAGCTAAAGCAGAGCTCACATTTTATCAGATGTGAATAAACAGAACTACAAGTTATAACCTGATAGGAAACCTGGCTTCGTTAGTTCAACTGCACTCACAATCATCTGTTTATTTATTTATTGTGTTGATAGGATCCAGTGCTGCAATTTCACCTAAATTTCACTGATGGCATGGCAATTCAAACAGCAAAAGAAAAAAATGTACGTACTGTTCCTGCTTCTTTGTGTCTTCAGGAATCTCAAGGACATTATCAAAATATTTTTATAGAAGCTCTGTTAACTTTTTTAAGGCCAAGGTAGATGATTCCATTTCCTTGATGTAAGAGATTATAGCTGGCAGTCCAAAAGAGTTTGCACATTTGTGTTGACAACAATAGGAAAAAATAAGCAAGGCTACATCTGATGTAATTTCACAGCACTGCCTGATTTCTTCACAAAGAGAAATTGTCCTTGGAGTGCCTGGGTAAAAAGAGGAAAAATAGATGAACAGTCATAAAAAGAAAAATTGTGTGTGTGTATAAAAATGTATTTTACATGTATATGTATATGTATATGTATATGTATATGTATATGTATATGTATATGTATATGTATATGTATATGTATATGTATATGTTCCTTGGGAGTTAAAACTCAAAAAGAATCAAAGTTTTTATAAAGATGTGTGTGTGCACACTGTATTCCACATCACCCACTATATTTTCTTTTACTGAATGAAAAGTGTCCTTACTTCATTTTCTCTATAAATATGCTATTTCAGAGCATACTGGAGTTTTTTAAAGAACTTTACTGCTTCCACCTGCAAATGGCAGCATGCCCCTTCCTGAACTCCAGGAAATATTGCCTGATGGCCCTAGGATGTCTATAATCTCACATTAAAAAAATCATCATCCAGGTTATGTGGTCTGTTCTTCCATAATTTCTGTCCCTCTTCTCTGTTACCTTTTGTGAGCTTATAAAAAATTTTCCTTTCTGATTTCAAGTTTCCATCTAGGCCACTAAGTCTTTATGTACATTAGCAAGCACTGGGGTCTGACAGGAGTGGGTCTCTGGGCCAAACAGCTGGTGCTGATGCCAGGACATCCATGCTGTGCCCTGGGTTAACTTTTGCCAATTCCAGCCTGATCACAGGGGCTGAGTGCCCGTTTGTGGCTGCAGTGCCTCTGCTGAGCTTCTGCAATGGATATTCCCAAAGTGCAACCATGCCTGGTACATGGTGAAGCAAAGCTTGCCAAGGCCAAGCTGGGACAATTGGGAGATTTGCCTGCGAGGTGCACACCTGACCCAACCCAAAGCATTGCTGTCCGAATACATATTTACACAAGGAGAGTTTGATGTGGCTCCCACAACCATTCAGGGCAGAGTGAATACAGCAGGAGTTCACCCTTTCCCAGCAATTGCTGAGTGCTGGCAAAGGGGCGCCTCCTTCATCGTGGGAGCACTTGTGAACAATGGCAATCAGTAAGTGCAGCTAAAAGCACCAGGAAAAGTGGTGAAACCAGGTGAGTTAAGGGGAAGCTTAAACAAAAAACAAGCAACTTAAACAATAAACAAACACCTAACCACTTAAAAGAGTTTTCCTAAGTAGAGTAACAAGGTTATTACTGTATGCAATGCACCCACACACACACAAATATATTTATGTACACAGCATTTTATTTTTGCACATGGTTTCAAGACACCTGATGTGCTTTTTCATAAGGAGATAGGTGTTAAAGTAAAATGTAAATGTAGATTTTATTCTTTTAATTGATGTTTGCAGCCCATCCTGGTGCTTAGGAAATTTTCCTTGTGATTCTGAGCTGCAGATTCCTGAAGAGTAAATAAACCAGGTGGGCTTTCTGAATTTTTGTGAGATGGGCTCACAAGTCCTTTGCTCATTCACAGTTACAATGCTGCTATCTTGTGGGAAAAAAGGCAGCAGCAACTGCAACACTTGCAAAAGTTGACATTGAATCATTGTCAAGAATTGCAATAATGACATTTTAAATGTTTGCACGTTTCTTTCTAATTTAGAAAAACTGTGTTTTTTCTACATTAGAATTTCTAAATTTTTTCTGTGATTAATCCATTATGTTACATGGGGAACCATTATTCAGTGTGGTCCAGAATTTTCTCCTGCTTTTCAGCAGAAGTAACAAAACCCCTCCTAGGACATTCTGAAATATAAGCAATACTGCTGTTCCTGAAAACAGTGAAACTATTTTATGTTTCTTCTATTGCCACTTCTCAGAGACACTATTTAAAGCTATTGCATGGCTGTGCAATGTGCAATTTCAAAAATCCATATCTAATGAAAAGATAGAAAAGTATCTTGGACAACATTCTATGAAACAGGCAGATTTTTGGCCAGAGCAGTTGTTTTAGCTGCATTTTCATTGGCATGTGCTTTGATAGTCAAACTGAAATACCAGGGTGGTTTTTTTTCTGAGAACAACAGAGTACGATTCCAGAGCTAGGAAGAAATTGTACAAACAACTGAAACATGTTTTTATTTGGTTTGTTTGTTTTTCAGTTTGCAAAAGCACATGGAAATACAGATTTGTATGTCAACAGGCACAGAGAATTTTTGACAGACTTCTATTGCATACTGTTATAATCCACTTTACCAAGTTACTAAGCAGCTTTTCAAGATCATCTGTTTTCATAAAAGAAATATTTTATATTTTACTCAATAGTCTTGGATTGTGAAAGCAGGACTTAAGCAACCAAAACACCTAGAAGAGTCAAATACAGCCCTGCCCTTCCAAAGGGCAAGAAAATAATTACCAAAAGTATTATGATATATTTTATATATACTAAAATACGGTTTATCTTCCAGTTATGAAACAATCCTTTTTTCACTTTCCTGTATTTTAAAAAACATTTTTTTACATTTAAAACACTTTTAAAGGAGTCTATAGATCTGTATTCCTCACACAACTTACAGGTCCTACTGAGCAAGAAGTTTGAAATATACATAAAATTTAGCCCTACACCCTGAACAAGTCTGATACTAATCAAGAGTTACTCTGAAGAGCCAACAGCACGTGAGGCATCAAATGATGTAGATAAGGTATCCATTGCACTATTTTCCATCAGAACCTGATTCTAAAATACAGAAAGAATGCTAAAAATATGCTTATTTTTTAACTTACTGCATCATTATCCCAAATGAGGGTGCAAATGGAATTTGTAAATGTGCAGAATAGGAAATCTGTTTCATCTCCGGGTACCGTCTACTCATTTGTGCTGGGCTGCAAACCAATTCTGAGCAACAACATTTAAAAATTTTTTGATATTTTCACTGAAAACAATACCGTGCCAGTGTCATGATGCAATTACGCCTCTGGGCCGTGATGTTTGGAACTGCTGTTGCAGGCATGCAAGTGGGAGTCTGGAGGGCAAGGTGGGGCTGTGCACATCGAGAGCACCAGGTTAGGGAGGTCAGGGCAAAAGCCAGCTACTGGCTGCCTCCAAGGCCACGCATGGATCAAGCGGCTCCCTATAACCAGCCTGGTTCCCTCCCAACAGGGAGGGCTTTTGCAGGGCTGGTTTAAGGCACACGTGGCCCACAGGATTTCCCCGAGGCCACACACCGTCCTGAGGACTAAGGACACCAGCCTCACGGCCACACCGCCTCGCGTTTGCCACCGTTCCCTCATCCCAAAGGGGCAACAGCCGCCTCCTGCTGAGGGTTGGGGTTTGTCCTACCCCAAAGCCACCTATTGCTGAGGGTTGGGGTTTGTCCTACCCCAAAGCCACCTATTGCTGAGGGTGGGGTTTGTCCAACCCCAAAGCCACCTATTGCTGAGGGTTGGGGTTTGTCCAACCCCAAAGCCACCTATTGCTGAGGCTGGGGTTTGTCCAACCCCAAAGCCACCTATTGCTGAGGTTGGGGTTTGTCCAACCCCAAAGCCACCTATTGCTGAGGGTTGCGGTTTGTCCTACCCCAAAGCCACCTATTGCTGAGGGCTGAAGTTTGTCCAACCCCAAAACCGCCTCCTGCCGAGGGTTGGGGCTTGTCCAACCCCAAGCCAGCTCCTGCTGAGGGGTGCTGCCACCGGAGCTCGGGGCGGGGCAGAGGGGCTCGCACGGGAGAAGGGCTTCCCGTGCCAAAGCACACACCTGGCACAAGAGCAAGGCGGTCCGTGCTAGGCATGGCAGGCACAGCCTGCAGACTCGAGCTGTCAGAGGAGCCGGGTTACACAACAGCCTGGCAACGGAGCGTGAGAAGCAGCGTCGCTGCCTGGTTTCAGAGGGGCCGTGAGGGGACAGTTTCCCCTGGGACGGCAGGGGACAGGAGCCACACCGTGCACTGCGCCATACATGGCGTGCGTGCTTGTGGGGCAGGAGGGGCGCGGAGCTCACCACGTCCCCTAGCCTGTCCCCACATACCACAGGCTCTCGGAGACGCCCGGCAGCCACGCGGGTCACTGTCCCTGAGGGATTGCCACCCCGAACTCCGCCTCTCCCGGGCGCCCTCAGACACGGCCGCACCCAGCGGCACCACTGGGTGGCGCCCGAGCCCCGCGGCCGCCAGGGGCGGTCGCTCTCTCGCCTTCGCTCCCTGCCTGTGTCCCAGAGACCGGCGGAGCCCCTGGACACGCCCCTGGATACGAGGGAAGGAAGGAAACGTCCTAAAGCACGCCCATCCCCGGTGCTCCTCGCTTCTCCGGGAGCTGCGCGAGTGCGTTTGGAGAGATCGGATGGCAGCGGCGTGCCACGGCTTCCTGCTGCCATCCAAAGCAGCGCTTTTACATCCTTCCTTGCGCTGAATCCAGCATTCATTAGATAGCTCAGCTCACTGCCTTGGCTGAGAAAAGCGCGGTTTTGTTGTCACTGTTCTGCCAGGTTGCTGGGTTGAATCAGCTCAAGGCAAAGCCCTTGGTAAGAAAAAAAGGCAGGAGCGCGTGGCCAGGAGCTGAAGGAGAAAAGTGACTGATTTGGCTCATCTTATGGAAGTGCATCGCTAATTGCAGTTGTTGTAGGAGAAAGGGTGCAAGAGATACAAATTAAGAAAGGAAGGACAACACCTTGTATCCTATACCTGTACCAGAGGCAGACTATCAGGTCTCAGGACTAGTTAAGAGAGCAGCATATATTTGCAGTATATGCTCTTGTTTCTAATGTAGATCTGAATGACAGTGCATTGTCATGGTGTGGCTCTGTGTAAGTTGTCCCTTAATAAGAAAAATTCAGCTCAGAGTGGTGTGTCCTTCAAGTCTTAAAAAAACCCCAAAAACCAACCAACAAACAAACAAACAAACAAAACCCCACCAAAATAACCCAAAGAGACATGGAAGCAGTACAGATGCTCAGAAGTAGAATAACCACAAATGAAAAGTAAAGGTAGAAACAAAGAAGGTGGAGAAAGTCTCTGTAAAATTTTAAATGCCAAGAGAGCTTGTTTCTGCAACAAAGGTGGTCATGACCTGGATTTCTACTCCTCAATTTACATGTGTCACCAGGGTACATAGCTGTAGGTTTTCTGTAACTTCTCTGGGGGGAAAGGCCCCTTGGAAAGGGAACAACTCTTCCAAGTTCAGTGTCAGTAGTTGTCCAAGTGCTTCAGGCTGTAGAGTTCAGTCTTGCTCTCTATGTGCCTAGGGTATTCTGACCTCTGCCACCTGCAAGACATCCTTGTCATGGAAATTATTTGAGGCACGTATTGGGTTGCGTTAGATGGGAGGCCAGCCCATGTGATACTCATTATCTCTTTGGTAATAAAAAGGGTGACTTTATTTACAACCTTTGGCAAAATGTCCTGCAATCTATTTTGAACTGAAACAGGAGGACAAGCAGAATATCACGAAGTTGTGGCGACTTCCCTGCTTATCTTGGCTGCCTTCTCCTCTAGATTTGTACTGAACAGCAGTCTGGTGCAGCAAACAAGCTTGGCCAGTATTTATAAACAAACATGGGTTTCTCAATGCATTTTTCTTATCTGCATCTTTCTTTCCTTTTTTTTTTAAATACTTTAATTGCTCTGAGGCAATGGCCATCTTTATCTGTGATGATTCTAAGACCAAAATCACTGTTCAACTGTAATGCATAATAAAAATTAGTTCAAACTGAGCTAGAAAATAGCATTGTTATAGGTACTTAAGTTAACCAGTCAAGTTACTTAACTCCTACTTCATTTACACCATGAGAAGGTATAAAACTTACTGCACTAAGCAGATATTTTCATCATGTTTCATGATTATTTTTATCATGTTTCACTTTCTAATATATGGGAAAATGTAGTACATGGAGAGTTGTTATGTAAGAAAATAACAACTTATTTGTTGTATAAGCTGAGCCAGCCAGTCATGGTAACACTTCTACAATATTACCCACCAGGAGCACTGTCCCAATTCATTTGAAGAGCCCAGCTTCAGTGGTAATAGTTTTGGACCCTGTAATTTTTGTAGTTCTGTATACATCAGATAGACACCATTGTCCAGTTTGGCTATTTCAGACAGGCAAAGTAACAAAATGCAAGTTATTAAACAGTTTAATTTGTAAAAAAGCAAATCCTTCTTTATGCAAAAAAAAAAAAAAAAAGAAGAAATCACTTACCTCTTAAATTTGAAGAATTTTGACCAGGACTAGGACTCTAATAAGAAGCAGAACTTTTTATCAGAGGACTACAGTGTTGTACAAGAGCCTTTGAAGTCCCTGGCAAGGCACACGCAGTGTTTTGGCGGTCACACTAGAGTGAATATGCATACGTAATTCTGGAGGGAACATCTGACATTTCGGAAGTGCATTCGTGCTTGGGTTGTGGCAGCCAGGACTGCAGACCTGCTGTCATGCCAGGGCTCCCAAGGCCCTGCACCTTCCCTGTGTGAGGCCCTCTGGGCCATTTTGGCTTTCTCATTTGGAGCAGCAGTAGCAGCACAGAGCAGAGCTGGCTGGAAATTTCTGACAGCAAATTTCTCCACTGGGAAAAAAATAACCCAAACTGTAATTGACAGGTTTCTGAGTAGCACATTGGCTGTGAGAGAAGCCAGGCAGGATCCCAAGCTGCCTGCTTCCCCTGCAGGCTTACTTGGCTTTCTCTATCAACAGCTCTCATGCTTTCTGGGCTTCTTGACAGCTCAATAGGGAAAGTGAGGGAACCTGTGAATGTGAGAGGTGGGAGTATGTTCAAGGTCCCATTGTCACTTTGGATGGGTAGTCTTTTCTAGAAATGTGGGAGACAAATTCCGGTTCTCCAGGGCTCTTTGCTCCAATGAAGCAGAGAGCAGTTAGTCTCCTGTTCCAGAGCACCTCAGGCAATGCCAGCAGCCAAAAGACCATCCATCTTTCTCCAACCCAGAAGATGCAGCAGGGATAAGGTGCTATAAGGAAATAAGGCATCCTCTCTTCCTTTTCTGAGATGCACTGGCAGAAGGGACCCATCAACTTTAAATCATTCCATCAGCTACATGGGACTACTGTGCTTTTCACTCCTGGCACATAACATTTTCTGTGGGGATATAGTTAAGACCATTTAACCTCCACCAGGGAGTGAGGGGAAGAAACCCAGAGAGTGATTCATAGTTCCAAATTACTGTTCTCAGGCTGAGAAAAGCATTAGTGCATTCTAGCTGCTAGCTCAGCTCTGCTTGTGTCCTTTTGAAACTCTTCTTTAAAACTGCTAGGATCTACAGGTTATTTCAGCAAGCAGTGAAATATAGCACGTACAGCTCCCTTACCATAAATGCAACACAACAGATTAGCCAGACAACACAGGGGGACTCTGCTTCTCTTCAGCAGAGGTTAGAAACTGCTCTACAGGGAATTTAACTTAAGCACAGGAACACCCAGTCTCACGTAGCCTTCAAAACAGCTCAAACCCCAAAGTCTTTATTCAGGCCCTGATTAAACAAACGGAACAAGCATAAATCAAACTAACATCATGGCTTTGCTGAATTCATATCGCAAGTCTTGCTCAAGTAAACTATTCAGGGAAGTTAAAACTGGGGTTTAACTTTTGATTTGCTGTTTCAAATTAAATTCCTTACACCTGTAAATGAAGCATATGACCATTTTTTCTTCTCTTAACGTTAAGTTGTCTTCATTTTTTCATAGTCATCTGTAATTTATTTTCCCAGTTAGAGGTATTTGTTGGAGAAAATATAGCAGTACAGCCTTGTAAGATATCTGATCAAGAAGTGGAATTAAACTTGTCACAACTAAGCAACTTGACAGAAAATAGTGAAAACTACATAAATCTTTCACTGGTTCAATTTTATTTTGTGAGAAGAGAGATGAATATTTTTTTTTAATATGTCTTCTGTACACAGCAACAAAAGGTTATACTTGTATTTTCTTCTTTATAAGCAAGTCCAAGCTTCTGGCTAAAGTCCAGCAGACATTTTTCTTTGTCCATTAGGGCAATCTCCTACACAGTTTACCAGGGGAGGATGAAATTCCTCAAGCTGTGTTATAAACATTCATCAATGAAATCATGTTCCTAGTAACAAGAACAGCAGACAAAATTTAAGACAGTGCTATACTGAGTGTGCTTTACAGATGGAGGCAATAGAATCAGGAGTGAACCAGCAAAGCCTAAGACCAAGTAAGCCACTGTGAAAAGATTAAACAAGAGAATTTTCCATCACAGAGAGTTTTGAGGTTCATGGAAAGTAGGAAAACCTGGTTCTGTCACTCCAAATATAAGACAAAGGAATATTTAGATGCCAAAGGAAATAGTCTGAGAAAGGATCTTTTTTGCTGGGTTGAAAAGCCTTCATCCTTCCCTGTAGCAGTACTTTACAGGGAAAACCTACACATAATTTAAAGCCACACAGCCTGTAATTTCTTCTGGATGAACTTTTTGAGAATTCTATGAAATGTTCCTATTGTTCCTCCGTATTGCTCAAATTCATTCCTGTTGAATAAAGTCTCTAGAGATGACAGCTGAAACGAGGGTCCTGTTGAGACCATGACACGCAATGGGCAGCATTGATTTTAACTTGGTAGTTCAGCATGGGACAGAAAATAGGCAGTGTTGACAGCAGTGCCTCCAAGCTGCTGGTCAGGGAGGCTTTTTATCAGTTCACCTTCCTGTCTTCCTTTTAAGATACAATTTACCCCTCCTCTGCCAGCCTCCCTAATTAGTGCAGAGGATTTGTTTGTGTATAGCCCTAATAAATCGTAATCACCTTCAATATAGCTCTTCCCCAGGCTCTGACCTTTGGCTCTCCGACCATGTCCATGCCAAGTTCTGGGTGGGAGGATTGGGCAAGGATTTCCTATGTACTGCCATCACCAGCAGCAGGGAACCCAGACTTCCCTTCCTCATTTAGGCCTATGCTAAAGGCTACTGCCATTAATGAATTATTTCCTTTATGAAAGCATTTCACAAAATTAGATAAGGATAAAGCCAGAAAGTGACCTGAACAAATTACTGCAGAACTTCTAAAGCATTTTAAAAGAAAATTAAAACTTCTCAGGGTCTTATATTTTGTGACAAATGAAAGGCGTATTGTTCCAGAAAAATAATAATTTATAAGACTCTCTGGAAAGGTTTCTTAGAATGCTGATAGAAAGAGGCTGATGAGGTGGGATTTTCTGGACACACTGTGAGAATATCAATACCAGCCTTTCTGCTGCTGCAGGCTGCAACTGGCTTTCAAAGAGTTACATTTTTTGCAGCGTTGCTCGCAGGTTTCTGGTGTGTGAGTCTAGTGAACCTGGGAGCCCCATCGGGCTGTAACTTATGCAGAAGGCTGCACTGAGTCCTGGCAAGTGCAGGCCTCTGGAATTTAGCAGTGCAAGAGAAGGAAACAGGCCAAACCATCTACCTGAGCTGCTACTCCCTCAACACATTCCTCTGTGGTGTTTCTTGGCTGGCTGCTTGATCCCTCAGCTCTAGGACTGAAAAAACCCTAGTGCTTGAAGTTTTATTTGTCACAGTCCTTTACATAATGTATGTAACAAAAATACCCTAGAATACTATGAAAGTTCCATTTTGCAAAACAAAAAGAATCCTGAGAACTGATTGTCTTTTCCTAAAATCATTATTTATTTTTAGTTAATAGTCAAGAGTAGCAGATGGGTGCTCATGAATTAAGATTCAAATATATGAAAATCAGAATCACATCATTAGATATTTAGGTTTTCAATTTTGTTTTGAGTAAGATATTGCAAAATTAAAACTGAATAGGTTGACTTTTAAAACATTCATAATTAGAGAAAGGTTTTTAGACTAATGCTACCAATCTAAACCTACAAATTTATCCTGATCTGTCATAACCACATACAATTCTTTCTTCATTGTGGATGATTTGGTCAAAATCCCATCACCTGCATCCCCTCCTCTCCAGGGGATGTCTATTCATATGGCTGTTTAAAGCAGATACACAACTGGTGTGAAATTGATGTCCTACAGAAACAGAGAAGCTTAGCACAGAAAAAGATCCAACATACAGTTAGCAAAGTATTATAGAGCTTACTTAATTTTTGTTTCCATATTTTACATATGTAGATGACTACAATCTTTGCTACAGAGAGTAGAGAGGTTTCTGTGTTTGTCACAGGAAAACAGTGTGGGTTGGATGGAAATGAAAGTCATTCATGTCAGCCAATGGGAAAAAGCAGGGCAGAATTCCTGGAAATGATGAAATTAATAGTTTTGTAAATTGTGGAGTATTTCAGATTCAAAGTGTATGGAATTGTTGCACATTTGTAATTCTTTTGCTGACTGTCACAAACATGGAAGGTTGTTTCCAACAGGAGTAGTGTTTAGCATGAATATTTCTTAGCTGTATGGTAGCTACATAGTGAACAGCATGTCTCAGCGTGGTAGCAGTCTCAGCACAGTGGTTGTGTGCACAACATGCTGCTGTGCCTGTTCCACACACCATACAAGCATCACTCAGCAAGGAGAGACAGGAATTTAGAAGTAGTTTTGCCCTATGTATTTGTGGGCTCTTTGTGTTGATGAGACAAACTAAAGCAAGGATTCCTATAACTGTTCAAGCAACGATTGCCACTGGTAGCTCCTGCTACACCACAGACTTATGTCAAGATAGTCTCACATATATAAAACTGAAGTTCTTTGTTGTTCTTATCCATAAAGTAGATAGTCCTTCCAAATGTCCTGTGTCCAAATGACCATAATATGTCATAACATTTGAGTCGCAGTTCCCTATTTCATGGTGCTGTTGGATGTCGCAGAGTCCTTGGATTCATGTCCAGCTGCAAAGAGTCCTTTCAGTGCCTTCAGCAAGCCTTGGATCCAACCTTGGCTTGCTTAGCACACTGTTTTGGGAAGTCATTTACTCTCCTAGACTTCATCCTCTCTTCATTCTAGAAAGCTTATTAATTTATAGGCCTTTAGGATCTCAGCTATTATCTTAGTTAGATTTTGGAGTTTTTTGTTTTTGTTTTAGATCTTGGCATTGGAATATGAGTTGTTCATAGACTAAGATGACCCTCATGTTTATAGTCCTCTGGAGAAAATAGAATCACAAGTCTTCAATAAAATCTAATCAACATTTTAAATAACTCACAGATATGAGAGTTTAACTAAACAAAGAAAATACCCTGGTGTCCCACCCCACAGGGTCTTATCATGGTCAGCTTGGCTTCTGTACTACAAAAACATCCTCAGTTCTTCAAACATGCCAATAAACTTCCCCTGAGAGGCAGACTTCAGCAAATAAAGCCCTCCTCTCATGCTACATGATCAACATTTTCTTGATAGACTTCAGATGAAAGAGTCAAAAATTTCTCCACTGACCTAACAGGCAGCTAGAGGAGCTAAAACTGCTGTGAGTATGGGAAAGCAGAGCAGCTTAAACCAGAAAAATAGGATTTGGGACAAGGTGATGTCACAGCCCAGCATCCAACAGGAAAACATTCAAACTCTGGAATCCTTCTAGCAGCCAAGCAGTTCTGTGCTAACATGGATGTCACAGGGGAGTTTTTTAATAGACTTGCTATACTGAGCCAAACTGAGGTCTTCAGAGAGTTATGGGAGAAGTGGAATATGCACATCTGGGAACCAAACCAAACCTGCTCTGATACTTTAATTGCACAAGGCTTTCACTTGCTATCACCTATAAAGGAGCTTGTACAGTGTTTTAATTATTTGTAAAAGTTCACGCCGATTCTCCAGGCAATTGAATTATACGTGGACATATACAGAATAAAAGGCTCCATTGATGGATATCAGATGATAATATCAATAGCCAGAGTAAAAAAAGAAAAAAATACTGTGTCCCTATAGTAACATATTATTTTTCTTTGAAATAAGCTAGAGAAAATAGTATGTTACTAGCCCCTCTTTCTGAGTTGATAAAAAGATGATTGAATACATCCAGAGTTTAATAATGTTCAGATGGGATACTGGGAAACAGAACTGGTCAGGATGGAGCAATTAGTGTGAAGGAAGGAAACATAAAAATGACGTTAGAAACATAGAGAACATCTTTAAAATGGCATTTGTTTTCTCTTAAAAAATAATCTTGCAAAAAAGATATTTTCTTTTCTAAGGCAATTTATTTGGAATTGGCTAATAAAGCAATAGGTCAGTCTAAGAACAGCAGAGATTAAATTTCCAACAGAGGTGTAATAGCAAATGCATAACTGCTATTAGATGCTTAAAAATATAAATACTTTACAACAACAGCAAACTAATTAATGCTTTATGGGAAGGAGAGCTCTGGGGACCCTCTCAAGACTCAGAGAACTCCTGAGGTAGAACTATGCTGTGCCCAGCAATCTCTTCTTTCCCCTCATATGCTGTGCTGGCCATGACACCAGTGCCATTCAGCCATTACTTCTTGTTTATAAATCATCAAAAATCATTTTTAAATAGCATTCATTTCTTCTTTGGTTTAAAACTGCAGAAATGTTTAAAACTGCAGATATGTTCACTACTTGTCTCCAGAGAAGGTGATTTGAAGAATTAGTGAACATATGGCCTATGGCATTTGAATTTCAAATGTATGTCATTTTACTCAGTCTTTGAATGTCCTAATCAACCTAAGTCTTTATCTAATTTTGTGAAAATTTCTAATTCTAAATAAAATCCAAGGGGTGCCTGTACAACTTATTATTGGTCATTACATTTACAAAGATGCTGAATTATGGAAGACCTCAGGATGTGTGTTATTCTGCATTGGTTAATAGGGTCTGTACTCTGTATCCCTGGACTTGCTGAATCTGGGTGTATCCAAACCAAAACACTGCACCGTCGTGTGGTCTCCTACTTCAGCCTAAAGCTGACTTAGGACTCAGGTCTGGACCACAGCCCAGGCAGGCAGCACTTGCCTGGAAATCCAGACTGAGTCAGTTCCAGTCACCAGGCAAATCTGGGTCCCTCATATATCATGCAAAAATGCTCAGTTAGCAGAATTTAGTGGTAGCTTATTTAGGTGGCAATTTTTAGCAGAAGTCTTTCTAACTTGCTACTTTGCAGGGGGTGAGGGTCTGGTGTTGACATATGAAAAATAATCCAACAAATTCAGAACAAAAAATTATAATGCATGGTTTCTTCTGGCTTTTACAAACCAGAGCCAAAGACTGCCACAGTGATGAGAAATATGGGTCAGAAAAATACATCTAGAGTTGGATATCTGAGGGCTAGCTGGAGTCTGAATGTGCTCCATGTTACTGTGTAAGCACTGGGGGAGTTCATGCTCAATGGAGGGCAGTGGCAGAGCTCCAAAAATCTGTCTCTAAAGGCTGTGCTGGGATACAGCTGCCTGGGCTTGTGGCAAGGTCTTCCTTGCAGAAATCACAAAGACTGGTAGCAGTCTAGGTTTTTTTACTAACAGCACAATTTCTTTTTCAGTCATGCAGAAAAATTTCAGTTTCCTAATCTATATTTAGCAAACCATGGGAGGATCAGGCCCCAGATGGGCTGAAGCACCCACCTGCCACTTCAGCTACCTGAATTCAGCCCTCAAATCTCCAAGTGGCTTTTCCAACATACCTGCCTAGGGAGCTGTCTGACTGCCAAATTACTGCCTCTCAGCATGTAATAACTACTGAAGTGTGGAAATGTCCATGCTGTTACCTGTTTAAGCTCTTCTTAAAGAAGCTATTAGCAGATCTACATTGCCTGCAGGTCTGCTTCTCTAGGCATTTTCTGTTCATGCTCTCACAGGGTCTGACACACAGTGTTCCTGGCAGAGGTGTTTCCTCGTGATTCATCTAACAAGTGAAACCCGTGGAAAACACGAGAATCTGCCCCCACCTTTCCCAAAAGGCACATTCAGTATATGTAGAATAAATAATAACACTGCTCTCTTCTCATGAAAAGGGTCTGACATGGTTTTAGGACCTCTGATGAGGACAAGGCCCATACTGATGGATATTGAGAGGTAAATGCATGCAGCCAACAGAGTTAAGTCTCACCTGCCCCAGAGTCTTGCTCTGTCTCCCAGCACATTTCACTGGCTTCACAATCAGCATTTCAGCTGCCAGAAGACCCAAGAACCCCATACACAGTGTTTGACAAGGTATCCAGGTACTGAATGGGAGTAGTGGATCCCCTCTGCTGTTAGTGCAGGACATGAGAGAATATGTGGTCAGGGACAGCTGGGGGCACACAGAGCACCACCCCTGACAGCCTGAGTTAGAAATCTGAAATGCATGCTTTGCAAGACACTGGTTTCCCTCCTGAAACATTGGAATAAAGATCTCCTTAACAAAGAATTGTGTTTAATGTAGGTACAATTCCTGCTGTGCTCAGGCTGTGGCACATACACCATAATGAAGTAATGCAGCCCTTTGTGTGTACATGTGTGTGACACTTCCCTCAGTGCACAATGGCCAAGCCTTAAAAAAGGCCTATAGTAATTTCTTTAACCCAGGTGAAGTTATAGAAGTGTTAATAGAAAATTTCCCCACAGGAATTGTTTTCCCCAGGCAGCAACAGACAGAGGTAGCATACCACAAATTTTCTACCTTGAAAGAAAATATTCCTTCTTTTACAAACCGAAATCAGGAATTTCTTTCCCCCTCCTTTATCTTCTTTAGGAATAGGATTATGCAAAGAAGTTTGTGAAATATTTGGATTTTGGAGGCTGGTTCAGGCCCATAATGGACCTCTAGAGAGGAGTTTCTCTTAAGCATCTCATAAAAATCTTGTCAAGTTTTTGGTATGTGGGTGAGTTTCCTGTCTCAGCTGAGTTCATTTCTTTCCCCTTCTCCATTCTGGGTTTCTAGCATGTTACCAAAAAAGGTGCTGTTTGCTTTACTTTTTGAATATTCTGCATCATGTGTGACATGAGTGTACACAGCACTCAGGAGTGAACTGCAAATTAGGTGCTCTCAGGTACTTGTTTGTGCAAATACTGAGGGCATTCACACCTGGAGGATATTTTTCATGCTGAAAACAGATGCATGTTTCTGGAAAGATTGGCCATTCATCTTTTCCAAACTATTGATAATTAACCTATGTTTACTAAGCCACTGTCCCACAAACTACTTGTAGGTTAGCACATGTACCGTCCATACAGTCTTAGGGCCATCTGGATGGAAGGAACCCTGGCCTTGCCCATGGGTGTTATATGATTTGATGTGTTTGTGATGTTGGGTTAACCTTCAAAGAAACTGGACTAAAATCTTAGAACTGTTTTCATTACAGCCTTCACCTGGACTGACATCACAGTCACACGTAATAAACAAGAGCCTCACCCACTAAACCCTTTCAGGCTTTATGTTTTAATGAAGTTTGGAGTTTATGCACTACTTTTGGTGAAAATCTACTTTGAAAAAATTACACCCTAAGTGCCTTTATGTTTGTGGGTTTCCCCTTGCCTTAATAATATTTTATTTTGTTCTGTTTTCTTTACTAATTTTGCCAAAACTAACTTATGCAGACTTTGGTTTGCTTTACTCCCAGGTTTTTACTTCTAACGTGATTTTTAAAAGTCTTTAAATTTGGACTCAAGAATAAATGTCTCAAGTTTTCAGAGCCAGAGTAATTTGCTTTAGTGAGATGGTGTATTGCACCTGTATCAGCTTAGTGGCACAAAACATATGTCAGGAATTTTTCATTAGAGTTTTTTAATTTTATTTTCATTCAGACAGCAGAATGAGAGCCTAGCCAAGAACTTAAAAGACCAATTATGCTTTAAATAGTGTTACTAATAATACTGAGATGAAATGGACTGCATAAAGGATTTGCTTGCTGTGCACTTGGCCAGTGTGAGTGCTCAACCATTATTACCAAAATCCTTTATATTTGTGATGAACAAAAAAATTGAGCGTCAGAAGTTTTATCTTCAGGCATGGGTTCAAACTATGACCTAAAGAAAAATATGGCACTTTATTAAAGCTGTAGATCTGGCTCATATGTCTGGGAATCACAATTTACTAGCATTTTAAATCACAGACATATTTGGTAATACATGCTGATATCCTTACGTGCTCTGAAGATGAACCTTGTGTAGTATTTTGGTTGCTCAGAGTCAGAGATGTCCTGCTCACCACACTTGGTATTTCTGTTCATGACCTAAGAAAGGTTTCATGTAGGCAAAAATTGTGGTAGTTCTGTTGCTGCCATTTTAGCAGGGATGAGTCCCTTTAATACACAAATTAAGTGAAATCAGTTTAATTACATTTTATTTTCCCAGTCTGACTGAGCCCTTTGCCTAATTAAATGATTTGACATGTAGGCAGGGCTGTCCATTCTGAACCTCTTATTTCTCCCCACATGCTGCTCTGCCAAATCTTTTACTTGTATTGGGAAGGCAAAACCAGACAACAGAGACTGCAATGGTGAAAAACTAGTGAACAGGGTCTGCATTTGACAATTTAAAAGAGCTGATGGCAGTGATCACCTAAATTACCTTCTGAGGCCAGTTCAAGGCATGTCTGAAGCTGGGGCATTTGCAGGGAAGATGCAGATCTATAAAATTGCTCACAGCCAGTCAGACTCAGGCTTTTGGCACAGCAGTGGAGCAATTCATTCATCCTGACCATGAGCAAAGCAAGCACACACGTCCCTGATGGAGAAATATAGCTATAGCCACATCTTGCTGCTAAAGCTGCAAATACCTTGGTCTCTGATGGGGTGCTATCTCATTCCTATCTTTAAACTATCCCATGGGAAGGTCATGAATGTTGTGTGTGTCAGCCCTGGTCAGTCTCCTTTCTCCAGACCTCCAGGGTGCTATTTTCTGGCACAAGGACCAAAAAGAGACCAGGGAAATGGAAATGCTTTGGCCTAGCATTCTGCCATCCTTATGTTGGGTAGTACTTTCCAAAGAGCTGCTTGAGGAATATCCAAGTAGTTATGCCATGATTGGTAGGCATTGGATGATCAGCTGAAGCCAATTGGGAGGAAAAGTGAGAGAAGCAGGTGATGACTAGAGCTGAATGAGGAATCACTCATGCCAGACCAATGCCTGTTCCCGAGCAGCTTAGCATCCATTTGGGCTGGATACAGCCCTGTATGCATTCAGGAGAGGTAAGAGGACTGAGGCACACAGTAGGAGCCAGCCATATCTCCACAGCCACTGTGCCAGCATGTAAACCCTCTCCAAACAGCCTGCTGAGACTCCACCTGCACTTCTTTTCTCTCATTCCAGAACCCATGATTTGCCTCACCCATTGCCTCCTGGTTCAGCCATCTGTGGTGTCTGCTGGAGGAAGGCTCAGAGTGCTCCTTCAGCTGCTTAGCCCCTTCTTATGTCAGCTGTCCAGTCACCTGTACCTCCAGAGCACTGTTCAGCATCCTCTCCTTGCTTTTTGGGTATCTTCAGAAGTGAGGAAGACAGGGGTGCTCTGCAAAATATTCCTCTTCTTTTCTTTAACTGTGAATTCACTATCATTTATCTTCAGCCTGCCATTGTTGCAGTGGGTTTTATTTAATTTTACACCATCACAAAGTAGTTAACACTAGAAGGGACATCTCATGATCATCCAAGCCAACCCCCCCCTCCTTTGCTCAAAGCAGGGTCAGCTAAAGTAGGTTGCTCAGTCACCTTCTGAACACCACCATAGATGGAAACTCCACAACCACTCTGAAAAACTTGTGCCAATGTATGATCACCCCTACAGCAATATTTTTTCTTATGTTAAAATGGAATTTCTTGTATTTTAGTGTCTGTCCATTGCTTCTTGTCTTTTCAAAGGGTACCACCACAGTGCCTGCTTGTGGCCTAAGTACCTTAGGATCCCCATTTCCTTTTTTAAATTTCCTTAATTTCTCGTTGTCTGATTTCTTCATCATGTCAAAGTCTCCCAGAATGATACCAAAACCATCTGGTGCATCAACCACTCCTCCTTGTATTGTACAAACTTGCTGATGGTGCAGTCTGCTTTGTTATCTAGATCATTAATAAAAAACAGTCACGTGCTTCAAATGCTGATAGCTTTTATGCATTGGAAGCTCATTTCCTCCTTTGAGCTTTCTATTTATGAATATCCTACTTGCAGAAAGTATATCCAAATGGTTCTTCATTATTCACCTATGTGTTTTAGGTGGAGCATAAACCCATGGAATTAAGTGAATCATATACCAGTCCGATTTGTAACAGAATATTTCCAAGAAAGTAGTCTTGTTTTCAAAATGAACCTAATGGAAAAACATCCACAGGAACACTTGGGCTTATTTTTGACTAAAGTTTCTCCGCAGAAACAGTCTGTTTTCTAAAGAGGTTTTTGTGGCTAAAGCACAGAACAAACATATGAAAAAAGAACAGAGAATGCATGAAAGGATACTCCCTAGTCCTGAAGTAAAACAGAAATGCTGGAAATAGGATGTTCTTGCACAAAGAAATGCATGTTTATGTGTATATATATCCACATATATATATATAAAATGTATATATAAACACTGAAGAAAGATTATATGCTCACTTTCCACCCAGCATGAACAGAGCCTAGTTCTGGTGACTGCTGAGTACTGAACATGTTTTCATGATAAATAGCTTCATTCTGTTGATGTAAATTTGTCCCTAAAGACAAGGGACAGATCCGCGGTGAGGTAGTTACAGTTTCATACGCGGATGCAGATACTCTTCTAAAACTTCCAGTGTAAGAGGTGGAACAGCAGCTAGATTTGCATCAAAAGCCCCCATCCTATTTCCTTGCAGGAAACCAGGCCCCAAATGTCTCTGAGAATGTTGGTTTTCATTTCTGTCCAGCCACAAGTGCCTCTTCTTTGTCCTGTGTTTTGTCATACTTGTTACCGTTCTCAATCCTGAGTGGGAATTGGGCAAAACATAACTCTTGTTTGTTCCTTTTCCATGTTCCCAGGCTGTGTTCCTGTTTGATTAGTGGTGTTTCCTTTTTCCTGTCCTTTGTTTATTACTATAACACATTTCCTGTTTATTGGTTTATAGTAACCAGACAAAAATAATGTTGTTTAGAGCTCTGTCTTGGAAGTGCTGAAGGTTCAATGACACATCCTATTTGAGTATTACATGCATTTCCAATATCTCAGCTTCCTCCTTCTTCTCCATTTCTCCCCACACTTCCCATTCTCATCCCTTTGTCATCACACATCCCATCTTTGCTTTTCACTCACCCCATAACCCTTCACTCACCCCATCTTCTTATTTCTGGCAGGAGAAACCTAAGCATTTTGGCAAGAAGGAGGGAAAGAACCACAAAAATGAGCCATGGTGCAGCCAGTGAAAACATAAGCTCACAGTGGCACTGGTAAGAGAAGCGAGGTTGGACACTGTGTTCCAGGGGCAGAACATGTGCAGGGAAAGCCAAACAACTTGTTGAAACTGAGACCATTAATGGGCATCCACCAAAAGTTGGATTAAAAATTCTAGTTCTAAGTAAACCAGAAGTATTGACTTTGCTTCCTTCTGGTTTGAGGTCATTTAAGATTTGCAGTTTCAATATCTTCTCATCATATTTGAAGACTTGCTTTTCAATTACTATTTTCTTCTTTAACAAAAGCTCACATTCACAGGTATCAGCCTACAGATCTGGAGCTTTAAAATAGCAGGACAAGACAGATGTTACCCCAAATACTAGAGGACCCAACAAGCAGAGTGGCCAGACTGCCTTTAGCACAATGGAATGCCACTGTTGATTCTGTGCCTGAAATTGCCATAAAATTGCTAGAAGTTTGGAAGCAAGTCTTGATTTCTTCAAATATCAGGTTCTTCATTTGCACAGTCCCAAAGGGCTACCTCCACTATACCCTGCTGCTCCTCTTTCACTCTAGGCTTCAACCTGACAGCAGAGTCCTGTCTGGTCTGGAGATTGTAATGAAGGATTTTGGAGGTTAGAATTGGAGGGTAGCAAAACGTCTAGCAATAAACCTGACATTTCATTGCAAGAAATGAGACTTCATTACCTGAAGGCTTAGTTTGTAAAGTGATGTCAGGAGCATGATTTTAATTTTTTAATGGCTGGAAATACAGCTTTCCTTCTTGCTAACCACTTACAGTCTGTATAAACAAACCTATTAGCAGTTTAGAGCATATAGAAATAAATTTGTCTGTCCAAAAGGTGAAAGAAGATGCCCTAAAGACAGAATTTGGATCAGATAAGACAAATAAGGACCATACCAAGGAACCCTTCTGTGAGAGATTTTGTTATTCAAACATATGAGGAAACAAGGGTTTCCCCTTCAAAGGGCTTGGGAAAGCTAACTGTTTGGAACCAAAGCATGCTGCAGATCTTTTTGGGATGTAAGTCACACCAGAATGCCAAAAAATATTTCTTAATTAATAACCCAACTCCAGCATATGGAGTTTTACAGTGACAAAAGCCATTTGCAGCGTGAAATGTCATGTAATGATCCCTCCAACAAAGGTAACTGAAGGTGCTGGAAGGCTCTCAACACCATTGTCAAGCTTTTGTACTTGCAAGTCACCTAAATTAGCAAGTTCAGTTATTTTTTCTAAAGAAGTTTTCTGTTCATGTGCTTATTCACTAAGATAATGATGCTAACTGTTTAGATGCCTAGTTACAAATAAAGTGTCTAACCTGAGGTGTAAAATGTTATACTAAGTTCCTTGGCAGAGCTTACAGTCAAGTGCTGAAAGAAGGGTGACTGCAATCCAGAGTAATGCATTCCTATCACTTGGCTGGATATTTGAGAATGCAATAAAAAAATAAAATCGTAGGGTAATAAATTCTTGCCTAGAATGTTTTCATTTTCATAAGCATTTTTGTCTTGAGTGTTTTCACAGGCATTGATTTCCCTCAGGTAAAAATATATGCATCAGAGTCACATTTACATTTTTGTTGAAGTGTTGCCACCCTCTGTTTTCCAATAAGTTTTTATGCCTTTGTTTAATGATATGTAATTTGTAGCAAGTTTTATGCTTCAAAGGAGACAAATAAAATTCTGTTTATTATCCCATTCTTTATTTGTCACTGAGTTCAGTTTGTCCCACCATGGCACTGAATAGCCATTTGCTAACAGCTTAGAAGATAATCACCAGTTTCATCTCCAAGACTTAAAATAGTTCAGGGTGGTGCTAGTGAGTTTTTGCATACACATGCATACCCCTCCCCTGCCCCCCAACAAGCCACAGTTAACCACAGACAAATCTCCACATATCTAAATACTATTTGTCCTTGCACAACAGTGGGAATATGTCCTGAATCACCCCAGCATGCTCTTTTTCTTTTTTTCTGGAACCATACAATTAGCATCTGTTTTTAGTACTTAGCATTCGGACTGAAGGGGACACAGAGAAGTCCCTGTTGT
This sequence comes from Emberiza elegans, assembly GCA_024865655.1. Taxonomy (NCBI): domain Eukaryota; kingdom Metazoa; phylum Chordata; class Aves; order Passeriformes; family Fringillidae; genus Emberiza; species Emberiza elegans. The sequence goes on along the minus strand of JALJVW010002597.1, from coordinate 14,372,386 downwards.
TATTTGTTGCTATGCTCTAGTTGGTAGTAGTGTGTAAAATTGCAGAAAGAACTACAGAGCTCACTCTTCTAAATACATCCCCACATTTTTAACCTATTAGCCCCTTTTTCCCTGGGCAGAAATAAAGCCTTTTGGAGACAGGGAAGAGGACAAGCAGTGCTCTGATTATAAGCTGTGGATGAGGGGAGAACAGAGAAGGTGCAGGAAGACACAATATTTGTATGTTTTATCCCCTCACAGTTACAGACTCTAAACTCAGGGCTTGGGTCCACCAAGGGAGAAAGAAACACATCACTTCCACCCCCACATAGAGGGAACACAGTTCACAGAAATATTTGGGTTTATTTCTTAGAAGTTTCCTCTCCATTCTCACTTGTAATGCACCTGAGCATCACTGCAGGCAGGATGCCGCAAGCACTCTGAGCTGATAATGTTTTTGCTACAGTTTACAGGGCTGCACAAAAGACATGAATGAGGATGAGGAGAAAAGTATCATAGGAAGTGGATATATATCAATCCATTTTAAGGTCAATAGTTTGATGTTATCTGCAAGGGACTCAAAAGTAAGATATAGCTCTGGCATTGCATGTAATTATCACCTAAAACACAAGTCTGTTCACATTAGTTATGAATTGCAAAATTCAGATTAAAGAACTCCCACCACCATTTGCTGGTTTCCAGTTAGGTTCTTTGAACAAGTGTGGCTCAGGTGGCTGAGGCATTGGTGCACCTCATTTCTTAATCAAATCAAGCACGTTATGTACATGTTTCAGTGTGGGGACACAGTCACAAACGTTCTGCAATCCAGTGAGACCCAGCTCAATGAGAGTTTTTTCCTGAGAGAGGTGGGCAGTGAGTCTTGCCCAGAAGTAATGTGTGCATAGAGTGCGGCTGTGAAAGGGAAGAAACAGTAGCAGAGTGGGGGGCACAAATCCAGACACGGTGCTTTGACGTGGTTCCTTGGTGCTGCAAGCAGCCACAGAGACATTAGCCTTTCTGCCTTGGAACTGACTGGTCCTGGAGAACAAGCTGGATGTGTAAATTGGTGAAGACCTGGCTGAAATCTGAAGGCCAGTTTGCATACTCAAAACAGGACATAATCTTATGATTCTGCAATGTGTGCTAAGGGACCGGAAGGATTAGTCTTAACAGTACCACATCTTTCCCTTCATGACATCCAAGGAAATACTTTTCAACTGTGCAACCACTACAACCTTAACTATAAACCAGTGGCAGATGAGTTTACATTTTTTCTACTGTCTAGTCAGATACAGGAGGAAGTGTTTGTGTATTTGATTGCATATCCTTTTTGAGAGGATGTGCTATGTGCTGTCAAACTACATTTGCAGCTAGATAAGATGGTATGTCCATCGGTCTCCAAACATTTGACCATAAGAAAATTGTGAAAGATTCATTCTTAAGTCTGTGACTTTGGACCAGCTGGGCTTGTCCCAAACATATGTGCAAATTCACATGGACTAGTCTCCTGTATGTCTTGTCAAAGGAGAGATATAATCACAGACTCTGAACTTCTCATCCCTATTGCTGTGTGAAAATAGGAAAAATCAAGGTAATTGTCCATTCCTTCAGTAGACTCCCTCCATACATATTGCTATGACTTTCATTGAAAAGATGTTGTGTGACTATACCATATCAACAAGAAAGATGTTGTTTATGACCCACAATTAAACTGCAGGTGTAACTTGTTCCAGTTTTTGCTGAATTCCAAAGTGGAATCAGAAACTGCATGCTGGAGACTAGTCAGATCCCATCCTGGAATATATTGTGTGTTCAGGATTTTACACTTGCTATGTGGTTTGCTGCTAGGCTTTGGGATTTGACTGTTCTGGATTTGATACCAGCCTCAGGGTCTGATACTGCACTCTGTTATGGGGTCCAATCACATGGGCATTAGTAGGACTCTGCAGTTTATCCAAAGTATTCAAAGAAAATTTTTCCAACCAGTAGTGGAAAATGGAAATGCAGCTTAACAAGATTATTTCAGCAACCTTAGAGTCCATAATGTGGTGACTTTTATGTTGCAGATGGAACCTGGCACAGCAGGTAGATATTCATGTCAAGCAGTGACTGCAATCTCAATAGCAATCATCTGCAATTTCAGTATGATTGGAACTAATTTCATACATGATTTCAAAGGATTCAGGATTGAATTATCAAAGAAATGTATCCTCTATTTACTGCAAATGTGACTAACTACAGAACTGTTTATATTAAGGTATAATATTTAGTATATTAAGGATAATTTTGTTATTCCATTTATCTGAAGAATCATTCCCAACTTAGCATAGTAAAGCTACAAGCAACTATCTATTATTTGGGTGGTTCAGAAGATCATTGTTACCAAGAAAAAGCTTAGTGTTGACCGTACTAATTAATAGCCATTTTTCTAAAGATCAAAGAATGGAACCTGATCAGGAACAGCTGCTGCTATGTATGGTTATTTACATTTTCCTGTCTGATGTCCTAACATGCTTTTAATGATTTATCTTCCTTTTGCAGAGGGTAATTCCATTGCTTTATGGCACAAAATCAGTGTCTGTTCCTGCCAGATGACTGCATGCCTAAAATTGTGCAGCCATTGATCTGTACATGGATTTTTTTCCCAGTGTGAATAGGAATTTCACACAAAGTGTATGAACACAGTCCAAGAAAGGAAAAATCTTGCTGCCCTAAGAGATCTGTTCCTGGGACTGATGGGACACCAGTAGTACTCCACTGGGCAAAAGAGCTAAAGGACTCAGGCATAAAGGCTAGAGAGTGCTCATAAGAGGTTTCCATGTTTCCACTCCTGCAAGGGTTATGTTGGAAACATTTGGGTTACATGTCCCTACTTTCCTCTTTTGAGTGTGTCCAGAAACATCTGATATTCCAGGTTCTTCAGTACAGTAGGTGCTGCTGGATCAGACTGGATAGATGGCATACCCAAGCAGTAAGAACCTCTTATCATCTGTTTATGCCAGTAATCCAAGTTCAGACACCCAACTCCATTAAGGAAAAGTAAATGGTACTTAAATGGAAACTGGACAAAGAATCTGTGTTGGTGAGTTCTAAGCTCAGTTTCCATTTAGAGAAACTGAAAATAATGTCCACAAACTTAGTTTTAAAAAATACAGTAGTTGATATAACTCAGTGAGAAGGCAGAAAAATGACAGAAATTTTGGCAAGGGAGTAGGTGGGAGAGAACAGATAGGGAGAAGAAAAGTCTCTTACTCTAAGCTAGGTTTTGTGTGCATGCATATCCTGCATATAGGCCACCCACCTATGACACATGGATTTTGGAAGGGTGTTATTCTACCCCTTATACATAGAACTGGCTTTCCCTGTAACTAGGAAAACATTTATTTTAAAAATTGAATCAACCCTGAGTAAAACATGGGTTTCAGTTACAGGAAGAATAGGTTCATGAACTCCAGCTAGATTTCTGAACCCTACCATCTTAAAAAAAATAAAAATCGCCTGTCTGCTGAACTCTTAGGCTTCAGGAAACTTTCTTCTCTCTGGATCACCAATGAGTGTTTCAAAATGCACATGAGGAAAAATAGCTACTACATATTAACTAATACAAAAGAAATAAAGTTTTAAAAAAGAAAAATGGTTACTGTGACAGACCCAGGTAATAGAGTTATAGCATTCTTCTACACTAAGCCAGAGGTAGTTCTAAGCATGGCATCCAAAAATGTATGATATTCTAGAGAACTACTAATATAATACTAACTTGGGACATGTTGAAGTCTTAAAAAGAGGAATTAAGAAAGCTCTTCCTTTTTTTTTTTTTTTTTCCTTTTAAATCTTATTGTCAAGATTTGTAGTCCCAATGTAGTTACCTCTCCCTCACTGCCCATAAATAAAAGGTTATGCCAACCAATGCAACCTCTTGGCCACTGCTGAAACTCCACAGCAGCTGGAGCATGGTGTAAATTCATGGGATGCTTGGGGAAGACTTCAGCATCTTCAAGAGCAATTGGTGGTCCTGCCCTGGCAGGGCCAATAATGGTAACAAAATAATCTCTAGATAAGCAAGTGGGCAAGATGTCTTCCTTGTGGGTATCTGACCTTCACAGTATTCCTTTCCATACCGCTGCTCACAGGTGCAGTTTATGTTTTCCCTATTGAGTGAGACTATTTCTGTGACATAGCCTGCCTGCATGGCAGTTGGACTGGGTTAGTCACTGATTCATAAGGGTTTAGTTCACAGATGTATTTTATTTTACCTCTGCTGGAGGTTTTGCAGCTTTCTGAAGACCCATGTCTACATTCCCAACTGCTATTTAACATGGTATGTGTTAAGTTTCAATATAAACCAAAAATAAGCATAATTTTAGTCTCCTATGACTTTTAAATGGTTACAACCTCACAAATTCAAAGCCTTGAGTGACTTGAACTCTTGCTTCTAGTCCATATAAAGATAGAGTTATGAACTCTGATTTTCATTCAATTAATTTAGATTGCACCTGAGATTAAGAAAGAAGAAGAAGTCTTGCCCACTCCATATGGAACTTTCATTTAGGGTTTTTTTAACTTTACCCCAAATCCTGAGATATGACTTTCAACAAATTCACTTCTTCCACCTCTTTCCTGCCCAGACACAGGGCACACAGAGCTTGACAATACATTGGTTTGACTTGGGCATGAGCAAGCAATTGTTCAGCTGGTCATATCCAAGAATGTCCGGCCCTTTCAGTATAACTTGTGCCTGTGAATTCAAACTGCAGCTGTGAATTCAGCAGCTGTGGCTTCCCTGCATAGTGAGAGCCATCTCCTGTGTATATAGAGGGACCTCAGGAGGTGTGCCACGTTCAAGAACAGGGCTGTTCTGTTTGTTGTGGATGTTTACGTGACTAGATATACTCTGCTGAAATGTGCTTGAAAAATATCTGTGGCATGTGCTTCATCCCAACTACTCATTCCCTTTCCTTGACCTGCCCTTTGTGGAGAGCATGGAATGTTAAACATTTCTTGTTGGTCTGCCCAGCCTCTGCTTTATTTACACTTACTCTCCCATTCCCTTATGCTGGGGCACCTTTTAAGATATTTTCTTTCCTGCTCAATGTAATGGAGTGCCAGTAGGGACAGATTCTTCTTCAGTAAGGAAGTGGATCTTGGCCATTAAGGCTGGAGCCTGCACCCACTGAAGCTGCATGCAGAGCCAGAAGTAAGAAATAGTAAAGAAAATTAGGGACTAGATAATGCTTTGTGGCTTGCTGAGCAACACATCCCTTTTTCTGCTGCTCTGAGAAGTATTTTTAAAACAGTAGGTAAAAATCACTTCTGCTAAAACATTTTTTCTCAATGTAAACAAATTTTGGGCTTCTGAAACCCACTACTTCAGTAGTCACAGAGCCATCTCTGCTGCATTTAGCAGAGATTACACAGCAAAGAACAATCCTTACAGCAGAACAGCCAAGAGTCTACACTTTCAGTCAAACTAGTTTACAGATTTTATTTTTAACTATTATAGCTAATCTAAACTACCTGGAACCTTACATAAAAGTCAGGCAGGTTTATTTTAGTTTCAACAAGACCATCAGAAGCTACCTTAAAATAAAATTAAGCAAAATAAAACTCTGGGCCACTTTTTCTTATCAATTTTCTCTGTAGATAATCTTGTTGATATCTGAGACAGGTAAAGAATCAGGTGGAAGCTTTTGGACAGGAAACAGGACAATGTCCATCACTGAGAAATTCTCAGTTAAATAAGAATTTGAGTCCTCCCACAGACTTCAGGTATTGCCTCTGAATTCAGTTACTTTCAAAGCTGTGTCACCTTATGTCACCTCTTTGACAGGTGACACTCATACTCGTCATTCATATTTGTAATGCCAGAGCTGCCATATATTTTGTTTATCTCCAGTTTCAAATGCTGTGCATTTTAAAAGCAGATACCATCTTTCCTTCTTCTGAGTTTTCCTTCATATTAAGAGCAAAGGAAAGGACAGCTGTTTTCATTAATGAGGTACCAACAGAACAGCAATTTTATAGAGAAGCTTACAAAACTTTTTAAAAGCACTTTTCTCAATGGAAGTCAACTTAGATGTGAACTCCAGTAAGCCCACCATGATGGTCTCTCATATAGAATGTACAAGATGAAAAATGTTGTTGCTGTATGGATTGTAGTCACATCTGAATTGTATTTGAAAATTCATACTCAAGCCTAGAACATTGTTAATAGACTGCTAGTAGTGGACAAAGTTGTTATCCTTATTTATTTTTAATAGAGACAACTTGCAGATCAAAGCCCTCCTGTTGCAAGTCAATAGCCAACTGCCATCAGAGCAGGGGTACAAATGGCCCTCATTTTGTCTCTAGTATTGAAATTAAGTACTTTATATATTTAAAAGTCTCCAGCCTAGCCCCTTCTCTGTATTAAATGTTCTGTTTGCCACTGACTTTACAGTAGATCAAAAATTACTTTTTCTAAGATCCTAACCCTGATTTTGAAAAGTGTATAGTAAGTTCAAATGCCTCTGAATGACCTGATTTACAGAACATGTTGAAAATACTAACATTCAACCTTCCAGCCAAAACCAGGAGACTGATTCAGCACTTCTGCAAATGTAGTGTTTGGCTGTGGAATTCAAGACCCTGCTCAAGACCTAAGGCTTGCAATTGTGTTTACTAGCTTGGTAAAATGGATCAAAAAGAGGCACACATGCCAGTGTCACAGTAGCTTAGTATGTTCAGGTCTGAAATACTGCCTGTCTGCCTCAAGTGGTCTTGAGGTTTAGATCCAGCTGGCAACAGCCTGCTGATCTCTGACCTGAGCCTGAACACAGCAAAGCTGTACCTAAAATCCTGACCAAGCCTTGGTGTGTTTCTTGGTGATAACAGGGACATTTGCCTGCAGTGAGAGATACAAAGCAGATACACAGATTCCTCATCCTTTCATCTACAAAGTAGGATAAGAAGGATCTTGGCAATGGCAAAGGGCTGCACAGTTAATTCATTCATGTGTGCCAGAGGAAAGTCTGAAGGGAAGGAAAAAATGTAGGAAAGATCTGGCCAAAAATTATGTGCCATCATATTTTTTATTGCTGCTGAACAGGCAATTAACTACATTTCTTACTAATAAAGCTATCAGTCATGATCTCAGTAATCTGTTGAAAATATTCTTTGGGGACATCTGAAAATAACTTTGATTCCAAGTGTTTATCAGGAGAGATGGTAGGAATTCCATGCAAAGCCTATGTTCAAAGCACTCAGATTCCTTGTGGTTTCTCATCTTCCTGGAGGTAAGCACTGAAGAGAAAAAATGCGTGCCAACTTCTGTGTTGTTGCACAAGCGTACTGTAAGATGATCAGAGAAGTTTGCTCTCTAAATGCCACGGAGTTTATTTAAGGTGAGGCTCTGCCCTGCATGGGAGTACATGAGGCAATGGTGAGGTTGCAGGGCACAGCACCCGTTGCATGAGTAAGGCACAAGAGCAGCCCCAGCACCTTTTCCTTTCCAGCACTAACACAGGAGAGGGGAAATAACCAAGTCAGTTATGGAAGCAACCTAGGATGTGAGAACTGGGGGCTTAAGCCCCCACTGTGCTTCTATAGTGACCTGGAATCATTCAGCCATTTTGTGTATTGGCTCCAAACTGACCCCAAGTGCACAGCATTTACTCTGGGAATTGGGAGAATTGTGAATGCTGTGCACTCATCAAGGCTATGCTGGAAGTCAAGGTAATTCCACCTCCACACTCAAAAGAATGTGCAAATGAGTTAGGAGTGCAAAGGCAGGCCCAATGAGGGGAGCAGGAGACCAGAGTTGAATGGCAACGCAGAAAGCAATGCTGAGTGGAAAACAAAGTCACTCACTGTCCACCTCAGGCATGAGGAGGTGTTCCTCAAAGCAGGGTGACTCCAGTCACCGTCCTCAAACAAGGACTGGAGCCTTTAATGGGGCAGGTTTATGCAGCAAGACAATGTCTTTTGAACAAACAGCCAAGAGGGAAAGAGCAACTTCAAGACAGATATGGTAATGATATAGAATGGAGATTTAATTGGCATGATCGTGTGTTATGACTCTCACACCTCCTGTTGTCCTGAGAGCCTGGAAGGAGACTATTTTCAATTGCACAGCTGATGAAAGAAACTAAAATAAGTACTGATGAAGAAGAAAAATCTAGACAGACCTAATTCTCCTCACTCCTGTATAAATCAGGAAACACATGTAGGCTTGTATGAAAGGGGAAACCCTGCTGTTTATCTCTCTCTTTTCATTATCTGCAGACCGAAGCTTTTGGAAGCCACTGATTAGGAAGCCTCCATGACAAGAATGGGGCAGTCACCTTAGCTGGAAGTAATTACAGCTTTTGCAGCTGATTTGATAATAAGCCTTGGAAAAGGATCCTGAATGACAAATAGGGATGACAAAGTATCCAAATAATCAACTTGAGATTCACTTTATAAAGAAAGCCTTAAAAGAAATTTTAAAATTGAAAGAAATAATGCAAACCAAACCTATAGCCCTGGTTTTGTATTCGTTTGATGAACAGTTCTTGAAATGCGACCTGCCTCTTCAGTACTGACAGAGTTTGTGCTTTAATTGAAAGGCCATGTCTGAAGCAGTCATTGTGAAATCCGAGATATGCAACTTTGTTTATAGAATGATACAATTCTGATAAGCCACTTACATGTCACCGCATGCCTTTGAGCTAGTAGTTTTTCAGTATTTGCCTTAAAAACTACCTTCAAGTAATGGGTTCAATCAGTACTGTATATTGTTATTATTCTTTTTCACCCAATAGCAACAAACCATATGAACACACCAATTTCTAGTTCAACACTTACCCCTTAGAGCCCACAAATTGTTCTCCAGACCTTTTATGGCTAAGTTTATCTGCTGGTGTAGACTTCTGAGATATTTCCTTCCACTTTGTTTACTTGTACTGCTGCATTTGCACAAGCAGCCTGTCATTCTGCATTATATAAACTTAAGCTTCACAGCAAAAATAGCAATACCTGTTCTTTGTCTGCAGATCTGGCATTTTCCCTAGAACATTTGCAAATACATTAATCCAAATATGAATGTACAAAGGAGGAGGTAAGGAGAGAACACATAAATCTAGTCCTTCCTTTAGGACTGATAGATGATTGGCCTCAAGACAAAAGCTTATCTGGGCTACAGCTATCCACACCAGGGAAGAATCAAACTGATTTACTTTTTAACTGGTTTTGTTTTAAAACTCCTATTAATTTGCAGCTAAAATAAAGCAACTCCTATATTTCACTTAAAAGGAAAATATTTACAAGCCATACAAAACTAAGAATAATCTCAAAACTGCGGTAATTAAATGCAGTGTAAATCAAAACCACTGTGGAGTGATAATAGAAACATTCTTGCCATCATCATTTTGAGGTGAATTAGAAAAAGGAATGTAAAATTCTGATCACTTTGGAATATTTGAAATTCAAAAACCAATTCAAATATTTGAAATTCAAAACTGACTGCACTACAGCTGTTTCACATGAATTCATTTCATTTTGTGATTAGTCATTTCACAATGTCTTGTATGTTTTAGAATAGTCAGGTGCCAGAGAGATGTGAACAGTCTAGTGAGGTAATTCCTTTGCAGTTCCATACACAGAATGAACAGAGTCATACCTGTCTTCTTGTGCTTACTGAAATTTAAATAGAAAAGGAAATCAGAATATTTTTTCAAATAAACATTTAGCAAGAAAAGATGAAGTGATTAGATTTATAGTTTTAGATTTTCTCTAATCTTGCGCATCAGTCAGATTGGTAGGCATGCGCTCCAGGGAAGTGTGTTCTAAAACTGTGGAAATGTACTGCAAATCATTCATAGAAAAATCAAGTGATTCAACCTGATTCAGGGTACACAGTTCAATGTGCTTTTTTTCAGAGCTGATGGCTTCTTAATTGTTCTCAACAGTTTAAAACCACATCAATAAGACAGAGCAAATGTTCCCTTTTGCCCTCAGACCTTCACTTTTTTCATTTATAAAGTATAGAACTTTTTAAAATATTAAAATATAAAATCTTGATAGCAGCCTTTTGAAAGACAGACTTTTTGTTCAGGGAATGTGTCCCATCAAAAGATGAAACAAGAGCTGCCTCCGAAGAAGGGAATTTATTATTGAACACATTTGAACTTAATTTCCAATGTTAACAGACTTTTCCCTGCATAAACAGAATCAGGAGTTAATCAAAGAATTTCCAAGTTAAACTCTCAGTTTTCCACATCAATAAAATAAATTCTTCCAAACCCACAATCTCCATATTTTCACTTTGCGTTGAAAGAGTGAACTGGTAGCCAAACCTCAATATGCTACATATTCAACAGAATAGCATCCGTTACATGGGTAATAAATTGCCTCTGGAGGAAGAATTTTCCAGCTCAAATGAGCTTCCAACAGCAAAGCACAGGTGTTCCAAAACACTCCTTGGTTTAGATGTGGTGAGAGAATTTTACACATGATAAATCTTAATTATTACTTTAGAACAACTACCTAGCTTTTACTTCTGAATTACCCATTTGCATTACTACCTCCTCATCTCTGTGTACTCACTCTGAAATGCTGCTTTCATTTGCCAATATCTCTGGCCACCCAGGTGACAGAGCATGTTCTGAGTCACAGAGAGACACCAGGAAGGAGTGCACAGCTGCCCATCGCCAGAATAAGCACCTGTGATTCATCCTCCGGAGTATGGCGGCAAGTTCAGATACCATCAGAATGAAATGCAAATCAATTTCCCTCTTTAGATATCTAAATCTACAGATCTCAATATTTCCATTGTTCTACTAGCATCACAGCAAAATGAGGGAAGGGGTTAGCTGCTGCATCAGTATCAGCAGGCAAGGACAGAAGACAGTCAAGAAGACAGTCAAGCCTGGCCTTTGGGACATGCTAAAAAGCAAACTCACATGGCCAGGATTCTTGGAAAGTTATTAGTGCAGTTACTGGCATATGCTAATATGTTGGAGTTTTGAGTCTTGATTATTATATTCACACATGCTACTGGACTTTGCTATCCATGTAACAACAATACTTTTCTTTTCCTGCATAGACATACCAGGAACTGTCATCACCAGAGCTAGAAGTAGAATTCGGAATCTTTCTTTGAACATCTCAATCACATTCTTTAACTTTTGTGAGGTTTCCTGGCATTAGCAAATGCCACAATGTTTGGAAAGAAATTTTTGTGGCACCTTGTTGCTGAGTTGGCATTTCAGGCCAGGTTATGCTCTTAATATTTTTTTTCTGCAAAAAAATGAGCCTCTATCTGTACTTCTACTACCTTGGATTCCACATGTCTTGTCAAATTACCTTCAAATTCACACACTGGAACCATTCAGGTCTCTAAGGTGTAATAATAGCTCAGTCAAAAGCAAAAATTTGTTCAGATGACTGCCCTTTGAGTTCCCAGATCAGAAACAAAAATAGTTAAAATCAGCACTTTTTTAATGTACACAAATATATATTTAGTTTAAAGAGAAAATAAGTTCACGCTGCATGAAGTGTTTCAACAGGCAAGTTCAAAATGAACTTTTCCTCCTCTCTAGCACATCTGCAGTTCACCACATGCAGCCACACAACATAGGTTTTTGTTGAAACAGAAAAATGCCATGAAGGAATATGACAGAAATCATACCCGCAAATAGCTTCTGTGGAGCCAGCGGAGCTCTTTGAAAATAGCCCTTCACCATATTTTCTTCTGGGCACGTTCTGTTGTCTCCCACAAAGACGGCCCCAAACACCCCACATGCAACAAGCCACCCTCATCAGAAAGCCAAGCTTCTGTTTGATGTACCAGCCCTTCTCTGGATAATCATAATTTGGTTTGACATGTTTGTTGATGAACATTTCACAGATAATTTTTTTGTTTTGCTGTTCCCTGGTTTATACCTCTTCCAAGACCTTGTGTGACTCCAAGCCATCATCGGATAGAACCTAACTTTTACCTCCTCTGGATATTTGTGCATCAGCCCAGGGTCAGCCAAGCACCATACTCTTTGCACCACTGCTGTGCAAGGGAGAGGCAGGGGCTCACAAAATTTGCTAATCTAGCTACAGACGTGATCAGCAGGTGGTATTACACTCCAATCTTCTGCCTTACATATTTGAAACCATCAGTGGCTACATTGCACAGAACAACCATCTATGGTACTCTTGCTTTTCTTCTCACAGTTCTTTACTGCCCCTTCAATGAGTCTAACCACTCCCAGCCTCTGAACAGGGGAGAGACTCTGCTGAAAGACCTCATCTCCAACAGCATCTCATTCTCCCAGCCTTTGCCTGTCCTTTAATAGAACCCCATTTTCTCCAGTTACTGCTGTGCGCACCGCTGCATAATCCCTGCCTTTACGGAGATGTGCCAAAGCCCCTCTTCCTAATTGCTGTTAATGGGTGCACCATGCTGCTCAGGAAGCAAAAGAAAGCCCTTTGAAGGACTGAATAGCCATTTTGCCTGTAAGAGTTTTTGTACAAAAGCACTTTCCAAAAGCAAAGCTTTGAAAGTAAAGACAGTCAGGGCATCTGCTCAGGATGCAGTGGATGGCTGCTGTAGTGATGATGTAGCAGATGAGGATGCCTTTAGGTAAAGAGCTGCTATCACAGATGGAAACGTGCCTGTACCCTTCTGGTTTGGAGTATATGTCCAACCCTCACAGTTTATATACGTCTACCTCACCAGTGATATTCCTAGCAAAACTGCAACTGCTCAGGTTTCTTTGTTTCCCCTGCCAGCCTTTTAACTGCCTTTCAGCTCTCCAGTCTGCATTTGAAATGCAAGGACAATATCAGAAGTTATTTTTTTCAGATGAAGTTAGGATATTCATAGAAGCAGCCAAAGGCTGACTCTTCTCTTCACAATTTAAAAGTAGTGTCTTTCTGACTGAATTTTTCAACCATTACCATTTTTGCTACAAGGAGACTCTTGTTATTGTTTTGCAGACTGACCATATACATGTTACCTTGGCTAATAGACATCAAGAGCATGTTTTATCCAATATTCCATAAGTTTTTAATTAAATTACCTCAGTATGCCCACTCTTTGAAGTTGAATCTATCCAACATCATTAAAACTTGCTCACATGCTCTTACTTTGTTATTAAATTCTACTGAATCCCTATGAAAGTCTTTCATTCTTCACCCTTAGCAAGAATTGTAATTACCTTGCTATAACAAGCAGACTAATTAACAACTTAGTCTGCCAAAATTTGTTTACTTACCCATCCCAGCAGGGTAGCTTCCAGTATTATGCATATTTTCCCAGTTGTCTAGAAATTAAAAAAAAGAAAAATTGTATTCTTGAAAATGATCAGTAGAACCATGTAATTAATAAGAATTTAATTTTTTTCCTTAAAATTTAAATAGCACTTTTTTGAATAAGTGATTTTGGACTTTCCAGTAAAGTTGTCAAACACTGCATATTAGTTTTATTGTTTTTTTTCCCTAGGATAGTAATTTAAATTGATTTTAATGCTGCATTGCTGTCTCTTTGAGACTGAAAGTTCTGATTCATAGCTAGTGAAGCATAGTCAAAAGCAAGGCAAAAAGCCAGTTTTTGCAGGGAGCTAAGAAATAAAAGCAAATCAAAGCCTTCTCTACATTTTGAATTCTTTGAATTTCTTTCAGAAATTACTTTGACCTCTTGTTATGATACATTAGTCCCAGTGAGCCTTAGCTGTACAGTGGATGGTGTGCTTGAATGCTTAAGCAAAACTTCAGATGAGTTTGGTGGTTTTAAGCACCACAAGTTGGGTTCGGATGCTTCATCTAGGCCCACAGGCTGACTTTACGTAAGTCTCCAATAACTCCCACGTATCATCAGACAGAAACAGGCTCAAATATCTATTCAGGAGTTAAAAGTAGTGTTTAAGTATAATAATCTGTACTCTTCATTTCCACAAATGGATGATGCCTTTTGAATGACTCCTCTGTTCCCACAAATATTGTCCTAAAAAGGTGAAATGATTTCAGGTAAGACAAAACTTCCATTAAGTAAATTATTTTATATTTCTATTGTACATGCCATACGCAGGAGAGATATCATTGTGTATTCTGGCTAAATTATCTATTACAGCACAGTTGCAGTGACTGTAAGAAACTCAATTTTCTTTGTGACTGTGAACAGTCCTCTGAAGTAAAATGATCCGTTCATTAAAATGTTAATAGGCAATGCTATTGAATATTCTTCAACTTCCTAAAATCCCACTTGATATCAGTGTTGCCTGAAGTGGGCATTGTGTACACTTTTTGTTCTATCCCTGCTCCCTGCAGAATCACAGACAGTATTCCTGTGTGTTCCTTTGCCTTGGAGTGGGAGTGCATGGGAGCCTCTTGAACGCTGATACAGATCTTCAGACTAACAAAAGGATATGTTGCCATGTTGAACAACAAAATTTCCAGTTAAAAGGCAGTGAATACTAGTTTATTAAATTCCATCAAATAAAGATTATAGAACACTTCACAAGTGGTCCAGCCCTGACCCTTTACCCATCATTCAAAAGAGAAATTTCAAACTTTGCTTTCCTCCCAAAGGCAGTGTTTTTCATGCTCTCCCAATAGAATCTTCTCAACCACCCTCTGATTAATGCTGTTTACTAGGAAACTGTTTCCGGTACTCTTATATCTTGCCTATCTACAACAACATGGAGCTGTCACTAGGACATTGCTGTAATTACCCTGCCTCATTAAACAGTCTTCAGGTTCCCAGCAGCAAGACAGTGTAGCTGAATTACCCAAAAATTTGGACTTGGCTGGAAGTCTGCAAACAAGAGACTAGATGCTTTGTTCTTTGTGTTTTCTCTGGAGTCATCCACTATTTAAACCAGAGGGGAAGCAATACAGAATACAGCTACTAAAATAGTTACTTGCCTGCTACAATAATGTAATTTGCTTACTGAGCTGTAGGATCCTACCTCTCAGTAGACTCGTCTTTCATGGTTCCCTATCTGTCAATCCAGTGACCACTTTAGCAGTGGAAGTGACTTTCACTAGAACTGGCAGTACATTAAATCCTCTGAAGGAGTGCATGAAGCAGACTGTGGGCCAGGGTCTGGGACTGCAACCTGCTTGTGATCCACAGCTAATTCCTTGTAGGTGTGGGCTGGGGCAGGGGGGCAACACCTCCTTGCAGGCTTTACTGCAGGGCATCTGAGGAGACTCTGGGCTGGCTGAGCCCGTGGCATGGAGTGAGGACTCACTAGGAGTCCTTCCCCTTCTGCCTGTACATCCTCCAGGTTCACAGATGTCATGCGAACCAAAGGTGGGAGTGTCATCTCTGGATTATTTATAAATACTCCTTGCCATGACTTTTTGGCTTTATTAACAGGAAGTTACATTCCTTTAATTGTAATACTTGGATGAGTCTGCTGAAAGGCATGGAAAATCTCATCCTCACGTGTGCATGTGGGAGGCATGTTTTATTCTTCCTTAATCTTTCTCTGAGCTCTGCTACTTGCATGTAGGATATATTATGCTAGTAGCAGCAAAAGAGAAGTTTGATTTTTAAAACACTGAATGGGAAGGAAATAGGAGCTAAAATGTGTTACTACCACAGGCCATCTGCTCAGGTATTGACTCTCAGAATCTTTAGATCTCTTTGATTATGCTCAGACCCAGGAATAGCACCTTCATTTAATGTCACGTTATGACTTGTCCCTGGGGGATGGAAGATGTGGTAGCTTGAAATAGCACTTTGAACTGCACTTGAAGAGCAAATTGTAACACTGACTGACACACTGAATTGCAGCCCTTAAAAGAAGACAATTATCATTACATCTGCAAGTCCTGGCCAAATTCCAGCTTTAGCATCCCAGCTCTGGAGTTTCTTTGTTTTATGTTTTCACACAAAGTTCTAGGATTTGTTCTACCTCAGTTATAGATGCTACTAGGAAATTCTTTGGTGCACATTTCACCCTCTGTCATCCAAGACAAACACTTATCAATGCTTTCATTTCTTATAAATGAGAACAAGTAGTTTGTCTTTTGCCAGAAATGTGATGCTATCAATGTATCACAAAATCTACAAGAAATTCACTCGCCCATATGTTCACCAAACACTTTTCAGCTCTATCTGGGCATCCTGGATCTGTCTTAAAGCCATCTGGAATCATATGTTGCCAAATTCTGATCTTCAGTTAAGTACAGTAGCAACTTTCTGAGCAGTTGTTAAAATGACTAAATTTGGAAGCGTGGTAAAACTGCACTGCAATGGAAGAGCCTGATGAATGAATTGAATGTTTTAGAACCCCAAAATCATACTCCAGTGTTTTCTGTTATCTTTTTTAAGAAGTACATGAATAGTAAACAGCTTGATCTGTATCGATTCCAGAATTATGTCTGAGCAAAATTTTTCCAGTTTTAACTTTTTCTAAATCTGCCTTTGCTCATTCTTTGTGAATTGCCTTTTCAAAGAATGTTACTGGCTCTTTTAATTTCAATCCTTCGTCTCCCTAACCTCACTTCTCATGCAGTCTTGCTTTACCCACGGTCTGTTCATCCACTGACATATGTATTAAACTGTTGGCCACACATATGGCCATTTCTATCAATCAGAGCTATAGTCATTAACTTTGGAAGATGTCTCAGGTACTTGTATTCCCTTTTGAAACAACATATTTTGAAAAAAATTAGGAAGCTCACAAGCCTGTACATGTCATGAGGAAGTACACCTTGCTGGATTCCCCAGTTACAGCAAATAACTGAGTAAACCTGTCTTTAGCAAGTGGAGGCATTTGTGTTTGCCACAACAGAGTCAGCAAGCACTGATGCTAAAGGATATTTTGCTTAAATTTTGTTCTCATAAGACCAAGCTGAAAACTTTGAAATGCCTTTCAAAAGGTGTTGCCATCAAAAAGAAACACTGCAAGCTTATGCTGCAAAATATTAATTTTGTCAACATTTTGCTGACACTACAATCAAGTATAATGTTATTTAGAAAGTTTTTAAGAAGTAACAGCTGTGAGTAGGAAGTTATGTATAGAAGCCTTTTACCAATGGATTTTTATTAGAATAGATTTCTTTGATATCAAGTTCTGTGGTGAGGAGACAATACATTTCTCTCTGTACTGATTTTGTGAATAGATAGTGCTGTAGATATGCAAACAAACAAACAAAATCAACAAGTATTTATCCAAATATGTCAGTAACACATTATGTTATATAATTTTTCTCTGCTCTTTTTTCATATTCTGAAACACTAGGAAAACCTCGTTCCTGACTATCTGGAATACCTTTGGCACACTACCTCTTGTCAATTAAACAAATTATGAAAGCTGGCAACAAAAATTATTCAGCTTGTTGAATATATTTCAGGCTTCACTCAGTGGTTGTTCTTGAATTTGGGTTTACTTCACTGGCAGAAAAGGCATCGAACAGAGTGGAATATTCCTCCACTGTAGCAAATCAGGAAGTGCTTTTAATGTCAGTGAGTTGCAGTAATTTACAGTGTCTGCAAGTTGTGCTCCAAATTTTCTTTTCCTTTTTGTTTTCATGTCAGAGTTTCTGAAGACAATAGAGTCAATAAACCCAGTCCCAGGTCTGTCTCACTGAAGGAGTACGTAAAGCTGCTCTAGTCAGAGGGGTCCAAACTTATTTATCTAAAGTCTTTTGAAAAACAGTCACACCTTCTCTTAATCAGTTTTATATTTTAAAAAGAGTATTGCAAAATTAGATAATAAAACTCCAAGCTTGTCCAGGAATGTAATTTTTAAGGCACAGATCTCAGGAAATACATCCTGTGTCAGCTTCCAAAAGCTCTTTTCTACGTTAATATCTTCTTACATTTCCTGTAGCTTTTCCCCCTGCCCAGATAACCTCATCTTGTGTTTCCATTACCTCATGAGTTCTGTTTTACTCTGACCTGTTTTACTCTGTCCCTGGCCTTCATTATGTTTTTGTTAGGGGACACGTATGACCATAAGCTCAATTACACAGCTTCTAAATGGATGATTTGTACTGTTTCTTATTAGAATCAAAATCTGTTTAAGCACCAATTCAGCCAGGCTAGTCTTTAGGTTTACCATGTATGGGCAGCCTCTCGGAGGATTTTAGCTGTTTTCTTTCTTCCTCTCTCAAGGGCTGTAGGTATGCAGTGCCCAAGTGGTGGATAGGGCCCGTACCAGTAGATGGTGCTGAAGAACACGCAGCATGTGCCCGAGCTTTGGGTGTCACTTCCAGCAAGTGACCGCTGCTGGTATACACAGATGAAGAAAAAAAACAACCTGGATTTTCATCTTGTTAGAGTAGATTAAAAATCACGCTGTTTTCTTGCAATGTTGACTGAAGAACTTTCAGGAAAAAAAAAAAAACACCAAAAACTTTGTCATCAAAGACAGGCTGTTTCTTCCGCGTCAGACCTTACATTAGGACCTTCACTACACTCTCCTTTCTTTAAAAAAAATACAGTTTTTCATATCCTGGTATGGTTTTTTTTTTTTTTTACTAAACCATTGCTGCTTCCTTTTTCATTCTTTTACATCTCATTCCAGGATATGGACTTCTAAGATGGGGCAGCCACTGTGCACAAAATCATTTTGAGAGATTCACATATGCCAAGCAGTCAGGAAATGCAAGTCCACCTTGGTCAGATCCTCATCCCTCTCCCTTTAAGTAAATTAACACTGAAACACTTATCTTTGTACAACTTTCAATGTGTGACCTAGTCAAGGCTAGGACACACTCATGTTTTCACCCTATACTGAGTTGGAGATCTTGACTTTGATAGACAGCAGACAACATTGCTTTTCTTTTTTCAAAATCTAGAAGTCTTGAGGCAGGAGGGTAGGTTTTGGATGAGGTGAATGGAAAAGTGGGGAAGAAGCATGCTTGAAATAATTTAGATTGCTGATGGTTAAATACATAACTTTGGTGAATGTGATTGAGGCAGTTTAAATTATTGACTCTTGATTTGTCTTTTATTGTATTCATGAATAAGAGATTCAGGGGGCCACTTCACCTGCATCTGTTTTTATCCCGAGTCAAATAATTCTAGAATGAAGGAAGCCAGAAATGCTGCCAATAAAATATTCAGCTCCATGGGACCTTTCTGTTGTCTCCTAGGGGACATGGTGTCATTTGACAAATTTAGATCAGTTAATTTCAGAAAACTCCTCTATTCCTGTCTGACAGAGCTGCCCCCCACACACACTGAGCTCTGCACCCTGCTAGGTGTGTCATTAAGTCCCAACAACGCACATACTGGCTCAACAGCACAACTCCCTTTTCTCAGCTTTAACACATTACCCAGGTTTATGACATATTGCAGCTGAGACCAAGGCACGTGTTTATTTCTGCTTCAGGGCTGACAATCTCTCAAAGATTCCCCAAAAACTGTCTCTGTAGTATAAAGGTCTCAAAGGGCTGACAGTTTCTAGGCAGTTTTCTGCATTGCCTTCATTTCAGAAGACATGTTCAGCTGTAGGAGTGAGGATTAAGGGGACAGATGCACAGCCAAGGAAACCTCTTGTTTAACTCTTTCATATGAGAAGAACCATCTCCACCAGCTCCTGCCCACTGGGCACAGGGCCAGGCACAGCTGCTCTCTGTTCCACCACTTGTGCTGAGCATGCCATGAAGTACAGAGAGGTCTTAGCTGAGCTTCAGACACTTATCTGCACTCCTCTGCTACAGCATTCCTGGGTGCCAGGGCACCAAGGATACCTAATGTTGAAATGCTGTATCTCAGTATTTAGCTCTTGGGATAACTCAGGAGTGCTTGGGGAATGTAGCAGTGTTGCACATGCCTTCTAGCGCTGTTGGGAATGGCACATTTCCCATCCCAGAGCCTGCAGCACTCCTGGAAAAGTTCCTCTAACACTTGACAGTGATTTGTCAGCACCACCCACATCTGGCAACCCTTCTGTGTAGTTCTGCATGTGCAGTGTTCACACCATTATCCTTCATCTTAGAGCCAAAAGGAGGGGAGGGCTCATCCAGGCCTAAAACCAGACCTGAAGATCAACAGCCTTCCACATTCCTAACAGTTTTGCAACTGTTAAAATGCCTAGGTTTTTTTTTTTTTTTTTTTTTTTTTTAATACTTTATTTGTGCTCTGAAGGGAAGAAATAGGTATTTCGACTTTTGTCTAATCACGATGACTTTTCTTACTCTGTCAAAAATAGTCCTCTGGATATATGAAACCTTATGCTCCTGTCTGGTTTACAGCACATTGTTTGTAAGGAAATTTTGCAGTGGCAAAAAGCATGGTCTTGTCCAGAAGCTCAGCCCATTAATAACACACAAAGATGCACTGTATTCTGCCAGGCAAAAACACCAGACAAGCTGGAAGCCAGTATGGAAATATTTAATGATTTTTTTTTTTTCAGTAGGAGAGCCAGCTACTGCATTTCATTAAAAGGGAGTAGGATTTTAAGTGAAATAAGACATAGATTTTGTAAAATGTAGGTATTATAGTTTACACTGAAAATAATTTGGGTTTGGGTCACTGAAGCTAAGCAATTATTGAAAAAATGAACGTATTTCCATGTATGATGGCTCAGAGAAACATGTCTGGATTAAGCTCAATATAGCATTTTGCTTACATTTGTATACATGTGATCTGTTTTTTATACATGTGATGCTGTTCTCATTCTATAATCCATATAAAAACTCAAGTAAAAACATCGGGAAGTTTGGAAGAAAGCATCATTTTGATTGAGTTTTTCTTCTTTGAATGGATCTCAGAAGATGCAGTGTTTTAGCTAGGAAGATCTACTAACAGCTTTTCTGATCTTTGGCAGTAAGAGAAGATACAAAGAAACTGAGCTAATCCTACAGCTGAGAGCTATAACAGTAATCCGAGTCAAATTGTAAACTGTACTGGGGGCGTTGTATTGCCATCAAAGAGTTACTGCTCAGAATAGCAGAGACTAAATATGTGGGAATTCCCTGGGTTGATCGGAATCCTGGCTAATCAGTACGAAGTGATGACAAAATACAACCAAGCCAAAAGAGTCATACCTCAAATCTGCCTTCCACCACTGGAAGTGACCAGACAATGGAGCACAGTTGATATCAGATTTACTGAGCTGGATAGATTTGGTTTTTAGAACATTTCAAACATATTTAAACCTTGTTCTACAAATTTCATCTGCACTTGTGCATGCAAATACACAGATACACCTTGAAACATGCTCGTCCAAGCAGTCATATACTGTCATATCAAGGATTTCTCAGGTATACATGGACTGATCTTGGCTATATGATTTGGCTTAAGTTATATAGTCAAATGATGTAACATTACACTAAAAATAACCAAATAACATATATACCTTTCTTACTAGAGGCAAGTATCTCCAAAATGGAAGATAATTTTCTTTTAATTAATTTAATAATATCATTGCTCCTACAGTGCAAACTGAGTGTATCTTTTAGTTCTAATGTGTATTCTTCCCTTATGTCTCAGGTATGCTTTGGGGTTTAAAATATGAGGGTGATCCCCCTGAAGATGATTTAAGGCCTTCTGGATTCCTCTCAACATATTTTGCTCCTTGGGAAAATCACTCTTGAAAACTGTGTAAAAGACAGAATTTATAGCTTCAGGTTAACATGTGCCAAACTGATTTGTCTACAAAAATGAAATAGGCATACAGTGTAATGGAAGAGGATTTCCAGGCAACCAAGTGTCATGATAACTGAGTGCCTTATAGTGTTACACAATCTTAGAGGCACTAATGCACTGCGAGATAAAGTCCCACCCTTCACAACTCTCAGGAAATGCATACTATATGTGCTTCACAGTCTCTGCCTGATTTACTGCTGATATTATAAAGTGCTCTGTAATCTACATCCAGGCTCCAACTGTACTTTAGGAGTACCATCAAGGAAATTAGCATTAATTAGATAGAGGAAAGATGAAAGGCTCTAGGAAGCATTTAGGACACAGTAATGATGTTTCCTAAAGAGAGAGACAGAGTGTGGTCAAATAAAGCTGCTGAATGATTAGGTCAGAGGCTCCTGCTTTGCAAGGGCCAAATGCGATGAAAAACACTGCAGCCAGAGCTGAGAGGAGGGCAGCTCTACTTACTGTTTCAATCCAAACCTGCTCCCTCTTCCTCCCTTGCCTGTCCTTACCATAGCTATGGCCACGGGCTGAGAATTGGAGGAACCCTCTGGCTGAGTTTGGTGTTCCTCAAAAGAAATGCTTTGGTCACACATAATCTCTGAGGTGTCTAAAATCGGGAAAGTCAACAGCAGAAATAATTGCTTTCCCTGGGGTTGTATTATAATGGTTTAAAGTGCAGTATTTCCCTGTACTCAGTTCTGTATGGAATACTGAGCAGAAGTTTGCCAGAGCTATTCCTGCAGCAAGAGGGGAATTAAACATGTACATGAAAGAAGACTTTTGTCAATACTTTATTCTATAGATTGTGCCTGCAGTGTGATACAAGCTCTCCTATCACCACAGAAACTATGAGCAAGCTGGAAGTATCCTGCAGAAATGACTCCCAACATTGCTGGTTAAATAGATGCAAGTCATATTGAAAGCAGAAGAAAGGAGAAAGATAGTATTTACAGATGTTGGGACGGCTCATGTGAAGTGTTTCCTGCTTAATGTAACTGACCTGAGCTGGGGATTTATTTGAACAAGGAGAGAAGCTAAGTGTTCAGCTTCCAGTGCTCTGCCTTGGCTTTGGTTCCCAAAGTGTCCCCCCACCATCTGCAGAGCTGTTGCATTTCTGGTGTGTGGTGTCATCATTGCTGAAGGAGGCAAGTGGGTGCTGTAGAGATGATGTGTGTCTTGCTCTCATATTCTTTGTTTTCCAGAGTTTACATTTAGAGCAGTGCAATGTATTCTGTCCACCTTACATGTGAGGTGCATGATGGCACTACAGCCTGAGATTAGAGAATGGGTGTTCAAGTTCAGAGAGCCGCATTACTTGTGGAATCACTTCCACTTGTCTGGAAGTGCACAATGAATGTAAAATGCTGCACTTCAGGCTTGAAAGCAATTTATCTTCACTTTTCTTAACAGAAACAACCATGTAAACTCTTGAGAAAACCCAGGCTGCAGACTTCCAGGTCAGATAGAGCAAATTCAATCAGTACTTGATTAATTAAAAACATCCTTTATAATACAGGTTAACTACTAAAAATTCTTTGCTCACATTTACTGAGATACATAAATGTATTAAATTATTAACTGCCAGTGGAAGACAATGTACTCAGAAATGTAAGTCTGATCTTCACTGTATCGTTGAATCAGAATGTAGTGTCAGGTAAACCTGATCCACCCAAATTACTCCATGCATAAAATGGAAGTCACTTTTATGTAAGAGATGATAAATTAGTAAATAATTGATAACCAGTTTGATAATTAGTTGATAATCAAGTGTGCTTTGAATAAAAAAATGCAAAATATTATTATCAGCATTAAACTCTCCAGTAGGATATAACTCAGCCTAATGACTAACAGTTCATGTCACTATATTTGATTTCAATATTTTAAGATAATTTTCATTTTGGTTTTATTAGACAAATCTAAAAAGCCCTTTAGCAGCCATAGCTTGGTCTAACAAGAAAAATGTAAGTGACTTTGGCACCAAACTTTAGAAATTAAAAAAAAAATCCCATTACAGTTTTAACATAATGGCACTACAAATACTTGAACACAGTATTATAAATCCTAGCTGACTTTACCTATTTCCATGCTAAGCATGCCATTCTAGGAATTAAGATATATTCTGGAAGTTTAACATATGTTGGTTTGCTTTTTGATCTTTTTTTTCAGTCCACTATTCCTTCATTTTTATTTCCTCACTATGCTTTTAAGTGCATACCAAAATACAGAATCTCCACTTAAAATTACAAACTTTTTTTTTTTTTGCAAACTAGACACTGATTTTGTGACAGTTTCTCAAGCACTTTTTAGCCAGACTGCTCTATCTTTCCCCCTGCATCACTTTGGATGTCTTTATATATGGGTGGCAGGATAAGAAAGCATGAACATTTTAAATGGTGCTACGAATGATGCTACAGTATAGCTGCCAACACAGCCTTTTACTCTATACCTATAAAATTTACTACATTTCATGAAAAATCATTCCTGTAATTCTGTCCTGCAAAAAGTATGAACACATGCTACTATTAAACCAGTTATAAAGATAAGTTGTTAAAAAAGACACATATAAAAAAGTACATTTATTTATTTTTAATTCCACAATTGGTAGCCCCACCTCAAGGTTTGATTCAGATTTTGCAAAATGTTGGGTTTTTAAGGCTAAATTAAGAAACATGGTACCAGCTTCTGCTTAAATAGCATTTAGCATAAAAGCCTCACAGTAGCTATGGCTGATATGTGTTTGTACAGACAGACACCACACTGATGAGAAAACTCTCACCGATTAACTGAATGCACATATGGAAGGATTCTTACAACTATTTTTGATGTGAATAAAACTTCACAGGAACTGATGATACGTCAGAGAGACCTGCTGAATGTCCAGGGACATGGGGAACTTTTAAAAGAATGAAACACAATATCGTGTGCTGTTTTTAGAGCAAGGTATGACACAGACTAGGTACAAGGTCACACAGAGTGTATCTAACATCAAGGAATAAAAACAGCCTCAACGTTTTTATTGCTTAGATTCCTATGACTTGAGGAGAAACTATCTTATTATTTTTGGATGCCTGAGTTCTGCAATTACATGAAATAAATTGCACAGTAAACCAGCTCCATATAAAATTTTAATTGGTATCATCTGTTTTTCTGACTGCTTTTACAGATCTCAAAGTAGCTTAGTTAGGAAGGGAGCTGGTATGCTATAAAAGCAGTTATTACTTTAAATAAAACATTTTAGTCAAACAAACTGACTAAATTCCTTAGGATGTACGATACTGGCAAAAGATGATTCTCCTTTTTTGATTTTTATCTTTGTTACTCTATAATAATGTTTCTGGAAAAGAATGGCTAGGGAACCCCTTTTTGACTGAAAATTCAGAATGAAAGAGTTAATGAAGCAAAACTATGTAATGAGCATAAATGCAACCATGATTAAAAGGTAATTATCTCAGGTAATTTACCTTTCTCACATATATGGAAATGATACCAACAGTGCTATCAATGTACAAATCTATCCCATACCTCCATAAGCAAAAGACATTGCACAATCCAAAATGTAGAGGGTTCTTTTGGGTTTTTTTTCAGCCCTAGCTCACCAAGCACCAGACAAACACATCTTCAGTCATGAGAAAGCCATGGGGCAGCATGTGCATTTTGCACAGAAGGCTGCATTCCATTCATGCACTGAAATTAAAGCTAAATAGAAACCGGAGTTCCTCCAGGCAAGAACCATAACTTCTAATTACCAAAGGTAAAAGATAAACTGAAAAAAACAAACATTCTTTCAGATACTGCTAAAATTATGATGTGAGTCTTAGAAATATTTATCTTTCCATCCACGAGTGAACATTCTTCTGGTAACTTGGAGTTTTTCTTGGATTCTTGTTACTGTTTCACAATCATCTAAGGCTTTATTTGTAGTCTTAGTGGTGCTTATATAATTACATAAATCTAAAAAAAAATAGAATGGCTGATTATTCTAAATTCCAGTTAAAATAAGTCAATTGAAAAAGAACTATACCTCAGTGTTTCAGCTACATTTCAGACGGTCATATATTCATGTGCTCAGCAGGCCACAGAATGAACGATCTTGTCACAGGAGATCACCAGGATTTCTGTGAGACCTCAAATATAATTAAATGTCTAATGTGGATTCATAATAAGCCACAAAAGGCAACAGTGTCTAAATATCTGGTAGTCCTGAAAAAATCTTAGAGCTGGGTCAAGTGAGAAATGAGACTATCTCCAGTGAAAGCTTGTCCTTGAGAAAGCACTCAAGAAACCAAGTCTAATTAACTGGAAGTACAGTATCAAAGTTGATTAACTGTGCAATTGAGGATGGGACCAGGTGAACTCTACCACAGATGCTTTATCTCTATGTGGCACCAACATACACAGCTTTGGGGTTTCCCAGACCTACTGCCTCCCCACAAAGCCCAGTAATTAAAGTTAATTCTTCCTGTAAGTGTCAAACTGATTGCACAGGTCCAAGGTGGCTGTCTAATGCATGGGGGGTATATCCTGTGCTTGCCAAACCAGCAGGCATTGGGTGAGTGAGGTATAGATCCATACTGTGTGTCCACACACAGTACAGAAGTCTTTGATTTCTGTACAGAAGCCAGATCCAAAAGTGTCAGCTCACATGTCAGTTCAGGGCATATGCAAAACACCATCTGACCTTTCACCATGAATCTCTAGGAAGGCTGAAAATCAAATATAGAAAGTAATAAAAATTTGTCCAGGCAAGATTTCCATGTAGAAAGAAAGAGGGCACATGTTTGGAAACAGAAAGCAAACAACAAAAAGGGGAATGTGCTAAGAGTAGCAGTTTTGCTGGATCATTCACAACTATTAATGCATGCTATTCCTGTTGGAAATTAATAAAATTTTCGAAAGTCCTCCTGCAGAAGCATGTCCTGCTAATGGCTACTTGTCCACAAATGAGTGTTTTAAGGTCATGTAAGGAATCTTGTTAACAAATCATGTAATCAAAAGTCTGTGTTGTATATCAATGGACAGAGCAGGATCAAACTCAATTCAGATTCATTGCATATTTTTACATTATGACAGTCACCTTCTTCTGTTGATCAGGTCAGAAAGGTCTTAAAGACAAACTGTATTAAAGGCATACAACTGTAATTTCTCTTGTTTGGGATTAAAGAAAACCTTAGGAGGAACGGCATAAATCATGCTGAGAAATTCTCTAAGTAGTTGTTCATAATGAAAACCAAACTCTTACAATACGTGTAATAAAAAGTACAAATCATAGTAAAAATGGTGTTTAAAAGTAGAAGTAATTTTCAATCCTTTTGGAGTAGATGTGGTACCAGTAGGGCAAACTGAGTTTTGTAGGCAGAATCCTTTACAGAGCACAACAGATCTGACTCCACTTTTTCAGATTGCAAACTGAGTAACAATAGCTCACATCTTTTGCACATGCTTTCTGCTGTGCTCCACAACAAACTCTTGTAGGTGAGAAGTCCCTGATCTTTTGGCTGGTTTCCAGTCCCAGGATGTTCACTTTCCCTTTCAGTGTAGGCTTGAGGCAAAAATGGCAAAAAAAAAAGTGTAGGAAAACATTCAAGGAATCTCTTGGTACTGGGTCCTGCTCACTAGTGTGTTATTGTGTTTGGACTGCTAAAAAAAGAAACCAAGGCACAAAGTCAAAGCCGGTCAGAAATGACTGTATTTCCATGCCGTAATATGCACAGTGTACTGCCATGGGTAGTTTAGCTACCATGGCCTTCTCCTTTGGAGAAAACATTCTCCATCTAGTGAGAATTTGCTGCATGTTGAGTGCCTCCCTACCACTTTTGAATATCTGGGCCAAGAAATGTGCACCTGCAGATCCCAATACACAGCTGGAGCAACATTCCAGCAGGCTCCTGCAATGACTCATCAGCTCTGATCCTGCTCACCGCTCCAATTAATGAAAAAAAAATAGCTGCAAAGTCCAGTTTTAAGCCTTTTATCCAGAACCACTTGGCCTCTGCTTAACAATTTGTTACTTCCTCTCATATACATGGAGATTCAGATGTCTTACAGAGAACACTTTAAAAGTAGAATAATCTTCACTTAAAAGGTTGATTTTCATGTCAGTGCCTTAGTTTAGTGTGCTACATTAAGGACTTGCTTTTAATGTACAGTGTTATCTACTTAGCACAGACTCTTTAATTTCCTTTTTTATTCATTACTTTGTACATTTGTCCAAATATAAGGGAGATTAATACAAGGAAGAAAAAAATATATATGTAAAAGAAAACAGGAATTAAGTGATCACCATCAGTCTGAGATTTTGGTCTGCACCTTTTTCTTCAAACTAAACTGATGTAGGGCAGACACAAACACTGTTTCTTATAAATATCTACAATCCCAATATTATCACTGATGTTTTTACATTTCAGCTCCCCTGAAGCCTGTGGACTTTGCTTCTAATTTGCACTATGCTTAATGAAAGCAGGATTAGCCCATTAAAAGATCATAATTAAATCAGAATTTGATCTGTTCCTATATTTACTCCTTTTTCCTTAACCTAATAGTAACAAAGAAGAGCTCTGGGTAGAGGCTTAAAGCATGAAATTTTTAAGGATGATGATATGGTAAATGATCTCAGCTTTTCCCTTCTATCAATTAAACAATACAAAATCCTGCATTATTTGATTATGCCATTTTCTTTATGAGACCTGTGTTGTGGAAATGAATACTGATAGTCACATTTGATTGCTGACAAAAAGCATATTAGTGAAAGATACAGTTACTGTTGAAATCTTGTCCCAGGAAATCATAAAAAATTCTATTTTCACTCTTCAAAACTTGGAAAAACAAACAGAGAAAATATAAGATATAGATGACCTGATAAAAGTTACACAATTATTGTGTAACTGCAGAGACATTTAAGAGGAAACACATAAATCTCTGCAGTCAGCCGCAGATTTAATCCAGTCCCCGCTTCCCCTCCAAGGTGCCCACAGCAGAGCCCTGGTGGGGCCAATGCCCGTGAGGGGACTCCTGTTGTGCTCCAAACCCCCCAGGGTTGCACACCCTCACTGCAAGGAGTCCTTGTGCAGCAATCAGGCACCGTCCTGTTCCTACCCACCCACTGTTCCCAGTCTACCCCCAGTTACAGGCACCAGCTGCAGAGGGAGACGGGCTGGTACTAGAGGGTCATTTCTGCTGGAAGGTCAAGAAGCACCATAAGGATGTTGGAAAGAGCTTGGATGCCTTGAGAGAGATGCAAACAAGGGCGAGGTGTGGCTTGTGTTTTGAACCTACAGAGGGGTGACTCTCACTGTCAAACCAAACAGTTGTCGTGGAACTGGCCTGAGGCCTCTCTGAACTGGTGGATCCAGAAACACTTCCAATGCCTTGGGTCAGGGCAACCCAGGCACTTCCCAGCTGTCAATGGGAGATAAACTCGGACACATGCTGTCTCTTCCCTGCCCTGGTTTCTGCTGGAAACGACGTGGAAACTGAGCAGAGAGCTGCCATGTGCTCAGGGCAAGATGACAGCACTGTAGGGAGAACCAGGACCCTCACTGGATACCAAAGCAGGCATCTGCTCTCAGCCTGGACACAGCCTAGATGTGTCAGATCATTTACCATGGCTATTGTGTCCCACAGGGAATGGGAAAGATCCTTGAAAATCAGTGGGGTGAGGTTGGTTTATAGCAGCTTAGAGCCCAGGGTGACCTAATGGTGCTGCAATTTCACGTACTCACATTCCTCAATTCAAACACACCATGAGCTAATCGATGATCCATTTGTCTCCCCATTGGATAGCAAATAATAGGGGTTTAGATGCCAAATAGGAATGTGGCCCAACAGGGGAAATTTAAAGCTTCTATTTATTTGGGACTTCCCATATTGATATCAGCAGTGATAGAAGGGCCAACTGAGCAGGACGGATATTATGGGCTGTTGCCTGCTTTTTGCAACCGATTCCTTTCAAATCCATGCAGGATGTAGCCTTGTCATCCTGTTTGAAAACATTCTTCACATGTTGGAGTTTTCAATGCTAAGAGAAAAGGTGGCCAAAGGGTTTCTTATGGCCACAGGGATCAGGATCACATATATTTGTGAGGATGAGCGTCACAGAGTAACACTTTATGTCATCCTGCTGGCTCACTGCACCTGTGCAGGCATTGTGTTTTTTAGGAAGTGTTTCAGTTTACAACATCCTGTTCTATGCTGCTGAAGCCACAGCTATTTACAGCACATGGAAATACTACAAGGGCTGGAATGTAGAAGTTCAGTGTTTCTTGATTCTTCCCAAGTGTAGATTGTCATGTCCACACCCACAGAAATTACTCTTTAGCTGGAAGGTGATTCAGTTTGGATCAGTATTTATCTCTCTGGTCAATAATTTCCTTTCAGGTAATTCCTGTTGAGGAGCATAAAACTCTTATACCTTGTAGAAAAGGAATTCCCATGACAGCAAGGCATGTATAATAATGTCATTGGTACTATGTTTTGGTAAGAGAATTTGATGCCCAGTCAGGACTTTCTGTTTAGAGCCCATTTTGCCAAATCTCAGCAGCGAAGTATCAGCACATTACACAGGAGTTAATAATGAACTATAAAGCCACTGCTTGCATGCTGCATCATTTTAGCAGCTCGGTTTTAATGGCATTTTCCTTTCTACATTTTTATTTCTAGCTCACTTTGAAGAGACTGCATATTTCAAAATTTATTTCCCTAACTGTTAATACTGTTAATTTGTTGATATCATGGGGGTTTATTTATTGCCAATAACAGTGTAATTTAAAATTAGTTATAAAAAGCTTGCTAGTCAATGTGCTCCAAACTTGTAAATCTTATTAGATGTATTGCCAGGCAGAGGGTTACATGAAATCATCAATTTTCTTTTGAGCTCAAGTGGGGCATTAGATGGCATTTCCCAGGCAAAATCTCTGGGACTGTTCCACAAAAGGGAGTGCTAGACATGGTGACTGACTTTACAGACAAAAACTTTAATTTCAAAGTTTGAATTCTAAATATCCAACAGTTTTTCAGATAAAAATGACCCCTTATTTCTTGTTGGTCAGTGTCCGTGGAGGGATGGGCTCTGTGAGGCCTGAGAGCACCCCCAAACACTCTGGAAGCCTTGTAGGGGGGCAGACCCACACTCTGACAGGCTGCACATCACAACACAGGTCTTTGACAGAATTACATTAGAAGGATTTGTCAACACTTGTTCTGTTTCACGGCTTGGAAGTGCAGTTCCACGCAGAGAGGGCATTACTACTCAGCACGCAATTTCTGCAGGATGTCATGAATCACAGGTTTCAGGACATCCTCCTGAAAGGCTCCATAAATTCTGACTCATTTTTAAAATAAACACAAGACAATAGCAAGCAAGACCAAACAAAGGTAAATACGAAAGCACTGAAATGCAGAAATGGGATCCCACCATGTCTCCTCCCAGCTGATACCTTCCTCCCTTCTCCCAGCCACTGAAGTGCTGAGAGCTCCACACCCCTTCAGGAAGGATTGTCTCTTCATCTCCATGTGCACATCCAACCAAATTGGAGCCTGAGTAAATCTTTGCTCAGGACTTCAGGAACTGGTTGGCTGTGAGCAAACGCTGAGTAAGACCACTTCCTTTCTTGATGGAATTCACTAAGGAATTTATTGTAATCAGCTCTGGCATTTTTCTTCAATGATGCATTTTTTAAGCTGGATGTGTCATGAGACAGTCATCACATGACATTTTCCCATGGTTCCAAGGTCTTGTTTTCCAAAACTGCATAAAATATACAACCTGAGATTTGCACATCAGTTAGTAGTCCAGATAAAAATGGAATAGACTGAGTAGAAAAGTCATCTCTTCAAGGACAGAAATACAAGACAACCATGCATGGCTGGAAATCCAAAGCTGAGCACTAATACCCTAGCTTTAAGTTGATGTAGCTCAACCATTAAACTGAAGATTAATGAATCTACTTGAAATATTTGTAAGGAACTCAAAAATGATGGGAAATAAAGACACTCCCACTTCTTAAAAATCAGATCAAACTTGAAGAGAATTAGATACTGGAAGCAATTTCTTTTTTTTTTTGATTTGTAGCCTTAAACAGACACACAGAAGTCAAATAAAATGATCAATGCAATAAATTTTATAAGTATTCAGAGAGACTGAATAAACAAATGGTTGCAGAGCAGTGTGGTTTTTCTGTTCTCTATGGAGTGCTAACTCAGATCTGGGAAGGTTCCTTATATTTCATATTGGCTGCATTTACAGGAGGGCTTGTAACAAACTCCTGCCCTTTTAAAAAATTCATCAGACGCTATCAATTCAAACCTATAACCTAGTTTGGGTTAATGCATACCTCTGTGTAGCAATCTGAGAGCTGTTTTTGGAGGTTTCAGAGCACTGGCCACTGCAAGTAATGAAAATTTTGTAACAAAAACACTCTGTGTGTTCTACTAAACTGGCAGATGTTACTAACTGACTATTTATTCCATTCCCTAAGTTCTGACAGACAGAATTAAGTTTAATACATCTACAGTAAATGACATATAGAAAAAAAAGTCAACATTTTACATACCAGGTCCCAAATAAAAATCTCTAACTGTTGTGGTTACTTAAGAAAAACAAACTACATCATTCAGCAGGAAGACTTGATTAAGGTTTGGTACACACCTTCTTCAATAAAATATGTATTCCAGTCATATCAGTTTTCTTAAGAGGTTACTCTTAAGAACCCAATAATTTAGCTAAAACAGAATGGGATTTAAAATATTAGCTAAGTGACAAAATT
Organism: Emberiza elegans; assembly: GCA_024865655.1. Classification (NCBI taxonomy): domain Eukaryota; kingdom Metazoa; phylum Chordata; class Aves; order Passeriformes; family Fringillidae; genus Emberiza; species Emberiza elegans. The sequence goes on along the minus strand of JALJVW010002597.1, from coordinate 14,340,085 downwards.
CCATTGAAACATAAGCACGTGATTCTGGACTAAGCTAGTGCAGACAAAATTCCTACCTGAATTAAGTGGGTGTTTTCTTATTACACTAACAATGCACCATTGGCATGTAGTTAATGGCCAGTTTGTAGGCTGTTTACACATTTTAAAAGATTAGTCCCTTTGCTTCACAAATGGTATTCCACGATGGCAACATATTTATGTACATGTGGGATGGCAAGGAAAGGAGAGAAAGAGTTAGTTAAATTCTTCAGATGAAAGGATTTTTGTCTGAGGATCAAAACTTACCACTATTTGTCACCAGCAAATGATTTTTCCAGCACTGTCATATTTTTATCTGATTCCATTTGATCAGTGTTTTAATCACATACGGTGTACTGTTTGTTTAGCCAGACGTCAGGCCATCTAATTATATAACAGAAGCATTAAAAGAAACATTAACATAATTTATGTGAAGATTATAATTGAAAATTAAAACACACATATCAGTTACATTTTTGTTAGGTTTCCAGACATTTTTCTGCAAATGCACTAGGTATCTTATGAAGTGGAGGTACCTTTAGAAAAGATATTTCAGATTTTGCCATGATAACCATTTTAAAGCTTTTTTTTTTTGTATTTTGATTCTACTAACACTTTTCAATCTAAAATAGATAATAAATCTTTACTGTGTGAAAGAAAAAGGTGTGTCCTGGGTTAGCTACTTCCATCTTTCTCAAATTGCAAACTCCTAAAAATTTTCCTGTGCAGATCCATACCTACTGACAATAAACATTCTTTTCCTAATTGTCATCATAAGACCTTTAGAATTGAGCACCATGGGCCTACAGATAACAGGTTCAAAACAAGTGCTTCAAAAGCAAGGTAGCAACTCACTTCTCTTAACCACTTTGGGGACACTGGAGAACAGGAAAAAAGTCAGATCTTTCTGGGAGTCTTGGTGGTTTCAGGTTGGTTTGTGGATTGTGTAAACTGCGAATTAGAGAATATTTGTGGGACTGTGGAATAGGTAATTTTATTTTGCATTTTAAATGCAGATTTTGATATAGCTGATCCCATTTGTGAGGAGAAATAACTAGAGGCAGACTTGGTTCCAATCTACAAGGCAGGGGACAGGAGCTGCACACCTATGGTAACATCAGGACATGCAGAAGTGCACACTGGAGTAAATACATAGAAAAGTCAACCTTATGAAGTGCATTTCTTTAAGTGATAACTGCATATAATTTCACACCAGCATCATGTCACTGATATTAATAATTATTCTCAATTTACTGTAAAATCAACTGAGAATCAATTTCATAGTCCTTAAACAATGTGCAAAAGGCAACACAAGAAAACATGAATCATTCCCTTGTTTCTGGTAGGAACAGGATCTCAAAAATATATTAATGGCAAAGAAAATGGGTAATTGTTGATTTTTAGTCAGTTCTAAGCACATGAACAGCAGAGCTCTGCCCAAGTGTATCTATCTACTCTGGTACTGTATTCAGTTATGGGCAGACCATGATGACTGAGGTTGTATTTACTGGTTTTAACTGCATGCTCAATTGCACCATTCTGTGATGTGCTGTGGGAAAACTGCTCTGGCCTTTGTGAGTACCTGTACAGATGAGACTTTGTCCCATAAACACAGTAAACTACTTTCAGCTTGGCATGCTGCAGTTTTCTCTCTGCAACCTCTGTTCCAATCAGTGGTAAGGCAGGAATCCAACTTGGAGCACTGATCTGTTCCAGCTGTTGGCATTAATGCAACCTTCATTTTGGAACCAAGAGGTAAATGCAAGACATGAGACATGTTTGAAGGCATTTTCTCAGTGACTTGTTGTTAGCCAGCAGCACGCCTGGCTAACAGCATGCAGACATGGGGGCAGCTGATGCAGATTTTCATAGCTGTGAAATCCCATCCTGCTGATCAGTGATGCTGTGGTAAGGCAGCGAGCAGAAAGCAATGAAACAACCCTGTGCTGCAGGCTAGAAAGGGTGTTGGAAGAATCAGATTTACAAGAAGAGGAATGTCCCAAGAAGCTGTTGGAAGAGCTTTCCTCTTTACTTATCTAGTTAAAGTGAAACTCCCTACCTCTCTCTGCAACCTCTTCCTTCCAATGCTACAAACCAGAGTAGAGCTCTACTTTTATCCACATGAAAATAAGGAATATAACCCAATTTGGATTGTCTTGCTGGATTTGCAAAGTGTTTATAAAAGAGTTTAATGGAAGTGAAACTTGGAGAGCAATTGTTTAGCTTAGTGGGAAGGGTATGAGGAATATGGGATGTGCACGTGATATCTGGATTTGAGACTGAAATCTACACTGTTACCTTTGCTTTATCCTCTGTGAACTCTCATTTTCAGGAAGCGAAGGTCATGTAAAATGACTCTTTCCCAGCCCACATCCACACCCAGCCGACTTCAGCATTTCCTAATTAGGTTATATTCATTCTTTATAATGTGCTTGTAATAGATGTGGTACTATAGTGTAATCTCAACTGATATTATTCACTTCCCAGGAATGTACAGCTGAAGCTGCTCTGCAGGCTCTGACTGAAAACAATGGGTGTGCAGCTGACAAATAGAAGTAGCTATTTTACATGCCCTGGTCTATTTGGATGCCATTGTTTAAGTGATGTCTGCTGAACAGGTATTCACATTAGAAAAACAAGCACCATTACAATTTTCTGATGTGGCAGCTATTTTTGAAACTCATTAAAGCTTGCTAGAGCTTTTCCCATGCAGTGAAAAACTGGAATTGCCTGTTGTAATATTGGCTGGCAGTTATGAATGGCTTCAGCTCACATTTTATAATGAAGAAGTGAGCTCATGCTATATAATTGTGGGCTATCCCCAAGAATATTTTTATTCAGCATTATTGTCAGACTAAATTAAAACCGCCAAAGAGCCCAATTTCTCAAGATGCCAGGTGCTCTCAACTCCCACAGCAGTTAATGGAAGACTACTCAGCAGTTTCAGAATTAGTCCCTAAATGCTGATAGTGATGCTCAGATTTTCATATTAAGCAAGATGATTTGCAGAGCTGTTGTTCTTCTACTATTCTTTTTCTTTGTGAGTATTCATTGCCAAAAGTATTATTTATTCTATTTATGCTATCCACTTATTACATTTATCTGAGTTACTGCCATATCCTTTCAAATGACTTGTGGTTTTCTTTTCCCCTTTTAAGTTTAAAACAAGCATTAATGTCCTTCTATTGGAAATTACTTAGTGATGTATTTGAAGCTGCTGTTGATCACAGGCAGCGGCACACGTCTGGCGCTAGACACTTGTTTGCATGCCCTCCTGCCAAACACAGCGGAATTTTTGTCCTCATCTCCCTGAGGTGTTCTGCAAGGAAAAGTGCTCTGAGCTTAGAGGACCAAGACAGCAGATGAAAAGAGAAAGGAAAAGCTCTTTGAGGCAATCAGTGAACTAGCACCTTCTTTCACCGGCTGAATCATTCCATGCACTCCTCCAGGCATTACTGGGCAGCCTGGGAAGACTGGAGGGGGGGAAGATTGCTACCTGCACACACCCATCCTTCCACTTGGCATTTTACAATGAAGTAGGAAAATGCAGACTAGGAAAGCCAAATCTTGTGCAGGGTTTGAATATCAAAAAGAGCTGAAAGTCAAACATCCATTGCTAATGTGTACAAGGTTAGGCAAAGCCCTTGCTCAAGCTGTGGGTCAATTAGTCCTTCTTTTCTCCCCTGGGTCCAAAGTGTTATCACCACAGAGGACAATGAGTTAAAACCAAGTATGGTCCTCTGGAAATCAGAGGTCGTGGAGCAAGAGTTGGAAAAAAGGTTTCCAAATATTATAACTCTTTCAACACTGTTTTCTAGGTATTCTGTTAAATATCCCACTGGGAGGCTTCTTTTCGACAAACTAAACCACATTTTTTTGGACTCTCTTCTCTGAGTGATTTCAAATATATAAAGAATTTAGATGAAAAACAGATCTGTATTTTTTCATTGTTTAAAACATGGTAGTAAATGCTCACTTCTCAGAAGAGTGATAGTGATTTTATTTATAGAAATTCCCAAAGTGACAGTTACAGAAATAATCTGTGGCAAACAAGTTGCAGAAGACTTTTTCCCTCAGTCAGATCATATCCTTGCTTTCCAATGCTGTGTAATAATCTCCATGAAAAGAAGCTTTATTGTTTAGCACTGATCATTGTTTTCACTTGGTAAAAGCAAACAGTGAGCATAAAGTTGGGGAAAATAACAGCCTCCTAATAGGATTGTCATAAAAATTGTTTCACTGTTCTCTGGGGTCATTGAGAGAAGAAATTAGACTGATTTGCAGCCAAGAAAGATGTAAGTTGTGTATCTGTTGGGAAAACAGAAAAAATACAGATAGTGAAAAAATGAGCCTATGGGTCTACCTCAGGAGGTTGTGGATTTTCTACCAGAGGAACAGAGGATAAATGAAGATGGAGGAATATGTGTAGGAATATCCTGGGTATGTGGTTGATGAATTTGCCCACAGTGCCACAGGGATCTGGGAGAGACTGTGAAAAGTGAGATTTGTATACACTATGCAGCATCCCATTTTAGGGAACTCTAAAGGGACTGCATCAGCCCTGGAAAATAGCATGGCAATAAGTGCTTGATCCTCCATCAGGGCACAATGTGAAGTAGATGACACCAAAGTCCCTTCAGTTCTGACCCTACAGTTCTATAGTAGTCTATAGTATAGTCACTCTCTGAAGTAACTTATCAGAAATGTAATATGCTTGGATATGTGTGCATTGGTAATCCACATGAGTTACTAAAACAGAGCCAAATATTTAGACCATTCCTAGATAGTATTGCTAAATGCTATTTAGCAAGAGTGTTTCAGAATGCAGGAACCCTGGAAAATTGAGTTTTTGAAAAAGGTTTTAGTCACATTTTCTTGTTTGTGTTGGTAGTATGAAGTTTTTTACATTAAATAATTAACCTTATTAGCTTCCAGATTTTATGTTAATCATGTGTATTTTAGAGATCATAAAACCTTTTAAACAGACAATTTCAAAGCAGAACAGTCTGCTTAACAATCTTCACTGAACTCATGGTCTAACTCTAGCTGAAAGAAGAGCAAAAGCACCACACACTTGGCATATATAAATAAGCCCAATATTATGACTAATAGAAGTTCTCCTGATTCAGCAAAGCACTTAAACAGATACTTACTTTAAACTCCAGTTTTAATTCCTAATAAAAGAATTTTGAAATTAAAAGGAGAGAAGGCATAAATCTGTGGTCAAAAGAGACTTAACAACAAAGAATCCCATCACTCCTTTCCAATGCTCAATTAAAAATCTGCATGTTTTTAATAATTCTAATTCTTTAGCTGTTAAAAAAAAGTTGAAGAAATTAATAATTTAAGTTCTCCTAGGAACCTTGGTTCTGCCTCTGGCCCCTACATGTGTGCTTCAGTGCTTCCCATAACATGCTTAGCTGGGAAAGGGATTGGTGTTTTTTCTGCAGAGAAACTACAACTTCACTCTAAAGCATTACTGCCTTAAAACACAAATGCTATTGATGTGTACACATATCACTTTCCTATTAATATGTCTTTTACTCCTACCTAAGAGAACAAACCAGTATCATTATGGCCTATGATGGCACACTTGGGTGCAGTGCAGAGGGCTGCACCCTGGCTTTGATGTTTTTGGGATGGCTAACATGGAACTTAAAAAGGTAAGAGCAATGATACAAGACACCAGAAATGGCATGGCTGTGTCTTCAAACTGGCTTTTAGGGCTGGAGTAAAGCAGTGAAAATGTGCATGAATCTCAGATGGGATAAAGACAGGCAGAAAAGAAGGAAGGAAGAATGAAAAGCTGGAACAGGTGCCACAGATCAGAGGTGCAAGAGGTCACAACACGAAAGGGCACAAGAGAGAAACTTGAGTAAAATCAACTGTGGCACAGTACAGTGGCCCACAGGTTTGAAACCCAGCTCTGGAAAAAAGAACCAAGGAAACATTCAGAAGAGGCAGGGATGTGAAACATGACTGGAACAAGCTTTTGACTGAGCTACTGTCAAGTGTTGCCAGCGTGTTATTATAGCAAATGAATCCATGTGTCTGTTTCTTTTGTCCTCAGAAACAGTTGTGTGGATTTTCTTCAGCTTCAGCACATGGTGCCACACACATGCATGCCCACACAGATGTCCTTCTGAACTAAAAGGAAGTAAGAGCAATGTCATCCCTTTAGTGTCCCTTTTAAAAAGTTTTAAACCACTTAAATTAGGTTCCTAAACGAGAACTTAGTCTCAAGCGTAGAGTTGGTAGATGAAAGGTAGCATGGAGTGCATTCACATAGGATAAATAATTGAATAATTGCTAAGTTGGAAATGTATCCAGGAATTATTACAGAATTCTTTTTTCTTTTGCTTACACAAACTTTATAATAGTTGTTTTCTCTGACTGTCCTTTTGTATAAACTGGGAGCAGCCTTCTGGGCTGCTCTGAAATTTACTTTGGCTTCTGCACCAGCACTTAAGAATTACTGGAACTGTGCAGTCTCTGGCCATGTCTCCAGAACTGTCAGAGGCCAGGGCACAGAGCCATCCCAATCCCCTGGGCAGCAGCCTCCAACCACCTGCTGTGTCACTGCCTGCTCCCACCTGGGAGGCCGTGCACTGGGCAGGACTGTTTGCACAAAGCCCTTGCTCCCATGGAGCAAGCAACTTCATCCTTGGCTGTTCCATGACATATGAAGGGCTTAAGGGGTTTTTTATCATCGTGATATGTAAATCAAATGGTTAAAAGATTTTCACAGAATTAGAAGTATTTCAGCAATGAGCAACTGTGAAAAATGTGAAAGGACACTACTTGCTCTGTAAGTTTCATTTCAGATAGCAGGATTGGGCCATGCATGGCATGATGCTTCCTGCCCAGAGACATCACCCTGTATGCATAAGGGCACAGGGGTCTGCAGGCATGCTGAATATTACAGTCTCAACACCTTGAAAGGAACATGTTCTCTGAATTTGGGTACTGTATTTACAAAAAAAGAAAATACAATTACCCTGTGGTAAAGTGCTTTAGGGTCAGAGTGCTGCAATGCAAAGAGAGCAAAGGGGAAAATTCTCTCACCCAGATGTGGGTATGTAAACATAATTTAAACTAAGTATACACGTTTACATACAATGTATCCACTATTTACACTGATTTTAAAACACCATATGTAATGAAAATTATGCAAATATTTAGAAAAATATCTTAGCCTGGGTAAGGTATATACCACACTTAATATTTCAGTAAGGGCACACACAGTGCTCGTATGGCAGTGCCAAAAGTAACATTTTGAAAAATGACCCTTCGGTAAAACTGTCAGGCACCGAGGGTTGAGTCCAGGCACCCGCCAACAGAAACCTTCGGGAGGATGTCACTGCGAGAGGCGGACCAATACCGGGGTTTCTATCTGGATTAACCAGAGAACTTGTAAAAAATTTAACATCAGCACAGTATTTATTTGGCTTCATAGTCAGTAATCTGCTGGACTGCCAACAGCTATTTTGAGCCCTTTCCCGTCTGGGCAAGGCAGTTTCACTTGTATAAAACAGACGGGCAGGTGCCCTTAAATCTGTCATTAAAGGGCTCTTGGCCGACGCTGAATGGTCCGCGCCCCGCGCAGCACCTCCGCGCCGCTGCCCCGCTCCGGCCCCGCCGCTGGGCGGGGGGAGACGCCCCTGCGCCTCGCCGCTCTCGCAGTATTTGCCGGTTACCTGTAAATCACAGACCGCCGAATCCTAAAAGCCCGAGCGCTCCTTAACAACGCGTAAATAATGGAGGACAGGCAGGATGAATGAGTGCCGCGGGCGGAGAGCGGGCTGAGCGTCATCTCTGAACGGTTCGGGGCGCCAAGGAGGTGAGGGGCAAGAGGGTTTGGGTGAAAAACCATTAGATTTAAAGCACACCTCGGAGCTGACCGTGCTCGGGGACAGGGGGAAGGGCGGGTTGCCCACCCGAGGGCTTCACCAGGACCCTACCAGGGTGTAGCGGGGGGTCGCCCGGATTGCCCGCAACGCCCTCACCCCAGCAAAACAGCTCAAAAGAAAAGATGGGGGGGGGAACCTTTTATTGTTACTGTGGTTGTTCCCGGCGTCCCCGCCCGCCTCCCCGCCGGCGCTCCGCGGTGCCAGGATTTCCCTGCAGCCCGCCCTCCCCGCCCGCAGCGCCGCCGGCAGCGCCGCCTCCCGCGGCAGCCGCTCGCCGCCCGCGGCCCCGCGCCGCGCCCCCGGCACACGGGGCGCCGCCGCCCGCGCACTGACAGACGCTCGCAGGTGCCGCGCTCGGCCCGAGTCGCGGAGGGGCGGCCCCGCTGCCGGCCCGGCTCCGCACCGGCGGGAGGGAGACAGCTCGGGAGGGAGGAGCGGCGCGGGAGCAGCGGCAGCGCCGTAAGTCGGGGAGCGGGGCGCGGAGCGGGAGGGCCCCCGCCGCCGGGCTGCGCGACCGGGACGCGGCGCTGCCCCTCCTGACCTGCGGAGCGGCGGCGGGGCCGCAGCGCGCCCGCTCAGGGGGCTGGGAGGGAGGCTACGCATTTCGGGGTAACCAGAGAGAGTACCCATTAATGATCTTGTTTGGCTGCTCGGGAGGTTCATGCCCAAGCTATCGCTTAGAATGACTCGGGGTGTTTCTACATCACTGAAATTCCGAGCTGGAATTCGCCCCTCTATCGGTTTAAATTTCCATCCCAGTGTATTTTGGCATACCTGATTTTATGCCCTTGCCTTGGAGGCAGAAGGCATACCCAGCCTACAGCCCCTGAAACAACAGGCTGCGCCCCTTTTTGTGCGGTGTGTCCCCTTGCGCCGCGCCTTCCTGCGTGGGGTGAGAATAACCGTGCGCTGGAGTGCGCTGCTCCCTGCCCGGCTGGGGCTGGGGCTGCACCGAGGGCAAGCTCTGCGCTGGGGGCAAGTCAGTACCCCGGGTGATGGATGCTGGTTGTCGAGCTAAGAGTTCAAGTCGGGAAGTCAAATTTGAGAATTTGGGTTGGGCTGCTGATGAAGAAATGCGGGCTGTAGATTAATAGAATGACTTGATGTATTTTCAGTTGAAATTTAAAAGAGACCAAAATAGAGGAAGCAATTAATTTAGGACTTGCGTCACTGTAGATTGTTGCTATGTTTTAAAAATAGGAAGAAGGCTTATTATGAAATGTTTAATGTAACAAATATGATCTTGATCTCTTACTTTCCTTTGAAAAATATCTGGGAGGGGGGGGAGGTAAGGACTCATGCATAGACCATTAATTCCAGTCATGTATAGGTTGTAAGGATGTAACTTTGTTCAGGAAAATATAGAGGAAAAAAATCAGAAGGTTTAAGGCATGAAAATCTAAAGCTGAACAATTCTTTAGATACACACTACCAGAAATCTTATAATCCATGTGCCATGGCTCAGATGCTTAGAGGAATGACAGAGATACCAAAAAAGGCATCATGATACTCAGCGCAATTCTAGAAGCAGAATTTTCTCGTTCCCTACAGAAAAGGAAAGCACATTTCTGGAAGCAAGAAGTGACAGATGTGGCATCTTGGCAGCTGGCTAAACATAAAAGCATGTATCAGCAGGTGATTACTGTTGCAAGGATTTATTTTTAAAGTGTCTTGTACGGAAAGGTTTCAGCCTGTTTTAGCATTAGCAGTAGGATTTAGTTGCACTCTGTGGTGTGTTACAAATAGCCTTTCAGCAGAAACATTCAGAAAAGCAAGAGAATACTCCTATGTTCGAGGCACTCCTTGCTTTGAACATTTGTTTTGCATTACAGCATGCGAAGGAGAGGAACTGAGCAGGTTCTTTGGTCGGTAGGAGAGTACGGAAGGGAATGATTTTTTGTGGCCTCAGCATAAGCCAGCGGTATCTGGGAAGGAAACAACAGGGCCTATCTTCTCCTTAGATTAAAGGTAATCACAGTTACTGTTGTCTGGGGAGCACCTTGTACATCCACAGAGGTAAAAACCAGGCTGCAGAAACTACCTCTGCCCCTCTTTTCTGATTGGTAAAGCCAGCCTGAATCACCAGGAGGTGGCCTGGGTGAATTTTAGAAAAGAAAGAGATGGATATCACCTAAGAGGCAGCCCAGAGCCACATTTTCCCTGAGGCAGCAGCAGCGTGGGTCTACACCATCCCTGTTTGCCTGCTGTGGCTAGATGTCACGTTGACTTGAAAGAGGCATCTAAAACTGTTCCAAACCACTTGTATCAGCTTTGCTGTAATCAACAAAAGCCACGGTTCATGGCAGAACATGCTTTGCTCTCAGCTTTTCATAATTAGGGAGGCTGCTTTGGTTTATAGTCTTCTGACCTAGACGGCTTCTTCTAGAAGAAATTCTGGTCCTCTGCCCAAGCTTTGACAAATAGTTAGGGGAAGAAAAAGGAACTTGCATTTTAAAAAATTTCATTCTGCCATACAGAATTTGCTGTCAGTTTCTCCTTTACTTCTTGCCAGTGAGACTGTGTGTCCCAGGGGCTTAGCAATGCTCTCTGACCAGTTCTTCCTCTCTTCCTTTCTTTTTCACCTTAGTTAACAGAATTGCTGTGGATCAGATCACCTGATACCTGTTTGGCCTTTTATAATGATGTAAACCACCACAGGCTTTCACCCTCCTCCATGCAAATTTTACTTTTTGGAAACAAACAAAACCATCTCTTTTTTTTTTTTTTTTTTTCCCGTCTTATGATCACTTCAGAGTAAATATGTATTCTCAAGATCTGAACCATCTCATGGAGAACTCTCCTTCCCCCAGTGATAAAAGTGAACTAATTGGGTGGTCTGTACCTAAAAGCCGCAGTATCTCCATGGATGCCATGCTTATAGGGAAGGCAGTTGGCTGAAAGTGTTGTTTGTTTGTGTGATAGCAAGGTGAATTTCCCTAATAACCTGAAGTCTGAACTTAAACGAGGATGTGGGAAGGATTGTGTTCGGCTGTAGGGTAGAGGACTGTTTCTCAATGGTTTCCTCTCACTAAGAAGCAGACGGGTTAGTAGGCAGTGAAAGCGGCTCGGGGGTGCTAAGGGATGTGTCTGGGTGGAGCAGTGAGAACAGAGTTCTGGCTCCTCTGCCGAGTTCAGTACATCCTGTGTGAAGTGTGAAGCAGGATGGCAGAAAAAGGTGCAGCAACTCATGAGCTCGAGTAAAGCTTATGCTGAAGAAGAGACACCCTTCCAGTCCTGTGTTAAAATTTCTGGTTGACATTCATGCAGATAAGCATTGCCTACAATATTTTACAATGTTCTGTATTTACACTGATAATTGACATTCCTAATGTTATTGAACAACGATGTTGATCCAGCATGGTGACTCCTGGGAAGGTGAGTCTGATGGGAGCAGCTGGAACTGGCTGTCAAGACTAACTTCCTCATAGTTCACGGGTTAAATCAAGACCCAGTAAAGCCTCAGGAAGCACACTGCCAAGATAAAATGGGATGATTACAAGAGTTGGCCAGGGTGACAAGATGTATTTATACCTTTGCTTAGTTTCATTGATATTTGTGGAATAAATAGTCAAATATAGAAACAAATATTTGTCTTATGGTTTTACCACTAGTCAAGTCTGCAAGAGCACAGCTAGTCAATAATCTTTGTAAGCAACTGAGATTTTTCTTTGAGAGGCTAGTGAACTGCTGAATGTATTTTACTTCTTTTGGTGTTGTGCTTTTGTTTTTTAAAGAGGAAAGGTAAGCCATTTGCAGGCCATTTACAGGCTGAGCCTACAGCCAAATAGCACTTTTAGTGCCTAAAACTCTGAAAATGTGAGAGTGCTCATACTAAATTGTATCGTCATGATCTTAGTAGGTTTTAAAGCAAGACCATTTTGCTGAAATGTATATATAGCACAAGTAATTTGAATTACAGTTATTCTTATCTTTGAAATTAGCGAGTGTTGCAATAATCTTAAAACTTGATGACCTAGTATCTCATGAATGCCAGGGAGCCACATTAAGGGTTTCAACCCCCACTATGTGTGGTAAAGCAACAACATACAACTTAAGTATGTAAATGTTGTGTTCATGCTGTTTTTACTTGCACGGAATAATAGAGGAAAGCTCACCAAATCTGATACACTGATTTGATTTCTATCATAAAGGTCAACGGGGAGCATGTTAGATAAGAAATTAAATGGACTGATACTGTGAGTTTTTGTGCTGGGTCTCATTCTGAACGAGCTAAGTGAACTTTTCTATGATAACATGTAAACAGCAGCTGACCTTCTGTAGAGATACAAGAGCTGATGACAAGCTGAGACTAGGTATGACTTGCTTAATCAGGTCTGCAAGCTTGTTTAGGTACATTTACATGGCAATTAATTTTAAAGTCATCTCTAAGAACTTTCTAAAAATAAATACTACTTCATATCTTTGCTTGGAAGATCTAAAATGTAGGCTTGGTGTATTTTTTTTATCCCTTTGAAATACCAGGTGTTTCAAGTCCCTTTCTCACTATTTTGCTTTAGAAACTTTATATGTATCTGAGGATTTGTGTTATGCCTAAAACAAAGGAAACAGGTGTTGAGTCTTCATTCCAACTGTGGGGATTTTTGCTTTATGAATATTAGCCACTAGCATAAAAATAGTAAATAAAAGCAAACTGTTAGTCTGAAATTTCCTTTTTTCCCTCCCTGCTAAGAAATCTATACTTTTTAACATTCAAGTCAACAAACCCAAAACTCTAAAGCCTGTTTTTCTGGTAAAAGCAAATATCCATAAATTGGCAAAAGCCTGTAGAAAATGGTGATGCATATATAAGTGCACTAAGGTCGTGTTATTTTTCATAGTTCTCTGCCTTACGTAGTATGTGGGGTGAATTAGGTGAGACATAGGAAAAAAGGAAGATCTGCTTGAAATTCTGGGCTAAAGCTGAAGCCCCTTCTCTGTCATAGTTGTTTTGGGTGGTGCAGATGATGAAGGTATCCAGTGATTCCACAAATAATACAATCTTGGGATTTTCTAATTTTGTGTTCTTTGAGTTTGTAACCTTAGTGCTCTACATATGATATTTCTAATTATGGGGTTCATAATTCTCAGTGATACTCTGGAAGGAAGATCAAAGGTGCTTTGCTGCTACCACAGTCAGCATCTCTGAAGCCTTTCTGCAGAGAGCTGGTGAAACCAGCTCCCTAGCCAGCAGAGCTCTCAGTCACCATCTTTACCAGGAGAAATCCTAATCCCTGTAAGAGTATGAATAATAAATCTTAATGAAGAAGAGGCTAATGGATTTTTTTTTTTTTTTGTAGTTGTTTTTGGATTATTTGATAAACTATCTTTATCAACTAAAGCATTGTTTCAGTTTGGTTAAAATATGTTTCCAGAGGATGGTTAGATTAATATTCTCATGTTCAGATTTCAAATGATAGCCTAATCAGTTGGAGTTTTATGAGGTCCATGTGATTTGAAGCATTAATGTGACTCATTGGTTCTTTGAGAGTACATGTTTCTGTAACCACAAAGAATAAAAACAAAAGCATCCTTGAAACTGGAAGTTGCACATGCCACAGTGAGGGTGAAGAGAAAAGCAGGTGCAGATTCTGCCTTCGTAATGCCATGTAAAGGCTGGCCATGCCATTTCTCCCCAGCACTGTGGTCCTTGCAAAGGTACTTTTCTTTGGCTTTTCCATGATTTGTCTCTATTCATCTGGAAGATGGTTTGTGGCTGTGTAGTCTTTGGTGTTTCCCTTTGAAGGATACATTGCTCCTAGAAATAATGTTAGGGGTTAGCCCAATTTAAGGAAGGTTTGAACAGTAGAAGAACTACATTTTGAGTGAAAGAGGGACAAGGAAGGAGTAGTGCCATAAATTGTCCTGCAGGTCAGATGCAGCTCAGTGTTTCTGCTCTGGATACCATAGATTACTGCTCTTGGTCAAGTCTAGGCTGTTCTTTGCTTGCTCATGACTCCTGTAGCAGATGACCTTGGAATAATGACCATGGTTCATAGGAGGGTAAGATGTAATGCATCTGGGGGTCTCTTCTGTTTGATTGTTTGCAAACCAGATGGGAATATAAAAGTGAAGAATGGAGTAGCATGTCCATGCATAGGTTGTATATATGGCATACAGGATTGTACTTTGCTTCAGTCCAAACAGTTGGAGTGGAAAGGTGAAATAATAGGAGGAAGGTGATGTTCACAGCAGCTACAATTCTGTTGGTATTCCTTGCTGCAAAAGACACAACAGCTGAAGAACTCTCTTCTGTGAGATGTTATTGCTGTCATTTTATGTGTGTGTAATTCTTAATATACTTCATATTTGGCTTGTGGTTAAGGGTGTGATGCTGAAGTAGTACAAATTTGTAGTAATTCACTGCTCCCTTTGGTTGTCCTGCCTAGAAGGCAGGGAGAGCATCTAGTCAGTTTGATGAAAGACTTAAATGCAAAGGTTTGCTCATTCCTGTTAGCATTTCTGCTTAACTTGTTTCTTATTAGTAACATGCAAAATAATCAGTGGCACACAGAAATCCTCAAGACTGAATAGAAAATCTGTTGTTAAGAGCAAAGATAGTTGACTGAGCAGACCAGTAATTTGTATGGCTGCAGCTCTGTTTTGCATGTCCCTCCCCACTTGCTTGCTATGATTTTAGTGGAAAGAGAGACTGTGTTTCTTCTGGTTTTCTCTTTGTGTACCTTCAGGCAGTATGAATACCCATCTCAACCTCTGGAGTCTTTCAGATAAGATCCCCTAAGGTCAACAGCAAGGACAACAAAGGAATCCATTTGATAGTAGTGGACTGTACAGCTCTCTTAAAAATGCATACTTTTGGTCCCAAAGAAAAAACGTTACAATAGCAAGAGTCCAAGAAGATTATTAATCTGTGGGAGTTCCTAAATGAATTTGTGAGGACAAAAGTAAAACCTGCCTCTCCAAATGGAAGTGCTGAACAATCATGCAATTTTTGCTGTGGACGGTTTTCACATTTTTGTCTGAGAATTAATTTCACTGTTAGTTGCAGTAGTTATTTTGCCTTGAGAGTACAACCATGCCTCTGCCTTGCCAGAGAAATAAAAATTGTAAATAAGGTATTTTGTGGCATGGTATAACATTTTGATTACTGGGAGATGCTGTGACAGCTGTATAGGATGAAGTGACATAATTGTTATCTAATGAAGCAACACCAGACAAATTGGAGACTTTTTGACATTGCCTTTGGTATGAACAGTATATTCATTCAAGTGTACATCTTTAAGTGTACCCAAATAATCTCTGAAAAAACAAGTATATAATTTGCATATAACTGAAAAATTTGCAAAGAAGCAGGCTTCAATGGCCAAATGAACAGTCTAAACATGCAAATTACTCCTGTTGCTAAATTCCAACCAATTTTCCTGCATCAAGCCTGTGTAAATGTCTTTGTTCTTTGCATCTGTGAATAAACCTTAGTCCCTTCCCCACATCCACTGTCCTCCATCTCCTGGTTCCACATCCCTGGTTTTTTTGCAGAGGTTCCATCACTAATCTGAATTTGGGTTGATGGCATTCCTGCCAGCTGAGTCGTTTGTGGGGATGGAGCAATGTAAGCAATGAGGGTTGATATTTTCAATAGAGTGGATTTCAGAAGATTCTAGGTGTCAGACACTAAAGCTACTGAATCTTGTAAAAAATTTTACACTTTAATGCTTTGACATTGCCTGTCCTGGTAATTCAGAATGACAGGAAAAGACACATTTAAAAGTACAGAAGTGCCAGAACCTGTTAGCAATGTTGTGGATTTTGATGGTTTGTATCTGTAGGAGTAAAGGACATTATGATTCAGCTGGGGAGTAGAATTAGATCATTTTGTTTTATCTCATTAGAGAAACAGTTTAAAAATTTTGGTTAAAATTCTCCCACCTCCTTCTAGTCCTCCCAATAAACACATACAGATGGCTGCAGAAGAGGATAGAAAATGTTGAATAGCAGTGTCAGATATTGATAAACAACTCTAAAAATAAGACTTAAAATGGAAGCTTTCAAGACAGCTGAAGTGTAGGTGGACGTGTTAAAAAGGCATCAGCTGAGAAATTGTGTGTATTCTTTCTGTAATAAAAGTGGTATCTGCAGAAGTAAGAGCAGCTGTCTGTGTGTGTGTGTGTGTACATTTAAGATCCATGACTGAAATGGTACCAGATGATTTTTCAGGTGTTCTGATTCAGTGTGTTCTTTCAATCCATCTGCTGAGGTAGCTGGTGGTAGCTATTGGGCCTTCCAAATTTCAGAGTTTTTAATTTTGGGATAAGCATCCTGAAAGTACAAATATGGTCCCAAAGTCAAGTTTTGCAGTAGTAACAATACACAGGAGATGTGACTTGAAAAGAAGTTAGAGTTGTATTTTCAGATTCAAGAACTGTGTGAATTTTTTTTTTTTGAGTAAAAGTGAATGAAGCCACATATAATATTTTTAATTGTGTTTTTCTTCAAAACTGGGTATCTGTAGTTGGACATGGATTCCACTTGATCATGGATCTTAGATACCCTTCTTGGACAGTTGTACTTTAAAATGTTAAGTTTTTCCTGTTTGTTTTGAAGAGACCTAATTTGCTGTGAAATGGGTGCCCTTCTACTTGCACAGTATTAAAGGAGGAACAGCTTTTAAAGCTTGCAAGATCTCAAACTGTTGATAGCAATTTGGCAGGACAGAATTTATTTGGTTCTCCATTTGAAGTAATGTCCAAAACAGAGATC
The DNA here is from genome assembly GCA_024865655.1 of Emberiza elegans. Taxonomy (NCBI): domain Eukaryota; kingdom Metazoa; phylum Chordata; class Aves; order Passeriformes; family Fringillidae; genus Emberiza; species Emberiza elegans. The sequence continues at coordinate 14,323,442 of JALJVW010002597.1, read as the reverse complement.
TACTAATTTTTTTTTTTTCTATTTTGTGCTGAAAGATGAGAACCTTTACAAAGACAACAGTTTTGATGAGAGGTCTATTCTGATAACTATCAGGACATTTGTCCTTTTAAACTTCATAATCATCTTGATGGCCAAAGAAACAAAATCTGTGGACAGAAATGCTCTAAAATTTAGTGTGGTGTTACTGAGAAAAATACTTTTCCAAATAAATTCTTAAGAGAAATGCCATGAATTTAGGGAAGAATACTGTTCATATCTTGAATGATAAAAGTCAGACCAGACTTCTGGGAACTTGCTTATGACAAGCTGTAGGCCTTTCCTGAATCATTACCCAGTTCTGTGTCAGGATGACTCCTAGCTCTGTTTGTTTGAATTAAATAATGGTAATTTCTTAAAAAACAAACAAAAAATTAACAAATATTCAAATAACAGAGAATCTACCATAAGCCTGAGTAAATTGCTATTGCTGTTCCAAAAATGTATGTTTTCCTTTTTAATTGCTTTGACTAGCTTCAGTCTAGCAAACTGAAGCTAAATAGTTGGACTTTATGATCTTAAAGGTCTTTTCCAACCTTAATGTTTCTATGCTTCTTTGAAATGTAAGTGATAATGTCTGTCTTGTGACTCTCCTGAAACTTTTTTTGTTTCATGAATCCTCTTGGAATTGTGGCTACAGGAACTGGACTTGGTGATGGCCAAATACAGAAATATTGGATCTTTCCTTTCAGTGCCCTCTCATGCAGCAAGGAATTGCACTAGCCCCTTATGACTACAGTTCAAGAGGATGAGGTTCAGCTTGGTTAACTCTTCTTACCTCTTATTTCTGTTTCTGAGCACAGTCCTCCTTCCTGAAACGGTGGCCTTTGTGATTTAGTCTTCCATTTTAAACTTGAGTGTATGACTTGGGCTGCTGTTAAAACTCAAGTGGCTTGCTGGGGTTCAGATACCAGCTTGAGGTGGTTTAACTTGACAGGTAACTGAACACCAAACAGCTGCTTGCCCACTCCTTCCCCACCCAGTGCGATTTGGAGAGAACTGGGGAAAAAAAAGGTAAAATTCATAGGTTGAGATAAAGACAGCTTAATAGGACAGAAAAGGAAGGGATAATCATAAAATAATTCAAATGTACAAAACAAGGGATGCAGCACAGTGCAATTGCTCACCACCTGCTGACCAATTCCTGAGCGGTGGTCCGTGGCCACCTTTCCCCTAGTTTGTGTCCTGACCATGATACCACATGCTGCATTATCTACCTGTTGATTTTTCCCTTTGATTCTAAGTGTTCCAGTGCAGGTCATCTTAGGGTATCTTCAGTTTTCAAGCTGAAATGGATCAATTCAAGGCAAAGAGTTTAAAGAGCACTCGCTGGTAATGCAAGCTTCAAGTCCTGCTGAGCAGAAAGCTCACACAACTCCAACTGCCTTGTGAAAAAATTCTACAATTTCTCTTTGTATCATTAGTCTGACTTGGGATTGGCACTACCTTTTAGGGCCTGCAAATGGAGAGAAAATCCTATGAAATCAGGTGTGTTAGGCTGCTGTGTAAGAGTTCATAATTGATCTGAGATCCTGTGACAGCATAAAAAAGAATATTTGTGGTTTTCAGTGGATGTACTGGGCTAAAAGAAGATATTGCAAGTTGTCCTTCCGCTGAGATGTACCAGTTTTGTATCTTGTAATCTATTTAGTAAAGCAAGAGTTTTGATTCTGATCTGGTTTGCAGTATGGTTTCCAATAATTACACTGATTCAATTACTGTTGAAAGAGAAAAGGTGTAAACTAGTGACTCAAAGTTATCTTAGTTGCTTTCAAAGCTATCAGCAAAGTGTTTGACCCAGGAGCACGTGGCTATTTCCGGGTAAGTAGGAAATACAGGATTTCAGTGGAAAGCTCAAGAAGAATATTTTGGTGTCTGATAAAACAAATGAAATTTTTTTCTTATCTTCTGCATAAGAAAGGTAACTAGCAAGATGTATTAAGGGAGTTTTGTTATTTATTAGCCTTAATCATGTTCTAAAACAGCACTCAGTTTGTCTGTTGGGTAATAAGTCACTGGGAACATAATAGTCCAAATGCAAGTCAGGTTAAGAGTCTCTGGATTTTTCAGGTATTCGTAATTTTTTTCTTTTGAAGTTGAGATTTTGCTTTAAGATGTAATGCTTTTCCAGCCTCTTGGCGCCCTGAGTGAAATTGCCTGACTTGTTTCAGACAATTTGAAACACTCACTTTGGGAGGTGTGAATTCAATCACAGCCATTAATCTGGGAACCTGGTGACTATAAAAAGTTAACTATTTTCCTGCAAGCTGCTAATGTGTTGTACTTGGAGAGGTTTAGTTTACTGAATAGGTGCAGATTTTTTATTTTCATTGTTGTTTGTGTCTTTTTCCTTTTCCCATGCTAAATTGTCTCTTCCCAGTTTTGTCCTCTCAAGTGAATGTGTTATGGTCTTCCCAGGAATAGCAGAAGTTTAACAGCAGTATATCGTGGCTGGATTTTTGTTTAAGAAGATATATATTTAATTTGAATTATTGTAGGATGAACCTTATTTCATAGGGTTCTGTGTTCTGAGGGAGCAAACAAAAGAACAACAAAATCCCATTTTACTTAAGGATGTGGTTTAACTTAGGAAGCCTATGACTGTAGCAACAGGGTTGCTATAGTAGCTGAAGCTTGCTGAACTACTTTTTACATTGGTCTTAGTAGCTGTTGGTGAACTATTTAATACTTTCCTCCAGTAAGGATTTCCTTGGGCTCCAAGAAAGAAGCCCAGGTATGCTGCCCACTGCTTCTGCAGCCAGAAGGAGCATACCTCTGGTGAATCCAGGTTAGCAGGCATGTACAGAGGGAAAGAAAGAATGCCCCTTGGGTGAGATATTCCTTTTAGAAGTTACTGTACATGCCTTTTGATGGAACTGTGTTTCAGAGTCTTTTGGTTAAGGATTTCTCTTCCTTCCCAAGTTAGGGAATCTATATCCAGAGAGCCTGTGGAACAGGCCCTACATTATCCAAGAGTTTATTCTGGTCCAGTACTGAAGCAGCAACACTGAGATGTTGATGCCCTACTTGAATGCAAGTTCCCTCTTAAACTTCTTGAGTGTAGTGTCTCTGCTGTTGTGTAATTCAGGGAGTTATAGTTTGTTCCTTGCCTTTGTTTCCACAGATACTATCTCTGTTAAAAGAACCATATGGACAAGAGAAGAGAGGCCCACACTGTGCCTTAAATTAATGCAATCCTAATGCATTGTTACACTAGTATATGTTGTGGGTGTTTTTTGCTGGATATGGTTTGGGTTTGGGCAGGGCAAGGAAATTGACCTCGGTTTCTCTTCCTTTGCCTACAGTAAGAAAATCAGGAATACCTGTCCACTTAGGTGGCTTGGTTTCTGACCATCTTAACATTGCTTTTGTTTTCTGAGTTGGTGTTGTGGTGTTTCTTTTGTTGTTGTTGTTGGGTTTTATTTTGCTTGATTTCCCTTCTCTCACAGCAGAAGTTTTTGTCAGCACTGTAGCTGTGTGCCCTGGACTCTAAAACATGTGATCTTTTCTTAAATTTTTGAAGGATGGTAAACCATACTAAGCAATGTAGTGCTTCTCCCATGGCTTGAATTTTGACTCCCTGGAGCTTGCAAGAACCATTAGAAATTTGCTTTAAATAGCCTGCAGTAAAGGTAGCATTTCATCTTACCTACTTATTAGAGGATTAAGTAAATAAATATGGCCTTTACATGGGAAAGTAGGTCCCAGAATTATTTTCTTTTATTTTTCTGCCTACACACCGCTGCTTTCCATACCAGTTGTATGTATTGGTACATTAAGGACTTGCAGCATGTGGTAACAGCTCATTCTTGGTCAATACCGAGATGCATCCATGCCCAAAGGGATTGCTACACCTCATTTCTGTGCTGCTAGAGTTGTATGAACAAGATGAACAGAGCTTTAATAGTCCAGCAGCAAGTGTCATAATGCAATATAAAGCCTTGGTATATGTGTGAGTGCTCCGTTTCAGAATCAGCTTCTCTCAACTCTGAAGTAATTACTGCAATCTGGATAAAGTATAGACTCAGTACACTTAGCTGGTATCGGTTTAGTCAGACCTAAACATAACTTTTGCCTTGTGCAACACTTTGTTTTTCCCACCTGTCATCTCTGTTTAATGTGAGGGGCAAAAGGGTGAGATTACTAAATGGTGAGCTGAGGCATTACTAAAAAGACAGTTGTTAAATTTGGGTTGAATTTGGCTGTCAGGCACCTGGTATAGGTCTCTTCAGTATCCTGAGAGTGGAATGGCACTGCTGATCAGTCTTAAATCTATGGACAGTGGTTTTGACAACGGATTATGTTTGTAATGGTCAACTTCAGAATCTCTTTCCCCTTTGATCTCCCTTGTTGGAAGTACCATAAGGAACACAGTAACTGGTGCTGAGGAGCCTGTTTAGCACTTACTTGGCACTTGTAAAGGAGTGAGAGGGACCTGCAAATGTAGGCTCTTAGCTCTGCTTCTGAGGTAGGAGGAAAGGAAAGGGGTTGTCTCGTTGACTTGATGATCTTAAACGTCTTTTCCAGCCTGAATGATGCTATGATTCTATCTGGCCTGCGAGGGCTGCAGAGAGGTGCAGCTGGGTGTTGGCCTCTGTTACCTAATGTCTAGCCTAGTTTCTGTTGAAATATCTGATTAATTTTGGGGTTTTCATTAATGTGGGGTTTGGAACAAATTAAATGTGACCAAGGTCCCAACAAGGATCTGAAATCTCTATTCTGCTGAAGAAGTCTATATACAAATGAACAGCAATTTGCGTCATTAAGCACACACCTTCACTCGGGATGCTAGACAGGGGAGCACTGAGAGAGAAATTGCCTCATGCAGGGCTTTTCTTATAAGGTGGGAGATACTTAAGCCAAATTCGTGCTTTGTCCCGTCTGTGCGTTCTTTTACAGCCTTTTTGGAGAAGGGGTAGTTGTTTTACGGCAGTCTGAGTTCGGTGTGATCCTCTCTCCAAAAGGTCCTTGCATCTTGCATTTCTTTAGATACTGACGAGCAACTAGACATTCTCCTCCCTCTCCCCAGGCACCCTCCCAAGGATTTACAGTGTTTTAAAGGTGTGTGAGAGGGTTGATTCGGCAGGAGAACTCATCATAAAAGTAACTTGTTTCTCTCAACAAAGACAAGTTGTTTTGGTTGGTGTTACGCCACTGTGTTTGTCAGTGTCGATTTATGTCAGGCTTTAAATAGGATGCTCTGCAATGAGTTTGTTTTCTGGTAGTTTGTAATCCTTTCAGGCCAGCTAACATTAACGAGCGGCAGCATTGCTGTGGCTGGCTTTCTTTTGATCATGCACAGCCCTAGTCAGGAAATGGGTGAGGAGCATGAGTCATGATTACATTACCCTAATGTGACTGCCCACTAGAAGTTTTCTTTTTGCCGCCAATATGCCTTCCCTTGACACTACTTCTGAAAACAAAACGTCCATTTTGGAGCGCTTTGAAATATTGACCTTTGAACAGAGAGATTTATGTTCTCTTGCAGTCTCAAGGCAAAGCTTTAAGCAGGAGCCCCTGCAGAGAGCTGAGAGAAAATGAATGTCTGCAAAATGCTTTTCCAGAAGTTTGCAAAGACAGGACTTGACTTGCAGTACACTGGGTCTGCTTGGTTTACTGGATCCAGCATGCTTCCCTGACCCATTTACTTATCCTCTCATGTTGCCTGCACATGCAAGCTCCAGGTCCAGTCTGTACAAGGGCTGTCATCTCATTCACCATTTGGCTTAAGCTTTGCCTTAGATCTGTACTTATCTTTTGAAATACGGCTACAATAATGGGAAGATAGGTGCTGAGTGCTGGATGATGTAAACCCTGAGTGTTGAGAAGGTGGCTTTAGTGGGATTTGAGACAACAATATTTTGGACAGTTTAATTAAATACGTGGGATTTAGAGTTTGAAAGAAATATCAGCTGCTAATCAGTAAACTAGCTTTAGCACCGAATTGCCACTGTGCACTCTGGATATTCAGACAGTACACCTCTGTACAAGTGCTGAGTATATTAATTTCTTTCAAATTAGACTCATTTGCTCTGACTGGTTTTAAGAGCAGTATGTGAAATATGATTATTGGCACAAAGTGTGAATTCACTCTGATACTACTTGATATATTCCAGAAAAAAGGAAGTCTGATCAGTTGAGTACAAAGCAACTCAAGATATGAGAACCAAATGTCTTGGGAGAAAGTGGGGTCCCCTTCACTGCTGTCCAGTGTGGTGCATCCCTGTGAGTTGGGGCATGTTGCAGGTGTCACTGACATGCTGCAGAGCAGCAGCAGAATATGACATATCTTCCAGTTGTCACTTGTTCTTCCAGATTCTTACCTCTGCTCAAATGGTGCCTCCAAATAGTGGAGTTGTTTTGTTAGAAGTAGAATATAAACTCACTGTGAAGATGTAATTTCTGGGTTTTCCCTTTTGTTTCATATAAGGGTGATAAACCTTAGCTGTACTAACAATATACTTGAAACTGTATGTAGATAATTAAATTTTAGAAGCCCTATTTGCTCTGTGATTTCAGCCCCATTTTTTAAAGGGGGCATGATTTGGACCAAAAATAATTCAGTGAGGATTTTTTAAATCTATTGAAGCATTTCCTTTCTCCCATCTGCCCCAATGCCATCAACTTTGCTCTCATCTTGATGACCGTTCAACTCTCAGAAGGAGGCAGAACTGCAGCAGAGCACAAGATTCATCCTTCTTTTGTGTAATTAAAAAAATAAGTCCTGTGCAACTTTAGATTTTTCTGTATCTATATATCTCTACCTCCTTGTTAGTCTTTGCTTATAGAGGGCTCCCTGGCTTTCAAGTTTGTTTCAAAACTAGGTTATCAGCCACTTAAAGATGGTCAATACTTATTTAAACACTCTGAAAGATGAATAATAGAACTGGTGATTGTGATATGCCTATGTCACTTGTGTGTTTCAAGGAGATGATAAGGAGTATTTGACTTAGAGACGAAGCATATTTGAGAATTGGAGGTCAGGAGTTCAGGGTAGGGTTTTGTGGGTTTGGTGGTTGGGTTTTTTTTTTTTGAAACCTTCCAGGATGCTTATATTTTAGATTGCCTTTTGTCAGTAGCTAGCAATTATGGAAATTTTAAACTAAGGGTCTTTTCCAAAAATAGTATGAATATATTAAATAAAGTTAGAAAAACTTAATTTCAGTGTGACAGCAGTCTTTGGAACCCTAAGGCAGAAACAAGTGCCGCTAGAAAGCCATTTTTGCATCAGGAGTGCATAAAGTCTGGATACAATTCCATGGACGATTTTCCTTGCAGGAGAGAAGGTTAAGGATTGCCCAGCCCTTCTGCCACAACTCCTTGCTTTCTTGGAGTGGTGTCTCAAGAAATAGCTTAGCTAATGAAAGGACTTTTACAGGAGAGAGAAGCAGTCTCACACTAACCCTAGTGATTTTAGACTTCTTTCCTAGTTAGTTTTCACCTTGTTGTGTGCTGAACTGGCCTGTAAGGGGTCAAGCGTGTGGACACGGTAGGGGGGAAGGAGAGAATGCCTTTCTGACAGCAAGTTATATTGGGCTTGAACTCTCTTGAAGCACTGCCATCGGGCAGCTGCAGCTGTTGCTAAGCCTGTCCTGTAAAGTGAGTCAGTGGAGGGGACTGCGGCTGTGACCAGTTTGAAGTGTGACTGGTAGGGCCGTCTGCCTGTGAAGGGTACAAGGAACTGCAGCGCAGAACCAGCAATGAGCAGTGAGGAATCCAAGGTGGGAACTTCTTAAACCGGCTTTGAGAGCAGAGTTGGGCTGAGGAACTACACCCTCTGTGTCAAAAGAGAAAGTCATCTTTACTAACCTGCTCAAAATCACAAAGGGTGTGGAGTGTGGATTTCTAATCCACTTAAACTGATCTGAGTGCTGGCTGACATGACAGGGGACAGTTGAGATTTCAACCAGAGCGGTTTGCCAGTTCTTAGTTGGCACATCAGCTCGGCTTGTAGGGGTTATTTTTTTGTCCCATGTCATGTTTTTCCCTATGGCTGAAGAGAACCAATGGACAAGTTTTTAAGTCTGTCCATCTGGTGGCTTATGGGTTTATGGTACCCAGCTATTTGTTCATCTGGTGTGTGACTCTGTAGGAGGAGATGTGTGACTGTGCTTCAGTGTGCAGTCTGTTTGACGTAGCATAACCTCACCGTGGCTGGCTGCCTTATTAATGTGCTCTGCTGCATCTTGTACTGACATGCACTTCTGCCTAAATCTGCATGGGCTTGTGCTCATCCAGTTTTTGGAAGCCAATGAACTATATGGTATTAAATCTGTATGTATGAATGTACCAACCAACAAAGCTAAGGAGAAGGTAGTGAAGAGGGACCTGTTTCCATCCATGAAGCTAAACAACAGAATATAGTGAGCTCATTAAATCCTTGTCTCTGGAGAAGAAGAGAAAAGAAAGGAAGGTTTTTATTGTTCTAGAAAAGATGCTAACTTTTCGAAGCTGAAAGTAAGCTGTGATTCAAACTTGTTGAAAAGTAAAAAAAATTACTTGATAAAAAAGAGTTATTAATTAATATTCTAATGAGTGGTTGTAAGCACAGTTGCAAAAACAGACTGAGGAAGGCATTTATTTCCTTATTGCATCACAACCAGATTTTAAAAAATGTTAGTTCTCTACAGTGTATGTAGAGTGTCTCTAACAAAGCATGTATTAAAAATATTTAGAATCTCAGAGTAAATGTAAAAAATAAGTGAACATCAAAGAAAGATGTATTTCTACTGATACAATGCAGAGAATTATTTATACGGTATGGGTTGCATAGTATTTTTATGAGCATCTTGCAAATAAGTACAAAATTGTTGTAGTACAAATGTGCAGGTGATGGATATTGGTGAAGAAGTATATTGGTGAGGGAGATGGAGAAAGCTCAACTGATTTATTGATTCACAGCTTGAGCACATTGAAATAAAATGTTTCTCTTTCTGAAGTATGGCATTGCTTTTTATCCTGTAGAATGTAAATCCAGTTTATTTGCTGGAGAGTGATAATTTGGAAAGGTTTTTAGCCTTCCTCCCCCCAAGGAAAGGAGTAGAGTCTTACTGGACAAACAATGTAATATGAGCATTGCCACTGACTGTGCTGCCAAAATTTGTTGATTAAATTAATATATTTGTATATTGATCCTAAAAAAAAAAAATGGAGATGTCCACTCTGAACCAGTAAAAGGCAAGGATAACAAATTCTACTTTTTTTTTTCTTCCCAGTATAGTTTATTCTGCCTGGAGAACTTGTTTTTATTATACCAGCACAAGAATTCTTAAATGGTTTGTAATATAATTCTACCCTGTAAATACAGGAAAATTCCTGTTGTAAGAGGGTGAGAATAAGAGCAGAAGTATGATCTTGTTTATAAACAAGGCAGTGATGATGGGAAGAAAGAAGTGATTTTTATCTTCATATATGCTGTTAGGAAGAATGATATTGAAATATTGTCACTAGTTCTGATCTGCTTGGAAAACAATGTTGAAAAATTGGAGGTGGTTCAAAAGAGAGAGAGGGAGAGACATTAGAAGGCTTAAAATTATTCCTCCACTATCACCACATGAGGAATTCCCCCTGTTCACTTTGTTCAAAAAGGATGACTGAGAAACAACTTAGTTAGTGTTCAAGTACCTTAACAAGGATGAAGGTTTCTGGTTGATAAAGGGCATTTGGAATCTCAGACCGATAAAGAACAAAATAATAACTGGAGACTGAGGCTAGTTGCTCAAGTTAGACCTCTTTTTTTCCTTCCCCCCAAATCAGGTCTGCTTTCCTTTGTTTCTTTTTATTACAAGCTAAAATAAAAACTCTTAAATAGATTAAATACTTCATTCATTTTCATATAATATATGAGTACTTTAATGGTTTAAAATTAGTTGAGAATGTTCCCTGGTTTGGTTAACACTGTTTACTTGAGGTTGATCTGTTTGAAAGAGTGCTGAGCAGGGTGGCAAGAGTTAAAGAAGGCAATAATTAAAAATCAAGAACTTGTTTTTCCTTTGTTTGTAAATCTAGGTTTTAGGTGGGGGGGGGAACAGGAAGTTGCTGGAGAAATGGAAGATATCTGAAGAGAAAGGTACTGTATGCAGCCTGTCCCTGTCTGTGCTTACACTTAGTGGCAATTAACCCTTCTTTGGGTGGACAACTCACAGCTACTGTACTATTTGTCTTTGATTTATGTGGAAAAAATTGTTTTATAACAAGGGAAGTCAAATTATATGCTAATGTGATGTTTTTTGCCTTAAAAAATATTTTTTTTTATTTCTCCACAGCTAGAATAGCTAGAATAATTTATTCTATTAATCGGGACCCAGATTGGAACAGGGAACACTTTAGGTGCATATTCTCTGATAACTGACCTCTGTGAAGTAAATTAATGGATGTAGTTTGCATGTATGGGGAATTTTAAGAGAAGGGTGGACAAACATCTTCACAGGTAGCACATGGCATCTGTCTTTTCAGGCAATGTAGAAATGAATCAACTGCAATATAGAGCCAGGTCCTCTCTTGACCTGTGCTTCTGTAGCTGTGGAAATAATTTGGGATTTTTTTTCCTTTTTTCTAAATAGTGTATGTGATGGCACAATGAAATAGGTAAGACTTGATCCAGGAGAATCAGTTGAGTGCAGTTGAGAAAATTAGTTGAACTGAAGTGCATTTAGCCTGATTGTTATTATAAAGTAATTACATCTGTAGCTTTAATCAGGAAGGTGCCAATTCTTTGATGAAAGGAGAAGCAAAGGAGCCAAGGACTTCTAACCTGATCAAGGGAAGTTGACTTTAATACAGATGAATTCAAAGGCTCTGCCTCTTATAAACAATGTAAATTTAGATAAACAATCTGGAGGGAAAAGTGTTAGCACCTGATGTGGTTTAAGCTACTTAGAAGGTAGTGGCTTTATAAGTGGAGAGCTGGTGGTCTGGTCTAGAAGTGGACAGACTTGTGGCCTCTTGTCTTCAGAGCCTGATGGTTGATAAGGACACCTGAGTCCCTAGAAGCATAAGAGGTGAGCTCTGTGGTGCATCATCTGATGCTTTTCTTTTCCTGAGGCCTTGGTTAACTGGGAGTGTATTTCACTAGCATTCAGGAATTGTGACTGCATCATGTGTTTTACACTTGATGCTGTTTTAGACATAGTGAAAGTAGTTGACTGGGATGTTCTTGAGTTTGTTTGTGCTGCTGATAGCTAAAACCTAAAATGAGGCCCTGAAGTCTAATTCTTCTACGCTTGCAGATACTTCATCACATAGAAAAGTTGCATCTGCTTGTTGTATAGTTTTGTCTGTCTTTTGCTATGTTGCTGTGCTTTCATTTGGATATTTAGATGATGTACAGACTCAATTTTCTCTTATTGACTTGCTCCACCAGGTAATTCAATTATATTTTAAATTATGCTTTGGAAAGGACTTTCTCTGAGTTTCATGTGCTTCTGTCAGTGATGTGTAAGGCAGAGCCTTTGCAAGGGATTACCCTGGAGAAAGCCCAGAGGCTTCCCAGCACACACAGTCCCTTCTGGCTCTGCTCTGTGGAAATGTGATTTTCTTTCTCTAATTTCTTTGCTAAAGGATCTATGTTTCTTGGGATATGTGCATAAATAAAAGTTTGCACCCTGACCCTTATTTGTCTCTGGCTCTGCAAGCTTAGCTGTTGAGGTATTTGCTGATAGTCTGTCTTTTTAAAATGGACCGTGGAATAAGCTAAGGCATCCATGGAAAACCTTGAGCTGTGTGGAAGGTGATGATTGCTGAGTGGACAGAAGGCAGATTGAGAAGCACCTCTATTAGTCTTTGTTACCAAGCAAAATACTTTTATGAGAGTGTGAAGTGATAGGAATGAAAATGAGAAAGTGCTACAGCCAAACTAAAACTTTAATTTTCACTGGGCTGAAATTCCTCTGGTTTGGCTCATGCTTGGATCTTGTTAGGAGAGGGAATATCTTTTCAACTGGAATGAAAACCCTTTCATGTTGTTTTTCTCTTTAATTAAGGTCTTCCACTGTAGGCTGGCAGATTGCAGACTTCTGGTTTTCTGGTAATTTCTCAATCACTCACTTTCCAATTTAGCTATACAATGACTTGGTTACTGAGCTGAAATTAGTCAAAACAAGAGACTGTTTTAGCAGGAAGATCTGAAAAAGGTCTCATTTTAAGACAAGGAGAAATTTATTGTGTAGCCTGAAATCAAGACTAGCTTGTGTTGTGTCCCTTCTCTTAGCCCATGTGTGTTTGAGATTCCATTAAGTCTTGTTGAGTGCAGGTGTTAAAGTGTTAAGATTCTTGTGAAAATTTTGTGGACTGATTTTTGTCTTCTAGGATTTGAGCTGGAAGCTTAGTCTTGTTAGCTTTTTCTTTATTTGCCCAAGTTTGATTTATAATTTTTTTTTACTAAAAGAACTACTATATATATGTGTGTGAATAGATATGGTATATGTTAACTATTTATATGGATCCTTTCTTATTTAATTGCAAATTAAGTATGAATAAAAATAGTATTGTAGATTTAGTGAATATTTCCAGATTTATTTGTTTGAAGTGTCTAAAAATATGCACTCCTTTAGGCAGTAGTTGACAAAGAGGATAGGTATGCAGAAACAAAATACAGTTGCTCTGAAACTGTGTTATGTTGTACATGGAAGGCCTGTCCATTGAGAAGGGAGCCCGTTTCTTTTATTTAAAAGGTGTAGTTTGCAGATTTCCAATGCTGTGGGTGCTGAGATCTGCAGTAAGCATAGCCTTTGTTTTCAGCAGAGAAAATGGTGCTTGCACTAAGCGGGTAATTGTGAAATTTCTCCTCTTCAAATGTAAAGCCTCTTGTACTGGCCAAATGGAAGGCAAGGCCTTCACAATTAAAGGGACTGCTGTATAAAGAGGATTTAGAATCCTTGATAGTGGAGTCTCTTGCAGCATCATCTCAGGTAGTGTGGGTTTACACTGCCCCTTACTGGGGCTGTCTCGTAGTGCAAGAACTAAAGGAGATTTCGATATCCAAAGTTCGTGCTGCTTTCAGAGTTTTGGTATTTTTTTCCCCCCTGAGCTACGAGCTAATTAATATATAGTGCTTGTCTTGTACATTAAAATGGCCTATTTATACCTAGGAGTTATTTTACATTTTCTTTTTAATATTTCCTGATGTTCAGATGTTTCATTGTGTCCTTCAAGTTTTCTTTAAACCCCCCTGTGGAATTTGGTGATAATGGTTTTTGATACAGATCCTAAGTAGTGGAAGCCTTGAAAGCTTTGAATGAACTACCATTTATCTTTCATTTTTAACCTAGTGACCAACAGGCATGACTTTGGACCATATTGTCATTACATTGTCATCATTCATTCAAATTAAAAGACCTTAAAGAATGAGAAATTAAAATCAGAGAGAATTTGGCCTGTTATTTCTAGAAAGTGAGACAGAGCTAAATCCCCTAGATAACTGTAAAACAGCATCATCATTCATCTTTGATTATAGTCTTCTCTGTAGAGTTGAGGACATTTTGTTTAGTTAAATGGGTTGCTTGGGCAGAGTGATAAATGGGGGAAAAAAATGCAGTGAATTTTAGACCTTAAAACTGCAGGGTTGATTTGACTGATCAGTTCTGTCCCGTTGCAGGTGGCACATGCAGAGATCTTATTCAGGAGTTACTTTTGTATCTTGCAGTACTGTCATGGAGTAATGTGACTCTCCTAGTATATTGTAGACCCTAATGAATTACCATGTTGTTGTGTAGGAGGAAGCTTTGAAGTGCTTGTAATTGATTGATGCGATCAGTTGTATTTTCAAAATTGATCTTAAAAGTATAAAATTCCCTCATAAATGGAAGGCCAGGCAATTTATAAGGATTTCCTGTTTCATCTTCCCCAACATAAAATTATTGAACTTATTTTGTATTTCAACTTTAACCTGTTTACATCTGATATATTTTGTGGGGGGGCTCTTTAACATTATCAAAGTGCAGTAGATACCTGGTGTGAATCAAAAAACCAAAGCACTGACCTGGCTAGACTCCCAGCTTCCCTTGTGATGCACAGTTAAGTACCCAACTGTAGGAACTAATTACTGTGGTTAAAGGATTTGTTAAAATGCTTAAATGCTTCTTGACAACCTGGGTGTGTAGCCATACAGTCCTAGGTTTTAAACCTGGTGGTTCATACTGGGCTTAAATTGTTGAAGGAAAAACCCTGCCAGGGCATAACTAAAAGGCAGCAAAAGTAGCCCTTGTTACAGCCAGCTTCCCTCCTCTTATGATATAGAACAGTCTTGCTGTGTAAAAGCTGGAATCTCCTTTGCACAGTGGGGATGGTGATGGACGAAGGGTGACGGATTTGTAGCTGAGTATTCTAATGAGAGCGGGGGATCTGTGGTGCATGGATTAATAGAAGAATGTGTAAAAATGTCCAGGAGAAAAAATGTGTTAATTCTCAAAGTGTCCAAGAGTTAGGAACTGACACTGAAAGGAACAAATATGCCATTAAAGTATTAGAAAAAGTGTTTTTCAATAGCTTTTTGACTTAATAGTCTGTTAGCCCTTGTTAGCTCTATCAGACCTTTCAAAGACCCCATTCTAGTAGGACAACATGGTTTGCAGAGACTGTTAAAATTGGTTGCACAGAGCAACTCTAAATCACTGTGGCCTCGTGGTTTGCATAATTCATGAGCTAGTCTATAACTAGTTGCTATGAAGAATTCCTGTAGCCTAAAGAATATAGTCATATGAATCAGTCTCCTCTAAAGTATGTGAGTTGGGATGTTCCTAACAAATTGTAAAGACCTGGAAGAGCTCTTTTTTCTAGTTCCTAAAGCTGTCAGTTTAAATGGGTACAGTTACTGGAAATGTTACAGTTTGTGAGTGTTCCAGCACTAATTGGAAGTATCTGAATGCTAATTTGATTACCCAGTTATCTAAATCAAGGGAGTCTACTCCATATCCAAAACAGAAGACTGTCAGTCTTCCTGGATCTACCAAAAACCTAATGTTGTTGAATGTTACAAATGTGTTTCTTCATGTGCTCTTAAAGGTCAGTGTTTTGAATGCCACAATAAGGAGAAGAAAGATTGAGATACTGATATTTATCAAATGGATTGTGCTCAGCAACTGTGTCTAAAAAGTCTGACTTCAAAAAAAGATATGGAGTCAGAGAAAGGTTAGGTTAATCTGAACTCTTTTATCCTGCCTAATGAAGGGAAGCAAGATCCTAAAGCTAATCTGTAGGCTGGAACTGTCAGTACCATTATTAATTTTGGGGTTTGGTAAAAACAAGACTGAATGAACCATGAAAAATAAATTAATGATAACCTTATTTTGTATCCCATGCAGGTTTTCTTGAGTTGAGGAAGTAGCAAGGCATTTGGTTGGTACCTGACCCCAAAACCTGTGCTCTACCTTGTGAAGAGCTGATGTGGGAGATATTTACCTTCACATACTCCGCAGTTCTCTGCACCAGAAGAATAAGAGTTTGTGTGCAAGAGTGGTTCAAGATGATGATGTAACATTGCTAACACTGAAGGTCTTCTGAGAAGAACTGGCTTTGTAAGAGGCTTCTCCTTCCCTTTTTTTTTTTTAAACTACTTCTCTCAGAAGCTACAAGCAAGATGCCAGCCAAGACACCCATCTACTTGAAAGCTGCTAACAATAAGAAAGGGAAGAAATTCAAACTAAGGGATATCCTATCTCCTGATATGATCAGTCCTCCACTTGGAGATTTTCGTCACACCATACACATTGGAAAAGAGGGACAGCATGATGTTTTTGGAGATATCTCATTTTTGCAGGGCAACTATGAGCTGTTGCCTGGAAATGAAGGTGAAACCAGAGTTAGCCAGTCTGGTATCCACAATGAATTCTTAAGGGCAAACAGCACTTCTGAATCCATGTTTACAGAAACTCCATCACCAGTGCTCAAAAATGCTATTTCCCTTCCTGCCATTGGGGGTTCTCAAGCCCTTACGCTGCCTTTATTGTCACCAGTGACATTTAATTCAAAGCAAGAATCCATCAGGTCATCCAGAAATCCTAGGCTTAGCTGTGAGCCAGTAATAGAAGAAAAACTGCAGGAGAAAGGTAAAGAGATAGAGGATGAAGAAACATACAAAGATGACATATGGGGGCAAAATGGTTCTTCTTCACATTTTACCAACGGTAGCAACAGTCACTCATCCAGCTTTTCTGAACGATGCACAGATTGGCACACAGTGGATTTACTGGATGACAGTCGGCTTTCATGTGAACTAACCAAGACTAAGTCAGAAGAATCCCTTTCAGATCTTGCAGGCTCCCTTCTCTCATTACAACTTGACTTGGGGCCCTCACTTTTGGATGAAGTCCTCAATGTAATGGACAAGAATAAATCTTAGAACTGGTACTCCCTTGCTTCTTTATAAGTGATTCACTTAAAAAAAACTCAAAAGACCACAGTTCAAAAGCAGATGCTTAAAAATCAGCTGTATTTGCAGTTGTATGATGAGTTTTCTAAAAATATTCTTAAAATACTATTTTTTTACCTATTGTTTTTCATTATTTTTATTACACTAAATTCTCATATCAGGAAGGTAAATTTTAATAATCAGTTTCAGCAAATAAAAAAATGTTTTTAAGTACCAGTATTAATGATCAGAAACTTAAGAAACAGTGTTTGAGGATGATACTGATTGTGACATTTGCTTAGTTCACTTCTACAGGCTTCTGAATATGTGAGAATCTCTTAATGTCAGAAAGGAGACTGATACTAATTATTCACTTTTATAAATTATTACAATATCACTTTACGTGTAGGCCTCTTTCTAGAACCTTGTGTTTGAGGGTTTTATAGTGTTTTTCTTCGTTTTCCATAGTACCATTTCTGTTATAAATTCACCATAACTACTTTCTTGGTCTTATACTACAGCTCTGAATTCAGTTGTGAACAGTTTGAAGGCTTTTTTGGCTTGAATAACCTGGTCTAGAGTCTCAGTTGCTTTAAATGAGTATGCACAAATTTACACACATTGAGGCTTGGGCCTGACATTGTATATGAAATGTTATGTTGTAAACAGGTGACACATGCAAGATATTATGGTTAAATTATTTTAAAAGTTGAAATATATTTTCTGTGTGCATATTGGCTTTTTACTGCAGAGCCTACACATACAGTATCTCATCAAAATACTTGCTTGGCATTATTGGTGCTCTTCCAAAAATTGTATATTTGTGTGTTTGAAGAGAAATATGTATTAATAGTCCTTGCTTTTTTTCTTCATTTATTTCCACAACATGCTTAAACTTGCAACTGGTTATTTTACTTTTTGAAGAAGGCACTGGTTATTCACAATGCTAGTGATGTGTGCAGCAGCAGCCAATGTTTGCAAAATGTGGATCCTTCAATACAGTACCTACATGGATTGCATAAATACCTTGTGCAATACAATAAAAACCCCTTTAAATTGCTGTGTCTCTGTGATTCACTACGCAGCCTCACCAAAACACAAAGTTTTGTTTTCTGCTATAGAGAAACGGACTAGTTGCAGAAATATAAGACCAACGGGCAAATAAATTCTTACTTAATTTGGTTTATTTCTCCAGTTTAGTTCCTGAGATTTTTAAGGGCAAACTCCAAGCAGATAGGACCCTCTGGAATATATATACTGATTTAAAGCAATGGGAGATAAGAGAGTAATGCTTTGGGTCCAGTGAAGTTAGTGGCAGAGTTCCAGTAGCTTTCACTGAAACCTTTAGGTAAAATCCCAACACAGTTTGTTGACTGTTCTTCATTAAATAACTTTACTTATCTGTATCTTCCTATAAGAACATGTACCTCATGGATTATTTATTATAGATTATTTATCCTTAAAATTTCTAGGGGATCAATGCCAAATAATGAGGTTCCTTCAGCATGTTTTAGGAACACAATCTTAACCCCTGTTATACACATCTGTTATTGTAGCTGCATGTCTCATTAATGCACAGTCTCCCCCATATTATTCCTATAAGTGAGGAAATGAGATGTAAAATGCCCAGGAACTGTTTATTTTTAAGATTATGTTTAATTGCCTTTAACTTCATATTCTCTGTGTGTAAGCCTGTATCAAATTTCCAATGTATTCATAATCCAAGAAGAATGGTGATGACTGTGGTGCTTTTTCTGTTTTAGAAAGCAGGTTCAAAGCTCTGCTTGGCCACATTTCTTATGGGACCTGGGGATTTAGAACCTAAGGAAAATTTAGGCCAAAACTTTCACTGGAAAAATCTGTCACTCATTAGCATAGGGGAAGCTTAGGTGAAATAGGGAATGAGACATTTTCTGTGTAAACCAGCTTCAAATACCCTGATTAGAACATTGAAGTATTTGCTGAATGGAAAGTCATTATCTTTTAGGGCTTTCCAAGAAAGTATTCTCTAGAAAGCAAAGCCAGATTATATTAGCAGCTGTTGCAGTCATGTAATTTTTGCTCTGTCCTGTTTTATGCTTTATTTCCTGGCTTAGGCTGCTGAAAAGTGTCCCACTATTGCAGGATTTTTTGGTCTGTATTATCCTTTCTATGTCATTGCTCTTCTAAATTTGTAAAATCTTAAGTCTTGTGATGAGGGTGGGTGGTCTGAACTAAAATAATAGCCACTGCTCCAGGCAAAAAACCTACTGTGTTGTGGAGGAGAACCTTTTCTCATGTCAAGAACAGGACCTTTGCACTGGCAAAGCAGATTGCATATTTCTTTAAAGCTTTCTTGTTACTTCCCTAAGAAGCCGGATCCCTGAATTGTTCAGATCTCCTCAGTCTTAAGTGTAAAGACCTAGAAGATGCAAAGTCAAAATGTGCTCAGTTTCTGTTCTGACATGGTCTTCTGTAAAATACTGCTTTGTGTAATCTGATCTGGCATCTCATCTGTCAAAATCTAAATTTTTTCAGTTCAAAATCTAAATTCAAAAAAAAAAATTAATAGTTCTGCCCTCCTGAAGCCTTGGTATAGTTCTTAACTGAAATTAGACTTTCAAGGAGGAGCACGTCAGTTTTCTGAATATCCTGCTGCAAGTTGGCCTGCAGTGTCCTGCAATATCCTGCTGCAAGTTGGCCTTGTGGTTATTGCATCAATTGGATATAAATATATATATTTATGTATCTATATATATATCCTGGGAGAGAGAGAGATATCTCCAAGTTGCCTCGCTATTGCATCAATTTTCTGTGTCCATGGGAAAAGTGTGCTAACTGTACCATTGCACAGAAAGTTCCACAGATGCTTCACAAAGCCTTCTGTTATGTCAGAAAGCTCTTTCCCATCACTTCTAACTGCAGATCTACAATGGAGGCCTAGAGATGTAATCTAAAGGTGCCCAAGAAGAAAGCAGAGGCATATGCCTGCTTCCTACATAGGTATTTGCCAAGTTTCACATCTGTGTAGTCCTGCAAGCTGAGCTGTACACAATACAATAGAAAAGTGTACCTGAAAGTCCAATAGTCATTCAATTCAAGGACCTTGGAAGTCCTGTCCCTGTTCCCTAGCCAGCCTGAGGTGATCAGTATTGGGCTGAGGGTGTCAGTGGGAGGTAGAAAGCTGGTAAAATGCTGGGAAGTACACAGTCCCAAATGGATATCTGTCAGTTTCTAAGAAGGACCAAATCCAGACCCTGAGAAGCAAAACAAGTCTCAACTGAAGGATGGAAAGTGGTTTGACAAAGAGGTTAGCAGAAACCCTGAACTTCAATTCATTCTCTTGAAACTTCAGTGTACTGAAGGTGTCTATCTCATTTCACCTGTTTACCCACAACAGTACAGAGTGTGAACAGGACAGCACCATCTGGATTTGCTGCCAAATAGGTGTAAATAACTGTATGTTATATTAACATGACAGAAAAGGGGAGAAAATCTAAAAAATTAAATCCAAACACTGTCATAAACAAGTCAGAACCTTGTTTAAGGATGATTTTATTTTTTCGTTCTTTTTCCTTTTTGCATTTTTTGCTGTTAACAAGGAGGCTAAATAAGAAGGTTAGAGCCTGAAGGATGTTACCTGATTTGTGTAGGAAATTCTCAACAGGAACAGACTATGGCCAAGTTTCAGGAAAGCATGGGAGATAGTGGCTCAATTTTTTTTTTCCTTTTTGCTAAAATTAGTGAGAGAAGAGACAGTTAGGGTGTCTGCCTTTTTGAGGATGAGGAATCAGAAGCAGCTGAGACATCTAATGTAGATAAATTCTCATGAGACCAAATAATGTTTGAATGATGCAAGAAGAAGCTAAGAGACATGATGGACTTCATTTCAAGGAGAGAAAGAAACTGTTGCTGTACATTTAATAAATTAGTGACCCAGCTGGTCTTCTTGCATCTATTTGCTTTTCCCTATGAATACAAAGTATGGCAATATATCTGTTTCCTATAACACTTTCATTTTATGTGTTTTTAAAGACGTTTCCTGACTCCAGATATGAGAATGGATCCATCAATAAATGCTTCCTCTAATTAGCGTTTTACAAGTGCTAGAAAATCAAGGAAGTACCTAATGATTTCTGTTTACTTTTGAATATTTTAAGTTATCTTCTCCCCTATAACAGTTATAAATGGACTGATTGTTTCCTAGTATAAATTAACATTGCTCCAATAAAAGCAGAGATTCAGATTTATACCAGGGTATTCCCAGAGAGAAATAAATTTCCCAGAATATTTACAGCAGAGATAATGTTCTTTTTCATGGATACCTTGTAGTAGGACCCTACACATTGTTCAAGATATTTATCTTCCTCATTGCCTAAGATATTTCTAGCTTGTGCTCAGAGAAACTAGGACTTCAGGTTTCTGGGTGGGTGACTTCTAGCCTGTGCTGTTTCCTTTGCTTCTTGAGATAATCACATATTTAGGAACCTTTCTTCTGTTAGAATCTCCCACAGGGTGAAACACGAGCCATGGCAGGGGTGGAGACCAGACATCAGTGGGGCAGGGACTGAAGGCCCTGGGCTGAGATGAAATGGGCCTCCTGAGCCAATGGATGGGTGGGATCTGACTTAAGAACCCTGACAACCTCTGGCAGAATTTCGTGGGTAACCCTTTTGATCTGAAGATAAAGTTTAATTTTATCTTCAGTGAGTCATAGTCACAAAAGCCATCTGACACACAATTAGATTTTGGTTCAGTACAAATGAAAGAGCCTTAGGGCCATTTGCTGTTTGCCATGTAGGATGACCATCAGTCAAAAAGTCTTTTGAGCCTTTTGCTCACTTAACAAATTGCCATTGCTGTTCCAGAGCACTTAACTGCCCTACTAAAAATGCTGCAGTTTTAACAGACAAACTGCTAGATGATAATACTACTCAAGAAGAAAGTTGCATCCACATATTGGAAAGGTAAAATTCACACCAGCTTAAATTCCATATGTCAGCACTTAGTCAAGTAGATTTTTTATCAGTCCCTTGTGGCATCATTTCAGCTCTAAGGGCTTTGAGGTCACAGTCCCCAGATATTCTCTAGATATTATCACATTACACTATAAGATGGTCTCATGCACTTGTGAAAGGCCAGTGGGCCTGGGCCTTTCCTTGCTTTTTTGCCAGACTTCTCCATATATACTGTCAGCTCAGTTGCACCTAGTGAAAGTAAGGCCCAGACCCAACCCAGAGCCACAACCAGCCATAGTGGGAACTGCTCACCATCACTTGGTCCTCAGGAGCTATCTGTTGGAATATCAGCTGGAGTCAGCTAGATCAGTGGGGACTTGTGGGAGGAGACACCAGGAATGGGCCCATCATTTGGAATGGGAAGAACCATGCCATCTATTGTGCCAAGCAGATATCCTGAGGATCTAGACC
Organism: Emberiza elegans; assembly: GCA_024865655.1. Classification (NCBI taxonomy): domain Eukaryota; kingdom Metazoa; phylum Chordata; class Aves; order Passeriformes; family Fringillidae; genus Emberiza; species Emberiza elegans. Next base: position 14,301,653 of record JALJVW010002597.1, on the reverse strand, counting down.
CAATAAGAGCCAGGACAAGTCCTTCAAGATTCACTCTCAGAAAAGTCACCTTTCTTGAGCTTGGAGGAGATGGTCCTTGAAAATAAAACCTCTCTCCTGGATCCCTCTTCTCTTCTAAATTGTATCCCCCAGGCTTCTTCTGAGCACATCCCTGACAGGTTAGAGTCTGCTCTTCTGAAGTTCAGGGTTGTGATCTTGTCTTTTGCCTGTCTCTCTCCTCTTAAGATCCAGACTTTAACCATCTCTCTTTATGGACTACAACTAAGGCTGTCCCCTAATCTTCAAATCCCCAACAGGCTGTGATCCACATGGACTAAAAATGCATTCTGTATTATAGCATAGGATGAACTCTAGGTTACTCATTATTAGCTGCCTACAGACACAGTGCACAGTTAAAAAGAAAAACATATGTTAAGAATAACGTATGTTATGAAACATGCTCACTGTCACTATGTTTATACAAATTGAAGGAAAAAACATTTCCATAACTGAAAACATTTATGCCAGGCTCCTTAGAAACCTGTCTAAAAGCAGTATCAGAATAAAAGAAATAATTTTAAATGCTTGAGTCCCAAGCAGATATCTCTAACATCTACTTCATAATGCAATAACTGGATGGTTTGTTTCCTAATATTTATTCTCTTTGTAGGAAACTGAGTGCCTCCCAGTACTTTCAACTTCTGAGTGATACTGTAGCATGTCATCATTGTCTCTCAGGGCTTCTACCTATTTCTTTTTGCTGAAGCACTGTGCTGCAGTACAGAAGAATTTCCGGAAGAATTTCCGGGGATATATTCACTGTTTCTCCACTGTTTCTCCTTAATTTTCATAACATTTCATGTGGTGGAAAAATTGTGGGAATATATTTAATCATAATATTTTTGCTTCTTGTCCTGGCAGATGCACATATCTGCAGTTCATGGTTCATGTACTTATGGTTGTATTTTCTGAATTTGGAAAAGCTTTATGTCACCTGCTACATTGTCCAAACTGCTCTCACTAGAAAAGTGCAGATGGAGAGAGAAAATTAACAAACCAACTGTAGAGGTTGACCTTCTGCATCCACAGGGTTGTAAGAGCTGGTGTTGCATTTGACTTCTGAAATTATTTGAATGTAAGCCTCAAATATGCTAAATTTCAGCTGGGGTTCTATAGTAAGTCCTATACCCTGTGGCAGAGTTGTGGAGGTTCCAGCCACACTAAAGAAATGCATACTGAGGAATACTATTTCTCATACTGACAGTAATGTGCTTTCCAGCGCTTTTCCAGCACACTGATAGTTGTGAGTGCACTGGCAAAGTGAAGGGAATTTCCCCTGGCACTGCAGGGCAGTGGAAAGAACAAAGGAAAAGAGGAAGATTTCTCTGGCTACAGCATTAACCTGAATTTCTAGACTCTTTAGACTCTCTTGGCTCTAGCACAGACTTGGTCTATGCCATGAATTTGGGGAAATGATGTCTCTCTTAGCTGAGACTGACATCACTAGAATAAGAAAGATAACACTGTTCTTCTAACGGGGTGAAATTCTGTCACATTAGGTGAAAATATATGCAGGTTAAATGTTTGGAGGGCAATGCTTAGCCTAAGAGCATTAGCTGGGGTAGTTAAGGAGTACTGCTATATGGAACTGCAGTGCTTTACTAGACTATATACAACATGGTATTATAAATACCTATGTTTAAAAGACTGTATAGGATTTCAATGATAAACACCTTAAATTCATATTTTCTCTAAACTCCCATGAAAAACTGTATCATTTAAAGGAAAAAAAAAAAAAATCTAGGCTTTGCTCTCAGTTGTAACAACAATCAACCACAAGGCAATATGATTAACATAATTTGGGAAAGAGGGCAAAATAAGATAGTGATGGCTTCAGTAAATCTGATAGTCAAGAATTACAAGCACAGCATTTAACTTATTTGTTTGACTATTATTGTTTGTCTTTTTGGAACTGTGGTGGGGAACTAGGACTATCCCATCCTCTGTCTGGATAGCAGTTAGAATAACCTGTCTGTCATCACAGTTCAAGAAATAACACAACATGTGGCCAGCAACAGAGAGGATATTCACTGCACCATGACACCTTAGCAGAGGTCAGATTTGTGCAGAATCAGTTAAGTGTGAACAGGCGTTATCAGACCACCATGAAATGGCTCTCTGGTTAAATTCTAAATGTGGCATGGGACACTCTACCCAAATGGTATTTGTAATCCTAAAGTATCCTGGAGCTACAGAGTGTCTGACACTATTCCTAAAACAAGCCAGCAAGAGAGAGACATCCTTCTTTACTGCTGCATCATGAAAAATATTTATCTTGTCAGTATTGTTGATTGCTCCCTGATGTGGGAGTAACCAGAAGGTATTTTATTTTCCTACAGTTATTGAATGAAAAGAGGAAAACTGTAAGTCATTTGCATGTGGGATGGCATCCTTTCACCAAATCATTTCATCAGGATGAAGGGTAGTCATATAGAAAGGGGATTACTTTGCACTTCACACAACAAAGAATTGGATCTGAAATAGCTGTCCTATAAGCTGTAGGAGGCTGTGGCATTGCTAATGAAGTCTTATTGTCCTTAGCCAATTTAAAACCCCATAGGCTTTTCCACTTACTTTAGAAATTTGTTCAGACTCTGTAGGCATTGAGCAACAGAGACAGTGCACATGGAATTTAAGAGCCCTTACTGGAACAGCATCACAACAAAGCTAAAGCATGCCAAGCTCTCCTCTGCCACATATGTTTGGTTTCTTCTACTGAAAACTGAGCATAGGAATGGAAGATGAATGTCAGCTCTGATTTCAAGCAGGATGCTGCCCAGGCATACCCCATAGACAGAAGCCCAAGAGCACAGCAGTTTGTGCACAGGCCTAAAGTTTCCCCTGCTGGAATTGTGGGCTTTGCCTCTTTTGCTATGCACTTTGTGAAGCGTTTCAGATGAAAGTGTGCCCACTGTGCCTTGCTTTCTGTGAAACTACACACTTTCCCATTCATTGGGCTCCTCTTGTAGTTCTAAAAATGGAATATTAAATGGATTTTAAAATATCCCCTCTTCACAGTGAACTTGTATTTACAAGGTGCCTTCAGAAAGCTTCCTTACTACAATAAATTGCAGCCATTTAGCCCTTGGCGTCTTGGAAGATGCATCATGCCAGTGGGCAGATCTGAGAAAAGATCATGAATTAGTGTCTGACCCCCTGGATAATGCAGCTTTTTCTGGTATAGAATAAAATCCAACCTGTATTCATTTTAAGACATAAGTATGCACTCTCATACAAATAAACCGACATTGCTAATGCTTTAGGGTTTCTAAGAGCTTTTATATTTTTGTTCCCAAAGAACAGAAGCCTGTGTAGATTCTGTCATGTCCAAAAAGGGCTCCTTCTATAATACACCCTTTTCTGCATTGGGAGAGTATAGGCACACTGGAAGGGTCTCTCTCTGTTGTCTAGCTGCTTATTTTCACTTTGACTGAAACAAGCCAATGTTTCCAAAAGTACTCCAGGATCCCATACGTATATGAATCCATACTGAGGTTTCAAAACTGCATTTCTTTAGAGAGTCAGGCTAATTGTGTACTGTGTTGCAACCCACCCAAAAGTCTAGGAATTCAGGCAAAGTGAAAATTGATGCTGAACTTCACTTACTGTTTTGATATTCAGATGTGTGCTAAGTGCCAATAAATTAAAATACTACAGAGTCCAATTTTGGACTGTTTGTTCATTGTTTCTTAACACATCTTTTAATCTGCTGTGGACAATTCTATCTCTTCCATTTTAGGAAATGTCTCAAAGAGGTAATTTAAACTATCTCATAAAAAGTTCATCACTGTCAGGCAGAGATATGTGCAATTGGGCTTGTGCATGGCTATTTTTTGGATTCTGTGAACTATTTCCTTTTAGGGGTAAATCTATTGGCACGGCAAACTTCCAGTAGTCTTCATTCAAGGGAGGTGAACATATACACTTACTGGCATTCTATACCTGCTTGTTCCGTTATACCTTCTAAGAGCATTACATTTAGATTGCAATTTTATTAATTGATAGATCCCAGCTTTTCAGGTCAGCCAGCTTTGTTTGTTCATTTTGTATGCAAAACATCTGCACATGAAGGAGTCAAAGTAGGGAAGGCATCCAATCTGAAATATTGATCTTAGGCATTTTCTTTCTGAAACTCACCCAATAATCAACTCAATCACATCTCCTGATTAAATCAACATTTATTTTGAGTGTGCTTTCCGGTCCACTTAGGGTCTCCTAGTTACAAATGTGCATATGGTGTAGGAGAGTTAAAAAAGATAAGAAGCTTTTTTCACATTTAGAAAGTTGTGTTACTGGGAAACATCCTTAGACATTCTAACTGAATAAAGCAAGAGTTCATAACTTAAGCTGCCAAAGAACACTCTGAAAAGCAAAATATGACATAGTTTTGCTGGATTTCCTTCTCTCCACAATGTAAGATGTTGTTTTAAATAGCATTTCACATGCATTCTGTAAAACTCAGTGATGTCCAGACTTGATAAAAATAAGGAAAAAAAGAAACAATTAAATATATCAAATCCATCCATAAGGCTGCAAAAATTTACACTTGTGACTTATTCTCAGAGTACTGGTTAGGCTTGAGGAAATTAGGATTTCTCTACTGTATGTGAAAATGTTTGACAAACTGAAAACTGTAGACATGGCCTCAGGATAAGTTGCGTCCATGGTGCTCTGTGAATTTTCTTTTGACTATCTGTGAACTCATTTTTACAGTGAAATTGCATGTACCTCCTGTGAAAAGAAGGAAGAATTAACGTTTCAATATATATTATCTATATGTCTGAGGAGATGTCAGAATGCAGTTAGAAATAGAGCCCTCTGTGGGAAGCCATATGAGCTTATAATGCTCCAGTGATTCTGGGTTTGCCCCCTTCCTTTCTCCTCCAGTTCCCCGTATCAAGGCCACAGTAAAGGACTAAGCATGTATTTCTTCTGGCCACCACCCTTTGAGCAGTCTAGAGCACAAGGAATCATTGTAGAAATGAACACTGAGTTGAGAAATCTTCACAGAATTCACAGTTATATTTCCAGTAATACATAGGTGGCCTTTGAAGTTTCCCATTTGGCCCAGTTTAGACTATGGATCTGAAATTTGACCTTGACATGATCCTACTCTGGAGTAACATCGTTCAGCATACCCCAGAAAGAATCAGGTATCTCTTGAATACATAGACAATCACCACTTGTTTTCTCTGGTAACTTATTCCTCATGTTTGTCTTGGGGAAATTTCAAGATGATCTCATAAGTCTTCTTAATCTCATCCATTTATAGGATTGTTTTCCCCTTCTCTTCTATGCACTGCTGGATCCAACTGGCCCAAATCCTTCCTACAGTAAGTGGTTTACACCAGAGATCATTTTTTAATTGTGTTGTATAAATAAATAGTTTAGATCTTTGGGTAAGATTACCCGTTAGCTGAATACACTGAAAGAGAATAACTGATATTTTTACTGTCCTGCTACAATCACTTACTGTACCAGATGAACAGTTTCTTCTTTCTGATCAGACAAAATATAACAAGGAATTTAAAACCAGCAAATTTCAACCTGAACATAAAGAGATGTGGCTCTAATGCTTTGCTTCTCTGTGTTTAAGATTTGTAAAGAGCCAGTCATTTTAAGAAAAGCAACATATCCAAGCAGGGCCTCACTATGTTGCATGGAAATGTGGCAGACACCTCTGGATCAGCAACAGGATAGGACAAAGACACTATCTTTAAAGACCATTTTCATCTATTCTAACTTGGAGGTTGGAAGGAATTTCATCAATAGCATGAGAATACTAGGCCATGAGAGAAGCCTAAGATAGAGTCTCCGGGTGTAGAATAACAGAATGAGTGAGTATTCTAGGAATAGCCATGAGCCTGCTCATATAAAAAGGCAAAGCCTTTTTACCAATTTATTTATTAATACAACACTGCAAAACAATGTATCTTTGCAATTATTTTTCTATGTTCCAATGATGTCTAAGAACACATATCCTAGGAGAAACTGCTCTCAGGAAATGATGACAAATCCTTCATAAAAGCTAGGTACCTGCTTATGTTTCTCAAAAAATTTTTTTAAATTAACATTTTACAGCAGTTATGAAAACCCCAACAACTTTCTCCCCCCCACTCTCTCTCCTCAGTTGTAGAAATAACAAAAAGGTCATTAAAATCACAATCTGTCTTGTGTCTATAACTCTTAATGTAGGAAATCAAGTAAATGAGTTTTGTATTTAGTTAGTAATGCAGTGAGATCTGAAGCTTTTCCTTAGTCCTACAAGTAACGAATTCCAAATGCAGTAAAGCCAAGTCCATTTTTCTCTTGCTCACAAGGGAGCCTCATTTCATTGTTCTTATGGAATTCATCTGCTGTGTGAAGGTTCTGCTCACTGCTGGAGAGGCCGTGGTTGGAGTTACTTCAGTACGTTTGTTTGTAGACTGGTCTTAAAAAGATAAAACTGCAATAAAGTCAAGTCCCATGTTATGATCCCTTTCATAGCAAGGTCAAACCCCATCTTAAACCCTTTGTTTCCACTGCTGCTGTCATAGCTCCAGCATTTCACTCTTGTAGAAGCTTTCTGGTTTTTCTATTCTAAAATCATTAAGGGTCAGTTTGTACCCTTGTGCCGGTGCTGTCTTTTACCCTAAATAGCTTTTTCTCCTAGTGTTTACCCCTCTTCACCAATGTATTTGTCATCAGTTTTCATCTTCTCCCTTGATCTTAGTCTTGCTAGACTAAACAAGCTGCTCTATTTCAATCTCTTAAAAGGCCTTTCATTCCCTAACGATCCTTCCAGCTCTTTTCTGCAAACATTCCGGTTTAAGTTGATCCTTCCTGTACACAGATGACTATGCAATTTCCTAAAAGAGATTTCACCAGTGTTTGAGCTTCCCAATTTGCGCTGGTAGAGCCTGCTGGAGCCTTGGACCTTGCTATCCTGTATCTTGCAAGAAGTAAGAAGTGAGACTGCAAAGCAGTGAAGTGTGATGCTACCGCCGACTTTTGTTGCAAAATAGAAAGTGTGTCATGTAGTGAACCAGTTAGGGGCTACAATAACTGATGTGGGTTTTTTCCCAACTGCTCCTGCTCCTGAACTTGCAGATTTCTGTGACCAGACCTATTTCTGAAAGGGAAGTCAAGCCTCAGGCCTAAAGAGACATTATGTGGAAACCTACTAGCACTGAAATGCTTGAAAGAACCAAAAAGTTGCTGAGCATTTGTGTGAATTAGATTTGTTGCCACAGCACTTCCCTCTCCTTGCTGCAAAGCCATGTTTGTGTGCTCCAGATGGCTGTTCCCAAAACAGTGGTTGATTTTACACTTTGATAGAAAGTTGGAGGGCTGTGCATTTGAAAGGAAGACCCTGTAGACCTGGCTACTACTATCCACCAGCTATTAGTACAGATGCTGCCCTGCTGCGCACTCTCCTGTACCATGACCCAGACTGCAGCAGCAAAACAGAAGCAGCAGTTGCTTCTCCTGTTACGGAAGCTGTTGTCTCCTGTAAATCCTTGTGAAGTAAAGGGGTGAACCTGAGCTACATCCCACCTGCACGTCCATGGGAGCAAGAAATCTCAGAGAGTTTTTACGCAGTTTCCATCTCATGCTTTATTGATAAGGTGTTGTGAGGTCCCATAGATCTGAGAAGGCTGGAACCTAACACAGCTGAGCCACCACTAAAGGGCCCTCTTTAGGACTGGGGGAAATGGAAATACATCAGAGACGAAGCCTCTCTACAGTGGCTATGAACATATTGTCTGGGTCTGATTCTCATTTTCTGAGAGCTCCTCATTTCATGACAAAATTTCTCATTTTTCATGCCATTGTGAAGGGGGGAAAAAAGCCTGTTTTGAGTGTATCTAGGCAGATGAAGTTGCAAAATCTGGTGAAAACTCACTGATATTTACAGTAATGGCCAAACTCCTTTTGATTTTCCTGGGGGTCAGATGATCTCAATGTTAAACATAAAGTATAATATCACAGCTTCTATTTGTAATCCTCTTTGGTAAAGCCAAAAATTCTGCATGTAGCTTATTATAACGGATTTTAAGCTATAATGCAAATATTATCACAGAGAAGGTGAATTATAACAAAATGTGACAACTGAGCATGAGATCTTCAGCTGCTGAGAACTGCCATGGCTTAGCTGCAATACTAATTTGTTAGCAAAGAATGTTCCCCACACATTTAGGATATATGAATAGTGAAGGTGTTAGGGACTTTAATGTGTGTGAAGCAGCTTCATGACTCACTTTGTTTGAGAACTGAGAAGCCCCAGCTTCATGTATTGCAGAAGTTCTCCAGAGAAACTGAACAATGTACTCAGGGTGTAAAGCACATCAGCTTTGAAAGAATTGAAACCCCTGTTGTATATTACTGACTACAAGCTCAGTCCCACAAGCAAAGAAATAATGTAGAAAAATTACTGGAAACTCCTATTTAAAACATGACACCTTCCAAAATAATTTCTACAGGCAGTAAGAATTAATGCACTGTGAACAAAGCAGTGTTTTCTCTATAAACCTTTAAATAGGAAAAAAAGGTTCAGCATAAAAAGTCTGCAGTTAAATCTCTGATGATTTAGGCATTTTCTTTTTTAAGTGTTAATAATTTATCAAGCGCTAAAAGTGTTTTCAGAAGAATAACTTCATGCTCACTCATTTTGAAGCAACTTCGGGTTTTTCCTTTTGTTTTTAATTTGTTCTGGTTGCATTCCTTCTGAGTGGGAAAAATAAACCAAGTATTTCTAAGATATAAATAGTTGAGGATGAGATGAGTAATTACGTGAGAAGAAACCAGAGCTGGTTAGTGATAGATCTAAGGGACATTACAATGAAATCCATTCTTTCCTACGACCTCAGCATTGAGGAGGTGATGATTTTATGAAACAATGCTCCATAAAAATACAATGCATTGCAGAACATTATTATATCTCCCCCCCAAATAAAAAGTAACAACAACAACAACAACAAAATTACCTTTTATTTTACAAAAGACGTAAATTCTGGCACATTAGGCCATTTCAAGAGTTTTTCCAGGTGTTGTTTCTTCAGTTTTTAACCACAGGAAAACAGCCAGCACCACGCTACATAAGCCTTACTTTTCTCCATCTGTCACAAGTCCTCACTCACCTGCCTTCTTTGTAACCTACTCCTTCTCAGCAGTCGGAATAGTAGCTGGTACTGACACATTTTTCACAGTTTGACACCCTTCTTAGCACATCTTTATATTTAGGTTTTCCTCCCTCCAAGCATAAAATTACAAAGCAAAAGACCATCAAGGAACCAAACAGCTTACGTCTCCTGTGTAATTCAAAGGTAATAATGCTTATATTCTTCTAATATAATCAGTAAATACATGTAAAATGTAAATGTAAATACATGTAAAATGTATTAATACATGTAATATATATATATTTGTATAATTGAATTAATTGGTTATTTAGATAAGTTTTGTTAATCTCTATTAAAAGAATTACAAATAGACAATTATTGAAATGAAACACATTGGGTCTATGTGGTCTTGCCATATTCCATTTCTATTTTTACTTCCCTGTAGACTGAGAATCAATGTATGTATTATGGTGAAATAAAAGAGCTCAAATGGACTGAAAAGAAATGATTAAGGCTCCTTTAATCCTCTTTTGCCATCTGCCTGCTTCACACACTTACATTTTCCTTCAATGTGAAAGATCTGTTCTATTCAAGTGTATATTTTAAGTCACTTTATATTACTGATGGAGATAATATTTTAAAGGTTAAAACCAAAAAGTGTGTCTAAATTTAAAGGACCAAAGCCAAATGAAGGAAATAACACACCATTATTACTGGGGAAGGGAGTCTCACATCACCTGGTAGGAAAATGAAACTCATTGATAAAACCTGTATGCCCTTCCTCAATATTTTACAACTCTTTTGTAAAGTTAGGCTCAGGGAACAGGGGAAGGTCTGACGGTTTATTATTCCTAGATGGGCCATAGATTGCTAGGAGAGCCTTATCTACTCTAGTTTTACTGCTACAAGCTTTGACAGAATTTCCTTAGTGCAAGTGAACATGTTTATTCAAGTAGAACTTATTCGAGAAGCTGTGTTAGGTATCTCAGCATTTACATACAGACGGGGTGTCCACCCAACAGTCCTTCCTGCATCTGACTATTTTGGTGAAACAGTCCTCTTCTAATCAGAACAGTAAGAATAGTAAAACTTTAAAAAGTATATCAGATTTGAATGACCTTTTAATTCTCAATAGTGCTGCAGTGGAAACTCCTCTGTTTTCCTTTTTAGGAAATGTTCATCTAGATTAATTTATCTCATAGAAAGATCATCACAGGGAAAAAATAGATTGGACAATAGAGGTTCTGCAACCTCAGTCATACAACTGATGTGAATGTCAAATCTATTGATACAAATGTCAACATGAAACAATAAAATCAACACTGAGAATGCTAGAAGGTTAAATGTAAAAATAGAAATTTTAAGCTCTAAACCAATCCAAATACTTCTGTTACTTAAAAGCACTGTTGAAACTACTCAGTAAGACAGGAACACTATATGGGTGAAATAAGCTCATATTCATGTTTCCCCTCCTGTCATTGTAAAAGCACACTGATAGAGAGTATACAGATGGAACTAAGTTTGGAATGATTACCTGCTGAACTTGTAAAGGAATGACTGTGCCTATCTAGAGAGCTGGACCCTGGGAAAGTTTGTGCTTACCTTGGGTTTCTGCTGCTAGTAAGGTCTCACCTTGCCATTCAGAGCAACACTTTCCTTCTCATCCAGAATGAAGCTGACTGCAAAGAAAAGGAGACAAATAGTAAAGTCACCAACTTTTGTCAGTAGGAACAAGTACACCAGTTAAAAAGACCCTTGTAAGTGGCTTTCTGTCCTCTATCCCAATAAAGATTTCACAGTTTGTGCTTCTTTTTAAATTTGTAGCAGAAATATTGCATATATGTCAACCAGTCCATCCCACAGCCTCATTGAAGCAAAACTGATCTCCTTAGCAACAACCTTTGAGACACAAAAAGGAAATTTCTCCATCTGTCAGACCTGAGGCTGGAACGCTCCTTCTGGGGACCAGCTGCCCTCTTTTGTCTCTAGCTTCATTTGTAAAACATTTCGGCCTTGATCTGTGTTTATATTGACAAAAAGAATATGTATAAAATGAATGAGGAAAGCTCAGCTGTATAAACCTGCTGGCTGCCTCTGCAAGAGCCAGACGCAACAACGCTGAAGACAGAAATCTTCATCATTTTCCTTTGATGTATAGAGGCAAGTAAACTGGCATTATTGCTTGTCTTCAGGAGTTGTCATAAACGAGATGAAGTAGGTACTTCTACATGGACAGACAGAAAAGGCCATTTACATTCTCTCTTCTCTGAAGACTTATAGTTTTATTGGACCTGGCTTCAAGACCAGTCCTGAAAATATTAACTATTGATACTAGGTGACATTTGTAAAACATTGCAAGATCAGGGTACCCCAGCATATCTGCCTGTTACATCCGCACCAGCCTACTGCAACATGAGGAACTAGGTCAATATGCCAGTTCTGGTACTGGCTTTTATGTGGAAAAATTTACTAGGTCATTGAATTTCCACCTTTTTTTTTTTTTTTTTTTTGCAGCTGCAGTGTAAAAAGAGCCTGAGAAAGCAAGTGTAAATCAAAATAGTCACACTGTCATGCTCTGGCAAAGCCTTTCAAGGAGCAGGGCTGAATCTCACCTGTATCTATTTGGTCAGCTTCCAGATGGTAAAAATAAGAAGTAGCACTAAAAGCAGTTGATGATGGTGCTCATAGAAAAGCTCTAGTCCAAGGAATGCTGACAGGGTTACAATCCTCGCTGAGGGACCAAACAGGCTGAAGGTACCTCCTAACAAGGTGTCAGTAGAAGTTTAGAAGAGGGGTCCTTGCTGATGCCTTTTGCTAGGATTTCCCTCAATGTTGGAGTGTCTGCTGCTCATAAATGGGTACTTCAGAAAAGGAATGGCACAATATGCTATCTCCAGTTTTGACAATGCATTGCACTAGCTGGTTTACATTGCAATGAGGAAGCCTGGTCCAATGCCAGGCTTGATGGAAATCTCTTGTGCATATAGATGTTTATACTCTGGTTTGCTTTCTGCCCACCAAGTGACTGAGGGAGCCAAAGGCTAGGATCAAGTTTGTTTCCTTGGTGGGAGCACAGCAGTAACATTCAATGTGCTTCTTGTCTCAATATGCTGTTGCTTCACACCCTGAGAAGACCAACAGAGCAGTCTAGTTTATGGACCTGCTTTCACCTCCATTTTTGCCCACACAGTTATTCATGAGGTGGGAACACAAGGCAGCTTACAAAAATCTTCCACTGTGTAAATCATTCTGGCCCTAAAACTGCATGTTAAAATGCACCTTGTAAGTTAGAACAACTAAAACTGATACTGAGGTGGAATCACTGCTCTGCACTGAAATGGTTTTGTTAAGAACGCAAACAAGCCAATATTGACTTGAGCAATTTTCATCTGCTACTTTATTTGAAGAAAAAGAAAACAAGCTAATAGCGCTAACAAACATCACAGCTAAGCAATTTCATAGGTGATTATACAGCAGAGTTCTGGAAACCTTCTGTCTACTGCAGCTCCTAGATATTAACACAAGCAGCAGACTAAACATTTGTACCCTGTTTGTACTGCCAGCTGACAAATGAAGGTAATTAATGGGAAGCTATAAGGTGGAAGAGTCTGGAAAATAGCAAAACTTGTAGTCCTGAAATACATAGTGCTGATGCCAGAATATTGATCTAATTACATTACTGTTGCTAAGTGATCTTGTATAGTTTTACATTATATATTGATGTTTACAGCTTATTATATTTTCTTATTTCTGTTTTATCAAATTTTACCTTTGAACATTTATTTCTAGCTGGACATTAGACAAAAAGAAATATCCCATATCAGGTACAGCTACTCAAGTCAGCTCGTAACAGGACTTGACACTTGTCAGGTCTTTTTAATTTAGGTTTCAATTCTCTTTTTTTTGGGGTAACATTGACTCTGACAGTGGATAATTACAATGAATACATTTAATGAAATTAAAATCAATGTCATCTCTGTCTTTGCTCTTTGAGGAAATTGCCAACAGAGGCAGAAAAAGATTTTCCAAATACACTTTTAGAAGTGGCCAATAGTAAATGAAACTGGAAAGCAAAAGATTTATAACTGTATAGCACTTGCATTACTGTGGGCTGATTACTTTCTGCAAAATCCATAGTCATGTAAGGTGAACTAAATGTATTTGGCCTCAGCTGCCAAATTTCTTCCAAATTCACAGTTTTCTGCAGGCTGCTTCAGGACTTCTGCTCTTCAGTGGAATCAGGGAATGCACACTCCGGCTTCAGTTTTCAAGTCAGCTTGTTAGAAAACATATGGGTTTTCATAGTCATTCAAGGCAATCAGCCTATGGCCTGTTAGGTACAAAGGACAGTTTGTGGTATAAAGGGATGGCTATAATGGTTTGGCCTGACTTGACCTCCTGCCTAACCTATCTGGCCATTTCCATGGTTACTCCAAAAACTTCAGAAGAAAATATTTTTATGAAGACAACCAGCTGAAATTTAAGTACTGCAAAACATGCTGAGTTTTACATGCCTGTGGTTAACTGCTCCAGCAGTTACATACCTCAGTGTTAAAAATGTATTTTGTTTCCTGTTGTAAATTTGCTGATTTAAACTTCAACCAATGCATTTTGCTATCCCTATGCCTTTATATTAGAAACTCTTGATTCTGCCTTTAGCACTGATAAAACCTATTCTGTCTGTGGGGTGGGAAGAAGGATAAGAGCAATGCTAAAAGGCAATGTATTTGCTCTCTCCAATTTTCCAAGAAAAGCATAAAAAGATAGGCTGAATTAGTTGTTAAATTTTATCACACCCAAAAGAGCTTTCTAATACTATGCCAATATGAACATTCTATTAGATTAATCCATCTGCAGGTTATAATGCTTTCTCCTGCACAGCATTTCCCTCATGGTTTTTGAGTGATTTTAAAGAAAAATATTCACATTCCACATTAGGAAAGTTACAAACATTTGAATTGGTGTATTGCCTTGTACAGGGGAAGCTAACATTCCTCCCCAGTAGGATGTTTCTTGGAACAAAACCTTGGGGATGTGCACATCTAGACACTATGGCAGGTTCTAGTTTTCATTCACAAAAGAGGCTCAGGCTGCATTTAAGCCATTGTAGCATAATGGTAAAATCAGTTCCTAAATTTTATTAAAGCAATTCCTGTCCTAGGAACTTCTTTTTGTCTTATAGAGGAGAAAGCTGATTGTTGGTATTCCTTGTGAGAAGGGAGAGGCACAGTGATGGATGCTTGAGCCAGGTTCCAAAATGCCAGCAGTACTTGCTTGGCACATGGTAGTGACTGAGGGGAAAGGCCTGACAGTGCCAGGCTGATATGGCAGGGTTTCAGACTTAAAGTACAACAAAGACCGAAATTCAATAAGCTGAGAGGAGACAATCTCCTCACTCTCTTCCCACTTGTCCTGTTGTAAGGCCAAGGGCTGCACACCTCCTTTCTTACACACTTTGGGCCCTGCTGTGATCTAATTTAATTCTAGAAAGGCAGAAAACTATTTAATTTTTCATTGTGTGTTTTTCAGGTGAGACTCTTTTGCCATTTTAGCTAACGGAGTTTGCACATAAGAAGAGCTCTGGCAATTGCCAGCACCAGCGTGTTGGTGAGGAGGGGGGAGGAGGCGGGTGACACACACCCCACCTTGGTAGCACTGAGCTATAGATCAGCTGGCTGTGCTTTTGAAACCATACTCTTCAGTTTTAATCAGAATGTAAAAAATACATGTAATACCTTGAAATGGAAGGACCTGTCACGATCCAGAAGGCAGCAGCATGGTGGGAGCCTGGAGAAGCCAGGGCTGTGCAAAGTGAGGCGATAGGGAGAGCTGAGGGCGTCCCTCAGGGTTCCCGCTCTTTCTGTGAGGGCCCGGCTGTAGCACTCACCTCTTCCCAAGGAAAAGCAGAGGCAGCTCCAGAGCAGCCCCACACACAGCGGTAAGAATATTATAATGGTTTGAGGGTTTGGGGCTTTTTTACTTATTAATTTGAATTTCCATTCTTTTCTTCATTTGCTTTTGAGTGCTGTCTGCCCACACCTCACTGCATGGCTGCTGAGGCACAGCTGCTAATGGCTCGTGGGGCTGAAGCACCAGGTCCCACTGTGGCACCTGGGTGTCCTGGTGGGCTCGGGGACTCTGGCATGGCCTGCATGGCACCAGGAGCTGTGGCACGTCCTGTGTGCCACCAGGAGCTCCGGCATGGCCTCCATGGCACCAGGAGCTGTGGCACGTCCTGTGTGCCACCAGGAGCTCCGGCATGGCCTGTGTGGCACCGACACCCCCTCAGCCCAGCAGAGGTGTCTAGATAGGAGCACACTGCCATGCTGCATCCATGGGTGCTGCCCCAAGGCCTGTCTGGGGTGTGCCAGCCGTGGGAAGCTGTGTTTTACTGTGTGGTAAAAAGCCAAAATTCCTGTGCATGGGCACATCAGGTCTGCGAAAGGACACATGAGAAGTGAAGGGTGCTCAGGCCCCATGGGTGGTAATGCTGGCAGCCCTAACATCACACAGCATCCAAGGGACTTGGGCAGTGGGTCTGGATTTAATGATAGATTCCAGCCACATGTGAAGAAACTTTGGGAATTGATTCAGACTTTAGGTAGTTATTTTTATCTTATGTTTATCATGTTGACCTGCTGGGTAAAAAAATAGGAGTTAGTACAAGAAACACATAGTTGTATAATATAAGTGATTCGAAAACCATCCCATGCTATACATGTAGCTGTTACAGAAAGACTGTTGGATTGGATATTGAAAATAGAAAATATTTACACAAATTGCAGTGTGGAATTCTGTGGATCTTCTTGCTTTTGTTCTGTTGCTGTTGCATGCTTAAATTGAAGATGTACATTCCTGGAAGTTTTTCATTTCCTCCCTACTCTCTTTTGTGTGCCACTACTTATTTTTTGTCAGTCTGTTGTTCTCACAAACTTGATGATTTTGAGGTAAAAAAATCTATATTAACATTCACTGACACTTGAGACTTTCATAAATCACTGGGCATATTTAAAACTGTCTATAACCACAGTTTTGTTGCAGCAGAGGAAAAATCCTAATTATAATATCCTACATAGATACTTTGATACAGTACAGTAGCTCTAAGTCATGTGTAAAATGGCCACTATTCAGCTCTGTGGGTCTGGTGGTGAAACAAACCATGAAAATAAAGCTGACTAAAACCAGAAATGAGAGACAATAGAGTTCTCATGCCAGCTGAGATGAGAAAAAGATAGGGTGTTATTTATGGACTGAAGTTTTTACCCTTCCTTGGATCCTAATGTACTCAGTGCCCTTTGCTGCAGAACACTGCTGCTCTCACAGTGCATGTTCCAGTAGTATTTACAAACCACCTCCATATGTTTTGTAATGATTTTTAAAAGTAGAAATACCAGACCATCATACTTGAAATCAAATCTATCTCTTTTAAATGAAAAATGAACATTATAAACCCAGGAGCAGCTGGTGAACAAACAGAGATTAGCTAACATTTATTTTAAATGCTATTTCAAAGTAATTTTTTATTTTTCTAAATTGAAGAGTGGGAACTACTTTAGGGCATTTTCTGTTTTCCAAGTAGTGACAGCACTCTTGTCTGGACAGACTGTGAAGAAAAAGTCGGGTTGGTGGAGAGTCAGAGCCCTCTGAGGTGTTGGCAGGACTGCCTGAACAAGGCTCATGCAAACTGGATTGGGTTGGTAATTGTGGGAGCTAAAAATTGGTAATTATTTTCACTTGTGAAGTTCTCAGGCTTTAGTGTATGTGTTTTCAAGATTTTCTCTGCAGTCATAACAGACATAAACATAAGGGAAAGGAAGGTAAAAGTGCAGTTAATACAATATAGGAAATTACTCTGGGACTTAGGGCTGGAAGCACCCCTCATATCGGGAAAGTCTTACAATAAAAGTTTATGAGAGTCGGCAGTGCTGGTGAATGGTCTGTTGAATTCCAAATCCTTTGCAGGAAATGCTGTGCAGGTAGTGCTCTTTACCTGGCTGGAGTTCTCAGCTGCTATTGCTATCACCAAGTAGGCAATGTCTGTGGTGGGGAAAAGGATTCTAAAGAAATGCAAGTTGTAAATGGCTGCTGTTTCTATGTAATGTTGCTGCAAGAGCAGGACCTGTGCACAAAGTCCTGTACATACTTCAGTTTATGGGCAGGGGCACAAACCATTTGCTGTATGTCTCCTTAGCCATGTTTTTGTAGCCTTTTCCATGTGCTGAGTACGTCTCTAGGAAACTTCATCTTTTGCAGCCTGACATGAGTCTTAATTCACTTGATCTAGTTATTTGGAAACTAGATGGTGTCTTCAATATAGATATTTTAATGCTATGTACTTTATATTCATTTTGTGGCTTTAAAAGGCTCAGTAAATTATTTGGACCTTTTGAATAGCCTTTGATTCCCTTCTTAGATTTGTGTCTGTTTTTTCTTACATGAGGGCAGGTTGTAACCAAACACAGAGACTGTGATTTGTCTCTTGTCATTAATAGAGTAAGTAAAGGATACAATTATTTTCAATCTAACTTACATACCTGCATTTAAAAACACAGAGACCTCTTTTAGTCAAGATAGTTTTTCAGTGGCAGCTTGAAGGAAGGTGGGGAGGGAAGAGGCAAAAGAGTAAAGTAGAGAATTTATCATGTCATGCCTTTCCTGTTTGTGTGTTCTTCTGTCAGTGTCTACTATCCTGTGCTGGCAGAGATGGCTTTCTGTGCTTAGGAGACAGTGGATCTGACCCAAAATGTCCATTCTTGAGCTTAAAGATTGAGGGCACTCTGGCCCTTGATAAGACATTTTTCAATACCAGAATAAACACTGACTGTGCAGTTAAAGTGAAAGAGTTAAGTTTAATTTAGCTTCTTTTACAAACTGCTTCTTAAAGGATTTTCTGTTTGCTCATCTCCACTGGATCTTAAACAGAGACATTTTGTTGCTACGGAAAATAGTAAGCAAGCAATAACAAATGCTTCCTCACATAGAGGCAAAGCACCCTGTTAACCATCAGCCATACAGATATGACTGAGAGTGGAAAAGAAAACATGGGGCAAAATATGAAACCAGTTCCAGCTTTCATTCTGTCCTTATGTGAAATATAACCTCACTTCCTTCTTTCAGCATGGCACAGTGGCATTCATGTGATCTTGGAGAAGAGGGTCATTTGCTGATAGCAGTTTCACTATTTAAGGATGCCTGCCACACTCATGAGTATCTGTCTGAAACAAGAGATTTTGAAAAGCCTCACTAGAGTTAAGCTTCACATATGCACATTTTACACTAAGCCAAAAAGAATAAGGGATTTTTCTTCTATGATCTTCTTAGTTCCAAGAAAATTTCTTCATGAGGCATATGTGGGAAAATAATACCTTAAATCCAGTCAGACTTCATCTTGCCTCCAGACTCTGAAAGGATTGGAAAGATATAAATTAGAAAAATTTGACATTCGCCTTGATCTTTGCTTTGCCACCTAAGATGCTTTCCAGGGTCAGCCTTGAAATTCAACACAACACCATTCTGTCAGAATAAAGCAAAAGTTGCACAGTAGAGCTATTTTAGTCATTAAAGTATTACTGTTACAGCTTTTAAAAAATATTCACATAGGACCCAAACTATTTTTAAACAACTGAAATCTTTTCATTCCTAAGTCTCTTCTTTTTTTTCCATCTATCTGGAATTTTCTTGTTATAATGTTCTTGACTAAGCAGAGTTACAGTCAATACTAATTCATACAGCATACTGAAGCTGACAGTGTAGATCTTTGTTTCAAGGGACCATTTGTGTTGTGACAAGCAAAGAACAGACCAGTTGCACTGTTGTTTTTACTGAAGACAGGCAAAATTAGACCAAATCCTGTAGCACACACTCAAGCAAAACTCCAAGAGAAACTTTGCCTCAATTCATGTAAGAATAATCAGAAATGGACATTAGCAGTTCCATATTTTTCACAGTGTACTTTGAAAAGCTCAAATCATCCGTTTTGCAGCTGTTACTCATTCATGATTCAAAAATGTTTGATTCATTATAAATGTAAAAACTCATCAAAAAGCATACATCAGAAATGCCTTCAATATAAAGCTCCAACTATATGTGAGATGAAACCTAGTGAACTTCAACTTCCCCACTAGCTGAAAATAAGCTATTTTTTAAACAATTAATAGTAAATAAGATGGTCTGAAAAGTGCTCAATGCCTTGTGAACTTAATCTGCAGCAGCAGTTGCACCACATCAGTCTCTCTGAATCAGTAAAATATCTATTTATCAAAAGAATTAAATAATGAAATCTGGAATCTTTTGTTGTGTGTGCTTCCTCAGTGTTTTTCTAGTTCTACATGGTCATGTACATGAGTAGCTAATTTCATTAATATCTTTCTTCTGTCAGGAGACATCATTGTATTGTAAGGAATGCAATAATCCACCCAATGTGTATAAACTACCTTTTGTAATACATCCCCATTTCATCCACATTTTTCAAGGACCTTTACTTATTGTAAGTACACTTGGGTGGTATATGGGACTCAGCACCCACAATGCATTTTTCCTTCCCTAATTTCTAGGTAAGGAAAGCTGCATTGCCTGAAGCTGAGGAGGTCTTAGGATATTCCCATGATTCTGGTTTGAGTCAGTATATGAAACACCAGATTAATAAGAGACTTTTACCAACTTAGTCACTACTCTGTATGCAAACAGAAACATTTTCCAGTGAGTGATTCAGACTAAGTTCAAGTTTATAAGCTTGATCCCTTTAATTCAGTTTCCTGCAGCAGAAATATCAATTACTCACCATTACTTACCAGGAAGGAAGTGTACCTGTAACATAGCAAGATGATCCTGTATAGAAAGTAATGTAGACTTCTTTGGACATTGAAAACATGCAATAATATTTTACTTCTCCCTTGGTAGTGAATCAAAGACAGCCTTGGGTACTCCAGTTCAAACCACATCACAGTTGAAGTGTCCAAAGAGAATCTAAAATTTCAGATTCAGCCACTGCTATGTAAAACAATGCCACAGGAACATTCCCTTGTCAAAACCACAATCTTTATAGCCAGCTGAATAGATCTTTCAGGCAATGAGCAATCAGTTCAAATATATACCTTATTCCAACTAAAACAGAGATCCACTGTATTATCTGTTCATGGAGAATACTTAGCCTAGACTCTAATCTCTAGAAATTGGCATAATTTGAAGGCACTTGAGAGAACAAACACTCAAATTACAGACTGTTAAAATAGGAAATATGAATGGATTTCTACTGGCACACTTCGTTGGACACTCCTGCAGTTATGCTGCAGCCCAAATAGAAATGCTTTCTGTATTAGCTTGAGAGGCATTAAGGGCTGTGTTTTCTATAGGTGAACTGAGATGAGGGCTGAAGATCTAACTTGTACAAGCAAAGAGGAGGGGAGGCCTTGAGAGTAGGCTTTCTAATCATGTGTACCCAAGGCTCTTCTGTGGGTGTAGCACGATGGCTCTAGAGACAGAGCTGGCTTTACATGGGGCAGGGATAGAGGGCGCTTCTGTTGATGTCTTGAGCAGGATTCTTACCTGGGGGAAGCCTAGTTTCTCACTAGTAAATGTGGTCGCATTCTTCAGTACTGTGTTGGGTTTAAAAGACTTTTTCTAACTGTCTCTTGCAGTTTCGAAGGGCTGATTTCACTGTGGGTGAGCACTCAACACCAGGACTATCTTAGGAAATGACACCCTATATTTAGATATTCAAATGCTTTAAAATGAAACTGTCCTGAATAGAGATAGCAAAAGATGTAAATTTATGCACTTAAGCAAAAAGCTGAAGAATCATCTCCCATCTAAAAATAATTTGTTTTCTCAAATCTTACTTGCTTTTGGCACCAGGACATATAAGAGCTCCAGTTTTAACTTGTCATGCTATCCTTTGCAAGACTGAAAACAAAAGATATTTGTCCCAAATTTTCTTTACAGAGAGAGAAATTTAGAACACCTTTTCAGGTAGCTGTTTCTCAAAATAAATAATACATTAGACATTGGAAAAAATTATATGTTCAGAAGGCATAAGTTTTGTTTATATCACTTTAAATTCACTTCTCAAGCTTCTTCTGTAGATAGGATCTCCAAATGTAAATATCATGCAATATTTTAAGAATATTTTATTTTTAAAACCTCACCGTTTGGGGAAATCTTGCTTAAAATTGTGGAAGGCCTTGAACTTCTCTGAACTTCACTAACACTGTCTGTAGTTTCTGGTGGAATTCCCATGGAAGGAAATAAAAGTGTCCATGTCCTTTGGTTACCGGGGAGGAATTCAGGGGCTGAATTTCCTTCACTTAAAGCTGTGCTCCCAGTCCTCATGCCAAAACATCTACTGATAGAAAAAAGCTGTTTGAATGGTGTTTCAGTAACTTTGAATAATTCAGGCCTCCACATTCTGGACTCCAGAGTGATTTGAGGTTTGAAACTGGGACATTAAAGCTAAAGTAATATAAATGGAATGACATATGTTCTTTCCAAGATCTGGAAGCCTGCTGCCCTCCAGGTCTCTAGCTTATTCAGGAAATGACCATTTTTTATAATGTTGACATTCCCATATACAAATGAAAATCCATAGTGTTTCCCAGACCTGACACTGAAACACACACAAGAGGGAGAAGCGGGCTCAGAATGAAATAAAGTGCTAAAGGAAACAAGAATAATAATCTTGAACTTCATTTATTGTGCTTCTTTAAATCTTTGTTTGGCAATCTTTCTGTGGAAAGATTGAAGTTAAATTTTTCACATGTTTAACACCTGGTTAAACACCGTGTAAACCCATGGCAGTGGCCAAATACACCTCATTAAGGAAAACTTGAGACTACTGCCCTAATGAAGTTTCATATTTTTCTATGCACTATCATGGATTGATTCTTTGGAAGCTTTTTCAGTAAGACATCTGTCCTCATTTTGTGTGTCCAGATCAACTGAAATACATTTTATTGAATAACCACCTCTTGCTGTGATTCTTTGTATCATTTGAAAATGTGTTTTTAATATTGCTGTTTGTAGGACAGCAGAGGGCAAATGTTTTTGCAAAGTAAACCAATAATATTGACATTGTAAAAGAGAATTCTTCTTGACACCTGTCGGTATTGGGTCCTGTGGCTGATATATCCCTTCCTTTTTTTGACTTGCTTTGTGTACTATCACCAGCATCTTGGAGATATCCTGGCTTCATATCTGCTGCAAAGAGCCAAGTATCTTTTACCTCCCTGCTATCACCCCCAGAGGTCAGAAGTTCATTTGGAGCATTGAAGCAGCCTGCTTCTGTAACAACTGGTGAAACAAGATTATGTTAAAGAAAGCAGTGTTGATTTTATTAGAAACTAGAGAGAAGAATGAAATTAAACTGAAGTTGAACAGAAGAAACTTTCCTGTATCTGGCAGCTGCACAAAGTCTAGCTCACCAGGTTACAATCTCATGGTTATTACTGATACATTCAAGCACACTAGAAAAATGTATCAGTGCTTATCTGACCTTTCTTCTCGTAATATGCTTCTCAGATCTGTTATAACAGGAACTTCAGCCAGCAGCAGCTTCAGGGAAGAAGTCATGGCAGTCATGAGCATCATGAGCAGCAGGGCAATGCTTCACCTTTTGAAGCTCCCTTCAGCTGAGAAAACTCTCCCTTGTTAGGGTAACTAAATCCAGGTTTTTTTCAGTGGCAGGTTGTGTTAAACTTATTTAAAGGACACAAAACCCAAGCAACTGTTTCTCTAACTGCAGTTTGTGGCTAATTCCACTCAGTGATGACAGCGTTTCCAAGCCTTTGTGTGAACATTCCAGCTTTTTGCTAGATGTGTTGGAATATGTTGTCCTTATGAACTGATAAAAGGAAATCTCCAGCTTAGCCCACACACACCCTTGCATTTCTCTTTATGGAAGCTCCACTGATCTGTCACTGGGGAAAAACCTTCCTCAAGGAAGAGAAACAGAATTATTCTCTCCATACTGTTATTCAGAATTAAGTATATTGTACTTAAGTATCTTGCAGATTGCTGCTGCCATAAGGCAGGAAAACACACAGGCTGAGGCTGGCTGATCAGAACAGAATTTGATGTACATGTTGCTACATTGTAGTCTTTAATATAAAATGCAAGATAATATTAATCTCTGCCATCAGATTGTCATTGCTTTTAAAATTGGATTTTGATGCTTCACCAAGGGTTCAACATTCCTTGAATTTCTTTAGTTAGTGACTGCAAGAAAAAAACTGTTTGTCAGAACTAAGAGTGTAAAAGTTGGTCTCATTCTGGTAATCTGTCAACTTCAGGTTCAAAAGCCTGAAGAAAAATCAGACACGCAGAAGCACAAATCATGGATGGGAAGTGTGAGGGCAGCCATTGCAGTGTTTCAGCACAAGGCTCAAACCTGCTTGAAATTTTGCAGAATTGGAGTAATATAGGAGGCCCTTGAAAAGATATGTATTGTATAAGTGGCCTGTGAGTCCATGTAAAATATATCTATATTGTAATCGAATGTCTGTGTATAGGTTTTGCCCTGGCAGGTCCCAGTTATTCTTGATGGGCTGTAGCTGAGATGCCCTTCGGTGGGCTGCAGCTGTGGTGAGTCAAGGTAACTGGGATAAAAGGGGGTGGGCTGGCCAGTCAGGGAGAGCCTTGGAGGAGCCCTGACTAAGGAAGACCCGGAGTCTGTGCTGTGAAGATTGCCGCCCACAAGACAACAATGAAAAGGTACGGGACTCATGAAACATGCTAAATACAGCATCTGGTGACCCTGACGTGATAGCAGAGAATAGGACAGCCGAGAGCTGTGGTGGGCAGGCCAGTCAGGGAGAGCCTCTGAGGAGCCCTGACTGAGGAAGACCCAGAGTCTGTGCTGTGAAGAGTGCTGCCCACGAGAAGCCACTGAAAGGTACAGGACTCTTGGAATATGCTAAATACAACAGAGTAAAGTTGGTGGCCTAGGAAATTCTTTAATACTGACACATGAATGAAACTGTCCAGGACAAAGAAAACCACCTCTAAGACACGGATGTGTTCATGGGATGTGCTCACATTAAATCAAACTGTCACATCTAGCACCACTCTTACCTACTGAAGGAGCTGTGCTGCCTTTCCAGTGCCTGGTCTCAGAACTGAATTGCAGCAAACTCTTCAAAATATCTCATTTGCCGCATTGTGCCAATTGTGAAAACACACAATACATAACCAGAACTGACAGGAGATGGCAGCCATGCAGAGAAAAGCGTGACATGCAGAGTTTTGAAAGAGGAATGGGGGCCAGAAGAGACAGTGAAGATGAGCAGGGAAGAGAAGATATGACAGCCTTAAGACACATCAAAAGAAGGGAGGAAAGCCATGGAAACAATGATGTCAGCCAAGGAGTATGAAACTGAAAACAGGGAATAGAAACTATTCACCCTGTTTAGGATATGAAGGAGGGATTCAAAAACAGTAGAACCTGGAGAAAAAAAAAGACAGTGAGAGGACTATGAAAGCAATATTAGAAGTAGTATAACAGAAAACCACTATAGAGGAAGTAAAGGCAGCTATGAGAGATTAGAGACTGAGGCAAACATCACTAAGTATGAGGAATGGGCAAGGAAGGAAGACTTTACTGGAGACTCAAATTAACCATTGATGGAAAGAAAGTAGGAATACAGAATGAGGAAAACATTTGGGGAACGATAAAGAAAACAGGGATGTGAAGACCTTACAGCATAGGGAAGAAGAGTACATAGGAAAGAATATTCTAAAGCAGATGAGTAGCACAGGCAAAAATAAAGAAAAAACCTTCAGAGAAAAAATAAGCCAAGAAAAAACCCCAAACAACTTCCTTATCTTAAGCCATCAATATAGGAGAAAGAGACGAATTTATCCATCATTGACATAATCTTTTCTTTTGAAAAAGTCTCTACACTGTTGGCAAATTATAGAAACAGCACAGTAACTATTGTTACCACGGTGCATGCTGCTGCAAATATAATCCTCTTCTGGGTGTCCATGTTTATTCCTGCAGAGATGACTTTGTGATGCACAGCTGTATCAAAGGATCAATAGAAGTGCACAAAAATGCATTAGAAAATTTCCATTTATTCTCCTAGTCAGCCTTACAATAGCACTATAATGTAGTCACTGACACTTGCTTTGTCAGACCTTTTAACTATAAACTACTCCAGGAAACTATTCCCCAAACTTACCTGATCACACACCTGTATTAGTTGGCATGTTCATATGAGGTGACAGAGATATAAATATAATCCTTGCTAAGTAATGTAATCTTCAGTGTTACTGATGAAGAAATTGATTTAGAAAGGCATTTGGGGACAAAGGTATTTAATTGTAGCCTAGAGATTTAGGCAGATATCTGTATTGTTTCAGATTATGATTTTACCATCCATTGGATTCAGTGCCCCAGGAAAGTTACTTTCCATTTCAGGTTAGCCAGTATAGTTTGATTCCTACGTATTTCTTAGGAATGCTATAAAATTTTCCTAAATAGTAGCTTCATCCTGGAACAAGATAAGAAAATTCAACTTTTAGTTAAATAAGAGCAGTGTTAAAGGGAGAGTTTCTAATAAGAACTCTCTTGAATTTCTGTACATGCACTGTCTATTCAAATCTTTCAAGCTCTCTACATTGACTCTAACAGGCAATGACTTAGACTGAAACTTAAAGCTTGACTGAAGCGTTCACTCAGAAAAATATGATGCTATCTGTGAACCACTGCATTCTGAACATTGCGATCAGGCCACAAAAAATGCAGCTTGAAACAGGTGCCAGACATTTTTGTAGGAAATCAGTGCAATTTCAGATAAGTTTAATGAAGCAACCATTTCATGAAGCAGCTAACAAGCTGCTCATACTCCTGTTTCAGTCATCTTAACAAAATTATTCAAATCTTCAGAGTTTTTTACTGATCATATACAGAACCACACTTACAAATGGCCATGCTTTGTATTTAATCAATTTTTCCTTCAACTGTGTGAGCACGTGATATTCACTGAAGGATACTACTATGCAGGAAGCCGCCAAGTGGGCAGCAAAGTTGTACCTAGGTACCTAGTCTGTCCAAACATGGTAATATTACCTACTGAAAGTAAGCTGCAAAATGAGAAATGGAAGAAAATGACTATAAACTGAGTGTAAGTATATAAACTATAAATGGGATTAGAGAGAAAATGGGCTCAAAATTTTCCTTCCTTTCCTTAAGAAGCTACACTGAACTCACTGGGGTAACTCAAGGTAGAGTTCCTAACTGAAGAATCATGTCTTACTGTTACGCATTCTTTCTCGGCATGGAACCCATTTATTTTTTCCAACTAGACTGTTTAGTAAACCACAATTATTCAGTTAGCCATCAAACCTTAATTAGATTACTTACATGTCAGAACAACCCCAGTCTCTCGTGTAACCTACATTAACTTCTAATAATTTAGGAGGAAATCACAGGCATTGAAACCAGCTCCCTCTCTCATGGATGGGAAAGAAGCTGCCTGCAGGATCTTGGTCATGCCAAGGATATTTTATGCTCTGCAGATGGTTCCCTTCCGCCTCAAGTTTGAAGATAGATATGTGCTGAACAAGCCTTTTGTAACATTCCTGCTGAAAAGTTAGTAGCCAACAAGCAAATCTGAACAAAAAGCCAGGAGTGGAATATTCCTCTGAAATATGAAAATCCATCCGTGACCTTTTAGCAATAGTGACTAATTTGGTATTTCCTAAACAAGGACTTGATTAATGATACTTGGAAGGGATTATGTTTTTAAATGTTAGAACTGGAATGGAATTAAATCATTGTTGATTGTAGTGCATGCCTGCTCACACCAGTTATCATTCTCTGCTCGTCTGAAGATTAATACTCTGTATATATGCTGTGAGGGGAGAAAGATGGAGCAAATTCCTTTCCAGCATTCTTTCAGTTTACTAAGATAATTTTTTTTCCCTGGTAAAAAAATTCTATTTCCAGCATTTTAAATAAAGCAACTCCAGGAATGTAAGTTGAAAAAAACATAGTTCACAATGAGTAGCACCTTTAGTCACAAAGATGGGAGCAGTGAAAGCCTGATCACGCGCAGCAGAAATTTTCTGTAATGCCTGATGAGCAGGACTGCGCTCTCTTGTGAAGGTGTCAGACTGCACCACTGCAGCAAGTTTGGTGTACACTCCATGTGCCTGGAGTCTTTAGGGATGGTGTACAAGAGTGATGAAGAGGCCTGACAACAGGATGATCTTTCCACGAGGAACTGAAAAAAACCTCCTCCAGAAGGCAGAAATTGAATTTTAGCAGCTGTTCATACAGATTAATTTTTGTCTTCTTTTCTGCTGGCTATTTACAAATAAGTGACACTGGGTAGCACCAGTGCTACCTATGGCTTCAGAAGTAAACAGGTTTAATTTTATTTTTTTAGCAATGAGAAATACACCACAATCACAAAATGCTGTTGCAGATCTCGCCAGCAGAAATGGGGAAAGAATTGTTCTTTAGCGCTCTGATTAAACAACTGCTTCTGTAACCTTAATTTGTGCTTTAAATCACTATTGTCTTTAAACAAATAGGTGACATGAATGAAAGGCACTGGACACCTGGTAGGGAGAGAGGCAGAATTGAGTGTGAGGGGATTCCCTGTTTGTAAAATTTACTCCACAAAAAGTGTGCAAACTCCAAACCCTGAAACCCTGATGTTACTACTGTATTTTACACACTGAAGTAGCACCCTGAGAGGTGTTCTTAGTGAGTTAAACTGGGATAATAGTTATAATGTGAAAATAAAGTAGCCTCTGCTCCTCTGCAACATGTAGACCTAACTATTTTGGCACTGGATAGATTCAATCCATATATAAACAGATACAAATGGCAGAATTTCAATTCTCTGTTTGCTTTGCTGTTTTTTTCCAGAATTTTGTAGATATCCATTTATTCACAATTACCCATCCAGTGTTACTTCTCATGAGGGCATTGCCTAGGTACTGCAAGCTTTCATCAAATTGCCAGAATTACTTCACTCTTCATTTGAGCCATTTCCCACTCAATTTAAGCAAGATAAAGGCATTTGCATTCTCATCTGCATACATGCATACTGATCTTTTTTGTTATTCAAATAAAGAATATATTTTGGCCCAGCTTTCAAAAAAACTCTTTTCTATCAGACCTTAGGGCAACTACAATTGTAGATATCAAGTGACAGACACTAACAGTTTGCTTTTTTCCAAATTAAAACATAGTAATGCTAAATTTGTAATATATCTTAGGTAGCCTCCTAACATTTATATGTCTCATAATTTTACTAAGTCTGTAAAACCTAGTACCTACTAAGCTTTATGTCATTGATTTTACTTAGTAACTGTGACATACATTCCCTTGAGATAAACATGTACTTCATCTCGGGTAAGAAAGAGGCTCTGCTTTTGAAATGTAACAATATGCAAAGTAAGGCTTTGTCATAGTATCTAAAAAAATGTATGGAAATCTCGCCTGCTCTCCATGCCATAATATAGGATCTTGTCTCATGTTTCCAAGGTCATAAGAAGAGCTTTTGCTACTAGCCCACAAAAGCAAAAGGGATATGAGAAGCATCATCCTAAATCTGTGAATAAGAGCCTCACATATTTTGCATATATGTGAGTATGCCTCCAAGATAAACATAAATTTTACTTTTTCTTATTGTTTGTGATACAAGGCTGTTGATCCCACTAGCAGTCTAACTCTCAACAATTGAGCAGCACCTGCTTCTTTAATAACACCATTTGTTGACCCAAAGTGAAATTTTGATTTTGCTCATTTTAAAACCATTCTGACTTTACACCTGTGGATGGCTCTTTCAAGCAAGCTTTGAGATGTGGTCACCGTATTTAGTGCAATAATGAACTGCATGCCCTGGGCTTTGTAGGCAACTGTTCAGTCATGTAGTTCTCTCAGTTTTCCATTTCCAAAGCCATAAAATCCTACAGTACCTGGAGAAGGCAAAAATGGAGGCTGCTCCAGGTTTACACCATTTAGAACAGCTTAGATTGGTTATGGCTTTATTCTAGACTGTTTCCCCATGTGTAGAACAGCACTGATGGGCAGGTTCCTAATAAGTTGCACACTTAGAGGATAGAGTAACAACATAATTTTTATTTGCAAGTTATATTTATGTCTCATTCTAAAATCACATCTTTAAAAGTTATGCAATGACATATTTCTAGTGTTTGTACTGTTGAATGCTGGGTAGAACACTCACCAAATCAGTCATCTATAAAGATACTTGGCAATCACTAAAAATCAGAATAGAAGCCCCAGAGGGTGAACATGCTTCGATTTAGATGATTATTTCATACTAAGAAACACATTCTTGTTCTATTTTGGTTTCCAGGATGCCAAAGAACATGTTCTGGGCATGATTTGTGCTGAAAACCAGAGAAAATTGCCCTTTTTCCTATGCCATAAACCATTTATAGATAAGATCATTACAGCAAGCTCAATTTAGAGTGCAGGATGTAAATCTTTCTGTCATTTGTCAGCCATTTATGAAAATGTTTGTTAAAACTCTGCAATAAATAACAAAGTCTAGCAGTGTGTCCTCTTTTTCTATAATTTTCCCTCTTAAAAAAGTGAAAAGAAAGATTAAGTAAAAGTCTATCATTTAAAAGACATCAAACTACTTTGCAAACAATGCTTATTACACAATAAATATTCCATTAAAATTGTGTTATGATAATTATGTGAAAGTCAATTGTTCAGAGCTTCCAGCAATTATCACTCCAAATCTGTGGAACAACAAAAATGATTGAGTAGCAAGAGAAGCTTTAAAAAAAAACATAGCAACTTTTGCCCAAGTAATATACATGTGCATGCACACACATGCACAAATACAGGCAAGAAGGAGGGATGTCCAGCATTTGTGGCTTTAGCCTGTGTTGGAGATAAAAATCTCCTATTTAATTTATTATGAGTACCATCATCAATTTCTGAAAGTAATAAATAAGCTGAATTCAAGGCACTGAGATGATTCTGGTTTTCAGCTGCAAGTTCAGTTTGCAAATTAAGATATCAGAGACTTCTCTTCAAAATGCATACATCGAAAATACATCTGAATCAGGTGTTACAAAACGAGGTCTGTGACAGAAAGCTCTGATGCAGAAAGACCAGATTTTTGACATATAGTAGAAGACAAGTTGTACATTGCCTACACTTTATACCATTGAGAATTAACAATACACTATTTAATTTTATGAATGAAAACCCAATTGTCATCCAAAATCCACCTAAAAGGAAAATCTAACTGTAAAAAGTCTTCTACTAGAAGTTTTTACTTCATTCAAAGCTGTTCTTAAAAATAAAAAGGATTCTCTGGAAGATCTCTAGATTAAGAAATAATTAGTTTCAAATAATTAGTAAATATGCAATAATCTTTTTTATTATATCTTGTTTTATACACTTTCTTTCCATTAAACAAAATTTATTTTGCACTCTTATTCCCATTCAGCAGCCCAAATCAAAACATAATGAGAGCATACAAATCAAATAATATACAGCAAGTTTCCATTCTTCAGTGAGAAGAATCCAGACTATTCTCTAGGCTACAATATTCCTGACAGCATGTGGTGGGAAGGCCCAGCCCTATCTGCTGCTGCAAAATAAAATGCTGTTAAGAAAAGTTTTGAACAAAGAGAAACATTCAGTGTCTTTCTCCAAATACAGTAGAATTAGTGTAGCAGTCAAAGTTAATTTTCACATGGTCCCTGTGTAAAAATCGTGTGTGTTCTGGAGGATTAAAGCCAAATTCTGATCTCACTGATGTCAGATGAGATACCCCAGTGATGAATGTGGTTCTTGGCTTCCCAAGCAGCCGTCAGAATCAATGTGTTTCTAATAAGATGGAGACTCAGCAGGGGCCAGGTGTTCCAATAGTTTAAATTGTTAGAGAAGCAGGAGCTGTGTAGAAGATGAGCAGATGGAAAATGTTTTTTGCCTCCCCTAAATGCCTACTCCAGGTTCAGAAATCCAGTTGCTGCAGCCCAGCATTGGTACTGGCTGAGCTTCTGACTGAGGCTTAAGCCATAACCCTTCTGTGTAATAGCAATAAAACAAACACTTGATGTTGTATATTTGCAAGAGAACTCAGTTTCAGATGTTTAACATCTCACTTATTTTGGTTTGGAACAGAATTCTACCTGTTTCCTTCTCAGTAATTATTTTCTTTGTATTTTCAAAAGTACTCTTGTACCTGCTGTTTAAATAAATCTTTAGTTCAAAGGTAGCTCAAATTCATTAAATGTAGTACTGAGTGAAATACTTGGTGCATGCCTAACACAAAAACTATGACTGGGTAATAATGCTGTAATAGAAAATTTGAAATAAAATATATTGTGTTACAAGGTGCAAATTAAATGAAGCTTCACAAAGCCAGGTCTGAGTAATTTCAGACCATGGGGCAGTAAAGAGGCTGCCAAGCAGGGGGGTGATCTGCTGTTGTATTGGTGGCTGTCCTGCCTGAGAAACCCTGGTCACAGCCTGTGCTCCTTCCACACGCACTTCTGGCAGCAGTGCAGCACCCTAAGGACCGGTGTTGCATTGTCTGCAACGCTGTTGAGTATCTGCTCTTTTTCCAGAGTAGAGGAGGCACTCACCAATATGTGAACTTCAGGATTTGTGGTGCAGGCACAGCAGAGTGGGATTTTCTGCTTGGACAGCATCTGCAGCAGTGTTCAGCACCCCAGCTCCCTCAGCAGTGCTCCCCAGAGAGCCAGGCTGTGCACATAAGTGACACTATTGGCCCTACGCTGTTCTTCTTTGTTCATGAATCCTGCACATTTTCAGGGACCCAGAAGAAAAAATTGCAAATGTACCCTTAGGCAACACAAATCAAGAATATCTCAGTTACCAGTAAAGTCTCTTTTTCTTTGAAAGCTTATACATGTATTCACACAGTATGTGACTGCAAGGCAGCACCTCCAGCTTACTGCTGTGTAGCTGGAGAACTGCCCTGGAGCCCTTTAAATGAATCAAGACAGAAGGACTCTCCTTTTCATCACAGAGCAGTTTTGAGCCTAAAAGTATCTGTATTTGTGTAGTGTTGTTACAGAGAGGGTGAATGGAGTCCAGACGGCAGCTTTGCAATTTGTGGAGATGAAAACACCCTACAGAGAGGTCACTGGCACTCTCTGAGCTGTAATGGAGCTTCAGATCATACTGTGCTGCCTTGCCTTACTGATGCTTAACATGTTTTAGCATCGTCTGTAACCCATTAAGACAGCCTCTGTGTAGAGGTAACTGACCCTTTACAAGCCTTGAAACACAAATTTCAAAAGGCGGGAAGAATTCTGTGGTTTTCATCCTTTCCAGATCATTTAAAAAATACATGGATTATATAGAACATGTAGGAGTATTTTAGGCAGAAAAAATAATTTATTAATTTTTCAACTAGAATGGAAATTGTGCTACTTCTCAGCAAGACACTGAGGAAAAGTCTTGAGCATGACTTTTTCAGGAATAAAGGGGCTATTTTCACTGGAGTGAAAGCTCCATGCTGACATGTCAGGGACAGATTCAGGTCCTCCAAAGACTAGGACTGTTATCTAGCAGAACCCTCACTAACACATCAGTGAATTCTGCTGTAGTGGAGCAAGACAGGCCTTAGTGTGAGAACTGCTTTACTTACTACAGAGACCCACTGACTACTCCTTGCCTGGCTGGCTGCTCTACTGGTCAGCCCCAAATAAACACAGGCTGGATATTTTCATGGCAAAATCATAGCCAACAGAACATGAGATCAAATTTGCTTTGTAGGAATATATAAATATAAGGCTTTCAAATACTGTCAGCTAAAGCACTTGCTGTATGAGGTGCTCATGTGCTCTGCATGTGAGAACTAAGAGAACTTACTAACCTCAGTGCCATCACAAGAGGTGATGCTGTTCAGAAGTGCAGGCACTGGACCTGAAATGAGGTCTGTTAGCAAGAACAGGACCAGGATAAGAAACACCTGTAATAAGAGAGGAAAAGGCATGTGAATGTTTTGAGTACAACTTTTGGAATCAGTGCAGCAGCCTTGCTCTTGTGGCAGGGAAGAAGACACCATGTGTCTGGCCTCACATTGTGCCTGTAAAACCAGACAACTGCCTGAAAAAGAGAATGAAAATAACAGTCTCACTCACATGACAAATTATCAGAGTACACCACATTAACACATGTATTCCCTTTCTTTTTGTAGTCTACTTATATTTTTGCATGTTTTTACTTAAAAGTGACTACTTTTACATGTAAAAGTAGTCATAGAACAAATAGCTCCCTTCCAACACACTTAGCTCTTACACCAGAAAGTAAAAACATGGGGAAAAGCAGAAGTATCTACATCTATATCTACATCTACCTATATCTATGTCTATCTATCTATCTATCTATCTATCTATCTATCTATCTATCTATCTATCTATCTATCTATCTATCTATCTATCATATATCTATATCATCTATCTACATATCTATATCTATATCTGTCTATCATCATATTTATATCTGTATCTCTTTTCAGGAAGGTTTAGTAACCTTTTCCAGTCCATGAGTGCTAACTCTGAAAGCCCCTAGACATTTATTTTGCACATGCTCTATCCATGTCCCAAATCCCAGCTCAATATACACACTATAAGACTGTTTTCTTCCCTTTGCTGCTGAACACAGACAAAGGAGGAAATAATTTTTTTTTCCAAAGGTGCACGTCTTTAAAAGCCTAGGAACCAACATTGCCTGTACATTGAACAAACTTCATATCCTCTTTTTAAATTGAAAAATATAAAAGTAATTCCCTGATCATGATGATCTTTTTTCTGAATGAACCAATTTCTAGACAGGGTTCACAGTGGGTATTCATGAAATTACCCAAAGAAATTCAAATTGCTTTATTTCTGTTCATCAAGGGGCTAGTTAGGGGCAGGGAAAATAAAAAATCAGAAGAAGAAGAAGAAAAATGAGAGATCATTAATTAATCTTAGTAAAATTCTGTTTGCTTTGGGAGCAGAATTTCTATCATATAATATCTTAGCAACACTTGTGTTTAACTATCTTTTATGTGTATATGAACATTATTAGACACTGCTGTACACTCTGCAGTTTGTTTAATCTCTTACTTGAATATATGTACTAATTAGTTTTAATTATTTGAAAACAAGTTAAAATATTATTTCATTATTTCATTCAACTATTAAAATGGGTTTGTTTTCAATACAACCTGGTACTCTTTAAATGGAAGGTGTAAATGGAACTATTTGGTCTTTGGAAGCAAGCATCTGAAAATTACAAAAAAAAGTTAAAGCCTTATGAGCTACATTGGTATTAACTTTAATTGAAAGGCACTATATAGAATAGTATATTTTCCCTCTGGAAAAAGGTAGCTCCATTACAACTTGGGAGGAAATAAAACCTAAATCAGAAGGAAAATATCTACACACATAAGTCTTTTTACTCACTATGTGAGTAAATTTGGTACAAATATGGTACAAATTTGCTTACCCTTCCTGGAGGAAGAGGTATGAAGTAAGGAAAGATAATTACTGTAACAAAATATAGTTTAATATCCAAGAAATTATTCTTCTAGAGTCAGCCATGGGCTGAATGGTATCATAGAGGTTAGGGTGGCAAGTATTTCAGAAGTAGTTGAAGTTGAAAAACAGGTGTATCTGCAAATGTTTAAGGGAGAGATCAGCTATAAGTTTCCAGATGGCTGAAAAAATAAGAATAGAATGAAAACTGGAGTCCTTAAAGGCATCAAATAAGCTAATCAATCAAAAACCTTCTAAAGTTCAAGTTTAGGTTGGAGAAAGTGTTTAGTTCAGGGCTGATTTTCACTTTGTTGAAACTATTAAGCTGCAAATTTTGGGATTTACTCTTGGGCTTTCTCAAAATCCCAGAAACTACTATATGTCAGGATTACAGACACGGACTTTTTTGGTGAAAAGCAGTTGTCCATTTGTCCAGCTCCCTTGATGTGAATAACGTCAAGGGAGTTCAACACCTGCTTTAGAAAAACATTCTCAATAGTTACCACATTTTTCTACAACAGGTGCTGGACTCATTAAACCTTGGTCCTGTCAGAAAGACAACTGTTTTCAGCACTTATCTGATGGAGAAGTAAGCTCTGGTATGTTTATTAGCAGTATTTGTACTCTGATTACATCTTTGCATTCTTCTGGAAATGAACAGTTAATGGATTTGGTGAGGCAATTGAAATGCCTTCAAAGGGGTTTTTTGGCCTAAACCTTCTGTGTTACTTCAGGATGTGTGCATGAGGATGATAGGTGTCCGTACACACACTTGTGTCAAAGGAATCCCAGAACTATTGCAGAAGCCAGACTGCCATATGAAACAACAAAATGTGCATCTCAGTTTTATAGCATGATTCTCTAACCACAGTGGCACAGCAATGTAAATTGCCTAGCCCCATTTAAAAAGTCATAAAAAAGACAAAGAATGTTGCAAATAAGACCACTAAATTACAGTTAAGCATTGCTACAGCCAAATAGCTCATGTACAACTTCATAAACACTTTAACTGATGCTCTTAAATTTCCAGATATATTTACTTTATTCCTCTAAAGCACATTAAAGAAAAAGTGTTCTTTGTTATCTGGGACTATTTGGAATCTTTAGCAGTTCACTTAACACATCATAATATTTGTCACAGACTTTCCTAAAACACCAAGGAAAATGCATACCTCAGGAGAGGAATACATCTCTTAAAAGGTATTAGTGTAATTAAGTAGGTCACCCTGTAGAGGTGAAGTGCCTGTTACTGTTGGTGGATATTAGTCCTGATTCAGTAGAGTGCTTAAGCAAGGCCCACTAAAATTTGTAGGCAAATATATGTGCAGTAAATGCAAGTTATTTCTTGAGATATGGTCCTACATAGCTGAGACATGGCTATTATGCTGATTCTGGGGCATTTTGCCCATTTTTTTCCTCTGGTGGAAAGCCAGCCTTAGAGCACGTGACAGAGATGTCCAAACATAAATTGTACCTGTGTACAATTCAAGTTTATTGCTCTTTTCCTGAGTTGTCTAAGTCTAAATACTGTCCCAAACTCACATGCTTGAGAATAGGGTTCAAACCCTTGTATATCCTGTGACAAATCTGCAAGAAAGCCAAGCAGTGAGCTTAATATTTGCAAGCCTGTGCGTGTTCACAGAGAATCACAGAGAAGGGTTGAGTTTGGAGAGGGCCTTCACCAGCTGTTTCATCCAAACCTCCCTGCTCAGATCAGGGTCAACTCAAGCAGCTGTTCAGGGCCAGAACCATGTCCCATGGGGTTTTCAGCTATCTCCAAGGATACAGACATGATGATCTGCCTTGTCAACTGGTTCCCATGTTACACCAGCCTTACAGTAAAAAAGTCCTTTTCCTTATGTTGGAATAGAATTTCCTGTATTTAAATATGTGTCCTCTTATTCTTTCCCTGGACACCATGAGAAGGCTGGTTCTGTCTTCTTTG
Source organism: Emberiza elegans (assembly GCA_024865655.1). Classification (NCBI taxonomy): domain Eukaryota; kingdom Metazoa; phylum Chordata; class Aves; order Passeriformes; family Fringillidae; genus Emberiza; species Emberiza elegans. The sequence continues at coordinate 14,265,077 of JALJVW010002597.1, read as the reverse complement.
CTCTCTACCATCATATAGCTATACACACTGAGAGGATCCCTCAGAGCTATCGCTTCCCCAGGATGAGCAATCCCAACTCTCTCAGCCTCTCCCCATAGGTCGCAGTTAGGAAATAACATTAGGCTCTTGCTGTCCTGTATGAGGCTGGCACTGTTTGCCTGAGGGGCCTTGCCCTGGAAGCAGGCATCTGTACTGCTGAGAAAGGTTTAACTGAAAGCTTCTGGCATGCAGAGACAGGACCTAAGGGGAAACGGTAAGTTTTTCTAGGGAATGCTAATTTAGAATACGGATTAAGTCATCCTGGAAGAGGGATTCTAGGAGTGGCCACCTGAGGCAGAATCTATCATCTGTCTTTCATGGTATAATCTTATTGTGGTGTATTTTTAAAATGGAAGACAAACTCTATGAAGATGATGAATGAGTAATTACCATATTGTAGGAGAGCACTGGAAGATCGAGTTGTCTTTTACATATTTTACTAAAGACTGTAAGATTGCTTGCAAAATCTGTTTCTGAAGCATTTAATTTCAGTACAAGCTTTGGAAACAAAGAATGGATAAAAGGAAGCAAGGTTCGTGCAGCACATAAAGCACTGACCATCAAAGCAACTGGTTTGTGTACTGCTATTTTAGCTGCTAGATTCAGGAGTCCAAAGGGTGTTTGCTACCCTGACTCTGACAGCCCTTTGCATGATTCTTACAGGCTCTAACATGTCTCCTCTCTCTGACATTCCTTGGTCCTATCTTCCTTGACCAGTTGCAAATCTTATTTTGCTACTTTGCATTGCTAAATCTGCCTTATGTTGGGAATTTTTGAAAACAGTGATGTAATCTGGCTCTCTGATTATCAGCCTGCCTGATAATACACTAGAGTGCTTAAATTCATGATGGCATGTAAAGTATGCTACCTTTACCTTTGTCTTTTCTGGATCCACATGGACACTGCAGGGGAATTATGTTTCTGATGTCCCTGTAGATAAGAATGGCCTGACATAAAAGATGTATCCCAAAGGACTGAACAAACAAACTGAATAATCAGAGGAGCTGACAAGCCAGCTGTCACTGTGCACAGAAGCCAGTGAAGGAGAAGGTATGTGGTGAACTCTTCACTGGGCTGCAAAATTCTCATAGCTGTCCAGGCAAGGAAATTCCTTTTTTTGATCCTAAAGATTACATCATAACCACTCAAATGCAAGCATTTTACAATGTAGTCATTCTAGAAATGGCTGAAGAACACTTTTACACTCATGCAAGATGTACATACAGTCATGCAAACAATCCCTGCTAAGCATGCAGGCCTTTCAACTTCCTGCTTTCCCAGCACCTGACAGCCTGTTCAGGTAGGAGAATAGATATTGCTGTGCACTGAGCTGCATCTTTGCAGGATATTTGCAGGAGCTTTGTGTGCTGGAGGTGCTCCAGTCACACAAGGGATTTCACACACTTGCATGTTGCAGTTGCAGTTGAGGGAAGTGTTCTTTGTAGGCCTGTTTTCCAGAACGAGCTCACAAACCTGAATGAGTGGGCAAAAAATTATCGAATTAATGTCAGTGTGAAAAATATGAAGTAATTAATCTTGGGGATAAAAATAGTCTAAACTGTTCTTATGGGATTCTGAACTTGTAATTGGCAATTATACCTCAGGGAAGAGAGCTAGAAATCATCACCAACAGTTCTCTGAAGTCATTAATTTAAGATACAGTAGAAGCTGAGAGGAAATAAAAAGTCAAAATTCATCAGAAAGGGCATCAAGAACACAACAGAAAACATAATTTTACTGCAGTGCAAAACCTCACACATCCCTGGGCACTGTCTGATGTTTGACCCTCACATCACAAGGAGTCATAGTGGAGTTACAAAAGGTTCAGAGAAAGGCAGGAAAAGTGATTAAGGATGTCAAGTAATTGTATTAAAAGAAGAGACTTAAAGGACATAATTCTAGACTTTGAGTGGAGAATACTCAGTGGGAAATGTGAAGGCAATCAATGAAGTTAATGCAGAGCTGCTAACTCACCAAACCCTTCATCATCCTGAAATTTATTGCCACAAATTTTGGAGACAGTTTCAGCAGAGGATACAAGGAGCTAGAAACACCTCAAAAAAACAGTGTAATCCTATATTAAAGAAAATTAACAGGATTTCCAAAATCAATGACTCTGGATGTTGGCAGAGTAATAGGGAGATAGCGGCCAAAAGTACATGTGCTCCCTGAATAGCATCTCCTAGGCAGTAGGGGAGGCAGAATCTTGGTCCTTCTTACATTCTTATTTTCTGAGCCCTACTGAGATGTAATTTGCATCTGCTTCAGAGCATCCTGGTCTCCTCCCATTTCCCCAGCCTCGTGTACAAGAGCCAGCTGGGCTGCAGATTACGGAGCAGTAAATAAGTCAGGCTAATACTTCTGGTGTGGGAAGTGAGAGTGGTAGAGACTGCAGCAACATTCAGGAAGTACATGAGAATCTCAGGCAACTTCTGGAGAGTGAGACATGTAGTCAAATGATTAAGTCATCTGCTCCCTATCATGCCTGGCTGTTTAAGGACTTCTGTCAGAGGAAAGCATAGAGAACATCAGGCTGATAGGCAGTAATACAAAAAGATAGAAATTATTCCTTCTGATTCCTTATGTTCTCTTTTTGGCTCCTACAACAGCAATTGCTGAGAGGAGGATAATGGGAGGCCATGAACAAGCTTAAAATCCGTGCCCTACTTAACCATCTCTGATTTTGTATGTGGGAAGGAAGTGGCCTAAATCTGACCCATCTAATATATATAATATATTTCATGGCATGTAATGTTTTGACAGCTTAAGTAGATATACGAGCACTGAATTGGTAACCCATTCAAATAAAAATTGGTATGCCTCCTTATCTAAGTATTGCAAGTTCTGGTTTTATTCAGATAATTGTGTTTATTTTTTCTTTTCCAACAAGATAGTTGTGCACATTACTTCAGTCTCTGGTATGTGTTAGGCTTGTCCAGGTTTTTTCTAATGCACTCAAGAAATTTTAGATACAGATACCATCTGTGTTGGTAATGGGGAATGTAGGTGCTGGACAGGAGCAGAAGATTAAGAATGTACTTTTCCTGCCTCACAAACACATTGTTTATGTCAGAATTTTTTCCCCCCAAGCATAACACTATGCGGATTGTGTGAACACATCATAAATGGGCTGATCTTTATTACGTATTTGTTAAAAACATTTCATTTTATACATCAAGAGCTAAATCACTGAGAAATTTATGTTTTGTCAGGAGAAGTCAGTGGCAGAGAGATAAGAATTGGCTGTGGAGTGCCTGAACCACAAAGCTGCCATAGATCAGTGGAAATGATGGGCCATGGAGCTACTCAATGGTGAGTTTGACACAATTGCAGAGCACTTCTAGGTACACACTGTAAAGGAGAAAAATGAGTTTTATCTGCAGTATCTAATCTCCTCTAATGATGATAAAATTTGGCTCACATCAGATATTTTCTTTCTGAGTATTTAAAGCCCTTCAGCATGCCTCATACCTGGGTAAGTGGTATAGCAGGAGTTACACCACTGGGAGCCTGCACAAGTGGAGAGGTAGGTCTGTTTTTAGAAAAACTCTCAATGGATCCCCGAAACCTGCACCTTCAGTCATTTGTTTTGCTCACATGAAAACTCATAAATTAATTTTTTCTTTAGTGCTCCCCTCCTCTTCCTTATTCACTTCTGGCATTTCTTTCCTCAACACTGTTTTTTCTTTGCCCGGTAAATGCCTGGTTGCTCCTGACAGCTAACAAATTTGTGCCCCTGCTAAAGTGTCTTCTGACTTCTGAACCCCCACTTGTGTTCTAGCTGGCTGAGAAACCTATATTAACACTCAAGAACATTGTTCTTATGCTGCAAACAAAGAGAACCAAGGGGATAGGGAGTGTATCCTGATCATGCTTTATTCATGTAGAAGTCTGACAGGCAAATAATTGCTGCCATTGATCACAGACAGTGAATTAACAGCTTGGAAATAGTGCTTCCCACATTCCCACATCATGTCCTCAGCCTAGAATCAACATGAATTGTGAGCAGATGTGCTTGCAAGTACTCTATTCTAATGGCAATTTATGTTCTGCAACAATGCTGCAGTGTCTAATTATTTCTGAAAAGAAATTTCTACCTGAAAATTGAAAAATACATCACTCCATAAATAACACCTTTTCTTCTTAAAGCAACATCAGGAGTAGAGGCCAACAATTTACTGTGGAGATACCAAAGGCTAGGAAATGGACTGTTAACTTTGTCAGTGGGTATCTTGTTGGCCAGGTAAGAAGATAAAAGATGTGGACATGATTTTGCAATACTTAATCCCAAAACTTGAGTTCAGATGCTGAAAGGAATCTATGTCTAGACACAGTCTTTTTCTGCCCTTTCCTTCATTGGTCTCATTTTGTTGACAGTTTTATCCTGCCTTTTACCTTCATTCTCTTCTTTTTTTGCCATCTGAATTACCTCCCTACCAATAATTTGACAGGCATTGCTATGGAGGTCTTCTGAGAAGACTGGGAAGTCAAGATGAGGTTTGAGAGACATTCTGCAACAGACTTAAAACACAGCTGTGGAACCCACTGAAGGATTCCTGCACTGATTTGGTTTTAGCCTTGAAAGATCAGCTAAGATAGCTGCTCCTTTCTGTTGCTAGAATTCAGAGCAACAACAGGAGTGATTAAATGAATTTTAAAAAAAAGAAAAATCATTAGTTTCTGGGAAAAACTGATCTTGCCATTTCCCAAACCCATGAAAAGCAGAATGGATGAAAGAACCTTCTTCATTTACAGACTCTAATTATGAGTGCACTTTCATATTGATTAATGGCTGGGATAGAGTTATGTGTGTCAGTTTCTCCTATTTAATGACTCTTGTTACAGTGGCCTATAAACAGGCTTCCCATTGCCTTGAATTTTGCCCCCCTCTTATGAGGGAATAATACATATTACAGTATGATGGGTTGAGTTATTTTGGAATAAATCTGTCCTTTCAGCCCTTAGGCAGGTAAGCGTCTTGTAATCTGGAGTTCTGGGGACTCACAAATGTCACTTTATTTTGCAAATAATCAAATCCTTGACTGCATATTTGAACACAATATCAATACAAACATAGAGTTGAGTAGTTCAAAGGTTACAAATTAAGAGATGCAGTTGTTCAATTTCTTTTTTCTGTCAACACAAAAATGGAAGAGTAAGTCCAGTGGAAGCATATTGTACATGCACATAGTTGCAGAAAAAAGCTGAAGCATAATTATGAATTTCTCATGTATTTGTCATTGTATGCCTTTACTGCAGACTACTGAAATCTTTGATTAGGAAAGCCTGGAACCAACGACAAGAAAACACAAAAATAACTGGAAAATTCCCTGTGATATGATGCAAGACTGGAGAGTAGGAATTGTAACATAAGGTAGAGAACATTCCATTCTCTCAGAGGATCTCTGAAGGAATGAATGAGGACAAAAATTAAGAACTGAAGTCTGCTTCACTATACATTCTCTGGGTTATCCTTGTATTTCATGAGCACCTCTGTAGCCACAAAACTACAGAAAAAGGTGAATTCTGACATGCTTGCTAGAAAATACATGACAGAAAAGTTTTTGTTACACATGGAGAAAAGCCAAACACACCATCATTAATGGAAGATCTTTACGCCTCATTTCTACACAAGCTCTCTTTGGTTGCATAGTCAAGTCTAAAAGCTCCTTTTGCCAAATTTCATACTTAGACTCTTGGGTGTATAAGTAATGAATAAGTAATAAGTTCTACTAGTCATTCAAATTTTTAAGAATGGCAAAGGACTCAAAAAAGTAGTGTGCTCCTCATAACCTTTCCTTTGTTGTCATTTATGAAACTGTTTTGATGTTAGGAGGATTTTGCTTATTGTCTCCTGCCAATATCAGGTCTTATGTTAGTTATTACCCTCCTGACTCCAGCCTGGCATAACTGCAGCACCATCTCTGAAGATGAGAATGTAGATATTCAATATATGCATCCTGTTTGAAAATCAGCAGCTGGTCTCCATGTTTCCCTTAAAAAATGTCAGGTCCAGGCACATTCTTACATCAAAAAAGTTTTATTATTTGGAAACTGTCCAAGTAGAAAACTATATGGTAGAAGAAAAAATAATATGATCATTAATGACTTTTTTGAAGTCACAATATGTATCTGGTATATATTTTAAATAATCTCTATGACTTTTTGCTTCTGTGATTGCTCAGACCTTCATAACAGTAATTTGATGTGAACTGGCCCAAATACTTGCATATGCAGGCTTCCAAATGAGTTACAGCAGCACATTCAGATGCCATAGGGAAACCCTCAGACCTACCAATGCTGCCTGTGGGGCAGAGCAGTGAGGCTCTTTTTAGGACCAAATTCACTATCTGTGCAGCCAGTGAACCTGAAAACATGGCCCCAGATATGATGGGGCCATGCCTAATGAAGCATGCAAGCTGCTGTGTGCCTGAGCACCTGAAGGGATCTAACACAATGCCTATTGCCTATTTGTGCCCTTCTGTCACCAACTTGCACAACACCAGCCCATCCAGGCAGGCTGGCTGCTGCCTGATTGCCAGTGTCACAAGTCACCCATGTCAGCAAGAGATGGGCAGGTTGTTGCACGCTCACAGCCACTTCCAGAGATGCTTTTAGGAGAGGTGGGAACATACCTGCTAGGGGTCACTCACGGATGCCTCATTTCAGTGTATCAGTGGCACAGTCTCATGTGGCTGGCAAGGGGACAGCTGGTGGGCAGCATGAAGAATGAAACTGATGTTATCAAAATGATGAAGAAAAATGAATGGATAAACTAAAAGCAAGTAGCACCAATGTAATGCAATGTGAGGCCAGCTGGGGAGTTGGCATTGAGAGACTCTGAGTATCTGTACAGGGGAAGAATGTCTTGCATCTGTCCAGATTCATAGTGGTTTGCACCAGAACATGCTGGTTCATTAACATCCCATTAGGAAAGGTGCTCAGACTCTGAAGAACATAGCTTAAAACTCCTGTTATTTGGGTTAATGCTATAAAGAAGGTTGGACTTGATTATCTTAGAGATCTTTTCCATCTTAGTGATTCTATGATTTTATGATAGTGATAGGGAAGGTGTCAAACATGTTCAGCCTTGGATGGGCAGACAAGGAGTGAAGTGTGTTTTCTGTGATGTACTTTCTATGTATCTTGGACATGTATCAGTGTCATCTGAAAAGTCTTCAGTGCAACCACTCTTGCCTATTTGTGCCCTTCTGTCGCCAAGTCTGGAATTCATCCTGCTGTGGCTTGTACTGAGGGGAGTTGAGTGGATCCCTTAAAGGCAGCCTTATGCCATTTTCCCTAGTTTCATGGAAAAAGAAATATTAAGTTCCTCTTTAAAAGAGAGATACTGACTGAACTTCCATTCTCAGAAAACTATCAAACTGGATACCTGAACAATGTACTTGTAATTACTAGAAGGCCTCAGGGAAATAGGTTAATAGCAGGGTGAGCTTATAAAGAACAAGTGACGTAGTACTAATCTAATTTCCTTCTATAACATGGTAATTGGCCATTATCTCTAGTGTATACTAGAGAAATAGTACATGGTTCTCTTAATTTGGTCTCAGATGATATAAGCAACTGGGGGATATGTGGTAGAGTAAATCTCATAACACAGGAACTGGAAAACTGGTTAGAAAATTGTACACAAAGGATAGTTATTAATATTGCTCTTTCAAAAGAGATGACTGTGCTAAGCATGTTCAGGAAGCTCTTTTAAATCAGTATTTCCACCATTTTCACTAGTGACTTAGATGCTAGGGGGGAAAAGTATTTTATTTTAATATTGAAATACTAAATAAATAAATTCTATTTCAGTAAGGGCAAGCACAAAGTAATAAACATTGAAATAATTATTTTTATGATTAAAAGATGCAGAACAAACAGTTAAATGGCCTTTCTGAGCAAAATGGTTAGGAGATTTAGTAGATCAAAAACTGAATATTGTCGCAGACATCTTTTTATGAAAAATCCTTTCCTTAGGATTTTTCCTCCTGAGAAGCTAAAAGGCCTTTCAGGAACAAAATGTAAACAATGGTTATCTGCTGCTGCGGAATGCAATAGGTGGATCTGTGATTGGTCTCATGTGCTTGTTCGTAATTAATGGCCAATCACAGCACAACTGGCTCAGAGAGAGTCTGAGACAGCTGCCCTTGTTATCATTCTTCCTTTTCTATTTTTAGCTTAGCTAGCCTTCTGATGAAACCTTTTCTTCTATACTTTTAGTATAGTTTTAATGTAAAAATAAAAAATAAATAAAAAAAAAATAAATCAAGCCTTCTGAAACATGGAATCAACATTCTCATCTCTTCCCTCATTCAAGAACCCCTGTGAACACCATCACAGAATATAATGACTGATGCACAAAAATGAGTAAGGCATGTTAAAAGTATGCATTGTAACTCTCACATTCAGTTCTAGCAAGACCTCACCTGGAACCTTACACTAAGCCTTTGGCAGCCCTTTTTAAGAAATTTTTGAAAATCTGACTTCTGAGACTGAAAGGATGAAGTTTGTTTAGTCTAAGGAAGAGAGAACTGAGGAGAGATGTGAGAACAGTCTTTTAATACATAGGGACTGCTGTGGAAATGTTAGAAACAAATTGTTCTTCTTGTGTATTGAAGATAAAGAAAAAATAAAGTGTGCTCAAACTGCAGTGCAGGGAATTCAGGTCAGACACAAGGGAAGATTTCCCAGCTGTAAAATAATTAAGCACTGGAATAGGTCTTCCATCAAATACAATACTTCAGGGCCCTTTGATGCACTTCCAGCCCTCTTACATGGCATGAAAAATCCCTTCCTAACCGTTCAGTTTAGGAAACATTTTGTGTAAGTAAAAATGAGAACCGCTAGAAGGCAAGGTGTGGAGACAAATTAATATTTTGGCTTAGATGGAGAGAGCTGGGTCAGATGAAAATTCATGCAGCAAAAAAAAGTAGTGTGAGCAGCTGAGGTCACTCAAAAATAGAGAAGGAAAAAATGGATCTAAAACTAAATGAGTTTTCTGATAGGATGTGAGCCCCACCATGACTCCAAGTTAGGAGAGTAAGTGGCCCATCACACTTGCTATTTAAGTATCTATCAGAGAGACCATCTAAAACTGAAAATGTAATTAAAGTATCTTGACTTTTCTAATTTTGTGTCATTGCCCAGATAATGCATAAGACATTTTATAAAGCTATCTTCAAATACCCACCATTTGATCAAGTGGCTGTCAGTGGTGTGTTAAAGGGTAAAGGTCAATTCAGCTTTTAAATTGACTACATTTCATGAATTTGTTTAAAGGAAGAGGTACAGAAAGATTTTATGCAAGAAATAGTGTTTTAAAAACAAATCATAGACAACATTTCCTTCTTAAATGCTTGGAGTATGCATGCTAGTGTACACATTTGTCAGCTTGCTTTTCTGAAATGTTTCTCTCCCATTATCTCATACGTTGTTAAGGCTCTTTGGGAATTCATGCTTTGCACACTCAGCTGACAAAGCAATCTTATGCTTTAGGATTCAGTAATTTATGCTGCTTAGTGCTAACCACAGCTGTCCAAGGCCACACAGTATTTCTGGTCAAAAAATTAATTTAATTGCATCAGCAGACTATTCCACAGACCTTCATAATGAAATCTTAAACTTCATAAACTTCCTGGGAAAGTTTGCTTTCTGCCTAATTGTGCTCTTGTACCAGCATACTATTTCTCTTGTGATGGTGAACTTAGAATACTACACAATATTATAGTAGAAAGCTACACCTGTGGCTGAGTAGAGAAATTACAATGCTTTACTCAAATCCAGCTAATACAAAGATCTCCCTCTCAGATGAAGAGAACCCTTCTTAAAATAACCCTTCACCTTTGTTTGGACTAAAACCAGAAAAAAAGTGAAGTAACAGGAGTGAAGTTTAGTCCTGACTGATGATGTTAAGGCAAGTAATCTGTGCTGTGAATATGTGCTTAAAAGGTGTTCTTGAAAGTGTATTGATGTGTGATAACTGTACCTAGAAATTCCCTTCAAAAACATGTCCCTGGCTAAGTGTGTTTGCACAGAAAGAATAAGTTTCTGCCTCAAAGGGTTTTCACACTAAATAAATAAGAAAGAAAAGCAGTGGAAGTATTCAGAGAAATGAGCATGTTCAAGATGTTGTAGCCAGGGAGTTGGAAATATTATTGGTAGTGTTTCTGAGTTCCAGCTCAGTGACTCAGTGAAGCACATTACCTGAATAAATCTAAGTTTCACATGCAAATACTTCTTGAAGGTCTAACTGCATCTGGCTTGCTCATAGTATTTGCCTTTTGATTTCAAAAGACTGCTTGTATGAATAAGGTAAGACAGTATAGCCCTGGAGTTTTCTAGTTTTGCATCTCTTTAGGCTGCTTATTTCCTTTCTTTTCTAGATGGATCAGGAGATCTTCCCCATAAAGACAACGCGTGAAGGTTGTGAAGGCAGTAAGTCCTTATCAGACTCTCTTCCCTTTTCTGTCACACTGTTCTCTCTTTACACTCTCCATTCTTGCGTATGTAATTGTATCAGATTTCTGGTGTCATGGGGAATCTCTCCCCTCTTTGTTATAGAACTTCTTTCAGCATTATTGTTTCCCTATGAACAGTCCTTTTCCATTTCTAGTATCATTTCCTCCTGTTGCATTCAGTATGTTTTAGATTATTTTGTCTCAGTGTGTTAGCTTGTAAGACACGTTATTTTTACAGTTGTTTTCTACCCATGATTTAGTTGTTTTACTGTTGATCTGTCTACACTGTTATTTGTATCTCCTAACAAATTAGAATCTTATTGTAGCATTTTACCTCATAAAATGAGGATTTTTAAATCCTTAATCAGGAAACATGATGGCTTTGTATCTGATCTCATTGGCACAACACATAGTACTCCTTAATCTCCATCTTTGCTTTCTTCCTCCTTCTTCTTCCTTTTCCCAATTTCCTCTATCTCTGATGCTTCTTCAAAAAACTACATAGATGCAGATGCCTCTGTGCACGCTAAAAAAAATTGTCTCTTGATCTGAACTATTGTTTCCCTACCAGTCATGCTTTTTTAAGTTAAGATCACCTGAAACTTATCTGTTGTGCCAAGGATTACTACATCTCCATTTACTCTAATTCATTGTGTCTGTCAGACACAATGTTTGTATTAACCCTTTATATTGTCACAGCCCTGAGCTGATGGATTTTGTTGGATTTTTTTTTTTGTTCTTTGGTGGAATTGAGCACCTAAATTAGTGCTCTGCACAGTCACAGATAATGAAAATATTAGCAGAATCATCAATACTTGTCTTTCACTAAAAATAAAGCCATTAAGTAATGTCTGTGGTGACTCACACTAAGTAAGTTTCACCCATTAAATCTGTACTAATTTTCTTCTGCTTCTGTAAAACTGCTATAATGCCATGGAAAACAAAGTGTAGGGCTTTAAACAATGCTTGTAGTGACCTGGAGAAAGAAGAGAGTCTCATCCCAAAGCTTTTCTTCTTTATGTTTGGGCTAATGTAAAATAGTCAGATGACCTAATGTAAAATATTGCCTCTCCCTGTAAGCTCTGCTTCTCTATAGTGTTCAACATAATAGCCTTTCAAACATCTTGAAGCAAATAAAAACAAAGGAAAGAGTACCTAAGTATTCTGGCATCTCAAGCTTTAGTAAGGACAATATTAATTACACAGCTACTAATTTATTTGGTAGTTATTGCCTGTAACTTCATCCCTTGTAAGTGTTGTGGTCACTGGAGAGTAAAATAGTACTTGTGAATACAGACATGTGTTTATATATCTCTGTTTGTTAGAAAGCCTATAAATCTTACAAACTTTTGTTATGGGAATCATAAAACTACTGATAAAAAATATAAAAAACATATTTACTAAAACAGAAACAATATTTAGACATGAGTTTTGTGCATCCTGGTCATGACATTACTCATCCTCTCCTAGGAAGAAAAATCCTGAATGCAGCATAGAGAGGTTTGATTGACCAAGTGGCTGCATTTGGAGCAGATTCATGAGGAAGTTTGTATCCCTTCCAATGAAATGGTTTGGAGGATGATAGCGACATGTTCAGTAGATCTGTGTCTATATAGGTTTCAGTTCCTTTGTCCCTCAGATATGTGGCCAAGAAATGTACTCAGCATAAGAAAGTAACTGTACAGCATTTGGGCATCTTGGAAAGCAAGGTAGACTTAAACAATCTTTGCACATTTTAGCGACACTCCTGAGGCTGGAGAAGTGTTTAGTTTAATTTAGACCACACAGTCTGTAATTTTCTAAGCATTGCATGGCATTTCACCCTCTTTGAATTTATTCTTTCTGACCTCAGAGTGCTTCCTGTCCTTTGGAAGAGGTCCTAGAGAAAAGTTCTATGGTCACCTCTCTATATTGCTCAGGAAGATCTTCTCTAGACAAACACAAGAATTTTAGCCTCTTTATACCAGCTGGCACTTTGATTTGTTCTGACTTCTTGCATTAGAAAACCTTACCTCCTAACCATCATGTATTGGCTGCACTAAAACACCTCTGCTGTTTTTACTAGATTGCATTTTCCAGTGGTCCTTACCAGGCAGTGTTAAGAGGATACAGTGGAGAATGATCATCTTTTTATGCAGTATTCCCAGGATTATTTAATGAAACCTGTGGTGAAGTTCTTCTCTGGTCTTAATATTTTTTTTTTTTTTTGCATTTCTGTCTTTATAAAAGCCTGTTAGTTTTCTATCTTCTTACATTATATGGTTTTTCTACAAATACTTCCTCAAGTGGAGGAAAAATATTTCCTGGGTGTAAGTTTTCAAGTTTGTTAGTGCTGTGTGGAACTAGACAAAGATGTTCCACTTGGCCTTACAGAAAAGTCCTAAAAGTTTAAATTTAATTGAGGCTTAAAATTAAAAATCATCTGAGGAAAAAAAGCAACCAGCTTTACTCAAAAAGATGATTTAGTGTTAGCACCACATTCTGTCTTCCCAAATACTTCTACAGCCCACTCTTTGCTCTCCCTCTCAGCAAATAATTCTCTGTCCTATAAAACTGGCCTATAATTCTCTGTCCTATAAAAGAAGGCTTTACTGTCACTTTCCTGCATTTTTCTCTTTCTCAGGCACCTCCTTCAGCACTGCATTTCAAGCTCCAGATCTGATCCTGCTTTGTGTACAGCTCGGTGAGGAGATTATGGCCCCCTCTCCCTCCCCAGTCACTACGGCTTTATGAGCCGGGCTGTGTTTCAGCAGAGAGGCTGGGTCGTGCCCAGTGCTGCTCTCCTCACATCATTGCTACCAGGACAGGTGGCACTGTGACCTGATGGATTCTACAGATCTTGTATCAGTGTTGTTGACAATGCAAAGGACAAAAAGCAAAGATAATTGGGACCCAACTGTACTAAATTCTCTAACTTATATATCATGCAGGCACACCCAAATTTCAGATTCAAGAAATATATCATACATTTTCACAGGAGATCACCTCAGGCATGAATTGTACTTTGTCTTCTTGTGATTTGCAAAATAAGCCCCTTGCAAATGCAGATAGGATTGCAGTAAATAAAATAATTCAGCAAAACCCAATTCATAAAAATGTAAATGTATACACCCTTCCTTGTGGCAATATATTCCAATGTTTAAATCAAGCTTCATGTTTCTTTTAAACAAGTCTTTAAACCTGCCTTAATGGAAAAGTTATTCAAAAGTTTGAAAATATCCTCTGTCACATTATTTATGAACTCAAAATATTTTTCCAGGACCATAAATTATTCTAAGCTTGTTTCCCCAGGAGTCCCATTATGAAATGAACTTTAAAGCTACAGTTGGAAGGTGAATTTAATACCAGTCATACAAAACATAAAGTTCCAGCCCTGCAAATGCATCTGTGTCTGACTTTAGGCTGATGAATATTTCTTCTGACTCAGTGGAAGTACTCCCACAAGTTAAGTACATCTATTAAGTGTTTGAAGGCCTGTATCTGAAAGTACCACAATAATAATCATAAGTAAATATTTGTACAGTCTTTCCTTTCTCTAAATGTTTAATTCTTTGAGCATCTTTAAGATTCCTAGCTAAGAAGTTTGTTTTGTAATACTAAAAGTTTTGGAACAAACCCAAAAGCTGAAGACCTTGCCAATTTTGATTTACATGGGTATCAACAATTTCTGGGTACTCCACTTCCGGTTTGTATCCCTGCAATTTAAGATTAGTATGCTGTGTTCATCTTAATACAGACAAAGAAAATTTAGTGTCTTCAGTTACAGCATTTATGAAATATAAAAGTGTTGGTTTGGGGCTTGATTGAAACCAGAAACAGGACAAATAGCTGCTTATTTGGAAATTCTTAAAGGTAGGTCAGATATAGAAAAAAAAAGTTTGTTTTGGAGAGGACAGTGTTTCCAACTTGTCTAGGCTAGAAAAGCAGACTTTGACTGAAAATATTTAAATTCTTATATGGACAGAAATCTGCAGTTAAATAAGTGCAAACACAATTTGACACCTTTTTAAGTGTGTTTGTCAGCACAAGTCCACATTTCAACTGTAACTGCCAAACTGTGTTTTAAATATGGACTGTTTTCTTATCAGAGCCAAAGGGGGACAAGAGGGAGGAAAGTGAGTCTGCCTCAACCATACAGGCACACACACATACCAGCAATTCTCCTTCATAAGGTTCATTTTAAGTCAGGATTACTGCATATTACATGTTCAATAGGTTTGGAAATATGTACTCTTTTATGATATATTCCATATTTCCTTATATTCTTCCAGTGCACATGTGATGGACACAGCCCATCAGCATGAGCATTTCAGAGCCTGACAGGAGTTCACTGTAGATGTGCTTAAAACCTCTACAGCTTTTGTAGAAGAAATGCAACTACTTTTCAACAAGTACATTATATGAGAATTGATAGCAAGTACCAACCTTGTTGCTGTGGTTCCTGCTGCACTCATAGGTAAATCAGTACCAACTTTTGTAGAAAGTGCTCTGCAAACACCAAGGTGGAGCACATTTCAAAAGGGGCATATGGAGGACCCACTGATCCTTTCCAATGCTGGAAATATGTGTGAGTGAGGGCAATACAGAAATGGTGAGAGAAGTATCTTATTTTCACATTTTGGGGAGTGGGAAGCATGGTAGTGGCAAATGAACCAACTTCTTTTGGAATAAAAGTAATTCTGATGACAACAGGAAGTATTCATATACAAGCGGAAGCAAGTGTGACTGTTAGTAGGTAGAAGTCAGCTGGGCACATCTGGGCAGCATGCACTGACCATCACCAGGGATCACAGAGGTTATTATAATAGGAACTACACCTCAGTTTAATTTGCTGAGGGTAACTGATGCACAAATACTACAAAGGAATGGAATTTTAATTCAAAAATTATCCATTAAAAATCACAGTGTAAATTTATGAACATTTGCAGTATGCTATTTGTTGTCTTTACTTTTAAGTAAATTTGCACTTCAGCTCAATACATAAACTTCAAAAGAACTCATCATTTTTTTAATAATAACACTGTACTTTAAATGGCAGTAGGAAAGTTAAACAAACCAGAAACATTTAAATTCTTCTTCTATAGAAGAATTTAAATATTGCATGACTCCTATTTTATGAATCCTAACATCAATTAAATTGAGCTTGACTACCACATTCAGGGTTTGCAATAAAAAGGAAAGAAAGTATCCATTTGGACAAATCTAGTTATTACTACATTCTTTAAAAAAACCCAAAACAAATAGAACCATATCCCGCAGTTGCCACAATTTTGTGTCAAAAACCTGCTCCAAAGCCACTCTAATAATAGAATGAATTTTCATAAAATACTTTTACTCAGTGAAGAATTCCCAGCCTCCTGAAGCGTGCAAATGCCAGTTAATTTCAGATGCCCCAAATACAATAATGTAATACAATATTGTATAGAAATCTCCCCTCCCCTGGCACACCACTGCTCCTCCTTGCCAGGGTTCTGCACATAAATTGAGAATGGGTCTGATGAAGGCCATGTTTTGGATTATTTTTATCCTTTCATCAGGTTTCTGGAAAGAGTCTTGTTTCTATGACTATACCCAGGGTTGCACTAGTAGACATAAAGGGAAAAAAACCCAGCACACAAGTCAGAAGAAGCAACAAAGGCCCTTCTTCTTCATTACTCACCTTTTCCATGCTGAGTTTTATATACCACAAGATGGGCTCCCTTTCCAAAAATAAGAAATATAGGACAAACACTAGGATGCCTTGCATGACCAAGACTTAAAAAAAATTGTGAAACCAACAGTCTGGGAAATAGCCAAACAAATGTCAGTTCTCCAAGTTTTGTTTCTTATAATTGAACCCAAACTATAAAAAGTTTGTACTTGTAACAAAATTACAAAATTCAATCTGCTAGAGTAAAGCCCTTCCTTGGAGCAAAAAAACTATCTTTTCTCCATCTCTCAAATTAATCTTTGCCAAGAAAGTATACATAGCTCAAAAGTTAAACAAGATATTTTTGTTCCTAGCTACCCACAAAAGAACATCCTTCAATATTGTTTTGGAAATACTGTAGCACAATTAAGATAGAGTGTAAATCATAGAAAGAATATTTCCTGTAGCCTTTAAAATATGCTAAAGCAGTCTGAGTGAAAGCAAAGCCCTTTACCGTTACTTAATGCCAAGTGAATGTTCCTGTCCAAGAAACCAATTTATGATAAAGATCTCACAAAAAAAAATCTCTTGTGTTTCAAAGACAGAAAACATTACAATGCTTGCATATATTCTGTTTAAAACAAAACCCCAATAACTGCAAACAGGACTTCATGACCCACTGGAAAAGTAACAACTCTGGGACATGTTCAGATTCCAATTGCTAAAGCAACTTAAATTGGAAAGGAAATTTTGGGGCAAAGGAAGGAGAGTCATGAGAGAACAGTGAACAGGGTAAAAAGGGTTTTAATAGCTAAGGGCCTCAAAAAGAAGATCCTTTGTTTCAGTCTACTATGAGAAAAATGTGGGAAATGAAGAGAGCCTGCATTTTCTCCCCTCTTCACCCAGCCAGGTTGTCTGAAGGAGCTCTTGAAGACAGAGGAAATGGTTCAAAGGCCCTTTTGTGGAGGACCTTGATCTCCTGACATCTATGAGATAGCACACTGGCACAGCTTATTAACACACAAGCAAACCCATGTTTGCCCTAAAGTCAGTAGTCAAATTCCCACTTAATTTCCTGACATTATCAAAGGTACTTCAGGAGTTTATCTCAAGATATTTGGTGGACACAGAAGGTTTCCATTCAGATTCTTGCTTCTTGTCTGAGCATTTGTTCTCAGAACTGGCTTAGTAGATACACATATCTCCCCTTTGATAATGAAGACTTATGAAATGCCACTGGAACATTCTCATTTCTGGCCTTGGCATATGTGGAAGTCTGAATCATCATGTCTGAGGCAAGGAAATACCATGTGAGTAAATAGCTGCACTGGATTCATAGAAACAATGAGGTTAAAGGGCTGAAATACTTTTTAATAATTTAGAAGGTGCATATACATTATTTTGCCATTGTTTTTTGCCTGAGATAGTTATGGAGACAAAAGCAAAAAAGCCCAAAATGCACACGCAAAAGAAAAACCCCCCAAAACCTCTGGATAAGAGGAATTATTTCTGATATTATATTTTTTTTCAGTTTATTCAAGCTGATCTGCAGGATAGACCTTAATTGTTACAAGTGGAGAAATAAGAAAGTGAAGATTGACACAACGTCTCCCTTATGTAAGTAGCTATTAGATGGTTTTGATATTATCATCTAAACAAGCAATAAAGTGATCAAAGTTACAGTCTTTAAAAGTGATCAGTATAGAAACAACATTAGTGAACAAGGGATTCTTCAAATAAATGTCCAGAAATTATAAGTTTAGTAAACACAAATGCTCTAAGTTAAGTGCTCTGGTGCTGGGCCACTTTGAAGCTGGACAGCTGAGACATCATTTAGAAAAGTATTCACAACTACATTCCAGACATTTTGAAATGCACTGTGTCCTGTAGTTATATTTGTATCCAAATATTGCTAACAGTGATTTTTTTAAAGATGTATAAACTATGTAAGATTAAGTTGATTCAAATGGAAATGGCTCAGAATCCATTAAAAAATTGCCACTTTAGAGACTTTCTTTCATTGCCTTGTAGTGAACAATATTTTACATAAAACAGCACATTTCTTTTCCTGATCCTTGAAGTGGGATATCAGGAAAGGCATAACTTACGCAGGCAATGCAAATATTGATAATCTTATATGCTACAGGAAACAAAAATTTTTCACTTAGAAGAACGAGAGAAAGAAGGAAACCATGACATAAAGTGCCATGTAACATAGAATGGATGAACAAGTCTGATCAAAATAAAGTTCCCAGAAGCTCTTACTAACAATTTTCAAGATTATTGTGCTGATTTCTTTGCGTTAACAAAGCTTATTAATTTTGGACTTGACATTATCAATTAACTTTGATGGACTGACTCCTGATTGACACACCTGTGTGACTAAAATCCATTTTTCTGTACTTCTAGATATGCCTCTGAGTACTGATGGCATTTAAATGTGAAGAAGACAAATAGGAAGCTACTTTTCAAATAGTTTGACAAATTGTAGCATAATAGAGTCCTCAGCTCTTCAAAAACCCTTCCAATATTCCTATGAAGAATAATACTTTTTTCAGATGGCATATGTGTCATGACATCTGAAGTTAGGAGACTTTGAAACACAGTCAGAGCTGAACACAACTGAAGGAAGTATCATGTCAGTTATGTCTTCTGAAGAAAAATACACTGGTGAGAGAGCTCTGAAATTGTGTCTGCAAATACCAGTTGTCAGCCAAATCCAGCAAAACCTTCAGGGATGGAATTCAAAATAAATAGTAAACAGTAAAATATTAGGGTCACTGAAATCAACAGGGCTGGTCTAATAATGGGCGGCAAGCTCAACATCTTGCAGTTTGATATCCCCAATGATAACAACAAATGCAAAAGTCCATGTTTGCTTTCTAATCCTACCACTCTTTCCTTCATTTTCTTCTATATCAGAGCTGAAGGAGATTATGGGTGTCAATGATATTTGTAAGGAATGCAGCTTTTCTTTGTCATTGCTTCCAGCTCCAAGAAACAAGAGAAATTACATTTGCTGCCCTAGAAATTCTCTTCAATCACAGCCACTTTCCAATACCAGCCCATTCTTCTGAATGTAATGTATTAAAGTATCCAGTGTGAGTAGCTGCCTTTGTACCCTCATGTGCCTTGCAGCATAGGAAACATGGGGAAGCTGTGCAATCTGAGGATGGAAAATACCTTGGTCAAATAACTCAATGCCACTTGTTGTATATACTATAACTCAGCTTATGTATGTTCTTACCTTTTCTTAATCAACACCTTCACCAACTTCAGCTTGAAATTGAGCCCAAAAACAAAGAAAGAAAACAAGACAGAATCAATGACTAGGTGAAAGATGTATAAGATGTATTTATAATTATTATTCAGATAGTCCTCAGTCACTTAAAAAAGAGAACTTGATATGCCTAAATGCATCTTCTCTGGCTAAAGACTGAAAGGGAATTGCTTCCTCACTGAAGATCTGCTCTGAATGCCAAGTCAAACAGGAAAAGAAACTTTCATGGAAGCATTACTTTTAGCATCTACAGAAAAGGAGTAAGCATGCTCATAGTCCTCAACCTCAAGACCCAAAAGCCTCTTTTCTATTGCAGTTCTTTAGGTTCTGCACAGTTTGGTTTCTTGTCCCTTCTTTTTTCCCTGGACAGATGCATGGGGAACTGATGAAGATATCATGATTATTTTCAGCCAGCCCTTTGAACTTTTCTCATAGTTGAATTATTAGGCTTACAATATCAAGAGCTTCTTTCATCCATGGAGAAAAGGGCTGACTTTATCCTAAAAGCCCCCTCATAAACACTGCCTGGTAGATTATTTTTCTATTTATCAGGAAAGCAGCATTATGGAGATGATCCCACCATCCCTGAAACTGTAATTTCTTACTACTGTTTATCATAGTACGGCATTTTCATAACCAGTTACTTTAACACTAGTCATTTAAAAATAGCTGCTTTTCTATTTTCCAGGGCCACAGCTGTCTCACATCAGAAATGCTATTTTGTGAGAGGTTCCAGTTGCTCTGGCAACAGCCTTTGACAAGTTCTGTCTGTGAGGCTGCAGAGAAAAGAAATTGCTGGGAGGAGAGGTCCATCCCTTCCCAGTGGTGCTCTGACTTGGCCACACAAACAGTACCATGTATCTGAGAGACATCAGTAAATGCATATCAAAGATGTCATTCCCTTGCAGTCACTGAGTACTAGAGGGAAAGGATCTTATGGAAGAAACACACTGGCTAAGAGTTAAATGGTTCTGATTCAGAACATGCAATACATGAAGAAACAGCACTAGGTTGTTATGCATGTTCTTGCCTGAAAATGCCACTTTTAAAATGGTGGTAAAACAGTTGCCAGGCTCACTATTTTCTGTGTATGAATACCATCAGAGCTGATTTTTTTTTTTTATCAAAAATGTTCATGTTTCTTGACATTTTCTTTCCTTTTTTTAGGCAACATGATAATTATGCATATGTGTTACACTGTGTCAGTCCAATGTAATTAATTTGCAAGTGGGGCAGAAAGATGTTTCTTTCTACTAATTACTCTTAGTTTGGACAGTATCTCTGTAAATTTGCTTCTTCTATTATGATCATGCCACATTAGATCCATCCAGACCACCTTTTTTCCTCTGGATTTTGGGTTGTCAAAATTGTTTATTTATGGAGCCTCTTGCTACTGAAGTACAGGGAGCCTCTGGAAGGAGGGCCTTGACTTAACCCTTTCAGTTGCACAGTGGTGTATGGGTGCAGTCCCTATGCTTCTAAAAGTACTGCCCAAAGATGAGCTGTAGTAATCCTAGAAGACTATACAAAAGCCAGTTTTGGGTAGGTGGGTGTAAAAACTAGAGATTCCTTCTCTCAATTTTTCATTGTATTTCATCTGCTGACACAGTCTTAAGAATATTTGAGCTCTCACAGCTTAGAAAGTATCCACAGGATTTTGGTGTCACCTATTAAAGGAAGTGACAAGATTAAAGAACATGAGGTTGTCCTCATGCTCTTGTCTGACAGCACTAAGCTGCAAAATTAGTTCTTGGCTGGATGGCAAATTTGGGACCAGGAAAAAATCAGGTGGTTTATTAAGGAATCTATGGCTGTCTAATATCTGTCAAGGAGAGCCTACTTAAACTGTCAACATCTTTATGACTGAAAGTTGAATGTAGGATGTAAGTAGCTCTCATTTATCAGTTTGTTTGGTGGTGTTGAATAGAATGAAAGTATGATAAATTGAACAGCAATGAGCAAAAATCTGCTCACCATTTTCAAATCTGCTGCCTACCAGACCGTCCCATAGAGTTGCTCAGAAGAGCTCATTTGGGATGGAAACCAGTGTGAGCCTACCCAGATGTTACACCAATCCTGATCTTGCTTAAGAAATGTGATAAAAGGGGTTTTTTTCCCTGTTCTTTTAGGATGTTTTCTTAACTTGCAGTAACATTTTCAAGTTCTTTTTACTGCTGTCATTCAATTAATTTTTCTCTTCTCTTTTACTGCTCTTCATCTTTCACAATAAAAAGTCATGTATCAAACATTCTTACAAATGGAGCCAGATCCCCCCCAAACTGAGAGAGGCTTTCAAATAAAATTAATATCAAACAGTTTTAATGGATTTATGATTCTCTTTAAATGCTTCTTGCTATCAGCATTTTAATTCTGCATCTTAAAAATTTAACCCTCAGGACTGGAATTCTGGAAATTTTCGTCACATTTTTTTCAGTATGAAAACACCTGCACTCTTTAAGTATCCTTATTGTAACATTTGAGAATCTCAGGGAACAACAGCTATTGCAGAACTGTTAAAAAATTAAGAATTGAAAACACTGATAATTGTATTAATTTTATTAGTGCTGAATCCTTACAATTTGATTTCCAATCGGGAGTAAAATAGAAGGAGTATAATATGGACATTGTCTCTAAATTTGATTAGAAATCAGTGGCACATTTACTTTATGATACACATGACTGTAAAATCTTAATATAAACAATTTTAGCACTGCTGCTGTATGATCAAAGAAGTAAAGAAGCAGCAGAAAGGAGGCCCCAGCCCTGGGAAAACATTAGTGCTGACAATGTCTTAGAGCACAGAAGCTATAATCAGTGCTGAAAACTGCTCTATCCATCATACCAGTAGATACCAGGGAGTTTGTTTTATTGAAGATGATGTTCATAGTTCATCACTGGTTTTAACAGTGAATATGTGACAACTGAAAGTCTCAAAGAGCATGGCATTTATGGCAGGCAAAAAGCAAAGGTTGCTTATTCATAGACTTAATTAGATGTAAATTGAAGGCTCCAACAAAGATTTTGACCCCACCCTGGGCTTCAGAAACCCAGCTCACAAAGGGTTTTGCAGACTGCTGCTGTGAAAAATCAGGAAAAATGATCTTCTTTTCAATAGGTTAAGGTCTTGCAAGGCCAGCAAGGATCTAATGAGTTTTTTAGAGAAGTCACTGACAAATGTAATGATACACCATAGTGTATGAAATAGAAGTCCTGCACAAAAAATCATATGTGAGCTTCTAATTATTTCTACTATATGGTATGAAGGGATGGAATTAAGGATTTATAGACAACATTGTTATTCCTTTTGTCTAAAGCCATCACAATAAAACCTAAATGTTCTTTTATATGATTTTCATACATTTCTTATAATTCTGTTTAGTATCTTTAGTTTGATAGCTGTTCCAGCAATGTGGAAATGAAACTAGAAATTACAAACGCAGAAGGTTTCTCTGTCTTTCATTGTTAGATTGCATAGGCTCATAATGATTCTTTGATTATTCTCCTCTTACTCTTACATGTGTGCAGGCAGAATAAAGATGTAGGAATGATTATAATGACTGATTCAATATGACTGACATATTTAATCAAACCCATGTAAGTTGTTTGAATAAATCTTAATGATTATTTAAATATTGTAACATTGGAGTGAAGTTTTAAGGTTATTAGTACTAACTCTTTATAGATAGTCTTACAGAAATTCATAGTGACTGGATGTATATAGAGAATTCAAATTTGTCAATAATCCCAGGGAAAAAAGAACAGATTCAGCTCAAGGGTGCCATTCAGCCCAATTGCTGGTCTCTTTCTCATAGACTCCACATTATCCCAAGGCATTCTTTCTGGACTTTTGCAGCCCTGTTAACCCTGTGTAAGTTAACCCTAGCTACATGTCTGCCCTATCATGTTCCCAGAAAACAGAAACTTCCTCCAACATTATGAACAAACAAATAAAGATGTGAGTGATGCAGGAAAGGTGAGCAGACCACCTAGGCTCCTTGAAAACCCTCTGGGTCTCACATGTTTTGCATTACTTCACTTTTTAAGAATGTTTTTTCATCATGACTGATGGGCCTGATGACTGATAAAGATAAGAAATTCAAGACCTCATATGAATTTACTTACTGTCAACACTTCCAGGGATGCAAGTTTGCATACAGCTGCATCAGGATTGTTATATTTCCTACCTACATGTATACTTTATTTTTTCCTAGCAAAGAAGTGGACAATGAGAAATGCATTGGCAGTTTATCAAATGAAACATCTGACTACATGCTTTGTACCTCTAGAGTATTAAAGTACATGGACATTTATGTTATGAAAACTCTGCAGCTTTCTCTTACAACAGAAGAACACTGTGGGTTCTCCTATTATAGCAAGTTGGAACTTGCTAGTCCATGTCTTCCCATAACATTGGTTCTTGACAATAATTTTTTGTATCCCCGTACTGAAGGTAGTAAGCAGTTCCAATCAAATCAACCAAAATATTCCAAATGCAGTTGTTTTGAGTAGGAATTCAGTCATGCTGAAAGAATTTTGAGCTTATTTCTCCTCTGATTAAATACTGCAGTTTTCCACCATTTTGAAGGAACAGACTACATGAGCCTTTGCCACAAACAGATTTGTGGCATAAATTAGCTATTCCATTTTCAGTCTTAAACAAGGAAGCATATTGAGGCATTTTGTGTTCTTTTCCAAAATGCTTTAAGCTTATATTTCAGCAATATTCTAGTGTGGTTTCAGTCTCCTGCTGCTAATTAAAACAATCTTGGATGCCATCTTAAAAAAAAAAAAAGGGAAAATAAAAGAAAGGGTATTTTGTGGTTTCCTTTCTGGGTGTAGAATCAAGAGTGGTAAGAGGGAGTGCATTTTTCCATGTGGCTGATAAGACTTCATAATAAGTTGCAGTGAGAAGTAAATTTAATACTTTAAAAATTCTAAGTTTCTTCATTTAATATTTATTTCTTCTCTCTTTCTATCACTATTGCATGAAGTAATGATTGTAGAAATGTGAATCACATTGTTATCTTCTATTCTAACAAATGTAAATACCAAATCTGATACTAGAGATCCCATGTAGTGCATGTAAAATCATAGAATCACAGAATGTGCTGAGTTGGAAGGGACTCACTCACTGGAATCAGCAAGTCCAGCTCCTGGCCCTGCACAGGACACCCCAATGGATCATATACTGTGCCCAAGAGTATTGTCCAGATGCTTCTTGAACTCTGTCAGGCTGTGACCACTTCCCTGGGGAGCTGTTCCAGTGCCCACCCACCCTCTGGGAGAAGAATCTTTTCCTAATATCCAACCTAAACCTCCCCTGACACAACTTCAGACCATTCCCTTGGGTCCTGTCACTGGGCATCACAGATCAGAGATCAGTGCCTGCCCCTCCTGTTCCCCACATGAGGAAGTTGTAACTGCAGTGAGGTCTGCCCTCAGTCTCCTCCAGGATGAACAGACCAAGTGACCTCAGCTGCTCCTCATATGGCTGCTCCTCAAGGACCTTCATCATCGTCGTTGCCCTTCTTTGGACACTCTCTAATCACTTCACATCTTTCTTACTTCTTGGCACCCAAAACTGCCCCCAGCACTGGAGGTGAGGCTGCCCCAGCTCAGAGCAGAGCAGGACAATCCCCTCCCTTGCCTGGCTGGTGATGCTGTGCCTGATGCCCCCAGGACAGGGTTGGCTCCCCTGGCTGCCAGGGCACTGCTGGCTCATGTTCAGGTTTCTATTGACCAGGACTCCAGGGCCCTTTCTGCAGCGCTGCTTTCAAGCCTCATGA
This sequence comes from Emberiza elegans, assembly GCA_024865655.1. Taxonomy (NCBI): domain Eukaryota; kingdom Metazoa; phylum Chordata; class Aves; order Passeriformes; family Fringillidae; genus Emberiza; species Emberiza elegans. The sequence continues at coordinate 14,239,880 of JALJVW010002597.1, read as the reverse complement.
CTTGTACTGTACAAGTCTGTACAAATGTCTGGGTGACATGTTTACACTCTTTCAGAGCCACTGATAAATCATTATGTTAGTCACATAAAGCTATAAATGTTCGATATAAACATGGCATTGGTAAGACATGAATCTTCTCACCAAATCAATGCTCTTACATGTAGGAGAACGTATTTTGGAAAATATCATGTTATCTGTAAATGGATTAACTCTCCAGTTCCTGAAAAGAAAAAGTATTCCATTGACTGAGTTAGAGTGCTTTTCTTTTACTTAATTTTACTGTTTTCTCAAATATTCCAATTTTAACTCTTACTGTTCATTTCCTTCTGCATGTGGAATTTTTTATGTCTTTGTAAATATACCCTGTTTGCACCAGCTGGCAAAAAGCTTCCAAACGAAGTTTGTGATTTAAGCTACATGAGCCTGCGAATAAGTGTGGATGCACTTAACAGCAAATTTGCTTTCTTCCCTGCAGTATTTAAAGAGTCCTTTGAACTTCATCTTATTCCCTTTAAATGGTTGGCTCTGATGTCTTCGCTTTCTCCAAGACAGACCCTCATATGTAGAAAACAGCCAAGCCTCAGCAGCTCTCCTTGAGCAACTGCACATCCTGTTCCTTGTCTCAGGAGCTTGGGGAGCAGCTGGAAGAAGGGCTTACAAAAAGAAGATGCTGCTTGCTCTAAAAATATTGCTCATTTTAATTTCCTGAGGCTTCTAACATCTCATCGAAATATTAGAGAATCCAAATAAATAGAGACCTAATGGAGTGCTCAGTTCAGCCAAGTAAAACATAACCCTGTTACACTGATCTCAGGGAGTCTTTTCTGGTTGGTAATACACAACTGAGCATCACCAAAACTTCTGCTCTGTCTTTCCTCTGCCTATCCTCTTTCTCCACCTCCAAACACTAGTTAGCATCTTGCTCAAAGCCCCCACTAGTGTTAGTGCCTCTTTTTGTCAGGTTGTTTGGAAATGAGAGCAGATTCCTTCCTAAGCAGACTAATGGCACACACAGCACAGAGCTTTTGGCACTGGCTTTTCACTTGGCACAACAATGCCCAGTCCCACATCCCAGTTTTGCTTTAGAAGGTATTAAGGAGCTGCTGGGAAAACACTAACATTTAGAACTGTGGCTGGCTAGCAAATCAAACCAAATGGAGTCATTTATTCAATACTGCAGATATGCTGACCAAAAATAGGCTTAGTGGTCACTTGCATTGTCTTCCCCAAATGCCTTTTGTTACCACTCTGTGGTAATTGTTCACTAACGTGAGTAATAAGCCACATCCATTGTTCTTCTTTGTATTTGGGAATAAAAATTTGTATGTTGTAAGGCATTATATGTAGATGATTAAAACTGTTCACACCAGCCTGCAGGGAGAATTTCAGTCAGGATGAGTAACTAATTAACTCTCCAGTACTCAGAATCTTCAGGAACTTGCAGGGTATTTTCCCATGCTCTAATACACGTTTCACATGTGGAAACCCCAGACAGATTGCTGGTTTGCTGATATGAAATATAGTTTCTCTAGTATAATTTTATCTGTATTTGAAGGCAATTTTACACCTCTAAAATGGAACCTCAGGAAGACATGGTGAATGGGGAAGAGGACAGGGCTCTCTCTTCCATCACCAGCAAGCAGTCTGCTCTGGAACAGTCTGGACATGGGACACTGATAATCCTTGGTGATGCATGACTGTGCTAGCCAGCTGTTACCAAAGAGCTAACCTCCTCTCCTTTTTTCTTCCATTATTTCCTATCAGCCATTCCTGCCATATTCTGACACAACATTTTTTCCCATCTTCTTTCAGACTCCTCAGAGGTACCACCAAATTACTGTTCTGGGAACACAAAAGGTGGTGGAGCTGTGGTAGACGAACAAAGAATGAAAGCAAACAAGGCAAAAACCTCTCCCTATTTCCTCTCTTGCCCAACAAATTTATGCCTCATAAGTGTAAGGCAGATGTGGCTTAAATGGGATACAGGCCACTAGAAACTGCAAGACTTAATTAGGTTGTCATTTTTTTCTGTCTTGCCAGTTAACTCTAATTTAAACAAACCTGTGTGTAGGCATTGTCTCTGGAAATAGCATCAGTTCTGGTGAGTTCCACTAGTGGAAAATAAGAAATGGGGTATATGGAAACTTTGATGGTAGAAATGAGAAAGGAGAAGACAAGAATTTGTATTTTTAACAATATCCCTTTTCCCAAGAACTTGTCAGTAAAGGAGATGTTTGAGAAAAAGTTTCATGCCTTGTTTGTTTTTACAAAGGTATCGTACAGTTCATGCAGCATGTACAGAGGAGAGAAACTGTGAAAATGGTCTTGCTCTTCAAACCTAAGTACTCTTTAGCACCTTTGCTTATTAAAATTATCCAAGGGTAAGAGTCTATTAGAATTATGCTCCAGTGGCTCACAGATTCTGGGACCAATGCCAATTTATTTGCAAGGGAAAAAAAATGAGGATTAATATCATTGAGGTAAACATCTCTATTTTGACTGAAAAGGAATATCACAACTAAAGGCATTGTACAAACTTTCTAAAATTTAGCTAGACTGTACAAAAATTCCTCCTGTACAAAGGCAGAAATTTTGAGGAGGTCTAGAAATGCTACTGCCTCAAAATATTTAATCTTAAAAGTACTTAGAGATCAGAAATTAGTTAAATACCTAAAAGCAGATACTGTTCATGTTCAGAAACAACCTAATCTGGGAGTATAGCTGCTGTTACCTAACTCTTCATGCCTGTTTACCTATGACCCTTCGCAGATCTTTTCACAAAAATATGCATCAAAGGATGTCTAATACACCACATGCTCAGTTTCTAAGGAGAGGGCTGACTTGCTGGGCCCTGACAGGAACCTGGGGAGAAATAGTGCCCTGTCACTTGGAGCAAGAAAGGAGAGGTGCTGATTCTGCCCCCTTGTTCGAAGCACTCAAATGAAAAGGAGACACCTTTTTCTGCATACAGAAAGGGCGCAGTGAACAGTGAACTTTTGTAGGATGAGACAGAGCTAGCACTAGAGCCCATATCTGCCCACTTTAAGGGCTGAGAATGTCTATTATTACAGTCTCCAGATCAAGGCTGGAATTTTCTCACTCTTTCTCTGACTGTGGGACTCTTGCACTGTCAGATACTCAACACAAAATAAAGGCAAGACAGAGCTGCTCAGGAATTTGAATGCTCTGAGCAGAGATACTTTGACTGCATGAGGTTCTAGGAAAAGTATGTGTGAGTGCATGTGAGTGTGTGTATGTGCATGCCTGCGTGTGTGATATGGCTACAGGATACAAGGAGCCAGACCACACACTGGAAGAGAGAGAAAAAGCAGCCTCAACAGTCTGAACAGAGCTGCTGTGTAGGTTTGTGGGAAGCCTGGAGAGGTGACTCTTGGATTAAGGTTCTGGCAGAAACAGTCTTGAAGGGGTAAGTGAAGAAGCTGTCATAGGTTGTTTAATTTCTTTTCCTGCGGTCAAAGTGGGATTTGGACATTCCTGTAAACCAAGTTGCATGGAAGATGTGTGATTGAATCCATTACTAATTTTTCTTCCCAACTGGCAGATCTAAAGAGATCCTGATCTAACAGCTGTTTAGATAAAAACTTGCTGCTAGTAGCAGTTGCAAGTTTTCTTCTCATGGGGAATGGGAAGATATTTTAAAGAATTTTCATATTTTTATGCTTCTACTATCTCACTACTGCTGCCCCTTTTTCATGGTATTCAAAGATACTATTATTTCAAAAAAAGCAGACTTTAAATTTATTCTACCATTTCAACGCTTTTGTTCTTGAAATAATTCAGAAAACTCAGAATTCTCCCATGAAGAAGATAGGCTGGCTTCCCATGTTAGCTGTACTCCTGCAAAGCTTTATCAGTTGACTCTAAGTTTGAAATGAATCCTGAGACTCAGATCATTTAGGTTACATTAAGTTTATATAAGAAACGAGATCTGAAACTCAGCTGACAAGTACAGATCTTAGTGGTATATACTATCTGTCTTTTCTCACAAATCCGTGCATGGCACATCACCCACAGACAGTAGAGAGGGAGAGAGACTCTCGTGGAGATGCATAACTGACAGTTCAAAATAGTCCGAGAGGGGCTGACTGTTTTTGCTTTTGTTAAAGGGAGAAAAGATGCTGGGGAAGTCAGTCAGCTTACTTTTGAAAGGAGCTAGGAGGCTTCTTTCCATCCTCCAAGGAAACCCTCTGACTTTTGGAAGGCAAAACCTATCTGTAGATCCCAAGATGGCTCAAGCTTAAGAGAAGTGAATGACGTGCAGGCTGGCTGCTCTGCTGAAAGGAAGTGGTGCTGGCTTCTGCAGAGACAAGAGAAATAAGTAAATAAGTACCTTCCCTCTGATCTCAACAACCCAGTAGTGCTGACATCTTTTAAGAAGTAAATTTAATCTGTATACAAATGATGCACACATAAATCCTGCTAGAAGTGAGACAGTGCTCATGATTCACATTTCCTACTGCATGAGCATCCAGGTGAAATTTCTCCCCACTCACTTTCAGCAGTGGCCTGGCTGTGGCTTAAGCTTGGGCTCAGGCTGAAGCTCAGATTCCACCATAGTTCTTGGGGCTCATCCCATTAGCTTCCAGCAATGTGAACTGTTCTGCAAAGCTGTAAAAAGCCAACATGGAATTTAGCTAAATAAATAGTTTAGGAATGAATACTACAAAGTAACCTTTTACTTGGTCTTTAATAAAAAAAAGCAAAAAACCAAACCAAACCAGGGGATACATGTTTTGCTGGCAGTTTGTGTGTTTATTTTCCAGTTGCCATAGAAAATAATTGACCTATTTTCTTCCAAGAATAAATATCTTTATTCAAGCTCCCTAAAAACACAGGCAGCCAAGACTTGCACTGAGGCCCCACCCATGCTGTCTGCTGCTACAGTTCGCAGCGGACAGATTAAGCTTTACCATTTTTAATGAGGCTTTTGAACTGTTGGATGAAAATGTGTTTCTTACAGTACATTTATCCTGCTGACTCCTACTGTTTCAGACCAGAGGTTTGGGTCTAATGAGAAGCTTGTGTACAAAAGACAAGACATTCAGCAGTGTCATTGCCCTGGGTTCATTCCTGTTCTCTCCCCATTTCTTTAAATCTTCCAAACAGATAACTAAGCCACCTTTCAGAATGTTTCTCCTGGCCATTCCTTTTTCTATACCCTGCTCTGGATATGTAAGGGCTTCAGCAAAAGGCCACCGAATTTATGGAAAGAGTTGATGGCTCAGGAGTTGAGAATTTCAGTGTTAAGTAGATTATCCTTTGTTTCTGGATCCTTTTGTTATTTTTGCTTGTGGATATAAAACGGAGTCACTTCGGAAGTCCTCATGCATCTCCCTGAGAACCAGGGCATTTGCTCTGTTACCTTCTCTGCAATCCCATAAAACTCAGATACTTCTCCAGTTGCTTTTCTCCTCATACTAGTCCCTGAATATTCATCTTTTTGCATATTGTTCATGTTTGCATACTTCTGTTCACTTTAAATAATTCTAAAATTATTTCTGACAGATTATAGGCAGTGTTTCTATTTATATATTGTAGATTTGTTTTTTCGTTGCTGCTAAGCACTGCACTGTATCTCTGACAATCTTATCTATGGCTTTGACTGCAAAATTTCTGTTCAATGTTTGGTGGTGTACATGGCAAGTGAGGTAGCCTTGACATGACTGAGAGTGTCTGGAGCAGTCCTACTTTATCTGCTGAAAATGTGGAAGCGTGTGGTAAAGGCAGTGCAATGATACACAAAAGAACAGAATTCTGATTTGATTTTACATACTTGAATAAGTAGCTCTAAGAACAGCAAGTTGTTGGACTGCTTCTTCTGTTCTTCTTGTGCAGGAGAGTCAGTATCTTCAGATCCATCTACTGGGCAGTCAGAAACATGACCCAGGAGGGCAAGACAGAGAATTCCCCATAATCATGAGTAGATCCATGTTATCCATTGGGCCATATTTGAACACAGCCTTGCTCCTTTTCTTTGTCTGAATGTGAGGCCCAACTTGGCAACGGGATTAGGCACATACTAAGGGGGAGCGTCAGAGAGTATCATGCATCTGAGTGCCAGTTCAAGCCCCCATCCCTGGGGGCTCACTGCTCTGCCTGGCAGGTACTGCTCTTCCATCCCTCAGCTGCTCTCTGAGCTGCAGGGATGCAGCTGGAGCGTGGCGTTGCAGGAGTCCTCTGTCCTCCAAAACTCCACATGGAACCTACCATGGGGACAGTTGTATCTGCTTCCCAAGCCTATTTATCACATCTGCAAAGGGAAATCATTGTAATCCATGATCCTGTCTCCCAGCTACCCTTGTAGAACATCAGGTATGTTTTAAAATGCAGTTGTTTCAAACAATCCGTATTATTTGTAAACTCCTTTTAAAAATATGCAAATAACTAAAAAAATGCTTTCTTAGTACACATTACAAGATTTTATTTCATATATTAAAATTGAGAACAGCTGGAATTTCTGAGATAAATAAGACTGATGACCACTGGGAAAAGGAGAGAGAAATTATTATTATTCACTTAGTGTTGACTGTATCATTAAGTAAAGAAGGAATGGTTTTGATCTTGTGTCTTTCCACTAAGTTTACATGTATGTAAGTTAAGTTATCCCAAAGATGCTCATAAGTATCACCATTCCAGCATGACAAATTGTTTCATGTTCTCCATAGTATGATAGCCAAATAAATAGAGGCAGTGTTTATTTTGCCACTCAGCAGATCTTTCAAATATTATCACTGTGACATATTTTCTTTGTTTTATTTTATTTCAAGTCAAATTCTATTTAAGACTTTAGGTCACTGCTTTATGCCCTTGGGCCGGGTACAGGTCTTCAACCAAGCCACTGTAAATAAACGGTAATGATTTCCATGATTGCAGATCATGACAACACTGGCGGGAACATTTTCTTTAAATGCCATGTCACTTTCACCTACTGCCTTCAGGCCAGTGCATGACATGCAGTAAGTGTCAGGAGAAATGTCACATCTGGGAGGAAGAGCTTGTGTGAACGTTAAACTGGAATGTGGAAAAATGGTGTCACATACCCTGTAATCTAATACTGTTCTCCCTTAAAAGGGATGTTTTCTCTATGGAGATATGTGTTTACCAAAAGGACTTCTGCTTGAAGTTCAACAGAAACTAAACTTATCTACTTATCCCAAGTTTTCTTGGGAAGCTCTTGCTACAGGGGTTGAATTCCAGTTCCTTGTATATTTTGCTGACATGATAAGAGTCTTTAGCAAATAAACTCAGAAAGTGGAAAGGAGAGGAATGAAATTAATTTGTGTTATGGAATGAGAATAACCTTCTCCTCGGACATGAGAACAGCATCCTATGCCTCAGACTCCAAGTCTTATGAGTCCCTATTCTTATATTTGGAAGGATCCAAATATAATAGTAGGGAGGGTGTCTAATGATGCTTCACTGATGCATACTCAGCTCAGGAATATTAAGGACCAAGGATGCATTATGTGCAGTGTCTCTTTTCTGTTTGTTTTTGATCTGTCACTTGCTAGGTCTATTTGATATCCATAGTTCTTACAATAGAAAAGGCAATAGATAACTATTCCTATTCCTATTCATTTGTCTTTGCTACTCTGCTTGCAGAAGTCTGCCACAGCATTTCTCCATTGCTTTCTGGGCTGTGTTCTGTTCCTCTCATGGAAGACATTGCCTGGCTTCAAGAATCCCTCTTGTCTATGTCTTTATATTTTCTGGTTTTACTATATGCTTTTTGAGATGATGGCACTGAATGGAATTTATCCACTGTGAATTCATGCCATACTCTTTTCTAAATAATTCACAGAATTTTAGCAACTTAATAATTCATCAGTAAGGACGCCTTTCAAAATCTCTCTCCTGAGTGGCGAACTATTTCTGAATCTAATGTGTAGATAGGATTTTTTCTACCACAGGCATTACTTTACATTTATGCATTCAGTTTCATTTGTTGTTCTATTACCGCCATAACATCATAGAAGTCAACAAATCTTCACAGTCAGCTTTCATTTTGGTTACCTTGAACAATACAGTAGCATCAGCAAATTTGTCACTTCACTGTTAACTTCCTTTCCAGCTCAGTGATTACATGCTCTACCACTCTTTTTACCTGTTTAGGTAGTGTTTTCAATAATCTTGAATTCTTATTTCTGACAATTGTAAGGAATTCCTTTCAACTGTCATTGAGGTGGTTATGAACAAAACATTACATGTAACAGTTAAAAGTTTAGTTATTCCAAGCTTGAGACCCTTTACAACTCTGCTCTGAACTACATCTGGGTATAGTGATTTGTTACTAATAGCTTTGTTGATAGTTCCACTTCCACCAACAATTAAGTTTGTGACACAGCCTCAGATTCATCCTCTAGGAAGGAGGAGTCTGATAGAGAAGTATACTCAGAGTCTCCAAAGAAAACAAAACTACAATTTTTTTTTACTGTTTCTGCTCTGTCCTTGTGTTCTCTGAATACTCCCTTTTATGCTTGGTTATCAATTGCCCTGCTAAATTTCAGTCTGGCTTTTTTTTCTTCATCTATTTGAAAAATAATCTTCATGACATTTCATGTCTTCTGCAAGTTGTTCCTCAAACTCTTTTCCAAACTGCCTTCATATGCATTTATATTTAACCTGCCAGGTTTTATATTATTTTCCATTTTCCTCTTCTCAGTGTTGCCTCAGATATTTGAAAGCCTGTCTTCTTACTTCAAATATCTTCCATTAACATGATATTAAATCATGTCAATTAATTGCTTTGGGCTCAGGGTGGAATGTGATATACCTGAAGTTTGTGTGGTAGAAGTCCTGCCATCCATTTGAGCCTTTGAAGTACTACTTATAAATAGTCTTCATGTTAACTGCAAATATTTAATCTTTGGTTGCCCCTTTTGGGTAGCTTTTTTCAGAGTTCTCATTTTTGTACACCTCTTGCTTTTTTTTGTTTAATTTTTTTTCTTTTCTAAAATCGGCTACTACTGAAATAAATAGGTTTATGGAGGCTTGCTGCTCCCCAGAACTATCATTGCCTTTGTGACCTTGCTTCTGCCTTCTCAGTTGCCTATTACCTGGCTGCAAGAGATTGTCTTTATGTGCCCCTTTCAAAGATGATGTGAAATTTTGCCCATGTCCTATTTTCAGCTAGGAGATCATTCACCCAGTAATGCATTGCCTTATTCAAATGGGATCATCTGCATTGCAACTGCACTTTCTTCCAGTGAGATATTCCCTTCCTGGAACCATTTAACTGGATCAACACTCAACTTGACCTTTTATTTCTAGACAGAGGGATAATTAATTGTGCGGCGTCATCTCAGACTCTGGAATGAAACTGTCACTGATGCAGTGGTGCCATCACATGACATTTGCCAAATAGGTCACAGAACTGTTAGTATGTGCTGTCATGTCAGAACCACTGCCTCTGCCCTCAGACTGAGCATCTTCTTCATGCATCCTCTTCATTTGACCTCAGAAGAAAGTCTCCCAGACTCACATTTTTGATGGGTTGGTGCAGAGGAGGGCATACTGACCTTGCTGAATACTATACTAGTGAAGAAGTAAATTATTGAAATGCATACAGATAGAAGGAGAGAAAATGGAAACTATGCTATAAAAAGAGCAAACTTGCTTCTTGAGAGTTGAGCAGCCATTCATACTCATCTTCTACATTATTTAACTCACTGCTTTAATTCACTAGTTTCTTCCAAAATGAAAAATTGACGCTTGTTGCTATGGCAATCCTCTGAATTTACACTGAGCTGAAGATCTAGATAACCCCTGATATTTTACAGGGTTTTTAGCTGTTTAACCAAAACCTATAAATTCAAGTTTACCTTTATTTTTTTAAAAGGTATCCTTGACATTAGCTCTGGGTCTACACACTGATGACAGCTATAACACAGTAGAAAAATGAATAAAGGAGGCTTAAATCGGTTTCATCAGGATGTTGCAGCCACAGTAACCTTGACATAAACCAGCTGCAAGCTTCTCAGGCTAAAACAGTCCTGAAATGGATCAGTTCTAATAATACTTCTGGCTTGTGCACCATTTTAACTGTATCTAAAAGTCCTCCAGGTTTATTGAGTTCAAGAGATATTGTTATTATTCAATTTTATTTGCATGAGTCACATGAACAAGAGATACTGTTATTATTCAATTTTATTTGCATGAGTCACATGAAACTTAAGCAATAAGCTCCCCACATGCCATGTACTTTAAAGGGTCCTGAGTGACCTGTAAAGAAGTTTGTTGTAAATCCTTCTATCATAGAGCTTTGCATACAGAACCAAGTGAACCACAAAAACTCAGGAAAAAAAGCCTGTGTCTGTGTACAAAAACCAGAGAAAGAAAAGTCTCATTCTTACCTGTTTTCTTCAGCTATGACTGAGGGGTGGGCCTGGAAGTGCCAGACTCACCAGCAGTGCTTCATTACTGTACCTTACAAATGGTGTAAGGGAACCCCATCTGCCCACAGTTCAGTGAAGTTCACTATTAAGTCAGTAAATGTCAGGATTTCAAATTCACCCACCCAAAGTCCCAAGTCTAGGTGCTCGTTCATTGTTTATTTTTTGTCTCAAGTGATGAAAACAATGCATGTTGTAGCAAGTTTCCTTGGCACATAGTGGACTTCTACAGCTGTCACTCTGTTTAATGTTGCTCAAAAGTGGACTGAAAATTTTGGGACTGCATCTGCATTATGACTAGTTTGCATTGGGTGTCACTGTGAAGACAAATCTAAGCAATAACCAGGTGAAGTTTAATAGTACAAAATTCCCATTTAATACATCAAGAATGCTTTGTCTCTCCCCCTCAATCAGCTTCTTATTTCCTTAGCAAGGAGGTAAATCAGAAATAGCCTTGAGAAGGAAGTCCCATTACATTTTGCTTCATCTTGAACTAAGCACTTCTGAGACCAATTTGGATCATGATCTTTGAATCTGATTTTATCAGTCACTTGAAATTTAAAGAATTAAAATATTATAGATGAATCCTGCTGATTCAACAACTTTACCCACAGACCTTTTCAAAACAGGGAGCACTTCAATATAATTCTGAAACAGCTTGGTGCAAACCAGCATAATCTGAGAACCTCTGCATGCATGCTCTTGGTGGTGATTTAGCACTAAGGACTGCAGCATTAAAGTCATAATATCTGTCTGGTACCACAATTCAAGATGGTTACATAAAAAAAATAAAATGAGAGGACACTCTAGCATTACTTTTTGAAATAAATGATCTGAGGGTAAATCAATGCATATCGTCCGTGTCACATGGTTAAGAGTGGCAGTGGTGGGATAGAAGAGAAACACAGCTGATAAAAGCATCTATAATGTGGCAAACCAAGTAAGACCTCAGAGGTAAACCTGCACAATGGAATTCTAAATATTTGAGGAGAGATGCTTCTGGTGAAGACCCCTCTTAGCTCTGTTGCAAGTGTCTCCAACTACAGGGTATTTGAGCATATGTCAGGTTAATCACAGCATTTGAGTTAAATGTCAGCAAATTCCTATTAGGTTTGTCATTTCCTACCTTACAGTCCCTATTTGCCTTCAACCAAGAGATATGCATCCACAGAAGTTGCTTCTATATTTGCAGAATGGAGGAAGGCAGTGTGTAAACACCCTGATTTCTTGTTTGGCTTGAAGTAGTCACTTTAACCATCCTTTCCAAGAATGTCATCAACACTTTGAGTTGTTTGCATTTGAATGGATGATCTCATTATAAATATATGCCTTTTGGTGTTCCTCTTTCTCAGCATCCTGTGATTTTCCCTTCAAGAAAAGGAAATTTGAAATGCAAACTGCACTTTAAAGAACTTGTGAGACCCTTCACAAAGTAGAACCTCACAGCTGGAGAAAGGAACTTCAACAAAACTGAGCTGTCTGTCCAGCATGACTGGATGATGATCTCATTGTTGTCAATGAACCAGAACAAAGACCTGACTGGAGCTGTTCAGGAATTTGAGAAGAAAATGTAATGACAGTTGAAAATCCTGACCTCTCAAAACCAACATATTCTTCAGAAATAGTTTGGTTTCAACAAACTTCTTCCAAATCACTGTTGTATTTCCTTTCAAAACTTGCCTAGTTTTCTGAAAATTCATGGAGAGAGGGCAGTTGAGGAGTTTTTGTTTCAAAAGTCTAGAATACTTGCCAGCTCTAGCAAAGCTTAAAATGAGTTGAGTTGGAAGGAGTTGAAGACACGAAGTTTACAGTTTGTGAACAGAAGGGTGGTTTGCAGGATAGAGCACTTGACAATAATCTGAAGAAACCTCTCTAATTGATTGCTGTCTTCAGAGCCCTGTATCTGGGCTACAGCAGCTGATGACAGCTTCTGCAGACAGCAAGGTCCATTGCTCAGCCCTCCTGACAGAAGAAGACCAGGCAGAAATGATCAAGCATCACAGGCTCCATCCTGGTAGCAAAAGAACTGCTCCTATCATTTCCACTTCTGCAAAACCTGTATGGGAAAAGGGAAGGACCAAACAGCACCTGGCTCTGCCTGGTGTCAGGAAAGAAGATGTCATTGCCATTACAAACTTGGGAGGGACTGCCTCAGAGAGCAGTTCTTCATAAATCTTGCTTCCACAGTTACAGATCTGATTTGGGATTTGAGAAATCAATTAAATTTTTGACAGGGGTTGAACTAATCTCAGGCTGGTGGTGGCCCCCACATAGATTTACTCTGTGCTTATAGAACATGCAAGGCACAGGTGTGTATGCTCTTCAGGCTAGATGATGGTTAGAGGCCCCCAAATTTCAAGTCCCCTGCTTGTAGAGCACGCAGATTCCCTTCTTGCTGACCTCCCAGGCTGTAACACAGAGCCCAGGAGCTCTGGGAGCCTCAACTCCCGCGGGGTGTCACAAGACCTCCCCCCTCTTCAGCAGAGGGCTGGATGCTACATGTAGACACCAGAGTTTTTGGCTCCCTGAGCTGGGTCTGGGAGCTGGGAAGCCAGGATACAGGGGGGGCTTTTGAGTGTCCTGGGCTCTCTGGCACAGAGTAGAGTGCTGTGCCAGGCCACAGGGCAGCAGCAGCAAACCTGCTGGAGAGCCCCCAGGAGAAAATTCAGCTCTGTTCCTTTTAAAAGACAGAAACAAAAGCAAAATAATAAGACAGAAGAAATCTGGTGAGGGAGTGACAGTGCCTGTAGTTTCCATTCCAGGTCTGAGGGGAGTTTAGGAGTACAAAAGCCTGGGTTTTAGGCAATTCTAGTTGCAACCACAAGGCCCCAGTCCTTGCAACTGCTTAGGCATCAGTAGACTCACAGAGGCAGAGATGACTGCATAGCTGCTTCAGCTCCTCACCAGAGAATGCTTCTAATCCATACTCAGAATTTAGAAGATAAAACATGTATAACTCACACTAAGTCAGTACTTCTCTCTCCTGTTTTCATCAGGATACTGACCTTTCTGCCTCCCTTGCTGAGACTGATCAATCAGAATAGTGTCATTGATACCTACAGCTGCCTGTCTCTTGCATGAATACTTCAGATAGCTAAATATATATCACATGGATACTTCAGATAGCTAAATATAATCCACATTAATTTGACCCTAAAGAAAAAAGAAAACACTTCACTAGCACTTTCTGTCCTTGCTCAGTGATAACCATAGCAGCAAGACCAAAGAATTGTTGAATCTTAGATGCAGTTTTTTGCCAGTCTCAATACTTTCTACTTAAGTCCAGAGATGCAAGAGAGTATCACCACGTATTTCTTCTGAGCTTTGCATATGTGCCAGTCGTGACAATTACTACTGGCAGAATCTTATGGAAAAAGACTTTGAGAGGCCACTTATATGCCTGGACTTGAAAGTGAGGGCTTTAAAGTATCCTGACGAGCTGGATCCAGGTTCCTTCCTTTGACAGCAGCACCTCTTTGTGTCTCTGCTCTTCCCACTGGCAGTCCTGCAATAACTGCCAGGCCTTCCTGGCAGGAGCTTAGCACAGCTCAGCTCCAGGGATGCTGCTGCTGGTGAGGTTCTCTTTGCTGTCCCTGCAAGCAGTGCATGGTAACCTTCACTGCCAATGACACTCTGTCTTGGGAAACATAAATAGCTGGAGGAGCATTCAGGGGAGTAATGTGTTCAAGGATCTGTCCAAAGCCTGGGAATCATCCCGGGCTTTGCTTTCTCTGTCTGACTGAAAGCTGTTGGTGAAACAGAGGGTTGGAAAACTAGAGTTTTGAGCTGTTGTGTGCCATAATCAATCTTTTTTAGAAAAATATTCACTGAAGAAAGAACTTCTTTCTGGAGAACAAGTTGTTTACAGGATGAATTCCATGCCGAGGTTAATATTTATAGCCACTAGGAATCTTTTAAAGGAGAACAGCTTCTAAATGCAATAAGGTATGAGGCTTTAATAACACAATAGTTGCAGAGCTTGGTCAAAAGATATGGTAGGTTTGTTTGTAGCCAATGTGTTGCAGAGAAAGAAATGAAAAATGAGCTCTGCCCATGCTGATGCCAGCAGTCACAGTTGCAGATTGTAAAAAGAGAAGAGAGATATCTTTTTCCTACAGTAATCTCCTAGTTGACTTCTAGTTTTCTTATCATTACCTGTTCATTACTTTGGGGTTAAGAGTTTCATATATACAGGAGAATAAGCAGCTTGACAGTTCCATAGAAAGCCACAATAATGGTAGGCATAATATGCAACTGATTTATTATCTTAATATAGTATCAAGCCCATTTTACCTGTATTTGTAGAGACACAGTGACACCCAGTGGTTGCTAATAAATATAATGGACTGACTTATAATTTATTTGAGGCACTGTATCTGGTCATTATCTAAACTAGCTCATATACATTCAGAAAAGTTCCAGTGTATGCTGTTTATTGAAAAAAAATGATTCAGTATCTCATTTTGTTATGTGTATTATATTGAACCTCAAAAAGAAAATAAAACAGAAACATACAAAGCTGATCATACAAGTAGTGTTTTCTGATAAAATAAAATTGTGTTGGCTCAAGCACAGTTCAAAGAATTAGCTGTTTTCATTTGTCACAAAACATTTCCTATTCAAGTCTGTAGAGGAAATATTCTGCATTGTCTTTAAGGCAGGAGACAAGATGGTTTACATTCAATTTATCCTTCCATCTTTATTTTAGCGTTTTGGGTAGCAAATGTGCTCTTACAGTGGACAGAATGTGAAAACCACTTTATATTTTAAAGAAAAAAAATCTGGTTTTCCTCTGCATCCAAAGTGTAAATTAGAATTTTATTGCGATTTTCTTTTTTCTTTTTTTAGGAGACAAATGAGACTTAAAAATGGAAACAGTGCAAGGTTTAATGAAAAAACAAATTGCTCTTGCATCGACTTGACATAAATTAGAAGCTTCCTGCTTGAAGTTAAGCTAATAGTGAGGAGTGATTGCTGATTTCTAATCTAGCAGCAACAGTCATTTCTTTTTCACATTATGTAGAGCAGATGTTCAGTAATTAAATTCCCTTCACTTGAAATGTTTGTTGAATCTTTGCTGAAGATTCACAGAGGTTATTCTGATGTTCTTGTGGTTGGCAGAAGGAGTTTAACAGTTTAAGGGTGGTTCTGTGCCAGGCACAGATGAGCATTAGTACACTGTGAAAGATGAGGCTGTGCATGTTTGAGAGTCAGGGGAGGCAAAGGAGCAGCAAAGCCACAGAGGATCCCAGAGAAACTCCCACTGACATCAGTGGAGCAGAACTGCGTGTAAATGGCCATGAGTGCTGGCCCAGGGGATTCCTGCTGTTGACAATGGGCCTCCAGCCTGGGGCAGATATACACTCATGAATTGGCTATTGCCACCCTGACTGTTGGGAGATATTGCTATACTCACTCATCTTCCAGGCTGTGGCTTTCATGAGATACTGGTGTTGTCCTACAGCTGGAGAAAGAAATCTCCTAGTCACTCCTACTTCTTTTCATGTTGTACTGGAGAAGGTTTGCTTCCACCAGGCACACTCCCATCTTCTAACATGTAATTCAGAGTAGGAGTTGTTTAGGCCTTTTTTAGGATTATGTGTGAGCTGACATACCCTCTTACCTTCAGTGCATGAGCTTCTAGAATTTCCCAGTAGGGCACTATTGCTACTGGCTGCAGGGAGCCAGGTGCGCTCCCATTCCTACATTCAAACTGTCAGTTGGGAATGGTCTGGGGTAATTTTGAATAGAGAACCTAAGGGAATGTGAGTAAAGCTTCTGAGACCTCTGTGTGACAGGAGTAGTTATGTAGCTAAGTTTCTGCATCTCCAGATCACTTCAATTTCTCTCTGGATACTGGGATATTCACAGGTTTGAAGAGGAGCAACAGTTTGCTGTTTTTCTTATTATATTCTTGCAATTTGGAGGAAAAAAAGTTTTAATACTAACAAACCTATTACTGCTGTTAAGTTTTTGCATTGTGGCAGGTGTACCAGTTGATCGAGATCTCAAGCTAATTTTTGAGGTCCCAGTCTTGAAAGAGTTTTAGTGGTTGCAACTCCCACAAAAGTAATTTGACCATTCCAGTATCACCATTAAAATCTACTTAAATACATTTGTTGAAAATCTTTGTTTCAAAGAAAAGGATGTCAGGGAAGATTCACAGAAAAAAAGGAGAGGGAGGAGAAAGGAGTAAAGTTAAAGAAGAAAAGGAAAACAAGTGCAGAGGAATAAATTTCAATGCCAGATGTGAAGGTTAGAAATAGTCCCCACCTTATTTCCTTCCTATTGAATCCCAACATGTTTTCACACAGGAGAACTAACACAGTAAGGACTCTAATACACTTCTTGCGTGCCAGCTGGTTATTAGAGCCTCACAACAAGGAAGGTGATCAGAGAATACTTGTCACATGCCCAAACTACCCTAATTCAAGGAACCTGACACCTCCGTGCATCATATGAGGCAGGTCAAGCCTAGGGTGAAGCAAGCTTTCCGTGTAAGAATTTTAATTAGCAATGAGCACAATAAAATACATAAGCTGCTGAAAGTTAACAAGTGCTACTGTTTGAGATTTTTGTTCAAATCCATGCTGTGCACTTCCCTTTCCTCACTGCTAATGGATTAGCAGTATACTGGATAGTAATCAACAAATATTACGGTCATCCTTCTAATCTCATTAACAAACTTGTAAGAAGCATTAAGGACACATTTATACCACTTGTGGGAAACAGTCCAAATACAACGAACCAAAAGCTGCTTATCTACAAGCAAAACCAGCATTATATGACTGAAGGGGCCAAGTTAATCAGAGCTATCAAGAGGCTAATTCAGGTCCAGAGGGCTGAGAAGGCAAGTGAAATGCTTGTTCATAAATCATTGAAAGCATACTGCATTGTACCACACTATACTGCATTGTAGCAACAAACAACGTTCCTCTGTAGGGTGTAGTTTCCTACTTTCTATATGTCTGTGTTTTGACATTTTAAGTATCTCATCAACATCTTTTAATCTTTAAGTTGTGAATATGCTATAACTCAGCTTGTTAATCATCAGATCTTTAGGAAGGAAGGGGATAGGCTGTAAAAACAAACCTAAAATTGTTCGTGTTTGCAGGGAGCACTACTGTGCTCACTACAAGCATATACAAAATAGAAAAGAATGTGGTTCCAAGATACTGTGGAAGAAAACTGGGGAAAGCAACTGAGAAAATCTGAAAAATCAGCTGTATATGTCCCCAGCTCTTTTTCTTTATAGGATGGAGGAGAGGACACTGATGGTTAATTTTTCACTTCAAAATATTTCAGAGAAGTATTGAAATGTGCTTGTTTATATCATATAAGCTTATTCACTGATTCCACCATGGAAAAACTGGGATCTGGTCTTATTATGCCTTTCCTCTGATGGGATTGAGACTATCCACAGGCTACCATTCACTACTCTTTAGAACTGTCTTCCAAAGGCTCACTTACGAATTTTTACAAATTTTTAAAACACTGTTTTTCAGCTGCTTGCTTTCCCCCCACTCCCCACCAAGCAGCCCTTGAAAGACTTTCCTACTATTTACTGTAAGTAAAGGATTCCCTCCAAAGACTAGAGTTAATGGCACTTGTTTCTGATGTCACAAGAAGTGGAACATACTCCAGTTCCATATACAGCACAATATTCCACATTTCCAGTGCCTGATATTCTACTGCTATGCACTATAGGGTGCATCAGCACAAAGCTAGGGCAAAAGGCTTCATTGCAGTGTGCTCCCTCTGGAAAAATGACACTCTGGGATAAAAGACAACAAAACATGTTAGGAAGAAGAGAATAGTCCTTTAATTACAATCATTAAGTCATGTGTGGTTTTGTCAATTTTTCCATAGAACACAGAAGGTCTTCAGACTAGGACAGTATGGCTGAATAGCATAAAAGGCTAAAAACAAGTGAAGCCAACAGTTCTATTTGATAACACTGCCAAATCAAAATTGTATAAATTTGTCCTCAGCTATCTGAACAGCATCATTTGCTCAGTTTTGCAACTTCATGGGCATGTTTTCCAGTTCTCTTGATTCCTTTTCTCTACCAAAAAACTTTACATACCCATTTTTAGCTCTAGGAAGTAGAATGCCTCAGGGCTCACACAGTCCTTTCATTTTTGGCATAGCATGAGACATAAGCCTTCATCTGGCTCTTATTTTCTTTCTTAGCCTCACCAAAATTTGACTGCTCTATAGCTCACATTTCCAGCTTGGTCCTATTATGTCCGAAATGCCAATTGGCAACAAAACTGCACAGGCACCTGGAGCAAAAAGTAAATATTTATTGTTCATTCTAATTTCTTAGCATCTTGCCAGAACTCCTGGTTTCCTCCCTAAGATTCTCCCTAGGGTCTCAAAAAAAAAAAAAAAAGGATCATCCATCTCCCTTCAAGTTCCAGGACTGAATTTTTACCATCTGTTCAGGATTTTGCTCTTACAAGGCTCCCTGCCTGGATTGCACACTTTCTTCTTTTCTTCTTCTGGTTCACAGCAGCCATTAACACTATTCTGTCAGCAGCTTTCTAGAGATGAGTTTTTCCAACTGCCTTTCAATGGAAAATGGAGCCCTTTCATTTGATTGATTCAAACATCTGTCCACATCCTTGTACATTAATTATGAGGCCTAATAGAGCTTTTTGGTTTTGTATCATTTGTCTTAGCTGTCATACATCCCAACACAGAAACACTCAGTATGCTGCAACTCAATATCCACCAGAAAACAGTGTGGGCTTTTCTACTTGTATTTTCTCACAGAATAAAGCTGTGGAGCACAAGGGATTTGACTCAATCTGCAGGATCAGGGGGCAGTCATAAAGAGTAAACAAAAGAAGACACATAATAAAAATAATCTTTCTAACTTTTCGTTGTTTCTGCTGTAAACAACATTAACTGCAATCTTTGGTGAGAAGTACACTCTCCTGAGGAAGTAGGAGGGAAAGAAACCAAATTCAGCTGTGAGAAGAGAGATTAAGGGATAACCAAGAGCTTGGTTACTCTTCACATTTTGACCAATCTTAAAGAGAGCTTTGAAGCACAAAGTTGCTCTGCTAAGCAACTAAGAAATTGAAAACATTGGAATTCTTAACTGTTGATGAGAATATCTTCTTTATCATATTATGCTGAGATCTCTGTTCTATGTCAAAATTAAAAATAAGTATTTACTACGAAAATCCACGTGTCTGTTTTCACAGATGCACCCTAGCAATTTTAAATCAATTTTTCTAATTTATTCAGTTTTATTCCATTTTTGGTCATATATCTGACATAGGATTTTTCTGCTTGGGGAAAAAAATTGTACTACGTCAGATTTTCTCAATACAGATAACTTACACATTCTCACTGAATTCAGCTTTTTGCTGAATTGGAATCATGCCTCTGAAGGAACCAAACTACAGGAAATTTGCTCAGAAAATTTTCTTTTCATTATCACGGCAAAAGTAGCTGAATGAAACATGTCTGAAGCACTGCCCAGCACAAAACAGAGCCCACGAGCACAAGTGCACATAAAGAGATAACAGAGAGTTAATGGGTTCGTGATGTAGCAGCACCCATGGTTTAACAGTGCCTGGAGAAATGAAACAGCAGCTCTCACAGGAGCTCCTGTCCCTTCATTCCACTGGCACACTGGAAGCAAAGAAAGCTGTCTTTGGTTGGCCACCACTTTTTACACAGGTGGCAAGTGACTCGTCTGTTTTCTTCCTCTGTGTTTGGAGTTGCCTTGTGTGCACGGGGCTCTCCTGGGACATTTGTGGGCTCTGAGGGCCTGGAAACTTCATTGTGACTTGTCTACACCAGGACCTAAAAAGGTTTCAGTCTTCCTGAAAAGTGAAAGTACAACATGAACTTGAGAGTACACCTGCAACTTTGTTATTATATCTAGATGTCAACTCTTATCACATGTTAAATGTGAAATGGCTTATTGTGAAAGAAAGCAATAAATGGTGACTTCTTTCTGCAAATCCAAATGGTGGTATATTAAAGATGGGAAAGTCACTTAAAAAAAGCTATCTGCTGTTTTGCTATAGAGTAAGAATTCATTTGTGTCAAATAACTACAGAATAGCTTCTGTTTATGTCTACTCCAGCCCTCTTTCATAGAACTAATATCCTCTAATCACTCTGTTGTTATTTTAGAGGTCTAAGCTTTAATATTCTGTCTTTGCAGTACATTTTCAAGTAGTGAATTACAGAGATGTAACTATACTAGAATTGTCCTGCTGGTAGGAAATATTTCCATTTTCTAGGTCAGACAACTACACTATCCCACTGGAAAAAAAACCACTGGTAAAACACCTACCTATTATGCATCAGGTGGCAGGTTTTATTACCTTTTTCTTAAGAGCTTTCCCTAATCTGGATAGTTAATGTCAGGCCTAACAAAAATGAGCTCATAAAAAAACCACATAGATAAATTGAACACTCTTTGAAATCAATTAAAACTGAAGGGTGTTACAGGTTGCTGGATCTGAGGGTAATGCACGGTCAGCTCTCCCTTAATTTCTTTTGACTTGTTTCTTCCAGATGAGGATATGATACTATTCTCACTCCAGTCTCACTTGCCAACAAGGAGATCCAGATAATCCTCAAGCTGCTGAGTCAATATGTGGTTATAGAGAAAAGTATTTCTCGAATATGAGAGATTGTATGTCCACTGGGAAAGCTCTTTTTCAGGCTTCTCTCTCAAGCAAAACAAAACTAAACTACTTCTCATAAGTCACATTTTATTAACCTCTAGCTGTTCTTGGTGCTCTCTCTCAACTTCTCTGTACCTTTCTTAATAATCCTACTGAGGCTGAACACAGACTTGTTTTTCAGGACTTACCAGCACATGTTTTCTGCAATAGCAGAGTTTTCCCGGTCTTTCACAGAATAGCCTCAATTTTTGTCTGTTACCCAGGTAAACCTCCATTTATGTTAATGAAAATGATTACTCCTTCCCAGCTACACCTTTTTACATTTGTCTGTAATTAATTCCCTATTGCTGTTTTTGTACATTTCTTAAGTACATCCAATTTGATTTGTGATTTTTTTTATTCCAACAGGGTTTGTAAGACTTTGAAACTCAGTATCCTCAGAAATTTGGTAAGTGTATCCTCTATTCTATTGTTTAAGCCATCTTTTAACATATTGGTTAGAACAACAAAGGACTTAGAACCATAGGATTATGTTTTTTCCTTCTGTTACGGAATTATGTATTGATTGTCAAAACACACATATTCCATTTGTAAACTTACCATTATTATTTTTACCTAGAATTTCCACAGCATCTCTGGACATACAGCAGTTGCCTAGTGGGATTTCTTCAAGGTTGCTTAGTTCATCGGGGATTTGTCTCACAATGTAAGTTATGGTATCCTCAGCAGCTACAATAAGCATAGCCTTCTCATATTTCTGATACCTTCAACCATGAAAGGGATGGGGAAAAAAATAATAGGCCATGTTCTTAGCTGAAGTCTTTTGGTATGTTTCTAATGCCTTGGTCACAGCAAACTTTTAGACAGAATTACATGTTTACTGTCTCACACACTACAACTATCTGTATTTTGATGCCATCAATTATATGGCAAGTTTTGTTTGCATAAAAAGATAAACACAGCCTACTGATCAGGTACTGCATCATGTAATCAATATGAACTACCCCTCAGCCCAGAGAAAGTAACTCATAGAAGATCAAATGGGATCTTCCTGTGGAACAAATCCAGGAGAAGCATTTTTTTACCAAGTCATCAAAGGCAGACATATGAATTGCCATATCCATTTCAGTTACTGGATTGTGTGGCCCTAGCAAACACTCAAACTTTTCAACCTTGGTATCCAGTGTCTGACCTCACAGAGAAGCAGCAGAAGGTCAGAGAGGGGAACTGTGTCACCTTTGCAACCTGAACAGCAGTTGGTGCAAATTAAGCAGGTCTGGGGTCAGTCTGTCAGATCAGCTTGACTGTGGTATGCATCACTAACTTGAAAGGAGCTCTCTGATACTTTGTGGCATTTCAGATACAGAATATATCAAGACTTCAGTGCAAATATATAAGAAATCACTTTTCTAAATAAGTTGTAGGATTTTCAAGTTGTATTAGCATACAAACTTCAGAGGTTATTAAAATATTCACATTCTCAGCACAATACACTTTATTGTGGTGTAAAATAAGAGTAAGCAGCAAAGTGTTGCAGTGCTTGTCAAAAACTGTCTCCACATTACCTGAGTGTACTTTCTCTGCAAATTTCCTCCGTGTACAATTACTTCATATCTTGTTTGCTTACAGAGTAAGTTGTACAATGCCCTTCTATTGCCAGAAAAATTAGAGAATGGTTTCTTGATGTAAAGCAAGTTCCCCTTCATAAGTATTTGAAATTTTATGATACAGCTATCAAAAACTTGGTTTTCTATCCAGAATTAATGGTCCAGTTAGCAAATATTTCTGCTACCAGCAGAAATGAGTGTATCTACAATGCATTTAATTCATTCATTTTTTAATGGCTTCATTAAAAGATGGTAACTTTAATTCATGAACAGGATGTTTATTGTGGTACTCAGGCCTCACTAGTTTGAGCAGCACTGACTCAAGCAACTACATATAGTTTCTTGAGTCAGTGCTGCTGACGTACATAGGAAGGTCCAAAGAGAAGCTCTAACAACCCTAGATGAAAATTCAAAAGCCATTTCAAGGTGGATGATTTATATTATAACAATGAACCTAATCTGATATTACTCTGAGACATTAGGAATAAAACTCCACAGCAGTCTACCTACTTGCCTCATCATGGCAGTTAGCTCCAAATTTCCCAAAGAAATCAGAAGATGACTCTTAACATCAGTGGTTCTGACTTCCTTTCCACATAGTAATTATTAAAATATGTTTTGGTAAATTCACATAATGCATGATTCTTGAATGCCTAAAATTTAAATCAAGCAGGAGCCTTTCCTAATGGCAGACAGGTTGTATTGTGATGATGCAAAAAGGCATTTTTATGCAGCACAGCTTATTAAAATCTGTTGAAATGCTTCCTTTCCCCTTTCCCTTTCTACCATACAGTAAGCCAGAGGGAAAGCAAAATCCCGCTGGTGGTAGGAATGAAGCCAGCCTTTGCCAATAGTTAAAATACATGGAAGGGTGGCTATGTGCAGAGAGCTACAAGACACCCTGAACTTCAGCAGACCAAACAGAACACTTTATGATTGCTCACATATTTACATGTGGTGTAGGCCTTAATAACTAAAGGCAATTTACTCAGCTGGTTTCAAGCACTTCTCACACACACACATACACACACACAGGAGAAATCCCTGCATGGAACTCCGGACAAGGGCTGCTCTGGAAAAAGCAGTGCTAGAGTGCCCTCCGCTGGTACAGCTCAGGCAGGGGATAGAGGGCTGCTCCTCCAGTCTGAAGGGAAGGAGGCTGAAAGGAGGACACTGAATATTTGAGCAAACGCTGAGAAAAATCGAGGTGGATTTCTTGATCCTTCACTACTCATGTATGCCAGAGCATCTGGAAGAGCAACTCTTAAAAACCCACTCACTGTTATTTTACATAGGCATGGGCAGAACATCTATTCTTTGTGTCCTTCAATGTCTCTTTGATGTGAAATTCCATCTGGATCTCAGCCAGTCAGAAAATCCCTAGAAAAGGAAATAATTAAAGCAAGTTTTCTTGCTATCAAAATTATATTTAAAAGTAGATAATGAATGATAATTAGTGTCTTTATAAACAGTCTATTGAAAGCAGAGAAATCAAATTACTTAAATGCTCATGTTCATACAGAGATCACAGTCAGAATCAAAGAGTGAGAAAACACAGAAAATATTTCCAAATAGTGAACAATATCTTGTCTTTTCTATGTACCAGCAGTGTCACAAAATTGTCTCCTGCTTCACATCAACCTATGTGTATTTCTCTTATACTTAGAAAATGATACAGCACATGCATAGCACAGGGTCCAGTGCATGAAACCATGAAACAAGGAGAGACAGAACTAGTCACCCAGCCGGTCATGCAGCCTCATTTGTCACTGCTCCTTTTCAGCACACTAATAAAACATGCATTTTTGACTCATCTTATTGCATAATATTCTGTCATTAACTACCATTGTCCAAGTTTCCTTCTCAAAGCTGATTCAGTGTGATATTTCATCTCTTTCTCTTTTGTCTCCTCCCACCCTTTTACAGTGCCCTGAGGACTACTCCTTCTGTTTATCAAGAGGTACATTACCTTTGTGCCCCTAATCACCAAGTTTTGTTCTAATTTTGTATGCCATTGGTCTTGTTAGGAGGCAAGTACTAAACAGCTTAAAATCCTCTTTCAATAAATAAGAATTTCAATGAGGCAAGTAAAGGTTTGCCTTAAGTACAAGCAATTCCTTGACATGGCATTCTTTGTTGCGATCCCTATATGTAGTTAAATAAAAAGAAGAAATAAAACCAAGCAAAGAAAACAATAAAAAACCACAAAGTAAGAAAGGAGTCTAGGCTCCAGAGAGGGATCTGGACATGCTGGATCAGTGGGCCAAGGCCAATGGGTTCTGCATTTGGGTCCCAACAATTCCTTGCAGTATTATATGCTTGGGAAGAATGTTTGGAAAGATTCCTGGGGAAAAAGGACCTGGGGGTGCTGGTTGACAGTGATGTGCCCAGAGAGGCAAGAAGGTCAATGGCATCCTGGCCTGTGTCAGCAACAGTGTGGCCAGCAGGACTGGGGTGGGGATTGTCCCCTGTGCTGGGCACTGGTGAGGCCACACCTCAGGTTCTGTGTCCAGGTCTGTGTCCCTCACTACAAGAAGGACACTGAGGTGCTGGAGTGTGTCCAGAGAAGGGCAACAGAGCTGGTGAATGGTGTGGAGCACAAATCCTGTGAGGAGAGGCTGAGGGAGCTGGGGATGTTTAGCCTGGGTTAGAGCAGGCTCAGGGGTGACCTTGTTGCTCCCAACTACTGCTTGAAATGAGGGTGTAGCCAGGTTGGGGTCTGCCTCTTCTACAAGGTAACAAGTGACAGGATGAGAGCAAATGGCCTCAAGCACCAGAGAAGGTTTAGATTGGCTAAAGGAAGAATTTCCTAACTGAAAGAGTGGTCAGGCTTTGGAACAGGCTGCCCAGGGAAGGGTGGAGTCGCCATTCCTGGAAGCATTCAAAAAAGTGTAGTTGGGGCTCATGGGGACATGGTTGAGTGGTGGACTTAGTGGTGTTAAGGTAATGGTTGGACTTGGTCTGAGGTGTCTTTTCCAGCTTAAATGGTTCCATAATTCTATGATTTTATTATTTGAAATTTGTCCAATAATAGACCTGTCTGGCATCCGCTGAGGGGCAGATTTCAGAAGCATCCAAGACATCCCAACAACAACAGGGAACAGCACACTCATAGCACTGTAAAACATAATAATAGACTCATGGATTGTCTCAAATTGGAAGGGATCCATACGGATGAACAGGTCCAACTCCCACCTCCTTGCAGTAAACTGTATGACTAAAAGTATCATCCAAAAGGTCCTTGAACTCTGACAGGCTGGCTATAACTGAAAAAAGAGAAAGAGACATGAGAAATTGAAAGAAGCCTATTGCAAAGCTCTTGTAACAAAGAAGTTCCGCATAACAGCTAAGAAAATAAGGTGCTCTTAACAGATGCATTGACTGCTCACCTTTTAAAAGGGAAAATCTGACTATACAAGTATCTGTAGGGGCATTTTGTACTCTCAAGTCAATTTTTGATTTAAAAATAGGTTATGTGCAATTATATGTGATTTTTTTCCCTGCTGCTACAAGGAAACTGAAAATTGTTGCAAAACGTCCACAGAGAACCTGAACCCAAATTGTACTTGATATACATGCAAATTTGAGTGATCCTTGGATATGGCAAAGTAGAAATTTCTAGTCATGTTCTTTCCTCAAAAAACAGATTGAGTTTTACTTGCTAAAATTTTTTTGAGACGGACCTCTCAGAAACCTCTGATTTCCTTTAATGGGGTATATATGAAAAACAAAGTTCCTTCTATACATCAAACCACTGTTCTAATGCTATTTCTGGACCTGCAACTTTTCCAATTTATAGTACATTTATATTTATATCTCATGGCACTTAATGAGATCTATGATGATGATGGAATCAAATGTATGTAGCACAAATGCCACATTTAAGCCTGTTTCCTCGAGATGTCAGGCAAAAAGTGTGTCCCTCTCAGAATAAATGTTGGTATTCAGTAGAGAGCAAAGGGATGGATTTACCCTAAGTGGAGTTATCTGGGAGCTTTTCTGTTAAGTCATTGAACTCAGAAGTGAGATCCCACTTTCTGATTCTTCAAAGCACAGACCACAAACACAGCCAGTGTTTGTCTTCTTATTATAACAGGGATTGGCAACATCTCAACTGTATATTTTACAATTTCTTTAGTGCTACATAGGTATCTCTTCAGGTCAGTCAAAAACGCGCGCTCACAAGGAGGGAGGGAGGGAGGTCCGGCCCCCAGGAGGAGCTGGGCGGCGGAGTGGAAGTGACCTCACTCCCGGGGAGGGCCGGGCTCCACTCAGCGCTGGAGCACCGGCGGCCAGTGCGGGCGCGCCTTGCGAGCAGCCAATGGCAGCGGCGGCGCCGCTTGTTGTCGCCCCGTGAGGCGGCTGCGCCCTGGGCTCGGTGCCGCCGCCGCCGCCGCAGGAGGGACCCGGGAGGCCCCAGGCCCCGGTAGCCGCTCGCCTCTCGCCGGCCCCGCAGCCCCCGCGGAGGGCGGGGAGATGCAGCCCCCGGGCGCTCAGCAGCCGCCGCTCTACGCGCCCAGCAGCGGGGACTTCACCTTCGTCTCCTCGGCGGACGCCGAAGGTGAGCGCGGGGCCGCGGGCAGGGCCGCGCTCGCTGTCCCGAGGCAGGGGCTGGGCCGGCCCCGGGAGAACGGGCCGTTCCCGGGCCGCGGAGACAGGAGGGGCCTTCCCTGCCCTCCGTGCCGCCGGCCCCGCGGTTGGTGTCGTGGCTGGGGGCGGAGCGGGGTTCCCGAGGTGGCCGCTGCCCTCGGGCCGCTGCCGTGTCCGCGTCACGGGAGCAGCAGCAGCAGCGTGGCAAAGGCGGCCGTGCCCTCCGCTTCCAGCTGCTCTGGAAGCCGAGGCCCAGTGTCCCGGCTCCGTGACATAACCGTGTGCGCTGTCACTGCCCGCTCCTCTGGCTCCCGAGTTGCTGGAGGCCCGCTCTGTTGTCTCACCGAAGCTTGTGTCGTCTGTTCACGTTTGCTGTAATGTGCCGAAGTATTTGCGCCGTGTCTCGTTGCGGCACAGTCGTGGAGTAGAAAAGGAGGCCGTGTATGTAATTTCGGGAGTGAAGCGTGGCCTGTGCCAAACTGCTGCACTAACAGCCGTGCTGTGCCAGCATGCCGTGAGGATGTGCCTTCAGACTTCAAAAATGAGCATACAGGAGTCAACATCGTGCAAACTTACTTTGTTGGAGAAGATTTTTTTGGTCTGTCCCCATTTAAATAACAAGGATTCTACTTTCATGTGTGTATTTAGTTATTCTTAAAATTGTGACTAGGGAATCGTATAAATCCTTACTCATTGTGTCCCACCCTGGAAAGGAATTGCTGAAGTGGAAAAATTACTGTGGAATGCCTGTTCTTTAGTGAGCTTCACAGTCCTTCTGAAAAGAAATACAAGCCAACAGTACTGTTGTAGCTGTGGGGGTTTTGCTGCTGAGGTTTATTTGCTGGTTAGTTTTCCTTTGTTTTGGTTTTTCTTCTTCACCTTGGCCTGAAAAGGAATCCATGTACATCTGAGCAGAAGCTCTGTTCTTCTTCTCTGAAAGTATTTGTTGGGCAATGCTGAACCCAATCCAGTAAAGCCAGCTTTCTCGTAGGTTGTGTTGTGTGACCAGTGTAGCCCGGTCACACTTGGCTCTGTGTTTTTTATGAACACAAGCAAGATGTGATCTCCTGTGTGTTCAAGTGTAGTCCTGTTCTCAAAGTGCTGGATAGACCTACCCTAGCAAAGAAAAAATAAGCAAAATTAAGCATCTTGATATTTTAAAATTAAAATACTATGCATTGCACTCTAATTTTTGCATGTTTCCCAAATCCCAATCCATGCAAAAAAAAAAAATTAGCTGTACTGTTTCCCCATCTTATTTTTGTGGAAGCTGTATGGAAGAAAGCTGGAGAGATGTTCACAATTAGGTCACCAGACAAAGTAGAAAGAGCCCTCTGTTTGGGGTTTTGCCTCTTGTACTGGTTTTTCAAAATTAAGAGTCAAGACTGTTTTGAAAGCTGGTTTTCTACAATGCTTTGTTGAAATGAGGCATCTGAGAGACTTTGGTTTGCTTCTGTAGTGTTCAGCTTGAGACAGTAGCAATGAAGGCACCCAGACTGTCACTAGGAGGAACCATCAATGTGATCAGTTCTCTGCAGATTTTCCAGTTGCCCTGCAGTTAAACATCACATTCAAACCAGCCTGCAGAAGAGGAGATGACCAATCCCTTTTCCCCTAGGTTTCTGCAGCTTTTGTCTTGCAAAACAGACTTAAGATCATGTTAATAGATTTTATAATACAAAAGTCATGGATTGCTAAAAGAAGTCTTGGTAAATACAACTTGTGTAGGAGTTTCCATGCTTCAGGATGGATTGTTAGTGGTCCCTGAGAAGGGAGAAATACATGGCTGGTGAGACTGCTGTGTTGGCTTCTTTTGACAGCTGCATTTATTTTTTTATGCAAAAAGCTTTATCTTGTAGCAGAAACAAATAATAACATTATATATCTGTTATTATATGTATGTTTATATATTAATGTTATTAAGACAATGTATATTATATATTGTCTTAATAACATTAGGGTTGCCCAATCAAGAGAAAATTTCTGAGGCTTCAGCTTCATTAAGGCATTAAGATTTTTCTTTTTTCCCCCCTCTGTAAACAGCAGAGGAAAGCTTTGCTTGAGTCTGGTGAGAATGGTGTATGCATGCTGGGATTAGGAAGAGCAAAGAGAAATTCCTGCTTTAAGTTACAGTGATCTTTACCAGGGTCCTGTGCAGATGATGTTGCAAGAATCAAAGGAGTGGATCAGTAACTCTCATGATTATGAAATAGTTGAAAAGCTTTTGTGGAGAAGCTGGAATCTGAGTGGCCTAGCAAGCTGGTCTGGGAAGGAGAATTCTGGTGAATTAATTGTGATACTGAATGATCAATGAACACCTGAGACATGTTGGCTGAATACATTGAGATTCTGTCCCTGTACAAATTTTGTTTCTATAACACTGTAATATTTCCAAAGTGGATGTTGCAAATGTAATCTACAAACGTGGCCTGACCTGCCTCTGTGAGTGTTTCAGAAGTACTTGCTGTAGTTAGGTGTTCTGGGAAATTTGTGCTGAGGAACTTTAATGTGTGAAAAACACACAATGATGATAAGGCAAAAGATATTTTCTTTACCTCTCAATGTGTTTATAGTAAGCTGGTGCAAAATATTTACACATTTCTGTTTGGATTTTTCCTTCTTAGCAGATAATGGAAATCCATTCTTTCCTAAAGAGATAATTACTCCCTTCTTATGTATCTTTTTCTTTCATCAAGTTGCTTAATTTATTTTCCTATACTATTTTTTATTTTCCATCCATATATAACTGAATAAAATGAGAAAAAAAATAATATATATTGGCAATTTTGCCAAAACCAACCAGAACGTAGATAAATTGCTCTTTGTTTTGCTTAGTACTGTGGTAGAAAAAGATCATAGTATATCAAAGAGAAGTTGTATAACTGTATAACTTGTCTAGAGCCTAAGGATCTCTGATAGCATTATTTATCTAACTTTTTCAGCTGCATTGAAGGCAGGCTACGAATTAAAACATCTTCAAATGTTTTCCTTTTATGAAAAATTTGGCATAATAGCAGAGTGGTTTTGGCTGAAACAATGCCACTATTAAAAAATGGGTGCCAAAAGAGGTAGAGTATGATCAGAAAAAAATTATAAATAATCCATAATCTATAGCATGGTGAGACTCTCATTAGTGTCCTCCTTTTGTGCCTTTAAACGCTTAATGATGAAGAACAAATGGAAGCCTTTCTGTTGTACAACAACACTGTGTCATAAAACAAGAGTCCCATCTAAAAGCTAAAACCTGGTATTTGCGACCTAAGCCATCATTGTTTCTACTGCAATAAAACCACCAGTACACTTTCAAATTATGTATCTGTGAAAGTATAACTTTATTTTGTAACTTTGACTGTTTTATGGTCATGACCAACACAAGTAGCTTCATATGTTTGTTGTTTATCTTCCAGTACTTTTAAAATCAAATGGCTTTTGGCAAGACATAAACAGGTCTATATTTTTCTCCCTTTTTCTTTAGATCTTAGTGGTTCCATAACAACTCCAGATGTTAAGCTGAATCTTGGAGGAGAATTCATCAAAGAATCTACTGCAACTACATTCCTAAGACAGAGAGGATATGGCTGGCT
The DNA here is from genome assembly GCA_024865655.1 of Emberiza elegans. Classification (NCBI taxonomy): domain Eukaryota; kingdom Metazoa; phylum Chordata; class Aves; order Passeriformes; family Fringillidae; genus Emberiza; species Emberiza elegans. The sequence goes on along the minus strand of JALJVW010002597.1, from coordinate 14,209,030 downwards.
TCTGGAAGTGGAAGATGATGACCCAGAAGATAACAAGCCACTCCTGTATGTTGTAATTATTTCTGGGTGTCTATCTTTATTAGCTTTGTAGGGAAAAGAAACAACTTGTAGTCTCTGATTGTCCCACAGCCTTGTGCTGTGACTAGAATTCTGTTTGACAAATTACTTGACCAATGAGTGTTTTCTAGTGCAAGAATGAAAACATTGTTTCTATTATGGATTTTAATCTCCATAAGTATAAAGCCTATATGGCTTTTCTGCTTTTAACTGTTGATCTTGTAATGATTTTTTAAAAAGAGACTGTATTCTTTGTATCTTTTGCATTCATGTTTCTGGATATTGTGGAAGAATCAAAGACTTAGAGAACCCCATGGGAAAATCCTGCTAAGTAAATCTCTGTCAGTTCTGTCAGTTATTCTGAAGCAAAAGCACTGTGAATCATGGTTGTTTGAGTAGGGGTGTTAGAAGCAAGGTAGCACAAACTTTATAATCTTTATGCTGCCTTTTACTATAAAGCTAGATTAAAAGGGTGCTAGTGCTGAAGGACAATAATGTCCTTAGAACTGAAAGTCTCGCATCCATTGTTCTGTTCCTGGAAACCTGGCTGGATGAAGAAAGTTTGTATCTTAAGGTTATTGTGAGTCAGGCAGCCTGGTCCTTGTTCTGCACCCAAGCAACTTCATTCTCTCTGTCTCAGTGTTTTCCTGTGAATTAAACATAATGATGCTTTAAAAAATTGGAGTGAGACAGAGAGTACTCTGTAAAGCTCAGATGAGAGTGTTGGGAGACAACAGATCCCTGGAGAGCTTAATAATGACAGTGCTACTTGAGAACTGGCTTAAATTAAAGTGTGCAGAAGTAGGTCCTTGTGTGAATGTCTGTTTTGTGAACCTCTGACTTTCAATTAAGAAACAAACTTGTGTAGTGAGGTTACAACATAGGAATTCTGACTTCAGTGTAATTTTGTTGTTTTGATTATTCCCAGAAATGTGTCATAATGAATTCTTACAATCTGAATCCTATTAAGGGTTGAAAGAACAGCAGGCTGCTAAGGGAAGTTCACCAACGCAGGGCTACAGTGCAAATGTTTTGTTCAATAAAGTGAGATTATTTTTTTCTACTTTCTCATTGGGCAGCCTTACTCCAGACACTTATTTCCTGATACAGCTACCATCATTTTCAGTCAAGGTAGCTGTCAGCTTCATGCAAAAGACAATTTATTCACATGAGAAGCTGTCAGAAGACCTAGACAATGAGAAATAATTATTTCCATGTAGCAAATATTTGGGTAGCACAGTCTACAGAGTAAAGTATAGGTCTGCTACATCCTTTTTAGATAAATGGTAGCAAATAGATGCTTCTAGTCTATTCTTTAATTCAGGGATGGTTAAAGAGCAATTTTTGTTACTTAGTCACCAGTTAGTAATACCACTTATAAAGTAGCTTTAGTAATAATAATCCAAAAATTGCCTTGAGGGACTGAATCAACACTATTTAATTTTTTTTAAAACAGAATTTTTGATGAATCACATCTTTGCATTTTTTTCTCACATCAGCTTTTCTGAAGAAAAAGCCAAAAAAACCAAAGCCTTGGTCAAAACCTTCATAAATGGACTTAAGATATAATTCTACATTTTTCTTCACTCTTCAGAGTTCCTCAGTCATGACTGAGGTTTTGCACATAAAGAAGTGGAATTGCCCATTACTTGGCAAGTGTGATTCCTTCCCCATGAGGGCAGGATGTTCCGGCTAAGAGTCTGGGGCAGAAGAGTCTTCTGGCCAATTTGTATCTGCTTACAGAGAGTTTGTAACAGGAAGCAGAGAAGGCAATGAGAGAAGGGCAAGATCTGTTGATACATGTTGCAGCTAGTTCAAGTGACTTCTATTTATTTTACCCATAGTGGACACAAGCCCGAGATTAAACTGGTCTATTGAAAACTACTGTAAATAGGCATAAACTGGTCTATTGAAAACTACTGTTCTTGAAGGAAACTAAATTCCATTTTCTTATAAAAATTAATTTTAGGTGATGTATTTGGAATGGTTTAAGATTAGGGAATGTAATGGTATTCTTTCTTGCAGAATTTGAAATAAAATATTTTCATAGTAAGTGTGCTCATGATAAACTGCTTGGCATAGGAATATACAGACATTCTTTATGTGTGCATGTCTTTGACTTGTAGTTCCAATGACACAAATATGTCACATATCCTAGTGTGTCCGAAAAAACCCCTCCTATCTTAATGCAGACTCTCAGGGTATCACAGAATCATAGACTGGTTTGGGTTGGAAGCAACCTTAAAGATCATCCAGTTCCACCCCCCCTGTCTTGGGCAGGGACACCTTTCACCAGTCCAGGTGACTCAGAGCCACATCCAGCCTGGTCTGGATATGCTGTGTATGTTTTCTGTTGTCAGTCATGTAATTAGTTTTTCAGTAATTAAATAAATCTGTGTCCCACTGAATGCAGCATGAAGTTATGGTGTTGCTTTACTGTGGATAAACAGTTCCTTTGCTAGTCATTGCTTCAGAAAGCCTTATGGCTGACAGGAGACTTGCTCTATAAATCTACTGTTTGCCCCTTTACTTATTTTTTTTAGTTTTATTTCATTACTGTGGTGTATAATAATGCTCACTTGCTTTACAATTTCAGGGAAGAACTCGACATTGATCTGAAGGATATTTACTACAAAATTCGATGTGTGTTGATGCCTATGCCATCTCTTGGGTTCAATAGGCAGGTAGTGAGAGACAATCCAGACTTTTGGGGTCCTCTGGCAGTTGTCCTCTTCTTCTCAATGATTTCATTATATGGACAATTTAAGGTAGGTATAAATCTCCTGCCTAAAAAAATCTGAACTAAATTTGGGGATGTGATTACTAAGCAATTTGCATTCTTACGTAGGTAGAAAGTCTTTTTTTCCACATACTAATGTGGGGCATTTCAAGTGCTGTTTCTCAAGTTAATATGTAGAAAGACAGCAGTTAGGAATGTATTAAATAGCCCACGGGTAAGTTAATCATGATGAAATGTCAGGTTTGTTTTTGTACAGTAAAACAAAGGAACAATGTGGTTTCTAGAGGAACCAGATTGATACTAATGGGTTTATAGTTATATTAGTGAGTCTTTCCATTTTAATTGTGACCTTTTGTTAACTTGCTTTTTATTACTAAAAAACGTTAGCGAAAAGCATTTCTTTGGATGGCATGAATTCTAATTACCTGACAAATAAAGCTGCTTATTTAATTCATACTATATGGCTGCTGTTATCTGGTGTATTTAATCTTCATTAGTGATGTTTGCTATTTTGTTCTCCCTGCTCAGTTACAATCAAATAACTTTCCTCTGGTCAATAGACTTTTCCATAATTCCTTTTGAACTCCAGGGTGAATAGCTACTCAGAGGCATTGTGCATATGTAATTGTCATAAACACTGTTAGCTTTTTTCTTTATGTTCCGATTAAAATAAAGGAGTGTTATCATTTATATGTAAGCCTAGGTGATCCTGCATTGGAAATCTTTATGACTAAACGTGTGGTTACAGTTGTTATAAATGTGACCAAGTATGGCAATAGGCTGTATGTAAACCAGTGCTTATGCAAGGGTTCTTGTGAATGGAGGGATAAAATCATTCCCTTTGGGACCTCTGGCTTCCATATAGCATACCAAATGCTGACTAAGAATTCACTCAGTATCTTGTCTCTATGAGGCTTGAAGTGAGTAGACTAAACCACTTTATTGTGCAGGTGTTCTGGGTGGACCACTCACCTGTCTCCTTGGCAAAGCAAGGACCATTCCTTGACCCAGGGGCAGATGAACCACCTCCTGCAGTTTGTGTACCTCCTGTACAGACCCAGGAGCACTGGGTCTCATGTTTCTTAGGAGCAGTGGGTTTACCATGGATGCAGGAGTGCTGTATATGTACAAGGAGGGAAAGCTAGCAGCAACAGGATGACTAATGGCAGCTGGACTAGATGAACCCAAAGGTGGGCTCTAAACGGGAGAGAGATGAGCACTTCTGCTCTAAGACGTTAATCTGGTCCTCTTCTTAGTCAGTGGAGGAAAACAGGAAGTAAAAAGAGGCTATGTGCTATTTCCACAAATACAATAAAGCCACTTATATTGTTTTTAGTGCTGCTGTGATTTTTATCTGGTTTTTCCTATTTCATTATTCTGGAAATATGGAACTTCCAATTAAGCAAAGAATTGAACTGAGTACTGACTTAATTTTTTAAGTTCAGTCATTGTATGTTTGGAAATACATAGACTGGACTTAGACTGTTGTTTCCTTCTAAAAAGGCGTTTCAGAAAGGAGAGCTTTACTTCTGGTCCTCCCAGTGGCTCAACACGAAAACCAGCTAAGTTAATTTGAAGGATTTTTTTAAGCCAGAGAATGATTTTAGGATTCCTTCTGTAGTTTAAGAGAAGAACTATGAAAGAAGGAAGAAAAAATAATCACAGACTTGGTCCCAGGAATCTGAGGCTTTTTATTAAGTTATCATCATCATCAGGTTCTACTGGGAATTAAAGTCCTATGTCTTCTGAGTGTTCTCAGGTTGAGTAAAGGATAAAGTGGCATCTTTATAAGTGAAAGGAGAATTCCAACTCCTTGTATTGGCTGGGCTGACTTTTAAAAACTGTCTGAGCCCATATTTTGTAATAGGTGGGATATGAAGACATTTAGGGTAGTTTTAACTCAACTTCCTACTCCTGTTACAATACTTACAGACCACATTGCACATGCATTCTGTGTACACCAAATTTACCATTAATGTGATTCTGTAAATGTAACTTCTGAACTTTATTTGTTAATTACACTGTGATACTAAAACACTATTCTTGCCACAATTCAGAATTCAGTTTTGCATAATAAAATCCTTGACTGCAGTGAAAGCGATTATGGAAATGTATTTTCCTTTTTCACAATGACAATTACTCATATAAATGAATTGTTTTTATCTCTCAAGGTTGTTTCTTGGATTATAACTATTTGGATATTTGGATCCTTGACAATTTTTTTACTGGCCAGAGTTCTTGGAGGAGAAGTAAGTACCTGTATGTGAAAAGGATGTAGAGGGAGGTAATGTAAAGTCTCTTGACAGTGTTTTTCACCAGTAGCTGGATTTTCATAGTGATTGGGTTTGGATCTTGTAGCCAGCTAAGAGTGGATGCAGTTGCTAAGTGTAAAGTCAACATTTCAGGTTTTCAGTCTCCAAAATGAAGTCTAAAATACAGAGATCATCAGCTAATCTCTTGGTGCAATGGATGGTGTGCTTGCTTCCAGACTAACAGTCTGGAAATTTGTGCTGTGAATCCTGGAATTCTAGCAGCTTCTTGTGATCCAGAACTGAAGTGCACTCTTGAGGGAGAAATGCTTTCATTTTGGTCATTGGACTAAATGGAAACTTTTTTTTTAATGGGGTGCTAACGGCAGTTAGATGTCCTTGTGTGTAAAGCACCTGCCAGTGTTTGTTTTCATCCTTGGCCTGATGCAGTTCAAACCTATCAAAGTATGAAAGCCAGGGCATGTTTCTCAACTGCAAAGCCAGCTGGAGTTGTGGCCTGCATCCCTTCCTCCAGCTGCTTGCACCAGCAGGGTTGGAATAGCTGCTTGAGCTGTTTACAAAATGACTTATTAAGCAATTCAAATGTAAACAATAAAAAATTACTTATAGCAAGGCCCACAGACAGCTGCAGTAGAACAGTCAGGAGGATAAAACTTCTTAAAGTGGATCAATGCATAAAATGCATTGAACTGTGTTGTGAAGAGCTAAATATTCAGTGATGCTTTATTTTTATACTTTTACTATGGATATTGTATTAATGATGCACCAGTATTGCAGAGGTCCTATGTTGTTTACTTTAATTTTTTAAAATTTTCCTTTTAATCATAATTGCTAGAGTCGTTTTTTGTGAATGCTGTTTTGAAAGAAATTTTTTTTTAATAAATGTGATTACATGGTATTTCTGCATTTCAACACAGTCCAAAGGCCCTTAAATCAATCTGGTTTGTGGTTCAAAAATGGGAAATTTATACATCTCCAGATGTATAAACTGGAGAAAAGTATAGGTTTGCAGATCTTGTCATGAAGGACCATCATCCACAAGAAAATGCTTACAAGGTGCCACCACTTTTCCTGTTAAATCCAAGAAGCCTAGCTGTGCCCAGGATCATTTCAGACCATAGTAGGGGAAAATCAGACATTTCCTTCTGAAGCTAAAAGTAGTTATGGAAGTACTTGGAACAACTCTGTTCTAGATAGTCTCAATAAATTGAAGCTGGAAATCAGAATTCTGTGCCTTACAGGGATCAAGTTTTAACTCTTCTGCTGACACCAAAAACATTCTTGTGCTTTATGTATTTATTTATGTATAATGGATATGAGTATGTTAATGCAGAAAATTATGCCTTTGCTGCTTTTGACAACCAGGACTACAGCTGGTCCTTGAGAGATCTGTTGCAGTTCTATGCTCCTGGGTATCATATGTAAATGCTTCCTTTGAAAGTGGTAGTTTACAGTTTTTTTGGGGAAAAAAGAAAGATAACATATTTCTAATTTTAGGGTTTAGCATACAAAACCAATTTTTATACTACCAAGCCTCCTTTAGCTGAAGTTTTATCAGTATAACACATTATAATCATTATTCATGGTGTTATAACAAGAACAAATTGTATTTGGTGACAGAGATTGAGTACTGCAAAGCTTATTTTTATGTGCTTCAAAATTTCAGGTTGCTTATGGCCAAGTTCTTGGTGTAATAGGATATTCCCTACTTCCCCTCATTGTCATAGCACCTGTACTTTTGGTGGTTGGATCATTTGAAGTTGTTTCTACCCTAATAAAAGTAAGTTCTTATCATCTATTGAAAATTTAGTTATTTTTAAGTCACTTTCTTAACACTTCAAGTAATCTGCTCAGGAAAACATAATGATGTGTCAAAATTTGCAGAACTACAAAGGGAGCTCTGTGATCCTTTTGGTTAGCATGGTGGAAAGTGAATGGGGTTTTAAATGCTCCATTTGATTGCTTGGGAATATACAATGCTGTTGCTATAACAACACCTGTTGTTACTAGAGTAGCTTGTATTTAAGTATTTTGCTGTGCTCTAATAGTTGCATTACAAAAAAGATGGGATTCTCATTTTGAGAAGAGAATGCATAATTGAACCTCAGAATGAAGAATCTGAAAATAAGCTCTCCCTTCCCCCATCATCCAGATTATTTTTAGTCACCGCAGCATGAATATGACGTTAGTCATTGTTCTGAGACCTCCCCATAGTGGTAGCAGTACAAAGCTCTCCATAGCCTTTGCAGAGAAGGTGAGGACTGTTCTGATTTAGAGAGGGGGAATGTAAGGCACAAAGAATAACCTGCCTGATACCACCTGCTGCTGGACACCTTTAATGGAACCAGAAACATTCCCTAAAAGATCCCAGAACAACATAACGCTCTTAAACACTTCCAATACTTCTTAAACCCCTTTAAGGTAACCTGTGAAATTACTGCTGAGCCTGGGAAGGTTAACTGATAAAATTCTGTTATGGGCTAAGCTGTACACTTTCTGGAGGTTTGTTCTGTTGATTTCATTCTTTCTGTCCCTTTAGCTTGCTGGCAGACAGTGTAACTGAAGTACAACTAGAGTGTATGATAAGTTTAAAAATTGCTGTATTTGAGATTTGATAGTCTGGGAATACTGATAAATGATAGTCAGAATGTAAATCATTAACTTGCCAGTTAACTAATAAATAACTGTAAAATAAATATACGTTCATGAAACTTCTGTTACATGATTACTACTAACAGCCTCATGTTAACTTCAGGGTGAATCTCTGCAAGGTTCTTATCTTTGCACCACTGGTATGAAAATGCATTACAAGCACCGCATGGCCAAAATATCTTGGGCTCTGACAAGCACTACATCTGTAGCTGGCTCTGTGTTGTACTGAGAGAAGTGATTTTTACTGTGGTATTTGAAGAGAATTTCTTGTAGTATCAGCTAAGACTGTTCATTTTCTTTTTCAGTTGTTTGGAGTCTTCTGGGCTGCATACAGTGCTGCATCATTACTAGTTGGAGAAGAATTCAAGACCAAGAAACCCCTTCTAATTTATCCAATTTTTTTATTATACATTTATTTTCTGTCCTTGTATACTGGGGTGTGATCTAGTGTAAGATGTGGCCAGAAACCGTATTTCAGTCACTTGCAGACTGATAATGTGTAGGATTAAGAAGGCTGGAGATAATACAAGTGACTGTTTTGTATGCAGTTGTTGAGATGTTTTAAGATGGAAGAGCATATTTGTGTATATTATTTAATGAAGCAATTGTAGCTATATAGATTTGTATCAAAGTTCTAGGTTTGTTTAAGACTCTTCAGATTTTAATGAACAAAATAAAAGAACCTTGTGTTTTATAACAAAGCGTAGCAAAACTGCAACTCAATACCTGTGCCAAAAGCACTGGGACCAGATGACTATATTCAAGAATTAAAAATGAGAAGTTAACTGTTAACAATCTCAAAGTGCAATTTTTCCTTTAAGCTTAAACACAGCTGGCTTTTTTTGGCACAGCAAATTCTGTAGATAATATATATTTATGAAACAGTCCTGATTGTTCACAGAATAGTCTGTATAATCAAGACAAAAAAGATACTACTTTTAATTTAGTGCCTCAATTACTGTGATTTGGCTGTTGAGTTTTTATAAATTCCAATTTGTTTTCAAAACATGTATATACTGTGTATTTTGTATCTATGGCTTGTGTGTACCGTAAATACTCCTTGGTTAAGGATGTATATTGGGTTTTTAAAAATTGAAGATACAAGTATTTGAAGTTTTCATTTACTATCTCTGACCAAAGGAGCAAGATACTTACCGTGTGACATAATTAATTAAAGTGCATATTTAGAGAATCAAATTATTTTACTTAAAAGTATAAATTTACAGAGAAATGGGTGAACACCTTTCTCAACTCTAGTGCTGGCCTAATGTTGGAGAAAAAAGATGATCTATCAAATTTGTGTGATCTTTAAACAATGTTACTTTATGATGACAAAATAAAAATATTGCTTCCCTAACTATGTTTTACAACATCTTGCTCTGTTTTGCTTTTAATAGCATGGTATTTAACATGCATCCTTTTTTTTTTTTTTTTTTTTTTGCCGATACTGTTAACCCTCTGTAAAGAGAAATAAGAAAGATTTGACATTTGGAGATTTGGAAGGCCAGATTCTCCCTCCACTAAACAAGGCAGAGTTACAGCCTTAGTAACAGTTAGAGTCTTGCTAATTTTGACTCTCCAAGGATTATGTAATAATGTGATGACATGTTAAATATTTCCTGTGTACTGTGTTGATTGCTTATGTAATGGTCCTTATGGTAATATTTCTTCACAAGGGAGGTCCACCGAAGTTCACTTTGTATGGTACTAACACAGGCATTTGCAATCTTCAGGATTTTGAATCAACAAATATCTCTGAAGGTTTGGGGGTTTTTTTCTGGCAACAGAAAAAAAGCATTTCCCATTCTCCCTCTCCATCCTTTTTTTTAATGTTACAAATAAAAATCAGCCATGACAAGATAATAGCAAGGGCTGTCTTGGATCCCTGATGGACATATTTCCATATCAGAACTTAATTTTTCAGCTTTTTAGACTGTGTAACTAGCCAGGTTGGTAATTTATTTTTACCAGTCATTACTGATGCAAAATACGTAATTAAATTCCAGCTCTCCCACAAACCTTTAGCTTACTCAGTCTGCTTTCCTGGCTGATTCTTGTGTTGGTTTTAAACAGAACCACTTGAAGTTACTGCTGGACATAAATTGTAGTGTAATACTTGAGGTTGTAATATATAAAAAGAGAAAAATTGGTAGAGTGATTGACTTTACACCTGATTTTTGATTTCTGAATAAGTTGTGGTGGAATTAATGCAAACTTGTACTAAATCAATTTATACCAGCAGCAGCTAATTTCTTACCTGCAAGTGTTTTAGAGCATTCATACCACATTCTTAAAAAAAAAAAGGCAGTTACAGTGTATTTGAAAAAAAGCATATTAGCTTTGGAATCTTGCATGATAATCTGGTTTTACCTCCTTTTTCATGACTTACATTCCTTTTTTTAACAGGAATATCCAACTGTTATTATAAGACTGCACCCAGCCCCTGTGAATGCATTTAACTTCTGTCCCACAAAGGTGAAGGGCAAGAACACATTTAGGTTTCTAGGCTGTCAGACAGCTTTAAGCTTAGTTCCTGTTTGCATAGTTGTTCATGAGGTGTGCTGTGCATCTGAACTGACTATAAATAAGAATGCAAGAATGTTCTATTGAATCTCCAAATACCTCCCTTTCCAGTAATGTTCTGTGAAATTTATGGTTGGAATTTTAACTGTTCCCTTCCACAGACTTGGCACATGTGTAAAATGCAATGTAGATAATGCACTTAACATAGTACATATTTTGTACCCAATTGCAGATTTGCACCTTTTAATCTTAGTATCTTTAGGGTCACTTTTTGCATATATTGTGCAAGAAACATACAAACAGCTCTCAGATTATTCTGATAGTTTGTAATAACTTTGCATTCAACAAACTCATATTTTTAGATGAGGTATGTGTGTAAATACAAGATGTATTTTATAAAAATTTTGAATTAAACTTGTTTACAGAATCTATGAAGCTCATTTATATTTACTGACTTAATAATAATTCACATTGATGAATTAGGACACATCCATGTTCCTGTGCATGCCACCAATATATTTATGCTATATACCAATAGCTTTGAGGCTATAAATAAGTTTTTGTGATAATCAATATACTACTTCAGTCTGTCAAAATTGGAAATTTAGAGTATGCAAAAAAATTGTCATCTAGCAAAAAAATTGTCTTTCTAAGATGCAACACCTCATTTTGGGGTGGTGATATGGATATTACACCTTGGTGAGACATGCATTTTGAATGATCTTGTTTCCTCTCCTACCCATCAGACATACTCTGCTGTTTATCAGAAAAATTATACTTTGAAAAGTTGATGGAATCAATTGTTGAGACAACATACAGCTTGAGATCTGCTGTAATTTTATCATTGTCCTTGCTGGTGTTTAATGTTTGCTTGAAGTACTACAGCAAGCTTAAAAGCTGCTCATTTGGCTCTCAGGACAATTTTGATTAGCCTTGGTGGCACACATACCCATGTGGGTTTGGTTTGGTTTCCTTATTTTTTTCACACACTGTGTTTCTTTCAAGATTTCCCTGCTAGAGCAACCTGTGCTAAAATTTCCCTGCTAGAGCAGCCTGGGGTCCTTTTAATAAAAATATTCCGTAGAAAACTTTGTATTTGAAAATTAGCTTTAAGACCATCAGTAGCCTAAAAGCTTTGTGTAACATGTCACTTAGATCAGATAAAGCCTATGGCAGATAGAGTAACGTTGTACAGGTAGACTGAGCTGTACAAACGGAATTGGTGTTTTAGTGGGTGAAAAGGGAAAATCTCAACAAAATACGAAATATTTGATTAAACTCAAGTCATTTTTGAAGCACTGCTCCAGAGCAGAATGCTCTCCTGGGTGCAATGGCTCCTGCTCCCGGCCCGGGGGCAGGGCCAGCCTTTCCAAGGGCAGCGTGCCTTCCGGGGGCCAGAGGCATTGTGGCTTTGTGCCTTTGTCCCTCCGTACCGGCGCTGATGCCGCTGACACCGGGGCCCTCTGGCACACTCGGGGTCAAAAACAACAACCGGTGTGGGAGCCGGGCTATGAAACACAAACCTCCGCTCCGCTTTCCCTGAGGCGGCGGCGGCGAACGCGCTCGCCCGTTTATGACCCAAGTTTTGTCCGCAGCAGAAATGACATGGCAGCTGCGAGGGCGGGGATGGCCGCCGGGGGCCGGGACGGCCGCCTAGGGCCGGGATGGTCGCCTCGGGCCGGGAGAACCGCGGGAGCGGAGCCAGCACAGGGTGGGGGCGGCGGTGGCGCGCATGCGCTGCCCCGCCCCTGCTCCGCCCCTCGCGGAGCGGCCCCTCGCCCCCGCCCCCCGGCGGGCCGCGGCCGCTCGGTTCCGCATCCGGCGCGGCTGTGTCACTTCCCGCTCACGCGGGCGCTCTCCCTTTCCCCCTCTCCCCGGACCCGGATGGTGACTGGCGGCGGCGGCTCCAGGGACTGTCAGTGAGCGGCTCTCCGCGGGCCTCTTGTCCTGAGGGCGGCGGCGGCGGCGGCCGCGAAGATGGCTGCGGCGGCCTCCTGCTCCTCGGCGGCGGCGGCGGCGGCGGGGCCCGGTCCCGGTCCGGGCTCCTGCGAGTGGCTGCTGCTGCGGGACGGCTGCCTGCGCTGCGACGCCGACGGGCTCTGCAGCCTGTGCTACCACCCGGCGCTCAACGCCATCCTGGCCGTGACCGCGCGCGGCGCCATCAAAGTCATCGACGGCACCTCGGGGGCCACGCTGCAGGCGTCGGCGCTCGGCGGTGAGCGGGGAGCGGGAGCGGGGCCGCACGGCCGCCGAACAGGTGCCGCGGCGGGTCGGGGGAGCCTCGGGAAGGAGCGGCCGGGCTCGGCTCGGGCCCTGCGTGCCGGAGGATCTCCCCGGCCTATTGTCATCCCTTTTACTTTTTCTGGCCTGAAGGGCCTCCCTGCCCAGGGAGGTGGTGGAGCCGCCGTCCCTGGAGATGTTTAAGGAGAGCCTGGACGCGGTACTCAGTGCCATGGTCTCTTTGATGTGGTGGTGTTTGGTCATAGGCTGGACTCGGTGAATCTCAGAGATCTTTTCCAACCAGAGCCCCTGGTTCTGTGTTCCTGCTCTTTGGGGCAGAGATGCTCATGTAAACAACACCGAGGCATTTTATTTCTGTAAAACATATTGGCATGGTTACTGAAAGATTAAATAGGGATGGAAGGCTGTGATGTATAGGGTTGTATTTTTTTAATTTTGCTTTTGCAGGTGTTGTTGTGGATCATGTAACGTTGAACCTTTCAAAGATTAGAAGCACCATGTTAGGCAGGACAGGCATAGTTCTAATTCTTATTGATACGTGATACTGAAATAATTTATTTATTAAGCCTTATTCTGCTTTTTAAAGAAGGCTTACTGCTTAAAAGTGTCATTTGTCCTGTGGCTTAAAACTGTTTAAGCTCAGAATCCTTCATGAAGTTGTTTGGTGCTATGTTTTTGTATGTGTTTGAATAGTTCTTCAGGCTGTTGACTGTCTTGACTGTCTCTGGTGGTAGTAACCATATCCCTGCTATTATGTTCTGGAGGCATGACTGTGTACTGGCGTTGTAGAGGCTTAGGCTGTAGCATCTCTTAGCTGTAACTATGAAACAACTTTATTTGTTGACCTTTAGTGTTAATAAACTAGCTCTGTAGAAAAAGATGTAAACGCCATTAACAGCTTTTGTTCCTTGTTCATTAATGGCTTTTAAACTGTGACACTTGTCAGAATGTTGGCGGTGGGTGGTGGGTAGGGCTATTTGTCTGCTTGTGAGTCCAGCCCTTGGAATAGAAAGATAGGCTTACCAGTTGTGTGCCTCCATGTTCAGGTTACTGAACTGTAAGGTGCCTCCTTACAGCTGTGTGTTGCTAATAAGATGTTGCTTTGCTGAGTGGTGGTGGTGAAAGGTTGTTTGCTGCCAGAACGTGGTACAGTAATGCCAAGAACTGTATGGGAATGCCATAGCCTAGGCAATATGTACACTTTCACCTTGAAAACCAGTAACTGTATTGCAAATGTCAAACTGAAGAGAACAGGACAAAAATTGCTGATTTCCTGTAGTAGCTCAAAGTTGGTACATTGTATGTAAAGGTTAAGCATTTGGGGCACTTGAAAAAAAAAAGTTTTGTGGAATTAAGAAGGTGCCAGCTGCTTTTGTTGTCAGTTGCTTGTATGGAGAATGAGGCTCTTGTGTGGTGTTTCCTGCATTGTTCAGATTCAGATCACTCTGCTTCTACAATTCCCTTCTACCATGCTGTCTCCTAAAATGCTTTTTTTATTAATAGATTTACTTCTTTTCTTCAAGCTATTGCAGGAATTTTTAAATTGCTTTGAAGTTGTGGATGAAGAGGGCATAAATAGAGGACTTAATTTGTAATTGGCTGTCTGTGTAGGAGATGTTTAATTCTCAGATACAGAAAAGGAAGTGATCTGTAAATCAAAGTGATTCTACAATTTGCTGTGATAGAATCCTTGCAAAGGATTTGACTCAGTATTCAAAATGCTAATGGAAATTCTCCCTGAAATAGTAACTATTTGAAAATAACATATTGCTTTGCTTCTGTTACGTACGTTCAGTCATGTATACTTCCTTTAGTGTCAGTCTTCTCTGTGACAGCATGGCTGTAAGAGATGGGTTCTACTCCTCCTCACATCAAACAACAGAATTGCTTGCAATCTACCCAAATTTTATCTGTGCAGTAGAGCTGATGATTTTATTACTGGGAAAAAAAATGATAACCTTTAGTTTGAAGAAACTTTAGGTGAATTTTCTTCTGGATTCAGACTGGCATGCCGGTCAGAAATCTGGTGCATCTCAGCAGTTGGTGTCTGTTTGTGGCTATTAACAATCCTGTTCACTCTTTTTTTTCTCTCTCTTCCTTCTGTCTTTGGGAAGAGAAGGAGAAGGGAATTTAGCTGCTCTCTGATGTCTGCCTGCACTGTACAGTGTGAGCTCTTTTAATGTAGGATAGTAGTAGCTGGACACTCAGACCTGTAGACCAACTCTGTCCGTGCTCCCTCCCCTGCCATAAATGACAGGTCAGAGGATATTGTTGCTTCAGGGACTTCTGGTACTATAACTAAAAATAGAGTCTCTAGGAATTAAAACTGCTTCTCCTGGGAGACTGCTTGTCCTCCTTGGTAATTGAGGCTGCAGGTCTTCTGCCTTGCCAAAAGATTTATGTTGGACAGAAATGCTGCTGCTTGTTACCCAAAGAAAAACAAAATGTAACAGGCCTCTTTCTAGAAAGCAGAGCAAGGAAAAGATTCTCCTATCAAGGCAGGATAGGGGAGGAAAAGAAACACCACCGAGCCTCAGTGTGTTTTGTATTTGCAGTCACAGTTCACTGCGGAAATATATATTAAGCTTTGAGCTCATTCTCTGTGAAAAGATTGAACCTGTGGAATGCTGAATGTGGTAGAGCAGTGGAGGCTGCCTTAGAACAGAAATGCAGATTGCTCTTTGGTGTGTAAAAGCTCAAGGCAAAAGATTCACAGCCAGAAGACAGTCCAGTTCTAGATGGGGTCCAGACATTAGGATGTGGTCTGGGTGCTTTGGTTGCTCATGTGAACTTCATTGATCTAAGGTATGTGGTGATCCAGGGACTGTTCTGAGCCCAGTCTCTAGGAATTCAGTGTGGATTGTTAGACCATGCTGAATCTTCAGCAACTCTGTCTCTTGAAAGTGTGTAATCATCTTTAATCTGTTTCCAGCATGAGCCCTGTAGGCCTCCTCAAGAGGACCAGGTGATCATTTACAACAGCCCAGAGCATGGTAGTGCATAAAAGTAGGGGGAAAATCAGGTACCACTAATGTTAAGCTCTGTCTTACCAGGTCACAAGGTTGTCCTTTTTTTTCTGTCAAGACTGTTGCATGCACACTGTGCATTTCAGAGAACCAGACTGGAAGTGCAAGGACCATTCTTGTGATTTCAGGATGTTCTGCGTTTCTGTTTATTCGCTTGTAGTGGTTAGTCAGGACTGGTTTTGAATCTGTCACGCAAGTCTGTCAAGTACTTTATTTTCCCTCTTAGACATTTAAATATTTCTGTGGTTTCAGTTTCAAGTTGAACACTGGTAGCCAAAAAAGCATAAATGAGGAACGTTTAAATACAGCGCTAGAGATGAGCCTTTTCCCGGCCTCAAAAGAAGCAAACCAAAACAGCGAGACAAAAGCCCCTGAAGAATCTAAACAAACTTCCAGATTAGTCTTGTGTGACTCTCTTAGTGTTCATAGAGGTGTTCAATTTATCAGTCCCTTCTATTTACAAATAAACAAAGAAAACTGCCTGAGCTGGTAGAGTGCTATAACTCCCAGAGAAGCTTTAGTTTCTTATTCTTTAAAATAAGAAACTAAAATGTGCCATCAGATGGACAGTGACCATCTTGAATGTTCCAGTAGGTATTTCTAGATTAATGTGATGTAGCAATACCTTGTTTGCTAAAATACACAGTGTTTTGTAGCTAAGGCCTTCTAAATTACTCTAGAGGCCATAGCAGGAATCAAAATTCAGACTTCTGGATCTGTATAGGGAGGGATCTGTTCATGGTACACATATACCATTTTATGTAGGGGAAACAGAGCTTCTGCCTTACCATCAGAGGCCCTCAAGGGCTGTTTCTCCATCAGAAGAATTTAGAAGTAAATAGATCTCAGCCCAGGAGGCTCACCTGTGCCAGCAAGTTCAACTCCATTGCCTGTCAGAGTTCCCTTTTGAGAAGTCTTGTTTTTCTTCAGCTGTCTAAATTATGGTGCGTTGGAAATCTCTCAAGAGATATCCAGATCTATTTCTTTCTTTTCCATGTGATAGAGAAGGCAAAACAAGAGGAAAATATTCTCTTTTGCTACTTGGAAGTCATAGAGGGAATTTACACTTACAATAATATTTAGGAAGAAACTGTTGGGATACTCTGTCATCCAATTCTACACTTGATCTATTTGAAGACGCCATCAACAGTTTCAGCCATTTGAAGCTTGCTGGTAATACTGCTCAAGTTCTCCTTCATTCCTCAAAATCGGGGCCAGTTTCTTCCATCTTTTTGTTTCTTGTTTTCTTTTATTCCATTATGAAACAAAGATAATGATAATAATGAAGCCCCTTGGTCTTAACATAGAATTTATCATCATTTAGGGAATGTTGTCAAATCTAGTGATGTGCTACAGCCCACCTTGCATTTGAACATACTTGAGTGACTGCTAATCTGGGTAAAATGCTTTTTAAAGAGATCATTTCATTTATTTATGTGATCTTAAGATCATTCATGATGTGCCTTAAGCATTTGAGAAAACAGGATAGGAGAACTGTCAGATTTGAGTTCAGTGTTTTATACTAGTAAAGGCTCTAGACTGCTGTGAGCTCCATTTGTCTGGTAGCTTAATCAGTGTGTCACATATCCCTTCTTACTTACCAAGCATCTTGCCAAATTGTCAAAGTGCTGTTAATTGATATTTCCAGGCTCTGTTGAAGCACATGTGGATTGTCTTCTGCAGAAGCCAGAATAGAATAAAATTAGAGATATCTTCTATCACATAGCTTTAAAGGGATGTTTGCATGTCCATGCAGAAATTGTAACAGGCAGCAATGCAGGCATATGTTATGTTGCCAGGCATGATCACACAACATTTTTTCATTTTATTGACAGATCATTCATATCTGGACTGATGGATTCATGGCTGTCACTGCAACAGCAGTGCAGTGTTATTAAAGGTTGCAAAATACTTTAATGTCGGATAATCAGAAAATTCCTAGATCCCTGCATATGGACTTTGAAAAAGTTTTTCTGCAGGAAGACAAATCCTGAAATGCTTCTTAGTGGCCTGAGGAGGAAACACTGTGCTGAGATTTGTGTCAGGGATTTGAACTTTGACTACCTGCCCTAATTGTCTCACAGGTAGTTAAGGCATTTCTCATTGATATGAAGGTTTCTCAGGGAAAAAACTTTCACCTAAGTGCTGATTATTGTCCAGCTTTGATCAAGACAGCTTTTAATATGCCTGTGTGATAAACCATTCAGCTCAGCTCCCAGAGATGTTGTGTACTGTGTTGTGTATGATGTAGAAGAAACTTGGCAGAAATATATCCTGACAGATAACTGACAGTTCAAGTCCAGAGCATTATGGAAAAAAGCAGGTGTATCTCTGTTGGACTTGAAGTAGTGAAAACATGGAGAAGGCTTTTACTCATTGCCCAGCCTAGTTATCTTTAAAAGCCTGATCTTTTACTATTCTGAACATGCTAGTGATCAGTGGTTTGGATCTAATACACTCTCTTGTCCTCTTGTTGGTCCTTTCTGGCAGCCCACCCTAGTGTTAGCCGGCCCAGTAGAACCACTTTCTGAGTCTTTAGTTACATTGTTTATGTTTTTGTGGTTGGGTTGCTGTTGCACTGGTATCCATAACTTAAGTGAAATAGAACATGTAAAATTTTATGAGATAGTGGAAGAAAAATCTGTCCTAGATGAAGATTGACCTTAATTCTTTTTTAATAATGATTAGGTCTGATTTTTTGGTTTCAGGTTTTCTTTCCAAGTTACTTTCAAATCCATAAACAAAGCTGTCCATCCTTGCTTTTACAAGCATTCTTTAATTTTCCCTGAACACTATGATGTGTTTCAGAAATGCTTCTTAAGCTGCCTTGAAGATGAAGATGAGGCTTCAATAATACGGAGTCATGAGCAACTTTTGAGTGTATCAGACTGTCCCAGGTCATGTTGTGAGATAGCTTTTTGCATGTTGTCTGTTCCAGTGGGATCGGTAACTTTTCACAATTTTTAAAAAATTTGTAAATAAAAGATTTACACGTGGGTTAGTTCACTTTCCTGATGGTTCTTAAGTGATGCCACAGTATTGCTTTCTGCTGTTAGAAAGCTCTCCTTTAAATAGTTAATGCTTTCTTAATTGCACTGACTGCTTGCAGTCACCAGATGAGTGCTTGTCACTGAGTAGAAGTTTCAAGAAAGAACAGCTATTGGCCTGAGTTGTTTCATTTGTGAAATACAGATGAATACTAACACTTGCAAGTCCTTTGCTGCCTTGTCTTTGGGAAGAGTATCAAGATTTGTTAAGGACCCAGTGTACACTGCTCGTGAAAAGGTAGACAGGAGCACTGCAGAACATTTATTTTGAAGATTCATGTGCCTGTTGGGGAAAGAGCACTCCACAGATAAGGATGATAGTCAATAAACATCGTGCATAACACAAGTTTAGAAGTGTTAAATTATGGAACTAATAACTTATCTGTCATATATCAGTATAAACACTATTATGTTTAAAATTTTCTTGCGCTATTTGCTAGGGCCATTCAGTGAGTATTGATAACTTTTTAATGTGTAGCTTAAGAGGAAATTTGCTTAAGTTGTCTTGAAAATTGGTAGTGTTAATGAAAACTATGCAATGACAAGTGCTGGTTGATGAAGGCTTGCATAGCATACAGTCTGTCAGCAGTTCTTCAGTCCCCTGTACAGTCTGGGCAGGGAAAGCTGTTTGATCCACTGCACTTCCCTGATTTGGCTGAGCAGGAAGCACTCAGGATCTCATCATTGCATTTGACAGCTGTAGGAGAGCAGTTTGGTAAACTCTTGTTTACCAAATGGGATACAAGGATTTGTGAAAATCTGCATATTGAAAGGAAGAGCTGGGAGGGCGAAGGGTGGCACTGAGAACTGTGATGGAGTGCCTGAATGACAGTGGGGAAAGGGTTAGGGAAGTAGGAAGCTGGGAGGGTGGCACTGAAGACTGGAAATATAGTGTTTAATTGGAGAATAAGTAGGCAGTGTGGTTAATGTGGAGAAATAGGGGAGTAGACTTAGCTGACCTGTCTTCTGCAGGATCCTAGATTTAAGTTTTGATGTAAATGATGATGTGTAATACTGCTTGTTAAACTTTTTTTGGTAGTGGATTTTTCCTGATCAGTTTTCTATAGATCTTTCTATAGCTGAGTCAGAAGTCATAAGACCAGCATTTTTCAACAAATAATCTCAGGTTCACTTTCCCCATGGGAAAGAAAAAGTCCTTATTCTGAATCTGTAGAGGACCTGGCTTCCTAATACCTACAGAAGGCACCTGACAAGGCCAGACTTAGGGACTTTTCTGAATGTCCCTCTTCAGTGACAGAACTCAGGTTTAACTTATGTGATCACCATGTTCAAATATTATGTTGCAAATAAGTGTTTTAAATGTACAAGGCCTTTTAATTTTGCTAGCTTCTCTGAAGAGCTTGAAAAAGCATCCTACAGGATAGTTTCACTTTTAAATGTAACTTACATGTGTATGAATCTAGTCTGTTCTACTTCAGCTTCCCTGTGTAGAAGTAGTTACTAGGAGAATATGAGAATGCATTTAATAAACTTCAAATACTCATAAAAATTTAGTGGCATTGTGGCCTGGTGTACTGGGGTCTGAACTAATTCATAATGCCAGAAGGAGATCTTGTGCTAGGAATATGAAATACCAGCTAAATGCTCAGTTGTTACTGTATAAGCAAATGCTAGAGAAGTTGTCAAGAACTCATCTGATTATATGTCCTTTTTCAATGGCTGTATATGTGCTGTATTTCCATCTCAAAAAGAGTGTGACAGAACTAGAAAATTAAGGTGTGGAATGGTTTATATAAGTGAAACAATTGGTTTATATATGTGAAACAGTATTCAGTCTGAAAAAGATGATGGGGGTGGTTTGGAATGGGGAGTTGAGAGAGTGAGAGCATGTGAAAAATGAAAATTGGGAGTTGATTATTCAAGTACAGAAGCTGAGGTCATCAAAACAAGTACTATGAGAAATAGTACTATTTTACTATGAGAAATAGTAAAATATGGAGCTCTTGGCTACAGGGCATTGTGGGTGCTATGTGTTTGTGGAATTACAACAGTGTTGGACAAAGTGGTAGAGGAAAAGCCTGTCTAAGGTCATTGTAATAATCAAAACCCCTTTTGGGTCAGAAGGTCCCTAAGCACAAACTGGCTCAGGCTGAGAGTGTTCCAGGAAAGAACCATTGTGTAGATTACCTTTCTTAAATTCTTCACTAACCGCTTGGTTTAGACTGCTGTCTTGGGCAAAATATGGGGTTATGAGCATTTTCCTCTGATCCACTATGCCTGCTTCTCTGGTCAGTACACTTTTTTAAAGTAATATCCAAAAGAGAAAGGTAGTAACTCAGCAGTCTAAAATACCTTTTGAGCTACTGCTGCAGTAATGGAAGACTGCTGTTAGATTTTCTGCTAAACCTCTTTTTCTGCAGACTAAACAAGCCCAGTTATCTTAGTCTTTCCCCACGTGTTGGATTCTCCAGCCTTCTAACTTCTTAGTACCCCCTTCATGGGACTGTCACATGTGTGCTGATGTCTCAGATGGAGGAGCAAAGATGGAACTGATATTCTGGATGTGGACTTAGTGCTGCTTAGAGGAGTCTGATCTTTTCCTGTGCTCTTCTCTATGGTAACAGTTTGTTGCTGAGAGGATGCACTGCTGCCTCCTGTTCAGCCTGCCCATCAGGATCCCCAAGTTCTTTCTGTTGGGTTGCCACCCTGACAATTGGTCCCCAGCTTCTCTTGATGTATGGGGTTATATCCCATTCTGGGTGTAAGACCTTGCATTTGTCTTCACTCAACATCAGGAGATTTGTGTCAAGCTATTCTTCTGTCTGACATCCTTGTAAAAGGCAGCCCTGCCGTTTAATGCATCAGTTGCCCTCAGTCATCTCCCAGTGGTGTCATCCCCAGTCTAAATAAAGGTGCAGCATGTCCCACCATCCAAGCCATTGATGAAGGCAGTGAACCATGTATCAGGCTTTGTTGAATACCACTCAAACTGGGTAGGTGTTGTATCCTTAACTACTGACTTTTCACATGACAATGTAGCCAGGTTTTCACTTGCCTTAAAAGCCACCCATCTGCTTTTGAGAACTTGCTGCTTCTCTCAGCATGATGTCTTGGAATCTTCTTACAAATTGGAGCTTGGAAGGGTGAGAAGCTAAATAATTTCCTGCCAAACAGTCTTGGGAGTTCAAAAAGTGCCATATGTAGAGATGTTTTCTCCTGTTGCAGAGACTGCAGGATACATAATGGGTGAACTCAGATGCCACTTTAGGGACCAAATGAGGAATTGGTAGTAAAATTTCATCTGGCAAAGTTTCTTTGTTGTGAAATGCTGTGATGGGCCTAGCACTTGAAGAACGGGAACTTCCTGTTACTGAGCTGTGAAGTGTTCCTTGCCCGTGTCTGGTTGTGGGTGGAAGCTGTGTAATCTGTCTGTCTGCACCCTTTGAAAGAAAACTTTCCGAAAATGTTTTCATCATTTTTCACTTTAAGAAAAATTTTGAAGAAGAATGTGCCCTCAGTGAGGTGTTTGCAGAAGAATTGCAGAGGATTACATTCTCACAGTTTACTGGGGCTTACAGGGAGGATTCTAGAATACCTTGTGAAATCTTTCCTCATTTTTTCTTGGGATAGCGGTGTAAAGCTGTGTGAGTAGTTTTGTTCTGTACATGCAAGCGATGCCAGTGATATCAGATACATGGAGATCTGAAACCACACAAAGAGCATGGGCACAAGGAGCTCAGGAGCATCCTCCTGCTGATTCACTCTCATTTTGAGTCTGTACAGTGGGAGAGGACTCTGTGCCTGCAAAGCGAGTGAGATATGAGCTGTCTTAATCTCAGTGGGGTTTTGTTTATGTTCTGAAACCTCTTAAGTGTTAGTGTTAGCTTCTCTTAGTAGTTGCTTGAGCAGACACATCTAGTTAATATTCATGTGGCAGTCTCCAGTGCTTTGGCCCAGATAACACATCTTCCTGTTAATAAGGATTATTAAAACCAGCTATCATATAATGAAACTGATACTGAAGCAACTCTGTTGTGCTCGTTGCTAAAGGAAAAGATAAACTTTAGATCACATGTCTTGTTTTTTATTAATTAAATCCAGTTTTTGCAAATAAGTGAGTTTGACGGCACTTTGTGATGAGAATCTGGGTATTCATCTCATGCAGCATTCTTGCTATTTGTAGAACATTTTACATTTTCTTTCCTGCTTCAGCTCTAGTGGGTTTTTTCTTTATTAAATAATTTTGGACAGCTCTTCCAGCTGATGTGGCAGATGAAGGTATGTGCATACAGTGAAATCTAAAAGAAAAAGTATTGTTTGTATATACCTAGTTTAAGCTATTAATGTAATTTGTCTAAAATAGGAACCTGAACTTGTGTTCCTCTAATAGTTTCCTTTCTATCCTTTCCTAAAGTTTGAGAATGTTTCTGTTTTGGGGAAAGGAGAGGTTCATGGAGTGCCTTTGTGATGGCAGCAGACTGCTTTGGTGAGGTGATGTTTAGTGCAAATAAGGGGCTGGGCCTGGACCTGGAAGATGAAACTGCACTGGGAAAGTATCCACAGGGGATGTACATGGGGAAGAGAAGAGGAGGAGTGAGGGAGGATCTATGACTGATAAATTCAGTAATTATGAGCAGTCATGGCCTGATTTGGCCAGCCGTTAGACATCTTCTCATTATGGTGTTCCCAAATGTTCATAACCATTATGTCTTTGTTTCATTTGGGAGCCACTGATGTGAAATAATTTGGAGACAACTTTATTTTTAGACCAGATTTAGAGGTTTGCTCTTTATGCTCTTTTGTGTGAACCCTTTACAGCTCATCCAAAGTTGTGATTGTCTGTAGTATTAGTTCAAAATAGATTCCCGAAAATACAGCAAGTTGAACTTTAGGACAGGATTTACCTTTTTTTTTTTTTTTTTTTTAATTGCAGATTGCAGAACTTCTTCAAATTGCAAATGTTCTGGTATGCTTGCCTTGGCAGATGTGCTGCTTAGCTAGTATGTAATTGGGTGTTATACTTGAAAACTTTCAGTTGGTTTTATGATTACATGAAGTGGTAGCAGTAAGAAAGGCACTTGCTTTGTAACAAATGAGGACAACTGATAGGTAAGTTTTTTTTAATCCCAGGTACATGTGAAAAATGTGTGAGCAGTAGCTGAGTGAGGTTCTAGCGGGAAGTGTTTTTGTCTCAGATGGAAAGAATAGTTTTGCTGTTCACTAACCTGGCCTTTTCTTGAGTTTTGGATTCACTTTAAGTAGCTTTATGCTTAAATCTTATGGTACAAAATAAATGGAATAGATAGGACTTTTGATCTCCTGAAACTTCGTTTATTTATTTTTTCCATGCTTGCAAGTGTTTTGAAATGGGTACTGAGATATTGTTTGGATATTTTAATTTAAATGGCAGATGCCATTAATTACCAGATTGGCAATTATTAATGGCAGATGCAATTAAATGCCAGAAACTGGTACTGCTGCATATAATGTATCTCTTCTTCTGGGCTGATGGGATTTCTGTTTCTCCAAAAATGTTACCATAATTCTTTATTTAAAGACTTAGTGACTTTCATAGATCAAAGTTATGAACTTTGATCCTTTGGATACTTGATTGGACTTGGATCTTAGCCTTATGGAATCAGTGCTATGATGCATGTGTTTACCACTCTCACTTTATAGCTGCAGGTAAGCGTTAGTTTGCTTTAATTTAGCAATTATAAATTATTTTTAAGCTTTGTTGCTCTGTATTGGGAGCTTCTTGTCAAGAGAATTACTGACTTTGATATGTTTTAATACTATTCCTGGCTAGCAGTTTTCTAGGTGAATTAGCTTTTTCCAGTATCACAAAAGATAAAGGTGTTAGTGCCAATGGATGGTGGCCAAGCATATGCAGGTGACAGCCACTTCTCTTAAGCTCTATAGCTTTGAGGCTGAATCTATCTTTAGCAGAGAGATGGAGACAAACTTTTTCATTGCTCTGCTTCTTGAAATGCAAGGCTAATTCTCTAATTGGTTTGGTTCATCTTAATGCCCATAGGCAAGGGGGCATGCCAGATGCTGCTTAGACTGTTATGAGTTCTCCAGACGAGTTTGTTTTCTGTAATACTCCCATGGGTCAGATTTCGATCACAGGAAATTGCTGGTCTCTGTTCTCTGTTGTTTGAAATAAAGAAGGTGGAGGTGAAATGTTCCTTTTCTCAGGTTCTTAATTTCTGCAATCTGATGTTTGTTTGGTTTTATTTGAAGTTTTTAGGTTGCTAGTTGTAATGTTGTGATAGATGTCATGCCACAGTGTAATATGCTATTGGATTTGCACTTCTGGCATGCTAGCAGCCTGCCAGGTTTCCTTGTAGGAACTGACAAAAGGTTTAATAACTTGTTTGTGAGTTGTTTTGTTTTTAATCCTAGGCAGATAGGCTGGAGATATTGGGAGAAACTATGATTCACTTGTGCCGAGACTGAAAAGCAAAATCATTAGAAACTTAGAATGACTCTTTGCTCCTACCACCCAAAATAAATTATAACTAAAGCAATGGGGGCTAAAATGAGAGTAACAGTTGAGTTTTGATGATCTAGCTTAAATAATTTAGTCATTTTACATTAAACTTTTTAGCTGTGGTTTGTGAAAGTGCAGGTCACTATTTATTGCCAGTAAACTCAGGCTGGACAGGCAGGACCTAATGTTAGAGAGGCACCAGTATGCTTTTCAATGGGTATTGGCAGAGTCCTTTACCACAGTGTAAAATACTCATCCTGCGTTTAAAAGAACACTTCTGACAGGGCTTTAAGATGATTTAACTTTTCTAGGCATAACTTTTAGGTTACTACTTCTGTAGCAGTGACTTCTACATTTGTTGGTTTCCTGGTTCTCAATCTATTATTATAATCATATGGTCAGCCATATGTAGACTGTGTTACACTATGTGACTAGTATTAGAATTATCTTGAAATGTGTTTTGTGAACTTTTAAATTAAACTGTTTGCAAAAAGGCTTCTCGGCAACTCAGAGGCTATTTAATGTAAACTAGTTAGTTACAAAATGTGTTTCTCTGAGTTTTGGAAAAATATTAAATATTGATTGGACAGTTTCCTTGAAGTTCTGTCGACTTAGGCTAAGGGAGCCTGTTTTGTTTTTATGTGCTTCAAATAAAATAAAAACAGCAACTGTAAATAACTTTCTAGAGATAATTTGGCCAATCTTTCTGTCAATACAACCAACCAGAATATTAGCCAGCACACAACAAAAAATCACAGCTGGAAGACAATATATTTTTTGTTCTGTAGTTATAACTTAGTTTGTTTTGCAATGGAGCAGAAATACTATGTTATCTGCCTCATTAGTTATCTTCATTGGCTTCTAAAGATTTGGACCATTTACTCAGAGGGTATTAGCTGTTTGCTGCTTTAGACATGAGATTTCATTAATATCACTACAGAATAGTTAAAATAAGAATGGTCTAGCCTGGAAAGCCACAATGTCTGGGGCTCCTACAGACTGCAGAACTCCTAGGCACAGGGCATGAGCATACTCCTGTGCTTGACAGGAAATGAGGAAAGTGCAAAAGAAAGTGTTCATGGTGTTGGCACTGCCAGAAAGGGTGAGCTGCTTTTCCCATATTCTCTGGGAGGGGAAGGAGGAGAGAAGTGATGTGTCAAAGAAAGTGTCCTATTGTGATCCATCCCTTGGATCACTCTGGATAGTGTGCAAACATCATCAGAATCTACTGAGGTTTCTAGTTTAGTTCATCAGATACTGATCAGTTTATTTGCATAATAGTTTCCAGCATGTTGTTGAAACTTATACTTTTAAAAATACTAAAACTTGTATTTGAATTTTTGACAAAGCTTATTTTCCTGTAGAACGTTTTACTTCCTTGCCTGCAGCTGTGTTAGTTCTAGAAAGTCTTATGTGAGGAACTCCAATGTATTGGCAAAAACACAGTTTGAAATTAGTTGATTTACCATTCAGAGAACTATTTTTTGCTGAGCAAGGACCAAAGACTTCGCAACTGTCAAGTGATTCTGGACTGTTCAAGTGTTTCTGACTGCTGTATCAATGATTACAATTGCAGTATACTTACTGCAGGCAAAGGCATATGTCCTTTGTTTTGTGAGTATGACTCATTGTTTCCGAAATCTTGGTGAGAAGGGCAGCTGACAACTGTTCTTTACCTGCATTTTCAAAGAGAGGATACCACAAATGTAATGTGGTCAGATTCGTGTGTCCTGGATTTCTAGAAGTTTTAATTTCCATTTAACTCTTATCAAAGTGTGAAGATGGCAGAATTATGTAGCTATCCTTACCTGGATGTTTTACTGTATGCTGGCTACCAAAATGGTGATTTTTAAATTATTTATAATAAAAACAGTATCCAGTGTCTGAGGAAAGAGGAGAACATGGACAGGACATAATTAATGCAAAATTTGATGAAACTCCTGTTCCTGTGTGACAGGAAGACATCTATGTTGACAATGCAGTGTTTTCAGCTGCCATTGGAGAATGTGTCCATGTATTTATAACATACACCCAATCTGCTTCTGGAGTGGCAGCTTACTCTGTCTGTGATAGAAAGCAGTTTGCCTTCTATGCAGGTAGCTTTTCACATGGATTACATTTAGTTCTGCAGTCTATCCAGCTTTAGACATGTAATAGTGACAAGCAACATTAAACATTTTAGGGGATAATATTCATTGCCACAGCCTTTCCTTATTTATCTGATGGCAGTCTTCCTCTGCCTTCACCAAACTTCTCAGACCTGTTACTGACATCACGTGTGCAGCACTGAGCAGAAATGAGCTGTTGTAGAGTTTCAGGGAACACATACCACATTGGTACATGTTACATGCTGTACTTAGTTTTGAAAAGTGTTGTTTTGCTTGATGAAGTGTTGTTAGTAAGCCTTAATAGTAATTTAGCAATTTTGTCTCAGTGTTCATGCTGGTTTGTGCATTTTTGTTCTTATTATTGATTGTCAGCTAGTATCAAGTTTAAACACCAGGCATCTGCATTAAGATTGAAAACTCTAGCTGAGGCCTCCTGGTAGGAGGAGGATTTAAATTAATGGCTTCCACTGTAGGAATAAAATGGTTGTAGTTATGATGGGATGTATAGATTTTGGTAGTTTTTTAATGTAGGAAATGTAAAAGCTTGGTGAAAATTGTGGTTGCTAAAATGCTAGGTTTTTATCATCTCAAGAAGTAAAGATTTTGCCAAAGTTTTTCATTACTTTCCTAAACAGAAATTAGAGGTCTTTTGTATAAAAGCATTTTTCTAATTGGATCTTGCATTTTATCTTTCCTTTATAGCTAAACCAGGTGGACGGGTGAAATGTCAGTATATTTCTGCTGTGGATAAAGTGATCTTTGTGGACGATTATGCAGTTGGATGTAGGAAAGATCTCAATGGCATCTTACTGTTAGACACAGCTCTGCAAACACCTGTTTCAAAACAAGATGACGTGGTTCAGCTTGAATTGCCAGTTACAGAGGTAAGATGGATGGGGGGGATGAAAAGAGGTATGTAAATAACTGTGTCAGAAATACTGAAAACAGACATTTGACTCTGAGTTTCTAGGGTGATACTAACACCATGTAATGGGAAAGTTTCTTAGTTACTAGCTGTCATAGGGCCATAGCTTTTCACAGTTTCCTGTATCTCAAATAAATAAGAGCATGCCCCAAGACCACATTATTTCAGAAGACAGAACTTTTTAATGACCAGAGATAAGGACTTATTTCCCCACCTTTGTCAGTGCTTGTGTATGGAATATATATGCACTTCCAGGAGTCACTTCTGGCCTGTTAAGTATCCCTGATTTGTTCTTGCAGTCTTTCAGGAAAAGAAATATGAAATCAGGTAACACGGTGTTCCATCATGTGAAGAATTAGAGCTGGAATCTAAGTTTTCTAGCAAGGTCAGCTGGCCTAACCAAAGACTTTTTTCTGTGCAACCCTGGCTTCTCTTTTATGTTTGGATCAGGTGTAGCACAGTACTTCGTGATTTGGGCATTCGGTGTCACTTTAAGGGAAGCTAATGTAGACATTTCTGCTTAGAATGTAATGCTTAGGATTTTGTTGCATTTGTTTATCCTCAGGATTGATGTACATTATTTATGTGTTATGAATCAAGAATGTATGTTACATCTGAAGTTTTTAATGATGTGACTTGAGTAGGGGTAACAGCAATAAAATGTTTCACAGAGGTCTCTGCAGAGAGCTTTCTGGGTTCCTGATTTGCTTTTGTACCCTTTGTGGGTTTCTGAAGAATCTTGGTATGTGTGGCTGAGTGTGAAGTGTCAGAGGTCAGGATTTCTTTCATAAGGTCTGCTGTGACAGGTTTGAGGTCTCACGTGGTTCAATCCAATCTATAAGTTTGTGTTACTTTTTGGCACAGAGATTCTTTGGTTCTAAAGAGTTTACAGACCCTTACTTACAGCACTTATCTGTTAAGATTTTTCCTGTAGAAAAAGAAATGTGGAGTTCAGTAGGAGTAGCTTTGGGAGTTTCTTCACTAGATCAGTGAGGAAGGAGGCAAAACAGTATCAGTCTCAAGTTCTTTTAATTTTCAAGAGGTGGTAACCCAGACCTTGGAAAAACTTAGTAAATACTAAGCAAATATCATACAAACACATCTGTCCACCTCTTTCATCATAGAAAGGTCAAGATCTTTGATCCAAGGAAGGGTGTTTAGTGGGTTTTTTTGTCTCTAGAACTTTTCTGTGAATTTTTGTACTTAATTAAGTAGTTTGATCTGCTGGTAGTGCAGTGCACCTTTATGCATTTCTAATTGCCAGCATTAACAAGTTATGAAGCAATCTCTGCGTTGTTTTGAATTCATCATAGAACACTGAAATCGAGGAACTTCCACAGTCTGTTATTCTTCTGATACAACCTTAGCTCAGGGGCTGGTTTGCCTTATTTCAGTCTTCCTTCCCCTGAACTTCCCAAGGACATAACTAAGGGGCCTTTTGGTCCATTCTGTTTCGAGCAGTTTGTCGTTATTTAAAGGACTGGCTGACCATTGTCCTTGGGAAATATTCCCTGTATTTTTAACTTGAAAGAATTCCTATAATATTTTTCAGATGTTAACCCACCTAACAGCAGATTTAGAATACTCTGTGCCTTGCACAACAAGCATTCCTTTAAACCTTACCTGTCAACATGAAGTTAGCAGACAGAGGGATAAGCTGGAAACAGATGAGACTTGGAAGAAAATGTCTATCAATGGACAATTATAGCATTCTTTTCTAGCTGCATTATTTCTGAGTTTTAAGAACTAACTTCTAAACTGCCCTGGGTTTTTCTTTGCTTCATTTTTCAGCTTCGCTCTATTAGCATTGTAAGTAACTTATCTCTAATTGTATTGCAGTGTGGTTGTTCTCATTATTATCTACCTTTTTGAAGGTACAAAGCTACTCAGAAAATGGCAAGACTTCTGTTCTTGCTGTCACTTTTTGTCATTAAAGCTAAATGAATCCTTTTGAAGAGAAAGCATTGGGCAATAGATGTTTCCTCATTGTTTAGTAGATCTTGTTTTAACTTTTATGACTGACTTTTTTTAACATTTGGTAACATTGCCTGAGAGAATTTGTAGTAATTACTGTACCATTGCTGAAGTTTATCTGTGGGTTGGCCTGTGATTTAAAATTTGGAACATCATACTCAGGTCTGGAATGGGAATTATGCTGATATAATATATGATAAAGTAGGATCTGGCAAAGGACATTTCCGAGAGTAATGAAACAGGCATAATTCCTGTTGTAGTTACTCAGTGTGGATGCTAACTTTGCTTGCACATCTGCATTTTAGGCTCAGCAGCTGTTATCTGCTTGCATAGAAAAAGTAGATGTTTCCAGCACAGAGGGATATGATTTGTTCATCACACAACTGAAGGATGGCTTAAAAAATACCTCACATGAAACAGCAGCAAATCATAAAGTTGCAAAGGTAAGAATTTGTACTGTCTAACATGTATTCCCAAGTCTAATTTGCTACCATTGAAACATGCAAAATCTGTGACTCAGTGTGGTGGATTTTGTTTGAAGACAGTGGAATATATTATCTGTTCCTTAGTTTTATGTGTGAAGCTTCACTTGGTAAGAGAACAAACAAGATTAGTTTCTTGCTGTGAAGTCAACTAATAAACCCAACTGAGCTTAAACTTTGAGGTTACTTTCCTTGTGTTATGTTCGTGTTGCTTTTGTGTGTTGTTGTTGTATTTCTTGATACCACATGTTTTGGTTTTGACACTCTTCTGATCTGTTTGTTGTTAAGATTTTCAAATTCTAAAACATAGACACTTTTTTTCTTATTTAGTGGGCAACGGTTACGTTCCACCTTCCTCATCATGTTTTGAAGTCTGTCGCCAGTGCCATTGTAAATGAACTCAAGAAGATAAATCAAAATATTGCTGCCTTACCTGTAGCATCCTCTGTGATGGATAGGTTATCTTACCTCTTACCCAGTGCACGACCAGAGCTTGGTGTGGGACCTGGCCGATCTGTGGACAGGTATATTAAGACAAAATAAGTGATGAATTTGACCCTTAGTTGTATCAGGATAAGCTCTTAGATGACTTTCACTTACTTGAGGAGTTAGTCCTATTCTGTACTTTGTTGCTCTTACACATACAGCTAATGAACTGTTTAATGTGTGCTGTGCCATACATATTACTGAATTTAGGAAAGCCTTTATGGACACCACAAGACGATCTATCTGGGTTTCAACTTTATTGCAAATCAAATTTACTTTTCTCTTAATCCCAACATACACTTTTAGAAAGGTAAGAATTGAAGCCTTAAATACATATTTCATTGTATCCTGAAGTCAATTGCTTTTCCTTCATACAAGGAGTCATGCTTCTGTTTTATGGTTTAGAAGTTTACGAAGATACTTTTGCAGACCTTATATATGCTACTTCTGAACTCTCTGGTCAACTGCAACATGTGCAGGATAAGAGAACATTTTATCTTAGATTGCTGCCTTCATCTCTTTCTGATCTAAGTGGTTATGTATACACAAGCATTATTTTAACCTTCATAAGCTGAGACTAGTTAGAATACTGGTAAATCTTCTAAGTTTATAAATTATTCTTTCTTGAAAGTGTCTGTACAAATACTATTTTGCATTTGTATTATCATTTCTTACATCTCAAATAATTTAATGAATTTAATTTCATCTCTTAGCTTTCTTTCCCCAAGCCTTCAGGTCTACCCGTACCTCACCACATTTTGATTAGAGCTCTCCCAAGATCCATCTCTTGAGCTGGTATAATGTCAAGTTAAGATAGCTCTTATGTGAGTGTTGCTAGAATAGATTACTTCTTGACAGGAAATGTTTAATATTTCCATTCTCTTATGAGACAGCAAAAATCTCCTGAGACTGAGAAGCAGAAACAGGAAATAAGGCACATTTCCCTCTAACAGCCCTAGTTCTTGGGAGAACAAAACTCTGTCAAATGAAAAGAAAAACTGATAGTCGTTTCTCATGTGCTGTTGCAAATGAGAGATATGCATTGAGTGAAGGTGGAAAAGAGAGGAACTTCTTTGCTCTCTTAACTGAGTTGCTGAGGGATTCATATTTTGGGATGTAGTAGTTTAGAATTTACAAGTATTACAATATATAGTGAGTGATGACTGGGAAGGAGGGTTGTACCATCTATTTAGTTAAGCTAAAAATATCACTTTAGAGTATTTTTAAATGTGTAAATTCATATGTGTTTAACTAAGAGCCCCAAATTTTTACAGTAGTTTTCATGTTTAAAAAAATCCAACTCTCTTGCAGTTCTGTTGGGCTAGCTTCTCCACCTGCCTTCGATGCAGAATAGCTTTGGGTATCTGATGCTTTTCTGCAGGTAGATCAAATAGGCTACCTGGAAGCTTATTTTCTTAATCCTGCTTCTAAGGTCCATAGTTTGTTGTGTGGCTGTTAGTTTTTTACTGGGGATGTACTTTAAGCACCCAAGTGAGGGAAATTTGTCACTTTACTGTAATAGTTCATTATAATTTTATGTGTAAGTTGTAGGTAACTATTTGTGCTATTTTTAATGGTTACTAAAGCACTGAAAGTCTTATAACTAGTTTGGGTTTTTAATTTTAAGTGGCAATTTTTGGTAATGTAGTGTTTTTCACCTCTCTAGGTCTTTGATGTATAGTGAAGCTAACAGACGGGAGACATTCACTTCATGGCCTCATGTGGGTTATCGGTGGGCACAGCCAGATCCTATGGCTCAAGCTGGATTCTATCACCAGGTAAGAGATTTATTTCTTCTTAGTATTTGTTCCCCAGGTGGGAGGGCAGGGGTAAAAAGGTGGTGATGTTTTCTAGTAGGGTTTTTTTTTCTTTTTTTAATGGATTCCTTCAATTATGCACAAACCATAAAAAACTTTGTCATTCAGCTCTTTTTTTTGTTTGTTAGTTTCTTTTAAAGTTTCAAGGGGTTTTGGTGCCTAGAGATTCCTTCTTTTTTTTTTTTGTACAGATCACAGAAAATGCTGTTCTGAACTTGAGAATATAAAACTTTTTGAAATATCAGATTGATCTGAGTTAACAGTAATAGAGATGAAATTGGCTGTTACATAGAATCTGTCTTTCTCCTTGTTAGATTGTTGAGTAAATAATCCTTTTTATATAATAAGTAAAGCAAAAAAGCAGTAAGCTTGGCACTGGAGTTCTCTAAACATACTTTCCTAGTAGAACTTCGTTGTATCAAACAGAGGTCCTAGATCACATTAAATTGTTAGGCTCAGTGAACAAATACAACCTCAATGTTTTATTCCATTATTTTTGCTTATTTCCATTTTTCATTTTTGAAATTATTCCTGATTTAAAAAATATTTATAATATGGATTTAGATAATGATTGCTGGGCAGTGTCTATCATTTGACAGAAATATTGTCTGTTTCATTCTGTCAACTGTAAAGCGTGATAGGTGGATGAAGTTTTTGGATGATTTCTTAAACTTGCAGAGAAGGAAAAATGTAGGGAATTCATAAGTTGGAATTGCATCTGCATATTTCCAAGCCTGTCTTGAAATGAGATCATGAAAATGCTAAATTTTAAGAAAATGGAAATTTTGATTGTTTTTCCTCAGTTACTTCAGCTAGTAACAGCTGTTCTTTGCAGAGGAGTGGTAGAGAATACTTAATGTCCTAAGAGATTGGTAGGAATATCTTTTAACCCGTGTTTATCCAAGCATGTATTCTGCTGCAGATTAGATTTTTTGAACCTTGTGAACTTTTGCCAAACAAAAAAAAAAGTAATTTCTGTTCTTTGTCTGTGGTTTGCATCCAATGACTTGCATGAATGTTAGTTCTGGATCTCTACTGCAGTAATGTGTATTATTTTTTTAATGTGAAATGCTGCCACTTTGTAGTATATAATTTGTGGCCTTTCATATGTTTGATGTTATGCTTTAGTATGTCACTAGAGGGAAAGAAGTTGATCACCTAGTTAAAAGTGTTTTGTAGTACATAGCTATATAAATTTCAAGTGTTTGTTCCTGTTTTCATAGCCTGCTTCATCAGGAGATGACAGAGCCATGTGCTTTACCTGTAGTGTGTGCTTGGTGTGCTGGGAGCCTACAGATGAACCTTGGTAAGTTTAATGATGTGTGAAGTACACCTAATTTTGTGCTGAAGAGGTTAGAAATCTTCAAAGGACAAAAATCAGCATTCCTCAATTAATATTTCTGGTGAGTTTAGGACAAGTCATTGACAATAATGGGTTTCCAAAATGATTCCATAGAACAAATCACAAAAAGGTTTGATGTACTATATCAAATTTCTGTATAATACTAAAAGAAAAAAAATGTAGTTGGTTTTATTTCTTAATTCCGATTTGCTGTTTCAGTTCAAATTGCTCCTTGAGAGTTGTCAGCCAGTACTTCTTTGCGGGGACCTAAACTGAGTCTTCTGTTTGATTGAGACTAGAATACATCTCTTTTCAGGTTCAAAAACTGCCATGGCTATGTAGTGCATATTTGCCTTTTATGTGAAATTGCAGTATCCATTACTAGTTCCCTGAATCATCTAAAATTGTGGATGGTGACAGAAATATGGGGGACCTTAGACTAATTAAAGAGTTCTTAATGTAATTTTATTCTTGATTAGTTGGTAATTTGTAATATTTGCTTGAACACATCAGATTCCTGACTTGCTGGAAACCTTTCCTTGTAATATTATCTTCATAGTTTTTGTCTACTCCTTTCACTTACGATTTTCAAGACATTTTGTAGCCGTGTAATTGCTCTTGTCATGTCTCTGCCTTAGTTGTATATCAAGATTCATTTTTTTCCATGCTTCTTGGTTAATGTGACATTCAGGACTGTATCCAGTTTTGATTTTTTTAATTGTGGATATATAACTAAAACAGGACATTGCTTCTAAAGTTACTTGTAACATTAGAGTTTTAATGTACGGTAATTTAATCTGCACTTCTCTTCATGGGGACATGATTGGCCACTGCCTATAGAACAATTTTTTTTAATGGACTAATTATATTAAGAGCATTGTGTAGATTGATCCATTTGAATATGAATGCACATTGAGTGATCAAAGTCTTTAATACACGCTGCTATTGAGAATCAGCAGGGAAAGCTGTGTTAGTAACTTCAGAACTCTCTTGTATGGTTGGCTGCAATAGAGTTCAAACAGTTCAGTTTCAGCTTCACTTCTAGGGCTTAACTTGCATATACTGTGTGTAGTTTTCACAGTAGAAAAAATGGTTGTTTTCTGTGTTTGTTTTTAATCTGGAAAGGTCTGAACATGAGAGACATTCCCCAAACTGCCCATTTGTCAAGGGTGAGCACACTCAGAATGTACCTCTTTCAGTCACACTGGCAACAAGTCCAGCGCAATTTCCCTGCACAGATGGCACTGACAGAATAACCTGCTTTGGATCTGGAAGTTGCCCTCATTTTCTAGCTGCTGCAACAAAACGAGGAAAGATCTGCATATGGGATGTTTCCAAACTTATGAAGGTATGCAATATAAATAATTGTTTTTCATCAGCTGTTTACTGATCGGGCATATCTTGATTCAAAATCAAATACCTCTTTTGTTTTTTATTGTTATTTCTCAGGTCCACTTAAAATTTGAAATCAATGCATATGATCCTGCTATTGTGCAGCAACTTATGTTATCAGGAGAACAGAGCTCAGGGGTTGACTCAAGGAGACCAACACTAGCATGGTTAGAAGATTCCTCTAGCTGCTCAGATATACCAAAATTAGAAGGAGACAGGTATGCCAATCTATCAAATGAGAAATATTAAATGCTTCTGTATGAGTGGTAAATATCATTTAGCAAAGTCATGCTTTGTGAAACCTAAGATTGGTAATTTTCTTTTCATGGAAATAATATTTTTAGTCACTCTGTATTTGTACACAATTCAACACTTGAGAAAGACTAATCTACATTTCTATTTTTTAAGCCAGTTTCCTGCTGTTCCAGTTTTATACTCCACTAGCAAAGAGATTGCAGATCTCATTGCTGCTCTATGCTCATGTTTCAGAGGTAGTGTAAAAAGAGAAAGGAATATAAGCTTTGGATCAGCTTTTCATTTTAGTTATGGATTATACATTTCAGATTTTGAAAGTAAAGGCTCCTCATGGACTTCTGGAACGTGCTTTTTTTCTGATTGCTTCTCTGCAATTTGTGGTTATGTCATTCTGAAAATAAACTGTGTGCATGTGCTAGGAATTTGTGCTTCCTTGCGTACTTTCAGTACACATATACAGACTCTAAACAATTAGATAGCCCTGTTGCAAGGGTTTGAATAAATTAGTCACTGCTTAGAAATTGTGATGTGAGAAAAAAGTAGTATTTCACTTGTGCTTCATGCAGTCTGTTACTGGGAACTCTTGTCTGGCCTTGCCAAAGCTCAATAGAGTGAATTACTGTTGGAAAATGTAGAACAAAAGTTGACTGGGGAGTCTTGCTCATTTTCTGAATGTTTCTTCTTAAACTTCAGTGTTAAGAAGAAGGTAACAATACTGCTATGTGCACAGGGAGGTAAATCTTTGGTTTTAAGCTTAGTGTGATGTCTACAGTAGTGCAGAGCAAATATGAAGCTTTCTCTTCTGCTGACATGGGCAATATCAGCAGCTGCCTGGACTCTTACTGTTGCTTTAGGGCTGGAAACTCCTTAAGAGTTAAAGAATTAAACCAATTCTAAGAGCTGGATAAAGGACAGTGCAATCATACTGCCTAGAACTAAGCATCTTTCATTTCACTTAACCTCCATGGAATTTACTATCACTTCTCCACTTAAGGGGAAGCTGGATCAGAATCAAAGTATTGAATTGTGTCTGCCATGTTGTGAAGTGAATGTTGATCAGGTTTGACACCACAAAGATCTGTTTCTTGGATATGAGGATATAAGCATCCAGTTTCTTGAAGTTTGAGGATCTGACTTGGTACTGAGTAGTTTTACCTGAAGCTGCAAAGGGATTACTGTCCTTCCTGTGTGTAATGAGCCTGTAATAGCAAATCATTTTTTTTATTGGAAAAGTCAGATGCATTCATTATTGATATATTCCTAGAACTACTCAGGGGCCTATTTCTCTTGAAAAGGCATCTTGAACAGAATCTGGTTTTATGACAAAAAGGATTTATCAGTATTTTTAGTTAGGTTAGTATTTTAGGCAGTATTTTTAAAACCAACAACACTGTTCATCCCTTATTTCAGTAATAGCTACAAAATCGCTTGTAGAACTGAAGACCAATCTATCAGCTCCACTTTCCAGAGATGATTTTGAGGAATTTGAAGATGTTGCTATTCATTTTCAGATGTCCTGATTGTATGGTTTTATTTTTCTTGGAAAGATTCCTGAGAACTGGTTTTCATTTTAATTCAATTTAGACCTGAATTGTAGGAGACACAACAGTAGAATGTGGCAAAAAGAAATCTAGTCTACTGATTCAATAATGGAGGAAAAAGGCTTTATGTTGTTGGTGTCTGTGATGAACTCATCAATGGATGAACAATGCTGGCTAAAAGGAATGGCCAGCTATAGTACACATTATGTTTTTTATTAATTTTTACTAATTTAATTAAAAATAAGCCTGCAGTTAATGTGTACATGATGTCATTCAAGCATTATTTTTTTTCAGTGATGATCTACTGGAGGATTCAGACAGTGAAGAGCATTCCAGATCAGAATCTGTTACAGGTGGGTTATATCTGACCTGTTATATATGTAATAGTTTAGAGGTGAAAGGGGAAAATCTTCTTCCAGACTTTTTAAAAAGCCCTGTCAAAACTGATGATATCATATTCACTGGATTAGAAAAAAGGAATGCCACTATTTAAGTTTGTGTTATGGAGAGATGGCATGCAGGAGAAAAGAAAAGCTGCACTCTATTAGTTAATAAATGTCTTACTTGACAACAAGCATTGCTTATCTTGCTGTCAATAAAGCACACAAACCAAGATAAAAGAACTTTCTTAGAACAGGAACAAATTGCAGCTGTATGAAACGCTTTAAATTCAGGGGATTGCCAAAAGAGTTCCTGTGTCTTGATTGTTTCCCTAAGGGTTTGCACTTTGATAAAGTATTACTTCCTGAATAAAGATTTTATATGGAAGCAGAACAGTGCTATGCATGGTATTCTTGTGTTATTTTCTTAGAGGTTGAGTCAGAAATTTTGAGGGAGGGAGGACTACATGTTTATTTTCCATAATGTGGTTTACGTCTTTGAGTAAGGATCACCAAGTAGGGGAAAAAAAGAGCATGAGATGTAGAAAAAGATCCTTTTTTCCAGCAAACTGTAATATATGCAGTGTGATTCCTGTTTTGTCTTTTGAGCATGTGTATTATGTTAAACTTTTTTTTTTTAAGGGCATACATCACAAAAAGAAACTATGGAAGTCAGCCTTGATATAACAGCTCTCAGCGTTCTTCAGCAACCTGAGAAACTTCAGTGGGAAATTGTTGCAAACGTTCTGGAGGACACAGTTAAAGATCTGGAAGAACTTGGGGCAAATCCCTGTTTGGCCAACTGTAAGAGTGAAAAGATGAAGGAAAAACATCTAGAACAACACAACATTCCCTTTCCTTGTTTATTAGCCGGAGGTCTATTAACATACAAATCACCTGCTACCTCTCCCGTTAGCAGTAACTCTCAGAGATCACTGGATGGCTTAAGCAGGACTCGAGGTGAGAGTGTCTCGGAACAGGGATCAACTGACAATGAATCCTGCACTAACTCAGAACTGAATTCCCCTCTGGTAAGGAGGACTTTGCCTGTATTGCTGCTGTACAGCATTAAGGAGTCTGATGAAAAAGCAGGAAAACTCTTTTCCCAGATGAACAATATTATGAGTAAAAGTATACATGATGATGGTTTCACAGTTCCACAGATCATTGAAATGGAGCTGGACAGTCAGGAACAGTTGCTGTTACAGGACCCCCCTGTGACTTACATTCAGCAGTTTGCAGATGCTGCAGCCAACCTGACATCTCCAGACTCGGACAAGTGGAGCTCTATGGTTCCCAAGCCTGGGACTTTGGTTCAGTGCCTGCGTCTGCCCAAGTTTGCAGAGGAGGAGAACCTGTGTGTAGATTCAATCACACCTTGTGCAGATGGAGTTCATCTGTTAGTAGGACTGCGGACTTGTCCCGTTGAATCTCTGAGTGCAATAAATCAAGTAGAGGCCTTGAATAATTTAAATAAATTAAACTCGGCACTATGTAATAGAAGGAAGGGGGAACTAGAATCAAGTCTTGCCGTAGTGAATGGCACGAGTATTGATGTAATCCAGCATGAGACACCAGCAGATGTACCAACTCCTTTAATAATTCAGCCTGAACAGAGAAGTGTTAGTGGTGGATACCTAGTGCTTTATAAGATGAATTATGCCACTAGAATAGTTACTCTAGAGGAGGAACCGGTAAAAATCCAGCATATCAAAGACCCCCAAGACACAATTACCTCAATGATTTTACTCCCACCAGATATATTGGATAATCGAGAAGATGACTGTGAGGAGCCTGTAGAGGAAATACAATTATCTTCTAAAAATGGCAGTGGGAGAGAGAGAAGATCTGAGATCTCTACTCTTGGGCACCTGGTAATAACTACTCAGGGAGGATATGTAAAAATACTAGATCTTTCAAACTTTGAAATTCTGGCTAAAGTGGAGCCACCTAAAAAAGAGGGCACTGAGGAACCAGATATGTTTGTCTCTGTGATATACTGTTCGGGCACAGACAGATTATGTGCATGCACCAAAGGTAAGATTTTTCTTCAATTTTTTTTAATTACTGATTTTACTGTACTTGGATTATGTTACAGAATTTAAAATCTAAATTTCAAATTCCCCTGAATGTACTTACAGTTTAATGGTCTAGGAGGCGTGGACTCTAGTTAATTCCTCACCTTAAATGTCAATTTAAATCTCTATAATGGCAGTAGTTCTTGCATGTCTCTTAATTCCTGAAGAGGCGCAGGTTTTCTTAGGTCCAAAACAAATAAAAGTCATTATTGTATGTACTTATTTCTATGATAGAGAAATCCTACTTTAGAAAAATGTCTTTTGCCTGTAATTGATGATAGTCAAGAGAGCAGATAATGCTTTTATACCTTATCCCTGTGTGTTTTCATTCAGGTAGCGTGTTTTGGTTCTGCTTCAGCTTTTTGCAGTTTGGATTGTACTTTCTTGAGTGTTAGAGCCAGACTATCCATGCAGGATTCTTTTTTCCCAAATGAACACAAGGCATTTTGGGGAAGTGGGCAGGTAGGAGGGGAGTGTAACTTAAGCCCAGGTAACAACTACTTTGTAAAAATCCCTAAATCACCACACGGCTCCCTGTTTACCTGTGTCACATTGGAGCACTGGAAACAGCTCTGGGTATTATCCAGATGAGTTCCTCCATGTCCCAGTGTTCTGGTTAGTTCATCTGCAGTTGATTGCAGCTGTGGGGGAAATGCTTAGGCTCTCAGAGGGGTTCAGCTGATGAGATGGTTCATAAATTTCAAATAAATTCCCACCAATATCACGTTGAGCTTTTTCTTTACTAGAAGAATTGAAATTGATACCTT
Source organism: Emberiza elegans (assembly GCA_024865655.1). NCBI lineage: Eukaryota > Metazoa > Chordata > Aves > Passeriformes > Fringillidae > Emberiza > Emberiza elegans. Next base: position 14,168,470 of record JALJVW010002597.1, on the reverse strand, counting down.
TTTTCCTTTCATGACAGTGTCACACTAATTACGAAGACCTCCTGTGAGCAGTTGTTAAATCCGATTTATGTGTTATTTCCAGCAGATAAAGTCAAATTTATTGTAAACATCCCAGTTTTCTTAAAGGCTCCATGTTTCTCAGTCACCCACAAAGATTTCTAGAAGTGGGCATTTCAGATTTGCTTTTTAAATACTAATGAAAACATTGCAAGTTAGTAACTAGTATTTATGTTTGCAGGTTCCCAAGGGTAAGATTCATATTTACTAAATTGTTCTCTTTGGGTGCCTGCTTTTGGAGAAATAGCTGTTAAACTGTTTCAGCTGTATTTAATAATGCATGCTTTTTCCTAGTTAAAATGGAACTCTAACTGAAAGGTTAATTGCCTTTGAAAACTGTTCTATCATATCATATCCACGTGTCCTGGTTTAAGGCAAATTTGGGAGAGAACCTCCAAAGGGTTTCTTCTAGAAAGCAAATTCAAGTGGTCCCTTCCCCAACTAGCTTGGGAAAATATTTCCTTGGAGAAAAGTGGAAAACCCTGTTTATTTAACAGGCAAAGCATTCACCAGCACAAAAATTGAACAACATTAAACAATAAAACTTTTTGCCAATCTGAAGAGATGACAGACTCAGAAAGTCCCCTTGGGGGGGCCGTAGCTCAGCTCACTCAGTCTCCTATCAGTCCCTCCAGTGCTGGAAAATGCCACAGCCCAGGCTCAGCCTGGTGGGCCACAGGTGTAAGTTCCAGGTACTCTCTTGGGTTTTCAGTCCAGAGCAGGTTTAAACAGTTCTAAGAAAAAGAAAAACCACAGTCCAGGGAACTTCTTTGCCTCAGCTGGCTAAAACTAACTAAAAGCAAAGGAGAGTGCTGCAGACAACACAGTTCAGGAGCAGGAATGTGGAGGAGCAAGTGCAGTTTGTGATAACAAACTCTGCGCTTCTTCTCTCCCCCCCTTTGCTTTCAGAACCAGTCTTAAAGGTGCAGAACTTATTTCTGGGCTGTACAAGCATCATAAATTCATTCCAGGACACCATGTCACAATGTTTTGACTTTATACTTGGCTGATCAAACTGCAATCTCATTGAAAAGACCTCCAAACAGATTTTTTTTTTTCCCTACAGAATTTTATTACTATCAATTTCTTTCCTTTCATCAAAGCTATTTAGCCTTTCTTGTGTTTTAAGAGTCATGATGAAAGTTAAAGGGCTTATTGTGTGGGGTACTTTTCCATCCAATGCTAGTGTGTATGGAAATCATATTCTAGTAGCTTTTGATATTATCTAAACCTCTTTGGGGCATGGAATTTTAAGATACACAGGTCTCTTGAGCTGGAACTCCTACTGTGTGTCGGAGTATTTTGTCTGTGTTTAGATAATTACCATCTCTGTTACTGACTGGAGAATACTTCCATCTTCCTTGTAATGGACAAGCACATCATTCTGCTTTTGCAGTAAATCTCTCTCAGTATTATAATACTCATCTAGTAATTCATCAATAGCCTTTTTGGATTTCTTTTGTTCATGCTGCTCTTAAGATGACTGAGATTTTGGGGTATTTTTTCTTCTGTAGGCCAGTATGCTATAGGCATCAAGTCAGCCTGCAAGGGTCCTCTTTTTGAATATAGTACTTTGTTTACTTAAAAAAAAAATTCCACTGATTATTCTTACCTTTCATTCACATCCATTATACCTTGTAGAGGGATGTACAGAATGTATAGAATGTAAGAAAATAAAGATAGTGTAGAAAGTAATCTTACCCCCTAAGGAGTTGCAGCTGGGCCAATTAGCAAAGATTAGGAGCAGGCCTGACTTTAACAGGCCACAGCTGTAACCAGTGAGAAGAAGAGTGCTATAAAAGAGTGGGGTGGCTGGTTGAGAAGGAACCCGAGTCAGGTGGCTGTTTTGTGAAGAAGAAAAAGTCAGTGCTCTGAGAGCTGCCCACGAGAAGCACCAAGGAGGTATGGAACCTTCACGATAAGGAGACAACAGTATGGAACCCCTGCAATAAGATGACAGCAATATCTCTATTTGGAACTTCCATTTTCTGCTCAACCATGGACTTCAGGGTTCATTTTTTTTCATTGCTTAAATGTCTATACAGGCTTTCAATTTCTATTCCTTTTTTAGCGAATCAGTAATTGTTATATTTTTCTCACTTTGGAGAAATTAAGTCCAAAGTCATCATAAATACTTAGGGGTCAATGTCCTTAAGAGGTGTGAATTTCAGGATCTGATGCTAGGAATGTCTGAATCCTCAGAGTCAAAACATTTATTCCAAAATACATCACTTGGTAAAGAATGACTGAACTGAAAGGTTTATAAATAAGGCATAAAAGGTACAAAATTCAGGAACACCAGAAGAAAAAGCAAATCAAAACCCTCAACTATTGATCTAACTCTTTAAATCTCTATCTTATTGTATGTTTGAATAGCTTAGTATATGAAATAAGCTTTGCATAATTTTCCTTGTCTTGAATAGTAATTGTCCTTTAAAGCAAAAGTTCAAATGGGTAGAATTTCCTGCTTAGCTAGGTGGCTGAAGATGGAGGGTTTTGCTGTTATTATTTTTTCTTGAGTGCTGCTTAGGCTTCTTCATGAACCACTTTGAGGTGTTTGCTCCTCTAGGTTTACTGCCACAAGTGGGATGATGCCTGCACTCTTGACAGCATTAGAGAGATATACTGAAAGTAGAATAACTGTATTCAGTGATGTGTTCAACATTATTCCATATACAAAGGAGCTTGTAGTGCAAAGACATAAGTGAAAATTTTAAGTGAAAGTTTTGGAGCATATGTGCATTGGAAATGCTTGGATGATGTTGCAAAATACTCAGGTATGAGCAGTGTGTTCTTTGCTGTTTACTTGTTTGGGATGTCAGAGTAGGCAAAGAGGTACTTTAATGTCAGAAGGTTCTGAATGCAGAATAGCATTTTCTTCTGTTTCTCCTGCTTGTTGATGTATTAGTTTCATTGGTAGATTATGTAAAATTTTTTCATAGCTGCCTCTAAGATATGACTGGAAAAGGAACCACTGTGTAAATGGGTGCTTCAGATCTGGAGTGGTTTCATGGAAACATGTTTTAGACCTGCATTTGACGTCATCCATCTTTGTGAGTCACACTTCAGAATGTTACCTCTTGATGTCAGCTTCAGGCACTTACCTGTTTCTGCAAGGATTACCTGAGCTTGACCTCTGGGGGAAAGTGTGCAAGTATATTCTTGGTTCCAGTTCCATGAAGCAAACATAGTGAACTATAATCTCTTTGAATTTTGCTTTCTTCTCTTCCCCTTGGCCAAGGTAGACTACATTTAATATCAGACTATATTTAATATCCCTCTTAGCAGTGTTTTGTCTGCTCTCATATGAGGGTTCATGTTCTATTTAACATATTTCATAAGTCCTGTACCTCTCTGTTGTTGTCTTGTGGGCAGCAGATCTTCACAGCACAAGCTCAGGATCTTCCTTAGTCAGGGCTCCTCCAAGGCTCTGCCTGACTGGCCAGCCCACTCCCCTTTTATCCCAGTTACCTTGACTCACCACAGCTGCAGCCCAATGAAGAACATCACAGCTGCAGCCCATCAAGGATAACTAGGACCAGCCAGGGTAAAGATATTCAAATACAGTACAAGTATATAATACATATATTTAAGGCCTCCTATAGGTTCAGATGTTTTCTCTTGTGTCATTAGTAAGAGTCTAAACTCCGCTTTTATGATGTTAAAAATAATAAGTAAGAAAATAAGTAATTTCTTTATTCTAAAACAAGGCAGCAGGTAGGTACTGTTTTTAAATAGAGATACTGCTGTAGGGTGGTCTTTTGATATTCAAAGTTGTTACCTAACGTTTAAGAGGGTTAGATATAGTTTGTTACTGATGGGTCCTGCTCAGGTGAAGTTTTGAATCTGTTACATGATAACATTTTAAAGGTGCTACAATATAACAAGAGTTTTTAGTCACTCCCTTTCTTGGAAAAAGTGTTTTTGGGGCTGGATTTGGTATGTCCATAGTGAGTTGCCTATGCTGATATTTCTTACCTGCAGAAAGAGGTAAGCCTGTCAGAACTGGATGGCACTTGGATAATTTGAGATTGATTCCCTCAAGTCTCACACCTTTCATTTATAGCATCTTTCTTGCTCTTGAGTTGTAAATAGTGTAGTAATCACACTTTGTAGTTTTTTTTCTAATTTAGTTTGGCTATCTTACTTGTGTCTTCCTTGTCATTAGGCTTTGTCTTGCCTTTGTACTGTGTATTTGAAGTTCAAGAATCAATTCAGTATTTTCAATTTTCTGCTTTTTTTGGTAATGGAGTCTACTAGGATTTCAGAGAGGTCAAGTTTTTTTCCACTTCAGAATTAGTATTGGAAGTGATGCTAAGGGCTCATCTTCAAGTCAGGGTCCATTATACTTACCCATTCAGAAACAGAATACTGATCACCCTTCTCAAACATCTTTAACACAGAGATTTAACAGTCTGCTCATGAAATTTCTCCTGCTGCATGCTGTCCTTGATGATGATTTTTTTCACTAGTGTTTAGCCTCTGTCATCTTTGTCACTGGAGTCATATCTGTTGTACCATTGATTATGAATATGGCAAAGAGATTTCTTCAAAAAAGGAGGGAAAGACAGAGTTTATTTAGGTGCCGTCCTTCTCCAACCATTTATTTTCTTAAGCTGGATATCTCCAATCCTTTCAAATTTAGAGAAGAGGAAAAAAACAAAGCAGCCTTTACTTTCCCCTCCCAAAAGATCTGATCAAGTCAGTCCACAAGTTTCTTGATGAGATATGCAAAGAAAACAGGCCCAGTAATCCTACAGATGAATTCCTCAAGCAGCTCTAAAGTTTGTACATACCATGTGTGTGTTTACATAGTGGGATGTTTACACTTTTGAGCTGGAAATTGAATGAGGTTTATTATCTGTTTCACAAGAACCTCTCTTACAGAACTTTTTATCATCCTGTAACAGGGCTTTTAATTATTTCTTTCTAGGCATGGTAACTTTCGCTTGTCCTGATTCAGTTGCATTTTATTTTTTCAAAGTCAAGACAGAATTTTATAGCTAAAATCTCCTAGAGCAGTTCAAATTGGAGTGTCTCAAAGTGAGGTTTTGGGATAGCTTTCCTAATGATATTTTTCAAGTGTTCTGAACTTGCACATTTAGAGCTAACCAGTGACAAGAGAAAGAGGGGACTATAAATTAATTAGTGCATAGTTGCCTGTGGTATGGCTTTGTTTTCTAATCCCTTTTAATTATTTGTATATTGTTCAACTCTGTTGTTGTGTTGTGATTTGCTAATGACAATGGTGTCACTCTTCCCAAACTCCTTCTAGAGTGCAGGAACATCTCACCTAATTGGCTTTGACTGCAATGGCTTTAGTCTCTGACATGCTCTCTAGCTTGTTCCGGTGCTCTTTCCTGGAGCCAGGAACTGTTTTGCCTGAAGGAAGCCTGTCATTTATTTGAATAAATCCCTGATTTTTGTGTTCTGTTTGTATTGCTACCAGGTTCTTGAATTCATGCAAATTGCAGGTTTTAAATACAGTTCAGAATTAAATTAACAATGTCTTGTTACCTATATTTTGAAGGAAGTGTAATGATGGTAGTTTCCAATGTGTCTCTTTTGTGATAACTGAGTAAGTTAGTGTCAGCTTTCATTTCTTCTTGGTAGTACAACAGAAATATTTATTGCCTCTGTCAAAGTGATGCAAGCAGGGGAGCCTTCAGATAAACTGCTACTTAAAATGTTTGCTCCCTGGCTGGAATTAGAAAGCACTGGGTGAGTCACTCTTTGAGCCTAGTGCTGCAAACAATAGTAGTAACACCAAAAAAAAAAAAAGGCATGGACTTCTGCGCAGATTTTTTCACTGGCACTTGACTATTGGAACTACAGTATCATTGAAACAAATAATGAAGCATGCATCATGAGAAAGTCATCTTTGGATGTTCTGTGAGAGGAAATGCCTCCTTTGTGATACAGAGGCACTGCCAGCTGCAGCATTTTGGCAAAGTGTGCATAAGCAGAGGCTAATACTGTACAACTTAAGTTCATAGTATACTTCTTTACAGAACCTTTTAAAAACGAATAAGAGGAAGTGAGGTATCTCAAGTTTAGCACAGACTTTTTCTTGGAAAAGTGTTGGAATCTTTCAGCAATGCAGGGATTATGACTATTCTCTTGTATGGAAAAAATGGTAAGGACATTTTTGCTGCTGAGCAGTAAACAAAGTGATGCCCAAACTAAGGTTTGACTTAACTACCAAATGAAGCTGTCAATGTCTGTTTTCTCTAATGTGTCTCAAATTCTCTTTGAAGTTTGAGGAAAATTGCTTATTTATGAGCTGTTTAATTTCCAGGAAACTCAAAAGTGTTATTTACTAGTACTGTTTTTCCCCCTCCTCTCCTGAGGTCTGCTTGGGATGTACTTACTGTTCTGCACCAAGGATCTGTGGTTTGAGACTGAGAGAGGGGAGGTACAGGCTTCTTAGTGGATATCAGTTAGAAAAGATCCACCAAGAAATGGCTTAATGGAATAGCTGTTTTGAAAAGATAGAATGAAAAGACAGATAAATAAATATAGTGAGAAAATCTCCCATCTCTTCAGATCCCAGGAATACTACTTTTGTACAGTACCTAGACCTGGGGTACATTTTCCTGCAGCACAATGCACTGATCCTGTCCATAGAATTGTTCTATTTTGGTCATTTGAGCTATTTGTTTTTCTATCTTCATAAAAGACTGAGTTATACAGCTATTTGTTGTCAGGCCTTTCTTAGTGAGATCTCAAAAAAACCCCAAAATTGTGTGAGCTGCCTCTGTGCCTCACATCTTTTCTCTGTGTCTCACACTCTCCCTGTGCCTCTCTATCACTCTGTTTCACACCTCTCACAGTACAGGACATATACCTGCTTTTATCTTAGGGTTTTACTACATTTTTGTTCTCAGGTGTTTTTGTTTCAAATTACCTGGATATTTTGTATAACAGGGTTTGTCATAATGTTAGTCAGATGCTGAAGATCAGTCAGATAATTTTTCAGAAAAATCACATTAAGGCCTATGCTTGGATTTGCCTCTTGATTTGAATCCTACTAATTTGACTCCTTGTAAGTTCTGGCACTGGTAACAGCTCTTCTCACCCTCCCTCCCCCAGCATTATGTAAAGTTAAACATTCTTTCTCAGTGACTTAGAGCACAAGTTGAAGGAGGATTGAGGAGCAGCTGAGGGAGCTGGGGTTGATTAGTCCGGAAAAAAGGAGGCTCAGGGATAACCTTATGGTTCTGCACAACTTCCTGAGAGAACATTGTAGTGAGGTGTGGGTTGGCCTCTTCTCCAAAATAACAAGTGACGGGATGAGAGGAAATGTCTTCAAGCTGCTGAAGGGGAGGTTTGATATTAGGAAAAATGTTTCTGTAGAAAGGATTGCCAAACATTGGACCAGGCTGCTCAGGGCAGTGGTGGAGTCTCTCTCCCTAGAGGCATTTAAAAGATGTGCAGATGTGGCTTTTAGAGACACGGTTTAGTGTTGGACTTGGCAGTTAATGGTTGGACCTGAGGATCTTAGCATTCTTTGGTTCTATGACTTCTCTGTAAATGACTGAATTTATCTGTGTCTATCTGTAGTGGTGAATAATGGGCAACCTCCTTAAATGATTTCAAACTTCTATCAATACGTTGTCTCCAGTGAAAATTTTGGACTTTGCTCCTTTGTCTGTTCACTTGATCAGTGCTTTAATTCTACGTTTGATGAAATAATGTGGAGAGCTCCTTAGTTAGGAGAATTCAGAGAAATTAGTTTAATTTTCAGTTATTGAATTTTAAAAGGAAGTTTAGGCACTCTGTACAGATGAGGTAGTGTAGGCCTTCACTTGACATGGAAGAATATTTTCTGTTATAAGCATAATTTGGATTGTGGGAAGTGTAATAACCATTTTTGGTTTCTATTTAGGTTGGCTTTGTTAATTGCCTTTTAAAACCCATCCCTCCGTATAGTTTTTACCTTTGATGCCATTTGCAACTGCAATATTTCTGTAGTTCTGTTTTGCATTTGCCCTGAAAAAAAGGAGTACTAGTAAAGCAAAATTAGTGTTCCTGTACAATTTCACTGATTTCAGGTCCTGCATAAATACTGTCATAATTACATAGCAGTTTAAGTGCATACCTGTCTTGTGAGTTGAATTTAGCTGTATGCTTGTCCAAACTTTCTTCTTTTGTTGTCTGTGATGATTTTAGGTGGAGAACTTCATTTCCTTCAGATTGGAGGGACCTGTGATGACATCGATGAAGCTGATATACTTGTAGATGGATCCCTTACCAAAAGTGTAGATCAGTCATCAGAAGGCACCAAGCCCTTATCCAACCCTTCTAGTCCAGGCATTACAGGTAAATTGCATGTGTGTACATGGATCAAAATACTTTTGTCATTTTTGAAAGCTGCATCTGAACATGACTTGCAATTATTTGATAGCATACTGCTTGATAATTTTTTTGCTGCCAAAGTTAGAGTTCTGTAGTTGCTGTATGTCTGTCACTAGATGTGTATAAGCATAACACTTCAGCAGTTCCTGATTTAAAAAAACAAAGCAAAACACTTTGGCTTTTTCCAGTCTCTAAGTGTGATTTGAAGTGTGGCAGACTGTATTTGTGTGACCCCAATTTTATTCCTCAAGAGTCAGTTGAAAGAAGGAAGAGATGCTTTTTGTTGTAAGTTTATTTGTAAGCAGCATTACAGTAGTTGCTTTGGGGTTCTGAATTTCTCCTGTTCCTCCTCTTTTTCACCAAAGAGGCCATTCCTAAAGTTTGAAGATCACTAGAAAACAAAGTGTTGTACTTATATGAGGGGGAAAAAGTCTATGGCTTTCTTCTGTACCCTTCTTTTGCTAATGGCAAATAGAGCAAAAAAGAATATAGATGTTGAGGATGTTCTTCAATGGATGCATTCCCTTTGTAGTAGCTTATCAGCAGAGATAAGTGAATTCCAAGCAAATGGTAACTCACCATACTAATGAGTCAAGTAGATGATCATTACTGTTTAAATTCTACCAGTACTATAAAGGGACTTTTTTTTCCTTTTTTAAAATCTTGTTCCCATCCAGCCTTCAGTATAGCCTTGAATATGACCTATTGGAATAAGAAATTGATTTATTTATGTATGGACTTCAAAGTAGCTTTATCTTTAGGTTGTCCACAAGCTGCAGGTCCTTCTTTAAGTAGTCATATAATTTAGACATTATAGTGTTGCTTGATTTTGTTCTGTAATGGTTTCCAAAGAGTTGTTAGGTACACAGGAATAATCAGATAAACTAAATACTATTTTGCTATGGTGTCAAACGGGGTCACTAAAAGCTCTGAGAGAAGCTTAAGAGTCATAAGAAGTCAGTGCTGAAATGAGGGGTCTGGGTGGGAGTTTACAGGACTCTTAGCATATATGAGAATGATTGATTGTTAGGGCTGTGTAAACCTCTTCAGTACTCAGGTTGTCAGTACTTGTGTAGATCGTGATCAGCCTTTGATTTATAATATCAGTGTTGCTTCTCTTTTGGTCTTACATACTAAAAAACACAGAAAGTGTTTTCTTCCACTTCTGTCTTAGCATGTTCTTCAGACAGAGACACAGCTCAAGAGAAAGGCTTCTGTTTGGGGAAATGAAGTCCAACAAGCAGAAGCTTCTACTCATACATTGTTCCTTTATATTGTGGTCTTTGTGCATTTATTTTTCTCCATTGTTTACATTCTAGAATGTGTTTCTTGCATTTTATTTTCTAGCCTGAGTTTGCAACTTAGATGCATATTAAATTTTATTGTTTTAAGAGAAACTAAGTTAATCTTATAGCAATCTAAGATTAGTGTTTCCTTTTAAGGAACAGAGGGGTTTTTGTGGTGAAGTAATCTAAAATAATGTGTTTTTTCAAAGTGATTTAAAAAAGAATATTAGTCTTCCTGACTAGTTTAAAGCCTGTTTTCAAGTTTGGTGTTAGAACTTTGTCTTGTTGTAACACTTTGTTAGAATATAATAAAAGTCTTGTAATTTTTAAAAGAAGACAACTATACTTGACAGGAGTGGAAAGTTAAGTCCTTAATTTTTCAGCTTTAGGCATTGATTACATGTATGTCTTCGCTGTGAATACTCTGAATTTGGATTTGTTTCTGTTGGAGGAGGAAGGAGAATAAAGCAGAAAAATCCAGTCTGTTTAAAGATAGGCTTGTTGTACAGTTTAAGCAATGATCTCACTTCTCATTGCAATGTCATCCAGCTAATGAAGTTCACATTTAGCAGTTAAGAAAGTGAAGGTCTTTGCTGTATTATTGAAATTCAATTTCTAAAGCATTTCTGATTTCTTTGGCATTTTCCTGCCTCTGAAATTGAAAAGTAGAAATTATTATATCTGCAATGAGAGTGAATTTATTACCTGTCCAAGCTTCTCAGCTCCAAGTCAACCTGGATTGTTTTTCAAGATACTGTCTAGGTTCAGGCTTTGCAGTAAAGGTGGTATTTGTGTTGGTGTATTATTATCTCCTCACCCTGAGTGGTGACAGTAGTAGTCAGGTAGCAGACTTTCTCCTTTTGAAAAGCATGATTTCTTTACAAGTTAAAGATTTTCCTTCAAAACACATTTTTAAGAGAAAATGCTCAAAATACTAGAAAGTATACATTGGGCATGTCTATTTCCCCCCAAGTTTGGTTGGCTGGTTGTGTTTTGGTTGGGGCTTTCTTGTTTTGGTTTGGGTTTTTTTGGTCTGTTTTTGGTTTGGTTTGGGGTTTTTGGGTTGGTTGGGGGTTTTGTATGTTTGTGGAAATCTGATTATCAATTTTTTGTTTCTGTTGTGGTTCCTTTAGGTGTTTGACTTCCTGGGATATTTTTATTTTCAATACTTCAATTAATACCCTTGTTTCCTTGGTACAGGCCCTAAATATAAAGACAAGAAGACAAAATAATTGTCAAGGCCCAGTGTCTTTTAAGTGCTTAACATAAATCATGTTTGTTTTTCACTTACCCCTCTTTTAAGGTAAATTGGGAGTACCTATTAAAACTACAATGTTCTAGTAGTCCACCATAAAACAAGTCAGTACTGATAATCAGAGGCCAAAGTAATATTTTAAACAGTGATAAAAATGCACAGTAATTCTTCAAATCTGTTTTTATGAAGTAATTTTTTTATCTGAGTCAGTAGGGATATTAAGTTTAATCAGTTTTACATCTTCAAAGTATAGCTGGCTAGTTACTTATTCCTGATGCCTCTGGCTGAATTCCAGATGGCATGCTCAGAGCTCTCAGTATTTAGGAAATTTATTCTAAGTGAACTGCCTTCAAAGGATACAAGCTTCAAGGCTGGGGTGTTTGGTTGCTTGTGTTGGGATTTTTTTCAGGTTTTTTTTGTTGTTTGTATAGGGTGGTGCTTTGGGGGGGGGGGAGTTTATTATTTTTCTTTTTTAACTAAAAAACCTTCATATGACTTGTAGTTCATTTTGCCTATAGCAGTGCTGATGTATTTCAAACTATTTTTATAGGATGTTCTGAAAATATATGTATGTAGTAATGAATGCATGTGCTGTAATTCTTCAGGAGTTGATCTTTTGGTGGACCAGCCATTCTCCCTTGAGACACTGACATCCCTGGTGGAACTGACCCGTTTTGAGACCCTGACGCCACGGTTTTCAGCCACTGTCCCTCCCTGTTGGGTGGAAGTCCAGCAGGAGCAGCAGCAGAGGCGGCACCCTCAGCATCTGCACCAGCAGCACCACGGGGATGCAGCTCAGCACACTCGCACTTGGAAGCTACAGACAGACAGGTACGGAGGGGAACAGTGCATGAGGAATTGTGTGCATTGCTTAACTAGCTGGTGTAGCTGTACCTACATTTGTAACCACAAATTTCATGCAATTTAATTGTTTTTAACTAGTGTACAAGTTTAAGAACATCTGTTTGCAAAGATGATAGTCCCCATTTGGCAGTTTGCATTGTAGGTGTTGGTGAAATTGTCAGAGGCATTTTAATGGATCTTGAAACAAATTGAAAAGTCAGGTTTTGAATTGGTGGAGTTTTATTTGCCAAATGTGGTCATTACATTGCATAAATAGACAAGCACATTTGCCAGAATTAGACATATTCTTGCTAGTTTCTGTAAAAGTCTGATTCCTTCTTAGGTATACACACATTTTTAGTACATTATTTAATCAGAAAATGCAAACTGTGGATGCCAGTGTGACTAATTAGTTGTTCTAAATTAAATCATATTGTAATTTACTTTAAAATATGAAGGTAGAATCTGGTTTTATGTCTATTCAAGTTAAATCTTTATATTTGAAACATTTAAGCTGCTGCAGAGCCCTGGTAGTGCTAAAGTTTAGGCAGTATTTTCATTGAAATGACCTGTGCCAACATGGTGTGTGTAGCAGGACTTAGTTTTTCACATGTGACACGAGAACTTGGAATTCCTCTGGGCTCCTAAATATGACTACAGCAGTGTTGCAGTCTCCTTGAAGGATAGCTTAAAACCTACCTGAAATAGCTTTGCATAGGTTTTTTTTGGTGAAAAATGCTTGGAGAAACACAATATAGATAGAAATTTTTTTGTTGTTTTAAGGGACGTGCATATGATACTACAGGATTTTTAGGTCAGCCTGTTACATATCTGTTCCACTGATGTGTAACATTTGGATTGTCATGTAGACTTGAAATTGCCATAGAGTGAAAATAATGAAATGGTCAAAGGGTGCTAGGGAAGCTAAAGGTCATGTGTGAGGCAAAAAAAACATGTCATATAAACAGCTGAAAGGCAGCATGTGATCATGAAGCATTCCAGGTGGGAAAACATGTAATAGATGGAGGCATTTCCATGGATGACACAGATTAGGGTTGGACTTGCTTTAAATAAATATTCATAAGCTACAGTTGAAAATTTGCAGTGCATTATAGGCTTTAAAGCCTTTATTTATCTTGCAGTTTTGCATTGTGTAAGTCAAATATTCTGTATGTAGCAGGTGGAAGGGAGGTGGCTCCTTGCAAAATAACTTCCAGTTAAAACTATTGATTATCCAGATGTGTTCAGCAACAGTTGAAGAGTAAAAATCTATCAATATGAAGTTACAAGGAGGCAAGCAGTGAAGGTGATAGCTGTTAATTGGAAGGGAATAAGTGGAAAATTAATTTATGCATATTGTTTCATTAGAGGAAAAGAATTATGCTTGCTGCTAAATAAAACAGGGTTGTAAAGAGGAAAAGTTAGAAGTTTTGGTTTAGTACTGGAAATCTTTGATAGCTGCTATATGACTCATGATGAAAATTATTAAATTACAGTCCCTTTGTTCTTAGGGTAGAGTCTTAAGATTGAAAGCCATGTTAGCTCTTAAGTAAAAGTTATCTGGGAAGAATAACTGATTGATTTCTGGATTATTTTTTTAGGTTTTAATATAAGGTTCCTTTTATCTCCTTTTTGAGTGCCTCATACTGATACCTATCACAATGTGGGATTACAGTGTTAGATGGATGAGTAATGCAATTTGATATGGTAATTCTTTTGTTGCTCAAATAGATAGAGCTAATCCTATAACTGTATTTTAGAAAATGGCATTATATTACAATCCTAATTTGTTATTTTAAAAGGACTGTGCACAAAGAAAAAAGAAAAGCAGAGTCTGATTTACCTTGCGAATTATCTGAATATCAGTGTTGTCCCCTCAGGTGCAATGTAACTGAAATGTTAAATGAGGTTAATTCTTTTAAAATAGATGTACATGAATTCCTAATATGAATGGATACAACAGTGACATCTGAGTTGCCTGGCTGTATCTCAAATTTATGTAGGATGTATTCATTTTACAGAGACTTATTTGAAAAGATATGAAAGGAAGAGTTAGATAGTGATGTGCAGTTGTAGTGGAAGATCAGACAGTTAGATGTTCTAGAAAAGGAATGAAAAATGTGTTGGAAGATATCTTGTAGTTGAGAATGACAGTATATTGGTGCTTAGAACACAGTATGGATTGTATGTTTTTCTTTAAAAAGATGTTATAGATTTAGAAGGGTTTCAAAGGTAGAAGAGTTCCTAAAAGACTTTGCATTGGGTTATCTATTTAGGATAGATATGCTAATATATGAGAAAATATCAAGGAAATAAATTAATTTGTTTGCTACTTTGAAACTTTGCACATCATATGTACAAAGGATGTACTTAAAGCAACCTATGAGATATTAAAAGAAAACTTTAAAGGGGAGTTTTTTAACTAATGACAGAATTAGAATGTGATGTTTATTGTCACAGGTATAAGATCTCTTAACTGCTGGATTAATGTGAGACCTTCAGGGAGATTATTTATTCCATATGTGCCTATTGAGCATCTGCTGCTCAGTTCTGTCAAAAATGTATTTCTGGGTTAGACAACAGTTGTAATTCACTATGGCTGTGTGCATTGTGTGCAACACATAAGACTACAAAAATCTGCTGCAGACCAAGTGGTTTGTTATTCATTTCTGGGTTTGTACCAGATCCTTTACTAAAACTGGATGAGCAGAATATTGCTTTGTGTTTCAGAAGTCTGGCTCCTTTGAGTGTCTTACGTAGTCCATGCTTTGCATGACATGAAAAACCACCCCCAAATCTCTCTCTGTTTGGCAGGATTGGATTATGTGTTTTCCAAGCTAGAGGAAAGGCATGAGTGATTCTAAATATTTAGTGTTACAGTTGCTAACTGAGGTTTTAGGGTTTTTACCCAGAGCAGTGGGATAAATTTTCATTATATTTTATTTACCTGTGTTCTTTGTACAGTTAACTGAAAATTCTTCACTGTCCCTTCTTGAATTATAACCACAAATTCTCTTGCTTCTGTCCATCTTTTCTCCCAAAATGTCTGCTTTTCTATGCTGCTAGATCTGGAAAGCTGGCATGCCATTTCATTACTCATACCTGAAATCTCTTAAGTTGTCTAACATGTGCCTGAAGGAGATCTGGCCATCAGGGATATTACCATAAAGAAATAAATACATTTGCACCATTCCTTAATCTATTTTAAATGGTTTTCTGCAAAACACTTTATGTGTTGCATGCTACTGAAGTTAAAATACCTATTTGGGAATTAGATGCTAGAAAGATGTCTCAAAAATATTTATAGCAGCATACTCAGTTTCTTAGTGTACTCAGTTATACAGCCAAAAAGTATATTAAATTTACATTTTAAAAAATTATTTACTGTTAAATTAAGGAGATCAAGAAGTCAGTCAGTTTTTAAAATGTACACAAACAGGACAATTGACACATAATTAGTTTTATTTTCATTGCTCTTCGGTTTGGACTATTTTTTGCAAACCCCAAAAGTGTATCAAACTATGGAATGGATTATCAAAGGGTACTCGTCTCAAGTTTGCACTTTCAGTGTAAACCAAACTTGTCTTCAAAACAAAAATGGGACTTGATAAAAGAAAGTTGCACCCTGTTGCACAGCACAGGCTTCTGAGTGTGCACCTGGTAAGAGCACTTTTCATCCTGTATGATTTATCAAATGTGCTTTAAAAATACTTGAAAAATAGTGTTTTGAGTTTTTGTTGATTTTTTACCACTGGAAAGTGACATTAAGTGATAAGCAATGGATAAGGACAACTTGAAAGAGATGACAAGGTAGTTACCTCTGATCATGCTTTCATACACTTCACTAATTTATAGATCTTATTTTAGTGCTGTTTTTGGTTTTTTATTCTTGTACTTTTTTTCATGGAAACAAATAACTGTTATTTACAATAATATGGAAACTGTACTGAGATAAAGGTAATGGGCAATCTTTCCACTACTGCTTTTATGTGAACATTGCTTCTCCCTGTCATATCAATTGGCATTTTAACATCTTCACAAAATTATTGTGGTTGTCTTGAAAGCTTTAAAGTTTGAAAGGCTTCCTCAGAAATTCATATGGATGTTAACTAACGCAAAATAAGTTTTTCTTCTTGTTAAAGAGAGTGTGCATAGATGCAGAATAGACTCTGTGATGGGAATTTTCTCTGTACACTGGATCATTGTCTTCTTTTTTCCTGACAGCAACAGCTGGGATGAGCATGTCTTTGAACTAGTTCTACCAAAAGCCTGTATGGTTGGACATGTGGACTTCAAATTTGTTTTGAATTCAAACATCACAAACATTCCCCAGATTCAAGTGACTTTACTGAAAAATAAAGCTCCAGGCTTAGGGAAAGTCAATGGTAAGAAAAAACCAGGATATCTTTCAAAACATTATTTCTTTTCTCAAACTCAGTATTCTCTGTGATGTATATCAGAAAAATTGCTTGTAATTGTGTAAGTATTTCACTTTTACTGCTTTATTCTGTTTCCTGTTATCATGGGCTCTTCTCACTTATCATGCTTGAAAATGTAAATTGGGGCGACAAACTGGCTAAACAGTTTCAAAATCTTGACATTTATGCAAATAAAAGTACATAGCTCAAAAAGACTGAACTCAATTATGATTCTGTACTGCATTAATCCTACAGTCATTAAAAATAAGTTGTCAATTGTTGATCATCCTAGAGATTGATTAGGCAAACGGTGCTCTTTTAAGGTCTCAATGTAGTAAAAAAATATATACTAAATTATTCCAAGTCACAGGAGGAGATTATTTGCCAGTGAGAAAATAGCAAGGCTTTTCTTGAGGGAAGTAAAAAATCCTGTGGCTTCCTTGGGAATTCTCTCATCATTTGGCTCATTGACTAAGCTGTGTGAAAGCTGCAGGACAACTTCACCTTTTATTCTTGCGGCTTTGACAGGCTAGACCAAAGTTAGGAATGATCCTGCCTTGGGAAGACTCCTAACTGGACTGTGCATCTTACTAGCTCTCAGGGAACCTGTGAGGGGGTAGCATAAATTGAAAAGTCAATTCTTTGATGTGGAAGTGCCTCCACTGGGATTTTCCTGTGGTGAGAGCATTTGTTTCATGTCCTGTTGCCTTGTCTCCTAGGCGTGGAAGGTATTAGATGCTGCACCTCCTGTTATTGAGGTATTAATTGCTTATTTTTATCTGGCCACCTCTTTTTCAAAAGCTTTTGAGAACTGGCTATTTCAGAGAAATCTTGCTGTCAGATTATTAAATTGCTTGCTGGATATAAATTGTGTTGAGAAGAACAGCATGATCATAAAAGCCATTTTTCTCTCCTTTTCCTATTTTTTCAATTGCTAAGTAAGACCATCCCACTTAAGCACAAGAGTAACAGTAAATTTCAAGAAGGAATATAGGCATTTTAAAGACATGCTTTCATAAAACTTCACTGTGTAGCATCCCCCAGTGTTTAACAACAAAAAATGTGTGCTGGAGGTGCTCTCTTAAATACTGTAAACTGGTTGTAAACCCAAGAACAAAATATTTTAGCTTAGTAATGTTGTTTGAGAAACACCTCTTGTTTTAGGGTTTGAGATGGTTTAGATTTAACAGAAGGGCTAGCTGTGACTGCAGGACAGCAGTCAACAGGTGCTCTCTCAGTTTATTCATTGTTGTTAATCCTTGCTGTAAAACCTGAATTTTAACATGGAGAGAAAATTTGTTCTATCAAAGCAAAAACTAGAACCTATTGTCCATGTTTCTCTCCTGAATGGAACCTTTGTTTTCAGCATGATTTCAGTCCATTTGTAGATCTGGATGTCAGAATTAATCTGAAAATCTTCACCTATGGAACAAAACAATAGAAGAAAAGCTAAACTCTTTTCCTTAATGCTTCAGTTTTAAACACTTCTGAACAAACAGTTCCATGAGTTGCTAATTCCTTGGAGACATTTGATTTAGCTGTGAACTAAATTGTCAGAGCTGTCTGTGAATGCTTTTCAGCAGAGCATACTGATCAGAAGACATGACAGAGCTCTTCCAGAAAATGACTTTTCACTTCCTTACATGTAATATACTGGAATTTGCTTTTTTATGTTACAAGGTAGAAAAGGCATCAAATGTGGGGGGTCAGGCAGTCTGGAAAGGTCTGGGGAATGTGAGAACACCTGCAAGGCAGCCTTGGCAAAGTCTTTTTTCTTTTTTATTCATAGGATTGGAGATCCACAACTAAACAACATCTTCTCCAAGTGTAACTGCATTGCAGTTGTTTCCTTCCCTTTTTCAATTTCTTGAGCTTTGGAAAAGAACTTCAGTGACATTTGCCTTTTTTCTTTGCACCATTGAATAAAATAATAGGGCACTAATGATTTCATTATAAGGGAAGACAAAGCTAGGTAATTTATATCTGTGATAGGTCTTAACCAAGGGAGAAGTAATATTCAACATTGTTTGGCTCTTACAAATGTATAAAAACATCAGACTGAAATTGATTAACTCCCCCAACTTCTCTCATTCCAGAGGGGGAGAGAAAGGAGCTAAAATTGTAAGATAATGAGACATAGGGAAGATGTGCAGGGCAGAATTTATTCAGTCATTTTTTTGTATGACAGGAGCCCTGGAAACAGTTAAATATGTAGTGTGTAGTAATAGGAAGGCCAGAGGCATAATTCTTCTGGTTGGGAATTAATGGTTTTGGTCTGGCAGTTAATTCACTGTATATGCCTCTTGTTAATTTGCTTGCATGTCCTCGTCATCTATAATTCATGTGATCCATTTAATTGGAAAAAGGGCTGTGTTTAAGTATTACCAAAATAATGTTTGATGTTCAGCAGGAGCAATCCAGTTATTTTATGTTTAAATTATCGGACTTTCAGTACTGGAATCTAATTGCTTAGGAGTAATCAGCAGTTGATTATTAGGGGAAAAGGATTTGGGCAGTATTAAAACAAAACAGGTTCTTTACAGGTCATTCAGAAATACTATTTTTTAACTATTTGCTGCAACTTCAATCCATATGGAAACCATGTCTTTGTATACTTGTGGGTTTGTATTAGAAATATTGCTGTGGGCAGAAAGTTGATAATTTTGCTATGAAAACTACCACTTCTGTTTTTCCTGAGCCTTGAATAGTGTTTGAAATCATGCTAATATTTTTATTTCCAGAAGCAGCAGTAGATAGACAGATTGCATTTCCTTTATCTCCAGCTCATAATATAGAAATGGAGAGAAATGGAAAACCAGGACTGGCGGAATTCAATGAAGAAATGCAGTATATGGATGTAGAGGAACCACAATGTAAGTTTTATTGATCTTCTTATACTTCACTTAAAATAGACCTTGCTTTTTTCTTATTTAAATGATGAATTTGAATTCCTCTGCAAAAATCTTCTCAGACATTAAAATAGACTTATTTCTCAGCTGTCTTCAAAGTTATTTTTCTCTCATCTGTTTGCTGTGTTAGTTGAAAGTTTAACACAAACACACCAGAAATGTCCTAAACTACTGGAGAGGTTTGGTGCTTACAAGCAGATGAATGTTTATTTGAGTTTAGAAATCAAGTAGATTGATATGGCACCTTTCTAATTTCAATTGCTAGCCTGTTTCAGCAGTATTTTTCTTTGTTTCTTTGGCTAATTTTAGTATAATTTTTCTTTGCATACCTGGGTTTGGTAGACATTGTTGCAGTAAACCAATAAGGAACAGAACATAAAGAATTCATAACTAGGCCACATCACACTGCCTGTTTTTATAACTTTGTTGTTAACTAGCCCTCTTCCACAAAATATCTTAGACTGTGAAAGCATTGAGTGGGTCTGAGTGAGGAGAGCTGCAGACTAAAATTTAACAGTTGGAGTGACTCAGTTCTAGAGCCATCTAGAGATGGTTCTTTTTCTTGGTCCTTTCAACACTCTTACTTTACACCTGCTTTTCTCTCATGGAATCAGCCATTTCTAGAGCATGACTGTCAAGGTCCTTTCCAATCCAAACCATTCTATGATCCTAAGAATCTAAGAAAGGAGGGGTTAGAAAGGATGAAGGGAATGATCAAAGGGGTGATAAAAGTGCTGAAAGGAGGTGTTTGATGGATGCTGAGAAAGGAGCAGCAGATGAGTGAAGATGATCTCAGTAATCAGTCTATCCTATAGAAGAAACAAAGCCATCCTTGTTTTAAATTTATGTTTTGTTTTGTTTTGAAACAGTGTTGTCCTGCTTCAGTAATGACCCAGTCAGGATTGTGGCTCTGTATATATTGGTTCTGTATTTAATCAGTTGTGTGTTTTGTGGCTTTTATAAGCCAGTCAAGATATATATTAATCTATATAATGTAACTGAAAATGGTGTTAGAACTGTCATTTACCTTAATTGATTTCACTGGAAAATGCCTAAAAGTGAACATCAAGTCTTTTTTTGTGTAAATTTATATGTATTTAGTGATCAGAGTTTGACATGGTGCATTTTTAATCCATGCAAATGATTAGATTTTATGAGTTAATTATGGCTAATTCAGATCCATATTACTTATGTTTTTCTAAGGTCTTAGATTGTGTCCATTTCTGGAGGAACACAAGGAAGATATACTTTGTGGTCCAGTATGGCTGGCTACTGGACTTGATCTATCAGGACATGCTGGAATGTTGACACTAACAAGTCCAAAGCTTGTTAAAGGTAAAGCAGTTTATTATGCTGTCTGCATGACACCTGTGTTACTGAAGTGCATCTTGTGCTTCTGTAGTCAGACATAGGTTTGTTATTTATTTTGACAAATTCTGCTATAACACCATAGTTGAGTGGCTGTTACAAACTGATAGTAAACTACTGTAATTAACATGGTTGGTCTGTTCTGTTTGCAACTTGCAATCTGTTTAAACTGTGCAAATTCTCCTTCCTCCTTTTTTCTTCTCTACTTCTAGGCATGGCTGGTGGCAAGTACCGTTCATTTTTAATTCATGTCAAAGCAGTGAATGACAGAGGAACAGAAGAAATCTGCAATGGTGGCATTAGACCAGTGGTTAGAATACCTCCTCTAAAACCTCAGACAAACAAGGGCCATTCACTTGCTTCATTGTTGGCAAAAGTTGCAGCAGGCAAGGTAATGAATATCCAAGGAAGATTTACATTTGGTAGTTGTAAACTTGGTATGATTCATGTCATCTGAAAATGAAGCAGCTGTTAGCACAATTAAGATCCATTAAAAACTACTTTCTAAAGAGGTGACACTGTGTTGACACCTTCTAGAATTAGAGTTCAACATTTCTAAGTTGTTTCTTTTGTGCAGATTGAATTGAAAAGGTCTTCTGCCACTTTCACATTCTGAACACTTGTTTTTGAAACTCCTGTTTCCTTGAGTATTTTCAGTCATTGATAGGTCTTATCATTCTGTGAAGATATGTGTGTGTGCATGTGTATTGTTCTATATTAAAGCAGTTAGTGAATAAAAATGGTTTATTTTGGTATAATGCTCCAACTAAGAGATTTTAGCAAACTGCTTGTGTTTCACTGAGCAAGGTATAAAAATAAATCAGAACCAATGTGATTTATGAATGTTATTTTTCCCAAAAATATAAGGAAAAACCATCTAGCAAAATTGAAGCCACTACTTCTTCAAGAAAATCAGATAATCTGCGAGGCTGTGACTTACTTCAAGAAGTCTCTGTAACAATTCGAAGATTTAAAAAAACTTCAATTTCCAAGGAAAGGTTAGTAGATGTTTTTTAATTCTGAAGAAATATTAGCTTTAGTTACGCTTCTCATCAAAAGCTTAGTTCTTGAAATAGTTCAGGTCAAGATGCTGTTTCATAAGCTGTTATTTCATAAGCTTATTTTGTGTGGAAAATCCTGTAAATTGCAAGTAAGAGGGCACTATGCTGTGAAAGTTGTGGTAGAATAACACCATGCATGAAATTTTATGTTGAGTGAGGTTTTTTTGCCTTACTTCAAAAGGCAAATGTAAATAAGTTTTCTTGGTAAAACAAAATTTTTTTAAAGGAAGCATCTTCCCTTTGTATCTCCACATTGCCTTGTTTCGTACAGCAGAAATTATATTATTTGTCAAAAAGTTTAGAATCAAATTTAGCTAATGAAGAAGTGGTTGAAGTCTTTGGTTTGGTACTGCAGACCTAGATACAGGTAAATACAGTATTTACAGTGTATTACCAGCTGCCACCCTGCAGTGATGGCATTCACTGTAATGGGCTTAAAGAGGTTGATGAGGCTGTAAAGAGGTATGTGCAAACAGTTGATAAGAGTTTTGTAGATGGTGAAAGTTTGTTTAGGTTTAGAAGTTGCTAGACAAGTTAATGGGGGGAAAAACTTCTATGAAGTTTGCAAGATCTCTTGTAATGTAGGAAATTCTGAGAGCAGAAAAAGGATGATTGGGAAAGTGTGCAAGAAAGTATTGCACATTCTTGGGTACTGTTTTTTCTTTCATCTAGGATTCTGGTTTTTTGCTGCTCCTAAGACAGGATACAAAGCTGGAGAATGGCTATACTTGGTTAATTCTGATTTTCTTTCCTTCCCCAGAGTTCAGCGGTGTGCCATGTTACAGTTTTCCGAGTTCCATGAGAAGCTGCTCACCACTCTTTGCAAGAAGACAGAGGACGGTCTGACCACAGAACATGCTCAGAGTCTTGTACTCGACACACTTTGTTGGCTGGCCGGAGTGTATTCAAATGGCCCTGGCAGGTAAGGGAGGAATTGTGTTCAAAATATCATGGCTGTTTCTCAGTATCAGTTTGGTTAAAAAAAATAGGTTTATGTTATTTTCTAAAGTATGCAACTTGTTTTCACAGCTCAAAGGAAGGAAATGACAGTTTGCTTTCTAAAACACGTAAATGTGTCTCTGATGTTATACGTGTTTGCTTCTTTGAAGCTGGGCGGAGCATAGCTCACAAATGTGCACGATTCCTTGCACTATGCATCAGGTCAGTGCTAATTCTTTGCATTTATTTATTTTTGTTTGTTTCTTTTTACATGTATTTGGGGATTTGCCTGCATTCTGAACTGAATATTTTGTTTGTTGCCGTTTGACGTTGAATTTGTAAAGCAACAAGACCTGGTAGATGTTCTGTTCAAGAAATATGTGTTTAGTGTGTGAGTGCAAAGAACACCAGTCTTTCAGTTTCATCTCCTGGAGGAGATTTTATCCCTTATTCTTACTTCCTTAAATGTTCAAGTGTCTGTGTGTTTTGTTGTAGCAATGGCAGGTGTGATCCGAGTCAGCAAGGGTTTGGATCAGTTCTTTTGAAAGCTCTACTCGACAATATGCCTCTTTTGCCTGCTGCTGCCACAGGGGGTACGTATGCAGCGTTTCCTGTTGTAAACATACACGGAGCATTTGTTGTTTGTCGAGTTGTGTTGGACTCTCTTGTGAAAGAGGTAATTGTTCAGGTAGTACAAAGTGCTCCTTGGAGTGATCTGGTCATGGAGTAGGCATTTGCAGTTGGTGGAATTTTAAGCAAATAAGCTTGCTGAAATCAGAGCATGAAGGCTGACATTTTTTAAGAACTCAAGTAAGTTTTCTAAAAATTCTGAAAGGTGTTTAGTAACAACAGATTCCGTTGACATAAGTGACAGTCAGGGTGGTCTGTTATTTTTTAAAATAAGGAGATAGCCAGGAAACTTGGCTGTCCAAATTAATTCCTAATGGCAATCCACTTCTGTTTCTTCTGCACCACAAGGAAATTTTAAGTAAATTAAATTGCTTTCTTACCTATATTGCAGTGTAATGGTTTCTTAGCACCTTGTTGAAGCATCTGGAGTAGCAGATGGAATGGGAAGATTACTTCATCCTTGTATTTTGGGTGGCAAGGCCTGCCTTTTCACACTAGGATATCGTTGAATTGTTCCTAGTTTGGCATCACCAATGAGTCTTACAGAAAAATTAGTTTGGATTCCAGATTGGGACTACCACCCAGGTCAAAACACATAACACAGTGCTGCAGGGGGTATGGAATGCACAGGGAGGGAAGGAGAAGGAGGAAACTGAGATCTGTGTTTCTGTAGAGAACCACAGTGCTGTGCTCCCATAAATTATTTGCATGGAAGCAGTGCCTGCAGTAAATACAGGTTAAGGAGACAGTGACCAGAACGAGAGGATGAAAGGAGGAAAAGAGTTGACTCTGGAGAATGGCTTGTCTCTGATGAGATTGGGAACCCCAGCCAAGCACCTTAATATATCAAGAGTACTTTGATTGTTGTCAGCAGGAGGAGTGAAGGAAGTGTGCAAAGCTATCTCTTGGGAATCATATTTTCCTTCAGTTATGTGTTAGTTGATAAGAGAATTGGAAGTACTTGTAGAAACTTATGATTGCAGAATGATTCTTAATTGAAGCCTCTCAGGAAAAGGGAAGGGGTAGAATATCTCCTAGTCTGTATTCAGACCATTAGGTAATTATAATTTCTGTTAATTATCCTTCAAAGTATGCTTTCTCAGTGAAAAATTGATATAATGTTTCATGTGAAATATTTTTTTTAATGCAGGATCTGTGTATTGGTATTTTGTATTGCTGAACTATGTAAAAGATGAAGATTTGGCAGGATGCAGCACAGCTTGTGCGTCATTGCTGACTGCAGTGTCCCGGCAGCTGCAGGATCGCCTAACACCAATGGAGGCATTACTTCAAACAAGGTACTAAGAAATGTGGTTGTTGTAAACTTTATGGAAGCAAGCCTAAGAGCTATCTAATGCCATCCTTTGGTGTTCTGAAAAAGGTTGTGTGTTACACTTTGCTGTTTTTGTGTGAGCAAGGATTAATTTGTTAAAGTTCTGGAAAACGGTTTTAACTTGTGCAAAATTAAAGTTGAATTTAATTGCTGTGTCACATTTTAAATTAGCAAATATGTATGTGGTGTTTGAAGACTATGCAATCCTTAAGTTAGTATTTATGATTTTTAGTGTAAGGACTAACACAGCATGTCATATTTTGACTCCTGGAAGGAATTAAGTATACTGAATAGTTTCAGTTTAGCACAGCGCTTCACAAAGCTATAGTCTTTCAGTAGGCTGACGGTACATTTAACATATTTCTTGCAAAGTCTACGTTCTAGGTGTAGAGACCTGGAGTAATTTACTGGGAATGCAGGTGGTTCTTTTAAATTACATATCAATGTAATTTAGGACCATGATGTTGTATCTTTTCCATACTGAACTGGTTGGCCATCTAACTTTGGATTTACGTGACATGAAAAGGAAAGTTCTGATGGTTCAGTTGTGTAGCAGTTTCCAAAGCTGCATTTTGGTGAAGGAAAAATGCTGCTGTTTGACATCTCTTTCAGTTGTGGTTTGGGTGCAAGAGTTTTCCTCAAAGTCAAGCAAGATCAAGGTAGAAAAGGTTTGGTGGAGATTAGTTCAGAATTTTCAGGTAAAATTGAAAATGTAGTAAGGGAAGGTGTAAAGGAGGGAGAATATCTGTTAATTTTTGATTTTGTTTTTAAAGAGCTATAATTCCAAAATACTTCATAAAAACTTGGGTGTTACAGTTGGATTCTTACCCTGCTGTCTACTGCATTCCTCTACTTAGTTGTTAATTTATTTCATCATCTGTAGTCCTTACAGTTGATTGGAAGACTTATCCCAGCAATATAATCTGGAAAAATTTAGAATTTTGAAAAAATAAGTGAGTTGAACCAAATGAAGGAGAAAAAAGAAAATTACACTTGACATGAGAAGGTTACCTTTCTGTGGGAATCAAGTTGTTCCTTCATATGAATCACTTCCAAGTAGTTTGTTTAAACTGGCATATCTTAAATAGAAGGTTTTCCTCCTTGCCAGTTGCCCACTTTTGAATTTGGTACATGCGACATTTCAGATCACTTTCTGGTGAGCACATGCTGTCTGCATGGCAAGGGAAGATTTCTTAAGTGAGCCTGTTCTTGGTGTCCTTCAAGCTTAGATTTTCTGAATGTTTCTAGATGTTGTTTTACTGAGTTTCTTCTTGAAACTTAATTTGCTTTCTTTTTTAGCTCCATAACCCTGTAGGTAGTTTTAAGAATAGCAGCAAATCCCTTATTTGATTACCACAGCTGTCTAGCAAGGACTGACTATTTCTTGATTTAGTTTACTAATTCAGGCAAAATTTGTGAGTCTTTCTTTTATATGTCCATGGATCGAGAGAGTACTGTCATTTTTGGGTTTTTGTGTTGGTTTTTTTTAAAAGAGAAATTAGCATGCAGCCATAGCTTTCCATTTTTTCCGTTTTCCCAAATTGTGATGTGTCTTTTTTGTGTACTTTTGTGTTGCAGAATTTATCATATTCTGTTTTTCTCCTTGGTGCCAGGTGCAATAGGCTAACATCTGGTAATCAGCTGAAAGTAGATGTCTAATTAATGGATCTGCACATTCATGGGAGAATAATACTCATTTTAATATTATGTGCTGCAATAAATCAAGTGAAACTTCAAAGGATAAGGCCAGTAGGGTGTTGTTGCATGATTTGCAGTTCATAAAACAAAAAAGGGATTTTAGATAGTATTTTTGACTTTCTTACAAAAAACTAGGTTGGTTTTGTCTCTAGCAAATCTAAAACAATTTCTCCAGCCTGTTCTTTAAAGTACCAGATTCATGTAGTCATGGAATTAAATTATTCTAAATATTGTAAGGTGTTACATGATTTAATTATTATTTCGCACTTGAACTGTCTCTGGCTCTTGTCTAATCTGAAAACTCTCCTGCTGCTCTGTTTAGTGCTTGTGTCCTTCCCCCATTGGCACTGAAGAGCAGGTTCTTTCATTCTAAGCAAATTTGGGATGTCTGGAGTGTATTTGTATCTTCTTTGTATTCTCCAGATCTGTAGTCATTCTTAAAGCATTTCCTTCAGCTTCTTTGGTCCTTGTCTTCCTTGTATTGTGATACACAACATTTTATACATTATTGTAGTTGAGGGCTCTGATGAATGAAACAGAAGAGATAGGTTACATAGTTCATGTTCATTACTGCATGGATGAATAAGGTGATTGATGAGTTTTTACTTTACATTCTTCATTTAGTCTTTGTTTTTTTTGTTGGTGTACCTTCTATATCCTTTTGTGAAAAGGATTGCTAATGAAGCTCAAAACTGTGAACCTGATCATTCCTGCTGAAGAACAGGTAAAAGGCACTATGCTTGCTGAAATACATCTGGGCTGGACAGCATAAATTAAACCCTCTGCAGTATGTTCAAATTCTGATTCTACTCTACAATACTCTTGCAGAATTTTGACATCACCTGCTTATTGAATAAATCAAACTCTTTACTTAAAATATGTAAGTAATCAGTGTTAGTGTTGAGCTGACCTGATTTATTGAATATTTAAATCTGATGTCTAAAGCAGGCTGTGAAGGTACCACACTGAATTTTGCCTGAGCATTTTTGTGTGTTTTAGCAGCCACTTCACAGGAGCGTGTTGTCTTGGCTGGTGTGCAAAAAAAGGTCAAGCAGCATCAGTCTTGTCAGATGTGAAGGATGCACTGGTCCTGTCTAATGCATGCTTGTAAAGAGCAACCAAGTCTATCCTGTGTTTTTCTGAGTATAAAGTTATTTTAAATTTGCTACCTTCTAAGTAACTTGGTTGGGAAATGTAACGTTAAATGGGGTTGATCTGTAATTTTCAGATGATTTGCCCTTTTGCAAGATCATTCATCATTTTCTAATACTTGCAGTCATATTATTGTGTGGCCAAAAGCACTGACCCCAGCTAATGGGGAAACATTTTGACAATCAGAAGTCTAGAATCTGTTTTTACCTTGTTGCTGGTGTTGTATTCATGTAGACATTTACACTTTTGTGATTATTTGATCAAAAAAGACATTTAAACATTCCAGCCTTCTCAGCATGTTGGGGGCTTTTACCTCAGCTGGTGAAGAAAAGAGGAACTGCTTGGAGGCAAAGGGGGTGAAAGAATTTACTGCCCTTGCTGGTGTGCTTGTGGAAATACTTCAGATTTCTTGTCTCTTGCCAAAGTGCAGAGTGTTATGTTTCTCACTTTAGTGTCTACACACATGCATTTCTTCCTATTCTGGCTTAGTAACTTAGCCTGATTTTCCATTTTTTCCTCTTTTCAGTTGCTAGTAATAGGTATTGGTAAGCACTAAAAAAATCCCAAAACAAAAAAACCCACTTGGAAACAAAAACAAAACCACAAACTAACAAAAAACCCCATTGATTTTGATACTACTTTGAAGTTTCCTTTTTCTTG
This sequence comes from Emberiza elegans, assembly GCA_024865655.1. Lineage (NCBI taxonomy): Eukaryota > Metazoa > Chordata > Aves > Passeriformes > Fringillidae > Emberiza > Emberiza elegans. Next base: position 14,140,503 of record JALJVW010002597.1, on the reverse strand, counting down.
GCTTATAAAACCATAATTGATTTGGGACTACTTTGAGTGATGGTGCTATTTTTTGCCCTCCAGAGTAAATGCTATGAGTTTTCTTCTGTTGAGGTATTTACCACAAGCGTTGGTGGGTATGCCCAGCAGCATTTCCTTTTTTAATTCCCACTTAGCTGGAAGAAGAAGCTGAGGTGGAATTTCTTCTGCTGTTTTGAAAGAGTACTGTTTTTTATTGACTTCAGACTAATGTCTCATTTACCATGTGCAGGTGTGTGTCTTGCTCATTGTCTAAGGCTTGTATTTCTATATTCATGTCTAGTGTGATTGTGTGTCATGTTTCCAGGACAGTATTACATCTTGAAAACTCTTTATTAATGAAGAATTACTTACTTAGCATTATAAGCTGTTTGAAAATGCCATTAAATAAATAATTTTAATGAACTATAAGCAAGTGATAATTTCTAAGATGTGTCAAATGAACAGAATAGTTTGGAATATATTAAATCTGGATGGTAAAATACTTGGTCTTTTACTGTAAATAATTTTATATGAGTTCTTATTATGTGAATGGTGCTGTTTTCTTATTTGCAGATATGGATTATACAGTTCACCTTTTGATCCAGTTCTATTTGATTTGGAAATATGTGGCTCTTCTTGTAAAAATGTGTACAACAGCAGTATTGGAGTACAGTCAGATGAAATTGATTTGTCTGATGTTTTATCAGGTATGTATGTTTAGAAGTGATTGATTGTGGTAGAATTGGTAAATTTCTATTATAGTGTTTTCTTTTCCTGAAGATTTGATTTTATGCTTTCCAACCAAGCTCAAGTCCAAGGTATTCTCTTGCACATGGTAGCTTTTACATTTCCTGTGGCCTTAGGACAAGAAGTAAAAGCCTCTTTCTGAAATCTGTTATTTTCTTATCCTGTGGAATATCTCAGGGTAGAGATTAGACAGAAAGGCTGCTCCCATTGCCTGGGTCAGTCATCTAGGAATCATCTGTCACCTCTTTCAAGTAACTTCCTTGAGTTGTGTTATTATTCAGTTAGGCTAGCAACACCCACATAGGCAGAGAAACCAAAATGGATTTTTCTGAAGTTGGAAAGCTGCCATATGGCATTCTTCTACTTAAATATTAAGGTTTAATGAGGTATTTTTTCTGTTTTAGAGGTGTTAAAATACCTTAAAAGAATATTTGTGTCTATCTTCTCAGGTTAATTCATAAGTGAATCTTTAGACCCTGCAATGTCCTAAAGAACTAGATAGTTTTTACCTGTCAGGAAATTATTTTCATAGCAAGTGTGTTCATCAGTCATAGTGACTCCTTTCCTTCTCTTGCATTCTCTTGTCTTTCTCCTTCCTGTCCCTTCCTCCATACAACTCTGTGGAATTTGTTTGGATGTTGATTAATAGTACAGGTTTTACTAAATTTGTTTATTATCTTAGTTGGTCTGACAATTTCTTCCTCTTCCTTTCAGGTAACATCAATATATTTTTGCAAGCTAATTTGCTTTCAGTGTAGAAAGAGTAGAGCATCCATACATGATTTTTTTCTGGAATTAAGGTTATGCTACGCTTCTGTGACAGTTGACAATTTGATTTATTACTATGCTCTCTTCAGATTTGACAGCAAATCCCCATTTATATTGAGGATGTGATAATGTTAAGATGTTTGTTCTATAACATGAACTAATAAAATATTTGCATTATATTTAGTTGTCCCTTTTGACACTTCATGAATTGAAATGTCACTGTGAAGAAAACATTGGCTGACTGAGCAGATACATGTTTCTTTTTCAGGAAATGGGAAAATAAGTAGCTGTGCAGCTGCTGAAGGTAGTTTTACTTCCCTTACTGGACTTTTGGAAGTTGAACCTCTGCACTTCACCTGTGTTTCAACAAGTGATGGGACTAGAATAGAAAGGGACGATGCAAGTACGTTTACTGGTATATACAATTTTTCATTTTTTTCTACTTAACATAGTTCCGTAGTACATTTTTAATTGAAGATAATGGCACTGTTTGACAAACTGATTGCTTGTAGTTTTCAAATGTTGAAATGTTTTGTTCGTGGTTTGTTTTTTCCTAAATAATTTCTATATGTGAAGAAAGGCATATGTTGGGTCTCTGAACAGATATGTGGAGTTAAACTTCTTGGATCTTAGCAAACAATGTGGATTTTAAGAATATTAAGTTGAATCCATTTGTTTCTATGGGAGAGTATGATGTACAAGCTTGCATCATTACCTTACAAGCTTTTTGGTGGAAGAATTCCAGAGAAATAGGTGACTTTTCTGTAATCCAAGTGTTACATGTATGACCAAGTGCCTAGTCTATAAACCATATGCTTTGTAACTCAAGATGGTGTCACCTTGTAGCAAGAACTGGATTTAAAAGATACTTATCTTGGTTTTGCATCACTCTGAACAATTTATAATGAATTAAAGGTGTGTTTTATAATTTCTACATAGGTGTTTTATTTTGTTTGTTTGTTTCATGCCAGTGAGTACCTTTGGGGTTACCCCAGCAGTTGGTGGCCTCTCTTCTGGAACAGTTGGGGAAGCCTCGACAGCACTGAGTTCAGCAGCCCAGGTAGCTTTGCAGTCTCTCTCTCATGCAATGGCCTCAGCCGAGCAACAGCTCCAGGTGCTGCAAGAGAAACAGCAGCAGCTTTTGAAGCTTCAGCAACAGGTTGGAGGCCATTTGGCTCTTTTTAGTGCTGTAACTAAACTTGGAAAGCTGAGAAAGTAGTTGCAGAGCTAGATGGCTTTTTTTTTTCTCCATAGTGAATTTGAGGAAGGAACTGCTCAGCAATCTACTTTGCTCTTCTTAGGCAAAGTGCTGGTAGTGTCTCCCATGCTGCTTTGGTCTTTCAGACCTAGTTATTGCATATTTTAAGGGTGGGTTGGGAGTTTGCACTAAAACCTAAGTCTTCATAAGTATATCAGTCCGAAATTGAAAAAGCATACCGAAATGAAAAGCATGGTTGCTGACACAGGGAAGTGCCAGTCATAAAGCCATTGTTAGCTGGCCAGTACTTGGCTGTGTTGACTCTGCTTTGCTGTTCAGTGTAGGGTTTTTACTTTTTTTTCATTATTCCATGTAATTACGCATGTTCCTCAGCTTGTGAGTCAAATGAAATAGTTTAATGGTTTAATTTTTCAGCTTATAGGTAAGCTTTTTTCACCTTACCTATATTGAAGGTAGCTTAGTTTTATTAAATCCAGTTGTATAATCAAAGTTGAACTTGTGGCTCAGTGCTACTCCCATGTTCACAAGTAGTATTATCTGCTACATACGTTGCTTTCATCTTCTCCACAGAAAGCTAAGCTGGAAGCAAAACTGCATCAGACAACGGCAGCAGCGGCAGCAGCAGCATCAGCAGTTGGTCCTGTTCACAACTCTGTGCCTTCCAATACAGTAGCAGCTCCAGGGTTCTTCATTCATCCTTCAGATGTCATTCCACCCACACCAAAAACAACTCCTCTCTTCATGACTCCACCTTTGACTCCACCTAATGAAGCAGTTTCTGCTGTTATTAATGCAGAGCTTGCTCAGCTTTTTCCTGGTTCAGTCATTGACCCCCCAACAGTTAACCTTGCAGCACATAACAAAAATACAAGCAAGTCTAGAACGGTAATTATTTTCTTTTTCTTAGAGAAACAAGATGCTGTAAGCATTACCAGGGTCTTAATTTATAATTGAGTGCTAGTAAATGTATGTGTATATTTGGGTGAGATGTGAAAACTATATTGCTAAATTTATACCATGAGAAAAGAACTTATGAAAGCAAGATAGTATTGTTACAGTACCTCATCTGGTTTCTCTTTATTGGAGCTAGCTTAACTGTGTAAGGAGTTATTAGTCCTTTGAATTTACTAGTTCATATGTTTTGATGGTTCATGCTCAAATGTAAGTGTAGTGTTGTCAAAATTATACATCTTTAACAGCTCACAATAAATGCATAGATTTTAATCACTTAATTTTACTGTTGTTTTTCCACTCCTCAGAATCCACTTGGATCTGGCCTTGCTCTTGCAATATCTCATGCTTCACATTTTCTTCAACCTCCACCTCATCAGTCAATTATTATAGAGCGAATGCACTCAGGTAAAGCCACAATTCCTAATAGTAGTTTTGACACATGTTCTAGTAAGAAGTGGAATATTTTCTGGGGCTTTAAATAAGTTGCTTAGCTACAGTCTCTCTTAGCTTTCCAGAGTGAAGAAATTTCTTGGTTTGCATTCTCTGATACCTGTGAGTTTAAGACGTAGCACTTGATGATAGTTGAAAAATGCTGGAGTCTTGGGGAATATGTTGGGTCTCTGAACAGAACACCTGTTCAAAAATAATGCATGAAAAGCAAAACCGCTTCATTTAAGTTTATGCCAAAATTTTGTTCTCAAAGTGTTCAAGCTGTAGTGGGAGTTTCTGGGATTGTGCAGCTATTTTTAGCCTCAAGTATGCAAATATAGCTTTTAAACAGTGCATAAACTTTTATATACCTTTCAAACAATACATAAATATGGCTTTATTGTTTGAGAAGTAACGTCTTGCTGGTTAGCACGCACTGCTCTTTCAGACAATCCCGTGTTTTTCTCACCTAGGAGCAAGAAGATTTGTGACCCTGGATTTTGGAAGACCTATATTACTAACAGATGTATTGATTCCCACTTGTGGAGATTTGGCTTCTTTGTCCATTGACATCTGGACTTTAGGAGAAGAAGTGGATGGGAGGCGACTGGTAGTGGCTACTGACATTAGCACACATTCACTTATTTTACATGACTTGTTGCCACCCCCAGTTTGCAGGTTTATGAAGGTAAAAGGATCTTTAAGTTCTTGATGTTTGTTAGTACATGAACTTCTGCTTAAGGTGTCTTCAGACCAAACTCTTTTTGGCTATATGTTTTTAATGTTTTTTTGACTTGGTGTTTATTTTTCCTGCTGTGATACAATTGTGTTACAATATAGTTGCATTTTCTTTCAGATCACTGTTATTGGTCGATATGGTAGCACAAATGCCAGAGCAAAAATCCCATTAGGATTTTATTATGGCCATACCTATATCCTACCCTATGAAAATGAGCTGAAACTAATGCATGATCCCCTCAGAGGAGAAGGTGAATCAGCAAATCAGCCAGAAATTGATCAACATTTGGCAATGATGGTTGCATTGCAAGAAGACATACAGTGCAGGTTAGAAGGAAAAAAAGTGTATTTGCTAATTATTTTAATGTAAACCCCTGGGATATCATAATGTTGCAGATTTTTTTCTTCCCATTATATTCTTCAGACCAAAAAATATGCTGCTGTTGTAGAGTTGTTGTGAATATCTTTGTAGCAATAATCAAGACTACACTGTATTTTTTTTTGTATCTGTTTTAACAGTGCATTCACAATGGACCAGAATTTGGCTTCTGGCAGGGTGATTGTCAAATGTGTTGCTGTTTGCTAATGTGTATTGAATTATGTTTTTTGAATATTTCCCTTTAGGTACAATTTGGCCTGTCATCGGTTAGAAATCCTTCTGCAGAGTATTGACCTGCCACCACTCAATAGTGCTAACAATGCCCAGTACTTTTTGAGAAAGCCAGACAAGGCAGTAGAAGAAGACAGCAGAGTATTTTCTGCTTACCAGGATTGCATTCAGCTGCAGCTTCAGCTCAATTTGGCTCACCATGCTGTTCAGAGACTCAAAGTAGCTTTAGGTGCAAGCAGGAAAACACTGAAGGAACAATCTGATCCAAAAGAGTTGATTCAGATGTCGTCCACGGAACAGCTGCGCACCATCATTAGATACTTACTGGATACTTTGCTCAGTTTGCTACATTCGTCCAATGGTCAGTATTTTTTTGAAGTTTTGATTTTTTTGTCATGTTAGTAGAAACAATTTCCAAGTATTTTTATTTCTTGACTTGCCCTTTTTTACTGTAAGGCCTTTATACTATGTTTAGATAGAGAATCAGAGAAATGTGGAATGGTGTTTGAGTTCGAAGGGATCTTAAAGATCATCCAGTTCCAACACCCTGCCATGGAGAGTGACACCTTTCACTAGACCAGGCTACTCCAAGCCACATCTACTGTGATTTTAGTAGCTGATAGCATACTTTGTAACGTTTTACCAGTGGCACCAAGCTGGCCTAACCACTTCCTGAAAAGGATAGGAGAAAGTGTCAAGGTCCTTCTCCCTTTTGTGTAGTCCTGGCTGCATATTCCTTTTTCACATAGTCATCTGATCTCTCTTGGGATGATCCAGTTTGCTGAAGTAACAAAAAACTGTCCAGACAGAATATTCAGGTGGTTTTCACAGGCGGAATCACCTTGTGAAAGAATCTGTGAGCAACTGAGGCCAGTGCAATACTGGGGATGGATTAGGCAGTTAGAAGTGGGCCAAGGAAGCAGAAGTTGCCTCAAGAGTGGGGGTGGTAGTGAACTCATAAAACCAGTATTTCTAGTTAGTTCATGATTTTTTGATATCCAGTAAAGACTTTTATTTCCTAAGTTTGCCATTGAATGAAGTCTTGGTGAATTGAAATTGGAAAATCTGAGTAGGAGTTGGTGGTGTTTAAAAAAAAAAAAAAAAAAAGAAACATTATTCTGTTAAGTTGTTGTGTGATTTTCTGTGCCAGTTTGTTCTAAAACATGATGGAGGTTTGGTTTTTGCTTCATGTAGCTTCTGTGGTCTATTTGCACTGACATAGTATTGATTTGGTTTTCACCAAATGGCCTGGTCTTTGAGTTACCTACAAATCACCATCTCCCCATAAATTCCCACCTCCTTTACTCCTGTGCCAGTTAGTCTAATTGTAGTAGTTTAAAAAACTTACTGCAAATTTCTTCCTATGTTTTCAAGTCATTGTCTCTTTAAACAGAGGTGTTCTCTTTTCCTAAAAGGGCACTCAGTTCCTGTGGTTCTGCAGAGTACTTTTCATGCTCAAGCTTGTGAGGAGTTATTTAAACACCTCTGCATCAGTGGAACTCCCAAGATCCGATTGCACACTGGCCTTCTGCTGGTTCAGCTCTGTGGAGGGGAAAGGTGGTGGGGCCAGTTTCTCTCAAACGTTCTGCAGGAACTGTACAATTCAGAGCAACTTCTCATATTTCCACAAGACAGGTAAGGTATAGATCTATATTGATACATTACCTGTGGATCAGTGAAGTAATTTCATTGTTCATAACTTAGCATCGAATTGACAAAGTGGAACTGAATGGTTTTCACTGATGGTTTTTTCACTCAATGGCTTTCACTGATTTAAGAAATAGACCCCAAAAAGTACTGCAGATGACAAATGTTGAATTGCAGTTATATATTGCACCTGTTTGGTTCTTACACCACAAAAATTTGCTGTTTTTTCTTACTTGGAGATCTTTGCATACCTAGCAGGATTGATGTCCAATGTCAAAAATGGCCTTCTCTTTTATCAGGCTTAAATGTACCCCATCATAGAGCTGCTCTTCTCCAGTATTTGAAAGTGGGATTGAGACTGGAAGGTACACTATTAGCATTCACTGCAAAAGATTGCACTGAGATAAGAGCAAGAACTTAGAGTTGAGCACTGAATGTTAGATGTATTGATTATTTCAGATTATTGATTGAGGTCTCTAATATTCTAAATGTTAGCATTTTATTTAAATCAAAGATATTTGCTGCTTAGAGGCTTTCTGCCTTCTTTGAACAGCAGCATCTATATTTTCGTATCTTTTTAAAGTTAATTACTTCAAGAATATAAGAATTCATAGATTTCATTCTCTTTCTCTGCTATCAGTAATATGTAATAGAAAATAAAATGGATGAGATCTTGTTTCAGATGTGGAAGACTCTGCTGACCTCTTGAGGGTGAAAGAGAAGATGTTCACCCTAAAATGCTGCATTAATCTTAACAATGATAAGAATGTGAAATCCAGTCTACTAGGTGGGCTGCAGTGCTGCTTTCTGTAGCAACCTGTCTGTGTCTCAGATGGAAGCCTAGGACAATAATGTTATATAAGGGGAGTTGCAGGATATTGCTGATTCTGAAAAAGAAATAAAATCTTAAATATGTAAATTTTATTTTTAGGGTCTTCATGTTGCTTTCTTGCATTGGGCAAAGATCACTTAGCAACAGTGGTGTTTTAGAAAGTCTACTTAATCTCCTGGATAACTTGCTGTCACCACTGCAACCGCATTTACCTGTGCACAGAAGAACTGAAGGTAACCTTCTAATTTGGGAGATTGTTTTCATATTCATTATAAACTAGAAAATTGAGACTAACTCACAATTTTTTGATGTATTAAAAGAAGAAATTGCTTCTGTACTATATTTCTAAAACACAGTTTTCTTTTAAAATGTGATTAATCTTCTTGTTCTTTAGGTGCTAAAAGATTCCTTCCCTCACCCCATTAAAACTGGGCAAAATCTGTTTGATTATTTGTATTTCAGCTAGGAAGCTTGGGCAGAGTTGGGGGAACATTCAATGTATAGGCAGCTCTAGTGAATGAGTTTGGAATTTAATGGTTTGGAGAGAAATGCACCTTTTTGCTCATGAGATCGTTCCTAATTTTCAAGTTTTTGAGGTGAAACAGATCTAAAAACAAGTCTAAGTGTACCTGCGTGGTTTCTGCAGACTACACAGTTTGTTCTTGTGGGGTTTTTTGTAATTACAAGGAATTTATATTTTTTTGATCCTAAAAATTTACTGAAATTATGTCCTGGAAACTTGATTTTCTTTGAGCGTTCTCTTAACTACCCCGACGTTGACACAAATTCTTATTTTTGAAAACATCACACCCTAGGCTACTTCATTTGTTATGTACAGGTAGCAAAGCATTATAGAACATGAGTTGTTTAAAATTCTTAGCCTTGTGAGGTCTGTGAAGTGCCAGTTGAGACTCTGTCCTTACAGACCTACAGCTGGTGTCAGAAGCTGTCCTATTGCTTCCCACTTGATCTACCATGTGCTTTCTCTATCGGGGCCATATCCTGCTATAGTCTCTAACTAGTTTGAGGCAAACCCAAGCTTACATCTCCTCTACCTCTGTTTGCACTCTCCCCACAGCTTCCAATTCCTTTCATAGCTCTTGCCTTACTAGTTGTCCTCATGGAGGACTTTAGGAAGCAGAAGTAACTGATACTTCAGAGCTTTATTTGCTGGTCTTCCAGCTTCCTTCCTCCTGGACAGTACAGGTGAGTACTAGGGCAATATTATGTGTGGTGGAAGCATCAGGTATGGCAGAAGAAATTCCTATTTGAGAACTGTCACACATAAATCAGGGTCAAAGGGGTGAATACTTACTGGGAAAAAAGTAAAAAAGCAAAGGAAAACGAGAGGAAGAGGTGAGTGTTAGGGGTGGAGAGAAGTTGTAAACTTTGAGACTGGAAGAGGAGAAAAGGAATAAGCAAAAGACATTTGGAGGGAGGGAGGGAGAGAAGCTGAGATTTTAGGTTTTTTTTTTGTGAGATAAAAAGAAAATAAATGGTCTTGTTTTAACAGAAGTATGAAAAGGTATGTACTTCACTCTGCAGCAGGTTCCTTTCTTCTCATTCTGCCAGTCAAAAAGGTGTGTAGCAGTCACCAATGCGCCTAATTTCTGTTCTGGCAATTTAGTCTGTGGTTCCAGTCCAGGTCCTGTTATGGACCTGTTGGGGTCCTTCCTCTGCCTCCATGGGATTGGGCTGCTTTCTGTCAAGAGTGTGCTCAGGAAACTGCAAGTTAACAAGTCAGGCTGCATCCTATGCTTGGATGCCAGGAGCTGCATCATTTTGGATGGATCATTTCTGTGCTTTAGTTTTCTTGTTTGATCTGCATTTAATAATAGTTTGAATTAATTGCAGCTTTTTTGAGGTCAGTGCATGAAAAGCACAGTGTAGTTAAATGTGGCTCAGCACAGCGCACTGATATGAAAATGTGGGTGTAACCTCTAGTGCTGATGTCTTTGCTATATTGACATGGTAGAATTATGCCATTTGCATAATGGCTGTAATTAAGTGGTCATTATTTGCAGGTTTCTGATTTTGTTGAGCAGTCATGAGTTCACTTTGGAACTGTTTATTAGGATTTCCCTTTGCACAAAGATTTTTTCTTGCATGATGTGCAAGATAATTTTTGCTTTCTGCCTGTACAAAAACGCAGCGTTTAAAGTGTGAGACTGAAGTAAGCATTAGCCAGTCTTTAGTGCCACCAGTGTGGTTCATCTAGTCTGAAATCATTGTTGGCCTTCCTGCAACTTATTCAGATAGCTGCATGAAATGCACTCATGGAGAAGTAAAGAGGGAGGTATCTGTAAGTATGGTTATAATGATCTTATTGGAGCCCTGCTTGATGGAGAAATTGCACACTGTAGAATTTGAGATATCTTCTTTGTGTACTTTAATGCAAGCAGCTGTCATTATGCATTTGGTATTTAGGAAATTTAGACATTAATTTTTTGACTCTTTTTATGAAAAATGCTGCTTAATTTTTAGCTTGAACACTTGAGGTGAAGCTTTTGACATCCGACTTAATCAGACTAAGGGAATTGTGATGTTTTCGTTAGCACCTAAGTTTTATACTGATTTCTTTACTCATTTATGAGTGCTCAGACTCTCTCCTTTTAAAAAACAAAAAGAGGAGAGTGGACTCTTTGTGGCCTAGTGATGTGAAATATGTGATGTTTATGTCTTCAGAAGTTTATTAAAGCACTGAAATTTGTTTATTTTGAAGGAGTTTTAGATATTCCCATGATCAGTTGGGTTGTAATGCTGGTGTCCAGACTACTGGATTATGTAGCTACTGTTGAAGATGAAGCAGCCACAGCCAAGAAACCTCTGAATGGAAAAGAGAGGGAACGCTTTTTGACAGGTACAGCACCTTTATTATCAAAAGCTCATTCTATGAGTATTGTTCTGGGAGGTGTTCAAATACCTGAGATTCATTTTCTATTCACTTGAAAAAAGATTTTAAAAATGCATGTTGTGATCTTTTTTAATTTTCATTTTTATCTATTTATTTACATCTATATCTCCTTATAGATGTAATCTTGCATTTTTTCAAGTGAAAAACCCAGATTGATTTTAATTTGTGAAATGTCTGTATATTACCCTGTGACTGGGACTTTACAATTGAACGTGTACCATGTTGAGATACTTTGTATTGTGAGAAAGGGCCAGCAGTATGACTTCAGAAATGTTTTGGTATTTGTATCCACTATTTTTAAGTTGGTTTTTGTCTGGTTTTCATTTATTTCATAATAATAGTAGTCATAATAATAAGTACTATATATTGTTGTTATTATCATCATCATTATTATAATTGTTATCATTATTACTTTGATTAGCTCTAGTTTTCTTTTAATCTTTTCTAAAAATTAAAACTTTTATGTTATGAAGATGCTTATCTGTATTTACTTAGGACAGAGTTGCTTGCCTGTTTATATGTTCTAAGAATAATTTAAAAAAGATGGTACCACTGCATTTTAATATCACACAGAAATACTACTGTGAGTGGGGATAGTTGAATGATGTCAAGTTTGATTTAGCTTCTTTCTTCAGTACTTAGTATATGGAGATGCTAACCATTGAAACATAAAAGCTTTTCTCTAGAGTTAAATGAGGTTTAATAAGATGGATTAATTTTTAAAATTTTATTTCCATTAGGAAACCAGTGGAGTTTTATAAATAATAGCCTTCACACTCAGAGTCTGAGCAGATCTACTAAAGGCAACAGTAGCCTCGACAGACTGTATTCCCGAAAGATCAGGAAGCAGCTCGTGCATCATAAACAGGTGACTTCCTGCATGGTGGTGGCCATTTTCACAGAAGTGTGTCTCATTTATAAGATATCTCATTTCTTGAAACAACAGCTTTGGCATTGGGACTCATTCAGCCTTGCTTTTGCATAGGTCTGATTCTGTAGCTAAAGGCTGCCTAACTTCTTTGACATTCATCTAAAACCATGGGGCAGGGGATCTGCTAGGAAAACAAATGTTGGAGTGTACTGTTGTACTCTGTTGGACAATAAATATAATGTGCTTTTTACATAAATCTGAGTACACCTGAGTGCAAGCACCTAAGCTGTGATTTAAAAGTATTTTAAAAGCTCAAGTTACAGTTTGAACTGAAGTTGCTATCATGTGAACATACTGATCCTTTTAACATCTTATTGCTTAAATTTTCATTTATTCCTATTAACATTTTCTTTTAGCAACTTAACTTATTAAAAGCAAAACAGAAGGCTTTGGTGGAACAGATGGAAAAAGAGAAAATACAAAGCAACAAAGGATCATCATACAAACTTTTAGTAGAACAGGCAAAACTAAAGCAGGCTACTTCAAAGGTATGATGCTCTGAAACTGTAACTGACTTTTGTCCTTTATGTGAAAAGACCTGTTCCTGCAAAGTCATTTTTGTCTTACTTTGACCTTATTACAAAAAGTTGTTTCATCATGGCTGCTATCAAGCCATATCAAGTATATTCTAAAACTGAAAAAAGCAGCCATCTGGAAATTGATTACTCTGTGAAAAATAGTTTATTGTTCTGTAGGATTCTTTTAGGTAGTCATGGCCAAAATTACTAATAAACTTGTAGCTTTGGGGATGCCAGTATCATTAAACTTTGGATAACGTGCAGCAATAGAGATAAAGTAGTACTTTATATGGGTAGCTTTTGTGCATGATGCTCTTCTGAATGCTTTCCTGGTTGAGTAATCAGAAAATAATCATGTCAATGTCTGTCTTCCTGAACTAATAAATATCACTTTTGAGAATTATTTTTGAAGTTTGTCATAAGATCTTTAGCTTCCTGAAGGTACCCACCACTTCAGTTCTGGCATTTTGCGATAGGCCCCAGATATTGAGAGTTGATGATGTAGTTAAAGAATTGTTCTGGATATGACAGAAGATGCTGAAATTTAGGGATTTCAGACAATGACAATGTGGACTTTGCAGGGAACATAAAAGATGTGTAAATCTTTCTAGCTACCAAACTTAGGTGATATTTCTTTTGAAATATCAATATTTTGAGAGAAATACTTCTCTTGAAATATTTACTCCCTAGTTCAAGAAGTATTCATGTGTGTTAGGATGCCTGAAAATAGGTCTTTGAAAGGAGAATGCATGATGAGATTTTGCAGGCAATCTAAAGGGAAATCTTAAAATTTTAGTAATTACGGGAAAAAAAAATCACTAGCACAAAAATAAAGCTCTTAAGTTTTCACTAACTGTGCTTGTCATGAGCTGTTCTTTCCTGCACTATCTTCTGCTTTATTCCAACAGGTTATACCAAGGGAGCTACTCCACTGGTGGCCCTTTGAGACAACTTTAAATGAGTTACTGGCTGAACTGTGCTGTCCAGCTGGTTTAAGTTTCACTTTATAGTAGCCATGTTGCATAAAGAAACTGTGTTGAACTAAAGATCTTTCCTCTTGTAGTTTCTTGTAGTTAAGGTGTTACTGCACCCTTGAAAAGTTGCATTTTTTGTGTGTTGCTATTTTGCCTACTAATCACTTTTAGTTACGACAGGCTGTGAGTGACGTGAGATGTGTACTGCATTTAGGAGAAAGTGAAACCTTGGTCTTATTAAATAGCTCTTTCTTTGGTCTACTTTAGTAGCTACTGCTTAAGTGAGATTATAAGAGGCAATTGTATTATCTAATGGCTGCTAGTGTAGCTGATACAATGAGCTGAGCTGCTAAATGAATGCCCTTGGTGGATGAGAGGATTAATAAAAGCACCTTTTCTCCATTGCATATAGGAGAAAAGGTCAAAAAGGTTTTAGTTCAGAGCCATGATCAAAAATCAAACTAGTTCAATTCATAGTATGAATCATACATACTTTGTGTCATGGCAGTGTTAAGAAATTTAGAAATTCCTGATGATTTATGAAATGCGAAGAACTGAAAAGTCAGTGTTCTTGTAAAAATAAATTTCCGTGCTGTCTATTTTTATATGCAATTTGCTTTATGGTAACTGGAGCTTTATGTACATGTGTGGAAATACGAAAAACTTTGAAAATATGTATGTTCAGTGTGTGTTATGGTATACATAAGGCTTAATTGGCACTTCTGCAGAACTGAATTTGATTGTGTTTGACATCTGAGATAACGTGCTGCCAAAACAAGTTTCTGCCAATAAAGCCTTAATTCCATTCCAGATTCTCATATATTTTTAGACTTCCTTCTATCTTTTTAGGAGTTGCACAGTCTCTCTTATTGCTGCCACATTGATTGATTGGATAGGGATTTAGAGGTCAGTTTTTAACTGTAACTGTTGTTTTGAATGTAATTTCTGCAGCACTTCAAGGACTTAATACGCCTGCGTCGAACTGCAGAATGGCCTCGTTCTTCTTTAGATACAGAAGTATCAACAGCAAAGGAAACTCCAGAAATTGAGCCACTTCCCTTTACACTGGCACACGAACGTTGCATTTCTGTAGTGCAAAAGCTGGCACTCTTTCTCTTGTCCATGGACTTTACTTGCCATGCAGATTTACTACTTTTTGTCTGTAAGGTAAATGGAATATGGAACATCACTATGTAGCTGCAGTAGCAACCACATTAAATTAGTTTTCTATTGCTGCTTTTTTGCTTGTTTGGTGGTAAGAATTAGCTGCAGCACTAAAATTGCTACTCATTTCTGGTGAAGTAGTTTTTCTGATCTGTCACTTGTGTGATTTACAATATGGTGGCTTCAAAATGGCACAGAAAAACTAACTTGAAAAGAAATATATCCATGTAATTACACTTGTAAAATTCTTAAGTATGAGCTGGTAAAAATACCTGATTTATTTGTAAGCAAAATCTAATAATCATAGAAAATAAAGTTATTATATACTTTCATAGGGTTAACCATGAATAGGCATATATTTATCTTTCTTATTTTAATAGGTTCTTGCTAGAATTGCAAATGCTACAAGACCAACAATTCATTTATGTGAGATTGTAAACGAGACTCAATTAGAAAGATTATTGCTGCTTCTTGTTGGAACTGACTTTAACAGAGGAGACATCTCTTGGGGAGGAGCATGGGCTCAGTATTCTCTGACTTGTATGCTGCAGGATATCCTAGCAGGTTTGTTTTAAGATCATATTCTTTAGAAGGTATCTTGCACTTGAATCTTTCTTCCTTTAGTATTTGGGGAGGAGTTTATCACTATGTTAATCTGCTGACGCATTCTAAATTATTAAAAAAAACCCAAAAAATGACATTTAGGTTAGTGTGCAAAAATGTGATTTAAAATTGCAATTAGAGTGACTTGTGCATTGAAAAGTTCATTTTTATGTGACCCTGATTATTTAAAAATTATTCAGTACACTTCCCCTTGAAGAAATAGCCCCCGGAGGATTTAGAGTTAGATGAAAAAAATGGCAGTTGGTGTAGACACTGGGATGTTAGTTTGTAATGGGAACAAAGTTTGAAATGAAGTTGTCCTGCTTAATTTAATACCTAGGAGAGTTGTTGGCACCTATAGCAGCTGAAGCTATGGAAGAAAGTGCTTTGGGAGAAGATGCTGGAGCTTCAGCTGGAGATTCTGATGATTCTCTCCAGCAGTCCACAGTTCAGTTAGTGGAAACCATAGATGAGCCTTTGACACATGACATCACAGGTAAATTATTCCATAATTCTGTATATGTGTATTTATTGAAAAGAGAAAAAACAATTTTACTCATCTATCAAGAGATTGGTAAAGACTTTTTGGTGGTAGCATAAATAGTTTCTGATAATATAGGCAGATTGAATAATTAATTAATTAATTTAGTTTTACATCTGGCAAGTAAAAAATGGTTATTTTTCCTATTCTTTTTAAAAAGGCAACTTGATTGCATATTTTATCATTTTCCACCAAGTTTTAAATATTAAAAGGTTAAATTATCTGTTAAATATATTATGCATCCTTGTTCTATAATTTTTACTTGCTAATGTTAATACTCCTCTAATGATTCAAGGTGCTCCACCCTTGTCATCATTGGAAAAAGATAAGGACATTGATCTTGAATTACTGCAAGACCTGATGGAAGTTGATATTGATCCTTTGGATATTGATTTGGAAAAAGATCCCCTTGCAGCCAAAGTCTTCAAGGTATGTCACACCTAAATTTTCAGGATAACCTTTACACTTCAGATAGAAAAATCCTTTACTCTCTTACACTTCTTCAGTAGTGGTATTTGATATCTTAGACCTGCTGCTAGTTTTTTGTGATGTTTAATGTGGAATGACAGGAAAGAATGTAAATATTCACTTCTCAGTTGACCATAAAATATTTTACCTTTGCATGAAGACACTTGTGTAAACAAGAGGTTCTGAGTTTACTCACACTTTAGCATGTATTGAAGACAACAAAAGCATAATAGAAGAACAAGATCCAGTATTGTTCTTTTTATTAAGAACAGAGCATCATTTCTGTGACTGATCTTAAAATGAGTTTATGTTGTTAGTATTGTATTTTAAAAAGGAAGTCAACAGTAGCTTGTGCTCAGATTGGCTTCAGACTATGAAGAGAAGAAGCAACTCACTTCAAAATTTACTTCACTGGGGAACAAGAAAATTACTAAGTACTTATGTACTTAAAATTAAGGTTAAATATACATATGTTGTACAATTACCATGTTCTCAATGTCTATGAAAAACCAAAAATATTTAGACTTTAAAGAAACACACTGTTCATAATGAAATATTGATTCTCTTTTCTCTGTTTAGAAGGACAACATTTGGAGTTTTTCCATGCCTCTCACTATTGACTTAAACCTCTTGTTTGAATTAACCTAAATTATCTGTCTCACCGCTTGCTCAGAAAACAGATTTTTTTTCTGTATTCCCTCATATGTCCTTCCACCCGTTACCTATCATGTAAAAGTTTTTATCTTTAAATCTCAGTCTACCACCAAGAATTACACTTACTGCTGAATTTCTGTGTTACTGATGTTTCCTGCCTTCTTTATTCTCCTATCATGTGGCAGTACTCTTTAGTCAGCTTCATCCAAGATATCTTTTTTGTCTTATTACCTGCTTTGATGTCTACCAAAAAATCACCATAAAACCACTTCCTGATTCGTTATCCTTCTTAATATTTCCTTCTTTATCTGTAAAATAACAGTTGGTCTTGGATCTCACCATTAAAAGACCAGCATATGCACATTGCCTTTATACAGTGTAACATTTTTTTTTCCCTTGTGTTCATATGCTTTGTTAGTGTTTTAATTTATGACACAAGTAGAGATTACTCAGCTGTTTCTTTTTCAGAGCCCAGTACAATAGTCCCTGAGCCTCACTGAGGCTTCGAGGTACTTAATTACTCAAAATATCTGTGTAATGCTCTACTTCCAATTTTACAGCATGGTACAAATGTGGGAAGAAAAACTGATGTTAACATTTTCAAATTTGCTTCTTGAATCTTTGAGGCAGGTAACTCTACACTGCTGGATTTTGATAGTCACTAAGGATTTAGTAGCTTATACTGCAATAAGGATTGTAACAATTTTCTAAAGCTGTCGGAATCAATCTTCTAGTTTTAGCTTTTTTTAACTTCCAAGTTTGTTGTTAGTCATGAAAACTTTTGGCAATCTAAAGACTTGCCATTTATTGTTTTTCCTTGGTTTTTTGTTTGTTTTTTAAGCCTATAAGCAGCACCTGGTATGATTACTGGGGTGCTGAATATGGCACCTACAATTACAATCCTTACATTGGTGGTGTTGGAATTCCAGTTGCAAAACCACCTGTAACTACAGAGAAAAATGGATCACAAACTGTCAGCATATCAGTCTCTCAAGGTAAGCAATGAATTGAAGGTCTGTTCATGGTCTCTTTTCTGTAATACTGTATTTGACACCTTAGGACAAGAAATTCTTTTAGTAATATCTATGTATTTTAAGAGGAAATAATTGCATTTTATATATGCCACTTTTTTTTCCCTGTAGTAACTGAGAGAATGTAATGTGAAATTTACATTTAAAAAAGCCCAACGTAGCAGAAAATCTGATTTTCTAAAATTTTGGAATGCACTTATAGGCATTTTTAAGTCATTCCTGTTTTCTCAGGAAATTTTGGAAGCTCTTTTTTAGTTGGCTCTACCCCAAAGGAGTGAAGTAGCACACTTGTTTCAGTTGTAGGAGTACTACTGAAATGGGTGATAAATTTTTCTTTTGCCACACTGTCAAAAACCAACTTTTTGGCTCTCATTTGACAGCTGTTGCCTTAGGAAGAAGTGAGTTGAACATATGCAGATTGTCATGTGTTGTAGTAAAGTAAGTGTGGAAAGAAATTTGGGTGTGTTTCACAGAAATACAGTATTTTAATAATTACATATTTCAGGTCTGTAAGAATGTTATAGAAAGTTAGAGGAACAAATTAAAGGTGAGATGAGCTCAGCTGTTCAGAACATGGTGCTGGTAACACCAAGGTTGTGGGTCCAGTGCCCATATGGGCCTTCTCTTAGGAGTTGGATTTGATTATCCTTGTGGGTCCCTTCCAATTCAGAATATTCTATGATTCTGTAATTATGTATATCCTTGATGTACTCAGTTTTACCTTTTTTGTTGCCTTCTGTAGCTTTAGATGCGCGTCTGGAAGTTGGACTTGAGCAGCAGGCTGAGCTGATGCTGAAAATGATGTCCACACTGGAGGCTGATTCCATTCTACAAGCATTAACAAACACATCTCCTACATGTAACTACATGTTGTCAAATCATTCTCTTCACATAATGATCATTAAGTTTGTAGTAATGTTTTCAATAGTCACTTAGTAGCTGAGAAAAAGTTACATTTTGCTTGTGTTTTCTTATTAGGCTGAACTTTAGAGATTGCTCTTTATTCAGATTTGTGATTAATTTATATGCCTGTATTTAAGACATTTTGTCAGAGAGTCAATTATGCATGTGGATTATGCCACAAAGGGAAAATTTTCAGTTTTAAAAGGTCTAGGTGCAAGCAGACATTCAGCTTCCTGTGTGAAGCTTCATTCTTGGTGGTTGAAAGCTCTTTGCATTTGACAGTTACACTACTAAGTCATGAAAATGAAAATACTTGAATGCAATTTTGAACTCAACTGTTCAGTGAGCTTTATGTTACAAAAATACTCAGAGTGTTTTACTTTTGAACCTTTTTTCAGTGAGTTGTTAAAATGTTTCTTTGTAGCCTTCTGGGTACTTCAATATGCATGCAGTCATTAGTTGAGTATGTAGTGATGGAGTAGGTTTAGTGAGATCTTCAGAATTTATTCTCTGGAAGTTCATTATTGTCTGCAGCAGTTGCACTGCAATGCATGAAGGAGATGTTCCAAGTGTTTGTCTTGCCATTGTGTTACCAGGGCACTGCTGTAATGGCTCTGAAAATGTATTTGTGTGGACTTGGTTCCAAGCAGTTTTTGTGAAGATGGAAATGTTTGACATTCAAGTATGCCACTGCTATGGCAGTCAGTCCAAATCAATTCAACACTATGTTGAAGATGTTCTTCTAAATTACAAAAAGGTGTCTTTCACTTAGGTACAAAATACAAGGAAATAGTTATGGAATGACTTCTGGCAACTTTTCAGAGTAATTCATGGGGGGATGGTGCCCTGTTTTGTTTTCTAGTGACACAGTCTCCCAGTGGCACAGATGATTCCTTGCTGAGGGGATTACATGCTGCTAACCAAAATGCCCAGCTGATTGTGCAGTTGTCATCTATACCTATGCTGAGTGCATGCTTCAACAAACTCTTTTCCATGCTGCAAGTCCACCATGTTCAGGTAGAGAATTTTGAATTTTAAGTGTTCTGATTGTATTTTTCTCTAAATTTGAGAGTTATTTTCCACTACTTCTTGCAAGTTAGGATTCAAGTAAGCTGTTCAGTTATGTGCTTCATTGCTTGATAATGTAATAAACAAAGATCTGAAAGCCTTTGTGAAAGCAGGCATTGCTTGTTACAGTGGAAAACTGGTATGCATTTGCATATTTAGAAACAAGTTTGTATGTCCAGTGAATGATAATTGTTTGCTTATAAATGAAAAATGTCACTAAGTGACACTTAATGACAAATAGAGATTTGTGGAGGTTTTCAAAACCCAGTTGAATAAACCCCCAAGTGACAAAGTCTGACATATTCTTTGGCATTTATTTGAGCAGATTGGATTGGATAGCTTGCAAAGGTTCCATCCAATCTGAATTATCCAATGGTCCTGTATGGTAATAGCAAATTTAAAAGTTTGCTTTTTGAGAAGTCACTCGTTTAGCAATGCTTTTCTTGATTGATACAAAGGAATGCCATGCATGCTATATATGTAATGATTAGATGCCTGCCTCCCTCTTGATATTTAGATAGTGGCTGACTCCATCCCTCAATTGTTCTTTACACGGAAAACTGTTTTGGATGAGATATTTAAACATCCTTGATGCTTCCCCAGAATATCTAAAGTTATGTTCCTCAGGGCAATTATTCAGAATAGACATCATCACCTCTGAGGTTTGTCATTTTGAATAATTTTAGTTGACTGGGAAACTATCATTTTAATAACATTCCAAAAGCTTCCCTGAAAACCTGTAAGCCTACCTGTACATGTTACAGGTATAGGGTTATGATAAAGGTATTTCCAAACATTGTGTAAGGCTTCATTTTCTTAACACAAGTTTGAAGAAACTTCTTCAGAGAAATTATTTGGAAGAAATCAATTACGAAAACAATAGCAGAAGCATTTGCTAGTTAGGCTGAATTTGGCTTGAATACTGTGTTTAGCAGAATTTCAAATCCAGTGAAAGAGAGAGTGTGTGTGTGCAGTGAAATAGTAGCAGCTGAGAATGTAGATCAGGCTTTTAAAATTAAAGTTTAGATGCTCTGGGGTTCTGAGTTTGTTCTCATAGTGGGTTTTTTTCCCTTTCTTTCAGCTTGAATCCCTGTTGCAGCTATGGCTCACATTAAGCCTGAATTCCAGCTCCTCTGGAAGTAAAGATAGTGGTGCTGATATTTTCCTTTATAATGCTAACCGAATACCTGTTGTTTCCCTAAACCAAGGTAAAATATATTAAATATGGGAAATAAGTTTGGGGTGTTTAGTTTTGTTTTGTTTTTTTTTAATACTCAATTTTTGCCACTAAGCAGAAAGTTTTGCAGTAAGTATTTTTGATAAGATCAGTGTTGAGATAATTTCTGTGTTCTTATTAAAGAACTCTTGGTCTCGTTTTCTTCTTAAAGTGGAAAATACATTGCTGGAATGTAACTGAGAGTTGATTCATTCAATTTTTATGAAATTAGTAGAAATTGAATGGTAAAATTTGTGGTTCTTAACTCAGAATTATTCCCAAGAGGGACTCATTAAAATACGCTTCTTAGTCTGAGATGAACTGTGGACTTTTCTGACAAATTTAATCTCCTTTATACCATCCTATGATCCCTCCCCTCACAAAGGGGTCAGCAGAGTGGGAATGCTCCGTTATTGTTGAGCATCAGACTACTAATCTATTATGAAGGCATGCTGAATTTTTTTTTTGCAATGTGTTATACTATTTAATTAAGAAAGTCTATGGTATCTTGTGATAATCAAAAATGTTAATGCCTGATATAATGAACCTGTTACCCTGACTTCCATGAGAACATATGAAACCAGTTTCTTTGTATTGTTTTCTTTGAGATGTCAAGGTCTGTACACTGTAGAAAGTTCTGTGAGTCAGTTCCCGTGAAGTGTTGATGAGGTTTCTTTTCCTAATTTCCTGCAACAGTAGTTGCAGGAACAGTAACAACAGTGGTCAAAACAAAATGGATGCAAGGAACAATAATATTAATAACAATAATCAGCATAGCACCTTGCAAGGAACAATAATATTAATAACAATAATCAGCATAGCACCTTGCAGTAAAAATTAGAAATTTATAGTAGTACCTTGAAGTTAAAACTTGGAAAAAACTGTTTTTCTTGACAGCTTCAGTAACTAGCTTCCTGTCTGTTCTGGCATGGTATCCTAATACTTTACTCCGGACGTGGTGCCTTGTGCTTCACAGCCTAACACTCATGACAAATATGCAGCTTAATGGTAAGTTTATTTGGTTGGTTTTCTTATGTTGACAGTTTTAGTGATGTATAAATAAATGTTGATTCCATCAGAACATTTCTTCTGTCACATGCATGCTTTTGTTCTCCGTTAACTTCGGGCTTTTCAAGAGTGAGGTCCTTGAATTGTTTGTACCATGGGAAACAGAAACCCTTATGGCAAAAGAAAATGTCATTATAAATAAGTTATCAGTGTCTTCCAAAAAAAGTTTTAGCTAATGATCTCTGTGAATTAGTTTTGTAGTATGAGAAGAAGTAGCAGAGAGGAGTGATTAAGTTGTTGTGAATGAGATTGAAGATTTTCTGACAGAGTAGGAATATTTTTATATTTGCCATTTCAAGTAATTGACTTTAAGATGCACTTTGTTAGCAAAATTTTTACTTTCTGTGATGTTATTTAGAAATCAGTCTCACAAAAATCTGCTGAAATTTTTGTCATGAGGTGAAGAAGTAGGGCTGCAAAAAACTAACGAAAGAGGCTTATGCACAAACTGAGACTTCGCTCTTATTCGCAGTATTTGAGAATAGGTCATGGCCTGATCTCTGGAATAACTACCTTCAGTTAACAAGCACATGTACTGACAACTCTTGAGTCAGTCACACCTTATCAGAAGGGATGAGCATATTCAGACCTATGTGAATGTCCCTATAACCCCCTGCCGAGGGCAGCTGTACACCTGAGCCAGTCATGAAAAGGAGAACATTGGCATGATGGCATTTATCAGAAAGCATTGTCCCACTTCCGCAGGATCTGTTTCATATTGTGCTTTTTTCAGGGCTTTGAACTGATTCAGTGTACTACTACTGCAACAGTAAGGCTTCACATTTAGTAAAACTTGTTTGTTTGGTCACTGAAGGGTGTATTTTAATTCAAATTCCAGTCTTCAGAGTTCTTATCTATTAAGCTCCCTATAGTTTTATTCTGAGACATCTTTGATGTGCCAAGAACAAAAATACTGTGAGTGTTTACAGGATAACAGAGCACTTGGTCTCTGTCCAACAAACTAAATAATGCACTTGAGCCTTATTGACGTGTTGGACTAACAAAGAGAGACAAATCAAAATGTCTGTATCTGTTGCACCTACAAAATTAATCTTGATTTTCAGGAATGCTGCCTTAGCAAACATGAAACACTGATTTTAGATGGTTTTGGGGCTTTGTATCTGTACTTACTGGAAAACTCAAAATTGTGGTCCTGAGTAGTCAGGTTTTGGTACCTGATTTAGCTGAGAATATTTCCACATCATGAAAGTAATATAAGGTTTTGCACTAAAAATACTTGATTTATGCTTAATGTTTAAGATTACACATGTAATTTTTATGTCTTTATTTTTAAGCTGGTCCAAGCAGTGCCATTGGAGCTCAGGAAAGTACTGCCCATTTGTTGGTGTCAGATCCCAACCTTATTCATGTGTTAGTGAAATTTCTTTCTGGCACTAACCCTCATGGAACAAATCAACACAGTCCACAGGTAATGAGCAATTAAAATAAGAGAAACTTCTTGCAATAGGATTTTGAGACACTTGACAGAAATATGTGTTCATTATCAATGTATTATATCCTTGTCTTGTTTCTTCTTCTAGTTATAGACTTAGTTGGTTCTGATGAGCAGCCATAGGGAAGTTCATGTTGTTGATACCCTCTCAGTAGTGCTGGTATGTTTTCACAACTCTCTGGAGACTTGCCACAGGGAGAGGATGCCATATGTGAATGAGGAGGTGTTCCATTCAGTTACTTTCCCAAAATCTTGTTGGATTAGGATAAAAATGCCAGTGAAGATTAAGTTTTAATATCCAAGAATTCCTGAAGTTAAAATTAAACTTCATTTTCTTCCTGTTTCTGAATTCATGTGGTATTTGCTGCCTCTCCTAATTTCAATTAATGTTTTCTTGTTTTTTGTCGTCTTTGAAATATCGATGAAAAGTGTTTTAAAAAAAGCCCAAGTGAACTTAATTGTAGATAGTACTTGCCAGAAGTCTCAGTTTGGGAGACAGAAAACACATGGTAGTTCCACAGGTTTTTTTTCCAGCAAAATCTCAAGAAAATACGTAGTCATTTCCAGAACTTTAACACTGCACAGTGCCATTAAAGTACTTACTTAAGTATGTAGTTTGTGAAAAAACTTTCAGATTAGCACAGAAGTGGATTCTGTATGGAGTATAGTTTGCATTACCGAAAAGAGAGTCTCAAGTTGAAAAACAAGTCTTAGACAAAGAACTGATTTTTTTGCTTTGACTCATGATTAATAATAGAAAAACACATAATATAAATGGATACAGATTAGTTCTGCAAAGATGCTGCAAAAATTTTCAAAAAGCAAGTTAAGCTATGCAATACTTTCCTGTTCTTAGAAGATGTTAATGTTCTTGAAGACATTTCAATTGTATATAATTCTTCCTAAAATGTTTTTTTTTCTAGGTTGGGCCAACAGCAACACAAGCTATGCAAGAATTTCTTACTCGATTACAGGTGCACCTTTCTTCAACTTGTCCTCAGATGTTCAGTGAATTTTTATTGAAATTAATACATATACTTTCAACAGAAAGGTAAATCTTACATGTTTGTTTTCTTTCATACCCTCCTGTTCTTTAAAATGTGTGATTGTGAATCACACCTCAGATGTGTATGTGCCATGTCAGTGGAAATCATCATTGTTGCTGCAGCACGAGCAGCAGGACCTGGGCTGCTTCTGGCACAAGGAAAAGTGTATCTGGAATTCACACACATCTGTCTGTGTAAGGGAGTGTCAATAGAGGCACTAAAATGTTGGACTGATTTTATTTAAAGCTTGGTGAAGTAATTGCCTCAAGTAAGGACACTGTTGATGAGCTTACCTATTAAAAAAAGTATTCTGAGAGGTCTGAATTTATGAAAGATTCCAGAAATTCATAGGTTGTGAAAATAATACAGATGTCTTCTCTCACATGGTAGGATGAGTTGTGAGATTGCATAATTCTATTCATGCAATATGCATTTTTATTGCTTTATCTTTAGTGGGTTTTTCCTCTCCACATGGCAGTGGAAAACACCCTTTGTCGCTCTCTCCTGAGGCCTATTGATGCTCACTAAAGTAGAGAAGTGCCTCTGGCCAGGGGAGAGAGAAGAGCTTATGGCTCATCTTTCACAGTTCTGCTTCCTCAAGGCAAAGCTGATGGACAGAAGACTGTCTCAGTGGTACACTAGAAATAAGGCAATTGTTTAGTCTGAAGTACACTAGAAAGCTTTTCTTTCTGGTATTAATGTTCTGCTCATCTCCAGACAAAGACTTCCTGTAATTAGGGATGAGCTTCCTCAGTTCTGGGTTCCCAGTAGGTGGCACTGGTGTTATCTATTCTTTAATCTTACAGAAAATGGTTTCTGCCTTCTCCAAGAGATTTAATGCCTTTGTAACTTGAATTATAGGAGTGGTGTTTACCAGGTCATATGGATGATCAGTGATTTCTACGAGACATGTCATGATTTTATTGTAATAAAATCATTAATTCCCAGTGAATCTTGGAGTGTGTGTCTGCATGCCAGCATTTGTTTAAAATAAGCTAATGAGACCACTGAAAGGGTAGTTTTTGAAATGTTTTAGAGTTTTTTTGTGAAATGCCATGAAATGGAAGCAAAGCACCAGGAGAGGATTTACATGGTTATTTCTAAGAGCACAGATAATTGTGGAACTGTACTGTGTCTGATCATAAGATTAATTGTTATGAAAAGCAGTATTTTACTGTTATAATTACTTAAATTCCAAATATTATTTTCAGGGCTATTTCTATAAACTGTTTTGTTCTGTATTTAGTTTTAGAAGTACAAGTAAGATTAATCAATGGGAAGAAAAAAAAATCCATCATGATTTCCTGTTAGTAACTAAATAATCCTCATGATATCAAGGTATTACATGACTGCTTTCCATGAGGTTTTCTTGTGAATGTAGGAAACTTTTCACCAAGAACTGAACAGGACTGTTCAGTCTGTAGGTAGACTGTTCCAAGTATTTACCTACAAAATTACCAGAATTACAAAACAGAAGATGAATCCCAGCCTTTTTCAAAGCTAACCTCTTAATCCTCAGTGGTATCAGGAAGGTGGTGGCATGATTAGGTTCTGCAGGCTGTTTAATGACCAGAATATTAAAAAATTACAGAAGCTTGTTGTGAGTGAAAGATGAGATTTGGTTTCAACATGCATTTCTGGAAATAGCTGGATTTTTTTTATTGGAAGTCTGGTGTGCTTTTGAATCCTTAAAAAAATCAAGGAAAAATACCACACTCAAACAGCCAAACCTGTATAACTTGTACTATCTCTCTTCTTTTTTTTTTTTTTTTTTTTTTTTTTTTCTTTCAGGGGTGCCTTCCAAACAGGTCAGGGACCATTGGATGCTCAAGTGAAACTCTTGGAATTCACCCTGGAACAGAATTTTGAAGTTGTATCAGTTAGCACTATTTCTGCAGTGATTGAGTCCATAACCTTTCTTGTGCATCATTACATTACGTGTTCGGACAAAGTCATGTCTCGCAGTGGCTCAGACAGTTCTGTGGGTGCTCGAGCCTGTTTTGGAGGGCTTTTTGCCAACATTATCCGTCCAGGTGATGCCAAAGCAGTTTGTGGAGAAATGACAAGGGATCAGCTCATGTTTGATTTACTAAAGCTGATAAACATTTTAGTTCAACTGCCACTTTCCAGTAACCGAGAATACAGTGCCCGTGTTCCAGTAGCAAGCAGCACTACAGACAGTGTGTCTGATGAGGAGAAGGTTTCAGGAGGCAAAGATGGCAATGGAAGCAACCCTAATACTCAAGGATCAACTGCATACGTGGCAGACTTGGTGTTGGCAAACCAGCAAATTATGAGCCAGATTTTGTCTGCTCTCGGCCAGTGTAACAGCAGTGCTATGGCCATGATTATTGGTAGGTATTTTCTGAGTAACATAGAAGGTCTTTTGGGTGGTGAAACGTTTAAAACTTCAGCAATCTCATAAGCTTGGGTGTAGATGTGAAAGAGTGTGTTACAGAAATGACAGAGAAAAAGCTAAAGGGGAACAGATGCATGAACAAAGCCCCTAACAGGAGGTGGGAGACAGTAATTGAAACCAAACAGGAATGTGTTTGACATTTGAATTTGCTGAATCTCAGGATGCTTAATATTAAAGGACCTCTGGAGATTGTCTAGTCCAGCCTTCCTGCACAAACTCAGAGCCACCTCAATTAGGAGCAGGTTGCTCAGTACCTTGGTTCAGTTGGATTTTTAATTCCTCAGGGGTGGAAACTCCACAACTGCTGTGGGCAACCTGTTACAATGTTCAATCATTTTTAAATTAGAAAAGCCTTTTTCTTATGTTTAAGTGGAATTTCCTGTATTTCAGTCTGTGGCCATCACATGCCTCTGTGCATGAATTAGGATGAGTCTTCTTTGTACAAGACACCTTATCTCAGTTATTTGCTATGTATTGGATGATCTTCCTTTTTTTACATCACTTTTGGAAAATAGAGATTACAATCATGTCCCTTTCATGGAATACCTGAACTTTTCCTCTGTTTTATCAGAAATTGCATTAATATCATGTTCTAGGAGTTGCAGTCATATTTATGGGTGGGATCTTCCCACTATGACCTACTGAAGGAGATGATGATACTTAGAAAGCAAAGCTGCTGTTTGTCAGACATTTATATGAGGTGCATTTTCTCAGAAAGTCTACCTGTCTTTGTGACTTACTTCTGTGCTGTGATGGTAGCACAGAATTTATTTGCACAAGTTAAACCACTGGCTGAAATACCATGGATTTCTGCATGTGCAGAGCATTTTGTAGGAAGATAGACAAAGATCTGCACTCCATTTCAGATGTAATACTTGTAAGATTTTGTTCTCTTTATACTCATTTTCTTACTTTGAAGCAAGTTGCTCTCGCCTTTTCTGTGCTTACTCTTTTAAGCAGATAGAAAACTTAACCAATGCCATTATCAGGAAACAGTTACTTGTTCTGTGAGCCCTCATGAATATTAGACCAGTGATTTATTACAGCATGAAAGCAGTTGAGGAAGAGATAGCTATCTCTAGTAGTCAAATGAAACAGGAGGCAGGATTTGACAAGCCTGGATTGTGCTGTTGGAACCATCCTGAAATTAATTCCAGATCATCTCCCTCATCACTTTGTGTAGTTGGTGTCATGTTGCACATACACTATGAGCACTGAAAGTAGTTTGTTCTGGGAATGGTGGTTTGTTTTGAGTGTGTGCTTGTTTGGAGTGAATTTCAGATACTTTTCTCAACTTTGATGTCTTTCTAAATCACTGATTTTTGTCTGGCAGATGTTTTGCATTTTTTTAAGGGCAAATTGGAAAGATAGTTTTTTCAAAATGTTTTTCATTGAAATTAGGGTTGTGGGCCAGTTGATCCCTTTAATGGATTGTTTGTCCAAAGGATTTTTAATGCAGGTTATTGAAAATAATCTGTCCATGTATTTTGGGAAGATATAACACAGCTATTTGTGAGTTTAGTTCCTTCAAGAAAAACTATATTGAGCTCATTCTGGACAATTTCTGTGAAAAAAACCTTTTGTGAGACTGCAGCCAGGGTTATACAGGATCCAAAAATCAGTTATCACATATAGTAATAAATATGTAATAACTAATGCAGGATGGAAAGGTGCTACCAGGATAAAGATGATGTCTGCAAATGTTACTGATAGGTAGTGGCTCTGGTGTCAAAATTTATTCTAGTAGTGTTAATTTACTGCATCTGGCAAGCCAGCTGGTCAGGATCCAGGATGGCCCTGAGTCACTTGTCACATGAATTTTAAACATTTTTCATTCTATTTTTCCTTTTATGACCATTGTGTGTGTTTCATTAGGGTTTTATGTTTTGTAAATGACAAACTCTCAAAGTCATACCAGTAACAGTATTCTCCTCCAGTCCTATCTTGTCCTCACCTGAAGGTCATCTCTCACAGTAAATCCAGCTTACTTGACTTCAGCTCTATCATTCATTCCATTTAACTTTTCTAGGCTGTGTCTTAGGACTGCTTTATTTGTTGCTCTGCATGCATTGCTTATCAATATTTGCTGTCTTGACAGTTTAAAACTGGCCTAAGTACAACACCTGGCATTTCTCTTGCCAAGAGCAAGACATGCTCCAAAGATCACTTGAGCACATTGATTTTTATTATTATTTGTTCATACAGCTTCAGTTTGTCTAAATGGGACAGAATTACTCTGTGGCTGTCTTACATTTAAATCTAAGACCACTTTTAACAGCTCTTCCAGATCACAGTCATGATTGTAAGACAGCTGTATTTATGGAAGTAGTCTCTTCCATAGGAAGATATTGTTTTTCTTACTGTCTGTAATCTTAGCAATCTGTAGTCAATATTGCTGATAATTGATATTCAGAAAATTGTCATGAATAAATCCTGAGCTTTAATACTGAGAAGCAGAATGCCAGGAGAGGTATTTCTGATAGAAATGTATGTGTTAAATATTTTGGGAGGTTTTTGGCAGCACAAGGGCACTTTATTATTATCAGAAAAAGGTCTTAAATGTCAGTTGCTTCTAGCTAAGAGTGATTCCAATCCTTGTAGTTACCCTGTTTCCTTCACTAATTACACTCATTTTTATGGTCTGATTGGTCTGATTTGATTTAAATTTCCTGACTTCCTGGGTCAAGTCTTCCTATTTATACATATCTGGGAGCATTAATTGTAAGTCATGTGATCCTGAAAACCGGTCCATTTTTACTTTGTAAAATCCATGTGAGCATTTGAATATTATTGAGCTCTCTTAGGTGCTGTTAATGGTTTGTTAGGTCTCAGTTTGCAACCTTTGAATTGTCTGCTTTTGTTTAGGGGCAAGTGGCTTACATCTGACCAAACATGAGAACTTTCATGGTGGTTTAGATGCAATATCAGTTGGAGATGGGTTGTTCACTATCCTGACAACACTTAGTAAGAAAGCAACAACAGTTCAAGTGATGCTTCAGCCTATTCTTACCTACATGGCCTGTGGGTACATGGGAAGGCAGGTAAGTTCCCTGAGGCTTGCTGTGCTTCAAGGTAGTTGATTCTGTAATCAGTAGTAAGGTCAGAAAACTAACGTATTGTGATGTAAAAGAAATGTTAACATTTTTACAACCTCACTTCATTTGGGTGCTGAAGTTAGGAAGCCTCTCTGTTGCCTGTGGTACAGGGAAAGAATTTTCTCTAAGGACATTTTAACATTCCTGTAAATGTTTTTGGCTAAAGGCTTGAATGTGCAAGTGAGAGCACATTAATTGTGGCTATTTTAATGCCCAGTACTCATATTTCTGTGAAGATGCTGAGCTTTTCCATACCCCAAAGACTTTTCCTGTGTGAGGAATTGAACCGTGTGGAACATGGCATTGCCTGTGGTGGCAGAGAGGGTAGCTGTGGTGACATTTCTTCCTTGGTAGTTTTGCCTACTAAAAGAGGAGGCTGAGAGTGTTACTTGAATTTCTACTGTACTAATTTTGTATGAAACCATGTATTTCTTAATTGATTTTCTTCTAGGGTTCTCTTGCCACATGTCAGTTATCTGAGCCACTGCTCTGGTTCATTTTACGAGTGCTGGATACAAGTGAGGCACTGAAGGCTTTCCATGATATGGGTAAGAATGTATTTTCTTAAGTCACATCAAATAAAAAGTTTGATTTAGATTTTTTTGGTATTTAAAGTATACATATATGTGTTGACATGGGCCAATTTATTAAACAGGCCTTTGCTTGTGTGGAATCTATTGTGTGCTCCTGAGCTTTCTCTCTGCCCACATTATACACAGGTGGTGTTCAACTTATCTGTAACAACATGGTAACAAGCACAAGAGCTATTGTTAACACAGCAAGAAGCATGGTTTCAACTATTATGAAATTCCTGGATTCTGGTCCCACCAAAGCGACAGACAGCAGTTTGAAAGCCAGAGTGCTCGCTTCTGAGCCTGATAATGCAGAAGGGATTCACAATTTTGCACCTTTGGGTGAGTAATGCTTCTTTCTCTTCGATTAATATCTACTAGTCATTTCAATGTGTATCAAGTTCTTAACAAAAATTGATACAATAGTGTCAAATGTTCCAATATTACTAAATCTTCTTTTGAGAGGGGTTGCTGGTGTTTCAAGGTAATGTTGGGGGATGAGGTCAGTCCCCCTCCACTGCAGGTAATAAGACCTCATGTGGACAGGGGAGGAAGGAGAGGGAGTGAACCATGTCTGATGAAGTCATGCATCAAGGTGAGCCCCTTTCCTCCCCTGGGTTGGGGGATGCCTGGTTCCAGCCCACCATCTGCCTTAGACATAATAAGACTCAGTAACTTCTTTTAAGGCACATCAATTTTGGTGGAGTTTGTACACAATCATGGCATGGTGGGATGATAGTGAATGGCCTGAGCTCTGTGAAGCTGGAGCATAAGGCTGATATGGCAGATGATGTTCTCATATCTACGTCTGACTGCTCTCATGGGGCCTGCATGAGCATTTGTTAGAATGGCAGTGCTGTTTTGAAATCAATACAATGGCTGCCAGTTAACTAAAATGTGTGTGTTTCAAGAGGTAGTGGCACTGCAATATCTTACAAAGGCTTTCCTTTTCAGAATTAGTGGCTTTGTTTTCTGTTGCTGCCCACTAGCCTGGTGCGGCCCTTGAATGCATTCATACAGTTTGTCTCACTGACAAGAGGGGATTCATTTTAATATTTCTGGAGAGATTGTTGAATGAGAAAGCAGTCCATTCAGTCCTGTGATTCAAATTTAAGAATGTCAAAAATAAAGACATGGTGAAAGACAATAGAAAGAGGTTTATTTGGTAGAATAGGGCTCACTGGAAATCTACTTTGCTCTTCACAAATTTTTAAATGGTAAATTTAGGGATTCTGCATATGTTCATTCTTTATTACTTTAAATAGTAAAAATCCTAAGCATGTAGGTTCTTGCCTACCTTGTCTTCCAGCTTACCAAGTGCTGTTGTTCTGCCATGAGGGCATCTCTCTTAATATTTAACTTTCAGTCAGGAGTATGCTTTTGAAATTAACCTTCTGGTTGCCCTCACTTACTACATTCTAATTCCTATCATTTGGTAGTCTATGTAGTGCATTCTGATTCTCATCATGTGGTTATTCTCTGAGATGGGCTCAATTCATTTTGGGATGAAAGTTTATCCATGTCCAGCTGCTGCTGGATATTTAGTCGTGAGGTCAGGCTATAGCTGCTTTACAGTAAAACACCCCAAGTACCTGGAGTTTGGAACAGCTCAAATCTGGTCTTGTATGCCCTATAACCTGCTAAAGAAGACACCCTACATCTTCCTTCATCATTCTTAACTTTTGCTAGGAGTAGAAAAAGAAGCAGCAACTGTGGTCAGTTTTGGTTTTTTTTATCTGGTGTTTTTTTAAGAAAGGGTTTTCATGTGAAACCTTTTTAAAGAAAAAGGGTTGCAGAAGTTGGTTTCAAAGCAGTTTATATTATTTTAGTATTTAAAATATGTTAACTGTGAATTAACTGAATTCAAGTTCTAAGCATGCTGTTTAACCCTGCACCTTTCTATTTGGTTTGATTTTGTCATGTACTCTTGAGAGTAAGTTTAGAATTTTGGTAGCAATTTTCCCTTAGCAAATTTCAGGGACATAGATATGTATGTGGATATGTAAGCTGCCTATTTGAAATAGTTCAGAGTAAAACAAAAGTAACTGGGCAGTGGGCATTAAGCATGGGATATTATTGATAAAGCAAAAGAGATCAGACAGAAAAAAAAGGTGTTTTCCAAGTTCAGGTTGTAAATTAATCTGATTTTTATTAATAAACATTAATAATCAGTGTAAATGGTGCTGTTTTGAAGGTTCAATCACCTCAAGCAGCCCCACTGCCCAGCCTGCTGAAGTGCTGTTGCAGGCTACTCCTCCCCACAGACGGGCTCGCTCTGCTGCATGGTCATACATATTTTTACCTGAGGAAGCTTGGTGTGACCTCACAATTCACCTTCCTGCAGCTGTGCTGCTCAAGGAGATCCACATCCAGCCTCACCTGGCCTCTCTGGCAAGTAAGTAGATTTACTGATGTTGATGCCAGCATTTGTATTGTATCCCAGCCTCTTTGTATTGTATCCCAACCTGCAAATTCAAAAATTTGAAGGTTGGAATACAATACAAAGAGTGTAATCAGAGGAACTAAAGCTGGGAAGTTGTTTGAGTAATGCCTGTAAAATAAATTTGAAAAGCTTGCAAATTCTGCTTTCCTTGAGAACAGAAGTCCCTGTCTCTGCTTGTTTTCTAGCGTAGTAGATGTCATGTGCTGTTCATGTTAAATATGTCAAAAAACTGTCATGCTCACCAAAACTTTGCCCAGTGAGAAAGTGATATTGGTCAAGGCTCTTCAGGCAAAATGCTTGTGTCTGGTAATTGGGAAAAAGCTGGAGGTTTTCGGCCCTTGCTGTTGTAACCCTGATAGGGAAACTGTTTTTAGTGACAAGACTTTTCTTCCTCTGAAGTCTTTGAAATAAACTGTATATACCATGTATCAAAATGCTTGTGCTTTTTAACATGTATGGTCTGCCAGGTCAAGTTCTCCCAGCTGCAGTTTTGTTGTAGTGTCTGCCTGAGACCATTTCAGTCGTTCTGTTCTCTGAATTTTAAGTATTGACTGTGTAGCCATGATGAAGACAAACTGGTACAGATTTTAAAATATTGTTAAACCTTCTTATCTTACTCTGTAGCTTGCCCTTCATCAGTATCTGTTGAAATAAGTGCAGATGGTGTCAATATGTTACCTTTGTCCACTCCTGTTATCACGAGTGGTCTCACCTATATAAAAATCCAGCTGGTAAAAGCTGAAGTTGCCTCAGCAGTCTGCCTTCGTCTCCATCGTCCTCGGGATGCCAGCACCCTGGGGCTCTCTCAGATCAAACTGCTGGGCCTCACAGCCTTTGGAAACACCTCCTCTGCCACTGTCAACAACCCCTTCCTTCCCTCTGAGGACCAGGTCTCCAAAACGAGGTAAGGCTCCAGTGTCAGGGGACAGTTTGTGCCAGTTCATGGTTTAGTGTTGGGGGTTTGCTTCTCTGAGTCAGATCTTTCAGTAGCAAACTCTTCCTCCTTTTTTTTTTTTATGGAAGGGATATTGATGCAGGACAACCCCAACGTAGGGAATAATGTGCTCTGACTCTGATTTCAAAAGGCTGAACAAATGCTTTATTAAGCTTGTTATATTACCTCCATCACCCTCGGGATGCCAGCACCCTGGGGCTCTCTCAGATCAAACTGCTGGGCCTCACAAACACCTCCTCTGCCACTGTCAACAACCCCTTCCTTCCCTCTGAGGACCAGGTCTCCAAAACGAGGTAAGGCTCCAGTGTCAGGGGACAGTTTGTGCCAGTTCATGGTTTAGTGTTGGGGTTTGCTTCTCTGAGTCAGATCTTTCAGTAGCAAACTCTTCCTCCTTTTTTTTCCAGTATGAAGGGATATTGATGCAGGACAACCCCAACGTAGGGAATAATGTGCTCTGACTCTGATTTCAAAAGGCTGAACAAATGCTTTATTAAGCTGTGTTATATTACTCTAATACTATACTATATTAAAGAGATACTATACTAAAAAGATACGTAAGAAAAACCTCACCATGTCTGAGACAGTCATGACACAGCTTTGACCCAGTTTGGCAATCAATCCAAACAACCATCACCAGAAATCTAATTAACAAATCACCTTTGGTAAATAATCTCCATAACACATTCCTCATGTGCCAAAGAACAGGAGCAGCAAGTAGAGATAATAATTGTTTTCTCTTATTCTGAGTTTTTCACTGCCTTTCCTAGGAAAAAAATCCTGGGGGAGAGAACCATGTCTCTGAGAGTGTGAATAGCATATCAGGAAATTTAAGGAGTACTTCTGCCTTCTTTAGTAGCATGCTTAGTCTGCAGATGTAAAAGGGAATGTTTTGTCCCTCCAATGGCGAGAGGATATAAAGCACAGGAAAGTATTTTGAGTTGCATTTTTGGTTTTTAATGGGTAGGCAGTTGTCAAAAAAATGGAGTGCCAAAATACTACTTATCCTTACAGAAGTCAACGGAGTTACATAAGTATTGGAGCAGGAGTAGAAGTAGAACAATGCAGTGTTTTGTGGAAGTCATATCTAATATTGCTGTTTGCAAACATTTCAGAAATAGGAGATGAAGGTTCTTATGATTCTGGCATATCAGCTAGATTTCTTTTCAAAAGCGTTTATTTGGTTAGGTGGCATTTTGGGTTTCTTACTCATTTTGAAAATAAAAATAAATGAACAGTTAAGGAATTTTTTTGAAGTGTCATCATTTTCCAACTTTGAATTTAATTTACAGGATGAATTTTTGATATTTCCTGGTTGTTAAATTTAGTTTACTAAATTGTAAAAACTCATTAATTTTAAATATTTAATATTTGAACCTTAATGTTTATAAATTTGAAGTGAACATGGGAAAATTTTAAAAACTTTTCTTTTGCAGGGAAAAATTTTGAGAGCATAAGTAAATTTGCAGAACATGATACTTTCAGTGTATATTTATAAAAGCTATGTGACTGAAATTGGTCTTTACTCTTAAATAGCAGTGAAGAAAATTACTATAGCCCAATTATTCTGTATTTTTTACTTAGGAAAAGGTTATAATAAAGTCAGACAAGAATAACCAGTATCTAAAAAAAGAAGGTCAATGTATGTTCCTCATTTCTTGAGATGTTTTATTGTAGCTTTCAGCTTAATGTTTTATCTCAATGAAACTGTGATAGTAATGTGAAACATATATTCAATAAACTTGGCATAATTTTTATTTTAGACAGAGAACTTGCTCTTTTTAAATTGACAAATCAAATTGATTTAGGAGTAAATGATTCCTAAAATTAAATTGTAAGCCTTATTTAGGATCTGTAATAAAGTTTGCATTTTTTAAAACTGAGGTAGAGGTTAATTGTGGAAACAACCTGCTAGTTTAGAACTTGTCAGTGAAAGATGCCATTTATTTCACATAGAGCTTAGATTGCCATCTTGTTCATGGTTCTAGTTTAAATAGTATTGTGGTGTAAAGTCTAATAGGTGTCTTTCCAAATTGATTTGATTACAATAAATTTATTTCTCAGGATTTATTATTAAAAGAACTTCTGAATGATTTTGTCAAAGAATGAGAGACATGAAGGAAATGTAGTAGCTAAGACATTTTTAATTTGTGCTTTTTCTATATGTATTTTAAATCAGGTTCCCTAGGGTTCACTGCAGTTTATTGTAAATATGTATGATCCTAAAAGTTTGTAATGTCAGGGAAGTTGTGCAGGTGTATAATTTTAATGCCAATTACTTTTGCATTTCACTCATTTTGATGTAAATAAAAACAATACACAAGCAAATAAAGCCCAAAAAAAAGAAGGGAAAAAACAACAACAATCAATAAAACCCAAACCTGCCCCATACCCATCCCCATATGTAAACACCTTCCCTTTCATCCTTCCCTGAACAGGGAAGGATTTCTTCCTGTTGGATATGTAGGTGAATTGAGAAATCTTGAAAAACCTTAGTAATAAAACTTGCAGGCTCTTAACTATTTCTGCCCACAGATCCTGCCTTCCTTATAATCTTAATCCAATGATTGCAGCAGCATTTCTAATATGTATTTCAGTATGGTCTTAAATTCAGTCATTTGCTTTGCTCAGATGATGTTTGATCATGTCACAGAAGTTTTCTGCAGTACTTGTCCTGTAATCTAATACAGGTAAAAAGTAATGCAATAAAATAATACATTAGCTCATTTTTCTGTTTTCCTTTTCAGTATTGGATGGTTAAGATTATTACACCACTGCCTCACTCACATAAGTGATTTGGAAGGAATGATGGCCAGTGCTGCAGCACCCACTGCTAATCTGTTGCAGACATGTGCTGCTTTACTAATGTCTCCTTACTGTGGGATGCATTCTCCCAACATTGAGGCTGTGCTTGTGAAAATTGGACTTCAGTCCACCAGAATTGGCCTAAAATTGATTGACATTCTTCTAAGAAACTGCTCAGCATCAGGGAGTGATCCTGCAGGTGAGTGTAGTGCATTTCTTTTCAGTTGTTGCTTCAAAGCATTGCTTGTATAAAAGTACAAATACACTGTATTTGCATGTTGCTTTCTCATTCTGAACCTGGG
This sequence comes from Emberiza elegans, assembly GCA_024865655.1. NCBI lineage: Eukaryota > Metazoa > Chordata > Aves > Passeriformes > Fringillidae > Emberiza > Emberiza elegans. Next base: position 14,103,419 of record JALJVW010002597.1, on the reverse strand, counting down.
TTGCAAGAACTTGACATTGTGCTTTGTTGGGCTTCTAAATATCACAGTCTTTTTATGTGGGTAGTCCTACCAGGATAAAGCAGTGCAACCAGGGCTGTTTTTCGTAATTAGATGGGTGTTTTGAAGGAAGCATAGGATGCACAGTGTATCCTCTCTCTAGATACTGTGTTCCGATATTTTAAACTAAAGAACGCTGCCATAAGTGCTGCTAAAGAAAACTAGTGCAGCAGAATTTGGACAGCAGTAGTCTGTAAAACTGTATGAATTCTGAATACCACTCAACATTGAAAATATTTATGTGTAGAGGTACATAATGAAGATACAATTACATTCTATGTCCCACAGTGAAGTTTTGCAGAAGCTGTTCTGGTAGTGAACTGGGGGTTTTGTATTTATGGTTTCATATCACTTTGCTGTTTTGTAGTTTCTAAACGAAGGAAAACAAATTCAGTTTTTCCTGTTTTGAGGTTGCTACCAGAAAACACTCTTTTTAAAATGGCCTCCATTAGTTCTTTTGCTATGAGTTAGTTCTTCAGCATAGACTGCTCTGTTTTGCCTGAATGTTGTTAGATAGCAAAGTATGTTGTGGCAGGGCAGAGGATGAACACAGTGAGGAGAAGCTGAATAGGAAATCATCTGTGGAAATCTTCAGCTGTAATCCCATTGATGGAAATTGGAGTTAAATAAGCTTTCATTTTGAAAAAAGTGTTTGCTTCTGTAAAGCAAGAGGTTTGACAGCTCTGTTGGAATTAGCCATGTCTTTTTGGAATATGTTGAAGAAAACCCTACTATGCAGACCTCCAAGTCTGGTATCTGATGAATGTTGTAATGGCTTTTCATTTCATAGTAAAGCTGAACATTGGACATACAAAATATGCAGTTTTGAGACAGTGGTGTGTATAGGAATTTCATCCTTATGTTAATGGGAAAACTTAATTCAATGTTAATATTGCAATTCTGTAATAATGTCATTAGTACACTTAAAAAATATGTATGTAAGTACTTCTATTATTTCCCCTCCCCTTTTTTTTTTTGAATGCGGCAAGATCTGAATAGCCCTTTACTGTTTGGAAGATTAAATGGTCTCTCTTCTGACTCCACAATAGACATTCTTTATCAGCTTGGAACAACTCAAGACCCTGGAACAAAAGATAGGTAATGCTATTTGGGTTGTCATATGGAAGCATATACAAAAAATTACCTGCTAAACAGTGGCTTGATATTAGTTCACAAAACCAAGGATTTTTGGAATCTGATTGTTATTAGGTAGCATGGAAGTGCAGAAATCTGACTAAGCTCTCCAAGTTTTCTGTTCTAGCTCTTTTCATTCTTTTCAGGGAATGCTGTCCCTCTATTTCTGCTCTTATAAATGTGATAAAACTTTGGTTTTCAACTGACCTTTCTCTCAAATAGTCAGAACTCAGATACCTGCTGTATTTTCTTTTTTGTAGAAGGTTCATATTTGGCTGTCCAAGATAAATTTTTTTGATTAATTTTTGGCCTGATCTGAGTCTTTAGAAAAAAGAGCTTGAGCTCACTCTCGAACTTTACATCAAAGAAAGATGAATGTGTAAATTGGATTGCAAAAAAACCAGCAAGCTGATTTGACTATGAGTGTTTCTTTGCTCGTTTATAATGTGCAACATCATCTTGTCTTCCAGAATTCAAGCATTGCTGAAATGGGTCAGTGATTCTGCAAGAGTTGCAGCTATGAAAAAAAGTGGCCGGGTCAGCTACATCTGTCCCAATAGCTCAACAAGAGAGTATGGGCTTCTGATGCCATCCCCTTCCCACCTGCATTGTGTGGCAGCAATTCTGTGGCATAGTTATGAGCTGCTCGTTGAATACGATTTGCCAGCATTGCTTGACAGGGAGCTCTTTGAGTAAGTGAAGCAAAGTTTAGCACCACATTATTTTTATAATTAAATTGTTTTGTTCACGGATATAATACAACTTGAAGAGCACTTATTGTGAAAAGTAGTGAAAAGTGATATGCCTGAAGGTAATTGATAGCGTGGATACCTAAACAAAGAAATGGATACCTGTCCAAACAGATCGTTTTGTAGTTCTAAACTCAAAGCTGCACTGTCGGGTGAGGGAAACTCCAGACGCTCAATATGAGATCAAGCTTCAGTTTATTGATAGAGCATCAAATACTTATACAGCAAGTAATAAGTTTGTGAGTATTCTATAGTTTACACCGTCTATTGGCCACATCACAACATCAGCTCTTTCCCATTCCTTAGGGGTTTACATCTCTCTTTTCCCATGTCTCTTTCACCATTTGTTATCATACTACAGCTAGGCCCAAGGACATGCTATCTTGCAGGTGCAGGACTCGGAATTAGCCACGGCCTTGTACTTTTCCAGTTCTTAGCTACTTTCCCAACACTGCACTTCACATATTCAGGTATAATTGTGTTTAAAGACCCAAAAATCTAAAATGAAACAGGAAATCCATGTGTATACTTGCATATATGTGAAAGGTAAGCTGGTTCATGGTTTCATTCATGAAGTCTTTTAATGGACTGTTCTTGTTAAAAATTTTGCAGTAATTTTCACAGTAGATATAAGTGATCTTCATTACAGTGCTGTAACAGAAGCATTATTTTGTCTCAGTATCCAATATCTATAACTGAGAGGTTGGAAGGTGGAGATGTTTTTTTGGAGTTTTCACTTCAGTTCTGGCTAGCCTGAAAGAAATGAAGGCACAAAATCTGAAGTGAATCCTAAGCTATGAACTTGCTTCATTTTGATGTGTTATAAAGAGAAGTTCACCCTAAACACCAAATGTATAACCTTAGTGACTCCCAAAATGAAAATATAGGATATAATATTTGCAATTTATGTTGCTTAACTGTCTCTTCCATTTATACAAAACAAAAAAGTCGTATAGCATTTTTTCACGTTTTATAGAAAAATGGCTATTAAATTATGGTATCTAGCATTAGTCAGGCATCCTTAATTTGTACTGTTGAATGCAGTTGCAGTTAATGAAGGGATCTTTGCACATGGCTTTGTTGTTGCTCTTAGGAAGCCTTCCTATTTTTCCACAACCAGTCTCCTTTAAGCATAGTCAAACATCAAAGCACTATTAAGACTATAAGTTATGGTGCAACATGACTTCAGGCAAGACAATTCCTAAAGACACTTCAGTGATACAGTGATGTAGATAACTTTTAATTCAAAATGAGCTTGTTCATCTTGGGAATCTGTTTAAGGATTTTAAATTGCAGGTCAATTAATCCTTTTAGCAATACGCTTTGCCAGGAGCACATTTCAACATTTGAAAAGGAAGAGCTCTAATAAAAATGGACTTTCCAAAATGGACAGCCCAGTTAGATTTATGTAAAATCTATATATAAAAGTGGGGTTCACAGCTGAGTTCCTGTCTTTTGGAGGAAAGTGTGTTGTTTTCATCACAGGGAGAAATGATAGTTTGTACCTAGTTTGAGTATGCAATTTATAATATGACCCTGTTCCCCTACCTCCTGCCAGATATAAAACTTTCACTCATATAGGCCACCATCTGGAGCAAATTATAAAATATATTCTTTAATAAATATAAAAGCTTTTTTGTCAGAGTTATATGGGCAAATATTTTTTCTGATAAAAGTAACTTTTCATGTGTATTCTTCATTTTCTTTGGTATTGTAACTTTTGAAATATTGTAATGGATTCTAGCTATAGCTCCAAGTTTCTCCTTTATGTGATAAATCACTTTGTTCTTGGAAATATTTTCCAGTCATCCCCTTTTTCCATTTCAGTATTTTTGCTTTGGCCAATGGATGCTAATCTCATAGTTATTTTTAAATACATATTTAGAAAAAAATCTTATTTTTCATAGAGCATGAACTCATGCTGAAGATTTTAGCATTTGGATTGTGTTAATATATATTTGGAGAAGAGTTAAGTGTAGCTTTATTACATGTGGACTTTTGGAAGTTGTGACTGTCTTCCCAGAGTTATAGATCATTTAGCCACTGAGATGAGTTTTCTGTTGGGGAGGGGTTTTAGCCATCTTTGACTATGATAAATCCAACTTTTGGTTAGACCCAGAGAGTTCCTTGAGTTCCTAGGGTGCCCTTAGACTAAACACAGATTAACATTTCCATCCAGAAGAAGGGAAAACAATCCTTGCCTTCAAATGGGGGAATGCAAGATACAATAATACATCCAAATTTAATTTAGAAACCTAGCATTGAATTGCATGAAGTGCATGTTCACTTCTGTGTGTAAATGTTAAGATAATATAACACCTGTGGTGTCAAGGTACTGTGAATGCAGTTTGGAGAACTAGCTTTTTTATAAAGTACTTTAAATACTCTAAACAAGTCTGTGTGAAGAAATTATTATTTTACTTTGCAAGCACCCTTTCTGAAATTTAAGCTGGATAACAGGAGCTAAATTAGCTTCTGCACTCAAATGGCTTGGATTAACATTCAAGAAGATAGTACTTGGATGTGATGCCAAAGGTAGGTGGGATTTTAGAATCTCTGAGGAACAATTCTGTTGTTAACTTGTGTCCTAAATTTAGGTCAAGTAAGGATAACAAGGGTGTGTTGTCCAACAAACAAGGTTGTTGCTGTTTTCATTTTTTTGAAGCATCTTTAAGAAAATGCCTAATAAGGGAAATTTTTAAAAATTTTGAAACCTGTTAAATTCTTAAAAGGAATTGAGACACCTTCATGTAAATGACCTTTGTACACACACATAGGGTCATGTGTGTGACCCTAACAGCTGCAGCTTGGAGAATTGACAGCACAAAGAGGTTGCAGTTGGTTAGAAATGGATGAGAGGTATGACAACTGTCGAAAAACCAAAATCTGGTTTTTGTGTCCAGCTGGATTATATCTGTTTAAAATACATTATGGTGAAAGAAATTTAAACATACAGTTGAGAAATGCCTTTTGGGTAATCAGCATCTTGCTGATATTGTGATCTAAAAGAAGCTTCCAAGTTCCACATGGAGTGTTTCACAGCAGCTGCTATAATAGTAGATCATAAAAGTGCAAAAAGATTGTATGAACCCATAAAGAATAGAAAAATAAATGACAGACTATGTATTAATACAATTTTCTGTCTTCTACAGGTCACTGTTTAACTGGTCCATGTCTCTTCCCTGCAACATGGTTTTGAAGAAAGCTGTTGATAGTTTGCTTTGTTCCATGTGCCACATCCACCCAAATTATTTTTCCTTACTGATGGGGTGGATGGGTATCACTCCTCCTCCGATGCAGTGTCAGCACAGACTGTCTATGACCGATGACAGCAAAAAGCAGGACCTCAGTTCATCTTTGACGGATGACTCTAAAAATGCACAAGCCCCTCTTGCACTAACAGAGTCTCACCTGGCTACTCTTGCTGCCTCATCTCAGTCTCCTGAAGCTATCAAGCAGTTACTGGACTCAGGTTTGCCTTCACTGCTTGTAAGAAGTCTTGCTAGTTTTTGCTTTAACCATACTTCTAGCTCTGACTGCACTGCACAATCAATGGATATCAGCCAGGACAGGCTCAGGAGGCACCACGTTCCACAGCACTTTAATAAAATGCCCATCACGGCAGACCTGGTTGCTCCTGTTCTCAGGTTTCTGACAGAAGTTGGCAACAGCCACATGATGAAGGATTGGTTGGGTGGCTCTGAAGTCAATCCATTGTGGACAGCACTTTTATTCCTGTTGTGCCATTCTGGTGCTACCTCTGGAGGACACAATATGACGGCACAGCAGACCAGTGCAAGGTCCAGCTCACTTTCTTCAACTGTGACCACAGGATTGACCACTCAGCAGCGGACAGCAATTGAAAATGCAACAGTTGCTTTCTTCCTCCAGTGCATCTCTTGCCATCCTAATAACCAGAGACTTATGGCACAGGTAAGAGAGAAAAATAATAATGTTTTAATACTTTAAAAACTTTCTGTGTTTTTTACCTTGCTTTATAATAACTTGGGGTTTTGTAAACTGTCATTGACTGGAAAAATTTATATTAAAATTGTTAGCTTGTTGATCTGAGTCTCAAACAGATAAAAATGTTTTGGCATGGCTGTCCAGTCCTTTGTATAGATTTGTATTTCTCTTGGTTTAGAGAAATAAACTTTAGACTGAACTCCAAAAGACCTTTTAATTGGATAGGGCTAAACTTTTTTCAAATGGAATTTGAACAGCAAGCTTCACACATATTTTATATTAGTAACCTAAGGAGATTTCCTGGGAAGTTTGCTTGTGCAACCTGTGTCCAAGGAAATACAGGGTATTGCAGAATATGGCTTTGCATTTGGCATTCTAAAGCAGATTCAGCTATCTTTGTCACATTCATTAACCTTGCAGACCTAGCTGAATGCAAGTATAATGAAAAAATGGTTTTTCAGCATTAAAAGTAATGATGCTGTAGGAAGAAGTAGACTTCAGTAAAAAATTGAGTCAGTTCTCTGTTAATGGCTGGGAGTAATAGTGCCCTATGCCATGGGAAGTGTTTGCTTTAGGGATTCAAAAACTGGTTTTATAACTACTTTTTTCATTTTTTTTATCTTCTTGAAAAATCTGTATGTTTACAATTACTTTGATGCTGGAGTCAGCGTTTTAAACTTTTATATTAAGGGCCTTATTTGCTGCTGGTGTTTTCTTCAGTGTTGCTCATTTCTGAGCTGGTGTGGTAACTGGAAGTGGATCTTGGGCACTGCCTACTTTGGCTGTGTAGAGCTGTATAAGACTTAAGTGTAGAACTATTTTAAACCTGATATCATTTTGCCTTCTCAGGTTCTCTGTGAATTGTTCCAGTCCTCTCCTCAGCGTGGGAAACCTCCCAACCTCTGGAAATATTTCGGGATTTATTAGGAGGCTTTTTTTGCAGCTGATGCTAGAGGATGAGAAAGTGACTTTGTTTCTTCAGTCACCTTGTCCAGTAAGAATTTTGATATTAAACGTGGGATAAATTTAGCCTGTGAATCTCAAGTCTGAGTATATTCAACTTTGTTGGACATGTTAGCAACTTTTTTCTGCTGTACACATTATGGAATTTTGGAAAGGAAAGTGCTGTTGAATTTTAACTCATAATTTTAGAAGGAAATTCAAGGCACTGTGCTACAATAACACAAAATATTTGTTGGAAATGTACTGTTTCTGAAGGATCTGACAACTAAAATTTATCTTATGGAAGGCTTTTTAATGGTACCCTTACACACTAGCAATAAATATAGATACAATATCTGCTCAGTAGTCCTTAGCAGTATCATTAAGGATCAGTCATAGTCAAAATTGGCAGGCATGCTTCAGCAGTTAGCCAAAATGCAATGAATAGAGTGACAAATATGTGAATTAATTTATAAAGCAGATGTATGCTTTATGGTTCCACATGCTTCACTGGAACAGAATTACGATTGATGTCTGAAGTGCTCTCCATTGAAGGCTGTGGCTAAAAACAGAGGCAGAACCACAAGTTTCTTTACAAGATCTGTTACTCCAGATAAAGATACTTCAGAAAAAAAGTATTTGCTGTTTTGGTTTCTGCATCTCAGAAGTAAAGTACTGCAGGAGATAGATGAGAGGGAAACTGGGTCAGATAGTATAAAATGGAAAAGGAGGCACAAATACAGTTTTAGCACAAGCATTTAAATAGTTTGAATTGTCTGAATAATTATTAACAGGTCCATTGATAATGTGAAGGTAAGATGAGTTTTCTGTTAATTGTTTTACATACAAGAGATTTTTACAGAAAGCTGTTACTAGATATGTAAAAGCAGAAAACATGTCTTGAAGTTGTCATAGTTCATTTTCTTTTATTAAAAACACTGGGAAAGTGTGTTCTTACTGAGATGATTCTCCTATACGATGCAAAGAGAAACCTTAAAAATAAAGTGGATGTGTGGGATATACTTCTAGAATATCCAACAACATAACCTTTCAAAGATTGGTTCCCCATTTTTATCTTAAAAGTTCTTACCAAAACTGTTTTTCAGAAGCTCAGTTCTGGTTGTCAGGAAAAACATTTTTTTTAATTGTATTGCACAACAATAAATTGGTCCTGGAAGTTCATATGAATAAAAAGGTCTTCAGAGCCATCTAAAATACGTTATGGTAAAATATTTGCAATGTTTTAACTAATAGTGACTTAGTTACCTGTCATAATAACAAAAAGTAGATATTAGAATAAGTAGATAATAGAATAAACTTCCTCCTCAAGTGACAGCAACAGAAAAACATCATCTTTCTCTTCTCAAAATGCATTGTTATTTTTTGATATTTAGGGTTTTTTGGTTCCTAAATAATTGCAAATGTCAGGCATGTGGTTTTTCTGTCATATTACAGCTATGTAAAATGATTGGGTTTTTTAAAGCAAAGATGATATCATACTGTTTCTGGTCCTAAAAATACTGTAGATTTTCAAAACAAATTATTTGGAGTTAAAAGGCTAAACGTATCCTAATTTGATGTATTTTTACTGTATACCTCTAAAGTTGAAGGATGTATTTATTAGTTTTCTGTTTTAACATACTAAGAATTTAGCTTTTTCTAGCTGATGTGGCTTTATAAGAACATAGTAGTTTAATTTATTTCTCAGTGTTAAAGTCATAATTAATGTTGACTGTTTTTTCCTTTCAGCTGTACAAAGGTAGAATTAATGCTACTAGTCATGTAATTCAACATCCAATGTATGGAGCTGGACACAAATTTCGTACTCTTCACTTGCCTGTCTCAACAACTCTAGCGGAGGTTCTTGATCGTGTGTCAGGCAAGTTTGCAATAGTTCATGGTTTTGTTTTGCTTCTTTTTTAAATGCAGTTTAAAAAGAAATCTTACATTCTTTGTTTGACCATACAAATTATACTGCAAATACTAGTCTTTAAAACACTGTCTTTCATCCTTTCATTAAATTTCCCCAAATTTTGTCAGTTAAATAGCGTGGAACTTAGTGGTACATCTCAAGGTGGAGATTTATGTCCTGTGAAAAGAACTTTGATAAAGGCTCCATCCAATTTCTGTGGTTATACGTTTGTCTGCTATATAAATATTTGCATTTGCTTACTAAATGGAAAATGAAAAATATAATTTACTTTTAAAAATTAATTTTAAAATTATGCTCAGTGAGAGGATAATGTTATGGCATTAATTTATTTATTTGTTTTTTCAATTTCAGTACTTTCAGTTAAACTACTTGAATATACACTGAGAGATGAACCTCTCTGTAGGGAACTCTGTTCATCAGTCTTTCACAGACCATAATATGGATTTTGACACCTAAATGCTATACATCTTAATCTTAAAATGAATCCCACCTTTAATTTCAGTGGTTATTTAATACTTCAGGAAACAGAACTAACTATATGTTCAAGATTAGGGTTAATAATTTTTTTAAATTCAGTTAGAACTTAATAATAATTTAATTTAGTTAGAATTTAATTTAGTTTAGAATTCCTACTGAAGACGTCATCTCCATGCCAGAGCTCTCTAGATAAAACCTGGCAGAACGCAAGTTGATTCTTCTCTAGTAATAAATAGAGAAAAAATTGTTTGGACACGTTAAATGAAAAATCAGCTTTATGCACGTCTAGTTTAAAAGAATAAACAAATCTAGGACTTCCTCTTTACTCTTAAAATGTGGTTCTCAATAATACCAAAGAAAAGTCAAAGATTGTTACAGCAATTGTGTTTTTGCCAAATGGGAGATGTGCACTGAAGGGTGTGCTCTTAGTTGCCTGTTCATCTGACTCTAGGTATGTGTGCTCCTATATGTAGGTTTACTTGATTGTGCACTTCTTTGGAACTCAGGGTAGATCAACTTTTAATTTGAGACAGGTCTTTATGGGGTTAAAAGCAACTATTGCTCTTTTATAACTATGGAAAATTTTTACATTTACAAATTTGTTGGGGCAATAAACATTACCTAACAAGCTGATAGGAGTACTAAAATATTATTTGGCAGAATACTAGAAAGGACAAGATGTGTTTTAGGATTTTAATAGAAAAATATCCATTCCTAGCCAAATGCTCAAATCTTATTTATCAAGGAATAGTTTACTATTTCTGATAGAATTCTATATTTATTTACTGTCCAGAGAGTCACGTGTGAAATGTGACTAAGGTTTTTCTGACCACAAACTGCACAAGGATCTCATTGCTGTAATGGGTGGGATGGTCACTTCATACATGGTAGGGGTCAGTTGCTGAGCAGTGACATAAACTGTCCTGAGTAGCTGCCTTAGTGGTGCACTGCTGTCAGCCTGATAGCCAGTGCTAATAAGGTCTGGAGAGGAGAATGTGATGATGTGGTACACTGTCATGTCTGAAATTGAAAATGGTCCAGTGCTGACTTGGGAGGGCACCATAACTTTAGGGTTTGCAGGTGCATTGTTACGCCGTGGCTTTGTGGTTCTTGTATGGCATTCTGTGAAGTCCATGGTTAGGACAGAGTAAAGAAGGTGTGAATGTAAGAGGAGCAAGCTGTGTGTTTAGAATGAGAGAGAAGGGGTTGCACTGGGGTAGAAAATAAAGAAAAGGCTGTCACCACTAAAGCAATAGGAAGTCATGAAGATCCTGTGTCAGAATCTGTCCCTTGGGTTATCTTCTTTTTTCTTTACTGCTGTTAATGTTTCAAATTAACCATTTCATACTTTCTGCATGAATAAATCACAAGACCCATATTAATTTTGTACTTTTTTCCCAGCTTTAAATAAAAAGAGGGGGAGATAGAGGTCCTAAAATCATTGATAGATCTGCTGCTTGCATTCCCTTTGCCATAGGAAGAAAATGTGCAGAACAGAGCAGATAGGATTGCCTGGATGAGTACCAGTTGTTTTGTATTTCATGCATCTTCATCTTGAGTTACTGCTGGAGTCAGAAAAACTGAGCAACAAATCTGGATTTCACCTGAGTAGTTAAAATACCATTGCTTAACCTTCTTTAATAATTTTATTAATGACCTTTAAATTCCTCAGCAGTAAGTGGACATTGAGTCCATGGGACAAAACTAGAGCAACTCAGAATTTAATAATAATAGTAGTAATAATAATGATGAAATTTTTTTGAAAGCCAAAAACATACACAATCTCATAGATACATTTGTGTGTGTGCGTATATATTTATACACACATATGTTTGTATATATACACAGATGTATACATAGAGTGTATGTGTGTTAATGTTGAGTCCCAAGTGGCAGTAGTTTCACACTCCGTATCTCTTTTTAGTCTCCCTGTCTAATACAGACATAACTAATGTCTTCAGGACACAAATCATAATGTATTTCCAAGCAGCCAAACCAGGTCCCTTTCAGCACCTCACCCACTGGTGACACACAGTTAAAGGTAGCTGCATGGTACTTCTAGGTCTTGAGTTGTACCTTAGAACTGCTGTGGCTATGTGGAAACAAGTTAGAAGCAGTTAGAGAATTGCTTGGCTATTTTGGTGGCAGTGCTGTACCATACAGGGTATGAAATTGTCCATTGTCACCAATCATCAGTGATATAATAAGTTAGATTAGATTTAATAACGTACTGAGAGTTATGATCTACACTGGTTGAACTGGAAAATGGTCAAACTGCAGTAATCTAATGTTCTCTTAAACAGCTCAAGATTTGGTTGTGTAATGTACTTCAGGCATCTTCCAATTTCAAAGGAAGAGAATTTACCAGTTCTGAAATTTGATCAGTATATAATGAGAGATACCCAGACCCAAATACAAGAGCATGTTTAAATAAGTCTGCAGCTGTTCTTAAAAACAATTTCTTTTTTTGTTGGATTTTTTTTGCTGTTGTTTGTCAAAATTTTTGTGGGTTTTTTGGTTTTGGGATTGGATTTGGGTTTGGCTAGAGATTTTTTGCTTAATCTCATTTTTGGTTGATTGCAGTGGTTTAGTGTTTTTTAATGAGGAAACACTTGACTCATCAAGTAATGGCTTTAAACTGTTACAGATTTAAATTGTCAGAGAAAAGAGTTTTGGGGGAAGAAGGGGACAATTACTATAACTCCTTAACTTATAGGTATTGACAAGACTATTGCTGCCTGTGTTGGAACTCTGAAATGCTACAGTAGTTGAGAATAGCCTTGTTAACAGCTTAGAAACTAATAAAATCAATGTAGTATCTTGAAATGCTTATCTTTTCTCTTTTTCTTTGTCCTTATCCCATCCATCCCTATTTAGATACACCCAGTATTACAGCCAAGTTAATTAATGAACAGAAGGAGGATAAAGAAAAGAAGAATTATGAGGAGAAAGAAAAAGTTAAAGCAGAAAATGGATTTCAGGACAATTACAGCGTTGTTGTGGCTTCTGGTATGTCTTTTTCTTCTGTCTTTTATAAAATGGATCTTTCTGGTGTTCAAAGTGTGTTGGGGGAAGAAAATATCTACCAATAATTAATTTTATTACTAGTAATGGTTAGAATGATTGTGGTACCTGGTACTACAATTGTAATGTAACTGACTGTTAGGCAACAAAGATTGATTCCTGGTGAAACAGCTGCCTCTAGCAGATTATACTTTGACAAATTTGTTAATTCTATGTACACCTAAATATATGTGTCAGTGATAGCTTTGTGGATGCTGTTGCTGGGGTATTTTACAGCATTTTTTAAAGACACCCCTGGAGCTTGGAGGGCATTATTGCTTCTACTTTTTGCAGTAGCTAGTGCAACAGAGTTTAGTCACCTCTCTTCTGAAGATACACTTTGGAAATAAAAGGTATCCACATATTTTGCATAACAGCTAATGGTACTCTGCTAAAAACTGTCAGATGGAGATTTTGGCATAAACCCATGTTATTCCACTTGGAAACAACTGATACTGGAGTTTCTTTCAAAGCATTCAGTTTATAAAACTATTGAAGGAGTCTTTCATGTAAGCTTTTTCCTTACAAAAATGCAAACCTTTTGTCAGAGCATATAGATTGAACATAGTAATTTTGCAGTGGTATGCAAATGTTACAGTTCAGATGATGGCTGTAGAAGTCATCATTAGTCTTTTAAAGGTTTGAAGTTGATTAATGAACTTCAAACTACTCCCTTCCTATCTAGCCTTCTGCCATTATTGAGGTACCTCGAGTTCATTCACACTTCATGAAGCATAAAGCAGAGATGCTGATCTCCTTTGACTTTTGGCACCAATATTTCTTAAGCTTTTTATTTCAGGTTTTTAGATGTAGATATAACTTAACACAAAGGTTGAACAGGGCAGCAGTTTCACTGAACTTGGTGTACATTTAAAACAATATAGCTATGTTAATTACAGCATCTTTATCTGACAAAATAATTACAGTAGGTGCCACTTAAACAAGTTTAACATGTTTTAGTAGTATCTAAAATACTTACAGGTCCAAGGAAAGGGTTAAAACACAAAAAATCTAGAAAGAAACAAAAATACTAAGCCAGGCTTGAAGATAGGGCATAGCACAGTCAGCCATGTCATTCCAGTTGCATTGCTCATCCTGCTGTGTGATATAGCTCATTCTGTATTAAAAAGAAGCAGATTTCAGGTTTTTTTCTGATGTTTCCAATTTTCTCCAATTTAGTAAGAGTTTAAATTTAAACTTATTTAATTTGGATTTATTTTACTGCCTGTTTGTCAAATATTTTCTTCTTTTGCAATAATTTTTCATATATTCTGAGGGTTTCGTAGTGTCCTCAGAATCTCAAGATGTTAAAAGTATTTAAGTTTTTACCTATGGGTAAAATTAATAGAGGGAGAAGATGGTATTTGCAGCCTGATCTTCCTGAGGCAAGCTACTTTAGTGTACTGAGATGATTGGACAATGTGTTGCACATTAGAGCTGCTTCATTGATCAGCTGAAACCAGAGTATATTGCAGCATTTGAAGTGTGGATCTTGTTAGTTTCGTGGCAGCTCTTGGACAATAAGTGAGTAATTGTCTGTCTTTGTCTGCTGACCTGCTGGCTTTCTACCTCTGTCACCTGCACAGAAGGGTACATGAATGCAGTAAAATTTTGTTTTCCCTTAAGTCACGGTGAGCTGTCCTAAGATAAGGCAGTCTTGCTGTGTAATAACAGTAAGCTTTTCTGTAGCTCTTCTGCCTCCTAATTTTCATGTAGTGCCCACTTCAAATGTTTTGTGGCCAGGGAACTTGGAAAGCACATATAAAGACACCTTTCATCACATGTGGTACTGTCAGTACTGCAGCTAAAGTCACCTTTGTAGGCCAGACAAGGGGTTATTAGCTGTCATCTGTGCTGAAGTGTTTGTCAGTTTGGAAAAATTTGCCTTTCTTGCTTTCAGGTAAAAAGACAGCTTAAAAATGTTTTGCTGTAGGGCTCATTGTGAGACACTCTTTAATAAGAGCAGAATCAAAACAGCTTTTGCTGTTTTTCTGCAGGGTATCATCTAGTTATGGTTTGGTTTATGTTTGGGGCTTAGGAGTATGCACAGCCTTTTCACTGAAAATACTGGGATTATATCCAAATATGCCTTCTACAAAAATGTTTTTCTGGTATTTAATTAGCCAGTGAGGTAAAGTTCATATATTTCTCTATCATTGAGGGTTTTGAATATGTTGCGTCTTGGCAAACTGAAGGTATTAAATACTAGAACAACTTGAATTTTTTTTTCTTCTGTACTAGGTTTGAAATCTCAGTCAAAAAGAGCTGTTTCATCTACCCCTCCACGTCCACCATCAAGGCGAGGAAGAGTGATGGCAGATAAGGTTGGTACTTCTTCCTCAGGAGGAGAATCTTCCAGCAAGACCATTAGTGTTCCAGTCTTTCATCTGTACCATAAACTACTACCAGGTAACTTTAATAATACATTTTGCATATCAAAATCTTGGTCTTTTCAGTGGCTGATATGTGATCAGGAAGTTGTTACCATGGTAATGGGCATGAACATCTTAGAAGTGTGGAGCTGGTAAACAGCTTTCAACTGGAAATCATTATAACATCAGCAACTGCAGCATCATAGCAGCTCAGAAAAAGTGGCCATTATGTTGATCTCCCATGAAGTTTAGTACCTTGTTCCTAAAAAAATTCTCTAAACACTTCCACTCACAAATGAAAGCAGGGTGGGTTTGAAAGGTGACATGGGTCTTCTTCCACATACAAGGCAAAACTGAACTGGTACCAATGCCCTATTACTTCAAGTTCTAAGTGGGCAACCATCTTGTGTTGCTCTCTGAAGGGTTGATTTGCCAGTTCAGGAATATTCTTGAATTCCATAACATTTGTGTTTTAAGAATGCAGGATGTCCTAAGCAGTTGGTCATGTTCCATGTATATCAGATTGGCAGTCTCTCTTTTTCAGGAAGAAACTGACTTAGATCAGGAATAAAAAACAAACATGGGTGAAACACTTCATTATTATGCAGAACAACTTCTTGTCTGGATTCAAATAATGGAAATAAGTGGTTAACTTCTGATCAAAGTAATTTTCACCTAAATATCCCTAAATTTGAGACTTACTATCCAAATACCAGCTTTGAGGCTGTCCTCTGGCAATTATTAGCAGGATACTATACTTGGATTAAAATGTCTAAAACTGATGAGTTTTAGAACCCCCAAAGGGGTTTCTCTAGAAAAGCAGATTCAATTGGCCCCTCCCCCAACTGGTTCAGGAAAAAATACCTCCTTGGAGAAAAGTGGAAAAAGCTGTTTATTAAACAAAAAACCTAAACAATATTAAACAATAAAACCTCTTGCTGCTCCAGAAGAGATGACAAACTCAGTAAAGTCCCCTCCCCAGGTTGCAGCTTGGCTCACTCAGTCTCTTTATCAGTCCCTCCAGTGCTGGAAATGCCACAGCCCAGGCCCAGCCCGATGGGCCGCAGGTGTGAGTTGCTGGTGCTGCTCTGGGTGTTCCATCCAGAGCAGCTTTAAACAGGTCCAAAGAAAACGAAAAAAAAAAAAAAACACCACAGTCCAAGAAACTTCTTTGCCTCAGCTAGCTAAAACTAAGTAAAACAAAGGAGAGCTCTGTCCCACTGTCTGTCCATCCGTAGACAACACAGTGCGGGAGAAGGAATGTGGAGGAGTGAGTGCAGTGTCTGAAAAAACCCTGCTGCTTCTTCTCTGCCCCCCTCATGCTCAGAATAAGTCTTAAAGGTGCAAAAGTTATTCTCCAGCATAAACAGAACAGATGACTGGGGATAAAAGCATCATGTAGTCAACCTAGGACAATGAGGAAAACCTGGTGGGATGAGTCCAGTGGTTGGTGTGCCATGATGGATGGTTACAGGCTGTTCTGGAGGGTGGCAGATCAGGCACAGCATTGCCAGCCAGGCAAAGGAGGGGATTGTCCCGCTCTGATCCGCTCTGGGCCAGCCTCACCTCAGGTACTGGGGCCAGTTTAGGGTGACACAATATAAGAAGGACTTAAAGCTATTAAAGATAGTTCAGAAGAGGGCAATGAAGAGTGAAAGGCCTTGAGGGGAAGCCATATGAGAGTGGGATGGGTTTGAAAGGTGGGATGGCTGAGGTCACTTGTTGAGCCTGGAGAAGAGGAGACTGAGGGGAGACCTCATTGCAGTCAGCTTCATTGTGAGGGAAGGAGAAGGGGCAGGCACTGATCTCTTTTCCTGGTAACCAGTGACAGGACCCAAGGGAATGGCCTGAAGTTGTGTCAAGAGAGGTTTAGGTTGGATATTAGGAAAAGGATCTTCCCCCAGAGGATGGTTGGGCACTGGATCAGGCTCCCCAGGGAAGTGGTCACAGCACCAAGCCTGACAGTTCAAGAAGCACTTGGAAAACGCTCTCAGGCACATCTTGTGACTCTTGGAGCCATCCTGTGTGGGGCCAAGAGTTGGGCTTTGATCCTTGTGAGTGTCTTCCAATTCAGGATAATCTGTGATACTGCTGTTTTGGAGATGAGATCAAAACCCAGTGCCTGTTTTCAGTATGTAGCTGGTAAAGGCTGACTGTCTCGCAGTGGTCATGTAAACCGTTCTTTATTTGTGATCTGGCCATGTCTTGCACAGCAGACAATTATTACCTTGTACAATGGCAAGGCATTTTTAAGTTTTACTTTTCTTAAGACATAATCTTCAGTTGAAGAAACAGATTATTACAAAGGAGCTCTTAGATGTGGTTTCACTTGATTAAGTACAATCAAGATGAAATGGATATGATCCCACTCTAAAACATTTAATGTAAATCTACTTGTTTTCAGACAAAATTTTTCTGCCTTCAGATTGGTTTATAATTTCAGGGAAGAACGTATTTGCAGTCAACAAAGTAGCCTAAATCTGAATTAGAATAATCAGTTTGGACTGTATTGCATATGCATTTCAAGTTACATTGCTGTGGAGAAAAGTGGTCCTGGCAGTGCCCTTCTTTTTTTTTATTTGCTGTTGTCTTGACACAGGAGTAGTGAGCTAGGCTTGGGATTAGTAGGCCTGAAAAAGAATTGCCAGTTTCTTTGTTTTCCACTTTTTTCAGTACCACCTGTTTTACCTTTGGGTTACACACACCTCCATGCTCCCGCAGTTCAGGGGTGCTGCACAGGGGGTGTTTAATAGCAGGGGACAGCAAGTACCCACTTAAAATGCACATCAAATTACAGCCTTAGCCATTTCTTAAATGTGCCAAGTGCCTGTGCTCTCAGCACAGGGCTGTTTTAGGGAATGCTGGCATAGATCTTTTTGATGATTGGTTCCAAACTGATGGGGCCCCTTTTCCCAAGAGAACAAATGGTAAATGGAAGGCCTTGGTTTGGAGCCAGATGATACTTTGTCTACTTGGCTTCTGCAGTGCAAGTAATGAACAGCACCTGGATGGATATGTATGTTAAAGTAATCCAGTCAGAATTTTCCTCTCTGACTTGATGCCTTTGTTGTCTAGGTCAGCCCTTACCAGCTGAAATGACACTTGCCCAGCTTCTGACTCTGCTGTATGACCGCAAACTCCCTCAAGGATACCGATCCATAGATTTGACAGTTAAACTTGGTTCCAAAGTAATCTCAGATCCAAGCTTATCAAAAACAGACTCGTTTAAACGTCTTCACACAGAAAAAGGTGAGTGTTCTTATTTTTTTGTATACTCCTTTTAAAAATGTTTTTATTTTGGACACAAATTGTTTTGATTTTCTTGATGAGAAACAGCATTTTTTTTTGTATTTTCTTGGATGATTTTCCTGATCTGTTATTTTCCAGATAAGAGCTAAGCTTTGTGATAAAGTAGTTATTCATTGCCTCCCTAAATTGTGTCTATAAGATGCTCCAATATGGTTGCTCTGGTTTCACTTTTCTTTTTTCATTATAGTATTGTATGTGATACAATTGTGATTGTACAGATACAGTATATTTAATTTCTTGACATGTATATCAGTTCTCTCTAGTAAGTAAGGGTAAGTGTTTGTGCTGGTAACCAGGGCAGATTTAGTAATACAGGTGCTGTTTGAAACCATATGAGTTAGAGAAGCCTGTGAATTTTTTTATTGAGCTATCTTATGTACCAAATGCTGCTTTGAAAATGGGGATTTCTCTCAAGCCATCTAAGCAGATCTTATAACTCCAACTTTTAAAAACATTTAACATTTTCCAATATGATGTATTTATTGATAATACTTCTGCCAATTGCTTGCTATCTACTTGCTGGGGAAGGGGAAATGAGAAGATCTATCCCAGGACATATTCTGAAATATTTTTATATCATTCCTTTAGGCAAGACTTAGAGAAATGGGACTTAAAAATTAAGCTAATTGTAATCTGCTGATCATCAGCCTGCTGATGCGCATGGAATTCCAAAATTAATCATTCAGTTCTTTTCAGACAGGGGCTTCATTTAAAACCTGTTCACTTGATAGTCTGTTTCTAAAAAAGATAAGAAACAGAAGTGTTGAAAAACAATTATAATTTTCTTGATATCTGGTCTGAAATAAGCATTTCATGACTCTATGCAGTGTTTGGATATACATATCTCTCACAGTATTAAGAGAGAGATCTTTTTCAAATAATACTTTGGTTTACTTATGCTCTTTATTTAAGTTCTAAAGATACAGTAAATATTTTACTATTTGAATAAAACTCAAATCATTAGAGAAGGTTCAATTTAGTAGTAAAGTTGTGTGAAGACATAAAGGTCCTCTCAACTTTTATTAAGTTATTGGGCACTTTTTTGTTTAAATTTGAGCTTGTCATTACAAATCCATTCATCTGCGGTGATATACAGCAAAATATTAGTTATATTCACAATCACCTTCACAATAATGAAGGTCAGAGCTACTGCTTTTTCTTGACTAGTGTAATATCTAGAGAAATCATTCTTACATATCAGTGCTCCTTTACTTGCTACATAAAGTAGACTGCAGGTTTTTTGACACCTGGATAGATTTTTGACCTACTGGATAGATTTTATAGGTTCACATGGTGTCTCTAGTGCTACATTTCCTATTACTTGAGGAAGAGTGTCATTTATTAACTTTTTTCTGTGTGCTTCAATGTTTTTTTTGAGATCAGCTGTTTTCCACAGTGAAGTGCGTGACTTCACTGAAAACTTGGAGAAATGCTCCTGGAGGTGAAATGGTTTCAATTGAATTATAAGAAAATTAACTAAAGCAAGGACTTGAAAAGCATACTTAAGTGTGGCTCCTTGAATGAATACCAAAGGTGTTACTCTGTTTGCATTCACAATGAAAGGATCTGCCTGTAGCTTTACTCACTGAGAACTTACTTTTCAGGTGTCTTTTGCAGAAAAGCAGTTTTCCGTGCTTTATCAGTATCTCTGTGTTGTGATTTTCTTGTTTTCTTCCTTTGGGAAGGCTTACAGCTTTTTACACTGCAAAACAGAGGGGTGAGGTTTTTGGTCAAAATCTTTCTTTTAAAACCATTAAGGATATGTAACATTTCTTGCAGTCCAATCTATTTATGCCATTGCAAGCAATTGAATTGCAAATCATGTTCAGCCTAGTGAGGTGGAATCCTCCACATGTCTGGTGGAAGGAGGTTCCTTGCTGGTATCAGCAAGTTTGTGACACCCTCACCCACTGTCTGTGGGGAAAAGGAGCATTTCTACAGAGGTTTCTGCCTGTGTCCTTTAGAACAGTAGACATCAAAGCTGTATGTACTGAAAGTGTTATGGTTGGACATTTTCTTACAGGGATTATCCTGCTTTGAAGGTATCTGCGACCTTTTCTTAGTCTGTCTATGAAAGACTTCTTCAGACAGACTTTTCATAGTCTTTGTGTTTGAAGTAGGATGAATTGATGTACATATTCCTACATGTCCCTGATTTAAGCTTATTAAATCTTACACTTTGATCATATTATTCCAAAGCATTGTGATCCTCCCTCAGCATATCGATGATGTCCTTGTAACGCAGTTCTTCTTGCATGTTTTAAAGTTGAGAATTAGGATGGGGAAAGACCTGGTGTTTCCTATTCCCTTTCAAATTAGGAAGAAACAGTTTTAAAAGATGAAGTATCTGCTAAAAGATACAGTGTCTGCTGTTTAAGAGTTTTGTCATAAGAAATTTATTTTGGTAGTTGCACAAGTTATTCATTAACGTGCTTCTGCGTTTTTTACAAGTGTATAATAAATAATAGCATATGTGCCATATATTTGGAGTATAACTGAGGATTATGATGAGTGTCAGACTGTTCACAGTGATGAGATACTAAGACCACTTGATCTCTCCTGCCTTTTGATGTGACTTTACTGTGAAGACTTGGAGGACTCCTGCATTACATTGCTTAAAAATATAATCTGCAGAACAGATTTTTAGATGAAATATACAGAATATTCACTGTGGTTTGCCTGTGGCAATTAGCAAAGAAGGCTGATGTTTGGCAATAAGGAATTGTGGTAGGGTTTTGTATAGTCTGTAAATACTTGTGTTCATAAGTGCATAGAATGTTCATTCTTTTTGTCTGTTGTACAAGATATTAGGGTGCTTAGTCATACACTGGGAGGGTGAAGGCTAGTAAAAAGTTAGAAATCCAGATCATGATATCTTTTCATGAGGAAGAATAGAATTAAATCTCATGGCTTTTG
Organism: Emberiza elegans; assembly: GCA_024865655.1. Lineage (NCBI taxonomy): Eukaryota > Metazoa > Chordata > Aves > Passeriformes > Fringillidae > Emberiza > Emberiza elegans. The sequence continues at coordinate 14,082,501 of JALJVW010002597.1, read as the reverse complement.
CAGAGGGTCATTTTGACACCTCATAGAGAGGAGATGTGAAAAGCAAAACAGGTTAAGGTTTAAGGTTAAGATCATCTTTCCTTTCTTCAGCTATAAACTCTTTATTGGAGAATAACAAACCTACATTTCTAGATGAGTGTTAAAAAGTGTCATAACTCCAAAATTAGCAAAGTCTTGAAGGCATAGATCAAATTCTAATAAAACATGAAATTCTAATAATTAACATGTAGCTGTGTATAAATAATAGTGAGGTGGACGCAGATGTGCTCTCATTGGCAAAAGGTACTGTCGGGACCCAGGACATTGCTCTGGCTGCCCTGGATGACTCAAGACCCTGGCAAGGGGCTCAGAGACCTTGGCACAGAGTCAAAAACACCTGTGCCTTTTCATTTTAGCCCATGGAAAAAATTGCCAACTTTGTGTGAATTTTAAAAGCCACAAGAGTTTGAGTAGAATGATAGTTAATTTGTCACAGGGTGAAAAAGTAAAATTTGGGGTTTTAGAATGGAGGTTCAAGAAGCAAGATGGAGGAATCTGGGTGTGTCCTGTCTTTTTCTCCTTCTTCTTGTTCTCCGTCTTCTGCTGTGATGGTGACACTTCTGGATTGGTTTAGAGTAGAGACAGACTGTCTAACATAGTTGATAGGTACTGGAAAATTATTGTAAATAAAGTACATGTAGTTCTTAGTATAAAAAGATAACACCGCCCCAAGGGAGGTCAGTGTGCCACAAACCGACCTGCCAGGCAGACCTCAGCAGGTCAGAGAAAGAATGTTATAGATAAGGAAAAATAAACAACCTTGAAAAGCAGAACTGACGAATCTCAGCGGCTTCTTTGGTCGTGGGGCTGGGAAAAAAGACTTTCAATACTTTAGGAGTCATCTCGACCACAGAAACCCGAGAAGGTACTGCTAACACTTGTATTTTCTTTTGTTATTCTTGTATTCATTTCAGGTTCTTGGCTCAGTCTTTGCTTGAGACGGAATCAGTACTTGTGAAAACCACTTTTAAATGAGGACAAAGAAATGAACACAGTGTTGATGATACATACTAATTTCTTTTATGTTTATGTTTTTGTAGAGCACGCAGATTTACTGGGACCTTGCCCTGAAGATGAAGCCATCAGTCCTGGGGATGAGTGTATGGATGCAGTTCTAGATGAATCACTTCTTGAGACCTGTCCCATTCAGTCTCCACTGCAAGTTTTTGCTGGCATGGGTGGATTGGCTCTTATTGCAGAGAGACTCCCTATGCTTTATCCTGATGTAATTCAACAAGTAAGTAGAAAAAAATAAGTGTCAGAAAACATGCTGAGAGTATTTTGTTTGTCTGAGGACAGTATTTTCCTTGTCTTTCCTTATAGCTCAGTTTAACTTCTCAGTTATTTGGGGAAGTTACTTTAAAATAGGCAAGTGGATAACTTCACAGCCCTGTCCAGCTGTACGTGTGCTTCCCTGTCCATGTCACAGACTGCCTGAGTAGCTGTGGCCTTGTTGGGACCAAGGCAAGCTGCTTCTATTAACTTAAAATATGTTGGAGGGTGCAGTAAAATAAAGTTACTGATGTACTATAAAGGCATACTTGCTTATCACTTAATTGTTTGTGCAAGTGTACCCTCACAGATGATTTTATGGTTAAGTGAAATTCAGTTCTCAAAGCAGATGATGTAATTTTATTATTATAAATAAGAGTATCATCTTAATTATATTAATATTAAGAAACAAGAGATATTATTTGTATAGTGATATATAGAGTTCCTCTGGATGCACTGATAGACATTTCAAAAGTGTCAGTAGTGGCATTAGTGTGGAATTACTCCTTTGGCTGCTGTTTTAAGTACACGCTGCTAAAAAGAGAAAAAATAACCTATGAATCATTCACATTTTATTTGACTATATTTTTGAAGCTTTTGGCTGATACTCCTAACAGGAAATAATATTTATTCCCTTTGAAACTGAATTAATCATGAATTAAGGGTATCATACTAAGGATATGAATTAAGGGTGTATTAATCAGTATCTTGACTGTAAAATTATGGCAGCCATAGGAACCCTATAGTGAGACTAGATAATTAATATGCATCCTTTGTAAGTAGTTCTACAAAGGCCTTCGAGGTCTAGTACCAATGCATTTCAAAAATTACAAGTTGCAGAAGTATTGACATAAAAAGTTACTGTGTTATGAATTCCAAGAGGGATAATGTGTACTCTGTGTTGAAGAAAACTGATATGTGGAATTCTGCAGGACATGAAAAGTAAGTTATGACCATGAGAAATTTCATTCCTTTTTTCCATCTTTTTCTATAGTCCTGGGAGCTTACTGTCTTTTCACAATTTCTTAGCTTGAGATATTTGTTTAGATTCAAATACTGAATAAGAATTCTGCAAACCATAAAAAAAATTAAATGCAGTAATACCAAACAGATTGTTCCGAGTGAAAACTGATGATTTCTCCAGACCCTTAATTCTTTAATTTTACTTTTATATTTCTCCAAGTCACTGGAGAAATGTGAACATAATTGGAATAAATGCAGTAAAACATGGCTTTGACTTTAAATTAGGAATTTGGTATTCTGGATAATTTCTGTAAAGGCTTTTCATATTCATCTTTTCCAGTTTAGATCAGTGTGGTAATAAGTACTAAAATTCTAAATATGATCAAATCAGTTTATCTGAATAGCATGAAAGCTTGAAACCTCTGTGACGTTTAATTATGAGAGGAACCTCAGTGTCATAATTTCATTTAAATTGTTTGATTGTGTCTTGGGGCACTGTACAGCTACTACCCCCTTAAACTGTGGCTCCCATCATAATGCTTGCCTGCACTGTCCTCTGGTCATAAAACAGACTGTTCTCTTAGAGTATAATAGTAATAAAGCCTGCCAAATCAATCAAAAGTTCAAAAGGCTCATTGCTACTAGAGGCTCATTGCTACAAGTTGCTACAAAACTGCTAAGATACCTGAAGTTATTTGTTTTTAAAGGCATTATGATTAACTTTTCTTGTTTTTGCAATATGTAACTAAAAATTAGATACTTATGGTCACAGTGTTTAATGTTAAAAATAAAGGGCTGTTTCTTATTTTAAAGTATAGTACATAAATGAATCCTTATATTTACCTCAGAGTAATTTGCGTCTCTTACACCTCTGTGTTTAAGCAGCACACTTTAACTGAGGATTTTAGGTTGCCAAAATATGTTTGCTTGCTTGTGTAGGCACAACTTTGTAGCACTGTCTTGAAAATGCAACAAGTATGCCCTTTTAAGCCATTTGGCATGGTCCCTGTATCTGCAAATGGTGAAGTAATTCATGTGACTTTTTTGTGTCCTACATTAAGATTGCATGTCTTTTAGATTCGTTGTAAAATAGAATTTTTGTTTAAGGTGTTTAACTGAATGACTGCTAAATGTCTGTTGTTTCTGTTGGTTAAGGTGAGCACTCCAGTGGTTACGTCAGCCACACAGGAAAAGCAGAAGGACAGTGATCAGTTTGAATGGGTTACCATTGAACAATCAGGGGAATTGGTGTATGAAGCACCAGAAACAATTGCTGCAGAGCCTCCACCGATCAAGTCAACAGTCCAGACTATGTCTCCCATACCTGCACATTCTCTGGCTGCCTTTGGTTTATTTCTCCGCCTCCCGGGCTATGCTGAGGTGCTGCTAAAAGAACGGAAACATGCTCAGTGTCTGTTGAGATTGGTGTTGGGAGTTACAGATGATGGTGAAGGAAGTATGTGCTGTAATTATTACCTTTCTTTGTAGACCACAGATCATTTTACTTAAATTTATTTACACTGTATTTCTTTTATCAGGAAGTTAGCATTGGTTTGTGCAGAAGTATGTTGCAGGCATCTTTGATAAACTGTTGAATCTAATAAATTCTGTCTGGCAAAGTTTTATCACAATCATCAGTATTCAAGAGTTTTCATCTCATGTCAGAGTAATTGTAAAATAAGCACTGATAAAACCTACAATGACACTGTCAAGATAACTGCATTCAGACAGAATGTTCTAATTAGCTGGAAATGCTCAACTCATTGTGCAAACATCCTATAATTCTTCAACCAAATGTAGAATAATATGGATAAGAGCAAAGCTACAACAGATGTAAACCATTGAATAATGTTCTAGAAAAGGAGAGTTATATCTAAAGATTATGGTGATTAAACTGCCTAAACAGAAGCTTTGCCTTGATGGTGTGAGTTCAGAGGGAGAAATGGGATATTCTTCAAAGAATAAACAGAGAAACCAGGAGAAAAATTTGTTGTCGATGTCTTTGCAAATGAGCCTGGAATTCTGCGTGTAGTTCTAATATTTGTGTTTCTTACTGTTTTGAAAAACTGGAAGATATGTTTTCAAATATGTTTTCATACATTGAAGGCATTTGCTTTCACTGTGTGTTGTGTAGTGGTGCACTTGAGCAGTGTCAGGTTTACAGTTGAACTTGATGATCTCAAGGGTCTTTTCCAACTTGCATGATTCTGTGATTATGACTTTGAAGAGTGCTGGTTTTTCTAGGCTGCAATCATCAGAAGTTAGTCTCTATTTAGCACTCTATTTAGAGTGGTAGAGTGGTGTGCAACATGGACCTTATAAGACCAGCTGGAAAACCAAGAATCTCATTTGCCCTCCATTCTGCTTGTCTTTTTATTTCTCTAGTATTTAGGTGCAGGACAGTAGACGAGAATAAACTGGGCAATAAAAATTCAATCTAGCTGCTTACACTCGCCTAATCTGAGTGGTAAATAACTGAAGAGCTGTATGCAGCTTCTAGAGTAGTCCCAGTCCCTTGCTACTGCAGGCAATTTTTATATCCTGTTTTCTCTTTTTTATTAGAAAGAGACATTCAGAATTTGGGTTGCTTTCTTTTTTTGTAGTAGTGTAGCTGTGTGTGCGGCCACTACTGCTATTGGAGTACTACTGTTCCAGGACATAATTTTCTTGATGGGTAGGGGTTGCTTCAATTTTCTGCCTATGTTTATTTATATGCAGTTAGTGGCCAACAGCTCTTCTTTATCCAGTGCATTTGTTGACAGGCCTTACATTCCCTTGTAGCCTTAGTTTTAGCTGGACTAAGCAGCCAATTTCTTTTTTCCCCATAGCCAAACATCTGAATTCAACTCTGCAAAATGTGGGTTCAGGTGTACACAGTAATCCACATTAGTTTTCTCTATAAACTTATTAACTTCCTTTTTTGTTTGAAATGCAGCTTTTCACACATGTAGAATCTCATTACTTTCTTACATAATATAAAGAGCTGCAATTATAAATCTATGGCTTATAGATTAAAACATGGATTCAGTTGTCTGCAGAGATAAATAACATGCAAATGTTTAGATTTTCTCTTTTTTGATTTGGCTATGCCTGCAGTTGTGGGATTCTATCAGATAGGTTTATTTTCTAGAAGTTTTTGATTTTATTTAGGAAGATCCCAGTCAGAGGACTTCTGATTCCTTCTTGTTACTGTCTTTGCAAAGAGTATCAGATAGATACTAATTAACACATGTATGTATGTATGTGTGTAGATACATATACACACAAATACAGACATATTTGTTTAAATCTGGGTATTGATATAGCTGATAAACTCTTAAGAATGAGGGAGAAAATAAAATATTTAAAATAGGAATCAAACTTCTGGACAGAGTTGGCTATTTTGAAGTATTTTCACTGTTTGAAGCATCTCCAGTTGTCAATTGTCTCTCTTTATATATGCACTGGTGAAGGAATGTGAAATGTATTGTTAAATACAAGAAAAAAATTGAGAGTTTCCTATATCTCAGTGTGTTGCATTAGTAGGGCACTCCATTATTTGAAATCTGGTTTTTAAAAGAAAATTTTTGCTCATAATGCAAAGGAGTTAAAAATTTTAAGGAATTTGTAGCACAAAATTCATACATGCAATTCATCTAATTAAAATTGTTAGTTTTTCACCATGGGCTCAACCTAATTAAAAACTTGGTTTGTGTCAGTACATTAAGTCATACTTTGGGCACATGAATACAGAAGAGAATCCTACATATGATAAACTACTGCTACCTGACAGCTGAGCTGCTATTAGCTGATCAAGTGCATTTTTTATCTTGCTGTATTTGCAATGATTAAAAATATATATGTATTTTAAAAAATTAGTCCAAACCAGTTTTCTCCCTGGAAATGGCAGATCAAATTTTTAAATTTGGTTCTTTACCAAGTCTATGAATAAAAAAAAAAGAAACATTCTTTCTTCTACACTCTCCTCATAATGGAACTTTTCTTGGAAGAGAAACATAGTAATGGATAGCTTTACTGTATGTGAATGCTGAAGTCCTTAGTAGATTTCTGTATGTTCATAAACTGTTGCAGAGATTAATAGGCTGTATTGAACTATAAAAAGAAAATGTGGGTTTGATGTTTTTCTTCTCTTACCTAGGTCATATCCTGCAGTCTCCTTCAGCAAACGTGCTCCCGACGCTGCCGTTCCACGTGTTGCGCAGTCTGTTCAGCAGCACCCCGCTGACCACCGACGACGGAGTGCTGCTCAGGAGGATGGCGCTGGAGATCGGCGCCATCCATCTCATCCTGGCTTGTCTCTCTGCCCTGAGCCACCACGCACCACGAGTGCCCAATTCAAGTCCCAACCAGGCAGAGGTAAGCTTGCCAGCACAGCAGGTACAGCCAGAAGTACTAAGAGTTTTAATTAAAAAAAGAAAATCATCTCATTGCTTTTGTTGTAGCCTAATTTTTGCAGAGTTTAAAAATAATTGTGAAGTACCTGAAATTAGGAAATTGTCCCTGCATGTTGTAAATAAACATAGTAATCATGAAAGTAGAGAAAGAAGGCTTGTCTTGAGGCATTAAGGTGTAATCAGTTTCTTTCACAGGACCTTCTTTTTCATGGCAGGAAAGGCATAATGGTCAATGAATGGTGGTTCCTTAATACCCATTAGATAGTATGACCTCATTGCCTTGTTTAGCATTCATCATCTTGTCACAGACACATTTTATGAAAAATCCTTTTGCTAGGATTTTTTCTCCTGAGAAGCTGAGAGGCCTCAGGAACAAAATGTAAACAGTGATTATCTGCTGCTGTGAAATGCAGCAGGTGGATCTGTGATTGGTCTCATGTGGTTGTTTTTAATTAATGGCCAGTCACAGTCCCGCTGTCTCAGACTGTCTGGTCAGTCACAAGATTTTATTTCCATTCCTTTCTTTTCAAGCCTTCTGATGAAATCCTTTCTTCTATTCTTTTAGTATAGTTTAATATAATATAATATATATCATAAAATAATAAATCAGCCTTCTGAAACATGGAGTCAAGATTCTCATCTCTTCCCTCATCCTGGGACCCCTGTGAACACCACCACAATCATCTAAACCTCTATAAATGAGTTGTGAAAATTAATGAATTAATGCAGTGATTTTTGTTACAGTCTTTGCACTGATATTGAAATGAGGTCTAAAGACAAAAATTTTCCATCCTATTCAAGATCCCAAATTAAACTCCCAAATTAGACTTTTTTCGATGCATTTCCATGTTGTACCACCCTCTATTCAGGGTATGTATATTCTGATTTTCTTTTAGGACTGCAAGTTACCATTTCTGCATAATGTACCAATTGTCTGTAAAAGTGTTTTTAAAAAGAAAACATTAATGACTTGCCCTCTTTAGCATTGTTTTGGTAGAGGCTTGCATGAAACAGTTCCTGGTGGCTGAATATGGATTAATACTTTCAAAATATAGGGCTGTCCATATTTTAGCAGCTCTGATACTGATGAGGGGTTGAGCAAGCAGGAGATGAAGCTGTGCCTGCAAATAATTCATCTTAATGGCTAATCAAATTCAAGGGGAAGCTGAGAGATGGGGTAGATCTACTTCTAATGGGGTATCAGGCTGCTGACACATTAACACCTTAACATTTTTGCATGTTTGGAGGGAAAGGGCAACCATTAATTTTCACTTCTGCTTCAGTGCTACCATGACCCCTTAAATAGCTTGCTTTCTCATAATTCATATCTCTCAAGTGATAGATGGTAACTTGAAACTAGGGATCCATCAGGCCTGCACTGAGGCTTGTATTTCTGGGGCCAGGCTCTCCCTTAAGTGCTTTAATTCAGTGCTCATGACAGTCCTCTCGACTGTTCAAAGGCACAACATGTTCATGAGTAAAGTCTACATGAAAATAGCCACACAGCTGTTTAATCACCAAGACACATTGCATTCCCAGTGTAAAAGATTATCCAAGACTGCTGTCAGTATGATACTTCACAGGTGATCATTTCTTTTACCATTGCAGTCTGTTCATGTATCATTTCTTTGCTTTCATATGCAGTCTTTTAATAAAGTCACTGAAGAAGATGTGAACAGAAAATGAAACTTTTTAAAGCCATAACACAAATACTGCATGATACGGTTTCTAGCTAATTGTGACCAATTAATGAAAGTAGCAAGTCACTTGTTTAGGATGCTAAATATGCAAATAGGAAAACATCAGTTAAAAAATGTTTATCAGAGTTTTTTCTGCATCCTTTTCACCAATGACCTGCTAAAATTCAAAAATTAGTGTAAATACTTCCACACTACTTCATGAGGGCTAAGCATTGTAAGATTGGAGTTATGTTACTAAAATCACTGAGGCAGACCATTCGTAAAAGCTGTTTTAGCTGTTACCAAGCACTGTTGGAAAAATGTGGCCTTTGAAAATTTTAAGGAAGACTGACTTCCTTGCTCTTACTTAGGAGGAGGTCATGTGTATTTTAGTGACTCAGAGATCTTGTGTCAGAGCTATACGTGTAACTTACTCCTCTTGTTTTGGAGCACTTATTCAAAATCAATAAATACTTGAGCATCTTAACATTTCAGTTCTGTTCTCTTGATGACATTCCCACTCCCATCCCCTTCATCTCATTGTGTTATTAGACTTGATTAGGTTCTAAACAGTAATAATTACAGAGCTGTGATGTTTAGAATGATATTGATTAAGTAGCATTCTAATACCTCTCATCATTTAAGTAGTGATAGTATCTTAAAAGAGAATAATAAAGGGCTTACAGTACTGGTCAAACTGAAGAGCTACTTTCAACAGTCTACTGCTGACCTTTACCAGAACTCCATATATGTGGCAGTTTTTCCTATGGAAAACTTTGAATTTCACTGGATCCTGATGATGTTTTTAGAAAGTTAATAAACTGGCATTACATACTTTTGCATAACAAAGGCTTTTTAAAGATAATGCTACCAAGATGAAATCATTAAATAATTTTTTTTCTTTTTTTACTTTAGCCACAGGTATCAAGTACACACAATACTGCATCAACAGAAGAGCAGCAGTTGTACTGGGCTAAGGGTACAGGATTTGGAACAGGCTCTACAGCTTCAGGATGGGATGTTGAACAAGCCTTGACTAAGCAAAGACTAGAAGAAGAGCATGTGACCTGCCTTCTACAGGTGTGTAATTATAAATTGTGATTAATGAGAGGCACTTAAAGCATGGATAATGAAACTGAAGTTTTGTCAGTCACACAGTAATTACAATATTTTGGGCAAAAATTATTTGCAAACAACTGTCTTATTGGAAAATTATATAGATCATATTTTGAGCAAGGCTGTTTTCAGATGTCACTAGGCTACTGCATAGAAGACCCGGTTATGAGTTCTGAAGAGAAACTTCAGAATTTATGCCAAGTGTTGCCTATTGGTTCCTTGCATAGTTTTTGCTCAACTTTAAGGAAGTGCTCATAGTTGATATTGGTGTCCATGAATGTGTTATGCCAATATAACAAAATCTCACTCATACATACTAGAAAATCTTGAGTGTGTCAATTACATGACAATAGTGGTTCTTCAATAAACATCTAGATCTTAGTAAAATTCTGATGCCTTTTAATACCTAAGGAGAAGAAGACAGTGCATAATCAGGCTTTTCAGTCCAACCAGTTATGAAATCCAACCAATCCCTGTTATCTTGGATCAATGTAGGGAATATGAGATTGTATCTAGTCATCAAAAGTTTAATTCAGTTGAAAAGCATTAGCTAACCTGCTGGGGTTAGAGCACAAAGGAGATGAAACTTTAAAAATGCCCACACCCTGATGAAGATACCATTTTGATGATCAGTTATTTGAGACACTATAGATTATGTGGCACAATCATCATATCCCTTGCAAAAGTACAATAGATACAATCTGAAAACATTTTTCTATGCAGGAAAGAGGAAAATGGCCTAAATTACTCTCAGCAAAGTTTCCAGGCAGTATTCTATATTCTGCCAGGGAGAAGTTTCACTAGCAATGTGGTAAGTCATGAAGTAAGGAGGCATTTGCTCAGGGCACTCAGCAGTTGAAGGAGGTAGCATTTTGCTGAACATGTCAGTCAGTTGTACAGCAGACTTTCCTTAGTCCCTGCTCTAGAAAAGTTTAGAGAAATTCTGTTTTACAGAGTGCTAATAAGATGCAGCAGCAAAATACCATGGGTAAGGGGGTTAAAACAAAGAGGGTAGATGAAAGAGAAGAGGCTGAAAAGGTGAACAGAGTCCCTGGGACTTCAAGTTATACAGCCTGTCAGGACTCAAAGTTACTTAGTTTGAGAGTACAGCTGCACAAATCAGAGCCATGGAAACACATCTACAACACAAAGTAAGGGCCTGTGAACTCAGCCACAGCTACCCTTGGGACAGGCAGGTGTGCAGTCAAGAGGTGCCTTCCCACCATTGCCAAGGGGAAGGCTACTCTTTGTTTACTCAGATAAGAGCTGTGCTCATGAGTAGTTGTTCCTCCAGGTAACTCTTGTGCTCACCATAACTTACTGTTCCATCTGTAAACTCCGAAGTCCATCCCAAAGGAAGTTACAAAAATACCTGAAGCAGTTGCAGTTGAAAACAAGAAAAGTCCTACTGCTAGTTGGTGTACTTGGTGTTCTAAAGTGAAAGGGACTGGTCAGCTGCAGGTCTCAGTGGTCTGAGCTGGCAAACCCTTGCTTTGAGTAACTCCAGCAGGTTTGTCAAAATTCATATTAGTTGATTTCCTAAAATAATTCTGAATTATAACAGTTACTTAATTTTACCATTAGCCAAAGTTTGAATAATCTAATAACTCTATAGAAATTCTTCTGAAACGTCTTTGGGCCTGCTGAAGTAAATACCAGAAGTGAATTGGCAAAATAGTGACGTGTTAGGGCATGTATCTTAAGGAAAGTCAAAGTTCTTTTGACTGAAATAAATGAGTTTTGATTAAATACTTCGGTGCATTTCAGGTTCTTGCCAGTTACATAAATCCTGCAGGGAGTACATCAAATGAAGAGACTCAAACGAGCCATGAGGGGAGAGGCCAAAACAGCAGCGCTCTGCCATCCATCCTCCTGGAGCTGCTCAGTCAGTCCTGCCTCATCCCAGCCATGTCATCGTACCTCCGCAACGACTCAGGTAACCTGTCACTGCCTCCTTCCAAATCCAAGCTGCCTTACTTCTGTCTAACCAGCTTTTGCAGAAACAACAGGTGGTTCTTGTTTCAGTACGCTTGCCAGTTTAGAATTTTACTAATGGAACATTGACTTGAGCCTTAGAAAACAGAATAAAACAGAATCATCAGACAGAATCTTGTTGAAATGCTCACATTTGTTGCAATATCTCTTTAAATTTGAAGTTCAGTTCTTCAGCTGTTGAAAGTAACAGGAAAATGGTGTTTTCTTCTGAAAAGTTTGCATGTTAGTTCTTCTACAGAAGATACGCAGAGGAAAGGAGTACTTTATACGAGACCATGAAATGTAGTGTGAAGAAAAATGTCGGTTTTAAAGAAAATTGAGGAAATGCATACCTGAATTTAGTAAATGTTGCACACAGTAGGGCAATTCTACTTCAATCAAAGCTTTTTACCTTTATTTAGGAAGTACATTAATAAGCTTCTTATCAGAAGTGTAAAATATTTCAAATATATGGGAACAATTAAATTGTTGGGCTTTTTAGAACAAAAGCAAATAAGTTCTATGGGTTCATCAAATTTCTGCTTACAATTTTAAAACCAAGGTGCTTTGATAGTTTTCATCTGGTGTGCTGTACCTAGCTGGGGAAACCATTTCAGTTTTACAAGCTGGTGTGAAGTAGTATGAATTAAGCAAATGCCTGTATGGAACTAATGACAAGATCAGCAGACTGGGTTTGTGATTTATGTTCAGTCTCACTAGATGACAGGCTTTAGTATGGAGATGAGCCTGAGGTTGGATTTTTATTAAGTTACTTTTTTTATAAAGTTGGATTTAATCCTTAAGTATCTGCAGAAGTTGTTGCAAATGTGAGTAATTTGGTTTTGGGACTTATTTTGCCTGCCCTATTTTTGGAGCAACTGATTAATGTCTTTGTCACATTACTGCAGTTCTTTGGGATGCCAGTTGGAGGGTGTAGTGATGTGAATTCATGAAACAGCGTTATAGCTCCTTGAATTACAGCATACATTTTATGTTTGAGGTAAAAGAAAAATTATCCCTATTTTAAGTACTTTGCAAAGCTACTTAGAACTAAAACAAGGATGTGGCTCTTTTAATTGTACTAACTAGGGCGTTGCATCATCTTGTGTGATGAAATGGAACTAGTTCAAGAAGTCTGCTGGGGTCTTATAGTAAAAATAAAAATCTGAAGATCTTTCACTTGCTAGTCTGCAGATTGACACCTCACCCTAATTTTGCAATTAATTTGTTGGTTCTGTTTGGCACATACTGCAGTGAGGAAAATGAACTAATGATAGACCAAGCTTGGTATTGCAGTTGAAAGTACAATGTAAAACAACCAAGGAAATTATAAAGTAAAAGAATAAAGTAATCTTTCTAACAGATACTCAGAAATTCTTTGTTGAGGAAAAGGAAGAGTCATTGAAAGGCCTGGCAAAAGTGCCATGTTATCTAAAGGATGAAGCAGCTGATCCTGAGTTACGGATGAATCACAGCTGCTGAAATTGCTATTTCCTGTTTTCAGTAGAAGAATGTGTCTGTCTGTGTAAGTCACCTTTAACTGGGAGAGAACAGTCAGATACTGATAGAAGAGATGAGATAATGTGGCAGTGGCAAGAAGTTCAGACTAGTTTGGCTTTCAGGAACCATTTGTTTTCTCATTGTACAAAGGAGAGGCAAAGTTTTGGTGAAACATGTGCAAAAAGGATGACTTCTGGAAAGAATGTCTTCTCTTTGTCAATATCCGAGCCAGATGTGTTTAGTTGGGAAGGAACCCCTGGAAACAGTTTGTCTTAGTGATAACAAGGCATAATTCCAGTGCAGTAATTACTGTTGAGTTGAAAGGTAGACAGATAATTTTTACATTAATGAGTGCAAGTTGCACATGATGCTGGGGCTCTCAGTGTCACTGACACTGAGTGTCAGCAGACATAGCTGACACAAGAGAAGCAGGTTGAGAAGCTCTGAAGCTGTGTGAGGTTATGGTACAATGCTTGTCAGACTGAAAAATTCCCTTAATGCATTTATGGTTCAAACATTTCAAATAAAGAGATGACTTTTTATTATTACTACTATTTTTATTTTCTTTTTTAGAGTCTTGAAGACTGATGCAATTTAGTAGGACAGATTTGAGTCTTTCCTGATAGAGCTTTATCTAATTTCAAACTTGCCTTGGATACCTATGTCTTCTCTAGCAAGGCTGAACAGGAGTCTAGCAAGAGTAGGAAAGGGAACAGCATCGGTAGTAATACACGTGTATATGCCATTGTAATTTTCAGACTGGTGCGACTTCTGTTGTCAAAATGTACTTCTGAGTGGAATAAGCAGGTAACTGTGTTCTTCCTGTAACATGCTGGTCTGAGAGATTAGGGTATTGCATATAGAATACTAACAGAATGTTCCTGGGTTCTGGCACCTGAGCAGGAACAAGCTGTGCCCAGCACAATGATGACAGAAATTAGTGATTTTCAGCAACCCTGTAAATTTCTCAGATTTGAGTGGGTACTTGTGGGACCAGATGAAGGTTACCCTTATGCTGAAGGTATTCTGCCAGATTTTAGGTTTGTTGTAATTATTGGAATAATAGTGATCTCTATTTACATATACATACTACATATCTATATGTACCTACCATACACATAAAACTAAGGTGTGGGGGGGAAATTTTGATATGGAAATATGTGCAATGAAGCTGCAGGCATGTTTTTTCCTTCATTGCACAGTAGGCTAGTAACTCTGGTAATATAAGACAGTAAGTATTTTGGTATTGATGTGACTTATATTTTTTTACACATGTTCAATTAGCTACAGGTCTGGCACATCCATCTTGCAAAACACTTTCAGCAGATTGGCCTGTCACAGTTGTAAATCTGTCTAGGATTTTTGTTGCTTAAGTTTATTTTGGCATCCTGCTTAATTTGCCCAAGACATACATGGACTAGATGGTTATCTATATAGTTCTAGATAAAAGGAATATTGGTCAGACAAGCAATGCTCACATAACATTTAATCTTTTAGAAACCTCACCTTGAACTAGATTAGTGCAAACTAGATTGCTCTGATATGTTCTGCAGCTTCATCTGCATAGAAGTGAGGTGATTGTGAAGTCCTTCAAAATTATGACAATTTTAATTAATTTCTATAATGTCTTGTTTCTTGTAGAGAAGGAGGGTTTATCTGTTCTTGAAGAACTTGCCTTAGTATGCAAGATAGCTCTCATCACAAGGGGCAATAGCTGCTGTAATCCTCACCATTTCTTGATAATTTTGTTGGTGCTTGTTTTCATGTCTTGTTTTTTACTGTCGTTTTTATTATCTTTCATTCCGTAAATGAGAAGGTTTATTTCTGCAATGTGGTGAAATTTTTTTTATATGTTTTTATTCCTAAGACTTAACTCATATTTACATTTGTGAAATTGACATCGTTTTAAACTTCTGTATCATGAAACATCTAGCATGTATTCATTACCATGCATACATGCACATTTCACACTAAAAAGTGTCATGTAAAACCTTTTCACTATTGTCTTGTATACAGCATGTTTAATTTGAAAGATTTTAGGGACTCTTTTGAATATGTGAGCACTTCTCTTCTTGAACAAAATGCACAATAATAAAATTTGCACTGTACAACCAAGGGTTCCCAGCAAATGTGTGACCGTACATGACTGTCTTGGAGGTCTAGATTTTGCTAATACAAGTAGAAGTTATTTGACTGATAGGTTTATGGAAACTAATACAAGATAGTATTTGCAAGTGGGAGAGAAGAAAGCAGTATTTATATTAGTCTTTGTAGCTAACAAGATTTACAGAGACAAGACAGTGCAAAGGAATCATGAATCAGAAGGAAAATCAAGTGACTTTTAGAACAGGGCAAGGACTGTCTATTTTTTAATAGGCTTGAATAGCAAGAAGCCGAATGAAGTTGGGATTTCTCAATACCCACAGTATTAGGTAGTCTCTTAATGGTAATGTCCTTAGACTAGCAGAACCTGAGATGATTTAGACTTGTTTAAAGCCAAATATCAGGAGAAGTTTGTTATCACCTTTGTCTTGGAAAACAGACCTCATAGCAAGTTGCAGAATTCTGGTTGAATTCTCCTTGTTTGAATGTCCAGGCTTACAGGAAACAGATGATACTGGAGTTTTAGCTGGGGCTTGCTTACATGCTTCTTTCTTAGGCACCTTTCCTTCTTTGGTGGGCAAAATACCATGTGATGTGGTCAGCATAGGCTTGTAGTGTTATATGAGCTTAGTCTTCTCTGGGTTTGACTGCTGAGAAGAGATGATGTATTTCTGTGAGAGGGCTTTGCTAAAATGATTGTCTTTACTGACCAAAGTGTTCCACTTGATGAGAGTCCAGTATTTGCTTTTTATGCACCTTTCATAGTTTACCAAATACTACCACATCATGGACTTGTGGATTCATTAATGTTGCGCTGCTTTATCCTGCTGCCAAATATGTCATGTGAACTTTGTCTTATCAGTACTGTGGACAAATCTGTTGAATGTGGATGTGCTGCATTCTTTTTTCTGCCTCTTTTGATGTACCTTTCTTAGTTGAGTCATTGAAGTCATACTCTTCAGGCCTCAGACCATGAATGACACTAGTTGGTCTGCTGAAGATTGAGTATTTCTTTCCTAGCAATCACACTTATTCTCAAGGCATTGCATGGTGTTGTTTTACTTTCTGTAAAGTTATCCAGTCCCACTGAACTGAGTATGTTGGGTACTCTGAGGCAGGTACACTGAGCTCTTTATTTATCCATCACTGAAGGTGTGACGGTACTGCTGCAGTGTAAATGTTGAATCATCATGCAACTCCGCTTTTCCCTAGACTGTTGACTTTTTGCAGTGTATAATGAGAGGTAGTTGCTATTAAGGCATTTTTTGTTGGTGAAATTCTTAAGCATATATTGGATTAAATGTATAAGTACCAAAGCTGTTTATTAGAGCTCATTTAATTAAAGTTAGACTTAGGTCCACATGAGTATAGCCTGCAGGTATTACCTGTTAAGAAAGGACATCAGATTGCTGTTTTAAAACAAAATGTAACTTGTATGCTGAGGCAATCTAATGATAATGTTGCCTGTGACTTCCCTCTAAGGATCAAAGTGTTTGCTATAAATGAAATCAGAAGTACAGTGGCAGTTTAGATATACAGCATGTAATTACTGAAATTAAAAATTCTCCTAGCCTTCATTAATGTTAATGAGCTCATTCACTGGTAAAAGAAATCATACCCTTTGCCATATTTGGTTATAATTTTGGGATTGGTTTTTGTGTGTTTTGCTGTTGAAGAGCTTACAAAAAAAAGGTGCAGTATTTCACTGTAATGCTGTTGTACTAGTTGAATCACGATTTCGAGAAGAGAGCTAAGCACTGAGATGATATGAAATAAAATTGTTTATTTATTTCACAGAATTGACAAGTTTTAAATAACTTCAGGATCAAAATAAACAGCAGTAATTTCTACCTGAATTTCACTGTTCAGGTTCTTGTAATACTTCATTTCAGAGATCCATCTCAAATACCTTGGTATTATGAGATTAAATGCAATTAATATCCGTAAGTATGTAGATATAAGAAGTACATTGAAAAAATAATAATGGTAATATCTGTTCTTAAATAGTCTTAAATAAACATTAGTAACCTGCATTATTCCTCTAGAATGTAGCTTAGTTTTACAGAATGCTTTGGTGTTTCATATACTGAAAATAAGTATACATTAAATAGAGACTTGCTGAAGACTGTGGCTGGTGAATAAATTTTCTTGTCTGCATGTGCTTCCTTCTAGTGCAGCCTCAGCCCTGTTTATAATTTCTTCTAGTTGAGCAAGTATTGACTCAGAGTTGCAAAACCAGAATATACCATCTTCCACCTCATTTGTCCATAAGTCAGTGTTATAGTGTGCAACTGACTGAAATAGCATTGCCAAATCCATTCTCTTCTAGGTCCCTGACCTTATTCTATGCATGTACTGGTTTCAAAGTGACTTCCAAATGCTCAGTTGGTTTAGCAGTTACCAAATTCTGTACACTAACAAGCTATCACCTATATAAGGGATGTATTTCTTCGCATGTCATTTTATGGAGGGACTGGATGTAGTTTAGTAGCCTAGAAAAAATTGAGCTGATATTCAGAAATGCAGCTGCTCTGTTGTTCCTCTGTTGCACAGGTAATAGTAAGAAAACTATTTATTAAAATC
The DNA here is from genome assembly GCA_024865655.1 of Emberiza elegans. Taxonomy (NCBI): domain Eukaryota; kingdom Metazoa; phylum Chordata; class Aves; order Passeriformes; family Fringillidae; genus Emberiza; species Emberiza elegans. The sequence continues at coordinate 14,064,878 of JALJVW010002597.1, read as the reverse complement.
AGTTGCTTTTTACTTTCTTCATGTTATTTGTTTAATGAGTTTTTAATCCTAAGCTCTCAGAAATAATTTTTATTATAAGGTACATGTGAGATACATTCATGTATACAAAAAATTCTATGGTCTCAGACTGTCTGCAGCTTTGGATCTAGTTTAAAGGCATATGTAGCTTTAATTGAATATATGGAATTAGTTTCTAATTCCACATTCTACTAATTTCAGTAGCCAAATGGTATGTTCTGTGAAGTATGCTTAAGAGTTGCAATTCTGGGCCTCAATCATAGACAATGCAAAAAGGGAAAATTTCTTCAGAACTTGGTCCAGAAAGAGAGAGTAGAGTCCTCTGCACAGAGGTTAAACCTGTTTTCCATGCCACACTGTGAATCCTTGCATGATATGTTTTACTTGAAAATAAGCATCAGGGTGAAACATGAGAATTGTATTTGACTTCTTTTGAACACACTCTAAAAATGATGTTATAGAAAATGTAATTTAAGATTTTTTTATTTGGAGAATATGTATTAGTGTGTCATTGGAATTATTAATATGTCTTAAAATAAGTACTAAAATTATTTTTTTCACACCACTTTAAAGTATTTTTAATTAGAAAAGCACATTATCAGTATAGCATGATGATTTCAAATACAGATTTAGTAAAGGCAAGAAAATCTAACCTTTTTCAGCTTTCCACAAGACTAACAAAAATGCTGCAGAGTATAGTCAATAGTTAAAATTTTATTTATAATATTACAACTTCTAGTATAACAGTGTTCCTGTTTCCACACTTACTATACATTAGTGTAAGTTGTAAGCCTAAATTATGGTGGCCTAGACATAAAAAACCCTTTTGCCTGTTTTCTGGTCTCAGCTATGAAGAGACATACTGCACAAAACCATAGAAAGCATGGGACTTGCTTGTAGTTGCTCATAGATTTAGTTTATCTCTTTCTATGTTCTGGTTATTTTCAGTGTTTGGCTACATTTCTGTCTTGCATGTTTGCTGGCAATAAAAGGTGCTGTCTCTGATCCTGCTGTTCAGATTTCATCTGTTACCAACAATATGAAATGCTGTATTTGGTCTGCCTTCATTTACGTAATTTAGCACCCTAGCTGGGCTCATAGGTACATTTTGCAGTCATTGATGCAGTGCCCTTAGGCAGACACTTCACTCTGGAATGTTTTTGATGCTCTTTTCAGAGAGGGGTGGGTTTTTTTGCTTTAAATTTAGAAATCATCCTTACCATTGCAGGTCTTTGCACTCTGTGCTGTACAATTGATTTTCAAAAATGTCATCAAAGTGTAGTGTAGATGTACACAAAAACAATAACAAATAAATTGAGCACAGTTCCAATAATCCCAAGCAGTGCTAAAATAGATTCTTCTTTTTCCTCTTTCTCCTCTTGCCTTTTTACATCTTCTAGTGTTGTGATGGCAGAGGTCCCCATTTTTCCTGCAAATACCTTCACCAGTATTCTGGCAGCTAGCTAGAAAAAAGAAAGCAAATGGTAAATCTGGTCTGACAAACATGCAAGCTTTGATCTTTTTAAAAACAATTCTGTATTTCTTCATACAGCATTTCTTAATGCTGTGTTACTTGAGTTGTATTTGTCTTTTGTTTTCTTTCTGTATGAACATGTCCGTGTTAAAAATAAATGTTCTGGAGGTACAGATTTGATAGGAGTGAAAAATAGCTTGGTGCTCCAAGCCAGTTAGTATGCTTTATTACAAAAGACATTTAAAATTTATCTTAAGCCAGCTTATTTGTTTATAAAATATGGTACTGGTGAAAGCAGGTATATGACCATTGTCAAATACTCTGAAATGCCTGGGGAGATTATATGCAATTTTAGCTTTTCTTAAATATTTAACTGCCACGTAAAAAAAAAAAAAAAAAAAAAAAAAAGTTGAAAATATTCGTGCCTGGTATTTTCATTTGGAAAATATGCCTCCTTAATACAGTATCACAGTTGTTTTTCACCAGTGAGCCCCAAGAAGGTAATTGCCAGTGAGATCTTATCCTTTTTCATGTTTAACAGATCAGCTTTTGGACATCCATGCAACAGTAAACATTTATCAGAAAATGTCTGTCTTCTCACATACAAAGGTGGTTGTTATGTATGCTGATCATTGCAGTATGCCACAACATGGTAGTACTTTTATAGTAGCAACATTCTATGCAGTATAAGAATTCGAGTAGACATTTACAGATGTGTGTGTGATTTGTTACATTTTTTGGTTGCAGAAGTGAGGTTGACAGGTCATTTCTATTGCTTAGCTGCTCTTGTACTCTTAATTTGCAGTCAAATATCTTCTAGAAACATATTCCCTGTAAAATTATGTTCATTGGTGACTGGGATGTTCATCTTGTATGTAATCTGCTATGCTGTTTTAGCTTTATTGATCAGAAATTTGATGGGGATTTCTACTAGTTCAGATCACTCCACTTTACTGAAGATATACAATCATTTTATAGTGCAATAGAATCTTTCTCTCCTGGCAAACGGCTTTAATCATTGGAGATTAAGGTATTTCTGCTGTGAGTGTAATTAATGTCATCAGCTCAGAACATATCTTACAGAAAGGTTAAAAAAAAGGTATTTCTTACCCTACATTGCATCAGGAACAAAATGTCATCAGACATGCTTCTTACTTGTCGATTCAGTTGTAAGCCAGGCTTTTATCTTCATGAAGGGGCTGCTCTCCTCCTCAGACAGACCAGATAGGAGCATGTACAGTTTCTTGATGAAGAAGTTTATCAGTGAAGGTAATAATGTTGCAGAATCTTCCAGATGACTGGTGTTTTTCTTCAGTAATCCACTAAAACAAGTGTAGTCAAAAAAACAGTAAAGCTCTTTCTCATAATGATCCTCACTGTTGACTAATTCTCATTAAAATTGAGGCTTTTTTTTCCTTAGCTGATGCAGAGCAACAAAATGCATGCTGTTCTGTTTTGTCTTTAAAAAAAATAGAAACAGCTCCTGGTTTTATTCAGTTATACTTAGTTATTTATTAAGACTTCAGATATACCCAGCCTTTGATTTACTCTTTGTGGCAGCCGTCTGAAGAGGCTTTCTCACGTTGACATGCTGTAATTCCAAATGCAGCGGACTATGTGCAGTCACACTATGTGATTTTAGTCCAGCCTGAAAAAGGATGAAAAGAGGTCTGCTTTGCTGGCAGGAGTTGGAACGCTGTCACCCACCTGCATTCAGAGCCTCTGGAAAGAATTCCAAGGTATTCTTCGGAGCATTGCATAACTCAGCCAGGCAAATCTGAAGAGAGGAATGACAGTGGCTTTAGTTGCACACTGTGGTGAGCTGTGACATTGATTAAACATGCACTTGGCACTTGCTGAATAAAGAAGGAGCTAGGAGCCACCCTTGCAGACAGTGAGTTGCATAACAATGTGCGATGGCTCTGCTGTTTCATCGGCAGGCTGGGCACATTTTAATCCTGTACCCACGGAGAAAGTGCACGGTGTAAAGAGGAGCAGAGTCAACTGTACTTGGGGGTTTTCTGAGGAAGTGCTGCATGACAAATGGTGACATTAAGGCATTCAAGCTGAAACAGTGTTTCTGCCTTTTGTCTTTTTATGCTTTGTTTGACAGGCAATTGTTTCTATGGGAAATAAATGCTTTTCCTCTTTTTTTCACCACCCAAAGAATGAAGGTTACCATGTAATTAATGAAAACACTTAAAAATAATCCTGTCCCGATTTCTTAGGGAGCATCAACAAAATTTTTTTCCTGCCTCAGTCAGAAAGGCAATTTTTTCCTGCCCAATTGGAAAAGGGGGAGAACTCTGTAAAGTCTTCTCCTCCCAGTCTCTCCAGACCAAAAAAAAAAAAAAAAAAAAAAACAACCCATGCAATTTTAATAGCCTCTGGAAGGAGCTGTATTTCAAATAATTTTGTTCAGTCACTTTGATCTGTGAAGGCTACCAATGCAATGTGTTTTCATTGGTGTAGCATAGCTTCTTGCTGTGAATGCAGCTGTATTTTAAATATATAAGAAAGAGCATTGCATAACTCAGCCAGGCAAATCTGAAGAGAGGAATGACAGTGGCTTTAGTTGCACACTGTGGTGAGCTGTGACATTGATTAAACATGCACTTGGCACTTGCTGAATAAAGAAGGAGCTAGGAGCCACCCTTGCAGACAGTGAGTTGCATAACAATGTGCGATGGCTCTGCTGTTTCATCGGCAGGCTGGGCACATTTTAATCCTGTACCCACGGAGAAAGTGCACGGTGTAAAGAGGAGCAGAGTCAACTGTACTTGGGGGTTTTCTGAGGAAGTGCTGCATGACAAATGGTGACATTAAGGCATTCAAGCTGAAACAGTGTTTCTGCCTTTTGTCTTTTTATGCTTTGTTTGACAGGCAATTGTTTCTATGGGAAATAAATGCTTTTCCTCTTTTTTTCACCACCCAAAGAATGAAGGTTACCATGTAATTAATGAAAACACTTAAAAATAATCCTGTCCCGATTTCTTAGGGAGCATCAACAAAATTTTTTTCCTGCCTCAGTCAGAAAGGCAATTTTTTCCTGCCCAATTGGAAAAGGGGGAGAACTCTGTAAAGTCTTCTCCTCCCAGTCTCTCCAGACCAAAAAAAAAAAAAAAGAAAAAAACAACCCATGCAATTTTAATAGCCTCTGGAAGGAGCTGTATTTCAAATAATTTTGTTCAGTCACTTTGATCTGTGAAGGCTACCAATGCAATGTGTTTTCATTGGTGTAGCATAGCTTCTTGCTGTGAATGCAGCTGTATTTTAAATATATAAGAAAACTTGTTTTGTCAAAAATACTTGCAATGCCAAGCAAGTCAGAATTCAAATGTACAAAAATGTACTTGAAAAATCAATGTAGATAATCAGATTGAGTTTGAACAATAGGAATGTTACTGGAAAACCTTAATCATTTTCCAGAACAGCATATTTTAGGAGTTACGAGGCATTGTTTGCAATTCAGTGTTGAAAAATCTTCTATAGAGAAAGCAGAAGATGGTAAAATCATTGTTTTAAACTCTTCCATTTTCAACTTAATGTACTTTTTTTCTCATTATTTTTCCAAAGTGTCTAAGTACATTTGTTAGTTTCTTAGTAACAGACAAAACTGCCTATTTTGCATGTGAATTATTTTAATGGTAAATACCACATTTGAAGTACTGTGAGTTGTATGGTACTTGTATGGGATTTGCCCTTTATCCCAAAAGTTATGTTGCTTCAGTGGAATTGTTTGATTTTAGAAGAATTAACTAATTAGGTTAAATTTCTCCACCATAGCTTCCTTAAATATATATTTTCTAATATTTATAAATGGTCTTTCTTTTCAAGCTCTTCCCTTTTTCTGAAAACTCTGCTTCATCTTCAGTTGTTCTTGCAATTGTTTTGTGTCTGTGTGTCTTGAATGTATTTCTGTATTCATTTGGATCCATGGGGAGATACAAAGATGGGGGAATTTTAACCTGTGTATTCTGACCATTCACATTGCTGACAGCACCTAGCAATAACAGAATTTTCAAGCACTGTACTGTATCAACCCTCACACATTCAAAAATCAAACCTTTTCCCTTGTGAAAGAGGGAAAATGTGCAATGTGAATATTTTATTTAAAGATTAATGATACATTTGCTGCTCCACAGCTAAATATGATGTACCCACAGAGAGTAGCAAAAAAATCATGAAACATTTCTTGGGCCTGGTTATTACCATGGTTGAGATCTCATCGTGTTCTGCTGTTTTTATAATTGTGCTGCAACTGGTGCTTCAGTGGCTGCGGTGAAGCCTGGGAACAAACCTGTCTGGGCTGCCTTTGCACACAGGTGAGGGGCAGAGCTGCCTCCTGCACAGCATGATCCAGACACAGCGTTTGCCATTGCATTGGTATGCAGTGTCTGTGTGGGCATGACGTGAATGGGCTTGGAAAACAGAAATAAATCTCCAGCACAACACAGTATGGATGGGGAAGTAGCTGCTTAAACTGTCAGTGGTGGCAAAGAGTTGCTGTTTGAGAAGAAGCAAATAAAGGTTGTCAGACTTAACGTTTGTCAGTTATAGGAAATTCAAGGAATTCATCCATGTTGGGTGGAAGCTGGCATTTACAATTAACTTCCTTATAGCATATCCAGTGTGGAAAGAAAATTTCATGCAAGATTTCTCACATGAGTGAAGTGAGTAATGTAGGTTGATTAGAAAAGGCCTTGATTTATCCATAATACTCAATATTTGGAAAGATTTTACATTTTGTGTAGAATAACATTAAGTCATCATTTTATTGATGTCAGTAATAAACCCACCTGTTTTGGGGTGAACATAACATGGTTATACAGTATGTGGAGTTTGGACGCTGGTATCCAAAAACTTCCTGAATTTAATTCTGTTACTTCCCTCTAGGAAGAGCTTTCAAGCACTTACTAAGACTTTTGGCAACTCCTCAGTAACTGATTTATGTGGTATTCTGAGAGCAGGGCAAATTTGGTTGATTAGAGGTCATTCTGTTCATTACTGCTGAATTCACTTCTATTGCATGGGAATAGACCTTAGGCAGTACAAATGTATGTCATATTTTAAAGATGTCCATACTTCAGGGAAGTTGCCAAGCTATCTTGTAAAAACCTCATGGTATAAATTCAACAATTTACAGTCCCAATCCTTCAATGATCATTATCCTGCTATATGCTACAGCTACGAGTAACGTGGTATACCCAGAGCATCACAATTGCAAAAGAAGCAAGTTCTCTTAAGTGTTTGTCGTATTTTTCCTCATGTATTTTTACGAATTTGTAGAATTTGGATTTTTGTGCATGCTAAAATCATTCTATATGTGCTATTTTTTCATTTAAAAACCACGTTTTTACTCAGATCATGTCTGGACTTTAAAATAGTGCTCTGATGAAAATCCAAAAGATCAATTGTCCATGAAGACTGTTTTCCCTTGTAGGTGTTCTGAATTTTCCCTAAGATGCAGGAAAGTACTTGAAATGATGTAGCACATGTATTCTGTAACTTTCTTCTCCAACAACCTCCACAAACTTCCCTTTATGAGGTCTGGTGGCATTTCAATGAAACTGTAGAACAATAGAGCAAAGCTGTGTCTCTTGGGAGATGCAATAGTATGCATAAATTAAGATGAACTGGTTGGCTTTGCATAAGGAAGAAGTGGATAGCCACATTCCTTTTTTCTTCTTTAGTTGTTTTTTTTTCTCTCTCCTGATAACACAGATACTGTTTGTTTTGGGGGTTTTTTTTGTGGGAGCTGTTAGCCTATTTTTTATGATGCAGATTGATGTGTGATGCCCTTGAGTCAGCAGTGATAAGCATGGCAAGGTTTCAAAGTATTTTTTTACTCTTCTGCTGAAAAAAAGAGGAAGAACTCAGGTCTTACATCTGACGCAACACAAGTTATTTTTATTTAGCTTTCTTACTATTCTCTTTCATGGCTCTTTTATGTATTTCAGCTGATGATTTTGACACTTTAGCTGTACACTTCATCTTGTTTTCCTTCTGATTGAGGAACTTCATTGTTCTTTTAGCTATTGTCTCTGGGGTTTTCCTGATTTTATAACTTAGATGCCAACCCAAAATACCCTTGGAAAAATTCAGAATTCTCTCATCACTAACTACAGAAGTTTCTCCAGTCAGTTTTCACTTAGCAAAAATGTTTCTTGTTCCAGTTTCCCCTCTTGCTCTGAAATAGTTCTGCATTAAGAAGTCAATTAAATGGATGTGAAGTAGCACCACTTCTTCTGCCACAGCTCTTTCAACATCAGCTTCTCTTGGTACTTACTGGTCAGGCTCAATTCCTGTGACCATGGTCTGAGTGGACACTGCTGTTTTGTCAAGAAAAGTACTAAGTTTGACAATTGAACAAAAGTTTAGAAAAAACAGCCTTTGGAAGGTGTCACATGTCATGTATTTGTTGGGAGAGAGGTATTTATATCACTGCTTTCAAGTGCTGAAGCAATTCAGAAGTTGGTACTGATGATTAATGTTCCTGAGTTAAAGGGGAGGATTTCAGCCCCAGATGAGTGTGGTGACCTTCTGACACTGGGCAATCTTCATTTTTCTCTTCTTATATCAAAAAGAATCACTTGTATGGGTATTGTACCTTTCTAAAGTGGTTGGTAACTTCTGGAGTGCTTCAGTTCTGATTCAGTGCTGTTCTCTGAAGCTCAAGAGAGGTTTTTTAATCAAGGACTGCAGGTTTTTGAGACTATTCCTTCACAATGTTTGACTGTAGGCTTCATGCTTCTGTGGGAATATTATGGCTTTCAAGGATCAGTTTTTTGAGTTCTTACCTTCATTTTGGTGTGTTAGAGGAGTCCAGTAAGTGAATTTTGGGTCCTTACTGGGCAAGCAGAGTAATGAGAACTGATTGTAGTCTGGGAGGGTGGCTCTCAGGGAACTGCAGTACCACACCAACTTCTTCTTTCTCCAAAGTCCTTAAAGCATCTTACCATGTGAGAAAGAACACATCTTCTATGATTTTTCAGATGACTGATCTTCAAAAATGAAACAAAGCTGGAGATAACTCCACTCCCGGCATCTTTTAAATGTTTCTTTCTTCTGTTTTGTTATCTTTATTTGGAAATAGTTTTGAAATAATAGGATGAAAATATTAGCCCACAAAACCTCTTATTTTCTATTGCAAAAGAATATGAATATATGCTTGTATTTTCAAAGCATTTAAAGTAGCAGACTGTTTTCTAGTAGATACTGCTTTTGGATTAGAACTATAACAGAATTTTTTTCAATGTCAAAACTGATTATCCATTTGACTGGTTAATAATATAAAAGATTTATGAAAGAACAAATTATAAATCTAGTTTCAGCTCTACTGAAACAGAAATTGCAGAAATTTGTTGCAATTTATAAGGAGTAATTATGTATTGAAACATCATGGCATTGGAATCTGAAAATTAGAAACCTAGTTGTAGGAATGAAGTAGCTTAAATTTTATTTGTAATTGGCTACTGGACTGCATGACAGATAAAGCATTTGCTCTTTTCAAGACTGAGGTTTGCTACAAAGAGCTAATTGGAGGTATTTTTTTTCAGCAAATTGGTATTTAGCAAAGTTCACTGAGACACTGGAACTTTGCTTCAATCTTTATCTGTTCCTATACTGCCCATTGTTTTATACGGCTTTTAAACATAAATTCATGGACTGGCAGATCTTCATTGATTTTTTCAGCTGGTGGTATATTTTGCAGCTGCAAGTACAGAGCATTCCTCAGACTAGCTTGTGACCTCTGCCCCCCCCTCATTTGATCATAGTGAATTAAATTGCCCATTAAATTTTCCAGAAGGAAAGGATTTTCATGGTTAAAATACTCAAGAAATATCAGGTGAGAAATAGGAGGGGTAAAGACAAGATTTCAGTGGGTCTTCTCACATCCCATGTTGTTCTTCCTTCTGCTTCTCATCCACGTATTTTTTTGTCCTGCTGCCTAAATGCTGGATTATTTTGCTGTGGAATCAAGAGTGGGGTGGGGTTTTTGTGGGGTTTTTGTCTATCACTTTCTTTTTGTGAGCCTTAAATAACAGAAGTTTTCCAGTTGATGGCTAAGCTTCTGAAGGTGCTTTACAGGACAGTCCTGAAAAGCTAAGTAAACAAGATTTCTTCCTCATCTGAGATCACTATGGATTTGTGGACCTTTGTGGTTATTGGATAATACCACTGTCTTGAAAGCTTGAGCAACAGACTGCTTATGTATCTGTATCTGCCTGTCAAGGACCTGTAATTTTTTACTATTCCCCCTTGGATCCACTTAGACATAACTCTTCTGGTAGTAAGCAGAGATAGACTTTTTCACAGACCTTTATGCCTTGCACTCCACTGTCTTATGTAGAAGGAAACTAAACCATGGTGTTTGCCTTCCTGCCTCCTGCAGATGAGTTTTCTTTCAGAAATACTGTTCGATGCTGATCCTTGATATAAGGATGCATGGAAGCCAACAAATCATACATGACATGCAGCTGGTGTTCGTTTCCTTCCTGGGATTGGTTTCTGTATGCTTACCTTTAATTGTTCATTTGACAAATAAAAGGCCTGGGTCATTGCCTTCAAAAGTGTTTGGGTTTGGCTGTGAGTGTTCAGTGAAATTCCCTCTGCCAACAGACTGTCACCATCTTGTTGTGATGGCTGTTTAGTTTTGGGTAAACAGTGCAGGCCACCCTGACGGTTTCAAGGCGCAATGCAGTGAAGCTTAGTGAGGAGGGAGCCTATCCTTAGGCTTTCCTGGGCCATTTATATCATTGCTAAGGTTCAGGAGTGTTTCACCCAGGAGTTCCCTTTTTCCCTTCATCAATTGGAAGCCAACACTGGTAGCTGTATTCCTGCTCATAGGGGAAGCCTGGGAATCTATAAGTAATGGATTTGTTTCCCCTCTGAGGGCAATTGGTAAAGGTGTTCAGCCAGCCCTTTAAAATTGGAGATACCACACTGCATCTTTCATAATTTCCAGAATATATATATATATATTAGCAGTCCTACCATTTTTTCTTATTTTACTTTAGTTAGACAGTGCATCTCAAGGGGTTTCATACAGACTTGGTAATTATGGTTGGGAATATGAGTGGTGGATGTGTGAAATAGATTGCTCTGCAGTGCCACATGCTACAAACATTCACAGATTTTACTAGAGGCATTAAGAGTTAATTGTAAAAAATTATGCCTCATTACCAATGGGATCAGTCTTTTTTGAAAAGAGAATATGACTTCAAAGAAGAATGTGACCCACACTACATGTCCTGCAGTTCATGTATAGCAGAAATGTCCAATGTGCTTTCTCCTTTTTTTTAAATCTTGTGCCCTCCTGGTGAGATACAGTAACCACTAATAAGAAACAAATGTTTTAAGGTACACAAGAGACCTCTGAAAGAACTGTAAGTAACAGGTTTTCAGTTTTTTGTTTTCTCCATGTTATTGGTTTTCCCAAGTAGTGGCAGCACAATTAGGTAAGGTGCTAAAAACTTCCTGATTAAAGAAATCCCTAATAATCTTTTTCTGTTCATGTGCAGAGCAGATTGCCAGGGGTTGTCCTAGACATTTTTGCTCTGCTTTTCCTAAGAGCAAGCTCACTGTACTTTCAGGGAAGAGTTTTGTCCTCTAGGGTGTGTGGCTTGATGCGGATTTGAAGAACTTACTGACGTGAGGGCTGACTTTCATTTTCAGCAGTTGAAAGTCTTATTTATTTAGTCAAGTGATAGGTTTGCATTTTCTGGACCATAACATCCTTATTTGTCATTTATTTCTTTTGTGGTTTTTTTCCTCTCATTTTGAAAATGAAACATTGTAAATGTATCTGGCACTTCCCATATTGTTATGCAGACACTTCCCACTCAGAGTATTTCCTTTCTTACTATCCTCTGAGGGTATTCTTAGTTCTGAGTACAAATCCAAGTAATGGATCCCTGTGGTTGAAGGAAGTAGTCTATGGCAAATTATTCCAACACAAAGTATATTTTTTTATGATGGAATTTGTATCTTCTTGTCCTCTTTAAAGGACATCAAGATAACACAACACAACTTATTAACAAAAGAATATTGTATTTAATTTTGAATTATTTTTTGTTGCGCTTCTGTAAGCATAATGGAGGATGATCCATTTTAATAAGTGGGGCAGAAACTTGCATGAGGTTGCAGGAAGGGGAAAATTTTCCTATTCCAGAAGCCTTAGAGATTATTCTTATTATCATATATTAAATTGGTTGATATATTTACCACATAAGAGCTATTTACACTCTAAGGCACTTTGAATATGCAGTAAATACAAAGGGTTACCTTTCATTTAACTTGGACTCAAGGAAGCTGTAACTTTTCAGCATGCTCTTTATGTGTTTACTAAAAGCCCACCTTGGTATTTAAAGAACCAACTATTTTCTGAAAAATATACAGAAGTGATAAAAGTTCCGTTTTGCATATGCACGGTGGCTCTGCTATCTTGGCCAAGCAAAATAATTAAATATTGAATACAGAATGAGATGCTTAAATAGTCTCCTTTCTATCCCCTGAGGACATGATCTTGTAGGTGTGCTCACACATACAGGAAAAATAAAGCACAGCAATCACACATCCTTTCATTCCAGTAACAGTGTTGGTATCCTCTGCTGACAGAGCAGAAGACCCAAATCTTGGCCTTTTTCCATCTGCTGAAGTAATGGTTTAAAAACATTCCACAACTCCATTATCTAATTTTGAATTTCTGCATCTATTTCTGCAGCATGTGCAATGAAATGGCAGGTTTCCATCTTATTTCCGATTCCTATCTTATTCTAAAACACTAGTGACTGTTTTATGGCCTGGAAGAGGTAATGCTCAGACTGAGGGCCATTTCAAGGTGGCTGCTTGCCCACTCCTCTGTCAAAAATAGTGAAATCACTATTCCCTTCTCCATTGCAGGGATGAAGAAAACCAGTGTAGCGTTTATTAAAAAATTCTGATCCACATTCTAAGGGTAGTGATAGCCTTTTTTTTCATCTCTGTGTAGTGCTGCACACTTAGAACACTTAAGGTGACATAATAAGCAAGTGTCTACCTCCTTACTTATTTTGAACTTATTTTTACTTTTTTTAAGAAAGGGTTTGTCTGCAGAATATTTAAATCTTGTATTTTTCTCTGCAGAAAATACATCTCTTATTTTTCTCAGTGGAAGATGAATTTGACGCTTCTAGCTTACTTTTGTTATTAGATTTATTTTAGCACATCGACCTCAAATAGAAATGGTTGGTCCTCTCTGTCTTACTAAATGCCATAGTGGGTTGTATTAACAATAAGTTTTTTGTCATCCCTTAACCTGGCAAACAATTTATTCTCATGCAGTCTCTGAATGCCTGTCTTTATATGCTTCTTTCTTCACATTTTTCATATATTTTAAAAATTATTTTTCTTTTATTTATGCCTTTCTCTAGAATGTTCTTTATTTGTTTGATAATCTAGAACATTCCTGGAGCATTGACGCTTCCAACAGCACCAATTGTTTTCTAGATTTCAATGCAAACGTGATTTGGTTAGAGTTTTATGCTTTACTTGGGTTCCTCCTTTTTTTGTTGTTTTTAAGAACTGGTAGTGGGCAAATCCAGCTTTCTTTCACAGCAGAGATTATTAAAATTGTGGTGGGGTTGGATCCCATGGCAGTTAGTGCTTACTCTTAAGTACTTTGCTCACAGCCTTTCTACACTGATGTCTGCTGGGCCATTCTTAAAATCAAACAACCAATGAATACACTATTTTGCATTTTTGGATTTCATTAATTATTCTTGCTTGATGATGTATTCCCAAGCCCCATATAGGATTGCTCTGTAGACTGCAAGAAGAATCTCTCAGTGACCTGACCACCTTTTCAGGTTTGTTTGGAGTTCTGTTTAATGGCACAGTGTCATGCCTAGTGGATTCCATTATGAGGGACTAGAGTGCAGCATTAAATAGTAATATCTCCAAAACTGGGGATCATGCATGGCTTTAATAGTCACTATGCTTTAAAGGCTCAATTTGGTTTTCTTGCATTTTGTACTGTTTCAGTTTCTTTTTCCCATCCTTTCAAATGCAGGAAATTGTGTCTTGTTTATTGAACTGCACATATTGGCCTAATGAAATAATGCCTTGCACTTTTTCTGGCAAAGGTTTTTTTCTGGATTTGTAGATACATGTGTGAAAAAGGTTGTTTGACTTGACTTGTAAACAGAACTTTCCTGGAAATACTCACTTCCTCCAAAATCAAATGTTCTTTAAAAAATAAGCAAGCCAGGAATGGCTAAGAGCTCTGGTTTGGAGTGCTCATTACTGCACTATGGATGACTGACCGACTTCCCTGAGCAGTGCCTTTTGCCTGTCTAATTGAGCACATTTCCTTTCCTCTTGCAGTTACACTTTTTTCCCAAGTTTCCTAGAACACACAGTAATAGCAATGCCAAGACAGACCAAGGTTGTTAGGCTGCCGCTTTATCACCAATAGTGGACAATAACAGGGAGAAGATAGAGATGGGGCTGCCATGCAGATGCTGCTTTGGTATTGCTAGTATGTTGCCAAGGGTGGTGTCCCCTCATTTATTAGCCCTCGATGGCCTGTTCTTACATCAATTTACCCAATTACTTTTGAACTTGTGACAATATTTACTACCCTGACATTTAGCGCTAAGCTTTTCCAGACCTTAAAAGTGATGTATTGTGTAGTGTATGTTCTTGTACAAATGGCATTATTTCTTCTAATGGTGTGCCCATTCCTTTGAACATATTGATCAGTCCAATTCTACGCACTTTTTTTAGCATTCATAATTTAAAAGCAATGTCTTTATGATACCCTTCATTAGTCACTGAGGCTGCAATGTCTTTATTTCATTTTAGATAGTGCAGCAGTTCATTCTGTACTTTGTGTTGTTTAGTCACCCTTGTCTCTCTTTTCCAGATCTGTCCCATCTCCTTGATAAAAGGGGGAGATGCGCATGGTATTGAAATGATACTAATGATTGAATGCAGCCTCAGTAATTAGTTTATAATTTATTATCAGCTTTTCTAACATTTGACCTGATTTTTTTTAACTGCTAATGGGCTCAGTGCTGACATCAGAAGGACAAAATTTTCAAGTTGTGTCTGGACAATAATAGTAATAATTTGGAGCATGACACTGTACCCATCCTAAATTCAGAGGTCCACTCTTCTTGTATTGTTTTTCTGCTCTGACATGAGCTTTGTGACTCATGGCCTGTAAGGATGCTTAACCCCTTTCTCCTGCTTCATCATTCAAGGGACGAATCTCTCCTGATGTCATTTTCCCTAGTACTGAAAGCAGTACTGTGAAAATGCTGGTGTTATTCCTATTTTAAAATAAGTGAAGAAAAACTCAAGCTAATTAAATTACTCCAAGGGACAATATTTGGAAAGCTTTTGTTTTATTTTTACTCAAAGGCTAATGTTTTCTTAGAGATCTGATTTTGAACTACTCTGTGGCAATCTCTTTTTCTATCAGAGCAGAGCACAGCGTGTTAATTAGGCCTATTATAAAAGAGGCTCGCCCTGGGTTGATTGTGAAACAGAAAATCAAGAGGCAGCAGAGCATGACGTATTTGGAACTGACACTATTGCCTGCAGCAGGGACTGCATTCATACATCATATGTTTGCAAAGATGCAGCAAATGGGGGCTGAAGAACAGCTCCAGTTTTAAAATATTTAGCAAAAGGGTGTGTGGCCCTGTTGTAAAGACAGAGTGCCTCACTCATGCTTGGCAGTATATGTGGCCACAAGGCTGTGTCTTCTGAAAGTGTTAATTAAAAATACAAAATTAGTGCTTCCTTTGTATGGTTTGGGTTTTTTTTGAACTGTGGTGTTCATAGCAGCTGAGAGTCTTTAATATGATAATGAGATCCTGAAGTCTTTAATCTGGTCATGGCTATGGATGAATAACATACTGAGGCATCAAAAAAAGTCCTCACTAATTACTAAGCATGTTTTAGAAGTGGTGTAAAATTGACAATTTTGGATCTTACTTTTAATTTATTTGGAGATTATAAAGCATGAAATATAAAAGAAAAATGTAGTGCCAGGTGAATGTGATACTGTAGTCGTGGTCTTAACATTGCTTCTAAACTTTAGTAAGTAGCAGGGTAATAAGAATGTCTTATTTTATTTTGAGCTTCTTAAGCTGATGATCCCATGTCTTTTAAACTTTATTACTATGAAAGAAAAAATAGGTCACTCAGAATACATAGGTATTTTCTTGGGTTTTTTGCAGGGGAGGTTTGGATACACTGTAGTAAATTTTGAGCATTTGTGCGGGATATGAATAAAACAGTTTTATAATATAGTTACTCCACATAACTGGTGGTTATCTTTCACACTTGCTTAAACTGAGACAGGATTAGAGGGCTACTCCAGGATGAATATTTATCAAAACACATTCATCTTCTCAGGAAAATGAAACATCTTACTGAAACAGATCCAAAACAAAATAAGAAATAAGATTTGAAGGCATCTCTTGGGTCACTGGAAACTTTACCCCATGCAAGAAGGAGATGTCCCTTATATTTCTGGGGTTTCATATGGGTTCTCTCCTGAACACATTTTTCTTTTCAGCTACTTCCTTTTAATTGATAGTTCATTATCTTCTCTCTCATATTTGCAGTGGTAGATCCCTTTGAAAAAGATATAAAAGGACTGTAGTTTTGGAAGAGTTTCCAGTTTCTGCTGTGGCTGCCAGCACAACCTTCTTTCCTTCAACAAAGGCAGAGCATCAGTCATCTGTCTTGGTCCAAAGTAAAACAAGATTGTACAGAAGACAAATACTTCTGTGGGCCTCTAAAATGACTGAAATTCACTAAGTCCTTAAATAATGAGTGCAGAAAATGAGAAGTTACATACAGGAGACAAATTGAGAGCATATATAGACAGCTTTTGTCAGAGCACAGAAGAAAGTAGGGTCTGCATCTGGCACAGTCGTCATGGCTGTAAAACTGGTAAAGGTGTTGATTTTTTATTTTTCCTCAAGGGGCTGTTTCGGGTTCTTTTTACACCAAGTTTATAGGCTCCTTTGGGGTAGGAATTCCTAATACAGTCACAGTGAGAATCACAGTGGGGAAGACCTTGGAACTAGATGCAAGTAAATAAGAACTTTTCATCATTTTCTTACAAATTATTCTTCTGTATTTGTCTCTTTAATTTGCTGTAAAGCGTGAAGATTTTTTTATATAATGGATACACTGTATTAATAGTTTGCTTCATTTTAGAATAAATGTGCATATTCTTTGTGATATTTTAAATATACTTTGCAATGGAAATAATCTTATTCATAGCCAGTTTAGTTGAACTGAGGATGTTAAATCAATTGCAAAAAAATTTATTGCTGTTCAGTACTGCCTATTTAATGGGCCATTAGGCATGGCTATTCTTTGTTTGAATATTGTATAATATTAAAAGAAAGCAAAGGAGTATTAGACTCAGTTGGGCCATTATCTTGCTACAGATATATATGAAATTTAAGCTGATACCTTGATCCTGTGAAACTACCTGCCCTCATATGCTTTTTTCATTATATTTAGGTTGTAATTGGATATGGCTAGTCTTAAGATATTTGTAAGAAATAGATCTGTATTAGTGTTGAACAAATAGATTGGCAGAAAACAATTGAAATGTTCTGAAATCACACATGATTTTTAAATGTTAATCAATTGCTTCCCAGGAAACACATAATGGTACCAAAAATGCTATAGTTAACAGTTAGGTGTGGTACCACTGGTATTCCAGCCTTTAAGAGCACTGCTGTCATCATCTGGCCACCAGCCCATGGTGCTGTTGCCTGCTGTTCTCTGTCACCTCCTGCCCTACTCTGTCACCCTGGGCTGTCACAGCTGCCTCCAGGCCCAGTGAGGGGCCCTGGTGGTGTCCTGCAACTGCTTGCTCTGCTCCAGGTTCAACTGCACCTTTTAGCCTGTGCTCTGCTTCATGCTCTGCTGGCTGAGCTGGTTAACTGCTGGTGTAGCCAGCAGGGGAGACCTTGATGTGTATTCACTCAGTGCAGTTTGGGAATCCCATGGCAGGCTGTGAGGGAAGCAGCTTGGGTCAGGTGCTGCAAAAGCCAGTTCCCACCTCTGGTTCTGGAGCCTTCTCTGAAACACCACTTTGTCACCAGGCAAACCTATCCTGACAGCCCTGGTTAAGGTGGGCAAGGAAGCAGGATAAAACCTGAATGCAAATCCCTGCCTTGAGTCTAGAAATGAAATAATTTAATCTTTTCTTTTGATGTAAGTATGTGTCATACAGTAATCATTTGAAGAAGTGCTCAGGAAACCCAGTAGAATTTCAGGTGGGCTCTCTGGGGCTGCAGTTCTGTTTGAGAGTCAGCAAGGGGAAGCTTCTGTGGTGCTGGGAGCTGAGCATTCCTCAGCACTTCACTGACCCACAGAACCAACAGCACAAAAATGGACAGATGTGAGAGACAGCACAGCTGGTGGGAGCCGGACAGCCAGGACAGGACACTCTGAGTGTACTCAGTGTGGGAGACTGAGAGCCCCAAACAGAGCTCTGTGTAAAAGGTATCTGTCATTATCTAGTAACTGTTTTGTCCTTGGGATAACAGAGACTCCTGGATAAATATCCGTCTGTCATTTTTACAAAGCCAAGAATGTTAATCTCCCATTTTCATTCTTAGGAATGCTGTGTATTTGCAGTTTGGTGTGCTTACATGCATGTCCTTATAAATCAAACGCTGTTGGAGCCTTCTCACACAACTGAAGTACCCATATAAAAAGATTCTGAAATTAAATATGTCCTAATAGTATTCAAGTTATAGGTATGGTATAAGCAGAAGTATTTGTTTCTGTTTTCTGGTGTGTTGGATTTTTTTTCCTATAAGAAAAGCTATCATATTTAATTCAGGTAAAGTGTTATGATACATCTTCATTGCTCAATTGAGTCAGACAAAAAAAGCTGCATGTGTTCCCGAGGGAGGGCATACTTTGAAGAATACAGTGGTTTACTTTTAACTTGTGTTCTTCACTGAAGTTTGTATTTGCTTGAAATCCAAATTGTTGGCATCTTAGTTGGCCAGATACCAACTGTATGTGAGGACAGTAGTCCAAAAGTTCCATTGCTTTTATTTGATGGAGATAAGCTTTTTTAATTTATAGGTTTGTATATTTTATGTTTTAATTCATGTTTGTAGTATTTCAATTCATTTCTCTTAAAAGACTTTGTTACAGGATCAATTTTTTTTTTATTATAAACCTGTGTAATGTATGTTTCTATTTCTGAAATACGTAATGATATCTGAAAGAAAAATCTGATTCAGAAATTCCAACTGAATGTGCTGCAAACACCAAAAGCACTGAGGACAGTGATGGAGTGTGAGTGGCACAGCATGAACTGAGGTTGTAGCTGGGATGCTGCTGGATGTGTTAAACCTATCTCAGTCCAGAAAATTGCTGTTGGGACATCTGTAGCTGCAGCTGGTCACACCAGAAAGAGGTGGACAGGTTAGCAAAGAGTAGATCGGGGCCAGGGGTGTTATTTACAAAAGAGTATCCTGTTGTCCTAGTGGCTTTAACATAGTGTCTTAAAAATTACATAGAACTCAACAAACTGCTCAAGTCTTCTTCACCTCTTTCAGAAAGCAGAGCTGTATCTGCACTGAGCATACACTGTAATCAGTTTGGCATTCTTTCAACTGAAAGCAGGCACAAGGAGTAGGTGAACTGCCAGATAAAGATAATAAACAGTAATTTGACAATTCTGGGTTCTTTCCAGAATTTTCCTGATATTTGTCTAGGTATCCAGTCTTGATTAACATTTTGGGGCTTTAGATTGGGGATGGAAGGGAGTTGAAGCATTTTGGGCAGAAAAATACACTTGCATGAGTCACAATTCTTAGTAAATATAATAAAGGAGAAAAATAGCATTAAACACATAATGGTACCAAAAATTGAGTTTCACAGAGTCTGGCATTAAGGTAAAAGAAATTAGTAGTTGTTCCCTAAAAGGTTGTTTAAATTGAAGCCAAGTGAATGCATTTCATTTGTTTCACATGGGAACTATTGCAAAGCAGTGCAAGTGACTTGGATCTACTAAAACCAGGAATCTCTCCCATCTCTGGAAAACATTCCCACTTGAAAGTTATGTTGGTTCAGTTCCCTTCATCATGGTAATTTTGAACTTAACAATCCATTTAGCAAAGGAAAGGGCAAGCCAGCATTGAAGGATTTGGAATTATGTATTCTGGTCTCATGAAAATTTCATGGTTAAGATAAATAAATAAAAGGTTTCCAGAGTGAAATGCTGTGGTTATCTAAGAGGTCACATCTCTCCCTCACTCACCATCCTTGTAATAAACAGCTATTGATTGAGGAGCCACTTGGTCTTTAGCACTACAGGTGGGAGGTGGTTTCTGGCCAGGGCTATGGTAGGATATATTTTATGCTTGCCCTTTTTTCACCACTGGCCTTTTTTTCTGGTTTCTTTCCTTTTTTTTTCTTTTTTTTTTTTTTTTTTGGTGCATGTGGTTTTGGTGGTGTTTTGGTTTTTTTAATCCGCACATCATCAGATCTATATGTGTTTATTTTTACATATTGTGGGTTTTTTTTGTGGGCAACCATTCTTCTCCAGCAACTGAGCATAAAAAATGGAGGCATATATATATAAATATATATATAAATATATATGTAAAGGTAAGAATCAGCAGGTACTTGAAACTAGTTGTCTTAATGCCAGTGTTTAAATTCAGTTTGCATTAGATATATGGGATATTTTGACGTGGGTTATTTTTAGAGCCATGACAGCAGGCCTGGCAGATTAATATTTTGTTTTGGTAAATTTTCTTCCTATTTAATAGCACTTCACCCAGTTAAGAGTTTGTGCCATTGTAATAGATTCAAAAGACAAATAGCATGCTATTGATCAAAGAACTCCTGGCAGAGATAAATCCAGCATTAAACCTGCATAAACTGGCTTGTTGAAATTAGCTTGGCTATTTATACTGTCCCATCCTGCTGTATTTAGAGCTTAGGGTTTGGTGACAGGAGTTGAAAGTCTGTGATCTGCTTTAGCTTGGAGGATGAGATGCGCTAAATGAAACATTAAAGAGTTCTTCTCTGCTTTGTTCTGTCCTAATGCAAGTTGTCAGGGGCTTTTTGTTGTCTGGCATTTTTTGCTGGAAAAAGAATAAATTTATTTTACCATAAACTCAGTCATTTGTGAATACTTTAAACTGGAGCAAATATTTTCTGCGGTTAAGTTAAAAATAGCATGTCCTAGGGGCAGAGGAAGCAGCTGTGTTAAAGTATCTGCCTATTGCTACATTTTCAGGATTTCTATTAATGATACAAAGTCAGTTGAAATGACATCCATTACATATTTGTCCAAACAAGTGGAGAAGAAAAATAAACAATGTGGTGCTAGGGAATCCATTAGAATTGTTTTTCTGCCTGTCTTTCCTAATCAGAAGAGCTGATATCTATATTGTACCCACAGCTACTTCTGCAACACTTATATATCACACTGAAAAGCACTAAGACAGTGAGGTTTGCCTGCCTAATATATGTTCTTACTCATCTTTACTGTTTTGTGGTTAATATATATGCAGATAAAATTTGCATGCTCTGCAGGATACATAATGGTTTTTAAAACAATCTTTTCTTCATGAAAAGAAGCAAAACTGGACTTGTACTGAGTAGATAACTTAATCCATTTAAGAACCATAAATATTTTTTGCAATAATGCAGAGACATTTTCCCAAAGGAGTTGACTGTAAATAAAGTGGGTGATGTGAAAGTCTTTGTACGTGACTATGCTGTTAGATTCAGCAGATGCTACTCTGCTACACCATAGGTTGCAATTTTTCTCCAGAGATTTTTATTTACTGTTAGCATACAATTTGAGCCAGGACTGTATATAAAGGTACTAGAAATTAATATAGCATGTGGTAATCCTGTTCCATACCTTGTTAGCACTTTTGTCCTCTTGTGTCTTTTGTTAACAACCTTTGTTTTCCAGGTATCTTGTAAATTTCTTTCTGTACAGGTCCATTACAACACAAATTAAAAATGACAATTACAAAATACTGCATTTTATCATTACATTTCATTAGTATTTTAATAATTACTAAAATGTAGCTTTTCTATTTGAAACATCCATACTAGGAGCGAGAGGGTCTACAGTGTTAGTAATTTTGGTAAACTGCTTGTCTCTTGCAGTTTTGGATATGGCTCGCCACGTTCCCCTGTACCGAGCTCTGCTGGAGCTGCTCCGTGCTATTGCCTCTTGCACATCCATGGTGCCGTTGCTTCTTCCTCTGTCAGGAGAAAGCAGTGAAGAGGAGGAAGAGCAGCTGGAGTCCCAGGCTTCTGTTGGGACCTTGTTGGCTAAAATGAAGACCTGTGTAGATACCTACACCAACAGACTGAGGTAAGCACTTCTATCAGCCCTGCCCTTCATTCAAACTGTACTGTGTGGTTGTGCTTTAGGAGTGGTACTCACCAATTTAGTGCTCCCACTGAGACACTCCAAACCACGCTGTCCCTTGCTGGCTCCTACCTTCCCCTCCCCCTGTGGTGGGCTGAAGAGGAGAATTGGAGGCACAAAAGGTAAAAAATCATGGGTTGATATAAGAACAATTTACTGGAAGCAGCAATGAGATAAGAGAACAAACAGCAGCTATATTATTAACAAAAGTGTAAAAAAGAGAGAATGATTCACATGCAGAAATGCTCATCATGGAGCTCAACCCAACTTCAGCTACACCACCCTTGTCTCTCCCTCCAGCTGGGAGCAGGCGTTATTCAGCTGCTTCCTCCAGCGTGGAACTGGCACCACCCAACTGCTCCCTCCATACGTATTTGACCAGAAGGAACCCCTTCTTCCCAGAGGAGAGTCCCTTTCCCCTGCCCCAGCAATGGTCTGAGCTGGGGTACAGTAACCTCTGGGTCTTGGCCGTGCCCTCTCCTGGATACTGCAAAAATTAACCCTGTTATGGCTGGAACAGGACAAGCTTTTACTTATTATGAATATAGAAGTGAAAGGAGATTGAATTCTGGATATTTCTCTGAATGAATGTTGCCATCCAGAGTGATAATATACCATCTGTTTGATCTAGATTTGCATTTGTATGTATGTGTCTGGTTTACTGTACTATTTACAGGGATTGGTTTTGGTATGACAGACATAAGCTGGTGCATTTGCATACTCTTGCCATTTCATTGGTAATTATCAATGTTGCAATACAAATTTTCATTTATTTATTTTCATGATTTTCTGCTTCCAATAGTTAGTTGGTTTCTTGGTTTCTGTTTACTTGCTT
Source organism: Emberiza elegans (assembly GCA_024865655.1). Taxonomy (NCBI): domain Eukaryota; kingdom Metazoa; phylum Chordata; class Aves; order Passeriformes; family Fringillidae; genus Emberiza; species Emberiza elegans. Next base: position 14,042,105 of record JALJVW010002597.1, on the reverse strand, counting down.
CCAATTTAAAGATAGCTTCTTAAGACATAGTAACCTGTCCTTCTCTGCAAAATCTAATGCTGTCCCTAAGCATATGCTGAAACATCATAGGAAGAAGGTAAATAAAATGTCAGGAAAAGGTTTGTGGAGAATGTTCTTTCTCCCACTATGAACTTGGAATATTTACCATCCATTACCCAAGAGACTTTTCAAGAAGAATTCTCATTACAGGGAACTCTTTCTAGTAGCTCCTGATGAACTGGACTTTACCCATCAATTTCTCCAAACCCTCTTGACTGAGACTGCAAGTCTTGCTTATCAAGCATGTAAGGTACCTGTAGTGGAATTTTTTTTTTTTTTTTTTGCTAGTGTAGTGCAAAATAAACAGAACTGGGAAGGACAAAAACCAGTTCTTTATGTTGGATACCCACCTAAAAAAGTCAGCTTGTCCTTGCTGGCAATATTATCCAGATATCATTCCTATTTTAATCTTCTTAAAATAGGAATGATACTTGGCTTTTGTGTAATCCATTTCCAATACCTGTGTATGTAATTCTCCAGCAGAATTGCTGACTGTTATTTCTTTGCTCATCTGGTCGTCCATTAGCCTGTGATATAATGGCCGTGGAAACCTGTATCTTCTCATGTCACTTCCCCAGGCTGAAGCCTACAAAGTTTCTCTGTGAGGGTGGCGTGCGCCTCCTGTTCATAGGCTCTTTCCTATTTCCTAAAGTAATTACAGTAGGAGTAATTCTTCAGTGTCAGCTTAGGATCTGGAAGCAAAGAAGAATCCTCAAGTCACAATTATTTTAATATTAGATGGATTTGATAGGAATTCTGTGGTTCATTCTTTGTGCGTTACCTGTACAATTTGCTTGTATTACTTTGTTATACCAGCACAGAAGGAAAGCCTGTCTTTTACTGGGTGGTTTAAGCATAGTGCAGTTTGTGTTTGAAGCAGTGCATAGACAAGGATAAAAACATCAACAGCCTGAACAGCCTGGAGTCACTGGGGTGGAAGGCTTGAATTCTCAGCATTTTAGTTGAAGGTGTGCCAGAAATATAAGCAAGTATTGGCATGAATTTCTTAAATGGGACAATCTGCTGTTCCTTTCAGATCAAATTGGCAGAACAACAACCCAAAATTATGGGTTCTAGTTTCAAAGGCAAAACATCACATCCTCTGAGCAGCAGACTTGCATGTCTGCCAGATGTCATCTCTATGTTGGACTGGGAGTGTCCACTTTGTCCAGAATTGAAGGGAACTTCAATTGGTTTTGGACTTCAGTTACCACTGAATTTCCTTTACTTTCAAAGGCCACAGTATTCTGTTAGGAAATTAGGAAATTTCTGGATAAGGGAGAAGACATTTAGATATGAGATGATTTCTGATGGCTGTTTGGGTGCTAGGAAGTCAAAGGCATCAGTGATTGGAGAACAGTCAGGCTGGTGTAATGAGCTGCCACGAGGGCTGGGTTTGAGACATGAGCTTGCTGTGCTGGCTGAGCCCTTTGCTGCAGGGAGCTGCTGATGTGTGGCAAAGCAGGCTCATTGGAGCCAACATCTGCTGGGTGAGCTTCATGCCAAATGGTCATTTTGGCAAAATGAGATGGTGGCTCATTCGTGTGGTGTGTTGTCTAGCAAGCTTACCTCTAAAATTCCTAACTATGCTTCATGGGGATGCTGGAATACCACCAGGTGGACTTGAGGTATTTTCTCTGTTATGGCTTTTCATTGTCTTCACTGCTGTTTTGGAGAACTTTTATGTGAAAGAGTGCATTTTTCAAACAAAAAAAACATTTCTTTTGAATTGGGCCCCAAGAATCGAGGCCTAATTTGTTTTAATTTCTTTTTCTTTAAAAAACAATTAATCATTTCCTTCTGCTGCATGCTGAAACCCACATTTTGAGTTGATGGTTGGCTGCAGGGAGCAGTCCTGCAGCCTCTGGTTTGGAATGCTTCCACTGAATGTCTGTAAATAATGCTTCAAGCCCCAAGGTGGGGGTAGGTGGAGCCATCTGGGAGGAGATTACCAGCTTTCACCAGTGGTCCTTTGGAAGGTCACAGTCCCTTGCCTGTTTTGCATGATTTCAGGAGGTTTGTTTGAGCAAGTGTGAATTGCTGGAAGGAATAAATGTGGAATCCATGAGGCCTGTGGTTGCAAACCCAGGGAAGTTTTGTCCCAAGACAGTGAGCCCCAGACTAAGACTAAGCAACCCTGTGCTGTGAGCACTGTCCCTGTGAGGCACAGGGGCTGAGTGCTTCAGTGGCTGTACTCTGGGAATGCTTTGCTGAGGGTGTCATCCTGTACCACCACATTCACCTGCAAGTACCAGGCATGGGTGAGTAAGTATTAGTACTGACTTTGAAAATTAAAGTTGCCTTGGGAGTGTATAATTCATTATTCATTTAGCACAGCATAAAGAGAAGGCTGTCATCTCAAGCACAAGCTAAATTAATGGCTTAAATTATTAGCATGTACACTGCTGTCTTTTCTAGCAAATATATTTGTGACTGTCATCCCTTTAAATATGGGTTGACTTTTTCTGTGCTTTTTCTTCAGTGGTTGAAAAACTGTATTGGAGAAGTTTCTGTGTCTGAATTTTATATTTTGCTCCTCCTCCACTGTGGAAGTCATAACATTTAGATAAAGAATTTTCCTGCATTAAAGCTCAGGAGTTTGTTAAACTGCTAGTTATCTGCATGCAGAAATTTCTATGCAGGCTGATAGAAAGGAAAGAGCTGAAGCATCTTACTGGCTTTATGATTTCACTTTTGGTATTTTGTCTCCTCCTTCATAGAGTATTGAGAGAACTGTAAAGTTCCTGGCAACTGCTGCTCTCAAGCTGGGGCCCTCCTGCTGCCTCTGGATCACTCATGTATCACCCAGCTTGGAGAGAGAATGAATCCAGGCAGGAGTGCAGCACTGGAGATGCCAGCAAGAAGGGGGATTGGAATTTTCTCAGCTAATAGTGGGCTTTGCCCACATTATACCTGCTCACAAATGGCAGAGTAGTCATCAGGTTGCTTTTCTCATGTGAGCACAGGGCAATAGCATGTGTTTCACATCACACTGAGATATAGTTTATGGACTGTCATCTTCAGTAAAGCTGTAATTTTGGCACTGGAGGACTCCAAGATTGAATCTGACCAAGGAATTACTTTGTGGGGTCCCCAGAGCAGGCACAAGGCTGCAGCAGGTTCATGGATGCCCTCTGACCTTCCTGAGGGACTGGGACCCTCACAGTGACTCTGACCTTTGTTTACTTTGTGTGCTCCAAGATTTCCCAGTGCATTGGTGATATGTGAAACCCTTTGAACCTTTTCCTGGGCCTTGAATTACATTTTTGTCTCAGCCCTTTTATAAGCATACAGTTTAGGAAACTAAATAGGCTTTTAGATTTTCCGACCAGGATGTTTTGTTACATGAGGGAGATGGGTACAGAGACAATATTCACACCTCCATCTGCTCCAGAGCTGTTTTGTGCAAGATTTTAGTCTTATAGTGCACCTGTTCTTTTTAAACTGTATGATTTAATAGCCATTTTATAGCCAAAAACATAAACATATTTTAAGAATATGTTTTCAGAAAGGGCTGCTGTGGTCTTCTAATGTTGAAGAAATAGAAAATTAAGTATAATAGTTCCTGTCTGCAGGAATGTTCATTTCTATCTCAGATCACAAAACTGTGAGCTTTAAAAATTGTCATCAGCGTGAGAGTACATATGGCTGGGGAATCATGGACAGATTTTCCCATCTAGAGTCTAGGGAATTACTTGATTTTCCATATGCTGATTGTAAATAAACTGAGAAACTGTAAAGTGCTGTTAAATTTCTCCAACATTTGTGAATAATGCTAAGGTAGAGAATAAAATAATGAGGCACATGCTGGAGAGGAGAGCTGGAGAAGGACTTTTTACAAAGACTGTGTAGTGACAGGACAAGGGGAAATGGCTTCAAATGAAAGAGTAGGTTTAGATTAGATATTAGGAAAATGTTCTTTGCTCTCAGGGTGGTGTGGCACTGGAACAGGTTGTGCAGAGAAGCTGTGGATGCCCCATCCCTGGAGGTGTTCAAGGCCAGGCTGGATGGGGCTCTGAACACCCTGATCCAGTTTAAGGTGTCCCTACTGGGGCAGGGGATTGGAATGAGATGATCTTTAAGGTCTCTTCCTATCCAAACCATTCTGTAATTCTGTGATCTCACAAACGGTGCAGGATGGATCACACTAAGTTGATGTTCTTTTGAATCAAATAAAGGTAGGAAGACAAAACCGGGTAAGACAAAACTGGATGTCATCATTCATAGAAGTCTTGCATACTATGGCAATATCAGTTGGTTTGTTCCCCAAAAGCAGGGGAAAAGCCTTACCTTTAACCTGACTAACCATTAACCATTAGAATGTACAAGGAACACTTGTGTGGGGAAGCTAAATGTTGATAAGGCAGTAATTTTAGAAATTTGTGTACTAGCTATCTTATCCTCCCTAAGAAACTGCCTGAAATCCATTATTAGGCAGAGTCAAGGTTAAAAAATGAGACTTGGATGGGGCAGAGGTGTGGCTGAGTCAGATTTATTCCTGCATTTTGCTTGCTAAACTGCTCTTCCACAGGTGTGGCCTGACTCAGAAGTTAGGCAGCTGGATAATGTAGACCCTCACACAAGCCCCAGATAACTACAGCTGTCAGGGTAGAGCTGTTCTGCAAACTCAGGATTTCAAAAGTTTGTTTGGAGGACAGGCAGGGCAGGAGTTTTCTGTTTTGCCTATGATTGCAGTGCACAAAATCTCCTTTCCCTGATGGCACAGGAGATGTTAGTGAAATACATCCCCTTTCAGTAGTTCAAAAAGGCTGAAGTGTAACTGTTGTGGACAGCAGGGAGAACAAGAGGAAATAATATTATTGGTACTGAAAGTTTGCATTTGAGTAGATGTCTCCTTTCCTTGTTGCTTCAACTAATATATATTCCTTGTCTGCTGAGGTAGTTGCTGTCAGTAACTCACTATGTCTGTAGGAGTTTTTAAGCATGTGGTGAAGCATTTTGCTTAATGAGGCCAACACCTTGATTTTTTTTATTCTAAGACCAAGTAGAAGGAGGAAAACCAAAGAAGTGATCCAAATTGTAAAAGCAAGTGGACAACAGAAGAGCCACAAGAGCACTGTTTTGAAAAGGGATTTGTAAGAATTAATTATACTTTCAGTACCTTCACTAAGCACATGTTTATTGCTTTTCACACATCTTTCTCTTGCATAATGCCCACTGACATTTTACTTTAGCCAGAATTTCTCCAAGGGTTTTGTAGCAAATAGCTTAAGGCTTCTGCATCAATAGCAGGCAGATCTAAATCTATATACCTTTCTAGGGACTGGCAGCTCCTAGTACGTGCATGATGTCAAAACAGTTTATCACTGAGGTTTAATAGGTTTGAATATTTCTAAAGGTGCTTAGTATGTTATTTGAAAAATATTGGCCTAGCGTTCCACAAGGAAAAATGCAATAATAAGGATGGAAAGTATGAATGAGAGAGGCAGTTGCTGCTTTTTTGTCATACAGTGTTCTTCAAATGCACCTTGGGGCTGGCTGTGATGCCTCCAATTCCTCCTAACTCTGAGTATCTGAAAGCTCAGAATAGCTTGAAGTCTGTCATGGGCTAACATCCTTTTGGATTAAATCTGGAACAGGGAAAATGGACCGTGCTACAGTAATGTATTTTGTTATTAATGCTCTCTAGGGATATTCTCATTTGATTAGGTACAGTTCAGAGACCATATTCAGTACCACTGTAATCACCTCTGCTGAATAGTTTAGAGAGTCATTCATTATGCACAATTTCAGTCTAGATTAAAACACAGAAAGGTTTTAGTTGGTAAAATATATTTGCTATATCAAAACATTAAATTGCTGGTTTTACTCATGTGGATATTTTCTTGGTTTGATAGTGAGAAACCACTTCATCTTGGCTGTTGAACTTGTTTTGGTCTCAAAATGAACTAGTGCTCTTGAAACAAAAATGAGTAGAAATTGTTGTAAAATAATTTGGGTGCTGTTAGCATTGAAATCTCCCAAGTTTTGCAGGATGACAGTGTAAATTTATATTAGCTCTTAAAACATAGAAGCTTTTAAATACACACATTTAGGTTACATTAGTATCAAATACCCTTGTCCTCATTTCAGCAGTTGACTATCTATGCTGGTAAGGACTGGCTTGTCACAATCTAAAGATTTAAATGTATGATTACTATGCAGCTAGCTTCTATCAAACAACAGTGTTATGCACATGTATTTGAAAATGCACTGCATTTTCAAATAATTCGAAAAATTTGAGGTGTTTAAATTGACGTTTTGATTTGCAGTACTTTGATTATAAACATCCGATGTAACCTAGATGCTTTTTATATTTTAAGGCTCCTAAAATTGTTACATTAAACTCTTTATTGAAATATAAGCTGTACATTTCTGTAGCCCAGAAGAGAACTGCAGAGACAAAATTTGTGTTTGACCGATGGTCCTGTGGTGCCTGGGTTGATGTTCATTTACATGCTGTGAATTTTTACTGGCAGTTTCCTAGAGTTTTATCATTAGTGTATTTTCAGTAATTGCTGTGTATTGTATAACAGGAAGAAGCATTTTGTCACCTATTTAAGACTTAGTTTTGCACAAGGATCTGCAAGGATGAAATGCATATTCATGACATGATCTTTGTTAGATTGATTTTGTAAGGTTTTCTAATCCTGTGTGAAGGTGTGCAGACATCAGGTCAGCCTGAAGGGTAGGCCTGAAATGTTGAAGCAGAAACTGCTGTACTGGAATTGCTGGCTTTGTGTTCATATTTTCACTGCTCATATTAGGTGTACATCTGTTTGTCAAATCAAGGCAGCATGTTCAGTGTTGGAACTGCTGGTTGTTTCATTCAGTGACAAACCTGAAGATACAGACACACATTCCATTTCAGAAGGCTTGGTTTATTCTCAGTCCATTACCTTTGGTATTTTTCCCTGTTGAGAGATGCGCTGGATGCTGTATGCCTGGTTGAAAGATACTCTCTCAGCTTATATCCTATTTCTTTGCCCCATGCAGGTCTAAAAAAGACAAGGCTAAAGCAGGAGTAAAACCAGACAGTTCTGATCAGGAGCCAGAGGGACTGACCCTGCTGGTGCCGGACATCCAAAAGACCGCAGAGATCGTTTATGCTGCCACCACCAGCCTGCGCCAAGCAAACCAAGGTGAGCGCAAACACTCCTATAGGTGCTCTTGCTGTTTGTCTGTAATGCAGCCATTTACAGATAACTTATAAATCAGCTTAAAGGCAAGGCAAAACACTTTCCTCCTGTCCCCAACTGCTGACTGCATTTTCAAAGGTGGTTGGAACCTTGTGGGAGTTTTAAGTGTTTTGATCAAGGAAACAGAATTATTCAAGTAAGTTAGAGTACATCTCACAGCTTCCAGCACAATTATGTAGCACCTTGTTTTATTATTATTTTTCTTAGCAGAAAGCAACATACAAGACCTTTAGTAATAAAAGTTTTCTGATGAAACTAAATCTTATTAATTGGATTAACTATGAAGTAGATTAATGCAGAAGTAAAATCTGAAACATGGGTTGAACCTCAAAAGACCATCTGGTTATCTAGTTATATAAACTATGGATTAAGTAGCTGAATCAGGGGAGTGCATTTTATAAAGGTATGTATAATCAACTCCTGATTTTGGAGAGTCCAGGAATGCATGTGGGAATAGCCATCCACACAAGCATATGTCATACTTCCTATTTGAAATTAAAAAAAGATAAATTAAAAGAAACAACAAAAGAATATTCAAAGAAGCAGCAGGAGTCATGACTTACTTCTAAGCTGAGATTATGATCTTTATTTACTCCAAGCTGCTCAGATAATATATAATGGTATACAGTAGTGAGAAAGAGATTTATATACCCTAAGTGATGCCCAGTTTTGAGATGTCTCTATGAAAGAATGTAACCATAAAATGTCAACACTTGCTGTGCTTTTCTTGGGATTACATAGCTAATTACAAATAATCACATTTTACACAACAGAAAAGAAGATGGCTGAATACTCCAAAAAGGCTGCTGTGAAGCCCAAGCCTTTGTCTGTTTTACGATCCCTTGAAGAGAAGTATGTGGCTGTCATGAAAAAACTCCAGTTTGGTAGGTTGAGAAGTATGAATGCGTGTGTTTTAGAAAGCAGACACTGAAGAAATGTGTGTTCTGTTGAACAGAATCCTTCATTATTTTAAAAGTTAATAACTGTCTTGCATATGTGACCACTGATAATTTTCACATGAGGAAAATTGTACATCCATATTTTCAGGCTACCATCTCATGCACTCTTTGAACTAATAAGAAATGTTTTAAAGCATGCACTAAGATAATTCAAAGGACCAGATGAATGCAGTGATGTGATGTTCATATTTTCATTACAGTAATGATTTTTGTGAGTCTTTCAGTTCTCAAATTACATTGAAATGTTTGATTTTTTAAAGCTCATAAATGAGCTTTATATATTTATTAATATATAAAGCTCATATATGTTATTTTTTAAAATAGAAAATAAATCAAAATGTGTTTTTTAATTGAAACTGCAATAAAGTTAATTGTGTCTTTTCAATATATTGCATTTGGAAAATGTGGGAATCGGTCCTTACTTTAGCCATAAAAGGAATGTGTTACCAAAAAATTTATAAAGAACTAATAGTATCTTATCCAAAAAGGAGCTATAAAACTATTGCAAAAACATGCTCACTGACTATTTTTTGAGTTGCAGTGACGGCATTTGCAGTCACATTTCTTTGCTGTTGTATTTGCAAGAGGTTTTCCTCACAAATGTTTGTGGAGCGTATGCCAAGAGTAGGAGTTATGAAGGTTTGTAGGAAGTGGGAGCTTTTCCCTCTGGCAGCTGTGCTGCAGATTTTGTGTAGCAAGTGATTAAAGAAAACCAGCTCCAGTGTAGTTTTTCATGGTTCTTCAATAACATTGCCACCAGCACACAAGTAAATACCACTGGCACTTGGTTTCACAAGGGTTCCATTATTAACATTGTTATGTATTTGTAAGTATCATCATATTCCTGGTTGGGAATAGCTGGTAGCTTTCCAGGTTGTGAGCGGTGTATATTTGACAAGTTGCATACGAGAGTTTGTAAATTAGCTGCAGAAATTGTTTCAGCCCAGCACTGTTTATGCTTTGGTTTCTGTGATCACTGTAAATTTAAAAAAAAAAAAAAAAAAAAGTGTTTTCTGAGTTACTGTGATGCAAATTAAACTTTCCCTTTTTTAATTTTAATGCTTATAATCTTTATCCAAGACTACTCCACTACAAACTTCCCTCCTTTCCTGACACATTAAAATTGTTTTCTCTTCCAGATACATTTGAAATGGTTTCCGAAGATGATGATGGCAAATTGGTATTTAAAGTAAACTACCACTACATGTCCCAGGTGAAGAACGCGAGCGATGCCAACAGCGCAGCCAGGGCCCGGCGTCTGGCCCAGGAAGCCGTGACTCTGTCCACCTCCCTGCCGCTCTCCTCCTCGTCCAGCGTCTTCGTGCGCTGTGATGAGGAGAGGCTCGACATAATGAAGGTAAGGAAGCAAAGCTGGGTTTAGTTCTCTCTTCAGCGTGCCACAGAAGTGCCAAGGAAGGTGCCTGAAATATTAGGAAAAACCAGAAGTATTTCACATCCACTTTCATTGCTGTCCAGGCATTAATGGAAGTGGTAGTATTTGAGTCTGAGTCTGATTTCTCAGCAGCTTGGCAGCGAGAGGGAGAGCCCATCTGCCCCAGGAGCGCTCTGTTGGCCAAGGAGTCTTCACAAAACAGGATTCATTCTTTTTCAGCTATTTCAAAGGGAAAAGTTTAGTGCTGTTGCTCCATTGTGGTCCAAACATATCTTCGCCTGTGACCGTTGAAGTTGCAGGCAGTAGGTATGGAGAAGTACACTGAGTGCCTCTGGACCTGTGTTTTGGAAAAACATTCTGTTAATAGCATCCAATTGAAAAGAGTTTTCAGCTCCTTCTGTCCTGCTTTCCATTTGTAATCTGGAGAATGAGTGTTCACAGAGGGTTTTGCTTACCCACAGTGTCAGAATAAACAGACCGACAGCCTGTGTGTGATTATGAGGTCTAATAATAATTCCTGCTACACAGCAGGTGGAAAAAAAATGCTTCATATAACTTACAAAATGTCAACTGTGTGATAGATACCAAGGTGGGGATTTTTAATTTTTTTTCCTCTCTTTTTAACACTGGTAGGTTCTCATTACTGGTCCTGCAGACACCCCGTACGCCAATGGTTGCTTTGAATTTGATGTGTATTTCCCACAAGACTATCCAAATTCCCCTCCACTTGTCAATCTGGAAACAACTGGAGGCCACAGCGTGAGATTTAATCCAAACCTCTACAATGATGGCAAGGTAGGTCAGCTGGGATCCTGTGTTATGTGTAAAAAGGAAGTGAAACTGATGAAAGTTTTTTCCTTTTGTGATCGAATTATGGATCAGCCACTCCCAATGTACAGGAGGAAGCTCTTTGGTTAATACTGGTTTTCAGAACGATATGAAGAACGATTTGCCAGTTTCAAGTGGGAATTACCTCCTTTCTAAATAGTCTTGCAGATTTTTGGAGATCCAGCCTTTATGAGTTGGATTGGACCAAAAAAGCAAGTATTTTTGACTGAGCAAAATGTTATTTTCCAACGTTTTCTGCTAAATGAACCAGTCAGAAATCTGTTTTGGCTAGCTGAAGTACCCTTTCAATGGACAGAGTATGGTTCATATCAGCTGCAGCTGAAGGTTTTCTGTGTGCCTTGTCTCTTCTTCTCCATGTGTTTTCTATTAATGTGGACACAGAATATAATTCCTAGTGGAGACTTTATCTCCATTTTTCTTTGTCTAGTTTTAAGTCTTGGAAAATACTTGCCTCTAAGTTTCTTCTGTTCATTTTGTCCCTTTGTTTTCCCTGTCTTGGATTTTTCCATTTCACAATAAGATTCAAGAACACCATAAACTTCCCTGACATTCAGATCAGTCACGAAAGTTAAGGAATATTCCAAATTTCATGATAATCTGTGTGACAGAAACCACCTTTTAAATGCTTAAGCAGAATGCCTGTCTTCAAAACACACAATTGCAGGTTTTATAACAGTATTTAAAGCAGAAGGTAGGGAATTGGACAATATTCATAATTAATTTTTTTTGGAGCCACTAGAATCCATGGGTTTCCTGTGAGGAAAAGTAATCTGCCTTGTCTTGTTTATTTATTAGCATACTGTTCTTGTTATCCACATTATTTTTATGTTTTCTTTTCAAAATAGTCTCATGGTCTTAAGCTGTACTAGGAGAGTCTTAGGTTGGACATTAGGAGGAATTTGTCCACAGAAAGGATGTTTAGACATGGGAATGGGCTGCCCAGGAAAGGTGGTGGAGTCACCAACCAACCCTGGAGGTGTTTAAAGCAAAGACTGGACCTGGCACTCAGTGCCATGGTCTGGTTGACATGGTATTGTTCCATCACAGATTGGACTCAGTGATCCCTGAGGGCTTTTCCAACCTCATTGATTCTGTGATAGGAAACAAATTTGTCTTTTAGAATGCTGTTGTAAAAAAGTTTGTAAAAAAAAATTAATGTAATGCCAACATTCTGTCCATGCAGAACAATTTTGTCATAATATTTTTCTGTGGTACTAATAATGTCGCTTTTTCAGGTGTGCTTAAGCATACTTAACACATGGCATGGGAGGCCAGAAGAGAAATGGAATCCCCAAACATCAAGTTTTCTGCAGGTGAGCAATTTCTTCTTTCTCTTCTAAATGTCATTAAGGAGTAGTAAGTTGTCTCTTGGTCCTAAAGATTCCTTTTCTAGACCATTTAAACCAGACTAATCTTCTTCAAATAAGCATAGATGAGACAAAATTCCAGAAAATGTCCTTGGAACTCTAAGAAAGGAACACTGCTGAGGAGACAGGTTCTTCAAAATGCTCTTTCTAATGGGTGTTTCTGTTGGTCTGGTCTTGAAGAGCAGCTGTTCATGTGTGCAGCTTATTCCTGCAGCAGCTGTGCTCAGATGATTTCAGATGGTTTATTTTATTTTCAAAAATTAAAAAAAAAAAAAAAAAGATGGGGAGATGACATCATCTCATGGATTTATCACAAGCTTTTTATGGTGAAGACAAAAGAGGGTCCATACAGAGAGATGAGAAAGTAAAGTACACTAGTGCAGTCTGTAGCCCTCCTCCTCCTAAGAGTGCAGGTGAGCTGAGTAGAGGAATAAAGATGAAGGAAATGCAAATGCAGCTATGCTGTGTTCAATAACAATTAGTGTTACATTAGAGCAGAATTTATTAGGGCATGCAGTCCTTACAATTTTCAGCTTTATTTCACAGACATGCACTGACTCACAAGCAAAGACATTAAGTAAAAGTAAAGCTTGCAATGGCTTCTTTCCTATGGCAGTTACTGAATTTATTCTGAGTTTGGAGTAATTATTATGTAGCACAAGGTACAATTTCTGTTCCAAATCCTAGAAGACTGCACAGCTTCAGCATAATAGAATTACTGCCTTCAGCAGAACAGATTTCAGCTTGTTCAGGATTTGGCCTTGGAGAACGGATTTATCAGTCTCCTGATTTATCAGTTCAAGAATGGTCTATTCTAGTGTGTGGAAGTCAGGCAAGCAAGGCAGAGGGCCAGCATGGGTAAACAAGAACTCTTGCCTAAGCTCAGCTGCAAAAAGAAGCAAGAAAAGGTGGAAGGAGGGGGTGGCTTCTTGTGCAAAAGAAAAGATATTGACCAAACATTCAGGAGAGAAATTAGGGAAACTAAAGCTCAGATGGCACTAAAAATGTTTAGGGTTATAAAGATGAACACAAAGAGCTTTTCATAAGTATGCTGGCAGCAAAAGAACACATTTTCCTTAGGCTCTCCAGCTGCTCAGTGGGGAAGGAAACCTATTAGCAAGGGCAAGGAAAAGACTGAAGTCATCTCTGCCTCACTCTTAGGGGTAAGACTTGCCTTGCCTTGTCCCTATGCCCTCACTAGGGAGGTTGGTGAGAATGAGGAATTACCCACAGTAGAGGAGCACTATTAAAGCTCCACATGTTTTTGGAACCAAACCCCATGAGTCCAGGAGAGCTAAGGGAGCCAGTTGGTACCGCTGCAAAGCCATTAGCTCTCATCTTTGAAAGGCAGAACAGTCAAGGGAACTTCAGGGCGAATCTCCCACTCAGCTTCTGGATCAGCAAGAGGGAGTATCATGTTGGGGTAGGTATCCAACCTTCCTTAATAAGTGCAAGTCTCCCAAGATCCAAATTCTTAATCAAGAGATGAACTGTAGTTTTGAGCTTCAAGTGTAAAATCAGTGTAGAATTTAGGAAGTCCTTTTTCTTACATTAAAATGTTAGATTTGATAGTTAGAAATCACATGCAGCATAGAAGGTTATAATTTAAAACTTTCTTTCAGTGTTTCATTTTGAGAATAGTAATAAAACTGTTGGAAAAAGTCCCATCCCTACCATATTGGGAGAAAAACACTTTACAAGTATTAAATAGAAAACAGCAGTACGACTAAATAAATTGCTTGGAAAGAATTAGGCACTACATGTTTTTTCTGGCTCAGAGATAAAACTATCGTCAGGCCACCCAAAATACTTCAGAAATTAATTTTTATTACCCACCAAAACTGGAAGATTGGTGTATGGTTTCTCATTCATTACAGTTATAATTCAAAGTATTGACTGCTTATTCAGGCCCAGAAAGTAAAATGCTGCAGTGTGAAATTTCTCTACCATAGCTACTTTAAAAAGATATAAATATCCAAAATAGAAAATTTTTGAAAAGCAAAAGCCTATTCTTCCAGAGACATGTAAAAGCCACAGAGATCACCTTTCATATCCGAAGCCTTGGCACTGAAGTCAATCTACCATAACTTAGCACATTAATATTCTGCCTTTTTTGGTATCTAGGTGGCCATTTGCTTGATGAAACCTGATTCGTGAGGCACATTCTGTACATTTTAATTCATTACCTACATTTTAAGGTTTAACACTAAATAACTATGGCTGCTTCTAGCTGAGTGCAGGGCGCAGGGTACAGGAGACAGTGATGATGGTGCACATGGTACCAGCAGCTACCTGGGGCACCTGCCTGAGAAACAGAAAAACCTGGTTAATTTTCCTTCTCAGCCCAACAAGGGAGGTTGGTTCATATCTCCCACTGCACAGCTGCATGCCCATTCCATCAGGATAAAGACTTGGCTGCCCTAGACTGCCAGTCTGTACTGTAATGAAAGCACAGCCACCACACAAGGGTAAAGGAGTGAGGCTGTGTTCCTGTGTGGTGCTGGTGGGACTGAGGGTAAGCTGTGTCATTCACCTGGCTCTTGGACTGCTGCTTTGATAGGAGTTACTGATCTGGCATTGTGTTTGTGGAGTGAGGAACCACCACAGAGAAGATGGGAAGCTGGGACACTCCTGTGCCCCCTTTGCTACAGGAGAAACTCCAGAAGAATGCCACACCTGAGCACAGAGCCCAGCTGTGGATGTCAGAGCACTGCCTGCAAAAGAGTCAGAGTTTGGATTGCTGCTGACATGGCATCTGTCTGATGTGAGCTGTACATTCTGCATCCATGAAGAAAAAGGAGAGCTCTTGTCTTCCACATCCAAATTCACAAATTAGGGGGTGTTTTAAAGCTCTAGGTTGTATCTAGGCTGGGAGGAGAGTCAGTTGCAGCAACAGCTGCCCTGGCATGTGGGTATCTGCACCTAAGTGTGCCCAGTGCTGGAAATGCCATTCCTAGGTCTGTAACATATCATCAGCTTTTCACTAAATGAGGAAATATAAGTGTTCCAATCATCTTGGTTGAATTCTTTAGCAGTTCTGGAAGTTTGTGCCACAGAACTGTAATCCCTAAAATTGTTGCTGGTGGACTTGGTCCTAAGTACAAAAGAAAAACTTGCCCTTCATTTAGTAAAAAAAGCAAATTGACAGGGATAAACTTGAATACTGGAAAAACTAGCAAGCCTTCAAATCATGAATATGCAGTACATCTACATTTGGATACCTAAGAACCTTATGTATCTGTTTAATTCTTTGGGTTTTATTATGAATGGCTGAGTATAGTTAAATGTTTTGAATTTATCTCAGCATCTATTCACACGTGCTGGATAGTAAAATGGAAAGGAGGAAAATTGCTATTTCCTAATTACTGAATAGTTGGTGCTTTGTTCATAGGGTATTGAAAACATTTTTTCCCTTATCTTAAAAAAAATACTGAGAGTTTGTTTTATTGGCGTATGACACAGTATCATTTGTAAAATCTGAAACTGAAGGGCTAAATCTGAAACTAAAGGGCATTAATTTGAAAGAAAAAATGGGAGACAATGTGGATCAGGATTAATTTTGATGGTTCATGTGACATTTTGCTTCCTTTGTTCTTTTTTTCCATCTAGTTCAGAATTGCAGCAATTAGTAAGCTCAGCCATAGGGGAAAAAATCAACATTGTGGATTGAGAAGTTGACAAATACACTTTCTTTCACAAAGCGGCACAATCAGACATCTCTTCCTTTAAATACTTTCTTTTACTTATATCTCTATGTTTGTTTTGTAGGGTTTTAAGTTACATTTGTCATTTTCTCAGTGTTTGAGCTAAATACACAGCCACAGGACTCAGTGTTTTTTGTGTGTAGTGACAGTATAGGTTTGAAAGCGTGGATGTTCCTGCTTGCACATAGTCTGTATCACAAATGGAAGTACTTTGCCATAGAAATGGTTTTGCTTGTAAGGTGAGCAGAGCTGTGTATATTTGTAAGAATACTTTGGTAGCACAATTTTAATATTTGGTTTCTTCTCTTCGCAGGTGTTAGTGTCTGTCCAGTCCCTAATACTGGTGGCAGAACCATACTTCAACGAACCAGGTTACGAGCGATCACGAGGTACTCCGAGTGGTACCCAGAGCTCCAGGGAATATGATGGAAATATCCGACAGGCCACAGTCAAGTGGGCAATGCTTGAACAAATGAGAAATCCATCACCGTGTTTTAAGGAGGTAGGTTTTGTGAAAGGCAGTATTTCTCTTTTTTGAGCATTAAGAATAATGCAAATATTTGGTAAGATAATGTATGAGATATCTGTTTTAACCTTCAGTCAAGAGACTGAAGTGAACAAGAATGCACCAAACTTCACAGATTCTTTTCTGGGAAAGAGGGATGCAGGCAAAGTGGGACTGATCTGAACAGGATCTTGGTGCACAGTTGGATAAAACATGGTTCAGTCAGTTCACTCTTACTACTGAGCAGGACCTTTTACATGGTCTGGAACACCTGTTGGTATTACTCTATGCTCCATATTCTGCATAAATAACAGGCAGTGTTTTCCCAAGGATCATAAATTTCAAGCAAATACTAAGAAACACTTTGGATACATCAAGGTAATGCAAATTGGAAAAATACCTTAAAAGAAATTGCACAAAGCATCTGCACTAGAAACCTGTGCCTTTGAAAACAACTGCCTTGATGCTGCTAAAAGCAATGCTAACCTTCATGCATTCAAGCTGTCTTAAAATAATTATTGTAATAAATCAAATTGCTTGGTTTGTTTACATTCCTGAAGATAGACTAAAGCTCACCTGTAGCATCTTAGAAAAATTTCATTATTAGGGACTTCTCAGTGTCTGTAGTCCAATTCCTTTCCCAAAGCAGATGAGTTAGATGTCAGGGGCTTGAACATATACAGCAAGAGTTCAAGGAAAAAAAGAGCTGAAGAAGCACTAAGAGAATGTGTATGAATATTAATACAAAATGTTTGGTCAAACGTGGGTCATCTCACAGTATTACTAGGAAATATTTCCAGAAAAACACATTTTGCTCTGAACTACTACAGCTGTTGCCAGTGTTGAAGCATGGAACCATCTGGCAGTATCACCTATGCTTTCAATTGTCTGCATAATGAAATGTTGAAAAAGCCTAAATATTTTAGGATTATGCACATTGCTGGGTGTGGCATCTGACATGTTGATCTCCCATCCCTTCCTTGATATTGTAAAAAACATCCTTTGGAATGCAAAACATTTTTTCATTAAAATTACTGTGTCTTGTGGAATAAGAAGATATTTTTATCCACATGCAGGTAAAAAAGGATGTGCAGTGTATGTAGGGTTGTTGAATTAATGAAATAAAACCTGGTGGGGGTTCAGAATTACCTCTTAAATGTTCTACTCAATAAGTAGAAGACCATGCATGATAAAGATAATATCTGGACACATAATCCAATAACTTCTGCTAATAGGTCTTTTTCTTCTTGCTAATGTAATGGTTTCACTTTGGCAAAAGGCATTCGCAAATCACAGTAAGATTAAATTAATTGAATATATAAGAAAGCAGTGGACAATAATGCTCCACATTTCTTCTCTCATGTACAGAAGTGAAGGATATGCAGTCTTACATCATTTGGTAACTGAATCCCAGCTATTGTTGCTGCACTTTTCTTTAGGAGTCTCAGTGATTGTGCTTGTTCTGCAGTGCAGCTCTCACACTGCTGGTTGAAAAAGGCAGCTTTGGAACAATGCTTGAGTCCATCTGCGGCCCCATCCTTTTCATGCATCCTCTCGGATTATCTGAGAACTTCTTTGGGTGATTCCCTTTTTGTTCAGACCTCTGGATTTTTTGTACAGTTATCTTAGAAACCTTAACAGTGATGATCAGTTCAGTAACACAAGTGCAAACTCATGCTGAAGACTGAGGTCTAACAACGTAGATCCTGAGATCTGTTGTCTTCAAAAATCTGAGTCTTGTCTTCAGTATCGTAAATGATGGGTAGGCTCAGGAGATATGAACTGCCAGTCTTTGGGAGTTTTTCCAAGCTTCATTATGGATTTAAGGAATGTATCCAGAACTGAAGTCAATTACATTTTCAATATGCAGTTTCTCTTTAGGCAGATAGCTATTTTCCCTAACCTCCAGAGGGAAAAATTATTTTTCCCTTTATGTTGCAATATGGCCAAGAACTCTCAGCGCTCAATAAAATTTCTTTGGTTGTATTGTTGCCTTCACTGTTCAGAGTTTCAGAAAACTGTTTAAGACAAAGCCAATACCAAGTAGATTCTCACAACTTAGTATGAGTGTTGACTGGTTGGATTTTCTAAACTCAAATATGTACTTCAGTACCAAAATTACTCTTCAGTCAAATACCGGCTCCCATCCAAACTGGGCAGCTCAACTGCAATGGCCTGAGAATTCCAACGTCCCCAAACCTGCTGCCTCTTCCTAGAGCCAAGTGGCAGCATCCCCTCGGAAGCAGCTGCTGTGATCCTGCTCTCTGCAGAAGCATGCAGCGTTCCTGTGCTCGTACCCCAGGGGTTTTCTGCTCTGTGGTGGTGTTCACAGGGGTCCCAGGAGGAGGGAAGAGACGAGAATCTTCACTCCATGTTTCAGAAGGCTGATTTATTATTTTATGATATATATATATATAATTAAAACTATACTAAAAGAATAGAAGAAAGGATTTAATCAGAAGGCTTGAAAGGAAAAGAAAAGAATGGAATGATAAGAAAAGCTCGTGACTCTCAGAGAGTCAGAGCCAGCTGACTGTGATTGGCCATTAATTAGAAACAACCAACATGGACCAATCAAAGATGCACCTGTTGCATTCCAAAGCAGCAGATAATTATTGGTTTTCTTTTCCTCCGAGGCTTCTCAGCTCAGGACAAAAAATCCTAACAAAAGGATTTTTCACAAAATGTGTCTGTGACACTGCTCATCTATTTTCTGTTCGGGCAGCCCGTGGTCAGTGAGGGGAGGACGTGGTGCTCCTGCTTGCTCTGTGCTTCTCTAGCAAAACAGGGCAGGGAAGGAAACAATGAAAGCCTCAGCACTGTCTCTGTGTAGCTCTGCTCCTGTGTGAACTTGGTGTCTGCATAGTACACCCAGCTTTGGACTGCAGAACATGAGCAGCGCTCTGCTCTCCCTTTTGGTTCTGCTGGTGTATTTCTGGCACTGGTTTACCCTGCACCCAGGTAACACTGGTGACTGCTGAAATGGCAGGCTGCACACAAACAGTGGATTCCTAGACTGAAAGAGATATCCAGACCAACAAACTCCCCAAAACAGCATCAGCTGAATTCAGAACAGGTTCCTCTGGGCTTTTTCCAGTTGGATTCCAGTTGAAATCTCTGAGGACAGAAATTCCAATTTTATCTCCAGGCTGGTTCAGTTCTGAATTACCTTAATACTGATTTTTTTTCCCTTATATTCAGTTAGACCCACAGAGGTCTTGCAAATTTAGTATTGTTAAAATATATGGTTCTTCCATCCACGTTACATTGGGAATGTTTTCTTGCAGGTGATCCACAAACACTTCTACTTGAAAAGAGTGGAGATCATGGCTCAGTGTGAGGAGTGGATAGCAGATATACAGCAGTACAGCAGTGACAAACGGGTAGGCAGGACCATGTCCCATCATGCAGCAGCTCTGAAGGTGAGATGTTTATAACAAATCCAAGTTTCCCAGGTGTCAGGAGAGGCAATGTGTGTGCATTCCACTTCCTCAGTGTTTTTACTACAAGTTGGATTTTCCTCTAGCACCTGTCCTGCCTGTTTTTTCTATGAATATTTGTATAGGATGCAGTGACCCCGAGACGGTTGGAGCATAGTGCTGGTGTAACACCAAAGTTGTGGGTTTGGTCCCCTATGGGCCATTCACTTCAGAGTTGGACTGGATCCTTGTGGGTCCCTTCCAACTTAGAATATTCTGTGATAATAGCTTTTTCTGTTCATTCTGAGGGTGGGTGGGGGTTAATGATAAAGTTGTATTACAATCAATTCCTTGCCAGAAAACAAGCTCTTGGAGTAGACAAGCAGTTAATGAACTGTGGTCAGCTACCATCAGTTTTATCTTGTGTTAACCTGAATCATTCTAACCATTATAAATATTTTCTGCCTTTCTAACCAAGTATTACCATTTGTGTATTTTGTGACCACACAGACAACAGGGCTATATTGTTTTTAGTATTTGAGGTTTTATTTCCCCTGAGGTGCAAACCCCAAATTTAGAAAGGCTTTTTTTCTGTTGCCAGACTTCCATTCTTTCAGTGTGACTGGTCTTCAAAATGAAGTTACTGTGATCAGTATACACATCTCTGCATATCTGTCTCTGTGACAGGTCTCATCATGAATTATTTATAAATTTGCTATGACTGTATGACCTGCCAAGTCCAAGGCAGTTTCTGCTGTTACCCCTGAACACAGATATGACTCAGCTGCCCGACCAATAGTATAGCATTTATAGTGAGGCACTTGTTGGCTGCAGTTCTGTTGACCGCCTTTAATTTGTCCCCCACACCTCTTACTAATTATTCTGTCACTAAAATGAAAGTACCAGTCCTTAAATATAGGGGAGAAGCTGATCCAGACATTGAAATAGTACATTTAAGCCTTTTCTACCTACTCCTCTTTTTGCCTTATAATGTCTAACCTTGTGAAAAGTTTTGTTTTAACTGTGGCTTCCATACTGACTTGTTCTTGTATATCCAGCGTCACACAGCCCAGCTGCGGGAAGAACTTCTAAAACTTCCCTGTCCTGAAGGATTGGATCCAGACACTGATGACTCCCCAGAAAAATGCAGTGCCACAACAAGCTCAGAAGAGACCATGTTGCACGACCAGGTTAAACCCAGCAGCAGTAAAGATGTCCCCACTGATTTCAAGTCATGAGTTGCATTGACATGGACTTTGTAGACACAACGGCTTTGAAGCACAAGCCAAATATGTCAATATTTGTATGTAAGAAGTTAATTATGTAATAGGTAATGAAATTGAAACTATACTATGCCCTTAAGGATATACAGTTTAATTAAAAATTATCTTTTATTTACCTGTACAAGAGTGTAAACTTTTTTGTGCTTTTATTTTTCAATTGTGAGAACCACTGATTGGTATGTTTAAAAAGTTATGTATACAAAAAATGGATAAATCACTGATATATAAGGGAAACTACCTTAGGAAAGAATGTTTACTGAATGTTTATTATTTTTTTTTTACTTGTAGAGTGAGGGCGGTTGTAACAAAGAATATATATTGGTCATTCTTACAGCTACTATTTAAAGTCAGAAAATTTTCACTGAATTTGATAGATTTTACGTTTGGCCATATATTCATGCTCATATTTGATTCTAAAGAAAACCTCCTGTATACTTCAATAAACGTTAAATGGACATGATCCCTCTTTTATGATTTACTGGTACATTTTTTAAATAAACTGCCATAAAATACATTCTAGCTGAAGACTTGCACTTGTATGACTGAATTCATTACAGTCAACATAATTAATTTTATGCTTACTAAATCTAAAACGCAGATGAAATAAATGCACATGGTTTTACCTCATGCCAAATTTGGACTTCTGAATTAGTTGGGGTTTTTTGGCTATTTTATGCAAACTAACAGTATTCTAAATTTCTTAAGGGCTATTCTCGAACAAAGTCTTTACTGTATTGAAATGTCTGATTTTTACGTACTCAGCTTACTCTTACTGACACGCCACACAGGACTCTGATGTTCTGTAGTTCCTACTGTGTAGAATTATTTCCAGTTTTATACTTGCAACCACAGATCCCTAACTGAAAGGGTAAGGAGTTTGCTTGATTTAATAATCAAGTCTCACTTTTAACATAAATGCGTTGCTATCATTGTTATTAATTTTTGAGCAGTCCTTGAAGGACTAAAAAGTTAATACTGGTATTACCTCAGACTAATGATCTGTTGTATGATACATACTATAAATCAGGCAAAACGGAAAGTTTTTTGTTTTCTATTTGTTCTTTGTTTATAAGTATCACGCTGGAATTTTTTCACTTTTTGTTTTACATTGTATTATTTCTAATCATTAAAAGTGGCACCAACTGAGGTTGTGTTCTTATGCTGATGGTTAACAGTTAGTTCTGATAGTTCTGACCGAAGAGCAGTTTTTGTGTTCTGCTGATGTGTTGTGTTAATCCAAGGCCCATTCTGATTGTACATACTTCTCAAAATACCAGCTTGGCCACATCTGTGGGACTTCAGGGGTCCTTAGTCACAGAGCAAAACAAGCAGCCCTGTGCCAGAACTGCTGCTGGTAAATACATGAAACAAAGAGCTTATGTCACACAGTCCCAGTGTTAGAACTTCATCGGTGTTAAAACAACCCTGCATTTTTCTAGATGGGTATTTACTTACATTCTGTTACTGTACAAAAGGACTGTGATACTCCTGTAAAGGCTCCAAAAGCAAAATTACCCACTGACTTCCAGTTGTATTTGTTAGGAGTTTCCATTAGAGCTCTTCATTTACTGCTTAAGCTGCCTGTCTACAGGAGCACAGTGTTTTTATAAAATCCTGGTACTTGTACCAAAGCTAAATGTATTGAACCTGAAGATCCTTCTTTAAACATGAAGACTTTTTTCTTTACCATTAAAACACAAGACCAAAACAAGAAGTACCCATCTTGCATTGATTTGACATGAGGAAGGTGGTTAACATGATTGTACCTTTATCTCTGGTGTGTATTTACGGTTTCATAGCAATGCTAATGTGAAGTCACTGCTGCTTAATTAAGCAGATGTAAACAGCTGCATGGGATATTAAACTCTAATTTGCATCTACATACCAATTATCCTTTTTTTGCTCTAACATGAGCTAGAATGGTATTGTACCAAATTAATGCAGAGATTCAATCCTTAATAAATTGCAACTGTGTTACAGCCTAAGTAAATTGTGAACTTGGCAAGAAATACAAAATACACATTTTTAGGTTTTTAAATACACAAGGTAGCTATGCTATGTGGCAGTAACCTCACAGTAAATCCTATAAGGTGGGAGACTCATCTCTTACCATTTCATCAGAGTGAATAGAAGCCTGTACAAATATAGATCACAGTTTATAACCATCTATTCAGGTCCCGTGTTTTTAACTGTTAAGCTGATTTTATAGATAATGTTTTAAAATTCAACAGAAGTTATTTTCAAAAGTGCAGAGGGCAGCAAACTGCTAGTTAGATCATTATGGGATTTTACTCCATGTTTTTTGGTGCTACCTTTAGTGTGGGATGTTACCAGCCTTTGGAATTGCTGTAGCCCCTCTGCCAGAGGAAGAGTAAGGCACCACAGAGTTAGGCAGGAGCATTTCGTGGTGCTTCACAGCCAGCAATGCCAAGTTTTTCTGCCTGGTGCAAGCACAGTGTCTGTGGAAGAGGAGACAGCTGGGCAGTCCATGAGACCTTGTGCTCCATGAGAGCAAAGCCCTCATTGCACTGACTGCTGCACACTGGTTCTGTTCTGCAGCTGTTCTGTCTCCATAGACAGACAGCAATGATGGTGCCTCTGCAGGATTTGGTGGTTTCCTCTGGAATTTCCTCTGGGTAAAAGATGTGCATAAATGTATGGATTAATGCTCCTCTGTAATTCTGCCACTCCTATACAGGAAGAAACAAATATGACAACCTAGAAAAAAACGATAAAATAACAAAACAAAATTTGAAACATAAAAGCTGTAAAAAACTTCCAAGTTTCACTCCAGTAATTACATGTTAAATGTTTAGGTAAAAGCAGAATAAAATATGTGTGACTATAGATGGACTGGATCTGCAGTGACCTGTGTGGCATTGTTGGTTGAGCTTTGTAAATGCTTTTCTTTGTAAATCTTTTCCATAAGCTCAAGGTAGATACTGTGCACCTCTGCCAGCCAGGTGAGGAGACCCTTCTGCAGCCACAGGTAAGGCACTGGGCTGCTGATCACTTGCATGGAGCTTCAGTGTGAGTGTGCCAGTGCTGTGCTTGGATGTTCTGTTTCGCAGCAGTGGAGTGTCTATTCTTTGCTTAAAAAAAAAAAAAATAAAAGAGAAAGCTCCCACACAGTACAGGAAATGTGCTGTACTACTTTTGATGGCTCTATCAAATAGGACATTCATTTTCTGGCAGGATCACATTGTTAAGAAAACATGACTTTGAAACAGTCTTTTTTCCCAGCTATGTCTTCTATTACTTTTCTTCCCCAAAATGTTTCTGGTGGCACTTTAGGGAATGTCCTGTTTTATGT
The DNA here is from genome assembly GCA_024865655.1 of Emberiza elegans. Taxonomy (NCBI): domain Eukaryota; kingdom Metazoa; phylum Chordata; class Aves; order Passeriformes; family Fringillidae; genus Emberiza; species Emberiza elegans. The sequence goes on along the minus strand of JALJVW010002597.1, from coordinate 14,018,054 downwards.
CCTGAGGAAAACAACTTGATAAGCAAACAGCCATATTATTAATTTGGCTTGTAAACCCATCAATACCTGAACACAAACCCAGCTAACCTACATTTAAGCCAGGACTATACTATGTTGTTCTGATCCCTGTGAAGGAGAATTATTTAGGCTTAGATTTTTAGTTGGAGTTTCTCAGGCAAGCCTTCATTTTATAACTCCATGCTGCCTTTGTATTAGTGTGATTTACAGGTGTTTCCTTTTTTATTCCTTCAGAAGCCAGTCACCACCAAGTGGACTCACCTTCTTGGACTGTCAGCTTTCTCTATAAAAACAGAAATTAAAAGCGTTTTACAAAAGAAAGGAGACAGGTTTTCATTTCTTCATGTCATAAGGAATAAGTACAAGGTGCAGAAGGTATTTCAGATCTATTTCTCAATGTTTTTTACAAACACACATACATATCTATCCAAATATAAATGCATCTGGTCTGGCAGTCTTGAAAATGTTTCCTGAGCTGTATTTTTTTTCTCCTTCTACATAGACAGTGACAGCTTTAGTAGGAGCAATAGGGCATTTATATCACAACAATAAGCATTCTGAAATGCACTGAGCTGAGTGGGGGGTAAAAGTAAGCTCCACAATTACTGATATGAATCACAGGTAAAAACATTTTGATTCTCCAGAGATTTGGTTGTTGCCATTGTTTTATTCTCCTAAACCATGAATGCACAAAATACATTATCCACCCATTGAATTACTATAGCAGAGCTCCTAAATAATCTCACCACTGCCTCTGTTTTATAAAGGCTCAGAAAACAAACCCCAATTCTCTGTCTTGGTTGAGAGAGTTCTGCATAGTGGGACCTGTCATTTCTGCAGGCTGCAGTCTCTTCTCTGGTCTTGCCTCAGAGCCCAAGTTTTGGCTCTCAAAATATAACCTGGTCCACTTAGTTCTCCAGGTGTACTAATGCTATTACCCTTTGCATTAAGAGTGCAAATGTGGAAAATGAGAACAAACCAAAAATCTCATGATAAAAAAATTCAGTTTCCATCTGCAAAGATTCTGTGTTGCTTCATTAAGGATTTTCTTACATACCGAGAGAGCAATGGGAAAAGCAAAACCTGGGGCGGGGGGAGGTATATATAATAACGCGAGCCTCTCTAGGTAGGCCCGATTATTATATATAATGCCCAGCTAGCTCAGTAGTCAAGTCTTTAGCAGAGTCCCAATAGCTGAGTTAAGCAAGGGCCAAGCCACCGGGCTCCTTCCTAGCGAGCTAGTGATATTCAGCTTAGTGATTTGTCAGCTCTTTCACGAATTTCAGCTCTGCTGCTAGGAAGGATCGCCTCGGGGCAATGGCATAGCAGACGGAGAGAGAGGGGTCAGAGAATACGCCGAAATTCCGCAGTGAGGTTTATTCAGGAGGTCTGCGAAGGGTTACAGCGCTTCTTCTTCTCCAACTTGTGGGGGTACAGAGGGCTATTTTTATAGCCTTGGCATGGATCCAAAACCAGCCAATGGCCGCAGGTTTAAGCATATTCCTTAACTGACCAATAGCTAAAGGTTACAATAGTATTGCCTTAACTGATTAAAGGGCTGGGTTTCAACACGGTCGGGTCAGAGGGACAAGATAACACTTGCTCAGGAATGACTCAGCATTCAATTCTCCAAGGAGCTTTTCCTGTATCTTTGGGGTTCACTACAGGGAGGTTCCATCTTCTCTGTTTTCATTAAAATATTTAAACAAGCATGCGATGCAGAAACAGAATATCAACAGAAAATGTCTTACAGTCTACTCCTAAGTAGTGCCTTGGATGTCTCCAGAAGTCCTGTTCTTTCACCTTGAAATTCCAAGTTTTCAGCCACAGAAAACTTCACCCATACCTAAATTTAGGAATAAGCTTATTAATGCAAACTTCCAGAACTTTTTCAATCAAAATTTCTTCAATCATTGCATTTTTCAGTATAAACTTTTATTTCTGCAAGTATTTTAAGCAGCACATGAGAAGGTGGCCTTAGCTGGATTCTGGTGCCGCACAATTCTAAGCCTGGACTATGACAGCAGCTCTTTAACACTGCAGGAGGGGTACCAGTGTGGTAAATTCAGGTTGTGACACGGCCACCATCATCACATATGTACAACCAGCCCAGTCAAGCACCAGCATTCCTGCATTAGGGAATCCAGGGTGCCAGATTCCTGTGGACAGTGGCTGGGAATGGTCTGCAGTGTGAGTCCCTGCCTCCATCCTGGGTATAGCTACAGTTCTGGCTGTCCTGAAAACCTTGCAGCTGCTTGCTGGCAACATAGTGGGGCAGTGATTCAAGAGGGAATGCAGGTGATGTGGCACATCAAAACCTAGCAGCCACAGCAGGATTGCTGGAAAGCAAATGCTGTGCTTGCCAACAGGACCCATCTTCTCAGCTACCAAGTAGTCACCATGCAAATCTCAACTGTATTTTGAGACAGTTTCAAGCAGAGAGATTTGATGTGATAGATAAAATTCACAGGGGCTGGCCTCCAGCAAAGCAGCAGTCACAAGAGAAATCATGCAGCCATCTGGCTGGCTGAATTTTGACATAGCATGTGGGATTCTGGAAGAGTCCCAGAGCATTAGGGAAACCTCAGACTAGTGTAAAAAAATCAGATTCAATTCTACACATCTCCCAGTTGCCCCATGGTCACTAAAGGCAAGAGTGTGCAGGTGTGTCACATAGACACTGAAACACTGCTCCAGAACAGGTCCCTGGGAGACTTCAGTGTCAGCAACATGAAGAGTCCAACAGACACCACCTGATCCATCTGACAGAACAGGGAAAACAAGGTGTAAATTATATCCAGCTATTGATTTAGCTCCATACAAATTTCACTCTCGTTAAAGAAACCAAAACGAACAACATTACAAATGTACACTACGTACACTCAGACTCAAACAATTGCTGTTGATGAGAGCAAATGATGACTGAAGCAAAGGTAAGCCAAAGAACAAAATACCCTTTTGTGTCTGCACTGCCTACTAATGTGTTAAACCTTCTTTCACTTGTTTCTAGCTCTTCCTCCAAGGAAAATTCATGCTAGAAAACAAATAGCCCGATGAACAAACAGTAACTTTATTGGAGGAAAAGCCATTTGAACAAAGAACGGGAGAACAGCAGTACATGGCTCCTGATAAACAACTGTGTAAGTCAGGAAAGACAGGTCAGTCTTGAAGAGCTCTCCAGAGCCTGTACTGGTAGCAGAAGTCAATGAGGGACAGTGCTGAAATTTCTAGATTGCATATAGAGAACTGCAGTAGAATGCATGCCTAATGGAAGACTTGGATTAATCATCTGAACAAAAATAACACTGTTAAAATGCTTGTTGTGATACTGCTGTCTTCCTGAAAACGTTAGTATGATTTGTGTATTTTAATCACTACCTTAAATACATTTTGCTTTACTTGCAAATGCCTTTTCATGCACAGAATCCAACAGCAAGTTATTTTCCATTGCCAAGTGTGCCCTCAAAGACAGTTGTCCAATCGATGTCACTAAGGACAAGCCAGACTGTAAATTCATCCAGTTTTCATTTTTCCCCAATACTTCATTTTACACATTTCCACACACTGAAAGGCACCAAGGCTCCACTGAGGCAGCAGAGCAGTGCTCGGTGCCCAACCTCCATCACAGCCTGGGATTAAATGTCTAGAAGCAATATGTAGTCGTCTGTCACACAAAAATTATTCATTCTCAAATATTACATCTTGTGAATGATACAAAGTCGCCACGGAGATTAAATTGCCAGTGTTCACCTCAACCTTTGCCTTCTTTTTAGCAGAGTGATTCTATTCCATAAGGCCCCTGGGAAAAAAACACCACTGTTTACCTTTTTCCTGAATTTAAGTTTTTCCATAGTTGAAAGTCTTTTGCCTTAATGGCCTTTGGGTTTTAGTTCAGTTAACATATGGAAAATATTTCAGAGTTCTTAATCAGCATCTTCTTCTCATCTTAGTTTAGGCCTTGGTGTATCACTTGTTATTTATATGATATCTAAGGAAAAATAAAGCTCTGTATGAAGCTAAAGGAAATGTTTCAAATGTCATTTTAAGCCGTGGATCAGAAAATATTATTTGCTCCATAAATAAAATACTATTAAAATACTATTTCACCATTCACATGACCATTCTGTATTCTGAGTTCTCTGCCCAAAGTCAGCTAATCATAGTTACAGAATCATAGGAATGGTGAGCAGGAGGGGCAGCTGGAGGCAGTCAGCCTTTGGCCCGCTCTTCCCCAAACTAAACATGTGCCTTCCTTGAGGACTTGGACTCCTCGTGGAATATGTGGTCCAAGTCCCCTGCCATCACGATAGTTTAGACTCCGTCCTTCAAGCTGGTTTCCCTCTCCCTTTTGTCTCCATTTCTGCAATGATGTTACCATGGCACCCCAGCATTTCAAGCTTGCTTCAGTTACAAGATATAATTTTTACATTTTAATTTACTCACAACCAAAACCATTTTACAATAACTGAAGAAAGTAAAAAGGAGGAAAATTGAGCACAAGTCATGTTTTATTTTAAAAAGGCTGGCCATTTCCAGGTTCTGTCATACTTGCAGTAAAACCATTAATCATCATAAACTCATTTTGTCTAAAAGCAGAGGTAATGCATTTTTCCATGTAATTCACTTCATTGCCATGACAGAATGATGTCAGAGAATCTAAATAGGTGATATAATAAATTTTCCTTTTGGAATATTGTTTAGCACTAAAGGTTATGGGGGGGCAGGGGGAGGGGAGAGAGGGGACAAGACTGATGTCACCTAAAGAGTAAAATTTTATTTCAATTTTCATTAAATAGACATAAATACTGTATTGACACAGACTCACTTTTACAGACTAAAAAAATATACACACAGCTTAAAAATGTAAGAACCTAAAACCTTTCTAGAATAAAAATCAACCTAATTGTTTGTAAAAGATTATTAAAATAATAATTAATACTGCAGGTTTTAATTTCTTCCCTTTTTTTAGCACAGTTTTTGAAATTCAGGGCTTCACATTCACCATTTGTACAGGCACATATAGTTGAACACATATAAATTGAAATTAGCTTAGCATCTAATTTGGCTGTGTGCATAAGAATCCTCAAAGAAGGAGGCAGTAGTACAGGAGAAAAATAGAATTTTATTTTCCCCCCTCCAAAAGTAAGCAACCTTGTCTGAATTACAGCTTATACCTTAACCAAAATGCAACTATTTTCTGAAATCCTGCAGCAGCCTGGTACAACAAATATACATACGTATGGCATCATGGAAAAGGGAAGGACTGGCACCAAACCTAAAAGTCAAAGCTATTACTCCCCATTTCTCTCTGTAAGACTTCAAGTCACGGTTTGGAAGAAATTAACAATTTTGGTTTGATTCAAACCTTTTGTTTTTCTATTAGCACTTTTTTATTCCTTTGGAGAAAACACGAAAAACAAACTGGGGAAACAGCTGCAAATCTGTTTCCCACAGCTTTAATCCCTCCCCCTTGCTGTAGCCATGGTATGTACAACCACAGCGCTGCTGGGTGAGGCAGAGCAGTTCTCTTTCCACACAGCTGATCTAATCCGAGGTGTGCAACAGCCCACACAGAACAGCTGCAATGAAAAAGCAAGTCCCTTTTAAAAACATCCATTTCCTACACAGATAAAATGGAAGGCTGGATAGCCCCTCAGCATTTATCCAGCTCTTAAAATGGGTCCCACAGGGCTGAGGCTCTTTCAGCTTCACAGTCAGCAACTTCAGAGCCAAGTTTTTGTACATGAGACTTTTATATTTTAACTTAGAAATTAGACACCCCGAAGAAACAAATACCATCATGCAGAATGCCTACTTTGGGCAAAAGAGAATTAACACTCAAAAGTGTGCATTTTTTCATTATTTGTTCCTATTGATGTTCAAATTACAACAACTGACTCCAAAGGAGAAGCAGTTTTTGTTGGGACAGTTTATTTCTGTAAAATGTAAAATTTCAGTACAATGTTATGCACAATGGTTAACACAAATGTTTTAATTATCCATTTCATCTGAAGCACAACACACAGTCCTGTGACATGGCCTGACTTGGCCTAGGAGGTCACTGCTGCATGAATGGGGGTGGCTCCAGCACTCTCAAGTGCTGTTTCCCTGCATGGCTCACCCAACACTGCCATCACTGACAGTGTCATCCTCAACCTGACAAGAAGCTGCCTGAACAAAGAGGCACCTGTCAGAGCTGCAGCCTCCAAGGAATGCACAGGGCAGCGGGCATGGAAGCAAGGCAGGAGGGCAGGGTGTTGAGACCTCTCATTTTCAGAGGCAGTGAACTGTTTTGGCCAGCTCAGCTGCTCGTGCAAGCAAAGCCTCATCTCAACCTTACGTCATAATTTTCAGTTTCCTTCTCTGCTGTAAAAGAAAAAAAAAAAGAATTAAAAATGTATGTATATATTTTAATAGCTCCTTTAACTAATCTGATTTATTACAAAAGGACAGTTTCTTGGTAATTTCAACCTAATTCTTTTATCAGTCATGTTTCTTAATTTTTATTCAGCTTGATTAGCTCACCAATTTAAATTTCTCTAGATGGTCTCTGAAATACATTTTTGGGGTAGGGCATATAACTAGCATAACCTTGCACCAGGAAAATCTCAGTACACAGTATAGGGGAAAAAAACCAAAACCAGAACAGGAAACAAAACAAAGCAAAAAACAAAACAAAACAAAAAAAACCCACCAAACCAAACAAATATCACCAGTAAAGCCTCCTGAATACACAAAGAAAATTTAAAAAATTTTTCTTTTTCCTTTCTTCTGCATGCTGTCCAGGAATCCTGCTGCCTCCCACATCACACGTCAAAACTAAAAGTAACCACCTCGTATAATAATAATGAGAGCCTCTCTAGGTAAGCCCAATTATTATTATATATGTATGCCCAGCTAGCTCAGTATATCAAGTCTTTGGCAGAGACCCAATAGCTGAGTTAAGCAAGGGACCAAGCCGCCGAGCTCCTTCCTAGCAAGCTAGTGATATTCAGCTTTAGTGATTCAGCTCTTTCGTGAGTTCAGCTCAGCTGCCAGGAAGGTTCCCTCGGGGCAATGGCGTAGCAGACGGAGAGAGAGGGGAAGAGAATACGCCGAAATTCCGCAGCGAAGTTTATTCAGGAGATCTGCGAAGGGGTACAGCGCTTCTTCTTCTCCAGCAAAGGGGGTACAGAGGGCTATTTTTATAGCCTTGGCATGGATCCAAAACCAACCAATGGCCGCAGGTTTAGGCATATTCCTTAACTGACCAATAGCTAAGGGTTACAATAGTATTGTCTTAACTGATTAAAGGACAGGGTCTCAACACGGTCGGGTCAGAGGAACAGGACAACGCCCGCTCAGGGATGACTCAGCATTCAATTCTCCAAGGAGCTTTTCCTGTATCCTTGGGGTTCACTACAACCTCGGGGACAAAAAAACCTTATTTTTCCCTCTGTTCTTACCCTCATAAAGGGAGACTGTATTTCCGTACAGTACTTGCATGCCAGCCCACTGATCGTGACAGAAAAGCAAAACCAAATGAAATAACCCTGCCCTGTTCTGACAGGTATGACACAGCCTCTGTCCTTCTGATGAGCTTTATTAATTTCTCAATGCTGATACAGGGGAAAGGAAATAGATCAAAGTGCAGTATCAAGGGGTTAATCTAGAGCTGCACACTGGTTTCCTGGCATCTTGGAGGATGCCACCTTAAATGAGACCAGTCCTTGGCATCAATCAGTCAGGATCTGGGTGGTATAATCTATACTGCTGACTCTCAAGAAATTCAAAACAGAATCAGATCCAAAAAAATTGACTCAATTATGAATTCCTCTCACTAAAACATTTAAACTCAAGCACTGTATTCTCAAGTGCTGTTTCCCTGCATGACTCCCTTTATCAGCTCATAGATTTTTCCTATTCATTTATCTCTCTCTCACTGCAAAAACCACTATTAACTTTTCCAAAGTTTGCATTGTTCTTTCCGTTCTGTATTCTCCCTGCTCATGCAATGCTTGACTTCCATCTTTCAAAAAATGTTCTCTTCTTGTAATGAGAGGCCCATCACTCCAGGCTATTTAATTTGTGTTTAGGACTTATATTTGGATGCCCAATTCTCTTAATGCATACACTATTTTCTAGATTAACAGTAAAATCTTCACAGGTTTGGTTTTTTTTCCTAAAATGGCACCCTAAATGTGTTCCATGTTATTATTTTTCAGGTGCTTCACCTTTCTGCTCCTTTTAAGAAGAAAATATAAAATGCAATTCAGTAATTGAAACAATTATTAATTTCAGTGATATGTTAATGTCACATTTAAATGGTAATGACAGTGGTAACATAAAAGAAGAGAATTGCATGCAAAAATTCTCCATGTTGCATTCAGTGCAGGAACAGACTGTATCTGTCAACTTTGTGTTTACTTCAAAAAACTGAGTAGTCAAACTTCTGTACTCCTTGATGTTGATAAAGATAGCATGGGCTTTAAAGTAATACTGAGGCCTCATCCTCCAAAGCCATGTTAAAAGCTGACAAATTAAACCTGTCAGCTGTGGATATATTAAATTCCCTCTAATTCCTTCCACCTACTACATGCAGAAATTAATTACTTTTTTCCTTTAAATGCTTGTATATGTGTCTCTAATAATTTCTCCCCGATGCACTGTGGTTAGCCAAAGAATAATGTTAAGCAATTTGCAAAACTGTTCTATGCAGCATTTGCTGAAGTAAAATTTCTTTTTTCTCTGTTTTTGACATCCCAGTGACTGCACTGCAGAATTGCTCTAACCACTTCCCTTACAGGTGCCAACATGCTGATATCTTATTTAAATTCTGCAAGGGTACCATCTGCCCTCTTTTTGAGCTATGAGGCTGAAATGCTCTTTATTCCAAAACAAACAGGAGGTGTTTCAGAGAAAAGAATGTAAATTTTGTGGGGGTGGAAGGAACATGGACTAGCTTTTATTTGCTTGAAAAATTCTTTTGCACTCCTATTGTTGCTTGAGGAAGCAGGGTTTTGAGGATGAAGAAGAGACGAGAATCTTGACTCCATAATTGGAAGGCTTGATTTATTATATGATATATATATTTTACATTAGGACTATACTTCAAAGAGATAGAAGGAAGAAGTTGTCAGAAGGCTAGCTAAGAATAGAATAGAAAGAATGAAAACAAAGCAGCTATCCTGGACTCTGTCCGGGATCACTCAAGTCCTTGATTGGTCATTAATTACAAACATCAGAGATGGGCCAATCACAGCCGCACCTGTTGCATTCCACAGCAGCAGACAATCATTGTTTACATCTTGTCTCTGAGGCCTCTCCGTTTCTCAGAAGGGAAAAATCCTAAAAGAAGGATTTTTCACAAAAGATGTCTGTGACACACTCCACAGAAATAAAGCAGACTTCAAAGGAGCCTTGGTCAAGGACTGAACCTCTCGGCCAGATGCTTAACCTCTACCAGCAGAGCTACCACAATTTACATGGAGGTTCTTCCCAAAGGTGACTCTTGGCACAAGATGCTACCTTTAATAACTATTTTCCTTGTCAGTAACAGTAATGTATCAGACCTGTTATATGTCCACTCTCTCACCTTATTCGTCACCTCCTGAACAAGGCACTGGAGTTTTTAATACACATATATGGAAACTGGTACAGCAACGTTCATTTCCATTGCCTGTTTACCCTTTCCTCCACAAACACATTCATCCATCTTTCACAGTGCATTATAGACAAACTAAAACAAAACCCTTCCAGGCCTGTCTGCAATGCCACTTCTCAGTACTCCTCTTTTCATCTTTTTCCAGGATCTACCATGACAGCTCCTGCAATGTCCTGTTTGTAAATACATGGAGGGTTTGCAGCAATTTCCATTATTTATGTAGCACTCAGATCTTTTCATTAAAAAGATAAAATCTGACACGATGCAGCTGTTTACACAGCTGACTTATAAAAATATTGTTTTCTCTGCCTTTTACTACATCAGCACTCCATGGCATCTCCAAGTGTATCTTGTGTGAAAAAATGTGTATTTTTTGATTGGCTTTTCACAAATATTAAAATTAATATTATATGTGTCATGTTAGAAAGTTATGCTGTATTAATTCTCTTAAGCAGTGTGTTAAATATAGTTTAAGGTTATAACAAAATGTTAAAATAGAAACTATGCTATGTAGGATACTTTTTTTTCCTAATGAAAGGACTCGCAGCAAGATAGCAGCTACAGGACACAAATCTTTCAGAAAAGAGAATTTATTGCTCCATTATCAGAAGAAACGAACTTCTTCCCGCCTTGCTTGGGCAGGATGACGCTGTTAGGATTAAGAAGAAGAAGTTGACACTGACCAGACAGAATCCCATGTTTGAATGGAATTTATGCATCATGTATGAGATGTATGAATATGCAACAGGTTGTTGTTTTTAAGGGTTAATCCTCTGTTAACGTGTGCCCTTTTTAGGGCTTATGCTGCCCAGAAGAGGTACCAGGACTGTCCATAACACTTTGTTTTTATTGTCTCATATTGTCCTAATTCAAATTGTCCAAATTATTATTACTCTAACTGTATTACTATTTTTATAACCATTTTATTTCTATTAAACTTTTAAAATTTTAAAAACAAGTGATTGGCATTTTTCATCTCTTGTAACAACTCTTCCCATTTAAACACTGGAAGGGTTCTTGTCAGAACCCCCAATGACAGGCCTTGGTCTTAACAAGCCTGACCAGCCCCACCTGCAGCTTCCACGCACACGCAGCTGTTCCTGTGGGCTCAGGAGCATTATTTAAACCCAGCCCAGGGCTAGTAGCCTTTGCCTGGAATGAGCTGCTGTTGGTTTCTGCCTCTGCCCTTGCCATGTTTTCTCTTGAACTGGGTCCCTAGGCTGGCTTGACCCTGGACCTGGTGAGGTTTTGTAATGATTTTGACTTGACTGGGTTTTGTGGCTTCTGGGGCTGCCTTGCCCAGGCGCTGTGGGTAGCGGGGGACCCTGCCCTGCCCTCCCAGCTCTGTCCTCGCCAGCCCTGAGGAGCAGCCAGAGCTTACTGCTGCCTGCTAGCCCTGTAGCAAGGACTGCCTCCCAAATCCTCAGCTGTGGTGAAGAATTCTGGTCCCTGTTTTAATATGGGCTATTAAAAATTACTTCCCAGGCAATGAGTTAGCAAAGCAGTTTGATTGCAGGGCTGAAATCAGACTTTTCCTGGAGCTGACAAGCTTCTTATGCTGTGTTTGTGCACTGAGTGGAACAGCAGGATCTAGCAGAGGCACAACCCTAGTATGAACAAACAGCAACGCGGCTTTGGAAATGCAAAAAGAAAGCACCTCATTTGTGTGAGCTTGAAGACTGCTATTGACATGTTTTCTATTTAAAAATAAATGTACAAATGGGGGAAATTGGAAGTGCTCTGTTGTGTGAGCACTGTGTAAGCAAAACTCAAGCTGGTGGCACTGAACTGCATTGTCAACATCAGAGAAAAACTGTCACTGTTTTGTTACATGGACTGAATGTGTTGAATCATGTTTAAGATAAATCATATTTGGTTTTATTTTCTCCTGTGGCTTCATCCAAGATACTAATGGATTGAAGATTATCCTGTGCTGAACTTGCCGAATTTCTCACATTTGAATCTACTGGCTGCCAGAATTGTATGCAAAACCAGTGTCCTGCACCACAAGGCAATATTTGTCAGAGACATGTTTTTTGCCTCTTAACTAGTAATTTCAATAATAAGGATGAGGATCATTTGTGAAAACCATAAGAGAATTCAAAGGCAGATATTCTACCTGAGAAAGCTGTAAAATTTTCTAAGAGCAGATATCTGACTAAAATAGTGCTGGAGCATGTGCTGAAAAAAAAACCTGCAGACTGCCGCTGTATTGGCTTTAACATTGGCTTTGTTTAAATTTCAATTTTATTTTACTCAGTCTTCTTGAAAAAGCCACAAATCACAGAAGATGTGAATTCACTCATGCCTAGGGAAACTATGAAGACTGTGGAAGTACTGGGAGGTCATTATTTCCAAGAGCTGATCCTTTCTCTGTCTCTCAGACTATCCTTCTATCTTGAATTAGATTGCTTGCTCACACATGTATTTGAATGTGTCTTGCTTTTACTTCTGGTGTATAGGTAAACACATTAGGATGACAAAATGATCAAAAGAGGGATATCTGGGGTTGGGGTTTTTTAGAAAAGGAAAACCAAGTCACCTAACTCACATTTTAGTCATACTCTGCAAACAATTTTTCTGAGTCCTCAAGAGACTGGAGTTTTCCAGAGTCTTTTTCCATGGTTATTTTTGGCCATGGTTGCTGGGGTTTTTTCTATAGAAGAGGACAAGGAGGAGAAAAGCCTGGCTGGCCCTGAGTTCTTGGTGGGCTCTTTCAGAAGTTCTCAGTGTCACCTAGAATCATTCTTACCATGAATTTTCCTGGGCTAAAATGTGAAGCCAGCTGCAAACTGATTTAGGAGATGTGCAAGTTTTGCAGCTGAAGAATGGTAACATCTTATGCTTTCTAATTTGCTTTAGGATTTTTTTACAGAAAAGCAACAACACAAAATATTTTATACTTGAGTTACACAATCACTATAGCTCTGATGTCTGAGAGAAAGTGTCGTAAATAAACATTCAAAGGGAAATCCTTTAAACATGGTTATTTCTGATTGGCTTTAATCTGCTGCAATTGCTCCAAAAAATAAAATTCTAACCTCAGTCATCCAAAGACTGAAACTTTGCCCTCCCCATTAGCATTTTAAAAGTAGTAACTTGTTATGTTAAAAAAGGAATGCCTTTTTTAAAGAAGCTCTGTTCCACGATTTCACAGCTGTTTCTGGGTCCAAAGGAAGTGTTACATCTGAGAGAGAAGCAGCCAGTGCTGCTGCAGCTGAGAACTGCTGTGAAGGTGCCCCTGTGGTAGCACTAAATTTTGGTTTCATTGAAATATACAAAATTTAATGTCAACATCCAGCTGTCCTTTACAAAGGCAGGTGTGGTGAGGGTTTTTTATGGGACTATTTCATTTTTTCCTTTTTTTTTTTTTGATGATGCTATCTTACTCATACACCCCTATTAAGTCCTGTTGGTAATCAATGGTATTTCAGTAAGAATATATATTCCATCCCAAGCGGAATTAAGAAGATGCCAAAAGAAAATCGCTGTCAGTTTTGCAATCCGAGGATTTTGGCAAATCTGACTTAACAGAGAAAATGTCAAGCCTTTCTCTTTCATCTCTCCCTCTCACATTTTTCCTTTAGCTAGTATTCTTTTGGATTTTTTTGTTTGTTTGTTTTGTTTTTTTTGTTTCAAAACTGTCCTAGTAACCTGTAGCAAAGCATTCCTCATGTTAGAAGGTTTGGGGCATATTGACAGTGATTAAAACCACAGTCACTCAGACAGAAGAACTTTACAAAGAAAATCACTGTACACCAGAATGATCTTCCTCTTCTTCCCTAGCAAACACCAGCATAACTTATAGAAACAAATCCTGGTTTAGAACTGGAGTTTGGAGATTTTAAACTGCACACTTTTATTGATAAAAAAAGATTGAAATGTAAGCTGGTTGTAAAATGATGTCATACCACTAACTGAAATACAGGACAAAAGTGAATTATGACAGTGCCTTGCATTGCCACAGGCAGCAGAGTTTAGCAGAGATGTAACATGGATGCTATGACACAGGAAAAAAGTGATAGGTCTGAGGAAAAATCTCCTGTTATGCAAAAAGAATTTAAGAGATGGAAAAATTTACTGGGAGAAGTAAACAAGCTTAAAAACATCTGTAGTAGGTACTCTGTTGTCTGATAGCTTTCCAAATGTGTGGTGCTGTAAGCAGTAATGCTAAGGATCATGGTGCCATAACTAAATCAGGAGTTTTGAGTACAGAGGGGTTCATGAGTGTTGCCTCCAACTGATTTGTGCCTCAGCTGACTGCAGGCTACAGCTGAAGCTTTTTCTGCTCTCAGGGCCTTTAATGTTCCCTCTCCTACACCCTTCACCCTCCTAAAGTTGAATTCTCTTTTACATGACAATACAAAAAGTTTTCACACAGGATCCAAACTGTGACTGTTGTCTTTCTCTTATCTCTCCAACCTTTTCACAAACCTAGAAAAACTTAATAATCTTAGCGGCAAGCTTTGTTTCTGTGAAGTTTGGCTGAATGATGCCAGTGTGTTCTGAGTGCCTTAACGGAGGGCAGTCACCAAGATAAGACTGCATAGACTGGTTTTCCCTAGGAAATCAGGCTAATAAGGACATTACTAAAGGGGCTGGAGAACTTCTTTTTGCCCCTTATGTGAAGTGTTCTCTTTATTTCCAGTCACATGGAGGACCAAGATCTGGGCATCATCTCATTGTTAGGGTTGGTTAATATATTTTCATGTGTCACCATCATCCAATAGAGTCTGAAGTCTAGTGCCCATTTATTTAAGCAGTGAGTGTGGATGTTCTTAGTCCAAGTGGCTGGCAGGCCTTTTTCCTGGAGGCTAAATGGCATCTTTCCAAACTGGATGCTGGCAGAGATTTTGGCTGTGCTTAGACCCATGGGAGTGACTTCTTTTTGTATTTCCAAGTCATTAAGCAACAATAAAATCTTTATGGTATCTAGGTATTGAATTTTATCACCACTGGTCTAGTAGTGTGATGATAAGATTAGTTTATAATGTCTTTTAAAGTTTGCTATCATGTGCTGTATTACATTCCGACTTGTGTGTCAACAAACACTAGGCTTGACAGAGTGACAGCAGGTACTCTGTACATTCCAGGTGTGGGACCTTCCTACAGCAGGACAGGGTGTGTAGTTTGAGCCCAGTCACTACAGAAATGCTATGAGACAACAGAGTACCTACCAGAGATGTTTTTAAGCTTGTTTCAGAAAGGTTGGAATAACGCAATAATATCTAAGACCAACTGAAATCTCTCTGTATGTGCCGAGGTAACAAAGTTTTGATTTATAGCAACTGCATATCAAATGCAAGAAATAATGCTAGGGAATACAGGTGACAAAGGATTACACTGTCAATTCCAGAGTTCAAAAGTCAGCTACTGAAATAAGCTTCTCATCTGCCTCTCCCTAGGGCCACTTGTACAATTCTGAATCAGTTAAAAGATTCTGCATTTGGAATGTGTCTGAAGTTACTTAAAAATGTTTTAAAAATAGCTATTTGAATTAACTATTTTACATATATAAATCAGATATGTACTACATAACAAACATGAAGCTTTCCTGTACTTAGGCCTATGCACTTCAGTGCAGAGACAGAAGACAGAATTTGGAATCTCTGAATGCTCAGCCATTAAAGTAAACAGGGGACACATTCAGACTTGGTTCATTTGTCAACCTGACAGCAGATGGAAGATTTCTGCATGCAAAATATAGGAGCATCTGGCTATCAAGGATATATAAGGCCTTACCTATTGATCTCTTTCATCTGCTTAAATTAATTCAAGATGTTAAGATGCCAAAAAATGGTGATTGAAGATCTTGTGTGTATAAAGCTCAAATCCCAATAAGCAGTAAGGAGAAGATAATACAAATACTACAAAACAAAACCAGCAGCAAAGCTCCCAAATAAGTGATTATAAACCTGGAAACAGCAGAAACCTGACTGCCAGAAATGGAGGACAGTATGCCTTATTAACTGAGAGAGACACATATGCACACAGAAAATGCATTTTGTTATTTTGTCAAGAAGAACTTTAAGGAAAACATTGCGAGGAAAGGTAAGGAACTAGAAGAAGGGGAAAAACACAATTAAAACCAAAAGAGAGGCAATATTGCTTACAAATATATGCTGGTGTAACCTCTCTAACAAGGACCAATAAGCTCTGCAAAAGTCAGGTTTCACATACTAAATACCTGCAGCAGATTCCTTTAAGTTCAGAACTTTAGCAAGTAATTCATTTAAATAAGAAACGTTTAAGACCAGATTGGATGGGGCCTGAGCAGCCTGGTCTAGTGGAAGGTGACCCTGCCTGTGGTCATGGTGTTCCAACACAAAGATCTTTAAGGTCCCTTCCAGCCCAAACCATTCTTAGTTAGAAACTGGAGGGCTGCACAATGTAACAAACATGTATTGCTATACTAACTAGGTGACTTAGGGATAAAAGGTGTATCTTACCTTTATTTATTTTTAAGAGAGTGGGACTAAAGTCCCCACCATCACCTCCATTCTTCCAGAAACAAGTGAACTATAGCAAGGGCTTTTATCCTGTCTTTTTATCCTGTGCCTTTTTTGTCTTTTTGGCACTGGCAGGAATTTTGTGACTTGAAAATGAGATGTAAATAGAACTAGCTATTACTCTATGTCAGGAGCAGAAAGATGACATTACAGGAGAATCCATCCACACTAGAAGCCAGACTAAATTAAGTCCTGACCTGTAACATGCTGTGATGCTATCAGAATCTGTCTCCCTGCCAGCCAGTCTCAATGTCAACTCTGCAAAATAAATTCAACTATTAAAAAGTATGTTTAGCTACAGAAAAGAAGGAAAGCAACACACAATCGCTGCTTACATTGCTAAGTTTATAGAAAAGTAATAAAGCATTATTTCAGTAGATGGAACACCATTAAGACTGAATATAGATAACTGTAAAAAAAAAACAAACAAGAAAGGGATGCAGCTATTTCCAATCAAAGCTGTAATTCTGCCTCCTCTTTTTAAGGTCATGCAGGTGTTGTTCCCACAATGAGACTTATTACTCATTTTAGGGCTCTGCCTGGGTGCAGAGCGGGGACTGAGGTAACAAGCCAAAACAGCCGAGGAAGAAGAGGAGGAAAGATTCATTTTAGTTGGGGTTTTTTTTTGAGAGCCCTTTGACTAAATGTTTTGAATCATTTTTCTAACATTATTAAAAACTCTTACAGTATGGTTGAGCAGCACTGTAAATGGGACACATCATTTTAAATCTATTAATCAGGTCACAACCATCCATGACAGATCTTGTCCCCCTTTTCCTGACTGCAACTTCAATGGAGCAGACCAGGAAAGGTCTGTACTGACAAAAGTTAAGCCAGCATATTCTGTGCAATGTGTATTTCATTGCCATCAAATGTCAATGCAGCCATCTCATATCGTGGGGGTTCATGGCTCAGAGAAAAACTTCAGAGGAGAAAAAATCACAAGGAAAAACCTTCATCCAGAGATCATTTAGGCAAAGCTTGCAGCATCAGAAGACCACGAAAGTCCAAGTGTGTGCTGAACACTGTGTGTCTTTTTTACAGCAACTTTTTACAAATGGGAAGACTATCATAAACTCCCCTAAACTCCCCTAACTCCCTTTTTTGACTCTTTTACAGACGAGTTCATAAAGAAAGTATCAAAATTTGACAAGGAAATCAGAGGGAAACTGAGCATTACTGATTAACAGGAAAGAAGGAATTTAAAAGAACCTTCTGGTTCTCTGATGCTTTAGTGATTGTCAGAAAAACACCAAAAAAATAGACCTGTTCCTAAGGGTCAAGAAATCCAAATTTATTTGTTTCTGAGCACAGATCCTGTGATGTCACATTAGTTTAAAATTTCCTAAATTAATTTATCATTGACTTCAGCAATTAAAAAAATTCATTAAAATGTAATGCATAAGTGAAAAATATGTTTCATCATTTCAACAAATCTCTTGGTGGAAGAAAGGTTCTTTTTAGAACCTATTTATATATTCTATTTTGTGACAATATAGGAAAAATTAAACAGTTTTACAAAGTTTATCTGCATTGAAGGTTAAAATGGCATGTGAGCATCCAGCATAGGAATGATGGCTCTATAGCTCAGCCTTCGAATTACTGCCAACTCCAAAGGAAAATTTGAATTTAAAAACTTAAGCTTCCATTTCCTGGGCAAGAAAAGTCAAGACATGGCTTCACTGAGTTAAAAAAGAAAAATAGGTCTGGATAAGAAGATCTAAGAGCACTATCAGGACACAGGTAGCAGCAGAGGCCCAAAATATACTCCTTGCAAGTTCTAAGAAAGGATGTTTTTGTTCAGGAGGGCACTTGATTATGCCTCTTCAGCCTGATCTCTCCTCAACTTGTGAGGGCTTATCAATTTTCAGAAGCAAATCCTGTAGGACTTTTGCCAGACATTAAGTCATATGCTCTTAGCCCAAGTGTGCTGACAAGAATTTGGCAGTAATATTAACATTCACCTGAAAAGTCCTTGTGAAAAATGCAGCGAGCAACAATTTTAGTGACTTTGTGGAAGGACAGATCACCTGCTATGTCACTAAGGTTACAGAGGATAATAAGCATGGGGGGGAGGTGGGGAGGGGGTAGAAATCATCACAGTTTTTGGAAGAAGGATGTATTGAGTTCTCTTCTCCCTGCTGTCAGCATAAATTTGGAGATCTGCCCTGAAAATACAATGCCTCATCTCCATCCAGAGAGATTAGAAGAACACAGAGTCAGGGAGGGATCTCCTCTATGTGTGCCACTCCTGGCTCACTTGGACTGATGTATGGTGGCAAAGCCCACGGAATAAGTACCATTTCATCCCAGGCTGGATAGTTCTGAGTGGAGTGGAACTGAATACAATCAATTTGTAGCACTGGCTCATCATCTTATTTTAGAAAGGCTTTTCTTTTGGTGGCATTTAAAACAAGATTGTTTTAAAAGGATTAGCATCTTTATTCTAAAGGGTTTAGATGTTACATCTATAAAGGAAAGGCACACACAAATGGCACAAATCAGCATTCTGCTTATGTTATCCTCTTGTGTGTTGGCATTGGAAGGAATTCAGTTATAGCAAAATCCCTAGAAAGTGGAGGTAGGATTTTATATTCTCTTCCATTTGGAGGAGCAAATACCTGCTTCTAATAGAGCCATAAATGACTTACTGCACCTGCAAAACAGTGCCTCTCTTCATCTCTACTGTAGGTGTCTGTTAGGACAGAAACTTCATTGGGAGGAGAAAACAAAAATGTGCCAACTGCAATTGCTACAAGGGAGAGACAGCAGCTCTTTCCCAGCAGGGATGTCAGTACGCAACGAGAATGAGTCATTGTGATGCAGTTCTGTGATTCAGACAATTCAAAGCCACTCTGGGATGTCAGACCACCAACATATTTTTGCTGTGTGTGAATCCATACAAAGATAAAAAGTATTCTCTGGCTCTTGATAGACTCCTATGTCTCTAACAATTTTCTTGTAAGATTTTTAAATTTTCTTTTCTAAATTTGTTACTGCAAATCCTGATTTAGATAACTTTTGCTCCTTTGTAAAATATCAGTACTTGTTTCAGATCATTCTTTAGCAGGAAACCTAGAGATACTATGTCGTGAAAAAGAGCCTTAGGCAATTCAGACAAATATCCTAAAATTAGGAGTAGATAAGGACCAAAACCCAGAACTGTTCGGTTGTTAGTATTTTTTTTTTCATAAAGCCAAACATAAAGTGCTCTTCCTCTGAGATACAATGTAAGTCCAAGGCAACTGCTTTTCTTTCAGGGGAACAGGTTGAGAATGAATGAACAGTATGAATGTTTCTCTTACCCTTCTGTTCAAAGTATGATCACAGTGCCCCACAGCTGATTTCATGGCAGAACAAAATTAACCTGTAGACATGGGCTAATCCCTTACTATTTCTTAATCTATTTTCACTAGTAATTGCTATAGTCAGTCTTTGAACAGAATGGATGTATAAATAGATCAGCAGAGCTCAGGCAAACAGTAGCTATAAAACATGCTTTCTCATCATAAACAGTTCTAGTCATAACCCTAACAGAATGTTTCTAAATCTACAACATCAGAAAGAGGAAGGAATTTCCCACAGCCACAAAAGTAAGGCATAATTCTGCTGCTGAGAACAGCTGGAAAACCTACAGGAAGTTATTTTCATCCTACTAGCCACAGGAAACCTGGAAGAGGACTGGAATATGATACCACTCCCTGTACCATAGGATCTGAAAGATTGTACAGAAGTGAAAGTCAAAGCCTGATTTTATTTGTACTAAGAGATTTGCTTGTGAAAGGGTTTGTGAATGACACAGATTTCCTAATATTTGGGGAGTCTAATGATTAACAACTGCAAGATGAATGAAAAATCACTTGAGTGATGGTTTTACTCAGAAAATTTGTTGGAAGAATCTTTTGGACATCTTCAAGGACTGTAGAAGAATGGATTTCTTCCAACTCTCTGGAAGCCTGCTCAGAACACGTCAGAGTTTCTCCTTTGGGCAGTCAGGAGAAGTAAAGAGCTAAGCAGCAGCAGTCATGGAGGACAGGGAAATGAGTCATCCTAATCCACTGTAATGATCTCATCAATCCTTCACCATGTCAAGTTATAAATATATAGTAAATATTGACAAGCGTGTTGAGGCAGGTTTTGAAAGAGAACATTTATCTTATTGTTGTTCTTGCCAGGACAGATAATCCTCAAAGAAGCTAGTAGTTTCAAAGGTTTAGGGAGAAACTCATTATAGAGAATATGAGAAATCATTTCAGTGCAGATTTTTGGTTGCTGAAGGACATTGAGATCTACTGGTATAGATCTCTCTCTACTACTTCCATCTACTTCCCTCCACTATAATCTAGTTATTTATTTTACTAGAACCTTTTTCTTTGCAACTTCTAACATTTGCAGTCAGTTTTGCCTGCCCCAAACTTTGGAGAACCAATAGAATCCACAGTGATGTCCTGTATTGTCCAAAATAACATTTGAAATTACCATAAAACATCAACTTCTCATAAATATTGCACAAGTGATTAATCAAATTAAATTCACTAGAACAATTAGATTTCTGTATTTTCCAGACACTTCCAGAATTTGAGGCCTCCTGCCTTAACATTTGGTTCTCGTAAGTTCTATTCCTCTACAATTATAATTCTATCACACTGCAAAGCTGTGTTGAATTTTTACTTACACAAATTCAAACTGAGATGGCAAAAAGTACTTCTCTGACATAGAGGGCATCACACTCCCAATCACTAAATACCTCCTCATCCAAAATACACATTTCAAAGAGTAGAAAATACAAGAACAAATATTTTTGTTCCTGTGTTTAAAAATAGAGAGAAGTTGCACCTAGTTTGCTTAGAAGTCCAAGCTAACGGACATTTTCCAAATAGAAAATATCAAACTTTGTATTTGTGCTATGTGAGCAACAGGAAGTTTAAGGATAATACTCTCCTCATCAAGCAGAATGTTCCTGGTTGTGTTCCTGTCATTACAAATCAACACAGATCATTTAAGCCAATACCACTGTTAAATCCTTCATGATAGTTAGTTAGTTAGAAAAATTGTACCGGAAGGTACATTGTAACATCAAGTTTGGTGACTATTCTGTAGATCTAAAACAATTCTGGAATCCAACTTGCATCAAAGGAATTAGTGCCTAATGTAACAATTCAGGTCATGTTTTTAAGAATCTCAGACAGAAAGATGGATAGAACTGCTTTTTATATTTTTATAAAAATAGTCACAGATCTGTATCTGGTATTTTCTGCTGATTCACATGGAATATTCTATATTAACATGACATGCCATATTTCATCCACAGAACTCACCAAATCTTACATATAAACCAGGAATGACCAATGGTCCTTATTCCCTCATACACCAAATCTTACTGAAGTCAAAGTCACAGAGATGCCCCAGATTTGAGAGGCCCAACATAAAAAGCATCACTGTGAGTGATTTCAGGCACAATTGGTGCTGACAAAATCCAAGAGCTTCACTTTTCCCAGGTGACAGACAATATGTTAAGGATCCAGCTGGGACCTCCAGATCAGGAACTCATCATAGCCCTGTTGTTTGCTGCCTGTCCCAGTCCGTGCTTCTGATGAACGCACCAGTCTCGTGCCAACACAGCCCCACAGGGATGACCCAGCAGCAGCACTGCAGCCACCATGACCTGGCTGTGACACAAATGTACCCCAGAGCCAGAACTATACACTCTTTTTATTCAATGTCAGGTAATCTCAAAAATATGTTTCTGTTTACAGGTAACCATGCACATTTTATGTTCGAAAATATAAGCATGTTTGTGGGTGCACTAAGGAGACTAAAATTATCATGTAGTTTTAATAAAATATTCTGTTTCAGCTAAAATTTCTGTGATGCAGTGTGACTGAAACCAATTTTGTTTGTCTTTCTTTCTTCAGAGTACCAAAGAGAATCCAATTAATGAGAGCCATTTAATATATTTTAAATATCACTTTAAATTCTTCTCTCCTTTCGGAGCTAGCAAAGAGAGAAAATGTTGCTGTATAAAAAATTAGACATCATAAGATAATGCTTCTGTATGAGCTCATATAAGAAGGCATTAAATACTTTGCAAATGTCTACTTGGACAGATATGACATGCTTATTTAATGAAAGAGTAATTTCTGAATTCTTTTGTTGAACAGTAAATTGAATTATTGCCACATAAGCTTTGGTTTCTTCATCTGAAAACTCACAGATGTTATGTAGTTGAGGCAGAGCAAATTTCTGCTAACTAACAACATAATGACTACTTTTTAAAAGTTCAGATGACATATGTTCTGATGTGACAGAAAAGGAGAAAAAAGAAAGAACAGAGCAACATTTTCAAAATGGTCAGCAAATACTTATTCATGGACATCAGGAATGGCAACAGATTTTCTACTAAATGGCTAAATTTTAGAAAAACTAACCTATTATGAGTGGGAAAACTGCACCTCAAATATTAAAGCTGTATTTTACAGGCAGAGTAAGTATTTACTGGAGACCTACTTCCTCTTTTTCTACTCATTTATTCATCCTGGATACCATACAAAAAGAGATACAGTAATATGAATATACAGTATTTTCCAAATGATTAATGAAGATTAATGTCAGCTTCTGGAAGAACTGCCACAATACCAGAGAAGAGCCGTCCAGGGTTGTTTGCCACTGGCCATGCTCTTCATTTTATATTCCCAAAGAGTGGTTTGAATCACTCTTTCTTTTCTCCTGTGGTGCAGTGGCCTACACTAACTGTTACTGCTTTATGAAGTTGTGAGGAAGAGAAGAATTCCCTAGCTTCTGTTATTTTAGCACATTTGAAATGTAGTGTTTTTACCTCCACTTCACTTACTGCCCAGTGATTTTGTTCTTTGGGGTTTGATGAAGCAAGAGCGTAAGTTGGCCAAGTGGTCAGAGAGACCCGAGGGAAGCAGAGCTGCTGGTGAGTGCAGTGAAGCAACCACAGAGCACACCAGGCATCATGTCCCTGCCTGTGCCCGGATACCTGCTAGGAGCCGTGTAATCGTGGCTGTTCTTCTGCCCTTCTCTCCTGGAGACTGCGGGTCTGTTTGTCAACTGTAAACTGGAAAAGCAGTAAATATGCTGGGAGCCTTCTGAGGGACCCCCCTCCTGACAGTGAGGGCCTGTGCATTAACTCAGCAAAATTCAAGAACAGAGTCTGAACATTAAGCTGACGTCTACGGGGGCCCCCCAAGCTTCCAACGAGCTTGAAGTTTCTGGTACTGTAACTAAGGTGATGTGCCCTTAAACGTGAGGGATCACGGAGACCAACTGGTTAGTGGGATATAACTTGGCAGAACTGCCAGAGCCAAAGCAAGAAAAACGGACAGAATTCCCCAATAGGAGCCTTGCATCTCCCCTCCTCTCACCAGGTGCATCAAGTGCGCTCCTTAGAATTGCAGAAGTTTGGTCACACAGTCCTGCAAATTTTCATCCTGGTATACCAATGAGCCAGTTTTTCCTTGACAATTCCTCCCCTTTCCCCACTCCTCAAACAGCAAATCTGTTCAAAAATGGCACACAACACCATTGCTTCTCTCCCCAGAACTACCAGAGACCTGGCATACAGAATTCAGGAGCAGTTTGAAAATCATGTAACAGCAGCTTTTACAAACAGCAGCTCACTGTTAAAAATATCATTACAATAAATCTATGCTAATATTTATTGCTTGAAGATTACAAAATCTTTTTTGGTTTACAGTAATCACGTTTTTTTGGTAGTCCACAAGATAATCTGTTTCAAAAGGCTTTAGGAAAAAACCCCCTGCAGCAGAAGACAAATACTGCATCAATACAGCAGCATGGGTATCTTGTAAGGTGATATTAAATGTGCTAGTTCAGATACCACAGTAGCACATTTCAGATGGATAATTTTCTCACACTCTCAGAAAAAAGTTAAAGATTAAGGTTATTCTCTGAAAACTCTTGTGTCAGAAATTTTGATTCTCTACTTCCTGCTTAGAAACAATAAGCAGCACCATGCTAAAATCTTGAATCTGCACTACACAGCCTTGCAAAGACTTTCTTCCCCTTGAGCCATCTGGCAGAAGCTATCCTTAGATGCAAAGAAAGTGTATTGATTGTTCTTTGAGAAACACACATGTATTCTTCAAATAATCTAGGAAAGCAAAGTTAAGCAGTAGATTTCAGTAAGTCTGTGGCAACTGATCTTTTACATCAGCAGTAACAATCAGCCCAGCGCCAGGGAGGAGTGCCCTAATTCCTGCTGGGGTACTCCTGCCCACATGCCTGCTGCAGCTTCCAGATGTTTCCAGATGCTCCCAGAACGGAACTGTAAGGGTGAAACCCCACACACTGGGGGAACTGGCAAAGGTGAGGAAGACAGCAAAACATTCCTTCTTTTTACTAAGGACTTAGCAACTATTTATTCACAGAAAATGTTACTTCAGTGGTTTTCCCTGAAAATAAAAAGCACAAAATCTCACAACATTAATTTTTATATTATCAAGCTTGTGTTTGGACAGGTGCTGAAATTAACACAGGCCTAGACCAAAGCACAATCCTGACCTGCCTGCCCTGAGTGCAGTGCCAGGCACCTCAGCCTGCACCTGATTGTCATTTGGTGAAAGTCTGTCCAAAGCACAGATTGGAGAAAAGTCTCTTGTTATTTCCATTCTCTGTGAGGGCATGATGTCAGCACCACCCTGAAGGGAGGTGTCAAGAGAAGGAGCCAGGCTCTGCTCAGTGGGGTCAAGCAATGGGACAGGAGGCAGAGGGCAGAAACACAGGAAGTTCCAGCTGAATGTGAGGAATAACTTTCCTGTGTGACTGAGCACTGGAACAGATTGCCCAGAGAAGCTGTGATTGCCCAGAGATACTCCAGAACGGCCTGGTTGCAATCCCGTGCCATGTGCTCAGGGATGACCCTGCTTGAGCACGGAGCTTGGACGATGGAAGCTGGCCCACCTGACCCACCGTGTTCCCTTCTAATCTGACCCCTTCGGTGATTCTCCGCAGGGAATCGCCCAGGCAGACTCCATATGGATACGTACGCCTGCCTACGCCCACTCCGGTTCCCTGACCAGCTCTTGCCCGGCGGTCAGTGCCGCCCCGGCGGCCGCGGGGCCTTCCCGACCATGGCGCTGCCCTCGCTCCCCTCACGCCGCCGGCTCGCGGCGGGGCGGGGCCAGCGCGCCCTCCCGGCGTGCCCCGCGCCGCTGTCATGGCGGCTCCCTGTGGCCGCTGCCCGCACATGGGCTGAGGGCTCGCACGGGCGGCGTGCGCGCCTCTGTGGGTGCCGGGCATCGCAGCCCCGAGCGCGGCGGTGCCGGGTAGCGGGGCGGGCCCGGGTGGCGGGATCATGCTGGCCCTGGAGCGGGCCCTGCTGAGGGGCTTCCTCAGCGCCGCGGAGTCCCTGGAGTGGAAGCAGGGCGAAGTCGCGGCCGCAGGTGAGGAGAGGTCCCGGCCCGGCCCGGCGCGGGGAAGGTGCCCGCTCCTTGTGCGTGTCCGGAGCCACCGGACCGAGTCGGGGCTGCGGCTGCCGGGTCCCTCCCGCGGGCGTTTTCATCTGCGGCGCCTGTCAGAGCCTCGCCGAGCTCCCGGGGGCTCTGCCCGCGCTGTAGGGCGGGGGAGGCCGTGGGCTTGTCAGGCTGGAGGAGCTCCGGGCACTGCGGGCAGGGCTGGGGCGGCAGCAGCGGCCCGGCCGCCGCGGGGTTCCTTGGCCGCGCTCGCTGCCGCAGCGGGGCCGGTCCGGCAGGCGCCCCGGCAGCCGCCTGATGCCGGCGCCCGGGAGGCTTGTAAGCACGGAGGGGCTCCCTCCGGCCGCTTCCCGAGGGAAAGGCTGCCGGCATGCCTGCCTGCCTGCCTGTTGGAGCTTGGCAGTGAGGTGGAACACGCTCTTGGAGCGAAACGTGGGAAGGAAGAGTCTGGCATGAGCTGCCTTTTCCATATTTATTAGTTAATCGGTCACAGTTGCTTGAGGGATCAATGGAAAATAGTTTCTTGAGGGGACTTGGTTAGACGTAGTTTTCCTGCCGGGGAGCGCAGCAGGTGTTAATATGTAACTTTTGTCATGTAAAAGTACTTCCATGTTTCAGGCAGACTAAAGTACTCAAGTCGTGTGCCATGTTGTAGTATACTGAAAATCTCATTTATCCTTACCTAAGCACTTACTGATTTTTGGAAGGGAGCCATACAGAGCTAATCAGATCTTAATTCCTTATGTGACTTTTCACTTGACTTTAATCATTGTACTGTCCAGGAA
Organism: Emberiza elegans; assembly: GCA_024865655.1. Taxonomy (NCBI): domain Eukaryota; kingdom Metazoa; phylum Chordata; class Aves; order Passeriformes; family Fringillidae; genus Emberiza; species Emberiza elegans. The sequence continues at coordinate 13,991,641 of JALJVW010002597.1, read as the reverse complement.
TGGTAGCTGATGTGACTGACATTTGTCTTTTCAGCGAGGGTTGTGCATACTGTTTATGGTGTGGAGTTACTCTGATTACTTTTTTTTTGTCGGATTCTTTGTTAGCTTTGGTTTGTTTTGAGGAGCTTTAACTAGTGTGCTGCTATAAGATGTGGGGAAAACTTGTTGAAGAAAGGCATCTTGCAGTAGAGATAGAAAATGGTAGGGGTTTGTGATGATTCTTAGTCATCATTTACATGGACCCTTCCTTTTGATGATCATGAAAATAAATTTAAAACCTGTGATCTTGAATTTTTATAGTGTCCTAGAAAACCTACACACCTAATCAGAAGTAGGTTTTACGTGCTACAGTTACGTTTCTGGAAAGAGAAGAACCTCAGTATTCCTCATTCATCATTGCGTGTCCTCACAGCCCATAGTTATTCTACAAACTACAGCATTGCCAATCTGGGCAACTATAATCCAATATAAAAAAGTTGTCATTTAGTGAGAGAAAGTCTCTCCAAAGCACAGATTGGAGAAAAGTCTCTTGTGATTTCCATTCTCTGTGAGGGCATGATGTCAGCAGCATTGTGGGACCACTGCCATTCTTCTGTATATGTCCTTCCAGGTACAGATTAAAGTGTTCTTTAAATAATACACATTATCTCTTGCATCATTCAATTGCTCATTGTGGAGAACTGAAGTAAACTTCAGTCAGCAGTGTGGTGCAGAGACTTTAGAATGAATGAGTCTCTGTCACCCGTTCCTACAGAGTCATCCATCCTGTTACTGAAGGGTGGTTCTGCCCTCTGTGTTCCTGTATTTGTAAAATTTAAAGTACTTCTTTAGCTGGATGAGCTTGGGGTTGGTATTCATATCAGTTCTTGGCACAGCTGCTGCTTGTGTGGATCCACAGCTGTGCCAGTGTTAAATTGGTTACCTGGCTGCTGATCTTAGTGCAGGGAGCTGCAATCCTCAGCTGGAATCACGGGTTGATAGTGAGGCACTTACCCTGTGCAGACCCATGCATTTGCTCAGCTGAACCACCACCAACACCTTCATCATCTGGTCAGAAGCCAGTTAGTGCATCTGCATGAGCTGTAGCCACAGCTGCAGGGTAGGCTCATAATGGTTTTGCTCAAGGGTAGCAGGTTTTAACATGGCCAGGTTGTTCCAACAACTGCTGTATTGATTACACTGTAGCATATCTGAAGGCAGCTTCTGTGAATAAAGTTGTAGCCTGGGTCAAGAACTTGATGGGTCTGAAGCTTATAAGAAATATATAGCATTTCTTGACTTCCCTTTGTCTTGTAATCAGGCTTAAGAGACAGTCATGGGTCTAAATCCACCTTAGTTATTGCCCCCATGGATCTGCTGCATGTGCAGGCTTTTCACTGAGGTAGTACAGTTACCATAGGAGATAATTCTTTTGTAAAGATAAAATCTCATTCCCCATTGCTTGTCAGTATTTCAAGCTTGTAGATGAAGGACTGAGCAGTTTCTGCAGTTTTGCATAAGGCTTTATTCATTGAACTCTGCAAATATTGAATCATTTTCATTTGTTGCATTTCCCCTAAGTAGATTCTCTGGTCTGTGAAATTACTGTCTTATCTATTGCAGTTTACTGTTCATTTAAAATGTTTTGAAGGAAGAACATCCTGCTGTTATAATGGAAGTATTTTAAAAGGCCATCCATTTATTTTTCCTGAAATTTCAGTGCAAGTTTTTGTTTTACATTCATCTGATCGTTTGTGTTTCACTGTAACTTTAATACAAATTATTTTGAATGAAGTGACACCTGCTAGTGCTGCTCTTGAGTTTCAGTGCAATTGCACTTTCCCTGCAAGAAGATACATTCTTTAGAAGGGGAGTGGTAGATATTTTCATTTGAATATGTTTAATAGGTCTTGAAAGACAAAACTGTTTGAAAGTTTACTGATTTCTGTGTTGTTGTTTTTTTTCTCTTCCAGAAAGTGGATCATTATTGCAATTGATGTTTGATGGGAAATATGAGGCAATATTTTCAAATTCAGCCATTCAGAATGTTTTCAGTGCGTCTTCTGTGACAGAGGAGAACATTGACAATTACTTGGAGAAACAGATTCTAACATACCTGGATTGTTCTGCAGAGGTTGATAACGTGGAAAGGTGGAAATTATTATTATTATATGGAAGTTTAATAGAGGCTATGTTTGATTTTTACAAAAGGCATTTTAAAAATTTGGAATTCATATAGGGCCTTCAAAATCCTCATACTGATGAGAAAGCAGAAAACAAATTTCTTGTGTTACCCCCTGCTCCCCTGGGCATCTACTCATTTCTGTCCAGTGAAAGAAACAATGATGTTGTGATACAGGAGTTTGTTGAAGACATTAGCTTTATTTGCAATGATTACCTCAGAAAGTTCTGGTAGAAAGAAGTCACACATGTAAATTCATTTTGCCATATATCATCAAACAATTAACAATTTTCTCTCTGATATGTTGTATTGCATTTATGTGGCTGCTTGAAATACTGTGTAATGTTACTGTCCAGGCAATGCCTGTATTTCTAAGTCTGACTTATGAGGTTGTTCTACTCTTCTTAATGTAAAAATGAGTAAGGTGTTACTCATGGATGCTGTTCATCAATTAATTATTTTCTTCCCACGGCTTTCTCTGATACAGTCTCTCTTAATTGTACTCTGTGTGCTAATTGTTGCTGTTAAGGAGTTTGGATTTACTGTTTACAGTTTGGTGTGTAAATGATGAACTGACTGAAATCCGACATGCTAGGGATAGTGGAAGCAGAAAACTATACATGTGTTGTGTGTATATATATATATATAGGTATTTTTAAAGGTTAAAAAATTCACCAAAAGACAAGCAGAGATAAAGATTAAAAAATAAGAGGAAGGTAATTGTAATCAGTGTTGGTAGAGTCCAAATATGTGTGTTTTGGTATGACATAAACCTAAGAGTTTTTGCTAAAATAGCAGAGAAAAAAGTTTGAAAAATTGAGCTGAGATTTGTTTGTGATCATAGTGTGTCAAAACCTCATCTTTTAGTGTAGTGCACAATACAATGTGCTCCTGCTTTCTGAGTTAGTGTTCAGAGGTTTTTCCCATGCATGTTTTCTGTTTGGTGTTTCTTGTTTCTTTTTTTTTTTTTTCTTACTTCGTTGTGCTGTTTAATATTAGCTGGATACATTTTTAGATAACTCTAGATTCTGTTACCTTGCAGTAATTTGAATAATGTCACAAGGAAAGAAAAATCAGTCAGGACTTGAAACAGACTCAATCCTGATCTTAATTATTGCTTCAAATATGTGTTGCTGCCTTTTTAAGCCATTCAGCTTTTTGAAGGTAATCACAATCTGTATCAGTGGAACTTTATATGTCTCCTGTTGAGTGCACTCCTGCTGCAGACAGCAAAGGAATTTGTTCCTTGGCTGCTCACACTCCAGCTCTGTAGTCTTTGTGGTTTTTCTTTTTTTGCTCTGCAGCTCTGGGCTATATTAGAAGCCCCCTTGCCAGAATATATGGAGGCAGATGTGTAATATTTAGCATTTCAGAAGCAGACAGAGGGTTTTCTGCCCAAAATTATAGCCTGAAGTTTTACTCAAAATGAAAGCAAAGGGTCTTCAAAACCTATCAGCATCTGCCAGGAACACTTTTGTTTGTGGCACCCAAGTGAATTTTTCAAACATCATTAGTAATAATTTAAGAAGTTTTGGGGATTGAAGGAACTAAGTTGTGGCTGTCTCTTATACAAAAACTTCTACTGAAGTTGCTGGTCTGAAAGACAGATAATTTCCTATTTTAGGTAGGTGCTGCACAGCACTTTGACCTGGACTATCTTGGTCTCTGATGACTTTCTGGAGTGTGTTACATAGTTATTTTTTCTACCTGCAGACCCTATGTCCTGTGAAGGCCTTATGGAAGGAACCTTTGCATCCAGACTTTGCATTGCTTATGATGAAACTGGTGGGGGGGTTCCTATATTTTTTTAATGCCTAAAATGTAATTTTCTTTTTCCACTGAGTGATTCAAAGGAAGTGCAGCAAACCTCTTAAGTTCTAGCCCAGAAAATTCAGTAAGACACTGATTTTCTTGTGACTTTCTGTAGATGGGATAAGTAAAAATAATTTTTTTTTCTTGAATTGAAAGTTAGAATTCTGGAGATTCAAAAACATAGTAGGAGTTGAATTCAATCAGAAAGAGAAAGTTGGATAATGTGAATTTTACCCTTTTTTGCACAATATAAACAATGCAAAGTACAGTTTCGTAATAGTGTTAAAAGAACTCTTAAGGAGTTCTTTTTCTGAAGTTACAACTGAGCAGCTTGAGGGCAAAACAGCTCAAAATTTGTATCTAGATGGTAATTTCTTTGGACAAGTTCTCTGTAACTTTTTCCACTTTCAAAGCCATGGTTCTGTAACAAAAAGGGCTTAGCAGCATTTTAAAAATTGATGCAACTTTTCTATCCTTTTAACTGATCACCTTCTTTTCCCTGCCCCAGACACATTTTCACAAAGGCACTTTAAGCCTTTGTGTCCTAAAAATTAAGCATTCCTTATAATAAATGTATTGAATAGGATACTTTTTGTTTTACTTTTTTCCTGCTATTGATACTCACTTCAGTGCTTAAAAGCTATTTTCTACAGAAAATGTAGCTTCATGGCTGCGTTTAAATCAGCAAAATTTGGAGGATGAAGCAATAGGATATGTGTTAACCATGCAGAGGGGGAATGCCTTTTTTGTTTTTCTCCTGAGCTCCATAGGAGAAAGGTGCATTCCTTGCCTGACATACAGTTTGATTCAAAAGACTGGAAGGAAATAGTGTGCAGGTTCCAAAATCTAAAGGAACAAGGAAACGAGCTGTAACGTTGTTTTTTGTTGAGCCTGCATTTACTACTACCTTCTTCAACATATAAATGAATGCTTGGCAAAAGAAGTCCATACAATAAAGCTTGTTATGGTTTCCCAAATTGAACACTGAATGGTATTTCCGGTATTTCTCATGGAACAGCTGATGGTTGGTTAACTGGTGTGCTGTATGGAATGAAAACTGAAAATGAAGACATTCTTGCTGTTTCTGCAGCTTGCTTTGATGTTCATGAATTAAAAAATCGCAGAGTTAGACACTGAATAGTTTTGGCTACTATTCTGCAATTTATGGCATCACTAAAAAGAAGAGAAATCTGTAGCTTCTTAAGCAGAATCTGGCTATTGAATATTTTTTTTTCTTTTTTTTTTGTTTGGAAATTCTAGCAATATATGCACATCCATTTTTTTAAATACAAATGCACTATTGTTCTTTATTTTTGGGCAGCATTTGATACAGCAATATGAATATTAAGCATGTGATTCTGTATTATGAAGAATGATTGGACTCAGTGTAAACAGTGTTAAAAAAAGGCAGCAAAACCCCCATTCACACAGAGAAAGGAAAAACAAGATGAATGGATACATATGTCTGGGGATAAATGCAAAATAAATTATGTAGATCACCCTAGCAAGGGGGACATTGGCAGCAGTCTCTGTGTTGCTTTTCAGGCAGCCTTTGGGAGGTGAGCATCTGCAGGTCTGCATTGTGAGTGTGAAGGGCAGTCAGGGAGACTGAATGCATTTTCTTGGGAAAAAAACCAGAGAATAGGCAAGGGAATTCTGCATTTGCAGGGATTACAGCTTGAAATTGGTTTTCTGATACAGAGTGAGTGATAAGGAGACTGGGAGTTGGTCATGAATCTGAAAATGGGGAAAAAAAATAATTTGGTGATGACAAATTAAACAGTGGAAAAACAGTATCCCAGCCAAAGTAATGGATTTGGTTATCAGTTGTTCCAGAGGCATTCTGCATGGATAAAACTCTGTCTCTTCAAGCAAGTTTGCTTTCCAGATAGATATCAGTAATGTTAAAATAAATGAATGAATTGTTACTAGTAGAAACAGTGTAAATTATAAAATAATGAAAATGATCTTCAAAAGACTAGATTATCAAATTACAGTGCAGGGATGGTTGATTGTTCTCTGTTACCTTTCAGAAGCTTTGTAGTATAATTTATCATGGGAGAAAAATGAGGAAATTTATACCATTGTTGATATTTCATGTGTAATGGTAATAATTTAGTATACAATAATTGTTAGTGCTTTGTGTTCTTGAGTTATTTGGAAATTTAATGGTGATCTTGGTTATGTATTCATATATTCATGTTTCCTAGCAGATAGTTACTGGCTGAATAATGACAGCCAGGAGGTGTTACCTTGTCTTGTTCGACAAGAACTCTTTATGCCAGTTCTTGTTCTCTAACTCCCCTGAAAGATGGTTTTTTGTTGGCTTTTTTTTTTTTTTTTTTTTCAATTTAATGTTCTCCACCCCTGCTTTCCTATTGTTCTGCATCTTTTGTTGCATTCTTGCCCACCAGCTGCTTGTTTGTGTGTGGCTTTTCTATTTTACTTTAGTTTTTAAGGGGTTGTATAACGCTTTATTTTTTTGTTTTGATTGGAGGGCTCATACATCTCTAAGTTTCTGTTTTTGCAAAAGAAAGGACGAGGTTTTCTTTTTCAATTATGCTCCTTAACATACCAGTGGTTATATCAAACCTGCACAGTTAAAGTGCTAACTTTTTGTAGTTAGGAGACCCTATTTCTATGTGTTAGGGCCCTTGTGAATAAGGTTCTGAGCCATTAAGGTATCATAAAACAAACAAGTTTGCATATAAATCTTAAAAGTCTACACCTGTTAAATTAACCATTAAATTCTGAGAGATTGTACCCTGCTTCTGCAGACCACATAGATTATTTGTTAAAGAAATCATAAAGTGGAAAATGAGGTTAGTCTTGTAGATAAAGAAAATTTTGACATACCTAGTTTCAGAAATGAAGCAAAGTCTCTTAATTTCATCTTTCAATAAATTACTATTATTTAAAATAAAGGCCATGATGAATTAGATGTTATTTGCTGTCAAAGTATCTGAAACAACTTGGAGGGAGTATTCTAAATTTTTGATTTAATTTAATTTTTTTATTAGAGTGAGTGAAAATAAACAGTTATGTCAAAACAAAAATAAACTTGCTCTTTTGGAACATATGCTAATGCAGTATTTTTTCTGTGAAAATGCTGAGAGTTAGGTGTATAGTAAGAAACTATAACAACCATGCAATATGCAAATACTGGATTATCTCTGATAGTTATGTACAGCCTTAAATTGTGAAATATATAAACTCTGCCTCCAAGATGTTGGGCATTAGTTACAACCTTTATAAACAAACATGTTTCAAGGACTTTTAGTTTCCTATGTGCATTCTTGAATATTCCATTCACTCTCCTCATAGAAGAGTAACTTTTTTTTTCTTCCTTTTTTTTTTTTTTTTTTTGTAAAGCTGAGGGTTTTGAGCTAGCACAAGATTTAATCAGCTCTTGTAGCCTTAAGTGAAAATGTAATATGTTACTAATTGCTGTTCTTATCTATATTGCAGGCAGAGGCTGATGTTTCTGCTTGGCGTGGGGAGTTTGCAGCTCTTTGTTCAAAGCAATTGGACTGGGCCTCCTGTTCAGTTAAAGCTTCAGGATTTTTTGCCACCTGCATTGTTACAGAAATTCTGTGAGGTAGGTTTGGATTTTAATAAGCTTTCCTTTTATTGTCACTGCTTTTCACAAGTAACCATAGCACTGTGTCAGAGAAGGCACATCTGCAAGGTGGGGTGCTAGATGAATTGCCATAATCATCAATCCTGTTGCAGCATCTTCAGTTATATCAGCAGTGTCCTAAAAGTAGTTACTGTTTCTCTACTTATTTCCTGCTGGAAATGTTGGATCTGGATGGAGAATATATCTTTAATATAGGCATTTACTCAAAGGGCATTTTCAATCAATAAACATTTTAATGTGTTTATTTTGGGATACATTCTTAGCTGGATCAAATAAAGATGCTTATATATGGCTTAGAAATTTCCCCTCCTTAAGGATGCATATCTTACAAATAGCAGAGTGTTTGGCAGATGGTAACAGTAGATTTGGATGCTCAGTATCCTGTTAGGCTCCTGAATGCCAAGTGGGTGGAGATAATATTAGTACAAAAATGATAATTTATATAGAGCTTTTGGAAACAGAAGGGAATGTAGGAGATGAAACTGAGGGCTGTCAGTTTTATTTATTTTGTCATTGTTTTATGTAGATTACTAATCAACACCCTAACTTTTTTTAGTGAGATGTGTGTGTTGTTCCTCATGGCAGTACCACAGTCCAGACTCTACTCACGTGGGGTTTTAGCACAGCTTCTTGATTTTTCTCTTGGGGTTAAAGCTGTGGTAAAATACTGACTACTGCAGTGTCAGTGAAGAACATATCAGTGGTTTCTGTTAATGCTAAATCTATACATGAGTTTGAATTCAGAATTTCACTAATGATAGAGTATTGACCATGAGCAATGTAAGTGCTGTAAACTGAAATGAGGGGAAGTTGGAGAATATGAAAAGTTTTATGTGAAACTGTTGGCTCTGCTGCCTTACTGTGGCACGTTTTCCATAATTCATTAAGTCCTACCTTAGGTTCATCTGCAAGGTTGTATTTCTAAATAACTAATTCAGATACAGTATTGCTCCTGGTTTTTTAAATAGATGTTTATAAATTTGGTTTATCTTTTAGGGCTGGCACAGTATGTAGGGGGATAGAATATAAGAAAATAAAGGTAGTATAGAAAGTAATCTTACCCTAAGGAGTTTCAGCTGGGCTAATTATTCAAGATTAGGAGCAGGCCTGACTTTACCAGGCCGCAGCTGTAGCCAATGAGAAGAAGAGTGCTATAAAAGAGTGGGGTGGTTGGATGAGGGGGAGCTGGAGTCAGTTGGCTGCTGCGAGAAGAAGGAGGAGTCAGTGCTTAGAGGAGGTGCCCTCGAGAAACATCAAGGAGGTATGAAACTCTTGCAATAAGGGGACAATGATGTGGAACCTTTGCAGTATAAGGACAGCAACAGTATGTATAGATAAGCTTATTTTTTGCATGGTTTTTGATACTTGAAATTCAAATCTTGTCTTCCGATGACTAAATAAGTAACAGTGGAAACCAAGTGTACTAAACCTTTTGGGACGTGAAATGAGCAAAAATTTTGAAGTGTGTTACCTCTGAAGGGAAAAGTAGTTCATTTTGGCTTTATATATAGTAAAACAAAGAAAACCTAATTGAGTCTCTTTATAATTCGTTCATTATATTTAATATTATGATATTGAAATATTCTTACAAATGTTTGTTTCTGTTTACTGGAGAACTCTATATTCTATGTTAGTGTGTATGCACAGGTTGCAGTCTAACACAGTCTGCAGCCCAAGATGATGCTCATAGGATTGCTGTCACTGACAGAGATCATAGACCTGGAAAATACAGTGTCCATAATTTCTATGAACCATTTTATAGAATCATAAAATGTTTTGGCTTGGATGGGGCTTTAAAGATCACCCAGTTCCAAGCCCTTGGCCATGGGCAGGGACACCTTCACTAGACTGGAGTTCCATTCAATCTGGCCTTGAACACTTTCAGGGAAGGGGCATCCACAGCTTTTCTTGCCACCCTGTTCCAGTGCCACAGCACCCTCACAGCAAAGAATTTTCTTGCGTAAACCTACTCCCTGTCAGTTTTGAGCCACTCCCCTTTGTCCTGTCACTACATGCTCTTGGAAATAGTCTCACTCCCTCTTTCTTGTAGGTCCCCTTCAGGTACTGGAAAGCCACAATTATGTCACCCCAAATCTTTTTTTTTTCCAGGCAATTTTATTTACTGTCTGGAAGAATGAGATACTAATTCCCTGTTGAGTAAGGAAATACATGATCTCCTGTTTGGTTTCTGATATGTTTCTGCAGTGGCTGGGAGTGTCATGCTTTGAAATATGTTTGATTATGCAGGGATGGTATTGCAGAAACTAAACTGGCAAGAGATCGTAAGGAAAACAGACTTTATTTCTAATGAGGGCTCCATCAGACTTCCATATTGGTTCAAGTTTAGCTGTTTATACATTCAGGAAGAAGTTTACCTTTATTTCTATTACTGCTATCTGTATTGTCTTCTGACGTGTTAATGTTTTGGTTTTTTTTCCAAGAGCACTAGGCACTTACATGCTAAAATATAATATCCAGTTCTCTTCTTTATTAAAAGTCTTAATTCAAAAGATTTTGAATTATGTTTTGAATTCTCTTCATGTACATTTCATTCCAAGGATTCTTAGTATATGAGCACTCTGTAAAAATGAACATCTCAATAGTAGCATTTTTGTGTTTCTTTTAATCCAGGTTTCCTTTCATGCATACACAAATATTCAGAAAATGTGTGTTAAAAATGGAACTCTTAAGTTTCTCTGTCTGTTGTAACCTTCCATATTCTGTCATCAAGGCTGATACAATCCCTTTTTAAACAGATCATCCATTTTCTAGGTTATCAAACTAAAATGATTTTCCCACATCAAGGTTAAAGAATTACGTCTTTGTGTATCTTTTAGCCTGCTCTAAGTAATTTCACTAAATTTCAGCTTTACAATGTCTCGTTTATTTAATGAATATTTGAAAAACACTTATTTTCAGAACACTTTATTGGATTAGTGTTTGTTTCCAGGGTATATAACTGCTGCCATTTCTATCCTTGGAAAGTTTCACCTCTGGATCAGTGACATAGCTTCATTTTTGCTCCCAGCTAACTTCTTTTCTTACAAGTGCAGTAAGGCTGCATGAGACTGTAATTGTTTTAACGAAGAATAAATAAAATAGTCTCTTAAAGATGAGTTGCTGGTGGGGCCTCTTGGATGTCTTCAATGAGCAATATTCATGAGTATGTGTCAATTATTTCCCTTTCCTCCTTCAGTCTAGCCTTCTCTCTAAACTGTGGTTAAAGTCGTGTACACTACTAAGATTTGGTTTTATGTCCTGCAGAACTCACTTGTGATTTTCAGAGACCACACATAAGTAGCATTTTATTTATTAGATGTATTTCAGTTTTCTGAAATAACTCTGAGACTTTATCACACCACTTAATAGTCTGACTGATACCACGCTGCATTTTTTAATGAGTGAATGTGGTAAAAGAAGATTTAAAAAGTACTGAATTCTAGTTAAGGTGGATTAGCAGTTCTTGTTTTGATCTTGTTGGGCTTAGACTACAACATTATTAATGCTTAAAATAAGTGGCTTATAGTAATGGGCTGCTTTTGTCTTAAAAGAGTTGTCACTGTCTCTACGTGTAAGGGAATAAAAGATACAGAGCTGTTGAAGTTGGAGCATATTTATTCTGCCTTAGGTTTCAGAGCTCCTCTATTACCTCATACAGTTGAGCTCAGTATTTTTAGTGGATGAACTGGAAAATTATGTGTAGTAGTACTAATGAAGACCACTGATGATTAAGAATGTTGAGAGGACAAGCTGCTTGCTGCTTTGTTTGTTGTCTGATTTCATATTCACAAATAGAATATATCTGGTAACAGTGAGAAGCTCCATCTGGAAGATCTCAATCTGTTAATTCATAATACCTGTAAACAACTGGTAGGAGTCCTCCAAATACATCTATCAACAGTTCCTGCTCTTTTTGTAGCTTCTGGGCTGATCCAAAGGATAAGTATTGGAATACATTTGATTAATTTTTTTGTATGTTTTTATTACTCCTTTTATGCATTATTTGATCCTTTTATTGCCACGCTTCTTTTCAATTCTATAGTCATGGTCATAATTAATGTGAAAAACACGAATGTATGTGGCACTACTGTCTCAAATCCAGTATCATTCCTTGGTCTTGTTAATCCAGTCTGTTGTGAATTTCTTTTTCAGGCCCAGATGCTTGCCTTCTATAAGCATGCACTAGCTTGGAAGAAGAAACATCTGTGCTTGACCAGCAAGATATAGGCTTTAAAAGTTATGCAGATTTCTCCCTCTTGTGGGGGATGTAAGGATGGATGATAAAGGCTAAATCCAAAGGCAGAGTTTTGTAAGCAAAGATAGTCTGCTGAAGTAGCCTACAGTCTTGCCCTGCATTCCCTTGGTATGAATATAGAACAGAAGGGGGAATCTTAATGCAGTCACTTCAAAAATTCCCCCTTAATAGCAAAGTTACCCTCATGAACAAGATCTTTCATAACCAAAGTACTTCTTTGCCATGTAGTGCTCTCAGGCAAGATTTGCTTGCAAGAGCTCACCGTGATTATCTTTAGTCTGGATCTCAGCTTTCTGTAGGTGACCTGTTAGTGATTCGGCTTGTAAAACTAGACACAGCCTCCTGTGTAATCTTGCCTCCTTTTCAGAAAGTTGAAGAGAAAAGCAGTTACAAACAAAAGCAGTATTTCCATTGCCTTCAAGTCTAAAAGTGAATTCTGTTTTCAAGGACCAAACCTTTGGCAAGCAACCTCAGTACATCCTCTGTTAATCTGAAAGGTACATCACCTTAGCTTTGCTAAATGACAAATTGTTGTGGAGTTGTCTTTGTATTTTTAAAAATATGAGAAGCCTGGTATATATGGCTTAGTAGCCACAGGCAGCAGCTTCCTGATCCGATAATTTGTTTGTCTACACCCCACCTTTGCTTCCATGTAATCAAGTCTTCCCAAGCCTTTAGCCTGGCTTTGTCTACTTCTTTATGTCTCCACTTACCTTTTTATATACAGGGGAAGGATCCCCAAGACAGAGCTGATGAAATGTTACAAAGGCCAGAGTGGTTCTCAATATAGAAGTAAAAGCATGCTGAATGCTCACTTTGCTTCTAGTCACTATCACTATCAAGAAAAGAACACTAATTTCCTAAACTAAAATTCTCATACACTCTGTTTTTAGAGCTATTGAATGTGAATGGCAGGAGCATTTTTCTTTTATTATTACTCAGGTGGCTGCAGTTGTGCAGGGAAATACTTTTGAAATGCTGTGAAAATGGAAATACACAGGAGTGCAGTCCAGCTTGCACTTGATTTAGGGCTTTAGTAGTAGTAACTAAAAAGTAGACATTAAGTTACTGTTTGTAAGTTGAATATAAAAACAGCTGTGCTTCAGAAATTAAAAAATATTGATCTAGAGTGAGTTTAGCTTAATTTGTGTGTGTTTTGTGTGTTAATGCGTGATGGTCAAACGGAACCACTTGCAGGTCCAGCAGAAGCTGGATGACTACTCCAGTGATTTCTCTGCATATGTTATGAAGTAATTATCTAGTATATGTTTCTGTGCTTTAACAACATTACTCCTGAATAAAATAATTATACTTTGTGATATCTAGTTTGATGAAGAATAGAAAGACTCAAAAACCTAATCCAGGTTTACTATGTAAGGAGCATTTATATTAGCAAATCTTGGATTGTGGCTATTTTGAGGTACATGATATTTTGGAGCTACAAGATAGGTTCAACGCATTTTATGTTTAGATGTTTAAACACAAGAACACAAGCTCAGAATTTCCTTTTGCTCTTAGCCAGTGCTTTAGAGGTTTTGGTGGACTTCTGTTCTTAATTTTGCAGTCCTTGAAGCCATAACACCTTAAACATCTTCTTACTTGTAGCTATTCTCTCACCTGAAGACTACCTCAGGGCAGTGAAGTCTGCATGGATAATGCAGTCTTAGAGCATAGGCTGGAAAAATGAATGTTGGTTTAAACTTTCTCAGGTAAAGGTAAAGGATGTCTGCTTTTCTGGATGGGATTTATTTCATGAAAAAGGACATGGATTTGTTAAAATAGAAGATAGCATTTCTTTGGCTCTGGGACTTGTTGGCTTATTGTCAAGGCTGTAATATGTCATCTTAACTTTCCCTTCTTCCTCCCTCATTCTTTGTTAATGTTACATTAGCAGGACTGAGTTCTGTGGTGAAAGGACTTGAAATGTGAATTTGAGATTAATTTGTTACTACAGTGCTTAAACAAGCACAGATAACTCTAGCATTGCCAGGCTGTTTCTGAAAAAGGTTTTATAACAAATCTCCTTTGCTTTCCTGTTGGATATTTTAAGTGTGGTCTACTTTGATCAGAGAAAGAATCAAAAACATGCAGATAGGAAAAGGTTTACATTAAACTGAAAACTTATTGAGTGTCCCACTATGTGTGTATGTATTAGAAAAATTAATCTTTAGAAGTACTGATTGATGACTTTCCCCTCTCAAAATTACAGATGTTGGTAAGGTTATTCCTTTCTGAATGGCCAGAGGTGCAACAGATCTGCCAGTTGGCATTTCTTTCCCTTATTCTCATGTGGTTTGTCTGACTGTTGTGATCATCATTTTCCACAGTGGGATTGAAACGACTGCAGTGATGTCATACAGGAATTCCCCTTTGTCCCAAATCATGGCCTGCAGAGTAAAAGTATTTTCAATGCTAATGCAAACTAAAAAACCCCATAGTAAGTCAGTGTAAACTTAACAGAATAAACTTAAAGATTACTCTGTTAAAAAATGATGTCGGAGATTTATATAGCTTAACAATTTTTGTCTTCGATATAACCTGTTGATACAGGTATTGAAATGAGTTTCAAATAACTCAGGAATTATGTTATTTGTTTAGTTTAAAAAGCTGAAATGTGATTCAAGTAACTTATACCTTGGTTGTATAGACTGATTCAGAATCTTTCTCAGGCAAGTGGCTTCAGTGCAAGCTGTCATTTAACCTTCTGTTCTGCTTTCTCCTTTCCATTCCCCTTTCCTGCCCCTTTTATACCAACTGAAAACTAAAACCTTATATTTATTTTTTTTCATTAAGGAAATCTGTCATATGAGAGCCAGGAATAGACTGATAAATGGACATCTCCCTGAGCCTGAAGATAAACTGCTCAAATGCTTTAATTGTGTTGAAAGGCAGGGGAGAGTAGGTGACTGTCAGATGACAATCACCACTGAGAGAGTCCCTGGAGAGCCACCTCAGGGCCATTAAGTGAAAGTGTTAATGTGGAGAGCATCGTACAGGAATGCATCCAGAGCAGAGAGAGGTTTTTATTTATCAGACAAAGGGAATAAGGGCTCTGATATTGCTGCTCTGATGCCATTCCAACAGGAAGCTCCCTCAGGGGAAAGAAAATGGTAACATATACTGACAACACTGCAGCAATATCTAATGTGTTTCAGTGCTGTAGGTTAATTTAATTATTAAATTGTTTTGTTTCTGGGATTGCAAATTGAATGGCATGGATTTACCAAGCTTTTCTCCTTAGATCATGGGAATGTTTATATTACTGGAATGTGTATGGGGTTAGTTGACTGGATGACACGTGCATTTCAAGTGGGAGGAAATCAGTGTCCTGCAGATCATGTTGATGTCGTGTATCAGGACAGCAAGAAAAGTGCAGAATTTACCATGATTTGGTAAAAGGCTGAGACTCCTAGAGACAGAGTTTTAGGTTTTATTTTGGTTTTGCCTTTTGGTTTTTTTTTATGTTTTGAACAGACATTTTCCCTAAATACTTTAATAGCTTTTTTTTCTGTTCTATGTTACATTATTTTTTAATAAACTTAAGTTTCCTGAAACTTGTCTTTTTTTCCCCCTTCTTTTAGCCAAAAATGCTGCATGCAGCTATTTTGAAGATGCTGGTTCTAGATGGTGAATCAGTTTATACTTTGACTTCTCATCCTATTTTGCTGCTTATAGCCAGGATAATCCTTGTGAATTCAAGACACAAACTCACATGTCTGCAGGTAAGAAGTATGTGACTAATGACTATGACTACCAGCTACTGCTTAATTGATTCTCTCATTCTTTTCTTCATACCTCATTGAATCATTCTATTTCTTTCCCTGTAGCTCTGAGGCTCTTCCCCCTAACAAACAGGACAAAGTGATTCCAATTAATCACAAGTATCTTCTTCTTAAAGATAAGCTATTTACTCACTGTCTTCCCTAAAAAAGAGGAAAAGTGTCTTCATTAGCTGGAAAAATTAGAAAATTTAATACAGCCAACTTTTTCCAGACATATACTTTGTGATATTATTTATCAGGGGGTTGCTGGGAATGCCCAGTAATTCAGCTTACATGTCCTACACCCTTTTTAACAAGCTTTTGGATGCTGTTAACCATTACTGTATGAATTCTAACTCTTAATCTCTGTTGTTTCTGTGTGTTAAAAACAAGCAGACACGATGAAGCACCTCTTAGAGGCTCTGTACCTCCATTGTAGTTCAGCAGCAGCCTGGTCGGTAGCAGAGCTCTCTGGAAGTGAGGGACTTTTAACAGCAGCAACTTCTCTATTGAATTCCAGTTGAACAGAATTTGGCTAGAGATCAAAATGCCACATGGCCTCTCTTTATGGTTGGCTGACAACATCCATTCCCAGCTGGGTCTTTGTATGAGTGATGAATTAAACTGTGTGGGAGATGTTGGCTGTACTGCATTTCTGGAAGCCAAGTTCTTCCGTCGTTTTCCCTCTTATTCACAGATGAGTGCTGTTGAATTTCAGCAACTGGGTCAGTCAGAGAAACAGCAAATGTACCTGGTATAGAGAATTCCCCTGCTGCCTCCCCAAAGAATAACGTAATGGGGGAGCTTTATTCTACAGGGTTGAGGTTCAGTTATTTTTGTCTAAGTTAAGTTTGAATAGTAGTTCAAAGGCAACAGCTGATAGGAAGTACTTTCATCAACAGGTTGATGTAGCAATTAAAGCTTGCCGTTCTTTTCAGCTTGATGTAAAGGTGGCCTCTTAATACTTTTGCTGCTTTAATAGTAGTGCACATAAATTTAAAACAAGGTAAAATGCTTCAAAATGTATTATCTAAAGCATTAATAAAGCCCTGTAAGATACTTCACATGTAAGAGTAAATGCTTAAAAATAATCCCTAAGTTTTCAACTTGGTTCCCAGAAAACATTGCCAGTAGAATATTGTGCACAGCTCAGCTGGTTTATCTGAAACTTTAAAAATATATTCTCACTGATTCTGTAATTTCTAAGTGGTGACCATAAGGCCTCAGGACATTGTGTCATTAAACTGGATACTCCGTTGTGTGGGAAAATTAATAGTTGATTGTATAAAGCTAAACTCAAGTAATTTGAAACTTGTTACTTAAATTGCCTTTAGGTTTCTAAATAAATGATGAAATGTTGGGATCTGACCTCTTTCATGAAGCCTGTTTGTGTGCTTTACTCTGTCCAGCTTGATATCAAAAGTCACCTTTCATTGCTCTTGGAAATAGATGCTATTATTCTTTTTGATAGTTCCTTTCTAGGGACATTGGCATCAGCTCCATGTAATTAGTTTAGATGTTTGTGCTTGAATACTGCACAACCCCTTAGGTCAGTCTGAAGCATACCTGCATAGAAAGTCCAGAAGATGGGTGCCTCTAAAGCATTCAAACATCTTTCATAGAAAATGTTGGGTGTCCTAGCTGCACCAGAATAAATGGCAATCATTAGAGCCTCTGTAGAGGTGTGCTCTACATTCACAGATTATAATCTTAAGTGTAATTTTGAGACTAGAGTATTGAAATTAATTTTTCCATGCATTTTCTCTTGTTGCAGCTAGAGAAGAGGTTAAGGGACTGTGTGGAATTTATGCTTTGTGTACAAAGCTTTCTAAAATCAGGTATTTCCTGGGCTGTGGTTCAGCTCTGCCTGCTGTGGAGTGATTGCTTAGTTCAGTAACATCTTTGCCCTTCTGAAGTTCCACATACAGACATTAGAACTATCAATTGTGATTGTAATGTGTTCTCAACAGCAATTCTGCTCCTGTTCTGCCTCTCTCAGGCTCGTTTATGCTGCCACCTGAAGAAATAAAAAAAGGTTAAACAGAACAGGGAAAAAATGCATGGAAGGATGACAGTGGATTATCAGAAATACTGACTAGCTTCTGTACAAACACTAACTAAATAGTTTAGGACTCTTCAGGAAGATTGCTGAAGAATGAGATCATGGCTTTCTATTAAAATAATCTATGTGACACAAAGAAGATAAGTAGGAAACAGCTGGATTTGGGGTTTTGGTTTTATTTTGGTCCTTTTCTGTTACAAGAGTTAGGAGCTATGAAATCAAAATAGCAACTGGCTGTGCCAAAATAAGTGTTTGCAAGTATTCCTTTTTTCTGCTGTTCACAGCGTTTCTTACCAGATGGTGGTACTAAAGATTTGCAGGGTTCAAAGAGCAATTAGAGAAATTAATAGAGGGAAAATCCATAAAATCTTTGGAGCACTGTTAAACTGCCTGGATATGTTCATCTTTATGCTAGGCTATGGTTTTTTTTAATAATAAAACAGCTGTTTTAGACAGGTTTGTATAATTTAGAAACTAGAATTGAATAGACCACAAAGTCTGTATTTTAAAACCACTTTCATTTTTCTCTTTTATTTTCTTAAAGGTCTATAACTTGTTATGAACTTGAAGTATCCATATTTTCTTGCAGACTTTACCTTGGTGGACTCTAAGATGTGTAAATATTCACCAGCAGTTGTTGGAGGAGAGATCACCTGAGCTATTTACCCTTGCCCAGGCCTGTATAAAACAAGGTATATTTCTAATTACTTATTTTATTGGCTTGCAGCATCTCTTTTAGGATATCACAGAGGAGGGCAATTTGTAGTCATAACTGTTAAAATGCTTATCAGGCACTTAGGTAACTGCAATGACTAGAGAGGGAGCAGAATTTCACTCAAGTTGATATGGACTTGTAAGGCACATGCTATTTTTCAGCCTCTCAGATGAAAATGTGATTGTAGACTAAGGTTTTTTGACAGTGACTTGTTTTGAGACTCTTGGATATGGTTCTCAGAGATAGATGATGTAAAATACACCTGAATATTTAGTGAGTTTCTTTCTGGTAGTTGTTGCTGCCTAGTGCCTCTTACCAGTTTTTCTCACTGAAGCCATCTGTTATTTTAATCAAGTACCTTCATAGTCCATAAAATAAATACTTTTTATTGTCTTTGAGTTGTGTGTGCCTTGAATCACTCACTTGCTTGTATATATCAAGTTCTCAAGAAAACTTTGTGTTAGTTCCTGGAGAAAAAGACCTTCAAATTCAGGAGAAATTACGTTTTTCTCAAGTGTTAGGTCAGTATCATCACCTGAGTAGAAGACAGCTGTGAAGATTCCCTGCTGTTCTGAAGCAGCCATTATGCAAAACCAATGGGATTTGGTGCAGTTTCCCATCCCTTTGGCCATGTGCCAAACATGGTATGGGTGCCAGAAGGATGTCCTAAATTTGGGACATCAGTGCTTCTGGGCCACTGCATCAGTACTAGTAATGATGTGAAGCTTTCCTCAAAGGTCCTTGAAGTCTCAAATGCCTAAACCTATCAAGCACTGTGAGTAAATGGTATTTAGGCAGTGGTAAGACTTCTTCTCCATGTACCATTTGAGCTCATCCTATGGCTTTAGCACAAGTAATCTTGTATTCAGCTCACTGGAACTTGCTAGCTGTGGAAAATCTAGTTGTAATGCACCATTAAACACTATAACCTGATTTTTTTCCTTTGAAATTATATTGTCACTCCAAAAGTTGAGGTTTTTGTGTGGTTTCCACTTGTACTTGCATGTCCAGTATTTTGTAGGCTTGGAATAATATTTTTAAATTACTACTTTGTGGGTTTTTTAAGAAAAATTTTAAATCTCATGTTTGAAAAAGTTGTTACTAGGCAGGATTTATCTATGCAGATTTTGATTTAGTGAATTAAAAAAGCTGTGTAAAAACTATCTTCAGACTTAGCAGCTTTCTATATTAAGTGAAAGGTTTTAAGGATTAACAAGTA
Source organism: Emberiza elegans (assembly GCA_024865655.1). Lineage (NCBI taxonomy): Eukaryota > Metazoa > Chordata > Aves > Passeriformes > Fringillidae > Emberiza > Emberiza elegans. The sequence continues at coordinate 13,972,016 of JALJVW010002597.1, read as the reverse complement.
CTAACAAAAAAAAGCCTAGGAGGTTTAAACAGTAAAATCTTTGTGCTAGATTTGACTGCCAATCTCTAAATTAAAAAAAAAATCAGAGAAAATGTTTTAAAAACCCTTGATAATACTGTTTTTTATAGTAAGACTTTTTAATACCATTAATAAAGCTTTTTTGAACAATTAAGCATCCATTAAGAAGTAGCTTTAGTCCTATAACTGGGTAACCGGTCCTTTCTAAATACTTGTGATGCCGTAGGCTTTCTTGGAATTCTTATTATCTAAATATTTTTGCAAAATGCAGAAATAATGCATGAAACACAAAACCCATTTCCATTTAAGACTAATCAGATGAATAATTTTCAACCTAATGTCTGTATTTGCAGGAATATTATCTTGTAACTTACTGTACTTTGATAGAACTTAAATATTTAAGAAATACAAATGCTTTTATGCTGAATGAAAAAATTCAAGTCTTCTTTCCTAAAGACTTCAGATCTGTTCACAGAGGTATTTTTTCCAGTTCAGATGGAGAACATGATCTTTATCACTCAGGAAGTCAATTTTTTAAAAAACAAACATTCAACACACAAAAAAGAGCCAAACAGAAAATGTCTTACAAATCCTAAGCCACCATTCAATGCTTGATCTGCTATTGAAACTTTAATTAGAAACTTTGTACTTAAGGAGTGGGCATTAGCTCAATATTTTGTTCTTATGTTCTTTAGAAGGTCCAATACAATTAGAGTTGTTTATTTTCTGCAGAGGTGATATTTCCCACTTCAACTTTGCTGTTAAATATAAGCAAAGATTGGACTTTTCTTTTTTCTGGTAATAATCCTTAGATATATAACTTAAAAAATGCTTTAAATCACATAAGTCTTCTATACACTGTTAGTGAATTTTTAAATGTGTGAAGGTGTAAAGAGCAACAGATTTTTTTCTCTCATGGTATATTGCTAAAATGGTATTTTAAAAATACCATTCTCCTGTACTGCATTCTCATCTCTTTTCTTTTTCTTCATTTGCAGTGACAGAAGCAGAAGCTTTGTTCACAGGTGGTGAAAGCTGGCACTTAGCAGTTCAGTTCCATCTTGAGTCTGCCTATACGTTCTTGTTTTACTATGAATATAAAAAAGCTAAGCACTGTTTCAATATGGCTAAAGACATAACAAAACTGCAGATTAACCTTACAGGTAAGTTTTGCTTGTAAAGTCTAAGAGGATGGTTGGTCAGACCAAACTAACCTGTGGCTTGTTGGGGCTTTTTGTGACATATGCAAGGAATAAATGACTCTACTTTGAAAAAGCTTGATGTTTAACAGGTAGGTCTTGCTTGTCTTTCAAGAATTAGTATTGCTTGGAAGAGAAATAGGATATCTAGTTAAAAAATCATTCCTGAATGGTTGTTTGAGGAGTTGGGATATTATAAGCATTCTTCCTAGTGTTTCATGTCAAATTCTATGTCTAGTTGCATCTGCTGGTGTCATGATGAATATTTTTTTTGTTTTGTTTTGTTTGGAGACACTTATAAAGGTGTCTGCATGATGATTCGATGCAGTCTTTCACCTTTTGTGCCACTAGCCTAGATCTACTCTGTGTAAATAGCTTTTAGAAGTCTGGGTATCATCATGGAAAATAAGTAGGGAAGTTAAATTTCTGATGAACAGAAATCACAAGGATTCAGTCACTATGGAGACTTTATAATTATCCTTTCAGAACCTATTCTTTGGTGTCAGGAAGATCAGAATGCTGCACTTAAAACCTTCCATGTATAGATATTGATCTATGGTCTAGCTGGTCCTGGTAGGCAATCAAAATGACATAAAATCACACCTTTTCTTCATGAGAGCTTACAATTTTACATGAGTAGAAATGCAAAAAATCTTTTTCTATTTTTTTCTTGTAGACTTACTAGTGGAAAGTGCTAAGGAACTGAAACTTGCTGGTTCCTTCCTTATTATATCCCTGCATGTCACAAGGCTCATGCTCCTTCATATCCAGGTTGGACCTGCAGCTAATCCTATTTATGCCATGAATCATTTTAATAATTTTAAAAAATTCAAGCCATCAGCAGCAAAAAAAACAAAAACCAAAACCAAAGCCTAAAACACACAAAAACCAAATAAAAACCTAAAGAAACAAACTCTCAGAAAATACGTGGAACTCTATGCTCATTTATTCAAAGGGTTTAAAATCTTACTTTGTAAGATGTGTAATCAAAATAAAACGTAATAGTTTATATCTGAAGGAGTCTATACATTTCAATTGAACCTATCCTCTTTTCCCTGTATGCAACAAAATCTGTGCATGTGGTGTGTTCCAAGTGGGGCATTTATTGCCAGCTTGGTATTATAAAGTACTTTTTTTTTAAATTAGTCAATAATTTTCTTTTTTTTAAAAATAAAAACATCACTACCTATGATGGTACTCTAGCTATAAAAATGCAATTAACTGAGAATAAGTAAAATCAAAGAGACAGTCTTCATGTTGGATTTTTTTTTTCCTTTAAAGGAGATCTTCAGATTTTGGATTAATAATTTCCTTAAACCTAACTTAGAAAAAGCCTTCTTGTTTGGAAAAGGAAAAAAGATTGGATGCAGTGGAATTATTTATACTTTTTATTACTTTACCAAGAGGTTATGATAGTCCCAGAGAAAGATTGTGGTGATGCAGTATCTTGGAAAAATGTTGTGAAACTCCTAAATGTTCTGTGGTTTATCTCCATAAATCTGTTAACATAGTTATGTCTAACCTGAAGGCAAATGAACTGAACTGAACATGTGGGAATTGTTGGCATTCTAGACTAATTCATTTGACATGCATGTTTGGGCTAAATGGGAGGAATGTTGCATCATTGAAAAAGACTTTGGTTTAATGTAAAAATCCAATCTCTAGCAAAGACATTTTTAAGGCTTTTGGGAGGGATTTCCTTTTTAGGAAAGGATTTGAAGAGGTTTATATGCATTAATGGTTGTAATCCTTACTAGCTGAGTTTCGTATTACAGCATGGAAATATATATTGTTCTTACAACAGAGTTTTTAGGACCAATATTTTCCAAAGTTATTTCAATAATATGTGAATAAATCATACTTGGTTTGTGTAAGTTTTTTAAGTCCCATTAATCCAAGTATGTATAGTGTTTATCTTTTATTGAAAAGCATCATTATGTTCCTCACAATGAGTCATAACCATCAATAACTCTACAAAACAATTTCCAATATCCTTCTTGCTTATAAATGTAGTGAAATGAAGAGTAGTAATCCAAAATAAATTTAAAATCAACAGATCCAGAGGATTAATAATGCTGAACTCTGACATCTGTTTATTCTTTTCACACCCAGTAACACATCTCTGGGAATACGAACACATCACTTGTAATATGAAACAGAAAGTAAAAGTTTCTGTGTAGGTTCCTTTTACTTTGTGAGAATATACCATAGAATGTGAAGGGTTGAAAGGGACCTTAAAGATCAAGGACAGGGACACTTGTGAGTACAGCAGGTTTCTCAAGGCATTATCCAGCTGGCCTTGAACACTGCTGTGGTGGTAGTGGTATAAACCAACCAATTTTTTTTTCAGCTTTAACACATGTGGTACATATTTTTCAAGTAAAAAAAAGCAGTATTTTGTCCCTGTAATAGCAAGGAATTCTTAGGTTTAAAAATGGGGTGGGAGGTGTGAGAGTGTAAATAAATCACAGTTTCTGAGTGGTAGTAAGCAATTTTATTGGTATCCAAAATAAGTTTGCAAGTGTTTCCTTCAGCTGTTTAGGCAGTAAGACATAACAGGAAGTGAATTACAGCATAGTGATTTTTGAGCGATATTAAAATAGAGAATTCAATGCCACTGTGTAAAATTAGTATGAATCATTAGCCAGTATTTTGCTCTGTGTGTCTCTCTGCAGTGTGCTGTGTGATTTTCAAAGTGATATTTTTAGAACCTTTTTCATTTCTTCATAAACTCTTAATACAGGGCTTTTCCACTCAAAGGGGCAATTGGCAGAAATGGAGAATTCAGTTTAATTTCTGACTTCCCTGCTCATCTCTTTCCACTTTCAGGAAGAAAAGTGTGTGACTACTATTTCAGTCCCTCTGCTGGATGAGGCTTATGGACAATGGCCTCATCTTCAGGCCTTTGTCGCATGAGCAGTCAATCATCCGTACCTCAAAGATTTTATATACTGCAAATTTTTGAAAATTATCACAAAAATAAGGACTTCATTTCATCTTAATTGGCTCTGCAAAAGCAGCAGATCTATTGCTAGCAGTGGATTAGCTCTCATTCCTCCATATTACACTGCCTGAGTACTGTATCACAATAATAAAGAACAAGCATACCTTCAAATTTTATGGAGTAATTTTTAGCTCCGTTTTGGCTCTGGTTAGGAGCTAAAATTCTCTTGTTTTATTTTAAGTTATTGTCCTGAAATTACTCTTTTATTTCTCTGCATTTTGCAAGCAAGTTGCTAACAGAAGAGGAACAGATGTGTTTTCCTTACAATTTGGTATCAATGTCAATTACCACTTTAAAAACTAATAAAAATTGTCATTGGGTCCAATAAGGAACTGAAGAAGCAACACTGAGTGGAGTTTCACATTGTGCATTCTGAATATTGGTTAATTCGTTATAGAGCCTTCACTGGTTTGCTGTTTCACTCATTCCCAATGTTACTTTTAAGGTATCTTACATACCTTATTCTGGTAACATCATGTCTGTGATCCTTCTTCAAAGGATCTAACTCTTCAGATGAAGATTTGAAATATTTGAAGTGATGGCCTGTAAGATATTATTAAGATATTATGGAATTTTCATTTGCATAAATATCTCCATGTAGTCACTAACTTCTAGCAGGCAAATTGAACAATTGTTTCTGGTTTATTGCTTAGAAATAAGCAGGGAAGTGATGAAACTTGATGACTATGAGTTTTCAAAATGCTGGGTTATGCGGAATTTAATTAAAAGTAGCTTTGCTAGACCTATATAGCTGTGTTTGTGTGTTTATAATGTGTATTATTTTGTATGTTTGCTGGCAGTGAGAACACTGCAAAGAGATCAAGCAGAGGCTAACCGCTGCTGAATTTCATAGGTTAATTCTCCATGTATTTCTGTGTTTTTTCTGGGGATTTTTGGTAGTAACTCTCTAGTGTAGTATTAGATAACTGTTTTTTAATGTTCTTAATGGTGTTTAGTGTTACTAATATAAACATATTTTCTGTAGGTGCTTTGGGGAAGAGAACACGATTTCAGGAAAAATACGTTGCACAGCTTATTTTGGATGTCCAAAGAACAGATGGATTCTTCCTTCCTCACAGTGAACTAAGTCCAGCTGCAACACCTCCAGACAGCTTGACAATAGTATGTATCTAAGAAGAATTGTTCTAATTTCTTAAAATATTCTGAGGCTTTTGTTGGGTGTCTACTAGGGAAAAGTGTGTTGTGCCTAGAGAAACTTAGCTGGGGTTTTGAAAGTTCATGAAAGAACTGTGGCTCAGTGGTTTGCCTGGTATTAAAGGACCTGGGGTAGAACAACATATGAATGTCTGCAAGACAGATGTGGCTACTCAACTAAGAGCATGTTTGCAAATATGATCTTCTACAGTTTATGCATTAATTTTTAGTGACTAAGAATGATGGAGCTAGGAGAACAGGTGAAAGGCAGATTTTCAAAGTAGCCTGCAAGGCATCATAGGATTTCAGAGATTCCTGTGGACTGACAGATGTATTCAGTTACAGTGCAAAGATAGGAAATTGCTCTACTTATTCCTGTGGCATGAATTATGTGAGTTGGTCCTGCTGATCTTAAGGGTGTGCATGATGACTTCAATTATAAATTGCTTGAGAACCACTGTATTGATTTAGGACAGCATTTTTCCCCTGTAAGGAGATTTAAATTTATTTGAACTTGCTAAAGAAGCCAGAGATTAATTGAGTGATTGTGGTCTCAAGTTTATGCTTCAAGTAGGAAAGCCTTTATTAAAAAATATTGTGCCTTGGTAGACTTCCAGGTCACGCAGGCATCTTAAGCAAAAAAAATTGTCAGTACTTCTCTATTTCTAAATTGAATGCATAAATGTCTTGGGAGACTAATCTAGATTTTTCTTGTTTGCCCATTACCACATCCTTGGTGTTGCATTTGATTTGATGAAACAAGGTTGACTACACATGTGACAAATTCGGCTTATGGTAGAACTACATATGGAACCCCTTATAGGACAGTGAGAGCTCAGGGGAGGCTGCCCTGCCTGGTGAATGTCACACTTAGTTACAGACTTCAGTTACAACTTACCTAGAACTAAATGATAGGATGCTTGTTCTCAGAGTTCCTAACTGGGATATTGTTTGAGTGTTTTTTCCCAGTTACTCACAAATTTCTGAAGTATTTGCTCCCAGGTCAGTTGCTGTGAAAGGAAAGCCTCAGGCTTGAGGTGATGAATAAGGACTCTTGATATGAAGTGGTATGTTAAAATAGTTTGTTCAGTTTTAAACAATTCAGAGCTGGTTTTATGTTTTGAGGAAGTTCCTTTTATATCTAGGAATGGAAGTCATGCTTTAAGGCTCTGGCATACAGTTACAGTTGAGTTCAGTTGATCAGTATTTGTAGTGAAGCTAAAGTAATTAGTACCATTTATACAAGTTAGATTTTTAAAATTATTTAGGCCTGAAGGAGGAAATTGTAATTTATGTTACACCTGATGAAGTATTATTATACTAGTTCTAAAATAATTTTCCACTGGAAGTTGTAGATAATCCTTATATAGTCTAATACAGTAAGAGAAGAAAATTGTGGTAATAAATTTGACTTTAAAACTGTGAATATCTTCCTTATCCTCTTAAAATAAAAACTTATTTTCTTCACATTCTCTGTCAAATCACAATTTCCTTTCATTCATGTAGTGATAAAATACTGTTGATGAATGCATATAACTCACTTCAAAGCATTCCTGTTTGCTCTTTGTTCTTCTGTGGACCTTCATTTTGATCTTGCCAACGGAAGATACGAATGAGAAACAGCTACTGCTGGGACACTGAAGGGAAATTAATAGGAAATTTGAAAAACTGTTAATATAAATCCATTATCTGTTTTTAATAGTTTGTAAAAACTACTACTGGTAACTAAAAACCAGTAGTATGATAATTGGTTTCAGGATCAGTTGTTTTGGTTTGGGCTTGTTTTTCAAGGGAAGAAGGAAGAAGTAGTATTGCAGCTACTTCCTCTTTGCTTGAGGCCAAGGAAATCTTTCATTGTTTTCAAACAAACACAGGTTCTATGAACATGTTAATTTGCACTTTTCAGGCATAGATTATCTTATTTCTTCTTCAAGTTAGGTAAATGATAGACAATGAACTACAGGTAGCAATTTTTTTTTTGTAAAATTGAAGACTCTTTAAATAGAAAGTGTGTTCAGGAGGAAATTTTATGGAAAATCACAGGTAGTTGTCTGGGAGCAAAGATTTTCCGAATGTGTTGGCTCAGTAAGGTCTTTTCAGTCTCTGGGTTTTTTTAAATTTATCTTTACTGCCGGAAGTCATGGCTTATATAGTTGGGTTTTACTGATACTTAAAGAGAAGTCCTTAAATTCCCAGATGTCCAAGGTGGCTAGCCTGAAAATCTGCATTAATGACCATAACATCAATCTGTTTCAGTTGTCTGTACGTATATAGTAGAGGATGAAATTGTTGATAATTCTATGAGCAACAGTTTGAAAAGGGAAGCTGCCTTCAGGTTTATTTAAATAGAAAATTGATATTAGCTAACCTTACAGTTGCTCTGAATGCTGTTCTTCATGCATAAGAAACAGTATATCTGTAGGAGAAATGTTTTGGGTGATAATTCCTTGTACTGGCTTCATTACTGAGTTATACTATCATAATGGTAAATTACTTTCCAATGTGTCATTCTTTAATGGTAGTATTATCCTTTTTCAAACAAGTCTATATTTTTTCATATTTTGAAGGCATAATTCTGTCTGTTTTAAAAGATTCTTTTTTTTCTTCCAACAGAATTATGATTTAAATGATGACACGGTGCTTAATGAGATCAAATTAGCAGATGCTGATCAGTACCAGGTACCTGATTTGTGTGCAGAAGAGCTTGCTGTAATCCTTGGAATATGGTAAGTTGGTTTATGGTTACTTTAAAAAAAAAACAAAGAAACAACTGCTTGAATCATTATTACAATGAAATAATGAAATGGTGAGTTGAGGGGACATTTTTTCCCTATTATATAGTCTGGCTAAAAGGCTAAAAGATTTGCATATAGATGGATTACATTTTCAGTTCTCTCACAGTGAGCTGTAGTGTCCAGTTCAGAATTTCAGCAATATTTCATTAATAGCTGTATTGTTGTTTTATGTTTAAAAAGCTTTATATTCTTTTGTGCTTCAGGTTAATTACATTTCAAGTATCAGCTGGCATTAGCTACCATACAGCGATAGCACTTCAGTGAATTTTGAAAACATATTTGAGATTCTGCAGTTGGCAGCTTCTGTGAGGATCAACCATCAAGCAAATGCCCTACTACTCACTGAAATGAGAATGCTTGTATAAACTCAGTGTCTTTTGCTAGTTAAAAACTATACTATAAAGTCCTTGTGATTCTGCGCCTTGTTTTTTTTTCCTCTTTTAGAAATTAGATGCTACATGGGTTTTGTAAATAGCATGGGAGAACAAAAAGCAGGCTTGAGGTCTGAGGATCAGAAGTTATGGCATGTAGAAGTATAATATAGTCAGTGGTTTTGGTGCGGTGTTCACCATCGCTGACTCTCAAAGTGCTTTTCTGATCTATGAGTTGCAAAATGATGGAATCTGTTAGATCCAGTTTGATGTAGTGAAGAGTGGGTTGACATAAATTCTTAGCCCACTCACTTTTAATCTTCCACACTCTGACTCAAGGCAAAGCTTTTTCACTTGCTGAGCGCCATTTTCACGAGCACTGTATTTTCTAACACTGTATTGTTTTATGTTCTGGTTATATAATCCCTGTTCCCTCCATTCTGAAGGAAATTTTAATTTACCTACTGTTCTTTTTCTTTTTATTTTCCTTTTTTTTTTTTTTTAAGGGTACAGTTTGAGTTTTACATTGGCTGGCTGAACAGTAGGTTTCTTGATCACAGTGTTTGAGTTTGAAACCATCACTGTCATGTTCTGAGCAGTGGCTAGGAACCATATTGACTGCCAGTTGTGTTTGGCAAGACAGAAGTAAAGACAACCAACCAAACCAAATTCAGTGTTGCTTCCCTGTAGGAATGGTAAATGCCATTTAGTGGGTGGGTAATGTTAAGCGACTGAAGCTGTCTCAGTCAGAGATGTAGACAAGATTTGAGATCCAGCCGTGTTGCAGAAAAGGTGTTGTAATAGGATGCCAGCTTTGAGAATTCTTCTTGTAACAGAGTAGAGTTTAGGCTTGGTTTGCTGGCTGTACCCTTGGTGTCCATACCAGCTGTTGGTATGTCAGTTTGTGAGGAAGCATAGACATGTTAAAGCATTTAACAGCATTGGCTTTTAAGCAAAACATTCTTCTCAAGCCTTCTTCTATAGCAGGTTCTGTGCTTTAATGCATGAGGACTGCAGTTCTGGAGGGTAAATGCTTCATTTAATAATTAATCAGTTAGCTTTAGAATTCCTGTAAGGTGTTTGATTTTTAATAGCTTTAGCAATGTTCCTTAACGTTTTTCATCTTTCAAAATCAGTTTTTGAAACAAGTATGTAGTCGTAATCCACAAAGTGATGCTTTGATTACTCTTAATTCCACTGTTTCAAATATGGGTCATTAAGTCCCAAAGTTTGTAACTCATTAGTTACGCTGGATACTTTATCCATTAGGCTGTCAAGGTAGATCTGATTAATCAGATTTAAGAATTGGTTGTAAAATGCTGACAATTAGCTTTTGCTGTTTTACTAGAAAATACCTTTTTCTGCTGCACAGTACATCTTACTCCAAGGTTCTCTTTAATCTAAAGAATGTCTGTTTCTCATTGTTTTCTTTCCCTTTTTTATTTCAATAAACTCCTTAAGACAAGATTCAAGAACGATGAGAAAATAGCTTACAAAACTGAATAATGTGATGAGTAGTGACTTCATATTGTTATGAAAAGATCCCTCATCTTACATCTTACATAGTAAATCCTAAATTCCACTCAGATTTCAACTCCTGAAATTCTCTGGGATGAAGTGGTTTATCTGTCCTTGAAACCAGAACAAATACAGGTCATAGAAATAAAATTTTCATAAAGCAGTCTGACAAGAACTAACAGAGTCATTAGAAATGCTTAAAACTAAGGTACAATTCTACTCTAGATTCAGATTCAAATTATAGCTTTAAATTTGATTTGATTCAGTACGGAAAAATAATTAAAATCATTTAGTTGTTCTTCTGTCTTTCAAGACTTAGATTTTTGCACCTGTCTTCAGGCTTTGTAAATGGATGTGGCAGAAATGGAAATCAGAGATCTATTTTAGCACTGTTTTTATCTGGACGAGCTGCATCTACGAGCTTCAAAAAGCAATGACAAAAATTGATCTAGAATAAGAAGAGGATTAATCCTTCCTGCTTGAAACAATTTATTTTTAGGATGATGAAAAATAAGTTCTACTTTTGTCGCAATTTACCTGTCCCTTGGTTTACCTGTGCTTTTCAAAGGCTATGGTCATGTCATTTAACATTCTGGTTGCCTAACTGCTGTTGAGTTGCTATAATCCTTGAACTTTTCTTGCCTCCTTTTTTTCCTCTTTTTTTTTTTGGTTGTCTCTCTCCCCCTATGCATAGAGAAACTTGCTGTTGTTTACCTGAAGTCAGTTGACTTGAGCTGACTACATCCGGCCAACTAGAAGTCTGTCTGCTAGCAGCTGACATTAGATATGATAAAAAGGTTTAACTGAAGCAGTGAAATTCTTTATGACTTTGCTGTTTGCATGAAATCTTGCACAAGGCAGGAAAAAACCAATGAGATAGATATCTATATATAGTTACAGGTATTTATCAGAATTTCTTTCCTAGATGTTACCTAAAAATTTCAAAACTGTGCACCAACAGCATATGCTTCTTTTTTTTAATGTGGGGAGATGAGGGAAAATATATTGAAGCAGTAGTTAATAAACTTTCCTTTATGTCCTTGTGGCCACAGTCAAATAGCTTGCTGAAGCTGATGGTATTATGAAACATCAGCATAAATGGATGAAATGTGTGTGTAACCTCCATCATGGGAAGTCAGGGGAACAGACTAGGTAACAATCTGTCTGGAGAGGTTGCAGGAAGAAGAGCTGGAAGAGCTCTCAAGCCACCTTCTAGAAATTGTTGTGAGTAGTCTGTGTGCATTTAAGTAGAAAAAAATCATACCTGAATAATCAGGCAAAGTAATCTCCAAAGTAAGTTAAGTAATGTAGAGGGTGTCATTTCAGTCTGTAACCTATTATCACAATAAGTATGTTTGCAATCTTAGCCTTGAATGTCAAGCCTGCTGCAGAATTTAGTGTGATAAATTTGGGCTTATGTATATAGCCATTATATGGGTATGGTGATGATCCGTCATCTGTGGTACCGTTTGAGGTATGTTTTCACTTGGTATCTTCAGTTTTAACAGGGAGCTTGAATTATAGCTTTTGTTGGTTTTGTGCAATTTGGTGATATCTCTTGTAGTATGTTTGTAAATGTTGGGGAGCTGTTGTATAAGGAAAACATTCCCCCACACAGAGTTGTAAGCCAGATTTCTTTATCATCTCTGTAAGCATATCCAATTCTGAATAAAATAATTTTAATTTTCACCTCTGTTTTCTTCTGATTTTTCCCCCTGTGAATAGTTCAAGGTAATGGTAGTACTGGTTAGGGAGAGATGGACTCCAGTGGTCATGTGTTTTGAGTGACTAGGAGGGCGTTTGTCTGAGATTACCCTTCAGCACTACTTTAAAATTACTACTTTTTTGATTTGTAGACTCTGCATTCAGTTCGTTATAGGATTTTAACTCGAAACAGATCTCTGTAAAAGCAAACAATAGATTTTAAACTTTTTTTAGGATTAGTGAAATTGTTACTCCTATGAGCTTAAACCGAGGAAGATGTTTCACTTGTTGATGGTCTTGGGAAGGTACTTATAAAATATCTTAGTCCCCTAAATGGTTCTTTATTTCTGTGTGTTCTAGGTCTAGGTCACTTTCTGCATGTACCATACTCCCATTATTCATTTCCGGAGTGTCCTTCAGATTTCTGCAAGTTTGAAAAATGTGTTCTGAATAATGTTATTCTAAAGATGAAATCAGCGTTGTTTTATTTTTCTTTTCTTCTTACAGTATAGACTTCCAAAAGAACAATCCAATACACAAATTGACTGAAGAGGAACTTCTGGCTTTTACTTCAGTAAGTAGCTTACCTGGCACTTCATAAAATAAACATTTTTTCACTTAAGTACCAAGCAATAATCTGTCAGTCACCCTAATCAGGAAACTGTTTGGAAACCAAATTTGTGTTAGTAGTCAGATGTTTCATTAATTTTTTCTTATTTCAAGAAATTAAGCTATGCTGAATTTTAACATTATTCTCAGCCATCATCATGCAGGAGAAACTTGACATCTAAAAATTTAATTTCACCTCAAAACACATACCAAACATTTTCATGTGTTTGTTTTATTCACTATATGATTTATAGCATAATATGTGACTAAATAATTTTACAGCAAACTCTTCTTGTGACATTCGTGTTGAAGATGCTTTTCTTTAAACTGTTCAAGAAGAGTCCTAAAGCAATTTTGGCTTTATTCTGTCAGATTTATTCAGTCTGTATCCGATGTTCTGCTTAGACATGTTTCTTCCCAATTCAGTGGCTGATTTGCTGCAGAACAAATTTGTAACTTGCAGTGAAGCTTTGAAAATTCTCAGTATTTTTTATGTAATCATTTTTTATTATTTTTTTACTTAAGGCACAATTTGCTTCTGCCCTGATTTTTTCTGCTTTTGTGGGGTTTTCAACATTAGTTTAGATGGGAGGATGTAGGGGGAAAGGCTTGTCATTATGTTGTCTTTTTTGCCTACTTTCCACAATGTTAGACTTAAGTTTGTGTGCAGGAAAGAGGACTTGCTCTCCTACCTTAGCCTTGTAGTAAGAGACTGTATTGCTGTAGTAGTGTCATCTTAAAAAATAAATTATGGGATCTCAGCAAAAAACCCTTGGATTTCATTGAGCTAGAATCTTGTTACTGACAGTTGGAGTTATGTGAAAAGACCAAGGACAATAATCTAAGGTTAACTATGGTAATGTTTGGCTGAGGGTTTTTTGTAAAAGGAGGATCTGTCTGTGAAGAAAATAATCCTAATCTTACTAGATAAATGTAAAATAGGTTGGTTGAGAAGTATTGTTTATTTAGGCCCCTCTGCTAGTACAGTATATGTAAGAGGGGATGCATGAGGGAACTGAATGAATTATAAAACAGTTTGGGTTTTGTAGGTTTTCTCTTTGTTGGTACAATGATTGTAGTGCTATAATTCATCATTATATAATTTCTGAAATATTTTGTTCTGAACTACAATTTTATTCTGGGTTTGATGCGCTTTGTTTTGGGGTTTTTTTTGTTTTGTTTTTTCCATGAAAGGTAGGAACAGAGAGCAGGAAAAAGATGAAATGTAGATAAAATGAGACTGTCCACTCTCTCTTGTAGTAATTGAAGTATTCAATAACAATATTAAAGAATTATGACTATTAAAGAGGAATAAAAGATTACAGGAATAATTAACAGATATAAAATAAGGAAATGTACACAAAATAGAAGCCTATAGGAGTGACACCAAACTGGTGGACTGAGTACTGGAAGCTTTTTTCAGGAATGGTGAAACTATTACAATACAGTTTTCCCCGCAAAAGTAATGTTAATGCAAATGTATGAAGTTTTAAGACATGCATGTAATTTCATTAAGACAAACCCTGCTATTTTTGTTGTTAAAATAATGTAAAAACAGTATACAGAACTATAGAAGTAGTTTTTTCTGTGAAAACTCAGAATCTTGCTTCTCATATTTTATTTCCTAATTCTGTGGACTCTTTTTGTATACCCATTGCTTCAGTCTCTTCACTACCACTATTGTTCACATCATTATTGGGTGGAAAACCAGCCATTACATACCTGAATCTTGAGATAACTTTGCCATTTATTCTATCATTTTTATAATAAATGGAGTGATATTGTGATAATAGAATATTTTTAACAAAATTGACCCTACTCCTGGAGTGGTCTACTTCCAGACTAAAGCAAGTATATATTTTAAATAGTTTTTTTACAGCAGAATAGAAAGAGTCAAGGTAGGCTCTGCACTAGGGAAGAGATAATCAGCCTTCCTGTCATCCTTTATCTGACATTGCTTGACAGATAGCTTGTTAGAGCAGATGTAAGAGATCTGTTGAGTGAATTCTTCATCATGATAGCAAAATCAAACTGCGTTTTTCTGCCATCTAGTGGCTGATCTCTCAAAAATCACAGGACAGCTGATTAACTTACTCTTTATTTTATTCCAATGATTATGGGGAGCTTATGTTTTCATTTATTTACTTATATTTTTATGGAACTGCTAAGTCAGCTATGGCTTGCTTCACACCTGTAAGATCAGCAGCCACTATCATGTTAGATGTCCAGAGAAGCAGCTGAGAGATCTGTGTAGGCTTCCCAATCACTTTGTTCTCACAGTAGCAAAAAAGAAGGATCTATGGCAGCAGATGAATAGGAATGTTGATCTTACCAGTAATGCAAAATTCAGTCAACAGCAGTGACATACAGAAGTAGCTGGTAGTCTGAATATTAGAATAAATAGTAATTTACCGAAGAGTAATAATTCTCGGCATCAGAATAGTATTCTTTTAAACTTTTAACTAATGTTTCCATTAATTGGATGTAGGGCCACAATTGAATTATTTTCTCTTTTGATCTTGACCTATGGTCCCATGACACAAAAAGAACAAGTATGAATTGTAGTAACACCATCCCAGATCTTTCCTGGAAGCCAAAAGCAGGAATCAGAAATTAGCTTATCTGAGTTATTTTCAGTAAAGGTACCTTTTCTGGCTCTTGCACCTGAGCCTAAAATTGTGAATAGTCACTGCAGAATTTCATGATGTAATCTCTGAGCTCTTTTGTGTCTCAGATCTGAGTCATTGAGGCAAATCCATCCCTGTGTTCCCTGGCAGTAGGGATGTTCTGTGTCCATATTAACACAGCCTTGGTTCCTACAGTGTCTGCTAGCTGAGTAAATTAAATGGCACTATAGCTCTTAGCACTTGTATGTAAGGTATTTACCAAGCCTTGGTATTGCCAAAACAGGCAAATGAGCACTGTATCAATGCTCCTCTAGTAATTTCTTTTGCATCAAACTGCTCTCTGTGTGTGTGTGTGTGAGCAGGCATCTTCTCAGCCTACATGTGGATTCCTAAATCTGCAGGCTGGTTAGATGGTTGTCATGCATTCATCTGATATCTCCTGAAATTCATGTTTCCTCAGAAAAGCAAGGCATTTCAAGTTATCTTAGGAAACTTGAAAACTTACAAGGCATTTTTAATTGATCAGTATATCATCAAAAGATCCTCTTGCTTTGGGCATTGAAAAACAAGTGCTTGTGACATGAAATTTCTCTCAAGCAGAGAGAATTAAGATCTAGGTAGTACAAGAGGGAAAGGATGATCAAATGGATCTCAAGTAGATGATATTATCCTGCCTTGTACTAGGTGCAGTTTGGAAAATTGTCATTCTAGACTCCCTTTTATATCTGTAAAAGTTGAAAATTACTGGATCTGGAAGATATATCTGTATCTATATCTATTAAACAACATAACTTGTAATGCTAAAAATATCACTTTTAATTCACTGCTTGGCAACTGCAGTCAACTACAAAAGGATTGCTGTATTTAATTTGCTGGAGTCACTTGGAAATAGTTGCTATTGTCCTAAAAGCTCTATCTTTTGTAAAAAAGAATTGCTTTCAGTGTTGCTCATTTTTGAAGCAACTTGTGAGGGTATATGTAGTGTCTTTGACTGGGATAGCTGCTCTCATAACAAGAATTTGGACTTGAATTTTGAGATGTTCTAGTCAAATCTCAACCCATCAGTATAATACTTCAACTTTCAAGATGTTAATCCAGAAGGGAAATTAGATGCGCTAGATTTTTTTTTTACTTATAGTTCAATTGTTGATACAGTATCTTTACATGAGAAGTAATGAAGCTCACATTCTATTTTAGCATAAGACTAAACACAAAATAAACCATTTATTTTTGAGGGGGATTGAATATTTTTTTCACACTTAATAGCTTAAGGTAACAACTATACATTTTTAAATTTAAATCTATTATGTTAAGCACTTGGCCTTCTAAGAAAGCTAAAATATATTTTAGCAGTCAAATATCACACAAGCCACTTCAGAGACACAGTTATGTAGCTGGTGAACTTTCTGATTACCCATCTGACTATTGCATTCAAAAGCCATTTTAAGAGAGGGATGGTGGGACAGTAAAGCAGTAGTGACACTCAGTGATTCTCTGGTAGAATTACTGGTTTCTTCTTTTAATAAAATTTTTGCTGGAGCTTTCTGTATAGGATGTAGGAAGTAGACTATGCAAAAAACCAAAGAACTAAATCAGTGCTGCTTACATGCTTTTACATTGAGATTTTGTAGATTAGTTTACTCCCAGGTCTCTCGATTAGTTTTCCAATGCTTAAATGTGCTTCATTACCTTCTTTAATTTCAGTGGATTATTTTTAATGTGAAAATACAATAGTGAAGTTCTGCTGTATTTATGTTGGTCAGTGGTTTTTCCCTAGAATTACACAAGTATATCACTGAGCTGTAAATCAGTGGCCAAAATACTTTTTTTAGGAAAAAAATCGTTCTAAGAAATGAGCAAAAGTAAGCCTTAAAATCATTTCTGTTAAATATTTGTTGTTTGCATTATTTCAAATAGGTAATGTAGGTCAGACAGTATACCAAAGAGGAGATGAAATGAACAATAGTGCTATGTAAGTGTGCATGATATTAAAAAAAAAACTAAATTATATTTAAGGCTTTATAGAGATGTTTTTGATGTGAACGTATGTTTTACAACCAGGGACTGCAAACTATTTCTGAAATGTAAAAAAGTTCCAGGAACACATGAAACCTCTATTTAAGAACTGATAAATATTCCTTTGTTATAATTTTAATATTATGCAGTTCTTGCAGAGAAATTGAGAAAATATTAAATACTGGATGGTGTTGCATTTTTCTCTTGCAAAAGAGAAAAATGTTTTCTTTAAAACAAAGGCTAATAAGATTAGACTCTGCAATACAAGTTCTTGGAGCTTCATAGAAAGCTTATACTATAGCTTATAGTTTACATACTGGGAAAACAATGTTTCGTAGTCTAATATGACAGTCCAACAAATATTCAAGGTTAAGGAGCTGCTGGTCCTTAAAATTACCCGTTCCATCTGTTGAAGCCCTTGAACAGTCCAGGAGAAATGGTTTTTGTGGTAAATGTGATGAACACTTAGCCCAGTGTGGGACAATATTACTTTTTTCCCTTATTAGTGTATTATGATCAAGGGACATTGAGTGGCAGCAGCAGCATTAACCTGTAGGGGACTGAGAAGAGAAAGTAACCAGCAACTGTGAAGAAGTCGTCTTGCTTTGTGCATCCCATGTCTTAGACCCATCTTAGGTATTCATATCCTTTGGAACCTATGAAGGATGAGAAGGAAGAGAAATGGAACCACGAAAATTTAGTTGCTTTAGTTTCTTAAAATTCTGAGCCTTCTCAGGATTTATGGAGAGCTGAACGGTCTTTTTTAATCAAGTGGTGAAAGAGGGAAAAGGAAGCTCTGGCAATTCTTCTCTCTGTGGACATTTTGAACAGGTGAGGATAACTTTCTAAACAGGGAAAAAAACAGGGTAATAACTTGTATCTTGCTTGGACTACAGAATTGAAGTTATTTACCACCTTCTAACAAAAACAATGTATCGTGCTGAAATTGTTCCTTTAATACTGAGAGGGATACCGAGGTCCGAGGGAGGATTTGGAGAATGTGGAAGGAGTCTGCACAATCCAAGGAATACTATGTATTCCAAAGATAGACCAGATGGGAATGTTTTTCCTCAGTGTTGAGCTACTGATTCCATAAGAGACTGTTTTTACTAAGGAATTTTAGAATGGTTGGATTTTTTTTTTCCAGAGGTGGGCATTTATGGAGTGTAATAGAAGCTCATGTTGTATGGTACCTTTGAAAATCACAGTGAAGGATTACAGTGCACATTTTATTGAGTGTGTGTGTATGAATATGCATATATGAATACTTGTTCTGCTTTTCACTGTGGAAGGGGGCATTGGGAGGAGGGAGTGGAAGGTGGAAATGGAAATGCTTTGTTTTTCTCATCTTTTCTATGGCATTTGCGATATTAATGTGGAACTAGGGAGCAATCAAATCACAGCATATGATATTTTTAATGTAAAGCCTTCCTATCAAAACTCTATAAAACTAACATGCCAATTTGGTTTCTAAAGAGAAGTTGTTTATATAGCTTAAATAAAAGCAGTGCATTTTTCTCTGCTGAGAAAATGGCTGCAGTTTTTTTATGTTTTATACGCAGCAAGAGTATTGCAAAGCTCATTAAGAGTGCCATGTGTCTCTACTGCTGTAACTTTTGTGGCTTTATAAAAAGTTTCTTTCACTTCTTTTCTAAGCTGTGTTGCCCATTTTGAATAGCCTCTGTTGGTTGCAAGATTATAATACTGCAAAGGCTTTCTCTCAGCAAAGCTAGTTAACTAGTGAGACTTTTTTTGAGTTAAATGAATTCAAAGCTAGTCCATTCTTTTTTTTCTTTCATTTATTTTTTTTTAAAGACTTTTGAATAAAGCCTGAATCATTTTACAGGAACGTCAGGATCTAAACACTTGCTAATTTAGTGCATGTATGCCTTCTGGCCCATTGCACAGTACTGGGAAATCAGATTGAATGTAGCAAAAGAGAAGCTGCCTCTTCTGCTGCATGTGCAAAGACTCCCCTGGATCTCTTGGAAGCTTGTTCACAAAGCATCTGGTGCTTGGGTGTGCAGTGTTTTGTGGGTAGGAGACCGGCCTGTTGTTGTCAGTTATGTTTGCTGCATTTAGATGTTTCAGGGTAAAGTAACTGGGTGCTGTAGTACGTGTGTTGCAGGGCAGGGGTGAAGCTTGCATTCCATTCCAAAACTGGGATTAAGTAACAGTCCGTCTGAAGTTGGTTTATTTTACAAAGTATCAGATTTCAGCATAATTGACACTTTTATCCCTTTCAGCTTTGTTCTCCTCTGTGGTCTGCATTCTTCCTCAGTCCATGGGATCCACAGCTCTGCTTGAATTATATCTTGCAAGAGATGATTCCTGATTTATTTTAGGCCTTTCTGAGCAAGAAATTTGGGACAGTCTTTCCTTTCTAGCATGGTGTGCTCTTTTGTATAATCCATACAGAATTATTCAAGCAATAGATTTCAGTGGGCTCACTGTAACTGCACTGGTAAAAGAACATGAAAATCATTTTTAAATATTAATAGGTTTTTTGCCTGTCGAAGGGTTTGAGAAGTTAAGCAGACAAATTTGATGACAATTAATAGCATTTTTTCCCACAGCAGCCCTTTCTTTCCCCCTCCTCCTTTATCTATCAGCAGCTCACTTATTTTTTCTAGCTGCCTCTCTGACAGCCAGTTGACATGTCCCAGGCTTCCCTTCCCCCTCTCATGTCCTTCACCAGTTACAACCACTGTAATTTACTTCAGCAAGAAAATTTTCATTGCAACAAGAAAGTGAAATAAAACCCCCTATTCAACAGAATGCTGTCTGAGCTATCATCTGAAGGCAGTAAGACATTCTCACTGTTCTGTCTGATGCTTAGTAACCCGTTTTTGGTGATGTTATGATGATCAGTTTATGTGTTATCAGTACTAGCAGTCACTTTCTTTAGTGACTTATATTCTGTGTATAATTCATTATATTTAGTGACTGTTTTGCTGGAGAGGGCGCAGATGAACTAAACAAGGCATAAATCCAATCCTCCCTTTTTTCAAAGTAATTTTTTTATTGTTTTACTACTGTATGAGGAAGAATTATTTTTAAAATTTATATAGCTATCATAATGTCTTATTCTCATCTTCTCTAACTACCTAAATATCATCCCTTCATTTGTTTTTCTTCCTAATCCTATACTTCAAATATTACTCTAATCTTGCTTGTTCCATGGCATCTGAAAAAATAAAGGTGATTGAATTCTTGTTTGCTAGTGTCTAAACAACTTGAGTTTAATTTTCTCTGATGATATCATGTCTATGTTTCAACTGGAAGCAGAATATTTTTCATATCAGTTCACCAAACAATCTCTATGGTCTATGTTAAAGATGAAATAACGAACAAGTAACATATTTTTTGTGACTTAATACACTTTAGGATAGGTTTGATTACAATGTCTTAGTCTTTGATTGCAATCATGAAATTTGCAGTCATGAAATATTGCAGTCCCTCCCAAGGTGTCTGTAATGTGCAAATCTGGTACTCATTGATTCACTTGTCATCAGTAAAATGTCACTGTCCTGTTGTTCTTGGTTCTTTTGGATGCAGTCAGAGCTATTCTATTCTAGCTACTTTGAGAAAAATATAATATGAACTTGAAAAGTAACAAAACTACCATACCATATTTCTGCAAGACTTTCCTTTTCTGTCCCCCCAAAATTGGGGATGAACAATTGAAATGGCTCCAGATTTTTCCTTCCCTTAATTCTTTTTTTCCTTTGGTCTTTTTTCATATTTAAGTTCAGGTAGCCAAGCTACTGGGAAGGATGTCTAATTGGTGTTTCTTTTGTACATTTATTGACAGACATCTCAATATTTTTGAGGAAAAAAATGTTTAATCAAGTTCTAAGTCTATAAACCAGTGCGCTTTGGAAAGGAAATGTAATGGAGAAAGATTTGGAGTAACTATTTTTGAAAAACTTTCCAAAGAAACACACACTTTTATTCATGGAAATACTGCTTTACTTTCTTAGCTGTCTGTGTTTGAGTAAATCCTGGTCTGTTCAGCAGTGATCTTGGTTATGGTTTTGGTATATGGTATTTTTCTATATGGTGTGGAAAAACACAGTGCCCTCTGGGTTGCACAAGGACAAAGATTAAGGAGCTCTGATTCTGGTATTTCCACAGTATTTTCTTTCTTTTATCAGAAGCAGCACATTTAAATAGAAAAATTCTGGTATTTCCACAGTATTTTCTTTCTTTTATCAGAAGCAGCACATTTAAATAGAAAAATGGAATTTTGAAGTGTTGTTAGCCAGAAAGTAAGGTGTTATGGTTAAATTAATTTGTGAAACATTTAAATACATTTGTATAGAGGGTGTATGCACATTTATTTTACATGCATTTATATATATTTTACATGCTTGAATTCAAGTACTGATCACATATATTACTAAAGGGGGAAGCTTTTTTTCTTGTCAGTAGAACCTCATTGCTCAACTGGATTTTTTTTTCTTACAGAAATAGATTTTTACTGGTATAATTTACAGACCAATAAAGCTAAGTATTATTTTTAGTACTTATTTGTAACATCAAATATGCAGGAAATCTTCATAAGGTAATTCATGTGCAGTGTTTGTGAGCTTTATCAAAAGTACTTTCCAGTTATGCAAATACATGAAGAAGAAAGGTTTATATTCTATTGATGAAGTTTAGCCCATTGCATCAAGAAATAGAACCAATGCCAGCTCATTTAGTGGACTGTTCAAGCAACGTCTATCATAAATTACATAAATTATGATTACTGTGAGAAATTTCAGACTTTTTTCAGGTATAGCTTATATGCCTAGAATATAGTATATATAACAATATGGTATAACATAAATACTTTTGACATATTTGGATTGGCTGCATTAATCATAGCAAGTAGAGCTGTTAGTTATGAAGACTATTCAAATAAAGGCCAATAAAATGTTTAAAAGCATCATGTTCTGCATGTTTGAATTTGCAAAAATGTTTTAAAATATTTGCGCTAATGCTTTTCTATCTGGGAAGCTGAGATTTGGGGCATTTTCTGAACAGAAATAAAAATCTTGACACTAGCTATTAGTTGATATTTTTTGACATATTTGAGATTTTACTGTCTTGTCTATGTTATCCTCATGCATGTCTTGCATTAATTAAATTGGAGCTTGGGCTTTTTTCTTCTTCTTAAAGACTTTGTCTTGTGTCAGCTAGATTTTTCTTAAGTACATTTGTCAGAATCCATTGGGCAACACATTCTCCAATGAATTCTGTCTAGTCTAGGCAAAAGATGAGAGAGAAAATATTTTTACAGATGTCTATAAATAGACTGTGAAAGATTTTTCTGTGCTATAAGATTAGTTGTTTGATTTCATAATTGCAACACCAGGAGAGGAAAGCATATGTCTTGGGTATTGTACTAATTTGGTTTTTGTTTGCTAGAAATGACGTTTTCTTTGCTTTTAATTTAATACCTATCTGTCAAAGCATTACTGTTTTGGAATAAAAGAATGAAATACGTTTAGAAATATGTTTATATTTTTATTTTAACAGCTTGCATGGTCTGAAGCAGTTAGTAGCTTAGTAGTAAGAGTCAGAAAGCAAACAGGACATTTAGAGGCTGGGGTAATGACACAGTTCTCATCTTACAGCTTATTGTGCAAGAACTGCAGTGTGTGTCTTTATGTGTCTGTATATTGCGTGTCTTTTCCTGATCTATGATGGGCAAGGGTTAATTTCTGTGTATTGTAGCTGTAATAAAGCTGGGAAGTTGCAACCCATAGGCGTACATAGCTAAAAAAAGATTGCCTTTTCATTTGTCAAAGTAATGGGTTGCACAAGGACAAAGATTAAGGAGCTCTGATTCTGGTATTTCCACAGTATTTTCTTTCTTTTATCAGAAGCAGCACATTTAAATAGAAAAATTCTGGTAACAGTATTTTCTTTCTTTTATCAGAAGAAATTTAAATAAAAAATGGAATTTTGAAGTGTTGTTAGCCAGAAAGTAAGGTGTTATGGTTAAATTAATTTGTGAAACATTTAAATACATTTGTATAGAGGGTGTATGCACATTTATTTTGCATGCATTTATATATATTTTACATGCTTGAATTCAAGTACTGATCACATATATTACTAAAGGGGGAAGCTTTTTTTCTTGCCAGTAGAGACTCATTGCTCAACTGGATTTTTTTTTCTTACAGAAATAGATTTTTACTGGTATAATTTACAGACCAATAAAGCTAAGTATTATTTTTAGTACTTATTTGTAACATCAAATATGCAGGAAATCTTCATAAGGTAATTCACGTGCAGTGTTTGTGAGCTTTATCAAAAGTACTTTCCAGTTATGCAAATACATGAAGAAGAAAGGTTTATATTCTATTGATGAAGTTTAGCCCATTGCATCAAGAAATAGAACCAATGCCAGCTCATTTAGTGGACTGTTCAAGCAACGTCTATCATAAATTACATAAATTATGATTACTGTGAGCAATTTCAGACTTTTTTCAGGTATAGCTTATATGCCTAGAATATAGTATATATAACAATATGGTATAACATAAATACTTTTGACATATTTGGATTGGCTGCATTAATCATAGCAAGTAGAGCTGTTAGTTATGAAGACTATTCAAATAAAGGCCAATAAAATGTTTAAAAGCATCATGTTCTGCATGTTTGAATTTGCAAAAATGTTTTAAAATATTTGCGCTAATGCTTTTCTATCTGGGAAGCTGAGATTTGGGGCATTTTCTGAACAGAAATAAAAATCTTGACACTAGCTATTAGTTGATATTTTTTGACATATTTGAGATTTTACTGTCTTGTCTATGTTATCCTCATGCATGTCTTGCATTAATTAAATTGGAGCTTGGGCTTTTTTCTTCTTCTTAAAGACTTTGTCTTGTGTCAGCTAGATTTTTCTTAAGTACATTTGTCAGAATCCATTGGGCAACACATTCTCCAATGAATTCTGTCTAGTCTAGGCAAAAGATGAGAGAGAAAATATTTTTACAGATGTCTATAAATAGACTGTGAAAGATTTTTCTGTGCTATAAGATTAGTTGTTTGATTTCATAATTGCAACACCAGGAGAGGGAAAGCATATGTCTTGGGTATTGTACTAATTTGGTTTTTTGTTTGCTAGAAATGACGTTTTCTTTGCTTTTTAATTTAATACCTATCTGTCAAAGCATTACTGTTTTGGAATAAAAGAATGAAATACGTTTAGAAATATGTTTATATTTTTATTTTTAACAGCTTGCATGGTCTGAAGCAGTTAGTAGCTTAGTAGTAAGAGTCAGAAAGCAAACAGGACATTTAGAGGCTGGGGTAATGACACAGTTCTCATCTTACAGCTTATTGTGCAAGAACTGCAGTGTGTGTCTTTATGTGTCTGTATATTGCGTGTCTTTTCCTGATCTATGATGGGCAAGGGTTAATTTCTGTGTATTGTAGCTGTAATAAAGCTGGGAAGTTGCAACCCATAGGCGTACATAGCTAAAAAGATTGCCTTTTTCATTTGTCAAAGTAAAATGTCTATGTGGCTTCTTCAGACTAGATATAAGGTGGACTTTTTTTATGAAGATGGTGGTGAAGCACTTGAACAAGTTGCCCAGAGATGTGGTGGATGTCCCTCCCTGGAAACATTCAAGGTCAAATTGCATGAGGCTCTGACCAACCTGTTCTAGTTGAAGATGCCCCTGATCATTGCAGGGAGAATGGACTAGATAGCCTTTAAGGGTCACTGCCAACCCAACTCATTCTATTGATTCCTTGTCCAGTTTTCATAGTGATTTTAATAACTGCTGTGGTTTCTGTGCATATTACACTGGTCAGACACTAGACTGCTGTGTTTGAATCTTAATCCATTACAGCTCATGCTTGTAGCTTCTTTCCAGCCAAAGCACAACAGTGTCATTTGTCCCTGATAAATATATTCAGATTGTAGCTTCTCTTCACAACTCTGTCAGATTTAGGAATGCTATTCACTTTGCCCACCAAGACAGGAATTTCTTTCATGCTCTCCAGCAGTCTCTCACTCTTTCCTCCACTAGTATTAGTCACTTGTGCTTGTATCAGCTTCCCTTTTTGTTTACTCATCCATGCCATATTCCTCTCAGCCCTTCTTTGTCAGTGCTTGCCTTTTGTTTATCTTTCACTCTTGCTCTCTTCTTCCCTAATTTCTTTCTTGCTAATGTTTTGCTGACTACTTTTGCTGCTTAAGGAGTTACTCTTCTTTCAAGACTACTGTGTCTTCAGGCTCTGAAAGGAAGGTGGCAGGTTTTTTTTACTCCTGGGAACTAAACTTTTGCACATAAGGTTAAAAGCCAGGGTGCTGGTGGCCTCCAGCAGCTTGATGCTCTTGCATGTGAGAGCAGTAGCTCTTTAAAGAGACAAAATATTTCTGCTGGTGAAATCAGGAAGGAACTGAATGAAATCGAAATCAAGTGTCTTCTAATGGACATTGAGACTTGCTAATGCACTCTTTCTGGGGAAACTGTTGAGGACATCCTAAAAATCTCACTGAAATTGTCATCTCCAGCCATCCCTTCTCCCCTTGGCCCACCAAGCAGTAAGTGAGGCATGCCTCTTGCATTAACATGTCACATTACTTGTGAACACCAGGTATTGCAGTGTGTAGACTGCTGAACCAGAGAGAACATTGTAGGCAGAATTCCTGCAGTGGATGCTGGCATTCAAAACGGGGGAAAGCCAGGTAAACACACTCCCTGTAGAGCCCTGTCTGGCATTGTGTGGTTTTTCTTTTGCTGTGTCTCACTGTTCTACAGACAGCTGTTCTTACAGACTGAAGGTTGGGAGAGTGTTTTATGGAACTTCTGTAATTTTTTCTGACATAGATGAATAATAAAGTCAGTGGCAGCCTTACAATAAGTCACCGGTCTAGGCATGTAATTATTCCTGAATTTTTTTGGCTGTGCCTTTTACAGAAAAAAATGTGTTAGCTGATTTTTACTAGTCAACATCATTATAGGATTGGTTCACAAATGGGACATGTGCATTTTATAATGTAAAAGTTGTATGCAACTGTTATTCTTCTTGTACCATTGACTGATGTTAAATTTAAGAAATTATGAAAACATTTAAATTAGTTTTTTCAAGAAGATAATTTAATGCCTTCTATGAGTCTGTGACGGGAGTTTTTAATGCTTCATTGTTCTGTGTACTTTTTATGGTTGTGCTCTAAATTTGTCTGAGAACAAGTATTTTTGCTGCCCTATATTATCTTCCTGCAAAAGATTCTCAGTTAAGGTATTTTAATGATAGTTATTGTAAATGGATATTTGTGCTGAAGTTATCATTGTGGAATTAAAGATAGAAGCTGGTGTTAGAGTGCAAATCTATGCAGCATTAGATAGCAACAGTATGTAAAACGGCATTCTTCCAGAGGCTGCTGATAGGCCAAATAAACAGGAAGTATCACTGGCAGTCTGTGGAAAAAAACATAGTGGTGAGCTCATAAATGTGAGTAGACAGGCAGAACAGACTAAGCCCACAACCCTGGGTCAATACCATAAGGATGCAGGATCTGTCAGACCTAAAGAATTTTTCCAGTGATCTGGAGTTTTGAAAGCAGTGAGTTTGCCCTGAAAAGTTCAAGCAAGTAAAGCAGAAAAAGGGAATGGGGACCTTAATGTATATTTTTACCCAGATTTTGCTGAGTAAGAAGTACTACTTAAAAAAAAAACCAAAAAAACCAATCACCAACCCAAAGAAAGTATTGAGAAATTATGAGTTTTGTCTGTAGCCACAGGCAGCATTAAAAAATCGAAAGCTTAACAGTCATAACTGTCTCCCTGAAGAAAAAATTTCTATCAGCAGAGGATGAGTTAACCTGTAGCACTGTCTGTTCCAAAAATGCTCTTTGTCAGAGGAGAGGCAAGGCTGAAGGAAGGTAGAGCATGGAAGGCAGAGGATTTAGGAGCCTAATGTGGTAGTTCACAAGGGGAGTAGGATTTACTTCTTCTCCTACATGACCAGTTCTATCAAGTTAGAAAATATCCTCCATTGACACAGTTTTTCTAAATTTCAGCCTATTTGTCAGTCACTTGCTTTGTCTTGAGACTAAATAAATTGCAAGTCTGCAGATAGCATGTACCATTGCATGCAGTCCTGAAATTATCTATTTTTAAAATATAATAGCTAGCCATTGTCAGACCAGATTCACTGTTTTACTACCTGTGCAGCGGAAGAAAAAAAATGCTGTTCTGGTTTTCAGGTTATAACCTCAAGATCACCTGTTGTATTGAGAATCTTGGCACAGATGGTGAAATTACAGAGGCTGAGCAATTAAAATGAGAAATCTGCTGTTGCTAAATAACTAGGGAAATCCTTATCATTGGTACCAAAGAGTTAAAATCTAGTCTTTTGTATCTCAAATTGTGATTTATTACTGTTGAGATTGGGCCTTAGGAAATAAATGCAGTACTGTGATGTGGTATGGAAGTCTGTACTTATGCTGTTTCAGGAGTAAGTCCAAACCACAGGCCTGAAAAAAACAATGCTACTACAGTCAAATCTGGCTGAAGTTGTTTGCAGCATAACACAGAATAAGTGATGTGTTTGGCACAATGGAACAAGTGTCAGTCATATGGCTGGACTCCATTCTAAGTGAAAATAGGAGCCATATCTTATGTGGTTTACCCTTCACTAGTCATTGAAAGCTGATGCCTTTAAATAAAACAGTACCTTCTTTTTTTCATGACATTTCCTTCTCTTCTTTACTTTCTTTCTTCTCCTAAAAAAAAAAAGTCAAGACCCTCCAAGGAAAGCTTACTATTTCTAAACTTAAGTTGTCTCTTAAAATGAAAATAAAAACTGAAATACAAGACAAAAAACAGATTAGGCAATAGCATAAAAAATATTCTTTTATGTCTTAAATGAGGACACAGAATGTATAGCACTTAGTATCATAAGAGAGCATCAAGCTCTTAAAAACCTGCTAAATATCAGCCCACCACTGGCTGTTAATCTGGAAGAAAACTTATGTAATTCTGGACATCCAGGAGATATCTGCAATTTGGTTGTATAAGTACAACTGAACAACTGATGTGATTGATATTGTCTTTGTACTGTTATTAGAAAGTAGAAAACCCTAAAGGGGAAAATCACTGAAACATTTTTTAGCCAATCCTGATCTGAGTTGATTATTTTATTGTGTCTAAAATTGCTTTGAATTGTGGTATTTGTTTCTTCCATCACTTTCTATGCAAGGGAAGTCACAGACTGCGTTATATGGAAGCAAAGAATCATGTTTATAACTCACTATAAGTCTCCATGCTTTTTATTATATTTTTGTTCCTTGCAGGCTAATATGAGCTTGCTTTTTTGTGTTTCTGTTACATTTGAATCCATACAAAGCTTTCTTTGAGTCTTTTGTTTCCAATGAAAATTCTCCAGTGAGCGTAGATCTTTGTATTCCTTTCGCACAGCTCTTTTTGTGGAACATATGAGACTTCTTCTGAAAGGGAAGATTTCTCTAGATTTTCTCTTACTGCTTTCCCTGTGAATTGTATCATGTAGGGGACGCTGGGCTGTCATTTCACTTTTATCTGCAGAGCTACATTCAGAGCTAGCTGGAAAGACAATCATCATGTGCTTTTGTTTCTTCTATTTCTGACCAGAAATTTTTTTCCCGTACTCCCATGTTTATTTTATGTTTTATTTAATTTTTTTTAAAGAACGCGTATTTAATTTTTTAATACACACAATATTTAGGTGTTTCTGAGTTGCACAGTTATGGCGTGAGACAGATTTTCCAAGAGAGAACATAGGAATATCTGACTTAAAAGTTGAGGAAATTCTTGATGTGTTGTCAGAAGATGTAAAGACTATAACAGGGTGAAGGAACAGCTATGGCATTTCATGTTTGGTTATGAACCTTGTTCTAAGAGTGCTTAACCATTTCCCTTTACACTTCTGAAAAGCGTGGCTGTGGAGAAGGAGAGTGAGTTGTTTTGACTGGTGTTCTGCATGTGAGGAAGTGTACATGGAATCAGAAGGAGATAAAAATAACAGAACAACATATTTAGATCTGTTAGCAGCAGATCTAGACCTTTTCTATGAATCTTTTTGCTCCATGTTTTTCAAAAAAATTCACTGAAGAGGCAAAAAGGACTTGATATTATTCAGGTTTCAAATGAGATGGTGATGGAGAATGGAAAGAGAAGTTGCGTTCTCCTGACTAATATTTTTTAGAAGAACCAAGAACAGGGTAAGGCAGCCTCACTTT
This sequence comes from Emberiza elegans, assembly GCA_024865655.1. NCBI lineage: Eukaryota > Metazoa > Chordata > Aves > Passeriformes > Fringillidae > Emberiza > Emberiza elegans. The sequence goes on along the minus strand of JALJVW010002597.1, from coordinate 13,942,771 downwards.
ACTTGAATATTGCCGATGTTTCCTTTGCTAATGAAAACAAATGGAAGAAAGAATCTGTAAAGTCTGAGGGTATTTTCTTTTGGGAAGTCGTCCTTTTTCCCAATCAAGACTTTCAGCTGTATAGTCAGCTTACTATGCTGAGTCTGCATATTGACTAACAGAGGAAAAGGTTGCTGGTGAATAATATTGATCTGTTGATGAGAAGAGCCTATGTTGAGTTTTTCCAACCACAATTCTTTTAAGTTGAGAAGAGATGGCAATGAAGTGTCTTGCTAGGTCTAATAAGGTTGGTAACAATATCTTTGAGCAGATAATAGAACTAACTTCCAAGATTTCCTCCCTGATTTTTTTTTTTGTTTTGTTTTTATTCCTTGAAATTCTAAGTACTACAGGAGTGGTACAAAAGCCAGCACAGTTTCCAAGTTGATTTAGCATACATAGTTGCCTAGAAGCAAGAATTGTCCCTTTGCAAGGTAGATACCAGAAGGAGTAAAAGTTACTGCTTAAAGCAAGTGCCATGGAGGGGAAATATATTTGGAATGATAAGGAGGATAGAATATGAGGATACTGGTGGGTGGATGTTATCAAGACCTACCCATTTGCTACAGAACACTATTTAGGTGGGGTAAAAAACCTGTGGAAAATACAGTTGAAGTGAAATTACATTAGCCGTCATGTATTGGGATATTTTTTAAGTCTTCTGAGAAGAAAATTTATTCTAGAATTGTCTTCTAACTTTTTAATTGATTGAGCTACGAAACAACTCTTATATTGTATTTAATGTACCTTCAGATGTGATAAATTCCAGATACAATAAATTTCAGAGAGAGAGTCAGTCACATGTGGACTAAAATTAAATGAGACACTTGAGAACATTAAATTGCCTTTAGGTAAGTGCAATATGATTGCTGCTCTATTGAGTCTAGCATTCATTTCTAGATCAGTCTAGTATAGTGTAAATAAGTAACTGTTTACTTAATAGGTTTCTAACATTTTGCCTTATAAAGTGTGTATGGACAAAAAGAAAACTGAAAAAAGTAATTGGTATGTGTATGTACACATATGTTTCATTTTAAAACACTCATAATCAATATTTTACTTGAAATCCATTAAATTATCCAAGCATCTGAAATTATGTATATGAAAAAATATCATTCATTTTGCATTGCTGTATCCACTGAAGTATATAGCAGTGCAAAAAAAAATCAGATAGCATGTACTAGTTGTAGTGGTAGGAATCAACAAAAGGTACTCTGTATTTTCAATGATGTAATGTTATAATTTGCGTGCTGAAGCTACCAGACAAGACTAGACAAAGTGAATTTTAAAAATGCCATTCTAATTAAACTAGTCCCTTGATGCAGATCACTGATGGTGTTTTGGCCTCACTCTTGACTTTTTAACACCAAGAGGTATTTCTAATGGCTGTGGTTAAGAGCTTTAAGCCCAGCTCTGCTAATGATCAGCTAACACCTGTTGTGGTGAAAAGCTATTTTAGTTCAACAGTCCCAGGATTAGTTTTATGGACCAAAATAAACCCTTGTCATACAATTGAGTGAATAGCTTTAGATTTTGGGGAAAAATATCTTAAATGTGTGGTCTAAACCTACTGAAATAGATGGAGTATTAAAGTAGTACTGGAAAATGGCACTGTGCAAATGCTGATGTCTCAGCCAGTGCAGGAAAGTAAATCTTCTCCCCTGTGACTTTAATACTTTCAGGATTTCTGCCTCTCTCATTTGCCTAACAGAGAGTTCAGAGAATTTTTTAAATCATGGTAACTTCAAGAGGCCTTAAAAAAACCAGAGGTGATCACGATTGACTCTGTAGCATGATGTAACAACTCACTGAAACACCAAGAGACCTAATAAACAAAAATACAGAACTTCTGCTAATGCACTTCATACAGGCTCAAGCACTGATTTATTTTTTGTTTTGTTATTACAGTGCAGAGGTCTTGGCATAATGCTCTAAAGGTGCCATGTAGAATTTATATTAGATGCTGTTAGGCAAAAAAGTATTTAAGACCTAACCAAGTAATGACACATTTTTCTCATACAGCATTGAAAAAGAAACACTAACACGGGAGTTGGAATAATGCCTGAAATATTACTAATTAGAAGTGTATAATGCAAGTTGTTTTACTTGCAAAGAAAAAATGTAAATTATCCTTGTCTTGCTAGTTTTGCCCTAAGACTCTTAAATCAAGTAGTAATCTGTAACTCCATAGACTTTGCATATTGTTGGTTTCTAAGTTCCAGTTGTTAAAGCCATGTGGAAAAAGATGCTTTTGGTTGCTAACTAAAATTGCAGTCCGTTTCATAGAAGAAGGCAGAAATTTTGAAGACAGTTGCTCATGTGTTGATGTGACTTCTAATTTGCAGGATTAGTTGATAATATTTTGATTTTTTCTGATCTAAAACTGTTAGAATGACTGGAAGCGTAGGACAGATTTCTGTGTTTAGTGAAAGTGTGAAATTAAAGAGATGTATCAAGGCATATACAGCACAGGGTTTGATAACTGTTAAACCTACCACCAGGGCCTTTAATCTTTGTTTGATACCTGAGCAGTCTTTTGACCTTGGGGAGGAAAAGATGTAGTAGACTGCAATACAAACTGCTGTGAGTATTCCTTCTGTTTAGATATTTTTAATAGGAAAAAAACCAGCCAAAAACCAATCTGCAAAGTCTGTTGGCTTGTCTATGCTAGGAACAATTTTCTGCATAAATTAGACTGTCTTTTCTTCTCGTCCTTCCTGCTAGCCACTGAACATATCCACTGTCATAGAATTTATGGAAGCCTTGCATTCTCAAGGTATAAAAATATTACTCTCCTTGTTTGTGTCCTGTATCTTGTTTGTGTTTCTCTCCAAGGACATAATTATGCCAAATAGGGTTAGAATTTGTCCATTTGAAACAAGAATCATCTGGAGTGAAATCCTAATGTAATTTTTTTCTTGTGGGACCTTAGAAAATATGAAGGTGCTTGTAGCCCATAAAATGTGACTGGAGAATATACAGCTTGATTGTTCATGTCTAAAGCAATGCCAATTATTATGGATGACAGAAGCTGGAAAGAGAGGATGGTTTGACCAATTTGCTTCATCATCCTATTTGTTTGCTCCCAAGTTAACCACTGTTGTTTGTTTAGAACTATCACATACTTAGGATGTTTTATATAAATTGGGGATTGTGTAATGGATTCCATGAGTAGAAGTTCTCCTGTAGAAGCAGTAAAGGCAATAGGCTTGAATTTGATGTGTTGTGTTTTGTTGCTACCTCTTCCATTTTACTGTGCAAGAGAAAATCTTTATTGGCTGTCAGGTTTTGTTTGAATTTTGAACCTAAAGTGAAGTTGTCATGTGTTAAAGTGACACCCTCAAAGAAATGACAAGTATTTCATATATATATTTAAGTATAGAAGAATGGAATTGTTTCTGTCTGAACTTCAGATTATTCAATTTCAGTAAAATGATGATTTATGAAGACACTGGAGGAGCTCCCCTGTTAGTACAAAAAAAAATAACCTCTCTGAAATTATAGCATTAAGGCTTTGCCTGGGATTAATCAGATGGGCATTTACAGATACACATTTTAGTTTATGGTTCCATTTCAATTTTTACATAAAAATACATTTAGAGATTAGCATGCAGTAATTATGTATCATTACACATAACTGAGAGGATTTGTGTATAACAACAATGGAAAAGGAAAAGTCTTGGAGGTAGCGTTGAACTAAGGATAATGGTGTATCAAAGGCAAAAAACTTTTTGTTGTAATTGTTATTCAGTATTCTGCAATTCTGAATGCATTTTTAGATTTATTAGAAATTTCATTTGTGTATAAAGAGCATGTGTACTATGACAATTGCAAAATAGAAACTTTTCATTTAAATATAGATGCGAGGAGATAAAATATCTTCTTTAGCTGGTTGCTAAGCAATTTTTCACATTAAAGTATTTATATTTACCAGCACAACAGCATTCTCTGCCTAAAAGCAATCCTTTGTCACACACATTAAATCAGCTTAAGCATCAAATACTACTCTTTGTCTATTTAAATATGCCTATTTAGACAACAGTAATGAATTTTTGTTCTTTATTGTTTTGAGGGTTTGTGTATGTGTGTAGTTATTATAATTTCCTCTTAATTTGTGGTCACTGAAGGATTGGTAAACTGTTGAGTGTTTTGATAAGAATAAAAACAGTACTAGGAGGAATTTGAGCTCTGTGAAACCTCAGTGTCATACATTTGTTAGTGAAGCCATATAGTCAAATCTTCTTTTGATTCCTCTTTATTTTAAAATCTTTGGGGTGGGCATGTACAGCAGAATAGGTATGTATACTTGATTTAAATATACAGGAAATTTTTACATGTTCCTACACTAAGCAGAAAAGCTAAAAGTGGTCATACTGACTGGCTTGTTCTGTTGCCAAGCCATGGTTCTGCTGCTTAATTGTAACTAGAAATTTCGTATTTTTCTTGCCCTCTTGATACTTGTGCTTTTTACTAAAACACAAAAAGTGCGCTGGTGCTGGAAACCACTTAGTCACAAATGTACTTTATTTTAACTTACAGGGTTCTAACAGAATTGTTTAATGTTACAAATCCCATTTCAACCATATGCTGCCAGTACTACTGCAGATCATTTGTGTTTGAGCTTGGTTAGTAAAGGAGTTAGTATTTTAAGGACTATTCTCAAAATTTCTATTATTTTTGCATCCCTCTGGACCTTAGATTGCCTTGATCTTTCTTAGGCAATTAAAAATAGTTCCATAAAGTTCATTTAGCTACTTTCCAGGGCAGTTTTCTGTACATGCTTTTTTCCAGAAATGCAAGGAGTACCTTTTATAAAACACTATTCTGTTGAAAAAACATGGATTTAATGAAAGGAAGTCTTCCCACAATAATGTGGCATCTTTCAGGTTTTTCTTTAAATTGATTATTTTTAATTTTGTTTCATTTTGCTTTTTCGGTCACCGATTTAGTGCTAGGAGAAATTTCCAAAAAATTTGGAATTAAGTAAGTGTCATTTGAACATGACTTTTTAGGAGAAAATCTTGCATTAGTTATCCAGAAACTTAAGTGGCAGATTATTTGGATGAGAATAACATGTGGAAAGCAAATCACATTTCTCCCTAATATCATACTGATTTTTTCCTCTTGATCTTAGTCATGAATTCCATAGAAGTTTTTGCCAATTCTTTGCTGTGTGCATAAAAACAAATTAAACACTTTTAAGTTAGCTTTCAGAAATAAAGTTGTTCAGCAGAGATTAACAGATATGTGTACAAGCAAATGCACGTTTTCCCTGTTCATGCCTCAATCATACTAGTGGGTTTTTAATGTACTCACCTGATAATTGTGCAGGATATAGAATGTGAAAAAGAAGCCATAGTAGTGTCTCATTTTACAGCAAAGTACAGAATGAGTTAAAAGTTTGCCATTTTGCCTTGGGATGGGTTGAAGACATAAGGGTTTCACGTTAATTAACTGAATGAATTACTGAAAATTATTAAATAAAGATATAAGAGTTATGTGAAACAAGACTATTGAACTATGGATGAAGTAATCCACATGAGTAATCTGAAAATCTTAATTTATGGCTTTTTAGAAAAATAAACACCAAAGCTCCTGAAGTATGTTAACTGAAATGGATAATATAAGGAACTAAAACAGAATATTTTTCATTTTTTTCCTCTAAATCCTCCCCAGTGTTTTGTGCTTGTTTGTAACTTAAAATAGATTAGCAAATAACCTGGGCTGAATCTGGATTAAGGGTCATGTCTTTGGAGGCATGACAGAGGAACAGAGCTATCCTCAGGGTGCCTAATGCCTGTGACTTCAGTAAAATAATTTCACCACATCCTGGCAATTTGGCCAATAAACAGAATATTTTTGGTTCTCTGATGGACTGACGTGTGAATTCTTAGGAATTCCACAACTGGCTACAATTAAAATTGCTTAGTTTACAAGTCCATTTTCAGATGATAGCTCCATCATAGCAATTAGTACTTTGCTAGGCTACTGATAGTTTATCAGTGAGCAAGATTCAGGAGTAAAACAATAACCTTACTGCATAGATTTATCATAAGGAAAAATTAGAAACCGTTAAAATTAGTTAGCACTGCAGTTAATAACAATCATCTTTACCTGTTCCGGTTTTCTAGCATGTCTTGCATACCCAAATAAGCTCTTCCTGATTTGATGACAGGAAGAATTCCTATAGGAACTCCAGCTTTTTAAACTAGTAGATGCAGGAAGGCGGAAGAGTTGCTTTGACCAATCTTTACCTTCTCTATGTCATGACCGACTCATACAGTTCTTTCTCTGTTTCTCTGACAGAAAGTTCTAAGAGTGATCAGGGAGTGCTTCATGCTAAGTTAAATTCTGAATACTGAGGCTGAAATGGTTTGTTCATGGTCTCTGATTTTTGGGTTTGACAGAAATCTGTGGCTGGGTTTGATCTGGGTGTCATTACTAATGTCACCTATCTCACAATTCAGGTATTACTTGGAATCATGGAATGGTTTGGGTTAACAGGGACCTTCAAGGCCATCCTGTTCCAACTGCCCTGCCTTGGGCAGGGACACCTTCCACTAGACTAGTTTGCTCAAAGGCTCTCCAGCCTGGCCTGGAACACATCCAGGGGTAGGGCATCAATAACTTCCTTGAGCAATCTGGAACAGGTTGCCAGGAGTTTATGTTCCAAGAACAAAACTTGCCTTTTGTTCTTACATACTTGTAAGTGTTGTACAATAATGGACTACTTTGCTATTAAGACTTGCAGCATCTTGTTTCATTTGAATGTCATATAAGGAAGTTATATTGAATTAAATATTCTGGTTTGTGTAATTCTTTGGTCATCTTTTTTTTTACATTCTAATATGGTGGGAGAGGATGATATTGTTTGTAGGAAAAAAATGTGTGAAAGAATTGGAAAATTACTTTTCCCATGTGCAAATATCCTATTCTGTGCAGAAAATGTTGCATAACCTTATTTCCTTCCATTTCTTCTCAGCCTGTCTAATCTTCCCGTGTTTCTCTTTCTTTATTTTATTGTTCTTTCCCTAAAGTAAGAAAAATGATAACTTGTGAAGATTCTCAATAGTGGTTTTGCTTCAGAATTATTTTGTTAATTTTCTTAGCTGCCCTTGGTGCAGTATAATGAACTTCTAAGTATGTTGACAAAACCTGCATGTTCTTAGGTTGTTCCTCCCCCGATGTTTTATTTTAACCTGTAATCCTATTAGCAGAGCCTAGATTTAATTTCAGGTGAAAATATAAAGCTTTGGATCTTATGAGAAAGTATTTATTATCTGGAATATTTGGACATTTGGGGTATAAGATTAGAGCTTGCTTAATGGTTATGGTTAGATGTTCTGAAACTAATCTTTACAGTCTTTGAGTATCAACATTTGTGCCCTTTATGCATGTATTATTTTGATTTTTTGTGGTGCTTTAAACATTATAATTAGGCAATGAAAAGGTGAACATTTGAATTCTGGCAGAGGACTGTGAGCTCTGTATCAGTATAAAAGTACTTCTTAAATGCAAACTAGGTCTGCTTCTCATTGTCTTGTGCAGTTGCAATGGTTTTTTTTGTATCAATAAAACTGTTGGGAAAATTAAATTTTTCTTCTGTAATTTTACAGCACATATACTTTTCATTTTATTTCATGAATACCTTTAAAAAGCAGGATTGTTATTCAAAATATGACTTGTCATTGCTCCTGCAAAGGAGTGAAATGTAATTATCCCTTCTTGTGTTCCACTCTTTTTCTCTTCAGATTTCCTCCCTCCCTAGTTGACTTTATACACAGCTCACGCAGCATGCTTGCTTAAATCACTGCTTAGATGGTGGTGTGGGAGGTGCACACAGAGACAGAGGAGAGGCTCTCCTGGGCTGCTGGTTCTCCTGCAGAGCCAGATACTGTGGATGAGAAACTTTGTGCTCTGCCCTCCATGGGCCACTTGCTTCGGTGATGCAGCGAGAGAACAAGGACTCTGCTGCTGGACAAGAGCAGTAATCAGACCTGAAAATATCTTTAGGAGTGTTGTTAGCCGAGACTTTTAGTTGTCATTGTTCTTTTGCAAAGTTAATACTGATGTCTACCACCAGGTAGCACTGAAAAAAATCCCTTGAAGTAAAAAATTAAATAGTATGACACAATACTAATAGTGTAGAAAATAGGGAAAGGGGTGACCTTCCCCACAAAATAAGCTTTTAAGGTAAAAGAAACATTGTTCCAGTATTTGCCCAAGCAATTCCTTAAGGTGTTTGATTTAGCAGCTACCTGGTATGGCTGCTAAAAAATAAATTCAGACACCAATGTCCTGTGCTAGGAATACCTTGTTTGTGTTTGTCTTAAGAGAAACTAAAATAGGTGTTTGAAGTTTGATGAAACAGAGGAGAGAGAGCTCTCAGAACTAGGACATCCACCAGTTACCAGATTTGGTGATGATAGTTTGTAAAAGGGCACTTGACAATCTACAGAATAGAGAATGTTGTGATTGTGTTCCTTTAATTAATTCTAGATCTTCAGAATGTAGAGGACAGTAAAAAAGCTTTTGGGTGCCTCTTAATCTAAGACTGAGGAGAAGTCCTGAAAGAGTCAGTTCAGAGATTCTTGCTCACAAAGGGTAGGATTAGTTGAGTGTTTGGTTGTTGCACAACAAACAAGCCTTCACACTGCCTTCATTTTTGCTTTTGCTGTTGCCTCTCTTCCTATTGTAGTTTTGTTTGGAGGATATTTTTTTAGATTGTTTCTTTCTGCCTCCTTTCTTTTGAAATCGTTAGGGAAAACAAAACCAGATTACAACATGACAGAAATTTGTCAGGCATTAAACACAAACCATGGGTAAAGTATGCTTTTTAATGCTTTGGGAGATCTCTGAGAGGAAAGAATAAAACCACTGGGGCTTTTTCTCCAGTCTTCAAATATCTATAGACAAATATATTTTCTCAGAGAAGATGGATCATATTTGCAGTGTCAATAAAATTAGCAAGGGAGCTTTCCTGCTGTCTCACTTTTCAGAAATGGCATATTCTGTCTAAAACCATACTGGAAAGAGTCCAGGCAGTCTGTAAATTATTAAGAGATACCAGAATTGTATTGGCTGCATGTCTTCTATTGGACTTTCCTGAAAATCAGTGGTTGGAGACTGGCACTAAGTTCCTGGCATCAGTGCAGCATGTTCTAAGCGATAACTTAAAATTATTTTAGGAAAACTGCTTGCATAGATTATTCCATAGTCCCTATACATCTACTGAAGTCAAAAATTCTTCCTGTCATTCTCAAGTCATGGCAAGTTCTAGATTAATTAATGTTCTTCAGATTCTTAGCAAATTCAACATTTTTCATGTGGAAGTGCTGTTAACATGGGCATCAGGGCACCCTGCATCTGTGAAGAGGCCAAGAGCTGGATTTGTTCAGCCTTGAGAATGGGATCCCTGCAGCTGTCTACAGCTACCTAATATGCAGGTGTGGAAAAGGCTGAGCCAGTCAGCCCAGGATCAATTCTTCATTTTCCTTTGATTCTGAGTAGCCATTTTAATATGTGCAGTTTGGCCTATGCACCATATGGGTATGTGTAAATGAAGCACAGCATAGCTGAGAATGAGGAAGTGGTTTTGAAGGCCACTTTTTATGTTGAAAATAGATAAAGGTAATTTGAACAGCCCTCAGTTAATGAAATAAGTCCTCCAGCCACATATTTGACTTTGAGAATAGGAAACAGCATTCATGCTTGAGACCACTTTAAAAAATTTTACTGTCTTCAATGTCTTTAAGTAATGACAAAATGTTCTTATTGTCTGCAGTGCTTGCTCTCCCAGCCAAAGTTCTGGGCCATTCAGACATCAGCCTTACTCCTTCGGACCAAACTGGAGAAAGGAAGCACTCGCAGAATGGAACGGGCAATGAAGCAGACCCAGGTAAGACTTCTGAGCTGCCTTATTGTAATATTTGTGTGTGTATAAATATAGTGTATATATAATCAAATTCAAATAGGCAGGAGTTAGGAGATTTTGCAGTTCCTCCCTGCAAACTGTATGAGAGAATTTTCTAATCATGTCTTTGAATTAGATGTATAAACCACAAATCTTTAGGTGTCTGCTAGTCTTGCGATAAACTTATATGTGTACAAGTAATGAATCATCACTTTCAACAGCATGGCAAGTTTTGAAAGACTGAAATTAAAATCTATTTTTGTACCTGTAGTTTCTGACTTAGGATCTGAGGAGTACATGTAGATGTTCCTGAACATCAAGCTGCTACTGCTATCAAATTTTTCAATTTCTTTTCTCAAGTAAATCAGCTCTGTAAAACACTGAAACTTTTAAATAGTCATTGGTATTGTGGGAACAAGAAAACACATTAATGAATAAAGCAACAATTTCCATTTACCATTTTGATGTGATAATTGGTGATTAGTACTTTTATTACAAGTTTGAGGCAGTGATTATTTAAATAATCTCAGTCCAAACAAAAAGATTGTTTTTCCAATACAAAAAAGAAATGTTAAAAATCTGAAATGTGTTATCTAGTAGATTTATTTAAATTTTTTTCAAAAGAAAGGTCTGTAGGCTTTATCAAGATTTTTAGATTCTTTATTTCCTTCATATTACAGTTTTGTTAGTCCTTTGTCATCTTTATATAGCTAAGTCTTGTTGTCACACATGAACAGCAGGCATTTGTCTATGTCCATCACACTCCTGCTTGCTAAAACAGCCAGGAATGTAAAAAATTATCCTTATGGTGCTATGTATTTAAATCCTGAAAAGCTGATGTTTCATTTAAAATCATTATGATGTATGAGTCTTTGAAGGAGGGCATTTTGGATGTGCTGCTGCATTTTTCTTTTGGTGATGAAGACATGGAGTTACTGTAGAGGAATTTCCTGTGGTCATTCATTAGGAGACTGTCAGAGAAGCCAGGATTCCAAATCTGGGAGATGTAGAATCTGACAGCACTTGGGAAGTGATCTCAGGATCCTTGATGCCCTAGTCCATAAAACAGTTGGAGTGCCTCCAACATTTCTGTCTAGTTTGATTAAACCTAAGTACTGGAAATTGTTATGTTAGACAGTTTGACAGTCTCATGACAGAAGTCTTTATGAAGGGTTTCTCTTAGCAAGTCCATTTCTCTGACTTCTTGTGCTGCAACTGCAGTAATGCAAAGGATTTGATTAGCATGGGCTGTGACATTTTGGGAGATGACCCTACAGTAGACGGAGAATCTGTGGTTTTAAATATTTCCCTTAATCTTAATGCATTTATGTTTTTTTCCATTAAGCATTCTAGTCATCTGGATATAATTGCGTATTTCTACCCATTTGTGCTTGATGGTAACAAGCTCAGTTTCCAAAAGTAATTAAAAGTTGTTTAATGATTTATATGTGCTAAATTAATCAAATAACTTGAATAACTTTCAAGCTAAGGTTTTCATTCCTGAGTTCAAATGGATCAGAATTTTTTTAATATCAGTGTTTCTAACAGTGCTAAGAAGGAATCAGAGAAGATATCATGAATGGTGTTATATTCATACATAGCACAAGTAATTTTTTATATATCATCTTCATGAAGATGCTGGTGGATAATTTTCATTAAGATGCCAAAGAACGAGATAATTCTGTTTATCAGTAGCAAATGGATTTCAAACCCACAGAATTTTCATACAAATGGATTTAATGGGTTCTTGTTTTACAATTTCATTATTTACTAGCTCACAATGCTGTAAAAAAATGAGTTATGCTAGATTAAGGGAGGAGGTGTAAATGTGATTCTTTGCAATGTCAGTCTTTCAAAGGGATTATAAAAGTTCTTATAGAACAGCTTGAATAAGACATGGTAAACCTTCTACATTCCTTTAGGGTTGTCTGAAAAGTGCATGAGCCATTATAGGCTCTAGCTTAGTGATGCTGGGACTATCCTGTCTTATTCTACTCTAATTTTTCTTCCTTTCCCCATTTCCACCCTCTCCTGCTCCTGTGCTGGGTCTGCAGCTGATAAACATCTTTTTAAATTAATATTGCTGAGTGGGCATATGCTGCTTTTCAGCCCTTAAACAAACCTGGCTACATCGTTGGTTTGTCAGAGAAAGCATTTTTCAACTGCCTTTTAGATCCTACTTTGTAGGACTGGCTATGTCTGTTTACATTATCTTAATTACTTGAAAATATTTGCAGCTTTTTTTGAAATGAGGGCATATTGGTTAAAATTTACTGCGATACTCCAAATATTAAATATATCCCTACTTTATGACAAACAATTTTCTTAAATTTAAGTCTTTTTTTTTTTCCTTCAAGAGGAATTGGAATAATCATTTTCAAAACGTTTTTCTAATTATTTTAAAAATATGAACTACAGGTAGTGTCACCTTTGGAATGATTTTTGAAATGGTCATTCTGGGTACTCTGGAATGTACTTCAGCTAGTAGCTAACTGAAGTAAGGAGGAAATACTTTTTCCTTTTTCCCCGTTTCTTGCTGCAGATTGTCTCTGTCCAGTTTTTGCTTAAATGGGGTTTGGATCTACAAAACTAAGGTTAAAGATTTCTAAAGCCAGTAATTTTTTCAACCATTTTTCTAAGAAAAGGAAATAGCATTTGAAAGCAAAACCAGTTATTTTACATTCCACTGGAATATTTAGTCATGACAGTATAACACACAGAGAAATGCAGATCAAAGTACTGCCAGCTAAAATGTGTCTCTGGATGCAGTATGATATTTTTAAGGTTGTGTGATTGTTTTTCTTCCATTTGGGTGAAGGTCCAGGAGGGTGAGAAATACTAGGTTGGAAAGAAAAACGGGAGGGAGAAAACAGGAACAAATGGGCGTAGTTTTTTAATAAAACCAGAAACCTGGTATTGCTCTGTCAGTTTGGGGATCTTCACCTACCTTTTATTGTAAGAAAGTAAATCAGAAACTATTAGTAGTGGAAGATAGGTTGAACTAAGCTGTTAAGCCACGAATGACTCCTGAAAGTGCAGTCAGAGCTCAAGTAACAGGATGGGAGAGAAAAAAAGAATTTTGAGTGGTCTAGAAGCTATGAAAAAATGGGAGAAGTGAGGGATAAGCTAAAAAAAAAAGACAAAAGAAAAAACCCCACCCACAACCTAACCAGTTCAAAACACATAGAGTATTGTCCCACTGTAGCTTCTTGAGATATGAAATAGGTTTACTCTTCCATTTCAGTGGATTTGAAAGTATGAAGCAAAATGAATTAAAATGGTGGGCTAGAGACAAGACTGTCATTAATTTACTGCTGTATTATGCCAGCAGTGAAAGAGGTGAAGCTGCCACGTGCCTGGTACTCCAGCAGCCTGCTCAGGTTTATCCTACCTGGGATATCCCAAGCGTATCCTGCCCTAACCTGAGTGCCTGCACTGGCTACCTCTACATTTGCAGCTTTTGTCAGCTTGTTATGGGCCCCTTTTCTGCCTGGGTTTTATGCTGCTTGTTCCACCTGGTGACAGCATGCCTGCAAGCTGATGGCTTGGCTTTCCTAGCACGCTGTACAGCACACACAGGATTTCATACGCTTCCCTCCTGCTTGCTTTTCTTGGCAGTGAAGGAATTTGCCTGTTGGGGCAGAGAAATGTGTCTTGAAAAGGGTGTTTTAATAAGACTTTAGGAGAGCTGGGAGCAGACTAGCAATATTATAGGCTAATCATTATGCCTAAGATTGAAAGGTCACATGAGATCTTGTTTTATATCGTTAGTCATACACAGATGTATGTGGTTGGGAATTCTGTCAACTGCCCTTTAATTTGCACTTAAATAATACTTCAGAGTGTCATTTTCACCAGCAACTAATGTTTTTCTGTGTGTATAAAAAAGGGAATTTTTTTGTTTAAATTGTTCTTACTAAACAAGCATGCTAGTTAGTGTTCATTTCTTTCAAATCTGAAAAAAAAATTATATGCCTCTGTAAAATGGAAAAGCTGATAGAGATTGAACAGAAGGCTGATAGAGATTAACAGAACTGGTGTCTTGAGCTTTATGAGATTGAACACAACTTTGCCGTTTTGTTAATTTCACATTGATGGGCTTTAAATGGTTATGCAAGAAAGTTATGTCATTTATCATAGAAATATATCCTTTTTATTTTCAAAGGTAAACGGCCACTTCCTTGCCAAATTGCTTGCTCTGCCTTTTTTTTATTTGGTGGTGGTTCTACATTGGACAAATTCAACATTTAAGGGAAGAGTTCAAAAAGGAGAGGGGAGCACTCTTCCTCCCAAAAAGCTCATCTAGACAGGTTTGAGGCAAACATATTTTTCCCTATTCTTTTGCTTCTCAAGTCATAGATCTTCCTGATCAGACCTCTCAAACCGCAGTTGAAGTAATAGAGACATGTAGCATAACCAGGGGAATGACAGTGCCTGTATGTTCAGCAAAACTATTAGATCTCTGTGCTAGGAGCTCCTGTTTCTGTTCTTTAACCCCCTCTTGAACTCTAGGGGTACGTTAAACAAGATTTTGATAGTTGCTTTTAGTTGTGGGTGGAATGGAGGAGGGGAGTAAGGAGGAGGAAAATTCATTTTAATAAATTTGTTTCACATCAAGTTGAAAGTTTTAGTGGAAAGTTGCTGGGATCTGAGATGTACTGGAGAGCTGAGGGAGATATAAATCACTTCCTTCAGGAGGGTAATAAGTGGATCACAGCCCTCTTCTATCCTGTGGAGATCCTGCACTGATATCCCAATAGTTCTTAACTATTAGGAATTGTATTTATTATTAGAACACATGTTCCAGAAAGTGTTTTAGAAGATGAGAAAAGCCAGGTGTCTTATAAAACCAATCTTTACTGAATTCTATACGAGATCACAAGGTCTCCAGAACACTGGAAATAAACCTTATTACCTCAGAAAGCAATCTTGCAAGAGAGTGACCTCTTGGTGATGGTTCACATTTCCAGAACATATTTCATTTTGCTTAAACAGATGACATATTTGACAGAAGATGTTACATGACACAAGTGCGTCTGGGGATACACCAAACACATTAGCACACTTCAAAATAATTAATGTGGTGGTGCTTGACTCCTGTTTTTCTTCTCCTATGTTATTATGGGGGTTGGAAGGGACAGGGAGGAGGGGGAATCAGAGATCCAGTCTGCCAAGAATTATTCAGGAATAACTGAAGTGGTTTTGTACCACTATCAAAAAAGAGAATATTGAGTGATTTCATTTTCTAGCTAATGATTTCTGCCTAGAAGTTTCCTACTGCACTCTTGGTTTTGCCAGTTTGGGTCAGCGCTATTAGCCGGTATGGGGGAAAGAATGAAACCATTCTTTCTGTGCTAAAGTTTCTTCATATTTTCTCAACTGTTCTTGACCATTATGTTCAACACCTGAGCTGTTCCACTTCCAGTGTCCATGAGTTTTCTAAAATAAGCCAAAAATATGAAGCCTCCATTTTTTCCAAATGTTTCCCATTGAGATTTAGTTCTGAAGACTTTTTTCCCCTTAGATTCTCTTCACTCGATATTGTGACATTTTGAGAGGTGGTGATAGGAGAATCTTTAAGCCATATTGAATAATAATAATACACTCCTTTTATAGATAAAATGATGACAGGAAGTTGCGAAGAGAAATATGAGTACCAGGACACAACATTAGCATTGTTCTGCCCGAGCTTTGCTCTGGAAGGCATAAACATTATAAGCTCCACTTCAACAAATTAAACAATTAAAATAATTTGTTCCACAGACCAGATGGCATGGAGGAGACACTATTCCTGTCTATTGCTAAATTAAATAGATTAAGACATACAGCTGTTGCTACATTTGAATAGATGAATCTTTACAGTTTTATGTCATAAGTGTCATTACAGATCTAGAGATAGGTACCTCAAGGCAAGCTAACAAATCCTATTTTGAAATAGCCCTGTGCTGCTTGGCAGTCACACTGTCGAGCACACATGCCAGGTACTACAAACCTGACTCTGCCTTATCTCAAGGCAGTTGTCTGCTTCTCCTATATTGTAATTTAACTTGAGTTTGATGGAGATAGTTTTTGTTTTCTTTCTTCATTCTTGTCCTTCCCCCTTTAGTGAAAAACAGAAGGCAGAGCTGATGCAGGAGGTCTTTGGATCTGTTTTTCAGCACTGACTGCTGTTGTGTCTTCCCCCAGATCAAACTGATTTGGGAGCTTTTATAGCAGTGTAACCACAACAGCTTGGAACTTACCACAGGCATACTATTTTGAACCATATGCAGTTCCTCTGTGGGTTTTGCACCCTTTGTGAAGTGTTTTATACCTGCTGTTCACCAGTGCCAGTACAAATGGTCTGGTTTTAAATCCACCCTTCATCAAGTAAACTTTTAAATCTAGCTGCTTCTACGCACTTCAGAGGAAATTCTGCCTACATCTTTTGATAAATCATAAAAGTAACATAGTTAACAGGTGGAGCAACTTTTACTTTGGAAACAAAAACATTCAATAAGGTACACTTACTTGATAAGAATAATGCAATAACTATAAAATGATATTTCATGTAAGTAACGTAATTAAAAAATAAGTGTAAGTGATAAATAAGATAAAATACACCTAGTACTTTTCTGAAGATTTTGTGCTGGAACTGGAGGCTTAAGTCATTAACAGGTTTTAACACTGAAACCCATATCCTAAGCACTGGCCCTCAGTAACTTTGTGTTCGGTATTTGTACAGAAATAACAGTAAGCCCACCATTTTGAAAGTCAATAATGCTGCTGTGCTGTTGGAGACCTCATGTGTTTTGCCATGCTTCTTTAGGTGGTAGTATTTGACTACAGCAAAACATTGCAAAGGGCAGTTGAGTTGGAATGCTCTAAATTGCCTGGTACGCTGCTTGGTTCTGTGTTTCAAACAAAAAGGAAATCTTACGTCAGATGGTCATGGATCCAGTTATCTTCTACTCATGACCTTGACCTCTTTTGTGCTAATTTTGATATCAAAATGCTTTGTATTTCATTTGTGATTGTTCGACTCATTTCCTCTTATGTGCTTTTCTTCCCCACCCACTGCAAGAGCCCTATTATAAAGAAATTGAAGCTTTTTTTAGTAAAATGTCTGTGAACCACTGAAGTGAATATTGTTTCTCAGTTGGCTAGTATTGTTTTCAAAGTGAAATGCACATTTGCGGGACCTGATATAATGAACCAAAACATGCACATTAAGAATCTGCTATGTGACTCACTTTAGAAAAAATACTGATATGCACAGTTCCAGCATGCTAAATAACTCCTGCCCCAGCATGCTTCCTTAAAACTATCAGCATCATTTTGTGTCTTAGAAGTTTGCCTTGAGTTAGGCAAAAACTAAGTACTATTGGTTGTCCAGTGTCTGAAGTTCTTCTGTGTAGATGCCTTACAAATTTTTGGCCTTCTCTTTTTCCTGCCATTAAAGTGATTGTATAGGTGAAATGGATACATTCTATTCAAGAGTAGTCTCTTCCTCAATAAATTTTAAATTCAAAGTAATTGTGATATGAATAATTTCAGATGTTGAGATTGCTTAAACGTGTAGGGGATACTTAAGGAACAAGTTAAAGTGAAGAATGAGTTTGTTTGCCTGGAGACAAGGTAATAATGGGAGGGAAAGAATGAGTTACCAGAGTATCGTAAAGAAAAACAATTGGGAAATGTTGTATAGGCAGTAGCTTTCCAGTCTTCCACCATATAAAATGGAAAAATTAATCAGTTTTAACTGGTATACCCAAGAATTAGATTGAGAGATCTCTTAGATAAAAGGTCTACTGGAGATATACAGTTTAAAAAGTGTAATTTTTCTAAATGCTCACTTTTGTAAAGAAGATTAGCAAGAAGTGATAAATTATTTTTTTCTTGTAGACTAAGGAGTGTAGAATAATTGTTAAAAATTGGTAATTTAGTGGAATTGTTAAATGTTGAATGCTTAAATATCTTAAATCTCAACTAATATCCAGCAGGACATGTTGTGATGCTGAGGTTAAAGGACAATAGTATGTATGATCTGGTAAAAATCACTAACCAAATATGTGGAATTGAGAGTGTGTTGAAAGGGCAAACCAGCCTTCAGAAGCTGCCAGGCAGGTGCAAAGGCGTGTTTTCTTTCATAGCTTAAGACCTAATTTATTCAGAATTGAGAAACTCCTTGGAAGCTGATAGGACAAAAAGGTATGTTTTTCGTGTTTGTCCTATACAGTTTGGACTGAAACCCTAATATATATTCATTTTAATGCACAATCAGAACCTGTGCATTTCTAAGATATTTATAAGGAAAGAAAAAATTTGAAATGCAAAACTCATTTTGATAGTTATCTTTTCATTACAAGGCATGTAATTTTGTTTAATTTGGATCATAATGTACACTTGCTTTATTTGCTAATCACACTTCCATTTCCATTTAAGAGTTAAAAAGTCTTAAAACAGGGGCAAGTTAACTTCTTATTTTAGGACATGAAAAATGCTATTAATCATACTCCAACACTTAAATTTAAACAAACCAAACAGGAATTTTCTACTAAAGATAGAGTTGTCTTAGACATGTTTACATCATTGAAGGACAGTCTGATTCTCTCTGCTGATGAAAATTCACCTTTTAAAGGAACAGAAGAAAAGATGTAAATTAAAAAAAAAAACAAACCAAATTGGCAAAACCCAGATAAATGAAACAAACAAAACCCCAGCATAATTATTTGCTGACCATAATAATATTGACATTTATTAATTCAAAATGCATAAATTTGTGATAGTTCTCTCTGGATCAGTCATTCTTCACTTGCAACGACACAAATCTATAGGCTTGTTTGATTAGGGTAGTAGTCTATTAAAAATATGGAAGCTATTGCATGAAACGGCTTTTAAAAATCAAATTAAGACAGAACTAATTTTGCATTCTTTTCAATTTTTAATAATTTTCCAGAACAATAAAAATATAAGCAGTCAAGATATAAAATGCCCCCATTATGATAGTTTTGGAGTTCCAATTCAGTAATGGTAATCAGATTATTACAGGGAAGAAGTTAAATCAGTAAATAAATTAAAGCAGTTCTCTTTGTCCTCTCTGTTTTCTGTGCAGAATCTTGTTGTGCAAAGCCTGCCAAATGCATGAGTTTTTTAATGCAATGAAAGGCGCTAAATGCACTGGGTGTTGTTGTAGTCCCAGAAGTTCCAGGACCATGGTGAACAGTACCGAAAGACACAGAATGAATTCAGTCTTTAATTCAGTCATGCATATAGTAGATATTGCCTTCTTCTTTAGTGAAATGAAGATGTACAAAAACAATTGCTGGGAAATAACATGATAACATTGAGGTAAATGTTATTGATAGAAGTGCTTGTGTCTGTGTCTTTTAATATTTTGAAAGTGATCCAGCGTTGTACTGAAAAATTCTTTCATTAGAAGGTATTTTAGTGCTGCTTTACCCTTTGCAAGAAGTGAGACTGAAGACTGCTTTTAATTGTAGAAGTATCAATAGTGAATGAATATGGAAATACTGGTTCTCTAATATTTGCAAAAGTTGGAATAGGTAATAAGTCAAAGACAACTTAGTAAGTCCCAATAACTAGTGGTCCTTGGTCTTGCCATATATATTCACTCAGAAAAAAACCCTGAATGGTCTGTCTATAGGGCTTTTCTTTTCTCCTGATACAAAATAAATAGTTTACTTCCTCAGGTCAGCATACAAGCTGTAATTTTAAGGCAGGCCAATGCATTTATTGCCAAATGAGATTTTCAGTGGGAAATCTGATAAATCTGAAAAGAATTACTCTCAGGTGTTTAGGGGGAAGAAAGTGTTTGTAGAGCCAAATAGGGGGAGAGTTTCAGCACAGTACATTGGAAATATTTTACTTTTATTATGGAGGTCAACACCAAAGATAATCAAGGAGAATTCTTTGGAAAATTTGTTTCTTGTACACTATTAAAAGTAAGATTTCAGCAGATCAGTCTTCTGCAGCAAAACTTTGAAGTATAAGCTGTAGAGATTTGTAATCTTTGACCTAGAGAATATGAATTCACAGAAAGTGGGAAGAAGGGATTTGTAAAAAAGACCATTACACTTGTGACAAATCCCTGTAAGATAAGTACAGAAATAGGGATGAAAAATAATGCTTGAGGAAAAGAAAAAGAATGAACTATTCTGTAATTAACAAGGGGAAATGTTATTTTTCTTAGATTTTTAGATTAAATGATTGTGCCATTTACAAAAATAAGAATTAGTTTCATGTGAAATGAAAATGCTGATGCATTTAAATTAGTTTGTAATTGCAGTGGAGTAGTGGAGAGTGAGCACTGCTTTTTCTAAAAGATGTTTCCATTGGAAGAATTTCCATCATTCTGAGGGCTTCACTTTCCGGTAAATTACAAGGGCTGGGTTATCAAAAAACCCTACTTAATATGGTGACTGCTCTGTTTTCTAAATGTTTGGAGATAGACAATTTGGAGAATCTAGTATGTAAAGAATCAATTGGAGAGACAAACTTTGCAATAGTGTGTGCTTGATGTAAGTTCTAACCAGAGAACTGATTTTTCTGGCCTAATTCAACTCATTTAGTTCCTCTTATGGCTTTAGTTATGAATTGAGGAATATATTTGGATTCTGAACTTTCCAAACTGATTTAATGACAATTGATTTAAATAATCACTGGGACTGGTGTATGGAGAGTTTTATAATCACAAATCATGGAATATGCTGAGTTGGAATGGACCCACAAGGATCATCAAGTCCCACTTCGGGCCATGCACAGGACCATCCCCAAGAGTCACACCATGTGCCTGAGAACATTGTCTAAATCCTTCTCGAACTCTGCCAGGCTTGGTGCTGAGATCACTTCCCTGGAGGGCCCAGTCTGGTGTCCAGAGTATGATATGATAATGATTCAATATTTTCCATTTATTTTTTCAGTTGGCCAGCTTTTTTATAGTATTGGTGGTTGACTGAATATTGTAAATGATGGCACAATGGTTTTGTGATAAGACTTAGTTTTTGTAAGCAATATGACCTTCCATGCCAGAACTAGATTTTTAAATGGCATAAATATTTTTGTTTGTAGCTGTTATACACATTGCTGTGGTATACCTGCCCATTTTTCCATATACAGATCTGGGAAAACATTGAAGTTGCCTAGAAATAGAAACATGTAATATAATGATAATGATTCTACCACAGAACACTTCTGCTTGCTTTCTGTTTTCTCCTGTGTGAAATGCACACAAGCCAAGGTCATTAATAATGTTGCAGGTTCAGATACTTACAAGGTCAAAAATGCCAAATTATAGTGCCATCTTTAAACTATTTCAGGAGCTCCCAAGCTCCACTTTGCCCTTTTCTCTGATGTGAAATCTGCCTTCTTTCCTCTGGCTCTCCATTAAGGGTGCAGGCGGAAGGTTGAATGAATGACCCGAAGCCCAGCACACTTCTGGGCTCATGTTCTTCTCTCCCCAGGAAAAAAGTGGTAGGAGGAAGTAGGTGGTGGCAGCTGCTGGTGAGAGAGTTAATTTGTCCTTCAGTACTCTCCCTCTGGCTCAGGGAGAGTATCTCAAATACAACAGGGTTAGCTGAAAGCAAAGTGCATCCTTTGGCAGCAGCATGCTACTCCTTCCTACAGGTGTGCTAGAAAATTGCGTCCAGTGCAAGAGTGTTACCATTAGGATTTGCAGCTGATGGTCCTCAACCAATTGAAGGCTGTTAAAAGAGTTAAAGGATGTACATGTTATCCTGGCTGTCCCTTAGTGTCTAGTACATGGTTTTGTTGGGCAAAGTTTTTAGTATGGTAAGTCCAGTGAAGTAGCAGAAGATTCTCTGTTGTCTTGTCTCTGTCCATCAACCAGTTTGGTGTGAGTGACCAGCACAGACCATAAAACTTTGTCCAGCTGACTGAAAAGTTTTCATTTGGTCTGGTTTTTTTGATTGGTTGTGTGCCAAACCAGCCATATGATTGTGGAAAGAACTGTGGTTTTGTTGGTTCGTCCTTCTTTAATAAAGAGCTCAGTCTTCAGGGGAGCTTGATACACTTTTAATTTGAATATGTCATACAATCAGGCATGGAACATTTAATGCATTTAGAACATTTTTATTTTCACTGGAAATGGAACTGATTTCAAACCTGTTGTTACTGAAGATGTTTATTTTTCCTCTTTGGCTAGTAGATCAGTGACTAACAGAGAGTGATAGGGGATTTGTTTGTTTTTCCCTGATGTATGGAGAGCTTTCCAGGAACATGTGAAGAACTGGATTGGATGTCTTTCAAGAAAATACATATATTGAAAACAGATTTCTTTACATGTGGCTGCTTTCTTTTGGGATAGCTGAAGTTTAAATGCTTTGCCCGTGTGTCATATTTCTAATGTACTTACCATCATACACTGTATGGTTTCTGGGTCAGGCTCAGCTACTGGAAGAATGTTTATTTCCTGCCAAGTAATTTTTCAACAGAAACTACTGGGTATCAGTCAAGATTTCATTGTATAGGGCAACTATTCTTAGAAAAAATTTCTTCTTGTAAGGAGTGAAAACAATGGGTGTCCCAAGATGTTATCTGAGACCTTCTGGCTGGATTCAGGAAAAAAGAGACTGAACTTGTCTGTCTTTTCCCTTTAAACGCCTGTCCCCTTCACCAAATGAGTAAAGATGTTCTTGAAGTTTTCAAACGAATAAAAATAGTTGAAAATCAGGTAACAGCAAAAGAGCACTTTGCGGTTGAAAAACCCCCATGAAAAATTGACTATTTCTATTACTGAGAAAAGAGCTTCTGGCAATTAAAGCAGCAGAATTTCTGTGATTTCAGGTTATGGGTATCTAGATAAGACTAGATGTGATTTTCTTTCCTTTTTCCAGGTATCTTAGTAACATGAGAGAATTATGCTTGGTGTGACTGCACCAAAACCAAATGTGCTTGCACCAAAACAGTTACATGAATACATGGCATTTTGTTTTGTCCTGTATTTTTTCTTTGTTATTTCTTTTGTATAACAGAACACCATTCAGTCTCCACCGTAGGTAGGAAGTGGTAAATATTTGCATGCTTGCAATTAGTGACAAGTCAAGTACTTTTCCTCTGGAATTCTTTTTTTATTTAAAGTATTTTTTGTTTCAGAAATGACCATATAATTCTGAAATTTTTTTTGCCATGCATAAAGCTTTATTTTGAATATTTATTCCTATTATGTTTACTTATGCTTTATATTAAAGCTTGAGTGAGGCTTTTTTTGCTATTTACAGATACTTTGACCTTTTTTTTTAAATTGTTTGTGTATATGTACATTATGGCATAATTACCTATCAGCAAAATGCAAATGTGTGCTATATGGGAAGCATACCCAACTCTACCAGCAACAGAAAAAGTACAGGATATTTCTGATATATTATTCTTTGTGAGTAGGCTGTTCCAGTTGGAATACAGGATAGATCCTTTTCTGAGGAAGAAGTGGATCTCTCAAATAATATATTTGTTACATATTACAAAACACAAACGTTTGATCTAACTTACTCTCTATAACAATTTATTGTAATGCCTGATGGGGCTGGGGAGGAAAGATTGCACCAAAACAGAGGTGTCTGGTGCAAGAACAGATCTTTATTAAAGGCTACAAGCAAGATCCTCCTTTGCCGCAAAATTGACACAACCTTTGTTTATAAAAAAAGTTTATTTGCTTGTGCTTTTAAAGGGAATAACAACTTTAAATGCACGAAACTTGAACCATGTTAGGAAATTATCTAGTTGTAATCTGTCTTGGAGAGAATACTGCGTTATTCTCAGGTTCGAGTCAAGTGCTGGCCGTGAAATCAAACCTGTGTGCCGATGCCACAGAGAAGGCTGTCCTGAAAAAGCCTCTATTAGCAGCCTTCTCAGCCTAGAAACCTTAAGCTTTTAAGTATTTGGTTAGGAATTGTTGGTGCCAAGAAGTTTCTTTAGCTGTTTAGTGGGGAGTAGAAAAAAGGAGATAGCAGAGAAGAGTCCATGTTCCTTATGCATACTCAGTACTATTGCTCCTTATAGCCTTGAGAACTGGAGCATCTTAACTGAAGAATTCATCAACGTCAGCTACTGGAACATTGCTATGGGGTGGACAGTGCTGAATCCAGTACCAGCAGACCTCCTGTTTTTAGAGATCAGAGAGATTTCTCCATTGAGTCTGTAGTGGGAGGGAAAAATAAGCAAAGTATTAGTTGGGGATTAGTCTGCTGTTTAAAAAGGGATTACTATAATTTGAGAGAATACGCATAGAAAATTTTTGTTTTCATTTCAGTTTAAGGAAATCAGCATTTTTTTCCTTCTGTGTGTAAAGCTGCTAGAAACTGGGACCATTTTCCATTCGTGGATGCAGGAGTATCCTGGGTCAGTGAGCATTGTGTTTCCTGTCAGTGTAGTGACTACATACTATCAAAAAGTTTTTACCAAAGGATTGAACAAAGTAGGTGACAAAACACTGCTTTCAATGCAAACAGACTTAGGTTTGAAAACGCGCATCCCAAAGTCTTCTACTTGAATGTTTCAGTTAGTTTTGTTTCAAGTTGCATTATCTTGTTAGTAGGTTTTCTCTGTGAACCATCCTGCAATCTTGTCAGTTTCTGTGTTGCAAACACCTTGTAGACTTTTATTTGTAATACAAAGTAGGCAGTCAGTGCTATACAACCTGGTAAAGTTAGTTTTCATGAATTTTAAACCAGTTGTTAGTTCCTGGGGAGCAGTGTGGTACTCAGTCCTAGTTGGTTTAAATAAACACACCAATTGAAGTCAATCCTAACAAGCAATAATTTGATTGGAAAAATGAGAGGATGAATTTGGAAAATGAGCAAAAACACAAGTCTTCAAGGCGACAAGATTTTAATGAAACTAAGACTTTTAATGAGGTGTAAATAAGAGGCAATATTTTTGTGCTTTTAAGCATTTAACTTCTGCAGAGTTCTCACGGAACGTTTTTATCCTCCTGAGAATGTGAATAATGTAAAATATCCAGTAAGTAGTGGTCTTCAGCTTGGCATCTTTGCACAGTGTAAGAAATGGTCTGTTTAAGCTTCTATGAATTACAGATTAAAATTTATAATCATGATTATTGTAATAAATTTTCCTCAAGTATTTAGTGTCATAATTCCACTTTGAAAATTAGATAAATGAGTGGAAGGATTCTTCTTGATGTTGAAATGCATCCTTGCTTAATGGTTTTTTCCATGTGTTTTGATGCCTTAGTTCTCTAAATATTCAGAGATGGTTTCATTGTTTAACAGAAATATCTAATTGTGAGCTCTGTGAGCTTTTAAAAGGATAGGTTGTTGTTTCCTTAAAGTCATTTTAGTTTCCAAGCAATGAAGATCTGTCTGTCTGAACTGTCAAAATGCTGTTTTGAATAATGGTTGAATGTAATATGACCCCATGAACTGGTTTTGAATCTATTCCTCTAGTGATAAAATTGGCAATCAATCAAGTAATCGCTATTTTGTCATAATCTCTGGCATGAAGTTTGGACCAGGCCAGAAATTACTATCTCCCATTAAGCAAAACTTTACTGCATTGTTATATGAAAATGTTTAATAGTTTTATCATTTCTGGCATTGCTTCACTGGTAGTTTACATTTGACCATTGGATTTTAGAAGTCTGCATATGTCTCAGTTTGTCCTGGTGGTCTTGGTTTCAGGTGCTCTTGGGTTGACACAGAGCTGTTGAAGGAAGTTGTTTGGAATGTAAATGTGGGGTTTAATGCTTTTTTAAAGTAAGATTATTAAAGGAGTGTAACTCAACATCTAATTACATATCCACAAGGTACTAAAATAGTTATAGTACTAGAAAAGATTGGAATACCTAATATATATTTTAGAGGAAAGAAATGTAAAAAATTCTGCATATGTAATTATCTCTATTTGTCACTTGTTTTCTAATAGGCATACAGTTTCTGAATTTTAGACACTGATTATGTATATATTCTTCAGGAAGAATGAAGGTTTTGTTAGTACTTTTCTGTGTTTATGTATTATTCTGTACACTGTAATACATCCCAAATTAACGTGGACTGTAATCTTTCTTCTGCAGCATTTTTCAGACTTTGTTAGAAAATGTAACTTGGCAGAAGACAACTTGAAAAATAATAAAGCCAATTAATGTTTTGAAATATCAAGAATTATGTAGATTTTCCTATTAAACAAGTATTTTAATATCACTGCCTCAAAAAATATTAAAGCATTTAGAATTAGGTCTTTAAAAGTGTGAAAGTTTGGATTAATTTGTTAATGATTCTTTGGAAGTTTTACCGAAGTCTGTATGCATTACAGGATCCACAAGAACTTAATGTTCCATAAGCTTAAAAAAATGCCCACTTTTTGTTTCATAAATACTAAGCAGTAGAAAGTGTCTGTGAGACTGACTTCTGTGGTAGAAAATCAAAGGAGCTTTTTGATGATAAATTTTCCTATTCATTCATAATTTTTGAAGTAAGATTATGAATAAAATAAGAACTATGTAATTCTAGAACCAGAGTTACACATGTAGTTGCTGTTATTTTTACAAAGCTTTCCTCTAATTTGTTTTTGACTAGATAACGTAGGTGAGCTCAGTTTAGTTTGAGCTGTACATCTGCTATGTTCTTAGGAACCATAGTACGGATGAGATAGCAGGTTTGTTTTCCCTACAAATGTATTTTTACCTCTTTCCCTCCTTTGTCTCCAGACACCTTTCTTCCAAGCAACTGAACAATTCCAACTATGTCTTGGTGCCCTCAGGCACTTCTGTGCCTGACACAAAGCCATGACCCACCAAGCAGTGCCACAGCTGGTGTCCATACTTTGATACTTTAATAGGGGCATAAATTGTGTAAGTAGCTATGGGAACAGCTACAATACAGGAGCAGGAGAGTTGTGACACCAGCTTGCTGCTTATAAGTCATCCAGAGGTAATGTACAGAAATGGAAGAAGCACGAGATAAAATGGAAGTGGTTTTATAGGCAGAGCGTGGAAAGGTCAAGGTGATCTGTGAGATTTTCAGGAGTCTTCAGGCTTGGGAGAAATTGAAGAAAGAACCCTGGAATTGCAAGAATTTAATGAAAAGTGTGTCTGGAGTTACTGTGTTAGAAAAGACTGAAAGGCACTTTCCATTCATCGAATCAAGCTAAATCGGTGTCAAATATGGTAAAAACATGTGAGAAGCAGACAGCTTTGACATGCTAGAGAAGGGTAAAAGCTGGAGAAGATAATGCCACAGACACCATGTCAGCTGGGATTAGGTGATGGATTAATACAGCAATTTATGGCTGGTGTGAGCATTCATGTAGGGAGGATTTCATAGGTGGACCATCATCACTGGAGTCCCAGAGGTATTAACTAGGGATTGATTCTGGCAGCCTGACAAGATTTCTAGACTGAGAAGCAGAAATCTATAAAAAACTTATCTAATCTTTCTGTTTATAAAATCATAAATAAAGAGGAATATCAAGGGTACCAGGATAAATCAAAGGGTATGAGAAAATAAAAGAAGGGTGGAGATAGCAGTACTGGTAAATGCATAGCACATGGTGAGGTAATAACATGGTAAAGACTAGTGTTTTTAAATAGGATGTGGTTGGTGGAAAACAGCTGGATGCCTGGTTAGCAGTAGGACAAGGCAGAAAAACAGAATAAACAAGCTGTGATGATTTACACTGTCTGTGAAGCAAACTGTTGCATGGGGGAAGGAAATCGGGTGGAACAATTGTGACTGGAACACTAAAACTGGAAAATGTTCTTGTTGGAAAAGATAGGGAAAGGAAAAAGTGCAGTCACACTGTGTGTTACTGATGTGAAAACTTGTGAAGAAGTGAGGTGAAATTGCCTGGATAAAATGGAGGTTTTATTTGGGCCAGCAATGTTAAATTTGGATAGGAGTAGTTGTATCTTCAGTGGTTTTGAGATGGGAGATCCAGGTGGAATTAAGTAGCTGCTGCGCAAGGAAGGTGTTGCGCTGTTTCCAATAAGTTTTTGCCAAGTGTTAAATATCCTGCTCTTTTCAAAAGATGGGCATTTGGGACTTTTTTGTTTGGTTGCGGGGGGATTTTCCCCCTAAGTAAGCTTGGATCAGGCCATCCTTCAGGTGAAATGGATGGGAAAAAATGTGTGCATGTAGTTAGTATTACATGTAAGGGGCATTTTTTTAAAGCAAGTATACTATTTAATCTGGAATAAAGAGGTTAAGAATAGAAAGAAACATGTGAAATTGCCATTTATTTACCTTAGATGCAAAAAGCAATCTAAAGATTATATTTTAACTAAAGGAACAAATCTCTGGGGGAGGGATTTCAGACCAGTTGGATGAATAACAAATTTAAAAACTGTACTGTAATAGGATGAGAAATCAAACAGCATAATGTTGTGGAAAAATGGCAACTCAGAAACTCTAAGGGTGTAATAGTATTTGCAGAGATTAAGCACAGAGGTAAGGTCTGGCTAAAAAGAAAAAAAAAGCTCTAACTCAGCTGCTGGAGATAAGACTGGTAAAACATGTGGAGTGGATGAAGTGATTGAAATTTGCTCAGGCTCAAAGATCAAAGCTGATATTTCATCTTGAGGACCTTAGTGGTGTTACACATATGTTGAACATACAAGCAAAACAAGAATATACAATGGGAATGAACATAGGAAAATTATGTCCAAGGTGGGGAAGTCCTTTACAGGCTTCATATACTTCAGTTGTGGATAATTACCAGATGAGATTGATTGGAAAAGTGATTAGACTGAGATTGTTAAGTAAAGTAATTAAAGCTCTACTGTCAAATTAGCATGATATGCTTATCCCAAACAGGCTGCCTATTGTACTGCTTCATCTCAGAGCAGACACTGGAGTGTGAGGTGGGGAAAACACAGTGTAGTTTCTAGAGCTGTCTTTTCCTGCTTTCATGTAGCAATAGTGTAGTTGCTCATGATATAAAATTCCATCAAAACTGTCTGGTTTTGTTGTGTCCAGACTGGATTAATGTGTCTCTGTATGGTGATTTTTGACTTTAGAACTCATTGCTGTGACAGTTTAAGCCTTGGGAAGAGGGTGTGTTACATGGTGGGAGAATAATCTGTTAACATTTTTAAATGTTGCCTGTGTAAGAACTCATGTAATTTAGAATTGTGAATTTTAATTGGTTTCTGCTCTATTTCTATGTAAAAACTTGCAAGGCAGGAATCTGAGTCTCAAGTTAAACTAGGTCACAAAATCTTATATTTTCTTTTCTTGCCTTTATACAGCCCAAATTTTATTTCTTCAAGCATTATTCAGAAACACAGAAATCAAAATTTGAGTAACTTATTTTCTATACTTCAATAGTAGGCAGAATTGTCAAAGCTTATTTTTCCAATGTATTGAAGAGTGCATTAACCCCAGATTTTTAGGACTTCTAAATTCATTGCTCTTTGCTCTTCCTAAGGAATGTATAATATTCAGAAGTTCTACCTTCATTTTCACTTTTGTTATAACTCCAAACAGAGTACAGTACTGGTTTTGGGAAGGGAGAGAATTCTGCTTGTTAACAATCATACTCTCTTCTAACACATCACTTATATTTGGTTTTTCTGCTTGAGAAGTGTAGAAAGATATGGCCACACATTTTAAAATAAAATACGTTCTTCTGAAAATATGATTTTCTTTGCATTTCTTTTGTATATGTATTTCTGTTGGAACGATAGAAAAGGGGAAGACAAAAAGTTAAAAAACCCCAAAACTATTTTGATTCACTTTAAAATATTTCTTGCCTTTCATTTCCTGTACTCCTCAAAAAAATTATTTTGCAGGACATATTTAGGAGTTTCCTGATTTTCTAAGGCCTAGAGCAATTGTTGGTTTTAAATTTTTCAACTGTATTTTACTACATTGTTTGGTCTCATAAAATGGGTACCCAAGGAATTGGACAATTTTTTGGTTTCATTTTTGTTGCAACAGAGTATAGAAAAATGTGCTTCTGCATTGCATTAGAACATTTCAGCAGAGCTAAAACAGAGAAGTGTAATGTATTATACAGCTTGTATTCAAATAACTTCTAAAATTAAATGATATTACTTTAAAAATTTTATTTTAATCTAACTCTTTTGGTTTGCCTGAAACTGTGTAAAGGAGTGCAATTTTATTAGTGTGTCATTTGTCTTACTGCAAATACAGCCCAGCCATTTGCTTGGCATAGATTTCTGGATAATCTGTAGGAACAGGCCTCTGGAGATAATTTTATGAAAAAGAATGTGAATAAGATTAAATATGTGAAATATTAGTATTCAAAATTAAGAGGTTAAGCATCAATTTAGAGCCTAAATTATTGCTGCATGTTGTGATTTCTTTTCTTTTTAAAAGAATGAAGCCACTTAGTAAATCCCATTAACATCAATAACAGTTACAAGATGCTTAGCAGTTTGAATCACAGAATTGATTTTATGCAGCTGTCAGTTGCATTATTGATACCAACAGTTGGGTTTAGAAAGAGAGTGAAAGAAGTGATCCTATCAATTTTTTCCTTTAGCTTGGGAATCTTTGCATTCATTTTCAGAAAGCTGAGAAAATTCTGACCTGTGTAGCACCATGTGTAAGTCTTTGAGTTATTAAAGAGACGTTGATAGGTGAATCATGTGAACACAAGTAACTTAATATTCCCTTATTTATACATTGTCTTTGAATTTGCTACTTGATGGTGATTGGCATTTGAAGAGAGTTTCTCCCTTACCTTAAAATTTCTAATCACCTTTCTGGCTATAGCCTCCTTTAATAATGTGGGGGTTTTTGCTATTGAATTTTGATTTAAATAACTTTGTAGTGGATTTTCAGAAAAAAAAAATAGTGGTGCAGTTTTTCTCTGTGAAAGTTGCCATTTTCTTTCAAAGGACTTCAGAAGAAAATATTTCAACAATCCAAAGCTCCACCAAAAGAAAGAAAATAGCCTGAATTTAATTGTATGCCAAGTCACAATAATTTATTCTGTATTAGAACTGTGTCCAAAACCATGGCCCACTTTAATATGTTTGTCTTTCTTTTTTAAACAAGAAATGTCATGCCTAAAGCACATCAATTCTGTCTTAGGGGAAAACTAGCTTAAGAACTGAAATGCATTAGGCAGAGTCACTACAATAGTTGATGCAGTTTGACTCTGCAAGTGTTTACTTGGGATTTTAAATTTGATATTCCTGGTATTGATTATAGTTGATTATAATTTCTCCAGTATGTCAAAAATGCCTAGAATTCTGAATACTTTGAATTTATGGGGGGGTTTAGGTTGATTAAATCAGAGTAAATACTAAATCAGGGTATACTTTGCATTTACAGGCACTTGCAGACCAGTTTGAAAATAC
Organism: Emberiza elegans; assembly: GCA_024865655.1. Lineage (NCBI taxonomy): Eukaryota > Metazoa > Chordata > Aves > Passeriformes > Fringillidae > Emberiza > Emberiza elegans. Next base: position 13,911,521 of record JALJVW010002597.1, on the reverse strand, counting down.
AAATACATCGGTGTCTGAACGCATGAAGATTTTCTACTGTTGTCAGGTGCCTCCACATTGGGCCATACAGGTATGAAACAATCCCATTTCCATCTTTACTTAAGAGTCAGTGGTAGTTATTTTTGATGCTGCATCACTCCCAAGTCAAGTGAGTGTGATGCGACTTTGAGTTGAAACTCTGTAGAAATAAAGGTATAACCAAACATACACCAGGTGTTTCTGAAGAGAAGTCAAGTTCTACAGTGCTCTGCTTTCAGATGTCTTCTTCTGACGTGCACAGGAGTAATTGCTTTTTAGTGCAATTCTTCTTTACTTTCCTTTTTCCTCCAGTACAAAGTAGACTAAAACTTGCAAACTTCAAACATATCTCCTATTAAAATAAACTTGCCACTGTCTTACATCTTATTACTGGTTTATTTATGCTACTGTTACTGCATCTTTCTTGTCTTTTAAAGTTCACTTTGGGAAGTTATCATGGTGAAATCAGACAGGTTGGGAGTCAATAGTACACTGAAGAACTTGAGCTGAGAAAGCTTTTCTTTTGAGATAGTCCCCTTTTTTACTAGTACTGGCAGGATTTTTTTATACGCATAACTACACTGTTCATTTTCATTTCCTAGAACAGAAATCGACACACTAAAGTCTTATCTGATTATGCTGTATTTAACAAACTCAAGAAAATTGTTAACGTTGCATACCTCCAAAGGTATTCATGTTGGTTTACTTTTAATGATGTTTTATTCCGTTTTGATTTCTAATCTCACTGCATTGTTCTAACCAATCATATATTCTCTGAGCATTTTCAAGATTTTCTACATAGCCTTTCAACAGGCACTTGCAATATAACCATCAGATATGGTTTTCATTTCCAGTTGTCAGAGTGGCATTTTCAATCCAAGCCAGTTTGCTAAGCCAAAGATAGAAATGCTAAAATAAGAATTTATAATGAAAGATGACTCAATCTTCTAATCATAGTAATGAAGACACATTGCATATATAAATTTTACCAAATGTAACTGAGCAAATTTAATTAAACATTAATGAGATTTAGTTTTAGGCAATGACAAAACTTTTTTCCTTAGTGATCAAGCTAACAAAGAGGTTTTCAAAGTTTGTTACGTATTTATATCAAAGAATTGTAGCCAGATGTTAATTTTTTTTACTACTGGTCTGTTCCCCTCTAGTAATTCCTTGGATTTGCAAGAGATACTGAACCCAAACCAATAAAGATAGGTTCATAACATATGTAGAGAATTTCACGGAGTCCATTCAGGATCACCAAGTCCACTGCAGAGGTTAACTGTGTGGTGCATAAGTAGCTGTCCATACACAGAATGCTCCCATTTATTTTTCAAACCTATTTGTCTATCTGTCGCACATAGTGCATGTTACCCTTACTTTAAAGGTTAAAACCTATTTGCAATTTTAATCTTCTTTTAAAAAATAAAGACCAAAGATGACTTTTCAAAGTCATGGAAACATGCCATGTTTGTTTTTGAGTTGAACACATTACTCATTTATTTTCATTAGTACACTGAAATAATAGCTGAATTTGAAATAACAAAGAGGCTGACTGAGCTGTGAGGAAAACTCAGCTAGGGAGTTGAACCAAAACTCAAATCCAGTATTGGTTTGTGTAAAAACCAGCACCCTTTGGCAGTGGTTGTTTGGGACAGTGATTTCTCACAGCTACTGGACAGAATTGTATCAGAGCCTTTCTCTCCATCTTTGTTTCTCCACAGGTGCAGATTACTGTGACAAACCATTGCTAGAAGGGGCTTTAATTCCCTTCTTTGGCCTCTGTTTCCCACTCAGCATTCCCAGCTTCCTGCTGCAGCTGCTCTCCAGCCACATGGGCCTCATTTAAGGGCTGGAAATTCATTTCTGTCAATTCATTCTTGCCATGTCCATTTCTATTTTTGCATTATATTGTTAAATTGTTCAAAGTACAACAATTTTTATTCAGTTGGTTGGGGGGGGTTGAGGTATATACACCGTTTGAGGCTCCAACCTGAAGTTTCAGGAGAATAATTCCATATTATCTGTTTGCTTCTTGTTGATGTCAGAAATGCCTCTAACATCTTTTTAAATTGTAGGCATTATTTGCTACTTTCAGTCACCTGGAATTTCTTATCTTTGCAGCGCCAGCTTGCAAACTTACTCTTTGAGCTGGGATGCACCAGCTCTGCCTTACAAATATTCGAGGAGCTGGAAATGTGGGAAGATGCAGTCATCTGCTATGAAAGAGCAGGACAACATGGAAAGGTAAGAAAAATGTTTCATGTAGCTGAGATCCCATCTTGAAATAGCATCTGAAAGGTGAAGGACTGTTTGGCTTTAGCTGGCAAATCACTAATGACACTCACTTCTACAGGGCTGTCAAAGGAAAATCTGTTTAGGAAAAATCGACACATAAGAGCTTGTCATAACCTGTGAATGCTAAAATAATTGACTTGGAGTAATAGCCACATGAAATAGAAGTTGGTAAATAAGAAGCAACTTAAGATGCAAAGAAGATTGTGATAGTGATCCTTGAAAATATTCAAGGATAGTTGAATTAACTACTATGGATAAACAGCAATGTGGGCATTTCAGGAAAGCTGTAGCAGTCATTAATTTAGTCTTGAAACTTTGTCTGGAGGGGATATTAATTTTCTTTCCCACTTGATTTCAAACTATTAGCTGTAGTTTTTAAAAGCACTTTAAATAGAGTAACATTAGTGTTTGATGTATGTAATTGCTTAATGTTGACATATTCAAATTACAGAATCAAACACTTGAGACGAGAAGTGGTGTAAGATTAAAAGACTCTAGTTGCTAAGTCTGTGTTGATGTTTTCCTGAACTGCTTCATCATTTCTTTAGCATTGCTACCACTGTGTGTGATCAACTCCAAAAACAAATGAAAGCCATCACCTAACTCTGCATATCAGTGACATAACTCTTTAAAATTGCTGGTGACAGGCTATCTTAATAGCCTTCCTATTGTTGATTATTTTGCTTTTACTATTAGAGCAATGGTAGGAAGATTTTAGAAAATCATACCTGGAAGCAATGCCTACTTGTATGTAACTTTAACTGTGTTCTCTTTCTGGTGCAAACTCTTACAAGGGCTGTAGCAGGAACTCATGCTATCAAGAAGTGTTTTCAGAATTTATATAGATATTCAGAAATATCCAATTTCAGACAAAAATAGGGTTTTTTCTTTTTTCCCTTCCTTTCCCTCTGTTTGGTGTATGGTATCATTAAATGTATGGGTGTACATGTGCCTTTATGATACCACAAGCACAAAGACTATGCTCTAATATAATTTAAGCTTAATGAAGATAAATAATTTCAATTGATAGAAAAAAAGCAGAATGCCTTATACTTACATGTTTTTTTTTCCTAATAGTCATGCACCAAAGCCTAGATTTTGTTCATTATAAACTGACAGATATGTCTTGCTGGCAAATTCTGTGCCACATTATGCATGCCTTGGGGATAGCATGCTAATATCACAGTCTTCTCAGTACAGTGGAGAAATAGAGGTCAGTATTTTCCATTTCCTGGAAATGCATTCTGTCCTAGTTACATTCACAAACTGCCCTTAGGGAGTTATGAAAATGGCACTCAGAGAATAGGACAGGATATCTGACACAGGAAACTGCTTAGAAATGATTTCAGAATGAGGGATTGTGCTGTGCTTTGAAAAAGAGAAAATGCTGTGTAAGTATGAAATAACAGAATTGCTGGAAGAAAGCTAGTTTTGAGCCAAAAAGACAGAAAATTAGAAACATGTAGCTGTGTACCGAGGGGAATGAATATCTGTGCTCTTTATTGCAAAGTGTTCAGAGTGTGAGCTGCTTATATTTACCAAAAGTGTTGATGTTTTTAAACCTGATAGTTATTTTTGTAGAAATGCACAAAAATCTACTGGAGTAGTATGTTGGCCACTAGATGTTCAAATCATTAATGGGCTTAGCATATATCTGTGCAAAAGAACAAACTCTTATTTAATAAACTTCTGTATGTTTTTCATTCACAAATGCTTTTATATAGAAAACCTGAATTTAAATCCTGAAAAATCTAATAAAACTGCTAAATATCAGCAATACCGATGTAATAAGTACTTACACATCCAAGTAATACCTTCTTTACTCCTATTTTGGAATTACCTGCTGATAAAGAAACAGAGCATGTAGATAAGGCCATGTGAAGCTCCACATTGTGCTGTTAGAAAATACATAAATCATTTGGTTATAACAGGGCCACGTAGCAGTACAAATTTTTACAGAGTAAGATGTCATTAACATTTAGCAAACTTTGTCGACAATTTGTTACTGTCCCTAGATATGGCTCTATATGCATTTGTTTTATAACCTGAACAAAAGTAGTAGGAACTAATATTATTGCATGAGTCAACAGAAGAGTAATAGAGTGCCAAGCAATGAGCAAAATGGCACAGAACAAGGAGAAAAAAACTATTATAAAACCTGAATGCACAGTATATTGATAGTTGCTGTGGCTTTCTCACTGAAGTATTTAAGTCACTGTATCCCTTTAACAGACTTGTTGCAAAAGGAGACCTCTCCGTTTGTGTAGTGAGAACTGGTGTTGGAAAGTGCCCTCTCCCTTCTTTTAACTGTGAGAAGTACCCAAAGGTCTCAAGAGTATTATTAGCATTGGACAGCTCTAAGGTGTAAGAGGTCTCTTCCACCTACCAATGGTACTATTCCCCTGCTGAAAGAAAAAGAAAGCGTGAACCAGAGATGTGACTTTTCAGTTCTTCCACTTGAAGTAAGCCTTTCTCCCTTGCAAGAGCTCTGTAACACAGTAGCTGCTGACCTTTGATAGATTAGTGAGATCTGCTATTTGGCATCAGATGGATATTCCATCTTACAACAGCCTGTTTTCAGCCCTGTCTCTATTCCATCATCTCATGAGACTATACAGCATGATACAGAATCTGGTTTTAGACCAACATATCCCAGCAAACCATGTGTTACAGAGTTATTTTTCGTGTCTTGCATGACACAGATACCTCAAAACATTTGAGTGAGAAAACACAATTACGGTAAGATCTCAAAAGCCCACCTTTAAAGCCAGGAATGGCTTCCCAGATGTGAAGCAGTACTACACTGATTAGTGCATGAGCTCATCCAAGAACTCAATTAATTTCACTATATATAGTAACAGTCATAGAAGGCAGGTAAGCATTCCTATATGTGGTTACAAAGCTAGGAAAGAGGAGTAAATGTGTCACCCAGGGTCTTGCATAAAGTTACGGGAAGGTGAAATGAAAACCAAAGAGTTTTCCTTTTCTCTCACTGCCTTTTTCCATGCTCCTCTGTTCTGCTTCTTCATGCTACTTCTCTGTTAGCCAAGTAAATTATGTGCAAGCAGAAAAATGACTTTTTAGGAAACACTTTGAACTAGCAAAGGAATTAATTGTGAAATAGTAGAACTCCTAGATTAATGAAAAGTGAGGCTAATAGGGTCTTTTAGGAAACATATAAAATTAAAATATGGGAATGCATGAATGGGATGGCAAGTGGAAATTTAGGGTCGGGAAGCCAGATGCAGGATGAATCATGAACTTGGTGTGCAGGAGTCTGCGTAGTGAGTAATGAAAAGGCACCACCTAGGCCTCTTTACTGATTGGACATTTTTGTGAAGTGTTGCCTGTTTAATTCCCATACCACTCATAGTAGTTTAGAAGACAAGATAAGAGTCTAAATCTTTCTTGTGTTTAAATCAACTGACTTTTGAGATTGGTATTGAATTCCATCCACTCTGGTGCACACTGTCCTGTGAAAAACCAGTGTTGTTATAAATGCACCTGATTCAGTCAGTGAGGATTATACAGCTTTTGTAAAGTTATGTTTTAATTAATAATTTTCATATCATATCTTTCTAAATTTAGTTATAAATTTTAGTTATAAACATGCTTATTCATAATTAGTATCCCTTTAATGAGTAAGAATAAATCTCTAGTGGCTGTATTTTTTTTACTTATATTACATGCACTGTGTGAAAGATATTTTTTGATAATATTTGTTATTAAGGAAAGATTTGGTTTTGCAGAAGCAGGGTTCTTAGCAATGATTAAATGTGATTTTTTGAAGACATTTTTCCACAAAGTTAGGAGAATGGATTTCTCATTTTGCCTAGGATTTTGTGGGGGTGGACAAAAGAAATAGAAAAATCCTGTTTTAGAGTATTATCTGGTTTTGTAGAAAGCAAATATTTTGATAACACAGGAGTTTTCTTTTAGTTTGATCTTTGTACTAGCCTTTAAATATTTAAGTAATAAAAATGTTTGCAACATGCCAGAGAGGTGATCAGATAGCTAATCAGATGAAGAGAAACTCAGACTTCTGCTTATTTAATTCTCTCTTTTATCTGTGTGCTGAAGTATTTATGTTGGCAATGAATTCTTGTAAGCTTAGACCAGAACATGATGTTTTTATGCTCTTAAATGTGAAACACCGTTAGTGAGTGGTTGTCTTTCCTGTCTAGGCATTGCCACATGATAGCAATCTGAGCTTGGGAGTGCCCTGCAGAGGAAGTGGTGAAGATGTGTCTTGCAATGCACTTTTCACCTCGTATCTCCTTATACAGCAACATTTCAGTCTTGTTTCTTAGTGTGAATGGGAAAAAACCCACCTTATCTTCTGGTGTCGAATGTGGTTACTGCAAAAAATCAGCTCTCTCTGCTCTAAAAGAAAAAAATCTTCTGCAATGTCTGTTATTAATCTGTTATAGCAACTAATGGAGGTAGTTAAGAGGAAGTAAACTGCACTTTACCAAATCCCTGGAAGCCAGGCTGAATGGGGCTTTGATTAACCTGGTCTCATGGAAAGTGTCCCTGCTCATGGCAAGGGGGCTGGAATTAGATGATACTCAAATTCCCTTCCAAACTAAACCACTGTAGGATTCTGTAAGTACAGTCTTGTAGTTAGGCAAGATTTTTCTAGTGCTTTGGCTGGACTAATTGTAAATGTTAAAAAATGGTTTCTTTGGCTTTTTTTAGAGAGCTGTTTCACAGACACTTAAAAACACTTCCATCAAGTTATTTTCCTAATAATTTGCCACCAATTTTCTTCTTAATGGGATTCTATTTTTGCTGATTTTAATATTCTTCCAGAAATCTAAACTCTTCTTCACACTTGTGCTCTTCAAATATTTGCAGACCTTACTGTTACTTAAAAAAATAATAGTAAGAATGAGGTGCTAAAATTGCTATGCATTAAATATTTCAAAACAAGGTAAACCAAGCATTTTTCTAAAGATGATTTTCATATAGGTTTGATGGATTTTACTGATTGGAGTGAAAAGCTTTGCTTCTCTAAAGATAATTGGAAGGTCAAAGAAAGCATTTCTTATGCAAGAAAAGCAGTCATAATTTAGATGCAGAGATGATATCAGGTTTCCTTTTAGGTAAAGGAGCTGTGATAGAAGAATGACTGGAGTTACAATGTTGAACTTTAATTCTGTGGCAGGCAGTGTTGGATCTTTCTTGATTTAGATGGTTCAAGTAGATATTTTCTAAGAGAAAAATTATACTGGTCTGAATTGTGTATGTTGCATTTTTGCAGTGGGGGACTGAGGTAACTGTTCTGTCTGAACAACTGATCATTTGTCCAGTATATTTATCTTCTCAAAAAGCCACAGAAAGCAGACTATCTCTTGCTTAAAAGTGAAACAATAATTTTATTGTTAAAGCAAAGATAATGGCCCTGAGAAAAATAGCTTTTGAAAGTTTCATACAGCCCATAACAGATCTGGAAGACACAGCCTGTGTCTTCTTTTTAAAAAGTGGTATGTATTTCAAATATGTTTTATTTCAAACATTTAGATAAATTTACAAGTTTACAACTTCTGCATCTTACATAAAAGCATGGCATTTCCACAACTGATAGTATGAAAGTCAGTGTGAGACAGAATAGAATGGAAATCATTATTTTTCAGAAAAAGGGCAACTGGAGAAAAGGGAAGGAGAATTATTGCAGGATTACTTACTAGGACATGTAAAAAAATGATAAACGTCTAGAATTGCAGATACCTTGATGGTGTTGATACTGCATTGCTGTGAATTAGGTGTAGGTTGGATGTCCAGGACTGGTATTTGTTCTTGGGACACAATGCATACCTAAGATGTAAAGAAAGGAATAAGCTCTTTCATGTTTTTATGGTTTAATTTTCCTTGGTGTGTTAAACCAAAAGCTACCATATTATGTTGAAGTATTTTTTAAACATAAAGTTTGGAACCAGATTCTTTCTAGACTTTTTCTTTGGTGCTGTGTTGGATGAAGATACTGTGTCCTCACTTGCCCTACTTCTTAATCTTCAGCTGATGATTGCAAGGTGCTAAAGCAGTATTTGTTCACGTAGGTAATTAACTGAAAACAAATGGTCTCATTATGTGTTGATTTCTCTTTGCTCTTTAACAGGCAGAAGAAATACTCAGGCGGGAGTTGGAGAAGAAGGAAACACCGGGATTGTATTGTTTGCTTGGTGATGTTCTTAAAGACCACCAGTATTATGACAAGGCCTGGGAGCTTTCCAGGCACCGCAGTGCCCGCGCCCAGCGCTCCAAAGGCCTCCTGCATCTCCGCAACCGGGAATTCAGGGAGTGTGTGGAGTGCTTTGAACGTTCAGTGCAGATCAACCCTATGCAGGTTGGGAAATTACACACATACAACTTTGGTTTTGATTTGTATGTTCAGTTTTGAATGATGATACTTCTTTAAAAGACAGTTCTGGGCACAATTACCAAAATAAGAGTTTATTACTATTCTTAGCGAAATTTTCAATACGTACTTGGAAGACTGGCTAAAAGTGGTAGTATGAAATGAAGACATCCCGTTGCACGCAGGTAAATCTTTGCCTGTAGAGCTCTTTCAAAGAAATTTCGAAGAGATGAAGCCGCTGCAAATTAATATTTACCATTAAATAAATTATGACTAAATTTTGAAAGATGTAAAGTAAAACAGTTACAAGAGGAATGCAAATTTTAATGAAAGTTTCCCTTCACCCTCTCTGAGTTTGCCCTGGCTTTGAGTTACAAATTCTCATCTCTGTATTTCACAGAAATGTTTTTCGAGTGTTTTGTTCTGGAGTCACTGAGAAGCACTGTGTTATGCTTGTGATGACAGTAGCTTTTAGTACAACAATGCATCAGCATTGAAACCACAGTGGAAAGAGTTCTCTTGATGAGGCTGGTTTCTCTTGCTGAGCTTTGCAAGCTATTCTGCAGACAACTTTTGTAATCTTGTTTCAGTTTCTCAGCCACTAGATCCCATCCCAAAAAGGTTCACCCTGTGGAAGGTCTTAAGAAGTTAAAAAAGCTTTGTGGTTGTTTATGTATATAAATTGTGCTCCTCATAGGCATTTCTAGATCCATGCAAAAGCAGGATATTCCTCCTTCTGTTCTTTGCCATTCAAAGAGCACTGCTGAAGCTGCTGTTTTGAGTTCCATGTGACTAACTGGACTTTTCCTTTGAAAAATTTTAAATGCCTCCAGCCTTTCAAGTAATTTTCATGAAGCTTTTTTTGTATTTCACTGACTCCAATAAATCAGAGTCCTAATCTTATTCAGATGAACTCTAGATAACTTATAAACGTCTTTAGAATAGCAAATGAAATGACCAAAAATCCCAGCAAAATATATATTACTCAGATAGGAATTTTATTTAAATCAAGAGGACTTCCAGATAATAAAGGGCTTCAGGAGATGGCCTACAGGGCTCAAAACTGAGAAATATTCTGCTGAAACGCTTTTTTATTTTGTATCCTTTCCAAAGGAAGTTCAGAATGAAAGGAAATGCAAGAAAAATAGGCCAGTCCATATAGGAAAGTGAACATTTCCTCCTCTTGTTGCTTAGGAAGCTCTTTTTAAGATTCAGTTCAATTGTTTCAAACAAACAGATTGAGCAGCTAGATAGTGCAGATTGACATAACTGTCTCCTAAATTCTGTCTGTATTCTGTGACTACAGAAATTAATTGATTCCTATTCTAGGGCATCTTGTGGGTCAAAAACAGAGTGGAAATTAATTCTAAATGCAAGAACTTTACCACAAGGAAAATAATAATTAATTAACTTGTTCCCAAAATTGTGAATAATTTATCAGGTAAACAAAGACTCCTTGTTACAAAGAGATTATAAATTTTTTGTGGTTATTAGAAACCTTTCTGAAGGAAGAGATTTTTAGACTGCACCAAGTGATTCCCCAAAATATGTAATGGATAAAATTATTCTCTCTCAATCCTCCTTTAATCTTGTGTACTTTTTAGCCAGCCAGTCAAGTGTGGTTGAGATCTTTGAGGTAGGTGTTTGCTATATAAGCCAATCACTCTATCAGTCTTTGGGCAATCCACAAGGAAATGAAAGACTTGCAGTTCAAAAATACCTGAAACTTGTGTTCATTAGCACTGCTGCTCACAGAATTGCTTATTCTAGTTCACAACTGTGGATGACAGAGACATTTCTCTTGTACTTTCACTATGAGCATCTTGCAAGCCTAGACAAACAATTCACGAGGTCAAAGAGCTCACACAGTCAGTTCTCCAGTGGTGAAAGCCTGCACAGTTCAGAAGTGAGACTGTGCTGCTGTTGCTCATTAGATTTATAAGACATGCAGTGACTGTTTTTCCTCTCAGGCTTTACAGAAGCACTGTTTAATTTGTATCCTGAGCTATAAAGTTGGAACTAACCTTCTATTTCATACTTGATCACTCCAGTCTCTGCCCCCGCTTTTCCTGTCCAGAAGTTACTGACCTAAAAAGAATAGAAGGGGAGTTATTGAGATAGCAGCCATGTGGAACTGCTGGTGGACAAAAGAGCCTTAAAAAATTAGATTGACTGTATGGTTATTTACTGTTAGGATTGCCCTCTGAAACTTGAGAAACATAGTTTTCTCTTCATGTGGAATTTCTTCCTTGATTGATGAGTTTATGAATCGTGAAAGTGACAGGTTGACAATGCTGAGAAGTAGGTTTTCATGTTTGCCCAGCCCAGGTGTGGTTGCTAATTCTATCTTCACCTATTTACCCACCTGCTCCAGGAATGGGCCATTCACTTACACCCCTCGTAAGCAAAAGGACATCTTTATTGTCAAGTGTGTTCCATTCTTTTCTCAGTGTCATGAAGATTAGATTGCCCACCAGGCTGCTGTGTCTGACAAAGATCAATTTCATGTGTTTGTATACTTTGAAGCAGATTAACTGTGAATTTTATAGCAGTTAAGTCAAATATAAGGAGGTATAAGTTGCGTTTTAGAGACAGGAAAATGAGTTTGAAGTGGAGAGAACTGTAAGAATGTTTGCTACAGTTTGCAGTTAGTCGTCTGTAGAGGTAAAAGCTGCTTGTGTATGAGCCAACAGCGTTATCCTCAACTCTGTAAAATCCCTGATTTAATAAAATTCAGGTGATGTTTTTGTGTTTAAATAGTCGTTACAATTTCCTAAGGAGAACCTGAATTACCGGAGTTAGTTGCTTCAGAACTAGTACCCAAAACACAAGAGAATATAAAAATCAAACAGACACCTCAAGAAGTAATATGGTGTTGTGCGATATGGAGTTAATGTAACCTGTTTTTCCATCTTCCTCTTCCCCACCTCTTTCCCTCTCAAAAAACTTCCCAAGAAAAACTTGGGGTTTTTTTTGACCTTGGCAATATAGAATGGAGGAATGGCTGAATTTATTGCAGTAGAGTAGTAGTACCTGGACTGATTTTGCAACACCTTATAAAATGTCCTGTTTTGTTTTGACTGCATGCATTTAAAAAGCATAATGCTGTCGAAAAATGTTCTGTTCATGTACTTAGGGTTCAATCATTTTCTGAATTATGAAACTTTTATAAAAGGTAATACTGGTTAGCTTGCAGCTCTTTGAAAATTAACCATGTGGCAAATCAGGAACTTGCTGTTAAAGAGCTATGAAAATGTATTTTGCTGTAATTTATGCCATTATCTGATACTGTTTAGAATGGAACATACTATTTCAGTTGGAGGGGACCTACAATGATTACCTGGTCCAACTGCTGACCAGTTCAGGGCTGACCAAGTTAAAGCACATTTTTAAGGGCATTGACCACATGCCTGTTAAGCACTTAACAGCCCTGGGGCATCAGCCACCTCTAGGAAGATTTGTTCCAGGGTCTAACCACCCTTCTAGGTAAAGAAATGCATCCTAATGTCCAGACTAAACCTCCCCTGGTGCAGCTTTGTACCATTCCCATGCATCATACTGCTGGACAGCAGTTCTATGTGAGCCAGAAGTGAGCCCTGGCAGGCAAGAGGGCAGTGAATCCTGGGATGCATCAAAAACAGCACAGCCAGCAGGTCAAAAGGAGGGATTGTCCTGCTGTCTGCAGTTCTCGCCTTGAGCACTGTGTGCAGTTCTGGGCCCCACAATTTCAGAAAGATGTGAAGGTTCTTGAAAGCATCCAGAGGACGTCTACAAAGCTGGAAAAAGGGCTGACTGGAAGGAACATCCTGAGAGGAGCAGGATTGTCCTTAATGCTTGTCTAATTTGGAGAAAAGGAAGTTGAGATGTGACCTCATTGCTCTCTACAGCTCCCTGAGAAGGGGGAATGGAGAAGGGAGGTGCTGAGCTCTCCTCCCTGGTTGAATCTTTATTGATGAGAAGTATTTGGTTGTAACAAGTAAAGACTTTAAATGCAAGATTACTGAACTGGTAAAGTTCCGTTCTCTGGGCAAGGCGTTATTGAAGTCAATTTCTAGCTCTAAACATAGTGATAGAAACTTGAGAAGGTCGGTGTTCTGACAAGTAGAAAGAACTGGAATTTTGAACTGTTCATGTTTGGTCATTTGAGATGTTTCTTGTAAAATGTGATTACCTTGAAAAATGTTTCCTAGTGTATCATTTGACTTAATTGTAATAGTATAAAGTGCATGTGGATTTTTCACAAATGAAAGCAAAATATGCAAGCCCCTAAATAACTATCCCTTTTTTCTGTAAATGCAAATGGGCTGTTAAAGAGCACTTCACAAATGGTTAAGTGGTCTTCATGCAGTCAACACCTTTGTTTGTCCATATTTATGAAAACTTCAAACCTAAAGTTTTTCTCTAATTAGCATACAGGATACTAGTTTTTCCAGTACAATACTATCATAGCTGAAGATGGGTAAAAATCAACAAGAGTTGTGTGTTCTCCCAGGGCAAATTATTTCTCTCGTGCTGAAATACCCATGTATGTATGTAACCCTTAATTTTTTCTCTCCAGCTAGGTGTATGGTTTTCCTTGGGCTGTGCATACATTGCTTTAGAAGGCTATGAAGGTGCTGCCAAAGCATTTCAGCGCTGTGTGACATTGGAACCAGATGTATGTACTTTTGAACAAACTATTCAGATGGCTTATCTAAAAACACCAAGGATGTTTTCATTATAAACAAGCAAAGCAATAATGAAAACCTTTTTTAAACCTTAGCCCTTTGAATAAATTAAGCTTCTTCATGAAGGTTATATTTTTGTCATAAGGCATCATAAAAATACTTATCCAGTATTTAACTTTGTCCAAGTATGAGAATGTTAAAAAATATATATTTGAAAAATTCCTTTATGCTTGCACACATGGCCAGAACAGACACGGGAATGACTAAATTGTGAGAAGAGATAAAAAGAGATAAAACAAAAATTATATTAAAATATTTAGTCCTCTAAGTAATCAAATTCTCCTGAAAAAAAAGTCAAGTTTACGTGTGACAAGTAAATTTGTAACTGTATATTTCAGGAGCACAGGGAGAATGGAGCTCAGCCATTTTTTCAGGATGCAGGGCATGCATGTGTACAATGCTGTCGTTTGAATGTGCATTGAGAAAGTGAAGGTGCCAGCTGAATTACCTGAGAAATACACTGACAATACTTTTGCCAGAAGGCTTGACTGTCAACTTGTTGCTTGGAGTTAATGACATCTACTCAATAGAAACTGTCGTTATCCATTCCTTTCTCTTGGAGAAAAGAATGAGAAAGCAATGAGAGGTGACAGAGTATTCTTTTTTCTTTATTATAAAATGCAATAACTTCCTTTCGGGAAAAATGTACATACAGACATCAATGGAATTCTTATTTTATATATTGGTTTTTTGTTGTTGTTCAGTGCAGTAAATTTACTTCCAAGTAGATATTAAAACTGGGTTCACTTATCTCTCTAGGGCCTGTATTTAATTGTATTCATATGACTGAGCCAGCTGACTTCTCAATGGGTTAAGTGGTCAGGTTTTTATGAGTAAAAGGTGGTGCACTGGCTCTCAGTTGGAGGCAAAACTTGTCTTTATACGTCTGCAGCTGTAGCAATGTAGTGACCATTTTCATGAATAAGTCTCAGAAAGGTTTCCCAGCGTGAGTTAAATGCTCCTTAAGCCTCAGGATAGCCTTCAGCACAGAGTACATTTCATTGCAGTGCTCAGACTGTATTCTTCAAATCATTTCTAGTTGTCACTTTGCTGAATTCAGTGATGGGGTTTCACATTTACAACAGTGTAGGCAAAGGGCAGGAATCATCTCTGCTGGTTTTGGTTTTACCTGAGGTGTGTTAGGGGACATCAGATCACTTCTGTCCACTAACAGAGAGTGGTGCAGTTTGAGTAGCTTCCAGCTAGTGAGAAGTGATGAGCTGCTGGGAGCACTGACCTTTCCAGCCATCCCAGCTAGATTCCAGAAGAGTGTCCTTGTTTACAGCTGAGACTGAAGGCAAGAGCTGACTTAGTGTATTGCAACCCCAAGGCAGTTAATTGATATTTGTATACCTGATTGTTGCTGATGTAGTTAATTATTTATGTATTTTAATTTCAATATAACAATTTATACTTCAATGCAGTATTTTAACTGCCATGTAGAAGGCTTGTGTCAATATGTGTGACTAGCAAAATCAATGATGTTTGGCAGTAGTTTCACTTAGGTATTTTTACAAAGTAAGCACAATGTAAGTGAATAAATTTTTTGGTACTTCTCCTTTTATCATTCCAGAATGCTGAGGCCTGGAACAATTTATCAACTGCTTATATCAGATTAAAACAGAAGTAAGTACTTCAAAAGAATTAGAATATATTGCTTCCAATACAAATAACTGTAGTTTCCTTTTTTTGACATGGATTTTTTTATTATTATAAGGTGCTTAACTCATATTTTGCAGTTCTTAGCCCTTCAGTTCTCTCTCTCAAGCTGGATCACTGGTAACTATTTTATTTTAGAGGAAATAGTTTTGTAACTTTTATATAAGTAGCAGCCTCTCTCTACACTTTTTTCTTGTTAGAGGTATTTATGATATAGTAAGTACAACCAGTGCAAAATATTCATAATAAAGATGAATAATAAAAACTACTTGGAGCATGAAGTTAAGAAGATAGGCCCATTTCAAGCAAACAATATATTCACACCTATGTAATTTCATAGGATATTTTCCTCAGTAGATTCAAGGGAAAACCAGGCAGTTTGGTTTTTATATACAAATGGAGATGGTGTTCTGCTCACATGCTAGCTGGCTTGTTCTTCTCCCTCAAAACTAATGATTCATACAAGAAGCTTTGACCTAAGCAGACTGCCACTCTTATTTTGTATTTTTTATTTCAATGCAATGTAATAAAAGTTTACATGGAAGAATTTGATATTTAAGAATTTTCACATTATAACTTGTTACCAAAGAATTAAACAAAAGAATAAGATAAATTATTTTTAAAACCTTACTTGAAATCTGACATCAGTTTATATGATTACATAGTCAGGAGGCAAAGTAACAAAAGAGAGAAGGAATAGTAAGCTTGCATTAAAGTGTAAATTTGTAAACATAAATAGGAAAAGTGAGAAGTAATATGGACTTAGGAGGTAGATATGTCAATGGGAGCAGGAGGGAGAAAAAAATGAAGTGGTAGAACAGCTACACAAGGCTAAAAAGTAATAGAAAGCAAGAGCTTTTTTTTAACATTTCATTACCTCCTTTTGTCTTCAGCAGTGCCTTGAGTATGTGCAATTCATGTGGTAGTTGCTCCTTCTTTTCCGCACAATTCCAAATGTCAGATGCTCAGTGTACTGGCTTATGCTTGTTTCATAAAAGCATTTTTAATCAAAATAATTTTCTGTCTGTTAATCAGCTACAAGGCTGAGAAACTACTGAGTGATTAATTTCAGCATACTGGTTTAATTTTATTATTCTTAATCTATTCTTGTGATCTAATATGCTAAGGACATACAAAACTTGTAACCTATTTGATATGGTAGCAAAAGTAATAAATGGGGGCATGTTACTGAGCTTTTTTCCCACAGAATCATGTGAGATAGGACTCAATGTACAGAAAATTTTAAGTGAGTATTATGTGTTTATAGCCAAGGGTGGCCTGTACTTGCTGTGGAATATCAACTTCTTTGTTTATTTGTGTAGGTGCTTATAGGTCAAAACTGTTGTGAGCTAGTTTAACTCTCTCTCAAAACAGAGAATATCTATAACAGTGCACTTAAATAATTTGTGTGGGGATACATAAATTCCTATTTTCAAGCCTGCCAGAAGAAAAAAAAATTAGGTGGAGTGAGGATTTAAAAAGAAGGAAAACAAAAGTAAGATATTTAAGTTAATAGCTTTCTCTCACTCCCTCAAAAAGAATCCAGCTTTACTCCAAACAGGCTTTTAATTCAGTCCCACTCATAGATTATGGATTTGGCCAAGGCTTGGCAGAGTCTCACACAACAGGCAAATATAAGTACATTTTTTTGAAAAGTGTATGCAAGCAACTTGCTAACACCCAAAGGACAGGGGTCTTGTTGATTTTTGGTGTTGTTTGCTTTTTAAGACTCCACAAGTTTTGTGTATTCTGAATTTCCTCCAGAAAAATTAATTGTGATGAAAACAGACTCCATGCTTTGGTTTACCAGAAAAACTACTCTGTGTGCCAGGAGGTCTTTGAAATCTAGGTCTCACATTTCTCAGAATAAACTGGGACTGGTCCTCTTCCTTCATATGAAAGATTCCTGGTTTCCAAGACCAGATAATGCATTTGTACTGCCTACTGTTTCCTGTCTGAGTATGAATTTGCTTAACTGGTTAAGGATAATCCATCATTGTGTGATTGGTTAAATACATGGGTGATTTTTTTGAGAATCTAGAGGATTTTATTACATAGCAAGCATGATGATTTGTGGAATACTGTTTTTATCCCATCCCTTTTTTATCTTGATTAACATTCACATTTCCATCTTACTGGCATCTGCCCTCCTGATAGCTTACTAATTTTCAGGAAGGTAGGGGAGATGATACAGACTAACCCTACAGATGGTGGAGAACAGTTGCAGAAACAATACATGAGCCAGGCAGAGCACCTTCCAGCCTGTCAAGAGAGCTGTGGCAGATCCCAACTTCCATTGTAGCAAAATCCACAGAAGGAACAGGACTGTGTTCTTTTCTAATTTAATCTAGTAAAATCAGGGTCTGAAATCCCTTAGTGAGATTGTTAACAGCGGAGAAAACTCAACTCTCTGCTTGTTTATTCATCAGCATCACACCTATCAATGTATCAGAAGAGAGAGAAGAAGGGAGCAGACAGGGGAAGATCCTGCATGTGGACTGTTCTGCTCTAACTATGCCAAATGACCTGTTCTCCTTAAATAATTTTGCTCTATCAGTCCACTCTCTTTTTGTGTATTTGATAACTCTTAATATCATTAGATTGGCAGTTATTTACATTTTTCCCTGACCAAGCTATTTCAAACTTCTAATGGCCTGATCAACTACTTAGATATTACATTGTCTTGGATTGTGTTTACACTCTCTTGGACCCTCTTTTTGAAACTCAACCAGCAATTTCTTTGGGCTGTCTTTCTTTAAAGAAAACACTTTTAACAACTTAGTCAAGCAATACAGAGCAAGTGAACTGCATATTTTGATAACAGGCCATCTTTTTATGGTATTTATTAAAAAGATATATTGTTATGCCTTACCAAAGAAGTTTAGGAAAGCTCCATTTCAAGTCTTAATTTAAAGGAATCCATTCCTTTGTGGTTTTTTACATATCATGACTGTCAAACTGAAAGTGTGACTGTCCAACTTCAGTCTCTTAGAAAGAAATGCATCATTCCAGTTCTCTAGCAGAGTTATTTTAAAGTTTCAAATTTATTGCAACTTTTTGTAGTTTGTTTAAGGCTCTAAACAGTAAACTCACAAACCTCACCAACACGTTTCAGATGGCATGTTGTTATCAGAAGATGGCATTACTGCTCTCCTAAGGAAATGGTCAAGAGCTGACTGCAGTGGATGCATATGAAAAACTAAAGATGCTTTGTAACTTGATGATGATGTTATAGGAACCGTGCTGTCCACCTTTATTCTACAACATTTTCTCTTGTTAGTGTGAGATGGGTCAGATTGGAGAAGGACCCTAGTAGTGTTTGGGGCCATTCTGACACATTTGTACTGAGCAGCACAGCATCAGGGCTCACAGGGTGCAAGTAAACCTTCCAGCTGACCTGAGGATAAAAATGGTTGAAAATTATGGGCTTCTGTGCAATGGATATGCATGTTTGCCATGTGCAAATTTTTAAAATAAATCACAAAAAGCTGTCAAGTAACCTTCCTCTGTCTGATTAAGTCAATGCCATTCTGCATCTATCATGAACTCAGTGATTTTTAATTTTTTAATATGTGTTACAACTGCAGCATGAGTAGGATTGTTTTCTCATGGTTCCAGTTAAAAATTTGGAAAGGAAAATATTGACATAAATGTATCATAATTTTGCCATGTTTTGTAAAAAAATAATTACAAGAGCTAAGAGAAGCTACCTAGCACAAACTACAGAGTGTACTGTTGTGTCTGAACTAATACAAAATAGTTTGCAAAAGAGATTAAGGAGTTATCAGTATTGTAAATTACAAGCAATAGCTTTTGCATGGCACTGTGTTCTAATTATGATTTTTTTTTAATAAGCAGTTTTTTAGTTGATGCTGTGCCAACTGATTTTAGTGTAGAAATCCTCTGTAGTAATTTATATTATTATTTTATTATTGATTAGGATCAAAGCATTTCGAACCCTCCAAGAAGCTCTCAAGTGCAACTATGAGCACTGGCAAATATGGGAGAACTATCTTCTCACCAGTACAGACATTGGAGAGTTTTCAGAAGCAATTAAAGCTTACCACCGGCTCATGGACTTAAAAGAAAAGTACAAGGATACACAGGTGGGGAAATTTTCATATTTAGTCATCCTATATGTTCACTAATTTTTGTTAAGAGACAAAGAGATTGCTGATAGCTGTGGTGTCAGTACTGATAGCGCACGTGCCGATGAAGTTATGTTGGCAAGTGATTTAAGTTTTGGAGATGTGGACTCTAAGAATAAATATTTAAAATGAAACGGACAAAACTGAAAACCTTTGCATCCAGATTGCATCAGACTTTGTGAAAGCACAGGCGTGAGCCTTGCAGTTTCAAGACCTATTTTTATATAAAATGCAGTGCATAATCCTATCTTTCCATATTGTTCCTGCATATCTTGGTGTCAGAAACAATATCAATTATTTAGTTGAAAGAAAGGGAAGCTTTTCCCATGTATTGGAAAATTCCACAAATGAGCCTTTGAAAGTGAACTGAAAGCATTACGGTCATAATATTGATTCTTAATAACCAGAACAAAGAAAAATAAAAGAGGTATTTTGTTCATCTTTCACTGTAGTTCAGTTCAGTTAACTGTCTGATTAAGTCAATGCCATTCTGCATCTATCATGAACTCAGTGATTTTTAATTTTTTAATGTGTGTTACAACTGCAGCATGAGTAGGATTGTTTTCTCATGGTTCCAGTTAAAAATTTGGAAAGGAAAATATTGAAATAAATGTATCATAATTTTGCCATGTTTTGTAAAGAAATAATTACAAGAGCTAAGAGAAGCTACCTAGCACAAACTACAGAGTGTACTGTTGTGTCTGAACTAATACAAAATAGTTTGCAAAAGAGATTAAGGAGTTATCAGTATTGTAAATTACAAGCAATAGCTTTTGCATGGCACTGTGTTCTAATTATGATTTTTTTTAATAAGCAGTTTTTTAGTTGATGCTGTGCCAACTGATTTTAGTGTAGAAATCCTCTGTAGTAATTTATATTATTATTTTATTATTGATTAGGATCAAAGCATTTCGAACCCTCCAAGAAGCTCTCAAGTGCAACTATGAGCACTGGCAAATATGGGAGAACTATCTTCTCACCAGTACAGACATTGGAGAGTTTTCAGAAGCAATTAAAGCTTACCACCGGCTCATGGACTTAAAAGAAAAGTACAAGGATACACAGGTGGGGAAATTTTCATATTTAGTCATCCTATATGTTCACTAATTTTTGTTAAGAGACAAAGAGATTGCTGATAGCTGTGGTGTCAGTAATGATAGTGCATGTGCCAATGAAGTTATGTTGGCAAGTGATTTAAGTTTTGGAGATGTGGACTCTAAGAATAAATATTTAAAATGAAACTGGACAAAACTGAAAACCTTTGCATCCAGATTGCATCAGACTTTGTGAAAGCACAGGCGTGAGCCTTGCAGTTTCAAGACCTATTTTTATATAAAAATGCAGTGCATAATCCTATCTTTCCATATTGTTCCTGCATATCTTGGTGTCAGAAACAATATCAATTATTTAGTTGAAGAAAAGGGAAGCTTTTCCCATGTATTGGAAAATTCCACAAATCAGCCTTTAAAGTGAACTGAAAGCATTACAGTCATAATATTGATTCTTAATAACCAGAACAAAGAAAAATAAAAGAGGTATTTTGTTCATCTTTCACTGTAGTTCAGTTCAGTTAAATTTTGTGTTTGTAAATGTATGCTCTGGACAAAATCCAGAGAACCTACCATAACAGCTTCAGCTGGGATGCTGCCTTGCCTGAAACCAGGTCCTGATCCTAGCAGGGTTTTGCACACGCAGTGAAAATAGCAAGGTGAATCTGAAAGGCAAGCCAAAGAATCTCTCAAGGAGAATAGTAAAACACCTTCAAGAGTCTTTGCAAAATTAACAGATCTGGTTGAAGAGCTTATGAGTTCTTAGTGAGATTGTGTAGTACCAGGATAAGAGGAACCAGCTGCTGCTGCTCATGGATCCCAGAAGAATGTTTTGTTTCTTGTTCCAATAAAAAGAGAAAAAGTAGCTTTCCTGGGAATTTGATGAGTGATGAGGAGAGAGAGTAGATAGAATTAGTTAAAATTGTGGAAACATCTCATTTGGTCATGGGGGACAGGGATGTTAAATATTTTTTTCACATTAGTTTTTAATGACAAATTGTACATGAGTGCAATGCTGATTACTAGTAAAGCCAGTCATGCACAGGATAACATTCTGTATTAATAAAGTCTTTCAGGGTTGGTATAGCTAACCATTAAACATTAGCACTAAAGAGTGCCAATGGAAAACTGTGTTATATGTGGTAAAGATTAGTGTGTTTGGCAGCTAGAGTACTCTAGTACTGATGGGACCTGTCATGGAGCATCTTGTAGATGGTTGGCTTTTTTCAACTAATTTTTTTCTCAATTGCTATTTCAAATAGCATTTTTAGGGGTGGTCTACTGTATTATTTAAAAACAGACGGACAGCTGACTAGAAGTAGAGGTTTCTACATATATTTGCCCATTTGAGATATTTTAGGATGATACAGACACTTATTACTGTTATTTGTCAAATTTTATGCAATATATTTTATTAAAGGATTTGAGGACATTGCTTGTATAAAATTTCTATTTTTGTGGCATGTTTTTCATCTTGTTCTCATACAAGTTTTATAACTTTTAAAGAAGTATATATGGTAGCTTTCCTAAATTATTTTTGCATCTTAATTTTAACTTCGGCTTCTGATAGGTGAAGTGTTTTATAGGTTTCATTGTAACTTCTAATACAGTTGCTTAAATTAGGAGGTTTTTACTAGTTGCCAAGAAAAACCTTAGGGCCTGATTAGAGAATTTCAGGCTTGAAACAATTATCTTACAAGAGGAGATTATTTCTGTAGCAAAACAAAAAAGCAAATAAAAATAAAAGCTTCTGCTGAAATTGTTTACAAAGTTCACCATTAATTGGTGAGCCTCTCCTTTTTTCCAGCTGGACTGTTTGGAATAGGGATGATCTATAACCATCTTGTGCAATTGTATTTTGACAATCTGAAGTAATGACATGAGTAAATGAATACATACACCATTGTTTCCATTCAACATAGTATGATCTTCTCTCAAGTTATATTTACTATCTGTAGTAAATTGAAATTATAGATTTCAATTGATAGACTACTAAGCTACATGACATAATGGTGAGAAAGAAGATAGGAATTTTTTAAAAAATAAATATGCACAGGACTCGAAGAAAGTTGAGTCATGGATTCCAGTTCTTTGTGAAAACAAACTGCTTTTAGCAGAATCACTGCTGCAGAATACCCCTTGTGAGACTGAAGGTATTAATTACAAGTGTGCAATTGAATATACAATTTGAAATGCCGTTGTTTTCTGTAGCTACATCAGACTTTTTAATTTTATTTCAGAATAGCATGAAGTCATATTTTTATATCACTGATTTCTTCTAATAATAGGGAAGCACTCTGATTCCTGTTGGTGATTTCTGTTAGGCCACTGCTGTCCTTTGTGCCAGTCTTCTGAGTACAGCACACAGATTTGGGAAATTTTTCTTCTGTGCTGTTCTAGTTATTTAACAATGCCATCCTTATGGCAAAGGTTCTGAGATTGTGGTATCATGAAGCTTGAAGATACGTATGCACAGATTCTACACATAGAATTGGACAAGGAAGAGGTAAAGGGCTCTTTACAAATGAGCAACAACGCAGTAAAAGATTACAGCAAAGGACAGTTTCAAAAGTCTCAGTTTTTTAGCATTGCATATAAATGTTAAAAGCACACTTTCTTACCTTCCCTCCTTACTGGTTCTTAAAATTCATCACATTTCCATGTATCTTCTAATGTTCATAAAGCTGAGAAATACACCTGGAAAACCTTCAATATATGTGTTATGTAATAAAACAGAAAGGCTAACTGAATTATCCATATTTTCCATTAGTAAATCAGTCACTATAAAGTACCCAAGGAGAAAGCCTTACCTATTATAATCATCAATTTGGTCTCTGAATTATTGGTATGAGCTAGTACACATACCTGGAGCATTTCTGTAATACCAATTTCCATCACATGTATGCTTATGGAGGCAATCAACCTTTTTTACTTGGAGTGTTGCAGTCTTGTGAAGGATGAAGTTATTTTGTGGTTGGAAAAACTGTTTCACGACAGTATTTCAGAAACCATATCTTCATTATGTGCTGTCAAAGATTATGAATAGAGAAGTATGGACAAAGGATTCCACTTTGCAATTCTGTGCTATTGAGATTCTAGCAGTTTTTTGGTACCCTTTCCATCAAGTAACATCCTCATTTCAGCAGTTTGCGTTGCCAAACCATAACTAACTAAAGGCCACAAGAGCATATTCCAAGGGGATCTTGAAAAGTGAGGTAGGAATTAATAATTTCTGGAGCTCTAGTTCATTTAAGTAGCTCACTAATGAGAATTGTCTTTATTATAAATCCTTAGTTTGGAAGGGGAGCAGGGAGAGCTCACAGACTGCAAATTTGTTGGTTTGGATCTGTTATCTGAAGGTTCTCATGTTTCTTGAGCAGTGTCAAGTTTGATTAGTCTTAGTGAAGCATCTGAAAATGGTTTGACCTTGAGAATTTTTATATGAAAGGAGTTGTTTGGAGAACAATTGTGAAATGAGAGTAACTGATGAAAATCACTGCGTTTATAAATTACTTGGTTTATTTCTAAGGTTTTGTCTCTCAGTGTCTTTTGTTCAGTTTGTAGTAAACACATTATTCACAAAAGCAGAGGAGAAGGAGGAATGCAGATGGTGTGATGTCATATTAAACGTGAACTCTCTGGTCATATGGAGCCCAGTTCATTAAAAGAGGCATGAGGAAAACCAACCAACCAAAAATTCCTCTACTGCATGTTTGGGATCTTGAGCCAACAGAGCATTGCTGTAGTAGTTTAGTGTGTATGGCAGTTTAAAATCGCTCAAAGATACAAATTTTAACATTTATGGCAACCTAAATTGCAAAACTCTGCTAATGCTTTTGGATGATTAGTACAATTGACTTGCAGTTTGAAATAACTTTATTTAACAAGTGTGGACAACCAAGCATTAATGATTCATTAGTGTTTAATGGAGCCTTTAATGTGGGTCTTGACACTAGTTTCATTTTAACTGCTGTAGTGCCAAAGCTTACATGATGGATTACAAAAAAAGGAAATGGATTATTGTGATAGAAGTGTAAGCAAAGTCAAGACTCTATGGGAATAGGGCTAATTTTACAGTTGCTACATCCTACTAATTAAAGAAACTCTTTTTTAATGTACAAACAAAATAAAATTTTTTTGAAAAAGCTTTAAAACTTTTGATGATAATAGATGATATTCACATGAACTAACATTTAGACTTTGATTAACAGTTTTGTTAAACTGAGAAATTGATTGAGAAGTCATACATCTGTGTGTGACTTCTCAGGACCACTTTTGGTTCCTTGTCAAAAGAGAACATAGTTTAATGTTTTTCTTGCACCTATGTTTTTTTATTACTAGCAACTCATTATAGAAGACCTGGTTAATGATGGGATTTGGTGCCTTATATTCCAAATTATGACTATAAATTGAACTATTAATAGTTGATCATATTTTCTGTTATCTTAAGTGACATTTAGAGATCTTGAAGAAACTGCCAGTTTGTCATATCATTTTATAAAGAATATGAGCAACTGCTGTGGTTTTGGAGGGACAAGAGGGGAGCAGTTTAACTCATGTTCAGATGTTACTGTGATACCATTAGTTCCAAAAAGATACCAGGTAGATGTTTATTTAATATACTTATCAGCCATTTTGATTGATTTGGGTTGTTCTGCCAAGAATTTTCTGTGTCTGATAAAACTCATTATTTTTTGGGATGCATTGTAATTGAGTCATTCTACAAAAGAAAAGTTATTTTAGGAAAGTGACATATTACAAGTGCTAAACTGGGTGTGTTTTTATTCTGAGTGTGATATACTTTATACTGTCATATTTTTTGCATTACTTTATGCCAGTGAACTGCATCTTGATTTGTGAGGTGTTTTTGTAGGGTTTGCAGCTATTCACAGGTCATCTTTGAAGTTAGTTTTATTATGTCTTGATATTAATACTGCTGTGTGTGAGATTTCATGGTGTTAGTGTCACATGGACAAAAATGTTGAAGCATTAAAGTTGCCAAATGACAGGCTCACAAGTTAGGAAGTACCACCATGAAGGTGTTTGTGCAGCTCTTACTGACCTGTCTTGAATGCAAGCCTGATGAAACTTCCATTTTGTTTTCATCCTTATTTCTTCCCCAGTCGCTGTGTCTCCTGTGCTGCACAGGATGGGTTTTACTCAATTGATAAGCCACAGCTTTTCTGGGGTTTATTTTCTTCTAATTCATCATAGGATCTACTGCCTTAATTTGCATTTGCTGTTTCCTATTTTGCTGAGGAGAAACTGAGGCAAAGTGATGCTGTTTTCTACTTTTCTGTGTCCAGTTTGGGACAAAAAGGCTGGTATGATGTTGCATTTTTTACATGTAAAACCCATCTCCCACTAGCAGCTGCTCGTGCTCAGCATTTCTGCAGGTCAGATCCCACATTCTCAAGCCAGTGATTCAAAAAGTATGACCACTAATGAGTATTTGTAGAAGAGTTTGATGAAATTGATTTGTCTAGTAAATCACCAGGAGTGCGTTAAAATGGAGATTCCCAAGGTGGTATTCCATTGCCTTCCAGTTTCCATCTTATCCACTGCACATCTATCACTTTCTGCAGGTTGTTAAATAGAGGTCCTGTAAAACCAGTGTCTTCCATTACCTGAATTAATTTGGCTCAGCCTGTTTACTGATCTTTTTATAACTGTATTAGAAGGTGAAAATACCTATAAGAGATTTTCTGCCTCAGTTTCCTTTACCCAAATTTCTGTCTTATATTTTTGGCCTCTTCACCTGCACCAACATAGAATCTTATACATGAGGTTTAAATCAGTGGAATTAGTTCATGTATTTCTTAGTAAATTCTGTACTTGTCATGTGGCACAATCATTAATAGAGACCAAACATTACAGATAATATTATATATACTGATGTTGATTTGAGTTGAAATAACTCTCTCCTGCTGCTTTTTTAAGGTGCTGGCTATTCTGGTCAGAGCAGTGATGAATGGTCTGGCAGATCGTGCTGGAGAGGTATCAAGTGGATTGAAGGGGAAACTGCAAGAGCTCTTGGGCAGAGTCACTTCACGAGTGACAAATGATGGGGCAATCTGGAGACTTTATGCCCAACTTTATGGAAATGGAGAGAATGATAGTAGTGAAGATATTGAAAAGGTAAGAACTATAGTGCTATAGTAGAACATGCTCTTGTTCCAGACCTGTTTTGCTTTCGTGTTTTTATAAGCACATTGTATTTTCTTAGTGTTCCTACAGCACACATTTTTGTTACACACAACAGGAGCAAGATGTTTTACATCCATTTTCTTGGACTTGGGGAAAAAAAAAATTTTTTTTTTAACCAGTGTTTCATTTCAAAACATCCTATCACATCCTACACAGCATATGTGTATGGTCCTGAATTTGTATGCTGAAACTTTTCTTGGCAACAGTCTAACATCTATAATCAAATAGTGGTGTGAGTTTTGGCTTTTTTTGAATATTTTGATTCAGAAGACAGGATATTGCAGCTTCTGGGGAAAAAAAAGGATCTTAAAGGCATGATCCAGTAGCAGCATAAGCCATCTGTGTTCTTTGCAATCACTAAGGGAAAGTGCACTTAAAATAATCTGCGACACAGTTAGAGTACCCAGAGTAGAAATTTTTTGTCCTTAATTAGCTTAAAATGGAATTAAAGAATGATATTTAATCCTTAGTCTGTTGTACCATTGGTTTCTCTTTACCCATCACTGGTTTTGCTATGTTAACTTCCATTTCTTGTCCTTATCACTTCCCAAGGAATTAAGTTGATTGCATTTCCAGAATAACCACTCTGCACTGCTAAAAGTGTTTACTTTGTTGTATGCTGGAGTATGCTTTGCATTTGATACTAAATTTCAAAAAGTTCAGATAGCCTTGCACAGTACAAAAACAATTAAGGGTCATCAGATCTTCACTGAAGTTGAAAATACACAAGGTCAGCATTCAGTGTATGTTCACCAGTGGGGGTATGCCTTTGGCCAGGGCAAAAAAATGCCTCTCTGGAGGATTGCTTAATATCAAGTAGGGAAGATGGTTAGGCCTATGAATTGTATTCCCGTGGGCTTAAATTTATAATCATTTGTGCCTTGCTCATTGTCTCTTTGTGCTCTGCCCTGTGAAGAGCCTTGTTTAGTCATTGGTGGTGTCTATTATACCTCCAATTCTTCCCTTTTGTCTTCTCTATTTTTCTTTACAGCTGAAGAGTAGAAGGGATTTGGCCTATTTAGAATGCAGAAGTACAGACACTGCAATATCCTGTAATATATCCTCAAATTCTTACTCAGACATGCAAAGCAGCAGAGACCCTGTCTATACTATGAATGTAATCATTTCAGAATCTGGTTACATATGGTATTTTTAACTAACCCAGTTAAAAACATGGTTTCAATTTGTAGAGTAGACAGTACTTTAACTGTGTTTCCTAATCAGGCTGATTGTGGAACACACAGTCTATCTTGCCTGTGAGATGGAATGATGTTTATAAATACTTAAGGTATGCTTACATGTGTATTCCAATATCCTGGGATGACAGTACCACAGATCCAGATCATAAAAGAACAAAACTGCCTAAAGCCACAGCATATATTAATTTACAGTGTAAAAATTAATTTGCAATGCACCAAATAATCACCGATTTCTGATATCATGTCATGAAATTAAAATGATAAAACCTGTATTTATTGGCTTTACTGCCACAAGCACCATCGTGGGTCAGTCAGATATTCAGTGAATATAACCATATCTGTAGAAAAATTCTAGATATATGTAGTCAGTTTGCCACCCACATTTATTAGGCAAAAGGTCAATGAATTCTGAAAGGGCATTATTTACTATTCTGTGGCATCAAAGGACAAAGAGATGGGAACAAACCTTTAAATGTGTCTTCCACCTCCTTACAAATGTAGGGTTTGACCTTTACTCTATACCTTTCCATTCTGCACTTTATTTAGTGCAGGTTTAATTATATTTAACCAATTTTGTTCCTAACATTGAATTTGAAAGAACGATCTTGTACATGTGGCTATTTTAAAAGAGTGACTTGGTTGCTGGGGGTTTTTACTTTTCTGTTCTGCTGATACATCTCATGCCACATTAATCACTGGGGTTTACAGTTAAAATTCACAGCAGTGCTTTGTAAATTGAATCAAAGTCAGTCAAGGTTTGCAAGTTAGGAGTGTAAAATTACTGAAGTGTGTTGGGTTTGTGGTTCTGTTTTGGGGTTTTTTTCTTTAGCTTAGCATATATTTACTCTCACACTTCAGTGTATCTGAACTGCCACCTCATTCAGTACTTCTTTCTTCCCCACACTGGATGCAGTCCAGTCCACACCTTTCCCACTGAGGAATCTTTCCAGCCTTCAAGTTTCCTGCTGATCCATCCCAGGCTATGATTCCCTTCTGTTCCTTGAACTTTCCCCAGCTCATAACTGTTTCCTTTCAGGATAAATCCAGGTTCCAGAAGTGCAAATAAACAGCCCACAAGACTTTGAATTCTTTCCCCTCCTTGACATCTGTCAGCAACCCCCCTGTCCCAGTTTGCTGCTCTGGCTCAGACACATGTAGACTGAAAACAGACTGCTGTAAAAACTGTTGTTCCTTCTCTTGGAAATTCTTGCCTCTGCTTGCCAGAACTACTACCAGTTATAACCTAGGTTATTACGAAAAAAAAAAAGGTAATTCACTCAGGTTTGACTTAATATCCCTTTATTGCCATTTACAGCAGCATGAGCAGTTCAGTCACCTGTGCCATTGTGATTGGAACTCAGGTGGGAGAGAGAGGGTGGAAGCTTCTGGGGTGACAGCCTGCACAATCAGCAGTCTTTACTGTGCCATGTAACTTCTGGCATGTATTTGTTTCATGTTTTTGGTGCTGTAGAAAGAAAACAAAATTCAAAAGCAAAAATCAATTTCTTCTGCTAAAATTATTTTATTCACCTTAATGGAATCCTCCTTCCATATTGTTTACATTTTTTCCTGTTCACACTGAGAACCAGAGCAGTATGGCAACTAATAGCTACATCTATAAAATGCATATTTCCCAAGATTACATATACAGGAAGAAAGCTTTGATGTATTCACTTAAAATTTTTTAGATATGAATTTGCTGTTTGAAGTGTGAATGCAAGTATTTTTCGGTTTTTCATGTGCATTTAATTATGATGACTTGGCAAACATGGGTCACATCCATCAGTCTAGACAGATTTTTAAAAGATAAAAATTAGACAGATGTTACTTTATATGTTTCTCATACTTGAGCTGCAGTAGTGGTGAAGCACATCTGTGTTACAGCTGGTGCTTACTGCTGCAGAGGAGGACACTACTCCAAATCACAGGAAATCAAGTATAGTAAAGATAGATTCATTTTCTGCATTCACCACTAATTTTGTAGATATTTAAAACTAATTTAGTTTCCTAGTTAATTTTCTGACATACTAATAATTTTTTCCTCCTTGCAGTCATTGCAGTATCTCACTAAGGCACATAAATGTGAAATTCAATCAAGTGACTGGGAGAAAGATATTTCTTCTTTTAAGGAAGTGGTGAAAGGAGCCATAGAGATTGCACATGGTATGTTCTCCCTTTTATTTTTCATGAAGAGTGTAACAAATATTTGTTAAGCTTAGTGGCAAAATAATGCTCTACTTTACCTATTGTATTTATTCCTACTACTAGGAGTCCTGTAACTGAGAGTATCATCCTGATACTGCATACAAAAATATACTTGGAATGAGGCAGAAATTGTGTAGGGTGAGTCAGTAAACATATGACTAGTAAATATGGAATCAATTAATTTTATGATCTAGCAACTTCATAAAGCAAGTGAAAATGCGTCTGCAGTTCATCTCAGTCCTCAGATCATCACATAAATTGTTTGATTGAGTATACTAGTCAGGAAATGAATGAAACTTACTAAGATTATTCCTTGTTCTGTGATACTTATGTTTAAGAAGGATACAGATACCTATTGTGTTTAGAGTTATCTTCTCAAAATTACTTGGGTTTTTTTTACTTTTTGATTTTTTTGGGAGATATGACATTTAGAATTATCTGTGGAGGGTGTCAAGATCTGTAATTAAATGTTTTTGTTTAAAGATTATTGCTAGAGTGGTAATGTTGTTTTGTTTTGGGGTCTTTCTGTGTTTGGATTCTAGTGGCTATAAAATGCAGCAAGAACAAATCTAATCATCAGGAAGCTTTGCAGATACTTTCTTCAGCTCGTCTCAACTTACGTGGCTTGTCATCCAAGGCAAAGGTAGGAATGTTTTAAAGGTAGGAATTTTTGTTTGAAAGCTAGAAATCTTTGTTCTGTTGCCAGAATTTCTCTGTTTTGAATCAATTATAGTTCCAATAATACCTGCCTGTTGCAGTGCATCATCAGGTGATGCTCATCTCCTATGCTGTTGAGGATTTCAGTTTTAGGTAAACTTCTATTTCCCTTCTTGCTTATAGGCTTTGATTGCAATACTAGTCTAAGAGACAGCATTGACACTTTAGAGTAAGGTAGAACTTTACTTAAAATGTTGGGCAAACAGATTTGAATGTTTGAAAGCAACCAGTCATTTCAAAGACCTGTTTCTAATGTGAGTATTCATGGAATAAACTGGGCAGTCTCAGAAAGATGGATCTAAACCTGTGGAAAGGACCCAGGTGTATCAAGATTCTTTTGCATCACTTGGAGTGTTTTAAAAAGATTTATTGAAAGACAGAACTAATTTTTAATCTGGTTTTTGTGGATACCCTACCAATTCAGATGAAAAATTACTTGAAGAAGTCATCGTATTGGAATCATACTTTTTCTGTTTAAATAGACATCTTGTCTTAAAGAGGGATTCCTCCTGCCTGTAGAGTTAGAAACTGTGAATCACAAAGCTGAAGTTTTATAATGTGTGCTTGTGCTACAAAGTGTTGATTTGTCATCAGTATGCTAAACTTGGCTCATTTTCTCTAAAGTTCATCAATTTTAAGGATAAAAGCCTAGGAAAGTTCCATAAGCAAACACAAGCTGGATCTGTAACTCAGCTTTTAGAGACAGGCGTAGGTAAGACTTTCAAATGTGTTGAAAAAAGAGGTAACATATTTTTGGTCTTACTCACAAAATATGATTTGTTTTCTTTTAAAAAGGTGCACAGACTGAGTATTACTGTAGGGAAAGCACTAAATGACATAAATTATATGAATGCAAGTACAGGTGGTTTATATTATGAAAGATTATGAATTATCTGAAAGATTAAGACTATATGAGTCTAGTAAACTCTATTTTAAGTTCCAAAGGCACTAATTAAATGAACATCTATATTATTGGCAGCTAATGATTTTATGTTACTTCTGAGAAAACTGTCATATTAGAAATGAAGCATTTTATGTGAACTCACTGGCTTTGCATCCCATCCAAGACGCCATCTTACTTTGAATTTGAAGCAATATTGAATGTTCAAAGTATGGCGTAGCTTAAAAACTCAGTCATCTTCTGTCAGATCATATGCACAAACAGTTTAGCACTGTTCATGTCTGTCCAAGCTTGACTACATCTCATTTTGCTGCCTTGGGAGTCAACATTAGTGTGAGGGGTTTTTTTAAATTTTTAATTTCAGCTGAAAAAAGCACTTTAAAAATGGGCTAAGAACAGACTAGTTAATATTTCAGGAGGAATAAAAGAACAGTGAAAATAACTGATAAGATAAAATAATAAATTCCAAAATTTTGTAGTCAGGACATGCAGTTGGAACTAATAAGTAGAACAAATAATAAGGTGAAACCATGTCGCTGCTTCCAGGATCTCCATCTCTTGATGTTTGAGCTCCTGTTTGTGTCCGACTCATGAAGCACCACAATCTGTCAAAGGCTGCAGATCAGGAATGTGCTGTTTCTGGGCTCTTTTCTGTACAGGGCCTGCTGGGCAGTCACATGCTGTGGCAAAAGGCACAGTGGGCACTCCTCTGGTCCTTGTCCAGTGCACCAGTTGGATCTGACCTCATTTGTAAATGCATGAAAGGTGGGCACTGTTTTGGGGAGACATGGGGCACAAAGCCCAAAGAATGATGGTGCTTGAAATTGCCCCAGGCTGTCTCTAGCTGAATAGATTTCTCTAACTGTGTAGAGACAAAAAATTTTAAAAAGAGAGAATAATTATATCATCCTGATTTATTTACCTGTCTTACCAGAAAGCACCAAATTTTTCTGTCACACTCCCAGTGTGAAGTTTTTGGTCTGAAAGTCCAAGAAGTTTCTGTACTTGTAGCATGAATCTGTTCCTATTGTTGTGTAAGGTGTTCCTTATTTCAGTGACAACATTGTTTTGAGGCACAGTGAAGAATACCTTAGTTCAAGCCTTTTAAGTACATTTTTGTTTATATACATATCTGTGTTATCCCATTATATTTTGATTATATACTGATGTACACATGTACTCCAGAGCAACTTTTGTTGGGTTTTTTTGTTTGTTTTTGTCTCTAAATGTAGGCTTTGTGATTGTGTCAAATGAAGTGTGAATCACTCTCCCTTTACATAATGAAGGGAAGACATCTGTTTGGGTGTCCCCCCTTCCCCATATTTCTGTGTAGTGGTACCTCACATAGCCTCAATATTAAATAGATGAAGATTATGATTGCTCATGAGTTAGCTGCTTTTTTGTTGTTGTTGTTTCTATTAATGTCTTAAGGTCTTTAAGAACAATTTTTATTACTCTGCAGTGTTTTGTTTTCTCTGGTATACCTAGTTACACACAGGTGAATGCCTCTACCCATGCCTTGGCATCAAATGTGAAAAAGTATTTATTTGAGGTTTTGGGGAAAATTAAGCAACAGAATATGAAACTAGGGAAAATGGTCATTAAAATTCACAACCAATTTGTCAGCAGGTGGGCTTATAAACTACAGTGACAGAATGTGAGATGCTCTTCTAATTTGAATTTCATGAAAAAGTCCTTTACTTTCAATGGAATCAGGAGTCACTGTAGGCAATCAGGTCAGAGCAGAAACCCCACATCCACAGGAGGATTTGACCCTTTTGGCACAATATCGGGTGTGTGGCACAGATTTCAGGTCTATGTGCAGGATATGTGTTTCTGTGTGTGTGTGTGTATAACTTCTGTTTATTAGCCACAAAATGGCCTTTTCTTTGAGAGACATACCATCATCGTTGAAAAAATTCTGAAAAGCAATATAGAGATTATGAGCTTCCTGTATTTTGTCTCTCCCCTGAAGGAGAGAAACTGTATGTATCTTTTAAAGGTATTTATTTATAAAGTACTTACAAGTATTTATTTTTGTTGTGCAGCAACTTTTCATAGATGTAACAAGTAATGAAGTTCACAGTGAGATAGCTGATGAGGTGACAGCTATGGACAACATGATTGCTGAACTTCAGGAGCTGAGCAACCAGCTGAGAGACCAGTGCTGACATGTGGACCAACTTTTGGGACAGGATGACAATAATTACATGTTTAGTTCGCCACCACTTTTGCAGATGAAATGGTAACAATTTTCAGGCAACAACACCCTCAATAAACACATTTCTGTACAGTGCTGTTCTCGTGGTCAGCTTTTTTCAAAGTTCCAGCTGCCTTTCAAGATTCTTTCTTACCTGGTCCCACTGTCTTACAAAGTTGCATGTTTTGGTTCTTCAGCCCCAGATTTCCTGGAAGAGAGCTGCTGATGTTTGTAAGGTGATTATAGAGGATTAGTTCTGCCTGCTTCATCCACCTTGGTGCTGGGATGTTGGAGGATGCCCCACCCAGGGGGGAGCAGGGCAGGTGCTGGTCTGGAGGAGGTGAAGAAGCAAGCAGCAGAGGTGGGAGCTGAGCCCAGCCAATTTCCCTTTTTAATTCAGTGTTAATTGCTTACAGGGTGGGAACGGGTCCTGAGAGCAAGAATTTAGTCTTTTTTGTTCTTCAGGTAATACAGTTAAAGTAGAAGGCTGTTTATTGAATTAGGATTTGCAAACAGTTACTACTTAAAGCAGTATTGATTTGTTCAATATACATAACTTGTGTCCTGTGGGCAGTATACTGGTACTTCATTTGGGCCTTTTATAGCCAGGGGGACTTCCCCCACTGAGGCAGCAATAAAACTGCAGTCTAATCTAAAATACTTCCATCTGACTAGACCCAAGTGTCTTATTTTTATCTGGACTATTTTGCACGGTTTCATTTTTCAGCATCTTTGCTACTGCTCTTCTTAAAATAAGATTTTTTTTACGGGTTTTCCAGAAACCTGTGTGAAATAATTCCCTCACATATATGGTTTTGGCTTGCTCCTCCCTATGAGAATGGTGTGGTTGTCTATATTCTGGCTTTCTACCATCTGTGGTATGATCTGTTGCTGAATGGTAAGAAATTTCTCCCTGAAGAGAAAGCCAGAAGGTACAAGTAAACCAAACAATTATTTTCATTTGAAGCAGCAGTACATGCATGTTATTTTGGTGCACGAAGGGGTAAACCATCTTGACACAATTGTAAAGCTGCACATCTTTGTAAGGCTTCTTAGAATGGAGAATAAACTATCTGTTAACAGTATTTAAACATGAGGTTCCCACAGAAATTGCCATCTTAGTAATAGGTTTACCTGCTAGTGAAGGACAGCTGCCTCCAAAACACCTCTTTGTTGAAATTGCCCAGAAAGAGAGGAGACATTTGAAGTTTTTGCAGAGGGAATTTGCTTTAGCTGCTTCCATTTTGCTCATACGTTTAATGAGGAGTCCACCTGACTGAATAAAAAAAAAGGCTGACAGTTATGTGACAGACTGGCATCACTACCATCTTTTTGATACATCATTATTTTTTGAAGTGACTTACTTCCTTTTCCTTAATGAATAAGGTTATCTTTAAAACTATTCTTTTGTTCCCAGCACTAAGGTTTTTAGGAAGAAGGGGTTTAGTGAAATAGTTCAGTGGCAGAAAAATCTACAATTTTTATAGTCAATCTTATGGCAAATTTTAAACTGGAATTATATCCCATTATTAGCTTGAAAACATGAGATTTGAATTCTGTTGTCTTGATTTAAAAGACAATAATTCTGTTGAGTCTACCTGAGACACTTTTATAGCTGCAGTTTGGTGGTGCAGAGCATGAAGCCGGATTCTTTTTTGTGTAGTGGCTTGTGCCTACCATTTAAAAAAGATGGATGGGAAGTTAACACTTCATGTGGAATATTAGAAGAGTCTGTGGAAAAGCCTTGAAGTCCTTTTCTTTTTGATTTTGTTCTTTTGAAAATTCTTCCCGTTTCTTTGCCTAAGGTGGTCAAGTGAAAAAGTCATTCTGCTCTTTCAGTGTCTCTTCCTTACAGTACTTCACATGTTTTCTCAGCACAGATTTTTCCCCATTTGTGCCTCCCTGTCTTAGTAGATGCATGGAATGGAAGCAGCTTTGTCTTTCACCTAATACAGGGAAAAGCCTGGTGACAGCAGACAGGGTGTTCCTGTAGAGAGGGATGACTAGTGTTGTGACAGCACATCAGTTTTCCTGTCAAAATTAATATAGTAAAGGGGAGATGTCTGCAGAGACTTATAAATACACAACTGAAATATGTGCAGACAATATACATGGTGTGAAAGATGGTGAGGCAGGAGCTGACTCATCATTAAGGAGTCTGGCTTTTCAGGGCAGATGATGCCAGAAGACCTCAGCCACTTCATCCATGAGACTGAACACCTGATGTAAATAAATCTCTCTACCAGGTATGTACTTGCTGCCGCTTCCTGTGAATTGGTGGTGTTTTCATTTTCCTCAGATACAAGGTGAGCCCATACTTTGAGTTTCTTTGAAGATCATCACAGGCCTTTTTAAACTTTCCAGACACAAAAAACCATGCCAGTTTTGTGTGGTACTGATTTTCTGTGTTCATGCCAGCAGTATTTGGTTTAGAATAGCTTTAGGAGACCATTGTCATGAAGACAATGTCTCTGTAAAAGCTCTGTCTGTCAAAAAAAATTGGCTAGTATTAAAAAAAGAAGAATCATTTCCTAAACAGACTTTAGACTTTTCAGCTCTCCATCTTATGGGAAACGTCTGTCTTCTTACTTGGATCACTTTCATGACAGCTGCAGAATCCTTGAGGGTTTAGGAAAACTGTACAGTCCTTTCCTAATACAGTTGTCACATTTGCAAATACCTCTATAAACCCTCTGTTATTTTCAAAGCTCTATGTACAGCACATGCTACCTATTATTAATTAGTGTGGCATGGACTTGATTAAGAAGTACATTGCAGGAATGGCTTACAGTTCACTTTGGGTAGAACTTTGGGTACTTTTCCCTTCTTTTTTGTCTTTCTGATTTTAGAAGTATTGGGGTTTCCCCCTTTTGATGTCTGTCTGCCATTAATGTGGTGTGACATGGAGGTAAAACAGATGAGTCTAGGTCTTTCAACTTCTACCAACCCAGACAGGAAAAGCAACTGTCTCAGAGTTTGGAAGATGAGTATAAGCCAGGAAGTATGATGTATGAAAAAGAATTAATTTTTGTGGTCTAAAAGGGTTTGTTATTATGTCTTTGACCTAATATGGTTCAACACATGATGTATTTTCAGCCCCTGGTGGTTAGAACCTAGGGAAGAGATCTTCTGATTCACCCACAAGGCTGTGTCAGGCTGGGTGTGGTAGTAGAAGTTTTGTTGGGTTTGGGACATTACTCATGAGCTGAAGTGAATGTTCTTAGGGTTGGTGGGGCTACACTGACTCAGGCAGGTCATCCCAAGTACAGGCCAGTAAATGTTATGTTCCATGTCACATTGTCCTCAGTGTTCTTCCACCATGTTGACTGGTGCATTCAGAAAGGCAGGCAGCTCTCATCCCATCATTCATGCGGAGCTCTGTACTAAAACCATGGAAAGAAATAAAGCTTTAAATAATTTTTCAGTTCTAAAAATGGTGCATGTTTTATATCAAATACAGAAGACACATTTACAAGATCAGCTTTTGCAAGTGTACATACATTGGTTAAAACTATGCCCCTTTAAATTAAATAATACAGAAAAAAACCCCAGGTATTAATTTTACCATACTTTTGAGAAGCTGTAAAGTCTCTTTGAAATTATTTTGACTTAGCTCTTCTGTTCAGTATTTCTGTCTCAATATCAGTGACTGACAGTACAGATGGACATAATGTATTTCAGGAGGTAAAAGGAAGTTAAACAAACTCATTCTATTTCCAGAGGAATACAAATTAAAATAATATACAAGTACCTATTTTTTCCTTCATCTGCATTCATGCAGAGCTCTGTACAAGAAGTGCATACAAAATAGGGAAAAGGTAACAGCTGATAGGGTACAATTGGGTTCTCTGAAATTAAAAATAAACTGGAATTTGATAGGAAATACATTACTGTAAAGAAGAAAAGACTGCCATCAACAGTATGGAGTTGTTTTTGGTGTGATTACTCATACTAAATGCTTTGTGTTTCAAAAATTATTTCAAAAAATTATTTTAATATTTGCTTATATTGTGTCTATATATTTGTAAGCTTATGTGTACATGTATAAACAAGCACATACACACATGTATAGAATCTTGTGTCTGTTACAGAAACAGTTATTAATTCTGAAGGTGTAAGAGGTATATTTACAGAATGTTACATCTGGTCTGATTTCCAGTCTCTGCAATGCATACAGCTTTCATGAGATGTACCTAAGTCATTCCTGTACATTTTACATTATGTGTTTCAGGCATAAGACTTGCAGATAAGGTGGATTTCACAAGTTACTGGCAACAAAATGTTTACATTTATACAAAAATCAATGTAATACTGCAGTAGGGAAATTGTTCACAGCATTGATACTTAAAAATAAATAGGTTCCAATCAGCCAGTAGCTTATTCAGGCATGTGCTCAAATATAGTAGCTGCATTCATTAGATGAGCATTTCTGCTAACCCTTTGGTTACACTAATAAAAGAGTTATCCTTTATGGGTTGAGTGTAGTAGCACAGGGTTCTCTTTTTAACTATTAGCATCCTTCAAAGACCAAGGTCTAATCATTATTAGTGACAGTATTTGGTTTTCAGCAAATGAGTTGAAAATTGGTAACTTAACAACATGTTGTTAGAATTCCTTACTGAAAATTGAGACAGCCTTGCTTTTGGGAGCAGTTTATATACTGTAGCTGAAGTGAATTTGTTTCTGCTCTTTAAACAAAGAAAGCTGTCAGACAGCAGCAGCTATCTTGATGGACATTTTGGTTTGGTTTGTTATACTATTTTTATAGCATTTGTCCTTTCGCTCATGCTTTTTCCTTTGCACTTTTGATTCCCTTGTTAAGGCAAGAAAAGTGAGTTTGTGGATTCAGGCTCTCTTCACTGAGCAAGACGAGGATGCCGAGTCAAGTAATTGCTGCTCTTCTCTGCTGAGTTAGATGAAAGGACAAATTTAATCCACTAAAACTGATATAAAGCTAAAATGATCCTCTGCAGCAACAGAGTGATTTAGGATTAAAAATCTATGTTAAATAACTGCTTTCTTTATAGAACTGTTTTCCAAGTTAACCTAAGTATGAATGTCCTTTTTTCTGTTTCTGTTTTACTCTGACCTGAATGTTTTCTCAGAACACACCAAGAACCTTTTTGTCACCAGTGATGTCATATGTCCCTTCTCAATTTGTTTCCTATTTATTTTACACCTCAGTAACCTGTGAGTCAACTACAAGAGTTCTTGGCCAAAAATCTTTGCCTGGTGTAACAAACCAGGCAAAGTACCAGCCAAGAGCCATGCAATGGAAAACTGGGATTAACAGCATGAAGATCTTCAAAACTGCAAGTTAGCCTATTAATGACATCACTGCTGAAGTGAAGCAGCTACATTCTTAAAGTTGCTTTTAGAAGTTCACCCCTAAAATTCATCTCTTTTCCACAGTCATGTCCAGGTGAGCATCGTATTCTTTCTGTCTTACATGCAATCATTACATCCATAGGAATGTACAAGCATAGGAACTGCTTTCCAGTTTCTGCTCACTGGAATGGTGATCCTACAAGCATGGAAAACTACCTTTGTGTTTCTTTCTCCATCCTTTCTGGCACAGACTTCACTTGCCCAGGTTTGTGATCTCTCAGCCCTCTGCCAGTTTTGTGACCCTTGGTCCCTGGAAAAGCACTCCTAATTTTTATAGTTCTTTGTGTGCTTCTGCCTCACTGCAATTTCATTTTGTCCCTTTCCAGCAGTACTATCTCACCATGCCCTCCCTGTAAAAGCTCTTCCCTGCTTCTTTAACATTTGTCTGTGAGGTCTTCATAGGAAAGATGCTACAAGGACCCTAAGATTGCAATTATTGTAGAGAGTAGCTGGCAGCAGCATTAAAAAATTAAATTGTAGTGAGGTGAGAGTTACTTGAAGGAGTGGTAAAAGGGCTTTTTCCCCCTCTGTCTTGGTTGAGCCCCTTGGGGAT
The DNA here is from genome assembly GCA_024865655.1 of Emberiza elegans. Taxonomy (NCBI): domain Eukaryota; kingdom Metazoa; phylum Chordata; class Aves; order Passeriformes; family Fringillidae; genus Emberiza; species Emberiza elegans. Next base: position 13,871,894 of record JALJVW010002597.1, on the reverse strand, counting down.
GAGAGAGGGGGCAAGGACCTTTATGTTTTAGGGGAGTTAAGAGCACCATGAGTGTTTGCCAGAAAACTCAGACTGTGGAGGAAGAACAGCAGCCCAGAGATGGTGATGATGGTCCCTGTGGAACTGCTGAAACAAGGAAAAAAAGATTAGCACTCTTCATCAGATGGGAAAGCACAAGTCTTTCCTTAGTGAAGGTTGGAGCAGTGAATAAGCAGCCCATACACTGCCGGAGGGAGATGGCAGACCAACCAGAAGTAACAGATGCAGCTGGAGAGGAAAGTCAGTCAAAGTTTGGCAATAGCCTGAAGTTAAAAGAACCAACTTCAGGCACAAACACCAGCATACTGCAGGACTTGGAACAGCCTATGTGCTCTGAGGGGTTGCCTGTCAGGGAGTGCTCCAGAGGTACCTGCAACTTTTTTACTTGTTTTATTTGTAGCAGTCCATCTTCCATGGTTCAGGTTTTGCTATTGTCAACGCTATCACCTCCTGTTAGAGAGATTTTTAATTTGACTGTAAATTCTATGCAGTCCTAAAGCCAGGCATAGTAAACACAGTGTCAGTCAGTCTGTGTTTTCTGTTTGCAAGTGAAAAACAGGCAAGTAATTCATATGATTGGCAAGCTACTAAATCAGATAATTTTTGTATTAATTTATTGTCATGCTAAGGAGACATTGGTTTTTTGTAGCTGAAGTATGTCTTGAATTTGGTCTGTACTTTACCCTTTTTTACCTCTAAGAAAGCTGATAGGTGGATAAAGCCAGTTGTAAAGAATTGATGTAAAAAAACTTTCACAGTTCCAAACAGAACTTTAAATTGAGTCCTGTATAATTTATAAATTAATGTAGGAAGGAGAAAAAGGTAATTTGCCATGGAAATAGCACGAGAAGTGAAGCAGTGGTAGTACCAAGGACACCATTCAGAGGTGGCACAGGCAGTGAGATGCTCGCGGCTGCCTGCACATGCTGCTTCACTGCAGAAAGAGTTGTCAGATACAGATTCTGATATGTTCCAAATCAGTACTGTAGCAAACTTCTGGCAAGCTATTAATCAGGAAGATTGGCACTGAGGCAGATAGGATTTTTCCATGTTTCCTGAACATCTTGGATGAAGAGTCAGTCTGAGGTTAAACCTTTGCATATCCTGTTTCCTCAGTATCTTGTGTCTATTATACTCTTAAATGTGTCATGCTCTTGGATGAAACCAAGAGTTTTCTGCTTTGACTGGGTTACACCAACTGCCTAACTTACTACAGATATTGCAGACCACTCTTAGAACACACAAGCACACATGTCTCTTGTTTGTAGTGATCCTCCACCTTGAGGCAAAGCAAAGCAATCTGGAATGTTCTGCTTCACAAGGTGACATGTCTGAAACTGGGGTTTTTTCCTAGTTTCCTGCACGTGAATGCTCCCACCTGCTACTGCAGTGTTTGTGTGCCTGCTGCATAATATCACTGGCTATAACCAAGTCTCTGGTGGATATCATGGGAGCTTTTGATTTATGCTCTTTGACGCATTCTGCCTGAGGCTAAATTTTAGAGTTTCTGGTTAAGGTTTTGTATTTCCACGAGGTTTAACTGAGTGGAAAATATACCATTTTGTGAATACCATGGTAGGAAGATTTGTTTGCTGGTTTGGTTTCAAAAGGAAATTTTTTTTAAAGCGGTTGAATCCTGTCTTGTTTTGCTGGCAATGCCTTTAGCTGAGTGATCAGTTTGATGCTACATGTGGAAGCTTGGGGAGCTGAGCCAAAAAACTTCAGAAGGTATGAAGGTATCCTTTCTGGATATTTTCTCATACATTCGTACTAGAAGTTATTTTGCACATTGCAAATTGCAAATGATTTTCATTTTTCATACAAGTCTACTTCTTGTGAAAGTATTGAGAAAGCAGTGAAGGTAGCTCACTGTGACAACAGTGAACACAACTGGGATATGTTGTCACATCCTGCCTTCACGTGTTTTGGATGTAGTGCAGATACACTTACCTTCCAAGGCATAAATCCAAAGGAAAACCTGATATCCTCCCTTATGCTGCTTCTTGCTGTAATGACATTGCTATAACAAGGTTCTGCATCAGTGAAAACAAACGGGGTTTGTATTATGGGATGGCAAGGTAGTATCTGTGCAGACAAGCAATTGCATTTGAGTTGCTTCAAGCATTCATGCCTTGATTTATTGTTACTGAAATTTAATCTAGAGTGTCTTGGTTTTTTTCTTCAGACTTTCTCTTTGAGAGTTCTAGTGAAAATATTGCATCACCACTTCAGGAATGGAGCAGCAGTGTTATTTTGATCTGTCAAATGCAGAGGCCATGAACTTCCCCTGAGAAACTCGGTGAAACAGCCTTTCTGTTCACTTGAGGATTTGTAGTGTAAAGAATGCTTCCTAAAACTGAGGCCTCGCAGTTTAAAACAGTAGCTCTCATAACTTGTTCTGCATGTGAGCCTGATTTGTTTGCATATTCTCATCAGATGCAGCGGAGAAAAGTTACCGCTCTGTGTGTGTGGATTTATCAGGCCAAAATCCAGCACTATAGTAAGAACAGTATCCTTGAAAAAGTAGTGATCCTTCAAACTTACCTAAACATAGTCTTGTCAGACCTTTAAATGTTCCTTTCTGCAACCTTAAATGTGTTTAGGCTTTGTGAGTATTTCAAAACCTGTTTGGAAAAATATATATTTTTTTTAAAGTAGAGATTTAGGAAGAAAATAACTGAAATCACTTTAAATATATAAAATCCCCACAGCAGTCACACATCTATTTGACAGAAGCTTAAAAATAACATTGGCTGTAATGCTTGGCAAAATTGTGTGTGGCGAGGGCACGTAAGTGTGTGGGTTTGTGCCTTTTAAAGGCGAACAATGCTAACACGTCTTTACAAATTACTGTCCCATTTGCTCTTGATACCATCAGTGATCTCAGAACAGCTCTGGAGATGGTGTTTAATTGTGGCAGAATGAGGGCATGGATATAAAATTGTTTTATAAGTCTCACTCGTAAGTATTGACTGCAGTGCAGCCATGGGGTGGGAGGGTTTAGGAGATGGGGGTTGGAAAATCTCAGGTCTCAGCTCTGTGCCTGTGGTTGCAAAGGATGATGTAGCAATGCTCTCACTAGGAATCCCAGTTGAGAGAGATTTGAATTAATCTTCAGACTTTTCTCATTTATGAATAAAATCCAGATAAGAATATGCACATACTCTTCTTGTCTGTATTTGCTTTTTTTGCCTCTAAGACAAGTAGCAGGAAAGCCTCCATGAGCTATTGTCAGAACCATGCAAGGGACAAGATGCCCACTTTTCTAGGCATCAGTCTTCTCCTTTGCCTTCCACCACTCTGATGCCCAAGAAAGGCATTGAGATAAAAGTTTTTTTGTTGACAGCAGAGGACATGCACAGCCATTCTTACATTTCTTTTCTCCTTTCTTACTTGTGACTTTTGCCACCAGATTCTTTCTAAGGACCCATGAGAGACAGATGATGACCTCCCAGTTTCCTATTTATCTTTTCTTCTCTTCCCTGGGCTCTGAGAGGGGCCTTATAGGAAGGAATAACAGCTTTTATCTGCAGTGAGGCTATCTTTGACACCCTTCTCCCTCCAGCATCATGGGAACACCCTCTGAATAGTGCAGATTTTGCAGCTGCTGGTTGTGTTGCATCTTCCTTGCCTTCAACCACCACCTCACACATTAGCCTTCCCTGCTGCAACTCATTAACAGCTGTCTTGTTTTCAGGGTGCTCTTTGAGAGGTTGTGTAGCTGCCCAGAACCCTCCTTTCCCCTGCAGCACGGCTTTTCTGGAATCAGGGAAATTGGGATATCCCTCCAGGTCCTAGTGCTCCAGCACAGTCCCTAAAGAGGAACCCACAGGTTTCACAGGCAGAGTTTGGACAGAAAGTCCCTGTTAACCCTTGACTCAGCAGAGGTAGTGCAGATGGCTCAAGGATGAGAATGGGAGTGCAGAGACTTCTGATCCTTTTTCTTAGCTTCTCTCAAATGAAAGGGAGATTGGAATTGGGTTTTCTCATTGAAGTGTTAAGTGAAGTGCCTCTGTGCCTTAAGATAGGGATACTCAAGTAGTGTGAACGGGGGGGAAAAAAGACAAATATTTTTTTATGCACTCATAAAATCTTAGGAATGGAAAAATAAAGCTGTTGTTTAGTCACTGACGTTCAGACAGCAAGCTAAGATCTCAGTCATGGCTGAGATCCCCCAGGCATGGGCACTGCACACATCCCAAGCAGTCCCTGTTGCAGGAGCTGGGAATTACAGGAATGTCTGGTAGGATGTCAGCCTGCTCTGGGATGGCATGGCAGAGCTCACATCCACACAGAGAAACACTTCTCTCCCTCACACATGGGACTCAGCTGGGAATGGTCCATGACCCATCTTAATGTCCAAACTTGAACTGTGCCCACATAATGCTTAGAAGAGAGTTAGCTGGCCTTGGCCAAAACCATGCCAGAGGCCATTCTTCAAATTGAGCTGGGTGGGTGACTGGGGTGGGTCCGTGCTCAGACACTGTTAGTTTGACCAGTCTAGACATAGCTGAAGAATACAGTTCCTACTCCAGGAAAACCACAGCCCAAGGATTGCCAAATAGGCAGAGAAAACATCAGTTTCTAGTACATTCATTTTATGTACAAATTACTGTGAACTCCCGTGAGCAGCTGGAGGAGATATGAGGTAAGGCCTTGTAAAAAGCAAAGGGCTTTGCAGGTGACCTTAGACCCATTGGTTTTACATGAAGTTATACATATGGAAGATGTCCCAGAAGTGACCTTGGGGAGCTGACAAAGAGAAGCTTGTTGCCCTGACAGAAAAATAAGCCACAGATGGAAGAAGTAGTAGATAACAGCAGTCTTGACAAGAAAACATAAAAGAGGAAAAGACTGAATTAAGCCAGGCTTGAAGGTTTTAGTCTTCAAATGACTGATAAGGGAGAATAATTAAACAGGAAAGGGTAAAGAGATGGGAACCATAAAGTAATCAAACTCACTAGTGAATAGTAACCACTAAAATTAACTACTTTTGTCTGCCCCTGAAGAAGGATTTTATTCTTCTGCATTCATTCAGTCAGCTCCTATCTCCACCTTAATGGTTTTTTTATATACTACACTTTTCTGAGAATACAGGAGATATAAGTTCTATATACAGTCAAAGAACATGCATATATATGCAGCTGCACAGAACATATACTAATGGCTCAAATATCTTTAGAGAAGTAGAACTGTAAAAGGGTTTAATTTGTAGGAAGAAATAGAAATCCAAAATTGATGCATGCCTGCAGTCCCCCATGTGCTGTATTCCAGCTACAGCTGACAGCACTGGTGGGACAGCCAGGCCATAGCTGTCTGCTTTGTAAAGAACCTGTAAATTTGACAGCAGATGAACTCATCCTATGGCTGACAGGCAAAGGAAGGTGTAGCTGTTGTCTTCTGTAACTCCATTTTATGTGTCCCTGGTCATGGAGCACACCTTGTGATGGGCACACTGCCACCATTCCTGTCAGTCTGTCCACAACTCTACACAGAAAGGAGGAGAGATGCAAGATCTGACCCTCTGGAATATTTCCCTGTCTCCCCCTTGACATTGGCATAGTACTGACTGAGCTATAGGAAAGGTGTTGGGAAATAAATCCCAGCCCTTACTCTTAGCTGCATCTAGTGGGGCACTTTTAATACCATTTGGAAGATTTTGATTTAATTGACCTTCAGGCATGACTTATTTTTGTGCTCTGAGTATTTTTAAGATGAACCCAGAGGAACTAACTCCTAAATAACTCTCTGATGAGAGTGGAGGAGGACACATGGTGTTGCCATTTCCAATAGCTTTGAAGGGTCTGGAAAGTCCCTGAGTGGTGTTTTCAGCTTGGGAGAGAATTTTCTAAATGTAGAAAGCATGAGCCATGAAGTAATCTTTGTTGCCAGCCCTCTGAGTGAGAGAAAGAGATTGGTTTTTGGCATGTCAAACCTTCCCTGTCCAGCCTTGTGCAGCTGATGGCACCCTGCAAGGATCACTGTAACTCAGGTGTGGTGCACTCTGGCTTCCAGGGCCTCAGGGATTTTGTGTGTCTTGTTTGTGGCCGTGCACTGGGGGAGAACCCCTGTATGGGAAAATAGAAAACAGTCCCACTTTAAGTATGGGATACTTGCAAATAAACTGGAGAGAAACACACTGTAGGCTGGGGACACTGCAGCAGGTTTTTTGGTGGCACCAAGGTCCTTCCATCTCAGCTGAGAAGTGTCAGCTCCATGCTGGAAGTGTGACCAAGCAGGTACTTCTCTGCCGTGGCTGTGTGTGCCACAGGGCACCTGCCCTGGATCTCTGCTCATCCAGAACAGCCAGGCTGAGGAAGCTGCTCCTCACCCCTTCCCAGTTGGTGTCTCTGGTGCTCCTGTGTGGCTGGCCAGCCATGCCACGCATAGAAAGGATGCAGAAGCTCACAAGTGCTCAACGTCTTCTGGCAGCCTGCTCCCAGTGGGATTATGCATGGAGCAATTGCGTTAAGGGAAGGCTACAAGAGTGGATATTTTGGATAGTCTCCAAATAGTCTCAAGCTAGTAAGCAAAATAAATTCATTCCAGAAGACACTCTCTTTGTTTTTTTCTTTCTAGGGAGTAAGGAAAAGATCTGAATCAGGGCTCTGTGCTGCATGGGCAGGGTATTTAAACGATATTTCTCCTCTCAGGACTGCGGGGGGTTTGCTTTCTTAGAGAAAAAGCAGCAGAAGAATAAAGACACAGACTGCTGGGTAAATTGATAACTGGTAGTGGCTACAACCTAATTACTGTGTCTACATATCTGATTAACTTTTTTTCATCTTTTTTTTTCTGAGATTTTTTTGAGTAATCACTGCTATTACTTGTAAACAAAAATTTTATAAGGTGTGAAATTCCTATACTGCTGTGTTTATCATGATTCCTGACCTTATTCCCCAGGGGAAGGGTGTAGTTCAGCTTGGCATAAGCAATCCTGTGCCAGATGTGGGGTTGTTCATAATAAGAAATGTTATTTACAGAGATGGGAGGAGAGGGAGGAATCAGAAGGTCCCAGATAGGCTGGAATGTGCAGGATCAGATGTCTGCTTTGGAGCACTTACTGCCTTCATTTGTGTTTCACGGGATGCCGGACTCTTGTGGATCAGTTCTCTTTTCAATCAGCATATGCCTACTTATAGCTTATTGCCATTCCAGTCATAGCCCTTGTTTATGTCACTAACAGACCTCATCACATTTGACTGTGTTATTTTTACATAACAGCTAAATCAGTGGAGGACCATGGAATATGCAGTGTACAAATTCTGAAATCAGCTCGAATGTATGCATTGATATGATTTTAAAAATGGTGAAGGGACTTAAAGTAGTGATGCTTAAGTGCCACAGAGTTTCGATGGTGAGGGTTCTGGTGTTAGTTAACCATTTACAAGCGCAGAAGCATTTAGGTTCAAAAAGACCCTTAAGATGAGCAAATCCACCTATTAACTCAGCACAGCCAAGTCCACCACTAAATCATGGCCCTAATAAATGCCTTGTCTATGCATCTATTAAATATCTCCAGGGCTGGTGACTCAACCACTGAGTTACAGACAAAGACTGATTAGGGAATATATCAATGCAATTCACCGAAGGTACTGAAAAAAGGAAACTATGTAAAAAAAATTGCAAAATGGCTTGATGGATAATCTGTAAACACTGAAGAGAGGTGTGTATATATCATCTAAGAATCTGTAATTGTCTGGGATTCAAGAGACCCATGGTAAAATACCCTATCTAAACATCTCCATTCAATGGAAAATTAGATTTAATTGAAGCAATAGCAGTCAGCTCTGCACAGGACATGGAAACTTGCTTAGGGGGCAGAGCATTCTGTGAGGCAGAGAGTAGTTATGGCATGCCAAGCTAGAAAAAATCAGCAGGTATTTCTTTCATTAAAGAATTCTCAGTGTTTTCCCACTATCAGTGTTTCTTGTAGCTCATCTGGTCCAGTTACCTCCTGCATTCTGTTGTTCCTCCAGTCACTTAAAACCTGGGTGGAGAGAACTGAAAATTGGACATGAAGGAGTTGTGAGAAGACATAAAGCAGCTCTCATGGTAAGGGAATAAACGGGAAATGATGGAGATAGCAAACTGAATCAACTTTTAAGGTGCAAAGAGAAAGATCTTGTGGATTTTACTTTAAAAGGGCTGGGAGAAACAAAGAGGATTTAAAAGAGTAAAGACTTGGTTTAAGTGAGGCTTAAGAAGGGTAAGGAAAATATTAATCTACAGCAGGGATTCAAGAGACCCATGGTATGATTTAAGAAATAGTGAAGGGACTTAAAAGTAGTGATGCTTAAGTACCACAGAGTTTAGGTGCTGAGGGTTCTGGTGTTAGTTCATGGCTACAGCCATGCAGTGTTTTCCTGTCAACCTACGAACTGGGAATGATAGAGACTGGGGACTAAACTGAGGAACTTTTGATTTGTGTGACTGCAGACCTTCACAGACTATACTTTCTTTGTGAAGAAAGATGAAAAAAAATATAAGAAAATGATGAAAAAAATAAGAGGTGTGGGACAATTAGTAAATCTTTCAAGCAATTGCTATCCAGACCCAGTGAATGGATCTCTGTCTGTACCAATGGGAATATTTCATATGTGGACTGTGGTCACATTCACCCTCTCTGTTTTCTGAGGCTTTTGAGCTAGAGTCTGGTGAGGTTTATGGTGGTTGTCCACTAGGTTTGAGGTGAATTTGGGTTGTTTTTCTTTAAAGTCTGTAGCCTGCTTCCTGAAACAGACCTAAAAAATGCAAACCGATATATATCCATACCAACAGACCACCAGGGAAGAAGGCTGCTGAACCTTACTTTTTCAGACTGGTCATACTGGAGAGCAGAAAAAATCCAGTTCTTTGACCCTGGTCCAAGTCTCCAGGCTGTTTTTGTGAATGTTGGTGCAATCACAATAGCAGAAGCTTTCCAGGATGTTGAGGGTATTTTGTGTGTGTATGTGTGAAATCCAGAATTTGAAGGAGAGATTATTACAGTTTTGTAATTTGCTTTAGTGTTTGAAGAATGCCAATCATCAAGGGCACAGAGGGTCTTTTGTGACTAAATATCCTTCTCTCCCAAACAAAGTGGGAATTCCAAGAAGTGAAAAAGTATAGTCACAATACTTGATTAGAAATAAAAGTTAAAAATTTTGTATACTGCACTTCTGAGTTGACCAGCTATGAGACATCAAAATAGGCTGGGGCTTTATTTATGTTTTATTTATGTTTTATTTATTTATGTTTTCAAAGTTTGCTCTCTGATAATTAATGTTGTTTCAGATGTTTTGCCATGCAAAACCACTGCTGAAAATTTAGGACGCTATATTCTGCTGAAAAGAAAATTCTGAACAGCTTGCTTTCAAGGTTTTTTGTAGTTTTTTCCCCTCCATGTTCTGCTAAAGATTTACTTGTTAAAAATCAGGCATCATGTGTTGGCTTAGTAGGCAAGTAGTTTAAATTGTTCATTCTTTGTTGTTCTCAGCAGATTTGTGTCATGGTTTGTTTGTGCAAACCTTTGTTCAACTCTGATGAGTTTCATAGGTCACCAGTTTGTCTTGCTATGGGTGGCAGTGAGACTGTACCTTTTGGTGAGTTAAGCACACAACTTGCAGCTTATGAAACAGAAGTACTTGGTGAAAAAGGAATAAAAATCCAGACTTGCACATGCCTACAGTACAGTGCTATTCTTCAGAAATCCTGGAACAGCCATTTTGTTTAACAAGTAAATTTTGTGGCAGCAGAACTAATGAAGCCTGGTTTCCTATAGTTTTTTGTCTCATGGGTGATTGACTTTCACTATCTAAGAGGATGTGAGCCCCAGGCAAAGCTTTTCCCATCAGTGGGGTGTTTATATAAGGGATTTCTCCCATGAGGCTTCTCTCATATCTTGAACTCACAACTGCAAGTTTTCTCAGAGCCAGGACTCTGATAGCATCTCTATGCATCTGTCTATTTTCAGGAAGAAAAAGGAGGAATTTGGCTATCTTTCACAAGTCTACCACTGTTAGAAGCTGGTTGGAAATATAATTAAGAAATGGATGGAATGACTACACAGGTGAACACAAAATGAATGATCACATAGGCTGCAATTTTGTAGGGAAGTGTAGTGAAAATAACAGGACATAACAGGATGCAGTACTGCAGTGACTATCAGAGATATTTTGTGTGCTTGAAAACCCTGGTTCAAAGTTTTTTCCCATATGAGAAAGCAGATCTGATGATTTATTTCCAGGTTTTCAGTGTTGTGTGCAAAACAGCAGATGTGTAATGTGCCCCCAAAATAGTACTTTTGTTTTTTTCTTTTGTGAGACCATAGAACTACCACCATCAGCAGTTGATTAACTATGCCCTTTAATCCAGATTTCATCGTTTTTCACCTCAGAACAGAAGATTTTCATTCCAGCCCTACTACAAAAGCCTGTGCTGGCAAATGTTAAGTCTAATCTTTTAGTTTTCACAATTGCACACTCATTCATAATTGCATAGATAATTATCCAGTCAAATGAAAAGTATACACTATAATTTTTTTAAGAATTATGTTCTTCAGTGCAGTCCACTGAAACAACTTCTAGCACTTCATGTATTTATTTGGATGGTAAAGGCAAAGTCATAAAGAGATGGTCCTAGTACAGCCAGGATATAGCAATGCCTATATTAAAGCCAGTGAAGTAAAAATCTAATGTGTATCCTTTGATGCTCTGCCCCAGTGATGCAACACAAATGTACATTTTAATGGTGCTTTTATGGTACTTGAACTCTTGGCTGTATTGAAATGCAATTTTTCAATCTTGATGTTTTTGGAACTTGTTGAGAGTGTAATATGCATGGTTTTTATAGATCCCAGAGAGAACTCCCTCAAACTTTTCTTTTACCTACTCACAGAAAATCCTCCCTTGTTTGGGTGCTAGTGAATCCTTGTGAATTAGTCACAGGCAGTGAGGTAAGAAGTGGAGTTTGAACTAGCTGTCTGTATTTTAATTAAATGAGAAACTCTGGATTCTCACTAGAGATATTCTTAGGTTTGGAGTTTACTCCTTCTCCTTAGAGTCTGAACTGCTGGAAGTTTCCTGACTTCTTTTAAAAGACTTGTATTTTTGTCAGTGTCCCAAAAAATACAATTTTTAGGAACTGCTGGGGAAATAAACTGCTTACAGCATCTAGAACTTTTCAGTTATCCATTTCCAGAGACTTTGGAGAGGTGTAAGTAGCACCAGTTCACATGTGGGGAACTTGAGGCACAGAAGATTGAGGTGAATTGCCCCAGACCATCCAGCAAGTAAGAAACAGAGCAAGAGTTAGGGGTTCAGACTTCTACCTTGTGCCACATCCATTCAGACACATGCTGCAGCCATCAGGAGAGGAGAAGACATGTCACGTGCTAGCAGTGAATACCAGAGATTTTGACCTTCAGAAATGGGAACCACTTCACCTTTGTGTTTCATAAAACAGAGTGTCTGAAGAGTAGAAAGAGCTGTAGAAAGAGCTGGAGATTGACACCTTCTGAAATTCAGACAGCTTGCACCAGTGTTCTGGCAAGGAGAAGCTCATGTGTCTGCCTCTGTTGGGAGGAGGCATGCATCCATGGCTGAGTCCATCTTCATGTGATTTTTTTTCTCTCACTCAATGAAAAAATGCTTTTGAGGGTACGGAATGTGTTTGTACTGTTTTCTTCAGTGTTCAGCTGTGATGGAAGCTCTCATGGGAGAATGAATTACCCTTCCTTTCCTTCTGTGCAGATACCTCATATTCCTTTAGATACTGTCTGGTCTCATATTTTACTAGATGAGCCATCTCATCGTCTTAATCATAACCTAAACAAGCTAGTTTTGTCCATGTGTACCACAGTAGGAGCCTGGCCATAACAGACCAAATTTTGAACTTTTGCCCTGGATTGTGCTGTCTCACCTGTGTAACCAGAGGTGGAGAAGTATTTGTGTTGTTCTTCCTACATCCAGTGCCTCAAATCACAGCTTTTCAGCAGCCAGATGATGAACATAGCTCACAGGCTTTTTTTGCTTCTCTGACAGGAGAGGAGAGGCAGAGAGAGGCAGGCAAAATAACAGCTCAAACAGAGAGGCAGGCAAAATAACAGCTTTACATATTCTTCTGCAAAAGGGGAGGAACAGCAAGAAGCTATAGTTGGACTTGATGAGAAACCCCAGACAGAGAAACTCAGTTCTGATATATTTTTAAGTGATTCTTTTTTGCTTATGGCATTCAGAATGCCAGTGGCACCCATTATATAACACAGTCACAGCATAGGAACTGAAATGTGAACTCCAAACAAACAGTAGGGAAGGAGGGGATCAGTTTACATCTGTTTTAAAGAAGAGCACTGTAAACATAACACTGAAATCTTCCAGTGGAATTTTCTTAACAGCAGTGAAGGGTAAGTCTGTACAAGGAACATTGCCCAACAACAGCTCCTACTTTAACATGTCCCCATGTCCTAAAGTTGTGTACTGTTGTTTTGTGCTGATAAACTATCTTGTGTGTGTATTCAATTCTTTTTTTCCACTAACAACCCAAACTGTGGGCCAGGGGAGATCAAGATGAGGTTTTCATTTCATTCAGAGCTCTGGAATCCAGCCCACTGGAACTTGTATCTTTTGAAGCTCTAATAATTAACATTCCTACATTTCTTAAACTGCAGCACTCACCATAATGTGCTTCCTGCAGAGCTGAATGAGGGCAAGGACATTGTCAGAAAAGGCAGAAAAGCATGGCAGCCCTTCCTGAAAGGAGTCCTGCTGGTGTGGGGTTGATTGAAGAAGACGATTCACCTGAGCTGGGACTGGCCAGAAAGCTCCTGGCCCCTTTACAAATACAGGAGGTATGTGTGATATGGCTCTCTTTAGTCCTCTTTTTTAAACTTATCTAAGAAATAGTCTGTTTCTCATCCCAGGCCTCAGCTTAATGTAGACATGCTTGGTGTCCCTGTTAATCTAAATTTGGAAGCAGATTTAAGAGACTTGTCTCGACCCTCCAAAAAAGCTGGGATTTCTAACAACTATTGTGAGGACATGAATTTTTTTTCCCAGACCACTTCCTCCCTCCTGGGAAAGGAGGCCAAGTGAGACCCGAACAGTGGCCTAACAAAGACTGTCCTCTGAATCAGCTCCCAGATGTCGCAGACATCTTTTGATGAAAAATCCTTTCTTAGGATTTCTTTCTTCTGAGAGCTGCAGTTTCAGCAACAAAATGTAAACAATTTTTATCTGCTGCTGTGGAATGCAACAGGTGCGCCTGTGATTGGCCTTCTATGGGTGTCTGGATTTCCTGACCAGTCATGGCAGAGCTGGCTCTCACTTTCTGTCGGAACCAGCTCCTTTGTTGTCATTCTTTCTATTCTATTCTTAGCTAGCCTTCTGAGAACTTCTTCCTTCTATCTCTTTGTAGTATAGTCTTAATGTAAGATATATATAATATAATAAATCAAGCCTTCTAATTATGGAGTCAACCTTCCCATCTCCTCTTCATCCTCAAAACCCTGCTTCTCCAAGCAACCATACCCAGATAAGCAGAAATCACTTGGAAATTTCAAAGGGAGGGGAGTCTCCATAGGTAATGTTTCACACACATTAGAAGAATGTGGCCTAAAGAAGTACCCACAGTATTCCACTGAAGTGCCAAGGAATCCATTTGGCCTTTTGGTGTGGCACAGCCTTGATTCACATGTGATCCTGGTCTGTAGTGTGACCATGACACACAGTTTACCTCATTTAGAGTTTTCTCAAACTATGATCTCAGAAAAGTTGTGAAGTCCACTCCCTGTCCCAGGGAAGGATCCATTAAACCAACATCACTTTGTCATACAGATTTGTCTGCTCTGTTCCTAAATACCGCCCATAATGAGCTCTCCAGAAAAACTCACCAGTGTTTAGTTTTCTTTTTTGTTAGAGGACTCCTTTCCCCAGATTTCTCATACTGCAAATGAAGCATACTGCTTCTTATCCTGTCTACACTGGACCTGGAAAATAGTTTGTTCCTTTCCTTTTCTTTTTGCAACCTTATACACCAAAGATTGTTCTCAAGTCTCTTCTCAGCCTTTTTCTGTAAACAACTTGTTTATTCTGTCTTTCCCTGTGTGTCAGATTTTCTGAACCTCAGATTAGTTTCCCTCACTCCCCTCAGAGCTATCTCCATTTGGCTCCATCTGTGAAGTGCGGAGTCCAAATGGGGCAGAGTACTTCAGCTGAGCTCTTTCCCATGCTGAGAAGGGAAAGCATCTAACCTCTCTATGTGTTTCACAGCCCTACCAGCATTTGCCATTTCAGCACTTAGGCCAACAACTATTCCCCAGTTTGAGGGTGAAGCAGAAATCTCTAACCCATGAGCAAAGCAAAGCAGGTACTCAAACATCACATTTCAGATACTGCTGGCTCCAGGTGGACTGGTGGCTGAACCCACAGAGGGATCTCACTTGGCTCCTGTTCTTTCTTTTCTGTCTGCTCAGAAAGGGTGACAAGGTGTGGCTTGCCAAGGCAGACTGCCAACAGCTGAAATTTCCTGTACAGCTGTAGAAATAAATAACTATTGAGCATGCCTGGTCCCCATCACTCCCTTTCTCTGGCTCAGCTTTGCCCTTTCTAGCTGAAGTATCCTGCTTTGCCAGCTACTTATGGAGGGAGGCACCTCGGATCGCAGAGTGCACGCCCAGTCTCTTCCATCTCTCTTCTCGTGTCCACCTTTGTTTTTGGAAGGAACAGATGAGATTTGTGGGATGTTTGGTGCTGCATGGCTAGTGCCCACCTCTCTTGATATGCTGGGCTTTTTCTGGTATGACCTGCTTAGAATCACAAAAGCTGTGGCTTGGATACCTATCTAGGGCTTCACAATGCCAGAGATGGCTTTTTCTGTGTCATCTTAACTAAAGAAGAACAAAAGGAAAGTGATGGAATGATTAATGCTTTGACTTTAATTCCATAGCAATTGATAGCAAATGTCCAGTGACTATTGATGCAAACATGCCATGATTTACTCTCACCATGGGCTTCATTTAGGTTCCTAATATCAGTCTGTGGTACCATACACAGTCTTTGAAATGCAGCTTTTATAACTTCCTTTGCTGTAATGAAAACCAGAATTCTTTTAAGAGCTGGACAATAAAATTGTTAGGCATTTGTTTTTCTAGATAAACTTCCAGTGACAAAATATTTAAGGCATATAGTGCAATTGGTTTCATATGAGAGATGGGATGGATGATATCAGGGTATAAAATGTACTTTATTCTTTGTAGGTACAATTTTGTATTATGTAAGTAAATGTATTTTTAAAAATATAGTGGGAAATCTTTCAGTCAAAACAAATATTATGTTCCATGTGTTTACAGAATCTGGGGATCTGCTCTTTCTGCCTTTTTATTTTAAATCTCTGTGGCTTGAACTTGATTTTCTAAGTTTCCATAAGACTGTCCAAATGGGTTTGCTCTTAGAGCCATATTTTAAAGTTTATTTTCAATTTCTCTTGCAGTCTATCTAGTATTTATCAGTTCCAGGAAAAATCTTGACAGACAGACTCTGTCATCTTTCAATTCAGTGCATTTTTAGTGGCTTTATAATTCTTAAAGCATAATTGTATGCTGTTTAGCTGGCAGATGAGTACGTCGCTTACAAGAAAAGAAGGTAGAGACACACAATTCCAACAGCAAACCAAAGTTATAACAATGTCATGAAATAATGCAAATATAAATGTGATGAAATTACTGCATGAGATTTTATGGCCCCTGTGATTAGCTGTCCAGGAGGAGGCAGGGCTGGAGACCAGTTGTGGGACCTGCTCACAGAACGTGACATAGGGATAAAAATTTCAACCCATGGCTTCTGGGTTGAAGTGCCTCACAATAGTAGAACTCCTGGTCCTCTCCTTAATAAGCAGGGGAGAGGGAATTCTGCAGTGATTCTCAGGAGGCAGAGGCAATATTTTCTATGGAATTAGCAGGCAGCCATTTGGTGTGCCACATATTGAGACTATTAAAACACTTTTGTCTTAAAAAAATTGTGAAAAGATATCAGTCACTTTACAGAAAGCAGTTTTGTGAGCAGCAACATTACTGAGGTCCAATCCATAACTTTCTGTCTTGTGGGTAGATCTCGTCTGATCTATGATCTATGTTTCTCCTTCATTTTACAGTTTAAAACAGCCCATTTTCCAGTGGAACTTCTCCTCAATTCAGTTTAACATCTGAATACATCTCTGTTCCTCTTAAAGGGCAATTGAAGTTGGCCATGTCCATAGAAGTTATTAGGGGAAGACACATATCATGATTACACTTTTTCAATATCTTAGGAAACTAGGCCAAGAATAATAATGGTATGAGGTTTCTGGGTAAAATCACATCAGGATGTTTTTAGATGCAAACTCTACAGGTTTGGCAGAATCTTGTTTGGAAAATGAATTATGCATTTTAGGGCTTCGCCGTAAAGTCAATTGTCTGCAGATTCCTTCATAGAACAGATCTTTACCTTCTGCTCTTCCCCATATGAAGGACAGGTGATGAAAAAGATATGAATTTACTGCTTTAGATTATAGGAAGTCAAAGGAGAAATTAGTTCAGATGGTTTGAACATTATATACAGAATGTTATATGTCCCATGTCAGAGGGATCTAATTCACTATTTGTAAAATTAAGAATAAAAAAAGTAAAAAGTAGAATAGGAGTCTACTTTTTCAATTATTGAGTAAATCCTTAACACAGTAAGCAATGCCTGCAGAAATGTTTAGCACATGCTCCCCTTGAAGTATCTTTTAACTGCTGAAATAAGTCACCTAAATATTTTTGAAACAAGATACTTAATTGCCTTTCAGAACAAAATCAAAGTTGAGCAATAGTAAGAAATTCTTTGTACTATCTTGTAATGAATGTGTAAAACCCAGGGTTGCATCCAAAGTAAACAAAGTAATGTAGTAGTTTATGCAGATCTTTTGGGGAAAGTTGGGGTTTTTTAATTTCATTTAATGTCCTTCCCTATTCCTTCCCTGCCCCTCCCCAACCCCCACATTCCCCCTCAAAAAAAGGAAAGGAAAAGTGGAGCAAACAGTATAAAACAGGCGCATGTTTTAAAAATTACAAAATTTTAATAGTCTGAAAACAATAGATTGGAGAACTCTTCCAAAAAACTTGCTGGCAGTCTGATCACAGGTCAAAGAACTGGTAGATTTTAAAGCCAGGAGAGGTTATAAATATTCATCTTTTTCAGCTTTCCTTATAGGACAAACCTATAGAATTTCACCCTGCAGTTCTTGGTTTGTGCCTAGAACATTTGAGCCAGGTGTAAAAAAATTCAGTATTGACACAAACCTGAAGTAAATGCTTCATTTCCTCACAGTAGAAATATGCATGCCTTACAATTTGAACTTATCTAAATTTCTTTCATAGCCATGGGATCTTGTTATGTCATTATGTCCAGCATTAAAGCATCTGTCTTTATAATGTGAACACCAGTGCCTGTGCTGAGGTGAGGATATGATCTCAGCAAAATGAGATTAACACCAAAATGTGTGTCACAGGCTCAGAGTGCATGAACATTTTCCAAAAGCTGAAGTATCTCATGAAGCCCAGAAATGGGGGATCTGTTGAGTTACCAGCAACAGAGGTGAAAGATCAAGTTTTAGTACCAATTACTGATTTCCCATGTGCCTCTCTTTAATGATAATTTCCTATGAGAGACTGTGATTTCACATAGCCACCATGCTGACACATGAGAACTACATCTAAGGAGAGAGAAAACAGTGGTTCAACTGTTTGTCTCTTTTTTCCAGAGCTGAGAAAGCTGATAGTGACCAGGTATGTCTGGTCACTTCTATCACCAGAAATATGATCTGTCATTTTTGTTGGGGTTACAAAGGTAACTAACATGATTCTGTATCTTACATGGTTGAAAATATGTTTTGAAAAATATGCTTGACATCTCTTGTCTCCTTTCTAGCATACAGAATCAGCATAAATATGAAGTCTTAGGTAAGAAATAAATTTTTGATGAAAATTCTCCATCTAGAAGGAGGGAAAAGGCAGAAAAGTATTCAAGAAATAGTTATAGTGATTTTGATTTTGAAGCTCAGGATATCAGAGGACATCAGTGATCTTCAAATACTGCAATTAAAAACTTTGGGCATGCAGAATTCATTGATATGCAGATTTCATTAATATTTTCTCTGTGAAGCCTCCAATTGATTAGTCTTTAGTACTTTGCCATTTTAATTTAAATGGTATGCTTCCTGTCTGGTAACACATGCAAGATTTACGGTGAGCTTTGAGCTTCAGGTTCAGCCCCATGAAGGGCATAATGGTGTTCAAACTGGAAATACCAAAATACAAAGCCACAAAGCCCACACTTTGCTCCTCCCGTCCTATAGTCATCAAGTCCATCTCTTTTTGAGAGGTCTGGATTTCTATTCTGCACACCTCTGACTGGAGCCTCAGAAGCACTTGCTTTTCTGACAGTGCTTGGCACGGTCCTGCAGCCCTCAGAAGGGCCCAGTGCAGTCAGCAATGGAGCACCTTTAACACAAAGCCAGCTGGATCAGGCTGGTGCAAACATGGATTTGACTCCCTCAAATGGCGCTCACTGGGACCATGTGCCACTTCTCACATTAAGCTGAGGGTACCCACCCTCAGCAGATATTAGACCAAAGCTTAGGCAGTTATGTGGATATCTGTGTCGATATGTATATATGCACGTCTGTTGTTTATTAAAAAGAACAGACATGTGCATATTACAAATTATTTCTGGCACAGATACCAAGACCAGAACTCTCCTCCCAAATGGCTGCCCTGACCACTTAGACAAAGGTAAGCTTTGTCCTGCTCTTACTTTATATGGCTTGACCTGAGGAAAAGCCTGAGCTTGTGTCTGGCCTCCTTGGCCAGTGCTCCCAGTGGGAACCTGGCAGGAGGTTGTGTATGAGTGCAGCACTCCATGGGCAGCTGATGTCCTGCTCCCCCAGGTTCATGGGGAAAAGCCTCTGGGAGCCAGGATAGCTGCAGGATGCTATGGGACACGTGGCTCTGAAGAGACCAGGTCAAGTCATGCTGGGCTTGACAGCTGTCCTAGCAGGATGGTTCATAGGGCAGCTCTGGTCACCGCCTGGACCTCAGCAGTCACTCCCTGGATGTGTTAGCTGGGCTATCTTGCTGTCCAGGGTCTAAATGTGGTCAAGCATTCCATTCCAAAAAGGAAAGATCAAATTGTGCAGTTTTGTCATCTGAAAGTAGGGAAGGAAGGGAATGTGATGAAAAATGGGCAAATTAGAGTCTTGTTGCATGTGTGGGTCAGTCTGCTTGCTTGTTTTCAGCCACTTAATTAGAAAAGGACACATTAAAATTGTTTAATGATTCCAAGACAACGTGTTGTTCTGTGTTCAGGGGAAGTTTGGAAAAGTTCAGGTGACAAGTAAAATTCGAGTTGTACCCATGTGGCTGTGACTGAAACGGGAGGGTTCTGCCTCCTACAAGGTAAGTTAACACACACAGCACAGTGTCATCTTTTCTCTAGCACAGATGGGGCCATTCACCTGGGGAGTTCAGCTCTGTGTCTGTGTTTGCCCTGTCCCATAGCCAATGTTTGTCTCTACGATTGCTTTTCACTAGTTTTGGTTTCTCAGTAATTTTGGGTTAACCCATCTACTGACTGCTATGGTATCCTCTATCCTGGAGCAGGAAAACAGGGAATGCTTTTCAGTTTGCTGAATCTGTCTCCTCCTGTATATATTACTTTGTTGATCCCTGCTTTGTTAATCCTTTGGTGCAGCAGCAGTCATGTCAGTAAAAAGAGGAAAGCACCAAAATTTACTCCTGCAGGCAGAGACTTGCACACAATGACTAAACTGGATTTGTCCAAACTTCTGCCTTTTCATTCTTTCTCAGATGTTTTGTGGGGAAGTTGTTTGTGTTCTGACAAGCAAACTATTGTGTTTGTTTGTTTGTTTGCTTTTTAAGCGTTAGGTATTTTAAAAAGTTCATTTTTATGCTCCAATGACTACCCAAATTGCTACAATCCGTTAGTATTTGCCTGGAGGATTAGGACTAACATTTAGAATAAAGTGCCTGGAGTGTCTCTTTGATTATTACAGAACTACCACATGAAGTATTATTTGGTGGCAATTTTATTATGTGCTTAAGTGGAATAAAATGTCAATTTTATTAAAAAAAGGAATGCACCCAAGGATACTGCAATGGGACCCTGATACAAATGTTTTGCAATAGGACACATTCTCATGAAGTGATTTAGTGTCTCAGCTGGGACTTAACTCCCAAGGAGAATTCCAGAATTGTCACTTACTGACACTGGTTTATTTTCAGTGGAGAATGCTGACTTCTCAGAAAAGGAGGAGGGGCAAGAACCATCTCATTTGTTTTATCCTTGTGTTTGGTGGGTCAGGGCAAAGTTATTTGGGGGCAATTGTGCTGCATTCCTTGTCAGATACTCATTCCTCAAGTGCTGAGCAGCGAATTTTAGTGCTTTCACTTGGGCTAGTTAAAAATAAATTGTGTCAGAGGCTAGGAGATGCATTTTATATGTCTCTTGTAAACCTTACAGTCAAAAATCTCCATGAGCTGTGCAAATGTGCTGCAATCCTGTTAACATCTGGCAAGCAACAAATGGGAAAAAAAACTGAGTTAAAAAAAATTAAAAATCTTTGCCATAATATTGCAAGGCAAGTTTTTAATTAGCTGGGTTGTTTTTCTCCCTTATTTTGTGTAGGCCTGAAGTGATCAGCAATCTCTTAGCCAGAAAATATGCTGCTTCCACTGACAGTTCTGGTTACAGTGTTACAGTTACTGCTGGACTGTCTTGCTTGAAATGAATTGTTATTGCTGCATTTTGGAAGATGCAGCAGTTCTTGAGACTGATGGGAGTGGTGCAAGCTTGCAGGACTGTGTGTGCAGTCAGCACATGCCAGTGGGTGATGCAAAGATGAATGACTCCTGGAATTTCAAGTGACATAGAATGTAAATCAGGTACTTTGCAGGCAGAAACACTCATTTCTGGAGAGCTATGCCAAAACTGGAAGCCATTTGAGTTCTAATTAATGAAACGAGAAAGGCCACTTTTGGCATTATTTTCCCAGAGAAGGATGCTTTTTAAATGATAAAACATGTGTTATGGCTGCTGGTCTTGTATGTAGCTGTGTCCATGTATACACAGACCTAAACACAGCAACTGATCCATTTCTTCTGGTTTTAACTCATGCCTAAGAAAAAGACAAATTCTAATTTATAAACCAGACATGTTTCTGTATGATAAATCCAACTTAGAGTTTAAAAATGCTTTGAAATTTTTCAGTATTTGTATCTTTTTGAGAGAAGATGTCCGTGCTTCATGCTCAGAAAATTCAGATATCATTTAAGTGCACTTTCTGTTATGATAGAAAAGACTTTCCAGGTGGGTGATCTGTTGCATCTCAGGAGCTCTGAAGATTGTCAGTACCTATTCTACTTAACATGTGTGTGTCTCCTTGGTACCCAGAACCACCCATTCTCTTCTTTTCAGTGAATTGATGTTTAACTTGAAGCTCAGCATGAGTCTAGCAGGGCTGAGGCTGGACACGTCCTGAGAGCTGTGTACACCCCTGTGTGAGGTAACACACTGACTCCAGCAGGAGTCACTGCCTGGGACGTGCAGGTGGGTATTTCTGGCAGTCCTGACTCTCTGTATCAGTGTGTAAAGTCTGTGACAATTTCTCTTTATCTAGCAGTACTTTCTCATGACCTTAAAAGAATTTACTGGCAACATGGAGCTCAGTTAGTAGCATTTAAAAGTAATAAGCTTGCTGAAAGTGATGGGCAAGATGTTTCTTGCATTGTTAACTGAAGGAGGTCCACAGAAGAGGATGATTTTGGTTTCCCTGTGTGCACTGTCTTCCCTTTCCTGCCCTGCAGAGAGACTCTCTTGCTGCACAGGGATGGCAGAACTGGTGATTGCAGAGGGAAGTGCAGAAAAGTTTGGGCAGAAGGGCAAAACAAGAAAGGGTAGAGATTGAAAGATAGTCAGCATTATTTCCACTGCCTACAGCTTCCATAAGACAGTAGGAGTTTTGAGAGGATCCCAGCCCCTTGAAGACATTTGACTTCTCTAAAGGCTGCTGAGAAAGAAAGCGAGAAATAGAGAGGATGTGCACGTCCTTACCTAATGGAATGTCTGACCCTGATGTTGGGGGAATGTCTCAGTTTTGAGTCTCCCTTAAGCAGCTTCAAAATACTGGAAACTCCAGTTGAGGGGCATTAGGGTTTATGGCTCTGGGGTTTTGGAGCAGGTAAACTCCAAACTAAACTCCAACTAAGTAAGCCACTTGGGTATGTAAATGAGATCCTTCTTTCTTGAAGGTGAACATGTAACTAAACACTGATGAATCAGGAGCTGAATTATCATAAAATATCACAAGAGCAGTGATGCTCTTGTTTCACTGGAATGGAATGTGGTGTGAGCAGTTTGATGTATAGTGTGATACACTGAGGGACTGGAACTGCTTAAAGTCTAAAAAGTCAACTGCAGAGCTTCAAGTAGCAAAATGCAACAAAAGTATTTGGGAGTTGCACTGAAAGAAAGCACTGTCCAGTGTGTCTGTGCTTAGGCAATTTCTTCTTTCTCTTCCCTCACTATCTTCAAGGTCCTGCTGGGATAACTGAGAGGCATCGCTGCCCTTCATTGTCTGCTGCCTCTGCAGAGCCTTCTGAGCATGGAGATCAGGCAGGTGTATCTGTGTCAAGTCACAAAATATGGGGGACTTAAATCAGGACATTCTGAAGGTCTTAGCAGATGCCAAGCAGCCATATTCAGAATTACCAACACCTTTATTTTTATCTTACTCCGTTTGTTTTCAAGCTTGAACATGTGTGTACACTAAGATTAGAACTATTTGCATTCCAGGTTCTAGAGTTCAGTTATTTTTGAGTTAACTATATAAAAATAAATCTTTTTTTAAAAAGTGTGTGGCATTTGATTAGGAGAAGAAAGGGAGATGATTTTATTTAAAGCAGAAATAAAAGACACTTTTTCTTTCACATTGGTTAATTACACAAAGACAAAGCAAAGCTATGCATGGACATCAAGCACAAAAAAGAAGGTGGTATTCTCCGTTGCCTTCCTCCCTTCTCCAAAGATAAAAATTAATCTAATTTCTAGATCCATGAGAGCTGGTCCTCATAGCCATTATGTGATGTCTGCTGTACAAGGAATCTGCAGCGCTTCAAGGGAAGTGGTGGCCCAACGCACTAGTGCCCCATGCTTCTATACCAACATTTATCTATTTTACTTTTTGCTAGTTTTCCAGTTCCCAGATAGATTGAAGTACACTTGAATCAAATATCTAATCAAACTTTTATGATATGCAGGATATTTAAGGGGTAGATTCCATATGTCTTGCAGTTAACTTGCAGATGTAGCTCATGTGTTTGTGCATGTAGAAACAAGGCTTTCCATTCAACTAATAGATGTCTTAATAAGACTACTGATGGCATAATCTATCTTTATAAAATCCAATGGCTATGAATTCTTCTCAGGGCTACTCCTGAATTTATAGCATTTTTATATATGAAGGTCAGAAACAGGAAGAAATGTTCTGTAGATTCAGGGAATAGTACAGCCACTCACTGTGGCTGCTCCTGTGTTGGGCTGGCTGCAGTTACAGCCAAGCCCCTGCAGAAGGGGGTCTCTATTTCTATTTGATTGTTAATAACAGTGGTCCAGATGCAACATCTGGCTCAGGAAATCCCTAAACTCCTGATTGTCGGAAACACAGAGGATATTGAGAGACGGGGGTGTGTGGAGAGGGAATCACTCTGAATGCACCCTGTTCTTATATTCTTCTCCTAAGCATCTGCCTTTGTCTGCTGTCTAAGGCAGGATATTGGGCTGGATGGACCTTTCTGGACCCTGGGGTGGCACTGTTCCGTGTCTGGGGGGTGGAGTGGGCTGTGCCTGTGAAACCCCATCATTCAGGATCTGATGATCCCAAATGTGAATTTCCTCTCCTGCCTGAACATTTATGGCTGTAGTGCTTCATCTGCTTTCCCCAAATCCTGCTCACAGCAGAAGTGCAGCACTGGGGGAGGGAAAGAGTTGGCCCCCTCCTCAAGGGCTGTGTATTTTTATGTATTTATTTTGGCTTGGATGGAGATTTTTTTTTTTTTTCCCTCTGAATAGGAAATTCAGAAAAGTGACATCATTTTTAATCCCTGACAGTTTATGGGCTTTGAAAAAGACTCTGGATAATACTGAGCAATTAAGATGCCATTTTAATAGTTCTTTCAAGTGAAATCAAGTGAGTAATTAAATAAAATTGAATGAGGACCATGTCAGGCCACCCACAAGGTCTCATATCCGCTACAAATAGATGAATAAGTTAGAGTGTGGGACAAATGCTGTCTCTAAGTGGTCCTATTTATGTGTTATTGGATGACTCTAGGAATGAGGCTTTCAGCTGGAAGATTTGTTTCCTTTGAACAATGTTTCCAAGCAAAAACATGCAAGATTGTCAATTCCTATTCAAACAGCAGTAACTTTCCCATCTTTTTGAATTTTTTGTGGTAGTGTTAATGCCATTGTTTTGTATAATGGTCTGCTGTAAAAGTCACAGAACATAAACAGGATTATTTGCATTAAATGCTGGATTTGAATTTCTGCTGCCTAGTTATTAGTATGATGATATATGAATGAGTTTTGAAAGTTGCTTTAGACAGCAAGCATGGGGTATGGCATTACACAAGGTTTGTATTCATTCTACACAGATAAAAAAAGCAAAATGCAGACAAAGGGAAAACAAGTACTTTTGAGATATGCAGTACAATAACTAAGTAGGTACTGGAAAATGGTATCTCTCAGTTGTAGATCAGTTCATTTTCTGAGGGTGAAAAAACCTTCTTTCAGGCTTTTCCAATTTTACATGTTAAATTTTGAGCTAGGATTTCTCACTATATTTACAAGTATTTACTGGAAACTGTATTTCTGAGGTCTGTTCTTTGTACTTTGACTGGAATACTGAACCCTGTCTTCTATCTATGCAAAATATTGATAAAATATTGATGTTTTAAAATGTCCCATTTGAAGTTAAGACAGAGATGTTAATACTGTGGCATGTGATAAAAGCCTTGAAAGCTTAACTTGCATTCCCCAGCATTGTTTGTACTGAAATGTGCATGGAGGGGGCAGCGGTTAAAAGCAACAGCCAAAATAATCTCATTGTATTTAACATACAGATTCACCGAAAAACTCATGTTATTCCTCAAGAATTTCCTCTGCAGGACACCTTCTGGGCACAGCTGATGGAGTGGGTACCAGATAACACTCCCTGCTCATCCCACACAAACTTGTTTTCCCTTCATCTCAGGGAATGAATGGGTCATTACTTCATGCCTCTAGGTGCTACCCTGGTACAAACATATTTTGCTGTTTTCTTTCTCTCCTAAAACATGCTTTTCTGGTTTTACTTTAGATTTGGGACAATACAGGCCCCCTCTGGTGGTCAAAATATCTTCTGTACATTTCTACAATATCTGACTCTAAAGATGTTTTGCTGAGGGACCAAAATGTCTGCTTTACATTTTGAAGTAACACGACCATAGTTTGTTCGTTTTTCTAAGAAAACCACTGGAATGAGCCAAAACTGGAGGAGAAGAAAGCATAGGAGAGGTGTTCCAGTGTGTGTCAGGTCCCAGGAATGTGGTAGTGGCACTGATGGGCGCTCACAGAGTAGCTGCAAAATTCATTGCACCAACTCTCTGCTCCAGAGTAGGAATGGTGCTGGAATGCCAGGGCTGGGTCCCTGCTGGAGGCAGGACGGTGCCTTAGGGGAAATGGGAAACAAAAGGTTACTGCTGAGGAAAAAATACCTGTTTAATTTCACAGGCTGCTCCTTCTCTGATCACTGGAAACCACAGGCATATTGGATGTGGCATGGTGAGGTACAGAAAGCAAGCAAAGATTGATTTACTGGTTTCAGTCCCTCCTCTTAACTTGGTAGAGTGGTGCTAAAAATACCCAAACGTTTGGACTTACAGGAGGGTTATGATATTCAACATTTTAATTTAGAGGAAGATTCTTCTAATCACTTTTCCTCTAATAGGTTTGCATGTAAAAAAGTGGCACTTCCCTTTGCTGGTTGTGTTGGTGTTGTCCACTGTGGCAAGGTATTTCAGCAGCATCTGATTTCCAGGAGGCTGAGACAGTTTCTGAAACTGCTGGAGAAATCAAACATTTGAAATCACTGTGGCATTTTTAAAAGCAAGTGTGTCATGAGGAAGATAATCCCAATGGCTATCCCAAATCAGTCTCAACAGACTCTAGACAGGGCTTCTCCTTCCCTTCTGAATCTGGCTGATTCTTGCACATTGCACAAGCTTCCACTGGCATTTCTTAGCCTGTTCCCTAAGCCCTGGCCTTGACTTTCTGTCTGCTGCCTCCCAGCAGCCACACATACCATCTGCCACTCAAAGGATAAAAGAGTCCTGTCAACACAACAGCTGACCAAGAAAAAGAGTCATTCACCAATGTGTTTATTCGCTGAAGAGCACTCGATCAATTCTATCAAGGGTGACAAAGAGGATTTAATAGGAACATACAATAATTCTGTTGTTTTAAAACCCCACTAGCCACAATAATGGTTGCTGAAGCACTTATCATTGTCATGTGATTCCTATTAGCCTCTTCTCAAGGAAGCCAAGGAAGAGGGATTGTGCTGTTTAGTAAAAATACATTTAATGTTGTTTAAAAGTTTGTAATGCAAGTGTTGGCTTCCCAGAATCCCCTGCTTTTCTTCATCTCCTCATAGCTCTTCTGCATACCTCTGGTCTGCAAAAAAAAACTCTGTGCCTTAACCCACTTTTTAATCCACTGTCATTTTAAAACTATTAGCAGGGGTCATCCTGGCCAAAGGCTTCTGAATGGTTGGGTTTTTTTCTGTAATAAGTCTGAAAGCCCTGCACAGTTTGCTGGTAGGTTTGTACTGTCAGTAACTGTGTGCTGCCATCAGAAAAGAGACAAGCTGCCAAAGTAGCTGGACTGCTTAGAGTTTAGGGTATGGGGGTTTTATTCCAGTTTAATTAATTTCTATGTCATAAATAGGTAATTCCAAATTAGAAAGTTAGAAATGGGCATGAAAAATTTTTATTTGTTATTTTTAATGTAGGATTAAGAAAAGAATATTTTAAATGAAATTTCTATTAGCTATACAGCTACAGCCATTTACCGTGTGAATAAGCAATACTTGCTCACAGGGTTGTGAAGAGGATAATGGCTTTTAAGAAAGAAAATGAAAATGAGATTATGGCTGCTTTTATGGAACTTTCTTTTTCAAAATTTCAAATGCCATATTACGTTTAAAAATAGTTTTTTCACCTTAAGAAATTAAGATACTATTCATATTCAACCTTCAGAATCCTTCTCCTTTACTGAATTGAAACAGTTGTTATCAAAGTCTTTTTTATGTATCAGACTCTGAACTCAGTCCTTAAGCTCCTTTTGATGAACTAAATAGTGGTAATGAATGGACTTTCTCATAGGTGATGTTTATTTTCCAGGTAACTGATCAGCAGTGCTCCAGCTACATGAAATGGAAATGTTGAGGTGCAGCTCATGCCAGGACTGTGGCATGGTTATGGAAGAGGTGAGTGCCCAACCCATCTTCTCTCATGGCCTTGTTTCATCTTCCATGCAGTGAGCAGTGGGGTTCCTAGGGCACCGATTTTGTCTTCTTCTGATTATTCCTGGAATTCCCCTTTGCTGGCTTTTGTTCAAACAATGATTTTAGTACGGAGCTTATAGGACAAGGAAGATTGGTCACGTCCACATTAAACAATCTTGTGGCTTTTCTCTGAAGTTACTATAATTCAGCATCCCTTTGGAACTGCAGGCACTAGGCCAGGACATTATTCCAGCAGTATTTGCTCAGGACTGCGTGCAGACATCCGATAGCCGTCCTGCTGGATGCGAGCCCTGGGTATCTGCTCGTGTCTCCCAGAGCAGCATTGTCTCTCTTAGCAGCGTGTCACACTGGGAGCTCCTGTTCAGCTGACAGAGCAGCATGACTCCAATATGTCTCCAGCAACCTAAGGCTCATGAAAGAGATCCCTTTTTTCCCCAACCTCAGTTAATCATGAAGGGAAACAAGATTACATTGAGGTCTTTTTAACCTTTTCTTTTTTTTTTTTTTTTTTCTGGGGACTAGCTTCATTCCTGTGCCCCAGAAACAAAGACCTTAGGTATGAATGGCTATATGGCTGAAAAGATCCATTCTCTTTCTTTGTTCAGGCAGTATATAACAGATGCCAGCAAAGGTATTGAAAGAACTTTTGGTATGGGCATATGCATTCCTTTGACTGGATGCTTGCATGCAAGAAAGTTTATATAATTATGATAGTAAAAGCTGATATTTGATTACTATCCTTGCTGCAAACTACTAATTAAAGTTGAACAGGGCTACCTATTTATCCTACTGCTGGTACTGAGAGCTGCTCCAAAATACAGTTCAAAAGATCAGTGAAAAAAAATGCTAAGAAAAATACAATATGCAAGTAAGTAGCGAGTAGAGTGTAAAGGGCATGTATATCCAAGCTGCTGTGAGGTTCCTAATTACTGTAAGACAGTGTATCCATGTGACAGAATCTGGCTGAGATTCTCCATCCTTCTTCCTCATTACTGCTGTTGGCAGCTCCCCAGGCTCCTGCCAGGCAAATCCAGCCCCAAGGTGCTGTGTGCTGCATGCCCAGCAACCTGAACATCAGAGGCTGAGAAGATGTCAGGTCACAAACAAGGGACAGAAAGAATTATGTAAGGAATTTCACAGCCACACATGAGGCTGGTGATGAGGAAGAGGGACTAGAGACAAAAAGGATTTTTCAGTAGAAGTGCCCAGCTTACCAGCCAGATCACCTGAGGAGAGAAAAGGAAGTTGAGTTGAGCTGCTAGATCTAAACAAAACAAGCCAGGAGCTGGGCTGTAACATAAGGGTGATCCTCCATAGCAGCAAGCAAAGGAAGGCAGAAGCATGCACAGGCTTCATTGGTTCTTTATAAACTCCCTTGTAGTGCTCTGTACTTGGCAGGCTCCCGACTCACCCTCTGTGCCAGAGGATTTTCCTGGCTAAAGCAGTCTGCTGGCAGATGCTCCCCCACCTCAGACCCAGAGATACCATCTCCCAAACAGCCTTGTGACTAAGAGGAGGATGACTATATTATCATTAGGGTATCCTGAAAAATGTACATAGGAACGCTGGTTACAGGAAAAGCTTTGAACATTGCCATGCTCGCAGGAGCAGAGATCTTTAGTGTGTGAGGTTACTCATAGTGAGATTTTCCCTTAAAGACAGGGCTTACTTCAGACCCTCAGTCTGTAATACCAAGGTAGCAAAAAGTAAAACAAAACTCCCTATTAAAGCTACATTTGGAAAGCATCCTCTTCAAGGCCTTCATGGGCACATGATGCTGCAGGCTGCAGTACCCCAGCTGGGGTGTGCAGTGTGGGCACTCAGAGACATTGTCTGTGGCTTTTCAGCGCAGGCAGAGCCCCTGCCTTGCTAGAGACAGCTTTTCCCAGCCAGGATGGCAGGACTGCTCTCTTTCTGCTTGCCTGTCCCGTTTTTCAGGGCACTGGAATATCACATGGTACTAAGGGAATTATGTCATGTCTTCCCCCTTTCTCCTGCCTGTTTCCCACCCTTAAGTTCACTTGATTAATATTTCTATTGTATACTTTAATTAGCACAATCCTGGCTGCAGGCTACCTTTCCCTGTTCCTGGCCTCTTTTAATCACAGCAGTTTATATAATATACATTATTTTAAACATGTTAATTGTGCAAAGACCTTTTAGGATTTTTAATGTTTAGCTTGCTGTGACATTTGCACAGAATATGCCTGTGACATAAATTCAGCATACACCAGTTTGTGGTGGCAGGCTGCCAAAACTACCCTGCCTCTTATCACCTCTTCCCCTTGCAGTTTGTCAGGTTTCTGGGAAACACTGCCACAGGTGTTAATGCAGTGAAACCCTGTCTGTGTCTGTTCCTAAACACCTATCCTGTGCTGGGCCAAATTAAAAGGTTGCCTTTGATTGATTGGCATCTGAGAGGGTCTGCATTTATGGCAGAGCAGAGGCTGAGAATACAGACCAGCCCAGTGAGCTGGAGTAGAGGAAGGGTGCAGAGAGGGGCTCCTGTACCCACAGGGACTTTCCAGTCCCTGGAGGTGGGAGGTGCCTCCCATGACTTTGTGCTGCTGTAAACTCTGAACTCCTGCAGCAGCCTGAGCCACACCAGTGGGTGCAGGTGTTAGCAAGCCCTCTGGCCAAGTCAGTTCACTCTGTTCTTCCCTGTCTGTAATGTGAGTGCCCACAGACAGCCACCAATGATAAAGCAATCATGGCAGTGGCAATTATGTCATTTCACAGGGCCAACCTAAGCATGCAGTGACAGAGGCAGATCTCCAAAGAGGGTGACCTTTGGCAGTGAAAAAAACAAGAAGCAACAGTGAGCAGCTGGGAGGGTGCCCAGGAGCTTCAGTCTCTGACCCAGTTCAGCTGCAGATACAGCAACACACCCAGGCAAAGCCTCATTACCATCTTTATAAATTTCTGCAAGAGCTGGGTGTTGTCTGAAGGTTTGCCTTGAGCACGCCCACGCAACTGAGCCTCAGCTGAGCCGGGCTGTAGAATGTACAGGGAAAAGTAACAATGCTTCTTTTTAAGAAACAGATCAGCATCTGAAATAAGTCACTGTGCTTGACTTAGCCAAACCAAATTCCTGGTGTCTGGAGTTTTGTCTATCTGGCGATAGCAGAATTAGATACAGTATGCATGAATATACTGCGTGACCATGCAAAACCAAATAGGGCCGCAAAGTTAATTGTGGTTTAATTAATACAGTCTGCTGCTCCACCAAGTTTTTGATTTTTTGTCCATCTTTAGATTTTCAACAAAGCATTCCTGCACTGTTGGATGCCTTCAAAAAAAGAAGAAAAAATGTATCTTCCTTTCCATTTTGGAAGTTTGGCTTGATTTCAAGCCATTTTATTCAATAAAATAATTTTTTTTGTTTATTAACAACACATTTGGCGTGTCCATTTTTCAGGACTTTTTAAGATTCTAAATCTTTGTGAATTTCAAAGTGAAGAACATGAAATATTTTTTACACATAGCATAAAAAATCTAAAGCAGTTTGAAAACATGTTTTAGTTAAAGACACAAACATGTTCCTTAAATATTAAATTTACTTGTAAACTTTGTTGAACAATTTCAATTTCATGTCTCAAACTCTAGCTTTTAAAAACATATCTGTCTTAACTATGAGATGGTACTTTTGCCCACTCACAACATTTAATACTGGGTATTTTTTTCCTCATGCCTATTTGGTATAAAAGGCTAAAAATAAAAGCATATTGTTCTGAGCATTATGGACAGCTTTTCCAGACGGGGAAAACTGAGGGTTTTATGATTTAGGAAAGTGGAGTTCCCAGAGGGCTGGTCTGCTTTTTTTTTTCATTCTTCCCTTTAGGATTTTCTGAAAATATTTCACTTACTGTTGACTCTGCAGTACATTCACAGTCTCGTATTTTTAGGGTGTCCCATGCACAGAGAGGAGGTATCACAGCGCTTCTGTACCATCACTCAGTCAGACATGGCCAAGGATTCAAACTGCTGCAGGTGCCTGGTTTTGGTTTTCTCCTTTCCAAGCAGTAGGCAGAAATCTGCTCTCTGCTTAGAATGGGCTAAGGTGAGTGTTCAGGGGACAGCAGCCCTGGCAAGAAGGGGAGCCCTTGGAGGTGTCTGCTCCAGCCTGGGGTCTCCCCTCACCCAGCTCCCAGGGCTGTGTCCCAGCCAAAACCCTGTGCCCTCCCATCTTTTCCCAGAGCAAAAGCCTAAGCAGAAGCAGTGCAGCAAGGTTTGAAAGGGTGAAATGTTCCTTTGTCTGCTCCCTTGTTATCCTGAACAGCTGGGTTAGAGCCGCCCGCAGCCCACGGCCATGAATGGCAATATTAACTTTAAAAAGAAAATCCTAGTTTTGATTGGCTGAGCCAGCTGTCTGATGGCACAGCTTTCCAGCAACTTAGAATTTCTTTGTAATTAGGGAATTGTTGCAAAATAGGGAACAATAACATTATATAGAGAGTGATACCTAAACTGGTATAGCCAAATTTACCTTCTACTTGTAGCTAAATTAATAATCTAATTTTGAAAGGAAATCAGAACATAACAGCTGCTGTGACTTTTTTTGAACTGTTTTAGAAGTCAGATTATGATTTTTTTGAGTATTTGGACACCTGATAGCTTATTTTTAGAGTATACTTCTGCTCATTGTTAAATTTTTTTTTCTTACCTAGCAGTTTAGCTAGTAAATGTACAAATCCCTTAAAACTTAGACCACATAAAAAGTATTTTGTTTTCAATAGAGGGGTCCAGTGGGAATTTCATGTTCAATACATGAGCCAGGATGTGATTTATTGTCAAGTAACTGTATGCCAATATTTCATGAGTCCTTAAACTGATAAGCTTCACTGTCAGACTAAACATTTGAATATTTGGTATTTTCTAAACTGTTGAAGTGTGTTTTCTCTAATATATCTAATTATAAAAGTCTTAATGTTAAGGCTATGTCATTTAAATATTTTTAAGGCAAAAGCTTAGTTGTTTAACTGATAAATCTGTTAGTCTAGTTAATAATTCTTAAACATGACACCTTCTTTAGTGATTTCATCAAGACCATTGTCCACACCTCTGTAAAAGAAATTTATATTAACAATTACAAGGTACTAGGAAGTACACTGGATATAAAGTCCTGTATAAACATAGAAGTTGTTA
Organism: Emberiza elegans; assembly: GCA_024865655.1. NCBI lineage: Eukaryota > Metazoa > Chordata > Aves > Passeriformes > Fringillidae > Emberiza > Emberiza elegans. Next base: position 13,839,074 of record JALJVW010002597.1, on the reverse strand, counting down.
TTAATCTGTAAGTGAAGTGCTAATAGACTTGCAGATAACTTGACTTACATGTTATCCACTCAGGAAAAGCCTGAACTTTGCTAAGGTGGAAAGAAAATTCTCACACAGAGAGCAGGGAGTCAGTATAAAGTGGTGGTGCATAAATGGAGGCTGGAAATTAACAGAGTGTCAGTTTCACAAAGAAGTGGTGGGGCAGTGAAAATGGGGCTATGAAAATGACATTGGTATGCCTGTGCCCCAGGCCTGATTCGGCTGCTCCTGACAATAAGGACTGCGCTGCTGGGATCTTGCTTTATGGTCCTTCTTGTTCCTGTGGAATGAAGGGGGCTGGCTTCCTGTCCTGTTAAGCTTCCATTTACCCGGACATGGTGCTCAGGAGAACTGAGTATGTTGGGAATGTTTCCAGCACAGGGCAAGAAAAGAGACAGACATATGAGTGGAAAAGTGTTAAGACTGCAAAGCTCAGGCATCTTTGTATTCCAGCTCCTCAAATTTAAAAGGACACCTAAGCAATGCTTATGTTCTTTGCTGGATCAAAACTTTCATGTATGAGGTGCAGCATGTCCCTCCTCTTCTTCCCTGAATGCATTTTCTCACACTGTCCTGGAAGTTTCTGCTCTTTCCCCTTCACTTTTCACAAGAAAAAGTCTCCCCTTCACGCTCCCGCTGATCCCACCAACATTTCCAAGGCTGTGTGTCTCTGCCCTCTGTGTTTCTGTTTGTCCTTGTAAGGTGGGAGCAGGCAGTGGTTGGGTGCAGCAGATGTGCTGTGCCCAGGGCTGTGGCAGTGGGGGCTTTTCACACTTCAGGCTGAGCCCCTGCCCCCAAAACACAACCAGCTGTGCCTGCAAGACACTGGAACCCTGTTGAGCCTTCAGCCCCATAAATGGCTGCACACTTGAAGGCCACTGTGCCTAATTAAATCCTTTTCCAGCACACCAGGGAAAAAAACAAGTAATATCCGACATCCTTTTGCCACCCAAACTGCTGTGTACATTAGAAAGTCCAGTGTTGGCCTTGCTTTCCTTGACTTGTCCCCTGTGTAAGATGGGGTACAGCTGTGCCAGCGTGTTGAAGTCTATAAATGAAAATATTGCATAGGTGTGAGTATTATTAGCTGCTTAATAGAACTAGACAGTGTTACAAATGAACCTGATACAATGAGCCACAGCAGTGTCAGCTTAAACACAGATAAGTTGACATCTTTGCTAAGAACTGCTAAAGTAAAAGAAAACAAAAATTGCTGTAGCATTCCTGTAACTCCATCAAAAATTCTGTCTACCTGAGTCAAATGCAGCAGAGACCAAGGCTGAAAATATCACTTTTTGGCTCACATTTTTTCAGTGTCTCTTTAAAAAAAAAAAAGTAATTTTGAACAGCTAAGGATCTTTTCTTTTCTCTTAGAGTCTTACAGAGATTTCCTGACAGGTTAGTACATCCTGTCATACCTTCTGGCAGCTGTGTGCTCAGTGCCTTAGTCCCACACTGGTGCTTTCCTTGAGTCAGAATAACAAAATCAGTTTTGGATACCAACAAAGCAGAAGTGTGATTTGCCATCAAGAAATAAGCTTGGAATGAACCAAAATGCACCAAAACCTTTCTGTTCCACAGCTGCTTACTGAGAGTTGCCATGTGCAGAAGTGACCAGACCGTGATCCATGTAGAATTATGAAGGGGAAAACTGTGAGGCTAAGCTGGGAAAATGTGGGGTTTTCCAAGTCAGCTTCTCTGGGTTGAGGAGCACCAGGCTGTGTTTATACAGTGTATATCACAGTATATCACAGCTGCAACCAGCACAGGGAGCTGGCTTCTAACAGGGACAAATGTGGGGGTTTTTCTCCATTAGCTTGCACTGCTGCTTTTTGGTACAGTCCCCTAACCCCTTTTCCTCTGACTCTGTAACACCTCATAAAACAAAGTGCTTGGTTGACTTGCTGGCTTGTAACAATGAAACTGGTATATGTAACCTAGAGATTTTTCTTAGCCTTTTTTATTTGTTTGTGTTCCACCTGCCATTCTGAATCCACAGGCTACTAAAGCATTTTCCACTGAATTTCAATGATTTTTCCCTAAGTGCCAGTTAGCTGTGCCTAAGATTTAATTCCAAGATTTTTTTAGAGTATAATAAGTAACAGCTAATTGAGAAATAATACAGTGAATACTTTTCTATAGTATCTGGAGAGGTACTATGGTACCAAAAAAATTTGTACTGATTTTTCCTAAAGAACTTGGAAACAAAACAGTGTAGCCATTGTGTTTCAAACATTAGAGCAATTGTTCAGTAAGTGTGGTGCAACCCTAAATTTCTGTGTCAGAACACGGTGCCAGCTCTGTTTCTGTAAATTGTGGTGCAGTGGGCATGCACATGTTTAAACAAGTGCTTTCCTATCTCCAGGTTATCCAGTCATATTTATGTATATGGTTTGGAAAAGCCAGACAGCCCTCTAAAGCAATAAAAGGGAGCCAAAACCATGTCCTTGGCTTTCACACCATTGTAATTTTAAAACAAAGCAAAACCTGTTATGGGGCTTTGATTTTTCCTCTAAGTACATTAGCATGTCTTATATAAAAATCCTAATGAATTTATTCTTGTGTGCCATAAAACACCCAGGTAGAAAAAAGACCTAGTAAAACAAAGAGATAAACAGAGAATAATTAATTGCCTGCAGTTGAAAGTGTTTTGTGCCATAGTTTCTGCTACTTCAGTATGCTTGTAATCTCGTGACTTCAAACATCTTTAAATTACAGGTTTATGCAGCCAGAATATTGGTGTAGCTCCTTTTGGACTCAACAGGCTACCTAGTGGCTTAACCTACTACTGAAGGTCAGGAGAATTCATTCATTCATATTCATCTTCCACAATGCCTGTACATCACCAGCAACACTTCTGGAGATATCCTGGAAAGTGAAACTGAGAGAACATCCCAGGCAGTTGAGTGGGATTATTATCTTTGACAAGATTCTCTTGACAACACACAAACCTTTGTCCATGTATCACCATAATACCCAATAGAAACCAAAAGTTCCCCTTGGGACTGCTCTGCTTGCTGTGCCCAGTATTTCAGATGGGCTGGCAATATGAGGATTCAGCACTACAATGAAAACTAACTCATGGTTTCTCACCCACATTTTCAGTTTAAGCATTCTCTGTTACTTTGAATGTTATTTTCTTACTTTTGAAGAAAGGTTTCTCATGGAGCCTCTTAAAATAACACCTAGGTCTGGAAGGTGTTAATCACTGTACTGTACATCCCTCTTTGGATAAAACAAGTTATTCTCCAAGTCAGTGTTTCTGATTTAGTAAGTCACAAAAGTAAAAACATTATTTATAATTCTTGCTGGAATTGTGCTGTGGAAACAACAGTTGTGCATAATTGTTAAGAAAATTGTTAAGTCTGTGCAAGTTTGATTACAGGATCAGACAGTACACTCAGAGCATTAGGTTTTCCCCAACATAAGAACCCTTATTCAAATTAGAAGTGGGCTTTAAGAGGCAGTGCTAGCCCTTGAAACCAGGTTCTGTGTCGTCCAGCACACTGCTGCAGTTTGTGTCTAAGCCTTGTACACTGGAGTGCTGTGAGGAGTGACCACATGCCAACCACATAATTTCCTGATGGAGACACGTTCAGAAAATATAAGAAAAGAGCATCTCCCTGACTGAAAAACATTAAGAAGATTAGTGGCTGCTTTAGAAATAATCAATGTGAGAAGGTAAACATGTTGTTTTGATTAGAGAGCCAGACCTAGGGAAAACAGCAAGAAGAATAAGAGAGTGAAAAAACTGCAGAAGGAAAGGAGAAGAAATTTTGGGTTGTTACTGCAGAGGGCTTTTATTCTCATTAGTTTTAGGGTTTAGTATTGTTTTCAGCTATGAAGGGTAATTTAGATTATGCTGATCTTATATCACTGAGACAAGGAGCTGGACAGATTCTGCAGAAGAGAAGTGTGTGACTCATGGAAAGAGTAGCTGGTGAAGAACTTGCTCAACTTGAACTCTTGCTTATAGGGATTTTATATACCCCTGGGGGAGGGTGAAGTTTTCCAGCTTGGCATAGAGCTAAACTACTTTACCAGTGAGAGAGAACTTGAAGCCTCATTTGCTGAGAAGATAAGCTTTCATGATACAGGCTAACATGTACTGAAGATTATTGCACAGCCAGAGAGGGATTTTTAGCTGTGAAAATTAGCTAATGAAGTATCCAACACATACACCTTACTAGATGGCCACATTAACTCTTTTTCATTCAATACACAAGACAAACCATCAAACATTTATTTACAGCAGGCACACTTAATGAAAAAGAAGGAGAAATGCTCCCTGCTTTGAGGATCCCTAGGAGGTCTTTCAACAATATGATACCCATATTTTCCTTCACAAAATGCTCCTTAGGAAATTTACTCAAAACTATTTTATGATTTTCATTTGTAATGTGAATAATAAACTACCTGTCTGGTGACATCATTATGGGAACTTGAAAAAAAATTAGCTGTGGAAGCATTTGGAAAGAGTTATATGCAAGAAAATTACTTGCTAAAGAGGTTTGTTTAGTTTAAAGGCAAGTTCAGCCTCGGCTCATCTGTACAACAAGTTTTAAAAGAAAGGAGAAACCCCCTCCACTTCCCTGATGTGCTGATCAGAGCTGTTAATAGCAACCTAAAACATGCATAAGTTAAGAAAACTCCCCAGTTTCTCCAGAAGAGGGTAGAACTTAATCCTCAGGCACACCCTGCCTGAAAAGTTGGCGATCATAGAGACAAGATGAGATTTGGATGCAGAGTCAAAACAAACACTTTTTATATAGGTGAGTTATAAATATGGATCCTCTTTTCTTTTTTTTTTTCCTTTACAAACCCTACATCAAATTGTGAGGAAATACTGAAGCTGCTTTTGTTAATATTTTGTTCAGCATAATTATTTGTAAAAAGACTTTGTTCTACCGAATTGTATTGTCAAGTAACTGAGATCCTCTCTGCAATAAAAACAAATCCTAAATTCTTTCAGAGAGAAAAGGCCCACCTCATTATAAGACTAAGAATGCCTAAGAAAAGGTGGCAGGTATGAAAGTTCAATTTATTAGCCCAATCTTTGATAAGAGCTAAATCAATTAGTATAAATCTATTCTAGTCTTTGAAAGATACATGATAGTAGATGACAAGAGAAGACTGAAGAATGTACAATTTTGGCTTGGAAAAGCTGCTTTAAATGCTGAAACACTGAAGATGAAAATGTCATAGTACTTGATGAGTTGAACTGTAAAGAATCACAAGAGATTCCTGCAGCCCCTAAAAATGTTATGTATTGTATCTTTCACAAAACTGGCAGACACTCAGAAAAACCACTGGTGGTTTTGCCAGTCAGCACTAAGAACTTACACATGGCCCTTGTTCAGGTTTTCTTGACTGGAGAGGCTTTCTCTCAATTTAAATTGTTGGCAGTCATAATTTCAGATTTTCATAATTGCAGTTGCCTTTAAATCAACTCTGGAAATCATCAAACTTACAGTCCTGGAGCAGAATCCTGATCCTTGTCAGTCATGGCTACAACCCTATAGAAAATGAGGGGGGAACAAAGGTTAGTTCAGCTTTGAAGGAGTAAAGGTACTCCTTGATTTTAGGTCAGAGATGGACATCAATGTGCTTTGAACAGGAACAGATGAGAAGCTTCTGTGCAGAGGTAGATCATTCCTTTTGTACTCAGATTACGTCTTTTCAGTTCAAGATTGTATATTCACTGATAGGTCAAAACCGTGGTCCTTGAAAATGCTACACTTGTTTTGGAAGAAAAGGATAGGAATCTGCTTCCTTTTTTTTTCATAAAATTTTAAACTGCAATATGAACAAAACACTAGGATCCTAAATATAGAGAATTCAAATTTTTTGTGTGCTGCTGGCTAAAAGTCAACTCAACCAAAATGAGAAAAAGAGGCTGCATGAGCTGAAACTTCATGCTACAAATGCCTGCTTTCCTGGATGACCCTGTTCTGGACAGATAATTGTTCTTCTCTTTACAGCCCGCCTACATGTGACTCAAACTTAGGAATCTCACTCCCAGACAGGCTCTTTAGCACTGAGGCACATCCTTCAGACCTTTTTTTTTTTTGCTAGGAACGCTGATGTGTGGAGCTGAAAGCCTCTCTGCTGCTGCTGCTCGTGTGATGCGCTGGTGCCCGCAGATGTGCGCTCGGACAAAGCAGGTGTGCAGCTGCGGGCCCGGGGCTTGTGTGAATGGCCGAGGGCTCTGCCGGGGCACGGAGGGACGAGGGAGGGGCGAGGGATGGAGGCTCGGGCTGCCCCTCGGGTGCCCCAGAGGAGCTGCGGTTCGGGACTCACGGACACGGCGGTGTCCGCCTGCCAGCGGCACGCCTGGGCACGGAGCACAAGCCCTCTGCTGTTTGGAGGCATCTGCCGCTGCTGCTGCTGCTTTAGGGGAGCACGGTGAATCACAGTGGCAGGTTTGAAACAATCCGACGGTCATAGAGATGTGTTTTAAATACAGCTGTTAAGGGAGGATAAAAATGATGATTTTCATAATCGTGCCTTTTCTTTTTTTCTTAGGCTCAGGTGAACACTGCAAAACTGACTGTAACCTGAGAAGGATTCTAGTGGAGTAGTTGCTCACATCACTTTGATCTGGCTAATTAGAGACCATGTTTAGATTATTTGGTGCACTCAGCCCCTACCTCCTCGGCTAAGCCTCTTTGCCATAAGGCCAGGCTGAATTTGTATTTTCTCAGTGCAGGTGCTGGCCTGGTGTGTCTCTCTACAGTACTGTTATGTTACAACCTGCCTGGTGGCAAGATCAGGTCAGACTGTGCCTGGCACCATCTGTAAGCCCAGGTGTTGAGCCTTTTCCTGGGGTCTGCTCATCCCATCCTAGCTCTTCCAGTCCTCAATCTCCTTCTCACCTGTAGCCTACACCAGGAAGTCTTCTGCATTATTACCCTGCAGGCTTGCTTTCTTGAAACTGGTTTCTGACCCAAATGGGCGGCAGCTGTGCCTGTTTCCACCTGAGGCTGCTTGTTAGGCATGGTGCCACACCTCATCAGAGATGCTAATGGTAATTAAGGGTGGAGGGGACCCTCAAAGGTCCTCCTGCTCAGACCAGGGTCACTGTTCAAGCGTGCTGATGCAAAACACAGACACGCTACAGTGTGTTAATACAGACATTAAACATCTCTGCAGACATATTTTGCTATTGGAGGAAAAGTGATGGAAATGAAAGCCTTTTATTTTACATTTAAAGCAGCATTTTATTACCTACCTACTTTAAAAAATGGGGGAAAAAAAAGAAGCTTGTAATTTTCATTTCGTCATCTTCCACCACAAACCTTGAAGGAGCAGCAGACAGAGAATCCATACACAGTCTCCCAACCTCTAACACTGGTGTTCTGGGAGCTGCTCCAAGTGCACCATGAGAAGTAGTATTCTGCCCTTTTTTAATTCAGAGAGCCAGGATCTGTTGCTCCATGTGCCCAGCTGGTTTTTAAACAATTTTTTACCCTGACAGTCAAACTCAGGTGCTAAACAGGACTGGGTTCCTGTCTCTGTGACATGCAAAGCAAGGTTAAACTGGACAGTGGATGCCCAAGCTGTCCACCCAACTTCATCCCAGGCTGTCAGTGGGGGAGACCAACCAGACAAGGCTGTGAAAACATCACTTTGCAGGTTATTCAGCAGCTGCTGCAGGGGTAATCGTGGCTGGTGTTCCCACGAGCCACGGCTCCTCTTTCCATAGTTTCATACTGCTTCTGTCTGCTTCACTTCCACTTCCACTGATTTGCTGGTCTGCCTAGATTATGTACAATTATGAAAACCTTAAGACATTCTTCAATGCTAATTGCAGTCAGAGGCAGGTTTATTTTATACAGACTCTTTTTCCTTCAGCTTTCAAGTCTGAGGAGCATACGGTGCAACACTGGAAAATCAGGGTCCATTGCTGAAGTTTATTTTTGTAGAGATTAGTATTCTTGGCGTAAGACATGGTCACGCTGTGAGAGTTCTCGAATATTAGTTATAATATTTACTTTGCTTTTGTGAATAATACGTTAGTTTAAACATGTCTTCTCCTAAGGTAAAGTGAAATAATTGTATGTATTTTCTTTTTTTTGTGGTCCTTTCCACCTAATTTCCTCTGCAGTTTATTTATTTACAGTGTACATGGGATGGTACAAAAAACCAAACAATTAATTGTAAGGAATAGTGTAATAAAAAACTTCTATAGATATTTTAATTGTTTTGTAGACAAGATGTATTTATTTCCTTGAGGGGAAGAATAATTGCTGCAGTACAGTGTGGATATTTTCATATCTTGAAAAAAATCTTGTATTTCTGAATCAGTTATTTTCCATATGTGAGAATGACTGTGAAACTGCCAAATATTCTAGAAAGAATTTCTGCTAGTTTGGTAAAATGGAATTTAAGGCTATACAAATCCACACAACTTCTTACACTACAGCTACTGTCAGGAACTTATAAAGAAGCCTACTCCTACTTGCCTCAAGTGTGTGTTTTGTTGGATATGGTGGTGGTCAGTGGTGACAGACTGGTATCAGACTTTTGCAAAAAGGATCCAACTCTCAGTGTGACTTTATGCAAGGAAAAAAAAAGTCCCTATTGCAATCTCTTTTGGTAGTAGTCAGAGTGGGAATGATGAACCCCCCCCAGCCCCACTATCATAACTTTGTTTTCTTTTCCCATCCAGATTTGTGACTCTGGAATATCTGCATGCTAATCTGTCTGCTTCAGAAACTGAGTGCCACACAGGATCTGTACTGCTCCAAGGTGTGAACTCATATCATGGACCAAGCTCATTATAAAAGTTCCTTGGCCCCTGAAGGGCTGGTCTGCTTCAGGACCCTGTGACTGCAGTCTGAGGAGCCGGCAGGATTTGTCACCTGGGCTGTGTGTACAGTGCCTAATGCAGCAGTCCCTGACTGCAGTGCCAGGGGGAGTGTGGCCTTGGCACGTGATGAGTTCTTTCAGAGAAGGTGTTTGGGAAGGCACATTCATGCATCTTGGATTCAGTGAATCCAACAAGGGGGAGGCAGAAGGTCAGTTACCAAGGTAATGTACAGTGAACCTGGAATTACTGGGATGTGCCAGGTATGGTCATTAGAGACCTCCAAATCACAAGGAAGGTCACCAGTAGTGAATGGGTACAGCAAAGCTCAGCTGCTTCCTTCCAAAGCCTCACACATCCATCCAGGCCTAGTCTGACTATCTGAGTTCCTTGGAAGTGAGTGTAAGTACCTGCATGAATAGAGTGAGCAGGACTTCTCCTTTTCCGAAACTTTATTAATGATATTTATACTGTGGTAACACTCGGGAACAGTTGAGGCCCCAGGATATTAGTACAAACTGTAGAGTAATTGCAGTTTCTGCCTGAAGGAACAAACAACAATCAGGGTTGGAAGGTACAGTTCTGTTTGAAAAATAGCATGCAGAAATGATACTTATATCTACATGGATTTACTCTGCGAATCACATATGCATTCACAGTCACATGTGACTTACTTTAGTGACATAATAAACACCAATTACTTCTTTTTCCTGCTCTGATGACAGTTAGACTAAGCTGTTTTCTTTTGTTCAAAAGAAATACTCTCCACATTAGAGTCATGTTACCTGTACAGAGCTATGGCTAAAGTGTAATTTAGACCGCAAAATACAGGAATTTTTTTCAGATAATTGTATAGTACAGAAAAGGAAAAGACCAAATACAGGTCTCCAGCTGATTCTCAGCTTACAAGAAATTATAGACTGCTTTTCCTCCTTTAGCTCAAAAGAAGTTTGAAGTAATATTACTGAAGCTAATGGAGCTACAGTACTGTAAAAGTTTTCTTAAATAGCCAAAATTGAGGCTAAATACAGCATTTAGCCTTGTCAAACTATAATGTTAAATGTGAGCTTCCAACCCAGCTCTCCTTACAAGCCAAGACTTGCTGCCATTTACTGATCCCATAGCTGGACACATCAGGCATTGCTGATCATTCAACTTACGGCCTGGCTAATGTGGGCACGGAGTCTCAGGGAGCTGTGGTGGCACTGTGGTGCTTATTGCAGGCTCAGCGATCACCTGTGCTCAGATGGCTTCACCCTCAGCAGAACACAGAGCACATGCTCACTGAAGCATCCTGCAAAGGGCCCTGCATTGCCCTGCGAGCCAGCGCACCAAACACATCCTCCATGAGACAGGGCAACAGCTGATGGATGAAAAGAACAGTGGAGGTCCGAGTGCTGCCAGCTTTGACAGCTCTAAACTGTTGTCCTTCCTCATTCAACTCACGGGACTGACCCCAAAGTCATGAGACTTGAGCAAAAACATATATGGCAGTTTAGTTCTTTCTTTTATTTTGGTTTGAATAATGCTATTTTGGTTCTTCTTATAGATACTCTCAAACTTGCTTCTCCCCTGTATATTAAGCCTTTAAACCTTGAAGCAGTCGTGCCATCTCATCATGGCAGCAGTTCTGCCCCCTGCATCTGTCCTGCTCCCAGTCTTCCAGCCAGCTCTGCCCTTCTCAGCCTCACCCTTTCAGCAGAGCATCCACAGGTCTGCCCCTCTGGTGGGTGGTGTACAGACTAAGGAACTTTATGTTCCTTATGTCCACCCTTTAGTCACAAACCACAGGGGACAAGAACAGAAACAGTGCAAACTGCTTTCCCAACTCCTCTTCAAAAAGAGGGCTGTTCCTGAAAGGTGCTGTGAGATACTAATTCCTGTTTGTCACTGCTTACTCAAGTCAGTGGCTTTTCCACAGGAGCTGGGGAGGCAGCCAGAGCAGGTTTCCCACAAGCAGTGACACCCTTTACTGAAGAATCCTCAGAACTTTAGTAGTCACCTGGCTTGATTTTAAAAGGCCAGCATCTGGCTGAGGCTGCTGTGTGCGGGATGAACTTCTTGTCCTTTGGAAGCAGAAACTTCTACATCTGAAGACATTTTGAGCTGAGATTTAGTCTGCAGTGGTGGTTCCCTGAAGTCCTCTTTTAGCTGTTAAAACTTATGCAGCCAACCTGATGTGTTACACAGCCAAACCTGACATCCAAGATCTCGTGGAGAAGGAGGGGGAGGGAGGGAGGAAGTAAAACCAGATAGCAGACAAATGGAAAAGTGTGGATTTCCTTGCTAGAGGGAAAAAAAAAGAGAATACTGAAATCCAGATCTGCCATGTAAATTTGTGAGCAGCGCTTGACCTCTAGCCATTAATTTCAGATAATACTAAATGTTTTTTCAAGAATGGTTTTATACCTCAGTGATTCTATGCAAGGCATCCACCTTTGTGGCTCTATTTCCCTTGAGGTTCCTTACCATTTGCTGTACAGTAGCCAGTAATACACCACATTTGCCCCCTGCTTGACATGACTTAAACCTCACATTTCTTAAAAGCAACTGGCTTCTGCTGTGGAATGATGCAGTTTTTGCCCTCTGTTCAACAAACCCAGCCACACACAGAGTTGTGATCTCATTCTGGAAAACTTCTGAAGGACAGTGGCCTTGTGCAGAGCAACAGTCCTGAGTACCACATCAGTTTCTCACCACTTACTCAGTCCTCACCTTCCCACACTGGTTTCAAGGTGTTTTTCTGTTCCCTAAATAGTGTAAAAGCAGTTAGCATAGTTGGAATTCAAATAATTAGCTTTTGGAAGGCTGAGCAATTCACTTGCTGGGAATGTCTTCCAAGTTAAAAAGACAATAGATGTATATGTACATGTTTGCTGCGAGAAGAAGCAGTGGTCTCACAGTTACCTTCCCAGCTAACTTCAACCAGGGGCTTGGAAACTTTTAGGCTTTACCTCAGCTTTTCTCTGAGGCACCACTGAGTTTCATGCTCATTTAATCCACTGTGGATTTAGAATACCCAAGTACTTGTAGCATTTTCTTTTCAAACACTGGGTTTCCATTCAGACCACTGGAGGCACAGGAGCAGAAGCCTTTAACATTGATGTGGATCCCTTACACTGGGACTATAGCAAGCTCCAAACTCTCATCTATTTAAAACATCTATTTATTTTTGAGCAGTTTTAAATAGATGAGAACTAAAGAGGAAGGGACCGTTGCGCTCTCAACGCTGGCTTTTGCCTAGAATCGAGTACGCGTAAAACCCTCCTGCTCCCCTTGCCGGCTGTGGAGCTGTGCCAAGAGCATTTAAGAGCAAAATTTCGTCAGTTTGGAGCCGGGGTCAGTGTCCTTAAAGCTTTGGAAAAGAGCAGAGGAGAGCCCTGGGAGGAGGACCTGAATTCCAAGCTATTGGATTTGCAAACTGATTCTCCACAAAGTTTCTTGGAAAGAACTCGGACACATCAGCTTCTGAGTATTTTAAAAGATGTACCTTCAGGTTATTTTGTGAACTTTGTTTTTTTGTTTACAGTGCTAAAGGGTGAGATTAGTGAAGACACACTGGAGAAAAACGTGGGCAGTTTTGCTTATACATTAATTACGAGTATACAATTGTGGTTTGTATTTCATTCTTTACTAATACATGCTGCCTTACGAACATAAAGAAAAACAAGGAACAATACAGTCCCTCTTAATCCTGCTAAGATTTCTGCTAAGAGCAGCCTCTGGCTCTCATCAGGCTGAGCCGGAGGGATGTGCTTACCTTAAACGTGTGTAAGCGCTTTCATCGAGTCCCCACCTACCGAGTGAAGCACGTATTTAACGCTTTTGGGGCTTTTAAAGCCTCTTCTCCATTGAAATAGAGCAGAAAGGTTCAGCTGTTGCCGAAGCACAGGTACGGGCGGCTGTGCGGGCCGGTCCCGCGGGTCCCAGCAGGTATTTCCGAGGCTGGCTTAGCGGCGCACGCCCCGGAGCCCGGGCCGCCCCGCCCTGCCCTGCCCTGCCCTGCCCTGCCCGGCCCTGCCCGCGGTCACCTGGCCCGGCCGGGCCCCCTCCGGCCCGGGAGCGCCCCTGACGTCAGGGCGGGCCCAGATTGGCTGCGCGGGGCCGGCACCGGGGCAGGGGCTCCTCCGCCCGCCCCCTCCCCTCGGCACACGCTCACTCGCCGAGAAACTCTTAAAGAGGGGCTGGGGAGCAGCCCGCGCCGGCTCCGGGGCCGCTCCTTACACACGCAGGCAGACCCCTGGCAGCTCCGGCACCGAGACATCTGCTCTCCATTGCGACCACCCCCCTCCAGCGAACACCCTTCCCCTGCTGCTCCTCCTCCCTTCCCGCTCCGGCTTGCAGCTCGGCTCGCACCCGCCGCTTCCTTTCTTCCAACGATGTTTTCCTGCTCTACGGGGCGAAGTGTTTGCTGAACTTTCCCAACAGTTTGGGGGGCGGGCGGGAGGATCCTGAGGCTTTTTTCCTCCTCCGCCCCGCCCGGAGCAGGTTGGGGGGCAGCGAGCGGAGGAGGGATCCGCGCCGCGGGCGCAGGTCGCACGCACCGCCGCGTCCTTTGGAGGAGAGGAAACCCTTGCGCCACGGCTCCGCCAAGTTCGCCGGCTGTAGGGATTCCCGCTGTGGAAATGGGTCGGATCAGATGGGGCTTCCTCCTCCTCCTCGCTGCCTGGGCGCTTTTGTCACCAGGGCTCGCAGCTTCCGAAAAGGGCAGGCTAAGGAGGATCACGTACGTCCTGCAGCCCGGCCGGGGCAGCTCCTCTGGCAGCCGGCAGCAGCGCCCGACCCTCCTCGGGGGGGAGCAGCAGCAGCAGCGCACGTTCAATGTGCAGCTGAACACGCGCTACGGCGGCGGCCCCCCGGAGCGGAGCCGGCGGATGAGCAAGCCGGGCAGCGCCGCCGTCCAGCTCCGCTTGGGCCCCGCCGGCCAGGTCCACCCCAACTCCGCCGCTCACGCCTCCTCCTTCGCCAAGCCGGCCCGCTTCAGCCCGCGGCTCAAGGCGCCGCCGGGCCCCCTCGGCAACAGCAGCGCCGCCCTGCCCCTCCGCCAGAAGCACCAGCTGCCGCCGCTGCCGGGGTAAGGCGCCCTCCCGTCCCGCACGTCCCCCGCTCCACACCGCAGCTCCCGAACACCGCCAGCATCCCCGTCGCGGCCGCTGCCGCCCCTCGGGAGGGGGGAGAGGGCGGGGGGCTGTCCCGGGCTCCGGGGGCACCGCGGCGTTACCGGCCCGGCCCGGCCCGGCGCTACCTGCCCGGCCCGGGCCCGGAGTGCCCGGAACAACCGCGGCACGTGGGGCCGGGCGCGGGGCCAGCTCCCTTATCCCGGGAATCCGCGGCCGCCCCGGCCCGGCGTGAGGCGTCGAGTTCAGTCGGGAGGGTTCATTCTTCCCGCCTTTTGTCTCCCCGGCCCAGCGCCCGCCCCGCGGTCCGGCGCGGGATGGGGAGCGGGGCTGCCCCGCCGGACACTGGTCCTTGTTTGCTGTTCCCGCAGGGTCAATGTGTGCGGGGGGCAGTGCTGCCACGGCTGGAGCAAGGCCACGGGCTCCCAGCGCTGCATCAAACGTGAGTGGAGTGCGGTCGGCGAGGGGCGTGGGGCGGGAGGTGTGGCGGGACCCGAGGGGACCAGGCTGGCACCTGGCGAGGTGGTGGGTGCTGGGATCGTCTGTGGGCAAAGAGGTGCTGGCTGAGCTACAGAACCCACGGGACAGATCTATCTTTCCATCCTTAAATCCCTCCTTCCTAACCTTCACCTTTGCTGAAGGGTGAATAGTGGGTGTCTCTTGCGTTTATTTGTAGCACAGTGACATTTTTGGAGAGAGTTTTGTGGAGGCTTTGTATGTGTAAACATCCCCTCCCCATCAGTTCTTGGGTTTTAGGAGCCTTTAGAATAGGGGGCTTAACATGGTAAAGAATATACCAGGGGGGCACAGGTGGGGAGCAAGGAATTGCCATCTACCCACCCTGTCCCTTCACCAGTATGACACATGAATGATCGTGTGCTTAGTAGACAGAATTTTTGAAGCACTGAACAACGTGGAAGAAGTTGGTTGGGTGATGGTAGAGTGATGTACCTTTACTGGGATAACTAGAAACACAAAAGAGGTGCATAAAATAACACTGAGCCAATCCTGCTATGCTCCTGTTGTTCTTTCTAATGGGAAAGCAGAAGAATTTCTGCTGCTTTAGGCAAGACTCGGAATGATTGCTGGTGGCTAAACTGGAGTGATGTCATGAGGTCAGGAAAGACTGGAAGAGCATAAGTCCTCAGGAAACTCCTGTGAGTATCAGTGAGATTGGGCAGATCTGGGAGTACTGCTGTAGTTCAGCAGGACAGATTGCCGTCCCTGAGAGAGCTGGAGTAAACACTGCTTTTGGGAATTTTTTTTCCCAATGGCTTTTGTCGCTGTGTGGGATTTTTCACAATAGGGAGCAATCACTTTTGTAATCCTGACTAAGGTCAAGTACCTTTGACCTGCATGGACCTGTTGCTAAGAAGCAAAGACAGTAGTTAAAGACAAAACTTCACCATTTCCCTACTAATTTAGACATGTATTTAAGATATGCTTCTAAATTAACATTTTCAAACACATGCTGCTGTGTTAGGTTAGTCACATTTGCTTAACACCTTACAAGTACTAGAATGTTTTCCTTCAGCTTACAGCGGTATTTTGAGGCGTACTGGAGAGCTTAATAAAAACCTACCTTAGCTTAAAGACTAATCAAAAAGAAACCCTTAGTAATTTCAGGACATTAAGTGAAAAATGTATTTTAGTTGTGCTATTGTCAACCAATTTTATTTTCACTATTTTGGACAAAACTCAAGCAATGTTTTGGTTTTTTTCTTAATGTTTTTTTCTGGGTCTTCTAGTAATTTTCATTTCCAGGCAACTTTTTTATTTGTAAATTAGGTAATTTTCTTTGCTTTTTGTCATTTGTTTTGTCTCTTTCACCTCTCTGATTATCACTTATCTTTTTTATTGCCTTTTATTTTTAGAGCCTTCAGTAAGGACCAAGTCAGACAATTGGATTTTTATGTGATAGCTGTGTAGAATTTAATTTAAATCCATTAATTACTTGGCTAGTTCTTAGAGTTACTGGAGGAATGGAGTAACAAAGTTAAAAGAAGGAAAGGTGGGGGGATTTTCTCATTTTTGTGCCTTTGATATTAGGTTCTCCTTAGCATTAAATATTTTTATTCCCTGCTCTGATGCTTCTCTAATTCCTCCTAGCAGTGGTATAATACGCTTGGCTTGGATTTGCTCAGTTTCACCCCGCTCTTGGCAGGCCAAGGGAAGCACTGAATGTACTGAAGTTGTCTGTTTTGTAACTTAGGCAAACCATGAGATAGCATTGACTTGATTCAGCTCACAGTCATCAAAAGCCAGATATCACCTTTTCTGGAAGCTCCTGATGTTCCTTTCAGAAGAAAAGAAAATCATGACTGAACAACAGTTAACCCCTTTGCTTCCAGTGAAATTATAAGTGAGTTTTTGAAATTCAGATAGCAGGCTCTGTTGGTTTTGAGTGCCTTATTGCAGCAGTGGATCAACTGTGCCACAGATGCTGGCACACCTGAGCTGACTTGATGCAAAGTTGGTTTGATTCTGCCAGGGTTTATTTGTTCAGGCTCAGTATCACTTTAATAAGCTATTTAGTCTCTAGGGCCAGATTTTATTCTTTTGCATGGTGCAAAGCCTGAGTTAATAAACCCCAGACCCATACTGGCTCTTTCCAGAGCCAACTTCCATTTGTCTGCATCGTGCTTCCAGAACCAGAGTGCTGAGAGCCAGCTCTGATCAGCGAGGTTTATTAGCTCAGGTGTAATCCCAGGCTGGAACAAGCAGCATGTGTTTCTGCTCTGCTGCACCTGTGTGAATAAGCCTGCCTGGAACCCTCAGAAAGAGGGGGTGAAGGGCAGAGCTCTGCTCTTGCAGCCAGGCTGCTTTCCCTTCCCTTTGCCTTGCTGGGTGGTGTTTGCCAGCCCTGCTTTCTCACGCGGGAGGCTCTGGCTGCCGTTCCCTTGGGTGACTTCTGTCCGTGCAGTCTGGCTGGGAGCAGTGGCAGCCACGTCCCTTTTCCCTCAGCAGCAGCACCAGGAGGTGTTTGAAATGTCTCTGTGCAGGTCAGAGGGCAGCATCTGTACAGAGGAGGCAAGGGAACTTTGTAAGTACTTTGATTTAAACTTTGGTCTGAAGCTGAACTGCCTGTTGTGTTTACATTTGTTCATATTCTCTTGGAAGCCTGACAGTCCTCAGAAGGTGAGCTTCTGTCTTTCTGTGAACTGTGTGAGAGTGCCTACCATATCCAATTTAGACATGTAGGGTTTTCCCCCTCTGTCCCTAATATTCCAGTTTTATGTTGTAAAGTGTTAAGAACTTTTTTCAAACTCAGAGTGACTTAAATTATGAAGAGCTGCATCATTCTAATTAAAAAGATGAAATGATAACACTCAGCGTTAGAAGTATTCAGAATTGCTTTATACTGAGCATATGATGCCTAACAATCAAAACCAACCTTTTTGAAGCTTTCAGAACATCCACCTTTGGGTAAGACAAAGGTGGGAAAAATTGAACCACAACAGTAAACATCTTGGAAAGTCAGAAGCACGTGAAAGGGTTTAGGACAAGGATTGTCTTCAATCATAGTTATCATAGGTTATAATCTGTGCAAGTGCGGTAATGAGATACCACTGAGGCTAGAGACACCATGTTTTGTTAGTACTTGTTGCATAACAGAGCTTTTTAGAAACATTAATTAGCTCTGTAACATGTCTGTAAGGCAAGTAAAGCTTAGAGTGTGGGGTTTTATTATTTCACTTATGGAAATTAAACCATAGGTTAAATGTGGTCTTAGACAAGTCACAACAACTGTCAGGAAGGCCCGTGCTGGAAATCAGGAGTTCCCACCACCCAAATGTCTGTTTATCCTGTTGAAATCTGAATTTTACGTGAAACCTGTTGTCTCCGACTTTGTTACTTACTACTAACTTTCTGTTAGTTAAAACTACTTCTACAAAATTTGCTCTTCTACTTGTTCTGGTTTTGTTTGCCTAATGGTAAAAGGAGCTGTTTTTCAGATTGGGAATGTAAGAGAAAATTACCTATTGTATGGAGAATCTGATATCTTAAAAAGATAAATGAGAGGAACCACCTTGTAGTAGTAGTAAACCCCTTGTAAAATGTATAATATATTTTGTCTGGAGTATTTATAGCAGTTGTTTGTGAGTGATCTCAATGTGAACTGGATGGTTAAAAAATAGAAAGGAGAGAGCCTGCAGTTTTTAATGGCATGAGTTCCTTACTGCAAAGGTGTAAGAAAAGCTCATAGGGTAAAGAGGTGAGGAAGTGGATTTTGGAGGAACACATTCAGAATAAATTTCCTATAGGGAGATAATTTGCTGTCTTTGTACAACCCAGGTGCGCCATCATTGTCAATTGAGATTAAAAGGGTATTAAATCTTTCTTAGACTTGTGTGTTTTTGCATGTGTGTATTCCATGCATAGGGCTGGTACTTTGGTGTTTTAACTGGACTGAATTCTATGAGTTTGATCATGAGCTGTCTGTCATGTGCTTGAGCAGTTGGGAAGGTCATCAGAAAATAAGAAAGCAGTCTGTTGGCTTCTTCTTTGTATTAAAATATTATCTTGAAAACTCTCTTTTAAGAAAGACTGCCTGACTCAATGCTAAATAAAGACTTAGAGGTTTAATTTATTTTTCAGAATAAGGAAATGCACAACAGTAGATACTTGCTGCTGTAGAGGCAGGAGACCAGAAAGTAGTGTGAATACTTGCCCCGAGGAAGGGTCCCCTTTGTTCAGTTCCTGAATCTGCTTGGCCTCTGCCTATGTACTGCTGTTCAACTTGAGCCACCTCCTTCCTAAAGTTTCAGAGCTGCATTTCTTGCTGTGGCTGAGTCAGCATGTTCCAGCTTTGTATCTCCTTCAGGACATGGGCACCTGACAGTGTGACCAGGGGCTCCAGATCACCTGGATGAAGTGTGTCCTAAGTTGCTTCCAGCTTCTGCTTCTGAATTTCTTGGGGAAGGTGAAGGAAAGATTGCATGCTTAGGTCTTGTCTTGAAATAGGTTAGGATCCAGACCTGGAAACTTTGAAATATACGTGAGTCCTCCAATTTAGATGTAAAACTCTGGATCACTAAACATTTTAGTATGGGTTGCTCAGAATCTACTCTTTTTCTGCCTTCAGTTCAGCTCCTGGAAAGGGATATCCAGGAGAGCTGTACTTTTCATCATAGGAACCAAGTACTTCAAATGTTTGCAGCTGTGCTACTTGGTGGTTTTCTGGTCACAGCTGGTTCCTGAGGCTTGTGCTTAATCAGTTTTGTGGCTTTGAGTTTTACCAAGTTCTGTTTATTTACATTGTGTATACAAAGCCTAACTATAACATACTGTCCCCAAATGTTGTTTCTCCTCATTCTAAGACAATCATCTCAGTAAAAGCAATATCAATCTCCTTCAAATTATGTCTAAATCAAAATTTAATATCTGAGTTTTAAAGAGACAAACTACTTTGACCTATGTGACTGACCTATACACTAGTCCTTTTTGATCTATCTATCCTTTGATGTGGTTTTTAAACAAGTCAGAATTGAAAAACTGAAAGTTTGAGAAGCTTGGTTTTGCCTTTGTGTGCTTGCTACTGTAATATGTAAATAAAACCATTGTATTTCATGTGCAGGAAATGGGCTTTCATAGTGGGAAAACGCTTGTTAGGCCTTGGTAGTAATTCTTCTCTGCTTTATTTTTCACTTGCTGTCCTTGGGAAGGGGATAGAATGACAGGGTCCAAATTCTTGTGGTCTTTGTACATTAGCATTAACAAGCAGCATGGAGCAGATCTGTAGACAAAACCCTTTGGGTTTGATGACCTGAGGCCCAGGGCATCTGTGTTTCAGGGCTTAGTGTTTTATTTTGGGCAGGGTGTAGGCTGGTCTTGTGGAATGAACACCAATATGAGGCTGAAATACATTAGGTGCATTCTTGGAGTGTTCATGTTTTGAGTTTTGCTTTTTATTATTTAGATATATTTTTTTCTTTGCATCTTAAAGGAAATAGAGTGCACACACCTAAAGATGGTCCCATAACACAAACCAAGCCTCTCTAAGTGCAGTTGGTACGACAGCTTCAGGAGAGGCTGACCTGGATCAGCAGAAATGCAGACTTTGAGCACAGTGTCTGTCTCCTGGCCATGGTTGGCAGCCAACCTCCCTCCTGTGAGACCCAGCTGTACAAGAGCCGTGAGAAGATGGGGGAGCTGTTAGCTGCTGCCTGCTCTACACATGACCATGCCATGTGCCATTCCCTCATTTTGGTGAGGAAACTTAAGTCCACAATTAGTATGAAGTGAAACCTACCCAGCCTTCTCTTTGTGAGACACTGGGGACTTCACTGGAAACAAGCTCATAATGGTACATAGTCTGTTTCATACAAATACTACAAGTGTGTATAGAATTAAGACAGAACCAAAAAAACAGAAAAAAGAGAACCTTAAAAGAAACTTGTCAAGATGTTGTGCTCTCACTCTGGAGCAGATGGCAGATTGATAATGAACTTGTTCAGCTCATTGCCACAGTTAGTGTTAACAAAAGAAGCAGGACCTGCGGTAAAATTGTGGTAAATCTACAGTGGATAAAAAGTCCTGAACACTTCCCTTCTTAATAGAGAATCAGGAGGAATGCAGAAAACTGAGGTGTTTTGGTTTTATTTTTTTCCCCTCCCTTTCATTTTGTTGGCTGTTTGTTTTTAGTGTGTAACTTGGAAGTGGAGCAGAAAGCTGTGTATGTGCCAGGGAAAGCCGTGGTTCATCCCTCAGTTGTGCACTGCCTGGTTCTGTCCCTGTGGAGGAACAAAATGATGTATTGACAGAGAAGTGATGCTTTGATACTCACAGTAGTAGTCTTACACCCCTCTCCTTACAGCCACTCTTGCTGAGCATGGAGAAAGGAAGAGCTGGAAGGGAACATGCTCCCCTCTCCTTCCTGTCCTGCAAAGTGGCTTTGTGTTTGGGATCAGTGAGCCTCCCAACCTTTGGAAAAGCAGGGCTGTAGCGAGGGGTGGGGTTCTGCTTCTGTGAGGCCTGGAGAAAATGCAGTCTTCTCCACAAAGGGCTGCTTGTGCCAACTGATCCTGCCTTAAAGGAAGCTTGGATTGCCTGGGAGCTGTAGGATTTGTAGAGGGTAGATGAAAAGGGGCACACACCTCCCTAAACTGTCTCCCTGTTCAAACTCTGGAGTAGTGTGTGTTAACAGATTATTTGATGGTTCGTGTGGTCAAATCAGTCCATGCTCTGTAACTGATGTGTTAGTTGTTAGACTGATGTGTTGGGCTGGATTTGAGGTTTCTTTCTTTAGTTGGCTTTTTATTCTGCCTTTAAAAGCAGCAGTACTTGTGTAGCCTAATTTATTCCTAGAAAATAGATCCTGTGCATTGACTAAAGAAAGAAAGCAAATCTCTAGCATTTCTCCACATCTGTGACTGCACACACAGGGGGAAGAAGCATTTTACATTTAGTAAGGCAAGATGTTCCTTTAAATACAGAGCTAAAAATAGGTCTGCTTGGGCATGTTCTTTTTTTTTTTTTTTTTTGAAGTGCAGATAGTAATCCCTGCATGTGGGAAATTGTTTTGTGTCCTATGGCAAGATTTGTTTTTTTTATAATTGAGGTCAGGTTTTTATTATCCCTAGATGACGGTTTAGGCCTGGAATTTCAGAGAAGCTCAACCGAATTGTGCACTTTTATTGAGAATTGGTTGAATTTAGGGAAAACTTCATAGTACTTACTGGTTTGCTACTCCACTGTAATTAATAGTTTTTTCTCTAGTCTTTCTCTTTTTTGTAACACTTCAGTTGTCTGAATCCTGCATCCAGTTAAATATTTCCAGTTGCTTTTTTACTGAGCTTGTCTTAGTTTGTTCAGTTTCTTGCAAATTTATGATGAAGGATTTTGTAACAAAATAAATAAGTGCTGTACTGAGAAATGTTAAGAGAATTAAAAAGGATTGCATACTGGAGTGTTAACCACTCAAGCAGCAAAAACAGTGTGTAACGTGAATCTGCTGGTTTCCTTGGCTTAGTCCATTCTGTAATGGGCACTGGAATGATAAAGGGATTTGTAGCATGTGAAATGTTTGTCTGGTCAGAATATGCATAGTTATGATCTCCTATAATTAAATACTTTAAAATGCCTCTCAGATTGTACAGTCTTAAATATTTATATTATATAAACTCCAGTAAACACAACATGAATGAAAATGCCAAGTATGCAACAGTGTGTTACATTCTTGTTGTTGATAGAATAATGCATCCTTTTGCTGAAGTTAAGCTTTTGAAGTATTTGAGTACAGTTGCTATTCAATTCTGCTGAGTCTTGACATTCAGAGATTATACTATGGAGATATGTAGAATATAATATTAGTAAAGTACATTATGTTGCCATTAGGTAAGGGGGGAAACTGGTTTTTTGTGTGTTTGTTTTAAAAGAAATATGTGTGCTAAAAGCATTGTTTTTTGTTTCCCTCCCTTCCTGGAGGTCATGTTTACATGCCATTCTGGGAATGAATCTGATGGTTTGAAGTGGACAGCAAAGAATTCGAACACGTGCTTTCATTTGAAATATATTTAGGGAAAGAATTCCTTAAGACCATATAGTTATGATAAAAACAAGTTCCTGTGCAGAAAGACACAGATGGTTGCAATACTACCTCCATTAGTAGTGTAGAGGTCATACAGGTTTTCTGCAGTTAATGTAATTTCTTAGGATTGTATAAAAGTAATTTAAGCTTTTTTTTTTTAATAAAATGGTTTTACAGCAAGGTTGTATGACCCTTGGTTGCTAATTCCTCTCTCCTTCATTCTCAATGAATGTTTAGAATTATTGGATATATTTCTGGTAAACTTCTCAATTTTTGAAACCTCTTTGGTGTGAGATACCCAGATAGAGAACTAGGTCCCCAGAAAAACATTAGCTTTAGTGAATTTTTGGGTTTCTAGACTCCAGTTGCATCCTGGGTCCTGACAATGGCTTGATACTTAAAAGGGCATTCAGAGTAAAAGCAAATAATTAAGTGGTGAGCTAAGCAGTAGGGTAGTTCAGAGAACAGGAAATTCTAAAAAAAACATTGCTTCTCTTCAGGATGTCAGCACCATATTCAGATTTTTCTGAGGCAAACTGGAATATGTCTCTTTGCTTTCAGAACCCACAACTTTTTGCCTTCCAAGGAAAGCACTTCACTGCTTTTCTTCTGGAATCGGTGGGGGATCATCACTCTGTCTTTCAACCCAGCAGGAGTTAAAGGTGCTTTTGTGTCACAGCTTTTTGTTTAGGATGTGCACTCAACCAAGATGAGCTTTGGTTTGGTTTCCTTGTGTGTTTGAGGAATAAAAGTCTTGCATTCATGCAAGAAGGCATATTTGTTATGCCTTTAACGGTGTTCCTATGTTGCATGTAAGGAAACTTCAAAACTCTGCTCTCAGCACAGACGTATCCATGTCATAGTGTTGGTTTTTCCACTTTCTGTAAGCTTCATGCATGCATCATTTCTCAATCAGTTTGTGCTGGAATCTAAAACAGCTCTATGCTTAAAATCCTCTTTCCAATTGCTGTATTTTCTATTATTTGCCCTCTGGCATGTATTGTGCCTGACAGGATTTACACACTCCTGTGGGAGTTGATACATACTGTGCCAATGTGCATGGTGATGAAATTTGTTTAAACTGCTGCTGAACTATTATGTGTGCTCAAGAGGAGAAAAAAAAGGTAAGTTTCACGTGGAAAAAGAAAGAAACCTGGTAGATGGGCGCATTAGAAATAGCATAAGACTCACAACGCTGTTATAGCAATTGTGCTGAAGTATTAGAAGTTCAGGAATGACATTGAAAAATGTCTGTGGACATTTAAGTACAAACCAACAGCAGTTGCTTGTTAAAAGAAATATGTGAAGGTGGAGCTGAGGCTAAAAGGCTAGAAACTTGGGTGCAGAAAACTTTTGGGATATTTAAATTTGTTTATTGTGAGTTTCTCACTGAAAAATATATTTTTGTGATTTTCTGTTCTCCATAGGGAATAAACTTTGTTACTTTTGAGGAGGTTAAAAGAAGTGATTAGCATAGGAATGAGATTGTAATGATCTTAATCTAAGAATTAGTGTTAGTTTAATATTACTTTAATACAAACATTTTTAGGACAAGTGGAGTCAGTTATACTTGTATTTTGATTCATTTGAAGGGAAAAATATAATTTTATGCTTACTGATTCCAGATAATAAATTATACTTAATTTGGAATGTATTGAAACAAATTACAATCTGTATATGTAGGAGTTTTAAAATATTTATGTGGTTTGAAATGATTATAAATGTTTTATTTTAGGTCTTGCTTCTGCAAATATTTATATACATTTTAACTGTAATGACATGAGCACATGGACTGAAAAGTGTGTATGTATAGATCAGTCCCAAACCAACATAAATGTTTTGGAAGGGGTGTGTATAAACCTAATGTTATTTTTTTACCCTTGCTATTCTGAAAGGGTATCACAAATACAACCATGCTGGGCCTGATAGGGATTTGTCAAACCCAGTAGTAGTCTGAGAGAGTGGTGAGCAGTAATTGATTAGGGAAAGATGTATAAAAAAGATGAGCATTTTGGGATACAGTTTTGGACTTTTTGTGACTTAAGTACTTCCGAAGCAAAGGTGTCATTTGACTTTATTTTTAGTAGATACAGATTACATGGTCTTAAAACATAAACCAACCTAAGACAATCCTTGTTCCTTCCCCACTGAGCTGGGGCTGTGCTTTGCATTGGTACCTAGAAAGGTGTTGGTAACACTCCAGGGTTTTGGCTACTGCTGAGCAGCCCTGGCACAGCACCAGCAATGATTCTCAACATTCCCTTCCCCCATCAATAGGCTGGGGATGGGCAAGATCCTGGGAGGGGACACAACTGGGACAGCTGACCCAAACTGACCAAAGGGGTATTGCACACCATATGACATCAGCTCAGATAGAAAAGCTAAGGAAAGGTGAAGAAACAGAGGGCATTTGTTATTTACAAAGCTTGCCTTCTGATGCAGTCCCTATGCATGCTGAAGACCTGCTTTCTGGGAAGTGGCCAAACATCACTTGCTGATGGGAAGTAAAGAATAAACCTGGGTTTTTTTTTTTCTCTTTACTTGTGTTCACACAAACTTTTTCTTTAGTAAACTGCCTTATCTCAACCTATGAGTTGTTTTTGATCTTATTTTCTTTGTCCTGTCTAGCTGGGGACTGATAGAACAGTTTAGTGGACACCTGGCATCCAGCCCAGGTCAACCTCATCACAAAGCATAATTCTGGAAAGTGAGGGAAGATTGGCTATGTTGTCTATGCCTGGCTTTTCAGTGTGGCCAACTTCCATGGCACAGCGAGTTTTGGATGTTGCAGCAAAGTAGCTCTAAGAGCAGATCAGTCAACCTCTGACAGAAAAATCTATGGAGACTTATTAAACACAAAACCAGCACTCTTGCTCAGGAAGTTGCTGAGCCTCTAATTTGTAAAAGCTGTAGTGGTATAAATTTTTATTGTCTCACCCTGTCCTTAAGCATCCACCTTAGTAATGGAGCGAGAACATTCCACTTAAGTGGATCTTTAATCTGACCCATTAAGCTTAGTCTCATTATTTGCATCTTTGCCAAGCTCCATTTTGAATTTCCAGTCATGACCTTCTTGAATTGAATAGGATGAAGCCAATTGCCTTTAACAGCAGTATATTGGCCTGCTTTTCAGTTTTGAACTTAATACTTCCACGCTGCAGGTTTTGGAAGCCTAACTTTATGGAAAATACTGGTGTTTTCAGTTTTATGGGCCATTATTGTTGTCTTCAAACAAAATAATTAGGTCATTCATTTGGCACACTACAGCTGTCTTGAACATTTTAGAAACTAAACTGCTGTATTATGTCAATTAAAATGTTCATTTTAATTCTTTCCTAAAAACATGATCTTTTATCCAGTTTTATGATCTTCTATTATGCAACATTTATGAAGGACCTCTGTCAAAAGGTTCATTGCTGTGAAGATTTAATGGGAGGGGTTTTCAACCTGTTGTCACTGGTCTTACAACATAGCTGCTGGATCTCCTGATGGTTCTTTTGTTAAAGGCCAGGTAGAGTAATGCAGTTTGTCCTGCAGGGCATTTCCTTCGTGTACATGTAATGTGTTTCAGGGTTTACTTTACTGTCAGTGGAGTAAGAATGTTCAAGTCTGTGTGCGCAAAAAAGATGAGGTAATTTCAAAACAGGTTCTGTTTTTAGCTTTATAGTTTTGAATTCACTGCAGCCTTCACTTTAATTAGTAGAAACTCAGGGTTTTGTAGGCTTCTGAAGCACAACTTTGTTTCTTAATTACGGGAAAAAGAGTTGCAGTCTTTCCAGGGTTGTCTTTTGTGTATTTATACATTTTTACTTCACTTTTGAGAGGAGATATGCCATAATCAATGTCCTAGCAGAGTGGGTATTTTTTCATACTGACTTAGTATGGTCTTCTTAGCTTACTTCAGTGTTGAGTCATTGGTTTTTAAATAATTTCTTGAGAAACTTAGAGGTTAATATAGGCATGTGTCCATAAATCTCCACAAATGTATGAATGCTTTCTTAATGTAAAAATGGGCCTTCTGAAAGTCTTGTGCTTTTAAATAATTTTTTGAGATGTTTTTCTAAAGCATTCTCAACTGGGCCCAAATTCTTTACTGTGATTTTTGTACATTTCACACAGATGACCCAGGTGAGGGGGTCACTCTTCTGGTCTTAAGAGTCTCTTCAAAGCCAGTGAAATTTAATTAGAATTTCAGGCTCCTGAATTTATTTTCCAATAAATTATTTATTTCAGTCATGTGCATATAATTGAATTTTCACTGTTTTTAGCAAAACCTAAGTTTTAAAATAAGGCACAGGGAAGACTTGGCTTATCTATTACAGCATATGCTTGTTGCAAATCCCTTCACAAGTTTACAGTGAAAATGGTCTTCAGTCTTTCAGCAAAGACAAGACAGAGTCTCAAAAATAAACCAGTAGAAGTGAGCAAATGATAATTTTGTGTTGCCAGGGAGGTGTGTAATATACAGTTAAGGTAGCCTAGCTAAGTCTATGAGAAAGAAGAGAACTTTCACATGGAGGGGAAAGTGTATGTGAAAAAACCCCATGCAGAACTCAGGTTTAAGTTGTAGGGCAATTCTGGTGCCGTGTGCAGTGGGTATATGTGATACATTTGCCAGTGGATAAAATAGGCCTCCAAACTAACACAGTCCCATCCTAATGAGTTAATTCATATATATTTTTGTGCATTTAATTTATTTTTACATATAGAAGAATGTATTAGAACTTAATTGAAGTGTCAAGTACTCTATGTGGGCCAGGGTTGTGGACTGATTTTTGTTCAGTTGGATGTATCTGAATATGGTGCAGAATCCCATGTTATAGTTCAAGATATTATCTTACCTATCCTAGTAAAAAAAATATCACCTGACATATGCTTTTGTTGATGTTAAAAGATCATTAGCAATATAAAAATTTGCTTATTTTGCAGGAGCAAAGTAGCTCAGTCATGGTTTTTTTCTTATACATGCTTCATTGTATACCATGTTTAATGTGAATAATGAATTTTTTTTCTTTAATATTAAGTTGTGTCCTTTAGATAAGATAATTAATTTGTTTTGCCATCTTTATGTGATGCAAATTTTAGTATCCAAAATAAATCCTCAAGGTAGACATGCCTTTGCAGTATTATGCATATTTATAGTCAGCAGTTGCTTTTGCTTTTCTTCCTCCCTCCCTCCATTTTTTGGATGGGATTTGCTGCTCCTCCCAGTTTCTTGCTCATTCAGAGTGGAGATGGTACTGCATTATCTGGGTGTACAAGCTGGGTGTTGAGTCTAGGCTGGTTATTCAGACTCCCTCTGTAGTCAGTACACAGAGAAAGGCAAAGCAGTGTAATCAATCCTCTCTGAGGGTGAGGTGTGTTTTAAAGAATCTGATCCCTGTTCACTGATGGCACACAGAATCTATAGAAGCTGGTCTGGGATAATCACAAGCACCTGTCTGTTCCTTCCTAGGTGTAGCAGTGTCATTGTAGCAGCAGCAGCATCTCCTGTGTTGTTACAGTGAGGGTACTGCAGGGAATGTCATTTGGGTTTTAGAGGGGGAAGCGTTAAATTGCTTCATGCCTCTCTGCAACGTTTTGTTGATCTATAATGTGGCTGCAGGGATTCATTCTAGGCACCTATGGAGCATCTGATTTTAAAATAGTAGTAAGAGGAATCCCAGCCTGCATCAGTAGTAGAATTCTGTACCTGTGTAGTATTGTTTCATCAGATGCCGTTTGGGTTTTTAAAGTATGAGGAGAAGGGATGCTGAGCAGAAAGGAGGAAGATTTGAAATAATGCTGTATTTCACAATTCAACTAGTGCATTTCCTACTTTTTAGATCCAGCATTTTACTTTCTGAAGTTTTTAAAATTTTGTGCATGTCTGCTGTGCTAGAAATCAGTAAAAGCTGTACCAACTTGTATATTATCTTTTGTGGAGCTTAGCAATGTTGCTCTCTCCTATTCCAGTTAACATTAACAATTAATGCCTTTTTTTATTGTGGGGAGGGTTTGCATTTTCCTTCCTGCTTTGTTTCACAGGTACTTTTTAAAATGTCTTTCCTTAGCGAACTGTGCACCACCGTGCCAAAATGGAGGGATGTGCCTGCGACCTCAGCTCTGTGTGTGCAAGCCAGGAACAAAAGGGAGCTCCTGTGAGGATACAGGCGTGCAAGACACCTCTTCCCCTGGAGGCCGGAGCCCCGTTGTTCCCCCGTGGCCCATACCCCAGCAGGCTGCCCAGCAGACCTTCTCCCAGAAGGTGCAGGTCCCACCCAAGGTTGGCCCCGTGGCTCAGATGGCCTTCACAATCAAGCAGAAACCTCCCGTTGGGTTAACTCAGCAAATGCAACCACAGTAAGTGTTTTCTTTGCTCTCAAAGAAGTTCAGTATGTCAGATGTATAAAACGTTGTTCCTTGCAAATGTTTTCAAAAAAATCATACTTGGAAACTCACTGATTTTTGAAAACAGCTTCTTGTTTTAACTGTAAGATTTCAGTGGATATTTAGACTGTTATTACTTATGAGCCAGATTTCCTTACCTGAAGAGAATATTTCAGTCCCATGATATCAGTCAGATTCTCTTTTCCTTAGAATGATAGTGCTGGACTAATTTTGGATTAATTATTCTTAATTTACACTGATGACCTTTTGAGTTTATCCTAGAACAAAGTGACATGGAGTTCTGACACGCTGTGTAACCGAGGAGAGTAAGATTTGGTGCTTCTGTTCTGTTCTGGTTTCTTCTATTTGCATTTTGTTTTCTCTTTAAATAGAAGTGTGTGTGGCTGTGCTACAAGGAATATTTCTGCTTGCTTGTATTTGAAGTCCAGGATTGTATCTGACTGCCATAAACAGCAAGCAAAAACCCATCTTGTCAGAGAATTTTTTTTTTGCCTCTTTAGTAGCTGGTGACTTAGCCAGCCTTTGATACTTTTTCTCTGAGCTTTAAATACCTAATGTGAGTCTGGAATTTCTCTAATTGTACTGTTGATTTTATTGATTTGTGCGACCTTAATTTATTTCAGGATCCCATTTGATATGGGGGGAGGGAGGAGCACAGGAGGGTGGCAGTCAAGTGGAATGTGAACAGTTTTAAGTGTTTTCACCTAAAATTGCTACTATCCTTCCACTTTCAGGTGAAGACAACGACAAAAGGTGTTTCTGTCCTGTAAGAGTTGTTGCTTTTGGAGAGGTTGCTTTTGCTTTTAAGGTGTAGTCTGTCTTGCTTCTAGTCTCCAGAGCAAGATAATCAGGACTATTTAGGAAATAAATTGTGTTTTCCTGTGTTCAAAACTGTAAAAATGAATGTGGAAGGGTGGTGTGTGATTATAGAGTTCTGCACCTGAGTCATCATAGGCTCCTGACAACAAAGTGCCACTTCCTTTCCAAAGGTACATCTGAGAGCAGAAATCATTGGACACTCCCAATGTTATTTACTGTCTCATAGCCCCTTTATAAGGGTTTTTTTCCCTCCTGAACCCTTCTAATTCTTTGTACTAACTGTGGATCCACAAGCTGAACTAGGTTCCTACATGTCTTGTGTAATAAGAGAAATTTACATTAATTTCCTTGGAGCTCTAAGCCATAAGCCAGTATCTTCTTTGAGAAGGTAACACACTGAGGGCTTTAGGAACAAATACATCCTCAGTCTTGAAAGACAGAAATAGCTACCCAGTTTTAGTGTTTCCTAGTACTCTGAGTCCAGTTTCATTCCTACCAGTGAAGCAAGGTTTATTGAAGTGGCTAATATGAAGGGGAAATTTTCAGTAAAATCATCAGGCTTTTTTCCTGTTCCTTCCTTTCCAGACCAGCTGGACTCATCACCTGGTGTCTCTGCTTGGCCCCATAAACAGCAGTGCAACAGATCAGTACAAAAAGGCCAGACAATTCCTGCCTTATCAGTACTGATTCGTGTAGAGTACTTTCTTTTTTCTCCCTCCCGCTACACAAAAATATCCTCAAGAATTTTTCTTTCTGTTGCAATAAAGGCCAGTTGTCCAAATTGGGTAGTAAAATATACTTTAAAAAAAAAAGAGGGGGGAAGAAAGATAAAATAATGTAATTTGTTCTTGCCTGAAAAAAAGAGTTGTCATCTTTTAAGCACTCTAAAACTGTACTCAGAAGGTTTGTGGCAGCCTCTAGAGAAGGCTTACTTTCCATTATTCCTGGAATAATGTCAGGGATAAAGGGTTCCTCTTGCAAAAAAAAGAGAAGACGATAAGTTGGTATTTTTCTGCTACTATGATAATTGTTGGGCTATGATGTCAAAGTATTTTTAGGGAATACCTACAGCATTTTGTGCTTTATGCTTATGAAATCTCTTTATCTGCTTGCATGAGACATCATCACAGATGCAGAGGAAGTAAATTCAGACTGACAAAACCAGTCACCTGTTACCTGCTATCCAAAGTGCCTCTGCATGCTCCCACGTGCAGTGGGCTTTGTTGTTCATGTGAGCCTTCTCAGCCTAGGATTTTCTCCTAACTGCAGAGAGACTTTTTCAGGTAGAACTGTTACTCTTTGAGATCACATTAAGCCAAATCTATTTCAGTCAGCTTAATATTGGCATGGGAGAATGGGAAACTGAGTCTCTGGAGTCCTGAGAACACCAGCCTACAACCTTGGCTGAAGCCAGGTGTAGGAGATGGAGATGGAGAAAAGGACTGCACAAACCAAAGTTGTTATATCAAGTGCAGCAGAAGGTGGGTACTTAGATACAGCTGTTGAAATGAGTGGCAGTGACTGTTCCCATGTGTGAGAATTAGGACAGTTTACAGGGCTGAAAGATCCTTCTGAGGTCAGGTCTCTAACACTGAGAGGGACAGACAGGCTAGTTGCTGTTTCTATTGCTTTTTGGGAGTGTTGTGATCTTGTATGTTGTGTGAGGCTGCCCAGATGCTTTTGGAATGGCTTTTCCTTTTCCCACTCCTGGAAAGTGGAGTCATCCACACTGTCAGTGTGGGGGGTGTGCTGATCTGGACACTGCTGCTGTGCAGTCAAGGACTGGACTGGTGACAGCCAGGGCAGAACCCAACCTGGAACACCTAAATTAGCTCCTAGAGAAGGCTTGCCTCTACAGAGCTTCCGTTTTGCCATTCTCTGACAATTTTTTTTCTGTTTTATATAGCAACTTTTCTAACTTCAGTCATCAAGATGTGTTCATGCATGTTTTCTTAGGATCATGGTGGCAGTAATATTTAGGAAAGCAGGGAATTAATTTATTTCTTTCCAGGTACCTTTTTTTGAAGAATAAGGTGCTGAACAGAAGGAAAACTGGAGAGAGATTAATTTCCTGGAATATCCTGGGTTCAGCAAGTCTGTCATAGCTGTGCTCTGAAGATGGATATACTGTCAGGTACAAGGTCTCATCTCAGAAAAATGTTAGCAGAAGGTATAGATGGCTGTAATTGAAAACAAGTGGCGTTTCAGAAACAAAAATCTGCTTCTTATTGGAACCTGTAGGGAATTCTGATCTCAGTAACAGGCGTGCTTTGTGGGCCTGAATTCCTGTGATAGCTCTCCAGTAACTCTGGGTGTTCCTTTCACATCTCGTGTTCTCACTTGTTGGCAACAGGATAGCTCCAACAGCTTGATTTTGTGCATTTACCATCTGTGTGAGCAGAACTTTTTAATTAAGGGATCTTTCTAGTACAGTTTTGGAGATAATCACCAGAAAGAGTACAGCATCAACCAACTGGAGCTCAGTAACACTGAGGTGTCACAGCATTGCTCCTTCAGCCCCCTTTGGAGGCAGGTGGTGATGAAATGGGAAAATCTGCTTTAATGTTGGACAAAGCAAAGCTCATCAAAGGAGTGGTGAGCACACAGACTCCACGTGACAAATTTGGGCTTATTGGTGTGCCTTATGTGCCCAGAAATCTCTGCTGAGAGGTCCCTTCCAAACCTGTGTTCCTGGGTCACTGGCTCTAGTCCCTTGCTGTGACAGGCAGATGTATTGCCTGTTAATTTTAGTAAGCCTATCAACTGATGTCATAAAGCTGCTTTTTGACTTCTGCTCCAAGATGTAGTATTTTTTCCAGTTGAAACTATTTTTCCCCAATTTTAACTAGTTGATGGCAAATTGGTGTTAATTTAGATTGGAAAAAACATGCCTGAAAGAAGAACTGGGCATACTGTTGTTACCCTACTGAAATCAACAACACAGGACAGTCCTAACAGAAAATTGAATACATGCTTGATATAATATATAATTGTAAGTTAAATGTTTACATATATATTTAAAATCTGTAGAGATTATTGACTTTCTATTGTGCAAACTCGTGTAGTCTGAGAATCACTGTAAAGTATGAGACTACTCTTTTGGCTATTTCCTCTCTTGCATACCAGTTCTTTTTTTGTATCTTTGACTGCATGTAATTTATTTTTTGCAACTTCTGGTTTTAAGATTGGTTAATTTGATGTATCAGGTGATCGTCTAAAAAGATTATAGACTTTTTGAAGCTAGTGTGAAAGTAGCATCTGGAGGACATCCTTTTTCACCATTATGATAGTTTTGTACTAAAGACGTACAGAGCAAAATAAACTCTTTATTTACAAGAGCCTTGCACTTGAACTTAAGTGTGAAGTCTGTTTGAAAATAGAGCTTTATGGAAGCTCTTGATAATATTGAACTTCTGTCTAAAAAGACCTTGACTTTGTTTTTTTAAGGAAACTTTTTTAAGAACAGGAGGGGTGAAACTTAGTTTGGAAGTATGAAGCCCTCGCATCCAACCCTTTGCTTATAGCAGGATGACTTACAAGAGGTTGCTCTGGGCTTTGTGTGGTTGAGCTTTGAATACTTTCAAGATTGCAGTCTTGGAGATCTCCAGTATGTGCAGGCTTCTGTTGCAGTGTTTGACTACCCTCAGGAGAAAAAAGTATTCTTTTATAGTTGAAGTTTCCATTGTTGCACATTTATTGTTATCTGTGTCTTTTTGCTGTATTCCTCTAAGAAGTCTGGCTCAGCTTCCTCTACAGAGTCTCAAGAGGCAGTTGTAGATCTCAGTATCATCCCCTTGAGCTATTCTTTTTTTTAAGAACTGAGAAATCTTTCTCCTCTTACGTTGTGAGTCCAGTCTCTGACAGTCTTGGTGGCCCTCTACTGGCCTTGCTCCACTGTGCTGCTGTCTTGGTTTGGGGAGTCCAAAACTGGTCATGGTATTTGAAATGTTGTTTCATGAGTGCCTGATGGAGGCAGTAATCAATCCCTTGACCTGTGTGACTGTGCTGCTGCCCAGTATGAGATTGGCGTTCTTCATGTGAGGATATGCTGCTGGCACCTGTTCAACTCGTCCACCAGGACCCCCACTTTTTGTAGGGCTGCTTTCCAGCCATTTTGGTGCCAAATTTTGCACAGAGATACAGCCATGGATTGCCACCTGGTGCTTCAGGGTTTGGTCTGTAAGTCGTGGGCTTCTGGCTCTGCCCTCCTAGAGCCCAGTGACAGAGCTCTTTGAGCTTGTATTAGCACCGTGTGTTACTGTTTACAGACTGCAAAATTTAGCTCCAGTGGTCAGAGGTGAGATTTTCCCAGCAGTTCTTGAGCTCACTGCTCTGTGTCAGGGAGATGAAAAACTGGTGTTCTGTCTGCAGGTTATGCTGACGACTGCATCCCTTCAGTATAGACTTCTACCATGTAATGAACTCATGCTGTGCTTGTTTTAGGATTGCTAGCACAAGGTGGTTCCAGGGAGAATCAGGAAAATAACTTCTACATTGTGAGCTCTTTGGGGTGGATTCTGAGATGCCTTTTGCACAGTGTTTTCAGCAAGAGACTTGCTGCAGGGAAGCACAGTCTAGCCTATTAGCCATCAACTTATTCATGTTCTTCCTAACAGACTTGTAAGTAGTTTATGCAGATCAGTTATCCATATTGTCCTGTAAGGCAAATTCCTTTTGAGAATATCAATGTACACTTCCCTCTCACAATCCCAGCAACTTGAACACACTCCATGAGGTAAAGTTAACTTTTAATTAACTTATCATTAAGTTTGGGGGGTTTTTGACTGTTACTGGAATATGTTTATGCTCCTGTTTGTCAATACAACAAAAAGAGACAGTGACTGTGGCATATTCCATGTGTGTGAAATCATTGTCTTGCTTTCAAGGCACTGCTTTTCAGGAAAGAAAATTGCCTTTAAGCTGTACTGGTGCTGTCAGTTTAGTTGAAAAGCAAACAGTAAGCCACCATTTCAAGCCATAGCATTTAAATTTTTTTTCTAGTTTAAAAACACATGTGCCTGACCATTCAGTGTTTGAATGCATAGGTGGGGAGGGCTTTAATGAGGAGGTGGTAATGTTACTGGTTACTATGTGGCAATATGGTCTGTTCTCTTCCAAAGTGGCTTTTTCAGGTTGTGGTTTGGCTTTTTGGTTTGTTTTGCCTTTTTTTCTTTAACTATTGGAACTTATGCTAGATATCATCAAACAATTATTTCAGGAGATGTTGGGAACTATCAGAAGAACTTTTCAGGGGCTTGGTGGGGCTGAAGGAGCACAGCTTTTCTTGGAAAGCATGACAGTGTGTTTTCAGTTTCACAAAAATATATTTGAATTGTTGAAGTTTGGTTTGATATATTGCTGTTGTGTCATTCACAACATTGTGGCATTCGGAACCTTTGCTGTTAAAAAGGTCTCTCTGTTAGCAAGTGTGTTTGATTGTAAAACACTTATGCAACAATTTTATACCTAACTGAGACTTTTTAGCCAAAGAGATAAAAGTAACCCATTCAGGTTACTCTAAGCAAACTACTGTGCTACAGTAATGATTATGGGGTGTGGCTCTCCAGCAAATGGGAATAGTTTTCGTGTGATTTTTCATTCCCTTCTTTGGAGCCGTGAATAGAGTTCAGTAGCTTGATTTGCAAAACTGTCTCCTGTGAATACACATCTGTACCTTTAACTTGCAAAGAAAGGAAAAAAATGTGAGAATAATGATCAAATGATCACTGCACCAGGGACATTTTCCTCTGTTTCAGGTATTTTGAACTTGAAAATGTTTCTAGCTATCTTTGGTCTTTGTGTCATAAATCTTGCTTAATATTTCATCTAAAGCCCTTTAAATTATTAGCCCTTCCAATTACTAGCTGCTTCTATTATCTGATTTATATGTCTTGTGTATCAATATAACTTTTGGTATTGTCTTAACTTCCAGTTGCTATTGAGTTGTTAATAACCTTATTAAATAGATAACAAAGACACAAAGAAGCCCTCTTCAGGGGTTCTACTTAGTCTTATCTGCTACTCTAGCAAAATGCTAACTAAATGGATTAACAATCTTCATTAAGATGATGGGACTGGCCTTAGACAAAGGCAGATGTATCTTCAGGCAGATGTATCAGACAGTATCTTAATCAGTCTGTCTGATTAATTACAAATGCCTCATTGATTTCATTGTTATGAGTAGCCTGTTCTGCTCATGATTTAGGAGCCCTGAGAGAGACATATTTTATCTCCAGTGAACTTATTTTCTTTAGTGCTAGAGTCCAGGTGCTTCACTGTGAAGCAGTTTCTACTTTACCTAAGCTCCATAATGCTCACTTGTGCCATGTACCCTTGTACTTTGATCAATTTTGCCCAGGAATCCAAAATAACTGTTTTATACAAAGTGTAATCAGTTGCTAATCTAACCACGTCTAAGGAGTTTATTGCTCATGTCATCTTGTGCTTGTGTTTAGGGATTTGTGTTTAGGGATTACTGTTCATCAGTACCTGTGCATTTCTTTTTGTGTAACTGGTGAAGAGCACTAGGCAGATGGAGGAAGTGGGCTCTTCTCCTGGTGTTCTTGTTCAAATACACATTGAGACTCTGTAACCAGCCAGCAGTCTATTAGAGGGACTCTGCCGTAAATCCTTGTTTGTTTCCTCTTAATCTGATTTTCCCTAAATTATCCATGGCCTTAGAGAATGGTGCTGGAGGGCCAAAATGTGAACTAATTTCAGTGTGCAGCCCAGTGTTGTTGCTGAAGATAAGTCTGCAGGTGTACTCAGAAGTCTTGTAGGCAGCTGAATTGTGACTACTTGACACCGAGTTAAGCAACTTCTTACACTAAGCCAAGGACCTACTGTTGCTCAGAAATTACTTTTTTTATGTGATAAAAGAGGAAAATTAATACTTTTGGAGTAATAGTTCAACAAAATGTTGTAGTTACTGAAGGAATTTGTCTGTATTTGAAAACATAACAAATCATCATTTCTGATGCTGAGACATGAAGTTTGTAGAACAAATATCTGCAATAAGCCATTGTTTGCTACAGCCCTGTTTTTTACAAATGTAGCCTATAGATTTGAAAATATCTCCTTCAGATGTGAACAGGGAAAAAAACCTTTTCTGATAGACTTGATCTATTGTAGTTTTTCTTTTTTTTTTTAAAGTTTAAAGTACTGTCTTTAAAACTTACCATACAGCTGGGGAACAGACTTTAATAAAGCCTCTAGCACCACTGGAGGATGTTAACAGGAATTATTTTTCAGCTTGGATGCTGTGGGAAATTGTTTCAGGCTTGTCAGGGATTTTATAAGGGGTTTTATAGAAAAGACTGCTTTTGGATATTCCATGTGCTAATTTTGTATTTTTTGTTTCATTAAAGAAACAACTGAAGATACAGTTCTGTATGTTCTGTGTCAAGAAAAGATATTTTGTTAAAAGGAGATAGTATCAGTACATACTATTATGTCATTGGGCAGTAGGTGGCAAGCTTTGCTTTCCCTTCCACTTAGGGTTTATTTTCATGTTGCAGAATGCCAGAATTTTTAGAGGAGTGGTTTAAATTCACTGGATGATGTAATTTATTGGCAGCCCATTTCTTTAACAATCTTTTGTTCATTGTGGATAATTGTCTTGCTGTTGAATACTGAAGGAAAGCCTCTTTTCAAATGATGGATGCAAATCAAGAAATGTGAGCTCTGTTGTATTGTCTCATGACTTCTGTGGGCAGATTACTAATAGACATTATACAAATGAGGTGAAGTCAATCTGAAATTATTTGGGATCTTCCTGTTCAATTCTATTGTGGACTGCAGTACAGCTAGGGGCAAGGGGGAACAACACTCTCTTTTAGTACAATATTTTCCTGTATTCTATCCCTGTAACTAGTAAATCTAAAGAAGAAATAATAGAATATTTATTTGTCTTTCTTATGATGTGTCATGTCCTGTTCCAGTCTGTGTGCTCACACCCTCCCTTCCATTCCCCCTGAATGGCTGTAGCTGTCCTCACAAACTCAGCCTGCTCTGCTGATGTGTTGGATTCAGCATGGGGACAGTAAAACAGCAGCAGCAAACTATCCAGCTAAAGCTAATGTTGTGTAGAAAGGGCAATGCTAGAGTGCTTGTCTTTAGGAACTTTCTCTTGGGGGTGGCTGTCTGTAGCCTTTCTCTGCTCAGACTTCTTGCCTAGAGCAAATGGCCTGGCAGCTGATGAATTAGTGATCAGCTCTGTATCTTTACCAAGGATTCCAGGGATGGTAGAACCTGTGCTCCTATGCCGTTCATCTCAGCTGTTTTCCAACTTAGATATTCTAAGCTGTTCTCTAAAAAAATTTTTACTCATTAGCCAAGTTAATTATTTGAGTTTTCTCATAATGAACGAGCTGGAGTTCTTCTTGCTTTGCTATTGAAGTTTTGGGGAAATTTGTTCTGGATTAAAAAATTTACATGCCTCTCTTTCTCAGTCACTCCATCCTAGGTGCACTTTATAATAATTGCTCTGAGGAAGATCAGCTTTTTTGGATATCCTTGATCCCAAACATCATCATAGTCATTAAATTATGCCATTCTAGGAATTCTAAAACAGTAATTAACATTTTCTTCATATTATGGTAGGGCATTCTGCAAGGAGAGGTCTCCTCATGTACATAGAGGTTCCATATGAATTTACATTTTCACTGCTGAAGCTTTCTGTCCTCATGAAGGAGGACAATTCCTAATGAAGATCTGAACTGTCTGGGGACTGGTAACGCAGACCTGAGCTGTCAGCTGAGGCCATGGTTAATTTCATTGCTGCAGGAGCACTAGGCTAAAAGGATCTTTGGCATCCACTATTGGTAAATTGAGACCAGTGTTTTGAGATCCTGATACTGTGGTTAACTCTCGCTTCTGTAGTCTTTGGCAGTGCTGTGATCTATGTGTGCTAGAGCAAAAACTGGTTCAAAGGTAGTTACTCATCTCTTTGTGCTGCCAGGCACTGAGTCAGCCCTCAAGAGCACCTCCATTCATCATTCTAGGGAAATGTAGTCATCGGGCTGCAGGCGCTGAAGTCACTGTTCAGTTCAAACGCCTGGTCTCCCTCAGGACTGGGATCATTCGTGTTGGCAGAGAACGTGGAGATGATTTTTTGATGACAGTAATGTTAGTCTTGTCACGGTGTCCTTTTTGAACGCTGGTAGTGCGTGTTTTATGCTAATCCCTTAAACTAACAGATAATTTGTTGTTACCTCTGTTGGCCTGACTACTTTCTGTTAATTGGGTTGTAGCAAACTTGGGTCTAAACACTATGGCCTTAAGTGTGGTAGTTGTGGTAGGCAGGGACAGGCGTACGGAAGATCATGCCATGTCACAAAAGTGGCAGAACTCCCCTTCCCCCAATCCCTAAGATAAGAGATCACCCAAGGAATGTAACCCCCCTAACCCCAGTAACTTTCCACTCCTTACTAACCATGTATAGTACTATAAGACCCCTCCTGACGTAATGAAATCCCCTAAACTATATAACCCCACGAGATAAGACAATAAAAGCCCTTTGACCATCCACCACAGTAGTGTTAGCGTCCATCATTAACCCGAGCGACCCTAGCGAGTTTGAGTCGCCGTACTACTCTACAAAACCAAGTCGCCTTACCTTGCAACAGAAAACAACAGGTGTGAAAGGCAAAGACCCCTGGGACTATTACAAAATGGGTTAATAATTTGATAGGTCTTGTTAGCTCACAGTGGTGTGAGAAGTGGGCAGATCATTATGGCAAACAGCCTTGAGGGAGCCTTTAGTGTTTTAGTGGACCAAGTCCAGTCTGTTCTAATGACTGGTTTATAAGGCCTTTTGAATGTGAACATTTGTGATATCTACCACTGTTTCTTCAGATTTCTTCAAGTGTTTGGGTTGAAATCTTTGAGGCTGCAAGTATCCACTTTACTTCTGTTGAGAGTTCCACACAGATCCTTTTCAATGAACTGGACCCAGATAGCATCTGGCCATGTCAGGTACTGTGTGCGCGCAGTGAACTGGCGTCCACCAGAAAAGCAGAGGCATCTTGGAAAGAATGTTGAAAATATAAAGTATCAGTACTGCAGCAGCATGCTAAGCACTCAGGGGATGCAGCTGCAGTCCTATACTTGAAATTATTGTTGTTCCTGAGATGTCATAGTCTGCCTTTGCAGGAATGTCTTGTTTTATTACACTTTAGCTGTCCTCTAGTTAAGTGAACATCTCACAAACAGCTGTTAGAGGATATTCAGTCCTTTCATTAGTATCTTTGACAGAAAAAGGATTCTCAGAAATAAAATCCTTTTGATACAGAGACTTAAATTGTTGGGAGCCTACAGGGATCTCAAGCCAGCCAGAGCTTATTCCAGACAAGAGAAGAAGGTTATTCTGTGTGATGGCAACAGCCAGTTGTTTTCTGGTTTTATCTTTCTGTGTGACATCACTGGCCTGAGTGAAGTTTTGGTGCAGAAAAAGGGTGGTCAGTGTTGGAGCACTGGGTGGTAGCAGGGAAACTTGCCTGCCTGTGTTGTGGATCATTTCCACTACTAATTTCATCTTGAATGTGAGGGAAGGATCCACTAAATGCTTGTAGGACAATCCCTCACCCCTTCCCCTGTCATTCACAACTCTTCTGTCCGGAAGCCAACACAGACAAGCTTCATTACAGTAAAAGAGAGAAAACAGCTCTGTTGAGATTCCAGTTAGTCTCTTAAGAGCTTACTGTGTTTGATTAACCTCTCCAGGCACTATGCATGAATTGTAACAAACTATATAAAAAACCCGTGTTGCACATGAACACTAAGAAAAGTTAAAGTCCATCTAATTTTGGTATGGGCTTTTTGTTGTTGAAAGTTACTGTGTTCTTCTCTGTTGGGTTTTGTTGTGCAAAATAGAGAGAATAAGTAGAATCTTGTTTAACTTCTACAAGTTTTGCATGAGATTTATCTGGTTTAATGACTTACTAGTGTTGCCTGTCTGTTCTGCCATCTTCTCTTGTGCTTCAATCTGAAACAGCTCCTGAGAATCCCTCATGAAGAAAGGCATAAGAACGTTTCTAAGTGCGTTTGTGAACTTAAATGAGAAGAATTAATTGGGACTGTCTTCTTTGGTCTTCTGCATGTGTTCCTTTAATAGAGTTCTTAATTGGATCAAAAGACTTTTGGACAGTTTTTCAGTTCATTCAGTTCATTAAACATTTTGAACTAGCTTCCATTTTATGTTCATTCTTCTGTTTTGGAACTATGAAGTGCTGTAGACAATCTTTGGCTTCTTTCCCCTTCAACATTGTTAACTCTGTTTTGCTTACTCTTGAAGTATCTCTTCAGTGGTAATATCTGAACTGGATCCTGTACATGGGTTAGGGCAAGCCAAGATTGTACTATTTTCTTCTGCATTCCTGAATGAGCTGATCCCTGAAGATGTTAATTACATCTAAAAGTTTTAGTTTAGTGCTATGCTGTTTTTTGGGGGAGGTAACTGAAATTTCATACTACCATTGTTTCCTGACTCTCTACCTTCAGTGAGGTAGAGAGCTAGCACCATCTATGATAGCACTGCAATCGCTGTCACCATCTTAGGTAGCTAGTAACATAGTCCTAATGCTGTGTTTTCTCTCCTTTTTATTGAAATTACAGATCACAGAGATGTTCTGTTAGTGACTGGTATGGTTAACTTGCTGATCTAATTTGACAGGCTACTCTTTGCGAAGTAGCATCACTCCTTCACCAGTGATCTGTTTCATATCCAGGATAACACATGGACTTTTCCCATCCTGTTAGTTTTACTTTCCTAAGATAGGAGTGATTCCTTCCTGGAAAGTCTTGTCATTCTTTTTCAGTGCTAATTTTTGATGTTATAGTGCTTCATTGGAATGGCACAGGCACATCTGATTCAGTTGCCTTCCCTGTTTAAAACCACACTGTTTCATTTTCCATTTCTCACTGTTACCTGTTTGTTACCAACTCTTGCTTTGTTCTTTGCTTGAGTGTGCTGACTTAATAAAAGTCATGACTGCGTCATT
This sequence comes from Emberiza elegans, assembly GCA_024865655.1. NCBI lineage: Eukaryota > Metazoa > Chordata > Aves > Passeriformes > Fringillidae > Emberiza > Emberiza elegans. The sequence goes on along the minus strand of JALJVW010002597.1, from coordinate 13,797,380 downwards.
CAGAGTTGTATACTTTCTTTCCCAGTTTCTGATTTAAAAATTCTTCTGTAGCACTTGTAGTTTCCATCAAGCTTTAAGCAGAATTTTTTCTTCCATAGAGCAGCATTCTGTTCCAGTTTCTGACAATTCTGAAGTGTCCCCTATGTTTTTACCATTTTGTGAGCCATGCAGCAAAACTGTCAACCTCTCTGGCATCTTGTTTGCTCAGACTTGGCAAATAGTGTTAAATTTTTAGTACATGGGACAAATGCGCTGTAATTTGGCACTTTCCCACAATCCCAGAATGGTTTGCAAGGGACCTTTAAAGACCATCTTGTTCTAACTTCCCTGTCATAGACAGGGAGCCTTTCACTAGAACAGGTTGCCCAAAGCCCCATCTGCCTTTGAACTCTTCTAGGAATGGGGCATCCACAACTTTTCTGGGCAACCAGGTATGCTGCCCTACCACCCTCATTGTAAAATGTTGTTCTTTATGTGCCTGTCTCAGTTCAGTTGCCCCCTGCCCTTTCAATATCTAAGATCATTATAAACACATAAGAAATAAATGCCTTTATATCATATACACAATTCCAAAATATGTAATAACACAATATGTTACAAATATCAAGTCCTTAAGAAGTAGTCTAAAGTTGTGGTAGGAGGAACAGTCAACCAAGATGTAAACTTACAGTAAGTACTTCTGTTCTTACCTCAGCTTCCTAGTTATAAAATTTACATTTTTAAAAAAATAATTCACTGTGATTCCACACACACATTCCCAACAGGATACTGCTCAACTGCTTTCTGAACCGCAGTCCCAGATTGCTTTGGAGCAAAGTTAATGCTTTGGTGATCTTCAGTAACTGCCTCTGGGTAGCAGTCTCTGAGTCTAGAATCCTTTTAGCTTTAAGCACTTTTACAAGAACTTTTAGAATGTGACAGTTTTTTGGGAGCTTAAAATTTTTACCTTTTATGGGTTTTACACTGGGCGAGCTCTTTCCTTAGATCATTTTGTATTTTGTAACCTCTATGTGCTTCTGGAAAAGTTAGCAAACAGACTTAAACTGTGTTCAATTGATGTATAATCTGATCTTAAATACTACTGTAAAATGAATGCTGTTCTGGTTTCTGCATGATGGACAAGGATAGTCATAGAATCGATGCCAGTGCCAAATTAATAATGATGGTGAAGCAGAAATACATATATACATTTATGTACTGGAGCAAAAGCTCTGGTGTCTGTCTTGCTTCCTGAACTGGAACCTCAAAGCTCTAAACTGAGGGACAACTGGTCACTGGAGTCCCAGCTGTGCCTCCTGACTGCTTCGAACAGCTTCTGTTGTTATTATGTAATGCCTGTTTGGGTATTCCAGCTGTTGCATACATGCAGATCCTTAAGAAGAAGCCAACTCCCCCCATTCCCCCTTTTGGTATTCCAGTGGCTTACAGCGGCTTTTCACTGTAGAGTATGCTTTGAATCCTGAAGAGTTTTCCTTCTGTGGCACCCTGGAGGGCTGTATCTATAAACTTTTTTTGTTCCAATGTTCTATTTAGAAATCCAGTGAATTCCTAAATTGGATTGTCTTTTGATGTGCTTCTGGAAGTGATATTAGAAATAAATATAACCCACATCTGTACAGTCAGAACATTTCTAATGGGAATTCAGGTGATGAAGACTGAAGAACTTCAGACTGTAAAAGGAAAAAGAGGTGTCTCAATTCAGCAATGTAATGACTTAATTTTTTTCCCTTTCCCTCCTCCCCTTCTTCTCAGTCATTGCCAATTTCCACTATAATTGAAAGAGTAGAGGATAATTCTATATACTCCTTGTAAAGGAGATAATTTTGGGGTGATTCCTGAGTAGTCAGTTCAGTCCTTTTTATAAGTCTCCTTGAAGGGATGGCATCACATAGGTTTTCAGGCTCTCCTTGAGGGAGAGGGAGACACACAGTCTTCCTATTCAGCCAAGTGAGTGGAAAGTCCTGGACTTAGTGTCCCTGAGGTGAATAGAAGTCGATGGAAAGCCTGAGTTCTGAGAAGTTACACACTCTCAGGGTTGCTCTGTACATGGCAGCAGGGCACACGTTGCCATGTGTAGTCTTGTACTGTGTTGCTTTTTCTACATGATGCATAGTTTAATCATACCAGGATGAGACTTTATAGCTGCCATCTGCTTAATTGATATTTCCTTGTGTTGTGTTGAAAATGAAGCAAACACTTACAAAAATTACCTGAGGGAGCTCTGGTGACAAATTTTCACTTTGAGGTGTTGGTTATGCTCTTGAAGCATCTCTTCTTTAATTCCCACTTGTTCTAGTGACTGTGTGGCCTGTATCATCCTTGCACTGTAATTTCTACACTTCTGGGTGTTTCTGAAATGTTTCCCATGGCAAGGTTGGAATCCAGGTTGAGATGCCTAAGGCTTATACTGCATTACAAGTAATATCATGGAAAAGGTAAATGCATTATCTACTGTTCTTTTGTATTTTAACACTATTAGTCGTCTTTAAAAGTTTAAAGCAGCAGCTGCTGATGATGACTGTACTTTTTTTCTAAATGCTTTTAAGTAGCTCTTTCTGAGAACTGCCATTTTAATGTTATTCATAGTAAACAAGGTCATTCTAAGAAATGATAAGAGCGTGCAATTGTTTAAAAAGTAGCTATGGAAACTAGATGATTCTCAATTTAATATGAACATTCATTGCTTTCATTGGCTGTGCTCCCTTCTTGAAGCTGACATGCTTCACAGGCACTCTACAACATTTCTAATTAATTTAATTTTCTTTAAATGGGCAAAATATTCATCGTGATTAAGATAGAGTTTTAAAACATAGGACAGCTGTTTGCTTAGTTTTCTGTTTGTTTTTTTTAAGACATAAATAGAATCTTTTTTCTCTTCCAAGCTGGAAATATCTGGTAAAGAAACTTTTCTTCTTGAAACAAGACCAAGAGTGGCAAATTACAGCTTTAAGCCATTTAAGACAAAAGACTTGTCTCATGTATGTTACAAAACATGTCCTGAAGGCTACAGGAGTTGTGTACCTAGACTTGAAGGTTCAGAGTTTAGTGGGCATAACTTCCAGTTTCTTAGATTACATTATTTACGCTGGATGTCTAGCACAAGTGGTTAAACAGTACCATTTTACTTAGATAATGACATTTAAAAAAATACTTGAGTAGTTCTTTTCTCATTAAACGGGGTGGGGGGGAGATTCTTCCAGTTTAAAAGAAGGAAACCAGAGACAATAAAAGCTGCTGATTGCCACATATTTCTTTCTGTTAAGTCTGTGGTGGCTGCACAATTCTAGATAGAAAATACCGTGGGAAAGCTCATTAAATATTTCTATTTCTACAAGTTTGCTTCAAAGCTGGAGTTAATTTTTGATGCTGAGAGGGGTAGATTATAAGCTTTGAGCATACTTGTTGTCAAGTTCCTTGACATGTTGAATTTGGTGTGGCTCTGCAAGGTTTGTGTCTCTTGAATGTATTTTGAAGTTCTAAAATACCAGTGACTCACATCAGAAGTCATTGCTGTTCTGATTCAACGTCTTCCCAGTACATAGAGTATAATGCAGTTAAAGTCATTCAAAACAGAATTATTAGCTTTCCTAGCTGTATAGAAAACAGTATGCTGCATGAGTTCTTAAAATCTTTTTGACATGGTAATGCTTGCTAGAAAAGGCTTATTTGTCAACTTTTAGAATGCTTGACACAAGCTTTGAGAACTATTATTATTTGTGCTCTGCTCTTAAACACGTGCTACAAGGAACCATAGCTGCTTTTGGCTGGGGCTACAAAACTCACATAAATAGTTTTAGATTCAGTTCAACTATGAATTATAGTGGTTGTCTTCTGAAAACATTTAATTTTAATTGTCAAACTTGTTACAAAGAGTTGAAGAAGTAATATGTGCCTCTATTGTAAAATTCAAATGTCAGCTCTTGGCTTTTCTGATCCTTTTTGCTTCTCTCCCTCCCATCCCCTCCTATGTTATTGAGGGAAAAACCAAATGAAACCAGAAACCCCCAATATCCTATATGGTTTAAATCAGTTGCAGTTGTTGTGCACTATATTTATTGTAGTTGTATTTTAAAATAGTTTTATAATTTAGTAAAATTAAATTATTGCAGTTTGCATGCAGTACTCTGTGTGTCAGACTCATATAGAATGTTTTGGCATTCACAGAAGCTGTAGTTAAGAACTGAAGTTCTTAACTACACTAGGCAGGAAAAGTAGTTGTGGCTGGAAGTACAGCCCAAATTTTACCCTTTGTATGTTGTTATAAAATACTGTTCTCTTTACTGTTGTGTGTTATTTCACAGCTATTAATATAGCACTCAGAACTGGGAAACTGCAGAGCTTCATGTAGTACAGAACAAGAGCAACTTGCAAGAATTACAGCAACTTGTGTTTTGAGCTAAAGAACAGAGAGCACGAACAAATTTAAGGGTACTTTGAAAATCAAAATACTCTCAACATCCAGCTGATTAATTATAGTAGGAAATTGCTGTGTCTCCTGTAGTTTGAAATCAGGTATTTTTTCAGGTGCTTGGTGCATTTTATCTTCAATGCTGTCAAGGAAGATAGTTGGGATATTTCTTGGCTAATTGTTAAGTATTTTTGTGCTGTATCAAGAGTCAAGCTGAACTAAAAAAAGCTATTCTTTGATAACAAGTATGCACAGGAGATATTTTGCTGTAACTAGATTGCTTTAATTGTGAAAACAAGACTCTACTATAACAGTTTCTATTTCCGTGTATGTAGAACTCTGTGTACGAGATAAAACTTCTTATAAGCTAAGAAGCAGCAGGCTGTAAGGATTCCAAAAGGTCAGCAAGTCAGCTCTGCTTATGAACATCCAAAGCCAAATAACATAGGTATATTGTGGCTCCTGTGTGGAGCTTTTTGCTTTTTTCCCCCCACTCCCAGCCTTGTGTTTCATTTCCAGCCCCCAGTCCCAGGCTGATACTGGCAGCAGAGGGCTGTCATCTGCCCACCTAACAGTATCAGTAGTCACCTATCATTATTTGAGTAGGGTTGTTGGGCAAGCACTGTGTGCAGGATCTCTCTGTGCAGGATGCTCCTGGTATCTCCCCATGGCTGGAAGGAATTGGGGGTATTGCACCAATCCATTTCTGGGCATCTCCTCTGGAAGGCAGGCTGTGGGTTTAAGTGCCTGGCCATGTCCCAGCTCTGAACAGGAGCCAATCTCCACGTGACAGGCTGGAGGAGGAAGTGCAGGACTTCAGTCACTTCTAGTCAGCTGGAAGGGCAGAGCCAGGGCCTTCATTCCTCCAGCCTCTTGTCTCTGGCTGTGCACAGTGGAGCTGAGAGTGTTTGCTCTTTGGTCATGGATGTGATCAGCTGGGAGAACAAGCCATTTGAACAAGCTGAGTCCAAAGTAGTGTTTAAAGTACTGAAGATGAGTAGCAACCGTTCCATTTTTCACTCTTTGTTCAAAAGTAGTGTGTTAAGCCTAGGGATTCTAAACAGCTATTTCTTTTCATCATTAAATTGTATATAAGAGTAGGTACCTATGGTATTTATTGCTGGAGTTTCCAAAAATAGCCCTGAGCATTAAGTCCTGCCAAAAAACTTGAAGTGCTCAGAAATATAGCCAATTACAGGAACATTTAAGTGCTGGAAACAGGAAGAATGTGCTCAGTGTCATCGTGATTCAAATTAGTGAAGTGGCCTGGGAATGTGTAATGTCGGTTTCATAGAAGTATCCAGATTTTTCTGACATCCTGGTTGCTTTACCAAGGTAGAGGTGAATTTGCCTCAGGCAGAACCAACAGTTCTCTTTGGCAGGAATGCCAGTTTCCAAAAGTTCAGAGGAACAAGTTCAGCCAGGCTGCTGAGGCTGTATAATTCACAAACCAGCTGGCACCACAGAATGTTTCTAAAATACAGCCTATTATCAGTGATCCTGAGATGGTATTATTTTCTTTATATTCCTACCATCTCAGTAGATTTTGTTTGAAGGTTGTCGGTTTTAGTATGTTCATGAGGTTGTTTCATCAGTTTTGTCATTCAACATGTATTAGTCTATGCAAATATTGTGAACAGTAAATTTTCTGTTTGTTTTGGCAGGAAGTTGTCAGTGGCAATCATATTATTTAAAAATACAAATTCTGATCTAGTTTATAATTAAGATGCCTCTTTAGTAACAGAATGATTTTATCCTTTTCTATGGAGACCAAAATATGGCCAAATAAAGGATGTTTTTTCAGTTCTGTTGAAACCATGTTTTAATTTTCAGAATTCTATAAGAGAATTCTAGAAGGTAATGCTGTAGTCAAATTTTTCAAGTTAATAAACTTAGTTATAACACATGCTCTTTCAAATTATACCATAAACAAATTAGTTTCTAGAGGTGACTTGTACATCTGAATTGTTTCTTTGTGAAGGGTGCATAATTGTTTGATTTTTTCTTTTATTTTCCCCCTAGAAAATAAAAAGCATAAATAGTAGTTCATGAAAACATTTAAAATAATTAAGAAATAGTTACTTTCAGTTTTTAAATTTATTTTTATGTTTCTATCTTACTGTGATGAATACACAGCTTTAAAATATTGAAATTATATTAACTATTTATTGGTGGTATTCTTAATTAGATGTGTTTATTTTGTGATTCATTATGCATGCAGTTCCCTAGCTAAATAGTGTACTATTTCCAGAAGTGCAGTCTGCTTTTCCTGGTTTGCTGAGCAGTCACTGGATGCTTTAAGATAATTTAAATTAAGTTTAATATGTTTAGGAGTTCAAGCATGTATTTCTTTGAACTCATTAACAAGGATAGAGAAAAGAACTCTAGCAGACAATTTCAATAACGAAGCACACAAATCAAAAGAATGTGAGGAGAAGATTCTAAATTGAGCCCTAAGGATGTAATTTCAAACACTTTATAACATGTCCTTTTTATAGTTTAGACTTGTTGGAATGACAGCATTCAGCTGATGTTTAAAAGCCATCCCTTATGCAACAGGGAGAAAAAGAAATAAGTGTTGTGAAATGTGGTTTACTGTTATGCCTGTGTATAACATGAGCCTGTAAGTCACAAGCTTCAGCAACTTAAAATAAATGCCTGGTATTGTGTATACATATTTGGTGTATTTCACCAAAACGAAGGACTGGGGCAGAAAGAATGTACTGAATTACATTTTCTCAAAAGTCATTCTGAAAAATATTTCATATAACAAAGCCTGTAGTTCTAAGAAGATCAGAATTTTACATGTAGAGAAAGAAGCAAAGTGAATTTTTGAGGAGAAATCGGAGACATCCTTAAAAACCAGAGGAATGCCTCACAGACTTCAAATTTACCGACTGCAAATAGGAAAACAAGCTATTCCTAGACCTCTGGAATGCAGTCTGGGCTTTTGGTCACAGTATTTTTATTTTTTTTTAAGTAGGCAGAGTGGTTTGGAATAGGAGATCCAAGTTCCTCCAGACGTTGTTGGTACAGCCGTGTGTTAGAAATGCTTCATAGCTGCTTTCTTGCAAGCTGAATTTGAACTGTAGGTGGACTTATTTTTATAATAATGAATTAGATCGCTTTCACATCCTTTATCCCTGTGTTGATCATGGGCTGAAGTCAGGGATACAGTGTTCTTTAAATTTGTTTGCATTTCACTGCTTTCCAGGGTGACAAATGTGGGTTCCAGGAGCTAGAGCTAGGAACCACAAGGAATCTCTGCTTTGGCATTCCAAGGCAGGGTAGGGACCACTGAATGTAGCATCTATGGATTTAAAGTCCAAGGATGCAAAGCTGTGTTTGACAAGTAACACAGTCCTGGGATGAAATCATGGCCAGCAATGAAATAAATGAGAGTTCTGCTGTTGACTTCAGTGAAATCAGGATTTTATGCTAGTGTCTGGGAAACAGCTTGTATGAAAACCAGTTTAACTGTTTGGTTTTCTTTTGCGTAAGGACCAAGCAGTGCACCAACATTTCAGTGTTGAAATCTTTGCAGTCTCTTATTAGATGGTGATGTAGATCTTTGTTTTACAGATGGGGAAATGAAAAAGAAAAAATGTGTGCCTATTCTCTGCAAACTTCTCTGTCTCAGAAGCAATATTTATAGCTCAGTAGATCACTATTGGTAGGAAAAATGAGAATTTCATGCAGTTGAACCTTTGTCCTTGACCTCAATGCACTAGAAAATCTTACCTTTTACCTAATTATTTTAGAAATAAAGCTAGGGCATAAGTATGACAGTAATTATAATTATAGGATTTGTTGGGCTCATTAGCAGTGGGGGGGTGAGGTACTACTGAGGTGAAATCTGCACTGACTTTCAGCCCTGTAGTTTTTGCTGAAAATCATGAATGTTTCTCAGACAAAAATATTACTCTCTTTATATTATCTAGGTTTGCTTTCTGAATAATTATTTTAGGACTGTTTTCAAGCAACCAGTCTTTTAATGGCAGTGTTAAATTAAGCAAGTAAATGAGGAAAACCAGCATATTTTTAAATCTAGATTCCTTGCATGCTATTTTTAGATTTGCTAGCTGTATGAAATGTTGCAGTGATCTATATATGCCAACAGCTACTGTTGTTGTACTAAACTTATTTTTTCTTTCTTTAAAGTCTGAAGTGAAAAGGAATATGTTGTATCTCTCCTGATGCTGGGACACTAAGCCAATACAGAAATACTCCTGAAGTGCACCTATTAAGCCTTAAAGCGATTAGTCATGTAGCTAAAATTTCCCATAGCTGGTCTCCATTATGAAACAAGCTTGATAAGCTGATAAATAGCATTGTGGTGGAGTTTGATTATTTTTATGCTATCTCTAATAGAATGTTAGCATGTTGGTTTATGTTTATCTGTTTTCAGGGTTCTCTCTGCAGAGAAATTTCTTAGGTCATGGCAGTGAATAAATGCTTTATCAGTTCTGTTAGCTTTAGTCTGTTCTTTAGCTCTACTGAAGTGACCCTTTTGCATCAGGGATCTTGTACTGACACAAAAAGGATGTAGGCAAAACCACACTATTTCTCTGGAAGTTATTTTTATGAATATACATGATGATGAACACATATTTATAATGCAGTCATATATATGTATTTTTAGTGAACAATATGTTATTTGGCTGAATTTCAACAAACTACAATTCACTAACAATTTTTGAAATTGCTTCCCTCTGATCCTGCGTAAGTTTACTATCTTGGTTAATTAGAAAATCTTTTTCTGTGTGATGTTATGTTCAGGCTATTTGTGCATATATGTCTCAATGTTTTGGAAGCTCCTTTACCCCAAAATTAGGTTTCTAGTAAGTGCAAATTCCATCAATAAAATACTGAGGGCCAGATTCAAAACATAGTGAAATCAATGAAAGTGTATTTCTTTCACTAAATTTTGGATTTAGCCTGGAGTTTTTGAAAACTCTTTAGTAAGAGAGGTCTTATTTGAAGACTCCAGCACTTCAGAAACTTCCTTCCACATCCTAGGCAGACCACCAAAAATCTAGCACAACCATTTTGAGGTCAAGGAATGCAACCAGGAGTTATACCAGCAGAATTTTACCATCTCTAGTGAGCTGAACCAATTATCTGATGTTATCTTTTGGGAAGATCTGATCAAGACGCAGCTTCTACCCTAACGGTAGACTGAATCTCAAAGGCTTGAGCATAACTGAGCAGAAGATGAAGATTGCAGATGACCTTCACAGGACAGACCACACCCCATCAAGAACCTGCAACACCTTTCTCTGCCTCTGAGCCTTGGTATGCTTGTAGGTCCAACGACCACAGTATTTTAGTAGATGCTTGTCTAATCATAAAGGAAGCCACAGAGATAAACTGTCTTTAAAGAAAAATCAGTTCACCTGAATCATAGTGCAGGTCATCTACCTTATATTATCAAGACATTCAGTGTTTTTCTCTATGTCCCAATTGCTTAGTCTAGCCAGTGGCCACAGCAAGCACCTGCAGAAGTACATACTCCTACTAAAGAAGTCAACAGGGCAAGCATCAATATGGCATTAAAAAAAGCCAGAAGGAACAAAACACTACCATCAAAATTGTCCATAGTGATGTAATGATCAAAACATCCTCATCACTTCTCAGCCTGTCCAATTGTTTTCATCAGAACCTCAAGAAATTTCTTTGGCTAGCAGGCTTTGGAGAGAAATTGCTTCAAATGGAACCATAATATAGATGCAGTACTGTACCAAGTGTGCAGTTTATATTTATACTACACAATGAGTTTTGGTAACCTCTCCAGGTTCATCGCCAAAGGACAGAGAAATCTCAAGCTACACATTCAACAAAAACCACGATGTTCAGTGTGGGCTTGAAAGTCTGTCAGACACAATCCTAATCCTTCTTTATCCTCATTGCATTCCAGCATATAAAAATGTTCAGATTTCACTTTTGTTTTTAAAATTCTTCAAACAGTACTGGGTTTGGGGGGCTTGGGGAAGGGGTAGGGAATGAGCTGGAAGGGAGGAGGCAGCAAATAGAATCAGGAAAAAAACCCCAGAAAAATAAATGCAAACCAAGACATACACCCTTAGAAGAGAAATACCAAATCCCACAAATCACAATAAAAAGTACTTATTTTTGGCACCCAAACATTAGGAGATTGCAAAACTGTTGAATAAAAACAAAGAAAGTGAGGTGACTACTATTGAATGGCTTTGTACACACCTGCAGGGGGTACAAACAAGGATGAGAGAGATTAATCCTGTATTCCTCTTTGAGAAATACAAATGTAAAAATTTGTAACACAATTTTACACTCAAAAAAGAGTAGACTAACAATCTAGTTTGCAATGCCATGTTTCTGACTTTGGTTTATAGATTTCATAGTGAATTAGCACTTGATACCTGAAAGGCTACAATCACTCCTCCAGGTGGCAGGGTTGTATTCTCTTTTAAACAGATAATAGTTTTTTCTTTTTTTTCTTTCTTTGTTGTTTTTTTTGTTGTTGTTGTTGTTGTTTGTTTTGTTTTTCCTTAAAATGTGTTAATATTTTCATAATATGCAGAAAAAATTAAACAGTTATTTGGTTTACTTTAAGTCCATTTAAAAAAACTGGCTTTTTCGGTTTTTTGGGGAACTAATTCTACCACACACACTTTAAGTGTTGTGTATTTTTTTTTTGTTTAAAGTTTTTTTTTTTTTAATAGGAAAACCCATGGACATTTATAAACTGTTCTGTCCTTCTTGTGGTTTTCTCAGTCTTTTACTTACAAGGGTGATGAATAGGTATTTTCACAAAGTTCAAATGGACACGTTTCAGTTGGTGTGGGTTTTTTTGTTTTTCTGTGTGATTTGGCTTTTTTTGTTTTGCTCTTAGGAGTTTTCTTCCAGAGAGTCTGTTAAAGGCTCCATAGGAACTGCTGTTGCAGGCTCGTGTTGTTTCAAACGTTTAATTGTGTTCTTCAGTGCTTGCCTCTTATTGCAGAACCAAACTCTAACTACTTCCCGGTCATAGTTCAGTTTCTCTGCAATCTCTGTCATTTCCTGCCCAGAGGGATGCGTGTTCTTCTCAAAGTGGGCATTCAAGATTTCAAGGGCTTGTGGCGTGAATGAGGTACGCCGCTTGCGCTTTTTGGATGGTTCGCTCCCAATAAACTCGGTAAGGTTCTGCATCCCTGCTCGATGGCGGGCCTCAGCCTCAGCCATCCACCGCTCAAGCACCGGCTTTATCTTCTGGGCACTTTTAGGGGTGATGTCCAGCTTTTCAAACCTGGCAGGATACAAAAGGCCAGGGTTCAGTTTGGCTGTCAGACTGCTAGCTATAGTGTTCTCTTGGGCTTCCTGTGGTAGGAAAAAGTGGCTTCTCAGGATGGTGTGTCTGAGGGAAAATTGAGAAAGAAGAGTCTTACACTGATGCTCTGCCAGGGTGGGACTTCCTGCCTGCCTGACTACTTGACTGGCAGAGGTAATTTACAGTAGGTTATGAAAACTGTCAGACAGGTATATCTATACATAGATATAGATATAGATATAGATATAGATATAGATATAGATATAGATATAGATATAGATGATAGATATAGATAGATATAGATATAGATATAGATATAGATTTAAGCTAACACAAAATGAGCACTACAACAAAATTCTAAGTACACTAAATAACACAGGTTAAGAATCCCATTTTCATATTTGTGATAATCTTCAAAACCCTTGAGACTAAGTCTAATTACAGGAAATGATATCAAAGGCATTGCTTTTATCATCTTGTCTTTGTGTTTAATCCTTTTGTTATCTCTCCCATCCCATGTTATCCAAACACCACAGCTTTAATAATAAAACCAATGGCAAATACTCATCTCTGAATATCAGGTTTTCTTTCCATTTTTCAGCAATTTTCACTGTTTGTAAGTTAATGCTATATCCCTTTTCTGGGTTGGAAAAAAAATTCCCATAGCCACGGCGGTGTTCAGCTGAAACAGCTGGACACTTTGCAATTATCTTGCTGTCCCCACAATGTGCAAAGACAGACTCATGTTTTCCAGATGAAACTCAGCATAACAGTACACTAATACGCTGTGGCACCAAGCTGAGTTTATTGTGGGATTTCTGCAAACTGTACCAGAATGATATAATTTCCTGTAAATGACGTCTTCTATATATCATTTTGCCATCAAAAGTCTTTTGCCAAACTAGATTTTACAAGTATTATAAAACATCTGGAAAAGCAGCCACACAAAGCTTTAATCCTTTCAAAAACAAGCAGAAGAGCAGAGTTCACATTTCAAGTCCTATAAGTATTTGTTTCTTTCATTTACTGAGTTTATCCTCTTTTGCTATTAAAAAAGTCTTAACCCAATTTCTTTGGTGCCATCCATTTGTATTTTCCCATTTTGCTCTATCCGCTCTGCACCTTGAGGTATTTAATGTTTTAGAAAGGCAACAATCACTGGATGTTGCTGCTGTGCTCTCCAGCCCAGGTGGTGCTGCTTCAGCACCACCACCACTAATCACAGAGTTCTCTGGAGATTAGAAGAACTGAATTAATCCCTTTATGCCAAGAAACTTGATGGCTGGAGCTGGACATTTTTAGTGTCTCAATTCAGCACATGGAGGCAGCAAAAAATATTCCAGCATGAAACAAAGCACTTCTCACAAACAAAGAATAAGACAAAGAATAATTTCAGATAATGGTACTCCAAAGACTTTGTAACTGGTGCATGACATCTTAATGTGGTATTGGCTGCAAGGTGTCATTCCTTGGTGTCTGGTGATATTTCTAGCTGAAGAATATATTTTAGAATGTATTGTCTTAAATTAAAGAAAATGCTGATATTTGCATGCAGAACATATCAAGGTGGTATATTGCTCTTATGACCTGCATAGGCCACCAGAAGATTCTACTTTTCTCTTAGAGCTGGTTGTTCACACTGCTTGCCTTATTGCCCCTTCCACTGACCTGGAGTTCATATTGAAACTCCTTTGTTACAACTGAAAAAGAATTGAAATTTACTATTTCTGAGGAATATATGGTGCTACTGAAGCAGCTTAACGAAAAATGCACAGTCATAGCATGTAATTACACCCCAAAATGGTGTCCATCTGAGGCGGGCAAAGAAAATTAAAAAATGTCTGTAACATTGCAAGTATTTGGGACAAGCTCTTGCACCCAATCTCAAGTTCTGAGCAACTTGCTCCTCCAAGGAGCCCTCTCTAAAAGGTCTCACCATCCCCAGTGCTTTCTCAGAGTGTCAGGTAGGTGGAGAAAATGAGAAGACAGTAAACTATGCAAAAGGAAAGGAAACAGCAATGTGTTCCTTTAAAGTATACCATGATAAACAGCGACTTAAGACTACAAAAAATTTCCAGTTGCTAAAAACTCCACCAAATTTAGGTATTCTTTACCAACTGACCACAAAGAAATAAAAAAAAGAAAACCAAAACAAAACCAAAATTAATCCTTAGCAATAGGGAGCAATAGCATTCATATAATTGGCATTGTTTTAGTGTTGGTACTGCAGGACATGTTTGGTATAACGATATACAAGTCTTGAAACAAATTTCCCAGCAGCAGTATCCTTGTATAGACTGAATAAAGGTTATTTTCAACAGGGAGGTATCTTATAAGAAAAAACAGTAGGGGAGACCATAGAAGTGAGAGGATCCTATGGAGCTTTTTGTATTTAACAACAATCAATGGGTTTTATGGAAAATCATTGAGCAAAATGTGCGCTGCAAGCACACTACCCCATACTGATGTTATTTATAACCTTAGTCTTTAACTGCAGGAAAAGTACACTTCCATTCTATGGGGAATACATTAAAAGTATAAAGAGCAGATAAAAAGACAGAGCATTTCATGGATCACCAAGAACAAAATCCACTTAAATGAGCTTAGAGTTGGTTTCTTGGCTTTCACTGATGGAGGACTATAAGGCATTGCCCAAGAGGAAAAAGCTGTTACCTAAGTGTGTTTGTTACCTCATGCATAAACATAGGATTACTGTAATAGACATACCTGCATATAAGGTGTTTGCTTCTACTTTAACTCTGTCAAGACTTTATTATTATTTCTTACGATTAAGACAAATTTCTGCTTTGCATACATGGGTTTGTAATTTTTTTTCAGTAAATATTTGGGTGATAAAAGATGAATAGCTGCTGATTTGCAAGATAGCAGGAAAGCTATTTTTCCCCTTCTGTGTTGCCTAAGTAAATCATCATTAACATCCTCTATGTGAAGTGCTAACCACAGTAATATAGGTTTAACTTAGCAGGGATGCAGCCATGAATTATTTGTTCAGTAACCCTATCTGTAGAAAATGGCACAGTATGAAGAGGGTCAGCTGGTGCTTATTGAGCACCAGCAGGATCTCCAACTCATCTATGGAATTAAGTCTCTATGCCAGGAACATTGTTTCTCACTTGTTTAGAAAATGAGGGAAAAAAAAGAGACCAAAATCACTCTGAATATACACAGTAAGAACAATTTATATGTCAGATAATAACATTTAAATATCAAGTTAAATAATACACTCTAAAGTTATGAGACTCAAACACAAGCATGCTCCTCACAATAAACTGGACCATTATTAAGGACAAAGAAAGAAGAGGAGCTATGATGTAACTTGTTACCTGCAGATGGCAGACTGGCTATAGGCCGGGCCTTCGGTGGCGCTCAGGGCTTGGCCAACTTGAGTCTGTGTCAGGCCAAGGGACAGGCGCCGGATTTTAAAAGCTTTGGCAAATTCTCGTATTTCTTCCAGATTTACCCCGTCCACTTCTCCGGTGGCTGTCTGAGGATCTGTTGAGATATTTTTTAATCATGTCAGTTCTTTGCATCACATATCAGTGGGACAGGCTTACAGCCATTTTCACCGCCAAAACTTTCAAATTCAATTTTTTTAATACTGACCCCTTTCTCTTCTTCTCCAAACAGAAACAGACTTGCCTTGTCAGGTGTGTTCAGATTGCTAAGATGCTGACTGGGCTGCAGTTGTCTGCAGGTGGAAGAGTTCCAAAGATATGCCTTTGCTGAGCTCCTGACAAAGGCCAGCTCACCTTTGAGGGAGAGTATGCCTGGATTCCTTGCCATTTATGGATTGCAAAGTCTTCTCTGGATTGAGGAGTCATGTTCCCTGTTTTCCCTTTTTATCACATAGCGTGATGGTTGGTGTTAATAAATTTAGTTCCAGTCTGTGGGGAGGGCTATATATACTATGAGCTGCTTGGATTTTTAACTTGAAATCAAGTCTCTGTACTTTATCTAAAGTTACTGCCAAATAAGAAGATTCACAACTATTTCTTCCCTTTTACACAATACCCAACCTAAACTGCTGCATGAATGCCCAAAATAACCCAGCAAGTGAACAAGCCTAAAATAATTCTGTCTTGAAAACCTCCCTAATTTATTAATTGTCTTCTAAAATATGCCCTTCTGAGAAGCAGCCTTTCAAGCTTTTTTTTTTGCCTCCCATCAGGTTGATAATCAAGGAGCAGCAACACTGGTTTTGGATGGTAATGCTGCACAGTTTTTTCACTTTTACATTAGCCCCTCAGAAGATAATGCTTATGATGCTGTGAGAATAAATATGTCCTTCCTTTCTATAGCAGTTTACTGACACAGAAACCTTTGTCCCTGAAAGGGCACATAATAAAGCATGTCTACCACAGAAAAGCTCCTTTGGAGCTGGATAACTCGGTCAATTTAGGACTTATCAAGGGAAATGACACAACAGCTGGAGAATGGAACTTCCACCCCCCACCCCCTCCCAAGCTACTGATCCCTGACTAAATGAAAGTGTTTGCCAAGTCAGAGACAGCATGGGACTGGAATGGTAGAAGATTTCAAAGTGTTGTGCAATCCTGCATGTAGTGGAGCCATTCTCCCAGTGAGACATCTCTATTGTTCTACACCTCATTCCTCAGACTCCGAGGTGAAAAGTTTGCAATACAATAACCCCTCAATTTCTGTAAATGCAAGCAGTTGTCCAAGGACAGTGCTAGACTACATTACCATTCTGAACCTTTTATGAGAATGGCTCCTGCTAGTATGGCTCTAGTGAGGGCTTATCAGCATTACAGTAGCAAAGCTTTTATTTTCAGGGGCTTATAAACCTGGTGTAAAATTTCCTGGTGATGGAAACATCCTATGAAAAAATCCTTTTGTCCAGTAATAGACAGAGGGAAAAGGGTTTTCTGGCATATAAATCGACTCTGTTTCTTGAGTTTAAGAAGCACAAATGGAAAAAATATTTTAAAAATTCTATGCAACCAGGGAACCCCACAAACAATGCATACAGATAAACATGCACATATGCTGAGCCTTGTTTCAATGATACTCCACACTCAGAATCATCTCTGCTGTTCTCACTGCTGTACTAGTGGTCACCTGCACACCCATGCACTTGCTCAGTACAAAGCTAGGGTGTATATTGTTTGATTTAGGAGTAAATCCTGTGACAGTGGCCACTTAAGTTTATAAAGTAATTGCCTTCAGAAGCATGGAATTTCCCTGCTTACACCATATTGTCTAGTTTGACCCCACAAGTGGTCACTTCCAACCTTAACCATTCTGGGATTCTGTACTGCTTTACAATTGATTTTAACCTTAACAGAAAACACTCAGCCACTTAAATGGCAGCATCTGTATCTAGTATTTTGATCTCTGCTGTGAAGTCCTGCTTCTGCATTCAGCATAGACTCTCTTACATGTGCAAAACCAGAAATGGATGTCCTTATGTGCATCAAATGGGGTCCATTAGAAAAAAAACAGGTTGTGCAGGAGTGATTGCAGTGATTCTTGAAAGAAATTAAATTCATATGTAAGCAGTACTGAACGCAACAACTTCAGTTTTATCTCAGGCTGAGGGTTTCCTGGTCATACTTTATCAGACTTTGTTGGATTCCAAGGCTGACCTCCAATACCAGTGAAGGTCACTTTTGATCTTCTGGTAGGAACCCTAAAGACAACATAGAAAATACAATCTTTTCTCTTAGTCTGGCAAGAGGACTTGTACTGAATGTAATGAGACTGTACTGTATTAGAAATATTGACTTGGAGACAGCCTGAGCAGTTATGTTTCTGTTCTACATAGGAGGCTTAGAATGTCACTATTAATGAATGCTCTTGTGAACTTGGATCAGTTTGAGAAAAAGAGCATCTGTGTAGGACAAAACCCCATTGTTTGTTCTAACCACAAATCCATTGGCTACAGAAGTTACTAAGCATCTTGAATAACATGACCAAGGAGTTAGGCATTGCTTTGGAGATAGGGGCTGGCTCAGGCTCCACATGTCAGAAAACAATGCAGTAGTCATCTGAGTTCTTAGCTGAAACTCTGCAGTCTCACCTCTGCGCGGAAATGCTGCTCAGCTGTCCTTTGTAATATAGGGTTCATGACTTATTCTCAGAGGACAGTTATTTACCCTGCAGAACTGTGGCTCTGAGGGGTGGTTGTTTCAAATGCCGTAACTTTTTTCCCATTTTTCCATTTTTGAAGACCGAACTGGTTACAGACTCTCAGCTGAGAATGCAGTGAAGGAGGCTTACAGCATCCCACTCTGTATGCCTTCATTTGAGCAAAGGACAATGTAGTCCTGATGGCCACTGTTACTAGGTTAGTAATTGATTCTACTCTTGAAGGGGTGTGTGTCATTACAGTCTGATGTGCACTACCTATGACTGCTTGAAGGTGTGTTATTGGTAGGTTTGTTACTTCAAGTGTGTAATTACTTGCTAGGTGGTGGGATTCCTCAGCTTTGGGGCCCCAAGCAGCTTGCAGTTTCATTGCATGTTGCTGCTGCCTTATGAATTGCTGGAAGAGTGAAGGCCAGTTTGTTAGTGAAAAAATTATTCCTAGTGCTGATGGTTGCTAAATAACCAAGGACTTTTTGATAGGGAGAGGAGGGAATTGTTATTGAAAGTTGGTACAGCCTTGTGCAGTGAAAAGCTGAGGTCATAGGGAGGAATCTAAACATATGAGTCAGGATTAGCAGTGAGAGAATACTGAGCTTGAAGGAATCTTCTTGTTTAACAAGAAGGGAAAATGGTTTTGTTGTTAAGGGAGGCCATGTGGGTATGGGACATTTGTGGTTATTCGACATTCATCAGAGATGTTCAATAGTGCAGGCAAAGAGAAAGGGGATGGGCAAAGTAATGTGACTCTGGGACACAAACCTTGTGATTAGGTGAGAAACGTGAAAAGGGGGAAGAGGAGCAGAGCTTTGTTCTTTTGCTAGAGGGATATGGTGAAGAAGGAAATGATTTCTGGGAACAGAAGGGGAAAGTCAGATGGGTTTAGGTTCTACTTAATATACCTTCTATGGAATGAGAGTTGTAAGAAATGGAATAAGGTTTGAATGCATTATTGCTTCTGTGACCTGTCTGGAAAGCTCTGTGTGTTAACAAATTTGGGCTTCAACTCATTTTGATCAGGGCTTTTCCCTGTTCCTTCCTGTTTTCTGAGCTGTCCATGATATTTCTCTTGCCACGTCAAAAAGAAAGTTCTCTAATCCCTGCAGTCTTTTTCTCTTAGAAGTTTGATCTGAGAAGACAATTAGGGTACTAAATGCTTGGAAAATTAGGTGCTTACTTCTATGGCAGTAGGTTTCCCAAACTGTATTTTGAGAATTTGGAGTACAATTGAATTTGTCTTCAATTTTTTACAAGTAGTTTTTAAGTCTAATTTATTAATTCTCGCACTGTTCTGTCTTTTCTATCTCTTTCCAAAACAGGATGATACCCCTTTCATCTCAAACATTAACAATGAATCTTCATCATGGCCAAACACAGGAATATGTGATTAAGCCCAAATATTATCCAGTAAAAAAAGTGATTTCAGGAGAGCAGTCCACTGAGGGCTCATTACCACTGAGGCTGGGCCAGGATCAACCTGCATCCCCTTTGCGATGTGAGTACAAAAAGCATATTCCCTTCTCTCCCCCCACAAAGCCCTCACTCCCTGTTTTTTTTTTTTAAGATCTTGAAATTTTCTGCAGTAACACTTGAAGACAGAGAAAGGCTAAAACAACTATACGTGACATTTTTTAGGTTAGTAAATGCTCCCATATTCTGCATTTTGTGCAGAAACAAAACAGATTTCCTGGATGAGCAAAAAAATTGAATCTGATTTGCTGTTGAAAATGTATCATGTTGTTTCTAGATAATAGTTTTTTTCTTCAGAAGAGGGTGCTTTGTGAATGCTTTGCTAGAATAGGCACATATATGAGTGTAGTCAGTGTCAGAATGATGGATACTTTTTTGGAAAGCTGGAGTTCAGGACTGTGGTCTCATTGGTGACTATTTTTCTCTATATTTAATTTATTACGTGTTTATGAACTTCTGCACAGTATGGAGCTGCCTGAGAGTTTCTGCTTCATATTTGTAAAAAAAAGGTTGTGTAGGTGCCCAGCTTGTGGCCTTGGCTCATGCCCCATTGTGTGCAGAGCTTGAGGACAAGTTTTGGCTTAGAAGATTAAGAGCTTGATGAATGATGGGTTAGGTATTACAGAACGTCTGCTGGCTTGATTTGGAGAAAAGTTCCTGCGGCTGAATAATGGACTGATTAACATTGAGACCTTTAGGTACTTGCAGTCTCCTGACAGACTTCCTTTGCTGTAGCACAAAGAATTATGTTCTGCTGAGGTTTTAGGGAAGAGCCTTTCCTTCTAAATCTTTACCTAGAATTCCTTTGTGTATATTTGCATTTCTGCATTGCACATCTTTATGGTCTGTCCATTTACACTTAAATGCAACTCCCTGCTTCCTTTTCTTCAAGTGTAAGTTTGTTGATGGTAAATGAGACTATTTGCTTTAATGGGAAGAACAGTGGGCAGCTGGAGGTCTTTCAATTAACATTTTCAGAGTGGTGAAGTATACTTCTTGCAAAGCACCATCTCCTTTTCTTAGAAGTTTCAGAAAAAATATTTTTTTTAGTCACACTGTCAGCATCAAGCAGTAGTCTCTTTTGTAAATAACATAGTGCATTTTTCCAGTCAGCAGTTGTTTTCCTTAAATAAAATATTAATGGCCACCAGGATTGGATTGTAACCATCTCTCGTGACTCTTACTAGTCCAAGAGTTTACAAATTCCAGTTTTTATAGTTCTCCAGTATTTGGTGTGACTGTTCCAGGTTGGATTCTGACCAAAAAAAAAAAAAATCTTTCCTTTTGGCTCCATTTTTTAGGCTAAGTCATTCTACCTTCAATATGCTCAGTGGTACTCACAAGTATCAAACTGCCACTAAATGGATGGATTCTGAGAGTTGTTTTTTTTCCATCTATGGTAGCATAAGGAGAAGACTCTATGCAGCTGTAAGATGAGGGAGCCAATGCTTCTAGCTCTTTCTAGCTTATTTGAGTCCCACTGTTACTTAGAGTGCTCTGAGGGACATGACTAGGAGAAGGAAAACCAGGAGCTGAAGACTGGACTGCTTTTTATCAAATTCTAAGAAGCCCCTTATTGAGCAGTGCATTAGTAAAACATTCTACCCTTACTGAAAAGCTTATGAGTCCTAAAACAGCCAGAGGACAAATAGTAAAAAGAGTTTCTATGGCCTGATAAGGTCAGCCATGACCTAAGTGTTGACTCAGAGGTGAAATGCAAGCTATTTGGATGGTGTCAAAATTTGTGATTCTGAGCTCTCTGTCAGCTCTCTGTCCCACCTCTGTGAGGTGGGAGTTGGTGACAGCAACTTCTGATGAAGCAGTTTAGATACCCGCCAGTAGTGAGTGCAGTTTGAGCTGTATGTTGTTAGAGTCCAGGATTATGTACTGCTAGCCTGAACAGGAGACCTAGAACTTGCCCAGCCATATCTGTTTGGGTTTTCTGGTTTCTGGAGGTACTGGGATGAACTTGAAGATTAGAAGACTGTTTGTTTTCATAAAAATTGAGTTCTAAATTTCAGCTGTCAGCATTTGAATGTTAGGGATGTTCAAATTAACTGTGGTGACGTAGGTAAGATTAGGATGTGAAACTTCATGTCAGGTGTCCTGTGATAACCACAAATATGCAGTTCTTAGTCCTGTCTTGACCAGAGATGGACCCTGTGAATTAGTTCATGCTTATGGTTGATGTTCATTGTCTAGCTAATTTATGAGTGTGGCTGATGATCTCATGGTGTTTTGTTATTGCTCTTAAATGTATAATATTATTTAATGGGACAGGCTCTTACTTCATTGAGCAGAGGAATTGGTAATGGCCTTATGGAGATACTTAAAAAGGAAGAGGGGGAAAATGTAATAATTTTATTAAAAAGCAGAGGCCAGAAAGTTAGTACCAAATGCTTCACAACTCTTTTTTTTATGGTAACATTAAATAAAATTTCTTTAGAGATGAGAAAAAAGAGTAGCCAGGTAATACTTGGTAGCATTGCCCAAGAGTTCATAGCTATCAATAAACATAGAGTGCAAAGCGACTCATTCTGTTGGGTTTTTATGAGCATTTATATGCATTTTACTTCAAAATATTAACACTGTGTCAGAGACTGGCAATTGTGAAAAATGTACCCCATAGAGTAAACTTACTTCTCTAGGTGTCGCTGCAGTTGGTTTTGATTTTCCTGGACTTCTATAGATTGTTTCAATCCAGTGACATAAAATGGGTAGTCTTGAATCTGGAACAAGTGTCAGTGTCTTGTTACCTTTAGAGACAGGTCTGTCCTGGTAGTAGAAACAAATAAGATGGGGGGGTACTGGTACACTGGGGAGAAAACTGCCAAACATGGCCAAGTGCTTCTGAGCATCTTCTGATTTATAGGAAATCAGTCTTGTTTAAATGCCCCATCAAAGTGTTGTCAGATGAGCTTTTGGATATACTGGGGTAAAAAACATGAAAGTTGAGTCACATTAAACATTTTTCAATTAAAATTAATTCAGATGCCTTCTGGAATTCTTACTCCGGTGCATTTGTAAGCAGTTTCACTTCTCTGATAATGTTCAGAACATGCAGTATAGTACTCTTAGTAAAAACAGTAAATAGTCTATTCTTTTGGCTTTTAAGCTGAATTTTACTGTAAGGCTATGTATCACATCAACAGAGCTTGAAAATTCAGCAAGCCACTGGGGTTGCAATTGCAGCATTTAAAGTCACCCTGGAATGTGAAATTGAGTTACCTGCTGGTAGCAGGTAGCATTTCTACTGTTAAGCATTTTGAACTTTTTCCCTGTGGGATACAAACTCTTGAGTAATTCTCAAG
This sequence comes from Emberiza elegans, assembly GCA_024865655.1. Classification (NCBI taxonomy): domain Eukaryota; kingdom Metazoa; phylum Chordata; class Aves; order Passeriformes; family Fringillidae; genus Emberiza; species Emberiza elegans. The sequence continues at coordinate 13,774,780 of JALJVW010002597.1, read as the reverse complement.
GGTTGTATTATTTGCTTAAAAGTACTGTCACACTTCTCCTGTAATCTGCCTAAATATTTGGAACCTCAGAGTGAAAAATTCTCTAGTAGTAGCAACGGCAGCAGCACACAGATTTCAACTATAACATCGTATTTTCAACCTGATAGTCCATAAAACAGTAGGAAGATTTTTTTTCAAGTAATTCAGGTACATCTACCTCAGACATTTCCCACTAGTCCCTTAATGGGACTGTTAAATAATAACCACTAGCCATCTGAGCATGAATCCTCTAAATATCAGTGCTTGTATCCCTAGATTTATAAATGCAGTGCTGAAGAAAATTAGTTAAAGAAATTTTGTGTGGTTTCTATTGGTCTAAAATATATAAGATAGTAAACAAATTCTAAATGTAGTCTTTTTGGAATTCCTTTCAACATAGCTTCTGTGAGAACTGCTTACTACAGCAGGAAGAGGCTAGGAAGTTTTCAGTTTCACTCTATCCACTTCTGGTTGCCATATGGTTCTTCAGAATATGCATTTAAATACACACTTCCTTTTACAGCCTGAGATGTCTGTGGGCTAGTGTTTAGTGGAACTGTGAACTGTGCATTTTGCCCATTGAGCTGAAAATAGTGAATTTTCTACTTCTGAAATCAGTTGTCTGATGTTGCCTGCATGTGGAGGACAATTTTGTACACCCTCTCACCAGAGTACAGTTCCTCATAAATACAATGATGATACCACTACTTCCCTGTTTTAGAGGCATGTGTAGAAAATGTATTAATTAGTGACTGAGGAAACCACAAAATGCACTGAAAGCAGAAGAAAAACTCAAGAGTACTTCACCTACAACTGGAATTGTATTATGTGAAGTAAATAAGGCATGTGTTTGTATAATGAAGTTATCCCAAGGAAGAAGAGGGGATAAGAAAGAAAATGAGTCATCTCTGTATTCAGGAAGACAATATGAGAAGTTTGTGAATTTTGCAATTGAAGTTACATGTTAAGTTGATAAAATTAAGTACTATGGAAAACAACTTTCTTCTAGGTAGATTGGGCTGTTTTGGTCTTCACCAAAATTATTTATAAAATTCATTAAAGAGAACTTGTCTCTACTTTAGGTAGTAAATGAAAACATGTCTTGAACTTAAGTAGTAAAGGTTGCATAAAGTTTAGTGAACTTGGGCTTGCAGCACCCTAATGTGTCTTAGTTGTATGTGTTGTGGCTGGAAGTTGGACAAATATGCCTGTATGGCTTTTGGACTCTTAGGATCTGTTCATGGTTCTGGGGACAACTCTTAAATGCTTGTGTAAGGATGAAGCTGAAACAATATGAAAGTTGTGTAACTCCTCTAACTGTGGCTACATTATATTACATCATGTTTTACATAAGTTTATATGCATGAAACAAGCTTAATGTGGAAGAAAATGTCCCAGCACTTAAGGCTGATGTGCTGAACAGAATACCCTGTTACAAATTTGGCATAACAAGACCTTTCCTCTATTGGCAGCACAATACACTGTTAACTTAGTGAAGCTCCTCTATAAGTTTATATGTAATTACATGTGCTGGCTACCCTGATGACTTCAGAGGTTTGATTTGAGCAAATCCCAGGTGTCACTTTGAAATTCCAATTTGAACTATTTTTGTGGAACTGCACCATTCTGACTTCATTAAGTGACACTTACTTCATAATAATAGTATTTCCCTGCCAGGAAGTATGGGTAAACAGCTGCAAAAGGCATAAATATTTTACTGCTTAAAGAAGTGCACACAGAGGTATGATATGTGTTGCATATAAATACATCTGTAGGATTTGACATTCTACCCAAGCTCAGACTTTGGAGGAGAAACTCCCTCTGATCTTCACTGGGTCAGATATTCTTTCCCCATTTTTGTTAATGCTTTGTGGAACTGCTCTTCATGAACGGCAAAATAATTCTGTCTCTGGATTGTCTTAACTAGGTCATTGCCTTGAGATCCTTGTATCTTGTGCCTATCAATGTATTTATGGGTATTAAACAACAGTGGTAATGTTCCCAACTAGAAGTTTTGGGAAATTTGGAGATGAGGGAGGATCTTAAGGCTACACTCTGAAAAAGGTACAGCCAGCAGAATGAGGTGAGTGAAACAAGAATGAACACTCAGAAGACTAACATTAAGGAATAACTGAATGATTACAACATTGTCTGTTTGGAAGGAATGTAGAGTCAAATTTGCTTCAGTCACTTATGGCAACTGACATTCATGTATTGCTCTTAAAATTGAACATAGTTGCAAGGGAATGGGGTAAGTGTATAAATGTTGGTGACTTTTTTGTTTCATTTTCTCAAATGTATGTGTTCAAAGCCTGTGCTCTCATTCCAGAGCAGAAGAGATTTTTAAGAGACAAGATAAAAAGTTTAAGATAAAATTTTTGTTCCTGTCAGCATCCGGGTTAAACAGCACTGGGGCTTTTCAAAGAACAATTTTAGTGTTCTTCCTGCTATTGAACAATATAGTGATTTGTAACAGCCAGTTAAAGTTTACTTTTGATTCCAGCAAGACTTGGAAACAATAGGCTAAATTCTAGGTATAAATTGAGTTATGTAGATTCACATTTATGCAGCTAACTCTAGTAAACCAAGCAGCATATTTACTTTGCTTTTGCCTCAAAAAATAGAGTGACAAATTCTGAAAAAATAACTGACAAATGAATGCAGTTTATTTAGCAATTATAAAAGACCATGGAGTTCTTTGAAAACCTTGGAGACAGAATAGCTCTGTATAAATACAAGCTATTTCACTCGGTATACTGTTGCTGTAGGCATTCTACAAATACTCTTGCTAAGCTGTCTTCATGATTGTTTGTATGTCTATAAAGGGCTCACAATTGAGGAGGCCAGAAAATCAGCACCCCCCCACAAATGTACTGTATTTTTCTCTCTGGACTCTGAAAAGATGTTATGGCCCTGAGCTCACTAGAAAATAAATGTCTGCCTGACAGGCAAAGGCTGCTGGTGCTTCTATAGAAACTGTTTTAAATGTTGCATTCACACAAAAATGAGTTCTCATCTCCATGCTTTAAAATGCAGAGACTGATATACAGCAGAATGAAGAAGAATGTTGGAAAAATATGGTGATCTGGCAGACAGAATAAAAATCAGTTCAAAGCGTGTAGTTGCTGGGGGAAAACACAGACTGAGACAAATGCATCTCAACTTCTGAGATGAAAGAGTATTGGCTCCAAAAGCAAAAATTTCTCAAGAAGATAAGAGGAGGTTTTCCAGAAAATTCTGTAGGGGAAAGCCTTTGTGATGTTTAAAAAATGTTAATTTAGGTGGATATAGAGACCTATTGAACCCACACGATTAAACATTAAAAGTCCCTGAGCCTGGCTAACTCCAGAGTTGCTGTAATACAGGTCTTTGATATCAAGAATTGATTCTGATTGTTTCAAGTAGCTGAGTCTGGTTTTCTTCATAGGAGATGAAGTGCTCTTCTGTCAGTGCCATTGCCTATGCTAGAAGGAATGAACAAATGTTGACAAAAAAATTACTGTATGAAGGTTCATACCCTGTGAAGCTGAGATTTCAGAATCAGTGACATCCTTGTGTCTGTTGTCATTTTTTCCTTCTTCAGAAAATTAGGGGAAAAAAGATCTTGGCTTCATGTACTGCTGAGAGAGATTTTTAATGGTGATTCAGCATGCAGAGGTTGCTGTATTCATTTATAACTTAATTCCTTGATGTCCTGTCCTTTGTCACTGTTTACAGTTTGTTGACTTCCCCAGTGCTTTTTGGTTGTTTCCCTTCAGGAAATGAAATGTCAAGTGGATATACTTTAGTAAGGTAATATTAATTTAATTTTTATTCCCTATTCTTCCTATAAATGATGAACATTGACTCTTGCAATTTAGACTTTTTTCTCATTTGAGGGAGTTGTGTATGTTGGGGGGGAAACTCTATCTCAAGAATTTATTTTCTTGAGAAGTTAGTTATTTTCTTGAGAAGTGCTCTTCCAGCTTGAGACTTTTAATACTATTATCTAATATTTGTATTATTGTTGTGAAAGAAGCCTAAATAATAACCTTAGGCAAAAGGCAGAATTTGAGATGAGTACATAATTTCAGGTGGCAGTGAGTCTCATTCTCAGTGTCTAAGACCAAATTCAGACCACCTTCTGAAAGAGTCCTGTTGATAAAGTGGACAGTGGCTGGTAATATTGAAGCTCCTGTATGTTTGTAAGTTTGTGTGTAAAGAGGTTGACTTCATTATCAGAGTGTGCATTGCAGCAGCTTTCATTAGTGGAAAATTGCTTGTGGTGGGCTGTAAAGTTACTGCTGCTTATTACAGCCGAGATGAGGATTGTTACCCTAACCCTAACTCTGTGCCTTAGATGATGTCTGTGTCTAAATGTGGCTTTTGGGCCTTTGTTACCATATCACTCAAGTGAAAGCCTTTTGGTATGCTTAGGTACCTAAGAAGCTGGGTAATTTGAATGGAAGCTTAAAAAGGCTTGTTCACCTGAATGCTGTGCTTACAGCTGGAGTAGTATCCAGCCCCAAACCTGAAGCACTGATATGAACTCAAGCATGAATCTCTTTAGGGCTTGAAGTTCTGTTTCAGGACAAGTACTGCACTCTGGGAAAGACAGGCCATCTGGGTGCTAATACTTTGTGTAATTCATATTTGAAATTGCAGCTGAAGCACTTGACTGCCTGCCTATCCTTAGAAGTACACTCAGCTGAACTCTCCTGCAGGATTAGGCTCCCCAAGGACTGCTGTAGTAGTCATAGTGGTGTCTGGAATCCAGCTGCAGTGAAGTCACATAGTTCTTCAAAGAAAAGTGGCTGAGCCCTAAACGAAGCTGTCTTGAACTAAGCAGTCTTAGGTCATCAACATTTACTTCTGAATGGGTTGGGCACGGTCCTGTTCAATGTTCTGCTTGCTCCATGCAATCAATTTCTCTCATCCCTTGGAAAAGAGACCTAGGACTGGTAAGTGGTATAACTCGAGGCTAAAATGTAGCTCTTTATCATCATAACCATTTGTGGGTCTAGTTTAAATACAATTTATTTAAACAAAATAAATGCAGTACAGATAAAAATAATTATTGGCCAGTAATTTTGTTGAAATGAGTTGAAGTCATTCTATGAGACGTCAAACCACACTGCATGCTCTATTTGGGTTGGTACCTTTTTCTGGATCACTCTTAACTATGTGAATGGAAATTATAGTCATGCATCTCATTACCAGGGAGAATGGCTGTAGTTTAGGATGGGGTGTTCATTGCCTGAGGACTGTATATAAAGAATCCTTGTAGTGATCAAAAAGGCAAGGAAGACAAAAGGTGATTGATAAAACCTGCTGGCAGAGATCTCAAATTTCAAATCTGTGTGTGATTTGTACATTATGGGTTTCCACAAGGACAAAATTGAATGTAATTTCTGTGAATTCCTCTCTTGCTCTAAAAGGCTGTGTCAGTGAGAGAATTTATTAGCAAAGGGCTTGTGGCATGTAAACACAGTCAGGTCTTTCTAAACAATCTCAGCACTTTTGCCTGCATATGCTCCTTTGGTACTTTTAAGTGAAGCCATCCATACAAAACACAAAAAACTGTGTTGCAGATAGTAGAGATCTTTTTGGAATTTGTCAAAATGAATAGAGGAAACCTACTTGAATGAAACAAGTGTTGCTGTAGTAAATTACTTCAAACAGTACTCTGTTCACACTAATCTCTATTTTAAACTGAGATTAAGATAATTGAAGAATGGGTTATTAGCCTCTCCTAGAACAGACTACTAAAATTTTTAAAGTGTTTTGGAGGATGGTGGACATGGTGATGAGGAAGATAGTGGAATTCTCTGTTCTATTCCTTGACAGGGAGCAAGGAAGAGATTGTATCCCTGGGATAATCAGGAAGGGGAAAGGACTTTCCCAGTTATTTTCTTTTCAATTACCTTCTTCCTTCCTGGAAGCTTCCTACCTGATGCTTCTCGGAAGCATCAAATTTTCTTTTGAAATGATTTCTTTTCCTATTCGTCAAGCATGCTGAAGAAGCAAGCAGAGGTTAAAAAGAGGGTAGAGAAACAAGGGTGAGATAGAAGCAGGACATCTGAGAGCTCAGTTCTGACTGCAGGGAGAAGATTGTGGTAGGAGCTTCTGAGCAAGACAGAAGGAAGAAGTGAAGATGTAGAGACATGGCTAGTCAGAAATAGGTGTCTAGAGGAGTGTGTGTAATTGCAGTAGTGGCAATAATGATGGCAACAAAAATATCAGTGCATATCTCTCATCAGTTTCCATCACATTAAATAGTTGGATCATGTTCTGCTTTTTTTTGAAAGCCTTTTAGTTTGCATCAAGACAATAGAACTGAGTACTTGAAAATGATGAAATATCAATGGTTAAGTTGTATTAACTAATGAAATACATGAATAGCATCATACAAATGCAGCAAAAATATGAAGTACAGAAATAACAAAAAGTAGGAATGCTAAACTAATTACATTTCAATAATGTGTTCCTACAGCTGTCTAGACATGTTAAATCAAGTACAGCTTGCCACGCTGTCATCTTGCTCAAAATGTTTGACTGGGTGGATGTGCACACATACACCTCACCTCATGCAGAACTGGGGGTGTACTCTTAAGCATCAGAGAAGGCATTGGATCTTGGATTAAATAAATCTGGATCATCTTATTTTTAATTTCATTGACATGTCTTAATTTCTCCTAATGATTGAGAAAAGGGAACTGGCTATGAGGTGACCTAGGGAACAGTAACCAAGTTTCTGCAAAGAGCAAAGGTAGGCATTTTATATTGAAGCCAAAAATCAAATTACTCAACAGCTGTGTCTTGCCTTTATTTAATCCATGTAGTTTTCAGACTTGTTTGAGCTTGTGACTATTACAGAAAGATTAAGACTTATATTCTGCATGATTTTTAGATGGGCAAGATTTGAATGCAGGAGATTTTACTCCAGTGCTCAGAGCAGACTAAGGGTTGAGTTTGTCCTGCTAAGGTTGTGCAAGGGATGTTCTATATTTGTTTTACTGGGATGATATCTGTATCAACAAATCAGAACGGGATTTGGGAGATGTGTGCCCCTTTGGCCTAGCCTGCAGATTGGTTCTGGCTATGAAGTATCAGTGCATTGTTGGGAGACAAAAATAAATTAAAATCATAAAAGCATATTATGTAAAGCTGTGTTAAGTAATTCTGCTGCTCTCCCCACCATTGATCAGACCTCAACTGCAGTAAAGTGTGGTTTTGGACAGGGTTTGTGAAGAAAGATGATGACCCAGTGACTGCTATCAAAAGCACAACAAAAAAGATGTAGCTCTCCAAAATACAGGCTGTTAAACTGAATGTTTAGAGGGTTTTGGTCTGGTCAAAATGAGACTGTGGGAGATTGATGGCAGTGGTCTTCAAGTTTGTTAGAAGATGATCCACAGAGGAATAATGTTTTCTTAAAGTTTGCTGTAGATAAAGCAGGGCAATAGTTTGAGTTGCTACAGGGGAAGTGTGGATTACATATTAGGAATACCTTTACAATAGGAGAGGCTGAAGTGCTGGAATAAATTCTTCAGGGAGGCTGTGGAATCTGCGTAATAGAAGGGGTTTAAGGATAGTCTGTTTGGACAAACCTTTTGTTTAATGTTGCTGTTTTATCCTGGGAAAATGAAGATGGGGAGATCACTTAGATCTCTCAGAATCTCTCTCAGCCCTTTCTGTGCCTTTTGAAGCCTGTATTTCTCTCAATGTGAATCGAAAACTTAGGGAAGATCTGCCTCTGGCCTATGTGTCAATCTAGTGTGTCTTTGTCTTTTTATTTTTTCTCTTTCTGTTGGGTTTTTGTTGTTGTTGTTTCTTCTTTAGCTCCTAGCATTATAAATCTTCTAGATTATTCTATTTCTAAGTTGTATGACAGCTAAGTTCAACTTGTTCTGATCTTTTGAAACTAGGTTTTTATTGGTTGTTTAGGTTTTTTATTTTATTTTAAATTGATGACTAAGTGGTGACAAGACAGAACTTCCTCATATATTGTCAAAAGTGTAAAAAGGTCATTTGACAATAGTTCTAAGAGCTTTATCTTTCTTATGTGGTTGATTTTTATACAATGTCATCTTTCCTTTTAGCTGAACAAGCATGTTTAGTGTAAGGACTAGACCAGGTGGATTGGTGAAATAACTGGGAGACACCTTTTTTAGGAAATAAGTAATTTCCTTCTGCTTCTTTTGGTTTTAGTTTTTTTTGGGGGGGGGGTGGTGGTGGTTTTTTTGTTTGTTTTTTATGTCAGCATTTAGCTAAGAAAAAAAGAGGGTGTTGGTCATCTAATAATTTAAAATGTTGAATGTATTAGCTGCTTAAAAGCTAATTTGGTTTGATTTTGGAAGATTCAATTTTAAATGCTCTCCTCATGCATCATTATTATAATTTGAAAATGTAAAATACCCTGAAATAATCTATTCTTGTTGTGAAGAGAATGTAATTTTAAAATAGAATCTTCAGGTCTGGTGACACACTGTGTGGATAACACACTGTCTGATGACACACTGTGTAGATACTGGCATCAGTGCAGAAGTAGAATGTAATGAAAAGAGAGTAGTGTATATCATTACTGGAAGCACTGATGCAATGTCTATAGTTCTGCTAGTTCTGTTTCCTTGGGAGATTTGCCTCAGGGTATTTGTCATAAGTGAAGGCATTAAAAAAACAAAAACCAAAACAAAAACCAAAACAATGAGAAAAACAACACTCCCCAAACTGGCTTCTTAAAATAGTTTTAGAAATCTCTGGAATATGGGAGATGTGTCCATAAGCTACACTATGTACTAGTGTACTCAGCTGGTAGAAGCTACTGCTTGTGATTTTTATTTTTTTTATTGTGAATCCTTTTGGTTAGATCACTGTGAAGCACAAAACTGTCACACAAATAACATCAATGTTTGTGACACATTAAAAGATTTTAGTCTCTTTGCCCCCTTGACCTGTATAGTTATCTATTTAACTGAATACCAGTCCTGCTTTCACTGGTGTTGCTAGCTCATTGTTTTCTTGCAAAACAGGGACACACCACAAATCATCTGAGCTCCACTGCGGCTATTGAATACTGTCAGAATGTTGGAGCTGTGAGAGCAGCCATAAACCCAAGGAAAAGAAGTGTTTATAGAAATTCTTCTAGGAAAAAAAAAGTCTGAGTTGCATTACACAGCAACTCAGAAGGTTGAGAAGGAATCCTTCCCCTGACACAATCCTTCCCCAATTCTTTCCAGGCATGGCTGTGTAAGCTGTTATGACCACTTGAACCTGCCACCTGCCCTGTCTTAACTACCTCACCTTTTTTGCTAATTTGGCAGGGGAAATTGTCATAATGGATAGTGGGGGCAGAAAGGGCTCTATTAAGAAATCCTTTTGCTTGCATTCTCCAGTTCTCCTGCAGTTGTTGCTAAATCATAAATTTTTCACAGCAGGGGTTTGCTGTGTTCGTGATATGATATCATAGTGACTTACGGAGACGGAAAAAAAATCTCATACATAGCATGCCAACTTTCAACTAAAATCTCAGCATTTCATCCAGAGATCTTTCTTTTTTTTTAAATCTGGCTCAAGAGTTTTACAGATTTTGGAAATCGTGGGTACATTCTTCCACTGATCTCTTTTGAGAAACGTATCACAGAGCTCTTAAGTATAAGTGAGCCTGGACTAGGAGGCAAGATGATGGCAATGTTAGCTGAATCTCATTGTGAGTTTGCTGTCCAGCTGAGGGATGAAATTTTATCCCCTATTAGTCATCTTGATTGAACCTGTCTTTATTAAACCAACAGTCTGTCTCTAGTTTGGCCATTTTCTTCAGTATTTTTACTATTTATTTGGTGTTTGCATCTTCTACTTTTGGTTTTTTTTTCATTGGGCTTTTTTTTTTGTTTATCTGGTCTCATATTTGTATTTCTTCAGTCTCCTGTTATACTTAGGAGCATAGTGAGATGCTTCATTTCCACATGTTTAAAGTTGGTCTAGAAGAGTTTGACTTACATCTGTCTCTCTCTCTCTCTCTCTCTCTCTCTATATATAAAATTATTCCAGGTGTGTTGTTGTAGCACTATCAATTTTTTTTCCAAAAATGGATTTGAGGTAATCTAAGTTGCAGATTTTGTTATGCCTATGTCACCAGTGGCATCATCAGTAGAGGCTCTGGAGTTTGAAGAAAATACTCTGTATGCTTCCTTAAAAATATACTGTGCTTTAAAAGGAGCTAGTCCAAAGTCAGAAGAGGTCAAGGCTGTAGCAGTACCAGTCCTTTCCTAGTGTGAAATTGTGGGGTTTAGCATTAATACTGCAAAATCAGCTAACAGTTATTGAAGGATAGTTTCTCATTTAGAATTGAATTTTCCTCTTTGGACAAGAGGAAGGGAAAAAATACAGAAGAGGAGATTCAAGGAAGTCCTCTTGAAGAACTTAAACTTGAAGTTTCTGCTAAAAGCTTCCTTTCAGGAGAAGGGCTTGTGTTCTTTATTTTAAATTGAATCTGCATGTATTAAGCTCACTGTTAAGGTCCCTAAACCTCAGAATCTGTGAGGATAGTACTGTTTACTTCTCTGCAACTGCGGAAAAGAATGGTATTGACATCTCTGCTGTGAATCACCTCGTCAAAACCTGATCAGTTTTTAAGCTCAGAGGCTATAATTAGCTTTGTATCTGTCCTAAATGTCTTCAAAAGAATTGGAGTTAAAAGCTGTGGCCTGCTAGAGAGGGAGAACAAACTAAATGTTTTTACAGTCTTCACAAATCTAAGAAAGATGGAGAAAATCTTCCCATGTCTAAAGAATATGAAGGTGTCTTATTTCTGCCTCTTTGCAATTATCAAAACAGGAATATCTGAGAATTTGCTTTATAGCGGAGTAACTAGCAGACAGCTAGATAAACACATCGTGTGATGGTTCACCAACCAGCTGGCAGGTCAAGCACAAAGGGTTGTAGTAAATGGGGTTACATCAGGCAAGTGACTGGTGACTACTGGGTGTCCATAGGGCTACATTTTAGGGTCAGTGCTCTTCAATGCAATTTTGGGTGCCACACTATAAGAAGCCTATAAAGCAGCTGGACAGTGTCCAAAGAAGGGCCATGAAAACAGGAAGGGCCTTGAGGAGAAGCCATAAGGGGAATGAATAGCTGAGGTCATTTGGTCTGTTCAGCCTGGAGGAGACTGAGGGCAGACCTCACTGCAGTTACAGCTTCCTCATGAGGGGAACAGGAGGGGCAGGCACTGATCTCTGCTCTCTGGTAACCAGTGACAGGACCCAAGGGAATGGTCTGAAGTTGTGTCAGGAGAGGTTTAGGTTGAATAGTAGGAAAAGGTTCTTCTCCCAGAGGGTGGTTGGGCACCAGGGAAGTGGTCAGAGCACCAGCCTGAAAGAGTTGAAGAAGCATTTGGACAAAGCTCTCTGGCACATGGTGTGATTCGTGGGTTGGTCCTGTGCAGGGCCAGGAACTGGACTCTGTGTAACTACCTTCTAACTCAGGAGATTCTATGAAAAACTCCGCTGAATAATCATTTAAATATTTGTAGGGGCTAGAGTTTCCATCATGTTGTTTTTAAGAATTTTTCCTGAAAAACTCAATTTAATCATTTTACCTCTCTAGGTATTGATCTGTGTTTTTGAAAGTACTGTTTAACTACTAGTACTCTCAAACTTAGATACTAGTATTTTCTTATCTGAAAGCATTGAAAAGCAAGTATTACAATTTCTGTTGACTCTCATGCTAAGGTATCTCTTTTACTAGAATAATTGTGCTACAGGATTTTCTGGTAAAATTTATACTAGGTGATAAAAATTACTTTAAAATTTTTGTTGTTGGGAACACTATGCCCAAATGTTCTTACTCAACACTGAATGCTCAGCACTCAACAACATAGTACAGAATACTGTGAAGGAGAATTAAATGATGAGTTAATGTCATCTTTACTATTTCAGAAACATAGTTATGGGCATTACACTGGGTGTGCAGACAATCTATTGCACTTTAAGTTGGGTCACATTCAAAAGAGCTGCTTGGGTTCACAAATAGCACCATTATTGAATGCAACACATATGGATGTTTCTTCTGGATTGCTGATGCCAAATGCATTAACTGCAGAGTAGGTGTATTTAGCACTAACAACACTGTTGTCTTCATGAGCTTCATGTCGCAAGCCAACCCTCAGCAGAGCTGAGGGGACAAGACTTACTGAAAGGCTCTGGGGGGACAGTGAGGACAACAAACCTGTCAGTCTGTCCCTGCACAATTTCATGTTGAATTCTCATCTCCTGGGTAGACAGAAAATGGCAGTACTTCTTAAAACTCACTAACCACAGTTGTGCCAGGTGCTGTGGTGCGACTGTGGTCCAACCTTCTGTTCTTTGTGGACATGTTGTACAGAATATTTCTTGGTAGGAAGTGTACTTCTCTGGGTGTCAGGTAGAAGAATCTGACCCTCATGGCCTCCACTTTTCTCCCATGCCATAGCAACACAAACCATGTGACCATGCAGTTCCAGTGTTTTCTCTCCATCTCATATTGAGCTCTGCATTTTCTGCCCTTCCAGCACTGACAAAGCAGAGTTACTTTATTTTTTTTTCAGCTAAGCCAGAAAGCTTGTCTGGGTCCCCCCAATACTGGTTTCTGCAGTGTAGGCAGGACCAACTTTTCTGACTCAACTATCCCTATTTTTTTAATTAGATCACATCCTAAAGGAAAAGTATTGCTCAAATGTCTGAAAATATAAAACATAAAATGGACTGTTTTCTAGGGAATTATATATATATATATATATAAAACTATGCAACAAAAGTACAAAGATGGCAATCTTGCTTTTGAAGCTATGCTTTTAAAAAGCAAAGCTTCAAATTTCTACCCTCAGCAATTCATCGGTCCCTTATATATGTTTAAGGTGTATTCATTTTTGTAAGAAATCCTTGGCATTTTTGTAAGAAATCTTAGAATCCAAGGTGTCTTCTAAATCACAATATTAGCCTTTGATCGAAATATTTTATTCTTGTATCTGTCAGGGCTCTTCCTTTTCTAAGCATTGTTTATGGAGAATAAGGTGGGAGCATCTGTATTACAGCTGCTGCTCAAATAGAGCAATGTCTTTACTGTAGACAAAACAATCAGAACAATTGCTTAAATTTATTTGTTTATGAAGAGCCAGAAATAACAAGGTTTTATATTCTTTCAAAGTAGGAGGATTTCTAAGATTTTCTTAATATTTTCAAAGAAGTGTTTGTCTGGAAAGTATTTCATGAACTAGGTTAGGCAACTATCCAGACACTTTTTTGTTTCTATGACATCAGGAAGAAGGAGATTGTTCTCTTTCTGTGCATCATATTTTGGCATTCTTAGGTTTGATATGAAAGTACTTATTAATAGTTTCCACAAAGATGCTTTGATATATTTTCAAGAACTTGCTGACTTTATTAGTAGTATGCAGAGGATAAAATGTTTTCTTTTTAAATAATTGCAAATTGAATCTGTTCTTTCCCCCATTTTTCCTAGTAAGTACTTTTAGTACAGTTTTTGTCTTCAGCTGTTAGATGTAGGATCAAATACATCTGGTGTTACATATAATTCTGTAACAAGAAACTCTTATAAGTAGCTTAATAACAAATTAGTGCTTGTGCAGTCTTTATTACATTCAAGTTTTTTAAAATGACTATAGGGAAGTGTATAAAAAGGAGAATCCACCCATTTTTTATCTTTGCTCTCAGTACTTTAAAGCACTGATACTTCTCACTCTTTTCTCTGTGCTGTTTATTACTAAAACAAAGGCTGACAGTAGAGCTCAGTCTATAATATGCAAATTCTTGTGGAAAAATAGTGCCGAAAAACTGTGAAGTAAAAAGGGTCCAGGCAGCTGCGTCACAAGGTTTGACCACTTCAGGCTGTGGTGCCAGGAGATTTGAGACAGATGTTTTCAGACATGCCGCATGCCTAAAACGTTTCCAGGGGTTGAGCTACAAATAGTGACTTAATAAGTGCAGAAACAGGAAAAGTATGTAGGAGTACACAAGAGTTTATTCACCTCTAGGTGCAGAGCCAGCTCTTTACATTACATCTGCCTGTCAGGGTCGGCTATTTAAGCTGTCATGCCCTTGGTATTGCTCTTTGTCTGCCTGTGAATAAAGTGCAGCATTGTGATTACTAATCCCACTCCAGTGACTTGACTTTAAATGTGGTTTTGGAGCAGATCCCGGAGTTCTGTTTGCTAAGCTTCCTACTCCTGTTTCAGAGACACCACTGGAGATCTATGAGAGAGAGCACTGCAGACTGCCCTCCTCCTGTAGACCTGTCGCCTTCCCCCCCGCGCCTTTTTTTTTCCCCAAAAACTTTTTGAAGGAAATCAATGGATACCAAAGTGATCTGTTTATTTTTCTTTTTTTCTTTGCCTCCGCTGACAGTGGGAAATCACACTGGTCGCATCAAGGTGGTCTTTACACCCAGCATCTGTAAAGTGACTTGTACCAAAGGCAACTGTCAGAACAACTGTGAGAAGGGAAATACAACCACCCTGATCAGTGAAAACGGCCATGCTGCTGACACTCTGACAGCCACCAACTTCCGAGTAGGTAAGTACCCTGAAACTCTGTTTGTCCTTAGCTGTCCTCTCTTGACTAACAGAGGGAGGAGATGTTTTGTTATTAATACCATTTGTGCATCTGTTACTCTTTGTTTGGAGGGCTCTGCTGAGTAGGGAACCATTGTATGCTAGACAAGCTTTCTGGTGTCCTTCGAAATGTTCCCAAAAGTTCCTTTTGTGTCAGAGAAAAAAAGATCCCATGTTTTTCATCTGAATTTTCAGCTGCAGGGATGCAGTATGCTCAGCTGAACCTTTCGGTAAAATTCCTCCCTCAGAGTTTGTGTTTGTAAATAGGGAAAGTGACAGATTACACATGAAGTTTTCTCTTTTTTCCATATTTAATATGTATCAAGTGCACATAAAACCTAGTGAACAGCTAACAGTGACTCTGTCTTCAAAAATTTGTTCAGCAGTTCCTTAGAACTGCAGCCGTTCTTAAATGTGCAGCAGCTTAAAACTTTTCTTACTGCTGACAGTAAGTCGGATTTCATATTTGGCATTTTTAGAAACTGAAATAATGTTAAGCCTAATTAAAGTTATTGAAGCCAGTAATGTCTTTGTTAATGTTTATTCTTTCTGCTTGCTCAGTAAGAGTATCAACAGAATGCCAGATTAAACCCTACAACTCTTTGACTCTGTTGAAACAAATCCTGAAAACTACCTAGGATAATGATTAGCCTATTTTAACTGTGTAATAAATAGGCATTTGTATGCAATTATTTACCTTGTAAATTAAGATATACAGATATATGGGTACATACCTAAACACTTCAAATTTGTAATTTCACATTTTGATACCCTGAGCTGCTCTTGGAAAGTATTTTTGTAGTTATCCTGAAAATATCATAGCATTGTTTTCTGAAAAAAAAATAATTGTGAATTTCTAGTCATAGAATGCCAAATATGAACACTGTAATTTTAGTCTCTGTCTAGAATAAACATAGAGTTCAGCCAGTGCTGAGGCTGGCCAATATTGCCGTTTTTCAAGTGCAGTGTATTTCATGCTCTGAGGGTGGGGGGGAAAGCCATTTGAAATTATTCTTCTTTTCTTCTGGACAGATGATGCAAAGAGCAGTTCCCTCTTTTAACACTCCTACTAGACTGTCAGGCTGGGGGGGAAAGCCCTTGAAGTTACTAGCTCGTTCCTTCATAGTATGCATATTTGTAAAAATGTATGCATTTTGGACTAATAGTAAAACCAGTGTTTTAAAACAAGAATAGAGCAAGTTTTGGGATTGGTTTGTCGGCGTTTGGAGGCACAAAAAAAAAGTATTTTGTAAAAGGAATAGTAAATCTTATACTTTTAATTTGTGTTTACTGCCAATGCAGATTTTTACCAAGGTTTTGGCAAGAACCCCAGCTAAAAAAGTTTTTTGTTTAATTTTCTGACTAGCATGAAAGGATAGGGTTATTCTTCCCCCCTTTCATTTGACCTAATTTTTCTATTGAAATTATGAAATACTGAGAACAGGCAGTCATGTAATTTGTCTGCTATGTAAATCTGTGCTGTAACATGACCTCCTCTCAAATACTTGAAAACTTGGAGAGTGGAAATTGACCTGTGAAGACGTGTTCCACACCTTCCTTCCTGGCCTCAGGCCACGCAGCTCTGCTGCACTGGCTACAATGGGCTGCTAGAAACATTCAACAAAAGCAGCCTATTGTAGTGGAAAGATAAGGGAAAGATAACATTTGCTGTTGAAAAATGTATAAAAGCAAGTTGCTACACATGGATAAGGATTTTTAGCTTGCCTGTTAGCTATCTTCCCTAATACATTTAAAAAAGAAGTGTTTATGGCAGCTCTAGGTATTGTCGTTTTCACAGAAGAATAAGAAGGTCTAAATTAGCACTTAAGGCTCTCCAAAAAAAAACAAAAACGCTGCATGAACTTCTTAATAACTATAGAAGAGGAATCCTATACCTGTAGATTGAATTCTTTCACCAACCACAGTTTTCAGAAGCTTTTGAATCAGATTTTAAAATGCATACTACTGAAATGATTTTTCATATCTGTTCTCTAGTGCCTCTCACTAGCTTAGGCTTGTCCTGGTATCTCCTGACACATAAAGCAGAAGTAATTTGTGTCTTCCAAGATCATTAACTTTTGTTGTATTTTTAACAGCTGAATTATGTTTAACTTGTTTAAAATTTATAATTTTGCTTTGAAGTCACTGTTCTAAACTTCTTTACTTACTATTAATCCAAAATGTGTGGAAATTCTTATTTAGTTTACTCGGTATTTAAAAATACAACTATGAAACAGATTGTCATGTCAGTAAATACATATTTAAAACAGCGAACAGCACTTTTTCAGTATACTTTTAAAAAATATTTGTTCTTTCTAAACCCAGAGAAAATAGTCACATGCTCTATTTGGAAAAGTTTAAATACATTTCTGTAGCAGGAGCAGCATTCTAGTACACAAGGCTGAGTTCAGGTTCTCAGATGACAGATTAGTTAGACATCAGTTTGCTTTGTTCTTAACAATAAATTATTTCTAATAATGAGCCAGAGTAAAATTTTTCATTTCCTTTCAGCTTTGTGCAGAACTTTGTAAGTACTGCATTTTCAGAGAAGAATAAGTTGCAATACCTGTACTACAGCTACTCAAGCTTTGTCATGGATTGTTTCAGATTCTTAAAATGTGCTCAGTTTGTCAGTTCAGCTAAAGTTTGGTAGCAGAGAGCCCAGGCAAGGAACAAATCCTGTTTCCTGAAAATTTTATACAATATGGATAAGCCATTAAAAACAAAAACCCACAACAAGGGATGGACTGAGGGGATTGCTGCTTTTCAGGTAGCTGAGATTTTTGGCTGTGGTGAAGAATAGCTCCTAGCACAGCAATTTAAGGTGTTGAAAGCTTGGTATTTAAAAGGAATGGCCTCTGTGATTGCCAGGCTGCTTCAGTGAAACTTTGGGGTTTTTTGCAGTTTCATTTTGTGAATGGGATATGTTGTAATTAAACTAACCAACCTCCAATATTTCATTGGCTTGGAGAATGAAAGCATTTAATCTGAGTGGAAACTTCTGCTGAATAGATGTATCTTATTATTCTGATGGATTGATGCATGTGGAGTTTGTATGGTATTTCAGTCCTGACGTATCTACTGAGGCTTGTAAAACAGGGTTGATATGTGTGCATAGGCAAGGATGGGAATAGAGTAGCACGAGTTTTCTCCCTCTCTGTGTTAAGTTACTCAGTGAGGTGTCCTGTTTCTACTCAGAATTGTTCCACATTCCAATTCTGAAATGAATTCTCTTCCTGTAAGGAGTGGGAGGACAGTGACTAATTTGTAACTGTAAAATGAAGCAATAAGGAATTAGTAAATGCCCAAATTAATATTTTCATGCTCCGCCCCCCCCATTGTGTATATTTATTTAATTATAGTTTTACATTCTATTTTTTCCCAAGGGATATGTGCTTCATTGATTGAACAGGAATGACAGAACTTAGCAAAGGAAGAAGTCATTTAATACTTAGGTTGATATTCACTGCTTGTTTGCAGCCCTGCATCTCATTCAAACTATAAATGAGAAGTCAAAGCAGCATGCTTGCCAGTGAAAGGGCATATCTTTCTGTAAAAATTTTGTGTCTGAGCACTTGGCATATCTGTGTCAAATAAGGAAACAGAATCATAGAATTAGAGAAGGGTTTAGGTTGGAAGGGACCTTTAAAATCTTAGAGTTCCAACCCCAGCCATGGGCAGGGACTCCTTCCACTAAACCAGCTTGCCCAAAGCCCCATCCAGCCTGGCCTTGAACATTTCCAGGGATGGGGCATCCACAGCTTCTCCGGGCAACCTGTGCCAGGGCCTCACCACCCTTACAGTAAAGAATTTCTTCCCCTGTCAAATCTAAATCTACCCTCTTTCAATTTAAAGCCACTCTCCCTTGCCCTGTCCATGCCCATGTAACAAGTCCCTCTCCAGCTCTCTTGTAGGCCCCTTTAGATGCTGGAAAGCTGCTATGAGGTCACCTTGAAACCTTCTCCAGGTGAACATGGTGTCTTAAGGAAAAATGTGTCGGGTCCTTCATATTTAATCATAAATTCTGAAACTTTCAGCATGAATCACAATGACCTGGATATTCTGTACTTTATTACAATAATGCTCAAATTATGTAGCCTCTTGAATTTTGGTGCTTTTTCTATTGTAATTTTCTATCAAAAAATTTTCCAGCTTTACTGTGTTGACTCTGTGTAAATGTTTTTAGATAATGGAGATTGTCCAGAAGTTTCAAATTACGTATAGGCTGAAACTTCCAAGAAGCAGCAGAAGCATTTTGCTCAAATTTTATTTTGTCTTCTGTTGAAAGCAATGACAGAAATTTTGACCAATATATTTTAAAACAATAGGTTATTCAAAGGAAATTTAGTAAGAAGATCCACTATGTAATTATTATTCTAGCAAACTTTCCGATCTAGGAAAGAGTTTCATAAGCATAATTATTTAGAATTGTGAAAACTTAGAGCAGTTATTTTACAGAATGTTGACAGAATTCCTGAATTTTGTTCAGACCTGTGTGATCATGAATTACTGTTAGTGTTGCAGGAGTTAGCATTGCTTTTTCTTCAAGCACTTCAGGTATTGTTGAAGAGTAGTGTTGGTTAAAAATTGCAATTGCATGCAAGTAAGGCAGCCTGTTGGCAAGCCAGCCAACTGCCTTTATCTGTAGTTTACACATGACAAAAGTCCAAGAGAAATGTTGGTGCTTTCTTGCCACCATTTGGTATTCAAGTTGTCAGTTCTTTGTTCCCTATGATACATACTGCACATGTCCTACTACACTGAAGAGGAACTGTAAGACTGATATTTGAGCAGGATTTTCTAGTATCCTTTTGGTGAAAAGGAATATTTTAAATAGTATTGGAAAGCTAATTTGATGACATGTAAAGGCATATAAAAGACCAACATCTTGTGGAATTGTCACAGTCTCATCTGACAGTTTGTGAGGTACACGCTGTTCAGTTTTTTACCCATCACATTTTGCTCTTTTGTTTTGCTGGGTTTAGTAAGAGATTGCTAGAAAGGCAACATGTTAGAGGAGACACTTCTCTGTTTTGAAGTGATGTTTGCTATTTGGTGAATGGTGTCAGCCTGTGTAGGTAACTCATCATGTCTGACCTATGTAACTCTGCCCCAGGAAAACACTATTCCTGTGGCTTCATCTGAGACATAGCAGATAAACACGTGGAGGATTTAAAATAACTGCTAGCACGTGTCATGCGGAGATTTTAAAAATTTCTTTTGTTAACATAAGTGAGAAGAGATTTTATTTCAATTTTTGAAAATTCTTTTATTTTCAACTTTGTGTTCCATCAGACAACCTAATTGAAGAGAAGCCTATTTCTGGAATAACTACATAGCTCAAGAACAGCATATGATGTAATTCAGGTTTTTTTAAAGTAAATATTCTCTTTAGTAAATATTCTTCACACAAGAGTGAATTGTTACTTTGAAATATCCTTGAGTTTTGTACTTGAACTTGCAAATATGAAGAAGTTGTGATGCAAGAACTTTATTATTCCTTTAGTATTATCACTTTTGTCCTTTTACTGTCTCTGGTAGCTACCTTGATGCCTTATTTGGTAAAAGCTTCATTTTTTCTGTTCTTGCAGTAATTATAATTTGTGCCTCATCAGGCTTTGTTGGTTTATGCTTTTTTTACTGCCAGATGAAATATTTCCTTTAATATGCACATGAAAAATTCAGAATTCTTGGACAACTTGGTTAAAAGAATAACTTTTAACTTTCTTCAACAGTAGTCAAAGAAGTTGGCCAATCTGCCAGTGTATGTATCTCAGGAAAAAAAATACAAAAAGGGCATTAGGATTTATCCACTGCTTTATCTGGTAATTTGAAATTCAATCTGTACAAATGATGACTCTGCTGGAAATATTCCTGCATCAAGATTGTAATAGCTGTAGCAAAATGAAGTCAAGTATTTTTCCTCAGACAGTGAACTGAGTAGCTAAAATAATGACAATGGTAGGATTGTTATTATAAGTTACTCTATGCCCTATGGAAGATAGTAGGAAAAAGGTACTTCCTAGCCTGAAGAGGCACTGCGAACTTATTTGGGAGGAACCAATTATGACCATGAATTCAAAAGACTTTTTTTTCCCCAGTCTCCCTTTGTTCTGTAAATAAATCTGAGCTCACAGCAGAATGAATTAATTTACTTACAGTCCAGGTAAAATAGTATAGGCTTTTCTAATCTCAGATACTGGTGCACTACAATTCTATCCTGTAATATAAGTGTACCATTCCATAGGCTGAGCAAAGCTCAGGGTTTTAATGCATTTTCAATTATGGGCCTCCAGTGCTCAAGTTACTAAGAAAAATTGTGTTTTAACAATTTTGTTGGTTTTGATATCCACATCTGCTCAAAAAGAATTATTTGTTTCCCCCATGTATTTATCAGAACTTGTCATCAAGAAATAGTTCTGGTTTCTGCCATAGAACTCACAGCATCTGTGAGCTCTTTCTTCATAATCTTAAAATAATTATTCAAATTTGACATCTTTACCTCAGATTCCAGTGGAGGCCAGATGCTAATTGATAGAAAAGAGATTGTTCAGGCAGATGATTTTAATGAGGTTGAGCTCATACAAATCTGTTAGCAACTTGTTTCTGCTCCCTTGCTCACCTTAAAGACTTCAGACCATCACCATGAAGCAAAAGTCCATCTGCTCTCAGAGTACTCCCCAAACTGTCTATTACAGAGAACACACTTTTGGATGTGCAGTCATAGGAAAAACCACAAATGGAAATGGTACAAAATCCACACCTGCAGCCATTCAAAAACATGTGGAGTATGTTTCCCTCAAAGTTAAAGCAAAACAGAACACAAAGTTAAAATGCATAATGTTTTATTTTATTGTATATGGTTTTAATTCATAGAGATTAGTTTATGTACATCTGACTTGAAGTACTGTAAAAAGAGAACTAAGAGTGCATTTGTTTGAATGATTACATTGTTGCATATTCATATAGACACACTACCTAGTACAGCTATAACTATGTTACTGCTAAACTAAATGTCTTTGCACACACCTCACTGAAGATCAGGTATATGCCAACTTTGGCTTAAAAAAGAAATTGCCTCTAAATTATGCAAGTAGAGAAGAAAGAGTCTGAAAATTTTCTCTACATGTTAAAATAGGTGTTTATCATTAATAGGTTTCTTAGCAAAAGGGTTTGTATTTAATGTGTCCTTCTGGGCTTAGCGCAGTCAGAAGGAAGCAAGTTTATCTATCCATTCCACCTGTAATTCCACCTTAGATTTGAGTATCACTGTAATTGAGAGTCCTTTTTGTAGAGGTGCTGGGATTCCTGGATTTTTCTTTTGGAGCATGAACTTTATCTTCATTATGTACACACTTGAATTCAGTGAGTTTTCTATATATCCATAAAAACCTGTTAAGAGGGTGGAGCATGAACTTTCAACCAGGGATTTGTGAATGTGAATCAAGTTGAAGTCTATGGGAGATGCAAACTTTTTTTTTTTTTGCCCACTAATCTCTTACAAAGTCTTGAGGGATGCTAGTCAGTGAAAAGAAAGAAAATTGGATATTTTCTGATTGCGCAAGAAGAGGATTGAGTTTTAAGAGCCCAAACAGAGTATTTCTCATCTATATTTTATTCATCCAAATAATTTGTTGATTTCTCACTTTGGTTGTATTTTCAGTTTAATTTAAAGATGTTAAAATTAAATCAAATTTTTGATATTACTCAGGTATTTCAAGTTTAGGGGAACTTTTAGCAGCTGTTCATCTCATAATTTAGAAATGAGTTCTTTGACTTCTCCCTTAGAAGGACTGCCTCTGTGTGTAAGATGTATATGGCAGTGGTCCCCAAATGATTGTACATTCCTATCAGTAAAATATTTTTGAATGCTCTCTCCAATATGTATTTATTTTTAAATTACATACACCTACTATTGTATATATCATCTGTTTGTCCATTATAAACCATAGACAAAATAGAAAGTAAAAATGGATGAGAAAAAGACTAAGTGAACTCTTTTGAGAATTCATTTTATTTACTAATGGCACAAAACATAGTTCCTTCCTGCATCCCAATGCATTTTCTGGCACACTGTGTGGGATGAGCACACCCTGCTTTGGAAACTGCTGGCATAAGTAAACAGGGGAGACCAGCTTCATAACGTAAGCTGTAATACTACCATTCTGCAGTGAATGTGTCCATTTTGTCTCTCTCATTTATTGTTTGAATTATTAAATTCAGTCTGTTATGTTAGATACTATAAATGTAGGTGCTAGAACATCATCTGTCTAACCAGAGTTACACAGAAAGCCTTTTGTGACAAGGGGGAAAATGGATTTTTTCGTACTTGTGCGCATTTCATTGCACAGGGTTGGTGTGAACATTGTGGTGTGAAGCTTCTCAATGAGGTTGTACACAGCTCAGGGGAATTTGGTGCATGGTTCAGTTGCTTAGAACTGGACATGGCCAGCATTGATTGTGTTTTAGGTTTGCACAACTTGTGCAACAATTTATACATCTATTTTCATTAAAAGAACCACATTGGGTGGTGAAGTTGTGGTTTTTTAAAATGAATTTCCAACTGTATATTCTATGCAGAGTAACCTTTTTCCTTCCTATTCACTAGCAGTGGCTTTTCTCCTTTCCTCTCTCAGAATTCCAGGATTTGAGTCTCCAGCTTTTCACTGGTCTCTGATGACCTAATTTATGACTCAAACTCTGAACAATATCCATCCCGTTCTCACATTGTGTCACCACCGCAAGGTCAACTCCCTAGAAAGCTTTCCAGTTTCTTGTGATGTAGCCACAAAAATCAGAACCTATGTTTTTCATGCCAGAAAATCATAACCTATGTTTTTCATGGTTTTTAACTCTTCTATGAATGCCTGGATTATGAGCTGCTATTTGTATGCTAATGAATATCCACTTTAAAGAGTCTGTTCTTATTTTATTCTTCTTGTAGATGTTTTTACACCAAAATGAGCACTGTGGTGATGCTACAGTAATCAGAGACCAGTCTCTTGATGTTTGGAAATTTTTGTAATGACTATGGTTTCTGTGGTTTTTCTTTTTCTATTTTAAATGTAATTTTGTTATGGGAGGATGTCTTGTGGTATGGTGGGATGCAGTGGATCAGTGTACATAGACCATTTGGGTCTAAATTTGGGGGTTCATCTGGCTCACCAAGCCATACCAAGAGAGCTCAGTGAAGAGCCTGGTTGTGAGTGGGTGATGAGATGCACCTGTATGGCAGGTTGTCTTGGGGATGTCCTTACTGGCCTGCTGGGCCAGTCTGTCTTCACTGTCAGACCAGGAAACCTCAGATAACAGCACTCCTAACTTGTGTGGCTCGAGAAGGCACAAAAGGTTAAATGGGAATGAATCTCAGCTGTTGTGGTTTAACCCCAGCCAGCAACCCATTATCATGCAACCGCTCACTTCCTCATCAGTGGGACTGGGGAGAGAAGCGGGAGGGTAAAAGCTGGAAAACTCTTGGGTTGAGATGAAGGACTTTAATAGAGAAAGCAGAAAGCCATGCATGCAAGCAATATAAAACTAGGAATTAATTCACTGTTTCCCATGGGTAGGCAGGTGTGCAGTCACTCCCAAGAGAGCAAGACTTCATCACAGGTTGTAACAGTGACTTAGGAAGACAAATACCATCATCCTGAATGTCCCTCCCTTCCTCCTTCTTCTTCCCAGCTTTTTACACTGAGCATGATGTTATATGGTCCAGAATATCCCTCTGGTCATTTGGGGTCACCAGTCCTGGCTGTGTCTCCTCTCAGTTTCCTGTGCATCCCCATCCTCTTGGCCCATGTGGAAGTGTGCAAAGAAGAAAAGGCCTTGGCTCTGTGTAAGCTCTGCTCAGCAATAACTATGTCTACATTATCAACACTATGGTCAGCACAAACCCAAACCACAACCCCATACCACACACTTTGAAGAAAATGAACTCTACCCCAGCTGAAGCCAGCACATCACCTTAAATATCTATTATTCAGTTGCCAGAAATTGTAAGGATGCTGATGTCCCTGACCAGTGTCAGCGTTACTACTTCTGTGGTCTTCAGAGCCTTTGCATAACAGAAGCATGACCAGTGTTTCTCAGAAGGTGTTGCTGTTTTGTCTGATGTCTAGGAAGAGCTCTTTTCTTTGCCTTATGCTACTGGCTGTTACTCCATGTGAGAGTCCAGTCTGCTTTTTGGAAATAGCCCAAAAGGACAATAGGTGTCAGAGCAGAGAAATCAGTTCACTGATGTCTTCAGATTTTAATAGTGCATGAGCAATGACAGCCCAGTGGTCATTCTGGTCAAATTACTCATTAATCCTGTTGTCCTTAAAGGTGGGTAGGGCTGCTCAGCTGGCACCTGAAGGGAAGAAAATAGTCTGGAAGGATCCTGTAGCAATAAAGATGCTTGCTGTTCATTTTTACCTGTTCTTTTCTATTGAAAATGGGTATATTTCAACAGCATTAACTAATACATATTAATATTACACATGCTGAGGCACACAAAGCACTATATAGAATGGTAAGCCTTAAAAATCCTGGGAGTGTAGGAAGGGTGGTTTTCATGTGACGCCATGCACCTCGATGTCAGTATTCCTATTTTGACGATGGCAACTAACAAGTTATTCAGGACTGCTTAAATTGATGCCTATGAAGTTTTTATACTGCAGCACGCTTGTTTTAAGCAAGGGTGCTAACTTGTTATCCTTGCAAAGCCAGCTTTTCCTAGTTATTTAATTTCTGAGGAAAATAAATATCAATACGCTAGAAATCCAAAAAAGTGTCTGGAATAGCTTTTTTGTATGTGTTAGCATCATTCTCAAAGGTCTGTCCCTGGCTGTTTGTAAGGCATTAATACCTGATAAGCAGTAACTGGTGAGGGTTTTTGTTTTTCTTAGTATACTGAGTTTAAGCCTAACTGTTGTGATATACTCAGTATACCAGGGTGATGTCCAAGAGTCAATTAATTCACCACCTATGATCAGTGTAGAAGTGACTCAATGACTCCTTAGCAGTGTCTGAATCATCTCAGATATTGAGAATATTAGAAGCAGGGTTACCAGGGATTGACCAAGCATCATGTCTGTTAGGAAGAGTCCTCCTGTCAATCATTTTGCAACTACCATAATTTTTGCCATACCCTTTCTATATTGAGTAAGCACAGCTTTAGGCCATTTTCTGTGCCACAGCATACATTGAATTTTTCTGATAGTATTTGAATATTCTAGGACTGTTTTTCATCCATCCTGTTCTTTCCAGACTGTAACAATAAAGGTTTTATTGGCAGCTGTTGGTCAGATAGTGATCATGTCAGGCACCTACATGACAAGCCTATGTTGCATTTGACACATCTGAGGATAGTTGGCTTATCACATGGGTTTGGAAAGATGGGCCAATGAGACTCCCATCCCATTGGGACCCACAATGAGAGATGAATGAAATACCTGGGGACATATTAGATGTCTTTTGGTTGAATTTGTGTACACATCTTCAAGTTGTGTACTTGAATATGTATATCCAGCTTTTCTTCCTGAGCTGTTTTAAAGCAGCGTGTTTAAAATTGAGGAACACAGATAAGAAGTACAGTGGAATTAGCTAGTGCATGTTCATTCTGGATTTTGTGCTGATCATGATGCTCACTCAAAAGTATATGTATCTCTATAACATACCGCAGCTTTGTCCTTTATGATCTGAACTTGCTCCCCAAATTTGGATGTTCCATAGTTGACAGTGTAGCCTCCATTAGCTCCACAAGCCATGCCTGATCCAGACTGGAATTGCACCACAAAGCTTGCTTATTTTGGTAATACTTTGGTTTGCTTATCTGGTTAAATAGCAGTATTTATGATCCCATTCCCAAGTGGGGGTACATTACTTTTTTTTAAGAGCTCTTGGTAACATTAGTTTAAAAATAAGGCAAATTCTAATGAAGTCAGTAGCAGTGTTAATTTGCAATATCTGAGAATCCAGTTTAGGAGCTGTGTATTTTTTTATCATACAATTAGTTTTGAGCTTGTTCCTGTTAAAGTTTTTCTCTGCAGTGTTGCAGATTTTCCCTCTTTTCAGAAGAAACATCTCAAGTGCCTTCAGTATCATGTTCATGTAACTAGGCCAGTCACAGGAGCAGGGCATCACTTCACTGTTTTTAATGGTATTACAGAAGTATTTCAGTATTTTAGGAGCAGAAAAAGTCATATATCTGGTGCTGGAGCTCTTGCTATTAGATCTGCTTTTAAAAATTGCTTTTCCTTGTTGCAATGGAATGTTTATCTTAAAAGGCAAATGCAAACTTTAGGATAAATTCAGAAGTGAATGCAGATGTATTATAGTTTTAAGGCCACTTAGATTTTCTTTTCTCCCTTTACATCCCCAAGCACAAGTTTGTGATATCAGGATTATCTGAATCCTATTAAAGTAATGAAATAATTTATTTATTTTTTAACTTGCAACTTCTTTACATAATACCTCTGAATTACAACCAGAAATCTGAAGAGAAAAGAGTTTAGGATCCATTAGTTAGAAAGTTGGGATACCACAAGGTAAGGAAAAAAAAAAGGTAGGGAAGAGTCTAAACCATAGAGATAGCATCACTGCTGTAGTTGACACCTCTGTGCCTTTTGTGAGTTACTGTAAGAGTTGCTGCAATTAGAAAGTGGAAATAAGTTTAGAGCAATTGTGCAGATCCCTCTGTGGCACCTCTGGGTTTCAACTTTTACCTAAAGCTTGTGGTGTTTCAGAGCACTGTAATAAGAATGTTGCATATGGCAGCATGACAATTTGTGCTCAGTAGGTCTGCGTAGGAGTCCCTGTGCTTTCTGTGTGCTTAGTAACAGGGTGGATGAAAGATGCCCAAACAGCTGGGGGGCATGTAGTAATGCTGGATAACTGCAGTACTCAGAGACAAAATTAATCTGCTCTTTGTGATGCATCCAGTGGAAATACTGTAATCTACATGAGCAGTTCAAGGTTTTCCTTGGCAAGCCTAGTGGTGTGATTGAATAGTGCTTACGCTTGAATTGTTGATAGCATGTAAGTAGAAAAGGCAAAGAGTGGTGAGGGAAACTCATATGTTCCCTGAGGTGTAAAAGAAAAGGAATTTGGCGAGTCTGATGAGGAACATTTCAAAACCCATCTTCGTTTTCTCTAACACTGGTTACAGGAAGGGAGTTTCCTTCCGTCCTAAGGGCTTGTTTGAGTAAGCATGGGCTATTTTTTAAGGATTAGGAGGCTTTAGGTGCTTGGAATTTGTTTTGTTACACATTGTTTTGATTAAATGAAAACATTTGGACTTGATTAAATTAGTTTATCTGGAGCTGTTTGAGGTTGTTTGAGTATCGAAAACAAATTAGATTATGTAATTACATGAACAAACTGTATTTATCAGTGGTTTCCTAGCTGCTTTGTTGATGATTTCATGCCCTGTACTAGTGTTTCCAACCCATAGCTGTGGCAGCTTTATTGGAATTCATCTTGCAAGTGTTCTTTTTCTATGCATTGAGCTGTTCAGAGACTCCCTGTGGGGGCATCTTGATGCACCTTCTCTGCCTGGCTCATTTTGAACAGTGATACCCAGCAAGCTGTCCCAGTCTGGGAAGAGTTAAGGCTTTTGGATGCCAGAGGAATCAAAGCTTGCTATTACCAATTAAATGCCCAAGGATGGGAAGAATACTTAAAGAGTTTGTGTTTTCTTAAACCTCTCTCCACATTTCTAAAGGATGTGTGTTCATTTATTGTAAAAAAAATAATTCAGCTTGTTCAATCATATGTTGGCTGTTCCTTAAGAGACCATTTAGAGATTTAGCTTCCTTTGCTTAGGTTTTAAGATACCCACATGTGAACTGAAATTTCTTCTCATCCTATGTAGACCTATCTTCACATTTTTATCAAGGTCTGAGCTAGAGGGTTTCACTCCATAATGGGTACTTTTATTTCTTCTATTTTCTTATTTTGAGAGGAAATGGTAAGAGCCCAGTGAGAATCAGGCTTCAGTGTACCCTTTTTCTGAATGTCAGGTGAGAACTTACATGCAAACCCAGCGTTTTCAAATGGTCTCTCCCAAAAAGCATGGGTCTGGTTTTTGTCAGGAATGTCCCTTATGCCTCTGGCAGTGTTCTGCCATTCTGTTTAGGTTTTTAGCCTCAATGACAAGACAAAACAAAGCAAAAAACTTAGAGGAGAGGTTGAGCTGTTCAAACCCTGGCGTTATGTCCTGTGTCTATCTTAAGCAGTCCTTTCCCTGGGCCCTTTGGTCTTTGTTAAACAGAGATTCCCAGAGCCTTGTTAAGGAAAAGCAGTGGTTCCTTCATCTGCCTTTTTGAAGCTCACTTTTCTCTAATGGTCTGTGTGTATATTCCACTTCTGGTGAAGTTATGTGCCTGTGATTTCCAGCACCAGTGTCATAATCAAATGCAGCCCCTTCTCCTGGCCATAAACTACCTGAAGAAATCATGCAACAAGAGTGTGGGCTGCTTGCACGTATTTAAAATAATCAGAAATTTTATTTCAGTGTTGTGTGGAGGTTTTTTTCCTTTTTATTTGGTCTTTTGTTTTGTGGTTCTAGGTTTTTTTTAAGTTCTCATAATATTTGCCATTTGAGATTGTCAAGTTTTCAGTTTAGCCTGGAGATTACATCCTATTTGTTTTTGCATGGCTGATTTGAACTTACAGTTGTATGTTTCAGAATTTAGAATTTTTATTACAGAACTTTATATTCTCAGCATAGATTTCTTGTATTCTCACTTAAACTTCCTCATCCATTAGGCCAGAGATGTAAATCAGTATCAGTTAACTGAGTGATTTACACCACATGATAATATTGGAAGCTTGGATTTTTATCTCCTGTTAGGTTTAAATACTGAGGCATTAAATATTCTCAATTATTTACGTCATACTAGACCTTTAAATGTCACTTGTTTACACTTATTTGCACAAATTACTTGGATGGATATCCGAAGCAAACAGTTATGAGAAGGAATAGGAACCAACTCTTTTCTGTTGGCATCTTCCTTCCCAGTACTTTTAGCACAAACTTATTGCTCAAAACCAAAGCTTTTCATGTGCCTATTCATTCATTACCCACCCAATTCCTGCAGGAGAGGAACACATGAAGAGTGCCTGGTGGTGCAGAGATACCCACACAACTTGACCTTCTAAATGTCAATTGCTTTACAGGAACAGTAGCACAGAAGAAATTAATTCAATTGGGTAGAAATTCTGAATATATTTATGTTGTTCAAAAGGTGGATTTTGCACATTACCTTGTTGCCTCAACCCTGGAGTGAGGCGGAAGAAAATCTGTACGGTAGACCTCTTGCACTCAAGGAATTCCACAGTGAAACTACTTTTGTTAACCATTGTTTCACTGTACTTCCTTCAAACACCAAACTGCTCCCTCCTTAATGCTATTTCATATTGTTTCATTGTGTGATTTTATTTTGCATGAAAACCACCTTGGTGTTCAGCCTTGTTCAGGCACATCTTTAAAAGCACTAAAATTTTTTGTATGTTGTCTCTATTACAGTGCAGCCGATTTTTGTGGCTGCTCAGGAAGAAATGGTACCAGAGAGAGAGAGGTGTCTGTCATGCTTTAGTCACTGCTGTGACTGAACTTTGCTCTGAAGTAACAGCAGTTCTGTAAGGATGTCTTTTATACATTCAGATGAAGTCCCAACAAGGGTTGGGACCCAAAAAAATAAGACTTGTGCTGTTGTGGGTAGCTTTCCAAGATTGACTTAGTAGCATTAGCACAATGCTACAGCTTGAAGTACTTTCAGTCAGTTTATATTAAATGTAAATATAAGATAAGACAAGAAAAATATTAAATATACTTTTGCAGAGCACAGTGAAAAAACAATTCTGGCAGTTTGCATTGTGCGTGGACCTCTCCGGCAATCAGGCACTGGCGTTCCAGACACTGTCCAGGCAATGTGAGGCTGCTCTGTGATGAGCCTGGCTGAATGGGAGTTTCTCGAGCGTTTCCTGGGCCAAGGGAATTACACAGCTGGCTTAGAACTCCTTGGGCTGCTGAGTGTTTTGCTTTGTCTTCTTGCAGCACATAACACACAGGTTCCTTTTCCAACACTGGCCTTCTATGGTATTCATAAGAGTAATACCCTGTGATTGTCCAGAGGTCACAGCAATTGGAATAATGAACACAAGGTTCTAAATTACCTTGAATTATCTGCAGTTTGTTATTTTTATTGTAATTCATTAGAGACCAAGCAATACCAATCCAGTATAATGTCATGATTACTGTAAAGGTTCTTATTTTTTAAAGTCAGAAATTTATCTTAAATCTGACAAATGGATACTGAACACTATTTCTCAAATATTATTTGATTACTGACAAAAATGACCTTTGTTTGTCTTGAACAAAAACTTATGGTATTTTTCCTGTTGTTTTCACATCATTTAGTTCTTGGAAATTCTGACAGCTCATTTACATTGTGATTGATGATAGCATCCCACATTGTATTTTCAGAAAGTGCTGAACCATGCTTACTACTGCTTATATCTCTGAGTTGAGAAGTATTTTTCATGTTTCATCTGATAATTTATATTGCTGTAAATGTGCAAGTGCTAGCTAGCACAGAAATAATTACCCTTGTCTTTATATTGGAGTTAACAAGGTTTTAATGCTTTGGAGTTTGTCTATGAAATCATTTCAGTTGAATCTCTTGATATTTTTATGATATTTTATGGGTGTATACAAATTAGCTTTTTTTATCTGAGAAATAAATGTTAAGCACAAATCTAGATCCTCTGCAAGAAATAGTTTTCTAGAGAAAAGCCAAGACTTAAAAGTCAAAATGGAAAATTTGTCCCCAGTATTTTCTATTCTCGGGTGAGTTTTTTCACAGACTTCCAGGAAAGGGTAAGTAGTCCAGGATTTTCAGAAACGGGAGGCTGGCAAATAAGAGTATCTGTACCAAAGTGTGAGTAAGAGATGTAGCCATACACCATATCAGTTCAGTGTCTTGCTTAATAGCATCATAAAATTTAAAAAATAGCTTGCATATCTAAGGAAAGAATTGCTTTCTGTTTGTCATGGAGAGAAGATGCGGACGAGGCAGAGGTCAGAGGTCACAAGGAGGGGAAGGGAAGTGGTTCTACCACAAGGCACTTAAAAGTGCATGTCATTCCTCAGATGTCTGAAGGAAGAACAAAGCTCTCCAACCCTATTCCTTTCCTCTTCAACTTGTGCATGATATGTGGTCAGATAATACTAAAGCTGAAGTCATTAACAACATTTTTATTTCTGTTTTCATTTCAGTTATTTGCCACCTTCCATGCATGAATGGAGGCCAGTGTAGTTCTAGAGATAAATGCCAGTGCCCTCCTAATTACACTGGTAAACTTTGTCAGATTCCCGTGCAGACTGCCAGTTCTCCAAAACTCTACCATCACCCGCAACAGGTGAACAAGGCTGTAGGATCACAAGTTATCCATTCTACTCATACTTTACCACTGACAATGTCTGGACAGCAAGGTGTAAAAGGTAACTTCTTTCTTAATAGGTATTTTTAACTTGATGGTTTTAATGAATTAGTTTGAGTATTCAACCAATAACAATAGTGCTACATCTGCACATGTGAAATATTGGCACCACAACTTGAATCAAGAGCGCACCAGAATGTGAACATATTTTCCTCAATGACTGAAATAATAAGAAATAGCAGTGTTATTGAAAAGAGCCTGTAGGTAAATTTACTTTGCTTTATGGCACAATTTAATGCAAATTACAGAGTCAAGGGATAATGCAGAGGTTTTTTTCCAGAAGTGTAGACCTGTTTAAAAAGACAATGACTGTGGCTGAACAGAGTCCATAAATTGCAGTGTACCTAGACAGAGAGTTGCAAGTGATTCCATGGTTACTGATGGAGGGAAGAGACCATGCTTTCAACATAAAAAAATTTAAATCTAATGTAAAATTCAAGATAGAAGCCGTATTTATCTTGCATTACTTAGTAGAGTCTTATAAGTTAGTTTTGTGGTGAACTATTTAGTGTAGATAGGCCATGATATGATAGAACATTCCTTCCAGGTCAAATAACAGTATCATTTAAAAAAATTTTAAAAAAGAGAAAAAAAAGAGTAGGGTTTTGCTACTACTAATGCTGTGAAGGAGACAGCATTAAAGACTGAAGTGCATTAAAGTCTGAAGCATGAAAGTTCATTCAGCTTTGGATTACTGTTTCCTCTCATACTTTTGTTGTGAGGTGAAAACTTCTGATTACTTTGAAGAGAAGTGTGGAATTTATTTCTTATGTGTCCTATGGCTCTAGGTAGTATTTTATCTGGGTGTGATCTTGTCCATATAAAGTGATTTTCAAGCATCAAATATTGTGTGTATTCCCACTATATTTCACAAATGCTTGTTAGATGTTGGCAGCAAAATTATCCAAAGAATTCACCAGCACAAAGCATCCCTTCCTCTGCAGCTCAGATTCTCAACATAGGACCTAATGTGAATTTTGTTTGCTTGTTTGAATTGTCAGATTGATTTTTGGTCAAGGGTCATTTTAAAATTACCTCTTCAAGGTTGGTATCTCTGAATAAAAAGAAAATATATAGAGAAAGACATGAGGACGCTCAGTTACTGGCAAATAGTTTCTGAATAACTTTGCTAAAAGATACTTAGGATAAATATAGTCTAATGTAGTAATTCTGTTTTCAGAAAAGGACAGAGCTGTGGAGGAACTGTTGACAGTGTCCTGGAAATGCAATGTTTTGTATTAGTACTATATTAGTACTCAAGTACTTTTGAGTACCTCCTCCATCTGAAGAAGAGACTATAATTACATAAACATTTAGCAGAGCATCAGTTTATTTCTCTGCCTATGTAATTCCAGATGAAATAATTTTAGACAATACAGTGGACCACAACCCCCAAATTTTTAATACATGGTTATTCTTCAGATTCTCTCCTAAAATGCACAATAGATTTCTCATTGCTAAAGAGTCTGACCTCTTGAATATTTTTTCCCGACCTTCATATCCTCATAGGAATCATTAGCAGTCACAATGCCTTTTCTTCTCTTTACGTGTCCAAATGAGGATGTTGGATTGTTGAGAAATGAATATTTTATTTTTTTAAAGGAAAGAATAAAACAATTCATCCTGAAATGGCTGGCAAAAATAAAAATGAGCACATCTAGGCAGTGATCCAAGGCCTGGAGAGGATTGTGATAATAATACTGCATGGGAGAACCCAGCCTAAATTTGATGTTTTCAGCATCTGAACATCTCTGGATGGATTGAGACACTAAAGCAGAGAAATTCAGTGATTTCTTTTGAGAAACTATTTTTTGAATCACTGTTTCTTTTGAATCATTATATTTTTTAGATTTAGCAGCTAGAGAAACTAGTTGAAGGGATTCCTTTTCACACATAAAAATATTGTGAGTTTTGTTCTTTTTACAGACAGACTAGGCTGTCTTGTCTTGCCCTCCAAACCCAGTCTAACAGCCTGAAAAGGACCTCACTGCTTCTGCTTGTAACGCTGAAGCTCTCCCCTGGGGGTTTGCCTCTGGCAGACCTCATGTAGCATACATTTTGCTCATGGGTTGTTTTCAGCTATAGGCAAGATCTTTACCCTGCAGCCATATTTTGCTGACTTTCTACCATGTTCTAACTGATGTTTCTGTCTGAGTATGTTGAAAATTTTCATAAATGAAACAATGCAGTCAGTGTAAAAATAAGTCTGTTTCTTTTAAGGAAGTCCTGTGTGAGACCAGTTCATACTGATAATGTGCCTAGAGAAGTGAAAATAATGTCAAAAACCAAAAGCACTTTCTCCAAAATATTATAATTTTAAAGTAGCTCTAATAAATGAAATATGCCTCCTGAGGAGTGGAGCTGAAATCACATTATCAAGTTCTAAAGAACAGTTCAAACTTCATGAGACAAGGAGATAATCCAGAAGACTGAACAATGCAGTGTGCATCATAGAGAAAGCTGTGTCAAATGGTATTTTTTGGTTCTTGGTGTTTGGAAGGGGTGCTGCCTCTGATGGATTGTGTGGCCTCAAGCAGCCTGTGCAGTAGTTGCTGACAAGAGAGGCCCAGCCAGACACAGGAAATGCTAACTTCGTTATGCAGCTCACAAAGTCCATGGCACACACCTCTCCTACCTGCCCACCCCAATAATAATTTCATTTACTTTAAAGGGCATTTTGTGTTCCAGTGACAAGAGGCTTAAGGGTCACAAGCACTTTTGTGCAGGTTGCATTGACTGGAGGGTCTCAGTCTACATACCCAGACTTAAAACTGCAACCATATTTAAAAACGGAAGTGTCTGAAAATCATTTCCTCCCCCTTTATCTGCCAAACCCTGAATTCAAAGTTCAACAAAGGGAGTGGTGATTTTAAATGGTTGAGATTCTGGCAGCTCTTGCAGGGGCGAACTTGGGACTTGGCAGGTTTATAAAGATGAAGGGATGAAATCTGAAGCTTTTTCTGTGTTCCAGAGAAAGATGATGGATCTGAAAATGAAAATAAAGCTTACTATATATCCAAAAATAACCTAGTAGAGTATGAATTCTGGAACTTTGAATGGGATTCTTATTACACACTATGACCACAAATTTTAATGTCATACCAGCCAATTTGGACATCCATGTTTATCTAGCAGTCTTTACAATCCTATAATGTTGTTCTTTCTTTTATGAAGATTTTTCGTTTTCTTGCTTTGTTAATGAGACTCAATGTGTTCTTTAGCCTTCCATCTAACCCCCAAATTTGGGCTTCATTTATATTTCAGTCACTTCAAGGCACTCTGTAAAAATTCTGATTTACAAAAAAGAAATGTCTTAGAGGTGCCTAAGATGTCTTTTTATATTTTATTACCAATTTCTCTTATGTGTTTTTCCTTCAATTATTTTAGTGAAGTTCCCTCCTAACATAGTGAATATCCATGTGAAACATCCCCCTGAAGCCTCAGTTCAGATCCATCAAGTGTCAAGGATTGACAGCACATCACCAGGACAAAAAGCGAAAGTACCTCAGCCAGTACATCCACAGGTCTCTTACCAAGGTCTTCCGTATCAGAAGACCCAGAAAGGACATACAACTTACACAAATCAACAACCCATTCCTCATATGTTTCCTGTTTCAGTTAAAACTCAGCTTGGGCGCTGCTTTCAGGAGACTGTTGGGACACAGGTAAGAAATGTTTGCTGAGACAGGTAGCTTTAAAACTCTGTTATAAAGGAATGAAAAAAAAATCAAAAATCCAACAATTGGAGGGAAAGGACACATTTGACATTCTTTTCTGCAAGAAAATTATTTTGAGAATGTAACATTTTTATTAAGTAAAATTTTTCTGAGCCTCTTTCACCTTCAAGATAATGTCTTTATTTTCTGTGGACTTGTGTCCCTGACATTTTGGTTTCAATTATTTTTTCCATAGCTTTTTCTTTTTCTCATGGAAATTCCTATTCAGCAACTTTATATGTTTTACAGTATTTGAGACTAATGTTTTGAGTCTGTTGAAATGTGACCATTGAATGGGGTAGAAAAATCATGAAAGCCAATGGATTGTTCACTAGAACATTAAAACCTTAGTTCACTTAAAAATACTGTGTTCACATAATGTTTTTCATATGACTATTTAAAATTGTGTATCTTCTTTCAATCCTGAAAGCATTTTAATAGCAACATGTGTTTTTATATTTGCATATATATTTGAATATATATATAGAGAGAGAGGGAGATTATAAGGATATGTGAAAAGATGATTAAGAAGTCAGTAAAATCTTGTTATTTGTTGCTTATTACCTTTCTGAAATTTGACTTTTCAGATCAAATGTCTTTAAGGTGAATGCATGCCTCAGACCGAAATAATGTGTGAGGTTTCAGGAAAAATTACTCATTTTGGGACATAATGTTAGAGAATAAGTATGTTGTTTCTCAGGCTAAAAAGTACTTTATGACTCTATCATTGGAGGTGTAAATTTGAAGTTTATCACAAGGGCTGCTTTGCTTTTGGTCCTTCCAATAATACGCACCTCAAGTTAGCCAATTTTCAAGCATCAAATATTGTATGTACTTCCAGTTTATTTCACAAATGCTTAGATGTTGGCAGCAAAATTATCCAAAGAATTCACTGGCACAGAGCATGCCTTCCCCTCAAAGGGACATCACCCATCACTCCTGAGATGGAGGACTGGGGCAAAATGCCCTTTACAAGTGTTTCTTCTGGCTGTTTCTTCCAGCTCTGAGTGAATTTTTTAAAGGCTCTGAAGTTGTGTGCAACCCCTGCCTTCAACCCACAGGAAAAAAAGGGAAGAGACCTCAATCCCTTACTCACAGACGGGCAAGGAGTTTGGAAAAGACCAGTAATGGGGAACAAACAGGAGCAGGAGTAGGATGCAGTCAGAAGCAGGGTGAAGGTGACATAGTTGTCAGGTCCTAAGGTGCTGAACTCCACCTGCTATGGGCAGAATGTCGAACTTGAAATCAAAGTTCCTTAGTCTCCCGCCATCTCTAACAAGTGGACATGAGGATGCTTAAAAGAAATCCATTCTGCAAAATGCAATGGAAGAAATAAATTTAAATTTAATTTGGTCATTGCCTGCCAAAGATTTTTTTAGAAGAGCAGAGTTAAGTTTGCATATGGAACATTAAAGGCTAGACTTTACTTGTTTTCAAATGATTGGTTTGGGATCTGCAAATTTTAATTTACACTGCTGAGTTCTTCGTGCTTGTCTGTTTCAAGTGTATTAAAGTCTTCATTTTTTGTCAACAAGTGTTAAAGCACATGGTCAAATGAAAGCTCATGGATTTTACATGAAAAAATGAAACAGGGCCTGTGTTTATGGCCATTTATCTCTATTTCCTAAAATGATCAAGAAGCACGGCCTCAATGTACAGCCTAAAAATCTGAAAACAAGTGTGATAATTAATAGTTATTATTTTTTGATATTTCTCTTTGTACTCATAGATAAAGGAATACAAAGTTACATCCTTGGTCTTACACTTTGCAGTGGGTGCTGTTTTACCTCCTATCTCCTTTTAAAGGGGGAGAAAAATGAAAATAAGCTTGCATTACCCTCATGTCTGACTTGGAATCCTACTAAATGCTTAGTCACCAATTTTTATAACTTTTTTTTCAGTATTTCCCTGGAAATACTCAAGAAAGGCTAGTGCCTCCTAGTTTAGAACAGTGCATGTTCTCAGTTTTTACAGATTTCATTGATTAGTGTCAATCCCAAAGAAGAGTATAGTAAGGATTTCAGAGGCATTCTGTTACAGTGATGGTTTAATTTACAATCAGAGTTGTAGAATGATGTTTTGTAGAACAGTCATTTAAGACCTTGCCATAAATACAGATCTAAGTCACTCATTTACCTTTTAAGTTTGAATTTGAAATGTTGTTTTTCTTGCAGCCAGTCAGTGCTTATTATTTATGTTAAATATGCCTTGAACTGGGAAAGACAGCTTTTTTTTTTAAGTGCTTAATAGACCTACTCTTAAAGAATTAGCTTTTCAGTTTCTTTCATATTTGCTTTGCTGTGTCTGTGGGTTCTCTCTGTTTATTCAGATGCAATACTAAAATGAGCTTTCCCTATTAGTAGCAATGTGTTACAAATCCTTTCTGGAGTTGATGCTGGGTAATTTTGATACCCATACTTAGTTCAACAATCATCAGTGTTTATACATGTTTTTGCAGGGTGGATTGTGTATTTGGCTCCAGAAATGTTTTATTAAATATCCTGGGATCCTGAGACGACTTTACTGTCTGTAGAGCAGATTGGTTGAAGGATTTGTGTGTGGCCTCTTGTCTACAAGTCAACTAAATTGATTAGGGCTTTGCTGAACTTACTCTTGGTCCACACTAAAAGCACAGGATTAAAACTATATCAGGATCTCTTTTGTGGTTTTGTGTGCATGTTTAATTTTACCATTCTGTGATTCTCCCCATCCCTTGTTCTCTCCTTCTTCTTCCTTGAATTTCAGCTGCTCTTCAGTTTGAGGTCCTTTGATTTTAGTGCTCTGAGGTTTTTTTCATAATCTTCAGTGGAATATTTTTTATCTCCTAGCACATTCTTCCTTGCCCCACCTTAGTTTAATTCCCTTAATGTATCTCATTCAAAACCAGTAGGATATTCAATTTCCAAGACAGAGTGCATTTTCTGCAGTGAATTTCCAAGCGAGTGCATACTGTTACAGTTAGCAACTGGAGCCACCTTGAACTGAAGTTTAGAGGACATTATGGCAGAGACAGTTGGAAATCTGGTCATATTGCCAGGCCTACAATCACTTTTCATTAATGACATAGGAATTCTTTCAGACATCTCTTTTCTTAGCTGTCTGTAGTATCATAAGCAACTGTAACCAAAGACAGCAACCATGAGAACAAGCTAGTAAAAGGTGAATTAAAATATGTCAGTCTGCTAGGTCAGAAGGACAGGTAGAGGGACAAGAGGAATGAAATTTCCCAATTTAATAAGAATAAAGACATAAATTTTTGTATATACGTGTACACACGTGTGTATGTGTTGTTTAATTAAGATTGTTTTCTGAAGCATCCTTAGCACTGTGAAGTGGAAAGAAAACTACAAAAGTATCATTACTATTTGAATTTTTAAAAGGTGTTATAGGGAGCAAATACTGTTTTGGATGGTTCTGTTTTGTTCTCAAGTCAATTCACTTTTCCTGGCTGCCTCTCTTTTCTCTGAGTGTAACACTCAGCATTTATTTCTCCTCTGGGAGGTGTTAATGGTGATTGCTCCAGGATAACTTACCATGTTACATGGCAGCCCACAATGATACGTCCAGCAAAAAAGTTGTGGCTCATCAAACTCTTTCCTAGTACCACAAATATTTTTGCAGGGTATATCATAAACCATGTTAAGCTGCAGCCCATAAACTTGCTGTTAACATAAAGATATAGGAAACAAACCATTACCTAAATTTGCCCATTGTTATAGAGAAGAATGAGGTAGAGGAAAGAGAGACTTGAAGTTGGGAAACAGACATAATGGAAGCAGTAGGATAAAAATCCCAATTTGGTCATCTTAGACCACTGAGTCACTAAGTCCTATTTAGAAATCAAGCAAATAAGGAAGATTTTGTTTCTCTTTAATTCCTCCTCTTCAGATGATTTTAATTTTAATTCTAATAAAAATGCCTTTATTATGACACAGGTTATCTTATTTCTCAAAATCCTTCTACAGCATCAATGACACACCTAGTAAAGGTTGTGTTGATATTCTTGAGTATTCTGTTGATTTTGCACATAATTTCTTTGCATTTAAATCAAGAAAAAAATGCACTTGCCTACTGTCCGTGAAAATCCATATAAAGATAATTGAGCACTACTTTTTTTCACCCCTTAAGATCACTTTGAAGTGTTTACTAAGTATATTCATGTGTTTTCCATTTTCCTATGGTTACTGCATTGCAGTATTATTATCACTAAAAAATGGGCTTTTTCCTCAAAGTTGCTTGGGTCTCTTCTTTGCTTCAATGTAAAAAGACGGCAAGAAATTGGAGAAGTTGGTACTGCAAAAAATTCATCTAAATCAAGCTCTTTCTGTCTAGATTCACATGTAATGCTGTGCTCTTCCACAGATATTTTTGGATATTAGGTTTACAGAAAGAAACTTCTAGTGATCCCAGCATCTGTAGTTTAGAAACAAAATTAAAAATCATTGTAATTCTAGAGAGAGACAGATACTGAAGTTGCTTACCTTGATGAAGGGAACACATGGCAAAATGTCCAGAAGAGAAGCTGGCTATGGAGTCATGTCTGCCTATTGTTCATTCCTCCTTATGTAACTGCTGAGAGGAGCTGGACTGCTCTCTGAAATGATCACTGCAAGAATTTCAGAAATACTGTCTTCTGATCTCTCCTTCTTGTAGTACTTCAAATTCAAGTCAGTACCACGTTACTATGTTGGGGTATATGCTCCATTCCTCACTTTCCAGTGGTTTGCTGCATGATGCTTTGTGCTTCCCTTGCAAAGTGCTTTAAAAGGTGTTGCAGAAAAGGTCCACACTTGTTACAGATCTGTTCATAAGGACACTTGAATTAGAGTTGTTTTGGTATCCTGAAGTGAGGTTTGGTGGATTATAGTCATACTTTGAAAAATCATCTTAAAGAAAATCACAATATAGCATCTATAGCAGACAAAATAAGTGTATTTTGATAGATGAATGGTTTTAATTAATTGGTTTTAATTATTTAAATGGTTTAATAAATAACATTAATGATGAACACTAGGAAAGACTTGGAAATTATAAGGATCATCCATTTTTCAGTGCAATCAAAACACATATGCATTCAAATGTGTTTAAATGTTGCTTGGTATGTCTGATAACAGATATTAGCTAACCAACATCTTAAGTGGGATAAATTTCTATGGAGACAGTTTATTTAATACTTTGTTTCAGCAATGTCTTTTACAGGAAATGTTTGCTTTGGTTTGAGCAACACATTTCTGTCTGCTGTCAGACTTAATAGAACACAAAATAATGCCAAGTGATAGGTGGCAGCTGGAAAAGGTCAGAAATTAACATTATTGTATCATGGTTAAGATTCTGACTGCAAATCATTATGCATTTCCTTCATTCTGACATGGGCATACACTGACTGGGTACTTAACTTTGAGAATATGCATACAGTTTTTAAAAACTGGGCTTAGATAGTTGATGAGTTTTTCATGATGGGAAATATTAAACGAAGACATCGAAGTTTTTGAGTTAGAAATCAGAACAGCAAAATATGTTGGTAGCCCTTAAAGCCTAACCCAACATGCTGATGCTACTGTGTGCAATACAATCATAGTGTAGTGTGGCAGTGATGACAGCAGTGATATGCCTGTTGAAGTTATTCATTCAATTGTATAAGCATCCCTGTCAAAGTTCAGATTTAAGAAAACATTTCCTGGGGAGGTAAATTTCAGGTATTTTCTTTTTTTGACAGCTGTATGAAATGAACTTTGGTATTTATCTTCTTTAGGAAGGAGAAGTGATACAATTTTGTGCTTCATACTGGTACTTTTTCTCTTAGAGCACTTTTAAAACCTCTTTTCTTTAGAGTAGTCTTGAAAATACCATCTCATAAAATAAAATAACTGTCTGGAATTCCTTGAAGCTCATGGTTTGGCTTCTGAAGTTCTTAAACAAATAGACTGTCAGAAATTGGTGTGGATTCATTTGCAGGATTAATGTTTCATTTTCAGTAGTTTCTTTGCAAGATCAATACTCTGAAATATCAGAAGATTAAACATGTATCAGATACCAAAAACACCAAACATTGTTTTAATTACTCAAATAGAAGAAAGCTGGATAATTTTTACTTGCTTATGAAGAATGTTCTGCTTAAGCCAAAACAAATTCTTTACCAGTTCTTCTGGAAAGTCTGGAAGTATTTAAGTTTCTCTCCTCTGCTTATGAGACAATGCCTGTTAGTGAGCCAGTGCTACATGGGATAACACTCTTCATTTGTAACAACCTGTCATTCAGCTGGTCAGTAAGCTAATTAAGTATGTCTGTTAATTGTTTCAGTAATACAGTGTATTGAGTTTGAGGTTTCTTGCTGTTTGTCGTTCCTATAGGAAAAAAAAAGAAGCAACAATCCAAGGTCTGTGCCTGTTGAATAGTTTGCAGAAAGCTAAACAGTGTATCTATTCACTTCTGCTATTGTGGTATGTGAAATGCAGTCTTTTGAGCTGAATCCCGGAGTCATTAGCTCAGGCAAAGCACCTATCAATTTCAATCAGAGCTAATCATGTGACACTCCCTTATTTATGTCTGTATTGTGGTTTTAACTAACAGCTTGTGACAGGGATTTGTAGATGGGTCACGCAGGAGCGGGAGTCCTTGTGGTCCTTTGGCCAGAATCCTCTGTGGTTGCACTGAGAGTAATTGCCAGACTGGGCTCCCTACTGCACTTTACAGGGAGCTGAATAAATTTCCTCTGCTGCCTTAGCAGATGAGTTGCAAGGATATAATCCTTCCTTTTCCCTGCCATTGGAAATATGTGCAGCACTGGTGGCAATACACGCTCTAGGATTGTGGAGATGGGGCAGAGGCTGGAGTCTGGACAGGGTAACAGAGAGCTGATGTGGCTTGGGGTGGCTTTTTTGCACCAGCACTGGGTCAGCCAGAATTTCAGTCTTCCAGTGGGAATATTCAGTACTTCCTTCAGTTATATAAAATATTGGCATAGGAGCCCAGGCACGCATGAGGAAAAATATGTGGATTTGAAACAATACTTTCAGTGTCTCTGAGTGCTTTACCCAGGAAGAACTTTGTTTTATAGCAGTACCATGTGTGCATCATACTGCTACTACTGCTGAGCCTCTTTCAGCACAGTTGAGCTCTTTTATACCAAACCTTCATGACTTCTTTGCCTTCTGAACCAGTAGGACTTATTTCCAAATCATAAGCTTATGACAGAGATATCATTCATGAAAATCTGTGCTCTTTTCCAGGATCCCTCAGGAATACAGACTAGATTAGTTTAAAATATGTGTAGATGATGCATAGAAAAGTGTAAACCTAAGCTTAAAGAATGGCATTATCTTCATGCATAGTCCAGCATGCCTGTGTTTAGCTTTCCTGCTTATTTTAGGTCCATAAATATGTGTTGGAGTTGTGTAGAATGGTGAAACAAACTAAAAAATAGTTATGAATTCCTCCAAGTGACTTTTCCAGTCACTTGTGAGTCAGAGACTGAAAAAGTCTGTCTGAAGAGCTAATGAGTTTGTCTTGGTAGTAGGAAGTGTGTTAAGACTTTTGAAATGGAACGGAATTACCTATAAAAGTTTTTGAGACCTGTAGAAATAGAGCTTCAGTTCCTATATGCTTAAGGCTGCTGAAAGGAGTGAGCATCTTAAGAAAACATAGCTGGCTAAGGAACAGTTTGTGCAGTGCTATGAGTGTTTAGAGCACCTGGAAGCACTACTAGATATACCAGAGAAATCAGGGTTTAGTAGCCACAGAAGAACTCTGTTTCTGCTTGGATTAGGACTTTGCAGAGCACTCATGTTTTGTGATGCATCTCTCCAAAATTACACAGATCTTAAGGCCATAGGAGCCCCATGTGGGAGTTACTTTTCCTTGTTGCCCAGTTTCTACAATGATCTGGATGTTAACCAAATTATCATTGATTCTTCAAGCTTTAATTCACCATAGAGGCAGTGGGAGCAGCAGCTTTAATCATTGCCAGCTTTTACTGACAGAACTGCAAATCACAGTTGCCAGATGACTCAGACTTTGGCATCCTTATTTTTGCTCATGATTTTTATATGGAAATTTGAAAAAGTTATGACCACAAAGATCATGATTTTCAGTAGAGTGCAAATACTGTAGCACCACACCTAAATTATAAGTGGGCTTTAGTCCATCTTCCTCCTTCTCCCCTCCTTTTTTCTCCCCATTCTTCTCTTTTTAGCTTGTTACAATTAGATGACACGTTTTCTATTTTGGGGAAAAGGGTAAAAAAAAGTGGGGGGGGGGCAGTTCATGATGACATGTTGGCTCTCATGTTAGTGGAATCTTGCCTTGACACATGCAAGCTCCTGGGATGTGTCCTTGAGGTTTTGACCTTGAAGAGAAACACTGGGTGTTAGGTAATGTGTCTCACTGCCCAAATGCTCCATTTCTGAGATCATAAGGGGAGATGCAACCCCAGCCTTGATTCCTCCCTTTTCTTTTTGCAGAGTGGAGAGTTGTAAAACTAAAGTACAGTGTGGGGAGAAAAGCTGGGTGCAAAATGCTTTAGCTGACTCTTGATAACAGCCACAGTGTCTGAAGCAAGTGGCTTCTCTGTCTTTGAAGAAGCTCTAGAAAAGGGGTGGAGCATCTGTAACTATAAAGCAAAGGTAGCTGTGGTTATAAAGTAAAATCCTCCTTCCTGGAGCATGCCTGCCTGGGATGCAGGTTGAGAAAACCAGCATTGTGCAAAGATGTAGCTTGAACTCTCTAATGTTTTAGGGTAACCACATAGAGGAGGCATTATGAGTAATCTCCAGTTGAAAGATTTTTTTAGCTTCTGGGATGTGCAGTACAATCTGTGTGTCCTCTAGCTAGG
The DNA here is from genome assembly GCA_024865655.1 of Emberiza elegans. Taxonomy (NCBI): domain Eukaryota; kingdom Metazoa; phylum Chordata; class Aves; order Passeriformes; family Fringillidae; genus Emberiza; species Emberiza elegans. The sequence continues at coordinate 13,730,142 of JALJVW010002597.1, read as the reverse complement.
GCAGTTGGAAGAGTTTATTTCAGTTTTGAAAACAGCAGAGCTGCTATGGCAGAGGAAGTTGTATAGAATTCCCCATTTATGCATCTTGATGGTATTTCTGAGGTACCAGGCTGGGAGTTGCTTATGGAAGCAGAACTCAGTGGACTCTGACAGATGGTCAGTGGTCTGCCTTGTATTAACCCTACCAGTGCCTAAGCCAGAGGAGTGCAAGGCAGCTTGAAAGATATGCATTCACCTGGGGTAAACCTGGGCCTGCATCTGAAAGGTGGGACTTGCTGAGATAATCCACTGTTTTAACACAGCCAAATACCATCCAGGCAAAGACTATTTCCCATCCCTTGCAGCATAGGAAAATTTGTCATCAGACCCACTCCAGACAGTAATGTGAAAATATACTCCTAACTGAGCAGTCTGTTTGAACCTGTTTGCCACTCTGTTCATTTGGCTGTTCATGTGCCATGCCAAACTGAGGCTCAAAGCACAGGTGGTGCTAACCTGTATATGGGTAGTGAGCAGAGGCACACCATAGCTATGCCAGGTTGCCCTGGTGCTAAAATCTTGGACATGTGTGGCTGGCTGTCACTGAGAGGGAGGACACTTCAGACTTCTCACACATCCCTTGACACAGATCTAAGCTTCACATGCTGCACATGCTGAGCTGCAGTCTGATGTTTAAATAGTGAACTGGTGCTGCTTTTAATTTGTTGAGATACTTCAGGATGTGTCTGGGGAGTATCTGTGAGAGAAAATGGCTGGGATGATGCTTTGGTGGGCCTCCCCATGCAGAGGGGACCCTCTGATGAGTCAGAACCCTTGTAGGGTAGCTTGCTATCCTTGCTATTTAGTAGTCACACTGTAAAGCTACACAGGGTAACTTTGCTTTAGAAATATCATTGGCTTATGTATGACAGTATGATTAAAAGCACATTGGAAAAATTTTGGGAAAGCTGGAGGAAGCTGTCAATGCCTGTGCATTTAGCATGTGTGTGTACTGCAGAACGACTGTGTTACCAGCTAAGTGAGAGCAACCACAAGGGCCACAGCCTGTGGCGTGGGATGAGCCAGCGATCTTGAGCTGAAAGCTGTGTGGCAATGAACATTTGGGTCAGAGGTTTACGCGCTGTCAGAAAGCAGAGTTAGATTAGGGAAAGTCTATTCACGCTGTACTGAGGATTCACACTTCAGCACATTAGAATTGTTTGCTGCAGTGCCTATTCTTATCATTATAAAGCATAATAAGTATGTTATTGATTGGTGGGGAAATAGAAATTGACCTCAGAAATAATAAGGTATTTGAGATAATTCATATAGCTTTTGAAAAAGTGGACAAGCATGTTTTTATGATGAAAATGATAGCTGCCAATGGTGAGTTACTACCTTAGAAATATCCTCACTCATTCCTGTGACATACTGTTTTCCTCTGGTTTTTACTTCTTTTCAAGGCGACATGGGGGAAGATAATAATGTCACTTAATTTATTCATGCCTGTGTAGAGAGCCTTTGCAATGTGTGAGCACCATTTTAGTTCAGTTAGGAGCTCTATTGAATCTTCAGTGTCCCAGCAAGAGGTGGACCCAAAATGACTGAAAAAGAACATGGTATTGAAAGTGAGTCTTGTACAGTATCACTAACCAGAGTATTCTTTACCTGACTGTTTCAGTGTGGCAAAGCACTTCCTGGCCTTTCCAAGCAAGAAGACTGCTGTGGAACCGTGGGTACTTCCTGGGGTTTTAACAAATGCCAGAAATGTCCCAAGAAGCCGTGTAAGTGCTATTTTATTGTTATTCTCGTGGCTTTCTCCCTCAAGTAGTATCTTCCTTTTGTTCAGCGGGGAAAAGTACCAAACCTAGTAGAAAAAATGTGCTATAATTTGATTAGGGACAGGTTGTAGAAACTGGAATTCCCTTGCATGCCAGCAGAGTTACGATATGCAGGCACTTGGTGCAGCCAGCAAAGTTGATGTCATAGGGTTTTTTCCCCTGCTTCTTCCTCCTTTGAGTCAGTGGTGGACTGTTGCATTTACTTTAGTGCAGGAAGAGTAATCACATTGATTTTCCAGCTGGACTACTTTTTTTTTTTAAGTTTGCACAGAAATCTTGAATTATAGAGGCACCAGTTTCTGCTTGGAGAGAATGCAGTGACCTCTCGGGACTGCAGATGAAATTTCATGTTTGGAGCCAAGGTCTTCCAGGCTCTAAATTGCTGGTTGCTTTTTTTTCCTCTGCTTTTGAAATATCTTACCCAATAATTAGGCAATGACAAAGACTTTCTTCAGCATTTTGTTCTGATTTGACATTATATTATAATGAGAAAAGAATTTAGAATTATTCACATGATTGGTGAGGATAATCTCTTGAACTTTTTGTGAATGACATTATTGTTGCACAGGCATAGTAATACTTCTGTGTCGTGTCATATTTTCGGCATTAAATGAAAGATGGGAAAAGATAATGTGATCTCTGTTTTGCAGATGGAGTGGACCTGCATTTACTGGGCCAAAAATAGGTCATTAGCAGTCATTCTTACCTAGGTTCTTCAAGGGACCCTGTTATTCAGATAGCAATGCTGGAAATATGTTCAGTGTTTGATTTTTTTGGAAGCATGTGTTTCTCTGAAAGTCTTAATGTGGATGTAGATACAATTTCAGCAGAAAATATGCTATTACTCCTATTTCTCTGACTCCTCCTTCCATAGGAGACTGATACAAATTTATGGTGACTCAGTCAGATTTGCTAGTTTCTGAAACATTTTGTGTGTCTGAATGTCTATCTTCTGACATGCTTTAGAAAGAGAGCCTCCTTGGGTGTTTGAAGGTCATAGTTAATAAGACTCAGGTATCTATTTTATTCCTGTAGCATGTAAATACAGTTTCTAAAAGGAGCATACATGCCAACCATATGAAATGGAACAGAGACAAGTGCCAGATTCTGCACCTGGCCCTGGGCAGCCCCGATATATGTACAGACTGCAGGGTGAGAGGCTGGAGAGCAGTGGTGCCAGCCAGAAAGTTGAACATGATCCAGAAAGTTGAACATGCCCTGGCAGCCAGGAGGGCCAGCCCTGTCCTGGGGGCATCAGGCACAGCATCATCAGCTGGGCAAGGGAGGGCACTGTCCTGCTCTGCTCTGGGGCAGCCTCACCTGGAGTGCTGGGGGCAATTTTGGGTGCCACAATGTAAAAAAGACACGGAACTGTTAGAAAGTGTCCAGAGGAGAACCACGAGGATGGTGAAGGTCCTTGAGGGGAAGCTGTAAGGGGAATGGCTGAGGTCACTTGGTCTGGTCAGCTTGGAGGGAACTGAGGGGAGACCTCACTGCAGTTAGAGCTTCCTCATGAGGGAAGAGGACTGGCAGACAGTGATTCTCTTCTCTCTGGAAACCAGTGACAGGACTCAGGGGAATGGCCTGAAGTTGTGTTAGAGGAGGTTTAGGTTGGATGTTAGGAGAAGGTTCATCACTCAGCGGGACTGGAATAGCTCCCCAGGGAAGTGGTCACAGCACCAAGCCTGACAGAGTTCAAGAAGCATTCGGGCAATGCAGTTGAGCTACAACTGAAATCTAGTTAATCAGAATCATAGTGACAAGTGAAACGTTGCTTATGTGGCATGTAGGTGTGCTATGAGAAAAACCACAAAAGCCGGAAATGTGTTTCAACCAAAAATTGGTTGGAACTACTAATGCAAATTTTTGGTGCCTGGTTTGAAAGGAAGCACACTTGGTAGTTCTTCACAGTTCAGGTAAAATACTGATTGTCTCAGCCTGGAATCCACAGTAGATGTGTGGATCAGGCAGCTGCTTAATGGCACAGTGCTCAGCACAGTGTTAAAAGCAAGCAAACAGGGAGACTGCGACAAACTTCTGATCCACAGGTGCTTCCTGAGTGGGTACAGAGAAGTGCATTAACTCAACCTAAAAACCTCTCCTAACAGGAAGTCCACCACTCTTTTTTCAAAGCACTGAATAATTTCTTTAAATGCTAATGAGATGAGCAATGTCCTTTTGTTATAAAAAAGTTTAATGACTAGCATGCTTGCTCAAGATGGGACACTTCAGAGTTCCTTTATCTGCCAGAATAATTTCTAATCTACATTTTATACCTATGAGGAGATGCCCTAACCCATAAAATGTAGAAACAATTCTTGGAACAGGTCTAGGAACCCAGTCTCTTTCCCAGAGCCCTTAATTACTCACAGGATGAGTCATGCTCACTCCTGCTTTCTGGCTCAGTTTGGAATTGTTTTTTGAATGTAACTGTATGATTTCAGGAGGAGACAGAGAATGGTGCCACTTGGAATAATCCTCTTCTTCTGATTAAAGCATTCCTGGAAAGTAAGAATTTGTGTCTCTTAGTAGGTGGGAGTTCTCACTGTATGTTAGTGTTTTAAGAAAGGAGGAGGAGAAGGATGCATCTGTTTTATCCAGATTTTTATCCAGATTAAAATACAGTGTCATTATATCACAAGTGTGATTTGGTACATGTATGCTCAAGAATATTCAATGAATCTGTCAAGGTTTAGTAGCAGTGTTTGTATTTTCTCTAGGCAGCACGTGATTTAGGAATGATTCTAAGCATGATGCTGTTTAATCATGTCATGTCTTATGACAATTCTACTTGCAAATGGTGAATTTTTAGATTTTTAAGAATTGAAGGTGATACATTAGTGTATTGCAGGTGTTCAAGTGATCTTACAGCATCTTAAAATTTTATAGGTGTTCAGTTTGAACTTTGGGCACAAAATCTGAAAACAAAAAATCTCTTCTGGATCTGGGTCCAAGTATCTTTTGGTGTCAAACTAAACCTTGTGACAGCATTAAAGTGTTATGGTTCTGTAGAGTAAACAATTTCCAAAGATAAATGTAAATTTGTTAGATTTAATGGAAGTCTAGAGTGGATGCTGAAGGATGTATATTCGTCAAGTTATTTTTATTTTTACAACACTAAGAATGCTTCAGTGGTAAAAAGAATATGCATATATTATATACATAAATGTGTATATGCCTATATATGCATATATTATATACATAAATTTATATGATATTGGATGGAAAAACTTGGGAGTCAAGTAAATAAATAGTAAGTTGTCAGTTAAATTATATCTATAGATATATCTCAACAGGCTAAGTTAGTCCCACATTCTTCCCATATAATTCTGATCTGTTCTGATATTTCATTAAATTGGTTTTACCCTTTTAATTGTAGATATTTTGGAAGCAATCAGACTTCCTTTTACTTTTATGTTTTTATGCCTCATAAACTTCATTAAAAGTGGACATGTTTTTATAATAATATGTAATCAGGTTGTGATCTTCTGCCTAACCCATTTCAGCAAAATATTTAAGCATATACTCCAGTGTCACTAGCAGGTACTTCTCTCTTCAATCAACTACTTAGGGACACGCATAAGTTTGCAAATGTCTTGTTCCCATGGTCTTACAGAGGGCTCTGTCATCTTTGTAAGGACTTGAGTATTTTGGGTAACAGCCACTGCTCAGTCAGGGCTCTTGACCTGTTGCAAATTTAAGTGCCTTGGCCTGAGACAGGTGCCATGTCTGTAAGGTTGTTCAGTATTATTGAAAACCAAAAGAAGTTTTGGAACAGATCTCCATTTTTAAGGGCTTCTAACAGAAGACAGCTTATAAGAAGAAGGGTCTTTCTGTGTTACATGGGAGATGTTGGGATTGGTCAGGGTTTTTGCTAACTTAGTAATTACAAACGTGTTGTTTAGGTGAGTAAAGGGTAGGCAATGTTGGACTCCATCCAGCTCTCACATGGATCACCAGCCATCACTGAGCAAGCTTCTTCTCTACTGTGACTTGCTTACATTTCTGCCCTTTGTTGAAAGGAAGAAAACAGCTGCTAGTAAGCTGCCAGTTTCCTGTTTGTTGTGGGAGTAGGAGGGTGAGGAAGGAGGGAGAGGTTAAAATCTCTGACCTCAGTCCAGCACTGCACTTCCTAGAGCAGCTGAGTCACCCTGGGAGGGAAAATGTGTTGCAGCACTGGAAAAGACCTGGCATAGGTTATGGGCTGGTCTCCATCTACAACTGGAATCTGTTTTCATTCAGCAGGCTGCCCTGCAGGGTACCATTCCTGCCCACAGAAAGTTACAGAGACTCTCCTGGTTTTAGTGTGGATTAAATCAGGTCTATTATGGCAAGCACAAATTAGTTAGGACATGATGAGTGCAATTATGAGTTTGAATCTGCCAACATGAGTACTAAGAGTTTCATTGACACTTTTGGGGATGAGAACTAGACTAATGCATTGTGCCTTTGGAAATCTCCTTAAATTTCATCTAGTTTTAATATTAACATTAGGAAAAGACTGAAAAATCTGCCTTGCAAACTAAATGTGTAGCTGCCACTTGAGTAGAGAGACAAAATTTTCAAGTTGTAATTGGTGTTAGAATGATTGTAGTCAGTGTAAAGATGGAAGAGTATGTGTTCAGAACTGTAATAACCTTGCTGTATTTTTACTATGTGTGTTTAACTGTTTTACACTTTATGCAACATCTAAGGAGAATCTCAGTGTTTTATTTAAACAGTTATTTTAAGTAATTCACTGATATTTGAAATAAAACTATCTCAATCCAAAGCCTGCTACTCAAGATCATCACTTACATGTTTCCAAATAATAGGCAGAGCTTTACAACTAGTTAAAGCAATTATCCTTTGTTTTTGTTTTTTCCCCCATCATTACAGTCAACCAAGTGCCAGTTTTAAAGTAGGCTGAAGGGATAAATGTGCAATTCAGGCATTATGTGAAGGGAAGCCAATCAATGGCAACTTGGCTGTTCTGTCTTGTCAGTTTATATTCTCTAAAGATGGAAACAAATGAATCTGGTGGGTTTTGGGGGGTTTTGTCTGTTGAACATTTGGAACACTTTTGAAATGAAGCAAAAATCTGACAAAATGTAAGGTATCTCTGTTGTAACATTCAAATTATGAAAAACTCTCTTGACTCTTATTAAAAACATTTATGTGATCATAGTGCCAAAAGTTTAGTTCTATATGCTTAATAAAGTACTGGGCTTTGCCAAGAAGTTAGCTTTTAAAAAGTGTATAACTATACAAAGTTACTGCTTGCATTTTTGATGTTTAAGAAACAAGAAAAGGTTTTCTGTAGTCTGAAAAGCCGCCTTAAGTGGAGGAAAGAAGCAATCAATAGAAATAAAAAGCTGGGTAACTGAAAACTTTCTAGTTTGGCAAAGCTAAATTCAGTATTTATTTTGTAGTGTTTTTATATCTGTGACTGTTTACATTGATCAGCCACTTCACAAATGAAGTGAAGTTTATTATTCTAAAATGCAACAGCTCTGTTAGGTAAATCCTAGATGTTTCCATAATGAATCTTCAACTTTATATTTTCCAAACGTGATATTTGTAGCTGGTTTGCAAAAGTAATTATTTGAATATTTCTTAACAAAGTGGATGAAAGATATCCTGATTTCAAAGATTTGTTTTGTTTTTTAACACAAATTTGCCTGGATAACTGAAGACTTAAGTGACACACATATTGAAAAAGATTGAATTAAGGTTGCCTGTACAATCTTTAATTGTTTGTCTTTTTTTTGCTTAACTATTTTTCACAAAATCTTACCATTTTTTCAATATACTTATATAATAATTTAGCTGTCAGGCTCTTCAAGCATATAAATTATCAGTATTTAACTGATGTTTTGGTTTTTTTCAGCTTACCATGGCTATGGTCCTATCATGGAATGTCCACAAGGCTACAAGAGAATCAATGCTACATTTTGTCAAGGTATGAGAGCACCCAAATTGGTAGCGTTTATTTTTAGTACTGGCTTTCTGTGACAGCTTCTTTGATATTGATTATTTAGATCAATTAATCTGGTCCATTGATTTATATTTGGGAAAAAATTTTGAGTATACTTTTGATGCTTTCTAAATATTGACAGCTCTGTAAGAATGAGTTTTTTCCTCCAGGGAAAACAACTTCTGAAACGTTTATGTATACCCTCATTTTCTTTGATGATGTATAAAGATGACTTCATAAGGATTCTTTTACTTTGTTTTTCTGTGGAAATACATTGTTTTGTCAGGTTTTTTTTTCTAAAGAATGAATCTGTGGACATATTCAGTTAAGTCCAGATAAAACTAACAATACAGAGCAATTTTTGTTATCATGAAAGTATAGAGTAATCAAAGAAAATTCTTTTGGACTCAAGAGAATAGGCACAACAGTACTGAGAAAAGCCAGATAACATCCCTGGGAAATGGAGATAAAAAGAATGAGTATTTGGCTGCCATGTAAAGTGAGCCACCTGTTTGCAGAATGTGCATAGTGCAGGTGAGGCTGTATGGAAGTTAAACACAGGCTAGTTGTGTTACTCCGAGATTATTATTGCCTACTGGCAAATATAGAAGTTATCGGAACATACAGGGTTGTGGGGTTTGATCATGCAGCTACAAAGCAAAGCTTGGGACATTTGGATTCTCCTGGTCTGTAGCATCTCTGTCTAACCACCTGAGGGGATGACCACAGACAAATGCTCATTCTGTCTGTGTATCTTGGAGCACTGCACAGAGGTGCCCGGTGAGGATGTAGGAAAAAGCCTAATTGCTTGTCTGACTGGTTTGGCACAGCAGAAGAACAAGGAGCTCTGAGATGATGTAAGCAATCTTGCAGCAGTGTTCTGGAGAGAGATTTGGGAAGAAAGGGAACAATTAGTTCAAGTGAAGCTGATACTGCTGTGGCCAGGATTCTTGATCAGTGTTGATACTGCAAGCGATAAAGAGGTCCCAACAAATAGTAGTGCTGGTGAAGAGCTGGATAAAATGAAAGAATAGTTGATGTTAAAGGATATTTGTAGGCATTTAGACATAAATTTAATCTTATTTAACTGAAAATTTTCACTTTGCATGTTAATGAGGGAATGTACAATAGCCAGTTCCATAAAGAAATTATTTGCCCACCAATGAAGTTTGTAGAGCACTAAACACAAACATTATGCTGTTTCACTGCTGAGGGAGATGTGAGCTGCTCTCTGCAGCTACCTGAACCTGCCTGTTGCTCAGGTCTCTACCTAGTGGTTTACCAGCTTGCAGGGCAGGGACATTTGGCGGACTGGATGAGTCAAAACACTAAAAAAGTAAATGGAGTAGAGCTGCCAATTGCATCTCAAGAGGTTGTTCCCTGCTCTGCAGTGGAAGACTGTAAAGTCCTCTTAGTAAGTAAAAGGGATGGGGGGGTGTTGATGGCAATTTGCTAATGAGGACTGCCAACTGAAAAGGTGAAGGAACTGAGTGTCAGATATAAATGGGCAGCCTTTTTATGCCTCAAATTAAACATGCAGGTGATGCATTTCAGCAAGACAGTCCCAGCTCTTTTGAAAGAGATTGTCTTGTTCCACATATCAGACATGAGGTTTTTCAGAGTCTGCAAAAGAGAGGTTTTCTAACTTTGACCCTAGAAAGTGTCTAGAAGATGCCATGATGGATTAGTGCCCTCATGCAACCCTCTGAGCATGATCTAGGAGAGACAGGAGCTTTTGATATCTTCAGTAGTTGTGTGTATACCCCACAGAACACACAATGATTTCAGACAGCTGCAACCCAGCAGGCATTTCAAGGCAAGTAGGGCATTCAGCTTGGTTCAAGAGGTTGAACCTAGGTGTTGGCAAACCTTATTTCATGGAAACTAAGATCCGTTTTCAGGGGTTATGGACAGTTAGAAATGGTCTGCTGCTTGTGAAGGCTGCCAGAAACAGGCCAGGAAATTGTTTCACTGAGCAGTGACAGGCTGATAGAGAGAGAACATATGTCTGTGGGTAGGAGCATAAGAGGGAACTGAGTACCACCACGGTAGTGAACAGAAATAGATCTGTACCTGGTAGGCTAATCACTGGGTTTTGCACTGGGTTTTGATAATTCTTCCCCTGACACATTTTTGTACTACATGACTAAAATTGCAAGAAATATGAGGCTTTAAACAATTTGTTTTATACTGCTGTCACTATCCCAGAAGAGAGTGAGCTGTGGACTCTAAATATAACTTGTAGTTGATACATGGAAATTTATAATGTAGTGTTTAATCATAAAATGATAGTAGGATTATCTTACCAGACTGTTGATGAATTTAGGATGGGGACAGTCTCCTAACTTTCTGGAGAGGGATTTGGTAGTGGCTGTTGAAGGTTCCCCTTATTGCTTTACTGAGGTTTAAATAGCTCCTGTGTGATTTGCTCACTAACACATTTCAATAAGGAGACACAAAAGGGAGAAGGAATCCCCATGAAACAAAGCCCCGATGGAATTTAGTCCTATTGAAGTAAGTAACAAGATTACCATTTTCTTTCCAAGGGTCAGGATTTTGACCTCTGTTTGAACGTTCTTCAGGAAAGCTAGCTTCCTATGTGATAGCTGCTGGCAGGGTGCATTGGAGCCCTGAAATGGTCATTAGCATGAGCTGCTCAGTGGGTCAGCCAGAAGTGTCCTGTTTGTTTATCTGAAGCAGACATGCTTTTCTGTAAGAGAAGAAGCCAGGGCTAATGAAGAAAGAGCTGTCCATATCACTAGCACGGACAGCCACAGATGGCAGAAGAAATCTGTGTGAGCTGCTGGCGTGGGAGTATTCATATTCCCTTAAGAATCCTTACAATTAAATTGGAAGGGAGTGGAAAACACCATGTCCATATGCAAGTGTAAGTTTTAATTAAATTATTTTTTGCTGAAAGGGTACACATGCTGTGTCCATGCTTAGAAAGGGCCAGAGCTGCCAGACCAAATAGTAATGGGGATATATTTCTGAATCCCTGCCTGCAGCTAAAAGAGATTGGTTTTTTCACCTAGATGTTGTCCAACTTTCACTGCCTTTGAAAACTGAGGCCTAAAAGCCTAATTAACCTTTTGTTCTACTTTGGTTTTGCAGTCAAAAGTCTACATAGGCTTCATCAACTAAGGAGTATTAGTGTGAATAATTACCAGATCATTATTTTTTTTCCTTTCAAGTGAGTGAACTAATGTAATCAAGCATTCTTCTCTCTAATGTGTAAGTAGGACCACAAAGAACCATCTGTGGGTATGTTAATTCAAGCAGTTTAGTGTAATTACTATCAAATCTTTTTTCCCCCTCAGTAATTATCTTTTCAATGGGGTGATTTATTACATGTACACACATGGATGCCCTAAGGCTGTCGTTACAGCCAAAATACAGCTTATCAGTGTTGCAACTTCTATGTTAGAATCCACATGCAATGCTAATTTCTGGTTCCCTTGCTTAAAGTTATACTTACTTACTCTGCTAATGGTTTTCTTGGAAAACTGAAATAGAATGGAAAAAACAGCTGGAAAAAGGTTGGATTCATTTTTCAGGAAACTAATATATTGCCAACAGAGCACTTTAGAAATCTTATCTTGAAGAACTGGAAAAATACCTGAACACTTGTTGTTTTGCATTGAAGTAAAAAATGCATGGAAGTTCTTGGAAAGTCCCTATATTCTTAAAATTAAATGTTTATGAGCTTGCAGAAACTAGTACTTGTATATTGGTAGATCAGATTCTATAATCACATGCTCGGGGGACTTGAAGCACTTTTCCCTTGGCTTCATCATGATTTAAGATAAATTTTGAAGGTATATTCTTCCCTCCTACATTTGTCCCTAAAATACAGTAATAAATTTGTTTTCTCTGCATGTTGTATATTTGTTTCACTCCTTTTAAGTAATAAAAGAGCTTTGTTAATAAGAAATGCTGTTTAGTGTTACTCACTAAGTCGACAACCATCTTTCAAAGAAGTTCTTTTGCGATGATCATAGTGAGAAATAAATATATCTCCAGAAACTGGGCTGGGTTGCTGTTTGGACACTGATTATGTGTTTGAGAAGTGTGGCTCTGCAAACTGGCGTTCTGGTAAATTTCACGCAAAAGCACAAAATGAGTTGGACTGATTTCTTCTGCTGCTAGTCTGCTAGCTCACAGAAATCAGTGGGTCAGTTCTTAGAATAAGCAATTGGTTTTTTCTCTGATTTTAAAAAACGTTGCAATAGTTTATTTAACAACAAAGCCTTGTTTTTTCTTTTACCTCTCATTCTCACTAATCAAGTTATTATTGAAACAATCAGCTCTAATGGAGGCAGTAAAATCTGAACATTGTATTTTTCTTAGAGGATATTAATAGTGGTTAATGTAGCTATAGCAGAAACAATTTGAACAGTATTTTCTGTAGTGTTAATAGGTAATTGTTTGTAATTGATATTTGATAAGGAGAATAAAAACTGATGCCTGCATAATGAGTCGGTTTGGAGGTCAATCAGTCAGATGGCACTCGCAGTGAAGCCTAGTATTTAACTTACCAGAATGTATCAAATTTTTACAATTGATATAAATTATATGTTCCAGTCTAAATTTACAGCATGATTTATTACACGTATTAAAGCACTAAGAGCATAAAAACATCTATCAAGGCAGATATTACTAAATAACATTTAATGACTGACCACTAGGTCATTTTTAATTAAGAAGTTGCCTAAATACTTTGGCAAATTCTAATTAGTATATAATTGATCTAGACAGCTTTCTTTGCTTAAATGCAGCAGAGTGTTGTAAGGGTGCCTGGTACTTACTGAAAGGCAAGTTGTTCTCTTTGCATCAGAAGGGGACAAATATTTTCCATTTGGTTTTGTTGCTTAGTAATTTAAACAAAGTCAGTTTTTGGTAAGCATAGAAGTGGGATTTCAGAGCTAACTGTAGAAGTCCCCCTTCAGAAATTTATCTCTCCACAGTGTTTAGGCCTGTAGTCAGCTGTTGAGATTGCTTGTGTCCTCCAGCACCAGCCACTTGGGACAGAGGGGGTGAGATGGGCTGCAGTGCATCTCTAGCCACAAGTTTATTCTGAATAGTTCAGTGAAGTTACCAGGGCTGTGGTGATCTAGCTAGAAATCCCTGCTTCTAGAAGCTCCTATTCTTGGTCCCATTTTTATAAGAACCTTCTGGATATCATGACTGTCTTAGCTGAAAGCACTTGCAGTAACTCCTGACCTTTTTTAATTCATAGACTGGTTTTCTTGAGTAAAAATGTTTTCTTTAAAATGAATAGATAGATTTAAATAACGTAGTATCAGAAGATTGCAGAACACAATAATAAATGTGTATGTTTGGTTGTAGAATTTTAAGATAATACTTAAATGTGGTTAAAGTTTCCAAGCAGCAGTGATTTTGATAAGCATAAATTCCATGTGCTAAGCCTGGAAATGAAAGAACGAATTTAATTTTATAGGAATGTTTCAAATTCCTGCATTCTGTGACCAAATATGGGCATTGCTCACTATCTGAAAAGGGTGGGCAGTGGCCTTGCTCTGTGTGTCCGAATGACTTACTAGTCTGGAGGCAGAGAAGACAGCTTTACACCGCCTCAGCATTTTTGCATTAGGCCAGCTGGGCCTGGGTGGTCTGAGAAGCTGTTGTAATGGGTAACACAGCCAAAACACAGTGAATTTCTCTTCCTAAACAGCCTTACAGCTGGAAGCTGCCAAAGGGAAACACTGCAGAGCTGATACTCCGGCCATCAGCTTTTGTAGGGTGCTCTGTAGCAGATCAGCTCTCTGCTGATCATTAATCCTGCTGCACCACTTTGCTTGGCTGTAGCAGCCATCACCTTCAGGTTGTGTTGGCCTGTTAATGTGTAGAACAGAAGCAGGTTGTGGGGCATTTCCATATTTGCTTGATATTTCAGTAAAAGGGGAAATTAAAGGAGCCTTATGGTGTAGTAAATAACTCGGCATGTTTTACAGTAACCAAGCAAAGCATATTCTTTCAACAGTAAGTGACAGGTACAGATCTCATTTTAAGCAGGCACAGGAATTTTTCCTAGGATTGGATGTTTACACTTAGCATGGTTTGTTATTCTTGGATAAAGGATACTCAGTCTGCGTTAAATGTCATTAATCCTGGAATAAAGCTGAAATTATTCACTTCCTGGATGTGATTGAATTAGGTATAACATTGCTCAAGGAAATGTGCTTGTAGTTGCTTGTAGGTTTCCAGTAAAGAACCAAAGCACTGTTGGACAGCAGCTAATGCAGTCGCAAACACTGTTTTAATCTAATTTAAAAGCCAGTGTAGAATTGGAGAATGCAAGCAGAATATTGGAACTTAAGACCTTCTGCAGCATGTCTTCCCCTCCAGCAGAGAGTTCTGTGCATTGTTATTCAGTTGAGAAAGAGATTCTACTACCTTGTACTTTTTTGTACATAAATACCTCTACATCAGCAAGAGGGAAACCTTTCATTAGGTGTGAAAACGTTTGTCACTGAAATTTAAGTACCTTAGGACAGAATTTGAGGTTTTGATTGATGCATTTCTTTTTTGGTCATTGCAATTCCCCAGTGTGCAGTGTATGTAAGAGAGCTGAACAAGTAAATGCATACTTGAGGAAATACAGGTGGAGATGTTGAAAAATCACTGGGGGTCTTGATCTTTAGACAAATGGGAACTGTTTAGAGAAGAGTAACAGATAAGGGTCAGGTTGTTTTTCAAAAGCTTCCTGCATTTTATTTTTTTTTTCTGGAGTATTTAGTTCTTCTCTAAATCACAGTTATTAGAAGAAAATAGGTGATGTTAACTGTTGCCTGCACTTAGACTGAACGATAGTATTGTATTATGATACTCAGTCCATGCAAATGTCTATATGTGGTCATGAGTAAAAACAGTTCATTTGATTGTGTTGAATACATGGGGACCAAGATTCTAGTAAAGTGCCTTGGGGTATTTCTAGTATGAAACCTTGATGATTACCTTACACTGGACAAAAATCCACATAAAATTTCTTTATTAACATTCATAGAAAGCAAGCAGGAAAAACATGAGTAAAGTAAATTTTCTTTTTGTTATCTGGCTTATCCATTCATTTCCATCTTTTATCTTCTAATAATGGATGTAAATTTCTTTGAAGATGAATCTGTTTTTGAACTTAATTATCATGGTTTATAACAAGTTCAATGTTACTGTGTGCTTACTTGTTTAAATGAACACCATCTTACACTGTTCCCATCTTCCTGCTTTGCTTGGTTCTGAGGGTTGTTTTTTTTCTTGTTGTTGTTGTTTGTTTTTTTTTAATTCATGAAGATAGCACTGTGTTCATAGTTGTACTCTCCACATAAGCAGGCAGGCATGCAGTTAGAAAATGGTTGTTATAGATTGCTTTTTTCACCAGGAAATTCAGTGGCAGTGAGTCATTAACACATTGCGTTTTCTGAGAGCAGGCTGACCTAACACCCAGAAGACCTATAAAAATGTGTGGGAAGGTATCAAACACCAACTGGTTGTTGTTGTTAAGAGAGCCTGTTTTAAATTCTCCTTAGTGGGACAGATTAGCAGCAGTTTGGTTACAGTGTCTGGGTTATTTGAAGCTGGGAGCACAGTGGTGGCTCTGGAGAGCGTGGTGGCTGACCTCACCATATATCAAGCTGTGCTTAGAAAAGGGTATAGGAGGAACTGAGCCACAGCAGCCTCAACTGTGTGTGTACAGTGCTGTGTACAGTGCTGCAGCATCTCTGTTAAGACCTTGGTTGTGACAAAGCTTCTGTGTATTTGGGTGACCTTGTGAGAGCAGTGACCAACAGGGCCGCTGGGATGGCATCTGGCTTCCACTGCCATCTCAACTGATTGTAAGGATGAGTCAGACTTTCATGGGCATGGACTACTAAATCCAGGGACACAGTGTGCCAAGGACCAGTTCCACATATTTGGCATGGGTAATACTAAAGGGTAACAGCAGAGGGTCAGGCTGTCAGTCAGTGTGGAATTGACAATGCTTCTTTCATGCCACTGGGGTTATACCCATTTATTACCTTTGGGAAAGGGTCAAGTCATTAATATTATCAAACACCAACTGTTAAAAAATCAATTTTTTATTTACCAGTTCTGTATAAATTATAAATGACAGTGCTTACTGTGAAAGTTCTTTATGGAGCCATGTGAGGTGCTGTGTAGAAAATCAAATGGTTTAAGTTCTCTTTTTAGTATCACTGGAACAGAGGCTTTTTACCAATGGAACTTAATTGCTCTCCTTTTCTCAAAAACTGAAAGTCCATATTGAGTTGGTTTTTGGAAAGCTATATGTGTAGTTTTATAGCTCAAGCATGCCATCATGCTTGAGGAGTAATTTGAGTTTGTACTTCTGCACAAGGCATTATTCAGACATTTTTCTCTAGTTTTTACAATGGAGCACATGAATTCTTATTGCTATGCTAATGTAAAATTGAAATATTTTTAATGTCCATATGTAAGAAATAGAGGGCTAAAAAAAAAGTCTGCTAATATTGAATCAGATTTCCTTTCAAGCTGCTTGAACAAGTTGATTCCAATGCAATTTGCGCAGCTGGGCAGGCTGACAGGTGGTAGGAAACATTTTGGATAGGTGGCCTTTTACCACAGTTTGAAATGGATAGTAAATCCGAGAGGAATTTTTTTTTCTCAAGTTGTTAAATAAACACTATTCCTACATGTATATATGTTTCTTTTGAAAATTTGAGGTGGTTTTGTTTTTTTTTAATCATCAGCTTCTGGTTTGTTTCTGTGGAATCCCTAGACAAGCCTTGTGTAATTCAGCATAGAGCATCAGCTCAGTTATTCTATGAGCTCATTGAGTAGACATGACCAAGAGAAGAGGCATTGAAATGCACTATAATTAAGTTATGCTCAGGCACTGGCACATGCACGATGAAGTTAATTTTAAAAAATTGAACAAATTTAGCAAAAGGAATATCTGTAGCAGTAACTTAGAAGGAATTTTAGTTGATATTTACATATTTATAAGTTGGTACTTTAATGTAGCAGTGCCCACATTAAATAGCAATAGAGCTCATGTGAATAGGAAATTATGCTTTTAGTACAAGACATACAAGAACAGTTGATCTGTAAAGAGATTGAATACTGACGCAATAATAACAGCATCTGTGAATGTTTCCTGCAGAATAGTTAAATCATTTGGAAAGAAGGATGACTGTGTATTCATGAATTATAGGTAGATCCCATGTATCCACAAACCAGCCACTCCAGGAAATAATGCCTTGAAACATTTATATTTCTAATCCATATATAGATTTTTAAACATTCCTTAAAATTAAGGTGGATGCATATGAGTAAAGTTGTATTATCTAAGAAGTGAAGAATGCATCATTAATAATTTTTAACATTCAAAATACAAATGCACTTACATTAAGCCATGTGATTGATTACTTTGCTTAAAAACATGTAGAAGGGTAGAATTATTCTCCTAGATAGAAAGAAAAAGTGCCATCCATTTAATGCTAACATCTATGTAAATAGCAATGTACTTTAATGGCTAAAAAACAAAAGAGTCTTTTTACTGAAAATAAGAACTGTAAAATCTAAGTCAAATTGTCATTATTTAAAATAAGCTGTCTTCTTTACTGATGTAAAACTTAAATGCTATTTTCATGAGACAAATCATTTCTGCTAATTTTAATTCCAGAAAAAGTAATCAAAAAAGTGATACATTATGTATGTCGCTTGGCAGACAGCTTCCTTTTTCCTCCGGTCATATATGTTAGTTTTTCCGTGAAGAAAAACATATACTGAGAATTTGGAAAGGGGAAAAGTTGTTTAAAAATGTCTGGGTATTACAATGTAGGAAGTAGAGAAATTATTTTCATTAAGTGTATCAATTTCTCCTGTGTTTTTCCTCTTCCTCCAAAATCTGTATGTGGCTTTTGTTCATAGGTGTATGTGTAATTTGTGTATTTGTGTAATTGTGCTAAGGATTTTAATTTTGAAATGAACCCAGATAATGACATTTTTCCTGTATTCAGAGTAAAGGATACGATCTCTCCCTCTAGCTTATTTCTGACATCAGAGAAAGTAGAATCGTTTTGTAGTTTAGCATTTGAAGACTGATCTGACAACCCAAATTGCCAACAGATAGAAAATTCAGTAGAGGGTTCTTGAGTGTTCCCATGTTTTCTTTATATTAGCTTCTAGATATTTCAGAGTATTTTGCTCTGTCAGGTCCTAGTTGAGCCTAATTTTGGAAAGTAGCACATTAGTAATATGTCCTTTCCACCCAACAACTTCACAGCAGCATCACTGTGTTTCTATTTAGGGATGTTTCAATAATATCTTTAGTTTGCTAACTGTTAAGATTTAAGTTCATTTCTTTAATACTCACAAATTATAATGCTGTTGGGATAGTGATAATCTTTCTTCTGTTTTCAGTTGGGAGTGTGTAAATTCCTTCGATCATATTTTGAGATTTCAGGGTAAAAGAACCTAGTCTGATGAAGAAACTTCACAAAATTTAAGTACATTTGAAAATGTCTAGCTTGATAAATATTCTGTATTAATGCAATCCTTAAATAAGAGCCTCCTATTCTTATATGAGATGTCATCCTGCTTAAACATTGGATGGGACAAAAAGTAGACTACTGTACAAAAATATTTCAGCTGTTTTTTCTGCTCTTTTCTTATACCATTCTCCTCTTTAAATAGTCCACTCCCGCTGAGGTCAGAAAGTCATATAGTCTGGGAATTTCACTTGAAAATTCCTTTGAGACAAAGCTGATCCTTTGTAATTCATGTGGTTTCCATCACATTTCATCCAAAGTTCTAGGATATAAATTATTGCTCCTTGTCACACACAGCTAAGTGCATAGAAGTGAAGTTTATCCAGGTGGTGTCAAGATACTATATGAGGTAGAGTACTGGAAGAGCTGAGGGATAAGCTCAATACAGTATTTGGGAAAAAAAAGGTGCCTGATATGGCAACTGCCAGAGTCTGCTGTACTGTACACTCTTGTGTCATGGCACAGGTAGCCAAACTTATGGAGAAAAATGAAGAAGAAACAATCTTTCTATAGGTTTTCAAATGCAAACTTTGGTATGTCTGTTACATTTTGTATATTCAATCTCTTACCCTGAATGATGGTGTTGAATTATGAAGCAACATACGATGTCAAATATAATGAGGTTGGTATTATGAAAGCTAAAAGGAAAGATAATAATTGTTATATATTTTAGATAAATGATCATCAATACCTGATTTTTAAAGAACTTCCTGGAATTTCTAACTTCTACATGAAATTTGTTTACCCAGCAGGGTAGGTGTTTTTTCCTAGCCTTGAAGATAGGGAGGAAAATTCTGACGGAAAAATAATAGATGTAAATATTTTAAGGTAGCTCTATTTCAATCTACTCTCTTAATTTTTCTGAAAGAGGAGATGGCAATTTATGACACAAATAATTATGAATTAGAGGATTTTTAAATTTTATTTTGTTACTATTTTGACATTTGGATTATCAGTGCAGACTATGTTGTTGTTGTCTCCTGAAATAAAAACCTAGTTTGGCTGACTTAGTAACAGATGGTATCCAGATGATTATTAGAAAGGTCCTGTTTTAAGAGTAAGTGACCTACAAATGCAACCATGAGTGTGATATAGATAGACCTGAGGCCCAGTGCTTGGGGAATGGGAGGATTATTCAGTCAGACCCTGAAAGCAACACTTGCACAGGTGGCCTAGTAACAGCAGCAAACTTTATTAAAGCAGTTCATAGGATTACAGAACACACAGAGTTGGAGGGGACCCACAAGGATCATAGAGTCAAGCTCCTGCCCTGCACAGCAGCATCCCCAGGAATCACCCCAGGTGCCCAAGAGTGTTCTTCAAACACTTCTTGAACTCTGTCAGCCTTGGTGCCGTGACCACTTCCCTGGGGAGCTGTTCCAGTGTCCAACCACCCTCTGGGTGAAGAATCTTTTCCAAATATCAAACTTAATAACTTATCCCTCACACAACTCCAGGCCATTCCCTTGGGTCCTGTCACTGGTCACCACGGAGAAGAGATCAGTGTCTGCCCCTCTTCTCCGCCTGATGAGGAAGCTCTAACTGCAGAGACGTCTCCCCTCAGTCTCCTCCAGGCTGAACAGACCAAGTGCCCTCAGCTGCTCCTCATACAGCTGCTCCTCACAGAATCACAGAATTTCTAGGTTGGAAGAGACCTTCAAGATCATCGAGTCCAACCCATGTTCTAACACCTCAACTAGATCATGGCACCAAGTGCCACATCCAGTCTTTTTTTAAACACATCCAGGGATGGTGACTCCACCACTTCCCTGGGTAGATGATTCCAGTATTTGACCACTCTTTCTGTGAAAAATTTCCTCCTTAATTCTAGCCTGTATCTCCCTTGGCGCAGCTTGAGACTGTGTCCTCTTGTTCTGTCTGTTGTTGCCCAGAGGAAGAGACCGACCCCCAGCTCACCACAGCCGCCCTTCAGGAAGCTGAAGAGAGGGATAAGGTCACCTCTGAGTCTCCTTTTCTCCAGGCTGAACAACCCCCGCTCCCTCAGTCGTTCTTCATACAGCTTGTGCTCCAAGCCCCTCAACAGCCTCATTGCTCTCCTTTGGACACGCTCAAGCATCTCAACATCCCTCCTAAACTGAGGGGCCCAGAACTGGATGCAATACTCCAGGTGTGGCCTCACCAGTGCCGAGTACAGGGGGAGAATGACCTCCCTGCTCCTGCTGGCCACACTATTCCTGATACTGGCCAGGATGCCCTTGGCCTTCTTGGCCACCTGGGCTCACTGCTGGCTCATGTTCAGCCACTGTCACCAGCACCCCCAGGTCCCTTTCCACCTGAGCACTGTCCAGCCACACCGTCCCCAGCCTATAACGCTGCAGGGGGTTATTGTGGCCAAAGTGCAGGACTCGGCACTTGGACTTATTGAACTTCATCCCATTCGATTCTGCCCATCCATCCAATCGTTCCAAGTCCCTCTGCAAAGCCTTCTGTCCCTCAAGGCCTTTCACCATCTTTTCTGCCCTCCTTTGGACACTGTCTAAGAGTTTAATGTCTTTTTTACATCGTGTCACCCAAAACTGCCCCCAGCACTCGAGGTGAGGCTGCCCCAGCTCAGAGCAGAGCAGGACAATTCCCTCCCTTGCCTGGCTGCTGATGCTGTGCTTGATGCCCCCCAGTATAATAATAGTGACGGGAACCTCTCTGGGTAAGCCCGACTATTATCATATGAATGCCCAGCTAGCTCAGTACATCGAGACTCTGGCAGAGACCCAATAGCCGAGTTAAGCAAGGGACCAAAGCCGCCGAACTCCTTCCTAGCAAGCCAGTGATACTCAGCTTAAGTGATTCAGCTCTTTCGTGAGTTCAGCTCAGGCAGCTAGGAGGAATCGCTCGGGGCCGTGGCGTAGCAGACGAGAGAGAGAGAGGGGAAGAGAATACGCCGAATTTCCGCAGTGAGGTTTATTCGGGGGGTCCGCGAAGGGTACGACGCTTCTTCTTCTCCAAGAAAGGGGGTACAGAGGGCTCTTTTTATAGCCTTGGCATGGATCCAGAACCAGCCAATGGCCGCAGGTTTAAGCATATTCCTTAACTGACCAATAGCTAAAAGGGTTACAATAGTATTGTCTTAACTGATTAAAGGACAAGTTCTCAACACGGTCGGGTAAGAGGAACAGGACAACGCCCGCTCAGGGATGACTCAGCATTCAATTCTCCAAGGAGCTTTTCCTGTATCCTTGGGGTTCACTACACCCCAGGACAGGGTTGGCCCTCCTGGCTGCCAGGGCACTGCTGGCTCATGTTCAACTTAATTGTTAAGAAGTTGTGTTGCTGTTGCCAGGGCTGCAATGCTTTCCATGTCAGGTGCGTTCTGTGCTCCCTGAAGCATATTCTTGCCATCAAGTTCCATTGGGCTACAGATATTTTCGTATTGTGCTTCTTTCAGCATAATGAACCACTGAGCACTCATAAATACTAATCAAAACTGTATTAAATGTGGCAAGCCGTGTTCTACCCTTTGTAAAATATACTAGATTGGTTAAAACTTGTCTCTTTCAATGCTCTTGTGAGATGTGCAAGCAATCATCTAGTCAGGAGAAGGGTCGATAAGCTGGTTTAAGTGTATTTGTTTTTCTAATTCAGAGTACTTAAGAATGATGTATAAATATGATTTTGTTTCTGTTATGTTCTCAGCAGTGTTTTAAAGGGTCATAAATCACATATCAGTAGGGGGGAAAGTGTTGATTAGAGTGTTAAGTTGTAACAGTTATCCTTCATATATTTTAAAAAGAAGAGAGAACTTCTGAAGAAAGAAAAATATTCATGTTTCAGCATCTGATTTTTTTCAATTTTCCCACAGATATCAATGAGTGTCAGTTACAGGGAGTATGCCCTAATGGTGAGTGCTTGAATACCATGGGCAGCTACAGATGTACCTGCAAAATGGGATTTGTTCCAGATCCTACCCTCTCAAGATGCATCCGTAAGTAATACTGCTAATAATCAAAGTAGATACTCAGTTACATTTCAGATTATTTATTTGACTGGGCCCAACTATTCTCATCTGTCTATTCTTTTTCTCTCCCTAACTCACATTCTCAGTTTAATCGCTTTATTTACTCAGTCTTAGTGCTCCTGCCTCTTTTCTGTTTCTTTGTCCTGGAAACCTTGGTCTCTACCAGTGGCTGCCCAGGATCCTTTCTATCTTTTCCTGATCTTCTTGTCACCAAATCTTCAAGGCCATCTCCAGCTCCCATGTATATTTTTCAGTAGCCTGGAGTTTCCACTTCTTTTTTTTCACTCGCCTCTCTGCTAGTTTCAGCCAAAATCATCTTTGTGTCCTGCTCTCCCCTTTTCCACCTTTGATCTGGGCTGTTTCCATTAATGAAGATTTAGCCCAGGATTATCTTTGGCACATTTTCCTTTTCATTAAGAAGAATTAAAAATTAAGAGATAATTAGGAGAAAAAAAAGTTGTGAATGACATGAATCAAATATTTCCCTCTATTAGTTAGCTTTTACTTTGTTTACAATCAATGATGTCTGCAAGAAGAAAAGACAATGTAAAGAACAACTAAATTTTTCACTTTTTTTTGGTGAAGAATATGTACAAGTGAAAAATAACTATAATCCTAAGTTCTTTCTCTGAGCTATCTTTACATTTGTAAAATAAAGTGTAGTCTCAAGTCATAGATGAGTTCTTTCTTTTTTTTTCCTAGTTTAACTATCTTATGCTACTAGTTAATGACACTCAATTGCTGAGAGAGATTCCCAGCAGTTTGAAGAACTTCATACTGCTTTGCAGTTGAACACCAGAATAAAGGAGCTGGTTGTTGGGTTTTGGTTTTGCTTCTGCATGTCCTGTTGAAAATCAGGTGTCTGTATGTTTTGAGTTATGTGAATGTGTTACCCAGAAGTGTTAACTTTATCTTAATGTGGATGCATAAATTAGAAAGCTGGATGGGTCTTAGCTTTCTGTTACCTCATACTAATCACAGCTTATGGCCTTTGGCTCTTCCACATTAAAACTAAGCATAACAAATTGTAAATGTGTAATTGTCTCTTCTATGGAAAAAAAAATATCATGTATGCTACTTAAAGCTTTTGCAGACTTATTGACATAGCCTGCTTATAGATGGGCATTCCTTTGGCTTTACAGCTTGACACAACTGCGTAGTGCCAGTGCCTGATCTTCAGCAGCTGTGTGCAAGTGAGAGAGATGATTCTCACTCTTTATTGTGGTAGCATGGCAACTGCTGGTTTGGAATTTACTTTTTGTTGTTGTTATTGTTTTTCTTTCAAATACTGCTTATCCTTGATCTAGAGTAAGCTGGAATTTGGGAGCATTTGATGCAAAATTAGAATTTTTAATGTTCTGATTCTCATCTGAGATAACTGTTTGAAATAAAACTTCTGCTGACAGAATATTAATCTGTTTCAGTGGTTTTTGGAAATCTAGTGGTGTGTCTCTGTTTTGCTTTTCATGTGAACAGTACCATCTTCTCTTCCACTTTCATTGCAGCTGATAACCCTGTAGTTGCTGAAGAGAAAGGACCCTGCTACCGGTTTGTTAGTGCAGGAAAGCAATGCATGCATCCTCTCTCTGTTCAGCTCAGCAAGCAGCTTTGCTGTTGCAGTGTTGGCAAAGCCTGGGGCCCACACTGTGAGAAGTGTCCCCTCCCAGGAACAGGTAAGCACCTCCCACTAAAAATGCAAGCTCCTGGCCCCTGCCCCCTAATTTGTTATGCGTGCTTTTAAAAAAACCAGAACAACCACCAGAGTATATACTTTAGATAGAGGAAAAGTAACCCAGAATGTAGTTAATACTCTTCAGTTGTTAAAGGCTCTGGTGAAACTATGGCAACTTTTGAGAATTCAGTTACAGAGCAACATGGGATGTAGTTTGTATTACAGATAGGAGAATATGCATGGTAATATCAGCTTTCTCACCTTCCTTCATATCTTTACCATCCATTTTGAGGAATCTGCTATTCCTTAGTTGATACATGAAGCTCTCTTGTATTATCAATGTTCCCTTGGAGTTCTGCTGTTATTTAAATCTATAAGGAGTTCAAAAAGGAGTTCAATCAACCTGTTTGGTCACCACTCACACTTTGGCAGATTATAGATTAAGATACCACATACCAATCGCTGTTTTCAAGTACTTTTTATTCCCTGATGTTGCTTAAAACTGAAATGCCCATGGAGTCTTCAATCAAAATCAATTAAATATTACCTTTTTTCCCAAATGTATGGTCAAATTAATCTGTTTTAGAAGCATCATTGCTTGTTGTAATATACATGATGTCCAGTCTCTTGAGTATTTTAGCTCAGGTATTTCTAGTGACAATCCACTGTGCTTACTTGTAGCTGCTGCTACAAATGTCACTGTCATGATACAGGTCATGTATTTCTCTGAAGTATTTTGTAAAGATTTACATTTTCAAACCAACTAGCTGCTATCAGAGATATTATGAGATATGATGAGCAGATTCCTTACTTTCTGGAGTTTGACTTACAGAAATGAAAGTGACCAACAGTTTTGAGCATTTCAATAGATTTTTAAAGCCACTGTTTCCTGCATGACCATTGGGTCACTAGACCATTGATCAGGATTTTAAAACTCCAGTTCACTTTTGGATAAATAATATTTCTATGGCTTTTTAATGGAGAAGAAATCTATTTTCATTAGATGACTTGCCATTTAAGTGCAGGTGTTTCACATCTGTGAGAATATTGCATGAGGCTTTATGCCCAGTAGTGTTTATAGTGGAGCACAGAATACATCCTTATGTTGACTGCTATATAGTCACAAAAATATATTAAGTATCAAATGGAATTGGTTTAGTGATTTTTTTTCTCAATGAAAAAAACTTTAGTAATCTCTTAATAGGAAATTCTGACGAGCTTTTCCCATTTAATGACTACTTGAATGATTTAAAAACATGTTCCTTTCTGTAACAGGTTAAATTGATAATGTTTCAGAGTTTTCTATGAAAAATGTGTGAAAGTGGGATACTCCAGAAGGGGGTAATGTATTTACTGCAGCATCCCATGATAGTATAAAAACCACTAAAATAAAAAGCTTATAAAATATTCATACAAAGTAAATAATCTCCTAAAGAGATACTGAGAGACCAGATTTGTATGCCTGGGTGTTGAGAGCTGTTATCAGAGCTGTGGTAGAATAAGGCTCACATTTCTGTTTTTCATTTGAGAGAATATGACCTGAAGCAAGATTTCCTATGTCCTAAGTATGCATCTGAAGGGACAGACACCAAATTTTCTGTCTTACTCTTTTGACCAGAATTCCCACCCTCAGTTGAGTATTATGGCATGTTTTGATATTAGATGTGCCAGCAAAAAGTATTTCCTTATTCTGAATCCACTCAATTTAATTAGTTTGATCCTTCATATTTTCTATTACTAAGACACCATCAGAACACATGTGCAATTAATGCATACTGATTAATGTATAGTTTAACTCATCTCCAGAGAGCTTTTAGCTAGTACTTTGTGCTTTTATTTTAGATACTAATTTATTTTAAAACCCTGATGCGTTCAAAGCAGGATTTGTGAACTTACCAATGCCCCACTTGGCTGATCCCTCAGGCTGCCATAAGAATTCGCACACAGGAGAATAAATCTATTTTGTTTCATCCCAACGTGGCTTTACCTAGAGCAATAAGGACAATGAAGCGCTGGCCCCTCAAGAGTCCTAAAGGTCTCCCTGACCCTGACAGGAGTATAACTGTTCTCTTGGATGGGGAGGAAGACTGACTTGTATTTCTTTCTCATTTTACTCTTCCAGTAGAACTGCAAAACATGGTGCTTATATAGAGCACCTGTAGAGATAGAGGAAGTGCTGTTGCGTGACTTTAATTAACTTTTTCTGTGGCAGCTTTATAAATAAGGTTATTTCCCCTCTCTTCCAGTAGTGATTTGGCTTCTTATGATCCCCATCTTGTTTTTAGCCAGCCTTTTTCAATTCAGTGGAATTTGCATCTGGACTGTTATGAGGCCTCTGATGTAGTCAGGTGGGATCCTTTGGATCAGTGGTGATACTGGTTGATAGTGTTCTGCTCCTATAGTACAGGGCTGGTGAGCTTTTTCCCTTTGATTTCTACAAAAAAGAAAATGATAGCAGTAGTGGTCTTCATTCATTATGCAGTATAGATGATAAAAACTACTTGCACATTTAAATTAATATATAGAAAGGATATACTGTTTGAAGGGGATTAATTTAAAAAAATCTTGATATATTGACAGATAAGCATAACTAAAGAAAAATGGTAAACTGGAGTGGAAACCTCCTGGGAAAAACAGCCAGAACATGCTTTTGGGAGAACTCTCAATTGTATTAGCATGCTATGCATAGCTTCTCTTTAAGAAGTTTTTTTTTATAAATATGTATATACAATATGAAATTAAATTTCTTAGTGGTAGTCATTATATTTTCCACTATGTCAACATATTGCACTTTTAGACTCCTAAAAGGAATATTTTCCCATCCCAAATCTAGCTGCTTTTAAGGAAATCTGCCCTGGTGGAATGGGTTATACGGTTTCTGGCCCTCACAGAAACAAGCTATATCATCACCCTGCAGTTAGAGTACAGCCACCTGCCATTGGCAAGACCCCGATTACTCAACCTGTTGCTAAAGGTACTTCTCCTCCACCTCTCCCAGCAAAGGAAGAGCCAGTGGAGGCACTGACCTTCTCACAGAAAAGTGAGACTGAGATGGCTGTACAAGAAGGTGAGAGTGGGGAAATTTAGTCTTTCTCTGTTTCCGTGCATGTGTCTTCCATGGTTTGTTTCTTTGCGTGGCAGCTGTGGACAGCGCAGGGCCGAGAGGCACCGCTCCCCACAGCAGAGCATTCCGTGGTGCCCCGTGTGTGGCATCACGGGATTCACTCCTCACAGGCTGGGGGTAGGTCCTGCCAGATGCTGAGACCATGGAGAGAGAGCGAGACTGCTTTAATCTCAATCATTTTTATGATCAGAAATAGTACATATTTGTTCTAAGACTTTAAATACTTATTTTTTTATATATATATTTATGAATTCTAAAAAGGAAAGCTGCAATGGAAAATAAGAATTTACATGAAATTTCTAACACTCCTTCCCAGAAAAAAGTCATATTTGCAGAGGAAAAAAACCACAAACCACTCTTACTTGTCTAAAAAAAGACAAATTTTAAAACTTATTTATTTTTATTTTCTTCAATAAATCCTTGCAATTTTGTTAGTGGCAAATTATATATCCTTATGACATTAATTTACCTTTAAAGTATTTACAGATGTTGATATCCCTTGGAAGGAATTGAAAAGGTTTCATCAGTGAGTTAATAACCTGTGTGCTTGTTAAATTGTTTCTGAGGAAGCAGGTAAACAATTGAGAAATCTACAAGGGAGCTGAATACTGAGTAAATAAATATTAGATGGTGTGTAGAATCTTTTTCTGGTTTTCAGTTTAGTTTTTTACACTTGCTCCAGGAGCATGATTTCATGTTTCCACTAGTTTGGAATGAGGTTTGAGCCTGAATTTTTTATGTGATGGTGACAACCACTTTCAAATGTGACAAAATATGTAATAAAATGTTTTCTGAAAACATTAATTATCTTTTTTTCTTTCTGGTTTTAGTGGCAACTGCAGCTCCTGATCAGGTAAAGCATGATGTAATTTATGTAGAAATTAGAATGCAGACCATGTATGAGATGGGATACAGATAACTGAAAGGATTTAGAATTTATGATGTACAAACAAGTCATTGTGGACTTACTGCTCAAACCCTGAGGCAAAAAGAGCTCGTGTTGTTATAATGTACAACAACAGGCAGGTAGTGAGGTGCAGGAAAGAGATTACTTTACTTTAACCTCTCTTAGACGCATTTGCTGGAGGGTCTGGTGTATATTGCTCCGTCCCGTTCTAGAGACTGTATTTTAAAGATGATACTGAAAAATGCAGAGAGTTTGAGGAAAAGAGGCAAATACTAACAGCTAGAGAAAACAAATCCGAGAGAAATGTTGTGAAGCTTTGAGAAGCATTTGTGACACCTGCTTATGAGGCTGGTAGTAGTGCCTAAGTTAATTTCATTGTTTAGGGTGTCTGTCCTGTGTTCATTGGAGAAGAGCAAGTGTGTGTCTGTATCAAGTCCCCCATTCTGGAGGTTTCAGTTTCTCTGTGCTGGAGGTAATGGGATGTGTTGTGAATAATTGTAGCCCCGCTCCATTTAATTTTCCTACAGACATACCAGCATCTAACATTTCTGTGAAAATAAGATGATGGGTTCAGTAGCTAAGAAGGAACCTTTCACAGTTGTCAGACACCTAGATGTGATTGTATACTTTTGTGTGATGCTGAACTGCATTCAAATGCTCTTTGTAAGCAATTAAAGACCAGAGAATGGGAGAATTATGCAGGGACAAAGCCAAATATACAATCAGAAGCTCTAGGAAATGGCTGCTTCAAGTAAAATCAGTGTTAAATTGTATTCTATTGTATAAACATAGTATTCCATATTCATTCAGGTTTAAATTGGTGGTGATTAATGATCTGCTATCAAAAGCCATTCATGTGAGAATGTTAGCAGTGTCTCAAGCCAGGAGTTTGTGGGTAGTTATGAATTAAGAGAATGTTTTCAGAATGTTATTTTTTTTTTATCATTCTAGGAATTAGCTTCCATTGATCAAGAAAAGCAGCCTTATCTAGAGCCTGGGCAGCCTCAGCTTTCTCCTGGAATTTCAACAATTAACCTGCATCCACAGTTTCCAGGTAACTTATTTTATCTTTTCTTTCAGTATTAGAGAGTGCTTACAGTTCTTAAAGAATGGGAAAGTAGCAATTCTAACAGAGGTTAATGAAAAAATGATTGGAGTTTCAAAAGCAATTTCTCCATGATCAAAAAAATTATGGAAGCAGAAGTGGGAGGAATTGAGAGGTTTGCATTGGTTTGGCGACTTGTTTAGGAGATAAAGACATATTTTAAGAAGAAGTGGTATCCTGGATTATGTGCGTGAGAATTTTAATGTCAGCAGAGGTGAAGCCTTGTACTCCTTTCAAGAGGAAACTATGCTTAGGTGGCTCTTTGCCGATTTATGCATAACTTTTGCTGCAGAAGTTTTGCAACTGTTTGCTTTCTTTAGCACCTCAGTGGCTTTTTTTCACAAGAAGTAGAAAGATGAAAACCCCAATTACACAGGTTTTTTTCTACTGTAGGTCAAAGCAGAATAAACAAAAATCTCCGTAGTGCCTAGCTTATTCATGTGTGACTTCTTTAAGGGTTGTGGGTTTTGAATGCTTTAAGGTGGATTTTTTGGATGTGATCGATTTCCATTCCATGTCATACAGTAGTGATTGAGAAAACATCCCCTCCTTTGCCTGTTGAAGTTGCTCCCGAAGTCTCTACTTCAAGTGCAAGTCAAGTTATTGCACCTACTCAAGTTACAGGTATTGTACCTCTCTATTAGAAATGCAATAAATTAAGAAATGGCTGAGTTCTTGACACTATTTTTTGTTCTGTGCTGTTGCTGAATTACCATAGTGAAGAGAACATGGTTGTAGAACAGAAGGAATATTCTGGAGAAAGTGCAGAACAGCACAACACTGAGGCTCTCTACTATCAAGAGAGCCAGGACCAGGTCCCTCCAGGATGTAGCTGTCATATTGTGTCCACAAGAGAAGGATAGACGATAAAATGAATCATTCACCTCAGATTCGGTTCTGGACTTTCTTTGCAGATCTGCAAGGCAAGTCCAGAACTAAATACTTCTTGAATACAGGTCAGGTTTTTTGACAGTCTACATGTGTTTTCATGAAGTATGCATGATGATGTTCATTGAGGGGTGTAGAGTTCAAGGGATGTAGATTAGAATGCTCTGCAAAAAGCAGGTGAGACATTCCTGTAAGACCTATTTTGAAATGTTCTTTTGATGTTTGTGCTTCATCCTTTAATGTATTAGAGTTGCCTCATCTACATCTATGTGTCAAGAAGGGAAAATAACAGAAATGCAAGTAATGCACCTGCCATAGTTGAAATTTGTCTAAATGACAGCTGTGTCAAAAAGACATCAAAATTTCTTTTGCTATACATTTAGAAACCAAAAGGTGGATGTACCATATTTGTATACATGAGAGCGCTACAATGAACCAGAATGAACACAGGCTTTGAAGTGATTGCAATATCCTGGTAAATACTGTAAGAGGCATTCTTGTCTATTGTAGAGATATTTAGGCCCACAAAGAGGTACTACTTATTCTGGTTTCCATTCAGAGGGAGAAATTTCACATACTTTCATAAAAATGAACTCTTCAAAATGGCTTTCCTTCATACAGGAATGGATTTTTGAGTTGATGCAATGCACACAGGGTCTAAATCACGCAGGTGTTTGTACAGTTCTGTCTGCAGTTAAATCCTCCTGAATGTACTCTAAGAGTAGAGAAAGTATCCTGTATGTCTGTAAGCATTCAACTGCTGCCTTCAGTTTGCTGTAATTACAGTTTATCAATCCCATACAAAGCTCTTCTGTGACTGTGCCCTTTCTACCAGCCAGCTCCCAGCTTCTTTACAAGGAGAGAAAGTTACCTTGCTGGGAGTTCACATCAATTAGTAAAAAGAAAATGGTAATTTTCCATGTTGTGTTTTTTATTTCCTCAGGAAAATTAGTAGAACTAGAAATTGCTGTGTGCTATAAATCTGTATGTTGCTCAGAGATAATAAAGTGCAGTAAGATTTATAGGACTAAATCCTAAACAGGATTTAAAAAACTGACTGCAGTTCAAGCTGAGAAGTTTTTGAGTGCCTTATTTCTGTACTTTAAAATGTAGTTAAATTTAAATGTGACCTGTTTCTGAATAGTCTAGATAACCAATTCTTCTTTACAGTTAATTTCTTCTTTTTCAGGAATTACAATTCCATACTGCAATATAACCTTAGTTTGTTGCAACTGAAGACAGTCATTACTATTTTCTGCACATAACACATGTAATGTGACACATGACACGTAACACATCAGGAATTTCTAAAACTACTGTGAGGATTTAGCATCCAATGTTGCCCATATCTGAATCTCCTTATCTTACAAAATACATCCAAGCCATTAGTAGATGAGTATTCTATAAATCAGGATACCTACTGTAATCAGAAACACACTGCAGTTATTCTCTTAATGTGCAATGCAAAGGTGGAGCCATATGTATTTTTTTGTTTTAACTTATCTTTATTTTACTTTAAATTTTATGTACTGATTTATAGATCTTGGATGGGACATAAGATTATGTCACTAGGAGAAGCACAGATGGTTTCTAGATTCTTCCAGATAAGGTATCCGTTAGAGAAGTTCAGGAGTTGCAAACGTGATTTACAGTTGTTTTTATGCCTGAGCTTTCTACTTGGATTACAGAGTATTGTGCACTTACTGAACTATGTAACTTTAACATTAAATTTCTCTTTGTTTGCTTAGAAATCAACGAATGTACAGTTAATCCCGATATCTGTGGAGCAGGACACTGTGTTAATTTGCCTGTGGGATACACTTGCATCTGCTACAAGGGGTACAAACTTAATGATCAGCAGACAAAGTGCATTGGTATGAAATTATGCTTTCAAAAACCTGAAATAACCTTGCTATGAAATGCTTGAAATGTAGAATCTGGTTAGGGGAAATCTCTCCAGAGTAGTCAGACCTTCTTTCTTCTGTTGAATGCTTTCAGACTACAAGGCTTTTTTTTTCTATGCCAAATAAAATTTGTGAGGTAGTCGCTAATACAGCTTTTCAGCTGCTCTAAAATTAGTGTGAATTTAATGAAAAGGAGTGAAAATGTCTCTCATTGTGATGTGAGAGAAAAAGAAATAGGCAGACCATCTCCTCTCAGCTGTGTATTAGGTACCTAAAAGTCAAACTACTAGGAAGAAATAAACTTCCATTTGGAAAAAGAATTAATTTGTACCTGTTTCTCACAGTGATTTCCCAGCTACCAGCTCTGCAGACAGGCTAAGTCCAGGCATTTTGTTTGATCATTCCTTTCAGCCTGCTACTGAAAAGAGAAAGTATATCATAAACAACCCAGAAGCACAGTGAGAGATCTGCAAAGTAAGATCTCCACCCCTTTTAAGCTAGTAAAATCTAGATGATGATTCTCTGATGAACGTAAGGCAGAGCACAAAGGGGTCCTACATGAGCCCCTTCAAATTTGGAAGCAGCTGTATTGGTATCTTTTCTTCATTCAGAGTACACTGGTTCCTCTGTAACTTGGATCAGAAAGGGTGTATTGTATCTCCAGATTATATGCTATAAAATGCTCATGCCACCAAAGCTCAGCAGCTTCACGCTGTAACACATGCTGTCAGGTGCAACTACAGTATTGAAAAATAAATTATGCAACAAGCCAAATGGCAACTTAGAATCCCTTTATTTCATCCAAATTTTATTAACATTCCATGCTTGCAGCTTGTGCTCGTGTTGCACACAGTGTAGTGATTTGAACTGTAATCGTGTCACGTTCTTCAGGCCAATGCAATATTCTTACAGTCTAAGCCAATGAGAGCATTTTTCTCAAACCAAAACTATTTAATGCATCTTTTTTCCATCTCTGAGAGAAAATGTGTATACCTTTTCCAATAGTTAAAATAATTACAAGATTAGTCCTTTCAAATGCATGGCACAGAATGCACAAAAAGAATCACAACTATATATGTTATTCTATAGTCTTCTGTTTTCATGTCTTTTACAGATATTAATGAGTGTGATCAGGCACCACATCTCTGCTCCCTTGGACGCTGTGAAAATACAGAAGGAAGTTTCCTGTGTATTTGCCAAGCTGGATTCATGGCCAGTGAAGATGGAACTGACTGCGTTGGTAATAACTAGTCTCCTTTATAGAAAGTAAAAGAATCAAAATTATTCAAGAAGCATAGCTAAACCCTCCTAAAGTCCCCTTTTCAACTCTTTTTCCCTCAATGTCAGTGGTCTGGACTGATGTCTGGAAGTATATTTCACTGTCTCTCACTAGGTGTTGTGGTGAGCAAAGCACCTGTTTAGCTGATATTCCTTCCTTTTCAGAATGTTTGTTTGTTGAAAAACAAGAATTTATTCAGTATATCATTGTTTAGGAAAACTACTAGTTAGTAAAAACACCCGCTGTGTAAAATACAAATATTCAACACTCTTTCAATTAGTAGAAGCTGAAACAAACCATATTTTTAAATACAGCTGCAAACAGCCACAGACTTCACAAAGCAACACAAACAGCCTGAAGGGGCTGTGGTCTGCCTTAGGTTAGTGCTGGCTTGGGCACTGCATACGTGCAGCAACACACATTATGTTTGCAGCCATAGGGGTGCTCCCAGGCCACCTTCTGTACCCTGGCTGTTTCTCAAACTCACTCTCTCTCTGATTACAAGCACTGAGGTGGCTTGCAAACAGCTTCAAAAATACAGACTTACTACTTAGTGTTTAGTTAAAGCAGAGTTTTGAGGAGATGCAACCATTCGATACTTTGATGGTGAAGCAGCTTCTCTGAACTTCTCTTTGTCATCTTGCAGATTTTGACGAATGTTCAAGACCTCACACTTGTGGAGAAGGCTTTTGTATAAACACTCTTGGCTCATACAGATGTGAATATTGTGATAGTGGCTACCAAATGAACAGGAGAGGGGAATGTGAAGGTAGGTCTGGACTCTTCCCTAGTGGTGATGATGGCTGGTACTGATAGCACTTCATTGCACCATTTATTGCTAGCACAAAACCAGTGCCCAGCTACTGCTGTTTGGAATGATTAACATTCCCTGCTATTCAAGGGAGGCTTTGCACTGCAGCTTGAGCTGCAAAGGGACAAATCTCAGAGGGTGCAATCTTAAACAAGAAGCCTTTGTGAGTACTCTTCAATCTTTGTCATGATTTGGTGTCTGGAGCTGCAATTCAATCCCTGCTATTTGAATTTAAGATGCTGTAAAGGAGTTCCCCCACTGTGTACAGAACCATCTTGGAACAGCCATTTAATCATCTCTTGCCATGGAATCATGAACTTCATTGTTAGTCCTTACCTGCTTGCCAAGTTTTTGTTTAAAAAAAAGAAATTAACTTTCAGGTAGCAAATGATAGGTTGACTTTTTAATATCCCTATCAAGCAGGTATTTCATGTTGCAGGAAATCCTAGCACATCTGACCTTCAGAGCTTTTTAGTGAGATATTTTGGTCTATTTTCCTGGTATTTTTTTCATTTTCAACTTGAATGGTGAACTAAAACCCCAAGAAATAATTTCATTTTAAACATGATTTTGTTTATACTTTAGTCTAAGTTACCTAGGATAGAATAAAATTGCTGACGTGTTAGGTTGCCTGGAAAATAAGCAACTTAAAGCTGCCATGGATATATTTGCTGCTCTGAGCCATGCTGAAAGAGTCTTATTCCTTTTTTTTTTTTTCATTTAAATGTTTCACAGACTCCACTCTTACAATTAGTCTTTGCAAATCTTCTCTGACTAGGGAATCTGTAATTCAATT
Source organism: Emberiza elegans (assembly GCA_024865655.1). Classification (NCBI taxonomy): domain Eukaryota; kingdom Metazoa; phylum Chordata; class Aves; order Passeriformes; family Fringillidae; genus Emberiza; species Emberiza elegans. The sequence goes on along the minus strand of JALJVW010002597.1, from coordinate 13,695,360 downwards.
AGGCTAGAAATCAGACTATTACACTACATCAATTTTTTATTAACTTGTATTTTAAATAGTGTGGTGGTAGTCTTCTATAATTTAACTTAGAAAATGTAATTTCTGAAACCAAATTCTCTGTTGAAAGTTATTTAATGTTGCTTAAGGGGAAAATGCTCCTACATTAATCCATCAAACCAAGGAAATTGCACATTTGGGGAATCATTTCACCATATCATCACTCTACTGACAGATTTCTAATTTCACAAAAAACATCCTTCCACCCCCTCCACAGTTCAAAAACAAAGTCAAGAATCCTCCAAGCTGCACACAATACTCAGGCTCACTTGCACTTCCTCACCTGCCTTCAAGCTGTACTCACACAAGCTCTGTCACAGGCCCTAGCCAGGGCAATGTAAAGAGTGCATAGATGTTCCTGTAAATTCTGTTGTTTCTGTAGAACAGTGTTGTGGTCACAGTTGAACATCCTTGCATAGGATGAAGAATTCTTGTAGAATCTTCTTGTGATTTTTTTTAATGCTTTGCTGCATTTAGACTTTATTTTGACTAAAAATTTCTGTACCGGGTGCATCATTCATGTTCTGAAGGCAGACACAGTCCAGATAGTTCTGTGAAGAAATTACAGCAGAAGTGTCATTTTCTTTGTTAATGAAGAAAAAAAACCAAACAAAATAAAACAAACACCAAAACTCCCACAGCAGTTTCATGAGAAACTTTTGCAGGTCTGAATTGTAGCAGCTGAAGAAGCCTGTTGATGTTTTTACAAGAAAGTATTTTAAGCTGGACAATTGTGATTCTATGAAAAATTGTGATTTGCCTACATCCAGTGAGTTGTTTGGAGCTGGAATACTGAATTCTCTCAACCTTGGAGCATTGTCCAGTTAAATTATGAGTGTTGGGAGCCCCTTGAGTTCTGTGAGCTTGTTCTCAAAACTAGGAGTGAATTCCCTCCCTATGATCTGTGCTCAAGTAGCAGTTCTTAATTGCAGAAGACAAAACTGCTAGGCCTAGGGCAGGAAGAGGATGGAAGCTTAGGAAGCTGAGTTTAGAGGTGGCTGACAATTTAATTAGTTCTGTGCACTGCTTGAAGGAAGTATTTAATGGGAAAGTTTATAATTATTGTGTAATTAAATACTATATTATTAAATGATCTCACACATGCAAGGAAGCTGCCTACACAGTTTTAATTCCAGAATCTTCTGATCATTGGTCACTTAACAGCATCTTGTCTTTGAATGTTTTTTGTGTGCAGTCTCCTCCAGATTGCATATGTTGGATATATTCTGGGTTTCCCTGTGCCAAGATAAAGAGTTGTTCTTGCTCAGAGCCTGAACATGGGTTCCATGACTTTTTCAGGACCTGTCTCTTCTTGTCATGGGCAGTCTAGGACCCTGCCTGATGCAGAAAGTCCCTCTCTCACCCTAAACATTGCCAGCCTCAGTGATGTGGCTTGTGCCTTCTTTCAGACAAAAGTAACTCCTTACTCCATGTAAACCTCTTTGATTCTCATTCACACAATAATGGTTTTAGTCCCAATAGCACTTGCATGCTGAATAACTCTACAACATTGGAGAACACAAAATTATGTTTTGCTTTTGGAAGCCAGAGTTACAATTTTACTGTAGTTCCAATGAACTTCCAAAGTCTTACTATAGAAAGAATCTCAGCCACTTCAGTGTGATAAAGGAGTAACATGTTAAGTAAAGGAAAGTTATTTTTTCCTGTGGTAGCCAGAAATCTGATATGCTGTATGTTCTGGAATACCTACCAAAGGTTTTTAGTACAACAAAAAATTCAGATTCAGTTGCATTATTATGAGCTTCTCTATTTCTGAGATGGCCCTTTGCTGGTACAAATCTGTGAGAACTTGTTCTTTCCTGTGCCTCTACCAGATAAATTACACAACTCTTTAAATGCTTTAGTATCTCAGGAGGAGAGTCAGAGTAACCAGATTATTGTTCAGTGTTCTACTATGGCTTTGACCAGTATTTCCTTTTATCTTCTCTTTTGAAGACATCGATGAGTGCCTGACTCCAACTACCTGTCCAGATGCACAGTGCCTTAATGCTCCTGGCTCTTACCAGTGCATTCCTTGCAGAGTGGGGTTCAGAGGCTGGAATGGACAGTGCTATGGTATGTTTAGTACTCTTTGCCTCTCTGGCTGTAGTCCTTGTTCTGAGGTGCTGTGTTTCACAGTCAATCAGTGTTACAATCTGATGACATCACTGTGCCCTGGGTCCCCATTTCATGCAAGAATAACTGAAAGGATAAGATTTTTGAAATGGCTTTTATGTTCTCAGAATACAGTATATAAGAGGAAATCTTGTTTTACTGTAGATAAATCTAGACTATAAATAATATAACTACAAAAGAAAATTCTTGAAATAGAAAACACGGAACAGAAAGGGGATGTATTGTCAGTGAAATATAAATAGGCTGTTGTTTGGAAATGGAAAGAGAAGTGAGTGCTCATACATCAGTGCAACTCAGGTTTTTCAGTGGAATTTGAGAGTTTGCTTACAGAGCATGTTAATTAAACTCTTTAATTATCTGTACTTCTAACAAAACATTAGCATATCTTAAAGCCCCTTGTCTAACTTTAGGTTAGGAATTTAAGACAGATTTCTCACATTTTACTTTTGTTGATTTGTTTGTAAATGTAAGATTAATTTTTTTTTTTCAAAATCAGTTTTGACTATTTGAAATAGAGGTAAGAAAGAGTAAATTAATCCATTGTGCAAAAGGAAATAATCTGTTGCAGTTTTGGAGTACCACTTTTTGGGACACTACCAGAAACTTAAATTTAGCATCAGTTGTGAAGGATCTTCTATCTGTTGCGAATATTCCTGTCCACTCCATGTATCACATGCCCTATAATTGTGATTGTTGGAATAACCATGTTACCTAAACAGGTGTACAATAACCTACACAGAGGGTGTTTGCGTTACTGTTGTAGGGCAGATTGTCAGTGTACTTCCATGGCTTATTTTGTAATGGCTCCCAGTGCTGTGATGTGGTTCAGTTCACAAAGCAATCTAAGGCCACTGTTTGGTTGGAGCAGCTCTTGTGCTGGGATCTGCTGTGCTCCAGCTGCAAGTGTGATCCTGATCTATGGATCAAGATTAGAGCCAAGTTGCAGTGAGCCAATGGTGTTGCTGTCAGAGCCTCACCGCCAGTTTTGCTGTGCAGATTACGCCCTTTTCAATTACCCTATTTTCTGAAGAAGTCATACTGTCTGAACAGATCTGCCATGTCATAGCTGCATATTTGGGCTTGTCATTTGACTTACTGTGAAGGAATGTATTTCTCAGGTAATTTCATGGATTTAATGGAGTTGTAACAAGCTACAAAATGTTTACAACAAATTAATGGGTTTCTTTTTGCACTAATTACTCCACATTGATCTTTATTTCATTCCTGCCCACCTGCCTGGATTCCTGGTGCCCTTGCAAAGTATGTGGCATATGTACTCTATGTTAGAGTGCTCTTACTTAACTCCTTCTTTTTTTCCCTTTTGCAAAAATGTTGGCCAAATTTTGCCTTCTTTCCCAATGTTAAGCTTTATTTCTGTAACTATTTATGGAAGTAGCCTGATTGAAAATTCCCTGACAAAACTTCCAGTTGTTTCATTCTTGCTAACCAGGTTAGTAGGAGGGAAATCAGAGAAGTCAGTTCTTTGCTCAGAACTAAGTCATGTTAGGAATATGTCTTGTTTTAAAGTGATAATTTTTTTCCTTGTATTACTTCATGTAGCTTTCCTTTTTTCCTTTGTCTTATGAAATGTTCTAAGCCTAGACATTCTTACTCACTTCATTAGTGATGTGATCAGTCCATTTTTTGTTTATCCTAGGCTTACATCATGTTGGAAATGAGCCATACATATTTTAGAAAATGTAATGCAGACATTTTTTCTTAAATCTGTAGTTCTGCAATATGGCACCACTTAAATACACCAAAAAGGAAAATATTTCCCATTATCTGTGGAGGATATTTAAATCCGTTGTTCCATAAATTCATTTGTTTCTCCTGTTAGTTTAGATCAGTTGCGGCTCTTTTGTTTTTCCACATTGTGGTTTTCAGTATTTTTTTACCTCACTTCATTCTTCTGCCTGCACTTTATCCTACAGATAGGTCTTTGATGCCATTTATATTGTCATCTTGCAGGGTTTAAAGCCAGGAACATAGCCACTTCTGTTTTATTAAGCCAAGTCCATCAGTTCACTTCAAACTCGGGTAGACTACATTTAACTGGAGTTTAGGTGGGAATGTTCAGTGCGTGTTGGAAGAAATGGAAAAGGACACTTGCACAGCCTGACTCCCCATTGTCTTGAAATTGTCACTGTCCCAGGTTCCTCAGTGCATTTATGTTGTACAGGGACTATTTGAAATAATAAATTGGTTTTTAAGTTTACTTTCAACCACTGATTAATTTTTATTCCATTTTTCTCTCTGCAATTTTCAAAAATAAAGTTGATAAATGTATCTTTGTGTATTGATCAACAAATTTTAAAAGTGGTTCTCTTTATCCTTGTGGTTCTCACTCTAGTGGATTTTGAAGCTGCATGGTTTAACTATCAATATTCAAATTGTACAGTTTTAAGGATCCCATTAGAAGATACCAAAACTAATAGAGAGGTAAGCAGAGCTAATCCAAATACCTCTAGCCCTACTGTAGGGAGCACCAACAGAATGAGTTATAACTCTAGATTTCATCTCAGAAAATTTAAGTTCTCTTCCTGGCTTTTCTGTTGGCTTCATGTGGAAGTCTCTTGATCTTTGAATCCCGTCCAAAAATCAGAAATAGTATTCTAGGTTTCATTGTCAAGCAGTTTGGAGATGAAAGTGAATCTGTAACAAGCAGTTTTGTTGTTTGGTTGGAAATTTGTGTGCTTGAATTGGGTTCTCTGTGTTTGAACAGATTTTTTCAGTTAGAGCATTGATCATGTACATTGAGAGCAAAGATTGTGTTTGGTAGAGCAAGCACATTTTGCAGCACTAGTCAGTGGGAGATAAGCCTTGGAGAAAGCAATGAGGAGTAGCACCACGAATGCCATAGCACAGCACCTGTGGATCTGTGCTGTCGTATCTCCAAGGATGTGTGTCACTCCTTCTGCTTGGCCAGGCTGCAGCAGGACATCTTATTTACAGAGCCAGAGGCTCAAGTGAGGAACTGAGAGTTGTAGGTCACTGGGAACGTGTGATAATGGTGATTTTGTTTGTGTCTAGGGGAAAGATGGGCTTTGTCAAAGGCAGGTGGTACAGGAGCTTGCAAAGAACCATGCCTCTAAATATATGTGAGGAAAATAGTTACTGCACATATTCACAATAGCTAAAAAGGGTTCTGATGGTGGTTTAAAGATGTTAAATCTTCCAGCTCTCCCTGTGCTACAGCTGTCTAAATGGCTCCTGTGCCTCAAATAATTAGCACGTTTTTATGCTGATGGGTTTTGTGTACTTTGTGATGGCAAAAGACAGGATAATTGGGAGTAATATGACTTCTGGCACATAAAAACAAACAAAGGGTAATTCTTGTCCTGCATCAGTGAAGCTAAAAAAATGCAGCATTTTTCCGTAAAACAAGGACACACTCTGACTCCTCCAACCCTGAAAGAAATAAATAAAATTTGAATTTTTTTTTCCTGTGAAAACCACTTCTAATTGTTATTTTAGAATACAGAATTAATTCTGGCTGGATTTATAGCAAAATGTGTTTCTTATTTTATTTTTATGTTTGCTTTTTGCTTTGTTGATTTATACAAATTGCATTCAGAAGGAATTCTTGAAATATACTGTTAAGTAACAGCACAGCAATTTTCATGTTGGCTAAAGAAAGTGGCCCATCTAATTAATACCTTTCAGAGAAGGATGAAAGTAGATGTCTATGGGATAGCTTAGAGGAAATAAAAGCTGCTTTAAGGCCCTTCTAAAGAAAGGGTGGTTTGTGACTAGGAGGAGAGATTTTGCATAATCCAGTTAAGTTCCTTGATGAGTGTGTAGAGTAGCCTTACAAAGGGACCTGCATGAAGTGCTAAAATCCCATTGAAATAAATTTCTCAGGAATAATATTCATGCTTATTATGTAATTTTAATATATTCCCAAGCTCAACTGAAAGGTGGTTGTACCCCAGTTAATTTCTTGCACTTCCTTTCTCTTCACAGATATAAATGAATGTCAGTATGGCAATCACTGTACAAATGGACGTTGTGAAAATACAGAGGGATCCTTCAGATGTTTTTGTGCCCAGGGTTTCAAACTCTCTGCATCAAAGGATCAGTGTGAAGGTAAGAAAGAATATTATTGAAATTCATAAGGTTGCATTTACCTTTTAGATAATATTTTAATATTTTTTTTAATCTTGCTTTTAAATGTAGAACACTGATGCTGAAAACACAGAAATGTAAGAATGTGTGTTTCCATTTTATGGTTTCTATGATTACATTGTAGATCTTGAGATGTTTTATAAAGCCAGTCAAGAACATGTAGTAATATTTATATTGCTAAACTGGAATTTTTGCAAAATCTGTGGCATATCTGGCATTTCAGAGCTTTAAGGACAGTGGCTTTTGCTTTTCTTTCTATCTCTTTTTTCCTACCATATGGGTGAGTGAAATCAGAAAACCTAGGCTGCTGCCCTTTGGAGCCCAGCAGTGTCAGTTACTAGTGGGCAGTTAACCCTGCCTGCACTGGTGTCTCTGTATTTCCAGCAGTACTCTGAGAGAGAGCTTGGTGGTGTATTTCTAGGAACAGCTCCTGTGCCTCCCAAATGTCAGTTTCCTCATTTCTTCCACATCTAAAATTCCCATCAGGACTGCGCCAATGGGACAAAATTAGGTCCTAAGTTAGGGTGAAGTAGTGTGAGGGAGAACCTAGAGCATTTACAGGAGGTATGAATATTCCTCTCCTTAACTAGAGGGTACTGGAAACTTTTCCCTAATGGTGAAAATCTGGGACAGTGTCTCCAGGCTGTGGAAGTGCACAGAAACCTACATGTTTCTTGTCAGATGTTGGATTTCCTTCTTTTTCCTTTCCCTCAGCCTTCCCTAAGTGTCTCTGTACAGCACCAAACACTTTCAGACTTCTGAGTGCTAAAAATAATACAGTAAAACTAAATGATCGTTCATATAAATTTGTCAGGAAGTTTGAAACAAAACATCAGTGTAAGTTAAGTGTCTTGAGTGAGTTAAATGTGCTGTTCAGGACACACAGCAGACTGATCTTGGGGAAAATATGTAGACAAAATTTGACTGCTTCCTCTGAGCCTTTCATGGAAAAGAGCCCCTGCCAAGCTGAGCTGGCATGTGCAGACTGTTCTTCTTAAAGTGCACCCTTCTAAGTAAGGACCTGTACACATGCCCAGCTGCTTCATGGAGCCTCACAGATTTCAGTGATCCTTAAATTCTAAACTTCTGTGGTTGCAAGGAACCGTTACTTAAGAGGTCAGACTGTTCAGCCATAACACAGACCTGAAAAACCTCATTGAGTAACATTCTCCTGTTTGAATTGAAGTGTATTTCCAGAAAGACCTTCAGCTGTGCCAAAATGCTAGAAGTGACCAAGAACTCACCATGTCAATTTAAACACTGCTTCTTAATGAAGGTTTTACAAATAACAGAGGAAAAATAGGCTTCCTAGCTCAAACAAGGCATGTGCTATGTTCTGAATTCAAAATGCCACTTGCCTCCAATACTTTGAGTTTTCCATAAGAAAATATAAGTTTGATGTTCAAATCCATCTGTTAGCTCAGGCTGACCCCAGTTTATGAGAACTGAAGCGCAGAGGGATTAGCAGTGTTGTGGAAGCAAAGAGACATTTCCCCACAGTTAGATGATTAATACTGCTACAAGGCAAGAATTTCAAGGAGCCTTAACTTAATAGGGGATTAGCCTGTCAGTGTGCATCTGAAAACCACACCCTGTTAGAAGGTGGTGATCCTGCTGGAAAGTATTTTGTGGGTTTTGCTGATTCACTGGACCGGCTGACTTGTTACCTCTGCCAGATATAACAGAAACAAAAGCAGCTCTCAGGCAGCATGTGTGCGTATTTGTGAGTCTGTGTGTACCCCATTGTGCATGAGGGATAAATTGGTGTTACAGGAGAGAATGCTGAACACAGTCATCTCAAGGAAAACACATGGTCTGCAGTTTCATATAATTTTATGCATTACATTGTCTATATTTAATAAATATACAAGAAACAAACAAGTTAAGCAGTACTGGATATTAATGCTGTGCTTTGCTGTTTTGTTCAGCCTTGGTCTTTGTACCATTTGATGAGTAATTGTTATTTTCAGATGTGTAAGAGTTTCACTGTCTCTGCAGATATTAACGAATGCCAGCAGCGATCAGTCTGTACAAATGGACGCTGCAGGAACACAGAAGGATCTTTCAGATGTATCTGTAGCCAAGGCTACTCATTGTCATCTACTGGAGATGAGTGTGAAGGTAAGTTTAGGGACTCAGCTACTGACTAATTTTTTCAATAAGATCTTGAGTGTTTCAGCTGTAGGAGTGAACTCTTTTAAGAATGGAGAAGAAATATATGTTGCCTCTCTTTCTTCCTCTACACTCCCAACCATTCGTTCCCACCAACACAGCCACGTATTTAATGGATTCTTAGAAAAAGTCCCTGTCATCTTTCCACATACAAAGAGTTAGGATATGTGCTTCCAACAGTAAGATTGGAAGACCAGTTGATATTGTTACCAAGAACAAGTCAGCCTTTCCAAACTTTGTTGTTTAAGTTCTGACATAGAGGCTCTGTATTACAAAAGCTTCTGCCAGTATATGCTATTCTCATGGGGGCCAGCTAGTTAAAACTTCTTCTCCAGCTGGTTTTGGGAACCTGCAGCCAGCCACCACAATTACACATGCACTGGCAAGAGTGCACATGAAAGAAAAGTATTTAGTAGATTACAAGTTCCAGCAGGATCTACTGGAGCTCACAGCTTGCACTGTCTCAAAATGCAATCTAGGTACTGAGCTTGAAAAAACAAAAGTAAGAAGTGAAAGATGTACAATATATGTAGCAAGAAATGCTGTGTTAAAGAAAAAAAACCATTCTCTTATCTCTCAAGTAAAACAATTTGATAGTTCAGTAATTGGCAAGCTGATATTTTTTTCTATTGAAGCATTTCAAAGCTACTCCCTCTTCTCTGTTGTTGGCTACCATCTGATATGGTACATCTGCTGCACTACGCATGGTCACCTTGAGAATGCAAGACTACTTACCAGCAAGGTCCAGGAAAGATTCTACCTCAATTGCTTTCTTATCTCACGCTAGCAGGGAGAAGTAGCTAAGAAGCATTTGTTAGTGTCTCACTATACATGGGGCATTAGCTCATAAAAGCTTTTTGGTCTCTGGTGTGCTTTCTGTAACTGCTGATACTTTACAAGACACAGCTTCTTACAGCTGTTCTATCAAACGGTGTTCTGCTGCTAGGTTATCCTCCACACAGCACTTGGAAGGCAGTCCTCACCTCTCCCTCACAACAATAGGTCAGGAATCCTCCTCTTCAAGTGATGCAGGCAGAAGAGCAGTTCCCCCTGGGCTAACCAAATGCTGTTTGCTCAAGACAAACTTGTAACAGACTTTATCATAACTGATTATGCTGGATTGTCCACATTCCATGAGTGACAGCAACTCTTGAATTTCTCATCAACAAAGAATAAGGATATCTTATAAAAATCTCCTCAGCACACTGATACTCTTTGGTCCTGAGCTATTTGGACAATTTTTTTGTGGAAGAACTTAACACAGTCTTCTCATCATTCATGCTGAGTACCAGCATCTCTTGCATCAGCTTCAAGAAATGTGGGCTGATGATGCAATGGACTAGAAATTTGCATCAAATAATTTTGCTCTCATCTGGCTTCAAGCTCTTCATGAATTACAGCAGATGTGGAGATACTCTGTCAAGAATCAAAGAAAAATGTGGTGTAATGGATCACAGGTCCTTCTGCCTCCCAAAGACAGAACAGATAATATGGTCCTGTTTGTGACAACTGCTCGTCTAACTTGCTCTGAGTAGACTTCAGATGAAATTTCAAACTTCTCTTCAGACTTCTTTGGTGTTTTTCAAACAGCCCAAGAAGTCATGGTAGCTGTTGCAGCTCTCCATCACCTGGCCTGTCATAATAGGTCCATACTTTAACTCTTTCTTGATCCTGCTCAAAGGCGGTTTTCAAGACAAAATAGTTTCACACATTTTCAAGGCAAAAGAAGAGGGATTGTATCAAACAAGGAAAAAAAGCAAAACCAACCCCAGGATCTTTGTCTAATTTAAAAGTCTGAAACCAAATTTACAGCTTCTCTACCCAGTGATAGAATGGTTAATTTCTGTAGCCATGGTTTGTTCGCTGAAGACTTCTGTAAATATTGCAAGTCCTGCAAAAATTATTAATCTCTTGAAGTGGAAGAAGTTCTTCTGTGCTTTCATTAAATCCCTTCAAAATTGTCTGAAGTACAAGGTTTTTTAGACTGCTTTTTGCACCTTGGAAACTAAAGAGAAAATCAATTTAAGAAGACATCCAGTGTTTCTCCACATAATGGCCTCTGATTTTTGGATTAGCCTACTAACCTCAATGGTTTATAACACTTCACAGAGAAAGCAGAAAAGAGATGACAAAAACTGTGAGCATAGCACAGCACAATTTTCTGGAAAGAACAAAGTGGTTCAAATTTTGTCCAGTTTCTTGAAGAGCCAGGTGTGGACATTGGTCACATCAGAGGATACCCAAAAAATGTATGATGCTGTAAAACAAATGTGATTAGCAAACCACTTGCAAGAAATGTGTTTGTTTAATTAGATTTTCTTCTGGTGCAGACGTTTTCTTAAAGAGGTTGCATGCAAGAAGTGTTTTACTACTTTGATCACTATAACTTCTGCAAACTTCAGGGGTATTGCAGAATTCAGCAGAATTATGCTGTGCTCATTTTCAGCTGTGCTTTTTGCAACTCCCTGGTTGAAGTTTTTGTCTGGAAGCCCTTGTGCAGTGTTTTACTTATGTAAGAATAAATTATTTGCAAATAACTGGTATACATCAATGTATACAAGTATGCATGCAGTATATCTTCATGATACACACCCACGTGTGCTTGTCTTCTGCCTTAGTCTGTCATTCAGCATCTTGTTCTTGAGATGAAGTGACATTGAGACTTTCTGCTCATTGTTGCTCTGAATAAGAGGGAGCATGAAGTATGAGGGCACCTGTGAGGCCACGTCTTAGCCAAAAGGGAATGGGAATATGCTCCAGCAGGACTTATGTACAGACTGTACATGTCAAAGGACCTGTGTTACTACAAGAAAGTCTGAAGCATAAGTCTCTGGTGTTCTCTTAGAGCTTTCAGACATTTTGCTAGCCAAAATGTTCAAGACATGCATGTGTAAAGGGTGGTAAAAAGCATTGAATGCTTCAAGCATGAGTTACTGCCTCTGATTTTTCTGGGGATTCTCATGCAGCACTCGTAGGGTCTATGAAGAGTTGCATCAGAGAGAGGGAGGTTTGCATCCTATATGGAAAATAATGCATTTTTATTGAATTTGGCAGAAGACACCTTCTTGTTGTGAGACTTGGCATTAACTTAGCACAAGGGAGTCATTAATTTTTCTCATGCTCCTAGTCAAAATTAATTCCTTTTTAAGTAAGCCACAATTTATTTTGCAGTTGAAAATGGTTATAAAGCATGTGGTTATCTAAAGGTCATAACTTTGTCAACATTAAGCGCAATTTTATCTTCAATAACATTCATTTGTGTAAGAAAGCTATCCCTATTTCTTACTTTTATTAAATAGATTAAATCCCAAGGAGAATGATATAGTGTGGGCTTCCAAATATAAATGTAGAAATGAGGTCATGTCCTCTTTTTAATTACAATTGCTATTCATTCCTGCAGCACAGGAAAAAGTTACAATTTTAATCAGCTAAAATCCATACTTGAGAAATCAGAATAATCAAAGGTACTGGAAAAAGTCTTTGATTAGTTTTTCAAAGGAAGCTAACTACATTATCAAAGCAATAGACTGGGTAGAGTATTAGGTAGGGCTCGGTAGAGGCTGAGGGAAGTTGCTTACGAGACAGTATTTTTAATTCAACTCTCTCACTTTCTGTTTGCTTTTAAAACTTAGAGGTACAGGCACCAAATACCCTGTGATCTTTAGCTGCAGTGAAACCAAAACTGTATCATGTCACTGGAATGCTGGCACTTGCTGACTTAATCCTGTACCCAGAGTAGCTGTACTCTGTTTCCTCCACTGGGCTGCCTTTAAGCCCTTTGAAAGACAGCAGGAAGAAAAGACTCAGGTGGAGACAGTGCCAGTGTCCTGTTCTTGAAATACTTGATTATCTTGTGTCTAGTTTGTATCCTGAAACTTTCCCTGCTGTGTGTCAGCCGTTTATCCCATGGATATTGAGACACTGGGGCAGAATGTACAGGCCTGAGGCTTGATCCTGAACATGGTGTGTAGGAGCTGGGAAACAAGATCCTGTGTGCCTGGACTGTGGAGCTGGATTTATGGCTGGGGTGCAGCACTGTGCAAAAGCAGCCATGCAGCTGCATGACCCAGCTGCTAAAAGCCTGTGAAATGGCTGTGTTGCATTTTGGGAGCTGCATGGGAAGCCCCCATTAGCACAGCAGTGCCCACAGTGTGGTCCTGTCCCACCTGGCTGTGGTGTGAGCAGGCTCCCCAGGCACATCCTGCCTTCTGTGACACACCAGCTCTGCTTGGGCTTGCCCACTCTCAGGGGCATGCCTGAGTCAGGCCACTTCCAGCTCAGGGATTTCTCTGTGGAGGTTTAAACATGTCCAAAGAAGACTATTTTAAATTTGCATTAGTAGGTAGTTTTTGTGTCTGTCTTGTAAATGTGCAGCTGCTTGGATTTCTTTTTAACTGCATTACTGTTATAATGTGCTTTTGTGAGAGATGCAGATGGCAGATGAGTCATATTTGCTAGGAATAAATCACATACAAACTCAAATTTCAAAGCCCTCTAGAAATATGAGAAGTTTGATGACACAGTGAAAGGAAAATAACAAAGAATCCAAAAGCGTAGTAAACTTGATTTTTATGTATGCACACAGTTGCTTGAAGTTATGTTGAAGCTACTAAAATTTTTACCAGTTTTGACATCATGTAATAATTCAGTTGCCTTTTTATTTCAGATATTGATGAATGCCTTCAAGACAGCAATGTTTGCCTAAGAGGAAGCTGCATAAATACTGAAGGGTCCTACAAATGCACTTGTCCGGATGGTTTCCAGCAGATAGCAAATAGGGGATGTCAAGGTATGAAATAGGAGTAAAAAAACCCTGGATCATTATTATAAATGTGCAGGTTTGTAAGTGTAACTCGTGGTAGTCACAGACCATGCTAAGGAAGAGAAACTCATTTATCATTTGTAGTGCTTTCTTACTCTTCTTATTTTCTATTCTCATTCATTCTCTTGTCTCCATAAATATATGCAGAGAAATTATTTCAAGAGGCTGAAGTCTCAGCCTTCATAACTTGAAAGAGAATCTGTGTTAGAACTAACAGATGCAGTGCTGCTTTTTTCCCAAATCCTGGAAACATTTGTTTTGACAGAACATTCTGTGTGTTGTGAATCAGAGCTGTAACAACAGGAGCTGCATTGTTAGCATCAAGTAACATTAGATATTGCTTCTATAAAACACTTGCTGTACTTTGTAGAGGATGGGTGGGGAGGAATAGAATGTGTTATCTGAGACTGAGTCAGCATTGCCAAACCCAGGAAAACACTTCCCAGGTTTTAGTTCTGAACAATCCCATCTTCATGTTGGCACAACAGCCAGGCATGCCTCATCACTTTTGCCCACCATTTTTGTGAGACAGAAACTATGGTATTAGAGCTGGAAAGTGATAACATGTTCATGTTCTAAATGGCTGAAGGACCAGAACACTGGCCTTTGCTTTGGCTGCTCACTTATGCACAGTTTAACTTGAGCTGAGAAACTAGATTCCAGCTCATCCACATTGAAGATCTTCTGCAACAAACACTAAATTCCCTGTAAAAGTTCTGAGTATTCTATGTGACTGCTTTCTAATTCAGAAAATGCTGCATTCAGCTTATAGAAGTGCTGTATTAGACCTTGCTTTAGCAGATAAAAGAGAATTGACCACAAGCTGAAATCAATGGCAACTTTGATATCCCTCTAATCTCTTCACTTTGCCATCTAAAGTAGTAGATATATGCCTCACATTTTAAATGGATAAATATAACAAAACTGAAAGCGCTTATGAGCCAGCTAAGGGACAGACACTGCAAACAGAGAGCTATTGAACTAAACTGGCAAATTTATCACAGAGTGCAGTGTCTGCAATTTGAATCTGGACTAGACTAGAAGTTAGGGATATGCATTTTGGTTAGGAGAAAGTTGAAAAGACTCCAAAACTTGAGAAACTGCAGTTTACTCTTTCAGAGGTATTAAACTCAATTTCCCTAACACTGGTAATTTTGTTTTCCTGTCTTTTAATACATCATTCTACCTTGTGTAATCAGCTGGTTCAGTTTCCAGTATTTTCCTGGCAGTTTTAAGACAGATGCGTCTTGAGTACAGGATGAGAAGGTACAATACTGTCCTTGTCATTGCTGATCTCCCACCATTCCCAACTTTCAGAGGGCTTCAGGAAGTAGTTGATGGTTTGCATTTGCTATGATTTCAGAGAAAGCTTTGTACATGTAGGTGTTGTGTTCAGCACAGTGCACTTACTTTTCCTTAGGCCATCATGCAGATACAACCCCGAGCTGTCTGCCTCTTTTCTTATGGCCATGATTTCAGGACACTGGTTGGAAGGTTTACACACAGGCTAGAATCAGTTTGTAGCTAGAGAAAATTCTATAGTGGATGTCATGGTCTTGAGATGGTGATATTGAAATCATAATTTCTCTAGTATATCAAAATTGCTGGCTACTTTAATACATTCTGGATGACTTTAGGCAACAAAAGGTACAGTTAAGAATGAGAAATTATAGTGTTTGGATAAAGGATGAATAAGCCTCATGGGTCAGTTTTGTTTGTAAATTTGTGTTTGGTTTCAGCATGGTACTGAATGCTTCTTAATGGGTTTTTGTAAAGCAAAAAATACAAAAGTACAATTACAACATGAATGATAATTTATATAAGAGTGGTAGTACCTTAATGAAATAATAAAGTCCTTAAGTTCTGAGGGCAGATTTGGTTGCTCACATGAGACATCAATCAAAAGGAAATACTTGTTTTTCAGATTCACAAGTTTGAAAAATGCTTTCTAAGCTAAAAGTAGAACCAAACAAAAGAGACTATGATAAGCTCTTATATAGCAATCTTTTGGGATCATTCCCACTCCCCATCAGCAAAAAAGAGCATTTGGCTTTAAATTATGTAAAATCAGCCTTCTGAGAAAGATGCAGCTCCAAACCTGCTAGTAACATGTGGAGTCAGACACCAGACCAAAGCTGTCTGATGTGCAGCCATGAAAAAGCAGTGAGATGGGGCTCAGAATACCTGTAGCACAGAAGAAATGTGGACCAGGGTGGTGCTTATGCTGATTTCAAATCACTCTCTGCTTATCCTCATCACAGAGTGGTATAGCAAGAGTATGATGCAGCAGAACATATTGACATCCATACAGAGTTTAAGAAGGATCCTAGGAGATTTGGTTACTCTGGAAGATGAGCCGTTCACACAGTTATTTACATATCCAGTGGAAATAGAATCTGCTTTTAAGATTAATTGAACTTAGGCTTAATATTAAGGCTATGATGATTTTCAAAGCTCTAAATGTCTCTGTGCTTTCAGATATCAATGAATGTGAGAGATCTGACCTCTGTTCACCACACGGAGAGTGTCTAAACACAGATGGTTCCTACCAGTGCATATGTGAGCGGGGCTTTTCTGTGTCTGCAGATGGCAGAGTATGCGAAGGTGAGACAAGTTACAGTAATTCATTCCCATTGATTTGCTGTTGTTAGGAGGATGAGAAAAGTAGTCAGTCAGTCACTACTAACTCTAAAATCTGCCACTTAGGTTTCTGTGGGTAAGATGCATGATTATTCAGGATTATCTGATTTGAAGCTTAAGTGCATTGTCAGCAAGCCTGAGCTACCTGAACGTTCTCATTGCTGTGCGAAAGACAACAGAACCTTGCTTGTCCAAACTTTTATTTAAAATATACAGATTAAGTAACAGAATAGTAACTCCAGTGAGAAGTTGTAGTGAAATCCAGTAGTTCTATTATAGGCATTTTGAAATGGCAGAAATGGAGTAAATAGCAGTAATTAGATCTTTATAGAAACAGCAACTAGGGGCCTGGAATTTAGGGTAACTATGTTTTTCACATTGCTATGTCATGCGAACATATCCTGTTGCTAATGGTGTACACACGTTTGCAAGTAATGCTGCTCTCCTGCACTGAATTTAAAACAGGACACTTGTGCCCAGTCATACCAAGAAGGTATATGACTTTGTGAAGTCAGTGGTGCTGATAGAAAATAAACTCTCCCCTAACTAGATTAAGAATGACTATTCTTATGGTTGAGAGGAGTCTTCAAGACAGTAAGGCTTGTTGGAAAAGTTCAGAAGGGGAAAAATTAATATGGTAGTATTTCAGCCAGAGGCATGCTGAGGAGATGCACTGAGCAGTTGATAGCTCAGTCTTAAAACCAATGGGTAGTGGATCTCAGGCACCCAAGAAGTAAGCAACATTCTCTCTCCCAAATTATAGGTCAGTAGATCCATATGTGATTGGTTTTCACGGGCCAATTCTTCTCGTAGTTCACTTAGTGAACTATAGTGAAAATATTCTTCCTTTCGTGGATGAAGTACACTGAAACTTGTGTCTGACTGTTGCATCTCCCTGCTTATACCAGAGGAAAATGAGCATTACAGCTTTATTACTGAAGCTGGCATGTAACCTGCCATGTATTTACTAATGTGATCTCTCATGAAATGAAATACTGTGCTGGCAGGAACACTGTTACGCTTGATATGGGGAATAAGTGCTGTGTATTTAGATATAGCATAACATCGAGCACACCATTTGTGTTTTAGTTATTATTGGTAATTATAAAAAATTCTCCAGTGTTCCTTAGTGCTTTTTTCTCTCTAAACATTTACTTCATTTTGTAATCATGGTGTAAGTTAAAAGAAATATTCTGTTACTGCCAAGACAAAAGCCTGGTGAAGTAGGCTAGAGAGCAAATCTGAGTAACTCCACTGATTTGTGGAGGAGGCAGTATTTTATGATTTGAAGTAATGGGGATAATTCCAAAGCATGTTCATGGATTCTTTCATCAGCATGTATACATTTCACCCAGTGTTTGGGAAGGATATGACCACATATCTTCAATTGCACTGCAAGAAAAGTAGAAGCAGGTGTTTTGCCTCACTCTTGAGCATAGCTATAAAAGAGGGGGGGAAAAGTGGCTGGAGAAGAATACAGCCTTCTCTTTGTAGAAGCCAAACACTTTATTTCAAAATGAAGCTAGAAGAACGCTTATTAACCTTGTGAAATCAAACTCCCAGAAATTAAAAAAAGCACAACTGTAGAGGAACACAACTTTAAAAAAATAATCTGAAGTCATTAGCATCTACTGTTAGGAGCTATACCAGAAACAATGAGCTCCTCTGCATCTCTGACATTTAATAAAATAGCAGTTTCCAGGGAAAGGCTGCTATCAAATATGATGAAGTAATACGAAGTTAATCTCCATTAGAACAAAAAAGCCAAACTTTTACTAAATAGACAAAGATGAAATCACAAGATCTTATTTCCAGGACTTTTGACTAGTTTTGGAACTTTTTAATGAAGAGTAAAACGAGTACAAAACCAGTTGAGCATGCTTCACAAGTAATTGGTGTTGTGTATGGAATACAGATCAGACTTTATATTCAGCACTTGGAAAAGTATTTTAATAACTTGGCGAAGCAAAGGTACTTCTAGTCTCTGAAGCAGCAGCACTCCTTTTCCACCACAATTAGTTTCTCCATTCTGTCATTTTAATAAAAACAACCCCATAGTTTCGAAAAAACTCATTTTAAGGGAGCACTGATGGCATCAGTGTCAATATTTGTAGTGGTGTCAGCTTCATGCTAAAAGGCAGGATGAAACAAAAGGAATGTGTGACATACTGAGAAAGCATGTGGCCTCCAGCCACAGGAGCTACTGTTCTTTACACTAAGTGCCTCTGTGAATTTAATTCTAGTTAAGTGAGTGAGAATAACTGTTTATACCATCAGAGGAAGAACCTGAGAAAATTTTCCTGGATTCACACACCTCTCTGTACCTGGGGAGCAGATTTTCCGTATCTCCAGACCTTTTTTGTGTGAGTTTGACTTGGGTTTTTTTGAAATTTGAAACAAAACAGCACAAAACATTTAAGATCCTCGTGTGGTTTAGTCCTGGTATGGAGTTTTTGTGGCCACTGGCCAAAGTAAACTGAACAGCTGTGGAGACTGTGTCTTCTTCCAAGGTGTAGACAAACTTTTGTTGCAGCAGTGACGTTCCACTGCAGCCTGGCCCCAGGCTCAGAGATTTGACTGCACCAGGCTCTCTGAACTGCAGGCTCTCCGAGTGCTCCTTAGTTCCTTGTTGAGCTCTCTGGGATTCATGTAAAGATGGTGTTTTACCCAGCTGGCTGCTAGTCAAATACGTTGGCAAAACCTCAAGTTAGAGGTTCTCTCACGTTTAAGTCAATACCCTGTCTCAAGCATCTCTTCTGTCTCCATCTCCCATCCCATATGTCTCTCATTGGCTTCTCACTGCTGCAACAGGCAGTCCAAAAAAACTTACTCATCCCACCAGAGCTCTCCGACCTCTACTTCTTCCTTTTTATGTATGCTTGTTATGGGTAGCCCTGGAAGTTTCAGAGTCAGAGTTCTTCTGCTCTAATCACTTTGCAGGCCTGTCTTAGGAACCAGAGTTCCTCTTCCAGACATATTGCTATGTAAGTAGATTTCAGTGAGATTTAAATATCATGCTTGAGGTTGCCTTCATCTTGTTCAGGGTGTCAGAAAATAGGAGCACAGTGTTGAACTGCACAAAAGTGTGCGTGAGTGCACACATCTTGCCTTTTTATTAAAGCAGGCAGCACTGATTAGGATTCTAAAATAGGTTTTAATTACAGAGAACTGCTTTAGTCACTCTGTAGACAGAGGATATATTAGTTTCATGCTTAGTTTTTTCCCCTGACTTTGCTTCCATGTAGCAAGAGAATTGCCGATTACAAGCCTCACTCTTTATGGGGTGATTAAAGAAACAAATGTCCTTTCCGGCTGTAAAAAAGAGTCCTTTGAGTGAACTGTCTAGACAAGGAAAAATATTTGGTGCTTGGACCTTCTCTGTAGTATCCCATGCACTGAAAGAGGTTTGGACTGTACTTTTTAGAAAAAAACTTGTCTTCTGTGGCTGTATTATATGCTGAATTAGGACACTTGCTACAATCACAAGTTTTGTTTCTGTGGCTTTTTTAGTCAATGACCTTGTTTTACCTGTGAAGATCCAGCTGCATGAACCATTCCCCTGTTTTCTTTAACATTTAGGTTTTAAATAAGGAGAGTTCTGTAATTTAGGTAATTGTTAAATCTCTAGTTTAGTTTCTTCTGCATAGGTTTTTAACAGGAACTGTCCTGTGGCTCAGGAACTTCTTGTTATTTAACCATAGTTGTTGAAAACACAAACACTGTGTTATTGTCTGTTGTCTGAAATTCCAGGCTGTCACCATTGTTTACTCATTTTAATTCCTTTACTTAACAGAGCTTTCTGATTAAGAGACAGAGTATTCAGATTTTTTTACTAGATATGTGAATCACATGAGACTATTAATAGCAGATATGTTATGCAGGTAGAGCAGCAAGAAGGAGGAATCAGAAAAACACAACTGTAAAAAATTTTTAATTTCTTCCTCCCAGTAACTCCATGTGCACCTTTTTATAATTCTGTCACTGTGGGGACTAGAAAAGGAAAAGGTATAAAAGGTGACCCTTCACCTCCGACAGCCTTTAACACAGATAAATTTTTTATTCACATTGCTGAATTAATTCTACTAGGAAGGGTTTGTGGTAGTTTCAATAAGTTCAATATCCAGAAACAATCCAAATGTTTGTATTCAATTCCTTGAGAATAAGCATAGTGGCTATTGTATTCTTTGCCAAATACAATAGCCCTTTCTAAAATAAATTCTTTGAATATTTTTCCTTTGTTTAATAAATCAAGATGTAAAGACCATTAAAATCTTTACTACAAAACTTGCAGAAAAATTTATTTCATTTGTCAGTTCCATCTGCAAGTATTTTTAATAACCATCAATTATACTAATACATGTGTTCTAGATTTTGGTGTATTTAGTGCATACAGTTTTTGCCTGCATTTCATATGTGGGCTGAAGTTTGTTAATCAGTGGATCAGTTCAGTAGGAGAAGGGAGTTTTCAGTCACTTAAACATCCTAACATGAAACTACATGCCTTTCTGAGAAAAATGTTAAAATTTCACACCTTGTTCCATTGGTACAGAAATTGTCAGAGACAGGCTTTTTAGCCTTTTAAAAAGTGTGCATGCAATTCCAAATCTGCTCAGACCCCACCACAGCACACAGGAAAAGCTGGTTTTCAAGATTCCAAAAACACCAGTCCCTGAGGTACACAAAGCTTGTGCAGGTGAATTTGAGCACTTGGGTTGCAGGAGGGCAGCAGAAGTAACAGGTGTGGATGGTAATGGCATGGTGCTCAAATTTTGGTAGCCTGGGGGGCTGTGACCACACGGTTCAAAGACCAAGAGTTCCCTTTCCGCTGAGCATAAATCACAATTTACAAGTAAAAATGTCCCTGGTTGGTGATTACTGTCAGGATAAGACTGCAGTGAGTTCTCTAGGTTTTTGTTTGACACAGCTGTGGACAGCTGGAGGAGTAGGCAGGACTACATTTGAACCCTACTCTGTCCTTACAGAAAAGCACCAGGTGCTGCTCACCTGTTTGGAGAAGCCTTCTCTCTGTGTTACTGCAAGATTCAGTCCCGACAGTTCTTTATTTCAGGGAGTGCCAAAGGCCTTCACTGGAGGTAAAATGATGATAGGGTCCATCACATGAAGGGCTACTAAAATGTGCAGAATTAATGATAGGAACAAGCACTCAGATAAATCACTTTATTCCCCATTTAAAATGCAATTATCCCTTGAGGAAATGTGCAGAAGGAAAGCAGACAGGAGCCTTACTTAACGCCATAATGTTTTTTTAGGAAAGAAATACAGCGATAATTTCCCTGCTTCAGACTGCAGAGGAATATAGAAGGCATAAGGTACTAATCCTAGTATTCTGGCAGCTTCACAGCTTCAACTAGTGTTCTTCCTCCTGAAAAGCACCTCATGACATCTTTAATTACCACATATGGCCAGGGCTTTGGGTTTAGGTCTTACTTTGAGTGGAGACAAAAATAATGCATTCCTAGCACTTATAATACACTTACAAAAATAAACCACAGTCTGTCACAAGCAGCTCTGCTTCATTGTAATTTGATGGGCAGCTGAGTCAAAGAACAGACTAACACATGCAAGTGCCTTACTTGTAAGGCCAAAACAAACAAATGAAAGGCCAGTACAGAAAACATTCTGGGATTGGAATTACTTTGTGCACCTGAGCAAAATGACTTGTAGGTGTAGATTTACAGAACTTTCAGATAGAAGGCTCAGTCCACAGATATTTACCACTAACACTATGAAATTGTGATCTGTGCTGAGAGCCAGAATGAAATCTGTGCAGCACTCCTACACAGTGGATGTACTTCTACCCTTGAAGTCTTTTTGTAGGCACAGTGAGTTCAGTTTCACTCATGTTGTTGACTGTATAATAGAACACTGGTAGACTCTATAAGTCAGTCAGAGAAATTATTTAAACTATGCCTTAGTCTGTGGTATGTAACATCATGCTGTGGTTGGCAGGTTTGGTGAAACAGGTGGGTGAAGGCAGTTGCCCATTGCTGACACACTTACTGCAAAGCTAACACTGAAAGAATATCTTAAATTGTTTGTGTGCTTCCATTAATTCATGTGTCTTGTCCTTGTGTTCCTTCCCAATGCATCGAGGCATAGCTGCATCTGTTTGCAAAGTGGCCCGTCTGTGGGTGTTGTGCACTGTGTGAATGTGTGCCTTTGGCTGTCACACAGCCTGTCTGATGCTGCAATTGTCCCTGCAGATGTGGATGAGTGTGTGAACGGCACGGTGTGCGGCGCTCACGGCTTCTGTGAGAACATGGATGGCTCCTACCGCTGCCTCTGTTACCAGGGCTACCAGGACACGCAGGATGGGCAAGGCTGTACAGGTGAGCTCCTCATGGCTGCTAGCAGTCACTGCTGCAGAGTTCAAGGGAGCAAAAACAGCATTCCAACAAAACACATTTCACATTTTTGTTTTCTGACATTTTTTATTAAAGTTATGCCATTTACTATTAAAATAGGGTTGGACTCTTCTTTACTCACTGAACTTTGTGCCAGATGGAAACTTTACTTTGTATCTATTTAATGAAAACCTGTTAATAGGGCAAACAGAAGGCAACACCAAATAAGCTGTTGTATTTTATTTCCTTTAAAAAACCCAAGAAACCTCCTTGTTTGTGCATGTCAGGACTATTCACAAATATAATAGCATGAATTTAATATCTAGCTTATTTAAGTGCTACATCTGTTTAGTCTCTTAGCGAGTAACCAGGACCCTGCATTACCCCCTGCAGGAAATAACATCTGGAATGGGGCAGAGCCAGGCAGAATTAGATGGCACTTCCCAAGGCATATGGTGTTTAAACAGATTTTGACATTAGCTTCCAGCTCCAGGAAAGACACCTATCACCATAAAATGATGTGGGATTTTTGTAAATGTGTAAATACTGCACATTTCTTTTGTGACTAATAGGTTTCCAGATCTGTTGTTAATAGTGATGGCTGGAGAATTGAGGCAGCACAAGTTTGCAATATAAAATTATTACCAGATCGAGGAGAGGTATTCATTAAGCAATTTCTTCAAGCCAGACTCAGGATGAAACACATTTACTGTAACAGAGGCCTAAATGGAATACCAGAGAGGAGGAATTAGAAGTTTTACAGAGTGTTTGTATGCATTTTCTAATATGTTAAGTAGTTTTGTTACAAAATTCTTTATGCCATTTGACACTTTCTTTGCTGCGTACCAAAGTATATTTTGTCATACAGTGACTTTTCATGTTGTTGACTGTATAATAGAACACTGGTAGAATCTATAAGTCAGTCAGAGAAATTATTTAAACTATGCCTTAGTCTGTGGTATGTAACATCATGCTGTGGTTGGCAGGTTTGGTGAAACAGGTGGGTGAAGGCAGTTGCCCATTGCTGACACACTTACTGCAAAGCTAACACTGAAAGAATGTCTTAAATTGTTTGTGTGCTTCCATTAATTCATGTGTCTTGTCCTTGTGTTCCTTCCCAATGCATCGAGGCATAGCTGCATCTGTTTGCAAAGTGGCCCGTCTGTGGGTGTTGTGCACTGTGTGAATGTGTGCCTTTGGCTGTCACACAGCCTGTCTGATGCTGCAATTGTCCCTGCAGATGTGGATGAGTGTGTGAACGGCACGGTGTGCGGCGCTCACGGCTTCTGTGAGAACATGGATGGCTCCTACCGCTGCCTCTGCTACCAGGGCTACCAGGACACGCAGGATGGGCAAGGCTGTACAGGTGAGCTCCTCATGGCTGCTAGCAGTCACTGCTGCAGAGTTCAAGGGAGCAGAAACAGCATTCCAACAAAACACATTTCACATTTTTGTTTTCTGACATTTTTTATTAAAGTTATGCTATTTACTATTAAAATAGGGTTGGGCTCTTCTTTACTCACTGAACTTTGTGCCAGATGGAAACTTTACTTTGTATCTATTTAATGAAAACCTGTTAATAGGGCAAACAGAAGGCAACAGCAAATAAGCTGTTGTATTTTATTTCCTTTAAGAAACCCAAGAAACCTCCTTGTTTGTGCATGTCAGGACCATTCACAAATATAATAGCATGAATTTAATATCTAGCTTATTTAAGTACTACATCTGTTTAGTCTCTTAGCTGAGTAACCAGGACCCTGCATTACCCCCTGCAGGAAATAACATCTGGAATGTGGCAGAGCCAGGCAGAATTAGATGGCACTTCCCAAGGCATATGGTGTTTAAACGGATTTTGACATTAGCTTCCAGCTCCAGGAAAGACACCTATCACCATAAAATGATGTGGGATTTTTGTAAATGTGTAAATACTGCACATTTCTTTTGTGACTAATAGGTTTCCAGATCTGTTGTTAATAGTGATGGCTGGAGAATTGAGGCAGCACAAGTTTGCAATATAAAATTATTACCAGATCGAGGAGAGGTATTCATTGAGCAATTTCTTCAAGCCAGACTCAGGATGGAACACATTTACTGTAACAGAGGCCTAAATGGAATACCAGAGAGGAGGAATTAGAAGTTTTACAGAGTGTTTGTATGCATTTTCTAATATGTTAAGTAGTTTTGTTACAAAATTCTTTATGCCATTTGACACTTTCTTTGCTGCGTACCAAAGTATATTTTGTCATACAGTGACTTTTCATGGATGAAAACAAATGAAGCAAAGAAAGTAAAAAAATAAAAGGGGAAAGGAAAGGATGGTGTGAAACTAAATTTAATTTTGAGTTCACATTGAAGTAATTCGGAACCACAAAATAATGCATTTGTTTATTTTTTTCTTGTGTAATACTATATAGTATAAAATAGTCTTATAAATTTTGAAACCAGTTATCAGCCAAAACAATTTAAGGAAAAAGTAAGTCTCTGACTACTAAGTTCCTGACTAGGCAATGTTCCCCAAAGAAAACTTATTCCTTATGACAGGAAACCAGTAAAAAGATAAAGAAAAATCTGAGTGCATTTTTAAATGTGAGCAAACTGTAAGTTAAAATCCATTTTTATATAAAAACACACAAAAATCAACATTTATTCAGCTAACTAGATTTTGATAGGCAAGAGGTAAAAAGGATGAAGTACTGCTTCACAAGTTATATGTTAGACTACACTCAGTTATAGGAATTTCTGAATTGTGATACAGAAATTACTATTTCTAATACTAATCAGCATAATTTCTGTCTACTAATGAGATTCTCTCATTAGAAGTAGATTTTCAAATGTCAACTAAAAAGAAAGTAAAGTTAAATTATTTTGGTAGTATTTGGTAATATTTGTTTAAACAAGAGACAATTCTTTCAGTCTATCAGACAAAAGCATTTCAGGTTGGCTAGTTAGCAGGTGTATGGAATCCAAGTTAAAAATATTTGAAATTTTTTGGAGGGAGGAATTTTTCAGTTTTTAGTGGGGGTCCTTGGGTGACCTGGGCACAACTTCTATGGGTCCCAGAGCAGCCTGTGAGTCCATGCATAGACATATGGTGGCAGTGGGGCTGGGGAATTCTCTGTTTGGTGGTTGCTTACAAGAGAAATGGTGTTCTGGGAAGTAAAATTAATTATCTTTTTTGTAGCGCAGTCTGAATCTCACCAAAACCTGTTCATTTTGCTCCTTAAGTTTAGTGAAAGTTTGATAATGAAGATAATTATTGAGAGTCTTAAATCCCAGTAAGAGAATACACAGAAAAGCACGTATTTAACAATGAGAAGCACCATAAAAACAGTGTTCTGGTCTACAATCAGCACCTATCAACACTAATAGTCTATAAACTGTAGTGTGACTTTCAGGGGTCTTTATTTCAAAGGACTTACTACTTGTTTATGAATCCACTTAGGTATTAGTGAGTTTTTAATCCTTCCCCAGAGATCACATCTGTAATCTGGCAGGCAATATTGGCACAGATACAGCAGATAAAAGAACAGTCAGTAGGGGGTCTCAATTGATTTCTGGTTTGGATTTTTTCCCCAGATGTGAATGAATGTGAAATGTTGAGTGGAGTATGTGGCGAAGCCCTCTGTGAAAACGTTGATGGTTCTTTCCTGTGTCTGTGCTCCGATGAAAACCAGGAGTACGATCCAATGACCGGACAGTGTCGCTTCCGTACCTCACCAGGTAAAACACCAGTGGATTCTTGCCTGCTTGGCATGATTTCAACTGCACACTGAACCATTGGAAAGGTAAAGCTGGTTCCAGTATTGGTGTTGCCTAAACTACAGCAGAAAAATGTAAAACTTCATCATTGTCTTGAAAGTGTGTGCATGAGAGGAGGTTTTTCTAGGACAGAATATGTTATCAGTGAATCATTAGCAGGGAAAATACAGCAGAAGCACCTTCTAAATATTATACATCAACAGACTTGGCAGTAATATTGAGCAATTATTACAGGTAAGAGTAAATAGTCTCGCTGACTGTATTGTATGAATGAAATCTGATATGGAATCAAGTCTATGGCCTGAGTGACTTTGGTTTTTGTCCAAAATTTTGCAAACACCCATTAGTATGCTTGGACAACGTTTAAGGGAGCATATTATTAAAACCAGGAGTTATATTTAGTTGTGGTTTCACCCCAGAGGGCAACTGAGCCCCAGGCAGTGACTTACTCCCCTAGAAAGCTCATGGGTTGAGATAAAGACAGATTAGTAGGGAAAGCAAAAGCCACACACACAAGCAAAGCAAATCAAGGAATTAAATGACTGCTTCCCATGGGCAGGCAGGTATTCAGCCATCTCCAGAAGAGCAGGGCCCCATCACACATCACAGTGACTTGGGAAGACAAAAGCCATCACTCCAAACATCCCCCCTCTTCCTCCTTCTTCTCATTTTATATACTGAGCATGATGTCATTCTGTCTGGAATATCCTTTTCATCAGTTTGGGTCACCTATCCTGGCCATGTCTCCTCCCAGCCTCCCATGGACCTCCAACTTCATATCCACTGTGACAGAACAAAAAGCAGAAAAGGCTTTGACTCTGTGTAAGCCCTGCTCAACAATAACAAAAACCCTGTATTATCAACCCTGTGTTCAGCACAAATCCAAAAACCAAACCCATACCAGCCACTGTGAAGAGCTCTGTACCAGCCAAAATTAATGCACTAGTCTTATCTTATTAGCATTATCTAGAGTTAATGAGTCCTAAGAGAAGGTTGTTGGGAAAGCAAAAACCCAAACCACTACATTGGTGTCAAACTACCTCTGTTGTCAGTCTCTCTTGAAGCATTCTTGCCTGCTTTACTCCTTTAGTCCATTTCCTACTTGTCCATTGTACTGGATTTTTAAGCTTTTCTTATAAAGTGTTTTGCGTGTTGAAAATACTACTGAAAATATACTAATTGAAAATTAGTTTAGAATTCTTAAAGCTGCCTTCACATTTCTACACTGATCCAGTTTGGAGAAAGGAACAAACTCACAGGAGGATGAACAGAGTACAAGAAATGATAGGATTTACTTGCATAGCTTTTTTCCCCCTCCAGAATGCAAATCTTGGTATTTTTTCCTTGTTTTCTTACACTGCAGGCTGATGTAGCTTCTGGAAAGCTTTAGAGGAACTGGCTATTTGGCTAGGATGCTCTCTTTACAGCTTCCAGGCTGTGGCTGTTTTATCCTATCACTCGTGATCTTTCAGACTTGTAAAGAGGGTTGAAATATCCATGACCTAATTGTCACAAATATTTAGATCACTGAATGTAGCACTCAGCAGCACTCAAGAAGTTGCCTGTGGAATATCATTAACAGCTGATTGATGAATGTTTTGGGCCTGTGAGGAGGCAGTACTCAGGAGAGTTCAACTAGCTGATGAAACAAAACCAGAACTAAAAACTTAGCATAGGACCTGAGTCATGTAAAAAGAATTCACATCCAAGGGACATGTGAGGACATACCCTAACATTACTGTGGGGAGGAAGGGGATGAAGAACGCAGCATGACCGATTGTGCTGTCAACAGATGGATACTCTGCTGTCAGTACTAATTCCATGATGCTGTCAGCAGTGAGCACAGTTTTGCTGTGATCAGTCTGGAAAGTAACTGTTCTTCCTTCCCCTCCAGGCTTCATCAGGCTCTAGCAAAACACATACTTTGCCTTTGTCTGATAAGATCATCAAGATCTCTCATAGGAAACCACAAGGAGCTAATGAGAAGTACTTTACGTGGTATGGTCTTGGACTAGAGTAAGGCAAAATGGCAGTACTTGGAACAGAAATTTTACTCTCCTCTTTGATTCCAAAGTAAAAGGAGAAAAGACTGTTGTTAGTTCTTCTTATAAACTATTCTTGCTGCAAAGAATGCTGGAATAGCCACACATCCTCTCTGGCTTTGACAAGCCACATACTCAAGTCAGGCGTGGTGCTTCCAGAGCTCCTGTGGTGCATATGGACATCATCTGTCAGCATTAGTGTACACCATGCTTATGAAAGGCACAACTTAAAAGGCAGAAAGGAGGAATTTAATCTGTGTTATCCTGTTACAGATATCTATAGTTCAGGCTGGCTCACCCAGTTCTTGCTTATTTCTCATTCTTTGTGCATAAAGAAGTGTTTGTTCCCCTTGTATGAAGTGCAAATAGGTGACATTTGTTCAAATGTTACTTTAATTTGGGACTTTTCTTACATGTGGTTCAAGTCCATTAGATTTGTGGAGTGCTGTGTGTTCACACTTTTTTTACCCTTAGGGCTCTCAAGACTTCCTTTTACTTAGATTCCGCTTGCTGGAAATTTGCCTGTTGTTAGCTGTGCCTTGAAACAATCCTCACAGTATATGTATCAGGAATTTAAGCCCTTATTGTCACTTTCCAGTCAAAAAACCCAAAGAAGTGCAAAAAATTGTGCAAGGATTGGTTGTCTCATTCCCCTCTCCTCTGCCCTGCCATTCATAAAATGTAGGAAATGTTTCAGAAATAAGAAAATATAAAAGAGGAAAGAGCTTTATTCTGTAGGAGATGAAAATCTGCTGTTCTATACATCTTTGTACCTAAGGGAGAAAAATTGCAAGCTTTGTATTAAAGTCTTCTCATCTATTCTTTTAACTATATAAAGCTATTTGTGATTAATTTCTAGCAAGTGCCAAGCTTGATGCATTTCAAGTAATAATCAGTAATAATAATAAGTTGCAGTATAATTGTGGTTTTAACTGTGGCATGTTGTAGTATGCATTTGAACTACTAATATAGACTAATATACTACTAACAGGTCTCATAACATCAAATCCAGGAGCTAGAATGGATAGTGAACATCTGAGGATTATAACAAGTATGATTTGGGGTGGCATGCCAAAACTTGAAATGTTTCAATACCAGTGCTTGCAGAGATACAACATCATTGGCATAAGGGAAACCCAAATAACACGGATGTCATCATGGGACTCTACCATAAACCACCTAGCCAGGACAATGACACTGATGAATTTTTTTTTGAGGAACTAATGGAAACCTCCAATCAACTTCCCTTGTCCTTTGGGGGGACTACAATTTAACAGACGTTAACTAGGAACAACAAGCAGCCGGCACAAACATATCCAGAAGATTGCTCAAACAGGATGCTAACTAACTTCATGGTACAGGTACTAAGGGAGCCAACTAGGAAGGATGCCCTTTTTGATTCGTTGCCTAATTAACAAGGAGGGTTTTGTGACTGAAGTGGTGATTGATATGTCTTGGACATAGAGATCATGAAGTAATCAGGTTTAAAATCTGATGACAAAAGGAAACTGTCAGCTTCAACTCTGAAGATACAAGGATAGCAGACTTCAGGCTTCTCAGGGAGCTAGTTAGCCAGGCCCCCTGAGAAAATGCTCTTGGTGGTGTTGGGGTCCATTCAGTGCTGGTTACTTTTTAAGCTCCACTGCCTAGAAGCACAGGAGCAGGCAATTCCAAAACATGGAAAGTCAAGAAAGTGAGGTAGAAGACCAGCTTGGCTGAGCAAGGGTCTTCTTTTGGAGCGAAGACAAAAAAAGAGGGTATATGTCCAGTGAAAGGAAGGTCAGGTAACATGAGAAGAATACAGAGATGCTGCTCACCACTGTTGGGAGAAAATTTGTGTGACCAAAGCTCAATTAGAGTTGAAGCTGGCTATTACTGTGGGGGACAATAAAAAGGAGAGAGATTTAAATACACTGGTAGAGAAAGGCAGCACAGAAATTACATGAGCCCATTACAGGATGAGGATGGTCACCTCACAAACAGTGACATAGACAATGTAGAGACATTTAATGCGTTCTTTGCCTCTGTCTTCAACACAAGCTAAGGAGGTCCTGTTGATGTGAGCTGGAGGACCATGGCTGTGAGAATGATAAACTGACCCTGAACTTGTGCAGGTTCTGCTGCTCCATCTGAATCCCTGTAAACCTCTGCAACCTAATGGGTTTGAACCAAGAATACTCAAAGAGCCTCTTATGTCATTGTGAGGCCTCTCTCAATCATTTTGAGCAGTCTTTGGATTATGGAGAGATCCCAGCTGACTGGAAAATGGTAAACATTGTCCTGATAGTCAAAAAGGGCAGAAGGAGGGTCCTGCCAACTACAGGTCTGTCAGTCTCACTTCAGTGTCTAGTAAAGTTATGGAGAAGATTATTCTGGGAATTATTGAAAAACACCTGAAAAGCAGCATGGTCATTGGTCCCAGCTGGCATGTCTTCATTAGGGGAAAGTCCTGCTTACCGAACCTGATTCCCTTTTCTGACAAGGTACCTCACCTAGCTGATGAAGAGAAGCCAGTTAATGTAATCTTTTACATCTCAGTAGAGTTTTGGGTACTGTCTCTCACAGGATCTTTCTGGACAAAATGTCCAGCACACAGCTGGATAAACACATTGTGGGATGGGTGAGCAACTGGCTCACAGGCCAGGCACAAAGGGTTACAGTGAATGGGGTGACATCACACTGGGGACCTGTCACTAGGGGGGTTCCACTGGTTCAGCATACAGTGAAATAATTATTATAAGTCATGAAGTTATAATGACTATTTTTCATTTTTGCAACCAGTTTTCTGATTGCATCTGTAAGCATTGTTGGCACACAGTTGCAGTATTAAAGATCCTGTCTATGTTTTGGTTTCTTCGGATCACGGTTGCTAACAGAACACTATTAAGGCAAATATTTCACTGTATGCTGAAGTCTAAGCATATGCCAATCCATATTATCCACTGAATCCTGTATTATTGATCCATGTTTTTGCATCAAACATATGCTAAGCATATTGTAGGATTAAGGTTATGCTAAGATATATAAATCTATTTCTAAGAAATACTTCAGAATACAATCCAGCAGCAGCTACACAGAATTTCTCTCATAGGCTGTTAATAGAACAGTTATATAAAAAATGGGGGAAAATTATTTTCCTTCACCAGCATGCCTTAGATATAGAGATATTCTACATTTTCTAACAAAAAAAACCCAGAAACAACAATGATACAAAAAAATGAGTATTCATTTTCTGTCATGTTATGTTAACATACATAGTAAAATCACTTTCAGAAACAGCCTGTTTACTAAATGGTTAATAATCTATGACGGAGAAATTAAAGGCTTGTAGACATAGACTGGTCTTGGTTTAAAAAGAAAAAAAAAGGTTTGTGTCTCATTTGCTTTCCAAACATTCATGACACCTTCTTGACTAACCCTCACTTACAGCTGTGTAAACAACAGCTATTTAAGCTGCTGAACAGATAATGGGAGGAGAAACCAATACATGATATGTAAAATGGGAATAAACAAGGACATGATGAGACCATATCCCCTTCCTTCCAAGGCAGCTTCTGATGTTCTTTCTCTGATAAACAGCATGAAAACAGCCATGCTTTCTCTTCTAATGAAGATTTGGCTTTAATTCAGTTGACAGATGGCAAATGGCCAAGGAAAATGTATAAATTGGTGACTGAAGTACTGCTCTCTCACCTTGGAATGGCAGATATAATTCAGCTGCATTTCTGTGGCATGATAGTCTTAATGTAGTTCCTATTGGATAGCAACTGATACCACAAAACCACCTCAACTGATGAAATTTAACACATTATGGAAAATCGTAATTATCAGATGAGGGTTGACCACAGGCTAAAGTAACAAAGCTGAAATAAGCAGCCAGCTGGGTGTATCCTTTAATGTATGATTTAGTTATATTGGCAAAACTGCAAAGCCTTGTAGGTGGCAACATCATACTAAATTTGAATGGAGGTGTCTGCCAGCCCCTCAGCCTCCCAAAACTGAAGTCACTTTTCTGAGGAAAATAGAAGTAAATCCAATTGTCTGTGTCTAATTAGAAACCAAAAGAACTGTTACACATGTTCATTCTATTGAAGTGCAATAATAGACAATCCATGCTGACATTTTTAAATCTGCTTTTCTCCAAATGGATCTAGTATTTGCATGCCCAGTAAAGTTCCCTTGCTCCATCTGCTTTGGGAAGTGTGGGTGGGCAGTGATTGGATTGAAATAGCAAGAGCTGGAGTTCATTTAATTCCTTCAGCATTTGTTATACATCACTATCTTCAAGCTCCCACCTTACAAACACTTTTTAAGTGAGATCTTAAAACCCACTCCAGAGTTGCTTGTTTCTTGTTTCAAAGGTGATTCACTTTTTTTCCAGGTTCCAGCCAAAGCTCTCTGTTGAGGCAGGCTGTTAATCTTCCCTCCTGCCCCATCTTTTGGCACATGGGGATGGCCTGCTCCTGCTCCTGCACCTTTAACATTTCCTTCCTAGAGTGCATCCAGTGCTCCTGGGCTCTTTTGCCCTTCAGGACTGGTGCCTTAAGGAGTCTCTCAACCACTCTCCTAAAGAGGTGAAAGTCTGCCCTCTGGAAGTCCAAGGTGGCAGATCTGCAAGCACCCTTTCTCACTTCCAAAGAGTCACAATCACTATCATTTCCTGGTTGCTTTTCCCACCATGGCCTCTGGCCATCACATCACCCACCCGTCCTTCTCTGTTCACAAACACAAGTCCTGTGGGGCACCTCCCCTGGTTGGCTTCCTCACCAGATACCTCAGGAAGGTCGCTTCCACACACTCCAGGAATCTCCTACTGCTTCCTCTCTGTGTTGTATTTTCTATCAGACATCTGGTATGCTGAAGTCTGCCACAGCAGTAAGGGCCAGGGACTGCAAGCCTTATCCCAGCTGCTTACAGATTATTTCTTCTGCCTCTCCATCCTGGCTGGGTGGTCTACAACAGACTCCCACCACAATACCTGCCTTGTTGGCCTTTCCTCTGATTCTTACCCATAATGTCATCATCATCATTCAACTTCAGACAATTGAGACACTCCCTAGCCCATCACCTCTCTTTCCTTGCCTGTCCCTTCTCAAGGGTTTACAGCTGTTCATTGCAGTGGTCCAGTTGTGCGAGTCATCTCACCGTGTCTCTGGTAGCAGCTCTGTTCCCGTGTTCCTGCTGCACCATGGAGCTAACATTTGTTGCAGTAGCATCTTGAAATGCACTGCCACTCTATAAAGTAGAGGTTCTGATTGCTGCCTCAATAGCTGTGTTTCTTGAGAAATGTCTCATACTTACCTTATTGTACAAGAGCCTGGGTAAAAGCAATGAAATCTCAAAGAGTGAGAAATCAGCCAACATGGAATAATTTTAATGGGTTTTTTGTGAGTTAAACATTTGTTAACTACTAAGCATAAAGAATTTCCCTAGATAAAAAGGAAATGAGCTAGTCGCCTCAAGATTTATCTATCTAAAATTCCTGAATAAAGTTTTGGGTTTGATTGATAAATGTGAGCAAATGAAATTTTAGAACTTGGTGACTTTACTGATGGCCTGTGAAAAGTTTTTCATATCGATCAAGTGTGAATAACAATTTTACATGGTAGTTCCCAGTTCTGAGCCCTTGATGATTATTTTTGTGAAGTGAAATGTTAGGTAGACAGAGTTCTGCAAACACAGAAGCTTTAAATAGGTTTTTCTTTCAAAATTGCTTCTTGGTGTATTTTAGGAGTGCCTTGCTTTTGAAAGGTCTTTGACTATTATAGTAATAGGGTATTTATTGGATCTATGGGACAGACTATTTTGCCTTCAGTCCACATAAATATTGTGAGAGGACCCAGTCAGTGCTTTAAGGCAATAAATCTGCTTTCTTGGCTGGATTGCTATTTTAAAGTAAAACACAGAGTCAGTTAACTTGACATCTGTATTATATTCCTCTGCTTACCATGGAGTCAGTAAGTTCTTTTGCAAAAATCATAAAGGGCATTGTATTCAAATGTGGAGTGTGCTTTTTCACAGTGAAATTAAAAGGGGAGGTAAATGCTCATTCTTTTGAAAATTGAGTCCTTTCAGTTCATGCCTTCACTCCTTTATCTGGAAAAAATGAGGTTGTAATATTTGTTTACCTCTGTGAAGAGCTCTTGGATTCATATGTGAAGACCATAATGCCAAAAGCTGGCCATGTCCATTAGTAGCAGAACATGAGAGCAGGTACTTCATACATTGCTTGAAAATTATAAAAGTGCAGGAATCCTTTTGTGGTCAAGTTGGAGAACAGGTCTGAAAAAGCCAAAGGAAAGTCATTGACTTCCATCATTCTTTCTAACATCAAAAGGTTAAATCAAAATTTTTACCTAACCATTTTCTTCTCTGCTCTTCTGACCTCCTGGAAAAATGACTAATTTCATGTGTCATCTTGTGTGGTTTATGTTTTTTTTTCACCTTAGAAATGCCAGTAGAGGCTGATCAACAGGAAGATGGAAAGAAGGAGTGCTACTACAATCTGAATGACGCTAAT
Source organism: Emberiza elegans (assembly GCA_024865655.1). Lineage (NCBI taxonomy): Eukaryota > Metazoa > Chordata > Aves > Passeriformes > Fringillidae > Emberiza > Emberiza elegans. Next base: position 13,660,719 of record JALJVW010002597.1, on the reverse strand, counting down.
TTCTGTGACAACGTGCTGACATCCAATGTAACCAAACAGGAATGCTGCTGTACCCTGGGTGCTGGCTGGGGTGATAACTGTGAAATCTTCCCGTGCCCTGTCGTTGGAACTGGTAAGAGGAGGCCCTCTGTCTCTTTGCAAGCTTTTGAAGCATTGTGTTTATGTTAACAGAGTTTGCTTTGCCTTTAGAGAAGGCTTGCCCATTAAATCCCATATTTTGTAGTATTTAGTCATGACTTATCTATAGGAGCCCTCCACAGAGGAAAGGGTGATAAGAATAATTCATACCTGGTGTAAATCCATTGGCTTCTCTGCTGTTGCCCTAATGATTAAAAGAGCATGTTACTGAACAGTGATTTTAGGCAAATACAGATTCTCACAAAAGCTTTTTCCAGATGCTATGGTAACACTTTAGATTTTTTCCACCAGCTGGAAAACAAAGGTAACCATTATAATATTTTTGAGACTGCAGCTATTCTTTGTAGTGGTGTTTCTACAGCACTACAGCTTACCAATATATATTATGGCATTTCTTTTTACATTTTGCAACTTATAAAACATCAGTTAATAATGTTCTCTGCAGACCATTGTTTAATCTCTAAATATTAAATTAGACAAACAGGGCCATGTGATATTTGTCACAAATTTTGAAAAGAGTACTTGAAACATAAGCAGGGATGGCTGAAATTCAGAATCCAGCTGGAAAAAAATCACATAAGAGAGAACATGTATAAACCTTGAGATTAAATGCTAAAGATTACTTTTCACAGAAATGCATCATCGTGTTTAATTCCTGTTTTAACTATACCTTAGAATTGGTCAAATTGAAATGAAATGCAAAATGAAAAAGGGGCCTCTGCTTGGATAGATTTGTTTGATTCTGTATAGTCTCCAAGACACTTGAAATAATTTCCCTCTGTAATGCACACCATGTTCTCCTGTTGCAGTCAATTAGTGTTTTTCCTGTATGAGGACTGAAGAATGTGGACAGGGGTTTGTATCTCAGTTGGAGTATGCCTAGATTACAGCTTTCAGCGTAGCTCAGAGAGGCCCATGCTTGCTTTAATTAATGCAATTTGGCTACTGGTATTGTTATAACTGCAGTGCACCATGAAACCTAGTAAGGACCACATTCTCCTGCCAAAAAGCAAGAGAAATGAGTTTGCCTGCAGCTGTGTGATGCTGTAGGCACCCTAGTGAGGTTTGTTCTTTTTCTCTGCAAACTGAGAGCAGGGGCAAGTCAGGCTGTGGCATTTAACATCCCCCATTAAACCAAAGGTGTGTATGAGTGCCTGATAGGTGCAAACAAGGCTAATACCTCAAAGTACCCTGAAATACATGGAACACTACATATGTGAATACCTTCTTCTTAACAACATAATTTTTTTTTTTCTTTCTCTCCCAGCTGAATTTACTGATTTGTGTCCTGAAGGAAAAGGTTTCATTCCCTCTGGAGAATCATCTTACGGGGTTCTTGCTCAGAATTACAAAGGTCAGTACTGACTTGTATTAACTTTAATTATTTCAGAAGTTCTGGTAGTTGATTGACTAGAAATGTGAGCCAGGAATGTAAGCATACTAATTAAAATTTTATTAGGTGACAAAAACAGTTTGTAGTACAAAAGATTTCTGAAAATCATTCTACAGGTTGTTAAGAATGTTAATTACACAGTCTCTGTAATATTCTGGTTTAATTTCTACTAAGTGCTATATGCTGTGAGAATAGGTGCTGTGACCACACACCACAGATACTTGTTTACATATGGAATACAATGCCAGCTTAAATTTGTAATTAAAACTGAAGAGAAGTTCCACAACAATATTTTCATTACAGACCTTCATAAAATAATTACTAGTGGTAGTTAAGAAATCAGAGTGATAGAAGTTGGTTAATGTGGGTGGGAGGTAGCTGGCATCACCAGGAAGGAAAAGTGAGATCAGCAAAATGTCTTTTCAGTTTTGAGAAGTAGCCATCAATATTAATAATTTTTAAGAATGTCACAGAGCTCATCTTAAAGTCTCTGAGAGTATTTTTGTTGAGAGATTGTTTGAGGGGGTTGTTTTTCTTTACAGATCTAAGATTTCTGTGGATATTCACAATGGGGATTTGGAACTTGCTGTGTGTGCAGCATATCCAAATTAGTGTCAAATAAAATCTGTGTTGTTTTAGTGCTACCTTAGGGTTGGTAATATCTCTAGCTGCTATAAATACTGAAATGTATACTGAATAATGTATACTGAATAAATACTGAAATAGTCCACCTGGAAATATCTTTCACAAATCCCTGCCATAATAAGACTTTTTCCCTTTTCAGTACATTTATGTTGTAAAACCTTAGGAATGGCACAAAGGACAAACACTAAACAGATAAATAACTTTTGTTAATGTGCTCTTTTTGTAATGTGATCTTTCTCTGTTACACTAACTTAAATGTTACTGTTGCTTTTGTCCGCAAGCTTCTGCTTGTAGGAGCAATTCTTGTTTTCTTATTGGAATTATCTGTCAGAAGTGAATAGCCTGGTAGCCTTCCTTGGTTTTGCTTCCAGGCTTTCCCATTTTTCTCCAGACACAAATCCATGTTCCACAGGAAAAACACAGATGTGAACACGATGTTTTTTATTAATCTTTGCATTATTCTTGCTGCTAAACAGTCAAAATATTTAATGTTTGTAGCCACTTAGTGGCTGGAAGAGTGAAGAGGATGTAAAAATAAATCGTTTTCTAGATCTTTCAGTTCTTCTGGAGAAAAGGAAACATTTAAATTATTTCCCTTTAAAACTACTGTACTGCTGGAAATGATAGCTTTGGGATAAAATCTGTGGTGCCCCAGAATATAAATGGGGAGTAAATATTTAGAAGACAGTGGATTAAAACAATTGGTATTGAGAGAAGAATGACCTACTTTAAGTTGTGCCTTTTATTGCCATTTTCGCTACAAACCTAGCTTTAACAGATTGGCTCTAAGTAGGTCTAGCAAATGAAAAGTAGGCTGGAAAAAAGGAAGTGGATGGAATTCCAACAGTAACAAATACATGAATATAAGACTGGGAAAAAATGTGTACAACTGTGAAAAGCAATATATGAGCTGGCATATATTTTCCATGAAACTTCCCTGAACATGTTTAGCCTCATTTGCAAGCGTGGTAGATTCTCTTTGTCAGCTGTCACTAATTCTGTAGTGATTGCCAGCTAGTGTTCAGCCACAGACACAATTGGTCCTGTGAGAGGGAAGGCTGCACTCAAGTTGTGCTTTGAGCAACAAAGCCATGAGCAGTGCAGATAGGAAGATTTCCTGCTGTGCACAGCAGAGTCACCAAACTCTATGCAAAGAGAAGAGCAGTCACAGAGTCCATCCATAAGCATGACTGCTTAATTAGTTTGGTAACCAGATGGTGTGCTTAAATTAGAAGGTATTCCATGGTGGGAATACTTTCAGTAAAGCAAATTATATGGGAAAATACAGGCTATATTGTTCATCTGTTTTGCTTGGAGCTAGGAGCAATGTGATACCAAAGGAATGAAAGGGAAACTGCAGATTATTCCAGTCTCTCTGTGCCACGGGACTTAATTCTGACAAGGGGAAGTAAGGGTCCACCAATTTTTCCTTTTCCATTCTGGCTACATCACCTCTTCCACACCAGTTGTCTAAGGGTTTTTTTTCTGTGGATATCTGTGTTCCTGGGATTTTCTGTTTAAACTGAAGTTTGCTTGAACAGAGAAGTGTATAGGATTTATTCCATCTTGTTTGTCTACATGGCATCATAATAACAATGGTAACACAACCTTTGATGTTTTCTCCCCAGATGCTGATGAATGCCAGCTCTTTGGCCAAGAAATCTGTAAAAATGGCTTCTGTTTGAATACGCAGCCAGGTTATGAGTGCTACTGCAAACAAGGCACATACTATGACCCTGTTAAGCTCCAGTGCTTTGGTAAGTTTATTTAAAGTGGTCCTGTCACTATAATGGTATGCAGATGGGCAAAACAAGCAGACTTCTACAGCAGGATTCCCATCACAACTGTGGCATTTCCAGTAAGGGGAGAAACACTGGGCCTCTGGACTCCTCTAGCAGTTTTGTAAGATGCATTGGGTCATTTCCCTTCCTTCTGCTTGGCTGAGCAGCAATTCTGGATGACATGGCTGTGGCATGTAGAGCAGGGTTTGCTTTATTTGCCTCCTTTTTCAGCAAATTACTCCCAGGAGTTTGCATCTCCAGAACAGCCTTTTGTGCTCCTTTGAGTGTGTAGTCAAGAGCTGGTGCCAGCCTTAATGGAGGCAGCACAAAGTGATCAGAGGGGGCTCCATCCTTACATGCACACTGCTGCTTCTCTCTGCCAAGGGACAGTTTAGCCTTCTGTTCTTTGCATATGGGCTGAGCAGTATGTTGAAGCTCACCTTTCATTTGGCAAGCGTTCTGGGTTTACTATATTAAATCAAATAAACACAGACTTTTTTTTTTTGTTTCAAGGACAGCTATTTTCCCCAAGGAGTTAATATGCAATGTAAAATTACAGTTGAGGTCATTGATAAGCCCATTTTAGCCTGCACAACCTTGTACTCTTTTGGTTCTGGTATTCAACTGAAAATTACTTATGACCGTGGCCCTGGCTTTTGCTTTGTAAGCAGAGAACCATGTATAATGTGCAGAATAGCATAATGAAAGGAAGCAATTTTTGCAAGTGCAATAAGAGAGCCTTTTACCTTGGGATTCTATGATTATTCTTTACAAAGGGTGGGACTTTTGCTGACTAAATGTAATTTATCTGAAGTGGCCTGCTCTTCCCTTTGAGCTAAATTTCAGCTTTTGCATTCCAAGACAAACTAAGAAAAATAACTACCATGGCTAGGTAAGGTGATCCCTTCTTCTGACAAGCTCACAAGAAATCACTAAGAGTATGCCCACCTCTAATTCCTGCTGGTATTGTCCTAAAGGGAGAGGACTGTGGAAAGAAGTAGCAGGTATTCCTGAGTGCAGGGTATTCCTGGCACTGCAAGCCCTCCAACAAGCCTCTTTATCCTCCCTAGTACTTCTCTGTACTAGCTCCCTAAGACTTGAGGATTAGAGGCCAACATCCTTCAGATGTCTGTCCTTCTCCATGGGCACACACAGGATTTTTTTGCCAGCAATGGGTATTTGTGGTAATTTACGGAAGGCATGCAGGGAAGTCTGCTCCTAATATAGGAAGATAGAAACATAGATTAACACAATGCAAATACTTTGTGCTGGCTTTCCTTGATACATTTCCTTCCATTTTAAAGACACGGATGAATGTCAGGACCCAAACAGCTGTATTGATGGCCAGTGCATAAACACAGAAGGATCTTACAACTGTTTCTGTACACACCCAATGGTTTTGGACGCAACAGAAAAGCGATGCATCAGACCAGCAGATTCAAGTGGTATGATCCATTATACATATTACTGAAGTGAGTACACCTCTACGAGGTGGTGCTGACATGGCTACAGACCCGAAGTCTGAGCTTAGACTGGGTCATCCTTGGATGAGCCTGCTCTTCTGGAGGATTTTGGAAGGCAATGCTTGGACCGTCGTCTGTTGATCCAGAAGGCACCGTGATGTAGGACTCCACAGTGCTCCACTTTGCCCATACAGACAGGATATTGCTGGAAGTATTGTGAGATTAGGCTTGGGCTGAGTCGTCTTCAGCCAGTTCACCAGCTCTGCATCTGCCTTGTCCAGCCTTGTAGGTAATGAGGCACAGCCAGCTTGCTGTCTCAGTAAGTCTGGGGTTTGGCTGCAGGCTAAGTCTAGATATTCAATTCTACCAAAGTAAAATAAAAACAGGAATGACAGGATATAGGAGGAAATAGCTAACATTGTATGTGTGCTTTCAATTGATTAGCTTTGAAGGTACATTGAGCTCACTGTTTCAAGCTGTGGGCTTCAACATCACTGTTCAAGTAACATTTTGTGTGTGCTTTCAATTTCAATAGACACTTATTTCAGAAAAAAATGTTAGATATTATGAGATTCTTGGAAACGTCTCAGAAATCCAGAGCATTATGCAGTCTGCACAGCTTTGTCTATGACACTCATGTCTTCAACAGAAGTGTTACAATGGGTTTGATTTAATGCTGGCACTGTATAGCCATAAATCCAGACCTCTGGTTCCTGCAACTTGCAGTGTATTTTCCTGAGATGCTTCTGTAAAAGGAAATGGGAATACAGACTGAATGCCTGCTTTAGTCACACCAAATTGTAAGGCTGAGATTTTGAGGAGTAATGCGGTTGCCCTGTTGCGTGAAACTGTGAAAGAACCACAGCATTTTCTATTGTTCAATCTTCAGTTAAACAAACCAAGAGCAGGATTGTCCTTTGGGTTCATCTAGGATGTGAAGAGAATGCAAGAGCCCAAAGGGTCTTCTGTCATGAGACATTCAGCTGACACAGCAGTGAACATCTCAGCCGGCACAGAGCACTCAAGCCTTGTATCGCTACTGGCAATGTCCCCCTCACGCACAGGGGGAGGGGGCAGGCTGGTTCTTTTGCTGCCAGCAGAATTTGGAGTCAGTTGCAGAGACCCACTGCTGCTTTTCACTGCATATTTTGGCAAGCTCTTAGTAGAATAGGTATCTAAGCTGTGATCACCTTCATGCTTTCAGAACTCGTTTTGCTCTTGAGTGAGATTTCGGTTCTGTACTCAGCCATGCATAATGTAAAAATGCAGTAAATGGATATGCACAGACAAAACAGAACCTTGCTTTGTGACAACACTTATTTTTCACTCTGTGTTGGAACAAAATCAAAACCTTGCAGATGTCTTCACAAAACTATTGTGCTGAGGTTTTTACATTCCAAGTGGAAGATTAAGTTTACAGTTCCTCTCCTTCTGATCAGCAGTGATCAGAACTTGCTGGGAGTGGGAATGGTTTCTTCTGAGATTTGTGTCAAAACTATTATGCCTCTGAAATATTCCAGCCTTGACAAAAATACAGATTTTTGTTAATGTTCATAAGAATGTGACAGTAGTTCACAGCAGTGTTCTGTCTTTAACAATAGCTGTAAGTGGATGATTGGAGACCAGGATGGCAGATAAACAATACTTCTCTTCACCCTCCCCAGCACTCTCTCAGCCTCCAGCTATTTTCAGCTCAGGGGATTTCCTGAGACTGCTGTAGTTTGTCTGTTTAGTTAATGGGACTCTGTCTTCCAAGTATTTGTCCAGTGTCCCAGGGAGACCATGTAAAATTTTTGTTCAGCTCTGCCCTAGTTGTAAAAGTTCTTTCAGATGCATTGATTGCAATATAAGAAAAGCAAAATAACTTTTAAAGATCTATTGTGTGGATGGAGTTCCCCAAACATTCACCTCTCTCCCAGTGCTGCTTTTTGTCAAGCTTTGTTAACTTCCATGGGAGACGAGCTGAATCCCTGTTAAGTGTTCAGCAATGACTATGATTTAGAAAAATCTGGTTTTTGGATATCCAACACAATGTGCTTTTAAATTGGCCTAATGTGACAACTCAGGACCTTTTAAGATTTTTCCAAAGCTGAACATTCAAGGCATGAGCCACCTCATGACCTTAAAAAAGGTCATGACTTCTAAGCTTAAATTTGTATTCTGCAAAGTCTGTAAAGCTCAGTTATTTTTCTAATCTAAATTTACAAAAATTATCATTATACCAGTGTCTTATTTACATAACAGTGCTGTGACGATGACCTAATCCTGTCTTCTCTGTCAGAACAAACTGAAGAAGCTGAGGTCTACCAGGACCTTTGCTGGCAGCACCTAAGTGACGATTTTGTCTGCAGTCGCCCGCTGGTTGGAAAGCAGACGACGTACACGGAATGCTGCTGCCTGTACGGGGAGGCCTGGGGCATGCAGTGCGCCCTGTGTCCCATGAAGGAGTCAGGTAAGGAAACACACACGGCACTGCTCCAACAGTGCTTGAAACACTCCAGTGCTTTCATGCCTTGCATTTGTACCTGCGCCAGTAACGTGAGAGAGAACAAAAAACCACTAGCCCCTCTAGTTAAGAGAAATGGGTTACCAATAAGGACTGAAGAATTTCCAGGGAATGTAGTTTACTGTGGCATTCGCATTCTCTGAAAAAAAACCCTCCACCCAGGATTTTTCTCCTGGGAAGCTGAGAGGCCTCAGAGAAAAGGAAAAAAATTCTTATCTCATTTGCTTCTCCTGTGTTGTGCTCGTCTGTTATGTGTTTGGAGATTGTTTAGCCACAGTTGATATTGTTTCATTGGTCTCCAGTGTGAGTTGTTTTGACTCATTGGTCCATTGGGGCCAAGCTGTATCAAAACTCTGGAAAGATTTTTCCACGAGTCACGAATTTTCATTATTATCTTTTCAGCATTCAGTAAGTATCTTTTCTGTATTCTTTAGTATAGTATAGCCTAGTATTCTTTAATAAAATATAGTATAATAAAGTAATAAATTAGCCTTCTGATAACATGGAGTCAGATGCATCATTCCTGCCTTCGTCGGGGCATCCTGGCAAATACAGTAGTTTATTAAAAAAGAAAGCTGGTTGTTGTATTTTTAAAAGTCTGTATTTTGTTTGCGTCTTTGGAAATCAGATACCCTTCCGTGATATTTCAGGTAGAAGAAGTGTTACTTGTGGTGACTACAAAAGCTGACTGGATACAGAGAGACATGTCTTTGACACACAGAATTATTTCTGGGTTCTGGAGAAGGGACCAGTGGAAGCAGCATAGGTAGATGTCATGCTCTGCCTGAGATACATCAGCTCTGGTTACACAGTCTGGTGGCATGATACAAACTTCTTACCCCCCGCCCCCGTATAAACTGTTCCAAGGTCTAGTTTGGATGCAGTTTTCTTATGTAAATGTGTCTTTCAGTGACATACCTTTCCATGTAGGAATACCAACCTGCACTGGTAAAGCATTTTATTGTGGACATGCCTGGATTTTCACTTGGGACTTTGTTACTCTAATGGTAATGTTGTGGCTAAAGCAATACATATTTTACTTGTAGGAAAAACCCAGGAATTAAAAAACTACGTAGAGAGGCTCAGTGCAGCATTAATGTGGTTGTTTCTGTCTGCTTGGGTTGTATGCTTTTATAATTTGCTTGCAAGGTCCCTGAACCTGTTCTTAGATATCTTTACTTGTTTGAGTTTTCTTTGGAAATGCAGCAACTGAAAAAAAAGCATCTGATTTTGATGATGTTGGCTGGAGTAACTGCTGGCTGATGCTTACCCCAGGAAGAGACTGAAAAAGAAAAATAGGGCATGACAGCAGCTTGATTTATAAGATTTGTAAATCTTTGAAATGTCTTTGTCAGAACAAATCTTACATGAAGACGTCAAATTACTATACCTGCTAGAATAACAAATGCAGTGGAAAGAAAGGTAATGTTGTCCTGTATTTGAAAGACAAATACAGGGCAACAGCTAATAGCACGAATCATTGCTATGGCCTGGAACTCCTCAAGTGGAAAGATTGAGCAGATTAGGGGAGTTTTTCTTCTTACAAAGTTCATCACATGGTGAAAGTGACCCATCTGTGTCATGCAATCCTGAGGGAGCAAAGAAAAGCTGTTCCTGTTAGAGAGAGTAAAATTAGGTACAAGATTTACTTATGGAGATTTCTAGCTAGTTACATTTAAAGCAGAATAAATCTGAAAAGAAGGAGAGACGGACCACCAACATGGTCAGACAAAGAGAACCTGCCTCACAAGGGAAGATGAAAAATTTCAAACATAGCTGCAGAACAAAGAGTGCAAATTCTAAGACTCTCCTCTAGAACACAATCATGGAGGATTCCCAGAAGCTTTTAATGTAAACAAAAGTGCAGGGAAAAAATTGGAACTATTTCAGTCTGAAAATACTAGATGTATTTTCATCATTAGGAACACAGGATTCTGGATTCTGTGCCAACAGTGGGGTGCAAATCCCCAAAAGCTCTATGAAGAAAATTGAGAAATTTATTTTAAAAATTACATGTGGGTTCCCAATGGATAACATCCTAAACATTAGTTGGACGATCCTTAGTCAAAGCTGAAGAGCATTATGTTGGATAATAAAATCTTTCTCCCTCCAGACAGAAGATAACTTTTATGTAATTTCATTTGCATTGAGAAGTATCTGCTTTAACTGAAACTGAGGCATACTTTGATCCCAAATACTTTAAATTATCCTTATAGATTGGAACATAGCTAAAAAGAAAAGCATATTTAATGTTTATTATGTCAGAACAAACATGCAAGCTCTCCTTTCTTTAGTGGAGATGGTATGTGCTCATTTGGCCTCACACACGTGCACTCACCCACACAGAAACCTGGAAGCCTTTCTCTGTGTTCAGGAACATTTACCAAGAAAAATTTGAAGCTGACTGAACTGAATAAATGATTCATTTGACATGTCTTCAGTCCGTAGCCCTTACAGTGATATCATTGGCTCAGGAGAGTGCTTTCACACCTCCAGGCCATCAGGTCACAGGTTCAGGTCCTGGCTGGGGAACCTGGAATTTCTCCATTTTTAAATACTTAGGTATTGTGTTGGCTGGGTTTACTACTGAAGGTGTTTGCTTCTTTCCCCAGTTAGGGGCATTCTGAAGATTTTTAACACATGTTAAAAAAGACCCGCCGATGTGAAAAGCATTATTACCACAAGACTTTCACCATTAAAGGAGTTGGATCATAGTACAGATCTGTGGTTTCCTTTTACCTTGTTTATAGTCCCATTGTATTTGAAGATGTAGTCACCACCCTTAGAAAGAAGGAAATACAGGCCTATCACCATAAGGGATACTTTTGCCAGTCCCTTCTAAAGATATTAATGATTTATTAAAAATAACATCTAGCTTTTGTAACCCAACTTGTCTTTAAAGTGCTTCCATTTTTCATGACAAGATTTAAATATGCTGTTTGAGTAGGATCCAGCCTAAAACCAGTGAGAAGATAGAGCACTTTTGTAAGAATTTATCCATATTAAGCAAAAAGAAATACAATCTTATATCAGCCTGAAAACAGAACTTACATGTCTGCTACTGTTTCTAAAAATTAATAATCAGTGCTTAATTAAACAAATTCCACTGAAATTACTCCAAACATTTGGAGACTGAGACAAAAATAAGTAGCATTTTTTGTTATTGCAATGAATATCAACAGCAACATCTTAACAACAGTAAGACTGAGAAGTATTTCAGTGACAACATTGAGAAGAAACTCAAAATATTGGTTTGAAAGTCCTGATCAAAATACTGCAAACATGAGCTGTAGTGCTGTGGTTGGGTACATCTGACTTGTGCAAACGAGATGTAAAGACAGTGTTTTCAATTACATTTAATTATCTTACTATATCATCATTGCGGATAAAGACTTTCACAGATTTCATCAATACCCAAATACTGACTACTGAAGTGTGTTTTCTTTGAGCTCACAGTGTCATGAGTCTGTATTTGCCCGAAGAACAGTAATAACAGTTTAGTAGTTATTCTTAAATAACTTCTGTGTTATTTGAGGTTTGTCATTGGCAATCTGTAGAAATTACCAGTTGAGGAAAATTAGAAAACTGGATACTTTTTGGTTTAGAAAACAACACCAAAACATCCTTTCTTCATTGCACCCACCCAAAAAATACATATTGGATGCCTGGCCTTTGGAAATTCTGCTTCCTTGGTCAATTTACTGTTAGTGCCTACCAGCCCAACTCTCTCCATCCAGAGTCCATAGTTTGGTAGCAGGGCAGGTACCAACAGGTTTAGCAGCTGGGTCAAAGCCTCCATGCCAGAAAACAGAGCAACTGGCTCAGACTGAAAAAAATTTGAAATCTAAAATAAAGCCATATACACCTTAAGTTAACTTGAACTTGCAGGACCTGAACTATAAATGTTCTGAGACACCAGAAACTCCTGTGAGACCCTTGAATGGAATGGATATTAGGTAAGGTGTATGGTCACAGGAAATTTGAAAGAGAGGAGATAGAACTAACAACTAAAAAATGTTGAGTGATGTGGTGTGTTGGGGTCAGCATTTAATTTACAGAGACAGCCTATTTTTGTATTTGCAAAATTACAGTTCTGAGGCTATTGCAGTGCAGTACCACCTTTGCTTTAATAACACGTGAAGCTGCTGTAAGGTGGTATTAGGAGCCCCTGAACCAAAGAGATGTCAGTCAGTTAAGGAGGGTACTTTCTGTTCTGTAGCTGGCTGCCTGGAGAAGCTTTCATACAGAAAACCAGGGTGAGGTCGGTCTGGGACTCAGCAGCTTTAGCAGATGTTTTAATAACTATTGAGAGTGGGGGTATGTTACTACATCTGTAACTTAGACTTTTTTGTTGGTGTGAGTACTAAGATAATGTCATGAACACATTCTGAGGCAACTGGAAAATGCACCAGCATTTAGTTTATCAGCCTGCTTATTTGTGTATCCTTAGAAATAATTTTTCTACTCTTAAATTCTGAATTCTATTACTTTGTGGGGTTTATGGAACCACTTTGCATTTAGAAGATCTGCAGAAAACACAATGGTAGATCTCCAGTCAGTAGATATTTCAGATGTTCTGTGGGATTAGAAGTCACATAAAGAACTGCTCTTCATGTTGTATTTGAAGTTTCTCTTTATCTCCACCTTACCATTTGCAAAGCGAAGAACACTGAGAGTAGTGGGCAACGTGGATCACCTGGGCTGTTGTATAATGCAGGATTTCTCTTGGACAATTTCACATTGTGGTTTTTATAAGAAACCCACGTCAGTTCTGCCAGTTTTTCCTTCCATCAGGAAAGATAAATCAGTACCCTGAGCAATATATTCCCCTGACCTAGACACCTGCTTTACAATGAGATTCTGTCCTAGAAGTGTTTCTCTCTTTCCATGGATTAAAATGGACAATGAACAACTAATTCAGATGCAGACCCTCAGAGATGCCTACATGGAATGGAATTCTGCCCATTTCTGGCAGAACAGATTGTTTGGATTGCATTTTTGTTGCAAAGGAACTCTGTGTATCCTTTGTAAACATTGAGTAAGTTCTGGGCTGAGCTTCCATATTATGAGAACATAGTGTTCCCTTTAGGTTCTGGCTAGTGTCACTCATGAAGATCTGGAAGTACAAAGAAAGCCAATGTGTGTAAAGGATGAGTTTTCCTCTCTCCTCTTTTGGGATGGTAGAGATCAGCAGGGAGGCACTGGATTCATTTCTGTAGATCATTGCTCATCTTTCCATTTGGAATGACATTGTCTCCTTCCTTTGGAGCAGCAAGTACTCTGATCAAATGGATTCTGTCCTCTGGGCTTAAAATATTGCAGTGATTGGGCCTTGAGTATTCAAATTCTTATGTTCGGTTGTGCAGATTTTTTGCTGTTTTAATTTCTCTGGATGAAGAGTTTCAGTGCTTTTTCTGAAGGTTAGGAGAGACATGCAGAGTAGCTTTTGCTAAAGGTTCTTTCTCATGGAACCTCATATTCCAAGTGTACATGGAAATCAGCAAGGAGTCAGAAAGCCATGTGCAAAGTTGTGTCAGAAACAACCTGACTTTTACTACAACTTTTAACTATCTACTTGGAGCAAAAGGAATGGGAAGATCATTTTAGGAAACTTGAGCAGCATTAATAGAGGAACAAAAGGTCACTACTAAAAAGTTTTGAAACAATCAATTTGGTAATTATTTCAGTGTAGCAAGAGCTTTACATCCACTGTGAATCTTTTTCAGGGTTTCATTTAGAGTGTGCCCATGAGAGAATATGAACATCCTTCTTAACTAATAAAAAATAACCTTTAAGACTGACACCCTTACCTTTTTTCTTGTGCTGTAGAGTAAATATCAATGCTGTACACTGCAAACCTTAGCATCTATCCATGGGCAGCATCAATGAAGTTTTCAAAATTGTCAAATAGCACATCTAAATATAGAGCAGAAATACCTTTAGCTTTGGTTCTCATATGATGCAGTGTCCTGAGACAGCATAAACTTAGCCAGTTTAGATTGATGTCCAGAACTTTTGCTGAGACTGCTGCCTTCTTAAATAATTTGAAGGATCTAGTTTGGTTTCTTAGTCTTGGCTTCTTTTGTGTGTGTGATGGTGACAATTCTGAGGAGCTGGAACAGAAATAAAGCTTTCTTTATGGGCAGGAGCTGGACTGGCTGTGGTGCAGTTGTTTCATGGTTGTGTCAGGAAAAGCTTTTTATATAATATTTTGCTTTAAATACATGAAATAGGGAATAATGTTTCTGACATTAGGAATTTTAGGCCTCTGGGTACAAGTAAGACTCACAAGAGCTTGCTTAGTTACAACTCTAGATGCAAATTAGATGCACATTTGCACAGCTGCATTTTTGCTAACAAGCACCTAAAAGCCAGTCGGTCCATACAGTTTATATTGTGTCATCTCTGTCAGCCAAGCTTTCATCACCAATTACAGCTGACATCTGTGCCAGTACACATGTCTGTCTAGATGTAATCCCCTAACACTTGTTTAATAGGCAATACTTCTGACTTTAAAAATGTCCTTTACATTTTTGGAAGCATACATCAGCTTCCTTTGATAATAGCCACCCTAAGTTATACAACAAGCTGTCTCTATGCTTCATTTGCAAGTTATGAGAAAAACTTAGAAACACATGGACCAATTAGACTAAGCTATATTAAAAACAAAGGGTTTTTTTTTCTCTTGAATTGTAGTTATATTGTCCCTGATCACAGCCAAGAGATGAGTGAACAGAAAAAATTAACCCCTATATAAAAAGATTTCTTCATTCATTGTGAATTATAGAGTATTTTCTTTCAACTTTACTTGAAAGATTTGTTTCAAAGTGAGCATTAATTTCTGTGACAACTAAAATGCTTCTGTCATTCAGGGATAGTTACATGTTCTGTCTTGGTCTCTGCCCCCTTACCACCTTCTTGATCTCAGTGTCCTGTTGTCATTTCCCCAGGGCAATGTCATGCTGTTCTCTCATTTGAATACTTGCCTGCAAGCTTCTGTGCACCAGTCATGCTTTCACCCACAAATCTTAGAGGACTCTGTTCATGTAGTTCCCTCCCCTGGAAAACTGTGACACATCACAGTGACCCCAAATACATTGTTTTTAATTTGAACTGTAGGAACACAGCATAACAAGGGGAAAAGTTTAAAACAACAGAAAGTGTCATTGCTGTAACTTGTTCTATCCGCCACAGGGGCACTCTGATGGGTTCATTTCTGTCAGGGATCCAAGTCTCAAGTCCACCCTATTTCAAAACGCCCTTCTCATGACCTTTCCAGAATGTGGCCCCCCATACATCTTTCAGTCTTTGTACTCTCCTCTCTGCACACCCTTTTTTATCTTGAGGAAAAAAAAAAAGGAGAAAAAAAAAAGACAAGCTGAGAAAGGTGGAAGAGATAACTTACAGTTGTTATCGGTCCTGAATTTCTACTGTTGGTTTCTTAGGTGAGTTGCTATTGCTCCCTTTGGGTTTATTGCTTGAGCACCTAGTGACTGAATCAACACATTATAAAACACAAGGGATTTAGTCTATACTACTTGGACAGCTAAACAGAACATACAGTATTAAGAGAGTATTACAGGTATAAGACCTAAAAATGCAGACATTCAGAACTTGATTTTTGAGGGACCAATGGGACAGGAAACAAGTTTCTGTTGTCAACATTACTTAATTCTTCCTTAGATGTTGAACAACTTTGCATTGGCAGACACGCAATATAAAATAGTCTTGTACAATCAAACTACACAACACTCACGTACATGAGAGCTCCAGTTCTATGGATTTTCAAAAGTCCCAACTGCTTTCTTCAGAACTAAAACATTGTTTATACTACCAGTATCACTAATGGCAAAATTAGCCCTGAGTAATCTGGGAAGCCAGTATACAGGTTCCGCTCAGCCCTTCCCATCAGATCACATTCATGTGGAAGAGGCAGTGATCCCTAAGAGCTGCTTGTCTTGTCCCTTTGCCTTTCACTGACTGTTTTTGTGTGGTAGTTTCTTCCACACAAGCCAGATGAATTAGTATTTTGTGGTAGAACACAGATTTCCTTTGCCAAGAACATTTGTGGGCATCTGTGAGAAAGTGCTCTTACTATTCTGCATAGCTTTCCTGTGTGTCCATTCCATATAAATGAAGGGATCATTCTGAGATGATAACCTGTCCCCATGCATGAATGTTAATCTGAGATTAGATGTGGGGAAGAATGGGGTGTTTCTGGTCCTATGACAACTCTTAAAACTGTGCTCATTATCACAGCATCTCAGTGGGAAGCTGTGCAGTCAGGGATGTAAGTAACCTTTGCTATATGTTGTTTATTTTGCCATGCTGGTTTTGTTTCCTGTGCCCTGGGATGTTGCTCTTGGGCAGTGTACTTTGTTCTCTGGGAGAGGAAAGTGGTGTTTGGATATTATTACTGTATATAAATATATTCTGCAGGACATACCTCAAAGGAAACCACTTTGCTCTTGCAGCAGAATGTGGTGGGATTTACAATGATTTTTCAGTTCTCTGGGGAGTTCATGCTGCAGACTTGGACTGCCAGCCACAGCAGCTCTGGGTGTGCACAGACAAGCTTTGCCTGTACTGCTCCATCTTGGGCTCTCAGAGGGCCAAGTTGTTGACCACAGAATTCAAACAGACTATTTGAACACTTTGGTGTTTTCAGTACAAAATAAAATCGTTCCAGGTGGAGGAGATACTACCTGTAAAAATAAAATTACAGTGCTGGACAGCAAGTAGGGCTGTGCTCTGTACTGTCTAGAGGCAGTCTGGACTTATCCAACTATTTGCTGTCTGGGACAGCTCTACACAGCATGAGGTTTCTGGCTCTGCAACCATCTGCAATTCTTGGATTCTGTATCTGCTTAGGGCTTTTTTTCCTCCCTCTCTTTTGGTGGTTTTTCTTTCCCGTCCTTTCTCTGCCTGATTCTGAGAACACCAGGCAATCTTCACAGAACCAGAAGCTAAATAGACTGTAGCAGCAGTAGGGGAGCACCTGGGTTGCTGTATTCTAACAATATTTCTGTTTTCAAATAAATTCCATTGTTTGTCTTTTAGTAAAGGGTAGTAGAAACAGAGTTGACACAAGTTTTATTTGATTTATAAAAGAGTCAAACTCTGCATAAGCATTTCAAACATGGACTCTGACACCTAAAATGAAGAGTTGTTTTGGTCTCAGCTTGTGTTGTCCAGCTTTTAGAGAGAGGCACAAAATCAGATGTCACTCTTTCTCCTGTGTGATTCCCCATGCTCTGAGGTTCACAGCCAAGGAGACTTTGAACAGCACTCACACTTTTAAGCCTGTGGGTTTAAGATACAGTTTGTAGATAAGGATGGGCTATTTTAGAAGTATTTTTCACTCGGATTTCTGCAGCTTGGCTGATAGTGCCAGAAATATTGGCTGTAGCCGCCCCAGTTTACTTCCCTTGGGGAGGCTCCTGCTAGCAGCCATGATGGTGTGGGATAGCCTTTGTTCCACAGAACAAGGAGTATAAAGAGGGACAGCCCTGGAGAGAAGTGCATCAACAGTGGGATACACAGCATCCCTCGGCTCTTGCTTTCCATGCAGAGCAGAAGAACCTGACCTATAACTTTTTTGTACAGTTATTGACTCAAATCTATCCCTGGTGATATCCCTATTATGACTTAATAGTATATATTTGGCTTGTTAACATTTTAATGACGTCCTTCTTGAAGAGAGAATACTTTCTGGAAATTTTCTTTCCTGCAGATTTATGGTGTTTCTAGGAAGAAAAGTTTATTTCCAGCAAACATGAACCACAGCTCACTGGGATTAATGTAATGCAGCCTGTGTTACAAGTGTGTTTACTTTTGTATCTTGTTTTCTTTCCCCCCTCAGAGGATTACGCCCAGCTGTGCAATATTCCCGTTCCAGGATCTCGCCGGCCATATGGACAGGATGCTTTGGTTGACTTCGAGGAGCACTACACTCCAGAAACCAATCCATACTTCGTTGAAGACCGTAAGCAAGAGTGTCTGTTATGTAAAAGACTTGAAATGAGATTTTTAACTTCCATTTTTTTTCCCTGTAGCCAGTTTCATTCTTCTCTTTGCTTCTGGGTAGTGTGGCCTATTTATGCTTTAGTTATTCCTACAACACCAGCTTTCAGTCAGGTGTTCCAGTTCAAGAGCCAGGTTTGTATGAGAGTCCAGTTGGGCTCAGGGTACAATTCATTTTTAATCTAGTGAAACAGTTTGTGCCAAGTGTACTAAATTTGTGTTTACCAACAGTTTTACAGCTCTAGGTCAAAAGGCTTGCCAATTTTCCTTCTCACAAATTGATTTTCCTTTGGAGCATGGGACAGATTTCTCCAGAGTGCATTAAATTTAGAAGAAAAAAAAAACTCTTTATCTTTCCATGATTTCCCAGCAGAACTTGTATGGGTGAAATGAGAGCATGCAAGTCTCTAAACAGAGAACAAGTACAGCACAGTGTGATCAGAGAATACCCATATGTATGGACTTGAGGCTGGATGCTCTGGCCTGCCAAGCAGGGTGTGAGGGATTGATACAGCATCTCGCTTGTGCTTGAGGAATATCAGGGATCTTTATGTTGGGTCAGGCCCAGCTCACTTTTAACATTTGCAGGAGATAAATGCTTATAGATTTCTGCATCTTCCTCAAAATCAGGCACCCTGTACAGGTCCAGAGTATTTCAACACAGTTTTAGAGAAGAAAAGTGGAAGTATCAGAAGGAGCTGGTAATTTCTCATGCTTTACATACATATGGCCTGCAAGTTGCCACTTTGATCTTCCCCAGTCAGTGATACTGAGTGTTGATGTGTAACTGAAATGTTGCACAGCTGAGAACTACTGATTACACCATGAAAACCCAGAACAATGACTGGGTAAGCAATGTTAATGTACTGTTAATCTGGAAAGAAGCATTGCACAAGGCATAAACAAGGTGTATAATTTAGTGGTAAATAAATGTGATAAATTGTGGAAAGTTTTGAATCCACAGCTGAGACCATAGAATGGCTGCAGTGGGAAGGGACCTTAAAGATCATCTCTTCCAACCTCTTAGGGACAGAGGCTTTTGTTCCCATCCTATCACTGAATCAGATGGGTCATCCTGTTTAGGGCATCAGAGACTTCAGGATCACAATCCTGCTGCAGGCTGTGTGAGGAATACAACAATACATCCCATCCCATGGCAGGGCCATGTACTTCAGTGCAATATTTGTCATTGTGCAATCAGTTTCTACAGAAGCAAATACATACCTCAGAATTACAATACAGGTCCTATTGAGTTGTTTTGAACTAGGGTATATGTTGTGAAGTAGAACTTGCTGTGAGTGATACATATTTTAGTTTTAGCTACTTAAAATTACAACATACTGATTTCATGACAGAGAGAGAGGGAGAGAAAAAAAATACATGTATGTGTACATAAGTTTAATGCACATGCCTATATGCTACATATAAGCTATATTTCTAATAAATTATGAGGGGCTTTTTAATTTAAAAAATACCTGTGTATTTGGGAGGATACCTTTGCCTTTCTTGGCACTGTTTTCTAAATTAGAAAAGGTTTTTACTTTAAAGGTCTTTCCTGAGCTCTCTACAAGCTCTGCCAGAGGTCTCTAGCAAGTAATGAAACTTGGTTACCTACATGTTGACAGTGCTCAATATCCTCAATATTGTTGCACTGAGAAGTGATTTACAAGGCTCATGAAAAAGACTGCAATGTTTCCCACATAATGTGCACGTGTATTCATCCTGTGTATTATATATGTTCTTGAGATGTGACATCTGTCAACAAGTACTTACTTCACATTATGTGTTCAGTGTCTTCAGAATCCACTCAGCATATTACTGACCAGCTTGATCCTTACTCAGAAGCCCACCAAGCTAGAAAATTCAGGATAGGAACAGTATTCAAAGAGGGGGAGTGGAAATGGCAGGATGGAAGTTAAGTGGATGAAGATATGGAAAGGGCAGAGTAGGAAAGGAAAATGCAGGTCAGTAGAAAAGAGAGCCTCAAGGACCAAAACAGGATGGAGTAAATAAGAAAAGACTAGAGAAAAAAACATAAGGAAGGGAGAAATTCATATTCCAAGGTAGCTTAGCAAATACTGTATCACAGCTGTTGCAAGATGAATCAGTAAACCGTTTTTCAATAAGTTGCTGGCTTGTTGGAGGAGCCACTACCTGTTAGAGGACAGATGGGGAGATATATCCTACTCTATTCCACTCCAGCTCCAATTTCCCCTCTCTATTCATTGTGCTATTGAACTTATGACTCAAACATTCCCAGCTTTTTCCACAGAAGTCGGTTTGATGTGATGGGCTGCCATCTGCAGTCCTGTTACATCACTGCTCCACGAGCAGAAAGCTAGTGAAAAAAATCCTAGGGCTTAGAGGAACAGTTCAGTTCTAGAGATAATCTCTGAACATTTAAAAATGTAAAATAATTTTGTAAGTATAAATTCTTCCTTATCTATAAAAGCATAACTGTCACAAAAGCCCTAAGGCAGGGAGCACAAAAAGCATTATACAAACCACTGAATACAAAGACAACTCTTTGTATAAGAGGTGAATAAAAAAAAAAGCTCAACTCTTTGAGCTTTGACTGCTCACCATCTAGAATTATGACAGGGAGGAATTGGTAGATTATAGGTATTTGTACTGGCACCAGTCACTGAAGCACAAGCCAAAGGGCTGTTAACAAAAACCACAACAGGAAAGCAGTCTCTGATTTCTTCTTATTTTCCTTATGGCAGCTGGGATTGATTTTTTTTTTAATATGTTTTCTTCTGGATAAATTATAATGCATCTCTTACCCCTCTACACACACACCTTATTTTTCTACAATCCTGTTTTAAGAAACTTTCCCAAATTGCGTGACCACTTGTTTCCTTAAAGATTGATAAACATAACAATTGAAATAAAAGGTGCTATTTAGAAAACACTGACTTACCCTTTAAAAATAAACAATGAAATTATGGAGTTTCCATTCTCCAAATAAAAAAAAAAATCACGGATTTTTAACACAAAATAAAACTTAAGAGTTAACCAAGTTATTCAGTTTCCATCTTGAAACATATCACAGCACTTTTCTGGTACATTTAAAAGTCCAGATGGTGCAGCTCTGCTAAAGCTGACCTATTTTCTGCAAAGTCAAGTCACATTCCAGTAAACTTCTGAGAGAATTTCAGTCTCTCACTATATATTTGGGTATACTGATTCAATATCTTTGTAACCTGCCTGTTTGCAATTCTTTCTCCTCCCAGGTTTCCTGAACAGCTTTGAGGAGCTCCAAGCAGAGGAATGTGGTATTCTGAATGGATGTGAAAATGGCCGATGTGTAAGAGTCCAGGAGGGCTACACCTGTGACTGCTTTGATGGTTATCACCTGGACATGGCCAAAATGACCTGTGTTGGTGAGGATAGCATACCGCCTGAAATATCTATCCCTGTTACCTCCTGGTAGTCTGTCAGTTTACTTACTCACTTCACCTTAGGAGGTCTTGAACAAAGGATTTAAGGATGATCACCTGAATTGTATTAAGGATCCAAACTTTGTTTTATTTACTGCAAAGGCTAGTCATTATTGTTACCAAAATATCTTGGTGTTTCTCAGTGCATCTTGGTCATTACAGCTGTGTTCAGTTAAGGGAGTAGAAGTGAACAGATACACATTTTTGGAATAAAGCTTAAACTTATATCAAGACTTTAATGTAGAAACCAAATGTTTTTCAAAGGCTTTAGTAAGCTAGGAGGATGGAACTGGATCCAGAGCAGAAGAGTGATTTTAAGAATGGATTTTTAGAGTGGATTCAGAGTGATTGCCTAAATATGCATATAACCAGCTGGTGAAGTTTGGCCCCTGATTTTCACAGACTTCAACAGTCAACACACTCAACTATTTCTCTCACTCTCAGACTAGTAAATCTGCACGTTTACTAACCAAGACATCAATATCTTCAATTAAAACAACTAAACATGGGAACAGCAAATGTCAGTGAGAAGATGAAGGAAAACCACCCCTCGGTGTAGAAGCCTAGTACAAACAGTGGGATTATTTCAGTCTAAGGTCTGCACTAATCTTGTTTAGCATTTTGCTTTGTGACACACAGCTGAAATCTCCCAGCTCTATGAGGAGGACCTGCCCATGTGCCTTGTAATCTTCAGGACTTCATGGCAAGCTGGTCTCCTTAGCAGGAGAAGATGTAGCTGCTGTGTATGTCAGGCCAAAGCTGTGTGGTGTTGAATGCAGGTAGTTTGTCCTCACAACTGTTCAGTTGACAGCACCAGAAGCTCCTAAAGTATTCAGTTGGAAAAGTACAGATGTTATGCTGAGAACTTTGAGATTCTTTTTTAAAAGTCACTTTTGAGTCATCAGATAAACACATGTAAGTGGTTACTTAATTTTGTTGTGCAGCTGGGCTGAATTTGGACTTGGTAATCTAACAGTTAAAGGCCCTTTAATACTCTATTGATTTCCTATGATAACTTCCACCTCTTCCCAATTCATCTTTTAGGGCTTTTGGCCCAGCCTAATTCCACTCAATCGGAACTGAAAATAAAGCTCTCAGGGCATTTGTGCAGATTGTTCTAGTCCTGACAATGCTGGAACTAAATGAGTATTAACTACACACCAGACTCAAGCACATGTGTCTTTTGGTGTCTCCTTTGTGCAGATGTGAATGAGTGCAACGAGCTGAACAACAGGATGTCCCTCTGCAAGAATGCCAAGTGCATTAACACGGAAGGGTCCTACAAGTGCTTGTGTCTCCCTGGGTACGTGCCTTCAGACAAGCCAAACTACTGCACACCACTGAACTCAGAACCAGAGAGCGAACTGGAGTAGAGGAAAATCTCCACATCCTAAGCCCATATACTCTGCACTGTATAAAGGAAAGGAAGACAAGTATTTAACTTGAGGAGAGAAGGCACCAGAGTTAGCAAACAAAAGGGGAGAAAAGGGTTAAAATGTATCAAAGGTGAGACGTGATGGGTTGGTTGTTTATCAGCTTCACTGAAGTGACAGACCAAATGGACACATTGCTCTGTATGAAAGAAACAAGTATATAGTGTGTTCATAAAAAAATCTCTGAAAATAATCAAAAACAATGCTGTTATTTGAAACAGAAGAGCTTTGGGGTTTTTGTTTGTTGTTTTGTTTTGGATTTTTTTACTATTGCTTGATTAAATTGGCATTTAAATAGTGATGGAAATATTTTATATTACTATGTCATTTTTTTTGATTGTTCATTTCCTTGCCTACTGTTTCTTTTCACACCTTTTTTCTGATCAGTACAAATTCTATGATACAGATATTCTTAGTCCATTTTGTAAGAACTGTTACACAGGGTGATGCTCTTCCTTCCCTGGAACATTGGTCAGTGACTTTTTTTTAATTTGCTAGTTGTCTGCCCTGTGGAGCAGGCAGCATTTGTTTTCAAATGTTTATATACCTTGGCGAAAAGTCCTTATATTCATTTTGTATCCTCTATGGTTGTTACTGCACTTAAAGTCTTTAGAACCTTTCTTGCCAAGTTCAAAGCTGCTAGTGGACAACATTGGATTCCTTTTGTACATTAAACCAAAAGATTTTAGCTCACATCTCTATTGTAATGTGTAAATTGAACACAAGAGAGATCTTGTATGATTACCCTAACATATTAAAGCTGTATATTAAAACTCAATAAAATCACCTTTTTTTAGAAAAAAAGTAATATTTACTAATTTTGGCTCCTTTCCTCCCACCCACCTTTTTTTTTTGTGTGTGTGTTTGTTTTATAAGAATCAGCCCTCAGGTGTTTACAAGAATCAGCCTCTCAGTACTAGATTTAATTTACATTACAATAGTTTTAGGGAGTTGTCTGGCTGGTTTTTCCTTCTCATTCTGTTTTAATAAGACCAGAACCTGGATTAGTTAATGCCTGAAGTTAGGCTTCCAGGGGGAAGATTTCAAACACAGACCTACAGAAACTGTTTGACTTGGAAGCTGATTCACATGGAATTTTTTTTCTTTCCTGGTTTAGGCATGTTTCCCACTAAATCTGCAAATAACACTGCAGTATGATGGCCTGGTTTTCAGAAATACTGAGGAGAAGGGGGAGAATTTCCTTTTCTTGATGAACTGTACCTTCCCATCAGCCCTTATTTTTCAGTGGAAGGAGAGATTAGGAGACTGACAGATGTTTCACTTCGACCTTCTCCAGAGTGAAAAAGTTTTTTTTCAGAAATCCTGAAACAGATCTTTTTCATATTTTTCAAATGAAATGTTTTGCTGTCTCTTCTAGACATGCCCTGCATTAAAAGGAGAAAGATAACTTGAGAATTTTAAAAGTGAGTCAATATTCAGGTCAGCCATTGAACCAAAAATATCATAAGTTCCATCCCTTTCAGTTCTGCACCTACAGTAGATCTTACTGAAGTCCATGTGACTGTAAATGTGCAGTAGCATCTGTCCTTCCCAGGATGCTTCTCTCTGCTGCAACCTAGCACTAGGACTAGTGGAGATACTGTCAAAATGCAGTAAAACATTCTCAATAAAATTCTGGGAAGAGGGATCTTTAGGAAAGAGATTCTTTGTGAAGTGCTGAACTCTTTTCTTTTCTAAAATTAGGCAGGAGAGGCTGGAGGGCCAGTCACTCTTCTAGTCAAAAAGAGGTGGATCACAAACACTAGAGCTGGTCTATAATTGCACTCACGAAAATAATTTTTGCTTACCTGCTGTGGCTAAGGAAGAAGGAAGGAAGTCTTATTAGTGAATGCTGTAACTAAAGAGCTCTTAGTTATCCTGTTTGAGGTTAATCCTCAATAAAGAGCAAGGTCACAGTTACAGCCTTCCACTGGGTTCAGGATGAGCCCTGGGCTGCTTTTCAGCCACCCTGAGAGTTCATAGACAAGACAGTGCTTTCCTGATTCCCACCTCCTCCTGCTTCAGTAGCCAGCTGTGTTCATCTCTGTAAGACAGCCTAGGGCCCCAGGCCACCACTGCAGCTCTCACCCCAGACTCAGACTTTCAGCATCCCAGTACTCCATCAATCCATACACAGGTAGCTCCCATGTTCAGGTGTGAGTGCCAGGACAGGCTGACAGATGCAGATGCATTGGCACAAATGCTGCCAAACTAAATGTTGTCCATGCTCTCAGCAGGGAGGATTAGTTGGCTCATTTGTCTCTAGCTGTTCATCAAAGTTCACAGACCTCAGGCTGTGCTGGCCTTTTGCTCTAGTTTGCCTTATAGACATGGTTGAAATTGGTCACAGCATTGAAAGCTACTGGTAGGTTCAGAATGATGTCTTGTGCTGGCTCTGGTTCCATGGAAAACATACCCCCAGCAAACCTAAACCATCTCTTTGCCTATCAGTTTCTGTTGGCAGCAATTCTCAAAAAACATTTTGGTGTGTCCAGCTATCTTCCATCTCCCCTACCTAATTCAAGAGGGCAGCAGTTGACCCAAGCCCTGAATGAAGCTTGAAACATTCTGCTAGTTCAATAGCCATGTGCTCATTACAGCCACACCTTTCTATCAATCACAGACACTGCGGAAGCGGGCAGCAGACTTTGTGCGTGCTTGTGCCTTTCCCTTCCACCTCTTTGTACCTCTAATATGCCTTAAAATGCACCCAGGCAGCCAAAGGCAGACCAAGCAGCCTAAATCCCACTTACATCCCAGTGCTTAGCATTCCACGTTGCCTGGCTCCAGGCCTTCAGAAATGCTTTGACAAAGGAACCACAACTGGAGGAATTAAGTGAAATTCAGCCTCTGGAGCCCACCTACTTTGCCCCAGTATAGCGAGGCTGGTTCTGTCATTTCACCTGAAAAGCTGCAGGGCTTAGGAACACAACTTTGATTCATAGTTAAACAAACATTTTCTTAACATGATTAAGACAAGGGATTGGACACCATGGGTGTAGCCATTTCAGTTGTTACAAGAGCTGCGGTTTAGGTGAGAGCCTTCAAAATACAGAAACCACCATATACAGTTCCATGATTCAAGTTTCTGAGTACAGCAGAATCTGGAACTGATTACAATTTATACCAAATGGCACCAATACTTTATATATCCATATGGATCCTTTAAAAAAATTAGTCCTTTTTCAGGCAGACATTTCCTTGCTACAAAAAATAAAATTGCTGACATGGTAGAACTGAATTCTGCTAGTTCCCTTTTAATGCTGCTGTGCTAATGAGAATGAATTTACTATGGAACTGGAGTTATGTGAATTTCAGCTAGGAAGATATTTGATATGAACAGATACTTTCATGTTGGGATGCTACTCAGTGAAAAAACTAGCCAGTGTTAAAACTATCAAAGTGAACACTAACATTCCTTGGGAAAAGACTCTCACAGCTGAACAGATCGTTTGGATCCAAGAGACAGAGCTCACAGTGATGACAAATATTCAGCTAGTCAGTGGCAACTGACATAGTCAAGTAAATTCCAGACTAAGAGAAGTCCTGGAATGCTAAAGGCACTGAAGGAGTTGTCATGACCTATTAGCTCACACTGAGCGTTACCCTCGTGTGGGCTGAATCTGAGTTTGGCAGCAGTGGGGCTCCTGGCTTTGGCACTTTCCTAATTCCTCAAAAAGAAAGGTGACAGACCCAATTAGAGCATGTCACAGGCCTGATCTGGGCAGCAATTAAACCACAGTGCATTCCTTCAAAGTGCATGGCAAACTCAGGAACCCCGCTGCTGCCTCTAGAAGACACTACAGTATTGTTCTTTTAGCAATGCCACCCACTTTGAAGGGCAGTTTGTGCATGCTGGGGCCTCTTTTAACACCAGGCAGGCCAAGGTAGTTATTAAGGAGCCATTCAAGCAAAGAAGGGGTGAATTGCCATGTGTAACAGAGGCTGCTGTTCACTTCTGAGACCATGACTGGTGTAGTCACTGTTCCTGAGAGTGTTTAAGGAGAGACTGGATGTGGCACCCAGTCCACATAGTGGTGTTTGATCATAGGTTGGACTCAATGATCTCAGAGGTCTTTTTCAAACTGATTGATTCTGTGATTATTTGGTATGTGTATAGCTTTTTCTATCAGAAGATCTGAAATTTACCTAGGGAAGCTGAACGTGATGCATCCAAAAGAGAAGCAGAATAACTGAGGGAATGAGGAAAACCACTTCAGCCACTTGCTGAAGGTTTCTCAATGAGTGACAGTGTCACCTTGTGAGAGTAACAGAGGCTGCTGCAGGACTGGCCTACTGTCACTACTTTCAGCTGCAGGAATAACCTCACACAACAGAAGGACTGGAAAATCTGGGCCCATCTGGGGCACCACCTCCACAGCTGGCACAGCTGTGCAAGATCTTGAATCCAAAGACCACTTTGCTCCTCACCAACGTTTACCACTTCAGTGCCTGTGTGCCAACAAGAGAACATGTAATGAAACAGGATTATCCTGTGACAACCTGTATTAGTAAGAGATTTTACTACCTGATGGGGAAAGAATGACTTAAACCACAGAAATGCACGATGTCAGCTGTGTCAGGTTTCCTTCAAGACCACTGGATCACCAGATAGATATTTTGACAGTCTTTAGGCTGTGTGTTTTGTCCCACATAGTCTTGAGGTCTGTGCTCACTTTGCTCTTTCCCCTCTAGATTGGCGAAATTACTGCTGTGCCTCAGCACCTGGGCAATCTCACTGAACTCTCAGGTTTGCCCTGCCCAAGGTAGGAGATTGCCTTAGGGACCTCCAGAGGTCCCTCCAAGCTACACTTTTCCATGAGACCTGTGACCTGGCACAGCAGCCTCTGCTGCCTGTCCTTACATGAGATAGGTAAGGGGACAGAGGGAACATGACCTCCTCCCCTACTTCTCCCACACCTGAGCATGTGCCAGGTGCACTTTGGAGAAAACAGAGCGCCAGCCTGCTCAGCCCAGTCAGGAGAATCCCATCCAGAAGGAGCAGCATGCACAGTGTGCTCTGTTGCTTGCCATTAACCCGTATGTTCTTGAAGAGTTAAGTGGCAACCTCAGGAAGAAGGGAAGTTCTGCATTTTTGTCCTGATAAAAGACACAGGGGAGAGAGGAAATTAGTGTATTCTTATTTTATTCAACACTGACTTTCCCTTCCCCTCAAGTCATGCTTTGCCACACAGTGCTTTCCATTAGCTCTGAACAGAGGAGGATGGAGAGGATAATGCTAGCCAGCATGGAAAATTTCTACGTGACAATTTCAGCATCACCTCCAATCCCTATCTACTCAGGCTGCCAGGATCCATTCTGAGCTGCATTTTTCCAAAGCACTCTGTATTGATTTAGCTCTCCTCCCACTGAAACCTGTGGCACCTACATGGATTCCAGTGGGAGCAGGGAAAAGGCTGTGCCAAGCTCTTCTGAAAAAAATCCCCACCATGTGTGTCTAATGAGGAATGTCTCTGGCAGACAAGTTTTGAGTGCAGCTAAGCAGATTTTTTGTTTCTTTCACATTAAAAGTTCAATTTCTGCCACTTCTCATCCAGGCAGTAGCTGCCCAGAAGAGTGGGTAAGACGTGTTCCAAAATCCCCAGCAGGATATTGTCTGTTTTCAACTAAAACTGAAAGAAACTTTACTGTTATCAGGGCAGTCCCAGTAACTTTGTGAGTGGGCGAGTGGGCACTATTGTCAGGATGTGACACATCTGTCCTTCTTGCTGCAGCTCATCTCTGGGCACAAGGGCATTCCCCAGTTTCTGTTCTGTTTGATACCCCTTTCCAGGAGCTGTCTTCACTGAAGTCCTGCTTTTGCTATTTTGCCTCCAGTACATCCTGTCATGTGCTCATGATCCAAAGCCTCAGCATCTCATGTATCCCATCCTTCCTGTTTGTTGGCATTGGAGGCACAAAAGCAGTTTTCAGGCTCTAAATAAAGATTTGGCATGTGGTGAAATTGATAGCTGCTCTCCGGTGCTTAGGAAGACCTTCCGCCCAGGTAAACTGATCATCACTTGCCTCACAGTGATCCCTCTCCTCACAGGAACAGAAGCCACCACCAGCAAGTAGCAAAACTACCCAGAGAGATGTGACATCTTTGTCCTTCTTTTACCACAAGCAAGAAATTTCAAACATGCCTTTAGCAATGAATGTGTTCTTTGGCTTGCGGCATCACCAAACCGAGCTGAACAGCAAACACAGAATAAGGAAGTTTCAAAAATAAGACAGGAAAGGGAAATCCTTTGCTTTGCACAACACTGAGCTGAATGAACACAGAATTTTCATTCACATTTGCTCATGATTATACTTTTTTTTTTTTAAAGGACAATTATTATTTTAAAATTCTCTTAGACTGCTAAGGAAAAAAAAGGAACTGCATTAGCTGTATTGCTGATTGTGATGTTGGTTCATTGTAACACTGGAGATAAACCAAAGCAGATGATAGGGAGCTTTTGAGGATTTCACTGCTGAGTGCATCGTGCATTCAGACATATATTTGAATTTTGCATCTGGTAATAGTTCTGGTATTGGGTTATTTCACCAGAAGGCAGCAATAACTATTTTTAGCCAAAATGGCCCTTACCTCATCCAGTAAAATTCAGTTTATGTTTGAGGGTTTGCTAAATACATTACATCTACCACATATGAGACCTAACAAGGATATTTTCCCTGTCTAAACACCTAACTCAAAACAGGTCCTAGAGACCCAGGAGCATCCAGGACTCAAGGGCGAGGACCTGGAACAAGAGCCCCTTGCACATGATCTACTGGTCTCTAGGGCAGGCCAAACAAAAGGTCCCTGCAGAGTCTCTCTCACATTTCGATTCCCTTATACTTCTAATGTCTCTGGTTTAGTTCCCTGTGATTTCCACTGTCATCTCTTCATTCTCCTGTACAAGTAGAGTTGTCAATAACTGTTAATATGAAGACTGTCCCACTTAATTTTGGTGCAACTCAACTAACTTCAGTGACTCACACTCTGCTCCCAGTTTACAGGCAATTTTCTAACACTTCAAAATTTTGAAAATTAAAACCATTTAAAACTGTGAGGCATGAAATATCTAAAAACTTTTGAAAGAGACCTAGCAACCCTAGAGACATTTGCTAATTATAAAACTTTTCTCTGTGTTTCATAACAAGTAGTATCTCACTGAACCCTTCCAACTCCCCATTGGCAACAAGACATATAGACTGAAATGTAGTTAAAGGCAAATTGTAAGAGTCAAAACAAGCTTTTTAAAGCTTTTTATGGGTTCCAAGTGTTATCTTCATACTCATTTTATTGTAGGATTATAAATGGAATTAAGTATCATCAGCTTGCAAAATTTGTTCATTTTCTAATTAATAAGTGTTAACAAAAGTTGATAGAATTCTGCCATTGCACAGCCAGCAGAAGATCTGAGTCCCACACCAGCTGTTCAACAACTGGAACAGAAATTTAAGCAAGTATTATAAAGGCTTGGAGATACTGTAGGAGAGAGAGATAAAGCCCTTAGGATTTGTTTGGGCTGAACGCTGCAGAAAGGGGGATGCTCCGAGGGAAGCTGCTGTGGGTGGATGATGTGAGCAGCAAAGACACTTTCTGTCCTCCTGACCTGTCACTAGAGGTCAGCGCAGCTCCTGCTGTGCCACGCTGCCCTCCGCCAAGGAATGCTAAGAAAAGCCCCAGCTCGGAGGCGAACAGTGGTCTGTCTTCAGAAAAGCTCCAAGAGGACAGAATTTGTGTTTCTGCGACGGGAGAAACGGGAAGCCCCGGAAAAAGAAGCGCATAGCTGGAACGGGAAAGCTTGAGCCCAAAATCGGCATAAAAGCACGCTAGGTGTCGAAAGTGTGACAATGGCTATTTTTAAAGCAGCCATTAGCCTAAGGTAGAAGTTGTCACCTAACAAGTCCAGATGACTGACACTCCGAGGGCTCTTCCTGATGCATGAAAAATAAACTGCTCAATTTCCCTGCATAACAAATTCCTAGCCCAGGCTGAGAACAGCTGGTCTGGCTCATGTAAATCTAGCTCGTACATGCAGGACAAGGAGACAGGGAAAGCATTAACTGCTCTGGAACAATTCCTGAATAAAAAAAGAACAGACACTCATCTTCCCAACATAACAAACAGTTATCCACAGTGATCCTTGATGTCACTGAATAAACCTCGTGATTTGGGGCTCTCTGCCATTAGTCCTGTCCTGGCAGGGCTCCCCCTCCAACCAGGACCAGCCAGGAGGTGACAGCTATCACAGCCCTTGATGGGAATCCTGGTGGAGCTCCTCTTCCTCTTCCTTTTAGAAGAGGAGACTGCAGCAGTCATTTGCCTTCAAGACAGGTGCAAGGGAGGGAGATTTGGCACTGAAGAAATGTCACCTTGTGGCAATCAAATTAGTCACTTCCCCTCCTCACACATGTTCTGGTAGGATTTCTGGGGTTCAACCCACCACTCTAGCAGGAGAGCACAAGTTTTGTAAGCATGACTCAGGCTCCAAAAAACAAAGAACTGCATAGCAATACCCCAAAAAGCCATTTAGAACAGGCTGCCCTACCTCAAATGGCAGCAAAGAGACCTGGGCTGCAGTCTTTCCATAAACTCACACAAGGACATTAAGCGTAACTTAACCTAACCTGTCTCCCCTGTTCTGGCAGATGCAAAAAATCAACACCTTGAAATCCAAAAATGTTTGGTCAGCAGTTGGTTTTGCCTCTTGGCATAGTGGCAAAGGGAACCAGGAGAATAAATTCATACAGACATATGGGAGAAATAACTCATCTTGGTCAATGAACTGTAACTAAGTGAAACTAATGTAAATGAGAACCTAATTCCATAAGCCAAACAAAAAGCAGAAATATTTTAGCCATTTTAAAATATTTTCTTCCCTAATCTATATCTGGCTCTGAGGATAAGTAAAATTATATACACACAGCTTCTAGCAGCCATGAAAAAATCAACTGATTCCTGTAGGAAGTATTTTTGCCAGGGATGCATTAGCTGTAAAACCTATTATCATTTCTTCAGTACATTATATACAAAAGAGGAAAAAATTGTCACTGCTATGTGCTTTCTCACTTTTTTCCTTGGAAACTTCAATTCTAAAAGACACACATTATAATAAATGCAAGAGTAGAAAAGATCTAAAGTTTGAAGTGCAGGACTGTATTGCCTGAGGTCATCTACCCATTACTAATACCTTTGAGTCATAGTGCTTGGGAGTAAAAACAGGCACCTTGCAGAGCCAAGTGCTGTAAAAAAGGCTTTCTCTCAACAGAGGTATCAAATGAGAAAATGAGATGGATAGAAGTGGAAAAAGCATGCAACTAAATGAGATAACTCTAGTAACAGTGAGAGCAGCTGCCCACCCTGAACAAACACAGGATGCCGTCAGGAATGGGGATTTCTGGCACGGCATCCTGAGCAGTCAGGAGAGCAGAGACACCACCCACAAGGATGGGCATTACCAGAAGAACCTGTTTGAGACCTGTTTGAGATCATTTCTGACAGTCCAAGAACTTGTTGAAATTTTATGTAGCCCCTTTTACATTCCTGGAACAGAACACCACCTGCTACCCTGCAGCAACAGTGTTGACATTTTTGGAGGATGGTGGCAGGAAGGAGAGTTTTGCCAAGCAGTGTTGTAATGTGGCAGTTGTTTGTAGCAGCTTTTCAGAAAGGGGAAAGAAAGTACATGGGTGCTTATATGACAATTTTACAAGTGGGAACAACATGAAATTGTGAGCTGTCTGGAAGCAAACCAAATTACACACCAAATTACCCTGAGCAGGACAGAAGTAGCAACAAAGAACCTTGAACATAAAGATGTGACTGAAAACGGAACAGGAGAAACACAAAATGCAATTAAAAAAAAAAAAAAAAAAGACCAAGAAAGATTAAAAGCAGGAGCAACAAACAGCATAAGTTTTCCAAACAAAAGTATTACTTCCTGTGAGACCTTTGGCAAATTACTCTATTTCCCCATCAATATCATGGAGATAATATTTCCTGCTGTCACCACACCTGTAAAAATTTTAAACTCCTGATTGTTTGTAGAGAAATCAATCACAGGGAAAGGAGGTGGGGATGTACAGAAGGTTTGGGTCTTAAGAATTTCAACATTCTGTAAGCAAAGTTTTAACTTCAATCTTCACTATTATGCTGCCATCAGGTTTAAGACATTTTCTTTAACATATGGAATGAAAAAATATGCATTCTGTTTTGGTAAGCAAGCAGGTGAAGAAGAAATTAGACTTCTATTTGTGGCCAAACAACCAATCAAAAGACAGAGAGACAGGTTATGGCATAAGGGACTACAGCCCCCAGCTGTGCTAAACTCAGGAGGCCACAAACACCCTGGGCAGTCCATCAGTCTGTCACCTGTATGCTGACACACAGCCTGAGTCTGACCTGTGGTTTTCTCTTTCTTTTTTTAAGAGCACCATGAACATCTCTTCACCTTGCCCCATGGCTGTAAGCAGCAGATCTTTTGGAATGTGTCTATGTTTGGATGATTTGTTTGAGTGGCAGAGGGGAGAAAAACAATAAATCTCCTATACAGTGAACATCAGCTACAATTAGAAAGGCCCTTAAACCCACAGCTCCTCAGCTGCTGAGAACTGGCACAGATACATTAAAACTAATTGGCAGGAGTCCTCAGGCAGCTCCAATCAGTGTCACTCCACTGAAGCTTATGGAGCAACCCCAATTTGTAGAAGCTGGGGATCTGGCCCACAGCCTGTGCTGCAGTCCACAAAGACCATCTGTGTTTAACAGAATCAGAAATCAAAAGGAAAGTCTTTACAATTTACACAGTATTACTGAGAACAAGTGATTTTCATGGTGTTAAGTCAGGTAGACTAAACAAGAGCTATAGAAGATAAAAACTAGCTCTGTTTCTGCCTCTGTATAGTTTTACCAGGAAAAGTTATGTAACTTCTTGCAACATATTCCACGAGGCAATGAAATGTGAAGGCAAGAAGGAGACAACTGAGGAGGCAAGAGGGACAGGAATAATAGAATAAGGAATTCAAGCTACTTAATGAATTACAGGCACTAAAGTGTGCTTCCCTGCTCCTGTTGAATTGATGTCAAACCATTCCCACTGATGTCAGTGGAAAGAATGGCATTACACAATGCTGCTCAGCAGCCCAAGGGAGGGGCAGCATAAAAGCAGAGGAGAAGCTTCAGGTAGTTCAGCTTTTCATTTTGGAAGCTGTGCTGAAAATCTTCCATATTCAACTTTCATGGGAATTTGGATACCATTGTTAGCATTCTAATTGTTAAAAGCCAGATGCAGAGTTAAAAGTAGCACAGCAATCAGCATGGGGAGAGGGAGTGGGGGAGTGGTGAGGGGAGATCGTATCAATGCATCTAAATTCATGTTTAGATGAATAGTGGTAGTGAATAGTGAATAGTTCATGCTTAGGGCTCTGTGGTAGAAACCAATATTATTTGTGCAAAGCCCTTCTGGGATGTCCAGATAAAGCAGTGCTTTTGTCATGCTGCCATGTGGTAACTCAGTCTTAAGTATCCTGTGGTGAGGAATTTATGATTCTCTTTTTTTTGAAGAAGCTGCGTCGGCACACAGGAACTCACTGAAAAGAAAGAGTTTGTTTATGTCTGTAACACATGCACACATGCATGTATTTTCAGGGCACGGGATGTAAATGAACTGCTTTGAATTCCAGGGGACCAAGCACATCCTCAAAGTTCTGGACACCGCAGTGTTGCCCTGTATCTGCTCATGCAGTCACTGTTTGTCCTACAGGCTAATACATGAGGACAAGTAAAATTGAGACAGACAGAGAAAATACATCTCTTCAGCTTTGACACTGAAAAATTCACTGCACTTTACAAGCATCTGCCCTTAGCAACAATTCCTCACCCTGCTCCAAGCTCTCTTGTGGCTCCACCAGCTACCTGGTCCATTCCCAGGGGAAAGTCTGGAGTGAAAACTCTTTCAAGACAGACTCTCCTCAAGACTAAAATGGTAAAGTGGGAGTGAGAAACTTTGTACACCGGGTGAGAATTTCTTCCAGAGTGCTAAGTCAGAATGACTGAGGAGAGTAATTCTGCTTTAACTTTGCAATATATTTTTAATGTTTAGAGATGTTTTGAATGACACTGAGTAAATACGTGTGTGGTTTTGAAAGAAAAGCTACCAGCAAAATCAGCGCAGGCAGTCTTGTGCAGTTGGGCTCTACTGGCATGGCGCTGACACAAGGCAAGCAGCAATTCCAGGCTAAGCCTCTCCTGGGCTCTGGCACTGCTTGGTGCTAACAGCACACAGAGCGTGTGTGATGCAAATTCGAGTCTGTAACCACTAGTAACTCATTGAGAGGATTTAAGGTTTCAACTCAACTACATCTGAATAAAGGTATGTGCAAGTTTATTAGTGCTAAGCAGCTTGGCATTTCAGAGCTGTTACACTGTGGAGACCAGCTTTGCAGAAACAGTTAGTAAGGCCTGTTCTACAGCTGCCCAGTCAACTTTTACACATTGCCAGTCCCTCAGCCTTGGTCTGAGGTCCAAAACAGCCAGAAAGATTGTGGCTTGCCTTCAGTCTTCTCCATGACAGAGTCTTTTAAGCAAAATCTAGTTCCATGTTTCAGCTGAAGTCGGTATTTGATCCACTGTTCACTACAAAGAATTATATTTCTCTTAGTCAGATTTGTAGGACATGATCTGCAAAGATCAGCATCCTCCAAAGGCTTTCTCCTAAATATGATTATTAACACCAGAAAGAAGTACTGTAAATATGGTAACTTTCAGGTCCTTCTATAAATTTAATTCTTGATTTTGAAAGGAGTTTTGCTTGAGACATTCCATTTTGGTTTAACTTTATTTTAAAAGGCTCTTTCAAGGAAAACCCTGGTCCTGGGTTACTATTAATTCTCAAAAAATCAACAACAATGTTTATTCACACATCACTAGTATGTCTCTTCTTTTTCATAAACAATCACATTCTTGTCATGGCAGACAGGATCTTTGCAAAGCTCTCAACAAGGCAGGCACTTTCCTGAAGATGACTTTTATATAAATTGCTCTGGCATGATGTAGTTTACCTAATGTTAACACAGATTTACTAGTTTGTATACAAAACAGCACACTGGTTCACAATCATGATCCTTGCCTACATAATGTCTGAAACAAAAGGTTTAACATTCTCCAAATTCCTTAAGAGTCACAGGTCCTTAACTCTCACCACTTTCACCGTGACCCCTCATCTGCATTTGTATTTCAGATACAAATCTTAAACAGAAGAAGTGTTTTTCATCCACATAGCAACAGCTCTCTTTCAGGTTTCTACCTTCCCACTTAAATAATCACCAATCCCAAACCATGCATTAGGGTCCACAGTAAATGCACAGCTATTCTAACATAAAAAACTACCAATGTAAAAAGTAGCAGAAAGGTTTTTCACAGTGATTCGCTTAATTTATATAAAGTGAAGGAAAGGCATGTGCTCTTGACAATAGAAAATGTTGGGATAGGGCAAGGAGATAAAGAAATACCACACTGTATTCTCATCTTAACTGAGTATAATGTGAAAATCATTAATTTCTTTTTCAAGCTTGAGAGAGTCTTGGAAGCTTGGTATGTACTTTTAAGACCACTAAGCTGAAAATAATTAAATTGGAAGTTCTGATTTTAAAAAAAAAAAAAGGCATATCAAAATAATTCTTTTTCTCAAATTAATTCATGGAACATATTTGAGGATTTCAACATAGTTGCTACCTAAGAGCTATAGCTGCACAGCCATCTTCATTGAATACATGCACAGCAATTCTGTTTCCCTGCATGTAAACACACTTAGTTTGCTTAAACACTTCTAGTCTGCAGGATAAGTTCCACAGAGGAAGAGAGTACTCAGACAAAATGAGGATTCATAGACTTTAAACGTCATTCTTAACCATGGAAGATTTGCACATCCTGTAAGACATATCTTGTCTTCTTAAAGCTTGTTAGCCAATTTTGTCCTCTTTTTTAAGCCAAAAAAATCCTTTTTGCAACTCTCCAAGCCCAAAGAAATTAAAATATTTAACCACAATGAAATCCTTTAAGGAAGTAACAACTACTCAAGAGACTAAGGCTGACTGCTGCTGTGCCTCTTCTTTTTTTTTTTTTTTTTTTTTGGGAGCACAAAAGATGACATCCTAGCATGTTTTTGAACAAGTGTTTTGCTCATGCAAAGAGAACTGTGTCTGCAGACCAATCCCTATCAAATTCTTTTACTTATATTGGCAGGGGAGGGCAAAACCCCCTAAGATCTTTCCTTTGTTTAAATGCATTTCCTGCCTTCCTTACTGCTATAGACTGTGTTGTGACAGGCCTATTTATAGTCCAAAGAAAGGAAAAAGCACCACTGGAGGCAGGAAAACTAAGTTGGGAAAGAATAGAAGGAAGTGTGGCTGCCATTTAGCCAAACAACCTAGAACTAATTGAGCTCAAAGGAGCCCCAGCCCCAGTGAAGCTGCTGGGAGGGAACAGAGCACAGTCCTGCTTCTCTCTGCAGGGCCCTGCCAGGGCTGCTGAGCGGGAGAGCCATGGGCAGGACACTGCTGGGAGCAAACAACCTCAGCATCTCGAGATCCTGAGGAGAACTCTTTGGAAAAGGAGTTCACCTTTTCCAAGTGAAGACAAGTTGGACACCTATCAAACTAAGGTAAGTGCCTCCTTCTGGCATTTCTGCTTGCTGCATACTCCACTTCTTTTCAGGTGTGGCCAGGCTGGTAAACAAAAAAAATAGAATGAGCTTTGGAGAAGGAATGGCAACTGACTTTTAGATAAAGGTTTGGCAGGATATCTGATTTTTAGATAAAGAAATCTGAATTCACTTATGGATTCCTCAGAACTTTCCTTAAGCAAAAGAAACCTTTGCCATAAATCCATGACATAAC
Organism: Emberiza elegans; assembly: GCA_024865655.1. Lineage (NCBI taxonomy): Eukaryota > Metazoa > Chordata > Aves > Passeriformes > Fringillidae > Emberiza > Emberiza elegans. Next base: position 13,623,005 of record JALJVW010002597.1, on the reverse strand, counting down.
TGCTGTTTTCCTGATTTGTGTCATGTTCATCTTATAGATTGTGATGAAGTACTAGAGAAATGTTATGGTAAATATATGTCCCAAAGGAAAATATTATGTCAACTCTGCATTCATTTAAAAATAAAGATTTAGAGAAAGACAGAGGGAGGAGAAGTATATTAAATATATATTTATACTGGATGTCTTAGTATGGAATAGAGAAACACATCAAAATGTACATAATGCAAGCCCTTTTGTGATAATTTAGTCTTATGATGCAGACTTGAAGGTAGGAACTTAGCCTGAATTAAAATACCTGGAAGTTTCTAGAGTTTTAGAATTTATTATGACAAGTAATTTGTGTGTGTGTACATGCATATACTACATATAGATATCAAATCAAGATATATTATTCATTGCTTGCTTGCATTGCAATACTACAGGCTGCCATTCTGAGGTCTAATTTAAACTGACAGTAGAATATGAGTGGAAATTTCTAATCTGCTGATTTTCAGATACTATACACAATATCACTATCATGACTGAGTGTGTAAAAAGCTCCATTTTAAGATAGATCAGTGTACAGACCATATTAATTCACCAAGTTACCACCAGACAGACTTTTAAGATGGAAAAATTGAGTTTTTTTAAGATTGTGTTTGATTTCTTCAACTCTCAGCATGTCCTTTGCACTTCTAACAAAGGAAATGCTGTTGTGATTTGAGGCAGCAGAATAGAAGCTGTAGAATAACAGACTCAGGTTTTCATCATGTGAATTTTATCTTCTTGGAAGGATCTGTGAGAATAACCTTTGTATTAGTCTCATTTGTGTTAACACATTGCCTCTAAGCATATGCTGTTCAGATGATTAATTTGTTATGCAGATGATGTCTAGGATTAGGGGTTTCTGGTAAAAAGTTGCTGGTGACTACAAAGGAAGTGTGATGTGTTGTTATTCTACTGTATCCCCATAGGATGCTATTATGTTTAGAGTCTGCTATTGTGAAGATAGCAAGGCAGGATGTCACCCATGTAGGTGAAAAGCCTCGACAGGACAATTGTAAACAGCAGCAGTCTGCTGAAACTCTGATCCAGGGGGTGCCAAGCAGCAGCTCCAGTGAAGCAGATGTGAGCCAACACTCATGGAAAGGATCAGGCCTTTCTTTGTCTGATTTCAAAGTACTCAGCAGCTCCAGTGATTTCAGTAATTTACAGCAGTCCTAGCTGGTTATGAGCCTGGTCTTGTGAAGACTAAAATGGCAGTAAAACTAGAAGCTTCTACAGATATTTGCAAGAAAAAGCTCTTTAGAGTGCAATTTGAGTAACTAGCATAGCATGCTCTCATGCAGGTAGCCTTCCTTGTTTTCAATTTCAGTAATGGACTGCCCTGTGCAAAAACTGAGCAGAAACAGAAGAAGAGTGTTTTAATTTAAAAATGTAGGAAGCATTGCAATTTCTGGTGTTGAAGAAGTGCAATCATTTCCCTGAGATGGCAGTTGCACAGTGACTACAATACAACTAAATGGTACACACTGTATCATTCAGATTTATTTATTCAGGTCAGCAGCACTCACCACGTTATTTTAAAGCTTGGTACCACTGCTTGAATGTAGCAAAACAGATACATTTCCTTAGTTATAAGGGGGAGATCATTCACAAATCAGCCAGTTGTTGTAGTTTACAGGAAAAGGTGATCAAAAATGTGCTGATGCACTCTCACATTTGCCTTTGGAAAAAATACTACCGACGGTACTTAAAAATTCCCTAATTAATACTCTTAGTAAACACACACATACAAAGATTTGTTTCTAAACTGCAAGAGTTCACATGTTCATGAGTTCAAAGTTTGCAAACAGAGGGTTTTGTCCTGAAGATAGAATCATGAGGATACAATGCTTCACTGAAAGAGTGATTGGGCACTGGAATGGGCTGTCCAGGGTGGTGGTTGAGTCACCATCCCTGGAGGTGTTTAAAAAAGACTTGATGAGGCACTCAGTGCCATGGTTTAGCTGATAAGGTAATGATAGGTCACAGGCTGGGACTCTATGATCTCAAAGGTCTTTTCCAACCTAGTTTATTCTGGGATTCTGTGATTTCAGAAGGCTTAGAATGAAATTTACACCCCAGCACCTTATAAAATCTTACCACCTGCTAGGGTCTAAGTTCTCTGCAGGAGATTCTTTCTACATAAACACTTTAGAGTGTTCACAAGTACTAACAGAGCTGCAATTATTAAAGCTCCAAGCTAAAAATTAAATATGAGAATTTGATATACCAGAAGGAAGTTGAGGTTCACATGCTTCCTACCCTGACATTATTTTACCAGGTAATTAAAGAGGTTTAGGGTTGTCAAATAAATACCTCAGTCAGCTGTCACTACTGTGTGGGCAGTATGGATTTCTGGTTCCAGGAAATCTGACTGACTTGAAGAAAAATCACATGACTTAAAAAGTAATGCACTTTGGGTGACAAGTCATGCCATGCTTTTCTGCAAAGCTAGTTCAGGTTTAGTAAGATTTATTATTCCTCATGCAACTGCTCCAGTGTAAGTATCTTAATTTCTCTCTAAGCCCTTATTCCACTCTACCAGACACTCTTACAAGGAAGCTTTGTGCTCCAAGTCACCATTTAGTCAGGCCCACTAACATTATAGAAAAAAAAGCAGAGAATTACAAGTGTTTGGAGTAGTCAAAGCAAGATTTTTCAAGAACACATATACAGTCTACAGTAGTCTCACTCAAGAAACAGAACTGGGGAAGAGGGATCACGAAAAGAAGCCCAGTTAAAACACATTAGGAAATCAACATTCAGTATTGGATAGCATCAAAATAGTTCTACAAAGAGATTCAGCTGCCCAACACAACAGAAATGTTAATGTTAACAAATGGTTTTTTTTATAATGTCTAAAACACCTAGCTCATAACTATGTGCTGAATAACATCCTGACTGGTGAAAATGTTTATGCAGGTGCTTAAATTAAAGCATATGGGCAGTCTCATTGATTTCAAGCAAAATTATTTCAACAGACTGATAAAATTTAAAGCCTGGCAGAGTCATTAGATCATCTAGTCTGACTACAAACACAGCATGGTAATTTCACCATTTCTCTTATCCAGAACCCAAAAGCTTCCCTGCTTACAACAGAAGAGTATGGATAAAAGTTTAAGGGGAAGATCACAATGTTCTACACGCATGAGTAGCGACCCACAACAGTGAGAATTGTTCAGGCTGACACAAATCCTTTAGCTCAAATGGGAATTAAATGTGCAGGCTTTGCACCAACTTACTGCACAGGGGTGAAGGTCAATGTGTGTATGGAAGACGGACTGTTTCTCCCAGAAGTCTCTGTGCTATCAGAAAAAGCCATTAACTTTACTTGGGTTGCTTTCCTACTCTTCTAGTGGACTAGAAAAGTACTGTTGCATAAGCAAGGATTTTTAAAAAAGCTTCTTTAAAACCAATCTTTATGCCAAAGTGCAGATATATTTTTTTACCTGAAGTTCTCTCATTCACCCCAGCAAATTGTGGTACAAAATAGGAGCCATTGTTCAGGAACAGACAAAACATAGATACATTAACCAAATAGAAAAATACATCTAGAATGAATCTGTCAAATCTCCTACTTGGTCACACCTAGGCAGTTTAAAAAGACTTATTATATGAACAAGAAATGAGAAAAAGTGGGAGACTTGACCCAGGATCTCATTTCCAAGGATTAGTAGCAGTGGGTTTCTGCATGAGCACACAGCAGCAGCAGAGTGCTCTTGAAGGATATGTACAATATATGGTATTAACAGAAAAAAAAGAGGGGGAACAAGAAAGACTGTCTTGGAGTACAAGTTCACCTGGTCAATAACCCAACAACCATGCAGGTATCTTCAAGTCTTAGGTTACCAAAAAACAAAAAAACAAAAAAGGCTTTGAGAAGTATTTGAGAAGTATTTTTGTCTTTATCTTCTTCCTATGTAAGCTGAGTTTCAGGGTTGGTAATCTCCTTGTTACTTAGTCTAGTACTTCCTGGGAAGCAGAGGGGTACCCTAGGGGAAGGAAAAGCTTTTCCCAGCTTTTGGCAGCAGAGGGAAATGGCAAACACTCTACCTTGTGTAGAGGTAGATTCAGTCCTCTGCTCTTCTCCTGAACTCCCTGCAGCAACTTGCTCTCACCCAGATGTCACCTCTGAAGTGTCCCTTCCCAATCCCCTGTCTAGTAATGGTTGCAGACCCATCTATCACAATGGTCCCCAACAAACTCTGAGGACTCAAACAACTGCATGGTGCAAAACACAGCCCTGCTCTGATGGTTCTGTAGTGCAGCACCACACAGCCCCAGGAAAATGAAAATGCAAAGTGGCCACCCTGTTGTCAGTATTACAATGAAGATGTGCTACTTGGTCAAGACAGCAGAAATGCAGTGAACAGCCAGAGCAGGCATGGTGTGACACAGAACACTGTGTGAAGTCTGCTCTGCCAACATGGTCCAGCCATGCACCAAATAACTCCATTGGTGGGGCTGGACAAAGGAATTTAAAGTCAAGCTAACAAGTCTAGCATGGTCTCACTAATTGATTAATGACTGTTTACATTACAGAGCTGTAATTCATCTGAGTTAGAAAGAGTAGAAATTAATGTGTACCAACATCTCTGTTTAGACAGCTCAGCATTCTTAGAATCCTTTATATTCTAACACCTTTTTTTCCAGCCTAGTGTTCCAGCACAGTGTTCCATTGTTATTTTGGATATTATCGTACCTCAATTATCTTGGAAGGCTGGAGACAAAGATAAATCTTCAAAGATGAGGTCATTACTAAAGGGAAAAGGAAAACCAAATTCAGTCTCAATTGAACTACAAAATATGCTTCATAACTTCATAAATGGGAACAAGCAAGAGAGAGAAGTGGATTAATGCTGAATTTTTCCATGCTGCTTGACCTTCTTCCCAAGCATGAGTAGTCTCTTCTTTCTCTCTTAAAAAAAAGAACTTTCATACTGCTTTCATATAGCGCTGTTGTTTTATACTGGAACACAGCCTGTGTGGAATTCTGGACCCAGCACATCACTCTAATATTGTTCTATTCATTCAGATATATTCTATTAGAAATAACTGTCTTAAGCAATAGCTAAAAGCAATAAAAACTGTAAAAGAGGAGGGTAATGTCTTTATAACACTAAAAGAAATTGAACTGGAACTAGCAACAGAGAAGGGCCCAGAGTAAAACAAGTGTAATAAATCCAGCAGTTATATATAGAGACCTTGGCCCCAAGGGGCTCTGTCATACAAAATATTAAGTGTTGTAACTATAATAAGCAAATCTCCTCTCAACTAAGGAGCATGGAAGCAATAGACTCCCTCTTGTCTTTGCACTGAATACTCCATGCATAGTAGGAAGGCACAGATGCATGCAAATTCACCCATCTCAGAGTAAGCTGGGAGCATGAGCCCTGAGACATTCTCAGCAGATTTCAGACAGGCTGCTGGATAACAGAGTCTGGCTGATAAATGTGCTGTGTGTGGGACTAAGGGGAGATCCTGCCTGACAGCTCCATCAGGGCAGGCTTTTGTGGTCCATGCCTCATTTTACAGTGCATAAAAATGCTGCACTTCATACACGAGCAGTGCATTAATTTTTAGTATTTTGACAGAAACTGTTAAAAAAAAGGTCAGGTTTTTATTCTAGAGAGAGGAAGGAAACAGGCTTGGTTTTTTTCTCTTTTCTGGGTCTGTTACTAGTCTCCATTGTTTCCACTCTTGCAATGTCAATGCAAATGGACTATGTCATGCTGCAACTTGGCATGTAGTGCTCTAAAAGTTGATACTTAGATACTCAGCACCAGCCTGAGCTGCATCACTGAGGAAAAACTGACCAAACCAAGAACCACTGTGACATCAGTGGTGACAACATGCTTGTCAAAATTAATAAAGTGAAAAAAACGTTTTTCACTATTCATGCGTAATACAAATTTAGCAGATAGCATTCTCTCTGTTGTAAAATTTGAGTGAAAATAATTCTCAGAAATTATTTATCCAAGACAAAGTTGCCAGCAGTTGAACTTACAATAGAAGAGACAAGTAAAACACAGAAAGCTAGGTACTTTCAGTAAAACAGAAATAAGTGCGTTTTAAAACATTTCTTCACTGAATTGAAAACTTTCTGTGCAACTATAATTTCATTTAAAGTCTGAGAGAGGATGTCATGAATAACTCAGAAAAAAGCCCTGATGTCATACTCTTGGTCTCTTGTACCCGTTTGCAACAAGTGTGGAAAAACCCCCATATGTTCTGGAGATTTTTAAATGGTAAAGGAAGTACTGATTAGCTCAAACTTACCAGATACAGAAAAGACAGCAAAAACTGAGCGCTGCTGTACATTCAACATTACAGCAATGTCCCATCTTTGTTCAGCACATCACTCACAATGAGGATGGCTGGAGACACCTAGAGAACAAATCTCTTCCAAATACACAAGTCTGTTTAAAAATCTTCAATCTGGACAGGATTGGAAAAAAATCCTTTATGACAGATGTGCTTCTGTGCTACTGTATCTAAGTCTAGAGTTCCTGGAACACACTCTTCAAGCTCTGTTTCTGAAGTGGGCATATCCACCCTGTGAAACATAACTATTCAATGTAGCTGGTAACAGACAATGAAGAGCTTTTGTTGCTTTGGTTTTTTTTTTTGGTTTTTTTAATCATGGGTCTATTGTCACTGCTACAGAAGCTGTCCTTAGTGCCTGCTATCACTGCATGGCACAATTTCATCCTGTCTCTTAGCAAGGGAGATGTCAGCCTGCTTTAGCATTCAGAGTGCAGAACAACTTATATTCTTCATTTAACCTCTGTACTTCAAGGTGAAACAAAATCAAGTAAAGCAAACTGGAAATAAAGAGCAGTGCTCTTACAATAATAGTAACAATTTTAATAATTAAAATTTCTTACACATGTCTATATAAGGAAGAAACTATAAAATTACAGCATCTCTATGAATACTGTGGGCTTTGAAAAGGCAGGAATTAAGTGTGATAAGGATGGTCTTGTGGATGGAGGTATTTTTATTTGAGTAGTTTTGAGGTTTTCATTCATCCCATCAGTCACTGTCATCCCCTTTCTAAATCTGAGAGCCAAAGATAGAGAAAAAATAAGACCATCCCCTATCTTTCATGCCAAATTTGTAATCCCTAAAGTCTAGTATCTGCCTATATTTCTTTAAAGAAAATATCACATAAGATACAATTCCCATTAACCTGCAGCTGTGAGTGCACAGCATTTCCACAAACCAGTCTACAGATTCCAAACTGGACATCAAGAGGAGGAAAGAAGGAAAAGGAGGGACCAGTAATGTACATGAGAGAAAAGACTGCCTTCCACCTTTATCTTTAAGCTTCATCCTTCCACCTCCCATCTCTACCTCCTGCATCCTCTCTCCTTTATTCTTACAGGTCTGCACTTCATGGTTGGATGATGTTCATCCAAACAGATGATCCTCACAGGTCCCTTCAAATTGAGATGAGATATTCTATTCTATTCTATTCTATTCTATTCTATTCTATTCTATTCTATTCTATTCTATTCTATTCTATTCTATTCTATTCTATTCTATTCTATTCTATTCTATTCTCTCCTATCCCTTCCATTCCAGGCATACTGCTTCTGGGTTTTCCACTAAGCAGACCAAGTGCTTAGGAGAAAGCTGAGATCCATCCAAAGGTGGTGGAAAGGCAGCCCAGAGGACAAGGCAGAGCCCCTCTGGAACACAGCATGGGAAGCACTGAGGGCACAGACTACTGGCAGAGTGGCTTAATTCCCAGAGAATTCAGGAGTCACAGTAACAAGTGAAAACCTTGGTCAGAGGCTTATAGCTGGGCTGAATGTTTACTAGGTCAACAAAAAAAATCCTCCACTGCCTGCTGTGGTGCAGCTGAGCTGTCAAAAGTAGGTCTGTACTTCATAGACTGGAACTGTCACAGTTTTTCAACTTGAAAGAAATGTTTAACAGAGCACAACAATTTTTTCCATCCATAATTTCTGACAATAGAACTATTGGATATTTTAGCTTAACTCACAAACTCTGAATTTCAGATAGGTACACAGCATATCAAACTTCCATTTAAATTACTGTTTTCTCATATACTTAAATCACTGAAGGGTGCTGTTTTCCAATGAAAAGCAACCAGCAGCCTTGACTCTAAGCATTGCTCTAGGCTCACCTTATGACATTTAATTGATGATATAAAGGAAGGACTGATATCAAGGGTCATATCCAGGGATGCTCTAATTTGATAACTTATCCTGTCAACTCTCACTCTCTTAGAGGTGATGTGAGTACTGGGTGCACCCTTGGGCACGGAAGGGGAGGTACACTGGGCATTTGTAGTTCTCCTGTGCCCCCTAGAGCATTGCACTGAAGAACCTGGAACTGGCTTAGATTGCTAGGGTTGTAATATAGCTCATAAATGTTTAAAGTGATTTAATGTAATGCAAGGTTGAGAGCCTTATATGCAGTATTTTCAGCAAAATTTCTCATCTGATCTGCCCCTCAATGTCCTTTATCTGGAAGCTGTGTGTAAGAGCTGTTGCACTATTTATAGCAGCCCCTTTAATCAGACTTAGGTATTTATAAAGCATCCTGTCTAGTGAAGGCTTCCATGGTCTGTTTTCATTCACTTCAGCTGATAGTGAAGGCTGTATAATATCTGGGACAGTGAGGCAGACCAGCAAACCAGGCAGTTTCTCTGTTAGGTTTGAGTTCTGTATGTTCCAAAAGGCTGAAGTCGAATGTAGAGTGCAGCCATTTAGGAAACAATTCTAGCAACACAGTTAGTATAACCTGACATTTACGTCCACTGAGAGTCTTACACCTGTTCCATAAATTCCAGAGGATCACATTAACAGAAAAGAGACATTTTCAGGCAACCCACAAAACAGAAGTCTATAACTGCCATATGCAGAAAATAACTCTATAGTTCAAAATTCTGCGCAGTATCAAAGCACTGATGTTGACATAAGCTCTCTATCAGTGATTAAGTTCTAAAATAAAACACCTACAGTTAATTAAATAAACATAAACAAGACATAGCCAAGTGCATTAAAAAAAGGGAAAAAAAAGATAAGCAATAGTTTTTAAAAAGCCATTAAATAAATCCTCTCCTACCATAAGGAGAGGCTCTGGATCCATTTATCCAGCATCAATAAAAGCAAAAATCTTCCTGATCTCAACCCAAACCCAAATGGACAACTGTTCCATTCTTCAGTTCCTTAAGGCTATTCTAAAAGCTATCCATACTATGAGACATCAAAAATTTTACCTTACACATTCCTATCACAATTCAGTGCCTTATTCTGTACTTATTTTTTGTTGCTCTTTTCAATGTTTCTCATTTCAGGCATGACTGAGAAATCTGTGTTCATTTCTGTTTTTATTTGAGGCATTAATCATAGAATCTTTTGAGTTGTAAGAAACCCCCAAGGATCATCATGTCCTACTCGCAAATGAATGTTTTCAACCCAGTCTTCATTTGTTTTCTCAGCAGAAAGAGAAGGCAGAATACTGTTGTGCTCCACACAGCAAAGTTTTTGTCATATTTAAGATGCTATCTGATAGATGTAAGAAAACATCACTTAATTTTTTGTAACTGCATTAACTACCTGATCTTCTTTCAGTATGTCAGTATTTCTCTTAAAAAGCAGGAAAGAATAGAGAAAAAGGAAATCATCCACAACATTTTAAAGGCCTTTATTTTCAGGAATTATTTCCCTGTTCTGTTTCACAATGACTTAAAATTGTCTGTCTAGCATGAGGATAGATAAACTTTTTCCCATATAAACCGCAGTTTATGGCAGTATTTACAGAGCCATAAAAATTAATTTATTTGTCTACTCATTTCAGAAAGTACAAAAGGCTACTTTTCTTTTTAGGGAGTGTATCCCAAATTGTTTGTGTAATATTGCCATTCAGTCATTGTCATCAAATTTTGTTCCTGTGTGGAGCACAGCTATTTCAGTGCAGAGTGATGACATTGTGCTCTGTGCTATTTCAAATGGCCCAGGTACCACCAGTATTTAATAAATTAAATGGACAGTTGATGATAAATGTAAAAGAGTGCCATTGATGTTGTATAGTCAGAGAAATGGGCAAAGTAATAAAAATGGTATTTGTGGACAAATTGATTATTTTGGAACACATTTCAGTCATGTTTTCTTCAGTATCAACAAGGAATAATTTTTCTCGAAGTTGTAAAGAAATTTAAGATTTAATTTAAAGTTCCACGTAAAGTTCTGTTACTCCTGATCTCAATGGATTTTAGGGGAAATGAAATGGCATTTATCAAGGGTAACTGATTTGGTCAATGGGCTGTGCCTTAAAGCACAGTGAGTGCCTTCTCCTTTCTCTGAGCAAGGTCAAGTCTTTATATCCAGTTCTGTGATCCATGGCCAGGTTCTGCTGGAACTTCCAACTCAGTTCTGCCCGGCCAACTCCCGCTCCCTTTTGGAAATTGCCATTCCTCCAGTGGCAATTTAAAATTAAATCAACTCGTTCCTCATGGGTTTATTTTTCATTTTTAAATTCACAGCCTCCTTTTTTAGAGCCTCCTCAGCAGCTGTGCTGGGTCACAGAGCCCCATGCCCTGGGACAGTCTCTTGGAGTCTCCAGGAGAACATGAGGAGCAGCTTGCTCAGGTGCTGCCCAGCCTGACTGCGCACCAGGACACACCTGCAGCAAACATTCCCTGTTTCCAGGCCTTCCTCCTCCCTCTGCACTGACCTCACTCAGGCCAAGAGGAGGCCAGGTCTCATGCAAAGCTCAAGCCCTTGGAGGAGGAACCCCAACCCCACAGCTCCTTCACCCCCCAGGCTGGGACAGGAGCCTCCCCACAGCTGGATACACCCATGCCTGGCCGGGTGGAGAGAGCTCCTTCAAGGCAGGAGGTTGTTCTCTGGAAACTCAGAAACAGGAGAAGCTCACAGAGGCAGGCGTGGGTAATTAGCACAAGGGCTTCTTCCCTGCTCCAGGCTATGCTGGCAGCACTGCTGGCTGCATGCTTTTGTAACCATGTGCTGGTTTATATAATATGAAGAGCTGGGTAAGGTCAAAGGAAGCCACCCGAGTTACCCTTTGTCACTGCAGACTTCATCTTCAGGGATTTGCTGGCTTTCATTGGATTCTGACAAATGTGCCAACTAGATATGCTATTCTCTTTTAACAATTTTTAAAAACAGGCACCTGGCTCTGAGAAATTCCCTTAACTTGCCCAAATCTTGGTTGCAGCACTATCTATTGGTGCAGTTTGTATTTCAGAAAAATGCCCTATAACGCCCTTTGTAATCCAATGAGACCGTGCCATCTTGCAGGATCTGGATTGCTTACCAAACATCAAAATACCATCACCACGTCCTATACTGATGGACAATTGCCTGTGTACCTTCAATCTTGCCAGTCTGCAGTACTGCCAGGGTTTCAGCACAGTGTATCCTATATGTGGGATGGGAATTTCAGAAATTCAGAAAATGATCTTTTGCACCTCACCCTTCAAATACCATTGACTGTATGCCTTTGTCCTTAAATACCTAAATATCTTTAAATGTGTGAGCAAGCTAAAGGGAGTTAAGTGTAAAGTCTCAGTTGAATTTCAGTAATGTGTGACTACATATCATCCTGGAAAATTCCATCAAAACCTGTTCCTTTCTTGACTTCAGCATTTCTCCTTCATTTGTCCTACATCTGGAAACGTGGGGATAAGGATGCTTTTTCTCTCTCTCTGTTTAGACTGATAGTCCTCACCTTAAAGGGTCTGTCTCAACCTGACTATACAATGTCTGGCAAAATGCAGCCACAAAATCCATTATGTAAAAGTGCCAGATGCCAAAATTAAAATGATCTCCTTTATTAATACTCACCACTCTACTGTCCAAACACAAAAGATAGTAATGTTACCCTTAAGAACAACTAATCCCCAAAAGTGGGATTGTTCATGTATTTTGCATGATCACTGGAGTGGCCTGATGTTAAAGACAGTAAGAATGCAACAGAATTTTAAATTTTACTGTTCCTGTTTAAATTCCTGCATTAAAACACAGCAAAGTCTGAAGTCAGAAAAAACCTGAAGCAATCAACAGGGATGTGTTTAACTTTCCACTTGTGCTGCCCCTACTGTCGATTAAGGCTTATCTACTGTTTGGTGTTAGTCATTAAAAAAAACCCTACCAACAAAAACCCAGAAGTTATGGAGCACACAGCGCCGCGTTCCAGTCAAATGCTCCAGCAAAGGCTGCTATTATGAAAAGGATTTTCTAATAGGGGGAATAATGATCTTCAGATTCTAACCTCCTGGCACGGCAGTGAGATTTATCAGGAGGGGCATGTGACTAGTTAAGATACACAGCCCCAGCTTGAAGGAAACAGCTGCTCATTTCATGCTTTAGCACTTGGCAGCTGGACAAGGAAGGGTGATGTTTGTGTTGAATACCTCTGCAGAACCAAGTACAGTAAGTGATTTTCCCTGTTTTTGATTTTTTTTCCTAAACTGTCACTGCTTTCCCATTTTCATCCTAGACCTTTCATAAAAATACTCGAAAGAGTAAAGCATATTTTTGAAATTTCATTGATAAGCAGTCATTCATGCTCAGATTGCCTGCATTTTTCTGACCTGTGATTAACAGCATTGTTTTTGGTCTTGTGGGAGCAAGGCAGGTACGGTGTTTTGCCCTTGTGCTAGCCAGGAAGGGATTATGGTGCTCATTTACTCAGATGATGGAGAGAGGAGGCTGTTTGTGATGATTGTATTTTCCTTTCTCTGCAGAGCTAGTCAATAGGTAGGGATGCAACTTGAATATAGAGAAATTTCAGTGTTTAGCTTAAAATTCCAGTGTTTAGCTTAAAAGTACCAGTGTAAGGAATTGACAGAGGTCAATTCAAAACAGTGCGATCAATCTGAGCAAAACTGCTTGTGACTGGTTACTTTCTGAGGGTGAATGGAGAGATTAAAGGAAAAGGTACAAGTAGAGAAATGCAGGAAAACTGAAGATGTACTGATTAAGATACTATTGAGCCGTTCTGAATAATAATGCATAATTAGACCGTGAAGATTGAAAAATTGCAAAAACCGGGGAAGGAGTCTCCTCAATTTCTCCAAGTTCTTAATTCAATTTATTTTTGGGTACTTGCATGTTTTGTGGTTTTGCTTCATGAATGATTGATGTCCCTGTCTGATAATTTTTGACTCTTACATTCTGAAGTTTTCTTTCAAAACCGGAGTGTAGGCTACATAAAAAGGAACTTTTGATCAATTATTTACATAGAGATGAATCAGGTTTCTTTGGAGGAAGACTTAGGAGGAACAGGAGCAGGTGAATGAGTGATGGATCTTGATATGTGATAAGACTAAGGTGCTCTGGGGCAGGTTAAAGAGGGGCAGACAGACCAGTGGGGTCCTGTTGAGGAAGGTCTAAGAGTAAACACTGACAGGTTGCATGCAGTCTCTCCTTTAAAGATAGGGAGAATAAGCTTTTCAAATATTTCTTTCATAAGAAAGTGAAACATTACTTCTTTTTGAAGACTTTTCTTTTAAACCATAGTTTATGATTTTGACAGTTAATTGGAAATTTTTGGGAAAATGTCATTTGGTTTCACTTCTTCACAAAACCAGAAGTCTGTGTATCTTCCTGCCTGTTTGTGTCTCCAAGGGTAGACTGCCTTTGAACCAAGAGCTGAAGTGCTCTCAGCACACTGCAGCCCTCCCACAGGGATACTGTGGAACACCACTAACAGAGCAGACCCACAGGTCCTGAGGTGCCCGGTGTTGTGGCAGGAGCCCGTGCTGCCCTGGGCACCTTGGCTGCAATGGGGCCCCTCCAGCCTGTCCACATCTCCATTCCATCTGGGGCAGGGAGAATAACTTGTTTCCTGTCACTTTTTATTACTGATCCCAGAATAAGTTTATTTTTCTTCAGAACTGTAGGAATTCTGATTTTGAGTCAGATTATGTCGTGGTGTGCTTGTTTCCAGACGCTGCATTTTGTGTTTGTAATGAGTGCTCTGTGTTAAGCAAACTGTCCAGGACTTGTTGCAAACCTAAGTTAAACCCCAAATCCACCAGAAAACAGATATGAGCTCAGTCCATACCTGCTGTAACTTCTTCCTGCCTGCTTCTCCTGAACCACTGTGCCAGGGTTGGTGCAGCAGGCTGATGTAAATCCATACAGCTCTGCACCAGCTGGACTGGGAGCCAGCTATGTGTGCCTCTTGTGCAGCTGATTAATTCTCCTGCAGAGCTGGGAGTTGAGTGTAATATCAAAGAGGCAAAATCATGATTGCAAAGTAAACATTAGATAACTGCACTACTGAGCTTGCCTTCAGGTAACAATGTCTGAAAACATCTTCTTACAGTGGTAACTGTCTGTCTCAAAAGAAATGTGGTGGGAGAGTTCAGTTTTGTACCTCTTTACTGTTGGTTATAAAGGTAATTTGCAATCAAGGAGAATAACTCATCACTTGGATCTGCAAAGTTTAAGCCAAAAAAAAACCTGCTTTATTTACAGCTTCTAGCTGTCATTACTGTGTCTGATTCTGATACAGTAATGTAAATTCAAGACTCATGACGAGACTTAAATTCTCTGTCCACAAAATGAAGAAAACCCGATCATCACAAGATTCTCAAGAGTGTAACTGTTTCAATCCTTATCACTAACTCATTTTGACATGAATATTTACTGTTAAACACAGTGTACTTTGAGAAATAAGTGCAGTCTTCAGGCTCTCCTCACTTTTTGTCTTTTCTCATGAAATCTGACTGCAGTATCTGTCACTGCAACACCAGACATGGAGCACCACTGATTTTGCACTTGAGCAGAAAACACAACCTCTGTACCACTACCTTTTTACATTATTTTATAATTTCCTGATCTCATAAAAAACAATGCTCAGCTTCTTGATTATACACCCCCATTATGTTCATGTAAGTCAAGGCAGGTCTGCATAGGCATGAAGCACAGTAATTAAACTTCAGCATTCTTTGTTCAGGGAAGGGCTCTGCCCTTGCATTTCCCCTTGATGGGTCTCCAGAAAGCCCAATATAAAATTGAAAGTTCATCCTGGATTGTTTTTTATTACATTGTGCAGGAGATTGAGTAACAGTGGGGACACTGCTGTCCCTGTGCAGAAGATCAGTGCAGACCCTTGTCCCTGAGAGCATCGTAAGGTTCCTGTTAAATCTTTTCCCTTTACTCTGAGGAAATGATCAGGGCAGCCTGGCAGGTCTCTGAATGGGTATATTCTGCTCTGTATCAAAACATGCAGCTAAAGAGCAGCTGCAGTTGTGCTAGCCCCTCTCTCTAGTTGAAAATGCCATTGTACCAAGGAGCCACTCCCAGGATATTCCTGAATAAAGAGAGGAAACTACTTTAAAAAATACTGTAAGGGCACTTGTGTCATTTTCTTTTTTCCTTAAACTACCCAGGCCTGGTTACAATACATTTGTACAGGTACTCTAAACAACTTGCACTGAGTGTTTTCTTTTAACATATTTATGGCATATTCACTTTTCACTGCTGAATTTGATAAATTTGTTTTCAAGCTGGCCCTTCCTTACAAGTCAGAAATAGCAAGGTTCAATACCTAGGAGTTTGAATCAAAAGCCTGAAACAAATTCTCAGGTCTTCTCGTTTTAGCTCTTCATTGCTTTTCTCTGTGCGTTTTCTATTCAATGTGAATAGCCAGTGAAGTAGTACTTTTTCATTAATTGGTTTTCTTATTGGTATTACATATCTAAAAACCACCTGGCCACCAGAATAGAGGTGTTGTGACGGGGGGGGAACTTTTCTCTTGTAATGAATGTAAAAAATTAACAGCTACAAGCACCAGCAACATCAACAAAACAGATTTGGTGAGTCCAGTTCAGCTACAAAGATTAATCCTGCAAATACATAGGTATTTGCTGAGCTGAATTCATGAAAGAACCCATCAGAAAGCTCAGCTAACCCCTAAGTGTGTATGAGGCCAGGATCAACATGTGCGTGTGTGGAAATACCCACAGGGCTGATGTTTACAGCTCAGCAGAAAATACAATTACCCCTGAGAACTACTCTGGCTGTTTTGGTGGCCATCTGCTGTCTCACTTCTCTGAATAACTGCTCCCCTTGACCACATTCAAATAAGTGAAATGGTTTGACTCTCTCTACAGAGTATTCTCCCACCTGTGATTTATGCATATGCTCCTTACTAATCATCTGGAGTTTCTCAGGCAAGGGGAGTGGGCCCCAGCATCTTGAGAACCTGCCAGGCATAATAATTTGTGCAAAATTAGTGAGACTTGAGCTATTCTTGTCCAGATACCTCATATATTTAGTTCCTGCAAAGAGAAAATAACTGTATCATCTTGAATTAACACAAATTTAATATGATTGATTCAGGAGTATGTCTGCTTTGGATTACCACAAAAGTAATACCAAGCTTAATATGCAGTAGCTGATATACATATATTGATATTCCATGTGATATAATCAATACATTTCCATATACAACTCCTTCCACTCCTGTTAAAACTGCCTCTCTTTTCAACCCCTTCTGTGGAAACCTGTTCCACTCAGAGCAGCGATGGGCTTGTGCAAGGGGGTCTGGAGTGCAAGTGTGTGCAGGAACAGGATCTCCGAGATGAACAAGGATTTTCCGTTATTTCTGAAGTATAGTTCACTGCTCATACCTGAAACAGGTTGAACATTTTCAACACAGAAATCAGTGTTAGAGACTGGAATTTAAGCCATACATGATATGGTCAAATAGACTGAACATGGCTTGTATGGGAGGCATTTGCATGCTTGCTAAACATGTTGATAAGGCTGCCTTTGACACATGATCAAAGGTTCATATATTCTTTGTCAAAATGCTGTGTTCTTGTACAGGTTTTTTAGAAAGATGAACATTTCTCCAGCTTAAACTCTAGTCTCAACAAATTGAATTTCCCTAATCTGAAGTAGCATTATTACAGAAAGACTGCTATTCATAACCCGTCATTCACTTAGATTCACCCAATTCATAATCTTGGCGCTGGTTCACGTGGCACACATTGGTAAATTGGTTGTTTCACAGCAATGCATTGTTCAAGCCCAGAGCTTGTTTGGAAATTTCTGGTGTGGCTAGTGGGAAGTAAAAAAAAAACCCAGTTTATGCAAATGCATAATTTATTACAGTGGGCAAAATTACACCAGAAAAAGTTTGCTGAATTAGGGCTTGAGTCTACTCACTATCTGGATATATAGTGATTTTTGTCCTCCAAATCAGAATAGCCATGACATTCCAGCCTTATCACACTGTTCATGAAATAGCTTCCTTAAAAGACTAACAATCTCCTCTGCTAAAGATGTCTTGCCTGCTTTAGCTTGGTTACTCATGTTCTGCTTTGCTGAATTCATGAACACATACTTCCTGGAACAGCTGCCACCCTTCCTAAAACTCGTGGTTTCCAGGCCCTGCCCTAATGACTGTCTGTATATTTTTATCTTAAGCGGGAATTGGGGCAGGAACTAGAGTTCACCTTTTTCCCCTCCTCCTGAGTGAATGCTCATCCCCTTAAATTAGACAGTCATGCTCTTGCTTGCTCCCTGCAGACCAAAGAAACTTCATTATTTCAAGTATAATATAACTACACTGAGGTTCTGAGCATGATGAATCTCCTCTGTAGTCTCAGCCAAGATAGGGTGAAGTCTGAAATCTTTCCATTAACTGGAAGAGTTGATCCTGTACCTCTCACAGCTTTAAGGAGTCTTCAGGGCTCTTGGAAAAAGGAATCTGGGCATCATGATTGCACCTATGTAGTGTGGATTGGCATGTTAGGTGTGACTAAAGGATGCTTCAAACAGACAAGGAAGAGGACTTTCATGTGTACAGATCCCAAAAGGATTTAGGAGTGACCTAATTAGGGAGCTTCTTGATGTTACTGACTCAGACTTTAGTATCAAAAGTGCAGAGAGTGGTTACAAGCTCTAAACAGTCACCTTCTGGGGTGAGGAGGTGAGAAGTGATAGACCAGGCTGAGAAACATACCCCTGGAGTCAGGCTGTAGAAGTAAAAGGGAGCCAGGATTTGGGCTCTTAATCCTCCTTTTGGATCTAGTTCTCAGCTCCTATTGCAGAACTAAAATAAGAGAAGTGGTTTTCAGATTAACGTATCTTAAGTTTGCCTCATGTCTGTGTTTCAAAACCATCTCCTTTTTGAATACTCAAACTAATTTAATGATATTGAATTGGAAATTGGTGGAGAATATTAAAACCATCTCCTTTTTGAATACTCAAACTAATTTAATGATATTGAATTGGAAATTGGTGGAGAATATCAAAACCATCTCCTTTTTGAATACTCAAACTAATTTAATGATATTGAATTGGAAATTGGTGGAGAATTTGACTTGAGCATGGTTACCTGGTATACTAATGCTTATAGAACTATGGTTTGCTCCTGTAAGTAAGTTTGAAAAAGACCAAAGTGTTTTGAAAACTTGACTGTAACAGCAGCTAGTCTTTCAATGCTAAATACTGGGGGAAGAAGAGTAAGTCCCTAAGCCTCTAAACCAGCTTTTAAATCAATATCTTCCCAACTCCTTCATCCTTTAATTTCTTCCCCTTACTCGACCACATTTTTCACTTGATGTTAGCTTTACTACATAGCCACGGGATTATTTTTTTTAGAATTATTGGAGTTTAGCAGATCTGTAAGGAAATTCTGATAAGGTCCTTATATTTGATAACTATATGCTAAGGAGTAAAGAGTTACGGATGTCCTCTATGAATTCAAAACAAACAAGTTTGGATTAATTAAGTTGCTTGGGATGGTCTGAACTGGCCACTGCAAAGTTGTTACACTGCCAATTAACTGGCAGGGTTTAAACTACCACACCAAAAGTGTTCTGGGTGCAGTATGTGATTCTCAGCTGTTACAGCTACAGCAACTGCTCTTGCTGCTTGTCAAATAATGGTGAATCCTTAGCACGCATGAGCTTTAAAGAATTACAGTGTTGTATCTCAAGACATGAGCTTTCCAAACTCAACCAATGGGTTTTGATAAGGTTTGTTTTTCTGAAGTCCTATGGTAGTAGTGTGTTCTGTGGCTCTGGAAGTGGGATATTTGTGTAGCTGCAATCCTGTGATAGATGTTCTTTCATACCATAAATATATAACTGCCAAAATAGTATTAGCAAAATAAATATCAAAGTTGCTTCTTTGAAGTATTACTTATTAAAGCAGGAACTGTAAGACGCTTTTCCTCTTTTTCTGTGAGATTTTATTTTCACACTGCCCCTTCCCCTTTTTCAAGTTGTCTTGCTGTTCTGTGTATTTTTATATACAGTACATTCTTAGGTTACTCTTTTTAAAGAAGGCATTTAACTTGTTGGCTGCAAGCTGTCTTATTGTTAGGAAGGCATGTGGTTATTAATAAAACTCACTCTGGCCCAAGAGCTTGGATATAGGAATATAGGTGACACTGTGCTCATATCCTGTGCTGTGGTGACCCTGTTCTCATATCCTGTACTCTGTAGACTTCTTGTATCATAAACAGCTTTAGAGGTTTGCTGTTTCTTCATGTTTGTACTAACCAGTGCATGTTTCTTAGTAGATTGCTTTGTGAGGAAACAAAGTCTTGTCAGCTCACTGATGGTTGCTTTGTTACCTCTGAAAAAAGAGTACAAAATCTAGTCAGACACACTGAAGCCAGGTAATAATCTCTTTGCTGCTCTTCTCTGTTGGAGGCTTAGTATTTAGAAAAACTCTGGAGTGGCCCAAGAAGCACTGTATGCCTGTGTTTAAAATGCTCTCTTTGCACCATTAAGAAACCTTAAGCTGCTGTTGTTCCACTCATCTTCCCATGGGAAACTCAAAAATAATAACTAGAGGTGAGAAGCTGCTTACATATTTTGATGTCCAGCATCTGCTGACAGAATTCCAAAAAGAAAGATGCTGGTTCTCTCCTGACCTCGGGGCTGTTTTTACTCTACAGCTGCTTCCCTGTGAGTCGTGAGGCACTGGTGACTTCTGCAGCTGCAAAACCACCAGCCAGGCACCCCTGCTCCGTGGGAGTGCGCAGGAGAGAGCAATTTGCATGGGCTCCGAGGGTCACACAGCAGGTCTCTGTGCCCCGTGCCTGTCTGTCACCTCCCCCTAGCGCCCTGTTTTCATTGGCATTCTCTCCCTAAAGGGCAACGCTCCCAATGGATGGCAGCTGCCACCAGGGACTGAGAAGGGTTGCTGGCCATTAGCAGCTGGCCCAGCCACACTCCTAGTGTGGGACCTATTAACAGGTCTGTGGGAAATAGCAGTTCCATGTGAACCACTTTCTGCACTCATCAAAGGGAAAACAAAGGATTATCCCATTACAAATCACAGTAACAGCCAAACAGTGAAAGCAGCCAAAGCTCTGTCCTGTCCTCTGTCCTTTTAACTCTGTCTTGCTCCATCTCAGACATCCAGTTTCCCATTACTTAAGTCTCTGAAAGCCTCTTCCTGCCTTTATTGTTTTACCAGTTGCTGCCTTCAATTTACTGCGCTGATAAGTACTTCCCAGGCTGTAAATATGCGGTCGAGACATTTCTGAAGCCAATCTAGGTTTTGATTGCAGTCACAGGAGGAAAGGTCAGCAGCAAAACTGCTCTCACTACACAGGGAGGCCACTCCTCACACTAGGGTAGGTATAGATTGTGGACTCATTGGGAGAGATGTGAGGGAATGTAGGGGTTAACAGGACTGAAGCAGAAAAAATGAAACTCCCCTTTTCACAAGGTGATACCTTTGCTTTTAGTGGATGTACAGTAGCTGCAGCTGTTCTTCAGTTTGGGAAAGGCCAGAAACCAGAAAGAGTGAGAAATCAAATATGATCATTGCTGAAAAAGATAGCAGGTAAGTAGGAGGTGTTGAGTTCTCCCTAGTGGTGTCTGTGACTGCAGAGAATCATTTTGCCTTACCTTCATAAAACATAGCTGCAGAGATGGCCAGTGGAAGAGGGAGAGTGTTTTAAAATCTTGCTTTTTGGGAAGCTTAGCTATAATCTCTACTGTTTGGTGGCCAGCAGAAGCCTGTAGAACTTGGTGGGCTTGAGAAGCTCCATATGTGTCTGCAATTCCTGTGGCATCATTACAAAGGGTAGCACCAATATTTGCAGGGTGGCTGTCTCCCACTGTGGGGCCCAGAAAGTACTGTTCCATGAGTAATTAGTCTACAGTGGAAAACAACTGGAAATTACAGAATGATATGGAGTGAAAAAAGCTTTTTCTAAGGGAAAAAAATTATTTAGAAGCTATGGGTTTATTAGACAAGGACTTGATAACTTACTGAATTTTAATATGTTTACATGCTCTTATGACTCCTCTTTGCCTTAAAATTGATTGAAAAGTTGTGTGAAAATAAGGCAGTGCTAATTTCAAAAACTGTCCTAACTCTTGGAGTATTTCACAGCTTGAAAGAAGTCACTACCCAGGGACTAGGCTGCTACTGAAAAATTTTGGCATAGTTAAAAATAAGACATAGCAAGTGTTGTGGTAGATTTTCAAGCTGAACATACAAGAAAGTCTAGGCAAATAGGACCTAGGATTTCTTAGTAATCTAATTAATAAATGTGATTTTTCTGGCTTGTCTTGAAGAGAACATAGCTGGTTAAGATAAACCATAATAAAATATTAAAATATTTTGTAACAGATATATGGTAATAAATATTCTGGCTGTTTGTCTTTCAGAACTGAAGGGTTGATTACTTCCCCAGATCTTTTTTTAAAATAACTAAAATAATTGGTTTTTACTTGGGTTGGACCAGCCTCATTATAGGCATGTAACAGTGTAAGGAGTTTTGACTATATGCTGACAAGATGTATTTTAACCCTGACTTGACTAGGCTAACAAAGCAGACTTACTCTTGAAAGATGCTCTAAGCCATTCTGTGAATAGCAAAGGTAATTGCCAAGAGTTTCTCAGAAGGCTTACAGGCAGCAGTATAACTTGTAGGAAGCATGGATGGTGTCTTGCTTGGCTTCTGAAAAAAGATCAGCTGAGAGTGTGTGAAGCTCTTACTGCTGTTGCTGTCCTCTCTCTTGGTGCTGGAGACCTCTAATGTGTCTGAAACACAGAGATTCTCAGAAGAGCTGCATCCCCTGGTGTCACACATTGATCAAATCTCTGATACCGGTAATTTGACTTTACTGGGAGTAGCAAAATCATTTTCATGACAAATCTACTAAAAAATATGGATGGGAATTTTCCTTCTTTTGAAAACAAACTAAAGTCTTCCTTAACTCTCCCTTTTAACCTGATGCATTCTGGGCAACTCCACTACCTTGACCCATGGAAAGTGGAAGATGTCATCAGCATAGTATTGGAACAAACCAAGGATGTCTGCTCAGATTTTTCTGCCATTTATTAACTGGAGTTAAATTACGGAGTCAAATACCAATAAAGTAAACACAGGAAACAAATGTAGAAGTGGATGGGACAAACCTAAAGTATGGTAGATAACCAATTCCATAGAATGCTACTATTGCAATTGAGAATGTAACCTTAGTTGTTTTTAAAAATCCAGTTATTAAGCTATTATTTTAGGTGAATTATAATGGAGAAAACCTGGGGGTGGTGGTGGTAGGGGTGTTATGTTGTCTCTGAAATCCTCTTGGTTCTGTTTCACAGGAAGAATGCTAAACAAAATGCTATCTAAGCAGCTCAAGCCTTAATCAAGTGACTTTCTGATTACTGAAAGTTTTTGGTCATGTGACTCTCCATTGGCATTCCTCATTATTTCTGTAAGCTTCTTTTTTATCTTAGGTCAGCATGCATTGTACTCCATATGGTAATTTATCAACTTGTACCAGACACCATGGTCTCATGTGTGTGAGTCTGAACTAACACCTGGATACTCCATGGGAGTGGATCCATATATCCACTTGGTCTCTTACCTGTGACCCTATTAATTTAACCTCTGTTTCCATAGAAGACTAGATGTCTAGGGCTTGAAATGGCTTATAATACCCTTCTGTGTTCATTGGGTGACTTGTGAAAGTAAATATTAAGCTTAGTGGAGCCTTCTCTCAAAATTAAGCATAATAAAACGTATTTTGAGTATTTGTAACTTGGATATTTTTGTGCTAAGGCACAAATGCTCATCCCTTAGAGGCTAAAGTGGATGTAAATAGCAAGGGTTTGGCAGCAGAGAGTCTGCAGGAATGGTCTCTGTGGGAGAAGGCCAGGGGCTGCCCTGTGTCAGACACAGCCATTTCCAGCTGTCTTTGCAAGGGACCCCACGCAGCTGAGACCATCAGCCAAGCTCATGGCACCTCTGGAAAAACGTATTTAAGAAAAGGCAGAAAATTCTGAGGAGGGGGAAACATGGAAAAAGCGAGGGAATGGATAGGAGGGGGAAGAAGAGAGGGAATAATAAGGTCAGAGGACAGGGAGGCGCTCTGCGGCAGAGCAGGTACTTCCCTGAAGAGCCTCTGGCCCATTGATAAGTTCATGGAAGAGCAAGTGCACCTCTGAAGGGACTGTGGCCCGACAGAGAACCCATGCTGGAGCACAGGGCAGAGTGAGAAGGGAGCAGCAGTGGAGAGACACTGCCGAGTACAGACCCTGACCTCGTGCACTGCTGGCTGTCTCACCAAAGGATTGGCTCCAGCTGGCCACCAGCTGAGCACCTGTCCTACCTTCTTTTCAATCACAGACATCCCACTCTGTTGTTCAGTGTCTTTTGAAGGTCCCCTTTGATCCAAAAACAGCAACAAAAACAAAAAGTGAATTGAAGCAATAGTTGCAGACAGCTGCTGTGGTTTATTGTGTAACTACAATCTGAAGGTGCGCAACAAAGGTGAATGAGTCCTGGGAAGTCAGATGATCCCAGGACTCCCATATTCCAGTTTCATTCCTCTCCTGCCCACAGCCAGATTTGCATCTTGCATTCATGGAGCAGTGCCACAATGTGTCCCTTGTCCTGTGTCCCTGCTCGACACAACAAAGGTCACTGGTAAGCCAGATGTGCCATCCTGCAGCCGGCTGCACGTGGTGCTGAGGTCATGGGCTGGGCACAGGCAGTGGCACTGGGCTGCCTGACAGCCCAGCATCTGTGCCCTGCCCCGTGTCCAGCTCCTGCCTGTGTCACAGCCTGGAGAAGAGTCTGTGGCACAGACCCTGTGTCACTTGCTCAGAGTTTTCTAGAAATAGAGCTGTGTGCAGTGTAATAAATAAACTGGTCCTGCCCAGCTACAAGAAATACATTCCTGCATTTCTTGTAGAGAGAGCAAACTCCAGGAGCCACACAGTAGGCAACCTAAGGTCTGTGCTGACTTGAGCCCAAACACATGTCTTGCTTGCATCTGTGTAGGCAAAGGTGCAGTCCCAGCTGGGATTCTTATTATGGTAATTACACTGATATTTGTGGAGGCTAACAACAGGAAAGGGTCTTACTGTGAGAGTCTCCATTACATCTACAGGGTAGCAGGTCACCTCTGTCCGGAACAGCTTGCTCTGGATGTGACTAAGACAGAATAATGGAAAGAGGTGTAGCAAGGGAAGGTGCCCTTAAACATTCTCATGAGACTCATGATTTTTCTCAACTTCTTCTTCAGCATGCTGCTACTGATTGGATTTCCCTGTTAAGCTGCTCCCACTTAGCACTCCTCCAGCTGCCAGGTGGAAGCTGTTTAATGCAAGCATTCACTGACGTGTTGTGTAGGTTTGAGGGAGGGAAGTCTGGCTTATTTAAAGCCCCAAGAATATCCTAATCTTGTAAAGAATACAAGTCTTATGTGTGCAGGCATCTGGAAAGTTTATGGATAAACTGGGACCCATAGAGGTGCCTCTGTATCAAGGTGGGACTCTTTGCATGTGCCTCTATTTATTGTCTTTAATTAGAAGGAAAATAGCCCACTTTTAATAAATGGGGGAAATACTACAGGTACATTTAATTTGGTGTGAATAAAAAGCTGCTTGAACTTAATTTAGCTGAATAAATATTGCCCTGTATGTCAAATTTAAGCCTATTTAAAACTGACTTATTGATTTCACTTGCACCTGTAACTGATACAGTTTGCCTGAAATCCACACATGGAGTGCCCACACATGGATTTGTACAGGCTTGACATTTTAATATTATTTAAACTGATGTAGGTTGTGGGTGTGGACCCCCCCCTTAGTAGCCTCCAGCAGCAGAAGTGAAGTCTTTTGGTTTTACCAGTTTAAACCTTGGCTTCGTGCTGCCCACCCTGTTTGCATCACTTGGTGCTTTTGCAAAAGATTACAAGTCTGCTGCTAGGGTATCCTTTTTCTTCTAAAAACTAATGTATTGCACCTGGCCACATCTGTCTCAAGAGCTCACGGCCTCCATACTTGTTTCAAGTCATCTATCAGGACAGTCCACAATAGCACCATCTCAAGACTTCCAAAGTGTCGACACAAAATGCAATTACACTGCACAAAAGTACTAAAGAAACCCATCTGCTCAGATGAACCATGTGCATGTGGCACTTGGGGTGGTAGCAGGACTTGGAAGGAGCTCTGTGTTTTGTAGCTCAGACCATGGCAAGCTTCTAACCTCTGAGCACATCACTGCAGTTGATTCTGCTTCCTCCCTAGGGAGGAGGGGCACATCCCATGATAGAAATACTGCATAAAATAAAGCATAACATGCCTGACACCATGACTTGGTTCATAGGGATTTTATGGTTGCTTCTATTGCCTAGATGAAGGAGAAAAAGCTGTTGGCTTTGAGTGAGTGCTAAGGTCTATGTTGATGGTATTGCTGCTGTTGCAGTCTGCATCTATTCCTGATTATCCCTTCCCAGCATGTGGTGGGTTAGCAGCAAGACTTGCAGGGGAAATCGTAATTCCAAGTGGCCTGATAAAGAAATGAGAATGGGTGGCTGTAGAGGACTGTGTGCCCCTTGTGTCCTTAACAGCCCAATCCCAGTAAACCAAATCAGATTTATAATTCTATTATAAGGCAAAAATTTATTTGTTTCATTCTGGTGGGCAATTACTCCCTGAAACAGCTGGATGGCAATAAAATATTTCAGTGGTATGCTGGAAAGCAGCTGAGGGCAGAGATTCTCAAAGTTATCTTTGTTTGAAAGTCCAACTGCACTTTTGGCAATCAATTTTTTAATAATTGCCACCTATTTCAGATTTTTATTTGTAGAAGTACTCTGTAGTGATTCTGTTTTACTTATAAGTTTGTGCCTTTCTTGCACTGAACTGCTGACAGAATATAGTTTATTTAATTTATGTAGATGAAATTTAGAGTTATATTTTACTCATCCATCTCTCCAGGTGCTGGTGTGTGGTTGGATACCACTGTGGCATGGTAATAGACAATTCCTTTATTGTTTTAGTAGAACAGCACTGCTTGATCACACAAATAATGATGTAATGGTTGTGGGTTTTGGAGTCTGCAGTCAAGAGATGTGATATCAGGTTTTGACTCAGACCCAGTCAGCCAGTTCTTCACTTGGTGAAGAATATGCTTTATTCTTCTTTAAGAAGCATTATTATAATAATGCTCTGACCTTTAGAAATCAGATAGGTTGTTTGGGAGGACAGCTCTGTCAGGATCTATGCGTCTGCTATTTAAGTAGTTGTAAAATTGAAGGAAAACCAAACCTTCAATTTTACCTAGGACTTTACTTTTTAATTACCATATGGCTGCCTTTATGTTGTCAGTGGAAGACAGAGATGATACTCTCCTATGTTATATGTTACAAATGATTGGAATACCAACAAAATTTAAAAGCCAGATCAAATCTCTGCCACTGCTATATTTCATGCTCAACAATTTTCTAGGCTTAGACAGAAAATACAATAGTTTTTCCCCATTCACTTTTTTTAAGCACTGGCTAAAAAATATTTTGAAATGGCAAATGATTTTATTTTTCTCGTCTTGAAAGAAAACCTAAGTCAGATAAATCTGGAAGAGCTACATAGCTGGCTTTGTGGAAATAACACCAGTTATTTAAGCACTTAGAGAAGGACTTGGGTATGGTCAAAAAGGAAAAACATGCCCAAAGTGGGATTCTAGCAAAAGTTAAGTGTACAAGGTTGTCATCTTGAAAAACACTGCACGGCTGCTGGTCAACTCTGAAAGCAAAGCAAACAAATGCTCTGCTTACTTTTTTATTTTTTCACTTTAAATACAGAAACACTCTTGGGAAGAATGACTAACCCTAGGGTGACCGTAGCTCGTGTGGCCTGACCAGCAGGTCAGAGAGTCACACATTCTCCTGTGCACATCACACAACTTTGGGTTTCAGCCTTAGCCCAGCTGTAGCAGGAAGGGTTGTGGCTGCCCAGAGCCAGCCTGTTGGGCACCGCCTGCTACACAGGCTTGAAGCCAAAGACCTCTGTGTACTCACCTCCCCCTTTTTCTTAAGTGCATGCTCTGTTTGCTGTTGTGTGAAAGGCTCAGTTTAGTTTCCCCTCAGTTCATTGCAAGTAGCATCTCTGTGTGATTGCTAGAAAAGCAGGCGTGTTCTTTCAAGTGCACCACCAAATTCAGAGGAGAGTGCTTCCTTCCACCTAGGAGGGGTGGGATCTAATGTTTGCACCTCTCTGATCAAGTTTCTTGTTGGCTGGCTTGGGCTGAGGCGTCGTGTGTGCACTGCCTGGTACAAACTCCCTGTTCCATGAGCTGTGCTTACATGCTCCAGGATCCTCTTGGCTTCAGGGAAGAGAGTGTCGTGTCTAAATCCATTGCTGGATGGGACCAGAAAGAACCTGGCTGTAGGAACACCTCTAAAAATAATACTACAGAATCATAGGATTGTTAGGTTGGAAAGGACGACTTTAATATCATCAAATCCAACCATTAACAAAGCACTGCCAAGTCCATCACCAAACCATGTCCCAGAGTGCCACCTCTACTCATCTTTTACATGCCTGCAGGGATGGTGACTCAACCACTTCCCTGGGCAGCCTGTGCTTGGCCAGCCTTCCAGTGAAGAAGTTTTCCCTAATATCCCTTAACTTCTCCCCTGGTGGAACTTCAGACCATTTCCTCTCATTCTGGTGCTTGTTCCCTGGGAGAAGAGGCTGACCCCCAGCTGCTACCAGCTCCTTTCAGGCAGTTTTAGAGAGTGGTAAGGTGTCCCCTCAGTCTATCTTTTTCAGACTAAACAATTCCAGCTCTCTCAGCTGCTCCTCATAGGTGCATCTTTGGCTGAATATTTTGAAGTTCTTCCAAGCAAAACACTGCTGCACGCTTCAAACAGGCTCAGCGCTGCAGGACTCTGGGTCCATAAAGAAGTGTCCAGTGCAGGGCACTTTCCAGGTGCTGGGATGCTGTGCACTGTGCTGCCAGGGCACCCGTGGCCAGTCAGTGGTGCCTAAATGGAGGTGAGGGGCAGGAGGCAGCCAGCACAGGCCAGCAATGAGCAGCTCACACATGCCAAGCCTGCTTGGGAGCTTGAGACACTCCACTGATCATGCCAGATCAGCTCAGCAGTGCAGACCTACCCTGCATGAGAAGGGATTTCTCCTCTTTCTGGGAGCTGGGAGTTGTGTCAGCATGTGTTTGCCGGCCCTGCTTTTGCTGGAGAAGGAGCACACCTGCCTGTGCTGTGGGTGTGAGCTGCCTGGCTGGAGTAGCACCAGCAGGGACAGTGAAGCTGCCACTGCCTGGTGTCCCTTGGGTGGCTGGACCACAGTGACATTTGCAGGGCTGCAAGCAGACAGAGACACAGCTCAGTGGGTCACTCTGTGCTCATTGTAACCCTGGCCAGTGGCAAGGGGGTCAGGGTGGTTTTGTAAAAAGGGTGAGGAATGTCAGTCCTACCAGGACTGGCTTTGCTGTGTGAGGTCTGTGATACACTGGGTTTGGAAAACTTGGTATTTGTGGGTGAATTAAAGCAGGTATATAGTTCGTCAGTGCTTTGTATGACCAGCTTTAAAAAGTTGATGTTTTGGGCAATGACTTCTGAAAATTAATTTCCTAAATTCCTGTACTTTCACTTCAAGGACTGTTTTAGTTCTACTCTTGGCTTTTTGTTTTCTGGATAAGTCACTGGATGTACTTGTTTGTCACATTTCAAACACTTGGTGTGATCAGGCAGTAGTGGGGCTTAGTCACAGATAGATAACGAAGTACTGATTGTTCTTTAAACATAACCTGTAAAATTACTCTGAAAACTTGTAACAGAGTATTCATTGCATCTTCAGGTAAATGGATATTTGATATTTAAATGCATAGTAGATGTATAATAAAATTTAGAAGTTTCTGTATGTTTTTAGCTCTCTGTGACTGCCCGGCTACTGTGGGAAGATTTATTTTCTTCTAAAAAGCTGATCTTAAGGTCCTTTGAAAAATTGCCTCCTTGTTTAATGTTTGCTATGAACTTCATTAAACACTTTATGTGGTCTGTGCCAATTAAGACCATTAGCATTATCATGAACCAGTAACCTCAGGGGGAAAAATGGTTATGCTTAAAAACATAAAAGCAGAGTTATTAACAAAAAGTGACTTATCAAGTGTAAATAGAGTGACTTGAACAAAATGTGCGTCATTGAACATGCAGGCCCTCATTTGCCATCTGGTGTCTGTTTTATGACCCTAGCTATGGATTTATTTTGTGCTAGTGGACAAACAATTGGACAATGCTTAGAAACACAAGCTGGAATGTAGGGAAAGCTTATGGCAATCTTTCACATGCTCTGTATCGTGTGGGGGAAAAAAGCAGTTTATAGAAAAGATGAGTTGAACTGTAAGCATTGCATCCTGAGAATTCGTCCGTATAGTCATATAATTATGATTTCTTTTACTTTCTTCAGATTTTCATTGAAGTCCAGCTAAGAATGCAACCAACAAAATAAAGTGAAAAAGCTGGGCATTTGAAGAAGCATCCTTCTACTTGGTGAAAATGTCTCTTATTTTTTGACAACGATTAAAAGACAATGGGGTCAAACACTCTTGGAAAGGCTGCAACATTAGATGAGCTTTTGAACACTTGTATTGAAATGTTTGGTATGCTCTTTCAATATTTTATTTTGTTGTTATTGAAATTAATCTTTTAATATAAATCCTGCTGTTCTCTGGTTTAGCCAGTCTTTCTCTTGGCTAAGAACATTTCTGTTCTGTAAAATTTTCCATGTTTCAATTTGGCCCAGAATCATGCAAGCCAGAATTTTAATCACATGCATACTTTATTAAATTTTCTTAATACAGATAATGCACAATTGTGGGTATGGTGGTTTCTACAATGCTGGCCTTTACCAAGAGAAATGTTTAGATGGATTATTCAAGGAGTTATTTCTGGCATTGATCTTTGTCTTGAGTGGTTACACAGCTGTGGTTTTGACCAGTCATTTTTTTAAAGGTTTTCCAAATCATCATGCAATAACTGGTAAGAATATGACCTAAGGCTCATGTAATCTTGTTACTCTTATTAAAATGTGATGTACCAGGTCTGAGGGAAAAAAGTGATGAAAAAGACCTTGATCCATAACACCATTAATCATGACGTACACCACATTACAGACAAATGAATCCATGGGTGGGCTTAAGTGTTTTCAAACAGGGCTTTGATTCTCAAAGCTACATTTAGATTCCCTGGAGATGCAGGACAGATTTTGATTAGAAGGAAGTACTAATTTTGTATGCCATGTGGAGAGAAACAAGTATCTAAAGGCAAGAGAGATTGAACAATTGATGGATGGACAGACCTTGCTGCAGTGTATCCCAGACATCCATTTTTGTAGGCCACCATCAAACTGGTTGCTCTAGAAGTTCATTTAAGTATTAGCAGAGCCCATGCACTTGTTGTCTGTTGGAAATAGCATCTCCTCTTGTGTACACACTCTCTTGACAAGCACAGTCCATGTGTGGCTCCTGTTTTCATACATCACATCATCTACTGTCTTCAAAAAAAGTGACAGACAGAATAATCCAACATTGCAGATGCTGGGGCAGAGTGATGGCCAGCCAGTGTGCCAGGGAATAACTCTGTGTATTTTGCAGTGTCTACACTGCAAAGACAGAAGAGCCCCTGTTATGCACCTGGAGATGTGACCTTGGACACAGATGTGAGGTGCTAGGTGCTACTTTAACATTGAATTCCTTGAAGCAGATCCATTTTAAAAAATAATTTAACTGCTAACTTAAAGTTATAAAGCTGCAATTAAATAAATACTGGATGTAGTTGTGTGTAAATCATACTGGCACTGTCTTTATATAAAGTTTATATAAAGTTTAGCACAGTGCTGCCCATGCCCTATTTTTTTTTAGCTTGGCCTGTTATCTGAACTGGTTTGGGTTTTTTCCTCTGTTTAAATAACACTCACTGCATTCTAGCAAGTTGCTGTTCAAGGGGCATTTTTATGCTCTGGTGTTCTTTCCTACCTTTATAGATAATGAGCCAACACTTCCACTTTTGATCCTTTCTGTGTGACTGTGATTGAAGAGTATAAGCTCCCCTCTTTTATGGTGGGGTTAACTCAATGTTTCTCTTTTGCAGATGACAAAGGAAACCCCTGCTCCAGCCATTTGCCAAGAACCTTTCTTTTAATGCACCGGTGGTATCTGCCTTCCACAGAGCTGGCTGGCAAGCTTCTGTCCACATATCCTTTCACAAAGTGCTGCAAATTGGCATTACAGTGTCAAAAGCAGATTGTTTTCCTGACTGCTTATAAATATGTGCCGATTAATTAATGACAAACAAGGTTCAGAGGTGAATTTTTCTTCAACCTAAAAGGTGTGAGTTTGTGAGCTTCCTTATGCACATACATAAAGACTTTGTAGGTTTTCTACATATGTACAAGAATACTAACTTTGCATCAACCCTAAATAACTGTAAATACGAGGCCAAGATAATTTTTCAAGTGTATCGCAGCAGGCTGACCTTTGAGTTCTATGAATTTTCAGTGATATCTACCTACCTACGTGTCATTTATACCTCTTAACTCAGTAATCATAACTATTATCATATTTGGTTAGCCAGAGCTGGCAAGAAGCCTTTCAGCAGAATATTCAGAATTGTAGAATGGAGGCATTTTTGATAGGGAGAAACAAAGGGGCAGCCAGGAAATAGTCTCTGTCCCCTATGATGTTGTGAAAGTGAATGAAATATCAGAGGAATAATGTGGTTATCACTAGAAGAAAAGTTTGATACTTTTTGATAAATTCAGCTGCTCTAGTTTCAGCCTCCAGTAAATAAAAACAACATTTCTGAGTCAAGGCACACAAAGCTTTCTTTAGCTGACATACTTATAGAGATGCTGACGGGGAGAACTGCAATGAATTCAGATTGAAAATCTGCTACTTCATGAGGTAAATGCACTTGTGGTCCTCTAGCATTTTGGTTTTATGCTTCTGTTAATACTATCAATGTAATTTTGTTTCTTTGGGTTTTTTACTTGGTCTTCATTCTAGAGTGAAGAGGCAACTTCTGTGTGTTTAAAACAATTAAGCTGAGCCATCCAGCTTTTAAGAGACCTAACTTCATCAAGCTAAAAAGCTGCCAGAAAACTTGTGTTATTTTTTATCTGGCTCATGAGTGTTATGATTTATCAGCCTCTCAGGAGTGACATGTTCAGTGCCACACAGAGGGGAGACACATTTTGCTCCCAGCTGTAACTTAGTGTGGGAGAAGAAAACTGTCTCTGGGTTGTAGACTTCAGTTCATGCAATCCCTACATAATTTATGGTGACAGGAGTGTGTTAGTGATGCCAAAGTTGTTACACACTGGGTGTGTTCCAAACCTTGCAACAGCTGCTCTGACCTTGTTTCCATGGGAAAGCTTTCATGTGTTGGGCTGTTCTGATGCAGGAACATTTCTCTGTAAAAGAGAAATTAAGAATATTTAAGTAATCATGATATCAATTGCTTTACTCAAACAAATGCTTTTTCCTCCTTCCTCCTGGGTGAAGTTACATCACTGAGAAGAAAATGAGGGGGGCTGATAAAGCCTTTTCCGCTCCCCCTTACATAGAGGAGGGGGCGTGCATGTTTCACATGTGAGTTTATGTGGCTTATATCTGCTTCACACAGTTATCCTGGTGGAACTGCCACTCAAATGCACGTTTGCATTTTCATTGGAAAATCTTTTCTGGGCAGACAAAGTCGTCTCACTTGGACAGGGACTAAGTGCAAGTGTTATCTGGGTGTCCTGGCAGCCTGAGGCAGAACACTGTGTGTGCCTTCTGTGGTGTCACCTGAGAAACCACTTTAATTTTGCATTTCAATGGAATGCTGCTTTGTTGTGCTGTTTTGAGTTAAGCAAAATAATTTAAAAGATAAGGTGGCTTTTGCCACTTCAGTGTCACAAATAATTACAGAAGAAACAAGCTGAGTTCACTCTCTCTGTCTAAACAGTGGACCTGAAATAAGTCCTATGGAAAAAAATGTGTGTAAAATATATGCAGCCACTGAATGTTATACCTGAGTCTCTGGGCATCTCTTAACTGCTGTCTGTGGATTTCAGATACTGGATTTTGGAATTTCCTGCAGAGTTTAACTTGGATCTTGGGCTGATTCGTTTGACTGAAGAGTTTCAAGAAGTAGCCAGCCAGCTTGGATATGAGGATCACATCCACCTCATTGATATCTCCAGCATGTAAGGATGTCATGTCAAGGACATCTTTGTGTCTGGAGCAGCAGAATTCTAGTACAAAAGTACAAAAATATGAGGGCCCATCTTGATCTTGAGAGAACAAATAAAGCACAGCACTTGCAAAATTGTCTTCAAATTTGAAGCTACTAAAAATTTGAAGTTATAGTTACACAGTAAGGAGAAGATTCCTACCTGTATGCAAATTTTTCATATAAACAGGAAATAAATTATTTTTCTGACAAGGCACAAGCCAATTAAGTGATTAGCATTACTTTTTTTCTACAAGTTTTCATACAAAATAGCAAGCAATGTAGTGACTGGCATGCTGTGTAAATCTCAGATCTTCTCAGGGAAGCTTTCTCATCTTCTCATCCGTATTTTCGCAATATTTTCTATTATTTATGTGGAGAATTTTTAGCATTCACATATGTAGTTGCATTACATGAAAATGATTACAATTACTATTTCTTTGACAAGTTGGGATGAAAGTTACTTTTTAAACATCACCAGACACGCTTTTGCATCTCATCTGATATTGTAGATTTTCTTTTTAAAGTATGACACATGACAGTATTTGGCTGTCTGTGTTGTTCCATTACTTCAGGGACCTATGGACTTAGAGAGGAAAAATTAATCCTTGATGTTATTCAAGTATGTTTTTTATTCTGCATCAGAAATTGTTTTGAGCTGTTCCTGTATTTTAAAGCATCTTTAATTATGGCTTGTTGCATCATGGGAAAGAAAATGTCATCCTTTTGTTGTGATAGAAACCTGCTATTATTTATCACTTGGAGTAGTGCATGCAAAACTCCCAGCTTCTGTTACACTCTTGAGCAGGTCTCACTCTAAGTGTTTGTAATGTCCTGGATGCCACAGAGCAGAAGTCTCATGGTCCTTCTGTGGTCAGTTTTACATGAGACATTCCAGCTGTGGGCTTCAGTGACATAACACCCAAACAGAACTGAGACTTATTCCTATTCTGTTGCAGTCCTTCCTATGACTGGATGAGAAGAGTTACACAGAGGAAGAAGATTTCCAAGAAAGGAAAAGCCTGCCTGCTCTTTGACCATCTGGAGCCCATTGAGCTAGCTGAACATCTCACTTTTCTGGAGCATAAATCTTTTAGGAGAATTTCTGTAAGAAGCCCACAGCTTTGTCACTTGCAATTAGGAGCCTGTCTTTAAAGAATGTTCACATGGTTTCACATCTATGACTTTTTTCTCAACATTTCAGTGTAGTGAATCTTTAAACTCTCTTGATATACATAGCCAGGCACTTCCTGGACCTTTTTGTGCCTGATGATTTTTGACACTGAGGGAAATTCAAGCACAGTTGCTTCTTTTCACAGAGGATTATACAAGGGCAACAGGCAAAAGTGGATGAAAACTGTAGTTGAAGCTAAAACAAAACAAAACAAATGAGTAAGACAAATGCCAAAAGAAATGCTGATTTCTGCTGGCAAATATCCATATGAAAGGGTCACATGATGTTACTGTATCAGGTGGCAAATTGAAGCAGAAAGTTCTCAAGGTGACAAATTACACTTTTTTAAAAGTGTTCAGAAGCATGAGAGAAATCAAATTCACAAACTAAGAAAACTGTATGAGTTTTTTGTTTGTTTCAAGGGAGGAAGGAAAAAGAGATCAATGAGGAGCTGAGCCCAGTCTAAATAGAACCACTTTTGATGTTGCTTAATAATGTTCAAAGGTTAATGACTCTAGACTTCAAATCATAGGAAAACACCCTACTGTGATCCATGCAATGCTGACCTCAAAGAAAGAGGGAAGGACAAGAAAAAAAACATGGATTTCTAATTAGATTTAAGATGCATTTGAATTCCTTTGGGGATTCCAGGAAGAAAACTCAAATCTGCAATGAATTTTCTTTTCTTTCCTTGCTGTTTCTAGCTTCTCTGTTAATTCTTCAGCTTTAATTTTGCTGTCAGAGATGGTTCTATGCAACCAGCAAGAGTTAATTGATCTTGTACCACTTGTTCTCTCAAAGATACGTAATTGCAGAGTGTGATTGCTCTGAATCCTGTGTTTGGTTTTACCTGTTTTAAAAAATGGGGAGAAGGAAGGGCAGCATTAACTATAACAAAAAAAGAAATTAAATTATCTGAACACTGAAATACTGTCTGTCTGCAGCTAGGAGACAAGCATCTGTTGTGTTAGAGTATATGCCCTCCTGTTTTGCTAGCAGGCTGGTTTTGATCAGCTAAACCCATCTTGTCTGGCATTGCTAGCAACTCCCTACACCAGCTAAATTGATGTCCTAAATTACTGAAAACCTCCTTTTAAGGGACAGCTCAAAACTGTTTTTCAAACATTCAGGGAAATGTAGTTTTTGGGATCCTATAGAGTACCGTGCCTTGAAGGTGTCAAACACAGAATAAAATGTGTTGAGCAAATTATGGGAAAGATCACACTCATCTTGCCAGGCCTCTGTATTTCCTGACACACAAACAAGTTGTAAGTTGCCATTTAAGGAAAAGCCACACCAAAACAACAGCAAAAAGACTTTAAGGAGGAGACATTGTGCAGCAGGAGATGTTGTGCTGACCCTGAATCATGGTCACTTTCTAAACAAGAGGAGCTTTAGAAAGAAAAGTATCAAAGTTCCAATTTGATTCTCCAGTTTGTTCACTGTTTTACTGAAAGTGTATTTTCTCTGTTAGTTCACAGATTACCAAAGCTATGTGATCCATGGCTGCTTGGAAAACAATCCTACTTTGGAGAGATCTATTGCTTTATTTAATGGTATCTCTAAATGGGTCCAGCTCATGGTTCTCAGCAAACCAACGCCCCAGCAAAGAGCAGAAGTAATCACAAAGTTTATCAATGTTGCACAGGTAAGTCTTCCACATGAGTCTTTTTCTTCCAGTGCAAAGCAGGAATATAAATGGAGATTACAGTAAACAAATCAGCTGATGCTCTTTGTGTGATTTCCTCAGTGAATAGACTGTTCAATATCACGGGAAGTTATTTGTTCAGGTGTGGTGTGCCTGCATTTTTTAACTAGCAGACATAACTTTATAATGATTTTTCTTTATTTTATTGCACTTGGCAACTGTCACTATTGTGTGTTTCTTCTGGACCTACAATAATTAAAAAACAAAATGCTGAACCATTCTGTCATGTGCCCTGGTTTATTGGTTTGTGCTTTAGCCATGATGAGTTGTCTCCTTTAACTTGTTGTGTGTGACATTGAGTAGCTGCTGCTTGTATTTGGTTAATTTTTAATTATGCATAATTAATCTCTCCTGCAGAAGCTCCTTCACCTCCAGAACTTCAACACCCTGATGGCAGTGGTGGGAGGTCTAAGCCACAGCTCTATTTCTCGCCTGAAAGAGACTCATTCTCACCTGTCCTCAGAAGTCACAAAGGTATGATGGACTCCAGAATACAGACACACTGAGGGGAACATCACCTCTTTGAGGTCTGATGGGTTCTGCAGTGCGGGTGTCTCACCAGCACAATGTTTGGATCATGGCAGAGCATCCTGAAAGGCACTGGGTTGCATTCCTCTCAATGGAGCAGGATAAGCTCACAGAGATCCCCTGGTTGATTGCCTGTGCCACCGAGGAAATTAACACTGTCGACACCATGACTAGAGTTGTGTTCTTTTAAAACAGATTAGGGAAATGCAATGAATGCTTTCACAGGGACTTGCTTCTCTGGCTATTTGTAGGACTGGAACGAAATGACAGAGCTGGTCTCTTCCAATGGAAACTACTGCAACTACCGCAAGGCTTTTGCTGACTGTGTTGGCTTCAAAATTCCTATCTTAGGAGTCCATTTGAAAGACTTGATTGCTGTCCATGTCATTTTTCCTGATTGGATAGATGAGAACAAAGTTAACATTGTGAAAATGCAGCAGCTTTCCATCACCTTGAGTGAACTGGTTTCCCTGCAAACTGCTTCTCATCATTTAGAGCCTAATTTGGATTTAATTAACCTGCTGACCGTAAGTATTGAACATGTTTCAATTCACTGCTGTGATTCAAATGTTGAGTGTCAGTAGGAATATGCATATCTATAAAGTTAAGTGCATATTTTTGACTCAGTTTTGAAAAAGAAAAGGGAAAAAACACAAAACAGAAACAGGTTCATATGAGGCGTTAAGAAAGTCAAAGAGTTTTAGTACAGTCGTATGGCATGGCTGGAAGCAGCAACAGGATTGTTATAAATTACCTCTTTTAAGAGTGACAGATGGAGGGCTGTATTTATGCTAGAAGAAGTAAAACTCAGTTCTGACTACTTAGAATGGAGGTTTATGTCTTCTCTGGAGCAACTGGGAGACATGCTGGCATCAACACACGAGAGAAATTCCAGCCTGAGCATCATTCCAATTTGCTCCCCTGTGCTTTCCTTGTGACACAATACCCTTCTTATCCAGTAAATAAAAATGTGATGGATTTATACTGGGACTGATCAGATACAGAGCTTTACACTAAGGAAGCTGACAAATATGAGCCTGCGCTTGGAGCAACCAAGCTGGTGTGGATTTACCTATGGCCTCATTGTAATGAGGGCTGGGAAAGTTTGGGGAAACTGGAAAACCTCCTTCAGTTGTGCCTTGTTTGGAACAACCTGGGAACAAGTCTTAATCCTGATTAGTGGGATAGGAAAGAGCAGGCACCAGATGTTGAACCCTGCAACAATCCTTTAACTTAAATTTTGAGCTATAAAGGTAGATATTTATTGTCCTGTTTTGTTTTTGTAATGACTGAGAGCTACTTTCTTGTGACACTCTTTCCCTTCCTGGTCATTTCTTACAAGCTTGGCTTTGAATAGGGGGAAGTGGAACCTCAGGCTTTGGGGAACTGAGCAATAAAAAAGTGAGTCCAAAAGGATAGAAATTAGACAATGTGAAGTGAGAGATGGAAGCTGAACTGCTGCTACCACTTTCATTAGCTGTTCTCTCTTCTTGGTGACAGCCTGTTTTCCAAAAGGAGCAGAAAGCTATAGATTTTTTTAAGACCTTGCAGGTCTTCATATGTTCATCATTGTATCAGCCTGAGCTCACATAGCTTATCTGTTTTTCAATTTTTAATTTTTTTTCCTTGTTTTCAACAAGATGACAGGGATTTTATTTGTACTCAATTTACTAGGAGAAGTAATGGAGTACATGATGGGTACTTTCTCACTTTGATATTCCAATGCATTCATTCATAATATAACTCTGCTGACTTTATTACAGTTGAGCCAACCTGATAGTAAAAAACAAAGTTGCATTCTGCAATGTTGATTCCAGACCTGATCAAGGGTTAGAAATAAGGTAGACAGGTGTGGGGAACCTAAAACCTTTCCAGGGTAATTCTGTCTTCACATTAGTCACTGGAAGTGTAGTTGTGGATCAAGTAGGTTTGTGTGGGAGTATTGATTTAAAACGGTGACTTCTGGAAAGGGAATAAACAACTAATTTCTATCAAAAGTTCCTGGACCAGAATTTTGATACATACCATGATATGAATATTCTCATTTTCCTTCCTGTATGTATCATATAGGTATATGTACCACATTCCTTATCAGTGTATATGAATACAATACTTTTTTTTAATGCTAGTCTCTTAAATAGTAATAATGGATTTATATTGTAGATTAAATGCTTCTGTCTATCTTTTTGTTGAAACGAACGTTTTAAATCACTGGCTGGGTTCAGAGAAAGAGGACAAGAAAAGGGTTGCAACCCAAAGCTGACAAGAACCGACAACTAAAACCAGTTGACCTTGCTATGTGCAAATGGTCTATCAGCAGATTTAGCCTCCCCTGCTGCCTACATCATCTTCAGTTTTCAGAGCGTGAAGAATTAACAATTCCTTTTATTGCTAGGTCTTATCTCTCTAATGTCAACTGTAAAAATTTTTCCATCTTTACCTTATTTTTAGAGAAACTCCCTTTCAAATCTAGTAAATGAATATAAATGTGTAGAATGATTTCCAGTTGTGTGTGAATTGGCTGACCCAACTGTGTCTTCCCCTCTGCTGTTTTGCCATTGAGCAGCTTTTATCTGGGCAAGCTTTTAGTTGCTCTCTTGTCCTGATAAGCAATGTGTAAATCTCTTGCCTGGCCTCCCTCCCTTGCAGGGCTGCCTTGTACACCACACTTAGCAAGTGGCAGGCCTGTGCTTGCTTGACAAGTCAGTCACTGGGTACTGGTTTGCTAGTCCAACAACCTGCACAGAAAGATAGAACGGGCATTTCATGGGCATGTGGGAATTTGGCCTGGTTTTTCCCTTCCTCAGTGGTTGAGTCCTATTTGCTCTAAGGGAGATGATACCTTTCAAGTGGCTTGGAAATGGTGATGTCTGGGGAGACTTTGATAAGAGCTATGAAGTAAAAACTTGGGTTAAATGCTTGGATGAGAGGTAGGTAGTAAACTTCAGGCCAATTCCTCAAGGGCTTATAGGCATTTTAAAGATGTTATTTTGAGTCTAGACCAAAAGGGTTCATGGAGAACAAGAGGACTCTTGGTTTCAGTGGTAGCTGCTGAATGGTCAACAGTTTGGGAAGTTGTTCTTCTCGTGCCTTAAATGTCTGCACACAAACTTTGAGTCTGCTTTCACCCATCCCCACACCCCTCCATCCCACCTCATCTTTTTGTAAGCATAAAAAGTCAGCTTCTAGCTCACAGAACTTTAGCTTTGAGCAAGCAGCTGAAAGAAGCCAGCATTTTGCATGGAAGTTAGCATGCCACAATCAAGGGAAAGTTTTGGTGTATGGACAGCAGGGACCTGCCAGGTTTACTGGCACAGGAGTTTACAAAAGCCGAGGGAGATGCAAGTCCTGCCTTGGGCAGTGTAAAAGAGTCTGAGTTACATGGGCAAGCCAAGTAAATGGGTTACAATTCAGCTGCCAGTGAGCCAGAGTATGTTACAGGAAGATGGACTCAGTTCTTAGTGCGTGGTTGCTCTTAGTCTGTG
This sequence comes from Emberiza elegans, assembly GCA_024865655.1. Lineage (NCBI taxonomy): Eukaryota > Metazoa > Chordata > Aves > Passeriformes > Fringillidae > Emberiza > Emberiza elegans. The sequence continues at coordinate 13,582,566 of JALJVW010002597.1, read as the reverse complement.
ATTATTCCTCTTTTCCTGACTTACTGGCCACGCTTGCTCCACCTTCACCCAACCTTGTACCTGGTTCTGTACCATGTGGAGCTAAGATGTAGTGAAAGAGGACCTAAACACAAACTTGGCAGTGCAGCAGGGAGGAAAAACAGCTTTAATGACAGTTTTGCCTTTAGAAAACTTATATTTGGTAACCTTACATGCTGTGCACTGGTTTGGGTTTTTTCACAATGTGAATAAAAACCTGTGAGTACATGTTTCATCACTTTCTGTGGAATGGAAGTGGATCTCAGTTTCTCAGCTAGACCACAGTGTATTTATATGAACTGTGTTAAAACTTATTTGGTGCCACCTTTTTCCCTTGCTATTTTTATCTCTCAGTATCTATTTATCTAACCTGCTCTGAGACTATATGCAAATGACTGGAAAGCCCCGGGCATTTGTACAATCTGGTGAAGAGAATGAGAACTACCTAAACAATCAAACTGAAAGTCACCCTCCCTAACTTGTCTTCAGTAAGTTCCACTTCAAAAAAAAAAAAAAAGTCATGTGTTTCTGATCACTCCCCTACCTTTCTCAATGTCCCTCCAAATTGCTCAGAAAAAAAATAGGACAGCAATGAAAGTCAAATTAGAATAGAAACTGCCACTCACTGTAAAGTTTATTCTAGGAAAATTCTTATTATACCTTACTTGTCGTAGCAAAACTGTAAATAAAATATAAAACAAATGCTTACATAACTGCTTACATAACATAATCATCATGCTTGTAATTTTTGTGCTAATGTATGAAACTTCTGACCTAGTCAATACCCTATCCACTGCATGCTTGCACATTGTGCCTAATGAAGTTATATCCACTGCTTAAGATAGGGTCATATAATTCAGGGAGGGAGAGATACAAGCTTGCTCAATAAATACTAATACATTTCCACTCCCAAATCCACACCCAGCTCATCTGGCCTGCTGAGAAAACGGTGCTCTTTCACAGGAAGCAGACAACACCTTTTGAAGTACCATTTCTGCTCTCCCAGTCTGAGCTGATAACATCATGCACTCCACCGGAGCACTGCTTGTATTATGGAACCTCAGCATAGAGTCACTGAGCATCTCACCACCTATTACAGCACTTACTGGCTCAATTTTGTCTTTAGGCTTACCTCAACCTGTGACAGCAGTATGCTGGCTGAGCAATAGAACCTGCAGGATGCACAGCCTTTCAGTGTGCCCTTAATTACAAAGTTCAAAAATCAGCAATGTTTCAGCTAGACAAAATAAATAATGTGATCTCCAGACTTCTCTAAAGCCATGTGTTTGCTTTGGGAACCTATCTTGGGAAAGGGCACAACTTGTGTCTTATTCATCACACAAAATTGTGCCTAAAAGTGTGTGGTTCCTAGAGGTGGTTTGCAGTAGATGTCAGTGGTCCTGCTTCCTTCTTACTTGGCACTTCAGATTCTCTGAAAATAACCTTCTGTCCCAGTCATTTAGTCAGTAGTAATTCTATCTGTCTGCTCAGGAACAGCAAAAAATCCTTTTAACTCAATCTTAGCTTAACTGGGGATTTGCAAGGTGGATGATAACTTCAAATCGTGTCAATCCTTCAAAGCCAGTTAATGCAGGAACATGATCACAGGACACATGCAGTGTTTGTTTCCTCTCATTGTCAAACATTAGCTACAGTGTTGATTACCTTTCTCCTTCATCACTGCAAAGGAGGAGGAGTTCACTGCAGACATTGATCAGTGCAGACCCCAGCTGCCTAAGTTAAAACAGAGTCATCCTACTTCAAGTGTATTTATGCACCTTCTTTTTTCCTCAATAAATCCTACAGGGAAAAGAATGAGAACATGATAGAAAAATCTTTCACTTACCTAGAAACAGCTGGAAGACAACTTGCCAGACTTGCTGAGAAGTGACCAGGAGCAGGCCAAGCTGGGCTAAACTGGGACTGCTCTCAATGGAGTTTGCAGTGGCAAACCCAGCCTGCTTCTCCCAAGCCTCTGTCTGCCCAGGGCTTTCCAGAGAGGCATTTGCTCTAGGTGCTGATCTGTGTAGGAGAGCTGTACTATTGTGACCCTTCTTGAGGAACAAAATAAAATCTGAAATCCTTCCAGCCTAGCCCCTCTACAACTACTGTCCTGAAATTTTTGCATTCACCAGGCTGCTTCTGTGAGATGTCTCATGAGCACTGAGCTGCTAGAAGAAAGGGTTGGTGTAGGGGAGGTCTTTGGAGCCCATGTCCCTCTTGGGCAGCCCCTCTCACCCCTGGGGTCAGGGTCAGGCTGGTGCCAGCCCTCGGGCACAGTGACATGAGTAGCCGTGTGTTCTTCACCAGCCTGGCTTGTGTTCACTCTGGGCAAATCCACTTCCCCAGCAGCTGCACGAGGCTTTGGCATGTCTCCTGAACTCAGAGTAGCAAAACATTGTGTTTGCCTTCAGTGGGAGCCGAGCAGCCTGTCATATCCAGCCCAGTCTAGTAAATATTACTGTTTTCCATTCTTTCTTACATATAGCTGTCCCTGGACCTCTACCACACTGAGGATGACATCTACAAGCTCTCACTGGTGCTGGAGCCAAGGAACTCCAAATCTGTAAGTCATCTTTTACTGCATTTTGGCATACTGCTTATTTTGTCTGCATGCAGTTGATTAAATTTTTAAATGACAGTAAATGTGTTTCCTTATTCATAAGTATATAAAGTTTTTAGTGTTGTATTTGTGTAGAAAACACAGGAACTATTTATAGGTCTTATTTATTTCTCCCAATATGCACTTTTATATTAGTGCATTTTGGGAGAAATAAATAGTGGAACATGCCAGATGTCACTGTTAATTATTTTTCAACAAAACCTCTCCAAGTCCTGGAAAACAAAGTTCTGCTTTAGATATATAATCCTTTATAAGTTTATATCAATTATTTATTGTGTGACCCTAAGCAGATTTTCTGGATGCTGGTGCAGTTACATAAAACAACACCCAGTTAAAAGGTTTGTTTAAGGCAAGGCAAATAATTACTGTAGTATTTTAGAACTGTTTGCTTAGGTGTAATTGGCTGCATCTTGGGCTCTCAAGCAATATTTAAACAGATGAGAATAGATATAAGTCTTTATTTGGTTATGTGCAGCTAAAGATAATGCTGCATTCATGCATTTTTCTTTATTTTTGAAATTTAAAGGACACATAATTATAATTAATAGTTGAGTTATTACTCAATATTATTACTCATAATTAATAATTGAGTTCCACTTCAAGTATTAATTATTCACTTTCTTCTGCTGCCAAAGGTTGGGGACTCTGCTTTCCTCTGAGCATTTCTTCATTATATCAACATTCTTATTACCTTTCATATCCAGCCTGTGATGCTCTCAGGCTGAGCCCTCTCAAGTCTGACAGCAGCAGAAGCTGAGAGTGGCTGGAAATGCTTCACCGGGGGTGAGAGCAGGGTCCAGGAGTCTGAGATTATACATTCCAGAGCTTTTTAAGGTTTTGAAGCATTCTTAAAAGCAAGTAAGGAAGCAGAACATTTTAATTTCCAAGTATAAGGCTTCTCTGGGGTTTAAAATTGTTAATCACTCTTGGAGACCAGTTTGAGGACAGTGTGTGTGCTCCCAATGATGTATTATGAGCAATGATAAGGAAACTAATGACTATTTCTACAGTCAATACTAGCTCAGCTTGAACATTTGAAATTTCATTACTGAGTCTCCAGTCCTTGTTGGGTATGATTTGACCACAACAGTTGTTTACTTCAGTCCTTCTGGGTCCCTCATGCTCTCATTACTGCCAGCAAAGTTGAAATGTCATAGCTCTATGCTGCGGAAGGACTGACGGACTGCTACCGTGAATGAAGAAAATTATCACATTGCTGCTTTGATCTCCAGCCTGAGCTTTAAGCAGGACAAAAGCAATATAAACAATGCTGTGAACTTTAACAGTGCCCAGCAGTTGTGGGAGATTGCTGCATAAGGATCAATGAACAGCCAGTGACACTGAGCTATGGCAGCGCCCTGATGGGTGAAAAGCTGCAGCTGAATCGACAGCAGCCGCCGGACTGTTTGGAGCTTTCTTCTCTTTGATGGAGTGCCAAAGCACACAGGCTCTGTTACAGGGGAAAGGATCTGTAGGGCTTTTGTATGTGGAAAAATTTGTCAAAGGCAACGTGACAGCACGGTTATGTCATTCCAACTGCTCCTTGATTTATTGTTATGTGGGTACCACTCCCATGCAGGTGCACTCTGGAGGAAATGCCTCATGCTGCTGCAATCATTTTCGAGGCAAAAGTGGAGCTGATCTGTTAGCATATCAGTCTGTTGTCAACAGGGAGTTGAGTAAGACTTTCTTCTACTGAAACTGGGAGGAGACCCTTCAGTCAGTATAGCAGCCTTAAAAAAACTCTGAGGAATGACCACCAGCTGTAGTATAGCACCTCCTTGTCACAGTGCCCTGCTTTTCCACTCCCATTAATGATCTTCTTGTTGGGAGTTTTCACTAATACAGCTATTATCTAGAGGACAACTCTGCCTTGTGCAATTATACCACTGATGATACACTTAGGTAATTTTTTTTTTTTTTTTTTTTCAGCAGAATTCACTTCAATGCCAAAATACATAGATGTTTGCAAACATCTGAAAATGCTTTCTCAGTCTACAATACCACAGTCCCTGTGCTGGTGAAATAAATGGGAGATACAGTGGGAATTACAAACTGCATGGCCAGATACAGTGTTTTGGAACATTTAATAAATTCAGCTTGGAAGTCTCTGGACAGCCAGTTAGCACCTTTCCTCATAGGATGCATTTCAAATACATAAATAAAATCACCATTGTTCATTTGAGTCTATGAGTGCAATAGAAGAACAAATAATTCCCTTTGGTTAGTGGTCAGTAACATGAGGATTTCATTGCAACTTGTCAAAAAACCCATAAAAATTGAATGAGACTTCAAATTAAATAGCCCAGAAATAAGAGGAAGGCTCCAGTGAATTCAGTTTCTTTCTGCCACTACTCACTCAGACCAGCAGATGTTAAAAACTCTTTGTGAGGTCTTGGTAGTCTTGCACTACACTGACACTTTTAATTTGGATGCTTTGAGTCCATGCTTTTGACAGACAGAGCTGGATGTTCAGGTTCACTGTACTTCTTATGAAAATTGAACTTTGTTGATACAGGGGTGTTTTCCTCCCAAACTTACTTGTGCATATTTGTATGGGTCAAAATCTATCAAGGTGTTGATAGAAGCTGTTCTAACACTTGGAAAAGGAAAAACAAATTAATTAAGCAACCCACTAACAAATCCTTTTTTTCTTTTCCAACCAAACACAGTAAAATATAAACCTGTGTCCATTTCTCATCTGGATGTCCAAGTCTACAATACCACTGCTATACACAATGAGACGTGTAACATCTTTACATGTTTTAATTATCTCCCTTTCAAGTCACACCAATTCAGAGCAAGACAAATGAGACCCAGGTTCTTTGCTCATCAGTTAACACAGGGGCCTTCTGAGACTGTGGGGCCTCTCCCTTCTGACCCAAAACACTCTGAATTTTTTCTGCTTGACACAGCTTCACCTTCTAGATGTCCAGTGCAGATGCAGGGAAAGGCCAGTTTGTCTTGCAGAGTTGTCCATGCCAACTGGCTTTTTTAAATCCTTACCTGAAAATGTGTTCAGGTTTGTCCTATATTTCCTACTTGAAGAATTTGAGCTGCATTTCAGAGCTACTCCCAAAGCACTGTAGTGGTCTGTGAAGTCTGTGCATCCAGTGAGCTGTCAGCTACTGTTCTGTCAAGACCAAGAAGTTTTTAAAATAAAATAGTCTGGCAGAAAAAGTCAAAGGTTAGAGCCTTTCTACTCAAGCTGCCTAGATGAATCAAGCTGTGCATCCTGGCACATCTCAGCTGGAAACCAGCAGGGCTGCTGAACACAATTCTGCCCTGCTTCTGCATCCTGCTGTCCTGCTGGTGGCACACAGAGCAGGACCAAGAGCTAACTCTGCTTGAGGCAGTCCCTCGTGTGGCTGCTGGGCATGGTCCCTCCAGCAGGGAGCTGGGGGCAGACCCTGGTGAACTCCTCAGAGGTTTTACAGAGGAGCAAAGCAGGTTTCTGGGCTTACCTATTTCTGGTGCCCATTATGTTCACAAACCCCACAGACCCTCCTTTCTTCTCTCTTCCTTCAAGTCGTACTGCTGTTAAAACTCTGGAGATGTCAGTGAGGAAAGACTGCTTGGGTTTGCTTCTGAGCTCCTGGGGTGGTGGCAGTGAAGCTGCAAGGTGGAGCACAGAGCCTGACTGAAGCTGTTAGTGAAGCCCTTTAAAACCTTGCCTGGTGTTTTGCTAAGCACATTTTTACAGCACGAGTACTCCAGCAATTTGCCATTGTAACTCAGATGTTTTGAGCTGCTTTTACTGGGAAATTCAACTCCTTAATTTCAGATTTGAAATTCCTTGTGTTCTGATCCATCTCTCAGCAGCCTACCTCCCCGACCACCCCCAACAAGCCAGTAGTGCCACTGGAGTGGGCATCTGGAGTGGTACCTAAACCTGACCCCACAGTCATCAACAAGCACATCCGGAAACTGGTGGATGTAAGTATCTGGAACATTACACTGGTCTAAGAGAATGGTAGATTTGATATTTTCATCATTATAATCAATTTCAAGCTTATAATGAGATTGTTATGGTTGGGGTGAATTTCAGACATACCATAACAAATTTAAGCCATTACTGATACCTTCAGAAATATTTATTTTATTCCTGCAATCAGCAATGGGACTAGTAAACAGGTTTCTGGATGCAAAGGAGCAAACTTTCAGAAGCATCTGGCTGCTGTTTAATAGGTTTGTCTAGCAAATATAAATTCAGAGTGCAAAGTTTAGTTTCTGCAGCTCTAGCCACATAGCCACAGCTGAAAAGAAAGCAACTCAGAAAAAAGGTCTCATACATTAATAGGTCCAATGAACTTTTCTGGAAACTCTATTTCTGGTTTTCAATTTGCTGTTAGTTTACTGTCCAGAGCATGTTATGTATGGTAAAGATAGCATTGTCTTGGTGTCACTTTAAAAATGTGGATATGAGGTCAAACAGAATTAGAGCTGAGATCTTCTAGCTCCAGTTTAGAAGGTGATGTGTTGTGCTAGGTAACGTACACAAAGCTAAACACCTCCACATTCCTTTGGAGAGACTGAACTTTTCTTTCTCCTTTTTACAAATTAATAAGTATCTCTGGGAGGAACATTAAATTCTGGTTTTGTTTGTGTTACAGATCACTAATTGGGGTTTTGTTGTTAAGATAACCTAAACAATCTCTTTAGTTCTCTCACTCAGATTTCAAATTTAACTTGTTTACTTTTTGTACGTGACCTTTTTTATAAAAAGTTTAATTTTTCTTCTAATGTGGGATGCCAGAAATGCACATGCTGTTCCTGAATTGCTTTTGTCAGTGCCATATGTGTTGATAAAAATGATTCCACATCCAAACCTCTCTTTGATATCTTGTTAAATAGGAAGTCTGCCACAATTCCTTAATCTTTCCAGAATGTGCCGGGTGGGAGTTTATGTTTTTTCCTACAGTTGAGGGAGTTGCAGTTCCCCATTCCACAATTTTGGTCTGGTTCAGGACATGTGATTTGAGTTTGACATTAAAACATTGTTTGGGGCTTTTATGGATGCAGCTTACTAAAAGGCTCATACCACTCTACAACTGTTTTCACTTTGCCAGTTTTTGTTGTTTACTTGCTGCTTTGAGTTGTGCTTTTAGCCATTGTTTTTATTACAAAAAGTGTTGAATACTACTTGGGTCTGCCAGTCATTGGTTACAGTCATTTCACAGAAATGGGTTTCATAAGGTTCTTGTTAAAATAGATGTAGTGTCTCTAGAGACAGGGACACTACAGATGCCTTTCAGGGGTCTTGGTATATTGATGTAATGTCTTTATCAACAACATTTTCATCTAATGAAGGAGCCTGTACTTCACCATGTGCCTCTCAGATAGCCATGTTGACTTTGACACTCATGTTTGTCCCATCAGCATCGCACATCATTTTAACACCACTTGCACATCTCTGCAAACAGGAAGACAGAATACAGTGCCTCCTTAGCAGCTAAGGAGGGCACCCATCATTGTATGTGACCTTTAAATTTGATCCCATGTCTGTTTTTGCTTAGTAGTGGGTTGGGGTGGGTTGATGGAAGAGAACGGTTGTGAGACACAAATTGCATAATTAGGGGTGTCAAAGTATAGGTAAACATAATAGATTGAAACAGTACTAGGGGAGAGTAGAGGTGACCACCTGGTGACCACCTGAGAGAAAAATGAATCCAAAACCATCTGAAATACTCATGGGAAAGCTGCTGTTGTTTTTGTTTTATTTCTTTTTTATGATTAAAAGGTATACTTAATGAAGCAAAGGGAATATGTCATCACCTGGGGCAGAATTTTAGTGACATTTCCATCAAAGAAGAAAAGTAAGGCAAGAATAATTATGTGTGAGGATGTGTGGAGGATCATCACTAGATAAATGCTGATGTCATGTTTTCTTTAAAAATCAGCCATTTTTCCCAGAGAGTCCAATAATATGCATATTGAAATACTAAGGAAAATAGAAGGAATAAAACAGATGCAACAGAGATCTGAATAGCTGAATAAAACATTAGTTTACATGTAATTATACTGTTGAAGGGGCTGGTATAGACTCAGGATAAACCAGATAACAGTACAATAATTTTTTTTTCTCCCCAGTCTGTCTTTAGGAACTACGATCACGACCATGATGGTTATATATCTCAGGAAGACTTTGAGAGTATAGCTGCCAACTTCCCTTTCTTGGACTCTTTCTGTGTACTGGACAAAGACCAGTAAGCTTGGATATCTCTTTGTGGTGTTTTTTTTTCCCCTTTTCCTCAATTTGAAAATTCAGAAAATACATGTATTGAAGAAGCAGTGGCTCCCAAATTTCTTGTGTCTGACAAGATTACTGAAAGCCGAATTCTGTTATCATTTAAATTCTTATACTCTAATCAGTTCTTTAAGTTCTAGGTTGGAGTCCTGCTTTACCTAGTAATTTTAAAATCATTTATGTAATAGCTGAATGACAAATTCCTGCTGGGACTGACTCAAAACCCTAGAGTACTGTGAAACTACAGTGGAGATAGTCTGTCCAGGCCAGGCATCAGACTAATGAAACAAAAAAGTTCTGTACAGCACACGGGAAATGAGTGCATGTAGCAGAGAGGGGGTAACAAATACTCTAGCAGGTATATGTAACATCCATTTCGTAGACAGCTGGGCTTGATTATTCTTGTTATCCAGAATCTCTTTGACTGTGAAGGTTGGTGGCAGAGGCATAACCTTGTTCTGTGAGAGCAGTAAGTCAGGTTCCTCCATTTAGTGGCCTGGTCTGTGCTCTCATACCACAAACAGGTGAGATAACAGGGTTCAGTGTTATTGTTTAAAGAAAGATAAGAACCACAAAGGCTGTAAGGGTTTTTTCCTTCCAGGACTCTTGCAGCTCTTTCAAAGGATGTGCTTTGTGTGCTGCATGCTTTCTGCAGTGAGAAAACCCCAAATTTTTCAGTGCCATGAGCAATGACAGATCTACTCTCCTTTTTATTTCCCTTACAGAGATGGTCTTATAAGCAAAGAAGAAATGATGGCTTACTTTCTGAGAGCTAAATCACAGTTTCAGTGTAAAATGGGACCAGGGTTTATTCATAACTTTCAGGAAATGACCTATCTTAAACCAACTTTCTGCGAGCACTGTGCAGGATTTGTAAGTATGATTTTAATAACAGCATGTCTTAAAAACAACTTTTAGCCTTTAATGTAAATAAGGTGAAACTGGGTCCATATATTGCTAAAGTGTCTTAGCCAAATAATATCTCATGGCATTCAGAAGCACAAAACATTTACTCGTGTTGTAGCTGTGCTATCCAGTTTTGATTTAGTAGTTTCTTAAAACTGCTGCTTGTAGGAATTTCTGTTGGGAGGGGGAACAATTACGTTAGCTAAAGGATGCTAGAGACTATATGAATGGTTTTACTTGGTTTATCTTAAGTTCTTTAATTTGGCTGGATTTCCCATGTAAACAAGCTCAAGGGAAAATAGATGTCTGGAGCAGAGGATGTAGATGAGGCAAAAGCTGTTCTTTCTCAGGAAATTGCACATGGCAACCTAGATATGTTCATAATTCTCTGAATGGCTGTAACAGCCCTAATTTTCCCCCTATTGAATTAACAGATCTTCTAATTTGGTAAAGAAATCAAAAGTGCTTCCATCAGTTCTGTACTATAGGAATTTTTAGAACTTATTAGTTGGATTTTTTTTAATTTGCTTTTTCTCTCAGCCATAACTTACCAGATGTCATTTATTAGAGTGCTCTCTACATATCTGGAAAAGGATTGGTTTTGTGGACATTTGTGTTGCTTGTAAACCTTCTCTAAGTTTTCCACTTCAAACCAAATGTAGTAAAGAATCACTATGATACAGAAGTTAGTTTAATGGACACACTTGGCTGAAATCAAATGTCCACATTTAGACAGCTAAAGCATTAAAGACGGGGGCCACGTCCTCTGTTTGTGTGTGGCTCACATAACAGGCTGTAAACTCAGACTCTGTCCCTGCTCTCCAGGACAGATAACTTTATTCCATGATCTTTTCCACTGAGCAATATTTCTTTATGATGGTTGAAAGTACCAACAGCAGCAGTGCAGAGCACAAAAATGTGTCTCCTTTCAGCCCTGTCCTGGTGTTCCTGCTCTAGCCCGTGCTCCCATTTTCCACTCACTTCTTTTGCGACGTGTCAGTTCTGCTCGGGTGCCTGAAGCCCCTATCACAGCCGCTGCCGCTGATTAATGCCACAGGCAAGAAGGAATTCCGCCTATTTCCGCTGGAGCTGCAGAAGCCCTGGCTTCTGGTGACATGGTCAGTGCTGACGTAGGAGTGTGCTGGTGGCTCTCAGGCTGACAGCTCCAGCAGACCCACGGGGCAGGGGCAGTCACCGGCCTGAGCCTGTTGTTCCAGGCTGCCTTGGGAAGACGTCATTGTGTTCCTGACACTCGGTGCGTGTTTGGAAGGCTTCCACGGCAAAGCAAGGCCCAAGGACTGCCCTGAAACGTCCTCTCCTGCAGATATTTTTCTCCTACATCAATTTTTTAATTGGCCATTGTTAGATTTTTCATGTCTCCCTGATTACATCCAGTGCAGGAATGCAAACGAGTAAGGAGTTGTACAGGAAATGGAAATAAGGTCATTTTTCCTGTCAGCTCACTGAAGTCATTGGCATTGTTCTGTGGATGAGTTGGACTGATAGGAGAGGAACCAACTACAGGATCTGCTGCAGATTTGTTCTGCATTCCAGTGCTACTCATCCGCGGGTGGAAACCCAATTTCAAACTGATGCACTGATTCATAGTCAAAATAATGTGCACTGACCATGCTGCAGGATGAATTGACACGACAGTGCAATGCACACAGTTATTAGAATGCTACAAATGTTGAAGGTCAAGCTAAGACCTAATGCCATTAAGCAGCAGAAAGTTGATATTCCCATGGCCAGTCGCAGTTCCATCCCAAAGCTTGAGTTGCACCATGTGGCAGGGTGGGTGACTGGCTGTCCTGCTAAGCTTTATAATCTGAATTTGCACAGATCCTCTTACCTTGGCAGCAAAGCTATGTCAGATGTATTCAAAGCTTTAGGTCAGAATTCATGACATGACACTTCAGCTAAGCTTCCACTGTGGTGTGTAGCCACAACAGTGGTGCCAAATTTGAGTGGGAGGAAGGTACAGAGATAAGAAGGTGAGGAATGAAGAGGGAGGGCTTCAGTGGGAACAGGTTAGAGCTTAAATGAAATAAGTAACAATTCATGTCTCTTACAGTGATCCTGTAAAAGAAATCTGGGAATATAGGTGATCTCTGCTCTTTCAAGAGGGACAGGAGTGCTCCCCTGTTGCTGCCTGAGCACAGCAGCTGTATTAGCTGTGCACACATATGGCATTAGCAAGAAAAGAACAAGCCACAGGCCTTCTGTGGACCCAGCTTCCACTGTTGTTCTTTTGTTCTTTTGTCCATCATTCTTCTACCTTGTCTCATCTATTTCTGCTATCTCCAGAGCCCCATTTTTGCTTGCTATTTCTTTTGTGCAGTGTGTGGGGTGTTTTTTTTTTTTCACCCAGAATCTTTCCATTGTATTTATTTTACTCTTTCCTTTGTATTCAGAATGATCTTCATCTCTTCCTTTTGAACCTTTCTTTAATGACCATATTCACCCTCTGCTCTCTGTGCATGGATACTTAGAAATCTGGTGATGAGCCACACACAGTTTCAGTCACCTGGATGTGCTCACCCTCCCTGGTGAATGAGTTCAGGAAAAATAAACACCAGAGTCCCCATTTTTTTTTTTCCTTTTATGCTAGAGTTAGAAAAACTGCCCCTTCCTCTCACTGCCTCTCAAGAGTGGAAATGCTTGTTTTTATAAAGCCGTGGCTGTAGATACAGTGCTGCTGAGTACATAGAAAACAATTTACTAGGGAGGTTCCCTGTTTCCAAGCAATCCTGCTCATGTGGCAGTGAAAGCTTCCCAAAAGCTGGACCACACACACTGGCCCTTGGATGTTTAGCATTTGGTAGTTGCAAGTGTATGTTGTCAAGAACAGCTTCCGAGGGAAGGCAAAGATGGAATTTAGTGGCTTTTCTGCCTGTTTCATTTTTCATCTGTTTGAGTTGGGTTTTTTTTAAGTTGGAAAAGGCAGGTGCACAAATCAGATTGCTGTGGCTAGGTGTGCTGGGAACCAGTATGGGAACCAAGAATCTGGTTTTTATCCCCAGTGGTCTTTTCTTCTGCTCTGTTTGATTGTTATGGGTCAGTGATGTTTCTGGAGAATGGATGTACACAGGAAATTCTCCTGCAGATAACATTAAGGGAGCCTGGAAGCAGAATGTGCTCCCTGTTTTCACTAAGCTTGATATGATAGCACATTTTAACCCATTCCTGGAAGAAAAAGTCATCTGTGTCTCTCCTTCTCTGGTAGTTCCATTATTACAAGTAAGTAGCAGAAGTAAGGGAGAAGCCACACAAGTCTTATCACAACTAGAGGGGGAGGTCTGCCTGACAGGAAGGGTGTTAAGAGCAGTTGTATCCTGTTTGTGCTTTTGTAGCCATTGGTACTTCCTCATTGTGACCTTGTTTTCCTTCCAGCTTTCTTTTCTGATTCCTTGACGTTCTTTTGTCTTTCTTTGCAGCTCTGGGGTATAATCAAACAAGGCTACAAATGTAAAGGTAAATAAATACTACAAGGATTTTTTCAAGCTATGGGTGGTGGGTTGTAGTACAAGTTAGTCAACCATACCTTTAACTGAAATGGCATATATTCAAACACATCCTGCATCTACATTTGGTATTGTCCATGAGCAGTGAACTGCTGGCACACTATGAAGTTTCACTGCATTAGAATGCACATTACTACATTAGAATACAGTAGGAATGCACAGATTCTGTGAGATAAAGGTCCAAAGCAGTCCCTGACTCCATGAGCTGTAACTTTCTACCAGTAAAGACCTTGTAAATTGAAAACCAATTGTTCTTATCCTAACACTGAGAGATCCTGAAATATATCCCCTGAGACTCGGGTCAGGAAAAAGCCTGCTGGCAACAGTTTGTACATCCATGTACATCCATGTGCCTGTAGTGAAGCCTACATGCAATTTAACAGTGGCTGAGCTAGAAATAGAAAATATTTAATTCCTAGACTGCCCAGCAAGTCTCATTGCAAGATCTTCTTCAGACATTCAACTCATAAAAAATGCTAGAGCTCTTACATCTCTCTCCTTTGCCTTCATAAAATACTTAATTTCTTATGCAGGTCAGACCAAAAAGGGTGTTACAGTGGTCCTCAGTGGCTTTTAAATCCTGGACCTATTTATTTGTCAAGCAGCCCAACTCTGGCTGAAGGGCACTATTGATTTTCATAGCTGTAGCTGCCTCTCAGTTATTCAAAGGGGAAGATTCACATTTGTATGTTTTTCACTTAATCTTACACAGACTCCAAGGAGAAGGATAAAGAACTCACAGTAATTTTTTAAGGATACATCATACTCCTGTCTTTCTCTCTCCAGCCACAAACCTCTCTTCCTCAGAGTGGGATGGGAAAAATGTCCATGGCTAAATCAATATATGTCATTCAGATATTCCTGATTACTTATGTATCATCTTAGAAGCTTTGAAAGGGCTGGTTGGAGTCTATAGTTTTATTGGTAGGATGAGGAAAGGAAGGTAAAGTTTTGTCTCACCAAGCTGTAAACTCAATCTGAGATCTGAAAGTTGAGCTTTTGTCCTGCATCACTGCCTGTAGCCATGGCCCAGTGGAGACTGAGCAAAAGTGGTTCTGTAAAGTCAAAGTTACAGGCAATGAAGCATGAAAGTAGGAGAGCAGAGCTGCTCACTGAGATCCTGCAGTGGTCAAGTGTCAGGGCGCCTTTTGTTGCAGCAGCTACCAGCTGCTCTGTGTTCCAGCATCACTGCAGTGTGACACCCATTAGCATTGAGCTCTGCCTTTAGCACAGAGCTGCCATCCTCTGTTTGAACACAGCAGAGGGAGGGAGGGAGTTCTTCTTCCAGGTCTGCTGCTTACCCCAGCACTGTGAGTAATGAGATAAAAGCCTGGTCTGCAAGTGATAGGAGTCCTGCACTTCAAGAGAGATCTTTAGTGTATCTGAGGGAGTCTGTTACCTTTGAGGCAGAGAAGGCCAGAGCTGGGCAGGGATGCTGCATTAGTCATAAGCACAAGGTGTTGGCAGAAAGCAGAACTCTCACCCATCATGCCAGCACTGCTGCCCTGAGCAGAGTGGTTCCTACAGCAGAGCCATAAATGCTTGATATTTAAATAAATTAAATAAACCTTGACAATGCTCACTTAGAACAAAATCTTGGGCTGTGGAGCAGCAGAAGAGAAATAAGGGACATGGGAATTTTTAAACAATGGAAAAGGATACAGAGGAGCAAGATGATTGTGTTTGGGGCACATCCTCCACCCTTCAGCCCTTTCTCGCATATAAGATCCATACTCCAGGCACACTTCAGATAAATGTACCTAGTCATGATGTATCCAGTGATTTAAATCCCAGCAGAGGCTTGGAGTGCAAGTACTGAAAAAGTCTTTTCTGAGTGGATGATACACTCCCACAGAGCTCATTCATGTGCTAATGTTGCTTACTGAACTACTTAGACTAGTTTTAACCTACAGTAGTCTACACTGACCTCCAGCAGTCCTTCTAGACACTCAGGGTATGGATGCTCTGGTGTCTTCTAACCAAACCTGTTTACTATAATGGACCCTGCTGGGTCAAATAAAAGCCAGACAAATAAATAACCCCCCCTCTTGGGAGGACTCATGCAGTAGAGCAGAAGTTTTATGTAGGGCATACATAAAATATCATATCATTCCACATCTCTTCCTTGAGACTATTTTATGACTAAAATATCATCTTCCCTCTTCTTTTCTGCTTCCATTTTTCTATTAATGGCTGTCATGGAAATGATTTTTTTTTTTTTTTTTGTAATGCCATTCACACCAAATGATCCATTTTCTGTAACACCCTTCACAACTTTTGTCAAACTTTTTGTTCCTTTTAAGTCCTTTATTGGTATCTGCCAGCTAACAGCCCTGAGGGATTGCCAGATAGTTGTGGCTTTCCATTTGATGACTTGACAATTTATTTTTTTACAGATTGTGGTGCCAACTGTCACAAGCAATGCAGAGACCTGCTTGTGCTGGCATGCAGGAAATTTTCCAGAGGAACTTCAGTAGGCAGCAACCATGGGTCTCTTCCTAGCAGTCCATCTCTGCCTCCAGGTGAGAATAGTTTTCCTCTTGTTTTAAACCATTTCTGGAATCCTCTCTAATGGCCAGTGTCCTTGCTGCCATTTTTAATTTTTCCTTTGTATCAACACACAAAGCAGCACCTGTCCTTTTTGCTGCACTATGGTTTTGTGTTCAGTCCTCAAATTACAACATCCTTTCCTCCAGCGATGGCTTTACTGTCCTGTTTAAGACTTACTATCCTCCTTACTGGCACCCCATCCCAGCTGAAAAGAAATGAAATGGTATTTCTCCTTTTTTATCACTTAGGAGCAAGGAGACATAGGGCACAATTCTAGCATTGCCTTATGCCCTGAGCATGCAGATGGTAACACAATAAAATCTGTGCACACAGTGTCAGAAACAGTTTCCAAGCAGCATATGGATATTTGTAAATATAGCATTGCTTCATAGAAGGGGTTACCTCCCCACCCTCCCCCATGTTTGTTGACTTTTTGTAAAGACCTTGAAGCAGAATACTTAAATGAAACAATTCCACCCTCTCTTTCAGTCCAAGATGAAGTATTTGAATTTCCCAGTGTTGCTGCAGAACACCAGGACCTTGATGGCAGAGCTATCACCCTTGTCACTGGCTCTTCACGGAAAATTTCCGTGCGGCTGCAGCGGGTGACCACCAGCCAAGCAACACAGACAGAACCACTCTGGCATGAGCCAGGTTGGAATGATTCAGGTTCCCACACTTTCCCCAAAATGAAGTCCAAATTGTACGGAAAAGCTGGGAAGAACAAAGGCTTTGCAAAGTGGGAGAATGAAAAGCCCAGCATGCAGGCTGATGTAGAGCTAGAAGCCGAGGCCCCACAAGATATACAGGAGCACAATGGAATAGAAACTCTCCCAGAAACACAAGAATCCGAGGTGAGTTCCAGAAGAAGGCAAGACAGTTTAAAATCTGCTACAGTCTGAAGTCTCATAAGGTTATTTGATGGATTTCAGGGTGCTTTTTCATTAAAATTTGTCATTGCTTCTTGCACAAGAGTCACTTTCAGAAGAATGCTAAATCATCCATAGATCCCTGTTTTCTACATTGCACTACACATGTGCTACAACACTGTAACTGGCAGTTTGGGTCCTGGTATCAGTGTGTGCTTTTTAGTAGTTGGTACTTCTCATTTTGAAAACCATTAAAATAGCCTGGTGGATATCTAGCCACCTTCTGTCCTGTTGTATGTACCCTTGCAGTGCACAGTTCAGGGCTCCATGAGAGAGCAACACTCACAGCAATTACCATTCTGACAAATACAGGAATCCAGGCCAGGGCAGGGAATTGATCTGATATCTGTTGCTGTCATCCATAAAGTTTATACTTCCAAAGCCTCATGCTTTCATGTAAATGCTTATTTTCTTCTGCTTGCAGGATAGCTGATTGCTCACCCTGAAGCACAGAAAGCTAAAGATGACAACTACAGCAAGTGTTGATGGACTGTCACAGACCACATTTGGCCATAGGGAGTCTTCCCATACCTCATCCTTTCAAAGCCAACCCTTGCCCTGTTTTCTTAGCTGAAAGGTGTTATAAGGCACTATTTATTTCCTCACGAGTAAGCCATTTCGATGAACATTGCACAGCCACAGCAGAATGGATCTCTGTGCTCAGTGTTTTCTCTTGTATGACTTCTGTGGAAACTTCCTCTATGTGCCAGTGAGGATATATTCAGCCTTCTTTAAAGGCACTGCATCATTTCAGTATGTCTGCCAGCAACAGCAAGGGTGAGGACAGAAGCCAAGCATCCAAGTTTGTTCAATAACACTCCTTTCCCGAGGCTTTTAATGATCATTTAAGGAAAGAAGTGTGTGTGTGTGTTGATTAAATCTCAAACAAAATTCTCTCACAAAATACTCTATACTGAAATTCTTCACGCACCTGAGGTTTTGAATTTTGGCCATGTTTACATTGCTGCAGTGAAGATATTGGTGTTCAGCACAGTGATATTGGTTCCCAGACTGGGGATCCTTCAAAGAGGCAGCAGCTGGCTGAGACTGAAAGAATTCCAAGACACTATGTGTTTTTCTGGTTACACCACAATGGAGAAGGGTCATTTTTGCCAGCACTGATTATGGTAACATTAGCATGCAATAAACACTTTAGTTTTATGTGTGTGTGTATTTGTGTCCGTGTATGTATGTGGGTTTGGTACTTTTCTCTGCTTAGAAAGCTGTAAATATTTAAGACTAAATGTTCTGAAGAGCAATCTCCAAATCAGCAGATTGCTAAGGTAGGATCTAGCACCTGAATTATAATGGTCTGGTATGAAGTTGCATTTCCCAGAACTGTTAAGTTATTGAAAGAGGGCAGCGCTCATCTGGAAAAAGAGAGAAAAACAAAACACCACAAAGCTCAAACCTGAAAAACTGGCACACGTGTTAGTCTTCTTATCCCATCTCCCCACAAAAACAGGGGTAGGAATGTGCATATGTAGCACACACTCTGATTTAAAACCCAATTATAAGATGTCTTACAAAATACAAGTTATTGCACCCTTCAACATGTTATAAACCTTCAAGATGAGAGTAATTTCATAGACTTCCCTAACACAAAACTGACAGCTGCACTCCTCTGAGGTAATTTGACTGTAAACTGCACTGGGGACTACATGATACCTGCCCAGGTTTGCATCCTGCAGGTTTGTTTTCCAGCACAACCAGTAGCAAAAAAAAAAAAAAATTTAAAACCATTCTCTTTACTGTTGTAAACTCAAGAGAAATAAGCACTCTTCAGGTTTCCAAACTAGGAAGAAGGCCAGAAGCACACTTCATTCTTCTGTTGCTGTGGGCAAAGAGCAAGCATTAGCAAACCCATGGTGTTGATTTCCTGTGGTGGGTCAGCTGATGGGTCGCAGCCACTGCTACCGTTACAATGCCCAGCCTGCTCAGAGTGAAAATGCTCTGCTGGAGAATTTGAATAGAGAAATTTGGTTACCATCCAGGCTCTTGATGGAGCTGTTCAGATAAGCCTCTTAATGCTCTATAAATGAAATGTTCATGAGCAACTTCATTCTTAACATTACGTAGTTTTGACCAGCATTTAGTCTGTAGACCTCAGCTCATTTCTTGCAGGCTTTTAAAAGTTATTTGTAGCTCTTGACTTACTCATCTCATCAATAAATCTCTTGCAAGCCTGGAAGCTTCAGTCAGTTAGATGCTTACCTCAGCAGCAGTTGCAGATCAAGGATAGCCAGCAGGCTCTCACAACTGATCCTGGTAAGCAAAATGTTGCAGCCTCCAAGGAGAATCACAAAATCATTAAGGTTGGAAAGAACCTCCAAGATCAGCAAGTCCAACCTTTGACCAATCACCTTGCTAACTAAACCATGGCACTAAATGCCACATCCAGTTGTTTCTTGAACACGTCCAAAGATGGTGACTCCACCAGGGAGGTGGTGGAGTCACCATCCAATGCTTAATAACCCCAACCATGAAGAAATTCTTCCTGAAATTCTTCATGAAATTGAGAAGGAATAGGTGAAAATTTCAAGCACCTGCTACAGCTGGAAACCCTTTGCTTCAGGCATTTAAGGAAGGGGAACAGTAAGTGATTGTGACCATTGAAAACAAGAAAGACACTGGGTAGAAATGCAGCCATTTTTCTCACACACACCTCTCACTGCCCAAAAAGGAATAGATTTATCTTAGACAATGTAATTTTTTATTTAAAAAGCATTCACGTGCTGTTTACAGAATGTGGGTCTCCTAGTTCCACAACAAGAATCTGAGTAGGGATAGCTCACAGGGCTTGAACAAACATTTTAAGAACTTGATATGAGTTTGTTTTTTTCCCCTGTGGGGAGGCCTGAATATAGGAAATTTAGAAAACTCTTTTTCTTTTCTTATTTCAAGTGGACATCTTTTTCTGAACAGGGGAAAGACTTTTCTTCACAAAAACAATTTTAGTTACCCAATCTAGGCAAAGGAACAAAGAGTTTCTTGTTTGCTCTAACTTAACAAAATGCAGAAAGCATCAGTGATCAGAGTTCCTGCCTGATCTATGTGTCTTTGCTGGTCTTGGTGAAATCCTGCCTGCTAGAAGTACAGCAATTCCAGGAGAGTGTCCAGGAGAAAGTGTGTCATAATGACAAGAATGCTGGATTAATGAAGTAGCTAAAGTCAGATACAATCCCAAATGATGCTGGATACTTCCACCCCATCCATTCTCTCCTGTCTCAGGATCTTTTAAAAAACATGGGGGGAGACTGAGGGATTGTTTAAAAAACAAACTCTCCAGAACACCACACAGTGGAAAGAAGGAAGATTATGTCAAATCTTATTTACAGCTTGGTCTGCAAATGCCAAAGAATACAAGCAATAAGAGTAGGTGAAAAATGCAAGTACTTGGATAGACCCTGTAAGAGATTATTTGGCTGTTTGAGTCAAACCCACTAGGACTTTCTGTGCTTGTTTAAAACCTCTGCAAAGCCTCATGTTGCACATAAGAGAGCTTCAGCTTTGCTTCCAACTTTATGGAGTTAAGTGCTTGAGTGCTTCTCAAGGAATCAGGGGGACATCTGGCTCCCTTGGAGAGGGAAATGCAAGGTCAGGTTTGAACCCCAGCTCGCTCCTCTGCTCTAAACCTCCCCAGAGTCTTGCCCTCCTCTGCCCCCCACCCCCAGTCCTACTCAGCTTTTAGGCTTTAAAAGAACAAACTTCAACTTTACAATTAAACATCTTCCTAGACAGAAGTCATCTTCTCAGAGGCACCTTCCTCAGGCAGGGGAAGGGAGGATATGCTTGCTGACCAGAACTAGTCTGAAACACGGATTTTCCCCAGCTGGGAAAGGCAAGCCATTTTCCTTTCAGTACAGCAGATGAGCTGAGCTGCAGAGCAAGGATAGGGGCAGCCATTGCCCAGAAGTTTACATTTTTCCAAAATTAAACAGCCTGTCACCTCTGTGGACTGTTGCTCAAGGACTCCTCTCAGACAAAGTGAAAGCATGCCCTACATGCCCCCCACCCCTCCCAAGGTCTTCCTCATGGGAAGCCCAGAAGCCTTTGGCTGAGCAGCCACAGGAGGATCCTTGCAGCCTTGGACACTAGTTCTAGAAGCTTTAGGCAGCTGTATGGGAAATACAGATTTCACATGAAAGAAAGCTGCATGTGAAATATACTGGACAGAGGCTGGAAAAAAACAACCAAACAAAACAAACCCCACAAAAACAACCAACCCAAAAAAACCCAAAAGAAAACCAACCCCACCAAAACCAGAGAACAAATAACAAGACAAAGAGTAAATGCAGGAAGAAACACACTAAGAGACCTCTTTCTCTATGTGACACCAAGAATGGAAGGGGATCCCAACAGAGATGAGGGGAGGGAAGGAAAGGAGGGAGGGAGGGAAGGAGGGAAGGAAGGAAGGCTGATTTTGTAGAGGCAGGAGAAACAAGGGTTTGTTTCGTGACTATTATAGCACAAAGAAAATATAATCAAGGTTTGCTTCATTCAACATCAGCCTACTAACTGATGAAAATATCCATACAGCACAAAAAATACTTCCAAGTATTTCTCAAGAAAGCCTTGACAAAAGAGCTGGCAGGGTCATTGCAGAAATGGATGCAACTTTGGAAAAAGTTTTTGAGTTATCAGCACTGATCTGGATTTTCAAAATAAGCATTGCAGCCAACAGGGTAAACTCATTGGAAAATCCGTGCACTGCACTTTAAAGTGCTGTTTACAGCTGCGGACAATCTGGTCCTAGGAGACAGAAAAGCCATCAGCAAAAGGCTACTGCTGGGGCAGTATGAAATTTAGCCAAAAAGTCTGCTTTTTCCATGAGTGGAGCTAATGCCGGAAAGTTTAAAGAGGCCTTATCACCTTCATCTCTGCTCCATGTGTGAAAACGAGTTATGACCTTCCACCTGCCCACAGCATAGGCAGACTCCCTCTTTCTTTGGTTTTACAATAGTGTTTTCCTACTTTTTGTACTTGTTTTTCTCTCCTCTGTTGTGGGAAAGACCCACGTGGACAAGAGAGGAAATTACTGGACAATAAAGGGGAAACAATGACACTGACAGCAGTCAGAGCTATAAAAAGCACCAAGTAAACACAAAGGGAAAATATTTTTTCCCTTCTACCCTTGTTTGTCAAGCCATTAGAGCTGTGACTTATTTTCAGCCAAGGAGAGGAGAAGGCAATGTTTACAGCTGGTAACAGCACTTGCTTTTTCAGACTCTGTCTCCTTGAAAAGTCATAACCTGAACCAAGCAAGGACATGAGTATGCTGAGAGCCTACACAGGGAAACACCTTGGCATACTGCTCTCCAATCCAACACTGCTGTGACTCCAACCTAAGGGTTTGCTAGAAGGCTGATAAAGCAAACTAGGGAGTTCAGCATAAGCTGGCTTGTTTGGGACTGCTAAATCATGGTCAACACCTTAAAAATGCCTTGATACATCCATACTAGTCCTCTTGTCCAGGAAAATCAGAAGTTCAGAGAGAGAAGAATCACAAGCCTAAGAGTCAACAACACTTGGACTCTCTACTACAGTCTCTAAATGTAGCAGAACTAAGACTAAATTATGTGCATTAAAAAGGTATTTGAGGGCTTCTGTTTGCGGGTCTTCATTAACTTAACAGGGAGCTGAATTAACTTCTAGTACCACAAGAATTGACACAAGCCTTTTGGACACTCAAAAGCCATCAGATCCCAGTGACAGTCCTTATTTCCCACTGCATTCTTTCCACTTCAGCAGTTTAATTTTCATTTTCTAGGTGCATAACCTGTCACAGGGAATACTCCTACACCACAGGACTTTCAAGCTCCAACCACTTCTCATAACTATCTACTGCCATGAATCTTGCTTCCCTTCTCCCCAGTTCTATCTTAGTTGACTGGTAAGCCTCTAGGTTCTAATTGAGCCTGAGGTTAGTTGAGGCACTTGCCACTTTCCTAAATTCAGATGCAAGTAACAGTTTCCTGGAGACAGCCTTAAGGCAGGTTACCCACAGGCTCTGGGGCCATCAGCCATCATGGCACATCACCATGGAGCTACACATTTCAGGATTTTGGCTGCTGAAGTAGAAGTATCTCATCAAATGAGAGATTACCAGCCAGCTAAAGAGAAAACTTCTCAGGGAACAGCTACAAGCCAAAAGGCTGTCTGGGGTGAGTTATGTACAGTGCAAGCTCAGTTTGACCCACTTTCCCTGGTTATGGTACTCCTTTACTCACAGTAAGAAATAAATTTTTATCTCTTCCTCAGACCAGCAAGGAAAACTCAACTATGACTACAGTGCATATGGATCATGGTATTCCAAGTCAGGCAGGAATGCACCTGATGTGGGAAGCAAGTGTGCCTCTCTCTCCCCATAGTTATGTTACTGCACAGTAACAATGCTTGTGAGACAGTGATCCTAACATAGGGAATGGAAAAGCAATGCAAGTGAAGCCTTTAGGAAACAAAAGCTGCTAGAGAAAGAAAGGCAGATGGAAAAAACAGAACAAGATGCCTACAATTTGTGGGAGAAGAGTGGCAAGGAACAGGAAGGCCAAGAGGAAGAACACTGTTCACCCTGGCTTGCTTACTTGCCTTTTTAATCTGCTGGAGTTCTGCTTTTGATCATGATGCACAATGGAATCAAACATGTATATCCAATCCACCACAGTCTAATAACAGCCACAACCCATCTCACTTCTCCCAGCTTCTATTTTAGAGATTCCTCCCAGTGCAGCAGTGCAGAAATCATGTTTGGAAAACGGTAAATATCAGAGCATCATACAGAGAAAAACAAAGCAGTGGCTGTTTGCTTTCATTAATCAAAGCTGCTCTCTCCACATACACAAAGCTTGTTTTCTCTGGGGAACAAAGAAGTCACAGCACACAAGGAGGAAACAATAGAGTAAGGAAAAACAACAACAGCTGGCAGAAGCAAAGTGTTTTCTTTCCTGTTGGAAGAGTAAAGCCTCCTAGTTTTGACTTGTGATATTTTTTAACTTTCCCCCTCAAACAGGAATAAATTGGGACCTGGCTTACCCTAAGTCCTGGAAGAGGAAGGAGGAGAAGCAACATATTTTGATGAGAAAAAGCTATCTGGGAGGAGGAAAGGGAAGCTCCTACCCCACCCCAGCATCAATTCACCATGTCACAGTGTGCAAAGGTGAGACTCTGCACTGCAGCAACAGCTGGCAGTTCTGGCACAGAAAGCAATCTCTGAAGGCACTGCTGTAACTCCAGCAGGGGCTCTCTGAAGAGCCTCCTGAGTTCCCTCTTGCTAGGAACAAGTTTACAGCATTCTTACTGCACTGACAGAAAGCACCATCCTCTTTGCAGTGAGGAGCATGAAGAAAAGCAGAAGCTGCCAGCTTGAAGTGATTACATTCCCAGCAAAAGGTTCTTTTAATTTGTCAATCTCTTTGCATTTGCTAGTCCAGGACTGACCCCACTACAGAAACCCTAATTCTTAAAAAAAACCCCACTAATCATTTTTTGCAGGAATGCAGCTCATCACCAGCTAATGCTCATGACAAAGTATTACATGGGAGACACCTTCTCTGGAGATTGCTGCTGTAAGAAATCATCAATAAACCTTTGTGAAGCAGCAACATTCAGTTTTAGATGCTGATAATTTGAACGGTGTTAGGCACAGATAGATCTGTATCAGTGATTCTCAAAGACCTGGATTCAATACAGAAAGCTTTTCCCTCATCTGGCTTGTTAGATTTGTTTGAAACACTAAAGGAGAAAAGCCATTAAGTCAGATTTCCCTAGTGCCTTTCTCAGGGACCTTTGCTTCCAAACCCATGAATCACTAGCAGCATCTAGTGGCTGCAATAAATCAAACAGATTTTCAGGTTGACTGTGGCATGAAATACAGGCAAATCAGTTCTAAATTATGTTTTTTAGCTTATTTACATGACTACCTTGAATTACAGCAACACCAGCGTTAAAGAGATTCTCTCAGATACTCTTGCTATTCGTGTAAGCCAAGGAACTACTCCTGCCTGCATCAATCTGGATTCATCCCCAAGGACAAAACAGGTAGACTTTGCCATCATCACAGCCCTGCTACAGTGATCTGAGCACAGTAACAAGAACCTACATTTCCACAAGGCTGGAGAGCATCAGCAAGTTCCCAGAAGCAGCATACCAAGTTCACATGGCATGCAGGAGCATAACCTGTGAGACACGTGCTCACAGAGCATAAGAAGAACTTTACACAGCAAGAGAATACTACAAGCTGCTACACCAGGTCAGAGGGAGGAACAGAACAAAACTCAGAGCAACTGAAGACCAGTTCCTCCCACCTGCTGCTGTTCTGACAGCCCCTCAAAGGGCAGAATGCATGGTACAGCTGGGACAACTACAAAATATAAAATAGGTTACAATAAAAAAAGGGATGAAGAAGACAGAAATCCCCATGAATTCCCAGCTACTGTAGCAACTGGCTTTTTACTGTCAAGGAAAAGAAACTAAAGCAAACAGAACATACAGATACTTTTATTGCTCACCTTTTATACAACAGCACACCTTCAGCCATTTTCTTTCACAGCTTTTTGACAATGTTTATGTACACAAAAAACCCAGCAAGAAGCATTATGTGGCTTTCAGTAAAGAAAAAAACCCAAACATTAGAACACCAAACTCAGCCAGGTTTTGTTTTCTGCAGCAATAATAAAAGGGCTTCCTCCAGGCAGGAACTAATCTTCCCAGGCCGTAGTGCATTTCTTTAAAAAGACAACCCCCAAAACAAATTGCCCTAGATTTGCTGAGCCAGTGGTATTTAACTTGTAAATAAAATAAACTTCAGTTTGTCATTTCTTCTAACTGATTTCAAGTAAAAATTAGGTTTGGAGGAGGAGCAACTTGTTTTGGATGGATGCAGGTCAGTTTGAATTGCTACACCTAACTACAGGCCTACACACACTATCGGTTCACAATTTAGCTTAGTTTGAAATGATCTTTGCAGATTTTGGCGGCGGTCAGTCTTCATTGATGAGCAGGTGGGAAAACGTGGTTTAGCAGGAGATAAGGCTACTGAACATGGCATCCACAGTAGAGCTCAGATAACACAAAACCCTGTTTGTCAGAGTTCCCTGTGCGCGCACACACGCGCTGTAACAGCATCATGACTGAAACAAGAGGTCAGCGAGAAGAAAAGCAACACTCCAGACTGGTTTAGAACATGTAACTCAACAATGATCTGGGGGAAAAATGCACAAGTTCTAGTGTGTACTATAATAGACAAATTTGACAGGTTTTGGTATTTCTCCAAATCAAAATAGAAGGCAAACACAGCAGGCATATTTAGAACAAAAGTGTTTTGAGCAGAGGGAACCAGTCCAACATCCAAAAAGCATGGCTATTAGTTGATGTTTAGGGTGCAGGGGTTGTGACAATGTCTTTCATTCAGACAGGTAGAGGTGGGTGGGCAGGAGAGGTGTACACAAAATTGTGCTTTGCTCTATGCAAAACATCCACCCAAAGAGATTCTACCTGCTGTGTACAAACCTGTACTAATTCAAGCAGCATTTAAGTCAGGCCCCTGAAACCAGGTTTCTATTATGTGAGCTCTGCTGAAGTGTGAATTTTTAGCAGCTTCAGCTGGTGAAGTGTCTTCCTTGTCCAAAGCCAGATTGATTATACTGATAACCTCCATGCTGGAAGTGCTGCTCAAACTGCCCTCCTTGATTAAAGTTCTGTCCACCTCTGCCCCCCCACCCGCCTCCTTGACCTCCTCGGCCACCACGACCGCCACGGCCGCCCCTCCCTCCTCCACGGCCACCCCCACGGTCACTGTGGGGCCCACCATCTTGGTATCTGTTGTCTTGCTGGTAACCACCACCACCACCCCCCTGGTAGCCACTTCCAGAATAAGACGATGACTGGTAGCCACCATAGCCTCCTCCTTGGTAGCCACCACCACCATGGTAGCCACCTGTTTGAAAACCTGCATCTCTGTAGTTGCTCTCCCTGTAGCCGCCATCCTGGTAGCCACCACTTCCGCCATCTGTCCAGCCTCCTTGAAGCTTGTTTCCTCTTCCTCCTCCTCTGCCACCATGATCATAACCACCACGTCCTCCTCGTCCCCCTCGATCATGGCTCCCTTGTTCGTGACCTCCTCGGCCTCCGTACGATGAGTCATAGCCTCCTCTTCCTCCTCGGTCATGCCCCCGTGGTCGTAACCTCCCCGCCCTCCATAGGAAGAGTCGTAGCCACCTCTCCCTCCTCTGCCACCGCCTTGCTGCGAGCCACCCTCTGGTCTTTTCTGCCACGGTGGCATCTCTGGAGGTGGAGGTTCAATTTCATTGGGCCTTCCTCCTCTGTCAGGCACTCTGCCCATTAGCACCTGCAAAGGGAAAGGGAAAACTGCCATAGGAGTTGTCACACCTCACACAAGAGTCACATCCACTGAGACACACCACAGACAGCACCCACTCCAAGGTTTTTACATCCAGACAAGTTTTGTGTGCTTGAATGTGGCAGGCCTCTGTGTCCAGTTAATAAAAGTTAAACAGGGGTTTTTGTACTTGAAGCACTGCTAACAAGACAAGTCAGGAGACCTCTGCCTGTGTTCAAACAGCAGGCACACCACCATGGGCAGCATCAACACAGTCTTTCACTTAACTCTTTATTAGTGCAGTGCTAAACTCAAATAAGCACAAGTTCAATGTAACACACTCTCTCTCCTAACTAGTACTTTGACTTCCTGTAGAAGCCACTGACTTGGTAAATAAGGGGCAAAAAATTCTATTTTTCAGTGAGAATACGGAGAAACTTAACACAGACATGTGCGAGACAGCACTGATCAGAGTGGAAGACTCTAGAGGTCTTTACCTGTCTAAGGATGGTGTGATCTTAAAAATTTAGCAAGGCAGAATGGGACAGGACGTTTGTGCTGCTTGAAGTTTTGAAGCAATATAACAAAGGAACTTCAATGGAAGTAGGCTACTTTGCTAATTCATGCTACTGTCTTGGAAAACATTTAATATTGATAATGGAGATAAATTAACAGATTTTTTTTATACATCAGCAGCAGGACAGTACTGCATTCCTACTAAAGCATACATACAGTCCGATGATAGAGTCAACCTGTCTTACTACTTAATTTCTTTCACACCAACAACACTAAAAAGTGCAGAAATTATTTGGGTTGGATGGGCTGTGGCCAAATCAGCACACCACTATTCCTCCTAAATTAATTAGGACTTTACCAGAGGTACAGTTAGTACTCAAAAGGTAGAGGAGCATGCACCCATGCCCACAATTTTAAAGCACCAAGTATGCTGCTGTACATAGCTACTGAGCTGCAAGTTCAGCACGTATATTTTTTTGAGCCTATTACTCCTGTAAAATCATAATTTTTGAAACAAGGCAAATTGTTTTGTCTAAGTCAAGTTTCTCCTATGTCATTATTAGAACTATACACTTGATTGTAATCTATTTGTGTACCCAGGGCAATCTAATTTGTAGGATCCTTGCCTTTGTGATCTTATTACATTCTATTTACACAGACCAGAAACAGAGTTACTATGTAGATGTTATTTTAGACATGGTGGCAGAATCAGGTAGGAGTAGAGTAATGGCTTCAGTAATTCCAGTAAAACAGAGCAGGCCTACTCCCATTGAAAGTAATCCAAGGTATTTCAGCAATTTTTACTGCCCCAAAGAAGGTACACTGTGAACCTCAAAAGTTGAAACCGCACTATCCATAATCCACTGATACATTATCTACAATATATAAAGACCAAGTCTCCCATCCTTAATTTCCAAATTCCACTTACAATCCTGAAAAAGAACAGGATTTATTACTACATTCAAGTTACTGAAATATTCCTAAAAGAACAAGACATTTGTCCCCAAAGGTACCTTATTAATGGCACATGCAGTCTTTTCTCGGATGGATCCACTGCTGGTTCTCATAATCTTGGACAGATCCTGGCGAGCTGCCAAGAGATTTGCAATTGATATAGTGCACTTAGTAGATAAGAGGGCACGTTTTGGCTGGTAGACTTTAGCCAGTTTTTCTGTTTGACTCTGTTGGAGCAAGGAAAATAAAATCCAGTCAGTTAAAGCAATGGGACATCTTATGAAAAGAATCAACTCAGCACTGAATAACAAGCCACTACTGCAAACAGAACAAAAAGTTAATATAAAATCAGTGAGAACCACTTTATAACTGAGGATTACTTCAATCAAACTAGCATTTGTCACATTAATTTCTTAAGTAAATAGGAAACACAGTTCTGACTGAAATGCCAAGACACCAATGAGCTGACAATTTCAACAACATACACATCAGACTGTATTATTTCCAGGCAAACACAGAACAGAAGTGTGCCATATAGTTACAAAAATTACTGCTAAAATCCAGAAGCCACTGAAAGTGAAACACATCTGTGTTTAGCCTCCAGACCACCTTCTGTGCCTTCACCCTGACCTGCACCCATTCCAGCTGGGCCAGCATCACCCCCAGAATCTATCAGCAGAAAGAAGTCCTGTTAATTCATTTCACTCTTCACTCCAGTCAGCTTCTTCACAAAGACAAGGCACCAAGAGGCCTGGCAGAGCTAGGAATGAGATGCTACACTCAACTTTGCCTTGTATGCAACGGCTCTTCCTCTACTGCCTTTCAGCATTAACCACTCCAGCTTTCTTGAAGACCTCCAAAGTTTTCCAGCTGAGACACAGGAGAAATCTGTGCTACCACACATGAGTTACTACAGATGTTACATCTCTCTTCAGTCATCAACAGTGTAGTGTGTGATGCAGTTAGGGATAAACAGATTGCCATCTGAATGCAGATGATGGCAGTGGGAACAGGCAAATCAGGTTTTTCAACATATCTTAACAGTGCAAAAACTTAGAAGCATATTTTAAAATCTTAAAAAATCTTGTTTTCCGTCCAAAGGCAGAAAACTAGAATATGGCACTGGCTAAAGGTAGGAGAAGCAAAAGTATTTACCAGTGTGTTTTTCTAGTACTAGTGTGTTTTTCCCACGTAAGTTTGACTGAGCTTGAGCACAATATTTTGCTCCTGGTTTAGGCGAAATTTGAAATTTTAAGTTTAAAAAAAACCCTAAAAATAGACTGCAAGGGTTTTTTTCCCTGGTGTTTCCACCATCTGGAGAAGTGGCTATTTAGTCATACAATTATATTCTGCTATTTTTCAAACAAAAAAGAAAAATATCATCTTGTTAAAAGTTACTGTTAAAACAAACTCTTTTGTGTCTCTGGAATACTACAGCAACATTCTCCAAATTTGTATTGTCATGCCTAGTCAAGTTCAAAAGTATCTGAGAATTCCTAGGAAAAAACACAAAACCACATGGATAAAGATGCCAAAGCTGTAACACAATTAGAAATCCCTGTTTTTAAAACGTAATTCACAATTTTGCTCATCTTCATTCACTACTAAAATATTTAAACCGTCAGGGATTTCTTCAGTCATCTACTAAAAAGCCTGAAGAATACAAGGTTTAATAGAGAATACACCAGTAGAAGTCCTACTCAGATGAAACAAAATGGGGCAGGTCACAGTTTATTATTGAAGTATAGCTGCTTTTTGAAAAAACACTTATCAAGAAAAAACACTCAGTGATTCTATGTGTCACAGTTTAGCACTAGTAACACTGTCAGCAGTATACTTAACACTATGTTAGCAGATCTGGTTTAGTCCTGGAAAATAACTTATATGTACTATTTTTTTAAATCCTGTCATTTCTTTCTGAGACACAGGAAATAGGGAAATCATGTAATTATTTCTAAAAGCAGAATATGTATCAGGTACTCAAGGGAGAACAGATCTCATGTCACAGCCACTTGCACTTCTCAAAGAGAAAAGAGGCACACAAAGCATTACTCTGTCTATAAGGTAAGAACAAGCAGCGCCTTAGCAGCTTTTCTCATGTGCATCTGTGGAGTTGTGATCGCAGACAAATCTGATTGCTGTGGACAGCACAAAGTAAGATAAGGGATGGTCAATGGGAAGGTGCTTTTCTACCATCACACAAGACACAGCACTTAATGGTTCACATGGTACTCTGAACACTGTTAGATCAGTAATCTCTACTTTTTCCAGTGGCTTTGGTGTGTAGCTACACAGTCTGACTTCTCATTTAATTACAGACTGACTTAAAATCCAACAGTTTTAAGTAAAATATTTTTACTCATCTTCCACTGTCATAAACTTCTTTAGAAACTCAAAACAAAGGCAGACAACTCTTGTGATTATTTTTGCCTCAGGAAGGACAAAACAATGATGCAGTTTTCCAGAGATACTTATTATAAAGTGCTACCATCAACCAGAACTTCACAGCAAGCTGTCTGTACCTTAGCTCTGTCTGACCAGCCAAAGGATTGCACAGTAACATCCAAACGTTTGACTAACAGTTTTCTTCGGACTTCGTATTCGTTGGCTATGGCTTGATTAATTGCTTCAATTTTTTCCTGAAACAAAAATTTGCAAACAATCTATAGATTAAAATGTTTCTACTTCATAAACTTTGTGGATGGAAGAGAGAAACAGAGATAATAACACAAAGATAACATGCATGGCTTAAGATTGCAATTATCTACCTTGCCAAATGGACTCACAGCCAAGCTGTGCCTGCTGACGTTACCTTCCTGAAGCTTCCATGGCTCATGTTCAGCCTTCTACCATTTCTAACAGCACAAAAACTGCACACACTGCTGAGGCACTTCTCAACATCCACCAGAACAGAGAAACAAAGGTGAGAAGATACTATAGACAACAAGCTGAAGCAAGGGCATATGTAATTCCTAAGAAACAGGATGTTTGTGCCTTCTTAAAAAGTAGAAAGCTTAAGGATAAAGATAGAGCAATGATAAAGGACTAAAAGTAACTACAGTACTGCAAGAGGATCTTGATTAAAGCCCAGTCTGCATACAGCCAAAACAACAAAGTGCCCTACAGGAAAAAGTCATCATGAGAAACAGCTGGTAACAGACAGTGGTTTAGTTAGAGCAGCAGGTGAGATATGCACCATTAGAGAAATAATATTTCTATTTAAAGAGGTCTGGCTGGAGGGAGGGCAGTGGCAACAATACAAGCACTGAAGGAAGCAGACTGCTGGAGGAAGATGTGCTTCGGCCTGAAGTGAGAGAGACAAGAGAGACCTGAAGTCTTGCAATAGCAGCCATAGCTTTGAGCTTGGTGCAGCAGCAGTGGTTAACCCAGGCACCATGCTCCTAGTACAGCAGGTGACAAATCCCAGCTGGAAACGATCACAGCTCTGCAGCCTGGGTGTACAATGCCCCTCCCAGCTCCTACCTGCATACTCACTGCCTCTCGGAGAGGCTATGAAGGAAGCAGACTACTCCAAGTGACAAAAAGAGGGGGACATTAAGAACAGACCCACAGCTTAGCTAAAAAGAAGCCCCAGAAGCAGACATGACACCATCTCAGCAGGACTAGGTCACACAGACAGGGCTGGTAAAGGGCAGGAGAGGAAGGTTTAAGCTACTGCACAAGCATGCTGGTCAGCACCACCACTGTAGGGTCGCTCATTTTGGAAAAGTTTAGCCTGCACCTGGACCTAGAGATTCATGAGTCGAAAATCTTACCAGTTGCTGTACATTTATTGCACCAACATATACATTATACTGCAAGAAATTATCTTCTTGTCTTCAGAAAGAGAAAAATCATTTTGCAACACACAGAATCAGGATCAATACTTTGTACACTTGGAAAAGGGAAATGGGCTCTAATACTTGCAAGTACTCACCCAGTGAGCTGGTCCCAGTTGTTTCTTTAATAAAGGTTTTCCAACATGATTAGGTGGAACCTTTGCTAGAGTTTCCTTCAGCTGTTAAGAGACATATAAAACTTGTAAGCTTTTGCTAAAAAAATTAGATTTTCAAGATTCAAATTAAAGGAGAAGACTGTTGGACAGTGAAAGGCATGACACAGCAACCTCCAATATCAAGTTATTTTCTCTGGAACAGAGAGCCAAGCACACTTCTTTTGGAAAGCAACTGTTTTTAGATTTCTGGTAGTCTCAGCTGTAATTATTTAAAAATTAAGAGAAGGGACTATAGAATAGATCAGCAGTAAAAACAACGACACCAGGAGGTACTGCTACTCTTGAAGACATAGGGATTAGTCTACACATCATCTTTTTAATCCAGAAAAGAACCCACATTTGTATCAAAAAGCTTATTTTAAGATGATGTAAAATGTAAAATGATGCAAAGATGGACCCCTCTATACAATCAAAAAGAGAAAAATCTTTAGTATGAAATTTTATCTATCTTGCATTTTAGGAGTTTGGACACAAATTATCTATCCCATCTCAAAGTTTCTTAGGACTTCAAGGGGGAAGAAATGGAGCAGCAGTGACAAAAACTTCCAAAGCAGTTTGGGAAAACACCACCATCCTGTTAATTCCAGCATGTGATCGAACACATTCAGTGACCTGGTTTTCCAATGATACTGAGCCAAATTTATTTAAGACTTTATACCTAAGTGCTTTCAAATAGCACTGTTTTGAGGAACTTTGTAATCACAGAATATTCTGCACTGAAAGGGACCCCTTATCTGTTCTTTAAAGTTAAGGGTTGTCTTCTGTCGTTCCTTATCCGCTGTTCTGCTCTCCCCTATCCTGCAAATTAAGTCACTAAATGTGATTTAAAAGCTTTCTGTCCCCAACCCTTGGTCTGTGCACTGGACAGTCCATTCCATTTAATTTCTCTGATTTATGAAAGTTACTCAAAAGTAATTGTTTTTTTTTTTTTAAATCACAAAAATCTGGAGAACACACATGCAAGGAATAAAAATAAATGGAATCACAAGAAATTATGAAGTCTTAGGGAGAAGATGTTAAGTTTTACTTTCATTACACCACCTTTTAACCAAAACATCTTTAAAACATTAGGTTCCCATACAAATTTGTTTAGGTGTATTTCTTGAAAAACATTTCTCTTTAACATTTTTCCTGAGGCCTAGAATGAGCATTTTCTATGTCTTCTGCAACAAGTGATGGCATCAAAACCTAGAGCAGTCACCCTGGAAAGCAATGATAGTAACAGTCCCTGACCTCATGCCTTGGCATGGAAAAAGCCGTTAAAATAATTTTCAGAATTCTGACCCTCTGTATATGCAGTAAAACACATCAACTCTTCTTCACAATTCAAACACTGGAGTTTCACAAGAGGCAAATCTCACCCAGGCAGCAGAACTATTTTCCATCAAAACAACAACACCATAAATATTCAAAGTTTTCTTCCTTTGGATCTTACTTTTTTTTCAATTCCGCTGAAGAACTGGAACATCGTTATGTTGGCGGGAGGCTTGGACATGCCTAAAGCAATGCAGATGCCTTTCAGCTCCTGAAAGACTTCACTGCCACCCCCTTCCTGGGCTTTTTTAGGAGGGGCATTCACACACAGCATTCTGGCAGCTTCCAGTTCTGAGATGAGGTATGCTGGGATAAGAAAAATTCGATTTGACAATCAGATATAAAAGAGTTATTTTAGAGCCAGTGAAAACTCAAGTGTTTACAACCAACAAATGTGCAAATTGACTGTTTTAGATAGAGGGAGGGATAGAAATTTTGTATCTACAGAACACTCATATTTACAATTACTGAGTTCAGTGCTAGAAACACAACAAACAGAGGATGGGTTTAGTACAACCAATTAAAGGCTGGAAAAAATCCTTATGATTCTAGCAAGTATTAATCCCAGAGTTCAACAGAGCACAGCTCTTTTCCTTCAGGTTTTGCCCAGCAAAGACAGGAAATTAGGAACATGGAAATGGGCAGGATGAGGGACTGAGATGTGCATTTTAGGGTAGACAAGCAGGCACTTCTTGAGGCTCTAGGAAACAAGCAAGGTAACAAGTAGAGAGAAGCGAAATGTCAGATGAACCTCCTCTACTTCTCCATACAAAATGTAGAGTGGAAGAATAATCCCAGTGAGAAGTACTATTGAGAATTCATGTTTCCAATAACTACAGAAAGGAAGGCTGTAAATGATGAAATAGAAGCTAGAATGGCTGAAGTTTCTTCAATATCAGAACTGTAAGAGTCTACCATTAAATTGTAACTCCTTCATCAAACAAAAAAAAAATCAAAATCACAATTTGTGAACACGGTATATGCCCAGAATTTCATCATCAGGTGTCATTTACAGTGATATAAATTTACAATATTTTATATATATATATACACACAGAGCCTTTGTTTTCAGGTGTCACAACATTAAGGTTTGAATTTTAAAAAAGCACAAGTTTAACAATACTTTTCTCATTGATCATAGTGAGTGACCATAGCAATAACATACATAAACACTTCTAAAAATAAGAAAAACTGATACTGCAGACACACTTGTGAGCAGGGAAGTAAACCCACGGATACACAAAAGAAGCTTATTATTTATAAAACTGGGACAGATTAAAAAAATTAAGAAAAGAACACAGCATTTTAATGATCTCTAGAATGTTGTCTGCTAAAGATACAGAATACCTTTATAAATAAAAAAATTCTTAGAATATATAAAATTGTATTTTTTTGTAAATTCTTTCAGCAACACTTTATACAGGTTTTTCTTACACTGAACTTTCAATTATTTACACTCTTTTCAGGCGTACTGAAAAAGAAACTAGCAGGAGAATTTTGTTTCAAAAATTTAGAGATCATATTTAAGCTATCTTCAACCTCCCCTAACAATGACAGAAAGTTTAAAGTCTATCACTAAGATGAATGTTCTTTAGATAGCCATTCTTTTTTTGCACAACTTTTCTGAACCAGCCTGAAACTCTTCTACTTTGTTTTGCAGATGCTAGTGCCTAACATTGCATTCTAGTGATGCTGCACATTAGGACAATCAATCCTAATTACTTGGGTTTATTTGGTGCTTTCATCTCCCAGCAATACTGCTACATCTTCCAAGTGACAAACTGTGCTGCATTTCATTAAAATGGAAAATACCCTGACATTTCACTAGAGGGTTATCCTGTTTCTCCTGAAAAAAACTAGTTTTATGGCTCACATACAAGAGGATACCTAATAAGTTCACTTAACACAGCTAAAGAAAGCTATGCTACCATGGTGGTACACAAAAAAGGAATTTGGCACTACTGCAATTTCACATTTGACAGTAAACACGGCATTCCTGCCAGATGGGATACCAGAGTTCAACTCCTGAACACGGCCTTATATTACCAAAATGTACATCCCAAAGGACCTCTGGGATAAACTGTGTGTCACAGACAAGGAAATTTATTGAATGGCTTGGCTTACAGAAAACAAGCTGAAGAGAAGATTGCTTGAGCTACAAACTATTTCAAATGAAACAACTACCTCACTTCATCTGACATTTTTAAATGTACCATAAGAAATATTCAGATTAAGTCTAATTATCTTTCTCCTACTGCTGACATACAGAAACCTACTCTGTAAATAATTTCTTGTATCTCAGAAGAAGGCAGAACTAAATTTCTGTTTTGAAAAGTTAAAGAATCAGCAGCAACTGAGCAAGCAAATAAAACATTACCTCATCTTGATTTTAAATTAGGTTAAAATTAGTACTTTTAGTACAGTTTCTAACTCAAGCTTATATTTTTTTATTGTAATGTGAATTAATATCACACACCTTTTACAAATTCAAGTACTCTTTCTCCTCCTCTAACATTCATAAGGAGAAAAAAAACAATTCAGCTATTGAGATCTGATGAGTGGAAAAGGAAAGATGTCACCATTGCTAATGTTAATTTCCTTTCAATCAGCAGAAAGCAACAGTGAAGCTATTTACTAAGGATGTTGATCAAAAGAACTGGGAGCTGGGATAAAACATACTCTCCTTCACCACAATTCCAACTGCTGTCAGTGTAAGAAAATGCAAGTTTTGTTGCACCTTGCATCACACTGGCAGCCTCTAAAATTATGATGCATCTGATGTTAGCGGTCATTTTTACAACAATGCTGAGTAGAGTTCAGTGGCTAAATTCTGGCAGAAGTCTTCAAATAATTCCCTCTTTGTTGTGTCTTCTGAAAAGTGATAGGACAGGCTTTTTGCTCGTGAATGTCAAAAAGGTTAACACTCAAAGTATTTTCCCTCATATACTGGGTACATATTGACTGGTAAACCCACAAGTATAATACGCTGATGCTGTAAATTACAGTAAAAATATTTTTAGGTAACTACAGTGTAGCACATTGTGATAAAGTAACCAGTATCTCATTAAGTGCAAGAAACAATACTATAAATCTTGCAGAAAATCCCGTTTGCTTGCAAGCACCCTTTTAACTTACTAAGCAGCAAGAGACAGTTCTTTTTGATTATGAAGGCGTTTTGTCACATCTCCTGATGTTAATGATGCATATGGACAGTTCATTTCAGACAGCAGCCCACTCATTTCAAGCTGAAATTCTTCTGCTTCATTTGGACCTTAGAAAGAAAAGAATAATAATTCATTCACTGCTAATATATAGGGGTATGAGAAACTAGTAGGAGAATTTTGTTTCAAAAATTTAGAGATCATATTTAAGCTATCTTCAACCTCCCTAACAATGACAGAAAGTTTAAAGTCTATCACTAAGATGAATGTTCTTTAGATAGCCATTCTTTTTTTGCACAACTTTTCTGAACCAGCCTGAAACTCTTCTACTTTGTTTTGCAGATGCTAGTGCCTAACATTGCATTCTAGTGATGCTGCACATTAGGACAATCAATCCTAATTACTTGGGTTTATTTGGTGCTTTCATCTCCCAGCAATACTGCTACATCTTCCAAGTGACAAACTGTGCTGCATTTCATTAAAATGGAAAATACCCTGACATTTCACTAGAGGGTTATCCTGTTTCTCCCGAAAAAACCTAGTTTTATGGCTCACATACAAGAGGATACCTAATAAGTTCACTTAACACAGCTAAAGAAAGCTATGCTACCATGGTGGTACACAAAAAAGGAATTTGGCACTACTGCAATTTCACATTTGACAGTAAACACGGCATTCCTGCCAGATGGGATACCAGAGTTCAGCTCCTGAACACGGCCTTATATTACCAAAATGTATATCCCAAAGGACCTCTGGGATAAACTGTGTGTCACAGACAAGGCAAATTTATTGAATGGCTTGGCTTACAGAAAACAAGCTGAAGAGAAGACTGCTTGAGCTACAAACTATTTCAAATGAAACAACTACCTCACTTCATCTGACATTTTTAAATGTACCATAAGAAATATTCAGATTAAGTCTAATTATCTTTCTCCTACTGCTGACATACAGGAACCTACTCTGTAAATAATTTCTTGTATCTCAGAAGAAGGCAGAACTAAATTTCTGTTTTGAAAAGTTAAAGAATCAGCAGCAACTGAGCAAGCAAATAAAACATTACCTCATCTTGATTTTAAATTAGGTTAAAATTAGTACTTTTAGTACAGTTTCTAACTCAAGCTTATATTTTTTTGTTGTAATGTGAATTAATATCACACACCTTTTACAAATTCAAGTACTCTTTCTCCTCCTCTAACATTCATAAGGAGAAAAAAACAATTCAGCTATTGAGATCTGATGAGTGGAAAAGGAAAGATGTCACCATTGCTAATGTTAATTTCCTTTCAATCAGCAGAAAGCAACAGTGAAGCTATTTACTAAGGATGTTGATCAAAAGAACTGGGAGCTGAGATAAAACATACTCTCCTTCATCACAATTCCAACTGCTGTCAGTGTAAGAAAATGCAAGTTTTGTTGCACCTTGCATCACACCGGCAGCCTCTAAAATTATGATGCATCTGATGTTAGCGGTCATTTTTACAACCATGCTGAGTAGAGTTCAGTGGCTAAATTCTGGCAGAAGTCTTCAAATAATTCCCTCTTTGTTGTGTCTTCTGAAAAGTGATAGGACAGGCTTTTTGCTCGTGAATGTCAAAAAGGTTAACACTCAAAGTATTTTCCCTCATATACTGGGTACATATTGACTGGTAAACCCACAAGTATAATACGCTGATGCTGTAAATTACAGTAAAACAATGCACATTTTTAGGTAACTACAGTGTAGCACATTGTGATAAAGTAACCAGTATCTCATTAAGTGCAAGAAACAATACTATAAATCTTGCAGAAAATCCCGTTTGCTTGCAAGCACCCTTTTAACTTACTAAGCAGCAAGAGACAGTTCTTTTGATTATGAAGGCGTTTTGTCACATCTCCTGATGTTAATGATGCATATGGACAGTTCATTTCAGACAGCAGCCCACTCATTTCAAGCTGAAATTCTTCTGCTTCATTTGGACCTTAGAAAGAAAAGAATAATAATTCATTCACTGCTAATATATAGGGGGTATGAGTAGAATGAATTTGCTATTTAAAAAATACATATTTTGCTTGAGTTGCTATTTAACATTAAGTCCCATTTTTAATGGAGGCCAAGTGCATCTCCTGGGTTCTTCCAAGACACAGCACAACCTATTTGGATCCATGATATGCTCCATCATTAATATAAAATTATGTTTCACTGACAGCTTTCCCAAGCTACAACAGACAGGCACTGGCAACTTCTACAATTAAAGGTGACATTAAAAACTATCATGAATAATAAATGTGGCTTATGAGTTCTCACTTTTTTCTATTATTTCTCCCTGTAAGCTCATATTTGTCAACTGATTTTATTTCATATCAATAGACTTTAAAAATAAGAAATCACATAAACCAAACTTTTGACTGATATTGCTGTCAAAAATTACTGAAACTAATCAGAATTTGTTAGGTAAAAAAAAACCAGTGATGAGAAATAACTTTTTATCTTTTGGAAAGAGACTTCAACCCCAAATGTCTGTTATTCCTAAACTCAAGACATACAAAATGAAGGTAGGACTTCATGGTACTCCAGCTAACATGTTTCTGTCACTTGTGTTTAAAGAATTTGAGATAGGTGTTGGAAGACTTCTGGGTTGTATTTTTACATAAAACAAAAAATAGGAACCTTGTACTACTAGAAGGGGTCAGATACTGTGTTGTTACAGAGAAAGAATATGAAATACACTCAAAGAAGAAAGAACGAATATGTCAAAAACAGAGAGAAAGGAAAGTAACAGATGTTGAGGTAAAAGGCAGCAACCTTTGGCCACTGAGTAAATACAAAGCTAAGCTCATAAAGGCATTATGAGTTAATATATTAGATATTCAGGAATGTGGGTTATGACCAATTTAATAACTTAATCTGTAAATTGTCATGACTAGCTGACCAAAATTAACTTTTTTTTCTGAAAGCTACAGTTTGGCTCCTCTACCAAAATGAAAAACAATCATTTTCAGGCTCCTTCCCAAAAATTCATAGCAAGCACAGAGTTAGGAGAACTAACAGTAAAAAGAAGATAT
This sequence comes from Emberiza elegans, assembly GCA_024865655.1. NCBI lineage: Eukaryota > Metazoa > Chordata > Aves > Passeriformes > Fringillidae > Emberiza > Emberiza elegans. Next base: position 13,542,431 of record JALJVW010002597.1, on the reverse strand, counting down.
GGTTACTGTAGTCACAAGAATGTTACTTTGAACAGTAGTATTACTGACATCAAAATTACAAATAGAAGCATTGAAATAAAAGTATTCTCACAATCTAGTAAAAACCCCACTAGCATTAATGTTTCCCTAAATCCATCTAAGAACTTTAAAAAACAATACGGTTGAAAAATTATCAGAAAAAGCTAATTTCAGAAGAAAGACTCTTTGATCACCACTATTATTTCAACCTCTACTGGCTGTTCATCAGGCAAACTTGAGGTGGAAAATATCCAAAATCTGGCAGTGTGCAGACAACACTCCCTGGTACAAGAGATATGGCCAGCCCTAATCTCCATGGCATGCAAGAACACACACTAAGTGCATGTTTGTGCTGGAGTTATGACTACTTACTGTTGGTTGCCTGCACGTTCTCCTCCAGTTTACAGAAGAGCCGTAGCTCAGATACCAGCCAAGCGCAGAGTTTGGTGAATTCAGGGGAGCTGGCTCCATGGGAGACAGCCTGAGCCAGCGCTCCGTCGTCTAACAAGGGACCTTTGTAACTGAGAGGGAAAACAAAAGCACAGTTTATTAATCTCTGCCGTGACCAGTGTCCTTGGACAGATTTATTTAATGCTGGATACATACTGAGAGCTACAACCACAATGCATCTGCAGTGCTGATCTCATGGAATGGTGATTCCTGGACTGAACTGTAGCAAGAACCACACTGAAAACATCAGAATAAACTCTGAATTTGTGCGCATGTTAACTTACCATCACAGAGACTGTGTCACAAAATATCATCAAAGGTTTCCTCCTGGACAATGTTACCATGTACAGTGGCAATTTCTCTGCCTACACCTCCTGAAGATGTTACTGACAACAGACCTATCCAGGGCAACTGCAGTCCCAAGGAATCCTTCCTGAGCTCTCCATGTCAGATAATTACTACTGAACAAGTGCATCTTTTCTATCACTTCCTATCACGTATGAAACGCTCCTTACAAAACAAAGCCTTTGATAGAAATATTACAAAAGTAATCTACATAACAATATAATCTCTTGAAAAACCAACCTCCCTAAATATACACAAGAAAAATTAATGGAATTGGTTCTTTGCATAAGCAAAATAATCTAAAACTCAGACCTCATGAAAGAAAGCATGAATTTATAGATCAGATCTTAGAAAACACAGCTTTCAGGACATCTATGTACTGATAATCTCTCAGAGGAAGAATGAAGAGTAGGGAGAAGACTGCCTTATCAACCAGGTAGAAGCACAAGTCAGAGTTAACCTCAGCATTTTAGGAAAAACATGTACAATATTATTTTGATATACTGCCCCCAAAAGAGACGGATATCCAAGAGTGCTCATAACCAAATGAAATCTCTCTTGGGAACTTCCAGGTAAAGTCACCCACTACCTCACAACAATCCAATGAGTCCAGGCAACTCTTGGCAAACCTCAGCAATAAAAAAACATCTCAAATTGAAATGTAATTCTCCTCACTCTGTTCCTGTGCTTAATACCACACACAAAGGATTTGGCCTTCACTGTAGTGGCCTGTTACTTCAGCCAAGGAAGATGAAGAAGCCACACTCAAAAATAACTTTTAGCTCACAGAGCAGCTTGATTGGTGCCACAGCTAATCTACTGGCAGCTGGTGGAAAGCTGTAATCTCATGTATTACAGCTCTACTGCATGACCACAGTAGGCTGGATCCTCCAAGAGGATAATCAGAGCAAGTTCCAGTCCCATCCCACAGACATCTCAGGCCTACATGTGTTGGTCTGGGAACATCTGGGGACTTGGAATAGAAGCATCCAGTTAAAGGTCAAAGTAGGAAGGAAGCAATGGCAAGCCTTTTGCTTTGGCAGGACTGGGATTTAAGTCCCTGCTCAGATGTTCTACATGCACCTTTTCTAGAACTTTTCTTTAACAGAGGTAACATCTTGAGCGTGTTATTTCTTATAATCATGACTTCAGCTACACATCAATCTGGCCAATAATCCAACTTGCAGATTCCCAACTGCAAGCAGCTTTTTCCTTCTGTTTCTGCCAATGGCACGTGTTCCAGAGCTATGCTCTCTTTGGTAACATTGTGCTATCCCATCTGTTTGCTTTTTTCAACAGCTCAGCAAACTGATGTACAAGACAAGAGGCCACCATCTGGATACCTCAAGCACAATTACCAAAAGAAACAGCTCTCTAACATGTAATGCTATGAGAAGAAAAATCAAGTGATATATTAGGAGTATCTTCAGTATCTCATGAGAAAAAGTAATTTGAACCATGAAGACCAAGGAGCTACTGCCAAAGTAGAAAGCCTCAAACACCCCAGTCTTTCCAGACACCAAGGATCACAAGTCCTTTAGACACATGCAATAGTTTTCCCAGTTGTTACCAATATTGCTGAGGTCTCCAGATTTTCTTTTTTTCACTGTTGTCAATTTTCCTTCATATAGCTACTTGTTCAACTACTTTCACTGTTTGCTTTACTTATTTATGTCAAAAATCAACAACACTTTCTGCCTGTAATTGCACAAATCACAACTCCTTCAAGCCACTAGTGTCCTTTTAAACATATGACAGAAAAAAGAAGCCAATCACAGCATTTCCATTGTGGCAGAGCTGCCTTTTCACATTTCAGTCAGAGAAATACCTGCTAAGACAGAAGCCTATTTGTCAAGCTTTGCAACTATCACCACTAACCTAGCCTGGAAATACAATCTTTGTTGGAGCATAATGACTCTAGCCACAAAGTGATTTATGGGAATGGGGCCAATGTCAGTAAATACAGCTGTTTGCATGCAACCAGCAGTAGAAGTGAAATTGTAGCTGCCTGTTCTCTGAGCTCCCAACAGTTTACAGCCATGGAGCTTACAGCAGGATGTGTTCTCCACGCTGTCTCTTTTATACTTATGCAACCTTTCCTGACTCTGACAAAGTAACAGGTTTACACAGCAAAAGGTTCCTGTGCTATATTACCCCTTAAAAAATATAAAGAAGAAAAACACTTGCTCATTTGCAATTCTTTTTACTCTTCCCCCCGCCTTCCCAAAAAATATGAAGCCTAAAAGTTCTCCTATTGTCTGACGTATCTCTTTATCCTGTCCCACCCTCAGCTAGGGCCGCTGTGCAGAACAGAACAGCAAGAGACCAGATGTCGTCCAAGAATCAGCGGGATCAGCCCGCACGGAGAAGGGACTCACTCGCCAGGGCTGTGCAGCTGAAAGCCAGCCCGCCTGCCTTGGGGCACCATCACCAGCCCGGCTCTGGGGGCGGCTCTGACCGAAAGGGGCCATTCCAGGCGCTGCCCCGAGCCGCGGCCCTCGGGAGCGGAGCGGCCCCGCCTGTGCGGGGCGGACAGCGGCGCCGTGTCCGTGCCAGGGCCGCCCTCTGCTCCGGGCCCGCACCGGGAGAGTCCCGCACCCCCAGCCCCGGACACGTACCCCAGGTCCTCCAGCGACTCGAGCACATCGTTCTCCAGGAGCTCGAACTCCATCCTGCGGCGGGGCACGAGGGGTGGACCTGCGCGACACGGCACTCAGCGCTACCGGTACTCGCACTCCCACCGCCCGCCATTCCCCCCTCCTCCAGCCCATCCCGGCCTCGTGGGGGAGACTCAGCTCTCACCCCTTGCCGTGCGGTGAGGCAGCGCTCCCGGCGCCGCAGCCCCGCTCCCGGCGCCGCAGCCCCGCTCCCCGCGCCGCCCATGCCCGCCCGGCTCTCGGGCCCCGGCCCCACGCACCACGCTCGCAGCTGCGCCGCCGACTGCCGGGTTGGCATCTCAGGGCGGGCAGCGCGGCGCCGCAGGCCCCCGGCCTCCCTCTTCACCCGGCTTCTCTAGGGCCGCCTCCACAGTGCCTGACCGGCGCCGCCTTCGTCCGCGGCGGTCCCCGCCTATCCGCCGAGCGGAGCAACTTTGCTAAACTGGGACAGGAGTACGAGGCCGGAGAACGGGCCGGGTTTGTGGGAAAGGAGCCCGGGACAAGCCAAGGATCTGACTTTTGTGTTCAGGCGCCGCTGCAGGCAGACCCGGAAGCAGGACTCCTCCCACGCCGCCGCGCAGCCCGCGCAGGAATGTGCTGCGGCCAGCGGCGTCGCGGCAACGGGCGGGGCAGGAGGAGAGGACGGGGCGGCGGAAGGGTCAAACCGCGCCAGGGAGCGAGAGCGCGTCCCCACCCTGCAGGACCCCGCGCTACGGCCAGGACCACAAATCCCGGCATGCCTTGCGCGCGACACAGCCTTTCGCCGGGGGCGCCGGGTGCCGAATAAAATCAACAAAATAATAAAATCAATAAATCGAAACCGTTTCAGTTCAATTACTAAATGGAATCCGCGGGTCTCGTTTCTCCTTCTGCTCCGTGGCCTGGCGGCGCGGGCTGCAGCCGTGTCCCGGCCGGGCCGTGGTGTTGAGGGGCGCTGAAGGCAGCGCTGGGCGGGCTGAGCCTGCCCGACCACAGAAACTCCTGGAAGCGACGCTGGGGAGGCTTCCTTAAAAAATATTTTAATTTCGGGAGGCAGGGGCAGGAGTGTAACAACGTTCACTCTTTCCAGTTGCTCAGTTGCCAGCATACTCCGAGGTGTAAAAACTGCGTATTGCATGATTGGCTTTTCGCAAATATTAAAATGAATATTGTATGTGTTGTGTTGGAAAGTTATGCTGTATTAATTTTTTTTAAGTAGTGTGTTAAATATAGTTTTAGGTTATAGCAAAATGTTAAAATAGAAACTATGCTATGTAAGATACTATTTTTAAGAAAGGACTTGCAGCGAGATAGCAGCCACAGGACACCCAAATCTTTCAGAGAAAAAGAATTTATTGCTCCATTATCAGAAGAAACGAACTTCTTCCTGCCTCACTCAGGCTTAATGATGCCGTCAGGATTAAGAGGAAGAAGTTGACACTGACCAGACAGAATCCTCTGTTTGAATGGAATTTTTGCATCATGTCTGAAGTGTATGAATATGCAACAGGCTATTGCTTTTAAGGGTTAATCCTCTGTTAACGTGTGTCCTTTTTCAGGCTTCTGCTGCCCAGAAAGACTGTTTGTAACTCTTTGTTTTTATTGTCTCATATTGTCCTAATCCAAATTGTCCAAAATCTTTATTACTCTAATTATATTGCTATTTTTATAACCATTTTATTACTATTAAACTTTTAAAATTTTAAAAACAAGTGATTGGCATTTTTCACAGAGGGAAAGCCATGCACGTGGGTGCAGATCCATGCCCAGGAAAGCAAGCTCAGTTGTGAGGCCACAGGGGATGATCCTGCCCGCTCCCTGCAGCCCTGCCCGCCTGCCCGGGACACAGCAGACACACAGAAAGCACGGCAGCAAAGGAGGCACGGATACAAGGATATGTTGGCATGGCTACAGCATGCTAGGGAAAGCCAAAACCACCTGTGCCAAAAATGATGCTAGTCTGTCACCAGCAGCGAGCTGGTGCTGCTGTTCTTTCCTTATGAAACTGCCCTTGGCAGGCACAAAGCAGAAAACCTGCACTCAAAATATGAAGGACCGTGTAGCCTCAAGATAGGTAAAGGAGGATAAAGAGTAGGGATCCTAGTCACCAGTTCTACTACTAAAGAAATGTCAATCTACACATTTGGAGGAAAATCGCCTCCTAAAGACTATAAGCTTAATGTCAAAGGAATAATGCAGGCATTCTGCTTTGTGTATTTGTTTCTTTGTGTAGTTGTATAGTGGTTAGCCACAGTGTAGCTACAGCCTGCTTCAATTTTTAAAAAAGAAAATAAATAAAAGGCTTCTGGCAAGCTGCTTAATCACTGCTGGGCTGGGACAATGACCTGGTTTTCCTTTAGTCCATTCATTTTTGATTCAAATAATCTCAGGTGTTGTGCTTGGGACACTTGCCTGGAGATAAACTGGAGATATGGGCAATTAGGATTTTCCTCACAAATTCAACACTGCTGCTGAAAGTTTATGACCTTTTGCTTGTTTGGTTGACTTGGGGGTTCTGTTTGTTTTTTGTTTTGTTGTTTTGCTTTTGGGGTTTTTTTATTTTTATGTAATGGTTGGGTTCACCTTGCTTGCACGGGTGGAAGTGCACAAAGCTGGGCAGTAAGTCCACAGTCTGACCCTGCTCAGCTGTTCATGGTCATGATAATGTTTAGCCCTTATTTCTGAACTTTCTTTCTTCTTGTCCTAAATATAGGGTTTAAAAGCATTCACAGGAGCAAGCAGTACATTAAATAATTCATTTTGTCACATTGACACTGTTCCTGGTTCCACTCCTGAATCTGCACATGTTGAGAAGCAAGGATTTTGTGCTAATTTCATGAGGACATTTGCTGTCATCTTATATTTACTGCTCAGATAAGCATTGGCACAGAAGGGTCATATTCATCTTGGCACCCAGCTGATGACATCTGCCTTCTGAAACAAATAAATGTATTTCTCTCTTGATTCAGTTGTGCCAACACTGCAGGGTAGGGACAGTTTGGAAGGCATTTTCTCCAGCCCATATCACTCAGTTCCATAACTGCTTTAATATCCCTTCTGTGCTGTGAGGACCAGCAGTTTCTTCAAAAACACAAGGATTTTGTGGCTGGGGAGAAGAACAGTTGGAGGTGTGATGCTAACCTGGAGCAGGCAGCTACAATTTTCTCCTGGGACAGGGATGAGAGCTTTGCTTTGTCATTGTTTCTTATCAGTCATGATTTTTTATTTTCCTCCCAATATAGGGTTTTTCACCACACAAATTGTGGAGGCATGGGAGGTGTGAATGGCAGCATCCTGGCCCCCCTAGAAGAAATGAATTTTGACACTGGACAGTTTTTGAGTACAAGTGCTTCTTGAACAAAATGATATTGTCTTGGGCAGTTTGCTGTTGCACAATGAGATGCAGAGCTCTGCAGACAAGTTACTTCTGAAAGCAGCAGCCATTTGGACTTTTGGCTCAGGGAAGGGCTGTAACTGGGGCAGATTTCCTTAGGCTACACAAGGCTCTGCAGACTTGTCAAGCTGCAGAACCGAGCTCAACTCCCCTTGGGTTGTTCTCTCCCTGGGGCAGGTTTGTTACACCTACTTCCCTCACTCACAGAGAACTGGAGGACTGGGACTCCAGTGTCCCTCAGGCAGCTGGACTGCAACGTCCTGGCTGGAGCCACACATGACTCCCTGCACTGTGCCTCCACTGGAAAAGCCAGGTAGTACTGGTTTCTCCTATGGGAAGAAGCAAACCAGCCCAGACTGCTGCTGTCCTCTTCATGGGACCCCTGTAAACCCCTTCTGGCCCCTTTAGCCCTGGAGGGATGGGGCTGTGTGTGGTGGATATTGGTCAGGTGCTCCCAGGCTGTTAGTACAGGTTAAGGAAGTTGGCAGCCCATGCATGGCCTGAGATATATTTATTCTGAGAGGTGTGAGGTGCTCCACTGCTTGGATGCCAGTTGTCATTAAACAAAGACAATTGGTTTCCTGTGTACTTGCCTTTTGTGATTGATTGGTTTTGCTGTTCGAGATGCTGTGAGCTCTGTCTGAAGATAAATTACTTCCTCCTGTGCATATTCTCTCACAGCTAATAAAGTAAGGCTGTCGTCCCTCCTTCAGCTTTGCACCAAAAGAACCTGTCACCAGTGTGGAGGAGGCTTGTTGAACTTGCCCAGGTCACTGAAGACACACCCTGATGGTTTAAACCTCACTTCCATAGGAAAGCTAGCTAAAACCAACAAATCTAAGGCAGGCTTTATTTCATTACAGACCAATTATTTTCACATGGTTTACACCACCCCACCTCAGGTCTTGCCCCACCTCAGGTTGGCTCTGTGGTTGTCAAAACTCCCATGACAGAGACATAAAAGATGAAATCTGTACTTGCAGAACAGCATGAAACACAGAGTGTTACCAGGTGCAGAGTGGTAAAGTGCTGCTAAGCATTTTTGTATCAAAATCATTTTTTTTACTAATTTCTGAGGATGCTGCAGTTTCTTCAGAGTCTGGATGCAACAGAACCCGCCCCCTGTGCTGCAGCTAAAAGCCCACTCACTGTCTGCCAGCTGGATTTGCCAGCTATTGAGGAATGCCAGTTCTGGCTCAGAGCATGCTCTGCTTAGCCCCATGGCCTGCTGGTGGTACTGAAGGAAAGCAGATACCATGAAAGACCAAGACAAATGACACTTCCCCTACTACTCACCCACCTTCTGACTATTTTCATCTCTTTGGACTTTCTTCAGTCCTTACTGCTGTGCCATGAGGTTCTGGCTGAGAGGATCAGAGAGCAGAGGGTGCCAGGGCCAGCTGGCAGGGGCACTGCCCAAGGCTGGTTATTGAGCAGATCTGCAGTCTGTGGGTGCCTCTGTTACAGATGGATAATGAGATGATTGGCTCTCACAATTAAAAGATAACTATTGTGTGAATATTAAGAAAAGCTTTAGTGATGTATAGTTATGTTATTGTGGTTTAGATGTCCTCTGTTCTCCCCATCGTTCCCTTCCGCCCCTGTATTGTTGCTATCAGACAGCCAGGGCTGTCTAGGACAGGTACAAAGAAGGCTGCACACGTGTCCCTTGCATGGGGCAGTTGGGAATGGAAAAGCTTGGTGCTTAGGGGGTGTGGCATGGCAGCACCTGACCTCCAGTCAAGTGACAAGAAAGCAGACTCCACCGTTAAATAGCATTGGTCCTCTTTCCATTTGCCGAAGTGCTGGTTTCTGGTTTTCTGTGTGCCTGGCCATGTGCACACACAGAGGTGTGTTTGTGTGCTTACTGGGAATGCACACACAGCCTTCATGCTGCCTGGACCTGGTGAGACAAAGATGCAGGCAGCTTCACTTGTGTTGGGCTACCAGGTTTATCAACTCCAACCAACACTTCTACTGCAGGCAGGAGGTCATTTCTGCTAAAGAACACAGTTAAAATGCAGCCTTTGTGTGGCAAATAATTTTTTCACTAACTGTACAGACAATGGTCCTGAATATTTTCCGGAGCAGCTGGATCTCTGCTGCTGTGATGTTTTAATTATGATTAAAGTAGAGCCATCCCTTCTAGGCAGGCTGTTTGAATCCACCCCTGGATTACACCTCTGTTGGCTAAAGGATGTCACTGCTATGGTAATTAGTTTACCAGTCAGCCTCTGCAGCAGCAATTAAGGAAGGAGAAAGAGAAAGTGGATCTATAACACAACAAGCTAAGAGCTGACAATTCAATACTTAGGATTATACTCATGGGTATGACTGACTGTGTGAAGTTTGTGTGACAAAAATAAAAATTTCTAAAATATTCTTCCTTGAGCAGCAGCAACAAGCTGGTTTGTGGGGTTTTAGTCATATATAAAGTAGGATGAGTCTATCTACACACTGTAAAGCGATCTCTCACACATGACTTTCGAGAATAATCAACAGTTATAATAAATCCTTGGGGAAAAAAATAAGCATGGGCTGTCTTTATTCTTTTACATGCCTGGCAGCTGCTGTCAGGATATTTTTGTTGGTGAAACACAACACCATTTCCCTCGAGATGAAATACTTGTGACAAGAGTTAACAAGGCACTTCTGTGAACACATGACAAAGTTTGCATGAATAATTTAACAGGGTAGCTGAGTTCAAAAATGGCTGCAAGATTCCAAATTAAGTATAGAGACAGGAGCTTTAAAAAGCCTTTTTCCCTACTTTAAGCAGCTTTTCCAAGGGATACACAAAGGCCTGTAAAGGCTCTATTAATCAAGAAGATTCAGGATCCAGCACCCTCTCTTGCCACTATTAATACCTCGTAGCAGCCTGCACTTTTAAAATCCTCTTTAGAGAATAACTTTTAAACAAACAACACTCAGGAATCAGTATAATTTCATAAAAGTTTAATGTTTGTTTTTAAAATAACATTATTTAATCGAGAGAAAGGAATCCACACATACAGAGTCTTCTTGGATGCTGGCAAAAGAACTTAAATCAGAGACATACCCATGACGAGCAGGTTTAACCAGTAAGAATATAGAGAAAGTTTCACTGATTAGTCACATTAATAATAAGAAAAAGAATGTGCCCTCCAAAGAGAGGAGAAAAAGATACCATTCCAGTCATGCAAATCTGCACTCACCTTCTCAGAACAGGTTTCCAGAAGTCTGGCAATTCAAGATAACATTTTCTGAGCTCCTGTGGAAAGTAATCAAGAGACAAAGAGGCAAAGACAAAGATTAGTTACAGCAAAATATGTTCATCCCAAAATCCCACTTGCTGGAGCATCTGGTGGGTTTGGCTGCTACAATCCCAAATCTTAGGCCCTTTTAATTGTTTCCCTCCCCTCTGCAGCAAAACCCTTCAACAGCTAAACAGCTACTCTGGAAGGAATTTGTCAAGCTGTTTGACTGGAGAGTTAATGGACAATGACTCGAACAATCAGGCACTTGGCTGCCTTTGCTGTGACGTGCACCATCACAGCCCAGGTGCAGAGGGGGCTACAGCTGGGGTTTGAGCCAGATAAGGGACAAGGGTGATAAAAAGACCCCCTGGATGCAGGGTAGCTGGGGAGGCATTGGGACATTTCAACACAGGCCTGAAGGTGCTGATCCCTCAAGACAGGGCATAAAACATGCTGTCATGAGAGGCAGCTGCCATGTCTTAGAAGGTGTCATAAACCACAGAGACCCCCAAAGTGCCCTCAAACTAATTTCTGAGGCTTTCACCTACCCTTTCTCTCTTTTTGCTTTTCTTTTTACATTTTCTTACATGTTATTTTTATGTGTCTGTATTGTTATATTTCTACAGATAATAATCAAACCTACATACCACCTATCCTTGGCAACCAAATTGTTCTGAAATAAAACCTGGCATATATACATATACAAACACTGGTAATTTAGTGTCATTTCACCCTAATCCACCCCAAAGGATGTATTATTAACAAGAACCTCAGTTACCCCACCTTCAGGGATGGGTCATAACACCAGCATAATAAAAAATGAAAAGAGCTGTCAATGAACACACTGTGAAGGTAGACAGTTCACTAGGGGAAGAGATTTGTAGGAAGTAGGATAACTAAAAGCCATGTATTTGATGCTTTAGTCTAGGATGCTAAACATATAAAGCATAAGATTTCATCTTACAAACCTGAAATAAACCTTCAACCTGTAAGCCTTTCTTGTATTCTGAAGCACAAATTTGACTCTTGGAGAAGTAATTACACTTACTATCTTGGATGATCTGTCTTCTGTAGACATTGTAGCAGCTTGAGGCAGGTTGTCCATGCCTGTTTCTTGTATCAAATGCCAGAGAGATCAAATGTGAATGATGAAGGACTATAGCAATGCAAATATGGGATGTTTTTTTCACCCAGCCAAACTGAATCCACTGCATGACTTCATTCCACTGAACACACACAACAGAAGTGCGAATTACTTTTGTAACCCTTGGTTATGGACATGACAGGGATACACTGATTTTGAACCATTCCCTCACCTTGGTAAAGCAATATAATATGTGAAACTAACTAGCAGAGAACGTGAAATTTAAACAGTACCTGGAAAACAACACACTAAATGGGTTTAATTCCATTAAGTCTTCAGTTCTTGAGAGAAAATGCAGTGACAGATATTCCTTTGCTAACGGACTTTTTTTTCCCCCCACTAATCAAGCATGTCTAAATACCCATCTTGCAGGTGCCTAGCTACAAGACTCCTCTCATCTAATTATTGGCACTTACATTTAATTCCTGTTTTTTTCATCTCTGACAGGATATGAATACAGCTTAATGTGACATCTGATATAAAGACCATCCCTATAATTTCTTTACCAGACAGCTATTACAGGGCTTTTCATCCACCACAGCTACCATGGCTCCTAAAGTGTTATTTTGTTTCTACATTCATCTCAAGTTTGTAAGCAAATTAAACAGGGTTGTAACACAAATGGCTTGTAGTATTTCAGTGTTTCTTAGGTTCTGGCTCAAACTCCCCACAAAAAAGCAGCTTCTTGAAGAAAAACTGTATTTGATTAAGAATTTAAAACATTACCTTGTGTGCTCTACTGTCTGTAAAATGAAGATTCTTCAATCAGGCTTCTGGAAAAGGGAATACTGTTTGCCTTGAAGCAGCTCTGATGCAGGTTTTATTTCCTGCAGGTGTTCAACTATTCTTCACCACCTGCCCAGCCAATTCTAATGGCTCTGCTCTCTGCATCCACCATTGATGGACAGCTTCACGGGAATTGTAGCAGCAGCTTGACTCATTTTACCAGAGCCTAGAACTGCTAACATACAGTAATCAGCCTTCTCATCACAAGCACAATGACAGCCCAAGAAGAGGTGGAGGTGGGATCAGAAAACAAAACCCAGAAACTAATTCTAACTGTGGAGCCTTGGATTTCTGCTCTAAGGCAAAACATAACAGTCTGCAGCTGCGTTATTCTGCTCAAGTTGGTTACAAACATGAATACATCCATATTGTCTGAAAACAGCTGACAGAAAGGATCGTCTAGCAACCAGAACTTCCATCTCCCTCTTCTTCTTCATTCCAGACAGAAGCAGAGGAGTCAAGTAAAATAAATTTTATGGCTGCTTTGTACTCCCACACTGCTGGCATGTAGGCTGTTTGCACATAACCCAGCAGGCGCAAAAGGACTGAGGTCTGTCTCAGAGAATGATTTTGCTCCCTTCAACCTTTTGTAATGTTCTGAGAGAATAATAAACCAGCACAGTATTATATCTGGCACCACATGAAAACCTGTCTCAAGTGAATTCTCTTGCCCTCTGCACTAAAGTAATATAGTTCTGTCATGCTTTGGGATGCACTGGTTTGGTGGATGGTTGTGGGTTTTTTAAAAAAAATCTTCTGCTATCATCACTTACTTTCATAGTTATTTCTAAAATCTGTTTGGGGTTTACCAGGATAAAAAAATAATTGACCTTTGCCCACATTTCCTACTATTTACATGAGAAAATTTAAGTTTTTTGTGAAGCTTCTCATAGATAAGAATTAGGCAATTATTTCCACCCTTGGCAAAAATTAAGGAATCATAAAACCACAAAGATTGGAAAACACTTCTAAGATCTTTGAGTCCAACCGTTAACCCAGCACCATTGTGTTCACCACTGACAAATGTGTCACATCCACATGTCTTTTGAACACTTCCAGGGATGATGATTCCAGAAACAGCATGATGATTCTGCCAAACAGCCGAGACCTTATATCTTATCTACTAATATAAAAGTACAATCTCTTATACTTTTTACCACTAGAGCACAAATATATTTGGAAAAAATTTACTAACAGAATGATGGTTGCAACATTTCTTCCCTGCTCACGTGCTATTTAAAATTCTAAACCAAACAAAAAATCCCCCCCAAAAGCCCATCTACTGCTTAGTTAAAACTTAGTCAAAGACAAGATTCCAGCAAGCTAGAAGCAAGGTTTACCTACCCAACTCACTACCCCAGGAAAAATTACTGTGTTTTGTCTAAAACATTTGAAGGTTTCTTCTCCTTACCAAATGGACATTCAAAGAGACTGGAAGAAGAATTAAAAACCCACCTGGCCTTAAAACAGATTGATAGGATGACTGCAGCTTTTCTATCTCTCTTCTCCCACTGCTTCTTAATCAAGCTTGGTTTTACAACAAACTTCATCCAGGAGAAAGGATGTACCAGCCTCCATCATGACAAACTAAAGGTTACAACATCAAATCACTTAAGAGTTAATCCACTGTTCTTTAAATTTACTATGCATTTGTGCCTGGTTTGAAGTAAAGATAGAAACATTCAAACTATGTTTGTTTCTTTCCTATCAGAAGCTTTCTGAAAACCAGGAAAAAGGTAACTTCTTGTGCTTTGTGCAGTTTTTAGACAAGTATGTCAGGAAGGAGAGGTAATGTATTGCACCATTCAAACAGACAAGTAAATCCCCATTAACTCACCCCTCCTCCTGAGGATCTGGAAGAGTCCAAGGCCAGCCTAGAAATAAGGCTTCCCAGTCAGTGCACTATGCTACAGCTCTGCCAGCACAGGGAACGAGCACAGTGGATAAATCATTTACTGCAAGCCTCTGGAAACCACAGGGAAAAAAACAGGAAAAAAAGAAAGAAAAAAAAGAAAAAATACATAAATAAAAATACATGCCATTTAATGAAATTACAGTGTTAATGCCTCTTATCTGCCTAGATGTCATCACCTACATCACCCATTATGTTCTTGGCCATTCCAGAGGTTCAAGGATTACCATTTACTTCTCCCCCAAAAGAGAACAAGTTAATCTTCCTTCCAAGAGTAAAGAGCCCTACCTCCTCTCAGAGATAGACTAAAGGGCATGAAGAGAAGGAGTAATTAATTTGGACCACAGAAAAATTCAGATTCTGAAAAGCTTTAGACATATATGGGGTAACAACTTCCAGTTTCTCCTTTGCAAAGTTCTTGCTTGCCCTTGGCACTAGCTCCTCTCCATTCATGGCCAGCCACGTTCAGCACTGACCACGACCACTACTTGTAGAAGCAACTGTAGAGCACAGAACAAGGATAACAGAATTATATTGTCCTTTCCCCCAAAATAAAGTTAATTTTTAAAATTAAGTTCCACACAGATAACACACCATTAAATAAGGCTGTCTGAAGAAGACTGTCCAGATTACTGTTTGTCACTGTATGCACTGAAACCTTCATGAAAACCAATCTGCAAAAGGAAACTAACCAGAAAGCATGTGTGTATTACAAAAGAGCACTATCTAAAATGCAGAACTCCAGAAAAATTCAGCCTTCCCTTTAATATTTCCCTTCCCTGCACTTTTATCTCTCAATACAAGGCAGGTAAGAAAATCAATTCCCCTCCTCCTCTGCAGATTTACAAGAGACCAAGCACTTTACTGAAAAAATTGGAAAGAAAACATGGGGAAAATTTTATCTGTCAAATGTAAACAAACAAACTCAAGTATATGATAAAAAATACAGGAGAAAACAAAGAAGCAACTACAAAGGACTTTTTTATAAATCAGGATTTAAGCAATCTCTACTCATTGCCCAACTCCATTTTAAACTATCAAAGCATGTCAAACCTTGCTTGCTTTGGTTTTGACAGTCAATCGGCTATCTGATGAAAGTAGGGCAACAATACTAACAGATTTCCTATATTCAATGCCGTAACTGCTTAACATCATAAAACCAGCTCAAAGAGATTTTCTTGAAACTCTCTTCCCTTCTTAATTACCTTTTTACTGTTGACTTGACCATTTATACTAGATTTCCAAATTCAGCTTAGACAGTTCGTACATTTCTTGTATGAAAACACTGTAAGACTCTGAGAAATATTTCATACCTTCCTCACACACAGTCATGGAAAACGAAGACAAATGGTGATTTTTGCCTTCTCCAGAGGTCCGTGTGCAGGCAGGGATTACAGAAATTCAAGCTCTGCTGGGGTCCCTCCCTGATGCCCCACCTCTGGTTTTACACAGGGTTCAGGACTTCAAACAGACTTCCACTGATGATGTTGACAGTAGCTCTTCCATTGACTTCAGCTGGGAATAAACTGGTTTTTACTGTGCAGGCTAACTGTTGAGTATCTTCATCCTCTACAGTTTCTCAATTTTATCTACTACAGGAGTCAGAAACTAATTGAAAAAAAACACTTTTACTGAGTTAAGGAAAAAAAGAAAACCAAGAAGAAAGCCTTGTTGACTTCCATATGTTTATTTTTTTAAACAATTTACAAATAAAAATGCTATATTTATCCAAGGAAACACATTTAATACTTTAGTCTTTAACAAGCTATACAAATGAGAACCATCACACTCAATAGCTCAAGGACCATTCAGGGTAGGCATGCATGTGTCTGTATCACATGAAGAGAGTCCAATTCCTGACACACCAGGGTTCTGATCTTCTACTTCTTCAGAGCTGGTCAGCTGCTAAATGATTTAACACAAATAGTTACTGGATCACAATAAAATGAAAGAAAGCCCATTTCAAATCACGTAAGTGACCTCAGTATGTCTGGTCCAGGTGTCAGGCCACAGAGCCTTACCGATTAGTTTTCTTCTCCAAAAGCCAGTCGGGACAGATTTTCTCCCCTTGCTTAGTGATGTGCCATCCATACATGTGCTTATACAATACACTGAAACACCTTAAGTACAGATGTAATACAACAGGAATTACAAAGCACAGAGACAGATAGACAAACAAAATCAACTCTGAACATATTCTTGCATTTCAAAACAACAAAAGTAAAACCCATGCATTACAGTTTAAAGAAATTTTGGGTTTTAGTTCTTCTGCAAGCCTCCATTTCCTCAGTTCTAAATTGCTGTTCTTGAGCTTGTTTCAGCAGCTGGGCTACTCACGGTGCTACTGACACAAACTGGGTGAGCTGGAAATCTTTGACCAGGAATGGTCAAAGAATAAAAGCCCCCAAAATAAAGAAGACGGACGCATTATAAACAAGATTCCATTTTAATAGCAGAGTGTAGAAAAGAAATTGGCAACAAAATTCACATGAAAAAACATTTTACACAATTAATTATGTACAGAATAAAGTATGTGACTGCCTTCTGATGATTTACGTTTCACTTTAGTCAAGTCCTATCACAGAATGCAAAATACACCCAAAACTCTCAGCTGGAACAAAAAGAAAAACAACCAAAAATCATATACATAATCCCAGCTCTGGCTCCTCAAATATTGGGACTGGCTGGGTTTACTTCAACCCACTGGGCTTTCTGCTATGCTTTCAGAAATTCCTGATTTCACTGTAGCTTCCAAACTACTGTCAGGAGCTTCTGTTTGCTCAGTTTTCTTGCTCTGGATGGTGCACATTCCCTTGCCTCCTGAGCCACCCACCTTCCCATGTGTTTCTTTGAGCCCAGGCATTAAAGTTTCCACGCACCCAGAAGCCTGACTTTCTGCGCTGCCTCTGTCACAACTCAGAGACAGCATTTCAACAGTGCCACCTTTGCTCTCCTTCACTTGCACAAGTATCTCAGATGTGGGAGAAATGCCCTGCATTTCTAGATCTGGCATGACCACTTCTGTAGTGTCACTATTTGAGGTCTGTGATCCAGGCTGCAGCATAGGTTTCTGAGAAATCCGTGTGCAAATTTTATCTTCACAACTATCAGAAGTCAATGTAGTAAAATCAGTAATCTCTGTTTCATTCACTGTTCTTTCAATGCCCAGTTTTTTAAGTTTACTGGACTCTAGCCTAATGGACGCAATGGTTTCTATTTTTGTGACTTCTTCTGTATTTTCCTTTAAAAGTCCTTCTGAAAGGATGCTGAAACATTCATGTTTTATCTTATTGTCTCCCAGACTGAAATCAGTGCTTTTCAACTCAAGCTCTGCTTTCTGGGAGGGAGTCTTCATGTGTTTCACATCCTCTGATGGTCTCTTGAAAAGAAAATTATCTAATCTTGCATCAGATCCAGTGTGTCCTAATGACTTTTTTTCATTTCCAGCTACTAATTCAAGACTGGATCTGAGTTCAGCAATGTTTGAGCAGGTACTGACTAACCGTCCAATGCCCTGCTTCGGGGCTTGGTTATCTAACACTGTATGGCCCAAAGGTTTAGGTTGAACTTTTTCTTGAGCTTCTAATAGGGTACTTTTAGTTTCTGTCTGTCCTTCTGTCAATTCTGAAGCATCAACCTCATTAGAACCAGATTTTATTTCTGGATTTGGAGTATTTGATAGATCCCAACCACTTTCAGAACAAGAATGAGTTGTGACTATCTGTTCTTTTCCATTACTAGTTCTGGAAGTGCCACAGAGCAAGTCTGGACTATCAGTTTCTGAGTGAGTTCTACAGTTATCATTTAATTTTACCAAATGGGAATTTCCCAAACTTTTAATTTCGCTCTGTGTCTCAGGTAACAAAGTCTTTGCGTGTAGACTATGCTTAGGCTTTACTGCTTTAATTTCCCAGTCTTTTGTCCCTGTCTCCAAGGTACCAGGAACGTTTCTGTTTGTAACTGGAGTTTTATTTCCATCTTCCTGTCCAACCTTCTCTTGGACCTCAGATTTCTGTAGATCACAGAATTCCAGACTGCCTGCCTGCTCTCCACCTCTTGTATCAACAAGTCCAATTTCTGCAGGAATCTGGATACCAGAAACAAGGTTTTTTCCTGGTAATTCTGTGACTGACATTTCTGATAGGTGCGGCTGAAGTGATTTCTTGTTCATTTCAGCCTGATTTTCAACAGGAACCAAACTCCCTGTCACTTGATTATTACACTGTGAGGAATCCACAGTCTCAGAATCCTCTTTCAACGAGGATGAGCTACTATTTGTTCTGTGATTTGCAGATAAATCTGCAGGTTTTGTTATGTTAGGGTTTTCTCCATTTGGAAGCGCAGAACTTGCAAGCTTGCTGTCAGCTGAACCCTTTCCACCACTACTGTAGAAAATATCATAGAGATCTTTAGCATTGGCTGTGGCCAAGCAAGAATTTCGTTTCTCTATCTTTTTTGCTTGTTCACTGAAAGCAGTTGAAGGTGGTGGTGGTCTCACAGGCATTGCCAACATTGTCTGTTCACTTTCAGACACACCTGGAGCTACTTCATCTGCAGGAATGAGAGCTGCTGGCTGGACTGCTGGGGGAGGACGAGGTGGAGGTAGTCTATCTGCAGGCTGAGAAGACTCATTTTTCTCTGCTGCTTTCAAATCCTCCTCTGAGCCTTTTAAAATTACTTCTTCTCCTCCAAAAGCTTTTGATATGATATCTGGAGGCAGTAGAAGATCTGCATTTGTTTCTTTTACTACTGGCAGTGGTTTGGTGGTAGTTCCAGAGGATTTTATGGATAAAAAGGTGTTCAAAGGTGGTGGTTTACTAACTGTTGCAGTATTAGACTTCCTGAAAATCATGGTGGGGACTGGTAAATTGGGAAGAATTTTTGTTGGTGTCGGTGTGGAAACAACTGGTGTCCATGGGCTAGTGTGTGGAATAACAGTTTTCCCAGACAGCTTGATTTCAATGGGCTTTATATGGGATTTCACAGACTGACACTTGCTCTCCTCTTTGTTTCCTTCTGTATTCTCTTCCTTTGGAACAGCTCCTGGGGTTTTATCCTCTCTCTCAGTCTTTTTCCAGCTGAATTTCCCAAAGGAGGTCTGGCTTGGTGATTCCTTTTTCAATTCCTCTTTCTTTTCTTCTTTCTTCTCCTCGGTTTTCTCTTCCTTCTTTAGCTTTACCGTAATACCCATTTTTCTCCCAGAAGAATCTGTTTTGCCTTGAGTTTCATTATTCCCTTCTCCTGACTCTGGGATGCTCTTTACTTCCTCCTTCTTTATTATTTTTGGGATTTTCTCATCCTTCTCTTCCTTGTGTTTCTCAACCAGTTTCCGTTTCAGCTCATTTTGCCGCCTGCGCTCTGTCTCCAGAACTACAGCCAATCCAGCTTGACGATCTAGATTTCTCCTCTCTTCATAGAGTGGGTTTTCATCTATGTATTTCTGTGGAAATAAGCAGCAACATTTTAGCCACCATTTTTAATTTCCATGAAAAATAAATAAATGCAGCTCTCTGACAATTTTGACTTGCTCAGTAAGTGCCACCTCAACACTAAGAGAACAGGGAACTTGTTCCTACCAAGAAACTGAGGTATTACAAACTGCTTGCAGCAGTGCTGTCACTTTACAGCAGACATCTTTCAGCTTCATGCAGACAAAACAGCTCTATGTACTGGTGTAGTGGGAAGTTCTGCTTATTTAGTTCAGTAGAATGTAGTGAAGATAACCAAATACATATACTCCAAGGAGTTTAATGTCATTCTTCAGGAAAGGAAGACAGAACAAGCAGAAGCTAAGGTAGGGAATGTCTCTTTCCTAGTACATCAGTTACCAACCTTATATTTCTCATTGTGGGGATGACTTTTCACATGCTGCTCTGCTGAGATCTGATCTCCAAAAAATTCATGACAGAGCTGGCAATAATATCCAGTGATGGGAATCAGAAACTCAGAGCCTGAAAAGGCCAAAGAAAATTATCAGAGAAACAAAACCTAATAAATGCCAAGCTCTTAACAAAGTTGGTCAAAGAACAACAGCAAAACCTCCAGCAATGTTCTTTTTGGAAAAGTTAATGCTGGTCTCCTTACAGTTACATAGGAACCACCACTACCAGGAACAAACATGCAAAGTGAAGAAGTTTATTACTATGGTTCAAGATTTAAGTGCTCTTCATTGTATTAAGGTAACCGAGTATTCAAGTAGGTTAACATTTCCTACAGCCTTGATCTATTTTCCATCTTTTAGGTATAGTCTACTCAAATACTAAATACCTGGTTTATAAACAGAACACAAATATTTTCGTTGAAGTTCAATAGTTTTGTTGCATCCTTGTGCCTACAGCACCTGCTACAGTTATTTAAGACACTGCAGATTCTTCTTCATTGGGCACTACCAAAAATAATTAACAGATTCACAGATTAATAAAATGAGTTGATCACTGGCAGGCCTTTTAGACATTCATATTTTAAATCCTCTATTAATTTTCAACTCAGTTACAACTGCTTCCATATGTTTGTCTCAGATTCTCTGTATCTGCACTATAACAAGTACTCATCGGTCAATTTTCAGGGAGACCTCTGCTAAAAATGTACTGAATGAAAAAGTCTACTACAAGACTGTGTGGAATACTGTGTAAGATCTACCAAAATACTGCCAACTATTGTGGTCATGCTCTGAATTCTAATATGTTGGCAAAAATTATTTCAGAACTACACTGAAAGACAACTGGTACTCAAAATAAAAAACTAATCTCTAAAAAGAGAAGAAACCACACTTTTCCTACACTCTCACTTCAAGATCTTTTACACAAGAACAGTCAAGAAACTAAATAATTTGCCTTTTTCCTAAGAATACAGTATCTATATACTAAGGTAAAGTTTTGGAAATTCCTTTCTCTGAGCAAGTGGGACTTGCTGGAGGGCAAAGAGGGATGACAGCCAAGTTAATAAAAATCAACATACCTTTGGCAGGAACCGTTATCTTATCAATGCGTTTTATGGACTCTTGTTTGGTCTCGCTCTGGGTCTTCGAAGCCCAAGGTCTGTTGTAAGGATCCAGGGTCTATTTGCACAGTGACAGAGGTATATAGGCTCATATATTACACTAGCAAGGCAAGTACACTTGTCTTTTTCCTTTTTAATATCCTTTTAGAACACTGAACATTAAAATCAACGTGCAAATATTTACAACAACTTATTTCCCTCCCACTTTGCAATTTACAATGAACAAAATAACTGGTGAAAAGTGTAAAATCTAAATGACTGCAAAGAACAGGTAAACATGTGAAACACAAGTGGCAAACCCGAGCAAACTGAATACAGGCCCCATTTATACTATTTGGAATACACCAGTAGCTGTACAACTGCTCAAGTCCAACATTAGGGAAAAAGAATTGGTAAGTTACTTCTTGGGTCTGTTATTACTTCAGGTTCTCTCGTAAATGTAGTTCTGTGATGTATGTTTTAGTGTTAATATTCATAGCAATATGAAATGCACTTAGTGAAGGAAGCCTGCAACATACCTGTCTGTGTTTCTTATTATGCATGTGTGTGAAAAAGTCAAACATGGTCCCGCAGATGGTATTGCAGTCTTTGCACCAGTGGTTCCCTGCATCATAATATTCATAAATATTGGCCAACTGGAAAGGATGTTTGGAGGACTGTGAAGAGGATTCTGCTGGCTTCGGGCTTCTACCTCTCGATTTTTCATTAGTAGTTTTTGATTCCTAAATTGAACAGAAGGAAACACTTCTCTAAGACAAGGCAGGACAGACAAAATGCTCTAGAATTCAGAACCTGCCTCCAGCAGAGCCATACACACAAAAAAAATATATCACCTGCTTTTCAGCGCCCAGGTTAATTCCACTGTTTCAGAGAGCTGGTATTGCCGACTAAGATGCTGCGTGGCTGCAGTGAAGAGTTTCCAATAAGGGTCCCAGATGTAATGGCTGGATGGTTGCAGGTAATCAAGGAACCAAATGAACAAATTCCCTGCGGCATGCACCCTTCCCACTTTATTAGTTTCACATAACAGTTCCAATTTACCATACTAGCCAAACAGTGCCCAGAAGACCTCAAATAGTCCCCTGGAAGCATTCAGAAGTTACTGTAAAAGTAGTTTGGATGAAAGCATAATGGAAAAGGAAGCAAAAATCAGGTGTCTAAAAGTATTTAACTCCATCAGTTTTATCAGATTATTTGAGTGTTCCTAAACTCTCCAGAAAACTTACTCTTTAATAATAAAAGAAAGATGGTGTTTTGTTAATTACCTAAGTATATAGGGTGAAGGATCTTGTGATTTAAACATGTGATGTTTGCACTTACATTGATCTGTACAGAAAGACGCCATATAGTGGTATACAGACATTTCAGGACTCTATTCAAAATTAATACTAAACTAAACTTGTAGAAAAACAAATATTATCTGAAACATACCATGAATGAGCCCTGATAATTTAGACTACCATAGTACTAGATGTATTTTGAGTTCTGAGTTACATTTTCAATGGCATAAAGTCCATCATGTTATCATTTTGCATGGCAGTCTGGAAAGAACAGCATGTTAATTTAGCAGACTTGAATTGGTTGCATGATTTCCAAGTTATTCACCACCAGCACTGAACAAATTTATTTAAGCAGATTCAAAATTGTCAAATAACATCTGCCTTACTTTAAATTCCTTAACAACACCCCCCACAACATGCACTGTAAATCAAAGAATGAAGAGACAGCCAGGCCACTATGCACCCCACAGATGTCCATATCCCAATATAATCTAGTTCTTGGTAGCAGAATAAGAAGTGACCTCAAGAATATTTGCATGTATTCTGTCGGCAAGAACATAGCAGACATTCTCTTGAACAATGAGATTAGCTTATGATCTGCAGGAGGTGCATGGAAGGATGTTCACAATGTCACACAAGCATCAATATTTATGTTATTTATAGACATACACCTATAAAAATACTGTATCAATCAAAAATTTAAAAATACAATACTTCTTAGATAGACAGGTGACAGCCCACTCTTAACTCCAGTTGGTGCATTACCCCAGCTCAAAGATGCCTTTATAATTTGCTACTATTTAGAGCCCAGACAGGGTGATGTGTCTGTTTAGCACAGTGACACTAGCTTCACCTCTGCATCGACTGTGTAACTACAACACACAGACACAGGGTCAGCAGCAAGGGACCACAAGGTGCCTTGCAAATAAGCAGAAAGACAAAGGCTTTTGCCCTCAGGTTGGCAGAGTCAACCAATCTCAGTGTTGACAGGCCAGCACCATCTTTCTTTTCATGAAAAAAAGTTAATCAGAACTACAACATGAATTGTAGAGGCTGAAGGCCATGTCCTATGTGCCTACATATGTATGAAAATATTGAATGTTCCTGTCCAGAACTCACAATTTTCCATGTTAAAATAAAGAACTATGAAAAGTAGATCAAGTCATTATGGGTTTGGATAACACACACAATGCAAATTAAAATAACAAGAAGTATATTCACACGTGCCACATCTCAAGAAAAGAAAACAATATAACTTAATGCAATGTAGGACTTAACAAACATTTTTGCCTACTTTAGTTTTATGAAGTGGTGACTGAAGCAAACGATTTGTTTAAGTAAGTGAACAGTAAACTTCAGAGATGTTTCAAGAAACAACAAAAAAAAACCCAAAAGCAAGTCTTTAAATTAAAGATACCTAATGAGTTCTCAGACCACAACAAAGCATGAAGAAAATTTTACAGGATTAACAGATTTGAGTGGCTTTGGACAAAATACAGAATCACAAAATGAGTAAGGTTGGAAGGGACCACAGTGGGTCATCTGGTCCAACCTTCATGCTCAAGCAGGGTCATCCCAGAGCATATGGCACAGGATTGTGTCCAGATGGTACTGGAATATCTCCAGTGAGAAAGACTCCACAACCTATCTGGGCAATCTGTTCAAGTGCTCAGTCACCCACACAATGAAGAAGTTCTTCCTCACATTCAGCTGGAACTTCTTGTGTATCAGTTTCTGCCCATTGCCTCTTGTCCTATTGCTCAACACCACCACCTGGCTCCATGCTCTTGACATTTTCCCTTCAGATAAATTGATGAGGTGCCATTTCAGTTTTCCTTATACCTCTTACCCTGCTAATATTTTCCTCTCTGCAAAAAATATATATGCTAAGATCTACACAAAATTAATCTACAATTTCCCATTAGTTATTTCTGTTACATATTTGAATAAACATCTGAAAAGCAGGATAATTGATTTCCTGAATACAAGCATAACCTTTCAGATGGTAGTACCTATCCTACTTTCAAAGTAAAACTATCTTCTGGAATGCTGGTCTATCCAGCCCAGAGTAGTACAGACCACACCAGAGAGACCACACTGATGCATACTGACATTTCTGAAGAGAGAACATGTGTACATAAAAACATCTTATGCTGACCATCATCTTTAAGTCTTGTGATTTGTTACTATCATTGCCCAGAGAGAAGACCAACATGCTCCCAACTTTCAGAGAGCTTTGCTGCTATAAACACTCCCATAAACATGGTCTGAAAGGCCATGACAGAAATTTTGTAGAGAAAAAAGAAGTCTGTCCTCCTGGCATGGTATTGAGACCAAACAACTATACACTCTCATGATACTGTTCAATCCAACCAGCAATGCAACACCTCAGCAATATCAAGATAAAGAACAGTAAGTGGTGCTGAACTGCACAAAACCTGAGGGACATTATATACACTGATACATCAACTCTCACCTGCATGCACCATCAAAGCCAGTGTATGAGATGTGGTAACAAATTACATCAAATGATCCTTTAGTAAATGTCTGGGACCAGCTGTCTGCCCAGTGCCCTCTTCTCTTAGTGGGAAAATCATTAGCACACAAACTTGAAGACTTTACCTTGTTGGAGGAAGATGTTTTCTCTACACCTTTTGCATTTTCTGACTTGCTGTTCTTTTCCGAGGAATCTTTAGTTTCCACAGATGGCTTCCGGGGCTTTTCAAATATGTTAATCCCCAGGATTTGTGCTACTTTGTCAAGCTCAGACTGCTTCTTGTCAGCTGCATCAGATTCTTTATGCAGCTCTGCAATCTCCTTCATAATATTCTCTTGTAGTCTGTTCACCTCAACCAACAAGGGGTCTTTGTGTCCATCCTTCTCACGACGTTTTTTCCTCAACATCTCGCCTGTGCCAATCAAGGAAGCAGAAGAGTCAGAAATGCAACAGGAAAACTGACTTTAGATCTGTACAATAATTCCAGCAACAAGTAAAATGTTAATACAAAATATTATGGCTAAATCTTCACTATAAAGTTGTAAATATGGAATTGACTCTCAGGTACAGCATAACTAAATCTGCATGATGTGCCTCCATAAGGATTACCATAGCACACACCCTAAGAGAGGTACCATAATCCTCCAGAGTATCAATTTATAATTACTATTTCCCTGTGTGACAAAACAAGCAAAATTAATTGCCTATTCTAACCTGAAAGTATAATTTTCCAAAGGTGAGGGAATTAAGTATTTACTCGGACCAAACAAGTTTTAAAGACACAAAAAATTAGCTCTCTTGAGAGGGCTTTTCCACCTCCAGATAAGATTCATGAAAAATTGAAAGGCACAGTAACATCTTCAGTCACTATTTCTCACTTCTTCTAAAGAAGCACTAAAATGCATAAAGTACAATTCCTTTAGCTTATCAAGCCAAGAAGATGAAAGAGCAACTGTTTGCTCAAATTTTGATGTAATTGATCTTAATATAGTAACTAGGTCACAGCTTTTTCAAGGGTTGTGCATTGCCAGGAGCATGAAAATACATTATGGACAATTCTTATTTTGGTTCTCCTGTTAGATACCAGTACTTGTGACACATCCCAATGGGGGAGAAAAAAGAAGCAGGGGCTGGGAGGGTGGTAATGCACTTTACCTTGCTGTTTACGAAGCCTGTCCAATTCAGTCTTGAGATAGTAAAGCTTCTTCTGCCGTGCTTCTCGATCAGTCTTCAGTTTTTCTCTCTCTTCTATCACCTAAATAAATTGGAAGGTGTCTGGATTTTCTTCTCTTCCCAAGTTAAACAGTCTTGCAAGAATAACAGGAAGACCTCAGCTTTCCAGACACAGAACAGTGCTCACTATTCCCAAAACATTCTTGAGTATTTTAACACAATAAATACACCTCTCCCTCTGTATCTGAAAGTAACTGTACTGTGTGGTCATGCTTTAACCCAGTTTGTAGGTTTTTGTTTTTTTGCTTTTGGGCAGTGTATTCCTCTGAACTGCTCTGTTTGTTGCAGCACTTCCCAAGGCCCTTAGGCTCACCTGACTATCATCTACTGGGCTAATCAAGATCAATGACAAATGGCTGTTCAAAACTCATGCAGTCTCTACAGCTTAGCATGTTCCATCAGCCTACATAGCCCTTCACCTTGCCTCCTGCTCTGACTCTGGCTCCTTTTAGCTGTTAGTTAGATTTTGCTTCAATCGAATGTAAAACATCAGGATGAAATTTGTTTCTTGTTCAATAAGGTAAAAACCGTGGCACGAGGAGCTCACAAATCCTTTTTTTCACTGGTTTTCATTGATTCTCATAGAAGGAACACAAAGCAATATGCTAAAATGAAACTGAAAAGTTCTTTCAGTTTCTTTGCCAGCTTCATTTTTCAAGAGACAAATCACATTTTTTTTACCTTCACAAGGCTCTTAAAGCTTACTACAGACTCCTCCCTTAACAAACAAGTCATCTTGCCTTCCCTAGACAATCATTTCTATGACAGCAATGTCAATGTTGGCAGAATCCCTGAATCCTTCCTGAAGTAGTTCTACCAACACAGTTAAGCTACATCTTAAACAACATAAGAAGTTTTTTTATTATTATTTTGGCTTTGTATGCTATTTTTTTATCATGAAAGCACCATTCTCTCCTTCTGAGTTTTCTGCAGCATGGGGGCATCAAGTGGAACATGCAAATTTTTATACTCCAAACCATCCCAGCAAAAAAAGCAGTGGATTAAGCCCCAGACAAAGATTTTTGTAGTGCGGACAAAGCCTTAGAAGTTCTACTAAGATGCACAGATGAGCTACCAGCTATGAGGTATGCCAGGGCAGGAGAAAAGCACACACCTTTAGTCAAGAGAGCTCTTCCAAAAGTATTAAATTTCATTTAGAACAAAATTTCAGCTGTGTCAGCTGAAGAAATTATTATTCCTGCAAGAAGTGGAAGCTCATTTATTTGCTGACGCAGCACTTCATACAAGTGAAGAAAAGCCTCTTATAATAAAAGATGGTATTGCAACTTCAATACCTAAAGGGGTTTTCAAAGAAA
Source organism: Emberiza elegans (assembly GCA_024865655.1). Lineage (NCBI taxonomy): Eukaryota > Metazoa > Chordata > Aves > Passeriformes > Fringillidae > Emberiza > Emberiza elegans. The sequence continues at coordinate 13,515,185 of JALJVW010002597.1, read as the reverse complement.
AATGGGTACAGATATTTTATCAAGGTCTGTAGTCACAGGAAAAGCGGCAACAGTTTCAAACTAAAAGAAGGTAGATTTAAACTAGATATAAAGGAAGCATTTTTTACAATGTGGATGGTGAGGTATGGAAACAGGCTGCTCATAGAGACTGTGGACTCTCCAGCCCTGAAGTCTTCAAGGCCAGGCTGGATGGGGCTCTGAGCAATCTGGTCTAGTGGACATGTGTCCCTGTCTTTGGCAGTGGGGATGGAACGAGATGAGTTTTAATTGTCCCCTCAGACCCAAATAATTCTATGCCCTTATTTTAACAACAAAGACCAAGTGGACACCAGTCTGAAAACTCAAACAACTTTTGGGAATCGTCCAGTTCTTTGACAGTTGTGTAACTACAGTGTCCTATTTTAAAATACATTCTTCCCCACTACTTTCTAATTATTGTACAAACCAAAATAATTAGAAGAGGAAAACACTAACACATATGACCTGAACTGGTGCCAGAGCCTCCAAGTAGTTTCCCCTAAATTCTTCTAATTTTGTGATTTTTGCAGGAATATTAGTATAAATGTCAAGGGAAGATTGCATGTGATGGTGAATGATCCTTTAAGAATGTCTAATACAGGTATAACCGTGGTATTCTGTACAATGTAGCATGTTCAGATGGAGCCTCCTGTGTTTCAGTGGCCCCTTGTTCTCCCACTGCACATCAGTAAAAAAAGCCATTTCATTTTCTTTACACTGTTTCTTCAGAGTCTTACATATCCCCAGATACCTTCAGGTATTTCAATATCTAAATCTCAGTAGAATAAAGCTAAGCTGTGGCCACCACGTGTTTTCTCTATAAGATTTCGGCTGGTTCAAAGAAATTCAACTTTGTTTCTTATTTCACCTGTTCTGCCACAGCCAATGGCATACTTTGGGAGATTTAAAATGCATTTTTTACAGGTGTCACAAAATAATACAGACAAAGACTTAGAAATCTTTAACGGAAGTAAACTAGGTCAAACTATTTTTAAACTGGAGCAACTTAGAAAAAAAAGAAAAGATGCGCCTTTAAAGAAAAAGCTTCCACCCCACCAACCATGCAATCCAACACAATCTCAAGTATCAGAATACCTAACATACCTTCTGCTTTTGAGCTGCCCGATTTTTTTCATCCGACATCCTTTCGGTGGTATTTTTCAGAGAGTGTGACGACAGACGAAGGGGTGCTTTGGAATGAGAAGGAGTGGTAGGGACTTGAACAAGCACAGAACCATCTCTTTTCACATCAGGGACATCCTTTCCCAGAGAGACTGTCTCAATCACCCGGAGATTGGGACGTGTGGGGTTTGCTGACATGGCCATAGTAAGAAGACCATGAGCTTCTGGTAGCGTTGGATTAGGCTGCTGGGCAGGGGGGTACATGGGCCAGCCAGGGGCTGCATATGCCATATAGTGCCCATATGCATCATATCCTGGAGGAGCCATTGTGGGAGGGGGATAGTTTTGGGAAATTTGAGCAGCAGTGTAGTGGGAATAGTTGGGAATTTGGTATTGGGAAACAGAAGTAGGTGTAGGTGGCAAACTAGCAGGAGTTGGTGGAATTGAAGGAATGAGAGAGACAGGAGGAAGAGGCTGCTCTGGTGCGTGTGGAGGTATCTCCTGTCCCACTGGCTCGCTCTTAGTATAGTCTGATTTGTGAAGAGAGGACACCTCTTTGGCATGTGGGAAGGAGCCCGGAGGTGACGCAGAACGCTGCTGGCCCGACTCAGGAGAACGAGTGTCACTGCGGCTGCGGCGCAGCTCCCAGGCGTCCAGCCTGCGGGCGTCCGAGGAGCGGCGATCCGGAGAACGAGACGCCAGCTTTTTGCCATGAAGGCGCTCCTGGGTGCGAACAGCCAGTTTGCCAATCTCAGCAACACCAATGTCAAGCCCAATGGTTTTGAGCAAGTCGTGGATCTTTGCGTACTCTGCGTTTGGCTCTTCTAAAGGATCCATCTTGACAGCTGGAGCAGGAGAAGGAGGTGGGCTCATTTTCTGTATTATTATCTCATTGCCACAATTCCCTGGCAGCTTCTCTATGGGGAGAGATTCAACTTTGGTCTCCTCATCCTCATCACCATAAAGAAATTTCTCTTCGTCCTCAATGTCAGGAAAGCTACGCCTCCTCTTCTCCTGAGCACTGACAGAATCAGCCATCATGCCCAGAATTCGGGAGAAACCACTGCCATCCTGACTGGCCCTCTCATGAGGCAGCAGGAAGTCAGTATGGCGATCAGTGGGCTCTGACTTGGGTTCTACTTTTTCTTTGTGACTTAAGAAGCTTCCAAACTTCTCTTCAAACATCAAAGTGTCTTTGGGAGGCCCAGAGAGTGGGTTCCACTCACACAAACCTTCATGCAACTCCTTGTCTGAAGCCTCCACAAGAGAGTCTTGGTTAAACCCTTTGAGAAAGTTTTCCACTTCAGAAGCAAAAGGAACTACGTTGTTGCTCTGGGGCAAAGAAGACTGACTAGAAAGAAGAGGAAGATCCTTGCTGGGGGCTGGACTGCTTGAAAAGCCCTCGGGCTGAAAGAGAGAAGATACTATTTACTTCTAAGGCACTATGCATCTCACAGAACAAAGGAACGTGTTCATTTCTCTTTGAGTTCACAGCTGAATAAAAGCGTTAGAAGAGACAATATGCAGTTGAAAGAGAACACAAAAAATTACAAACCAAGTTGCCCGATGATTCTGGAATGCCATGTCCAACAATGAATGCTTATCTCAGAGAACACACAAAATCACAATTCTATTTCACAAACTTTTTCAAGCATAAGGACTGAAATTTTAAAATTGAAACCCTGTTACATCATTTTGAATATGCTTTGAATTTAGTCATAGTCACATAGGATTTCAATACCTTAAGTCAGATAAGAACTACTACATTGGGGTTATTCTCAGTCACTTCTTCAGATATTCATAATTAATGCCATATTAAATAGCATTTCCAGTAATAGGTATGGAATGGGATGCTCAGTATCTGAGCACTCCTGAGATAAATATGTCACTGTCAAACCAACACTGATCAGTAAAACGGGTAAATCAAAGCGATGTGTTAAAACACAAAAAGTCAGTTTATCACATTAGTCACAGCCACTTATTTGTCCATTGCTCTCATTTTGAGACTCAATTGGTATAGATTTGGTACAAATTAAGTAGGGCTGATCCCAGCCTATAGTTCAAAGGGAAAAATATAAGGAAATTTAAAAGTTGTCTTCAAATACAGGTACTGAAGAAGCATTAGGCAGTTCTCTAGGTCTATAAAGAAACAAGAGACACTGCTACAGGGGAAGAGCTTCAGTTGATATCCTGACTGCCTGTGGTACTATGAGAGCCAGCTTTTCTTTGAAAGCTGGCCCAGATCTCTGCATCATGGGTTGAGTTTCCACAAAGACATTGGATTCTGTCTCAGATTATATATATATATATTTATATATATGTATGGGTGTGTATATATATTTATACACATAGGGGTGTATACATAAATATAAGGGTATATATATATATATGACTTCTGATTAAATGCCATAACCATTTAAAGTTTCTAATGCACTTCAAACTTTAACCGCCCTGCAGAAAGATACCTGTCCTCTTAAGGAAAGGGAAACAAAGATTTGACTTTTGTATTTTGGAAAGCAAATTAACGTTCTGTATCATGAAGTAACTGCTTTGGAAAGCAGAAGCACAGAGAGACACACAGAGGCCAAACCTGAACAGCAGACTCTACTTCCATCTCTACTCGTTTCTTCAAGATAGATTTTTTGGGCATGGGTGGGATTTCTTCAGGCCTATATGTATAGCGAGACTCAGAAGTCTGTAGTGTGTTAGTCAAGCCAGGGATCGTGTAGCCAGTGCCTGAAACATCATGATTCAAGTTTCTGCTGCGCTCTTCCTCTTCCCTTTTCCTCCTTGCACGGTCAAGCTCTCGGAATTCTTCATTCAGGTATGACGGGCTCAGGCTTCTACTACGGCTGCGGCTTCGCCTGCGGTAGTTCCGTGTCCCTGATGAGAAACCCTGATGCTCTCCGCTCACACCATGCATCTTCTCATCCTTCTCATACCGTGGACGCTTTATTTCTCGGCCCCTCTCCTCTGCCCTCAGGGGGTAGGGGGACCTCCTCAGTTTGTCACCATCTCTGTCAGATGCACGAGGCAGCTCCTCCCGGCGGCCATAGTGCGGGCTGTAATCTGAGCGGTGCAGGAAAACATCTCGGCTGCGGTAGTCCTCATCGTGCCTCGGGATGAAGGGACTCAAAGGCTGATCTTCGTGTGCTGGGTATCTCTCAAGGCTGCGAGGACACGTGAGGCCTCTAGTGAATATCGGACCATCAGCCACATCATCCCTGTGTGAGAGAAACACAGAACAGAAGTACTTGAATCAGATTAAATAAAGTCTTAGTCCTACTCAAGGGTAAGAAACTTCCAAGCCAGTTTCAAAATAACATCTCACTTACTAAACAGAACCAACATTTTATTGGTACTTAAAATGCAGGGCAGAGAGGGAGAATTCTTTTTAATGGTACTGTACATCCCTCCTAGGAAGTTACCTGCAAACGCAGTGATATGAACAATTCAACTCATACTGAGGAATTAGAGCCTTGAAAAATTGATAGGATGGATTCGTTTCTGTGAATGTGAGAGACTACACGTTTTAAAAAACCCTTACTATCATATTTCAGACCACAATCCCTTTCCTCACCTCTCCCAGTCAGATGCCAAGGTCAGATTTCCTATGAATTATTCAAGGTATAATTCAGTTTCACACTGGCAAATGCAACCAGATCCTCTTTTTATCTTCAGCTGTGGACAAGGACCACAAATTCTACCAACATTTTCTTTTGTAACAGACATGCAGACAGCACTGTTACTGATCACATGAACCCCATAACTAAAAAGAAGCACAGTTTCTGGTATCTATAAATCAAGGAGATGAAGTGTAATGGTATCATTCTTCTGTGCCAGCCCCTGCATTATAACACATAGTGGACATGCAACTGTCACAACATCAGAATAATCAGCTTCTTCTCTTGGAGTATCTACTTTTGGACCAATTCCCACAGACACCTACAAATCAGGGGTACTGTTTTGACTAAGGCCTTTTTCTTGATGCCTAAAAACTTTTCTGAGACTTTTCTTTAGATAAGGCAGAAACAAACCAAACCACTTTAACAGTTACAAGCTGCTGGTTTTACTTATTGATTTTTCAAAATCTAGCAAGATCATCCAAGAAAGAAAGTGTGCTCCCTAAGTGACATCAATGAGACAGAAGACTCTTTCCTGAGTGAATCAATTTGAGATAAACGATGTATAATGGCCTGAATCCACAAAAATCACCTCCTCCTACTCCAAAAGGTCCCTTCATAGATTTGAGAAGGGACAAATCAAGTCATGCCAGAAGACATCTTCAAAAAACTTTGCAAATAAATTACAGCCCCAGTTTTTCACAACAGACTAAAGAATAACAGAGATGCACAGACAAGGTCTTTTTCCTGGGTATTTTCATAAATTACACATGCATATTTAAGAACAAAATCAACACAAAACTTCACTTTACCTTGCATCATTGCAAAGCATTTATTAGATACTTTATCAGTCCAACACATCTTATAAAACAAATCTGGCATGCACCTGTACCCATGGTATTACATGGTATCTTTCCAGTTTTCAGCAAACTACACATATCCACCTCCTCCAAAAGCACAGAAACATAGACAAATAGCTAAATTAAATTTCATAAATAATGTTGTTTTCACAATGTACATAAAGGTATGTCTATTCCCAGTGGCACGTTTTCTGAGAGCCTGCTAAACCTGTACAAGCTGCATGAGCACACCTGATGGAGTAACAGACGTGTTTCACCATATACCTTCAGCTGATTTTTGCGCAAATAAAATTATTTAGATGAATGTCTGGCAATTGTCGCCTACAATTCAAACTGACTGCAGTGACAAAGCACAGAATTTTTAATCATACTTTGGAAAAAAGGAACAGCAAATCTACTGTTAGATTTAGCAAGACATTCCAAATACACTTTGAACAGCTAAAATGCAAATTTAACACCTGAAAATTAAATACAGCTGTGGGGAAAATGATTATTTGCCTTACAGGATTCTTTGAAACATGTTTTCTGTGCATACAGTCCAACAGAGTTATGTCCCTCTTAATTGGTTTTCATGTTTTCAGCCAGTGATGTCCACTACTGCTACTGCATCCTCAAGAGAGGATACAAGGTGGTACCACTGTGACCATCCCAATTCCCTCACCAACAAAGAATCCATGAATCACTGGAATTTGCAGTTTCAGAGATGGAAAACAGACTACAGGCTACACACACATGAGGCCTCAGAGACCTACAACTGTGTAAGGTAATTTACTTTTTGGCATGTTTATTCACATACACAGAAATAGAAATAAATAGTGGTATTCTGCTGTCAGCAATCAACAGGACTCCAGTTTAATACACAGTCTTTGAATAGGGAGTCAGATGAACTGTTCATATTCCAGCCAACTGTTACTCTTGATATCATGCCAAAAAATGCTATTTCAGAACACAGTCTAATGCAGACCAAGTCTCTGCAGTGATTTTGTCTATCTTTCGTATTAACCACAGATGAAAACATTGGTGGGATGCTCTAGAGCTTGTGCCAGCTCAGATAGTAGTAGAATGTCTTAAAAATACTGAGAGCTGGACAGATGGAAGACGGGGAGAGAGAAAAAAGATTTATTTTTCACTTTGACAGACTGAGATTCTGGAAGACAAAAAACACTTATTGGTGCAAGCAGGAAACTGAAGCTGCATAGGTGACCTTGACCTCACAGTCCAGCAGCATTCAGTGTGCCTATTTAGACATGTGCAGGAGACCACCTTCCCTAGAAACATGGGGCAAGCTCTTACAGATGTTTTAGGACAGACCTGCATCGGAACAAACACCCTTAGAGAGTCTCCTTGGGCATCCTGAAAATCCACTGCTGCAGAAGACTCTAAAAGCCTCCCTGATTTCTCTCCTTTGGTATTTTATTTCCTTTATAGACTAATGAACCTCTCTATCATCCCAAGGCCCTGTAAATTACAGAGAATAATGTGTCAAAGTGATTGCTTGAAATATCAAAGTAGAGTAGTTAGCAAAAATAGCTGAGAATAACTAAATTCAGAATTATTTGCTCCAATTACTTCAAACTTTGAAAAGACATCTTTAGGAAACACTTTTTTCTTTCACCATTTTTGTTTAATTAGAATGAGAACGTACCACATACAAAATAAAAATGTGATAGAAGCAGTAACAATAAAACCATTTTACAGCCCAGTGATAGACATAAAGTCAGTATCCCAGTACCAGGGCAGCCTCTCAGGGAAGGGAAAAATTACATGATGAAAAATACTTGATAAACAATGTTCTTAATCAAAACCCAAGTGTCTTTCGAAAACAAATAAAATGGCTAGCAGTGAAGAAACTTAGAATTCAGAAGCAGTACCTAGACGATTTAGGAAAAGCTAACAGGTGACTTGCTTGTCACATACTTTAAGCTTCAGGACAATGGGCATCACTCAGAAAAGTGCAGCCAGCACAGATCAGACAAAAAAAAAAAAAAAAATGTAACAACATGAAGTTCTTGCATACTTACACTACAAATACAAGGAAGTCATTTAATGATTAAACTCTATATGGTCTCACTTTATCTTCTTCTCATTCTAACTCATCTGTCACTTTTAAACCTTCTCTGGAGTCTATTCTTACCATTCTGTTTTGCATCTATGGGTTCTGTAACAGAGAAGTCAACTTTTGTGATTTCTCACTCTTACATTAAATAAACGGCACTATACCTGATGTTACTTCTAACCATGCATCAGCACCACAGAAGAGGTTAAATCTAAAATCTCACCTGAGAACATGAAGCAATGGGACAAACACCATCATCCCCTGCCCTCAAATGTACCTTATTTGCCAGAGAAGAGCCAGTTCCCAACACATCACTTCCTTTTCCTTCCAACCACTGTACTCTCCCTGAGCATACACACCCATTTCATTTACAAGATTGCAGACTGCACAGGGGATTTACAAATCAAACACTGATGCCAGGAGAACTGAGGTAAAGGATAAAAGTGACAGTACCAAAACCCAAACTCTCATTTGGTTTTCTACACTTGCTGAAACTTAACTTTACACCTGAGAAAGACAGGAAATTAATTTCTTCTGCTCACTTCCCTCTCTCTCATATTTGTTTTTTAATAGTTGATGATATTTGCATAAAAAATGGAAGTGGTAATGGTTTTTGCTGTGCTGGATGCTTATCCCTGACCTGAAAGTGCAACTGTATGCTCCAGGGCACAAGCTATGCCATCTTTAATTTTGCAATTCAAGACAAAGGGAATTATTTGCACAGTTTTCTGATTTTCTTTCACCAGATTATACCAGTTCTCCTACTGAAGGCAAAGAGTTCCTAATTGTATCTACTAATATTTACACTTGACTGTTCACAGCAGTGAAGTATTTTAACACAAAAGAATTCTCTCCATTAACTGTTTCTCTCCAATTTCAGTCAAAGGATCCTAAGAATTCTAACACTTCCTTTATAATGTATGAGACTGACTATGTTCTCTTCTGCAAGGTTTTTAAAGTCAAAATAATAATCTCCTTCAAGCTGCTTTAGGGTTTTCTTCTAGACTAGTCTCAAAAATCAGGAAAGTAGACAATTCCTCCCTATAAATAAGGAAGTTGAAGCTTTACACTATCTTTATACTAAACAACCTTCCTTTCAGTAAGGACTAGGTAGGTTCATAAGAAACAGAAGGTGGCTGAAGCAGTGAAATGTCAAATGAAGCGTCTCCATGTGACATCCCACCCTTAAGGGGAAGGAAGCACTGGAGGGATTGACATCACATTCCCTACTGCAATATATGATGCGCATGCTTAGTTTATATGGGATTTAGAAGCAGCTGACAGAATTAAAGAAGTATCTGTTTAGAGTTACACAGGCAGAGACTTTCGTTCAGGAATTCTCTGTACCACAACTTGCGAGAGGCTGGGGGAATATTCCTGGGAAGCATCACTATATGCTTACCCTTCTTCCCCAGGCATTCAGTGGGCTAATGAGATGTTTGATCTCATCCAGTAGAGCCACTCCCACGTTGTTTCACCCAGGTGAATCCCCACGTGCAGAGGAGCATACCTGTCACTCAGGTTATCAATTGGCGAGCCCAGTCTATCAGGCAGCCTCCTTCGCTCCGGTGTGCCAATGCAATAGCGGTCATTACCAACAGTAATCCGCAAACTGTGCTCCAGGGAAGACTCAGAGCGGAGACCCGGAGAGCGCCTCTGTAAATTGAAGAAAGAGTGCAAGCCCATCAATCAGGGGATTTTAATCTCAGCTACAGAAAGGAAAGTGATTCTGCTCTGCTTAATAAATTCGACTTGGGGGGATGGATCAATTGAAAAATCAAACTAGAAGAACAACTGTTCCAAATAGTTCAATTCTATTTAGTTACTAAAGAAAGGGGAGGGTATTGACTGCATTTAACTTCTCATCCCAGGTGCTAACAACATGCTCCATATTCAAATTATCTAGAAATTTTCAACTCAAAAATACATTTCATAAATCACCATTTTGGAGGATGTAAAACCAAAGAGAAAGTCACAAAGTCCCAAATTTGCTGCTGTTCTTCTTTCTTTGTAGAGAAGAAGCAGCTAAATAAACATTGCATAAAAAACAGTACCAGGAATTTCTGAATAAAGTGTCTGGATTTCTAGCTCTTTACAACTTTAGTAACAATGTGAACCAATGTAAACAAAGATTTTCCTAGCAGTGATGTTTTTAACAGTTTTCCTCACCTTTAAACTGCTTTCAGCAGATAAGCACAACATAATACTAAAAACCAATGCCACTAGAAACACCTTCTATAGGTGTCTAAAATTCCCATTACCATTATTTAAAGCTGGTAGAGATAAACCAGAGTAAACAAAACAAACTTGCCTTGGAAAAATCTACAGCAGAGAAGACCTGAACTCATTACCTCTACACAGACCTTCCTTTGTACACAGACACAGTACACAAAACACCATCACTGGTAAGCTATGCTTAACTAGTTATGCCTCTCATTATCCTAAAATATAGCACTGGAATACAGGACTGATCAGAGTTAAGGGGAGTTCCATAAAAACCAGGTGAGACTGCCTAAAGACAGAGATACTTGATTTGTTTTTTTAAACCGACACGATATAGATTCTGCCTAACAGGAAGCAGTGAACCGGCTTCAGTTCTGCCAAGCCAGTCATGCACTGCACACCACTTTTACTGCTGAAAACTGCAGGAGCAAGCAGCAAGTGCACTGAATGTCCACATCCACCCTGAGAGCATGCAGCAGGTTCAGCTCAATCCTCCAAGAGACCAAAGGAACAGTACATAATCTCCAACAAAAGCCAAAGAATTCTTTTATAAGTTTACCTAACAAAATTCACTTGCAGTACACATCTGTACTAGAATCCATTGGGCATACAGCTTTATTCTAAGGTAACATATTAGCAATTTCTGTCTTGTTCATTAAGCTGAATCACAGCATTTATCAGAACACACTTTAATTACTTTTGAAGACGAACTGCCCTGTCCAGCACAATATGATCCTGCAACAGCCTGGCTGAGATACAGCATATTCAAGGTGCATGTGTCTCATACAAACACATTCTGACTTGTGCCCGTTTTAACACTGAATTTTGAGGGCTGCCTCAAGAAATTACTATCTTCAAGGCCGTCTTCTAGGCATCAAGACTGTGGGCATATAGATGACAATCACCTCCACTAAAGACAGGGAAATGATGATTACATCTCAGAACAAACTCTGGGCAAAGGAAAGAAATATTTTACCTTCAGAATATTTGGGATGTTTGGATTGCTTGTGCCTGATCTATACAAATTGCCCAGAGACAGCAGTTAGGGCAGTAAATATTTGAACTTCATGATTTTTAATGTATTTTTTTAAACTGGAGAAGTTCCACTTTTAAAAGGCTTTTGTATCTGGAGCACTGAGCACCACTACTAGTCATACCTATGTGTGCACTGCACTGCATTTTTCTCCCTTCCTGCTCTGCCACCTAAACCACAGTTACCACTGCCATATTACTGAACAGGTTGCATACCTGCTTGTCATTTCTCCATCCTCTGTTGACCCCACATGCTCCAGTCCTCTAATCTCAGCCAATTTTCTTACAAGAAAGCAAAGAAGCTAAAACAAACCTTTAAAAAGAACAAGCACTCAGGTCAGCAGGGATAAATAAGAGCAGCATGTGTCAGCCTTGCAAGAACAAATAAAAGTCTGCCAAAATCTCTCACTGTAAAGCCCTGACCTTCCTCTCCTCCATTACTTTTCTCAGTACCCGCCCCAAACCTTTGCTGTCACTCCATGTTCTTCCAATCACCACAAAGTCTTCCTCAGCTATTAAGAAACTACCACCATCCCTACTGACAACATCCAATACATGACTCCACTGCCAGCATCCCAGTTATGCATAACAAAATGTGCAACAATGCTGTAACCTGGAAATGCCTGTACTCCATCTCACAAATAATAGTAATTTTTAAAAAAATCACAACAACAACAAAAAACCAAACCAGAACAACTCCCAGAAACAAGAAAATTTAGTAAGAAATCTCTCAGGCTGCAGCTTTCATACCTCAATTCATATATAGGATAGGGACAATGACCTGGAACTTGTACTCAAATTTATTTTCTCCATTTCAACCCCATGCCCTTATCCCATCAGTCTTCATTCTACATATTACATCTCCCACCCTTATGCATATATTCCCCTCATTCACATCCTCTTTCCTCATGGCAACCTAAATTCCTCTTCCTTGAGCTTCTGAATTCATGTCCTTTCAGTGACAGCTCCTAAATCCCACTTACTAATATATTTGTGTAACTTTCCACATCTGCACATTTCATATTCTCAATCTTCTGAAGAGAAGGTCTTAAGTCATAAAATCCTAAAAATTTTATTAAAACTTCACCCTAGCCAGTCATGATAACCCAACATATCTGCTGTCTGCTCTGTTTCCATCACATTTAGTGCCACTCTTTGGAAAATGACAGCGTAATCCCAGCTTTTATCTTTCTCTAATTACCACTACTTTTGTAAACAGTACTTTAAAAAAAAAAAACAAACCTACATACATATCTTATGCTTAATAACATCACTTTTGAAGAAGAAGTAGTGAGAGTTGTCAGTCAAACACCTGTTGGGGGACAAAAGCTTCCATGGAAAAAACGTGGACATTACACTCTAAGAATTACTTACACTGGGCTTTAGCAAACGCAAGAGTCAGCACAATATAGGTTGAAGAACTCTATTTAATTGTCTCAAGATCTCTTATTGTGACAATTGCTTCCTACAGAAGGGCTTTCCTTAAATGCAGTAATCCTGTAAATAAACAAAAAATCCATTTGGCTCATCAGTACAGCATTAGCTAACCTGCTAACGCCTAATTTCTAGGATAAATAGTTTTTCAATCCTTCTCTGAAGTTAGAACTGGCAAGAAAAAAATAATTAATCTGTAACAATTTGCTGAGATGACTGATTTAACTTGAGCCAGGAGGGTGTAAAGTAACACTAGAAGAGCAGTTTGTCAAAAATAATGTTCATGTAAACTGGACGTTTTTTGGTCGCCTTCCCCCCAACCAAAGAGGGAATGGGAGGCTTCTAGTCAAAACTCCTAGATCAAATTTCTCCGAGTCTGAACTACCAACACAGTCAGCATTGAAAGTTTTGTTACAGCCAGCACAGGTTCACAGCCTATCGTGGATAAGCGAAATGGGAGACTGAGTGATGGTGAAGTCAGTTTAAGAAAGTTCTGTCCTGTATCCCAGGTTTGCCACCCATCAGTTGTGAACATGCAACTGTCCATCAAGCCACAACACAAACCGACATGAATCAGACAGAAAAATATTTTCCTTTTTAAAAACTACTTATTTTCATCGTGGATATTATTAGTAATGCAATTTGCAAGAGTACCACACAGGAAACTAAAGAGGATGGAGATAAGGGTGAAATACCACCTGAAAACAACTGGCCAGAGGCAAGTTTCTTAGCCTGGCTCAGCTTAACTGTCCAAGACCACATTATCTTCTTGCATCTCCAGGACAACTCACCTTTCAATAAGAAAAAACACCAATACCTGAATTTTAATGCCACTACAATCACCCGTGAGCTCTTCTATGGCTGCAGCTCCAAATAAATCCGATAAGAATCCGTATCACCATGATAAAAGGGCAATCCCCATTCTCCCTTGGGAGTGTCCCATCAGGCAATGGACCAAGAGATAACACACTTTTGTTGGACTGACTTTCAGCTACATTGTTTCCTCACATCAGCCCACCCTGCCACTCACAAATCCACACCCGAGCACACGGGAATATACCGCAAAGCAAGAAGGAAAGGCGAGTACACCGTTCCTTGCAACTGCATGTGTGCTGGACTGAGTGACCATGCAACCACTGCCTAGAGTACCCCAGTACGAAAATCTCTTCTTTCACGGTAGTACAAATGCACAATGAACTTACTACACACCTCAGCTCAGAATCACCAGACAAAACAATCACTACACCAAGGAGCAAGAAGAGAAAACCTCGGTGAGCGAATCCCACTCACAGGGGAAAAAAAAAAAAAAAGTCTTCACGCTTTGATTTATTACGAAGGTGTCTGCATGCAAGATGCCATCCACCACAGACACTAAAACAGAGCTCTTGCCCAAATCAGACTTTGCCAAGACAAAGTGAGAAGACTGGACCATTCTGGGCACAGCCCCAGCTACAAAGCGGTGCCTACCAAAGAACCCCTCTCAAAGACATAAATCAGTAACAGCCCTCTTTGTACGCCCGCCGTGACAGCAGGAAGAATTCAGACAAAGTACTCATTCAACATGCTGTCTAAAAAGTTAGATTCCCGTAAGTAAACGATATTTATACACAACACAACCCCAATGTGTTAAATGGAGGAAAATGACATCCTCTGCCTTAGCGAAAAGACAGCATCATCTTCGAACCTTCTCTAAAATGGCTCTAGCCGGTAAGACAAATAAAAATGCAATGGAAACTAGTGGGAAAACATCACTTAAAATGGAAATCAAATTCCTCCCCCCCCCCGGCATTTGGCTCTCTAAGGATTAGGGGGGAATTGCCGTTCTCAGCACAGGGAGAGCCCGGGGCCGGTGTAATTCTGCAAGGACCTGGCCGCACCGGGTTAGGGGCTCTGACAGCCGCCCAGGCGGGGGCAGGGCCCGCTCCGAGTCCCCCCGGGTGCACCGCAGTATTTACCCGGCTGCTGCTGCTGCCGCCGTCTCCGTGCTCGCTGCCCCGGCGGCCCCGGGGCCCGCCGAGCCCCGCTCCTCCCGGCGGCGACGGCAATCTCCGGCTGCGGTGCGGCGACGGGGACCGGCGGCAGGGCCCGCGGTGGCCCGATGGGGAGCGGTGGCGGCGAAGCGGCGGCGGACGGGGCGAAGCGGAGCGCGGCGGCGAGGCGGCGGCGCAAGCGGCGGCGGGCATCGACGGGGGAGGCCGGCTGTGGCCTGGCCCCGGCCCCGATGTGCTGAAGCGGGAGGCGCGGGACGCTGACGAGCTGCCCTCCTTCAGGCGGTGGGAGGAGGACGAGGACGAAGGGCCGGAGCGGCCGCTGCTGGAGCGGTACATGATGGCGCCAGCGGCCCGGGGGTCCCGCGGCTCCTCCAGCCCAGCCCCCCCACCCGGCGTGCGCGCTCCCCGCCGCCCTGCGCGCTCCCGAGCCGGGCGGGGGAGGGGGAGCCGGGCGGGGGGGGCGGTGCCTGGGGACGCCCGCACAAAATGGCGGCCGCGGGTAGGGTGGGGGTCGGTGCTGCTGTGGTTGGCCGGGCGGGTTTTCTTTGCCTCCGTCCGCGCTTCGGGCCCCAGCGGTCGTGACTGGGGCACGCTCGGCTTTGGTGCTTTTTTGTTGTTGTTGTTATTTGGGATTTTTTTGGTTGTTTGTTTGCCTGCTTTTGTTGGGTTTTTTTCCCTCCCCTATACGCACGCACTGTGCTGCGGAGCTGGTCAGTACAGGTGGTGTTGTCTTCAAGCAGGAGTGTGTTGGAAAGCGAGCCTTGCCTGATCGATCGGGGGTGCCGAGGCTGAGGCTCCAGCTCAGAAAACTCCTGAGCCAATTCCCGTGCTCTGGGCTGCCGGGAGCAGGCACGGCAGGGTAGGAAATGGCTTCTTCCCGCCTCCTGCCTCCTACCTGGGCACCGACCACGCTTCCTGCGGGACGGCGGCTGGAACAGCTGCTGGGACAGCCTCGACTCTGTGCCACGGCTGAAACATTTCTCTTACTCGGTTCTGGGGCTGCCCCCAGAGAGGAAGGGGGTTTTGGTTTTCAATTAACTAAAATGGGGGAGCGGTCAAAAGAAGTGAAAGCGGAGAAATGAAGGTTCTCATAAAACTCTTCAGCTTCATTTCCAAAAGCCACAAGCTTTTATATCTTGATTTGTAATTTTTCTTAGCTGAATGACACGTGAGGGATTGTATTTGAAGAGCCAGTTGATTTCTAGCTAAAATTCTGCTTGTGTGTTTGGGAATGTATTTGCCTGAACATCACACCCTTTTGAAGCATACTATTTATCAGTAGTAGCAACAAAGAGCAGCAGGATGGTGATCTGTCTGATAAGATATTTTTGCTGGGAGTGGTTTAGTACAATTGTATTAAAACTGACCCCCTTTAAGATTTTCTGAATGAGTGCATCACTACCCAGGCTCAGGAAATGCACTCAGTTATTTTCTGTTACCGTTGTCCTCTTCTCACCTTTCTGTCCTAAGGCTTGCAGTGTTTATCAGCGACCTTAATTCAACTGTAAGAATTCCTGGGATAAGAATTTCATCTTTGAGGATGTGCAGCAGACTGTGAATCTACTTCCTGTGGGACCAATGGATGCTCAACCTGTTCCAATTAACTACCCTAAGCAGCAGAGTCAGTGACACCCAGAGAAGCAGAACAATTTGAGATAACCACAAAACTGATGTGTATTTTGGAACTTCCCCTCTAGTTTTTGTGGCAGATAACATGCAAGTAGTTTATCACTGTAAGGAATGTACTGTTACCCAAATATTTTCTGTTACTTTATTCAAAGGAGGAACATGCTTTCATGCCTTAGTGGCAGGTGTCTGCATCAAGCACTCAGTTTGACCATAAAAATAGCTGAGTGTGATAAAAAGAGGGAGGAAAATTACTTGTTTGGTTTTGGACATCTCTTCCATGCTGTTGTTCTCTTTACATCAATTTTTAACTATAGTTTGGTTTTAAAATGGACAAGTACAAAGCCACGAACACAAGAAACTCTGCAAAACATTTTAAAATTCAGTTTTCTGTAATAGTTGGGCATCTAATAGCTAAAAACTTTGAAAAATGCCGGAAAATAAATTTTTTTACAACTTTTTTGCCTTATAGCCAAAGGAGGTCTACAGGAGATACTCTGGTGGTTTCTGATCATAGATTTTGGTGGCATTTGGAAGGTGAAAGAATCCAGATAAAAAACTGAAGAAAAAGTTCATTAAAGTGTCTTATCTGTGCACCAATAAGAAAACTGCTTATAGGAGAAGTGGTAGAAATAAAGCTAACACCCTGTGTGTTGTGATGTTAAAAGAGTTCCTGAGAGAAACATTCAATTTGTTGGAGACTGACCAGTGCTCATTAGCATTTTCTAGCACCCTGTCATTTCACTCAGCATTGCCCTACAATTACAATTTATAATTGCAATTTATAAACTAATTTTCAGCTAGATGTATTATCATCTTTTAACCACATGCCTTATGAAGCTAAGTTTTTAAAGGGACTGAGCATTTCTAGTGGGACCCAGTTAAACTATTCCTAAAATCAGCACTGAAATCTGGGCCCAGTGGTGCAGAGCAAATTGAGACTTCTCACATTTTTGGAAGAGGAAGTTTGTCTCAGGGATTGAAAAAGTCAGGCAAGATCCTTACCTGCTTTGCAAAAGTTTTTGTAACATTCCTGCAATTGGTGCTCTAGACTGTCACTGGATGACAGAGGTGCCAGTCAGTCTGTTCTGACAGAAGTTCAGCTCCTAAACTCCTCTTTGGAATTCCAAGGCTCATAGTTGAATTTGCAATTAGCTGCTGCTTGGAGAGGTTTTAGCTAATTGGATGCTGAGGGCAATGCTGGGGTAATAATGTATCTCTGATTCTCATTAGGCCCCAAATAACAAAGGGGAGCAAATGGCATTCAGAAAGAACAGAATAAGAAAAGTTAGGAATAGCTTTGTATAAATATAAGTAAACAGAAATCAGAATTGAAGTTAATTCAGGTTGGACCATTAGGTTAAGAAGCAGACCAGTAAAAGAGAAAAATGTAATACCTTAATTATAATTTTTTACCTTCTTGTCTGAGTCAAGACTAGATCCAGGGGCATGAGACAACCATCTAATGTGGAATGGCTTGGCTATGAGTAACCACAAAGACAGTTTCTGTGTTTCTATGACAGAAATGGTGTTCTCATGAGGAGAGGCAGTAGAAGATACTCATCTGTCTTCTGAACTTGGCATTAAATTTTTCCCTGGAAAACAGGGCACAATATCTATCCTATGCCTTCAGGTCCAGGCAAAGCAGCCTGTTCATGAAAAATTTTGGACTGAGCCAAGTAATCAAGCCTTCCTCAGCTGTGTCGTCATGGAATTTGAGGATGGTTCAGCTGATAGCAGAGTCCTGGCTGGGAGCACAGAAAACACATCCAAACAGACAATTGCTTTCAGAGATTTTACAGCCGTAATTACAAGGTTGATATTTCTGAATTTAAGGCTTGTCTAGGCTGGTTTCGGTTTCAGCTCAATATTTACTTATAGCTGGGAAGTGGAATGGGCATGCAGCCTACACTGATTCCCTGATTCCTGGGATTGGTATTAAGTAATCTGTTACAAAACAAACTCATCAGAAAAGGGCGGGCAGTCTCCCTTTGCCAGATAGTGCTTCCTTGCTGGGGATTTATCCATCTAGAGCATTAACAAACTCTGGATAATAGTGAATAAAATCTGGCCTGCATGGCCTGTGGGGGTGGATTAAATTAAACCTAATGTTGGTGGGTTTTTTTCAATTTTGAGTGCTCTGATTTTTTTTATAATTGCCAGGTGTATGATTATTTATAGTGTGCAAGGTACTTTGTATGCAATATAGCCACCACTCCACGTGCCCCCACATCTTAAATCTGTCAAATTTGTAGCAGTAGATGGTGTAGGCAGCAATATTCAGGAGCAGGAGAAATAGCCAAAAGGAAGGTGGAAAAGGAGGAATGTCTACTTAAATTCTTGCTGTGATGCTATTTAAATGCACTTCTGCAGAACAGGCAAAGTGATTTCAGATCAGTTAGGGTGAATTGATATTTTCCTGTAGTTCCTTTTTTAATATTCTTTGTGTTTGTTTTCCCATATGAGTGTAGGCAATGCTGTCTGGACCAAAAAGGAATCTGTGGCACGTGAAAATTTTCCAAACTTTATCACTTCAGGTGAAGTGATAAAGTTCATGGCTTTGAACCTGAAGAGGTTAGGAGAGATGAGCAAGCAGGATACAGCAAGTGAAAAAAGAGAATGCTAAAATACAGAGTGGCTGAATGGAAAAGCTCTGAGAGTGATTAGTTCAGGGGAGAAAGGTTGTTCTTTGTTTATATCCGAGAACTTCTCTGGTATCTTATTAAGATGTGGAAAGTACTTGTTTGGTTGGGGTTGTGGGTATTTTGAGGGTATTTGTTTGGTTGGTTTTGGACATTTCTAAGTTGTTTGGGTTTGTTTGTTTGTTTTCATTTGGAAAAATAAGACATCAGAACCATGAAATCTGAAATCAGCTTCACTTGTGTGCAATTCAGTGCTTCAACCTCACACAACCCCCACTTGCTGTTTTGAGAGTTTGCTGCTTTCACAGCATTTTCATTGAAGGGAAGCTTCCCTGAGCAGAGAGGACATAAAACTTACTCTCAAGGTCTTCTCAGGAAAGTTTAGTCTAGAAACCTTTGGATGACCTTTGGAAAAGAGCAGGCTGGCCAAATACAGTGTACAATATGAGTAGCTTGGTCATGTAAAGGCAGCCTTGCAACTCTGACACACAAAGATTGCTGTCAGGCATGTGAGAGAAGATTATTAAATGAGGGAGGGGGAGAGAGAGAGATTTGCAGAAAAAGCCCTCTCCTGCTCCTTTCAAGGAAGCTATGATTAGAGAGTAGTGTGGCCACTGAGCTCTTGCTCTTAGCAGCTGTTCCACACTCCCTTAGCCAGATTGCTCTGTTTTCTCAGGAATGTCACTGATATTTTCCTTCCTCAGCACTGCACTAATAACACCTCCAAGCTCAGAGAATGCTTTTTGTATCTCTGGTGAGCTGCACGTTGAAAGTAAAGTTTTCTACCTGTGGTGGTTATATGCTTATTTTCCCTGGCAACAGAGTACTGGGGAAGGGTTTGGGACAGTTGAAACATTCAGATAATCTGCTATAAAAATCACCAGTAGCAGCTAAAATTGCTGGATAGTGTGGTGACATTTACAGCACCCTCCTGTTACTGTATAATAGTCCAGAGCAGATGGAGCTGGATGTCCTCTCCTGCTTGTTTTCTGTCATCTGGAAAGTTGTGCATTTACTCCCCCAACCCCAATGCAACATACTCTTACCATAAAGAATGAGTGTCACATTTGGGGGTGTCGCTTGCATGTGTGTTCGTGCTCCAGACAGTCACTGAACACAACACAGGTGAATCAGAGAGGATTTGTTTACCCTGTGTTATTCAGATGGTTGTGTTAGGTTAACATCATGAACATCGCGATCTCTCACTATGCCAGGAGACCTCTTCCCCTGTGAGTAGACTGATGTGTTATTGGTAGGGTGCTCTTTTAGTAATGTTATTTTCATCTTGTAGTCTTCTGTCTTGCAAGCAAAGGATGTTGTACCTGTAAAAGTACATTTATACCATAAAAGCACTGCCTGGGCTATACCTGCTGATGTTTGGATAACACAGTGGTGCATAAATATTCCTGTGCTGGTTGACACGGTGACACTGCAAGTCTGCAATGTGCATCCAGTGTCTGTCAGTGTGTGTGAAAAATGCGAATTTTATGATTGGCTTTTCACAAATATTAAAATTAATATTATATGTGTTGTGTTAGAAAGTTACACTGTATTAATTTTCTTAAGTAGTGTGTTAAATGTAGTTTTAGGTAATAGCAAAATGTTAAAATAGAAACTATGCTATGTAAGATACTTTTTTTAAAGAAAGGAATGAGGTACTTGCACCAAGATAGCAGCCACAGGACACAAATCTTTCAGAGAAAGAGAATTTATTGCTCCATTATCAGAAGAAACGAACTTCTTCCTGCCTCACTCATCCCTGAAGATACCATCAGGATTAAGAGGAAGAAGTTGACACTGACCAGACCGAATCCTGTGTTTGAATGGAATTTATGCATCATGTATGAAGTGTATGAATATGCAACAGGCTATTGCTTTTAAGGGTTAATCCTCTGTTAACGTGTGTCCTTTTTCAGGCTTGTTTTGCCCAGAAAGAGGTACCTGGACTCTCCGTAATGCTTTGTTTTTATTGTCTCGTATTGTCCTAAATCCTAATTGTCCAAATTTTTATTACTCTAATTATATTGCTATTTTTATAACCATTTTATTACTATTAAACTTTTAAAATTCTAAAAACAAGTGATTGGCGTTTTTTCACAGTTTGCAAACAGTTCAGATGCTGTGAGCCAAAAATCATAGGAGAAGGAAGGGAGGGATATGACCACCAGGACAGAACTAGAGGAATTTTGGGGAAAATCACGTTCATGGCTGGAGCCGAGCTCTTAGTTTGGGTAAATTATATTTTTTAACCGGAAGGTGGAAGTCTCAGCAGGCTGTGCGGGCTGCATTGGCTCGCGGCAGCCTCTCAGCTCGGCCTGCTGCTCCGGCCTGGATTCCTCTCGGGGCTGCGCTGCGTGCTCCGGGCCGCCAGGGGGCGGGGCCTGCGCCGCGGAGAGCCGAGGTACCGGGCCCGGGGGGCGGCGGGGACGGCGGGGGGCGCGCCCGGCCCGGGCACGTGGCGGCCGCAGCGCCGCCCCCGGCACGGCTGGGAGCTTCCTGCGCTGGTGCCGGCCCAGGCCCCTGCCGGGCTGCTGCCGAGCCGAGGGCCGCTGTGCGGGGTTGCTGCCGTGCCGGGGTACTGCCGAGCCGAGGGCCGCAGAACCCAGGGCTGCTGTGCTGGGCTGCTGCCGTGGTGCTGCAGTGCCCCCGCCGTGCCGAGCTCGGTGCGGCGCCCGGCCCGTGGCGCTCAGCCGGCCCCGCGCTGGAGATGGGACGGGCTGGGGCGAGCAGAAATCCCTGTAAAGCCGAGGCCTTGCCAGGTGTGCTTCAGTCCGCGGGGCGGCACACACAGCGGGCTGGCTCGCCAGTCGCGTGTAGCTTACGGGTACCGCCGGCTTCAGGGTGGACATCCTCGCCTGCCGTCTGGGGGATGTTTCATGTTACACGCTGCCAAGGAGTGCCTTGGTGGGGAGTGTGGTGAACATGGAAATATAATGAATAGGTTATTGTTTAAGCAGCTCAAAATATTTTTCATGCCAATCCATAGACAGGAAAATACTTCCTTGTACTACTTATAGAGGATAAACTTGCCATGGGAAAAAAAAAAATTCAACCTGTAAATAAGAAAGCTTCAAACTCACAGGGCATTGCAGTCCCGGGGTGACTTAAGGGAATAAACAAGATAATTTATTTTCAGCTGGTCCTTGATCATATTCTTAAGTAGATTATATGATAGTGAGTGAACAAACAGCCGGGCTTGGACTATGACCCAGGAACTTGCTTCTAGCTCTGCTAATTACTCATCACTCCATCTTGGACTGGGGTTGTAGTTCTTATGTTTTTTACCTCATGCTGCTTTTTCTTTACCCTAGGACATCCTGTCTCTCAGACTGAATTACCAGCAAAGGATGGAGAACATCCTGGCTAGCTTGTGTGGGACCAGCCCAGAAGATCCACTCCCTGTGTGGGTTCATGGCAGCGTTGGCCATTGCTTCAACCAGCTGACACTAAGCGTGATTCCTCATGTGATCCTTGCAGTGGTCAGTGCCTGCTTCCTTGGCACTCCGAGGTATGGCAACTGACTCTTGATTGCAATGCAGGACTGGAGGTGGGGTGGAAAGGCTGGAAGTTGTATCTCCCTGTCATGTGCTGAACATGTAATTAGGGAAGGACACAATATTATAATGCTATTATATTTCTCAGCATCCATTTTAATTCAGTGTATGGAAAGGAATGCAGAAAGAATAGAGGGGATAGTGGGCATAAAATCACAGAAAGTAATTTAAAACTTTTTCGGTGAATGAGGACTGGGGAAACTGGGAGTATTCTGGTAGAGGATATAAGTCCAAGGTGGCACAGAAGATATATATAAGGCAATAAGGAGTTTAGAGAAATGCAGAACTGCTTTTCTGTTTACCCTTTTCTGAAATTCCTAAACATGACAGCATTCAATGATACTGAAAGGCCACAAAGAATCCAGTGATAATGAAGTATTTTGATGAACCATAGATTATGGACCTTACAAACACAGCATCACTGAAACTCACAGTGATAAAAATGTTTCTAGAAAAAGTATCTGACGGACAAATCAAGGATCAGAGATGTGACACAGGGAATTTCATCTCCAAAATTTGTGTTAAAGAGGTTAAATATACTTTTTCTTGCTGTTAGTCCTCAAGGATTGGAGTCTGGTTTGACCACAAAATATCATAGTTTGCAAACAAATTTCTGTAAAGAAATGCTTTTCTTTGGTAGTGTCTAAATGTCTGGCGTTGACCAAAGAGTGGGCTATATTGACCTGATGTAGTTTAGCAATGCTTACAGTAAGAAAAAGTTACAGATCTAGGGAGGTGTATCCAGAAGGTTAAGTAAGAGTGGATGCATAAACATGGGGAAGAGGAGAGGAAGAAAGGACAGTACTGACTGAGAGGTAGTGGATTTCCAACTGTAATTTATTTCACTGCTCTTTCCTCCTCAAGGTCTGGCTCTGGTGTGCCTTGCAGGCCAAGCTGGGTGTGGAGAATCGCTACCTCCTTCGTACTTGCTGGCTTGTTCCTTGCTGACACCATCCCAGCCACCATTTCCCAGCAGGAGCTGGGCCCTGTGTACCTGGAAGTGCTGGCCAATGGCACTGCTACCCTGACATGGCTGGTGCACGGCTTCGCTCTTCTCATGCTCCGCAGGTCCATTCACGGCTTTACCAGGGGCCCTGCAGCCCTGGCTCTCCTCACACTCTTACCCCTACCTTCCTCCATCATCACCCTGCTGTGGTACTGCCAGAGTGGGACAGCTTGGTCCCCTGCCCAGCCCGGTGCCTCCGCCAGGTTCGCCATTCTGTGTCTGCAGCTGGCCTCTCTGCTTGCCTATGTGGTCAGCTACCTGTTCCCCACTGCTGCCAGGCAAGAATTCCTCTCAATCAATCGCTCCTGGCAAGAGGACCAGCCCATCTCAGAGCCAGGGATCCCAGTGCCTGACCAGCAGAGAGTGGCAGAAGACGGTGAGAGCTGGCTCTCCCGCTTCTTTTACACCTGGATGAACCCCCTTATGAAGCGTGGCTACCAGCAGAAGCTGAACCAGCCACAGGACGTCTATGTGCTTCCTCACCAGCTCCAGGCTGCCCGGGTCTGCGACCGGTTCTACTCTTGCTGGCAGAAGAAGGCAGCTCTTCAGCAAGCAGAGGAGGAGACAGTGTCTCTTACCAGCCCAATCATTGCTGGAGGTGATGGGAGCAGTGATGCTCCAGACAGCCCACACCATGCCCAGAAAGCTGTGCGCCTCCTGTCAGTCCTTCACGCGGCCTTCGGGCTTCGTTTCTACACCCTTGGACTTCTCAAGCTGGCTGACAGTCTGCTGGATTTTTCAGGTCCTCTGCTTCTGAACTTGCTGGTGAACTTCATGGAGTCACGGCAGGAGCCCCTGAGCCATGGGATTCTGTATGCCCTTGGGCTCTTTGCTGGCTCCTTCCTGGGCGCTGTCCTGCGGAGCCAGTTCAGGTACGAGATGAACAAGATGGCGCTGATGGTGCGGGCCGCCGTCATCTCCGCCATCTACCGCAAGGCTCTGCGCGTCAGCAGCACCAGCCTTGCCCGCTTCACTGTGGGGGAAATTGTCAACTTCATGAGCACGGACACCGATAGGTTGGTCAACTTCTGCTACAGCTTCCATGAGTTGTGGAGCCTGCCTGTCCAGCTTGCCATTACCCTCTACCTCCTGTACCAGCAAGTGGGGATAGCCTTCCTGGGCGGCGTGGCCCTGGCGCTGCTGCTGGTGCCCATCAACAAGATCATAGCTAACCGCATCATGGTGAACAACCAGGAGATGCTGAAACACAAGGACACACGAGTCAAGGTGCGTGAGGGGCAGGGCTGTCTCTTTGAGTTTGTATTTTTTCCCTGTTTGTCCCAGAACGTTGGCTTCTTGGCCACTAGTCACGGTCCAAAGTAGATTAATTGAATCACAGCTGTTGAGAAAAATGCCAGAAGGGAATTTTTCACACACGCACACACACACTTTGGACAAAAGTGTTTCAGGGTGATGTAGTTTCACCACCCATAAGATTGTGAACCTGTAATGCTTGTCTTGTCCCCTGGGCTGATTTAGGTTCCCTTGCAAGTTTCTTTTCTGTGTGTAGTAAAGGTAACACTCCTGATGGCTTCCTCTAGATTTGCATCCATCCTATTGCTCGAGTGATGCCATCAATGATGAAGTGGCTTTCAGTCTGGACAAGGGCAATGATCGTGGATGTAATTTTATATGGCTCAAGGCTTGGCACTCTCGGTCATCTTTTCCACTGCTTTTCTCCTATTTGCAGTGCCATCTCTCCTCTCCACATGTCAGACATTTGATTTCCACCTTTTAACATTGTATCTCTAATTTGAGGGGACAGTAGTTTCCCTCATGCTTTGAAGCATGAAACTTAGATCAACTCCCTGTCAGAACTGTTGGCAGCTTTAAAAATATATATTTTCCCAACAGTATGTGCATCTACCAGAGTTCTATCTGATGATGCTGAACTTTCTCCAACTGTTGTAAGACTGGTTTGCTGAATAAAGTCTCTCTTGTTAGTCTTCTTTAATGTTGGGCAGAGACACAGTCAGCTTGCCCTACATATGCTGACCTGAGAACAGAAATGAGAGGACGGCATCCTGCAGGGATACCAGAGTTCTGGAAATGAGCCAGCCAGGCTCTGGATGCAGACCAGCTGTGTCAGGGCAGGACCAGGCCTGAGAGTCAGATGTTATCTCAAGGCACTGTCAAGTCAACACAAGTAAATAGTATCCAGGCTGGAGCTAGCAATTCCACACATCCTTTCACCTGTGTTGTTCATCATTCCTTGGAAAGTAGTGTAATATTTTGCCTTTTTCTTGGTTTTGCACAGCATGGGTGGCTGAAGAAGCTGGTGGGATGGGTGAGCACAAAGTTTCCAGTAGCTGTCACTTAAGTTTATGCCTTTGTTAGCAATAAATGATTCCTGACATCTCTAGTTTGACCTTAGCAGGAGACAGCTGCACAGCCAGACACAGCCCAGGTTGGCTGGGCACTGTTTGCTTGATGTTCTTTTCTTGTTGCCTGCAGCTGATGACAGAGTTCCTGTGTGGCATTCGTGTGATCAAGTTTTATGCCTGGGAGCAGCACTTCAACACCAGGATAAAATCCTTCCGGGCTAAAGAGCTGCAGAAGCTGCGGACCATCAGTTACCTGGATGCTTTGTGCGTGTACATGTGGGCAGCACTCCCTGTTGTTATCTCCATTGCCATCTTTGTCACCTATGTCCTGTTGGGTCACCAGCTCACTGCCACAAAGGTGAGTAGGTAGCAGGGAGAGCTGCAAACTTGTGCAGAACACTGTCTACAGTGAAACTGCAATCCTGAGGCATCTTCTCTGGGAAATAAACCCAGCCCATGTCTCTCCACAGCTCTTCAGGCTCTCACTGGTGAAGTTGTTTGGAGGATACAGGGGAGGTGCTGGCTCCAGCTCATGGCTGTTTGCTTACCCACGCAGGTGTTCACAGCACTGGCCCTTGTTGGGATGCTTATTCTACCCCTCAACAGCTTCCCATGGGTGCTGAATGGGATCTTGGAGGCCAAAGTTTCCCTGGATCGAATCCAGCAATTCTTTGAACTCATGGACCAGGACCTGGAAACTTACTATGCCCTAGGTAATGGTTAAGGAATCTGAGACATCAGCAGACACTCAGAGCAGAGAGCTGAGGTGCAAGGCCCAGGGGCAGTGCTGGAGGGCAGCTGGCTGTCACCCTGTGATTCAGGATGTCCAGTTGGGTAGAGGCAGAGTGGATACACTTATCTTAATTTCTGTGGAAAGCAGGAGACAAGGCTATAACATTCCATAAGCCACTGCTTGTCCCAACAGAGCCATTAATGTCCAAGTAGAACAAGCAGCTCTGTCCTCTGACCAAAGCTTTTCTGACACTGAAGCCATCAACAAACTTGGCTTCACATGGCAGAAAGGCTTGAGTGGCTGCCCCTCTCCTGAGCCATATTAGCTCCCTTTTCTTCTTTTATTGCCTTTGGCCAGCTCCCTGCCATTCTTTTACCTTGATCAATAATAAAACCAGGTTATATCATTAGTATCTCCCTGACAGCCACGTGTGTCTGGTGTGAGCTGGAGACAGAAGGGTTGGAAGAAAGGATGTATATGTTTAAGGGCAAGTCAGTAGACAAGAGTCTCATTCTGTGGTTGGATTAGGGGCATCATGCAGTGCCTCATCCATGGTCTCTGCATTTGGGAACAAAGCTGATGATATTTGTGATGCCAGGTGCCTTAATTTTCTGGTCTTCTCATAGCAGTGCTTTGCTGTTTGGGTTTTCACTTGTAGATAGCCCTTCAGATACTGCTACTGCCATGGAGATGAAATGTGCAGACTTCTCATGGGTGCCAGCTGAGGAGGAAAGCACCAGGCAGTCTTCATCCACAGGCAGTCTGCAACTGCACATCGAGAACCTGTCAGTGAGAAAGGTGAGCAAGGACATGGGAAGTAATACAGAAAATGGCACTAGAGGAAAAATACTGGAAACTAGAAATAATGGAGCAGAGGTGGCATGTTTTCCTCAGTCTAGGAGCTATGCATCAAAATCTTCTCTAGGTCAAGAGGCATAGGACACTGAAAGGCTGAAAGGCGCTAGAGAGCATCCATGGCTTACAGACAGGAGATGAACTAGTTCTCTCTGCTTTCTACTATTGCTGCTGGAGACAACTGGACAGGGAACAGAGCAAGGCTCTAGAGTTAACACTCCTTGCAAATCTGTGCCCTGTCATATCAGGAGTCTGGTTTACCTGACAACTGTACCCAGCTGCACTGCTGAACATGGTCCTAGCAGTCAGGATGGTCCGAGCAGTCGGCTTCCTTAGAGCCTACGTGTGGCTCAAGAAATCTGGGTGAGCTACCCTGCCTTAGCACATCAGGTTGCTTCTTTTCCTTTCCCTTTGCAGGGAATGCTCCTGGGTGTTGTTGGGAAGGTTGGCTCTGGCAAAAGCTCTCTGCTTGCAGCCATCACTGGAGAGCTCATTAAGTAAGTAGCCTAAAGAGTTTTCCCTGCCTGGTCCCTCCATGTGGGAATTGTCCAGTGCTATCCCAACTTGTGGGTAATTTTGATCTGCCAGCAGTTTTTCTTTGTTGCCCCTATACCCACTTCTGTTGTGCTTGCAGACAAGGTGGACGAGTGTATGTTTGTGACCTGGAGCAAGGATTTGGTCTGGCCACACAGGAGCCTTGGATACAGTTCACCACTGTCCGCAAAAACATCCTTTTTGGGCGGGAATATGATTCCAGGCTGTTCGAGGAGGTGCTGGAGGCCTGTGCCCTCTCTGAGGACCTAAATGTGAGTGCCTAGGCTGGAAACCTGCCTGGGCCTTCTTGGCAGGCTTTTGCATCCATCCTGAGCCTTATTGTTTCAGACTGCTGCTCCAATGTCCCATCACACAGTGTTGCTCTGATTACCAAGCCCACACCATTCCTAGCATGCCCATACTTCTTTAAGGTGTGAAGTCACTCTTGTAGCACTTTGGGAAGTTTCTTCTGCTGCTGAGCCAAAAGCTCTTCATGCTGGGGAAAGGAGTTGTTCTTGCAGAGCTGATGACTGTTGGGTTTTTCAGGCAGAATCTATCAGCAGCTGATGCTTTTTGGGGGGGGAGGATTAGAAGCAACTTCTTTGGGGTTTTGAAGGGCTAAGTCAGTGCTCTTGACATATATTCTAAATTTGAGGTTTATGACTGTATTAGCCAGTAAACCTGGCTGTATATATGGTATATATAGGAATCTCACCTTCTCTCAGTTTATAACTAATGCCAAATTTTCTGAAGTACCAAGCTTTAGCAGCTCCTGCTTATTTTGGCCAGAGCTATGAACACTCAATTTTTATTTGAGATTTTGTGAAATACACCTATGCTACCAAACCGAGAGGAGACTTATTTCCAGGTTCCTGAAATTTGGTAGTTTTTACTGCTATGCTGTTTGGAAGGATCCTGGCATAATTTTGATGCAGACACAGCCCTTGTTCTCACAAAAAATTACTGTGTGCAATTACCTTGGACCAGAAGTTGCTTTCAATGGGTAGTTAAGATATGAGCACCCTATTCTGGAGTGTAAGAGATTTTTGTTACATAAATAAACCTTGCTGGTTGTCTGTAGAACCAGTGTATAGATTGTTGCATTGTTTAATTGTTGGTAAGGTGTCAGCCTTAGAAATTACTGCCAGAGACTGGAGAGGGGCCCCTGTGTCCTGGTTTTGGGTTCCCCAGCAGTTTCTTGTCCCTTTCTAAATTATTTTCTTGAATATTTCAGATTTTACCAGCAGGTGACCAGACAGAGGTGGGTGAAAATGGTGTGACACTCAGTGGGGGACAGAAGGCTCGAATAGCCCTTGCCAGAGCTGTTTACCAGGTAAATAACAAAGGATGTGTGTGGCAGATCTTGCCAAGTCAAATATAAAGAGTCTGGAAGCACTCAGCTGTACAGTTCTCACACATTGTGCTAGCCTAAAGGTGCTGCCACACAGAGACACTTAGACTTTTCTGTACAGCACTGCCTGCTCCAGCAGGGCCAGCAGCTGTATCCTTTTTTCTTTTGTCCCCTTCCCAGGAGAAAGAACTTTACCTCCTTGATGATCCTCTGGCTGCTGTTGATGCAGATGTAGCCAAACAGATTATGCAGAAATGCATTTTCGGAGTTCTCAAACATAAGACCAGGGTCCTTTGCACTCACAGGACAGAGTTTTTGGAGAAGGCCGATGCCTTGTTGCTGATGGACAATGGCAGGATAGTTAAGACAGGTACACTGTCTGTCTTCTCAGGCATTCACTTGTGCCTGTCTTGGAATGGCTTGAGGGGATTAGGATTGACTAGTGGGGAACTCAGTGATAAAAGAGCACACAGAGAGCACTGCATGTGTGCAAAGATGGGGGGCAGGAGGATATGCAGATAAAACAGCACAGCCCTAGAAGTGGGGAGCTGATGAGGCAGAAAGAGTAACTGGTTGAATGGAGCGGAGCCTTCACGGGTACAGTTGCTGTATAACTTGGGGAATGTTATGAGGGAACAAAACTGGGTCATTTCAGAGCAAGAGGCAGTGGGAGGGTGGAAAGTTGTCACCCGCTCCTCACAGATGCTGAAAAATTTGCATGTCTCTCTTCGCAGGCACACCAGCTGATATTCTGCCACTTGTTGAAGCCTTCCCCAAGTTCAAGGATCCAGACAAGGGGGATAAGGATAAAGGTCTGTTCCTGATGAGCTTAAGGGTAGCTGGGGCAGCACAGCTGACCTTTCCAGACAGAACCTGTACCTGATAGCTGCTGGCATTAGAGGAGAACTCCCATCATCTTGTTCTCCTGTGGCAGTGCTGATATGTGGGTGGTGTATACACAGAAGGCCCACATATCATTGGGTATTGGTCTGGTGCAGTATTTGAACCTCTTGTTCCACTTGTAGTCCAGTTTTGGATGAAGAACTGCCAGGGTTGGTGCGCCTGTCTTGAAAGAGGAGAGAGGAGGGAAAAAAGTGTCCCTCATGGTTTAGACTCGCTCTGTTCACATTTAGGAACAGCTGCAGGAAGAATTTAACACTGCACTGACCTTTGCTTTTGCATCTATACCCACAGCCCCTAATGAACAGGGACAGGAAGAGGCCATAAAGACAGAGGCAGAAGAACCAACCCAAAACCATAATCTCATCCACAAGGAGGAAGAGAAGAAAGAAGGGGCAGTGGCTTTTCAGGTGTACAAGGCCTATTGGATGGCAATGGGCAGCTGCTTAGCAATATCAATCCTCTTCTCACTGTTCCTGATGCAAGGTGAGGCAGTGATCCAGCAGCACATCTCTCTTTAGACACTCCTCTCCTCTTGTCTCATTCCCTGGCTTCATGGAGTCCAGAAGGACAGATGCCAGGGCTTTAAACTCTCACCTCTGTAGCAGTGCTGTGTTGCTGCTGCCCTCAAGGCTGTTCACTTGCTCCTGCTCTACTACTGACAGGGGGAAGACTATACAGGGCAGCAAGACAATGCAAAAGTTGTCCAGCAGCTTCCCCTTCAGCTTCATATTTTCTGATTCAGAAGTAGAATTTCTCTTTACATAGTCTGTCTTTCTCTGTAGCATCCAGAAACATCTCGGATTGGTGGCTGTCATACTGGATCTCCAGCATATCCCAGACAGCAAATACCTCTGTGATGGCCTGCTCAGCTTCCCTGCCTTCTCCAGAGCTGCTTCTCTTCTCCACTGCTGGGCTTGTGTAAGTGAATGTGGTACAGAGGTGCCAAAAGGAGCAGGAAATGTCCTTAAGTGCATTTCAGGTGAAGATCCTGGAGAGCAGGGATAGATAAACTGACCACTTCACTTCAGGGGATGTGTGTGGCTGCCTTGACAAACAGAATCAAAATCCCTGACCTGATAAAGTGCCAGAAAGGCTTCTGTCTGGGGCTGATGGAAGACCCCTAGCTGCATAGTAATCAGAGTATTTGCCCCAACATGCCAAAGGGGTGTAACAGGAGTATCAGACTAAGGTATCCTGATTTCCCCTGGAGTATGCTCATGGATACTCATGCCCTGTCTGTGGGTTTACTGCCAGGAGGATGTTGGGAGATTGATAATCTTCCTTCTTTTTTCCAGTTCCCCTATTCAAGATCTGGACAAGCCCCCAGCCCCTCCCAATGGCTCAGTGGATGTGAGTTTCTACCTGATAGTGTATGGGAGCATTGCAGGGGCCAATTCCCTGTTCACCATTATTCGGGCGTTCCTCTTTGCTTATGGTGCTCTCCGTGCTGCCTCTGTCATTCACGACCGACTGCTCCAAAGGGTTCTAAAGGTAATGGGCACAAAGTCCAGAGCAGGCTGAGGCTCCTGCAAGCTGCCATTCTTCTCATAGCTGGCAGTATGGGTGTGGGAGATAGGTTAAGGTTTCTGTTGGTATTGGCTGGTAGGACTGTGTTCAAAAAGGGCTGCACCACAGCCAGCACAAGGGGCCAATGAGTGGGGCTCAAAATGTGTCCTGTTCATTGCATGGAAGGATGATTTACAGCTCCCACCTGCATCTGTTCACTCATTAGCCTTAGATGTACAGCCAGTCAAGTCAAAATAGCTTTTACAGGATGGTGAGTTTGGGTTTAAATGAGATTAGAAGGAGTTATTAAGCAAGATCTAGGGCTGATGCTGGCATATGTCAGTTAACTTTATGTTTTTGGCTTCCTTGGGTCCTCAGGCTAGAGTTAGGATTAGGAGATTGGGAGTTCAGATTAGAGGCTAGATTTGCCTTGTTACTATTAGGCCATCATGGTGTCTGAGTGCCTGCTTTCTCAGTAGCTGTCAGCCATTCAATACAGAAGGAGTGCTTCCTTTTTCCATGCAAGCAGTATGTGAGTTGTTTAGCTGCTAGTGGATGCTGGCTTTGGAGGCTGAGGTAAGGAAGTGGGTTGTGGTGGCCACCTCATTTGTGGCCTTATCTGCTCCCCTTGGTGCTGCTCTCCTGCACACTGTTCTGTGCCTGGATCTCACGGCACCTGACCGGCTCTTTCTGTCTGGTTCCCTTACTGCCAGGCCACAGTCGCCTTCTTTGACAGCACACCAACAGGCCGCATCCTGAACCGCTTCTCCTCAGACCTGTACTGTGTGGATGACAGCCTGCCATTCATCCTCAACATCTTCCTAGCCAACATCTACGGACTCTTGGGCATGCTGGTGATAATGACCTATGGCCTCCCTTGGATTGGTCTGGTCTTGCTCCCTCTGGCTGTAGTCTACTTCTTCATCCAGCGCTATTACCGATTCACATCGCGGGAGCTGAAGCGCCTGCACAGCATCACCCTGTCTCCCATTTACACCCACTTCTCAGAGACCCTCTCAGGACTGAGCACCATCAGAGCCATGAGGGCAACAAAGAGGTGAGCAGGGAGCACAAGCACCCAGACAGACAGAGCTCAGAGCTTTGGCTTTATAGGCCAAGGCTTTCTCTTGTGGGGCTGGTTATGGAGTGGCTGGAATGTCCTTTGTCTGGGGCAGCAGGAGAGGAGTTTGAGTGATGCAAACCTCTGTTGTGTGCCTGACAGGTTTGAGTTGGAGAATCAGCTGCATCTGGAGCAGAACCAGCGCTGTCTCTTTGCCAGCGAAACAGTGATGGAGTGGCTGGACATCCGCTTGCAGATGATTGGGGTTGCTGTGGTTACTGCTATAGCAGGGATTGCCATCATCCAGCACCAGAAGCAGCTGGGAAATCCAGGTAGAATGCCAGGGACTGATCTGTGTCTGCTCCTAGGCTGTGCCCAAGGGGTTTCTCCTCTCCCAGCCCAGAGCTACACATTTTTCTACACTGGGGTAAGATCCAGAGCTCCTGCTTCCTGTCACTAGCAAGTCACCCACAGTGTAGTGCTTCAGTTCCTGTCTCTGCTCCTGTGTGTCCCCAACCTCAAGTGTGACCCCAGACTTCAGAGTCCTTTTCCTTTGTTTTTGTTTTTTTTTTTGTTTTGTTTTTTTTTTTTTTGTCTGCCCATCAAGATGTCAGCTCCTTCCCTGCCACTAACATTCTTGCTTATGTTTTGTCCTCACAGGACTTGTGGGCCTGGCACTCTCCTATGCCCTGTCTGTCACACACCTGCTCTCAGGCGTCATTGACAGTTTCACTCACACAGAGATGATGATGGTGAGTGTGGAGCGGACAGAGGAGTACACCACAGACATCCCCATGGAGCCTCAGGATAAATTGGTCCAGGTAAAAGCTCAAATGTGGTCTCAGTTACTGGCTCATCTTCTGGCTCTTTGCTCTGCACTTGCCCCCCAGGGAGATCACAGGGTTCCAGTGAATGGGTGGAGGGCTCTCACCACAGAAACCACCTTGATCACTCATCTTTTACTAGTGTATCTCCTGGGAGGCTGAATCTCTGGCAGGAGCTGGTGAAGGTGGGAGTGATAGGAAGGAGTAGGGAAGGAGAATGGGTGCTAGATACAAGCTGTGATGGAAGAACAAGCCTAGGAGTGGGCTGGAGGTGGAACTGGGCTGTGTGTTGGTTCTGCTCAGAAGCCAAGCAACCATCTAAAGGGAAGGGTGGGGCTTGGACTGTGGGGAGGTGATGCTGAAGATGACAATCAATCATTATCATACCCTTTCTCACCTGTGTATCCCTCTTAGGTTTCTGCTGACTGGCCAAGCAAGGGGCTTGTGGAGTTCCAGCAGGTGGTCCTGGCATACAGACCAGGCTTGCCTAATGCACTTGATGGCGTGAGCTTCACTGTTTACCCTGGAGAGAAGCTGGGCATTGTGGGTCGCACAGGATCTGGGAAATCCACCCTTTTCTTGGCCCTTTTCCGTATGGTGGAGATGAAATCAGGCCAGATTCTCCTTGATGGTATTGACAGCCAGCTGGTGGGCTTGGAGGAGCTGAGGTATGGCTGAGCAGAGTGAAGGGTAGCTGATGGTGGCTGAGAGCTGTCAGTGGCTGGATGCCAAAGCAAAGAGTGAGGAGCAAAGGACTGACTGTTGTGGCACCCTCTTTTCTGATTGTGGCAGCTTTTCATGAGCCTCTCTGTTGTTTCTTGACAGTTGTGCTAAGGAAACCAGGCTGAAACATGTGACCCATGTCTCTTTGCCTCTAAGATTTGTAGCAAACTAAGACACTGTAGCCACATTTCTCTTCACAGAGAAAAGCAAGGCACAATTCTTCCCAAGAATATTCTTATCTCATGTGCTTTGCCTGTGTTTTGCAAAAGTAGAATACAACATGGAGATTGTTTACCCAAAGTCATGATGTTTTGTTTCCTTGGCCTGTCAGGGCCAAGAGTGTATCTGTGTGTGTCAGGACTGTCAGGTGACAGTCACGAGATTCAGTGCAGTGTGTGCAGTTGTGTGCAAAGTTGAGTGCTTGGCAGATTCATTTTTATGTGTATAGAATAATATAGTATAATAAAGTAATAAATTAACCTTCTAATATCAATAAAGTCAGATACATCATTCTCTCCTTTCGTCGGGGCCATCACAATATTGCTATCAGACACCCCATGAAAAAAGAAGTAGCAGATCTTTGCTTTCCTGCAGAACCCATCCCATGAGCCCTCACCTTTTGTTTGCTTGCAGATCTAGGCTGGCCATCATCCCACAGGATCCATTTTTGTTCAGTGGCTCAATCAGAGAAAACCTGGATCCCCAGGGAAAACGGACGGATGCTGAGCTCCGCGAGGTGCTGGAGCAGTGCCACCTGTGGGATGCTGTTACTCAGATGGGTGAGCTGGAAACCAGTGTGAAGCAGCTGATGAGTGTGGGTTCTGCAAGAGGAGGGAAGCTCCTCTTAGCTCAGGCATGGAGATGAGGTGGATGCAGTAAGGAATGGGTTAGGCAAGGTTAGAACCAGTGTGGGAACAGGTCAGTGGGACCTGGTGGCATTACCTGACATTTGGAGGCAAATGGACTGGCAGGTGATGGATTGGGTGGCAGAAGTTTACTGGTGAGATCAGGCCTCAATGGGTGTTAGGGGAATAGCTGAGAGATAAGCCAGGCCTTAGTTCTAAGGGAACTGTGCCAGATGTTGCTCGTGTCTAAGTGTAAAGGCTCCAGTTCCTAAGGCCTGGGCCTGAGCAGAATTGGGATTTTGTATGCTACTGGGAAAACCTTGGACTGGTGGAGCTGTTTGGGGCCCTGTGTAGGTGATGCAGGTGACTGCTGATCTTGATCCCTGCAGGTGGACTGGACAGCGAGCTGGGAGAGAGGGGAAGGAGTCTGTCTGTGGGACAGAGGCAGCTGGTGTGCCTGGCCAGAGCCCTCCTGACGCAGGCCAAGGTGAGTGCACTGCCCCCCTCGCAGCAAGGGGGAGGGTGACCTGCTGGTGGCTGCCTGGGGACAGCAGAGTGAGCGCTGCAGAGCTGGAGGTGTAATGGGAACAGATATCCCATGCTAACTTCTCAGGCTGTCTCTAGCCAGGGAGTGGGGTCCCTGCTGTGGTGCTTGGGAGCTGCCTTCACTCTGTGTCCCTGGCAGGTGCTGTGCATCGATGAGGCCACAGCCAGCGTGGATCAGAAGACAGACCAGCTGCTGCAGCAGACCATCCGCCAGCGCTTCGCCGACAAAACTGTTCTGACAATTGCTCACAGGTATGGATGAACCTCTGTGCCTAAGTCATCCTGCCACTCTCAGTGAGAGGTGGCTGCACACTCCATGCCTGGGCCTCAAGCTGAGCATGGAGGTCTCTGTGATAAGGTTTTTTAAGTGCCAAAGCTGGTCCTTGCCTTTTGCCTTTTCTGCTGGGTGATGGAGCATCTGGATGTGAGAAGGGGAGAATGTTGTACCCAGAAGTTGGTGTCAGCAAAAGGCAAAATGCAGCATCATATCACAGATTTCTCTTCCTGGGCACTGACTGCTGGTAGGGCAGATGAATCGTTCCTTGTGGTTCTGCCACATTAGGGCAAGGAGTAATGGAGAACTATCCTATGGAAAGGGGCAATGTGGAGACAGGGGAGGAGCAGGTGTCCCTGGCTCAGTAGAGGGCAGTGCAGGACAGCCAGCAGCAAAGGGCTGCAAGCCAGCTCCTGGATGGTTCTGTCTTTTGAGTTTTAGTTCCAGCCTGCACCTTATGCCAGTGAGATAGACACTGCCCAGGCAGGACAGGACAACAGTGATTGTCTCCCATCTGAGAGATTAAGAGTAGATTCAGTGGATGGTTGCAGCCAGAGGGAGGAGGGCAAAACATGAATACTGCAGAGAAGGATGGATCAGCATTAGGTGGAGTTCTCTGCTCTTATTCTTACCAAGTGGAGGAGCATTGGGAGGAGGGTTATGCAATTGTATGGAGGGTGTTTTCAAAGCACAGAGGTTACCACAAAAATAAAAATCAAATGAGCAGGTGGCAGGGGCTGGTGTCCTGCTGCACAGGAGTGGGAGTGATGGATGACAGGCAGGGTGGGCTGGGCCTGGCAAGTGAATCAAGTGGGTCTTGTTAAATACATTATGTAGGAGGGAGGCAGGAGGGGTGTGAAGGGAATGTGGTTCCTACACTAGGCATAAATAAAGTAGAAGTGCAAGGGCACTGTGGGCTGAGGTGTGTGTTTGGGTTGGGTGTGGGGAGGCCACCTTTGATGGGGGAGTAATTAAAGAGGAGAAACAGCAGAGAAAGGAGGGGCAGAAGGCAGAGCAGCAAGACTGAGTTGAAGATGGCCCCAGCCCCTTTTCCACTGGGATGAAGAGCAATGGGGAGGAGAGCAGTAAGAAGAGGGGGGTGATGATGGGGTTGTTTTGTATCCATGGGTTTTCCATGCCATTCACCTTTGGGTAAAATCCAGGATGGGAGGTGACTCTGTACTTGTCTCTTTCCCCTCCAAGTAATTTCCAGTGCTGCAGCCTGCACACTCTTGGAGGTGAAGGTGTAACCAGAGTCTTGAGCTCCATAATGCCTTTTACCTGCTCAAATTCTGTGTAGTGTCTTCCTTGTGATTTGCAGCTTCACAGGGCTGTAGTTTCACACTGAATAGTGCACGACTGTGCAAAAACACTCCTGCTGTCCTGTCTTCCCTATGCAGAGCCAGAGGTTGCTGCTCTGCTGGCAGTCTGGGCAGACCTGGGCACATATGTGTGCAGTGGGTCCTGTGGTTGGCTGTCTGGCAAGTACAAATCCAGTGGTGGTGGTAGCATAAGCAAAGATGCTAGACTGCAGGGGAATAACAGGTGATGCACAATTTCTGCTGCCCTTGGGAGGTGGCAGATGAGGAAATGTTGGGGCAAATAAAGCAACTCACTAACCCCTGTGGGGATGGAGACATTTTGTGCAACCCCAGAGTCAGGCATGCCCTGAGTTCCCCCCACAGAACTTCCGTCTGTGCTCCTGGTGCCCTGCCATGCCCAGCAGCTGGAAGGCATCACTGTGCTCTCCTAAGAGGTGCAGCACTTGAGCAGTGAGCAGAGCCTCTCTGGGGAGCTGCACTGCACTGTGGCCTTGAGTGCAGAGGGAGATCCTGCACAGCTCCTAATGCTGGCCATGTCTTGGGCCACCCTTAACAGCAGGGGAAGCAGTATCCAGAGCTTCTCCTCAGATCCAACAAGGTGTGTCCTGGCATTTGTTGTCCACAGGCTGAACACCATCCTGGACTCAGGACCGCGTGCTGGTGATGCAGGCTGGAAGAGTGGCAGAGCTGGATTCACCCGCCCGCCTCAGCCAGAAAGATGGCTCCTTGTTCCAGCACCTCTTGCACAGCAGGCAGCAATGATCTCCCTCCTGGGCTCAGCCCAGGCAGCCCTTCCAGCTGGGTGCCTGGCTTTCCTCACACCTCAGACACCAGCCCTGTCCCTGCAGGGCCAGGAGCTGCTGAGGTGAGGGAGGGGATTATTCCTGCTGCAGGCAGCAGCTGTGTGTCCTCAGGGACAGGAGCGTGGCACTGTGGCCTTTCCTTTAATAGGGAAGATGTGACCTGCTGTTCAGAGATATGCAAACCTGGTTGGTGGGATCCTGCTCCCCTCCAAGGCTTCCCTTTGAGATTACAGAGGGATTTTCTACTCACTGAAGAATCAGTAACTCCTAGTTTGAGACTTAGTCTGACATATGCAATGTAAAATAAAGTGGAAATATCCTTGTGAAGCTGTTGATTCAGGTCCTTGGCCCTTTTCCTCACCAAACACATATTTCCTTATGAGATACAAGAGTGGTGCCCTCTCTACATGAAGTCAACCCTACCTACCTCTGCTATTCCCAGAAAGCTTTTCCAAGCCCAGAAGGTTGCACCCAGGGATCTTTCTACTTTTCCTCTGGTTTTCAGTGCAGAAGGTCTTTCCCAGCAGGGACTAGAATGCAATTGCATTAAAGGCCTCTAAGGCTAGTTTACTTGAAGACCACTCCCTCAAGGGAAATTCTCTGTCCCTCCTGCCCTGCTCCCAGCTGCACAAAACCCACAGCTGCTTTCAGTTTTATGATCTTGCTTTTGCCATAGGCACCTGGGACTCCTCCTTCCCAACACTCTTAAGGCAATGCCTAGCCCACACCTTTGCTATGCTGTCCAGCCATCCCTGCAGATGGAGAATAAGGCAGGACAACTCCTGTGCCACAGTCTGGGTTTGCATTCTTGAGGGAAGTGATGGAGATACTCAGCAAGTTGCTGAGCAACCTGATGTACTTGAGATCTGCCTGATCTGCTGAGAGCAGGAGGTTGGTGTTCAGAGGTCCCTTGCAACCTAAATTGTTTTATGATTCTCTGATACACTGTTTCTGAGCTTGTACTTGTTTTATTTGATAAAGGTACATAATCCATCCATGTATTAAAAAAATAATCTTTCTGATGAAGCCCCAGTCCCCTCTCCCAGGTCTCACTCCTGGCCTGAGCGGTCACTTCTTGGCTCACTTCACACCACCTTGGACTCAGCTCTGCAACCCTACAAGCCAGTAGTAGGGTTTGGGTTGTGGAGAGTTTTGCCCCACTCTTAGCCATCCATGCCCATGAGGAGGCACAGAAATCCCCGGTCCTAGGAGAGAGATTCAGGTCCTGATGCTGCACACCAGACCAGCACAGGCAGGAACAGATCTTGTACAAAGACTAAGTGACCTGACCATCTGCTGCCTCTCAGCCATGCTTAAGCAATGGCAGAGAAGGCAGTTTTGTGTCTGCTTCCTATGTTCATGCCAGGCTCACATCTGTCACTGTGGGGAGTTTAACCTTTGTTGTATCGAGGAACGCTGCAGTGACTGATCTGAGTTAGAGCCAGCTGCCTGCCTCAGAGGGAATGGGAGAGGAAAG
Organism: Emberiza elegans; assembly: GCA_024865655.1. NCBI lineage: Eukaryota > Metazoa > Chordata > Aves > Passeriformes > Fringillidae > Emberiza > Emberiza elegans. The sequence continues at coordinate 13,475,918 of JALJVW010002597.1, read as the reverse complement.
GAGGACCTGGATCCTGTATTGCTCCTGAACCAGCCACAGCACAGCCTTGTCCATCTCCAGCTTCACCTATGAGGACATATGAGAAGGACCAGCTCAGGCCCAGAGGAGAGCAAATAGTGAAGCAGAAGTGCACATTGCAGAGGCAAAGGATCTTGGTCATTTGTGGCCAGACCAGAAAGGACAGCTTAGTAAGTCAGTCAAAGAGACCCCTGGATTATCAGGAGGAAAGTATGGAACACGTTTGTAACCCCCAAGTCTGACAGCAAGAGGAGGGTGCATCAGCCAGGGCAGAAGAAGGGCATGAGACCTGCAATGATTTTTGAAGTCTCTTTGAACTGGCTCACAGAACCACAAGGCCAGGGAGTGAGGGTGTTTGCTCACTCCCTAGGGACATGGCATCTGAAATGACAGCCTCCAGAAACAGCCAGGAACTACCCCATACAGTACTGTGGCAGGGAGACCCATGCAGCCACAACTGTATCAGAGGCCCCAGGAGAAGAATCCCAACACCAGCAGAAATGAGGATAAATCCCCTTCCCATAGTCACAGAGAGGAGTTACAAAGGGTCTGGCAGTAATTGGGCTTGCAGGAGGGCTGTACCTTCCTCAGCACTACCTGTCCTGAGTGCTGGATCAGATGATAGTGTTGCCTGTGTGGCACCACTGCTCCCCTGCAGGGCTGGCCCAACACAGCCCTGCTTTCAAATGCCGTGGGTGCCAGCTGAGCCAGCCTGGCAGGAGACAGCTCAGACCCAGGCAGGGCCATCACACCAGTGCTCAACACCCAGGGTTTTGTTGACAGTCAGGTTTGCTGCCCTGGGAGCCCTCCCCCGCTGCCCAGTGGGTGCCGGTGTGGCTCCGCAGGGTGCAGTTCAAGGCGTTTGCCAGCACGATGACCTGCCAGGGCCTGGTTCAGAGTCCTCGCAGCTCACAGCTCTGTGGTCTTCCTTGGCTCAATCAAGATGGTGTTGAGCATGCCCACCTGACACTCCTGGTCTTGGAGCTTTCTTGCAGCCTGAGAAGGGCTTTGGCACCAGTTTGACCTTTGACGGCCTCTCTGCCAGTTCCTCAGCATGAGCAGGACAGTGATGAGAACCAGCACTGCTGTCAGCACCCCGAACACCAGCACTGTCACCAGCTGGGCTTCACTCAGCCCTGAGTCCCTTTGGGTCACCACCTCCTTCACAGAGATTTTCAACAATCCTCCCCCTGGCTCCTTCTCACTGTGGTTGGCCACACGCCGCCCTGTGACTACAGTCCTGATGGGCTCTGGCTGCGTCACCCCCGGCGTCTCACTAGTGGTGCTTTTCATGCCTCCAGCATTCTCATGGTTGACAGGGTGGTAGAGAGGAGACCAGGTGGGCTCAGGGACGGAGATCTCACAGGTCTTGCCAGTGAAACGGTCAGGACACAAGCAGTCATAGTCATTGATGCGGTCATAGCACTTTGCCCCATTTTTGCAGGGCTGGCTGGCGCAGTCGTTGATGTTGATGGTGCAGAAACGCCCCTCAAAGCCCACCTGGCACTGGCAGGAGAAGCGGTTGACGCCGTCGTGGCAGGTGGCCCCGTTGGCACAGGGGCGCATCAGGCAGTCGTCCACGTCGTGCTCACAGAGAGCCCCCACAAAGCCAGCCAGACACCGGCAGGTGAAGTTACTGGCAAAGCCATTTTCGTCTTGGCATTGCCCACCATTCTTGCATGGAGACCTGTGTGGAGAGAGCAAGGATGGGTCATGGCCCTGGAGACCAAGCAGCTTCCCCCACCCCAGGGAGGTAAACATGCAGAGCTGCTTGCATGGTCAGTGTGTCCGGCTCTCTCCGTGGGGGCAGCCATCTCTAGGAGAAGACTGGATGGGAGTTTCTGTCTCCTCCAGTGAGAGGCCATGGGACCTCCTCAAAGGTTGTGGCTGTGCACAGGACCACCACCCACCAGGGAAGGTCTTCAGCCAAATGACCTGAAAAGGAAACATGCCCTCCTGATGCTCCCCAAAGGCATCATGGATGTTAGCTCATCATGCCTACAGCAGTTTGGCTGCCTGGGAGATAGGATGTCCCAGGCATGATGAACAGATTCCTGTCCTCCTACAACAGGGACGGGAATCTGTTCAGATTGCAACAAAGCCCTTTCCCTGGTGGAACCATGCACTGCATGCTACTAAACCAAAGTCAAAGGTGATTTTGGGTTAACTCCATTACTGTATGGAAATTCACAAGTAACGAGCCAAGCTGGGCCTCCACTGGGCAGTGTGTGACCCAAAGTTAATGCTGTCTGTAATCTCACTGCAGTGTCTCACCCTGCCTTCTCACATGGCCCTGTCTTCATCTCACAATCCTTCCCGTGGAAACCTTCTGGACACAAGCAGGAATATTCCCCATCTCGATCGTAGATGCACTGTGCCCCGTTCTGGCAGGGGGACTGGTGTTCACAGATGTGTATGTCTGAGGGGAAAAAAAATGGTGTGAATTAGGGAGACGAGAGTTGATGTGGCCAACTCGGTGCAAACACAACCCGCCAAGCCCCCTGGGGATGGAGAAATGGCAGGAGCTTCTCTCTTCTCCCCTCCAACAGACACCTGCAGCGACAGAAGTGCAGTGCCTGTGTGGTTGTGAAGATGCAGTGCATGCCAACTGTGTGACCAGTGGAGACTCCCTGGTACAGACAAGTCCCTGGGGCTGGAGAAGGGGAGTCCCCCAGCCACCTGCTGAAGGCAGGAAGCCTTGGGAAAAGCAGGGGATGCTGCTTGGAGTCCTGAGGCAGCACGGGAAATTAAATGAGTTCATCTGCTCCATTTCCTGAGGCTGGCCAGTGTCATGCCAGCTCTTGCCATACAGCCAGGGAACAAGTGTCAGCAGTCTGACCTCTCTTGCAGGAAGGGAATGGTCCCAGCTGTGGCTGCCAGGCAACATCCCATCTCCCAGGCAGCCAAAATGGCATCACCCAGGTGGCTTCTGGCTACACTGGCTGACATATCCATGAGGGTGTGCTGGGCACAGGTGGGGATGTTGAGCCCAGACTCACCTTTGTCACAGAACTTGCCAGCCCAGCCGGAGTGACAGATGCACTGCCAAGGCTGGTGGCACGTGCCGTGAAGACAGCCCGGCATGCGCACGCACTCCTCGCAGTACTCCCCCTCCCAGCCTGGATCACACCTGCAGGAGGACAGGGCAAAGCACCGAAATCAAATCAAATCAAATCAAATCAAATCAAATCAAATCAAATCAAATCAAATCAAATCAAATAATCAAATCAGATCCAAGCAGGGCCTGCACAAAAGCTGTCTGTGTGCTGTGCAGGGCTCCTACAGACAGCAGTGTGCGGAAACCCTCCCAAAGGCCCCATGGACCTCCTAGCTCCCTCCTCCAGAGGTAAGCACTGGCATCCCATCTGCCCAAGGAAGCAAGCAGACAGAGCAGGAGTAGACAATCCCCGCAGCCAAGGAGGGTGAGTGGCCAGCAGCAGAGCTCAGCAGCTTCACTTTTACTGCCCACATCCCTCTGCTCTCCTGCAACCAGCCACTCTGTATACCCCACTGCATTAGCTCAGGAATTCCTGTGCCTCCCACAACAGGCAGCCACTCTTGACAGGCAGAGAGAAGCCCATTCCTAACTCTGAGCTTCCTGAGGGAAAGGGACAAGAGGCTGCTGAGGTGTGTGTGTGTCTCACTGCTCCTCTCTGCATAATAATGTCTGTCATTTTTTGTCTGGAGTGCACTGTAAGCCAGCTGTGAAACCTTGTTTGCTGTGGCTGGTGCACAGAAGACTCCTCAGCCAGCTCACAGGGGCAGCGCAATGGGAGAACCTGCAGCACACAAGGAGCCTTCTGGCCCCAAAGAGCAGGGCAGTGGCCATGCCTGAGTAAAGCCAAGCTGCATTGTTCCAGTGGCAGGCTCCCTCAGACCTGCCAGCTCCAAGGCAGAAAACAAGTGATAACAAGATGAGAGCTGAGAGGAGGTAGCACGAAGCCACAACAAAAGATATGCTCAAACCAGCACAAAATGAAACCCAACAAAAACAACACAGTTTCTAGAGTAAGGAAGGGCGTTCATTTTCATGACTGGGGCTCATTTCAGCACAATGTGTGGTGACTGCAGTTTTTTTGGGCTGGCCCACAGCTGAACTTTCAAACCTGGGCTGGCTGTTGTCACTTGTATGTTATTCCAAAGGGATGAGGAGTGAGGAAAATGGTCAAAAAAAGTACATATATATATACACATACATTAACTAGAGGCTTTTTTATGGGACTGGAGGTGATACCATGTGCCTGGTATAGTCTGGGGAAATACATGCATACCTGGACAGCCCTGAGCAGAGGAATGTGGATACATCTACCCCCCAGTACCTGAAAGGAGCAGGTGCTACCAACTCTTCCACTTCTCCAAAATGGAGCTGGTCAATCTAAAAATTGCCAGGAAGGGGCCAGGTAAGCAGCTAAATCTCCCTGAGTTTGAGGTGATTTTGAGGTACTGACATGCCACAAGGTTCAGCAAACACTCTGGAGGCCTGAAATCAGCAGCAGGAACTCGTGTGCGGAAAGGTTCTGCAGCTGGGACACCTGCCACATGGTGACATGTGGCCTTTGCAGCACCCTGCTCCTGCAGGCAGCCACAGCTGCTGAAAGGGCTCAGGGAGGAGCTCTGTGCAGCTGCAAACAGGGGCCCCGCCAAACCAGAGCTGGACACTCCCCGGTGCAGCAGTCAGCAAGAACAAGTAGCCCAGGTGTGGTGTGACACTGGGGGCTGTCCTGTGAAAGGGGACTGACCACGCGCTGGTGAGGAGAATGGGGTGGCTTTGAGCAGTCTGTCCCCTTGCAGCCACAGGTGTCCCAGCCAGCCCAAAGCCAGCCTTTGCCTCCTGGTGCTGCCTTATAGAGTGGGGGCTGCAGATGGCCCTGCAGTGGGACACCAGGCCGTGGGTCTGTGGCAGCCCAGAGCACTTATGGGTGCTTCCCAGGCTGAAGTGCAGGTCAGGCTCTGAGCTTTGACCCTGCAGGATCTGGGCACCACCTGGAGCTGGAATGCCAAGCTTCAGGTGCTGTAGCTCACATCTTGCTGATAAACCCTTTATGAAAAACATCCAGAGATCCCCACCACAGCTCAGGCTTCTGAGAGGGGACCCCTGAAGCCCTCAGTTATACACATGGCTGGAAGCCCTTCTCTTCCATGCCCCCAGGAGAGCACCTCCACCTCAGTCAGTGAGGAGGCCAAGCAGGCTGGCCAACCCTCATGCCTGCTCTGCTGCCTGATTACTTTCCCTCATCATATCTGAGCCTAAAGGCTGCTGCCCATCACCCAGGCATGGCCAGGCTGTCCTCGGCTTCCCTGCAGACAAAAAGGGCTCAGCAGAATAACAGTGCTCAGTGTGTGATGGGGGCACCCTGGAAGCACTGGAGCAAAGGCTAGAGGGGACCAGCAAGAGTCTGAGGCATCAACACCTCTCACTACAGAGTGTGCCAGGTAAGAAGAGAGCAGAGTCATCAGTCAGGTGTGGGTGAGTGGAGGAGGTTGTGCTTCAGCTCTGGGCAGGGGTGTAGGCACCAGGGACATGGTGTCAAGGAGAGCAGTCACAGTCAGGAGCCGCAGAGAGCCAGACAAGCCATACCTGCACTTCCCATCCTGGTCACAGCAGCCGTGGGCGAGATTGCAGCGCTCACTGCAGTCATCCCCTGCAAGACAAGAGACGTGGACTTGTGTTAAGCAGAGATAATAGATGATTCCATATCTGCCTGTGGCCCTGGGTGTTTCCTTAAGTGCTCAGCCTACCTGTCCCCAGAACTGTAAGGACCTTCCTTTCACTCACTGATGTCACACAAGAAATGAAGATTTCACAGTCCACTGTCTATAACACTGTCTTTATTGAGAAATGGGGCTCTGCTTTAAAACTACTCAGCCACCTTTTCTCTGCTGCCTCCCTTAGATTTTTGGCCCTTCTGGGCAAGAGCTGGGGTTGCCCATGCATTAAGACAACCTGTGTAATAGGGACTGACCCACCTGGCACCTTGGTCCCACAGTCCTGCGGTAAGTGTGGTGGGAAAGGTCAGGGCCAAGTACTGCAAGGGGCATAAGGGGTCCAAGGATGGAAATGGAAAGAATGGTTCTTCTTTACCTCCCAGGATGTCACTGTCTCCAAGGACAGCTATTGGCACAGAGTGGTCTGACAGGGGCTCCTGCCCTCTTCTGGGACCTGGTTCCCAGCACTCCCCTTCCAGCACAGGGAAGCAGGACTTGGCATCACATGGGGCCAGGTATCCAGTTCTGTTTATTTATTTAAAAGCCACAGAAGCTGTAACTGAGCCATGGCCTTGCTGTGCCACTTCTCATCCTCTCCTTTGTGCCAGGTGTTCCCTTTCATCTCCACCTTCCCCTCTTCCCCATCACTTGCTTGTATCTTAGCTCCACAGGGCAGCTGGTTCACTCTGGCTCCATGAGCAGCAGAACTAGAGCAGATGTCAAGAAGCAGGGGGTTTCCCCAGAAGACTTGTGCAAATCTTGTGCAGGTCAGGCCCAGGAGGTCAATGTCCTTACCTGAGCCCCTCCATCCTGGCCTGAAACAGATTAAAGCCCCCATGCCTCAAGATGCGCTCAGGCTTTCCCAAGCAGCATTTTGTACTGCCTGGGAAAATGAGCAGGGGAAGAAATCCCCTGTGCATGCAGTTTTGCTGCAGTGAGGCAGCAGGTCCCACTGCACACGGTCAGAGACTCCTAAAACAAGTCACTATGGAGCTGGAGCAGCATCCTGGGACTGCTCACCCCAAGCCTGGGTATTGCCACCTTTCCTATTTGTAACCATCTCTCCTGGCACACAGCTTTGGGAATTCACTGCTTATCCAGAGCAGGGATAGAGCAAACTCATCTTTGGGAAAGGATTTTGTCTCACTGGATCCAGGGTTAGCTGTTCACTTTTGGGACCTTCTTTCCCCTGAGCAAGCTCATAGGGTGAATGGGTTCCCAAGCCAAACTGAGACAGAGCAGCAGGGATGTCTCTGTCAGTCTGCTCAGGCACTGCCACTGCTGTGGACAAGAGTTTCTAAGGTGCCTCCAGTGTCACACCCCAGGTGATTTAATGACCAGGCAGCATTTTCTGCTTTTCCAAGTCAGACCATCTCAATTTTGGATAGAAAACTGAGGAGACTTCAGCAATGCCAAGGACAGGTTTGGAAAGATGGATATGAAAGAGAGGGACCCATGTGTACAGAAACTCACCTTGCACAAGCTGGTGATGGGCCAAGAGGATCCAAATCAAGGACATGAGCTGAAGACAGAAGCTCCTGAGCATGGTCAGTGTGGCCCCACCGAGATGAACACCTACAGAGAGAAAAAGAGCAAGCTGAGGAAAATCCCTTGGCTGACACCACAGCTCCTCTCTACTGCCTGGGAGTTTGAGTTGAAACATCCCATTTTATACAGCCTTGTCACCACACTCCCCTCTGTTCCAGACTCCTTCCTCTAAGTCAGCATTGGGGCACTAAGAATTAAAAAGCTTTTGAAAATGTGTACACAGGAGAACCTAGAGTGCAGACTCAATCCTGAGGGTGTAATAGCTCAGGCTGTTACAGCACATCTTGGAGCACCTCCCCCAGTAGCTGCTGTCAGGAGATCAGAAACCCAGAAATACCCACCCAGCTGTGGGGACCTTCACCTTCCCTCCCTAGACATGGGACACTTCAGCTTCATGTTAAATAAGGTCCTCCTGTGCACATTTGCATGAATAGATGGGCTGAGTGTCCTTCACAGTGCCCAGGCTGGTTTTCAAACCCTGCAGCAGAGCAGGGGTTCCAGTGGATCTAGCAGAGGAGCGGGCACAAAACAGCAGCCCTCTTTCACTGTCCAAGCAAGAGAGTGCAGCAAGAGGCACTAGAGCTGGGCTGCAGCCCCAGGCAGGAAATGTGAACACACACCTCTCACTAGGTGCGGTCCTTTTCCTCAGCTGTCCTGCAGAGAGCCCTGTCAGCCCAAGGTTCCTGCACCCATCTATTTTCCAACCGCCTCCTGCCCTCTTGAAGTAGCATTAAATACTTTCCAAAAATGCTTCATTCCCTCCCAGCCTTCTGGGGTTGTTAAGGGCAGGAAATTCGAGGGTGATATCATAAATATATTACTGTAATGAGATGGGAGGGGTTAAACAGTTCTGTTAAGAGAATGGTGAAGGTATGGAGCAGACTCTACCCAGCTGCGTGGGTGTGATGAACAGGGGCCATTCCACTTTCAGCTTGACTCTTCAGTTCTGGAAGGTTGTTTGGTCCATAGTTGTGTGAGAGACTTCTAAGATGGGGACATAAGTCCTCCCACTCACATGTATACATGCATTGCAGGAAGAGGTTTTGGGGTCCCTGCTAAGAACTTCACCTCCCTGGACCGGACAAAACAGCCCATAAAAGCAATGATGTTGCTTGAAGCATCTCTCCAGCAAACCATCACCACCAACGAAGGATGCAGCATTTTCAGAGGGGCTACAGGGGGTTACTGCCACTGCCCCAGCCAAATCCCACCATGGATTGCTGCATCCTCCCTCCCCACAGTCCCTTTGACAACATGCTTGCAGAACCCTCCTTTGCCTCCTGCCCCTAAATACTGGGCAGTGGCAAAGAGCTGCTGCATTTCAGGGGAGGGTGAAGCAATTGCTATGAAACTTATAAAATAATTTGGGGCTGAAGAGTGGTATCGTGTTCCTTCAGGGCTGTGAGGAGCACAAGCTCTGACAATATGGCATTGCAAAGGCTGTGCTATCCCCATTGCAAAGGCTGTGCTATCCCCATTGCAAAGGCGGGTTTTCCCCCACAGCTCCCCACTCGAGGCACAGCCTCTCAGGCCTCCTGACCTAGTCACCCCGTGGGTGCTGTTCCCAGCAGAACCCCCAGGGTCTACCCGGACCCCGGCATCCTGGTTGGCAGCTGGTGCCCGGGAGCGGTGTGAGCAGCTCGCACCTGGGCAGGCCTGGCTTTGTGTCACACGGACACGGGCGAGGGAGCTCCCTCCGTCCCACTCGTCCACTTCTGCCTGGCCGGGCTGGGGGCTACCAGACCTCCGGGTGCTGCGAGCACGATCCCCGAGTCTATTAACGTCCCTTTCGAGGGTATCAGGGACCTCTGTGCGCTTGGGGACTACCAGGGACATCCCCAGGACGCGGGCTCTCAGGCACTGCTCCAAGTCTTTAGGCTACCGGGACCGCTCCGGGCTGGGCTCCGGGAGCAGGGCTGGGAGCCCGAGGGATGCCGCGCCGCTGCGGCTCTCGCCGCGCTGTCCCCCGCCCCCTCCTCCCGGGGCTTCGGGACCACCCCAAGCCCAGCGCTCCCCGGAGGGGCACGGCCACGGGGGGTTCGCCTTTCCCCCAGCCCCACCCCACCCCAGGGCTGCCCGGAGGGACCCTGCGCGGAGCCCCGCCGGTGCCCCTGCGGCCGGGGCGGCGGCGGGGAAAGGGGGCCCGGCGGGGCTGGGGCTCTGCGGCTGCCCGGCCCCTGCTCACCTCGGCGTCGCGGCGGCTCGTGGGGCTATCGCGGGGCGCGGCGGCGGGGGGCGGCCATGCCCGGTGCGGCGGCGGCGGGGCTGGAGGCGCGGGGCTGCGGAGGAGCTGCCGCCGCGTGTGCCGCGCCGCTCCGCCCGCCGCCGCCGCCGCCGCCGCCGTGCAGCCCCGGCCGCCTGCCAGCGGCTGCGTGTGCCTGCACATCCCTCCCTCCCCGGGACATCCCGCCTCCCGCCGCCCCAAACCGCAGGCAGCCCCGGCCCGGCCCGGCCCGGCCCGCCCTGCCCGCTCACCCCTGCCCTGCTCCCGCCGCCGGGGCCGGGGGGACCCCGGCCCGGCCCCGCCCGCCCCCAGCGCCCCGGGGGAGCCGCGGCTGCGAGGGCTCAGCGGCCCCGGCCCCAGCAGCGATCGCGGAGCACCGAGAGGTGCCCGGGCGGGCGATCCCGCGGGGCTCGGGGGCTGCAGCGCTCGCCGCCCTCGCCCGGGCTGGGGCGCGGTCCCGCCTGGCACGGAGCCTCTCAGCCTGGCGCCCCTCTCGGAAATAGGTGCGCGATGATCCCAGCCTTCGTTTTGCTCAGATTATCTGAAATAATAGGAATAAGCAAAAACACCTCCTGCAGCCCCTCCCTGATGTCCCCGGGGTCCACTAAAACACCTCCACTGTAGGATTAAGAAGCCCCATCCTTAAAATAAAAAGGTTCACCCTGTTGTAGTCACCCTCAAAAAAGAAGCCATCCAGAGAAACTGTGTTCCCCAGCATTTTTCTCGCTGCCATTCACGAGATGTGGACATCAGCACTTCAATGGACAGTAAGGAACAATAAGGCAACCGTGGGAGAGGGTCTGGGCTGTCACATCTCCAGATGAAACAGCTGCCCGCTCTCCTCCTCACCTTGCATGGCCTTTCTGCTGCTTGACAAGATCATAGCCGTCACCTTCAAAGGTCTTAGCAATCCTTAATTAAATTACAAGCTCACATCAGTCAGCTCTTTTCTACCCCTGTATCCCACAAGGTTTGCTGTTTTCCACCAGGAAGGAAGAACCATATCCTACAGGCACTTAATGGATGCTTTCACACTCCATCTCATCTCATCTCATTAGACAAAGCTCAACCTCTCCCTGCTCTCACCTTCTCCAGTCCCCTCCAGCCCTCTGCAGTTCCTGACAGCCCTGTCAGCACCCTGTGGCAGCCATGGGGAGCTCTGCAGGTCCCAGGACACAGTAAGAGCCCAGGCACAACCCATCAAAGCCAAGGTCTTTGAGCAGGGACCCCTCCTTGCTCCTCCTTGGCATGCCTGGACAACACAACATGACTGAGTGATAAAATGGGGGCCTATCACCCTGCCTACCTCTGCAGGAGCTGCCTCCTTCCTGCATCCTTCCTGCTGTCCTGTCAGCCAGGAGCCCTGTTCCTTTCCTTGCCCTCTTCCTCCTCCTGTCTCTATCACCCCACAGACAGAGGGACAGAGAAGTCCAAACCTCCTGCTTACGTTTCTTCATCAGCTCTTCGGATATTTATGAGACAGGTGTGCACTAGCTCTGTCCTGAAATGCTTCCTGTGATTCTACATCCATTCTCATCCCCTGATCCCTCACAGCCAGCTCAGCCTGCTTTTGAGCCCTGATTCCTACCATGTCTGGAGCTTACAGCAAAAAAGGAGAGGGGGAGGCTGAGGGCAAAGGAGAGCTTCTGGTACTTGGTTTAAAACCAGATGGCCTCTCCTTCCATCACTACAGCTCTAGGACCTGGAATGATCCGCATTTCTGCTCTGACACCCACAACACGCTGCCTTGCACTCTTTGCCAGTCATGGTTGGAGGCCAAGGGTTTACCTCCAACACTGAGTGTAGGCTGCTCAGCCTCACCCTCACCTCCTCCTTGACATCCTACCACCTTCACTAACTGTGTCAGATAGAGCAGCACCTCCTGCAACATCCTCATCTGCTCCCACATTCCTCTGCTGGGATCTGCCCTGGTCCTGACCGCGCTGCACTGCAACGTCATTGCACAGCCATGCCCCAGTGCCCTTAAACCTCACTTGCTTAAACGTGCCTAAGGAAACCCTCTGGATGCTGTGTGTGCATTTGAATGGGCAGAGAGGAGGGGGCCTGCAGAGGGACCCCGGCACATGCCGATATCCGTAAGTATCCGCATCCACAGCAGGAGCATTCTGAGAGAGGGAGATGGGCTGGGGCACAGCCAACAGAATGGGACATGTGGCTCTCCCTGTACTGCCTCTCTCGGAGGTGAGAGCTGTACCAGCAAGTCAGGGCAGTCCAGGCTGAGGGCATAAAGTTGGTTGCTGAAGAGCTGAGCTCTGAGGAAGGGGAATGAAGAACAACATCCAGGGTGGGATTTCAGAAGGTGGGATATCTGAGGAAATTATGTGTTTTGTGGCTTGAGGTTTGGCTTTGAATCTGAGTGTCACAGAGAGAAGCAGGCAGAGATGGATGGGAGTAAAAGGGGAATACAGAGGAGGGAGAAGAGACTCATGCAATATGGACCTTGGGTGCACTCCTTCCTCCACACTGAAGGACTCCAGTCCCATCCCCAGGCGCTATCCTGTGTCTCAGGTTCGCTGTGTCAGTCCGTGGACTGCCCGGTACTATTTATTCAGAGCAGCTCTATTTGCAGACCCAAGAAATGGGCATTGAAGGGATTCCTGTGCTTGGCTTAGACCCTGCTCTACTAGGCTCTGATCCCTGCCATGCCATCCCTAGAGGCGTCTCAGATGGAACAGCTGCTGGATCAGAATTAGGAAGCATTTTTTCCTAGCCATAAGAGTCCCTCCATGGCTTTTCCCTCCAGTAAAGGAAACCCCACAAAGCAGGGACCTGGAGTGGGAACTGGAGCAACCTCTTGTCATGGTTTTCCTTCCAATGCATGCTAGACGAAGACTCCCTCCCCCACCATCATCCCAATACACGGCCACCACTCACAGACAGAGGGAGGAATTACCTGTCAAAACCAGCTGAAGCTGTTTCCCTTTCTTCCGGAGTCTGGAACTTGCACCTTGGAGGCAGCCAGACATCAGGGACAAGAAGCAGATGGTGGGCTGAGAAAACAGATAATGTTGCCTCTTCTCCTTCACAAAGAAGCCTTCTCCAGAGCAAAAACTCTTCCCTGTGCAGAAGCCCAGAGAAATTCAGTCCTTCCTGCTCACTCTAATTCCTCAAGAAAGGCAGAAAAGCAGCACAAAGAAGCTGGAGAAAGACTGCAAACACCTCTGAGCTGCCAACTCAAATGATCATCCTCTTCAGCTCTTGCTCCGGGTCACCCTCTCCGCCTTACGCACAGCACCAGCCCAGAGTCTCTAGGTTAAAACAAATGTTCTCCCCCATCCCACCCCCCTTGCTTTTCCAATTCCACCCCAGCCCACAACAAACAGCAGCTCGCTGGCCCTACAGCCATGTAACCCAACCCCAGCCATTGTTTCCCTTCCACAAGGTCTATATTTGACTTTGCAGCAGCACCGTGGCTGTGCATGTGTGTGTGTGTGTGTGTGCATGTGTGTGCACTCTCTGCACACACACGCTCTGATATTTGTTCAGAGCCTCATTCCCCAGATGCCCGGGATTGCTTAGGAATAGCTTCCATGGGCAGTAGGTGTTTGTGCCTTCAGCGGGGAAGTGGAGGGGGCAGGCAAAAGAGGAGCAGGGAGGGGGTGGTAGTTGAAGGTAGAAAACCTCCTGGCTCTTTTCTCACTATTTGCACCATCTTGATGCTCTGCCACACTGTGGAGCATGGCCAGGCTGGCAGACAGCAATGCATGCACTCAACAGTGGAACTGATGGCATATCTGGGGAATGATGGAGAAAAGGACAAGCTGTGGTCTTGGTGACTCTATCTGGTGCTATCCTGCCCCAAGGTTTGCTCTCTGGTGGCAAAAGTGCAGTTAAGCCTCCAAAAACTCTTCAAATCTTCCTAGGCTGAGACCACCAGAAATGCCACTTGGAAGTACCCAATTCCCCTGGCCTGGTGGCTTTGCAAGGGATGCCTGAGGGAATGGGAGTTGCCCTTGGATTCACCTTCCTACATTCCAGTACTGCACTAAGAGTAGCCATCCTGTGCTTCCCCAAGATGTATCTTGTATTTGCCTAAAGCCTCTAGGAATGCTGCCCAAGTCCAATATCACAGTCCCTGTGACCCCAGAGTATCTGGGAACACTGCCTAGACTTGGCATGAGCTTCTTTTATTTCTCCTTTTGTGATCTGCCAGGATATAAGGCAAAATAAGAAAAAAAGTGCAATCCAAATGAATGACAGGGAGAATTGCTTTCATCCTAAACACTGATGATCCAGTGAACTCATTGCCACTGGGTAACAAGAAAAGGCATTCATTGAAAAAACCTGACTAGACATTTATATAGACAATGAGAATAAATAGGAATGAACTCCAAAGAGCTACAAACCTTCTTGCTCCAGGGCATTGAAGAAGAGTTCTAGGCAATGGTATAAGAAGCAGCTTTCCACAAGGGCAGATTCTGCAGTAATTTTGTGCAGGGCAATGTTTGTACCCTTCCCTGAGCCATGCAGGTCCAGCCCTGGGAGACAAAGGATGCTGGGCGTGGGTAGGCACCATCCATGCATCCGCACTGCACACATTTACCATTAGCAAGGCCGAGGCAGGATGGACTCTGTGGATGCCCTGGTGGTGCCTGTGAGATGTCCTGGAGAGGTGATTCCCAGCTGCTCCAAGCCAAGTGTCAGCCTCCATCCAAGCTTCTGATCATCAGCTTGCTTCTCCTCCTCCTAGAGCCAGATGCAGGGAGTTCTCATCACCAGGGCTGCTGCTTCCTGAGGGGTGGTCTGCACTCTCCACTGGCCTCCAGGCAGCTGCTCTGTTGGGACTGACTGAAATCTGACTGCCTGCTGGACTGCTCCACTAAAACAGATCCTCTGAGTGTGGGAGAATGTCATTGTGATGGACCTGAGTTCAGTACCCGACAGCCTTCAAACCTGCTGTGAGGAGCAGCAAAAGTAAGCTTAAGTCACATGTTATTTTGAGATACAGATTCTTTAAATCCACCCTCAGTACTTTAATCCAAGACAAGACAAAGGTACCAGGGGAAAAAAATTAAAGAGAAAGATTAAATACTAGAGGAAAAATACCTAGACTTGAAGAGGAGGGAAAGGAGAGTGATGTATGTATGGAGGGCATTTAGAGAAAAGAGGGTTTACCTGTGTCCCCACAGCTCAAAAGGCTGAGTAAACCCCCTTCAAAAACCCCTCAGGAGTTCATGAGAAGGTGTAGGATCTTGTTTTGCCCTGTGATTTCTGGCTTCCCTCTGGGTGCATGTACAACAGCTAATGTCAGGGCTCTTCCAAGGGCACCGATTCAGGGGGTGTATCCATTCCCCCACCTGCCTCCTGCTGCCAAGAGGAGGTCTGGAAGGGCTGGAGTGGGAAGGAGATGTCTGCCAGGCTTTCCCTTTGCTGGCACCCACCCGTGGGTGCCTCAAAGCCCATCTCCAGCTATGCAGTCTCCCTTTGCCTTTCCAGCTGGCAGCTCTAGCAATGAAACCTCTTAATCTCACCAGGAGCACGCGAGCATTTAATGGGAGACTCTTGAAGCAAACCTTTTGTGCTTTCTCATTGCTTGCCTCTGAGCTTGCTCCTGGGTGTTTACAGGGGATGGCATATCGTGGTGTTTGCAGTGAAACCTGGCAGGAGAGCCTGTTGCAGAGAATGTCAAGGTCATTTCATGAAACTGTGGCCTGTGCTTAGAAAGACTTGAACCCTGGCTGCAGAGGAGTCCATAATTAGCAGCCCCAGGGGATGTGGACGAGTGTTGGGAGGGAGGCTAATTGTAGACTGGCTGTCTCCTTGGCCTTCAGCAGCTCCCGTGAAGCGAGAAGCGGTGTGCTCAGCCAAGCACCGAGCGTGTCCTAGGGAAAGGTAATTCCTCCCTGGCCTGCCTGGACCCGTCCCTATAAACAACAAGAGCTCCACGGGGAGAGCAGTGCTGCAGATTTCATGGAAAAAAAAAGGGCTCTGTGAGTTGAGGCGCATGCTAGCCACACAGAAGGGTTTTTCGAGAGACAACACACAGCCATGTGTGTCCACATGATAGAGTCCACAAGTCCCTGCTCTGCCTCAGAGGACTTGGGGGATCAAGCCCTCCCCATTTGTGTACTGGGGTGAAGTGCCAACCCCCTCACCCCAGTGTGGGGTGTCCTCCCCTTGCACATGGCAAGCACTGTGCCCAAACCTGGATGAAGCCCTGTCTGCCTGCATACACCAAGGAGAGCTGGTGTTACACCCAGCCCTCTGCCACCTCCCCATACGCTCCAGCAGACATCCTCCCCCTTCCTCTCCACATACTTTTAACTCAGTTTGTTTCAAACACTTTATTAGCATGACAAGCTAAACAAGTTTTGACGAAGGCGAAGGGAGGCAGAGCCCCTTGAGTCTTGGTCTGAGGCTGACACAGTGACTCCAGCCTTTTCTTCCCATGGGGTTTTGCCTTGCATTGGAGCAGCCATCCTGCCTGTCAGGCACATTCTCTCCACTCCTTCACCAAGGTAAATCACTGATCCAGGAGGGCCCTTCAGTCTCTGCTGCACAGCAGCACTCATGCTGGATTTAGCACCCAGTGGGGTGAAAAATTTACAGTGAGCTCTGGTGGGGCTAAAGTGAGGCTGCCAGGAGGAGAAACTGTGCAGTGCTGGGGCAGCTTCTTCTGTAGGGAGCTGACCTCGAGGAGCTGTGGTGTGGATCCCAGCTGGGAACTGAATTTTTCTGGAAAAAATACCCTGAATAAGGTCACAGCCCAATACATGGTCCCTTGCAGAGCCCTGCAACTGTGCAGAGTAAGAGTTGGAGGCACCTGTACAGGGCTCAGTGCAAGAGCTGGGATCGTGGCATGGAGCTGGCGGTGAGCAGAGAAATGAGTGGGATGCCACAAACAAATACTTGAGGTCAGAAAATCCCAATTTCAGCTGCCTGCCCCCAGGAGTGATGCAGCCAGCACAAAGTGAGTGCAAAGAGCATGAACACGCTACTGGCAGGCTCTGCTCTCTGTACTTCACACGGAAATACTGCACCTCAGCAAGAGCTCACTGTGGCTGCACAATTCTGTGGCTAGTTAGAAATGGCCAGTAGGGGTCACTGATATATATTTATTTAATTTTTTTTTATACATACACATTTATAAATATATAGAAGACTTGCATAGGCAGCAATTGTAACGGGCAAGCATGGATGTGCAGCGTATCCTTCAAGCACAGAGGCTGGGGGAAAGTGCCCCTGTGTATGTCTGAAGTACCAGTGTGAGCTTCGTGCTCTGCTCTGACCCGTGATGGCATGAACCACCGAGCTGTGCCAAGCACTGGGGTGCTGCAATGGTGGATTTTTGTCATTGTTCCCCAGTTCTGCCTTCATCTTCCGTTTCATATTCACAGAGGTGCTTTGAGAGAGATTCAAAAGATTCAGAGATTCAAGCCTTGAGGGCAGGATATTGTGTCTGCTTGTCTTTCTGTGCAGTGCCCAGCACAACTACATCCCAGCCACGGTGGGTGCCTTTGGACAGTCCCATAAGACACACAGCATTTTGGGTTGGGTTGGATCAGTACTGTTTTGTTCTTCAGCCACTCATGCTGGGGAATGTGTTTGCTTGTGAAAAGACTCCAGTGGTTTTTTTGAGGGTTGAATCTCTATTAAACTCAAAATTGAGTCCCAGCCCTCACTCTTACGTGGTGGGATGGCCTGAACTATACACGTGGGTATGTTTTTAGCAACTGTTTTATTGGCGGGTTGGCTGTATTTGTCTGGTAGGTGTATGCTCCAGGCATACTGGCAGAATGTGCTTGGCTGTCCAATTCGGCATCCACAGACTTGTTTGACTGTCACAGGCTGGCAGTATTTCACTGATCTTATTGTTCCTGAAAGGCTGTTAGTTTTGGGTGCTGAGTTCCTCTTGTATTGGCCTATCCCAGAGTGAAAACTTTGCTCAAACTAAGTCTCAGGTCTTTTGGTTTTGGTGGGCTCATCCATCCCAGAAACATCTTTTGCCTATGAGGCTTTCCCAGCTGAAGTCTACTGGGGAATCCTCTGTGCAACTGGAGTTAGAGAAGTAGCTGAGGAGACAAGTGTTTCATAGGGGTCCCTTCACCACTCCCACTCTCAGGCAGGTGACAGCCTCCAAGTCAGCCTCCAAGGGGCTGTCCAGCACCTGCCATCTTCCTCACTTGACCAGGTTTGATGGAAAACTTGAGAGGACCAAGCCTGCACTGCCTTCTTCTGGTGGGGAGACATTATTTCTGGCATCTCCTTTTTCACTAGCCAAGACCATAGGCACTTCAGAGGGATTTGTCCTTCCACAGGGTGGCACCTGCCCCTCCAGGGGTTCCTTTTATTCAGTTACAAGGGTCTATATAAAGTGCTGCCAGCTGGAAAGTATTTTGAAGAGATTCCTCCCTGCTCTTCACTAAGGGTCATAAATTCAGCTGGTATTTGAGAGAATCTCAAATGTGCTTCCAGGACTGTTTGCGGAGGGCTTTACATCCGCCAGAGGCCCCTTAAAATAAAAGGATTGTTGGGAGTCAAGTGTTAGATTACCTGGTGCTTGTTAATTGAACTTCAGAGGCTTTAGCGAGCAACTGGCTCTAGCAGGGAGCTGCACTTTGGTATTAATGGTGTTGTATAAATGAATCTAATGTAACCTAGCGTCATGCTTCCGCATCATGTCACAGCTCTGGGCTCAGGGCAGTGGTGAGTCCAGCTCACAGGCACACTGGATATGGGGAAAGGCAGGGCGGATGCATGTGGAGAGGAAGCAGGATTGGGAACCAAGGCCTTTGGGATCTCAGGGAAGAGTGGTTTTTGGCTCTTGGAGCAGGTGACTGGTGCTCAGCCAGCCCAAGTCAAGTTCCTGTCTCCCTTTGGTGGTCTGACCTTGACATCTGATTTTGAGAAGAGTTGAGTTTAATGGAAGCAGTAAATTACAAGACCATCTGAAAACCAGCCACTCTTCTTCATTCAAGGCTTATTTCACCTAGACTTGCCAAAAGTTTGAAGATCCTACTCTGACAAATCCCTAAAAGAGAGCAAAGTACTCCAATCATTGCTGCCATCAGTGCTCATCCACAGAAACCTGAACAGACCACAGCTGTGAAGGCTCCAGGGCAGCAAGGCCCGGTGGAAATGAGAAACCTCATCAGCTATGAAAATTTCATCAGCTGGCGCTGTGGAAGCAAGAATCTGGAAGTGCAGAGCAGATGGGCAGCCTGGATTCTTGGAGCCATTGTCCTTCTGCTTGTTATCTGACTCCAGCACAGGGAGGATTTGGAGAATTTATGGGGGCACAAGTACCAAAGGCTCTCTTGAAATATCCCTGGCTGACGCGCAGTGTGGTGCAGACGGCACTTGCTGGGCGCTCAGCAGACGCTTTTGCACAATATTCCCAAGGTCATGGAAGTGGGGTCCTGCTGAGCACCTGTCTTTCATTGTGTAAGAGGGACCATTCGGGCAGAGTGTGCAGTACTGTGAGCCTGGTAATACCTGAATGTAAATCTGAAGGCTTTGTAAATGTAAGTGTAGTAGTACATGTACACTGAAGAACATCATGTCAGTTCCATCAGGACTTTTCTGAACTGGGCAAATTTCCTCAGAACTAAGCTCCATTGTTTACTGTGTGAATCATCAATTCATGAGATGTTTGTGAAAGAAAGGATAACAGGAAATGGAAGCAGTGGGTGAGTGAGTCTATGCACTGGGCATGAAAAGCAATGGAAAAAGTACCTGTCTGCACTCAAGAGTTGAATAAATGGCATGATTTGGTTAGAAATTAAAATGTACTGAGTTTTCAAAGATCCAAGACTAGAACAACACAGAGGAAGATTTTGCAAATGAGTACCAAAGCACATTCACAAACTGTGTCAGGGTCTGACTAGCTCTTGCCTGGCACACGCTGTCCTCAGCACCTCTCCTTTAAGAAGCAGACAGTTGTCCTTGGGGGGTTCAGGTAGGTTTCTCCATTTACTACTCCGCCTTTCTGCTTCCCTCTCCCCCTGCTACCACGGTTGGTTTCTATTTCCCTAGCGACAGGCTGGGATACGCCCCAGGCTGTCGGGTCGTTTCTCGGGACACGTAGGAAGGGGCAGGAGCGGGTCCTGGGTCCCGGCACTGACGGCGGCAGCTCCCGTCCCGCCTCCCCTCAGGGTGTTCCCAGGTCCCGGGGCAGGCGGGAAGGGGCAGGAGCGGTCCCCAGCTCCCGTCCCGCCTCCCCTCAGGGCGTTCCCGGGTCCCGGGGCAGGAGCGGTCCCCAGCTCCTGTCCCGCCTCCCCTCAGGGCGTTCCCGGGTCCCGGGGCAGGCGGGAAGGGGCAGGAGCGGTTCTCGGTCCCGGGTCCCGGGCCCCGGCACTGACAGCAGCAGCTCCCGTCCCGTCCCGGCGCCCCTCGCGCTGCCGGGACCGCCCCGCCCCGCCCCCCCGCGCGTGCCGTCCGATGACGCAGCCACGCCGCGACGTGGGGATTCCGCCGGATTACCCGGCGTGCCCCGCGGCAAAATGGCGGCCTGAGGCGAGCGAGCGGGGCCGGGGCCGGGCGGGGACAAAGTTTGGGGCGGGCCTGAGGCGGGGCCGAACCGGGGCCGAACCGGCCGCAAAGTCACTGGGACCCCTGGTGGAGCTGAGCCCGACCGGGTCAGAGCCGGGCTGGGGCTCCGGGGGCGGGGAGCGGGGAGCGCGACCGGCTTTGGACGAAGCCCCGGGCGGGGCCCCCTGCGCTCCTGGGTCTCTGCGGGCTCCGGACGGCGCCCAGCGAGCGGGGTGGGCCTTTCTGTCCACGTGTGTGGCGAGGAATTGTAGAGTTCCCCTAGGACAGCGGGTTCGGGCGGGTCGCACCGTGGCCGGGGGGGCTCAGCCAGGCCGGGCGGGGGCCGGGTGCGGGGGGACGGCGAGGCCCCAGGGAAGGGACGGGCTCCGTGGGGAAGGGTGGTGATGTCCCTGCCTCAGCCATCGGGGCCTGACGGAGCTTTTCCTCCCGGGAGAGAGACCCGTGTCGGGGAGTAGCGCAGGCACGGGATCGGCAGGCAGAAGCTGGTGCACGCAGGGTGTAGCTGTTTCTGAGCGATGGAGAGTTAGGTGTTGTGATGGAGAGTTAGGTGGTGTGGGGGGTGAGAAAGCAGCATCTCTGCAGGGAGCGTTGCTGGAGTAGGAGCTGCGAAGCGGAACAAGTCTGGGCCAGAGGGTGTGTTAAAGAGCCGGAGTGTAAGTGGCCGAGGCAGGGTTGGAAGGGAACAATCAGCATTCCTCTGGTGTCAGACTTGGCGGGGGTTAATGGGAAATTCTCTGCCAGCCTGGACATCCTCTCTAGTGCAAGGGGTGCTTCCCCCTGTAGAACCAGTGTGCAGCCTCTGGGAACATGGGGGGACTTTAAAGGAAAACAGGTGAACAGTAAATGCTGTACTGCTTCTGGCTCTGAGCTTGAGCACTCTGCCTAGAGCAGAGTAAAGGGCTGAGTGCTAATACACAGATTTTTGGGTGTGCATGAGGTTGCATTGGTAGGCATCAGGATGTGCAAATGATGCACAAATCTGGCAAGGCTGAGAATGACCTAGATCTGAGAGATGCCAGGTGGATCTTGTCCACTGAAAAGAATCACCCATCACAGGAAGATAGTTCTGTGCCAGTGAAAACTTTTCAGAGCTATGCATTTCTGTTTTACAGATTCAGACAAGGAACTGGGATAAAGGGCCTATATAAAATGAAGCCATGAATCCTCACTAAATCTTCAGAGAGCAGGTAAGAAAGCCAGGAATGAGCTGATGCTGAGTCAGACTGTGTTCTTTTTGTACCACTACCTGAATTTTTTGAGAACATGTGAGCCACATACCTGAAACAGTGGCGCTCTTTGTGGTGTTCTCTGCATCATAGCAGGCCTGTGTTGCCAGAATTGAGAGGCCAGGGGTGTCAGTGACATGGGAGCGACCCTGAGAAATTCAGCGAGAGCTTCTGGAAAGAAAAGTTCAATTAAAGATGTAAGCCAGTGCTCTTGACATGCCATCTGGGAATGCAATCTTAAATGTGCTCTATCCGTGCCAAAGTAGCCATGCTGTCTGTACCGTTCACAAGGGATCTGCCCAGCCATAATCCAAATGAAATCCTTTCTGGTGATCCTGCTCTTGCAATAATGGCAGTGTCAAAGTTAGGGGGTTCTGGTGGCCCTCTGTTCTGTCAGGTTATTTGTTGCACCACATTATTTTTCCACACAAATTTTAGCTGTTCCTGTGATGGGTGGTGCAGGTGTACCTGAGCTCCCTGTTGAGATCCAGTTGAGAGGAGCAGCTGTTTGGTACCCAGCAGCTGGTTTTTGATCGTACGCTGTCAGATCACCTTTATAACAACTCCTTGCTCTCTTCTTCACTTCCTAGTGGGTCCCTGCAGAAAGCACCTAGATCCCAGCAGTGCTTTGCATACAGTTTGGTTTAGCTTCTGGGTGTTAAATCAGCACTTAAACTACCAGGTCTTAGCTGTGGTATCAAGAGGAGTTTTTCATTCCTTCCCAGGCATCCAGTGCTCTTGGAATCCTGTGAATGCATTTCAGCAGGGCCAGTGGAGTTCCAAAGGGCAGCCCATGGTTATCTTCATCTTTAATATTAACAAGGCACTGGGTCAGGAGGGGATGAGTTGCTTGCCAAGACCTGTTGCCTCTTCAGTCTCCAAACCACCTTTCTGAACTAAAGATGACCTCGCGTGCTTTTCCACTCTGTTTCAAGTTGTTTGTTGGCTGCTGCTAAGTCGCTTGCTTTGCAGCCAACAAACCCTCAGTTCTTATCTCTGCCATCCACCCTAAATACAGTCATGGTATAGCTTGTCAGGGAGATAGGCTAAAGCCTTGAAAAAGGTGTAGTCTTTTCCAAGTCTGCCCGCTTCTTGTCTCAGAGCAGAACAAATCAAGTCAGATGGACAAATTATTTTTGTTTGGCATACTGATCTGAATGGTATCAGAGCTGGTTTGGAAAAAGGGCTTGTGACAGCTGGTGTGGCATATAAAATGTTTTTAAAAAGGTGAAGAAAGCCAAGCTATTTGAGAGGTAGCAAAGAAAACAAGTTTTAGTAAAATGTAAGTGTATTTTTTGGTAGTTGATTTGATGCTTGTGAGTCTTAGAGGCTGATGGTTTTTCTGAAGGTGAGCTCCCTAACCTGTTAAAATGTCTGCCATGTTTTATGGAGAATGGACTGAAAACTGGATTGTGAGATTTCCATGTGTCACCACATCTACAGTGTAGACCCAAGAAGCAGTTCTGGAAGTTATGTCCTGACTAATTTACTGTGTTATGTATTTGTTGTCATGGGCCTCGCTTCTCCAGCACAGAGTGATAACAGAACTCTTTGCCTTACGTGTTGCAGGGGGAAATGCAACATGTAAAGGTCTCAAATAAGCCTGCATGTAATGCAGGTTGAGGGTAGGATTCCTCTGCTAATAAATGAAGATCTGGCTTGACACCTTTTTGATTCATCTTGCTCTTTTTACTGGGCTTGTCAGCATCTGGAATTCTCATAGTAGAGCAGCTTTTTTTGACAATTTGACTTGATTAATGCTTTGAGTGTATATTTAAGGTCCTGAAACTGGGTATATTCATCTCCTTGCTTCAGGGTTTTTGGTTGGGGAGGTATCTCCTTTCTGTATGACACCCTGGGCTGTGGAGAGAGAGTGCTTGTTGGCATTCAAGCCAGCTGTGTGTATTTCAGATCGCTGGTAACTGGTAAATACCATCCTCTCTGAGATTCTTTTACGCAGGACTGCAGAGGAGCTATGTGTGTAACCTAAGCAAACAGGACAAATGCCTTAGGGCATGAAATCATCCATCCTGTTTCCCTGCCAGTTCCCCTACCTGAGGGCTTTTCCTTAGATCTAGATTGGTTGAGTCTGTAACTGTAGTAGGAAGAATGTTACTTTTTAAAGTTGAAATACCTTTACAGCTCGTTGGAGGGGAAGGGTGATGTTATGGTCAGGAAGATGCCTAATTTCTGCCACAGATTTATTGTGTTCAGATCATTACTGTTTCTTACTCTTCATTCTTTGCTTGGAAAAGACTAACACCAGTCTTACTAGGGATTTGAGGATGAACCCATAAGTGTGTAGATGCTTAGATACTGTGGTGTTGAATGCTTTAGTGAAGCTTGGTGGAGGAGAAATGAAAAGGGTGTTTCAAGCTCTGACTTCAGAATGAAGCACACCCCTGTGTGGTCCATTGTCCAGTGCATTCTGTAGCATGGTGAAGTTGCTGTGGAGTGCAAGTCAGGCCCTGCCTTGTTTAAGGCAATTGGCACTCTGAGGCCTCACCATTTTTGCCTTCCCAGGAAGTATTTGCTTGTTTTGCTCACATCTAACGTTGCCTGAATCTTTTTGACTTCTAGGATAATTTTCTCTTTTTTACTTTGTTGTTTGTTCCATTCTCAGAAACCGTTCTCTTCATTGTCACGATGTTCATGTATGGTTTTATTCCAAGTATGGAATGGTATCAGAGCTGGCTTGGAAAAAAGGGCTTGTGACAGCTGGTGTGGCATATAAAATGTTTTTAAAAAGGTGAAGAAAGCCAAGCTATTTGAGAGGTAGCAAAGAAAACAAGTTTTAGTAAAATGTAAGTGTATTTTTTGGTAGTTGATTTGATGCTTGTGAGTCTTAGAGGCTGATGGTTTTTCTGAAGGTGAGCTCCCTAACCTGTTAAAATGTCTGCCATGTTTTATGGAGAATGGACTGAAAACTGGATTGTGAGATTTCCATGTGTCACCACATCTACAGTGTAGACCCAAGAAGCAGTTCTGGAAGTTATGTCCTGACTAATTTACTGTGTTATGTATTTGTTGTCATGGGCCTCGCTTCTCCAGCACAGAGTGATAACAGAACTCTTTGCCTTACATGTTGCAGGGGGAAATGCAACATGTAGAGGTCTCAAATAAGCCTGCATGTAATGCAGGTTGAGGGTAGGATTTCATCTTGCTCTTTTTACTGGGCTTGTCAGCATCTGGAATTCTCATAGTAGAGCAGCTTTTCTTGACAATTTGACTTGATTAATGCTTTGAGTGTATATTTAAGGTCCTGAAACTGGGTATATTCATCTCCTTGCTTGAGGGTTTTTGGTTGGGGAGGTATCTCCTTTCTGTATGACACCCTGGGCTGTGGAGAGAGAGTGCTTGTAGCATTCAAGCCAGCTGTGTGTATTTCAGATCGCTGGTAACTGGTAAATACCATCCTCTCTGAGATTCTTTTACGCAGGACTGCAGAGGAGCTATGTGTGTAACCTAAGCAAACAGGACAAATGCCTTAGGGCATGAAATCATCCATCCTGTTTCCCTGCCAGTTCCCCTACCTGAGGGCTTTTCCTTAGATCTAGATTGGTTGAGTCTGTAACTGTAGTAGGAAGAATGTTACTTTTTAAAGTTGAAATACCTTTACAGCTCGTTGGAGGGGAAGGGCGATGTTATGGTCAGGAAGATGCCTAATTTCTGCCACAGATTTATTGTGTTCGGATCATTACTGTTTCTTACTCTTCATTCTTTGCTTGGAAAAGACTAACACCAGTCTTACTAGGGATTTGAGGATGAACCCATAAGTGTGTAGATGCTTAGATACTGTGGTGTTGAATGCTTTAGTGAAGCTTGGTGGAGGAGAAATGAAAAGGGTGTTTCAAGCTCTGACTTCAGAATGAAGCACACCCCTGTGTGGTCCATTGTCCAGTGCATTCTGTAGCATGGTGAAGTTGCTGTGGAGTGCAAGTCAGGCCCTGCCTTGTTTAAGGCAATTGGCACTCTGAGGCCTCACCATTTTTGCCTTCCCAGGAAGTATTTGCTTGTTTTGCTCACATCTAACGTTGCCTGAATCTTTTTGACTTCTAGGATAATTTTCTCTTTTTTACTTTGTTGTTTGTTCCATTCTCAGAAACCGTTCTCTTCATTGTCACGATGTTCATGTATGGTTTTATTCCAAGTATGCTCAGCCATAGAGGGCCAAAAGCAGCAGCTTCCAGGATGTTTCATAGTTGGAATGACATGCGCCAGCCTCTCCGGAGTGTCCTCCTGGGACAAACTGCTCTTCGGAAGGAAATGGTGTGGAAAACCATGTAGGAGTGTGAGAATAGCTTTGCAATGGTTGGAATGCAGTATAAGCATCACTTGGGTGGGCTCAGTTTTCCTCTGCTTTTCACAATGCTGGGTGCCAAGCCTGAGGAAGACTGCTGTGCAGGAGTAAAGGAGCTGGAATGTATTCTTCAGTTGAGGTGAATGCAATTCAGTGAAACTGATAGGCATCAAACTGAATAATGATTTTAAAGTATTTTCACATGATGTCTAATCTGTGGAAATTCACTACCACATAATAGCGCTGAGGCTAAGAGCTGAGCGGGATTCAGAAAAGATCAAGCACTTAGGAGTGGAAATGTTCAGACTTGCTGTAGTTAAAGAACTTGTTTTAGAAGGTGTATTTTTCAGACCTAATCCAATCTCTTAATATTTTGAAGAAATGGCAGTGTGTTCCATAATTGTCACTGAGGCTTCTTGCTCCAGCTACTAAACCACCTCAATGTATAGGTCTGTGTCAGGGGCAAAGTACTGAATCACTTACGTGCTATGTTAGGTTGCTTGCTGACCTTGCTTTTTGTGGTAACTGCATTAGGGGGAAAAAAAAATCCCAACAAATCACCAACCAAAGAACAAATCCAGAAAGCACTGCAGCTGCTCTGATTAGTCCTGGTAGCTGAGGATTTTAAGCTGGTGAAGAGCAGGGTCTGTGGAAAGATAGTGCGGTTCCTAGAGGAAGACTGTCTTACTGATAAATGTGGAGGCTGCAGCTGTTGTCAGTTCATGCTGAGTGGTCAGGCAGAGCACTTGCTGCTTCTTCCCTTTGTTTGTAAGAGGGGAAAGAATGTGTGGAGTTTGGCCTCTCCACGTTTCAGTCTTGTTGTGGACTTTGGTCTGTAAGGTGCCTGAAACGCAGGGCTTTAAGGCTGTTCAAGTGAGTTCTGGTATGTTGTAGCATAAGCCTCAATATACTAATGTCTGTGAAGACACATTGTGTCCCGTGCTCGTGTCCAATCTGTTGAGGATCAGGAGAATCATCAGTGCTGCAAGTAGGTATAAATTCAATTTGATGTATAGGCTAATAAAGATAAGTGGCAGTGGCATGAAGATATGTATAAAAAGCTGTATGTTTGTAATGTTTGCCTAAATGCAAGGGGAGCTGAAGGAAAGAGTCTGTGTATTTGCAAAGACAGCAACACAAGATCTTCATATGGGCCCTATGGGCTTCTTTGGGAACAACATGTGCTTTAGGGCATGTGTCCTTAACCCTTTTGTGGCAGGGCTAACGGCTGAGAATAAACAGTTACTGACTTTCACAGAAGTTTTGTCTTGCTGTTCAAGTGAAATGGTCAGGATTGGAAAGTAAGTTTTCCTGCAAGGCTTAGACTGATTTTTAGGCAGAGGGTATCTGACCAGCTTCTGGTGGCAAGAGAGAACTGGTTTAAATTTTTGATTTCTTAAGGGTTAGCAAATTCAGACCTGGAAGTCCCACAGTGACTTCTATGTCTTTGGTTGAGCTCTGTATTTGTATTTTAGCTCTGTGATAAAGCTGGTTTTGGGAATGTTGTAGGAGTCATAACTGGATTTTCTTACTCTTGTGTTAAAGTCTCAGTTGTCCAGCTGTGTTAATGTAACACTCATGCACAAATGGTTCTGAAATCAAAAGGGACAGATAAGGTAGTCTAACTATTGAGGAATTACACATAGCCTCTTAAAAAGCCTTAGGCGAGTTTTACTTTATAGCATTTGTTTCAAAAGAATAGATGTTATTTTCCCAAGGTAATAATTAGATAATTGTTGTGGCTGTAAGGTTTTTGACCATTATTTTGGCATATGCTACTCAGAGCAACTGGTTTTGGACCTGCATATATCTTACTTCACAAGCTCTCTGCAGTTCTCATAGATACCTTGCTGCTCTGTCTCCTGCATCAGAGTTCTTCCTGCAGCTTTAGTGTTCATTAGTGATGACTCTGCTGCTGCCCAGCAGGAAGATTAAAAATATTCTAGGGAGATGAGTTGAAATCTGGTCTCTCACAACTGAATAGTGATTGCAGTTAAAGCTACTGTTCTGGGGTTTTTTTTCCCTTGAGTATTTTATTTATAATTTTTTCATTATGGAGAACTCTTCTCCCTTCTCTTTTATCAGTGGGAGATTCACACCCACTGTATTGTATGAAAAGCATTTTCAAATGGCGGAAAAAAGTGGGAAATGACAGGATGTTTGTGCTTAAAATGAAGTTGTTTTAAGTAACCTTTCTTGAGAATGGACTTCAAGCTTGCATCCTGCCTTTAAGCACATTTATTTTTCTGAGCAGAAAGTGTCTTGTGCACTAAAGTATGCAAAATATCTTTATTTCCCTTTTAAAATTTAGGCATCACTTACACTGCAGTTATGTGAATAGTGGGAAATGAAAACTTTGCTCAGAAGGGTTTTCTGAGGTAACTGCATTTTGCTAGAGATACACTCTGTTATTAGATGTCTGTGTAGGCACTCAATCCAATTTCTTCTATGACTGATGTGGAGACTCATTTTTGGCATACGTCTCGTACTAGCTTGGTTTGATTCCTGAAAGCAAATCACCCTTGCTGGGCTGCAGAATTTTGGTAGATTCTACTTATAACCATACTCATTTTTTCCATGATTAGATGATGCCTTTGCAAATAGGTCCCCAGGTGTATGTGAAATAGCTAGAACAGAATTCAGCGTCGCCAAGGCCCCAGCTGGATGGGGCTGTGTTACTGTGCAGCTCCAGAGGTGATTTACTGCCTGACTGACAACTCGCAATATAAACATTAGTCCAAGCATGATCTTGTCCCAAAGCCCCGCCTACGCAGGGAGCCAGGAGCCTTCCTGCCACGCGCCATAAATCGTTTATGGTTTGCTCATGCCCGTACATTTGAGAAGCAGCTGTGGAGTGGGGATTAGCAGTTTGCAGAAGGCCCGTGCGGGGCTAAATTAGGGTCTCTTGCTCTGGTGGTGAATACCAGTGATGGAATAGCAGGAGTGCTTCTCAGCAGTGGAAGGCAATTTACTCTGGGAATGGGGGTGGGTACAGGGTATCTGTGGGGGTGCAGCAGCCAGGAGAGAGCGTTGGATTGCAATGCTCCAATTTGAGCTCTGAAGCCTGATTGATAGCTGCCCAGCACTGTGTGGGGTTGAACAAGTCATTGTTAGTTCTGTGGGTTTAACATTTTATTTATAGATTTATTCTTTCTATGTATTTTACACATATATATAGAGACACGAAATGTAAGCCTACCCCTTCTGTCTCCTAGGAGCTGAAGGATGATGGAGTTTTTCAGGTTTTTTTTACAGTGTGAAGAGTGATTTCCCTTTTGCTAGCCCACGGTAGCAGAATCAAATGATGTGCAAGGCCATTTGGGGCTTCACAACTAATTTTAAGCTTTTATAAAAAGTTTTACTGTGCCACTTGGATTTAGTACAGCTTTGCAACTTCAGCTCCCAAAAGAAAACTATTTTTGTGCTGGCTGTGATAATTTAAATTACCTCCTGGAGCTTCTAATGACTAACTCGTGTTTATGGTGAAAGCTTCCATTTATCCAAACCCTGAAAGCACATTCTGTTTGGTAACTCTAAATGAATTGATGCTTTATATCAATGGCAAGTACATTGGAGCCCAAAGTCAATTGGTACCTTCAAGTCTTGCTGTAATAAAGAGAATATGCAGGTTTTGCTGTACAGATGGGACTAGACAGTACAGTTCAGAGATGTGTGTGCTGGCTGAAGGACCAGCTGCTGAGTAAAGCACATACGAGTAGATCATTTTCAGCTGGGTTGGTTACTCATTAACGAATTCTTTCTTGGGTGGGTTGAGTAAGAATCCAGGTGGAATGTGTCAGCAGGGTGTCCCCTCTAGATGCATCAGCTGAATGTGAGTGCTTCCAGACTGTACCATGAGCATCCATGGGGCCATGGGCAAAGACAGTGGGCTCTGGGTAAAGCAGGTGTTTGTTTCCAATACGACACAATCAGGAGACTTCTTACTATTTCATTGAAGCTTCTGCATGGGTTCTCTCTCAAATAAGACCATGTTCCTGGAGCTTTCTGCTGTGCTCGCTTCTGTTGGAGGTTTGGAGAGAGTACCTGAAAGGGCTGATCCTAGGCTTCTTTTTCTTATTGCTTTTGGTGAAAGCCTTCATCTGCTGAGATGGAGGCCAGATAGCACCAAATATATTTGTGGCTGTTTGTGTGGGCATTTTGAGATTTGGAAGGCACTTTGCTAATGAGCTGTGGGTCATTTCATGTCAGATTGGCTGAGTTTCCATTGAGCTGGGTCTTTGTTGCGGCAATGCATATGGACTGTGTATGTTTGGGGATCCCTATTATCTGTCTCAGATGGAGAGGGCTTTCCTCCTCTTTGCTACCTCCTCTCTCCCCACAAGAAAAAAATCCTCACCTGGGGAGCTGTTAACCTCCCGATTGAATTAGATGTTTTGCTGTTCCTTATGTAGACCTTTCAGATGTATACAGAGGTTAGAGAGGGGCGTGGATATGTGATTGTATTTTGAGCTTTCCCTCCTTCTCCATGTTTTTGATACTGAAGCTGGAATTCACCCTTCCCTTTCCCTGGGAGCTGATGTGAAGGAATTGCTGTCACCCAGAGCAAAGCTCAATCTTCTTTGCCTCGAGGCCCTGCCCCTCCAGGTTAGGACTTTGCCTGACTTCTACAGGCAAGTTTGTTTATGAGCTTTTGTTACATGAATCGTGTGCTGTGGGTCTGAGGGGTACTACTGTTCAGGGCAGTGGAAATCTCAACTCAGCCAGGATAGGGAAGGAGAGGAATAGAGTTAGTACAGTTAACTCATCCCCCCCCCACACCCTCCTTTCTTCCCTGTTTCCTCACCTGCCCAGCTGTGTAGTAGGTTAGCAGTACGTGTCTGTTCTTATTCTTATGAAAGTAGACTTTGTTCTCTGAAGACTGCTAATCATGCCCCATGGGGGTGTAATCAGTTATAAGGTATTTAATACAGTGCAGGCGGGAACAGGCTGCCTGGCCGGGCTGGCAGATTGCAACACTACAATTATAAAGGGCCCCTTTCCCCCACTCACCCACCCACCGGTGGCAGGATGAGGGTACCTTGAAACAGTATTGAGTCTATGAAAAGTAAAGATGTAGTGGGGGAAGGGAGATGAGAGGCTGTAGAGGCGCTCCTATTCTGGGAAACAGGCAGACCTACATTCTGTGAGAGCTGCAGCCATTGCAGGTTGCACTGTTGAGACTTGTGGAGTTCGGGTGCCGTCACCATCGAAGTGGATTGCACAGGGATGGCCCTTGGCAAAGTGTAGAACAGCAGGGGCTTCTGTCCTGTTTGAAATGGGTTTTCTTTTGGTGGCTGGGGTTGGAGAAGTATGGAGTGGTTAGAAGGGGAGAAGCCCATTCTTCTGCATGCTGTGATTTACACACCTAATCTGTAAATCCTGCCAGGCTTCTATTTATATCTTTGGATATAAATCTATTGGTAAATTTGGCTTTCCATGCCTCATTCTTCCAAGTACTGGAGCTACTTCAGCTTATGAAGGGAACAGGTAGCCTGAGGCCTTGAATTTCAACAGGCATGAGAAAGTCTACTGGACTTCGGTCTGGTCTGGTCTTGTTACTTAATATCAGATCATTTGCCTCTGTGAGAGCCTTGAAATGCACATGTGGGGTGTGGAGCAGCTGGGCTGCAAGCCTTAGAAATCATCTCTGCTCCAGCAGCCTGCTAGATGCATGGGTATGTCTCTGGAGCTTCTGGCTACATTGACCTTTACCCTTTGAGGTTCCCTAGAGGTTACAGTGTTTCAGCCCTTAATTGGTGGTGTCTGAATTTCCTGACCCTGTTTTGTGTCTGTTACGTTCAGATATATTCCTGCTGCGGTGCTCCTGTTTGGTGCTGGGAGAGCACTGGCTGTTGAGTCTCAGAGTTAGTCCTTAGCACTGGGATGGATTTTTAAGGTTTTCAGGAGTGGGTGGTTTAGTTGTGTTGCACAGAGTAAGTGCAGATTCACAGTGTGGGGAGTTCACAATATAGTCTTGAGAATTCTGCTGACAGTTTCACATCTGAGGCACCCTTCAGAGTAACTTCATATTTGAGAATGTGAATTCTTTGGAAAGCTTTAGGATTTGTAGGAGTGCCACATGAAGGAGGGATAATGTTTTTTTCTGACTAGAGCACAGAGTCTCTTTGCAGCTCTAAAATGATGAGGTTCTGAGATAAGAGGTTACCTGATGTCTTGGATATTTGTACATTAAGTTTTTCTTCTCTTGATCACTGAAATGACCCAGTGTCAGTGCTGTAGTGGAAGAATGTTGTACAGTAAAAGTCAAATCTGTGTGTGTGGGCAGTGCAGCCAAGCATTTACAGAAGGATTTTGGAATAATGAGGAAGTGCCTCCATCCCAGAAAAGCTACTTGACTTAAAGTAGGATGGTTTTCTAGGGGTAGAAAAAGACCTGGATCCTTCCAAGCATCCTTTTTGCCCAAAGTCAACTTCTTATTCAGCCTTGTTCCCTCAGCTCAAGAGGTCTCAGTGTTATATTTGTCCCTTGTCTTATAGGAAGAGTCAGGGAAATTCCCTTCCCAGGCTAGTGCACAGAGCTGTTTCTGCCCTGGACTGTGGCTACTTTCCAGCCCGGGTGACAGCACTTCTCCCTGTGGCTTGCATGCCCGTAATTGAGAGCTCTCCTGCCTTGCTCTGTTTCTCTTGTCCCAGGCAAGAAATTGCCTGGAGAACTTGACCCTCACACAAATGGATTCGGGGCTGAAGCTGTCCTTGAGGTCCTGACCGGGGCCGTGCAGGCAGTGTGGGGAGGGAGCATGGCGGGTGTCAGCGGGGTGGGTGTGTGGGCTTGCTACTTGTTTTCCTTCTCTGCCTGATGAGGAATGCAATGTGTTTGCCTTCCTTGGCCTGTGGTTGCAGCCGCATTCCTGCAGTGGGAGTCAGCACGGCGGCGGGCGGCGTGCTGTTCATGCCCCGTGGCTACATGCTTTCAGCTCCACATCAAAGGTGTATTTTGTGTGTAGCTTGTGCCATTCCTGGCCACACCTGGTGGCCTGCAGGCATGCAGGAGGTGGAGTCTGGCTGTGATTGCAGATGGCATTCAGGGTTCAGACTTTTTGCTTGTGGAAAGGCTGGAGCTGAATCCGTGCTAAACAACCCCAGGAATGCACCGGGAGAGCTGAGCGGCACAGTCACTCCAGGGGCATGTCCTAGCAGCGATGTTTCCTTTATAGCTGCAGCAAAATAACTCATGCCTGCTTCTCCAAAGGAACTGACTGTTTGCTTGGGTGTGTTGTAGGGTTTAATTTACACCGATAAGGCCAATTAAGGTTGGTTGGTCCCCCCTGCAGCCTGTGTGCTCTTGGCAATCAGTAGATGATTGAGTGGTTCATGCCATGCAGCTCTGTTCAGTGCATGAGATGTCTGCCTGCAGATGGAATGGCTCTGGGATTTAACCCAGGCAGGAGTGCTTACCCAGTCAGTGGGTAAATGTTCAGTTCCAGCTTCTTCTGGAAAATCTTTCTTTTTCTAGCTGGTACCCCAAGAGCTGAGGACAGGAACTTTTCTGGAGGATGGCAGATCAGGATGTAGCTGTTATTTTGGGATCCTTGACATGGTATCTGTTTTGAGAAATGGTCACTAGTTTGCTATGCACCCGTCATGCAAGCCATCCTTGTCCTCTATAGAAGTCTTTCATTTGCCTAGCACAGGGAAACGTGATTGAGTTTGGTAGTGTCATTATGGACAGCCCATAGGCAAGGCTTGTGGAAGTAACAGCAGACCATCTTCTGTGTTCTGGGTAAGCCCTGGGCTGTTCATTACCGCGTTTGCTTGGATCTTCTGCAGTTTCTATTTTGGCAATTTCTAGTGGCTTGAAATTCTGACCTGCTAGTCATTTCCTTATTAGTCTTCTGCTGAAGACCACCCTACTGCCATCCTTACTTAGATAGTAGCAGGAACGAAAGAATTTTCTCTCAGAAGTGCTCTGGCTGTATAGCTTAGTTTTTGCTTTTTAGCTGTTGGCCGCACTCACCTCATGAGTCACTGCAGAGCTCACTGCAAAGAGGTCCATGCCACCCTGGTTCCATGTAAACTGTGCATTTCATTTCAAACTAGTTGCCGCTGACTCCATACGTGACTATCAGGGCTTGGATGCTGAGAGAGTGTGTTGTCTGTATCTTCATTTTCCTTCCTCTGTTCTATAGTGGCAGACTGGACGGTATGCCCTGCAGCTACAGGAGGTGGTAGCAAAATATAAGTCAGTCTAAAATCAGGTTACTGATAGAACATGTAAGTGTGTATAATCATTGCCATACTGCCTGTTTCAGCTTTGTCATGCAATATGGGCTATGGCTGCAGAGATGGAGCTCTTGTTTTGGATTACATACTGCTTCTGCTGACACTTTGCAGTTGCCAGGAAAGGAGTGAGGGAGTAAGAATGAAATAGATGTGATGTTGGCCAAGGAGGAAGTACAGCTGATTATTGGCCTTTTTCCATCCTGTCAGGGAGTTTTAATATGTTGTGGAGAGAAAGTCACTAAGTCCTTGTTTTGGCTTCCCTGCTCTGGACTTCAAGGCTGTAGGAATCCAGGCCTCTGTGCTCCTGTATCCGGGCAATGTGTTCCTCTGGCTAGAGCTGTAACCCTCCCAAGTAGCTAGATCTCCCCCTGGTGGAACAGAGAGCAGAAGGCACTGCTATGGCTGGACGGTAAAACTGGGATTGGTCTGATCCTGGGCACCTTGAGCCGGCAGCAGATGTGGTGTTTGTCCAGTTGAGACATTCCTTAGTCCAGAGTCACAGACTCAGCAGAGCTGCGCTCGTGCAGCTGCATGAAGCTGAGGCGTGAGTGAACAGCTCACTACTGAGCAAACACCTTGTCTGTGCAACATCTGCCTGGCTATGTGCTGGCATTCCTCCATGGCCTTTGCCCTTAGATTAGCAGTGAGCTACTGGCTCTTTGGGTTCTTGTCTGACACTTGGCAAAAAAAAAGGTACCTGGAATGTGGTGGCTTGCTTTCTTGAAGATATCTGAGGTTTATTAGTCCTCAGTTAGAGCCCCTTTGAGGATAGGTGATTTCACTTGTAGCTCAACTGTTTCTCATTCCCTGCTTGCTCTCTGAAGAGCTGCATAGGGTTTACTTATGGGGGACCTACAGGAGGGAGCCCTGTGTAGGGGAGGAGCTTGTCTGTTTAGCATTACTAAAAAGGAGTGGTTTTCCTTAACCTTAGAATAATGAATGGACTTATGCTATCCCAAAGGACAGCAGTGGTAAAGGTATTTCAGTTTTACAAGAGCACTGCCAGGCAGGGGATGTGAAGTAGACTGGAGAAACTGACCTTGTGGTAAAACTGAAATGATGGGCCTTTGCTGCAATTGCCCCTTGAGACAATTGATGCTCATAATTAGCTGCAGCTGAAGAACAGCACTGGTGCTAGCAATGATGACAGATGTGGAAGGAGGCAGTTACTGGGAACTCTCTCTGACTCATCTGCCACAAAGAGAAGTTCTGTCTGAGGGAAGAGCTGAAGCAACCCAGCTTGGTCACAAGTGGGGAATCTGTGGTTTTCCCTCTCCAAGGGAGGAAGGTGAACGAGGAGGTACACTACAGTATGTAGAGAAGGACAAGCAGTGCAGCCCATGACTGCTGGTGACAGGCAGCCTCCCTGTGCAGGGCAGGGGGTGGAGGTGTGAGTCCCCTCTGCTGTGGCTGGGATCCTGCTGTTAAAAGGAGTGACTGGAGCCCAGGGGAGCAGGGAGAGAGGAGCCGCAGTCAGTTGCGTGTTCTACACAGGTCATCAGGGAAAGATAGATGGGTGGATCTGTTTGTTTTTCCTAAGCTGGATTAAGCCATGTTATATTTCTGTGACTGAACTTAATGAAATCTCAGTAATTCAATGGTGCTGAAGACTAAGAGAATCATTACAAAAACCCAACCAAAACCAAAAAACACAAACCAAACAAATGAGGCAAACTGAGGCAGATTAACTACAGGACCACACCACAAAAAAGAGAGATGCTCCCGGGTTACATGCTGCTTCAGGAGCCATACTGCTGTGTTGTTGACAGAGTTGAGACAAGTTTTGTGCCTGTTCCTGCCCCTGGCTCAGGCTCAGGCTCTGAATCTGCTAGGCCAAAAGTATGGATTTGAAAGCCATCTCCTTGTTCTGCCTTTGTGGCCTGTGGAGATGACTAATGCCAGTGTGTACAGGAGTGGATGCTCTAACACTCAGCATTGTGCCTGGATACAGAGGCTGAGTGGAAGTCAATGAGGAATACTTGTTTTAGCCTCCAAAGTAGGCAGTGGCTGTGACATGGGTTAAGTCTCTCTTAAGATCTCTGTGCCTGGTAGGAATCCTGCTTTGCAAAGCAGTCAGTAGCAGCACCACTTGTAACCTCTGGAAAGAGAAAGGGCCAGGATATAATCAGCTTTGGGAAAGGGCTGTGATGACCTGTTTTCTCTCTCATCCCTTTAGCTGGATAGTTTTACTCCTCAAACATCACTTTGCATCTCTCAGTGCTGCTCTGCTTTGCCCTGCCGGCTTACGGGAAGTTATTGCTCATTGTAGGTGATGCAAGGTTCAGGCAGCTTGGTCGAAGAGCACCCCACTGCTGTCCTCACACAACGCTGGTGTCACTGGTTCCACTTCATTATGCTGACTGCTGTATGTATTCAGTGCCACAGAGATCATAAAATATTTCTGTGCTAGATCTTCTCTGATGAATAGCACAGAGGATGTCTTGAGTTCCCATGGCAATGCTTCTGAATGTGCTTCTGTCACCAAAGAAAGAGGGACTTCCAGATAATGAAGATTTGAGGATTTTGTCTGAGAAAGGGGGTAGTGGTGAAGCTGCATATTATTTGTTTGCCTGCCTTTGGATGTGCCTCTGACCGATACATAATCTGGAAAAAGAGGAAGCTGACATTTGGCTAATGGCAGAGATGGCCTGTGTCGTGCAAGCTACAGCTGGACCCCTGGACATGCTTAACTGTTCAGCTACAGATGCAGCTGCACAATTACCCAACAGTTAAGCCTGTACCATTCTCTGCCTCTCATATCTGACCATCTGCTAGGGAAAAGCTAATTAAACCAAAACTATTCTTGCTGGGATTAAACCTCAGCAGCAGAAAAATTGAGTATAGTACAAATATTGTTCTACTACTGGATCAGGGCTGCTGCTTTATTTGTTCTTATAAAGAATTGCAGCTACTCAACTCAGTTGCTGTCAGGTAGGTGTTTAGCTCATGCACACTTTCCTTTCTCTTTTCTATCCCAGATCATTCTTGTTTTAGGTGCAAGAAATAGGACTGTCTTGCTGATTTGTTTTTTCTTTTTGCAGTTCTTTCTTATGACAGCTGAGTCTGTTTTTCTTTAACTTGCAACTTAATGAAAAACCAGTGCCGCAGACTGGTTTTTTGTCCTAGTGCCTCAATTCATCTGCTTCTGGAAAGGAAATTGTTCCTACCTTCTTTGCATGTATTTATGGTGACAATGAATCCTAGACTTGGTGTGGGTCCACATAGCTTTATAGTTGTACCAGTGTGAAGCTGAGACTTAAGACCAGTTTATTGCAAAAATATATCTGAAACCCTTTGAAGTTTAAAGGGAGTTTAAATCTCATAAAACCAACAATGTGTAAGTTAGCGGCCAAATTCTTGTGTACCTACAATCTTTGATGCCATGTGATCTGAGCTTCAAAACAGCTCTTTCAAAAAAAAACCAAAAAGAAAATAACTTAAAATTCAGATTGATTTCAGGGCTGCTCTGTGTACTCAAGTGACAGTTCACCACTTTATTCAAAGTTGTGGCACAATTTAGTTTCTGAAGGCCAATGAGGGATTTTTTTCTCTTCAGGGGGCTCTAGAGGATTCTTGATGATCTTTCTGTGCTAAACTTGGAAAATTTGCACTGAAGAGGAAGTTAGTTCTACACATAGTAGCTCAGAGGCAGCAGTGGAAGGTAGCCCTGAGGAGAGAGAAATGGATGTGTTGTTGGTATGGATGTGAAGAAGACTGGTAAGCTCAAAGAGACACAATTGAAAAAGCAGGTAGAGATGAAAGAGTGCCAAGAGAATGAAGATAAATTTAATATTGGTATCCAGGGGGAAGAGTGAATAGTTTTGAATAGTTTTTAATGAGGAATGGAAAGAACACTACTAATTTTAGAATTGTTGAAATTTAATTTTGACAGATATGTTTCCTGGGGAAACACTGTGGGAACCGAGGAGATGAGAGATGATGTTAGAGTGTGGGTTTGTAGCATGTTAGGTCTGTGACCTGGGATTTGGTTTGTGTGTGTGCTTGCCCCACAGTTAACAGGAGAACGTGTTGGTAGAAAAGGGTCAGTAGTGAGACTGTGCCTGAGGGCAGTTAAATAACGTGCTCTAACTCCACACTCCAGTTGCCTCAGATAAACTGTTGGTGAGCCATGCCCTTAGGAATGCGCAATTGGGGACCATTGGCCTCCCAGAACTGCTCCAGGGATGCTGGACATCAGCAAGCAAAGGCTCTGTGGGAGTTTGGAAAACAGTGTACATTGTGAGCATTTGTGATCACCTTTTCCATCTTGCTTGGGGAAAGTAGAGAAAATATTAAGCTGCACTGGTCTGAGCATTGTTATGATGTTTATTTGGCATAGGATTAATAAAACTTTCAAGACAATTATATGTCAATACCTTTAGTGTCTTAATATAACTTGTATAGTGTAGTTAGCTTATTTTGATTGTGAGAGAGGCCACACTGTTGTGGGTTTGGGGTTTTTTGGAAGAAAAAACCCCAAACCAAACACAAAACCAAAAAAAACTTTGGAAGTAGAAAAGTGCAAAAAAGGGTTAACATCAATATCAGTAAGGATTTTGCCATTGCAGGGAAGTTGTACTGATTTAACTTAATCAGATTAGAGACAGCTGTGATTATATTAGTGCAGCATTCCTGTATAGGCATCCTTAATTTAGTTGCTGTCTTGTATCTATCTATTTAACTTGTTTCAATGTAAAGTGCTCTTAAACTGAATTAAGAACATTTGCCCAGGAGCGTTATACTGCTTTATATTATTTTCTAAGTCAATTTAATTTAGTACAGTGTATGTGTAGACAAGACCTTGGGGAAAAAGCTGATCCTTTTTATTACTTGCTGAACAGTCTGTCATGTTCGGCTGCAGCCATGTGATCATGGAATGAAAGAGCCTGTTGTGGTGCATGGTGGTGGAGGATGGGCAAACTGATCATTGTGAGCCTTTGTACAACTTGGTCATTCTTAGCTGTAGTGTTCAATTAAAGTAGCTTGATCCTCCTTGTAAGTGAGGCCTTTTCCTGTTTAGAGCAGATGTGAGACCCCTGTAATGTTAAGTTTTGTCCTCTGCCTACCAATAAAAGTACCTGCAACATGGTTAGTGTCCTGTCTGTTCAGTCAGCAAAAGCAACATCTTAAAACCTGGTGCAAATGTTTAATGCTTGAAAAATCTCAGATGGCTGAGCAGGTTTGAGCTGAATTTTGCTACTTTTCTTCATCCATAGCTTGAAATAAATGTCACCCAGTTATGATGCTGTTTCCTTCCTTGTCTGTGTCTCCCAAGAGTATGTGCCACCTGCTATATGTGGTGACTTACACACATACAGAACTTATGGCCAAGGAATAAGTAAGCACTGCAGATGTCAGTTCTCTCTCTGGTTGAAAAGGATAAATCTAGTCAATACATCTTGTGTTCTGCTTGCTGGTAAAGGCTCTGTGGGAACAAAACTGGCGTGTGAATTACTCTGCAAGCGTGGTTTTAGTGATAGCATTTCAGAATAAGGCTGACTGCTGTAAACAGCCGTTTTATTTTTTGAATTTGTTTTTGTCAGCACCTGCAAGCATTAGAGCTGGACTTAGCGCCTCCTCAGCATTGCAGATGCTCTGTAGGCTAGGTCACTGTAGCAACTTGTCCATCTGTCCTCTGTAAATAATGCAAATAATGTGCTCTGCTCCATTGTCCCACTGTGTAGATACTGCATAGTGTGTCAGCCATCTGTGCATCACTGAGAGCCTCGGACAGAGGGCACGTTTTGGAGAGTGGATTGTGGCAAGTGTAGTGTTGAATGCTCCAGCAATGGAGCATTCTCTGGCATTACTGTATCTGTGCTAGAGGGGCAGCTCAGTGGCATTCAGCTCCTGGCACTGAAGAGATGGGGATTGCCATTTGCCCAGAGCTTCTGAACCAAAGCTTGAAACAAGAGGACTGCTGATATTAGTTGCTGGGGGTTGTGTGAGACTCAGGGGATACTTAGAGGGGCTGAGAATCTGCCTTTCAGTGGTTGAAATATTTAAGCTGCTTCTACCTTGTCCTAATTAAATGCCTTTTGATTTTATGCTCTGGGAAGGTAATGTATGATTTTCCCCCCCCTTTTCTTCCCCTCCTACACAGCACAGGATATGACAGAGGTCTGGGAAAGGAATTCCTGCATGATGATTTTCTACAGAAATCTCCCTCTTCCGCTTCTCTTCAAATGTTTGCTTGTGTTAGGGAAAGTTTAAGGCCCTGACTCCCAAATTTCCTTCATGTGAAGTATCAGCTTTATCCAGATACATGTTGTTAGAATATCAAGATTTGCTTTTTCTGGCTGGGTCCAGACACTTCCAGAAACTTTTGAGAGTTCTCCTAATCTCCATGAGTTTTTATCTAATGTTCTGGTATTTCCTTAAATTTCTGAGCAATATACTCCAGAAGTCTTCTCATGGGAGCTCTTAAAAGAACAGGTAAGAAGACAGAGTGAGGAAGGACATGAAACCCAGGGTGCTAAGATGAAGAGACTCTGAAAGTTTGTAGGCTAAAGTATCTTGTGAGAGTTGGAAGGATCACTGAGCAAACTAAACACGCTTCTGGTGTATCAGCAGTTCTGAATGAGAAGCTGTCATTAGCCCTTGATGTGGCTGTCTGTGCTAAAGGTAGCTTGGTAAATGACCTTTTGCTGAGCTGGTTCTTGTGCAATTTCAGGTGTAGCCATTAATGGTAGTTCTATGCTTTATATTTATTAAAAAGCTGGTGCTCATTTCCTGGTCAAAATCTCCCCTGGGTATTTTTATTCTCCATTAACATTCCTTCTGGGGATTTAATTCTGGTCCTTGGCTTCCTGTCCTGTTCCTGTTCAGATGTTAATCAGCTGTTGCATTCTATTCCAGTTACATGTTAGTGATGCTAGCATTTCTTGTCAATGTTGACCAGTCCTGGCTTCTATAAAAGAATTAGGGAAGCTAAGCTACTCTTAACACAGCAGAGAGTAGATAATAAAATGCACATTTAAGGGTGTGGAGTGCATCTGAATTATGGGGACTGAGATCTTTGTATCATGGAAGGAGAGAGCAGGACTGTAAGAAAAGTGTGATTCTGATGATTTTTAAGAGAATTCTGCATGGTGCAGTGGATGTGACTGATACATGATAATGTCCTGTGGTATTTCCATTCAACAGGAACTATATATGACTGAAGTCCAGGGATTTCATTTTCTTTGGAAATGTGTTAGGTGTTAAGTAGGGCTTGTTACATGGACTGTTGTCCAACAGCTAGCCTGATCCCTTTTTCTTGATAGCTCTTGGAATTGTTCCCATGCAAAGACCAGAGGTTTCTGCCTAACAGTCAAGGTTAATTGGTATGGAAAAGCAGGAATGAGCAATAATCCTCCTGAAATTCTATTTTAATCCAAGAGTCACTATAATGCTATTACTCAGCTCTGAATCCTGAGCATTAACATACAGGCAGAACTGAGATGTGAGTCTGCACTTGGGGCTGTCATCCTTTTATTTTAAAATGAGCTTCAACACAGCCAGCAGTAGAATGGATCTGAACATTCTTTTGAGATGCCTCCTCTGAATGAAAAGATCTCTCTCATTAAATATTAAAGGGCCCTTTAATAACCTTGCAGTCCTTTTCTATTGTGCTTGGCACCAGCAGTCTACAGGTGCTGTTTTTAATTTCACACAGCTTGTTTTCCTGTCCTGGACAGACATCCCTTGGTGCAGTTATGGCATTGTCCATCTTCCTGGTTAGTTGTCTTGGTCAGGCTTTCTACAGCAGCTTGTCAGGTAGTCTGGCTTGAGACTTCTGAAATCTAAGGTTTCCTCTATCCATAAGCACAGGAAGGCAACTGGACAAAACTCTCTTGTGTTTGCTTTTTATGAAGCTAGTCAGGAAATATTGATACTTCCTAAAGCAGGATGTGCCAATATCCTGTAGTGGATATGCATACAAGAGCATAGGTTGGCCCACAGAGAGCAATATTCCAGGTTAACTGTGGTGATCAGCTATATGTCACGGGACATCTGGTTTTGTTACTTGTGAGTATTGCACCTGCAAGTTTTTGGAGTGTGCTGACTCTGATAGCCATAAAAAAATCTTTCTGTAGTGTTGCATTAGAAACAAATGTGACTATGATTGTGTTATGGAATGTATTTTTTCATTAACGCAAGTTTATCTTTCTGAATAAAAAGCAGTGCTAAAGAAATGCTGCTGTTAAGAGGAAAAAGCTGGAAAGGTGATACAGTATCTGAAATAAGAAACTGTATCTGCATCATAATCACTGTATTTCTCTTGAGGAAGGGACACTGCTGTCCCTCAGCACTGGTAAGAAGGCTGTTTTATAAGGTCAGAAACGGCAACACAGGAAAAGGTGATGATGAAGAAAAGCCTGGAAGTCCTCTGCCTCTTTGCATGGAGTGTTCAGCTGCTGCAACTACAAGCAGACAGAAGTTGTGTGCATCTTAGAACCAAAGTGTTGGCTACCTCAGGCCTCAAGGGACTTGCCAAATATGAGGAAGACACTTGGTGCCTACAAATGTTGCCTTTTTTATTTCTCTTGTTCTTGCCCTTTTTGTCCAAAGCATTCCTGCTTGAACCTTCCTTTCTCTACCAGGGACCTCTTTCTTGTTACTGGAGATAAAGCAATGCTCATGGGTGGTGGTGTGGTTTTGTATGCATGCCAAGTGGCTGTTTATTCTGTACAGGGCCCATAGAACTTCTTAAGCAATTCCATGTGAGATGGCATCTGTTTGTGGTGTGTGGTAAAGGTTTTGCCTTTCTCAGATCACACAGAGAGCAGAGCTACCCTGCAAGTGGATTTTACACTGAGGGATGCTCTCTGGTAAAGTCAGCTAGAGTCAAGCTTGTGTGCTGCCTGTGCAGCTGCACTCTGTCACTGTGCTGTGCTTAATCCCAGCTGGCAGCCAAGCACCATGCAGGCACTTGGTCACTCTCCCCTCTGCCCCAGGGAGATGGGCAGGAGAACTGGAAAAAAGTAAAACTTGTGGGTTGGGATTAGAGCTATTTAATAATTTAAATGAAGTAAAATATAATAACAATTGTAATGGAGAGAGGTTGTAATGGAGAGAGGGAGAGAGGAATAAAACCCAAGAAAAACGAGGGATGCACAATGCAATTGGTCACCACCTGCTGACCAATGCCCATCCTCTTCCCAAGTAGCAGTTGGTCTTTCCCAGCAACTCTCCTCAGTTTATGTACTGACCATGATGCCATTAAGGATGGAATATTCCTTTGCTTGGTTTGAGTCAGCTGTCCTGACTGTGCTCCCTCTGAGCTTGGTCAGCTGTCCTGACTGTGCTTCCTCACAGCTTCTCATGCACCTTGTCACTGGCACAAGAAACTGAAAGTTCCTTGAGTTAGAGTAAGCTCTGCATAGTAACAGCTAAACCATCAGTGTGGTCCCAACATCATTCTCATCCCAAATCCCAATCACATCACTGTACAAGCTACCAGAAAGAAAATTACCTCTGTCCCAGCTGTAACCAGGACATGGTGTCCCTGTGAAGAAAGTTTGTGTTTTGTCAGTGTGAGCCTTGTAGCCCTTAGTAAGCCAATCCAGTGAAGCTGTTATTGTCATTGACCTTAGGAATCCTACTGGAACAACAGTGGGTAATAGCTAGAAGACAATAGAATTGGACCTACTGCAGGGGATAGACTGGTAGAAAGAGGACTGTAAATGTTAAGGTGCATTACTGATGAGAGGTGGAAAGGATGGATAAAAAGAACTAGGAGTTTAAGTTTCCTCTTGAATTACAGTGCTAATTAAAATAGCTGAAGAGCTGCCTCCTGCTGTAGCTTCAGGCTAAAATTGAGCTTCTACAGGGTAGTCTTAATGTGGACTCGACAGCAAGCTCCTTCAGAGACAGACTTGTGAATAGTGTGATGAGCAGAATTAGTGCCTTCTTCTATTTCTGGATATTACCTATATCCATTTTTGCTTTGGAGCACAAGGTCCATCTGTTCTGCAGAGAGTATCTGCTCCTCTCTGAACAGAGGTGTGGTGAATTGAACCACCTCGGGATTCTCACTCTGTGCTAGCAAGAGATGCTCAGGTATTGTAGATGAGGAGGCCTTTGCTGTGCTGTTCACTGTAGGGATGTCTGCAAAACAAAATTGGGTTGGTGTGGAAGAGTGATTGGAGCAGAATGACAGCTACTGGATTCTTGATGGTGGACAGGAATGCAGGTGGGGAAGCAGGGACCCCTGGCGAAAAAAAATCTGCCTTTCTGAGGTCAGCTACTGGTCTGCACAGGCATCCTGCTCAGTGGAGAGATGGCTAAAAGACCTGTGCTTTCTGGGATACAGTGAAGGCATGGAGCTTTTACAGTGAAGGCATTTTACCTGGAATTAGATAGTAGTCTGATGGTGCAGCAGTTTGCTGCTGACTTCTGCCCTGTCACCTGGCTATGGGTTGCTGTGAGCATGCCTGGTTGTTTCCATGTTTTGTGCTGATAGGTGGCTGACACCAAGTTTCCTTTCTCATGTTTCAGGAGCTGTTGGCCAGATGCTGCTGAATACTGACAGGAGAAAGCTGATTCGGAGACAAACAACCAGAAATGTTTGGACACGTCGTCACTTTGGATCTGTAAGTCTTTGTTTGAGGGAAAATTGTCTGGCAGCCCTGTGAGTTTTTAACTATCTATGGAAATTCTCAGATCATGAGGGTAGATTTCAAATCCTGGTATCTTTTCCAGGTAAGTGGGGATGAGATGGCAGGT
This sequence comes from Emberiza elegans, assembly GCA_024865655.1. Classification (NCBI taxonomy): domain Eukaryota; kingdom Metazoa; phylum Chordata; class Aves; order Passeriformes; family Fringillidae; genus Emberiza; species Emberiza elegans. The sequence continues at coordinate 13,431,434 of JALJVW010002597.1, read as the reverse complement.
AGCATAGTTGCTGCCTCTAGGGTAGGAAGCAGGAGAGTTCTGTTTGAGCCTGAGGAACAGTGTGCTGAGAGATAGGGAGGCCCCTGGCATGTTCATTCTGAGCACAGCTGCAATGGAAGCATACGTGGACCCATGGGTGCAGCTGTTCCTGGAAACCTGTGTCTGTCTGCCATGTGGCTGGTGGTTATGCAATGATACTGAACCAGCTTCTGCTGGGAGCTGATGGAAAGCAGATGCAAACTATGCTGGTCTGATCCCTCCTGGAGGTGCACGTTCTCCCTCTCTTTCTCGCATCATACTTTGCAGTTTGCCCCACAGAGCAGTTGCCCTGTTGTGAAGCTGTTTTTTCCGTGTGCTAGTTGAGACCCGACTCCAGCATTGTAGCAATGACAGCTTGTTGGGGCAGGGCCAGCACTGGGGCACCTCTTCCATTTGTTTTGGCAGAACTTGATTTTGCATGGTCCTGGTTGCCTGCTCATTCCTTTCACCTTCAGTCTGACTCTCCCTGCGTGTGTATAGCTGCTCCACACCCTGCCTCGTGTCCCACCTCCCAGGGCTTCCTGCCACTGACATGGAAAAAGTAACACAGCAGCAATAGTGTTCCAGGGAAAGGAAGGCTTTCCTCTCATGCCAGTGGCAGAGTGATGGCTACAATGCTACTCTCTTACAGCTGACTAACCCAGATTAACCCAATTCTCTTGTAGTGATGGGTACCTGTTGTGGTTTGATTTCCACTGGCAACTAAGCATCACACAGCTGTTGACTCATTTCTTACCCCTCAGCGGGATGGGGAGAGGTTTTGGAAAGAAGTAAAATTTTGTTGGTTGAGATACTGACAGTTAAATGGGACAGAAAAGGAAGGGATCATTATAAAATAAGTAGAATATACAAAACAAGGGATGCACAGTGCAATTGCTCACCACCTGCTGACCAATGCCCAGCCAGTTCCTGAGCTGTGGCCCGTGGCCACGTTTCCCCTGGTTTGTATCCTGACCATGCTATGGGACCATCCCATATACTATGGGACATCCCTTTGGACATCCCAGCTGTCCTGGCCATGTCACCTCTCAGCTTCTTGTGCTCCTCAGCCTACTCACTGATGGGGTGAGAAGCTGAAGAATCTTTGCCTTAATGTAAACACTGCTTAGCAACATCTGAAACATCAGTGTGTTATCAACGTTATTCTCATCCAAAATCCAAAGCACAACACTTACTAGCTACTAGGAATAAAATTAACTCTATCCCAGGCAAAACCAGTTAAACACCCCAGGCTTTGACCAGAGAGGAATGTTGTTTCTGAACCTGTTTTGTGTCCATGGTTGGCTGGATATTTTACAGAAGTGTGTTAACAGCAAGGTAGAGTATGATATGCTGCTTGATGGCAATCAGAGAGTAGCTTGCCTTCCTCTCCCTTGCAGAGGTGTGGGTTATCACAGCTCTAGGCACAAATGTTTTGGCTCAAACAAAAGCCTGATAATTGCCAGCTCATTTGTGGGTCAAAAACACTGACTTAAAAGGATGAGTGAGATAATTGTTAGCATCACCAAACTTCTGTTCCAAAGGCTTCACAGTTAGCATCCCTCTGCAGTGGCAGGGAAGATTAACTGGGAGGGTCCCATTCTAGAGGAGGTTTGTTTAGTCCTTTCTGGAACCAATGTTGCTTTGAAGCCATTGCTTCATGAATTTTGAGTTTACTGCTTCATGAATTTTGAGTTTGTGATTCCAGTTGCTTGAGTGCCTTGAACATTTCCTTGCCATGTGCCTTTCCGGCTCTTGCTGGGCCATGTGGCCAGGTATTTGTAAGTTCATTTTCTTTACTTTCAGAAGATCTGATGTGAGCTGAGGCAGGTACCTGGAATGAGGTGGCGATCCCAGTTGTCCTTGGCTATAAATATTCCCTATGCCTTACATATTTGTGGGATGAGGTTTCAAGCTGGCTATTTTGGTGGATGCTAAGCTATTTGTTTCTCTTCTTCAGGTCATCTGAGTGAGTGTCCTGGCTTCATGAGGCTTTGAATTTGCCTCACTTCAGATAGCAGCCCAGGCTGGTAAGTGCTCATGTCCTTATGAATTAGAGAAATTATTGTGATTTCAGCTGGGCATATCTTCATGCACATCTCCTGTCCTTAGCCTGGCAGAAATTGAGAGAAGAGTCCCCTACACCACCTGCTTGATAGCAGGCCATTTACAAACCTCCTTCTGGCTTTTCTTTTTCAAAAAGAGAAATGTCTTCCCAAATGTCTTCCCAGCAGATCAGACCTATCTCTTTTGCTTAGGGATACAGTGAAATGTTCATTCAGTATTATGGATATAATTTTTCTAAAATATTAGAGATCTCTGCATCTACTTGAGTCTTTTTAGGAGAAGGGACTTTGAGGGAATGACTGCAGCAAGGGGAAGTTCCCAGCATTCTGATGGGAGAGATTTACAGGTTAGTCCTAGGAAGTTGTTTGTGTTTGTGGAAAGGTGTGAGAAACTTCTGTGAACTTGTGTTTATAGCAGAATGAAGGATGGTTTGCAAATGTACCTGTGAAGTGTAAAGCCTGTTATGGCTTGGGACTGCTCTGTGTTTGGTGCAGACACCTCCCACTTGCCTTCCTCTCAGGGGACTCAGTTTGGGTGTCAAAAGAGGCAGCTAGATAAGAATTGAAGAGAATTCTTGAGGATAAGAATTGGAGAGAATTCTCAAGGCTCTGTTAGACTCTTAACCATGCAAAACTCCACTGTCCTACACACAAAGCAAATGAAGTCTGCTGGGCCACGGGCCCTGTAGCAGCCATTGACTGCAGGTATGTAAAAGGGACTTGGGTGGCCCTGCTTGTGGAAGTGGGGAGAGAGCATGATCGGAGTGGACACAGGTCCTGCACTTTGAAGGGCTGCATGAAGGGTTGCACGTCAGGTGCTGAGGATTGCAGAGATGCTGGGCTTGCTGGGTGTAAGGGTCCTGCAAGGGGAATGAGAATTGGGCACTTACTCCAAATATAGGACAATTATGAATGATGCATATGTTGTCATTGAGAAAAGTCTGGTATTGGGCTCTGCAGCATCTGTTGGATAGCTCTGAGACTTCTTGTCTTGTGTATGACAGAGTGGTTGACATTTTGGCTGCTTGTGGGGAAGTCTTCCTGCCCCCAGCTGCAGACCTAGAAGATGGAAAGAAAGGTGTTTCTTCTTGTATACAAGACAGTTGGTTTTCTTCTACCCTATTTTTTGCTCTTGTACTGTTCCTGCAGCAGGAAGAATCCCAGCATAGCTAGGGTGAAGGAACTAATCTTTCCATTCGTGGTACAGCTGCATGTCTACATATTGTGCACTTATTCCCTCTAGGGGTGGTGAGGCACTGGAACAGGTTGCCTGGAGAGGTTGTGAACTCCTCATCCCTGGAGGTTCGAGGCCAGGCTGGATGGGGCTCTGAGCAACCTGGTTTAGTGGAAGGTGTCCCTGTCCATGGCAGGGGGGTTGGAATGAGATGATCTTTAAGGTCCCTTCCAACCCAAACCATTCTGTGATTCTGTGTTGCAAAATCTGCCCTTAAGTACCAAGGGTCAAAACTGTTACTCCCTAATTTGATGCCACCTGTGACTTGGGGGTTGTCTTTGTCTTTTCTGCCAGAGTAATCAGTTTTCCTTCTAACAAATCTCCTGTGGTCTTCTGCACTGGTCCCAGTGTAAGCCAAAAAATTCTGGGCTCTTTAATGGCTAAAGTCTCCTCCCACATAGTCCCTGCTGACAGTGACAGGACATGATCAATAAGTCCTGCTCCAGCTGTCAGTGCTGCCTGTAAGGCTTGCAGTTTCCATATTGAAAAAGGCCTTTCCTAAAGAGCCTAATCAATATGCTGCTGTGAGGTCTGTTCTCATTTGCTATATATAATCTGGACACACAACTACGTGAGTGAGCGTGTGTAGAGGGGGGAGAGGATGTGCCAGCCCTCTGCTCTCACTAGCTGGGAGAAGGACACAGCTGCCTCTTACTTTGCTCCCTCTCCTGCAGCTGCTGCTCAAGGCTTGTGGCTACATCCTTTACCTGCTCTGTTAGCACTCTGCATGGGGACCTGCTCTGGGACTCCAGGGGAGCCAGATTCCTGCTGGGTCACTTGTAGGGTTGGATGGAGCAGCCGTGACTCTCTCTTGTGTGCACTTTCTGCTGTTGGTAGGTAACCCGCTTTGGGAGCCCTGCAGGTGGGAGGATGTCGAGCACGGCCCCGTCAAAGAAGCCTTACCGCAAGGCGCCCCCGCAGCACCGTGAAATCCGACATGAGGTGCCCATCATTCGTGACGACCAGGATGGAGTGATCTTGGCTGAGCAGAGTCAGGTAACAACTTGCCGGGTGACAAAGGGCTTAACACCATTGCACCAGCAAATAGGGTTTAGTTACACCGAGGCAGGCCAGCTCAAGCAGGCAGAGGGGTTTGAGGTTTGCAACCTGAACTTCTCCTCGTCGTGGTCCCTGGAGTCCAGCAGTGAGAAGGAAGTGGCAGGGTGCAGAGCAGAGTTGAACGTCAAGAGCCAGACTGCCTCTCCAGCGCTTCAGCGTGGTGGGAAGATGGGGCAGCGAAGTGGGAAGCGGTGCCCGAACCGCAGTCGTGGGCACCGCAGCAAATTTGTGAGCCGTAGCATGGAGACAGTTCTGGTGTCTGGAGATGAAAGACACCATCCCACTTGCTCCTTCAAGAGCAGAAGCCTGGAACGCTCACTTATATTTAAAGAGCCTCCTGAAGTCCTGACGCCGAGGAAGTTTCGTGTCTCCTCTACACACCTGCCTCTCAAAGGGATCCTGAAGCAGACCAACATGACTGGCTCATGCCCTGAGAGCTTATGCAAGTCCCGCTCAGTAGAGACGCTTTGCCACGGTCGTGGCTCACGCAAATACAGTGATCCTGAGCTCTGCCTCAGCCCTGGGGAGAAGCGCTCCCTGGAGCAAAGCAGCGGCAGGGCCGCTGGCTCTATCAAGCGCAGGGGGAAGCTCACAGAGGAAAAACTGCAGTTCTCCAAATTCCTGGATGAGATTACACAGCGGGTGCTGAGTCCCAACCGCTTGCGCTCACTGGGAGAGACCAGGGGAGCAGAACAAGACCAGAACTCTCCCCGTTTCCCCAGAAGCTCTGTGCCAGAAGGCCAAGGGAAAGGTCGCCTAAAAGGGGTCAAAACCAAGCATGCAACTGAAAGATCCCCCTGTCCAAGCAGAAGAAAAGCAGAAAAGAAAAGTGAGGGGCTGGGAATGGCTTCGGGCCAGAGAAAGTATGCTGAGGAAGCTGAGAGAGCTTCCAGACTAAGAAAGAAACCTGTCCTTGGGAGGAAGGACAGTAAGGGAAAACTCCTTTCCTTGGAGAGAAGGGTAGTAGATCTATGTCAGTATGAGCTGCAGCAGCTGGCAGACGTGGGGCTGGCAGGGACATCCTCTGGGCAGCAGCATTCACTGTCTTCATGGAAAAGCAGTGCAGAGGGCAGAAGGGATGAAAGCAGTCCCTGTTCACAGCTATTACAGCCACACCATCAGTGTGCTAAGCTTGGGCAGAAGCGTACAGTGGAGCCGAACTACCCAGAGAAAGGATCCTGCTCCACTCCAACATGCTGGAGTCGGGAGGAGGGGCCTACCCCATCTAGATCCTCCCCTTCCTTCAACCTGGCACTAAACAAGGTAGGTGCCAGGGTCACCGACTTGCAGGCAGGGCTCTCACAAAGGCCAAACCCCTACCTGAATCTCATCTAGTCTGTAATGCCAGGGCAGAGATTGAGAGCAGGCCCCCAGACCTCATGTTGTGGGTGCTTAGTCACCAGAGGTTGCTCTCTTGTGGGTGCCACTCATGGCTGTGCTAGAGGTTGGGTATATCTTCCTGGGAGTAATCAGCTTCCCTTTGGCCCCAGGAGTTAAGGAAGGTAGAAACTGGTGCTTTCTCCCCACTGCAAACTTCCCAGGTGTTTGCTGGTTGGAGGCCCTTTAAGCTGCTGAGTAGTGGGTGTGGGCAGGAGGCAGGCAGCTCCGTTGTCAGGAGGTGCTGGGATGTTCCTAGTGTTTGTGCCTGTGCCTGTCTGCTTCAGGGTACTTGATCTTTGTATGATGGCTGTTTCAGGTCCTTTAAGCTTTCTCCTCTTTTCTCTAGCCTGGTTTGAGGCAATGCCATTACCTTGTATTAATAAGAATCACATTATTCCCTTTGCCTGGTCACTATCATCTGCTGTTTGTGTATTTGTGGGGGCAGGGGAGGCAGTTGCTAGATGATTCTGTGTGAATTAACTGATTGCCATGTGGAGTCAGGAAGTAAGAAAGGAATGATGATGCTTTGTCCTTAGGAACAGGAGGGTGTATGCAGGTGTTAAAGACCATTCTTTTAAAGTGTGAATTAATGAAGATAGCAGCCTCATGATGTCTTAGGGCCAGAACTGGGATGGTGTACTTTATGGAATTGTTAGCATCTTGGCTGTCCGACATGATCTCTCAGCCCAGAGCTGACTGTGACACTTAATAGACTGTCTGAAGTGTGGCTGCACTTGGGTTTGTGAAGTGCTCCTGGTATCATGCACCTAAAATAATCCATGGGCAGTTTGGGCTTTGTGAGAATGGTCAGAGTCTTGGCTTTCACAAAAAAAAAAAGTTGTTCCTATCGCTAATTAAATATCTCTCAGCCATCCTGGCAGGCAGCAGCCATCTCATGGGCTAGCACAGAGAGTTCAGAATAGCTGAGCTGTGTGCTCTTGTCACTGCTCTCTGCCTCCTTGTTGTGCAGGGCCCTGCTCCAGCTATCTCTGGGGATCTTGCCCATAACATTTTCTTTTAAGGCTTTCCTGACCTCTAGTGTTTCTTCTGCTATCCTAGTATAGTTACAGTGGCTGGTTTCAAGTCTGCAGAAAGAAACCTTTTTTTGCAGCACAATCCGGGTCATATAATTGGTAGCCACATTTTTCAGCTCCCAAATGATTTTCTCACTCATGATTTTTGTGGGGCTTCAGGGCCCCACAAGTGATTGCTGTGGTGACTAGTGAATCCTGTGTATGCTGGCCTGTGAGATTCCTGCTGCCCACCAGCTGTGGATGTGGAGGAAGCTGAAAGACCTGCTAAGGTCTCTCTTACCAAAGAGATGCTGAGATTGCACCATAGGAGGGTAAAGTTACCTAATTGTGTGGTGGTTTCTAGTCTTCTACCCTGAACCAGAACACACAGTGTGTTTTGGTATCAGACAGCTGAGCAGTGTGTACAAATCCTTGTAGTTCTAAGCTTGCCTAGTATGAACTGTCAGAGCAGGGGAGGAGCAGTCACAGCTAGGGTCTAGCAACCAAGACTGCCTTTTAGGACAGTGTGAGAGACCAACTCCTCTTCTAAAAGAATCTCACAGCTGTTTTCTTCCCTGTGCAGGAACCCTTGACGGATGCAGAAAGGATGAAGTAAGTGTCCTGCTCCCCCTTTATGCCTGTCATACTGCAACTGTGTGGGTGCTGATTCCTCACATCCTGCTTGTGCCACCTGTGCAGTGAAGCTGACTGGCCCTGCAGGCTCCTCTCAGATCTTCAATCTTCCTGGGGCCGTGTGGGCAGAGCTTTGGTCTGTGCCGTGCCAATCTGTGCCTTGCGTGTTCCTCCCGCTGGAGGAGGAGGGAACGTGGATCCCCAGTGCAGGTGCCGGCAGAGGAGTTGGTGGCTGTGAGAGAAATTAGATGAAGTCTTAAACAGAGATGGAGAGAGGATTTTTCCTTTCTATTCATCCAACCTGGACTGGGATAAATTATTGATTGCTTTTCATTCATCAGTGAGGGATACTGGAGCTGTGCAGCTCATCTGTCTTTATGCAAGCACTGTAACCTGAGAGAGAGCTGGGAGCCATGGCTGGCCAGCTGGCATGTAATTCTTTGCCCCTGCTCCGAGAGTGTGTGTCTGTCTGTCCTGACAGAGATGTACCTCTTGCTTCATGCACTGGAGTCTCCTGAGCGTTCAATTCCTGACTTCCTGGGCCCTGTGAGGGCTCTTGGGCCCTGGTGCAGGGGAGTGGGGTGGGGGTGCTGGTGTGGAATCCTCCCTGTGCACTCAGTGGTTCCTTGCTCCTGGTTCCTGCCCCAGGCTACTGCAGCATGAGAATGAGGAGCTTCGCCGACGGCTGACATACGTGACTAACAAAATGGAGGCAATGGAGAGGGAACTGGAGTCAGGTCAGGACTACCTGGAGATGGAACTGGGCCAGAACCGTGAAGAGCTGGAGAAGTTCAAGGACAAATTCCGTAGGTACGGCAAAGAAAATGAGAGGGGTAGAATTAGAAAGACCCCTCACACCAAAGACTCCCTCAGCTGGTGTGAGCAGGTTGTGCCCTGTTGTGCAAATCAAAGGTGTGCTGCATCCTTGAAAAGGTGCACCTCCAGGGGAGATAAAGGCTCTGCAGCCATTATTTCTTCCCAGGTACAGTGTAGGAATGCTGCCAGCATGAAAGGCTGATGACAGGGAATTCTTCATCTGTTGGATGTAAGCATGTGTACAAAAAAAGCCACTGGTGGCTGCAAGAAAATACATCATTTTTGACCTGAAAAGTACCTCAGTTAAAAATCAGTACCAGTCACTGGTCATGAGCTTAGATGTGACATAGCTCAGGGAAGCCTTCTACATCCCCTCCTGCAGGATCCTGTCACCCTGCCAGCCTCATCTTGCCTCCAGTGACTTGGGGTCTGAAAGCCATTGTGTATCAGAGGTGAGGCATAGTTAATATGCCTGGTTGTCTTAGTAGCAGTCTTTCTGAGTTCTGGACTTGGTGGTTTTCTTGGCACCTATGAAGCCAGCTTGAGTAGGTGCCTGAAATCCATTCCCAAGCATACAAACTTGTTTCTGTAGGTTGCAGAACAGCTACACTGCTTCCCAGAGAACCAACCAAGACCTGGAGGAGAAGCTGCATGCCCTGGTGAGTGCCCTATTAAGTCACTAGAGAGATGAGGTGGAAGAGACAAGTGTGTGTTAGGAGCAGATGGAGGAAGGGGCCCTGTCTTTCCCCAGCAGATGTGGCAGTGGGTGAGGGGTGAGATTCTGGCCATGATCATCTACTCCCCATTCTGGCTGGTGTCATGAGTGGTTTTCTTGATTCATGAGCCTGTACTTGGTCATGCACAAGAGCTTTGGTTCCTCACAACATAATTGCATGGTATTCCGTCATGTTGCTTCAGTCCCTCTCAAAGTGCCAGGGATGTGTCAGGGGTGGTCATCCTGGGAGGACGGGGCAGTCAGAGCAGAGCCAATGTGCGTGTATGTCTGTTGTGTGCATTCATAACACTCATGGCTGTTTCTTTTCTCTCCCTCCCCCTCTCTTTCTCTTTCTCCTCCCCATGCTGCCGCTGGCACACTCTGGGCGCACTCACCTCTCAGGCCTCTCTCAGCCAAAGCTGGATTTTTGCAGTTGCGTCTTTTCGTTTGTGTGTTTTTCCTTTTTCCTCTTTACGTGTCTCAGCCTGTTGGTCTCATTGTCAATCCCACATACCCCGTCTCAGATGGAGGGGCCCCAGCCCTCGTCCAGCCAAGGGCTCACCTGGTATCCAGCAGCTGCCCGCAGATGCAGCAGGTCCTAGCTTGCAGGGCTCCATCTTAAGAGTGTTTGACTCTGAGCCAGCTGGAGCATGACATGTTGGGAAGTGGTGCCCATAAGCTGCAGTACTGCATAAGGTGTGGATGGCTGTGAGCCTTGTTTGCTCCCTTTCCTTCCCCTTTTGAGCTGTGAGCAGGCAAGTCAAATAGCTGAGGTGCTGATTGCCTCTGTGTAGCCCCGGATGAGATTTCTTTGGTTCTGGAACTTGAATTTCTTGGGTTAATATTCACTACCAATTATTGGTTGTGCTGGTGCCTGAAGAGACTTCATACTGGTGAAGTACTGGCTCCTTTATCCACTTGCCTGTTGCTGTGCTGTACCTGTGATGCACAGCTGGCCCTGCTGGTCACAGGCTCACAACACCCTTGGGCAGTTTCAAAGAACTTCTTGAGACAGTGACAGCTTGGTTGTTCTGAGCTGTTGTCCCTCTTTGCTGTTACATCTGAGTCTCTGGCAGCCCTGTACCTGAACTGTTAGGGAGTCTGAAGAGGCAAGATTCCCTGCTTTGTAAAGGACATTAGCTGAACTTCAAATGAAGCCACAGGTCCTTTTACTTACTAGAGCAAGGCTTAAACTCTTGCGAGATGGTGCCTCCCCCCTTTTGTCCATTCAGTATTGACTGTTGGATCTTTTCAGGCAGTATTCTTGTTTCGGTTTCCCCAGGAAGGAGGGCTGGGTGTCACAATCTCAGAGGTCTTTGCTTTCAGTGGCAGGTTAGGATTGATTGCTCAAAACCACTAGCTTTTTGTGAGGCACCATAGGAACCAGGGACAGAGAGGAAACATGCTGGTGCTGCAAGAAGAGATCCTGCATTAAGGAGATTCTGACTCAACCTCTTGTCTCTGTAGCTAGTAGAGCAGCTGGTTCCATTTGGCTTTTGGAATCACCTTCCTTTGAAGAGGGTTGTCTCCCTTGTCTGTCTGTCTGTCTGTCTGTCTGGAAGTTTTTTGTATCCCAGCTGAACATATCATTGTGCTATGCTTGGGCTGAGGTGGGTGGTAATGCCAGGTTCTGCGCTAGGAAGTTTTAAATCTGGTATTCTTGCATCCCAGATTAAAAAGGCAGAAATGGACCGCAAGACGCTGGACTGGGAGATTGTAGAGCTCACTAATAAATTGCTTGATGCCAAAACCACCATCAATAAGCTGGAGGAACTCAATGTAAGTGTCACTCTGCAAATGGCTGTGAAAGTGTGTGAGGTGTGGGCTTTTCCTTTTGTTCAAAGTCATTAGTGTAAAGGAGCACATGAATGACTCCAGTATATATGGAAGTGCAGGAGCTGTATAGGGTATCAGGGACAGACAAACAGAAGAGGGTCTGAGGGGTTGAACAGGGAAGAATGGATCTTCAAGTTTGATGTATTTGCTCTTTTAAGCTTAGGGTTTGACTTGAGTCTGGGCTGTACCTAAGGAGGGGTCATTGACTCCAGAGCTGGGAGGGAGCTGATCCTTTTCTACACCATTAATATAGAAGTTCCTGGATCCAGTGCTTGTCTCTATTAACTGCTCTCAGCTTCTTCCAGTCTGTCTGCATCATTACATATATCTGAGCTGTGGGATGGGAGAGAAAAGGTGGGATTTTTCAGGATGGTTAAAATCCCCAGAGGGAGTGGGGCTTGATACACTAACAGAGGGTATGCCAGGAACAAGGACTGGAGTTAAAAGGGCCACTGTGGCTGAGTTGTAAGAAAATACATAAAAGTATGGGGAGGAGGGAATGGCAGTACCCTCATGAATGATTCATCAGATGCCTCTTCTGGCTTCTGTACAAATGGTATCTAGTCAGTTGGTGCCTTTTTGGGTAAGTTTGGGCGAATCTGACAGTGTTGCACACCTGTGCCCTCTCTTGCAGGAGCGCTATCGACAGGACTGTAACCTTGCAGTACAGCTGCTCAAGTGTAACAAGTCTCACTTCAGGAACCACAAGTTTGCTGATGTGAGTAGTAATCCTGCTGAGGTGGGGAAGAAGGGCTCATGGGCTTTGACTGCATTTTGCTGTCTCCAGCTTTCTCCACAGGGCTTCTGGCCTCTCATCCTTCAGTCTGAGAGGTGGGGGGAGGTTCCTGTTCCCACTCCCACTGAGAAGGCAGCACAGAGCTTCTGCCAGCTCCTCTTTCATGAGAGCTTCATTTCACAGTTCAGCCAGGAGCTGTTATAAAAAGCACAATAACCTTGAACTTGATAGTCTGCTGGATGCATGCTAGTAGCTGGCAGGAGGACAGACCTCTCTCTTACTCTGCTCCATCCTTTTTCCTTCCTCTCCCGGCCACATGGAAGGGCCATACTGCCTCATAAGAAGCAGCAGTAGTCTGACCCGATGACACTTATTACTCTGAGGAGAAATGCGTGAGGCAGCATTCAAGCTTTTCTAGGCCTTCTGAGCAGGAGAAGCTGGTGCCAACTCACCGCCCCCCATGGGGAGGGATGAGGGTACAGGCAGCTCAGCTCACCCTGCTCTCATCTCCTTTCACATTAGTAGCATCAATTCTTTGGTTGAAAATATCATCCAGGCCCTTAGCCCAGCTCTCTCTTTGCCATACCTCTAGTCTCTGTTCCCTTCTTGTGTTCCTCTCAACAAAACTACATGCTTGTCTTTTTTAACTTAGCAGGTGACCACTTTGTCACCCTCCCCCATTGTGTCTCAAATTAGCACTCCTGAGGTCAGCGTATCAGTTACTGCTGGGGTAACCTTGACCTCTCTCCCAGCTGTCCCTCCTCTCTGGAGCTGTTGAATTCTGCCCCCCAAAGTGCTGTGTTCCACATGGTGGCCACTGGAGGGGGGTTGGTGCTGAGCAGCTGTGCACACAGCCTGCCTCACAGCCAGCTGCTGTTATGCAGTGTGCCCTGCATGCCCAGATGTGGGTGCAGTTTCCTTCTGGCTGTGATGGGACAGACCTCGCTGTGCCACTGAGTGGTTTGGGGGCCTCTGCTCTCCGTGCTTCGCTTGCCTGTGGTGACCCAGGTGAGGGCAGCTTGGCAGAGCACTGAGGAGAGCAGTAGTGCCCATTTGCAGGATGAGGGGTAGTGCTTACCCCCTGGTGAGACCCCAGTCCAACAACTTTGGTAATAAGCCCTGTGTTTGTCTCTCTGAAATGGAGAAGAATGAGGGAGCGGGGTGATGTGTTGGAGTTGGTAGGAGCACAGGAAGGCATCGATCCTGGTCTGTGGGCAGGCTGCCAAGGCAGCATGGCTGCAATTATGCATTCAGGGAGCACTGTGGATCTCAGCAGTGGGGGCTGTACAGTCACTTCAGTGCAACCACCCGCTGATTTTCCACAGATCAATAGACCCCTTCCTAGCATGTGCTGCCTGGGCCTTTTCTCTGTGCTCACAGGCATGTGAGACTGAGCCCATGTGCTGTCTTTACCTGTTTGTTTTGCCACATGGGGCCTGTGAACCATGGCCTAGAAGCATGACTGCTGTGACAACTAGACAGCCTTGTTAGTCATTCATGGGGCAGGTTTGCTTTGAAAAAAGATACCCTTCTGAAGGCAAGGTAGGTGAATGTTAGGGTCAAGATAATGACTACAAAACACACATGTGGGTTGGTTAGAAAAGATAGATTATATGAAACTAAATTACTTGCATGGCAGTCCCCTTCTAATGTCATTTTCCTTCTCTCTAGCTTCCCTATGAGCTGCAGGACATGGTGAATAAGCATTTGCACAGCGCGCAGGAGTCTGCAGGCCCTGGCCAAGAGGCAGCCCACACCTTGGCTCCATCTGATGTTGTGCCCACCTCAGTCATCGCCAGAGTCTTGGAGAAACCAGAATCTCTGGTTCTGAATTCAGCCAAGTCTAGCAGTGGCAGCTGTCCCATGGCTGAGGATGTCTTTGTGCACGTGGACATGAGCGGAGCCCTTCCTGATGCCTGCAACAGTGCAGGGCAGATGGGGAAGGAGGGAGGAGATGCAGGGAAACAGCAGAATGGTGGCTGTAAGCCACAGAGTAGCGTGGAAAGTGTGCCTGAGGAGGTGCCTGCCTTTGAGAAGCTAAGCCCATACCCTACTCCCTCACCTCCCCATCCTATGTATCCAGGGCGCAAAGTGATTGAGTTCTCTGAGGACAAGGTAAGGATCCCAAAGAACAGCCCCCTGCCCAACTGTACGTATGCTACGCGCCAGGCCATCTCCCTCAGCCTGGTGCAGAGCGAAGATGAGAGCTGCGACAGGCACCGGACACTCCCCAGCAGCCCTGCTTCCGAAGGGCACCGTTCAGCCTCCAGCTGTTCCTGCCAGCAGTCCCCCAAAGCAGCCAGGGCTCACGGCTCTTCCCAGAGCAGCCCATTCAGCAGCCCTCCCCAAATCCCGAGCGCCTTTGCCAGCTCTGCCAGCTCTGAGGAGGACCTGCTGGCTAACTGGCAGCGTATGTTTGTGGATAAGGCACCCCCCACCTCGGAGCGAGTGCTGATGAACCGCACGGCTTTCAGCCGTGATACGGCCCCCGAGCTCCAGAAGAGGTTCAGCCGCTCCATGCAGGAGCTGGGTAGGGCAGCCTCAGCTTACTCGGATGGTGAGGAGTCTGCACAGAGCTGCAGCTGGACCGTGAGCCGGGACTCGAGCGTGGACACAGACAGCACCGAGTCCAGAGCCCGCAGGAGCCATTTCTCTTCAGACTATGGTACAGATTTCTCCCAGGATGAAGCCCAGAAGCTGTTGCTTGAAAGCAGTGTAGGCACTGCTGAGCCTGAAAGCCCCTCACCAGAGAAGCACAAGGACTATGTAGACCTTGGCTTGCCCGAGAGCCCAGCTGAGGAGAGAGAAATGCTCCTCCAGGGAAACAAGGAGAGCAGCCAAGGAGGTGTCCAAGAGGAAAGTGGAGAAGGCAGGGTCAAGCCTCCTTTCAGTCGGCCGCACCGCAGCCCCAAGAGGATGGGGGTGCACCACTTACATCGCAAAGACAGTCTGACACAAGCCCAGGAACAGGGCAACCTTCTCAGCTGAGGCACAGCAAGAAGCAGTCATGCTTAGCGGAGCTGTGGGATGCCCCCATCAGTCCACCTGAGGGAGCAGCCTCCCTTAGTACCCTCCTACCAGGGGAAATCTGCTGTGAGGTTTTATATTTATTCTCTTCTTTTGCTACCTGGAAGAGCTGAGATCTCCCTTCCCTGGCCCCTCTGACCCTCAGTACAAGCACACGCAGTGTGCAGAAGCACACCCACTGCCCCGACACACTCACAGCTCTCTTCACAGCCTCACACTGGTGCCTGTACCAGAGCTAGTTCTTGGTACCCCTTGTCCTGGTGCCTGTGCCTCATTTTGCTCTCATCCCCCTTCCCACTCAGGTACCTGAGGCCCTGGGTGCTCTCTTGTTGTTTCCCCACAGCTGCTCTGCTCTCTTTTAACTCGTGCCAACAGGGCAGAGTGCCTGGGTGGTGGTGTCTGATTCCCTGGGAGCCCCAGCGGCTGTGAGTGGGGCACGAGGACTCTCCCAGCAGATGGCTGTGTGCCGTGGGGATGAGCTGGGATTGCTGGTGTCTCATTTTCCTCCTAGGTTTTGTTTTCCCCAGCCACCCACTGGGTGGGTCTTCAGAATCTGCCTCTGCAGGTCGCTGTTGTGTGTCTCCATGGCTGGGCTCGGCCCCTGGTCCCTACTGAAGCAATGCACAGGGGCTGGTGCTGTGCTGTGGGACATGGGTGCTGCTTGCTGAGGTGGTTTGGGAGGCAGTGCCTGCTGGGCTCTGGGGTTTGTGTTTGTGTGTCTCCTCCCTCACACCTCTTCCCCTGTTCTCTGTGCTGTTGTTTTGTTTGAATGGTGCTGATGCTTTGCTCTTGGGTGGGCTTCTTTCTTCTTTCCAAGCCTTTGCTTTTGGGGTGTATTGTTTTTTCTTTCCCCCACCCCACATAAACAGACACAGCTGTTGGCAGCCGGTCTGATGCCTGCACTGAGGGTGTGTTGAGGAGTCTCAGCTATCAGAGCTACACTTCCCTCTGATTCTGGCCTCCAGCCTGCAGAAACCCCTCCAGATTTAAGAACAAGGTTTTGCCCCAGGCAAGCAAGGTGTGAAGGATGCTACCGGGCTTTTCTGGGAAGGGCTTGGTGCAGGGCCAGCAGGGATGCGAGGGCAGCGTGCTGCGGAGCTGCTCCCTGCAGATGCACTACCTCATGGCTGGGCAGCAGCCCTTCACCAGGGTCTCCTTGCACGCCCCCTTCTCTGGGGGGCCTCAGGCTCTGGGGCCTCTCTGGGACCTCCCTTCCTGGGTAGGGCTCTCTGCGTGTTTTTCCTAGCGTAGTGTGATACTGTGTGACTTTTCTTCTCAGTCTTGTGTGCTCAGTGTCTTGTTGGGGGGGAGGGAAGGGGAGAGGTCTGTAGATGTAGGTATTTTTTTGAGGGCTTACAAAGCCCAGGCCTCCTGTTTTAATTTTGTCCTGTGCCCCTGTCTGTCTGATGTTTCTTGGCTTCCATGGGAGTGCAGGGCAGAGAACAGCCCAGTTCCCTTCACCATAGTCCCTTCAACCCTGCCCTCAGCCTGCTGTCTGGTTTTTGAGTTGGGTTTGTGTTGTCCTCCCACCCTACGCCATGCAAGCTCTTCACTGGGCTGGAGGGAGAGCATCCTTCTCTCCAGGAGGGAGCATCTGTTCATATGCTTGCATCTAGATTTGCAGCCAAGAGCTGTCTGGGGGGCCTGCTCCCCTCCCCAAACCCGTCTCTGTAAAGGGCTTGCAGCTTGTAGCTGGGGCCAGCCAGGGCTTCAGCTTGGGCCTGGAGGCTCCAGGGCCAGTGAAGGCGAGCTGCAGGCCTCTCTGGCAAGCCGTGTAGGTCGTTTTATGTACCCTGGGCAGAGCTGCTGCCTACACACTCACCTTGTTTCCCACCTGGAACAGTTGTAGAGTTGGATGCCACCCTCCGGTGGGGAGGTGGGACTCAGTATTTCACTGCAGTGTTTCGCTGTGCAGACAGGCTGAGAGTGGGAGCCTCCTCTGAGCCTGCAGAGTGTTTATCTCCCCATCCCACTTGTCGAGGTGCGGGGGGTTGTCCTTGTGTTTGCTGCCATCAGCCACTCCACTGCTGCATTTCTTTTGTTCTTCTGCAGCACTGCTGAGGGTTTGCATCTGAAGCAACTGCCACATCCTGCCTCACAGATGTCACCTGGGGTTGCCTCCTCAGAGTGAGCTGCTCTGGCTCTGAGGCTGCTGGTGGCCTGCAGTGGGGGAGGCATTGCCCCCTAGGGCTCAACCCCATCTCCCCTGAATCCTGGCATGCTGGTCAGTGGACAAAACTCTTTTGCTGAGGCAGGTGGTGCTGATGCTGCTGAACAGAGCTGGCTTCGCTCTGCTTTTGGTCAAGGTAGACTGAAAAGCAAAACAGTGAAGTGGAGGGGTGGCAAAGGTAAGCGCACCACCTCACCAGACACTTGTGCTTTGCAGCATTAGGATGCTGGCAGAGGTTGAGGGGGACTCGTGGCCTCAAGCAAGCGGCAGAACCCTCTCTTGCCCTGTGGGCATTGTGTCCTCTGCACTCCTGCCCACCTCCAGCAGTATTGGCTCTGGGGCCTTGAGCCCATCTGAGTTGCAGTGTCCCAACTCCAGACTGTTAATCTGTAACTAATGTGGTTTTTTTTCTGAGATTTTCAAACTGATGTATATTTTAAGACCAGAAATAAACTATTTTAAAAGTAGAGGCAATGGCTATATTGTACTTGATACTGAGTAAGACCTGGACTGGAATGAGCCTGAGCATGTGAAGGTGTAGAGCTAGCTACTCATGGTACAGTGTCCCAAGTTTGTTGGACTGCGTGTGTCACCCATTGTCTCGTCCAGAGAGAGCGATCCTGTGACCTGTGAGCTGGTGCTGTAGGTACCCCTCAGTGTTGCTCGTAAGATTCTGCCTATGCCATTTCACATATTTTGCTGGCTGTACTGGCTGATCTGCCTTGGCCAACCTCCACACTCTCATCTAGTGCAGGATAAGGTGTAGCTAATCCTTTCAATAGCTGTTTCGTTTCTTGGAGTCCCAGCTTTGGGAGTCATCTGAGAGTACCACTTCACTTCAGAAATCACATGCCATACGCCCTTGCTGGGGTTCCTAAGAGGTTTATAATTCTAGATTCAGTGTGAGGAGGGAGGATGGGGGGTGACTGGACATACCCCAGTCAGGAAGCCCTCCAAACATGAGGCAGAGAGTTCCTGCAGGATGCTGATACAGAAAATTAGAAGTGTTTTCTTTTCACGTTGAAGGGTCCTGCAGAGGTCACAGGGCTGTGATGAATTTTCCTCCCTCTCCCAAGTTAGGCTGCCTGTGTCTTTCTGAGCTGGCTACGTGCAAGCCTAACACTGGAAAGAGTGTCTTGTTTCTTTGTCCCCGTAATTAATGATTTTATTCCTTGTTCCCTTGAGTAGCAGCTGCTGCCACAATTTAATCTTCCAGCCTAATCTGCGCCTTGAAACACGATCTTCCTTGTCAGCAAGGGACGCCTGGCAAAGCAGCGCAACCCACGGTGCTGCTGCGGCCTGAAGCCTTCACCAGGGTGTGCACGGCTGGTGTCAAGCTCCCTGCACAGCTAGATTAGCCCAGCCCGCTTCCTCCTGGCCCAAGGGAGGGCCTGGGGGACAGAAAATTGGGCTGTGGCCGACCTGTCCCCAGGGCCTGCACCGAGTCGGGAGGCGCGGCAGAGCCGTGAGGCGGCGGGCGAGGGGCTGGCGCCCCCTGCCGGCGATCCGGGCCCGCAGCTCCTGCCTGGGCCTGGCCTGGCCGGGCCCACCAGCGCCTGCCCGCGCCTGGCACCTGCCCGTCCCTGCCGGTAGCTGTCAGTACCCCCCAGACCCTGCCCGTCCCTGCCGGTACCTCCCAGACCCTGCCCGTCCCTGCCGGTACCTCCCAGGCTCTGCCCGTCCCTGCCGGTAGCTGTCAGTACCCCCAGACCCTGCAGCGCTCTCTGCCCATACCAGCTGGTCCCGGCCCGTCCCTGCCGGTGCCCGCCCTCCCGGGTTCGCACAGTGGCAGAGGTGGTCGCTGCCGAGTGGTGCCACCACATCTGTGACCTTTATAAAAGTCTCACCACGACAGCAGTACAAGCGATAGAAAGGACATCTCTTATACACATCTGAATAAATACAGCCAGCGCCCTGCGGGCGCAGCCGAGCGTGGGGGTGGCAGGGCGGCGTGAGCTACACATGCGGCGACGGGGACAATCACAAGCGGCCGACGAGGCGTGTGAGGACACAGAGAGAGACGTGTGTAGAGACTCGCTTGGAGCAGGCTCCTGCGCTCACAGCCCAGGAAGGCATCGGCAGGAGGTGAGATGTGCGACGAGAGGGCTGGGGAGCCCAGCCGAGGCTGGGGCTGGCGGTGCACGGCGCTCTCCTCGGCAGAAGCAGGCAGGGTAGCCCAGCTACATTTCTGTTTCTGCTAAGAGGCTGTCACCGAGGCCTGATGTCATCAGGACCATCTGGGAGCTGGAATCTGTGTGGAGAGAGGGAGAGAACCATGAGCCATTTGGGTTGCCGGAGAGCGCAGGGCTGTACTCCAGATCCAGAGGTGAGCATGAGGAATTAAAACACAGCAGGGTGGGAAGAAAACTGCTGAGAGAAGTGGGAGATTAAGTAGGAGCTAGGCCTGCTCTGGCTACACAGCAGAACAGAATTGATTTTTGGGGAGGGGGAGAAAGCACAGACAGCAGCAAAAGGCCAGAGGAACATCAGGTCTGAGTACCCCTGACATGCAGGTGATCCTGGTTGCACTGGCCCAGCCGTGCCCTCACCCAACCCTGCACAGGCCTTTAAATCCGCACTCATCAAGTGTTTCTCAGTAGAGAGACAGTGTCCAGGTGGGGCAGGCTTCAGGCTGCAAGCCAGCAAATGCCACACAGGGTGGTGGTGTTGCCTTCCCAAGAGCAGGGAATGCTGTGGGCAATCAGCCATGTTACAGCAGCAGAGGCCTGGAAATACTGACTTTCTGCACTGCATGAATGGAGGGTTTGTGCAGCCCTCCCCTGCCTGCCTCGGGGAGGTGAGGGCAGCTTGCTGGCTCTGTCATGGCCCAGAGCCACAGCCAGGAACACTGTGACTCTCCCCACAGCAAGTGAATCAACTGCAAGGAGAATGGGCCTGCATAGCAAATAAGAAACTTAGCAGGGTACCAGTTTCCCATCCAGAAGCCTTTGGAAACTGAAAAAAAAAACCCTGTTTTTTTCCTGGGTGGAAGGGAGATCTCCAGTAGCAGTCCTGCACATTCAAAACTACTGCAGGGGAATCTCTATTTCAGGAATCAATTTCTGGAAGCAAGATCCAAAACTTGGCCAAACTGTCACTAAATTATTTTTATGGGTTTAAAAGATGAGGATTCAGATGTTTTGAGGCTCAAGGATTGGTTGCGCTTGTCTACTGGTAGTCTGATATGAGAATTGTGAGGGGTGAAGGACAAATGAAGGTGAAGGACAATGCAAACCCTCAAACCAGCTGGATCACAAGGTAGGCATGACAAAATACAGTATCATATATGCAAACTACACAGAACAAGCTACTGCTATCTCTGTAATACACCTTTTTTCCATTACAAGCAACAGACAGACAGTGGCACCTGGCTAACCCTTCACATGTTTGGGATATAGAGATAGGAACAGCTGATGCTGTGCGGATTGCAAAGAGGTTCTGGAAACAGTGAGGAATGACACAAGTTTTGGCTAGGATATCTGGCAAAGGCTCCCAAGATCTTTAATATTCCTGCCCTTGAGTTTTAAGACTTTGAGATTTCATTCTGCAGCATCAGGAAAAAGCCTCAGAGGTACCGTTTCCACTCTTTGCAGCAGCCGCATTGTCCTTGGAGGCTGCCTTTCCTCCTGTGAGGAGAGAGGTGCAGCCAACGCTGGTCAACAGGAAGGTCATGCCTGGAGGTGTATGTATTCCATGGAGGTTGTATGCATTCCACGGAGGTTGGATGTATTCCACGGAGGTTGGATGTATTCCAGTTCATGGGGAAAAGGGACAGGTCCATTCACCAACCCCACTGCAAGAGGCCAGTGCCACTGGAAACACCCGAGACACCCCAGGAGCCCCTCAGCTCCTGCCCTCCAGCCCAACTCCCAGAGCTCTTACTGTTCTGGCAGATCCAGGGATTCTTCTCCCTGGCTGTGACTTCATGGACCTCTGTCTCCTCCTCTTCCTCACCCTCTGAGAGAAGATCAGAGATCTGCTGCTGCAGCTCAGGACTAATGTTGTTCTCTGCCAGGATGAGTGTCCGTAGGGCTGTGGGGTAATTCTCTACCATGTCCAGCAAGGTCTAGGGGGAGAGTAAGATAAACAGGCTGACAAACATCACAAGGGCTGAGCAGAAAGAGTGTCAGTGCTTAGTCTCCCTGCAGACTCCAGCCCTCCTCTCCTTGCTTCTGCCTTCCCTTGACCTCCCTCCATCAGGCTTTATGAGAGACTGGGGACTTCCCATCTTCCTGTGGGAAGAGCCGAGTTTGGATTTTCTGGCTCTATCTAAAGAAGAAGGGACTGTTCTACACTGTTGCTGTCACATATCCAGGTCCATTCCCTCTTACCACTAGAAGCTAGAGATCTGAGAGTCTGTGCAACTGAGCCTTGGCTTGTGTTTGTCCACAGAGATTTAGTTCTGATTCTCAGCCAAAAATCCAACCTCATTTCTTCCAAGAAAACAGCCAAAGGAAGGCAAGAACCCTCCTGGGTGCAGTGAGGGAAGGGGGTGCATGTGGACTCCAGGGTGTGGTTGGAGACAGGTGTGGGTCCTGGGGCCTCTGCAGACACCCCAGCCCCGGGCCCTTGAGGTGTTGGTGATGCTGTAGGGTAATTGTGAATTGCTCACCTGAGCTGACTGGTTGGTAAGTCCTGTTCCCTCCAAGTCCAGCACTTCGAGGGTTCGGCTGGAGGCCACAGCCACAGCAAGCATCCCGGCTACCTGGTCACCTGTGGGAGGAGCACACCAGGGCTGTCAGCAGAGCCTGCCTTCCCTCTGTAATGCCACATGCCCTCACGTGCCTGAGGCTGCCATGGGAACATCCTCTGAGTATTTCTGCTATCAGACAACCTTCCAAATCTGTTACCTCATGGTGGGAAAAAAGCTGTTAACGGAGAAAAGAGACAAGGAAAGGTGCGCCATTTTGTGGTTATGGGAGCAGTCACTGATTATCAGGGGAACACTGTGAGACTGGTTTTATTCCCCAAAGAACCACATCTTCCCAAATCTCCTTTCTACTCAAGGAGGCAAGGGCCTTTAACAGTCCCTGTAAAGGCAACCCAGACACAGAGTAGAAGCTGAATACTTCAGTCTAGGGAAAGGCTGGAGTCAGAAAGAGGACTCTGCACCAGCTGGCAGACTGTGTCCCTGGCAAGGGGGTAGACTGTGGTGGGGGATGCAGCAGGATGAGCATTGAAAATTGATGTTGGTGAAGGGACAAGACGCTCACCTGAGCTGACTGGTTGGTAAGTCCTGTTCCCTCCAAGTCCAGCACTTCGAGGGTTCGGCTGGAGGCCACAGCCACAGCAAGCATCCCGGCTACCTGGTCACCTGTGGGAGGAGCACACCAGGGCTGTCAGCAGAGCCTGCCTTCCCTCTGTAATGCCACATGCCCTCACGTGCCTGAGGCTGCCATGGGAACATCCTCTGAGTATTTCTGCTATCAGACAACCTTCCAAATCTGTTACCTCATGGTGGGAAAAAAGCTGTTAACGGAGAAAAGAGACAAGGAAAGGTGCGCCATTTTGTGGTTATGGGAGCAGTCACTGATTATCAGGGGAACACTGTGAGACTGGTTTTATTCCCCAAAGAACCACATCTTCCCAAATCTCCTTTCTACTCAAGGAGGCAAGGGCCTTTAACAGTCCCTGTAAGGGCAACCCAGACACAGAGTAGAAGCTGAATACTTCAGTCTAGGGAAAGGCTGGAGTCAGAAAGAGGACTCTGCACCAGCTGGCAGACTGTGTCCCTGGCAAGGGGGTAGACTGTGGTGGGGGATGCAGCAGGATGAGCATTGAAAATTGATGTTGGTGAAGGGACAAGACGCCAGAATGTGTTCTGACATTCTCTGTCGAGTGTCAAGATTCCATACAACCGTGACACCTTCTCTTGGAACAAAACCCAGCCTGCTGTCAAGTAACACCTGGGGCTTTTCCTGTCCAAGAGGAGGTACCTGGTCAGAGAAGAGGGCCTGGGGGAGGCTCTGCTGGCAGACAGGTTGAGGAGGGGAGTGTCATCCTGATGCTCAGGCATGGCCCGATCTCCTCCTCGCCACCTTGCAGCAGAGCAGGAGAGAGTTTGTTTCTATGGCAACGAGTGCCAGGCTCTCCTCCTCCTCCTCCCTGCTCCCCCAGGAAGATGAAGGGGGGAGCGCGGGGACATACTGCATCTGCCAAGCCAGCTTCAGCGTCCAGGGCTTCAGGGAAAAGGGAGACATGGAGGGTCAAACGTGACGACAAAGGCAGGGGAGTGGGCAAGGCACAGTCTCCTTTCTGCACCTCCTCACCGGGCATGTGGCCACCTCACACAAGCAGAGCAGTGACTGTGGCTTCTTCTGGAGCTGAAGGTGCCTGGCAGGGTGAACTTGCTGCTGGGCAACAGAGGGCACCTATGCAAGGACCTGCCCCATCCTGCTGTTGATGCTCTTCTGCCTTTCCAGAGCTTGGTCCCTGGCCCCCCACTGGTGCAGGTCACACAAACGCTGAGAGGCAGGAGTGCTCCTCCTCCCCAGCCCCCAGCTTACCTAGGGGGTTGTAGTCCAGGTTCAGCACACGGAGCTGTGAGCTGTGAGCCACTGCAATGGCCAGGCGTCCCCAGCCTTTACTTGTGATGCCTGGGTTGGCGCTCAGTGTTAGCTCCTTGAGGCCTGGAGAAGAGAGAGAAGCCAAACCAGAGCCTTAGGGTCCCCAAAGCAGTCACAGGAGCACTTGTTCAGCTCACCAGAACAGCTTTGGGTTGTGTCCCCTGTACTCTGTAGGGCTTAAGGGCTTGGTTTGCTCTGACAACTGTCATGACATATTTCAGTAATCAGTGAAATACTTCACTGCCTTCAGCTGTGGCCCTTCATTTAACTGTGCTGCAACTGCCCCATTTATCTGCCCTCCCAACCTGCATCCTGCTTACCCTAAATAGCAAACACAATGGAAAACACAATGGAAACTAAGGGGTGTGTGAGACAACTGACTGGGTAAAGAAGGTGGCATGGGGTCACAGGCTGGAGAGAGGATAACAGGGACAGTAGGCTCCAAAGCCTGCACCTGAGAGGGGTGGCCAGCAGAAATAACAGCATCAGTGGCATTGTGCGCACACAGAGGAAGAGGTGCTGGGAAAAGGTGGAAAGCACTTTGAGAGTCAGAAGGAAGGATTGGTATTACCTCAGCACATGCCAGCTCTCAGCTTGAGTGGGTCACTGGCCTCACACCACCAAAGATCATTCCCTGCAAAGACCTGAGTCTTGGCAAGAAGGCTGTGACCATGAACTATACACTCATGGAATGCACCACAAGCAGAGACAACTCCCAGGCCCTGATAATAAAGCTAGGTGCTGAGGTAGGAGCACACAGTATATTTATCTACTGTGATTATCAACACACAAATGCAAAATAATAAATTCCAAGTCCAAGCTGTCCTCTCCTCCAGTTTCAAATGCTGCTGACATGAACCAGAAGCAACCTGTTAATCCCTGAGCTCCAAACTGCCAGCAGGACAGATCAGTAGCAGAAAATCCAAACCTGCCCAAGGGAACCACTTGTCTATTACTTGGCTTATCTGCTTTTCTTAAGTTAGGGGAAAGAAATCCTTAGCCCTGGCAAACCATAGAGCCTGCCTCCTTCAGGGCTGAGGATTTAGTGCTGCATACATCTGATCTATGTGAAAGCTCCACCAGTCATTGAGCAGCCCACAGCCCCTGGTGCTTACCAGACTTGGCCCCATCAGGCGGCAGGAGCCCACAGATAAGGTTGATGCCTTCATCACCCAGCATGCAGTCTCCTAGATCCAGAGCCACCAGCGAGGGGTGGATGGAGAGAGCAGGGTTGAGGAGGGCCAAGCCTGCATCTGTCAGGGGACTCCCATGGAGGCTGTGCAGGTAAAAGGGAAAATTACTACGGGGCCTTCTTCCTGGGGGCTAACTAACCTGACAGGGAGGAAGAAGCAGACGAAATGAGGTGGATGACAAATACTAACCCCAAGTAGGCAAAAAGCTTTGGAAAGCCTCTGTTGCTAGGGTCGGTTGGCCGCTACGGTGGCCCTTCTCTCCCGGCCGGGACGAGGGGTGCAGGGGATGCCAGCACTGTAGGGGCAGCCCCACCACAGGGCTGGAGGACCGAGACTGAGAGGCAGGGCCGTGCCCAGCTGGGGGCGAGGTGGCTCCCTCCCAGCCAGGTGATGGGCAGGGGCTTATCCTCCGCAGCACCAAGGGCATTTTCCCTCCGACAAGACTCAAATTCAGGGACTGGCCCCGAGCTGATAGTCCCCCGAAAGAGCCGTCCCCGCCCGGGACGCCCTCGGCAGCCCCCGCCGCACTGTACTCACAAGAGGGACTGAACGGAGCGGTTCGTCTTCAGGGCCTCAGCCAGCTGCTTGACGCGGTTGATGTTGGAGACGATGCCCAGGTTGAGGTTGAGCTGGGCGAGGGAGCGGGACTCGGCCACCCCGCGGCAGACGTGCCCGAAGTCCCGCTCGGAGAGCTGGCAGCCCCGCAGCGACAGCAGCCGCACCGAGTTCTCCCGCAGGCTCTCGCAGATGTCTCGGATCTCCGCCCCCGACAGCGTCTCCCCGGAGATCTGGATAGACCCCGGCAGCATCTTCCCCCGGCTCGGAGCGCCGCCGATCCCGGGGCCGCGCAGCCCGGGGCAGAGCCGGGGGAGAGCCGCGCTGCGCGCTGTGGGCCGGGGCGGGCAACGCCGCCGCCGCCGCTGCCGCCGCCGCTGCCGGGCAGTCCCGGCCCGGCCCACCGCGGCCCCGGGGGCGGCACCGCGCTGCCTCACCGGCGGCCGCCGGGCCGCCCCGCCCGCCCGGCGGGGCGGTGTGACCCAGGGCAGCCATCGGCGGGGGCTGATCCGCACCGGGACGCAGGGTCGCGCCGCCCGCAGCGCCGGGCTGGGGCCGGGCAGCGCCGCGGGTCCCCGCCCCGCTCCGCCCGCACCTGCCGGGCCGCCCCGCCTTCCCCCGGCCGCCGCTCCCAGCCCTCCTCCCCGCCCGGCCGACACTCCCAGCCCTCCTCCCCGCCCGGCCGACGCCTCCCCGCCCGACGGAGCAGGCGTGGAGGGGGGTCCGGCTTCCCTCATCCCACCCCGGCATCCCGGGCCCCGACGCCGCTCAAAGCCCGCGAGGGGCGACGGTAGCGCCCGCTGGCACCTGCCCGCTGCCCTGAGGAGATGGCGGGGCCAGGGCCGGCCGCCTGGGTCCCCTACACTGGGGGTGCAGGAGGGGAGAGAGGGTTTAAGAAGCACCTGGGAAAGGCTCTCCATGCCAGCCCTGCTCCCACCTGGGGAAAGGGGCCCAAGCCATTGGTGCACTCTGGGTGTGCTTGGTCCGAGAAACTGTGGTGTTCCATGGCTTCAGTTGCGTTTAATACTTAAAGTCACAAAACCTGAATCCTCGACCCATGACTTAGTGGTGAGGTCAGTCTGATCTGCTCCTTATGGCCCAGAGCATGCAAAAGCCAGTGCTTCGAGGCAGCTGCCTGGAGGTGAAAGTTGGAGGGCTAGGGAAGGGCCACAGACTTCCTTATCCCTGAGCACAAAGCCTCTGCCCTCAGCCTGACCTGAGGTATATGGGGCACACCCCACCTCCTGCTAATTCACAGGTATGGATCACAGGGATTTGTCCCCTCTCTCCCCATTGAGTAATCCTGTACTTGGAGAGAAATAGGAAGCAGGGCCCCTGCGTTTTCAACTTCACTGAGCTGAAAAAGGAAGGCAGTGATGTGGAAATTAGGTTAAACCGCCTAAGTAGGCAGCTTTCTGCACGTAACTAATCTGGCTGCTGCATATAGCAGTGCTCAAATGAATTCCAGCCCAGTGGGTAACACTGGGACAAAACCAGGCTCCTCTGCTTCGTTTGCAGGCCAGGGCCCAGGAGAGAGGATGGAAACGGAAAAGAAAAATAGGGTGTGGAGGAGGATATGGAGCACTTCTCCTCCATTGAAATGTGGAGATCACCTGAGCATGCATGTTAGGTCCTCGATGAGGTAAGGGGAGCAGCAGCTTTAAGACATTGGCTTAAACTCCCAATGTGGGTATCACCACGCCCTTTGAGCAATCCATCGCTGTTCTCTGGAGTATCTGCACAGCCTCGTCTTTCTTTCCCTGTTGCACAGAGATGCATGACCTCGATACTGTTCTGCAAGATACACCAAGAACAGACCACTGGCCTTGCAATTAATCTGTGCTGCAATATGAGCAGCAGCTGCAAGGATCCAGATGTGGTACAGCTGTGGTACTGTGGCTTTCAGAAAAGCAGCAGCTCATCCATAAGGTCACATTAAAAGACCCAGGTGAGACTGTGATCCTCCATATTGTAGGATGGTGAGGGACAGAAGACTGGGTTTCAGAGTTATAGGCAGGGGGCGTAGCCAAGAAAATCCCAGCTGCTGCTACTGCATGCAGGTCAACTAGAAGGCTACACTCAAACTCACCTCTCAATTACCTCCAGGCACTACTCAACCCACGCTTTTTTAAACAGACTATTATTAGAGAGGTGCTCGGAGGAGAGCCCCTGGGACATGTCCCACTTCCATTGCAGCAGCAGTCCTGAAACATTGATGAAGATGCTCTAGTGCCTCTTCACCGCCTGTTGTCAGGAGCCAGAGCACATTGAGGAGACAAGTATCCCACCTACTTTATGCTCAATTCATTAAAAAAGTGGCACAGGAGCTAATGGTCCAAAGCTTTGGCTCACCAAACCTAATGCAGGGCTATGCAGAGGGGACTTTGGCAATGCTATTTAGTGTAGAACTGGGTATTTCTTCCTTGTCATGTGCAGTTAGCCAGCAGGTATGAGGAAGGTCATTTATTGTTTACCTACTGGTGGCAGGAGTGATGCCATTGAGAGTTAACACATAAACAGAGAAAAACAGTGGATGAACAGCAACTACAGTGAGAGTAGACACAGGAAACAAATGGGAGAAGAGCCCACCTGTAACCCAAAATCACAGCTAAGGTGACCACTAGTGCAACAAGGACTGTGAGAAGAGTTGGATACTCAGGTACTGCATAGAAGAGGAGGTCATAGATGCTTTAATACAATTTTCAGCTTTAATATACAACTTTCTCTTTCTAATCTGACAGCTTTATATGTTTGTCCCATATTTAATAAAGAGGGGCATACACAGAGCTACCTTTACTCAAAAGGGGGAAATGATGAGTGGGTGATTTCAGATTTGCTGCAAGGGAGAAGGACGAAAATTATTTGAGATTTGCTGCAAGAGCTGTGGCAGGAAACAGAGACAGAATTGCACGATAGGGTTGTAAGGCTTGTTCTGCTAAATAGAGGACTTGAGTAAGCACTGAGATGCCCTCCCACAAGGACTTCATTAAGCCTGCGTGCTCAGCATGCTCCCTGGAACTGCAGCATGCATGCATTTCTCTGAAAAAACATGTCCTTCTTTGTCAGTGAAAGGCAATGCTGAAGCTCTCAGCTGAGCACTGAATTTCTGGCAGTAAAGAACAGTTCAGCTTCCAGCTGCTGCTGCACAAAGAATTAATCAGGGCTGAAGAACTGGAGCAGAGCAAGCCCCACAGGTTCCAAGAGGGTGGTTAGTTGTCACCCTGATCATGTCCCCAGCATGAGGAGTTTGCTCACTGCTCTCTTCTGTGCTTTGAGTGAAAACACAGGGCACAGCTTCACCCCTCTGGTTCAGCTGAGTGGCTCAGTGCAGGAGGGAGCGCAGCTGTTCTCCAATTGTGTCACAAATCAGCAATGGTACAAGTTTGTTGCAGAATGATTTTTTCTTCTCAGCTGAACTTACTCCAGTCTCTTTCTCCTTTCATTCACCCCTGCCAGTACTTCCAGAGTTTGCACCAAGAGAAATGGATCCATTCTAGGCTGCCAGGGCAAGAACTTGGAATTAGAAACAAACCTCCCATGTAGATATCAAGAGGGAAATACCAGAAGCAGCATTACAAACTATCATGTCCATTTTGTTAAGTTTTGAAGTAATAGAAATTCTAGGAGCTTAAAGTGGTTCAATTGGTCCAAAAAACCCCATGGAGACTACTAGCCAAAATAATTAACAATTCCCCCAGGTAGCTTGCTCTGAGTGGTGTTCTTCAGCCAAAATGTTTCCCAAGGAAGGGGGTCAGCAGGGGAGAAGAGAGTGAGGGAACCTGTTACACGTGTGATTGTTAGAGAAGCTTTTTGCTCTTGAAAGGGGAACAAATTACGAATGTGGGAATAAGCAAATAATGGAAAGTAGGTCTGTGACTGAAAATAATCCTGTCCAGTGACATTTTTTTCAACTGAAGCAGATGAAAAACCTGATTACAGTAGCTGGCACTGTCTTCCTCTCTTTCACTGCACCTTGGCACTAGTCTGAATGCCACTACAGCTGCATCCTCTCTCATTAATATCAACAAGGGACCAAAGACTGCAGTTCTGACATACTGCCTTGTGCACTCGTGGGCACACCAAGAAAGGGCCATATCCTGCGTTTTTTTCTGCCTGAGTTTAAAGATGACCTTCTCTGAGGGGTGGCTCCTCTCCCCCAGACATCCAGAACCACAGGGAGAGAAAAGATGAAAGCAGACCAATAGAAGTTTGAGCAGTGAGAGAAGGCTTACCTACTCAGTTGTGAGTTACTGCAGTGCAGGTAAGCCTAGACTGAGCTGCTCTGCTTAACCATCCTTACTGGAGATTTCCTGCATCAATACACTGGAGATTAATATGGTCATTTCCATTATACACTCTGCTATTTCTCCTTTGTTAAATGGAAACACCAGAGAAAAGCTTGCCAGAGACTCTCAAGGCCCCAAGAGTCCTTTCAAACAAAGGCCTAGACTCAGCTTGAAAAGCTGGGCAGTGCACAGCAGAATGGGTGTCTGGGGAACAGAATGCCACTCCTGCCAGAGGTGACAGTCCCATGGCTGGGAGACATGAGGGCCAGCAGCACAAGGGTGGGCTGAACTGGCCTCCTAATAGAAATATCCACTGAAAACCATGCACAAACGTGCTGCCCTGCATGTCCCACAGAGCAACATGGGCAGAAGGGTGGCAGGAACAAAGGGTATAGTGAAAGCATGGGGACAGATACATTCCTGACATCCAGAGCAGAAGGGATACTGAGGTGAGATAGCAGCTTGGACCAAGTGAAGAGAGAGGGAGCAGCAGGGAACATGACAAGAAAAAGCATGTGGTTAAACACTGTGCTGTTCCTGAAAATCACCAGAGAAAGTGAAGTTCCTGTGCCTTTTGAACTACTACACCTTTGAAAAAGGTGCCCAAAACAGGACATGTCTCACAAAGCATTTGAAGAAGGACAGCAGAAAATTGCAAAGACTCCTGCTTTGGGTCTAGGACAGGACAGATGAAGGCACAGAGACCCAAACACCATGCTCCCAATTAGACAAGCAGGCTCAAGCATAAGACATCACTCAGCACCAACATCAATTTAATTCTTCCCTCTTCAGGACAGGGCAGATATTCCTGGAGTTACATCAGCAAGCGGAAAGAGGGCTAAGGAACAAACTTGCTGGGAAATCCCAGCTAAACATGCAGGCAACAGAACCACTCTACTCAAGATAGCCCACACCTGGATGGGGGAAGAGTACAGCTCTTCTGAGTCACCTCTGCTGAGTCCACTCAGCTGCCCAAAACTGTAACGCAGAGGACAGGTCCAGGAAAACAAAACCAAGTTGTCTTCTTGCTGTTCGGTCCTGTTCCTAACAGGCAGCAGGTTACTGTGGCCCTAAACTGTGGCCCTATGCAGCCCCAAAAGTAGTGAAGGAAGCAAGTCCAAGTCCGTAAAACTAGAGGGTCAATGCAATGGCTTTGGCTGTTGTGTTCAGTACAGCATTGGAAACAACTGGAATGTCTCGGGCAACTCTCTGAAAGGGCGGCATGTTGGGTCCTTCCAATGTGTCCAGGATACCTGGAGAACAGAAAAAAGGGGGGAGAGGCAAGAGTCAGTTCAGATGATAACAGATGGCACATTTCTTCTTGCTTTTCTCTCTGTCCAGGTAGTGGTTGAGGGTGGCAAGGCCCAAAATAGGCAAAGCACTTGCAGGGAATGGGAGGAGACATTTAGCCCCAAAGACTGAACAGGAGTAAACACTTCCATCCAGAGACACAGGGTACATACACATCAGAGCTTGTGCTCGGGGCAGAAAAACTGCATGTTCCCAAAAGGAACACAGACCCTTTTGCTTTGAGGGCGTCAGATCCAGTCCTCTGCCATTTGACCTGAATGCAGGTACTGCCAGAGATGTTGCCCTACTGAGAGAAATTGATAAAATCCTGTTTCTACTTCACCCCTGCACACATCTCGCTCTTAGACCAAGACTCACTTTCATCCTGGGATACACTTGCAGACTCACATCAGGAGCTGCAGCTGTGCTGCAATGTGGAATTTTTGTCACTGCAATGCACAGACCATGCTTGGCAGGAAATACACAGACCAATGCAATTGTCCTCAAGTCTCTGTCAATTACCCTCTTAAGACTGATAATCAGTTTTGGAGTGCTTTGAGGAAATTGCTTGGAGTATATTTTATTCTATTTAATCTGCCAAAAAGCTGCAGATCAGAACCTTTGCCATAAGAACAGATTCAGGAAAGACAAGATTTATGTCCAAAAGGACTTGTAATGCTATTAAGCTAGTTATGAAGATTTATCAGAAATATCACAAATGGGTCTGGCTGCCTAAACTCATAGAAGAGACTTGCAGAACTGCATATTTAGGGATATTTAGGGATGTGGAAACTCTCTAGAGATGGGGTGGGAGAGGAATTTTGCTTTTTTTTTTTTTTTTTTTTAGGAGGTTGAGACTTTGTTAGGAGAAAAGAAGAGATAGAAGGAGGACGTGAACACGCATGGCCTGGTTAACAGTACCAGCTGGGAAGATACAGCTTCTGCTATCTGTGCTATACAACACAAGATACAAAAAGATGTTAAACAAAGAAGGAAAAACACTTATAACCCATTTCCTGATCAGAGAAAAGCAACCTGACTTCAACAATATTCAGGAAGGGGCTGGACATCTGCATGCAAGAACAGTCAATGCTGTTACACTTCACTTGTGGGGAAATAATTAGGGTCCTGCCTCACAAATTGGGTCTTAAGTGCTAAAACTCAGTGCACAGTAACTACGCCAGTGTTTACCTGTTGCCCTACTTGAACAGCTTCTTCTAAAAAGTTACTGGTAGTGATTTTAGAGTTGGAAACTGGCACAGATGCCCTAAGGAAAGAGTCAAACTGTCATCCTTTCTCACAGAGAGAGAAAAACAACTTCTCTTCCTCCAGACCTAACAAGATGTCTTTGTATCTCCCTTGCTTACCTTCCACCACCTTGTGATAAGCAAAGTGCAGATAGAGGAGGAAAAGCATATGCAGAGCAGCAAGAGTCCCACACAGGATGAGCCGCTGGGTATGTCCCACGGTGCGTGACACCAACACAGCAACCTAGGAGAGAGGAGGTGATCAGAGATGGGCACCTGTACCTCAGCCTCTGGCACTTCAGCCAGGAACACATGGAAGAACAGGTCAGGCAGTGACAATCTGCAGGAACACTGCACTAAGTCTTTTTCACAGTTTCCACCAACAAATTTGGAGTAATTTGGCATTGTTTTGTGTAGGTGAACCTTGCCCAGTCTTGCCAAGAGTTCAGGATGCTCAGGCATGGCTTTCCACAGCAGCAAGGGCTGTAAGTGAGTAAATGAACCTCCTGCAGCTGTTAGAATGGGTGAGGATATTAATCCAAGCAGCACCTCCACACACCAGTGGCCAAATTATGCAGGAGCATAATTTTCTCCACAGCAGTTCTACTGGCTGTGAAATGAACAGAAAGCAAACTCCACTTCCCTCCCTTTTTCTGTCCCAGGAAGAGGAGGACCCCAGGCTGCCTGGCCCTTACCATTCGTAGTGTAGAGAGTCCACCAACGACCAACCAGAAGATATAGAAGAGGGAGTGAAAGTGGATGTTATAGGTGACAAAGAGAGTGATGCAGTGTCCGAAAAGACCGTAGCCCTGACAAAACAAAAACGTCCGTGTTACAAGCACCAGTCCCACACAAAGGGCCATTGATGAAGAGCAGAACAGCCTATTCCTGCAACACTTCACCACGGCAAAACCTCACAAATCACTCATTCACTGCCCAACAGTCAGCCAGAACAACTTCAACAGCAGCTCACACATAGATAATAGGTCTGAAGGATTCACAGGCATGTCAGAGAATGCGACAATGTGGGAAACAGAGGAAAGGTCCTCCAATCCCAGAGAAACTGTAGTCTCCAGACTTTTTACCACCAGGTTCTCAAATCAGGAAGTGCAAAGCAGGAGACCTGCACAAAGGAATTGCCTCTTTGTACTATTGCTGAGCCTGGGATGGGGCAGGTCGGAAGAACATCCTGGAATTCTGGGTGGTCCCAGTGCAGTTAACTGCAGTTACCAGCAGTTTACAAAGACCTTTCCTGTTCTTTGTGAAAAGCTTGTTCTGGAACACCACACAGCCAACGTGCACCATAGGGCAGCTCCATGAGTACATACCAGCAGTGACAGCATCTGCACCATGGTGATTTGGGCATTGCACAGATATGCCAGGAAATACATGAAAGATGAGACGCCCAGCCAGTAACCGAAGCAGGTGCCAATGGCTGTGCCCATCAGTGTGCCTTCCCTCTGTGGAGACAGTGTCAGGATGAAGAGAACTCAAAGGAGTGACCTGCCAGCACCCAAATTAACCCCTGAGAGTCCCAGACACTTTGTAGGAATTATCAAATAGGTGGCCAGCGGCATTCAGGGGGCCACAGGACCTACACCCCAAGCTCTCCCAGCAGCAGTGTCAAGACTTTCTGGTACATCCTTCCTCCCACCCCCAAACCAACATGCTCAAATCAATCTCCTTTTCAGCAAGATGCTTATTCAGTTATAGAAGAGGTTTCCTCTCCTTTTCTAGTGTTAGTACAGTAACCAGAGCCCACCACTTATCACTGAAACTCGACGTACAATGATGGTGTCTGAGGTCTTCATTCCATGCAAAAGAATGGCCACCAGTGTGAAAACCAGCATGAGGGGTCCGTACAGCTCGCCTGCAATCTTCTGCAGGAGGAGACAGGTGAGGGAAAGTTTGGTCAGAGCCCCTGAACATCAGGGTCCCCCCGAAGATGATGTGAAAAGTGCACTGGATGGAGTTTATCACCCAGGTTATCATCTGAGGTTAGGTGACAGCACACTGAGGTTTGGAACAACTGTGGAAAGGAGCTACCAACATTTTCAGGGAGAGGAACACCTAACAAACTCCGTCCTTAATAACATGGATTATTACAAGTTTTACAAAGTATCTGTGCGACAGTCACTTGGCCATGGAGTCTGATTCAGCAAAAGGGAACTCACCTGTGGGAAATTAATCATCTTTACAGGAATCATGGACTCCAGCAGTCTGCATCACAGGAAAACAGGGAATGACAACAGGAGCAGGAAGAACAACAGGATAGTTAACAAAATGCTTCATAAGTAAAAGATGCCATATACCCATTACCAGTGTTTGCTATTGTGCTGACAGGCCTTGAGGGACAGAGGATTCTTTCTAAAGGGTGAGTCAAGGTAACTAAAGAAAGAAAACTTTACTGTCAGTGGGTTAACTTTGCTGAGGAGGGGCAGATTCAATGAAAATGTTTAGGGATGAGAGATCATTGACAGAACAGCAAGAAGGAAAGGTAACTTTCCTCCTAAAGGCTCAAAAACCTTTGTCATGTTGGACTCAACTGTGTTGCAAACCCAACAGAAGCCACATAAGGCAGCCAAGTACAAAAAGAACCCCTTCTCCTGTCCTGAGCAGCAATGCCAGGTGACAGGGCTGCCAGCCCAGCCACAGGACCTCACTAAGGCGAGCAGGACAACGCACAATGTGTTTGTCCACACGTGAGTCTTCCTGCAGGGCTGCCAGCGCACTGCTGCTCGCTGGCTCAGAGCTGGAGCCAGGCTCCTGCAGGCACGGAGCTGCCGCCTCCCCGCGTCGGGGCTGCCCACCTGGCTCGCACTTGGACGGGCTCCACATCGAAGTAGGGCCGGAGGATGTCGATGTTGGCGTAGAGGCTGAAGGCCCTGGAGGCTTGTCTCTTCCCCACCTGCCACATCTGCGGAGAGAAGGGAACGGGCAGCGGCCGGGCGGGCAGACAGGGCCCCCGGGGCCGGGGCCGGGGCCGGCCGGGGGACAGCGCTCACCTGGTCAGCGACCTGCCGGCCCAGCTGCCCCCGCAGCCCCTTCATGCCCAGGAACTCCCCGTCCTCCTCCTCGCCGGCGCCCGCCTCGCCCTCCGCCTCCTCCTCCTCCTCCTCCTTCATGCGCTGGTGCATCTCCCCCATGTCCTCGAAGCTGGAACCCGACGTATCGTCCATGTTCTCCATGTCGATGACGGCGGAGCCGCCACCCTGCGCGGGGGCACACACGGTGTCAGCACCCGCTCGGCCCCACCGCCCCGCCCCGGCCCCGGCCCGGCCCACCCCCCCACCTGCATGTTGTCCTCGAAGCCGCCCCATTCGGCGGCTGGGGCACCGCTCCTGCCGCCGCCTGCCGGCCCCGGCGCGGCCATGGTGCCCGTCCCGGCCCCGCCGCGCTGGCCCGGATGGGCGA
This sequence comes from Emberiza elegans, assembly GCA_024865655.1. Taxonomy (NCBI): domain Eukaryota; kingdom Metazoa; phylum Chordata; class Aves; order Passeriformes; family Fringillidae; genus Emberiza; species Emberiza elegans. Next base: position 13,396,180 of record JALJVW010002597.1, on the reverse strand, counting down.
GAGCCGGATGTGACGGCGGCCGCGGAGCCGCGGGCAGGGCCGGGAGCACCGCCCATCGCTCTCATGGCGGCCCGGCGGGCCACGGACGAGATGCGGGACCGCGTGGTGCTGGGCGAGTTTGGCGTCCGCAACGTGAGCGAGCCCGGCGGGGCGGGACGGGGGGCGGCCGGCGCCCGCAGCCCCTCACGGCCCCGCCTGTGCCCTGTTCTCGCAGGTCCACACCACCGACTTCCCCGGCAACTACCCCGGCTACGATGATGCCTGGGACCAGCGGCGCTTCGAGGAGGTGGGTGAGCGGCGCCGGCGGCCGGGGCTGCCTGTGGCTGTGCGGGGCCGGGCCCTGGCCGGGGCTGCCTGTGGCTGTGCGGGGCCGGGCCCTGGCCGGGGCTGCCTGTGGCTGTGCGGGGCCGGGCCCTGGCCGGGGCTGTCTGTGGCTGTGCGGGGCCGGGCCCTGCGGCCGGGGCTGCCTGTGGATGTGCGGGGCCGGGCCCTGCGGCCGGGGCTGCCTGTGGATGTGCGGGGCCGGGCCCTGGCCGGGGCTGTCTGTGGCTGTGCGGGGCCGGGCCCTGCGGCCAGGGCTGACCCGCGGCTCCCGCAGGCGTTCCGCGTGGACGTGATCCGTGAGGAAGAGGACACCCTGGAGTTCGACATGGTGGGCATCGACGCCGCTATCGCCAATGCCTTCCGCCGCATCCTGCTCGCCGAGGTACCGGTGCTCACCTGGGGGTGCTCGTCCAAGACTTGCTTGACAGGGAGCGTGGAATGTCCAGCCTTGTCAGCCCCTGCGGACAGCTGCGGGTTTTGGAACGAAGCACACACTTGTTCCTGCACGTGTGCCAGGAGCCCAAAGAGAATTCGGGCTTTAGCAGCATGGGCAATACCGCCTACTGGTCCTAGGTGCTGTTGGTGGTAGCTGTAGGTCAGCTTTTTTCACACAGCTGTGTTGCCAACCCAACAGAAGCCACATAATGCTACCAAGTACTAAAAGGTTGAGGATGCCCCAAAGCCCTTTCTCCTGCCCTTCACCTCTTGCGATTGATTGTGTGAAAAAACGGGGTGGGAGTTTGTGTGTAGATGGGGTGTAAGGGTATATTGTATAGCCTGATTTGGCAGAAATACCACTCAAAATAGTCTGCATGGCAGTTATTTGTGGGAGAGGAGGGACACTTGAGCTGGATAATCTCTTGGCATGTAGTTCAGCTGTTGTCTTAGGCTGACTTGGTCTCTTGTCTCCCTGAGGTGCCAACAATGGCTGTAGAGAAGGTCTTTGTGTACAACAACACATCCATTGTGCAGGATGAAATTCTGGCTCATCGGTTGGGCCTCATCCCTATCCGGGCTGACCCTCGGCTCTTTGAGTACAGAAACCAAGGTGAGAATCTTCAGTCAAATAGAAATATTGAAGGTTTCTCTCCAAGTAGGAAATCAGGGTTGTGTAAGCTGAGCAGAAATGTGATTTCATATGCTTCTTCCCAGGAGATCAGGAAGGCACTGAAATTGATACTCTGCAGTTTCAGCTGAAAATCAAATGCAAACGAAACCCTCAGGCTGCCAAAGAATCATCTGATCCTGATGAACTATATTTCAATCATAAAGGTGAGATTGCTCTTAAAAATAGGTCTTTTCTTTAATATATTTTTTCTTTTTGGTCTTGGACTGTTTTCTCAGCCTTATGTGCTCACAGGGAGAGTTGATTCCGTTCTGCTTACTTTTTGCTATCTCCAGTCCTGTACAAGTGAGTGACCTGCTTTGAGGCAGCATGGCTGATGCTTGTGGCTTCTCTTTGCAGTGTACAGTAAACACATGACCTGGGTGCCCCTGGGGAATCAGACAGACCTTTTTCCAGATGCTGACTTCCGACCTGTTCACGATGACATCCTCATTGCACTGTTGCGACCCGGCCAGGAAATAGATGTGCTTATGCACTGTGTCAAGGGAATAGGTGAGTCCTGGCTCCTGGGGCAGCGGGACAGGGAATGGCAGTGCTTGGACTAGAGCACTGCAGTGTGATGGGGAAGGGTGGAGAACTGGCTTTTCTCCTGGGACTTTAGGTCCCAGCATCCTCGTTCCCTGAGGCCTGCTCTCATCCTTGACTCTTAACTCTTCATACAGGTAAGGATCATGCCAAGTTTTCTCCTGTGGCCACAGCCAGCTATCGACTGCTTCCTGACATTACCCTCCTGCAGCCTGTTGAGGATGAGGCAGCTGAGACGTTGCAGAAGTGCTTTTCCCCTGGGGTCATTGAGATCCAGAATATCAATGGTACATTTTTCCTGTTGCTAAGTGTCTTGTTCCTTGCAAGCTTTAGTAGAGACCAGTTGGAGCTTAGAGCCAAACTTTGCAGAGACAAAACCACATAGTGATGTTGCCTTGCTGATCAATTGTTCATGCTCTTCTGAGCCTGGTTTTATGGATGAGTGGCTGCCACGTGCAGATGTGTTGGGTGATGAACAGGGATGTCCCTGAAGTAAATTGGATACCTGTCCACAGAGCTCTGCAGCTGCTGACTGCAGCTTCCAGTGCTGTTCAGTTGTGACACTGGGTAGTGAGCTTGCTAGTGAGCTGGAAAAGCAGCTGAGTGTGGAGACTTCTTGTGTCCTTCCAGGGGTGCATGTAGGCTTAGTGTTTGGGTTTTCCTGCCAGGTTGGAGTTTCATGTTGGGTATATGCTAATGCTTGATATTGGTGTCTCCCAGCCTTTGGGAAGGGGGGAATGCCTGTTTGAGGTAAGCATGTGCTGTGTCCATAAGGCACCCACCTGCTGCAATTTGCCCATCTTGTTTCATCTTCCCTTTAGGAAAAAAGGTGGCAAGAGTAGCCAATGCACGGCTGGACACGTTCAGCAGAGAAGTTTTCCGACACGAGGGCCTGAAAAACCTTGTGCGCCTGGCAAGAGTACGGAACCATTACATCTGTAAGTGCCCCGTTTTCCACAGAGTGCTGATGTGGTTTGTGAGAACAAGCAGCAACTGGCCAGCATGTGTGGCTGGCCTGTGCCTCTTCCCACCCTCAGCATCCATACATTCAGAATGCGGTGGGTAACTGCTTGCTTTGGGATGGAATCTGTTGGTGCTTCCTGCTGGCAAAGGTAGCCGCTTCTCTCGCTGTGAAGGTCTGGCTTGTTGCTATGAGGTGTAAGGGAAGGTGAGGGACAGCAGCATGGAGCCAGGAGGATGGGCTGAGCAGCCCGTGGCTCTGCTGACTTGTGTCTGTGTCTCTGTGCAGTTTCCGTGGAGTCGACGGGTATCTTGCCTCCAGATGTGCTGGTGAGTGAAGCCATCAAGATCCTGATGGGAAAGTGTCAGCGTTTCCTCAATGAGCTGGACTCTGTGTCTATGGAGTGACCAGGCTGTAGCTGGGAAAGCAGAAACCTGAACTGCTGTTCTGGGCTTCCTGCACCTGCCTCTAGAGGGGATTCCACTTCCATAGGCAGGAGGCTTGTTAGGGGCTTGCTAGGAGTCATTGGACTATCTCTTTGGATTTTTCTGTTGGTAATGAAACGCAGTGAGAAGATGCACTAAAATAAAGGCTTTTTTTTTTTTAAAGCTGTCTCCTGTGCCATTCACAATTGTGAAATCATAATACATGAAGAAGAAAGTGGCAGTATGTCTAAAGATGAGTAACAGCATTTATTTTAGATGGTATGCAGTGAGGAAGACTGATGGGCAGCGTAGTAAAGCACTTCACAGCAGGTCAGTGCAGTTTAATGAGTTGCTATAAGAGCATGGCTGTTTTGTAGGTGTTTCAGACCAGCTCAGGTATAGTTAATATGGTAGAGAAAAGGCTGTACTGTCAGAGGACTGGAACACCTCTCCTATGAAGAAACTGAGAGAGCTGGAATTGTTCAGCCTGCAGAACAAGAAAGCTCCAGGGAGACCCTATTCTGGCCTTTCAGTATATAAACGGGGCCATGGGGAAAGACTTTACCAGGGTCTGTAGCAACAGGCTAAGGGCCAACAGTTTTGAACTTGAGAAAGTAGACTTCTATTGAACATGATATTTTTTACAATGAAGATAGAGGTGAGTTGTCACAGGTTGCCAAGAGCTGTGAATGCCCCATCCCTGGAAGTGTTCAAGGCCAGGTTAGATGGGGCATTGAGCAACATGGTTGAATGTTAATAGTTGAATATGTCTTGGAGTATTGGTGTGTCCCAGTTGCTGAAGTCAAAGCACACTATAGTGCTACACCTCAGCAAGTAAGTAGAATGGAAGTTCTGTTTCCTTGCGGTAGAATTACTTGGAGTGTAAACATCCTGTTAGGGTGAAGATGCTGTAGGGAGGAGGTACACTTGGCATCCTGGCTCCAACCCCCACCTGTCCCATGCCATGCTGCAGACCCAGGCATATGCTGCATGTGCCTATCACACGTCTGTCTGTCTGTCTGTCTATCTATCTATCTATTTCTCTGTGCTATTGCTTCACATGCTTATGGGACAGACCCTTGAAAAGCCTAAGGGTTTTGCTTTGACAGCACATACCCCTGAAGCTGTAAGCTGGGACCTAGAATTAAAATAAACTAGCAGTGACAAATAAATACTTTAAAAATGCAATTTCCCCCTCACCTAATTAAACTATATAGTCTGGAATGGTTCACCCCCTCCCTGACAGTGTACTAACCACCAGCAAAGGTGCCCCCTTTTTGGTAACTGGAATAAGGAATGCTGAGAAATCTCCAGGCAGGCAGTCTGGTCAGACCAAGAGGCCTCAGATCTTATTGAAACGGAAGAAAGAATAAAAATGAAACATGACACCATGTGTATGAAACTGGAATAGCTTTACTGACATTCAGGTGTAACACAACCAGTTCAGAGACAGCTTCGGATTTAAACATTCCTACAAAAAAGGTTTAAAATCCATTTTACAAAAACCCCTTGTGTCTAGCATGAAGTCACAGAATGTTAAAAATATCACAACACAATAAATACACCCAGCCTTTACTAGAGCCAGGAGCCATGTTAGCTCAGAGGTTAAAAAAGTTTGAGGCTAGGAAGAAAGTGAAGGGTGCTGGTGGAACAGCAGGGGCAGGAGGGTGAGTGGATGCCCAAGGCCTGCTCTTCCTATCTGCACTCCCACACCTCCCAACCCCAGCCTTTTTGTCCAGTCTGTCCATGTGGAGACATCACTTCTCCACCTACCACAGTTTATTGTTCTGTCTCCTGGATGGCAAAACTGCCAGCTAGCTCTGGACAGACCCTCCTAGCTCCTGGGCTAACTCTAGGATAGATTGTGTAGTATTTGTCATGTAAGAAGAACCAGCTTTGCAGACTGGAGTGGCTTCATTACAGTCCCACCACATCTAAAACCCAGTTTCTGACCTGGCTCCCCCATGTAAACTGCAGTATAAAGCCCACCCCTCCTGCCCCACCATGCAACTCTCTGGGAAGTACCAGACTGGGTAAAAACAGCGGCTACTGTCACCTCCACTCCAACAGGGCAAGGAGATCCCTTTTGGATTGCAGGTACTTCAGGTATTGGTCCAGATTTTATCTACCCTGCGCTGGCCAAGTTCTAGTCTACAGGGCATGGAAAAATGAAAAAAAAATTAAGAAAAAATATGTCCTGCTCCCCCTGAGAGATGTCCAAGAAAGGCTGGCACAAAGTAAAAGCCTTCCATTTGGCTCTGGGTAGAACAAGCTGTATGATCATATCTATACATACATATGTATATATATGACAGTGTCTGCCTCTTTCTAGAGAGCAGTTGCACCTTAGAAAGGCTGATCTCACAGGAGATCCTAGAGCACTACTAGGCTTCCTGGCACGCAGCCCTCAGCCCAAGGCTCAGCATCCTGGAGGGAAACGGATTCAGCAGAATTCCAGTCCGCTAGGGACAAGTGCTGATAAGCATGACAGGAGTGTCCGATGTGTTCCCTACAAAGCCTGGCTACTAGCACCCAGAGGAAGATTAGATTAGGGTAGCCCCTTTTCACATGGCACACTACTCTGCCTTTTGCATTAATCCTAAACCCCAAGGGCTGAAGAGGTGGAGCAAGAGTGACCCGAGGCTGCAAGATGACAGGCTTTACCCTAAAGAGGTCTATGGACTCAGCTCCCACCTTGCAGAGAAGCAGAAGTCTAAAGATGCTCATCCAATGGAGGGAAAGGAGTCACGGGAAGAGCTTAATATTGACTGTTTTTCAAATGCCACTGCAGGCCCCATCCCGGTGTATGGAAGAGAAGGGGACAGGACCTGTAAGGGGCTTTATTCAGACAATGCTTGTGGAGGCAGTGACAAGGAGAATCTAATGTGCTTACTATGAGGAGAGACAAATTATAAAGTAGGGGAGGAGATGGTTGCAGCATCCCAGGCTCAGGGTTCAAAGAGTACATTGAAGCCCTCTCCATCCTCGTTTTCTAGCACATCTGTCTCCAGTGATGGCTTCACCTTTTTGAAGAGAGATGGAAGGTTCCGGATATGAACCTCCTTGCGGAACTGCTCCCCGATGGGCTTCTGCAGAGGACAGACAGGCAGGCATCAATCATTACTGTCTTCATACCCCCGTGCAGCTCAGGGGCAGCATGCTTGCACATCAGAGGCAGAGCCCAGGTTCTGAGCAATCCCTAGGCCTGGACTCTCTGCTTGCATTTTGAGGAATTTCAGGCCTGGCCTCTCCCAAGTGCCAGAGCACTGAGGTAACCTTTAGAATACCAGCTCCCCAGCTTCTATTCAATGTCGAAGGCTCTATCACCACCATCCTCACAGAAGTCCAATGCCCACCCAGCAGCTTCAACCAAACATTTTAACACTGTTTCCCCAGGCACCCTTGCGCAAGGTACCCATCTGCTGCCTCTCAGTGAGAGGCCATTGCTGGAGGGGCTGCTCAGGACCTCCAGGATGGAGAGGCACTAAGAACAAACACGAAGAACATGGTGCAACAGCCTCCTGGCTGGGAAGGGAGGTGGTTGGTGAGAGGAGGCAGGCTGGCCACCCCATCACTTCTGCAGCATACAGCTGTGAAATTTTCCTCTGGGCTATCACTTACCCCAATGCAACCTGAGATGAGGCGCTTGAAGTGATCCTTCCGGCGCTTGTCTGCCACTTTTTGCAGTGTTGGGTTGAGAAGCTTTGAATCAAACTGCTCCAAAGAGTCCAGCTGGATGTCTGGGATCTGCTCCATCACTGCCTTCAGCTCCCCATAGCGAGGGCGCTGCATGGAGAAGTACCATTAACAGAGCTCTGCCAGAGTAACAGCCTGGCCCTCACTGGGGCCATTAACTCCTCTGCCCCTACCCACTAGGCATGGGATCACTTTTCACCATGCCCTCATATTCCTCAACTTCACATTTGGATGAAGAACAGACTTTCTCACCAAGGCCTCGTAGATCTGGAAAGCCAGGTGGACAAGAGCTGCCATGCAGCCATCGTGCTGCCCATGTACCTGCAAGCCCTTGAGCACACTTGTGAAAAACCAGGACACAGCATCGGGAAGGAGGTTTCCTGGAAGCACCTGGGGAAGAAGCACAGTCAGCAGTGAAACAAGATACTGGTGGTACACAACCACCTTTCTGCAACAGCTTGCTCTTCCTGAGGGAGAAGGTGCCCAGGGCTGAAGCAGCCACACTTCTCACAACATTGAGAGCCTCTTCTTCCAACCCTGCCAGAACTAATCCCTTCTTCCTCCCAGAGGTACCTGTTTGAGCAGTGGCCAGCAAAGCTGTGTTGTGGTTCTTTGGCAGGACAAGGTGTCCTTCCAGGACAGGGATGTGTAGGCAGTGATCAGCACTGCAGTGCAAACATCCTGAAAAGGAGTCAGAGAGGAAAACCAGTCAGAGGAACTATTTTCTACTTCCAGCATTCAAACCTGATGGGAGCCAAGAAGCAATCCAGAGAATGTGCAGGAGCTTCTGAGAATCCTGCATGTTACTGCTGCTCTAGCAAAAGGTGTTCACCCAGTGTGCACCATCAAAACCATGAGGGACCAGTGTTAAGTTAACCTGCTCCCTTCATCCCCCTGGGAAAGACCCTGGAGCACTCACGGACTCCCCTCAGCTGCTACTCTCAAGTCACTACAAAAGCTTCTACAAGTGCTTCTGAGGCATCCACAGCAGAGAGTACAGGAAAAAAAAGCTGGATGAAAACTGGGCCCCAGGATGAAGGCAGAGCCAGGGAGCACCCTGAGGGCTGAATATCCAGGGCCTCCTCCCCAAAAGGGCTGAATCTCTGTAGCTGTGTGTTATAACTGGATCCCAACCCTATTTGCTCTGTGACTTCTGCAAGGCCCTTAGACACCGTACATGTTCCTAAGAGGTGATTCCCACGTGGGGAACACTCCAGCAGCCTAGATCTCTGCAGCAGTGTTTGGCTGCAGAGCAGACAAGTGTGACAAAGAGTACTGAGAAAGGATGGTGGCAGTCAGAGCACACGCTCTTACCTCTTGCTTCATCAGACACTTGCCAAGCTCAGTGAGCTCTGCGTTGGCAGGGGGAGTCACCTCCGTGGCCATCGCCTCATCATCTGCAGAGCAAAGGCTGCACTGTGAACATGGCCTCCCAAGGACTGAGGGGGACACAGGGAGGCTGCAAGAACTAAGCTGGGAGCCAGGAGACAGCACACAGAATCAGTGTCCTGGCACAGCTTAGCCAGGACATCTCTTTTCAAGCAAAAAGCACCCACCCTTGGTGGGGCAGGAGGGGCATGCAACTGGCTACCTTCAGCTCTTGGGAAAGTGTTCACATCCCCCTCTGCTCCTCAGCCCACTTCTCTGAACCTTAACAACCACCTGTTCCAATATGGCACCTGTGAACCCTGCAGGACATTCATTTCCAGGCTAGACTGGGTTTTTCTGTTGCCCCCAGGCATGCTGAAAGACAGAGCTGAAGGCTTCTTTCCAAGCCTATACCCCTGACACAGAACTTTCAGCATCAGCCCAGCCTCCCGCTCAAGAAACAGGAAAGGAACAGTGTTTGTGTACACCAAGGGCAGGAAAGGCAAAGGTAGGCATTTACTTACCATCTCCATCTACAGCAGCAGTAGTGTTCTGTTCAACACCTTTCTTAGAAACACAGCAAACAGCTGCAAAAACAGTTGCAGGTCAGAGGAGCAGAAAAGGGAAGATGCTACTGCAGAACATGCAGAGATTATCCTACAGACTCTGATGGGCTCACAGCTGCTTGAAGCTCCCCCAGCTCTTACAGGGAATCTGAAGAATTAGAAAGCCCAGCATAAAAGCTCAATACTGCACTACCTGGAAGGCTCTAACACCCCACCCACAGTACTTTCCCACAGTGGAACCTGCTGCACAGTGCTTGCTTCCTACTACTGAGAACCAGGAATGTGCAAAACAACCTGAAGCCCATAACCCAAGAACAACACTGACTTAAAGCAAAAAGGCCAGTCAAGAAAGGAGAAAGATTGAAATCTGTAATCTCCATGGAATCAATTTCCCCAGCCTTCCTGTACAAAGCCATGCTGACACAAAAATTCTGTTGGAGAAGGGGAACAGAAGGAAGACTGCTTTGGGGGATTGACTCCTCCCTTACGTCTGGTTAGACACATGGCAATCGCCAGCAACAAAACTGCTCTACACTTGGCTTGTCCACAAATCCATGTCCCATACAGGGTTCCAAAGCAGAATGGAAGAACCCAGTTCCCTGCAGGACTGGATTCCTACAGGAACGGTGCCAAAACCATGGAGCCCTAAAAGCTAAAAAATGGAAGAATATCTCTTCTGAAGGTTTTCAATTATCTAAAACTAGGTTTTAGCTAAGATTTTGGCAGGGCTGTCTCACATCTGCATTCTCATGGTTATGTTACATACTACTGATGGTTATAATTAAGTTTACTGCTCACTGGGAATTCCTGTTGTCCGATCCAGGGAAAACTTCCCAAATATCTCAGGAGACCTTATCTGTTTTCACTTACTGGCAAGATCCATGACTTCTCGAGTCAGAAGCCTGACCAGCTGTTCCTCAAGCATCTCCTGAGACTCAGGGTTGTCATCTGCAGCATCATCCTCACTGAGGAGAACAGGTTTTAGTTTGACAGGAGCCAGTGTCTCCAAGTACCCCTCCACCCAAACACAGGGAACGAGTCACCAGTGTGTCTTCCAGCCCTTGCTGGCAGGGCTGCTCCTGGGCAAAGTGCCACATAAAAGACCCCATTTCCCTCTTTGTACCAAGGGCTGGAAGCTTACCAGAGCATGCTTCGCTGGTTGATCACCTGCCATTTCTGGGACAACCTCTGTTCAAGACAGAAGGAAAGATTAAATCTGAACACAATGCAAGAAGCAATATCTGCTGGCAGAAGCACAAGAGCTTTAAATGCCCAGACCCATTTTGAACGGCAGAACTGGTACCAAGTGTGCGGGAATGTGAATGAGCTGTCATGAAAATGAGAGGACATGGAAAAAAACCATAAACAAACCCAAAAACTATCAGGGCTGCAGGTTAAGGAGTTCATGTCCACAGGTTTGAACTCACAGCAAGGGGTGCTGTGCAACAGCCAGGGTTCAATGCACTTTAAAGGCCCTCTAAACATCATCAAAATCATTAAGCATCAGGGCTCTGCCCTTGTCTCTGCTGGCTCTGTAGTGACAGACATTCCCACATGTTGCTGCCAGCTGCTACAGGGAGTCAGGGCTGCCAAGGAAAGGCACTGAACAAGCTATTTCTTACCATGTGCAGATAGGTGAAGAGTGGTCCCAGCATGGGGCAGACAAGGGTTTCGTAGTATTCTGCAGGGCAGGAAAGTACCAAGGGCTTCACAAACACACCTGCACAGACCAGTTAAGGAAGAGATCCAACACAGCCAGCCCATTCCACTGGGAGGCCAAGGGACAGGCACTTGGAAGCCCGCCTTCTCACAGCCCTGAACTAACAAGTGGCATCTCTAAACAGCAAGAACATCAGTTATTCAGCTCTTTCCCCTGACAGTTCAGCTGAGAAAGCTAAGGGTGCTTAGCACCCCCTTCCCAGCTGTGAGACTGAATGTCCAGCCCTGGAAAGCAGGTTGGGAAACCCATATGATCTCCCAGAGAAGTACATCCTAATGTCAAGCTCCTCACTATCCAAGCCTCCTTGCCCCTCAGAAGGCACTACTCACCTCTCACAGTGCCTCCAGAACCACAAAAATCCTTGGCATTTATTCTGACCCCACACACTGCTCATCCTGCTTGTGCCCTCCTAGCATCACACCTCACCTACACCAGATGTATCCCTGTTTGTTTACCTCCTCAATCACCCTTCTTTGTCTTGGCCATACTGAAAACAATGCAGGGTTTAAATTTATGTCTTCAGAGGCTCCCAAGCTGGCCTGAGACAGTGATGGAAGGATACGGAGCATGGGACGCAGTCGGTAATCAGGAATGTTGTTGAGGTTGTTGAAAGCAGAGCTGAGGAGCTGGGTGGCAAGACCCTCAACAGTGTAGAAATCCTGTTGCATGGAGGGGCCTGCATTTCCCAGGATGTGAAAACTTTAACAAAAAACACAAGTTAGTTACAAGTCTGCCAGATAACAAGTACCCCGTCTCTGATCTGCAAAGGCTACAAGTACTATCATCCTGAGACTACACAGCTGTCACATGCCTAAACGAATACTATAGAGGAATTTCAGCACAGTATCTCTTTTTTTCTGGGATACCTGCAGAGGGACAATGAATTAAGCATTTAAGTACTACAAGGTGCTTTCAAGTGCTGATGTACCCTGACACATAATCAGAAGTGGCAAAAGAGACAAACTAGATCAGGATATCAGGTAAGTGCTCCAATCTGACTACCTAACTGCAGAAGAGCTAAAAGCAGTTCCCCATTTTGAGGTACTTTTTCCAGACTGTTCCATGTCTGTGTGGCAAGTTACAACTACTGTATATATGCCACCACTGCAGCTTGTACTTGGGTATTGCAGGATACAGGTCACCACAAAGTCTACTCTAAAGGAAGCTAGGACCCCACAATAACCTGCTGCTCTGGCTGTGCAGTGCTGCATTGTGGTGAGAGATGAGGTGACTTACCAGTTGTCATAGAGGGTACAAAAGAAGCCCTGCATCCTTTCTAAGACTGTTTTGTAAACAGGAGAGTCATAAAGCTCCAACAAAGGCTGAGGGAGACCTGTGGGAAGGAATAAGCTTCAGTTACATTAATGGGAGAGCATGGTGCACCTTCAGAGCATGCTGGGCAGGCCCCAGCCAGATTGACAACAGCAAGGGAAGCTCTTGGCAAGAGCCAAATATGAAGTGGTACAGCAACCCTGGGGCAGAAAGCAGAGGTCAGCCAGGTTCAGGTTGGTGGCACCCAGAGCAGAGGTGTTTCCACTGAGGTTATTGTAGCTGCCTTATTTCTCCAAAGTAGAACTTATTTGAGCTGTCAGAACCCAGTCAGCAGCAAAGCTGACAGTTGTTGCAGCTCCTCTAATAGCTCATCTCTTCAGGTTTGTATTCTCTGCCAGGATACAAGCTACTGTTCAACTATAATATTAAGAAGTTTAGAGCAGAGATCAAGGCCCTGCTGCTTTATGTGCAGGGGCTCACAGAGTTTTTAAAGTCACAGAAAACGGGTAAAGGAACCGTGTTCTCATTTTATAGATAGGAAATGGAGAAAAAAAGACAAACCAACTTCCTCAAAATATTTCACTGTTTTTCAACTGGACATTAAACCCCAATTTCCAAAGTCATGATCCACACTTTATCCACAAGGCCACCCACTTCTGCTTGGTTGGAAAAGCTTCTGTGTTCACAAGCTCAGACCTGTTTTAAGAAGGCTCCAAAGGCCTCTTTCTAATATGCTGTCTAGGAACAAATGCCAGGGCCACACTGCACAACTTGGCTCTTGCCCTCCAGGACAGGTCTCTCCACCAGCCCTCAGGGCTCCTTCTCAGCACTAACTCTGCTCAAAGGCAGACAATTACAGCACCCTCCAGCCTCTGCAGCCTGAAATGCCATGTTGCAGAGACCACCATCACCCCACAGATGGGATAAGCAGTTTTGGTAGTGTACCCTACAATGCATGCAGAAGAAACCAATGTGTCTGAGACCAGTAACTTATTTATATCTCAGTTTCAGCAGGTTCAAATCACAGCTGAGCTGCAAATACTATGAAGAAGCTGGTCCTCCAGCCCTATTTCACTTCCACTGTTATGGACAGATCACTAACTCAAATATCTCTAAGAATTTGCCCACACATTCCTCCTGAAGAGAAATCTCTTACCTAGAATGGCATTCTTCTCCACTTCCAGCATGTCCAAGGCCTTTGCAAATGTATCCCCTAGCCTGGCCACCATCTCTGGTGTGTAGAGGTTGTTGTGAGTCCTGAAACAGAGGAGCACTTGGTTTATACTCATGTAAATCAACCCCTTTTTGTCCTTGACAGTGGAATCCTCTCCTTCAGCTTGTGGACAGCTCTTCTGAGGCAGATGATGAGGAAGGTGAGACCACGCACATGTGCATGGGATCCCCCTTCCTCACCTGCAAAAATACTGGGGAAGCTGACCCAACAGAGACATGGAGTGACTCCACCTCATGCCCTCAATCTCCTGGCTGCCCCTTCCACTTACTTCAGTTCATCCCACCCCTTGCAAGCACCAGCAGCAAAAACTCCCAGCAATTCTCCAGATGATGCTGGGAACTTATTAGCTTGGCCAAAGGGATCCGAGAATGTATTTTTAAACTGACAAGACATGGATTCTGTCATCTCAAAAGATCTTCTGCACCTAGGGCCCCTGCAGAGGGAGGAGCTGTTTCAGCTCCAAAATACACACACTGCCCCTCAGGGATGGGTCACAGCCCCCAGAATGGCAGCTGGCATTGGAGAGACTCTAGTGAGAAGAACATCAGTCCGATCAGATGTTACTCATGGCAGGCACATCTGCCCCCCAGACAACACATCCAGCTGGGAACAGTTCTGAATCATAGGAAGTGGCCAGTGTCAGCTGTCTGCAAGGGCCACCAATTCAGCCATGGGTGGCTGCTTCTTGCCATCCAGGCCAAAATGGGTCCCCTCTCTCAGCCAGGGTTCTGACACTCAGAGCTGGATTCGGCAGGGGTGTCTCTCTCACCTACCTCTCTCCTTTGAGACCTCAGACCTCCACTCTGGGTGTCGCCAGCTGCACACAGCACAAATCCTGCAGCCTCCTCCAAAACTGCAATGCCATTGTACCTGCTGCTAGAGGTGATCAAGGGCAACTCAGTATCTCCCCCTCAGCAGCATTTCCCAAAGCAGGGGGTACATGGGAACGGCTGGGGGAAGGGAGGGTGGACAGACCTCAGGATGTTCTCCAGAGTCTCAGCTTTTACTCATGTAGTAATTATTGGTTTTTGGGTTTTTTTTTTAAAGTCTACATTCATAATTCTGGCAACTGTGATGCAGTGATGTCTGCCTGCATTTGCAGAAAGCTCCAAAACCACAACTAGCCTGTTTCTCTCTGCAAGTGTTAAATACTCCCCTGCTCACTGCACATGAGGATGGCAAGTATGTGAACCTCATGAGAAAGAGCTATAGAAATGACTCATACTCTCATTCTTGGCTGGATCTAACACCATGCAACAGGCCTCAAAGGGGGACAAGCTGATTCTGCTTTGCCAAGAAGGGCCAGGGAACAGCCCACCTTCCACACTGGTTAATGCTGCTCCACTGACTCAAAAAGCTGTACATGTCTGCTTGAGGCTATCCTGAAACCTAGCCACTAAAATAATCTATTGTATGTCTCCTGTCCACTCCATGTCAGTGTTGGCATTTGCCTCATGCTGGGCAGAAGGCCAGTGGGGAAAATGCAGGGACTGTGCAATTGCAAAGGTGAACCCTAAAATCAGGGGCACTAACTCCAGCAGGACAGGCCAGACAGTCAAATCCTGAAGGTGAGGTCATGGTCCTTAACTGTTTCAGAGTCCTTGAAGCATTTTCTTAAGTCTGCGAGTTGGGAGGCAGATGTCCACTTACAGGGCAAGCTCTTTTAATACTTTAGCAAGTTCCCAGTGGGAATGGAGAGAAAATGGCCAACCACCCACTCCCTATGGGAGTTAAAAAGGCATCCAATAGCCCGCATGTATGATGGGCTAGGATGTTCCAGCTGAGACTTATCAGTGCTCCTGGGCACCCCACACACAGGAAAACAAAGTTAAACTAATTTCAATAGACATTTATGCTTTAGAAAAGAAAAGCAAAGGATATGGCAGGACTTGGGGAATTTTCACTGATGGTCACAGCTCTGTTAGAAAGAGTATTTGATGCCTAGAGAGAACAGCTTGTAAACCGGAAGATGAGTCCTTTAGGACAATCCATGATTGAAGAATCTTTTTCCAAATTGTCTACAATGAAAATGCCTACAGAATCCATGTCTACCCAAAAATTCTTTCACCAGCATTAATATTCTGGCAATGTCAGCATTTCATTATCAGGAGTTCCAAAAAAGCCTTTGTCTAAGCAAAGCATTTGCTGAGCCTGAGCACCTAATTTGCAACAAAACACGAGCAAAATCCAAACACAATAAAGGTTCTGCACCAATCAGGTCATGCAGCTACTGACTGCAGAAATGCACCAAGGTGGCTGAAAATCATGATTTGGGTTTAAATTCAGGAGTGAATGTTTTAAGCCAGAAGCTAGAAAACACCTAAATGAAATGAGGTGCCAGAGAGGACAGGAAAATCATTACTCTGAAAACTGCAAGCAGTGATTAATAAAGCAACCTCAAATAATTAATTTAACACAGCTACCAACACAGCTACAAACACAGGTAGCCACAGTAAGATGCCACTCAAAACTACTTTATTATTCCACTACCTGGACTACCTCGTTCTTCTCAGTTCTTTGATCTCACCCATGACCTTCCTTCAGGCTACTTACCATCCTGGCAAGGGCCCAATGGCTCAACAGCTTCACTGCCTCTGTCTGCTAACACAGCAGCAGAATGCCACACACCATCCAGAGAGCAGCAGTCCCACCTGCTCAGCCTGGAAACCTGCTCTGTTAGCCCATTGGTGCCTGACTTGGTGCTCAGTCCAGCTGCTCAGCAGGATCCATGCTACTGCTACTTGCACATCTGCTCACACAGAAGCCAGCACAGCCTGCAGGGACTTCCATATCTCTTTCCCAGGGTTGCACGTGGACAACACTGGATGCTGCTTATCCACACAGAGAGCTGCCCAATGGCACAGATCTCAGAGAAGCATCCATCCCCAGGTAGTAATGTAACTACATCCCTGAAGGCATCCTAAACACAGGCAGCTTTCCTGCCAGGCAGCCTTCCCCATATCTCCTGCCTGCTGACAGGCAGCTACAGATTCCATATTCGCCTGTGTGATCCATATTAAAGAGGGCTTGAGGACCACATACACGGAAAAAGCACCTGAAGTCAGCAAAAGATCTCCACAGTACAAGATCCAGCTTTGCCAAAAAGACTGAAGCATCATCATCAACACTTGCACTGAAAACTAGGAGCTTGCAGTTGTCAAAGAGAGGCCTCTATATGCAACAGCAGCAATGGAAAAATATGAAGCATAAAGATCCACTGTTCTGAATATATAATTTATTGGTTCTTGTTGGAGCATCCAGCTTAAGAAAAGTCCAAGTGAAGTAGACGTTTCTCCATGTATGTTACTACCATGTACACAGACAATATTTTGGTCTGCAGGTGAGATGCTTGAACACAGACACTTCATCTCAAAAAAAGCTCAAACCAGCCATGGAGCCACTTCCTTTATATCCTGGATAGAGAACATAGCTCATGTGTTCTCTTGGAGGTGCTAAAAGCCAGGCACAGAGTTTCTGCTTCTCCACCAAAGTGGTGACAGAAGTTGGATGACAGTTTCCTAAGCCTATTGTAACAGAGATCCCAAGTGATTTTACTGAGCCACAAGGTCTGAGAGGAACAGTGACTGCATGAGGAAGAAGTGTCTGTTGCAGCCTGTACAGACCCTGGGCACTGGTTTAGTTGGTCTCACACAATATGACACAATATGGCAGGCACTGGAAGAAATGGCATGAGGCTACTCAGGGCGACTCTACCTAACCTCTCCCAAAGCTCATCAATAGGATCTTCAGCCTTCCAGGACAAAAGGCAAAACCACTTCAAGCACAATTCTGTATGTCTACCTGGTCATTGGCCAAAGTACCACACACTGCGCTACAGAGTTTAGTGATGAGGAACACAGCCAGTGTGGGCCAAGATAGCACGTGCTTGTCCCAACAGTCCAGCATGTCGCCTCTCTCTGGAAGCAGCACATTCCTAACCTCAGTGACTACTAAACATACTTGACTTGACAGAGCTCAGGCAACAGAGCCCCTTCCCTTACAAACAGGAGCTGAAAATCTAAGTGGATCTGAAAGTGCTTTTTCTCAAAAGGCCCCTGCCAAGGACAGAGCAGCAAGTTTTCAAGTATGTAACATGTTCTCTCACAAAATTGTCCCATAAGTCTGACAAACTCCCAGTGTCAGGAGTTACTCTGAGAGAGACTTCTCCTTTGTAATTCTGGGAACTGTGCTCTTCAGGATTTCCCTTTTCTGCCTTCTCTTGCTGCCCCAGACCTACACACCACTGGTGACATGCAGAGAGGCACTGCACGGTAGCAACAGCCTGAGAGTATGCATCCACTGATTTCAAGAGCAGACAGTGCTTCAGGAGGCTGCTGCTCATGGTCAGCCAAGCCAGCTTAATTTAACACTGAAGAGAGAACAACACGAGCGGGTGCGATGAGAGCTGGGACTGCCCTAGTGGTGACAGGAGAGGTGGCCTTGTAGGGGCTGAGGGCAGAGCAGAGATATTAGCTGAGAAATCATTAACTGGGTGGCAGAACTACAGCAGTGGAGATGGGAGAGGCAACCCCAGCAGAAGCTCCCATTAGCTTTGATGGCCTCCTGCTGGCCAGGCCAATGAACACTCAGAAGGCTCCAGTTTGCACAGTGCCATTCCCCACTGTGAGCAGTCAGGAACAGCACTTGGGCACTGGCACCAGCCTGTATTCCCACAGGCTTCACTGGGCAAACCATGCTCTGAGCATTCCACCTATTCATCACAGTTTGGCTTTCAGAGCTTTATAAGCCAACATAAATGATTTCAAATCAACCTGACCCACCTTATGAGTGCAAGTAAATTGTCAAAAAGCTTCAGGACCTGCTCAGTGCAGGGATTACGGTACATTGGAGTTCCACTGGGCAGGTATCCCAAAAAGAATCCTCCAGCTTTTGCCTCTTCAGTAGCAGCAGGCCAACGAGCTCGTTTCACAACTCCCAGGATAGTGTACACACAAAAGCTTATCTGCAGCAAGAGACGTGGAGAAAGCATTTCTTAGCCAGATCACAGTCTGAATCAACAGGTTTTCAGAAAAACACATCATCATCCCATCTCAAAGGGAATGTTCCACAGTGAGCCTAAGCTGGTGATAGGAACCAACTCTGGTGAGTTTGCTGCCAGGAAAACGCAGCAAATGATCATGCTGTATTCCATCACCTTCAGAGAGCCCTGGCAGGACAGCCTAGGAATTCACTATCAGACAAAGCACCAATGCATACCATCTCAAGAGCATGTAAGCAGCCAGGCAGGCTGCTGAAAGTAAGGGTCTAGACCATCAGTTCCTCATGCCCTTCATGAGGGAAGATGCAGTGCTGGGACAGGGCTGGGACAGATACAGGATCTGAGATGACACAACTGCAATAGCCCCAAATTACTCTATGGACTACATTTCAGTATCTTCTACAGATCTGAAGACAGCAACTCCGTTTGCAGTTCAAGTGAAGACTTTACACTAAAAATTCAACACAAATCTTCTCAGATGAATTTTAATTATATTCTGTGCTCCAGTCTAAGCACCATGTTTTCCATACTGCCTGGTTTAAAAAGCACAATTCACTGTGCCATATTTCTAAAAATCATATAAATCAATTGCTTCTCAAAAACCAAACTTTATTATAAACAAAGAGTAGGAAACAGTGTGCTTCACTCTGATAAATAATGTTGTTTTGCATGGCCTGCATGCTCTTTACTGTAGCTTAAAAAGCAAAGGCCAGCCTGTTATTCTGCAGTCTAAAGAAGTACATGATCACAGACCTCGTGTGCAATCACAAGAGAAATGGGGATGGAAGGAGGCAGGTCTCCTTTCATTAAGGATTACACCTCTCCTGGTAATGATACTCACTCTAGACCGGTTCAGGCCACTAGGATCTTCCATGACTGGATCAGCAATTTTGTTGTCTGCACCCACGTAGGATATAAAGGCTTCAGGATCTGAGAGGACTCTGGCAGCAGCAGAAGACAGCAATGGGATTATTGTTTGTACCAGGGAATTTAAGCAGAGCTTTGCACTGACAATGAACATCTCACAATTACAGAGCAGGCTAGAGAGGGTAGGTAACGCTCCATCCTGTACATGGGAACATGCTTAAAAAGCATCAAAGGTGGGTACACTCTCCAAATATTATTAGTTCTCCTGGGCTGTGGGGATCTAAAAGATTCAAGTCTCTTATGAAGATAGCCCTGCTGGGAAAACTCTTGTGCATGCCCAGCTACTCAGAGCTGCAAGATATCTCAGTTTTAGTAAGAAGTCATCTTCTTACCTTCTCCTGGGGATGCGCAAGGATGTCTTTTATTTCTTATTTTCTGCAAATGCTTTGAGCATGCTGGGGAATGTTCCTTTATTACCTTAAGCAACTCTTACCCAGAAATCTTCAGCAAACAGCATTTAGTCTGTTGGCAGTTTCTGAACTGTAGAACTATTATCACAATGACTGCCCACAGCATGGGAGGTCAAGAGGCAGCCCACCACGAGGCAGCCCACCACCCTCCTATGGTTTGTGTGTTTCCTTACTGGGCAGGGCATTACCTCCTCAACACCTGCAGCCCAATGTTGGAGAAGAAATGATCAACAGAAAGAAAAGTAACCCATACCTCTGCATCTCTGGGGAGAGCCATAAGCCAGCCACAGGAGCCATGAGCTCTTCCAGGAAAGCCTTCTGTCGCTCATAGTCCTTAAACTGGTTGCTGATGAGGACAAGGGCCTCCATAAGAGCACACTTCTCCATCTGTGTCAGAAGGAGCTCATTTGACAGCAGCTGTTTCACGTGGTTGTACAACATCTCAAAGTTTGGCTAGAAAACACATCCAAGTGGAAAAGCATCATGCATTTGGTATGGAGGAGGGCCAGGCAGAGGTGGAGAAGGGGTGTACTGTACAGCTGGAGAAGCATGGCTGTTACCTTTTCTCAACATAGCCATCTCCTCCTCACACTCAAATTTCTCTGTATGCTCAGTCTAAGGGAACTTCTACTCTTCCCTACCCCTCTATCATTTATCCTGCATCCATTTTACTTTGACTCTCCAGAATGACTGAAATAAGAAGAGGAAATCTCTCCCTAGGCAGTTCTGTCCCTTACAGCAGTGTCACACTTCAAAGCAGTTCTGGTGCTTTTATTTGCTCACAGAAAGCACCTTGATCTTTGGCCAGACTCAGGATTCATCCATCTCTTTGCTTGTGGTAAGTAACAACTCATATGGTTACAATTAGTGCCACAGGAATTCTTGCACTTCTTCCCTTCCTTCTCCAGTTGCCACCACATCTACCCATAATTTTCTACAAACATTAGCAATCAGCAAAGTCCTCTGAACATCTTTTGGGGCAATCTCTTTGGACCCATCTCTCTGGGTCCCTGGCTCTTTCTAGTAAGGATGTTTGGGAAAGAGGCAGTTATAGCTCAAGGACCAATAAACTGTAACAAAAACCAACCCATTAGTTCTTAGCATCAATTACAGAATGCAGACTGGAACCTCCAAATTATCTTAATTAACATCCTTTAAAAATGTCTTTGTTTAAACTAGCAATGTCCTATGGTCCTCCCATAATCCTAGGTCCCACTCCACAGAAACACATCTAAAGGATGTTGCATGCAGAGACTGTTTACTTCAGAAAAATGAACAAAACACAGCTCATGGAATTTGAACGTATTTGTCTTCTAATCTCAAGCTGGTCCAGAAAACAAATACTCTCCTTTTTTTCTCCTATATTCTTTTAAGTAACAGAAGAAAATCTAGTGATTAGCTATGCTAGAGTCTTCAGCTAAGGAATTAACTGAGACAAATGCAGGTGATAACATGGACATTCAGCAAACATTCCCATAAAACCAATCCAGTGCTGCTTGTATCCTCCTCCTCATCCCTTTCACATTTAATCCACCAATCTACAATTCAACTCCTCAGGCAGAAAATTTTTTCAGGGGAAGAAAAGAGATACAGGGAATGAACCACTTTGCCATCTGTGCAGGAGGAATGTCTCCTGCAAAGAAAGCAGAGACTGTAGCCAAGGAAGTTGAAGATCCCACAAAATCCAACTGAAACTGAGGCAAGACTATTCATGACAGTTGCATTTACCTACCAGGACAAGCTGAGGGTAATCCCGGCACATCTTTATGATTGAGGAGCACGCATGCCTTCTCACATTCTTCACTGCTCGAGTTCTAGGAGCCTGGACAGACACAACAAACTTCAATGCAACAAAACAGAAGTTCAGCCAAATGCAGGATATCTTCAAGAGACAAATTCATTACATATAGATTTCTGCACTGTTGAGCACAGATCAAAAAAACATCTCCATGCCTCCCCTGCTCCCTCCAAAAAATCATGCAGCAACCAAATTTCCTCTGAAGCAGTTAGTCAATTCAAGCAGTCCATGTTCAAACAAGCTGTACTTCAGGAGTGAGGATGCCATAGCTCTTACTCACTATTTCAGGACTCCAAACACTCCTTAGGTAACTGGCAGGTTTAAAGCCATCTTTCAGAGCCATTTATGCCAAGTACTGAAAGAATACCCAGAGCTAATGAAGGGATTTCACTCTCAGGAAGGCATGCACTGACTGGGAAACTAAGTGCACTGGCCTTAGAGCACACCTGTGCCCTTCTAAGTTTGCGAGCCAAAGCTTAGTATGCTATGTCAACCACAGACATCAGCAATACCTAGACCCCCCAGCTTTTTCAGGAGCACAACTATACTTGAGAAGCCTACTTCAGCAGAGTCTTCAGACTCAGGATGCTCTCTCCACTAGAATATGATTTGATCTAACTGTTACAACTCATTAGTAGAAAATAATTCAGACATACCTTACTTTCTTCTACAACTTCAAAGGTAACTGAAGCAAACAGCTGTGAGAAAAGGGAGGAAAAAAAAAAAAAAATTGTATCATTTGTTAATATTTAGAACTCATGTCTCTTTGAGCTCAAGGAACAGGTAATAAGGATTTTAATGCAATTTGAATGAAGTCAGTGAAGAACCCCTGAGTGAGCTGAAAGATGAATCATCAAAACAGTGATGCCTTGAAATAAAACATGGCCAGAGCATGTAATTAATACTAAGATTTAAGGCTAAAACCTACAAAATTTGGGTTAATTGATATTACTCTTCTTGTGACAAGATTCAGTCTCAGTTTCTCCCATCTTTAACATGAAGGACAGTCCTTCCCTGACAGCAGCATCAAGAGGATTGATTCCTGCAGTTTAGTCCAAGAGCCCTTCACCACAAAAAGCTGATGTGATTTTAGCAGGGTCTGCATGTACCTACCTTGGAAAGTACTTGGGGGAGGTATTCTGGTCGGTAAGTGACAAATGGAAAGAGAGCAGAGACATTGGTGAGCACACAGGACAGGATCAGAGGATCTTTTGTTTCAAAATTAAGGACAAGCTGCAGCAGATCTATGCCATCATTCACAGGGATTTCCTACAAAGGTAGCAAAAAGAAAGGAAAGAAAAAGGGAGGCAACACTCAATACTTCAACCTGTAGTATACTTCCTACAAAACCTAGGAAAAAGGCTGAGGCAAAAAAGACAGCAGCATCACCACTGTTGATAGGACAGTCTTGAGACATCAGTCTCTAGTCCCCACACCATTGCTTACACCTCTGGGAAAGGCAAATTTCCTCTCTCAGTCTGTCTCCCAATTCTCCTCTTGACATTGTCCAACAGATTTCAAGCTTAACCAGCTGTACGGACCCACATAATTATTCTACTGTGATTAGATTAATGAGTATATGAGCAGTTTAATACAAAAATCAAGTCAGTCTACATCAAACTGATCCGTCTCATTTGCCTGCTGTTGAACAAGAGAGAGAAAATTATCCCCTACTCTCTGGGCATAGATTCTCTCATTTAGTTAGAAATAAAAAAAAATTAAAAATCTAATAAGAGGATAATTAAATAAACTCAATAAATTTTTCCTTAAGTAAACTCTTCTCCTCTAGCAAGGCACTATGCTTGTCACCTGAGCACTCTCCTGTGACTTCTCATCCCATAGTGTCCAAAACTAAGACAGTATGAGTTTGGTATCATCAAAAGAAGGGTCATTATTCCTCATGAGAACAGCTCACCAAACATTCTGCGTTTTGCAAGGAGGTAACCAGTTACTACACTGCTCAAGGATAACAGAACTGCAAAACCCCACTGGTGTCAACCCAGAAGCAGGCAGGAATGAAGGCAGGAGCATGGGATACTCATACATCTTTATCCATGGTTCGAAACATCTGGCTGATGACGCTCTCGGAGAAGAAGGTCATGGCATCCCACTGCACAAAGGATGGAGAGAAGATGGAGCAGAGACCTTCGCCCGTCTTAGCTGAAAGAAAGAGAACACGGGAGCTCTCACCATGCTCCTCAACAGCAGCCTGGTAAGCTCCTGTGCTGCAACACCTCAGCCCTCACAAGTATGTTAAGCACACAGCTCTCCCTGCAGATGCCTGGCAGGGATGCACTGGGAGCAGTTAAGGTAATCCTGTGTGATTTGCTTAATTCAAGGGAAGGCTCCTGAG
Organism: Emberiza elegans; assembly: GCA_024865655.1. Taxonomy (NCBI): domain Eukaryota; kingdom Metazoa; phylum Chordata; class Aves; order Passeriformes; family Fringillidae; genus Emberiza; species Emberiza elegans. The sequence continues at coordinate 13,372,476 of JALJVW010002597.1, read as the reverse complement.
GCATAAATCTTTGAGGTACTGTGCAGAGCAGTATGAACAGATCACAGAAGGGAAAGGAGGGAGACCACATGCCCAGACTCAGCACTGCAGGCAAGACTGCCCTCGGTGTGACTTTGCAGAGCATCAAGCAGCCCTCCTTCAGAGCAGGGAAAGCAAAGTGAATGACAAGGAATTTGCCAGATAGGCATAACTTCCCTAACAAAAGTAATAAATATGTTACAAAGATAAAATGGCCCAAATAATTGTACAATTGTATCGGAGGGACAGCTGTCCCTCTTCTGCAGAGAGATTTGGGGGAAGAAAAGGAGGAGCCACAGGCTTTACATTACTTTTTCCATATGTAGACTCCAAGGGATAAATTAGGGAAGGGGTGGGTTTGACTTGGTTTTTCTTTTAGTTTGCAAAAACCTTATATCCTTAAAATCTAGCATGGGGTCCTGGCTACCACTTAAAAAATTACAACAAGATCAATAAAAACAAGGCCAAGAAAAAAACAAATCCCATATCCCTAATATTTTTCAGGTAACCTACAGTTTGTGGGTCCAGTATCAACAGGAGCTGTGAGTTGGTACTTCAGCCATTCACCAGCCATTTGGAAGCCAGTTAGAGGGTCCAGACGACAAGCCATCCTCATCACCTCTCCTTGCTGGGCTCGGAAAGCTGCAGGGAAAAATCACACACCAAGAAATGAGCTGATGCTGCACATTTTGCAGAGCCACAAACATTATGGACTTCTGCTTTGGCAGTAGCTGTGTAGTGGGCACAGATACACAATCAGTAAAGCAGGTACGACAGGATGGGCAATTTTTGAAGTGATTTAACTGGACTAAAAAATGACACACTAACATTAAAAAAAAGTACAATTAAAATGCAGAATGAATTATGAAAATCTATGCTGATCCTTTTCCTGGTCTTAAAAAGTTGAGAGCCAGACAGGGTTAAAGGATAAGGGGTTTCTACCTTGGTATTTTAGTAAGGATCCTTATTGGTGCACCACTTTGCCAAGGTGCATTGTGGCACCTTTTACCTTACCAAGGTAAAAATCCCTTATCCCTTAACCGTGTCTGGCTCTCAATTTTTTAAGACCAGGAAAAGGCACCAATGCTAAACCAGATTTACTACAATTAAGTCTCTATTCTTCATTTAAAATATGCTGCAAACTATAAATGTTTGCTGCTTACAGAGCACCTGGGGATACTGAGATTAAATACCAGCTTTAGATAACTACCACTTCCTTCAGCTAAACATTTTTGCTACATTATTCAACTAATGACAAACAAACTTGATCTCAAAACCCAGTTGCCTTGTTTTCAATTTCAATGATACTAAAGACAAAGTACAGAACAGGAATTTCACTTGTTCCAAAATATTCCAGTGCATGACCACACAAAAGAATCAGCTCTGCTGACTACACAAAAGCAACTTGCATTGTTAATTAAAGTTGTGTGTTGCCAAGTAATTTTATTATGTGTTTCAAATTAGTTATATGTTCTTATATATGTAATGTCTTCAATATAACTTAACTCTCTAAAACTATTTCAGATTCTGGCTTTGTGCATTTAGTTACTTTATATTTTCTATCCAAAAGGATTTCTTACAATAAGTAAAACTATCTAGTAAGCAATAAAAATGAAACACTTAAAATCTTCAGACATAAATGTAAAAATTTATGTAATTTCTTCTGTGGATCCTCCCACCCACCAAGTTAGTACCAAATTACACCAGCCACTGAAAACCAATTTCAGTTTTGGGAAGAAAAATGCAAGATGAAAGAAAAAGTAAAATCATTAATATCCAGTGCTGGTTTAAGATCCTTATTAAATTAGGCTATTTTAATTTCTCAACTCTTGCTGTTGGTACTAAACCAGAAGCTTCCTACCAGAACCAAGACAGATTCTTTCTGAAATGACATCTAAAGTCGTTTGTAAGCTGCCCTTCCTCTCCTAATCTGAGCATGACTTGAGGCTGTTTGATTTCCTCCTCTAGGTTATCAAAAGAAATATTTGCTTAGACACCAGAATGCTATCAGGCCATCTTTCTGACCAGCCAGCAAAACAACAGCAAATACTAAAATTAAACACATGAGCTGCCCCAGGAAAATCCTAACTTAATTTACTCCAAGATCCGGACTTAAAAACTTGAGAAACAAATGGAAGCTGCCAAGCCAATTTGGTAGGCTCCAAGCTCAGCCAGTGACTAAAAGCAGGAAGGACGGACAGACAACAGAATGCAGAAAATGTCATGGCAACTTACAATTGAAGAAGGCATTAAAGTCCTCATCACTGTCAAAATCAAAACGGGAGTATTCACAGCTGGGGCTGTCTGCTTTGGAAGGAAAGCCCACCTGGAGACAGTGGAAAAGGTCAGGAAGAAAAAAAAGTCAACCATCGCAGCTAACACCAGCTTCAAGGAGATGAAGGCTGGAGGCAAGGAGCAAGATACAACTGTGCTCAGCAGCCTGGAGATCATGTTTGACCATGACACAACAAAAATGTTGTTTCTTCCCCCATGACCCACAGGCCACGTCCACCACGCACCTTCTCAAAACCACCTGTGATTTCCACATACCTTCACCAGGTTGGTCATGGATGCACGGAGATACTTGGGAACGACAGCCAGCAACAAAGGGTCACGAGACAGAACTTCATGCCGAAAGAGGGCTCCCCATGTGATCTGGGTGGAAGAGCGCAGAAACTGGGGGAAGAGAGGAGCAGAGCAGGATTTCAGCGCTGGAATTTCCACTGCTAACATTAAGTGCTGCTATCAGAAAGCAACAGCAAATTATACTGAATATTTAGTTGAGGCCAAGGCACATTGAAGGCACACCACAAGTTCCCAGAAAGCCAAAAATCCCTGATACTAGGGCTGGTTGCAAATTCTGCATTTTCTACTCAGTCCTCTGTGTCAGGAACTGCTCCTGATGGTGTGGTAATGGAGTAGAAAACACTCTGCCTTCCAGGCTTTCAGGTGAAATGGAGAGTCTAGAGAGCAATATTTAGCAGCTGAAGTTCTGCAGTTTTCTACAGGCTAGCTCAATTATGCATTCATACACACAGACACACATGAGATTTTCAGCCCTTTACATACCTGGCTGGGATGGGTTGTGAAGGCTAAAAATGACTCAAGGTATTTTCCAAAGTTGGCTGGCGTTTCCACATTACAATCTGAGCCCTATGAGGAACATGAAGTATTTCAGACAAAACACTAACTTTATGGCAGGCTGGGCTCACAAATGGTATGTTTCAGGGTAAAGCAGGAGCACTACATCCAAGGCCATAGACTGTAAAGGAGCAGAGACAGAAACACTGAACAACTGATTTTTTCTGAAACCAGTATAGCCCAAGGAACATCAAGTTCTGTTGACCAGCCTGGAGGTGCTGGAGACACCACCACCCTCATTCAAGAGTAACAGGTGACTTCTCGAATAGTGGAGCTCCATTAAAACCAAATTTACAACCACTGCTGTTGCCATGAGTCACAATTTCACTTCTATTGGGTTAAACCCACACAGCAGTACCAAAGTAGTACAATTCATACCAAAGAATTTCATAGGAAAATACACCCAGACAATGTCACTCAATTTCTTCAAACATCTTGTGTATTTAACACATGGGTATCCATGGGTATTCATGGGTATCCATGACCAATAATTTTCTTGCAAGTTTGTCAGGAAATTAAGTGTTGTCCAGAGCCACAAACTCAAGGTTTTGCTTCTTCTCAGAAATTATAACGTGATCTGGTGCCCTCAAGATCTCTGAAATTGTACAGCTCAGTGCTATCTCTCCCAAGAATGAATCTGAATTAGCAAGCTCCATCTCATAACTTCATTATGGATTAACAGCTCCTACTGCCTAACAGCAAGTGGAGTCACTGCAAGCAGTAATTCACCCTGTATGCTGTGCATTCTTTTTAGGGATGAATTCTCAAAGGCTGTTTTTTTCTTTCCCTCCCTACAAGACTTTACTTTGCTCTATTGCTTTTACAGGCTGGTTGCTTCAATCTCCCCACAAACAGCATCTCTCAGCGAGCCTGCCCTCTTCATTGCAGAAGCACTCAGCTGAATGGAGGGAGTGGGAATTCAGCACCGGCATGACCTGAACAGTATGAATTTGCATCTTCATCTCAATATTGACACAAAGCATTACAAAGATGAACAGCAGGAACAAAACCCGTTTCCTCCTTCAGCTTCAGAGAGTCTTGGTAGAAGAACAGACAGGTTTACTCTCTGAGTTCTTTTTATTGGGAAATTTAAAAGGCTTCCAATAGAAGAGTAATTTCCTGGACTAGATTTTCTCTAGCAGTAGTCACCTAAAAACCTGACCAATTTTCAGTGGAGCTCAGCATTTTACAGAGGTTATAGGAAATGGTTCTTGATGACAACAAAGCCCTGGCACCAGTCAGGGTCCCTCCAGTCTACATTTCTATGACTTGGCAGGACAGTTAACCCACTTAAAAGCAGAGCCATTTCTGCCTTTTTTTTAACCCTGGTCCTACCTTAGATAATGGTTGCCTCAAGCCCCAGCCCTGAAAACTAGCCCTGCCAGGGTTGCTGTTGGTACTAATAAAGACTTACTAGCAACGCACATAGCTGGCTGCCCAATGCGCACAAAACTTGGCAAAGCCTCTTCAAGAAAACGTAGTGCTTCTCCACCAGGCCTTCTCCATCTGCTGTCCTGGGAATGAGGGAAGGGGGAAAAACAGGATCACAGTTACTCATGCTGTCGCTAACATGCACACTGATGTCTATCTTGCAGACAGAAGGACGATGAGAGCAATTTGATTTTACTGCAGTGAGATTTTCTTTGCTATTATCAAGAAGTACTGCTTTATTGGCATCTAAAACCTCTGAAATTGCCTCTTTGAAAGAGTCCTTCCTCTGGATCAGCTTCAGGGTAAAACAAAGTCAGGGGAGCTGTGATATTTATACCTCCTTGTCTTTCCATTATGGGTTTTGAAAAAAAAAAACACCCTGTTTTTCCAGGTTTTGCAAAAGAAACGGTGGTTTTGTTCTCTCCTCTCCAGTCCCTGCTTCCTTTGCTTAAGAAGCAGTATCTTTTGCACCTACAAAGCCATTTGTATGCAGTATTGTGTGAAATCACAGCAGCACCAGGGTACTCACTGGGCAGCAGAGAGGATGCAGTGCATGGCAACATCTCCAAACAAGACCATCAGAGGCTTCCGATCCTCCAGCTTACCCTACACACAAAACACAACACATGCTTCAATTAGAACTTATTTATTCCCATCTACATAAACATTTATTTCCATCTGCAAACAAAATTAGGAGTCACAATTTTCTTTCCATCTAGGGAGGTGCTTACAGTCCACATATGATTGAAGTAAAAACTTTCCAAAATTCCAAGGTATCTGATCTAAGAAAATGTCTCCAAGCAATCCCACCACAGGAACTTTAAATGGCAAAACTGACCCTGAGACATTATCTTTTATTCACAGAAGACTGGCTAGTTATTTACAGGCAGCTGATAAAAACTCAGCCTTGACACTCAGCTGCTTGTGAATGAATAGGTCAAAATCACCTGTTTAGATCCTGCTGTCATTTCTCTGGTGACACAGCTGATGACACTTTTTTTCCACTTCACAGTTGTAGGAAGTGGGGGGTAAAAGGTCAATGAAGACCTCCAAGTTCAAACTGCAAGGAGAAGTGAGCACAGAATTTGGAGAGGGTTCTAATGGTTGCTCTGTGTATAGTGCTGGCATGATATTCACACCAAAAATCTTCAACGGAATCAGCTAAATTTGAATTTTGATTCTCAGATAAAAGGGCAAAGATAGCATTGCTCAGTCTGAAGAATTATATAGGAGAATAGGAGAAAAATAAAAAGGAGCCAGAAGAGCCAGAGAGGAAGAACTCACTTTCCTGCTGACAGCAATCAGGAGGCACTCTGCTGCTCCAACTTGGAGTTCAGGCTCATTTAGGAGCAGACACAACATCTCCAAGAGCTTGCAGTTGTCTGCTGTAATATGGCTTAGGGCTACCCAGTCAATGTAGCCAGCCAAAGTGTTGAGTGCTGCTATCCCCACACGACAGTTTGCCTGGGCCTGTGAACAGAGAGGAGGCACAAGGTCAGAGCCAGAGAAAACCAGCAATTCCCATCTGAAGCCATCCACTCCCTGAAATAACAGCACCAAGAACCCCCCTGAGAAAGTGAGAGATTTGGACCCTTCTGCCACTCCTCACTTGTCTCTTCTCAAGGGGTTTGTAAGAGTGAACAAATCCATCTGTGTGAAACTGCAGGCAACAACTTGAAAGCCTAGGAAAAGTCTAGTTCTAAGTAACTTAAATCTTAAGAATTACTAATGAGCTAACTCTCATATAGCTACACTCACCTTTGGTTCCTGAGCCAAATCAGTTTTCTGAAAAAGAAAACAAGAGAGGGTAAGTAACAGCTACGGCACACACTGCTGTACAGGCTTATCCTCAAGGACACAGCCAAAAAAGAGGCTGGATCACAGTCTCCCACTCAGAACATTGCTGCAGCCAACAGTCACCTCTGCAGCCACCAGCTTGGTAAGATAAGAGGACTCTGAATTGCCAAGTTAAGCCACAATTCCCTTCTCATCCAAAAGGTAACACTCCAGTCAGCAGGCACCAGGGAGACACAGGAGAAAAGAAAGAAAGGCATTTTGGTACTTCCTGGAGACTGCCAGGAAAGAAGCTTTTGTCCTTTTAAGAGCATCTTACACCCAAAAGCCAGACTCTGAAAAGATGCTGGTGGCTTTAAAGATTCAGGTCTGAAAAGGTGTTTTGTTCATGGTCAGAAAGGCAGCTGGAGAGAGCTGGAGCAGCAACTTACAGCCCGACTCCAAGCCCTAGGACACTTAAGTGCAACAATGCACTGCCTGTACCATCTCTTTGCCTAATGCAAACAAGTCCCTCAGATACTCAGGTTTGATTTGTTTTTCAGCTGTAAAGACACCACAAGCATTTCTTTCTACTGTAAGCTTTTGGTTTGGACTATTCACTGCAGTGATGTTTTTAAGTTAATCAGCTTGAGTCCCAAACACCTCACTTAGGACTCACCTTATAAACACGTTCATGTATTAATCCATCATACTTATAAGCACTGCACACTATTATGGGCTTGGGGACCTATCCATCATCTCCCCCAGTCTGTGTGTAGACAGGTGAACACCCAACCCTCATAAATGACCCTGTGCACAAATAGCCCAAAGATCTGCTAACCTGTGGAGAGGTGAGGACTTCTTGTTCCTGGGGTGCTCCAACCTTGCCAATCAGAAAGATTCCACCGTTAGCGGAAGCAGCCACACTTCAGAGCCTCAAGCATTGCAATGCAAACCTTACCTGGAAATGCATTTCAACCAGACTACGAAACACACAAGGGTCACCCTCCCATCACCATGAACTGCACAGAAAACTGGCTGCTCTACAGGGTAGGGGGTTGCTCAGCCTAACAGTGCATCAGGAAGGTGTACAGAAGGCAGGCAGAAAAAGGGTTTTTCATTGCTTCCCAGTTTCACATTTAGTGTAACTCTGGATTTTAATTAATGGGAAAAAAAAAGTAAATGAGATATGACCAAGCAACTAGTTTCTAGTTTGGTTTCTCGACTGTGCTTCACTCTCAAATCCACTTCCTTTTCACAGGAACAGATGGGGGTAGAGACTCCCCTTCATCATCCATAGTGACTGACCTGTACATCTCTGATTCTAGGTAAGAATTCAGGAAAGAAGTCTGTTTACACAAAAATAGAAAGAGCATTCTTCACTGCAACTTTGCAAAAAAAGGGCTTCCTGACTTGAGCTCTTGGAGAAAAGGACCAGAGGCCCAGAAACATGTTGACACATGAGAAGCTCATGCATTTTGGTGCATCACCTCAAATGTAGCACCGCAGCATGAGAGAGCAGACACGATTCATGGATGGCATCTCTTAATCACTGTGTGTTACACAAACCACCCCAAATTACCTGTTTCTGCCACAACCACACCTTCATTTTGCTAAGCTGTACACCTCTAGTGCCAGCACACATTCCAACGGCATGGATGAAGCATGCATCCACTCAAGCCATTTATACCAAAATCAAAGTATCAACACTAACACTATCACTGTGTTCAGTCTCTCTGATCAGCACCAGTTTCACAGGCCACAGCAGATCCCTACCGTTGTTCTGTCTTTTAACCCCAGGCAGAGGGAAGGGGTAGGGATCCTACCAACCTGGTAAGGGGGGAGAAGTCTCAGGGGACAAATGACACCTGAATAGCCCAATGTCCTCAGGGCTGAGAGGCATCTTTTGAACTCTGCCAATCACTCCACACCCTTGCTGGAATGCTGTATTGACAGACAGCACTCAGCAAGGGGGCGAGGGGAAGGGAGAGGTTGTTGGCACACCTGGGGGAGGCACTGGGATAGCTGAAACAGGCCATTACATCACACTGCAACATCCTACCTCAGAGCAGCAGCAACACATTTCAGTTTCTGCACTTGCTTCCCCAACAATTCGCCAGCTGCATCCCAATTCTTAAATGCCTCCAGCACAAACTAAACCTAAGGGAAGAAGACTCTTACCATGAGTCTGTACTTGTTGACGTTCTGCTGCAGGGCAGTTAGTAGGAAGCTGAAGATCTTTTCCATGTTCTGGGTGAGGGTTTGCTGGATATCTCGTCGCCGCTGGGTAGGTAGAGTTTGAAAAGTCACCACATCCTCTGCCAAACGTAGGAGGATGAACATCACCAGTTCTGTCTGAGTTTCCTGATGTCCCAAAGTGAAATACACTCCATCAGCACAGTCCAAACATTAAAATCTCTAGAGACTAGCTCAAAGTTGTGGAAAGAAAGCAAGCATGCATGAAGACAAAGGTCTCATGTTGAGAAAGTAAAACAGCAGGATGGTGCTCTCTCTGCTAGTCATCTCGAGATAGATTAATCTTACAGGGATTTTTGAGTCCATCACCAACCTGTCTCACTTGACCATGAGTAAGTTAGATTTTTCTCAGGATGATGAACCCCACACTCAGAGCAAGCAAAAGAGACCATACAGCTGTGTTTCATACCCCTTGCTTGGAAAGGGTATCCAGCTCCTTTAGCATGTCAGGCCAGTGCTGAGGCCATTCCCGCTTGATCATCTCCACCACAATGCGAGACAGCACATCCTTAATGTGACTTTCCTCCTCTAGGATACTTTGAGTTCCCTGTGACAGAAAGGGGACAGTTACACAAAACAGCAAGCATCAGGCATTTATAACTCTGACCTGGGAAACAGTGTTTGCAAACATTCTAAACCACAGAAACTAAAACCAAAACAAAACACAACATTGGGCAGCTCTTCACTGCAACTACCTTAGGTGACACTCCTATGCTCCCAAGCATCCATAGCTAACAAACTCTGGGAACCAGACGGATTCTCCTCAAAAGAAGGTCACTTGGTCAGGAGAGCAATCACAACAACAGAGAAAACACAACTAAGATAATGGCTTTAGTATTTTTGCCAAGGGTAAGAACATTTGTAGCTACTGAATTTCCTTCTAAGAAAATAAAAAATACACACGTTATACAAGCCTCACAATTTCCTGCCATGTGAGGCAACATGGCTATTCACCTGACAAGACAGAGAAAATCACTGAAACAACCAGAGACCCCAAGTGAAAAAGTAATGAAAAGAAAAACTGAATTCAGATCCTCTGTGCTAAGTAACTGGAGTATTTTTTACTTTTGCTCTCACATTTCAGAACAGCCTGGAGCAGCAGGTACTTACACTGGATATGAGGCCCATAACATTGTTCTTTAGGTAAACTTTTTCTAGGCGAGGCATATTGTTCCAACGGTATCTGTTAAAAATAAACAAACAAAAAAGAAATCAAGTCAAAACATTTGTAAGGATCTCTGACTTAATTCTCGAGGAACTATTGCTTCTTTACCTAAACTAGAGACACTACCAGCACCCAATCCCTTAATGAAAGGGCTGAGTTAAAACTGCTGCTGGCAAATGGGCATGCCCCACGGAGGTCAACAGACACCAAAAGCAGCAGCAAAAGCACAAAGCATCAGGTCTGTAGAGGCGGCAGAGAAAGGAATCTCAGAACTGAACTAATACAAAGCCTCTTTGTTAGCAGGAGGCCAATGACAGACCTCTGCAAAGACCTACTAGTAACCCAGAGCGCTTGTTTTTTCATCTTATGATGTTAACGTGTCTTACAGCTCAGTGAATTCACCTTCCCAACCTGCCTGAAAGCAATTCTCTCCTCTCTTTCTTTTACAGAATAAGAAAAAATCCAGAGCAGGACTGCAACTGTCCTCTGATGCAGAACAAACTCCTGAGTCCTGAAAGTGCCTCCCGGGGGTGGGACGCGCCGGAATGGGCACAGATCCCACGCCAGAGCTGGGTGGCGGCACGGGACGATCTGACTTACTTGACCACATGCTCCAGGATCTGCAGGCCGAAGTGCCGGACGATGGCCGTCTGCGTCTTCTCCGCCAGCTTCAGCCCGCAGGGCACGCAGATGGGGCACTTTTCCTTGAACTCCTCGCAGAACTAGGGGAGGAGGGCCGGGACGCGCACACGCAGTTACACACCGGGGCAGGAGGTGGCAGCCCCATCCCTGGCGGAGCACGCCGGGCACACGCGGCCGCCCGATCCCCGCCGCCTGCTGACGGCTCCCGGGACTCGCGGGACCGGCCCGCCAGGCTCTCGCCCGCCCCGGGGCCGTGCGGACGGGGCGCCCGCGTGGCCGGAGCCCGGCGCCCTCCCTCCCTCTCTCCCCGGCCGGGCCGTACCTTGAGGGCCTCCAGGCGGTACCGCTGCGTGGACGCCGGGTCCATGATGACGGTCACGGCCTTCACCAGCTGCTCGCAGAGGCCGCTCACCTGCTCGGCGGACATGGCGGAGCCGGCGGGCGCGCGCCACCGGCCACCCACGGGAGGGACGAGCGGGGCGGCCGGGACGCAGCTCCGCGCATGCGCCTTGGGGGACACGGGGACACGGAGAGAACGCGGGCGCCGCGCACCGTCGCGGCGGGGACACGCGCACGCCCCACCGCACCCTGGAGAACTACGACTCCCGGCGTGCCCCACGCGGAAAGTACGGGTGCCGCAAAGCGGCGGGCCAAGGCGGGGCTCTCCGCCCCACAGAGCGGGCGGTTATTCAATCCTTCACGCAGTCGGGCGGGAGCCGGTGGCGGCGACGGGATGTCTCGGGGTCGGGAGCGCGTGGTGGCCCTGGTAGACATGGACTGCTTCTTCATGCAGGTGGAGCAGCGGCTCGACCCGCAGCTGCGCGGCCGCCCTTGCGCCGTGGTGCAGTACACCGAGTGGCAGGGCGGCGGGTAGGTAGGCGAGCCGCCTTGGCGATCCCGGCTCCTCGTCCCACCCCGCTCCCCGCGGGGCCGGGCCCGCCCTGCGCTTCACCTCCGTGTTTTGGCAGGATCATCGCGGTGAGCTACGAGGCGCGCGCCTTCGGCGTGTCCCGCGGGATGTGGGCGTCGGAGGCGCGGGCGCTGTGCCCCGAGCTGGCGCTGGCCCGGGTGCCGCAGGCGCGGGGCAAGGCGGACCTCACACGGTGAGAGCGGGGGCCGGGGGTGGCGGCGGCGGCGCGAGCCTGCCTGGTGGCGCGGGGCGGCGGCTGAGCCCGTGCCCGCCGCCCGGCAGGTACCGGGAGGCCAGCGCGGAGGTGATGCAAGTGCTGTCGCGCTTCGCCGCCATCGAGCGCGCGAGCATCGACGAGGCGTACCTGGACCTGACGGGCAGCGCGCGGCACCGGCTGCGCGAGCTGCGCGGGCGCCCCCTGGCGGGCGCGCTGCTGCCCAGCACCTTCGTGCAGGGACTGCCCGCAGAGCCCGGCCCCGAGCCCGGCGGGAAGGGCGCGCACCGAGCTGATCCCCGCGGGAAGGGTACGCACCGACCCCCGCCCCCCCGGGAAGGGCCCGCTCCGCCTGCTCTGACTCCCCCGAATCGAGAGCGTGGTAAATGGGGTCTGCGTTTTCCGCAGTGAATGGCTTTTAAAGTGCCCCTTCTCCTCCCCGCGGCTGGAATGCGCTTACGGAAGCCTGCGGCTGCTGGCTGGGACTGGCTGCTGCGGGTCCCTTTGCTGGGCTCAGCAGGAAGTTCCATATCGTGTCCCTTTGAGATGCCTTTTGTGTCCTTTTCTAGAAGAGCTGCGGCAGCGTGGTTTGGACGAGTGGCTGGCGTCGCTGTCTTTCGATAACCCAGACTGTCCTGACCTGCAGCTGACCATGGGTGCAGTAATTGTGGAAGAAATTAGGATGGCAGTGGAAGAAGCTACTGGATTCAGGTGTTCAGCTGGCATCTCACACAACAAGGTACGTGCATAACACATCAGCCTGATTCCTTCTGGGCTGCAGCGTCAGAACATGCTGTCGTTGCTGTCCTATACTTACAAGTCTCCTGTACAGAAGACGAACCAAGTTGGGAATGCAACCATGTGTGATCACACCTTCAGAGAAATTATGAAACATCTGGAAATGGGAGGAGTTGTTTCCCCAGAGCTGTGGCCTGGGCAGTCAGCAATCCCCTCATTTACTGCCTGGATTCCTGGTGTACCCTACTGAGTGAGCTCACTAGGAACAAAAGGAGTTTAAGTCCTCCAGAGGTGTTTTCTCTAGAAAAAACAAGCATTAAGCAGGTAATCTTAACCCCAAGTTTCAGGCAACAGTTGTTGTAGCCAGTTTTACTGACACAAATTCCCAGTCACTCAGTGGCAGAAGAACACCAGATTGGGGGGGCACTGAGGTGAGCTGGGTTGTTTTTTGTCTTTCTGATGAGTTAGTGTTTACCCTGCTGGCCGTGGGGATTTGGGTGATGCTCAGCCAGCTGCTGAGAGCAGCCACAGCAGCACTTGGTGCATGACAGCAGCTGCAGAAACAAACGGACTTTGATGCTGCAGCTACAGAGGATTTCCTGACAGGTGAAATGCAGGCTGGTTTGCTGAGACATCCCTTTTGCTCTGCAGAAGAGGGACTTATTTATACAGTAATGACTTTATAAAGGCAAGCTACGACTTAAAAAAAAAAAAAAAAAAAAAATGAAGGCTAAATGGATGCTTTGGAGTTCAAGGAAGATATATTTCATTGACTGCTGCAGAAACAGCTGGTACTACTGCCAGCTGTACACAGGGATTGGAACTGGTTCTGCACTGGCTTAGTCTGAAACAAGCAGAGACTGTGAGGCAGAAATGAGCTAGCTGAGGAACGTCACTGGTGTAGAAATTTCTTGTGGAAGCTATGTTCAATTTCCCTTTTTGCTTTCTTTAGTCAGGGGTAACAGAGAACTTCCCTGGTACTTGTAGCAGCTTCTCCCAGCTTCCATTTTCTATGCCAGCGTTTTTGGTTTTTTTTTGAAAGAGTAAGGACATTGTGATGTACTGTGCTATCCCTGAAGAACTGTGTATCTGTAGCAGCAAACACAGTGCAGACAGAGATCACCACAGCATACTTGTGACTGTGCAGAACATTGTGCTGTGCTTCCACAGCCAGCTCACCTCGGTGGGAACAAACCTTTTCTGCAGAACAAAAGAGGTGCTCTCAGTAAACCAGCCCGCCTCCCACCCAGCAGGAAGCCCTCTGTAGCTACAGCATCAAAGTCAGCAAAGTCCGTTTGTTTCTGCAGCTGCTGTCATGCACCAAGAGCTCCTGTGGCTGCTCTTGGCAGCTGGCTGAGCATCACCCAAATCCCCACGGCCAGCAGGGTAAACACTGACTCACCAGAAAGAGGAAAAGCTCACCTCAGTGCCCCAATCTGGTCTTCTGCCACTGAGTTGCTGGGAATTTGTGTCAGTAAAAACCATTCTCAGGCTACAACAACTGTTGCCTGAAACTCAAGGTGAAGATTATCTGCTTTATGGTTGTGTTTTTTCTACAGAAAACTCTCCCAAGGAACTGCTTTTCCCAGTGAACTACCTTGTTAGGGTACACCAGGAACCCAGATGATGAATGAGACCAAAAAATTTGGAAGCACCTGAAGGATTACAGCATGGCTTTTTCATAAACCACTCAGGCCAAATTCATTTATGTGCCCTCCTTGACAGCATAAATGGCCAAATGTGCAGGAAAAACTACAGATGTGAGGTGCCAACCTTAAAGTTTCTAACACACCTCACCCTGAGCTGAGTAACCTGGTGATGACACGGTAGCAGACAACATGGCTGAAGTTGTCTGAAGGGCATGCATGTAGCTGAAGAAAACTTTACTGTTTCCTATAATGATTTTGTTCAGTGAGGTGCCCTCAAATTGGGATGTTCAGAGTGGAATCCTGGAGGGATCTGTCCAAGGTCTGCTAAGAGCCAGTATATTCAGTGAAGCTGACAGAGAGGGAACAGCTGTATGAATTCAGGTGTTGCACAGATGGGGCTCGGGGCCTGGGCTGTGAAAGTTCTGAGATGAAATTAGAGTTGAAAATTCTGAGCTTGAAAAAGCTTAGAATCAGTCTGAAATCACCAAATGGCGCTTCTTATGCTCCTCTTATGCTCATTGACTGTTTTTGTGGTTTATAGAAAAAAAGCAACCAGCAGGATTTTGGCTGAGTCACAGTAAGTCAGGAAGTAGCCTGGAGTTGTTGTGGACAAGCAGCAGGATGAGTCAGTAATATAAGTGGTCTTGTAGAAATGCCAAATCCTGTTTCAGCATGTGCAGTTTACAGAAGGTGTCAGAAAAAGTAAATGATTTCTCCCCATGAAGTCTCAGTGATTGGTTTCGCTTGCAGCACGTCACTTTATGAGGTGGGTAAACTTGGAAGTCTCCAGCCAGACAAGAAAAACAGTGATTGGACATTTGAAAAGGGATCTACTTTGTCTAGAAATGATTTCAAATGTATGTAGGCCTGTAAAATGGGCTGTTAATAAATGTCATAGCTCAATAGGCAGGCAAGAAATTTTGCTTAGTTACAGGATATGTGGCAAAGCACGGAAAGAGAAAGTTATTAGAGCTGTTCAATAAAACCTCAAACACCCAGCTAAATGTTCTTCAAGCTGGTCTGTGTGGTTTTGACCCTGTGGTAGCTTAGAGTGGGAAAGGAAGCTGTATAGGAGAGTATGCCTTGCAGGCTAGCAATTCTGCATTTTAAAGGTTTCCTTTTGCAGCACTATGCCATTGCAGACCTCACAGAGAGAAGATTAAAATTGTGACATTGAGAAAAAGCAAGACAAACACAGAAGAGGAAGGAAAAAGGCATAGTGAGAGACATAGCCGGGGGGAGGACTATGGGCATACTGTGGAAGTTCTAGCATGCTTGCCTGATGGAAAACTATAGCAACCACAACAGATGAAAGATGTTTATCTGCCTGGAGCAGGAGTCCAGCAATTCACAGAACTAAAGCCTGGAAGCAGCTTTGCTTTCAGAGTACCCAGCTAATGCATGTCAAATCCTGAGGTGAATACTGCCTAAGAGCAAGCAGTAGTGCACCCTGCATATATTCCTAGCAGCTATTCCAAGGCAGCTCTTAGAGGTGATGCAGCACAAGCTGTTAGGTGGAGTCACATTAGCGCACAGTGTATAGTAACAGAGTTTCCCCCCTTTTCTGTGTTACAGACACTGGCAAAGCTGGCCTGTGGATTGAACAAGCCCAACCGGCAGACGCTGGTGTCTGCACGGTTTGTGCCGCAGCTCTTCAGCCAACTGCCCGTCAGCAGCATGTGAGTACCAGGGAGCTGCTGCTGCTCCTGGCCTCCTCAGCACAGCAGTGTGAGCTCACTGACAGCAGCCAGCAGAGGCTCTCAGCTGCACACTAACTGCTTGGCAATGCTCCCAACAAACAGGGAATCTTGCCAGCGATCTCTTGTGGCTGTGAGCGACAGTTCAGGGTGTGTACTTGGGAAGTACAGCCCTGCTGGTGAACAGACCACAGTCCAAAATCCCACAGCAGCCTCTGGGCATCCTTTCCCAGGGTAAGGCTGTGCTCAGGATGTTTGCTGGGGTGCATAGGTGTTAGCGAGAAGCAGCTGTGAGCAAGGAGGCCATAGCTGTTCCCCAGCATGACTGACAGCTGTCCTCACAGAGAGTAGATGTGGATTGCTTTTGAGCATCCACACTGTGCACAAGTACTTTTCCTGGTATAGGGAAGTGTTACCAGCACTGCTGCTCCAGAGGAATGGATCCCTAATCCTGCTCTCCAGACCTGCACTGCTGCTCTCTGCTTTCTGTGTCTTGGAGAGGGATGTGTGTGGGAAAGGGTCCTGTCTGTGTAGGAAGAAGGAAGCTGTATGTGAGGCATTCTTCAGAGCATGGTTTGGGATCAGATGGAGCTGAGGAAGCACTAAAATTGGGGAACCTAAGGAGCAGTTCCTACATCAACTCCTATGTGTCCTTGTACTGTGAGCAGAAGAGCCAGGTGCCAGGCGTTCCTTTTGTCCTGTAGTTCCTAGCAGCTTCTAGTTATCCTTATCTAGGAATGAGACTTGTCACAGTCTCCACATGATGCTTCATTTGTGTTTTTTTCTCTGTTTCTCTGCTGTAGCCGTAACCTGGGAGGCAAGCTTGGCACTGCTATCACAGACATCCTGGGAGTGGAGTACATCGGGGAGCTGACACAGTTCAGTGAGACTGAGCTCCAGACACATTTTGGAGACAAAACTGGGTAATGATGAACCACTCACCACAGCTTGGCTCTTGGCAGGAATTGAGACTTTCTTTCAGTCACAGAACCTTGTTCTGCTGTGATTAGGAAGTTGAGAGATAAAACTTCAGTGATATATTTGGGAAGCATTGATCTATTGGGCCCACAGCAGGTTTCCAGTCTTGCCTGCTCCCAGGCACCCTCCCCAGGATAATATTTTGTTTGTCAGCCAGTGCCTCAGCCTTCCTCTACAGCATCCAAGGATGGGGTCAAAGGGCTGGTTCTCTGCAGGCTGGAAAGAGGGCAGTCTTGACAGTCTCATCATAGAGGAAATTACAAGGCTAGGCTGGAGCCAGAAACACAACTTCTGGGCCCAGAACAGTGGCTGGACACCCCTGCAGACTGGTGAACTGTTGCCACTTCAGGAGAAGAGATGGAGGAGTTATGCTGACAGGCAGTTGTGGCCTGAAGGAATCCTGTCTGTTCAGCTGTGGCTGTGACTGTAGAGTGGAGGATGAGAGACAGTCACAGCTTGACTGAGTTGAAAGCAGGGCTCAGCAGGAGACTGATGTGCTGCCCAGTGATGCCTGCCTGTCTGTAGCTGCCTTAACCTCATGCCTTCCCTGTGGCTTTCAGATCTTGGCTCTATGACTTGTGCAGAGGAATTGAAGAGGAACCTGTCAAAAACCGGTACCTGCCCCAGTCTATTGGCTGCAGCAAGAATTTTCCTGGGAAGTCAGCCCTGGCCACACAGAAGGCGGTAGGAGAAGCCTACATCTAGCATAAGGCTTGGCTTTCACACTGGAGAAGATAAGAATACTAAAAACAAACTAGCTTGCAAAACTGCTGCTTTTCTGCACAATTATGCCCTGAAACTCAGACTAGAGGCTCAGTGGGAGAAGTGGGTTTGAGCTGCGGAAGTCCCTGTTCATGCATTGACAAACTCCTGCACAAAGAGGTCCATCCTGGTTGTAACTTCCATGAGCAAAACTGGGCCTGTGCTGTTCAAAAGTGATTCACAGTGCCAAGCTTCAAGAGCATGGATGTTAGAAGGAAGGTAACTAGACCAAAGAAAGAGGCAGATGCACTTTAGCTAATAGGTGGGGTATGGTTCCCACTGAGCTGTAGGAAGGTGGAAAGAGAAATCCAAGACAGGGAACCTAGGTTACTTGGCAAAGTATAGTAGTAATGCAGGGCATGTACGGTATCTATAATGTCCTTGCCTGCAGTGTGGAATCTCAGCTGGACTGATTTCTCAAGGTCTACTACAGATATGGCCTTACAATAGTCGGCCCATTCCAGTCTGATCCCCCCCAGCATTCCCCTTGTACGGTGGTACTGCTGTGAGCAGAGGCCCAAACCTGTCTGCTTTGTTACCCCTGCTTTGTCCAGGTGCAGCACTGGCTTCTGCAGCTGGCCTTGGAGCTGGAGTCCAGACTGAACAAGGACAGGAGCCAGGTAAGGAGGGGAGGCACAGGGACACCAGGAGGCACATTTGCACCATGAGTGGTTTTCAGGAGTCTGAGGGTGGTATGTGGGAGGGGAGGAAATCTGCTCACCCCGAGATGTGTGTCTGTGTGCTGAGGTGTCTCAAGAAGAGAGGTGTGCAGGAACATGGCCAGGCAGGATGGTTTTGCCCCAGAACACTGCAGGGTTAAGTCCTTGACCTATGCTTTAGGATGCAGGGATCTGAAAGCCACTGCACCTTCCTTCTGCTGCACTGCTGCTCCCTTGCAAGCCCTTTGACGACACAGGTGTGCCCGTGGGCTGTGAGAGGGAGCGCTGCAAGGGAGCGCTATCTGGCGGTAGGCTGCAGGCCAGGGTGGGATCGATCCACCAGCTTTGGCACTGCAGCAGGGCCAAAAAAACTGTGGAGCTGCCTTTGAGGGAAAGCAAGGACTAGCTGCTTCCCATCCTGAGTGACACAGCTGTGCAAGCACTTGCGTATCCCATCCCTTGGCAATCAGGCCGGGCAGGACGTGTCCCACCCCACCGTCCGGAGATGGCAGGGGGGCGGAGGGCTGGGCAGGGCTCCAGGCTGGGAACAGTCCCCTCGGCTGTTCTTGAGCTCTCCTGCAGGAGTCGCTGGAAGCACAGCTCTACTCTCCCGGCAGAACCACCGCGTGGCCCGGCAGCTGATGGTGGTGATCCGCCAGCAAGGGGACACCCGCGTGTCACGTCTGTGTGCCCTGTCCCGCTATGACGCACAGAAAATGTGCAACGACGCTTTCACCCTCATCCAAACCTGCAACGTGGCTGGGGCTCACCAAGCAGCATGGTGAGTGTGGGGCAAAGTGAGTCACCTCTGTCAGGACTGGTTCTCATGTGGGAGGTACTGGATGAGCCAGAGACCTATTGGGAAGGAACTCAAGTTAATTTGAGTGGCAGGAAAAGTGATTTCCAGCACCCTCACAGTAGAGTGCAGAGACCTTTTAGCAGTAAGACAGCCTGGCCTCTTCTGAGCCCCACATCTGGTGAGACACTTCTGTACTTGGAGTTAGGATTGCCACTGGCTGGGGTTTGTCCAGCTGAAGCGAGGCTGTCCTGGCCCTGCCGGGCTGAAGAAATTAGCTAAGCCTTGTTGTCCTACCCTAAGGACAAAACCTTTTGTGAGGAAACCATTGGGGCAGGAAGAAAAATGAAAGTGCACAACTCCTGTCCTTCAGCATTTTCTTCCTTCCTTCCTTCTGCTCTGCAGTGAAGGCAAGAAGGTCCTGTCTGTTAAACTCTGACAAGGCTGCTGCTCCTTTAGCGTGCTCTCACCTTACAGCAACTTCAGCCTGTAGTGGACTGAAAGTCCAGGATGGCAGTTGGCTGCTCCTGCTCCAATGCCGTTCCTTTGGGAATTGCTGCTTTGGAAAGAGGGGTTCTGCTTTGCCCAGCACAGCCTGCTATGTCTGTTCTGGAGGTAGCAATACTAACTTTGTCAGAGCAAACATCTGTCTCAGCCCTTGCCAGATACTACAGTTCCCCTGTCTGTGGATGTTTTGTGTTGTTTAAAGTCTTACTCAAAAGATTTTGTGTCTTCCAGGCTGGTGTCTGAGCTGATGTTGGTCTGTCCTTTGCAGGTCTCCACCGCTGATTTCAGTGCAACTCTCGGCAAGCAAGTTCTCGGAGCCTGTCACCCTCTCTACAGGAATTGCCACCTTCCTGACGGGTGATGCCCAGCCTGATGGCACTGCCACCACCAGCCAAAACTCCACGTCTTGTGGGAGGGCTGGGGTCAAGTTCTTTAGGAGCCCAAGCAAAGAGCTTCGGCAGAAGCCAGCTAGTGCTATTGAGTCATTCTTCCAAAAGGCAGCAGAGCGGCAGCTGTCACAGGCAGTGGCAGCACCCAGCCTGCCCACTGCTGCCACTGCGGAGCCAGCTGTGCCCAGCTCCCCAGAGCACCAGGAGAGAGCTGCTGTTGGCTTGCCTGTTGGACTTGCCTCTGTACAGTGTGACCTGGAGTCCCCAGTGAAGCAGGATCCCAGCGATGATGCCAGCCCTACTTCTCTGCGCAAGAGGCTTTGCCGGGAGAAGTTGCCATCAGATGCCACACAAACACCCTCAACTCCACCCAGCTCCAGGACCCTTCTAAATTTCCAGCCAGCTGTGGAGGGAAATGAGCAGAATTTGCCACCCTCTCCTGAGCTCGCCCTGCTGCCTCCTGCCTCTCCAGGGGACCAGCAGCACTGTGAGAAGTGTGGCCAGCTCGTGCTGGTTTGGGAGTTCCCAGAGCACATGGACTACCACTTTGCTCTGGAGCTGCAAAGCTCTTTCCTGGAGCCCAGCCCTCCCATGGCTCCAGAAGCAGCTCCCAGTGCAAAGGCTGTGGCTTCCAAGTCTCCTGCCAAGGCAAAGAACAAGCCCAAGACTCCAGCAGGATCTAGTTCAAAACGACCCAAAGAAGGAGTGACAAGAACTTTAGATTTTTTCTTTAAGCCCTTACCTCCTTAACTCCCAGCCACACCGGGTGCTTTTAAAGAATCAGTATTTTTAAATAATCAGTGTTTTTAAAGAATCGGTGCTTTTAAATACAGTTAAAAGTTTTTATACTGCCTGTCAGGTTTTAATGCCAAAAAGTCTAGTAAATTATCTTTACCCCAAGTCTAAGAGGAAGTGGAAGTCATGAATTGTGTAGATGTAGCCTGTTTAGCTGGTGGCAGCTAAGCCTGCCTCTGCCTGCCTGGTGCTACTAGAAGCTGCATAGTACTCATGGTAATGTCACCTACACCTCTTACCATAGGTATTTGCATGCTATCACTGCTCAGTAATTCTGTTCCTCCTATAAAAGCAACTACTGTAAGTGCAACAGCTTATCCCAGGGAATCTCCAGCTAAGCCTTGGCTTGAACCCCTTTATAAAACCTTCAACTCGTGGTTCTACTCTGGCTGCAGTTGCAGGCCTTGCCCTTACTGTGTAATTTATATGTGGTAGCTTAGCCCAGTTATTCCTTCTCCCCTTCACCTGGAAGACAATGATTTTTATTCCCTCATTTCCACACCCCAGGATTTATTTTATAGATGGTTTAATAATTCCCTCTGTGGAGCAGTCCATTGCATTATGCTTATCAGCAGCTGAGGAGTACACAAGGAAGACTACTCCTGTCATAAAAGATTTAAGGAAGCAGTAGCTGCAGAGGCATACTTTTTGGTGGGCTCTTTGAAAACTCTGCACTAATTCATAATTGCTATTGACACACACACAGTCTACTGTTAGAGCCCTCGCTAGAAGGGAGAGAAAACATGCCAAAAGTCACAAAGAACACTGTGAAAGCTTTTGTTTGGCATAGAGTGCATACCCACATTTTTCCTCCTTCCCAGACTCTGAGTGATACTAGACACAACTTGCTGACAGGTGCCTGTTCTGACTGGGCTCTGCCAAATGACTTTTCAGCTCCTTGAGCCACAGGCCACAGTACAGCAGCCACTCCAGAGCTCCACAGATTACAGCAGCCAACAAAGAAGAGTATCATGGAGGGGACAAGCAGGCACTGGGAGAGGGTGAGACTGGCTCCAGGGCAAGAGAAGAGCCCTCAGCTGCCTGGCAGAGCTCAGCTCTGCTGCACTGTGAGCTGCCTGGAGCCTGCCAGAAGCTCTGCTGCCAATAATTTGAATGTGGCTCTTTGGGCGGGGGGGAAGAATGTGCCACGTCAAGGCAGCTCTGGGTGGGGTTAGGAATCGAATTTCAGGGAGTTTCATCAGCTGCAGGCTTCCCTTCCTTGGGCAGGAGGGAGAGAGCCTTTCAGGCAGCAGATAATGATGCAAACTGCAGCTGTGTATCTATGTGCTGTTTTCTAAGCTGCATCATCCTAAATGCAGCATTGAGCTGCTCTCTCCTTCCAGCAGACATGCTGTGCTGGGATGCTGCTACATTACTGTCAGTGGAGACTAATACTTGACATCACAGTCGAGAAATTTCAAGAACAAGAAACTCATTCTGGTGTGTGCAGCTCTGGTAATAAGTAGAGGAAGGAATTATGAAGTCACTCCCACTAATGACAGTCCTAACATTGCGAAGTGACAGATTTCCCAAAGTCCTCACGTGAAGAGAACCAGTCTGGCAGGATTGTCTCATCTCCTGTGACAGTGGCACATCTCATTTCCTAAGTGTCTGGCAGGACTGGACTCTGCAGATGCCACTATCTGACACAAAAACAAGTCTAGAAGAGACAAATCCTTTTGGTCACAAGTCATCTCCACAGGGAAACCTTTCTGCCTCTGTGTGTCCCAAGGGAACAACCTGCTCATGGAGACAAGGCAGTCACGAACCTCTTGATAAGGTTGAAGCTATTTTAGAAACAAATCACCGGTTAGATGTGTGCCCTAGAAAGCGTCTCTTTAATTAGGCTCCGGGGGAATTTGCGACTGTGAGGAGGCTCTTGCCACAGCCCAAAGTCCCGCCCACAGCAGCCCAAAGTGCTGTGCTCAGGGTGACGTGGCTGCTGTCACCTCGGGCTGCACCCAGGCTTACTCAGATAAGCCGGGAGCGCAGGGTTGTAAACAGCAGCGCGTGCATTCTTTCCACACCACGGCAAGGTATTTATACGGCTGAACGCAGGAAGCTTAGGAATGGGTGAAGGGTAGCCAGCTCCATCTATGACCCAGCTCCAAGGGCAGCAGGGTAAGAGCCCAGCTCCACCCTCACTCATTGTACAACAGCCGGCAAGCTCAATAAAACATCTTTATTCTGTACATTTTTATAGATGCTTGGAGAACAGGGACAATCCCCAGCATTAGAAAAATTCAAGACAACAAAACAGCAATTATGAAGAGCATGGCACCAAGAACAGTCATGCCACAGATGGCAGGGATGAGGTGAGACCAGCCATCAGCTGTTTCAGAAAAGGTCACAGCACCCCCCTTTGGGGCAGAAAACACCAGTGCAGAAGAGTATAAAGAGCTGGAGTCCCCCACGCCCAACCAACTCTCTTTGTGACACTAGCACCAAAGGGAAGAGCCTTCTGGCAGCTGGGGCCTGTCCTTCTTGCAGGCATTGGTGAAAACACTGTCATTGGAATACCCAGCCCACTGCCAGAATAGGGAAAAAGGATCCTGCTTGAGCAGCGACCCTGAGCCAGCATCTCCTTTCTCTCTGCTGGGGATGCAGCAGTTTTCAGTTGGATTGGTGCTCTCTCCAAGGGACAGGTCACTCCTGCAACTATTAAGCTGTCTTCCCTTACGCCACCACTTGCCAGGCTTCCCCCACCTCAGCACGCTCCTGGCAGGGTGCAGCCCCCACCTTCCTGCCCCATGACGGCCCCGCACAGCAGCGGCCCAGCAGCACAACTGCTCTCAGCATGGCACAAGGGCCGCTTGGGTGTCCAAGTGCTGTCACAGTCCCTCTGCCTTCTCTTCAGTCAGGGCTAGCAGGCCACCACACCAACCAGCAGGGCTTGCTGAAGGCCTTTTGCTCACAGCAGACGCATTTGGTCTAACAGTCAACAATAAAACCAAAAGCCTATGTACAGCTTTACAGACCCTCCAGGCTGCACAGCAGAGCTGCAAGACAGAGTGGGAGCCCTGTGCTCCACTCTACATACAGAGTCTTTGCTGGCAACATCAGCTTCCCTCTGACAACAAACACCGATGGCAAAGGAAAGAGGAATTCTTGCTCCAAGAGAAATAAAAACCATGCCACTGTCAAAACAGAAGTTACCTGGTTTTTTGTAGGTAATGCAGCCTGTCCTCCTCACACATTAAGGCAAGCGTGTGAGGAACAAGGTGGGCTGGGAGAAGCCACACCAGGGAGCCCACTGCAAACCACTGCTACCAATGTGCAGATGGCACCTTCAGGTGAACATCCATGGAAACAACCTGCTCACATCAGCACAGGTGTGGGTGCTGCTCTGCTCCACAGAATGGCCTCCTGTCCAGCTGCTGCAAGGAACAGATGCAAGTACAAACTCTGTCTTCATGATGTTATGTCAGGAGGCTGTGCCACTCAGAGCAGGCACAGCTTCCTGGAAGTCATAAAGAGGGATGCTGAAGAAATGTGTACATGTGAGTGGGGAACAGGACATCTGTCCAACAGTAAGACACTCAGATTGGAGTAACGCAAAACCAATGCACAAATGGACACACAGCAGATTAAAGCCAACCAAGATTCAAACGGTTAAAAAGTGTCCTGAACACATTCTGAGAGGTTCAGCCAGGCCCCTGACGTGGGTAGCGTGGTCTGTTCCATCCCCTGCCCAGAAGGATGTACTGAAGGATGATTTGAGAGAACACTGTTATCAACTCAGTGCTCAGACAGCAAAAATGGGACCAGACCTTGTGTCAGAGATGGAAAAACATCCCTTCACTGCTTGTCTTCAAGATCGCTGCGCCTCCCAACCAGCAATTTTCAAACAGTAAACAAAGCCAATACTTGCTTGCCCAGGTCTGCAGGTACCTCTGATCTATTCTGAAGGAATCTATTCCAAATGAAAGCTGCAGGCGATGTGGAGAACATGCTTAACTTGTCCCACGTACGGCACTGAATGGAAGAAATTCTCTCATGCTCCATCTCACAGTGCAGAGGAGGGACATCCACACTAGAACGGGACAGCAGCAGCTCCAGGCATTGCTCAGAAAGCCACAGGAGCTTCCAGCCTTCTCCCCAGGTGCTGGTGAGTGGAGATTTCTCTGACCTACTGATAGTCAGAAGCTCAGCTGTCCAGGCCCCAGGGACTCCTCCAGGCTGTTTTCTTTGGTGGTGATGGCTTGGAGGTTAGTGACATGCCCAATGCCTTTGGTGACTCCTTCACGGAAAAGCAGTTTGGCTCCAATCTTCAAGTATTCAGGATGCTTGATGAACCTGAAACAGACAACTGCCTTCTCTCCTGTCCGCAGCTTGTCCTGAAAAGAAAAATGGGAGAGCTTAGACCCATCTCCCAGGCTGATGCATGCAGGCAGAGGTACATGTGGATGGTAAGAAGATGAAGCAAATGAGCAGCCTTCTTCAGACTGCAAGGCTTCAGCCCTTCCCATTACTGTATACATAAGAAGAGACAGGAAGACACAAGCCCTGAAGAATAGAGTTCACCTCTCTTCTTCAACATGTTTGGAGGAAAAGCAACCAAATGGGCAGGACAAAGGGATAGAGTCTGCTCCTAAAAAGGGACACAGCTACCCAAAATACCAGCAGCCCGCAGCTTTACTAGAGGGTGTAGTGGAATCGTAACAAACCAAACAAACCCCACAGGGAGGTCCATCTTCCTCCCCTTTCTTCCCATGGCCTACCTTTCCATGGATCTTCTCTACAATAGCTGTCTGTCGCACATTCCCCACGTGTACCGTCACCTGAAACCCCTTCCGGAAAGTTGTGGCATGGAATAACAGCACGATCTCGGCTTCAAACACTGAGCAGATGGTGGGGTTCATTTCTGGGCTCACCATCACCATGCCCTGCAGAAAAACCCAAGGCTTAGACCAGTCAGGGCCAGTCCCTTTGCTTCTGAACAGCCCCCAAAACCACAAATACACCTCTACTCTGTGACTTGGGCTTACATCCCATTCTCAGCCTTGTACTCACTGTAATTTGTAACCTGGCCATTTCCTTCCCTTCCAGCAAGTTTCCTGCAAACATTTGTACTTCATTCCCACCCTACCAATGGGGGATGCCTAGGGAAGCCTCCGGCCCTGCTCACTGGACCAGTGAAGGACCTGCAGGAGCAGGACGAACCTTGCGCAGCAGGGAGCGGTCGAAGGGTCCGAGGGCCAGCGTGGCTGCCTGCCCGGCCCGCAGCACGCGGCAGGCAGAGCGGTTCCGCTGGATGCTGCACACTTTCAGCCGAAGGAACTTCCCATCGTCAGTGGGACCAACCACCAAGTTCTCCCCTTCTCGGCAGATCCCACTGTCCAGGGTAGAAGAGCAGGACACAGTTAATCAGGAGACAAAGACATTTCATCTTCCAAGATTAACCTGAACAAATTCCCCAGGACCAAGTCTTTGGACTCTTACCCTGGACCAACTAACAGGGAGACAAAGCTGCTGAGAATCAGGATTTCTTACAGCAGGAGTGAAAGTCACACTGGCACTCTTAGGAGTCCCACATACAGACAGGGGCCATTGCACCCCCAGTGCTCTGCCACACTGCTTTGTTTCTGTGGAGAGACACTCCTTCAGTGTGGGCGTGCTGATGGCCAGACTGCTCTGATTGCTCCTGAACACAGAGGAACAGCTGCCTTTTCATGAGGTAGTGTGCAGTTAACCCCTGCTGGAATCAGAGGATCTACCTTTTACATTTCCTCCCCCCACCTGAGGAAGGCAGAAAGCAACTCCTTGGGCATGCCTTACCTCTGCCAACTCTAGATTCCAGCATGCCTTCTTTCAGCATGCTTTAGGACACATTCCTAATCCAGCAACTTTACAGCAGACTGTCTGCTTGCCACCACATGACCAATGGTCTGCTCATGTCACTTCCCAACACCCTGTAGGGCTCTACTCTCACTTGGGTCAGTCAACTGGCAGCAGTCAGGACTGAGCCTCACAGCTTCCACTTCTGCAGCAGGTGACTCTAACCTCGTGGGAACTCCAGCAACCATTCACATCCACACGTATCTGCCTAGGCTCACTTACCTTGACAGAGTTCCTCCCACAACAGTCCCCACCTCTGGCACCGTATAAATTTCATCAACCTGCAGCAAGGTAACAAGAATAAGCTGCTCAGACAGACAGCTATGAAACAGCACTCCAGAATGAGGACAAAGAGCCTGCCCCTTGTGTGCAGGAGGTGATCTCTCTGCTGGTCACAATCAGACACCATCTCAGAGCTTCACCAGCTCCCACAACCTTCCCATTAGAGGAACAAAGCTCTTCCTATTAAATAGCAACCAGAGAAATGATTGTATCCTGAGACAGACATCTCACGGTTACAAGAGATTCAGCCTATCAGGCTTTTATCAAGGACCAAGTCCTTTTTTTAATGTCTCTCAATAGTCCAGGAGTTCACCAGATCTCTACCTGTGGTGTCCAAATTCCCCAAAGTCTCTCCCATGGCACAGCAATGAGTCCAGTATCAGAGCTAGAAACAAATAACCCTTACCCACCTGAAATTCTGTATGTTGCTGCATTAATTCTTCCTGCTCTTTACTGTTGGTCAGTGGAGGGAGGATGTTGAGGAAGACTTTCAAGAGATCCAGGTTCTCCCCAGAAACACTGGACAGTGTGAAGATTGGGGTGATGCTGTCAGACACAAGTAAACAGAAATAAGCAGAAGGCCATGGCACAGTTCCAGAAGGTTTCTGGGATTCTGAATCTACTGAGACCCACAGGAAGATGGATACTGTACCAGAAAGTGGCTAAAGCAGGAAGGCTAGATACAACTCCACAGTAACCCCTGCCTCAATGTTTGGTTGAGGCACCAATCCCTTGTCAACACACACTTTTCTCATGAAGAATTAACTCTAATGCAGCCTTTGCTCCCAGAGCCCAGAAAAAAAGTTTGGGAGGGGAAAATGTCTTCTTGGAGAATGCAAATAGGAAACCTGACAAGCAGCAGAGATGTTCAAGATGTAGTCACCTCCCCTGTGTTCACCCTTCCCCAGCTCCACATGGCAGCCCAGTCTGAATTGCCTGCTCCAAACAGAAGAAAGGAACAGTCCCTTACTTGGGAGATTGTGCAAACTGTTGTGCTGCTGTAACTGCATCGTCGTCTGAATTCACAAGCAGGGGGAGCTTGTTGCAGCCTGGCTGCTTCAGGATTCGTTCCAGCTGCTTCACTGTCCGTTCCACAGTGGCTTTTGAGCACAAGTCAACTTTGCTGATGACAATGAAGAAGGGGACCTTGAGGGCCATGGCCAAGCCCAAGTGCTCTCGTGTTGTGCCCGCTGCAGGAGACAAGTGAGAGTGTAGGTGCAGCAGCAGTCACCTCTGTAGCTTGTTTATGCTGATAGCTGTGTCCCATTGCTATCCCACAGGCCCACTCTAGAGATTTCACTGTAACTGCTTAGTTCATCATACATTGAAAAAGCAATTATTCTTTTAAACAAAACTAAACATCAGAAAAATAAAAACGACCAAGAAATTTTGTGACTGATCTGTCTGCTTCAGAAAGATGCAGCAGTTTTCATTCTTTGACCAAAGTTTGCCAGACAACAGTTGCAAAAATGTCAGAGATAGATGTGGGAGAACTCCAGATGCCTTTTTACAAGACTTTGGAATCTAGCACCCCTAAGAATATTTCAAAGTTGTTTTCTTTTCTAACAAACACTGCCCCAAATCCTAAACAAATCCTCTCAGTCCAGGGTACAGTTTAATGTGGTCTACAGCCGGTAAGAGGATCCCCGATCTACTCCCCTCCCAGGCACTCATAGACACTGGCTTACAAGGTATCAGTAGAAGCTTATAAATGAATAAACTTTTCTGAAAGGCATTCACAGCTGACAAGGACCCCTTCCCCTCATTATCCATTCCTCTTCACATGTTGCACTCAATCCATGCAGGCAGGGCAACACTCACCAATGCCAGTGTTGGCACTAACCACCAGCATGGCAAAGTCTGGGCAGTAGCTGGTGAGGCCAAAGATGGTTGTTTTCAGATACTTGTGGTGGCCAGCCAGGTCAATGAAAGTGATCATTTTGGAAGAACTCTCACAGATCTCTTCTGCTGTCCGGGAGTCACTGTAATTTACCACCTAAGGGATAAAGAGCTTGTGAGCGAGGCAGCCCCAGCAGGCACATAAAGAAAACCCTTATCTATCCACTTTGATATCAGACTTACTAAGTAGAGATCATCCACCATGGGTGCAAGAAACAGTGTCTGCTGAAAACGTACAATCAACACTCAGGCTCAGCTTGAGGGACAGAGAAATGTGCCACCTCTCTTCCCTCCTGTTCCACTCACAGTTTTAACAGGAGGGTAATCTTAGTCTCCTCCAGCTTTCTGAGTTCAGCAACCTGCTCTCTCTTACCTCTCCTTTGCTGTTGAAGCCGAGGATCTCAAAGCTGATGCTTGATGTTCTTCCTGACTGGATTTCATGGAGATGCCGGAAGAGGTTGAGGCGTGCTCTGCCCCGCCCATTGTCCAGCTCTCCTTGCGTTAGGACACCCAACAGTGTTGACTTCCCTGAGTCCACATTCCCTAGCACAGCTACTCGAAGGTCTAGGAACTACAGGAAAAAGAACAAAGAAATCACTACACTTAACCACTGTTGTGCTGAGTGCACAAGCACTACTGGGCAGTGGAGATGCAGCTCAGAGAGCTTCCCTACATCAGGGCAACGTGCAGTTTAATCTTGTTCGGATTCTGCTCCCAGCAAACCACTGCCCAGCAGTCATGATACACTCTAGAGTTGAGATGTGACATAACAGGCTTTGGCATCACAAAAAAGGCTATTTGTTGCAGCAGACCTCTAAATCCTTCCTTGTTTGCACACAGATCTGCATCAGAACCACTCTTATAGAAGCAAAGTAATTTTTCACTTCTGATCCAGGCAATCTTCTGCACTGACATCTGTCTCAATCACAGTCTTGGAGATAAGAAGCGTTATCATCAAGCCTCCCTCTGGCAGCCCTTTAAAGCATCTTCACAAAGTGCCTCTAGGGTTTGGGCTCCCATCCCAAAAGGAAGCTGCTCATACAAAGCCTCTAGGTCTCCAGCAGGAGAAAAAACCACAGGTCCCTACCTGCTGGTTGTCAGGCACCTTTCGGACAAGCACCTCCGTTATCTTCCTTGGAACATCGCTGTCGTAATCGACCTCCCTCTCCCGCAGCACCGTAATGTCAGCCCCAACCCTGCCACGAAGACAAAAGGAAGGAGTGAGACACATTTGTACTTGACAGCTCTTGCACCTCTAGGATAACAGCTAACAAAGCAAATGGGATGAAGGCTGGGGATAGCAGGGAAGGAGCCTCAAGCTTCCAGACAAAAGCCTTTATAACTTTCCTCTAAAAAAGCCCTATAACTTTCCTCATGCTTCCAGAGCCTGAGGACTGAAGGAATGTCAGTCATACAGGGGCTCTGTAGGATGGAGGTGCCAGCTGCTCAGGGGACTGCAGGGAGTCATGCTGGTGGCCCTGCAGGCAACAGGGAGCACGTACTTCTCTGCCATGCGGCGCAGCGTCTTGAGCGAGGCTCGCATCTCCTCCTCCGAGAGGCCCACCAGCAGCCCGTTGTCCTCCACGCCGATCTGATAGACGGCCTCCCCTCGGCCCTCCTGCAGCCGCCACTTCATCTGCGTCACCAGGTGCTCAAAGCGGTACTGAGAGGGGTTCACCAGCTTCAGCTGTTTAACAGAGGGGCAGTTCTAGTCACAGCCCGGATGCACAGGCAATCCCATTGCCCAATTCCCAAGCAATGTTCCCCACTCTTACCCACCCCTAGAAAGCAAAGCCTGTATTAATGTCTGAACAGAAGCCACGGGACAAGTGAGAAGGGGTTGCAAAAAGGTACAGATAATTGGTAGAAGAACTTTCCCACAACCTGACAAAAGGATCTGTGCCCTGCCTGCTGCAGGGTTGAAGACGGCACTCTGGGACCAATCTGTGATCCAGGAACCAATAAGTGCAAATGGCAGAGCAGCCACAAGAAAGTGGTAAATAATTTTCAGGGATATCTGCATCTCTCTCTCAAGAAAAATACAGTAGGCATCACATACTAGAAGAGATTCCTAAAATCCAGTACTGAGATCAAGCTTTTCCAGCTCAGCAGACTGGGTAAAGCTTGGCACAGAGACACAGAAGATGAATGGTAGTTCCTTAGTGCAGTGTCCACTCTTCTGTCCTTTCCTTGGCCATGTTACCTGTAGGCTGTCTTTGGTGAAGTTACTCACTGCAAAATAACCCTCTGCAACCTCAAAAGACTCACCTTGTATTCGATGTTCCCATCTTCTGCCTGGTCAGAGAATGAAACAAGACAGAAGAGTTAGATGCTGTGCCCACAGGGCCTTCTACAGGCACCAGCTGCCCATATATTCTGAAGCTGGTGCTGAAGATTTCAAAGAGAGGGAAAGTGGCAGAAAGAGACTGTGTTAGGTCCCAGCCTTCTGCCATTATTTCCTACACTCAAATAGAACTTTCCTTATGGTTTGTTTGTGCTGTTTGTATCCCACATCATGAACACCAAAGGACAAAACAAGAGTGGGGCACAAGAGTATTACTGTCCAGGGGGGAATTTTTTTCTGGACAGTGAAGAATAGGGCCAGCCTAACAGTCCACAGAGAGAGTTCCAGTTTCAAAAAGGTACAGACCAGCATATGATTTAAAGTCTCCCCCCCTCACCCATCCATGACCCACAAAATGCCACCCACAGCATCCCACTCCCACCCTATCCAGCAGCTTCCATCCATCCAATGTGCACAGAAATAGGGGCCTGAGAACAAAAGCTTCTGCTT
This sequence comes from Emberiza elegans, assembly GCA_024865655.1. Classification (NCBI taxonomy): domain Eukaryota; kingdom Metazoa; phylum Chordata; class Aves; order Passeriformes; family Fringillidae; genus Emberiza; species Emberiza elegans. The sequence continues at coordinate 13,341,143 of JALJVW010002597.1, read as the reverse complement.
CCTCTCCTGCTCAATGATACTCTCCCTCACTCAATCAGTTTTTCAGTGACTTCCTTCTACATCCTTATGTATCTTCTCTGTACAAGGAAGGACTACAGACATAAAGAAGCGAGGTAATGACTCATCTGCCAGCTAGTCACTGGCCAGAGTTCTGGAGAACCAGACCTGATTGGGACTGTCTGTACACAACATGCTCAGAAGTACTTTCTCAGGGAAGGTCAGATGGGGTTGTAACAGAAAGGTCTGGGTACTCATCAAGCTCAATTCAACCAAAACAGGTTCCAGCTTATCAAAGAGAATATCTAATTTTACAAGTAGACATACAATATTTAAGTAATTTTTCCCAGTGATTCAGTATAAGGACAACTAAGAAAGGGCTGGAGCCCGCAGGCAGCCACATACTCTGTCAGACTAAATGGGGCTGGCAACAGTAAGCACTTCCTTTTCCTCTGGATAGCTATTTGCATGTCAGGAGAGCCAACAGCCCTCTCCTTGCCTTCCAGCTCAGCTCTTAACCACAGCGGTGCTTACAGTGGCAAAAGGCCAACAGAAGTTCTCAATTGTCAGCTCAGTTCTCTGGCAGCAGAGCTGTGCTGTAAGAAAAAGGTACTTGTAGCAGGTTTGCATCTCTTGCCATCTACCAGCATTCCAGTTCTAAGCAAAAGCCATTCACCTACTGCACTGTCATCTAAATAAGGGAGTGGGTCTTCTCCAAGGCACTTGAGACTAGAAAAGCAACAAGCCTAGACTTGCTGGGGCACACACTGCACAGGGTAGCCAGAAACAGGAAGCTGAGCTGAAACCACAGGGGACTCTCCAGCCTCCAGCTGAAAGGAACAATAACTAAACTGCGGCTGCAGGGCACAGTCCTGCCCGTGGAGAAGATCTAACAGTAGCAAAGCGCTGTTTTCACATCTTCCCAAGAGTCCCAGGCCTGCCTTGTAGAGGAATTGCTCTCCTCCCAGCACAGGCTATTATATATTTTACAGAAACTTCACTGACAGGGGCCAAGCAATTGAGTCTGAGCTAACGTCATTCCCCCCACAGTGACAGTTCTATGAGAGCAGTGACAACTGCTCCAGCTGAGCACACATCCGCAGTACTACCCATGCCACTTCTTCCTGCTGCAAGAGACAAGTGCCTCACCCTCTGTCCATGGCACCTGCAGCCCTAGGGAAGGAACCAGCTGTCAAATTAGCTGGGAAGGGAGTCACCAGGGAGTCTGGCAGCTGGAAAGGGGCTCAGACCCACCAGATCGTCTCTCGGGGAGGGAGAGATGCAAACGGGATGTTTGGACCAACGAGGCGAGCAAAGCTTTATTTTCGAAGCTATTTCGATGGCAGGCGGCAAAGCGCCCACAGACAGACTCCAGGCAGTGCGATACGACTCACGGACAGGCTCCGGTGGAGCCCGCAGGAACTCGCTGGCACCAGGGGCGCGAGCAGGGCCCGGAGGAGAGCCCGGGGCAGGCGGGCACAGCGGGGCTGCAGGACAGCTCCGAGGGCTGCTGTCAGCCCGACCGACCGCGGCACGGCCCCGCACCAGCACCGCCGGCACCTCCAGCCAGACCCGCCACCAGCCTGCGGGGTCCGGCCGTGGCACCGACCCGCTCCGGGGGGCACCGACCCGCTCCGGGGGGCACCGACCCGCTCCGGGGGGCACCGACCTCCGGCCCCTCCCGCCCCTCAGCGGCAGCGCCCCCCGCCCCCGGGCCTGGTCTCTCTCCCTTCGCGGCTGACGGGACGCGGCGGCCGCCGGAGCTCACCTCGGGCGGCAGGTACGGGGGGTTGTTGGCCTTCCCTCCGCGGCTCCGCCCGTTCTTCTTCTTCGTCTTCGAGCCACCGCCGCCGCCAGGCGCGGCCCCCCCGCGCCCGCGCAGCGCTGCGCTTGCCCCGCCGCCCGCCGGCCGACAGCAGCCCCCGAACAGCTCTGACACCCGCGAGTCCATGGCGGACACCGCGGCCCCGCCGCCCCCTGCAGCGCCCGCTCCGTTCCCCGCCCGGCCCCGCCGGCCCGGCTCCGGCCCCGGCGTCACCGACCGCCGCGCGGCGCCCCGGGAAAGCGAGTCCCGCCCGCCTACAACGCCGAGAACGCCCCGCGCGCCTCCCGCTCGAAACTACAACGCCCGGCGTGCCCCGCGGCGTGGCCAGCTCACTCCCGTACGGATTCCATCCGCGGGGGCTGATGGGAGTTAGAGTCCAAGGGAGAGGGCGCCGCCTGTCGGCCGCAGCAGACAACGCGCGGGATGCCACCGCTCCCCGGGCCCCGCTCGCCGGGATCTGCGAGCGCCCGTGGGTTATCCCTTTGGCAGTTCACAGCCCAGGGTTCCCTGATTATTGACATCCAGCGATCAGTCATTCTGGATTCGGGAAATTGGGGCACTTTCGAAGCTGCTTGGCATTGCAGGTACCTCATAACTACGCAGAGGCAGCAGCCCGACACAGAGCGATCCCAAAGCACACACTAAGATCAAACGTGGGGGCGGCCGGAACAACAAAAGAACCTCTAGCTAAGCGCCGCATCCCCTCACTAAGTGTATTCACAGTCTCCAGTTCCACGGCCACTGCGCCTTCCCTTTCCCCGCCGCATGCCCTGGGGAGAGCGACTCTGGATCATTGTTCGTGTACAACCGACACCCTCCGTGGCGCTCCGCACAGGTGGCCGCGGTTCCTGTAAAGTAGCTTCCAAGCGGCTCCTCTCGCCATCCCGCCCTCCACTCGCCGTGCGCTGGACGCGGCACCCAATGGGGCGGCAGGCACAATGTTTCCAAACACGGCACTCCCAGCACGCTCCCCCGCCTCCGCCGCCCCGCGGCAGCGCGAAGGCGGCTCCTCCGCACGACAGCGGACCCGCCAGGGCTGCCGGGAGCGTGGCGGAGGACATCGGAGCCGCTTCCTGCGGCCCTCCCCGGATAGCCCTGCAGGAAGCGGCCCGAGCTCCCGGCACGGCCCCAGCCGTGCGGCCCCGGAACGGGAGCGGGAGGGAGAGCGGAGGGGCGGGGCCACGCAGAGACCCCGCCTCTCACCCCGCCCACCGCCCGGCGCGGCCCGTGCGCCGCTCCCGTGAGGCTGCGCGGCGGCGGCGGCATTTAAACCGCGGCAGCCGTTGGGGGCGGTGTGTGTGCCACGGGCTCCTCGCTCCCGGCGCTGGCGGGCCTGGATCGCGGCGGCGGGATGGGGCCTCGGGGGGACAGGGCGGTGCTGGGCAGCCCTGCCGTGGCTGTGGCCTTCCCGGGAGCTGTGTGCCGGGGCAGCGGCTACCGCTTCGCCTGCGAGCTCCTGAAGCACGTCCTGCACCAGCGGAACCAGCTCCCGCTGCCCTACGAACAGCTGGCCTACTTCTGCCGGCGAGCGGCCCAGGTGAGGCGCGGCGGCCACGGGGTCGGGCCCGTGCTCGGAGGCGGGTCCCGGTCGGGGGATTAGGGGGGCGGTGGCGTTTGATGTTTGCTTGCGAGCTCCTGCTCTCGCTCGGGGACTCGCACGGCAACGTGTCGGCGCTTTTAAAGCAAAGGGCTTGTTGTGGCTGCATCCCTAAATGTAACCTCTTTTCAAAACGAGGCAAAGGCAGCGTTAAGTTCAGGCTGCTGGAGGTGCTGATGAATTGTTCTTAATTGATTGCTTCCTGCTTTCCGCTCAAAGCTTGTCACTGCTTTGTTTGTTACCTCTGAGCAAAAAAAAAAACAACCAAACGAAAAAAAAGTACTATTAAGTGTTTTCAGAGAGGTGGCTGATCTTTGAAAGATGGCCTTCTAATTCCTATTGGAATTCATCAGAAGCGCGATTCAGATTCTAACCGAGTAGATTTTGTGCTTTTGTGTTCCTCTTGCATCTCCTGATGTGGCGAGAAGATGTGCATCTGTCCCCTGTGGGTGTCTGTAGCTCTCAAAATGAACACAAACTGCTTGTTTCGTGGCTCTCTGGGATGAGCACGTGCTTTCTGACGAGTGTAATACATGTTTATAACTAAATGTGTTAATGTGAATTTTTATTTTCGAGGGTGGAGATGGAATTGAGAAGCCACATTCCCTGGGCCTAGCAAGCAGAAAGTGCCAGCAGTTGCTGACGGAGCTGGAGGGATTGTTCGAGCACCTGGAAGTCATGTTTAGTCTGACACTGGTTCCTCGGGTTCTTTTCCTACTTGGAGGCAATGTCATGAACCCCAAGGAGCTGTATGAGCTGAATTTGGAGGGGTTCTGTGAGGGCTCTGCTGAAGAGAGCCTCCAGACCGCACCCTGTGTTCGCCAGCTCTTTCACCGCCTGTTTGTTGCTGATGTCTTCAGTGAACTTAAGGCTCTCCCTGTTACAGGCACTCTTGTCCTGGTCCAGGGCCACCGTGACTGTGGTGTTGAGTGGTTCCGGCCCAAGCTCAACTACCAAGTGCCGAGCCGAGGGAGGAAGCTGACTGTTAAGTTGTCCTGTGATGGAGACCTCCACGTCAGTGCCTCACCTCCACAGCACACAGCACCTGCTTGGGAGGACTATGTCTGGTTCCAAGCACCAGTGACCCTCAAAGGCTTTAGTGAATGAATGGTTTCCATACAAATTTAACTGGAATATTGATTAATTTTTTTTTCTTTAGGTGTTAATTTTAGCAAATGTAACCATGTATTTTTGAACCATGTCTGCCTGAATTTTTTTTTTTCTTCATGGTGTCTGCTGCCTTCCTGTATCTTGCTATGCTCCTCTATTGTCCTTATTTCCTGAGTTGTTGTTGAAGGCAAATCCACTTTAAGGCACAGTTGCACACAGGTCCAGCAATTCTTTAGGGACCTGATCCGTGATCCGGGATGAATTAATGTGTTGGGAGTAAAACTTCCCTGCTGAGTGCTTGCTGAACTGGATATATACTATCTCCTCCTGAGTTTTAATATGGCCGTTTTCTGACCCTGCCTTTGCCTTGTTACCCATAGGCTGTTTTAGGTGAAGTTACTTCCTGCAAAATAACTCTCTGGGAGGGAATCCTGCAGTCCTTAAAAGGCTCCCCACAGCAGGAAAACCAGCGGGCAAAACCGGACTGTCGCACAGAGGTAACATTGTTGCAGAAGAGGGATTTATTCCCAGCTAGTAAAGAATGGGCAGGATGAAGGTAGTTTCTCTGCAAAGGGCCGGGCTGCCGTGGAGATGGGCGGAGCCGCTTCCAGGAGCCCCTGACAACTCTACAAGCGACAGCCACAGCTCCTGACGCTGCCTCAGCTGCCCTGGTGCGTGCCCCACTTGAGTGCTCAAGTGCTTGTCCATCTATTTAGTAATATTACGCTTTCCTATTACTCACTTTCTGTTCCTTAACACTCCAAAGTAAGACTTTTCAGCAACTAAAATATCTTGTAGCTAGTGCTGTCTTAGAGATGGAAAGAGACTGGTACCATGGAGGCAGGGTAGCAACAAGCAATTTATTTTTTTTAACTAATCTTTGCCTAACAGCCCTGGCAATTGGTTAGATATAAATTAAAAGTAAGTAGTTTCTTTGCTAACCCTCTTCAGAGAAAGTTAGAAGTGCTGCTGCAATAATGGAAGATTACTCTCACTCAAGAAAGAAACTTTGACTTAAATGTGTCTGAAATGCATAGAAATCAGGGGAATGTGATCAAATTTAGCACTATCTTTACCTGCCAAATTCGTGTTCTTAGTCAGATTGCTTCACTTAGAATCAGAACTTGAGCCTGTTCTTTAGGGCTACTGCAGAACAGGACAGGGAGAGAAGCCCTGAGAGCAGTGTTAGAACTAGATATCTGCTGGAGTTGTCTTCAGTCAGCTGGGCTATTATCTGTGCTGTCATGAGCTTTCAGTAGCTTGAAATAACTCCATGCCACTTGAAGAGAAAGGTGAACCTACTGGTAGTGAGGGTATTTGCTGTTACTAGTCAAAAATGCCCAATGGGGTGGTAAAAGTCCTTTGTGAAGAGGGTGAAGGTTGAAGTAACCCTCTACACTTGGTGCATATTTTAACTTTGACCTTTTGGATGGAATTAGATGATAGAAGTAGTAGGAACTTAATTTGTAATTTTTGATCTTGGAGAGCACTAGACTGCCCTCTCTGCTGTAGTATCCCTTAATATCTGTTTACAAAGTGCAGTAGCTGCTTCTTAAGCTTGTTCTAGGGGAAAAACTTTGAGTGATGAAAGCTGCCTTATGTGCAGCTGCTCACTTGATTATGGAATCTCAGGCCTCTTGAAGGAAAAATATAACTTGAATGTAAGAGTGTTTGTGCTCAGGAGATCAAAACCTTTTGTTTCCACCAAAGCTGCTTGTAACACATGTTTAAGAATGCAGGTGCCCAAGTGTTTAAAGAAACTTTTAAACAGAAGCCTTGACCAGTTCCTTTCACCTCTCTTCCTCAGCTGGGTGCAATGTTACCACAATAAACTGTTTACATATTCTGTTATACTTGAATGATGAATGCAGCAATGATAAGGTGCTGGGAACTAAGGAACACAAGATGCTTTTTGGATTTTTTGTTTTGTTTTTTTTACTTATGAAAACATTACAAATTGATTTTAAAAATCAGGACTGTAATTATTATGAAAATAAAATGCTGGCTTCTATGTGATTATTTTGAGGGATTAAACAAATCCAGTCTAAGGTTTTGCCACTGGTAGAACCACTTGTTTCCATTCTATGCGTATATTTCAACTGCAGGCTCACAGCTGTTCCACTTTTCGGACAAACTGCATGATGTCTTGTGCCAGGAGCTTTGGTTCCTCAAAGGCAGCAAAATGCCCTCCACGTGGCATGTAAGTGTAAGTGACGATGTTCTTGTAGACATCCTTTGCCCAGACATGTGGTACATGTACAATCTCCTGAGGAAAAGCTGCAATCCCTGTGGGAACATACACGCTAACCCTGGAAGACATAAGTTCATTGCATTGTTGAAACAAGTCCTGGGGGAAGTCTATAAAAACCTCTGTCTCTGGGAACACATTCAGCTGGAGAAGTTTCCCCACTTTGTGCAGTGCACCTTGTGGTCTGCACTCCACTGAGGAGCTTCCTTTCTATTCAGGTATCATTGAGTTTTAGAAGATATTTGTAGAGGTGCAAAGTAGAGCCAACTTTGCACATGGGTTGATCTTGACATGTTCCCCATCTTTGAGTTTAACTTTTCTGTTGTGCTATGTGACAAGATACCACACCTCTTTGAGAAATGAGCCAGCCCCTGTTTGCTTTAGGAATATGATACCAAATGCATAACAAACGACTCTCTGGAGAAGAAAGGGGCTGGTTCAGTCCACCAAGAAAAAGACTCCCCCATTTGTTCAGATGATCTAGGATTACTAGGAGAAGTCTGAGCAACATTTTGTGGTCAGCCTCTCTTAGCATCATCTTAATGAACCAGCTGTCATGAGGTGCTGGGTTTCAAGTACTGCTGGGTTTCAAGTTGCTACCCCAGGTTTGTGCTTAACTCTTGTAGTTCTTAGCTTATTCTCCAGCAAGCAGTAGCCTTCCTAATTCAGTTTATACTTCTCACTTAGGTGTGCCCACAATCTTGTTTTGTTTTCACTGAACTGGGCTGCAAGTTCGATTTTTTTGGTGAATAAGTATATAGACTTGTATTTTGAACACAAGCCTTTGCTTGGTTCTTCAAGTCTTTTGCATTGTCTTGGCTGCAAGCTACCTTGTGTGCATTATATGTTCAAAAGAAAAGTGACCCTTAACTATATCTATAAAAATCAAGTAAGAATTTGGACTTTCATTTTTCTCAGAACTAATTAAATATGCTGTTGTAAGTGATCTGTTGATACAGGCAAATGTTTCAACCTAATTTGCAAATCTGCCTTGCAACTTGCCACATAATTACCTGTTATGAATTCTTGGGTCCTTGGAAAAGTTTTCCTTGTAGTATCTCATTGAAGACACAATGGAGGATGTCACCCAATAAATCATCACATTGGTCAAAAGCTCATCAAGAGAGTATTTGCTGTTGAGAGAGAGAGAGGAAGAAATTTAACTGGAAACTGTTCCTCAGTGCTCTATGCTGGGCTCATGCCCTGAAGAACTGCTGTCCCTCTTAATCTCCACTTATTTTCAAGCAGCAGATTAGTTGGCACCTGTGTGTTAGAGCAAAACTGCCTGGTGCTGAAGCAGTAGTGTGCAGGCAGTCTGCTGTAAATTTAAACTAGTGCTTGTTATGTCAGCCTTTCATCCTTAAATTTCAGCTTTGACAGGCTAGTATCTTACCTGTATCCTCATATTAGTTTCCACCAGTCATTCTTTTAATGAGACTTCTCACAAAATAACATCATAACCTAACATCTTACCTTTCCAAGCCTCCATCATCTTTATGCAGAAATGATTTGTCTGTCCAGGTTGAGAATTTCTCCATAATATATGCAGCAAGCCCCACTGGGGAGTCATTCAGTCCACAACCTAAGTGAGGAGAAGAAAAGACCTGTTGCAGTTGCCTGGCATTGCAATACTTCAGTGCAAGTTAAACTGGACTTTCATGAAGAGTTCAGAGTTTTCTAGAGAATTCGGTACACAGAGTTCTGTATTTATCTATCCCTTATAATATTTTATTTGTGACAAATTCCCTGCAGAGGAATTCTGGCTGTATCTGAGGGCACTACAAATTCAGATAATTCCTATACAAAAGAAGCTGGGAGTTAAGGAAGTTCCGTTGGCTTCTTGGTGATGTGTGGCAGAAGGAGCAAATTCAGATATAAAGAGATGGCAGTCTGAAAAGAAATTTCAGATAAAATATTTGGGAGCATTATCCTGCTTAGGATGGGATGTATTGATTCTAAAATATATTTATGAAACAGGGCTAACAAGAATACAATAGATTCAGAATATCATGAATAGAATGGATTCTGTGGTTTTGCTTTTCATTTTTTTACAGTTTGCAAAATTGCCTTAATCTTTGATCCAGCTGATTTTTGAGAGCAGTACCCTTGACTCATGGATTCTCTCATATGGAAGCAGCCAAACTTGAACCCACTTAAACTGCTTTGAACTTTGTTGAGATCAGGTTTTATTGGCTGGTTTTATCAACCAGTCACTTATAAACCAAAGCTTGGATAACTGTCAATTTTACATCTAATTATTAACTTTTATTCATGGAGAAGTTAGGATCTTGTTAAAGGGTATAGATGTCAGCAGATTTTTGTGATTCTCTCCCTCCCCTGGAATTTGTGGATTTATTCCTGTGCTTGGATTCTCATGTTGACTAGTTTTAATTCTTTTCTTAAGGCAGTTCAATTACTTAAGAATGCTGGGGAAGGAGCCTAAACAAAATATTTTTGGACATTATATAAGTTCCATTAGTGGACCTACAGCTGTTTGATTCTGCCAGAGCTCTGATTCTTGAAGCATGATTTCCTTGTGATATTATCCCCTGTAAATCAATTCTCCTTGTTTAAACAATTCTGTCAGATTTCTGATCAGAGAGAGACTAGAGAGACTAATTTTCATTTTTTTTGGTGGATCCCTTCACTTTTTGACCCTTAAAAACACCCAAGCAACCAGAAACACCACCACCACCACGACTCCCTCCCACCTGGTATATTGTTTATCTCCTTTTATTTCTTGGGGTTTGCAATCACTTCAAGCAATAATCTAAGCATTTGTTGACATCCCAGTTTGAGCTGCTTCTTCTCCTTTGGTGAATTGCTGGGATGGGGGGCTATTTGTTCTCTGGTCTCCAAATCTGACACCAGCCTGAGACAGCTCTGCTGTCTTTTCTGATGAGGGATTACTTCAATGAAGCAAAACCCCAGAATCCTCTCTAGTGGGGACTGATGCAAAGAGTTCCTCTTAGCATTATGAAATAGCCATATCTTTCTTCACAGTCCTTATCCACTGGCCCTAGGGCGTCAGCATTATGGCTTTTCAGGTGTTTGAGCTTTGTCTACCTTTTTGCAACTTTCACATTGCACCTCTTCGCTTGTCATATTTTTCTTATTTTCATCCCCATTTACTTCTCAAAGCTTCAATTTCAGAACCCTGTGTTTTACTTTTGAGAGACTCTATGGAAATGGGTTCATTCTCAAGGAACGTGGTATGCTATTTAAAAGACCTTGAAAAGATATACTTGAAATCTCCATCTTTTTTTGAGTGGTTTCTTTTAGCTTCATTTTATACAGCTCTTGTGCCCATAAACTCATTACCCCCATGAATCTTGCACTCAAGTCACCAGAAATCATTGCTTCTCAAATTTGCCTGGCCTTTATTTTCATGTACCACGAGTAATTAGTGTGCCATGTTAACAGGGATACAGAGAAGGTACATTACCTGCAGTGTCTGGTTTGGTGGCTTGGATGTGTAAGTATCCAGACTCTCGTAGGACATCAAATACGTTTTTCTGCATGAAAGGGTAGAAACGTTGAGCATCTTCCCTGCTGAAGCCTACAAGCCATGGTACATAAGCCCCAAGCATTGTCCGAATCATCTTTCCCAAGCCTTGTGTGGTGATGAAAACAAGATTCAAATGAAGCCCTTTCACAGACCTAAAAATAAGTTAAGGAATAGAAGGTTAAATCAAGCAATTTTCTGTCTCCAAGTTTTCTAGAAAACAAGTCAGACTGCAGCTGTGAGATTAGCACTGGACTGAATCAAATACACAAAGCCCTTCAGGTTCATCATGATTTAAAAAAAAAATTCAATACAAAGCATATGAAAGCAATTGAATATATGGGATGCGGTTGTCCCTGAAGGAAACAGAGCATAAGGGGCTGAGAAGCAGGGCAAACAGAAGGTAGGACTATGGAGCCAGAAGATAGGGTAGGAACTGTAGGCAACTTTTCTGCACTGATTTACTTTGCTACTTACTGTGGCAGCATCTGGGCCATGTTAGTGGTAATGCGAGATCCCCAGTCCCCTCCCTGTAGGTAGTATTCCTTGAAGCCCAATCTGTTCATCAGCTTATGAAATATCCGAGCAGTTGCTATGGAGTCAAACTCTGTAGGTAAAGGGAAACACGGGAGACCTATTGGTCCTAGTGCTCCTCCCCTGGCCAAAGACTGTGACCTGACCAAGGCACGTGTGTGTGGGGCTGTGGGAAGGGACAGTGTGCAATGCTGCTCTGACTCACTCCTTGGAAAAAACGTGAGCACAAGATGAAAAAAATTTAGTGGAAAACGAAATCAGACCTGACGTCCAGTATTGCAAATATCCACAGCCAGCCTCAGAGCCTCAGCCACATGGGCCTTACTGAAGAGCCAGGCATCTGCACTACAAACTGCAGTGCCCAGGGCTGCCTGGAATAGTCGAGGTGTTTGTTACTCCAAAAACTGCAATTCCAACAGAACCTTTTCATTGCTTACCTTTCTGGTGAGAGGCCTCTGAGAAACCGTACCCTGGGATGGAGGGGCAGATGACCTCAAACACCACATCACCCTCATTCAGGCCGTGCTTGGCTGGCTCCGTGAGCAGAGGGATGATCTTGTAGAACTCATAGAAGGAGCCGGGCCAGCCATGGACCATCAGCAGAGGTCGAACAGCTTGACCATGAGGAACATAGGATGGCTTCACATGGATAAAATGGATATCAATCCCTGTCACACATCCAAGAAAGAAAAATTAAAGCTCTGGGACCACAGTTTCTGCTTTGCATTCTGTAGAAGGGAGGCAAAACTGTAATTAGCATCTGGAGCAGAAGTTCCACAATCAGCCCACTGCAAGAAGATGCCTGGCTGAAAGAGAATGCCTGGCATAGTATTGGATGTCTCATCTTTTACATACAGAGATATTGACCCCACCCACAGATATTGGGGTCACTGGAGATTAGCATCCATCTCCTGAGAAACTGGACTCACAGTGTATAAGTAAGAACTGCACTTGAATGTATAGGAGAAGGGGGGTAAGATACATGCAAAAATATTAACAGTAGTTAAAAGAGAAACATGAAAAAGGGCATGATAGAAGTCTAACATAGAGATCAATTATGTAAAGTCTTTCTACCCTAATCTAGAGATCATTTATGTAAAGTCTGGCTAAGCTCACCTGGCTAAACTACTGTGTGGTGGGAAGGGATATTCCAGCCTCAGTCTGGCTGAATTTCACAGTTTTCAAAGGTGGCTTCAAGGTAATCACTGAAGAGGACCTCATCGTTAGTTAGCACAGGTTCAGAGCCAGATGAAGCTCATCTTGAAGCAGACATAATCTTATTTCCACTGTGTAATGGTCTTAATCCCCATAAGGTTATTAATAATAGAGCCTCCATTAGTTATATTTCACATGTATCACGAAGCTGTTATGCATAGCTTATCTCAAATATTGTCACTTTTTACATCTCCCCCTTCTTGTTGTGCATTTCCGAGTGAGACCTATTCAAGGCACAGAGGCTCCCTCACCTTCAATGGTGGTGTGGAAGTGGGGGTATTTGTTCAGCACTTCCACTTGCTTGCGCCAGTCAAACTGATTCCTCCAGTAGTCCACCACCTTCCGCAGGTAGCTGGAGTTGAAGCCATAGTGGAAGGCGGCTCCTTCCACATGCGGTGTGAAGCGGAACCGATCCAGGCGCTGGTGCAGGTCCTGTGGAAGGGAGCCCTTCTTGCCAGGCTGGCCAGCTGCTGCCATGTGCCCTATGCCAGGGCAGGCACAGACAGGCTCTCCTGGCTCTGCTGGCTTTTGTATTGCTCTCTGGGACACCACAAGCCCTCCTGCAGAAGTGCCATACTCTAGTTGACCATCTGAATTGTTTGTATGTGGAGTACAATTTTCTATCGGTTACAAGTTCCCCACGGGCACCCAGGAGTACTGGGTCCTACTCTTGGCTTGATGCTAATTCACTTCAGGGTTTTTGGTGCTAGGAGCTTGGCAGCACTGTTGGCTGGGAGAATAAGAATCTCACCTTGAGCTGCTGGTTGCTGCTTGGTCAGATAATTAGAGACAGGCATGCAGGGATGGAGGAGCTATGACTCAGTCAAGACACCATCCCTCTTCAGCCTTACAGCTCTTTCCTCTGTGGAAGCCCCTCAGTCCTGCCCTACTGGTGCCACTGCTGTCCCAATGCCCTCCTGCCCTGCTCCACCATCCACAGACCCACTGTCAAAGTCTGCTGCTCAAAGCATGGCCTTTCTGCAGGAGAAGCCCCAGCTAGAACAAAGGGGCTGCTGTCTCAGAAAGTCTTTTGGGGACATTGCAAGGGACCGGAGCTCAAATCCCTTCATAAAGAATGGTGAGCCAGAGCATCATCCAATGGAGCTGGGTAGCTGCCCTGGCACATGGAAGTGCCCTGCTGTCACCCCCAAGGCCTCACATGGAGGCAGTGGGGTGGGTGATGGACTGCCTCCCCTTGCAGCTTTCTGCCCCTCCTTTCCCCCCAGCCAGCTGTACCTCGATTTCTTTGTCAGATGTTTCAATCTTGAAGGGACGGATGCTTGTGTCTTCTTTCCCTTTGGGGGGCCTTTCGCCTGCGCCCCACCACCCATCACCCATGTCAATTGTCTTGATCTTGCGTCCAGATCTGAGCCAGTAGAGCAGCATCCCTCCAACCCCCAGGGCAGCCACAGGGACCAGGACTGCATTCTTCTGAGAGTAGTCAAAAGGCCTGGGGAGACACAAAATTGCTTGTGTTCAACAACAGCAGCGTCAAAGGGACTTATGCTGAGGCTTGTTTGCACATCCATAGGGGCTGAGCAGGGACAAATGCCTCCAAACCCCAGGCAGTCAGCACGGATTGGGCATTTCTGTTATTTTTGAAGATCACAGGTAAGATTTGGGGCAGGGTTCTATCTACCAAGGCTTCTTAGGAATCTCAAGTCCTTGCTGATCAGGACTTGCTGATCACAAGTCTTCCTTGTCCCTTTCCTTGTGAACCGGGATGCCCAGGGGGACAAAGTTCAATAGGATATGGGCCAAGCTACTTTGAGGCAGGTGCTGCAGTGAATGGGACAGTAGCAGCTGGACTTGTCCAGGAATAAAAACTGCATGGGCAGAATGGGCTGAGGAGCAGGAGGAGAGACAAAAGTCTCCAGCTGCTGAAGAAAGCTGGATGTGCTGGACATGCTCCTCTTGCCAGTGCTTCATACACAGCTCCCCTACAGAGTCAATCATCTCTTGGGGCAATCCTGGCTCTCCCCCAGAGCTCTCAAGTAAGGAGTGTCTGCTGGTGCCCCTTTTTCTGTTCTGAACAGCAAGGTGCCACACTTGAGGTGTGGGAGCCAAGCTGCCAGAGCTGGAGTTGACAGACATGCAGTCCCAAATGTAGTGTACCTTCCCACCCCTCTGACTTGTGTTTCAAGTTCTCAAGCTTCCCTTGGGGATTAGTAGAGGTGTTGGGGGCTCCTGCAGGGGGCTGCAAGGGGGCTGTGAGTGAAGATTTTGTTGCTGTTGTCATCCACAGTACAGAGGGGATGATGCTGTGCCCCAATCTGGGCACTAACCAAAAGAGAAGAGCGCAGCACAGAACAGCTATTTCACTCACCTGATCCGGGACATGATGCTCTCCCTACAAAAGGGGAAAAAACAGAAAGATCCTTACACTCTGATAGTGTTGTCCTATTCCAATCCTTCTGGATGGTGCAAAGAATGTTCCCTGCCAGCATCACTCATTGCCCAGGGATGTGATCACAAGCTCTTTAGCCACCTGGCAACATCTGCCATTATTTTTCGAACTCTTTGGATAGGATGGGCAGAGAGGGGCTCACAAAGCACTGCCTCTGTACAAAGAGACAGTGTTTCTGGGCTGTGCTTTAGCTAGATAATTTGTTGCCATAATATTCCCTCCTTCAGGACAACTTAGATGAAAGGCAGTAAACAACTGCATAGGTGTCCTTGCAGTGTTTCATCCTGTGAGCCGCTGTGTAACTTCAGCCAAGAAAATCGTTTACTTTGACGGCTGTGTTGCAATAGGTGCACAGCCTCAGCAGGGCAATTCCAAGCTCCAGAGCTGTTCTGCTCCCAGCCATGTGGTGCTGATCGTGCTGCAGGGCTGCCACCAGCAGAGGCTTGTGGACCCTTCCCTGTCCAGAGTTTAAGGAGCTGCTGTACCTTTGACACTTCTAGCTACTCCTGACTGGATATCAAGCCTTTAGGTCTCCCCTGTCTGCTAGGAAAAGAAAGTATCCTCCTCGGTTCCCTTTAAGCATTGTAGCTTCTGGTACAAAGGAGCAAGTCTTGTTACTCTGCCTTGTGGAAGGCAGCTACATTAGGGAGTTCTTTGGTACAATAATTATAGTACTTTGAGAAAAAACCCCAAACAAACGCTGAAAAGGAAAAAGACTTGCTGATCCATGAAAAACCAATTCCACTGGGTGTTTGTTATCACCTAGAATTTCCTTCTGCTGTCTGAAGTGCAGAACCTGGAGCCTGTACTGGGTATCTCAGTATCCTCCAAGGCAATTTGCTCACACTTGCTGAAACAGCCTATGCGTGGTTTTTTTACCTTAAATCACTTCCAGAAATGGAAGAACAGGGCTCCTAAGAACAAACAGCTTATGCAACAGGTAGGAGTATCCCCCTGCACTGACATCCGGGAGGTCGGTGAGCAGAGGTGCGAGAGCAGCTATCAAGGCAGCAGCACAAAGCCCGCTCTAACAAAGCCAGCCTGTCCCAGCAGCAGCTCTCTGAGCGACACAAACAAGGCTCAGTGGATCAGCACCCCCTCCGCAGTCGTGCTCAGGAGATCTCAGCTCCTGCTCCCCCTCTCCCACGACCCTCCCGGGGCTTTCACGCAGCCCCAAGCGCGGGGAGCCCAGTCTGGGTCCCTGCTCCCGGGCCGAGGAGATCTCACCAGGCGTTTGGAAGGCTCTCCCGCCACATTGCTGCTGCTCCCTGCCTGCCCGCTGCTCCGACACACTCCCAGCTTCTCCTCCCCGGCTTTCTCTTCCGCAGTGACGTTTTCTCGGGGACAACGCAAACCACATCGTCCCTCAGTGCCACCTATGGCCCGAGTGTGCAGCTGCAAGCCGAGCTCCGTCCAGGCCGAGCCCTGCCTGCAGCAGGAGCAGCCCTGAGTGCCCCAGTGCCACCGGAGCGGCCCTGCCGAGGCTCCCTGAGCTCCTCGGCTCGGGCTGAGGCAGCACCGCGTCCTCACAGCAAGGCCAGCTGGGTTACACCCCCGTACAGAGCCCTGCGGCGGGATCTACAGCCAGCAGCCTGAGGGAAGGGATTCTTCACTCTCCTCAGCGCTCCTGAGACCACGCCTGGATTGCCACAGCCACTTCTGGCCTTGCTGGTAGAAGACGGGCTGGAGAGGGCCCAGCCTTGGGGGGCAGGGCCGCCAAACTGCTGGCTGGGCCATGTGGTGTATGGGGAAGATGAAGAAGCATCTTCATCCCGGAGAGGAAAGAATAAAGGGTGGGATCTTATTGCTGTCTGCAGTTAACCAGTGAAAAGCTGAGGAAAAATGGACCCAGAGTCATCCCGGAGAAGCAGCAGGTGAAGGACAAAAGGCAAAGACCCGAATTGTAACAAGAGAAGTTAAGGTTAGATATGAGGAGAAATTAGTTCTCCACCGAGGTATTCAGATGCTGAGACAGGGGACCAGAGAAGATGTGGGATTTATACCCTTGGGGGCATTCCAAATTTGACAGGAACAAGGCACTGAGCAGTCTGACAGAGCTGAACCTGTTCTGAGCAGGTGTTGGGATGAGCTCACCTCCAGGTGTCCCTTGCAACCTGTATATCACTTGGCTGCATTCCAGGTGCACCCATGATTTGCATCAGCCAAAACATAACGGAAAAGTTACATTTTTCAGTTTCTATGGAAATCAATGCTATGTTTTAGTTCAGGTGCCAAGATTTCATTTTCCTTGTGGTTGGTAAAATAGTCCTGATAAAGGCTTCTCTTTCATGGGAATTTGACAACTTGGGTGAATGGGAATTCAAAGCCTAAGGAATATGGGTGGGGGGAAAGTGACCAAAAGAGCAGTATGGAAAAAAGAATACGTACCTGAAAGAGGATGGTGAATCACTGAGATATTATGCACTGTGATCAGAATTTTGCCTTTTAGATTTTCAACAAAAACATGTACTTTGGTAAGGACTATTCTGTTTGTTTCCACAAGTGGAAGGGCAGTGGCAGGGAGAGTGTCACAAGGGCTTTATTTGCTTACAGTCAAGAAAGAATGATATTCATCCGTCTGTTACTTTGTTCTGCCTCTCAGAAGACTCTAGTTAAAGATTCTTTTCCACTGTGCTGTCTCTGTTATTAAGCTTCCAAATAAAATACATTAGTGGAAGGCTTTATAAACAAAAGAGAGAATTACAAGAGTAGGAGGAACAAAAATGAACCACAGCTTTCTAGCTTTTTTATGCTGACAGCTTGTGCTCACAGGCAAGTATATAGAAAAAGAAGCATTTACACTGCATAAAATCCACAATAACCCTGTGGGTTTCCTAAATCAAAATGTTGTTAAATCAAACATTTGCGATGTGCCTAAGTAGTGACTCATGGTTATGCCTTCAGTTATTTACCAATGTTTATGAATACAGTCCCTGTGGCAAAAAGCATGTGAAACACTCCCAACACCTCCACAATCAATGGGAGGTCAACAATGGTTCAAAATGAAATGTTTACGAAGTTCTTTCACACAAACAGTGGGAGAACCTCTGATTATCCAGACAGCTTCTAGAGCTGATGATTGCTATCTCTTGGTGATAACTTGCTCCTATTTTGTTTTATGCTGCAACCCCTGAGTACTGTGCAGCCTGCCTGCCTGTGATTGCACCACAGTGCAGCAGCTCTGAGACTGCACAAACCTGGTGTCCTTTCTGCTGCAACTTCTGTGACTTCCTTGCCTTCAGGACATGAGTTTGGATTTGGATCACATTGTGATCAGGATGTGTCACGGATGGCATTGGATGCAAATATTCCAGATGTGAAGGGGCACCATTACTTCCTTCTGCCATGAACCGTGGTCACTTTGCCATTATTACTCACAGTGCCTCTCACTCTGAGGTGCCGTGTGAAGCTTGACTGGCTACTGACCAATTTGGGGTGGTCAAAGCTTCTATGCAGAATAGCACTTTAGATGTGCATAGGCACTCTCAAAGCCATTTTCATTCAAACTGCCCATAGGAATTTTTTAGCATGTGGTTGATTTCTTATTATTGATTTTATAATCATTATGTGCCCTTGGACATTCACACTCAGCCCTGCCCTTTTGTTAAGGAATTGGCATACCAAACCACAGAGCTGAAGGTGATAATACCACACCCTGCAACAGAATTAATCAAGTTACAAGGACAGAGACTTGTTGAAAATTTTACTGGGGAAATGAAATAAAGCTTTCTGAAGAGAAAGCACATGGTAGAGGACTCTAGTCTTTTAAACATACTATTTCATACTGTTGCATGAAAAGTTTAAGCTTGTTAGAAGGGGGAGAACTGAACCTTGTCCCTGCTCCAACATGTGATCAAAGTATTGAGAGTGTGTGGGAAGTGGTGGGCTTCCTAACAGTGCCCAAGAAGGAGCTGATACCCTGTTGGCCTTCTCCCAAATTATTGTTATTTGTTCCAAAATGTAGAGATCAGACCCGAGACAAAAAACTCTTGGAACCATCCCCAGCTTACAAGTTCAAGTACCAAAAATAGTAGTGTGAATTATCTAATATTAGATAATGTTAAACTTCACAGAAGGAAAGTGTTGCCTCCAAGAACACACTAGAAATCATGGATCTGCTTGACTCCTTGGGTGCTGAAAGATTGCTGCATGCATTTCCCCCCCAGAGCCTGATTGTCCTGCAGGTTTTGGACTCAAGAGTTGCTGGAGGGAATGAACTTCATAAAGGGATATTAACTAGATTTATGAATAGCAGCTGCCCCTTACAGGAGTTTCAGCATGCTTTCCTCTTCTTTCCTTTCTTCTCTATTTACTAGATGGGAGCAGGAGAGGAAGGGTCCCAGTGTGGTGGTTCCAGTCTGTTGTACAGAGATATGGGGTGGCTGTCAGAGGCTGGATGAGCTGAGTGTCTCAAACCAATGCTGGTGGCTGTGTGGTTGAGGATGGGTCAGGTCTTGCTTCTGGTGAGACAGTGCCCCACCCCCAGACCCCCAGCGTGGCTGAGATGTCAATCAATCAATCAATCAATAAATCAATCAATCAATCAATCACTAGAGGCTGTGCTAACCCAGCTCCTGATTCTTTCCAGCTGTAGACAGGGAAGGATTAAAAGAAAAATTGAAGTTGGAGAGCCACTGAATGCCTTGGTTAAGTTGAAAAATCTTATGGTCTGAAATCATGACCCTGAAAATGATATGCTGAGGAGGTAGGCATGAATGAGTGTTATTTTCTCTTTCTCTTCCACCCCTGAGGCAATCCAGATCATTTTAGTAGTAGAATTGTACTGTATGTCATTTCCCATGATGCCCACTGACCTTTTCTCTCTCCCTGAGTACAGGTTCTGGGAATCTCCCTGAAACCTGCTTGGTGGGAGGAATAAGGCTGGTGATCTGGGACATGTATTTGTTTGTGTTGTAGGGATACCTGGACATGTAAGATTGTGGAGACCAAAAGGTGGCCTAAATTGAATTTGTCAAGCTTTTTTTGGAACTTGGCTTACAAGTCCAACAAGTATCACAAATAGTTATGTAAATTATCTAATGTTAGAGAATGCTAAACCTCAAAGTGGGAGAGTGATGCCTCCAGGAGCACAAGGAATCACAGATGATCTGCTGGATTTCTTTAGGTGCTAAAAGACTGCTGCATGAACTTGCCCCATGGAGCCTGATTATCCTGTGATTTTTTGATTCACGAGATGGTGGGGGGAAAAGAACTGCATAAAAAGATGTTAATCAGGTTTTATTGTTATAGCAATTGCCCGTTATATGAGTTTCAATGCGCTTTCCTCTTTTTTCCTTTCTACTCTGCCTGCTAGATGGGGCCCTGATGAGACTGAAAGAGGAAAGGTCCCAGTGCCCTGGTCCCAGTTGATGTCTTGAGACACAGGATCATTGTCAGAGGCTGGGTAAGTTTAGTGTCCTCAGCCACTTTTTGGGGTGCTTGAAATGCTTGTTTATGTGCTGCTAGGTGAGGTGATGTTGTGCCCTGCCCCCAGCCCCCCTCAGCCCTGGCAGAGCTGTTAATCAATCAATCAATCAATCAATCAATCAATCAATCACTGACATGGAGGGGTGGTGCTAACCTAGCCCCTGACTGGCCAGTGACTGGAAGTCTCTCCTTAGGGGAAGGGCCCATGGAGGCTCTGTAGATGGAGCACAGGGCCAGCACATGGTCTGGACCCTGCCAGCTTCCTGGAGCTCCTATCTCACCCACAGTGGAACCCTAGGAGGTGGTAGCTCTATGTGTGTTCTTCTAAATCTCTCCTGTCTTTCTGTCTTTGTCTCTCTGTCTTATCCTAATTCTCTTTTCATGGAACTTTGTGGGTAACGAAAGATCTCATAGGTTTAAAGGTTTCTAGGTGATATGGGCTAAGTAAATGCTAAGTACTAAATTAATGCTAAGTACTGCTATGATAAGTGAATATGGTGTCATATTTAATCCTTTTGCCAAAGCCCCTTTATTTTCTATGTTTTTGCCAGTGAGCTTTTGTGTGATTTTTCACCTCTTGGGAGTATCTGGTTGGGATTTCTCTTTGTGCCAGCTAGTGTAAAGGAACCTTCAATTAAATTCCTGGATTGAGTATTTGGGGTGTACCAGGGGTGAAGTAGGAGCCTTACAGCTGCTGTCACATGCAATCATGGTTGACTCACACAGGTACAACAGGGATACTGTGACAGACAGTAACAATTGCTCAGCTTGGCCACTGCTTTGCAATAGCTACTTGCACTCAGCCAGTAGTGGTATTTATTGAGGATTCCTATGAATTATTACATAATTTTTAAAACCAGTCATAAAACCATACTTGGAATGTTGTTTCTGACGCAGGGACTGCTTTCCAGAAAAATTAGCCTGCATCCAGATTCAGTGGGAAGCCACTGCATTCTTGATCCAAGAAACAAAACCAGGAATTTGGACAAAACCAGGCTTTGATGGCTGGGTACAGTCCAGTCCCCAAGAAGTGACTCCACATTGGAGAAAATTGTTCTTCTCTTGGCAGACCAGAGATCCTCCAACTTCAGCCTAGGGAGGAAAAGAAAATATGAAGTACCTTCTGTAGTAATGGGGTCACTAGGCATGCAAACTGCAAAATACTGGCAGGAATAATATTGTAGCTCCAAAGGCTTTAAAATGTGACTAGCACAAGGACTGTAGAGAGAGAAAGTGTTTTATTAGACCTGCTGGAGTAAAAGAATTGGGGGTGAAAAACCCCTTGTCTCTAAGCATCCAGGCTATGCTCTTGGTCTGAAGATCCACCAGTCATGGATGTGAGTACATCCCCAGATCACTGTGAGATATCCCTGATCTACGTGATCTGGACAAAAATAATTTAACTGTTTGAATGCTTTAAATTCCTTGAAATGCAGGCATAGCAGGATATGAATACCTGTGTCTGATGATTTTTGACTCTACCAATGAACACACTGCCCACAGTCTTTAAGTCAGTATATTCAGTATATTACATTATTTGCTTCAGGTGAGTGGGATATTCACAACACTGGGCTAATATGAGTAAGATAATACCTTACACAATTTTCCTGCTTTTCTGGCTGACTGTGTGAGTTAAGAAAAAAAAAATGTTGTGTATTCCTCAGTTCTTAGGCTTCATGCAGAGATGTTGAGCTTCTGAAACTATTTCTGAGCCTTGAAAGTCCAAATTATATGCATTTACCTGCTTATAGTCAAAGTTAGATTATTCTTACCCCACAGTTATCTGTGCTCCCCAAAGTAAATTCACCACAAAATTAATGATTTTTAACACTTCCATTCATAAATCCAGGGTGATTATATATTGATATCAAGGAACTTCAGGCTAAACATTTTCTGTAACATATTGCAAATATCTGGAAAGACTTCAAGGTTTTTGCTAAATTGGTATCAATAAGCACTTTCATGAGAGAAGCATATTTCAGCAGCCCATTAAACTGAAGGAGCAGCTTTTGCTTCCAAAGACTTTGCTACAGGTTCTTATTTTCTGCTGCATGTAAGAAGAGCACCCAACTCAATTTAGAAATGTGTCTTTTGTTCAACCCTGCCACTTTCCTTTGCAAAACAAGTAATTCATGCAAAGCTCCACTATACTTTAAGAAATGTCATACCACTTTGACCAATGTGAGCTGTCAATCAAGGAAGTAACAAAACAGGACAGAGCAAAACCGCATTTATTAAATTTTGCAAAACAAAGCTGCCTTTGAACAATACAAGCTAAGGGCACCCTCCTGAAAACATGAAGCACAACACAAGCAAAAATCTTATAATTGCAGTCGCATATTTCAATAGCACACAGCTAGAGAAATACTAGAAATGTCTTTTTTCCTCTTGTTCACCTAAATTAAAAAGGTGAATTCCTTCAGAATGCACTGTAAAATGACATAGGCTGCAGGATATATAACTAGAGATCACTTGCTGCAAAATGCAGCAGTACAGATCAGAGAGCTGCAGGAGGGAGGTAATTGTTACATTGCAAGCCTAGTCAGTGAACTGGTTTTGGCTTAGATAGAGTTAATTTTCTTCTTAGTAGCTGGTAGAGTGCCTGTTTTAGGCACTCTACCAGCTACTAAGAAGAAAATTACAACACACTGATATTTTGGTTGTTACTAAGAAGTGCTTACTCTAACTCAAGGACTTTTCAGCTTCCCTTCTCTGCCGGTGAGGAGGTGCACAAGAAGGTGTGCAGAAGCATGGCCAGGACAGCTGACCTGGCCTGACCACAGGGATGTTCCATCCCATAGAACAACATGCTTAAGCATTACATGCACTGGATGGAGCCACTAATTGCTGCTCAGAGACAGGCTAGGCATTGGTCAGCTATTGTATTGTGCATCACTTTTGTTCCTTGGGTTTTGTCTCTCTCTCGTGTTTTCATTCCAATTATACTATTATTATTGATGCTATTATTATTCCTATAGTTATTGTACATAATTTTGTTTCAATTATTAAACCATTCTTATCTCATGAATCTTACTTTTTCAAAATTCTCCTCCCTATCCAAGAAGGCATGGGGGAATGAGTGAGCAGCTGCACTGTACATAGTTTCTGGCTGTGGTTAAACCATGACACTCAAGAATAATTTTGATAGGTTGGTATTTACCATAGACACTACAGGAGGTGATGCTTATAGCCAGCTGTTACCAGATGTGGTGGGTGTAGTCCAGCCAGTGTTTTGTTCCATCATTCCGGGGGAGGCATTTGATGCAGGCTCTTGTGCATGATCATCACACCTCTTGAGATTGCAGTACTCCCATATCGTGTTGGGGTCAGTGGTGAAACACCACGGGCTGCTGTCACCATCTGGGTTTCTACAATAGTTTTCCCTCAAATCCCTGCACAAATAATGTCAACAGTCATGCTGCATAAGACTGAAAGTAAGCACAGGAATATCTTGACAAAGGAATATGTACATCTACTATGTACAAATAAATAGATTTATTGGTTTTACTTATGGCCAAATATCCTATTACCAGCAAGCACATCTGTGGTTGTGATGCTAGTGAAGAGTTGTATTTCACATGTGCATTGGAATCCTGAATATATTTATGTGTAAGGAAACAATTCAACTACTGGCTTATATTCTGGCTGTAATATTTCAATGTACTAGTACCTAAATAATTATCCACATGGCAATTTAAAAAAATTTACAAGTAGATGTGTGTAAGCATGCACAATTGTCAGACTGTGTGAATTAGTAATAAATATGCAAGAAAATTCATACTATTGGGGGGAACTTAGGCTTTTCCAAAATTTTTTAAATGTCAAAATGCTCCTTCTCATATTCAAAGAATGGCAAACAAATGCTTATGCAATTGATCCCCTCTTACACCCCAAAACCCCATTTTTATTGAATGGGGTAGTCCTCTACTGACTTCAGTGAGAGGAATCCCATGTCTGTGCTTCCCTGGGGCATGGGAGAGTAGAATTTCTCTTTTCAATAATTTGCAGAGTTGCAGTATTTCCCCCTCCTGAATCACAGTCTCAGAATAAAAAAGAACTGAATTTTTTTTTCTCTGAATATGACAGAACACATGAATTCCACATTTTCCCAGCTTGATTTTAATTTCCTAAAATGTTTTTGAATGATATCATCCCTTTTGAGGATATTCCAGTTTTTTCATGCCAAAATATAACTGAAAATTTCAAATTATTTAGTGTGACAGCATAAAAAGGGCAAAAAATTAGAAAAGTATCAATCTTCCTGCTTATAATCCACTAAGCATGATGGATTGCCTCACAATTGCTCCTGTAATTGTAATCCTGTTGCTCTCCTGCCCTTACTAAAAACTGGCACATTAGTGATTTTGATTAGCTTGTCACTGCTCCAGTCATTCCTGGTGCAGTTTTGTTAATCTGAAGAAGATAAATCAAGGGAAATTTCAGTGCACACAATTCTGGGTGCCCAATTCCAATGGCAAAGAACACTTAGTTGGCATTTCTAAGCATGACCTATCTGACTGGGTGTTTTGTATCATAAATGCTGTGTCCTGCCCAGATTAAATCATTAGAAAGGCCACAACAGCAAGTCTCATATTCATAAACACAACACATATTTCAGTAGATGCCTTGTCTCTGGATGCAAGTCTCCTGGTGCTGGTTGCAGAAGATCATATTTAAGAGTAAGGGACACAGCTGTATTTTACTCAGAATTTAGGTAACAAGAAAACACAATTCTTACAGATGAGACTAACAGAAAACATTTCTGTATCTTAGAAAAGTTCTCTTTGATCGATATATTCCCTAGCAGTGTTTTAAAGCATAGCTGTGCAAAGATAATAAAGCCAGCAGCAGTTATTGCCAGAGAAATCGAGAAAAAGTGAGATAAACATACGCGTCTGGGAATCTCTCCGGGGTTTTTATATGCCTGTGTGGGAACATGGAGCTCCAGGCCTGGCACTTCCTTCCTGATACAGTGACAGAAGTTGTGCCACGATAACCCTGGCCTTCGCCTCGGTAGCACTCCTCTGTTACGGGAGCTTGTACTGGCACATCTGCAGCAAACAACAGAAACTGGTCTTTGGCATCGTAATTTCAATGTTCTTACTGAGCAGGCACAAGAAAGCCTCAAACACACAGGATGACAAAAATTAACAACTCGTTTGTGCAGACAGTATCCAGTGAAGTCATTGCACCTGCAGCAGAAGGGCATTTCCAGAGATACTGAGAAAATATTCACTGTTTTAACATCTTATGTCAGATGTTTTTCGGTGAAGGGTTCACCAGTTTCATTTTGGCCTAAGTGAATATGTCAGAATTAAAGATAAGAAAGTTTTCGTGCAAAATCCTCAAAGATTAGATACTGGTGATTTTGCCCATTATATTTCTCAAACAGACATTTTGTTAAACTTCAGTCTCTCTATTATCCTTTTGCTTGTGCTAAGACTTTCTTCTTAATTTTGTGCTTAAATGAATGAATGTTTCAATGTGATTTTTTAATTATGTTGAAAGTTCTTGTCCTCTCATTGAGGCCGACTTCCAAAAATAGGAGTTAATTTTGTTTAGCAATTTTTCATCCCTTTAAACCTTTTTATTTTTCAATGAATTTGCTATAATTGGCCTACCTTTGGGAAGAAAGGAATATCAAAACATAAATATCTTTCATCCTGTAACTCTTCTGTCAATTCAGCTTGTGATTTGTATCTCTGTATTTCCCTAACCACTCAAAGTTTAAAATTTGGCATATTTTGCAACATGCCAGGCAGAAAAACATTAAGAGTGACAAAGTGACTGAAAAAAAAAAAGATTTAGCACATTTATAATATGAAACAATGAATCTTTCTCTGTTTTAAAGTCCTTATCTCAATTACAGTCCACTATTCATACCAGCAATCCCTTGTTCTGTTCTGTCACAGGGAGGAATTGTGCAATATTCCCATCTAATATTGCTGTTGGTGGTGTAGCACCAAGGCTTCTTCTCTCCATCAGGGTTTCTACAGTAGTTTTCCTCTAAGCCCCTTAAAACAAGAAACAAGAACACTGACTTTAAACCAGTCACAGAAATCCAGAAGAGTTGTGTGCATAACTATTAACAACTACTGCATGCAGAATTCAACTCAGTGGTGTATTTATTCCTTTTGGAGATTGATTAACCCATACATCACTCCTCTGGGACTAATCAATGGTCTTCAACCTAATGGTCTGAATGTTGAAGATATAGGAAGAACTTTTCCAATGCTTACACTTTCTGCTCTTATTGTTGAGGTCAAGATGCAGCAGTAAGAGCTGGCTTCAAAACACAAGGCACTGATATCCCTGAGATTACAATAAGAGCCAGGCAAGGCTGGATGAGACAGACTGGAAGTGTGTACATAGGAGCACTGGTGCACGCTGCTTTCTGCCCTGTGAGAGTGGGCAGGGTTCCAGCTCCCTAGGAAAACTTGCAGGATCAAACTACAGAGCTATAAACCGGGTCAGTTCCAGCTATTCCTGCACATAAGTAATGCTCTGCAAAACCAGCTCCTCTGACCTTGGAGCACAAGGATGTATGGGAGTATGTTGTCCTTGGAGCATCACTCTTCAGAAGAGTAATGCATTGAAGATGTGCCAAAACACAGCCAAAGGATTTTAAACATAAAAGTAGTGGACTAACTATAGCTCTGCTGTGGGATGTGGAGGAGACAAGTGAGAAAAATACATGAGAATAAACAGGGAGGCAGAAAAAATATGAAGAGCAAGACCTGAACAGAAATAATGAATGCTGACAAACAGTGAGAATTACAATTTAACAGCATAAATGAGAAAAACCTGTCCTCTTCTTGCCTCTGAATCTAGATTGATAGGGAACAACTGTTCTTGGTATTTGTTGGAATGATGAGGCTCAGCATACTTGCAGGGGTATCTGTCAGGAATCCAGCCGTGTTTGTGAGGAAACTGCGAGTTCCAGTGTTGACAGGCATTTCCCGACTCGGTGATGGCTATCCTTCCTCGATAGTCTTCTCCTCTCCCTGAAAGACACTGGGAGTCCAGGCCAGAGACTGGTGGGGGTGTAACTGGAACAGGAAAAGAAAACAAAGAAAAGGAAAGGGAAGAGGAGGAAAATACTGGTGAGCAGTGCTTTCAAAAATATATAAACGCCTTGGTTTCTGTAATGTTGAAGATGTATTTTTTTTTTTCCAGCAGAGGTTACACTGGTTAAAAGCCATGTCAAAATTAAAGAGGACATTTTTATGGGCCTTCAGACTGCCAGAATGATGCCCTGTGTCTGCCCTTTTACAGCAGCCAGTAAATAACTTGGCTGGGTTGAGCCAGACTCTGTGCTACTGTCCCCTGACAGCAGAGCAGAAAAGGCAGTGAGTAGTCTTGCACAGTCTTGTAAACCCAAGTGAGATGGAGTTTTATTGAGTATTGTATTACAATAATACAATACTCAATATAATACACACAGGTAGTGTGAAAGGGCAGAAAGGACCAAGAAGAAATTGTGAGAGAAAGAGAGCAGCCTTCAGAGCTGAATCTCTGGAGTTAGTGAACTGGGGAAGAGGAACAGAAGGAATAGTGAAAAAAAGAAAGAAAGTGAAATGGTCTGCCATGTGGGGAACAGCAAAGAAAACAAGAGTAATGATCAGAGGCATAGGGCAAATGGAAAATGAACTTACAGCACATACTTATAATATACAGAATTCCCCAAGGACATGAGTATGACCCTAAAAGGTTGGTATGTTCTTTAAACTTTAAGTTTTAAGTGCAGGATGGAAATGCTATGGTAACTGTCACAATTTATCTTACACAAGTCTATAAATAGTTATTCTGCCATCAGTAATTGAGCATGCTAAGAGAACCACATCTAGCAAACACACACCACTGCTTAGAGCACTGGCAAGTGCAGATACATAAGAAAGCAATCTCTGGAGAGAAAAACCACACTTGTAATTGTTTTTTCTCAAAGTGCAATCCACTTCTACAGTAGGGAATGTTACCTCTTTATTCAGTGCCTTGGAAATATCCAGATTTAGTGTGCTCAACTTAATGGATTAAGCTAGCTCACTGATAGGCCAGATTTTTCTCCTGAGGCATGAACCTGTTTCTCAGGATTCATGCCTTTCTAGGAAAAAGGCAGCACTGGCTGTGCAGATCAGACCCAGCTAAAATACCACAGTATAGTCACATGGTAATTTAGATGATTTCTGTGATCAGCAGCAAGCTACCACCTGATTTAACCTTAATGTCCTGCTTCCCAGGTAAGTTGAAAAGTAAAATGGTTGAAGGCAAATTAAGGTTTCCCATAACATCTTTGGCTGTACTGCACTTTGTGACACCTTCATCCTCACTGACCATACATGATTTTACATTATAGAAGTTCAATGAGTGATTCTCCTTATTAATGTGCACTTTCCCTGATTCCCAGAGATACCTGTAGGTTACTCAGAACTGTGGTGTCTTTTTTTTCTCCTCCCTGCGTAATTTTAATGAGCTACCCTCTGGAGTGATCTCAGGAAATCAGACTCACTGCACCGAGGAATGTTGCAATATTCCCAGCGTTTATTCGGGTTGGTAGTGAAACACCAGGGCCGAAGTTCGCCATCAGGATTGCGGCAATAATTCATCTTCAGATCCTTCTCTGGATAGCTGTACATTGAAAATGGAGAGAAACTTGGGAGTCAGCAACAGCCATGTGCAGCAATGAGGCTGTCTGCAGCAGGCTCTCCCAGGCTCTGTGGGAATGAATTTGGTGCTGAGTGTCACTCACTGTTTCAGAATAAATCCATGCATGTGAGGCTCTTGCACATCCCAGCGCTGGCACTCCAGTCCAGACTCTGTTCTGGAAACTTCTCCGCGGTAATCCTCGCCGTTACACTGCATGCACTCCCCCAGAGGTCCTAGGCAGAAGGAAAAGAAGCAAGGAACAAACCAGCCTATTCATGGAGGATTATGCTGGAAGGACAAGTGGGGTTTGCTCCAGCTAACAATGAAAGGAATTCAGAAAGCTGTGCATTACAGCCTGGCCAAATTAATAATGCTTCAGGAGTATGTTTCACTTGCAGGGAGGAATTTGTCATGTATCTGTATGTACTGTTAGCAATGGGAGTTCAGTGTGTTGCACAGCACTTGGGTCAGTCTTCACCCTTGCTACAATTAAATAAATTACTGGTGTAAGAGCAATATAGTTCTTATCCAGATCTCTGAAGTTCTCTGCCAGTAGAGTAAAATGTAACAAGACAGATAAAGCAAACAAATCACCAAATTTAGTTCTTCCATATTTACAAAATAACTTTGATAACTCAAGCCAATTAGGAAAACAACCTCTCTGTTGAGAACTTTTTAAGTTCATCTTGATTTAAATTCTAATTTGAAAAACTCTGTAGAAATAAAGCACAAAAAAGTAGCAGGAATAATATTCCCTACTTGAACATCCTTTCTGTGAAAAGTAAATATACCTTCTCCAGTGTGCATGACCTGGTCCTCACACTCTGGGATGGCACAGTAATCAAATCTCATGGCAGGATCTGTTGTGTAACACCAGGGTCCATTTTCATCTGCATCAGGGTTTCTGCAGTAATTTTCTTCCAACCCTGCATTGGGGTGTTTTTCAGGTGTATAACTGTAATAGTATTAAATTTCTATTTTAATGCCAGTACTTTAGTGGCGTGGAAGGGAAAAGTTCAACCTGCTCAGCTAGCTGGGAACTTCATTAATTCACAGTAAAAATGAGAGAAACTGATTTCCCATTGTAAGCCATAAATGAAAACTGAAAAATCATTCCTAACTACAATTATTAGTAGCTTTTTCCTAGCCCCAGTTGCCAGCAAGAAGTGAGTTTACAGCCTGTAAGGACAATGACAGTCTCAAAGGACAATTGTTTTCTTTAATATATGCATCCAGTTGATCTAATGAGCTCACTGCAACCTGTGGCTCTGTCATGTGTTTGTCTTAATGGAGCTGCTTTAAAAGTTTTGTGTTTCTAGAGACTATTCACCAAACACAACTAGGTCTCACAGAGATCTGAAGCAAGTGAAGCTAGGCTTCTTCCTATAGCAACCTTCCCAGAGAAGACTAATTACTTTTAAATTATCTGAACAAGTGTATTCGAGTGTATTTAATTAGAATAAAACCAAAATATTTTCTTTAAAAATCTTCAACATAGATGAGAGGGCACAGGATCTCTACTTCCCCACTTGCTTCAGTGAGCCCAATGGCAGCCAGCCCTGACAAGACTCCACCTAGCCAGATCCATTTGGTCCTTGGATACTTTTCTCAATTTTTTTTTTTACTATCTATATGGCTGGTAGGAGGAGCCTAGAGTTGAACAGATATCACTTTATACAGAGGAGACTAATTCTGACCCCACTGTTACAATTGTGTTCAGAGAAAGAGCATTTAATCTGCTTAAGACACCTCACTTTTAGACACAACTTCTCTAGCTGACAGTGCATCCTTTCCTTATCCATACCATTGCAGTAGAGTCAAAAGTAACATGACAGGTAAAGATAAAGCTGTTTCTAAAAGTCATCTGACAACAGGATTTGATAACTTGTGCTATAAATCTGTGTATATATATATATATGAAGATGAGGAAACTTAGAAAAGGTTCAGAACAGCAAAAAGAAATGTAAATAGGGACCTACTTTGGTTTGTGGGGTATTTTTTCTGCCCACTTCTGGCATGGAATACCCCTGTGAGTCTTGGCTTCTGTTCCTCTGTAGTCTGTCCCAATCCCTCTCTTACACTGCATAAGGTAAACTGAAATGGAATCAAATTTGTAAATTCATTGGTGTTACAACATTCATTGGTACTGAAAATCTGCAGATATAACTGAAGCTCATCTGTACATGCTGGACTATGTTTTACTCATGTTTTGAACCTCTTGTGCCTGCAAACATTCTATAATGTATTTTAAAATAAATTAGTTACAGCTACTAGGCATCTAAAGAGAAACACTTCTGAAGCATTGTTATGAAGCTATATAATCAAGTAAAGAGGACAACTATATAAAGTTTTTGATGTGCAAAATAATGCAGGCTTATACTATCATAATACAGGGATAAATAGGAATGTCTTTCAGCAGCAGCTGGGGATTTTTGGGAAGGCATTGTTCATAAGCACATTTGCAGTGTGGGTGTCATCCAGCTATCCCTTTAAGTCAGAAAATACTTAGTTATCAAAATGCACTTGTCATATAAGGACCCCAAACTTTTGATTCATCTTAGCCTTGGACTCTCCCAGGTGTTTTTTTAGTGGGATTCCAAGACAGAGAATGCAAATCATGTCAATGGTGCTTTTATTGGCAACAGATACTGAAAAAATTCCAGTTATTGAGGGCAGTGATCTTGATTTCCCCATCCTTTTCCCCTTTCTTGCTTGCAGAAGAATAATCTCCCCAAACCTCAAAATATAAAATGGAAATGTTAGAGCAAGGACAGGAGACCAATCTGCTGGGAAAAACTGGGTTCCTCCTGAATTATTTTAGCCTGTCTAAATAATAAAGCTGGACACATCTGACACCTGGGGAGAGGAGATGAAGACTATATAACTGGGTCTGGGAGGAAGACAACAAGTAATTTCCCAGTTCAAACGGCACATGGAGCCCACCATGGATATAGGCCTTGGTATTTGATCCCTCTTGAACAGCATTTTTAGTAATGTGGCTTCTTCCTGTTTGGCCCCCAAATTCTCTATTGGTTTTCTGCCCTATAGAGGGATTTGCTCCAGCACTGCAGCAGAGAACAGAAGGATGCCATTAGAATAGGCTTGATGAGTAAATATGTTACATCTTACTGTACACATACTTATCTTCTCATAAAGAACTGTGTCTGTGCTGGCAAATGTCACTGTCATTTTAGCATTTTCAGCCAGTGTTAAACACTGTAGCTTTTTCCTGGTGAATAGGAAAGCCCTGTTGAAATTGAGAAGGAAGCAATATTGACATAGGAAGCAATATTTTAAATTCATTTCAAATTATTAAACTTATAAGTATTTTTCTATAAATTATTAATTTGCTAGCACTGGCTTATATTCATTCTTATCTTTCAGATACTGCACTCAGTATTTCAGACGAGTAAGAGGTTAGGGTTATCTACTACTCTCAAGTGGCTCACTTATTCAGGATATATGACTTCATGAGTAAATTACTGTATGGGGAACTAGAAAATGCACTGGCAAAACATTATCAACATCATCCTAGCTGCTCAGGTTCATTACTGTCCCTACAATGAACTAGAAACCTTGCACTCTTGTGAAACAAAGCAGCACCCAGCTAGAGAGGCTCAATCAGTTCTCCATGTAATGTTGGATAAGAATGGGAACTCGAATATTTACTATAAAATGAGCAGTACATTGTAAATCCGCTCTTTACTTGATCTTGTGGTGATTTATGGCTGGAGATAAGTCACAAGCTAAAGGCACAGCATGGGAGACACTGCTGTAGGCAGAGCTGCAGCAGAATGGGGATGAGGTTCTGAGTAAAGGTAGGAACATATCATTGATATGCAGACACCCACAATGGCACAGTTTTAAGATTCAACAGAAATTACCTGCAGGTAAAATTTCTTTCAGCTTCACATTTATCTGCACATTCTTTTTCATTATTTGTCTCGTAAAACTGTTTGTTTCGAGTAAGTATCCAAACACCATCTGTTCTTGAATAGTCATCCAGTATATCTCCTTTCACTAGAAGGGAAGGAAAGGAATCAGACATTACAAATGAGAATTCTGCTGATAAGAAGATATCTGTATTTCAGTCCCGTTTTCCATGTAGCTTGGACAGGTGAAGACACAATTTATTTTGCATAATTCTGGGTAAAAGATGATAAACTCTGGGGTTATTTCTGTCTCCTGACAGAATCACAGCTGAATGACTGCAACATGTCATGGGAAGAAAGAGGCAGAAGAAAGATATAGAGGCAATTCTGATTAGACTTATGCATGAGTTTGAAGCTAAAAGCAAAAAACGAGAAACAAGAGTGAGGGGGAATGGAGAGAGAGACTAAGTGGTGTCAACACCAACCAGAGAAAGATGAAGGGAAGTGATACCCATATCAAGGTTTTGGAGAAGCATGAATTAGGTGGATGGGAGATTATGACCTGTCATGTGGATTGTGCAATCCCTGCAGTTTCATTGGTCACTGCCTAGCTGTTTGTCCCAACATGTCTTGCCCTAGAGCAAGACACCTTCAATCACAAAGTTACTCTACAGACTTTTACAATGCCCACCATTGTTTTATTGCAATGGGTTGAGCAGACTTAGTAATGAAATTGTCAGGCTACATCTCTGTTGCAACAAATTAACCCAAGATTTTAAATCAGTACATCAGTTAGTATTATTAGATCTGAAAGTGACATATGCATAAGATTTATATTATCTACCTGCTAATAATTCTAACACACCTCTAAAATACTGTAGCTCACAATACAGTTTACCACCTAATTGATTTTTTTCTTTTTATGTCTAAAAAGATTCTATGTTTCTGTTTCTAATTTCTACAAGAGTTTATTTCCATTGCCAGCATCAGGTTACAGTGTTGCACAAGAGAGTTTAATTGGTCATATGGTTTAATTATTTCATTTTTTTCAATATAGATTATTATTGACAGGTGCAGGAAGTTCATAATTTTGTACAGCATGCTCACAGGTAATGTTGTGAATTTTTCATTTACACACTCATATTAGGGCTGAATTCACTGCAGCATCACTCCAGTGTTACTGATTCCCACGACATATGGGCCATCCATCACCTACCTCCATATGACACAGATTCACATGAAATAAAAGATATTTTGGCCACTAGTGAAAATAAGGTTATTCATTGCCTGAGGGCATTTTCTGTGTCTCTTTGCAGAGTTGGCTCAATGCTATTCGACCTGCATGGTTCAAGAAATCCCTGTCACTGAGGCTTTCCCTGTCTAGTCCTACTGTTACAGCAGGGCTATGCAGAGCACCAATAGCCTAGCCTGCTAAATTCTCCTGATGGAATTAGAAGACAATTGCTTCCTTTCCTGAATTTTTTCCTAACTTAACTGAGGCCACTGTTCAAGGAAATTAGAAAAAGAAAATACTCCTTTCCAAACTTTATTTTCTCATCTTAAAATTCTGTATTTTTTCAAAGAGCTCT
This sequence comes from Emberiza elegans, assembly GCA_024865655.1. Classification (NCBI taxonomy): domain Eukaryota; kingdom Metazoa; phylum Chordata; class Aves; order Passeriformes; family Fringillidae; genus Emberiza; species Emberiza elegans. The sequence goes on along the minus strand of JALJVW010002597.1, from coordinate 13,307,174 downwards.
CCTTTGGATACTATTACTTTTCAGTGACTATAAGAAAAAAAATCATTACAGTTGGGTTGAGAATGAATACATGGGAATTTCCATGACATGTATAAACTAAAAGTCAACATAGATTGACAGAAACTTAGATAATAGAAAAGGTGATGCTGGTTGCCTGAAAAACACTGCAAAGTGGAAACTTAAGAAAAGAATATAAGAGATTTAAAATGCATCGGGGACTGTATTAGTCCAACTAAAAATCTATATAAACCCAGATATTGCACAGGATAATTGAACAGAATATTCAAGATACTGGTTAATATTCCAGATTTGACCAGTACTAACCAGAAAACATAAAATTTGGCTTTAAGGCAGTTGTGGACCATCACTTTGAGCAAGTCAGCTAGAGCTGATAACAATGAACAAATAAAACGCCCACTTTCTCAGTTGTCTTTTATAACCTGGTACAATCATACAATATTTCCCTGGTATTCTGACCTGAACTATTACAAACTCACAAAAAACCGTACCGATATGTATTTATCAGTACTTTTAAAAAGTCATTTAAGTGCCATGTAATTTTACATAGTTTCAAAGTACAAGATAGTACTGTATCTGATTGAAAACTGATTGAAATATATACAACATATGGAATATTTATTTACAGAATTTGTAGATAAGCTTTAAATCCATATATTACCATCAGTGGAACACCTCTCATCTTTCAGAACTGTAAGAAGGAATTCTGGTCAAATTCCTGGAAAAGGTGATCTAGGTTACTGAGGAGTAAATTTCTATCTACTGCCCTCAGGAAAACAAGGGAGAACATCTTATTGTAACTGTTTGACAACAGAAAATGTGAAATTTTGGGAATATAAAGAAGCCTCTTAATTTTTCATTTAGTTTTAAATATTCCATTTCAAAGCTTTAAAACTCCTGTCATAAAGGATGAAAATCAGTATCACTGTGCTTAACAGTGCTTGGCAGTAAGCACAGCTTTACCTTTAGCATTTGATCCAAAGCCTGCTGAAATTAGAGCTAACTTCTGACTGACTGCTGTGGGTTTTGCATGAGCCTTTGGCAGGCTGCTTCCCAAGGGTGCCCTGTCTCTGGCCATGGGAAAGGTTTGCCTGGGGCCATTAGTTGTCCATGCAGACACCAAGGCAGCTGGTCTTCTGGTGTTGCTAATGAGCACAGCTCTCTCTTTGCTCAACAGCAGCTCTTTCTGACCAGCCAGCCCCAAACCCATCGTTGTCCGGGAAAGGAGTGACACATTGACTTAGGGACCTGCCTTCACCACACAGAGCCTGCTAGTGTTTGGGCCCCAGTCTCAACCAGGCAAGCAGAAGGCAAAGGGCTCTTACCTGAGCTGAGCAAGAAAAGGAAGAGGAAGGCAGCTTTGCTGATCCCCATTTTGGCCCAGATGGCGGGTGCTGGAAGTTGTGTCTGTTGGTGCACAAAGTTTTATTGACTTGCACTGGAGTGAGGCAGCATCAAACAAACAAGGCAGGAGGATTAAGTTAATCATTCTCCTGTGCTGTGCCCCCCCCGCCATGGTGTGGCTATCAAAACAACCTTGAATTGGATGGATTACCAAATCAGGCTCAATAATTTCTACTGGATACTGGGAAATGTGAAGGCACTTTCTTCTTTTGTGAGACATGTTTTTGGTTTTTTTTTCTCAGATTGCTTGGCAATACTTTGTTAAGGTAAAGATGAGGATCATAGTGGTGGAAAGTATGGGAACAAGACACAGTCCACACACCTAATTCTATCTAGTCCTGGGTATTCAGCTTTAGGTCCCAATAGTATTTCCAGTCAGAGACTTGGACTGCTTTAGATTGAAACTGCTGCTGATTTATGCTCCTGTGTAAGTCAGTCCCCCCAAACAGACACTGATAATGCTAACTCTGTATCAGAATTGTTTTTAACACCCTCCCATGCCCTTTCTGGAGAAAAAACCCAACTTCCTTCAGCTTTTTTCCATTTCTGGTTTAGTTTTTGTTGTTCATGACTTGGGAGGCACCACACACTTTGGTTCAGTGTATGATGTGCCCGTGGCCTCCAGGCAAAGCTGCTGGTATCTCAAGTCTGCCCAGACCTCAGGGTGTGTGCAGGGTGCCCCATGCATTTCAGCAACATCTGTCACATCTGTCAACCCCATGGGGCTCAGCTAAGGCAAGCCAGGCATTGCCAGCCATAGTGCCTTCAGGAGTTTTCACTGGCCTGCCTGGCCAGTCAGGGTAGCCTTTAGCTGGGATTGGGAGGCAGGTGAGAACACAGCTGGGAGGAAAGTGGGAGCCCTGCATATTCCCCTCTGTGCTGGGAGTCACCCAGGGTAAAGGCAGTGGCCAAAAGGTACATGGCTCCAGGGCATGTCCAGGTGGGACATGCACCCTGGGCTGCTGAGGAGGCAATAGGGAAGTGGCCTTTCAGTGGGGCTTTTGCCTCAGCTTTGTCACACTGCAGAGGGCTCTTAGCCAATGTGTAACCTGTAGTGAGAACAGGCAGGACTGACACTTGCAGGAAAACAAGTCTTTGGTCCTAACTAACTGTTTTATGGTGAGCTGTGTCTATATGCCAACACCTCCACAGTTCATCTGCATCCCAACCTACACAGTCAGTGTTTGAGCATATCATTCAACCTGTATCACATCTGACCGAAGGATATTCCTACAGGGGTGTTCCTACAAGGCTTCAGAAAATCAGTGGTTGAGCAGAGAAAAGAACCCAAAATTTTGATGAAGACACTCACTGTGGAAGCATTCACTACTGATTTCTACTTGGCCAGCCAGCCAGTCTGTGCCCTCCAAGCAGCATGTCAGCACATGCATAGGTGAATCCTGGGGCCACATATGGCTGTGGAAGAGGCAGGCTGTCCTCCTGGAAGCCAGGAACAACTCACAGAGACATTGTGGGGACATGAGTGGGAGGAAGCAGGACTAGAGGACCATTTGGGGGAAGTGGGTAGAAGGGCACACAGGACCTGAAGATTCCCCAGTTTAATACAGCAGAGAAGAGAGAAGTGGGGTTACCAAGAGATGCAGTGGGACATGATGAGCAGGGATATGAAATACGGGGAGCCAAGCCTTGCTGTTTCTGTCATTGACAGCACTACCTGCTCTGTCCTCAGATAGCACTGTCTGAAACCACCCCTAGATCTGCTAGCAAGTAACATGGAAACGTCTTTTGTCTTGGAGTTAATTTAAATCTTAGAACAATGAAAAGCAGAGATATTTTTATGTCCATGTTCTAATAACAACAAATGAAATCACATTTTTGCTGATGAAAACTATGCTGCAATCCCACTTTACGCTGTGTGAGATTTTCTGGAGAATGTGCTGTGCTGGCAATGTCCAGAGGGGTGCAGCAGACGACAGCTTTTGAAAAAAGTGAGTGACATCAAATCCCCAGCATGAAAAAAGTGTCAGACCACACTCAGGATACGTTTTCAGGTGATGTTTGTCCACAAACTAGCTCATATTGCAGCTCAAGCTTATAAGGAAATTTTTTGTATGCAAATATGCTTTGCTTTTCTTTCTCAGTTTCCCCTTTTCCTTCCTACCTTAATACAACAGGTTTCAACTTGATTGGTTTGAACTTATACAAATAGGTCCAAGAGCTTTATTTTCTCAATGCAATACTCTGTGTAGGAAAGACAGCATGCAAGTGTGAAATACAGATTAAAAACAGAATGAGAATGAGAGAGAGGAAAAAGCCAAATGTAATATTATCACTCTAAGGTACTCAAAAACATAATAAAGGTTATGATGCAGGGGAAAATAGAGTCTATTTGGAACAGAGAAAAGCCCACAATTTTAGTGAGAAAATAGCACAGATTTAATCAAAATTAGGAAAATTAGAAGGACAAGAAATTACTAGATTGAAAAGAAAAATAAATGTTGATAAAACAAATAAGTGAGATTAAGTGAAAGTAAATCCAAAATAATGTTTATAAAACTATTTTGGAAAAACACAGATAAAGAGTTAAATAGTAATGAAAAATAAAAAAAATAATGTGAATGTCCAGTATCAAATGATAAAATACTTTCTTTAGGCTTTCAGATTGGAGAAAGAAAGATTTGTACATGCATTCTATTTTTGCTAGAGAACATCATGCAGCTGTGCTGCACTGGCTTGCAGTGTGTGTTTTCTGTAAGAGCTGAGCAGAGGATTTGTTATTTAATCATGGTGCTACTTCCAGCCACTGATTCACTCAGTGCTGTCAGTGGGATCACAGGGCTTTTAGACAGGCCTTGTGTAAGTTCTCATCACCCTGTACTCTGCACTGCGAGGTCACACCTCAAGTGCTGTGCCCAGCTCTGGGCCCCTCACTGCAAGAAGGACACTGAGGCCCTGGAGCAAGTCCAGGGGAGGGCAATGGAGATGGTGAAGGGTCTGGGACACAGTCCTGTGAGGAGTGACTGAGGGAGCTGGGGGTGTTTAGCTGGGAGAAAAGGAGGCTCAGGGAAGACCTGAAATTTTGCCTGGGGAGGTTTTCAGATATTCACAACTAGAAACTTCAGAAACAGGTTTGATAAACATCTGACAGACCTTTTAGATCTGTACATGTTCTTACACCATGATGGTTGAACTCAATAATCCTTTTCATTGCCTTTTTCTTCTCATTCTGGGAATTAGATTTGTGATACCTAAACAATTCCTCAGCACAGCTATAGAGCAATTCTCCATAAGCATTACCAATAATGTTTCTTTCTCTGTTGAATGGCTTTTGCACCTTCTGTCTTCCTTCTCCATGATACACTCCCAGCTTACAGGCACAAAGAGAAGACACACATTTCCAGAACTCCAGACTCATTCACTTAAGAGTTGGGCTTGATGAACCTTGTGGGTCCCTTCCAACTCAGAATATTCTGTGATTCTTGAAATGCTCACATTCCCACAGCACTGTGCCCATTAGTTGCCTTGGTTATATCTACATGCCCTGCTCAGCTGGCAGGCTGCAGCTCTGTGCTCTGGGTCTGTGGGTCACTCTTAGAGCGCTTTGGTTACCTTTGGGAAAAGTACAGCATACTGAATCCTTGCCCCAGGAAGACTGACTGATCAGAATAACTCGCTTCAAAGAAAGAAAAATCTTCATCAAATCACTCTGGGAACACACAGGAATCTCCTTTCTCAAGACATCTCCAGCATGAGCCTACAAGCAACATAATTTCATTCAAGTGACAGCTTCCTCTGCCCCAGGGGCTCACCAAGCACAGTTGGTTTGTCCCTGCTTTTCACAACACAATTGAAGCTTCTGGAGTTACCTCACCTTGACATCTCTGTTGTTTTCAGCAGAGGTGCCCCCAGCTATGATGAGAAATGCAAGTCAGACTTGTTTAGGCCTGATCCCTGGCCTCTGCCAGTTCTGCAGCTCACGAGGGAGACTTTGTGTCCTGCTGGCATCCACCAGACTGGGCACTGGCTCCCACCCAGCAGCTGCTTTCCTGCCTCAGGCTCTCATACACCCAACTTCTCAGCACCAGCACCAAAGGCATTACCAGCATGCTGCCAGCACTGCTGAAAGCTCTTCACTTGGAATAGCTGCATAGCAGCATTATCAGATCATAAAATGCTTTAGGAAAACATCTTGAATAAAATGACCTTCCTAAATAAGAGACTGATACTCTCTTTAGTTTATATGGCCCTAACATATTGGTAAATGAATGAGACCCACCCAAAGGACTCAGTAATCTCATGGAGTGTACTCAGAGTAATGATGCCCTTGTCCATAGTCATAAGCAGCTGCTGTTCAGGCAAAACTCCTTCCAAAACTGAACATTGCTAAGACTTTTTACATTTGAGGAAGGTTTGAGGTGGAGGCCTAGAGCTCATTTCCTCCTGCAATTGTTTGTTCCTGTATTTTCTTCCCCTGCATGTGGACACCAACAACTGAATCTTTAATTTGAAATGTAGTGCATACACCCAAGTCTGGGCCCTTTACCAACTGAAGAAGAAATGAGCCCAGAAGCCACCTAATCAGTCTCCCTTCCTTCAAACAGAATCAACTCTCTAATATCCTTCCTGAGTGCTGCTTTTAACCCCAGGTTAAAAACCTCCCAGGACACCCTTCTCAGAAAAGCAGCTAACAGCTATCCTTACTGTTAAGGCTATATCTAACCTAAAGGGTTTTGCCTTAGTATAGTTCTTTCATATCTTACAGCATGTGGGAAATTAGTAAAGCATCAACTAGCAGAATTGCAAAAAAATGATAGTACAATCCAGAATAGTACAAGTCTCATAGTTTCTACTAGTTCCTCTGCATGGATGGGTTAGGCTTACATAATATAGCAAATATAATGGCTGGTTCTTTTGAAATGCATTCAGACAACTGGATGTAATACTAGTCAAGTATTGAGTCAAGTTTTGTGCACACAAGTCCTTCCTTGGGCCTTAAAGCTCATTTGAAGTATATTCAGAATACCACAAGAAAACCACACATAAATAATACACATATTTAATATTAATGTAAATTATTAATATTAATTCCATATTAATGGTAAATATCAGCATTGCTAAAGCAAGCAGGGATATGATGGTAGTGCCTCAAAAAACTGTTTGATAACAAGTATCTGAGCTGATGTTATTGTGCTGACTGCTCAGAGTGTCTCATAGCCCCCTACAGAGCCACAGCCTTATGGCCACTCCTGTGACATTTGGCCTGAGACTCTTCACTGGTGCTTCAGCTGTACCAGCCATGCTGTTCCTTATCCCAGCAAACCAGACATTGTAATAATGTCCGATTCCTTTCCTTCCCTTCTTTCACACAAGCAGTGGAAGAAGGGCTGCATCCCTGATGTTTATTGTGTTTTTCTTGTCTATCCTTCTCCCACAAGTGGTCCTCAAACATCTTCATAGTAGCTGCAGACAAAGCCAGAGACCTGCTGGTGCTCTGACGTGTTAGATGATAAATCCCCTCCTGGCAGATGGTAAACCTTGGGCTAAGGGCTCACTTCAAGAAATTTAGTTCCTAAAAAAGCCTGTCCCAGGGTGACTTTACAGAAGCAGGTCTCCTAGCCCTGCTGTGAACCATTCTCAGACAGGGAGCGTGGCAGCTCCAGCAGAGTGTGAAGGTCTCCATGCAGCCAGTCAGGAGAAGGCTGTGCTGGGGAGCTGCCTGAGCCAGAGGCACTTCCCACGCTTTGGCTCCTGCACCCTCCCTGCTGCAGGGATCACTGGCTGGAGACAGCCAGGGTAGGAGAAGGGAATCAAACAGCAAGGCACAAACCCTTTCCTGCTGCAAGGACCATGGAGAAAGCAGTTTTGCTCCCTAAGGAACTCCCTATGGGCCTGTCCCACCTCTAGATAGGAGCAGCAGCTGGGGGTCACCAGGGCAGCCCCAGCACTGGGCATTTGGCACATCCCTGGGCTTTGAGGGGCCCATGGTCAGGGCTGTGGGGAGCTGGAGAGCAGTGCCCTGCTGCAGCACTGTGTGTCCTGGACCATGGGGGAGCCCTGTGTTCCTGGGCAGGGACAGCCAGGGCTTGTGGTGCCTGACAGCTACAGGACAGGGAACTAAGGAAACAGGAGCTGTTTGTCTCCATCTTCACCCATGCCATCCTCTGCACTTCTCCCTAGACTGATCTGCCATTCAGCTCTGCGGGAAAGAGACCAAGGTCAGAGGCATTTCTGTAGAGAAAAATCTGCAAATGCAGTTTCATTCAGCAGAGAAACTGAAAGTTCAGAACACCTGACTGCCTCTTATCTTTTCTTGCACAAATGCATCATGAATACGGACCTTTTTTCCTGATTTTTTTTCTGTGCTTATGTCTATTGTGACTTTTTCTGAATGATGCTGGGCAGGGAGCTGGAGTGGCACAGGGAAAACTGGCGCAATCGCCTCTTACAGCCCTCGGGAAGAACTTACTCATTTTGTGGAGACATTTCACTGAGCAAAGAGATAAAAATCTGCTATGACATCTATTAGTACATGTTTTATTTGGTTTCAAGTAAATGTCAAAACTGACCATAAGAACAAAACAAGCTACGATGCTGGACAATATTTTACATGCACATTGTATAGGCTGCATAGCTCTACCTTCACCTTGTTTCTTTTGTATTTCTCAGGTATTATGTTGCAGTTTATTTTTCTGTCCTAAACTAAGCTTCCCTGTGAGGGAAATCTTGTTCCTTCTCATCTGAGACAAACAATTCCCACCCAAACCTCTCCTTTCTCCCTGACAGACGTGGTAGTGATCAGCTGCATATGCTGTCACAGGTCACTTGTCAGTGACTGAGATTCACCAGCACAAAATAAATACCAAACAAGTGCAGTTTGATATACAACATACATTGAATTAAAATGAACTGCCAGCAGTCAAATGAGTTCAGAGGCAGGAGCTAATGTTGTCTGGCAAAATTAGATAATACACTGTTTGTCCAATTGTAACTAAGAGTGAAGGGATGTCTGACGTCTTTGGCTTCTGCTCTCCAGCAAATCTGAAACTTAGCTTGTGTTGTTGGCAACTGAGTTTTCTAGAAAAAAAAACAGTAGTGTCTTTCTTGTAAAGGATAAGTTTTTAGGAAATCACAAGAGCTGAAACTATTTCACCTTTAAAACCACCCTAGAATACATGCTTTTGGATATGGTTCTTTTCAATAAGTCTTATTTTCCTTGGAAACAACTTTATTTGACATTAAATTCCTACAGCAGAAGCTACTGCCCTTTATATTAGGCCATGCTGGCCAATCCATGCTGTAATGAACTATTTTTATGCTCTTCCCTCTTCTGACGTAAGGTCATGCCACGTTCTTCCCTGATGAGTTTGCAAACAGCTTCTTAGCATCACAATCCTCTCTCCTCTGTGCAGCTGTTTCCCAGGTTCTCCTCTTGTTTCTCCTCTGCTTCTGGAGTTTCAGACTCAGATGATGCAGATTTGTTCCTTGAGACACTGTGCTTTTTTTTTTTTAACAGCAGAGACTGAAGCAATCCAGCCTTTAGCTCTGTTGCTTCTTGGCTAGAGAAACTAGAGGAGGTATTTGTGTAAAAAAGGATCTAAATTGGCTGCCTGTGGTGAGAGTGAGGAGACACCTACCTAGGTAAAGGTAGGACAAGTCCAGAAAATGTTCCTTTGGACAGTTACAGAAAATGTTTTCATTTCCTCTTGCCCTGCAATCAAACCTCCATGTGTGAGAACACATCCAGGGACAGAGTGCTCAGTAAATGATAAAGAAAGCAGTGCAACCTCTCAACCATCTGCAAAACTTGCAGATTTTGGGACTTGCAAATGCCTTTTTAAAATTTAGCTTGACATTTGCAAATTCAATACATACTTAGGTACCCTGGGAAAGAGGCCTTGATGTTCAGAGACATTGTGCAAATGTGATTTCTATTCTGCAGCCAGGCTTCACATCAACAATGCAAAACAAGCCCACTTGATCTGGAGAACCAGAAATTAATTTAGCTGTCCATCTTGGGAATCCTTCCAGGAAGCATATTAGCTTTTATCACCCTTTTCACAGGGACATAAACTGTTGCTTATGTTTGAAAATATCTTTTCTTTCAGCAACCTTGCCTGCTGCTAGAAGAAAGGAGAAAAGAGGGTTGCTACTAGAGCAGCATCTATACTTTTGTTCACAGTCAAGGGTATTTGGTCTTGCTGTGATAATATGTCTGGCAGATAGAGTGTGCAGTTGGATCAGAACACTATTTAAAATTCAACAGCTCAGCTGTGTGGCTTGTTCAACAAATTGTTCCTCACACTGAGCAAACACCAGGCTTTTTCATCCACTTTATGGTACACACTTTTAGTGGTCAGATTAGCAATTTATCTATGTACATCTTAAGGAAAAAGTCATAGATATGCTATGACCAGATCATCTTTAGAAAGCTTAGATACCCAGCATCAGTAAAAACATCCATAAAAAAGGGTTTGAGGAGTAAAGAACATATATAGAAGTGCAGCTTATGCGGGGCAGGGCACAGCCAGCGCCTGCATTGCTGTGAACTCTTCCATAACCAAATCTATTTTTGGGTATTTTTGTCACCTTAACTGCATGAGAACAATTAAGAAGGAAAAAGTCTGTTCAGTTACCTTCTGAAGATGTGGGAATCATTTTGAGGAATGAGAATCCTTTGATTCTCAGGGTTCCACCCTTGCAAATCAAGGTGGAAAAGACTTTATTTTCTTGCTCATGCTGTGATGGTGGTCTAAGTATATGGGCAAGACAAGATTTATAGGTGGACTTAGTATTTTTCTCTTGGATCAACTATTACAGTTGAAAACATGAGTCAAGTTTTGTGCACACAAGCCCTTCCTTGGGCCTTAAAACTCATCTAATTTTTACAGCCATGCCAGCTGTAAAAATAGGTTGGGCCAATAAAACAAGTAGCAGGAGAATCAAGAGATGCACAGGGGTGAGACAGAGCAGGTTGGTTCACACACACTGCAAACCCTATCTTTTACTTTGAAGGAAGTCTTTTTGTACAGGCTTAATCAGAACACTAAAATATGACCTAGATAACCAATTCCATTGTATAATAAATATGCAGAGATCAATATGTTTTATATGATCCTGGAATTACAGATAATCTAGAAATATTGAAATGTTGTTTAACATTTTTTTCATTAATCCTCTAAGAAAAGCAGGACTTGTAACAGATTCTTATTTTATCTCCAGTGCAAAAGGTCTCACACACAGGACACCAAACTGCTGACTGGATTTAATACAAAATTTTTTAAACAAGAACATCTGGTTGAAAGAGGCTAATCCCACAAAACTTCTGTTTAAGAGCAAAAGAGCACTTTGAACAATTTTTTAACTCTTGTACAATAGCTGGTATAAACAAATCAGTTAATTTTTTAAAAAAAAGTTTGATTGCATTAAAAACCACCACCAACTTCTGAAAATTATTATTAAAAAAATTTTATGTTTCAGATTTAAAACCATGATAAACTAGAAAGCTTAGTTCACAGACAAGGGTGAGATTGACAATTCAGCAAATGAGTTTAATAATTAATAATTAATCTAGTTACTGATGGTATAGTATCTGTACCCCTACCATGGAAAAAGGTTTTATGAGGAAGGTAAAAAATATATACTTAATATATTACCTGACATGCCAGATATTTCTGACTGTAGATGAAAAACTGTAAGGTTATGCAACCTATGTCTTCTAAATCAGTATATAACAGAGAAGTATGCAGGCTGTCATAACAGAGTGCACCATTCCTGAAGACAAAGCAGAGTGAAAATAAATAACAGAAACCCAAATCAGATTAGTAGTCTTAAACTAATCTAATTGTCTACTGAATTGTAAATACTGATAAAAACTGCCTGGGTAAGTAAATAATCCTTTATCAAATTCTTCTGGTTTTCAAAGTATTTTTGTTTATTTGAGTTGTTTGGGTTTTTATCCCTCTCTCTCTCTCTCTAGCTCCCCATTTTATAGGATTTTCATGTCAGAAGTAAAATGAATATCTATGCACTGTTAGTCTTTGTTATTTAGAGTAAGTCTTTTAGTAAAAATGGGAGGTAAAATCAGCATAGAAACAAGGCAAGCTTTTGAAAGACCTAGTTGAAAGTTTTACCAGTTTCTGTTACGTACATGTAAGGTTGCTCAGTACAGCATGAATGAAACTGTAGACACTAAGTGCATAGTGATTAAGATGAAAGAACAGTGATATTTTTAGGACACTAATATAGATAATTAATTTTGTAATGCCTTAATGCTTTGAGTTTGAAAGCTTTGTAAGTCAAGTAATGAAAGAACTTTTAGTCTTGCATCTTTTTGAGCTAATGAAGTCAAGACACTTGCACAATTCATGTTGAACTACTGTTACTCTTTTAATTAGAGTGCTGAAAGTACAGTATTATCCAATCAAATAAGATAATGAAAGTCTCCTAAGTATACCGTCTAATGCATATTACCTGTGTAAAGTGGAATCTTTAATGATAAAAACTGCAGGTTTGGTGTTCAGTTAGAAAGTGAACTGTTGCACTCGTGTTCTCTCTGATACATATCATCTGCTTAGCTCTTGCCAAGATGTTAACACCTGTAAGGGTTCTATTTTCTTTGAACACTTACTAGGTAATAATACCTGTCCTATGCCTTTCTAGTCTGCAAATGTGCATTTATTATAGTAAATAACCCCTATACATATTTTTAGGGAATAGCTTTTCAATTGCTCTTTTTCATCTGCACAAAATATGCAATGTGGGAATCAACCAATGGGTTTGCTCAAAAACTTTTTCACTCCACTGAACAGAAGCAGAAGAAGCAAATGAGGACATTGGATAAAAGGCAGCAACCTCTTAACTGATAATATTGTACAGCTCACCTGGCTTTAGGACTGCAATGAAATAGCACACTTCTATCCATACATGTCATTGTAAGCAATAAGAATTTGGCCATTTGAATTTAAAAAACAGATGCTGAAGAATTAAAAAAGGAGACAGGCTGGCTTTTGATATCTTTGTTGGCTCTACAGACAAATTAACAAAAAATGCATTTAAAAAAAAAAAAGTAAATTAATGTTACAAACAGCAAAATTCACCTCTCACTGAAAAGTTAAAAAAATTATTTCTAAGTATTCTGTGTTCTCCAAGGAGAAGATCCAGAGGATGAAAATCTTGTGTATTGGATATTTGAATCTAGTCCAGAGTACTAGTTACTTAAACACAAGGTGAAAATTACTCCTGGGGCTATGAGTGCAGATGGTTTTTTTTGGGCATATTAACATTTCTAGACAGCTTGTCAGTCTTCTTCTTAAAGATGATGCTTCATTATGTTCTCAGGAAAAAAAAGCAATGCTCCTTGCGGTGCATTCCAGGAGTGGTATTGTTTGTACACTGGGACAACTGTCACTGGAAGGAGGCACTGAAGAATGAATGTGCCAGTACAAAACAAAATATTAAAATAACTATACTAAGATTTGAAAGTTTGTTAGTATTAAACTGCATGGCAAAGGATTAAATGCATTATAGCTTCTTTGTTTTCTTTTTCTCTATTGCATGTCTTAAATTATGAAGAAATAAAACATGGGACAACCTTTCACAGCTTCACTGTGATATAAATTATTTTCATTCAGCTGAGATGTGACTTTTTTAAGCAAAGTACCTATTACTATTTTAGACTCCCTAGGGAATTCTCATGAGGCTCCAGCTGTCACTTGAGAAAAAACTGGATCTTCTTCATATCCTGTAAGTTTTCTGCTGACAAAAACCTGAAGATTTCTAAATGACCCTAATATTTCTTTTTGGATAGTTAAATCCTACCTCTGGTGTGTACAGACTGAGACAAGGTAGGTACTGTGGATCTGATACTATTTTTACTTTGCCCTGTAATTCGTTGTCAACAACAATGCTGAAGACTTGCCTCAACCTGCCCAATGGAGAAGTTTTTGACACCCCATATGGTACTGGTGTCCTTGACACCCCATATGGTACTGGTGTCCTTGACACCCCATATGGACACCCCATATGTTACTGGTGTCCTTGACACCCCATATGGACACCCCATATGTTACTGGTGTCTTTGATGCCCCATATGGACACCCCATTTGTCACTGGAACTTGTGTCCTCCAGTGCTGAGATGCAGGAACAGTTCTGAATTTGCCATACACAAAACTGAAGAAAGAGTCCCTTCCATTTGCACCAAATCAGACCCTGAAAAGTCACACCTACTGCCAATTGCCAAGTATAAGAAACTTCTAAAACAGAAGGCTTCTTTGCTGACTATTTTATTTTGCATGCATAGCATCTGGAGGGAAAAATAATCCTCATGCTTGGCAATTGCTGTTGGTGGCTGTTAGGCAAAATCTCGATGATGGAGACTACCAAAGCCACAAACTAAAAGTTCTAGAGGATGGAGGCTACCAAAGCCACATACTGTCTAAAAGGCGTTCACAGCCAAAGCCTGCCGATGGAGAACCTCTCTCCCATAATTTAGCTTGATGTCTTCACAGCCTATGGGAGTCCCTGAGAAAAAACTGGAAGTATGGCCATTAATAATACAGATCAGTGAAAAGGTTGACAGCACAAAGGACCCAGAACAAATGCAACCTTTATGAGAGCTAGAAATAGGTGTGAGATTCAGCAGCACAGAGAAGGGGGTGTTTTAAATGGATGCTTAATCTGTTTTTATTGTAGAATGAACTGAAATACAGAGCAACTGAAATACAGAGGACAAACCATCTCTTTGGATAATTATTAGAATGCTAGTTTATTTAAATTTATAATGGATTATTTTTTCCCCTTAGATTTTAATGTCATTTTTTTTTGTAGCAGTTGAAATCTTGTATTTTGAATATGCATACTGCTTTCCAGGAGAGGGCAGTCCATTCCCAGGATCAGTTGGCTCCCACCACATTCTTAATCCAAGAAATGTCCAAAGACAAAAAGTTTATTTTTGGCAGGGCACAACCAAGATTTGGCTGCATTTTATACAAAGCTGTCTTGGATAAGAAAAACTAAAGGTTCTCCACTGTCTCCCTGAAGAAGAAAGAATTCAAATATGCTACTGGAAGTACATCAGTAACCAGTAATGTGCAGAAAGGAGGCACAGAAGTGGAATGAATGTATAACCACAGCTGTACAAGGGCTAATGAATGCTATATCCAGAACTTTGGCCAGGGAAGAGTTCTCTCTATCAGACAGTTATTGTGGGTTTAACAAGGGCAAGTGACAGATTCTGCATGTGTGACAGGGCAACCCAGGTTGTGTGTAGAGACTGGGGAATGAGAAACTGGAGAGCAGTGCCACAGAAAGGGATTGGGGGGTCCTGGTCAGTGTCAAGTTGAACAAGAGTCAGCAGTGCCCTGGCAGCCAGGAGGGCCAAACCTGTCCTGGGGGACATCAGGAACAGCATCACCAGCCAGGCAAGGGAGGGGATTGTGCTGCTCTGCTCTTAGCTGGGGCAGCCTCACCTCCAGTGCTGGGGGCAGTTTTGGGTGACACAATGTAAAAATGACACAAAGTTCTAAGAGAGTGTCCAAAGAAGGACCGTGAGGATGGGGAAGGGCCTTGAGAGGAAGACTTATGAGGAGCAGCTGAGGACACTTGGTTCACTGAGTCTGGAAAAGACTGAGGGGAGGCCTCACTGTGTTCTTTAACATTCTCTCAGGGGGAAAAGGAGGGGCAGGTACAGATCTCTTTTCTATAGTGACCAATGACTTGAAGGAATGGCTTGAAACTGAATTGGAGAGGTTTAGGTTGGACATTAGGAAAAGATTTTTCACCCAGAGGGTGGTTGGGCACTGGAACAGGCTCTCCAGGGATATGATCACAGTACTAAACTTTACAGAGTCCAAGAAACATTTGGACAACACTCTCAGGGACCACGTGTGACTCTTGGAGTGTCTTGCACTGGTCCAGGAGTTCAACACAGCATATTCTATGATTCTAACATTCTGTAAGGGCATAAAAGCTCTAGACACAGACAGGACCTAAGACTGGACTTTCATTTAACATAATTTCATTCTTCAATGAATTTCATTACTTTTCATATTTTTACAGAGCAATGTCCATTTTTTTTTCTGAAAACACAATGTATTGAGTCAGACTGTGTTTCTTCCTTTACAATCATGCCAGTCTCCTTCTGTTTGTCTCTGCCAGCTATGTGATTCACCCAAGAGAGCTTTGAAGTCTGCTCTGGAGTAAAAGCAGGGTAGCCACATCAACAAGATAGAGCAGCTAAAGTAATTAGTGTCTGGAGAGACACTCCCCAGCTTGTCTGAGATCGTGTGCTCAGGCGTGGCATCTCATGGGCACTGACATCCACAGCAGATACTGACTCCTGAGCTGGGGTGCAGCACCACTGAGGTGCTCAGCAGCAGTTGGTGAGTGCTCTTGTGGTGCTGTGACCTGCACTGCAGGATGTAATAAATGTAATTTATAAATGTAATAAAACTCAAGGAAGGAGAAGGCGATTTCTGCCACAAAATGTTAAAGGAGCTGACTTTACCTCTTTAAACTCATTCTCTCATGCACCTGATTTGCTTATGTTCCTACACACAGGCATGTGAAGCACCTCTTGGTCTGGACCTCTGCATCCAAGTGGTCTGCCCAGGATCACTGGTGGGGCACAAGGGATTCTGGCTCCTGAGTCCTCATCATGTCTCTATGATTATTTTTGATTTGCAATGGCTAAAAGGTTTTTGAATATTTTACAGATCTTTTACATCATTTAGGATTCAGGGATGTAATGGGGCAGTCCTTTTATGCAGCCTGACATCCTGATCAATTACAGAAAAAGGAATGGCACAATGGGGTGTGCAGTCATGTAGCTGGAGTGCTACAAAAGGAAGGTCAAGGCACAGTACATACCTTTCAGCTCTTACATTTCAGTTGAAGGCTAAAGCTTATATCACCTGAGTACTAATCTAAGAATTGAACTGTAAAGACTGACAGAATATTTTGATTTTCTTGGAGAATCAAACAGAAACTTGAAATACAGTCATAAACAATAGTACAGCAAATCAGTGAATATATTGATAGGATCAAATTATTAGAAAAATAAATGTCTAAGATCAATGTACTTTCTATGGGCTTGTAATAAGGATAGAAAAAATATAATCATTGTCAATGGCCTAGGGTGAAAAGCTTCATACTACAGACATGAAGAACAGAGGAATTCATTGCCAGGGAAGTGTGCACATTGTCTTTATTAGGAAGGCACTGTTAGGTTAGGAATATGTATGAAACTTCGAATTTAATCTTTGTTCAGTATTGTATCTGGAAATTGGACCTAGATATTTTCTAAATTATTTTTAGTGCATTTTCTATCACACCACCTACCCACATTACAGTCAAATCCACATTCTACATGTTCCTTCAGAGTCTGAGACAGGTGCTGAAGGTAAGAGTGTTTGGAAGGCAGGAGGATATATCTTCCAAAGGGCAACAATGACTACACCACAGTCTCTGTTCCCTCCTACTCTTCAGTGGTACGTGTACTGTCTAGGTGGGCAATTATAAATAATTGTGCATATAAATAAATGTGCAAAAGAAAGACTAAGTTTGAGAACTTTTTTCTTTTGCAGTACTCAAAGGGAATTTTTTCTTAACTGAATTTTCTTTTTCCAGAGAATTTTACCTCCCTCTTCCCCTTCATTGAGAGTTTTAATCCTGTGAATTTGAGGAAGATCTATGGCTTCTGTTCGTTTCTGAATTTGCTTTCATTAATCTGTGGTTGTGCCTTGTGACATTTCCCTTGCCCTAGCCCACTCCCCAGTCCTAAACCATTTGCCTCTCTTGCCAGACCTCAGGTACAACCTGCCACAGTGGCAGGATCATACTTTCTCTTGCTGATTCAGATAATTTCACAAATGACCATCTTCTCCTCAGCAGCAACATCTACAGCCCATCTCAGAGGGTGATCTGTGTCCATGCCCAGAACTGGGTGTACCACTAAGTCCCTAGATAAATATAAATATAAATATAAATATTCTTTTCCTTGTACTTCACTCATCCCAATGCTGGGATGTTTGTGCAATGATCCTAGTCCTCCCAGCCCGGCTGGTGATGATTTCAGTATCAGGGTGTCCTTTGTTGAAGAGGGGACAAAGACTACGTCTGTCCAAGCAAATGAAACGTGACCAGAGCCTGGACCTGCACGCTGTCCCGTGATGGTGCAAGCTGTTCAAATGTTAGCACATTCCCTGGCACAGCTCTGGCCCAGGCTGGCCAGCATGGTCTCACAGAGTGCCAAGACATGGTTTGGGAGCTGGCAGAGTCTGGGGGCATTTTCAGTGAGCAGGGCAATTGTCCACTTCTTTCTTGATAAAACCCAGCAGTGTTGGTAGAGCCTTAACCGCCGGCTGTGCAAATGTTCTGACTGGAGAAGTGATGCCCCACAACATGGCATTCCTGCTTATTGACATTCATGAGAACGTAGATGCAACTGTAGAAACCAATTCTCTTTTTTTTTTTCTTTTAAATTCCCATTTAAATTGAACCACTTCTTTCATAAGGAGGATTTTACCATAAAAGTAAAAAGGTTCTCTTTTTCTTTATCAGAAATTGAGAAAACAAAAAGTAAGTCCTGTATAATTTTTAGGTTGAAGGACACATGAGCACATATGCATGTGAATTTGAGTGAGGACTCCCAATCAACAATAGTTATAATGAATTCAGTGAGCATTTCCCCACATATGAGCTTGCACTGTGATGACTGGAGAGGACAGCAATCACTGGGTGGGACAGTGAGGGGAATAGTCTTTCTCTCCCCAAGAATTTTAAAGAGCTCAATTAATTTTTGTGTCCTGAATCAGAACAGGGACAGGACCTCCAGCAGTTTCACAAACAGAATAATTTCATACACACAAAAAACTGTTGATCAGAAAAGAGTGATTTAAGATGGAACATAAAGTAAGAGATGAGTTGTTGGCAGGTTTGAACAGAGATTTATGTGGGAAGAAGTCAGAACACACGGGAGGATTTGGGGAAAAAGACTGATGAGAATGCTGAAAAAGAGTCAGTTAAATTAACAGTATTTGTCTTATCGTTGCCATTACAGTTTACAGCTAATGCTAGCCTTGCTACAAATTGTGATTACTTTGCCATATAAAACACAGTCCAGGCCACTGATGAATGACAAGCTGTTCAATTTTTCCGTCTATTGCTCTCTAAAGCACTTTAAAGGCTATTGCAGTTCTCACAAATATTTATAAAGAGATGGTTTTGGAAAGCAGACAGCTATTTTGCCATATGTCTGAATTGCTGTTCTTCAATATGTTCCTGAAGAGTAATGGCAACCCTTAAAATTTCAAGGGCAATTTAAAGGGACCCTTTTCATTTACGTTTAGTCCACAATTTGTGAAAAGAATGCCTGAAGGGTCATATTTAATATTTGGAAACATGATTTTTTTTTTTAATCCAGCACATTCTCTCTACTTTTAAGTATTGTAAGGCAATTATGTGGAAAGTAAGAGCAGCTGGCTAACATAACACAAACAATGCAAACCAAACATAGGCATTTGGGAAACCCCTTACTGTTCTGTTGTAACAATGTGGCATCTACGAAGCTCCAGGCTTGCCATTTCTTTCCTGGGAAAGAAACTGACCCATGGTAATTCAAACTTCTGCATTGACACAGGTGTAATGAACGGCAGAAATCAGTCCCTTAATTTCATTTATTATTTAAATTTTAAAAATTCTGCCTGCCCCATCAGTATTTAGGAAATATGTAAAAGTGAGCTAGAAACAGCATACAGATTAGTAAGCAGTCACAGGAATGATTGAGAACAGAGACCAGAAGGCATTTTTAAGGGTGTCTGGAACAACTTCATGCAACAGATGGTACTTGGTAGGAGCACTTGCATTTCAATTTCACTTTGGCATGCTGCATTTGTTTGTATGCAAAGCCTTCACATACAGCTAAAAAATTTCTTGAAATATAATTTTCACGAGTGAGATTTAGGTCATCAATGCCCAGGATTAAAAAAAAAATCCTTTAATTTTTTCCTCTCCTCATTTTCACTTTCCCCCCACCCACATGAAATAAGAAATTTGGAGTTCAGCAGTTTAATTTTACCACCTATCTTTAGTTGTGTTCTTTCTGATAAATTCTTACATTTTATTACACCTAAAAGGAAAAGTAGAAGTCCCTAATTTGTCAATCAGCAGACTTGAAATCTTCAGTGCCAGATCCCCCAGTGATCAAAAGTCTCTATTTTCTACTCCTGGCTGAGAAAGATTTGCAGCATGCACACAAGATAATAAACAATCAGTGGTGCTGAGGAGATTTTTAGTAGAGACTTTTACATGATCCCACTCCCCCAGGCTGAGAACTGTAGCATTAGGGAGGTTGAATGAGAGGCTGAAAAGAAAAATGTGAAAAGTCAGCTGGAAAAACAAAACTGGAGAGAGCATGAAAAAGTGAGAATAAGAGACAAGAAAAGGGTGTGACAAGAAGCACTGCAGGCTACAGAGTAGTAGAAGTACTCTACCCTTAGCAGAAGCCAAACCTAAGTCATTTCTTCTATGCATAGTAACTGGACTTTGTCAAACTACATTTTAGTGATTCACATGAATAAATCCAGTCTTAACAATAAAAATGCTCTAAATTCACATGTAAAGCAAATGACTGATTCAAAATAAAACAAACACAGAAGGATCTGAATGTTGTTTCATACTTAAATATATCTTGCTTTCATGTTTACACTTTGGGATGCCTCAGTAATTCAGTGTGGTGTCAGGACCAGTTGAGAAACACCATGGTCTATTTTCATTCCCATCAGGTTTCCTGCAGCAGTTTTTTTCAAACCCCACATGAATGAAAATTTAATCTCCAAAGTTTTAATGGAAAGGAAAATATCATTACATAATAAGTGAAGCTTTTTGGTTTTTATTTTTACCAAATGTTTGTGTCTCAGTTCATGCAACCCGAAAGCCAAGAAAATGATTACTCCCCTTGTGGATCTGCTTTGTTTGCCTGAATATTTTTCCATAAAATAAGCTGGCATAAAAAGTCTCTCCATTGCCTGCCCTGGAAGAACCACCAGGCACATATCCACACTTTACAGGGAATTCAGCAGTTTCCTCTGTATTTTTTAAATTAGAAATTTATTTATTTATTTATATTATTATTTAGTTTTATATGAACTGCAATTATTTTCTATATTTTCGTGCAGGATCAGCTATTTGACTTTCATTGCCATACCTATTGTTTTAACCTACAAGGTTTAAAAGAGGTTCACATAAAGAACTGTTGACTTTTTTTTTGAAGATATAGATCGGAAACCGATTAAAACCCAGAATTTCCCAGTGACACACATTGTATTTGAGTCCACCTGAAGAGCAAACAGGCCTTCTTGCATGCTTCTCATATAGTAACCTCAACATATTGGCAGACAAAGGTGCATCAATGTAATGATACTATTTCAGTTTCATTTCTCACATACTATCTGTTACCTAACCAAAAAAATCCTGTCTCCAGTTAAGGATGTGTGAGTGGTATTTTTTCCAAGTGTGTGTTTTGCCTGAACAGGAACCACAAAACTGAAAGCGTATGATACTCTTTTAATCAAAACAGGGTGAATTGCACAGTGTCTTCAAAGCATATTTGTCTTTCTTACTTTTGTGGTAAGAGATAAAAGTCAGAGTGAGAGATATGTAGAGGAAATTATTCACTATAAATTGACCTCAGCAAAAAGCAACTGTCTTTGATAATCCATGGTATCGTATTGCTTAAAGTACAGTAATAATGAATCTTTCAGAAATGATCACTCATAATATTTAGACAAACATGACAAGATCAAACACTGATGTGTGGATTGTGCTACCCACCCAGTTCTGGCACAGCACCCTCTTCAGAGTTCTGTCTTTTATTCCTCTGCAATATCCTGCCCCCTCCTTTCCTTTTTTTTCTTTTTTCACTCTAGAAGATAAAGTGAAACAAAATCCCCCACTGATGAGTCAGTATCACTTTACATATGCCTTACCTAACTGACATTTTGCACTTGGCGTGACATATTTAGCAAATTTCAAACCCTGGTCCTACAGAAACATGCATGTTATTCCACCACCATCAATAAGGTAAAATTAGAGATATTAACAGAGTACTTATGAAAGGAAACTCATTAAAGTTGTACTGTTTTCAACAGGAAGACCCTGTTGAAACCAAGAGAGGAAAACACATGAAAGTCAAGTTTTGTTCAAGCTGTTCTGCTGCTACTTCTGACACATGTGGCTTTATCTCCAGCTTCCCATGTCGCATTTGCATTAAAATGTTATTTTGTTCATTTGCATTAGTGCTGAAGCTCGTTCTCCTGGGAGTGGTACAGGGTAATGCTGCTGGAACAGGGAGTGAGGAACACAGGAACAGGCAGGGCAAAGACAGAGCCTTTAGCAGCATAGGGTATTGCTTCTGAAGATGAATATTAGCTTAGTGCATAGCAGAGGGCTCTTCCCAACCAATGCCTTGACACTTTGCACTATGCCATTTTAGATCTACTTCCAATTACCTGGCATGCCTTGCTCACAGCAGAGCCATGAGGATAAATATATGCAAAATTATAAATAAATCAAATGTGATGTGAAGGAGGGCCTTGGAAGTATGTAGACAGCGAGGCAGAACACTTCTCTGAGAGCCCCTTACAGGATTTTAAAGCAATGAATTTGTGAGCCATCTGTGGCTCTTTGAATCTGTAATCTCAAATTCTGTGTGTGCTGCAAAATAGTTCCAGTTCAGCTGCTCATTCATTTTTTCTCATAAGGAATGTGCATTCTAGCTGGTTCAAGCTGAACAGAAGAGTATTTGGGTGGGATGCATACTCAAGTGGAGGAAGGAATTAACTGAATCTCTAAGCAGCAGCAAGAAAAGGAAAATGTGGTGTCAACACCTGTCTGACAGGGACTTCAAAATAAAAATGTAAAGAACTGGTTTCAAAACATCAGCAATACATATCAACATGGTTTGGAGCCCATTCTATTATAAGCACAGGAAAATTGATTAGGACAACAACAAAAATAAATGGATCTATTTGCTTTGCAGACACTTCTCTTAGAAATGAAACGGGGTAATCAAAGATATTTAAGCAGCACAATACTGCAATAACTGGAAGTAATAAGGATAATCAGATTTAATAACAGTTTTTAATAACCCAAAGTACACAGAGCACATCCTTGCTATATTTTATAATTTTTCCAATGCTTTTGTCACGTGGTATTTCTGAATTATTACAGAATTGTACAAAATGTATTTACCTTCTTGTTGCTACATCTTAAAAATGCAGTTACAACAGCAAAATAGGCTTTTAAATGTTTGAATGAAAACAAACATTTTTGATGCTACATGAAAGCTGATTGTGTATTGTGTTTACTGAACTATTTACCCCAAATGTCCAAAACTTTTACAGATAATAAAATAAAATATAAATAATAAAATATAATAAAATATAAATACTTTTAAAAGTTTATCAGATTACTTAGTATTTTGTAAAGGTAATTATTACATTTCCCTAAAAACCAAATCCTGCAAGATTTTGATAACTGAAAATTATTTTTAAATCTCCTAAAGTCTATTTTGGTCCTATTTTTATATGGAATAAGAAATTTTCATCAACAGGTAGCCATAAAAAAGAGGGAATGGTTTTTGCCTTTACTCATAGTGCTTTTTAAAAGTTTGGATTTCAGAAAAGGAGAATTAAAGTTAGGATTGCTAAATTGTGAAACATTTCTTAGCAACAGATAAGCAGATACAGGAGCAGTTCCACATTTCAGTGGTGTTCAATAGATGCCATTTTAACTGAGATAAAATAGAACTTTGTTTTAGACTTTTAAAAGTCTCATTCTAAGAATGTCAGGGACACATTGGCATCTAGACTGTATCCTTTCCCCAAAAGCAACTATAAAGGGATAACCAGGGAGTTATCCCTGGATAACAGGGTATCCAAAAAGGGCAGTTTCCCTAGCACTATCCCAGCCAGCCATTTTCATAGCAGTGTGATTACCCCCTAATTTCTCAAGCCTGATACTAATTTAGTGATACTTGGGTTCTATATCTTAATCCCCTCCTTAAATCATAGAGAATTTTGCAGCAGGTTGTTAAGAGCATGGCATTCATTTTCATGCCTGTGCCAGTGCCTCCAGAAGTTATTCCTCAAAGAAAAAAGTTAAATCTGCAGATTCTGTTGATAGGACTTTAAAGTGGAACACAAGTACTAATATTTGTGCATTAAATCTCTATATGACTATTTTCAGAAAATAAATGAATAATTTAATAAAGACTCTTGGTTTTTATAATTCTCAGCTACCATAGGTCTGATGCTCTGGCAGTGACTGGAGTTGGTCAGGAAATCTGAAAATCAATGTGACTTCACAGACTTGACACTGAAAACTGACACTAGGTTTGACTTTACTAATTCAAATGTAAGGGCAAATAAATATTTCCTGAGCATAGAAAGGCAAGAGAAAGACAGCTTTCCTAACCCCTATTTCAGCCCAGCTGGCTGGGCTTGAAGCTGTGTGTGAGTGCATAAACTTTTATTGATTCCCACCAGAGTTACGCATCAGCAAACAAATGTGATAAATGAAGTTAATAATTTCCTCTGTTCCAATCTCAATTTTTTAATCTTCAAACATGACCTGGAATGTAAGATGTTACAAAATGACATTTAAATGTTTGCACTTGGTGTTGGGAAAGGTAAAAAAAGTGCTTTTGTTTTACTAAATGCGCTTATTTATCTTAACTAAAATGCAGATAATGTTGCTGAAAATCATGGACAATGCCTCTGAGCAGAATCCTGGTCTCTGCATGTTCAAGCCCAATTGTCTGTGCCATAAAAGGTTTACCTACATGATAAGGAACACAGGACTGAAAAGGACCTTCAATCTATTTCCCTGCAATTGGAGAGCTCTATCATGCCATCATACATAAAAAATTATCAAAGTTCATTTTAAAATGGTGTATGTTGAAATCTTATCTCCTATACACTACTCCAAGCAGGAAGGCTGCTTTTAACTCTTTCAGACCTGCTAAAAACCATAAAAGCAAGGACTGAGGTAAACTGGGAAGCAGTCTCAAACTTCTCTAATAGGATCTCCTAACAGAAATGTGTGTGCTGAAAGCTGTTTGAAAGTGCCTGCAATGCCTAATTGCACAGTCTCCATAGAGGCAGGCTCTCCCTGGAGTCCCAGTGGTTTATTTAAAATTACTTTCACTTGTGGAAGTTCCTAGCTCCATGGACAGGAAAAGATGCTTTAGTCTAGGGAGGTAGGTGCCACCTGGAAAACCAAGCTCATGGCAGATGGTGAAAACCAGTTCAACAGAGGGAGAAAAGGCAGTGCATAAGGTTTAATTCTCCTTTGGCTTGTCAATTGCTATGCAACTGCAGTTTTCTAGAAAGAAGGATGGAAAACACTGCAAAATGCATAACAGCCCTGTTGTTTTGACCTCAGTGGTCAAATTTACTAGCCAGGTTCTGAAGCACTTAGGGTCTCCATGGACTGGAATAATTAACACCAATTGCAAGCTTGACCAGGTTCAGGCACACTCAAGGACAGGAGTAGTATTCCACCTTATCTTGACAAGCTGGAGGTGCAGTCAGGGGGAAAAGGGCAGTATAAAGGCCTTGATTTTATCCAGGTAAAATAATTATGGAAAATTTAGTGGAAAATAGGTAGATGTATAGGAAATGTGTGAAAAGGAGACTGATCACTCTGATTGTTCACAACTTAAAGAAGGGTTAGTACCAAGATCATCCAGTTTTGACATAACATTTCCAAAGGCAGTGTGAGAGAGGACGCTAAAATGGTCAATAATCTTGAAATATTATTTGTGAAAAAAACCTGCAAGATAGTTTCTTGACATTAAGACAAAACTAGCAGTTCTGTGGCAGTGGGTAGGTAGATATTCAGATGTTCAAGAGGGTCTGTTTTCATGATGGATAGGCCTAAATTTAAATTTGGAAGACTCAAGGCAGATACAAAACATCACCAGTAGTCTAAGGGAGGTGATTGTCCCATTCTGCTCTGCACTGGTGTGACCTTCACCTTGAGTGCTGGGGGCAGGTTTGGGTGCCACTGTATAAGAAGGATATAAAGCTATTAGAGTGTTCAAAAGAGGGCAACAAATATGGTGAAGGTCCTTGAGGAGCAGCTGAGATCACTGGGTCTGTTCAGCCTGGAGGAGACTGAGGGCAGACCTCACTGCAGTTACAGCTTCCTCATGAGGGGAACAGGAGGGGCAGACACTGATCTCTGATCTGGGATGCCCTGTGACAGGACACAAGGGAATGGTCTGAAGTTGTGTCAGGGAAGTTTAGGTTGGATATGAGGGAAAGGTTCTTCACCCAGAGGGTGGTTGGGCCCTGGAACAGCTCCCCAGGGAAGTGGTCATCAGCCTGACAGAGTTCAAGAAGCATTTGGACGAAGCTCTTGGGCAGCTGGTGTGACTCTTTGAGGTGGTGCTGTGCAGGGCCAGGAGAGTGACTGGATGACCCTTGTGGGTCCCTTCCAACCCTGCATGTTCTGTGATTCTGTGATCTGTCACGGCACAAAAAAAAAGTTCTCAATTCAAACAGCTGAAAAGATGTCTTAAGTATAGGTAACAAACCTCTCATAGGACTGATGTAGAAAAAGTTGCCCTATTGTAGGAGAGAAGGATAGAAGAGGTGGACTTGAGTTTTGGAATGGACAACCAAAATAAGATTTTTTAAAAATTCTACTTACCAAGTTCAAATAGTGAAACCTCAGAATTCTAGAGGGAAAACATTACCCAAAATGAAGAGGAGGATGAAGGGACTGTCCAAAAGATAGATTATTAGGGACTTTCTGAAACTCAGGACCTCTCCCGAGCCCCAGCATTCAGTCAGGTGAAATGGCAGCACCTGGGGAATATACAGTAAAATCTTTTGGCATCTTACTTGCACTAAAAAAAAAAAGTAAAGTTCAACCCACTTTAGATAAAGTTAAGATATTAGGTAAATACTGATTTCTAATTAGTCTGTGACTAATTAGTCACCATTCAGATTCCCTTTCCAACCAGCTGAGGAACAGGTATTTGGAAATAGTTTGTCTGAGTACACACATATGTCTACTTTAGGATGAGCCACATCCTGGGAATTCTCATTTCTCTCATTGACTACAAAAGGAACTTAGTGTGATGAACTTGTCAGGAGACATCTACACTGTAGATCTCTGCATTTGATCAGATAAATCCACCTACAGTGTACATAGTTACATTGCTTCATTTCCATTTGTTCCCAAGCATATGCTGAGCAAGTTCTCATCCTACTTCAACATGCTCACCTTATTGCCAATAATGGGGGGGGAAGAGCTAAAAACCTTTGGGCATTTTAATTTACTTTTTTTTTTTCCTGCTGAGATACTAGGTGAAAGAACTGATTTCTCATCAAATTGGTTTGGGCTGACCATACATGCTTTCTTTGAACCAGGCAGTCAAGAAGAATCTCTTCTACCACAATGCAAGCTTTTATATATGACTACAGACTCTTATGTGTGCTACCTTTCTATTTTTTTTGACATTTCTTCTTTCTTATAACTAGGTAGCCTAATGTTTGAGCCATTTCATTAAGTTTGGGGGAAGAACACTGACAATCATGTGGCAAAAGATAGCTGAAAAAACAAAAAAGGAGAAGTATTTTCCCTTGCCTGAAAAAGGAAGAGACTCTGAGGAAGAGATATTTACAGGAGTGAGAGAGATTTTACATTATAGGCAGGAGTCACCTAGCTGGCTTTGAGGATCCTCAGAAGCTGTTCAGAAGTTTCAGCATTTTACATTTTCTTGAAACAGGACAGTACATGCCTGTGATGTTTTTTGTGATGACTTGTGAGGCCCTGTGGTTCAGGCTCTTATGATGGTTGCAATATCTAAGCAGCTTTGCCACTCAAAGCCTTTAGTCAGGATGTAAAATTGATAGAGTATTCATTTGTGCACTTTTCCACGGTAGTAGCCCTCATACACACTTTGACAAAATTTCCTTATTTTCCATATTACAGACATGTTCATACTATCAAAACAGGTTTTTGATCATTGCTTTATTCTTTTTATTATTTAGCTTTTATTGTCCCATCATTAACTGGTAAGATAACCTTTCCTCTTCACAAACCATAATAAAAAAGCTAAATAAGCAAATGAATGAACTACTGCTATATTTCATTCAATATGTACATGAGAATGAGACCATCAAAGTGCTGCTGCAATCAAAGAGAGTTGGCACAGACTTCAATGCAGTCAAAATATCATCACTGGCAATATGTACAGATAACTGACCACACTTTAAAATGTAAATGTGTAAAGAAGAGAAACTGAATAATAGCTGGTCTATTTGTAGTGCTTCAGGTCAAAGTAACATAACTTTTTTTTGTGTGCTTCTTCTAAAGCATTCTTACGAGTTTAACAAAAAGATTTTCTCCAGAACATATCTGCTTAAGGTATGGCATCTAAGTCTAAACTCATGTACACTTGTAAAACTCAGGTTAGTTCACTGAAATATCTTGGATGTTATCATCCATCATTTATTTCCTTAAAATAACAGTATACACTGCTGCTGTTGAGAATATATATGCTGATAATAAAAAACCCAGAATATTACTAATATTTTTGTTCGTGGATGAATTCAGCTTGTGTTTCAAGATATCTCTAGTCAAACTTCACCACAAAAAATCTGTTTTACTCTACACTCAGGGTACTGTGCTGAGAAATGACATACATCTTTCTGAAGTTCTCACAATTCCTCATCCAGTAGTAATGTTTGAGGACAAAGAATAAAGGAAGAGAGTAATTTTTTTTCCATTGGAAGCACACACACACACACACACACACAGTAGCAAGCATCACATGAAACTATAAGGAAGAAGAACCTCTCCTTTCAAAGAATCAGGAGAGCTCTCAGTTTAAGGCTGCACAAATATAGTAACACTGACATGCTAACTTCCACTGGTACTCTTTCATTTCAATAGTGCCCCCTTTTTAACTATATCAATTTGTCATGCTTACTATTCTTGTTTATTACTGAAGACAGTGAGGACTGAAAATCACCACTCTAGAATGTGTAACAGCAATGAAAATCTCTCTCTTCTCCACAAATTGTTCTCATTTCCTGAGGGAAAAAGCAAAAACAGGAGTAAAATGCATACCTTCCATATGCATTCTAATTGTTCTACCTCCAATTTACAAAATATTTTACTGTGGTTGCAATTAACGAGCATTCTATAAGAAAAGTGGGAGGTAGCCTTTTGTCCTTAGGCAGCAAAAAGCCATACAGTGTAAGTATAGACATGTGACCTGAAATCATTCTTCAGTTTGGGCAGAAGATAGTACTGAAACATTTTTTGCTCCTGAATCTGCCTTGGTCTTTGGATCAGCCAAAGGGATGGAAGTTAAAGTAGGCTTTGCTTTTAAAAGCACTGAAACTGGACTTTTGCTGATCCAACCAACTCTGATCTTACTACACATCTGCATAAATTTTCCTTAAGAAAGGGCTGTTCTGTGCATGCATGGAATAGTGCTGCTTATGAATTTTTATTTGGAAAAAAGGCATTAACAGGACAAGTACAAAAATTACAAAGGTCTTGGTAACCACAACATCGCATGTGGGCAGGAGGTATTTGGTTTCTGAGTTAATTTCCAACTCCTTTGGTATTTCCTAGCCCATTCCACTGAGCTAAATTTATATGGAAACTTGACTCTAGTCCTTTTCTCTTTCCCTACTTCTTTCTCCCTTGCTGAAATGATTAAAAGGAAGAAAGGAAAAAGAGGAATGACTCAAGATTGAAATGTCAGTGCTGATGGAGAGGAGAGCTGTGCAATGGAGAATTTAAACATGATACCCAGAGAGAGATTTTCACCTGTTTTCATTTGCAGAGTCACAGAAACATTGCAGAGCACTATAGCTGTTATTTCCAGAGCTGGATGGCTCCCATGATATGAGTGGTGTCTTGCTAATTGGAACTGGCCTGCAATGCTAAACAGAGTAACAACAAGGAAGGTATGAGTTAAGGAAAGAAAATTGAAGGTCTTTTTTTATCTTGCAGCTTGTGAGGCAGATAAGTAAATCATTGGCACTTTCCTTCTCTTCCCAGGAAAGTAACTGGTTATTGAAGTAAGAACAGCTCACAATAGCTTTGCATTGAATAAATCCTACTCTTGAGGGTGCAAAGGTTTGACCCTGGCAAGTATTGAAGGATTCCCGTGTCATTAAAATCAGGTGAAAAAATAGGTGCAGACACAAAATAAAAAGCAGAAGACTAAACACTTAAGAAGGCAGTGACAGAAATATTGGCAATAAAAGGACAATAAAAGACAAAGCTGTGAAAATGCTATGAAAAGCATTAAATAGCAAGACAAAAATCAAAGTTTCACATCCACTTGATCTAGAAGACATCAGTATCCAGTAATCATAAAAGCCTTAATATTTTATTTAATATGCAAACATATTTTATAGAAAAAAACCTGTGCACACAGCATATACACCATTCATACATGCTGACATGCATGCTCACACACCATGTTCATTCACTGATCTCTCTGCCAGTATGACCTGCAGTCTCACTCCAGTTGCTGCACTTAAACTTCCATACACTGAATAAAATATCACCATTTTCAACAAGCATAAATGGAGTTTTATAAGGTGGTGGATAGAGGCACAAGGGTAAAAGTGAGAAAACTTGTGGGCTGAGATAAAGAGCTTGACAAGTAAAGTTGCACATGCAAGCAAAGCAAAACAAGGAATTTATTCACCACTCCCCATGGGCAGGCAGGTATGCAGCCATCCCTAGGAAATCAGGGCTCTGTCACATGTAACAGTCACTTGGGAAGACAAACAGCATCACTCTGAATGTTGCCTCTTGCTCCTTCTTCCCCCAGCTTTAGCTGCTGAGCATGACTCCACACGGTACAGGATATCCCTGTGGTCAGTTGGGGCCAGCTCTCCTGACACTGTCCCTTCCCAAATCTTTGTGCACACCCAGCCCACTCACTGCTGGGGTGGCATGAGAGGCAGAAAAGGCCTCAGCTCTGTGTAAGCTGTGCTCAGCAATAACCAAAACACCCCTGTGTTATCAGCACTGTTTCCAGCACAAATCCCAACCACAGCCCCTTACCAGCAACTTTGAAGAAAATCAACTCTATCCCAGTCAAAACCAGCACTGAAAGAAAGCAAATATGGAAAACATGAAAGGAAACAACAGTTTTTATTAGACAAGTAAATCGAAAATTGGACACACAGCTTCCATTTAAAATATATTTTATTGGGGTAGGAAAAATCATTTCATTTCAATACCCAGCTCTTCATACATTCTCAGGCTGACGTTATATGGAGCCAGCAGCAAGTCATGGTCTCCATGGAGCGCAAGTACCTGCACAGCTTCCTTCCACCATGCACACGCAGGCACAGCTATTTCCTTCCCCACTCTGCATTTTTTCCTTCTGATATCTGATGTTTCTCAGCTCTCCACTGATAAATATATTGCAATGACAGTGAAAAAGGAGTAGGACAGCAGTCATGGGGAGTGGTGGAACAGACAGTAGGCACAGTGTTGTTCACAGTGTAGCAGTGTTCACTTGTTTTCCAAAGTGAATGAGCTTGGTGACCTTTAAATCTGTTTCTGCTGCTTCTGCAGTTTGTTTTTTACCCTCTGCCACTCCACCCAAGCCACTGGACCCTGTTATATGTTCGACACATCACAATTCTGGAACAGGCCATTATATATGCAGTAAGTAGAAAAGTTTTTTTAAACTTTTGTGGTTTACTTTCTTTAGGTTCCAGTCTTGCTTGGGGTTTTTGATTGCTTTGGTAGCTCTTTATTTTGTTGTACAAGATCTGAAAGAACTGTTTATTATTAATTGCGGCTATCATCCTGATCAGTATTGCTATGAGTTCTCCTGGCAGTGCTTGGGACCCAGGGCTTGGTGCCACCCAGCTCAGCATGGCAGGAGAAAGAGCCTTGGAGGTAAAATGGAGTAGAAAGGATAAAAAAATCTTGATCAAGTTTAGGGAACAAGAGGGGGCAAGGCTGAAAGCCTTGGTCACTTACACCCTTTGCAGAGCTCTGTGCATCTTCCTTACATAGCACCCGTCATAATCCATACCATCCACCTTTCCATCTCTGCTGGAAGCCTGCAGAGGAGCAGGGGGGCTGCTGTATTCTGCAGGTGCCCCTGGTCCAGACACCCCTGTGGGATGGCACCCCCAGTCCTGCATGCTGAACCCCAGCTCCAGATGACCCACTTTGCACAAAGCAGCTTGTTGGACTCCCTGAGAGTAAGGCAGGGGTGTCAACACGTGTTTATCTGCTTCCTTGATTTGTGATTTGTGAGGTTTTGCTTGTTCACAACTTTAGAAATGAAAAGTATTGTCTGTCTGCTGAGAGTTCTGGTTACATGAGTTGCTGGTGAGCCTCAAGGCATGTTCCCACTGAATATGTGGAGCAGCTGGTATTTTAAGTATCTAGCCTCTGTGATTGTGTCCAAATCAGTGTAGAACTGAGTTCAACTTAAAAATAAAAGAACCTCTGTGTTTTCAGTAGAAAGTGAGTTATCCTTTTCTGGCCATAAAACTATTTTGTACTTGTTCATGCTTTCCTGATCTGTGAAGCCCAAAGGTCTAGTATATTATCAGAGGTGCTGTAGGCTAGGCTGGGAGCTATATCTTAGGGAAAGTAAAAAAAATAAAATTGTTTCTCTCTTATTTTTTTTTCTTTCCCTGGTGTTTGGGATGTGTATTTGTTATTCTATGGATGAGAACAAGCAATTACACTGGATTATTTGAAGAGGTCAATGTCATCTGGATTCGAGAAAAATTGACCGAGGTGCCTACATATTATTACTGTACAATATTACAGCTACTTACATTGAGCTTATCTCAGTGCAGTAAAAACTTAAATAATTTCTGTATTTAGAGAGGATTTTGCTGGCAAATAAAACCAAGATGATGGTCTGCTGCAGGATATTCTTATACATCCAATGTATGCAAATTTGAAATTTTCAGGGACGTATGAGGGCAAATATAAAAAACCCATTCTATATACCAAAAAATAATAAAAATAGATTTTGAATTTTTAAATCAACTTTGATTAATTAGTAAAATATTCCTTTTCCAAGTACATGGAATATTCAGATAATCTGGAATTTAAAGTGCCAAACAGGATGGCTTAACCTTCACAATACAAAAAGCTTTGGTGCTTTAACATACTATTGCCAGTGCTGGACCATTTGCTTTCAGCTGTCTGCTCTGAGGGGTCTCCCTCCTAGAAGAGCACATCATCTGAGCCCTGGGCACATTATGGCAGCCTCTGGGCAAGGCTGCTTGGTTGGTTTGAAAAGCCCCCATATGCTGGGGCTGGGTAGATTGGCAGCAGTCACCTGCAGCAATCCCTGCAGTGCAAGGGACACCTAGGAAATGGTCACTTTTCAAGCCATTACAGCTGTTTCCAAATAAAACCCGATTTAGATTGCAGCCAGATAAAATGTTTCAGCTGTCCCTGAGACCAGATCACACCTCAGATTATTCACACAATTGACCCATCCCTTCATTCTGCCTTTAATAGGCTGGTTTGTTTTCTTGCTCATGCGACGTAATGGAACAGGGGAGCTGGGCAGGAAAAGCACTGGGTGGTGAGGCAGCAGCAAACAGCTGGGATGATAACCTTTTCATCCAGCTCATCGTAAGAGTTCACCTCATTCTCCTTTATGGAGCACATAGATGTGACAAAGGCAGCAGAGGAGAGTGGGAGGTGGGACCTGCAGTGGTACTGATGTGCCTGGGGTACATCCATAGAGTCGGTCCCGGCTGTGTGACTGCCACGCTGGCAGGGATGAGGCCATCCTCAGCTGGCCAGAGATGTGACTGCTTCCCACACGTCTGCTTGCCTTCTCACAGGCTGGTGTGAGCTCCCACACCTCTCTGTGCTTGCCAGCAGTGGATCACTGAGTGCTCTGCCCACACAGACCCGCAGGCTCAGGGCACAGGGACTGCTTAACCTGGCAGAGTCGGTGCCAGTGCTGCTCTGCAGCAGACAGCAGGATGGTGTGAGCCAAGGGGAAAGGCAAGTGAAGTCTCCCTATCCCCAAAGACAACCCCACAGCTCCCATCAGTACCGAGGAATTCCCCACAGCAATTGTTCCTCTCAGCTGGTCATCCATAATAACTCTGGTCAGAAGGGCAGATACTGTCAGAGACAAGCTCTGTCACCTCTGAGTCACCTCAGTGAGTCACCTCTGTCTGGCCTTGCCACTGGCTACAGAGCCCCCAGCTGCAGCCCGGCGTGGGAAGGCACAGTCTCCTTTTGTGAATCGTCTTTTCTTCCAGCCTCCTGCTGCTGCTGGGCCCTTGGCTCCTGCCCCAGCATGGCTCACCCAGGCTTGTCTCTCTCTCTGGGTGCCCCAGCTGGCTCCCTCTGCCCATAAAAAGTCAGGCAGCAAATCATTCCTTGGAGAGTGGTAAGCAAACACACAGCAAGCCTAGTGTTTATTTGTCTTGTGATAAGGTTGGAGGAAAATGACTTGGGCTCAGCACGTGGTGCATTTAGATGGACACAGAAAAAGGTCCAACTTCTCCTGGCTTGAGTGCAGAGCTGCAGCTCCTGGAGCCTGGCAGGCTGCTCTGTCCAGGGAGTTTGGTGAATGGGCTGAACCAATGAGCCCATCCATCCGTTTCACTGATGAGCAAGAAAGGGCTTTGCACTCAGCCTGAGCTGCTGGAGCCAGGTCTGCCTCAGGCTGCCTGGGATAAGCAGGAAAGAAAAAAGGGACAGAGAACTCAGGGGTCTAACACAGACAGTAAAGCCAAGAAATTTTAGAAAGTGTTAAAACACACTTTGCAAATATCAAGAATGGCAAAGAAGGCTTCTACACTTTCAGCCAGTTTCTCTGGGTCATATCTTAGTGCAGATGAAAAAAAAAAGATGAGTCATACAACTTTGATGAAAACCTTCTCTGCCATTCCAATAGCTATTTAGTTTTACATGGAGACTAGTCTTTGGGACATACGAAGGGCATTACAAACAAATGAAATTATTTAACAGAAATAAAATTATTTTGTGCACATGCTGAAATGGGGTAAGAAGTTCTGCCTCTATATATGATGCAAATATCCTTTTGTTCTAATTGCTTGTCTATCCAGAAGAAGTCCTTCTAGTTTTATGGCCTTTTAAATCCCCTCCTTTTCAAGGAACAAGCTGGCATTCAGGGTCATAGGAAAGAATCCAAGTTCAGAGGCATCTTTGTAGAGAAAAAAACGTGAACGCAGTTTCTCTCAAAGGGCAAATTGAGTGTTCAGGACTGTTGGCTAACTGTCATGCTTGTCCCTACAGATGCACAAATGTAACACTAGCAAGGACCTTTTACATATTTTTTCCATGCTTCACTGTGTTCTTTTCACTGTGTTCACTGTGACTTTTTCTGCTGGGTACAGGGTTGGAAGATGGACTGACAATCAGACTGTATAATCACATTTTTTTAGATCCTCTGGATGAACATGTGAGTTTTGCATTTCACTCTAAAGCATTTCTTTAGGCAACTGAGTAGCATAATAACTGTTCCCATTAATGAAATGATTTTTGTCTTTATTTAACGTGACAGAACTACTGAATATGCAAGTATCAAAACAAAGTACAACCAAGTATTTTGCAATTCTTTATATCTAGTTTTAAGTTTCTATATAGCTAAAAACATATATATGTGTGTATGTCATTATACATATATATATCTCAGCATCAGCTTGAAGGAACTCAACTGAAAAAATCAACTTATGATTTTTAGATTGTCTTGAAAGGGTGGGACATCACATGTGGTTACCCAGGCAGCTGGTGTGAATGTCAGCTGAAGGGCAGGATTTCAATTCTACTGAGACAGAACACAGAGAAGAACAGAAATCTCCTTTTATTTCTTGCAGGGCTCAGGTCTGTTTGCTTTTCAGTGTCTTGTTGATGGCACAGCTTGCTGACTCTGAGAGAAGGGGGAAAGTGGGAAGTGCATGCAGATTGTCAGGTTACAGAAGATCTTTGGAGGAACTGAAACAGAAGGACTGCTCTGGCAGCTCACATTGCATTCTCATTGCATAGTTCAATCTGCATAATTTTTCATTTTACACGTAATTGTAGTTTCTAACACTAATAGGATAAATCAATGTGTCTTAATCTCTCCTGATACACTAATGGTGTAATAAGAAGTGATTCTAAGATCATTTCTCCCACATAAGCCAGAATACCAGTAGCTGATTCCTGGAGGACACTAGAAAGATAAAAATCAGGGATGTTTCCATGTTCTTCCTGTGTATACCTAATGAAAAGTTAAGGTGAGGACTATTTAATAATGTGCAAGAATCAGCCATGCAGGAGCTATTAAAACATCACAACACAGCCAGTTACTTTTGGCAAATACAGTAATCCAAACCGCCTTGGGCAAAGTTTTAAATCTGTTCATCTTTAGATTCATTACCAGAGTTGCACATGCCAGTGTATTTTACAAACACATCCTATTAAAATATAGGTAACATATTCATAGGGGTATGTACAGATAAGAAACGTACAGATAGCAATAAATAGCAAATAACACAACAGGTGAGTTTTGTCACAGAAATAGGATGATATAAGTTTTAGAAAGGAAGCACACCCAGGAATTCTAGGCAGAATGAGTTACTTAAAATGAAAATGAGACATGGAGAAATTTCCTATAGTACCTCTGAGGCAACAGCATGGGCACCAGCTTGTTTATGGGCCAGAGTATTGCAATATTGCTCAGTTTTATCTTGGAGAAAGAGTTTCCCACAAGGACTCCCTGCTATGATTAAAGCACTGTAAATCGTCTTTTTCTAGGATTTTTTTGTTTGTGGGTTAGAGGGGGTTTTTTTGCTGATCAATACAATGAGGGACCTACCTGTGGCCTGTTGGGCTAGCACTCAGGGAAGAGCTGGTGCCCTGTGGGGTGCAGCTGGGAGTGGCTGGCACTTGCACAAGCCATCCTCAGGTGAGAGAGGCTGGCTGCTGCTCTGAGGAAGTGTTGGACAGGTTCTGATTCTGGACATTCAAGAACACATATTTGGGACTTGTACTGGAGGAGTTCTATGGAGTTTCTATAGTGTAGAGGCTGACAGAGCAGAAAAGGAGACGCACATTTTTAACATAATAATCTTAATTTATTTCTAAAGTACATAAATGTGTCAGGAGGCACATATGGACAATAAGAAAACTTGCCTGTATCAGTCTGGATATCAGCTTTAAAACTCTGTATTCTGGAATGAGGATTTCTTCCAGACAGAAGCCTGACCAAATTACTTTATTTGCTTATTATAGCTTTGGGCTACAATAGCCCAAAAGCAGCTAGGTGAGACTAGGAATTGGCCAAAATTGTTATTCATTTAACACTTACCGTATTGCAAGTGAAAAACTTCAGTCAGATTATCCAGCATTGTTATTTAAACAAAAAAAAAAAAAAGTAAATGGTGGTTTTTGTCCCAAAGGATGAGCTGTCTAAAAGATAAGACATATGTGACTGGATAAAATCAACAAATAAATCAGACCTGGGCAGAAAAGAGCAGAAAAGGCAGGTAATTGGTTAAGCCTTGTCTGGTCTGTTCTCAATCAGGAACACCTCCTACAGTTTTCCAAATACGTGGCTTCTGACATCACAGGTTTTTTCCACTTCAAAATAAAAACCAAAACTTTTACCTAGTGATCCTGCTCTTTTGGAAGTGCAATCAGTTTGAATAGTGTTGCTTTATGCATCACACTTAAAGGATAAGTGATAGAAGATGAGGAGGAGTGTCTCAGAGGAGCTCCTGTCAGTCTCTGCTGCTGCTGAGAGGCAACAGAAGAGGACTTCAGACCCAAGTGGCAATGTTGCATATTGGTTTTTGTGGACATGCCCTGCTAACTGCCAAGGTCTGTGTTTCTTTTTTTAGCAGCTTAGATGGCTTTTACCAAGCATAAATATAGACCGCACAAATAGTGAGAAGCTATTTTTGAATATTTTGGTCACTGCTAAATACAGAATTGCTAATCCAGGCATTCAGAAGTCATGATTCATGAAATAAACAGGGCAGGAGACTTTCTCTCCTTTTAATGCCTTTATTAAAAAATGATCAGCTCAGGATAGGAGTGGTCCGACGGGTCTGCAGCTTCCGCCGACTCTCCCAGGTAACTCGCAAGAGGAGGATGAGTCACAGCTTTGTCCCCTGGGGGCAGAGTTGCAAGTCGTCTCCTCGCAGGAGCTGTGGGCGTGCCCGATCTTACTCGGCTGCTCTCCGGGGGTCGGGGGTCCCGGCTTTGGATGCCTCTTGCACTCAGGGCGAGGGCCTCCAAAGGTTTTCAGCGTCTCTGCAGGTTCAGTAGCTTGTTCCTCACACGTGGACATCACTCTAATTTCTCAATTTCATTTTGGCTCGTTGTTTTGGGATTATTTTCTGTATGTCTGAAGTCGCGGTTTCTCAATGCACTCTGGTCAATTTGCAGTTTAATTTGCATATCCCCCGCCTCACAAGTTTCGTCTTTCTCCCTTACTGTCCCTGCCCCGGGCAGTTCTCTCACACCTTTAGCGTTACAAAGGCCTTTATACAAAAGGAGTCATTAGCGAGAACGACTGGTAATTTACATAACACAGATAACACTTTAGTAGCAAAAGTGGTTAAATTAGCTATTTGTAACTTGTTTCTCCATACTAAAAATTATTAGTTTTTCTGTTCATAACAATTCAGGTCCCCAAAATGAAAAGGCTGGCCTAAGTATATGTAAATCCTTTTTTATTTTCACTCTGGTTTGCTTACTGAAACTTCAGAATATTTCTGGATCATGTCTTCGAAAACAATTCTACAAAACGGAAGACAATGATTTAATCTGAGTTTGTATTTGTCTCTAATTCACATAGTTTCTGGAGCTGTGACTTAAAATATTTATTCCCAATGCTCTGAGGCAAGAGAATTTCTTTGCTCATCTGCCTAAGTGTTTGTTATAAAAGTAGCTGAAATCTCTTGAATCAAAAATGGAAATGTCAACAGTGAGCAGGCAGAGCAGCAGAGGACGGAGGCACCATTCACCTCCCACCTTCCTTTGTGTTCACAGATTAGATGTGAGGGGAGCTCAGTGCCCGCCCTGTGCAGGGCTGACAGCCCGCGGCAGAGCAGCAGCAGCCCTCTGAGCGAGGCACTGGCTCACAGAGCAGAAACACATCGTCAGTGTCACACAGCGCACAAACATTGTGGCACAAATGTCAAACACTCTGAGCAATTCTTACAACAGGCATTTGCATGAACTTGTTTGATGAATGTTTTGTACAAGTAATTCTAATTTGTGACGCATTTGGGAGGGCTTTTTTTTTTTGTTTTGCAATTTTAAAAGCAGTTCATAAGCAGAACATGGGTCTTTGTCCAGTGAAAGGAAAATAATATATTGCTTGTTCAGTTGTAACCCAATATGTTTTAGTACATCCTCAGCTTCTAGTTCCAGCAAATTTTAAACTTGGCCAATGTTGTTACTGCCTGAGATTTCCTGCAAGAATGGTGTATTGTCTCGTCATTTCTCATCATTCCCTTGAAACAACCCATTTTTAAGCAATCAGTGTCACAAGAGCTGGTGACTCTCTCATGTCTAAGAGCCCTTGCAAATGTATTTTTGTGGACAAAGTACCCATCATTCACTATTGTATTTTTCCTGGAAACACTTCGAAACCAAATTCATACATGGGTAATATACTGGCCTTTTCAACAGTGCAGATTAGCAAATTTGTCTTTTATAAAATACTTACAGCATTCCTTTCTATGGCAAACTGGTCTTTGCTGAAAATTAACAAATTTGTCCTAGCACCTAATATCTATTATTGGTTCAGTAGTCTTTCATCAAATACCTATTCTAAATTCTGCTTGCTCTTGTGAGCTACATGTTTTGATTTACAGGGGCATCCTTTTGCCTTAATAAATTGACTAAATGCATTTCTGTAAAAATAATGCCAGGCTATTTTTGCCTGCAGCTCTCAATGATGGTTGCGTGCCTCTTTAACCCTCCCTCCTGCTTAGAAGCTTTGGAGTTTGCTTGATACCTTTGAGGAAACAAATAGTCTGGCAGGGAAGGGCAAGGGCAGGGCTTGCATCACCCTGACCCGTTCCTGCTTGTTGAGCCAGCTCGACAGCCCAAGTCAGAGGTTACACCTTCCCTAAACAGGTGGAACTTGAATGCTCCTCCTAGTGTACTAGACAGCCAGGACGTAAGGACCAGAGTCCCCGAACATTTTCTTCTGGCTTTTCTTCTTGTGGCTGAGTGCTGATGTCCAGCCAGGGCCAGAGCCCTTCCCTGTCACACTGTGTGTGCCCTACCCTGCAGATCCCAGCCGGGCTTGTGGTGTGGCTGTGACTCAGCCCAGAGCACCCTGAAGGTCAGGTAGGGATGGGCCACGCGCTCTGCCCCGACCCACGGAGGAGGGGATGGAGCCCTTGTGCAAAGGAGGGACGAGCAGAAGCTCTGCAGCACAATTCCCCTCGGGCTCCTGGCAGGTCAGCACTCCGCAGACCAGGAGCAAGGCAGCCTGCAGCAAACATGAGCTGGCCCAGGGCAAGCCTGGCCTTCTGCTGCAACTTCACCCTCCTGCTGCAACTTCACCCTCCTGCAAAACCATGGGCATTTCTTGCCCAGTCACTGCTGAATTTGTAGTTCTTTGATTTTGCCAATGTTCTGTTTGAGCTCTAGCCCTACCAACTGCAGATTGAATGCATACCTACCTACCTTTGCAAAGGTTTTCCCGGA
Source organism: Emberiza elegans (assembly GCA_024865655.1). Classification (NCBI taxonomy): domain Eukaryota; kingdom Metazoa; phylum Chordata; class Aves; order Passeriformes; family Fringillidae; genus Emberiza; species Emberiza elegans. Next base: position 13,267,057 of record JALJVW010002597.1, on the reverse strand, counting down.
TACTAAACATTGCATTTCCCCTGTGCCTTTCCATTTTACACAAAAAAGGAAAACCAGACCAGCTTGGTTTAAAGACCTTGAATTAGAATGAAATTGTTAGTAGTAATTATCTTATATGGATGGAGGCTGGGTGGGCTGGAAAAATTTTTAATCTAGCACTTTAAGGAAATATGAACCTTGAACATCAATGGTTGCTAGTGGCACAAAAAAGTACATGCATGCTTTTGTTTATAGGCAAAGAATCTGGGAACTGCTCTGATAATATATTTGGCTGATGGGAAGTGTGCAGCTGGAGAAGCATTCAACAGCTCAACCATGCAGCCTGTTCCTCAGTGAGTCCCGTGCCCTTGGCAAAGAAAAAAAAGATGCATCTTTCTGGCTCTGAAGCTGGGACTTACTTTGTTTATTGACCAGAATAAACTTTTTTCCTTCTTGTAAGCACAATAAATGACACTTTCACAGTAAGCTAATGATGAGTGTCTATAATGTATGGCAGTAGCAGCCCTATTATTGGTGTAGTTATACTGGTAAAAAATGCACACATTATTATAGCTTTGTGTTGCAATGGAAAGAGATTCAATTATGCTCATAAGCAATGCTGAAGTTGTATTCATAGCTCTGCCAGTTTGCCTCACTATAAATACACCAAGAAAACCTTTTTTCAACTTGTCAGATTGAACAGAAATAAAGATCACTCTCAAGGAGAATGCTTTGGAACAAAGTGCTATGTAATCCAAGCATGTGGAAGCTGAAAAAAATCCAGCAATATGCAGAGGTGAGAAGCATGGTTCATAAAGGCATCATAATAAATTACATAATCTAAGCATCAATCAGTTATTTTTAAGGCAGACTTCTTACTTTGAAAACAAAAAAATAAGTTAAATTCAGCTCAAGCAACCATTGTTAAATGAATACTTAACCCAGGTTAAGATAAGGCTCAAGTTACACCAGAATGGCAGTGCCTACAACATCCTCTTGCTTCTGCTGTTCCATCTTTTTTATATCTGCTGCTCATAACTATGATTACTAACAGAACCTACCACTAAATACCCCACTTAGATGGGCCCTGTCATGGCTGTAATTGTATTTCTTACATATTTCTTAATCATGCTCCCATATTCTACAACAGAAATACTACAGTTCTAAATTAAAATGAAATGAAATGAAATAAAATTAAAATAAAAATAAAATTTTAAAAAGGATGAAATATATTACAAAGATCCTGTTAGAAAACCTAGCAGACTTGCTTTGTAAACATCTTGTAGGTAAGATGGCTGATTCCTTATGGCTCTGAGTACACAAACTGTACATTTAAATAGTAACTTTCAGATTATTTTTATATGCCCACAGCCACATTTTCATAATCAGCTTCTAGGACTCTGATGGTCAATATGAGCACAAACCTTTTATACTGAGCTTTCATATTTATGGACAAATACAAGACTCCCTGAATGTCAAGCTGGCAATCAGATTCACTTCTGGTTTGTGCTAAAAATTGCAAATTGTATAATGTGAAGAAAACTTGTCAGTTCACTTTAAGTTACCAAAATGGTGATGATCAAGTAGGAAAGACATTCAATGGTATATTTAATAGGCTGCTTGTTACTGCTTTCTCAGGCAAAAATATTTTAAATTCAAATAAAGATTATTTGGCAGCTCACGGAAACAAGACTCTGTGATGATGTGACAGTTACAGCTTGCAACTTTCTAGGACACTCATACTCACTGCATTACATCAGAGTAACTCTGATAGCTCTGCCCTTATCCTTTTTAGACAAGTGATGAAGCAGGCAAAACATCACTTTCTGAAGTCTATCTGAGCTCGTACTTCAGGGAGAGAGATCCATTCACAGTTAAATCCTCTTACTCAGCACCCTCAACACCGTGGTTGGCACGCCGTTGTGGATACAACCAGGAGATCTGGAATAGCTGCAATCGACACAGCATGAAATGTAACTCTGAAAAATACGGGTGATATCAATAGACATTTTGTATCTGCCACACTAAAAGGGCTTACAGGTTATTTTCAAATACAGGTAGTGTGATAGTTAAAACACATCAGAAATCTCAGCTGAGCTACAGTGCCATGAATAGGGAATGGCACAGAGCCATTAATCTTTTGGTTGGGCAAATCTCACTGAGAAAAAAACAACTGCTGAAATGAGAGGAGTCTAAGATTTTCAGATTCTGGCTTTATACAAATGATTATGGGTGTCACATTCAGTCTTTGCAGAGCAGTAAAGTTGACCATATCCAAATAATGGCAGGCTTGGTTTATTTGATGTGTAAAATGCAATAGTATATAATTTATACAGTTTGAATATCAGGATTCAGTATCACTTAAAATACAAAAGCATGGCTAATGTTACTTGTTTTACAGAAGTTTCTTAAAACAATCCATGTTGTTCAAGTATAAAATAAAAATTTTTAAAAAGGCAGTATCACTGGTCTTGCTGTAAAACCTCCTTAGTAGGAAATGGCACAAATTTGGAAAGGAAGGTGCTCACAAAGCTGTGATTTTACCCCCATATTTGGTATTGCACACCTTCTTCTGACAGAAAGTTACAATTTAGCTGGCAGAAATGACTGCTTAACCGCATTATGAATGATACATTTTAGAATAACTTAATTCTTACCAGCAATAGTTCTTTATTAAAAAACCATTAATTTAAAATCACACAATTGGTACCAAATACCACAATTGGTAATAAAATTATAAATAGTACCAAAAGTTTTTGGTGCTGTATGCTTTTAAATAATTGTGTTTTCTAGGGAACTTTCTGTTTAAGAGATTGGTTGTAATTCAAAAGTGTTTATCATCTCAATACTCTGCTTAAAGCAGGGGGAGCAGGAGAAGGTACCTCTGGGCCACGACTACTCAGGTTTTGAATATCTCTAGGGATGGTGATTCCACAACCTCTCTGAGCAACCCATGCCATTGTTTGACCACTCTCACGATAAGGAAAGTTTTTCTCAAGTTTAAACAGAATTTTTCATGGTTTATCCACTGCTTCTAGTCCTTTCACAGGACACCACTGAAAAGAGCCTGGCTCCATCTTCTTTACTCTGCCCCATCAAGTATTTATACACACATGGTAAGATCCTTCCTGAGCCTTCTCTTCCCCAGGCTGAACATTTCCAGCTTCTCTCCTCAGATCTCAGATGCTTCATACCCTTCACTACCTTTATGGTCTTTTGCTGGACTCATTCCTGCATGTCCCTATCTCTTTTGTGATAGGGAGCCCAGAATTAAGCTGTCATTTGGGGGTGGTTTAGAAATGTACAAATACAAATTTTAATGCAAAAGTCTGAACGGAAATGTTATTGTTGACATTTGAAATCTAGGTAAGAATAGCAATGCAATTCTTCTATTAACTGTAACTATACATTTAGAAATATAGCATGTATGACAGCCATCTTCCACAGCTTATAGAATACATAACTCCTCGTTCTGTGAGTAGTCATCTATGCCTTATGAAGACCATGACTGCCTCAGACAGATGGGCTATAGCCCAAATGTCCATCTAAAGAGTTAGTTGGAAGACTAATACTTCTATGATCTCATCTCTAGGCTGGTTACAGCTATCCAACATGTGATAAAGTTTTGCAGCTGATCCATACTGAATGCTTCCGACAGGTGAACAAACATCCTCTAGCCAGGAGTCCTTCTCCAACAATACTGAATGAATAATGTGTGCTTGTCCTGTTGAAAACTGGGTGCTACATCTGCAGATCAGCATTTTTCTCCTAGCTCTGTGTGCCACAACATCCATGCACTGCTGGAAAGCTGGAGCCTTTTAAGCAGGTTTAGTCTGGTTTATGTTAGTGCCTCAATGCTTATGCCAAGTAGTAGGGCTGATTGACTGGTAACTCTGCTGAGATTAGGGGTGGAAGAAATTTCCCTCCTGGACTTCACACTGTCCATAGATAAACAGCAGAAGCAGGGCTCAAACATGCCACAGCATTGAGCCTGCAAGAGAGGAAGAACCAGGCAATTACAGACCCTCAGCTTCAACAAGGTCATCTTGTTCTCAAACAAAACATTATCTCATTCTATTTTCTTTGGACAGGAAGAAAAACTAACAAAATTTTGACCCCTTTGTATTTCTGATTATCACCACAGCTGAAAAGCCACCATAGTGGATTTGAGAGGCTTTGGACTGAAATAAAGAATTAAAATAGCTACTCCTAAAATTTATCAATGCCCATTGTATCCTGACAGTCATAGAGAAATCCACCCAAAGGTGTTGGGAGAAGCCATCTTTTAAACAAACAGCTCAGCAGAAAGTATCACATGGGTCTCAGCTCCCTAACACAAAGGTCACACTCTGGATTCCTCAGCTGGCTGTAGCTGGAAAGACTGCTGTGCCAGGACAGCATATTAATGACATCACATCATTCCACAGTTATTTCAAGTGCTGTGTGCAATGTCTCCTAGCATGGATGTCCCTTAAAATAAGCATCAATTCCTGTGAGGAAGAGGAAATGCAAATCAATTATAGAAATAATGATAGTGGCCAATAAGACTCAAATGAGAATAAAATGCTCTGAATGCATTGAAATAATGTCAATGGCAGGCAATTACCTCTTTATAGTGTTTTGTACTGTAGGAGCTGTATAAGGATGTAGAAGGATGAAAATAGTTATGTTAACAATGAGAGAACAGCTTTTTTTAAGTAATGAAATGGACAGAAATGAAAAAATAAAACCAGAGGCACTGCAGAATGGGCCACAACAGGGAGTTGTAGATTAAGATACTATTTTACTATGTTCCAGTTAGGAGGGCTTTGCTGCAAATAGGGAATATCTTAATTCCTATTGATGTTCACCAGAACTGAACCATCAACAGGATTACACCACAAAACTCACCTCGTGAAGTTGTGGGGAAGACATTATTCCAGATGATTCAGAGCAAAAGGAGGAAATGAATCCTATAAACATTTATATGTATGAGTAACTGATCTCCCAGGGTTGTCCCACTGATTTCAGTATGCCTATTATATAAGTGAACTGATGTGTATGTAAGTGTTTGCAGGGATTAACATTTAATGAAGATTAAAATTTTCTCATGGCTGCTTATAACTCTGTCCAGCTGATACAACTGCCAGGACCTGCTGGGGTAAAGGAAAATGCCAGCTACACTGCTTTTCTGTGATTACTTTCACTTATAAAAAGAGCTGTGGGAAGGAGGAGACATGGGCAGCTCCTGTCTTCTTAGAGAGGGAAGTTTGATACAAATGTCACAGCTGTTTTCTGCTGGGATAATGCAGCTGCTGTAAGGCAGACATAGACAGAATCTCAGCTGCACAACCAGATATTTTAAAAAGATATAGTCTGGAACTTTTTTTGGTGCTTTCTGGGCTGATGGAAATAAGAAGCATCACTTTCTAAATTTTGGGATAAGCAACTAGTCAAACTTGCAAGATGCTTGAAAACAAGTTGAAAGAGTTGCATGCAACAATGCATTGAATTGCACTGCCAGGCACACACAGAAGATAGATGGATATGCTCTGGGCCTACAAATAGGGTTTCAAAGAATTGGCCCTGGCTCTTCACTGGAGCTTCTTTGAACATGAAATTAATGCAGTGAACACAAATGCAGACAAGCATTTGGTCTTGTTTATAAATGCCCCATGGCTGCGCACTATGTCTATTATACAGCCGGGGAAAGAATTAAAATATGATTTAGCAGGAGCCAAGCTAGCTTTAAGCAAGCTTACTCTGTTGTTGATAGTCAAGTTCAAGTAGCACTGAATTCAGTGCAGCTGATTTGCACAGGTCCAAAATCAGTGATTGTGGAGATATAAACTGCTGTAGCCAGACTGCTATACACGTGTCAACATTTTCAGTTTCAGATAATTTCTAAGTCCAGTGCCTTGGTACCTTTGAAGAACAGCCAGTGAGTTTACCTACGCCCAGCTTTACAGACACTGAGCCCAGAGACCAGCTTTGCACAGTAAAAGCATACAGCTTTAAGCACACCTGGATCTTGTACTTCTCTCATATGGGTTGTGCCATTTTAATAATGCAGAGGCAGTGCTACATAGAATGGCTTTTTAGGACAGGAAGTACATAAAAAATAATGCCCAGTTGAAGTGATAAAACAATAATCACAGGAATGTGTCTGACCTCATGGTACTCTTACTAACAAATTCTCCTTTAATAGTGGTGAATTAATGGTATTGAGCCCTGTGCAATCTGACATGCAGCCTGTGAGATGACAGAGCTCAGACAGAAATATTCCACCTCTGTCAAGTTAGCTGGCTCCTATTACAGCACGGGTGTTAAACCATGCTGCTGAACAAGCTTTGGCGGCTCCCATGCCAGCTTCCTGAGTGAATGAATCACAGCAGTAACGGGTGATTGAACAGGGCTATATACAGTGGGGCTCCTTAATTTCTGTCAGCTTCACACTTCAGATCAATTGCAGCAAAGCTCAGGTTAGATAACACTGAAAAGTGAGTTCTGCTTCTTTCAATGCCACCCCCAACCTGATCTTCTGTGAGAACAACGAGACTGTAGATGGAGGAGTCTGCATATGCCCAGGTAGAAACTCATTTTGGTATTTTATTTGGACTCTGGAGATGCTAGTTACAATGTCTACATAAGAAATGGTGACAGGCTGTATTCTAGATATTAAATACAGGTATTGTTCATGTTTTACTCTTTACTGCATTGCAGAAGAGCATTTCTAATCTATGACCAAGAAAAAATGAATATTCTGTCTTCAGCACATTTTACTAAATCTAGATTAACTATACCTAGCAGGTTGTTTTCTAATGTCTGATTAACTTAGCTTTTATTTTTAAATAGCTTTTATTAGAATTAAAGTAAATAACTTTTTGAAGGAAAAACTAATTGTACAAAGCTAGTTTTGTCAATAATTTGATTTTTTTTGCATGCAGCTGACACAGGGAAGAAAAATCTGATTGCTAGATTTAATTTACTGACTTAAGAAAACCCCAAACCAAGTAGTGTTTTTTTCTGTGCAATGTTCATAACTTGGAAAAAAAGTTTGTAAGTTTGGCCTTGTGACATGTACCAGGAGAAAAATTTTCAAATGTATTTTTAAAACAAATTTATTTACCTACATGGACCAAATATTTCTTTGTCTTCATTAGCACTTTTTGTATGTAGAAAACACCTGGAGAACTGGCAGATGGCAAAAGTATAGCTGCATGTACAATTGTGCCTGATACCTGTGATGATTTGAGGAAGAAGGAACAACAGAATATATGCCCCAGGAACTGATAGAAATTTCAAGGGTAGTTGCAGTAGAAATTTGAAAATGCTATTTCAAAGACCTATTTTTGTTATTAGGATGCTATTGCCATGTCAAATTTCTATTGCAAGTTCTAGGACTGCTAGTGTAATGAAAGGCATGTTGCTAGAATAAAAAGCAATTCCTAAGCAATTGCAACATGTGCTAAATTATAAAGCCAGATATTTTCTGAAAAAAAAAAGAAGAAAATGAATTCTAAAAGTTCTGAAAACAGAATTTCAACTGAAATAAGTTTGTCTATTTTGACAGTTACTTGTTTCCTGGTTTGTTTTCTTAACCTGGAATTTTGGAGTCATGATTTTGCCACATCAGACAATAAAATCCATTCCTAATATTTTAACTCTATTTTCTTACAGACAGATGCTACTTATTGTGATGTATATTTTAACTTTGTGCCTTCTTCTATACCAGTAGGAGAACCAGAATGAACCGTGAAATTTATCAATTTCCATACATTTATGAAATATTGACATGTTTAGTCTCAGAAACTGGCAGTCAGGGAGTCTTTGAAATACAATGATATTCCTTAAAAGAAGCAAAAAATAATTATTTTTTTTGCATATCAATTTTTTAAGATTTCTGTATTGCCTTGACGTTTTTCTTTGCCAGATATTATCTGCATATAGGCTCTGAAACTCTTATGTCGTCTGTTCTTTCCTGTACTATCACCTCCAAATATTCCTGCATCTCTCAATTTCTTCCCAAGTTCTCCGTATGGCCATTCCTAAACTTCCCGTCTTGCAATCTCCTCCTTGATGCCAGGAGCTATGTTGCTCACTAGTGTCAATTGCAGATAAAGAAGCGTGTCTGTATCAAATTTACAGCCTTGCTTTGCTTGGCCAGTATCTGTAGTTCTAGGATATTTTCTGTGACATACCACAAGAATGTGATGCAATGCAGTATGCTGGGTTGCCCTAAAGGGAAAGGGGAAAATAGGTACAGGGAATAGTTTTCTGGACCAACTTGTTTGAGAGGCTGCAGTGAACCCCAGTTTACTTCAGTAAACTATCTTAATATTTACAGAAAGTAGTGGCAAATGGTCAGTATCCATTTCTCCCTTTGCCAAAGGCCCTTGGGATGTCTCCACTTCCACACCATCCCATCTATGGCAAAATCAGATTTAGTGAAAACTGTGCTTCTAACAGACCACTGCATTGATGGTTATGATAGAAGCAGCAAAGAAGCTGAAACATTTTGCCATGATTGCTACATACGTCTCTGCCCTGCAAACAGTGCAGAGATGGTGTGAGACAATGATCCCTAACTGAAAAGAATGTTCAAATTTAATCTGTAACATTGACTGTTTTTGTGATCATACTAAAAACACATGCATACTGTGAAGTAAGCAGCTTTACCTCAGATAATGTATGCTTTTTATGGAGATGACAACTAATTTATTAGGTTAGCACCTCAGAATTTTTGACCTTCAACTATGGTTTCTAAGTTTTGTTCACCATGACTGGTTAGTGGGAATGTATTGTGTGTATCTGCCATTGGAACTGCTAGGTTTTGGGCTCAAGTACTCCAGCAAAAGTCTTTAACATGCTAAATACTGCATTTTTCCATTACATGAGGTATGTTAACTAATAATTCTTGATGTAAATGCTGAATGTCTTGATTTTCAATGTCATGATCATCAGGGTCATGGTGATTTGGGTATCTTTCTTGACCTATGGAAAAGAATCTAAGTGGCTTCCTGCATAATGATATTTATCTGGTCCTGCATTTTAAAGCATGCATTCATTAAGATTATAAATAATAGATAGTATTAAGATTATACAGTAGAAGTATATCCTATATTTCAGCTTTTAAAAAAGTCTTTTATTTTCAAGGGACTGTTGAATTTGTTTCCTAAACTTCAACAGAGAGGTGGACAACTTTATTTCATGAATAGTGACTTTACAACTGAATTTTGGTATCAGACTAGAAAGGTGCAAATTTCTTGTGCAGCTAGTGAAAGAACTGGTGCAAAAATGCAGAATCTAGAATTGATTCTAGTCCCAGCTCAAATTTCACCCATCAGAAAAAATGCATGTGCTTTGTGTACACCTTGCTGATGCCAGGGTTTGTTGCTGTGCTTTCAGTGCCGTAACACAGAAGGTGAGGGTCCCTCTCACCGATCCCAACAATTAAACGATCCGTGGTACTTTTCTGCCTTTGACTGGAGTTAATATTGATATTGATATTCCAGCCAACCTGTAGTTTAGGAACTCACATTTTCCTCCCTGTATTTCCAGCTGGATAACGTGGCTCCAGTTCTCTGTCCAAGGCTGATAACCAGCACTGCTGGAGGGCTTAAAAAGTCCAGGTTCACAAATTCAAACAAGTTACTCTGTCAGCAGCAGCGCATAAAAGACAGAAGATTATTCTTTTCCATGCACGCCCCCAAAGGGGACCTCAGGGGTCTCTCAGCCCTCCACCTCCTTGGGTCCGGCCGCGGACCCTCCAGCCTCTGCAGGCACCGCACTTGGGGCGAGCACGGCTGCAGGGAGCGGGCACCTGCTGAGGGAAACCATCTTCCCCTCAGCACTAACGTTGTTCTTCTCTCTCTGTGTGCCGGCGGTGTGGGAGCGAGCAGCGGCGGGGACGGCGGCACCCGCAGGCAGCGCCTGACAGCTCCGCCGCCGGGGCACGGAGGGGGCGGCAGCGCCCGCCGCGCCCCCGTCACCGCCCCGCCTCGGGAAAACCGCGGCCCCTCGCGGGGAGGTGCGGAGATGTAATTTCCACGGTGCCGGAGGGAAGCGCCGCCGTCCCACAGCCCGTCCCGACCCCGCGGCCGAGAGGGGGGAAGCCGCACCGGGAGTCGCCCCCAGCCCGGCCGCGGCGGAGCGGGCGCCTCTGGCGCGGCCGGTCCCTCCTGGCGCGCCGTAGCGATGCTGCCGGCGCTGCTGCCCTCGGAGGCTGTTCCCAAAATGGCGGCCGCGCGGACGGCTCTGCGCGGCCGCGCTCCTGCAGCCGGGTAGGGACCCGCTCCCCTCCTCCCGCTGCTCCCGCTCCTCGCTGCGCCCCCGCGCCGCGCACCGGGGCCCGCCGCCATGCCGGCCTCTGTGCATGCATGAGAGACGCCGCCGCGCTGGTTTGTGCCGCCGCCGCTGCCGCCATGGAGGAGCCGCCGCCGTCGCCGCCGGGGAGGTCAGTAGGCAGCGCTGGCTCTCGGGGGGAGCTCCGTGCAGGGAGCGATGCCGGGCGGGCGCTGCGAGCGCCGGGCCGGGGGTGCACGCTCTGCCTCCAGGCCCCTCCGCGCTGCAGAACCCGCGGCTGCTGCTGCTTCAGCGCTTCTGCAGAGCGCCCACGGAGCGAGACGGTGCTCCGATAAGAAATCTCTAGTGGCTGCGGTGGGTAAGGCAGTGTTTTGTGGGCGCTTTGCATTTAAAAGCAAATCGTTTCCTTCGCCCCCAGCCTCGCAGCAGTGCAAGCGGGTGTGTCGGGGCACTGCCCGCCCGGGGTCGGGGTCGGGCCGGAGGCTGCGGAGCGGCGGGGGAGCAGCAGCTGGAGCCCGCGGGAGGCTGAGCGAGCGTGACCCGCGCTCCTTGACTTGTGAACTGCAGCCATAAAAGCGCTGCCCTCTTGCAAGGCTGTCTCGTGTTTATGGCAGCCGTGGTGAAAATCGGGTTCTCTCTGGCGTGCCGCTAAAAGCGGGGTCATGGAGTATCGCTGCTGGCAACGCTGCGATCGATAGTTGTAAGACGAGAGAGTTAAAAAAAAAAAAAAGAGACAGCGCTCACAAAGAAGTGTTGTGATGCCTCAAAGCTTTCTGCAACTGCTGTCACCTCCTGAATGTGCTGACCTGCAGATTGGCTTTTTTGCAAGTCTCCATCTGTGCCCTGCTGAGAGATGGGGATGCAAATTACTTTATGGTTTAGTGTTTCCAGCTGGCTGCAGAAGTATTGCATAAGTCCAAGTTATTAATGCCGTGGCAATTATTTCTCATTTTTAAGTAACATCCTGTTGATGCACTTCAATTCTCACTAGGAGGCATTCAGGAAACGTTTTCAAAACGCTTGTGTGATCAATAAGTATTGTAAGGCAGTAGTCAGGTGCATTGTGTTCCAGGTGTGCTGTGCAAAATATCTGCTGTCGTGTTGCTGAGACAGTTCTTGAATATTGTGAGCTGCTTTTTTATACTGATGGAATAAAAGGGAAGTTGTGATGTGCTCCTGTGTGGGTCAAGGGTATGGGGATGAGCAATGCCTTTGAGTTTTCATTAATGTGCATTAGCGATTTGTTTTTCTCTCATGAGAATGCCAAAATCAGAATATATATAAAATTAGTAAGATTTAGCAGAAATGTTATGAAATACAAATGCTGCAGGGCAACTGAATTAGTAAGCTTCTAAGTTCCTTTTCAAAGGACTCTCCAATGACTAATACTGCAGGTTAAGCAGAAAATGATTTAAAATAAAGTTTGTACAACAGCATGACCCTAGACCCAAGCTGTCTTCATGTAGAAGAGTAATCTCCAGAGCCTGAATGGAAAACACCCAGGCATTTCCTGTGCAGGGCCATTTCTGACCTCTGCTGGATTCTGCTTATTACAGGACAGTTTATATGAGTCGGATGTGGGTGTGGATAATGTGGTGACAACTTTACCCAGCAAATGAAAATTGAATTAGCTATTTCGGAGTGAGCTGGTGGGTGGGAAGGGGATGTCTCAAAACAATTAGGTAGCCTTAATTTGTGTAGGGTAGTGTATGTACTGCATCCACTGTGATTCACTTCTGTGTGTACTTTGTGTCCCAAGTTCACACCTGCTTCTCTGGCTTTATGCAGCACTTGCTTTTACTTCAGTGTACTACAAGTAAAGCATCTGAAGCTTTTTCAAACATGATTACTTTTGATTTACATTTTGGAATCATTATTAGGTGTTTATTCTTGCGGCTGTGAGGTCAGAATCTTGTTGAAATCAGTTTATTTTGCACAGGCTTGGGCATTTGAAATCCATTTGATGGCAGATCACTTTTAATCCTCTTTGTAGAGTATGAATGTGTTCTTATGATAAAGAGTTCTGGCTAGTACCGAAGTGCATTGCTATAATACATTCTCTTTAAGTTAACTTTAGTTCTGGTGGAGAAGTATTCAGTTATTCTGAATTAGCAATACACCTACATTTGTTTGATAAACAAAGCTTATTGATTTGTTGTTGTGAGACTGCCTGGTGTGAGAAATCTGCTTGTCTTTGTGTGAGGATCCTGTCTCTTGTTAGAATATAAATGCAATGGTAAGTTTTGTAAACTGAAGGCAAACATAAAATATGTATTTTTGTTTTTAATTACACAGTCCTTAGTCAAAAGCTTTTGATTGTGAATCCATCTCCAAAACCACACTGTTTTTCCCAGGTCTTCCTTTCTTTCTTAAAACACACTTTTCCGGGGGAGAGAGCAGAGACAGCTCTAAAGTGAAAAATGCTCAGAAAAGCTACGAGCAGATGTTGATTTTTGAGGTAGAATTGCACTTTGACCTTGGATAGCATGCAGTGGTTATGGAAAAGTGAAAAGATACTACTGAAAGGTTTAGTGAGGAATTCACATTTAAGTATCAAAACTTAAAACAAATTGAAAGTTTTCAAGCTAAAATGTTTCCACTTAGATAACTTAAAATGCTAATTAAAACAGATGTGTTTGGTGCTTCTTGATTATTACCCATTGGCTTTAAATTTCCCAAGCCCAGTTTTAGGCTTTCCCAAGAATTTTCTGGCACAAAATCCACTATAGAGAAAAATGAGGCCTTGATCATGTCCTTTGTTGGGACTTTGCCCTTTGTTTGGGGGCACTGCAAAGGCATGGAGAGCCATAGGGCTACCCTGACTTGTGCCCTGATTGCTTGTAGCCCTCTTTTCTCCTGGCATACCTCCAGTGCAAGGGGTGAAGGAAGGACCAAGGCTGTGAATAATGTGGAGGCTTCCTCCTTGCTGGGGAACTTGTCAGTAGTCTGTCTATCAGATTTGTTGTCTCTAGGATGACAATGAATTGGGGCTGTCAGTCTGCAGCATCTGTGGTTTGGGGGAAGCCTGAGGTTATGTCATGAATTGTGCTCAACATATTTTCCTTCTTGCCAGACTGTCTGTATGGCTGATAGTGTATGAGCAGTGAAAGATGTTATTTTATTAACTTAAGATCATAGCTTCAGTGGGAAAAATTATTTAAGTATATAGAGCTTTGCCATAGCTTTTATTCCCCCCTATGCATTTGAATGAGGTAAGATGTAATCTCTGTTCTACATGTATTGCATTTTCTTGTTTACATGTGCAAGACTGGAATGAATGACTGATTGCTCCACCTACGCACAAACACACATGAAGTGCTGGTTGAGATGTCTTTGGCATTTGTAGCAGTAAGGATTAGTCTGTGTTGTGTGGCTGCTTGGGCTGTTTTTATGTCTGTTAATTAGTGCTGTCTGTGTCAAGGTTGGTTTTACTATTATGTAAGCTAGTGATATTGACCTTTGTGGAATGCAAACTGCTCTGTGATGAAAACAAATCTACTGAATTTCAAGGAAAGCATAAGGGATGTGCAGTAATTCTCAGTTCAGGGAGCTAATTGGGATTTTTAGAGGCTTATAAAGATTTGATTTCCATGACAACCACATTTCTTAAGTTATATCTAAACCATTCTTTTAAACTGCATCCAAAATACATTTAGAAGACAATTTTTCATAGTAGCAACTGCTAGTCAATAGTGTGTTGACCTCTGTCAGCACAGGAGTCTCAGCTCGTTTCTTCAGTTGCGTGGTTGGATTTGCTGTCATCTACATTTATGTTTGCAAAACTGTTACTTTCCTTCAGTTTTATTCTTCTCTCAGATATTAACTGCACTGATGCAATATTTAGTCTGTCATTTATTAAGTAAATAATTTTTGAATTTTAAAAAATAACTTAGAAGCTTATTTATTTAAAGAGTTGACAAGGGTGCCATGCTCACTCTTGGCTTAGTGCAAATGTAAAGCCAAATGAAAATGTTTGTCTTTAACATCTGAATTTGAGTGTTACTGAATTGTCTAATGCTCACTTGTGTCCAGTCCAAGAACCTTGTGTATAAAGTCACATTAATTTGTCAAGAAACCCAATCAGGTTTATTCTGGAGCCAGACAAGATAGGATGTCACTATTGTGCTGATGAATGTCTCCTGCAGTCTTAGGGTAGAAGGAGGAAATAAGTTCTGTTCTGAGTCCTGCTGATATTCAGTGGTACTGAGTATCATGTGTTGCTTTCTAATGTGGTGTAAATGTATGGTTTATTGTGCCCTTGGCTTACTTGTGCTGCTTGTTTACTTGCTGCTGCTTTTCCCAAGAGCAGTAGTTGGAAAGGTTTTTACCATTTTGGCTGTGGAATATCCATTCTGTAAGTGATAACAAGACCACAGTTACTCATGCCTCGATGACTTCTTGGCCCTGTAGAGCTTTCCGTGGGTGTGAGCACTGAGTTTTTGGGATGCTCCAAATAGTGCAGAAGACTGAAGTCCCATTGCATTGCATGGATTTTCCAAACCTCACAGACAAGAAGTCCAGCATGCCATGTTCAGACAGCAGCTTCCATTGAAAACCTGTTTAACTTTCAATGCTTCACCCTCAGGGTTCTTGTAGACTTTGCCTTTGTCTAAATGATGAACTGAAACTTTGGGATCATAACCAATTGTTACCTTTTTCTTATCTGGGAATGGAACTTTCTGCCAGAAGTGTGTATGGGAGAGTGGGGGGAGAATGGCTGTTACAGTTCTTTTTATCTTTTATCAGAGGTCTGTGCATTTCCCAGTTTATCACTTTCATATATGATATATTTATAGTTGAACCTAGCAACCTAACACTCTTTTCCCAGTAGTATGTAACTTTTCATTGGTGTAGCTTAAGTTTTCCAGAAAAGCCATGCAGGTGTGTTAGTACAGATTTTTTCATAAATAGTTCTTAATTAAGTATACTTTACTGCCCTGATGTGTGGCTTGAGACCTTGGGATCTGATCTGTGCAGGTGCCAAGAGCTTAATTGCAGCACTTACCCTTTGGATTGATACTGTACTATGTAATGCTCAAACATCAATAGTGAGGAAAGCTTATTTCAGAGATTCTTACTTGAAAAAAATGAGTTCAAATTCCCAAATATGAACTTGCATATAGTTGAGGTTGAAAAAGTAGCACTAAAGGAGAAGCATGGGGGTCTGGAATCAATGAATATTTTAACATCAGTAGTTAAGTGAAGAGAGCTGGATACTAATTGGGCTGGGTAAAGCTCTCTTAGCTCTTGTTTCTACAGTTCTAACCTTTGATCCATTTGCAGCCCCACTTGGCAGGCTTAAACGTGGATGTGGAAACCTAACAAACCCATCAACATTTTCACACTTTATTGCACATTATAGAGCAAGGGTAGAATTAAATAGACTTTCTTCCTTTGAAATAAAATATGGCATTGTTTTAATCAAATAATCTATTGGGGGCAAGCTCAGAAATGAATGTACTGTAAATTCTGTTACATCATGGTTCAAATTTGTATGAAAACTTAAAATAAAACTCCAAGATGGAAAAATTAGTTAAAGCTTTATCTGTTTTCAAATTTGCTGGTAAAAAAGAACAGGTAGTTCTGAGTATTTTTTTCTGAGATGAGAACACAAAGAACTGCCAAAACATTTATGAGAGCTCTATTTTATTAACTTTTTATATTTATTTCTAGTTGGTATAACTTGCAGAAGAAAAATTACTTCCTTAGATCATTTAAATGTGTCTCAGTAGTGCTTATCACTACTTGCTATAAAAAGATCTGATGAATACTACTTTGCATTGTGCTTAATTTACTCTTGAATCAATGTTTGACAATTTCTTCTTTTGAGGTTTACCATGTTGTTCTAATCAGCCAAAAGGTGCTTCAATACCTCCCCACTCTTTCAATAACTTTTGTTAAATTTTTCTGTGACATTGTCTTTCTGTTGTAAATACAGTAAGCACATAGAGAAGCTTCTGTCCAGGAATATAGGAGAATTTTGGGAAAAGTGCCAAAGTAGTAGTAATTCGCAGAACTGACTCTGGTGGCTTCCAGATCTTGAGAAGGAGAAAATTCTGTTAAAATTTTTCTGTTAAACTAAAATTTGCTAGTAAGTACATTAGTGCTCTAAGGAAATTTTGATGCCCAGTCAGACACTTGTCTGAGGTCTGCTGTAGAAATGAAGTGTGTTCACTCTTGCTGGGTCCTTCCATTCTAATTAAACAGCTTAATTGAGAGTTACCAAGGAGGAAAAGTTGTTGCTGGGAATCAATTACAGTTTAACTGTTTAGCTCAAAGCTGTACATTAGTCTTTTCCCAAGTAACGACTTTTATTTTGTCCTTGGTTGTTTCTGGAGAAACTGTGGTGGTTTTCTCACAGTGAAGTCTCGCTCCAAACCACTGTTTGTGTTGCAGCTGAAATGCTTGCTTTCTATTGCTTCCTTAGTTGATGTGGAATTTATGGTACTTGGTTCTTAACTGTTAGCAGGGCTGTTGCAGTGTAAACCTGTAGCTGGCAGTGGGTGGCATGGGTTTCATAGCAGCCTTGAGTGCCCTCATTTGTGCAGCCCTGCTACAGGTTAGTTTTCAAAGAGAAACAAGGTGTAAATTGTGAACAAAGCAGGGCTTTCCAAGGGTTTCTGTTATGTCCTGACAATTCACTAACGAAGTTTTAGTGTTTCTGTCATTATTCCTATGCTTACACTCCCTTGTTCATAGGTTAATTTATTAGAAAGCTACTGGAATTATGTAATCAATCAGTTCTTGATGGTTGTACCAGTATCACCTTAAGCATTTTCGTGCCCAAATATTTTGCTTTTATTGTTGCTGCGAGTAAAAATCTGCTTTAGTTTTGTGGCTAACTCAGTTGAAAATGACTGTTCTCATCTCCTAACATCCCTCTCTTGCCGTCCCTCAACTAGGAATGTCTGCCCCATGGAACTTGCTAATGTGACATGAAGTAGAGTTAGCTGCCTAATCAAAATTAAAGTGGCTGAAGTTGGAAAAATCCTGCTAACAAAGGCGTTTCAGCTAAGCTGGATTGTTTTGTCTGCACCAGTGAAGAGCCAGGGTTGGTACTTTAAGTTATACCTGTGCATCTTGGGTGCTGGTGACTTCTGGCAAAGTGTCTGGAAAGCAGAAAGAACAGACAGTAATGTAAAATTGCTTCATGTGCAGCCAGAAGAGAGTGACTGAGGGCACCATTTCACTTAACAGTCAGCAGGTTGCTTTCTTCACCCTGGTGTCTCTACAAGGGAATGCCAGGCTCAGGAAGGATGTAGTGGAGGACCTTGGCTGCCATGTGGCTGTGGGGTTTTTGCTTGTGGGTATTGATCTGACAGGTAAATGGTGCACTAAAAAAAATAAATGGGTTTGTTGTTCACTGTCAGGTTGGTGATTGAGGTCACATGATTGTTGCCTTCTGTGCAGAAGGGATGGCAAAAGGGGAGGGATGTGCAATCTGGGAAGCAAAAGGTGCACTGGAACAGGTTCCCCTTTTTATTGTGTCATCTTACCATGCCAGTAGTGTTGATAATTTCTGAGAGTCTTCACTGTAAAAAGTTGTGTGAATAGCTTTACATTTCATACTTGATAATTTTTTTTTTTAAATATTGCTTCTTCTTACACTTACAAGTGTCTCTGCTATAAGCTGTTTTAATGCAAACTTAGATTCTATAGGATTTGCAAATGTAGACATACTAGATGAAAGATGCAAGTGCTTTTTTGTGTTTTGTGTCAGGAGTAAATGGTAAAATTACTATCTGTTATAAATAAATTCTTTGCTCTCCTTTACTCCTGTCCAGGTATCAGTGTTTTCCCCTTAGTATGCTGGTTGTTCATTCCTAAGCTGTGGAGATAAATGGTCGCATATCCTGCCGTCCCTTGACTCCTCTGGGAGAAAAAAATGTAGCTACTCAGAGCTGAATTTGAATTCAAATATTTATTAAAATTGAAATTTTTATGCTGGTACTGTATCTTCGGTATTGATCTGACAGGTAAATGGTGCACTAAAAAAAATAAATGGGTTTGTTGTTCACTGTCAGGTTGGTGATTGAGGTCACATGATTGTTGCCTTCTGTGCAGAAGGGATGGCAAAAGGGGAGGGATGTGCAATCTGGGAAGCAAAAGGTGCACTGGAACAGGTTCCCCTTTTTATTGTGTCATCTTACCATGCCAGTAGTGTTGATAATTTCTGAGAGTCTTCACTGTAAAAAGTTGTGTGAATAGCTTTACATTTCATACTTGATAATTTTTTTTTTTAAATATTGCTTCTTCTTACACTTACAAGTGTCTCTGCTATAAGCTGTTTTAATGCAAACTTAGATTCTATAGGATTTGCAAATGTAGACATACTAGATGAAAGATGCAAGTGCTTTTTTGTGTTTTGTGTCAGGAGTAAATGGTAAAATTACTATCTGTTATAAATAAATTCTTTGCTCTCCTTTACTCCTGTCCAGGTATCAGTGTTTTCCCCTTAGTATGCTGGTTGTTCATTCCTAAGCTGTGGAGATAAATGGTCGCATATCCTGCCGTCCCTTGACTCCTCTGGGAGAAAAAAATGTAGCTACTCAGAGCTGAATTTGAATTCAAATATTTATTAAAATTGAAATTTTTATGCTGGTACTGTATCTTCTTTAAAAGATAACTTGAAATTTGAAATATCCTTCCCGTAAGCGCTGTGCCAGACTTAAACAGGGTGCATATAGCAAAAAAATACAGGTTCATTTGTACGTCCTGTGTGCAAATTCCTGCTGTGCTGTAATAAAAATGTAATTAAAAAAAACCCAGCAAGATCTTTTCCTTGCCTCGTACTGAAGACTTCCTTTTGCTGCACTTAGGGCAGTTTATAGTAAATGCAGTAGCATCAAACACTTCATTTTTGTATTCACATTGTAGCAGATCTTTGAAAATACCTTATCCACAGCTGGATTTTTAGTTGCTTCTGCTTTCAGTTCAGCAACCTGTCAGAACCATGTCCATTTATTTGAGCTTACAGCTTCCCTCAGAACATAATTTTAAAAAAGGGGTTAAAATACAGGGGTGCATGATGCTTTCCTAACCTTGGAATGTAACACTATGTGTTTACATCAGGTAGCTGTCCCGTACTGTAGCAGAACTTCAGGATTTTCCATCTTGTTTTCCTGATTAGGTTGTCAAATCCTCAGTCTTTGATGCCCAAGGTGCTGCTGATTGTTTAGTGAAGCTCCTTCCTTGAGCTGTAGGTCCAGGACTACCATTACATTCTCTTCTGAAACAAAATGATACCTAGTACTGCCCCAAAGAAACTGGAGCTTCAGATTCTGGTTTTGTTGTGTGTGGTGTTTAGCAGCACTGACTGAATACTTCGTAGTTTTTCTGTTTTAACAGGTGCAAAGGTGGGTACCTAAAAATTCGGTTTGCTTTTTGTATTACCAGCAGCTGTTGGGTGATGACAGTTCTTGTCAGAATACTGTTTGAAATAGACTGGTTGCAACTACCTTTAGGGAGAGCTACCTTAACTTTAACAAGATGTGTTTGGCAGTGTGTAGTGCCTGCGTTTTCTGCTGCTTTTGCTGACTGGGAATGTGCTTTACTAAGAACAGACTAATGTAGCTTTGTCTTCCTGCATTAATTATCCAGCTGAATGTGAGTTAAGGAGTATATATTTGAAAAACAGGCACTTTGCTTTTAAAACAAAGCCATTGAATGTCAAGAGTTGGTCCTTGGTAATTTGAGGCTGGACCCTGTAAAGATGTTGCAGTTTTTTGTATGAAAGTGGCAGGGTGCTGTAAGAAGTGTTGAGAAAGAGCCTTACTGATTCCTGCATGATGTGATGTCTTTGAAGCTGCAGGAGGCTGTTTACAGCAGCAGTGTCTGGAGTGCACAGCTTTCAAACCATTGTGGTGGGTGATGATCCTGGCTCCTGTGTGGTAACTGCATAACTCAAAAACTTATTGCCATGTGCTTGTAGTCCAGTCCATTGACCTCTGCTGCTCCGATCCCCAGCAGGCTTTTAACCTGCCTGTGGGATGATGAGCAATGGCTGAACCTGAGTTCATTATGTCAGTGCCTAATGTACTTGAACTCCTGCTTATGACGAGGGTAGCTGATAGAAAGGAAGAGTAATAAGATGTTTTTCCATATATAGCTGTCACAGTTTTTAGGATGATCTCTCATTAATGGCTGTTACAAACTTTGCAAGTTTGCATGATACTTCAGGAACCTGCAAAATTTTGTGCTGGTTAAAAATCATATTCTTCCTACTTCAGCTAGTTATTGTAGCATTCCCCTGTGATCCTCAGTGGTCTTTTAATTTGCTGATTGTTTTTATTAGTGATAAATAAATGTATTTTTCCAAAGGTTGTGGCCTTTATCAGTAGTGGTATTTACCAGACTTTTTTTTTCCTGCCCTGCTGCTTCAAATTTCATGCCTTAATTTCTGTCCCCCCTTCCTTATTTTTGTTTGCAGGCCTTTGAAAATCTAGAAGAATTATCTTGATTTTCATGACTGAGCTGGATTTGTAGATACATTGCCATCACTTTTACTTAGCTAAAAACCCCAAATCCTGTTGTCATCCAGAAGTGCAAATTAAAGAAATTATGTATTCTGTCACTTAAGCTTCTGGTTGAAATGCACCCTGGTGTAACATACAGCAGTTACTTTTGGAAACATTCTCAGTTTGTTGGGGTTTTTTGGTGCATTTCAGAGCTGTCAAGGTGTTTTGCTTTGGTTGTTGTTTTTAGCATACTGCTCTTAAAACTTTTACAGTATTTGTGATTTATGCATCCTGTCTACAGTCTTTCTTATATTCCAAGGGTAAATTTCCAATAAGCATTTTTCTCATGAAAATTGAGTCTGGGAACCTGTAAATAGAATGTGAAAATTACACACTTCTAGTTTTCCTAGTAGGGGTTGGGTTTAGGCTGCTATTGGCAAATAGTAACTGCATTTGTCACATTTCTGGCTTTCACTTTCTGTGTGCAAGCCTGATTGAGATTTGGATGGTTCTCACTGGCTGTGGGGGAGAAAACCTGCATATCTTGGTAGCTAAGAAGAAATTAGCCTTGATTAATGTTTCTCAACCCTGGTTGCAACAGTATTTAGGAACCAACAATTCTGTCTAATAACCAACACTATAATCTGATTCAGGCTTGCCAGCACTGCATTTTAGAGATTGGCAGGTTTAATTAGTCTATGGTTTGTTTGTGATGGTAAATAACACACAAACATTGCAAATGCTGTGTCAGTAATCTGTTAAACCATAACTGATTTTAGTACTAGAGTGTTGCTGATGAAGATCATATATGTCTGGTGTTGTCTGAATTAGGAAAATTGATCCTAGAATGTCAAAGCTGATGTAGCTGCTTTAGTTCAGACCCTGTATATTTAGTGCATTGTTTTACCATAAGGTTTGCACTCGTGAAACTGATTCATTGTGTTAATTGACACTGATTTGAGGTCTGAGTTGAGGTATAGGCTTTGCACACAAACCCCAAACTGAGTATGCTGGATTTTTAAAGCTTGCTTTGCAACCTGTGCCTTTCTCTCTCTAAGCAGACCAGCCAGCTTTGGTTAGATCATCTCACCAGCTGCTAACAAGACTGCATCTGTTGTTACGAATGAGAGCATGATTGCTGGTTTTGTGATATAATTTCAAGTGCTGCATGTTTTGTGATGTCTGCTGTGCTTCTTATCAAGAACATCTTACTAAATTACCCAGCAAAAATGGTTGAATGTTAAGTAAGTCATACTGGATGCTGCTGTGTAGGTATGTATGTAATTCAGGTGTGAGGTTGGAGGGTAATTTGGATAGTTCTGGCACTCATGCCCTCTATCAGACATAGCAAGAAAAAGCAAGGTAGAATTATGGAATCATTTAGGTTGATAAAGGCCTCTGAGATTGAGTCTAACTGTAAAGTAACACATTCAAGTCCACCAGTAAACCATGTCCTGTAAGGGCCCCATCTACAGATCTTTCAAGTGCCTCCAGAGACCAAAATGACCTAAAGTTCTTTAAAGATCACTTAGTTTGGCTTGGTGGAGAGGTTTGATCATTAAATTTTTCAAAGAGGCTGCTTACTTATAAACAGAAGGAAAACAGTGTTTTCACTGGTCTTCCCTAATGAGGTAACTTGTCTTAGTTTAAAACTGCCTTGGAGACCTAACGTGAGTGCTTGCAGGATCTGTTCTGCCAGACTCTGCAAGAGCATCAGCACTCCACCCTGTGCCTTGCTAGGCCAGTGAGATCACTGAAAAAATAAATGGCTCCATAAGCACTGGAACTAATGACTTCTGTTTTATGTGGTTTAGTCTCTTGTGGTTGATTTGTCTTTGGCAAGATCAGAAGGGTGTTCTCTGCCTGTTTTGCAGAGGGCTGTTTGCAAACATTCTCAGAAATAAAGCTCTTCTGGTGTCCAAAAAGATTTAAACTTGAATTCTACTTTCCCAGCTTAACGCTTGCAAGATCCATTTCTCCTACTCATCCACCTATTTTCACAAGATCTGTAGGAACAATTGTAAGACTTATTTTTTATATTTGGACAGTAGGGGTTGGTTAAATCACATTGCTGAGACACAGTAGCAGCATGATGTCCCAAGGCAAGGAAACCAGCCTAAAAGTATTGGTGATTTTGTGTGGTTGTCACGGTGAGCAGATTGTAGGCACTCCTAAGACTCCAGGTGGTGCTGCGGTATCACCTGGGTCATTTTTATTAGGTAACCAGTAAAGTTTGTCTGCAGAAGTTGGTGAACTTGCCTGCTGCCTTCTCAAAGCTGAAATAGCAGAGTGGGAAGAGTAAAGTGAAAAGAGTATTTCATGCACTAAGTGTTTCTGTGGCTTTGTAGGGAACATAACTGTTCTGCGTGCTAAGGTATTTATTTCTGTTTATAGCTAAAAATCAAGAAAACAACAGTATTTGTTTTGTTTTTGTTTTGTTAGCCTTACTGCTGTACTACTAGCTGTCAATATTCTGACATACTTCTTGCTGCAGTAACTCAGACTCATTTCACTAGTTATGAGTAACATCCTTGTCTGCCCCTTAAAATAGTAGCAAGTAAAATATAATTTGCGATTTGAATGAAATTGAAGTTATCAGATACAGATGCTATCTTGCACTGACTTAGATTGACTATTTCTTTGCCTCAGTGTCTTTTACTAAAGTCAAGAGTTACTGAGAATTCTGTAGAGTTGTTATATGCACACCTGCTTCAGAAATAAGTGAAGGAATAGAGGCAAACTGTTTCTTTTTTTCCTTTGAAAATGGTGTGTGTTCTTCTCCCTGATACATGTTTAAGCAAGAGAATTCCCTGTATGGCACCACTGGGGAATGACAGTATTTATTTATGATCTTAATGGTATTCTTGATGTTAAAATCTGTGAAAAATACTTTCATATCTCCTATGCTAGATAAAAGTTTTGTGAAGGGTGGGAGGCTGATTTTAGAAGTTGCCTTTGTGGTATGAGGGGTTTAGAGGGTGGAGGATGGAAGAGAAGACCTCTGCTGCTGTCCCTGCTACTGATTAGATTGAACGTCTTGCATTATGTTTGTATGTTTGAACCTTTGTCTATTTCACGCATCTCTTAGTTTAGGCTTGCCACGAGTTTTTTCAGGAAGAGACACACATGTGTGAATGTTTACATTGTGTTCTTCTAGTGACACTGCCTGTACCATGCTCTTTGTATATTGCCTATTATTTATTTGACTGGAAACTTATCCTTAGGGATATGAAAAAAACTGGGGTAAGTATACATTGATGTGACAGTAAAATAGAGAAAAATAGAGAAAGTTGACTGTGGTTGTGATTTTTAGATGAATTAGCTTTTTAAACAGATATTGCAAGTAAAATGTCTTTATCTTGATTGTAATGGTTTATCTTGGTTCTTTGCAGGAAAGAGTGCAAATCAGGAGATGCTACTTCCAAGATCTCTGAATCCGACCCTGAGGAATTATCAGATGAAGCAAGTGCTGACACTTTCTATGGCGCTTCTCCCCCCAGTACACCCCGCCAGATGAAGCGTATGTCAACAAAGCATCAGAAAAATAATGTCAGCAGACCTGCTGGCCGCTCCACTTCGAAAGGTAGGTGTGGTGCCTTGCATTTTCCCTAAAATGCTTCTTGTTACCTGGTGGAGGTACACTTATACAGAAGGTGGAGCTGGATATATACACTTATACAGAAGGTGGAGCTGGATATATACACTTACACAGAAGGTGGAGCTGGCTACTGAGGTACAGAGAAAGAACAGGAGGCAGCTGGTGTGAATTGCAACAAGGGAAGGCTCTTGGGTATTAAAAGAAAAATTTTGCTATGAGAGTGCTTAAACAGTGAAATTTGCTAGAGGGATTGTTGGCTTGTGGAATCTCTATCTTTGGAGATTTTTAAGACAGAGCTGGTTAAAATTATGAGCAGGCTAAAGTAGTTTTGAAATAAACCAAATTTTGAGTAGAAAGTTGGAAAAAATTACTTTCAGAAGTATTTTTAATCACTTTTTTCTGCGATTCTGTGATCTGTAGTAATGGTGTAGTTGCTTTTCTGCCCAGTTTTCATGTTCTGAAGCACTTCACAGGCTGTTTTTTATTTTTATTGGTTATTCTTTACACTTTAATGTCAGTGAATCACTTAAAGTGTAGTTACTTCTGCTTGCTTCTGATGCTTTAGTATAAGGAGAACGGGGGGAAAATCCATACTTGATATGCGTTTTTTTCCTAATGTTGCTAGGTAATGGTACCACATAATAAAGCCTTTTAGATTAAAGTGGTTTTTTTTGTTGTTGCTGAAGTTGCATGGGTGCAAAAAAGCCATTTAAGATTGTATGTTCAATGTTTTCATACAGAATACAACTAAGTTTTTGTGGGTTTGTTTTGTTGTTTGTTTAATATATTTTAAATAAATAAGAAACTATGTCAGACAGTTATTTGCCAAAGTTATGGAAGCTTGACTATTGCTAGTTAATGTTTTGGAAGCAATTTTTAAAATTGCTTCACGTGAAACAAGGAAATATTAGAGTATAGCAAGGGTAATGTTTTCGAGGTAAAATGTAGGGAAGAAAAAGTTGAATTGTTTGGGGGGAATAAGGGAATATAGTAAATTCTTTTGTTGTGTAGGGCTGTGGAATGCAAGTTCATAATAAAAGAAGGGCCAATACATTTTCCAAAGCTTCTGTTTCCCTTTCACTTCATGCAACCTCCAAATAACGTCACTGAAGTGACCATTCACCAAAATACCTCTTCCTTAGATGAAAATACAGAAAATTCTGTTGCTATTGCCAGTTAACTGTAGGCATTGGTATTATTAAGCTCTTTAACTTCACTAAAAGGCACATTTAAAAGCCAATAAAATTCTTCTGTTGCAACATTATTTTAACCCTGTATATAGTGGCTATGTAAACTTTTCTTGCTTTTGGTGATTTTTTTGTTGTTGTATTTTCATTATGTGCTTTAAAAAAGAGTTAGTTTCTAAACAGAGACATCGTGATACTAAATAAATATAATGTATCATATTTCATTGTTAGCCTTTGCTTCTGAGCACATGTAGAAATTTGATAGCTTTATGAGAAACAAGGAGTTGTTGTTTATCCCTGCTTATAGATTTAGAGTTTCTGGAGCAAGGTTTTCCTGTTTGTGAGGGGAATGGTTCTTACTTCTGGCATGATAATATCCTTTTCTGTATTATCATGAGTATCTTAAAATATGTTTGAGTTTTTTTCTCTGATTAATTGGATAGTGTTGTGTCAAGTATCTTTTTCTGGAAAGTTCATGGTTTTTTTTTTTTTTAACTTTTTTTTAAACTTAGCCTATGTGTACCATCTCAGAACAGTTAGTTTCTATTATGAAGAGGGAAAAAAAAAACACCAAAACCTTGTGGAGTAGTTTGTTGACCTTGAATGTGTATGCATATGCTCTTACTGAGCTTGAATGGCTATACTTCAGTAAGAGAAATCTATCAGAGGTTGGTTGGATGTAACTAATCATTATAAAAATAAATTTGAAATAACTTTTTAGATGTTTACAAATGAGATTTAAGGTATCTTTATTTATATAACTGAAAGAATTTTGGGAATTAGGAGCTTGGCTTACTTGTGCTTCTGGTACTTGGTTGTTTAATTTCTGTCAGACCGTGTTCGTTGGGGTACTCAAGATGAGAATTCTCTGAGGTCCTTTCTGCAAAAAAGGTAAAGCAAGAGAAAAAGAAAAAATCCTTTGGTTTAGGGTATAGTAGTGGTAACTTCTAATAGTAAGACTACATTTTACTTCAATCCACGCTTATTTTGTTTTATTGATATTAAACATTTTTAAGCTCAACCTAAGAAAAATGATTGGGAACTGAACTGAAATATGCTTGTTTTTGTTGCTGCAGTCACATTCTTTTTTCTTTGCTTACAGAAAAGATGAGTGTGCCATCTCAGTCTTTGCATAAAGACAATGTGAAAACCATTGAGAATGTGGAGGAGCACAGCTATAAGCAAGGGAAAAAGATCAGAGATGCCCTAAGGACAACAGAACGAGATCACAAGAAAAATGTGCAGTGCTCATTTATGTTAGACTCAGTTGGTGGCTCTCTGCCAAAAAAAACAATTCCAGATGTTGATCTCAATAAGCCTTACCTCAGCCTTGGCTGTAGCCATGCTAAGCTTCCAGTCTCTGTGCCCATGCCAATACCCAGAACAACACGCCAGACTTCTAGGACTGATTGCCCGGCAGACCGGTTAAAATTCTTTGAAACCCTCCGGCTTTTGTTAAAACTTACCTCAGTCTCAAAGAAAAAGGACAGGGAACAGAGAGGACAGGAAAACACCTCCTCTGTCTGGTTGAACCGATCCAATGAGCTGATCTGGCTGGAGCTGCAAGCTTGGCATGCTGGCCGGAGCATTAATGACCAAGACCTCTATCTCTATGCAGCCCGTCAAGCTATCCCCGATATCATCAATGAAATCCTCACCTTCAAAGTGGACTATGGAAACTTCTCCTCTGTAAAAAATGGAGCCAGTCTCAATGGTACTTCAGGAGAAGGAGTTTGCAAATCAACACATGGAACTAGTGCTTTGGGTTACTCGAGTTACCATGAACACCTCCATCGGCAGCGGGTCTCATTTGAGCAGGTAAAGCGAATAATGGAGCTGCTGGAGTACATAGAAGCACTTTATCCATCTCTGCAGGCTCTTCAAAAGGACTATGAAAAGTATGCTGCAAAGGACTTCCAAGACAGGGTGCAGGCACTCTGTCTATGGTTAAATATTACAAAAGACTTAAACCAGAAACTAAGGATTATGGGGACTGTATTGGGCATCAAAAATCTGTCTGACATTGGCTGGCCAGTGTTTGAAATTCCTTCTCCTCGACTGTCTAAGGACAATGGTCCAGATGATGAAGACATTGATAGGGAAGTAGAAGTAAAGGAGTCCTCAGGAACATGCACAGAAGAAAGTGATGGTGAAGAACAAATCTCTGAGGAGAATGTTGAGGAACTCAGACAAGCCATCAAGAACAATTTTACTAATAAGCCAAATTTTGACTTTCAGGACCATTTTCCAAGGAGGCTTGATAGGCTTGAATCTGAGGATGACTCTGCTTCCTGGGTTATTCCAGAATGCAGCACTGAGGGAAGCTGCAGCCAGCACTGTTTGACCTCTATTTACAGGCCGTTTGTTGATAAAGCACTGAAGCAAATGGGGTTGAGGAAACTAATTTTGAGACTGCACAAGCTAATGCATGGTTCATTGCAAAGGGCCCGTATGGCGTTAGTAAGGAGTGATCACCAGCTGGAGGTAGGTTACTAGTGTAAATGGATTACAGGAGCACCTCCTTGCTGTGTTGTTCCTAACTGAAAATGTAGGATATTGGGATCCCATCAACATTTTGGTTGCTTAGTTGGTTTTTGAAAAACAGTGTATATTATGATTAGGAGCCCAGTTCTTCTTCCACGGAAATGAATCTGTCGTTTGACTGAATTTGTGTGAAGCCCAAGCTAGTTCTCTCTTCTTGTTTGTAATTGAAATGGCATTTTTGTGATAACATCTTTTTCATTATAATTTCTAATGTCTAAATCAACAAGTCAGAAAAATCACTGTGGAAAATCAGGCACAACAGTTGAATTTGAGAAAAATCAGCTGTGGAGGTGGTAATTTTTCTCGTCTTCAAGACTGGATGCTTTTCTGCAAGACATTCTTTATAAAAATGTCACTATAGTTTTTTAGGTTTTTTTGGTGGTTTTTCTCATCTACACAAATGAAATACTGTGATGGCACATTATGCTTGAAGAGAGATGGGATAAATGAATGGACAACCTTGAAACCTGTAAAACAAGTCATGTTAGTGTTGCATTCTCTAGCTGGCTTTTAACTTAATTATTGTTTTTCTTTGGGTCATTTTATGTTCTTAATTAAGAATGACTGAGTTAATAAAACCAATGGAAGAATTAAGCAGTAAGTGAAGGACAATAGTTTCATATTGTAAGATGTGGTGACTAATTCCTTTAATGCAGAGTATTGTTTCTTAATATAAACTGTTATCTAACTTGTAGGCATTTTTATGCTAGGAAAAGTTGGTGGTATGGATTACTTGCTCTCCTTGGTAAAGTGGCACTGAGAATTCTGGGCAAAATTCTGAGAATTCTGGACAAAGGCATGTCTTAGCCAACATGCCCATTCTGATATGGATACTAGATATGGTCTTCAAAATGTTGCAGATCTCTTAGTGTTGACTGTCATGTTTTCAAAAGGAATAAAAATTGTTGGTCTCCCTTAGAAATTTTTTTTTTGGATTAATAAATTTATAAATATAAAGCTATTTAATTTTGAAAATTCTTTATTTGTACTGTAATAATACTACGGTAGATATTACTGTAAAAATTAAGCTGTTAGTTGAAATTTTATTTATTCTCTAATTAGTTTCAGCTTGTGTTTCAGAAAATTGGCATTAGAAATGTGTGAACATTTCCTTAGAGTCAAGTGCCTAAGAAAAACTTGCAGATATCTTGTTACAGTAAACAAAAGTACCCCCAAACCATGTACATGTAGGAAAGTTCAGCTTAATATATAGGTTGAAGTAAATTTAAAAAAATCAAAATAAATAAGACTTAGAATATATTCTGGGAACTGCTAAATACCTCAGAAGTTTTGACTGCATAAGGGTTTTTAAAACAAGTTAATGAAACATTAGGTAGCTAGAATTTTTGCTGCAGCTTCCCAGAATTAGACTTTCTAGTATTGTAGTGT
The DNA here is from genome assembly GCA_024865655.1 of Emberiza elegans. Lineage (NCBI taxonomy): Eukaryota > Metazoa > Chordata > Aves > Passeriformes > Fringillidae > Emberiza > Emberiza elegans. The sequence continues at coordinate 13,237,619 of JALJVW010002597.1, read as the reverse complement.
TGGATGACTTGTATAAGATGTAAGGTTAATCTTTTCTCCCTTCTCTACCTTGTGACTATTTTGAATATTCATTTTCAATAATTATTACCTTTATTCTCTTTTAAGTAATGGTTTTTAGTAAAGGTGAATGTTATATATACATACAAATTGTAAACTTCTTTCCTGCACCAACATTTGAAGTCTGTTACCAGAAAAAAACCCACAAACAACTCCGTCAGAATTGTGGTACTTACTGCAGCAAAAGATGACTTTATACTGAAATGGAAGAGATGGGTTTCAGTTGCTTGGTCTTTGCACCGCACAGAACTTTGAATGTAGTGTCTTCTTTTTAGTGCAGCTCAGTTTGGTATTTGTATGCAGACAGAGTTGTTAGTATTCTGTTAATCTTTATTGTTTCTTTACTTGACTCTGTGTTTATGTGTATCCTTCTAAGTCTCTGGACATACTTTTGTTTCTGTTGTTGCTTAAACAGTGTCTAAAACACATCTAAAATGTACTTTCTGGATTCTTCCACTGTATACATTTTAATGCTCATTTCATCCTAAATATGTGTAAATCTTTATGCATATTCCTGGTCTTAATGTTTTCTAAAACGTGTTTGATTCCTCTGTAGGCTCTGATACTTTAACTGGGCTCTAGGCATTATAGAGTCCATTCTTTGTAGAAGTTGTACAATTTCATTCTTGGTGAAGATGGATACTATTTCTAATTTAGCATATGAGATCAGATATTATTTTAATAGATGGTGTTTAAGCTTGTGTACCCTGTTTGTTGTTTATTCAGCTGGCTGCAATTTGGAGTACTGTTTTTTGTATGCTCTCAATAAATGCCTTAGAGTTTTTCTTGAGGTTTCTATAAGAAGTATTTGAAATATTTTAAATTGGGCCTGCAGAAGATGGAGATTAGTCAGATTGAACAATAAAAGTTTAGATGTCTAGTACTAAGTCCTAATGTCATTTACTGTTATCCTTGATGCTAGAAAAGAATATTGCAAATTTATTCAATTTGGCTGTGTAATTCTTGCTTATAGACTAGTTCTTTAAAATTTTTATAGGACCTGAATTTCCCTTAACTATATTTGCATCACCATGAGGATTGTATTTCTTAAGGGTTTTTTTTGTACTGTGGAAGTGTAGTATTTTCATGATCTGTTTGTTAATGAAACTTCTTGTATAAAGATCTTCAGCTCTGATGCTATTCTGGTGCTATATGTTCCTTTAAAAGAGAGTAAAAAGAAAACCTTAACATTCCATTTAAGAAGATATGTTTGTAAATATGTGTTTTAATTTTCTGCTAGATTATGAGTTTAAAAGGTTTTTTAAACTTTTGAGGCAGTAGTTTTATCATTTTTCATTACCTTACTTTAATTCCTGGTAATGTTTTTCTCTCTTTTGTCGTGATGTTATTTAAATTTGGCTGAAGAAAAACCTAGAATATGCTAGTTATGTATGAATGAAGGTTATTCAGATGCCATAGTTAGCAGCTGAGAAATGAGAATAAGAATAAAACAAACTTAATCTGAAACAAATCTTATCCTTAAATGATGACTAGTGTGTTGCTATCTTTAGGAGCTACATGTTCTGCAGTCCAACTTTTCTTTCTAAATTAAACCCCAGAGTACCTCCATGTACAGCCTTGCTTGGAATGTTATCACAAGTTTATCTATAGCTTAGATTTCTAGGATGTTTATTTCATAGAATCTCAATTATTTTCTCTAATTAGAAAAGTAATTTTTTTTAAATGGAATCTTAATTTAAATGAAAAATAAGTATAATATTAAAAAAAACAACAAACACAAAAATCCCCAAAAGAGCAAACCAGCTTGATGTCTATATTTCATCTTCCTTTTTTAAACAGTTTAAATTTAAAAGCTGCCAAAATTCAAAAGTTACTTTTTCGGTACTTTGGCTTAGTTTAGCTAGTGACATTATTTTAAATATTGCATTCATTTACAATGTGGAGTTTTATGTTAATATATGCATTATGTATTTGAAAAGGAATGAGGTCATGTACCTGATGTAGCTTAGTGCACACTTGTTTCTCTAGATAATGTCATAACAGAAACATAAAGTAAGTGGTTTTGTTCATTCCAAAAGGTCCATAGTTGTTTTTCCTGAGACTGATGATCCTTAAAAAAAAGTTAACATCAAATCTCCCAGTGATATAAAGTTGAAACTTGTGTGGTTGACTTGCCAGCTAATAGACTTTTACCTTTTAAAAACATACTTCTGTGCATGCCATTTTAAACAAATCCACAATCCTAAAGACTTTTAAGGTTCCTTTTCATGATACCTATTTTTTGTTACAGTTTTCAGAATTTCCAGATCCCATGTTGTGTTCAGATTATGTGCAGTTACTAAATTTCCCACCTTGTTGCGAGCAAAAATGCAGTGCTGTATCATGGGAGGAGTTGAAATCCATGGATTTGCCATCTTTTGAACCAGCATTCTTGGTTCTCTGCCGGGTCCTGCTCAATGTTATCCATGAATGTCTCAAGCTGAGGTTGGAACAAAGACCTGCTGGGGAGCCATCTCTTTTGAGTATTAAACAGGTTTGCTTCAATTTCTTTTTAGATATGTATTTCCTGTTTGAAATATTTTGTCATTTCATTAAGATATGGTGTCAGTTTAAAGAGGATTAGTGTAAGAAATTACAATGTATAATTATGTAATAAGTTTTATAAATAGTCTTGTATTTCATATGGAGATCTGCTTTTTGCATGATAAATAACTAGTCATGTAGCTCTCTGATTTAGGCTTCCATATCTGGTGATTAAAACTGGTGATTAAAAATATTGTTAGCCAACTGAAGTAGACAGTATTGATTCATTTGCATTATAAGCTATATATATGTGCTTATAGATGTGCTACTCTAGCACATCTTCCTCTGTTTGGGTTTCTCAGGCAATACAAGTAGTTTTAAGGGTCTGTATTTCTCTTTTTTTCTTTGATTTGATTTTTTTTCTCTAGTGAATGTAAGACATCTGCTAACATGCAGTAGTTGCATAGTGAAAGTTAATTGAGAAGAAAAATGAAATAAAAAAAACATCTTCCCCAGCCTAGTGTATTATTTTCTGTGGGTAGTGACCCATGACTGTCAGTCTTGTCACTGGTTGAGAGTATTGTATAAGGATTTATTTTCTGGAGGCTGTCAGGTACAGTGAAGGCTGTTTAGATCAATGCCAATTTTCAAACTATAGTCTAGGACCTACTAAATTCATTTGATGTCCCTACATCCTGGCAAGCATAACCAAATTGGGGTTTTATCAGATGATCTATAGGAGTAAACATCTAAATAAGCTTTTGGACTGACTATGATCTCACATCCCAGTTACTTGCTGATCCAGAATCCATTGCTGTGTTACTTTGTGGTCCCAAATTAATCTGTCCTTTCTTCCTTCCTGCTCTATGCTCTCCCTTGTTCTCCCCATTGATTGAAGCCTACAGTTTCAGCCTTAACAGTCACAGAGTAATCTGCTGCATAGCATACTCTGTTATTAAGCACAGTGTACCCCTTGTTTTTTTCCCCCTTAACATTTTGTGTGCTCCTTCTGGACTCCAAGTTAAGTAAAAATTACACTTTCCTCCTGGAAAACAATGTTTGTACCAGACTGTTCTGGTGGCAGATACTGCCTTACTAATGATATTTAAAAAATGAATTCAACTCAGCAAATGCTTCCTGTCCCACACAATATTTCTGAATAGGCAAGGGAGCTGTGGAGGATGTTTCGCAAATAGATCTGTTTGTTTCCTGAAGAATTATAATTCCTAAAATGTTCATGAAGCTGAAGAGTCCAGGAGTCTGTGTTATTCTGCAAGTGCACAAAGTATTACAGAATTACAGAGAAGACTGGATTAGAGATACTCTGGTCCAGCCTTCTGGAAGCTGGTTTGTACAATTAATTGATCCCCAATTTAGGTTTTTTTACTATCATGTGAGAGCATTGCCAGCAGGTGGAGGGAGGTGATCCTGCCCCTCTACTCAAGCCCTAGTGAGGGGCATCAGGACTACTGTGTCCAGTTCTGAGCTCCTGAGTACAAGAGAGATACGGAGCTCCTGGACTGGGTCCAGTGGAGACAAAAATGATTAGGGACTTGGGACATCTCTCTTGTGAGGAAAGGCTGAGGGAGTTGGGCCTGTTCAGTCTGGAGAAGAGACAGCTGAGAGGGGACCTCATCAATGTCCTGGATCACACTCTCTAGCCCTCAGAAGCTGACCATCTGAAATATGATCAACTCACCTGTCTTCAGTCATGCTGCTCTCCTGGCCACTGGGCAGGGATGCAAAACTTGTACGCTACTCAAGACAGCTGAGCCATCTTAACTGCAGACATAAGATTTTTCAATTCTTCCAAGATATTATTCAGGAAGGAGAGCTGGTGCTGCAGCACAGCATTCTGGAAGTGGCACTGCTCCATTTCCTTCTGTAAGATCTTCTGTAAGGTCTTACCATCTTGATTGTTCTTTGTATGCAAGTAGCACAGCAGAGTCTGTCTTTTTGTAGTGATTGACCTGTGAATCTTATTGAGGCACTGAGATCTTTAAGTGTCTCTTGCTTTTTGGTACCATTGGAAATATGTAGCAGTGTGTGAAGGTATGGTAGTCTTGTTACTCAACATTTTCAAGGGGACATTAAATTTTTGTATTACTAGCAAGTCAATTGTATTAAAAATTATATGATTTTCAATAAAAAGTATATAGACAAAAAGAAAACTAACACAGATTATATGCCTCTTACAATGTGCCTTTTCTCCTGTTCTTTCTTGCTGCCTTCCTCCTTTTTGTCTATGTTTCACTTTCAGTACTAGCTTTTGTAATCCTGATAATCCTGTGTTATTGGAGAGAGCTGTTATCTTTTAATGACAGTTTAGTATCTGAACAGTTCAAGATGGTTTTTAAATTCAGCATTTGTGTTGAGAGATGTATGTATGTACGTGCATGTGGGTTATTTATGTTTGGTTGTTAAATTTGGTATTGTTTGTCTTGCCCCACCTGCTTTGAGAAAATAGTGTGTTGTATAAACTACCTAAACAAAAAGCAACCCATCAAAACAATAATAGTGATAATATGTTCAGTTTAAGCTGTATATTCTTTCATGTGCTCATTGTACACCAAAATTTTGTTTGGCCACTGCCTTGTGAATTTCAGTTTCAAAAGATTAAGATCAGTAAAATTAATTCTACTGGTTTTTTTTGTAAATCCTATATTCTGTTACTCAATAGCATACCCCTGTAGAAAAGTGTTATTTAAATAAACTCAATTTTTAATGAAACTTTTCAAGTTTATTTTGGAATGGATATGCATTGAAGGGAAAAAATAATCCCATAGGTTAACAGAAAGTACACTGCATGTGATTGAGTGAAGAAGGACATTAATTTTAAAGTATATGACATGTTAGGGATATAAAAGTGTCCTTTTGGATTTCCACCTTATAAAAAATTCCTTTTTTTTAAACCCTTTTTCACCTAACTTGGTAAATTTTAAACTGTAAATTCAGACTATTGTCCTTGTTTCCTCTGCACATCAAGCAGTGCAATACAATGTGTTCTGGCCTGTAAAGGATTCCAGAGACTCTTGTCGTACTAATAACATTCTTGTATGTTTTCTGCTTTTGTGCCATTATAATTTCTCATACATTGAGTCCACTCTGTTGGTATATTACCTTGCCAGGAGAGCCATTATAGAAAATTTTAAACAGCATATTAGTTCCAGCAATTCCATTCCCTCTGACCCTCAGAAAAAAATCAGGGTTTGTCAAACTTGAAGACTGATGATGACCTCAGAATACGCACTTAGCACTTGAAGTGCTTCTGAAAGAAAGGCATTAACATGTTAGTGTAGGTTTGAAATGATCCTTGCTCCTTATGTACTCCTGCACCCGTGGTTGTGCATGTCTCTTGAAATAGATAAAGAAAGACTAAGCTTTCAGGGAGGGGACAGCTCTTCCAAAGGCAACCCCTTCTGCAGTTGAAAAGAGAATTTTGCTCCTGTTAGCTTTGCCCAAGGAAGTAACAAAAACCCACTAATCATTTTCAGTCTGGTACGGATTTTGGAATTGATGGCACCTGCCCAGGAGATTGACAGTGAATTCACTGTAGTAAAATATTTCTCTAAGCATATGTTAAACACATTGCATATTTTTCCTGACTTGCTTCCATTGAAAGTGATGATTTCATGACTGTGAGCCCTTTTGACCCTTTCTAAACTAATTATCCAGTAAGCTGCTTGCTGTGGCATTGTGCAGGGAGTAAGTCAGAAACATCTGCCTCCATCTCCATTTACATTGATGTGGCAAATAATGGGATTGCATTAATCCTGGCAAACTAGTGACATCTTTCCTGCAGATGTGTAGAGCAACTGTATGTGTTTCAAAAAGCTGTAGAAATTATTTAGTGGCAAACTAACAGACAAACAAACTGGGCTGACAAGGGGTGAATTTAAGAGTAATGTCTTGACTGATGGCAGTTTTGGGGTTTTTCTCTTGCAGCTAGTGAGAGAGTGTAAAGAAGTTCTGAAGGGTGGACTCTTAATGAAGCAATATTACCAGTTCATGTTACGGGAAGTGTTAGATGACTTACAAAAGATTGATTGCAACATTGATTCTTTTGAAGAGGATTTGCATAAAATGTTAATGGTAAGCTTCAAAAAAGAACGTTCAACTAGGTGTATTGATCTGAATACTGCTAATAGAAATCTGCTGTCTCTTTTGGGGATGGTTGCCTTTTTCTTTTTTTCCTTTCCCTGCTTTGATACAATTTTATTGTTTTAATGGACTTGTAAAGGTAATACACAAGCCAGTGCTGTTTTAGCAATACTGGGTTTTGCTCTGTGATACAATATACTTGTAAATTGCCTGGATTTACCAAAAACTGTTCATATATAGAACTGTAAATTCCATAAGTTGGAACTAATTAGTTTGAACAAGTTTGAACTCAAGTTTGAACAAATTAAAAGTTTGAACTTTTAAATATAGAATAAAATGTTATTTTTTTGCTAACATTCTATCTTTATCTATTGGCATTGCATGGATGCATAATTGATACCTTAGTTTTAATGTGTATTCATTTTTGCAATTAGTTAAATCAGTCTTTTTAAGGAAAACACTTTGCCTCTGAAAGATAAGGGTTGGAACTAGATGATCCCTAAGGTCCCTTTCAATCCAAAATATTCCATGATTCTATCATCATGGCATTTTTACAGTGTAGTCTGAAAATACCTGAAACCAATAGAAAGTATCTTAACCATTTTTGAGGAGGGATGTTATGGATTATTGTACTGACACAAAAAAAAAATTTTGCATTCAGTATAATCCTGAAGGGCAGATGGTTAAAGAAATATTGAACTTACCTGGATTTTTCATATTGGTTTAAAACAATAGTAATTAAATTAAGGTGAGAGATAAGACTTGATATAAAGGAATAGCAAGTGTAATGTAGAATGTCAGAAACCTTTTCACAGCACTTACCCATATCCAGGAGGATATGTTCAGATAAAACCTTTTGACATAATCCAGTTAATAAAAGCTTTAGAGACTGTTTTTCAGCAGTTCAAGCTTTAAAAACTCTGGCTGCTGTGGGTACTCTGGGTATTCACTAATACAATGGTAAATAGCAGCACAGCAAGCAAGGTGGTCAATATTTTCAGGAAGGTATTGTGGAGACATAGAACTTAATACTTGCTGAGCCATAAATTGCACCTTTTGTGTGAAAACATGCAGCTCATTTTCAGTTGGAGCAAATGAAAATTATTGTAGAAATACCTTCTAAAAATTGTATAATACTGAGTTTGTCTGTTGATTTGAGAAGTTCTAGTCCTTAACACCTTGTGTAACAATTTCTGTTTAAATGATCTGTGTCCTTGTTCAGGTTTACTTTGATTATATGCGAAGCTGGATCCAAATGCTGCAGCAGTTACCTCAAGCATCTCATAGTTTAAAAAATCTGTTAGAGGAAGAATGGAATTTCACCAAAGAAATAACTCCTTATATAAGAGGAGGTGAAGCTCAAGCTGGAAAGCTGTTTTGGTAGGCTTTATTTAATTCCTCTGCTTATGGTGTTGTTTTATACCAGAGGAGTATTCAAGTCAGCAGTTGTTTGGGGTTCCCAGATGGGACTTGTTGAGATGTCATTAAGCTGCTGTTAGTCTTTGTGAATGTATGGATTATTGCAGTGGCTATAGGTAGGATGCAGTAGGTGGGGGTGGCTTCTGTGGGCCCCAAGGTGCTGCTTGTTTCTGTGCATGAACTTGGAAACAGCTCTCATGCACTAAGAAGGAAGAAGTATAACATGCCATTCTACCTCAATAAAACTCTGAAGTTCCACCATTTCTGTTGCTACAGTGATATTGCAGGAATGCTGCTGAAGTCTACGGGAATATTTTTAGATTCTGGACTACAAGACAGTTGTGATGAGTTTTGGGCCAGTGCTGATGACAGTACTGCATCAGATGAAATCAGGTATTAAACCTTTTTCCTTAATAATTACAAAATACTTATATAGGTTTCTCTACCTCTGACAGGTGCATAACATATTTTATTCCTTAGAATGCAAACTTGGTAAATCCAAGGCTCTGTAGACTGTATCACTGTATTTCTGTGTGCACTAGTAATGAATCATCATTTTAGGTTTTTTTTGAAGCCTAGTAACCTTCTCTGTAGCTCAGGCTATGAGAGGTTTTTATGTAATGATACTTGAATTAGATTTTTATATTCTTAACCAAAAATGTGCCTACGCAAGTTGAATTTGTCAGCTGCTTGTTAATATTTATGTTCTTCTTACTAACATATATCTAAATAATTATTTTCTAGTGGCTGTGTAAGTGTAATATGATTTATTAAAACATTATCATTTCATTTCTACCAATGTTTCAGGAGGTCTGTTATAGAGACCAGCAGAGCACTGAAAGAGCTGTTCCATGAAGCTAGAGAAAGAGCCTCCAAAGCTCTTGGTTTTGCTAAAATGCTGAGGAAGGTAAGTTAACAAAGTCTCCTCTTATTTATATGCTTTAAAGAAATTTAGTCTGAAAGCATATTCCTTTGTTTTGTCATTATTTGTAGGACCTTGAAATAGCAGCAGAATTTGCATTGTCAGCCCCTGTGCGAGATCTTCTGAATGCTCTGAAAACAAAAGAGTATGTGAAGGTAAATTCACATAGGTAATAAAGTTTAGAGGCATGAAAGTGAACTGAGTATGCTAAGCAAAATGTCAAATATTGGCATGCTCTAGTGATTTAAGGGGACATCTATATTTCAACATTTAAAGTGTTGTGTATTTAATATTGAATTGTGGTAGTCAAATTCTGTACTTGTGGTTGTATGAGTGAGAATGCTAGTCTGTTTTGGGAAATCAGTGCCTTAATTCCTTTATTTTCCAAAAATTCTCTTTGTGACTGAAAAACCTTTCTGTTTAATAACACTTAGTAGTGAGTGCTATGAAACAAATGCTTGCAAATCTATAAGGTGAATAGATACATGTTTGAGTAGATAATCTCAGACTGTAGATCTGTGTTTTGCTTTTATAAAGCAACAGTATTATAGTGGAGGTCTGCTTTAGCAAGCTTCCTAGAGAGTACTAAGGACATGAGAAATGAAGGGACTGTGCTCTGTTCCAGAGTAACTGTTGCTAGAAAACTGTTATACAGCAAAAGTAAGTTAAACTCTTGCTGATCTATGTTTACTGCAGTGTAAAGTCCCACATTTGTGGTTTTGCAAAATTCCTTAAAAAATCAGCTTCAGCAGTTCAAATGTATTTGGATTTGCTGGTCTTTTTTGTTCTTCCATGCATTTAATACATATTTTGCATTTGGGAAATAATGCACTAACTTTTTCATGACATAATTCTTGTTAGATTTATCTAAATGTTTGCTAAATACAGAAATTTGTTTAAAAGGACACACACAAAATCATAGGAGAGAAGTTCATAAAGGATTGTAAATGCATGAATAAAACAACTGTCTCAGCAGGGCCCTGTTCTGTGAATTGTTTGAGTTGGAAAAAAGCCAGGGAAATCACTATGTATTTATTTAAAAAAATATTGTCCCCCAAGTATGTAGTCTTGGCTGCTTCAAGACACCATATTACTTTTAGTAGACCTTTGAAAGACTATATCTGGAAGAAGAAATTGTGTCTTGAGTCTGACACATCTGTTACACATGGGTTAAATGAAACACATTTTGATAATGAACACTTTATATATTGGCCTTCTAATATCATGTAGGGAGCTTAAGTTTTTAACAGCCTTTTCAGGCAGATGCTCATTAGTTTTGGGAATCTAATTTAGCTTTTAGTAAGAACCATTAGTATTTTACAGATTATAGTCCCATTAGTTATAAAATATGCCTGCCTAGTGGTAGAGGTGCTGAGTGCAGTGTTTTGTCTTAGTTTGATAACTTCACACTCTGAAAAGAGAGAATTTAACTCCACTGTGAATCACTTACCTCATGTCAAGTCAAGATACTGGCTAGTTTACAGGCTGCTTCTGATGCCTAACTTGTTTGAAGTAATGCTACCAGTGTGACAGATATAATTGGAAGCAGTTTTTAAGTAGTAGCATTATTTTATTAAAGAGAATGCTCTAACTGGACTTGTTTTGGCTTTTATGAAAGTAGAAGAATAATTGATACTTTTTTAGACAGATTTTTGTTTACTTGTTGTCTTCTGTAGTCACTAAGAAATATGTGAATTCGGAAGGAATTTTTCTTTTAATACTCCACTCTTTGTGACTAATTTACCTTTTAAAATATGTATATATATATTTTATACTCTACATATGTATTTTATACATACTATATATGTATGCATCTGTGTATATGCATACATATATAGTATATATGTGAAACTGGACTTCTTTTGTAACAAAATTCATTTAGGAGAATATGTAGAAGGATTAACTTGAAATACACAGAAAGAAATGGCTGAAACTGGTGATCCAGCACATTTCTAAAGAAATAAATTATAATGCATTTTGACTTTCAATGGAAAAATAGCTGAAGGTATCATTTTAGCATGTATATTGTACAGCCTTTTATGATGGAGATTCTTCCTGTTGCTTAAATGATAGCGCCTATTTTATCTTTTATTTGCCATAAAGACAATGAGATTCACTCACTCAGTATGTTTCTTATCTGCAGGTACAAATTCCCGGACTGGAAAGTTTACAAGTGTTTGTACCAGGCAGTGTTGCGGGGGAAAAGGCTGTGATTCTGCAGCTCCTCAATGCAGCTGCTGGGAAGGATTGCTCCAAGGATTCGGATGAGCTTACATATGAGGCCTACTTGCTGATGACCAAACACAGTGACAAAGACCATGAATTAGATGACAGCTGGAGTGCGTGGGAGGGTCAGCTGGTCAAAGTAGTGCCACAGGTAGAAACTGCTGATACGCTGCGAACCATGCAGGTGGGTGTGGTCCTTTTCCCCCACTCTTTGTTTCCTCTACACTTCTGTGAAGGCTTTTTCTATCAGATTAACTGGAGTGATTCAAGTGAAGCATGTGTCCTTTTATAGGTAATAGAAAGTTAAATTCAGGAATGAGTTTGATTCTTCGTTGTGTTAAATGCAAATATTAAATTGATTGTAGCATTTCTTGGCAGGATCGGTCTCTACAAATGTGCCTTTTTCAGAGTTGTACTTGTATAATAGTATAAAAAAATATAGAGATACTTTTAATGTCTAGTTGGATGTTCAGGAGTGTGGATAAGACTTGAAAACAGAAGATTAGGAAATCATCAGTCTCCAAGAACATGTGATGGTTGTGTGCTTCCCACACACTAAGGGATGAAACCAGTTCTCTTGATCTTGGATGAATTGTGACATTTAATGTTAAATTTCTCTGGAAGTTACTGGATGTTCGACAGTTCTGCAGGAAGAAATGTTTCCAGTAATACTTTCCTTCTTCCCAAGCCAGCAGGGTTTCCCTGCCAGCAGTTCTGCTTCACTCTGACAGCTGAGCCAGTTCCCTTCCCCTTGTGTTCTCATGTCCTTAATGTTAAGCTGTATGAATCTTCCTTTTGGTATGTCATGCAGTTCCTTGGATCCCTACCATAAATGAGGCTGTACTGTCCAAGAAGAGAGTGACTTTCCGTGTCACTGTGCCTGACCTTTGGCATCTAAAGGGTTCTGGCAATTACAGGTGGTTGAAAAAATCACTCCTCTACATACTGTTGCTTTTAATGTGCAAACATATTGTTTCTTGTTTGCCTGTTGTTCCAACTGAACAATAAAAAAGTAAAAATAGCAATAGATGAAAATTGGTTTGCAAATGGTTTCTTCCATATGTAAATGTACATAAAACACTATGTGTGTGTGTTTATATGTCTGTAGCACTTACTAGGTTTTTTTAAATCCAGAATTGAAAGATTAGGAAATAAAAAATCCTTCAGAAGCATTATGTCTTAAAAAAATGCATTTTGATTGCCAACTAGAGAAAATGTTAGGTATTAGTTAAGTGCTCATCAAATGAAAGAATCTCATCAACACTTAAAGAATTTTGAGCATGAAAATACTCTTTGGGGAGAAGATATTGAAAGTCAGGATGAAGTAGATCTTGTTTTGTGAGTAACTTGTTGCAGATGCATTATCTGTAGTTTGAAATCAGCAGAACTTAGTATGGTAGCACCATCTGTGACTGTATGCTATTATAGACTTGTGCAAAATCAGAGCGCTGATTTCCAAAACATATCATATATTGATAATTTTCAAATTTTGAACAAATACTGCGTGTTAAATATTTGTCTTACCTATTCATTAGTGGGCTTTTGTCCTGAAGTATGCAGTGTTTCTTGAATAAAACCTCTGTTTATGTGATGGTTGTTATTTCCATCTGCTTTAAGAAAATATAATTATTTTAGCTTAGCTGTTGCTTTTTTTTTTGTGTGTATAGCTAATCTGAAGATAATTTAATGCAGTGTTTCCCATATTTTCCTGAAGTGAACAGGATCATATTCCCCCTGAAAACTTGCTATGGCATTTACCCTAATAGAACTCTGCCTATTGCCAGCATCAAGCTTTTCTCTGTGAATTTAGATTTTAATGAATAGTGAGTAGAGGTCTTTCATATATTAGAAATTATTTAAAAAACAACTGACTGGAAACTGGTGGTATTTAATAAATTTTTACAGAGAGAATTTTCTTTACAAGAAGTAGTGGTGTCTTGTATTCTAGGTTGATAACCTCCTCCTTGTAGTCATTCAGTCTGCCCACCTTGTGAGTCAGAGAAAAGCTTTCCAGCAGTCTATTGAAGGGCTCATATCTCTGCACCAGGAACAGACATCCAGCCAACCAATCATTGCCAAAGCTCTACAGCAGCTAAAGGTAAGCAGGCTTGGAGATTATTTATCAAAACTGGTGGTGCTTTGCTCGCTGATAAGTAAAAAGTGGAAGATTTGATTGCAAAGCTCATGGCATATTCTGCAATTGTAAGTTATGTGGTAGTCCTCTATGGACTTTACTTTCAGTACAATTACCAGTCTGTTTTTGCAAATGACTTGTGTGTTTTTGAGCTATATTGGTGTAATGATTTCAGCATGGGGTAATTGGGAAACAAGTCCATAATGCAGATGAAATACCATAGCAACAGAGTGGCAGCAATATTGAATTGAAAGAAAGTGTATGATTTTCTAAAACCAAGTTTATCAAAATCAAGATTTGCAACAGACAGCTTTTCTTGCTATATTCAAAAATGCAAAAGTGGGTAGTCTCTCTGTTTTCTTTTGGACTTGGTGTGAGTTTTTAAATCTTTCTTTGCTTGTTTTGTGGGTGTGGTTTGGTTTTTGTTTGTTTGTTTTGCTTTTGTTTGATGGGTGTTTTCTTTGATGGGTTTGGTTTGTTTATTTGTTTGTTTGTTGGGCTCTAAGTGGTAGTATCAAGTCCCTGCATTCAATAGAGGCTGTGTCCAGATACCGAGGTGAAAATAGAACCAAAGGCTTGATCACGCTGTAGATGGTACAACTCATTTTCTCCTTTCTTGTCTGTCTGGTTTTGGTTGGATGTTTTTGTTTGTTTTGTGGTTTTTTTGTTGGTTCCCTGCTCACTCTTTTGCTGTCTTTGTTTTTAAAGTTAATCACATGCAAGCAAACTTTATTATAATACTTGAGTTAATTACAGGACTTGCTTCATGCAGCTGCTGGAAAATGTTTGTTTTTTCAAGACTGTATGAATTTTTGTGGCATTATAGTACCTTTTCATTTAAAATAATGTAATTGTTAAATTCACGTTTTCCTTATATTCTACAATTGACAAGACTAAGTAATATTTTGTTGCCCCCCCCAACCCCTTTTTGTTGTTACTCAGAATGATGCATTACAGCTATGCAATAAGATAAGCAGTGCCATTGATAGAGTTGATCACATGTTCACATCTGAGTTTGATGCTGAAGTTGATGAATCTGAATCTGCCACTTTGCAGCAATACTACCGGGAAGCCATGATTCAGGGTTATAATTTTGGGTTTGAGGTAAGAAAACAAGAACCAATTGAAATTTCTGATTTTGCATTCGTGCAAATAAGGTCACTAATAACTGTGGAAATAAAAAATTTATGGAACTATTGAATTATTTAGGTTGGAAAAGACCTTTAGCATAATCAATTCCAACTGTTAACTCACCCTCACCAGGTCTACTATTGAACCATGTCTACATCTACACATCTTGTAAATGACTGCGGGGATGGGGACTCAACCACTTCCTGTGGCCTGTTCTAATGTCTGACCACTCTACCAGTGAAGAAATTATTCCTAATATCCAATCTAAACCTCCCCTGGCTAAATTTATGCTGTTTTTTCTTGTCCTAACACTTTACTTGGGAGAAGAGACTGACACACACCTCACTATAACCTCCTTTCAGGTTGTTGTAGAGAACAGTAAGGTTGCACCTGAGCGTCCTTTTCTCCAGGCCGGACAATCCCAGCTTCCTGAGCTCTCCTCACAAGACTTGAGCTCCAGCTTTGTTGCACTTCCCTGGACTTGCTCCAACACCTCAATGTCTTTCTTGTAGTGAGGGGCCCAACTCAGTGTTTGAGGTGAACCTCAGCAGTGCCTGTACCATCACTGCCCCAGTCCTGCTGGCCGCACTAATGCTGATGCAGGCCAGGATGCCATTGGCCTTCTTGGCCCCCTGGGCACACACTGGAACATGTCCAGCCAGCTGTCAGCCAGCACCCTCAAGTCTTTTTACCCCAGGCAACTTTATAGTCACTCTTCTCCCAGCTTGTGGGATTGTTGTGACCCAAGTGCAGGACCTGGCATTTGGCCATGTTGAACCTCACCCCATTGGCTTTGGTTCAGCAATCCAGCTTGTCCAGATGCCTCTGCAGGGCCTTTGTGCCCTCCAGCAGATCAACACTCCCACTCAACTTGGTGTCGCCTGTGAATTGACTGAGGGTGCCCTTGATTCCCTGGTCCAGATCATTGATAAAGACATAAAACAGGACTGGCCCCAAAACTGAGTCCTGGGGAGCCCCCATAGTGACCGGCTGCCAGTAGGGTGTAGCACCACTCCTTAGGCCTGGCCATCCTGCCAGTTTTACACAGCAAACAGTGAACCTCTGTCCAGACCACGAGCAGCCAGCTTCTGCAGAAGAATGCTGTGGAAAACAGTGTCAAAAGCTTTACTAAAAAGATGGTAGATGGCATCCACAACCTTTCCCAGATCCACTAAGTGGCTCACCTTCTCACAGAATGAGATCAGGTCAGTCAAGTAGGACTTGCTTTTCACAAACCTATGCTGGCTGGTCCTAATCTCCTGGTTGTCCTGTAGTAGATGATCCATAACTTTCAGACTGACAGGTCTCTTGTTTTCTGGATCCACCTTGCAGTCCTTCATATAGATGGGCCTCACATTTGGTAATTTCTAGTGAACTGCAACTTCCCAGTTTTAGCAGAATGTCATTAAAAAATATGTTGCCTCAGAAATTTTACTTGAGAATAATTGAAAAGCAACAGATGAATCTGATAAATCTGTTGAATTAGCAATGCCTGGAAATCTGAAAAGCTTCTAAGAACTTGATGATTTCAGGTGTAGTCTTGTAAGCTCTGCTGCTTGGCAGCATTTTTGATGACATCAGAATCATTAAGGTTGGAAAAGACCTCCAAGATCAAGTCCAACCTTCGAGTGAGTGCCACCATGCTCACTAAACCATATCACAAAGGGCCATATTTACTCATTTTTATAGTACTTCCAATGGTCACTCCACCACCCTGTGGTTTAACTTACTTGCTCACTGTTTTTCAGCCTAGAATAGCATAATACTGTAACATGAGACATTTCTTCAGAGTTTGTGGTGGTTCTTTGATGCAGTACAAGCTTTTGAGTGCTTGCATTAGAGTGCAGGCATTCAAAATGTTGTGTTCAGATGTTTTAACTGTTTTGCTATTTGATTCCTCTGGGCTTTGTAAAATTTTTAAAAGATTGTGTCATATCCTAATTAGGATAGTCTTAGAAGAAATAGCTGGTATTTGTTTGATTTTTAAATGCTCATAGATAGCTTTTTTTATCCACTAAAGTTACTGCAATGTGACTAAAAATAAACACTACTTTGCAATTCAATCTCTGGTTACAGAACCAAGTGTTAATGTAGGATGTTTTTTCAATGATGTGTACACTGTTAAACATCAGCATGTGCCTGGTGCACACAGAATGCTGTGTAGCTCAGTACTGCCTCTCACTGTATCATATTTTGTATCATACTTTTCTTGATTAATTTTTTGTCTATAAGAGTAGGCAACTGCATGCATGAAATAATTTTGTCTAAGAATAGGATGTGACTGTTACCATACTGTAGAATTTTGTTAGCTTGCAAAAACTCCAGTGGATGTTGTTCTTATTAATATGTGAAAAGTAATCTTTAGTTTCTTACAGTACCATAAAGAAGTTGTTCGTCTGATGTCTGGAGAATTCAGGCAGAAAATTGGAGACAAATATATCAACTTTGCCAGAAAATGGATGAATTATGTGCTGACAAAATGTGAGAGTGGCCGAGGCACTCGACCCAGGTAACAGCCAACTTGTTACTGCCATGGTAATTTTTGGTAGAACTGAAGGGTTGGGCTCAAAAAATTGGAGTAAATGAGATGACATCTGGCTGGTGGCCAGTCACTAGAGTGTTCCTCAGGGCTCTGTTTTAGGGCGAGTTTTTTTCAATGTTTTTATCAGTGACCTGGGTACAGGAGTAGTGTACATACTAAATAAGTTTGCCATACTAAATTAGGAGGAGACATTAATTCCCTCAAGGGCACAGAGATGTACAGACAGAACTTGATAGATTATGAGGGCTGGACAGTTACCAACCTTAGGAAATTTAACAAGGGCAAGTGCCAGATTTTGCACCTGGGGTGCTGCAACTCTGGGTATCCATATAGATCAGAGGCCAAGAGATTGGAGTGCAGCCATTCAGAAAGGGACCTTGGAGTTCTTGTTGATTGTGAGCTTTGGCCCCATGCCTGCTTGTGTTCAAGAACCGTTTGGACTGTGCTCTTAACTTCTGTGTTGCCCTTTGTGGAGTCAGAAGTTCAATTCTGATGATCTGTGTGTGCCTTTCCAACTCAGGATATCCTGTGATTCTATTTTTGTTTTGTAGGTTGCAGCTGCTAGTTCAAGTAGGTCAAAGAGGGAGGCAATGGGGGACAGCAGGTGGCTGAGGACACAACTCATTCCAGCCAAGTTACTTACTCTGCTTTGCCAGTGTAGGCCATGAGACCACTGATGCCCAGTCATTACTAATCAGATAATCATAAAATCTTTAGTATCCTTTCAGTCTTGTATCAGAAAGGAGACTTCAGGCAGGGATTGCAGTGGTTTGGCTTGTTGCTCTGAAACAAATGATGGTTGAGTTGATGATAGTGTTTGGAAGATAGCATGTTATGGGTGTAGATACATAGCATGGCCTGCTCACCTTATTTGGCAGTGTCCTTGCTAAAATCAGTCTTTGTCTGGATATAACTGCATAAAAGGTGACATTTGTACATTTTATATATTAGTCTGTTTTTTTAACAAGGATTTTATCATATTTTGCAGAGGAAAAATAATTCTCCGTTGTTTAATGTTCTTGGATGTAGTTGAAACTCTTAATGATGGCTTTAGCCAAAGACCATTTCATTTTCTGTCTTTTCTTTTTCTTTTACATAGATGGGCAACTCAAGGTTTTGATTTTCTCCAAGCCATTGAGCCAGCATTTATTTCAGCTCTCCCAGAAGATGACTTCTTGGTATGGATAAGTTTTTCCGCTGGTGTTTATTTATAAATGTTATCAGTGAAGCTATCAATATATGTTTTTCAGGGATACTTTTTATAAAGCAACATTTGAGCCTAGATGCTGTTCTGAAACAATTGCTGTTGTGTATCACTGTTGATGCTGCTATCTCCGCTGTTTGTTAGATTATGAAAAGAGTAGATTTGTTACCATTGCCACTAATGGTTTCAGTTTGCTGACAAGTTGCTAGGACTGTCTTGGGAGGCCATCTTATCTTGAGTCTTGAAAAGTTGACAACAGCTTTCTACAGAGATTTATAGTTGTGATAATCAATTTCTAAATTTAAGTTTCTGAGGCTTAACTAACACCCAAAGTTCATCCATGGATATGAATACAAAATCCCTGTCATTTAAAGATTTTTTAATTTTCAGGTAGTTCCAACATGAAACAGATTTTAGAGCATCTTTCTTTTTTTTAATAATGAAAAAAACAGTAGACTAGAGCTGACTTTTTTATCTACTCTGCTTTTCTCCTTTTCCTGTTCTGAGAATTTATTTCTCATCTTGGTACAATACTACAAAGAAGTGAAAGCACAGTTGCCACAAAATACCAGAATGCGAGTATTAGCATTGAGTTTTACTTATTTCAAGACGTGTTATGAAATGCTGACCATATTAATCTTGCATAATCCAGAAAATACATAATTTAGTCTTTTTTTCACATGTATTTTTATCAGGAGCTCTCTAGTAAA
This sequence comes from Emberiza elegans, assembly GCA_024865655.1. Taxonomy (NCBI): domain Eukaryota; kingdom Metazoa; phylum Chordata; class Aves; order Passeriformes; family Fringillidae; genus Emberiza; species Emberiza elegans. The sequence continues at coordinate 13,218,689 of JALJVW010002597.1, read as the reverse complement.
TTATGTGTTAGTCCTGCATTTGTGTTGCTGGGAAAGGGTTATCTGCCTTTATGACAGAGTTAAGCTGGTATTTGGAATACGCTGGTACTTTAGCTTTAGGAAGTAGCCCCTTAAATTCTTCTGCTTTGACACAGTTTCTGAAACAGACTTTGAGCAAGTAAGGGGGAAAGAAAGTGGGGAGCCCAAAACATTAACTACATTTTTGAACTTTTTCCTTTCTTAAACTGGATTTCAGTTTTGGAGACCATCACTTAAAGCCACTTTTATTAATCTGTATAGCATAGGTCACAGTATTTTACCCAGAAATGACAATGTCAATCCTGATCTCTGAGGTACTACATCATGTTATGGAAGAATGATGGTCTACATTTAGAGCTCTATATTTCAAGATAAAATTCTCGCTCAGTCTGCATTGGTAAAATATGCCAGTCTCAAGCTCAATGCTTCTTTAGTTTTACAATTCTGATTTTTCTTAGTCCTTGAAGTTCCTGGTCTTCACTAAGTTTTTGAATTTCTGGAACAAATTTTGGCTGCGCTGAGTGAACTGGCATATAGAAGTGATCTTCATAGCAGCTTTACCAAAGAAGATAATTTTACTACTTTGTGAAGATGCATTATATTCCTGCTGTTCTGGCCAGTAAATTGAACCACAGGAAGTTTTGACAACTTGTCCAGGATTACATACCTGTTGAATAGTACACCTAATAATTTGTCTCAGATTGTCTGAGGCCCAGTTCAGCGATTTTAACTTTTAAAATCCCTTTCATGAATGTTTTGATAGCTTCATGGGTAGATAAGGAAAGTGCATTTCTTTTAATATGCAGAGCTTAATATTTTTTGTTTTAATAGAATTTCATCTTGAGATTCAGGCCATCATATTCTTAGGATGTGGAGGGTAAGAGCAGAAAAGGTTGTTACAATTTTTCCAGGAAATGTGATTTTAGTTATAATAACAATGAACATTAAGTTCCAATACCTTTACATTTTGAAGTGTTCTTTATGATATGGTACTCTTCAGTTCTTACAGTTATGTGATTTTGACAAGGACACAAGGCAAGACAAAGCTAAGACTTCTAGCTTTAAAAAATCAGTTAAGTCAAAATGCTAATGTGGATCCAGAAGTTTAATATAATAGGTAGAATATAGGTAGAATCTGGCAGATTGCATACACACTTGAACAATGTAATTTTGTTACTGTGAGCTTTGTCACATGACCATCAACCTTCTTGTAACAAAACATCACTACTTTTTATGTTTGTCTTTCCTAGAGTTTACAAGCTCTGATGAATGAGTGCATTGGCCATGTTATTGGAAAACCTCACAGTCCTGTTACAGGTTTGTACCTTGGTAAGGCAGAAGTTACTGGCATTTGTTCTGGAGCTTTGCTGCTGCTGTTACAGAATTTTGATTGTGAAGTGCTTTTAAAATGCGAGAAATACCAATAAAAATATTTTCAATCTATTTGTGATTGTTGATGTGAAACCGTTGTTCCCTGATAAAGTGTAAATATGTGGTAGTTTTACCCAAGAAATTTCAAAGCTTTAGAAATTTATTTTATCTCATTTATCCTTCCTGTGAAGTCCAGCAAATCTTATAGGAAAGGGCTGTTTTGTTTAAAGCTTGGGTAAAGAAGTGATTTTAACTTTAAGAAGGCTCCCTCTCCCAAACTTTCATTGTGGTGCTGCAGTTATTTACACTTTGGCACTGCAGATGTTTTTGCTTCTAATGGATTTTATATTATCAAGTACACATGAGTTATACATGGGAGCTGTGCAAAACAGTGCTCTGCTATAAAATATGGCATAATGTAAAATACATTTATATAGATACAAATGTTGATATCCTTACAGTGAAATCAACATATTTGATGATGTATCTTGAGAAAATAATGTTTTGTCTGCTGTGTGTGCCTTTTACTCATTTCTTTCTCAGCACTATTTCTGTCTTTCTCCTCTCAACTCCATTGACTCGTTTACTTTTCAAAATTCTTTGTCACCTTTTTTATCTTTCTCCTGGTGCACACGTCTTGGGTGGGTTTGATGATAACAGACATGAGGGGAGGGTAATCTGCCCCCAGCAGAGGAGGTTTTCCCATTTTTCAGGAAAGCTTGTTTTGATAGCATTTTGATGAGAAAGTCTTATAACTGACAAACCTTTTTCAGTGAAAGTCAGTCAAAGAAGCGTAGTCTAAAAACAAGTTCAGCTAAATTCTGTACAGTGATTTAAAACCTGTACATTCGCATGCAGCACTGCTGTTGAGGGGGAGGCCTGTTTTAGGTGGATCCCCAGCATGATGATCTCAAATTATTGAAACTCTTGTAAATGTTACTGCACATCACACAAACTAAATTGCTTGACAGCTTTTGTCTCAGAGGCATGGGGAGGAGGTGACACAGAAATGTGGTGCAGACTTCAACAGCAGTCTGAAACTTTAATACACATGAAATTTAACATACACTGTATCCTGGCTGCAGATACTGCATATACCCACTCCTATCTCCTGATTAGAAGAAAAAGAAGACTTCCTAGTTACATTTGCATACCACTTTGAAGGACTTAAACCCACTATGGTCTTTACTCCTTTTCCCAAAGCTGAGAATCCATTTGTGTTCACGCTGCTGCCTCTAGACACATAGCTGTGTATCTCCTGGTGTTTTATCCTGTCTTTTTGCTTTGTGAAACAGCTGATGTCTACCTGGTTGGGGTAGGAGCTGCCTTCTGGGTCTCCTGCTAATGTATTTGCCAATTACAGCAGGACAACCAACATCCAGCCCTGCCATTTTTGGTTGCCCTAGTAGTGCAAACAAGGCAGAAACGTAGCTCCCTGAGAGGAATGTAGCCTGGCAGAAAGTACTGACTCATGGTTTGGTGGGCAACCAGCAGTCTTGAGATGTGACTGCCAGAGTATTTTTCTTAGTATTTAAGGAGGAGTTGGGGGCAGATGGTGCAGACTGCTCTTGGAGGCACTGAATTAGTTAGGCATGAAGATAGTGACTACCCATTTGGGTTTTGTCCTGTCCATTTTTACCACTTCCTTGGGGCAGACTGTCATGGGAGCATTAGTTTGGATAAAACTGTCCTATGTGGGTTTTTTCCACAGCTTAATTTGCTTTCTGTTATTTTCTGAAAGAGCTTAATTCTTACGGAAAGGAACATAATATTGTTCATTGATAATTATTATTTGGGTAATATTTATTTTGCAAAATAAGATTAATTTGTGAAGTAGAAGTAATGAAGTTTTTATGAAGTATGTACACATTTTCTAATTGCTAGTTTTTGGCTATCTGTAGAATTTGCATTAATTTATGGATGAGTTAAGTAATACAAAAATATGAAAAGTATTAATACATATGATTGATTTATTCAAAGTCGGAATAATATGTATTTTTATTAAAGGATAAGAAAATACGTGCCAGCTCACACTTACCTCTGTAAATAGGAATTTGTTTTAATTTTGTGTCTTGAAATGGTCCTTAAGAGAGTTTTTCTGGCATCTGAGTAAATGAGATCTGTTTTTATGTTTGCAGCTGTTCATCGAAACAGTCCCCGTCCTGTAAAAGTGCCTCGGTGCCATAGTGATCCACCAAATCCTCATCTCATCATCCCCACACCTGAAGGCTTCAGGTATTGAGCATTAGTACAGCATTTTAAACTGTTTTATCCTCTCTTGGCTATGCTGAATGTCAGTACGTCGAATACCTTTTCTTTCCCATTGAGGGCAAAGCAGATAGAAAAAAATAGCATGTATGTGATCTAGAATTTATTGATGTGCTTTTAAGGACAATACAAGTTTCCTTTTCTTGCTGCTTGGCCACCCCCCCTTTCTGCTGGTGCATGGGTTCTCACTTTGAAGTCTTATCCCTTCATTCTTATCCCCTTTATCTTTTCTGAAACCAGTGTTTCAACATAAAAAGCTTTAATTCAGTGAAAACTGCTCACTAACAAAACTTTTATTTCCTTCCACACTTCGAACGCCTGCTGAAGTTCCCGTGGCAGTGCTTTCTGGTATTTACATACATGGAACTTAAAAATGTAGCATCCTGAGATATGGTGGCATTTCTGCATCATTACCAACTTACTGTGAATAAGCTTAAAACAGTGGATCTTTTCTCCTGCCTTTGAAAGAGTTGAAATGAGAATTATTGCAAAAATAGTTCTAAAAATTTTGAAATAAACATTGCCATGCATAATTTTACACAGAGGGCCCTATTTTCCAAGAATATGATGACAGTGAGAAACTCTACAATTGACTTTTTTTTCAGAAGCCACTTAGCTTTGGCAGAAACTAGTAGTATTCTAAAGATGAGAAGATTTTTATTTTGAGGATTATTATTATTGTATACATTGGCAGCCACAAAGCTTCTGAGACCCAGAGTAATTCCACATAAAAATCTTTATGTAACTGAAAAACTTCTAATATCAGGCATCATTATACACACTTCAATATTTTATTTCTAAAACAAACTTTCAACTCCATACATTCATTTTTTTAAACTGTTTCCTGAAGTTTTTCTTCTTGCCACAGCACACGGAGCGTCCCTTGCGATGCGCGGAGCCATGGCAGTGTTGCTGTGAATTGCCCCGCTCCCGTGGGCAGTGACTCAGCCCAGCCCAAAGCTCTCAGCAGTGCCAATGAGACCAGGTAGCTGCGCTCCGTGCCGTAGCACACTCATCCTCCCTGCATCACCCACATAACTGCTCCCACATACATCCTAATAGATCGTTTGCACCTTCCCTCCATCGTGTCTTCCACTGGCTCCTTCATTCGTGTTCCACTTGGGCAGAGTCACCTGTCTTAAAAATTGATGATGAGACCACTTTCAGATTCAAAAAGCCTGAACATGTGGTAGTTAAAGCATGCAGTTCTGATGTAGATAACAGATTTGCTCAGTAAAATGTCCTTGCAATGAATAGTCTTTCAGGCCATTGGTATAACTTTAGTAAATAATTAGTACTGATAACTAATACTTAGAATCCTAGAATCACTTCCACTAAGATAACTGCAAGATACAACTAAGGACAAGGATTTTCATTTTTTTTCATGTTAGCTAACAGCTTTGGTATTGTTATTGTTTGTCATATTTTGAATACAAGTATTTTGAAATACTGTATAGTGGCAAATGCAAAATTAAACACATGAGGATTTTATAAAATAATTTCTTGCTACTCCTTTAGCTTCATAGGGTGGTGCAGATTAAACTTAATATGAAAGAAACTATTCTTGTATCAGGACATGTAACAGAAACGGCTTCTGTATCATCATAAGTGACATTTTTTGACAAGCCTATGTTAGTATCTTTCTTGTTTTTTGACATTTCATTTGGCTGTTATAATTTCAGACTGTTGGTATTTCTTCTCATATTACAAGTCAGACCACTGACATATCTCCCAACTTTATTTTACCTTTTTTTTCCCCCTGCACCCTTGACTGTGAAAAGCCTGCTCTTAACGCAGTGGTGTTATCTTAGGGTTTAAAAATAGCTTTTTGGATTCTTATTTCTAGTGCAGAGTACTGAAAGTTCTTTGGGATAGAAATTCATATGAATGGATACACACATCAGACTATATCACAAAGCTGGTAGAGAAAAAAAGAAGTGATGAAGGAACAGTAAATTGATGGTGACCAAAGCAAACTTGGACATAGCTTGATTATGAATTGTTTTGTAATAAATAATTTTTGGTTGTGAGCCAGCAGACCATCATAGTTTGATTTGTTATCAGATGCATGGCACAAGCATGCATTAAGCTGTTAAGAGGGAAGTAAATTGCCACTGTTCATATGCAATTGTTTAATTTCCTTCAAAATGCAAGTTTTTCTTTTTTGTTGCAAGATGTGACTTGCACCTTTTACAGTAGCCTCCAGATGTATAGCTTATGAATCTAGGCCTTTTTTCTTGGTTGAAAATAAATCTTGAAATTTTTGACATTCAAACATAGACATTATTTATCCTTTATGCTTCTTAAGCCCCATCATGAAAAAGACAGAGTAGGCAGTAGTCTCCAGCATTGGAATAGCCCTTTTGAGTAAGTAACATGCTAGAAAATTTTCACTAAGAGGTTCTGGCAGCTTTAGAAGCTGACAGTGGGATGGATAATTAGTGTTTTTCAAACACTTGTATATTTCTTAGAGTTCTAAGTTTTTTTTCTGAAACCATTTTTCTGATGGTTGTTTATAAAATATTGCATAATCATGTTTTTTTTAATGCACTGTCTAGATTTTAAATTAGCGTTTAATACCCTGTATGAGCTAGGAATCATTTGAAGAAAAAGCTTATGAAAGCAGAGACAGAGTTCTGAAGGCTGCTAGTTTTTTTTAGGGGTTCTGTTTATTGAGGAAGGCAAAATACTACAGTGTAATATTTTCTACAATTTTTTTTTGTTTCAGTGTAGTTAAAAGAAAGTTGCAAACTTTGATGCATTGTGGTCTTAATTATGAATTTCATTTATTTGTGCTCCAAAAGAGAAATGGAATCTTTTGGATCAACAAAATGTTTTGTGGTTTGGCAAAGTGCGGAGTGCAGTGCTGAAATAGCACAAAGAAAGAAGCTTTGGACGCTTTCCAGAAGCTCTTTAGACATTTAAGACATGATTATAAGCATTAAATATCTATGAAAAGTTGAATGTAGGAACTTGGTAAATCAATTGTCCTAGGCAGTGCATTCTGCACAAATGCCACCATAGTTCTAGTGAAGTTTTTTTTTTAACAACAATCAAAAGAAAAAAACCAGCATTATAGTATAACTAGAAATGAAAATCCAAAGCACTAATACTCAATGTTTACATTGAGCTTTCTGGTATTTATATATCTATGCTAGGTTTATGTTTATCCTCTTTATAGATGGTCAATTTTTGAGCTAACTGTGGTTGTCATTTGTCATTTTGTTATTTATCCGGGGCTGGAGCGAAAAATTATCTAGCATTCTTCTCTTTTACTATAATTTTTGCCTAATAATATGCATACAGACTTTCTGGATCAATAAAAGGTGTGGGTGCCTAAGATGGGCCTGAAATGGGGTTTAGGCACCTGCATTCAAAGCTGTGGTGCTTAGGCCTGTTCAGCTGCTGCTTCATTTTAGAGGTGATGTAGCTTTGCTTGTTTTTAAGCATTTCATGCATCAGGAATCATTGCTGTGTATATGCTGAGAACCACCTTAGCCTTCTTGCTCATTAAAACCTCAACTTCCTGAAGAATAATGAGGATTTTCACTAGTTTAGTTTCAGTTCCTGCTCAAACTTACAATATCTGGTTGGGCAGAAGAAGGAAGTGCAAAGCAAACATTGGATGGAGAACATTTGCATGGGAATAGGTTGTCTGTGGTTTTGACTTCTTTTCTCAAGGTTGTAGCGGTGTTTTTCTGTTATTTTTTTTAAACTACTTTTAGGTAATACTCAGATGCAATTTGGAAACAACTATAGGACTGGTAGTCCTCTCATAGGTGTGTGTGTACCTTGTCATGCAAAGTATCTTTCATCTTTTTGTAGTTGTTAGCTTTCAGTAAAGGATTTAACAATGTTGTCCACTTTTCAGTAACATTTAGCTCTTAACTCTAACATAGTATGTTTAAGGAGACTTCAGTCACAATTCTTCCCCATCAAACTTTAAAAATTGAAGGGGAACCTTTTCCAAAAGGGTAGAAAGAGTTGCACAAAGAATTTATGGCTCTAAAATGAGTGGACTAATTGTTGTCTGGGGCTGGAGGAAGGTGGCAGAAGACCTAAGAATTTAAGTCTTGTTTCTCTTATTATTGTTTTCCTTTCTGTTCAGCCTTTTTGTTCATCTGGCTCTTACTCTGAGGCATCTGATTCCACTCTGTGCTGGCCAGAAGAACTGGGGCCTCTAAGTGATCAGGCTTCTGTCATTTAACAGTGTCCTTCCTGTCAGCCAGCTTATGTTTCTTTCCACTGGTTCTGACTTAATGACTGTGGACTATGACTGTACTTGCAGTGCACGAGGCACATGTGAATCAGTTGCTACATTTCATCTGATGATGTGGCTCACACTATCACCCAGCTGAATCACTTCTGATTGTATATCCAGCCCTGGCACAAGCTGCATCCTGCAGCAGCTGTTCTTAGTAGTAGGTTACAAGTCATGAAAATGGATTCTGTTGGTACAGGCAAGTAACAGTTTGAAGTAGTTCATGCTTTGGAAGCTTAGGGCTTTTCATAGAGAAGCATAACTGAAATAATCTAAAAATCTTCATTTGAGGGAAAAAGCATAGAGAGGGTTTTCTGTTTACCTTTTTGGCATAAGTTTTTCCTTCATGTTGCTTTCATGGTTCATATCCTAGGCTTCAGAGGTTCTGTTTCTTAAAAAACTGCAGTTAAATTAGCAATGCATTAAATAAACACTAATGACATGTTAATTAGTATGATGGTTCTTTTTAACAGGGGTTCCAGTGTCCCTGAAAATGATCGACTTGCTTCAATAGCAGCTGAGTTGCAGTTCAGATCCCTTAGTCGTCACTCCAGTCCTACTGAAGAGCGAGAAGGTGATTGTCACAGTAACAAATTGTGACCTGGATGTGCAGATGCTTTATGTCATTAACATATTTCTCTGTTCCCAGCTCCTACCCTTTCCAAAAATTTTTTTTCACCTGATCGCATTCAGAAATCTTAGATTTTTAACTTGTGGGCTTATATGGTCCTTTTGTTCTAAGATATATCCATTATTCTCTTGCCATTCATATTGTTTCTGAATTGTATCTGAAGAGATTTCCTGGTGCTTTACTGAGTTCCAGTGTTCAAAATGAAATTAGTAATATTATTTCTGAATTATATGCCCCATTTGATAGTAAATTTCAGAACTCTGTTAATGAAGTTTGAACTGGATCCATCAGGACAGTGAAGTGTTTTCTGTCCAGTTGTTTATCCCTGCAGTATTTGTATTACACATACTTGCTGTTGTTTGAATCCTGGAAGAAGGGGCAGGATGTGTGACTTGATGTCCCGATCGGGGCTTCTCTCTCAGGTTTCCCCAGTCCCTGCAATAAGTACACTGAATGATTGTGCAAATTGAAAGGAAGTACAAAATCTGAAGCAAAATAGAGTTGATATTGTGGTCATCCACACTGGATTTCATAGAGAGAAATGCCTTAAAAATTTATATTAAAAGGTGCGGGAGATTTTTTTCACCTTTGCTAGTTTTTAAGCAAATTTTGAAAATACTGTCTGCCTCATGCTTATTCCATTTTTTTTGGGATATATATGAAAAGGAAGGTGGCTTAGGTTGGAATGAATACAAATCTTATTCTAAGGAACCTTAGAAAATTGTTTTCCTACAGATATCTTGCATATTTGATTCTGAGTGCCCTGGCTTGAAGTGCTTCCCTAAGTTGTGGAAGGAGATCTCTGTTTCTATACAAATGAAATTCTGTGTTATAATTTGTTTTCTGAAGAGAAGTCAATTTTGATTTCAAGAGCATATGTTGCTATGCATGTAGGGTTATTAGTCTTAAATGTAGGACTGATTTTCAGCTTCTGCTGAAAATAGTGGCATAATCTTCATTACGAGATCAAACTGCTTTTGTGCTCACACTGTTATTTCTCTAGAGCCATTGTATCCAAAAGGAGATTCCAGTGGTTCATCCCGGCGGAGTTGGGAGCTCAGAACGTTGATCAACCAGACCAAAGGTAGGTGTTTAGCAATCACTGTAATGCAATGTCTGTTAGACCAGTGCTGTACTGAAAGGTTGGATTTTATTGTGGATTGTGAAGAGGTTTTCACAGCTTTATACATAGGAAGGAGAAAAACAAACCAACCTGATCGCACTTATAGGATATTGCTAACAGAGTCACAAGGTGTACTTTTTGAGTTAGGAGTAATTAAACTTTATAAAATTTAATTCTTTTCAGTTTCTGAAAGGTAGTACCAGTGTTCTACAAAATTGAGTTCATTTATTACTATATAGAAATTGCAGAAGCACCTCCTCACTTCCAAAAATCTCTCCACAGTGTGGAATTTTCTGATTTTAGGTGTCTAATAATGTGTGATCCCACATTGTTTCCTAAATTTAAGGCTATTGTGGGGCCCCTTCCTCTCTGTCTTACTACTGATTTTCATGAAGCTGAAAGTAAGTTGATCACTTCAGACATTCCTGTACTGTAGAGGTCGATACATGAAGCTCGTTTGCATATATTGTGGCAGACATAAATGTGAGGGTAGAACCCCAGGAAACATGAGAAAAATGTTTCTGTTACTTTGGAAACCTCTCCTTATGTGTCTTACACAGAACACAGGAAGAATTATAAGTTCTTATTCTAAAATCTAGAAGTCAGAACATAAATACTGAATGAATTTCAGTTTGTATTTAAAATGAGTGGACTAATTGTTGTCTGGGGCTGGAGGAAGGTGGCAGAAGACCTAAGAATTTAAGTCTTGTTTCTCTTATTATTGTTTTCCTTTCTGTTCAGCCTTTTTGTTCATCTGGCTCTTACTCTGAGGCATCTGATTCCACTCTGTGCTGGCCAGAAGAACTGGGGCCTCTAAGTGATCAGGCTTCTGTCATTTAACAGTGTCCTTCCTGTCAGCCAGCTTATGTTTCTTTCCACTGGTTCTGACTTAATGACTGTGGACTATGACTGTACTTGCAGTGCACGAGGCACATGTGAATCAGTTGCTACATTTCATCTGATGATGTGGCTCACACTATCACCCAGCTGAATCACTTCTGATTGTATATCCAGCCCTGGCACAAGCTGCATCCTGCAGCAGCTGTTCTTAGTAGTAGGTTACAAGTCATGAAAATGGATTCTGTTGGTACAGGCAAGTAACAGTTTGAAGTAGTTCATGCTTTGGAAGCTTAGGGCTTTTTCATAGAGAAGCATAACTGAAATAATCTAAAAAATCTTCATTTGAGGGAAAAAGCATAGAGAGGGTTTTCTGTTTACCTTTTGGCATAAGTTTTTCCTTCATGTTGCTTTCATGGTTCATATCCTAGGCTTCAGAGGTTCTGTTTCTTAAAAACTGCAGTTAAATTAGCAATGCATTAAATAAACACTAATGACATGTTAATTAGTATGATGGTTCTTTTTAACAGGGGTTCCAGTGTCCCTGAAAATGATCGACTTGCTTCAATAGCAGCTGAGTTGCAGTTCAGATCCCTTAGTCGTCACTCCAGTCCTACTGAAGAGCGAGAAGGTGATTGTCACAGTAACAAATTGTGACCTGGATGTGCAGATGCTTTATGTCATTAACATATTTCTCTCTGTTCCCAGCTCCTACCCTTTCCAAAAATTTTTTTCACCTGATCGCATTCAGAAATCTTAGATTTTTAACTTGTGGGCTTATATGGTCCTTTTGTTCTAAGATATATCCATTATTCTCTTGCCATTCATATTGTTTCTGAATTGTATCTGAAGAGATTTCCTGGTGCTTTACTGAGTTCCAGTGTTCAAAATGAAATTAGTAATATTATTTCTGAATTATATGCCCCATTTGATAGTAAATTTCAGAACTCTGTTAATGAAGTTTGAACTGGATCCATCAGGACAGTGAAGTGTTTTCTGTCCAGTTGTTTATCCCTGCAGTATTTGTATTACACATACTTGCTGTTGTTTGAATCCTGGAAGAAGGGGCAGGATGTGTGACTTGATGTCCCGATCGGGGCTTCTCTCTCAGGTTTCCCCAGTCCCTGCAATAAGTACACTGAATGATTGTGCAAATTGAAAGGAAGTACAAAATCTGAAGCAAAATAGAGTTGATATTGTGGTCATCCACACTGGATTTCATAGAGAGAAATGCCTTAAAAATTTATATTAAAAGGTGCGGGAGATTTTTTTCACCTTTGCTAGTTTTTAAGCAAATTTTGAAAATACTGTCTGCCTCATGCTTATTCCATTTTTTTTGGGATATATATGAAAAGGAAGGTGGCTTAGGTTGGAATGAATACAAATCTTATTCTAAGGAACCTTAGAAAATTGTTTTCCTACAGATATCTTGCATATTTGATTCTGAGTGCCCTGGCTTGAAGTGCTTCCCTAAGTTGTGGAAGGAGATCTCTGTTTCTATACAAATGAAATTCTGTGTTATAATTTGTTTTCTGAAGAGAAGTCAATTTTGATTTCAAGAGCATATGTTGCTATGCATGTAGGGTTATTAGTCTTAAATGTAGGACTGATTTTCAGCTTCTGCTGAAAATAGTGGCATAATCTTCATTACGAGATCAAACTGCTTTTGTGCTCACACTGTTATTTCTCTAGAGCCATTGTATCCAAAAGGAGATTCCAGTGGTTCATCCCGGCGGAGTTGGGAGCTCAGAACGTTGATCAACCAGACCAAAGGTAGGTGTTTAGCAATCACTGTAATGCAATGTCTGTTAGACCAGTGCTGTACTGAAAGGTTGGATTTTATTGTGGATTGTGAAGAGGTTTTCACAGCTTTATACATAGGAAGGAGAAAAACAAACCAACCTGATCGCACTTATAGGATATTGCTAACAGAGTCACAAGGTGTACTTTTTTGAGTTAGGAGTAATTAAACTTTATAAAATTTAATTCTTTTCAGTTTCTGAAAGGTAGTACCAGTGTTCTACAAAATTGAGTTCATTTATTACTATATAGAAATTGCAGAAGCACCTCCTCACTTCCAAAAATCTCTCCACAGTGTGGAATTTTCTGATTTTAGGTGTCTAATAATGTGTGATCCCACATTGTTTCCTAAATTTAAGGCTATTGTGGGGCCCCTTCCTCTCTGTCTTACTACTGATTTTCATGAAGCTGAAAGTAAGTTGATCACTTCAGACATTCCTGTACTGTAGAGGTCGATACATGAAGCTCGTTTGCATATATTGTGGCAGACATAAATGTGAGGGTAGAACCCCAGGAAACATGAGAAAAATGTTTCTGTTACTTTGGAAACCTCTCCTTATGTGTCTTACACAGAACACAGGAAGAATTATAAGTTCTTATTCTAAAATCTAGAAGTCAGAACATAAATACTGAATGAATTTCAGTTTGTCTAAACTAAAGAAGATGAATGAGGGAAGACTTGAAAATTTCTAGAAGATTGCTGTAATGGGGACTGGTTTTACTGTCCACTGTGAATAAGACAAAGATTTTGATTTAGAACTACAGCAAGGCATATTTAGTGTAGAGGAACTAGTGTTAACTGTGGGTAGGGGAGTAGAGTATATAGTTTGGGAGTATCATCTCCATGCTTTGGAGACTGCCAGGAACAGGTTAGGCTATGGGTGTCAGCAGTGACAGATGTATTGTTTTTGTGCTTTACTAGGAGGGGATGAACTAACACTGCCCTGAGATCTCTTTGGTCTCACTCAGTAGGATGCTGTTTCATGATAGACTTGAGAGCTGGAGTTTCTAATACATCTAAATCTTTGAAATAACAGATGCCATGGCTCTTTCAAGAAACCTCTCACATTGTTGAAGAACAAAACCTTTCCCGTCCTTCTTTCCTTAGTGCTTTTATGACCCTAACATATTTCCACTCTCAGAGGTTAGTTACAGGTCAAATGCAAACAAGTGTGTTGCATTTCATAAATGTGATTTCTTTGAATCAAGCAAGAGATGATTAGGAAAGTACAATTGTTCTCTTTTTACCTTAGTTTCGTATGTGATTCATAAGTGATAGTTTCCTATGTGATTGTTAAAATGTCTTATTTTTTTCCTGCATCCTAATTAGACTCACAAAATAGTGTTCTTTTAACTCTGGGTATTTCATGTGATATCAAAAGGTAACAAAATATAACTGTGAATATTTCTCAATCAAGGAAATTGTTCATCATTCTATTTTAGACACTGCTTCCAAGCAAGCCCCGATGGAAGCTGTTCAAAAGTCTGTTCAGTTGTTTGAAGAAAGGAGATACAGAGAGATGAGAAGGAAGAACATCATTGGCCAAGTTTGTGACACACCGAAATCTTATGATAATGTCATGCACGTAGGTTTGAGAAAAGTGACTTTCAAGTGGCAGAGAGGAAACAAAATTGGTATGTACTTTATACTTTCATTTATCTAGCTAAAATACCAATCTTCATATTTTTGAAGGAAATCAAAGACTGTGTTTAAAAATCTTCAATCTCTGTATAGATATTTTCAGCTTTATTGAAATCAAAATGTTAAAATACAATACTATTGTGGCTAGGATTTTCTTAATGTAGAAGATTTTTCACTGGTCAAATAACAGGAAACAGGGAGAAGGACTTGGTTAGGACTATCTTGTGTTACCTGCGTGTGTTTAAACCTATAAAATGTTCAAGTTCTACATTTGGAAGAACCAGAAATATGAATGGAAATTAGTTGGAACTCTGGGATTTAATTCACCAATCTTATTGTTTCCCCCCGTATGATCATATTTTACTCTCTGGTTTGGGATTTTGGGGGAAAATATTTGTTCTTGTGAAGTTTTCTTTCAGGTCAGCTGATTAATGTTTTTACTTTTATGCAGCTTGAATTCAGGGCTATGAATGTGGTATTGTTACAGTTAAAAGCTACTTGGAGTTGTAAATTAAGAGGAAAATGAAAAACAGTGATGTTCCCTCATTGCAGTTGATGTAGCTGTTGCTTGTTGAAGGCAATGCACTGAATTTTCCTTACCCTGACTTTGCAGGTGAAGGCCAGTATGGGAAGGTCTATACTTGTATCAGTGTTGACACTGGAGAGCTGATGGCTATGAAGGAAGTGAGTACTGTGAATACAAGAATCACTGCTGCCCTTGTTTTTTTCCTAAACCAAATCTGAGTGGCATAGGAGGCATTGAGGGCTTCTGCACACTGCTGTAGCTAATGGGGAAAGGATGGGAAGACAAATTGTTTCTTCATGTAGCCACAGCTGCTGTTAACACTTTTTCCTCAAATTACTTTTCAGTTTATAACTTTCAATTTAAATGTATGCAAAATGGATTTTTTTTTACTGAGCTCATAGGATGCTTTGTGAATGTAAATGAATGTTTAATATATGTGAACTTCCATTAAGAGATTTTAAATAATGTTGAAAGATTAGTAAAGACTGTACACAAATTTGTATTTTGCATTGTTTCCTCTCATATTTTATTACTTTTTACTTTGCACTGTTTCCTCTCATATTTTACTTTGCACTGTTTCCTCTCATCTTTTATTGCTTTTTTCTTCATTCCTTAGAGCAAAAGATAGGAAGTGTGATATCAGATGTTTTTCAGCTTCTCCCGTAGTGTGAGCTAGGTTGAGTCACAAAACTGCTGACTAACTTGGTGGGTACAGAAAATCTAGTTTTCAGGATAGAAGTAAGTAAAGCTGTGTAGGTGTTGAGATCTGTTTCCCCTACAACACCTCGTGGGTGGTTGTTTTTCTTTTAAATTATTGTTCCATTTTAATGCATTTCTACATCTTTAGACAACTGCAAACATTAAGGGTTCACAGCAGTTACTGCAACAGCCATTGGACATTGCAGCAGTTACATTTTATGAGCCAGTTCTTACACACACACACACACACACACACACACACACAGTACGTGTGTGACCTCCAGGGTGTAGAAAGGCCAAGACTGGGCTTGTGCTTAACTTGTACCGTACTCAGTCACTGACTAATGCCAACACTTGAGATTTTGTTGCTGTTTTTTTCTCCTGATGAAATAACATTTTTCCTCCCCATCAGCTGCACTCTGTTTCTGTAATTCAGAGTTGCTTTCTAGGTGCAAATGCTGTTTACAGATCAGAATGTGTGAGCTCTTCAGCAGAAGCTGAAGTAAGCTCATAAATAGATCTTGTTTGAGAGATATTTGTTTCACTAGGCTTGAATGAAAACTGTTTGCAACTTCCAAATAAAAGGCTTTTCTGGATTTCTTTAAGTATAACTTGGGGAAAGTTAGATTTATTGATTTTTTTTTTAACTGGTTAAGAGCACTGCATTCCCCTGCCCTTGCACCAATGACATTGTGGTTGTATTACCTCATCTACAGTGTCATTAAAATGACTTCAGATTATAGTGGACGAGCTTTACTACAAATACATAGTATTGCAACTATGCATTAGGGAATATGTAAAATACTTGAATATCATTTGTCACCTTTTAGTAATCTTCATGTATTTAATTATACCACTGCTTGAGTACAAACTGTACCCTGGAATTGTTACACAGATTGTAGCAATCATATAACATGCTAGCGACTGAGGGCAATATTTCCTTCAGTGCAATTATGTGCATTTATTTCTTTAGCAGTTGTCCTGCACTCAGTTAATGAAGCTTCTGTTTTCTAACAATGTGGTAAAAGTAGCATCTTCCATAACTTGCTATTCATCTTGCTTATCTTTGTGTGGTTAGAAGCTTTAAATCAGTTTTTCAGAACACCTGATAATGTTTTTTCTCATTGAACAGTCCATCACAGCATATTGTAGGAGAAGTATTGAAAACTTGTTTCTTTCTTCAAAATCTTTGATGGTATTTGTTTCATGCCACACCTTTTCCTTGCAGCTGCCTCATTCTCATTGAATAAACTCCTCAAAGAGATCACTTAGACTGTGGTGATGAAGTACCTGGCAAAAACCTTTGTTGAATGATAGCTCTCTCTGACATTGCTTTCAGATTCTTTTGTATTGTGTCTGTCTACCACACTTAAGCTAGAAGGCAAGCACAGAAGATATATATACGCACACGAATGTATTGACACATTTAAGTGACATAATTTTGCTCATATAAAGTTTTTAAGTCATCATAGTTGTAGGTCATTTTCCAGAAGTAGCTCAGTGTGCTTTATTTGTTTCAGTTTGGGGATGGAGAGGGGTAATTTGGGGCTTTTTGTGTGATATGGTATTTAACAACAACAACAAAAGCTTTTTGTTGTGTTTGAGTTTAGGATAGGTTGTTTGCTTTTTTTGTTCCTTACTAATTTGAAATAGCATCAAAACAATGACAAATCTTTCTTGCAGATAAGATTTCAACCTAATGATCACAAAACCATCAAAGAAACAGCTGATGAACTGAAGATTTTTGAAGGCATCAAACACCCTAATCTGGTTCGTTATTTTGGTGTGGAGCTCCACAGGGTAAGAAAACATAAATTATTTGGGCTTTTTTATAAGGCAGAGAGAAAATTTTAAGAAGCTTTGCATTATTGGAGCTTTTTACATGAGAACATTCTAGTTAATCTTGTCTCTGTGAATAGCAGTGTGTCTTTTTTCCTCTGGATATTGAGGTCTCTGAAACATAGGAGAGACTTTTTGGAACTGGTACATAAACAGAGCAGGCTTAAAATAAGTGAATAGAGTGAGTAATGCTGGAACTATTCTATGCTGCTACTCTGTTGAACTGGTCTAGAAGCAAGTTATATCATATATGGTAGGGTAGCTCCTATATGTAGGTAAAGACTAGACAGGCTAAAACCTGTCCCTGTTAGCAGCAAAGTTTGTATTGTATTGTATCATGTTGATTCCTGGAAAAATCTTCTGTTGGCATTTAAATCTTGATTCCAGACAAGTATTGGAATTTGGCTAGCATCTCTTTAAAAGAAAAAAGCAAGTTTTCATGCCTGAGCAGCAGAACCAATGAAGTGTATTTTTCTATGCAGTTGGATTCCAGTGTTGTGTGCTGGAATACCCAACTTCTTACTACTCTCTGCTTTCCACATGCTCTTTTAAGTCTCAAGTCCTCACGTCTTGCTGAAAGTGCTGCTTGGATTTGACTGGTTTGCTCAATATGGAAAAAGTTGTTTTGGTGACCCATTGCTGGTTTAGAAGGGGACATAGGCTGCTTTCTGCAGTTCTCTATTTGAGACACAAATTTGAGTGTCTGTGCCACTGGGTCATTGGTTTCTTGGACTAGATTCTAAATGCCTTTGGTGTCTTTGCCATCTTTTTATATAAATTTAGTCTGTTTAAAATCAGCTGGGCTTGGGGACAGAGTGGGAGCAGAAACCTAATTTTTTCCTTAAAGTGAGTTAGAGTTGGCGTTGTTCAGGCCACAGCAAAGGACAAAAAACTTGCCCATTTCAAGCAGTCAACACGTGACACTGCAGGAACTGAGACAGAGAGAAGGGATAAAAAAACAAGCACAAAACATCATTTTGTGCCCTTTTTTCCCCCCTCTCTAAATAAGGAAAGAATCTCTATAAATTTCTGTGTAATACACCTGCAAGGTTTCCAGAGTGTCTGTCATTTGCTTGAAGCCAAAGCACTGTACTTTTATACCACCAAATAGTATCAGTTACGTACAAATGATGCAGATAGGCATGTAGCGGAGGGCTTCTACAGCTGTGCAATAGAATATTAGATATTTCATGGTAAGTGATACTTTCATTAAGACATTACACCATACTTTCATTATTTATTTCATGAACAGTGAAAGATTAGGGAAAACTATATCTTAATTCAGTGTTTAAATGAAATCTGGTTTTAAACCAAATGAAATATGGTTTGTTTCCCAAAACAGGAAGAAATGTACATCTTCATGGAGTACTGTGATGAGGGCACTCTGGAGGAGGTATCAAAACTGGGCCTTCAGGAGCATGTCATTAGGCTGTACTCAAAGCAGATCACCATTGCTATCAATGTGCTACATGAACATGGTATTGTTCATCGAGACATTAAAGGTAATGTTGACCAAAAAGGTAATGTTGTTGTTTCAGTGTGGTAGATGAGAGCAGGGGGAGGGATGGGGGCATGTATTTGCATATTTAGTGTGCATTATCTATGCAGCCTTTATTTGTATAAAGCCTCCTACTAAGTTTTCAGTTTACAAGCCATTGGATAGTTTCATGCTTTTTCTTTTACATGTAGATCGTAAAAAACATTCACAATTGTCATTTCAAACTCATAAATTTTGCCCATGATTTATATAGTTTTTTCAGAGGTTGTTAAGATTATTGGGGATTTATCTAAACTCAGTGATTAGTCCTTGCATTTTTAGCACTAATGTACTGAGTTATGTAATGCTGTGTTCCTTCTTGTCTGTGCAAATAAGTGGTGTTTTCTGGAGCTGACAGGCAGTGTACAGTGCTTGAGTTGTGCATCAGAACTTTTCCTTGTGATTCCATTTTCCCAAAGAGTTTTGGAATTTCAGATGAATGGCTGATTAAACTTAGTAACAAAACTGTTGTTAAAAGAACTTAAGTGATTTTAGGATATCCCTTTATCTAGTGTTTTTTTCCATACATTTATCCTCTTGTGCCTGGCTGTCAGCATTTGCGTACATAATTAGCAGACTGAAACTGCAGTAACCAAAGGGGGGGTTGGGCTTGGCATTTAAGATACCCAGTGTCAGTCCTCATTTCAGGTTCATTTTTCTTTTTCTGCGCCTTCCAACAACATCCTCCATGTCTGGTTATCTTGGTTTTGTTAGCCTGGCATATTTGGCTCACCGATGGCAGGAAACTTAGGCGAAGGTAGGGGGAGCAATGCACACAATATGCCCTGTGAATGCTCATTTTGTGACAAGGCAGTGCAACCCAACGATGCTGGGTTTCTATGTCCCTCTTGCTCACAGGGTTTTGAATCACCGCAGCAGTGTAGGAGGTTCCCAGTTGCTCTTGGTCCTTTGGCCTCGTGCTTCTCATTTGGGAAAAGAACTATCTACGATCCAGAGGCCTTCCATCCAGGTAGGCCACTCTTGAGTCAGTTTTGGCTTTTTTTTCTAGAAAACACTTTCCCTCACTCCCATTCCCCAGCAATCTTACCTTTCTGGTTCTCCTTCCTCACCAAAGGTTTCTCTCCAGTTGTGGATTTCCCTTTGTGCTTTTCACAGTTCCCTCCTTGCCCTTTTCTTGATCATTCCTTGTCCAGGTTCTGCTTAGCTGGATTATGCTCTCCTGGAAGCTCGTTGTGATCAAAATCCAAAGCTGGCTGTCAGGGATTTCTTTTGTGCTGCTCAGTGTCATTGCTGATATCTGGATATGTTTCCAAATAGGTCTTCTGCTCTTCAGGGAAACGCATGGAGTGAGAAAAGCTGCTTAACAGAGCTGTAATGTTGTGTTACCTGAGAGGATTTCTGTTGCAACAGGTTCCTTATGTCAAATGCTGGAGTGTTTCTTGAGAGTAACAGAGGGTCACTGCGGGCACATCTGTGTACAGACCTTCCTGAAGCTCCATGGCAGAATATAAAGACAGACCACAGAGGGTATTTTTATAAAGGTTACTTGATGCATGGGAAGTCTTTTGCTCATTGACTTCCTTTATGCTGACATTGCATCCCCAAGTTTTCAAGCTAACAGCAGTAAAGAACACTCTAATTTTAATTTTATCTCTTGAGTAGACTGGTACTCTTATTTTTCTGATAGGGAAGAGTGACATTCAGACTCTTCAAACTACTTTCCTATGAAAATCTTGCTGTCAGATCACACTAGATCTCTCACGGCCAGTTTGTTTAACATCACTGTCCATCTATTTCTTTTAGCAGCAGATAAGCAATTCTTATAATGATTGTTTATCTGTATCCTGCAAGACAGCTGTACTTGGTATCTGCAAGTACCTTGTGCTCAAAAATAGACTTTTGGTTAGTAGTGTTCCCCTTTGTCTTTCAGATGCTGTTATGGCATCCAGCACTATATGGGTAAAAGACAAAGCAAGATAGAGCTGCCAAATACATTTTTCAGCCTGTGGTGGTGAGGGCAGATGGAGGGCTGTTACATTTGGCTGCACTGCTTTTGCTTAGTCTGCATCATTGTGAAAAGCAGGAGGTGCTAGTCTATAGCAGGAGGTAGTCTCTTCTTTTAATCTCTATTCTGGATATTGAATTTTAATTCCTGTGGCTAAGCCCAGTTTCCTTAGTTAGAACTATTTCACTTTTTGTAAGGAAGCTGTTCTGGTCACTGATGCAGGATGATGGAATGTTTAATGCTGGAGGGAGCCTGTGGACATCTCTGAGCCCTCTGTCCTAAACAGGGCCAGCCTTAGTATCAGATCAGATTGCTCAGGACATTGTTGAGGTGAGATATATGTGTATCTCCAGGAATGGAGATGCCCTGTTCCAATGACTGACCTATCCCCACTGTGAAAAGCTTTTTCCTGATAGCTCCCTGGAATCTGCAGAGGTTGCTGTTGTGTCCATTGCTACATGACCATTTCACAGTGTGCCTTTGAGGGAAAAGTCTTGTCTTGCTATCCTCCTGTTACACAGCTGAAAACAGCAGTAAATCCCCTGCAGACACACTCCCCTGAGCATCCCTTCTTCAAGCAGAGCAAACCCATCTTGCAGCCTTTCCTGGTACATTGGGTGCACCAGCCCTCTGAACATCTTGACACCACTGTCCTGGGTTTGCTCCAGTGTGGCATTGTCTGTCTTGTGCTGGAGAGCCTAAAAACAAGACACAGCACTCAAGGTGTGATCTCAGAAGTGCTGAATTGAGAGGAATTAATGAGGCCATGCCTGGTAGATTCCCTTCAGGAGAGAAGGGCATATTCTTGAAGACTCCTTGGATGAATACAGAAAATAAAAGGATTCTATCTGCAACTCTACTAAATCAGAAACCTCGAATGAGATGCTCTATACAAAAAAGTCTTCATCTAACTGCTACTGTAGTATTGTCTTCTTGTAACCTTGTTGTTAGCTCAAAACATTGTGAAGTTCAAAACTTCTGCTATCCTGTCTTCCTGATGAGCACAAAGGAAGGAATGTCATTTAGCAACAGCTGGAAAACTACAGCAGGAGACTGTGAGCATGTGTCATGCTCTCTAAGAGACTGAGAAGAAGAGTATGTGGAAGCTGATTTTCTCATCCAAGGGTAGCATTTCACCTGCTTGTTTCTTGAATGAATTTGGCTGCTGCACTGCTTAAACACTGGCTGTGGAATGTCTGAGCTGCCTCTTTTTCTGGAATTACAGCACAGCCTGTAGTGGGGATTTTTGTACTGCTCCATGGACTCACAGGTTTTCCACCAAAACCTTTGGACTATCATGCTAGTGCAGTTTTTACTGTTCTTACTATGGGGCTGATTCGGCAGAGGTACAGGACATGAAACTTGAGTTTAAATGCTTTAAGTTTTGGCTGCTGTAGCAGGAGTGTGGCTTTTGACCCTGTCTCTTCACAGTGTGCCCGGGAGGAGCTGTGGTGTAGCAGCAGGAGGGCTGTGCACAACTGGGCAGCCTTCTGCCTCTGCCAAGTGCAGCCAGTGGTGGTGCTTCAGACAGTGCATGTGTAAGGGGAGGTCTCTTTCTGCCATTTCACTCATGGTCTTTGGTTTTATTTTGCCTGTGAACCATGTGGATGTGCAGGAGTTCTGTTCCATTCCCAGTAGTGTTAACTGTCAAGGGTAAAAAAGCATTGGGTGTCTCCAAATACTGACTTCTTGTCTGCTCTTCTTACACGGGTCCTGCTGCATCTGTGCAGGTTTCATTTACTGCTTTTAAAGACTCCTCCTACAGCCTGGCCTTGGTTTCTGAACAAGCAGTTTACAAAACAGGCCCCGGTGATACCACAGCAGTGGAAGCTGACAGAAAATCTGCAACATGAGTCTTCAAGTGCTGTCTCTGGCTTCTTGCTGAAACTTTGGTTCAGTGCTTTATTCCATTTGACAGTTCCAAGGGCTTTCAGGAAAAGGGCTCACAGGAGCTTTCATGGCAATACTTAAACTAAATTGTCATTAGTTTTTATTAAAAGATATAAAGTCTAGTTTGCAAGGCCTTGGAAAAAGGTTTTGAACTGTATTAAACTAAACTATTCCAGTAGCCTAAATTCTGTCAGAAGAGAGCTTGTTGCACTTCAGCACTGCCAGGCTCCATCCATAGTAGTAGCTGTAAACTTCTGTGAAATTCTCATGCTGCTTTCTTGATGAAATGGAAACACAGGTTTCCAGAACATCCTTGGAAAAGTGTTTGCTAGTGAGGACTGTTTTTCCTAAGCTCTTTTTTTAGGCTAAATGCATCTACTTTCTGACAAGCAACTGCTTGAAAACATTGGAAAAGCAGTTGACAGTTCAAAGGAAGAAGCTGTCGCTCTCCTAATGCATTGCCCATATTTAGTGTCTCATCAAGCAGCCTTCTTGTACTGCTTTGTGTCCTTCTGGATCATTCATTCAAGGAGCTGAGGGATGGTCTACCCAACTCCATTACACACACCTGTGATTGCAGGGTGACTCTGAACATGGATGCCACTGATGGCAAACTGCAGAATCCAGTGGAAGAAGTCTAGAGGATGTGCAAGCATCTGAATGCCAGATGTGGAAAACCCTTGCACAAAATGTGGAGACGAGTTGTATTCCCTGAACGTTCATTCTTTCAGGACTTGTAACTAAAGGTTGGAATTTACTTCTCTTAATGATTTTGCTCACCCATCAATTGCAGTTCTATGTAACACCTCTTGGACTAAATAGTTACCATCTATTGTCAGAATAGTCAGAGTCCCTTGAGAAACGGGCAGGGTTTTGGCATCATTGACCTGCACTGCCTTTTTTGACTTGCGCTTTTTGAGGATTCTTTGTATTCTTTATGAGTGTCTTGGGGATGTCCAACCAAGTGAATGGGAAAAGGCTATTATTAACTAAGACTAACACAAAGGAGGAGCAGCCAAGAATTTCTGTACTGCTCAAGGTGGAACAAAAGTGAGAAACTTTGGAAGGTTCTATTGAGATGAGCCATTTTTTAATGAAACTTTTGCATGACATGGGAAGAGGCTGTGTGTAGTGAAATCCCCACTGTCTGCCTACTCCTAGAGTAGGTGAGCAGTTTGTTTTGTTCATACTATCCATCTTTCCTCAAGAAAGACCACAGCTGAAGCTCTATTTCAGGTGATATTTGCAACCTAGTTGTGCTTTCATTGTGATCCTTGCAGAGTCCAGAATGTGGTCTGATATAAGGAGCTCCTTCTGCTCTACCTGTTTTCCATTGCTGTCAAAACGAATATTTTGGCAGGATGTTGAAATAAAACCACAGGTTATCAAAACCAGTTGGTTTATTTTGTATTGTTCTGTTGAGCAATTGACTTGAAGCCACTTGCAGATTCCCCTTGGAAATTTTTAACTATGCTAGGGAAGTTAGTTCTAGTGTAAGCTGCCAGTATAGCAAGTCATTTTAATGGTAGTCCTCCTCCAAAAATTACTCTGGAAGTAAAGTGCAACAGGAGTAGGCACTTGGTAGTGTAAGTAATAAAATGCTCTAAACTCTGTTCTGCAAGTCAGCTGTGACCATAGGGTCATTAAGGTTGGAAAAAGACCTCCAAAATTGAGTCCAGCTTTGGACAAAGCACCACTATGTCAGACAACTAAACTGTGGCACTGAGTGCCATGCCCAGTTGTATCTTGAATACTTCCAGGGATGGTGACTCCACCACCTCCCTGGGCAACCTATTTCAATGCCTGACCACTCCTTCAGTGAAGAAATTCCTCCTGATGTCCAACCTGAACCTCCCCTGGTGCAGCTTGAGGCCATTTGCTCTTATCCTGTCCCTTGCTGCCTGGTAGAAGAGGCAGACCCCACCTGGCTACACCCTCCTTTCAGGCAGCCGTAGGGAGTGATAAGGTCACCCCTGATCCTGCTCTAATCCAGGCTAAACATCCCCAGCTCCCTCAGCCTCTCCTCACAGGATTTGTGCTCCACACCCTTCACCAGCTCTGGTTGCCCTTCTCTGGACACACTCCAGCACCTCAGTGTCCTTCTTGTAGTGAGGGACACAGAGCTGGACACAGAACTTGAGGTGTGGCCTCACCAGTGCCCAGCACAGGGGGATGATCCCTTCCCTCGTCCTGTTGGCCACACTGTTTTTATTGACAAGTAATATATCATCTGTCTTGACTCAGAAGAACTGAAGAGATATTAGTGGGAGGGACACAGCAATGGCCTCTGCCAGGAAGCAGCTTCTTCTGAATTTAGTGTTCACAAGGAGAAGCAATGGAATTCCTGAAGGAGTCATTTCTTGTAACGAGCTTGTATGGAAAGCTGTTTAATTTGCCTGCCGTACTGTTGTGGATTTTTTTTTTTTTTTTTTTTTTTTTTGTTTTTGTTTTTTTTTTGTTTGCACACTTGTCAACTTCCAGTACACTTCATGTTAGCACAAACCCAGCAGAACATCTTTAATGCTGTCATATTCCACACTTAATTCACAGGTAAAGATCTAAATGTGAATTCAGGTGTTATCCATTGCAACTTCCAAGGCTATATTGAGAAGCCCTCAATTCAGCTGTGGCTTAAACAAGTGTGTCCATGTTTCCTTATGTTTCTTAGGAGCCAACATTTTTCTTACCTCATCTGGACTGATTAAACTAGGAGACTTTGGCTGCTCAGTGAAGCTGAAGAACAATACCCAGACAATGCCTGGAGAAGTGAACAGTACCTTGGGGACTGCAGGTGAGGAAGCTTGTGCTAGGCAGGTACTTGTCTAGTTACCATAAAGGAAGATACCTCTGCCAGAAGTCTGGAGTAAAACCATGTGTTTCAGGGAAACTTGATTTTACCTTAGCTGGTTTTGTGCTTTATATCCAGAAGCCAAAACAATAAGTGAATGATATAATGTGAGAGTTAAAATTGTGTTTGTCTGTAACTATAGAGTTGCTGGAGAATGTATTTTCAGGGGTTGTATTTTTCTCTACAGCCTTACTGAAACTGTACTCTTCACTAAACAGCTGCTTAATAGATTTTCAGAAAATGGCAGTCACTGAAAGCATGTACTGTAATAGCATTTTCAATATCACTTTTCAAACTGAAAGACAGTAGTGCTGGAAACATGTCAAAGAACAAGAAACCAGCAAATAGCAAAACTTAGCAAGAAAACCTCAGTAGTAATTCATTGGGTACTTAATGGTTTACCCAGTCAGCCACTTGATGTACACTGTTCCTCCTGCTGTATGCACTGATGGCATCATATGTGTTGTTTCAAAGCATACATGGCTCCAGAAGTTATCACTAGAGCGAAAGGAGAAGGGCATGGACGTGCAGCAGACATCTGGAGCCTGGGCTGTGTTGTCATAGAGATGGTCACGGGCAAGGTAGGGATGTTTCATGTGCTGATGAACAGCAAACTGTTCTCAGCAGTTTTTCTGCAAATTCTGGTCCCACTCTCAGCGGTTTGCCACACCCATGTCTGCAAGGACTGGGATGGTTTTTCATTTTCTGGAGCACAGAAATACATGCTCTAGTGGGTAGCAAGTTACTCACTATAGCTTGCACTTAGCAATGCTGTCACCTGTTGCAGAGGCCTTGGCATGAATATGAGCACAACTTCCAGATCATGTATAAAGTGGGGATGGGTCATAAACCTCCTATTCCTGACAAAGTGAGCCCAGAAGGGAAAGACTTCCTTTGCCACTGCCTGGAGAGTGACCCAAAGATGAGGTGGACGGCCAGCCAGCTACTCGATCATCCTTTTGTCAAGGTTTGTCTGATGACTTTGGCTAAAAAAACTGCAGATGGGAGTGGGGAACAGCTTTTAGTCAGCTTCTTTGTTCTCAGTGATGCCACAGAGGTTGGTACCATGGTGAGGGGCTGCTAGCAAATTGATGCTGTCAAGAGAAACTGATTGGCAACTTTACAGAAGCACATGTGTTGTTTTCAGCAAGCATGTAATTATAGGACATGGTGTGCAACATGCAATAAATTTTCACTGCTGTTTTGAAATGCATTATCTTCGTGTAAAAAAGAAAAGCCAGGCTCCAAATCAGTGGTAGCTAATTGGATCTGAAGGGCTTTGCAGCAAAACTTCAGCAAGTACAAATGCATGGGGTTTCAGAGATAAGGGCCCCTCCGTAAAAAGTGAAACTACACACAAGAAGTCTCCCATTTTTCTGTGCAAAGAGCTGATTTTCTTTTAAGTTCATACTTAAGATCATACTGAATGTTTTATCTGGCAGCTGCTGTAGCAGTCTGCAGTTCTTGCATGAACTATGGTGTGATGCTTTCCTTAAAACAGGCAAATATTCACAGCTACAAATTGTGTTGTATTATAACATCTTTTTTGAAGAAGGATCACAGTAGGTTATTAAATTGTCTCATTTTCCAGCATAAAGTTGATCACTTTGGTGTTCTGATTCAGTAGCAGTGTGTTTGGTATCATCACCCATTCCTCATCAGTGCAGCTGTAGCAGATCCCATCCATCAGAGCTGGGCACTGCTTTAGGATGCATGGTAACAGTGGGAATGTCAGGACTCCCAATACAAACACTTGTAATGCATTACTGTGGAACGAGGGAGAGAAAAAAATAGTTCAAGGTGAAGGTGCTAAGGAAATGGATCCATTATCATCTTGCTGCAAGAGGGAGATGGCTGAGATGCTGAGGTAAATGCCTTTTGCTTCCTTCACAGGTTTGCACAGACGAAGAATGAAGTTACTCAATCTCTGGCCTTTTCTATTCTGACAAGATTTGAATCACTACTGTATGTAATATTTACATAAAGACTGTGCTGAGAAACAGTCTGAAAGTTGACCTTAACGAAGACTGCACAAGTGACAGTGTCACTTCCTCTGCTGCTCCTGTACATTTTACTTGGCACATGTTGCTCACGTGACGTGTCCGCAAGTTGGAAGAAGCTGCATGTTTCAGTGAAAGTGCCATTACTACTGTATATGGACCAGACCCTTTTTGTTCCTTCTCCTGTTTCTCATTTGACTGAGAACTTGTATTGTTAATATGTAGTATTTTTGAACTCTCTAGGTTCAGAAAAATGCTGTAGTGTTATCAGGCGTTATGGACCTTGTTTTTTAATCTGTTTGAGTGCACTGACTGTGAACTTTTACTGGGGTTTTTGTTTATTTGTTTTGGCAAGCTTTGGATTTGTTATGCACAAGGCTGATTAATGAAATTTAAAAAAAAAAGGTTTTTCTCAATAAATGGTTTATTTTAGGATATGTTGGTGAAGGGTTTTTCTTCCAAGTCCCATTTTATTTTTTGCAACAAGGGGATAAGACAGCTAAGCTGGCCTAACTGGATAAGCTGCTCTTGTATTGCAATAGTCAGTGTTTGTCAAGTTTCAAGATGAGTACTGTGAGATATTTCTTACACAAGAGATAAGAGAAGTAAGGCTCCCCCTTTCATCACCTTCTGAGAAAAGAGGGTCATGGGCAATTCCTAACACTGCCTTTTATTTAAGGGGATGGATGTCTTCTTGGATGTCTTCACTGTGAACAGGGAGTGCTCTGCAGGACGTTTTTGTCTTCTAGAAGAGAACTGTACAAGCTAATTCTTGTATTCTGTTTGGCAAAACCAAGAACTTACTGTTACCTTTTGAAAACTGACTTCTGGTCCTGGGCTTTCATTTCCCCACCACACCTCAGTTGTCATCAGCCTCAGAAAAGGAAGAGAAACTAGAAGTGGTTAGCAGTTGGAAGAAATAGCCTGCAATGCATGATCTAGTTGATTTTTTTACTTGCTGTTACAAACAGGTGACTTAAAACTGTTACTTGTAAACATTAGTGCAAGTTTACATATTTCTGTTACAGCTTCAGACTTAAAACAGGCAATTTAAAACTTGCTTTTGATACTTAGTTTTATATTCTAGTGTCTTATCTCGTTTTAATCCACAAATTCGTGATTAGTCACAGGTGTGGGGTGAGTTGTCAAGGAGGTACCACAAAATCTGACATTTCTACCTAGGAAAGTATGAACCTTGCTGTGCACGTGACCTGTACAGGTATTAATGCTCTCAAAAAATATAATGCTAAATTTAAACAAGGACTTTCCCTTCTTTTCAGTGCTCTGTTTTCAGCTGTGTGATAGGAGGTATGTTGTCATCCTCAGTAAAGGACCATGAGAGTACCTGAGGTAGAAGTGTCTCCCCAGTTTGCTGTGTGCTTCACTTTGCAGTGTAACAGAAGTATCTGAGTGAGTTGTGTCCTCACCTTTTTTCAGGTGCTCTTGAACACAAACAGTGGTCAGCTTTTAATGTGACGCAAAGGTGACAAACTCTTACCAGTTTGTTCTTGCCAACCAAAAGAAAACTCATTCACTGCATATTAGCTTTTTATACTTTTATTTTTGTATAAACAAACATTAAGACTAATTTTGTTAAGGCAGTTGTTGAACATAGAGTTGCTTGTGGGGATGAGGGGCAAACACTGCTTCCTAATAACCTATGTCATTCTTTGAATACAGTGAACTGGAGAAGTTTAACTTTGGCAAGGACCATTAAGCTTTCTCTGTCTGTCAGTGAGTGCTGGAAGGGCCTCAGTGGTGTGCCAGGACTTGCACAAGTGCTTAGGAGGATGGATCCAGGAGTGGCATGTTTGGCCCTCAGCCTGTTGTAAGGGTTGGTCCCAGGGAGAGGGGTATGAAATAATCTCATCCATCACTCTTTCAGAAGTAGTCACTTGTTTGGTGCTTTCCTCTGGGAGAAGGGCACTGCACACAGTTGGAGAGGAAAGGACTGAGATTCATAAGGAATGCCAAATGTGTTCCTGACTGCACGTTAACTCTGTGGCTCTCAGGAAGGCAGAACAGCCTCTGTCACTCCAGGAATATGTATTTGCTGCTCAGAACTGCTCACCTGCCACCCTGAGAAAAGGCCACTGGGCCTGCCAGGTAATGTTCACAGTAAAATGCTACCCTGGAGAGGCCTTTCCTTTCTCCCCACCCACCCATTTTCCAGCTCTTGTGTACAGTGGCTTCAGGTCTGGCTTGTTAATGCTACTACAGGATGCAATACTCAGTTTTTCACTGTTAAGAGTGTTACAGCAAATAGAGTTACAGCAGGGCATGTGCTTTATTAAACAGCATTGTAAACAGTTCAGTATTTTCTACTCTTGGGCTCTAAAAACATCTGAGCCCATGTTTCTGTTCATGACATTGAACAACCTGTTCCTGAAAGCTTCAGAACATAGGGAATGCATGTGTACACAACATGTGTGAGGCAAAAAGCCTCCCAAAGCAGTCTCTCACATTGCCTATGCCTTCTTTCATGTTGTAAATGTTACTGCCTCCACTATCCCTAAACTTCACTTAATGCTCTATGATAAAAGCACTACTTCACCTGCTTTTTAGCTTCTGCATATTAAAAAGGTGAGGTTCTAGATTATCTGATGTACTGAATAGCAAATACGTATTTCATGGAATAATTAGTATTGTTGTATTAGCCTGTTTCTTCTGGCCTCAGTTTTATTATATGAAAAGAGCCATGTTTTTATACCAGCTGCTAGAGTAAGACTACTCACTTTCTTCACTAAAGACTGTCTGGTTTAGCTCTATGCCAAGTGAATATGGACTGTCTTTGAAAGTGTCAATCACAACCTCCACTGCTCAGTGTCAGGAGCCATAGACTTTAAAAAACTGGGATTTTTTTTTCCAATCATATTTGCTGTTAGTTAATGTCCCCTCCTTTCCTTTTTTTCCCCCTCTGCTTTAAACAAATTATTTCTAGTAACCTGCAGACCCTTAACTCTGGAAGTTTAAAAACAGGAGGCATTTCTGAGATCAGTACCAGCAATGTCAGAGCAACCCCCCCCTTTCCTCAGAGCTTGGTTCTAGTTTTATTTTATTCAGAAGGGTGTCAAATCAAGACAGACATTTAAAAAAATCAGCCATATCCACTCTCCTAGGTCTCTCTCCTAGTTCCCCCTCCTCCCCAGAAGAAAATAATTTACTATTACTTCAGGCTGACTGTTATGAGGCACCAAGTAAACTAATTTATCAGAAAAGACAGACAGACAAGCAGGTTAATTAGGATCACAACAGTATGGGTATGGGGCATACTTTGTAATGCACACTTTGCATTATTTCACTACACCATGCCCAGTTATTTTGTTTCCAAAATTGTTAGGATGGCCTGGAATTTTAAGTAGCATTTAAAGCCAAAAGGAACTTTCACTACAAGTTTCCCAAACTAAAAATGACACTTACTCTGAAGAATTAGAGGTTTCAGCTATCCCTGGGATGTGTGGCCTGGGGAAAGAGAGGGCAGTGGGTAACTCAGCTCTGCTCAGGCCACAAAGCCAAATTCTGATCCAGGTTCTGCTACTGCCAGGCTCTGATGTCTGGGCAGGGTCTGGCTGAAGTTCTGAAGGGCCCATGTAGTGCACACTGTGGGAACAGGTTCTGGATGTACAAAAACTCTACTGCAGTTCTGCCAGCTCAGCAGAGCTGCTTCAGTCCAATACTGCTATAACCAAGCACAGCATCCCGCTGTGCTGTGTTTAAACACTGACAGATTATGGTTGTTAAACTGTGTGAGCTACACAACTATCAAGTTTAATCATCTTGTAACAATCTTCTGACATTAAAGCTTGCACCTCTGGTTAGTTTCCAGGTAGAGTCTCTTCATACAAGCACGCTGGAATTTTTTTTTCCCTTCAAAACTTAAGACACTTCATATGAAAACAAACCAACCACACATGTGCAAACCTGTTGTTGAGAGTATACAAAGGAGTGTATCCTTCCAGCGTGTCATCCAGCCCAAACCCCAGAGAAAAACAACAGGAGCACAAATTCAGGTATGCATGGCAATTACCCATCCTCGGATCTTGCATGAAGGACCGTGATATGCACTTTAGAGTTTTCAACAGTTGCATTTGTTCCCTTTGGATTGAAGCAGTCTGTGAAGGTGCTACTTCTGTTTCTGCTTGTTGTCATTGTTGCCATAGGTGGAGCCCTTGTTAATTTCTGTAACCCCGATCATCCATCTGACACCAACAGAAGCTGCAAAACAAACACAGTTAAAGCTGCTTGTGGCACGGCCTGAAGATCTGTACTGGTGTAGCAGCACGAAAGAGACTTGGAATGAAAGGTGCATTTGATGCTCCCACACCTCCACATCAACTTATTTGCCCTATGGCATCTCATGAAGGAAGAGCCTCAGGCTGGACACATCCCCTCCCATCAGCAGGGAAGAGGCTACAAGGAACAGGATGGGTGTGAGAGGCATAGGCATGCACAGCTCTGCGTGCCAGGGGAAGGGAATTCTGCTGGCTTTCAACAGCCCCACGTCTGAAAGAGCACAAACAAGTGCAAGGGAACTTCAGATCTTGATAAATATAAAAAATGTAAGTTGTGGTATTTGTTAATGGTAGCTCATGAAAAAGTCCATTACAAGAAAACAGGTTTAATTAAAAAGACTTTTAGAGATGATTCAGTAATAATTCACCATGTGCAAGGATTATTTTATTTATTTATCTGTAGCACTTAATGTGACTAAATTGAATGCAGCTTAACCTAAACTCCCTCCCTCACACTTCTGGTTTCTCTGCGAAGGGGCTCAGCTGCCCACCATCTATTATTCCTCAAGTATCTGCTCAGCTACTGTACACATTCAGAACTGCCATGCTTCTTTCAGGCCTAAACCTATTAGGGAAGTCACAAACATCTTCCCTCTGCTCAGAATGCTTTCCAAAAAAAAAGGGACCCAAACCAAACAAACCTTCCCCTAAGCCTCCAAATCCCTCTGTCTTTCTGACTGATGGTGACAGTAAGGTGAGGTGCTCTAGATGTCTCATTCCCATCAGTCTTTACTTCTCTGAGATGACTGCACAAACTTTCACCAGCCAAAGGACTCTTTCTGGTTAAGTCAGTGCCTGAGATCACCAAGAGGATCCAGAGGTTTAATCCCACTACCAGGCATCCCTTGTGAGCCACAGGGCTGATCCAAGGTCTTGTCCTGGCATTTGCTGCTCTCCAGCCCTGGAAGAGGAGGGGGCTGGCAGCTGCCCTGTGCTTCACCAGCTGCTGTTGGCACAACAGCACGGGCCACAAAGAGCCATCACTACAGACTCCTGGTGTGCAGTCTGACAGTAAATTGGAAGTTTTAGAGTGCAAGTGGTAACTGGATGCCAGGGATGAGTCACATGTGATGTGACAGCCTGGCTGGACACTGGGAAGCTGGTCTGCCCATGGGGCTGCCCTCAGGTCCTGTGGATGCCAGGAAAGCAGGGCCCTCTCCCAGGCAGAGCTGTGCAGTGAACAGTCCAGAAAGGGAGCTGGCTCTGAGGGCACTCACTACTCCCCGTCACTTACACGCCACTGTCACGCTGTGAATAGAAACACACACCACTGAGACAAGCTAAGGCTTCACTCTCATAGACAAGAAAGAAAGAAAGAAAATCATCTCTGACATTTAACTGGCCATGAGCTGGAGAACACAAGAGAAAGAACCAATGTGTAGCCTGCAGCCTGGGATCATAACATAATAGTAAGCATGAAATCATTAAGATTTTTAACCACAAGGGATAGAAACAGCATCTGGAGATGGACACAGAGCATAAATAAGAGCAGCTGTTACAGCAGCCACACACCATGCTGGGGATTTCATCCAGTTTCAAGAATGCCTGGACAC
Organism: Emberiza elegans; assembly: GCA_024865655.1. Classification (NCBI taxonomy): domain Eukaryota; kingdom Metazoa; phylum Chordata; class Aves; order Passeriformes; family Fringillidae; genus Emberiza; species Emberiza elegans. Next base: position 13,185,588 of record JALJVW010002597.1, on the reverse strand, counting down.
AAAAACCAACCAGTTCAACAGTTCAGATGTCCTTTTTTGTCCTTTGCTCCCTGGCAGAAGCTGCCACTGCCTTCTGTCCCCATTTCACCCTGTAGCCCTCAGCACCCTGGGGAAGGTGGGGTGCAAGGAGAAGAGGACCGCTCGTGTTTGCCAAGCCTTGGAAGCAAAGTGGGGAAAGGCTGGGCTGCCTCACTGGTCTGTCCCTGCAGGGCCTCCTCACCACAGCTCACCTGGAGCCTCAGGGCAGACCTGAGGGATACCTTCACATTTAAGGATTTATTCACTTCTTGTTTTCCATACAACTGTAATAAGGGGAACTTCAGGCTTTTTATTTTTACTTCAAGAAAGGGGAGAGAGGGAGATCAAGCAGTAACTAATCAGCAGTGCCTAACTTCATAGCTGTGGGGGTTTAAGGCCACTCTGAGAAGTGCATGAGAGAAGCTATTGGCTGAAGCATCCTTGAAGTACTCCACAGCAAACTGAGGTAAGTGAGCTCCTGCATCTTTGTGCCCACCATTACTCAGCATCCAAAAGATCCAGGAGGTTGCTGAGTGCTGGGGACTCTGCCTGCTGGAGTGCTGGGGACTCAAGGAGTGCTGAGCTGACACAGTCAAGAGAGCCAGGAGTGTAATCTTTCTTGGAACACATTTTAGCTCCAAGAAAATCACCACCTCCACATGTAGTGCCTCATCCTTCAACAAAACCTTAGCTCAAAGGATTTCCACCTTTTATCTTACTAATCAGGATTTTTTTCTCATCTGTTGCCCCGCCTTTATACTACACAGCAAGTGCTATAAGCAGCACAGCAGGCAGGGGCATAAAAATGTCCCACATATAGTTTGCACTTGAGTTATATAGGTTATGCATTGAAATTGACATTTGTACAACTAAAGACTCTATGAATTATCGACATTTCCAATGAGGGCCTATCCTACATACTATGAAAGAGAAGAAAAAAGCAACACACTCACATAAAAGAAATAAACAACCCACCCCAAATCCTCCAATTTCTAGGCACCAGATTATCTGGCAGCTCCACCAAAAGGCAGAATGGACACAGGCATGATCCTGCACATGGTCTGTACCCTGTGGTAAAACTTACTACAGCCCTGCTGGCCTGTCCCCTCCTCACCTTCTATTCACCTCAGCCTGCAGGCAGTGCCAGCCTCGCGGCCCAGGTCACACCGCTCCAGCCCTGTGCTCCACACTCTGCTCCTGGACACTGTGATGCTCCCAGGGCTGCCGTGTGATCCCACCCACAGAGCACAGCACACACAGAGCCGCTCCCAGGAATCCCAGCTGGCTCATCCCTACTGGCACTGGTGCAGAGGGAACGCTGCTCTCCCCTAGAACTGCTATGGAGCTGCTGGCCCTGTGCCATCAGCCCAGATGCCACCGTGCTTTTAGCATGAAACATGGAATAGCTGCTGCTCCCTTATAAACCCTCTCATCTTCTGCATACACTCCCCTTTTAACTGCTGTTGACAGCTTTACAATAAATTACTTCTAGAGCATGAAGGGTGGGTGTCCTCCTCAACACAAGTTATCAAAACATGAAAGGCCACCCAACATTTGGTTCTTTGAAGCCAAGTGAGACTGGGGAAGCAGGAGGAGGATAAAAAAAAGAAGCTGCTGTCAATTACAGATACTGACATTTGACAGATGTGCCTACTGCTTCAGCACCAAAATATCAGCACCAATTTTTAAATAGTTGTTGTGAACTAAGTACCTAAATCTCTTGTCATGTGTCCTGTGAAACTAAAGCTGGTTTTCAGAGCAGTTTTGTCCCTCAAACTACTTGAGCATTTATCCTCTGGAGCAGCAACTGCCTTTTATTGATTCAAGCAGTTTCACAAAGGGCTCCCAGTCCCAGAGCAGCAGTAAGGTACAAGCACAGTGTGATGACTTTTGGGAGTATAAACAGCCAAACTGCTGCACAGCAAAGCACAAGGGGACAGCATTCACAGTATAAAGAAATGCCACTTATTTAGGGCTGAAAGAGTTTGAGCTGAACCAAGCAGAGCTGTAACACATGGGTTATTCATTCTTAGACCTCAGAGCTAAGGTCTGAGGGATTACCATCCTTCCACTCCAGCTCAAGTGGAGCATTTTTCTTAGAGCTCTTTCCACCTGAAGAGCCAGTTACTTACAAGCCACTCAGTGTTTTACTGGAAGGCACAATAAGCAGAAACTATCCAAAGGACAAATGATAATCTAGAAACAATGCAGAGGGTACCAGGTGAAAGGACCTCCTAGTTACTCTGCTCTATCACAAAAGGTTTATTTTGTGCCTATCTGCACCTGTACTGAAACCCTCACTTAAAACCAGCAATCTACTACAATGAGCTATTAGGGACTGCAGCAAAGCTCCTGATCCTGGACTATCAGGTGAGCTGTCAAAGTGCCAGAGGAAAAAACCAAACCAGTACCCATATGCTTCAGTTACAAACAGCGAGAAAAGGTCTGCTAGGAGCAATGGAAAGAGCTGATTTTATCATCTGATAAATCCCTCCAGTCTGCAGAAAAACCTTCCTTTTATATTGTTAAGCCACCAGGTACCAACTACCACTCCCACTGTAAAGACAGCAAACACAGTCCTCCCTGCTTTACTACACACTGGCTGTGCTTGCAGGCTGCTGGAGACTTCTGGGAGATCCAGCATTACAGATAACCTGAGAATAAATCCTTTGGATTACCACTGCAGTCTAGAGATCACTCAGAGCAGCCTGCTTATTAACCTTTCCTTGTGGCTAGAAGCAGAAGAAAGTGGGGAACAAGAAAAGGGGAAAGAACTGAAAAGAAGGTCGTTCTTGCTGTCTATTCTTGGTAGCATCATAGCTTTTTTCCTTTACAGGTTCTTTCTTTTCACATCTTGATAAAGAAAAGATGTGACCTAGGTCACTAATGGCAAGATTTTATTAGGCTTAGGGTGCAGGGTGAGGGGTGTGGTGTCACTCAGCTAAATTATAAAGGGCTAAATCCAAAACCATCACAAATGCTACCATGTCAAGCAGTAAAGCAGTAGGCCCTGAGGTTAAGCTTCAAAAACCATGAATAATGGTGTGAGGCTCCTTGTGGAGGGTACACAAGGCATGAGCACTTTGAAATGGCACCCAACCAACCAGTCTGCTGAGGGGAGAAACTGAATTAAGAGAAAAATGCTGAAGGAAAGATGACAAATTCAAACCATTTTGCAGAAGCTACACCTCAGTGCACCATCAGGCCACTGTTCCACAACCCAGCACCAAAGAGACTATGCCAGCATTTCTTCCAGAGGCAGAACAAATGTCCTCCTCTTCAGCAAATTGCCAGGCAGTGGCATTTACAATGGTGTCACACCTCATCCCACCCTGCTGTTTGCCCACTTTGCAAAGGAGCACAGGGCAGGCTGATTCTCCTTTCTCTGCAAGTGACAGGGATTTGAACTCATTGCCTCCCATTCCCAGCACACTCCAACCACAGTGCTCCCTCTACACTCCCATCCTCCTCACCAGTCAGAGAAGGGGAAGGGGACACTGCTTGTGACTTCCAACAAGCAAGGTGGGTGGAAAAAGAGGCGTTTAAGTTGCAGTTGCTGTCCTGAGGAATTCTTACACATTTTACACAAAGCATTTCCAGAGTAACAAACACCAACAATTTCTCCAGATAAAAACAAGAGCTCAGGATTCCCTTCTTTTTTCCTCTACCCTGCCCACCTAATGTACAACTATTAAGCTGATCTTATCCTTGCTTGTTTTCCTTCCTCTGGCTCAAAGCATCATGAAGAAAATTTCCTGCCTGCATGCACATACAAACTGTTCTTTCTCCAATTACCTCTATAAGAAGCATCAACAGGAGCATGATGTAGCATTTGTTTTGGTGGGCAGATTCTGAAAAAGAATATTGGGTGTCTAGCACATCAAACTCTTCACAGATGGCTAAAAGGATGTTAGTTAATCTTGATCAATCTAGCTCAGAGACAGACTTCTGAGAATGCAAAGAAATATTATGTGCTAGGAAAACAATTTCCTGAGTAGAGAGCAAAGATTCACTTCTGAGACAAGAAAATGCTCCACATTTTCCTATCTCCTCTGTACTGCTATTCTGGACATGGCTTTTTAAGTCAGCTCTGTATCCAAGTTCTCTCAGTGCCAGGAAGATTGTGAGGTTAGGTTCTGTTTCTTTTTCCAAGGTTGTTTGTAATATACACAGATGTAAAGGTGATGAAGTAATGAATACCTATGATGGTCAGAGCAATAACAGACAGTGTTTGCTTTAAAAATGTATGGCTTATTCTGGAAGGGAACTTACTCTTCAAACCAGCACTCAATCACAGACACCCAGATATGATGCAATTTGCTAAACTGACCTGGTTCCTGCTTCCATGCAGAACACCAAATAAGATCTCCCTCCCTTTCACTAGGCCACCTCCTTGTTTTCCTTCCTTGTCTTAAATACCATACTAGTTGAAATAGGAACCAAGGCAGTTCAGAACTGCCACAGAACCTGTAGGAATCACCTGTCACAGTCCATGCCCCGTGCTACATAAATCAGAGTGCATGGCCACAACAGGCTGTGCTTAAATCAAGAATTATTAGTGGATTACCAGTGCATGACACATCAGACTATGATTAGATGAAAGCATTCTCAAAGGAATAAATTATCCTCGTGCCTTTCTTCTAAGCATTTTAAGTAGAACACAGCAACACACAACACAAGAAAAGAAAGCCTTTTGTAGGCAACCCACTGAGAAGTCACTGTTTGAATTCCACAGGAACAAAAAAATTGTATGCAGGTCTTACAAAAAATAGTATAACTATAAAAAATAAACAAAAAAAAAAGAATCTTTTAAACCTAGTCCAGGCTAGAGTGGATGTATTAGATGGGTTGTTGAATTCATAAGTCATCTTTATATTTAGCAAATCTCAGTAAATTCTATTGGACAGTTACACTGTAAGTGAACTTTTTGTATCAGAAAACTTACCTATTATAATGACAAATGCAAAACTAGCCAGTGTCAGTGATGATCCACTGTTGATCATGTTGATGAGCAGCTGGAACAAAGGATATAGCAGCAATAAGGCCCAGAAAAGCCAATTCAAAAGTGTCCATGGCCGACGGGGTGGTACTGTCGGCACTGCTGGGTAGGTTCCTGTGCGGTAATATTCCTCCTGGAATGCATCCTAGGAGAACAAGGAGGGCAACAATTACATCCCCATCTGCCATCAAAACTGGCCATCCCTGGCTTTGATGCTCCTCCTGGAGGCTTGTAACCACAGGGGAAGATCAAAGAGCAGCTGATGGCTGGAAAGCTTGTACTTTGAAGTCAATGAACACAGAGTCAAAAAAAAAAAAAAGAAAAAAAAAAAAAAAAAAAAAAAGAAAGGTGGAGCATACGCTGATGTGTGAATACTTTCTTTCTCCTACACACAGCAGCCTGAAAAATACCACATCTGGAGAGTATAGCAGCCTAGGAAAGCAGGAGGAAAGATGGGATATACACTCCTGCAGCAGTGCAGACATCACTGCTGAACCTCCTGCAGGAGCCACAGCCGCTGCCCAAGCACTGCAGGTAAGCCAGGGAAGTGTCTGGGCTCCATACTCAGCAGCATCCTCTGTTCCCTCTTGTTTTCTCCAACTGCTGCTCTCAAACAGCACCCACAAACCTGTCAGAAAGGGGGACCAGGCATCATTTTGTCCCACAGTCCAAAGAACATCACCCCTTCCTGCCTTTGTCCTATGGATTTAGTTTTGTTCCCCTCATTCCCATGATGCCTGTGGTAGGAAGTTTGGGTGCTGAACCTCCCTAGAGGCAGCTTAGTGTGTAAACAGCACAAAATCCCTCACTGGCTTTGAGCAAATGACTTGATCTTTCAGTACAATACAAGGAGGATAATGGGGCAGGGTTTTTTTTTTTTCTGTTTTGTAGCAGCTGTTTTTTTAAAGCACACGTGACTGAATTCAGTACCTTCCTCTATAATCCACATGGGTGAATAGCACTGCCTTTACTGATCTCACCAACCCAAGATATCAAAAGTGGGTGGGGAAAAAAACCCTTCCCTCCTTGTTAAAAGCAAATATTATTAATCTGCTATTAATCTCTGTTATCATAAAAAATTGGTTGATTAATGAAGTCAGCATTAGATTGACATAAATAAGTTAATCAGAATGAAGTATGATATTTCTTTAAAGAAAGGATTTTTGGTTTCTAAAACTTCTAAGAAAGCCAAGATGAATCAACTAAAAGACTATTTTTTCTACTATGCTATGATTTTACACTTACACTCCAGCTGACACAAACAATTCTTTACTTGATAGCAACTTGAGCAATTACAGTCTGTTACCACTTTGTCTATTACAAAATGAACGTTCAGCTTTTAAGGGATCATGCAATAATTAAAGCACTGCACGCTCTTTATTGAGATTACAAAAATGCTAAGTGTTTTACTGATGTGATCAGGACTGTAGTGGGATCACTGTGGCCAATTCTGGGCCATATTCAACAGAGTTGACAGTGTATGAAGTTTTCTTCACAGTGCAGTGAAGACTGCTTTAGAACACAGAGCTACTACTCATCATGGGAAAACTGAACTTACCCCATACAGTTAGATTCCCAAATGCTGGTATTACCCAGGAATGTGAAGAATTCCCGACTATTGCTGGTATCGCCATTAGAGGGCCTGCTACTACAGAGAGCAGGACAGGCTCCCTTGAAACCCACAAAAGCTGGGTTTTCTTTGTTGGCTCTGCATGGCATGAGGGGCAGCAAAACCCCTGACCACACCTCACTGGCAGGCTTCAGACCGATGGAAAACAAATTCAAAAGGCAAAACAATGTCAAGGCCAACAGCTCCACCACATTTCCCACTGTTGTGGGGAACAGCTCTTCAGTCACTATTCCTTACCCCTAAATATGTTCATTCACTTGCAAAGGCATCTATGGGTTCATCTGTCCTGAAAGCTTTTGTGAGGGTGCCTATGATATGCAGCAACAAGACAGGCTTTAAATAGATCACAGACCTCACCATTTCCCAAAATCACCTTACTCACATTAGGTTCCTTTCATTCCTCTGCCTACAGAGCTTCTTTTTGGTTTGTAATGAATTCCATCCATGCAGGTATCACATTCCAACATGGAAACATGCTCCCTCTATTGCCCCCACCACATTTAAGTTGCTTCAGACAGTGAGGGCAAATCAGGGAACATCCATCTCCTTGTCAGAGGCTGACTGGATTCCTCCTCTCCATTCCCACCAGGAGATCTGACAGCACAGGTATGCTGCCGCCCCTTCGTGAGGAAACCCACAAAGAATGAGGATCCAAAAATACATTCTTTGTTCCCAAACACTGGAGTTCTGTACACTTCTCCTCTTCAGTTAGGCTTTGCTGATTCCCTAGCACATTTCTGTATATACTTTCAGGCCCTGTTTTCCAAGCTTCTTTTACAAGCAAGAAGAATTAGAAGCTTGCTCTCTTTTTAATGAAAATTAAGATTCCCAAGCAGAACTTCTAATTCAGGCACTGAGGCTATAATGAAGTAAAAAAAGAAAACAAACATGAAAGGACAAGCAGAGTTGTGATTACTACATACAGGGAAAAAGATCCTCACCCATTCTTTGTTAAAGTCAAAGGGAGCCTTTCTTGCAATGACAGTTAAAAAAAAGTAAAAGAAATAAAAAGAGAAGGCAATGTGCAACCCCAATTGAACTTCTGTCCTAATTTGGAACTAACTGATACAGTGCTGGCCATATGTGGAAGGACAAAACCTACCCCCAGTGAGGAAGAGGCATATGGACACAGTACTTACTGTAAGCCTGGAAAAGGAAGGAGAACAGTGTTTGGTTTAGAGCAGCAGCACAATGCCACTGTTCATCTGGCAAGACTCTGTTCAACTGTGTTTGTAGCAGTGACTAAGCCAAAAAATGAAGTGACAAGTAGCAAGAACATAAACACAACAGGCTCCCACAGAGAAGTATCTCAGACTGAGGTACATGTAGGTGAGCTCAGACATGAAGGTAAAAAACAAAGAAATGAGCTTTTCTCAAAGACTCTAACTCCTTTACTAATGTCAATATGGGGAAATAAATAAATTTAAAAAAATTCATGTCCCTCCATGTCCAGTAACTGCTGATTTCATGACTCATTCCAATAGCTCTGCAATCCTGATCATCTTGAGTGCACAGGCCTTGACCTCAGTACCTGTGACACTCTCCAGCCACTAAATCATGCTACTACAGCATAATTCAGCGCACTGTATGTGAGTCTTGAGAAACTACTACAAAATTATTAAAACTCTTGAGAATAAGCAACAGCACAGAGAACCATAATGTGTGTTAAAATAGGGTCTCTGCTTTCCAGTAGCATGCACAGCTTGTCTGACTTTGAAACAGCAAGTGAAGTGCTGCAAACAAAACAGACAAAGCAGGGCATGAGTGTGTATCTTGCAATGAATTACTGCCTTGTGAATAACAATTTTTTACATTATATCATAAATATTTTCTGACTCTGAAGATGACCTGAAACAGAATTAATTTTTGGAAACAGCACCTGGAGGGCACTGCTGTTTCTTATCTGACATAAGAGCCTGTTATCTTTTTAAGATGCAGGGCAGAATGGTGAAAAAAACCCTGTATTTTTACCCTGCAGGTAGGCTTTCATCATCTCAGAATTCTGGAAGAAGTTGTCCCTGCTCTATATTCTTCCAGTGTGATTTTACAAAGACAAGGGCTTCAGTAAATCAGGAAAGACTGCAATGAAGTAAGTCTCACTAAAGTAAAAGAGCTGGAGAAAGAGAAACATGCTGCCTTCAGAGAAAAATTAAAATCATCACCAAAAATCCAAACAAACAGCTCCCCCAAGTCTTAATCAATCAAAAACATTCACATAACCAAAAAACGTTTTAGTGGAATGGAAAACTGAACACAGTACAATTCACTCCTGGATTCAAAACTTCATTCCTGTACTTAAATAGGAAATCAGAGACTTTAACCAACCAGCAAATGAAGATGTCATGAAGAATATGATGATATATCTGTGCAATATAATATTATGAAGGATGCATGTACCCTCTGTTAGCACTAGAAGCAACTGAGTGTTTGCCAAGGAAGGAATAACAGAAAAATCTTGGAGTGAATTACTGCAACTATGTAATAAAAGATTGGGGAAAACAATCACCACATTCACACTTATGCTTTTGTCTTGCAAACATCTGAATAGTTCTCAGGGACATGAATCAGGGCTGCAAAGTCATGGTAGCAGAAAGTGCACTTTGCAACGCTGAGCAGAAGGACCATTTACATGTACATGGGCCCGTGGCTAACAGCCCGCTTTTCTGCAAAGGGAGGCTGTGCCTGAATCAGGCGCTCGGGGCACAAACTCTGAGAAGGGGCATCAGGCAAGGGGAGTAGACCTACAAGTGAGGTCTTAAGACACATTTACTTTCCACACTCCTGTAAGCAAGCTGCTTAGAGGAGCTATGAATTACAGCAGAAACAGTCATAGCTTGAAACTGAGAACTGCCAGGGCACTGTCGATGTGGTATCCTGGGAAGAGCACAACAAATGGCACAGCAGAATTTTGCTGTCCCAGTGAGAGGAAACCAGAGCATAGCTATATTCCATAATTTCTAAATCCAAAGCACTGCTGCATTCCAGTCTGAATAAATAACTTTGATCAAGGTATTGAAGCAAAGTGAGCTGCCAGGCCCTCATGCAGTGCACACCTATGATTCCCACTGACTGAAATGGGAGTGCTGTGTGCCTTCAACAAGCACAGCTCCAACAACTATCTCCAACATTCATAAAAACAGCCCAGAAGAAACAGATTCTGAAAGATGGAGGATTCATATGAAAGCATTTGCAAGGGAAAAAAAACCCAAAAAAACCCAAACCACTGGGCATCTACAAACACAATCATTATTATTCTCTCCCCATCCTATGAAATTAGGAATCTTAAATGCATGCCTTCTTAACCCACAGTGTGAAAACAATTTATCAGCCTGTCCTTTTAATGTTCAATGTCTGCCTGTAAAAAAGGCAGGGTAAAACAAGGGACAAAAATTTTAATACACTAAAGATAAACAATAGATCTTATTTAGCCCACAAACTGCTTCTTGATTTAGAAGGTGTCTTCTAGGGGAAGAGGGTCTTTCTACCAATCAGAAGGCAGTAAGATAATTTCGAGTTTTCTATCCTTATGCAACTTTCTAAAGAAGAGGCTTAAAATTGCTCTAGAAAGGCTTGTTTAAGCTTTCTTCCTGTTGCTCTATGTACAAAACAAAAGCAATCATGACTGGCAGCGCAGGATCAAGTTTGTATTAGAGAAACAGAGCACTTACCCTGAAAGCCAAACAAACCAACTCACCCCAAGCCTCCAAATTAGGACACTACACATGCACACTGTAAAGGTCTATTAGCACTAAAAATTACTAGTGGCCCATAAGTGCTGTCTTGACAAAAAAATCCAACCTTTTCTTGATACAGTTTGTGGAGCCAGGTAGAACATTCCTGCTCATCTTCTGGGACATCCTCTAGAGGAATCCGCCTGCCAACGATAAACAGAAAAATTGAAGAATATTAAATACTTTGACTTTCATGAACAGCACTCACATTATACAGACAGATTATCTGACAGGAGACTCACCACATTTTCCACCTTTTTTAATTTGTGCAACACCTACAGCACTTCAACAAGCAAATATGGAGTAGATCTTGAAGGAATCTGTGAAAGTTCCCAACTAATTGCCAAAACAGATTTTTAGCCATGAGGTCTACCCTTCCTGCAACAGCTTTTCAGGATTGGTAAGCAGCTACCCTGAGTTGAGAACAGCAATTTCCATGTTATGCCAGACTGACTGGTAGCAGGCTGGAATGGTGCAAAGGGAGACACAGCAAGAGGAACCCCTCTGCTCCACTGGAGCTGACATCCACAGGCTCTGTGGATGCCACCCAGCCAGGCCATGTATACCAAACATGAGGACACCAGGCTGAGCTACCACATGGCAAGAGAAATCAAGAGAAGATAAAAAGAAAGTTTTTATCCTTGGACAAAACTGGTTGTGAAAAAACCCCAACTTTTTCAAACAGGCAGAAAAGGAGAAGTAGAAAGAAAAGGTCACCCTATTCCACTTCATACTGCTATCCAGGATAAAGGAACTGGACCAGCTCGCTGGTCCATGATAGCTCTGAAGCGGTTATGAACAACTCCTGATCACTCGCAGCATCACTTTTGGGTTCCTATGCTCCAACCCTACATCATTCCATGCCCTGAGTGCCTGTAGCACAGGTACTGCTAGTAGAACCTCACCTGGGAATTGGCTCTTTCCCATTAAAACCATGGGAATCCATTAGAGTATTAGTAATTTATAGAAACCTTAATGAAAAGGAATCCAGGTAATGTTTTTTCCATTAAGCAACCCCCTTCTTGGTATGGAGGGCACAGCTGTCAAATACATCAGCAACAACACTACCAAATGGAAAGTCCTGAGCCTGACCTCCACCAGGGGAACTGGAACTACCTCTGGAACTCCTGTGCCAGAGAGGTATAAAGCAACTCCACCTGAACACTTAAATTGTGTTTGGTATTCTGGCCAAGTGAGTGAAAAGGGGCCCCACTGCTGCTGCTGAGCAAACAGACACACAAATGAGTAAAAAATAATAAACAAAAAGTTCTCTAGACATTTATGGGCTCCTCACATACTTATAATCACATAGCTTTACCAGAAACTCTACCTAACCCCTATGAATTTTTATCTGAAGTTCTGTGAAGCCAGGTTGGTAGAGATCTGCTTTTCCGTTATCCACTTGAAAACATTCCCTTATTTGACCAAGTGTGATTTCAAGTACACACTCCTGCTTAAAAGGAATTAAAATATGGATTACTTGCCTTACATATAAATCTGCATGATATTTCTTTCCATTTAGAACTCCCAGCAATGTTGGATTTTCATTATTTCTAAAATTAAGGGTAGAATCATAGACTGCAGAAACTACAAGAAGAAAAACAGGTTATGTGTTTACTGTAGTAATACAATGGAAATAAGTAATTCTCTCTCAGACAAGGAGAATATTTAAGTAAGTCATCAGCAATAGCACCACAGTTTGAGCTGTCACCAAGGTAAAAATGACAATAGAATATTCAACATTCAGGTTTTCAGAAGCCAAATAACCAGTGACTCTTTCAGGAACTGCACCTGCAGAATAGAAAGGTTTGCTCTCCATCCACCCTTGCCTCCTTCCTCATCAGGTGCAGTATGACAGCTTCTGACAGAATACACCTAGGAGTCAAATGGTTGCAGAACTGTTACCTTTTTCAACAACTGCCCCCTACATCTGAGGAAACAACCAGGCAGATACACATTTAATAAACAATGAGCAATATATACCCTTTGACTGAGAACAGGTAACTTGTGTGTGAGAGAGACCTCCTGCAGCAGCAGGGCTTAATGCAGCCATGAATGGCCCCAGTTCATGTCCATTGTCTGGTAACTCAGGCACTTCTTCTAGGGCAAAGGCAGAGAGAGAATGACACACCACATCTGCTGTGAGCTGGCTGCTGCTCTGAAGACATGCAGATGTGAGGAATAGAACGTGGAAGTTCTGCTGAACAAAACTGCAGCCAAACTTCCAGCACCAAGAAAGCCGTGCAGCCCAGGACTTGGTGAGAGCAGTAAAATCATTTGCAAAGGCTGATGGCAGATAAACTAAAAAAGCAATCACAAGCAGCTGCTACAGAAAAAGCATTCACCATTTAGAACCCATGAAGTGCTGCAAAAGAGTTTATTTGAACACATCCTTAGATAAAACTATTTTCCTGATGTCACAAAATTACCAGAGAATGATTCATTTTCCTGACAACCGAAATCAGTTGTGCATTATGGTATGAACTCTGAGAGCAATGACAGCAAAACAACTTTCCTATTTTTTGTCACAAATGTGACTAAGAAGCATTTTCATGTGTAGCCTGTTGTATTTTAGGCTTTCTGCTCTAAAGTTTTGCAATAATTAATAAAAATGCATGTGGTGTACCTTTATTGTGAAACCTCTTGACCCACCTAAAGAAGGACTCATTACACAGGACAGATTTGCTCTTGGTTTTGAAACCTCTCTACCTATGAGAGATAAATATGGTTTGGTCTCATTCAGCTCCCAGAAACTCACCACATCATTTGTTACTGCAAAACTGAATTCACAGCAAAGCCTGGCTTCAGTGCTGAAAGTAAATCCTGAAAACAAAGGCCAAACCCTTGTCAGTGCAAAATGACTCTGTCCTTCCCTAACAACTCCATTCTTTTCCTACTATAGCTGGGTTCTTAGCTCAAAGTCAAAACTAAAAAACAAGACAAAATCTACTTCAGGCACACCACTCTCAACATAAAATACAAGTATGAAATTACTTTTAAAAAATCAATTATCTGCCTCCATTTTTAAGCTTCTTAGTGTAGAAGGATTTTACTAATCTACTCTAATTTACTAATCCAATGTAACTGAAGGAAAACAAGAGCTCAGTTTGGTTTATACAATGTAAGCTTCTTAGTTTATTCTTTAATAGCATGAGATTATTCTAACAACAATAGGGATGCAATAAAGCAAAGTATGATATACACAACACTTTTTCTTCCATCTCTTACAAGGCATCTACATTTGAGTTTTTGTATGAATTGGGTTTTTGTTGAGACACATTGGAAGATGTTCTCCTGTTCTGAAAAAACCTTCTGTGGGGATGGACAGTAACATCTTTATGTGCTGACAGTCTTACACTGAGCTTTCCTTTTCTCCAAGGGAAAAAAAAAAGCTATTCCAGTTTCCAACTGGTCTGTATTTAACATTCAGTTGAGTACCTTTCAGTAACACATTGAAATCTCTTGCTGTACAGCAGTGCCAAACCCAAGACAATGAGAGCAATGTGCAGGAGTAAACAGACCTCTGTTATCCAGATGTAACTGAAGACAACTAAAGATTTCAGCTTTCTCATTCTGAGAGTGCAGGAAAAGAATAACAATGAAAGTGTCCAAGAAAAAGGCTGCATGAAATTAAAATCTGCCAGAAAGCATCCACAGTCAAAGAAGCACTAGCATGCTGTGTGACATGCTGAAACAGGTTATCATTAAACATGGATTATGTAAGTGCATAATTAAAATTGGACATCTCATGACTTTCTCATCCAAAAGCTGAAGAGACCAGAAAATTCACATTGTAAAACAAGTGAAAAAACCCCTCCAATGTATCTTGAAAACACTACAGCTGTCTCACTCTCAGACTAAAACAAGCAAAATTTGAGAAGTTTTACTTCACTTGTGTAATATTTTTTCAAAGGAGTTGTATCTCAGAATCTCTTTTTCCTTAAAAACAAAACACAAATATTTTAAAGCTCTTTCTGTCAAAAAACCGATTAGGTTTTTGTTTTTGATTTTGTTTTCTAATCTCTGCCCAGCTTTTTTGTCATCTCATTAACTTTGGGTTTCGTCTACAGCATTCTGACAGGGAGCTAAGTACTTAAGAATTTAAGATTTAATTTCTTAACTTCAACCTAAAAAAAATCTTTGGATTACATATCTAGAGAGGATTCTTCTTACTTTGACTGTCCTCTTGAATTTCACACATTATTTTGTGGCCATGGTGGATTATGCCAGGATGATTCACTGACAAATCAACCTACAGGCAATGAGTGTGGCTACATGCATCTTCATACCAGCACAAAATGATCTGAAGACTGGAAAAGGGAGGGAAAGGTACAGTGGCATTCACTGTACTGCTGCTGTGACACCCCCTTGACACAATCCTTTGATTTAACATTTCATTAATTGGGCCAGCTTGAACAAAAACCACTCATCCTCTCAAACTTTGTTACTTGCTCTGGATGATGAATAGAAACCCACTTGAAAAAAATATCCAGGACTAATATACAGCTCATGGGGAAAAAAAGCATTTGCATTTTGGGCATTGCAATATGCCAAAACACTGTCATATCCCAAAACTCCATGAGAATATCACCCTGGAATTCTCATGCAGTCCCTCTGTGACAGCAGTTCCCAGCATGTACAACTGGAGGAAAAGGTACACAACAAAACTTGGTCTTATCTACAATCCATTGTGAAGTACATTTTTAAGTGCAAGTCTTTATTAAATAAAAGCAGCAGAAAGGAACTGCCTGATATACAGCCAGACAATAAAAGTAATAATTAAATATATCTTTGGCAGTATTTGAGACATCTACTTTTACTGTAAATAATAGATTAATGTCTTAGATATGTATTTTCATTTGCTTCTATGAACAGTACATGTAGCAAACAGCAATTTATTAAGAAAGTGAACAGCTTCTAGAAATTAAATTCCTGGGGACTGCATCTGTAAAACCATACTGATAGGAATGGTCACTGACAAAAGTATCAGAACAAGTTCAGAAAATATTAAAAGCATTTCTTTAAGAATCAAATTATGTACAGAGATCTGAACTTCTGAAAGCAAGTTCTGAAGGAAAAAACAATCCCATTATCACTTTATCACTTATGAAAGAAATTAGTTAGGAGGGAAGGTTAACTATTTTGCATGAAAGGTATTTTTATCCAAATACATCTGTTTATGCTGACAGATATCACATCACTGGCATGGAGGCAGATTCCAATATACGCACATTAAATAAACTCTTTCTCAAACTAAGTTTTTCACAATACCTGGGCTTGCCGGACTGATGTCATCAATGTCTATTTTCATCTACTGCTGAACTCTTTCCAAAGTGACTACACTAGGTGCCATTAAGACTTGATACAAAGTTTTGAAGAGGACCAACCTGTGATCTCTGCTGCCATGGGTGAATTACATCTGCAGCCAGAGAAACCAGCATCTACCCATCCCATAGCCCTACAGCCTCTGACAAGCTGAATCACACCCTTTCCAGAAAGGAGGAAAAGAAATGGGACAGGAGCTCTGTCACACCCAGCTGTGAACTGGTCCCAAAACTGTGACTTGGCTCCACTGCTATGTTGGGCTGCAGCTACATCCCTAAGCAAGGCACTCCAGCCAGGCCCACCCCTTGTGGGAGAGCAGAAAGTGCATCAGCCGAAATGGCAGAGCCCAAAATGGGCTCCAGCAGCTCAGCACCAATCTCTCACTTCTAGAGATGCACTTTAGGGATATGACCTAATTTCTAGATAGTATTACACTTCCAGATCATGGACTGTCTGAAGAGACTGCCACCACATTCTCTATTCAAAAAAATCTGTGTGGACTTATTATCTGTACATAATAATGCTACATGGAGTTCTAAAAAACAGGACATTGTTTTCAGATGTTCTTTACATGAACCCATTGTCTCTATAGGAGAGAAACATATAGCAACCCAATCAGTAACTTTTCTATCTCCCTCTGATTGCAAAAATAACAAGGCATGTAAAGCAACAAACCTAGAAGAACTTGCAGCACCAGTCTGGGGTCATCAAACTCTCAGAGGTCTATTAGCTGGATTTTTAAGCTCAAGTTTTTGCTGAAACTGTGTATGAGAAGTTATGACTCTGCTTCTCGAAGCCTCTCAAGGAAATACTGCCTTTGTCCTGGCCTTATACTGCTCCATCTAGCAAGTTACAGCTTCTGTATCGAGGCAGTGACATATACTCCCCTAAATAAATAAGTAATCTAGCAACCTCAGTCTCCTTTTTCTAAAGGTATTTCAAATATTTAGGGTACTAGCAAGTGTTATGGTAGTGTGTGGCACGAATGTCCAAAATTTTTTATGTCACTTGGATTTCCTAAAGTTGTTTCCTTTTGGAACGTTTTCCCATGATCAGCTGCTTGTCCACAATCACATCACATTTTGCTTGCATTACACACAGCAGTGAAAAGAACAAAACCACCGCCAAAATAACCTGCTCCTGATTCCCAGCTCAGGGCATTAGAGGCCACAGAGTTTTGACTCAACCCTTCTTCTGTGCCTCAAGTCTATGATGCCCAGCAGAACAGGCACCCTTATTCCAGAGGCAAGGCTAAACCATGCTCTTCGGGGGGTTGCTGGATGCTCCATGTAACCTCTTCTTCATGGACCAGAAAGGACCCAAGCTATGCTATCCATCGTGGGGGTGGAAACTTGTGGGTGCCTGGAGAGCTACAGCAGTGGTATGATCTACCTGGCTTGCCAGAGGGTATTTAGAAGAAACACAAGAGATAGCAAGCCAGCTGACTGGGAAGCTTTTCTTACAGCAGCTATCCCAGATATGCCACATGAAAACACATCTTCAAGGACAAAAGAAGTTTTGACATTAACTTTAGTCAAGCTGGAACATTTTCTTCTAAACCAGAAACCACTTTTTTCTTTCTTACACATCAGCCATCTAACACACAAATCTACCAGATCCCAAAGATCCTGTAACACTACAGCTACTTAGCACTTTGCCTAGCAGAAGACTGACAGTAGTATTAGAATGTAGAAACTGTTTATGAATTTCACCTACATGTACCTTCAGCCAAGGCCTACTCCCCTTCCTCAGCTCCATTAAAATCTCTAAAGAGCAAATCTATACAGAAATTTAAAGTAGAATATTTTTAGATTTTAAAATTGTATTACTTGAGGTAGTCATTTACCACAAGAAATTATTTTAAGACACACTGCCTCAGACTCTCTACTGATGCACTTGCTTAATTTAGAATAGAATTGCTTAGCAAATACTAAGAAACACTATTCTTTGGCAATAGGTACAAAATATGTACCAATTGGTACAAAATATGCAACTGAGATTTATCAACAAAGAGTCACAGTTAACAAAACATAACAATAATAAATTGAAACCCCAAAACCAAACAACCCCCCCCAAAAAAAACACAAAAAACCAAACCAAACCAAAAAAACCACAACCAAAACCAACCCCACAAACTGATTCAGGATTTTGTTATTAAAACCAGAGGCTAGTGAAAAAACCAGATGCTTCTGAAAGCATCCCAGGATTTTTCTGCTAGGACACATGCTATAGGGAAAAGAAAAGCAGGGGAAACTGTCAGCAGTTATAGGAAATAACCATTTAGCATTGCCCCCTGTGACTTTCCTTACCTACATTTCTCAAACACTGCACGGTGACAGCAAATCCTTTCGTTCGTGGCAGGAGGTGGTACTTGAGCTTGGGCAGACCTTTGGCTTCAGCTACCTTCATGCTGATCTGGTGCTTCTGTTCTGTGAACCTTGTGCCCTCACAATGAATCAGGAACTAAAACCAAAACAGAACTACAGTCAGACAGAACCTCAGGTTTTCTTCTGACTGAGCAGAGCTCTCTCAAATTCCCACCAGCACAACCCAAATTAACATTGCGAGCTGGGACACGTGTAGCCACACACACATTTATGTAATTTATCTGACTGAGGTAGCAAATCCCAACCATCAAAAAAAAAAAAAACCAACAAAAAGCCCAATCCCAAATCCAAACACTCATCCAACCTGCTATCCAGTCTGAACTTCAGCCTTTAGGCTTTAAGATCTGCTCTGCTACTTGCCATCGGAATGACTTGGTTTCTCTGAGTCACTCCATCTCTAATAAGCTGTTAGAAAACACTCAAAACGTATCCCTGTTGCAAATCTCTCTCTGATGGTACAGTGTTCAAATATCATGGCATCTAAAACTTGCTAAGTGTCTAAACCAAACACATTTCTAGGAAATGCTTCAGTGCCCAGCTTGTTTGCCCCTCACTCTAACCTGCCTGCTTTCCCTATGGCACAGGATCCAAACAAATGGCCTGAAGTTGTGTCAGGGAAGGTTTAGGTTGGATATTAAGATAGAAAACTTCAGGCAGTAACTCTGATGCCAATGAGACAGCTATTAACAGATGTAAGGCAGCACATGCAGGACAACTGAAAGGCTCATGCTCTTATTAACTATACAGTGGAAGTGCTCACACATGAATAATTACAATCTTGCCATTGGCAGGCAGGGGAGAGCACACAGATCTTTGAAGATTTACCACTTGCTCATCTGCTTTCTGCCAAGCATGAATGCAAACTAACATATCAGAGAGCACTGCCAAATGACACAAAGGAAGTCCTCATAACCCACAGCAAAAATGTAGCCAAAAAAAGACACAGATATTGAAGAAACTAGCCAAGCAGTCAGCTTCAACTCTAGCTCATCCAAGAGCGCTTTTACTCATGCATTGCATGCATAATGTTATTCAGATTGATGAGACACAGAGGAACTGATGAGAAAGTCTCTCTAGTTCACTTAGCGTGCTTTGCCTTCTCTACTTTCCAAGGTGCTATTCTTGTGCCTTTTGACATTGTGTCGTCATACAAGAGCAAATTAAAACTCCACATTGCAATAACCCCAGGTGTACATTAACAATTATCTCCCTTACATAGGTATGGCTCCTTTTTAGCAATCCCTCTACAGGAGTATCTACAGGATGGTGGTGGCTTCTGCTCATTGATTAGAGTTGAGCTACCTACATGTACAGAAAAGTCACAGAGCACAGGCAAATCTCTGGAGAGAAACTGAGACTAAAGTCCCAGAACCACCCCTTTGCTAGACAGCCTCCTGCCTGGAAGTCACATAAACACTGAAGCACAGAGATTAGTTTTGATTGCTTAGTACTCATTTAAACCTATGACAATTAACAAAAGAAATTTGTTCCAGAGCATGAGAAATACAGCATATACATCTTCATGAGGAAAGAGCAATAGTTTCTGTAGGCCCCGGGGACGCTACTTAAGATTTCATTTCTTTAACTGAATTGCACTCTTGCCATCACTAGCTCAGAAGAACTGCAATTTTCATGATTTCTGAGAAGAGGAAAAAATTCAAAGGCTTTTCATTCTCAGATAAAGAAATGCCAGGCATGGTGAATACTAAAAAATTATGGTAATGCAAAAAGTAAGACTTTCTTGTTATTGAAAAGTTACACCAAAACTTTCCCTCAAGCAGAGACAATGGCTACATCTGGCCACTTCTCTGACCAGGTGGCTTCCACTTCTACTGGGCCATGTTTGATCAAACACCTTCACAGGAATAGCAGAATCACTGGGAAGGAGAAAACTCTAGTATATTAACTAGAGCAGCTATCCTAGATTTGCCGTGTGAAAACACGTCTTCTAAGGTGAGAGGAGAGCTTAGGTAACAAATATAGCTGATATGCTTCAATACAACATTGTCACATGCATCTGTTAGACAGCCATGAACCCCTGCATCTACCCCTATCCAGTGCCTGTAATTAGAGAACCACAAAATTTACTGAGTGCATCACAGTGCAGGTATTTTTGCAGTAGTATCTGCAGGGCTCCATACTACAGAGAAGGAAACACACAACACAGAACACGGGAAACTCCAGAGAGAATTCAGTTCAGAGTATTCTCCTGATACTCCCAAAGAAAGCCAATGAATCAAAAGTCTCAGGGACAATCTGGTAAGCATCACATACTGCCTGTGCCTCTTACTCCTGCTACCTCACACTCCATTTGTTAGGCATCACTCACCCAAAAGTTTTCAGGGTAGTCCCGGAGATTGAGCAACTTCTGTACCACAGTTTTCCGATCTTCCTCCCACTTGCGCTTGCAGAAAACTATCTCTAGGAAATACCACATCCAGCCAATGATAGGCATGTAGGAGAGCTCCTTCTTTGCAAGTACTTTGGAACTCTGCAAGACAGAATCAAAGCAAGTCAAACAGGGTTAAGCCACTTAAAAGTACACTGTGGGTATGAGACTTGCATAGTTAGACACAAAGATATCCATTTATATTGACCAGACTCAGTTTTAACACCAGCGTAAAAGCAAAACACGAAAAATAAGTTTCCCTCATCTGACAGAACTCTAATCTCAGGTATCTGCATGAAAGACTTTTAGAATTAAATATATATGTGTGTGTTGCTCTCTCCTACCCATACCCAAAAGAGAAGCCAAATTCCTTCAAACATGGAGGAACCCATGTAAATGACCTGAGCTGCATCAATCAAAATTCTTAATTCAATCAGATCCTGGCAGGGGCAGCTCAAGTTCCTTTAACATACCTTGAAACTAAACATCTCTTCATGGAGGGGAAAGAAAAAAAGAGAGAGGAAAACAAAAAGCAGAGTCACCGAGCCACTGCAGCACAACATACTGCTGCTATGCACACATGGTTTACCAACAGAAGAAACCTTAAACACTAGTAACAACAGCAGCAATAAGAATAAGAATACTTAATTTGTGTTCAGTTTTGTTCATGAAAGGGCATACTTAGAGTAGCGAATTTCTCATCAAAGCATGCTTCTGGAGTAGGAAAAAACAAAAAAAAGCACTCTTCCTGTGTCATAGGTGTGACAGACATTGAAGTGACTGGTCCAGACATTTGACAGGAAGTCTGTGATTTATCAAACATTCAGCATGTTCTCTAAGTTAATCCTACTCCAGAATTTAACTGTGTGATCATCTCAGACTAACATCCATTAGAGCAGGAGAACTGATTCCATGTGCTCCTTTCCTGTCTTACCAAGCCAGCCCACCCTAGTGAGCTGTCTTACATTTCATTTGGTTATTTAATCAATAAAATGGCACATGTGTGTGTTGTGTTCATAAGGAAAATTGTTGCTTCAACCTTTCCTAAAAAAACTAGTGACATTTCCTTAGAAGAAAAATGGGAGTGATTACAGTCCAGTTTCTGACTAATAATAATAATAATAATAATGATATTATTATAAGCCAGCCAATCAAAAAGCTCTGCAGATGGATTCCAGGACATGGAATTTGAAATTACTTATTGGTAAAAATTACCATCAACAGAAATTACTTATTGCTAAAAGTTACCATCAACAGAAAATGTTTACTTTTTAAGTCACTCTTGTTCATTTGGCTGCTACAGGAAGAGACTTGACCTAATTCTTTATCACAGCTCATTTTTTTCATCTGCTCTCTTTCCTTGAGAAGGAAAATACCTTAAATAATTAAGCTATCTAAAGCTTAAGACTGGAAAGCAAGTGCACATCACACAGCTTCACCAGCAACCGTTACACAGAAGCAGAACAGATGACAGTGAGTTCCATTTCTAAGAATGGGGGAAGCATCTCTATCAAATGATTTCATGCTTTGCAGTAATAATGCTCCCTCTTGAGAATTTCATAATTTCAGTGATGGGCTCAGACCAGGACTCCAAACCCACTGCTCCCCTGAGAAGCAGCTGCAGTAATTTCAGTTTCAAGCCATGTTGTACATTAGTCCCCATTACATGACAGCAGCAACACTGAACCCAGCCTTCTCTTCTGGCTCCACAAACTGGGCACAGAGAAACAGGCTCTCCTTTTAGCACTTTCCTCCACCAGGAGGCCAACAGCAGCCCCACCCCACAAGAGAAGAAACTTCAACATATTCTTAAAGTTTATTTACAGTAAATGTTGATTGTCGCAAGAACTACCATAAACTAACCTAAGTGTAGAGTGTAGAGTGCACAAAGCCTCCAGAACACAGTGTCAGAAGAGACACTGTAATAGCTGTCCTGCAGACTTTAAAATGCAGAAATTATGGTCCAATAAGCGCTAAAATGACTATTTCACCATATCTATTTTCTAATCCTTTACATATTTTAAAAAGAGCAGGAGTTACACCAGAGGCAGGAGAGAAGTTGCACCTGGCCTAGTGAAACCAAGAAATGATACTCTGAGATAATGTGAGATACAGAACACACTACCTGTGTTCTGTAGCACAGGTATAACCACAAAAGCACAACAGATGTCTGAACTCTTCCCTGGGGCATGTTCTTATTCTTTCACTGTGCTGAGGCATTTTTAAAATCTAAAATCCCTCTTTTAGACACGTGTGAGTATGACTCCTTAGATGCACATAAAAATAAACTAAATCACCTCACACTATTTTATGCACCCATCTGTTCTAGCACTAGAAGGAAGGCTAACAACAGAACTAATTAGACAAAGGAAACTCCTCAGTGCATTTTGCTGGCAAGGCTGTTCTTGTGAGGGAGGAATACATTAGGCCTCCCCTTGGAAGCTGCCCTGTATACTGGGGCATGAAATGCCGGAGAGCAGTGCCACAGAAAGGGACTGGGGGGTCCTGGTCACTGGTCAGTTGAACCTGAGTCAGCAGTGCCCCGACAGCCAGGGGAGCCAACCCTGTCCTGGGGGCATCAGGCACAGCATCACCAGCAGGACAGGATTGTCCTCCTCTGCTCTGAGCTGGGGCAGGCTCACCTCCAGTGCTGGGGGCAGTTTTGGGTGCCACAATATAAGAAAAACATTGAATGTTAGAGAGTGTCCAGAGGAGAACCCCAAGGATGGTGAAGGGCATATGAGAAGCAGCTGAGGTCACTTGTTCAGCCTGGAGGAGACTGAGGGCAGACCTCACTGCAGTTACAGCTTCCTTATGAGGGGAACAGGAGGGGCAGGCACTGATCTCTGCTCTATGGTGACCAGTGACAGGACCCAAGGGAATGGTCTGAAGTTGTGTCAGGGAAGGTTTAGGTTGGATATTAAGAAAAGATTTTTCATCCCAAAGGGTTTTAGCATTGGAACAGCTCCCCAGGGAAGTGGTCACAGCATCAGCCTGATGGCGTCCAAAAAGCATTTGGACAATGCTCTCAGGCACCTGGTGTGATTCCTGGGGATGCTGCTGTGCAGGGCCAGGAGCTGGACTTGATGATCCTTATGGGTCACTTCCAACTCTGCATGTTCTGTGATCCCTCTTACAGTACCTAGATCTGTTTTGTTTCAGCCATCTACCCATGCACTCCTGTGAAAGTATCTGGTGGGAAAAATGCAACTTTAATTGACTTCAGCCATTAACTTTTCCTTTACTAAAATGCTTTGGTAAACATGTGACAGTTGCTTTTAATATTCAAATTCAGCTTGTTCAACAGAAAAATAATAATTAAAAAGTGCTGATTTATTCCACATAAGCTGACTTCGTGAAGGAAGTCAAACATTTTCAGTGCTCAGAATGGTGTAATTTCAACAAATGTTTAATGAAATTACCACTGGACAGGAACAACTTAAAATGTTATACTAACATTTTAATCCAGGTTAATTTATTTTGGCCAAGTTTGTTCAAATGAAATATCCATGAAGTTCTCCTTTGTGAATGACTGCACCAACATCACCTTAAAAAAAGTATTTTTACAAACTTGCTTGAGTGCATTTGCTCAACTGTGCTGTCAAAGAAAGAAAATCATGATTCTACATGTCCAGCCTCAGTTATTCAATACCTCTGGTTTAAAGAACACAACAAACAGCATGAAATCAATGTGAAAGCTGGAAGTGTCCAACAAAACTTGTTCCTGACTTTAAAACAAGTTCATTGTAATGCAAACCGTTAGCAACAGCAATCTGCCTTGTAAGTTATTTGCTCTGCAGGCTCCCTTCAGCACTGACATACTTTCAATGATTCCAACTGCTCTACTTTTGAAATATCACTCCATATTATACTCTCTAGGACATCATGATGGCTAGGTATGTTTCTTTAGTCACCCAAAGCCATCATTCCAGAAATTTAGTTATGCTCCTAATTCCTCATGCTTCATATTGAATAAAATTTCTCCATATTGGAAAGGTAACACAGACTTACCACTAGTAAGCCCAATTTTGTCCCTTTACCACTTCAAATCTAGTTTAAAAATGAGTGAATATATTAAAATGCACAAACAACCTATTGTGCCCACACACCTATCAGTCTCACACTATAAAAAAGTAATAAATAATATAAAAAAGTGTTTTCTCACACCTACATTTAAGGCCACACAGCTTTTCAAACAGCAAGCTTCAACATAAGCAACTCTCAAATAAAATTAAGTTTCCTGACATATAGAACAGGTAGTTAAGGTTAAAACCTGCAGGTTTTGCTTTAAAGCACAATTTTTGCCAATATGAATGTCTTCCATCTCAGACAAATGGCTGTTAAAATTACTAACAAAGCTATTTTATTGCTGCTTCATCAGACCAAGCAACAAAGCAGTGAATCCAGGCAGGGAGCATAATAAAGTGCTTTTGGTAAGAATCCTGAATAACAGCTCCTTCCTCAGAACTTGCCCATGTCCTGATTTTGAGTTCTGGTGTCCAGTTGGGTCTTTTTTCAAGAGGATGGTTAGCAACACACCTTGAGGAAAGTAAAGGCTAGTAATGCATTTGAATGGGGACACAGCGGCTAGGCTGTCCCAACTAGTAAGGTAAATCCTAGGACTGGAATGTCACAGACAGGAAAAGGGAAGGACACAGCAGTGAACCTCATCCATATACATGCCAAGATCTGAGTCCTTAGAAGAACACTCAGATCCACAAACCTAAAAACAGGCAAGAGAATATGCAATGCCCACTCCATCTCCCAGAAACAGCAAAAACCCCAAACCCCAAACCACACTGATAAACCAAAGCCACACTGATAGAGCTTTATAAACTTGTAGGGATTATGGCAATTTGGCTATAAGGAGAAAGCCAGTCCACGAGAAGAGAGACAAGAGAAGGAGCAGTCGAATGCACAAATTCAATGTTTCAACTAAGACCAGGAAAGGCAGTTTTCAAAAGGGAAAGACTTTTTTTTTTTTGGGAACCAAAGGGGCAATTCAGGTTTAAGGATGTTTAATATTGTTTTCAAATAAACAAAAACAATGTCTGGATTTCAGTTGAACAGAGCTAATTTTCTTCCCAGTAGCTGTGTTTTGTGTTGAGGAGGAGAATATGTTGTTGATAATACACGGATGTTTTAGTTGTTGCTAAGCAGTGTTTACATGACATCAAGGACTCTGGCTTCTCACCACCCTGCCAGCAAATAGGCTGGTGGACACAAAGAGCTGGGAAGAGACAGCAGGACAGCTGACTCAAACTAGCCAAAGGGATATTCCATACCATTTGATGTTATGCTCAGTATATAAACTAGAGGGAAAGATGGCTGGGGACTGCTGCTAAGGAACTGGACTGTGGTGAACAACTCCATTGTGGATCATTTGTTTTATACACTCTGATTCTTTTATCACCATCACTCATTATCATTATTTGTGTCCCTTCCTTTTCTGTCCTATTAAACTCTACCTCAACCCCAAATTCCTTCCCCTCCCTCCCCCAGTTCTCTCCCCAGGCCCATGGGGGGCAGGCAAGTGGCTATGTGGTGTTCTGCCTGGATGGCTACACCACAACAACTAAGCAAAAAATTACAACATTTAAGGGCTTCATTAAAGAAATGTTCAAGCTGTAAAATACTGAGACTTTGAACATGCTGTTGTCTGATGTCACAACAAAGCCATTCTGCCTGCTGAAGCCAAGCACAATCAGTTCCAGCTCCTTTGGCTCGAAGCTGTCTTTATCTTCTCCCTCTTCCCCCTGACCAGTCATTTCTCCTCACTTCACTGGATTAGTTAAGGCAGAAAAGAGACAGAAAGAGTTTCTAAAACATGGCCAAACAGGGCAGATAAGCATCATAACAGACACAGGAGACTGTATGTGCAAGATTTCCTTTCCAGCACCAATGGACATGAGATAAGGTAAGTAAAGTGTTGGCTGGTACCCAAAGTTTGCATAGAAACTTCACGGAGTACACAATTAAACATCATTAAATATAAACACCCATTGGCTCACAAAGTCCCTGAGCTACAAAACACCAGGGGCCGTGACACTTCAGAAAGCCCCCTGTGCACCTGCGTCTTTCCTGGAACTCTTTCCTAAACATGAGCCCTAAAGGTTCTTATGTTCCTAACTGTGCTGCCACACCATGCCCTGAAACTCTGCACCAGGGGAAGCTCACGTAAGGCAGCACAAGTCACCAACCTACACTCCTCATCACTGCACAATCACCTACCCTTGCACTGGCCCAAGACAAGCACCAGTACAGCAATACAGGCAATCCAATCAGGAAAATCACTGTTTGGTATTTTCCATTCTTTATGGGTTTTTTTTTTGTTTTTTTTTTTTAACGTGGCTTATTAAGAACTTGGGCTGGTTGCCTCAAGAGGGAAATGCACTGCTTTGTTAAGTAAAAACATCTATGCAAATGAGAGCATAGTGGAAACTATTTCTTCTGGGAACAGTTTCTGGGAAGTAAAACCACAGTACATTACTCATGACTAAAACAGTTTTGTGTTGGTTGTTTGGGTCTTTTGCTTATTTGTTTTTGTTTTGCTGTTAAAAAAGCAAAACAACAACCAGCATATATCAGCTTCTAAAATAATCCTAAAATTAGCATAAATGCAAACTGAGTAATATATGCAAGCAGCCAAAAAAAGGAAAAAATATTTTCAGTTAGTGCAGTACAGTAATTTCAACAGTTGTTTCTACACTGTGGTTTTCTTAGGTGTAGGTAACAACATAAAAATCTAAAACAGAATCCTTATTAACTTGGAAAACTATTAAAAAGCTAGTAAGATTCCATCCAACTACACAGCAACAAGGTAAAACAAGGTATTTTTCACCTTGTAGGCCCCTATTACTTTGTACAGAAACAACCCCTCAATTTTCTACATTGGTGTTTTCTGAAGAAGCACCTGACCCTCAAAAACACAGTTTTATTTAGAGAACTGAGGGCATTTGGCCTTGCAAAATTAGACAGATTGTACTTCAGCACCACTGGTTTTTTGCACATACACTTGTCTGATAGGAACAGGTTTCCCTACATTTCCTACTGCTTAATGCCACCCTGCAGCTCTGTACTCAAGTCCTAGACAACGTGACAGAAGTTACTCAGAAGCCAACAGCCATTTTGGTTACACAAAGAGCCTGTAATGCTTAGGGTCACTTTCCTACCCTTTTAAGGCCCCTTTTTATGTTTTTGTTAAACAGGCTGCCATTATTCTAATTTGAAAGTGACAGGAGTGGTGCCTAAATGTCCAGAAAATGCAAGGAGTCCAAAGGGAAGGCCACAAAAATCAGAGGCTCACACAATCCAAGGTCAGGACTTTTGCCAGTGGCCAGTATCAAAGCTAGAAGGATGCTGAAGAACACTGCCAAAATGAGTCACTGGTTTTCTTCCTTATGAAGGAGGAACCCTTATGTAAATCCTTTACAGGCAGAGAATATCATCACCATCACAGAATGAAGTCAGGCTGATTTAGATGGGGGCTTGAATTTTTTTATCCCCATGATTTGACAGGGGAAACAAAAAAGCAACCCTGAAAACAAAGGCACATGAACCCCTAGCTTAATGCAGCAGCATATTCAATCATGAATAACTCATTCCTCCCCCATCTCTTACTGCTTTTAGCTGGTCACTGCTTTCACTTAAGATGGCTGCTCTTGCATACTGAGAGAGGCAGGCTACATCATTCAAACTCTAGCTGTGGATTTGTAAGGCTACACTGGAAAAAGCAAACAAATTCTGTAATTAAACTGGGAAACAATCCCACAGAGAGATGGGTAGCTCATCTCTGTGCAGCACAATGAACTGCAATAGTTACTTAGTAAACACACAGAGAGAAATAACTGTAATGATCTCCACAGGTTAAGAAAATATTTCCTTCATCAGCTTTAACTGCAATGCTTTTAAAATATCTGTGGTTTCCTGAGTCATCCTGTGTCCACACACTTGCACTGCACTGCTTTAGGTTCACCTCTAATTTTGGACAGCAGCCTAGTGAAATTTGAGCACAGATCTGTTAATTCAAAAACACAATTAACTTATTTTGCTGTTTTTTCCACATCCAAGGAGATTTATCTTATATACTAAGTAACTCACCCCCAAGACCCCAAATCTCTCACAAAAGTTCCAACCACAGAGAAAGTCAATTTCAAAGTTGTGATTAAGGATTACGATGGCATTCTCCTTCCCGTACTTGTGGTAACTCTCTGGGTCAGTGTAAAGGGTGCAATCGGTGCCTGACCACCACTCCAGCAACATCACCATCTCTGAAACAAAGAATGAGAAATATGTGAATGCACACAGTATCTGCAAAACCACAAATCAGTAATGTGTTGAAAACATCAGTCACCTCAATGGCATCTGGCTCTAATGAAGAACACGTAAGAGGGCTGTTTAAAACACAGCTATCTTTACAAGCTGGAATGTGGTTACTCAGCAGTATCCTAGTGACTATCATATGCCTTTCATTTCCTATTTGCTTGACATATTATCAAGCACAGGCTTGTACTGTACACTTCGTGTTTGTTTTGCTTGGAACTTTAAGTCTGACCACAAGACTTGTGAATCAAACCTTTATGTAGCGAAATCACTCCGGTCTGGGGCACAGGAAATTGAGGTGAGTCAGTAAGAGCTCTCTGAGTTTCTTGCTTTATCTCCACGGAAATGGAAAATGAAAACCTGAAAGCAATGGCTCTCCTAAAGCAACCCATGTCTTGAGCTGTGCAACTAAATGAAAGCTGTCTGTCTGAGACTGAAAAGGAGTTAAGGGACACGTCTGCCTCCTGTCAAAGCTGTCAGCTGAACCAAAGCAAAGGTCTAATCCAAGGGGCTATTCCTTGTTAAGTGAAACGTATCTCTCTGGTGCCACATGAATGCCTCTGCTGGAAGGATGAGCTATCCAAGATGCTCTCCTGGCTTAAGACAAACCTGAAGGCACCAAAAATGCTCATTCACCTCAGGAAAGATCAAAATCAGGCCAGTCTTTGAAACACATTTGAATTCCTCTCCATTTTGGTCCCCTACTGGTCACAGGTAGTGACAGAAACATAAACCAGCCAGGAACAGGTCTAGACTTCCAGCCATCATGAGTAAAATTATCTGCCTGAAGCTCTTGGATAACATTGTGCTGTACACTGGAGAACAGGCACTAATGATATGAATAAATTCTATCTAACAGTGCTACAGGCAGGCTAATAGACAATCTCTATTCAGGTAACATTACCTTAATATGATAAAAGCGTGTTTTTATATGATACAGATAAATGGTTGGCTTGTCAGTCCACCCACTTACTTCTAATCAGGGAATGTGACTTCCTCTGCAACAGGAGTACATTATTATTTAATGCATGCTATTATGCATCAAAACAATAGCCTGAGATGCGGAGGGAGACCTAAAGTGCAATATGCCAACCAGGAAATGGCAGATTTCACTGACTGCAAACTGATTTTTCAGTGAAAACCAAAGATGTTCACATCTCAGCAAGGCAGCTGTGAAGACACAGAAGCAAATACCTTGAAGACTTCCCGTGCAAAGTGCTGCCTTGTGAAACACACTTAATGTTATACCTAAGGTCATAGATTTCTATTAAATTTATACTGGAAATAAAAGCGCCCCACTCCCCAAAACACAGCAAAATTGAGTAATAACTGGGGAAAGAACCATCCACACTGTAATTTGCAAACTTTTGCACAATCTACAGTCACATCCTAGGGCAGAACACCATCACAGAAAAGAAAGGGAATTAGTGACAGGATTCAATCTTTTGCTTAACTAGGAATCCAACTAATAGAAAAAATGACTGCCACATGACTTTCCCTCTTTTTAACCCCTCCTGCCATTAAATCTATTCCCTGGGAAAGAAAACCAAAAAGCCAGAGATGACAAAGGTAAGGCTGTCTTGACAAAAAAGCCAACTTTACCTGAGTAAAGTCATCCCACTTCAAGTGCAAATTTTTTATTTATTTTGTATTTTACTAAGGAACTGGAACAGAACTAATAACATATCATGAATCTCATTATACAGATGTGCCACACGCATAGAGCTCTTCAGTTTGACATATTCAGTTTCAAATACATTCCAAAAAAGCACAGGCCAAATTACTTCTAGATGTGCTTTGATTTTTCAGGCTTCACATAAGCAGGATTTTTGTTTGAATAAATACTGCAGAAATAGGTCCCTATCCCTCACCTCACATGCCATTTGTCACTGACATTCTCAGAGCAGCTGCTGCAAAAACACAAAGCAGGCACTGAACATCACTGTAAATACCATCTGCCAACCTCTAATTTCTTAACATGTTTCTTTCCCTCATCTTCATCTTCCCTAGTCCTTTCTCCCCCCTCTTCTAGCCTTCTTTCTCCTTGTGGATCTGAAGCAATGATAAGCAGAGTCAGTTTGTGCTACTCTTGCATTGTGTCACCAGCTTACTTCCACAACCTTGCACAGAAATTTATTACCCAGCAACCTGCTGTGTGGCTCAGCCACACAAGGTCACCCATTCACACTCTCCTCCCTCCTGCACAGTACAGAGATGATCAGAGGGAGTTTCTTCCTTTGTACACCAATCATGCTGTATGAGCAGAAATCAATTGCATAGAGGGAAGAAAAAAAGCTTCTTTTGCCTCTTTAATGAGGTTTTGGAGTTTCACTACCACAACTGAGCTGATGAATACATATTCAACCACATCGTGAGGGTTCCTACCTTTTAAGCAGTTCCTACCTTCAAAGCAATTCTTCCAGTGACACTGCCAAACAATTAAGGCAAAGGAAGGAGAAAATCCAAAGGAACTTGAAATCTCCACTCCCCGCTTTGAAGGCGGACTCCTTGCAGTGCATTACAACTAGCTTCAGAAGAAGCTGACGGCAGAGAGAAACCATAACTTCAAATACTTAATATGGATACTCAGTGTGCTTAGGAATCTTGAGTTTTTTTACCTCTCTGAAATAAAAAAACCCCACTCATCCTGCTTAAAAGAATACCCCTACTTCCTGCAAGTTTCCTTGCCCTTCACTGCACAAATCTGAGCTGCTCCAATGCCAGCACTTCCAGAACAAGTAACTAGGGAAAAACTCTCCAAGGCAGAGCTGAACTATTAGTCATTAAATGAAAAATAACATTTAAGGGAAGAAGGGAAACACAGAGTTTACTGAGACTTACACCTCAAAGTTTTGCACGAATGAGTTATTAAAACAGTTAACACTGTTATTCAGTAGAAGGTGTTAGGAATCCCTTTAGCTAACTATTCTTGATAAGGACCAGATGACCTGCTGTGGCTCCTTCTAACCTTATCCATTCTGTGATTATGGGATAAACATCTGCGTACAAGATTAACTATAAATTACCTAAAGTTTCATTAAAAGCATAATTCTGCATTGACTCAAAAGGAACAATAATTTGTTAATTGTCAAGTAAGTGCATAACCTTATTTAAAGAGCTACAGAACTGTTTCCCTCCATGACATTCCTCATTTCCTTTAATCTCTTCATTTTCTTTAATCTCTGTATCAAGGCAACACCAAGAAAAACAACTCAGAAAATTCTTATGGGAATATATAGTAAAAGCACAGCAAACTCTCCAATACAAATAAAAGCATGAAAAATGGGCAAGCTGTGACCATCATTTTGAAGAGCAAACAGGTGAATGGCTGCATGATGAATGACTGCACTGCATAGAACACTGGGGAAAGCATTTTAAAAAATGCAAAAATAAGGCTAAAAGACTGACAGGTAGCACAGTGCAGAGTCTGTGCCTGTCTGTGGAAGAATGACTTGCAATAACTTACTACCTTTCCAGATTTTCAGACTACACCTTTTAGGGGCACTTCCTAAGAATTTTTCATAGAATGAAGTCTATATCTTCCCTAGACTACTTAAAAGCCCTCTGTGAATCACAGGCAGGGTTAAACCTCTGAATTCCCTGCAAAGCTGCCTGAGAGTTTTTCTAAATGCTTCCAAGTATTCCTTACACAGGTTATTCTAGTGTTTCATTCTGCTGTCTAACCCGACCAGGCATTTATTTCTCGTCTCTACTTCCTTCTTCTCTGCCAGAGCTGCAAGTAATTATGAGGAAAACCTGAAGGCAGGAATTCTGCTTGCATTGATTAGGTACATGGAACTAGAGCTCAGAGCTGAATATTGCTCCATGTCCACAGGAAAAATGTTCAAAATAAGTTATTTTTATAAAAACACATATGTATCTTTCCTGTGAGGGGCAAAAAAACCTGGTTCTTGGAGGAAAAAAAACCCTGCAGCCAGAAAGTCAAGCAATGCCTCTCCCCCTTCCCCCAGATAAGTGGGAGGTCATACAGGGAGCCCAGCCAGACCAAGCATCAGCCTTCCAGCTTCAGATTCTCTTCTTCTCTTCCATGCATGTGCTGCACCAATGAGGTATAATGCGGTTATCTGGTTCACTCTAACACAGAGGTCCTGGTCTTCCACCTGTGGGGAAATGTAGGATGGATGCCTGGTTTTCTGTGATTTTTGTGGGTTTAAAGAGAAGACCAAAATCCAGCCTGCTCTTTCCTTAGCACCACCACAAGTCCCATTCCCTACCCCCACCATCTACTGCAGTGGGTGGTAAAACCACTGATATCTTTGGACTTGTTTCCCCCTCCCTTAAAGCTGTCTTGCAGCAAAAGTACTGGCTGATGACAGGGAGGGGTTATGGGGAATCATGCACATAAATTTAAGAATTAAAACAAGCAAAACCCTTCTCTCTTGCCTTCAGGTCTGGTTTTGCAGATTTTTGACCCAGTCTCCTTGGAAGACCCTTTAAGCAACTTCCTTGAACAACTTTAACTAATTACACGTCTGTGCTTTTAAGGACAGAAATCACCAACAGAGAAGAAGGAAGAAATGGTGACTATTAATTCCCCACTTATCACAATGAGTTACTGGATGTGCTTGCAAGGAGAAAGATAGGCACAGCACAGCCCTTTCACATATTCAGCTTCCAAGTCACATACATTTGCTTGCAGGAAATGATTTTAATGTACCTTTCTTCAACAATCATATATTCCAACACAGATAATGTGCTGCATTTGCCATAAATGACTGAGGACAGTATAGCATGTGCAGATCAAAGGAATTAGTACAACAAACAGTGAAAGAAAACATGCTGCTTGGCAAGTTCCCATGACACTGATGTTTGCTTCGTATGGGCACGAAATCAGGCAGTTGCGTCTCTTCCGGATGTGGTTTCTTGTGGTCCAAAACACCACTGGCTTTTTCTACTGCGTGCAGAAGCAGCACCACAGAGGAACTGCTTAGCAGGGAACAAATGGTTACAGCTTATTCACTGCAAGTCACTGTGCAAAAGGAACACCAGTCTCGTTCCAATGCTTTCTTTTAAGTAGTTTCACGTGCACACACACCCCCAAAAATATTTTTTGACTTAGGCATCCTTGGCCTACTTGTAGGTTTTTTTATTTTAAGCCTGCATATCTTTAAGAAATACTGTCCTTTCCAAGGTATTTGAATAAACCATTCACTGTTATGAACAGCACATCATGACCAGTAGGTTTATTACAGAGACCTTAACATTCACTTCTTCATGGGAATTAGTTATCAGCAGAAGGGAGATGACAGCCTGAAAGGAAGTGCTCAAGCTACCAAATCCAGCTAGCAGGTGATCCCAAGAAGCTTCTGGGAAGACGTCACAGACCCTCTTATAGCGGCAAGTTATTTGAGAAGAAGAAACAACATGTATCTGTCCTGAGAACACACACATGTTTTCCATGTTGGTGGATTCATATGAGTGACTTCTGCTTCCTCTTAAAGAAAACCTAATCTGTAATACTCTAAAACCAGTCAGAAGATAGCTGGGAAAGGATGATTATGAAGCTATTGTTAATGCCACCTCCACAATGCGTGTGTACCTCCAACACACTATTCCACAGACAATTCTGTCACCGTCTGTTCTTTATCCCTACTCTATCTAAATACATGTGTACCAACTCTCCTTCCTCTGACAGGCTAAATGGGGAAATAGATAAATTAACCTTCAATCAACTGTTCTCAATCTGAGTTTAATCTGAATACTGCAATTTCTCTTTTAAACTTGAAGAAGGCTTTCTGCATGCAAATCCTTTCCACTTTTTCAGGTATGTCACAAATGGTTTGATAAAAACAATACTTTTGATGATAAATCATCTACATGATCCATTTTCCTTAACCCTAAACCTTCTCCCAACTGTGCTCAACCAGACAACATCACTCCAAACAGTAAAGACCAAATATGCCAGAGCCTCCTATTAACCATGAAGACATGCAGCGTCTGTCACAGAACGTCACGATGTCTGTCAAACAGCACTGTCCACTAGTAATTCCCACCAAACCCACAGCCTGTGGAGGAGCCCCACCCCAGAGGACGGGGATGCCTGAGAGGAGGCTGTGACTCCACGGAAGGCCCATGGAAAGAGGGGCCCTGCCCCCATGCTAGAGCAGCCAATCCTTGAAGAACTGTACCCCGTGGAAGAGAGATCCATGCTGCAGCAGTTTTGGGAGGACTGTTGCCCATGGGATGGACTCAGAACACACCAGTTTGCAGAGAGCTGCTACCCCTCAGATGGACTCAGGAGAAGTTCATGGAGAACTGTCTCCTGTGGGAGGGACCCCACGGGTGAGAAACTGACCATAACCCCCATTCCCTGTCTCCTGGCGCCACTGGGGCAGGAAGCAGATCTGGGAAGGAGGGGGGGGGAGTGTTTTTAAGGGCTTCTTTTACTTCTCATTATCCTACTCTGATTTTGTTAGCAATAAATTCACATCATATCTCTAAGTTGAGCTGTTTTGCCTGTGAAGGTATTTAATGAGTGATCTCTCTTTTGGTTCTTACCTCAACTCATGACCACTTTGTTTAATTTTCTTTTCTCTGTCCAGCTGCAGAAGGGAATGAGTGAGAGGCTTTGGTAGGTGCCTGACACCTGGACAGACTCAACCCATGACCCATGCACATCACCAGTATGTTCTGCCAAGGTGGCTTGTGAGGATGAAGAAGGAACTCTGAGGAGTTATACTCTGAGTGTTTATGTCACAACTGCTGTGTGAGGCCTGCTCTACAAAACATATTTTCTGGGTAAGAAATAGCATGAAAATTTCTGCTCTGTCCTCAGTAGAAGGAAGCATCTTATCTCAGCAAGCAGCAGCTGGTGTCAGGTTCCATGAATATTAGATGATGTTTTTTAATCAATTATTCAGTATTTGATGTACACAAACCAGGAAGCCGAGGACATTCATCTGAACAAGCACAGACAGGGAGAAGAGATGAGTGCTGAGAGAAGAAACTTGTAGGTGAAAAAAACTTAAAATAAGGTGTTAATAAGTGCTCTGCAGTGATCAGTAATGCAGCATTTGACAGCCCTTATCTGATTAGTTTGGGCTTGCACAGCAACCACTTTCTAAAGAGATAAACAACTTTCTTATTCTAGCACACAGACTCACCTGGGACAAAGCAAAACATCACCTGATCCATCATACATCCCTCTCCTGTCATGCCCTCATTAAATATGACCCCACATCATGCCTTACCCCAGGGGTAACTTCTGTATCCCACTGATGGAGATGCTGAAGCAATGAAGCTTAAATGAACAGTACATACAATGTTACTCCAGTTCTCATTTGTATGGTTAGGGTGGCATATTGCTGTCCAAATCCCAAACCAGAAACTTAAATGAAAGCAGGGTGACCTACATTAAGCTTAAGCAAGTGCCCTCTTAAAATGACAGAATCAAAAAATCAAATATAGTAAGTACAGAGTAGTTACAAATCTGGTCTCACAAAACACCAAATAAAAAAGTACTCGCCATCAGGTATTCAAGTTTCTACCATTTATTTTCAAGTATTTTGTTGATGCCAGAAAGGCCAAGAAAAAAAGGACTTCAAATCTAGGACTTCACTTTTAGGCAATGTTAAGCCATTCACATAGTACAATAAAAGAAATTCCTATTAATAAACTTTGTGGATGATATGAAGTCAGAATAGAGTTTAAGAATCAGATGACCTTGAGAGGTAAGGTAACATAAATGGAATTAGTTTTGATGGGATGCATCGTTGCTTCGTATCTTGCAGAACTAATAAAAATAGAGCCTCATAATTTGGAAATGACAGGAGAGAATTATCTGGGAACATTATTTTGCCACTGAACATTTCTGCTCCATTCATATTATGCAGTCAAAGACTGAAAAAGATGGCATAAGGATGTTTGTTCCTGGAGAGAAGGGAATCACGCATTGCACCACTGAGAGAATCTCTGGTCCAGCACACCAGTACCAGACATCCATGCCCAGGAAAGAAACATTGAAATGAAACAAAGCAGATGCAGACCAGGATGATCTGAAAGCAGAAAAGTTTGGCTCACTGGAGCTTTAAAACAAATGCTAGAAGAGGACTGGGTGGGCTCCCCACAAAATAGGGTTTATAGATCAGGAAAAGTTAACTGTACAGAAAAAGAAAATTTAAGCTAAACACCACTAGCACAAGAACATCCATGTCTAAAGTGACTGAAATTACAGGCATCCAATATTCTGAAGATTGTTCTGATTACTTTGTCAGATAAAAATGCACAGCAGCTTTGTAAATTGAGTAAGAATCACCTTAAAAACACTACATTGTACCACTGCTAGAAATTCAATGGCTCACTATTCTCTGTAACCAGGAAAGAAAGTGAGATTTTTCCAAACAGACTGCCTTACAGACCTCTCTCCTCTTTCCATCACTGCTTGAGAAACACTGCAGGCTGAGAAACACTGCCACCCCAGGCAGCAATGAGTATTCACTGGACCAAGGGGAAGACAACATCTTGCAGCAATCAGCAAAGGCTTCTGCTTAAGCAGGGTAGCACCAGACCGAAACCTTTCCCAAGGGAGTTCTCTGCTGAAAATCACCTGCCAGGAGGCCAGGACCTCAAAATTTGAGTATCCAAATAAGCAAACATGAACCAAGTTAATAAATGTCAGTCTTAACTTGTATTTATTCAAACACAATTGACTTCTTTGACATAAATGATTAGCATGTCCTTAATTATAGGGAGATCAGCATTGTCCACACTCAGGTCTCATGCTTTCATTCCGAACAAAAGCACACACACTCATGGGACTGGGTTTATTTTGCCAATGCATTAGGGGAGTTACTTGACTGAAGTGAATCATGTTTAACTCATTTATTTAGTAAAAAGACTTATTCTCACACAACCTTTCTCCTTCTTGCATGTATTCTTGCAACAGCCTCTCTGTCTATATATACACATTTATCCTCCTTAGTTTCAAATGAAAAATGAAAAATTTGGGCTTTAGAAGGAAAGCATTTCAGAACAAGAGAAAAATCCCATTATTTTGATGCTCTAAATCCCTGCCATCATCACATTTAACCTGCATTTTCAGCTACTGACAAGAACTGACATTAGTTTATCTTTGAAAAAAATGACTGATGATAGAAAAAAAACTATGAGCTGCCAAAGCAAGCAATCTTCAGCTCAAATAGGAAAAGTGAATTAGGAAACTCAACAAAAGGTAAATTAAATCCTAAGAAAATCTGCAGTATTTTTAAATAAAGCCTCCAGTTATCAAGAATTACATTTCATAGAGGTGTAAACACATAAAAAGAAGGAACTATGGTGTCTGCAGAACAGCAGAACAAGAAAACCAGGGTAATGGCTTCCAAGGTTTCTATACTCTTCCAGTAACATTTATATATGGACTTTTGATTTTAGATAACTGGTGCACTCAGAAGAAATATTGACATATTTCCAGATATAATATGCTGTTAATTATATTAATAGCAAATTATAGTTATGTTAATAGCATTAATATTAAAACTATTAATTTTTAGACCCAAGTCAAAGCATATAAGTTCTACTTAGCCTTCTTCTGCACAAGATATTCTACCTAAATTTCAATAATGGAAGAAAAAAACTGACAAAGCACCTGTATTATATAATCAGAATTAATGGTGAATAACCACAGAACCTCTATCACTGAGAACACTGTTCAGAACAAAACCATTATTCATTTTTCACTTGCATTCTATGAATTCCCTCTCTCTGCCTGTAATCTTACAGCATCTCATCACGTGAGGTCTTGAGAGACAAGAACTATGTCCCAGTGCTTATTTTAGCTTCTTAATCCCTATCAGTGACTTTCACAAAATGTTCTTTAAAGGAACAATAAGGTCAGAAACTACAAATCAAACAAATGGCTTTCATGAATTAAAAATAAAGTACTACAGATCAAATATACCTATCAAGTATCAAGCGGTGATTTTTGTCCTGGGTGCAGCCTGTAACCCTTCAAGATAATTGAAAATATCTAAATATATAAATACACGAAAATCCCCATTTTTTTTCACTGAAGAATATAATGCAAATGACAAAGTGCACATTCTGTTAGGACAGACAT
Organism: Emberiza elegans; assembly: GCA_024865655.1. Lineage (NCBI taxonomy): Eukaryota > Metazoa > Chordata > Aves > Passeriformes > Fringillidae > Emberiza > Emberiza elegans. Next base: position 13,146,712 of record JALJVW010002597.1, on the reverse strand, counting down.
ATACCCAAAGTATACAATTTTACACCGCACTTAAGGATGCTAGTGCCTCTCAATTCACATTTAGTTTGATTGCGCTTGCATTTCTTTTTCCTCAAAGCTTTTACAAAACTAATCCACTGCTGGAACATCACAACCTGCTCAGACAGCCTGCAAGATCATGTGCTCCAGCAGATGAGGATGCAAGTGAGCCATTTGCTTGTTTAACTACTCTCACTGCTGGAACTGAAAGGGTATCCAAAAAAAAAAAAAAAAAAAAAAAGGCATTACCATCTTCCTGCTATGTAGTCCCAGTGGCTCAGCATAATTGCAAAAATTCTGCATAAAGAGGTAATAAGCTTTTTGTTTTTTCATATCTGATACAAGCAACAGTGTTGTACTCTTAGAACTATTTGTGTTGAATAATCTTCCCAGAAAACAGAGGTTTAACTTACATGGTCCATTGAAATCTTGCATCATCAACAAGCTCCAAGTTTAACCTCATCTATTCATTTTCCAGAAGGAGAACCTCTGGAAGTTACAAAAGTCAGGCTGTGCTTCTCTGGTAACCCAAGCCATTTTCCTATTCAGTGCTTTGCAAATTATGAAGAGCAGCAGCCAGACACCATTTCAGGTTGGTACAGGAGAAACAGTTTAAAAGGCACAATCTGACTTGTAGCAGTAGTAAAATAAAGACCTGTCATACAAACAAGTCATGCATATGTCAGGAGTAGAGAAGTATCATAAAAGAATATGCATATGCACTACTGATATTTCTGTCAACTTCATCACGAGTATTTCTGGCACCACAGAAAAAAGAAAGAAGGAAACTTTTCAAGATTTAACAAGGGCATACAATATTACATAAAATATACCAGGTACCAAAATATTAACCCATGACAGACTGATCAAAACTGTAGAGAAATCCCAGGAAAAAAAAAAAAAGCAGCCTACTGCAAGTCAGTTATTTCCTTGAATTTAGCTTTATTCCTTTCTGAATTACCTTTACCATCTTCATCACCTCAGCTTTCTCAAAATGAAAGCCATGCAGGATCCATGTGACTCAACGACTTGGATGCAGCATTTGCCAGCTTGCAAAACAACAGGGGCTTCCCACCTTTCAGGCCATACACACTACTGATTTACCAGGAATCAGAACACTCAGCTTTAACTCATGCAGGCTCACACGTCCTCTTTGCTAAGGAAGACCTACAGATTTTTAGAAACAACTCTTCTTGAAGGCCATCCAGACTTCTCACAGGATTTCAGACATCCAAAATTAAGAGAATCATAGTAACAGCATACAGCATCAGCTCTATCAAACCTGCAGACAGCACCTTTTAGGCTGCCAGGTGGTGCTGTGCCAGAGGTCTTTGTGATTCTGTGCAGGCCATTTCAACCTCCTCTAAAGTCTTGCCTAAAAAGCTGGAAAGGAAAAGCCAATGCAAATAAACACTATTTAGCATTTGAGTTTACTGAGCTGTATTTGAAGGCTTAGACAAGAACCTCCTCTGGTATCAATACTGCTGATTAATGTCTTTGCAACATCTTGCACCACAGTTGAACTAAGAAAAAGGAACAGGAAGAGCCTTGAGGTCCTGTCTAATTAGGGGCTTGTTACTTGAAAATGGTGTAATTTCTACCAGTTCAAGTCTTTGTCCAAGTGGAATTGCCAAATAATGCAACTGTAGTGAAAGAAACATCAGCTTGTTCAGCTGAAGGACAGAAATCACTTGTGTCCTAGGCTGCTGTGAGCATCATTCCTTTCAGCTTTTTTCTGACTGCCAAGGGTGTGACTGAGAAGCTTGTAAGACAAGCTTCTACCTTCAGCTAGATGTCACGCACAGGTTTTTCCACAGCTTGCCTCTGTAGGACAAAACTTGCAAGGAGGCTTCCACAAGGAAAACTCAACCCACAGTCTCCCAAATCTAGATGTTCCAGCATATCAGACCACTCCTTGACATAGTAAAGCAGTGGGCAAGTGAGCAGATTTCAAGGTTCAACATGGAAGACTTTGATTTATAAACTTTATGCAAGAGGTACATACTCTTGAAGAGAAAGAGTAGAGCTTCTTCTACTGAGGGTCCATAGTCAAATCTGAAGAGCAAGACTCTCTCCACTCTTAGCGGAGAAAAAAATAGCTGAACAGCAAAGAAAAAATAAATCTAAAAGAAGATTCAAAATGCTGTTTTAAAACACACTTCATTTTTGCAAATCAGAGTTGGCCATTTATCAAAAAGCCAACACAACAAGGAATGTGGACAGGAAGGAGCATTTCACCTGCCAGCTACCATTCCTGGGAGGGGGGACAGAGGGAGCCCTAGGCTGGCCAGAGCCCACTGCTCACCCCTCAGTTGCAGAGAGCTAAGGCAGGGTATGCAGTGTACAGAACCAGCCTTCAGGTAAGTGTGCAAGGCAGTGTTCTTTTAGAGAGCGCAGGGCACACACAGGCTGCTGAAAGAGGAGCTCACAGATAATTGCTCAAAGGCATGCACTACACAGAGGCAGCCTGTGACTAGAATGATATGCTAAAGGAACACTTCATAAACTGAGTCATTTTGAGCATTAAAGTACAAACAAAGCTTTCACTTTAAAGTGGTAACAAATCACCTCTGCCCAGCAGTTACTAATTTGTCAACCTAAGTTCAAGATAAAAATCACAGATAAGGTGAGAGACCAAATATATTGCATTGTTAAAAACCAAACCAAATCAAACCAGACCAAGGATTGATGGTGCACAGATTTTTTTGCCCCCTCCACTTCTCTTTATTTCCCTCAAACACATTCTGACATTTACTTAAGATGGCCAGATTCTCAACTGGCATAAAAATAATCTTTGTCTCTGGTCTAGTTACTGTTAATACATGCCGAGTAACACAAAATAAGGATTAGACTCATCGCACCTACTACAAAGCTAAACTTTATCTGTGTTTTGATCTTCCTAGCAATTTCATCTCAGTGCTTGCTTAGTTGTAGAATTAAAACCTGCATATACATGTGCATAAAGTGGCTAATGTACCAAGTGAAAAATATGTTGCTTTATTAAAACATTATGACTGTATTGCACAATGATAGTTCTGGTGCTTGCTGTGTCTCAGCTCCATGACCAAGATCCATTTGATTTTCTTAAAAAATTAAGACAACAGAACACTATTGATAAAAAGGGGATTCCCCCCTTTTGATGGGCTGTCACCAGTGGTTTCTCAGATGAAATGTACAAAACAAAATAAACTATAAACAGTTTAATATGGCCAAGCTGGCATTCCTGTAATGCAGCCAAGCTGAAATTGCTTTGGGAATCAAGATCAGAATCAGATTTAATGCAAGATGTTAAATGCACAAGCCTTCATGGTATACAGAAAGCCAGAGTGGGCTTTCCTCATAGGGGCTATGATAGGAACCAAAAACTTGGGGTTAAAACATGTAAATGAAGGCATGTCTCCAGTATTTGACCCAGCATTTGATCTGAGCACAAGCCTTGCACAGGACCCTTCCAGTTACTGCACGTGTTCATGGGGTGGCACACCACCTCACTTCCTAGCTTCACTCCAGTTCCCATTCCCATACTGCCTTCCCTCTCAAAACACATACACATCATTCAAGTTTAATCAAATCGATTCTCCTTGTAACCTAACATCCATGAAATGTAAAATCCAGTATTTCTTCAGGTGAGGAAGAGATTTTAAGTTGGCATATGTATTCCTAAAAAAACTTTCAAGTGATCTTTCCTTCTCTAGTGCAATTCTGAGCTAGAGGAGCAGAGAAACAAGTTTTGTTCATTTCTTTAGCCACTGTTCCTTTTAGCTATCTCCATGCTGCAAGTTATAAAGCAACCATCCCTTCAGAAAAGAACAAAAAATAGCTGCATACTTCAAACATTTAATTTCACAGCTTTTTTCAGTCTTTTATCCTGACACAATCTGCCTACAAAACAGCTTCTTCTCTCCAAGTTACACAGTGTGTGGAACAAAGCCAGCCTCACAAGTACAATGGGTTTAACACACATACAGATCTGCAATAGTCAGTGTTTTGAAATGCTCTTTTCAAACCCTTTGGGAAAATTAATTATTTAACAGCCACATGTCAGAGATATTTGTCTCACATCTGAAGGCTCCTCTTATCGTTCTTCCCCAAGGAATTTAGCAATACTCCCACTTTTCAACAAACCAGCAGCTCCTGGCTTGGTAACAGGCCCAGTCAGCACAGATAACAATCATCCAGGCATTTCCTCCTGCTGCTCTGTCCACCTGGACAGCCCACAAGGGTCAGCACAAAACTCCTTGTTGAAGGCCTAAGGAAGCAGTGAAGGGAGCAGCAGGAATGACCCTCCAAGCATAATACCAGTCATCAGTAATGGTGCCCTCCCAGACAGATAAGCTAGTCTCAGAGGTTTCTTCTACTAGCATTTATTTTTCATCTCAAGGAAAGACATCCTACAGAAGTACCCACCTGCAACAGGCACTGCTCATATATGGAAGCAGACAACCTTCCTCTTCCCTTTTTAAGTCTTCCTTGCTTAAAAATATAATCATGATTACGGGACTTTTACCCAGCAAGAAAATGACACAAGTTGGAAATAAAGGAGAGACTCCACCATCCTGACTCTATATGAAGGTCAAAGACAGCATTATCATTCCCACACTATTTAGGGTACTCAACATTATTTTCCACTTTCTAATACTGTTCACAGGAACCACCTTTGAAAAAAAAGTCCTGAAGATTCCTATGGCACTCCAATTTCCTATGCAACACAGGAGGAACCTAGCATACCACTGCTCTTAAGGAGATCCAATTCCTATCCCCACCTTTCCAACACAGAAAAAGAACTTTTCAAGGGCTTATTTACCTGGCACATACACTGAACAACAGCATAGGACGGCTCTTCCCCAAAAATATTAAGTCACTAGATCCAAGAGTGTAACCCACACAGCTTGAGCTGTTCCTGGGACATTGTCTGCTGTTCTGCTCACCTGCACTTGCATAATTACCTGTTTCTCAACTATCATTTGATTTCCACATGAAGAAATCTATCACATCTCAAAGATTCATGGATATGCCATTCAAGTTTTTCTAATTCTCACCTGACAACTGCATGTACCAAAAAGAAGCTACAAGCTATCACTGTGCAACCAGAGAAATTTAAATTACCTTTCAAGAAACCCTGAATTTTAAGCATAAATTAATGAAGAGCCTGTGAAGACACAGGAGAGACAAGCTTCATGGTAAGTTTTAATCCAAACAGAAATTTTCTGAACTCTTTGTATTTAAAAAATATATTGAAAATATACTGTACTACTAAAAGGAAAATGCACTATGGTCTCAATTTTAAACTAGATAATTTAAGTACATAAACATAAAGAGGTATGTCACCTATTTTGCCTGCATCTCCCCTCCTTCATGAGCATTAAAGGCAATACATGCTCAAATACTAAAGTTTTAATTGATATATTTTGGTGGGTAAAGATAGATATAACCCAATCCATACAATGCAAGCATTTTCTGAATACTGCAAGTTTAACATCTCCTCTCTATTTTGTCTTTGTACAAAGAATAGCAGAAGTCTGTCATATAGGCCTTAGAAATAAATGATATGAGTTTGAAGGAAATAAGATTCCTTAGTTTTCTATAGTTAGATTTCCAGTTTAGAGTCCTCAGCAAACTGCAGAAGATTAGCACATTGCACATTTTTAGAAGAGATACTCTATTGGCAAAGGGAAATACCTGCAAAATGTCAGAGAATGGTACAAGACTCCTAGGAAAAAGAAGAAAATCCAGTAGGACAGGAGAGTAGCTCCTTTACAGCAGCAAGGCTGTATTAATGAGAGCTCCTGACCAAAGCCTCCCAGCCAGAGTTTTCCAAAAAACAAGGGTAAGCTTCTTTAGAAGTGCTATCAAGAAATTGAGCTGGTACAATCACTATTTATATTTCCTTACCTAACAGAGGCAAATACATTCATTCATCAAAATCTTTCATTAGCAGTACATATTGATCTGGAGATCATTTAAACGGGGTCATATAAGTACAGCATAAGAGCAATACAAAATTTATGTACAATGAAAAATCTCTCATGTATTAGGAAGCCCACATGCTTTTAACTCTCAAAGAAAGCCCACACCTGGAGATGCAATATACACGAGATTCAATTAGAAACACAGCTAAGTGAACTTATGAGAGAAAAGAAATGTTAGTTATTGAAACTGGTGTGATTTACTTGAGTACAGAAAAAGCACACAGAAGTAATGTACTAATAAAAGTGTGCTAAGTGAAGAGCAAAACAATCTGTACACAAACAATTGCATTGTAATCTCTTTCTGATTCCTTATTTTGTTTCAAATGATATTTTGGCAAGGAACAAAGTGGGTCTGGAAAACAGATAACTGTTTTCTGAAACCAAGCAGATGAAAAAATTGTTTCGCACACATTTTTATTTGGCTTCTTATTCACAGTTAAAGGATTCCTCCCTCTGAATATGGTGTTGGATGAAACATGTTTAAGCATACACTACTCCAAGATGGATGCAAAGGAAATTCAGCAACAGTCTCAGAAGTGAGAAAACAATACAATCCTTAAGTAAGAAGCCTTAATCTGAAGGTTGCAAGCAAGTCACAGGAAACAAACACCTAGCCACATAGAGTGCCAAGCATGTGCACTCAGAAGGTCTTTCACCTCAGTGTCACACTGAAAAACCTCAAATATCTGCTGAAAGGACATACTGGTTCCTACTGGCTTGGAAACCCTCCTGAAAAAAAGCAGTCAGATATCAGATACTTTCACTGGCCCAGCTGCTACAATTCTTGTTACAGGATGAGCCTAAAAACCTACTCCATGAAAACTTGCTGACATGTGACTATGATTTTGGATGAGGAAGAATCACTTGGATATACACTTCCAGGGATGCACATTGCCCAAAAGGGAGTGGGAGGGGGTAGAGGATGTAGCAAACCAACAGCAAATGAGACAAGACAATGCACCTCACTTGGACACTACAGCAGCAGATCTCTTTCCCGACTGAACACATGAGAATTCAGAGTTCCCAGAGCAGTCCTTCCTGTGGAGGTACTGTGCTTTCCTGGAGAGGGCTGGATTACTGCTCGTTTGTACTTGCTTGTAACTGGTGATGACTGAGCTACTCTCTGCATCTTTGCATGAAGTTTCCACATCATCAAGGGACTGTCCTTCAGTTTCAGTATCATTTCAGCAATAAAATCAGGGGTTTCTACAAATATGAAATGATCTTTTGACTGTGATATTCATCCTAATGAATAAACAACTGCAGCACCAGAATGTCTTCAGATTCTTTGCTACATCATAGATCATTAGATCTCATGTTCCTGAGTTATGCTGTGTCAGATAGAAATACTTTTGAATAAACACTCCAAAATTTACCCCAGTTCAGGAATCTATGGAGCTTGCTGGCCAGATCTAATGTTTAACAACATGTGCTATAATTTTTGTTATGTGTGATGCTAGACTAGACCAAACAAAATGCAGTTCACCTACTGCTTCCCTGCCACCTCTCTTTCCAGTCTGCAGACTATCAGCATCACACTTCTTCAGGAATCTGATTCAAAAAAAAAAAAAAAGGATAATGAAGATAAGTGACGTCTACAAAGGCTCCAGCAATAACAAAATAGTACCAGTGACAGTCAAGATGTCTTTTTCATTAAAGATCAGACTAAATGCCTCTCTAGCTTTTCACTAGTCTTGTATAGAAAGCATCAGTATCAAAAGTTTTTTTCACATTCGTTTTCACAGAAAGCAGTCCCCTTCTCCTGAACTGAGAGCTGAGCAAAACAGATCATATCCCTTGTAGGCTGAACCAGGAACTCTGGTAAAGGTCATGCACAGTCTTGTGTGATCCATTCAAGCTCACTGACAAAACCTGAACACCTATGAAAACTGAATAACAACACCTGCAAGGGGCACAAAATGACAAGGACTGAAATGTTATTAGTTGATACAGCAAATTAATGACAGTAGGGAAAATATGAAGGCATATGCTAGGCACTTTAGAGGACTAACTCAAAGCAATTAATGCAATTCCACAAACACAATCTGGAAAAAAAGTCCAAGCTGTGATGGATGTGGCAAACATACATACACACACACACATTTACACATTTCATCTTACTCTTCCAGTAAAAGAATGGAGAATCTGGTGCAGTAATTGCTCCTTCTGTCTTTCCAAATTAAAGTAGAGAAAGTCAAGGTTTAGTCTCAATGGAGAATTGTTCAGAAAACTAGAAGCACAGTCATAAGTCCAAAATAGACATAAAAGGGTATTAGAAAATAGGCTGAAGGAAGACATTAATGAATTAGAGTAGATGCCAGTTCAGGGTAGATGATTTCCACTAAAGTTTATTTTTTCTAGAGTTTATCTACATTAAAATTAACATGGGAATTTTCTTAGTACACTCTATTTCCACAGTTATTGCCACGGCTTAGCTTGAGAGAAAAGAGAAGGCTAAGGTGATGGTCTAGTTTTCTAACAGTTCAAATCAACAACTTCCCTTTGCAAGACTACAAAATCTGGCCTCCAATTTCCCCCACTAGTTGCTGTAAACTTTCCATAACCTTCACCAGTGGCTTTGTAGGGACGTGGAGTGTGGAACTAAGATAACAAAGGCTTATGTAGACAAGTAGCTCTTGAGAAAAATACATTTTGCACAGATTACTCAAAACAACATTTCAGAGGCTAAGAAAGCAGTCCTAAGTGTCCTGTGAAAACTCTTCACTATATCAACATAGGCAAATCTGATTCAAAAAAAAAAAAAAAAGGATAATGAAGATAAGTGACGTCTACAAAGGCTCCAGCAATAACAAAATAGTACCAGTGACAGTCAAGATGCCTTTTTCATTAAAGATCAGACTAAATGCCTCTCTAGCTTTTCACTAGTCTTGTATAGAAAGCATCAGTATCAAAAGTTTTTTCACATTCGTTTTCACAGAAAGCAGTCCCCTTCTCCTGAACTGAGAGCTGAGCAAAACAGATCATATCCCTTGTAGGCTGAACCAGGAACTCTGGTAAAGGTCATGCACAGTCTTGTGTGATCCATTCAAGCTCACTGACAAAACCTGAACACCTATGAAAACTGAATAACAACACCTGCAAGGGGCACAAAATGACAAGGACTGAAATGTTATTAGTTGATACAGCAAATTAATGACAGTAGGGAAAATATGAAGGCATATGCTAGGCACTTTAGAGGACTAACTCAAAGCAATTAATGCAATTCCACAAACACAATCTGGTAAAAAAGTCCAAGCTGTGATGGATGTGGCAAACACATACATACACACACACACATTTACACATTTCATCTTACTCTTCCAGTAAAAGAATGGAGAATCTGGTGCAGTAATTGCTCCTTCTGTCTTTCCAAATTAAAGTAGAGAAAGTCAAGGTTTGGTCTCAATGGAGAATTGTTCAGAAAACTAGAAGCACAGTCATAAGTCCAAAACAGACATAAAAGGGTATTAGAAAATAGGCTGAAGGAAGACATTAATGAATTAGAGTAGATGCCAGTTCAGGGTAGATGATTTCCACTAAAGTTTATTTTTTCTAGAGTTTATCTACATTAAAATTAACATGGGAATTTTCTTAGTACACTCTATTTCCACAGTTATTGCCACGGCTCAGCTTGAGAGAAAAGAGAAGGCTAAGGTGATGGTCTAGTTTTCTAACAGTTCAAATCAACAACTTCCCTTTGCAAGACTACAAAATCTGGCCTCCAATTTTCCCCCACTAGTTGTTGTAAACTTTCCATAACCTTCACCAGTGGCTTTGTACGGACGTGGAGTGTGGAACTAAGATAACAAAGGCTTGTGTAGACAAGTAGCTCTTGAGAAAAATACATTTTGCACAGATTACTCAAAACAACATTTCAGAGGCTAAGAAAGCAGTCCTAAGTGTCCTGTGAAAACTCTTCACTATATCAACATAGGCAAGCATAACTCAGGTTGCTTTATAAATAAAATACAATAGGACTGTATTAAGGACACTGTGCCATACTTTGACAATAGCACACTGCTTCCTCTGCAGCAGAAGATGGTGGTAAAGAGAAGTGGAGGAGGAAGAACGTCCTACTTCTCTGGGTAGCTCTTGCTTCCCAGGCCTTCCCAACTACTTAACTGTACCAGAGGCAAGAATTCTCCTTGCCTCAGCACCACCTGCATACAAACAAATAAAATAGCTGAGGGCTCCTCTAAACTCCAAGAAACAAAGGACTGACGATTAGCATGGCCCTGATATTACCACAAAGCCCTGTTCAGATATTCAGTCCTCACGCTGCAAAACCTATAGTTGTACATGGAAGGAATCAGCTCTACTGTGTTTTAACAGTCAGACTAGATGACGAAACTTGAAGCAGTTCTCAATTTCCTCTGATTTTGTTTCTAGGAAGCTCAGTTACAAGAATCAGTTTCCATCTTGCTTTTGCTGCAATGAACAGGCATCAGGGTGCCTCTTTCTTGCAAACAAGGGCCTTCTCATCAGCAGGTTCTACAAACTGCAGCCTACATAGTGTAACTTTACCCAGAGGTGTAATAGCACCCCTTTCATGGCATAACAATAGGTATTAGTACTGCTATAATTTATTTATGAAGGCAGATTAGAAGCTAAACTGGTTGCTTTTAAGGCCCTTGTGCACATGTCCACACGACCATGTCATTACTGCCAGGTGTTCTGTTTATGCAACCTTCACGTGGTGCAGAGTCAGCAGGAGGCCAGTTTGCCACCCACCCTGGGAGCACAGGAAGCTCATCTGCCCCCCAGTACAGCGGCAGCAAGAGGACAAGGTAACAACACTGCTCTACTCACAGGCAAATGCCTCCACTCAGCACCTCTAAAGAAGCCACACACTCTGTACGTGTCAGTCCCATTCTCATGGTCTAGGCACGTGTCCTGAACAGTCCACAGGATTCCAGCACACTCTTGTGCTTGGCCTGGGGTTGCACTTCAACAGCCAAGCAAGCACAAACTGATTTGAGAAGTACAAACCACTTTCCCACTGCCCAGCAAGCTGCGCAGCCATGTGCATATATGGCATGAATCCCAAGACAACCTGTTCCCTTTATGTGTTTGGCAAACTGTACAAGCTACTGCAGAAAAGCTGTGTGCACCACTTGTGGTGGTTTGCTATGGCATTCAGAGGGAGAAGTAAGGTGTATTTCCAGCTCTTCCAATTCAGGCACAAGCAGCATCTATGAGAACTGTGATGTATTCCACACTAAGTGCTTCCTACCTTGGTTTTCTGTCTTTTAGAAGAAGAAACTGAGGACAAAATGTTCCTAAATTATTTAAAAATAAAACCCAAGATTGATTGCTTGCCCAACCTTCGCTCTTATGCCAACTTCCAAGCACACTTATGTTTGAAATTTTTATTGTTATCACCCCATTGAGGTTTGCAGTGCTCAATTTCCTTAATAGGGTGCACTCCGTTGATTTTAGTATGAGGGAGTTTATCCAGGTTGTCATTTTACCAAAGGGGGAGTGGATTAACAGGCAGTTGAACCAATCCATGAATATATATTTGAAGCCAGAAAATATTTTCTGCAATTTAGAAGCCCTAAGATTTTGGTGTCCTGTTTCTATTTGGGGAGGGTTACTAGGTTCTTGTGTGTGTGGTTTCTTTTGCTCTTTGTTTTGGAGGTTTTTTGGTTTGTTTATTTAAACGTTAAAGAGGGTGCATAACCCTTACCAATCTTTTGGCTCATTTCAAGACCAACACAGACAAAAGTTTGTTCTTTTGAAGCTGGATGTCCACTCTTTGCAACAACACTCTTCAGTAAAGATCAAGACATACAGAGGACATAGCACTAGAACTAACCATTACTCTGTACGTATTTGTCAAATGGGACAACAGGATCAAACAGGACGAGTTTACTCATAGTAAAGTATGTGAAGTATCTTGGAGATATAAAAGCAGCCCAAACGGCAATATGGGGAATGGATACCCTCTGGAAAGCATCCCAATGCTATTACATATTGGAACAGGTCAGTAGAGAAGCTAAGCTCATCTTGCTGACTCACAACTGGTTTCAAGAATGGCAATAACTTATCATCAGTTGCTGAAAGCAACTTGTATATGCCATTACACCTGCTCTGCTTCATTAAAAGCAAGTTGTTGCTCTAGTTAATCCTTCTGCCAATTCAAACTGGAAACCAGATTTTTAGCTCTTTAACTAGCATTGATGAGAAGTTTGATGTCTGTGGCTTTAGCCTTCTGGGCTGTCAGCAGTTATGGGGAGAAGCTGTAGCGCAGGTGCCAAACTCAAGGCAGGGAAGCAGCAGCCTGCATGGCTACCTGTGCTCAACTACCTCACCACAGCTACTCCATGCAGCCAGCTCATGGCATGAACCTGCTGAAGGGTCTGGGGCACAAGGCTTATGAGGAGCAACTGAGGGAGAAAAGGAGGATCGGGGGAGACCTCATCACTTGCTACAGCTGCCTGAAAGGAGACTGTAGTGAAGTGGGGGTTGGCCTCTTTTCCCAAGTAAAAAGTGAGAGGACAAGAGGAAACAGATTCAAACTGCACCCAGAAAGGTTTAGATTGGATATTTGGGAAACATTCTTAATGGAAAGGGCTGTCAAGCACTGGAACAGACTGCCCAGGATTTGAATCATAATCTTTGGAGATATTTATAAGATGTGTAGATGTGGCTCTTAGGGACATGGTTTAGTGGTGGATTTGGCAGTGCTGAGCTGACAGTTGGACTCAATCATAAGGGTCTTTTCCAACCTTAATGATTCCATGAATACTTTAACTGAAGCTAGTCTGGTTTAATCCATGTGAACAGAGAAGCACCCCAACTCAAGCTGTACTACTGAAGTGAGGACAAGTCATTAATCACAAGGGAACTTCAGCTTCCCATGTGCATTGTAACAGCAGACAGTGCACAAGGGGAAGTGAGAATATTACATTCTTATATTAGGAAGGAGATAGGAAGAAAAAGGGTGTAAGAAAATACCACTACTTGAAATACAAAAAGCTTCAACTTGCCCAAAGAGCACAGCATCAAAGACAAAATAACTCCCCAATTTCATGGAGCCATTTATCTCTACCTTTGACATCAAATGGAAAACAACTGGACTTGCAGGACCTAAGGACAACTGCTGCTTTCATTTCATTTTTCAATTAAACCTTGCCTGCTCTATTTCACTCTGGTTGACTTGGTGACTCAGGCTGCATCAGGCTCTCAAGGCAACATGATTAAAAGCACACACCTCTTTATGTTCTCCAGTGCTGAACCTCACTGTCTCCAACTGTAGGCTGTTCCCATGATTTTCATTAGACAAATACAGACCTGACTTATTAGTCACCACATCAGTGCCCCCCCAAAACACATTCATTTTGATTAATTGGTCTTTAGTTCTTTGAAATAGTTTTTCAAATTAACTATCACTTTCCTCTTTCCAAATATCACTCAGATAAGGGTGACTCATCAAATGCTAGCTTGCTCTGTTGTAAAGCTAAAATAAATGGCTTTAACCTAGACATACTTTGTTCTCAGCATGACTGGGCAAAAACCTCACAACACAATCTATTCCAGTGGCATCAACACAGAAGACGAGATCAGCAACCCTGAGTACAAAGCCATCTGCCCCACCAAGGACAAGCATTCAGGATTACTCCCTCTTCCATACTGTCCACTCCCTAGATCAGACTAGATGGAGATAACCTGAAGGATTCAGCCTGAAGACTGTAGAACAGCTGATATCTCTGCACTAAGTAGCCAAAAGCAAGAATGGGCCAGAAAAATAAAAATGCAAGAATGCATGAAAAATAAAAATGTATCTACACACAGCTGTACAGTATCTTCTGCATGCCATGGCTTCAAACACACACTATGCTGCTAGGCAAAAGGTAAAAACCTGGCCAGATTCAATACCACTCTTTGTACATGCAAATGAATAGCACTTGCAAACTCAATACTTCAGGGATATACAAACAGACAGCAAGAAAGAAATTTTTCAGAAAGAACATCTTCTCTCCATTACAGAAATAATAAAATAGCATCCCCAATTTATTTGGGACTATACACTCTGACGCACTTGAAATTTAAGTCAAAAGCATGTTTCAAAAATACGCTTTGAATCATTACTCATCAGAGTCACTGATGAAAGATAAATAATGCCTAGTGACCCCCAAGTTGAGGCATTTAACAGATTTCTACCTCACAGCTGATTTTGAATACTAACAACATTTAGTAGCAGAAAAGGTTACTTGAAAGAAACCATTTGGCTGCATTTCTACAGCACAATTGTTAAATGCTGTATTGGAGGGTTGTTTTCCCCAGTACAAAAACATCCATAAGTCACTTAGCATTGACAGTGACATCACCCTTGGATAATCTTTAGGGAGGAACAAAAAGCATGTATTTTTCAACAGTTTTCTTCTATGAAAGTACTTTTGAGGTTCAGAAAGGTCCAGGGAAATCTCTCTGGAAGGTGGACACATTTAACAGCACATTCCTAAATACTGAATGTGGGTACATTAGCATTTCTATAACAGTTTCTATGAAGAATTCTCTCTGCTGTACATTAATGCAGTTATGTGGAAGTCCGAAGCAGCAGTACAATAAAATTGCTGAAACTGCAGTTGCAGCTCTTTAAAAGCAAATATATAAGCAAACTGATTATAACAAGAAAACTGCAAATGCTCTGATAATTCACTGCTGTCAGGTGCAGATTCCACTACACTCTCTCTAACAGAGAACAAACAAATGGGTACAGCTGTCACTCATTGTACTGGAATTACCTGTTTTGTTAAGTGCTAGTAAACTGTCACATCTCAGCAGTCAAAGGTCTGCTCTTTCTACAACATCCTGAGCTCATGCTCCCATCTCTACCACAAAAATCAGTATCATTACAATCCCTGCTTCTTTCAAATGATGACAGGCTACCTGCTGTATTCTGCATTTTAACTTCATACATATACTGAATACATACAGAAGCAGCTTAACATCTGAAGTCCTATTCAAAGAAAATACAGTTTATAACTGGCCTAAGAAAAAAGCGGATGAAATTGAACATTGTTCCTTTTTTTTTCCTGTTATTTCCCAGTCCTGAATAGGATTTGCACATGAAACATTTAAACCAAGATCATAAACAAAATCATGGGTGATAAAAAGATTGAAAACATTATTGGAAGTGACTTGTTAACACTGTAAGCCTACAGATAATAGCTGAACATACTGAGATGCATTATTTGGTCAATATTTCTCATTTGGTTTAATGAAACATGATGGATAGCCAAATGAGAGGCAATCTTACTTCAACATACCCAGTCAAACAAGTATCCCACTATAAAAGAGCAAAACATTTCAGCACAAGAAGACATTTCAACAAGGCATACATCTCTTCATACAAGTGCAGGTGCTGTAGGAAACAGACATGACTTTTATATAGGCTTTGAAATCCAGAACTTTTCTACCAATTCCCTCAAGACAAAATATTAAAATACTCAAACCAAAACAAACAAACAAAAAGAAATCTTACGGCTTGAAATGCAGTAAGCCAGCCTGCAGTTGATCTTCCTGAACAGCTGCTTGTTGATTGGCCAAAGTATAAGTGTAAAGAGTTGAATGAAGTTAATGATCAGTCCTGACACTATAAATATGTAGCAGATCAGAAGGTGGCAAATGAATTGCGACTTCAGAAAGCCAACGATGTCCATGATTTGCTGAGAAAGCAAGAGGATACCTTCAGACACAAAATTCAGAAGACAACCTGCAAAACCAAACAGTATCAGCAGTTACAGAGTGCATTTATTTCTATAGACAGACTTAAAACAAATTTCATGCTTACACTTAAATTAAAGTGTATTGCAGGAAAAGCCTGATGTCAGTATTTGCAAAAGTTACAACATAAAGAGAATACTGTATTTGTGAACCAATTTACATTTGGCTTTGGAAACAAATTCTTAAATTTCAATCTTAACTCTGCAAAACCTGTGAACATATGACTCCACTCCATGGACTACAATACTCTTCTATAAGGTTTTCATTGATAAAACATGAGCAAATATTTTGGTTTGAACAGTATGACAGTTTTGATATGAACTTATATTTTTGTTTGAATTGTCACCTCTGTAATCTTCAAGAGCAGCTCCAAAGTAAATGCAAGCTTTAGAGCTTGGTTAGGAGATGTGCTTTTCTCTACAAGCTATGGTCCCCAAACAAGAGGTAGCAGCCACTCAATTCTAGCTTTATTGTCTTCTTCCCCTCTCATACTCAAATAACAGTTGCTTTTGGCAAGAGAACAAAAGCTTGGCTATGCACAATACACACAATTTGTTCAATTATTCCTTGACACTGATTCTGTCAGTTATAATCCATAAACCCAGAAATGAAACATCAATAACAGTACTAACCCATGACCCAGAAGTGTTTCCAGAAAGGAATCAATTATAATGTTACTTATGAAATATTTCTATAATTTTGGAAAGGTCCAGTCCAACCTTAGCAATTGAGCATTCAGAGGAAATGTCCTCTGCAAAGTATTCTGACCTATCAAATATTGCACTGACCTCCCCCCACCACTGCTAGAATGAACACACATCTCTCAGTAAACACAACCCCCAGCAGTCTGAATACAGTTAGACAGGAGGTGCTTCTGCCATCCTGTTCCACTCCTCCACTCTTTTCCCCTCTGAGGCATGGAAGAGTTTTTCCAGGGAGGAAGTCCTGAGACAGTATTTCTGAATGTGCCAGTCACATGCAATAACAAAACAGCAGCTGTCAGCAGCCTAGGGAATTAACTGGTGAAAAAAATCTTTATGCCTATCCTTTTAGTTTATATGAGACCCCATTATGTGAGGCACTGAGTCTAGATCAGTGACCTGAAACATTTCTGTAACTGCCCTTTGCTGACTCTGCTCGCCACAGCAAAGAGCACACACAAGAATTGCTGCAGAGCCTTTGGAAGTTATTTAGCCAGATTTTCAACCACAAAGAAGATGAGGAAAAATTTAAGAAAGAGAAAGAGAATCTGTATTGTTGCATAATTTATATACAGAGTTTATGGCAGTCCCAAGCCTATTATTAGCAGACAAAATGTGCCCTTCTGTTCCCTTTATCTTGCTGTACTATTCAGTACCACAGCTGACACCAGCTGTAGCTCAGAATGGCAGAACAGGCCTCTATTCATTGTAGTAACCACTGTCATGATACTCGCAAAAAGCTTTTCCAGCTTTAACAAATCTTCCTATTAAAGCTATGATTCTTAGGGTGGCAGACAATTTACTAGCTTGGGCTTTGACCAAAGGCTTTGTTTTTGAAAGCTAAGCAGAATGAGAAATGTTCCCTGTAGGAACCACTGCTGAGTTTCTTCTCCAATCCATCCAATGAACACTCAAAAGACAAAGCCAAACAATTAAAAAGGAAAAGGCAGCAACTTTCTTTAAAACAGTCAGAACACAAGCAACCAGCTACCTGCAAGTGGACGGTTTCAAAGACTCTACAGTGTCCAAAACCCTGATGACTGGGTTTATCCTACTGTCCTTGGCTAAAAATTATCAGAAAGTTTTTTTGCGCTAGTCTGCCTGTTTTAATTCTATCCCACAGAATCACACTAAGGCAACTCCCACAGATCAGTAAGCCAGGGGATAAAGTATAAAAACAGCAGCCACAAATAAAGACCAGAGCAATGGTTACTTGGTGAAGACCTGAAAAAATCACTGTTTGATATAATCAACAGAAATGTACCATAGAAAGCAGATGACAGGTAGGCTGGATTAATTGCTGGACAAAAAGACTAATTATTTTTGTTACTTTTTCATTATAACAGATGCCAAACTTTATTAAAATGTTACATTTGTGTGAATCATTTACTTCGTGCTGTGTCTTTAAAATAAAACTTCACAGAAATAAAATAAATATGAGATAACCCTGATAAAACATAATTATTCCCTTACAATTTTATTAAGCCACAATGGAATGTCTGAAAGTAATAATTCCTCATTTTCCTACTTCATCCATCAAACTTCAATTCGGTGAAGCTTCAGAGAGCTGTTTTAAGGCAAACCAAATCTACTTAAGCAGTACCATCCAAAGGCATCTAACCTAAGTCGCTTGCAAAAGGAACAAGAAATGAGAGACACTGATTAAATTATTTTTTTCTGAAAAGTGGGAACTACACAGAGAAATTTTCTCTTTTGACTACCTATAAAATATGCAACCTAAACATTGTATATGGAATGATAGCTAAGTTTCTGTTTCTCAGACATAAACTCATAAGATTTTTTTTACTGTTTTCAATACCCAAACTCCAACAATGCAATTTATTCTTGGTACAAGTAACAAAAAGAATCAGTTCTGATCTTATGAATGAAGTCTAGAAACATGCATTTAAGAGTCCACAGGAACACCTTACATTTTGTCTAATAGTCCTCCTGGGTAACATCAACATAACACCAGTTTAAGTGATAAAAGAGTCAGGTCTTTAATTCTTAATCCATGATGCTGGTTTAATAAATCAGTGATTTCCTTATAGATAATGACTGAAAATTACAGCAATCTTTTAAAAACAAAAGGGCCAATCAGTGCATTTTCTCAGAAGCTATTAAGATCACAATGCTGCCAAGAAGCTCTCTTCTATCAAACACCCTTTAAAATTAATTAGGAGAAAATGGCTAGCTAGAACATCTAACCCAGACAGGGACATTCTTTATAACGGTTTTCCTTTGGATACAGAACAGAAGACTCAAACCTCAAATGTCTCTTTAGGGACCAAGTCAGCCAGCATCTATTCATGTGACTAAGAGGTCATATGTTCAGGTTTAAAAGCAAATTACATGACTATTCATTCTAACTCTTTTCCCTCCAACTTCCATTCTTCAGCAAGATCCACTGTGTTTTCTACTTCAGCTACTCTCAGCATTTCCTTCTGCTTAGACTAACTGACCAGGAGGTCATAGAAGTGATATGCCTAGTGAAGAACGCTATGCCAGCAGAGGCTGCTGCCAATGAACAGTTCTATTTCATACTTCCAAGTCAGTAAGTGTTTTGAGACTACAACTAGAGATTTCACAAAGAACACAACTGTTTGCACTTTTAGAGAAAGCACACAAATGAGGCAAAGAAGCACCACCCACTGTTCCCAAAGTTCATGTAGTACATAGAGTTACTGGAGTGTGGAAAGCAACATGGTATGGATCTGACAGCATCTAGATTGAGCTGATATCACCCACTTAGAGAGGCATGTCAGCACTATACCTCTTTTTTTTTTCAGTACATATTAGAAGCTTACATGAAAGTTTTCACTTTTATCTAGTCTTTGATTCAGTGTTCAAATGCTTTGCAAGTTAAAAACAACCAACCAGATGATGATGCTTATTCTTGCATTTTGTAATGTAAACCAGACTCTTGGATGGATGAGTTACAAAGACTATTATGAAAATATGCTCAGGTCAGATTAAGTAGCTTCAGTAGTGCCTTTTAAGTCAGTATCAGCTGCCACCAAAACCCCTGTATTTGGCACTGGTGAGGCCACAATTGAGTACTGCATCCACTTCTGAGCCCCTCACTGCAAGGACACGGAGATGCTGGAGCATATCCAGAGAAGGGCAACAGAGCTGGTGAAGGGTCAGGAGCCTGTGAGGAGTGGCTGAGGGAGCTGGAGGTTTTTAGACTGGAGAAAAAGAGACTCTGGAGTGACCTCATCACTCTCTACAACTCCCTAAAGGAAGGTGCAGCCAGGTGGGGCCAGCCTCTTCTCCAGGCAACCAGAGACAGGACAGGTGGACACAGTCTTCAGCTGTGCGAAGGGAGGTTCAGGTTGGACATCAAGAGGAATTTCTTCACAGAAGGGGTGATTAGACATTAGAAAGGGCTGCCCAGAGAGGTGGTGATGTCACTCACCTTGGAGGTGTTTAAAGGAAAGACTGGACCTGTCACTTAGTGCCATGGTCTGGTTGATATGGTCAGACTGGACTCAATCTGTGAGGTCTTTTCCAACCTCACTGATTCTGTGAAAAGAGCACAGAAGCAGCACTGCAGATACATCAGAGCATATTTTAACAGTGCTGCTGTACATGAGATACACAAGCAAAGCAAGTGTCAGGAAGCCTCTGTGCTCTTCTCTGACAGTGAGCACCAGGCTAGCAAAAGTGAGGTTGCATCCATGTGTGTATTCATCTGTACTGAATCTGAGACTGTATCTATACACGCCACACCAAAAAAACCCCAAATCTGGAGGAAGAATTATCTATTTGCCTCATGCTTAATTAGGGTTTGAATCACTTTCCACCTCCCCCCCCAAGGCACCTACTAGAGCATTTTTTCACTGCCCTTCTTTGTTATCAGCTGATGATAAATAATATCAAACTTCCCCAAGTAAAGTCTGTTTTGACCATGATGGTAACTGGTGAATGACCCCCCGCCCTTACCTCAACACACAAACTTTTTTGTCCTATTTTCTTCACTTGTCCTGCCGAGGAAGGGCAGTGAGGGAACAGTTTGATGCAAACCAAGTCAGCCAAGGTCAATCCGCCACAATTTCTCCAAAAATTCCCAGACTGGGAAATAATTTGAGCATATCTTAAGACTTTTCCCCAAAGTTAAGAGAACTTAGGAATCCTTTTAGATTTTTATAAGGAGTCCTGGATTCCAGAGCTGCACATTGTTACAATGGAGAGATCAGTCAGTCTGGCTGCTTCAAAAGCTGAAGAACGCGTACCAGCAAGATTTAGAATTTCAAATTTATATACTTGCTATAAAACTGACTTACTGTTTATCTTCTAGTGAGCAGAGAGATAATGTGCATTACAGAGTGTCAACTGAAGAAACAGAAGTATTAATCTGGAAGTTTTCAAATGGTTATTGCAGCATAATGCTTTTCCCTTCTCCCTTTTAAATTTTCTTCCTGCTGTGATCTAATGTAGGGAAAACAGCTACACAAACTCTGCATGCCTACCAGGACACAAGTCCTGTGTGTACACATACCTTACTTGCAAAAGGCATAGCAGAGCTCCTGTTAGACTCAATGTTTATACAGCAAGGTGAGGAGGATGACAGCAGTTCAAGAGAGGCATGCATAGTCTCAGAAGGAGTGGGAAAGATGGGGAGCAACTGCCCAAGTTCTGGTGAGAAGCAGTTCAGTCTTGCTCCTTTTTCCAGAAGCATGAAATACTCAGGGAGAAGGGAGATGAACTTAAACACATATCAATACAAAACTCCTTGGAGATGCAACATTTAGAGACTGCAGCGCTTGTTGCTGAGAGGAGGTATTTATTTGGAAAGAATAAACCCCTTGAAGTTAAGCACTTCTGTTCCAAGCTTCTAAAGAGATCCTCAAAAAATATGTGAGGGTGAAGTGTATCAGTTATCTTGGGTGCAGAACATGAAGTTCACAAAAATAGCACTGGAAGGCAAGTTGCTTCTTTCCAAAATGCCAAGTGTTGCTGTTCAACTGTTTCCCACACAGATTTCTGTACTTTAATACATTTATATACGTACACACATAAAATATATATAAACCACAATTATCTGCAATTTGCTTGGGAAAAAATAAAATAAAGAGTTGCATTAAGATACTCAAGATGTAGATGAGTTTATCAGAGTTCAGTCCGACAGTTCAGTCCTGGGGACCACAGAGTCCCTCTGTTTCCTTTTTTACTTCATTACTTTAACTGGGTCCATTAATCTAAAAAGGCACTTCCACTGACAACAAGGGCAGAACCACACAAAAGTAAAATTTAGGGACTAAGTAAGACAGCAGGATTAAATGTAAAAAAAAATGACAAGAAAGTATACTAAGAATCTAAGCAGGATGTAGGGTATGCTGTCACACTAACAGATCAACCTGGATAGTTCTTCAGAAATGACTGATGTGAACAACCACAAAGGGTGTAGGACATACAACTACATCAAATGCTCACAGACAATTTAGTATTTGTTTTCATGGACAACATTAAGTGCTTAATCAAAGGTAACCAGACCCACATGCTACTGTCATCGTGCACTCTATAAAAAACCCCCCTACAAACATGCTTGCACAAAGTCACTACAGTGACTTAATGGCATTCTGCAAAAGTGCAGGTGGTTTGTTAAATTACTGATACTGAATGTTTGCAACAAACAAAGCCTTAGCAAATATAAACACACCTACATATGTCCATAAGTAAAGATGCTTTTGCATTTATGATACATGAAATTTTGAAATTTTGTACAGAACAGTCACGGACAAACTGGGGCAACTGTTCATTCGAAGTACAGAGATCAGCGTCAGTCTAGTTAGGGCACTGATCCTCAATGCACAGCCTCAGAAAACTCTCTCAAGGGTGAGATCCACACCATCAATCCTTACACAGGAAATTAAACATTAAAAACTACAGAGGCAGCAGAGGCAGTACAGCAGGATGCTGCCACCTGCATTGTAATACTTACCCAGCATCAAGGGCACACTGATCACCTCTACACTGGGCATTTCAGGAACAGATCTAACACAAGAGTAGCTCTTGAGTTCTTCAGTGGTTATTATAAAAACATTTCTTTTAAAAGAGCCCAAATAAACAGGGGTATGGAAGAAGGCCGACAAAGGATTATTCAGGAGCTGGTACAAAAACAGGGCTGCTTTTTTAAATTGTGCTGGGAGTCCAAACATTCCCTTGATAAGAGATAAGCTTTAGAAAGAAGGCCACTCCTATGAAGGCTCATAGCTTATGCCACTGATTGCCCTCACCTTGTTTTAAGAACTATAAATTACATTCACAGCAACACAAAGAGTCAGCCCAAGGTACAGGAACTGCTTATCCAGTCTCAACAGACAAAATACTTCCCCTGCATCCAAACCACGTTTACCTGTGAGACAACACAGAAACATGGATCACATTTACTTCAAAGTTTCAAATATTTAATCCTCCTATTCTTACCCACAATGAGTTGCGAAGTTAGATTATAAAAGTATCACCTCCCAACTCCAGTCCTGCAACAGACAAATGCACCTCTAACACATAAGCAGTTGTATCCAGGCAGAAGAGTTTCATATCCTCTCAGCAGTCTTAGTAACATAAGCAGTTCCATTTCTCTATGCAAGATCAAATCCTTCATGTACACAGGATTAGAAAGCAGTTATGGATTTTATCCATTTTTTCGTCTTTACTTATCCATCCCATTTGATAGAAAAAGCTACAGCCATTGAGAAGACACTAGTGAAATAAACCTAGAAAGATCCCTGTTGCTGCTCCCCTCTTACCTCCCCTGGTAGAGAGCCTGTGAAAGTTACATAGTAAGTCCACAGAACAGCCAACAGCAGAACCACAACCTGACACTTCCCCAAACTCCAGCTTTCAACACAAAATGGTACTTTTCTTACTCCTTTATTTGCCTTCTTGCCCACCCTCACACTTGCCTTGCAACACCTTTTTAAAGGCCACGGACAGAGAGCAGAGATGGAGTAGACACATCCCACAAGGACCTTCAGCAGAAGCAGATGATGCCATAGGTATAAATGCTCCTGTACAACCCAGGATATATGTACTGATCTAATGCACTCTGCTTTCACTTCCTTTCTCCATTCCTCAAGAAATCCAAGTCAAGTATTCAGCAACTTGGATGGGTCTGTACCATAAACTATAAGTTACAACTTTAGCACCACGTGGGCAGTACTACGTGCGTGTGCATACAAATATAAGTCTTTCCTATTATTCTTACCCTTAGAAGGAATTAAAGGCATTGATAGATGCTACAAAGACATCAATTGGAAGATAAAAACCATCAGCACTGGGAAAAGGGTAACTTTCTTTTCTCACTTCCATATAAAGACCTCTTTATATTTTCTGATACTGTGATTTACATTTCAGTAATTTTGAGTAATGTCTTTAAGCCTTTTTCTAGGAGTCTAATTCCTAACTTGTGTGGCTTTACTGTTTTGTTTATTTAAAAAAAACCAGAAAGTGCAACTACAGTAAAACATAGAATTTGTGGCAGCAAAAATCTTAAAAAAAAAAAATTGTGGCAGAGATTGGGCATAAGTCACTGAGCTGAGAAATACACTACGGTGACAGCACTGCTGGTTTCAAGTGCTACTTCCACCACTGAGCTGTGGGCCAGTAACAAATTTTTTACTGTCCCCAAAACCCCAGTATGTCAACTTCAAACGTGGTGCCTCTCTCTGAGCAGCTGTATGGCCCCTGCTGGAGACAACCACGCTCTCCTGCCTGGCAGGTCCGCCCACGCTGCCACATGCAACAGATACATGGCACAGACCACATTCTTTGTGCTTCCAAGTCACACAGTATGAGCCAACAGCACTGACCTCCAGGAGGGAGTCCAAAAGCTTCCAGTACAAATCCACAAGACACTGCTAACTGTGCTGGAAACATGAAGTGCCATTACCTGATTACAGCTCCAAGTGAGCTGTTGGGTTTTGCATCTTCTGTGACAGGAGACAGTCTCCTTCAGCTAAGCCATTTGCATAATTTTAATTAATATGAAACAATATTAGTATGCTCTTTGAATACTAAGGAAACATTAAACAGAAAAAGACTCACAAGGCCTTTTTTTAACCTTTAAGTATTGATTTAATTTGTCTGTATTCTATCATATGATGCTGAAGAGTATAAAGTAGCTGAATCTCTCCTTTATGAAAATCACATCCCAAAACTGGAAATGACAATGGAAACAAAAGATGTAGCCACACCAAGACAGAGATACATAGGATATTAGTACTTACTCATTAAATGCTGTTTAATGATTCTTTTTGTAAAAAATACTTTAACTGAAGAATGAAGCTTCCAGATTTATTATTCAAATACAACCAATTCCTGCCCCAAAGAGCTAACATCCAATACTTAAAACATCTTATAGCTGAGATGTGGGTGGCATGGTTCCAAAAAATAAGATGCCAGCTTCAGTGAAAGGCTCAGATGCACCTACACAGGAAACAACCAGACATCCAGATGCCAGGTAAAAACCCAAATAAACATGGTGACAGCTTTACCCACATATCAGCAGTTGCATTCTACATCAGTTTCCGCTCACCTCAGCCTGATGAGTGTTCAGAACTATTTTGCCACAGCATGAACTAGGAATACTTTCAGCCTCCTCATTCTGCCTGACCATCAGTCCTCTAACAGCCTGATTTAATTTGAGAACTTCAGAGAATAAAAGCCTTTATAACAGGCACCAGTAATAAAGGGAGGTTTCATTTTGGACCTTTTTCAAAATCTGTTGAAGCCAGAAGAAATCTCTCAACAAGTTTAAATTGTCTTTGTTGTTTAGCAAACATTATGACTCCAAAACAGCTAAATGTGATGTAACTAATTAATGATCCTGTATTCTCAGCACCTATAGCCAGAGCTAGTCAAAACCACCTTAAGCATCCAGCAAGATCATTCAGAGACAGTGTTTGATCTGACTGCATTTACTTTACTGGATGGCAAGTGTGCAGAGGTTAACAGCTTCTAAACATGCTGCTAGAAATCCAGGAACATTTTTATAAATTTTGCACTCAACTAAGCATTAGTTACATCAACATCTATGTGGATTTTCTACAACATCACCGAACAACTGCATGTACCCAGGTCCTTTTAAAAGCCTGGCTTTGAGCATTTCTCCTGCTTACTTTAAATATTTTTGAGATACTTTTACAAGGCTTAAATACAAAATGAAGCTTTTTTTCTGTCTCCTTAGATGAAATGCAGTATTTATGCACACACTCAGAGGCACAGGCATGTAAAAAACATACAGTGAGACAGAATCACAGAATTAACTCCTGACGAATCACCTGTGACTTGAAGGGGGGAACCTCATAAATGATTCAAGAGCAATTGTAGTCTGCTTGCAGGCAGAATGCTTCAAGACCTTCTGGAAGTGCAAAGCAGTATCTGCAGTAATAGTATTTTCCAAAATGCTCAAAAACATGGTAAGAAGCAGCAAAACTACAACGTGTGAAGACACAGATAACATGGAGACAGTGAGAGAAGCAGGACACAGTTTAACTTTCACAAAGTAGCTGTCACTTGAAATCATGTGCCATTTCCACATATAGACTCCCCGCAAATATATTTCTTTTCCCATCTTTAACAGGAAGTGTTGAGTCCTATCCTTTTTCCAACAGGTGAAAAACCTGCATTATCTGCCAACTGAACCAGCATGGACAAACCTTTACATCCACCTGGATCCTGCTGGGAAACTGTGACTGAAATTTAAGTTTGTTGGTCCAATTAAAAGGAAATCAGAGTTTTTTCAGATGTTAACAGTCCTGCATGCAACTGAAATCAGTGTGCTTGTCTTTGCCTGCAACTCCTAACCTTCTGGGAAGTAAACCCTCTCTCAGTGACCTCTATCTCTGACTCCTTTCCAGCCTAGGACTGGTTCATTACCTTTCCCTGTTCCTGTTATTTATGCTACAGTAGAAACCTCAAGCTGGGTCAGCCCTTTTGCAAGAAGCAGAAAATTATTTCAGTGTAAAGCTCTTTGTGGCAGAACATAACACAACAGACAGAGGGAGGAGCAGAAAGTCAAAACAGTGGCCTAAGTAAAAAGGCTTTAAGTTCAAGTTGAAGAACAGACCATTAGCAGGACCATAACCCAGCATCTCCTGGTGGGCTCACTACAGTTGCTACACTGCTCTGCTGAGTTTCTAACACATAGCTTATGTGCCTTTTCAGCAAATCCATTGCAGCTATCATATTTTTCTCACATTATCAAAGAGGGGTCTTTGCAGCATTTTCATCCTTGCCACAACACACAGTTACTCTCATTCATTTTCATTTCATCCTTGTCTGACTTTACCTTGGACCCTCTCTCCTTTCTAGTTTGAGGCACTGGAGGAAGACAGGGGAAAAGCATGAAAACGAAGTGAGTCAGCATTTCTAAGCAGCACACAAGCATTAGTCAGAGCTGGTCAGGGTACTCACCACAGTCAGATGTTAATTAGCCCAAGACCACCAAACAACACACTGGTGAGCAAACTTTCCCAAACATCTCAAAATGAATCACTGGGCAAGGCCACCCCACAGATAAAGCACTTCAGGGAAAAAACACACTCTCAACTGCCACATACCAGCGCTGAAAGGCAACAAAGCACATGGTACTGTTCCGTCACATTTCTACTTCCTTACAAAATACCCACTGCATTCACTACAGCTGAATCAAACACACCTGATGAGACAGCTGCCTTGACTGGTATAATGTTCTCCCTAATAAGCAAGGCCCACAGCTGCAAAAGCTTTTCCTGAGTAAAGTACATGCACAGTGCCTTACTACGCACTGTTGCCCTCCTGCTCCCTTATCAGGACACACTGACAGCAGTAGTGGTGGTGATATTAGTTAGGGAAGGGTGTTCCACATCATGCAGCGGCAATTTGAATTCTTCAAATTTAAGACCAAATTACTAATACAGGGTCTAAGGGCCACAAGTGCTCACTGCAACACAAGAATAGTACCTTGCTACTCTCAGCACAGCTTGACAGTGTCTTGCTGCAATAAGATATTTGAAGGGGTATTGTTC
Source organism: Emberiza elegans (assembly GCA_024865655.1). NCBI lineage: Eukaryota > Metazoa > Chordata > Aves > Passeriformes > Fringillidae > Emberiza > Emberiza elegans. Next base: position 13,119,280 of record JALJVW010002597.1, on the reverse strand, counting down.
CCAGTCTTCACCTTCCAGCAATAAAATCAAGGGTACACAACAGAAAAAACAATCCACCCCTTTCAGCAGGGCAGAGTACAGCTGCAGGATTCTCATCCATCATCTGCAAGAGACCCTTTCTCCTACAAAAGTCCTGTCTGTTATGGTACAGTAAGTCCATTAGACTGTGAGTGACGTACAACCATCACTCCAGGAGAGCGCACCTCACTCAAGAGAGATGAACAGTGCTTCACCACCTCTGCATTTGTGCTGGACAGAGCAAGACCTACTGTAAAAGCAACCTCCCACCAAAATGACACCTACTGAGTGTCAAGAAACACAGTTAATTACCGTACTCTGGGCACAGCATTCTCTGTTCTGTGACTCTGAGCAAGTGCTAACCTCTCTGTAAAATTTCTCCACTCCTAAAATATGTTACTTCCACCTTTTCGTGAGGCACTTACTAAAATCTGTTAAAGTCCTTGCCAACAAGACAACTAAACTTTACTTAAGAGCAACCTTTATCCATAAGGAGCTTGCAGTATGTTCTCTCTTCTCTGCAGGCTTCCCAATATATTCTTCCACATGAAACCTGGCCCTGTCATCCATAAAAAACAGTTAAAGTTTCATTTTTCAATACAGCTTATTCAGGCATTGTTATTGCAAAACATTAATAGGGAAGAGGAAAGCTACACATAATATTTACACAAATTTCTAAAGTGAATAAATACATGTTTCAATCCATAGTGTTTGGGAAAACCACAGCATTGTATGAGATACAAGCAGCTAGAGAAAGAAAATGACAGCAAACATTTAGAGCACATCAACTGTTCTACTGATCCATGCAGGCAGTCTTCACACAGAAGTAGTCCTGGCATATATAAACAGACCTCTGTACATCTACACCAATCTTATCCTTCACATGAGAAGTTAGAGAAAACAAAAGGCTGCAAATTTCAACTTAAGTTGTTTCACAACAGTTTCTCTACTCCAGCAGTTTTTAATTCTTTTGCTACTCACTCTAGTGTGAAGTCATTATCAGTACAAACTGAGGCTACAATCGCCTGCTACAACTTCCTGGGCCAGAGGCATCATTGTTTTTAAATATATGCTTGGGTTTTTTTGTTTTAGAGTTTCTGGCATCCTTCTACCTTATTGTAAAGCATTTTCAGTTATCATGTAGCAGCAAGGTTGCTCTCTCCCACACAAGCACCTGCATAAGGTACATCATTCTTAGATGTCTGCACAGGGACTTAAACACGACTTTCAGAGATGTGTAGTAACAAAGATAAGGACCCGACGTCTTGGTGTGACATTGCTGAAACACACTCTTTCGTGGGTTGTCTTTTTAGTCATTCGAGTGAGTGCTCACTTGTTGAAATAAATGCTAAAAAGCATTACTTGTTATTTAAATAATGTTCACCACACGGTATCAGCCGACACACCTTAACTCAGTTCGCGGCCATTATTTAATTCGGCTTAAACATCTTTATGAACAGACGCGAAAGGTGAAAGGCAGAGCTCCTGCAACACGTGAGCACGTCACCGGGAAGGCACACTGCCCCTCTCCCCGCCTCAGCTCACGGACTCCCGGCTACAGCGGGCGGAGAAGCCGCCACGACCGACCCGGGCCCGAGTCCGCCCGCGCCGGACCCCGCCGCGCCCGCTCGCTGTGGAGCGGCGCCTTCGGGGCGATGGCACCCGCCCGTTCCCGGGGCAACCGCACCGCCCGCCCCATCCCCGGCCAGGGCCAGCCCCGCCGGGCGGCCAGCCCCGAAGGGAAAAGTGGAAGAAGGGGCGGCACGCCCGCCCGGCGCGGCACAGGGGGCTCGGCGGGGCTGGGCCGCCGTAGCTCCGCCGTTTCCACGGAAACCCCGGCGCGGGCAGAGCTCGCCACACAAAGGGGGCCCGCAGGCGGCAGGAAAATTCTCGGCGGCCGCGGGAGAAGCGGCGCGGGTCCGGGCGGCGGGGGAGACCCAGCCCGGCGGCGAATAGACCAGGGAACTTGTACGCGCAGCCCACCGCCCACCTCGCCGGCGGCTACCGGGGGGCGGCTACCGGGGGACGGCTACCGTGGGGCGGCAGCGCCAGGGAGGGGCTGGCTCGGGGCTGGTTTGTCCGCCCGGGGCAGCGCGCCGGGCGGAGAAGAGAGGGCGGCCCCGCACCTGCGGAGCGCGGAGGGCGCCACGGGGAGAGCACGTACCTGGCGCCGGCGGGCCTGGGCACGCGTGCCGCGCTGGGGCGCCGGGAGCGGGCGGCGGCCGAGCCGCACCGGCTGCCACTACTTTGCACGCGGCGGGAGCGGGCGGGCGGCTCGGGCGGGGCCGCCAGGCTCCACCCGCCGGGCGGCTCCACTCCGGGAACGGGGCCCCCCTCGCCTTCCCTTCCCACCGCCCCCGGAGGAAGTGACATGATGACGGCGGGAAGGGACGACCCCTCCCCGCACCGGCCTCGCCCCACCTTCGGGGCGCCGCCGGAGCGGAGCAGGAGAGCTCCCGGTGCCGCGGCGCGGCTGAGGAAGGGCCGCGGGCTCCGAGGAGGGAGGGGGAGCCGGGGAAGGGGCGCAGCGTAGCGCCCGTCCCCTCAGCGTCGCCGGCACTGGTCGGAGCTGAGTGCTCGTCCATCCCTGACCGGGGCGCACCTGTGACTGACTCTTCAGGTAGAAACCGGGCAACAAAAAGGAGCTCCACGGCCTGGATACTGTGGAAAAAGATAAATACCGTGGCAGCCATCCAAGCACCAAGTATCCTGACACAATATTCACTCTATGTGACAACACAAACATTTGCTCCGAGGCTCTGATTGTGGGGTGAAAGGCAGTTTCCATGAATAGAGAACAGCAGGAACTGAGGCTATTATGAACACCATTGGAAGGTGAGGGTGACTGGGATGACACATCGCTGGAACAGCACTGTCAGCTGCTGGATGTCTGGTAATAGCGGGGCTGGAGGGCTCCCGAGGCTGGGGGCCGGCAGGCAATGAGCTGGACAAAGCAAAGCCCAGTTACAGTCCGGGTATATACCAGCTACATAGAATTCCTGTTTATCTTCAATGTAAGATGAAGGCAAATTAAACACTTGCCACGGTTTAACTCCAGTCAGCAACTACTGGCTAGGCATCAGTCAGTGTCTGCTGAGCACTCTACTGTGCTACACTTGTTTTTCCAGGGCTTTATTCCTCTCTCTCCTTTTCATTACATTTATCGTTGTTGTTGTGATTATCATTAGTACTATTGCTCTTAGGGAGCAGCAATAGCAAGGCTGCTGCTCAAGGGAGGAAAAGCCTGTAGCGGAGGGTAGGCACACCACAGGCAGTGTACTCACTGGCCAGAGAACTTTGCCACAATACCTGAGCAGGGCAGTGGCAGCTGCACGGACAGTCCTGGACAAGCTAAAGCAACGAAACAGGTCTAAAGATTGTGGAAAGAACAGCAGAAGATAAGGCTTCAGTTAGAAACAGAGCTACAGTAGAGTTGGGAAACAAAGCAGGAGACCAAACCTAAACACACAGATCTACTAGCAAGCTCTGACAGGGACTAAAGGCCCAGACCTGGGCTTAAATAGAGCTCTGGCCCATGGGCCATATGTGTGTGGGTCCCAGGTGAGGCTGGTCAGGGCTGTCAAGATGTAACTGTGCCATCAGTGCCCTGACAGGTTCCTGCTGATGGAGTGTATTGTTCAGGAGGTCAAGATTTAGTCACCTTCTTCCCATTTGGTCATGGAGGAGTTGAATCTAGCTCACTAGATGCTGAACTGCTGTGTGGTGAAAGATTGGTAAAGGGAGTTTCTCCAGCCATGTTTTAAAAGTCTGAGCCTGTGGCTGCATTTTGAAAAAGGGCTAATTCCAGGCAGAGGAAAAAATTTAAAATCCATGAATGAGGCACTTAATTATGGAGAATGGCTGGGTTTGTAGCACAGCCATGTCCAAAGCATCCCTGACCACCTACCTGAAGCAGGTTTGTGTACTACACATACAGATTCTTGGGATATTAATCCAAGGTATCTTACTCAGCATCTAGGTAATATCCTGAGAGCCAAGACTCCAAAAATCAGGCATTGATGCTGAGTGTGATAGTTTCTCAACAAGTTTTACTTAGTTTTCCTTGAAACCAAACTCCCTGCAGCTGGTTATTTGTATGTTCTGCTTTTCTGTGAAGCCATAATAAAAATCTGCCTTCTTGCTTTCATTAGTATTAAGCTGCAGCTGAATGTAATAGGCTTTGTGGACACTTTACACCTGAGAAAACTTTCCACTGGAGAGGCAAATTCTAGTTTTGATACAGTACATCTATTTTTCAAAAGACTAACCAGAAATATATGAATAATAAACCCCTCTTATTTAAGTTGGGGATTGAAAGATAAGTCTTATGAAGCTATTAGATACCATGGTAATGACTGAGACTGAAAAACACATAGAAAAAACTTCTGTGCTAAGAGCAGGCCTTGTGATGTTCTCACTGAGTATTTTCTAGGTGGTGGAACAAGGAGGACAAAAAGGAATCAGATTGTCTTTCTGTAAGCTCTGCCCTCCAGAGCTCTGAATGGAGTATGTCTCAATTTTGGCATTCTTTGTACTGAGTGCTTGGCTTGCACCCTTAGTGCAGTTTTTTTCCCTTTTTGCTGGTGGGTATGCAAATACTTTATTTGCATTGGGCAAGATTCAAGAGTTGAATCAGGAACTTACACCAGGCAATGATGCCTCCCAGCTATCCATCACTGTGTGAAACGGGTGATTTTCAGTGAGTTTCCCTGTAAGAAACTAACATAACAAAAATGTGATAACAACAACAATAACAAACCAAAACCACAAAAAACAAACCCCAAACCACCCTCATGCCCCCCAGCCCCACTGGACAGTGTGCACTCCAATCGGTGAGGAAGCCAGGTATCTGTCATGGCTGAAGCAAAATTACCTGATTGCTGGTTCTCACAGCTGGACCCCAACCCTGCTCACCACATGCTCTTTTAAATGACTTGTGAATTTGACTTCAGAAATTTTACTGCAGGCAGAAGCTTGTCTGTCCTGGAAAGTTCTGCAGTGCTACTTATGCCAGTGTAGAGGAAAGAGGCAGCACCCCTGCTCTGGATGCTAGCAAACTGATAGGCTGGATACTAACATAGGGATATACTGGGATACACTGTCATGAGCAGCTGGACTCAAGAGGTCCAGTTTGCTCTTGCTGCATGTCTTTTGGTTAGAATCTCCAATATCTAATAAGGTGTGGGTTATAAAAGGCTCGTTTCCTTCATTTAAAAGCATTCATAATGGTCCTCTTCTGAGTGTAATAAAGGCTGAACTGCAGGCTGTCCCTCATGCCAGCAATAACAGGAAGTCTTTCCTGTACTTGGCTTATCCGTCTTTATGAAAACTGTGGGAAAGTAATTGTGTCTGAGATCTCTGCTGCTTTTTGGGGATTGATTAAAATCAGCTAACAAGGTCAGGCAGGAATTATAGTAAGGATTGATGTGTATAGTATGACTGCATAATCCTTTCCCACTAGGAAACCACATGAAAATATCTATACATAGGTTAATATAAGCTGACAGTTTATTTAAGTATGGAAACCAGAACTGATGCAATGCATTGTAGTAATGATAGAAGTCTTAATGCAGCTGCAGGTGAACCAGTTTAAATAGGCCAGTGGGGGAGTGGTATTGAAAATCACACCCACTCCCTGTGTAATTATTTTTCTGGGCAAGCTTTTCTAGTGTGGACTAACCCCAGCTGTGACACCTGCCGTCTTCTCCTCCACCTCAGCTGTACAGTGGATCCACTGGTTTCATACAGAAACTCCCACTTCCCTTGAAAGAAGCCACACAGTACTCACAAATGGAAACATCCTATTAAAACTAGACCCTGTGGCCACAGTTAATTTTAGAATAGACTCATTCTTTAATTGAATAAGCATTAGCAAAAGAGCTGTGTGAGGCAAGTTACAGGAATTTAAGCTCCAGACTGTCCAATTTGACCCTTTGCAAAGTCTAGTCCTACAGAAAGAATAGTGACTGAGATGCCAAAATCTGTTTCTTTGAACGTTTATTCTTTCAGCATGCTTTATTTTCTGCAACAAGTCTATGATCACTAATCAGTTATGTAAATTCTCTACAGTTTTTAAAGAATACAATTCCTTTAGTAAATACCAAGTATCCTACCGTACAAAATGTTTTCCAAATTACTCTTTTCAAAATTACACCAAATATTTTCATATCTACTGACACCCACAAAATAAATACTCCTTACGCATGTGTAAATATTATTTCTGTAGCTGTTTTAAGTATTCAACTTGAGTCTACATGCACACACATTCAGACACATACAAACACCTACCCCATGACAGGAGGAAACCTTGCAGCTCTCATTAAGTGTGGTTCAGAGTGTGACAAAACAGTGAGGGCTTCAATGGCACCTTGGAAATGCAGAGATGCAACATCTGTTACTGGCACGGTCATGAGTGTACGTGGGTGGAATTCCTCTCAGATCTTAGAGCGAAGATCTCTTTGCAGCTGCAAAGGTAAGGGTTGTTTAGAGGGTACTCAGGAAACTGCAGAAAAGCTCAGATAAGGAGCTGCAGAAGAAAAATCTTGGTCTGAACACTTGGAAGCTGGAGTAGCACAGACCCTGTAAAAAGAAATGCTGTTCATGCATAACTGTTTGCATCAAGGAAGCATGGCACATTGGCTGCTCTCCAGATCTTCAAGGGCAATACCTAGTTTGCATATGCAGTTACAGAGACATTTACAGTGAGAAACAAATCACACTAATATTCTTGTTGCTTGCAGATGTACATTTCCTCACCTAGAAGAGGAAAGAACTACCTCAGCATGATGAGAACAAGGCTGCTTTATGCCACAGCAGTGTGTAAAGATGAGCTACGTGAGCCTGCCATTTCAAGCTTTCTACAAATTTACATAAAATGGCAATCCCTGCAATAAGTGGGGTCTTCTTGATCTAGCTTGTATGAAATTCTGTAGCAGTGTCCTCACCCTGTGAAAGGCTGTATCCTCACCCCACCCATAAAGGACAGCAGCTTTAAGCCACACTTAGAGCATTCATCTTCATTCTATCAGGTAACAAGTCTTGTTCTGTTGTCAAATTTACATTGAAGTTAGTGTTTGATTATCTGTTCAATCACACAAAATTGGAAAAGCCATTTAAAAAACCTTGAAGAAGAGCCAGGAAAAATTCTCATCCTCATACATTGCTCACTGAAGAACATATTACCTGCTGCATATTCTCTCACCAGCCCCCCACCATGCTGTCCATACTGGAAATAAAGACAGGACTCAACTCTTGGCTTACCAGCTGTAGCTGTCTCCACCCCATGGTCTCCTACATGCTGCTTTTGTAAAGAGGAGCTTTATTTCTCTTTACAAAGAGGGATAAAAAGAGCTATTTCCCAAGAAGGGTCTACTTCTCAAAAAAATTATGTGATAAACCATGGTTTGAGTGCTAGGAAATAATCACTAAGAAACAGTCTTTATATAGGGTCTTCATATGGATAGTAGATATAATTTGTTCAATTTCTGTGTAGTCTTATGTATTTGAAGAGCAGATATGATAATCTGTATACTTTAGTAGGGCCCACTAGTAATTCATAAAGGTCCTACACTTTAGAGACATTGTGTGAAGTATGGTTATTGGTCACTCAAGGGTTAAATTTAGTAGTACACCTTATAGACTAATCATTTGTGTCAGCAAATTCGACTCCTCAAAAATTGAGCTGTGACATTCTGTACTGTTGCTTTCTTATAATGAGCAACTGATGGATGAAATAGATTTTAAAATAAAAAAGGCATTAGCTAAAAGCTAACTGGGTAAAAGCTGGATATTTACAGTTTTTATAAGTGTCTGTTATACACATTAAGGAATGAAAAAATTCAAAACATAATTTTTAGTACTAAACAGCAGAAAGAGATTGCATGATACTTGATAACAGGAAATGCAAACAGCTATAGAAGCTCAGGACTTAGAGAAAATGAGTAAAAGATCCAGGTAAGATCTTGTACTGGTTTTGTCTTGGGCTGTCAAATATTTGTGATGTGAAAAATACAAGTGAAAAAATACAGTACACTACAGACTGCTTTATCCCACTAAATGGAGCAAATCTGTGTTCTGTGAAAAGAGTATAGGACGCTGTATTTCCTCTAATTTCTTTCCGCTGACCTTTCTTCCCCGCTGAAGAAGGTTTAGGGAACCTATGTATTTCCAGTGTCTCAAAAGGTCTTAGCTTTTCATTTTCTATAATTTGGCCTGATCTTGCTCCCAGTGGCATTTCCTTGATTTCAGATGCAGACACAACTTCAGAACTCACTATTGAATAAGGATAGTGTATTAAGAAAATTACTAACTTCCAGAGAAGAGGAAGATAGTTCCTGAATCTAAAACTCTTACGTGAGTATGGAAACCTTAGAACAGAATGTTTTTACATACAATAGTTGAAAATGTCTGGCTTCTACTAATCATTTACCTGTGAATACTAATCTGAGTGTTTTGGGCATGCTTGGTTCCAGTTCTGTATCATGTTGTGCTATCCTGCACCTGTTCATGGGGCAAAATTTAAAAGGATTTGCCAGGGATCCTAGAAAGGCATGTAGTCCAGGGATACATTTTGGTAGAAGCAAACTAGGTGATATTGCCACACCACTTCAGAGGTTCTCTATAACCATTACCAGACACACAAGATCAGGCCATTTCTGTAAGAGCTTGCTTTTGCCTCCAGCTGCTCCCATGTGATGTCTGTGTTCTTGACTGCCTCAGTCCTAAGTGTGGGTGGCTTCCAGCACAAATCTCAGCAGCCCTCAGGAGTGTTTCAGTGTAAGGGCCCTGGTTCTCTGTGTATGCTAGAAATCAGCCCTTCCATCATTTTGGTTTGAGTTGGAAGGGACCTTAAAGATCATTTAGTTCCAACCCCCCCTGCCATGGGCAGGGACACCTTCCACTAGACAGGGTTGCTCAAAGCCCCATCCAGTCTGGCCTTGAACACCTCCAGGGATGAGGCATCCACAGATTCTCTGGGCAACATCTGCCAGTGCCTCACCACCCTCTGAGTAAAGAACTTCTTCCTGATATCTAATCTAAATCTACCCTCTTTCAGCTTAAGGCCATTCCCTTTTGCCTTATCACTGCATGCCTTGTAAAAAGTTCCTCCCCAGTTTTTTTTGTATGCCCTTTTCAGATACTGAAAGACCTGAGGTCTCCCTGAAGCCTTCTCTTTTCCAGGCTGAACAACCACAACTTTCTTGGGCTTTCCATAGGAGAGGTGATGCAGCTCCCTGATAATTTTTTTGGCCCTCCACTGGACTGGCTCCAGCAAGTTGACATAATTTCTATGCTGGGGGTTCCAGAGCTGGATGCTGCAGTCCATGTGGGGTCTCATGAGAGTGCAGTAGAGGAGGAGAATCACTTCCTTTGACCTGCTGGCCATGCTGCTTTGGATGCAGACCAGGGTCCATCTTTGCTTTATGGCTCAAGCTTCCCCATGGTATCTTTTTCTCTTCTGTTCTTTGATTCTGTGAAAAGCAAGCTGAAGCTAGGGGATAGCCAGGGGTATGAATGACAACAGGCCATGGAGGTAGTCAGCAGTCTGAATCCAGCAAAAGATGGTGGCAAATCAGAGTCTGTTTATTCAGGCAACTCCTTTGTAGTCAATGTGAAACTGCACTGTGCATTTGAAATTGCAATCCACTTCCTTTGGGAAAAAAACCACTGCAATAGATAGTAGATAGCAAGCTCTTACAAACCATTGGCAGGCTGTTCTGAAACCAGTCCTCAGGTTCCTTGAGCATCACATTGCCTGAAACTGCTGGGTCCCTTGTAACCAATTTAATACATTCATCAAACCTGAGGCAAAGGCCTTGCTCCAAATACCTCTCCTACAGGAAGCTGTACTAAGTGACCTTATGGCAAAATGCCCAAATAGCTCAGCCAGCAATTGGGCAGTACTCCCACTTGGCCCTGGAGGAGTGAACCTCCATGAGGTGGCCATCTAAACCTGGTAGTAAGGTACTAAGGTGGTACCTTGGAACAGTTGCTAAGTGTGGCCTTATCAGAGGGCTGCCTGCTTCACAAATCCTTCATGGAAAATTGTTGGATACAGTACATGAATGGAATGTTTTCTGAGAAAGATTTACTTTACAGCTCAACATCAGAATTGCTTAACTGGGCATGTGTTTGTATTAGATGGTACAATGAAGTTTTACAGAAAATGCAGGGGGGAATGCAGAAGTACCAAAGCTGGGTGCAGTACGTGTCAGATCACTTATGTGTGATGTATTAAAAACTCATGGGGACAAAAGACCTGGGTTGCTGTTAGGGGGCACCTCTTGCTATATGGAGGGTCCTCAGTATCATCTTACTGTCATTTGTCACAGGAATTCAGGTGCCCTGACCTCAAGCCATCAATGTTAATAAAAAAAATGGCTTGTTGTGCACATCCTGGTGAGCCCGTGTCCTAATCAGCTCCTAAGCTCAGCCCCAGCTGTTTGGTGCAAGTTTAGCACAACCATTCTCAGAGTGATTTGACACTGTTTAATTTGCATGCTCGCTTCTATGCTAGCAGTATGTTACTAATCCTACAAACCACACTGATTTATAGTTTTTTTCCAACATGAATAAAATAGCCAATATAATTTCCTACTCATCAACTGCAAGATGACTAAGAATCATTGGTCCAGGAAACAGAGCTCTGGGATCTCAGTCAGTCACCTGGCAATTCAACCATAAAACAGTCTACATAAGCACTCTGTATCTACTGCTTTTTACAATTTTTTTGAATCACAGGTGCCTCAACTATTAACAATAAAACCAACAAAGCCTGCTGCCTCCTAGGCTTGGTATCCATAATGGTAGCATGAATCAGAATTGGCTACACTAACTCCAGTAAATCAACAGCACTGAGCAATCCCATTTCATTAATAAGAGAATCTCATCACCAGCTGCTCCTTGGACACAAATGACTGCATCTGGCTTCCTAAACATTGCTTTCTCTTGCCACCCCCAGGGACTAGTAGCATTTGAGACATCAATGACCTCATAGTCTGAATTTTTTGTACACTGGAGATGTCTTTTCTATCCTGATGTCTGATTTTCCTGTTCTTTTTCTTCACAAGGGGAATCACAAACAGTAATAAAATAAAATAAAATAAAATAAAATAAAATAAAATAAAATAAAATAAAATAAAATAAAATAAAATAAAATAAATGGTGTTTTTTCCCCAACACAGATGGAATACCAAAATCCATGGCTGAAAAATCTCCACCTCATACTAGCACTTTTCCAGGACCTACATCAGGCAGTGTGATATCATCCTGACAACTATTTTAAAAGTCTGGTGCCAGAGGGAGAACTTACTACTTGGCAGGTATGAAACACTTTTTCCTCTCTTATTTCAAATACCTTATTTAGACAAAGAATTTAACCCTGAAACCAAATCCCATGCACTGGCACTTGTCAAATTATTACAATCCTAAGTGGACTTTCCCTCCTGCATTGATTTGTGCCTCAGGGTCTTTCCCCAAATACACTTGAAATTATTAAAGCTTCTACAAAGGCAAGGAGTTTTGTCAGTCCTCAATTTAGTGCAGTGTAAGGATCTTACAGTTGGTGTTACATTCACTTACCAAGACAAATGGACTTTCAAACAGCAATTCCCTGCATGTGCAGGAGTCTCCATCATGTGAGATGTAAAACAAGTGATGTCTGCACAATCTCATGGTGAGAACTTCTGTGGAGTAGGCTTCATCCAGCCACCAAAAGAGATTCCTGGGCTCCTGTGCTGAATCTCTGTGTATCACAGATGAAGGGGTCCAGCTGCTTTCATAACATTTTGTGGATTTTGTCTCTGAGTTTCAGCTCTTCTGTAAATGGAACAGGACCTTGTGAGAATATGATGTCTCTGAGAGTAACTTGCCCTCTGACTGTGTCTGTTACTACAACCAGAGCTCACAGAAGTGAGGTGGGAGGGAGGAAATACCACCCACCTGGCACATGACACCATAAGGGTATGAACAGTTTTCTCCTAAACACTGGATAATATGAAGTACAATAAGGCTTTGTAAGAACTGCTAAAATATTGCTAATAATACTTCACAGTGAAATGGAGGCAACAAGTGACAGATTTCGGCAGCAGAAGTTGTTTCATTCTGTGGATGAACTATTTTATTCTGAATATCTTTGGGAACCTAAAAGCCATTTCTGAATCAGGAAATGGAGGCAAACAAATAGACAAGATGCATCTTCCCACAAGAAAGTAGTTCTTGAAAGCCTTCGTCAAATTTTTTTACTTAAAAGCAATTCAAGTTTGTTTCACTTTAGCTTCCTGTACCCTAAAATTATGCCTAGAAACTGGTTATTAAGAGTGCATTTTTGGAAGCAGAATCATCAGTACTTTAAAGTACTTTAAAGTAATTTAAAGAAAATTACCTTATATTGGATGCAAATGGAAGCCAGCACAGAAATGGCAGAGGGAGTGGGTTACCAGAGAGCAAATTCTTAGGAGGGAAAACACAGTAAGGTAAAACTTTCCTGAATTCAGATATTAGCCCCAATGATTACCTTGCACTACTGTGTGTGGCACTCAAGCTGATAAAAATAGAGTTATTAAGAAGATCCCTAAGTGTTTGTGTAACAGTTGATTGCATCATCCTAATTAGACAAGAGCAGAATTCCTTAGTGCTGTGCTCTTCTCACTCCCTGGGTGACTGCAAATCACTTTGGGAAGGTTCTGGCTGCTGTCTTTGGGGTGATTTGGGGCAGGTGGGAATGGGATGGACCTGCAGCTTTGGAGGGAGGAAGCTATGGACTGGCCTGACATGTGTTTAGTCAATGTAGAATGCAGGAATTTTGCCTTCTGATGGCTAAATATTTATCAGGCTGGGAACTATAAATAGGTATAGCTGTTTAAATTATGTCAGCCAGGTGTAGCACCATGAATTTCTGTGACACTTGGTGCTGGCTTACACTAGAGGAGACTGTGACCCTTGATCTGTGCTTTGCCTACACAGCTGAGGGGCTTTTGAGCAGATAGACTCTGGGAAATTTGCCAGGGGCACTTTCAGATGTTATTGGTCTCCTGTCTGTCTTTCCTACCCTCTTGGGTTATTGATCCTGTGGACAAAGGAGCAACATGTGACTGTGTCTGAACTGTCCCAAGGCATAGGCCAGATTTTCAAGAAAATCACCCCTGAAGGTGAAGTGCTCACTGCTCACCATTCACTGGAAAAAGGCAAGTAACAGAAGAAGGGCAGGGCACTCAGACGGGCACAGGAGTGTCTTCAGCCATTTCAGCAAAATTCTTCAGAGGATATTTGCCAAGGTCCTTGCTGACATTGGATCTATGCAGAGAGGTATAGAAGGTACAGTGACTGGCTTTCCACAGTTAGCTTTCCGAAGGAGACAGGAGAAGACAGATGTGCAACAGATCTTGAAATGATTCTGAGAAGTAAAATATGGCTACAGCATGAGATTTCAAGCTCTGTAGAACTCATAAGTGTTTTAATGCAGTGTTTCAATTTTGATTTATATATGTGCTACACACACACACACACACATAAACAGCTAAATGGATGCTGCAAAGTCAGCCACTCAAAGATGGAAACACCAGAATTCAAGTGACTGACCTTTGCAAATTTACTGCCTCCTCTGTGGGTAGTCACATGTTACATAGGTTTCAGTTCACATGGCTGCCCAATCCTTTTCCACAGACTCTGTCACAAATTCAGAGCAAAGACCAAACAAGCCTAATTTAATGAGGAGTTGTTTAAAACTGTTTTATCATCCCTGCTCAATGTTTGTGGCAGCAACACTACCTAATATTTATGGAGTGCTGTTTAAACCCTCATGGGCATTTTTAATAGTACTTTCATAGTGTTCAAGTCTATTTTCACAAATTGTTCGTGAATTCAAGCCAGGAGCGTGAGTCTGATCCTGCCATTGTTTCCCCAAGTGGTGAGTAACTTCCTTCATGATGACGGGTGCTGCTCTTCAGAAAAAGGAAAGAGAATTCAGGTCTGATTTACAGTTGGTGTTTTGCGCTGCTTCTAAATGCCCCCCTCCTTGCACCAAAAGGCTATGTGGGAACATGACAGTCACCATCTTGATGACTTAGATTCTCACCAGAGAATGAACTTAAAATCAAGTGCAAAGAGGAGGAATTGGGATTGTAGTGAGAGAGGGGTGTGTCATTAAGTCAAGATATTGTTCTGCAAGTTCAATTTTTCCATTACCTTTTTTACAGTGTCCAGTCACATAAGGGCTCATGTGCAGTTCCTTTATGTTGAAATGCTTGCCTCTCCTGGCTGGAGAGGCAGCCTGAACAGCAGCAGAGGAAAAAGATGACAAAATTGTTTTATCATTCTACTTAACAGCTTCCTCTGTACTATACAGGCAATTTGATAACCCAGCCATTTGTGTGTACAGGGTCAAAACATTGTCCCTTAGCTATAATAGCTACCAGCATAATTAATGAAAATTACAGAGTAGGGATCTAAGAGATTGTAATGGCAAAAGGAAAAAGCATGCCTAATACTTTCCTTTATAGCAAAGCTCTTCCAAATGTGTATAATCCTAGGCAATTTTCAGCTTCCAAACTGAAATTTCCTACCGCTGCTCTCTCTTCAAGAATTCTTGGTGAAATTTACTACAGCAGGAGCTGTTTTGTCACAGAATAATTCTGCCAGAGGTTTCTGCAAGTACACATTCATGCATTTTGCTCAAGGCCAGGCAAGTGATCAGATGTAGGTAGAATGCAGATTCCAGTGTTGTTTTCTGTGTTGGTTGATGTGTCTATAACAACATTCATTGTTGATGCAGAGACATCAACATTTTTGATTCAAAGAATGAAACCTGACTGAAATGTTGCTTCTGTATTGGTGGTAGTTCAGAGGGTTTTTGGTACCACCGCTTAGGAAATTTGCAATTCAAGATTTACAATGCCTGTAACAAAGGGAAAAAGTTGTTCATAAAAAGCTTACTTTTTCCTTTCTCACTGAAGTAGGACATGATCAAATTGCACAGAATCTATAGCTACATAAGAAGATTTTAATGTTATTATATTTGCTCTCAGACTATGGAAGTCTTAGAGTCTCCAGAAACAGTAAACCCTATTTTGGAGAAATGATTTTTGACAAGCCATTGCTGTCTGCAGAGCAGTGACTTCAGGTGCACTGAACCCACTAACCTGGTGGTAATGCCATTTGTTAAAATGTTATATGTGTTTTTGAATAATTTCTTGACCAGTGCAGTGGTTTTGTTTTCTTTCTGGGAAAAAAAAAATCTGTAAAAGGTTTTTTTTAATTCCTTTCTTCATAAAGAAATGAGAACTTTACCCATGCTATAGAGTAGTATATACTCCAAGAATAATATAGCTCCTGCTATACCTCCTTAATATTCTCCTCAATGCCTATAGAATGCAAATGATTTTGGCCCTATTCAGTGGTATAAGACAGAATTCTGGGGAAAATGCTTACAAGTGCATAAATGACAGAAAAGGCAAAAGACTATTTTACTGTAATGTTTCTTAGGTATTGCAATAAAGACTGGCAAAAGTTTTTTCAAAATGTTTCTCATTTAAATTTTTTTAAGAAGTTATTATCTAGCAATATAGTTTATATTCTACCAATCACCATACTAAAATGATTTCAATAAAAATGAAGCAAATCACACTTTTAAAAATCCCCTATGAGATGTTAAACTAAATAGGACAATACAAGGATGTGATTATGTGGCAGTATTTCAAACACTGGCACTTACTGATAAAAAGCCATTATAATCCTCTCTGGAAACTCTTCCTATTCCCTCCTTGTTGATAAATGGGCCCAGCCTGGAATCTGTCAGACTGAAGAACAAGATCACTGAAAGCCACCTTTATGTCTTTCCTGCTCTCATCTTTCCCCTGGGTGTTACATTCTTTGAAACTGCACAAAGTGATAAAGTTGGTTCTATAATCCCTGTTTCACTGGGCCACTGGCACTACAGAAAACAGTTTGACTGTAGTCAGCTGTGACTCAGGTGTCCTCCCTGGTGAGCTGGGAGGTGCACTGCCTTTGTCCTGATGATCTTTAAATAGTAGCCAAAAGCAGGCAGGCTGCTGCTGGTGTCATCCCCCCATCTCGAGATATTTAATGGAGATGCCAGAGTTAAGGACTGTGGTTGCTCCAAACTCCATCTGTAGTCAAGAGAGAGGCAGGCAGACACTTGGTGAAAATGAATCAGATAATTTATATAATTGTCATCACTGATGTGTTTTAATTAATGCCAACCTTACCTCCCCATGAGTCAGTTGAAACATCACTCAATAATGCCACAGAAAAGGTCCAGCTTTTGGGTTGAATCCAACAAACTTCTTCATGCTTCCTGTACAGCCCCAAAAGAGCGGGTGGAGGGGGTGTGTCTTAATCCATTTACCAGAACCACCTATCCAAATTTTTGCAACAATTTTCCCCTTAAATTAATGGGGAACTTCTGATCTCAATTTGAAGCAGAAATTAGGACTGAACTGGTAATGCTTAATGCTTTGTGTTGCCATCATTTAATGATAAAATGAGGTTGTTTAGCCTCCTCAGCTTCATCTCTCTGATTCTATGCCAGACACCCCAGTAGCTCAGTGAAAATTTCATGTAGCTATCTGGGGTTTGGCCTGCCTTCCTGGCTGTCTCCATCTGTCTGTCTGTGCAGCTGTCTGTCAGTCCTCCCACAGAGGCTTTTCAAAGTTAGCCAATTTTTGCTAAGTAATTCATAAAAGTAGCCTGCCAGTCAAGTACAGAAAGCATGTTAATGCTTGCACCGGGAAAAGCAGCCCTTAATCCTTAGTTCAAGCCATGTTTGGCTCAGGGCATTAGGGACCCAAGGCAGGAGGGATGCGTGGTGCCATGACCCCAGGGGTAGCAGCATCCTGCACTGGCTGGTAAAGCAAGCTCCTTGCACTGGCTCTGGCTGGTACAGATCTGAGTCTCCTTCTGGCAGTTGGTATGGTGCTGGGTTTTGGATTTGTGAATAACACTGTTGATAACATGCAAGTGTTTTATCTGATGCTGAGCAGTGCTCGCACAGCATCAAGGCTCTCTGTTTTTCCCACTCAGGTACCTCATTGACTAGGCTGGGGCTGAGCAAGAGCCTGGAGGAGACGCAGCTGGGCAGCTGAGCTTAATTGACCAAGGCAATATTCCAAAGCCATATGACATCATGCCCATCATTAAAACCCGGAATGCTGTCTTTCTAAAGCAGCCATTGCTCAGAGACTGCCTGGGCATACATCTGCTTGTGGGATGTGGTGAGTGATTGCTTTTGTATAACTATTATTATTTTTTTCATACCTTTCATTATTAAACTGTCCTTATCTTGACCCATGAAGTTTTCTTGCTTTTGCTCTGCCTGCTCTCTCCCCATCCTGCTGGATGTGGGAGTGAGTGAGCATTTGAGTGGGTACTTAGTTGCTGGACAGCGTCAACCCACTGCATTAACCTACATCTACATGAGTTCTACCAATAGCAGCAGAGATGAACTTTCAGGATAAAAAACTGAAACACATTTGGCAAACAATTAAATAGCTTGCCACACTGGAGGTATTCAAGCCCAGACACATTGAACATAGCAGATTTACAGTACTTTAAAGTAGTAAAAAAATGCTCGTGTAACACATGAAAAAACATTTAGAATACAAACACACATCAGGTGATTATCAAAGGATAGTTCTGTACTTGCTCACTTTGCAGTAACTTGCCTATATCCTGAGATGCACTGCAGCAGCCATCTAGAACTGTATTTATGAAGAAACTGAGGAAAAGAAAGCCATAAAGGAAGTGTAGACACCTCATAAACCAGAAGGACATCACTTGGAAACAAGGTGAAGAAGGCTTTGGGTGAGGTAGACTATTGTAGGATGATCATGAACTGTCAGCAGGATGTCTCAGTGAACAACTCAGTGTTGTGATCTGGGACATGTCAGGAGTGGTTCCACCAGAGACACTGAGGTATGAATGCCACAGAAGGTGGTGGTGCAACCTGCATCTTATGCCTAAGTCCATCACTCATACTTGATTTTAGGATGTTTACAAAATGTTTATTCAAGATTTTAGGCTTGGCCTATTAAGCCTAATAAAATGAGTGAGGTGGAAATATGATTGCTGTCTACTCCACCCAATCAGGGAACAAAGGGAATAGGAAACACTAACAGGAAAATGAAAACATTAAACTTACCAATGATATTGATATACATAGTTATAAGGCGACTATTAATACCTTGGCATGAAAAGGTTGCTTATCACTAGCAGCTGGGATCATGTTGCAGACTTGCTTTGCCATGAAAGCAAATGGGACTTAAAAATGCTTGCCATGGCACTCTGAAATTCATGGAAAGACTTGCATAATAGTAGGTATACTTGCCCATGATTATAGGTGGACACAACAAACCAATGAGACCTTTATACTCCTGAGATCTTAATAGCTTGAAAGGGAAAGAAATTAGGAGATGTTAAATATCAGGAAAATCTCCCAGTATGGAGATGTCTCTGGCAATGGCTAGTAAAGGAAGCTGCTGGACCTGAGACAACAACTGCATTAATAGGAAATGTTTCTGGATCTCTCTTTTTTTTCCAAGCAATTAAATAATTCATTGAATACTTCTCAAAGATGGACTTTTCATTTGGGAGTAGGTGAACACAGTGCTGTAGGAACATATATGAAGGGACCTCATAAGATCATCTTATCTGTGAAGGCTTAACTGTTGTAAAAAACATTCTCTCTTCCATAATGGAGTGAAGGCAATAAAAACCATTATTTCTTTGGGCCAAGCAGTGCTACATAATAATAAGTATTCATCATTTATCTGAGACTTGCTAAAGTTCTGCTAAGGCCTTTTACAATCTAATACAAACGTCTAAATAAACACAACTAGCAAAATACTCTGACATTTATACTGTTTGCTAGAAACATAACAGGAAAGTGATGCTGGGCGCAGTCATTACAAAGGGCTCTGGATCAGGGACTTTGTTATTTGAAGAAGCAAATGTATTGATATAAAGTTTCTCAGGGCCAGATTTTTCCATCCTGCACAGCATTCAGAATCAGAGAAAAAGTTTCAACTTTTCTCTTTCTATGTGCACTACCTTACTTAGACACTCAAATGTATTTTTAAAAGTACATGTGATTGTGACCTTTGACTACCTGGCCTTCTTTGGGAGCCCAAGTGGGAGCTGAGCACTTACAAATATGAAACATGACAGCAATCTGTGCCCCAGCTCACCTAGATGATGACACAGTTGATGTGTAAGCAGTTGAACTGCCCCAACCATCACTCATTGCAGAGGTCTTTTGGAAGGAGTCCTTCATGAGGAGGGAAGGGGGCTTATGAGTTTTTTAGACTGGCAAAAGCCTTAAAAAATACTCCAGTATAATGGCATAAGTAAATATGTGCATTTGCTGATCTACTGCTGATTTTCTGTAATGCATTTGCCTACCAAGCCTAGTGTCAGGTAGGTCTGTGGCACAGCTGCACTGGAACAGCTAAAAAAAGTAGGTTTTCTGTTGTATAGACTTCACTTTGTATTTTTATTTATTCAGTTCTGCCCCAGAGCTCTCACAATAAAGACGACTAAAAATGAAATGCCACTGATGGTTTTTAATTTGTGCACAGTAAATGTCACTGAGAAGAGATCACCACTTCAGGAGAAGATATTCTACCATGCAGGAGCTTATTGCTCACACTGGTTTGAAGCCCATGTTTACTTTCTGTAAAATCCAAGAGAATGAGGCAACAGAAATAGCCTTTTTCATTGTACTTTTGAAATAAAGTAAGGACCTGAGTGACTGCCACTCAGTTAATTAGCACCTTAGTATTTGCTAAGCAAATACTGAATAATATTTTGGTAAAATGTTAAATTCAGCTACATCACCACTTAAACTTAGAAGCTTGAATCACAACTGATTTCAGCTTCATTAGGTGACTGAGTTTAGCGTAAATATCACAGTCATTTTGGCCTTTGAGAAACAGATTTAAAAAAAAAAAGCAAACCTGGCATTTGTTGTTTCACTGAGTACTTGAAAAATGTCAGTGTAGCTTAGTGTGGTAGTTCATTTTTTTTCTGATTTTTAATTCCATCAGCTGGGGAACACATGGACTACAGCTTTTCATTAAAAAAAAAAAAAATCAAACCCTTTGATCATATTGTGATCTCTTTACTTTGGAAAAGCACAGTGCCGAGCTTTCCAGGTTTAGCTTCCAGGCACAAACAAACTCAGTTGGCTGAACCTATTCAGGAGCATTTAGCCTCCATTCCAAGAAAAACATTGTATTGGCCCCAACAGAAATGTCTGAATAGTATTTCATTGTACTGACTGCTCCTTTCCATTTTAGCATTATCTTTTGAGCATTACTTGAGGCTATAATTCAACCAGCTTTTGGCCTGGTAACCAGCAGCTGAAGTTGGCAGGATGTCAGGATTACTTACTGTTCATGAGGCAGACAATACAATCAGGTACCAAGTAAGAATGCATGTACAGCTTCAGATGTACTTAAATAAAGGTTTTTAAAAGCACTGTGATGTCACTGCTTGATGGATTTTAGTTTGGACCAGAATGAGGTGGAGAGAATATGAGGTGGGCATGAGTATGTCTTTAGATTAAATATTTAACTAACAAACAGACAAAATGAAACTGGGACATCAAGTTCTCCCAGAGATCTCCTATGCACTGCTAAAATGCCAAAGTAAATAGTGTTTTCAAAGTCTAAATTAGTCTTCCTCCAGTGAAGCCAGCAGTAAAATTCCCAGTGGTTGCAAAGGGTGTCAGGTTAGATCATTGTTCTTTAGGCCACTGAAAATCCTATCTTTTAAAAAATTATTTCTTTGTCTCCCTAATATCACACTGGTGTTCTCTGGACCTTGAATTTCAAACTTGCTTCCTGCATCTTTAAGCCTGTGTCAACCCCATCCCAGCACACAGTTGGCCTCTACTTTGGTGCAGCCAGATTTTCCCAGTTGTGAGGAAAGGGATGATGTGCACTTGAGCTTTTGTTTTGCCTCTATGTAGTCTGGCTGTCCTCTCTGGACTGAATTCCCTGACTGTAAAATACAGATAATGGCACTTCCCTGCCTACATAGATTATGTGAATTCCTCAAGCTTTCTAGGGATAAAAGCCAGAAAGTAATGTAACAGGTGATGTCTTGCTGCATATTTTATCTACTGGCATAGAACCATGACTCCATTATTCAGAAAAATGGGGACAGAGACAAGAAAAACAAATTAAAAGCAAAGAAAAAAAAAAGCACTATTAATAATAATGAAGAAAAATGAAATAGCATATGGCCTGATTTCTAAAAAAAGATATTCCTGCAGATACACAAAGCACTACATTAAATATGATTCTCCATATGATTAAATGAGCTTCTCTCAACTTGCCCAGCTTTCTGCTTCCCTAAAGCCACTGACATTTTTTCTGGCAGCACATACTTACCCAGAGTATGAGAAGACACTATTGACAGCACGTACTCCAGTAGTTCCAAGACAATCAAACCAACTTCTAGGGCATTAAACAGTCTGAAGATGAGACACAGTGGGAAATCAGTGGGTGACACACAAGGGGAACCACATGGGCAGACACATAAAAAACATACACAAATAAACATACTAGGAATCAGTAGACAAAGTTTGAAAAGGAGGGAGAGGTGCTTTTCTAAATTTGCTAATTAGAGATAGAAATATTTCTTTAAATCTGTAAGTAAATCAGATGAAATATAAAGCAGTATATTTATCTCTTCTTGTTGAATCATTGTTAATTCTGTGCTGTCAGATACATCTGGGTGAAGCCATTGAAGGACCATCAGGAACCACTAGACATGGAGTTTCCTTCTCCTGGAAACTTTTATCCAGTGTTGTCTTCTTCAGGCTTTTCAGTTGCTTCAGGAGGAACTGAAGGAAGAATGAGAATTTTGCAGCCTGGAAACAAAACCTACCTGTTAAGAGCTACTGCAGCTCTCTTTCTCTGTGTAGGGTTTCTCTCCATCAGCCATCACTATATGTCCTATTTTCATCTGGGATAATGGGATGATTTTTTTCCTAGCAGCTGGTACAGTGCTTGTGTTTGGATTTAGTATAAGAATATTGTTGACAACACACCGATGTTTCAGTTCTTGCTAAATAATGCTTAAGTCAGAGACTTCTCAGTCTACCATGCTCTGCTAGTGAGGAGGTGCACAAGAAGCTGGGAGGGAGCATGGCCAGGACAGCTGACCTGGCCTGGCCAAAGGGATATCCCAGAGCACAGAAGGACATGCTCAGTATATAAACTAGGGGAGTCAGCTGAGAGGGGCTGATCCCTACTCAGGGCAGGGTTGGGCATCAGTCAGTGGGTAGTGACCAATTATATTGCACAGCATTCGTTTATCTTGGGTTTTATTCCTTTTTCTCTTTTGGTCATATCCATTTTCCTTACTATGATTCCATGATGATGATAAAGATGATGATGATATTTTACTTTATTTCAATTATTAAACTTAGTTATTAACTGTGGGTCACCTCAACCCCCCAGGTTTTACCTTTTTCAGGTTCTCCTCCCCATGCCAGAGTGGGGCTGGGGAGGTACAGTGCACAAGTGGCTGCGTGGTACACAGTTTGCTGGCTGGCTAAAGCACAACACTGTACTCATCAAATACTATATCAAAGTACATCAGCATGGGGCTAACCAATCTTCAGAGTTGATTTATGCTTTATTCTTCCAGTCTTGCTGCAATCCTGAGCTTCCTGCACACAATGATTTACTTGTGTAATGGTTTGAGCCACACATGAGGAACATGAGGCACATAACAGTGGTTGTTACTCAGAGTGTGAGAGAGCCCTTCAGTAGAAAGGGCTGAATTTTCCCAGTCTTCCAGGCCAGCAGAATCTCTTGGAATCTGGCCTCTCACCTCCAAGTGCCTCATGTTTCCCTCCAAAAATACAAATTTCACTCCAGCTCACATGATCAACAACATCTGCAGGCAAAAATACCACACTGGTTTGCAATAGAGATGGTACCTTGCTGTTCATATGCACACAGAATCTCACACTGCTTGCTGTTCTCTCAGAGCTTGACTGTCACTTCCCATCAGCAGCATAATGTTTCTTCTGGAGTGCCATTTACTGAGTTTTTTCTTTAATGTGTACCCTTTAAAATGAAATAATTTGGCTTGCGTTTTGTGACAAGATAAGACAGACGTATAAATGATATTTTAGTCAAAGTCACAGCTCCCAAATTATTATTTACTTTAAACTTTGAGATATGCTTTTTCCTGAGAAACCCAAACTTTTATGTATTTTCTTCCTAATATACTGGGTATTTGTATTTCATTTCTAGATGGAATGAAATATTAGAGATTTTCATTGTAGATATAGAGCTGAATTATTATAATGATAATTATTATTGAATATTTAAGTATACATCCTGTACTTAATTCATTTAACATGCACTAAAGGATCCCAGATTGCAGTACCAAGAACAAGTCTGTAATTGTTTTAATCTGAAAGATGAAGAAGGTTCAAGGTAAAGAGAATTCAATTAACAAAGCCAAACCTTGATGTGAAAAGGTACAGCCTTCTCTTTTTTGCTTTATAGCTCCACAATAAATCACCTTCTTAGAACCTACAGTTAAATGTCATTGTTTCCAGAGTGTATTGCTAGGAGAGAACATAAACCCACAAGCTCTTTAAAACTTCTCATCATTCATTAAGCCCTCAGGTTGGTTACCTTCTTTCATGCTTGAGTCCTGTTTGTCTTCATTAACCCTCCATGGCTGCCCAGGATCACTTCCAGAGATGTGCGTGCCAACCTTGAGGAAATGTTTGCCAAGGGTGGCTTCATGAATGCCAGCAAATAATGCCAGTGTTCTGAGTTTTAAAAACAGGAAGATTCCCCTCCTCATGCAGCAGCTGAGCCAGGAGTGTGCAGGAGCACACAGAACTGGTCCTGTGCATCCTGTCTGGAGCTGTGCCTCGTCTCTGGCAGGGGTGTTGCCATCAAACCTCCAACCATGAGCAATTGTACTAAAAACTCAGCAGGCTCCACCATGCACATGCACAACAATCTTCAGAAGCTACTGAACCAACCAGAGAGCTAAAGTTGGAGTGAGGTGAATTTCAGTCTGAATAGACACTGAAAACTTGTTTTGTTCTGTTCTGTTTTCCATCAAATTGCAAAATAAATTGGATTTTTTCAAGACATTTAAAATATATTTTTTAAAATGGCACTTCCCATGCAAAAAAAAAGTTTACCAGGGTAGGACACTTTAGGTTCAATTCACACATATTTATAGGAATTGCAGAATTCTTGCAGTGTCAGCAGAGCATTAATCCTGAATTTTCATGCCATTTAAATGGTGAAAACTATGAGAATCTTAGAGTAAAGAGAAATCAGATTAACGCCCTGTACCATCTCAAAGTTTGTGCATATATACATGGAGACATAGTATTAACACAGAGAAGATCAGAACATGTTCTGTGAAATTCCTCAGAATACACATTTGGTTTTGGCAGAGTGCAAAATCTGGACTGTGTGATACAACCTTGAGTCAAGGCTGGAAGTCCTTTCTTTATTCTCCTTTCCTGCCCTTGCTTACATCTCAGATGAGTGCTCATAACCCTGTTCTCTGACAAATTCTTCCAAGAAGGAGGTGCTTCTATTCTGGCCTTATGACTCACGCCTGCCATGCGCTTCCCAGGCCAGAAGGAAATACAGGAGCTGCTCTGTAGTCCATTGACTTCAATGGACCCTGATCCAGGGACATAAATCACATTTCTATGTAACAATTTAAACATTAATATGTTAAGTCAGACTCTGACTCAGTGAAACTGCCTTATAGTGAATAACTTCTTCTTCCTAGATGAGAAAGTCTCCAAAAAAAAAAAAGAGATTCAGACTTTGATTCTGAATGTTTTTGAATATGAGAATATGATGATGAATCAGTGATGAACTCCCATGTAACACATGATAAAAGTAAAATGAAGCATTGTTACTTTTCCTCTAGTCTGTTGGAAACTAGCCATATAAATTATAAAACAGACCCAGATATAGGAAAAATCAAATAATGAGATAATCAGAACTCACAGTAAAATACTCCTGTTAAGACAAAATACTTAAATGAGCTACATTGCTGCATTCAAATGCATTCCTACACTTCATTGTAGCTACTCCTGCATAAATTTTAGTTCAGCAGTGCCAAACAGGAAAATTACCTTTAGGAAATGTCCATTGTCTTCTCATTGCCACTTCTTTTCTTTCTCATTTTCTTACTTCTACCAGTTCATGCTCCCATTTTTGATACTTCATGCCTTAATTCTTTTGTTTCCTCACACTTTTAATGTCACTTCCAGTTTAGACATATGAATATTTCACTGCTTTTATCAATTAGACATTTTTTCTAGTTAGCCTGGGATTTTTTCATGCCTCAAGCTTCATGCTCTGCACTGATATGAGGCCCACCCATATTTTCAAGACTCTACAGTCATGCCATACAAAATATTAGTTCAAACTTGATAAAAGAAGACCATGGTTGTGGAACTTATTTTGTGCTAACATTATGTCTTGATCAAAGGGCTTGCCTCTCAGCTGGGAGTTTGAATCAGTCAAGGCAATGCATGACCCACCCAGTATTTTTGTATTCACTTACTTTGTATTCAAATAAAAAAAAAGAAAGAAAGTTTAAAATTTTGACCTCTTTATTTATTGTGCGTTTTTTTTCCCAGAACTAAATTGTGCAAATCCTTACATGGTGTATTGGATGTGGACATTACCCATTTCATTTCAGTGTAAAACATCAATGTAAAGATCACAAACAGTAAAATTGCTAAGACTTGGAAATGCTATTAAACTTTACATACTGTGTTAACATTGAAAAATGAAGCTGTCCCTATGCCCCACACCATTACAACAATAAACAGATTTTCAGAATCATACCCATATTCTAATTCAATTTAGAAGAATCATTGAGAAATTGTTGAGAAAAGCCCTGAGAAGTCGCCTCCTGCTTCACTTTTCACATCCAAAGCATTCCATAAGTACAAGAAAAATGAAACCCTGTGAGTGTAGCTTGCACAACACATACATGGATCCAGTCACCCCTGCACCAACAGCCATGAACACGGCTGAAACTGCATCCTTAGCTAATCTTCCCATGGTAACAAAGTCTATAATGAGTAGGCAGGCTGGCTTTGTGTTGTATATCACAAATACACAAGCACAAGTATGGCATAAAGCTGGGTGTTTCCATGAAAATTTCATTTGAAAGCAAAACCCCTGCAGAAAGCCTGTTAGGAAGAAACCCTGAGAAAACACTAATGAGCCACAGCCTTCCCTCTGCCAAAAATGCTGTTAAGAAATACTGCCTCGAAATCAAAAATTGTGCTGAATGAGCGAAGAAGTGGTGAAAGAAAAAAAGCAGATGATGCAGGAAACATCTTCCACCCCTCCGTGATGCTCACACACTCAGACACACACACACACATGCAGGCTGCTCCCTCTTGCAAGAGTTATGGATTCCTGACTAAAAATGTCAAGTAATGTTCCTTATGGTAACCCTGCCAGCTGTCCATGTTGACAGACTGCACAAGTTCAAAAAGTTGTAATTTACCCTTCTTTGTACCGTGATGAGCAAGTCTGTCCATTAAAACAATTATTCTTTTAACTTAGTGGATTTAAAAGCCTTGGCATAACTTCAATGTGATTTTGGTATGATTGCATAGGCAATAAAGCAAAAAGCCAACAAACTAGGCCAGCTTCTGAACTCTGTATCCCTAAAACCACTGGGACTTTTGTTTAAGCAAGTGGTTCAGAATTTGAGCCTGATAAAAACAAGCTTTAGCAGCAGCACAGACTGGCCTCAGCCCTGCTACTCAAACCAGTGATCTCCCATGCA
This sequence comes from Emberiza elegans, assembly GCA_024865655.1. Classification (NCBI taxonomy): domain Eukaryota; kingdom Metazoa; phylum Chordata; class Aves; order Passeriformes; family Fringillidae; genus Emberiza; species Emberiza elegans. The sequence goes on along the minus strand of JALJVW010002597.1, from coordinate 13,092,424 downwards.
GGTTCTGTTCCACTCCAGGCCACAGTTCCAGCACCACTCAAACCTGCACTGAGGGCGAGGACATTTCATGTGCATGCAGCCACCTGCAAAATAGCAACAGAATGGCTTTGGTACTTGGAAAACACTTAGAGATGTTAATCAACAATTAAGAGCATTAAAATCAACTTTCTTAGACACTAATTTACCAACTAAGTAAATGATTTAATAAAAGAAAAGTAAAAACGCAAAGAATATCTCCCCAGGCTATCTAAAATCTGCTACTCCTCTCTTATTGGGCTTTAATGTGCATTTCTCATTTGAGGCACTGCAGGGGTAGGAGGAAATTAAAAAAGACTTTGATAGGGAAAAGAGATGATTGTCTGTGGCCTTTCAAAGCCATCCTGGAGGTACCTTCTCAAAGTTACTTTACACTACACTTTACAGCTGTGAGCCAGAAGATAAACAAAATGAAACCCTTTTTTGAATTTGGATTCAAAAGATTTGCAAGATTTGCAAAGTTGGTAAATCAGGAGATACAGACTTTGGTGGCTGACTACTGATCACACAAAATTGACATTAGTAATTTATTTTTGACCTTTTTAGTATCTGAAGCAGCCTTTTGATCATATAAATGTTTTTTGCATGTTGGGTTTCTTACTTTTCCATACCATGGGAGCAGCTTTAATTTCTCTGCTCATAACCTTGATCAAAAGTTTATTTTGTAATATATAAACATTAACATTGTCAAAGGTCATTACAGAACTGCACTTCAAACTGAAATTATGTTGCTTACCACACAAAGAGATCTTTTGTATAATTCAAACTGAGAGAAAAGCATGAAGAAATGCTGAAATGTCATCTTGGTTTGACTCCAAATGGTGATGGGAGGTACAGGGAGTGTGTGTTCCCTACTGTATGAGCTGCTGCCCTTACACCATGTTTTTAAAAATGCCACTCCAGAATGTTTCTCAGAAGGCAAAAACAAACAAGAATTGGTTTGTTAAAATAGGCCTGTCTGCTTCACCTGACAAAGAGAGAAAACCACTTGTGATAGCAAGGTCTATTTGTCAGTTTATATCTTTGTGTAAGAAATGCAGTGTGCCAGAAAGATTTTTATCTTATTTCAATGTAAACATACAAGTGGCCAGCCTCCATGTTCCAGTTTATTTAAAGTTTAGATCCAGTCCTCTCTTACAGTTTGTATTAAGCCATCACTGGGTAAAACTCATCTCAGTCCTGGTGCAGGACCCAAACCCATTAGGTGCCCTCTGTAAAACGTGTGCCCTCCCTGCTGAGCTGCATAAATCTTGTTATTCTCTGCTGCATGGCAGCTGAGATCAGCAGTCAAGAGTGGAGAGTGCCTCAGGCAATGGGACCTACAGCTCTCTGAGTACAGCAGCTCTCTGAGAGACATGGATGTATGTGTGTCTAAACTCACTCAGACTGGGGCCTTCGCTGTGGGAAAGTGTTTCTCTCTCACTTCAGCTATTACAGGAAAGCTACTGGCATCCAGAAATACTCTACAATGCCTGTAGTTTATGTGGGCTGTTACAGAAAAGTTATTGGCATTGTCACTGTCCCTTGTAAAAGACACTGTCCACAGAATATGGGGAAGGAAAGCAGAATTATTCTCCTGTGTGGAGTCAGTGTACTCCTCCCAAATGAGGACTGCTGGCAGACATCAGGATACAGTTGTCAGTCTGGTGACAGCAGCTGTACTTTGGCAGCTCTGAAGTGTTTCTTTAAGTTTACAAATGGCAGCCTAGAAGCTGGCATGTGCAGTATCCATGACCAAGGCAGAAGGCAAACACTGCACTTTTAAAGCTGTGTGATTTTATTTGCAAAATGGACAGAATCACTGAGGTGGGAAGGTCCCTTAAGAGAACATTCAATCCAAAACTCTGCCCAAAGCAGGGCAACTAAAGTAGGGTGCTCAGAGCCTAAGAGAAAGTAAAGGTCTTACCACTCCTTCAAGCCTAACCAGAAGGGGGTTTTGTTTGGCATGCACAAACTCCTGAATATAAACAGTCACCATTATAATTTGTCTATTTCTAATCAGATTAAAACTTCTGGTTTTCAGTCTCTTCTACAAATCTGTAAATAATTTTTTGACCTAGGCCTCTCTTATCTCTCTTCTGCTGTCCACCTTGCTCTCTATGCTATGCCAAATCTTGTCTCACCTTCCCACTCTTCAATTCAAGCTTTCTTTCCTTCTGCTTCTTGTGCTTGAAGGTGTCTCCCACTTTCCATCTGCCAACTCCCTTTTCTTTCATCAAACCCCAGATTTCAGGATTTTGTCCTATTTCTTTCCCAGTAATATTTCTGCAGTGTCACTGCTCAAAGTGTTCTCCCCTTGCAGTTCATAGTTCCTTATTTGGTGTTTTCAGTGTCCCATGTGAATGCCACAAGACTGGGAAGCACCCTCTAAGTATTTGTATAATATTTAGGCAATCATGTTAATATATTTTTATTCATTAACAGAAATACAATCAAGTCTTGGAACAATATTAACCTATAAAATACAGCCTATTCACCATTCCTGTTCTTAATTTTAAACATGCCAGTGCCAGCTGATTACTTTTCTTCCTACATGGTAAGCACTGATTAATGCAAACTGTTTGACAGGACTCATGTTGCTTCCTTCTAACTTGCTTTTCTACTGTGGGCATGTGGCTTGGTTGGGATTAATGTCACCCAAACTCAGCATTATACTGTGTAGACATCTACAGCAGGACTAATTCTTCACACCTCACTTTGAGGTGTGATTTTCTGGCCTACATATGTTCTGCTTCATTGGGAGAGGAATTTTACCCTACAAATGTCTATTTTTCCCAGTGTCATTGGAAAGTTTGGATAACTAGCTGGATATCCAGTCATATGATAGCTACATCCAATGCCCCATTTCCCCTACCTAAAAAATAGCTGGACATTTTGTGAGGCTTAATTAGTGGTTTTAGGACTGAGTGATTTAGTTAGCGTTTTCAAGATAATTTAGTTAAGGCAACACAAGGAATTATTCAAGCTTTTTGTGATCTCCCCCTTTTGGAATAATATTATGCATATGTACACCTGCACATTCATACTTTTATACTGTAAAATGAATTTTAAGAGACAGGTAAGTACAAGATATCTAATAAACTTACCATTTTTTTCTACTGGAATATTGCAGTTGGGGCATGGCTTGGTTGTCTTCTTGATTGTTTCTCTAGATGCTTCTTCCCATCGAGCTTGCATGGCTGCATGTTCATCAACTACAAACCCCTGCAAAGAGCGAGAGAGAGCACTCATTGGGGAATCGAGCTGTGCTGCAAATGCACCAGAACAGGTACAGCAAAAGGGGAGGCAAAGGAAGAGTCAGGTGAATCTGGCTGATGACTTCACATGTTAGATACCACAGCTTTGGTTCTGCTTCAGGGATTAAAGCCCTTTTTGCAAGAAGAGCAAAAACACCAAGGAAGTGCAACATTTGGTAATGCAGGATGGTGGGGTGCCTGGAAGGAAATTGTTTTTCATGATAAAGTGTACTCTGCTGTATTGGAGGTCTGAGTTTCATTCCCATGTAACCATTCCAATAAAACATGCACAAAGAATAAACAAAAATTTTGGAAAAAAAGTAAAAAAACCCACCTTCTGAGTAATGAAATGCTCAGAATGGCACAGAAGGAAAAAGTCATCATGAGGAGTATAAAAGGGACTCCTGTGTTTGTCCTATTTATGACTGGGATAAAATTACATAATCTACACAAGTGGCCTATTTGGCTGTTTCCTCCCTAAAATGATAGTACAAGGACAAAAGAGATGGCAGTGCCTTGAGTCATTTCCATCACACAAGGTTGGCAACCATGTGAATAGTACCTATAAACAATGCTTGTAGGTTCCAACCTTGAAGCTCTGCTCTCTCCATTCATAATATGGTTTTATTCAAGCATCTGGGAAAATGATGAACTTAAACAAAACTATTTAATTTATAACAATTTCTGTAACTTAGTGTGTATGCCTTCTAAATACTTACAGGCTTTTATGTGGATAGATGTTTATATTTATTTATATGGATAATTTTTAATATATTTATTTCTAGTAGGACAGAAAAAGGCCCAGCTTTAAGCCAGGCATCAAAGCCATAACTGCACTTGATTTCTGGTAATCTAGTATTGATAAAACAGAGTAGAGATTGAATAGTGCCTCAATTTCTTTCTTGGCTGAAATAACCTCAGTTAAAATGGAAAAACAAAGACCAACATCTGCAGAAATTTATTTCCAGCTCATTTAGTGGCCACTGCAATATGCATTTAAGAAAAAACAAACCAAAACACAAAACAAAACAAAACAAAACAAAACAAAAAAAAAAAAACCCCACACTGCCTTATTTCAAATCAGGAAACATCAAAAATATGTTTGCCATTATTTATTTTACAGCCTACATCAGTCTCCTCAGTCTGTGAATGTCTTTTGTTGCTCCTTAAGATTCTCCAATTTGCTTTTTGATGTAGAGGTGACAAAAGTGAATGAAGTCTTCTTATCTGTATCCTAGAAATGACTTTTACTTTTGTCTCTCTGCTTTTGGAGAGAGAACTCAGCCCTGCACCCTGCTGGATTATTCAGCAATTCGGCAGAAAGATGACCTCTATACAACAGCACATTAGTAACTTCTGGGAAATAGAAAAAGCTGCTCAGGCTAATAGCAAAGAACATAATCTAGTATTGATTTTTCAACACCTACATCCTTAAGGAAGGATGACTTTTGCAAGCAATCTGAGCTAGCTCAGAGAGGCAGAGTGGGAGAAGGTGAACACTTGACCTGGGCCTCAGTTTCCCCTGTGACAGAAATAAGATGATATCTCATTTCAATGGGAGCTCATTGCTTAACATGCATACAGTTGAAAATCACTACAGCAGTGACAAAACATTGCTATTCTTTTGAGAGGCACTAAATGAGAACACTAGAAGTATTTTAAATTTTTGAAATCAGTCCAGATGAGCTTCACACTGGCTGCGTTTTCTCAAATAGTCCAAATTCAATGTTGTAATACTTGCAAACATACTTTTTTGTCCATCTTCATGTCTTTGTTGTGATCTAATAGCAAAGGACACTGAGGCAAAATTTCACATACCAAATGGCTAACTTTATTTGTATAAACATTTTTGATCTTAGTTCTGCAAACAAAATTGGGAGACCATAGGAATAACTGAAAGAAAACTTCTAGCCACACACATGCAGTTCACCAAGAACAAATTGCTGAAAACAGCAGCAAATTATTATATTTAGTATTTTCCATTCAAAAATTCTAGCATGAACTAGATGCAGCTGCATATTTCAGCCCATTAGAGCTGAAACAGCCCTCCTCTGCCCAGTCTTGCTGAATGCAAGTTAAAAACTTCCTGCTGCATGAACCAAATGCAGAGAAATGGCACAGTGATGGAGTCCCTTTGATTCAGGGAAGAAATCATACCATCCAGATCCATAAGCCTTCAGTGCTCATGTGCTTTACTTAGTGCTCCACACCCAGTGATGGCAAGCAGACATAGATTTATCTGCATTTTTTCTTCCAAAAATAAAGAAAAGGTGTACGGCAATTCTTCATTACCAGTGTCTATTTAAATCATGTTCTGACATCCTAAACTAGCAAATGTAATCTCCTTGAAAATGGCCTAGGTCTGTCAAGCAGAGGGGTCTCTAACTTTGCTTGTTCTGCCTGGTTTTGGATAAGAAGTTCAGAGATGCTCCAGGTGTGCATCACATGTCAGTCAGTGTGCTGAGGACAGGGGACTTGGATCACTTCTGATGCTCCCTCAACACAATATGCTCTAGTTCCCCAGTTAGTATGGAACATTTGTCCCAGCACTATGGAAAAACTACTAGATTTCATCCATGCTGCTTTATGAATATTTGTTTTGATTCTCAACTGTGCTGCATATTATGACCAGGAATGAATACCCATAAATAACAGCAAGCTACAGAAATAGCTGTTGTAAGCACTATTCAATATCCCCTCTTCAGTATTTCCTTAGGGAGACAGGAGAAAAAGGTTGTCTTATTATCTCTGGGTCATCCTGAAGGACATAGATTTACTTCTGTTCCTATGCTGAGTCTTTTGGAAAAACTAACAGGGATAAAGAGACCACAGAGACTGCTGAGGACCATACAACAATACAAAAACCACGTATATGGAATGCTTTCTTTGCAGTTAATCAATATCATGCAGTACTGGAAAGAGATCTACAGGGACAGAAAGTATCTTGAAATAGAAATAAAGTGTCCTTCTTAGAGCACCATCTCATTCAGGCGACAGAGTACACATCGACCTGCCAGTAGAACTACACTGAAGCAAATGAAGAAGGTGTTTGCAGACAACAACTAAGCAGTACCATCTAGATTAAAAACATTCATGGCAAAGCTTCTTGTTCAACATACTGGAAGTCTTAGATACATAATGTTAAATTCTGATGTCCACTGAATTATATATTGCCTTATGTTAGCACACTTTTTAATGATCATGCTTATTTTGCCTGGTATAGACAACATCTCAAAAGTGAAGACCCTTAATTCAGAATAAAATATGCAACTGCTAACCTTTCCTTGTGCTTTGCTTTAAGTGGATGAAATTTCTGTTTGTTTGCCCTTGGTGCTTCATCTCTCCTCAGTAAACAAAAAGCTCGTCATGCCTAACTTTAAGAAAATGTATCCTAGTGAAGCTTTCTTTAAATCCAAAATTGGTCAGAAATGCTTGGTTTTAAGAGAATTTTACTTGCAAAAATAAGCTTTTTATTTAGGGTAATAGAAATATGTAAAATTATCTCACTTAATGTAAAATACAGAATTTTAAAAAGGTTTAGATGTCTCAAAACAGGAAGTATTACTCATTTTCTAACAAGAATGTGAGAAAAGCTATGCATACTTGAAAGCATTTGAAAGGAAGACAAAGAATAATTCATTGTGCATGAGCAATGTTCATCCCACCATAATATTTAGGTTAACACAGCCCACTAGAGCTAGAGCTCTAAGCAAAAGCAGCCTCAGCTGTTGAAGCCTGATCTACAATGGATGGTGACAGTCCAACTTAAATTTATTGTGTCTTGTTGGCCTTCAACAGGGCTGTTTTATGAACATGATCACATGAATTACCATACTGTGATGTTTATTGGTGCCTTTTACTGCAGGGGGTAAAAATAGCAGGTGTCTAGGGCACTAGATAGGCTGGAGGATTTTGGAAGAAAATGGATTATTTGAGTCATTTAGAGTCAAAATCTCCCAAAGAGAGGTGTGCATAGCTATGGGACTATTGCTCTGTTTTAGAGACAGATTTAGGCTAATTCAAAACACTAAAATGTGGCTATAGATAAGGAATAGAAAAGATATTCATTCAATGAGATTATGTTTCACACACAGGAAAAATAGAGGTGCCAGTACTACAATGATCCTGTTAAATCCACATGAAGCAGCTTTGTGCGAGCCAATTTGTCTGGTGTGCCTAGGGAATTCTGACATAAAACGAAAGAGCTGCTTTGTGATGACAGCAACTAGTTAAAATCAAATTGATATACACAGGGTATTATATTGGGTACAAGATGAAAGAGTGCTCTGGTTTGGTGACATTGCACATCACAGTGTTCTCACTCTGTGTGTTGCAGCTGTTCATATAATGTAATGAATTAAATTCAGGTAGATGGTGAATATTGAATTTGCACTGATCTAAAGCAGAAAATCTAATCTAATACAGGTCATTCTTATATCACTGTTTTCCATGAGTAGAATAAAGAATGTACTTTCTCTCATAAGTGGCAACACTGCTGAAAATGACTGTCAGCTTAACCTCATAAACAAAAGCAGTCTGTCACATCTTTTTTACTTTATTGCTGCCCAAAATAGGAAAGCTAAAATTCTCTCTACATAGTTATCATCTCTTTCTCATTAGACAGAAAGTTAAGACCTATTCTCAGATTTCCTCTAGTACATCTTTATTTATAACACAGAAATTAATTTTACAGGACATTTCCTGGTTATAGTTATTTTTCTTACTCCTTTAATTAGGCACCTATGGATTGAAATGTCCTGAGCTTGACATTGTGAGTATACCAAATACTAAAACCCTGAGCCTCAGTTTGTTTTTCAGTTGTTTAAGATATTTTAGAAATTAAGCTAGGTGTGCCATTCCTTGTACAGCCATGTTTTATTTAATTTTTAAAATTTACCTGATGGGGAAAAAAACCCCTAACCAATGGCCTAATAATAGATGTTCCACATTTCAAACTGAGACTCAGGACTCATTGAAAGATACTATGTACGATGAACATTTTCAGTAGCTTTTCCTTTCACTAAAATGCAGGGAAATAATTAATGTTTTTTGTGGTTAGCATTTACCATTTATCATTATAATTAGCTGCTTAGAGACCAGGCTTCACAACCCTACATGCTTGCTGGAAATCTACAGCATGGGAGGTTAGCATCTGTCCTTCCACGATGGAGAAGGAAGCCCGGCAGGCAATACCTGAGCATTTTATACCCCCTGCTGTCAACTCTGAGACCTGCACACAGGAGGGAGTGGGAGGAAAAGATGGGCTGGGAGCTTTTCCAGGAGCTACATTCCATCAGCCTTCAGCAGCATGCCAGGTGCTGTGTCAGGCTTTCCTGGATGTGTGTGCACGAGCACATGAATGTGCATTTATGTTGCACCTGTGCAGGAAAAAACACGTCTGGGAAGTGATCCTATGGGTCTGCTTGGAGCCAATTGTTCACCTGAGACATGATGTCTGAGTCAGGTTTGAGCCCAGAAACTCAGGGCCCTGGAAGTGTGTGCTGATGAAGAGGGTCAGGTTTGCCCTGGCTCAGCTGAGGCACTGACTGCTCTGCTTTTGGTTAGGTCTGATGGGTTCCTGGGCTGGCAGAGGTGCTGGATAAATTTTATACTGCCAGTTACAGAACAACAAAGCTATTGCCTGGATCCTATGTTAGCTACTACCTGAAGACTGTGAGGGCTGAGATCCAAACAAGGAACAGCTGAGGTTTGATTTAAAGGTGATGGGTCTGGGAAGGGCTTTGGGATTTGGTGACAAAGGCCTCCAGCTTAGGGCTACAGCCAGGACAGGCAGTGTCCCACAGGTCAAGAACGGAGTTGAAGTCAAGTTTTACAGCACTAGCTATAATTTTACACTGGAAAAGACTGTAGATGAAGGTTTAAAACACATATCTTTATGCCTCAGTAAAAATGGTATTGTTGTTTATTGTAAGAGACCACAGCCTTTGTGCCAGCACCATAAGCCTCAGGACTCATCAGGCTTTGTCTGAACTTGTCTTGGCATGCCTAGAGATTTGATTTAGCCTGTGACAGCAGTTATTGAATGAGCTGGTGGCCCTGTTCTGCTTTTTGTACAATTTTTGTATTATTGCATGTTTCAACAGTTCCATGTACTTTTGTAACTAACAGGCAGGAATGACCATTATAGGTACTATTGGTCAGAACAAACTGTCTCAGATCCTACAATAAAATGCTGTGCCGAGGAGTAACGGCGTGGGATGATAGAAGAAGCCTTGAAAGCAGAGGCACAGGATGATATGGGAGGCCCCATCATTATAAACCACATTCAAGTGGTCATTTACCCAAATAGAGCCTTGAAGGATGGGTAAAACAGTCTTGAGGACAACAGAGAGATCAAGGGCATAACCAGCTTGGATAGAACACACCAATATTGGCTTGTGTGTCAGAGAAGGGGTCTGCTAACAAACAAATAAGACTGACTCCAAGATTATAGAATAAGAAGGAAAAAAAAAATCCTTCAATATCAACATCATGCTCCTTCTGGTAAAGGTTTCACTATACCAGCCCATTCCAGACTGCAGCTATTGAGCCTAGAACCCAGGGAAGGAGTGGAAGTTTAAAAATAACACTGGGGAAATGGGTGTTACCAGAAAGTTTGCATATCCTTTATTTTAACTGTGATTTGAACTGTAAGTCCTAGTGTTATTGTAAATGGCCTAAAATTACTTCACTGATAAGCTAAGACTTTGATAAAACCAGCAATACATTTTTTAGTTTGCATATACAGTGAACATGGTCTGAAATGAACACCTTTAGCAGGTAATGATATTTTCAATGTAACGAAATGGCAGAAATTTACACCACTTAGTCTCTAACCTGTGTGAGAAAAATGGGTAAGAATTTTTAGCTGCATCAGCAGCTAAAGATGACTACTTAGAAAAGGATTTTACTGGATTGCATGGGTTGCAGGGCCAGACTTGCTAGAACAGACTCCTTCTCTGACTAGGTGGAATTAAGGCTTGGACTAAGTATGTTCTGACAGGATTTTAAAGGAGTTTGGTAGGGCAAAATAATCAGCAGCTTCTTGGAGAAAGTTTGTCCACAGAACCAACTCTAAAACATACTTTTTAATAACTCATTTCATCCAGGTTGTGTTACCTTCCCCCCCCCCCAGCCACTTAGGACTCAGTGCCCCATATTCTACTACTCACCTATTTACATAGGTGCCACTTTTACATCAGTGTCATTGCTATTACAGCTTACCTTGCCAGTGTCTCATCAACGTGCCCAGCACCAAAACCATCCTGGGAGCTACTCTGAAAAAGTTCAAATCTAATATGTGGCCACATTTTATTGTCCAGTTGCTAGTGAGCAAGAAGGTGCATTGCTTATCCTTGTAACAGGAAAACCATCTAGAAAGGTTTTGTGCTAGGAAAGTTAGGCTAATTTTAAGGTGGGGACTTACAGAGGAAGCTGGTTTCTGGTTAGATTCCCCACCAGCACAGACTGTCTATGTGTGAGGTTAAAAGAGGCCAGGAAGTTTGGTTTTGTGGTGTACACTGCAGGGACTATGTGGTTATTTCTAAACCTAAATTTGGCTGGAGTCACCTTTACCATGTCATTGATTCCATCATGCACACTGTGTCTTTTAATTCATCAAATATTATTTCTTCTGTCATCCCAAAGTTCAAATGGCTCCAGGAGGCTGCAATGGTTTTAAAACAAAGCTTCCCAACTGATATTGCCACAGATAAATTTTATTTTCCCTGAAATAATGCAATTTACACATAAGATGGGAAATAATCAGTCCTGCACCAGTAGGTAAATGTTTAAGATAAGCTTCCAATGGCCTATCTGGGCTAAAAGTAGACATTTCAGCAGAAAGAGAACATTTTATCCTTCCCAATGGGCCATGCAATATCTGTGCACAGATCTGAAAGGTCAGGATACGCCAGTAGTTAAAGCTGCTCTCTGCACGCTTGCTGCAGAGTTTGCCTTTTACCCCAAGGAGCAAGTAATGCCATTTAGCTTCCCTAAAGCTTCCAAATCCTTCATTTGGAATGGGCTTTCAGAGATGCACATGTGGCACCTGCTTTATCCCTCCTATGTCCTGCAATCATGGTTGCCCTCTTCCTTCCCCCTGCCAACTCACCCCATTGCCCCTTCCATCCTTCTCTGCCCTCCGTCACAGACCCACCAGCTACACTACCCTCTCCATACCTCAGGCTTCCTCCTCCCTCCTTTTGACATCTGCCCAAGCACAGGCCCATTTCACCACCAACATTTATGTTTCCTGGATCCTCATAGCTGTGCCATGTCATTTCACATCTCTCTTTCTTTTCCTCTTTCTGGAGCTTCCGCTCCATCTGACAGGTTACAGTCCCTTCAGTCAGCTCTTGGCTTTCATGGACACTCAAATTCTTCTATATCAGGCTCTGTCTTTGCTTCTGAGGTCTCTCTTTCTCCAAGTCTTCCCAAACTGGTGTCAGGCTCTGAGGGTACCATCAGACCTTGCTGTCCCAGTCCCCTGCTAGTCCCTGCATCCTGTTCCCGGCCCAGGAACCCATGCCACTGCCTGGTACACTGCAGCATGGCCCGGCTCCAGCTGCCCACATCCCTGCCCAGCCCAGTCACAGGCCACCTGTGGACCCACCCTCCACCATTCTGGCTCATCCCTGTCCTCAAGCCCTGCCCTGTCACATGGAAAGTCCCCAGGAAGCAGACAGCCCTGGCAGTGCCCTGACACACCTCAGGAGAGCTGCATGGAGCGCCACCACAGCTCTTCCTGCTCTCCATGCTGCCATCCACTACTGGTCACCCAAATCCTCTGCAACAACTCTCCTTCTTGGTTTTTCTTTCACCTCTGTCACACTCCTTCATGCTCCCCCATGTTCACCTCTGTCACGCTGACTGAGGCCTGAACCTGTCCACAGTGTTTCATATTGTTGAACATCAGAGACCTGCAGGCATTTGCAGAAATGTGAAGGCAAGAGAAGGTCCTTTCACTACCACAGCTACTGGAGGCTAAAGCAAACCCTGCATTTTTCTTATTGGAACTATTTCCCTGAAACTGATCGTGTATCCTGCACCTCTTCTGGAGAGGAACAGTTTAGTGGCAGCGTGTTTGTTTGATCCTTAAATTCAACTGGCAGAAGTCATGGCAATAAGGTGTCTTGATAAAATTAATGATATGGAAAGGATCCAGACAGGAGTCAAATTTCATGAACTGGAGACAACCTTGGAAGTGTATTATTCCTACTTTGAAACAGACCATGCACAAAAATAAAAAAACCAAAAAACCTTCTCACTGCCTCACCAAGCACTACAATCACAGCAAGTCAGGCATGACACACAGACCTATATGCACCTGGCAGGTGGTGCCAAATGAAACAGCCTGAAAGCACAGGTGGATAAACGTTTACACCGATTTCAGGGAGAGAGATGGGAACTGTCCACGGGCCCTGTTCTCCATCCATGCCCCGGAAAGGTCTGTGTGCCCGGTTCGGGAGCCTGTGCGCAGGGCGCCTCTGCTGGGATGCTGGGCGGTGAATGCAGCATCGCAGCAGCCCCTGCGCTCGCCCGGCTCCTGCTGCCGCTGGGTTTGCTCGCCCGGCTAAGGAATACGAGGGAAAACATTCCTTCAGTGGCACAGCACCGCCTCGTGGAGATGTTTCATTAGTGCCGCTCTCAGCTTCTCAGGGGAAGAGGAGGCGGACCTCAGTCAATTGACTTCAGCTTAGACTGGAGTCACAATGAATCCTGCGTAGTCTGTGGTCTTGTCTGTGCACGGGAGCTGATTTGTATAGGTGCAAGAATTATTCTGGTACCATCATTTAGCTATTCTGGAACAGTTCCTTGAGAGTGCAGGACATTTTTCAGGAACAGCAAGAACATTCACGTGACACTAGAACTGCAACTGTAGTCAACATTGCTAAGTTAACAGGTTTAATTGGGTGCAATTCATGTGCTGGGAGATTGAATCAGATGGGTGAAGTGCTCCCACTGTTATAAGGAAAAGCAACGGCAATATTCAAATAGTTAAATTACTACTTCCTATGGTATTCTGATTCTTCCTGGTATACATTTATCTCTTCCTTAGAAGATAAAAATGACATGAACTCTAGCTTTCACAGAGCCAACATTATTGAATTCACTTTTTACATGCCGTGACAACTTTCAGTACTCGAGGCAAAACTCCAAGCAAAAGTAACTATATACTTACATAGAATATATAGAGCTCTCTGTTCATGTTGATATGTATTCAAGTTATAGCTCAGTTTAATTCAGGTAAGACATTGAGCCTTGGTCTCTTTCTTTACAAGGCTGTTGAATTCTTTAAGCATCTCTCAATGTCTCTGTTGAAGTTGCTTTGTTTTTTGTATAAATGTGAATGGGAACCAGAAGACTGCTCTAAGGCTATTGCAAATAAAATTACACTGTTCTTCACAGAGGGCAGCTAAGCTGCAAATCTCCTTATTATATATACATATGGCTTCAAAAATGGGCTGCACAAACTCATGGAAAAAAAATGCTGATAGCTACTAAACATAAAATACCACATGTACATCACAAATCACTAGAGGCTGGAAAAGTAGATGGATTTTGGGTCTGATACAATACACATGTTCCAGGTTAACAGAGGTAGAAACCCTGACTGACTAGGAGGATACAGGCTGTTTTGTTCTGTCTCAATTAGTGCTAATTCTTTTTATAAATTAGAAGAGCTTCACTAAGAAAGGTTAAAGAGAAGAATCTTTACACAGGTCATGACCTAGTGCAAGGTCTGCAAAGTATGGCATATGAACCATCTCCAGGTGGCACATGGCAAAGACTCCCAGTAGAATTTCAGCTCCCTGTCAGTCTGTTCAGTGAGTCCCCAAAAGCCAGTCTCAGACAGAGCCTGCCTGCAGGCATTTACAGGAGCTTGGCACACCTCCCTGAGAGCTGGCTGGATGCAAACCCTCATCAGCACCTGCCCACAAACCTTTATCTGCCACAATGGACTGTGTGGAGGCTCAGGGTTTGAGTTTCTTCTTAGCATCAAATCTGCCAGATATCTAAATACCAGTTTTCTGCTTCCTAGGAGTGCAGATTGGGCATTAAGCTGTGAGATATTTGGGGGATATGTTTTCTTCTTTCTCTCTCTCTCTCCCTTTTTTTTTTTTCTTAGAAGGACTGTGGTTTACATGTTTTATTTATTTCAAGGAAAACTTGAATCTCAAACAAAGACAAATGCCAGGAGAGAAAAACTATTTCCTCTCCAGGTCTATAGCTACAATAGATGCAGAATTATAGAGCAACCTAGAATAATTATCATCTAACAGCTTGCAGCCTAGACAATCTATTTTTTTAATTTCTGTAAGCTAAAACATAAATTACCAATAGCATTTTCTGCATAGGCTGTATAAAAGCCCTGTTATTCGGCCCAAACACACGTGATTTCCTGACTGGTGCATTGAAAATAAGCTGAAAGGCAGAAAGACTATACAAAGCCTTTCAAAAGTGTTCACATTGAATAGAGACAACCCTAGAAGCCCACTGGGAAGGCCTTTTCTTTATCAACTGATGGCAGAGCCCTGTGTGTTCCTGACAGAACTCGGTTACTCTATCAATCAAAGAGACTGAAATCCACCACAAAGCCAATTCGGCAATTCCAACGGCTGGAGTAATTCAGCATGAACATAATTGCTTTTAGGATTATAATTAGGACCCATTTGACAAATGCCACTCTGGCTGGGCAGGGATAACGATCAGGAGTTGTGAGATCCTTACCTTCTGGGCCATGGCTCCCGGTGGGCTGAGGAGAGAGTTGCATTCCCCTTCATGGAATTCTTCTTTACACTCACGGCAGAACACGAACTGGGAAACAAACCAAAGCATGCCAGTCATAAAAACACATTAGGGACATAGACAGCAGGTTACAATCATGAAGAGTCATACAATAGATGATCCCTTGCCCTTCTCTTCCCATTAAATTCCCATAATCCTCCTAATTGTGCATCTTATTATACACTCTGATCATTAACACAACAATTTTGCTGTTATTATTATACATTTCATCAGTGAAGTAATGCAAATGCCATTATTAAAAAATGAGATTTTGCAACATGGTTCATTTAGGGACATACTAGATAGTTTTATGGGTGTGCTTTTCCTCCTGTGAAATCTATTTATAGAAGAAGGGTGATAGCTGAAAAAAGCTGTTCTGCTGTATAGTGTTTGCTAATGGAAACATAGTTCTGAATCAAATGCCTTCTCTATAGAAAACTGTTGCTGACTTCCTAGGGGATGACCACTTTATAAAAGGCCATATGAAATACCATTTTCTAGGAAATTATATCCTTGCCATAGACTTTTATAGGATGGTTTAAAAATCATAGAAAGAACACAGTGATAGGATACTTAATGCAAGGTTTAAGGATCTACCTCTAGACCTTTATTGCATTTTTAGCAGTTGTTCTGGTTTTATCCTCCTTAAATAACATTTTTCTTTACATAAGGCTTCATTGAAAGTAATGTCTTTTGCAGATAAGTGAAACAATTCTCCCTAGCTCAGTCTGACTGCCTCTGCCACCTAAAGTGGCTCATATGTATCAGGTTTGATGCCTTTTCTAAACTCTAAAATGAAGATATCTGACTTGACATGTGTCAAATCTTTGACCCATCAATGCTGCATTAAATTCTGTGTCCTTGCAGGTAAAGAGAAAAGTCAATAATGTAGAATGGGTCTCTCTTATGCTGTTTTAAAGCTATGCTGTCTTGATACAACTCCAGACTCTGAAAGATCTCTCGGTGGTAAGCCACTCTGACTGGCATTATAAGCAAGACTTATAAAACAGCCTTGATTTTTAGATATAGAGCTGCATTCACATGTAATGAATAAAGGAAATCAGGAGGACATGACACTAGAACATTTGTCTGCCAGTAATTCCAGCTTTTCTATTTTCATTTTGAACTCTTGCAAGCTGTATTTTCACTGTTCCAAGAAGCACTGGAAATCATATTTTATTATCATGCTAAAGAAACTGCCCTTTATGAAAAGAAGCATAGTGCAAGTCCAAAAGGATTGATCCTGTTATTTAGAAAGTCAGGGAAATTTGGAGCAGCGGAGTGGAGTGAGTGTTCTAACTTCTAGAGATATCAAAGCTAATCACTTGTTTGCTTTCATGTCACTTCTCCCTCTATTTTGTCAATGATCTAAAATGTTTTGTTTTACTTCAACCAGCACTGATTTGTTAATTCACCCATGGTTGTTAGCAAGCAGCTTCACAATGGAGGCACTTTTTGGGGATATGTTGTATGGGATGCTGCATTGTTGTAATAGAGCATCATTTAAATACAGCAACGATTTGCAGGGCATTAGTGGTCAAACGTTTCCCGTGTGTGAGCTCTCTCAGACATGTAGGGAATTTCCATCTGGATACCCAAGTCTTAAAGAGTTGTTATTCCTTAACATTTAAGGTTATGCCTGGGTTTAATTGAATTTCCTACTGTGTATCCTACTCTCTTTTTCCTTTGTGACTTTATTTCCTTATGAGCACATCTGACTGACAACATTTGTCTGCTAGTGTTTTGTATACACCCTCATCACACAATGCCTCAGCTTGCTTTCCTTGCTCCAATCTCTCTTTTCCCATGCAAGCA
The DNA here is from genome assembly GCA_024865655.1 of Emberiza elegans. Taxonomy (NCBI): domain Eukaryota; kingdom Metazoa; phylum Chordata; class Aves; order Passeriformes; family Fringillidae; genus Emberiza; species Emberiza elegans. The sequence continues at coordinate 13,075,547 of JALJVW010002597.1, read as the reverse complement.
CAATTTTAAACCTTTCATAAACATTGTAAAGGGAGAAATAATGAAGAAAGAGAAGAAAAATAACCAGGGCATATATTTTGCAGAGACATTCTGGCTGGCTAGTTTATGTGGCATTGGTGTTTATTACAATAATAAAATTCATAAGCTCCTGCAGTACTATTTAAGATGTGAAATGCATTTTCTCATTATAGAGGCCATATTTTATCCTTGCCTTTGAAATAAATGATCCACAGTACCAATGTTACCAATGTTTTCCCCACAGGCCTATTGGAAACATTCATGAGTGTATAACTGGGCCTTTCACAAACAATTGTATATCCTGCAAGTAAGTCTGTGAGTGGGCCTGCCACATCCTTGTAATGAAACAAAGCCTGATTTTTTTTGTGAGACAGGATACTCTTTTCACATCCTATTAGATAATGGATGAGATGTAGAATCAGTTCTGTGGCAAAGAAACACCCCGGAGGCTGATCAGTTTGTCAGAATAAATAGGCATCTCCCAACACAAATGCATTAAGCACTCCCTTTTTATGGCAAAGCATGCATCATAAAGAAAAGGCATGTCACTTACAACAAAGAGCAGTTTTTTTTTTTTTTTTTACTTTCAGACATGAAAAATATGATAAATTTTCAGTAACAAAATGTAGTTGCAGTAAGCAACTGTGAAAATGCTGTCAGTTAACTTGTATTTTATGGCTTCATTAATATTAATACAGTTACTTTGCCCTTGGAAAGGAAAGGATTTGATGTTCAGTCAGGATTTAATAGTTTTGCATAAATTTAATATTAGTAAGTGTTTAAAATTACTATAAGTACTGTAATTACTAATAATAGTTACACTTTCTTTTCCTTCTTGTGCCAAAAAAAGTCTGGCAGATTGCTGTGTTAATATAAACAGCAGATAAACTTTCTATGTCTTTACGCATTTAGCACTTGCCGTTGTTACCCTTGAAAGATTCTTTGGTTGGAAAACAACCAACACAAAGAATAAATCCCAAAGGTTCAAACCTACCCCTGCATTAAAAAGAGGATTAGCAGGGAAATCCCCAAAGCACTTAAGGGATTTAGGCACTGGAAATTAATATAACCTGTGTGTGGGCTATTACAGGCTTTTGAATATCTGTAAAAATGTATGAGATAGACCCAAGCAGAAATCCTAAATCCAGTGACCTCAGAATAGGGAGTATTAAAAACCTCAACAGGGATTCAGATCCTGTTTTTAAAATCCTCCTATCGTTATGATTATTCAAACAAAAGGTAAAATCAGACCAAACTCCGGTCACTTCTATAGAATTCAAATGCCAGATGACGTCTGCAGTGATGCTGAATAAAAACTAGGGTGAAAAATGAAGCTTCAGTCTCAGTTACTCCTGACTGGGCCATTTATAGTGTTTCAAGTTTGGAAGTGGGAGCAGAATGTAGCTCTTTTTTTTTTTTTTTTTTTGAATGAAAGGAAAATGAGTTTGTCACTTGCACACTATGGTGCTTGGTTTTTTAGATGTAGAGATTTTACCGTTTCCATTTTTGCAACATTTCAAAGATTTGTTTTCCCTTGAATTAAGCACCACAGCTCTCATTCTCTCCCTTGCCTACTGCAAATACCTTTTCTTTGGTCTCTGATAATATCTCCCTATAGCACTTATAAGTAATACCATTAAAAAATCATCTTGCTTCCAACTTCAGTAAAATACTCCCATTCCCTGCACAAAGCTTCAAGTTTGAGATCTCTTCTTTTAAAGTTACTCCTCAACTCAGATATTCCTTTTCTCTTGCACCCTTACCTCCTTCCACGTGTCTACACAGAAGAATGCAGGGAAGTTTGCAGTGAGGCAGTCATAGACAAGATTTAATCTGCAGCACTGTAGGTGCCCTGCTAGGGATTTCTTGCAAAACTCAAGCACATACCCAGATTTCTTACCAGCCTTCTGCAATCCATGTTGAAATCTGAACTGTCCTTTCTTCCCTCCTATAGTTATCACTCTTGGCTTTGTACTGAAGACAGACCATGTTTTGGCTGAGGTGTGTCTTACAAAGCCAACATTCACATCCAGATGAAAGACATCAGGCGAGGAAAGATGCACTCATACCTCTAGTACAGTGTTTCATTGGGTCTTCAAAATCACTTTTAATTTTTTTATCTAATGTCTACTTTGACTCTTCCTAGTTTCAGCTTCCAGCCACTGCTTCCTGGTTTGCATTTCTCTGCTAAAATAGAGAGTCTTTCAGTATCCCATACTTTCTTCCTGTGAAGGTGCTTCCTGTGAAGGTACTGTAATTAAGATATCTGGCTTCTCACTGGTTAAACCATTCCTCCTCCCTCTCTCCCCCAGCCCCAAGTCATATTCAGTGTACTTTTCTAAGGATTGTCTTGTTTTGTCACTAGTTATATTTGACTAATCTGTATCATTGCTGTGCTGCATCAGCAAAGTTTTCTTAATATACTTCTGAATCACTGCTGAGTATTGAATCATGACAGGTTTGATGACAGTCCCTGTCAAATGCTGCTGCTTTGCATAGATTCTTCACAGAAAACATTGCTTTCTGTGATCTGCCAGTTCTTAAATCCTCATGATCAAAGCAAGATGAGGCATCCATACTGCATCACCAGGCAGTGATGAGACAATGCTCCTGCTCAGACCCCAACCACATCAGCTGGAACCCAGCCCACTAAAAGCTCTTACTGATATAATATGATGATGAATTCCTTATCAGAATATTCTCTAGTCTGAACTCTTACAAAAAGACTTGAAGAAATTAATTTTGTGCAATTACTTTTTCTTATCAAACCTGTAATTTCATCATAGAATGAATCAGTTTCTTCTGTTTTGACCCGTTGTCAGTGAGAATATATTGACTTGTAAAATCTTAAAAAGATCACTTCTTCTACCTTTTCTCTTTTCATCATCCCTCATTCAGTGGTGGCTGTCTGGACCCTCCACTACTGATAAGAATTTTGACAATTAAAAGCTACTGAATGCAGGCAGAATCAACATCTTCATCACTACTGGAGCAAAACTAGTATGCAAGCAACGCAGAGATTCTTAAAAACCATAACTATATGAACAAAGAAAACCAACACAGATCTCCTTTAATTTTTTCTCCTTTTCATTTAAAATACAACAAAAGTGCTTACAACTTTTACCTTCTTTCTCAGGAAAACAAGGACATCAAGAAATCAACCTTCAACGCATCTACCTCACTCTTTCTTCTAAAATCAAGCTTGAAACCAAACCAAAAGAGTGCTACATTATAATTCATGCTAGATCTGAAATAAACCACAGCTGACAAGTGTTAATTCTATTATTTATTGAGCTGCCAGAAAATGCACTTTAAGTGCTCTTGTAATGTGAGAAGGCTAAGTATAGTCTAAAGAGAATCCCAGAGAAGTCATGCATAATCTAAGACACATATGGAACTAAATAGACATTTTTATGTCTTCAAAACCAGTTTGGTTATGTATTACACATCAAAGCAAAATAAGCATTCTAAAATACTTGCACAGCTTTGATCACTGCAGCATCAGAACATCTTGGCACTGTAAGAAAACCTCCTTCATTGCATGCCAGTGAAGCAACAGAGGACTGCTGTTTTAGTGATTGAAGCCTGATTTGTAGAAAACCTGGGCCACAGATCCCTAAAATTTGAGGATATTAATTCAGTTGACATGTGTACCCAAATGCCACTGAGGATCCATACTAAAGGTACTTGTCCAAGATCACATAGAAGCACATAAAGAAGAAGATTTTCAGTTTTTAGACATTGGACTTCCCCAATAGCTGTCTCAGATCATTCCTCTAAAGAGCCACATTTTGGTTTCATAACGTCTAAACTTTGCCTAACAGAGGTAATCAGTCTCCTATATAAATGAAAATATAATGGAGGAGTGTAACTATGTAGTCACCAATCAAACAGAATATCCCGAGTTCCAACCATCAAATAATTCTATGGTATAGAAAAAATGTATAGTTGTTTGCTCTTTATCAGAATAACGGGATTTTTTAAACCAGTCTTTTTAAACCTGAAGAGTGAGTGTTTTATTAAATAGTAATACAAAAAAAATCACAAACCACTGGATAGGTAACAATTAATTATCTTCACTGGAAAACATCAACATCTGGTTAAAAAACTTCCTTGAAAATGTAAAATATTGTAGGACACCAAGTTTCAATCCTCAATGAGCTTTTGTAGTCAAACTATAGGCTGCTGACTGGAGCAAACATTTATATTGAAGATATGAGCATGCCTTATGGGAAATCAAAGCAATCAGGAAGTTCCAAACAGAATGACCCAACCTGTCTCTCTGTAGTGTTTGCCATTTAGAAAAATGTGGTTTCTGAATGCACTTTCCAAACTAAAAATGATGGTATAGGGATCGAGAAGTACACACAGATTTTTTTTTCTTCTAGAAAAGCCCACAAACCTCAGATTTCACAGAATATGATTTTACCATGCTGCATGACTTTCAAGTAAGACAGGACTTGGATCTTGGTGAGAGTTCAGACCTCCATAAACACACACTGACTATTTTTCACTCTGAAACTATGAACTTTGTTATTTATTTCCACCCAAAGTCAATTAAAACCACCCCCTGCCCTCTGTGAAGGTCACAGTCCATGTCATGCTCCTGCTATGAACCTGACATCTCAGGTATTGGACTGACTTTGCCTCTGGCACTTTGTTATATCCAGAACCAAGTGTGAGACCATCACCCACACACCCTGTCTTTTGATATTTCTTGTCCTTACAGCAGGAAACTTTAAAAGCAGAGTATTTACCATCTGGAGAAGCTATGTTTACTCAGAATTTGTGGCTTTGCCAATTGCCAGTTAGAGAAAAACCTGCAAATACTACAATGAAGATAAATGCCACAGTACAAAAAGCATTCATTTCTAATGACACTAGTTTTATCAGATATGAGGCAATTGCAAAGCATAGTAGTACTTGCCGAGCAATTTTGGTCTTTTTCCTTATAATAAAGTACACACATTTACTATGCATATTTCAGCTAAAATCAAACTTTTGTGAGAAGCATGACAATCTGTCAAAACACGGTTTCAAAAATACAGCTGCATTCTCTGAGCAGCTTTTGCAATCTAAGGGCAATTTGCCATCAATACTATAAGAGGCAATTTTCTATAAACATAAAAAGCTTTAAGCATAGGACTGCATCAAGATTTCAATGTTTTCCTTTTGAATCTGGAAGTAAAAATCTCCTTTCCGAGTCCTGCAAAACAACCCATGGGCTCATTTCCTAAGATCTAGCTGACGGCATTTACATCTGAAGTCTCTTCAGTGAGCGCGAGGTGAGTTTGTGCCTACAGCCAGACATACTGTCCTTGAGCTTGCCTTACATCAGGCAGCCCTAACCTAAAAGGTGTGCTCCTTAAACTGACAACATAAGCTCACAAAACCTGTCCCAGACCTCCCCAAGCCTGATTTGCTGATTTATGTGGATTGGCTAATTTCTGCTTCCCAGCCCCCTTCTTTGTTGCCTTGTAGTCTAAGCACTGCAAAAGATAGAAGAGAAGACAAAGGCAGGGTCAGATCCAGGTACTTCTCTCAGAGGTAACTTCAAGCCTGTGTGGGTGAAGAGAAAATGCTCTTTCCAGATTTCACTACCCACACCTACACACAAGGATATTACACAATCTCGTTCTTAGCATGTTGGCTAGGATGTGAGACTTATTAGCCCATCTCAGAAAATAAGAAAGAAAAGTCTATAAAGCAGAGTTAGTAACAAGATTATGTGGTATACTGAAAGTGTGAAAAACTTGTTGGTCGTGCTATTATGTGCACATAAGAGAGTCACATCTTGTTATCACTGAACAAACTATCTGATAGCTGACTACCCAAGCCGACGTGAGTTCAAACACTGCACAATTTTCAAAGCAGACCATGGCTTTGGTTGTTGAAACAGGCATAGATGGCCTGGCAGAGGTGCACAGCTTTAACAGAACAATATTGTGCCCTGAAGCACTAGGAAGGGATGCCCAGTTAGATGCCAACCAAATTACTGCTGGAAAAGGAAGCCAAACAAGCTTAAACCAATAAGCAGCTGCCTAGAGCAGCAGGCTGCTAAACCCTGCAAGGCATTCGTGTCCCCGTTACTTACCTGTGCCAGAGCTGTGGACAGCAAGCAGAGAGAGCAAGGCTTCTAGCTTGTCAGGCTACAGGGACTCTGACAGGACCTTAGATGTTAAATATTACTAGTTTGAGGAGCTCTTCCTAGCCCCAGAAACAGCTGCTGCCATGGAGTCTGACCCCTCCTTCAGGACCAGCTGTCACAGCTACTCATCCTCCTCTGCTCTTAATTCCTTTGTACCCGCTTCTCCTCTCTGCCTTCTCATTTCTGTGCAGCAGTAGCCTAGACTCTTTCTTTCTTCAGGTGGAAAAATTGAGTTTTCCTTGCAGGTTGCACTGCTGAGAAGCTTTGGGGTAGCCCTGCTGGAAGTCTTATGGTCATTCCAGTAATCTGTAGCTAATGCAGCTGTAGCATATTTGGGACGTGGATTACTCTCTCTACGTGGTGCTGTGCTATGCTGGGTGGAGGTTTCAGCACTGCTTGGGATGCAGAACTGCAGACATCCCTTACTTCCTTCTGCAGTACAGACATGACCAAGGAATTTAATTAAGTATTAGGTTCTTTCTGGCCCCACTGGAGAGAAAAAACAATTGTGTATTGACTTAAATCCGTTCCCATTTAAGTAACTTTAGTAAGTAGTAGAGACACCTAATCACATCTATCTAGTGTATAATGTTTAGCAATTTCATGCCTGGATGACTAATAAAATGCAAAGTGGATGCAGGTTAATGTAAGATTTCTACAAATGATTTCCATAATAAATTACAAAGTATTTATATGAGGAAACATAGAAAAAAATCCAGTATCATTGCCACTTTATAATTTAATGGAATGTCTTAGAAAGTAGATGCAAGGGATAAGGAGATTAGTAATTTATGAATAAAAGGAACACTTTTAAAGTAGTTGCAGATGTAAAATGTAAAATGGGGATTAAAAAACCCTTTTTAAAAAGACTGTAGTGCCTATAATTCCCTATTTTATATCATAAAAGAATGCACCATTCCACTTAAAACTGATAAAAAGGAAAAATAAAAGTAAAATAGGAACAAAACCTTAGCTATGTAATATATATAGGCACAAATTAAAACACAAACTATGTGCCTCTGCCACTTATGGTCGTAGAAATCCTCTGTCACTTAGTGGAACAATACGGTATTTACCCCAGATCAGATAAAGTCAGAGCATGAGTCCCATTGTAAAGAAAATAAAGCTAGAGTGTATGTTGTCATCACTCAAATGGATACAAAGAAGTAGTGAAATTTTACATGGAAGAAAGCATTATTTTTTGGAACTGGAATGCAAAGAGGGAAAAGGACAGTTTTCTTGAGATGCCTTCAGAGAGGGTGAGACAATAACAAGTATAACTGAGTGACTATTTTTTCCTGCAGAACATGCAATACTACAGCTGTGATGTAAAAACTTGATTTTTTTTTTCAACAAAGTGGTTGAATGCTACATTAAAATATCACTTCTCCCAGGTTTAAAAAAGATGTTTTGTAACTGAATGCATATATCAGTTCATAAGCAATGTCATGAGGAATGTATTTTACTGCCTGTGGCTTTAGCTTCTGCTTTAGCAGCTTTAGAGTTCTATTAATATGCCCTTAAAAAGTACAACAAACCTATTTCCATATGATAATACTGCTGCTCTGCATGCATGCCCTGGGCATTTGAGCATCTAGCTGCACATTTATATGTGCAAACAGACCTGGAAATCTGATGGGTTCATTAATGTGGTTCTTGGAATGAACTACTGAACATGCAGGCTGGGAAGCTGATGAGAGCCAGGCAATTACCCAGCGCTTAATTTACACCAAATTGCAACAGAAATCAGGACACTCCTTTCCTTGAATGTTTTTTAAAATATCCCTAACAGAATGAAGGCATCCCACATACAACCTTTCATTCTGTGCCATTCAGACTGTGCTCTTGTAACAATGTGCAAGATGTATGTTTTGTTCATCTCTCGGTTGCTGGAATTCATCTACATTAAGAAAAGCCCACCCAGCAATATTGAAAACTTCCCGAAGATGGCAGCAGTGACACAGGAATCGACACAAGCCGGCTTGGCTAAGCTTTTGCAGTTGAAAAATTTCTTAAAAAATCATAGTCAACAGCTATGATCCAGTCCAGGGTTACTAACAGCTGATACACGCAAAACCAGTCCTGACAAGACAGTCTCATAAAGAAAAAATGGTATTCAGATGCACTGAAACACATACAAGGAGCAAGGGGTGCTCCTTGTTTCAAGGGCTTTGCATCTTCTCTTGAATCTGGTAACAACTGAAGCTCTGTATAAAGAACACCCTTCTGAATATGACCATTGAGCAAATGAAATAGCATAAATAATGTATCTGAGATAACTGCAGCGCTGTTTTAAGTGTTTTATTGGGTTCATGCTATCTCCTATTTGTAGCACTTGCTTTTTAGAACTGTAAACACACATCTAGTTTATGTACTAGGGTGAGCATAAAATAAGGAACAGATTTGTGTGTCTCTGTTCTCAGGAAATGCCTAGCTTCTGCACAAGGATCCAGTGAATGTGCCTTCCCTCTTAGTGACCAGATTAAGGGCATTAGGATTTCTCTGTGAGAAATTCTGTTTGTTTGTTTGTTTGTTTGTTTTTTTTTGAGGGGGCGGGGAAAGAATGACCTCAAGTCTTTATTCCACTTCTAATTTATGTTTGTCTTATGAAGAAGTGAATCTTTTAATCATTAGGGCATAATCTGCAATCATCAAACCCAATCCATGTGCTCGCCAAAGACCAGTGCCACTCAATTCAACGGCTGCTTCTTTCAGATTCTGAGTGTGAATAGTACTTTGCTGGAAATACTTTAAAAACCAGACAAAAGCAAAGCAACCAACCAAAAAAAAAAAAAAAAGAAATCCAAACCAAAACCACCACCAACAAAAACCAAACAACCAACCAAAAAAACTAAAACAAAAAGAACCTTGCATGAAAGGATTAGAATTGGAGGTGTCTCTAAGTCTGATTATTGACACTGAAAACCACTGAGAAACTTTGGATAAATTTCAAAGACAGATGAAGACTTGGTGTTAAGCCTCAGTCTAAAATTAGATGTAGACAGACCTTGGAACTCCACCAACTCCAAGCTCTGAAGGATGGATTTAGACCAAGGATCTACAATTTCAATTACTCTGAAAGGGGAATAAACTAAAATAAATATTTTTTAGAAGTGAGAAAGAAGTTGCAAGTATTTTTAAAACCATCATATTTGATTCTTCTGAATGGAGGATCATCTTTGTGAAATGTTCTATAAGCACTGCTGGAGAAAGCATTGGAATAATGATGAAAACACCATGCTCCATCTTTCATGGAACAAAAGCAGATGCTTCCTGAAAAAAAAGGCCTAATCAAAAAACAGTGATAGCTGGATTGGTTTCTACCAGGAATACCCTGTCACAATGCACAGCTCCCATTAAGGATACTTCAATTTCTGTACCTTCTGTTTAATGCAAAGCTTAGCTGTGTGGCTTCAAGTTCTTTTCTTTTGAAACAAGAATGTTTTTTCAAACTTACAGAAGCTGTGCTAATTGTATTCACAATGTATATACCAAGTCAATAATGTGACTTCTTGTCTGACCTTTCAAACTAATCCTTTTCTGGTTTGTTGATCCTAGACATTGCTGTAAAGTAATTATACAAACTACCAAAAAATGATCCCTGAAATGTGAGCCCTGAGCATTGCCTGGTTTACAGGAAATACAGTTTGGCACTTGTCTCAGCACTGCTTTGAAGAACCACACAATAAACACTTTATTGCAAAAGCAACTCCATTCAGATTCTGAATACATATACATGCATATAAAACCCACAAATATTGTCCTGTATCAGCCTATACTGACAGGTAGCAAGATCTCTGACTACAAAAAATATGCTCCAAAAATATTTCATGTTCATCAAGATAATTTTAGCACTCAGCAATTTTCTTACTTTTCTTTGGATTTCTGACATCTACAAATCACCCAAGAAGCACTACATTTCTCTAGTTGTCTGGGAGGCAGCACAGCAAGGCACAAGCTATCTAGAAGGTTTCTGGAGTGCATTGATGACAACTCCTTGACACAAGGGATGGAGGAGCCAACAAGGGGCCATGGTCTGCTGCACTTCCATCACGGAAGAACGAGGTGCATATGTGAAGACTGGAGGCAGCCTAGGCTGCAGCAACCCTGAACTGATGGAGTTTGGAATCTTGAGAGGAGAGGACAAGGCAAAAAGCAGGACCATAAATCTGGACTCAGGAGAACCAACTTTGGCCTGTTTAGGGCCAAAGAGTGCCCATGGTAGCCAGCCCTGGAGAAAACAAGGGTGTGGACAGTGGCTGATGTTCAAGGATCACCTCCTCCTGCTCAACAGTGGTCCATCCTGACCATCAGGAAGTCAACCAAAAATAGTAAGAGAGCCACTTGATGAATAAGAAGTTCCTGACAAAATTCTGACATAAAAATGAAGCATGCAAGAGGTTGGAGCAGGGATCCAGAAGGACTATAAGGACACTATTCAAATGTGGGCTTAGAAAAGCCAAAACCCACCTGCACTCAAATCTGGTAAGGGACACAATGCATCAAGGATTTCTGCAAGTACCTCAGCAACAAAAGGAAGATCAAGGAAAGTGTGGGCCTGCTGATGAATTGGGCATAGAATTTGGTAAGAAAGTTCATGGAAAAAGCCAGTGCAGTCCTAGGACCCACAAGTAACATATTTCATTGCTACTAAACATATGATAGGCAATTACACTCTGAATGGCACAACAAATAACACTAAACCAAAGTGCACATCTTCACCCTTTCCTCAGCACAGTCTGAAAAGCAGATGCAATCCTTAAATCCCAAGGAAATGTGTATCTGCATGTGTGTGAGTACAGAAGGATGACTCCAACCTGAAACTTCTCAATAACATGGGAGTATATCAGAGCTCTGTATAAAAACAGTTTATGATTGACTAAAAAAATATGCATGAAACAGTCTTGGTTGAAAAAATCCATTGCAGGAAGACAAATCTAACATAATGCATTTGAATACCAGCTGGAATGGAACAAATTGCCTGAAACCTAGGAAAGCATGAACCACGAGGACATCCCTTTGCCTACCAACAGGTCTTGTTCTCAGAACTCTGAATTGGTATTTTTTTAGTTTCTGGAATTAGTGACTGCAATGCAAATTATCTAGGCCTCTAGAATAAGCACACATGGCTGAAGAATTCCTCATTCATGTAGTGCTTCTAAGAAACCAACATGATAGGGCTTATTGTTTGTTTTTAATAAGAAAGGGAGTTCAAAAATTCATCTTATGTGATAATTAGATTGCATTCTGATGATCTGATTATATGTGAAATTTCTTGCTATCATGGTGAGTTCTTGGACTTATGCAAATGGTCATGACTCCACTTTCTCCAGTGGAGCTACACTAATTTACAGCTGCTCAGGATCAGAGCCTACCTGCCTGTTTCTGACACCTAGGATATGAATTCATATGGCTGTATGGCATCAAGCCTCACTAGTCAAACACAGCACACACCTAAATAGTTCTCATTTGAGATATTCTGCTGCAGTAATGCACCTCCTCCTGGGCTCTCCCCCTCTCACTACTCTTCTTGTTCATCCATCTAAAGTCACTTTTTCCTTCCATTTCTCTAGCTACATTTACATCTTGGCTCTCTTGATTTCGTTCCTGAAACAAAATTCAAGCTATTCCCTATCTTTTTTATTTTTTCCCCCAAGCCTTTAAAAACCTTTTGTCTTAAAGCTATTGAACTAGCTCTTTTAATTCTTTTTTCCTTCCCTTTCTCCCAGTACATTCATTTTCCTTTTGTTAATACTTGGAAGCATTACTCTTCTCACATTGCTTCTGAAGATAGAAAGAACCTCATAATTGCTGTTAGAACTCCATAAAAGCAGTAATACAACTATAACAATGCTAACAATACCACTATACCAACAACAAAGAACAATACCACTGTCAAACACAAGGTGTATCATCCTTTCCTCTCATCCCCTTCCCTGCTCTCAAAAGACTTGGAAGTAGCCACACCTGGAAGCCTTCCAGCCACAAAGGCACAAGACTCTGGTGGATTCATGTGATAGGAACAAAAAGGAATATGTTTGGAGACACTCACCCTTTCTACTTCCCAAGGCACATCCTTCAGGCATTCTATGCAAATGAGCCAATGGTAATTAGGGTAGCATGAGCCAAATTCTGTATTCAGGACCCGCATAGAAAGCAGATAATTAATCAAGGGGGAAAAAAAGGAAGAATATTTTAAAAATATATTATTCAGATATAACTGATCCTGAGGAAAGTATTAATGTGTGTCTAATCCCCACTACTTAAGCATACATGTGGTTCTACTCTGTTGCTAATCATGGTATTTTGGGTCTTTTGGGGGGGGTTTGCACAAATCAAAGGAAAAAGTAACATGCCCCTGGGTCTCTCATAAACAGAAATGTATCATTATCCTTGAAATAATTATAATCTGGGGGAAAAATGTTGTAATTTTTTTACCTTTTCCCCTCAAAATTCAAATTATGTTGCTATTGGGAGTTTAATGCAAAGACAGGAGAAAATAGCCACAATTAGTGTATGACTCCGCTGTATTTTTATTCTTTGGCTTCAAAGATAACCTACCAGCTCATACAGAAAACAAAAAAAAGTCTTAAAAGCACTCAACAATAATGACCCCATACCACTACAGCTCTCAGTTGTCTTACTGCTGTATTTGGGGGCTCTTACTGTAGCTTGTTGATAAATAAGGATCAATAAGCAAACTTTGCTTGGAGTCTTCTGATGTCTTACCTTTGTGTGATACATTTACTTCAAATGTGTGCCACAATCTCTTTCTGATTTCAATCTCATTTTTGGATACATAGGAGGTTGGAATTTTTCTATAAGCAGCAAATCAAAAAGAGGCAGAGCATGCCTGCTTGCACTGAAGTGGCAAAATCACATTTGTCAAATAGAGATGGACTTTAATTTGCTCCTGTAAGTTGTAATATCTGTTATTTTCCCACTGGAGAATCAAGTGTGCATCATTTTTCTCAGTTGTTTTATGAGAAAATTGTAGTTCATGAAAACCTGGGAGGTATTAACAGAAAAAGGATGCAATTTGACTTACAGTTCAAGTTATCTCTATTTTCCATTAACAGAGAGTGCTATGCTTTTAAATTAAAAATGGTCCAAAGCTACAAAATTCAGGGTTTGTATCAACATTTTGTTCAGTCCCATGTTTGAGGAACAAGTTGGAAATTAATCCCACACTTAGGTTCAGCTCATTTTATACAGCCTCTGCTTGTGGACTCTAGCTCTTGAGGAACCAGTGTCCACTTTCAGGAGTTTGTTAAATGCTCATCACTTGTCAAGATAAGATTCAAAAATCGGAATTAACAACTATTTGCTCTAGCCTGTCCACCATCCTGGATGCTTGAACCATCTACCTGTCTGCTCAGTACACACACACACACACACACACACCACACACCCCAGCAGAGTTACATGACAGCACCTGTTCTTGATGAGACACATACAAGCTTCCAAGGGGAAAAACTTTACAAGATTCAAACTCATGTTTTTCTATATTTATAGTATGTATGTACCACCAAAACTATTAATATGACAATAGATTAAAAAAGAGGAATTTTAAGTCAAGGAATAATGCACACATTTGCTATTATTCAAAAAGTCTTCCTCTAAAGAAAAGGAATTTTGCTGATTTTTGACAGATGCCACTGCTGCTGTGGGATCCAATAAGATGTTTTGTCTTGCATAATGAGTGCTGAAGATATATGCGCATGGCATTACACAAGGAATTAAGATGTATAATTGCATAATGGCTGCTAGGGATGCATACACATGGCATTACACAAGGAATTAAGATGCATAATTCTTAATGAGAGCGATGTCTAATGCCTGAGAGTGGCAGGCTAGACATTAGGCTCCCATTAAGAATAGGCCTAATTTAAAGCATTTGAATAGTCTCACTCAAATTGATCTCAAGTATAAGCGGATGTTTAAGCAAATTTTTTCATTAGAATTTTACTCCTAATGCACAGCACATTTATTTCATTCAGATTTTCTAAGAGCTTGTATTAGAAATATATAAAGCCAAGCAACTAAAATACATGATTACCTATGTGAAGTCTTCCCAATACATCATTTTTTTACACCTGAAAATTGATGAGTCAACCTACAGCAAGTCTTTGCAAATCTTGTTTTATTCACACCTTCTCTGCTGATTTTCTCTCTTAAACAAGAAAATATTTGGACATATTGGCAGTGCTCTTGGTGTTCCTGCTGGGCCATCTCAGCCCACCTGCACCTCTGCACTCAAAATGTGCCCACACTCGTAGGGGGTTTCAAGGGAAACTAGTGCTATGCTTATCCCCTTCCTGCCTTTGGTGTGAGTGCCTCCACACCGTGCACAGCCGAGGCAGGATGGATGCACATCTCAGCACTGAGCTGTACACAGTGGGAGAGCCACAAACACAGGGCAGCAGGACTTCTGTTAAGACCCTGAAAGGACAGTATCCTTGTCCATCAGCCACACAAACTGTAAGGCTTAACAGGACGTGTGCTACTCTGAGATAACACCTGCCTTGTGGGTGCTGAGGAGGGTGAGGCAGAGGCAAATGCTTTTAGTGACCTGCCAGTGTTATCTTGCAGCAACATACATACCTTAGGATATCCTACAAAATTATAAAATAGCCCTAAACCCACAGAAAATTATTAGTTTTTAAAAATTTAACAACCAAACAAAAGAAATGAGGTGTGTAATAATTAAATGGCCAGTCAAGAGCAAATAGCTCATGAAATGTTTCATTTCTGGGCTGCTGAGGAGAACAATAGACAGGGACACAGGTGAATGAAATAAAATGTCACGTACATTCTACATTCTATCCAAGCATAGCAATTTCCCCGAAAGGTCCTTCATTAAAACAAGAATGAAATAGTGGAAGAGATAGTTTGGAAAGATTTTTTTTCTTTTTTTCATGCACCTTAATATTTCTCAAGACACACTTCTATTTATAAATTCTGATTGGCATTTGAAATGCTGTAGTTGCTCTACTGGATCATACCACAGACCTGTATAGACACAAATTTTGCAGCCTGCAAATTAATTAATATGTCTGTATCTCTCTATATATATCCATAACTAGAATAGTTCAGGGTTTCCAATTAAAAAAAATTCAAATTTTGTAGAAAATGTGGAATCTTTTTCTAAAGGATTCTTGCAAACCAATAATCATCAATATTTATTTATCAAACAAGAGAAAGTAATGTATCAATTTGCTTGGAAATCTTGCAACCGTACATGATGTTTAACAAGAATCAGGTTATATTCTGAATTTACAGTGTTTTGTCTTTTGCACTTAAGGAAAAAAAAAGCCAGTTCAGCTATATGGGATTAAATATTAAGAGATACTAAACCATAAAATTTTCCAGTTCCCTCTTGAAGAAACCTTCCAATAATGACATTAGCAAAGTTTCTGAATTTTACTCTTTGAAAACAGAAAGAGCTTTCTAATTTTGTTGGACATTCAATTACAGATAAGCTAGAAGGGAAACTTGCCCGGACCATTGCAAAGAACAACCAGTACTTGTCCTCTCTGTCCTGTGAGTACATATTGGTCTTGTTTGGCATAACAGTCCAAATATTGATTGTAAACCAACTTTTAAAAATATCTCATCAGAAGATTTGTCTTAGTGTCCTCTGGAAGCAGTTGGCTTCCATGCTAGTGAAGTGCTTCACATTCCAGAATGAGTTTCTTTTGTGTGTGTGTGGTTTTATTTTTTCCCTGTGAGTAATTGTCATATAAAACCCATATGCAGGACTAAAATCCAACTTTGATACAAAAATGGATGGATGAACAAATACCTCAAATTTCCAGCAGCACATCAAGACTGTACATTGTAAGAATTTCCTAAGATGTTATTTTAGCTGTAAAAATACATTATATATATCCACATCTAGTATTTTCTCCAGTTATTTCACCTGCTATTACTTATCTCATAAATATGACATAAATAAATATGACATATGCTGAGATGTAGTATCCTGTTAAAGGGCAAGATCTTTGGAGACAGTTAATAACTTTTGCTGGACCAGTTGGTACAGGTAGAATACTAAGCAGGGCTGTTGGATACATACTGGCATAGTCAGTTTGATCCAAACCCAAAAACTTCCCCATTTTAAGAGTTCCCTGGAATAAAAGAAATTAAGGAAGCTTTTCTATGAGCATTAGTAATCAAGAAGAAAGTTTTGCAGACATTTGTGTAATGAGTTTGAGAGATGATATTGATTTTCTAATGTTTAATCAGACTTGAGATTATAATGCATCTCAGGACACTTTAAAATTCTCTTTTCTTCTTCTATCCCACTACCTATTAATGAAATTTGTGGAAATATATCTGATAACATACAGTTAAAATTGGCCCCACAGGTTACCAAGTTCCTGAGGAGATGTGAAAGATCAGCTAAGACACAGAAACAGTGCTGTTCCACGAGACTAATTTCCATACAAAAACAGGACAAAAAAAGTGAGCTCATCTCAGACTGACAGGCAAAGTCTGCTGATAAAGAGGGAATAGGAACATGGAACAGATACACAGTGATGAAAACAGGGTAAGCTCTCGCAGAGCAGAGAACAGAGTGACATGTCCCATTGTTAAATCTGCTCCTCTTTGTGCTCTACATATCATTTTCCTTCGTGCTCCTGTAAGTCTCTATCCCTTTTTCTGCTGTGTATTCTGAAAGGAAGAGAGATATCTTTTAAAGGCCCTCAATAGGTTTTTGGTAACCTATTTTATGTGATCATTACCCTTCATTATGTTTCCATCATCTGATTTTCACATTACTGAGCTTCATTTTTGGCTCTCTCTGTCTGTGAAGAAAGAAATGCACCTATTCCCAGGTTAGCTTTTTGTATGCTAAACCCAGACACTTTCAACAGATTACTCTAAAGGTGTTCTTTTCTTTTTTTTTTTCCCACTGAAAGAAAACTTCATATTTTCCAACATTTCAGTGTTTAACTGTTTGAAACTTGTCATCATTTTGGTTGTTCTGCTTTGTTCCTTTGTTTCAAGAGCAATTACACCCGGAGGAGCAGGACACAATAGGAGTTACAGCATTTTTGATGCAATGTAAGTGGTGTCTTATGTAACAGGACCATCCCCTCCTAGGCTTTGCTTCACTTTGTTTACCCCAGTAATACAATCCAGCATCTGATTTGCTTTCAGCACTGCAGCTGTGTTTTAGTCCAAAGGCTTTAGGGACTTTTCTATAAACAACTCCCAAATCTCTCTCATATCAAATAATCCCCATTCTGTTCTGGGAAGGATTTTTTTTTCTGTAACTGCTGATTAACAAGGTAGCTGAGTAGAAGTTGTTTCCTTTCAACTTTCCTACCAATTCACTCATGATAAGACCCCAACACAGTGCTTGCAACACTACTGCTATTTTCAAGAGAGAAAATTTTGATGTCATAAACAAATGTGAGCTCATGGGCAAAACCTATCAAGAAAAAGCCAGAAGAAAGCTAAATATAGGTTCATTCTCATGCCATTATCAGCTAGTGGTAACTCATGAATCATCTATGTCTATTTAAAACTATGAGAGCTCATAACTTATGTTGATCTTCCCCCAGAGATGACAAAACAATAACATTTTAAAGGTATTTGTTTTATGGTTTCTTGATTAATGAGGCTTTGAGCTGATTCACTACTACACTCACTGCAGCAGAGGGCATTGGCAAGTGTACATGATGCAAGGGCAAACAGATTGACACATCAAACATAGCCCATTTACCACACACATGAAATGCACAGTAAATAAATATCTTAGGACACAACTACAGAATGATTTCCACATTACGTGCACAACAGAGGGTACAAACATGCACACTGTTTGTAGTTGGCTCTGCAGTCACAGCAGGGTCATGCTTTCCTTAAGAAAGTTCAGGATGGAGAAGAGGAAAGCTACATTTTGCCTTGTCATGGTTGCTGCCCTCTGGGTCCTGCGCTGCACTCCCAGGGGAGCAGGAACTTGCTCCCCCAGTGCACGTGGATGCAGGGCAAACTCTGGGAGCAGGGAGTGGGACAGGGAGTGAGACCTGGCAGCTAGGACATGAATACAGGGTGGGAATCTCGCAGGAAGCACTGGGGACTTATATGAAGAAGGGTGCAAATCCACAGCTAAGTCCTCACAGGTAGCTGATGAGATCTTAAAGATCTGGAGGGCTCTCTGCAAGGTTGTTGCAGCCTAAAAAGCCACTAACACCTGCTGGGCTGGAAAGCAAAATGGAAGTAATGGCACACTTGTAAGGACATGCTGAAAGATTTATCTTATCCCAGATATATTTATTTAATGTCTAGGCCACTGACTTTTGTATGTTTAAAATTATTGCATCATTCTAGTTCAGTATATGAGGCATAAATATGCATATATAGTTCTGAGTGTATGTGTGTGTATACATAAATATAAAAAGAGCATATTTAGTATTTGGTTTGGTATGTTTTAAATAAAATCTCTCTAAGAGTGGAAAATTATTTCCTGATTTTTCTTTAAGCATGCTTTTCTTTTTAAGAAAAAGTGGGCCAGTTCAGCTTTATAGCTTCTGGATAGTTGGAGGTCCTGCTGTAATACACAGTAAGAATTCATTACTGTCCAGTTAGGGTAAATACCTGTAGGGTTCAAAAGATAAGTCAATTAGGACTCTTTCCTGTAATTACTATTTTATAATGATTAATCTTCACTGTGTTTGTCTTTCAGTCTCTTTATGTGAATCATCTTTAAGTAAATAAATGAATTACATCGAAATGAAGTCTAATCATGGGGGAGAGGTTTTCATATTATCTGAACAACATGAAGCCATTTATTAAACTGACTTAACCTCTAGGATTATGCAATCTATTTTGATTTATATTTGGTAAGGGGTTTGTGAAGGGAATCCTGTGGCTTAAAGTGAAACAGACAGAGCTAAGATCCACCTGCAAAAAACTGAGAGTGAGATGCCCTGCAGCAGGTCTCAGCCAGGGTCCAAGCACGTCTAGTTCTGTCTCCCATGTAAGCTTCCCCATTCAGTGATCCATGTCTCCAGAGATCCAAAGAGTTACTGATGAGAGAGAAGTATGAGAGGGAGTCCAGGCAAAAGAAAGGCTTCAGCCTCCTGACTGCGCAGACATCCTGAGCCCGACATTTATCAGTCCTTCAGAAGTGTAGCTGGGTTCCCAGTAAAAGACAGTAAAAAGGTAGTACCTTCAAATGCTTTTCTAGTCTGCTTTTTCGGTACAAAGGAACAGTGTTGGTGTGTACTTCAGGCTAGATCCAATAAAGGATGTGGGTGCACAGAAGTTAAATACTGCAGTATTTAATGTCCTAGAATGAAATACAGACCCTGGTACAGCACAGGCACAGCAATCTGCTATAGGTGTTTAAGAGCAGCACAGAGAAGCCTACACAGAAACAAATAGGTGCTATTTTGCAGGCAGACACAACACAGGGAAAAAAACCCCAACATACAGCCAGTTTTTGCAGTACAAGTGTGGTGTGAGTGGAGCTCCCTGGCCATGCTTGCCAGGAGCTGCTGTTTGTCACACACTGCCAGGAGTCTGCAGCAAGGTGAAAGAGTTTGCAAATGATAGTGCAATGTTTAGAGGCAGAGATGAAAGCTGATTGTGAAGACCTGTAGAAGAACCTTACAAGATTGGATGATATAGTGGTGAGCTAAATTCATCGTATGTTTTTGTGGCTATGTACTCTGATTCAGTACCAGATTTAGGAGGTATCAAACAGAAATAGTAGGAGTGAAATGCAAAGCAGCTGCCTGGAAGGAAGCGGTTCCTCGTGCCATGCACAATATGTTCATGGACCTTAGTGCCAAAGGATGCTACACAAGCTGAAAATCTACACCTTTCCAAGAGAACCTGGTCAAATGCACAGCAGACAAATCCAAAGGAAATAATTACAGACACAGCTCTAATTATTAACATCCCAGACATATCTGGGAAGTAGCCTTGGTTAGAGTGGAGCCTGAGAAATGTGAAAGTATCACACTTGTTCCTTCTTATCCTATCCTGTCCTAGGGACCTGTGTGCAGCCACTCCTGGTGACACCAGAGCTGGCACAGCGTGGCCATCGTGCCTCTGCCCAGGCGCAGAGCCCAGGTGTGTGCCAGTGCTTGGCCTGGGACAGGGGTGCTGCAGGGCCAGCTGGGACTCAGTGAGGATGAACTGCCCAGGGTGGCACAGGCACAGTCACACTGGCTGCCAGTCACTGTCACACAGAATTAGAGTTGGGAATTATTGTGGTACTGGTACCGGGGCAGTGGGGCTGGCCTTGGTGCCACCCACAGCTGCTGCCAACAAGCTCTGGCAGTAGGAACTTGTTGGGCAGCAGAGCCAAGAAGGAGGTCCTATGACAGCTATACCAGGTGACTGCAGGAGCTACAGTGAGCTGATCCACCCTAAACGTGCTGAGGGTTCTGTCAATGCCAGAAGTAACTCAAAATGAGAACGCATGCCTCACTCCTTTACAGCTTCATTTGCACTAAACTGCATTTTCAGTGATGCCCCTGCTGGAGGAGCAGGTCAGAAACTCATTCCTTGTAAGATGGACTGACTCAATCAAAATAGATCTGGCACTACATTAAGCAATGAAAAACTATATATGGAATGAGAATTTAAAATCAAATTTAAAATACAGGACTTCAAAACCAATTTTTCTCCCCAGTCTGTTAGAAATGATACAACCTTCAGTGTAAGCTTAAAGAAACAGTAATTCTTGACAGCAGGTAACCTCTGTTTTTTCATTTCTGGGGCTCTTCCAGTTCCTTCAGATCAATAACATTCCTATGTATCTTTATTAATTTGAGTAGCAGAAGTTGAGCGCATCTTGCTTTTCTGCTGAAAAGTAGAAGCAAAAAATATTTTAATGGATATTTGAGACAGGGAGATTAAATTCTCTCTTAGTTATACCATGAACAAAAGGCAGGGAGAATGCTACATAACTAGGGACATTTTATACCCTTGAACTTCTTCAGATCATATGTATTTTTGTAATTTCTTTTTACATTGCTTTTTGTAATCCGGAGAGTTTTTTAATGTGAACTGACTAGGTTAAAAGGTCTATATTTCATAACCTATTTAAAAAAAAAACACCCCTCTTTACTTTATAAAACTGACATTGCTTTTACATTTTGCCATTTACTTTTAGAAACAGCTGGGGTAATTAGATGAAGCAATCCACATCTACTCTCCTATCCAGTAAGTTTCAACCCAAAATTTAATTCAAGATCTTTTATACCAATGCTGAACTTTTCCTTCATTGCTGTAAGGACTAATGTGGAAGCTAAAGCAAACAGATTGTTCACTAATCAATGGGTATTTTAAAAGAACAAAAGCACAAGGGAAAATGCATATTGATTTTAAGATACTTCACAGATTGATTTTACATTTATAATCTCAACAAATTTAATCTGATAATCTTATTTTAAAATTAAGTTATACTTTATATTAGTATTTTCTGTGTAGCTACTTCTGAAATGGAGGAAACCAGGCTAGTTATGTATGTATGCCCTCATCTTTTTAAGGGTTTTCTAGAAGCACTGTCACAGTGGATAGAATTATAAAAAGCTTATTTCCCAAGCTAGCTAACACTTGTATCCATTATTAACTATAAATATAGGTAAATATACACCAGCTGAATTTTTTGACTGCTCAGATAGCCAAGTAAAAATGCAAGTTGCTACTGAATAATTTACAACTTGATTACTTTTTAGATGATGACAAGAAAACAAATGCAATGCTTTGGTCTCCTTTTTACTAGGAACATCAGGAAAAAGCCAGCATATCTTTCCAAAGAGAATAGAGGAGTTTTTGACAAGATGCTGAAACAGTCAGACAGCATACACAGATTTGCAACTAAATTTGGTTTACTAGCAGGGATTCTTTTATGTGTGGAAGCCATTCTGACTTCTACATCTATTTCTGAAGCTCAGTGTTTCCTTCTGCAAGCAACATATCCATGGAATTATTGTTGTTATTGCTTCTTATTATTACTATTATTAATTCTGTTGAAATGATAGTGCTCTAACATCAGTTGTTGAACTAGTGCTTTCATCATAATCTCCAGGGTAGCTAACAGTAGCCTGAAACACTCATATCATTGCTATCTGAAAAGTGGAAACTGAAGGAACATTGACTTCTGATTCTGGTTCTTGCTATCTCTGGCAAGTCACAACTCCTGGATCTTATCCCTTGCACTTTTGAACGACTCTGGGAAGTACTTCAGAAACTTCTGGAATGTGGAAAGTGATATCCCTCATGTGGTGCGTCAGAGGATAGACCCCTTTAACTTCTAGTCATGGCACTGGGTAGAAGTTCAGTCTCCCTTTCCCAGGAATTCCTACCACTCTGCCTATAAGAATTCGTAAATTCCATTGAAGGACTCATGCATTGAAGCACTTCCTAATGCCTGAAGGATGGAGTTGAGCACTGCAGAATTTGGGAAGCCCATGGGAGTATCTGCACCCTGCCGAGAGCAGAGAGCAGAACCTCCCTCTGCTTGGCACAGCTTGGCACAGCTTGGTCACTCTTGAGGTGACACGGAGGGCGCGATCACTTGCCAGCTTTTATAAGGAACTTGTCACTAGCACCAAAATGGAGCCAACTGTAACCAAGGAAACTGCTGTGAAATAACCACAGAGCAACTGAACGCAACTGCCGCACACCAGCACAGACATCAGCATCTGGAAATTGCCTTGAAGCTATCAAAAACCCCAGGGTTTCTCATTAAGGAGCTTTAAAAGGGGCCATCTAAGAGCTAGGAGCTTGGCCCATGGCTGCTCAGCAAGAGCAGGACCTGCTCTCTGCAGCAGAAATCAGAGGCTTCGCTGTCTTCCAAAAGTGGGACTCCAATGCAAACATGACAGCAGCTCTAATTCAGGGCCTTGGACATATTTTCATCTTACCTGTGAGGTTTACAAGCAGTTTTTAAAAAATGATATTACAAGGAATGCATTCCATAAAACCTTAGAAAAAGCCCTTGTCCCAGAAAGAACATGTTAAACAAAAGAGCTGTAAGAGAAAGAATGGGATATGCAGGCGGCATGCAAAGGAAATGTTGTACACCTTTAAGCAAATTTCCTCCTGTTCAGACAGCGGGGGGTGTGGTTTTATTTGTTGTTGTTTTGGTGGGTTTTTGTTTTGTTTTGGTTTTGGTTGTTTGTTTTGTTTTCCCAAATGCAGTTAGTTCTGAATTTCAAAGCTCTAGGATATTCCCTAGAAGCTCACCATCCACACCCCCCAATTTCAGACTCCCCCACCTGCTACTCATCTCAGTAGTCCTGTTAAATTTAACAGAACCTTAAATTCAGAAGTGCGTCCCAGCACTAAGAAGGACTCAGTCCCTTTTGGATAGAAATAACCCAATGTCCAAGATCAGAAAACCTGTAAGTCCTTCAATGTCATCAAGCAATTCTGTACCCATATACTTCTGCCACATGCAACCTCTATTCCACAGTTAACCCTAATTTGACTTCTGTATTTCCTAACCAGCAAAAGCCTTTTGTAAGCATACAAAGTTCTGGCAACTTACGAATGTGATTATTTCTTCTATTCAATCATCAGGAGCATATCCTATGATTGCTATCACACAATGATAGAGTAGAAAACCAGAATCTATATTTTCATTTGAAAGGCCTCTCCTTTTACATTTTTCTCAGTCTCTTTCCCTTTTTTCCCAAAGTGAAAAATACCAGTGTCCTGTATACATATTTATTTGAAATATACAAAACACAGAAATTTTGAGTTACAATGACTGCAACCAGAAGATCAGACATTGAAGATTTCTTACAACCCAGTGAAACACAGGCTTTTATAAGACTCTCAGTAACAGCAAGAGAAACTGAGCAAAGTTTGGATCTGGTTTTAAACTTCAGCCAACTGATTTTAATACTTAGTAATACAATAAACTGTGGAATTTCACCTCAAAGACCCATCTTTATACTGAATATTGTTAGAAAAAGAAAGTACATATGAACTTGGCACATTAACATTATCAGGAATACAAGACTCTGGGATATAGTGCATTATTTACTGTCCTTCCTAAACTTTTTGAACTGTACGAAAACAGATCAAAAAACAGGCAAAAGACATTGGGTTTTTAAGACTATTTTCTTAAACTACTTTTATACTGTAATACAAGAGAACAGGAACTTGTTTGAATAAGGATTTTATTTACATATATAGCATCCTCTTTTCTTTTTTTCAGATGAAGCTCAGGGCTGGTTGTGTATGAAAGGCAAATTATTCTCTCAATCAACAGAGGATGGTCTCTGTAGATCAGAATATCAACAGAGAACTGTGGTACAATTCTTTAGTTGTCAAAGACTACATTATTCACGGGCTGTAAATGAATGAATTTCAGTTCTAAATTCAGCCACTCTTTCCATTCACAGAAAATTAAACTTTTTCTAAAAAGAAGAAATATCGAGTATTCACTCTCTTTCTAAAATTATCTGACAGCTTCACTGGTTAATGACGTACAGCCTGTCATTCCTCCAAAAAACAGTGAAAACCACAGGTGCTGTGTCACTAATGCACCATTCTCATAATTAATAAAATTATGGGGATAATATCATCCATGGGGATGAACCAGGCTTTATCAGAAACAAGTATCAGCACACTGAAGGCTTTGTATCCTGCTCACTCATGATACACTGCCAGTGACCACGGCTAAGAAGGTAAATGCATGTATTAATGATGCCTGTGCAGCTGAGTCAAGGCTGTATATGCTAATATGACATTTTCTTAACTTTTGACTTCCAAGCTCTGCATCCATAATATTTTTGTAACAGATTTTGAAAAGGAACTTATTTATCTTTGGAAAAGCTCATGTCCTTTCCAGGTCTTGGTTATGATTACTTACTCTTCTGAGGCTATACAGTGTCGAGAGGGCTTAGCTGTAAGTTGATGATCACAGATAAAATAATATGTAGAAATAATCTCTAAAATGAATTTTCTTCTGCGTACAAAGAAAATGGTTGTCTTGCTTAGTTTATCAAGCTGTATTTGTGACTAGAAGTACCCCATGGATTCAGCACTCTATTGCCTCTATTCAGTGCCAAGTACCAGCTACATTTGTCATGAGTGTTTTTCAACGATAGTTTGATCAAAGGCTTTCAAGAAGTTCAGTACAAATGTGGTTCCTCTCAAAATGCCCATGTCTTTCCACTGTTGTAGCCAGATACAAAACAAATGCTGCCCATTGGTTCAAATGAAGCAAAGAAGAATGCACATAGAAACTTCCTGCTTTGCTTTGTAAAATTCATACATCTTTTACAATGGATACTTCAGACTGCTCACAATTTAGGTGCAAAATCTGACGTGCCAGCCACAAGCCATGCAGGGAACATCCTCATCTTCCAGTGCTCTAAATGTGGGTCAGCTTTCATAGGAAAATTCTATTCTATTGAATGTCAGATTATGCAAAATGCAGATTGAAGAATAAATAATAGCAGCTTATCTGAATGAAAAGGAAGAGATTCTCTTTCATGACACTCATTTCTATTTCTGCTTATCAGTTTATGTCTCTGTTCTGAGCAATGCATTTGTCCACATGCTGGACTGATTCTGAAGCACTTCCTAAGCCTGGCAGGGACATACCAAGGTGACCCTGTCTAGACAGGGCTGTTGGACAGCACAGAGATGCTGTCTTCCCAAAAGATTTGGTCAAACTGCCTTACAAGACATTTAATAAGGGTGAAAGCAGATGACAAGAGCTTTTCCTTTAGCCTCTGGCTTTTCTTGGCCTAGGGCAGCCCTTGAATTTACAAGGGCACCAGCTGCTAGAAAGGCTTAAAGAGAGGCAGAGCTGAATAAAGAATCTCCCCAGAAGGTGAATGCAGCCCTGGGCATGCTGGGGAACAGACATGTTGCTCAGCATATGTCTAGGTCACAAATTTGAAATACCAGGATTTCAGCTTCCCTTGGGGAAGCTCTAGACCCAGAGGGAAAAATCTCCAGCTGAACTACCAGGCCTTTCTCTCTCCCTTCCACCCCAACAAACAAACAAAACAATGCTCCCTCTGCCAAGGGCAAGAGGAAAAAAAAGAAAAATAAAGGAGATGATGTTTGTCCCTAGCCACCTAACAGAGACAGTATAGTCCTGCCCCCACACCCAACTAAAGACAAAGTCCAGGTATCTTTGAATGGAAAAATTTACTTTAAGAATGGTCTAATTCAAAGTCCTTCACTTTTGTGGCACATTTAGACCTAAACACAGAGGAAAACCCAACTCCAAGTATGACAAAAATAAAGAATTTAGTTCTGAAAAGGTTGTGTTGGCTCACAGGATGTCTGCCGAGGGAGCGTGCAATCTGTGTGTCTCTTTTTATACTCTTGACACCAGAGGAGAATGGAATGAGGGAAATTACATCTGAAATAGCAAATGTAGAGGTTTTGAGTCACCACCCAGAAGCATCTTTTTATAGATGAAAACTGCAATCGTTTTGACAAGCAAAGTGTAGTTGGGTGTTCTTTGTATAATTTGACTTATCTGGGTTTTCTTTTTATAGATCTCTTTCCTGCCCACAATGGCAATTTCCTGTTTACTGCCTTTTCCAAGTACCACATTAATTTGTTTTCATTTGTAATTAAGACATTAAAAATTACAGCAGTGTTCAGTCATAAAAGCTGAATACTGTTACATGTTTTACTAGCGGAATTGTTTTGTTCTTACAGACAATGGAGGAGAAGAGAGAGAGAAAGTAAAAATATGTTATTTGTTGCATCACAGCAAGTATGTTCTCTAGAATGAAAATAACCATGAATTTCTCAATTCTGACTTTTCTATTAGAGGTCAATTCTATTTACAAGGGAATGGGAATTGTTATTTGTGACTCTTTATTGCTAACAAGTTTAATGTGTTCTGCAGATATTACTGTGAGGTATGACATGTAATTTATTTTTGTGAACATTAACAAAAATAAAACTTGATGGAATGCTATGTTTGCAATGGGAAGTGAGCAAGCCCAACCATACTTAAGATTAAACTATATTTATTTTTAAATTTAGTTACTACTCTAGAGAAAAAACATTGTATAACATTACAGCTCCAAAAAGAAAGAAGGGAGAGCAATGAGACTGTACCTGCACTGCTTTGCTAAGCTCAGTATATTGTGTCTAATAATACTGGCTATGTAAATGCAGTATTTGTATCATCATTTGTAAAAACATTTGATTCTCTAATTGTGCAAATTTAATAACTGGGTTTTTGAAAAGCTATAGTGTGCACAAGGTCTTCCAGTCTTAGTGCAATTCAGTTTTGTTTGGCTTCAGTTTTCATATACTGGTTCTTGTTAAACTCTTACATAATTAGTTTTAAAATCCTCTGATGGATTAGAAAATCCATTAGTATAGTCCCCAGAAGAGGATCAGCCATCCCTCAGTATCTTCTGCTTACTTAAAATGAATTGAGCAGCCTCAATTTTTTAAGGCATTTTTTCCAGTTCTAAAATAAATTCTATGTATCAGATCTTCCTCAAATTTTCAGCTGTTCCCTTAGGTATTCTCACATCCAAGATTCACCTGCTTCTGTTGCATCATTCTGGGAGTGCATGGGTGGTTGCATGTCCCTTACAACCCAGAGATCCATGTCAAGGTCACCTCTTACTTAAATGCAATATATTTGGGAGGTAATTGTACAGCTGTGCAGGTGTATTAAAGTACATTTGGTTTGTGATCTCAGTGGCTGAGAATGAGTGCATCTGTGTCTACAGGTCCTATCAGTCTTTGTGCCATCCACCAGTTCCCTGATGGGTCATTTCCATTTATCTCCAGATCACTGATTAAAATGTGGCTTTGTACCAATGTCTATGAAAGTGCAATGAAATCACTCCCATCCAGGATAATTTCTCATTGGCAACAGATTTTTGACATCTGTTCAGTACATTAGAATGTCATAAGTCACAAAGTCAGACCCCTTGCAATAAATCATAATGTAGTGTTTCTATCCAATTACATTCATCAACCAAATCTGCCATGACGTCTGAGATTTAAATCAAGTTTGTTGACAAGAGTTTCTCTTTAGAAAGTCATGCTGTTTGAAATTGATTACTTTCTTGTCCTTTGAGTCTTTATTAATTTAATTTCATGGGCACTTTCTTATTTTTGTCAGGAATAGGTGTCAGCCTAACCAGCACTTGGGACATCCTTCTTGACATTTTTAATAGGAAAAAGACACTATATACTGCAACAACAGCTGGCCCTTCATCACTGCTGTTATTTCATTTTACCAGTCCAAGATTAACTAGAAAGAGCACCAACAGACTTTAGATCTCCTTATCTACGACTTCTGAGCATGTATTATAGGAACTACCTGTTAAGAAATATTAATGCCCAGCACAAATTTATGCAGTTCTTACAAGTTAGTAAAAGACTGGAAAGTCTGTGTGTGAAATAAAATGCCATATGATACTTTTGTCCAAGTACAGGGCTAAAATATTTATGGTGCACTATTGATAATTTTGCTGACTAGATCTAAAGATGAGACTGCTAAGCTGAGGTTTCTCTAACATTGGCTGTACTCGTCTCGGTTATTCTTATCTTTTAAATTTTTCATATCTCTAGAAACCATGCATATTTGTTTAGCTCAATTTCTAATTTCTTTTATTGATTTTCTATTCTTGACAAATTCTAATTGATATTAACAATAACCCATTTTTTCTTCATCCTATTTGTCCCATACTGCTTAAGCTCTGTTTAATGTCTGCTTTAGATAAACTGTAAGCCAAAGCTACCTTTGCCCTACTATGGTCAATAAAGAATTATGCTTCTTGAATAATGGATCATTACTATCTATTAATCCATTTTTAATAGTTCATTCTACATTTCAGGAACAGTTTATGTAATATTTATATCTGAAAACATGTAACACCTATACTCCAAATTTAGCAATCATATTTTGTGAAAATATTCCTTCTTCATTGTGCTCCAGTAAACACATGATACATTCTGTACCATTTAATATTTATGTAAGCAGTCATGCTTGCAAAACTTCCAGAATAAAGTGCTTTAGAAGGCAGGAACAAGCCTGATGAGTTTGGCCTATGCATTTCAAAATTATAATCACTTTATGACTACCTGCTGACATTTTGAAAATATTAATAAACTGGTTTCCTTACTAAAATCGCTAACAATTCAATAAAATGGTTTTCTTCTGTATCTTCCTCATTCAGCCTTTTTGCAACTTCCATGAAGAATTTATGACCAGCTACTGTCTGGGCAACAGGCTGAGAAATTTAGTTAATACATTTTTACCAGTTAAGGAAAATGTGTGGAATTTATGAAGAATGCTGAGAAGTTAAAGTTGCTCATTATAGCTGGTGAGATACAGTTTAATCTATATCTCTATTTATTAATCTATCTCTCTCTATATAATTTATAAAGAACTTATCTGTATCTTCACTGGACATTGTCAGGGTTTGAGATAGACCTGGATCTGGATTGTGAACTGAGAGTACTGTAACATTGAGTTTGGGCTTCCTGAGATTAGACAGAGCATACACATAAATTGGTACCTCCAGAAATGAGTTTAAAGCTAATGCTTAGCATAGGGAAATGTGGCTGCCATTCCTCCTCTGTGTTAAATCCTATCTTCTGGTGAAGAGAAAAAGTGCAGCTGCATATTTCCTACTTCATACGCTATTTCTCACATGGCAAGAAAATAGGAATTCTGGTAAAAGGCTTCCATTAATTCTATGGTTGACAATAGGGTCAGATATTGAAGCATTTCCCTATTTCTGCAGATGGCTGATGGTCTTCAGTAGAATTTTTTCCTCATCGATCCTCTTTCCAGCTGTCTGTGACCACAGAGAAATCAATGAGACAGGATTGCAACTGCTCACCAAACCCTTGCAGGTCCTTGGTGACTAAGTGCCATTTTTCAAAACTCTCCTTGAACAGACCGCAAAGAACTACACAATAATGTAAGGGTAGCTTCTGAAGCTTTTGAACTCAGTCTGGATGAAGTACAGGGACCAGAAAGGAGCAGTCAGCACTGGCAGAAGGGTGAAGTGGATGACATTTCCCCACTCTGTCATTTCAGAGCCTCAGAAACTTGTAAAAACAATCAGTGCTCAAAAAAAAACCCCAAAAAACCCCAGTCATTGAGAGTTAGATCTTCCAAATGCTTATGCATACCTAACAGGACTCATCTACCAAGAAATGAGGAACTTTTTCTTGATTTTATAAGGCAGTTTGATGTGCAGGGTTTATAGTCATGCTCATCCATGACCAAAAGCCATCTACCTCAGAATCAATGCAGCTTCAGAATAATTTTGTTTACATTTTGCTGCTTGAGGTATCACGTATAGTGAGAGATAATTCATGACAGCATATTACAATAAAGTGTCATAAATGTTGGTCTGCTATGGGACAGCACACTATGAAATTAACTGTTAATTATTAAAAGAAAAATGCTTGCCATGGTTCTACCACAGTCCCATGCATGAGGGAAGGTACTGAGAATGGCATTGTGTTGCTCAACCTCATTAACCTATCCCATTTCTTAATCCAGGCTGAAGCAAGCAAGTGGCTGGTGCTTTCTACGATCCAGCTAATTTGTACAGTGAGCAATTGGTGCGGCTCCCCAGCACTGCTGCTTTAGAGACACAACGGGACCCAGCAACTCCGATCTCCCACTGTTATGCAAGGCCCACACAGCAAGCACAGAGAATCCAGCAGGGCAGGTTATTTCTCTTTTAATCAATTAGAATGGCACCTAGGACAGACAATAATCTTCCTGCACACCGTGCTTAAAGGAAATTAAAGCTTTCTGTAGGATGAAAAACGTATATACTTACCACCTGATTTTCAAGGGTTATAATTATTCACAGTTATATGCAAGTGAGATAAAAAGGAATCTTCCTTTAGTTTTAACAAGATTTAAAAGTGAAAACAAACTGATCTGCTTGGAACTGTAAAATAAAACTGAGATCAATGACAATTTGACTGATAGCAAACAGGTGAAAACAAAAGAAGGAAGATCAAAAGAAAATTTTGTTATTTCTGTTTTGAACCAACTCAAACTACATGGAAGGTCCCCAAAATAAGTCTCATAAGCCAACTACTTTCACATATGGAATCTGAGTTTAAAAATTCTCAATGTTGAGCTCTGTTTGGATGAGATCCTGTCTCAAATTAAACTAAAGCCACACACTTTTGTCAGTTTTTGAGAGAAAACAACAAAAGCCTTAGGAAAAAACAATCTTACACAGCTACTGTCCCCACACTAATGCAACTAGGCTTTTCTGAGCTATCCATTTGTTCTCTAGGAAGAAAACAAAATTTTGAAAGCATAGGACAGATTAATACTTGAACTTGCAGGTACTTGTACTATTGGATCTTGCCTATGATGTTATTTAAATTTAGTATTTTATTAATTCTCTGAGAGATGATGTGACAGCTAGAAAGTCTGTGATGCATCAGAAGCAGTGGCACAGCATGAAAAGAGTCGACAACACCGATGTCCTTGGCAGTAAGAGAATCCTAAATCTACAGACACCTTTCAAACTTTGGTTCAGTTTGATGCCCTCAACCAAGTAAAGATGTCCCCAAAATTGCAATCTCATTTTATTAAATTCACAGTTTTCAGAGTTCGCTGCAATGCTAGAATTTTCTTAAGACATTTGAAGACTTGTAAGATGTATTATCTTTGCCTTGTTGCACTGTGCTATGTACCAAGATGACCATCCTAAAGCTGATACTATAAGAAAGCTTCTGCTTACATATGTAATCACAAAGAATGTGCAAATTTTTACTTCGAAATGTCCCTTAAAGATGATCAGTATTTTTGCAGAGATGTAGGGTGTTGGAAATAACTTTGGGAGGAGATACTACACTACAGAAATTGACATATATTTTTTCAGTATTGCTAAAGTAATTAAAATGTCCTAAACATGAGTTGAAGCCAAGGATGTATTTCAGTTATTCTCAAAACTGTTCTTCCCAGTTTTCTCTTCATTCTATTTTTTTTCCTTATAAAAGGTACAGACATGTTGGTTTTGCAGTTTTCTCAGTTTCCAGAGCCACTTAAAATTTTTTTTTTGCGAAACAATAGTTGGATGCCCCTCCCTCTGTTTTGGCCTTCATTAGTTGTAAGGTAAAGTTATCCTTTTCCTCTTAGCCTAGTCCAGAACTGTGTGTGGGTAGGTAAGATTGAATTAAACACTGGCTTAATATTGTTTGTCTTAGCTGTAATAGGGTTTAATAAAGACCTCCTTGTGGTTTAAAGTGATTTATTTGTATGCCTTATGGAGAGGACCTTTCTTTGAGAGTTGCTCCTAATGAGAATGAAGAGAAGAAGTTGAAATGGGCTCAGTGAAGCTGTTTAACACACTAGGAATTAGAAGTTATCCAACATTTATAAGAACAATCTTATCCATTCAAATGTTTTTTTTTATTTTTCTGCTCTATTATGCACACGCTCCTACATGGTCAAGATATTTGATCATTGTTTCTTAGATGTAGTTAAAGTGGGATGAGCACTAAAGAATTCTAGCATAAACACTAACCTGAGCTGTTTATTTCCATTTTCTAGCAAAATGAATCTACATCTGCAAGCTGTTTGTTTATTTTTTCCTAGAAAAATGGATCCACATCTGCCACTTCTTGCACAGGAATGTCAATTTGCAGGCTGACAGATTTGCTGATGATACCATTCTGCTATACAGGAAAAGATAACAAAAGATGTCCTGCCCAAACATGTAAAAGTTTATCACCACTGTGTGTCATTTTGCAGGTTTGTATACATTGGACTTCAGTGATTTTCATTTGGCAGACATACAGTAATCTTTGAATTTGATAAGGCTACAAAAATAGCTGCAATGTTTATTTAAATTTTACCTACCTAAACAATTGATTAACTGAAGTCTCAAAAGTTCTTGAAGAATTTTGAGATGTTTTCTCTGTTCAGCACTTCTAAGTGAAGGTGACAAACAAATTAACTCTCAATTGAGTTTGGGATTTTTGATTTACAGTTTCATAGAGGCTTGACAGGTCCCAACAAGTAGCAAAATTCATCCATCATTCTAAAGGGTTACTGTTGGAAGCTCCCAATTCCTCTGTTTCAAATTCAATGTCTTGACATGGGCTAAAACCATGAGTAATGCCCTGCAATCATTCCAGTCTTGCATGGTTGAATCAGGCAGCACTTCCTAAGTGTCCTGAACTTTGGTCCCAGCTTGATAGAGAATGGACTTCTCCTTCTCTCTCCTTTTCAATCAAATATATTATAAGCAACTGAGACTTTCTCAAAGCAATCTATTGTTTTCTTCCCAAATAGTGCACTAAGTTCTCAGCATCTGACAAGTCAAGAATGCCAAAAACATAAAAGCCTGACACTTTCCCCAGCATATCTAAGAAAAGCAGACAGAAAATATAGCTGGAGGGTTTGAGTGGAGTAGACATACCCAGTGTGACTCTGTCTGACTTTAATATTGAACAGATGGGGCTCTATATCACTAGCTGTTTCTATTGTTCAGCATTGATTCTGAAAGTATATGCTTCTTACTTACTGAAGGCTTGAAGGTTTAATTTGCTGTAGTTTTTTGAGTGTGTTGAACTATAACTCCATTAAATTGTTTACAGGTATTTTTCCATAGGTCTGAAAGGCTGTCTTCTAATTTCCAATAGTTATTTTTCTAGCCACAAGCTCATCCTGCACTATAATAATTAGTAGTATTAGTAACAAGAACAACAACAACAATAATAAAAAAATCTCTGAAGATGCACTGGAACACTCACCTCTTTTTCTAAGATGAAAAAACACCATGAAATTACTGCTCACGCTATATTCAGTCATCAAAACCTCCTACCACAAATAGAGTCCTTAAAAGGTGACAAACAGAAAAGAAGCCATGAGTCTGGCATTTCCACTACATAATTTAAAGAGATCTCTTCCTAAATGTAAGGCTCTTGCTTCAAAACCCAGTTTAAGACAGCCAGTCTTGCAGAGCTAAAGGAGGCATCAGGTTTTCCATACAAGTGTTTTCCACGTCCCCAAAGATTAGGGATGGAGTAGTGCTCTTCATGCCTGACACTGCATATTGTGACGTGCAAAAGGCTACTCCTGCTAATATTGACCTGTAACCTGATAACAAACGTGTAAAAATGTGATCTATCTCTGATCCACATGGTCGCATGTCTGTGGACATCTGGGGTCTCAGATTATTGCAAGAGTTACATATTTTGCCTTGAAAAATGTCAGAATATTTACATTCAGAAATATTTGTTGTATCTGCATTGACATATACCTAATTGCATTGTGAAAATACAAAACCAATGTTCCACTCCAAACTGTGTGAAAGCAATAATAAAATTGGACTATTACAAAAGGTTAAAAAAAAATTATACAATGATTCTTCCAAGGTACAATGCTGAAAAAATATACTCCTTCATCTTAGTCATATTGCTCCAAATATTCTTTTAACATACAGATCACTTTTTAATGTTTGAAACCTTATCCCAGAGATAATTATTTAGTTAATCAGATTGGTTTTCTGATGGACTTAAAGCAACACCCTACTGTAAGAAAAATAAATACAAGAATGATTTTCTTTGGGTATTTTATCAGGCCCTTTTTCATGCTAGTGAGACCCTTAAAAAACCCAAATGAGTCCATTAGTGCTAAAATGATTTTCTTCCTTGATCTTCACCAATTGGAAGCAGAAAAACTTAGAAGTCATTGTTAAGTCCCCAGCTGGGTAATGAACTGAGCTCCTCATTCCTTCCCACCAGAATCAACCTTACTGACTCTACTCTTTTTCTGAGGTACAGTGGGTGACAAAAGGATATTAGCATTTTTGTAGTCTTCTTTCTCAAAGGTATAATATAATATGTGTTCTCATCCACCAAAGAACTTTTCTCCTAATAGGCTGATGGAAATGGCTTCAGTAGAACTCTTGTATATTAAAAGACCAACTCATGAAGTCACTGTCTCTGTTTTCTTACTAAAAATTGAATGGGTATGTGAACACTGCAAGTGCTACTAGCAGGAGTTGCAGCTTACCCTAAAGATACCACCTTGTTCATTTAAAAACTGTGTGACTTATAGTTTCAAAACCAGATCTATAAATTCATACATATGCTGAGCTGAAACCTGTAAAGAGCAGTAAGAATTTCCTAAGCTACAAAGCATCTTCTGTAGCTCCTTTTTAGTTTCCTTAGTGGGAAAGTCTGCATTCCTATAGTCATGGAAATAGGCTTGTGAGGTCAGTGACTGTCATTGTTGACAGATTAACTGAGAAATAATGAATTTCTACCATATCATAAGATGCTTAAAAAGGCCTTTCAAGCTTAAATTGACCCAATTAAATAGACTTATGTTATATATATACACACACACACACACACATATATATATATATATATATACATAACTTATTTAAAAGCATAATATTTTAGAAACATAGCTATTTAATTTACATTATGTTCTTTAATGCAACCTCTTTGGGGCACTGCAAGATCAACCTAAAACACCCTGAGTGTTTTCTGAGCTGTTTAAAATACCTAACTAGAAAACTGTTTTCTTTGTCTCTTTATCACAGTAACATCTTAAAATAATTATGACATCTCTATATATCTTAGCAAAAGAAGTACTTGGCAGGGGTAGCAGGGACTCATTTGTTATTTCCAGCTAATGCTTCCTCCTGATACAATTCCACTATTTCGATAGGAACAATAGTATTCTATCTAGAACAACTTTTTTTGCCCATTGCATTACAGCCAAGAAATTAAACTCTCTCTCTGCTATATCTAAACAGATGGGATATAGCTTGTCTAGGTATTACACACAGAAATAAAACACTTAGTATTGTACAACAGCCTATTACAGAGATAAAATGGTGCAATCCTGATAAAGATATAGAAAAGGAAAAGAAACATTACTTCATTGTGAGAGTTTTGTGGATAACAAGCAATAAAGCAACATTTATTTTCTGTGCTATAATAACTGGACAGTGCAGACTGCAGTTTTATATTTTTTAGGTTTGCGCCATCTCTACCTGTCCTTTGTGGGATTTTTGTTCTTGTTTTTGTTTTTTTTTTTTCTCTGCAAGCTCCTTTCTTGAGATTCTATTTTATAACCAAGTTTGGTCTCCAATGTTTGGCCTCTGCTTTTCTTTAGATACCTCTACTGTGCTCAGTGCAAGTAGCATTTTTACAGAGGTAACTCTTAAAATGGTTACATAGTGCAATCATACATCTAAGCCACACTTCAAACTATCCACACATATTTAAAAATACTATGACTTGGAAAGGCACCCCTTGAGAAACTTTAAAAAATAAGGAGCAAAGAGGGCTGGGAAGAGGAACAAAGTTCTGGGAGATCAGTAAATGTGAAGACATGGAAAAAGACAGAGCTCAAGGTTCACCTTCCACTGTATGAATGGCATTGGTGGTGAATGACAGGGGTTTCTTTCTTTATTGCTTGTTTTTAGAGGACAGCACGGTGGGAATGTCTAGGAAAAAGTAATGTTTGTTGAATTTTTCATAACTGCAATGCTTTAGACTCATTTTAATATACAATTTAGAAATGCCTTTAAAAATTTGTATTTTGAAGTCTTATTTCAAATATTTAGTAAAGAGGTAAGAATATGCACACTTTCCTCTTTTGTTTCTCTTGACCAGCTTGTGAGACAGATTGAACGAGACAGATTTATATGTTCCAGTCTGAAAATAAATTTGCTACTGCAGGAAAAACCCAAATGACTGGGATACCTTAGGAGTTTAGGCTTCAGGTGAACACAAACTAGAAAATCAGGTGAAAATAAATCACATACAAAGAGCTATGAATATTTAACCTGGGGAGAATGTGCCCCAGGATTGGAAGGAAAATATTTGAGAGCGTGGGGCTCAGATAGGAAACGTGCCCTATTTCACACTGTGGCAACACTGGCCACTGCTGAGGATCTGCATAATCCTGAGCTCACAGCTGAAGACTCCACAATCATGGGCAGTGATGACAACCTCTGGCATTCTTATCTGAATGAATAACAGCACTGACAGTTTTTCTCCTAGATTGCTCATCTAACAGAAGAAAGTGGAGATGACAGCTTAGGTACAAAACTTGTTAAACTCACTGTATTGGACACATAACAAAAATTGCTGATACACCAATATTTTCATCAGAACATCCTGCTAATATGGCAAAGCATGAAAACACATATATCTTTCCTAACATAAATCACTGGCTACTTCTTATTCTTTATTCTTATTCCTACTTGCTGCTCATTTCAAATGTGTGGTGCTAGTTTGATTGTAATATATGTGTAGCATTGCAATCTGAATCTCATCACACCACATTTCACTTTTTTAGTCATCCAGCTTTCTCTACTCATACCACAACTGAAATTTGAAACCCCATTTTGTATCTTTTAATAAAATCAGGCGTGTTTTTAATAAACTTTTTTTCATATATTTAAGGCAATAAGAATACTGCTGATAGGAAGACTGAAATTTTTTTCTTTCCAGGCCTGACTATACCCTGAACTCATCTTACTGATATACTTAACCTGGGCAGCAAGGTTTATAACCAGACTGCACTTTTTGCACTAATGACTCACCACAGCAATGAATGCTCTGTAAACATTCAGAAGTTATCTAAGACTTATGGTATTAATTTCTTGGTATCTCTTTTTCACACATCCAGAGCTGATTTCCAGTAAGGTTTTAATATCAGGTAGTCCTTTCATAATTCATGGCGTAAATAGGTAGCATTTAAAATAAGTAAGATTAAGGCATTTGAAAACAATTTTGCTGATACCTCATACATGTATTTAAAGAATGTAATGTGTAAAGATAATAAGAAAAAAACCCTCTTAACAAACTTCATGGCCCTTACAAGCATTTTGAGCTCTGATTTGACAGATAAAATTAGGTATACGTTACCTAAGGCTAAATATTTAAACGTGGGTTCCTGACACTGAATACCTGTTTCCACATTTAAATTTCAGGGCTATGTGAATTCATATTTCCCAAAAGAAGATGTTTTTGAAATTAAATAACTCTTGGGGATACTAAATATCTTATTTTTGTTTCCATTTCTCTTTGAGAAATTTTTTGCTATTCCACAGTTCCCAGTGGTACTGTTTTACCACACAGGTCGGGGAGAAGCCATCTAATGGGAAAAGTGCATCTGTAAGCCAAAGTGACAAACACCACCAAGAAGCTATTGACAAATACCTACTTATTACAATAGTGAATAACACACTATCATTTTATTGTGCCATCATTTGGTTGGTTTTTGGTAACTGTTTTGGACAGTCAAGTGAAAGTATGTCCCTTAGCTATTTGTCAGTTTTGTTTACTGTAGTAGTAGCAGATGCCATAAACCTTAAATCAGTGCCTTTGTCTTGAAAACTAAACCCTATTTACTCTTTACAATTTTCCTCTTGTGGCGAAAAAATTCAAGATTTAAAAATATTAAAGAAGCACAGAAGAAAATAACTAATATGAACTCTTGATTCTTAACTAATTAATGATTCGGTTAACTACACTAATAATCTGAAACTACCCATGGCTTAGATAACGTAATGGTATTCATGCATTCTGAAGGAATACAGTGGGTATGCAGTTTTCTTATTATTCTGGTGTCACTATCAAAATGGACAAAAAATGTATAGCTATATTCATTGTACCCCCAGGCAGCTCTAACTGTGGTATGAAGAAGAAATCACGTATGGTAATAAGTATCAAACAAATGGTACCATAAAAATCTATCCATTTATATTAAAATCCTTTCTGAGATCTGAAAGAAAGTAATGAAAACCCCAGCAAATACCGTTTACAAGCCTATGTGAGGCTTGAGACTATTTGTCACAGAAGCTCAGACTCATCTATCATTAGAGGTCAGCAGTGAAAAAGAAAACAGATTCCCAGAAGCCCCAGAGAAAAATGTTCTTGAAACAGCAAGGTCATGCAGCAGTGTGTACATGAGAAACACTAAGGTCTACCACATCAAACAATGGCAACGTGTGCGCCACTGGAACCTGAGAGACGGTTGTGGTTAGCCTCTGTGAGGAGTGCTGAACTTCCTCTGTCTAGATACACATTGACATCTTTCCTTTGGTCACTCATGCTAAAGGCAAATCTAATTCCTTTCCTAGTTTGGCTGGTTCAGTTTTATCCTCATAGTGGGCAACACAATTCATGTGGCTAAACAATTTGCCCAGCAACATAAAAAAAGCATGCATTATGAAACACCCCCTCCCCAAAAATCATGAAATGACAACATCTGCTAATTATGAAGGGTCCAGCAAAAGGTCTTTGTACCACTTAAAAACTCCTTAAATCTTCATGCTACGCCTCCTACTCAGAAGTGAGTTACATGGAATGTTTTAGCAAAAGCACAAGACAACAGCAGTGTAATTCACAGAAATTCTGAAATATATTTCTTTTTGTTAGTAATAGTCCAGCATGACTAGGGTTAATGGTGGGTTTATGTCTGTGTATTAATCAAAGGTCTGATTCAGGTCCCTTCACTGAGAGCTGCCGAGCTGCCGTACAGGCAGGGCCATGCCTTGGTTAGGGTTCTGCTCCTTAGGCCTAGGTGATCATCTCTGCAATGTGAAATCACTTCACTGAGGGACTGAGGCTCCTGGTTTACTGTGCAGCTTTGTAAAAATGTGCAGAGAATTTGTGGAAGGTACTAATTCAGTCACTTTTTATTAAATACTTGACATGCAAAAAAAGCCTACAGATATTTGAGAAGAAGAAAATCTTTTAGCAATGGTATTTGCTCTTGCATCCCCTTCCTTTAAAGCTGAATGATTCACTTGTGATGAAATAGCGAGGACTTCCTCTGCCTCAATAGGGTCCTGAAACACTTTCTCTCTATTTCCACTGAAGAAAATGATCAGAGGCATAGAACTGTCTGTGCTTTTATAGCCTTTCACTTTTCTGTGGCATAGACTCCTGATCCACTTTGACAGGTTAATACACATCACTTATAGGCAACGTCACCCCTGCTAAGCTAACTGTCTTGCACAGAAGCCAACCTATTGCCCTGAATCAATTCTTTTCAGGCACAGAAGACCTGAAATTGAAGACTCATTCTTGTCAATCCTGTGCCCATGCTTCTTGAGGCTCTTATCCCACACAATTAAAACAGGGAAAAAAAACCCCAAAAAGTAAAAATGCTCTCAGGTTCACATGAAAGAAATAATTCTCAACATCAGTCAGAACTCAGAAACTGATTGTAAAGAGATTATGCAAGTCATCACCCTTGCTATGAGCAGTAAATTTATTTTGGGTTTTCTGTTCTTGCTTTTTGGATGTGTAAATTCCAAAATAATGGTCTCATAAACTTTTTTTTGGTGAGATTTCAGTCACGATCAGCCTCTTAACGATAATTTGATATTCCATTTTGCAATAAAATATTCCTTTTCACTTTTCTTCTGTGTTACTGGTACTTGATTTACAAAAACCCTACTTGTTGCTATCACTTTTCCATGTCAAACTGCCTTATTTTGGTGGTCCCTAACTAAGAGGGGTCAGGCAGTTTGAGTCTCTTAGAAAACCATCAATAATGTACCATAAAGTATGTGATAGATATAAGTGAAACTAGATCTAAATATATTGACGCATGCATTAAGTGCTTGGCATCAGCATTAGCATGGCAGCACACAAAGCATGACACAGTTATATTACCATAAGTAGCAAAGAAGATTAATGTGTTTTATCTCTTTATGTCATCATGCAGAGAATCACATCTTAATCCTGCTTTCTACGTGGGGCAAGAATATACTGTCAATTACTAGTGCTTCTATTCTATTTCTTGCACATTTGCTGGATTGCTATCAGCAGTAATACTGCAATGCTTATTTAAGATTTTCTCCCATAGAAAAGCTGTTCATTCAACCTTCTCTCATTACTATAAATGCACTGTGCTTTCCCCTCACTTTTACCATCATACAACTCCTTTCTCTTCCCCTGTTAATCCTAGGCATAATCAGATATTGTCCTCTTCCAAGCCTTCATTAAATCTTTATCCTAGTCTTCTTCCTGAGTGTTGCCATACTCATTCTCCTCTCTCTTTCCATTTTCATTACCTTTGATGTGTTTGGGCTTTAGATTTGGCTCACTCTTCTCTAATCTGCTGTTATTTCTTTCTTTCCATAACTCTGTCCTCTCCATGCTCTCTAGAAAAGCATAAGTTACTCCTTCAGCTTAAGTGACTTCTTGACCCTTTTTTACTGTTTTTGGGGTAACAGTTCTAAGGATTCTGTTCCTTATTTCCTTCTCTTTGTATAATATATTTTGGGGTATTCAATCTGTAGATGCATATTTAACTTGACAATAGGCCTCCTTCTTCACTACATACTTCCTTTTTCCATCCACACTAAATTTTTTGTGTATCTCCAGTCTTCTCATAGATTTGTAGCCAGGTTTTAAAGATAAATATGTTTAAATTGGAGCTCTTTATTTTTCTCCCTACTGTATCTTTTGACTTCCATGGGAAAGAGAGCTATATTTACATGTGTAACTTGGTAGTCACTGTTTATTTTTACCTCTTTCATTTCTTTGTGATGCTTTGAAGTGTTTTTCCTATTCATACATGCATCTGGAAACATTTGATTAGAGCTGTGCTCTCTTGTGTTCTGGTTAATAAATATCCCCTTTTCTTGCTTGCATTCTGATTGCTATTGCAGAGATCATCTACCTAACCAGTAACTTTAGTTATGTCCCTCTCCCTTTGCATCTTCCTTCATCTTTTTTTTTTCTTTACATGTTTAAGCAAAAGTTACCCAGCATATTTGCAAGACCATTCACAGACTATTGTTTCTTTACATACCATCTGTCATTCACCAACCAAAAATATAGATTCCCATCCTTATCAGCCCACTGTGATAATGTCAGCCTCAAAGATCTAACTTTATTGTTGCTTTCTACCTCAGTGCACTTCCAGCTCAGAAAAGCTCCCCATAAATAGCTGCAAAGAATTTCTTCCTCCAGTTTCACATCCTCCACAGTGAAGCATCTGCTTGCTTTAATGTCTACCTACAAAAATACTTGAGAACAATTAGGACACTCATCTACTGAGATTCCTGTTTGCAGTCCTGTCATATAATTTCCCAAATACCTTCACTTCTCTGTCTCTGTTGTCTTGTGTCATGTCTTTTTATTGTTGTTACTTTTTTTTATTAAATATGTTTCATAGTGGGATTTGTTCCTTGGCAATTCCAAATAAATTGCACAGAAAAAAAAAAACAACCCTGCATGCCTGAATAGGTATGAGCTGGTAGCAACACCATATTTAAAGTCTGAGGGAGAACAGAATTAGATTAATGAAGTTAAGAGTTTCAAACTCAGTATTACACTTAGGTTTTTCTTAATTCTACTTAATTTTAAAAACTCCTTTCAAAACAGTTTAAAACTGCAACCACTCCAAAAAGATAGATTTATTATAAAATGCACAGAAATAAAATTCTATATTAAGATAATAGACTACATTCAACAAATTCAGTTTTAAGAGTGACAGGTTATCGGGTCAAAAAACAACCTAAAAGTTCTCTGTTCCTTTTCCCATCCATTCTTGCAAAATCCTACGGAAGATACAAAGTAGTTATGAGCAACTTCCAAATAAAGATTATTCCAATACTAGCGTCATGGCAATTGCCTATCACTATCCTTAGTTAGCCTATAGGAGACATTGTTTAAAATCTATAGCTGTATTCTTTGAAAAATCAAAAACTTTCAAAACCATCTTGACACACATTGGTTCTTTGCCCTGAATGACCAGGCTGAGATGCCCAAGATACTTTCCAACCAGACAACAGAACAAAAGCACACAGATCTATAATTAGGTATAAATCCTCTGGCTGAATGAAAGGCTATTATTGAACCTGAAAATGGAGTTTGGAAATCCAGAGTGCTGCGTGTGTGCAATGCTACACATTATAACCAAGAACATTAGGGAGTCTATTTTACAGAGGCAACCACACGCCCACACAATAAAGGCAGTGTGCTCGTGTTGTCTTCCCTTTGTAAAGCTTTTTGGAAAAAATGATAATAACAAAAACATATAGAGCAATTTTGAGTCAGGAATTCAAAGGCTGAAAAATCATTATCTGACACAGGGAGAACTATCATATGGAAAATTACTACCTTTAGTGTTACCTTGAATGCTTGAAACGCTTTATAGAAAAATGAGAAACATTTTTTTCTTATTACTAAGCTTTCAAAAAAAATTTTGTATGTGCAGTACCATCCTACTAGAAAGAGGTGCACTTAGCTCTACAGTGTGCCAAGCACTCAGATGCTCAGATACAAACCAGTATTAGCCTTTCACAAAAGTCCTGGGAGTCTGGCTTACTGTTGGCAACTTCTGATATAGTCTTCAGAATTTAAAAATGGCCTTCCAATTTTATCATCTTTGTGAGAAAAGAAGACCGAAATTTTAATTAGTAAAAAGAAATTTAAAACTACCTTTCCACAGTAATGCACCAGTCAGCAAGACATCATCTAGCTGTACTTCCTACAGTCTTTGTGATCCTGTCATGTTCCCAGGGTGATATAACTTAAGCACCACAAAACAGCAGCCTGCCTATTCACACCCACAGCATCTTCTTAAACATATGTCAGTTGCCCTAGCACTTCACAAAGTCTAAATCAGAAGAAATTATTCATTTTATTCTCCTCTATTTGACTTACATCACACTGACTAGACTTAGTGACAGGACACACAAGGAACAGGACTGTCATGGCCCCACAGTGTCACTGGGGCTGTTGCCTGTTTTAAATTTAAGTCACAGTTTTTCACTAGCAAAACAAAATTGTCTCTACAAAGCATTGTGACAAGGCCGTGCTGTCATTTCAGCAGCAGGCCACATGCTTTGAAGTTTTTTGAGGCACTCCCTACAAGTCACTTTTGAACCATGAAGATTGAACAAGCATCAGAAAAGGAACAGGGGAAAAAAACAGACTTATTTCAATTCAAAAATTTGTTTTAGTAGCAGAGAAAGGTCTATGTGAGTTTTTACTTTCTTTGTTTCTGGCCCATAACCTTTAGAAAATTATTTCTAGTTCAGCTTTTTCTTTTAGCTC
Organism: Emberiza elegans; assembly: GCA_024865655.1. Taxonomy (NCBI): domain Eukaryota; kingdom Metazoa; phylum Chordata; class Aves; order Passeriformes; family Fringillidae; genus Emberiza; species Emberiza elegans. The sequence continues at coordinate 13,031,353 of JALJVW010002597.1, read as the reverse complement.
TAAGGCAGCAACTACAGGACAGTTAGAATAAGAATCTCTCTCCATTAAGAGATCCAGATTACACTTTAACTGACAATTCACAGATGAAATTATAAAATGAGGATCTTAGACTACTTACTTAAGAATTCTCTTTCAGCTATAATAAAAACTTAGCAAAAAAAAAAAAAAAAAGAGTATGAGATCAATATCCATACTGGAGCTGGATGTTTGGATGCACAAACTATTACTGGCTTTAAGTTAATCAAATTCATGTATCATGTTTTCCTTGTAGTGGCAATGTGCCACTTCTGAGTGAGGGAAAGGAAGCTGGTAGGAGCAACAGAATGTTTGGGACATTGCAGCAGGAGGTACCATCTTTACTATAACACACTCCCTCATCCCTTTACAATACCTTGAGGGCTCAGAGGCACAAGGCTGTGAAATTTTATTGCAGAAACCAAGGCCCTTTCTGTGTTGGTTTTTTTTTGTTTGCTTGTTTTGTTCAGGCTTTAATTTGTTTTTACTTATTTGTTTGCTTGGTTTTTGCTTTAAATATTAAATACTTAGAATGTTTTAATATGGGGAGCGGCATGTTGCTCAGCAGGTCTGAAATCTCAGGGCTGTCCTGCATTTCTGGAGCCAGATATAAACTGATATAGATGTTCTGTTATAAACTGTTATAAACTGATATAGATGTTCTGTTTTCAGTGAAGCAAAGCCAATTTACATCAACTGGGAATTGAAACTGCATCTGGTAAAGCATTCTTGGATCTTGGATACATAATAAAAATTAACATTAACTCAACAGATAGTTACTGTAGATAATTAATAACTGAAACACTTACTAAATTTTCATCTGTCAAGTGGGGAAGAATCTATTTTAGTCCTATATCAAATAAGCAACCAGTTTCAAACAAAAAGTATTTCTCCTTGAATAAATTCTTCATTCAAGGAGAAAAACTTGAAAAACTTCATTCTTGAAAAAATTGTTTGAGAATGCTCTACTAAACAAGATCTGCGAGAGTAAATTAAAGTACTAAGTGGTGGATAATTTTTAACATGCTTTTCCTTCTTTTTGCTCATGCCTACCCCTATGTGATTATACTGTTGACATTTTTCATGAAACATGCTGAGGCCAGAGTGAGTGAAGCTTTATGAAATTAAATAGAAAGACTGTGTGCTATCACTTTCTCATTCAGTCCACAGGAAACCCCAAGTTGCATAGCAAGCAATGGTAAAAGACAGCACTAAATCTGATCAGGTTCACAGGCACCTTCAGAATGGAAAGACTGGTTTGAACTCATGAGCAAGATGCAAATATATACATTTTTTAATTCACAGAAAAGTAAAAGGAAGGACAGTCTCTGTGACTTGGCAGTGTGTAAGGTACTGTGAAAAGTGCATTCTTGCTGAATAGATCAAATCATCAGTAAGACTGAACATCTCCCACAATCAATGAGTAGATATAGATATAGACATAGACATAGCTATAGACATAGATATAGATATAGACATAGACATAGATATAGATATAGATATAGACATAGATATAGATATAGACATAGATATAGATATAGACATCGACATAGATATAGATATAGATATAGATATATAGATATAGATATAGATATAGATATAGATATAGATATAGATATAGATATATATAGATATAGATATAGATATAGATATAGATATATGAACCAAATGAAGAGACACACAGTTTTGCTTTAGGGATGCTGCAGCTTCACATTCACAGGATACAGTGTTCTTTTAGGACTAAGTGATTATTTATTAATTTTGCATTTCCAATTGTAGAGTAGAATTTCTTATCGGATTTTGCATGCACTGCATGGATAGTATGGCATAGGCTTTCCTATTAGGGAATGGTTAATGGCTTTCTGAATTAGTCTGAAGACCTAAGGCAAGGAGTGGATGGGTAGCACATTTGACCAGTCATTAAAGTGTCTTCTGCAGCAAAGAAAACCCTCTAAGCCAAAATGTTTCATGGGTTTCACACTAGCAGGCTTATGTGACACCTATACCAAAGTTTTTATGCAATAAGTAGCTTTTGAATAGTTCTGTTAAAACTGGAGAAGGAAGTGGAAAATCCTCTTTTCACCTTGTTGCAAGCAGGTGACATATCCTAAAATGAGGACTATATGCTAAGGACTGCTGCAAGGATATTTCCAGTAAAAAAAAGGGGGTAGCCCTCTTTTCTGTAGATAGAGGTAAACTTTATAATTATTAAAATAAGTATTTAAAATTACCATTTAATTCAACAGGATAAGCTTAAAAGCTTGAGCTTTTTCTTATCACTTTTTACTTTTTTTCTGTTTATTCAGAGCAGACTTCTTCAGTGGTGCAATCTAACAGATTTGAAAAATTCAGCAGTTGGTATGGGAGACACAATGTCCATACTATTAATGCTTCAGGAGCTTTATTTCAGACCAGCTTTAGTCTGTCTTGTGGACTGAGTGCTCATTAGCGGCAGGAATGCATGATATAAGCTCTTGGACCTCATCCTTCAGTTTAATTTCTTCAGGACAAAAGGCCAGTTGATGTACCCTGAGACCGCATGATGACGTGAATCAAAGTGCAGTGAGTGGGAAAAGAAATTTACTTAAAATTGACTCTTCTGAGATGAGAATGCAAAGGCCAACACATATTATGATATTCTCAGATATTGTTACTTTTAAACAATATTATTTCTACTCTGAAGTTTGTAACTCTTTAAAATAAGAATGTTCCCCCTGCTGCTCCGTTCGACTATAATTCATCCTGACACTTTGTGCAAAGTTTTAAATTGACTAAATATTTAACTGAATGAAAGAAATAAAGAAAACATATTTTGGTATTACCGTGATAGTCTAAACAGTAACTTTTAAAATTTTTCTGATATGAAAAAATTAGATGAGGAGACAGAAAATTACAAAAATTGTTTGTATGAAGCAAACTTGAAAAAAAGAAAATTGAAAAGGAAAACAGTCTAATTCTTATCTTTTGATTATGGATTAAATATTTGTTCAAATAGTTTGTCATCTATATGAGGCAGGGGACCTACATTATTATTACAAAGTGCTGCCCAGAACCCTGGAGAGGAGGGAAGGATTAGCTGGCACTACATAAAACACCTGCAAATAAGAATTTGAACACTCACATACATAATTTTCTCACTACTTACTAAACCATAATCAACGATAAAACAGGAAATGATGCATATATTCTAATGAGGTAAAATTTCATTTAGTGTCATAACTCAGCTGCCTAAACTGTACCTACCTTCAGTGTTTAGAGCTTCCAGTTAGCTAGTTCCAGATCCATTGATTTAGGCTGGATTTAGATAGAGATCCTTGTAGATTTAGTTAATGATTAATCTTCACTTAATCCTTATCAGTTGTGTTCAAGTTATTGTCTACTTTGTTTCACAGTTATATAAGGCACGGGTATGTCCATTATTCTACCAAAATGAGAAAACTGCAAAGGAACCCATACTCCTGTGCAGGTATTTTGTGAAATGGCTCGCCTAGGAACTGTGCAAGGAGGTGTCCAGTTATGGCCAATATCAGTTGCTTCATAAGAGAAAGAGACTTCCTATGACACATTTTTCTTTGGCTCTGACTTATCCTGGCAATTTCTCTTTTGGCTTCTGATCCCATCTTTTAATCTCAGATTTTTTTTTCAAAGCAATCATAGATCAAACTTTCCTGATGCTAGCAGTCTTCTTCAAAGAAAAAGTGAAATCTTTCTGGCAGACACAGTTCTATCTTCTCGTATATCTGTGTATCTGCTCACCACTCCTGTTTTTTACAGCTAGTTTAATTTATTTCCTCTCCCACTGCTTGTTAAAGCATCAGGGTGCTGCCTGGTCTACGCTGGAAGTTTCATCGAAGTCCATGCAGCTCTGCTAACTTTCACCTTCTCAGAATCTGGCACAAGTCCTTAAATTCAGGACAAAGAGCTGGAGCTCTGGGTTGCACAGCAAAGGCAACTCTCCCGTGTGTATAAAAAGCTTTTCTTTCTCAAGGATGTGTGAATGTCATGAACATAAATTTTACTATTGAAATGTTGATCTTGATTGTATACAAGAGATGCCTAAAATAGCTTTGGTCTTTGCTTTGCTATTCAAACCCCTAAAACTACCTCATATATTTCATATTCTCACTAATTGCTTTGACAGATAACAATGAGGATGTTTTCAGCAGAATTACTCATGTAATTTGTTCTAGAACAGAAGGACTGGGATGATTTTGCTTTCTCAGCTGTCTGAAAAAGGAGAAGTGTCAGAAACTGATTCTTTCTCTTGACTCACTGCAGCACCAGGTCTGCACTGCAGGGTCAAGGTGTCTACATCTACAGAAGTGCTATACTAAGAAAAGCAATTTAAGCAAAAAATAGATTATCAATCACATAGCATTTTAGCTCTCAGTATATGATACAGGAACAGACAGCTGTTTGGAAACTCCTTTTTGGCTTGAAACCCTATTATCTACAGCACCACTTGGTGCTCCTAGATGGATGATCTCTTGGCTGACTCTGACTCTGGGTGGAGCTGTGCCATCTGAACACATGTGCAATCTAAATTACTTGGACAGTATCACCAAAGGTTCAGTGCCAAGTGACTGTAGATTTAGACAGGCAGCATACCTAATATTGGAAGTGCTGGCTCCTTCATAAAAAATCCTGTTCTCTCTGACAATGCTGAAAAATTGGCTTTACTTTCCATCCAATATGTGATTGCACCTGTTGGCGCTAACAGAGATCCTCCCCCTCCAGCCAAATCCTTGCAGCAATAAATGACCATTCAAATGGTTTTAAGCAAGGAGGTTCCTCCTCAACCTAGGAAATTAAAATCCCCTTTATTTAGATATTAGAAAACTAAGCAGTTGTGTTCAAAACTGAAAGGTCTCTAGGGACTCCCCAGTACAATCACAAATTCTCTTTTGGTATGTCTGACCTCATTGTGGCAAGTCCAATTAAATTAAACATCTTTTAAAAAACTCCACAGAGTATGGTATCAGGATGGCATTTAAGTAGCCACACCTAACATGCTGCCTACCTGTGCTTATATCCGTACTCACCCATAAAATCTGGACAGCTACCCAAATTATGTTTCATTAGATAAACTGCCCAGAAGAGATGAAAAATTGCCAACAATTCAGAAAATGTTTGACTGCACAGAGTGCTGATGGGAAGAAATACTGGCCAAATTGCTTATGAAGGCACAGGTCTGGGAATTTTCTGCTCTACAAAATAATTAGCTTATTAAATCACTTACTGGAAGGCAATCAAATACCAAACCCTAGCTTCCAGTGAAGACACAACAAAGCCAACTGCAGTGGTTACTATCACTTTGTAGCCAAGGTTGTATGTGTTGTGGCTGTATTTAGGTGCAGATTTGCAGGAAGAAAATCTTACAATATAAAAAAGAACTGCACTGCTAGGAAATCTCTACCTCTTCATCAAAGTTACAGATGTATCCAGCCTTGGATGATTTACAAACTCAGTCAACTAATGGAGTCTTTGAGTAGTTCTGCTTGGATGTGGAATAAAAGTCCCTAACTAATGATCAATCAGATGAATATCTGAGGGACTTTTTCAAGAAGAGAGCAACCCTGTATTGATGAATATGGTATAAACCCAACCTCTCCAGACAACAGATTTTTTCTGTTTCCCAGGAAAGTCAGTGAAGAATAAGAGAACAGAGAAGATCTATGATTTTAAATCCCTGTGACTATTAGTAAACGTGAAATTGCTGAAGACAAATCCCTTCTACTTTTCACTAGTGAAAGATGTGTTTAAAATCAGTGCAGAAAGAGACAAAACCATTCCTGCATATGAAAGCGCTGTGGTCCCTTGTGGGACATTGAATGGTGCCACTGCCATGGCACCACGGGGATCACTTGAGAGATGCAAGTGCCAGAGACAAACCGCAGCCACCGTGACCTCACCGCGTGGGTGCTGGCTGCTGGCGGGATGCGCCATTCCATGAGAACGGCGCCATTCCATGGGAACAGCACCATCCCATGAGAATAACGCCATTCCATGAGAACAGTGCCATCCCACCAGAATGGTGCCATCCCACGAGAACGGCGCCATTCCACCAGAATGGCGCCGTTCCATGAGAACGGCACCATCCCACGAGAATGGCGCCATTCCACGAGAACAGCACCATTCCATGAGAACAGCACCATTCCATGAGAATAGCGCCATTCCACGAGAATAGCACCATTCCATGAGAACAGTGCCATCCCACCAGAATGGTGCCATCCCACGAGAATAGCGCCATTCCATGAGAACAGTGCCATCCCACCAAAATGGTGCCATCCCACGAGAATAGCGCCATTCCATGAGAACAGTGCCATCCCACGAGAATGGCGCCATCCCATGAGAATAGCACCATTCCATGAGAACAGTGCCATCCCACCAGAATGGTGCCATCCCACGAGAATAGCGCCATTCCATGAGAACAGTGCCATCCCACCAGAATGGTGCCATCCCACGAGAATGGCGCCATTCCACCAGAATGGCGCCGTTCCATGAGAACAGCACCATTCCATGAGAATAGCACCATTCCATTAGAACAGCGCCCTTCCTCGAGAACAGCGCCATTCCATGAGAACAGCAGAACGAACTACTGCCCCATGGTTGTGCATCACCACCCGGCACACAGAACAGACAAAAAGACAAAACCCAGATGTCAGCTGACATGTTATTAACTGAAAAACTGCTGGGTGAGCTGAGGTGAACTTCAATTCAATACAAACTGACATACATTACCCTAATTAAACAGTAGGACTCTCAAGGAAGCGAGGAGGTTCTTTAATTAACTTAGATGATGCTTTTCCTGAGGAAAAGCCAGAAGCACTTAATATTCCAATGCAGTTAATTTTCAGAAAGATGTATTATTTCTATTTTCATAACTATAAAGTATGATTTTTAACCAAGTACAGAAAAATAGCAGTTCTGTTTTTTTTTTGGGAGGATTTTAAGATACACGTTGATTTAAACAACATTGTTTACATCTAGCCACTCAAAGGCAGTTAAAGGACTGATTATCAGATGTCCCATTATCCACTAAAAATCCATTAGAATTTTATTTTCTGCCTATTGAAGGAATTTAAATATTACTACAATTAAATATAATTTTTTCAGTGCATAATAATAAAGTTTCAAGCAATTCTGTTCCCCTTTGCTACGTTTTTATTCACTGTTCAACAACACTGCCTTTTCATACCTTTCAGGAATTCAAGGCCCAATGTAGCTCATGTTTTGTACCTATTTGTTTTCCTGAGGTATCTCCACAGGGAACTGGGTACATGGCATTGTTCCAGTAGGAATTTTTGTTTTGCTGTTTAGATTAACAGAAATTTATATATATACCAGGGGAATTTATATATATATATATATATATATATATATATATATATACACACACACCAGGAGAAACAAGGTCAGAAAACTGTCCCTCTGGAGGAATGGTAAGCAGGTAGATATGTAATGTAAGCAGCATGGTAGATGCTCATTCCTTCTAAAATGAGCATCACAAAGGAAAATTTTTAGAAGTGATGAATAGAAAAACATTTTAATATGTTTACACACGCAAACAGACATCCAGACTCACATTTTATGTATGAAAAACTGCCATCTTTGAAATAGCCACAGTAGAATAATTTCCCAAGATGAGGATACTTCAAACATCTTCAGCTTAACATCTGAATACTGTCAATTTCTATACTGTTCTACAGAAAGGAGCTTTGATACACAAGTAAAGAATATACTTTTCTTCTTCCTTAACTCTCTGTGTTTTGCCCATAACCAAATAATCACCAGAAAGACAAACTGACCACCTAGAAAGAGACAATGTGTCATGGGATAGCAACTTCTGCAGCACCAAAGTAATTAAGGAACACAAGGCTCATTCAGGTTCAGAAGGATACGTGCTTCTAAAACTCTTTGATGCTTTTAAAAATTCCCTGCTGTTTTGGTTTTATTGTCTCAGAGTTACCCAGGCAATTCCTCTCACTGTAATGGAATTGTTTGTGATTCACAGTGGAGTACATAAGGAGAATATGATACTCTTCATCTCTGCATGACAAAAGAACTTCATCTTTTTCCAAAGGAGAGTTTTTTAATTTAAATGGTTAGACTCGGAAACTGGAGTGTGGAACTCCTGAGGCTTTGAACAAGTTTCTTAATCTTGCAATTCCAGGCCTTCCATCTATATCAGCTGGAGTAATACTTTCCTTCACAGTAACAAATAGCCACTAATGAGAGTGCCTGCTGCCTCCTGCCATGGGACAGGTGTCCTATTGACAGGGCCAAGAAAAGAAAAGGGATTTCTTACCTAAGCATTCGCTCATAATGCCTACAACAAATGCTGTGATTCAAATATGTAATGTATTCAAAATGTGGGTTGAATAGAAATACTCTTTTGGGGTGTAAAACCACCACACTACCTGTCATTCTATTTTAATACAATTTTCCAGTTCTTAATGTTTTAGGGCACATGCATATTTTCATATTTTTCCATTAAGAATTATATTCTTACTAAAACATTCCTGCACCAGTGGGAAATGTATTTAGTAGCTCCTAACATAAAGCAGATTCTTGTGTTACTTCAAGTTTGAGATGCTGAAGTAAAGGTGATAAGTGTCACAGATCATCTCCTACACCATGTTCAGCAAAAACCACCTTGGCACTATGCCCTGGTGGGCACATTGGGTTGGCTTTTGACCTGTGGCATTGCAGCTTGTATCCCTCCCTAGCATTGTCTCATTGACACATCCGTGAGAGGGATTTCTACTTAGACATCATAGCCATCATGTAAAACCTGGGGATGCAAAGCATCACCTATGTGAAAAGAGCCCCATTAGCTGAGTAGTTACTGTCAAGCAACTGGTATTTGCATCAGCTCTCTTCACAGTCCTCTTTTTCTTCCAGAGTGATGTGGTAAACACAACTCATTGCCTCTGACAAGGAAGATATTTCCTGCATGACTAGCAACACCACGGGAGCAGGAGCTTTATGTACTCTCTGCTGTCTCTCCCTCCCAGAGCCAGAAGAAACTGCCGGGTAAATACAGCAGCCTGTTAGCATAACAGGAGTACAGCATTGCACTACAATATTGAATTGAATCCTTTAGCAAAGCAAACTGATAACCATTGAAACTTTGTATCTTGACTATTCAAAAACTTTATAACTTTACATTCAAAAACTTTTTCAGACTTCCTGTCAAGATTCAAGATGACAGAATGGAAGATATTTTGAAACACAGATGTTTAAAAAATCTTATACTCCATAATTCAAATTTTTTTAACTGGGGAAAAAAGCTTCATGTTTGGATGCAAATGAAGCCGTGAAGTATGAGCAGAAATAACAGCAGGAAATCAGTCTACCAGCAGAAGCTGGATCCTTTCTTTGGGAACTCTTCTAGTTAATCTTATAATTCAATAACTTTCACCTACATCAGTGAACCATCATTCTGCTATTTATTAAATTCCTCTGTAGTCACAAAATCCTATCAAGGTTCTCCTTTCATTTTACATCTGTCAGGCTTCATTCCTAGTCCCCACAGACCATTTTTATGATGATAATGCTGAGAAGTCTACATTAAGCGAGATAGAAAGAAAATGGAGAAATCCTTGAAATCAAGCAGAGTTCATCTTTCCTAAACTACTTCAATAACCTACTGTACACTTCAGCTGAATATTGTTTGTAATATCATCCCTTGAGTACTGCAGTAGTATTGGAAACTTGTACTTTAGCAAATTGAGCAGAAAATGTAGTATTTCTTTTGGCTCTACCTTCTACTGATATAATGAAGTCTTGTTTGTCTTTTTAATTTAGCTTTTTAAAAAGAAACACCACACAAGGAATATTTGCTGCATTGCCAGATCCAGTATATAGCCACAGATTGTGACACAGAAATTGCACCGAGCTGCTCCAGAACCATCTCAAAAAGCAGCTCCTCCTCTTCTAGAATATAATGGTGGTCTCTCCCAGAGATCTAGGGCAAGGAACAAGAACTCTTACAAAAATTGTTCTGTTGGAGGGATGAAGACATGTCAAAACACACTTTATGCCCTGTTAAGAAAAAAAATATTTTCCAGTCTTCTTAGATAATGGAGTGGAACAGATGCTAAAAAGTATCTTCCTACTGTCCAACTTAGGTCCTCAAAATTCCTAAATATTGCATCTGACCACTCTTCTTTCTCAACTTTTCCCTTCCTTTCCAACAATGAAACCCCGGGGCCAGCACTGTGCTCTGCTGTTCATGGGAAAGGGAAATTGGGCCATGGTCATACTTGTCACCATTTTTCCAGCTGATCTTGACACCTCTAGCAGGACTTTCATGTCTAGCCTTGTGCATGTTCCTATAATTAACAATAATTTGAAAATAAAGGCAATATTGACAAAATAGATAAAATATAAATATGTGCAGGGACAGCTTTTTTGTTTTTTCAGTAATATGGCTTTCAATACTTTTTTGAAAGCAAAATTTTGAACTACACCTTGTTTAACAAAGAAACTGTAAATTTAAACCAAACTGATTCTTGACCAAACAAATTCTTCCAAGAAAATATGTAGAAATCCCCCAATGAACTCTTTATGGTTCAACTAACAAAACTAGATTTTCCCAAGGGTTTTTGTGTACTTCAAAGACACTGTAGAAGAGACTAATGCCTGTTGTCATCCTTGCACCACAATGTGGTAAATAATGGTCAAAACCATTTTTTCTGTAGGCTGAGGTACAGGCAAGGGAGAAAATGTCATACTTCATTAATCCTCTGGGGAGCTGCAGTAGGTTCTTATGGCAATTTAGATACAAAAACAATGAGATGAACCTTGAAAAAATATGCATGACTGTTAAATAATGTAAACAAAATGGGATGTCTTGAATGTGTAATGCTGAAAGAAGTGTGTTTACTTGATAGAGCCAAGAAATTTTTCAAGATAATTTCATCCTTGTGTAATTCTTCACTGTTTATGACTGCTAAAAATTACTGCTTTGACTAGAACAGACAACTTTTCAGGGAAAAGGCTAAATACTTTGCATTCATGGACTGGAAGCTTTCACTCTTTCAAGCTGTCCCATCATTGTAATAACCTGTTTTGCAGTGTGCAAATTACCAGACTTGATGAATCCTTGTTGGATTCCCTTTGCATATGACAATTTCATGTAAATATTTCAAGTAAGTTATATAAAAAGCACTAAGTCATTCAAAACACTTGCCGTATATGTTTGCAGTTTATTTATAGATCAGTGACTCCATGAGCAAGAGTTCTTTGCACAGAAGAAAGCTCAGCTTTAGTATATGCCACAGATTGACAATGAATAAACAGACATGCAAATGAATTCCTGACACTGAAGTCTTGAAGCTTTTGTACCAATGAATCCACAGAAAAAGCTGAATCTACAAAAGAATATAAACACATCAAATGGAGGAAAAAACCCAGGGATGCATCAACATGAGCACTGTAATTTGAAGTAAAATGCACTTTCAAAGCAGAACTCCTAGCCACTTTCACCTACCACACATTGTTTCACATTTTGATTTTCTTACTACACTGAACTGAATCATGTACTCCAAGAGGTCATTTAATGCCATAATATGCTGCTTGTGGACATTACATCTATAGGATGGATTAGACCTAACCTGAAGCAGAACTCCTACAATGTTAGTAGTATGGTATTTCATTTTGCAGATCCATTATTGCAAATCTGTTTGCTAACACAGACAGAATCTGTGCTGGCAGGACCATGAACTATCGAGTAGTCCAGCAGGAAATGATCCTCTGCAAGTTCTGAGGAGATTCAGAGCTCAAATTGGTATGTGTTGCAGTCTGCAGATTAAACTTCAGTTTTGTGTACATACAGCTGCAAATAGAAACTGCTTCAGGTTGAGAGTCATAATGTTGCCACCTGAAGAACTTTAGATGTGAGCTGGAAGTCTGGATTCACATTTTTGTCTTGAAGTCTCATCTTTCACTTTCCAGTTCTGCATGAAATGAGAGATAAAATCTCGACTCCACTCTAATAAGAATTTTGCCACTGACATCAGTGGAGCAAGGGTGTCATTATTAAAATGCATTTCAATGCAATCCCTATAGACTATTTTACAAAGCTCCTACTAAACGAGTTGAACTAAGTGAAAACACAACACACAGTCATCTAAGAACACACCAAACAGAAATTTTAGGAAATTCCCCCTTAAGATTGCTAAGGTTCTAAGTGTCCTCTGCACCATGAACATTTGAATGACCAGTACGCTGAAACACCTCCCCTTACAGACCTCAAAAAAGGATATCACATATATTAAATTAGTATTATCAGGAACAATCATATTAGCTCCAAAAAGGAAAATTTGCAAACTTCTCATCAGCTACTGATGGCAAAATACATTCAAACTTCATGCTCTCTCCCACCAAAAAAATCTTTCATTCTCTGAAAGAATTTCTTAGGCTACAAACTCTCATTGCTTGCATTTAAACACATTATTTTTTCCCAAGCAAGAAAGCTGAAATAATGTTTTAGAAGAACCTTCTCTTAAGCTAAGAGATAACATGGTATAATATATAATTCCAGGCTGCTAAATCTAATATCATTGATGGATTAACCACCAAACATTAATAACTATAAGTAAAAATGAAATAAGAAAACCACTTTCGTTTAGAAGGGGCTATTAATAATCCAGAAAAAAAGCAAAGATATTTTCTATATGCTGCATAAATATGGAAAAATGACACCTTACAGACTAAAAACATAAATTTATAGAAAAAACCAACCCAAACTCACCTTTTCTGTCCTATATTTTGTCATAAAACATATTTTGAATTACAGAAATCTGTAATTCACAGAAATTCTATTTACAGAATTCTATTCACAGAAATCTATGGCCTCAAGGTGTTGGATCTAGATGGTTCATGGAACCATCCTATCATCATTAGATCATTAACACAGCCCTAGCCAAAACCCAAAATCTGATTTTTGCTCAGTAGGTTGCATGGAATTGACTGCTACCCTGATTAGTTTCCAGAGGACAAGGGCTCATGTTACAGGTACCAAGCACACAGCGGGTAGACCAAGAAAAAAGAAAAGAGATTTGTGACTCAGCTAATTTGCTCATTCTAGAGACTGTCTTCAGGTGGAAGCACTAGCAGGCTGAAATGGCACAGCCTACTATTTTGTGCATGACTCTTGCTTTCCAGAGCCCTCCACTGACAGTGATTACAATGGCTGAAACTAGCTTATTAGGAAGAAACAAATTTAAAGAGACAATAATTCATTACCTTTAAACCAGATATTTAAAAAGGTGCTGGGATTCATTCGTAATTTATATTGAAAAAGGAATACAAGTTCCAGGGATGTGACAGCATTTCTCTACTACAAAACACAATTACAAAACTCACTACTAAATAATTTTCATTTGATTGAAATTCTGCTTCTTACTGACCGCTATTTATTACAAGATTGCTTCAAGAGAAGCACAAAATTAACCATCTGGCATCAAAGATGCAAGTATCCACTTTTGTTCATCAACATCTAAACCATCATGAAAAGCAAAGCATACCCTTTACTAATTAAAACCTTGCCACTATATAATGTATCATGATGTGTTAGAAATCACCAATTCAGTTTACTTCATGACTTTTATTCTTCCCTTCTATTTTCCCTTTCCCTGAAAGCAGAGAATCCATGAAAACATCACTGTCAGCAGAACATTTCATAAGGAAGTCTGGGTTTTTCTTTACAGTATGTAGAGGACTAATATAAATAGCATAAATATACAATGGTATATTTATATAAGGATCAAAGGACAGTTTCTTTAAAGGGTTTATTTCAAATAGGTATGCCCTGAATTTGTCCCTCTAACAATATTTAATTTTTAATGACAGGGTCACTAAAAATATTAGGTACTCTTCTCAGCTTCCACTATTTTTTCCAATGAGAAAACTGCCTTATAAAAAGAATACTCATTTAACAACTTAAATAGCTTTTTTTTCCTTTTATGATAATTAGAATTAAGTCTTGGGGGTTTATTTTCTTTTTTCCATTTATATATGGTTTATTATCTCTCAGTATATTGAGAAGCCACTTTAAAAACACTCTTATAGCTCTAACATGACTTTCTTGTCTTTAATGCATTATTATCCATAAGAATCATATATTTTTTTAACTTCATTTTAACAGAAGAGCACTTTGATTTCTTATTCTCTAGCAACTAAAAGGAGCAGTCTTTTTTTCAAGGGATCAAAGACCAAAGATCTGATTCTGCATTTTTGTATAAAAAGATGCATTTGATGATATTCCATTTTCTACTGTTCACCTAACTTCCCATCCATATGCTCCTAGTGATAGCAGCATTAATCTTCACATTACATTGAAATTCAGCCTAAGCACATCTGAAGAATCTTTTTCTACAGCATTTCTGGGAAGCAAAGTTTTCAGCAAATTAATATATATGCATGCTTCTTCATGTCTTTGTCCCTAGCTGGTTGGGGGTTGACAGAACTTATTTTTAGCCCGTACTTCTGCTTATTCCACATCTCTGTCCATTTCCTTGGAAAAAAGTATGGATAAGTATGCCTTCACCCGCAGACAGACATGAGCTGTAAGCAACTCACAGAATTACTGTAATTACGCTACCAAATAGAGATTCATTTTCTGAGCTACAAATATGTCAGAGAAACTTAGAGAGAAGAAAGTGGTTTGACAAAACCTTTCTTTTTTCAAGTGATAATGCCAGTAAATCAACATTAATTTAACACAGAGATACTTTTAATGTAACTCTTTATACTGATAGAAGGAACATATAACTAATCTTTACTTTTTAAAAATGTGGGATTGAAAAATCCATTAAAGCACATTAAAGTGTGAGGAGTATCAAAAACATGTTCAGTTAAGGCTCCAAAATATAAGTCAAGTTTGGATGTTAATATATGTGGGAACAAGCTCCTTTTTATTATTTGTTAAGATTTAGGATAACTGACTGAAAGTTTTAATGTTTTAATACATTCTAAAACATCCAAAATAATTTTTCTCCTGTCAGCTTATTGATGTATCTCCATGGCATTCCATGCTAGTTGTCAGCAGTGTTTTTTTATATAAACTTCCTTTTTTTGGATGTTTTGTGTATTACTCTGTTTTCTGCTTGTATATTGTATGAGTAAATCCTTTAACTCTAATTCTCTGCCCGAGAACTGAACCACTCTCTGAGGATGCTCAGTCATACCAACAGCCTTCAGTGGAAAAAAGTAACAACTGTTGCTTCCTGCTGTCAGAGTTTTAGGAGGCAACATAGCTACTGGTAATAATACTTATATACTAGATAATAGCTGTGGTGGTCCTGGTTTGAATTTTCCTGGTGCATAAATGAAATTGTTCAATGACTTCCTACTGATAAATTTCATTTGAGGGAAAGGTTTGCATGATGGAGCTGCCTGGTCTTTCCAAGAGAAACTTCATCACAAGGCATGGCTTGTGGTAGGACATTCATGGTGGTATTTTGAGTCCAGGAGGAATTAGCAACACACAGACTCTTCATTTCAGGGTGTTTGCTTCATGGATGAGCATCAGTGGTAGGGCAGTGGATGAGCAGTAACACTGGGAGCTCAGGGTTGCATTCTGAGGCACCTTACAGACAGGAAATACAAAGGCAGTTCCTTGCTTCAGTTAGCTTAATGCAGTACCAAGCACGGACTCCCACAGTGCCATTTTTGTAAACTGCTCAGAGTTTATCTACAGTGTAAGGGGCTTTACTGTTAATTCACCTTCTAAAAGTGCTGGGCCTTAGGCACACTTTTTACACATGAGCCTGAAAATTGGTGCAGACAAAAAAGCAAGTCATTCAATTAATTAAATTTAAGTGCCTGTAGTGACAACAGGACAGGCCAACAGGCTTGAATAAAGCTGATTGCCAAAGAGTTTTGGCTGCTTTGCAAATGCATTTCTTTAACAGACAGAAGAATGAATTGATGAGTAGAATTACTAGTGTGAGTGTAACAAGTGGAAAGTTTTCTACTTGGGTATTACTTTTGAATTTCCAAAGGGTTTTGAATAATTTCTGTGATTTTATTCAGGGCCGCTAAATGTGTTACTAACTAGAAATCTAATAATAGTAAAGTTTACAGAGATGTTTTAGCACCAGGAGCCACCTGACTAGTTTTGAGTAAAAACAAGTATGTCTTTGAAAAACTTGGGGACATAATTTACCTGTAGTCTAATGATTCAAAACTCATCTTGCCAATAGAAGTACCTGATCACTCATTACCAAAATACCATGATCAAAGCAGAAAATATTCTTTTAAGCTATTCAGCAGCATAATAGTAGCTTCCTAATTAAAAGTAAATTAACTGCTGAAGAAAATACTAAGTCACATCCACAATAAAAAACCTTTTTTTCAACAGGAAAGATTTTTTTTCAATTATCTTCAGAAGCTCCTTAAAGAATTTGTGCATGATGAGTTGGCAATTATCACTAAATCTTGAGAAACATACTTGCATAATTTCCCCTGGACTCCTGACACATCTTGTTGATTGAAGTTAATTGCTTATATGACCTCCTGCAAGCCAGAAACCAATTTTACTTTTATAAAGAGCACTCTTTATAAACCTGTTCTTTTCCTGACCACATAAAATGGGAATCTGGTTAAGTTCATAAAACACAAAAACTGGAGCCCAGAAAGCTGTATAAAAGAGTTCCTCACATATAAATAATTAAAGTCCAAGCTCTCATCACTGAAATTTCTTTTCATTAAGTCTTTTAGAAGCAGAGAATATTTCCACTACAGAAAGTAGAACTGGGTTGTGAAAACTTTCTGAAGGTGCAGAATGTATGCCTGTTTATTCCCCTCTGCTCTATGGGAGCTGTACTACTGTGTGCCAGTGCTGACAACTGCAGTGCTTTCCCCCATCTCACAGAGGGTGACAATTGCAAGAACCAAATATTCAGGGAAATCCAAGCAAATTAACAGTGACTTAGTGATATAATTAACTTGATTTTACAATTAGTGTGTCATGATGCAGTGTGTTCCAGTTGAAGTAGAGATGCAGTTCTAAAAGATGAAGTAAAAATCAGTTCAATGGGTGTCTGACATGGAAATATGTGACTCTCAAATTATAAGGGAGTAAGTTTTTCCATGACCTATAACACTGTCCAGAATACCAGCGGCACTGCAGGTGGTGTCTGTCTAAACATGCTCTTACTACTTTCTTGTTATGAGATTTACAAAGGTCTTATTTAAAACAGCCTTACATTCTCTGTGTACCTGTACCAGGCTGCCAACCTGAAAGAGGAATGCTTTCCTAGTACACAGAGACAGGACATCTAACAATGGAAAAATAGCCTAAGGAAACTCTGCAAGACTCTGATTGACCCAGATTGCACTGAGGTTGAATACCTGCTCCTAACCATTAGCAGTTGGAGCTTCATTAATCTTCTTACCTTAGAAACTGCAGGCAACTCCCCTGGAATACAGTAGCATTAGCAATTTACTATTCTTTTATCATGGTTTAAAGTATTCTGACTTTGATAGCTATTCCTGTGGCTGATTTTTTTTCTGAATGATGTTACATTAAAGGCTAAAATTTATGACTCCTCATTTTTGCCTCTCCAGAGGAGTGAACCAGTATGGAGTATTTTTTTCCTGAACCTTAATTATTACATAATTTCTGCATATTCTTTTATATTCAGAGACTCTTGTTATTCTGTACACTCCAATTTTTTTTATCTGATAAACTAATAGCTGTGCCTTTCCAACTTGCAAAGTTCTATACATAGCATTTTTGAAGCATGGATTAATAAGCAGCAGAAAATTCAGCAAAGTAGTTAAAATAGCAAAATCTCTATAATTCCCAGTTAAGGATGCAATAGCATTGTTAGCTCAACCAACTTGTCAAGTCTGTATATTTTACACTGTATACTGCAGATTCAATTATGATCTCTAAATTAAATGTTGAAAGAAAGACTGTTATAGATAGTACTTTCTATAGATAGCATCAGTTATTATCTTGGGAATGGATAGAATCTATCTTTATGGATAGATACATTCATCTACTTTCTTCCTCTTTTGAGTTCTTCCCTGCTACCGCCCTTCAACTATTCATTATGCAGCTTTTGTGAATCATTTATTGGTCTTTGAATCCAATTTCTTATGTTGGAGTGAAGAAAACATTTCTGCACCACTCTATAATTTTCTTAGTATCTTCAAGAGCTACAGGGTTGACCTTGCTCAAAATGAACCCTAATAATCTAGCAGGGATCATTATATAAGCAAGAATCAGCCAAAATGCAGAAGCACATCAAAGGTCCTCCTCAGGGCATTTCCCAGTTGTTTTACACTGCCCAAATACTGCAAAGCAGCAAAAAGTTGAGGATCTGGTTCTTAGCTATTAAAAACCTGATCTCCTAAAATATTTCTGTATCTGGTACGACAGTTAAAACATTTACCTGAGTAAATTCTCAAGGAAACCTGTCCTGCACAGTGTAAGTCTTGAAAGAAAAGAAAAGGAAATAACTAAGCAGAAAGGAAAGTAACTCAGATAATTGGAGTAACATGTTGCTGTAACCCTCTTGTTTCCTTCCCCTCTCTACCCCTCTTCTGGTCAACACTTCCTTTTCCATGCCACTTTCAAAGTTTTAGCTCTGAGGCAAGGATTCTAACTCTTCCATGGTATTAGTGATAAAGACAGCCTGTAAAAAGGAGACAACTCCAATGCAAAAAGTATAGAATTGCACATTGGAATTATGGTGATGCTACTCCAACACCTGCACAGTGCCAGAGGCCCAGTGATGTTCAGACATCCCCTAAACCACTCTGTCTAAACTCATTTCAGGTCCAACTGTGCAATGAAACTGAAGCTCCAACTGTGAGACATGTATTTGTACCTATATAAATGTTGGCCACATTAGATAATGAACTATCTAACAAAAAATTATCCTTCCATCCTTTGTGCTTTTTATCTGACTGGTTTAGGTTTTTTTTTTTTGACTGACAAGTGCTTTATAGCCTTTTTTTAAATGAAAGCAGCCAGTCTGATGCTACTTGTGATAGAAGATCTCTTGTTACATTATGTTCATTCATTGAACAACAAATTAGGCCCATAGTTTGCTTTATCATACTGTTTTATCTGAATTAGGAAGAGAATTATCACCCTACCATGTGAAAGAGCATGCATTCAGCTCTTTCTGGTAAGTAAGACTGAGTAGAAGTTGATGTGAACAAACGCAACAACAACTTAAAATATGAGACCCTGCTGAAGTGTAACCTTGGGAAAAGTTGATGCAGGTACTGTATACCTCAGGGACTGTATAATTTTGGTAGCTGTGCTCCCAGCTCATCCCTGTTTCTGGTTTTGATGTAATTATTGTTTTAAAATGTGTCCAGGGTAAGCAGAAAATTGGAGGACCAAGAACATGAACAGTTAGCACTCTATGGCACAAGCTGTGCCAACCAGGCCACACTCTCCAAATAACAAGTAACAATTACCAGGTGCATTAGACAGACATACTCAGCAATTTGGAAGATTTAACAATTTTTAGCATTAGTTTAGTATAACTTTTCTCCTTGTGGTGTAAGACAGACTTCAGTAAAAAACCCAAAACTATTTAGCTTTCCTGATAGGTTTTATTCCCTTGACTACTAGATTTAAAGAGTAATATTCTGATATATTAACTCACCAAATGGAGAGATTTTTATTTCAACACTATTAGCACCTCAGGATATTACTAAATGTATTCTCTAATAATAGTGATTCTTGTTCAAATGCACAGGGTTCAATTTATTGCCCCGCATGAGATTTAGAAAAGAGCAACCTAATGACTTTGTTTCTGTTTCTGTCTCTAGATTGCTGAACAGTGATTATGCAGAGCAGTCCTGTTAATTGTCTCTGCTCATGAAAGATAGAAATAGCAATATTCAATTATGTTCACCATTTGGAAGTACCAATGAAGAAAAATGTACCAAAACCTTCACGTATGTATCGATTTTATAACAAAAGTAAATTCCTAATGAAATAAATAGGAATAACTACTGATTAAAAAATGAGCAGTGGTCTTTTTGTTTTATCTTTGAAGAGCTGACATTTTTCAGGTTAGGAAGGTTTCTAATCTTGGTCAGATATATCAGTACAACAGCATCACAGATAATTTAAAATTAGAAAAATCTTAGCAATTCCAGTGAAGAGAGAGTTTTGACCACCTTCACGTACTAAATCACATTCTGTAACAGCTCTATTGCAGTCAATACAGTTCTTGGTATTGTATATTACTGAAAATATAAAATAATTTATGGTAGTGAAGTCAAGGAACCCTATTCATGAGCAGGTTCATGACGTAGCAGCCACTGAACCAACACAAAACTTGCCACACATTTGACACTCCTAAGTAAAAGGATGACTCCAGATATCATCACAGTAAATAATGCCACCATAGCCTAACTCTTGGGAATATAATTACACCCTTGAAAACACTCAGCCCAACCTGTTTATGCCACTTTATCCCCATATAAACTCTAAAATTATCAGATGTAAAAACATGAGGTCAGACCACCAGCAGCTCCCAAAGTATCCTATATATCCTCAGTTTCCAGGGACAAGCACTGGACTCTGTTCCAGCTGGTCAGCAACACTGACGGTCCACAAGCAACTGTCCACAGCTTGAGCTATGCTCCTCCTAATTAAATCACAGCAACTTCTAAAAATTCCTGCTTAGTAAAGGAGTGGCATGGAAGCCTGTTGCATGACTTTTTGGGAGCCTAGAAACTAAATCATTGTGTACATAAGGCTTCCTCCACAGTCCTCAAAATACATTGAAAAATTGCTAGATTTCTTCGTTCTTAATGTCTCAGTGACAATTTGTCTTTTCCAAGGATGTGTGATTTTAAATGGTCTTTTACTCTATTATTATCCTCATAATATTCTTTGTTTAATTTTTGGTAGCTTTTAGTGAATTCAGAAGGAAAAAAAGGCTGATGTTATTATTTCTTTGACCCAATGAATTTAAAAAACTGGTTAGATAAACCCATTATACCACACCATATGCTTCACAAAAGTGGGTGTTTAACACTTGTGCCAAAGTTCTCAAAAAATATTTAGAATAATCCTGTCAGTTGACTAACATGGACCCAACAGGTTTTATTTCCTGATAGATTTTATCCCATCCTGTGATGAATATCTTTTCCAAATAAAAGGCAGAGGCTGCAGCTCCCAGCATGTGGAGGACCTTCAAATAATATCAGGATAATTCTTGTTTATAACTCTGTGCCAGACTGGCTTTGTTGATATGCTGCTAGTTATCTTAAGATCCTATTATCTCTTCTCATGCTTATCCTTTCAACAGAGACCCTTGCTGAGAACATTACAGTTGAGGGAGAGAATATGCTATCTTTTTGTTCAAGCCATCTGTCTGTTTTAACAAATTTAGCATGGCCTCTTTCATTTACTCCTCTTTCAAGCTTTGCAGACACCGTTGGGATATTTACTGGATAGACAGAACCGCCTGAAAGGCTTTTTATTTGTGTGATTTTTGGTTTTTGTTTGTGTTTTTCTTTAGAGGGGTGGGGATGGAACCTTCTGAAACTATAGAATAAATAGTTTTGCCATTCAGTGTTACTTGATGATGTCAGAGAAAGCAAAATCCTTTCCCACATGCTCAATAAGGAAAGCAAATTTAGCAGGTGTGAGTTATATTCACTTACAGTTGATTCAACCCCACCAACACTATTTGTCAATTTGGCATGGCTTAGGAAGAGAGGTTGCACAGATTCTCCTTTTCTGGCTATATTCATAAAAATCAAACAAGCACGGCAGCAGATGACAAGGAGACAGCAGTTCTCTCTTCTGGCCCAGGAGCCCTGAACCCTCATCTCTCAGAGGAAATTTCTGAACACCACTGTATGTTAGGACAACTTTCCTTGAAAGTACTTCAAGGATCATCAGATGAACAGCGTTGGAAAAGTGTTTCCTACCTCCTGGAGAGAGGGGGAGCTCAAGTTCCTTTTCCTTGTTTGTTGATTTGACTTAACAAAGTTAAGTAAAAAAATTTCTGTTGCTTTGTTTATAACAGAAATACTCTACAGAAGTGAAACAGAGTAGTTTGGGCCAAGAAAACCTTTTAACATGATATGACATTGTTTTCCTTTGGTGAATTGAAGTCTTTCTCATTGGATGGCCAAACCAGAAGATCAGTCATTGATGTGTTTCCTTTGCTGATCAAGGGATGAAAGTAAGAAATTCAGACTCAGAACACACTTTAGAAAGATGATCCATCCCTGTCCTCTGTGATTCTCTGAGCAAACTGCGCTCCTTTACTGAAAAGAGAAAGCAGGAAAGCAAAGGCCTACAAAGGATAGAGTTGACTCTATTGTTTTTCAAATTCAGTAGTATTTAAAGTAAAGCTGTCAAATTGTTCTTTTGTTCTTTATGCAAACAGAACTACATTTACCAGCCAGAACGGAGAGACTGAAAATTGTCCATTGCTTTATAAATCATTCTAAGAAATATTATCACAAAAAAAGAACATAATCTACCTCAAATAGAAAATAATCTCAATAAAATCAAAAGCAATCTCAGTAACCTCAATCTTTTCAGTTTCAGTGCTCCAAATCTAATGATAAAATAATGAACATTTTGGATAACTATTCCTTTAAAACTCTCACAGAAATGCTGTGAGAATTGCTGTTAGAGAGAACAAAGAATAAGTTGTGTTCACAGGGAATAGTTTTGGGGGGAACACTAATTTCTAGGAGACCCTGAAACCTTTGATGTCTACAAGTATGATCAGTTGCCATATACCATGCTCTGAAAATAAATATATGCAATTATTTTCTGTGTTGTGTTTCCTTAAAGTCCTCTGACTTTATTGCTTATCTGCAATATCACTGAAGCACAAATACCTTTGATCATAGGTCAAGATGAGAAACAACAGTACAAGCAGTGAGTTGCAAAGTTACTGAGTGGTTCAAGAAGCAGATGTCTTGCTTTCTGCTAGAAAATCTGCCAAAAAAATCTGCCATTTCTGCAGGAGAAATGTTAGACTGAGAAAACAATATCTCAGTTTTGTGGAGACAGCTTCTATAGTGGCAGTAATTTTTATCATGAGATGGACTTTGTCTCACTGTGAGCTTTCAGCTGCAGCACAGGTGAGAATTTTTAAAATTCACTCTCTTTTTCAGACACACCATGAGTGCTACTATAAAAATTCTCTAATATTAAATCTTCTATTAATATGAGTTTGTTTACAGCCTCTAAATTTAATAAATCTTTACCAAAGCTTTAAGTTACAGATTCTCATGTAAGTTTTAACAAAGAGGTACACTTTAGTGATCTGGACACATGCAGTGTCCAAAGTGTGGTCAGTGATGAGATTCACTGTTCAAAAGTCCACACTATTGGGAGAGAATTCTGGTGTCATTTCAATAGAAATTTACAAGGAACAAGAATGAATGAAGAGAAAATGTACATGCATTACTACACTCATTGTAGGAACTATTATTGTCTTTCAATGATAAAGACTTACATAAGGAAACGTCACATCTCAGACACTGAGATATCTTGCTCTGCACATCTGCTTATCTCTGGTCTACTGTTTAAACATAGCCCCTACTCCTTGTTGCTATATAGGAGACTGGAAATAAAAGAACAATAAGAAAGACGTAGGAAAGCGAGAGGATTAATCTGAGAATACTGAGGATATTATTAATGCCATACAATATGTTCATAATGAGCCCATTTAAAAAGAGCTGCATTTCAACTCTGAAAAATCAAATGGCTAAATTTAAAAACCTTAACAAATTGAAAATAAAAAAGTCACTTGCATAATATGTGTGAATCAGCAGAATTATCACCATCACTAGGTCTATTGAAAAAGAGATTTCTAGAAAAATGGAAATTCTGTGAAAGGGTACTGTTTGCGCACAAGGTATGCAAGAGGATTTGTCAAAAACCTGAAAAATTCCTAAATTTTTCACTTTTTTTTTCACTTTTCTTTTTTCTCTTTAATACTCTAAACTTAGATTTGTTTGACAAATATGCTACTTCTATGCAACTTCTCACATACACTCTCACATCACTTAAGTTTGGAAACTCAGTTGTCCTCAGATTAAAAACTAAGAAGCTAAACTAAGATTTCCTACTTTCATTATTCTCTATTTCATCCCTTCAAAAGCGAAACACCTGGAAGTTTTTTCTGTGTATAATGAATAACAAATCTATGCTCAGCTCTATCTGAGCTGCCTTCACATTAAGCATTTCCAAAGACAAGAGCAAGAAGCTCCACTGGAGAAGCAATTTAGCAGAGAACTTTCTTAATTCTTATCCAGTTTCTGAACAGGGTTGATGTAGCTGTGGACAAGGAGAAAAGGTGAATTTTATGTTCTACCAAACCACGACCCAGTCACTTCTGGGCCAATCTCAGACATACTAAACTTTCAGTGAGGCTATTTTATCTTAAATTGACTTTCCCTAGTGCTAATCTGATTAATCCAGTTTTACTGCTGTGAACTGATGGATTAGTATAAAGAGATCAGCAGGGGAGTTAAGAAGGCAGCCTGGACTGTTTCAGCTTCTCTTCTATTCCATTAATTTGTAAAGTCAAACATAAAATCAAGTCAGGAGTAATTTCCATTAAAAGCTATGGAGTACTGAAAGTCAAAGTAATCATATGCAGTTCCTGAGTTCTTTGTATTGTGATGATTTTTTAGGTATATGTGGTATGTAAAGTTTGATCTAAACACAATAGCAAGTAAATAACAGCATGCATATTGGAAATATCTACAGACTTACCCATCTGCATCCCACCCCCTCAAGTTGTTATCTCCAAGGACTTCTCTTTTAGGTTACTGTCACCTTGACACCTGTAAATCAATCTCATTCTGTTCCTTCTTAATAGAGTTTCAATGCCAATACATTAATGAAAAATGCATGAAACAACATAATTAGCACAGGACAAAAGACAGAGAAAGTCTTATTTCAAATAATGGTATGCGTTTTTCTGGTTCATATGGATTCAGTGTATTTCTAATATCAAATAATTTGTCATATATTCCAATAAGATGCATGATATAAATAATAGTCTGGAAGGTATGAAGTCCTGTATCTAGAACTTGAAAAATATTTATAATAAAACTCAAAAATGATGAAAAATATGCAATGTTGTGGTGCAGAAACATCATTTAGGGAGTAAACTAATTCAGGGTGGAACTCTAAACTGGCAACCTGCTGGAGAGAGAGTTCTTGTTTTTTTTTGCCTTGTGACTAAAATATGCACATATATTCTTCACCTCACTTCATGGAAAAAAAAACCTTCCCCATAATATTTACATTAAACTATTTCTGGTGTGTTTTCCTTTTCTTATTGGCTTATGAGTAAAATCATGTATGGCCTAGTAGGTGAAGGCCCAAAACTCCCTGATATTTTTGTCACATTTAAAAATGTCAGTTATTGTTTGGCTTCTTCTCTTTCTGTAAAGTTTGCTGTTTTGTAAGTGCATCCACTGGAAAATCTTACATGTAAGAGGGAAATATAAACTTACATATATTCAGTTACATATTCACATATGCCTATAATTCTTACTTCATTAAGCACAACTTTTAGGTTTAGGAGCCATAGTGTTCTGAGCATTATACAAATAATGACACAAAGAAGATGCCTAGCCAAGGAATACAGATGAAGATTGGAAATTGTAGGATAAATTATATAGTCAACAGTATTACATCACAGCATCTATAGGCAGAGAGGAGAAAAAACCCATCTGTCAGTATTTGGAAAACAAGTTCAAAAACAACCTGTAAAAAATAATTTTGAGATAGCTGTGAGTCAGCTAAATCTGAAATCAAGCCCTGTCAAAATATTAATCCT
Source organism: Emberiza elegans (assembly GCA_024865655.1). Classification (NCBI taxonomy): domain Eukaryota; kingdom Metazoa; phylum Chordata; class Aves; order Passeriformes; family Fringillidae; genus Emberiza; species Emberiza elegans. Next base: position 13,005,518 of record JALJVW010002597.1, on the reverse strand, counting down.
AGATCCAGATCATGGAGATGACAGGATTTCCTCAAGGGACAGCAGGTAAATGCTGGCAAAACCTCAGTCTTATAATGTCCATATCAACATCCAAAATAAAGTGCTTAAAAATATAACAACCTATAGATTAAATGACATATCAGGTAATTTTTGGCTTCCTCTATTTTTATAATAACCCTACTATGGAAAATACGTGGCAAATTAAGAAAAAAGGCACTGGTGTGAAAAAATGCATGTTAAAATGAACCAAAAAAATCTCAAAATTATCTGAAAAAAAGTTAAAACAAAAAAAATCACATTAAAATCCATTTTTCTGTGCTTCAAAAATTAACTACCACAGCCTTTCACATACAAAAATTGCATTTTATGGATTAAATAATGATGAATTAATGCTAGGGGACTTTAGGGAGATGACATGGTGCTTTTTAAAGAGTTTCTCAATCTGATTAGAATAAATTGTAAAATTAACTTTTCATTCTTCCTCGCCAAAATAAAGGTCCTTCCTATCTTGCACAACATTACCCATTTTGCTGAGCTACGGGCTGAAGGTCTATGATAGTTTCACATGATGATATCAGCTACAATCTAAGTAAAATCAAGCAAACCTTTCCCAGTGATATCAGGAAAAAGGGTGTTCAGGTCAGTATGAGCATTTACATTTTCAACGAGCATGTCAACTCTGGAAGTTAAAACTTGATTATTTTTTGAGCTTCCAATTTCAAAACCTTCAGAATGACACTGAGAATGTAAACAGGTAGCAGGGAAGTATTTAGAAGCCTCACTGATGTATTTCATAATACATATATTATAAGTGGCCATTTAAAGTAAAAAAAAAATAGTTGTCATATCCTGGGCATATCCTAGTGGGTTATCCTGACAACCTGACAACCCATTTAATGTTTATAAACTATTTCTCAGCAGCTTCCTTCTGAAAAATGATGTAGCTTTTGCAGTCCTAAGAGACATCTGGAACACTGAGGGCACAATTAAGTAAGTTAATGTTAAGGCTGTTTTCTTTAGTGAATCTCATTACGTTGAGAGTTCAAACTATTTTGTTGCATCTTAGAAAGAAAATGATTTTAGCTTTCACTGACCATTTACATGCTCCTTATTCCAAAATTTGTTGACAGAACTTTTGATTTTTGCTATGACATAACAACCATGGACTCTAAGGGAGGTTTGCTACAGTTTGCTATGTGCAGCCCTTAAGAACTTTTAAAGAAGACCTAATTAATAAGTATGGTTTACCATGCAGGCCCCTTATTTATTAGCAAATTATACCATACAGCTCATGTTGCACTTATGTGTGATGCAGCTACAGACATAAAGATATAGGGTGTCACACCCCACTGGTACTCTGCTTCTTTTAAGATCACCAGAAAATTATTTCTGCCATAACCATAGTCTAGCTTCATAAATGTAGTCGGCACCATAATAATTCTCTCAAACAAAAGCTAACATACATTAACATTAATAAGCCATTGAATGAGACTCCAGAAAACTCACATTTCTCTTTCATTAGTTGACTTAAAATCTAATTTAGAATATAAATGAAAAAAAGGCAAACTGATAAAAGCTATTCAAGGGGTTAAATGTATTTTATGGTATGTGTGCAAAAAGAGAAGAGGGACAAAAATAAACCTCAGTTTGTGAAAGTCTCTCTCTCCAAGTAGAGGTTTAAAAACTGGTACTTAGCAAGAATTTTCTGAAATTGTGTCTCTGTAGGGCATTAAAAAAAAATCCATTAATAACATGTCTTCTGTTGTCGAAGTGTCTATTATGAGGCTCAGGCTGTGTGAAAGCCTGTCTCTCCACAAGAGAGTGATGACAGGCTTGTAGGGAGAGAAAGGAGATGGCTGAAGATGGATATGTGCTGCTCTGTTGACAAGTTGTGGGGACAGGCAAGGAGATGGATCAGTAAAAATTTCCATTAAATCAAGAAAAACACAACTTGCCCCTAAGATCACCTCTGATAGTTTCTTAGACCAGCTGCTTTCCTGACACCCTACTGAGGAACAAATTGCTTTCCTAGCAGGACATTTGGACATTCCTGCCTTAATAGATATGGATCCCAGCATGCCAAGCCAAGCAAGAAGGCAATTTAATATGAGCAACACTGTCATCTCAATTTAGGACAACAGTTAGGATGCCCTACAGGGCATTGGAACAGCTTCTAGAAGTACACAGTGTAAGACATTCTTTCTGTCTCAAGGCTATAGAAAGCTGGTATTTCTAGTAAATAGCCAAGCCAAGGAGAATGGAAAATGTAAATGCATAGATGACAACAGCATTGCACTGTCTAGGAGCATCAGTTTCAATTCAAAGGCCTTTCATTTCTCTAGAGAACTGCAGCAAAATTTGCAGGGAAAGAAGAGAGAGAAAACCTTGAGGAGACAGGAATAACAATAGGCAGACATTTCATTTTCAGGTGGAGGCAAATTTCAGAGCAAAAATTTAGCCAGTTCAGACAGCTGTCTAGCATAACTGGATAACAGTGTTAATAAACAGGGAGAGCATAGAAACTTTTACTATGTACTTTCTGATCGTGAATGCTTTAAAAATCTGTAAATCATGCTTTCATTGCAATCTGTAGGAAACTTTTAGGAGAGAATAATGTGAACTTGTCATACTTTGAAAACAGTGTGTGCTATAGTGGGGCAAGATCTCCACAACTACCTGGAAACAAGGATTGAGAATTCCCTGGGTAGCACCTGCTTTCCTGCAAGTCTTAATTAGTTTTGTGAAGCAATGATTGTTTCAATGTACTTGGGAAGAGAAGGATGAATAGTGGAATCATCTGATGAAGAGGAAAACAAGATTTTTTCCAAATCTATTTCTTTAGGAAGAAAACATTCTCAAAGTCTGAGGAGAAGATGTTTCAGGATTAAGTGGCATTACAGTCAGACTGCCTTAAAAGGCAGTTTCAGAAGGAAGTCAAAAACTTAAGTAGTTGGAAGGGACTTAAGGATGACTCTAAGAGAAAGGGAATGAACAAATTTGTATCTTAAATAGAAAACAGAAGTGGTTCCTCTATGATAAAGGAAAGTTATCACTCCTTATCTATATATCTTGATCAAGGATGCTCTAGAAAAAGTATTCCCTGATCAACTATCTATCACCAGTACTCTGATATTCAAAACATTTCCATCAGCAGTGAGGCCCAATGTTCTGAAAATGTTCCCCTGTGCGCAGCAGTGCGTACTCCTTGGTGCAGCTGTGGAGTTACATCATGTGTCCAGACATCTAACCAGGATCAGGAGGACATGACAGCCAGATTTTCTCCCTGAGAAAGACTTGACCCACACTAGATATACCACTTCAAATTTTCTCAGTGAGCATGGGGTTTAACAGAAGTGCTGAGGGTAATTTTGTCCTCTGTTTCAGGGGACCTGCTCCAGGGTACCTCTCACTGGTGCCTCTGTGCTCCCTATGCATGTGGTACAAACAGAAACAGCATCATTATTTGATTTACAACTCGCCAGTTCCAGAAGCAACTCTAGGATGTCTTGATAACCCCTACTCTGACAAAACCAGCAGCTGCAGGGGAGGGTCAAACACTTTCGTCAGGAGTGTAATTGGACAGGGGACCCTTTTGACTACAATTCTCTATAGTTCTTACAATTTTCTTATTTAAAACAAAAAGGAAACAGAAGGATGGATGTTCTGGTGGCTTTGTACATTGCAATTCCATTGCACAACCAAGATATGATGCAAGAGACCTGTGCTGTCTCTTGAGAAGAAAGAGGATGTAGATAATTATTGACTGCAATGCTAAAAATGGGATTCCCTGGCTCTCCTGGTAGCTCGGCTGCGGAAAGCTGTTTCTGGTCTCCCATGTGTCACATGTGTTAGTCAGATGGTGTCATTCAAGCTCTGTAACTTTAAATTGATGTTGGGTAGAGTGAGAATACAGGTCTATGGAAGCAGTGACTGTTTGGAAGAAACCTCCCTCTCCCCAAGCCCAAAAGCATTATGAAGAATATGAGAGCAATAATAATTAAAAAAAACCCATCCAAATATTAGAAGCTACACAGTTAACCACCTGTGAAATTATGTCATAAAACCTAACAACTTCCTTCTTGGTAGGGAAATGTCTAGACATTTGCTTTATATTCTCTGAGCTCTGCTCAGTTCTTCTTCAAATTGTCTTTTTGTATAACAAAACCAAGCAGTTGCTTGTTAAAACATTCTAGGATAAGCAGCAACAACCATTTTCCTGAATCTTGACTAATCTTCACATTCAAAATGACACTATATATGACAGACAACACCACACAGCTGATACTGCCAGGCTTTTTTCACCCTTGCTTCAAAGCACATGGAATGAAACAGCTCTCTGAGTAAACAAATCAAAGTGGTACTCACTTACTCCAAATGTGTGATGGAGCAAGTCATGACATCAGAAAAAAATCTTGCACTTTCCTTTGCTGACAAGGCCCACATTGAAAAATGAAATAATTCAGAAAATTTTTAAGAAACACTTACAGAATTTTTCTAATAATGTAAATCAGGAATTTTAAATTTAATGAATAGTATTTCAGTGGAATGATCTTGCACCATTCTTATTTCTGTAGCTGTTTACAGAGCTTGCTAGTATGCATAAAACCAGAATGTTAACTTGTGAAGTTATTCCAGTCCTGTCCTTTAATCTCATTGACTGCACACTTAGCTGGCCACTGATTTCAATTCCTTGATCCACAATCAAATGCTAAGCAGTTCAGTACAAGTTCTAAAGACATGACAGCTGCAGCTAAACTGTGCTACATGCTGGTGAAATCGAACTGGATAACCTATCTGCTTCATCTGACTCTGCCTGTCATGGTCAGAAAGGGTAGGCTTTGCTACTTTGAAAAAATTATTAGCTTTGAATCAAAAAGCAAGCTAGAAATTTGAATTGCTGGCTTTTTAATGTCCATTTTCACTTTTCTTCACCATATGATATTTTCAGGTTTAAAAGAGTACAAAGGGATGAAGTTTTCCAAAACTTGTCCTGAGCTATCAGATCTAAAGAAGGTCATATGTGAACAGTTAATCACTCCCTAGAAAAGATACTGCTCATCTGAGTGAAAAACTACCTGCCAGGAGGTGCTACCATTATTAAAAAATTGGAACTACCATGAACTGCTTAGAATAGCAAACAAAGCAGACAGACAGAAGAATGAAAGTAGCCAATGCTAAAAGTGATGTTAGGGGAAAAGATAACTCCCAGCAAAGATTCCCATTAGCTTTTGCCATCTGCCTGATGATTCAGGTTTAAAATACCAATCACAACTACTACATCAGAAATAATCAAAACGTGACGTAATGCCATTAAATATTAATAACATTTATTTTCAGAAGTTAAGTTTATATTATAGACATATTGCTTGCAAGACACACAACCATCCTTTCAAAACCAAATGAAAATATTTTCAGATTTTTGAGAAAAATTCATGCTTTAATATGCTTTTCTAGTCATAGTCAAATGTATGAATCAATACAAAACCCAAGAATTTTACTCAACTCCTAAATACACTTCTAGTTTATAATGAGATTAGCTGTTCTGGTATCAGTCAGATAAAGGGGTTTTTCTGCTCTTAATATTTCTGTGCAATTTATATCAACTGTTTACAGGTATCATATATGCATATGTGCAAAAACACCTTCTTAAATTTCTGAAGAAACTTTGAAAAATTATATTTTCTATTCTGAATGCTGTCATTCAAATATTTCTTAAACTTCCATTTATGATAACTTCCCTTCGGCTATGGCATAAACTCCTATACTTTTAATATAAAAACAGATTAAATAAGTGGTGTGACTGAACTTGATTGTCAAATTTGTTTTATCTGGTTTAAGAGACTATTTTGAATAAGCTTCACATGAGAAGGAAACTCAGATATGAAAAGTCTAATTCTTTTCCTTACTCATCTTTTCCACATATTCAAATAGAAAGGTTTAGCTGCAGAAGTCTGAAAAGCAGCAATACATTAAAAAAAAAAGAAAAAATGTCATTGCAACTGTTCATTGAATTCTAAAATAAAAGGAGGGTCTATGAAAAGGATTATGTTATTCATAAAATAAAAATATCACTGGTAAAATGCCATAGAGAACACAGTAATACTAGAGGAGTTCCTTTAAATGAATAATACCTCTCTGGTGCTTGCAATTATTCCAAAATGCAACTTCTGCTGAATTGTGTGTACGCAGGTATTGTTCTCCATGTAAATTCACAGGTAAATCTTAACAAAGAGATAAAATGGGGAAACTGTGGGAAAAAAAGTATTCTAGAAATTAATGCAGCAGGAACAGAGTTATTTAAAAACAGTAATAAGACTTGAGGCAAGTGCTGCATTTGAGAGGATTGCATGAGGTGAGAAAATAAACCATATACAAAGAAAGATAAAAGAACACATACACACAAGAATTAGAAATGCAACATGAATAGCTAAGTGCTGAAGAACCAATAAACTACAAATAAAATACAGAGGGATTTAAATGAATCTAACTGTTCTGAAAAGATTTAGGATAAAAATGAAATTTTGCTAAAAAATTGACACTATTTTTCTGTTTTAAAACAGAATTAGTTGAAGATACCTGAAAAAGACAAACAGAAATACTTGCTTGATAACAGCTCTGGAGGCTTTACCTCAAAAGCGTTTTTTATAGAATTTGGTAAGGAAGGAGGGAAGGGTGAAACCACAAGACAAATGATAGATTTCAAGGCACGGAAAACCCACACGCACCTACACACACACCAGAGCACAGCTATGCATCTTTAAATCTGAGAAAGACACCTACAAGTAACAAGTTGGTCCAAAGGACAGAGGAGAAAATAGCACTGAAGAACTATCATGCATAAAAAGGTTTCTGGAGTTCAGTGACGATGACTTGCTTCCATACTTTAATATGTAGTCAAAGGGAAATACAATAAAATAATTGCAAGATTTATGTGGCACAAAATGTAAATGACCTTTGTTATGAGAAAAAAAGAACAGGCAGATGGACAATTTCCTGCCTTTTACACAATGCTATGCCTCAAATCCCACAATTTTCATGAACATTTTCAACCGAATCAGTTCCTGAATGGGACCAGTTACAGTGTGGACTTTCCTGTGTCATTTCCAGACTGTTCAAAGAACTGGGATATGGATCAAACATTTCAGAGCTCTGAAACTGTGGACTGTATGAAGTAGATAGATTTATTTTTTAAAGGTTAAGTTCAATGTTTCTGTCCTCGTAAAATGTCTACAGTGATTTTATACACATGGCGGCTAGTTTATTCTGCGTTATCATAAAGCATCAGCAGTGCCATTTCATAAGCAGCTAGCTATTTGAAGGAAAAAAGATTATCTAATCAAATGCTGGCAGTGGGAACTCACAAGAGAGGTGAAAGAACTAATGTGACTCTGAGCTAGCACTGGCTTTCTGTAAAGCAGTATTTAGAAAGACTCTGTGGGTATGAGCTCTCCTTAGGTTTACATTTGTTAGTTGCTGACAGCATAGAGGCATTCTGCAATATTGCACTTATTAGATTTTATCTGTTTCAGCTGGCTTTTATTTGGGACTCTATTTCTAGAGCAAAGTCTGCTACAGACTGGAATGAGCAGAGTCAAGCAGCTATGGAGAAGTTGTTGATGGCACATCACAGAAATTTATCTTCCAAACCAAGTGGAATGGGAAGAGGCCAGAAAAAAAGGCCCTTTTTTGCATAACAAGCATGTTAAAATGGACATCTTCCTTCCTCAAATGAACAACAACATCAGAAAAGAAATCAGGGCTGTTGTTCTTGTTCCCTTGCTGTGTTATTTTTGGATTAGGAGAAAAAATTACTGTGACTTATATATGTCAGTCCACCATTTTTCTTTTCTACACTACCACACTGCAGATTTAAGATCAGGTTGTGCTCCCAGAACATCTTTTGCCCTGTTTCTGTCTCTCAATGCATTTTTTTCTCTTAACATACAGTTGTTTGTACCTGTCTACATAAGAAATTTTACATTTATTCTTACTGAATTCCAAACTGTTTTCTGTCTCCTGCTACACATCCTATGCAAATTTAATAACCTTACTCTATAATCACTCTTCAAGGCATCAGAGAAAGTATTAAAATCTATCAACCTCAGGACAGATTTGAAGCAACTCTCTGTTTTAATTGTGAAATGCTGATAAATCATCTATACACAGCTTTCCAAGTAATTATATACACACCTAATAAAATGATCATCTAGTCTTGTATTCCTAGTTCACCTTTCTGAATTTTAGACGAAAAAATGTGAGATGTTTCAATGAATGCAATACAGAAAACATCACCAACCTCTCTCCCACCCACAAGTCCTGTTACTCTGGCAAAGTAAATTAGATTGATGTGATAAACTCTTGCTAGGTCCACACTTCCTGAAACTTTATTCTCCTGTCTTTCTTATTACTAGTAGTTAAATTATTTGCTACATTTTATCCCCAGTAATTTAAGTTAAAACCACTTGTCTTTGAATCTCAGATGATGGTGTTTTTTTCTCTTTTTAGACATAGATTTCATGCTTTTGCCTTCTGCAAAATCTTTCTTACCCTATTCTTACAGGTGATGAATAATATTCTGGATTATCTTCACCCATTCCCCCAAGAAAAAAATTCATCAAGGGAAGTGCATTTGAAAATGTGGCTGTAGGCTGTCCTTTCTCCACTATAGTTGGTATTTTTAATTCTGTTTTACTGGTTTTAGCTCTGCTAACCATCTAAGCAGGCATGACCTTTTAAATTTAGATTTAAACAAAAACTAAACACTTTTGCCTTCTTGAAGCATTTTAATGATACAGATTCCTCTCAACGAGAAGCCAAACAAAAGCTTCCTTATCTTTCATGTTAATGTTTCTTTGGTAGACTTTCTATTAAAAATATTTTATTTCATACCTTGCACTTTCTGACTACCCCTGTGTTTCTTCTGTTTTTCTAGCTGTTCAAAATGATACAACCTGCTTACATTTTGCATTCATTTCTTTCTTGCTTTTCAGGTCATAAAAAGATTAATTGTTCAAGCAAGTTGGTCTCACCTTACCCTTCCTAATCCTCCTTTACATTAAGATAATATACCATTGTGACTTTATGAATTCTTTGCTGACTTATCAGCTCCCTTTTTCTGCTTAGAACTGATTTCTTATTAGTTAGACCAGAATGCTTACTCTTGCCTTTCAGACGTCATTCTTTTCCTCTTATCTAGATTCCAGAAGTATGTTTTGTTTGACTGATTTTTTTGTTTGCTTTTGTCTAGGGGACTTATTCTAGAAAAATCTATCTCTAAAAGATTCAACCTTTTTGTATTTCAGGAGTTGACCACTGGTCATTCATATGAAAGAATTTAAATACAGTTTTTTCTGAAGCATAATGAAGGGGACTATGTTTGAATTGCACTGATAACATTTTTACAATCACAAAACTTTTGCAAATGTTATTAGTGCAATTTATTTCTGCCATGTGTCGCCTCTTCAGCAGGAATACTCTGCATGGGTTAAATGGTTTTAATGCAGTTTTGAATAGTTATATGTCACACTCTGAAACTAAAGACTGAACTGTTCATTCTGTGTGGACTGAAATCATGCAAGAGATCTTTTGCTAATAATTAATGTCACACCCCACTGGGACAAACACTATTTGCATGGCTTATAATAAAAACAATTCAAAAACACTAATGTGTTTCCCTGAACACTGAAAGCTTGTGATGCATTTTATGAAAACACCACTGGTGAGAACCACAGCAGCATATAAAAGCTATTATTGCATTGTACATTTATTGTACAGTTTATTTCCTCTTTGATTTATCTAACTCGACAATTACCAGTTTTTGTCACTACTCTCATTGCAGGATATGGTGGGTTTCTAGCTCAGAGCAATGCTACAGTTTGGCAGCCACATTTTTCCCATCTCCAAATCCAAAACATTTCCCCAAATACATTTAGGTAAGTACTCCAGGCCCAGAAAGTTCTTCCTGTGACCATAAATGATTTTAAAATATGATACCGGTAGATACTGGCAAACACAAAATTTGGTATCCAATCAATAAACATTCACAAAAAAATCTGCAATGACCAGGAATTCATGTAAAATATCACGTTCATGTGGCTAGGCCACTCTTTATACAATTGATGCTCACACATCTTTGTGAAGTTTACGCCCACTTAACAGCCCCCTCACTCTATACACACCTGCAGTCGCCCCCTGCTCCTTTCACACCCGGGCACCACAATTTCCACACACAGCTCGTGGTATCAGAGCATGGGGAGCCTTGGGGGGGTACATTGAAGATCACCTAGGTGCAATCCCCCTGCCAGGGATGTCACCCACTAGCTCAGGCTACTGTAACCATCCCAATTCCCTGTTAATTTCTACAAAGGTGTGGCAGGTAGTTTCCCATAATTCTGAATACACGCAGCCAATGCACACGTATTCTCATCTAAGCTTTTTTTTTTCTTTATGCCAGAGCCATCCAGCCAAGGATGTAATAAATTCTAGGTTTTCCTTATAGAATACGCATTTTCAGATCCTTCTTGGGATCTCTGGAGAACCCATCCCCCTTACTATCTGGTATTCTCCATCTTAACCTGCTTACTAGGGAACAACCAACCAACCAGAGGTGTGGTACCACCTCACATTAAGTCTCAGCCCTCAGCAGAGGAGACAATGTTCCTGTTAATGCTCCTGTTTCCTTCCAGGCTGTTGCCACAAAATGGAGGAGCAACTTTTCCCTCTTTGAGTCAAGTAAAAGAAGGGAATATATTGGTGCGTCGGTGAGAGTTTTGAGTAATCAGTGAGTTTCTACCTTGTCTTCCCAGACCTCGTCTAAAGGCTGCCCTCACTTTCCTATTTACTCCTCCTCCATCTCCAGAGGGAACTTGTGCATTTCAGTTTTGATCTCCTGGTGGTTTTGAAGTTTTCAGCTTTTCCATTTAGGTCAAATCTCATAGACTGAAAGTCTATGCCAACAACAGTTATATCCAACTATTCACCTATTTTATTTTTTTCAGAATGATGTTGCTCAATTAGATTTTAACAAAAGTATCCCTACATAAAAACTAAGGAATTTCAAAAAGCATGTTTAAGAGACCCACAAGAAGTTCCCTAAATAAAAAAAACAAAACCACTAACTTTAATTTGAAGAGAAAAGTAAGTAGAAAACAAAGCTTTCTTTATATATGTGAATGTTGGAGAACATGCCTCATACCTGTTTTTTGTTTGCAGACTATATTGACTATATTTAATAAAAACACTGGCTTTAGACTAGTGGTCTGAAATTCAATATTTTTGAGTACAATAATTTCAGGTGTGCACAGGAGACTTATCAATGTCATTATTTGATTTCAAATAGTGAGCATTTTCACTGGCATAAAAATGACAGAGCTATATACAAAACTTATTACTGCTATTTGATATTTCTTAAGGGAAACAAGGCCCAGTTTTACCAGCTTATTTTACTGCTCATTTTATTTAGTCTCAATAAGAGAGCCACCAGTACCTTTAAGCCTTTCTCTTTATCCCTTCACTTATTCCTTATAAGTGTCAGCAGAATAGATTTGCTATCATGGTAGTGATTGTCAGTCAATATAATGTCAGAGCTTTTGGAAAAAAATAAGTGGCATGAATTATTTAATTTTGTGAAATATAAGGATAAAATGGAGTTAACTGAGTCTGGATTATTCACCCATGATTTTCTGCCCTTAGTCAAGGCCTCCATTCAAAGACATATTTTATTATCCTGATCGGAATTTTTACTTCTCTCTCTCATGAGGATTTTATAGGCACATACTGCATTCTGGTTTTCTATTATTTCTCACTGAATTACAGTTGGTCACTGTTCTCCAAATCTATGTCCTTGCTTTTCATTGAGAACGTTATTACTGTGTAAGGGATATCTTTTATTTAATTTGGTCATTATATTTTCATTTTATTTTATTTTCATACTTTGCCCTTGACTTTGCAACATTTTCTTTACTCCCTTTTTTATAGCTTAGTGACCTTAATACAGTTGCTAAAGTTAAGATGCAACTTCTATTCTAACCTCACTTTCAGAAGCTTATAAGTTTACCCAGATATTCTCTTTCAGGCTGAGTGTTTTTTATGCTTTGTTAGACGGGGATTTTTTTTTGAAACTTCACAAGCATGTTCTATTTGTTTTGAGCTATCCAACTTAAAAAGACAGCAGTTTTGCCGCAATCAGGACAGTTTTCAGATGCTTTTTTTGACTCTGATAATTGAAAATCAGCTTTGTTTCAGCACTTCAAAATCAGCTTTGATTGTGGAATAGTAGCTTTGCCATCTCTTTGAAATGGTTTTGAAATAATTAAGTTTTGCATGTGACATCATTATTAAATAGCTTACTGAAACGTTAGTGGTGAGGCAATTGATCTCAGAATAACTCTGTTCTACTTTATTTTAAAAAGGTATTAATTTTTTTGTATGAGAACTACATTTAGCTATACTTTAAATATTTTTAATGCTAGTTTCATCCCACTCTTCATGGAGCATAGCCCAAAGAGATGCATTACAGTATCCAAGCAACCTGGATTCTCTATAGTGCATAGAAGTAACGCAACATGTGCAATGAAAAATAAACATTTCTCTTGTACTGGTGAAACTACAAGGAGTAGCTTTGCTTCATTCCATCAACAAACTATTCTAACTGTAATGTGTTTGAAAAAGCTTCTCCTTAAAGATCCAGTGAGAAAGCCTGTATAACTGTAAACCCAAGAGGAGTACTGGGAAGCTTTGCACAGTATCTTGTTTGTCATCACAAAAGAAATATTCTTCAGGAAAATGTCAGTGCCCAATACCATCCCTATGGTATGCTTGTACTCTACGTTTTCTGCTGTTCCTTTTTTTATCACAAAGACTTTCATAGTCCTAGTAAGTGACCATTTTATGCCCTCCACATGAAAGGTGGTGTTGTAGTCTTACGAAAATGAACCAAGAGCTGACCAACAGAGATTTTATACATTTGCAGAGTCAAAGTAAAGTTGAGAAAGACATTCTTTGAGCATTTCTTTGATCAGCTAACAAAGAAATACAAAAACTTGCAAACATTTTTAATTGGGGGTAGTCCTTTAGTAAAAAAAAGTGTCAATATTTGTAAGCTCCAAACTGACAGAAACTACCCTTTTTCACATTTGTACTTACACCAAATAGAGTTAAACCCCAAATCTCTATTACACTTTTTACTCTGACATCCAACAACATGAAGACTACAAGTGCCACAAAAGCAGCAGAAGGACATGGTTTTTCAGCATCTGTGTGAGCTGCTTACCTTATGAATTTTGTGATTTACTTCTGAGTTGGGCTACAGGCTAGAATTACACCAGCCACATAATGAGAAGAATATTTCTTTAGCATTCACAACTTTGAATTTTTATCCTGGCTAAGCTAAAAATGCCAGTCAATAGATTCATTTTAATCTAAGTCTTATTGTTCTGGTCCTAGCTTTTTACTCCATCATTTTGCATTGATTAAGCACCTCCTGCTTTTTTACAATAATGTAATAATACAATCCTAAGTGCCTCAGGAGGCCTTCATATGAAACTTCATACAAAAGGCAATAAATAGGCTTATTTGATTCATATTTATTTTCCTTTTCATTTATAAGTGATTTCCTGCATTCAGCCCATGTTTCTCTTTCCTGTTCAAATACAGAAATCTTTTAGAAAATTGCTCAAATAAGCCTCTTGCACAATTAGAATCCTGCCCTTGGTGGCTGCCATTCTCAAGCAGCATATCCTGTCCTGATTGCATTATTGTTCCCTCTCCAGTGATTCAGTGACAGATCTGTTTATTCATACCAGATCTTCCACTAACACCTCGTTTTGGTAATTTACAAATTCATTTGCACTTGTCTTACTGATTATGAAACTGCAGTCAGTATATATAAGAAAGCACAGGCACCTCTTAGGGTCTGGGACAGGCTACTATAACCAGAACTTTTTCATCTACTAGCTGAAGCAAATACAGGTTGATTTAAAATGGCTACAATTTTCTATCACGTGCAAAGTGTTTCTATCAAATGAGGGAGAATAATCTTATTCTGTATGTCAGTCAAATATGAGGACAGAATACAGAGCTCTGTTTTTTGTACATGCAGAATTAACCAGCAAATCCCATTAACGGTTTATTTTTCTTTCTTTCTGATTTTGCACTCCATGTCTTTTCTGATGGGCCTCGTGATAATCCATTGTCCCCTGACTGTCACACCTGTTTCTTCCAGGCACTTCACTGAAGAGGGGAGGAGAAGTAAGAAAAAAGTAGTTGCAAGTTCTCTCCAGTCATAAACTTCCATTATACTTAAGACTAGATAGAATTATGAGTTCATCTAATATAATCTCCTGAGCATCATGAGCCATTACACATCACCCAGATACTGCTACATGGAGCCCAATCACTTTAATTAGACAAGAGCACTTCAGTCGTCAAGAGACTAAACTGCACTGTGCTACAGGCATAGTCCAAAATAGACAAAGATGTCATCAAAGCCTGTGGCTCTCCAAATAACAAAGAATTTCTGGGTGAGAAATGCCCCCTAAATTCCTGCAGATGGTATTTAGCTCGTCCACCAACTCTGGCACAAAATATCAAGTCTCTGACAGTAAGCCCTGAGAGTAAATTTTGACTTTCCTTCAAATTCAGTGATCAATTTATCCTAACCTGAGCATGACAGCATGATTCACTCAATGAGTTGCTAAAAGCAGGAATCTCTCCAGAGAAGGTACTTTTTTTGGAGGTCTTTTTCCAATCTATGTGCTAAAACCAGTTTAGGGTAAGGTGTGGATATTAAATTATGCACATTTTTGCATTGGATCTACTGTAAAATGCTGTTCTCTTTCCACAGGTGAATAAAATGGAAGCCCAAGCATCTTTAGCTCTGGAATCTAAATACTGAACAAGTGACAAAGTTGAGTATCTCTAATTTGTATCCCAAATCCCACTTTGGTATCCCTAACATGAAAATCCCTACCACACTTCCAGGGAATTGTTTGATCTAACAGTTTACAAGGACTAAGAGTTAGCTGATAAATCCTAAAATCAACTACTGATGTGATTTTAAAACCTACCTGCTATTTTATCTCACCCCTCAATTTAAAATGGGTCTCAAATGCTTGCAACTTTAGCTCATTCGTATTTCAGACAAATTGGTTAAATTTGGAGCATTTATCCTCTGCAAAACAATTGTTACAAATCCCAGTCTGAGCTGGTTTACATTCACAGACATCAGTTTTATCCTCTCTAGTTCCCAGGTCTGTGTGTCCAGTTTTGACTTATCTTTACAAGTAAGAATTTGATTTTATCCTAGTTTTCTCTAACACAATTTTCTTGACTCAAATGCAGTGTTATTCTTATATCTGTGATATCTCTAGATTACAAAGAACATAATCTTCCAGCCTCTTTTGGGTAACTACCTCTTTTCTCTACTTCCTTGATCCTGTCTTAGAACATATATGACAGATTTTAAATTATTTTAAATTTTACCAGGTAGGCCACAAAACAATAAGTCAAGCAAAAACAACTGAAGACACTGCACTTTCAATTTGCAATGTGTAAGTAAAAAGCCATCTTCCAGATGTCTGCATGATGCAGAAATCAGGTAAAAGCTATAATCTATATAAATCAAGGGATACAGAATTTTATCACATGATATGAGTTATCCCATAATATTCTGGACATCTAGCAGATGAAACTAATAAAATTTCAGTTTTAGCTCACATAGAATGGAAGAGACTGGCATATTTTCTAACTGTATTTTTCTAGCTAGTATTTCATGATTTGGGATGTAAAGGAAAAAGCAGCTATTCTTTTACTATTAAACTAAGTGCAAGTAATTGATTTGTTTTCTGTAAAAGAAGTATTTATTTTCTTTTGCTAGTCCTGTGAATTAAAGTGATCCATGTTATCAAAAATGGAAACATTCTCTAGATTGTTTTATCCACTCAGTTCTAACAGCTGAGTTTCATATCAGATCAATGAGTTGCCCTGTGCTGTAAGACATGGGCAATGGAAATAATGCACCTTGGCAGCAATACATAGCTGGTTAATTGCACAGTGCAATTCTGGGGTAAACACTTTATTAGAACATTAACATTCTACATCTTAAAAAGTGCCATGCTTTTACAGTAATTTTAACCGATGTAAAACAGTACCAAAAAACCCCCCCACAAATCCAAAAAGAATTCTGGTCAGCCTGTCATATTTTAGCAATTGAACAACTTGCTCAGCTACTGAAGCATAATGTGTCAACAAGATGGAATTCCACTTTCTAAAGGCTAGAGTGCCCACTCAATAGAAGGAAGCAATACATGATTACTGCTTAGAGCTTGTGGCACAGTGCTAGCAACTCAACATTTAGCAATAATGGAAAATGTCTATCTCATTTTCATTCCCATTGAAAACACTCCCTATACAATATTATGAAACACTCCTGCTGTGAGTTGGTTTCTTAATCGCAGCAATATCTTCAGCTATTGCCTTTTCCATGGTCCCACCTTTCTGGTGAATTCTCTTAAAAGCAAAAATTTAATGACATACAGAACAAGGACAGATACCTGAAATGTAATAACAAGGAGTAACCTTCAATTTTGCGATGGCTACTAGATAGCAGCAATCTCCTATTTCCATTTTGCTGTTTTGCAAATGACATAAAGGTCTCAAGGTCTTTTGTTTTCTGCATTATTCCTCTGTTTTTCAAAACTGTGGAGCCTCTATTTTCTGCTTCTGCTTCAACTTCCATTTCCATCTTAAAACTAAGGGAAAAATCCAGATCATCATACAAACAGCGCTTTTTCACCCATGACCTTTTATTCATCTGATTATAAAATTGAAAAGATTTTTTCAGTGCAAGTATCTTCAAAGGTTGTCTTGAATTACCACTACTCATCTTGACTATCTTTATATCTCAAATTATTTTAAAAGTTGCCTATTTTCTCTTTAGATACATTGAACATTCTCCTGGTCCTACTAACAGAGAAACAAAGTACAAGTCCTGAACCACACATTTATACCTACATCTTTGTTTGAAAATAAAGTCTTTGAGGTTAGTCAGACTTTTAAACATTTTGATCAGATACTATAAATGGAATAGCATGATAAAACCAGACTCAAGAGGGAGAGGAATTAGAGAAAATCCATGTTGATCATGGCAATGCATTGCATTAAAATTGAACTTCACAATAAAAGATTTAATAAAAGATTCCACTTCCAGATGTGGAAACTATTTTTTACTTCAAAAACTCCTGTGCACTCTCCCATATATGAAACAGTATTTACAAGCTGGTTCAGATTCCAGAGGAAGTATAGGTGCATTCATATAGCACATCAACTAGCATATAAAAGCCTAAATTAAGTTTAGAAGGACATACACAACCAAAAAAATCATCATTTGAATTATCAGAAGTGGATAATAACTTGTTGCTTGGAATTTTTATAATTCAGATTTGTCTTCTCAAAACAAAAGACTTTCCCCAATTTTTTGGGGTTTGCCTACATGTGAATCACTGGGTTTTACAAAGACATTACTGAAGATGAAATGCGTCTACTAGGACATGCATGAGTGCATGATGATGAATCACAAAACCCCCAACTTTGCAAACACCAGGAATATGTATTGCACTTCTCATGTAACTATTTTAGTGTCCTCTATTCTATTAAGCTTACTGAAAAGGCAGACAATTATTAATCCTACAAATATGGTGCAATTGCTTTTGACATGTGCTTCCTTAGCCATGGAAGAAGAATGCAAGAAGAAATCAATGAGAAAAAATTGCTGGGTAGAGTGAAATTGCCTTAGGGATTTTGTTTTATGTAATACAACAGCCTAGGAATTCTATTTATAAGGAAGACATGGTATTTATATCTATTGATTTTTTTCAGGGGCCTCTTATAGTCTGCAGCCATAAAATTTCACCTGTCCTAGATGGGAACATATCTCTTGATGTTCTTCAATGCACTATGTTTATGGAACAGTAAATATGGTGCAAAAGAGATTAAATAACCCCAAATTTTGTGCTCCCTTTGCAAAACTATAAAATTTACTTTATTTGCACATTTAATACACACCATTTGAGTACCCACTTGCAGATTGGAGTTTCACATTAAGGGATTTCAAAGAAGAACAAAAAAAACATCAATAAGCACAGCTTATTCCTAAGATCTTTAAAATTGTCACCCAGACCTTAGTACAGTTTAGAGTGGTCTCAGGACCTCAATGGACCTTCAATAGTATGGTCTACTAGCCAGGGATTATCAAACAACAGCCAATCTGTGGAAATACATTCTTCTTCATGCTTACATATGCTATGCTAGGAATGAATAAACTCAAGGGGAAAAGACCAGCAGAGGCTCTGTCTCCACTATCCTGTAACTCCCTTCTCACTCCATTTCAAGGGATAGGTCAACTGATACTGCATGCTGCAAAACATTTACCATTGCTGCTACATAACATAGCACTGTGGGGCAAAATCTGGGATGCAGTTACACATCAGTCAGTTATCATCCCACTGAAAGGTATTGACAAGGAATGCTTTGCAAGGCAACTGAGCTGTATGTGTGGAAACCAAGGCAGGCTTCTCAACAAACAACTTGTATTGTCCCTTTCAAAGATCCATTCTAACCTGTTTTTAACTCCAAGCTTCTTTAACGTGTAGTAAATAATATGCCAGCATAATGTAAACAAGACAAAAATGTTTTATTCATAAAGCTTTTGTATGTCTTGTTTACCACAGCTTTTCCTCTACCTAGGCCAGCTGGTACAATATGTACTATCTACTATGTTTTGTTGCTGTTTTCTGGTATTAAATATGTCAGGATTTTATAGCTGAGCAATAGAAGTTAGTAACATAACTCTGATGCACAGTAATGAAGGTAGAATAGTGTATAATGGTAATATCTTAATCAATTAATAAGTTTTGGTGAATAATAAAAAATATGAAAGATTAGACATCAGTAGAGTCAGTCATTGGTACCACAATATGGCTTTAAGTGAGGACTATCCATAATCATTAAAAGGATATCTGCATGCTTCTATTCAGTCAAAATAAACCTTTTGTCTTGTTGTTTTTTTTTCCCTGAAAGTCTGAATAGATAGCAGTGCCTGACTGCAGAGGGCACATATGGGGATGCTTAAATTTAAACCTCTTTCCTCATCTTTTTGGTACAGTTCTGTGTAGGCATTTACCAGACTGTTTCTAGGCCCTGCATGTTGCTGTTTCCAAATTTCCTGAGACAAAGCAAAATCCATCTTTTAATTTTACCAAAGGCCCTTTTAGCAAATTATAAACACTCTCCTGCAGAATCACATTTACCTTTGATACCAATGGCAGTTCCTCTGCAAAAGAGATTCTAGTTTCTCATTCCATGTAACAGAGTAAGAAACTGAGGAATCAAAAACGTCTGCAGGCTAGCCTGGCTCAGTCACCTGTTCATTTCTCATTATTCCTTCAGTTCTGGTCGTAGTCCTGATATGTTTGGGACTACCTCACACAGTTATCTCTCTGAATATCAGAATATTTATTTTGCTTCATTCCCTGGTGACTAGCTTATTCTCTTTTTGGTTCCTTTGCTTTTCTAAAATGGCTGCTGAAACCTCTTCTCACTCATTGTCTTGACTTTCTCTTCATCGCCTGCCCTTACTCTCTCCCCTGGGTAATTTCATCAGCAAATCAAAATCCTCAGCTACTTGACAGTTGTTAGCTACCCTAACATGTCAATACAGACCTGAACAACCAATTTGTTTCGTTCAATAGGCAACTATTTCTCTGCAAGGGCTTTTGTGTGAATAACAGACCAGTGATGTTGGACACAACTTCTGCTGTTATCAATATGAAATTTAACCAAAGACAGAGGTTCAAATACCCCAAAAGAGACTCTACATAACAAAAGTACAACTTAAAGAATGATGTAGATATTCAAAAAGAATCTCCAGATCCACACTACTTTGCTTATTTCTTTGCTTATCAGCTTCAGCAAGGAATGTATCTCTAATTTAAGCTATACAGGTTAAATAATGCAAGACATCTTTTGCAGTCCTTTTTTGGATGGGTAATAGGGACATTCTCATCTCGGGCCTTTCTTTGATCTTGTAAATCACAAGCATACTCATGAGGCAATACTGAGCTCTAAAATGGATCTTCCTGGATTCCATAAAAATTAGTGGAAGGCCTTCATACTGAAAAAGGTCAGGTTTTGACTGGGAAAAACCATATCACAGTTTAAGAACAGAAAATACTGAACATGACTTCATAAAATAGAGTGAAAATAAATAGCTTTTCTAACTGTCTTGGTGTCCTTGCAGGTGGATCTTTACCTTCAGCCAACTTTATTACCAGCATGTGACTTCAGTGCTAGGACCCTTACCACAGGAAGTCTGTGACAAATCCCCCTTGAGGTTACCATTTTTTAGGGTGAAAAGAAAGATTCAAAGGCATATATTTTCACTCTGTTCCATTACGGATTCTGAGGAAGGACCTTAATGTTACCAAAATTTGGCTTCCAGACCAGCCTCCTGCTTCTCATTTCAGCCTAAGTGAATTGTACTCTGTAATGTTCAAGACATCACATAATTCAAAACAAAGGGTGAGCTTACACTCAAGGCTGCAGATCTGATCACTACCAAGCACAGCACAGAGTCCTTAGAAGGAAACAGAGCAGTTTGCTAAACCAGGCAATGTATCAATCCTTTACGCTACGTACACTTTATTTACACAGCATTTGCAGATTCAGAATGATGATGAATGAAGCTGCAAAATACAGTGTGATTTTTACCACTTCCAGGCAGAGACCTGAATAAAAATTATATGTGATTTTATCTTTTTTAATCAATCCTTAATAGTTAATCCAGAGGCATTCCCTTTTGTTTATGCAGTCATGTTTCTTATTACTTTCCCAGATTCTGCTTTATTTTATAGCCCCATGTCTGCTCAGGGAATTTGGGCAGCACTCTGTTTTACATGCACCACTGCATGGACAGATAGGAAGTCTTACCAAGGTCGACAGATGCTAACCTACTCAAAGAAGACAAGTTACTGCGACTTCCTAGTTCACCAAACTATTATTCTTCCACGGTATCAGTTCGGGCAATATCAAAACTGCAATAAAAAGTGCATTTTCCACAAGAAAAACAGCAGAAAGAGCACCCTAGTATTTTACAAATATAGATATTTTATCTTCTCTCTTAGTATTTGTGGAATTCTGCTGTAATACCAACTATGGAAAGACTCACATAGTGCAAACACCAGTTAGTCACTTGGACTAACATTTAATAGGTTCTTTTATATATAGATTTATCTCTATGTACATCTATTTCCCCCAAAGCTTGATTCTTGTGAAGTACTTGCTTTTTCTACTGCCAAAATGTTGATGGGCTCATATGATGTGAAAAGTCTTAGCAAAAGTATTTTCAAGTTTCATCTGATTTTGCTTTCCATAAATCCACCATTAATTGTTCATTCCCCTTGCTTAAAACAAACATGAGTAAACAAATATATTTCTATATTTCTTTTAATCATGTATTTCAACGTGCACAAGCAATATCACTACAGTGTCACAAACAGGGTATTCTATCTCTCCTTTTTCTGTAAAAAAATTAATATGATAATGAATGGTTTGCATAAGATCCTGTTCATTTCTGCTGAGTTCTAGGATAAGAAAGTCAGAGTGCATTTGGATTTTCATTTGCACAGTTCAATGTCTTACTGTAACTATTCAGCAACTTCTTAAACCAAATAAAGCAAAGAATTATGGAATGGACACATTCTACAAGATGAAGTCATCATCCCTAAGCTATTGTGCTATATTTAAATTGTTCCGCAAGCTGCAATATCCCACCCTGGTGGGAAGGGCAATTCAGAGTCACTGAAAAGATAAAAAAGCCAACCACATTTTCCCCCTCTGTCTTAGCATTCGTTGTGCAGTATCAATTATTTCGGACACCACTAGGAGGAAAATGTAGGTTCTTACCCCACAGCCTATTCCATTGCCTGGCTCACACAGGATTCTCCTCAGGCCTGGCTCGGGAAGCAGACCTGCCCCACAGCCGGGGGTGGGACACAGCACTCCTCCCATCTGCAGCACACACTCCTCGGCCCCGTAGCGCTGGTACCGGTTGTACTGCAACACAACACAACACACTGGTCTTAAACTCCCGGCAGCACACACAGAAAACACCCAAATCTTTGAGTTTGTCTCTATCCCACATAATCCAGTCAATTGCCCTAATGTCTCACATGCTAAGTTCAGGTAATTTGTTAGAAGTCTAAAACTTTGCAGTGTTATTAAATGGGGTGTCACTCTGCTCCAACTGGCATCATGTGCATAATTTTCTGGCTCACAGCCAGTTACACCACCAGAAGACTGTGTGGGATATTAAAATCAAGAAAACGGTAAACTGTTTCTGTAAGTAACATCAAATACACTTATATTACTATAAAAATTATTGTAAATGTAACAAAAATACTCCCACAGAAATGATAAATGCTGTATACAGATTGATGAGAACACACAAAAACCCCCTAAAAACCCCTTTAGGGATCTATAGCTAGAAGTAGTGTAATGTTTTAGACCTTAAGGATATAAAAAATTGCCCAGGTAACTTTATTTAAAAAGCAAACTGATAATTAAACTAGTCAGAATAACACTCATATGCATTCATTTCAATGCTAGGTATATTTTTTCCTGTTTCTCCCATGAAATTTTCTTTAGTTTTTTCACTTCTCATGTAATTCCATCCTGATAGCCTAAAAGGCCATGGAAATGCCTTAATTTTAATGATGGGGACATTGACACACAGCAATATTAAGTAACATGCTCAGTGTGTTCCCATTGACAAAAAATGCCTGCTCTAAAATGACTGATGTCACTGCAATAACTTTCCCATGTCTAATTTACCCTGCTTTCAGCCAGAGATAAGCTGAGCTAGTACAAATCATGCTGTGCACATGTAAATCACATCCACTCTAGGGTTCTGTGTTGGTGCAGTTCCACACCAGTGGCGGTATAACCACTGTAAACCAGGCTTTGTACTCACCTATAAATCTGCCCTACTGTGGAGGGAAATAAATGAAAGCATTTGGTCCTAACAACCCCAAAGAAAACAGGCAAATCCAAAAGGCCAAAGAGGAAGGGAGTAGGTATGAATTTTCTCTGTGAGTAGACTTTATAGTGTGCTAAAAAAACAAACCAGAACTTTATGTTACAGCACTCACAACAATATTTAGTGCTTCATAAGATTTTATCCCATAATGGCTCATGAAAATCCTGTTCCTTTTTTTGGGAGGATAGCAAACAAAAAATTCTTTCTCCAATCCACACCCCTCTCCAAAGAAATCTTTTGAGGAAAATGGAAGCTTTAGGACCAACACCTCATATACACAGCATACAAAAAAGAATTTTAAATTACAAAGAAGGCTCTACATCCTTAGGGTATACTTCAGAAGATTCCTCTGTGAATGCTGTCACAACATGTCTTGTTAAACAACTTCTTAAAATAATATTAGAGTTCTTAAAAGACTATAACATATAGACACAAAAGTTTGCATCACAGAAAAAAAATCAACCCAAACTTAAATTATCCAACTTTGTTAATTAATGAAAACTCCAAATAACCTCTGAAAAGAAAAACAAAATATAAAAGGACAATAAGACTTCAAAATATCTTTCAGTGTATTGAACGACAGCCAGAAGTTCTTAAGAAGACTTAAGAATCTTGTATTTGGAAAATAATAGTATTTTGAGAAATGTGCAAGACATGTCTGCAGTCTCCTTGAATGCGAGGGCTCAGGAAGTCAACTGATGTTTTCCTGTGTTATTATTATGCTTGAACCCAGACTAATGCCATAAATATTTAATGTTAGGTGCTCTCAATTTTCAGAAAAGTTTGTGATCCTTCCACTATATACATGTTGAGTGCTCTGAGTCATTTGGCTGGCCTTTATAGAAATATAGGTGACCATAGCTCCAAAACTCTCTAGCAGCCTAATTTTTCTTCAGGGCACAGACTGGACCTGAAGGTGAGGATGGTGATTGTCTTACCCTATTAAGAGGGAACTTTGTGCTGCATGTGGGATTGTTAACAGCTTCTCATTAAGAAGGCAAACACCAGTGACACTGTAGCTGAGGTTCTGTTAGCATTTACATTAAAAATTCTCAGCTGGAAAAAAAAAAATACTTTCCAGCCATTAACTTAGCCTAAAAGGGCATGAAGAGATTCCTCTCATTTCCTTTTTTAAAATCTTTAAAAAAAAATCTTGTTGAGGAAAGATACAGAATGTAAATGTCCAGTTTACCTACTGGCAAGGTGGACAGCAACATGGTTTTCTGTCCAACAAATGTAACATTTTATACTGGTTCAGCACAGGACTCATTCCAAATCAGTATGGCCCCCTCCCCAGGGATTTTCATACTATAACAGCCAAAAAAATGATCCAGAAAAGATCCTGCTAAATTCATTTGCATATCTTGATATCTAGTTACCAGCCTGTTTTCTACCTTCAAATTCCAGATACATTTATGTAATTTTCCAATTTCTTTTTCCTTGTGTCCTGCTCAATTAAAACCCAGCAACCAATTGAAACACAAAGTAGCAGAACATATACATGTTTGCTGCCATAGCAAAATCTACACAACATATGTGGATTTATATTCTTTATTCAGTGACGTGAAACAAAATTATTCACTTTATAGAAAGGGTACATTTATAAAAAACTTGTACAGGACCAAAACTATTATAATGATTTATTAATTAACTATTTGCATATAGTGACAGACCATATCTATTAAAGACATTTTTCCTATACTCCACAGCCATACATATCGTACTGGACTCATGTAACCAACCAATGAAATCCATTAATCAAGTCAGTTTTCAGGAGCCCTTAAATGTCTTTAGAGCCCATGATGTGTTTTGATCATATATCTGGATGAGATACTTAAGGATATTACACTACACCCACTGGTTTACTTCACCTCTTAACTGGAGACCTAATATAGAATTAATTTAATTTAGTTTGAATTTCCACAGTCATGATGCCTATAGTTGCACAGGTTGTGAAGACTTCTTTTATAATTAACAGGAGAGATGGGATGCAATTCATCTTTACTCCTTAGATTTGTACATCTGCATAAGAACTGAGACCTCAAGTGCCCTGTTTTTTTAAAAATAATGAGAGATCAGACAACTTCCTAGATAATGGCACCTGAAATTAAGTGACTCTTACAATAGCTGATTTAGTTCCAATAGTTCTGATCCTAACTCACCTGCCCTAAGCTATTTTTAAAACCAAGGATTAGTTATCTAAATAGCTTAGACTGTGAACCACCTCACAGAATTTTAGCTCATCTAAAATTAAACATCTAGCCTAAACAAGGCTCCAAATGACTGAGCAGAAATAAGATCTCAAGGCGGGCATTTATCCTGACTTAGGTATGATGTCTAAGATAGGTTAGATCAATCACCCTATGCAAGTGCTATGGTTGAAGCTGAGGAAGCTAACTCAGGCTAGATGTCTAACATGTAAAGAGCTGTCATTGAAAGCTTAATCTAGCTCTTCTGTCCATTCAAAGTATTTCACAGAATCCATTACTCAATTTTTATCACTGCGCCTCCTATTTGGAGATGCACTCATCATATGTAAAGTTGCTCTGCGTGCTACAAGGAAGAAAGTATCTCCAATTATTTTTAGGAAAAACTTCCCACAAAGTATAATGCATGGGAAATTTGATGGAACTGGCATTCGTGGCACCTGATTTCATTCCTGGCAGCAGCACAGCCATCCTGTGGCTTTCATGTAAGTCATTTAATCTATGCTTCTCATCAGTTGCCCATTTGTAAAGAGGAAGAATGATACTTGCTGATTTCAATGTACTGTTAAGAGGCAAAATCCATTAATAGTCATGAGGAAGTCAAATGCTATGGTAATGAGTGGCATAAAATTATACAGAAATCACCAGCCATCTACTGCTGCTAGAAAGCAGCTTCCAGACAAAGCATGTCAGGCATTTATGTGCTACTGTAATAAGGTCCTCAGAAATACAGGTTGGTAAATAGCTGCTGGATTCCCCCAGAACTATATATTTCAATGCCTGTTTGGAAAACCCCGCAAAGTTTCATAAATAGAATTTACTCTAGAAAACTGGTGCTAAGACAGCTAAAGGTATATGAATAAGGTAGTTGTGAAGCATTCTGTTTGTCCTCTGAAGACTACATCCCTTTGTGAACCTTCCCCTCAAATTGTGAATTGTCCCAGTCAGCCCATATCCATGCTTTTCAAGGAATAAAATTTGGAGCAGAAAAGCTCTACTTATAAGCTCTACTTATGGTATTTAAAGCACAGAATGAAGTTATTTTATGTAACCTTTGTTAGTAAACACTTGTCAGGGCCCTTAGATTATAAATCACAGTATGACATAGACACGGAGGCTGGATAAATGTAACCATTTATTCCTTGCTCTCAGCTTTCCAGGTTGGGACAGCTTCCCTTGAGTCTTAGAATGATACTAGGTTTTCAAGCAGTGGAAATTCAATCATTTGATGTTGTAAATCAAGGGTAATACAAATGAAATCTCTGGGTTGACACAGGAATAACAGGTTAATTACAGATTGCAGTCTTTCCAGTTACATTGAGATTTAGATATCAAAACAAAACTGAAATGCACCTGAATGCACAAAACTCCTGCAAAACACACATCAATGAACATGGTGATTCCTGGCTGTGTCAATTAATTTACAAATTATGATTTAATATCATAGAATCATAGAATGGTTGGGTTGAAAGGAATCTTAAAGGTCATTTATTCCAATCCCCCTGCCACACCATGAATGCCCTGAGCTGTTTTAATTTTGCTTTTACACTTTGGGTATTGTTTTCTTTATTTTCCTTCTCCCTCCCCTCATCTAAAAGCATCTCCTCAGTAGCAGCCGTGCAGACAACTTTGGACAAAAGTATAACAGTAGATGTAAAGCCCAAACCTCTGAAATGTAATTCAATTACTTGTTTCTTTAACTGCATGTAAGAGTCTCAGAGGAAAGCAAATCTACTTTCTGGAGTCAGATTGTTTTTACTGCTCCTATAAATCAAATAACCATCTGTGTGTTTCAAAATTAGATTGTGGAGGCTATTAGTCCATAGTGTAGACTAAGCACTTTATTTATATGTATTATGCATGTACAAAAACTCCAAGAATTAGCTCCATAATGTAATTAGGCAACTTAGAGTATGAAACCAGTAGTACTCCTTGGATTAGTAAAAATACTTATAAATGTGTCACCTAAAATACAGATTAAAAAGTGATGGACTGACATGGCTCTCCATGGAGCACGCCTAATTTATTTTTCCTGAGTTTTTGGGCTTCTCTGCTGGCGACTGATCAAATTGAAAGAGCAAGTTCAGAGGATCAGCTCCTTGTTACCACAGGAGCACCCAAGGAGACAAGAAATACAACCACCTCTAGAGGGCTGGAATTTGCCCGACTGGAGAGTCATGGAAAATTGGGTACAAACAGTTGTTTGAAGAAAATATTTAGGTAAGAAACCTCTTACCAGATCAGTGCACCACAATTCTCAGACAAAATTAAATTGGAGTAGAGATGGGGAGAAAAAAAGAAAGATTGCAGTTAGTGGAATGATATGAAAGCAAGCACAATATGATACAATGAAGAAAGGGGAACGAGCACAGTGTAGGGCTTAGCACTGTATTTATAAACTACTGGAAGTTTGTGATCTTCCAGCAGGTATGTGGTGGATCCGTGTGGATAGACTGGATGTCTGATATAAACATTCAGTTTCTTGTGACCCTTGTGGAGCTCACATGCACACTCCTCTTCCTGCTAAAGTAATAGCCATCAAGGTTGTAACTGATGCAAGGAAATCTGTTCAGCTGATGCTGTTGCAAACTGTGGAACTGCATTTCAGCGCAGGAGATACTGGCTCCCAGTTCTCAGGTCACAAGAGTGAGCACATGCTTATTTCCTGAAAGCAGACCAAACCTATCCAAGGGATGGAAGGAGTCCTAACTTCCACATGTACCTGAGATCCTGAACACTGGGGTCAAATCCCTCTGAATTAAATAAAAGCTGGGCAGAAGAGAAATTTGAATTCTATATAAAATGACATTTCTTTTTTTTGTTTTGACAGAAAAAAATGCTTTAAATTTTTTTTGACTAGGTACCTTCTATTTTCTTTCTCCTCATTCTTTATTGCTGCTGTTGAACCAAAAATAAATAACTTTCACTTGCCTACTGTACAGTAAGTTCAAAAAGTGTAAGAATGTAGAGATATTCTGCTTATGAAAAGAACTTAAAGGCTAAAGTTATTATGATCCAGAAGAGACAAAACTGAGGAAATTTCATGAATCCCAATTACCTCTGAGTAATTGGGAAGAAGGTGGTTAAGAGACATTCCAGGCAGGTATAGGAAGAAAAGAGAGGCATATCACTAGACAGGTGAAGGTGCAAGATTATAAAGTTTGTTGTAAAGTTCCAGCTATTAAAAAAAGGTGGTGTGAAGAGGATTAAGAGTTAAATGCAGTAGCTCAGTCTTAGAGAGCAAGTGATGAGACTGTGGTAGTGACAAATTCAAAAGGTGAGCCAAATGAGATGGAGAGAAAAGAGGTATTAGATGGAAAAATGGCAGAAACTGAGAGATGCGTGTAGGTATCACTTACATGTATTAGTAGCTGGAGCCAGGGGACGGGGTGGGAAGCAGCAGAGGTGTAAGAACTACACTTGTAAAGAGAAAGGTTTTGGAATGCTAACAAACCATCTTTGGCTTAGTAATTATGAATGGGAGAAATCATCCAGTAAAAATTTATTTTGTTCTTTAACTGATTAGAATTACTGAGATGTAGCTTATATTTCTTGCATGTGTATCAAAAAATCTTAATCCAGAAATACTTCAGAAGCACTTTGTTGATCATATTTGACACTTTCCTGTACTAAACTCAGCTGATTAATTAGAATTGTCATATGGCATTACTTTTGCCTGAATGGGTAAATATATATCAATTACTTTAAGACTGACTTTACATGAATATTCAGTAGCATGCATTTGAAAAAAAAAAATCCTCTGGCAAGCACTGCAATTAAAAAAAAATCAACCTTGTCACACCCACACATTGTATATAAAATCCTTCCAGACCTCAACTAATGTTAAATGATCTCTAACCATGCTGTGTTCATTTCATACTTGATTTCTGTATCTCCTAAAGTTACAGCTCACTGTGAAAACTAGCACAAGCCCCCATTATCTTTGAGGAGCATGGGGACATGCATCTGCAGATTTTCAAAACAGGGTATTCTAGGTATTCCTTTGTGGAAGTTTTCCCTAATTGACAAGGAAATGCGGGGGAAAAAAAAAAAAACCCCCCAAAACCAAACAAAAATCCCACAAAAAACCCCCACCAACAAACAACCCCCTCCCCCAAAATGGTCCCTGTTCAGGCTTGCTCAGATTCCAGGGATATAAACACTCACAACAGTTCGAAAAAAAAGTGAGCGGTGATATGAGTTTCAGTAGCAGCTGATAGGAGAGATCTGTTAAAATTGATCGTTCCCCTGTCAAAATATCAAGGAACTGGCCAATACATCCTGCAAAGTTGTCAGAGCAGATGATGTAACAGAGAAGCACAGCTATACATTACTGAGCAGCCTCCTTTCCTGCCACATGTGGAAGTCATCTGCTCCATGTGCGCTGTGACCTGTTGGGGGCACTCAGGTATAGCAGCAGATTGCTTGCTCTCGTGTTATTTGTTTTCCCTTCCAGCCTTCAGATGTAGCTGCTATTTTATTCATGAATCACAATATTCCATTTAAACAATTAAACAAGGTTTTTTATCACTTTGGGGACAAGAGAGAAGTTTCTCATAGAGTCATTAGGGAGACTCCATAACAGTTCACTGCAAGTCATCTTGCTATGCTGGGATATTGTGGTGTTTATGCTTGGAGTGTTTTCTCTGTTCTTTCTGGCACTGGCTTGTGGAATTACCTGCCTTCCACTGTATTTGAACAGAGCTCATATTTGGTGCATTTTTAGCATATATTTGTAAGCAGCTTGTACTACCACCACTTGTAGAAACATTTACTTGCAGAGACAGCCAGCCTGACAGGGCAAATGGCTACTGCAGGAGACTTTCTTACACTGTGCTATTTTTCAACAGCTCTCCACTTACAAAATCTTTCAATTTGATCCTGGCTATATCTCAAATACTTAAGAAAGGGAGAACTTAGCCAGGATATTGGGCTGCACCCATTAAGCTAGAGGAAATAGATGGATTATGAAAAGTGAGAGCAAATTGCAAGAGAAAGCTCAGCAGAGCTTTGGGCAAATAGAAGATTCAGGCTTCACCCTTCACCTGGGACTCCATGTGCAGGAGACTCTTTTTTGTCTTGTACAGACCTTAGTGGACTGGGAGAGTCTGTGACAAGGGGGTTCAAAAGAAACCAGACACAGCTGCTTCTGGAGACTCTTCCTGGATCAGACTCTCTGGCACCATCTCAAAGAGTCAAGTATCAAGTGGGACAGCAATCTGTAGCGACATTTGTGTTGTATTTTCAGCCAATTACTCTGGAAGCTGGTTTTATGTGGTAGGTTAGGTATCCACAATGCATATCTTGTACCAGGGAAGCTTGTACTCTTCTATTTCAGCATGCAGACTATGACTGCATCTTTCCATAAAGTCCAAAGCCAATTCTCTCTTTAAAAAATATCCTATTGCCAGTGGCTAAACCTTAAAAGATAGACTTTCCACCTAGAATAAATCTTCTATAATGTATGTTCCTAACAGAATAGAAGACATGGAAATTTTACATATCCAGGAGACTACCAAGTTTGATTATTTGAACAAGAGCTTTATTATTATACAACTCCTTTAAGAAAATATTAATCATCAACTCTTCACACTTCTATTTCTCAGCATTAGTTTTTCATTAATGCTTACATTTATATAAAGATATTTCAGATAGTCAGGCAGACACAGGTTTTCAAGAGGTTTGATCCTGAAAGCCACTCAAAACCTTTCTCTCCTAATGACACCAACAAATGTTACATTGGTATTTACATTTATGGGAGCATTTATATGGTCAGTTTATTTATTTTTCATTTACAGGAAGCAAATTCTCAGTGAAGAAAAGAGGGACACCAGGGCTTTTTTTTTGCTTAAACTCTGAGGAATAGGAGATATGCAACATAGGAAATATGCTGGTGCTCGTGGAGTGGTGGAATGAAAAGAGGCTGGGAATATTTTGTCTTCCACTACTGAGAATTATAATAGGATCTAAAGTCTGCAACTGATTTGTAAACAAAGAATAGATGCTTTTCTAGGCAATATACTGCAGTTTAAACAAGAATTAATCCAAAAAAGTCATGTAATGTGTATTCTAAAGTAGATCAGGACAGATTATCACAATAGTCCATTCTGCTTTTATAATCTGGCCTTAAATACATAAGCACTTTAAAAATAAATCAAGATTGGATATGAAGCAGGAACATGTCCCTATTTTTCTTTGGCTATTGGTTGGAATGGAAGAAAATATATGATGGTTTATAATACTGAAATTGCAAGGAGTCTGAATAAAACAGTCTTATAATTTATTATGAATTTTTTCTATCTAGTAGGCATAACAGAAAAAGAAGGATCTTAGATATTTTTAAAAAGCAAACACCTAACTAAATGAATACAAGAAATAAATAGTCACATGAATAAGGACTTTGCCTGTAATTCCTTCCTTTCTTCACTTAGATGTATTTTACTTTTTTTGTCTTGATTTTGCACCAATTTATTTCCTGCCTATCAAAGTGTGTGCTAACTTCAAACAAAAGCTACAGTGGTCTTCAGTAGACTCATGATAACAATGCTTTTGTATGACAGAATATATTTGCAACAATCCTTATAAATGTATGGGCTAATGGAATAATTCAAGCCTCATGACAATGATCACTATTTGCAAAGAAAGTCCATCAGTTAAATGTTGCTCTGTCAGTGATCATTAGTCAGGCTAAGGTCCACAACTCCATTCTAGGGCTTTTCCAGTCCAGGGGAGCTGTCAGGTCTGTCTGATTCAGTCCTCTCTCTCACACTCGCAGCCATTTGGTTTAGCTGTTCCTTACTTTTCCTTCATATTTCTCCTTTTGTCCAACTCTTCCTAGACTGCTTAGCTTCACCTCTTCACACAGCTTAAGTGCAGATCTTCCTTTATTTACCAGTCTCTTCAGCAAGCTTCTGTATTTGGTCATTCCCTTCCAGCCCTTGGTCCTTGTCAGACCCTTATCATTCTGGAGCCTTTTCAGGCTCCTTGTCAGACCCTTATCATTCTGGTTTCTACTCCCAACCCCTTCAATGAAACAACCCCATCTCTTCATTCTACCCAAGCTTCATCTCACTCTGGCCTCCTTTTGTCAGGTACCTCTAATCAGTCTCTTGAGCCCATCAATCCTGGTTGTAACTTCTTTTGTTTCCTCTTCCTAAGTCCTCAATCTCACTAGATTCCTGCTTCCAGTATCTCTTGCTAAGGAAAAGCTGAGCTCCTGAGAAACATGACTTGTGACTCTCTATGACAGCTGAAGTGGGGGGGCTGGTGGAGGAAAATTGGAAGTCCAGAAATTGTAACAGCAGCCACAATTGTAATAAAAAAAAAAGGAGAGTGACAGGGAAAGGAGAAGCAACAGAGTGTTCTTGACAATACAATCTCATTTAAAAATGATGAAACAAGACGTTGAATTAACACCTCAGGAGTTGCTCCTACCTTTGTCACAGTGCTCATACACCCTTGTGCAAGTCCCTTGGTGCCAGGTTCATTAAAAGATGTGGATAGTGTCATGTACAACACACTAATGCTGGGCTTTCAGCCCCTGGGTCCCTAGCACCTGCAGCTCTGTGTCATGCAGTCAGGCTTTGTAACCACTACCTTAGGAGGGATACTTCAGAGGAAGAGACAACTTGAATTTCAGAAGAATTGAGTGTATGAAAATTCAACTTGTCTCTCAAAATTTAAGGCCATTTCTCAATACCTCTGTATGTTAATTTCATTATTGACAAAATAATATCTGACCTTGTGAGTGCTGTAAAAAATACTTCATTTGTGCTTTCCTAAGGTCTCTCTACAGAAATAGTTTTCTGAGTGCAAAGCACAGCTATAATTTTAGAAACACTCTTTTAAAAGAGAAAAAGGACACACAAAGGGATGGATAATATCATGAGTAGCTGAAAGTACCAATCCCATAGTCAGATTGTTTTGTTTGTCTGTCGGCTGCTTTAGAGAGTCTGTTTACTGCTGCAGTCAAAAGCTGAAAAACTGTGGCAGGTAGCAGATGTACCAATTAATAACCTGTCAAGGCTGATGGATAGAATGAAAAAAAATCCAACTCTCACATATAACTCCTGTGTGGTTTTTTCCCCCACATTTCAGGTCTTTGGGGGTCATGAGATACACTCTGTTTCCCTGGAGAGAGATGAAACTGTCTCATTAGCGTCTGTCTTTCATGACATTAAGATGCTGCCTTTGAGATGCTAACTCACCTGTTCTTCTCCCAGAATCCTGAAGTGATGAAGTTCTTTAATCAAGGAATCTGGACAGCCAGCTGTTGGAAAGAAACAAAAATAGGCATTTTAGAACTCCCTGTCAGTGCAGTTTCAGCATAAAACACATAGATGCAGAGATGATAGAACATACAGATTACCTTAGATAAAGAAGATTAGAAAGATTAGCCATGGCTCTGCAGGCACCAGAATACTGAAAACCATCTATCAAATAATCCCTCTACATTTCTGAGCATGTTACCAAGAACACTTAGAAAGGTTATATTCCAAATATTTTAGCCCTTTCCCCAAAGGAATACAAACAAAAGCAAGATGAAAAGGGCAGCACTGTCTGCCAGATACTGCCAACTCTTTGTATAAGCCAAAAAGCCTGTTAAAAGAGGATCTCACATCAAAATATTGGAGCTGCCCAAAGCTGAATTCTGATCCACACAACAGGTTTGGACTTATTTCTAAGAATAATACATGCTTTCCCTGATTCCCTGAAGGATTTAATAGGCCTCACAGATCACTTAATTTTGGCTGTCATAAGTATTACCCATTTCATATATATATATATATATATATATGTATATATATGGCTGTTACTCCCCGGTATTAACACACAAACCAAGAACACAGGCAGAGGAGTGATTTACCAGAATTTTGCAATGAGGCTAATTTCTAATTTTCAGTCACTACAAACTTTCACATCTGTACCAGCCAGTAAGAAAGAATATATCTTGCTAGCTGCCATTCACTTTAATCACCTGTTCAGATTGTCTTTCCCTTCCTGGCAATAAAGTCCAAGGCTGCTGTTTCTACTTTTGTAAACGACTTTTGTACACTACCAGACTAATTCCTGACAAGAGATGAAAAAACAGACTGTGAGAGCTATGTGAGCTTTACTCTTTTTACCATAAATTGGGGCATCTCTTTGTGAACAGAAAAAATTCCTTAAAAGGAATTAAGAACATAGCTTCTCCCAGAAAATGGGAGGAACCATGGTCTTTATCAACCTGGTTTTCTGCTGATGCTACTACAAATAGTTACCTTTCACTTTTAATGACTGCCATTAAAAGAATACAAATGAATTTGGACATAACTGTCAGGAAGTCTCCACCAGCACCATGGTTTTACTCAAGGCCAACAAGACATGGTTTACACTCACACTTTCTGTTGGCATAGCTGTCTTAGGGATGCAGAAGAAAAAGACTACATTTGAAAGCAACATAACTAAAAAGACAAAAAATGAACAATAGACATGTTCTAACAATAACAAGAACAATAGACATTGTCATGTTCAAAAAATGAGCAATTACACTTGTAAAAGTCTTGTATTCACATAATTTTTCCACTTAGGGAACTGATTTAAATGTTACTCAAGTCAACCTTTTACTGGTAAATGTTTTATCTTCATTCTGAGGAGGAATAGGTGAAAAATGCATGATCTACACAACTTCCTCAGCAAACCCTTACAAAGGTAAGACAAGGTTTGAAGCTGGCCCAGGTTTAAGCATATAGTAAGACTTACTGATTAATGAATTGTCTCTTGCTAAATATTAGTATTTATTCCCATTTAATGAAACCTATGATATTCTTACAGGCTTCTTTTCACCCACTTCTTCCTCATGCACAAGGGTATTCACATATTTGAACATCATGTGTTCTAGCTCTAAGTGATTATTTCTTAATCAGATTTTATTCTCCTCAACTTCTAGAACCACAAGCTGTGTATCACTTTTAAATTACTTTTCTCATTTTCTCCATGCTGTTTATTCTTTCTCTTTCTCAATGCACTTAATTGTTCTTGCTACTCCTACCACAGAATCACTGCTATGCAGCACTTTCTTGTATTCTCACTGGGATTTACATCTCCATCCAACTCTGTCTCAATAACTCCTTGACCTGGGCCCTGAGTTGTAGTCCAGAAGTGTTGTCTTCTCTGTGCTTCAAATCAAAACTTATTGTATGAAACATGGTTCCTCTCTCTTAGCCTCAAGTTCTTACATAATTAGCAGTACATTTTCTTGCACATGATTTTCCCTGAAAATATCTGCACTGATTGCAGATACTGCCATAGGAATTTCTAAGTGTAGAGGATAATTATGATTTCATGTAATGCTGCCTGTTAATCTTTGACAGATGTTAGCTTTAGAACACCAACTAAACTGCATTCTCCCTTTTGGAGTCCTTACAGCTTCCACTTCAATCAAGTATTTCTTTCTTTCCTCCTATCCTTTCCAATTTATTATTCACTAAACTCCTTAAAATTGGAAGGTTTCCTTTTTCTTCCCTAGCAAGAACTTTTTCTCTCCATTCTCCTTGAAAGAAAGACGGGGCAAACTATTTAGCAGGATCTATGGTGAAAGGACAAGGGGTAATGGTTTTAAATTGCAGAAGGGTTGATTTAGATTAGATACAAGAAATAAGTGTTTTTGTGGTGAGGGTGGTGAAACACTGGAATGGGTTTCCCCATTCAAGGTAAGGCTGGCCAGGGCTCTGAAAAACCTGACATAGTTGAAAGTGTTGCTGCTTATTGTAGTGGGGCTGGACTAGACGACATTTAAATTTCCCTTCCGACTCAAACTGTTCTCTGATTCTATGAAAAAATTGCATGTTTAAATGTTACTAGCCATCCACTGCTGCATCCTTTTCTAAATGTAGTATTTTGTATAGTCTGTTTTTCATAGACTTGCCCAACCTAGTTTTAAATCTTTCATAGTTCAGATTTTCTCTGGATCTTGCTTAGCTGATTATACAACAGATCCTGACGTTACCAGCAAAGAGAGGGAGCTTAAAACCTATGTCACTGTTGGCATGATTCTTTCCAGCAATGAGCTCAGAAATGTCAAATGCATGCAATATTGAATTACACTGACACATCTTAACAGTCTGCTGTCTGTAAGAAGTCATCTAAGATTGTCACATTTCAGAAGCAATATTTCAGGAAAAAAAGAAATCCTCCTTTTCTTTTTTTCTTTTTAAATATTTCTGGGCATATTTCTGATGTTTCCTACTTTTATTTTAAATTTCTTTTCTGTAAGTGGAACTTTGTAAAACATGTTCTAACACTGTAACCTATTTTTACCAAATATTTGTGAGTTTTGAAAAAGTCTTGGATTATCTTAAATTCCTGCACTGTGACTAAAGAAAAAGTTTATGACAAATAACCATCCCATAAATAAAACATAAAGAGACTTAAAAAAATCCCTCCCTACTCAAAACAATTAAGAACTATTTTTATCTCACCCACAAATTCCTCCATATATGCACCAACATATTAGTGTGCAGGAAAACACACATGGAAACTTGATCATTATTAGTACTTAAGCACAGCATCTGATGGCTTCACTGGCAAACTGTACACACCAAACATTTATAGAAAAGTGCATTTGCTAAGTATTTGATGTGAATCTAGAACATGCCAAATGACATAAATAAACTGTGCTTTACAGATTCCTGCTATTTTCCATAGAATGTGTTGAGGATTTGTTTTTATGCCCTCTGTCCTACAGAATCCATTAATGGTCTCAACAATTACCAAAAATTTTCACTTCCCTCTTCCCAATTATTACTTGAAAAGTACAAGCCTTCATGACATTTCCACAGACAAAAACCAAACAACGGGAATATTGAAAAAAATAATAATAATTACACCTAGGAGCATTGAAAGGAAACAGTGCAAAATCATGGACAAGTGGCTTCAATCAGAAGCCAAAACTCGGGATTGAGGACATCTGCAGAATGATAAAATGGCAGCTAAATGGCTTATCTGTTGCCTCTTTCAGCTCACATTCAAACCTCTGTGATTCATATGTTCTCAGCTGCAGTGACTTACAGGTTCTTGCTAGCTATGAAGGTAGAGCAAGATATAAGAAATATAAAACTGATGCAAATATTTAATACTTTTATAAATTATGCAAATAATTAAAAATTTATAAATACTTTTATAAACTAATGCAAATATTTAATACTTTTAACTCTGTCATAGTTCCACTCACCTTAGAACAATCAGATACATAAAAAAAATTTGATGTTTTAAGAATGAGCCTAAGTCTAAGGAGGAAAATAATGAAGGGATGATGCCCAGTTCAAAGGACCAGCAGCTTTATAAAGTCACAAGTAATTTCTTTGCCTCTATTTAAAATTTTATTACTTAAATTAAATTTAAGCATTTTATTTGCTTCAACACATTCCATCCTACACCAGTTTACTTGTCTGAATAATTTTGTTGTTACTTGATTCCCATATTGCTTTATAATTTAACTCCAAATGCTGTACTTAGGAATGAAAGGTGCATTTAAAGCTACAGAAATGTGTAACTGTGAACTTGCAATTTACATTGTGCTATTCTCTTCATAAACATATTTTTAATCTGTTCATATAAGTACTATTCCAAAAGAAGAGCAAAGAAGCAAGATTTAGGAGGAATGGATTGATGTCTCCTATCATCATAAATACCCTGATTTCAATTGGTCTGAACGCACACTTTCAACTACACTTGTAATTAAACTATGATTCTAACTACTACCAATTTAATTGCCTAAATCTTCACATATTTTTTCTCAGAGAAAATTAGCTTCTGCTTTTTATTTTTTTTTCTTTAAATTATCCCTTTGTATGACTTACGTTCTTCAGAGCGAAGGCAAAGGAAAAACTAAACCAAGCCTTTAACGTTGCACAAAAAGAGCAAAATGGAAGCAAAATATGACAGCTGCTGCAAATAGAGCCACCTGAGAAGTAACGTGAGTGGCAGTGCCCTGATGGCACCTGCAGCCCTGCCTGTCCCAGCCAGGACCCCATGCCAGCCCTGCCCCAGGCTGGGCTGCTGTCCAGCTGATGTCCCACAGCCCTGCCCGGGGCAATCCTGCAGCCCAGGGGTGCCCAGGCCCCTCCATCCCCAGGGAGGTGCCCCGTGCCCGCAGCGGCGCTGTCCCAGCCCTCTGCCAGCGCCTGGATGGAAGTGCCCCGGCTGAATCACTCAGGGGATCAAAGACAATCACAAAATGCCCTCGCCGACCACAGTTGCAGCCAGACGTATCTCCACTGCAGGGCTGTGTGCTACGTCTTCTGCCATAGGTTCGCAGCATTATTTCATGCTTTGCATATTGAGTTTCATCTTTCCCCAAACGGTAGAGTTCTGTGAGATTCATTTCAATGCATTTAAGCATCAAAATGTTGGCTATATGAGTCTAATATATTCCTTGCATGCTTCCTTTATAGTTGATAGAAGGAATACATGCTTTCACAGGGTAATTCCCACCACCCAAGACAGGCACAAAAAAAAAAATCCCCTTATTTCCATTAAGTGAGGAGTTTAAGATGACTGGGTAATAATTTATACAAGCAACTTTTAGACTTTTAAAGTTAGAATATTTGAATTTCAGTCAACAGCTGCAATTCCAATAATTTCTACACATGCTTAACATTGGAACATGTAAATTGTAAATTTCCCCCTCACATTTAAGTCCATGCAAGCTAAGCATTTACATTATGAACACAGTGCAACTTCCATTTCTCTCACTTAGAATTTATGTCTGCATCAACACTTGTTAATTCTGAAAAGTACATCCCTTTGGTGGGCTCTGCATAACCATGCACGAATATCTATCAGTGTCCTTCAAAGGATATCTTTTCACAGTGCTAATTGCTAAACCAGGTTTGCCACTGGAAAACATTTTAGATACTTGAGAATAACCACTTCATGCTTAGAAAATTAATGGATGTGTTGGCTTCTTTTTTTCCTGACTTTAGTATAGGTATAAAAAATGCTCTGTATTCAAAAAAATTATCCTAAAAATCTGGCAGTACAGCACTGTAATGGCAGGACTTGCAATACAGCAAGAGTTCTATAGATACAGGGAAGTGGAAGCTGGCCTGGGGTGCAAGCACAGGAAGGAAAGGTGGCTGGGGAATCCTGCAGCTCGGAGGCGCGTGTTACAGCAGTGTGCATCCAGAGCACAGCCAGCCTCAGCTACAGAGGGGCAGTGACCGGGACTCCTGGTGTGAGTACAAGTTACTCAGCCCAGCACAGGCATCACTGCTGGGTGAGCAGCAACGGCAGGAAGAGCACAGCCCTGCGCTGAGGGTCACAGCAATGGGAGTGGCAACAGGGCAGTAGGGAAGCTGGGCTCAGACTAGACTTTCACACAGAACTCAACAGGTCTGGAGTCCCATAACTAGTGCCCATTAATTCATTATATCACTTTCCCAGTCTCCCCCAATTTGTCCAACTAACAGGAATTTTGCTGTGAATCCCCACACTTTTCTGCTGCCTGCATCTCCTCCAGGGATAAGCAACCCTGTGCGGGTGACAGTGCAGCCCTCCCATGGGAGCTGACCATGATTTCAAGGTATGGAGTGACTTCTCTGTGCTTGTGTTAATTAAATGTTTAGATGTTACAGGTTACCTTTTCTCCCTTTTGGTGTTATGTGAACGTGAACAAAGACAAAACAGAGTGTCTGGAAAGCATTAATATTTACTGAAAATAGAAAAAGATATGAAGAATATCAGGTAGGTAATTTCTAGAATATAAGCATATAAGGCTATACTTGGAATAGTGCTTTGTATTGTGGAAAGGTGTTGAACTATTTTCTCACAGACCCTACAGAAGTGATATACTTACTATAACCATTTTCACTATTTTTCTTACAACACTCATGAGCAATACTTTGGTAAATAGTAAATTATTGAGATGTTTTCCTTGCTGTGCCCACACAATTTCCTGATGTAGACAAACTTAGAACTTCATTCATTTGTATATGTACACTTATATTTACATACCTCTTCCTTTGTATAAAAAAATTTAATTTTTTAAAAAGAAAGCCCTGTGAATAATGTGTTATCTCAACTCCCATGCCTTACATCTGCAAGGCTGAAAATGCAGAGGATTCACAGGGGCACAGAGCTTCATCTGGAGCATCAATTATTGCTAACCATCATTAATCATAAAATCACATGTCAGACTCAAAACCATCTCATGAAATCTGTCAGCTGTATGTCTGAAAACTGGGGGACAACCCTTTAGTACCCAAATTTCTTGTACTGACCACCTTACAATTGGTGTAAAAAACTACCTATCCAGCAAAAGCAAATAAAGTAAACTAAAAAATTACATGGGATTCTTTACTTGTACTCATGCCATTTTAATGATCATCAGTTTGCAGATGTTATTTTTCTGTACAATGATCTTGATGAGAAGATACACAAATATATGCCCAAAATAAGACACATTAGAGTGCTTCAATATTATAGATTGGTTTGGGAAAAAAATTTAAAAAGTTTATTTTAAAAGCAAGAGATATTGAATTCTGTCCTTTCAAAGTCAGCAGGCATGTATTTAGACTGCAGAGCTCAGCTCTGCACTTGGGCAATGCTGAACCAGAGAAGATGACAAACAATGCTTGCATGTGGTTTCTGTACCCAGAGGTTTCTGACCCTGGTAAGGCCATGGTGAAAATCTTCACATGGTGAAGATCTTTCCTCTAAGTCTTTAAAAATCTCTCTAAAACTACAAATGGTGGAGCAGTTCTTCAGCTCAAGCAAACTATCATAGCAGCAATTAAGGGAATGGTGCTTACAGGTATCTGCACCAACAAACAAATTGCCTTTATACAGAAAATGTAACATTTTGTTTAAAAGACTGTGAGCCAGTAAAGGACATATTTAATTGCTACTTTTGCTAAGGTCAATATGCAAGAAGAAACCTATTCTCTTAGGAAAACTCAGAATTGAAATGTCATTTTCTCTTCATTAATGACATCATCAAACACTATTGTGTTAATTTGCTTTTTTTTTAATTTCTCACAGCTGAAGCCAGGAAAAAGACCTATATATTTTTCTGCTAGTAAAAAAGCTGCTGAAGATATTCATCAAGACAGTTTAATGAAAGCTGGATTGTCAGGACAATCACCTGTTCTGTTCTAACCAGTCACCAGAGATCTTAGATGTTAGTTACCCAGCTGAATAGGTTACATCTTTGTGTGCTTTTAAATTCAAAACCCTCCAAAGACACAGAGCATATTTTTCACTCTCACAAAGCCCTTGTGAAAGAATTGTGCAAATGGACTGCATCAGAGTTGGGAAAGGATCACATGAAGTGATTGTAGCAAATTCTGCTGGTCTGGCTTTCTCCCATTGCACACAACTCTGGCTTTCACTGTGCTGTTACTCACTGCTATTTTAATGATGCTTTAAAGCCAAATGACTAGAAGTAATGAACCACATTAGCCATTTTCTGCTAAGGTCTTTCTTTTAATCTTTGCTACAAAAAAATATCAGCAGGAATACTGACCTGCCATTTCAGTTTAGAACCTACTTCCTTGCTTCCTTTTTGCACATTTAAAACAACATTTAAACCACACTTGAACAAGTAATGTTTAGTTGCATCAGCATTCAAACCGTGAATTGCATTGAGTTCTGCAATGCCAGCAAGCCACTGCTTGTTATTTTTGGGAGTTTTTTTGTATATTCTGCACTGGTATGTGACAAACTGTGGGAAGAGTCTTTCAGAGGGGGGAGATTTTCTAAGAAATAGCATTCAGTATTGCCCAAGAGACTGAGATTTCAGGGCAACCATGCAATAGTGCAAACATATTTGATGAATAGTCTGTACCATCCGCTTGCTCAATATTCCAGTTTAAATTATAGGTGTAAATTCACCCACACAATTCTCAGTAAAGTCAGTGAATTCCAAACTCATGTAACACAACACATTCCATGCTGTCTACCTGTAATGAGAAATTGAGCTATGACCTTTACTGCTCACATACAGAAGCTCCAGAAGAAAAAAAAAAAAAAAAAAAGGAAACTCCCTTCTTCCCATGCAAGTGGGAAAATTTGCTTATTGCCAAATTAAGTTTTGCAGAAAACCCATTTTCTTAATGCTTCCTAATTAACAGGAGTAATTTCTACAGTTTCTTTACATCAAAGAGGACAGGCCTAGGGCTCCTACCATAACCAGGTGATTTTATTTCTTTTAGTTGAGATACAAGAGCGCTATTTTAAACTTCTTTTGGAAGACTCACACCTTTTACCATAAAAACCGTGGAAGTGAACATCTCATTGCAGGGATCTGGCCTGAAAGGAGCTCTTCACTCTCAGTTTGCTATGTTTTTAGCTCTAGCAGCTCAATTCATGAAAGGTTTTCTCATCTTTTATTCAAAAAGTAGTTGAAATCTCTAAAGAGAACTGTTCTCTCAAATTCCCACCTTCATGCTGGCACTGGCCTTTGATGATGATCAGTACCTTTGAGAAGGGAAGTGAGAGGTCAGGAGCTTTCAGCATGTGGTGGAGACTTTATGGGAGAGGAGATTGTCTTCTCAGGGAAAATCCAACTATCCCTGAATAAAAGTCAACACAAGGCAAAAACAACTGTAGAAGAATTTCATCTGCTAGTTATTGAAGGGCAAATCTTTAAAAGATTCCAATTTCTGAATACAGAACTAAGCAAGTGTAATACAGAACTGCTAAAATCTTTCTAAGGTGAAATTAAGCTTAAGTTCACGCAG
Organism: Emberiza elegans; assembly: GCA_024865655.1. Lineage (NCBI taxonomy): Eukaryota > Metazoa > Chordata > Aves > Passeriformes > Fringillidae > Emberiza > Emberiza elegans. Next base: position 12,962,502 of record JALJVW010002597.1, on the reverse strand, counting down.
ATGTTTTCCAGCTGATGGCTCAAGAACAGAAATATATTTGTCATGGTAAACAATATTGAAAAGAACAGACCCTAAGAATCACATTTTGAAAATAAATATTTATCCATTTTCCTTCTAAAAGTTGAATTAAGGAAAATGTTCTCCTATAATTTTGGTTACAGACAAAGCCCCAGTTTCCTATTGCAATAAATTTCCATCTCATTTGTATTTACCACATGAGGTTATTACACTGACTATGTAATATAGAATAAACCACTGCAACATAAAAAAGATGTGGCCAGGTGCCAGAGAACAAACACAGCTTTCCATCTTTTTCATTCCAAAACTACTGTTTAAGGATATTAAAATACAATTTATAAAGATTATTTTCTGTCCACAGTACAGGAAAATCAATATGCCAAGCTAAAAAAAACTAGCAGAAAAACCAAGATGTACACATGCAGGTCTCACTCTCTTACTCACACATGCATAAGCATGCACAAAATTACTGTTGGAGAAAGGAAAATGGCAAACAATATCCAGTGACCCAGAAACAGCAATGCTTCTCTTTCAAATTCTGTATTTCTTTTTTTTTACGGGATATTACATCATTCCATATAAACAGTAAATAAAAAATGTTATTTCTTTAATCTATGAAGCATTTATAAATCTTCAACATGAGCCCCTCACTGAGAGCTTAGACAAATATTTAAAATGCTACATAAATGACTCAGACTACAAGGCAAGCCCAGGCCACTCTAAAAATAAATGTTCATGGACAATAAGCCCATCCAACCAAAAGAGAATTTTAAAAAGCCACAGAATATATAATGTCTCTCAGAACAGTACAGACATATCTGGATGAATGGCTATGATTTTCTCTTTTTCATGGAGATTTTAGGACAGAAAATAATTTTCAGAACTCTGAAGAATGAAGCAATTGTCTAAAAGTGACCTGCACTGTGGTAAAGGAGTTAAAATCTTAATTGATACCTAATTGTAATATTTTTCATTCTCCATTGCAGCAGCAATACATGTGTGCATATCTTGCTGTTCTCTGTTAGGGAACATGTAAAAGTTCCACTTATGAAATGAGGACAGTTTTGCACTTCCCTGTAATCAGATCAAATTAGGGCAGGTGGCAACTCTGCAGGCAACATAATTATGAAAAATGCCTGTGTTCAATACAAACTGTCCTTCCAGTCTTCAGGACTAATAGGACATCAGAGTGCAATCCTTTTACATTTTACTGGCAGCTCAGAATACAGAAGACCACTGAGGGGGACTACATACTGCTCTCATTTTTTGTCTGTGTAAATCCAGACAAATAATACATATGTTCTTCAATATTTGCCCTAACATAAGAAGCAGAGTGTTCCTGGGAATTGTAAAAGCTGGTGTGGGGTCAAAACTAAAGTTAAACACAGAAGAAAAAGTAATTAAGTCACTAGGCAGGTCTAATTCTGATAACATTGTGTGAGACAGGCTAATCCTGCATTGCAAACAGTGATTCGTGTTTCTACTGTAAAAAACCTGACAGGCAGGCATAAATACAAGAGATCATACTGTCTGTTCATCTAACAGAAAAGAATTGAAACGACCTGAGAGATTCCCCAAAGAGAAAGTGTTAAAGATGTTTCTGATTTTATATTGATATACTGGCCCTATACTTGAACAGATCACTCACGATGAATAGCTGGCAAAACACATTTGAAATAAGCTGAAAATTTAATGCAAAATTCTACTCTGCATTAAAGGGATGATACAGCCAGGTTCATTTAGAATATTACTCCTCTGAAGACACCCCAAGCACTACAATAACAAATGTTATATCAAAGAGGCACTCGGCAACAAATGCAATATGAGTCTCTGTGAGGCAATTTTTCAGTATGTCAGAATTATAATATCACTCCAAGGAAACAAATTAAGCAGCACAAACTTGGCTGTTGGGATCACTTTATTAGCATTACAGTGTTTTCTCATAAAGAATGCTTTTCTTTGGATCTGTCACTGAAATGGTCTATCCGTTTTATTGGTGCACAACTTCATATTTGCCTATGAAATATAAAAAAATACTCTTTCTGCCACATAAAAAAAAAATTGAGGAAACAAAAAAAAAAATTCCTGATCATTTTTACTTTACAACTGATATCCAGCCCAGTGTGGGTTTCCTTAATCAGCAGGGATAACACTTTAATCACAAGGGGTAAAACTAGTACACTAGTACCAGTGAAGAAATACCAAATGATTTCTACCTGGGGGCAGAATATCTATTTTTAAAAACCCATGGGTTTCTAAAAATATTGGCAAAATATTGAAAGAAATTATGCTCTGGTTACTCATCATGTTGATGTAAGAATTGATTTATTTTTTTCCCTTGTGTACAAAAACCAGCCCTTGCCAGGTGGACAGGCCACAGGTCCTTTCAGTGAGTCAGAGGAGGCTGTGCTTGTGCTGTAGTGATAAAATTCCAAGGCTGTCACAATTTACCTAAAGCTCAGTGGCTGCAGTGGACTGGGAGCACAGTGGGAGATGGATATGCTTTACTCTGGGCAGGGCAGGAGAGAACCCCCACAGCTCAGCATTATGCCATCAGAGTCATCGCTGCGCTGAAGTGAATTAGTGCAAGCAATTTCATGAGATTACAGCAGCAATTTGGTACAGAACAGCTGCCACACCACACTACAGGATTCTCCCTCTGGTTTTTACTTACATGACCACGAATAATTTCTGAGTTAATCCAGAGCAACAGAATCCATCCTTGACCTTTACCACCTTACACAGAGATATGCTATGCCTTATAATTAATTGGTCTTTAAACTTTTTTTAAACTAAAAATAATTCCATTATCACAAGTCCAATATATTTTCATTAAATCAGCCACTCTATACAATGCTATTTCTTCTGTATTTGAATTACTTTCCCTATCTAGACCATAAAGCATGCCCATGATTTCCCTCATCTACACTTTATTTTCTGAATTCCTTTAACAGTGTAGGGTTTTGAAGCTGTGAGCCTGAAGACAGAACAGACAGATAGGTGTAGGACCAAATCTCCAAACTTAGGTAGTGAATATATGAAACCCCATAGGGTACACAGTCCAAGTTCCAAGTGCAGAGGGCTGTGGGGGTGTGCACATATTTTTTCCCCCTCCCCTTGGTAACAGATATTGTTTCAGCAATCTTTTCCAATCACAAAAAAAAAAAATTAAAAAAAAAATTGAAAATTTATACTAGTGGGATTCTAAACTGACAGAGTTTGTCACTATGAATGCTGATGCAGACACTAGAAATCAGGACTGCAACGTCTCTGAACATAATGCTAACATTTAATCAGGCTGATAAGCCAAGTAAGGACTGGTGTCCCCCCAGGAACGCCCTCTGCCTCCCACATGTAGAACTCCTTTGTGCCCAGCAGCAGAGAAACAGAGCTCAGACATGAGTGTTCTTTGTTTCTTCTTTTTTTTACAAAATGGAATGTCAAATTATTGAAACTAATGATAAGGTTAAGCTTTTTTTTCCTTTTTCCTCATGCCATTAAAATGCTCCCTTGACTTTGCCTCCTTTCAGGAGATCACTGAGCTGCAGTTGTAAAAAATAACAACACTAGGTCTCATTGCTTGTGCATTTACCTTTTGACACCACATTAACTATTTTTTTCTGTTAAGTACTTCTAAGCAGTCATTTATATGTTAAGCATTGAACTTTGTATCCCTTCTGCCTCTCAATATCACAGTGCTTGCTATGTATTTTCCACTTGTGCCTGTTACGTCATGGATCAGAAATTCATTCCTTGTACTTCCGTCTGGCTCCAGAATACCATCATGCATGACATTCCAGAGACACTTTCTTCCTGACTGAGAATTATTGGATATATAGCTATAAAAGCACACATAAAAGCTAAAAGCCCTTAAAAATACTTGGAGGGGAAACAAAACATCCCTTAAGCATCAAATCAGTTGGAAATTCTTCATACTGCTCTTCTATACCAATTCCTGCAGGATTTGCTTTCTATTGTAGCTTAGGTCCGGTCTGCTTCAGGAAAAAGATTGTCAATTATGATAAATGATTCTGTATGGCAGGATTTAGACTCACACTACAGAAAACTATATCTAATGAGATTATCTGATTCTTTCTTAAGGATCAATAATTTATTTATAGGCAGGGGCCTCAAAGGTTAATTTTTAGTGCTTTACTCACCAAGATATCCAGCCCTCAAATGACTTGTAAGAGACATACAATCAGAACTGGCTAAACCACATCAGCTTGTTTAAAAAAATTGTCAGATTAACAAATCAATGATACTTACACACTACAAAATTGGTTTCCACTTAAAAGCTGACTGGATTTACACAGTTTACATGCAGCACAAATCCTGTTTTCATGTAATTTAGCAAGGATTCTGGGCAAAGTGATTCTCCCCTCTCTTGTCAATTTCCAAGGCACAAACTGGCCAGCAGAAATCCTATTGCAGTTTGACGGATGTATGTTGAGGGAAACGGGAGGAAGGGAAAAAAGAGAAATGTAGGATTTTTGATGTTTGGCTATAGGTTGATGTCACTGATCAATTTCCTATCTCTGCTTCCACAGATACCTGTGACTTTCCATTTTGAGAGTTTTCCCCTGTTTTACTGGTTTCACCAAGAAGTATGCCATGCCTAACTTGTGACACATTGACGCTACATCCATTCAACAGCCCATGGCAGGTGTTACGTGAATGTAATAGCCATGAGTGCTACATCCGTGGTTTTTTCACCCATTTCAGCATTTTAATTCTGCTCACACCTCTTGCACTCATTATAAGAGAGTCAAACACATGACTACCTTCAAGCATTCTCTGGCCTTGAATGTGAAGAAAACTTTGCTGCCACAAAGTCTTTGCACGTGTTTCTCTCTGTCTTTTTCCATTTCTAGCTATGTATTTATAGTTCTCCTTTGAAGGCTGTGGATCATCATCTAGTTTTATTTTTATTTTTTATTACTTTTGGATTTTGACGGAAAGTGGGTTTTGGGAGCACAACACACTTCAGATCATTAGGACTATATCCACTTTCACTGGGATGACAACAAACCAAGGTGGCAAACATTTGCAAGCTACAATGATATTTTTTGTGCAATGGTCACTGCATGAGAGCACTTGTGATATAAAACTGATTCTGATGACAGATGCTTAACCAACTGAAACTCCAGAAACTCTAGTAATAGTTTCCTAACTTCTTTCTATACCTGGAAAATATCATCAAAAGACAAATGTAAATATTTGCAATGAAAAAATATACCACAGTGTCAGTTTGCATTTTTTTCAGTCTTGTATCTACAGATCCTACTGAACTGAAGGTTAATGCTAACATTCAAAGACAGACTGTGCATAATCTAAGAGGACATGCGACATTTTTATGTTTCAGGCTAATGCTTTGTGTTTTTGTTCTTCAGGACATCTCATACAGGAAAGTAAGCTAATGTCATTGACTATCTCAATACTTAAGAGATAAATAAATAAATAGAGACAAAGCAAAACACAACAGAAGTGGCTGAAATAAGTGGCATGTACACAGTACAGTAAACAATTTTGCTGTGCAGCCTACTAATTTGTCCCAATCTACCACAACCAATTACTCCTGCCTCAGAGACTCCTTATCTCAGATTTTCCAAGCCAGCTACCCACTATTTCTTGATAAAAGACATAGCAGTATTTCAGAAAATTGCAGATTAGATAAAGAAGAAACCGAGTGTTAGAAGTAATTGCCTGCATTTTTCCCCTCAGCTATCCAATCCTCCATCCAAATAGTTGAAAAGCTACCTTCCCAGTTAGGTCTTGGTCATCCAACTGCATTGGCTACAAAATAATAGGCTTGACAATATTACAGAATCGTTGTGCTTAGCATTACTGTCTGCTAGCAGAGGATGGGAAAATAATCTTTGAAAGGTCAGCAAGGGCAAGAAAGGACTGTGTTGAATTGAACCCCCACAATACTGGCTGGACATAACACACACGCTCATGACAGAGTTGCACAGCTAGGCTCCACAATGCACAGAAGGTAGAAATCATTCAACCCTGCTTCTTCCTCCTTCCTCTTCCTTCTCATCCCTCTTCTGGGAAAGAAAAGGTATCTTTTTTTGGGAGAAGCTGGAGCTGGCTGTAAGTACTATAGATAAACAAATGTACTGAACCTAACACAAAGTCCATCTCTCAGTACCTTGTCTCTGGCACAGGTCAGTAACAGATGCCATGAGAAAAACAACAAGAAAAGGGTTAAAGGGTCTGTATTTCATCCTTATCTGCACACTGCCATTTAGGGACATTCTGTGATAGAGGATGTAATCAGATCCCCTTCCTCCCTCTTGGGAATTCTCCATTAATGTATCTAGTCACTTTGAGAACCCTGGATACTTTTGGTCTCTACAATATCCTTAAGCATTAAGTTCCATAATTTTATTTTGCAGCATGTGAGCTTCCTCCTTTTGCCTTATATGTGCTACCTTATAGTATGGCTATCTCCAGTTCTCACATAATAAGAATGGGTAAATTCCTACTACTTTTCCCATTCCCCTTATGATTTTGAAAACTTATTCACATCTTCATCCAGATGACTTTTGTCAGAACAGAAAAAATAAGCATTTCATCACACACAAGCTATTCCTTACCTCGAGCCATCCTTGCTGCTCTATGTTTAAATGGTAACTAGCACTTTCTTTTTCAGAGACAATAACCAAAACTGCTCTTGGAATGTGGAGAGCAGGCTGCACTCTTCATTTTCCATGGAGAAATAACATTTTGTTGTTCCACAAGTTCCTAAGATCTGAATTGTCCTTTTGAAATCTGATCTGCCCTTTTGATTTTCACTTAGTGCTCAGATGATATTTTCAGTGAGCCACACAAACAAGAGGCCAAACAAATGAGGAAGGAGATGAGAGACCAGTGCCACTCTGTCTGCTTTTGCCCTTGGACACTCCAAATGATGCCACCTCTGCTTCCTAAGGTGACTTACTGGAAAGCCTGTTAAAAACACCATTGTCAGCAGTGTCGTGCTGACAGGCAGCTCTGCAAACTGAGTTGCTTTGTTACTCCATCCTTGCACCTGGGCAGTGCAGCAGCACCCTTGCAGCCAGCTTGAGATGTGGTCATGTACTCCATCAGCCTAGATCTCCTTCATGGCTTCACCTCAGCTTGCCCCAGCACTGGGACATCCCTGGTGATCACAGGGCTGTGGGTAACCCTGCCTGGCACACCCCATTGGCATGGCATGGCACAGTTGGCCACCCCACTACCCCAGAACTGCTGTGCTGCAACATTTCCTGCCAGCAAGCAGTCTCTAGACAAGGCCTGCAGAACACCTTACCAAGTCTCTAAGGAGTTAAGAACTTGGGAGCTAAGTTGTGGTGTGAGGTATGAGGGCAGGAAACAAAATGGACATAAGTCTGATAATCCAAAACTAACACATGAAAATGAACAACTAAATGCTTTTATCTGAAAGTTGAAACCAAGGGACAAAAGAACCAAACAAATAGAAAGAACAAAGAAAATTATCAACAGCCTCCTTCTTTTCATCATTTAAAGGACAAAGATTTCTCTAAGAGCACTATATTTACCCTGCATTAAGTAGCCTTGTAATTTTCCTTATACAGATCAGGCAATACCAAGAAAATTGCAAGTATAATTTCATTTTCTGACACATGAAAAGGCACAGGATTGGAAATTCAGCACTAGACAATAACTGATCATTAGAATTTCTCCACTGTCCCCAAAACATGTTATTAAGCTATGTTAGAAAAGAGTTAGGGTAAGTAACCTTTAACCACATAACATTCACAACAGCACTGTATTCTATGTGCTGTACAGGATCTGTCAGCTTCTTATCTTTCCATCAATGCAAAGAGAAATGGAGACAGAAAGCACTTTTGCATATGTGCCTTATAGATTTGAATTTCTAGACTATGGAGAATGATTTCTCTATAGCCCAGATGACAAACCCTGCAGCTTCATAAAGAGACAAAGTTCCTTGCAAGCCAACCTGTGCCTGCACCATGTTGGAGCATTTCCTCTTTAGTAGAGCCTGTATTGAACTCATGCAGAAAATTCCTGAGGATGAGGCAAAAAATTTATGCAGAGCCCTCAGTTTTCTTCTCTGTGCTAGGAGAAACAAGGACTTCAAATCTAGACAGCATTTGACCTATAATAATTGGAGAATGAAATCTCCATTTGTAGCTTAGTCTTTCATCTGCAGATCCCTCTGCAGGTTTGGTTTGTGGGTTTTTTTATCTGTTGTCTTCTGAGGACAAGCTCTTTTTTGATTACAAATGCTGGTTATGCTGTATCTAGCTGTGCAAAGGTGATACATTAATTTTTATTTATATTGCAGCTGATCTGAAAGCCTCCCTTCTGTTAATAACCCCACTGTGCTAAATAGTGGGTGAACATGTCACATCAAACAGATGATACACAGAATCACAAAATTTCTAGGTTGGAAGAGACCTTTAATATCATCGAGTCCAACCCATGTTCTAACACCTGAACTAGATCATGGCACCAAGTGCCACATCCAGTCTTTTTTTAAACACATCGAGGGATGGTGACTCCACCACCTCCCTGGGCAGATGATTCCAGTATTTGACCACTACAGTTGTTTGTGCATCTACAAGAGGATGCCATGTGTGACAGAAAGTGTGATACAGAATGCATGGCAGATTCCCCAAGGGAGGGGCCCAAAGCAGAACAAGAAAGCTGCCCATTCTTTTGTGCTGTGGGTCTAATGACCAATGGAAAACTGGGATTTTAACTTTGTCTCTCAGCATTTTTAGCTGTGAGTTTGGCCTCACTTGGTGATCTTACATAAAAAAATGTTACCCTGCAAAAGATAATTCTCTAACTACTCTAGAGAAAACCATAAATCCTATGTCTTGAACTTATGGAATAGATATACCAACAATCTTTAGCTGACTCAAAGCTGTGTCTGACAATGATAAGTCAGTGCTGCCATGTGATTATCTTGGGAACCTCAATTGAAGGCAATGACAATTGAAAGTTAAAACATCTGGCTCTGAATCCTCACCTGTGACTTTGTGGAGAACGAACAGCCACAGCTGCACAACAAAACATCAGTTCCATATTTTCTGACTTATCTCTTGAAGTCTTCACAGTATTTAAATATGGCTCACTAGATATTAATATATGGATTATTTAAGATTAAAAAAAATACAAGATCTGCCTCCCACAAGGTCTTTTATAGAATATATTAATGTACATGCTACTCAAGAGACTGAAGTGTGATCCTCAAGAACAGTTTAAATTAGCAATTTAAATAAACAGTTTAAAACAGTTTAAATTAGTAATTTCCATGTGCTAGGTACAGCCTGTCTCCTTTCCCTTTTCTTTAATTAACCTGGCTTATTTACCTGGCTTGCTGGAAAAGGACTTATTAGAGTCCACCCATTACTAGCCCTGAAGGTTGCACAAAAAGCCAGAGGATGCCATTTAAGTACCAGCTCTCACATAATTATTCTGCTTTAGCAATACAACTAGTTTTAAAGCAAACTTTAGGACTTGGAGCTCTATTTTAGACAAAATTTTGTTAATAAATTGCTTAATTGTTAGCATGCAATCTGCAGTTTATTTGGTCTATAATATTCTCCTGTGATCATTAAGATAAATCTGAGTTCAGTGCTCAGAAATGAACTCCCTCAATTTTGAAGGAAATAGGGCTCTGCTAGACAGGAGGGCAGATCATAACCCCAGCAGCCAAAATAATCATTTGTAGCTAGTGAACAGAGAAGACCAACTGGGGATAGTTTCAGCAGGAAATTTGATGGTAGTTGCACAGGATGAGGAGACAAGGATTGAAGCTTATAGAAAAAACAGAGAACACTGAAGACACACACACCTTGCAGCATAGCTATTTTTCATGTCAGGTTTTCTTTAACCTGCAGACTCTCAGGCCAGACCTATTAGCACACTGATCGTGACACCTTGAACCAGGCACTGGACTACATTTGTGGGACTGTGGCCAATATTTTCCTGAGAAACAAGGCCAGAAAGCAGATGGGTTGCACTGAGGCAGCTGCAGCTACCAGCATCCCACTGACACAAGGAATGCTGCAGAAAAAGGGGGCTGTGCTGAGACACAGCTGCAACCAGAGAGCCCCCACATTGATACGGTATGTGGGGAGGCATCCAAAGACAGGAGACATGAATGCACATCTCCCAGGTGTAAATGGCCCCTCTGCAGGGAAGAAACATGGTCACTTTGCTGGTAGAGTGCTATACTCCTTAGTAGGAACAGATATATGAAAACAATTAGTAACAGACAAAAATTCAACCAAGAATTGGTAGCAAGGATGAAAGTGACAAAAGCAGACCCTTGCCACATATACTGGACAGCTCATGTGCTGCTTCTCAGAAGGATGAGACTGCTGAAAAAGTGCTAGAGCACATACAGATGAACTCTGTCCTTGCCCATGTTGGCTTGCAAGGACAAGAGCAGTCCAAGATGTGTAATCTTGGGAATATCAAAAGGGTTGAAGGATCTGTAGGCACACATGAAGAGATGGCACTTCTGGGGCTATCCCCATTAATCCTTTTGGAGAAGTATCAAAGATCAGATAAAGACAAATATGATCCAGAGGTAAGTGTATGTGGTTTTGACAGGAAAATTAGTCCTCTCAACCATGGAGTGGTGTTCCCTGAGCACGGCCTCCCAAACACCATCTCAGGATAGTTAAAGCAATAGATGAAGCAAACTCACAACTTCCTGCAGCGTCCTTGGAGAACTCAGGGAGAACAGGTTTGCCTAAGTAAAACCAGTGAAAAACATCTTCAGGTCCTTGACTTATGAGAAATAATAGCAAACTTAAATAGCTGGACTGACAGTACACTCGATGTTGACAAGATCCTTGCCTCTAAGAAGAATTTTGGCTGACCTATCACTCAAGATCCTCTGTGGAATCCAACTGACAGTGATAGCTGCAGGGTCTGTGTTAGTGTTTTTCATTTCTCCATATTTCACATGCAATTTTTCTAACAGTGACATATATTAACATTTGTGTATCACACAATGTACAATTCCACTCAGAAGGACTGGGAATGAAGAGAGGTATTAAGAGGTATGGGCCTTGCCCCTTCCACCCCTAACCTCTACAGCCAAACATAGGCTGATTTATCTTATGGTGTGATTCAGAGCAGCCTATGGAGTATTTTCATTTCTGCCAAGTGCAGTGTTTTAAATGCTTTTTGGCATTAAGAGACTGCTCAGTGTGCCTTTAGCAGACACCCCTTTTCTACTCGTCACTCCCTGGAGTCTCTGATGGCAGCTCCACTGCTCTGTGCCATCAGCCAGCAAGGGAAATCTTGGCTGACTACATGATGTCACCTCAATTTTGCACTCTGATGAGGGCCCTGGATGTGCTCCATGACAGCATGTCAGCATTTAAAAAGATAAAGAGACTGCTGTTGTAGAAAAAGGTAAATGGAGATCACCAAATACAAATGTGAGCCGCATAGTATTTCTGAATTTCTTATCTATACAAAACATACAGGTTTACCTATCACTGAGGAAAGCACTTCTTCAGTCTCTGCAGAAAAGGATGTGCAAACATTTCTTTGCATTTTAAAATTCCCTTTCATGTGTATCATATATGATTTTTAAAATAAAATCACATTTGTATCACCACAAGGTAATACACTAATAAATATTTAAAAGGAAATATTTTTGGAAGGGCATATCACTGACCTAAAGTCAATCAGTAATGATAAACTCATAAATTAAAATATTTATGATTTAAAATAAATATGTGGAATGAAAACACAGCAAAAAGGAAAATTGAATATTCATCCCCCAAAAAAGAAATAAAAAACCCTATCAACATACAGCAAAGTGAGTACCCAAGACTTCAATTTAGTCAATCCTAGCCCTTACATTCAGAAGTATGATTCTAATCAATAATCCACAGCATTTATGTGTAAAGAAGTCCAGGGGGCTGTGGCTGCCTCACAAGAGCTCTGGACAGAAATAAATCAGGACTTTGCCTTATGTGAACTGGGATTTGATGTGACCTTCATGCTGCAGACCTGTCAAGCCGCAGCAATGATGAATGCAATCAGACAGCTATTAGACACTGTTCTAATTTAGACATAGCAAAACCTATTGAGTAATGTCAAATGAAACAAAAAGCAAGACTGGAGTGTGAAAGGGCTTTAGTTCCCTTTAGGAAAAATTCAAAGGACTTTGCAACATCAAGGCCTTGCTGAGCTGGGCATGAAGGCCTTGGAAGTGATGAGGCAAACTATTGACTGAATATGGCATAATCCTGTCACAATCCTCAGAGAAAGGTTGAAATTTCTAGAGGCATGCTGTGTTTTTGCAAAGTTTTGAGCTAGGCAGTTAAAATAATTTTGAAAGTTTGCCTTTCTTTGGTTCCCTTGTCAATAATACCTAAAAGATTATTTCTTAATTGATCTTCAGACTTAAGTAATTCTCACTTCTTTATGTGTGAAGCAAAGCAGAATTTATTTTAATAGTGTTTTCTCATCTCAGTCAAGACCATTCCTATGAAGAATACTAGAATAATTTTATGTGCATCAATATCTAGATAAGCAAAAAGAAATGGGACTGAAACCTTCTCCCCAAACCTAAACTATTTTCAATATTTTAACACATGGCTGAATATGGTCTCGAAGCCCCCTCAAACCCTTATGTGGAAAGTTCAGGATATAGTCAAGTGTGAAAGATCTGAAACATTTGAAGAGACTATGAAGCTGTTACTATAATTGTCTTTTCACCTACACACTGGCTCAGTGTAGTAGAAATTCAATTTCACTCCTTCAGAAATTTTAGGAAAATAGAGCAAGTCTTAGGCTTGGAAACAAATTTCTGCTGATCAGATGTGATCAGTTTTTCAGCCTGTGCCAGATTGGAGAAAGTCTATAGGAGAGTTCAGGTCTAATAGAGGGATTAAATGAAGGTTGGAAAAAAAATTTAAGGACAAATTCTGGCTGGGACTTAGAAGTGACTTTATGGTTTCAAAAGCAAATGCCTGCTGGAATCACCATGAAACTTAAATTGTCCTTGTCCTAAGTCATAATGGCATAACTATTAGGATGGAATAAATAACATGATGCCAAATGCACAAAATAAGATCCAACAAACTATGAGATCCAAAAAGATTAGAAGTGGAGGAAACAGGAGCTGTAATCCTATGAGGATTACCTCCTGCTGGTTATGACAATTCATTGGAGTGCAGAGCAGGTCTGCACACAGCTGATCCAGCTGCACACCTGAACAGCAGTGGGACTCAGCCCTTCAAAGACATCAGGTAACCTAAACCAGTTGAGTCAGTCTCTGTAGAAAAGAGACAGCATTGTGAGCAGTTTGGGTTTAAAATTGCCTGAATGGGCTTTGCAATGTTTGCTAAACGCTGTCAAACTAGTCAGAACCTCAGCTTTACTAAAGTAAAGTGCAAATCTGGACACAAACATTTCTTTGTTTTTGTCAGAAGTTATGCCTCAGCAAAGGCCTAATCTGCCTGAGGATAAGTCTAAAGGAGCTAAATCTGTTGGTGCTACATCAATATTATCAGACTACCAAACAGACAGTTGCTGGGTCAATGAAAGTCAGACAAAAACCCTGGAAAAAAAACATTTCAAGAAATTTGTTTTTGTGAAATAGGTTGAAGTCCTCCTATAGAAGTTATTTTCCACCTCAATGCAAAGACCTAATCTGCCTGAGGATAAGTCTACCAAAGGGAGCTCCAGCAGGTGTAACAATCTGTTGGTGCTACATCAATACTATCAGGACTACCAATACAGACAGTTTTGCTGGGTCAATGAAAGTCAGACAAAACCCCTGGAAATTTAGGACAAATTCTAGGAGATCAAGAAATAGAAATTTGTTTTTGTGAAATAGGTTGAAGTCCTCCTATAGAAAGATAGGTGACACACTGGCTAGTTTTCCACCATTAAAAAAAATACAATGGTAATTTATATAAATTATCAGAAAGGGTCATAAATACCCCAGGACCCAAAGACTGTACTAAAATAGTATCTGAGAATAGCTTTAGAGAAATAACATGTCAGGAACCATTTCCCAAAGGCTTTCTGCAGGCAGATGCCTGGATTGGAGGTTTGAAAACCCCCCAGCATAGTGATAGGCAGCCTTGATGTGCCCGGGTGCCTGACTTTTCACTTTTAATTCACTGCTCTCGATACCGAAATGCCAAATCTGCAGAAAAAGCTTCCTGCTTCTGCTCAACACCACACATGGAAAGTTCCCTTAGTTCAGGAATAAGTTCCTAGTTAGGAACCAAAAGTTCCTAAATGTTCCCTTATGGATCTCTAGTGTTATAACCCAAGAATGGACCCAGACTAGAAAGTGATCAATTACTTCCCTGGAGTTAGTGCTAACTCACTATTTAACTCAGTGAAAGCAAAGTTTGAGCTCTCATTGTCCTGAAACAGAAGCAGAGTTAGGTCTTTATAAAAGACCATACAGATGTGGTGCTTATGGCAAAAGGCAAATTCTTTTCAAAGAAAATTTCAGTCCAAGCAAAGACTGGAAACATAATTTGCTATCTGCCAAGTCCTATTAGTGAAATTATGTACAACCTTACTTTCTGGGGTGAAAATTTCAGAAATCTAGGTTTTGATTTATTTTATGTCCTGAGGATTAAAACACTAAAGATTTACATTAATTGTGAGAGCTGGAGGAAGAAGAATAATTTGATATGCTAAATCTTCTTGTGTATGAACTGCTCTATTAGCTTACCATTCAATTGTTTTAATGACTAAACTCAAAGGCTTCTATCAAAGAAATTACCAGTCTTAATAACAGTATGAATTACTAGTAGTTTGTGAATTATTCATTTCAGTGGCCATAAGTTCCCTTTCCTTTGAGACCTTATGAACTTCAACTACAGTAAATTTATGGCTCTACTTTGGAAATCATTACTTAAATTTAGTTAGGACTTATTATCTTCCCTTACAAATTGTTAACATTAAGTTGCCTATAGTGAAAGGTTTTAATATAGAGAAGAAGTTTGTAAGTTTAGATTTAATAAGGGCTTCATTTCCCCTGGACAGCAGATATGCAGCAGTATCAAGTCTTAGAAGCAGTTTAAATGACTGCTAATTTCCTAAAAGAGACAAAAGTTAAACTTATACTTTTTATTTTAGAGCATTCTATTCTGTTCCAGAATGTTTAAGTGGATAAACCACACATAATTACCAGTGTAAAAGCAGGGTGAATTTGTATGCTTCACTGACTATTTCAGTACTTGTGGAGGACCGTGGCAGCTCCAACACAGAGCTCCTTAACTCTGCCCTGAGGGCATGGAAGATTATCATTAGACACACTCAACGGGTTCAGCTCTCATTCCCTTTCTAAAAAGAAGAAAATATTCAAAAAGGTAAATGATAACAAGGAGTTACAGTGAAGGAAATGCACACAGCACATATAGGTGGAAAGCAGTGATGTACTGCTAGCCAAGGGTACTGCAGAACTGTTTATATGCTCAGTAATCATGTGAATGCTCGTGCTGATGTATTTGTAAGTAAAACAGCAGATCTGGCCACTTTCCAAACAGAATAAGCAACATCCTATTAGAAACACTCCTTTTCCCAACAGGTGAACTCATACCTTTTCTGAAAAGCAGGAAGTCAAGGGGCAGAATATGAACCTGTTTAAAATTGTATATTTAAAAATAATGTTAACTTCTGTTCTACATGCATGCTTTCACAATGACACAACCTTTACATGACCTATACTGCCTATAAAAACCTGCTCTCTTCCTCAAACCTGTTGTTTTGTTTTTGGATTTTTTTTTTTTTTGGTTGGGGGGGAACTGGGCAATGTAATTATTCATGACACTGCCAGGGCTGTATATTTTCCAGGATTATTTGAAAAATTTAAATGGAATGGCCACTGCACTATGAAACCAAGTGACTGCATAAAGGTTGCATCTAGATGCCTTAGCTGTGTTTCTCATGCCTTGGTTTAAACATATATTTACTGCTGAATTTTTTGAGTTTGTGATGCTTGATTTTGGAAGAAAAGATATCATGTTCATAATTCAGGAGAGTGCACTTACTAGTAAAGGAGCTTGAAAAAACAGACCTTTTAAAATAAATATTTTAGATATAGAATGAAAATGAAATATTAAATTGTTAGTGTAAGAAATTGAATTCAAAGTTTCATTGTAAAATTATTGTTTTACAATTGGATAAAAATATATATCATTTAAACCATCAAAACTCTTCAAACTTGAAAAAAATATACTTCCGTAAGACTGCTTATAAGGCCTACAAAGAACCAAGTTGGTAAAAGCAGTTGTCCAAAAATTAAAAAAACAAAGGCTTTTAGCAGTTTTTAGACAATTCACAATCATGGAAAAGAAAAAAATTTAAAAAAGAAAATAAAATTATATATATCTTCAATGATTGATGAGCTTAGCCTGCAGCAGAAAAGCAACAGATTTGACTCTGTCTGAGGAGCAAGTTTCCTAAATTCATACCTTAACTGGTTCTATTATAACTATAGTGTTATGATAGCTTAGAAATGTCATTGGGTGCATAACTGCATAATTAGCATTGAATGTTAAATACATTACCATTATTATGACACTAAAATTTTAAAAATCTGAAAACTGAGTATATTCAAAATGGAAATATTATCCTTAGAATCTCACAGAGAAAGCTATGCTTACCAATGAGCAAAAAATCTGCATTACCTTACTTTTATATTTCAATATTAATCACAATACCCACATGTGAAAAACCCCTTCACTTCAGTAAAACTATCCACATATTCAGCTGATGTTTTTATAGAACATTCATTTGTCATTCCAAAGCTCCCTAATCAAATGTTGGAATGCTACCAAAATAGTTCCAAATGTCAGTGTATTTTCCAAATTCTGATGATTATTTCAAAATGGTACTTGACTGATCTTTAAGCTATTTTTAGAGGGAAAGTTCTCATTATGTATTGTGACCTTGAATTCTCTTTCAGCTACCCATGGAAAAACAATTATTCTCTGCTTTAACCTCCACAGGTCAGACCATGAAACAAGTCTTTGCAGATGTTGCCTTTTTCCCCAGTAGTTCCTCTCCCTTTTCCCCTAGTCCACCCTGTAGATAGGTTATGAAGTCATGATACTATATACATTAAATTTCCTTTTTGTACAATGCTGGATAATGCAGTAATCTAGCACAGAAACTTCACAAAGACCTCACATTGGCAGGTTGAAGCAGTTTTGCTAATATTTCCCAAATGTAATTACCTGTTCTGAAAGTGAATGCAGTGTACAGGTGCTTGCTTGCCACAGCACACTACACCTGCATTGTTTTCACTCCCAGCAATTCTATCAACCCAAAATTGTGAGTATTCCAATGGCCATTTCAAATAATCCCTGTTTTCTTTTATAATTTTAAATGTTAATAGTACTTCAAAACCTGTATTCCTCAAATTGGCCACTGGAAAATTTCAGTTTAATGGAGATAATAATTAATAATGAATTTATAATGCAATTAGGGCTTGGAGGACCTAATTAAAATTGGGTGCCATTAAGTTCATCATTATCTTGTCAAAATACACAGTAAAATGAAATTAAAGTCCTTTCCTTCTGGCCATTTTTCTAAAAGACAGGTTTTTAAAGATCATCCAAAATTTGAAGGACAATTGAGTTTCATCACATCCTTAATGGTCTAAAAAGATATGAGAAAAATTTTCTCTCCCTTTTTTCCCCCTAATGTTATCCTCACAATAAAGTTAATAGATTGTGAAAATATCCACTTTTTTAGAGGTGTGCAAGAAAAAATTTGTTCATTTCTGAAGGAGCTACTGACACAGTACTGGTCTCTCACCCAAACAAAGCAGAGAGGACTGTGCAAAGCAAAGGCAATTCCAGCAGCAGGTGTTAGTGGAGGAGCTTTCCTGTTTACTGTTCTCTGAAGGGTTGGGTGTGGAACAGACAAATGGTAAAAGTGAAAAACACCATCCCACACAACATCTTTTCCTTGCTGTGAGCAGACATTATGAATTACATAAGACAACTGTCCATATTAAAAAGAATGTTGCAAATCTGTCATCTCAACTCTGTTGGAGTCAACCCAGCTAATTCCTCTGATTTACATTTCAATGCAGTCCCAAAAATGCTGTGCTGCTCCACTTCTGGAGGTGGCTAGGAGTTGGGACCTGGGATCCAGAGGCAAATACTTCAGGCATGCATTAAACTGATTCTGCTGTCAAAAAATGGTGGATACAAGTGGAATGTAAGAGAGGGGCAGCAAGGTAAGTCTATGGAATACAGTTTTGGGAATAGGAAAATTTCTAGAATTACAGCCTTGAGTAAAGGAATATTCTGGGATGAATGCTCCCCAAAAGGCACTAGGCACCATGAAAACAAAATGAGCCAAAACACATCAGCTTCTTCTGTTTCTGAATAAACAGGGATTTTTCCATAAATTGATGAACTCTCCCAAGACAACACCTTGAGCTGTAAGCATTCCTCCAGAAATCCAGAAAATTCACAGAAGGAGGCAAGCCAAGTGCTCTCCAACTGGCTTTTCAGTGAAGTGCTATCAAATATTTCCAATGATAATGCTGATTAAATCTCCTTGTACAAATGTATCCCAGAAGAGAAATTCATTAGATAGTTGGTCCTGATGAGGACCGATACAATTGGTGTGTACAGTGTACTCTAGACTTCTGTAAGGACTGACTGCATGAAGCAAGGGCAGTAGCAAGGCTAAAGGAATGGGTTTCTCCAGTCCATTATCCTCTCAGCCATGCCAATCCAACCACTTGTAAACCTGATCAAGGAAACATTCAGATCACATATGCTTTCTTGCTCTAAGTAAAATAGTGATTTGCTTTCCTTCCTGAGCTCAGAAAGAACTGTACCAACGTATCTGAAGAGGCAATAAAAAAGGTGCAAGGGTAAGAGGGGCTGATGTGAAGGGAGAGGGTGCATATGAATGACTTGGGATGTTTTTACTACTGAACACATCACTCCATCTAAGCACTCCCTTAAACTTTGCTGTCACAGGAGAAGTAAAATAAAGCACTTAGGTGAAGAGTTACTGTAAAAGTCATCATGGATAAAGGAAGGCCGAGTAACAGAGGTCAGATTTAATTTAAGGAACGCAATAAACCACATCTAGAAGGAAAATATGACTCTTCCCTGCTGGGACAATCAACTTCTTGTCCCAAACCCATTCTTTTCAATCATGCATTTCAAAATGAACTTCCATGTGCATTTAAATTCTAATCTCAGAGTACTCTTCACTCCAATTTAGTGTGTTTGAAAATAAAAAAAAAGGCAATGAAAGAATGTTTGAGGAAAGTGTGATCAGCAAGAAGCAGTGAAAAGACGTACTGCCTCAAGAAATAAGGGGAATCAGAAGCAGAGGTGTGCAGCATGAAGACCGTAAGACCAGAACAATAACAACACTAATTTAAATGGTAGTAGTTAAAAACCATAAAAGGTGGAAGACTAGGAATGTTCAGGCAACTTCTGTCTGCATGTAATTTTTTGGCTCATCATTAGAAACCCCCAGTCATGTGGCAGGTCTCATGTCAGGAGGGCAGTTGGCAAAGAGAAGGCTCGTTGGACTCATGAGGATAACTTCAAAAAATTGAACCATGACATTTAAGAGATAGATTGGCATTCTGACTCTGCCCCAGTCCTGCACAGGATGATTTATTTGAGAGACTGTGTTATAAGTTCTTTGGGGCTGCTGTAAGGAAATCTACCTTCTTAGAACTCATTAGAATGAAGAAAGAAACTGACTATTTACCCCTAAATCTGAATACTGTGTAAAATATTGTGTCACACTTGATTGGGTCATTTTCTTTCCATGTCAGCTTGTGAAAGAATATTTCAAAATATTTTGAGACATCCCAGCAGCAAAGAGAGCCTTCCATTTTATACACTCCAATTGTAAATATCTCAGCTTCACCTCTTTTCTCAAATATTGTAGTGTGTAAAGGCAAATGGGTAGGGGAGAAACTCACATTTAAGAGGTGTCATTAAAGCAGTTAGATGATTTGTCAATACTCATGTTGAGCTTCTTGAGCATGAAATACTGTACTAGAGGGGCACTGCCCAGCACAAATTTCCCTCCCTCCACCAACTCGATTTTTTTTAATGCTTCCTTCCCTTCCATCCAAAGGAAAAGCTGCATTAGAGGCTTACACTCAGTTTTATAACTTAACCCTACCTACAAACTATACATCAATATAGAACTAATTGTGCATAAAATTTAAATTCTATTGCACTGCTACATAAAAATACAAAATGCTCCAGCAGTATAATGGCTGGTGCTGAGTTCAATCCAATAAGGGTAGCCCAAGGCAAGTCATACAATGCAATTACCTCTCACATACTCAAACTACTTTCTTTCACAACATTACTTTTATTATGCAAATGTATAAATCTAATTTTAATCCGCAAGAACACCTAGAATATTAAAACAGCACTCATGTCTTACTTTCACTAAGTGTAATTAAAGATATTTAAAAATTTAGTTTGGAGGAATGATTCTGTTGCAAGAAAGAGTTAGATATTGCCCTCAACCTAGATTATAAAATAGATATCAGAGGAAAGGAAAAAAAAAGGCTTTGATTCAATATGCTCACTTGTTCTCTCTTTTTTTCTTCCCCTTTCCTCCTGGAGCAAGAGGTGTTTATTTTCCAGATGAAGGTAATGTGGAAATGGGACTGTGGACAAGGAGATGTCCCTGTTTCAAGATGGGTGGCAGAAGTGTTGAATATTCATTGCTCTGCACCCTGTGCATTCATTTGGATGACTGTAGTGCTGCATTCTGCCTAGCAGCATGTATACTCACCCTGCACAGCTGTGACTGATGATGGAAAGTGCTGAAACAATGAGTGAGCCAGACTGGCTGTGTCAGCAAGAAGCCAGAGCTGAGTAAAAATATCTGCAGGAAAGTGCTGGGATAAAAGACAAAAAGGAAAGTGCCACTCACAAGCAAGTGGGATGTGGACCTGAAGAGACTTCTGCTTTGATCGGGCACCCCTCTGCATGATACCATGATTTTTTATGACCTGCCTGGGGAGAGGGTTTATTCCAGTGCCAAATGGACCTGCTCCTTCAGTAACAAGGGATTTTAGAGCCCTCTTCTATCAAGCATTGACTCTTGACTGCTGACAAGACATTGTGGATAAGAACTGCTACCCTAATAATCCCTACTGAATATTAACCATTTTTAATGAACCCATCCAAAATGCATTCTGATCTTCTGGCTGTTATTTTGTGTTCTCTGGTGCATAACTGTTATATATGTGCAAGGCAATAGCTGGTACAATTCAAGTTTCAGGAACACAGAAAAATGCAAATAACAGAAATTCCATTCCTGCTGTTTGAGCTGAAATACTGAATAATCAATTTTTCAATAATAATAGAAAAAAAATCTTCAGGAAAGGCTGTGATAATTCCAAGAAGGACCCAAAATACAAAGTGCTGTGGCCCTCATCCAAGAAATCACCTATTTTTTTCCTGCTAAGAATTTGTTCTGAGTATTTTCTGAATTTTAAAGAGTTGTCCAAATGCTTCTGAATTGACATAGCTAGCTTTTGTCTGGATTAGGCTGGCAGATTTATAAAGTCTTCTCTCAATTTTTTTTAATTCTCTCTCTGTCAATCTTCCAAGTGATAATTTGATTCAAATAAACAGGGCTCTCAAATCTCACTACATATAAAAGATAGTTTAAAGTTTAAAAACTTAACCACAAATAGTTACATGAAATACACTGTCATTTACCGGGTCAAATGTGGATATATTTCAGACTAAATGGTTCTTGAACAAAACAAGTACACGAAGATCAAATAATGAAATTATTTGATTAATTTGATTAATTACAAAAGGATTACATGGAAGTTTTTAATTCCATGTTTTTCCTATTGTTTTCACTGCAAATTAATAAAAATTGAATTTCTTGTCTGATCTATAATTTTTTTAAATTCCATCAAATATACAGATTTAGGCTTCTATCTTTCTACACTATTTTTCAGAAAATGTAATAAATTGTAATAAAATATCAGTCAAATTATATTGACAAGCAGAAAGGGACTAAACCATTTTGCAATATATTCTATATAACATATATCTCTTGATCCCTAACTCTAATGGAAGAGCTAGCAAACGAAAGCTGGTACTCCATTCCATTAGTAAGCCTTAGGTAGTTAAGTTCCTCACTTCTTGTCCCAAACCTCACAACCTTATGTGGGAAAGAATCTTTCCCAAAATGCTCACAGAGCATGAAATTCATTAGAACTAGGATTTTTATCCTTTTGTATACTTCCCTGTAAACTTCTGTAGTCATCTCACTCCCTTCTTTTTCATATGGTTTGGAAAATCTTCCCCATAGCAGGGACTGCTGTGCTTTTCAACTTCCCCAACATTTTTGGTGTCACTTTATATCCTCTTTATTATTTTATAGTTTTTAGTTAAACTTCCTCAGTCAAAGAGGGAGTAGGGTAACTGCAAAATACCAAAACTTTTAAAGTGCTGTAAATCCTTGTAAACTGAGACAATGTAATTTACCTTGTGCTATGTTATGGCATATCTGATCTCTGGCCTAATCCTATAAACATTTAATCGGGTTAGCTCTAGATACATCATCCCAGTGGCTTAACTATAAGATTTCTGGTAGAGAAATGACATTTCTAAGAAGCATTTTATGGAAGTACATCTTAGATACAACTTTAGACACAAAAAGATACCATGAAGTGAAAAAAACAGAGACAGGAATTTTAAGGTCACCTTGAAGCATCAGAGGCAGTATATTTAGTGAAATATCTTGAGTAAGAAAATGTGAAAATTTATATTTCTTGCCATCCAATAGAAAAGAATTACATTTGGAGAAGATGGTTTCAGTGGTTCCTAAATATTAATAGTGGCCTAATACTGGTGGGTTTACTGGTCAATAGAACACAGAGCATGATGGCTGGATCTAGAACTAAAAGCATCTCTTCTTTTCCAATACAACATTATGCAGATCTACCCACATTCTCTTGGACCTATCATTAAATCTCTGAAGATCCTTTCCTTTCTAGATAAGAGCTTATCATTCTGTTACACCATTGGTCTGAAAATGGGCAGGAAAAAACAGATATTAAAAATTACAGTGGTATGGGTCCTCTGTGAGGTTCTTGTTTCAGTGAAGGGTCCTCAATGAATCATAATAAACTGTGTGGGTCACCTAATAAAAAAGATCTCAGAAGACTGGGGTTTTTTCAATCAATGAAAGAACATCTGGGTCCAAAGTCATATGTTATACAAAAGGTAAACATGAGCTCTTAGCTGCAAAAAAATGCAGTATTATGGGTATTTAAATTTGCAGAAACGAACATAGTGATCCTGGAAAAACACAGCCTTGTATACAACAGCTCCAAAACTGACACTAAAAATCCACATCTGTGTAGTGTCCCTAGTCTTAAAGGCATGTTAAGAAACTGGATAGGGGAGGAAAAAGATCTACAAGAAAGATTGAAGCCTGAAGAAAATCTTGCAGTCATGAATTAAAGAGCTTAATCTGTTACTCTTATTGAAAAAGAAGATTGAGAACTGGCTTGATTTCAAAGGATAAGCATTGTCATCAGAAAAAAACCCCAAACAAACAAAGACAAAAAAACCCTGGATAGTATATGATACTATAATCTAGTGGAGAAACACTTAATGAGAACTATTGCTGGAAGCTGAGGCCAGTCAAATCCAAATAAGGATGAAACAATGGAGCACCATTTCTTTTTAAGAAGATGGGTGATTAACCTCCTAGAACTAACCAGAAAGAAAACTTGCAGCTCCTTCGTGACTTCCCAATACAAATCCGGTGCCTTTCTGAAAGTTCTGATTTTGCCAAATAGTTATGCTTTGCCAGATTATGGGATTTCAGGAGCGATATACATGCAAATGTGCAAAATACAATGGTCGATGACACATAGAACATCAGACTAAATTACTTAACTATGTGTCCTAAACTTAAAATCTACAAATCTATTAAACCAGAATACTGATTTGTGTGGCTGCAATCCAAACAATGTGATTCAGAAGCTGATGGGCAGAGAGGATCACTAGCAGAGGAACCATTGTGAGCCAGATATGTAAAAGGGCTAAAAGACATCCGAAGTCCTTGAAAGATGCCTCTGAGGAGCATCCACCTGGCACTGACAAAGCACTGCATGACCTATCATTACAGGGGTGGTAATATATGCTCAAAGGTCCCATTCGTCTTTAGGGTGACTCAAAATTACCAAGTTAACAAACAGTGAACACTTCCCTCCTTTGTCCATCTTCAATTCCTAAAATTTACTTGGATACTCATATTTTAAACAATTTGAACAGACATTGAACAGACCAGGGGAGCAGAAAGGGAGCGTAAATAAAAACCATGTTTATAATCAGATGGACTTGTGAAATCAAAACAAAGCAAATAAAATATAAAATAATTTGTTGAAATAGGTAACTAAAGAAATAAATGTATGAGGATAAACCTGACAGTCTGTCTTTATTCTTAGACATTAAAACATACTTCACCACATGGAAGAACATAGTGCTATAAAGTTAATATAAAATGTAACATAAATGTTCAATTTCCACATTGTATGTTTTAATGAATTAAAAATCAGTGTTTTCCAAACTTTCAGGATCATAGATGAATCTATCTTCCAAATTAAAACTGTAACATGAATGTGTTAGTTGCAAGTAGGTAGTAAAGGTTCTGTGGACCACCTGAGGGCTGCTGTCCAGCTGGGTCACTGCTTGCCTGTTTACAGAATAAGAAACACAATCCAAGAACAAAGTTAGCCTCAAGGCCTACAGCCTCAGAAAGGCAGATAACCTTACACTAAAAATTGGGGTGTTTGAAACTATTGGTGCAATGACGTAATTTTCACTTTTCACGACACTGAGGAACACAGTAGAACAATTATCCATCCTTCTCATTGTCAATATTTTAGCCTTCAGATTGGGTTTTACACACAGATTTCTCTGATAGACACTGATAAAATTATACAGTTGATTATATAAAGGGTTTTTGTTTTAAAGTAGTATGAGACAGAGAAAAATAAGACTTGCCATGCTCTGCTGATTGGAAATCTAGTTGGTTGGTATGACAGAAATATGCATTGTTTGTAGTTCAAACAACAGAAATAATTTTTTAATTGGCTAAAAGATGACAAAACACACTGCCATGTTATGTGCTAATCTGTCAGACTGAAAAGTCTTAGAACTGCTGTGGAATTGTAGTGATGATATTCTAACCAGGTATTTGTAGGCTAGGATGTTGCTACACCAAAGATTTTCATAAGATATTAGTAGAGTCAATGTATCCACAGAGGATTTTGATAGAATATTGAATTAAATAGGTCACTGTGTACTAAATGAAGCTAAACATGCAGAAAGAAAGTATATGCAAACATGTTCCTTTTAACTGATGAAATAAAGCAGACAATGTATTTTGAAACATCTCTCATTTAGACACTACTGTATGTGAAAGGATGTGATTAAAAATAGCTTTTTAAAAAAAGTAATTTTAATAGTTTAAATATACTATCAGTAATAGTTAAAATTTACCATTTTTTAGCCCCTTCATACAGTTCTCTTGACCTGGCACCTTTTTGTGCCAGGTCAAGAAAACTGTATGAAAGGGCTAAAAAATTAGTAGCAAGATCCAACTTTATAGAAATATTTCTTTGGCTTTATAAACACCAAATATTAATTCCTCATTTCCTGTTGAGTTTGCTGGTGGCTCTCTGCATTAATTTTAGTGTGCCTACCACGAGTTGAGTCTCACAAAATTAGCAAGTGTGAACAATATTTTACCAATCTCAGGATAATCTGATGGTAAGCAGTCTATTTTAACTGACATCCATACTGGACAAAAATCATTGTTTTATGCCAGTGATGGTCCTGAACCCTGACTCTGAAAGACAATCTATTTGAGATAATTTGTCATTACTGCTAATAGATCATCTGTAAAATATAACATACAAATAAAATACATGCACATACACAAGCAACTCTGAAGACTTGCTTATAGAAGAAATAATTGAAAAATTATGATACTTTGCATAAATTCAGATTTAGAGTTTAAGTAAAAAAATATGGTGCAAAACTATTTACACAACTTATTCTCATAAACACAGAGGAAAGGCACAACTTTAAACTATTAACATGTGATTTTTTTTCCTTTAATCAATTCAATTCAAACTTAAAGTACACTTTTTTTCTCTTTCCTGTTTTCAGTTAAGTTTAGCATTTGCTCTCTTTAATGTGTTTCCATTAAGAAAGTGGGCCCAGTAAGGAGGCACTGCCTCCAAACATATTTGCCATGATTTGGAAGGCCTGAAAGTAGATGAAAGGTAAAGGAAGACAAAATGCAAGGCAGATAAAATACCAAACAATTGTGTCTTATACATAAGTAGTTGGGTAAGTCTGCTCGAAGTCTTCACAGTAGCCTTCATGCATAAGCAATATCACCCTTCACTATTCATGGACTGTGTTTACTTTTTACCCTCCTCAAATCTGCAGCAATTTCTGCCTTCTTTGCATGTCACAGAAGCCTGCTGGCTGTCTCCTGTGTTGCAGTCTGTACTGCAGTGATATGTAAGAATGCATTTCTAAAAGCATTTCTTAAAAATTAATGGAAAGCAATGTTATATACTGTAGAGCCTAAAACAATATAACCTCCTTCAGGGATTTAGATGATAAACTTGTTGTAGATGACTTTGAGTAAATTCTTCTCAGCACTGTTGCCCAGCATAATCAGAGCTAGAGAAATACACTCACCGGGGGAAAAAAAATTGGCATGGAACATATTGATTTGGTTGATTTGGTTGAAGAAAATAGAATTTTAATCAAACATTTGCTGTGTTTACTCTAATTTCTGCAATGCTTTTGTGTACAATCACATTTCTCACTGCTGCATGAGCTGGAAAGCCATTTTCTTTCTTCATCAGTTACTGAAACACCTGCATATTCACTCAAAGCTGATGGAACAACCATTCATTGTTTCCCTAATACTTCAGTAAGTCTATTTATGTGGAAAGCCGAAGAGCTTCATGAATGAAAAATACATGAGACAGCTTGTTAAACATGAAGGAATTGCAAAATTTCCATAACCACATAGACAGTCCTAAAGTTTTCTGGGCACAACCTCGACTATTTTAAAAACCTGCTACTAAACTTGACTTGCTGGAACAGTAACATGCTCCAAATGGGGCTCATTCCTGTTGTGGTTTATCTCAGTTCTGCTGCTTAGTATGGGTATTATGACAGTGAAGACAATTTCCAGAGAGGGAAATTGTGTCAAATCTCAATCTGCTACAGTACATTAAATTTCATAGGTTTAATGCTGAGTTCTGTAGACACCAGCACAATTTTCTTTGGGTTGTTATTTAATAGGACATAAAAGTGTTAATATTTTGACTTGATGAACTTGCTTTTTCCTTTCAGGAACAGACAGTTATGAAAAGTTACAGTGGTACATTAGTTACAGTAATTTGGTTTTGGGACACAAGCAGAAACAAATAAAATTCATTAACAGAGCCAATAGCTATAGCCAAAGCTAATAAAAAGGGCTAAAGGCAATTTATAAAAAGAAGTCTTAAATGACTACAAAAGATAGAAAATTCAAAGTGATTTTAGGAGTAACTGAAACAATATTGTTTTTCCAATACATTGGCTAATGCTTTTAATTTGAAAACACTTAGCAATATATATAAGTAGGTAATGCAGAAATTCCATTTCTCTTCCTTGGTTCCCTACATTTGTTTACTTTAAATATTTTTAAGATGTTTGTTTACAGGCATCAACATGACAAATAAACCAGTCAAGAAAAATAATTCTGGGTCTGTATCCAATTCTGAATTCTCTTTTCTTGTTAACAGTGGATTAACCAGTGATGCATTATTTTTAAAAAGCAATTCTATGTTATTATGCATGATTTTCTGTACCATTTTTCTTTTTTTTTTCAATCATCTCCAGACAGAGCTGAATCATGAATCTGACCTCAATAATATATTTAAATTTTTCTGAAATGAGGTCCTTTGAGTGACACTGCTAACTAACAGATTCCAAGGAACAATGCTGAGGGCGCTATGATGAAAAAAGAAAAAGAAGAGGCAGAGAGGACTAACAATAGTAGCAGTAATCAGTATTAATTTAAAGCAGAATAAGATGACCTTATTAATAAATTCAGTATGCTACATGCCAGATTTTTTTCTTGAATCAGGAAAGCAAAGTACTATACTGTTTTCACTAGACCTCGTGCGAAAACAGCATGACAGGTGACCTGGAAATGGACTCGGGGACATCACTGGGTACCTATCATTAGTGATAAGACACACAGCTTTGTGTTCCTTGCATTATCTGGAAAAGATTCAAGACACTGGGTTACAGAAAGCATTCTAATGACATGATGTGTGTAGTCAGTGGAACCAAGCCCATTAGGAAAACCAGCCACTACACAAATTTATGTGCCGCTTACACAGTTTCTTGGCTGTGGGTGGGATACTTTATTTCCTAAGGGAAATAAAGAGTAACATTTTATTGCTCTAGGGACTGAAACCTGCAGCATAAAAATCAAAACCAGTTATAACTAGAAGCAGGCTCTAGCACAGGGACCCTTCTCCATTAAACAACAGATAAATTTTGTTCTCTCCTCTTAATTGTCAGAATGTTAAAAATGCCTGTGCAGGCTTATCTAGACAAAGAGGATAAATCCCACCAAGACACACCATGAAGACGCCTCATGCAGATGTAATTTTAGGTATGGGACAAGTTTCCACAGGAACAGCTGACAAGGAACATACAGATTGGTAGCTGTCAGGCAGGTAATTGCCTACTCCCTCTGCTCTTACATTAAAGGTAGCTAAACCATACAAACATAGTTCATGAATATTCATAATATTTCATCAGTACAAGCCCAGAATGTTTCCCATACCATTCAGTAAAAGGAGCAGATTCATAATGTCCAACAGGCTTCAGGAAACTGGCAGCCCATCACCTATCTACTGAGCAGGTTACTGAAAGCACACTTGAGGAGGACCCCAATAACAGGCTTTTCAACTTTTAATGACCCAAGAAAAAACTGGAGAGAACCACAGAATGTCACAGTTCATACCCATTTTCACAGTACAAAACTGACTCTTTAAGTCAGTCTGTTGCTCTGAAAGGAGCAGAAATTTATGTGAGAGCAGGAACTGAACATGACAGCAGCACTTAAGACAATAACAGTACTCCTTTACACATATTACAATGAGTGAAGGCTGTCATCTTCAGACACTATCTTATCACTTACAGCTCCGCTCTTTATGCAGAGATATTTGTCCTTTACCATAGCAAGACACGGGCAAAAAGCAAGGGGCAAAACACTCACTTTAAAAATAACTTATTTAAATTTGACACTGTACTAAAAAAAGCCTTAGTTTGATGACCCAAGCAATTGCATCAGAAAAATCTGCCATAGGAAATACCAAAACAGCTACAATTTTCATCTATTACTACATGATGATACTGTATTTTTGGTTCAGAGATCCTACACTTAAAGACGACCCCTATATGCTAATACTCAGATTTTCAATTACTAGCTTAGAGACCAGCTAACACTTCCGGAGTATCTTCAGAAAAAGTCAGAAGGCTACAAAAGAACAGCAACTAAAGCAAAGCACAAAACCTCAGCTTCCAAATTCAGTGCAATTCTATTTTCATTTTCATAACAATGGCAGATGCAAAGTGAAGTGAAAGTAGATTCCCTAGTCAGGGTGTCCTAAGATGCAGATGGCTGGAGAAACATCTTCCAGCCACAGATGGAAAGCTGTAGAGGAGCAGGCACTGCTATAGGCTTGCTCTCACATCCTGATATGATTTTGTCATAGTCTTTCTCTTACTCTACCTTGAGGGAAAAATGTGCTCAGTTGCACAGGAGAACATCATAAGAGGCAAGAACTTTGATTTGGCTCAGTATGTAAAAAAAAGAATAAAAGGGGAAAATAACAAGAAAAGAGAGAGAGAAAGACCCCAGTAACTTGATAGTTCCCACTGTACGGTTTGGGAGACCACAGAACATTTCCCTTATGCTTTCTGTCACTAGAAAGAGAGTTATATGAAGTGAACCCAGAAACTCTGCATAGTTTAGTAGAATTGAACCTGAAAGGTACTGCAAAGAATTAGTGACTGTTCTCCAGTTAAGGGGATTTGCTAATTGTATAAAAGATGCTCTTCAAGCTGGAATTACTCTGAAAATCCTAACTCATGCCATTACATTTTCTGCCTCTCAGGGTTTAAATGGTCAAGTTAGCTTTAAGATCTGGCTTATCTGAGTCAGAGACATCCTCAGGTCAAGGATAACACAGATTTTGCTTTGGTACTATTCAGGAGGCTAGCAAAAAATAAATACAGGTAAGGTAAAAGATTTCACACTAAATAATAGGCACACTTGGCAGTACTGTAGGGTCAAAAGAAACTCAAAGAGAAAACACTGAGATGAATTGAGGAATTCACAGCTGCTGGAGCTTTGTTTCAAACCATATTTATCTCCACTGGGTGTTTTCAGCTAGAAACATCAAGGTATGATTAAGAGACCACTTCATGTCTTCTGGCACCTTCTATGCTGCAGACACTGGGCCTCATTTTGAGTCAGAACAGTGGATGTCTAACGTCCTAATCCTTGTCCACAGCTGATGTGTGCATTTACCACCATTCTGCATGCTTTGTAAGTTTACTACAGGTGTGGGATAGCAACTGGCTGGCCATTTTCTGTCTTAAAACTGCTTGAAAACCCAGAGAGAAGAGGTGTGAGTGGAGTCCTTCTCCGAGTTCCTGCCAGCATACAGCTGGTACAACCATTCTTCCCTTTACTCCATTTAAAACTCTTCCTCTTTATTCTGTCTGAAGATACTTGGCCAGACGGGCTTTGACTTACTATTGCCCCTTTAGTGAGTTAACAAAAAGGTCTTGCAAATAATAATGAATTAACCTAATTAGCTCCTCCACTGTTGAATTCAAAAGAGCTCGTGGAGGAAATGGGGAAAAACTGGGCTCTGGTAAAGGTGAAGAAGCCAGACAATTAAAAATGAGAATGAGAATGTCAGAGGGAAGTGCACCTGGTAAAATCTGCAGCTTTTAAAAATGAAATTATTGCATCCATGAATTCAGGTGTGAAGACAAATAGACAAATATCTGCAATACATCCTTTCAGATCTGTTTGTTCAGAGCAATGACAAAGGAAAATATTCATTTAGAAGAAACCAAGTCCCAGCCTGTCAGCAGACTGTCAGAAAAAGAACAGAGAGAAAGGATCCCATCCCAACATTATTCTGCTGGTATTAAAAAAAAAAAGTCTCACTCACCAGCCTTTCACAAGACCCAAACAGATCATAGATAATCAGGGAATCAGAAAAATGGTTAACAAATTTGGAAGCAGACAGTATCATAAGGGCAGAAGTAAAAACAAGTAAAAGTAGCAAAGCTAAAAATCAAGAAAAAGACTAAAGAGCTCAATAGCTGTTTCTGCTTATCTGTCTCACTCTTTTCCCACTCCAGGGTTAAAAAAACCCTTTTGTCTTCCCATGTATGTTGTACCTCTGTTGCTGCAAAATTGTACCTCTTACTCATGTATTAATGAAACTGTTGTGCTGTTACACAAAAGGTGAAGTTAAATTCATTGTTCATATGTCGTTACTGAGAAGTAATTTACAAAACAGCAACAAACCTAAGGAAAGGACATGATTTACACATAATATTTGATGCAGTCACAAATTTATAGATAATTTGGACTTCATATGCTTGACTTTTTAATGTTAACCATATTAACACAATATCATTTAATATATTAGGTAGCTTTATATGTTTTATGTAAAATTATGTATTGTATATGACATTATCAATCATTATGTCACTCTGCTGAACCTCTTATGAGAGCAAAACCTCATTGTTGCTTAAATGGATGGAATTTCTTGAAAAGGAAGAGAATTGATGAGTAAACAGGATGCAATATTCTAATACAAATAGGTGCTGAGGCAGAACCTGAAGAAATCAAAGTAACCTGACATTCTTTTGCTAAACAAGATATTAGTACAAGGAAAAAAGGAAGAGCCAAGGAACTCCTGGGATCTACAGTAGCATTTGGGTTATTGCAAATGGAAAAATGATCTATTTTTCTGCATTAGGAAGGGTTATCTTTATTTTCAATAAATAGTGTTTCAATGTGTGGTGAATGTGACTAATGTTTCCTTTCTCTGTGTGCTGGAAAAGAAAATGTGTCTCCTAACAAGGGGGAAGGAGAAAGTAATTTTAACAACTATCACTTGACTTTGCCCTTAGAATTAATTTGGCCACATAACCTTCACTCACCCCTCACAAGAGCCCACAAATGATGGCTATGTTGCCATCAGAGTGTTGATAAATCCCATCTGTGCACCGGCCCTGAAATACTATCTAGAATTCAGGACTAAAATTAGATATATTTTGTCCTTCAAGAGGTACACTCACTGTTTATTGTATCAGAACAAAAACTTTACCCCAGTGTGCTCCAGCTAATGTCCTTCCATCACTGAGAAATCAGGAGATTTCACAGAGTCAGAACTAGGATGACACAGAGAAGAAGGTACACACCACGTTTCCTGACTTTTCAGTTTAAGTTTACATCATTTAACTCTAATTTACTTTCTTTCCTCTGTGTGTTATAAGCTCTTCATTTCTGACCTACAGAGTTTTGAGTACATGTCCCACTTTTGCCAGAACTCAAGGTAGCAGTGGTGGCTTCAGCTTTAAGCAGCTTATCCCAGCCAAACCCAGACCTACTCTCAGGTGAGATTCCCACTGGAGAGGTGGCAATTGTAAGCAACAGCCAATCTGGTAACTAACATATTTTCTTTCAGAAACAGAGAATGTTCTCATCAGGCTGCTGGCAGAAACCTTTGACTACTATTAAAAGAAAGCAGTCTGTGTGTACATAGAAGCATGGGAGCTGTATTACCAATTCAGAGTAATAGATGCACCTTCGCAATACCGTAACTTTCAAGCTGACAGTGAGAAAACCATTGGAAAAAAACAACCCCACAAATGCTGCAGGTTCAGTTTAACAATGCCCCTCTATCTTTACACAACCCTGTCGTTAATACAGATGAGGTCTAAAGTCATGAAAGCATAGGAAGAAGTAAAACTTGATTGTGCCTGGGCAATATGAGTTGGAAAACACAGTATAAAGAGAAATACAATCAGCTCATTAACTTTCAGATGCACACTACATGGCCAAACTCTGTAAGGTTTTGTCATGTAGAATCTTTATGCTTCTAACTTCTTTATGGATCAATTTTTTCTTAGTCCAAAAGCTATTCTGAACTTCATTTTTTTTTCTGGGCCCCACAGAAGTATATCCAACAAGGAAAGCCCTCTATCATTTTCTCCAAGGACATCCTGACTTTTTTCCTCAATCTCTTCTGTGGCCAAATGCTAGAACTTCAGCTGGCCAAACAGATCATTGTTTTAAAGGAGTAAGGCAATCCTCTTGCATGAGACTAAAGCCAACAGTTTTAAAATTAGTCAGTAGAGCCAGTTTTAAAGTTAGAGGTCTATAGACCAGCAACATTATCCATTAACAGGTCTGAGTTTCTAATCCTTTATGAAGGGGTCTAAGGGCTTGAGAAAGCAATGAAAATAAATTATTTTAAATGAAATTAATTTTACAAACAAGTATTTTGATGCAATATACAATGTGTAATTTTTCTCTTTTATTAACTGTAATAGCTTTGGGAACAGTCACACAAAAATAGAATATTCTGTTAAAGGGCTCATGTGCTCCTGCCTATTATTAAACACTTGGAATTACAATAATGTTCTTATGGCATAATCTTGCCACAGAAGTCAATTATTTATATCAATTGCATTTAGCCAAATAATAAGATGAACACTTAAAATTCAAACTCAAATTCATGTAAGTAACATTATCATTTAAAACAGGAGAGACAAAACTACAGAAAGCATTTGTCTGTACAATCAGAAGAGTCAGTAAATAGACAGACTGTTTTCCTGTGTCTGCCATGACATGCCAGTACGTTAAGAAGTGAATTGACTTTCTGTATTATCAATGACTACATAGACTGGGAGGAAAACTCCTTCCATCTCAACTCCACTCCTCACTATTCAATTGCTGCACTGGAACTTTTCAGCTTAACGGGAACAAAAACTTAAAACTCTGCACTATTTTAATGTTTCAAACAGTAAAGTAGAGGATTAAAAGAACAGAAAATAACTGGACAATATTCCTTTCACTCTTTTTTACTCCTTATATCATGAAAAGGAGCTTGTGCACATGCATTCTAACAAAATATTCTTTCTAGTAGCTCTGTATTTGATCACCCTAAGCAGTGTGGTGTAAATTACTTTCAGTACTTTTACCATCTTCCAACTCTCTCAAATTCTTATCTCTATTTTAAAGAACAATACTCTAATCCTGTATGGATCCAAAATCTGAATGGATTTAAACCCTACATCACAATCAGAAAGTATTGTGATGCTACTGCTGCTGAACTGATCTGCTGTTTTTGATACCGTTCCCACATTTTGCCTCCAGGATGTATCAACAATTATCCACGTGGCAGCCCTTGAAATGTTTTCACTTGGAGCCTTTTAAAGAGAGATCCTCAGCCACTATCAGAGTGACATTTGCAGCAAGTGAACTAGTTGTCTCAGACTTTCCTTTGAAAGTGCTGAGACTTAAATAGCTCACACAACAAATGAGACCCTCTAGATATTAGTTAAAAACAAACTATTATCATTTTAGCTAAATCCACAGTTCATAGCCTTTTATTAGAGTACCTATAGAATGAGGCTTTAAAATTGTTTAGCCTATTGTAACTAAAATTCAGCTTCTAAAAGACTATTGCAATTCTTGCACTATTCCCCTTAGTAGCATTTTCTATTTTAAACATCTGTTAAAAATCAGTAGCATTAACTTAATGGGATAATCTGGCTGGGCTCTCTCAAAATTAATCAAACAAATTAGCATTATGGACTTTTAACAGAGACTGAAAAGAGCTGATTAGAATGCCACACATTAAAGTAACAAGCACATCCGTACTGGGGCAAAGAATTCTCAGCAAGGAGGTTTCCATGGTGCAAAGCACATTTAGGATCTTATGGCTGATGAGTGTTTGTGAAATGATAAAGGAAGATCCTATGACATCAATTGAAATATACTTCAAATAAATAATTGGCAAAATAAAAGCATTTCCGTCCTTCCTGCGCCTTCCCCTGTCAATGAGGAAGTCAAACAATTGCATGATGATAAATGGCTGAGATCCTCTGCTCCCAGACATTCATAATGGCTCATATAACACTGAGATGTGCTGCTATAAGATTCACCCAGTGGAAAAAAACCAGCAGGGCAATCCAGCTGAAGAGAATATCTACATTTGTCCTCGATTGAAAATAAAAAAAAATATATATATATTGCAGTTATACTCAAAGACTGCTTAGTTATGCAAATTCTCAAACCACAAAGCTTCAGACGTGGTGTGTAATATCGATTAGACAAACAGTGACAAGAAATTTTAAAATGTCATCAGATTCAATATGGATTAGCAATCAAAATTCCAGTCTGCCTGCAAATATCTCCCAAACATGAAATGCAGAAACAAAATCTCTTCTGAAACATCCAGTTCTTCCAGGTTAGTAATATGTAGAGGTATAATGAGTAAAGGGCATGCTCTACATCACAAGTAAAATTCCCCTAATTCTTGGACCTTCTTAAAAGGAGAAAAAAACAAAGGAAAATAAAGATAAAATCTAGGGGAGAAGAGTTAATGAATTTATTTTAAAATTGGTTTTGATGTAAGTAAAACAAAAATTTAGAAACAAGAGGAGAAAAAAGATGAATGAAAATTCAAAATTATGTATTCACAGCCCTCCTCTAGCTTTTTGTTTCTATTTGCATGGCTATTTCTCTTTCCCTTCTGAGGATGGGATTATGGAAGGCAGTTCAATATGGCTTGTGTGATGGAGGACATAAGATACTTATGATGGTATATTTCTGGTCCTCAAGTTTATTCCCCTGTCAGAATACTAAGGTTTAAATTATTTCCCATGTACTGGCAGGTATATGCTGCTTCTTCCCTCATCCCCTTGGAGGCTTTTCTAACTGTTGGTCTTATAGTGTTAGAGTCATCTTTTGCCATCATCTACTTTTCTTTCAGACTGCTCACTTAGCTGTTTCTTTCTCTTTTAATCCATCCAGATCCAAATCCAGTCTTCTGGATTTGACTGCACTGTTTGTGCTGTTTATGTGTCCTCTGACTTCCTTTTTTGCCTCAGTTCGGATCTGTTCAGGTCAGAATGGGGAGGCCCTGTTTGCTACTCTCCTCTGCAGGGGCCAGCATGGCAGGTTCTGGTTTTCACTGGCTGTTGCACAGGACAGAAATAAACATGACTAATGACAGCATTGGAATAAAGTGGAGTTTTCTTTGCATTAAAAAATGTTAATTGCCACACTGAACCATACAACTGAATGCTAATCCCCTCACTGAGTGTGCTGGGAAGCCATGGATAAGCACTGCACGAGCAGTCAAGCCCAGATAGAAAGTTGAACAAGAGAAGAGGTTACTTTGCTGAAGGACTGTTGAAGGAATTTCATAGAAGTCAGAGCCATCACTGCTTTTGGCAGGTGCTTTATGAGCAGGTTTTGTCCAAAGTGTCCCTAGTTACCTAGCAAGAAAGAATATAAAGCAGAAGAGCTGAACATAACAGGTCAGAAGGACTAAGTTCAGAACAGAGCAGAACTGTGCTCCTGTGCAAGTATTTATGCATTTGAATGTCAGACACCAATCCTGATGCTGGCCTGTCAGGCTGTTAATAGGAATGCTACAACTCACAGTGGTACCTGACAGCTGGAGCAAGTTCTGAAAACCTGGGATGCACCTCAGTATTTTTGACTGCGCAGATTTTTTATCAGAAAAGTTCCAGTAATGTTCAACATATACAAGTAGTATTAAACAAACAAAGTTAGTTGCAAAGCATGGGGATATTTAATCAGTTCACTGAACTCTTTAAACATTAGTGTTTATTTATGATCTTTCTCCATTATTTTAGATTAGATTGCATGCAGAATTAGCAGCCTTTACTGAATATGCTGTGTCATCTCACACAAGCATCTTATCCGAAAGAAATAGCAACTGGTGGAGTATGAGACCTCTCATAAGAGTTAATAGAGCATAACCAAGAACAGGATTGGAAATGGGATTCTAGAATAAATGAGACTTATAGTTATAGTATGAATGAGTTGTACAAACTTGCAACTTCGTGGCATGTTTTGCTGCTTGATCATTTATATTTTGTAGTTATATTTCTGCAAGCTAAGACCATGACATTCTTTTTATCTTGCTAATATTACTTCCCCCAGTTGTCCACTTAAATTTACTACATATAAAAGCCAAAAGCACATTACCTCCAAGAGCTTTGGGAAGTTACATAATCTGAATCAATTTCATTATCATAAATAAATGTCAAATGGCTGAAATACATTTTCTCTGATTAAACTGTCAAGGGCAAGAACATGCAGGAAGACTGTGCCATTGTTTTATTCCTCTTACAGTAAAAAAGGGAAAAAATTGTGAAAAAAAAGAAGAGTGTCTTATGAGTTATCTCTGCATAACAAAAAAAAGTGAAGCAATACTTTCCAAAGACAAAGAAATGACCTAGTAATCCACTTCATTAGTAACTAATGAATTCTGATCATGGAAAAAGAAATCCGAATGCCTGAATCATACTGCTCTACCTTCAAAAACCTTGTTTTAACTTTTTCTGCCCTCAATTTATGAAGAAAATACACAGATGTTTCCATTTTCTTCTCATCTAAAATAAAACACAGAGAAGTCCAACATGCTTGCTC
Source organism: Emberiza elegans (assembly GCA_024865655.1). Lineage (NCBI taxonomy): Eukaryota > Metazoa > Chordata > Aves > Passeriformes > Fringillidae > Emberiza > Emberiza elegans. The sequence goes on along the minus strand of JALJVW010002597.1, from coordinate 12,924,633 downwards.
AAACAATCCAGCCTTTAAAAGTGGATAGAATATTTTTGAGAACTGTTTCCTCATGCTTTATACCTTGAAGACCTCTAAAACATCTATTTTTCACCTTTGAGGGTAAGGAAATTTGAAATGACAGGTCCAGTTGTCAGTGGCTGCTTTTCTTGACTGAGGTCTCAACTGAAAGACAATCCTTCCTCTGGTAGCAGATGTACAGATTCACAGGTTCAGTAAAAAACAGCACCTTTTAAAAAAACCTTGGATTTCAAACCAGTCATTTTCAAGGTACTAACCTTTACATATAGTACAATAAATAAACAATTGTAGAATAATGTGATTAAGCTGTAATGTTGTATTTGAAATTTGTTATTGAATTTCAAAGACATGATTTCTAGTAGCAATAGAGCCCTTGTGACTCAGACATTTATATCCTGTCCATGCACCTCTTCCCAAAACCATTATTCCTTCCTGCAGCTCTAGCTGCTACAAAAGACATCTACTATTGAACACTGTTCATTAGTGTCAAAACACAAGCATATTTTAAATATTCTTCTCATGCATTGTGTACAGGAAAGGGCAGGCTGAAAGAACACCAAAAATAAATGGATTGAAAATAACAGTTAAGTGTTACCTAAAGAAGATGCAATTCCTCAAACTGGAAGTATCACTAATTTATATGTTCTCTTAATCAGAATTGCCTAAGGAAAAGTACAGCTACATTAGCCAATAAATGTAGTTAATTTGGGTTATTTCCAATATACCATCTCTGAGCTAAAGCTTAATAAATTTGCTTTGAAAAAACCTTTTTGGAACAAACTCAACCGTGTTTGTTATGGAGTTAAAATCAGGAAAAGGTTGAAAATGTGTATTTTGAAAGACCAGTGATCAGGAATTGCCTACTGCCCCTTTGTATTACATTTCTTTAACAGGGCAAGAATCAGTAACCACCTCTCAAAAGAGGCAGCACAGGATGGTTTAACGCTTCACTAGGGGTGTAAGATGTGTATTTTGAATAGCAGGAGTGGCAGCTCTCATTTGTGATCTTGAACCCAAGGCGGCACTCTAAAGACCCAGAGGAAGTTATCAAGGAAGAGCGCTACAAAAAGCAGCTTCCACAGTTGTGCTACCTGTGAGCCGGCACCTTTCCTGTCCCAGCTACACAAATCCCTGATTTGTCTAACTTTCAAGAAGTTAGAGCTAGCTGTGCACCATCCTCGAAGTATAAACTTTGCTTTGGGCTCAGTTTAAAGAATGTTCAATGTAAATAAATGTGGATTTTGTTTGGTTTGACTAATGTAGACACCGAACTACTTTGAGCTAGTGTCAATTGATATAGCTGTATTGATTTTACAGATTTGTCTTCTAGGCACTTTCCTTTGGGTTTGCAATCTTTACTTTGCTTCCTGTTTTATTATTCATCTTGTGCTGGGTCCCTGCTGTTCACTTGTTTCTCTGTTAACAACTGTGTATAATATAAGGCACAATGAGTTTTTAACTGCAGCATGAAAAATTGGCCCCTTGGAAACTGAGGAATTACCTCACCAATGCACTACCTGTCTCCAGCAGTGATCCACACAGAACACAGCAAACAATACTGAAGCACAAACTAAAATCCTCTCTACATTAGGCCTGTCCTATAACACTGAATGGAAGAGGCAAGAGAAAGCTTCCTTTTATACTTAAGATTGCTGCAATCTCTATCATCAACACAGCACAGTTTCCCCACTTATTAAAATAAAGAAAAAGAAGTAGAAAAAATAGAAGATTTCCTTGAACTGATTGAAGCATTTGAAAAGGAATATATGTGAATAAGAAAATGTAAAAAAAAATTAAAAGGAAAAAAGTGTCTCCTGTCATTCAGAGAGAACTTCAGCTTGTTCATTTGCTCAGCATCTCTTAGCTGACCTCACTTTGGTGAGAATTAGACAGCTCACAGCCTGGTCAGGTGTGGCATCAAATCTGAACTTGTAAGTCCTACTGGATACTCAGTGAGTCAGGGAAGAGAAATGCAGATCTCTCCACCGCAGCCCGCAGCTTTTCCTGCCATACATCCAGAATTTGAACACTGATTGTCCAGTGCCTCAGTCACCAGGAGGCCAACTGTGCAGTGAAGGCAAAAAATCCCAGAAATCTACATGGAATCCCACAAGCATATTTTTTTTACTATCCCAGTAGTATATCCTGAAAAGAAAATAGTTTAAGAATTTTTACATATTTTGATTTATGCTTACAAGATTACTACAGAATGAAATATGGTACTAGAAAGATTGTTGTGCTCATTTTACAAATATGAAACAGTGTTGAATTTTCTACAGCTCTAAGGAATTTAATGAAGACATAACTAGAAACTAACCTTTTCCAAATTCCTGTTTGGAGAAATAAAAAAATTAATCTATCCTTCATTTTAAGTAATCAACTAATATTGCAGGCACTATTGCCATTGGCCATTGTTAACACCATATTTTGCTAAAAAAACTTCCATCAAGGCAAAATTCAGCATAATCCTGGCATAAAAAGAAGAATTGTATCAGTGTTTAAAACCTAAAGCACATTAGAAAATTGAGTTGCAATTTTTAAGACAGAAAAAAATATAGCACAAATATGTGCTAACTCCAAGGGCTGAGATGAACTTTCCATGCCATCAGTAAGTGCTGAGAACACATTTGTCTCATGAAGATTAGTTTAAATATCCTCAGGGCAAGTTATTACACATTCTGCATAGGTGGAATTTATGACAAGTAAAAAATAAGTGGCAGGAATAGATGCTGCATACATCAGACTGCACCACTTCTTTGTTATTGTGAAGAAATTATCATAGAAGTTTGCAAATACAAGTGAAAATGGTGCAACCTGTTTAGTTTCTGAAAGCTAAGTTCATACTACCATAGACATCTGCATAAGACATACATCAGAGAATGGGGGAAGAAATAAAAGTAGGTTAAAATAACACAAGTGATTACAAAATGCAACATATTCTGAAAATATTGATTAAAAAAATGAAAAAACCCTAGAAAATATGACTTGAGGAGAGTTTTCTAGGCAACCTTTCTGTTTGCAAAATCAGTGCACCATTAATTCAGTTTCTTAAGTTTTTGGCAACAGAAGGTTAACAAAAAAAGATAAGCCATTGTACTTTGATCAACTTGGATTTTAGCACCATTAGCTCCTTTTCTGCTTCTCAAAAACATTCAACAAAAAACAACTTACAAAATTTGGTATAAAAGTCTGAAAGCCTTCATGAGACATACCAATTGCATATGATTATGAAGGAATATATTAGAATGGCCATAGAGACATATGCAGATGATGCAGAAAGTAATTTTATACTCAGCAATGCTGAAAAAACAGATGTGATTATTAGTGCCAATTTGACAATATCCAGTTTGAAAGGAGACAGCAAGTGTTAGCCTGTCTAATGATATCACTTTTCAGGTGTTGAATTAAAAAATACAGATTCCAATATCTACATGGATTAATATTGTGTGCACCACACTTTTAAGGATCTTAATTTTAAATGTTTTAAATCCCCCATAGCTTTTAGCAATAGGCCAGCTTTCTTGTGATTAAACAACTATCACAATTATCCAGATTTCTCATTCCTGAGTTCAAAAGGAGGAGACAAATGTTCAGTATTAGGTGACAATTGTACTTAATGATCAATAATTAATATTTTAGTAAAGCCCTCCTATTGGAATATGATACTTGTGTGTGTGACAAAGTAAGATTGCACAAGACCTATTATCTGTGTCTAAGGCAATAATTTCTTGTGTAAGTACATAGCTGTATGTTTTTATTTTAATGTATATTTGTATTTTTACACAAAGAATAATTACCCTCTTATCTCTTATGCAAATTTTTTATAGTCTGTTTAAATATCAAGAATACTTTAGGAGCTCAAGGAAAATTGATTTTAGTAGAACACATCTATAAAAAAATTTAAAATCTACTAAGAGAGGCATATAGTCATGAAGTTCTTATAAACTATACCAGGCTCTGTTTTTGACAAAACTCTTCCAACCATGAAGAACTGACACTCAGTTCAGTGTGAAATTTAGGCTAAAACCTCTGAATGGTGAGCAACTTTCTATGCAGTTCAGGCACAGGGCACAGAGGTTGATTATCTGGTACCATATAATGGAAGATCTTTCTATCTGGAGACATTTTGTGTGATGCTGTTGCCCAGTGCAAAAACGCTATGCTGTCATGCAGAACCTGAGAATTAAGCCCAATTCGGATGCAATGCCAGATGACAAAAGCCATAATCCATATTCAGTGTAATGTGGCACTTATATCATTGTTGCTGTAAGAGCTTTTTAATTGCGTGGCAAAACTCAGACTTAGCTGTGTTTTTCTACTAATTTAGACGGGAATGGCAAGGTTCAGTCCAGCAGCAAAGAGCAAGAACCTGTGGGCAGTCTGTGAATGTAAACACAATTATTGGACTCGAGGGAAAAGGCTGTACGCTGAATAGTTACTACGATTAGCCAAAGCATATGTCTGCAAGAGATCTCCCTGCTCACCCAACACTCTTAATGGGCTCCCCTGGCAATGCTCCTTGTTAGTACTCTCCAGGATACAGATAGACATGAGGAGAGGGGTCATGGAAACATGTACTGTATCACACCAGAAGCTGATGAGAAAGATATAAACTCAGAGATTTCAAGAAAGTCTTCATCTCCAGGGATAAATGGGAGAAATTAATAGCAATTTCTGTAGATAATTTTGTCAGAATTCAAGCTGCATTTTCTGTTACCTCTTTAGACAATCATTTATCTGCAAGTCTCTGTGGCAAAATAGGTAAGCCAACTGACACAAGAAAATTGACAATTCACAATCAATAGTATTTGACCACAGATACCTTTGTCAAAGAAACTTACATGGAAGATGAGGAACCCTCTAGTAGATAGAAAAAGATAAGACATGTCTAACAACCACAGTAAACAATACTGTCTCAGCAGACATATGGGAGATATCTGCCCACTCTTAGGGAGATTTTCGGACAATCAGTGTATTTGTGAAACAAGACTCTTCCACCCTAAAAGGAACATGCCATTATTAGATTAACTGGATTTTGAATTATAGAAATCAGTACAAGATCAAGACCTCATTGAATACACAACTCCTAACAGGTAAAGTAAGTCTAATAGAAGACCTCAACAACTATCAGTAGAAAAATTAATAAAATGGATAAAAGAATAATTTCAGGATGCTGAAGACAAACAGCACCTCAATGAAACTTGAGGAAAACAATAAAAGATAAAAATTCTTTAGCTCCAGTGAACAATCAAGAATTTCTAGAAAATAATTTCTAGGGATTTTGTGAATGGAACAAGGGCCACAAATTGTCTTGAAAATGTTGCTTCATTGGCTTGTAGTTTGGGTTATCTATACTTTGGCTATTCAGTTCCATATTGCCATATGCAATAATTCAGGAAGGAAGGGAAGTGAAGGAATCATGTACATCACCTCTTCCAACAAAAAATCAAGAATCCATCCAGGACACTCAAGAGAAAGTTGAATTTTGGAGCAGGGTTTTTTGTGTCTTTATTGATTCTTGAATTAAAGAAAGAGTAGTTTTATAGTAGACACAGATGAAAAAGCTTCTTGTTAAAATGATTTAACCAATGTTTTTAATTTTACTCATGATCTAGCATCAGCAAATAACTGAAATATTAACTTTTGCAATTTTCATCTTTGACTGGTGATGGACAAGGAGTTGAATATGATGGCCTGTGCATCAAGTCCAGGGACAAAATGCATAACAGAAGTGTAGTTAAAAGAATCTAATAGTAGCATCATTTGAGGCAGCAAAACTATAGTAATATTGCCTATCGCCTTACAGATTTTCTGTTCTGCAAAATGTAGTATAAAGTCTTGACTACAATATCTTCAAGCACACTGAGCTTGCTCACAGCATAAAATCTTTGAGCTCTTGGTCCAGTCAAGTGGGTTCTTAGGTTTCAAATAAAATCATTATCAGCCTAAATAAAGTAAGAAAAGAAAATTATATTTCTGCAGATGTAATTTAGTATCTTGGAGTAGCATGTGGAACTGTGAATATTAATGACAGTAATTACTGTGGTTTGTATCAAGCAAGTTATAGACTGATGGATCCAGCTTTTTTTCATTAAGAGATGCCTGACAAAAGGTATGGTGCTTACAAAACCATACTGAAAGTCTGGTATACACGAGCTTCACCAGTACAACCATATGCCCCATCCAAGTGAGGCAAGACTTTAATGCTAGCTAGAGTTAAAAGATTCGACACAGAATGCAAACACAGACAAAAAGCTCCTTCTACTGATGCGCTACTAAAGAGAGGCTACAATCAAGTCCAGTTTTGCCACTGTAAATGTCAAGCAGTGACAATGAACCAACTGGTAGTTCACACTTCAGCTCGGCAAACTTGAGACATTTAGAATGAGCTTGGCAGATTTCATAATTTCATGGAAAAAACTATTCTGCGTCAGATAGGATGATCACAGCTTTCTTTGAACAGTCAAAGTCTTTGTGAAGATACTAGTTGCTAAGACCTAAAGGAAGAGTCTAATTTGTTGACAATCCAATTCTCCTTCCAGTATTAGACATAATCCAATGTAACAACTCAATTGCTCTTGCTGGTCAAAAGGTGAAGTCCCTGCCCCTGCTTCTGGAGCAATAGAATAACTCACTGAGGTAATTTTCAGCATGCTAATTTTTTATTATAAAATTAGCTAAATTTTCAGTACTGGGGTATGCTCTGCAACCTCTGTGCTTTTCTGCAAGTGGAAATGTTTGCTGTGGAGCCCTTTCCCCTGAGAAATGAACTCTTATTTTTTTTTTATTTTAGAGATGCAAGCAGGACTGACACTTCTCAGAGTGTCCACTGGAAAAGGTTCAGTCAGTGGCAATACCAGAAAAATCACTGAACTTTCCATCTATTCCACATGATATATAAACTAATTGGTTAAAAAAATATGTCAGTCTGCTAACAAGAGGTTACTAGCTTGAGATACACAGGGATTTTATGAAAGAAGGGAACAATACTCTGTGCCACTCTGATGTGACTTCAGGTGTGTCTCGTTACCCCTGAATCCATCCCTAGAGAGCAGCAACAATTGAAACATTTAGTGAATTTTTGCAGACTGTTGGTGCATTAATTGCTGGAAAAATGATACACCAGAATATTGGCATCTGACTCAAATGGAATATTGTTAGTTAAATTTCCTCTTTCTGTGTGATTTTAAATAGCTGAGGTCCCTGGAATCGTTAAAAATATTCATGTGAATCAAGTGTCTCAACATGCGAGTAATGAGAAAGTCTTTGCTCTCCTACTAAAAACTGGGATCAAACATCACACCTTCTGGAAACCCTTGCATTCATTACTAGAAATGTCTTCTAAGAACCACTGCTATTTATGGATTTTGGAAAACAGCTGCTATTACAGCGGTTAAAAAAAATCAAATCAGAGTACTTTTCTAAATTCCTGCAGTAGAAACCCCCCAAAAGACAGTAAGGGCAAGGACTTTATGGAATAACAGTCAGCTCACTATATGCAGCTTAAAATTGCAGCACAGCCACAGATACCTGTCCATGCCCTATGTCCCCCAACCCCCAAGGAACAAATATGTGAAGTCTGAGTTTCCTTGCTCTTCCCAGTGGATGCAGCTGCTGCTAGAGAAATTTAGCATCTTATCCTGGAATGCAGGACCCTCCTCCTTCTCACCTAGACATTTTTCCCCTGCTCATCTTTCCCTGAGACTGTATTGTGTCAAATTACACATGCTGGAACTCAAGCCCTGCAGTAACAGCTGAGGAAAAAAAATAAACTGAATAATGGTGGAGGTTCAAGACCATGTGTTATGCAGAAGCTTATTCAAGGGGAATAGTCAAAGAGGAAGCTAATCTATTTAAAAGCTACAGGAATGACTAATATCATATGCCACTATATGAAAAACTGCAGCTCCCACTGGTAATTAAAATGGACTTTCCTGGAAAAAAGAATCTGAGGGTTTTGAGGTTAGTGAGCAGATAGTCCAGAACTCCCTTTGTAGTGCTGCTACACTGAGAGGAGGTGCCATGGAGCACAGGAGCATAGTGTGACTTTTCATCCAGATAAAACTCAGAGGACAATCTGAATAAAATGGGGTCATGTTACATGGTAAAAAGGCAGAATTAGAGCTTCACCTGTAGTACTGCCAGAGACAGACCACTTTAATGGTTGTATTGGTCTATGAGGAATAAAAATACATCCTCAAGGAAGCAATAAGTGGGTTTCAACAATAATGAAATTACTGAGGGCACTCTACTTTAGGCAAGAACAGAAGGATTATTTCCACTCAGCAGAACATTGGAAGAAATAGAGAGGAAACAGTATTCCTCACTCCTTTAAAAACTACAGAGGGACACACAAAGACAAGAGGCTTAGCACATAGCCCTAGTAACATTTGCAGATGCAGTGGGTATGCACACAGATAAACACTCAGAGAAACGCTGTTATATTTTCTTTCTCTGCCTTAAAGAAACTTTGCTTGATGTGTTTCTAAAGCCAGTGAGTGAACTTAAGTCTGTCTGAAGCAGCTTTTTCAGATGCATCATCTGAAAAGCATAGCATTTGTTGATATTTTCCTCACAGTACACAAGTAACCTGCCCTTGCCACACACCCTGCAAAATAAAAAGAGATGATGGGTTAAAAAAAATAAATTATAAGAACTGTTAAATTTAACTCCCAAGTCCCAGGATTATACTGATGTTTGGCAGACAGACCACAAAGCATAGCATAAAATATCATGAAATATGCATAAAAGAGGCAGAACATCATAGTATTCCTGGTGCAAAAAGAAAAATGCTTATTGAATAAAACCAAAAACCAACAATACCAAACAAGCCTTCCTGTATATTCTGGATGGCGCATTCAAATGAAAAATATCTTAATCATAAGCTAACTAACCATGCACTCCTTTCACATATGATGTAGAACATAAGGATTCATACAAAAGCTGCAACATGATTCAAACTTTATCCTAAGATAAGTCAAATAAATGAATAAGATCACACTTTTGAAATTAAAAGTTATCCACACATTTCAAGGAAGGTTGGAGAGGTTATTAGTAATTATTTTGTTACTTTGTTGGAGTGTTTTTATAAAAAAAAGGAATTTACAGTGGTTTAATACTTTTAACTGGTGCTTGACTAGTCTACTTGTTAAAAATTGAAAATCTTTTATAAGTGCTAAGGCCTCTAAAACTAAGGTTTGTTTTCATTTATTCAGGGTTTTTTGTTTTTTAAATATCCATGTGAATATTGAATAGGGTACCTAAGGTGAGGTAACTAATAGCTGCTGCTGTTTTCTACTTGTTATTGCAAGCACTATTTTATCAATTAGTTTTGAACACTTATACCCATCATCTGTTGGTAGCAAAGAAAAATCAATGAATACTTGGCAAAAAAAAAAAAAAGAGAACACAGATGACAATGAGAGCCAAAAAGACAATCCAGGAAATTAAATCTACCCCTCCCTTGAAAATTAATCACTTCAGTTTATAATGGGTGTGGGAGTAGTAAGGGAGTAGAATGAAAAAATAAGTGCCAGAAGTAAATAGATTTTTCCTTAAATCAGTATAAAAATTGAAGGTTTTAAAATGTTTGAAATGCTGATGCAGGCATCTTTTTTATAATTTCCAGGAATAGATATTAATCTAGTAGATGAGTGACTTGCTTAATGCTTTTAATATCTCAACCACAGCAAAAAAACTGGTTTTGTTTACTTACTTGAGTGTTAAGCATATTTTAAAGCAAAAACATATCTTGCAAATTTTATGTATTTTGAGCCTATTTTCAGTCTTGTCTTTTTAGCCTTTTGGTACTCTTTATTTTTAAAGCAGAGTTAGCATGAAAAAAGCATAATTTAATTGAGCAATAAATATCCTAATATTTTCATGCATCTAAGAAATTTAATATGCTCTGTAGTTCACTGAAATAAAATCAATAAGGCTTTGCTATTCCCCAATCATTGTTTAGTTATGCTTTCATTACCAGTGTGATTCTCATGATGGTTAAAGAAATGACAACACAGAAGCCTGAGTCCTCTACATATGCAGCAGCTAGGAATAGTTCAAGTGGAAGCAACACAAAGTTATTCATCCAGAGCAGATCCACTTCACATCTCTCTTAGTGTATCATCTCTTCTAAAGCAAAATGGCCAGTCCGAGTTCATGTTCACCCAATTTTTTTACCCTCATGCGGACTTCTAACTGTACCAAACTGTGCGTGATGGTTCTATAACGTTCTTTCCAACATACCAACAACCAACGCCTCAGAAGGATTTAAATAAGAGCTTCCAAATCTGAATATCAGGTGTTTTCCTCAGGGAAAACAGTAGAGATAATAAAGGCCGACACAAAACCACTGGTTTGACATTTAAATATCTACCTGGAAATGTGTAATTTAAATTTCAGACTTTGATTCAGATGTCTACATTAGTTACAAGACATAATCCTTTAATTTAAAGTCCCTGCAATGGACTCTTTCAGCATAGTTTGTAGTGCAATATTATGTCCTGAAGCAAAAATCAAAGCTACCATGCAATATATGGCTCTTGTGAAAATTATCCATGACCACTGGATAACAATTATTTATGGTATTATTGCTATTGATATTGTTCCTACTAGCATCACCATAACATCTAGGTACGGATCAAGTGATTCATGCTAAACAAACACTGAATAAAAATACAGTCTATGTACTATGGGTCTTGCAGTCTAATTCACAGAAGAAAACCCAACCAAACAAACCCCAAAACACGACAACAGAGCAACAACAAGGGAATAAACACTGTCAGAAAGACAAATTGGCTAGCATGATAGCCAGTAATATTGAAGAGGAGTTGTATAAACTAGCTAAACAGTGCTACAAGCTGTACTGACTTCAAGGACCTGTGTCAATGCCATGCTCAATGCCATTTCTTTTGGCATTGAAGCTACAGCTGCTTCCTCCTCCTTTCCATTTCTGACTGCTCAGAAAATTAAATTACCCACTTGCCATAACCTATTGCAACTTCTTAAGGATTCACCATATCAAAAACTACTGAAATGGAAGCAAGAGTAATGCAAATCATATTGATTTTTTTTCTGGATGTAAAAAGGAATATATATTAATGAGACATCTCTATCAGCCATATTGAGAAATCTGATAAATTTATATGTTACAGATGAAAGTTCATAAAGGAAGTGCACTAAGACTAATTACCACAAAGAACTGAGCTCTAAAATCTACCAAACCCAGCTCAGTGAAGAAATCTGACCAGAATGTTTGGCTCTTTCTAACAAGGAAATCAGCCCGGGGCAAAAATTTGATGACCGCACAGAGAAAAAAATTCATTAGTTCTATAAGGAAATAAACATCAATAAGAATAACCCACTCCTGCTTTCAAGTACCCCAAGTGAGCCCCCTGCTAGAGAGATTTTGTGGGTCCTGACTTTCCATGGGCTTTCTGAAACATGACACTTTTGCTGGTTGTAAGTCAAAAACTATGGGAGTCTTACTCTGTCCGAAGTCCTCTGCAGGTATCCGTGGCATAACTCAATTATGAAACGTAAAGGAAACCCCTCAACAAAATGTGATGTATGATGAGCTCCTCCATGCCAAAAATGATGTTTTCATTGCACTCTGATTGTTGATTCCTCTTCAGAAAGCACTTGCAACTTCTGTCTAGTCACTAATGCATGCCATTGGAATTTTGACATTAAGGTGCACAGAAGAAAGATGACACTTGCCATGTAACAGTCACGTAACACAAATGAACCTATTATCCTACATAGTCTCCTCCCATGTCATATTTTGATTCACCAGGTTACAAAAAAACCCAGAAGGCATTATTTAGATTAAATTTTCATGTTAAAAATATTTTCATGCTCTTTGTTTCTGAGCAATGAATTTACAAATACAGTGGGTAATATTTTAACTACCAAAATAAGAAAGTGACACTGAAAAAAAGATTGGGGGAAAAAGGAGAAAGTATTAAAAGAGAAAACACTCATCATCCTGTCCTCCTAAAATATGCTTACGAACAAAACACTCACAACTCAAAACCAGAGAAATAACCAGTTAAAAATAGATTCTGTCTGCCAGCATCCATCATCCTTTCTCCTGTTTGTCAAGACTCTCTGGCCTTGAGCTGTGCTTTAATTCATAATGGTAAATTAAGTTCATCCTTATTTAATCTCAACTTAATAAATTACTGCTAAATGGTCCTTCTGGTAATTTATTAACATAAAATAATGGCTTTACAGGAGGTCACTCAAAGCCATTTTGAGCTGGAGAAGAGCTAATCCACCCCATTATAAAGTTTTTGATCTGTTAAAATAGATCTACCTCTCTGTGAATTTTGGGGATTTGGTTATCATTTCCATAAGATGATATTTTTCTTGGAATACAATTTTTGATGGTTTCATAAGAAAATTAAAATTCAGTACTAGATATCTAGTTCTATAACCGTTCATGTTGATAATCTTATTCAACTGCTGTTCTCTAGAAATGTAGTATTAGATAAGAGTCCCAGAACTTCCCCTTTAGTCTCTTGGTGTCCTTAAAATTGTCAAAATAAAAGCAGCATTAAACAGGTCTGTTAAAGAATTCTAGACCTTACTAAAATATCAACCTGTAGCTTACTATAAATCAGTCTCAAAAGGCAGGTTGGAAAACTATTTTAATGCTCTGGAAAAAAGCTTTCTGTTACTCCATTTAGCTGGTGTGAGATCAGAGCTATTCAGGTTAATCATGAGCAATATTACTTAAAAATTCTTCTGTTTTAGACTTTGATTTGGATGCAGATTTGGAATATTTGGAGCAAGCTAGAGTCAAACTCTCTTGATGTGCCTGTTCCTTCTCAAAGTCATGGCAAATAAAAAATGAATAATGTTGATGAATAAAAGCCTCTATACAGACAGCAGAGATAGAATCAAAGTGTAAATTTTTTCAAGAGCATTTGATTTTTTTTTTAAAGAACCTTAACTCCCAATACCAGTACATTGGTAACAGCAATGTGTCTAACCATGGACAAGTAAGCCCCCTGTCTTTAATGACATTAATTAAGCCTACACTAAATTCACTTGCAAAAAGTTTAGTAAGGTGCAAACTAATAGTTAAATGTAAAGACAGCTGTAATTGTCCCAGATTTCAGCTAACCATATAAGATTTTTTTTACTTCATCTTGAATATCTTGTTAAAGATAAAAAAATCTTAGCAGCTATTGGAACAAAAGAGTTTAAAGAGCTATACCCTCCAGCATCCCAAGATGAGATGAGAACTTTAAACCATGAGAAACACCTTACAAGTGAAAGATGTCCCAGAACTCCTCCTGCCCAAACCTGAAGTTCTGTTTGGTCAGCTGTCTGATTTGAAATATTAGGATGCAGAAAAAGTATTTTCTCTTCCCTTCACCTTGATTCAGGTCGTCCATCTCAAAAACAATGGATGCAAGTGCTTAGACATATCAGATGGTAAAAATCACACTACTTAAAAATCTTCCTCCCTGCTTTCATGGGAAATGAAATAAAAAAGACATCAGAATGAATGATAAGCATTAACTGGAAATTTGGCCATTTACTGCATATTATACCTTCATATCGCAATCAAAGGTACACCACATGTTTTCTGGTTTTGATTTTAAAATTTTTTTGCTTCAGCTAAAACTTGCATTAATCCAAACTATTTGGTTTATAGTCTTATAAAAAAAGGTATTCTTTTAAAACATTTGAAAAGGAAATTGGGAGACATTCTTGATAACAATTACAACTCAAAATTTGCTCTTTAGAGAAAATTGTAGGTGTGCAGGCAGAAGACTTTAGATAAAGGTCAGATTTTAAATTGTAACAGTTATGCCTTTTTAAAATCACAGATTCTCTTTGTCATTAATATTATCATAGAGAATTAACTAAGGCAGGGGTTTTTGTGTTGTTCTGGGCCTCTAACATTGTTAAGTTTATAGAATTTATTTGAAGAGTAAATTTTGATTGATTGACCCTGTGAATGTTAAATGCATAGCAATGATTACTTCTAAGGCTAACAGTTCTGCCAGATTGGTCAAATCTGAGAATGAAACTCAAAGCTTCAACATCTTCTGTCAAATGGTCAGAACTCATAAAGAAGCAGCTTGTGGGCAGTCTGTGCCTTATAGCCCTCAATTACCTCTGACAGTCAATGTTATAATATGCCCCAGACAGACTGTACCATGGTGATAATAAAAAGATTAAGTAGCTAAAAGGCAGACAGCAGGAAAAAAAAAACCAACAATGTTATGCTTTTTAAAGTGGAAAAAGAAACAAAATTCTGTGATAATGAACAAACAAAAAAAATCAGAGAGGTTTGTCTTAAGCTATGGGAGATAGCATCCTAGCACCTATTAATCAGCTTTTCTGATAGAGAGAAATATTTGACCTGGATAGTCACAAAGTCAAATCTCTTTTTTGGGTGTCCTATATTTATTTGCTTCCAACTACCTTAGTGTTTATAGGAGAGAATATTTTTCTCCTGCCAATTTAATATCTTCTCTGCTGTTGCTATCAACGCACCCTCCTCAACACAACAAAAAAATTGAAATGGAGTAAAATGGAGTAAATTGAAAATCAGTGGCATGTGGAACTTTCTTTTTAGTACAAATGAAGTTTATCATGTCTGAACCATAACAAGCCAGGAACAAATGCAGAGGGTAGAATCCAAGAGAGAACAATTTTCCATGGACCTCTCTTTGAATACATCACAGCAGGCCCTAAAGGAGACAACTTCTAACATTTAAAAATATGTCTGAAAACCATACCCAACAACTACAGCCTTATTTATTATTGCTTAAGTTCTCTGATCTTTCTTCCTATTCCAGTTCACCCAGCTTCCTTTCAATACCAGTTCACTCCAGGTCATTCACTCAGTGAATGTGCTTCCAAAAACACTTCTACTTTACATCAAATATTATCAGATTCTTCCTGATGTTCACACAAGGTTTTTCAGTTGCAGGTCTACACTAGATATAGGCAAATATTAAAATACTCTATAAATACTCTATGTCTGTTATATTAACAATGAAAATTTTCTTGCAAGTCTTCCAGAAGACACATTAAGTTCAGCTCAATATCCTTGAATGAATTTTATTAGCTGGGATAGTCCCTGTATCCACTTCACTCAATAAAATCTATTTACATTGGAAGGAAAGGAATAGTATAGGATTGAGCTTGTGCTTCTCTTTTGGTAGGTGTCATATCCTGGTGGAGGTTTTTTTCTCTTCTAGTGAAGCCTGTGGTCTAAAGCTCATCCTTTGTGACTTAGATTTGAAGACCAGCAACATCAACAACTGCCTGTGCACATTGCACAACCACTTTCTGAAAGCAAAGGAGTGGTTACTACTTCTTTGGCAGCTGCGTTCTCACAGTACTGTGCATTTGTAGATCATATAACCACATAGTGAGTTAGTAGAACAACCCATTCTGTAAGGAACATTGACAGTCAGAGATCACATCCTTGAAAAACTGAAATTTGCATTTTCAGCCCAGCCATTTGCTGAAGGAAAAGAAAGAAAAATCAAGTTACTGGATCGTAAATCATAAAATAGCATAGTGTCATGGGTGTGGTGAGAAAATTCCCAGCCAAACCCTGTACACCTAGACAGTATCGAATAAACAAATGAAAGGAATTTTCTATACAGTTGAAGGAATTCCACTGAAATTGCTTTTGCTACAATAACAGCTTGAGAAAAAAACCTACTCAGAAGCAGAGGAGATGTACTATGTTCCATGTGTTCAAATGAACGAGACCTTAACAAAAAAAAAGCGCCAGGAAATAACAAATATAGCAGCAGGACCAAAGAGTGTATTTAGCAGAATGGGCAACAAAGCTCACAAAAAACTTCTGTGTTCTAGTGCAGCCATAAGGAAACCTTCAACAGACCAAGGCCAGGTCAGCACTGCTCTTCAAGCCACAAAAAGAGATAAGGACTAACAAGAGAGCTCTCTTTAGGCATTATGGGTCTTATTGCTGTGCTGACCCTGGTCATGAACAAATTTCTTGATTCCTCTACACATCAGTTTCCCTCACAGGTAAAATGTGAAGAAAAGCACTCGTTTTCTTTGTCATAAATTTTTGGATTTACAAAGCACTCTACAATAATGTGAAATACCATGCAGTTCACTTTCAAGGGCTTCAAAGACTGAACTGATGTGGGTGAGAGAAAATAACATCCTTATCATGTCTTGTTCCAAAAGCTTCTCTATCATACAGTGAGATAACAAATTAGGTTTCAATTGAAAGACTTCCAAAATGTATCATTTTGTCAAAAGTAATAATAATGAAATGATGAGTGAAAGTATCAAATATTGCAACTCAGGATAATCAGGACACATCATGGACAAAACTGAAGCTGAGATTTTTGTAACTGTGTTTGTTGTCATTCTCAGGATGTCTTATCTTAATATGGATCTATCTGGTAAGCAAACCAGTTAAATAAAATTTTTCAGTCATTGATTCTCTTCTAGTTTAGAAAATCAGGTATATTGAATACATTCATCCATACAGAACAAGCAGAATGTCTTAGCATGAGAAAATCCATGCTATTAGCTATTACAGTTGGCAGGCAGGCAGTTTTTGCAACTTAGCTTGCACATACATTGTAGCTGACATCAGCACAATATAGAAGGGATTTTCTATTACCACTCCCAATCATTTATATAGATCACAACACTAGGATTAGTCCTTAGTTTGATTTTTCAGGTTCAAATCCTTTTCTAAATCTTGTTGTTTCTTTAAGATAACACTTGTCTCTCAACTGATCTGACTTATAGATCTACATGTTCAATTGGAAGAAAAAAATAATGAGAATATTTTCAAGAAATATTTTTAAAGCTTGCTTCAACCCTCATAGTTACATCTCAATTACTGTTCATCTTCCTGAGAAAGCAACCTGTAATAAATATGCTAACATTTCTCTCTGGCAAAGAAATGATGGATGCGTCTCTCCAGGATGAAATGTGCAGCAAGGCTAGAGCACATGCTTGGCCAGCGCAAGGAAAGGACACAAAACTGAGCTGCTTCAATGGTTGATACTGTGATAATGTCCAATTCACTGTCACAAAATCTAAATTTCTTTTCTACCTGAATAGGTCTGGAATTCTTAAATGGGAATAATCAGGGTAGAGCCATTAATATATAAGCAGAGGTATCACATAGATCAGCGCAGCCTAAGATGCCTGCCTCCTATTTAGGCTGCTAAATAACCATTGGATTCAACACACTGGTAGGATCCCCAGTATTTGTTTGATTCATGCCTAACTGCAAAATGCTGGCCAAAATTCCAGTCAATAACAACACTTTTCTCTCTTTTTCTGAAATAGCAAACAAATTTGAGAAAGCTGTAATCACATCTGATTTTTAATATAAAAAGAAATTTACTGCATCAAAATACAGTGAACTTTACTGTACTATGCACAAGCACATTAAAATAGCTCCTAAATCACTTCAATATCAAGGCTGTTAATGCTGTGGCAATTGGTGCAATGAAGATGTCATGATACAAAAATAAACTGTTTGTATGCACCAGTATTCCAGTTTTAAAACTGCCAGACGTTTTTGTTTTAGGAGCCTTAAATTATGCATGGAAAAATGAGATTTTCTGTGTAACATTTGACATCAGTTTGCTTTGCTGTCATAGCTGTCAATTTATAAAATGTTGCTGTCTCTGTTGCTCAAATGATATGTGATCTGGTAAAATGGAACCTAGGCCATTTTGTGGAAGGCAGAGAAAGAGAAATGGAAGGGATAATTCCTAGGTACAGTGTCAAGCCTATAGACTGACAAAAAAATACAGGAGTTCTCCAGGAAGGGTTAGGTTAGGATTAGTTTCAAGCCATCCTGTTCTCTCTGCTCTGCACCTTCTTCCTCCATGACTTAACTTGTCCAGCTTTTAGTCACAAAAATCTCTGTTCATAGTTCTGACTGTTCTCATGGCAGGTGACACTGGCTGTTTATATGAAGTTATTCAAATTGAAACTCTCAAGTATTAATTTTTGAACCAGTCTCTTTCTGTCTCATGATTGAAACTGAGACTCCTGTCTCAACTGAAGTATAAAAAAACCTCCAAATGTATTTCTCTCAGACTGATATCTTTCTTCAATGCTATTCTTTAAACTTAGGTCACTTTATGAAATACTTTTTACTGAAAAAACATCTTTGACTTTTATTAGATTTCTCCTCTTATTGGGGCCAAGTAAAATGTTGATGCTTACTGCTTGCAGTCTCTGGTCCATTATGAGTATAGTAATAATGAAACAAATAATGAAAAAAAAATACACACTTACCTCTATATACGTATTTTAAAAAATCCTGATAAATCTGTAAAAATAAAATAGAATAACAGGACCTGCATGCTGATATGATGTCTTTGACAATGGTTTATTGGCTGAAGGGTAAATAATGAGACAGTCATCCTCACCTCCGTGGAGACTCTCTAAATACACTCTTTACAGGGAACAAACCAATTTCATTAAAAGCCATAAGACATAAACCAAGTCTCAGACCATGTAAAATGAGACCATGCCTAGTCAAACTGCTATCCTCAAAATGCTCCATGCTTCCCCCTCTCAGTGCTGGGGAAGGGCATGGATTACAAGACAGTGTGTGACAGCCAGACCCTTTTTTCAGATCTGAAGATAGGTGTCCTGGCCAACATGGAAAATGTTAGAATATGTAGTACCCAATTGGTACACATAAAATTAGCAACAGAGAACTCCAGTTTACAGTATTTTCAACGTGTCACGTAGGACACAGTCCTAACAGACAAAGCAATACCCTGGATTTTAATGCCAACATTACTTGATTTCTTCTACTGGAAATTTTGATAGTCTGTGTTTTATCTAATGATTTATCTATGATGCTTTTGGCATCATAAAAAAAGAAAACCAGCTATTATGCTCTCTACAATAACATGCAGCAAACAGATTGCATAAATAATTCTGACTAATTTTACAGAAAAAAATACCTCATTACATTTACATAACAAAGCAAGTGACACATGATGTGTGTAGCATAAACCTGCTGAGCGTATATATATGCCAAAATCCACTGAACCCATCAGCCCAAAGTCAACAGTATGGAGTTCCAATGACATTTTCTGCTACAAACAGCAACACTGAGGCATGTTGGTAAACAGCACATTTCATTTTAGCATTAAAAACTTCTCTATGTCTGTACAGAGATGTCTTGGAACAGAACCTTCATTGTGGGTGGATTAGAGGATATTATTGCCCCCCAGATAGAAATTGCCTCCCAGACAGATCTATCTTGTTAAGAATATTAGGTTTCTGTTTCAAATAATTACATAAATATAATTTGGTACATCATCTTAGTTTACCAGTTTGGAAATTACTTGTGTTTTCTGAATACCATGAATTCTCCCTCTCTTGGTTAGTTTATACACACATCCTACACTACTTTTTTCTGCCTTTTCCCCTCTGACACTCACAGTACATTAAATCTGTATGTTTTTCCACTACTAAAAATCTGTTGCCTTTTGCTGTAAGAAGAATTACAGAGAATTAAAACCAGTGGAGGTCTTTTGCTGGTATTATGTATTTTTCAAGTTTCAGTGTAGCTAACTCATCTACCCAACATATCCAGTCATCCATCTACTGTAAAATTTGTTCTTTCAGTTGAGGATAATACTTAAGTACAGCAAACCGGCATTTTTCATACCTCTATATTATTATGAAGGAAAGGTGTTAAATTACGTTCTTGTCTGTGATTTCTAAAAGACTGCTGAGAATATTTCTAAATTTAAAATTGGAGTTAAAAACCCACACATACTTGATGATTTAAAAGAAACAAAGAGGAAGAAAATAATAAAGTTAGAAGAACTATCAAATAGCAAGCAGGTTTATCTACATTTTTCCCCCTAACAGCTATATCCACATTTTAAAATGTCTATATTTGTTGCCCATTAAAAGTAAAATTAAACATAAACACACTGTTCAGAGCTCTGCTGCTTGTCAAACTGCTACCCACAAAGTACTCCATACTCCACCCCTCTCTGTCTGTGTTGGGGAAGGCCAAGGATTAGAAGGTAGTGGGAGACAGCCAGACCCTTTTTTCAGATGAGAACAGAGGTGTCCTGGCCAACATGGGAAGTGTTACAATCTTCAGCCTACTTCCAGTATGTACAACCTCATATTTGGCATGTTGAATTTAATTTGCTTTCATGCTGCCTAATCCTCCATCTGCATTAGAAGTCAGCAGAGTTCCTTGAGATTTTCTCTGGCCTGAATTTTTACATTTCATTTGAAAATTTAAATAACCAATATTCAGAGTATTTGAATATCCACAGTGCCTCATAATTTTAGTCATGGAATAGATGTTCTGTATTTGTGAAGACCAATTCTACAATATCTGATATCACACTGTAGCCAAAAAGTATTATAGAATAAGTTAATGCAAAGAGAAACGTCATGCACGGAGAATGCAAAGTAATTCTTCCAGTCTACTTAGCCAGAATAAGATTGACTCGGACTATGTTATGTTCTGCATAATTCAGTCCAGGACAGCAAACTAGGGAAGCAAAAAATGTTTATTTGTTCATCCTTTTTTTTTTTTAATTTTAGTCTAAAAAACAATATTAAAGAAAAGGAAGATAAGAGCTTACAAATATGGATAAAGGAACTTCAGGGAGGTGAGAAATACTGTTCTTCATGAGCACAGCCAGTAGAGGACAAAGCAAATGAATCATAGCCAAAGAGATACAGTTCCTCTGTTCCAGGAAGCCTGTAAAGGACAGGTGAACACTGGAGAAAAGGTGAAGCTTGTGTCACTGGAATTTTTTTGAGAACAAACCTTTGAGGCATGGCATGGCATGGCATGACTGACTTGCCTTTGGGAAGGCAGGTGGGCACATACCCCTAGAAGTTCTTCCAGACTATAGACTCCAAGTCTGCATGTAAGGCTGTGAATTCTTTGGAGTTTTCATACTCATCACCCTTTTACAGTTTTACCCCTCGGAGGCCTGACAAGGCACACCAGTCTGCTAGAGGTGCATCAACAATGCAGCTGCAACAATTGCCATGTTAATGCTCCAAGAGGGAAAAAAGGCAGCAAATGGACAAGGATGGATTGCTGTTATTAAAATTCCTTTAGAAAGGCAATGCTAAAAGAGGATTACCAAATTGAAAACACATGAGGGGATGTTTGAACAGTCACTAGGAGGCCTTAGGTTTTCACAAACCCCCATATGGGAAGAAAATTCTGCTGTTGTACCAAAGTTTTATTCTCACAGTACCAATATTTATTTTAGGAGGGAATAGGAAGTTATGTTCATTGTGAAAAACATTTATATTCCTATTTATTTGTGCATTTAAGAGATATCAGTTATCAGTTTAACTGGGCAGACACTAGGCACACCTTCCTATATATTCCTAGTTCCTAGTGGAAGATAGTGCAACTATATATTTCCAACAAAAAATCAGGATGTCACAAATATAGGGCCTCATAGATGTTCTTCTCCTACCCATAGTCCTTCTGAGTGTGTAAATTCTTAACAAAAAGAAAATTTTGTTCCTAACATTTGCATAACTCACAGACTTAGCCACCCAACATAAACATTACCATTTGACACAAATGGTAGAGATGCAAATACTGTGAAAAATCTGTCTGTACGCTAATTAACAAGATGTGAACCAGGACATGGCAGTTGCTTCTTTTCAATCACTAAATACTTCACCAAGAAATACTACAGCATAAAAATATATTCAGATATAGTATTATTCTGCTTAGTCCAGAAGCATTGCACTATAATAAAAGAAATCACTATAAAGATTGTGAAACATCAACTTTGGCTATTTTGCAAACAGTAAATGTCATTACAAGGGAGATGAACTGGTAGAAAAGGCTACCTGATATGGCTGGAAATCCCTTTAACTCTTCTACTTTTCCTCATCTCTTACACTTTCCATCCCTCCTTACTTTTCCCACCTGTCTTGACCTGTCTTAAAAAGAATGTGGAAGTAAAATCTAAGTTGGGATAATAAGTGGGAAGCCAATTAGTATCTTCCTTGCTGGGTACAATGGTAATTGCAATGGCAAATTTCTAAAAGTTTAAAAAGTAGTTTTAAATTACTAAAACATGCTTGGCAGAGTTTAACTATGTATCCTGATGTTTCCATTGCAGCTCAGGCCCACACAGAGACATTAGGGAGTCACACAATTCACACTTACAAAGGAACTAGAAAGAAAAAAGTAGTGTAGGTGGATTTTAAAAATGACTAGCTAGTTTTCAAATAAGACAAGTTTCATTCTTTCTGCTAAAATGAGAACAATGGATTTAGAATTTTAAATTTCATTTTTAAATAAAGACTTTCTACTCCTTATTATTTCCCCTGTCAATACTTTGGAAAATAATATCTGAATTGAAAAAGCCAATATGTGCAGATTTTGGACAAATTTTATCTTCCCCTGGAACATAATTTTTCCCTAAAGTTACTATACCAAGTTACCAGATCAGACATTTTGACTGCTTTTTATTTCTAGAATGATGATCACATCTCTGTGTTCATTATGTTATGCAAAGCATTATAAATGAGACAGCAATTCTGCTTTTGTCCTGTCCCTTTGTTTCTACAATCAGTCTCTGATTATAATTGAAGTTACAGCTTGAACTTGTATGAGACCTCAGTTTGAATAAACTTACAAATAAATACATTTCTAGCTCTACATGCAAAATACTTTTGAAAAAGCCTTTATATTAAAATTCAAAAGGCTGTCAGAATGACAGTAGGCTGTGGTTGCACCATTTTCCATTTCCATTATAATTACCATCATAGGTACAGATTCAACCTATTGCATTATTCTCTTATGTTGCAACCCATGGCACAAGTTATTAGATTTTGAATGCTTCATATATTCTATAAGTTAAGTACAGTCCTGTATGGCTTTGACCTTTTCAATATTCTATAATTTGACTGACTGGCTACTCTAATTTTTCCCCTGTTTACAGTCTCAGAAACCTATGGGGAAGAAGCAAAATGTCCAGCCAATCAAAATACTGAACACTGAAAAGATCAAAGTAGTAAAACATACTACACTCTCTCACAGAATATATTAGACATTAAAATTTTCATATCACACTATAAAAAGATAACATTTTCCCCTGAAACTCTAGATACCATTAAAGTGGATCACTAGTGCAGCAAAGGTGGTATCACTTAAACCAAATAACACAATTTATACTACTCATACATTCTTGGTTTAGGTTGTTACACATTTCCCTAAATAATGAGCTCTTTCCTAGCATGGAATTTAAATCACATTTAACTGTAGTTTCACAACTTTGATACAAACTCATGACTTTCCAGAATGTCTTCTAGTTTTGGAAACTGCAGGGTTAGATGCGTCTAAACAAAAATCAACATTTCTGACCTAGCACTACATGGAAGTTTTTTATTTTCTTTCTGACACTGGATAAGTCCAGTAACATAAAGGTAATTTTATATTATTTTTGCTTACATGACTCATTTGCACTCCTCCAGTAGTGTGCAAATAGCAGTAGAAGCAAGTGACACA
Source organism: Emberiza elegans (assembly GCA_024865655.1). Taxonomy (NCBI): domain Eukaryota; kingdom Metazoa; phylum Chordata; class Aves; order Passeriformes; family Fringillidae; genus Emberiza; species Emberiza elegans. The sequence goes on along the minus strand of JALJVW010002597.1, from coordinate 12,901,085 downwards.
GAAAAAAAAATCCATTACTTTGGCAATACAACTAGAAACAAACAAAACCAAGGCATCTTATAACGTCAAAAATGTTAATGGTATACAGAGAATGCAAGGGATTAAAAATCAAATGTAAACAACATTGAGATGATATAATCTGAATCCTTTGTGGAAGCATTTTCATGTAATCAGTGCAGCTTAATTGGGTTACGGAAGTATAATGTATTACTCTGTTATCACAATGCCTATTTCTTTATGTACTTGCTAATAAAACAGATGCAAACAAGATGAAGAACATTAATAAGATTTGATTTGTAATTCTTTCCTTGAAAACAAAGAACAGACACTCTCATTGATATTCTTATCAAACAGGTTGTCCTATTTGATACCTTTTGAATGCAAATTGCTCGTAGTGTGTGTCCTTAACAAGTTTCACACAGTTAATTAAAAAGTTTGTCCCTACAATCGAGATTTATCAGAATCTTGGCCTCCTCTTTAACAGCAGGCCTCTGTTATTAACAAATATTACATGTAAGTTGCTCATTCTGCTTGCAAGTCTGCATTTGGTGGGATGATCAGACAGCAGCTGCAGTCGCCAAGGAAACAGAAAAGTTATTTCAATATCAACCTTCACACTGGAACAACAAATATGTCATATAATACAATAAGAAGTATAATATTTGCAAGTAGGATAATATTTAGTGTTATAAAATTTATAACTGAATAATTCTAGTTGGCAAAAAACCAGAAAAGGATGTCATCTAATTTACTGCATTGTGCTGGTGAGCAACGTTTACAGGCAATGGTGCAGAGCAGGCAGCGTGAACCTTCCTCCCCTACTCATCACTTGGTTATATCATCTTGGTTATATCATCTCATGCTGTGTGCTCTGCTGCTCTTTCTCCCTTCCTATTGCATCACAGTTGCCACGAATCCCATTCTGTTATTTTTTATATCTCTCATGACTGCTTCTTTCATTGTCTCATTGAAATGTTTCAACAGAACTACAAGTGTTACATTCCTAAAAAAAGCCCTATCCTGAAAGTTGTCCTAATGTGAACTGGACACAAATATCTATACCAAGATGTACACTAGGACTCCACTGAGTAAGACTAGTAATTTGAGTGGGATCAAAGACAAATGACCCAAGTGCTTCTATATAATTCTCCACAATGACCTGAGAGGAGGTTGCAGTGAGGTGGGGGTTGGTCTCTTCTGCCAGGAAACAAGCAGTGACAAGAGGAAATGACCTCATGTTGTGCCAGTGGATGTCTAGATTGGGTATCAGAAAAAAAATTCTTCACCAAAAGGGTTGACAGGCATCAGAACAGGCTGCCTAGGGAGGTGGTTTAGTCATCATGCCTGGGAAGTACTTACAAGTAGTGTAGATGTGGCATTTAGGAACATGGCTTAGTGGTGGCCTTGGCAATGTTGGGTTAACAGTTAGACTCAGTGATCTTAGAGGTCTTTTCCAGCCTAAAATACTCCATGATTATCAACACAGAGTCCAGGCAAGTAGATAGCCAGTTTGGCAATTTGTGTAGGACATGATAAGACATGATAGAGGTAAATGCCTGGCAGGAAAAGGAAAAAATTAAATAAGAAAATATTTTATAAGTTGGCTATGAATAAACTTAGACTGGGAATTGAATGATAGTTTTTGACAATCAGAGGAATATGTTTCTGCAGAAAGATACAAAAAGTAGAAAATGAAAAAAAAAATCTCTATCTTGAAAAACAAAGGGAAAGTAGAATGTCAAGTGTTTTTATTGCAAATAATTTTTCTGCATCACTTTTTTTACCAGCTTTGGTAAATAGAAGAATTACTTCTACTCCTGACATCACAAAAGGATGATAATTACTAATATTTTCCAGGTATATTTGGTAAAATTTAAAAAGGTATAGATATACAGAGATTTCTCATTGAGTTACACAATGCAAAATAAAGCTTGATATTGTGTGATACAAACCCTTTCCAAAGCAAATGTAGTTGTAAAGAGAAATAGGGACTGGAAAAGAGACTATTTCTCATTTGAAAGCATCCATAATTGCCCAACAGACAATAAAGGACATATAATTTCTTCCGTCTCAGATGCTGATCAGAAGAAAGTCTACACCAACCACTGACAGTCCGCTTGGCAACATATGTCCAAAAACCCTGGGAACATCCTCCAAAATACCACCAGAACATTTATGCTACCATTTACAAAAATGCTAACAGGAAATTTAGAGTTACTAAATTATAAGCACTGTACTTTATGGAACAGCTGAAGAACGAAGATGCCAAATCTCAAGCATTACTATCTGGCAGGTAGCCTAACAGAAATCAATCCAGTCATAAAGGAAAATCTCCTCTACACTAAGTGGAGATACAAAGAGAGATGGCAAGTAGAAATGGGGTTCACTTCCAAGTCAAGTTGTTACTGCAATCAAAAAATATCTGTTTGTCACTATGCCATAAAATTAGTTGCTTGCTGACTTGTTGATAATGTACAAGACACTGATAAGAGGGACCCTTTAATCACTCCTATAACTGGAAGTATCCCTTGCAGCTGGGCAGATGGAAACGCGGCGAGTTCTCCCGCTGAGTCTATCATGCAATATCGCGAGCTGTCCTCACAACCACAAGCTTACAATTTGTCTTACTATTTAATTGAATGTGAAGGAGGCTGTCATCAAGCATGTTTTGATTTAATATGTTAATAACTTTACACATGGAAGATTAGTCTTTTGAGTTTTTTCTCTGTGGATGATGGTGAAAGATTTATTTCTCCAGAGTTCAGTTCAAACTAGCATAGGCCTAATTTAGGTGCTCAGGGGCATATGCTGGAGAGCTTGCAGTCCTTAGTTATACTGGAAAAAAAGGCACCTGGCTGCACATAGCCAGTACTATCCTTTATAGGTGTCTACTTTTGTGGAAGAATATTTTCACAAATGAAGACTATGAAAAAAACCACTAAAGATGGAGGAAGAAAATTACTTATAAAAATTATTATTATTAATCTATATATCTTATAAAAATAAAAAAGCATTTAAATAATAGATATATTTTGATCTATTATTAAATTATTATTATTATTAGGTATTGAAGCCCACAAATATTAATTTCTAAAAATAGTCTGATTTGTGAGACTACATGTAAAAAACCTCCAAGAAACCCCTAAAATACACACCTTTTCCCTGAATTACTCTTAGGTTTTATAAGTATCAGGTCATTAAAAAAAATCTGGATGCAGAAAAAACTCTAACAGGAAGAGAGGTGGGGTGGGTGGAATTTATAAATACGTTCACTTGTATTGTCTGCTTTTACAAAAGGCTTTTACTAAATTTTATGATCCATCCCTTTTCCATTTTGAAACTGAAGCCTTAGTGAGATCTGAAAATATTCTGAAACATTTTTCTTGTGAGAAAGGCTACTTTCATGGTGCTTTGCTCCTACAAGATGAAGAATTAATGGCTTTTTCTCAAAAGCCTCTTGTAGAGACATTTCCAACGCCATTTAGTAAACTCAAGAGCTCTGAATAAACACCTAGATCTTTGTTTTCAAACTAACTAAGCAGCTTTTAAAGATTACTGAATGGATGCCACAGGGACCAGGTAGCATTAAATAACCTTAGTGGATTAGCTGACCTGGGACTTACTGTGAAAAACAAAGTGGGAAAAAAATGTTCACAAGGATAAGTTTAGGCAAAGGCCGTTTTCTGGTGCTCCTTGTCCACTCAGTGAATGCAGACACAGGGTCCTTCCAACCTAAGCAGGAGCCTGGCTACATAATCCCACGTCTCCCTGAATGTTCAGGATAACACCTGTTCTGCTGCTGGTCGTCTGCTCCGCTCTTGCCATCCCTTCAGCAATATGTAGGTGGAAGAAAAATCCAAGGCAAGAGTTAAGAATAAAATAGCTTATTTCAGAGTATAATTATCAGAATGAATTACATGTGTATCACTAATAATGCATTTTCCACATTATTCCAGTGAGGATTCAATGATGTCTATGAGTTTTTCAGATGGTTCATAAAATGGCATACCAAAATGAAGCTCTATTTGAAAACAAGACCACAACTGAGCACAAACGAGCAAAGAATTTAAGGACACAACGAGTGGGTGGATGCATGCAAAGGAATAGCATATGTCAGCACTACCAATTAACAAGTATCAAGTGTGTAGTTGGCAGTTTAATTACTTGTTGAAATAACTCTATTTTTGTTCCTCTTTTTGCCTGATTTCACTGAATATTTCCTTTTCTGTGACACACTAATATTTTTCTCAAAACTTTTCCTCTTACCACCCATTCCCTGTGATGATGATTTTCCCCTTACAGGGAAGGGAAGAAAAAAAAAGTGGAAGTTGAAAAAAATATTGGAAATATAGATTTTAACATCATAATAGCATGAGGAGTATTACAAATTCTGATATATTGAGACATTCACTGGTGTTCTGATGCAGATTTTGCATAAATATTTTTTGTATGATGGAAGCCCTTTACAGAGACACCTCAGAGCTAAATTGCTTCATTGGCTTCTACATTCTGCCTCTCCAGATTTCGTTTGCCATTCCTAGTGAATTCCATGTATTTCCTGTTCTATTTGCTTCATAAAAGTCCTGTTTTAAACATGGTTAATTTGTCTCCTGATAATGAGCATACAGTCATACGACCAAGCTGTTCAAAATCTCTCTGTAGGAAGTAAGCACACAGCATGAATTTGATCTCAGACCTCCTCTGCTCTTGCCCTTTTGTCTCATGTAGCAGATGCAGAAAAATAACACAGGTTCAAGGAAACAAATTAAATTTCAACTGCTGGGCATTATCTTTGACAACATTACTAGTCAGAACCCTGGAATATAAACCATGCTTTCTTGATAATGATGGTATTGCTAGCTGCTGAAAGGGACCAGAGAAGACATCGTCACACAAAAGGGAATGACTGTAGTGAAATTAGCTGAAATAGGGATAAGAAAAAGCATTAGTCAACTGTTCCGGAAAAGCTACACAGACCAAATCTTCTCATTAATGATTTCATCATTATTCATAAAATATTGGAGTATTCTAGGAGTAAGTCTGAGTATTATTATAGGGATTTACTTATATCTCAATATAACTATCAACATTCATTATGTCCTCAAATTAAATCTGCACAAACACAGTTCAATTTTAACTGTTCCTCTCAAACAAACAAACAGAGAAAAATCAAGCTGATCTTATACATGATGAATGCAAATTGAAAGATTCATATAGTAGCTTTGGTTTGGTTTTGTGCTGTTAAAGACAGACTTAAATTCAGACTGGATGAAGAACAAAATTTTGAGTAGGTGGGCCTATGCAAGAAAGTGTCATAGCCACATTAATAGTATCACCAAGGAAGAGTTATAGGTACAAGTAGGATGTCATTACTGAATTTCATGGTAAAAGATTCGGTAACTTCCAAGATGAAAAGAATTAATCATAGTATGAATTATTTTAACTGGTTTTACACTTTTCACCCAAGCTGTCTATGCTTGTAGGTATCACATTCCTTCCTAAATTTCCTCTCCCACATTTTGTCTCCTTTTGATTCTCTTTCCTTTTGTCTTATAAGACACAGACTATCTCTTTGAGGCATGGAAGATGAAGGAATGGGATCACAGGGACATACAAATACTCTCGTGTTGATGTACTGGGAAGATAATGCCAACCATTTTGCATTTGTTGACTCCATCTTCCAGAGAACCAACAGCACTGCAGTCCAAGGGAAGTGGAACACAGCCCTCTACTTTCTGTTTAATTCTAATTACTAAAACTTGTGATATCTTAGAGAAGGCCAGGAAACAACAGATCTTCTTTCCCTTTCCATTTTCAAGTTATAGAAAACATCAATGTGTGTCACAATAGGGATAGATGTCTACAAACTGACCATGAAACTGGAAGTGCTGGGTAAATTGCACGGCTGTAGCAGTCAGTCAGTAACTAGCTGTTCCAATAGAGCTGTTATTGGAACCAAATAAAGAGATGCCCCTCCGATCAAAGGTAAGGTAATACCATGACTAATACTGTGAACATGCTTCAGAATGCACCCATGTTACAAGGGCAAACAAAATTTCAAAATCTTGGATGCCATCAGACTCAAATGCAAAGGTGAGGTATTTTGTCACTCTGAGTTAACTGCATCTGGGAGAAACAAAACAATGTCATAACCAAATATACATGCTTAGGTTTACAATAAACTGGAATACTATGACTTGCAGAACTAGAAGAGACAAGTATTACAAGTTCTATTTAAAAGACAATACTTCCTTTCCTGCTTGAAAAAAAAAAAACCAACAACAACTACAAAAACTTTTTTTTATCACTGTATGTTATCTATAGATAGGAAATCTTAGCAGTTTTGGAAAACAAAGAAACATCAAAATAAATAGTGGAAAAATCTTGATACCCCTAGAAACTCAAAAATAAAACTGGAAGTAAATACAGAACATTAAATAGCAAAAATGTAGCATTCGACTTATTAAGTGCTTTTTTTCTCCCCCCCCCCTTTTTTCCCCTTATAAAGTGCAATGAATATTATGATTAATCTTCTATACTCCATGGAAGTCAGTCAGAATATTTCTACTGCTTTTAGTGGAGTTCAGAACAGTTCAATTCCTGTGCCATGCAGATTTATGTGCAGCGAGTCAGGGTAAATGTACTGCAAAATCACTGCACAATTCACACAGCTAAAAAGGGGATGGAAAAAGCAATGACCTCACTGCTGAGAAGACAGTAGGAGTAAAGAGCTGTGTTTGACTCTTTTGTCAAAGACAAAAGGATTAATACACACAGTGTGGTGCTGTGCTGTAAACACTGTATGTACAATACAGTAACTGTTCCATATGAGAAGTTGTGCACTGAACCTGAAGGAACAATTTCTCCTTCCTCTATTGATTAGGAAATGGTATAATTGTCTATGTGTATCTACTGCTCTGTTTGAGGAAATGATCAAAGCCAAAATTAATTTTTGCTTACTTATTTATCAAAGAATTCCATAAACTGTAATTAAATGTAGGACTACCACAAATAATGAAAAGCCATTAGAGAGAAGGAGCTGACTACAGGTCAGCAAGAGATTTCTGAGATTCAGAAAGAAAACCCAAATGGTTCACTAGAAGTCCAGAGAAACATGTGCTATACCTATAACTCATGCTTCAATAAGATGCGTGGGAGAAAAGTGGACTAAAAGACAGGAGCCCCATAACAACTCACTGTTCACAGTAAACCTGGAGAATCAATGCAAAATTCAGAAATTAGCATATGGAAATCAATTTAAAAATGAATATTCGCTAATTCAAATAGTGAAGCAGACAAACATTTGAGTTCTTTGCTGTGATGTCTTTGGCTTCCTCAACTACAAATTAAATCAATGCATCATCTGAAAACATGAAGAGCTAAAACTAACCTAAATATCTGATTTCTAATACTTAGGCTTTGCAAGTTTGCAGACAGACTAAATTTTCAGCTGGGTTAAAAGACAGGAATGTTAGGCTTCAAATATGAACAACACTCAGACTTTAGCAATTCACAATTAATGCTTTTCTTTGTAATTCAGATAACTAAACACTGGTAGTTTGTTCTTGAAATCTGTTGTATTTTCTTTTTGAAATATATCACACTTGCCTAATGTTCTAAGTAGGCATACCAGCATTTTAAACAATATCTCAACCTACTGTCACCACATGCAGATGCAGACATTATGCCACATTCTGGCCATGTACATTACAAAATTTATGTTCCTACTTTGTCACATAGCACTTACTGAAAACACCATAACACTCTGCTAATGATTTAATAAACAAAATTACAAATACAGGTTCTGAATATGAAAAGCATGAGTCTGTCCCCACAGACATGGTTTATATGTCACACATTTTTTACTCACCTATGATTCCTCCTAATTTTCATCCAAAGATTTGGAATATTTTTTGGAATATTTTTCTTATTCCTTTGTGTGCTACTAAAAGAAATCTGTATACCTTGTTTCATTCATTTTTATCAATTGTCTATCATGCATACATATTTGGGTGCTGGTTAGCAGTGAAACAAAGAGTCAAGATAGTAGCTATAGACTCAGTGACACAGCTTATAGGTGGAAAAAATAGGATGGAAATTTACATTGCAGTAGTGGATGACATCAACTATAGACATTCTTTCTAGTGGTTTTGCTATTTGAAGTTTTTGACTGTTTAATTTAAGGCTTTGCAGGCTGCTTGGATGAACCCTACCATTCCAGCAATACTCTGCAAACAGGATCAAACCTAAAGCTGAAAGATCTGCAGCTCATTTTCAAGAATCAACTCGGACAAAGATACCCTTAGGGTCAGTATTAGAAGTCAACCACAGGTCAACCAGGTATTAGAAATACACCTGCAGGAAAATGGAAGACAAATCTCAGTTATTCAGCAAATTTCCTATGCTGAAAACACAACAAATATGTTTCATGCTGCTTTACCCTCCATTGGGAAATAGCTCTTTCTGCTCATAGAAATTTTTTATAAACTAATTTTGCTCCAGTTTATGAACCAGTTTCATAAACATGCAAAACTTAATGCAATACACTCAAGCCAATGTGTGATTCTGCAGAGAAAGAATGACCAAGCTGCCTTCCAAGTTACAATGACCCAGGAAGTATGTGACAGGGAAAACAGCAACAAAAAAAGCAGAGATCAACCAACTGTCTTTGGAAATTCAATAGATTTGGAAGACTACTATAATATGAATCCAAAGCTACCACTTGCATCCAAATATTCTGATTTTTTTTTTTGCAATGTATTATTTCAGGGATTCCCTTTAATATATTCTAGTACAGCAATAATATTTCATGGTTTTCAATAATTTACAGCCACAGTATACCAGAAACCACCATCACTGGAAACCTACAAGGAGATCAGACACTAAAATTTTCCTATGTTTTTCCCCCCCTTGGCATTTAATTTCTCTAAGCTACTGACTGAATTACTTGAAAACCTGAAAAAAATTATGTAAAGCTGTGTTTTTGGTCACATAACCACTTTTTTTTAGTGATCTAAACTGCAAGTGTATGTAATGAAACAGACTTCATAGCCCCTCAAAACACCAGTCTTTTTACAACTAATAGTGAAAAACATATCCTGTTGCTGAGCAGGATGCCATACATGGCATATACAGAATCCTCATACAGATGGTTCACAAGTGAGTTAGAAACAACCATACAACTTAAAGATCTTGACTAGACATCAAAGTGCTCTGGAAATGAGAATCATTCACTGTTCCCTAAATTTACAGTAACACAGACTCTGAGAAAAGTGAATGGCTGGGTTGTTCTGTCTTCAAAACCATTCATCAAGGTAAACTTTTGTGCAAAGGCAATTTTAAGCTTTTTATCTTGCATTTGTCACCCTTCATTCAGAGGCCAATTTTTTCTTGGAATTTCTCCAGATTCAGTACCTAGTGAATATTCCTAATTGTGTCATAATGGGACTTGCAAAATCCAAAGAAAAATTGCTTTTATACTGCAGGAGAAGAAAACCTACTACTTTCAAGTGTAGGAAGAACAACTAGACTAAGTGGAAGAGACTCAAAGAAATAAGAATATTTCAGTGGGAATGCATTAAAGAACCTTTATATCTTCAAGTACTGCCCATATTAGATGTCTCAAAGGTGTCACAGGGCATGTGAGAGAAAAAAAGTAATGGAACAAAGGTGTTTCCACTGCCATTAGTAATGAGGAAACAAAAGCCTAAGCCTCACTGCCTGAAATGTGGTTTTACAGGCACCCCAAGATGAATTCCTCTTTTCTCTACAAAGTATATTCTGCTTGGAAACAGTAGCTTGCTCTGGTTCTGGTGCCTGCTTTTCAAGAACAGTGGTTTTCTTCTCTGCTTGTGCTTCTCTTCTTCTTCCTCAACAGGGAAGGGGAGAGAGCACATCTGGGGATGGGGTGGAAAGGAAGATGGTATTTTCACAAAAATTGTGATGGATACAGAAACAGCTTTTCATAAAGCAGGGCATTTTCTTTAGTTATCCCATTTGCTGCAGCTGTAGAGTAACGTCAGGTTATAATCAGGACAGCATGCAGTGTAAAGAGTTCATAAGAGATACCGCAGCTTCAGTTCAGCCTGAGAGAAAAGCCAAAATAGTATAAATAGCCATGTATTTTCATATAGATAAGTGGACTCAGCTCCCTGCTTAGTTTTCACTGAATTACTGGCTGTAGAGTTATGACTAATGAACCCATAATACTGCAGAGGGGTGATTAAACTTCAGCATGACAAATGTTTGTGTTTCTGTATGTTCTATAACATCTGCAAGTACTGGCTTCACTCATTAAAAGAAAAACAGACCCTGATTTCTAGAAAATGAAAGTTGCAAAATCAAAATCATCACTCATAGAATGAATAAATTGAAAGAGGTATTTCAAAATAAAGGTAATTTTCGCAGGGGGATTTCTGAGTCACCCTCTGACGGTATTCATCTATTTGAAAAGTAACATTATTTGTGACACCAGCTACACAATTGGAAGACATAAGCTACTTTAAGAAGTGTCTATCCTGATTTAATACTGGTTGATGAATCCCAGAAAAAGAAAATATTCTACTCTTTAAATATTTATCATATTGTTTAAATATTAAAGATTAAACTTTAAGTCTGGACTGCCAAATCAGTATTATACAGGCAGGAAGTTTGTTTACAGTCTCTTCCAGCAGGAGCACTACCTGTCAGTGTCAGATGACAGTGCTTTCAAGCCTCTGGCTGAAAGTGACAGCTTTCTTTCTGTAACGTGACAAGTGTAATTAAAACTGTTTGCAGTTTCATTTGCATTTTGTGCCTGCTGAAAAGTGTTTTATGAATCTTCAGACTGACCAGCAAAAATACTAACTTTTCCTATAATTTGGGATTAGGATTTGTAGACTGAAGTGAACAATAAGGGTTGAAAGACCTTCAGAATAATAAGGTTACTATTTTGTCAAAGAACAAGGGAAAAAAGCAATGAACTTATGCCAGAGTGAAATAAAGATGAGAAGAAGTTATTTTGCTCTGACTGTGGTCAATACTTTCCACAAATAACAGGAAACTCTGAAGAAATACTTCAAAATAAAATTTGTTAAATAATGGTAAACATGAAGATGTGGGAAAAAAAGGTAAAATAAGTAATTAAGCATGACTATTAGTCAATGTAATGAACAAAGCAAACTCCATCTTACCAGCAGATTGGAATAAATTGTGTTTCTGAAGACACCAGAATTAATCTGAACCACACCTCTAGTGCTAAATAAGCAAATTATTATGAAATTTTATATCTGCATCAAAGCTCCAAAGCTAAAAGCTACAGATCCACACATTTGCGAAAAATGCAGATATTCTATTCTGAATCAGAGACACAAAGCTCAGTCTATTGTAATGCATGATTTTAGGAGACTTGACACTACAGAGTCACTTTTAGCAGGCAAGTAGAGCAGAAGTTATGTCACTGAGGAGTGATGATACATTAGCTATCACTGAGAAAGGCACAGTGTCATGACTGCAGGTACAGAAAGGAAGGTATTTTCAGTTGGTAGTTCAGTGGAATTAACATATGAAGGAGCTGAAGAAAAATGGACCTCTATCTAAACTTCCCAAGTAATTCTAATCAAAACCTTTCACAGAGCTTTTCATTAGCAAATTAGTTCAGCCAAACACCAATTACCCACAGATTATATTTCTAGAGAAAAATGACAGATCCTCCACTCTTTTCTAAAACACAAATATGTAGGAGACTATTTCCAGTATTTCTGCAAGAGAAACAGATACTGTTCAATCAACATAAATGATTCGTTATATTTTCATATTCAGCAATGCATTGCATTCTTGTGCTCAGGAGTTCTCAGTATTACAGGATTTTATGTGATATTTGTAATTTAAACACTGACCAGTTTTGATTCTAAATATGCATATATATCATAAACATATAATCATTCTCTGAAAATACATTATTTCTTACATAAAATTGCTCATTTAATGAGTCTAACCACAGATTTTTTATTATTATTTTTAATAATTTCTATTTTATTGAGTTATAAAAGCTATCTAGGCAGTTTTGATTTTAGGACATTGATACGTTGTTTGGCAAATCCCTAATGTACCTGTAATTAAGACAGCTCATGGCTGAAAGTCTTTAACAGTATATGAATCTCTGAGAATCAGGACTTAGGACTACCGCTACCCTTTTTTCTCACAATACATGCGACTTGCGATTTATTAGAGGAAGATAGGGTGGACCATGCCAGGTGAGACAACTTGTCCAGAGGAGTTTGGAGTTAATGAAGGCTCAACACTTCATCTGTTAAGAAGTGCAAATATATATATACTTCATGATTCTTTCCTGAACCACTGATGGTGGCTCTTGGCGAACCTGGCATTCACAGCAGGTGGACTTTATGTCTTCACCACTCTAACGGCCCTGTGTTCTATGATGTAGTCATGGATGTTTCAGGCTTTATAGATTATTTCTAAACTGAACAGTTACTTCAGGGGAAAATAATAAAGTATACTGCAAGTGTATCACATGATATGCTTCCAGATTCTCTTATATTCAGTCAGCATCTTCTGTTGCATTTTTAATCCAAGAGATAAAACAGGACATCTGCACATTCATTTCCCTTGCCTTCACAAATTTTATTAGTAAATCAAGAAGAAGCAACAGGTGGGAAGTCTCATATATACTGAGCAAGATGATTTTATCCAAGGAGATGTAGATTTTGTTACATTCCTTGTTTTACAATGGGGAAATGAAAATGTGAAGGTATTCAAGAGAGAAGGTCAGACAAAACCGAAGGAAGGTTTTATAAAATCTTTGGTAAAAAATCTGGAAGGTACAGCTTAATTTAGACAATATTTGTAGCATTAATGAAAAACACTGAGGTTAATGTATGTAAGTAATTAATTTCAATTTACATTTTAAATTATGGTAACCTGTAAATTACAGAACTTTCCAGACTTTCCACATCATTATCGTCCCTATGTTTCCTCCCCAGTCCCCTCCCACCAGGGTTGCACAGGACTGCTTGGTATGAAACTTAGTTGGTTTTCAAGCCCATTGTTGTTGTGGTGTGTTCTGTTGTTCTGTTGAAAGTTCTCCCCCATTGTTATTATGGTTCTGCCTCCCTCAGTTCTCCCGCCTTTGTCTTGTCTGTTACCTCGTTGCTATAGTTTCTCCCGCCTCTGTTTTTGCCGAGTCATGCTGTTACGTAATTGCTAGCTCCCTCCTCCCCCTGTACCTCCCACAAGTGCCTATGATTCTCCTCCCGATTCTCCTCCCCTGGCCCCAGTCAATCACTCCCTACTCCTCCCTGCTATCCAGAAAGTTCCATCTCCTGGGAGTCATGATTGGCTGTGGGACTAGGGTCCCACCTTTCCTATTCCCCTCTTGTCATTCCCGGTGGTTCCTTTCCCCTATTGGTTATGTTGTATACTCCTCCCTCGACCCCCTTCTCCTATATATTCCCCCCCCCCACCCCCCCCCCCCCCAGAACTATTGTTACTTTGTCACTCCCTGGCTGGCCTCCATCAGGTGGCTTCCCATTAAACCTGGTTTGCCCCCAGAGAGTGTCCGCTCTTTTATTCCTCGTGATTTCTAGCAGCCACAAACATCCTCTCTCGCGACCTCGCCCACACGGGCGTAGCCCAAAGCCTTCTGCCGCTGAGGGACGTCTGTAGGAGCAGTCCTGGGGCCCTGCCACCGGGACTGACTCCCCACGGCTGTAGCTGCCAGTTGGCCGCGCTGCTAGCCGGACATCCAACACTCTAAGGCCGCTGACCGCTGCAGTTTTGGCGCCCAACTTGGGGCCCAACTGGACTCCTTCGGACCCCACAGACGAGGTCTTCCGATCTCACTGGCCGTCAAACAGCCACCAGTGGTAGCAGGCTCCGTTCTAGGAGTAGCGCTCCTGGTGGACGCCAGACCGCAGCTCCTTGCACCTGACGAGTGGTTTGGCCGACGAGGACTGCTGCCACAGAGTTTCCTTTCACCTGCATCCGTTTGGTAAGTTCTATCTTGCCCCCCTGCCCTTTTAACCTTTTTACCCCTCCGTGGGTTGTTTGTCACCCCTCTGTGGGTCTCTATTTCCCAAGTGAGCTGTGCAGCTCCCCTAGCAGGGGGCGGGTGTGGGGTTTTTCCCTTGTTTTATTTTTCCTTGTCCTGTGGCAGTAGCAGTAACATCAGAAGCTGCAGCTCCATGGATGCCAAGTTGAGCGCAGCTCAAAAAAGAGCTTTTCATCAGGTTAAGGGTTTTTTAGTTGGGGAAGGGTTTGACATCCCCAAGGTTGAGTTAAAAAAGTTAGTCAAGTGGATTTTCTCCCAGTTCCCTGATGCTTCCTCGGAGAATTTGCGTGACCCGTGCTTTTGGCAATTGGTCATTTCTAAATTAGATAATGCGGTCAGCTCTGGGGAAGCACATCTAACATCTACGATATATTGGGCAAACAAGGTTCTGATTTCCTTGCGCCCATTCAGAGAACTGAGGGGAAATCCATCTTGTTCGAGTTTAGCCCCCTGTTCCCCCGGTTCTGTTGCCCCTATCCCTTCTTCCTCACCCTCTTTCCCTCGGTCAGAGCCCTTGAGGGGAGCACGTAAGGCCAACAACACGCAGGGAGTCCACCCTACCCCTGCCTCCCCTCGACCGGCTCGGCCACCCCCTCCGAAGAGTCCTGGCCAGACTCTCCGGAGCTCGCTTTCCTCTCCCTCTGCCCTACCTCCCAAGTCCCCAGTTGCAAGAACCCCAGTTGTCGAGTTCAAGTCGCCACCCGAAGATGGCTCCCAAGGAGCCCAAGATGGAGGCTGCCTCGTGGCGCCTCCCGCCATGAGCCTTTCGTTGCCCCGTGATTCTTTCCGTTCTCAAACAAAACCCCTCCTTTTCTCTGACCCATCCCCTTCTCCGCCTCTTGCTCCTCCCACCTCGGAGGCCTGACAAGGCACACCAGTTCGCTGAGGTGCATCAACAATACAGCTGCAACAGTGCCATGTTAATGCTCCAAGAGGAAAAAAGGCAGCAAATGGACAAGGATGGATTGCTGTTATTAAAATTTCCTTTAGAAAGGCAATGCTAAAAAGGATTACAAATTATGAAAACACATGAGGGGATGTTTGAACAGTCACTAGGAGGCCTTTAGGTTTTCACAAACCCCCATATGGGAAGAAAATTCTGCTGTTGTACCAAAGTTTTATTCTCACAGTACCAATATTTATTTTAGGAGGGAATAGGAAGTTATGTTCATTGTGAAAACATTTTATATTCCTATTTATTTTGTGCATTTAAGAGATATCAGTTATCAGTTTAACTGGGCAGACACTATTTTTCCATATTCCTAGTTCCTAGTGGAAGATGGTGCAGCTATATGTTTCCAACAAAAAATCAGGATGTCACAAATATAGGGCCTCATAGATGTTTCTTCTCCCACCCATAGTCCTTCTGAGTGTATGGGAATTCTTAACAAAAAAGAAAGCCCTTGTTCCTGTTTGCATAACTCACAGACTTAGCCACCCAACATAAACATTTACCATTTGACACAAATGGTAGGATGCAAATACTGTGAAAATCTGTCTGTGTACGCTAATTAACAAGATGTAAACCAGGACATGGCAGTTGCTTCTTTCAATCTAAATACTTCACCAAAAATACTGCAGCGCCAAAAATATATTCAGATATAGTATTATTCTGCTTGGTCCAGAAGCTGCACTATAATAAAAGAAATCACTATAAAGATTGTGAAACATCAACTTTGGCTATTTGCAAAACAGTAAATGTCATTACAAGGAGATGAACTGGTAGAAAAAAGGCTACCTGAATGTAATACCAGAAATCCCTTTAACTCTTCTACTTTTCCTCATCTCTTACACTTTCCATCCCTCCTTACTTTTCCCACCTGTCTTGACCTGTCTTAAAAAGAATGTGGAAGTAAAATCTAAGTTGGGATAATAAGTGGGAAGCCAATTAGTATCTTCCTTGCTGGGTACAATGGTAATTGCAATGGCAAATTTCTAAAAGTTTAAAAAGTAGTTTAAATTACTAAAACATGCTTGGCAGAGTTTAACTATGTGTCCTGATGTTTCCATTGCAGCTCAGCTCAGGCACAGAGACATTAGAGTCACACAATTCACACTACAAAGGAACTAGAAAAGAAAAAAGTAGTGTAGGTGGATTTTAAAAATGACTAGCTAGTTTTCAAATAAGACAAGTTTTCATTCTTTCTGCTAAAATGAGAACAATGGATTTAGAATTTTAAATTTCATTTTTAAATAAAGACTTTCTACTCCTTATTATTTCCCCTGTCAATACTTTGAAAATAATATCTGAATTGAAAAAGCCAATATGTGCAGATTTTGGACAAATTTTATCTTCCCCTGGAACATAATTTTTCCCTAAAGTTACTATACCAAGTTACCAGATCAGACATTTTGACTGCTTTTATTTCTAGAATGATGATCACATCTCTGTGTTCATTATGTTATACAAAAGCATTATAAATGAGACAGCAATTCTGCTTTTTGTCCTGTCCCTTTGTTTCTACAATCAGTCTCTGATTATAATTGAAGTTACAGCTTGAACTTGTATGAGACCTCAGTTTGAATAAACTTACAAATAAATACATTTCTAGCTCATGCAAAATACTTTTGAAAAAAGCCTTTATATTAAAATTCAAAAGGCTGTCAGAATGACAGTAGGCTGTGGTTGCACCATTTTCCATTTCCATTATAATTACCATCATAGGTACAGATTCAACCTATTGCATTATTCTCTTATGTTGCAAACCCATGGCACAAGTTATTAGATTTTGAATGCTTCATATATTCTATAAGTTAAGTACAGTCCTGTATGGCTTTGACCTTTTCAATATTCTATAATTTGACTGACTGGCTACTCTAATTTTTTCCCCTGTTTACAGTCTCAGAAACCTATGGGAAGAAGCAAAATGTCCAGCCAATCAAAATACTGAACACTGAAAAAGATCAAAGTAGTAAAACATACTACACTCTCTCACAGAATATATTAGACATTAAAATTTTCATATCACACTATAAAAGATAACATTTTCCCTGAAACTCTAGATACCATTAAAAGTGGATCACTAGTGCAGCAAAGGTGGTATCACTAAACCAAATAACACAATTTATACTACTCCTACATTCTTGGTTTAGGTTGTTACACATTTCCCTAAATAATGAGCTCTTTCCTAGCATGGAATTTAAATCACATTTAACTGTAGTTTCACAACTTTGATACAAACTCATGACTTTCCAGAATGTCTTCTAGTTTTGGAAACTGCAGGGTTAGATGCGTCTAAACAAAAATCAACATTTCTGACCTAGCACTACATGGAAGTTTTTATTTTCTTTCTGACACTGGATAAGTCCAGTAACATAAAGGTAATTTTATATTATTTTTGCTTACATGACTCATTTGCACTCCTCCAGTAGTGTGCAAATAGCAGTAAAGCAAGTGACACAGAAAAAAAAATCATTACTTTGGCAATACAACTAGAAACAAACAAAACCAAGGCATCTTATAACGTCAAAAATGTTAATGGTATACAGAGAATGCAAGAGATTAAAAATCAAATGTAAACAACATTGAGATGATATAATCTGAATCCTTTGTGGAAGCATTTTCATGTAATCAGTGCAGCTTAATTGGGTTATGGAAGTATAATGTATTACTCTGTTATCACAATGCCTATTTCTTTATGTACTTGCTAATAAAACAGATGCAAACACGATGAAGAACATTAATAAGATTTGATTTGTAATTCTTTCCTTGAAAACAAAGAACAGACACTCTCATTGATATTCTTATCAAACAGGTTGTCCTATTTGATACCTTTTGATACAAATTGCTCGTAGTGTGTGTCCTTAACAAGTTTCACACAGTTAATTAAAAAGTTTGTCCCTACAATCGAGATTTATCAGAATCTTGGCCTCCTCTTTAACAGCAGGCCTCTGTTATTAACAAAATATTACATATAAGTTGCTCATTCTGCTTGCAAGTCTGCATTTGGTGGGATGATCAGACAGCAGCTGCAGTCGCCAAGGAAACAGAAAAGTTATTTCAATATCAACCTTCACACTGGAACAACAAATATGTCATATAATACAATAAGAAGTATAATATTTGCAAGTAGGATAATATTTAGTGTTATAAAATTTATAACTGAATAATTCTAGTTGGCAAAAACCAGAAAAGGATGTCATCTAATTTACTGCATTGTGCTGGTGAGCAACGTTTACAGGCAATGGTGCAGAGCAGGCAGCGTGAACCTTCCTCCCCTACTCATCACTTGGTTATATCATCTTGGTTATATCATCTCATGCTGTGTGCTCTGCTGCTCTTTCTCCTTCCTATTGCATCACAGTTGCCACGAATCCCATTCTGTTATTTTTATATCTCATGACTGCTTCTTTCATTGTCTCATTGAAATGTTTCAACAGAACTACAAGTGTTACATTCCTAAAAAAAGCCCTATCCTGAAAGTTGTCCTAATGTGAACTGGACACAAATATCTATACCAAGATGTACACTAAGACTCCACTGAGTAAGACTAGTAATTTGAGTGGGATCAAAGACAAATGACCCAAGTGCTTCTATATAATTCTCCACAATGACCTGAGAGGAGGTTGCAGTGAGGTGGGGGTTGGTCTCTTCTGCCAGGAAACAAGCAGTGACAAGAGGAAATGACCTCATGTTGTGCCAGTGGATGTCTAGATTGGGTATCAGAAAAAAAATTCTTCACCAAAAGGGTTGACAGGCATCAGAACAGGCTGCCTAGGGAGGTGGTTTAGTCATCATGCCTGGGAAGTACTTACAAGTAGTGTAGATGTGGCATTTAGGAACATGGCTTAGTGGTGGCCTTGGCAATGTTGGGTTAACAGTTAGACTCAGTGATCTTAGAGGTCTTTTCCAGCCTAAAATACTCCATGATTATCAACACAGAGTCCAGGCAAGTAGATAGCCAGTTTGGCAATTTGTGTAGGACATGATAAGACATGATAGAGGTAAATGCCTGGCAGGAAAAGGAAAAAATTAAATAAGAAAATATTTTATAAGTTGGCTATGAATAAACTTAGACTGGGAATTGAATGATAGTTTTTGACAATCAGAGGAATATGTTTCTGCAGAAAGATCCAAAAAGTAGAAAAAAAAAAAAAAAAAATCTATCTTGAAAAACAAAGGGAAAGTAGAATGTCAAGTGTTTTTTATTGCAAATAATTTTCTGCATCACTTTTTTACCAGCTTTGGTAAATAGAAGAATTACTTCTACCCTGACATCACAAAAGGATGATAATTACTCATATTTTCCAGGTATATTTGGTAAAATTTAAAAAGGTATAGACATACAGAGATTTCTCATTGAGTTACACAATGCAAAATTAAGCTTGATATTGTATGATACAATCCCTTTCCAAAGCAAATGTAGTTGTAAAGAGAAATAGGGACTGGAAAAGAGACTATTTCTCATTTGAAAGCATCCATAATTGCCCAACAGACAATAAAGGACATATAATTTCTTCCGTCTCAGATGCTGATCAGAAGAAAGTCTACACCAACCACTGACAGTCCGCTTGGCAACATATGTCCAAAAACCCTGGGAACATCCTCCAAAAATACCACTAGAACATTTATGCTACCATTTACAAAATGCTAACAGGAAATTTAGAGTTACTAAATTATAAGCACTGTACTTTATGGAACAGCTGAAGAACGAAGATGCCAAATCTCAAGCATTACTATCTGGCAGGTAGCCTAACAGAAATCAATCCAGTCGTAAAGGAAAATCTCCTCTACACTAAGTGGAGATACAAAGAGAGATGGCAAGTAGAAATGGGGTTCACTTCCAAGTCAAGTTGTTACTGCAATCAAAAAATATCTGTTTGTCACTATGCCATAAAATTAGTTGCTTGCTGACTTGTTGATAATGTACAAGACACTGGTAAGAGGGACCCTTTAATCACTCCTATAACTGGAAGTATCCCTTGCAGCTGGGCAGATGGAAATGCGGCGAGTTCTCCCGCTGAGTCCATCATGCAATATCGCGAGCTGTCCTCACAACCACAAGCTTACAATTTGCTCGTCTTACTATTGAATTGAATGTGAAGGAGGCTGTCATCAAGCATGTTTTGATTTAATATGTTAATAACTTTACACATGGAAGATTAGTCTTTTGAGTTTTTTCTCTGTGGATGATGGTGAAAGATTTATTTCTCCAGAGTCCAGTTCAAACTAGCATAGGCCTAATTTTGGTGCTCAGGGGCATACGCTGGAGAGCTTGCAGTCCTTAGTTATACTGGAAAAAAAGGCACCTGGCTGCACAAAGCCAGTACTATCCTTTATAGGTGTCTACTTTTGTGGAAGAATATTTTCACAAATGAAGACTATGAAAAAAACCACTAAAGATGGAGGAAGAAAATTACTTATAAAAATTATTATTATTAATCTATATATCTTATAAAAATAAAAAGCATTTAAATAATAGATATATTTTTGATCTATTATTAAATTATTATTATTATTAGGTATTGAAGCCCACAAATATTAATTTCTAAAAATAGTCTGATTTGTGAGACTACATGTAAAAACCTCCAAGAAACCCCTAAAATACACACCTTTTCCTGAATTACTCTTAGGTTTTATAAGTATCAGGTCATTAAAAAAAATCTGGATGCAGAAAAAACTCTAACAGGAAGAGAGGTGGGGTGGGTGGAATTTATAAATACGTTCACTTGTATTGTCTGCTTTTACAAAAGGCTTTACTAAATTTTATGATCCATCCCTTTTCCATTTTGAAACTGAAGCCTTAGTGAGATCTGAAAATATTCTGAAACATTTTTCTTGTGAGAAAGGCTACTTTCATGGTGCTTTGCTCCTACAAGATGAAGAATTAATGGCTTTTTCTCAAAAGCCTCTTGTAGAGACATTTCCAACGCCATTTAGTAAACTCAAGAGCTCTGAATAAACACCTAGATCTTTGTTTTCAAACTAACTAAGCAGCTTTTAAAGATTACTGAATGGATGCCACAGGGACCAGGTAGCATTAAATAACCTTAGTGGATTAGCTGACCTGGGACTTACTGTGAAATACAAGTGGGAAAAAATGTTCACAAGGATAAGTTTAGGCAAAGGCCGTTTTCTGGTGCTCCTTGTCCACTCAGTGAATGCAGACACAGGGTCCTTCCAACCTAAGCAGGAGCCTGGCTACATAATCCCACGTCTCCCTGAATGTTCAGGATAACACCTGTTCTGCTGCTGGTCGTCTGCTCCGCTCTTGCCATCCCTTCAGCAATATGTAGGTGGAAGAAAAATCCAAGGCAAGAGTTAAGAATAAAATAGCTTATTTCAGAGTATAATTATCAGAATGAATTACATGTGTATCACTAATAATGCATTTTCCACATTATTCCAGTGAGGATTCAATGATGTCTATGAGTTTTCAGATGGTTCATAAAATGGCATACCAAAATGAAGCTCTATTTGAAAACAAGACCACAACTGAGCACAAACGAGCAAAGAATTTAAGGACACAACGAGTGGGTGGATGCATGCAAAGGAATAGCATATGTCAGCACTACCAATTAACAAGTATCAAGTGTGTAGTTGGCAGTTTAATTACTTGTTGAAATAACTCTATTTTTGTTCCTCTTTTTGCCTGATTTCACTGAATATTTCCTTTTCTGTGACACACTAATATTTTTCTCAAAACTTTTCCTCTTACCACCCATTCCCTGTGATGATGATTTTCCCCACTTACAGGGAAGGGGAAGAAAGAAAAAAGTGGAAGTTGAAAAAAATATTGGAAATATAGATTTTTAACATCATAATAGCATGAGGAGTATTACAAATTCTGATATATTGAGACATTCACTGGTGTTCTGATGCAGATTTTGCATAAATATTTTTGTATGATGGAAGCCCTTTACAGAGACACCTCAGAGCTAAATTGCTTCATTGGCTTCTACATTCTGCCTCTCCAGATTTCGTTTGCCATTCCTAGTGAATTCCCATGTATTTCCTGTTCTATTTGCTTCATAAAAGTCCTGTTTTAAACATGGTTAATTTGTCTCCTGATAATGAGCATACAGTCATACGACCAAGCTGTTCAAAATCTCTCTGTAGGAAGTAAGCACACAGCATGAATTTGATCTCAGACCTCCTCTGCTCTTGCCCTTTTGTCTCATGTAGCAGATGCAGAAAAATAACACAGGTTCAAGGAAACAAATTAAATTTCAACTGCTGGGCATTATCTTTGACAACATTACTAGTCAGAACCCTGGAATATAAACCATGCTTTCTTGATAATGATGGTATTGCTAGCTGCTGAAAGGGACCAGAGAAGACATCGTCACACAAAAGGGAATGACTGTAGTGAAATTAGCTGAAATAGGGATAAGAAAAAGCATTAGTCAACTGTTCCGGAAAAGCTACACAGACCAAATCTTCTCATTAATGATTTCATCATTATTCATAAAATATTGGAGTATTCTAGGAGTAAGTCTGAGTATTATTATAGGGATTTACTTATATCTCAATATAACTATCAACATTCATTATGTCCTCAAATTAAATCTGCACAAACACAGTTCAATTTTTAACTGTTCCTCTCAAACAAACAAACAGAGAAAAATCAAGCTGATCTTATACATGATGAATGCAAATTGAAAGATTCATATAGTAGCTTTGGTTTGGTTTTTGTGCTGTTAAAGACAGACTTAAATTCAGACTGGATGAAGAACAAAATTTTGAGTAGGTGGGCCTATGCAAGAAAGTGTCATAGCCACATTAATAGTATCACCAAGGAAGAGTTATAGGTACAAGTAGGATGTCATTACTGAATTTCATGGTAAAAGATTCGGTAACTTCCAAGATGAAAAGAATTAATCATAGTATGAATTATTTTAACTGGTTTTACACTTTTCACCCAAGCTGTCTATGCTTGTAGGTATCACATTCCTTCCTAAATTTCCTCTCCCACATTTTGTCTCCTTTTGATTCTCTTTCCTTTTGTCTTATAAGACACAGACTATCTCTTTGAGGCATGGAAGATGAAGGAATGGGATCACAGGGACATACAAATACTCTCGTGTTGATGTACTGGGAAGATAATGCCAACCATTTTGCATTTGTTGACTCCATCTTCCAGAGAACCAACAGCACTGCAGTCCAAGGAAGTGGAACACAGCCCTCTACTTTCTGTTTAATTCTAATTACTAAAACTTGTGATATCTTAGAGAAGGCCAGGAAACAACAGATCTTCTTTCCCTTTCCATTTTCAAGTTATAGAAAACATCAATGTGTGTCACAATAGGGATAGATGTCTACAAACTGACCATGAAACTGGAAGTGCTGGGTAAATTGCACGGCTGTAGCAGTCAGTCAGTAACTAGCTGTTCCAATAGAGCTGTTATTGGAACCAAATAAAGAGATGCCCCTCCGATCAAAGGTAAAAGGTAATACCATGACTAATACTGTGAACATGCTTCAGAATGCACCCATGTTACAAGGGCAAACAAAATTTCAAAATCTTGGATGCCATCAGACTCAAATGCAAAGCTGAGGTATTTTGTCACTCTGAGTTAACTGCATCTGGGAGAAACAAAACAATGTCATAACCAAATATACATGCTTAGGTTTACAATAAACTGGAATACTATGACTTGCAGAACTAGAAGAGACAAGTATTACAAGTTCTATTTAAAAGACAATACTTCCTTTCCTGCTTGAAAAAAAAAAAACCAACAACAACTACAAAAACTTTTTTTTATCACTGTATGTTATCTATAGATAGGAAATCTTAGCAGTTTTGGAAAACAAAGAAACATCAAAATAAATAGTGGAAAAATCTTGATACCCCTAGAAACTCAAAAATAAAACTGGAAGTAAATACAGAACATTAAATAGCAAAAATGTAGCATTCGACTTATTAAGTGCTTTTTTCTCCCCCCCCCCTTTTTTCCCCTTATAAAGTGCAATGAATATTATGATTAATCTTCTATACTCCATGGAAGTCAGTCAGAATATTTCTACTGCTTTTAGTGGAGTTCAGAACAGTTCAATTCCTGTGCCATGCAGATTTATGTGCAGCGAGTCAGGGTAAATGTACTGCAAAATCACTGCACAATTCACACAGCTAAAAAGGGGATGGAAAAAGCAATGACCTCACTGCTGAGAAGACAGTAGGAGTAAAGAGCTGTGTTTGACTCTTTTGTCAAAGACAAAAGGATTAATACACACAGTGTGGTGCTGTGCTGTAAACACTGTATGTACAATACAGTAACTGTTCCATATGAGAAGTTGTGCACTGAACCTGAAGGAACAATTTCTCCTTCCTCTATTGATTAGGAAATGGTATAATTGTCTATGTGTATCTACTGCTCTGTTTGAGGAAATGATCAAAGCCAAAATTAATTTTTGCTTACTTATTTATCAAAGAATTCCATAAACTGTAATTAAATGTAGGACTACCACAAATAATGAAAAGCCATTAGAGAGAAGGAGCTGACTACAGGTCAGCAAGAGATTTCTGAGATTCAGAAAGAAAACCCAAATGGTTCACTAGAAGTCCAGAGAAACATGTGCTATACCTATAACTCATGCTTCAATAAGATGCGTGGGAGAAAAGTGGACTAAAAGACAGGAGCCCCATAACAACTCACTGTTCACAGTAAACCTGGAGAATCAATGCAAAATTCAGAAATTAGCATATGGAAATCAATTTAAAAATGAATATTCGCTAATTCAAATAGTGAAGCAGACAAACATTTGAGTTCTTTGCTGTGATGTCTTTGGCTTCCTCAACTACAAATTAAATCAATGCATCATCTGAAAACATGAAGAGCTAAAACTAACCTAAATATCTGATTTCTAATACTTAGGCTTTGCAAGTTTGCAGACAGACTAAATTTTCAGCTGGGTTAAAAAGACAGGAATGTTAGGCTTCAAATATGAACAACACTCAGACTTTAGCAATTCACAATTAATGCTTTTCTTTGTAATTCAGATAACTAAACACTGGTAGTTTGTTCTTGAAATCTGTTGTATTTTCTTTTTGAAATATATCACACTTGCCTAATGTTCTAAGTAGGCATACCAGCATTTTAAACAATATCTCAACCTACTGTCACCACATGCAGATGCAGACATTATGCCACATTCTGGCCATGTACATTACAAAATTTATGTTCCTACTTTGTCACATAGCACTTACTGAAAACACCATAACACTCTGCTAATGATTTAATAAACAAAATTACAAATACAGGTTCTGAATATGAAAAGCATGAGTCTGTCCCCACAGACATGGTTTATATGTCACACATTTTTTTACTCACCTATGATTCCTCCTAATTTTCATCCAAAGATTTGGAATATTTTTGGAATATTTTTCTTATTCCTTTGTGTGCTACTAAAAGAAATCTGTATACCTTGTTTCATTCATTTTTATCAATTGTCTATCATGCATACATATTTGGGTGCTGGTTAGCAGTGAAACAAAGAGTCAAGATAGTAGCTATAGACTCAGTGACACAGCTTATAGGTGGAAAAAATAGGATGGAAATTTACATTGCAGTAGTGGATGACATCAACTATAGACATTCTTTCTAGTGGTTTTGCTATTTGAAGTTTTTGACTGTTTAATTTAAGGCTTTGCAGGCTGCTTGGATGAACCCTACCATTCCAGCAATACTCTGCAAACAGGATCAAGCCTAAAGCTGAAAGATCTGCAGCTCATTTTCAAGAATCAACTCGGACAAAGATACCCTTAGGGTCAGTATTAGAAGTCAACCACAGGTCAACCAGGTATTAGAAATACACCTGCAGGAAAATGGAAGACAAATCTCAGTTATTCAGCAAATTTCCTATGCTGAAAACACAACAAATATGTTTCATGCTGCTTTACCCTCCATTGGGAAATAGCTCTTTCTGCTCATAGAAATTTTTTTATAAACTAATTTTGCTCCAGTTTATGAACCAGTTTCATAAACATGCAAAACTTAATGCAATACACTCAAGCCAATGTGTGATTCTGCAGAGAAAGAATGACCAAGCTGCCTTCCAAGTTACAATGACCCAGGAAGTATGTGACAGGGAAAACAGCAACAAAAAAAGCAGAGATCAACCAACTGTCTTTGGAAATTCAATAGATTTGGAAGACTACTATAATATGAATCCAAAGCTACCACTTGCATCCAAATATTCTGATTTTTTTTTTTGCAATGTATTATTTCAGGGATTCCCTTTAATATATTCTAGTACAGCAATAATATTTCATGGTTTTCAATAATTTACAGCCACAGTATACCAGAAACCACCATCACTGGAAACCTACAAGGAGATCAGACACTAAAATTTTCCTATGTTTTTCCCCCCCTTGGCATTTAATTTCTCTAAGCTACTGACTGAATTACTTGAAAACCTGAAAAAAATTATGTAAAGCTGTGTTTTTGGTCACATAACCACTTTTTTTTAGTGATCTAAACTGCAAGTGTATGTAATGAAACAGACTTCATAGCCCCTCAAAACACCAGTCTTTTACAACTAATAGTGAAAAACATATCCTGTTGCTGAGCAGGATGCCATACATGGCATATACAGAATCCTCATACAGATGGTTCACAAGTGAGTTAGAAACAACCATACAACTTAAAGATCTTGACTAGACATCAAAGTGCTCTGGAAATGAGAATCATTCACTGTTCCCTAAATTTACAGTAACACAGACTCTGAGAAAAGTGAATGGCTGGGTTGTTCTGTCTTCAAAACCATTCATCAAGGTAAACTTTTGTGCAAAGGCAATTTTAAGCTTTTTATCTTGCATTTGTCACCCTTCATTCAGAGGCCAATTTTTTCTTGGAATTTCTCCAGATTCAGTACCTAGTGAATATTCCTAATTGTGTCATAATGGGACTTGCAAAATCCAAAGAAAAATTGCTTTTATACTGCAGGAGAAGAAAAACCTACTACTTTCCAAGTGTAGGAAGAACAACTAGACTAAGTGGAAGAGACTCAAAGAAATAAGAATATTTCAGTGGGAATGCATTAAAGAACCTTTATATCTTCAAGTACTGCCCATATTAGATGTCTCAAAGGTGTCACAGGGCATGTGAGAGAAAAAAAGTAATGGAACAAAGGTGTTTCCACTGCCATTAGTAATGAGGAAACAAAAGCCTAAGCCTCACTGCCTGAAATGTGGTTTTACAGGCACCCCAAGATGAATTCCTCTTTTCTCTACAAAGTATATTCTGCTTGGAAACAGTAGCTTGCTCTGGTTCTGGTGCCTGCTTTTCAAGAACAGTGGTTTTCTTCTCTGCTTGTGCTTCTCTTCTTCTTCCTCAACAGGGAAGGGGAGAGAGCACATCTGGGGATGGGGTGGAAAGGAAGATGGTATTTTCACAAAAATTGTGATGGATACAGAAACAGCTTTTCATAAAGCAGGGCATTTTCTTTAGTTATCCCATTTGCTGCAGCTGTAGAGTAACGTCAGGTTATAATCAGGACAGCATGCAGTGTAAAGAGTTCATAAGAGATACCGCAGCTTCAGTTCAGCCTGAGAGAAAAGCCAAAATAGTATAAATAGCCATGTATTTTCATATAGATAAGTGGACTCAGCTCCCTGCTTAGTTTTCACTGAATTACTGGCTGTAGAGTTATGACTAATGAACCCATAATACTGCAGAGGGGTGATTAAACTTCAGCATGACAAATGTTTGTGTTTCTGTATGTTCTATAACATCTGCAAGTACTGGCTTCACTCATTAAAAGAAAAACAGACCCTGATTTCTAGAAAATGAAAGTTGCAAAATCAAAATCATCACTCATAGAATGAATAAATTGAAAGAGGTATTTCAAAATAAAGGTAATTTTCGCAGGGATTTCTGAGTCACCCTCTGACGGTATTCATCTATTTGAAAAGTAACATTATTTGTGACACCAGCTACACAATTGGAAGACATAAGCTACTTTAAGAAGTGTCTATCCTGATTTAATACTGGTTGATGAATCCCAGAAAAAGAAAATATTCTACTCTTTAAATATTTATCATATTGTTTAAATATTAAAGATTAAACTTTAAGTCTGGACTGCCAAATCAGTATTATACAGGCAGGAAGTTTGTTTACAGTCTCTTCCAGCAGGAGCACTACCTGTCAGTGTCAGATGACAGTGCTTTCAAGCCTCTGGCTGAAAGTGACAGCTTTCTTTCTGTAACGTGACAAGTGTAATTAAAACTGTTTGCAGTTTCATTTGCATTTTGTGCCTGCTGAAAAGTGTTTTATGAATCTTCAGACTGACCAGCAAAAATACTAACTTTTCCTATAATTTTGGATTAGGATTTGTAGACTGAAGTGAACAATAAGGGTTGAAAGACCTTCAGAATAATAAGGTTACTATTTTGTCAAAGACCAAGGGAAAAAAGCAATGAACTTATGCCAGAGTAAAATAAAGATGAGAAGAAGTTATTTTGCTCTGACTGTGGTCAATACTTTCCACAAATAACGGGAAACTCTGAAGAAATACTTCAAAATAACATTTGTTAAATAATGGTAAACATGAAGATGTGGGAAAAAAAGGTAAAATAAGTAATTAAGCATGACTATTAGTCAAGGTAATGAACAAAGCAAACTCCATCTTACCAGCAGATTGGAATAAATTGTGTTTCTGAAGACACCAGAATTAATCTGAACCACACCTCTAGTGCTAAATAAGCAAATTATTATGAAATTTTATATCTGCATCAAAGCTCCAAAGCTAAAAGCTACAGATCCACACATTTGCGAAAAATACAGATATTCTATTCAGAGACACAAAGCTCAGTCTATTGTAATGCATGATTTTTAGGAGACTTGACACTACAGAGTAACTTTTACCAGGCAAGTAGGGCAGAAGTTATGTCGCTGAGGAATGATGATACATTAGCTATCACTGAGAAAGGCACATTGTCATGACTGCAGGTACAGAAAGGAAGGTATTTTCAGTTGGTAGTTCAGTGGAATTAACATATGAAGGAGCTGAAGAAAAATGGACCTCTATCTAAACTTCCCAAGTAATTCTAATCAAAACCTTTCACAGAGCTTTTCATTAGCAAATTAGTTCAGCCAAACACCAATTACCCACAGATTATATTTCTAGAGAAAAAATGACAGATCCTCCACTCTTTTTTAAAACACAAATATGCAGGAGACTATTTCCAGTATTTCCGCAAGAGAAACAGATACTGTTCAATCAACATAAATGATTAGTTATATTTTCATATTCAGCAATGCATTGCATTCTTGTGCTCAGGAGTTCTCAGTATTACAGGATTTTATGTGATATTTATAATTTAAACACTGACCAGTTTTGATTCTAAATATGCATATATATCATAAACATATAATCATTCTCTGAAAATACATTATTTCTTACATAAAATTGCTCATTTAATGAGTCTAACCACAGATTTTTTATTATTATTTTTAATAATTTCTATTTTATTGAGTTATAAAAGTTATCTAGGCAGTTTTGATTTTAGGACATTGATACGTTGTTTGGCAAATCCCTAATGTACCTGTAATTAAGACAGCTCATGGCTGAAAGTCTTTAACAGTACATGAATCTCTGAGAATCAGGACTTAGGACCACCACTACCCTTTTATCTCACAATATATGCAACTTGCGATTTATTAGAGGAAGATAGGGTGGACCATGCCAGGTGAGACAACTTGTCCAGAGGAGTTTGGAGTTAATGAAGGCTCAACACTTCATCTGTTAAGAAGTGCAAATATCTATATACTTCATGATTCTTTCCTGAACCATTGATGCTGGCTCTTGGCGAACCTGGCATTCACAGCAGGTGGACTTTATGTCTTCACCACTCTAACGGCCCTATGTTCTATGATGTAGTCATGGATGTTTCAGGCTTTATAGATTATTTCTAAACTGAACAATTACTTCAGGGGAAAATAATAAAGTATACTGCAAGTGTATCACATGATATGCTTCCAGATTCTCTTATATTCAGTCAGCATCTTCTGTTGCATTTTTAATCCAAGAGATAAAACAGGACATCTGCACATTCATTTCCCTTGCCTTCACAAATTTTATTAGTAAATCAAGAAGAAGCAACAGGTGGGAAGTCTCATATATACTGAGCAAGATGATTTTATCCAAGGAGATGTAGATTTTGTTACATTCCTTGTTTTACAATGGGGAAATGAAAATGTGAAGGTATTCAAGAGAGAAGGTCAGACAAAACCGAAGGAAGGTTTTATAAAATCTTTGGTAAAAAATCTGGAAGGTACAGCTTAATTTAGACAATATTTTTAGCATTAATGAAAAACACTTGAGGTTAATGTATGTAAATAATCAATTTCAATTTACATTTTAAATTATGGTAACCTATAAATTACAGAACTTTCCAGACTTTCCACAGCATTATCGTCCCTACGTTTCCTCCCCAGTCCCCTCACACCAGGGTTGCACGGGACTGCTTGGTATGAAACGTAGTTGGTTTTCAAGCCCATTGTCACTACAGAACCCCATTTTTGCAGGAGTGGGCGCCCTTTCCAACAGCGCAGCCTGTCCAGCTGGGCTAAGGAACCAGAGAAAGGTGAGACTGATCTGTGTCTCATGTGAGCTGTGCCAGTGACAGCAAATCATCCCTCACACTCTGGGCTTAGCACTCCTGCCTCTAAGACAGCAATGGTGGCAGAAGATGGTTGCACATGCTTTATCAAGTTTAGGAGAGGCACTGGTGTAAGACAGCTGACAACAACTCATTTTTCAGCATAAAAGACTTTTTCAGTTAAAAAAAAAAGCCCTGATAATAATGAGACCCAAATTTTGTACAGTGTATTTTATAGTTATGGCTACAAAATCATACTATAGCATTTTCATAATTATTTTGGAAAGCAGACCTGTACTTTACACAATAATATGAAGAGTGTCTAGACTCTAAAAAGTATTAAAATCAATTGTGGGACTATAAATCACTATATCATACACTAGCCAAAGATGGCAATTGCAAGTTAGCATTCCATCTACATCTAAGGCTAACAAGATAAAATTGCCAAAAAATTAAGTTATTGTCTGACATCACTGTACATAATAAATATGACTTCCATTTCATAAGGGAATTAAAAGGGCATACATTTATTGTACATGTACCAATCTCTGAGGCAACTTTATGGAATTAGACAAAGAGTCACTTGGCCAAATAGCACATGCAAAGAAAATAGATCAGATTTTAAGGCTAGTGTGTAAGCAGATTCAAAAGTCAATGGGATCAGTCTATGCCTTCCTTCATTTTCTGAATAGCATTTATAGTCTTTACATTTGTGCCAGTGAAATCACACTAACTTCATGCTATTGCAAAAACTTAATGTTTCAGCAAAAAAAATACCGTATGTTTTTGTTATGTTCTTTCAAAACAATGTCATGGCAGAAGCTAAAGCTAATATTAAAATTAAAAACCACTTTTTAATACTTGACACCAAACTTGAAGGCACTGCCTGTCATCCATGATTGAAGCAAACACATAACATAAAACTCAAATTTTCATTCCATAGAGAACATCAGAATTTGACCCTCTGATCTTAAAAAAGTACAGACTGTGTCATAAATGCATGCCCATTTGAAAAACTGCTCATCTAAATAAATGCCCATCAGAAAAAACCCATTCCAAAGATCCCAGGGAAGTCTGCATTTCTCCTTTCCTTAGTGTTTTTTGTTTGTTTGTTTGGGGTTTTTTTGTTTTCATTCTTTTTGTTTGTGTTGGTTTGGGGTTTTTTTGGTGAGATGAAATTGGAATGGTACATCTTTTCAACTAATCCTGTACTAGGTCTTTGGCTTGAAGAGCAAGAGAAAACAATGTGCAGCAACACTGAAGACAAAAGGTAGTGGTAATTGTTTAGAAGGAAGAGAGTAAAGAAACGTACATTAAGAAGAGGTCTTTAGAACTCAGAGATCACACTGGCTGAGGAACCCCTTCAAGGACAAACAAAAGGGATAAACATTATTGCTCAGAACTGACTCCACACTGATACAGATTTGAAACAACTTGAACTTTGCACAGAGAGAAGCCTCTGGAACAAACAAATGCACCCTGCTGCAGCAACAAACCTGAAGGCCACATTCCTAAGGCTCAAAAATGTCATTTAATCCATAAATGTTAGTGCTCCTACGTATATGTAGTGCTCAGAGAGCCGTGCATCTTCTGAAATTAATAAGCAGTGTTTCAAACTATTCCAGCTTCCCCAGATTTAATCACCATTAAAATATCTATGATGGTTCCTCCACAAGGGACTTAATATTCCTTGATATTCTTATGTATAATTACTTCTTATAATCAGTGCATAGCTATTAAGTGATGTACTGCTAAACCACCAGGTTTCAAATGGATAAATATTAGCCTAATGTGCTCAATCAATGCATAGAAATAACTTTAAGCACTTTTCCTGCAAGGGAAAATATTTACCATATATCATAGTTAGATTAGCTCGAGACACTAAGCAGCTGATAGAGGAGGATTGAAAGCCTGGAAATCACTTTAAAAGTCCTTGCATTTCTGTGAAGGACATCTTCAACAGAGAGGGAGAAAAGAAGCAGTGAGACCCGTTACCGTGAGCTTCCTATAAAACAGAATACTTAGGATCAGAACCATGTCAGAATATTTGCTTCATAAGACACAAAATTATCCTTTTTATAGGAAAAAATCACTAGAGGATACAAAGGGCTTCTCATCTTATCACTTTACTGAATTTTTCAATCTAAATGACTACAGCAGCTCTCGACTAAAAGTTTACACTGTAGTTAAGGTCATGCCCAGCGAGATACACAATTAATATGTTAGAGTTAATTGTACAATTCCTAAAAAATATTATTATTATTACTTCTAATACTAATAAAAATTGAAAGAGAACCTTCTGTACTTCTCAATCAGAAGATGAGGGGCAGTTGGAATAATTTCTATATAACTTAGAGAAAGGGCAATACTGTATTCAAACTGAGTTGTGCGATTTTTCTTCATCCCCATGTGATGAAATGCAAATGTTTTTCAGGTTGTTTCCATCCCAAGAAAAATTCAAAGGTAGTGTTATAATCCAGATTGTTTTGAATGCTAAATTTTGCTAAAGCTGCAGGTACAGTTGGATACAAAGCTGGAAAATGACACACTTTCTTTTCTGCTGCATAAATGTAAAGCTTCCTTTATCAAATATATCACATGTAAATAATAGTCTTAACATTGTTTTGTTACTTTTATGTTTAATTAGAAAATTAAGTCTTATTTCTACAAATGTCGCAAAAGCGAGATGATTGGTAATTGGATATGTTAAGTAGACTAAAGATATAATTTTCCAAATTACAGACTGTTCAACATCTGATTGCTGTTCTTCCCTTTGTCATTTATTATTAAAGTTGAATACTTTCTTACATATGGGAACAAAAATAACAGAATTCACAAATCTTATCTAAATACTCAGTAGCTCTGTTACAATTCTTTTGCCATTCCTGTTCTTACTTCAAACACTCAAAGCTGCTTCTGCCACATACGATTTAGCATTCTGAACCCTGCTCATTTTGTTCCTCTGGTTTATACCTCATGATACAGCACATAAGTGACCATCTTCAGGTAAAACACTAAAATATGAACTAATTGAAAATAAAATATCCATTGTTTGCCCTCATTTTGAATTTGTTTATGGCTAAGTTATGAGCAATTATACTTTACAAATTACCCATATTTCAGATTCTTGAAAAGAAATTATATTTCTGAAAGGAGTATGTTGTCCTTTCATGAAAGGAGTATCCTTCATAAAAGAAAAGTATACTTTCTTGGGAGCTTGATTTAACTCAAATTCAACACTATTCTTCTAATAAAAAATAGTTGGTACTGAATAAAACTGAGCAATTAATTAAAAGTAGAGTGCAAGAGGGTAAAACAAAAATTATCTCAATCATGGTTTTGAAAAGAAAGTTTTCTCAGCTTTTGAAAGGTAGCTACACAATGTGAAGACAATTATGTTTTGTTTACCTCAGGCTCTTGCTTTATACATTATTTCTTATTTCACATACAGTGGAATTGCTGTGACTTCTAGTAAATCAGGGTATTTACTCCTTTTCTTTAGCTCTTTTTCAGTGCTTTCTTAATGAATTTGATGAGCAGCTAAAATCAGCAAGCACAGAAATTGCATGTTCCTTTCATCTTAGCAAAGGTAAAGGACAAAAAAAGCTGCAAGAAAAGCTCCTCACATTTCTATGGATGAGGCTCAGAAATCAATGGAAGGAGCAGGAGAAAATCAGAGTTTTGGTGCCTTAGTTGAAAGCAAGATGAACAAATGCCAGTTTTCCAGCACAGTTTTTGCCAAATTTGAATGTGACTGAGTACTCTCTTCATTTTTCAGAATAAAACAGAAGGGTCATTTTAAGCCAGAATTTCAAATACAGATAACAAAATTTCACATCATTGGATCATGAAAGCTGGAATCACTATTTCCTGAAGGCATTCTTCATCTTTCATTAGCCAAGAAAATTTCTCCAACCCTGATATCTGCCAGCTCACTGAAGAAACCAGTCAGTGACTGTAAATAGACTAATTTCTTTTATTGCCGCAGACAGTTCTTGTTCAGAGTTGAAACACATTGGCTCACTAATGCAGGAAATTACTGGGATTCATGGTCATTACTTTTTTCTTAATGGATACAAATCTTTATCCTCCAGGTTATCTGACTGTGTTTTCTAATGCAAGATTTACATGATAAATATCTAATTTCCCCAACCAGCAGAATTGTTGCAAAGCTTTGAAAAGTGTATGTACATGCACTGAGCTAAATTATGTACATCTGCCAAAAAAAAAAGGCAATAAAAATTACTGTAGAACTTGTACAATTTCATCTAAAGAGCAGATCCAGCATACATATGCAAAAGCAGAACAGGACAGGAAAACAACTGATTACTTCACCAGCAGCTTTCTTCCATTTTCTGTGCTAGGTATAAAACAGTTATTTCAGCTCCTCCTGCCCCATCTGTTACACTAGTTAGTTACTTCTTCAAATAGTAAAGAATCAGGTTCACAGCTGTAACACTTGCAATAATGCATCTCTTGGAAGAAGTGGTTTTGCACAGAGGACGACAGATTTTTTTGGAAAATATAGTTTAAATTCATTTGATATGAACAAGAGGCTAGAGTGTCAAAAATGCTTACTACTCATCAGCTCTCACTGTTCACAATGGGAACTGCTGGGTGCTGAGTGCTTTTGAAAGTAATTTTCTCTCTACTAAATGCCTGACAAGGAGCTGCAGCATTATGAAGTAATTTTTAAAGCCTGACCCAATGTTATTTACTGTTTTATTATAAGGCACAATAGAAAGGATAAGATCCTTTGTTTAGGACTACGTACTCTACTGTTGTACAGTACTATGAAGAATTAGAGGAACAAGTAGCAAAGATAAAATGTACATTCATGAATGTGGTTAACATAACCAATTAACATTATGCAAGCAAATGAGCTGTTTGCTATTGCATTTCAAAAGAAATAATATTTGCATGCTCAATTTACCTCATACAAAAGGATCTAATCTGCTGATTCCCAAATACACTGTGAAAAGAAATGTGCATGTGGAATCAGTGGCTAATTGCACACGTAAACCCTATACTGGCTTAATTGTAATGGTTCCTTCTTCCCTTAAAAGTGCAAAAATTCAGTTTATGCATTCAAATAATCTAATTTTGCCAGGTGTCTATTAAACGGAATTTGCCATTGCAAGATGCAGTTAAGGACATTAAAAAACTTGCAAACTGCAACTCTGTAATACAGAAGAGACTCTATATGAATTTTATACTATTCTGCAACCAACTTATTCAGATTCCACTATCTTGATTAGATGTTAGTTCTTAACTCATTACTGAAGTACAGTTCAAGGGTGAGTGAAATACCTTATGTTCATTATTTGTACTCGGAATTATTTGATAAAACCTTTCTACAGGTCTACCGCTGTGTTAGTCACTGATCAAACAAAGAGTTTTGCAGAGAGTACCATCACTCAATAATATGATTATTTACTTATGTATCCTAGAAATAAAATCTTTGCAAGACCAGTCTAATGTACTGGGGAATTGGTGGGTACTATTGAATATAAACATCTCTTTCCCAGTCTCATTATCTCAGTAGTCTCACTGCAGGTATTTTCCTGATTATTCTTCAGCTAATGCAGAATAAAAAAAGAATTCTGTAAGAATATTTAATTTTTCTTCCAATAACTTGTATAACTCTCATGACTGTGAATCTTTATAGGAAGAAACATGAGGATCAGAAATGTCTATTAGAAGAATCTCATGGAAGGGGCAAGAGGAAAATGGTTTGAGCAAGTTTATAACAGCAGCAATACTAACAAAAAAGGCATCCAACCAACGTCTATTTTTTGTATTGTGGGCTAACTATTGAATTTTCAGTGTTGCTAAAGAAAATGTTTGGTTTAGTTGCAGACACAGTATATTTAGTAGTACTTAAAACCACAATAAAGACTATACAGCAGTGCCATTGTTTCATTCATTATTCAGAGTACAAACATAACATATAGGGTGCTACACAAACTCCACATTTGTGGTAGCTGTTTCAGGATCACAAACTCCTTAGTGACTCCATGCAAACAAATCATAGGGCATCCTTTGAATCATAGAACAGCCTTTGGAATGAGGCAACTGTATCAGTAATTCTGCACCTGGCATGACACATGACCTGCCTATCGAGGGAACTGGCAGCTTTGTGATTTGCAAGCATGACCTCATTATGCAGTGATGAACTAATAATGGTCTTAGCTGCCACCACCAGCTCCTTGGACAGATAAAGAGCCAGCAGCATCATAAAATCACACATTAAAATCCTTGTTCCTACTGAATGCAGAAGTGTAAACAGCAATTTGTTTTTCTAAAGCCTATGTCAAGGATGGAGCACGTGAAAAAGCCTTTACAGTACCCTGTTGTTACCTTACTGTAAAACTTTAATACCTCCTCAGTGAGTTCTCATGGGCAGCTCCTCACAATGCTGACTCCTTCCTGTCCCTTGCCTAACCCTTACTGCTCCTCACAGTACATGCTCACCCTTACTGTCCCTTGCAGAACCAGCTGACCCTTCCTCCTCACAGCACAGCCTCCAACTCTTCTCTCAACCAGCTAACCCATTCTTTTATAACACCCATCTATATTGGACACAGCTGTGACCTGTTAAGGGCAGGCCTGTTCCTAATCCTTGTTGCTCAGTACAGCTGCAACTCCTCAGGGGTGATACTGCCTTCAGCACTATCTCTATTCTCCTACATTCCATCCTCCCACAGTACCCCATCACATCTCCATCTGCTAAGAACCCAAAAACTTAAATATTGGCCCTGTTTTAGAGCTTTCTCCAACATCTCTGAAATCAATGTTCTTCATCACTTGACCAAAACAAAAATGATCCAAAGCCCATTCAGCATCACTAGCCCTCTGGACAACAGGGAACCTCCAGGATTTAGCAATAATCTTCTTTCCAACCTGTCTGATTAGGACTAAGGTTCTACTCCTCCTCTAGCCTATTCAAGCAAATTCACTTCTGCAATGAAAACCAGAGATTCTAGAGGAAAACTCAGAAATACTTAATTCCCTGTAAACATGGGAGAATTTACCATGCTGAAGCATTGAGGAAATGTTTCCAAGGAAACCTCAATGGAAACAGAGCTTCATCTGATTTCCTTTTTTATATCAGATATCAATTAAAATAAGGGTTGTCCTAAGGCTTGCAAACTTCTACTGAACTTTGGCCAATTCATGATTCCAAAGAAACTGCAGCTATAACTGGAAACTGTCAGACTCTAGTTTGATTGAATGTGTGCCCATGCTACAATTTTTAGAGCACAAGTAAACCTAACAACAGGACTTGGGAGTTAGGTAATTCTGAATGCATTTAAATTGATATTAAAGTTAAACCCAGATCTATCCTTTTGCGTGCATGCACTTGAACACATAGCTTAGTGATTCTGGTTTTAGTGGAGCTGAATTACTTTTGGAAGGTATCACATACGGATCCAACTTCAAATGAACTGCTAAGAAACAGTTCTGCAAAGCCTTATTACAGGGGTTTTCTAATACATCATATATAACTTTATTAACCAAATTCTATAATGCTCCCTCTTCACTGGCCTGGAGTCTTGATGAGCAATAGCATCTGGGAAACCAGCCACTGAGTTTTCACTTGCTCTGATAATTTCAAGCAGCTAGCTGCAAGCTTCATTTTAATTTATTTTCCATGTTTATCTTTCTTCATTACCAGCTAGATATTTCAGAATTAAATATGCATTGGAATAATGTCTAGAATTTCTAAGTCCACCCTCCTGGTAAGACTTAAAATAGCTTTTCTAGAGAAAACATTTTTCATCTTCTCAGGAGAAATGTGAAAGTCTCTTCTGAATAAGTTTATGAGGTGCCTTAACGTGCCAGACAACACAATTCCAACAGTAAGGTATGGTGTCCATAGACAGCTTTGAAAATCCCATCATGACAAGGAAATAAGGAAACAAACCAGGATCTCCCAGAAACCAGAGAATACAGAATTAATAGACTACACCATTTCATAATTAGTAGCAATTCCACTGATAATGTTTCACATGATATTTAGCCTATTAAAGCATGATCTGGATTTCCCGTGAGGAATGTAAAAGACTAAGAACTAATAACAGTGGGGAGGGAGCGCTGTTCTACTCTGTACAAAACTCTCCCCATAGAGGCTAGGTCTGGTTTCTTGGATAAAGACTAACTTGAGTAGGATTTGTGGTTTCAGTAAAAGAATTGCTTTTGTGAAAAGTAAGCCATAGAGATACTAAGGACCTTACAGGAGGCTATAAGTAACACTGGAAAGCAGAGATTTTTGCTGGACACCCTACATTTAACTTGCTTTAACAGTTTCCTTGGAATTCACATAGAAATTGTAGACAGGAAGCTGCCTATGTGCCAAGGACTTCTGTTACAGAAAATGACCTTTTCGGATATGGGACACTATTTGGTCTATATTTTTTGGTACATTTACACTCCTCCAAAACTCTGAAAGAGTCCAAACATATATGAATACACACACACACACACATATATATATATATGTATAGGAATACATGCTTCAGTATGCTTTGTTCTTTTCTTTCCTTATCATTCACATCAGTAAAAATCACTTTAAAACATATTTCACTTGTCCATTATCTACAGAAAACTTCAATTTGACATGACCTTCAAATTGCCTAGGCATTTAATTCAAATTGCTTATATGCTTTAATTAAATATCAGCTAGGGACAGTGATTAAGGGAATGTCTGTCATTTTAAAAGTGAAATATAGTTTTCCACTGTAGAGTCTACATGCTTGTAAACTTTGCTCTCTCTCCCTTTTTTTTTTACTGTTCGGACAATATTGTTATCAACCATGATAACAATAATGACATAAACTGCAACAAAATCCTCTAAAGCAGCTTGGTTACAAACATGCTTCCATATTTAACATCATGATTACAATTCCTTGCCTGAAATAGGAATCTAAGCAGCTAAATGTCCCAGAACCTGGCCAATAGGAATGCATAGGTGGTTTCTTTGAGATTCACAGAGATTAATAGAAGTAAATAAGAAGCATATTTAAAAATATATAATGAAATAATATTCTGTAAAGTGTAAGTGTATGCAGGCTGGAAAAAGCCTTGTCAGCAATCTATTATATAAATATTTTTGTTTTCTTTAGCAGCTAAGTGTCTTTCCAGGAACTCTTGGGTGCAAAGCAGAACAGTATGCCTTTTCCAATGTTCCTCACAAGAAAAAAAAGGGAGAAATTAAGACACTGGATCAGAAGGAAAACCAAACCAAACCAAAACAAAACCAAACCAAACCACAGGCCTTATTTGAAAGATATTTAGTTGAGAAGAAATACTGTTGTGTGCTAATAATAATTATGAAAAAGAGAAATGGTGAGGAAAAACACAAGCAAATAGGAACTTCTTTTACAACACAGGCGTGGCCCAAGCTTGGAGAAGATAGCAAAATTTACCATGGGAAATTTCTAAGCATCTTTTAAAACATTATTTAACATAATCCAAGTTGGGCACAACTAAAGCCCACTTGAAAATAAGTAACCAAAGAATTTAGAAATTAATCTCTGGATAGACTAAATTTCTATTTATTTGAAACCAAAGCTGTTCAGAAAAAAATTTATAAACTTACGCCTGTCAGGTGAGAAATGAAATATAAAGTGCAAAATGATTAATAGTCAGTGGTTTTACTTTTGTGCAAGGAGTACTTTGGAGGTCCTAAAGACTGAGGAAGTGCTTTAGGAGTGCTGTTTTAGCCTGCATGATTACCACTAGTGCCAAAGGCAGCAATCACTGAGGGGGATCAATAAAGAGTCCTTGGCAGGTAAATACTGTTTCTGCAAATTGTGCAGTTTACTTTGTGAAAGGATAAAAACACAGTTAAAGTTTGCCAGTGTCTTCCAACAGTATTCCATGGAAAGCCAGTGGATTACATGAGCAGTACTACATAAAGCCAGCTTTTTGGCAATGACATGAAGAAATTTAAAAGGCCAGTAAAGGACAGGCACAGAACTCAACAAATGAGGAATAAGTGTGGCTATGTCTGACAGTGTTGCTAAAATAAGATAGAGTTATCATGCAATTTTCCTTTTACACAGATGATTTACTCCCATGAGCTAAATTACTACACCATTCAACAGAATGCAGGAATAAATGCTTGACCACTTTAGAAAGACATCAATTACACTGAATCCTTGAAATGGTCCATGTGTTTTACCTCCTTTTTTTTTAATATTTTTTTTTTTATTTCAATGGTGAAGAAAAGGACAGGAGAACAAGATTTTCAGTTGTTAATCTTGTCTGTGATTTTCTGCCACTCAATGCATGAAATAGCATGTCTTTCATCAACTTACATCTCAAAAAAGTGTACAATGTCCATGCAAATAATTCCTCTTCAATCAAAGGTGTTGGCCGAAATAGCCATAACACCAATAAATGCCTGATTCCTCTGAGGAATATGACTTCCTACAGAAATAATATGGCTTGTGATACTTTGGGAACAGGGTGCTGTAGGAAACTGTCCTGGAATAAAGACAGCTGTATTTTATCAGGAAAGTGATTTCACCTCGCCTAAATGGAAATTGAGACTAGAAAATACTATCTACTTCAAAAAGAGGGAAAAAAGAAAAAAGCATTTTAGAAAACTGTACATAAACTTTTAAAATGGGGTTATAAATATGCTTTTTACAGAAATCCCATGAAGTAATCAGAAATGGTTATGTTTAACTGACTGACATATTGGAAAATAGAAAGAATGTCTATGCACATGTGGCTTGGTATACCTTCCAAAAAACTAATGGATGAAGAATCCATCACAAACCTTGATAAGGTGAAGTAACACTTAACTTCCTGCACTCTTTAAAATGCTGTATTTTCTTGTCTTCAGTGCCACTGCAAAACCCACTACTATCAAAATTCTGTCTCCCAAATATGCAGCTATACTCATTAACTCATGTATTGAGATTTTCAGTTACACTAAGAAGACATGGCCACTTACTTCTTTGTACTCCATGAAACTATTTTCCTTTATATATTGACATACATTATCCCTTCTGATAAAATTTATGGGACTCTTTACTGAACCCTCCACAGTATTCAACTTTTTCAAGCACTGAATTCCGAACTGCAGAAATTCTGCAGAACTGCTGAAACTCTTAGCACACTGCCAAAAATGGGAGTAAAGGTCCTTTTTTTTTTTTTATGTGATATCCACCTGATTATATAGGATCCCTTTAGCTCTGCCTAACATAGAATTGCACCAAGATCAGTGTCAGACTGATTATTCAGAATGACCCATTGAATCTTTTTCAGACTAAACACTTTTGAGGAATTGATTCCTTGTTTTTATAAATATAATTAATGTTTCTTTTCCAGATGTAGCTCCCTAATGAAATGCCTACTTTCTCTTTTCTTAATTTGTCAACTTAGCAAGGTTGTTCGGCATCACTGAAATTTTCTCTCTTTATTTAGTTACTCAATCTATAATTTTTCTGCAATTGCTTGTTTAATAAAATTTAAATGCAACGAAGAGTCTTTTTCTTAAACATCATGTTTCTGTTATAATCAAGCAGTTTAATTCCTCATTTGACATTTGAAACCTTCACATAACCAAAAAACTATGCCATGTCCTTGTGCTCTTCTAGAACACTAAGATCTGTTGCCTTACTAAACTATGCCAAAAGGCCTTTGTAAACCTGCTTTTTCAAAATTATTAATTTTCTAACAAATTTTTTAACATAATAAAAATGATAAATATAATACTTAAAATAGATTTTTAACTAATAATTTTCAGTTGTTTTTAACATCATCCTTCTCTAGGTCTCTATTACTTGAGTCTGAAAGCAAAATGACAGACCTTCAGTTACCTGAGTTTTCTGGTTTCTCCTTTCTGAAACATTAATTAACTTCCTTCTCCCTTTAAAATTGTTCCCCAATGAACAGTAACAGTCTGCAAGGCTTCTCAGCTTTTAAGTAAAGTTGTGACAATAGGGGCTCCACCTGTACTACCTGACACCATTCCAAAAGAAAAAGATCAAAATATAATAAAAATGCTTTTGTTGTTTTAATAAGTGGAAGATGTTAGAAAACTTGAAAGCAAACTGTGCATTAGAAAATGAACCAGAACAAGAGCAGAAATGTATTTTAACACTTATCTAGCAGAGTCTATTTCATCTTATTGGGAAACAGGGAGTCTTGACAAAAGACCTGAATGTGCCAGGAAGCCTGTTTATT
Source organism: Emberiza elegans (assembly GCA_024865655.1). Lineage (NCBI taxonomy): Eukaryota > Metazoa > Chordata > Aves > Passeriformes > Fringillidae > Emberiza > Emberiza elegans. Next base: position 12,858,296 of record JALJVW010002597.1, on the reverse strand, counting down.
CACAGCCTTGTCCCTCCACTTGTGCCAGGTGTGTCAGAAGATGGAAAAACACCACCCCCACCCCCAGAGTCTCCTTGAGTGTGGAAATTGCAGTGGTTTAAGGAAGAAGAAAGGCTGTTTTTGAAGCCAGTAGCCATCTCCTCAAAACGTGCTTCCGGCCCAAAATGGAGCTCTCCCCTGAGTGGGAGGCCCTCGGGAAGTGCTGCAGCAGCAGAAGCAGCAGGGAGATTTTGGGGGCCACCCCAGCACAGGCTGGGGGTGGCTGCAGTTCCCAGGCTCTGCTCCTGTGGTGCCACCTGCCTGTCCCCAGCGCTCTGTCCCCAGCGCGGGCTGGGGCAGCGGCAGCCCCGATACACGGTCCCGCACGTTTGAGAAACCACTGCTAAAGCATTTCATACCAGTGCAGGTACTGCATATTACGTGTGATCAAACAGCCTTCATGCAGTTTTTAAAATAGCATTGTAGGGCTGAATCAGATTTAGCACTGATGGAGCACATTTGGGGTAAACCACAGCACTATATTCGCCCTGTCCAAACAAACCTTACAGTTCTGGCCCTCTTTTAAAGACCCTTCTATCTACATTTTCTAAGCTTCAATGCAATTACACTCCTTAACCTAGGCCTCTCTTTTCATTTTAATCATCGTTACTTGAGGTTTCCTGCGTGGAAATTATCTCTATGAATCAGTAGCTTCTGCTTTTTTACTTTTTTCAGCAAATATATTATGACTGTGGTAGTTAACAGGTTTCCTTCCCTAAGCTTTGAGACCTGTTACTGGTACAGATCTGTTTTCTTAACACATTCTGAAGTGTGAGTATTAATTATACCTTATCAAAGATTACAAAAAGAGGATGGACATTTTGGCACACTGTCTATTTCTCAAAAGTGTCTTTAACTTGGAAACAAAAAAGAAATACTTCGTAATAGTTTAGCAATCAAGGATGTATTGCTAATATAGCTTAAGACGACAAAATAGCTCACAAACAATATATTTTGGTTATTTTTTTCTACATATTCAAAAGTACTTAAGTAAGAAAAAGTTCTCAGATGAGAATGACAGCTAAGTTAAATCAACAGAAAACATAAGCTTAGGCAGTAAAAAGCTAACAAACCCCTGATATAACAGAGAAGGTTCCTAGATCAATGCAAGACATATTGGCAACAATTATTTTCTAGAAGAAAAGCCTGAGACTAATTTCTTAAAGAATTAATATTTAATAACTTTGCATCTGCACTGGGTTAGACTGCTACTTCCAAATTAAATTGGCTTATAAGTTTTCATAAGAATTGCTGGTCTGACAGACACTTAAAGGTACATTTTCAGCACAGTGCCTAGGAATTAACATTAATGGGATTTATGCAGTGCAGTCCTTCAGCAACACTTTAAATATTAATCTGCTGAGCTACTAATTCAGTGTGGTTGCATAAGTGTAAATGGAAGGAGAATTTTGATCTAATAGTCTTATACTATGAGCTTAATATGTGTAAGTTTGATTCTCCCCAATATAAAACAACATAGTTGCATTCAAGCAGTGCTTTGAAAAAATTCAATTCCTATTTGAAGATTTATGTTGGAAAACAAATTTCTTTGTACAGCAAATTAAAATGGTCATATTTCCAAAACAATATACCTACCAGTACAAAAAATTGGTCTTTGGGAGCATAGTAGTTCTTAAGGGCTGATATGTAATTCAAGTAGTTCAAAAGGGCTGATTATCTGGGCTCACATAGTTCAGGTCTTGGACCAAAATTTTTCCTATCTTTTGAACACTTTGAATATTTTTTATTTATCCCATCTTACTCGCGTTTTTAACAGAGAAAATAGCATTAACTTCATCAAATACAGGATATAAAAAAGAATGAATATTGTATTAATTTGGTACTGGCCTTCTAATAATTGAATTACATAGTATATTTTGTTTACTTTTATTTTGATATAGTATTGATATCTTGATTTATTTAAGATGGAACCCCATTTATCAACAAGGACAAACTTTTAAAAAATAACCTTCAGTTAACCCCAAGCACACAGGAAAATCTAGTGCTGTACCTCTTCTAAAACAGAATCACTAAATCTCAGGATTGCTTTCCATACATTTATCTCTTTATCTGTTTGCTTTGATTACTGGGAAGAAAACCCAGAAACTAGGAAAAAAAATATTAAAAATAAATAAATAACAAAAAAAAACCCCAATAAACTTAAACCACATCACATAAATGTACTTCATAAGTCACCAAATATAGATATTTACATCTATAGGCAGCTACTTAAAATCTTACCTGAAATTTATCACGCTCTATCAAAAAAGTGTTAAGGCTGTTAACACCCACAAAACTTGTTCTAGAAAAGCTCTTTTCAAATGTTTGAAGAGTTATATTTTGAATCCTAGACTATCTTTGGACAGTTTATACCCATTTGGTTTTATGTCAACATAGTTCTTTAGATTTTCTCATGCTCAAAGATTATCATATCTGCAACATTTGTAGGCAGGAATTATATTCCCTCTTAGATCTTCATTTTTCTAGGTTAAAGGAAGCAAATTCTTTTGGCTTCACTCCCACTCTCCTTTCAACCTCACAATATGTTGGTTACATCAGATTTCCTGAGCCAGAAACCAGAACATGCAGTATGATGTGAGGCCCTGCACAGACAATAATGAAATAAAAGTTCACCCACAAATCTGCACAATTTCTTAAATTTATTTTTAATTGTGTTAGCATTTGACACTTTAATTGTCTGTTACTGTACTAGGTTTCATATATATCACAAAGTTAGCACACGTAGGTGTGAAATTGTCAGGTGATACTCAGCTGATCAGTGAGAGCATTGCTGTGGTAACTAATGGCACATCCAACATTTGCAAAATGGTGTGGCACACCTCAAAAAGGTTAAACAAAGTGTCTTCACTGCTCTGGGCTAAGAGCACACACAGGGCACTGACCACAGCTCAGGTGATGCGCTGCAATTCACAGAACAAAGCATAAACCTGAAATTCTTCAAATTTTACCATGTTTTATCCTTTACTGCTAACTTCCACTGAATTATTAAGCCAGATGGTAAAAAAGTTTGATAGAATGGCCAGCCACCAGCAGCAGCTTTATTGCCAACTGCTCAGCCAAAGGCACTAAGAGTTCAGTAAGTCAGCTGAGTCATCTGGCACATAGTGGTGATTGGTTTTGAAGAGTTTGCTGCTGTTACAATTTCTTGTAAATAATAGCACACTGAGACAAAGCCAGCACCTCTAGTCCTGTTCTAAAGTGGGACATGAGAGTAAGCATTCCCCTAGGAGTTAATGAAATTGTTTTTTCTGCAGTTTGGAACCCAGGTGTACACTTCCCTAAATTTGTAATTTCACTCAGGCATAGGAACACACAGGTAGCTAACCAGTGCTCTACAGAAGAATAGTGATTTTCAAATATTGTTTGTGACAGATACATCAAAATAATGTGTCTGAATGTCATGATTTGACCAATAATAATTTCACTGACATAACAAATTCACTGCTCAAAATAATGTTCCTGAAACCTTAGTAGTAAAGGCAAGAAAGACCTCTGACATGCCTTGGATATTCCTTTCTGAAGAGTTTTTTATCCTCTTGTCTTGAAAGTATCCCTTGAATTTCATATATGCAAACCCATGGCTTCTCTCTTGATCACTCTTAGCTATGGCATTAATTTCCAATTCTGAAATTTTTATATTTGTACTGCAGAGTCATGAATTCGCTCTCTTTTCATTCTTTCCATGTTCTGTATTGTGCTGATGTGCAAGACCTCATTGTCTGCAACACAGAGGTTCTTTACATCACACCACATGCACATAAATAATTATCCATGTAGCAATTGCTCACTTGTACTTGCTTTAGGAGACTGAGAAACAGAGAACAATGAATGTGCTATTACACATATTAAATAATTTTGTTATCCCTTAAACATTTCCTAAAATTAAATCTAATGAACTGCAAATTAGAAAATGAAGCATAATTAATTGTATAATTTAACTTGAACCTTTACTTGTATAAGAAAAAAAATCAGCAGACAAAACTTGAACATGTATATTTTCACACTCTTTGTTACTTGACGTATCAGAGAAATATTTACCAGTGACTTATGTAGTAGAATTTTTGTGTACTTAATACAAGAACATTTTATCTATTGCTACCAACACACAGCAAAGATTTTCAACTTTACTGTCAGAGATGAAGAAGTAATTTCCCTTGGAAAAGTGCTTGTTTGGGCTGCTGCTGTTAAAATACTGTAATTTCCCAGCTGAGATACCTTTAATAAGTTCGGTTATGCTTTATCTCTCTTTGAGGCCATATATGTATTCATGATTTCTTTTCTGTGTATGTACTTCATATGCAATACTTGGAAACAACAAAGGACAATCCATAATATATGCATAAATGCAACACGTGAAATAGGTTTTAAAGAAACTCTTACACAGACCTCATAGAAACCATACTATGACATGCTTGTGTTCTACCTGGTAGCAGCCTTGGAAATGCATAAATTCTCTGTGCTAATTATTTCCAATGTGAAATGAATAATTCAGAGGCCATAAAATGGTGATTCCAGATTTGGGAATTACAAAAATACTCCTCAGGGGATCTACTCAGCTGTTAGCTTCCTATGTGACTTTGAGCTAGACCGTGCTTTGATGCTTCAATTTCCCATCAGTAAAGTACGAATATTGATATTACCCTTTTTCTATGAGTGCAATTTAAGAGCAGTAATGGAAGCTGTACAAGAACACAAAATAGTAAATACATCTGGAAAAAGATACTATTCCTATTATTAATTAATAGGTGGAAGCAACCCTAAACCTGAGGCTCACTTATTTCTCTCTGTTAGGTCATGTCTATTAAGTAAGATTTTAGAGCTCCCTTGTACTTGCTATTCAAGTATTTGTCTAAGATAAAGGAACACAGATCTCTTTTCCTGTGAAGTTTGAGGCAAAAAGTAGGTATTCCTTCTACTGCAACTTCAAGTCTATGAAATATTGATGAAAGAAAGCAGGAATGTGCGATCAGCCACAAGGCAAGTACGAAATGCACCAAACCTGACATTTTTGACAGAATTCTTTCCAAAGTTATGAGGAGAGACGGAATTAGGAAAAAAATACTTTAAAATTATGTTTTGTAAAATCATTGCAGCAATGTAACTGGAGTCTAATTTTTTACTTATCTTACCTGAACAGCTGAGCTAATGTATCATATTAAAATAGTAACTATATGACGGGTGAAATATCCTAGATATTGACAGCCTCATGAGCATATAAATGAAGGAGTTAAGAAGAACATCATGCTTCCAACTGCTTTTTCAACATGCTCTTGTTTAATAACAAAGATTGATACAAGGATCAAACAAATAAAAAAGATAGAATTGCTGTACTGATCTATGTAACTCTTCCATTTTGAAATGACAGATATTTCTATCCTAAACTTATTCTTCTTATCAGCAAACATGATGGTATCAACTGATTGATTTTAGATAAAACTATATCAACATGCAGTATATTTGTATTTCTGTCATACCCTATAGATGGGACTGCTTTCATAAAAATTAATGAATGCAGAATGAATCACTTGAATTTTTCTCCACAAAAAAGAATCATTCTTCACAGGCAAACGTTTTCATTTTATAGTTTTTTCCCTCTTTTTGCCCTTCTCCAACAAATGGAATGACAGGAAACATGTTCGAAAGTGCAGTTCTGCATACATTGTGGTAGAGAGATAACAGAATATGCTAAGAATCCCTGGAGGAAAATTACAAGGATCCAAAATTTGTGGGACAAAAAAGAAACCCGATATCCTTATGGTAGGCATGGATCTACCTCAGGTCTGAATGTCTACATATGACTGTGAAGAACATGGAAGTGCTCACACTTGTTGCAGTAAATCTCTGTCCTACTCACCCTGTCCCAAGAATAATGAACATAAGCCAACATGTTAAGGACTGATAGCAGCATATTATATCACAGCACAGTAGAGTCAATAGAGTTGCCAAGTCTCTCCTGATGAAATGAGGAATACAAATACAGAAGTACATAGAATATACTCACATAACATATATACAACCTGCACTAATACTTTATAAAGTGAAGCAGAACAACTATGAGCATGAAAGAATAGTAAAGAGAAACAAAAAACCCTCTTCTACATGGAATCAATAGCTGACAGAAACAATATTCTAGCCAAGTGAGCAATAATGGAGAGCTACAGAGGATCTCAAAGTGTAACGTCTCCTCCTGTTCGGGAACAGGGCAGTTTTCACTTTTATCTAAAAAATAATAATTTTAATCATCTAAGCATTTCTTACTGAAACTAAGTAGCATCAACTAGATGGATACACAGGACCCCCCCTAAAAACACACCTTACAACACCACAAATTTGCCAATTATCATTTTAACTATTTATTCTGGAATACCTTGAACAGAACAGTAAGAGATACAAAACCAGAATGGCAGCTGTGCAGTGCTGGCTGAGAATTTCAGCAAGAATGTGAGCACTGTTTCAACTGTGTGCTGGTTTTGGCTGGGGTAGAGCTAATGTTCCTAACAGTAGCTGGTAAGAGGCTGTGATTTGGATTTTGTTGGAATCAGTGCCGACAACACAGGGATGTTTTTGTTATTGTTGAGCACTGCTTACACAGCATCAAGGGCCTTTTCTGTTTGTCACTCCACCAGTGAGTGGGCTGGGAGTGCACAAGCAGATGTGAGGGGACATGGCCAGGAGGGCTGGTCCCTACTGATCAAAAGGATATGCCAGACTATGTGGGTCATGCTCAGCATGTGCAGCTAGGGGAAGCTTGGTGGAGGGAGCTGCTTCTTAGGGATGGCCTGGGCAGTGGTCATTTTGTGGTGAACAACATTTTCATTTGCATGACTTGTTGCTCTTGAGTTTTATTTCTCTCTCTTTGTTATTCGCCTTTCATTAAAATTTATTAATATCATAACTATTATTATATTTTATTTAAATTATGAAACTGTTCTTATCTGAATCCATGAGTTTACTCACTTTTATCCTGCTGATTCTCCCCCCAGCCCCACTGCTGGGAGACAGTGAATGAGCAGCTGTGTGGTACTTTTTTGCCGTCTGGGGTTAAACCACGACAAATAGCTTTTAATTTCTGGATACAATACAATAGAACGTGTGCTCATATGATATCAATCTCACCCGAGGACTTCAGAGACATGCCAGCTGAATGCACCTGGCAACACTCCTTGAGCTTTTCTGTTATTCCAGATATTAAATTTACAGGATTTGGCTTCCCACAGAGCTGAGTCTCTGAATGCCAATGACTGAAGCATTTACTTCTTAAAAATAGCAACCTCTGTCTCCCAGAGCAATTTCTACTTTTTCATGAAGCCACCTAATAACTGAGTCTAGGCAGAAACTAGTATTGGTCCCATAAGCAGTTCTACATCTGCTCACTTTAATGTCAAAGTCCATCAATCACCAACACAAACAAAATTTAGACACTTTATGGGCTTTAATTTAAGCTTACATGATTTCTCAGGAATGATGTCAGGCTTTGTGATATACCTAGATTCTATACATGATCTCAACAGCAGGAACCACAACTGTTTTAACTATATTTGTAATTAGATGATTTCATGAAATACTAGTCTTCCTTTTCTCAAAAGAACTGCCATAAAGCATTACTTTGTTGTTTTGATACTACTGGTCCAGATACTTGATAGATAGCAGAAGTGCAGCCAAGGTATCAGTACTTAGCAGCACAGACATCAGGTGCCAGGACAACAGAGTGCCAAAGATACTGGCAAGCTCAGTTTTGAAATATTGGCCTGATTTGGGGAAAGTGATAGCAGCAAGCCAAAATGCATTGGTAATACATTCCTTCAAACAAATACTTTGTCCAATACTGAAATTGCAAGCATTAAGCATCAGGAATTAGTCTGTTCTGCAAATGAAGGAATGCTGTCAATTTTGTGAACTTTCTGAAAAATAACTTAAAGGTCCTGGACACAGAAAGCAAAACCACTGAGAAAGAAATTGCTCAACAGCAGGTTTGACTAAACTCAGAGTTACATATGATGGTGTTGTGGTGTGTTCTGCTGTTCTGTTAAAGTTCTCCCCCATTGTTTGCTAAGGTTCTGCCTCCCTCAGTTCTCCCGCCTTTGTCATGTCAATCACCCTGTTGTTATGGTTTCTCCCACCTTTGTTTTTTGCAAAGTCATGTTGTTACATCATTGCTAGCTCCCTCCTCCCCCTGTACCTCCCACACGTGGGTGTGTTTCTCCTCCCATTTCTCCTCCCCTGGCCCCAGTCAATCACTCCCTACTCCGCCTTAGTATCCAGAAGGTTCCATCTCCTGGGAGCTATGATTGGCTGTGGGACCAGGGCCCCACCTTTCCTATATCCCTATTGGATTCCCTTCTTGTCTTTCCCGATGGTTCCTTTCCCCTATTGGTTACGTTGTATACTCCTCCCCCGACCACCTTCTACTATATATCCTGTGAGAACTGCTGTTATTTGGTCACTCCCTGGCTGGCCTCCATCAGGTGGCTTCCTTTATTAAACCTGACTTGCCCCCAGAGAGTGTCCGCTCTTTATTCCTCCTTGCTTCCAGCAGCCACAGACTTCCACCTACGCGACCTCGTCTGCACAGACGTAGCCCAAAGCCTTCTGCCGCTGAGGGACGCCTGCAGGAGCAGTCCTGGGGCCCTGCCACCGGGACTGACTCCCCACCGCTGCAGTAGCCAGTTGGCCGCACTGCTAGCCGGACACTCAACCTTCAAAGGCCTCTGACCGCTGCATGATGGTATCTTGATATGCTTGGCAATAAATAGAACCTTTGTTCCGTCAAACAAAAAAATATAAAAATTACTGAAAGGCATTTGAAGATGTGCTACAATGAAACTAAATTAAATCCCACATCAATGACTGAAATGACAGTTATACCCAAAGATAGAATGCTGTTCTTCAAAATTATGTCTTTAAGAATGATGTCCATAAAAAAATTCAGAAGTGCATGATGATTAAGTCTCAAGGTAAGTTGGCTTCTTTTCTCCTAAAGTTCTGAGATGCACTCTTGAAAGTGAATATATGGTGTATGCTCCCTGAGCATTATCTTTCTTGGCATCCCTGATGAAGGTGACAACATGCATGCCAAATAAGATGGTTGATTAACAATCAGCAGCATTTTTCAGAATATTTATATCAGAGAAGTATAGAAAAAAAATGAGTACCAAGTAAAAATTGCTGACATTCATGCTGGAATACAATTTCATGGTGGTAACATGGTAATTATTAACTGTGGAGAACTTCTTCTCCAAAACAAATCTGGAGTGTAAAACTCACCACAGCCAAGAGGACAGTAAGTATACTATGTTCCCTGACATATTCTGGTGCACCAGACTAATAAAAACTATTTCTGAACAGTTCACACCATTTTCATGGCTTTTGAAAAGGCTTCTTTTCCTAAAGGGCTTATATTCTTGTCCTGGTTTTGGAATGGTATTCCCCAATTCAATACTCCCACTAAAAAGTCAACGAGCAACAATATCAATAACAAAAGTATACAAGAGAAACAGTGATCCACATACAAAAATGCTCAACATAGACCTTGAGCCAATGAACAATGTCTGAAAATGCCTCATGTTTTTAGGACCAGAAACCATGCCCTTCTTCTTGGAAGCCAGAGTCTCTTTCTCCTCACCCCTGGCAATGATGTGAGGTGGTACAGAGTAACCTCAGGGTCTTGACCAAATCTAGGAAACATTTCCACGGTAATATGTCAACATGGAAACAAAGAAAGGAAATACAAAGGTAAAGCAAGGATCATGCTAAAATGAAGGAAAATAAGTGGCTTATATCACAAGCAAACAGTAAAGATGTAAATGTTAATAAGGCATCGGATTTATGTGGGAACATAAAAAGGCAGTGGATACACAGGGACAAGAGAGGATGTAAGAATAAACAGGAAGATCTGTTTGGGAGGATGCAGAAGTTGACATGAAGTAGAGTTCAACAGTGCAGATGCAGGAGGCATGTCAGACTCGAAGTCTGACAGTAAGATCTGATGTCTCAGAACAGCAGCATGCTGACACCAGACTGATAATGTTTAACTCCACCTGCACACATGTGGTGAAGTCTAAATGGCACTACCTTGTGCTACATGGCTTTAAAAAATATCTAGGACACTGTCTGGAAGCACATCTCAGTTGCATTCTAATGTATTGGCTAACTCAAATATCCTGCCCTGCGGCCTCAGAAGCATTCTATGCTGTAAGAGCTGTCAAAAGGTTTGGCTTTACATAAGAAAATACCTTGACTTTGTTTATGGAAAGGAAAGGGTTGCTTCCTCTAGTGCTGCACTCTTCATTATTACATGGCATCTAGGACAGGCATGCTCCTGAGGATGGAGAAATCAGTGAGTAAATACACTGTGCCATAGCTGCAAGTTTTGTCACTAAACCTCAGTCCAGGGAAATCACAGAACAGGGCCTGCTTGTGACAGTCAGTTCAGACCCCTTGGTTGCAAATGCAGGGCACTGCGGTCAGGATTCTTCCATGACCCAGTTTCTTTAAGAAAAAGTGACAATTTCCACCTGGGTGCACAGAAGGTAGGATTCACAGAAATGCCAGTAGCCTTTCAGAAGAGAAGGCAGATGTTGTTCAGATTAAAAGGCTATACAGAAAAGTCTGATGACATAAATATGGTCTTCATGAGGAGATAACTTTCAGAAATCTGAGCACAGGCTAAAAGACGAGAGGTGCTCTTTTACTCACTCTTTGAGAGGACTGGTTTTTATCACAGCTTCTCTGATAAGGTGAACTCTCTATCTTCAAGAAAATTGGCATCTGGAAAGACTGTATTCAGGTGCACCATGTTCAATTTGGTGTACTTTGCTCAGTACTTTTAAAACCATGACTTTATTTTCAGGAGAATATAAATTTTCTCTAAATCAAATTAATTAGAAGTTTGTGCAATGGACTCCTTTCTGTAATTTTACAAATAGTTATTCCCTCCCTTTCAAGAGTAAATAATGCATATTTCTTTTCAGTCTTCTCATTCAAACTAGAAAATCCAGATTTTTGCAATAACTCCCACACAATGTTTATGGATCCCAAACTCTTCCACAGGTGTTGAAAAGGCACAGGAAAAAGCTTGTGTTCCTTCCTTAGATAAGCATGTGCTATCTGGCAGTTGAGAAAAATTACCTAATCCTTTGTCATCAGAGAATCCTTCAGAAAAGATTAATGTTGCAATAGCAGGACATTTTCTCTTCTGTTGTTTTGGCTGATACTAAATTTGCAGCAAGAGGAAGGAGCTGTAGGCACATAAGGACATGTGGACAGGGAGAAATGTCCATCTGCTATTGACATAGCCAATTAACAAGCTGAACGCACTTTGAGAACCTTTGTTTATTTATCCTTGATGTACTTGTGCTCCTACCATAAATTCATCAGAACATTCACAAAATAATTTTAATGAAGACAGAAACAATTTTATCCAAAATAAAAAAAAAAAATAATCAAAAACTCAGAAAGCATATCCCTTAAGGAAAGCAAAAAATTCTTAACATGGCTACAAGAAATGATCATATTCAGCTCTCTACAAAGTTCAAATGCTAATTTTGGAGCCATATGCCACCTGTGCAATTTCTCTCTGATATCTCAGAAACAATCACGTTACTAAAAATTCCTGTTGTGGCTACGGTCTAAATACACTCCAACCCCAAAGGGTTGGAATGGATACCAAGTTTAGTAGACCACATTTTAAGCACAGCAAACACAAAAATAGTGTTACTCAGTCTGTAGCTGCTGCTTGAGGGTCACTGGAGCCTGTTCCTAGTGCCTTGTGTACCTGGGAGATTTCCTCCTTACACATGCCAGGGCTCGTGTTTATGATAGTGCTTCAAGTCAGTGGAGATTAATGGCATCAAAATTTTGGCAGAAAGCAGAAATGAAATTCTGTTCCAAATCAATTTACAGCAGCACTAAAAGTCATTTCAAACCTGATTCAAGAAGAGCTGGCAATGTCTATTCCAAAGAGGTTCATTCTGTTCTGCAGCAAGAATAAACAAAATGCTATAGGAGCTTGTGAAGGCTCTATACCAAACTGGCTGGCAACAACTGTTTCGGGATCCAACAGAAATTTTTCCTATCTCAAGGTAAGATGTTCAAAAAAATATCTGAATCACCTGCATAACAAAGCCATGCCTTACTGTACAGTGGAAAATTAGACTGGACAAGCAGCAAAAGCAGATTAATACTACACTGTTCAGAGAAGCCCACTTTAAGCTTTCATTCCATTTTAAAGCTATATTCATTTGATTCCCAAAGGCACCCATTTGGAAGGCAACTAAAATTTCTTGTGATATTTTTTATTCTTGGGAAATTTAGGAACTACTTGCAAATGCAGTGACCATGACAATAACAATCATAGTCTGTGACACTTTTCCATAAACTGGTTATCTCACATCTGGGATCATGGTTTAGGTATCCCCAGTGGAAGCAATGTGCATCATCTATAAGCAAAAAAAAAAAAAAAAAAAAAAAAAAAAGTGAGAACAACACACACGACAAAAAGCAGGAAAAGCTGGCACATATATTTAAAAAACTATTTTCAGTTCTGGTTTGGGATTTATGCATGCAGAACACTGGTTTGTACTCTGGATTCAATCTGTGCTGGACAGAACTTCGTGCTCCAAGTCAACAAAGGATGCTCAGCATCAGAGGACTTCATAAAAGGACAGGTCCCTATATATATAAGTTTCCAAATTTTGCTGCAAAACCAAGGGGGTTACCCCTTGCTCTCCAGGGAAAGGCCTACTGAACAAAGGTGGAGTGGGAGATTAAATGTGCTGGCTTTCATCATAAATCTGTCAGAGTTTTAATAACTAAAGATATAGCATCATTGACCACAAAGCTAGGAAGAGGCCTGAATTTGATCTTTAGAATTTGCTCAAATCTCAGTTGAAGGGTAGGATCATTGGCTCTATAATAAGACATCTGAAATTTCCAGGTTCCTCCTTTTTTTCCTCTTTAGCCTTGAACAGACACATAGATGCACATACACTTCCTCAACAGGTCTATTCCAAAAACTATTCATTACACAGAAGCACTGATATTGTGTAGCCTACCTGAACAAAAAAAAATACTACAGACCAAGAAAAGCCCACATTTTGATGCTCAGTTTACTGAGGTCTATATCAATGTGTTAGTAACACCACATTATAAAAATACAGAGTGAGGGACCATTAAAGCAGAATACTACAGTTGTCTGCAACGTTTCATGCACAATTTTGGCTATTATTTTACTTAATATAAACCCATACTTAGTAGTAATAAAGAAAAACAGTAAAGTGCACTAGCACATGTACTTCTAACAGAGGGGCTGAAGCAAACAGTGAAGTGACCAAACCTAGAGAGAAATAATCCCATACATACCATATTATAATTTTACTAAATGGGACTTTCAAACACAGTCATAAATAAGCCACATTTCTTTCCAGTTTGAAAAAATAGACTGGTATTCTTTCCTAAATGAAGCATTTCAATGCCTGTTCTTTGTTCAGCCCTTCATGGAACAGTGTGGTGTGTAAAATCTGTCTAAAAAAGCAGTCCCTCTCTCCTTTTGTCTTTCTGCTACCATGGATATGACATCATTTTTGCCAACCGTTGCTAAGTCATGAACAGAAGGAGCATTTCCTTTTCTCACATAGAGGGCAGGGTATGAGCCAGAGCTTCCAAGAGACACAATGTTCTCTTTATGCAGCCAGGGAAAACAGTAAGAGAGGGCTGCCGATGGTCTGGGAAATGGCGGGCAGCCATCGAGCACACAAAGCTCACAGCACTGCCTGGCCAGACTCAGCTCCCACTAAATTGGTGGCCTATTTTCTCATTTCAAAGAAGGGAAAGGGAGGGAGAGAGGGGAGCAAAGAAAAAAGCCCTGTATCTTTGCCACTCAAGCCTTGCTGAGGCAACCACTGGACCATTGCCCTTGCCAATGAGAGCTGCATCCACTGCTGGAGAACAGGAGAGGGAGCGCTCATGGTGGATCCAGGAGCTGCTTCTCCTAACCCCACTCCTAACCTGCTGCACCTGTGAAGTGTTTGTGTCATGGCTGGGGAAGACAGAAGATTCCAAAATGAAAATATCTTTGATCCAAAAAGGATCCAGAACTCAGTTATGGTCAAATAAGGAACCACTATAAGAAATACATTTTCTGGATGCTTGCAGACTTAAATGCAGGTCCTGAAGTCCTAAGTTTTTTTCCTAGCAGGTAAAACTACTGTTACCATCCATGCAAATATCATGAAAGGACTTTCAGTATATGAGCTCTGGTTATTTCACACACTTGCATAGTGACAGTAATGTAGATTACAGTGCTACAGTTTACAAAGTTCAACACATTAGGCATTTTGGTAATTGAAAAAGTTCTACATATGTACTTTTCAGAAAATCAATCAATGAAGCCTGTTTTCTGCCACATTTATGAAAATCTTACAACAGAAAGCATAGCTAACTTTCTTCCAGGTCTGAAAATTTTCCTAGGTTACATTGTCTGACTTAGAGTGAGGAAAGGCAAATCGTGGCATTTTCTTTAACAGAAGAGATGATTTTTTTTTCTTATTGAAGCTATTCATCACTTCCTAATTTAACTTACAAAATACAGACTACAGTTACTTTTGCTTAGCTGTGTCCTAGACAAAAAATAGAATTTCCTGCATCTCAGATAATGGCACCAACCAGCGAAATCAATTGTCTTTTGCTTTTTGAAGAAGCTGAGTGCAAAGGAAAAGGGATAACATTTCTAAAAGTGGAGAGGATAGAGGAAAAGAAGAAAAAAGATGCTGCTTCCATAAGACAGAGGATGTATTTAGATTCAATCTAAAGTACTACTTTTCCAGTCCACCCTATCTAAGGTTTCTACAGGCTGTTACCTCCCCTTGGGATAAAAAGTTACTTGAGCTAAGTTACCTTAGGAATAGGTAAAGATTTGAAATACATGTTCCCATTTTATCATAATTCCTAATTTGTGCAAGAAAAGAAGAAAACATAAATACACATTGATTTTAAACATTGTTTCCAACTTACTGCTCCTGTAAAAAAACACCAGAAGGGGACACTAAATGAAAGATTTTTATACTTACTTATGACACGTAAGGTTGCTCTTAACATGGTTAATAGTAGCAAGCCCATACATTAAGAAGCAAAGCCTCTCCAAAGTGAAGCTCCCCTTCAATATTTCCAATATCTTTGGCCTTCCTACAGAAATAATATTAAATAAATGGATTTCATCAACACTGGCAGCTATGTGACACAGGCATGTTTTGCTGACTCATGAAAGAGTTGATATGTGGTGCCCTACTGGATGAGTTTGAAGATACTCAGTGTGTGTTTGCATTTCTGAAGAGAGATGCATGTGTAAGTTCTGAGAAGAAGTTTTACGTGTGAATTTTTCCAAACAACTGTCATCAATCCATTAAAATTGAGTGAAGTATGACAGGGTGGGATTAGCCTACAGGAATACCCTGTGGCATAAGAGACTAAACTTCTAGCTCCTGTTCACACTTAGATACAGCACCATGAATAAGCAGTGAACTTCTGCCCTCAGTCATCAAGGCAGTACTTGATCCTGCCCTCAGATATTACAGCAGGTGTCTTGTAAAATCAGCTACTCTACTAGGACCGTATCTGATATTACAAGACACTGAATGATGCGTGCTGGCTTTCAGAGTGCATAAAATAATCCTTCTCCAATAAGCCTCTCTGCAAAAACAACAAAAAAAGAGATGAGAGGTGAATATAGGCATACAGTGCTCCCATCCTCAGTGAAAGGAGGAAGAAAATGGCAGCAGAATATACATATAAATTCCCAGAGTTCAAGTGAATCACAGCATCAGAAGCAAGGAATTTATAGTAAGCCTTTTAGAACACTTTGGAATCAACTGATGGCATTTGTTTTGAGTTCACTCGCGCCTGAATGCCCAGGAAGGAAATGAAGTGAATGTGCAATGTTGAGCTTGCAGGATATGTTGCTTGATAGGGTGCTGGCATCAGCAGGGTTCATATTCTTCTCAGACCCCAGAGCTGCACAAGTGTATTATTGTGTGCTTTTGTGCAGCACCAGGGAAGCTGGAACAATTCCACAAACTATATGGATGAAAAGATGGAATGCATCATCCCACAAAAATGCACTCTTTTTTCCTCCTTCCCTCCCAAGAGATTGCTTTAAAAGAGGAAAACGTGATCTCCTTTGTAAATCTTTCTCAGTTCTCTATTTTGTGTTTGCACTGAGTTTCCTTTAAGCAAACAAAGTTGGAACTCAAATATTACAGTAACGTAAGGAAACCGTTCTTGCTGTGAGAGTTCCCAGCACTGTACATTCATGTTCTATTACACATGCAAAGATAATGCCTTAGAGTTTTGCAGAAGAGTTTTAACGCAGTCTAGCTTTCTGTTGTATTGGCATTCATTTATTAAAAAATTTTGTGTTCCCCCCTTCCTCAACAGACTAAGGCAAAATCAGATTTACATGAATCAACACCAAAACCAGTGGATTAGCAGGGAAAATATCTAAATCGAATAATTAATCTTTGAGAGTAACTTCTCATCAAAATTCACAACCCTGGAAGTCTATTTGCATTAATTATTTAGGACAGTTTACTAAGGAGAATATGATTAACATGTCTGCTTCTTTTTTACCAGATGAACAACTTTTTGTTAATTAGCTACAGAATAACTAGCATCATCAGGACAGAAATGTACCACCAGGGGAAAGAATGCTACTACTGTAATGAAACATTAAAAGAGATAATGAACCTAGTCAATAAATAATCATGGGGGTTTTCGTCAACAAAAAATATGATTTTTCATATTTGATGAGGATGAAGCTTATGGACTCTTTGAAAAATCGCCATAAAACATCAAAAAAAAAAAGTTAGACATAGACTAAACTGGTTTATAAATGGATTTAAAGGAATGGAAACAGGAATTGGGCTGCTTCCTCTCTATTTCAACTGACATATATGGTGGCAGTGTAAAAAATGAGCAGAAAGGGTTTGATGTATTTGCAGCATGATTATATCGCATTCGTGGAATAGAAAAAGTTAAAGCTAATGAATCTTTTCAAGTGAATTAAATGGGCTCTATTAAATACTCAATCATTTTCTAAAATGAGTACATTGCAATATCTGGAACACCTCAAAAGTATTAGTGACTTTAAAACGAAAAAGGAGAAAACTGACTAGCTCTATGCAGAAGTCTGTACTCACTGAGAGTACTAATAATTTCAATAGTTCTATCGACAAGCAAAAAAATATCAATAATTTTACAATAAATGTAGAAAATTTGATCTTTAGGCTCTTCAGTGTGGCAAAAATGTATCCTTATATCCACGTTAGAAACTTCCAGTCTGTCATTTTAAAGAACCATTAATCCCTAGTGTTAGGCGCTGGATAATTCAAAGATGAAAAATCATAAAAAATAAATGAATTATGAAGGATTGTTTGAGGCTTTTAAATACAGCAGTAACTTTTTAAAAATAGAGCAGTAATTTCAAGAAGCTTTGTATGTAGAAAGTGTTTCAGTATTCATCTAGATATTTAAAAAGCAATTTGAATATAAAAGCTGTATCTCCCTTACCAGACCTTTCTGGGACAGTGACCAACCTCCCCAAATTAAACAAGATGCAACAAGATTTGTTATATATATGGCCTAGGAGATTTATTTTTTTTTTCACACAGATTTACTTCTCTTTTATTAAGCCATGTTGAAGTGGCTCTGACTGGCTCCATTTCTTATGCCAAATAAACTAAGTTTCAGACATCCATTTGTGTCCTTTCCAAACAGCAGGGGCTGCTGTGTAGTCAGCTACTTTGCCTAAAGGGTAAAGGAAATGGAAATCACCTAGACAATAAATAAATTAAATCTTGTAGTATGGCCCATGTATTAGAAAGGGCTGAGAATAATGAGACATCTCATCAGTGTAAGAGTAAAAGGGAAAGTCATATTAATATCAAATCCTCTTGGAAATGATCCATTATAGATAGCCTGCTACAGAATTTTTAGAAGAAGCTCCTCCACTATTACTTCTTGGACATTTTTCATTACTGCATACTGCAAGGAATACCTGAATGACAGAATTTATGAGTTATGATGGCTCAGATTTAGAACTGTGGATGATACCACATATGTCCATCTAATCCCCTAGTGAAGTCAGACTTATCACAAGATTACAAAACCCATGCTAGTCTGTATTTTCTGAACCTAAAACTGCATTTCCACTCAAAAAGGAAAGTTTTGCTTTCACAGAAACCCTCAAAAATACATGAATATGGAGGAATTTACCCCATAAAACAGCCAGAATTTTAGGTCTAGAGAATAAAGGGTATTTTCCAGGGAAAAGAATTGTGCAGCAAATAAAAAATTACTTGCTTTTCATACAGGTCAACAGAATGCGGACCCACAAATCTATATTACTTACTAATTTTTCCATTCAAACACCTTTCTATTTCCTAGCCTTAAACACAAGTGGAGAAGCAAGTGTTTATTAAGTAAACATGACCATACCTCAACCGAGAGACAAAAGAGGGTTTTGAAATCCAATTTCCAAAACAATCCAGTTTAGTTACATATTTTTCCTAAACAGCTCTCCCAATTGAGTGTTCAATTTCCCAATTATTGCCGCTTTTGTTTCCAAAAATTTTTAATGATGAGGAACTTTTTCATTTTCTTTCCTCATTATTCAAAGTTCTGGTGGACTGCTTATCCTTTCTTTAAACATTTACATCCATATAAAACCCTACACTCATTCTGTTTGATTGAGTGCAAAAACAGTTATCTTAAACTCAGTTAAGTAAGGAGATACTTATACCTCAGATATTATATGGCTGCTGCTGGTGATGCTAAGAAGTTATGTGGTAATTGGGCTAAAATAAAATATTAAAATATTTTATAAGAAAGATTGGATTCTAAAAAATAGACATTCAGAGTACTTTTAAACCATAACTTTAGATAGAACTATTTGGTGTTAGTTTCCCTTAACAAAATCTCTGTTGACAAGTCTGTATAATGTGACATGTGGAAAACAAAATACAGCTCCAGGTTACAACCTGGAGGAAAAAAATTAACCTGAGGAGAAATATTATTTCTGGCAGAAAATTATTATTCTTTGGTTTAACTTAAGGATCAATTCAATAGACTTTCTCTCTACTGTTAGAGAACACGTCACAGAAGTAATGCAAACTGGAACATCTAAGCAAATCAGCCTTCTTTCTCTGGCTTATACTAGCATCATATACCATTGAGATTAAATTATTATTGCCCTTCTGAAATGGAAGAAGATACATTAGCCAAGTCATTGTTGATAAAAAAAGAAATATCACTGGAACTAATCTGGTCTAACTAGAGATAACTTGCACTTGTTTCCTTTAAGCTACAGTAGTAGTAACGTCATATAAACTTAATCACTATAAAACTAAATTAAGTCCTTTCGTCCCTGATCCATGAGTTACATTTCCGTAGAATTATTGATTGGATCACACTACTATTGTACAAAGAGAACAAGTGCTATTTCAGATCCATAGATGGTGCACTCTTGTTTTACGCAGAAATGAAAGGGAAGCTTTTCTTTAACTAATGGACCCAAGCACAGGTGAGGGATGTAAGGTCAAAAGGGGACCCCAATAGACTGCCCAATATCAAGAGCTCATTTGGAGAACTCTACTTATCAGCGAACTCATGACCCATGTAGTGGTGTCCAAAATGGCAAAAAGGAGCCATTTTTATAATTTATTCATATTAGCTGCATACAAACTCATATAGACACAACATACATGGTTGGAAAAAAGTATGAAAATGTGTGTGTGTATAAATGAGTACAGATGTGCAGTCCTAGAAGAAGAAAACAAACTTTTTCTGGTCTGCTGATACTGGCCACCTCCTGACGGCCTCTGGTGTATTTAGAGGTTATGTTTGTACAGAACTGGAAATTTCCATCCATTTTTCTCTAAGTTAAATATCCACCACTAACCTATTAGCTGACCCCTGGTCACAGCTGAGACCTCCAGGCTGTGAGGAGATATTTTATCTTTAAGGAGTGACCTTAGTCCTCTGACTGCAGTGAACCCAATGGGTGACCTAATAGCTGCAACAGATTCTTAGTGCTCAAGTGGAAAATTCTGCAAATCAGTGAAAAAAAAATCTGAACTGAAATAAAACTAGAAACAATGAAACCCCACAAGTCAACAAAATCCACTGAAATCCACAAGTAAAACACTATTTGTAACTACAAAAAAACCCCAGTTTATTCAATAGATCTCATTTTCCCTTGGGATCTCACATGACTGTTTTATGTGCTAATTTCATTGAAAACATGGTCTGGCTTGTTTTCATAGATAAGGGACGGGTTTTTAGCAAGTAAGTGGTGGTTTTAGCTTACTGCAGTGCACACTCCTCAATATCTAAACATGACTCAGGGTTTTAAATGAAAACCCATGTCTTGCTTCTCAAAGGTTGTGCTCACTCTTTACTGCAACCTGAATCCTCTTCTTGATTTAGTATGTGATATAACATACGCACCCACAGGCACGATACTTCACCCTTCTGCTGAGATTTGTGAGTCTCAGAAAGCAGAAGGACTTTTATCAGAAGACCTAATGGGGAGTCTGATTCTGCAGATAAGAATAATGTGGAGTGGGGATATGGAGAAGCGAAGAGTTGATGCTGAATCCTTTTAATCACTTGAATGATGCTGTAAATTCTTCAATTTATTAAATTTATCTACTTTTCACATGAGGTTTACATGACTAGATAAACATCTTGTTTTGACATTTTGATGGAATCATACAAAGGGAGGACCTTTAAAAAAATAAAATCTTAAAGACCTCCATAGTGTTCTACTGAGATTTCCAACGTCTTTTCCCTTTTAATTAAAACCCATAAATAAGGAACCATAGTGTGGCATGGATTTATATGCAGGACTCCCAATTGATTTCAGTGGGGTTTGCTTTGAAAAATCAATAATGTGACACACCAAAAAGATAGAGATTAATTTTTTCCTACTTTAAAAAAACAAAATACATTAATTATGACAAATTGCAAATTAGTTTTTAACACTAATTTTCTTGGATTATGGCATGTACTACTTACAAGTCAAATAAAAATACACCCAGAGAAAATGGATCCTATTTCTTACTTTGCAAAAGCAAAAGGGTATGTAAAAGAAAAGCAGTAGAAGAACAAGATAAAAACAAAGGTAGTAAAGGCCTCAAAACATTAGGTAGATAAAAGCATCACTAATGCATTAAGCAAGTAAAATAGGAGTTCATATAAAAAATCATACATATCAAAGAAAAATATAAAAAAAAAATATAAAACCAAAACCAGAGTGAACTTTGCAAAGTTAATTTGTTTATTGTTGGCTATGAAAAAAACTCAAGAAATATATGCATGACAACAAACTGCCAAACTTTCCACTTGGAAAGTTATCAGAAGTTCAAAGATAAGCCTCTGGTGTATTTTCTGCTATAGCACAGGGGCAGAATTATTATGAACTTGGAAACAAATCCTGTACCACAAATATTGAAAGCTATGGCAATGGAGGCCGACATATTATACCAGAATGTTTAGCCTCAAAAAAAAAGTGCAACAACTACAACAAATATTAAAAAAAAATAATAATGATACAAAACTACAACAGCTACTTCACCCTTTCCTTTTTTTGGTCTCTTTTTAATCACACAAGGAAATGCTAAATTATTCTAGGATGTAAAAACAGGACACACAGTAGATACTCTTTCAAAAAAGCACTTGATTTTTTCTGGTTTCAAATCTAAACAAAAAAAAATTGCACCAAATTCAGCTACAACTCATATTACAAAGTTTTAATGCCTGAATTCCTTAAATACTTTAAGGGGTTCTCAATACCTGTTTCCCTTATAGACTTTCTGCTGAGCCACAGAAAAAGTGGCTCATTAGTGCTAGGTGGGTATGTTTGCTGATAATCTAACCTAATCATTCGGCAGTAATAGAGAGGAACAACCTAACTTCTTTATTCACTATTTTTGATCCAATAAATCAATGTTCAGACCTTTCAAAGGCTATGAGATTTTTAAACTGGATAATATGATTGCTTACTTCAACTGCGATTTGGGGAAAAATCCTTTTTTTTTTTTAAAAGCACTTCTATTTCTTCAGCTTATTGAAGGAAAAAAATGCAGGATTCTCTTATCAAGAAAAGCAAAAGACATTAAGTGCTATCCATATAAAAATATTTTTATATCTACATAAATTTTTGTTTAAAGCTACCAAAATTTTAAATACTTCTAAAACTAGCATTCTATATAAGTTACATGAAATTTGCCTGAAATTGTTATGGCAACTCTATTTTTTAACAAAAGGAAATAACAGAAATGTCTACCTAGGCATAACTGATGGAACACCATCCTGTTGAGGATCTTAATAAAATATAGAACCATTTATGCAAAATTTTCTTGTCATTATTACATGTTAGTGTTATCAGCACACTCTTTTGGGAAAAGATACAATGTCCCCAGAAAGTACATCTTTGCTATCCCTTGTTAATGCCATCTCTCTCCTTTTCCTAGTTTTTATAAGCCATAAATTGAACTTGCCAAAAGTATTGCATATAGTTGGTTGCCACATTTTAATTTCACAATATCAGGAGCAAAAATGAATCAACTCAACTTAAGTCTAATGGTCAATACTTTGCTGATGTAAGAATCATGGGTGTAGATTATAATGCTGCCTTGGAAATACTTACCTAATAGCATCAAATTGGTTTTAAAATGACAGATTTCATTCCAGTATCAATGGTACAATACAAATGACAGCATTATAAACTTGGTATTTCTACACAAATGGTTTCCATAACTTTAATGAAGATCACAGTCACTGGATAACCATGTTCTTTATTCATTCTAGCAGAGAAAATGCATACATTCATACTCCTGACACTGGAGTGGGGGAATGGTTAATAGAAAGGGAAAGCTGTGCTGCATATTGCTGAAGATCTCCATTTTAGCACACATACAAAACCAGCAAAATCCTACCAACATTTTTTCCCTTTCCTTTGTTCTCTTACATAGTCATCATGGTTTTCACAAGTCCACTTAATCTTCAGGAGAACAAATGTCACCTGTGAGTCCCTTTGCTTCGCTTCATTAATTATGTTTTGTATAGCTTTTTGCATAATACAGCCAAGAAGCAGGTTTTTTCTGGTAGCCACATACAATTGTGATAGAAATGGTATGTTACAAGCAGCACTAATGTATAGCAAAAACAGAATTAAAAAAAAAGAGCAGGGAAAATATAAAAAAGGTCAAATGTGGCATTTTCCTCCTGAAGTTTAAATGAATAAGCTCCGAAAAAAAGTAATGATGGAGCAAAGAAATACTGTGAGCCAGCTCTGTTTTAATGTAGACAAAAAAAAAAAAAGGAGGAAGAATAAATCAGTCAGAGCCTGCATTCCATTGATATTTCTAAGCTGTACTGAGGACTACTTTGCTCAAGATTGTGCCCAGCAGACAAAGACCCAAGTTAAGGGCAGAGCAAAGACAAACTGGCCAAAGGGAACTCCAGGAGGTACTGTGCCTCACTGCTTCTGTTTTACAGACTCAGGGGCAACCCTTTATTCAAGCTATTCAAAAAGCATTAACTCAGAGTCTCACCACTTCGTTTGAAAACTGTGACATCTTCTTAGAAGTGCAAATTCACAAAAAAAATCTTCCTTTTGGTGTAAGCTGAACAGTGATTTCATTGAGTAACTGCCAATTTTTCTACTACACATTGTTAAAAGTAACAAAGAAGTATGAGGAGGAAAGGAGAAAAGAAAAGAGTTCATTGAGCTCAGCAAATTGTACAAAGCTGGGTCTAGAGAGTAGTTCATTTAGCCCTTGCAAAAACATTGGATTGCCTCCAAAGCGGAGACTCTACAGACTTTCTTCATAGCAGAGTGTCAATACATCCAGGGAGGTTTGCCTTCCCTGGGAAGAAATGGGCATTTGTCTACCCATTTTGCAGCCTATGAAGAACTACTGTTCAGGCTTGTGACTGAGCTGGCATGGGTTATATGCATGGGCTGCCTGGGACCACCATAACTAGAAAGGATCCATGAAAGGGATCAACAGGATCAACAGTGTGTGTCTATTCACCAGCACCCTCCCACCCCACCCCCAGCTTTAAGAAATGACAGGTATGTAATCTCTGCTGTTAAACAGAACTATGAGAAAATTTCAAAGTTCGGTCCCAGAGAAATAAGAATTCACACGGAAGGCAAATCCCTTCTGTGTGCATAATGCATACACTCATTTTTGCTATGCCAAGAAGCACTGCTTTGTTATTAGTTGTGGAAATTTTAATTTTATATCATAGGAGAACAAGCTGTACACAGATAAAAAAAGCCTGTATCTTCAGCTAAGATTTTTTGGAGGTTCAGAGAATATCTGTCCTGCGCACCTAGAATTGGATTTATCTTCCAGATTTGTTTGGAGAAAAACAAAGCAGTTAGCATTTAATGGGAATGGTTTATCTCCAAAGACTACAAATTAAAAAACTAAAAATTAACAAAGAAGCAAAGGAAAAAAAAACCATCTGATCCAGAAGAAGTTATTCAGCAATACAGCAACAGTGACTGTGTCCTTGCTTTGGGCTGTACAAATATACAAAAGATTGTCAAAATCCTATCCCGCGAAAACACGTAAATTCTGCTTCCTTTGCTGCTGGCATCACTAAATATGAGTTTCATCCACACTGTGTGGCAGACAGTAAATTTTCTTTTGTTCAGGAAGAAACAGAAGCCACAGTCCATTCACTAAGAAAAGTGATTTGTATGGACATTATTCAAGCATTTGCCACCATAGAGGGATTCTTTTGGTGATGTATTTTCTCTCTGACAGCATTTCGTACTACCTCTCTGAGAATGTACTGAGAATTTTTACATGGTGATTGTCTATTTTCATGGCAAAACTACGTGTGGTTCTCCATGTGCACACACCTACTCACTTATGTACTTGCTTTTCTCTTAGACATACCAATGGAAAAATACATTCCCTTCTCAAAGCTGTACAAACAACGAGAAACCACATAAATATAGATCTATTATTCTTACAGTTTTATGCTTGTTATAATGCATTCTATTTGGAAACTCTCCTACATAAATTAAACTAAATTCTCAACTTGGTAATAGATAGAAGACAGTTAAGGAAAGACTGCATTTACTAGGGTTCGTAGGTCACATTCAAAGAAACAGCTGGTTTTATTTTAATCAAATCTAATTTATAATCTTGGCTCCACAAAACAACAGAATTAACTGGCAGAATAGGGGCAATTTATGATATTTTAGGGAAGCATCATGCTCTGATTTGAAAATGCACAGAGGTTCAGTGGACTCAATTTTACATTTAATTAAGGTGATTTCCAGATTGGACTTTTAAACTCAATAATCATCTAAACAAATGACTTTTTATTTTGTGCTAAAGTTCTTAATTTCAATAATCTACTCTGAAGCCTAAAGCCACTCACACTGATATAGCAAAAAATTGTTTAATCAAAGGTTACATATGATGATAAATTGGAATGGCATTTGTTCTTCTGCCCTTTTAATGCAAGAAAAATAAGCGACCTTCTAATCAACCTGTCCAATGACTTCTTCCAGACCTCTCCTTATTTCTCAGGATATTACATTTAAACAAAAATTACAATTACACAGAAAGCAGAAAACAGCCAATAAAAAAACCCTGAGATTTTAAGACTAAAAGAGTTTGGCAAACAGCCATAAAATCTAGTCATTATCTTACTGACAGTAAAGTAATAAATTGTAGTCATTACCCTACTGGGAGCCAACCAATGAAACAGGTTGGTACCTATGAGGAGACACACAGATTTGGAGAGCATTAGGTCCTTCTGTCCAACACAGAGATACACTTGACAATGTGGAAAGGGCAGCATGGAAAGGAAATCAATTTTGGGCACAATGGGGAGAAATGCACCTACCCTCATCATGCCCCTCACATGCCCACTCCCTGTCATTGGTCTCTCTTGGGGGTGTGCTTCTGTCCTGGTGTCAGAATAACTGGCTGTGTCTGAGGCCCCTCCAAAGGGGTGGAAGATTCCCTAGGAAGCATCAAAGTGAGGGTGCAGAAGGATTGCCCAAAGGCCGAGGGGGCAGGAAGCAGGGAGGAGTGACATGTGCCCTTGGGATCAAAGCTGTTTTCTACACTGCAGTGTACTTCATGAACGATGAAATAATTTTCTTGCACAGATGACACTGTTATAAGTCTATAGAAATACCATTGGCCTGACACCAACTGAAAAGGGGTGAAGAATCAGAATAATTAGTAAGGACAGTAAACAGTATTTAGAGCCTACAATGCCAGTGTGTGCAGCGTGTGCAGTGTACACAGGCACTTCATAGCTGCATAATATGTGGTATCTTGAACTGAAAGGAAAAACAAAGGGAAGGTGAGACTGAAATGAAATAAAGACATCCAGAATCAAGGAAACATCCCAATACCTCTCTCTACTATTCTCTGTCATCAAAGACATGTCTGTAGAAGAGTATCAAAGTGTACTCACCACGCTTTTTAACTCACGCAGTATTTTTCATCTACAACCAATTGGTAAAAATTCCAAGGAAAGACAATTTACCCAAACACTGCAGTCTTAAAGGAATGAGGCAAGTTAAGGCATCTCTTTTAGTAGTAATATGAAAATCTGCTGTTACAATATGTTGATGTGGCAGGAACTTAATTTTTTCTAAAATGCCCAGCATCTTTAAATGACCACAGCTACAACTCATTTGCCTTAAAAGTTTCCTGAGAATTGTCTGTTTATGAACCTCTATGAATATTCTTCATTGCTGCCAAATATTAATTGAAACAATTAAGTGTGAAGAACGCGTGGGTGCAAAAATATTAGTACCACATAATTCTTTCTACTTAAGAGGTCCTTACTGGATTATTGCAGAAATGCTCTGGAGTTCTAATTACCTATGGAAGTCCCACAAGGTTACTGCAGAACATGGTAATTAGACAGTTGTAATATGAGGTGTTAGCAGGGGATTGAGGATTTGTGCTAAGAAGCACAGTGCTTTCATGGCTATTTACTTTGCAGAATATCAGAATTTAATGGAATTTGGTGAAAATCTCCAATGACAAATGTAGTTAAAAGGTGGGAGCAATATCTTAACAGGGATTCAGCATATGGTGAGGGTAGGCTAGCTCTACTATACCATGGTCTTTATATGAATAAAATTTACTCAAGTGTTAAGATTTTCTAGGAATTTTAAAAAACCCTGATCAAATATTCAATGGAAAGTACTATCAGTTTTGTACACAAAATGTTTCATACAAACAAGAGGCCATTTGATCATTTCTCTGTCACTGGAAAAAAAAAAATAGGCCACTTTCTGTGGCTGATAGCCTACAATAAAATGATGTGGTTGATGTTGTGTGCAGAAGCCTTTGATTTCCTAGCTCAAAGGACATGGTCCCCAGTGACAGAGTGGTGTTAAAGCAAAAGCTCAGGACAAGGTTCAAGCCTGGCACCGCAGCAAGGCTCTTGAACTATTCTGCTGTGACATCCCATTCAGTAGAAGCAATTCAGTATTTCTAGTTTTTAACTACATCTGAATGTATGGATAAAATAGAGGTAGAAGGCTTTTCAAAAAAAATACAGAGGAGAATGTTATTTAATTATATTAAGATAAAGGGTAAATTTGGAATACATGAAATTGAATTAAGTAGCAGTATGGCAAATCAAGACTGATAAGCAGGAGAGGGCTCAGGTGCTGTAAACACGACTTTGTAGGTCTGCAGCCATTCACACATCCTGCTACTGAGGGCAAAGGCGGGTGAGAAAACTTGGCACAAAGCTTCAGCCTGTTTCCATCTCTACAGCTCTGTGAAGTGTAATTACAACTGTACAGATGGAAATTACTGGACAAAGGGGAAAGTAGTGGAGAATCCATCTCTAAATACCTTCTTAACATTTTACATGACAGTTATTTTAACTCATTTGCTCATGATGGCTTGCATTCAATCAAAATACCCAGTCTCCCACAATGCTATAGGAACAGTCTTCCACAAGACTGTCTGTATAAAGGTGAAATTCACCTTTCTTAGCTAAGCATACACCAAGGTTAGATCCCCTTCATTATAAGAATGATAATATTGCCATTTAATCTTCTTTATCCTCTCCTGTCAGTAAAATACATATCTCAGCTTTGTAAGTCAGGCTTAATAATTGAAAGTTTATATCATTCTGAAAAACATCTAATACTTAATTTTTTAATTTAAACCCTCCCACATTCCTGTCTAGGTAGACGTATTTAAAAACCATACATTCTATAGCTATTATTTCACTTAAGCAAATAACCACAGAGATGCACAAACATCAGAAACTTCTTCTATCACACATACGAATTCATATGAAAGCAAAAACATATAAGATAAAACTTTCCCTAAAAAAGCATTTTTCAGCTGCTTTTTAAAATCTCAGCAATATTTCTTGTTACTCTGATTCTGAGTACATGAACTCTTTCGATTTGTGACAACAAAATAACAATTGCTACTTGCATTTGTTCATGATGGTGACTCATATCTGTGGAAGTTAAATCCTGGCTCCTAAGATCCTGGCCCAATTAAAGCAAGTTTATTGTGCCATTTTTAACTCAATGTCAGTCAAGAGCTTGCTACTGTCTGCAGGTTTTTCTAATGGGATTGCTGTGGAGCTGCTGAGATCTGAAAATCCAGGTGTGTTTATTGTTCCATAGATTGAGAAGAGATTATTTTCCTCAACAGAATTTTACCAAAAAAATAAAAATATATAAATTAAAAAAAAAGGGAGAAGAGGGAGAGAGCAAACCCTCAATGACTGTTTCCATTCAGAAAAGCCAAGGTCTTTCCAAACATTAAGGAGTTAAAAGCAAAGAGAGAAGAAAATGCTGGCTTGACATTTTTTACCAGAGGACATATTCTGGAAAGCTGATCTTTTCATTTGATATAAAAGAATGGCCAAAGGACCAAAGGAATAAGAAGCCAGAAGAAATGATGAAACTGCATGAAAGCAGGAACCAGGCTGAAAGCACATGTGTCCTCTAATACAACAGAAGGATGAGATGGGTAGAAGTTTAATGCTAACAATCAACCTTCCCTGGCCCAGTTAGCAATCTGGGTAGGGTCAAATTAGGGTTTTTCTCCTCTCCAGGGACTAAATATCTCACTTTATGAAGGTTAGAAAATACTAACATATTCATTGAAAGTCACTCCTTTCATCCACTCAATATATGCATGTAAAAGTTTCACAATCTTTTATAGTATCCACCTCTTAATGGGAGAGACAGCACCGTGTATCAGTGTATCTTTTTTTTCACAGCTTTCCAATGGATGCTGGGAAGTTTTGCTTATTGACTTGTTGCAGTATGTGAAGTGTAAACTCATTTTCTCATTATTTAGATGCAACCAAAGCTTTCACATTCTGGGTACTGACAAGATGTAACTGGCTAGCAGTCTTACTAAGTAACACATTTACACCTTGGGGAAATATCTTTTCATGGTATATACTGGAAGTGCTAATTGACTTTTATTTCCTAATAACCGTTGAAACTAATAACTTTGGAAAAGCTGGTGATTGCAAAGAACTGTAAATTAGACATTAAGACATCTTTCAGAGTGTCAAGCCTATATGTGAAAATCTTAAAAAAGTAATTTTTAAGCTCTTGTCCGCTGAAATGAATTAATGAAGTCATCAATAAGTCAATCATAACTGTCCTAATGCAGGATGTGGAGAATCTAGTAACATCATATGTGTAATTACTACTACTTTAAGTCATCAGGAAAGTAATGCAATTGCCTTTTCCTGCATCAGCAGAATGGCAGTATGGAAAAAAATATCAGAGCTGCAGCTAAGACATTTAGGACATTTGACATTATGTCTCAGGAGATGGATCTTTTAAAAGTGATCTGACAGACTCTTCCTTCACCTTCCCATATCACAGACTCACACAGTTTGTTAACACATTGACAGAAGTACAAATTAAAATAATCACAGATCCTGAAAAAATAAGCAGAAAGACAGAATAAAGGGTCCTGGTAAGTATCAAAGAGAAAGATGAATATAAGAATTCATAATGAATTAGCAGAGAATCCACCAAGACTACTGACCATAAAATTATTCATTTGTTTAGTGAGTGCTTGTGTGCTTGGCAGATATCACAACCAGTTGACCAGGTATCACACAAATCTCTGGGAAACCACTCTGTGATTTCCAGCAATTGAGAGAAATCACTGCAATGCCAAGCCTGCCTAATGCAGTCAAAACAGATTCCTTCTCAAAGGTTCACAGAAAAACAGACTGTGCTGAGTTGGAAGGAACCCACAAGGATCATCAAGTCAAACTCCTCACCCTGCACAAAACCATCCCCAAGAGTCACACCATTTGCCCAAGAGCATTGTGCAAAGGCTTCTTGAACTCTGTCAGGCTGGTGCTGTGACCGCTTCCCTTGGGAGCTGTTCCAGGGCCCAACCACCCTCTGGCTGAAGAACCTTTTGCCAAACCTAAACCTCCCCTGACACAACTTCAGGCCGTTCCCTAGGGTGCTGTCACTGGCACCACAGAGAAGAAATCAGTACCTGCCCCTCCTCTTCCTCTCATGAGGAAGCTGTATCTGCAGTGAGGTCTCCCCTCAGTCTCATGCTCAACTTGGCGTTGACTAGGACCTCCAGGTCCCTTTCTGTGCACTGCTCTCCAGCATCTCATTCCCCAGCCAGTCCATACAGCCAGGGTTGTCCCATCCCAGGTACAGAATCCAACACTTTCCCTTGTTGAACTTCATACAGCTGGTGATTGCCCAGCTCTCTGATTTGTCAAGGTCTCTCTGCAGGGCCTCCCTGCCTCTGAGGGACTCAACAGCTCCTCCCAGTTTTGTATTCTCTGTGAACTTGCTCTGTATCCCTTCCAGTCCTGTGTCCAAGTCATTTATGAAGATTTTGAGGAGCACAAGGCCGAGACTGGAGCCCTGTGGAACCCCCCTAGTGACAGGTCCCCAGTCTGATGTCACCCCATTCACTGTAACCCTTTGTGCCTGGCCTGTGAGCCAGTTGCTCACCCATCCCATGATGTGTTTATCCAGCTGTGTGCTGGACATTTTGTCCAGAAAGATCCTGTGAGAGACAGTACCCAAAGCTTTACTGAAATCCAAAAAGATTACATCAACCGGCTTCCCTTGATCAGCTAGGTGGGGTACCTTGTCAGAAAAGGAAATCAAGTTTGATAAACAGGACTTCCCTGTTCTTGCCTCAGAGGTGATAAGGTTTTTTTTAAAGGCATTAGAAAGAGAATAATGAAATTTAGGAATGGGAATTAAAAGAATAGAGAAAAAACAAAGACAAGGCAAGACTGCCTTACTGCACCCCACTGTACCAAAGAAAACCCAACCCAAACCCTGAAATGTAAAGATGACAGTATCTGTGCCAAGAAACAGTGCATGGAACTTAAACGTCCCACAAGGCCACTGAAAATGGGGACATCAGGAAATATGATTGGTACCCATGCACTTATAGAAAGGACAGCTTGACCATATTAAACTGGGCTGCATTTCATTCACTCTATATGTTCTGACTCATTCAAAGGACTTCAGCACTGACAAAGCTGACTGCCGACTGTTTCCTTATTCAGAGATTCTAATAAGAGTGGAGGTGGTAGATGATAAAAGCAGGGAAGAAGCATAACAAGACCAAAGAACAGAGTAAAATGTAAAGCTGGCCAATGGAGTTAAAGAAAGTGGATGGAAAGCAAATTAGGCACTTCATACTGCCAAAGCAATAAAACAGTGAGAATCTGGAAAAGAAGAGAAAAAAGAAAATTGGTGAAGTTCAATCAGGAATGGAAAGGAAATGACCCAGTAAGAATAAAATGAGGCACAGAGCACAGATAAAGAGAGTTACATGGGAGGGAATTAAAGAGTGGAGTGTCCCTGCACTGAGGACATCAGGAGGTCTCAGCTGACTTAAAGTTAACAGTAAAAACACAAAGGAGTGGGAGAGAGAAAATAAAGGGAACAATTAGATGTTAAAACGGAAGAATTGAAAGAACACCTGCCATTTAAATATTCCAGTAAACTTTAGAGGAAATACTGCAACAGAGCAAGCTGAATTGGCAAGATCTGAATGTGCACAGAAAGGATGCCAAGTAGTGAGACCAAAGGACTCCAGGATGTGTGTACATTGGCATGATGGCATGACTTGTAAGATGATCTACTCAGTGCTGGGTATAGCAGCACACACACCTTTGAGTTTTCCACTAAGTAACTCTGACTATAAAGTATATTAAAAAAGCCAAGTAAGGTACAATCTGTCAAAGTGCACCAAAATCTTGTAGTGATCAGATGCAAGCAAGCAGTAAAGTAACAGAATTAAATAAATTTTCAATTTATGCTCTTAAGTCTATTGTTCTGATATTACATCTAATGTGTAAACACAAATTTTCAGAAGAAAGCAGAAGTACATTTAACTAATATTTCATTAATGGTCTATGCTGTTGACCTAAAACAAATGGGCATACAGGACCAAAATATGCCAGAATCACTTTTAACAGCATTTTTTTAAATCAGTATGTCTTTCCCAATGGACAACTCTTTCAGGACTACATATCTCAATGATGCTTCCATCTATCACTAATGTTCTTTTCCCAGCTAGACCCTTATTTAGAGGTGTCCTACTTCACAACTAAGCCAGACATCCAAATTGCTAACAGATTTTTTTGCCTATGAAACTATATTTAAGAGTCATACTACGTGTTGTAAGCTTTAGCTCCATTCTGGGCACTGTAGCACCATATACATCAGGATCTCTTACATATGAATGCTATTTTCCCCTAGAACAGACATCCGAGGTAACGAAAGTCCTTTCCCAGCCACCAAGGATTTTATAAGCATTATCAGTAATGTAGTTGATTGCACTATTTGCAGAGAATATTCACCCATTTACTGAGAAGAAATAGACAGATGCCATGCTGACCGCTTCAGAGAGCAGGAAAGGACTATTAGAAATGGGGGTTCTAATAGAGCTATCGTGTCCCATTTCACTCCTAATAACTGTGATGTCTTGGTGTCCTTCAGCAGGGTTTCCAAGATGCTAACCACTCAGAGCTTAATAGGCATATAGATTCTCACTAGCCAGCAAAATTAGATGACAGAATAATTTTCTACCAACTTTTTCTTGTGCTTATATTTATCTCAGTGTAATTCCCACAATATCTAATGGCATTTCAGTTTTGCTTCTGTTTTTTCACAGATGTTTAGTGACTCATCCAGTCATCTTTAAGTCTTGCAACCCTATGTATTGTTTGATTCATCTCCCTTTGCATATTTAATATTGTTCTCAGCAAATCTCTGTATTTTAAAATGTTTTCTACAGTCTTATAAATTGCATCTTTTTTCACCCCTTAGAATTTCCTTTTACTGCCTTTTTAACTTCTTGTGGAGATTCAAGCTTACAATAGTAAGGACCAATAAACTTCCCCTTGAGTTAGATGGAAAAAGAAATCCTTGCTTTATGTTAACTGCATAACTTCTAAGGAAAACAGACACACATGTGAAGAAGCTATGAGCACTAATGTCAAATATAACTTATTCCCTAAATATAGTTTAAGGGCACGGAAGAAGTGTCATTAAGAAGAGATAAGATAAAAAGAACAAAAGTGAATGACCAAATAGTCCAGAAGAAAAGGTGAATTAATAGGGTGTGCAAAAATTGGCAGCTATGGGGTAAAACTAAGGTGGTGGCTTGAGAAAACAGCGAAAGGGAAGAGGCAATCACAGCAAAACAACAGCTGTCTGAAAGCACCTTTCATTTTCCCAGACAGCATACATTGGCTTGAACATCTCTCCAGTCTTAACCATGAAGACCAAAAAGTGGAAAACCAAAGCATCAGCTACACTGAAACTTTTCCCAGACTGAATTACACTGAATCACACGGTTGTGACCCTCTGAAGAGTATGGAAGAAGGTGACACTGCCAGTTCCATGCCTTCTTCCTGCAGCCAACAGTCTCTTTTTGACTTCTGCAGCTGTTTCTACTGGTTGGAGTCCACTTCCATCATTCCTTTATGTTTGCTTATTTATCTTAATATTTATTCTCACCTTCTCTCTTCCTATACCTGCATGACTTTTACATTACATTGTACCACGGTATGGTGAAAACCCAAGGTTTTGGGTTTGAGTTTTTTTTTTAATTTGTTTGTTTCTTTGTTAGTTGGTTTTGGTTTTTTTTAAATAAAACATGTAGTGAGTTAAAACAAAACAACAGGAAAAAAAAACCCAGAATATTTCAGGAGGGGAAAGAATGTAAGAATAAGACATAAAAACTTTTGAAAAATAGAGGCAGAAACTCTTACCACAACTGACCCCTTCAAAGTAGGCATGCTTAACATTATGATGTTAAATGTTTATAGTTTCTTAATAGTCAGTGGTTCAGCTCTTCTAACATAACATAAAGAATCATATCCAAATTACTTCACTGGAAGTTGTGAAGAAATACTTTAAAGGAAAATATTACTTCATTAAATGAAATAGTAAAAACAGTATGACAATTTCTGAGATTTTTTGACTTTTAACCCAAAAGCTGTACTTTTCTATCTATAATTATGTGCATGTGTGATTATGTACACATATGTATTCTGCTTTAATATACATGCATACTAGTCCCACACATATACAAATATTTCTGTTTATATAAAATGCATAACATGAGTTTGTAATGGATAAAATAAACAGTGGCAAAACCATGAGGGAGATATGCAAACCATCTTGAGTAATATTAAACCATAAAATGGCATCATTCATCCTGTACTCTATATATATTTTACAAATATATTCCTATAAAAATGTTAAAAAGAGTTTTACAAATTTTATTAGCATTATTTTTCATATTCATCTGCCTGTAGAAACAGGCTCCTTTAGTACTAAGATTCCAACTGTAGAGGGCCCTGAGGGAGAGGAGTAGTATGATATTTTTTTAAAACCTTTCAAATTATGCGAAGAAGATTTCCAACATATAAAAAGTGTCATAAGCTTAAAGTCTGGTGTGAGCTAAAAGCATGTGGCAATGGAAATCAAGGATTCTTCCCTTAGAGCATATAGTTTCCATTTTCATTCCTTAGATTTGCAAGATATCTCTAATCAGCACCAGTGCTGAACTGTGCCCAGACCTGCCCTTCAACAAATCTAACTTTTAACAGTGCTTGTGCGCATTCTGAGAAGACAAAATGAGAAAAACTAAAAAAAAAAAAGTTTCTCTTCTAAGTTGTGCTAAAAAATGGCACAACTTGATATTCTTTAGAGGTCTGGGGTGTAGATTCACTTCAGTCCCTCTGGGACAAGAGCAAGGGAGTTGATTAAAGTGGCTACAGATGAACACAACTTGTAAACGATCACATGAATGCATAATACCTTACACAATGTGACACACAAATACACTAAGTGACTTTTCCAGGAGCCAGGCTGGCGGAGCAGGCACACAAGGGAAACTGTGCACAGTGGTATTTGGGAGAAGCCCCACATATAGCACAAGCTGACTTTAAACTTGCCCTCCCACATATAGGCTATCCAAACCTGTTATAAATAACACAAACAAAAGCCAGAGTTTTATTTTGTACACAAGGAAACAGAAACAAGTGTTTTGGCAATACATTTTGCAACTCTGGTTTTGAAAAAATGAGCTAAGACTGTTAGAGAAGGGCAGTTTCTGAGTGATAATTGTCTCAACCTGGAAAATCTCATTTATCCACGGGCAAGTAAAAAACCATTCTAAGCCTAATACCCAAAGTTACTTTTCTCTAGCCGCTTAGAAGAAATAGTGGACTTCTAAAATAAGGGGAAAGCCTCATGTGACAGAATTTAAGAATATACAACATGTGCTTAAGAGAATTGTCTTTCAAAAATATGTGTTTAAACATTAATAACTATGGTAATAATTCACCCTTAAAAAGCAATCAGTTTGATTGTAATAATACTTTACTTTCAGCTCTGATAATTTTATTTCATATAGATATTCAATATCAGTAGGGTGGCTAGATTTGAGCTACCATGTAAAGCCATTCACTAGCAGATTGAAAAATTCACAAAAGTTCACTGATTCATATTGAAAAAAAGTCAGAAAAATATTTAGTCAATATAGTCAAATTTACCTGATAAAGCTAAATAATATATGTACCTTAATGAAAAATATAAAAAAAATTAATGCAAAGGTAAATAAAGATGCACTTGTGCATTTGAATGGCACTATCCTCCCAATATAAAATTTTTATCACAATGAAGTTAAGATGGCATTAAGTGAAAGCAAAATACAGATATTAGCACATGTACCAAACTTGATAAACAAGGATCAGAAATGTATAGAAGTAATCTAGAGTAATTTTAGTTACTTTTATAAGTACTTGAAGCAAGTTAAGTCAGGACTACTCTTTGCAGGTACAAATCATTGCATTACATTTTGCTTAGATTTGCCAAATTTTGGGTGTAAGTCTATGTCTACATGCTGCCAGATCAGCAGTTTGTAAGTGGGAAGTTGAAGCAAGCCAAGATTTCAGTGTTATCTCTTCCAAATTTTTCTGGTGGATTAGCAACCATTTTCTGGCTGCAAACAATACCATACTGTATGTGTCATACTGTTAGTACTATGCCTTAATTTCAGATGGAAAAGTGCCTCTCAAAATAGAGCAGAGAGTGAATTAAAAAAGAACGTCATCATACCAGAACTGTGAGAAACTAGAAAAGACAGAGGACTATATTTTCAGGTTCCTTGGATATATCACAGCATATGGTCTAGAGAACATTTTATACTTAAAACCTCTCCAAAATACTGAATTGTCATTCATAAGAAGACTCTTCTGTGCTTTTGAATTCTGAGAACTAGAATTTAATCTCATTTTGTCTTTATTGTTGGCAAAAATCCACATTTTCCAGTAGTAGCTAAGGTAAGAAATTTATCTAAGAAGTATCCTCTGTTTTCTGATTTCTATTGAAATGGCCAGGAATTTTCCTACATACAACCCCCAACCTTTTGAACTTGGGGGAATTGTGTTACTGGGAAGAATTCATTGTACAGAATTTCTATGTTTCAATTAAAACCAAACAGTTTTCCCCATCCAGGATACTTTTCAATTTGAAGATTCAAATGACTACCTTTTTAACCCTGGGGAAGAAGGATTTTAAACCATGAGTATTTTAGTTTTTATTTTCAAACACCAAAATATACCCCAAGCTCACATAAGTTTTACTGGGAGCCATTCATCATAACCTTGCCATTTGAAAAATATGCAACTCAGGTAGTTGTAGGATCATAAGTTATACTTTAGAACACTGTTCTAAAAGGACTATACAGATTTCTAGTAGAAACAGGCTCTCTCAACTGCAACTTAATGTTACTTTAAAATGTTTAACCTATGAGATAATATGAATTACATGGTACTTTTAATTACCATGCAAAGAAGTAATAATCTTTGAGAAAGATCTTGGTCACACACCAGTCCTGATTTCTGGAATACCAAAACTGAAATATAAATCTCTTTCTATTCCATGTAATATCACTCCAATTATCCTACTTTGCCCCTCAATCTGTACAAACTGATTATCAACTGCTTTTGGCTGCTTTGTGAGAGCTACAGAAAGTGGCCATAACACACTCATAGCAGCCAAATGAGGATCATGCTAAAGTTAGGAAAGTCTCCCAGTGCAACAGGAGCAAAGGCTACCCTGAGTTTCATTGCCATAGTCTGTCTGTGGAATGACATCCCTTACACAACTCCTTTGGCACCTAGAGAACAAACCCAGCACAGAGGTTTCCCATTCTAAAGAAATACTTTTCCCTCATCAACTTTTAGTTTATGTCCAGGCTCCAGTAAGGCTAAAACAAAAGCACAGGTTAAACCATCTTAGATTTGCTCTAAGATTGGACCTTGCTATCTGCACTAAATCCCAATGTTGCACTCCTTCAGTCTGTAATCAGAGAGTGAAACATCAATCCACTGTGTTATACAATTTTTTAGTTCTACAAATGCTGTAAATACCTACTATTTTGTAAACAAAATCAGAATAACGCAAGAACCGGAGGTTGTTTTCTTGAAAGGGTTTTAAATGTCAAATCTATTATAGAGTGCTGCTTAACTGGGACTTAGTATAAAAGCAGTGCAACGAAAGAGGGAAAACACTTTCATGAGCTTCATCCAGTACATAAAATTCACTATTATGCTTTCTGCACATTTGGATAGTCATACAATGCATGAGGGGTTGAAATTACTTTTGAATACAATGTCTTTTGAAATAAAGTGTTTTTCAGGTGAGGATGTATTTCCATATATGCTATAAAAATACAAGGAAAATTGTTTGACTTAGAAATAATAAACCAGTTCAGTGAATCAGTCCATCTTGATGACACTGATGCTAGCCAGCAATGAGGTTGATAAATGAAAATTTCTTTATCCAGAAAAGTATTCAGGTTCATGCATAAACATAAGCATTTCAATATGAACCAACGAGGCTAAGCATGGGCTAATTATGCATGTTCCTGTGCAGCACAGCAATATTCCTTTCATTGGTGAAGGACCTAATATAATAAACAGAAACACCAGAATTTTATGAAAGGAGGGTAACAAAGGAGTGGGCTGCAGGTTACCCGCAATAAGAAAAATTAGTAAAAGATGTGTGAGTTGGAAGTTACCCTGGAATGAAACACAATGGGTACAGAATGGGTTAAAAACTCTCTTTTAGAATTTCTTGCTCTTATTTATTGTGGAAGACATCAAACTAAGGAGAAGAGCTTTGGCTGTTTAGAGGAAGTGTTCAATTATAGGCAAAATGTGACTGTTCTGTCCTGGGTTTTTGATGATTCTGTGATGGGAAAAGGGTTTAATGTAACATCCCCATAAATCCTGATGAAGTCAGGAGCAGATACAGAGGCCATGAGCAAAACAATACACTAACATTTTTTTATTGAGCAATATTTTTCATTTGTTTTGATAAAGAAATTATTTTAAATGCTGATAGGATTTTGCATATTTAGCAGGACACCATATTTCCTTTGTAAGAAAATGCAATGTCAAGAAATTGATTCTTCAGATAATTCCTCTTGGCTATATTTTTTACTATGGAAATTCTAC
Organism: Emberiza elegans; assembly: GCA_024865655.1. Lineage (NCBI taxonomy): Eukaryota > Metazoa > Chordata > Aves > Passeriformes > Fringillidae > Emberiza > Emberiza elegans. The sequence continues at coordinate 12,819,146 of JALJVW010002597.1, read as the reverse complement.
TTATCATTAAGTAAGGTAAATATATGACTTGTAAATACTTATGCCTTGATGTATTCTCTGCCCAAAATGATTTCTAAAATTTTAGAAAAAAAACCCCTAATTTGTCAAGTGGACTTCCATAGCACCTAAAAATGCACAGTAATTTCAGAGTCACACCATGTAAATTCAGGACATTGTTAATGGTAGTCTATGGAAACTAGTCTATAAATTCTTGATTAAGGAAAAACCCAGAGTAAAAGGCACAAATTGAGAGTGGGAAGAATATATTCTAGTAGAATAATAACTCCCTGTGGACTGGCATGCACACTGAACAAAATTACTTATTTTAATTCTGACATATATTAGACATTCAGTTCTCTTGCTAGTAACTAGTTATGGCTAAAGTGTGCAATTCATTATTCATGCCATCATAAGAGAAAACCATCACGTCCACTGCAAGGATGCTATGGAATTTCAGACCTGAAATGTGCCCTAGCTTTTAATAACTGCTGACTAGATTTAGCTTGATTCATTAGAGGCCTCAAAACTCCCTATTCAGACAGAATGCCACATAGAAATATGGCTGCTTGCACTTTACTGCTTATCTTTCTATTGAGAATACTAAGAAGATGGCTGTTTTAAAGCAGAATAAAGTTTGAAGCCTTTGTAGAAATACCTGAGCACTGGATACAAAAGTTAAAATAACCCCGCCCCACTGCATTAATAACATTTTTGCATTGTCTTGGTTTGGTATTGTGAGATGGTGGGGTGTCGATTTTTAAAAAATACATTCTCAAGCATATCAGATCTGCTCAAAAAATCAAAAAATTCACACTCCATACCCCAGAGGCTAGAATTACTTCCTTCTCAAATAAATAATTAGGCAGATTTACAAAATGCACATTATTTTCCCAAGTGAATGGAAGGGCTCCAAGCGATTAAATACATAATTAGGTTGTTTTTCTAAAATGCTTATTATTTACCTGAGAGTCTCATTGCAGACTCCTGGTAAATGCTGTCTCCCTGCTAGCAGTTATTACCCAAAACGCCTCCATAATTTCCAGCCTTCCTCCAGCAGTGATACCAACAGCAGATGTTACTCGAGGACATGGATCATGAAAAGCAAAGTCTGGCTTCGCCAGGCAGCCCATTTAACTGACAAGCTGAGCTTCCTTCATACCTGGCATTGTACTCTTTCATTTTTCAAACACAGTAGAATACAAACAAAAGCACTTTTTAGTAGTTTAGTTCCTGTTTTAGCCGGCCAGAAATTCTGCTGAAGGCTGTGCCTATGTGTGCTTATGTGCTTGCAAGGCAACAGAGAAAAAAAAAGAGGAAAAAAAAAGCCCCAAGTTCTTACCAGCTGTTTTCTACCTGGTAAGGGTAATGAAGGGAACGTGGTTTTAATAACCAAGCCTGTGAGCCTCACCCTCCATTTGACACAAGGTTCTCTTTCTCAGGCAGGTGTCTTGGGCCGGGTTATCAGAGCCCACCAGCCTTCACTTCTAACTACTCCCATTGCCTCTCTCCAGGGGACACACAAGCCACAGTGCCAGGCATTCAGCACGTGAATGTGAATATTCCTGCTAGCCAGGTGGGAAAGAAAAAGGTCAGGGAATAAGACCTAGCTGGTTCTCCTATGCAGCTCAGGGACAATACCAAACTCCCTTTTTCTAGTGATCACAGACAAAAAACTGACCCTTAGAAGTGACCCCTTTTCATTACCCTACCTCCAGAGTCAGTTTTCCTTATGCTTTCATCTGCCCAGAGGCCTCACTGCTTTGTGGTCCTTACAGAAGAGATCAAGAGTGACTGGAATCTCAATCAGAACAAAAGAGGGCAGGAGATGGAAGGCATGACGAGGTGATGGAGAGAAAGACAAAATGAGAATGAAGAGCAAGAGAAAAATGTGGAAAAGAATCTGAGGGCGTGCTAGCATTTCCTAGGGATCAGCAAATAAGGCAACAGAGATGGCCAGACAACAAAGGGAATGGCAGTGAAGGACAGAAGAGAAAATATATTTTACTTCCCAGAAACCAAGAAATAAATAAATCATGAAAAGAAATAATGTAGAATCAAGAGAGGCATATTCTTGGGGGGAAATAAAGAAAGGGAACAAATAGAGGAAGAAATCAGAACAACTAAGCAGGAGAATTTTAATGGGTAGACCCTTTGTCACTGTACTTCCCAGTTGTGTCATTTGTCTGGTTTTTAACACCTTCAGCTAAGCTATTTATGTTTTACACATAGCTATGCACATATGTTTTATACAGATATATATGAATTCACAGTCACAACCAAATATCTTAAATGGGGGGGAGAACTTCTTCAGATTTCCAGTTTGGTATTAATACAGTAAAACTCTATCATGGATATTTTGGTTATTTCTGTAAAAGCCCAACAGTAAAAGCATTCCTGAAGCACTGGTATCTCCTGCAGTGTTAGCCACAAAGCTGAAGGTGGAGTAGCTGAGGTGTGCACCAAGTGGCAAGAGCTGCACACTTTGCCAGGTCATTGCTTTTATAGCAGTACCTCCTTTTTTATGAGGTTTAAAAAGAGACATCTAGGGCAAAGGGTAACAGAGAAGAGAAGAAAACAGGTACTGACTGACAGGCAGGTAGTGTGCTTGCAGACACCCACTAGGACACTGATAGATGGTCTCAGTTTCAAATATGACTGTTTCCTAACATTCTGATCTCTGTTACAAATAAATAGATTGTAGGATGCATCTTCAGTCTAGGCCTGCTCAAGGCACTTAAGGCTTAACATTCCATACATTCTGTAATCTTATGAATGTGGTTGTATTACAGCTTATTATTTACTGTTAAAATTTATCCTCGAGCATTGCAGTGAACAAGTACACAAAGGCGTGAACAGGAAAAGTGTGAATATTCAAACTTAAATTGTTAGTGAAGGACATGACTAACAAGGCTCTGTCAAGTTTCACTTCCACAGGTGTTTCAGAAATGGGAAAGCTTGTAAGAATTTCATTCACCCTTATTTAAACAATGTATAAGTAAACTATACATTTCATTGTCATTTTAACTAACTGCTATCTCATGTCCCTTTATTCCTGCCTTGGCTATGAATCAGACTGAATGGTGTACTAGGAAAGTGATTTCTTAGAAGGTGTCCCTGATTCTGTCCAAATGTGCTGGACAGAACACCATACTCTGCAAACTCCGGTGTTAGTTTCCTTACAGATATTTATATGTTTATATTTTTAAAAATGCAGTAAATATAGGGATATTAAATTGTTCTGACAAATCCTATTGTTCTATTAGTTTCACTGAAATAATGAGACTACATTGGTTTTAAAATGGGAAAATGAAACATAAAAGTTTCTAAATAGCCCAAATTTATCAGGCATCAAAGCAAAAAAGCTAACTGCAAGCACCCTAATAATTCATTTGTAAGAGCATATTAAAACTTACCATCTGATTAAGCAAAAAATTTTCTATCTTAAAGAATCTAGAATTATTTCCAAATATGACTGTTATCATATGGTGGCAAGTTTCCATAAGCAACAGATAATTATAGTTAATAATTTCCATGCTCATGAGAAGGGAAGGAAACAAGGCAACCAAATGACACTAGGTGACATGATGGCTTTTTTAATGTGAAAAAGGATTCCCCATGGGCCAGAATGAGAATATTGTGATTGCATGCAGACCTTTCATTCATCAACAGTTCCATTCACCATTATATTGGACTGTATTTGACTCAGATATACAATCAAAACCTCTTCTAAATTACACACCTTTTCTCCTTTCCCCTATTTATTTGTTGTCTTGAAATACATTTCTGGGGAGAGAGAATTTATTGAGAAGCATTTTGAACCATGTTACTTTTTATAACCCTCACTTGCATCTACATTGTGCAATCATTTCACACATCTGCTATATGAAGAACAAATCTGATTTAAGAGTTTTAATAAGACCTTGCATCAATAAATTATAACAGATTGGTGATTAGTAGTATTATTTATATGCAATATTTTTGTATCTCTTATAATGCTGATGTCTGCTTCACAGGGATTAATTATTTTCATAATTTTGTCTAAGTAGTAATATAGAAAATGTCAAAAAGAAAATTACATTTTCACTTCTCAGACACAGAAATTTAATTAAAGCCAACTCCTTGTTGAAGGGGAATGTCCTTAGCTGGTTCTGTGATATGGTAGCAGCTCTACATGCTGCCATGTGGGAGACCAAGGCTCAGAAAGTGACTCAGGGAATATTAATCACTAGGCTTTAGAGACTAAACACATGCTGCATGTGCCACAGTTGGTCCCAGCAGGTTATTTATGGAGTATATAGGTTAGCAGACAGCAATGATTTCTTGTAAAGGCTGCTGCTTGCACAGCCCACCTCAGGGATGGCGTTATACTGAAAGAAACTCTCTGCTTGCATAAAAACTGATCCATTAGGAAATCTCTAATTATCCAAACATGAAAGGTCAGCTTCCCCTCAGCTGCATGAGTGTAAGATAAAGACCTCAAACAAATTCTGGCTGTAAAAATCAACATCTTCTCCAGTCTCTTGGACATTTTTAGGACAAACGTGTTTCCAGTCTGTGCAAGAACAGTCCGCATATAAACTTATGAACTACTGTCATGGAAAGCTAAATTCCTACTTTTATGAGAGAAACTGGAGGCATTATTTACTCATTTTACCTACCCTCACTCTTTAGATCTTTTTTGTTTCATGCCTTGAATAGTCACCAACACTTCTCCTTTATTCCCAGCCTCTTTGGCCTCTCAGTGACTCCCCCTCATGACTCTTCTTTCCACTATTCCCTATATAATTATTCCTTCCTTCTATTCATCTCAATTGTTCCCATTTTTCACCCAGACTTCCTCATGAACATTAACTGCCTATGGACTAGAATGGGAGCACCGAGCAAGGCCATTCAGGACTTGGAACACCATCCATGGACAACTCAGTGTAGTCCTGCTTGAAAATGCATCTGCAGCCATGAATGAACACAAAAGTTCCTTTTTCAGAAGCTGACCCTTCTTTCTTAAAAAATATATTTTCCTGGAGAAAATAGGCATTAAGGAGGTACAGTCAAAATCATTGTACTTGCTATAACAGTACCTACATAAGATGAATTAGAAAATAGCTTGAGTTAAAAAATCCATCCAAGAAGTTCAGTGTAAAGTTGATGACTAATAAAACTGTATGACTTGATTTTGCTGTTCATGTATGTGATGATTTTTCTCAATCAGATGGCAACTTAAAAGTTACTTATCAACCAAATACCCACATCAACTAACCATTGTAAGTTAAACAAGTATGGGTTGAAGTGCTTTCAGTCAGAACAAATATCTTTCATTTCCAAAGACAAAGTCACAGCTTTCACTGACTCCAGCTGAGACAAAAATTCACCTCTGTTTCAGCTGGACATAGAAATGGGGAAAGACAGACCCCTCTGCACACACTTCTGCCTCTGCTCCAGTATGTTTATGGTGACACAGGCCAGCTCATTTCACAGGACAAGAAGTGTGCTTTCAAAGTTCATTTCTAGTTCCTTTTAAAGTCAATTAATTTCCATGCAAGTTTTTTTCATTATCTCTTGTCCTTCATTATTGCTAACCAGATTAAGCCTATGTGCACTGTCATCTCTATGCAATTTACAAATGAAATATATTGCAATAGAAGGACTAGTGAGAGATAAGGGAGAAAAACACCTATGGGTAAGACATCTCATGTAGGATTTAATTATGGCCATTCAGATTTCTGTAAGTATCCCACTGTATATTTTCACTCTAGTTGCTCCCAGAAAAGAATCCAATGACTGCTTCAAATATACCATGGGATCAAGCTCTGCTTGTTTTGTAGATTTGAAGGCTGTTTAGGTAAGAAGTTGGCAATCTGTAGCCACAGAAACAGCACAAAGACTTGAGGGAACAAACCTCAGATGTCACTGCTTGAACTTCAGTCAACAGTGAAAATGGAAATGAAAGAGCTGCTGTGACTTCTAACTATGTCCTTTGCGCTAGTCTCATGAGCTTGTGCTAGTAAAGGAACACAAAAAAGCACTTGATACACCGGTAGTTCATGTTTATTTTATGACCACAGTGAGAGGAGAATGCAGAAGACCATAAAAAATTTTCAGGAAGCTACTTCAGGAAATTTCTGCGAATTCAACTAATCCTTGAGAATAAAAATCTGGTTTATCTATAGGTTTTTGGCTCCCTTCTCTGTCAAAGTCTGCTTCTGTATGCTCAGATATTTCATACCAACAAGAAATTACAAAAAGTTGACTGCTGCCAAGAATTTACCAGCTCCTAAATATTAAACTTGAAGAGTACTTTGCATTAATTCCTAAATCTGCAAATGTGTGTGTTTTAATCCTTTTTATTTTATTCCTCTAGTAATCACTCCCATTTCCCAAATTTTGTGATTTCCTAAGGTATCTCAAATATGTTTAAGCAGTGTTATTGGAGAACACAGACTTCAGAAACTGCTGACATACTGAGGCTTCACACCAGGAAACTCTTATTTCTTGTACCTGTTCTTGTAACTGGCTCCCTTTAGGCCCCACCAAACTCTGCATGCTTCTACATTACATTCCTGAGAAAGTTCTGTTCCAGAACATTCCCTTCACTTAAACCCCCTTGCATATTTACACCTTCTGAAATTGGTTGGAGCTTTTATCCATAACAGAAAAGACTCAAACACACTATTTGGTGTGGTCAAATCACAGTTTTCCTCCTCCCTTCTACTTGCAAACTTTGCTTAAGCTGTTCATCCTCCCCTTTTCTACAAGGGCACTAGGATTCTGAAAGATGACTCAGAGATTCATGACTGCATTGACATACTGTTATTATACAAATAGCATGTAATGTGGATAAAAAATTTAATCTAACCCTAGAAGCTTTCCTTCAGTGGAACGTGGTTCCTGGGGCAATTTATTGTACTTTAAAGCTTTAGTCCTTTTTATTAGCAGTTCCATACACAAATTGGGGTAATTCTCTGTATTTATTTATATATCTGTGGTAAAATCAGATTACTTCCAGATAAAATAGTGTTTTATAGTCATCAGGAGAACTGCATCTTTTATCTGGATTCCTCTAAAATACATCATGCATATGATTACTCATAAGAAATAAAGTGATGCAAAGATGGTTTTGCAAACTGCCTACAGCAGCATAAAACCTTGTCTTTCCTAGGTATCACCAACTTTTCTACTACCAAAGAACTGTGGAAGTCTATTTTACATTGGGGACCAAGATTCATAATGCTCTAATGCTATTGCAAAAGTCCAACTGTGTTCATAGGAAAAGAATGTGTTTAAAAGAGGTAATACATTGTATATTTGTACACAATTCCTTCTTTGAGGTAATGCTCTAAGATTCTTTGCCCTGCACAGTAACTAAATAACCATAAATGATCTTTCATACATATGCAAATCCATCCCTCTAAGCACCTTATTAATTATTTCAAAGATACTTGGAGGTCACCACTCATGGAAATTTCTATGCATGAAGCCTCATTAATACAAGACACCACACAGAGAGATGGGATAGATTTTTGTTGCTATTTAACAAGGGCAGAGAGTATAATCTGTAACATTTACTTTTTATATTTTAATGACCAATGCAATTTGGCCAGCTCCTCTGCACTTCTGCAAGTGCTGCCTCTGAGCTGCTGCAGTGGGTTTGAGTGGTGGGGCTGCAGCCACACTCCTGTGAGCAGCTAATCCTATCAATGCACTGCTACTGTGCTCAGAGCTCTGCTCCTCAAGGCTGGCTCTTCTCAGCTGGAGTTCTGCTGCCTGGCACTTGATTAGCAGCTGAACACTAAGGAATTAATGTTCTTCTTCCAAAAATCACAGCAATGACACATTTTGTTTTGGAACAAAGGGAAGCTATGGCACTGTTGAGGTGATATATCATACCTCATCAGCTCAGATGATAGCTTTGTTTTGAAACCTTCTTATCTCCTGCTTAATTAGGCCCCATAACAGAAATCAAAGCAAAGCAAGGATTTAACCCCACAAAATACCTGAATGCAATGAAAAACAAATGCATCCTCTGGCACATGTGTGCCAGGAAGCAAGAAATTAAACCTACTTGAGAAGCCCTGTTTATCTGAAATCCCTAGATCCTTTCCAGCTCAAATTATCATACACTTGTGATGATAACACTGATCTCGTCTGTCACAGTGACCCTTTGCTGTAGCAGCTGCTGTTTATTTTTATTCTGTTTTGTGGATGGTGCTTTCACCTCTAGGTTGATCCAATAAAAGATATAGAAAACTTGCTATGTTAGTACATTCCCTTGATAAAAATCGGGAACAGTGAGTCAAATGTTAATGGAAACTGCAGGCTATGTTCATTATGTTATCTCTATTTTTGAAAAACACTGCAATGAACAGAACTAATTGGAAGTGCCAACTATTTAACTATGTTTAATTACAAAATCAAACCCTCCTGTAGAATTTGAGAGCAATATGTGCACGTATGCCTTGAAGAAATGTGCCAGTTTTTAAGGAAATCTACTCTTACATGAAAATGATCAAATAACTTTTAAAAATCTAAACCTCAAACTTCAAGACATCATAAACACTATTTCAGCATTAGTCTGTGGTGTTTAAAAATACCTGTTTTAATTCAGACTTTTTTGAGCTCTCTGTGCAGCCCGGTCAGCTACCATATCATAAATCTCATCAGAGTGAATATGACTTTGTTTTGTATTCCTTTAAGAAGAAGGCTCAAACAAACATCTTTCAATAAAGCTCAGACCTAATTTTTTTTTTTTATTTTTTTGAGTCATTCTCTATTAGATATAACATGTATTAAACCCACATTGCCAGAATAAGAAAGGTCTTTTCTTGGCATGTCCCATGGTGTTCATTCCTGTCAAGGAGAATTCATTTGAGGCTTCACTGTGGTAATTAGAAAAAGCTGTGTCAAATAGTGCTTTATCATACCCACATGTAAATACAAACTGCAAATTGCAGTTGCAAAATGAAGATTGTGAACTGTAGACTGTAAAAATGTCATTTTATGCTATTCAGCAGAAGTACCATGATAAGTGGAAAAGAAAATCATGTGACACAGTTATGAAAGTTTCTTAAGTGAATTAATTGATGAGAGCATCCATCCATAGCTATGAAGGAGGCTAAAACCCCTTGGGTCTGAACAGTAGGACGAGGTTGGCAATGCAGGCATGCCTCCTTCTCACAGGGATGAGGAAACAGTCTCATTCATGACTTTCTCAAAGAATAAAAAATAATCATTAGTTCCTAACTCAAGTACAACTTAATACTAGAGACAACCAAATGACCTGTATATCAGAAAGTTAGGTTCAGATAGCTGCAGAAATGAACCATGAAGTTACAACAGCTCTGCTTAGAGAATACTTCCAAGTGCATTTTTTAAAATGCAAAACTGCTAATATAACAGAGACAACTGACAGAGGTAGCAATCAATGAGAGAGAAAAAGTATTGCAATTATATTACTATTACTACTGCTATTAGAACTACTTTAAGGTTTAGTATTTTAAAAACAACTTTCCAGTTTGGGGAGTTCTGAAACTTTGAGATTAGCAATATTTTAGTCTTTCCATATATAGCTATTATAACACTTGGAGTACACCACAGCTGAGGCTAGACTGGCAGCAATAGCTTCTTTCCCGTTTCCTCAGCTGAACTCTATCTCACTTGAACAGCAGAAGTATGCCATCCTCTGTGCATCCTCTACAGCATGCCTTTCTTGAGCCAAACCCATGCCTTCCTCACCACTCCAAGACTGAAATTGCAACCCTGAGCATCCCAGCACCATCTTTTTGTGTATTCTCCTCATCCCTACTCTGCTTCCACTGTTCAATTCCCATAACGTTCAACTTCAGCAAACAGAAAAGACAAAAAGACTGCCTGGCAACTGCCAGTCAGGGGTAAAAACTTCTGAAAACTTTTTAGTCTCCTCTCTGAGAAAAAAGAACTTTTGAACTGAGCAACTGGAGTTGAAAATACATGGAAAAATCCTAATACAAGTTTAGTGCAGCATGACTAGCAATGGGTTTACAGACAGAAGAGGCAGAAGGGTCATTAGTTTGACATATCAGCCTGAACTGGAGGAAGCTCCCTGACACCAGCGACAGCAGCAAGGAGGCCCACAAGCAAGGAGAGAGGCCCACAAGCAAGGAGAAAGATGAGATGCCTGCTGCACCACTGGCATAACTGATTAACCTAAGGAGCTGACAGAATAAAATGGAAGAAATCAATAAAACAGGGAAAAAAAGGAAGGATTCTACTCAAACAGCTTATTAATTTGTGTGGGAGCAGCAAATGGATTAACTTCTGGAGAAGCAAGGAAGGAGGCTGAGAGTACAGACTGACCACACAGTACTATGCTAATGTAAAGGTCAAGGAAAGAACACTGGCTATAAAGTTCCTGTTCAGTTTCTCATGACAAGTTTTCCTACAAAACATTAATTTTTTTTTTTAGGATGACATCAGTGTGTAAATGCAGGAGCTGTTTAGGGGGAAGTAAAATAAGACCTGGCAACACAGCACATAAACAGCAATTCTAGTGAAATGTAAAGAACCAGTGCTTGTTTGTTCTTGAAGCAATTAAAAATAAATTATTTTAAATATTTCTTACTACTGTACTTTCAATATCCTCAAGGATATCCTTTTCAAATTAAATAGATGACACTCTACTAAGAACTTTTGTCAATTTTTCTCCCATCTAGTGGGGTTTGAAACTTATTTATCAGCCATTCAGGTAACCAGCCAAACCTATCTTCTATGCAGCTTCTAATACACTGTAAAATTATTCTCATGCCATGATACAGCACTTAAGACAAACATATATGCTCCCATTTTAATTTAACACCAAAGAAAAAGAATGCTCTGCATAGAATATACTTCTTCGTAGCAAAATTTTTGACAATTTTGCACTCCACATGCCAGTGTAATTGAATCAATTCTCCAAACAAATCTTCTATAGTCTATTTAACTCTTTGTTCAGTTAAGTCAAAACTTGTTTCCTACTCAAGTAAAACACATAACTACATTTCATTCAAAGATGTGATAATTAGCAATAATAACTTCACCAAAAGGAAGAGTATTAAAAATTCCTGTTGCAGTCCTTTTTCATTAGTGCTTGAAGACAGACCAAGAAAGTTAATACTTTACTTAATTTGAAATTGAAAATGTGGAGGTCAAGGTGTTTTTTTTTTTTTAACCAGAGTGTACTGCTATCATTTGCTTGCACTTCATGATTATAAAATACTAATGTGAAGAAAGTAAACATTTGATTTTAAAAGAAATGCCCTTTAAAATCCAGTTAATTCTCCAGTTCACATGCTTAGCAAAATCCACTTCAATATTCAAATATTTTCTCCAACAAATTAAACAACTCCTATGAACGCAGTATAATTCCACCGATTTACACAAAACTAATAGGTGTTAAAAAAAATATTATCCTGAAATCAAAATTACATTAAAAAAATCAATTATAAAAACATCACCAGAAACATACCTACACAGGGGAGGGAATAGCCAAGCTCTGGGTCATGGATGAACTGGCGGTCGTTGAGCATGGTCACACAGTACAGATGGAAGCAGTCCAGGCAAATGACATGGCGATGCACACATTGGAACACAAGCACAGGACTCCTGTTAAAGACAAAGCAGTGAGAGTGATGAACAAGGACTGGGCTGAACTCCACAGAAAGCTCCATTTCAAACTTCTAATTTAATAGTAATTTTCAATTCACAGTACACAGGATTTTTACATACGTAAAAACAGATTTTACCTTGGCATATTGCAGCAAAGAGATGGTTTCTAAAATGAATCAGATATGAGGAAATGGAAGTAAAGTTGTACTAAAAGTTGAAACTTTCCTGAAAACTGAAACCTAAACCAAGAAAAGTCCTTTAGTAACAGATCTTTATATGAGGAGAAAAAAGATCATATATGGTAAACCCTCAAATGGTGATAGGTAGGATAAAATAGGTATATGACTATCTAGGAAAGTAAATATTTTGTGAAAACCACCATGTGTCTTCAGCCTCTCAAGGCAGTCATTTGAATTCTGCAACCAAGGCATTCTTTTAGTACTAATGAGTAATGTAATTCAGCTTTTGGCGAGAGGTGTGTGATTCAGTTTGGGAGTGAGACACCTAAACTTAAGTGCTGGGCATAAATAAGGTAAGTGAGAAATGCCACATGTAAGTGAGATATTCCTGCTACGGTCAATGCACTTAGTGGAGGCTGGAGCTGATCAGCCTCCAGGTACCTGCAGTAAGGTGAGCTGAGTCATCAATTTGTCTCCATTGCCTGGATGGGCTAAGCCTCCATGGACCATTCCAGGAGTGCAGGCACCCATCACACACGCAGAGACTAAACAAAGCTATCCTAAGCCTGACAGAATGCTGCTTGTGGAGATGCAGAGAGGAAACGCTTGAGACAAGTGAGTACCAAAGAGTTTTATTCCTGAGGTGGTCTGCACCCACAGACTCTCCAGTGATAGTCACAGCAAGGAGAGCCAGAGAGCCAGTGGTTTCCAAAAGCCCGTCCAGGACCAGCACACCGAAGGTGAAAGAAAAACTGAGTAACACAGAAAATATCGCTGCAGGAACATGCTGATGAAACCTAATGGTTTTGCTCTAATATAGGGTAACTTCTGCTAACTCCTGATGGACATACCACAACTGTCTGTTCCAAAGTAAAGTGTGCTAAATTATTTCTTATCTTTCAGAGCTATTACCAACCCCAAGTCTCAACATGGCAAAAAATAAAGAGAGATGTGTTAAACAACACAACAGTGAGATTCCCATTCAAATGTTGAATTGCTTTACTCCTTTAATTTGCTTGTGTGTGAACACAGGCAGAAATTCACCCAAATTTCAATTTTTTAGTTACTAGTAAGAAGTATAATTATTTTTAAAAATAAAAGTATGAATTTTCACACATTTATGGTACTCCAGGAGACAAGTATTGAAATACAAAATGAAATACAGCAGGACTTGTGATAAAATCATTAGGGTTAGAAATACTGCTATATTTTCTCTAAAACCTGAGATGATGCTTTGAAAATCCCCTGAAATAGTAAAACACAAAGACTTTAGTCTGGGAATACAGCTTCAAAATGTAATCAGTAATTTCATATACTGTATACAAGCATTTAATCTTCCATGAAAATATGTTTTAGTATTGTACATACTATAGAATTCATGGCAGTGTGTTAGTACCTCCAAAAATATAATCTCTGTGTTTTAAGGATTTTCTTGAATAAAGCAGCTTAAAACTGAATTAAATAAAACCTCCCCATTACTAATCCTTATTAGTTGCCCACTTGCTGTTCTGAATGTACCAAATAATGATTTAAAAAAAAACAGCTGTAAGGCAAAATGATTTTAGCTCTGGGCAGTCCCCAAGTCATTATGGAGAAGTAGAGAATCAGTTGCCTTGTGTCTATAGTGCAAAAGTCCCTGTGGTCACCAGTGAGATGTAACCTTCAGAAAAACTAGAAACACTTTAGAAAAATACCCTAACATTTCTTCATAAATTGCAGATTTTAAAAAAAAAAAAAAAATTGCCTATAGTTTTAATGGCTATCTCACTTGAAGGGTTAATTGCTATTTTTTATTACTTCAGTGTCTGAGTATCTTTTCTAGTTTTGTGGGAAGCTCCCTGTTTCTAAATTCACACATCTCTGACCTTCACTTCAAAGACAAAATACATGTGTGTGGTGAGATGCATAAGAGAAGGCCATCAAAAGTGGAGTATCCTAAAGCCAGGCCAGAAATGAAAATAGTGTTATTAATATTTCCACCTAAACTTGTATGAAATCAATACTAACAGCCCTTCATTATGCAAATGAACTATTATGCTCAGTTTCTGCCATAAATTATTTTGTGATAATTGATTTTGCTTCTTAATGTATCACAACTGTCTAAAATCAAAACTAAAGTCTCCAGAAGGGGCATAGCCATACATGGACATATTTAAACTTCATCTTTATTTATCTTAAATGTATCTTAAATAAATAAACTGCATCTTTATTTTATCTTCAAAAATGCTATCTTTTAACACCATCAGACTCCAAGCAATGTGTACAAGATAGATATAAATCTGGGTTCTGACTGTGTCAGAAAAACAAGCTTAGCTCTCACAGCTCTCACACTGCCCGCTAATTTTTCAGCCCAGGCTATCTGTGTCAGAAGGCTTTGAGAAACTCAATCTGTATGCAAGGCAGATTGATCCAAATCCATTTGGCATTGGAGCAATTGCTGCAGTCCAACATTTGCAGATTTTGTATTAAAAGAATGAAATTCTAGTTTAAAAGGGGCATAAAAGTCTTGTTCCTGAGATCAGTAAAGATGAAGATGTAGAGATTATGATCACAATGCCCAGGTGAAGTTAGTGAATACTCATTTAGGATACTGCAAGAGTTATTGATAGAAGCCTTGCTTGTATAAAATGCAATTTATTTTAGAAAGGAGTATTATGAAAGTAAAAAAAAATGCCACAGTGTAACAAGGTCCCTTCCTCAATCTAACACAACAGACTAGTAATGTAAATCTGACATATATTTTAGAAAGTGTTTCATAGGTTCCATTTACATAATGTGTTTGGCTGAATTAGAGGCTTCATGAGAATAATATATAAGAAAAATGTTTCTCACAGCAAGGGATAAATTGGTCCTTTTTGTTCACCAATTAGGAATGTAACCACTTTTAAAAATTGAAAATCCAACATTACAATGCATCACTGGAAATTTCCATAATAAGTAACTCACTCCTGTGCTTGGATTCCTTTTCATTAGAATTTTATCAGTGTGTGTTGACTTAAATGAAAAAGAAAGGGGACCTTAAATCTTTCTGCTTCATGTTAGTACTGTTGGATAACTGTGGCCCAACAACAGCAGGGGTTGAAGTGATTTCTGGTCCATAAGCCCTTTCCTCCTTCCCTCCAGAGCAGCAAGGTACAGATAATTCTCAGACTACTGCAGGGTACTGGCTAAAGAAAGATACAAAGACTTGATCTTGTTTAGATAAGAAGCATCCTGAGAAATTGATTGTTCTAGTACACCCTAAAAATCTCATGATGGTTATTACTGTGTAGAGATTGAGTCCAATGGCTGTGAGGGGCTACTTAGCATAAGGAATTATTTGTAGACATAACAGTGGATCAGTTGATATATCTTGCAACGCCTACTGGAAAATAAATGGGCAGTTTCTCTCTTGCTTGGTCCTTACTCTTCATGTTTTGAAAAAAGCTACACTGAATAAAGGTTAAACAGCACACCACATATATGAGATCATTATTTTTTAGAAAATGTGAGTAGCCACAGTCTGAAGCACTTTAGGGCAAGGAACACATCTAAGCCTGTAGGAAATATGTTTAATCATGTTGGACAAATCTGTGAAACCGCCTTGAGGTCATTTCTAGGTGACAGGTGATTTCTCTCAAATGTAGATGAAAATAAATGGGCAGTTTCTCTCTTTGGTCCTTACTCTTCATGTTTTGAAAAAAGCTACACTGAATAAAGGTTAAACAGCACACCACATATATGAGATCATTATTTTTTAGAAAATGTGAGTAGCCACAGTCTGAAGCACTTTAGGGCAAGGAACACATCTAAGCCTGTAGGAAATATGTGAAAATCATGTTGGACAAATCTGTGAAACCGCCTTGAGGTCATTTCTAGGTGACAGGTGGATTTCTCTCACCTCAATCTCAAAATCTTAACCAAATAATAACAAAAAACCTTAGCAGATGACTATAAGGCTGCCTTGATGGGATTAAAGTCAGCAAAGCAAAAATAGCCATGTGGAGTTCCTTTCCCTGCAGTAAATAAATATGAATGCACACAGCTATATCAGAGTCTTTAACCCCATCTATGAGTACTATATTTATCATTAAACACTTCTGTATTTATAGCACATTTTTCCACTTTGTCAATCTTCGTGTATTCAAAAAGCTTACTCTATAAGCACTGTGAAATAATTTAATTTCTGAATGGATCTCTATGTCATTTTAAAGCAGATCTATTTTAGGTTTCAGATCAGCACCATTTGAGAAAAGGTGAATCACTGAAAAAAATGTGTAAGGGGAAAAAAAAGAGAAAATATAAACTTGGGTGACACAGACACTACAGGCACTCTCATGCTTCAAAAACAATCAAAAGAAAAACAGAAATAATATCCTTGAGCAGCAGTCAATCCATTTTGGCTCCATCCTTGTAACAGGACAAAATTTAAAATGCCTAAATAAGCCAAATTATTCATCCATCGTGTGGCTTCCTCATAGAACTGTATGTAGGAGAAAATAGTCTTCTAATTCCTACAAAGCTGGTGACACTTCTGGCTTTTCTGTCTATCACACACATTCCACACTCTTATGCAAAACTATTGAAAGACTTGCCTATGACACTTAAAATGCATGGCTTTCTTACTATGAAGATACAGGAACTTTCTGATTGAATATGCAATTAAAATATATTAGAATGATGCTCATATTTCTATAAAATATAAATATAAGAAGTATAGAAAAATTGCCAGAGTCATTTAGAATACAGGTTTAGAATTTATACAGTTTGGAGGAAAGCAGAACAGCAAATTCTGCTTTCTAATGAGTAATATGCTATTATGGATTAGTAAAAACAGTGACCTATCAATTACAGGCAACTTGTGAGTAACAATCCAGGTCCCAAATATTTAGACAAGGGTAGGCATTTGAAATGGGTATAAAGACCTTACCCAAGAAAAGAAAAAGTACTAAGAAAAGTAGTAAGAAAGTAATATCAGATATAACTTTGCAGTCATGAATCCATCCTTCATGGACTTTTATGAACAAAAAAAAAAAATCCCTACATTTTCTTTCCTAAGGGATGAAAATATATCTTTACATAGGGTGTTCTAATTAAAAAACCTAGTACAGATAAATATAGTATTACCAGAAAACTGAAATATTAAATCCCTTAAAACAATAACAACAACACAACCCTGCTTTTTTTGTCTTTGATCACTTGCCACACAATGCATCAAAGGTCATGAAATGAAGGTTATGAACACCATGAGACATCACTGTGCAAGCTTAAATTTTCTGGCTGTGCTTCTGTATAAAAATGTATTCTGACCCACAGCTGTTAACTTAAAGAAGCACTGGCAAGTGAAATCTGACCTATTTTCTCCTCTGTTACATGTTTTCCTCTTAAAACGTGCTTTCATGTTTCTTATTTCTACTGGAAAGCAGTGCCAAGAGGCTAGAACCCAGAAACAGCCTGACTGTGCTAAACCAGAATATAAGAGGAGAAAACAGGCATGCTTAAAATTAGTGCTCATGATGGCAAGTACTCCTTTCAGCACTGTTCCTGTTAACTGTGCTGTTAAGGGTTTTCTCAGGGTATGGAAACGACACACATTATTGCCTGGAAAATCTGTGCTCTCTCTGACAGGCAACAGCATCTGCTGCCTGAGGACATGGGCAAGGGGATTCTTCATTACATGCACTGGTACATTCAAATTAGTACCTGGTACTATGTGTTTGCTCTGCCTGCTTGCTCAGACATGCCTTGTGTGAGCTCTGTGTTCAGACACAATAACCACCCTTGCCACTAGTGGCTGAATCTTATATCAAGGAGTAGAAGGTGATCAAGCTGGAGGAGAAACATCCTGTAATCTATCAGATTCAGTTCACAGTGCTCCTCTGTGCAACAAATAACCAACAAATCAGACGTGCTTTGAAAGGAGATGGGTAGAACTGCTCCTTTTCCACCATCTGAGCTTGTAAAACCTCACTAACGCTCCACTGGAGTGAAAAGGAAAATACCTTGGTAACAGAAGGAAAAGACAACAAAAGTGAACAAAGGCAGCAGCCCATAAACTACCCTAACCCAAACCCTGGCCTGCTTGCTGGTTACCCTTTGTAGCTTGCTGAGCTCCAGATCGCTGTGAGCTGATTCCTCCACACTGACACTTTGGCATGCAATGACCTCCCAAACCTGTGCCACTTTTACTCTTGGCTTTTGCCACCAAAGGGTGGCAAATGCTTCTTTCACCCCTCCCTAGATTTAAGCCAGGTCACAGCAGACTTTCCTCTCCTCTGAGGCAGCACCCAGCCCTCAGCAGCACATGCAAAACTGCTCATCTCTGACAGTCCACAGCAGTCACACACTCCTGATAGCCCAAGAAGCCTTCCTTTCACAGACTCATAATCTTCTGACTAGAGACACACAGTAAGAAACCACTATCATTTTTTTCCCAGGAAAAAAAACCCATCAAGGTAACCAATGAAGTTGGGAAAATGATGGGATAGCACAATAAGAGGAAGAACCATTTTCACCTGTACCATTTTCAGCACCAAACAATCCTTCAGTACTTAAGGATGAACAAATGAAAAAAGTCAAAATGTCTTCCTACCCTAATGGCATTTTATTCTCCTGATTGGTCTCACTGGGCCTATTGAGGTCCTGTTGATTCCTTTCAAGAGTTGAAAACCTTATATAGTAATCTTACTTTAGTTTTACTCTTGACATTTATGCTAGTAAAATTAATATTGTCAGAAAATGTTCTTATGCCACTGGAATGCAACTGTCTATGCTGTTAAATTGTTAGAATGGGACCTGACATGGTTTTTAGGCTTACCAAACAGCAAAGTATCTCACAGTTCTTGGGCACAGTTCAGTCCTGTGTGCCGTCTTAAACAGGCAACAGCAGTGTGCATGTGGACACTCAGGTTTTAAAACTAAGAGTCCTGTAATACAGATTTATGACAACAGAGCTTTAGTTTGGTACTCTTTTCTTATTACATCTTACCAAGTATTTTTTTTCTTATTTTCTATTCCCAGAGTCAAGCCTTTTGAGATAGCCTGTAAAAATCAATGTTTCTGTAAACACATTATACAAGAAGAATGTTTCTAACACAAAAGAGAAGACACAATCATGAGCTCTTTTTGCCTTCTTGGGGAAGCTTAAATCCCTGGAAAAGGTACAGGAGGAAAAGAATATTGGATATTATCTTAAGGGATGCTATCATGTTATACTTTTCATTCCCTGGGACTCCAGGAGGGAATAGAATTTTTGGATAAAGCACGTCTCCACTGTGTAAATTTCAGTTATTCTCTTCCAGTTAGCTTTGAAAATACACCCTGGTGCATGAACTTTAGGAATCTATTTCTTAACATATAGAAGAAAAAAAGACTGGAAAACAAAGGAAGGTAAAGAAGCAGAGAAGAGGGGAGAGGAAAGAAAGATGGAAGAAGGAACAGAAGGTAGAAGGGATACATCAAGTGCATTTCCTCTTAAAGAATTATCTTTCACCACCTTAAAATTATGTTTTATGCTCTGTCTCATCTTTCTTTTCAAATAAGGATATTCAATTTATATGTTGATCCAAACAATAACTTGAGGGTGCCTGCCATTAAATGAGTCTTCAATCTGAGCCAAAGACATGATTATTATCTTACAAAAAAAAAAAAAAACCACCCTAAAGCTATTGTTATAACAAGACATTTCTTTATAGAAATCCCATTTTTTAGCTCCTCACTGTCTTTAAAATATACAGATAATATTTTATCTTTTCCTCCTCAAGGCAAATACCTTAGCATAAATGTCGAGATGCAGTTATCTGAGAACACCTTCTACATCAGCACCTCCACTCAAAGGAAAGAACAAGCCTTGGGCTAGCAAGTCTCACAGAAGGCATTCTGACTTGGCAGATTTTAAGTGTTCAAAGCAGACAATTATCTTTAGTAATCTGAAGAAAATAGTTTGCAACATCCAGCAGAAAATTGTACTAGTAGTGAAAGTGGCTTCATTATGTCATATTGTCATATTCATATTGCAAATTTCTGTTTCTTATTTTATTACAGCCCTGTGTCACAACTGCAGAATTTAAATGCCCAACATGCACTCAAATCTATGCTTAAATTTAATTTCCCTCCTCCTTCTTCCCTACAGGCCAACTTCCAGCACTTAAAAGAGTAAATGGAATCAACTTTCTAACTAGAAAAAAACCAACAAACACCACCACCATCACACCCTCCCCACCCAAATTAAGTTGCAAACTCAAACAAATTATTATAAAGTTTGGGAAGTAATTTCTGAATTTGTAACTGGGGCAATAAAAATATGCAGAAAATTCTCAAGATGTATAGTTATTGAACCCAGTTAGAAAGAAGATTCTAGAAGCTCAAATAATTTTAGGTGCCTGCTTTCTATTTAATCTCCACATCCATGTTCATTAGTTTTATACAGCCTGATTGAGGGCTGCCTGGCAGGTCATCTTTCAAGGAATGTATCTAAGTATGAGGTCCCAGGCAATGTACTGCTCTTTGTACAGGAGTACAAATCCTGTACAAAGGATCTTTGCCTACCTGACCTAATCATCTGTGTAACTCTAAGGAAGACTGACATCAGTCTAAATAGAACTTTGCATTCCCATAGGAATACCAGATCTTGATACCCAAACAATGTGCAGAATACAGTGAAAGTCAACAACAAATAGACCCCTGACATTTGTCCCTCTCCTACACTTACTAAATATTGCAGGAATGAAAGAAAGGGAATTCACAATACTGCTTTATGATATCATCTCTGAAAATCATGTTGAAGCTGTTTGTGATGCTGACAAGAACTGACTTATGACAGAAGACACACTGTGGGAAAAAAATTGTGGTGGCCATTCCCTCTGTTCTTAAGCAGAACAGGTTTTCAGGTAATGAAATGATGATATACTATTCATATAAATGTCACAGAACTTACTGACTTTACTGGAAAATGATGGTGCCTGAAAGGGCAAGTATCTCAGGGATCTCACTAAAACGTCATTGTTGTCCAGCTTTCCCTTGTTTTGCCAAAGCAGCTTACTTCCCACCTCACACATAGCTGGTTATGTGGGCTGACACAGAGTGAGGGAAAAGGCATATGGATTTTTGATCTTACCCTCTCCATGTCCACCCTGACCATTTCCTTAAAGAAAAGAATGTAGCAAGCAAACTCTGCAAATTTCTCATAGGGGACATAATAGCTGCAATTATCAGCACTAATGAATAGTTTTGACTCCTCATGTCTATCTACAGCTTTCCCAGAACACGTGGATCATTCCCACATTTCATACTGACTCTTCTGTTACACACCCTCTCTGATGGAAGAAGCAACCTGGCCTTGGGAGAGAATCTTGGGAGGTTATAGGTAGAAATTTGATATATATCCCAGTAATTTCTAAGGGGGAAAAAAGAAGGAAAAAAAAAAAAGAAGATGAATTCAAAAATAATAAAAGGCATTCACTAAGGTAAGTTATCTTCTGACTTCAACTTCCTTTTGACAACTCCCTGAACACACCATACTAAACTGCATAGGGGCTGGGGTCTGAATTATAGTCTAGCTATCAGGAAAATAAAGGAGGAATAAAAAGAACAGGGAAATAGAATGGAAAACAAGGAGACCCACAATTTGACATAATAATAAATACAGCTTGTTTGACATGTGAAAAAATAACCTGGAGATGCCCTGCAATCAATATGGATAATATCACTACTTAACTTCATAATCTACCTATATTTATTCATAGAATGATCAAATCATAAACAATATACAGAAATGTTTCAGTACAAACTGTGGATTTCTTCCATTACCATGGCAAAGACTGTGTATTTCCACATGGTTTCTAAGAGCTGGCTCAGCCCTAAGAATCTGTATGCCACTAAAATGTGTCAAAGGAATACATTTGAGCTCTGTGACAAAGCACTTTCTGCTCCGTTTCTTGTTCAGTGAGCAGAGATACTTTATTATGCAAAACATACTGACAAAACAAACAAACAGAGCCTTATTTAATTCAAAATGCAGCCCAAAATAAGAAACATTTCCCAAAACAAAAGCTTATGGACCTCTTGTATTTTCTCTGTTTCAAATTATAGGACAACACCTGAAAAAATGATAACCCCACCTTGGTATTTACCCATAATAATTGGAAATTAGATCATTCAGCAGTCCCTATCCTCTACTTGTAACAGAAGCATTCAGATTATTGTACTCTCTCTAATCAGTTGAAACATTAGATATGAAAGCTGTACTACAAGGTATAGTTTTTTACCTTTAATATTTACTTGAAGTTTTTATATTCATAAGTTCCTAAAAAAATCAGGGCTGTTTAAAAGAGGACATTCACTTACTTTGTTTCAGAAAAAAACCTCAAACCGATCAGAATGTAGAGACATGACTTGATTAGATTTTGGTTTTTACTTTAGATGCCATGCAAAAAATAACCTCTGAGATTTAGACTGTATGTAGTAAAAAATGAACAGAGTTTTTTTTGTTATAGCAATCAAGCAAAAGTACATTTCATAAACTGTAGTCTGTAGATTGCATCAGATAAAATAAGGAAAAAATGAACCACAAAAATTGCAGATTTTCTGCCTTGAAACCCTAAAGGATCCTTAGAAAAAAGCTATTCTTAAACTAGGGGAGTCTTGCTTCTTTATTACGTTTCAAAATAATCAAAATGCCACATGGTACATGGGTCCATTCACAGAATAAACTGCAATACTTCTGTGGGATATTAAATTCCATATTCTAAGTTACAATTAATGTACATGACCCCATGTAAAACATTACTCAATTACACTATTATCAAGTTTACATGTAACAATACTGAGAAATGAAATGGCAACAGATGCTTGATATTTAATTTAAAAATAATTCTAATTCATGTATTTTCTACTACATATATCATACGCTATCAAACTCTAGTCTCACAAAGACAGAACCTTTTCTGGTAATAATGAAGAGAACCTTGAAATTCACTGATGTGAATTGGAGGGCACATAGAAAATGCAGCTGTGCAAATTATGTTAACAAGTAAAGACAGGCAGAGAACAAACTTGTCTGAAATCATACATCCTCCTCTCAGCAGCATTTCATGTGTTAGAAAGTAATTCATACACAGGATTTATGCTTTCTTCAAGAGAAAGGATGCTGTCTTGGGCCCAACCATCACATTGATTTCTAAACAGGTGGATACAGCCTAGACTTTGATTAGCACAAAAACAATGACTGAATCTGGTAGGAATTTGTTGTTGCTTCTCTGCAGTTATAATAGAAATGCATTGTATTTCTGCAAAAGAGCAATTACATCACTGCAATGAAAAACTACACAGAACACTGGCATTTAAGTTTCCAAAATGACTAACAGAAAAGTTGACTTGTCACTTCTTTCCTCTGATTCTGTTTGAATTATAAACAATTGCTAAATTGTTATTTACTTTATCTGACCACAATTTGGCCTTACACTTCTTTGAATAACTACAAGGATATAATTCAATGTAAAAAGTAACATCTTATATTGACAAGGGCAGACCAGGTGTTTTAATCACATTTAAAAAATTTAATTGCACAGCAGCTGCATACAGAAAATATGTTTGCACCTGTACATCTGCTTAATTTTAGCTGAAAACATTCTGCTTTAGCATTCATTGGACATCTTTGCATTTTTAAGTGAAGGGTGACAGAAAGTTCATTTCTGAAATAAAACTAACTGAAAAGTTTTACCAAAACTTCTTTGTCTGTCAAAATGCTATCTTTCTCCCTCCACCCCAAATACTATAATCAACCTGTTTTTCTTATCACTTATTCGGGAGTTTGGAGTACTGGTTGAGGCCACTGAACCTCACTGCTGTACTTTGTCTGACCCGATTTAGAGCTCAGAATGAGTTCAGAAAAAAACCGCATCAAGTTAAATTAGTAAGAGCAATAAGGCATCATTTTTTAGGATGTTCACAGTACTACTATTTGCACCAGGCTTCCTAGCAGTTACACTTTGGCTACACAGGTACTGGAGCAGACTCTGTCTCACTCCTCCTTTGTGGGAACTTCTCAAACTAGAAGTAACGTGCAGTCTGAGAAGGAAAAAGAAAAAAGAAGCAACCAAAACAAATATAATCCTTGAAATGACAACTACGAGGAACAGTCATCAATACAACTGTATGGATTAAAAAAAAATTTCTTACAGAAACTTCCAAACCCTGTGGGCATGGCTGATCCCCCAAAGAAGGTTCAGGCCAATTTTTATCAAAAGTGACTCACACATTCCCCATTATATAAGGTACAAATTATGTTTCCCACTCTGTGGAACATTAGCTACCCTGACAGTGATCTGTTCAGCCATGTGCGATTCATTAGGTTTTCCTTCTGTTTCTGAACAGGAGCTGTAGAAGAGAGCAGCCCTTGAACCTCAGCCTGCTTTGGCAAAGTATGAGGAGTCAATGACATTTCCTTGTCTCGTGGCGTCAGGAACGCGCAGCCCCTGGCTCTGAATCACCACCCCACATGTGCTCTGCTGCACACTGGAGTGGTGCAGCTTTATAAATAGTGCCTGCACAGGGTTTCAGTGCACTTGGGCAAAGGACATTTTTATTTGAGGACTGGCCTCACTACAGACAGCCTTGTTACAAGGGGTGAGGCTTATTGGATTAGAAGCAACACTGTTAGTATTCAGGACACATTTCCAAGCGCATATGACATGTCAGCTGCTTACATATCTTCCAATTCTGCTTCACATATTCCTTTTAAAGTTAAACATGAAGTGACAGAAGTGTAGAAATATCTGTGTCCTGCACTCTGTGAACATAACAGCTAAAAAACCACCTTGACATGTCAGCTGACAACAGAAAAAAAATATCCCTGATCTCTGTTGAGGCATTGTGATTCCTAACATCAACTACTTGTAACAGAGAGGAGAATTGAAAATACAGAATCATGAACTTCACTATTGAATACATATATTAAAAAGCATGAAGAAATTTATTTGCTTCCCTCCAGTCAGTTTCAACCTTTGCTTCTCTTTTTGTCTGTACATCTACCTATTACAACATACAGAGACATTCCAGAGATCTAAACATATGACCAGCTACTTGTTTATTTCAGTCTTTGTAGCTGTTTTCTTTTTAAAGATATTTTCCTGCATTTCCCATTGACAGATACAACAGTTTCAGCAGCTAGATCTTTAATCATTTGAATAATGAAGCACTCACTGCAGCAACTCACTTTCCTTCAACATTAATTCCCTAATACTTTGGGTTTTTTCTTTCTCCAGGTTCCTCCTTCAACACCTCTCTAATTCTATCTTCAGCTATCATTTTCAAATCAAGACCAGTTTATTGTACAAAATCCAACTTCTAGGAACACAGGGGCTACAGGTATAGCTTCATTTATGATAAACACAGCACGTTGTACATTGCTAAAGGACTTCTTAGTGTTATTCATATTTAATTTCACATTCAAGTAACTACTAAGAAAACGGTGACCTTTTAGTATTCATTTTTGAGTATCCATATGATGAAATAAGACTTTTTCCTTTACCTGATAATTGGATGGTAGGGTTGGTTATGTTGGCAGGGGGTAGGAGTGAGGGTGGAATGGAACTGCATCTCTTTAAAAGCCACACATGCCCACATGACCTTCAACATCCTGCACATGCTGTAAATTCCATGGGAGACATTTCTTATGTACCTTGAAAGGTGAAGAGCTTCAGCAACCTTGTCAAGATTCTTATCTGTACTCAAAGGATGGGGCCTAAATTTAATCTTGCTTAGTTCTGCATTAATCAGAACTGACTACACACTGAGGACAGTGAAACTGTAGTCAGCTGTAAAACCAGCGGGAGATCAAAATTTTCTGGTAAACAAAGTACTCACAGCTCTCTCTCATGATGTTTCTCAGATAATGGGTCACAAATGGAACAATTGGGAAATTGCAGCAAAAATGTCACATGTTAATGGAACAATCTTAAAGAGGTCAAAATCTTCAGTCAGGTCTTACAGATAACAACAGTGCACATTTTAAAGATGAGATGAAAGGAAGCCTATTACAAAAATACTTGTCTTCAAAATGGGCAAAGAGGCCACCTGAAAAGTTTGAGGAACTCCTAGCCATTTAATCTGATTTACTTGTTTTTTATTTATTATTCACTCTAGTTATTTGTATAAGCATCTTATATTCTAAAATGTCGCTATTCTTATCTGTCATGGATAGTGCAAAAAATTCTAGCTGAGATAAAACTAATGCACCTGTTTCTGGGAAGCAAGTACCTTCAAATGTCTTCTGATGGTAACATTAATGCTCCGCAGCAGAGGTGATACTTAATCGCCCTAGAAACCCTGCTAGCGCAACATGTAGTTGCTAAGTGAAGTGTATAAATGTGTAACTTGCTGATCCAAGTGACAGAGGAGCAACAAGAAAAGGTGCTCTGCCAGCTTTGGTGCTTTTAAAAATGAGGGGCTTGTTGGATATGTGAGGGCTGAAGGCAGCCTTGGCTGCAGCGCCCATGAGACAGTGGGATTCCGGATGCTGAAAGGAGGAGGCAGAACAAAATGCAAGAATAGAACCCTGGGCTTTAGGAGAGCAGACTTCAGCTTCTTCAAGGACACTGAGTTGAATGTGAGTCAGCAATAAGCTCTTGCCACAGAAACAGCTAATGGTACTGTGGGCTGAGTTAGGAGGGGTGCTGATCCTGCTGCTCTGCTCAGCACTGACAAAACACACCTGGTGTGCAGGGCCCAGTTCTGTGCTCCCCAGTACATGAGGGACAGGGAGCTACAGGAGAGATTCCAGCACAGAGCCTTTAAAATGATTAATGGACAGGAGCATCTCCAACATAAGGAGAGGTTGAGGGAGCTGGGGCTGTTCAGCCTGGGGAAGAAAAGCCTCAGTGGGACCTCATCAAAATAAAGGCTTCTGAAGGGAAGGTGTGAAGAAGACAAACAGTCTCTTTTCTCTGGTGTTTGGTGACAAAGGCATAAACTGAAACGCAGGAGCTTTTACATAAGGACATAAGGAGAAACATTTATACTGTGAATTTGACCAAGAGTTGACACAGGTTTCCCACAGGTTGTGGGGTCTCCATCTTTGGAGATATTCCAAAGCCATCTGGAAATGGTGTGAGCAATTTGCTCTAGGTGCTCCTGCTTCAGAAGGAGCCTGGAACAGAGGACCTCCAGATGTTCCACAACTGATTTTTGAGTCTGTGATTTTGTGAATGAAATATTACCAGTAGAACAAACAAAGCTAAAAATTACTATGCTTCATAAAAGTAATGCAGAGTTGCACTGTTCATAAATAAAAGGTGACTAACTTCAACTGACTATTGCCACCCCAAACAGAAGAGTGTACAACAAAAATGGTTCTGGGCAATATAATTTTTAAACAGAAGAGAGTTATGAGAGCAGATGATTTCATTTTGGTCGTGGTGGGATCACACACACAAACTTTAGCAAGCACAGTATCCTTTCATTCCCATGAGAAACAAAACTGCTTGCAGGGCTCCTCTGTACCCTTGTTTAATCTGTGACACTGCAATTGGAATTTGTCACTCTAGGAGCTACATCTGATGTTACAGCCTGAAGCGGAGCTCAACCAAAATAAACAATCTGCTCTATTCTGCTTAGACTAATACGACAGTGATGTAAGCCCCAGCACAGTGGAAAATGCACAAATGGGCTGCCACACAGAACATGCATGCATAAAAACAGCAACAGAGCTCACAAGTTTTATTACTAATGCACATCATGTTTAAGAAGCCTTGCTTGGACTTTGGCTTTGCTACCCAACGGTATTTTTTTGTGTGTGTTAATGTGGAAAATATGCTTATTATTTCAAAAGAGCCGAGGAACTTTGTGCTGCACAGAAGAAACATCTTTTTCTTAAAAAAAAAATAAAATAGTTGAGTCAAGAATTTGTTTCATCAGAACTTGTGCACAATTATTAGGGTGGGTGAGCTGAATAGGATTATTTTACCATAAACATCCCACAGTGACTCAGCTGTGCAATATTTGTCCCACTATCTTGTGTTTGAATACAGTATTTTCCCTTCTCACTCTGTATTTCTCTCTCTCTCTGGTATTTGATTTAGGGTCTCTGGAGCTTTGCCAGCACTAGGCTGTTCGTTCCAGTTGCACATACTGGCTCATTTATGCAAATAGTCACGTCAAAACCCTAATCTGGTTATTCCTTCTACTCAGGATCACTCCATCAGAAGGAGGATAGGGAGGAAAATGCTGTACATAATTCTGTTAAATTCATCAGCCAGAATGGCTGACCTTAAATCTAGAGCCTTACATGCAGTCATTTTTCCTTTTCTCTGTCCCCAAGCTAACAGAGCCCCACAAGAGCAACTGACTGAGCAGGTCACATTTTTCAATAAAGTTGCAAGAGGTTATCCTGTTCAAATAATTTTATTTCAGGAAAAAAAAGAGGATGCAGTGAAAAAGAAAGCAACAAGGTCACTTCAATAACATCACAGAATATTTTGTTACTGCCTTGCTATTTATATATTTTTATTTTCACAGATGAATTTTCACACAGAGCATTTTTATATGAAAAGGCAAGAAAAACCAACAGCAACAACAAGGATAATTATGTAAATAAAGTAGCTCACGAAAGTTAAAGGCTAAAGAGCAAAATCCTTCTCTCTCGTCATCAGGCACAGTATATAGGGCCCCAGTGCAAGTTTTCCCATGCTGTCCTGCCAGTGACCTCGGCCCTCTTCTGTAATATCATTTTCTCAAAGGACACGAGGTTATCTGTTCTGGGAGAGACCTCAGCTCCTGTATTCCATCTCATCACGGACCCCAGCTAAAGCGCAGCCACTGAAATTGAAAATGAACGCTGTGCAGGACACTTCAAAAGCAGCGGCCACTCATAGACATCCTGCAGGGACAGAGCCCTTGTCCGAGCATCCTGCCCTGTTCCCTGTGTCCCTGCCCTGCTGCCCGTATCCCTGCCCTGCTGCCCGTGTCCCTGCCCTGTTCCCTGTGCCCCTGCCCTGTTCCCCGTGCCCCTGCCCTGCTGGCAGCCCAGCCCGAGCGCTGCCCGTCCCGCCCTGTGCTGCCGGGCCAGGCCGGGCTCACCCACACCTCGGGCTGGGCCGTGGCACCGCAGCTCCGCAACATCAGCAACCTTCGAAAACCCTCGTGGTTTTTCCGATTCTTACTCTAAGCAGCTCCTTCCACTACCTCCTGCTGCTAAGGGCAGCGGGCCGTGCGCGCACTGGTTTGTATTGTCGAGCAGGATCCCGGCCGGGCTGTGGGTATTTCCCAAAGCCTCCCTTCCCCCACCGGCAGGCTCCCACAGCCGAGACACATTCTCAGATCCGCCCCTAGATGGGGATGCTGCCCGCAAATCGCCGCGCCGGGATTACAAATTCCATTCCCCCAGCACAAGAAAATAAAATTAAGTACTGACTACTTATTAATCTCCGGCCCATTTATGAACCCCCATCATCCTTCTTACATACTTTCTCTGGCCAGGGCGGGCACACGCCAGGGATCACATTAAAACCTTTAACTCTCTCTCATCCCTTTTCTATGCTGCAATAAGAGAAATTTTCCAACCACATAAGACTAGACAGAGAAGGGAAGAGCTAAGGGCTGCTCTGAGAAAACTCTGGATGCTTCCTGGATAAGCAGCAGGCAGCAAGTGATGTAGGGACAATTCTGTCATAAGAACTGACATATTTCAACAAGATATAAAATACACCTTGGTGTTGAAAACATCAAGGGGATGCATGTGTTAATTTTTCAATTTAACTCATAGGGCACATAGTATCTATGACATTTATTGCCAAGTGAGTTAAATGCTTCACATTAATTTCTGTTTTTAGCTTGACACATTTCTCAGCCAGTTACAACTAACTAGGACTATATTGAAAAGTCAAAGCAAATCCCTAGAGAATACATTTGTTACCCAAAAAATAAAATAATTCCATCCCCCCCCCATGTTTTTTTGCAAGATATCAAGAGTGATTTCACATAGCAGAATGAACAGTGAGGATATAAACAGATCAAATAATTTAGTTGGCATACTCACATGTCCCTTTCCACTTCATTGCATCAGGAACCTGTTCTGTGCTGGCCTGCCCCTCTTAAAGTCATTTCCACTTACACTTAGAGTCCAACTCACTGTCATATAAATTGGAGATATTTTATATGCACTATCTGCTAGAATTAATGGACAAAGGCATGAAGCAAAGAATTCGTTCCTCTGTGATTACTAGTCTCTGCCAAAGTGATTATTATGGTCTTTTTTCCTACTCTTACTTGAGAGATTCTGCAGTTTGTTTTCTAGAATTTCTTCTAGAAAGTCTGTATGTTCAACTTTATGTAAAATAAATTTATAGAAGAGATGAGAGTTTTTGGTACTTCTGTATGAAAAAAAAAAAGTGATCCCATTATAAATAAAGAAAAAAAAAAAGGAAAGAAAAAAATGAAAAGAAATAAAAAGCATGCATAGTGAAACAAAGCAGACAATCAAATAGAAGTAGACAGAATAATTATAGATGTCTGAATAACACTCCAGATGGCATTTTGGGCATCACAGTTAATAAGCAGCCTGTTTCAGGGGACCAGCATGTTAGCACATTATTGCAACAACTGGAAACCAGCAGCTGAAGCATGTCTGCCTGATTATCCAGGGAGCAGGCCACATGCAGAAGCTAAACCCAAAAAAATACAGTGCCTGAATGCTTATTGGTATGACAGGTTCAGGTGCCCATTTTTCTTAACAGTAGTGTGCTTAAAAGAAGTTACCAGAGACATAACTACCACTCACTTAATGAAGAAGAGGTCTCAGGCCAGTTAATCTGGTCTAAGTTTGAGCATTTAGAAAAGGTATATTTCTGGCATTAATTACCCAACTCTATATATTTAAATTAAAATTTTTGTACTTCTGTTCAAATGAAAATCAAGGTGGTCCCTATGATCTTCTTTCTCTGTGAAAATTAACTTTAGTAAAAACAACAATTACAGCTGAAAGGGAGTTTATGGCACAATTTAATTTTATTCCTTTTTTCACCATTGGAATCTGAAAACCACTTCTGCAGTTGTAACTGTTGGGGTTGAATGTTAAATTGCATGCCAAAATAAGCTTGATATCTTGTCAGTTATCTTCTCAAATGAAATACATCATCTTCAGTACAGCAGAGAGTCCCATTGCTGATATGCAACCCTCAGGAAATGTATTTCAGGGATGGAAAGTCTGATATTTCCATCAAGAAGAAAGACTCTTAGCAACACCCATACCACAGTAAGTCCTGAATCTATTCTAAAATGGCAATTCCGTGAAAATATAATATATTATATTCTCCCAAATGTCAGAAATAATGTCCCTTTTTATTTTCAATTTCAAATCAAGGTCACACCATAGAGCTCTTACTGATCCAAAATCAGAGAACAACTCCACAGTTTTAGTGCTGGAATCAGAAGCTTCAGCACTGAGTATCTTTATTCTTTTTCTTTGATTCCTGTGTTTAGGTTTCCCCACTGATGACTCCTCAGGTCCCTTGAACAGATCTACACAAAAAATCCTAACCAAAAAGTCCAAAGCAAACAAACTAAGCAAACCCTTAACATGAATCCTGGAGATATTAACAAAATTAATACAGTTTTTTTTTTCATAATTTCTATAGCTCATGGTATGCTCTTAACTGTTTGCATTAAAGATACAGATCTTGACTACTATTGGGTTTGCAAAAAAATCCCCTTATAAGTGCTGTAGAACACCTTTGTCAATTAAAGCATTTGTGGAGCTCTCCTAACTCCCCAAGGACACTAGATACTTGTTCTGAAAACAGAAAATAATGTGGTTTTTTGTCTTTTCATTGTTGTTGTTGCTGGTTTGGGGTTTTTTGCCCGGGATCGTTATTATGTCACCATTTCAGAATGCTCACACTTATGTCCATCCTGGGTGCAAAATCTGGCATTGTCTTTGTTAAACTTCATACAATTGGCAATTGACCAGCCCTGTCATTGTCCAGGTCTCTGTGCAGGGCCTCTCTCCTTTCAAGGGAGTCAACAGCCCCTGCCAATTCAGTATCACTTGCAAACTTAGTATACTTTTGAGTAGCTTGTCTACTTTTCTGCTGAAAGAAAGTAACTACAAAAAATGTAGAAAGACAGTCATGAAAAAAAGCACAGATAGGGGCTTTGCTTGGTAATTTATACTGGAGAAAATGTGCATCCTGATTTCACAGGGTTCTGTGGGTAGCAAGATCTTGTCATTTTTCTTCACACTCCATAATTTTTACTGGCAGAGAAAAACAAACAAAAAATCCAAATTAAAGCAAAATGTAACCTGAAAAGCTAAGAAATTCAACAGCAAGTCAGAAAACACAAAAAGGTATTTGTTCTCAAAATGTAAGTTTACATTACACACACTTTGAGCATAATTAATTAAGAAGTAAATTCAACAAGGAAAATGAGAATACTGAGTATTATTTATGCCCAGCTTGATTAAGTAAACTTTGTGGTAGAGGTTTTAGCAGTTCTTGGACTAACTCTGAAAAACTGCATGCCAGATAAGCCACAAGAGAAAGAAAAGGCATTAAAAAAGCTCGAATATTCAAAGGCTGCCAAGTTCTCCATTGTCAGTTCAAGAGTTCCCATCCACCCTGCACAGAGAAATCTCCTTGAGCAGCATCTAGACTATGGAAGTAAATTACAGAAATGTTAAAGAAACAGAAAAGAGGCGTAACAGAAGTTCAGTTTGCCAGGATCAGAGCAATGTCTCACACACTTGCTGCAGAGGAGAAATAAATAAGAAATGGCCCAACTTTTCCAGACAGGATTTTCATGGAATTTGGATCCTAATATGCTTTGAGGTTTCTCTGACCTCCTTTATATTATGAACACCTTTTTCCTCTTCTCTCTTTATCTTATGTATCTCCCTTTACATGCTGCTAAAACATTTGACAAAACTTCCAGAGACTTCTGTCATTCCACTGTTAATCTCACTATCAGTAAATTAGTGAGTTTAATATCCCTTAAAAAATTGCAAGAGATACACAAAACTTTTCCCAAGGCTGAAGAACCCAAAAAAAAGCTCTCAAAATTATGATTCAAATCTCATCCCAATTATTCTTCTGCTTTTTCTTTCATTATTTGTCCTAAATATCTTTTTTGTCCCTCTCAAAGCCCACAACATAATTTCTTGAACAGTTAACAACATATAACAAAGAGAAGAAAGCAGAGAAAAGGTTATCCTCCATCAAGGGTATTTTCACCCAGACTGTATCACCAAAATATCAGCATAATCCTGAAATGGTACATGAAGCCATATCATGGATTCTGCTTAGGTACAGCAATATGCTGTCTGTAGGCTATCTTCAGTGGAAGTTGAAGATTTAATTCAGAAATATTTATTAGAATGGATTCAGTATTCCTCAACATTAAGACCACTTAGGAATCACTAGCAAAGATGCCTTCTGAGTTCCAGAGTTTTTCAGGATTTTTCAGTGTGACTCCCTCACAATAAAATAAAACAAAGTGTTGACAACAGAAGGAAGATACTCATAGAGCTTCTATGAATTATCAGCTCATGAAAATGCCACCGTTTTACTAGATGTTCTTAGATAAAGGTGACTACAATTCAATATTTGAATTATAGACATACCCAAAGACACAGGGAAGAATGATGGCTCATCATGCTGGGCACAATATAAAATAAAGAATAAAAGACAATTCCTAACATAAGATAGATAAGAATCTAAATAAGCAAAGAGGTAAAAAGTCATTGGGAAATAAAAGTACTTGTCTAAAGTAATAGGCACCTTTCTTACCAGATGAACAACGGAGAGAGCACATGGGGGGCCAGAATCAGGAGGAGTGTCTGATACCTGTGGTTCACAGTGTCACAGTGGGAGCACGATGAGTGTCTTTTACAAACAATCTAAATCAAGACATTTATCTCAAACAGAGAAAAATAACCAGAGCCTACAATTACTATGATTGCCAGTGTCACAGGCCCAGGGAATGGAATGCCCTTCTTACATTCTCAGGAAAATTCAAACTGAAAAACTGACTTATTTCTTGGAAAGACAGGCAAAAGAAAAAGCAATTAGGCAGCCACCATTATCTTTGGAGAGATCTCTATCATTACCATACAGTGATGGTGGATGAAGAAAGATCCTACAGAAGCTTCCATTGAATGGATGCTGGGACCAGCAACAGGAGAACAGAATATCACAAACTCGAGGGAAACTGAAACTTTGAATAAGTGTTTTGCTGAGGAAAGTAGCATTTACAAACAGACAAGAAGATTAATCATCTGTCAGAGTAAAAAAAAAAAGGAAACAAGATGGTAACTTAGGTTACTCATGAAAATAGTTTATTAATGGTTAATTTTTCCCTTGTGAGGCACAGTAAAACCTCACAATTTAGTATGATTAGAGGCCTTTTTTGTTTGTGTTCCACATTGAGAACCTTGATTTTGAATAGGGGAAAGGTGCTCAGGATAAAAGAGCCTGTCAGAGCACAGGTGAAAACATTTCAAGTCCACAATTGCTCTACATGTCTCTTTGGGCTCCATGTCCCTCATTTTCAACATATTCAAATCATTGTGGCATCAGGATTTTTGTTAGCATAATGCCATAGAAAAGTGAGCCTGTAAAATGAAACTGCTAAATCCCAGCTTTATTCTCTAATGACTGCCCATCAAAAATGTTCAGATTACCTGTCAAAGAAAAGATGTTTTTAAATTTCTGGTTTTTCATGCCATGTGGGAACCCAAAAATCCCAGCACTGCTGCCTTTGATAATCACACCACTAAGAAAAAATAAGCAATCAGAATGTAGCTGACAATCACAATAATTATGCATGCAAAGACATAACTCACACTTTTATAGTAATTCTGTGTTTCCCAGATAGAAAAAAAACCCTACATTTCCCAATAAACTAAGTAAACTGAAATATGTTGCATAGTTAATAGTTATATAAATGGTCTTTTTGTCAAAGCATTACAAGAACTCAAGAATTTGTAACATATATTTCATGAATTATTTGATGTCCCTGCAAATTAGAAGCTTCAGGTCTGGAAGAAGTATATTTAGGTTCTTCTTCTGTCAGAGATGTCCTGAACACACACAGAGCGAGCTTTTCTATAAGTCAGCTAACCAGAAGAGAGATTGAGGAACAATTGCCTCACAATAAAAATCCTTATATGGTTACCAGGTTTGTAGTCACTGTATTATGTAGATATTCTGCTCCAGAATGATAAATTCTTGTTTAGAAATATAGCAAGACATACAGACTGCAACACTTATTATGAGAATAGTTTTTCCATTTAAATCCCTTCTTGCAAATAAGCCTGTAACATCATTTATCCATGTTTTACTGATAAAGACCTGAATAAATATATTTTTCTACCTCAAAAGGAGGGTAATTACAGAAAGAAAAATCCCCTTTGTGAGTACTTTTTTAAACTCCCTTGGTAATGAACCCAATATAAAGGATTTTGAGTAATAAAGTCAATAGTGAAGTAAAGGATATTAGATGCATAACTTATGCTGCTTACTTAGAACCAGTGGAAATGTAAATAGTAAAACCCTCAGCTTTTCACTCCCTAAAAATAAATTGCTGTGTTGAACTGCATAGGATACATTATACTTCATTATATCACTGCACTGTTTCAGATGCTAGGTACTGAAAACTTCTAGGAGTATAGACAGCATAAAAATATTTGCCAATGGAATTTGCTGTAGTGCAGGGGTGATCCTTATGAAACCTAAAATAATGTCATCATCACTTGTTTTGTTGAAACCCTGGTTGTATCTACTCTTTATGAAAAAGATTTCTTTTTATTTATACAAGCATCCTTTCTCAGAGGCCATTTTACTGAATATGACTTTCTGCTCAGAGGTAGAAGCTTCCAGGGCTCTGATATCCATAAAGGTAACAAACAGCCTGGTAGCACTGTCAGCTGCATCAGAAATCTGACAGGAGGAGGGAAGGGAAAAGGAAGGATTGATTCTAACCAGTTCAGACTTTGAAATTTTCTAATGCAGAATATTTTTCAATATTATATTTCTACTAAAGCCGTACAAAAAATACACCAAATACTTTTGCCAACATTTGTCATCTTTCCTCTTTTATGCCTCAACTCTTCTTCACTGGTTCCTCTGAATTTTACTCTTTATACAAGGCATTAAATTACAGTATTACAGGTATTTCTGGCTGCAGTTCAGGTAACCAAGAATACGGATCTTCAAAAGCAAATGTACCTGCATTTTAAAATTTTTCTTCTTCATTTTAGAGGGAATAATTTTTGTTTGCTTTTGGAGTAAAAGCTTCCAAATTACTTCCTCCAGAACATTAATATTCTGGGTGGTAATACAGACAATTTTCTAACACTTGTGCATTTCCAGATGAAATTAGAGAAAATTAAAAGGCAAGATTAAAAGAAAAGGAATGATAACTAGATTACTGACATTCCTCAGGTAGTTACAGGATGCCTTTTTTTTTTTCCCAGAAGAGAGAGAACAGAGCAGAGTTCTGCAGAAATTCCTGAGGGGAATTTCTCTGACCTCCACTGCATATCTGCTATAGAACTAAAGCAGTCAGAATGCTTTGAGGGACAGTCCTTAAGTGTCTTA
The DNA here is from genome assembly GCA_024865655.1 of Emberiza elegans. Taxonomy (NCBI): domain Eukaryota; kingdom Metazoa; phylum Chordata; class Aves; order Passeriformes; family Fringillidae; genus Emberiza; species Emberiza elegans. The sequence continues at coordinate 12,782,785 of JALJVW010002597.1, read as the reverse complement.
ATTTAAAAAAAAACACTGTAGGGTATTGATGCCTTAGAGGGGTTACCAAGAACAGAGGCTAGACAAAATTAAGAGAATAGAAGTGGGTGTTTTTTCAAGAACTTCAGTATGTGCACCTTGGGCAGTCAGAAGCCTCTGAGAGGCTGCACCCAAGAGGGACAATGGTCACGAGTTTTTCACACAGTTAAAAGTCTGGTCCATTTGTATATCAGGGGTTAATCCTCCAATCACAGCTTCAGGTAATGAAGCCATTTACTCCAAGTTTGCCCCCCAGTTCACTGTTGTTTACATCTCTCAGGGCCTGAGACAAAGTGTCCTTGAGTTTCAGGCCTAGAGAGGAATTGTTTTGTCTGAATAAAATGGGAGAACAGTAGCTGCCAGGCTATGGAGTTTCAGAGTTATACACTAAAGCAGTGCAGGATCTGAAAAATATAAAGGCTAAATCCTAAGGCAACAGTATGGAAAGTCCCTTAAGAACATGCAATAAACTGCCCTAATGTTCAAGTTAAGTACATTATATGTTTTACTGGACAGAATTTGGAAGCAATACTGCATAAGCAGCCGAGACTTTGTCTATGTACAAGGCAGTACAGAATTTACTCATGGAAAGAACTCAGCTAGCTTCAACCCTCCTAGATACATGCTGGAAAACAAATGACCTGGGATTAAGACCACAGTCACTATGCAAAAAATTAAACTGTACTTATTACTGTTGTTTTTTTTCAATTTCTCAGCATTCAAGAAGTACTTTGAACATAGTCTAACAGTTGCATTGGAATTTTTAACCAAACCTGTACATTTTTTTTCCCTTAATCAATATTTCCAATCCATAGATACAAAATATAATTAAATAAAAATCAAGTAATGCATACAGAATAGTACCCATTGAGGAACAGTTCTATCCCTGAAGTACTCCTCTTCACTACATTTGTGTTCTGTTTAATGATTTTGTCACGGTAGTTTACTAAAAGATGCTGTGTATGTCATATCAAGAACATGGAGATAATACTTGAGTCTGTTTAAATGAAACAAGAGCTGGCATAAGGTTAACTTTACTGTTGTTACAGCATAAAGTTGTAAAGACAAGCCAGCGACTTTAAACTGTTCACAGTATTTATTATCTGAATGCTGCTGCAAAATACATTTTTACAGCCTCAGCACTTGGTAGGCATTAAATAGCTGTCAGAAGAGATTTCAAGAATAACCTTGTTAAGTTTTAACACAGATTTCACAGCACAGCCAGCCTCACCAAAACTGCCTAGCTCAGGTATAAGCAGCTACACACAGTCCTACATGAGTTTAGTGCGTCCTTCCCTGTCTCTACAGGGCTGCAGCGCTGTCGGCTGCCCTGCATCTCCGCGGAGACACATCACCCAATCCTTTGTGCTTCAGCACACTGAACTCCCCTCTCCCTGCACATGGAGAAGTGAAGGAGGTCACTGGGGAACTACCAGACCTTGAGTGGTTTAATTACCACCCTGGATATAAATTGTCCAGGTCCTCACTCCAAGCAAATGAGAAATTGTCCATCTGGCTGTTCAACACTCCAGGTCATACCAGCTAAAAGCATTTGGAACATGGACATACATACCTGGGAAAAAAGTCCAGTCCAATTCTTCACTTGAGGAATAACCTGACACTTTAAAAAAAGAAAAAAAAAGAAAAAACCCCAGAGATATACTGTATTTATATTACAGTTCTTTCATAACATAAATAGTAGATATGTGCAAACCAGGGGGAAAACAAGAATATAAAAGGGAGATAAATACAGAGAGAGTGTGAACATGTGCACTTCCCCCCTCTACCGATACTGTTATATGTAACAGGCATGGAATAAAATAAAAATGAAACTGAATTATGAAAATTCTATGTCTAGAGTTAATTGGTTTGCAGTTCATGGGAACTCCCTATGTCTGCTTTCCATTGGTTGAAAATCACCAGGCTGAAGAACTTGATCACAATAATCAACGATGCTTTAAGTGACAAAAGGAAAATTCAGAATAATAAGTATAATCAGAATTACAGGGAAAATAAGCAGACATTCATACAATTTGGTCTCCATCATGCTTTGAGTTTGTAAATGTATTGCTAAGGAACCCTGTGTCCATCTGGTTGTTCAACACTCCAGGTCATACCAGCTAAAAGCATTTGGAACATGGACATACATACCTGGGAAAAAAGTCCAGTCCAATTCTTCACTTGAGGAATAACCTGACACTTTAAAAAAAGAAAAAAAAAGAAAAAACCCCAGAGATATACTGTATTTATATTACAGTTCTTTCATAACATAAATAGTAGATATGTGCAAACCAGGGGGAAAACAAGAATATAAAAGGGAGATAAATACAGAGAGAGTGTGAACATGTGCACTTCCCCCCTCTACCAATACTGCTATATGTAACAGGCATGGAAGAAAATAAAAATGAAACTGAATTATGAAAATTCTATGTCTAGAGTTAATTGGTTTGCAGTTCATGGGAACTCCCTATGTCTGCTTTCCATTGGTTGAAAATCACCAGGCTGAAGAACTTGATCACAATAATCAACGATGCTTTAAGTGACAAAAGGAAAATTCAGAATAATAAGTATAATCAGAATTACAGGGAAAATAAGCAGACATTCATACAATTTGGTCTCCATCATGCTTTGAGTTTGTAAATGTATTGCTAAGGAACCCTGCAGCATCTGCAATCAATTCTCATAATTACACTGATATATAGAGAACTTAAATGAAAACCATTTCTTCTAATACCAATACAATATGATACTGCAAAATAGTTGATCAAGCTTTTTTGACAACTGTATTTAGCTTAGGTTTAATTTTGACACCCTAACACACTGCCCAACAGAATGCTAGGAGAGGAGGACTACTTATGAGCAATACTTTAGAAACATTTGCTATTAAGGAAAGAATAAGAAAATTGGGAGAAGGAGATTGCAGCTGCTAGTACTGGTGATTTAGAAAATAAAATAGAAAGGTGTTGACAGATGTTTTCTCTAATGAGGAAGAATGAGAGAAAGGACTAGGTCTTAATTAGTGTGGACTCGTCCCTTAAATAGAGCCAAATATTCAGAATTTAGAAAACTACAATTTGGAAACTGAACTACAATAATTTAGAAATTGAATTTTCAATTTTTGTGTTTAATAGAATACAGGAAAAAAAATTGGCAAAACTCAAGCTCCATCTTGTGAGAAAAGCAGGTCTGACTGAGTAGGTAGAAATTCGGGAGGGCCAGCTGCAGCTCCCAAGACCTGGGATCCAAGCAGACAGTGCCCAATGGGATTGTTTATTTTTTAAAATTAATTGAAAAATAAAGCTAACTATGTGTAATTCTTCCTTTTTCAGAGTACTGAATTTCCCTACTACGGTTTCCTGAGTGAAAGTTTGAAAGTTTTGAAATTTTTGTATTTTAACTCCAGCTTTGGGCAAGTCTTCCTATGGGCAAGCTCTGGGCAAGGCTGACAGATTCAGGTACAGGGTGTTGGAGTGGAAACTCAGTTGGTAAAACTAATGAGGGGATACCAGGTGGACAATTTGGAAAGCAAAAATCTACATTACTTTCAATCCATGTTATGTATGAGAAAAAGAAAATTTCTAGGTGAGCTCGGAAGGGCACTGTGGACTTCTCTCATGGGAGACAGAATGAAGAAGCAGGTATAGAAATACTTAGCAAAGAAATAATTAAAGATGTAAAAGTAGAAAACGAGGCAACAAAAGTGGTCAAGGGCAAAATTGTAAAGCATGATAAAATAGAGGACTTAAGCATGAGAATTTTTGAGAACAGCCACTAAAAAAGAGGGGAGTGACAGCAGAGCTGACTGAGGGGTCTCATGAGAGCTTAGAGGATTAAAGGTGCTGAGGAAGAGAAAAAGGAAGTAGCCCAGAACAAGAAAGCCAGGCAAAAGTTTTTACTGAGTTAGGGTAGACTTAAAACACTGACACTGAGCCAGAATAAAAGTAGTTATGGCTGGATTGCAAGCAGATTCTCTGGAGTGGAGAGTGTGGCATCTGTTGAAAACACACAGGACAACATGGACTAATCTGTTCTGTACAGGTATTTACACCATGCTCACCACCAAAATGCAAATGCCCTCCAGCAGTGCATTAAGCTACATGATTAACATCTGCTAGTAGTTGTGCTAATTTCCATCATTCTAAACCAGTGAGAGTTAAGCAAGCTCTTAAAAACAGGCCTTTTCAAGGCAGGAAGGCACTTAATGGATAGTCAGGTTAATATACATCCCACTGAGATCTGTCAAGACTGTAAATCACCATCCTTGGATAGATTTCTATTTATCCAGAGACTACAGTGTTCCTTGCAGGTAGCATCATGACGTAGTCCTTGAAAGGCTAAAAGTTACAGGAAATAATTTTCCAAGTAGGCTTCCTACAGTTTACAGAAGAATTTTACAAGGAACACATTTAAGGGAAGGAACCCAGTTAATCCCTGAGCCTGATTCTTTTTTCATTTACAACAAGTTGGTCCCTATGTGGCACTCAGTCCTTTCAGTACTTTTCCTTTAACCCTGCATAAGGAAGGAGAAAAACAGGTTTTCAAAATCATGGCTAACTTTTTCCAAATTGTTAAAATTCACAAACCAATGATAGTGCTCCGTGTATTTTGAACTATATGAAAGAATATTTCCATAAGATCTAGGACCTGAATAATGCCAACTCAGATTTGTCTTATTAATGCCATGCAGATTGGACTATTCTAATGTGAAATAAGCATATATTCTGGACTGACACTAAAAGGAATCACCATATTTAGAACTGAGAATTCTAAATATGAAAAGAGAAACAGTAATGTCATGTTGGCTATACTTGTTTTTCTCACTAAATTTCTCAAGGAAATATACCTAGATCTCACTCTTATGATGTTTCTGTAGAACTGCCACAGAAAGATTTATAAAGGTAGATATGGAGATTGACTGTCTAACACCCACGATGCATATTCCAGTGTTTCAAAAGCTGATTATATCCATTACACTGGGTTAGAGACTTATACTCCTCCTAAGCTGTCAAAATTGAAGATATATTCTGCTTTGAAAAGTTCTATTAATCAACATTACAGTCTAAATAAAAATATTTTCAACAGGTAAGTAGTTTGGAAGTCCTTCCACTGTATGGTTTACAGATGGAAAGATGCCTAATTCTAAGTTACAGCACTGACTTCTAAGCCTTCTGATATCTTCATTATCTGATTCAATAACCATGACTGCATTTCTCCTTTTAAAGCACTGGATAACAAGGCTCCCCCCTAATATTTAGTTTCAACTTACTGAACACAAGTCAAACCCTGGATCATTGGATCCCAGACTGTGATAAACATGCCACTGCTGATTTGTTCACCCACCACTTAACTTTGCAGTATCTCTTTGAATAGTACCTGAATCAACCAGAAATCCAGTGGTTACCAACTTAGACATTTTTCTGCTACCATTTACTCCTAAAGTAATCTGAAATACCTGTATCATGTCTCAGCTAGCAATCCCTGTATGAGATGATTCTCCAGCAAGTTAGCACAGAAAAGGATTAGGAAAGGGACCATCCAGTCTAAAAGACAGCTATATCATTTACTGAACAGTCACTTAATCACTGTGGCCATTCACTTTCTGTCTATTAATTAATTGTTTCAAATATTGTAAAGAACTGAAAGTAAGCCTGTCAGTTTTCCTACAACATGCTGGCCTACTACATAACAAATAATTGTTCCTGTCCATCACAATTCAGATGATGTTTTTATGATTCAAGGACCTTGACCTAAGGGTTTTTTGAGCAGCATATTTTTCTGATGAGGTGGGTACCACAAAGCCATACTTCTAAGAGGCTTCTCTTTACTCCTTTTCAAAAGGAGATAGAACAGCATCATTAGTGTCCTCGGGATGAGTAGAATGTGTGGGTGGCTGCATGGAAAACAGTATTATCCAGTGTGGGTAATTGCTTAGTCGTGCCTTTCAGTTAACTAAGCTTAGGCTTGTTTATTTGTCTTGATTAGCCACGCAAGTCAGCTTGAATGTTTCACTTCTGCAAGAAATTTCCCAAGCACCTCAGTCTTCATTTTGTTGTCTGAACAGAAAATTGGTATTGATAAAATACCCTTTTTGACAGTACATAACTACACTACAAAACCTTTTCCTGTAAGTTTTACATCTCAAAGCGAAGGAAAACCCCATAACATTACTGTACATAGTGTGTACACTGGTCTTTATAATAAATTTATTTTTGCAAACTAACTGGAGGCAAAACTCTTCAAGAAAGAAAAAAATCAAATAAAGCTTATATACATAAAGAAAAATCAAAAGGTTCAAGAGAGCTCTCTTCCATGGGATGACTCTAACATCTTTGGCACAGTATGTCCTAATACACTAGGAAAACCAAAAAGAAAATAAAACAATTTGTTTTCCAAAATAAAAAACGTTTCCAGCATTAAAAACTAGCTCTATTTCCCTCAGCTGTCACCTGTGCTAAGGAAAAGAAAGACTGAAGTTCTTTTTCTTTTCTCCTGACAGCTCCTATACCACAACAGGCTTGCTCTCCTGCTGCGGGCTGACACTTCTTTGTCAAGCAGGTTGTTTCCTAATGCTGCAAAGACTCAAGGACTAGCTGAAATGGCAACACAGCCATGATGATGACTGAGGTTAAGATTTTCAAAATGTTCAAGTCATTCATGATCACCAATCCCATTGACAGGTAATGAAGTCTGGTATATGCTTTTAAGACAAACAAACAAATCTACCTTCAAAAATTCACTATAAGATTTTCTCTAGCTTATAGTGAATAGAGTTTAAAGAAGAACACAGGTAGAAGATGGGCTAGTGTTTTGTAACTATGACATTAAATTCCTCGTTTCTATATCTTGCATCCTTTTCTTCTGTAAAGAAAAGTGTTTTAGATGACTCCTTATTGGAGTTAAAAATATATTGCAAATTTTGCTTAATTGTATTTGATACAAATTTTTTCATCTTTTCCTGTGTAGTTGAATTTGAGTGTGTAAGCTGCTTGTCCAAATAGAGGACAGTAAGGATAAAGGAGAACTGTCTCACAAAAACATCTCTAAATCTCTTTATTAGTATGGAATGCAAAATGATGGGCTGGTCTCTAAAAACTCTTACAAAAGACATTTCAGTCTGTAGAGCTCATATGAAGATTTAGGAAGTATTGTAAAAAGCCTGGAAGTTTGGATTATGGGTAATGATAGACATGTTTAGAACATCCTACATCAGATTTCCAAGCTCAAACCATAGCAAATGCAAGAAGTAAAACTGTGGAGAGAGGACTTGCTTTCATGGCATGCAGAATGCTTCAGTTCTGTTCTTACAGCCATAGATTCAAGAAGCTGTAAAACTTTTCAGAAAAATGCCAGAAGACCAAGCACCACCGGCAGTGGGAACTTCTGCATCCTGGCCATATCTCCTCTGATGGCAGCTGGACAAAGAGAGGCTAAAAAGGACCATTAGCTATAGGTTGCCCTTACATGAAAGAAGAAAGTGAAAAGTCTAACGAGACTTGGACACACAGCTAATGCTACTGAGACAACAAGTTCAAATGGCAGAACATAATGTCCACTGGGATTCAGGTTAACTTGTACAACTTCACTTGCAGAAAACCTTGAAAGTGCTTGCTGTGCTGGTTTGTGCCTTCCTCTGGAATGTCAAATGCACTAGAGAGCACAGAAAAAGGTCAGAAAGAGTTTGGGGCAAAAGTACTGAAGATTTAATCCTGCTATGATAAAAGATATAGTATGCCCTGTGCAGTTCAACATGGCAGTCTGTATTTCTTGCCCCTGGTTAGCAAACAGCACAACTTAACCATATCTCAATTTATGACTGCGTGATAGCCAGCTACACTTGCTGTCAGTCATGCGTCCCCTAAGGAAATTAATCATAATCACAATTTTGCACTGTGACTCTGCAAAGACTTTGCCATTAAAAAGCTTGATTATCCTTGTTAGTAAGGTTTTTAAACTTTTACATATAACAGCTTGTTCTCAAAGCCTGGTATTGGGAAACACTTGTTAAGGATAACTGAGCAACATACTAATTCACACTCTTTTTCTTTCCTCTGCTACAATACCTTCTTTATTCTAATTAATGTGAGAAGCCATTGCAGCTGCCACAAAGATATTATTTATCATATATTTTTGAATAGAGGGGAAAACCCTGAGTCATCTTGCCATGAAAAAGGACCTTTTCTATTTAGATGTCAGTGCTATGCAACAGGTTTTGTGACCTCCTTTTCTACTGTTTGGCATTTTGGATGAAGTGATGTGGAAAGGGTAAACTGATTTATACCCTAAGGTGGCATTACTATTATATAGCTCAGACCAAGCTACTGTCAGAAAAGTAAGGTTAAAAGGAAAAAAAGTCAGCGAGTTGATGCACTGCCTCAAGTACAATGGAAGAGTCAGCTGGACATCCCAGCTCCTGTCTCAGGCAAAGCAGTGGGAGGATGCTGCAGACAGACCAGACAGACCATAGCAGAGTGGCACAGGGAGAAGCAGCCTCCAAAATCAGAGCAGCACAAGAACATCCCTGGGCCCCACAGCCCACAAGTAAAGTACAAAAGCAATTGTTTGTTATTCCTTGTTTCCAACAAGTACAGAGGTTATCTTTTCAGACCTGAGAGTCAACAAAGAGTAACTAAAATCAGCCTCAGATTTTTCTGGTGATATAATGCAAACTGGGCTGGAGGGGCTGGAACACAGGTACACAGATCCAAATAAGAAAGGTAGCAAGGCAGTCCAGTCAAGCCCCATGATGGAGAGAAATTAAATTTAAATATCCTTTCCTTGACGGTGCACGCGAGTTACTATTCCTTAATCTATGGAGATAGACAGATGCAAAAGTGCCAGAATGATGAAACAGGGAGTTATTTAGAAAATGTGAAGGAAGTATCTGTATGCTTGCTTTAAACCTGTGATCTTGTGCAGAGCCATTTTACACTTAAGTGAAATTGTCCCTGATCAGAATTTCCTGCAATTCCTTAGGGGGGAAAAAAACATGCAAAACCACTTCAACAAATGTTTCTGAATACAAAGGTCAGAGAAGAACCAAACTGCTTTCAAGATTACATTATCAGGAAAGATTCCCAGAGTGAGTGGAGCATCAATAAAAATAAGAGTCCTGAGAACACAAGCTGAAAATTGTTTTCTTGCAATTATTCAATTTATTTTCATGATGTGCCTTTCTCTTGACCCATTTATCCCAAACGGATACTTGATTTTCATGGTAGAAATATCATAGAAAGAATATGGAATTCTCTTCTAATGAAAACTACAGAAGCACATGCTAAAAATACCGAAAATAATTTTTCAATGCTCAAAACACTGAATCTTTACTTCCCTTGTTCTCTCTGTTATTTAATGATTGAACAGCAGAAAAAGATAGACTATTTTGAACAAATAGTGCAATGAGTAACCCAACCAATGGAAGGGGGAAATCTATTAAGAGCTAACTAATGTACTTATTCACTAATACACGGGTGTTTTATTTTACAGCCTGTACAATTGTCTTTAGGAACAATTTCAAAATATTCAAATATATATTCATGCCTTTGTCTTGAAGACCTATTTGTACATATTTCATGTGAACATGGGCAAGAATTAAGGTTACTATTCAAATAATGTCCAAATGTGCACTTATTTAGAATGTCTATCTACATATGCAGATCAGGTAACTCTGTGACCTTTTTCCATATTTAACTACCCAATTTTCTCAGTAAAATATGCATTTTCAAATTTCTGGTAGAAACAGATCATAGACATTATTTTGTAATTTAGGTACTTCAGCCTAAACCTAATAGAACAAACAAATTATTTCAGGCAAAAGAGAAGAGCTTTTAAAAAAAAAAGTTACTGACACTGTGATGCTTTGCCAGGCAAGTTGTTATACCAGGAAAGTATAACCTAGAAAGTGTCTGATCTTAAAAGGCATTGGTCTCAACTTTTCTCTCACAGTCACACCCAGAATTTTAAGGAAATAAACTGCCAAGCATTTTATTAATACTGCATATTAAGATGAATATTTTATCACTTCTGTAGATTTTTAAACAAAAATAAGACATTACAGAGGAAGACAGATGCCTGGACTATTAAACAATACATTGACTATTTTTCACTGTTTTCAACTATGAAAAGTAATCTTTATTTTTTTTTTCAGAAATCAGTTGATGATTTTAAATGTGATGCTCTTGGTAGCACTCAAATAGTTCATTTTCAAGGATTTTGAGGGCTGAATTCAAGGCTTTCCTTGCACAAGATGAGTTTCTAGTATTTTCTGAGGATGCTCGTGTCAGTCCCTTTACTAGCCCTACTTTTTCAAACTTAAATTGTATACAGGGAACAAATAGGGCTGCTCTGTAAGAAACTCTGATCCTTCTGTACTTAGTACTGCCAAAGAGAACTGTTAGTGGTTTCCTAATATTTTTACATGAAACAATAAAAGGTCTCTTCTTTTTCCTCACTACTCACAAGTATCAGTGAATACCTGGGTGCTGAAAAACAAAGTGAGGATGCAGAGCTATTTGTGATCTGCGCACCACTTGAAAAAGCAACTGCCTAATCCCTTGTTCCATCTAACATGGAAAATGCTGCCAAATATGTTACAGAGTGTCTGGTCAAGACTGAAACATATTGCTGAAGACTAGCTGGAAAAACTAGATCTCAAGGAAATGGATGTGGTACCAGCAGAGTAACAGAAGCTGTAAGAGTTAATGTCAAGTTTATACATGGCCCTTTTTCTGAGACTTCACCTACATTTTTACTCAAATTTGCAATTTGAGAGTACTGTCTTTTGTTGCTACTAGACAATCAAACTGTTAGGGTGTTGTAGCAGAGTTTTTAGTAGCTGCATGACCAGAAGAATGAAATCATCCTATTGCTTCCATCTACTTGCATTGAATTCCCATTCCTTTCCAATGAGGTATCCTAGCCATGAGTTTACATATTCCTTTAGTTATAACCCCACATCTGCTTTAGATGCCTTTAGGATGCAAAATCAGGTAAATCCTGAATGATAAATGACTTCCATTAACGAGCACTTTGTGGAAAATATGACTTACTATTTACAATACAGTTGTGTGTAATAATTTTCACTAACACCAAAGTTCAGTTTTTCTAGGTAGCAAAGAAAAATATTATTTCTCCAAAACCTATATAATGTTAAAGATTACTAAAAAAAATAGATTAACTTAGGCACATGACATTGTTTACACGATAACAAGCAGAAGAGCAATAGCAAGAAGCATTTTGCATCAGTCTTGTTCTCTTGTCTTGTAACCAATACTTCATCCAGTTGATTAAGCTGCATTGCTGAACAATTCTCCTGATGCAGTTTGCAAGGTATGATTAATTTTGCATAAGCCATTTACAAATACCACCCTAAATCTTATAAAGCAGGGACTGCAAGGTAATTAGTGCAATTTAGTTCTTCTTTGGAAGCATACAGAGTCTATATTTAAGAACAGATCCTGAATTTCATCAATGATTTGTGGAACATGATGATCATATCTAGAATTTGAAAACACTAAAAGACAGAAAATGAAAGTAGAATATAAATTATCTATCATCAGAGCCACAATACAGGAACAAAAAATATTTTGTTAGGAAGAAACTGATGATGCATGAGATTCACACTGATTTAGCCTTTAACAGGCTAGCAGGCTTTATTTTATGGTGTAATAGAATCACAGTGGCACTTTTTTATTGTTCAACTGTTTCGTATCTTGTAAATGGCATTAGATAAGTCTATAAATAATAAAGTGCTAGCTAATTGGGCCACAGACTGTGTTGTTTTTTTTTTTTCTTCCTTAAAGCATTCTATGCTTTAAAACCAGAGTGAGGCTGGTACCATGAGGAAAAATAACCACGATTAGCCCTCCTTGTGTGTAATTGCACATTTGAATAGCTGTTTAAGTGGGTGTGTGTAATACTTTACTGCCACAAGTTCAGGAAATAGAGATCAATTGCATAAACCCAAAACGAACAGTAGAAAATTTTTCATACAATATATAGCATTTTGCATTCCATACTAATAAAGAGACTTACAGATGTTTTAGTGGGACAGTTTTCCTTTATCCTTACTGTCCTCTATTTGGACAAGCAGCTTACACAGTCAAATTCAACTACAGAAGAAGGACGAAAAATATCAAATACAGCTGAAAATACTGCATCAAATACAGTTAAACAAAACTTGCAATATATTTTTAAAGCATAATAATATAAAAATACCTATGATAAATCTCTCAGAGTCTTCTAGGACAGAAGGTAAGTGCTAACGACAGACTGTATTAGCTGACATTCCTCTTTCCTATCCTCATGTCAAGAAGAAAGGCATTTTTTCAGAAGGCATAAGATTAAGTACTGTGGCAATAAGACCAAGATCTACTTTTAAGAGAACTACTACCAGTTTGAAAATATATTTACTGCTGCAGTGGTTGGAGGAGGATTCTCAAACTAATTACTCAGCATATTACTTAAACAAAATTTCCCTCATGCTCTAGCCTTGATTTTCTGAATGAGAAGACAGAAAACTCAGCTGATTCACAGGTATAGCCCTATAGGTTTATATGGGCATAGATGGGGAAACTGTATGGTGACCACGACATCACTCTGGGGATCTTTACCCTTGCTTCAGGTGGTTTGGCTTTTCACAGCATTTTATTCTAACTATCACTGATGGGTAAGTAATCTTTTGGTGAATGTCATTTACAGGCTGTTGTCATAAAAACCTCATGTTTCTTTTTTATATATTTCTTTATATATAAAGGTTTTTTTTCAGTTAGGCAAAGAAAGAAGCTCACAATTCTCTATGAGCTTGTCAATGATATGAATCTCCAAGGATACAAGAGTAAACACAGAATACTAGGACACAGCCAGAACCAGAGGTAGCCAGGAAGCTACCTAAACAACCCAGAACAGTGTTTCCTTAGTCTCATTTAGGATGGAATGTCATCATTCATTCTTTCAGCTACTACTGTGGTTTATCTTCATTCCTTAAAAATAAATTATATGGTAATTTTTTTCTGTGTTTTGTTTCTGACTTAGCCCTGAAGTTACATTCTGCTTAGCCATGGTACCTGTCTAGTATGTCATACACTTTAAAAATTGACCAAAGTACAAACTGACTGCCAGAGAATATTGCCTGTTCAATTCAAATTTAGTCTGGATACCTTAGAAATTACGTCTTTTCTTGGCAGTGTCCTCAACAACAGTTGCACAAGCAACAAGTGGAAACAGAATTCACACAAAGTTGCTATGATGAAGTTCTATGAAGAGTTCACACAAAATTTCTATGATGATATGCACATGTCATTTAATGCTTCTCAGAGTAATTATCACTATCAGGCCTTGAGTCTTCATCTATCCAAAGTTTACAACATCCTGTAGGACTCACGAGAGAACACACTTTTGACCTCTAGCATTAGTCTTGGAAAGACAACAAAGGATCAGACTTGAAGAGATAGCCTCCAAATGAACCAGACAAAGGAAAAAGAGCAATGTGAAAGAAACAAATAAAAAAAATGCAGAATAAGTTATTAGGCTGCACTACAGCATAAATTAAAAAAAAATGAGTACCTCCTTAAATAAGTACAAATTATGTAGTACAAGAGAGCAAGATCAGACATATTTCAACATGGCATGTATATGACATATGTAAGGGCAATTATTGTGCTCTATCCACTGCTGAAGAATACTCTGCCTAGTTTTGAGCACCCCAATTTAAGGAAAATATGGCTAAATGAACTTTTTCAAAAGAAAACAACTGAGCATTAAGTCTTTTGGTAAACATGAATTATATAGAGAGACTGAAGGGATTAACTTTGTGCAAATTAGCAAAGAGATAAAGGGGATAGAATGGAGGGTTTCCAATAGGCAAACAGACAGAAGAACACAGTGACCATCTGCTCTCAATGTCCACAGACAGGAAGATTTAAAAACATCAGCTTGCTTACCAGAGCAGAAGACACAAGACATCCTTTCTTGTAGTAAAGAACAGACATTCCATGGAACAGACTGCTTGGAAGAGACAGCATCTCCATCCTCAGAGGTTTTTAGAACAAGCTAGACAAGTACCAGTCTGGATTAATTTCAGCATATTTGATCCTGCCATGGATGACAGGTTTGATTAAGTGGCCTCCTGAGGTCTGTCTGCTTCTACATTTCCATGACAGTCTTCATTCTGACTTTTCTTAATCAAATGAAGTCTTAAGCTTTTGAGTTCTCATCTCCCTGCAGACTCACACAGGTTTTACTCTATTTCCCCTTTCTAATGATAATATGCTGAAAGTCCCCTGTGCTTACCCCAAGTTAAACATCTTCTTTGGCATTCTCAAGTAATTTGAGCATCAAACTAGTTCTCTCTATTCTAATTCTCTCTGTAATAGTGGAAGCAAATAAGCCAGTTTCTGGGAGACATAAAATGAATGAATGCATCTAGCATTAACAACAAACAGGTAATTCAGAAAACGGAAAGATTATAAACAAAAAAATAAATTCTACACCAGCAGGGTGCAAAACTTTTGTATATTACTTGACCTTGAAATAATGTTCCAGAAATCTGAAATTTTGACTCCTGAAAAGTCACCTTTAAAAAAAACACAAAAAATGATACAAAGCTGCCTATGAAGAGATCCCACTTACATCTACTTAATAATTTTTAATATTACTTCAATCATTTTATGAAATATGCCTCTTTTTCACATGAGCTTGCCAAACTTTATGGCGATGCAATTTGGAGGCAAATAGTAGATAACTACTTATATAGAAATTGAGCTAGAAGATGTTTTGATTGAGCTAGCAGATCCTGTTCTATCATCTATCTTTTGTTCTTTTGTCATCCAGAGGTCCTCATTATATGGAGAGAATATTTTGTATACCATAAACAGTTTAGAACATTAACTGGAAGTGAAAACTTTAACAACTAAAGAAGCACTGAAATTTTTTTTTCAAAACTTACCTCAACAATTTTCGCCAATCTAACTAAGAACACTAAATAAATTTTACTAACACATGGTACTTTGCAGCTACATTTCAAAAAGGACTGAATAATGGTAGGAACCAGAGTTGGTCTGATACGATAAACACACAAACCCTGTAACTCCTACTAAATTTGACCATGAAGATTTTGCAAGGATAAATAGAACCAAACCAAATACATGGGGAATATTAATAGGAAGAAGTGAAAATAGCAGAAGTTTACCTAATTCTTTCAGCTTTAAATTTTGTTTGGATTAAGTTTGAAATCAGCATATTTTGATTCTGTGTTTGCTGAGGCTTCGGCAACTTTTCAAGAGCTTTTTCAAACAGAGAGAAATCTGTCTGTAGCAGCTTGATACTAAAATATAAATGAGGAAGAGAAAATATTTTTAATAATATTAAACTATGATGTTTCAAGGGCATTATCAAAGAAGATGTGTATAATATTGAATATGTAATCAAAAATGATTTAATTTTCTCTTTACTTGTAAAGTTTAAAAAAATATTGACATGATTTAATGGCTGACTGAAAGCTCCACTTTCTAGCAATGCAAATACTTTCAACTTTGCTAAAAGGAGTTACTTATTTGAGCTAATAGAAAGATGCAATCTGTGTTATGAGTGAACAGAGAAGTGCATGACAAGTGCATTCTTGCATGCATGACTTCTCTATATGATTCCTTTAACAACTTTTTCTCCAGGGTAATTATAGTGGGCAGCAAAAATCAGGAGTCAGCACAATTCACATATTGCATATTTCAAGTCATCTTTGCTATAAAATTACCCTTTATTTCACTAACTTAAATACAACTCCTTTTCAACTTTTCTTCATATTAACTTGCAATCCAGGTGTATATTAGCACAAAGGCAAAAAGAAATTGAAGATATTTTTTGGGCTTTCTCAAAGAGTGGGAATGGACAAATTCTGTCTCAGCACAGAGACTGTTTATTAACACAGTCCCTCCCCAGTAGGGCACTGGAGCCCTAGGTTAATGGATTTATCAATACTGTTGTGTTGCTAAGAAGACCACAAAGCAAACCATAAAAAGGATCTTTATCAACACAGAGTTAACAAATAAGTCTCACAATCTCTCCCTGTACAGCACCTAGTTTATTCATCTAGACTTTCTAGACAGTTGACTTTTGAAGGCAGTCAAAATCCACCTTTTATTGTATAAAACACATTATATTATCCCATTACTAATAAGTCTGATATTTACAATTAGTTAAGGGTGGGGTGGGGGCTTCTTACTTAGAAGCTCTCCCTCAACTGGAAGCTCCTCAGTTCTTCATTAGAACTTATTCATGGCCAGCCTATATGAATTTCCATATTTCTGCCTACTAATAAGTTTTGCTGGGTTTTTTTTTGTTGTTGTTGTTTTGTTGTTTTTTTTTTTTTTTTTTTTTTTACTTCAGAGTTATCAAAGAAAACATTTCTCTTATTTCCTGGAATTAATTTCAATAAAATATACTATAAATACTATTCCAGTGCGATGCTGATCTTCTAGGAAATCTTGAAGATCAGTTCTAAATTCAATAAATTAGAAACTATTCACAGGGAATCAAGGAGAACATCCACAGCAGACATGTAGTAGGTCTTTCATGAATGGTCCTAGGCTAAGTGAGGAAGTTCCTGCAGAACTTTGTATCTAACAGAGACTAAAGGACTTATTTGCACACAAAACCTGCTGTTTCTGCTTTTATTAAGGGTTAAGGAAAACATTGAGGACATCTTTCCATTTGGTTTTCCTTTCCCTATGATTCAGAATCTGCCACAAGTGTAGTAAAAAAGGGTAGCACAAATGATACAGATATCCATGCATTAATATGACTGGATTAATGTGGAGAACTAAGATGGATATTAATTAGCTATTACTGCATACTATCAGAAAATGACACAAAATAGATGTGCATATCATATGCGATTGAGCAGGAAAAAATGATGGCATTTTTAAAAATAGGACACCTGTTCAAAGTTTGTTATGATGGTCATACCTCTGGCTTATACTACTGTAGAGGGAATTTCAATACTACAGAAGTGGTGATAAAGTAGCAAAGGTAAACAATTCAAAGCTGGGGTTTGAAAGAAGTGCAAGTAATAGGGACTTCAGACCAGGTGTCCTGTTTCAGATTTACATCTGATTGAAAGATCACTGGGTGCATGGATATCAACAGGAAACATATAACCAGGTCCAAAAGTACTGGAAATGAGAATATTCAAAGTTCTTATCAAGTACTCTCAGCTGCTTGACTGAACATGGTTCAGCAGAAGTAATTTCTGAGTAATACTGTGACGAATCGAAGGAGGAGTGCAGGAGTGATAGGACAGCTTCTTTGCTCTTATCAACACTTTCACTTATTTACTGACAAGGTTACCTGAAAGTATTTGGCTAAAAAAAAAAGGCATGGAAAACTGGGAAAGGAAGATGAATCACTGGAATCAGGAAAGATGAAATAAAGTTCTTAAATTAAATGATACCCCAAATTTTAAGTTTAATTCTCTTATTGACTCCTAGGAATTGATAGGGCACAAGAAAATGGGCAGCTACGGTAGTGAATGTGCTGCAGATATTTCCACGGAGGCAGACACAGCTGTGCACAGCTGGCACAGATGTTTTAGTTTTATTTTTGTTAGCTCTCAGTCAGACTTTAGGAGGAGATTACTCACAGCTGTTGCACACAGAAAAATAATGTACTGGCACTAATCCTCCTCTACAGTGGCACTCACAGCACCCATCCTAGAGGCAGGGTTACTTGCTGCTCTAGGCAAAGAGATAAATGCCCACTTCCCCATCTCTTTCAGACAACAGTCATTAACTGTTGAAGCCCTAGGTGAATGTTTTCACAGTGCTGTACTTGTCCCTAGGAGGTACTGCAATGACACTTTAGATGAGTAAGAGCAGTATCTGCAGTTGCATTCAGGAGGATGAAAATTATAGGTCAGAAAGAAATTTCTCCCTGTGGTCCAATATTACAGAATGTAGTGTTTCATGGGGTTTTGCAGCTTTCTTTCAAGCATCATTCACTACTCATTTCTGGAAAATAACATTACAGGAAATGCAGGTGTTGGCATGTACAATGAAACCTACATTCTTATGATGTTTTGTTACCCCTATCATCTTTTAGCTTGAATTAATATCAGGTAATCAAACTTCTCAAAAACTAGACAAAAGAAGGTGTACAGGATTCAATTGAATTAGACACAATTTTCCCTTGGTGTTCAGGACATGCCATAATACTTCTCTGTCCATATTGTCTGCTGAATAAAAGATTAGAATACATTATTACATTCCCACAGTTAAAACTACAATTTTATTTTTAAATTTAAAATGCAACCAATCAAAAATGTTCTGCTCTAAAAATAACTGGCATTACTTGCTACCTAAGAAATTATCATAAAATGTCTGCTATTTTACATGTTTGGGCACAGTTCTTCATAGGCACCCTAATAGTCCTACTAGAACCCATTAATGTGATTTAATTGTACAGGAATTGCTATGGTTTAACGTTAACCAATGTAGCACATCAGTACAGAACTCAAGTATATGATAATTGCTGAACAGGAGAATTCGGGTGTGTAAACCCACCCCAGCTACTCCACTCCTTATGCCCCCTATATAGAAAAAAAAAATCATACCTATGCTCCAACAGGTACCAATAGTCAAGCAATAGTCAAGCTGCAGTGGTCCAGATTCCATCTATTCTCCAATTCTTCAAAAGTTTACAAATATGCATAGTAAGAGATCACTAATTTCCACATATGTGTACATATCTGCTCTGAAGTCAGGCATGCAATTCTCCACCTGCTTCTTCTACCATTCCACTATTTTTGCATTCTTTTCATTGATACCACTTTTGGGATAGCACCTCTGTCTTCTTAAAAGCCATTCCATTGTCACAAACCAACATCAAAAACTCTCTCTCAAGAACTGCTTCTGTCATGAGGGAACTGTTGTCAGTTCTTCCACTAACAGCACATAAGGGCCAATAATCTTTTGAGCATTTACAGATCTGCCCTCTCTCTTTCCCTTGGTCTGGTTCTTGAGCACTTCGTGACTGAATTTTTGGGTGAGCAATAAATAACAGCTGCATAATGCTAATACCTTCTCCTGTGTTCTACAGTGAGTTTCAAAGTAGGAAAGTGCCCCAGTACAATAGGTGCCACAGTGACACAACAAACAAATCCCTGTTCCTGCTGTGCCCTTTCAGAGACTGTGGGTTGAATGCTCACTGCTGGCCACAAACCAGCAGAACACATTGGTTCTGCTGTGTCCTTTATGCAGGATGGTGCTCATAAGAGAGAAAAGAGCTTCATAAAATCCAGTGTGAAACATGAGAATGCACCACCAATACATGTGATTCCTATAGAGATCATATAGAGAAAAACATAAAAGCAACTCTCTAAAGGGAAAACAAAGTGAAGCTGAAGGCTGACACAGGCACGTTTGGCCACATACCACAACTACAGATTTTTCCAGCAGAGGAGTAGTCCTCCTACAAACTTGTAAGAAAGTAAAGCTCATAACTGTGTTATTAAAAAAAAAAAAAAAAAGTCCAAACTGTTTCAAAGAAACTTGCTTAGCATTTCCAGAAATTGCTAAACTATGCTTGTGAGATTGCTGTGAAAAAGACTGAAAAGAAAAATGGGAACTTTTATATGGATTTCATGTACCTTGACTTCAGAAAGGCTTTTGACACTTCCTCCCATAACAGCCTTGTAGGTAATCACAGGAAATGTGGGTTGGATGAATGGACAGTGAGGTGGATCAAGAACTGGCTGAATAGCAGAGCTCAGAGGGCTGTGATGAGTGGAGCAGAATTCATTTGGAGGCCTGCAGTCAGTGGGGTTCCTCAGGGACCAAAACTAGGTCTTTATTGAACTTAAATTTATCAGCAACCTAGATGAATGGATAGGAATCACCCTAAGCAAGTTTGCTGTTAACACAAACCTGGGGGGAATGGCTGATCCACCTGAAGGCTGTGCTGCCATTCAGTGGGACCTTGGTAGGCTGGAGAGTTGGACAGAGGAAAACCCAATGAGGTTCAACAAGGACAAGTGCAGGGTCCTGCACCTGGGGAGGAACAACACCAAATGCCAGCCCAGGCTGGGGACTGACCTCCAAGGGAGCAGCTCTGCTGAGGAGGACAGGGGGTAGTGGTGGATGGCAAGCTGACCATGAGCCACCAGTGCTCTCATGGCCAGCTGGTTAAGGGATCCTGGGGAGCATCAGGAAGAGTGTGGCCAGCAGGCTGAGGGAGCTGATAGTTGGAGGGAGTCCTTGTGGTTGGCCTTGGTGAGGCCACATCTGTAATATATTGTGTCCACTTCTGGGCTCCTCAGTACAAGCAAGAGAAGGACCTATCAGACAGGGTCCACTGGAAGTCCATAAATATGATGGGGAGTCTGGGGAAGCTCTGTCTTAGGACAGACTGCGGGAGCTGGGCCTGTTTAGTTTAGAGAAGAGTGAGGGATCCCAGACCTCATCAATATGTACAAGTATCTCAAAGCTGGGTGCCCAGAGGATGGTGCCAGACTCTCCTGCATTGTGCCACCTGCTCTAGGTGAGCCTGCCTTGGCAGTGGAGTTGGACTCAATGACCTCCAGTGGTCCCTTCCAAGCCAGACTATCCTGTCACTCTGTGAAATGGACAAAACCTTACAGTTCTGTATTATCTGAATGCATTGTTTGTAAAGAAAGTCGCACAAAGCAACCAGAATGAAAGTTTATTATGCAAAGGACAGCAGGAATCAAGAACTCTGTTCCTATGAGATAGTCATGATAGATTTAAAAAAATGTCTGTAAAAGTAATTAGTACACTAAAAATGTTACTTTAGTCTTCCACATAAATGTAGACCAACATCCAAAATTTTAAATAATATTAACTGCACACATTTAAAGCCAAAGATATTTCAATCAAAAATGTTAGAAGTAATAATTTGCTAAGCCATCAAAGCTAAGAGCCAACTCTTGCATAAATATATATTTAATTTCATTTGTTGCCTTTTTTTTCCCAGCAGAATTCCAGAAGAGATTAAACTTCAGTATCATGGTTTGCTTCTTTCATTTGAGACATTACTGAAAGCCTTCCTAATGATGATCAGCTTTCTGTGCAAGATAAATTTTATGGAGAACTGATGTGCCATTTTTCTTTTACAGAATAGCCTACAAAGCAGAAACTTTTAGGGAAAACTTAAATAATTGTATTTCCTTCAGCATGTTAGTAGAAAAACTCTAGAGGAGTTTATGTCTCTAAAGGAGACAAAGCGTGCAGTTACTGAACTCACAGATCCAAACCAAGAAACAACCCACTAAGGTTCTGTCTTTATTTTTGTTATTTTCTCAATATTCTAACATTTCACTTGAAGGGAGCTTGACAACAGTTTGTTCTCACATCAATGGCTAGACTTAATTACTTGATGGTCAAATGCTGTGTTCATCTACATAAGAAAGCATGTATGACGAAAATAAGGCCTAGAGATTGAATTTCTCAAGTCTATCTCAAGGAAACTTTGCTTTTAGGAGATATTCTTTCCAGAAAGGAAATTGGTCATTGTAAAATTCCCTTTCATTTGCCAAAACACGCTATCTCAGCACACAATTCAATGATACATTTTCATTCCCTATTATTTTTTTTCTGTTATTTTACTCCCTGCTTTATCATGAAGACTTGATCTTTTCCTTATTAAATCAGTGGAAGAATTGAACTGAATGGTAAAGAGAGTGAGCAGCCACCAACATAAGTATTAATTCTGATTTACCATTCACAGGGAAGCCCCTTAGAACTTGCTGAACGATCACAGAGAGAGAAATCATTGCCTTAGTGAAGGCAGCAAAGGCAAAAGTTTTCTGTGATGTGCCATTCAAAAAGCTGCATATTAAGTGAACACAACAAATTCTAAGAACAGCATGCATATTTTCTGGTGATTCAATTCCCTTTTGAACTTTTACCTAAGAGGAAATCCTGGTGGCACTATTTTACAGTTTCTGGATGGACTATATCCTGTGTAATATAGAATTTTTAGAGAGTTTAGAAAGGAAAATGTTGCTGGATTTCTTTTCCTGCATGCTCACACTGACCTGCAGCCTGTATCTAGACTCATACCTGTAACCCCACGGTATGATTATACGCCATTATACCACAGAAGGAATATTCCCATTGCATGTATGAAAGCTGTCCTGTAGATACCTATTGAGTCACACAGATTAGGATTCAAAAAGAAGTTACAAGGCAGTTGCAAGGTCTTTTCTCTTGCAGTAAGAAGTACAGAGTTTTCTCCCAGAGAGCATGTTCACAATTTCACTTTTAGATGTGGTAATATTTATTTCTATTCAATCCCAATCAAAATTGCTGACTACAGAGACAAAAATCACTGTTGCTACAACAGAATCACCAGAAGTGCTATGAGAATACAACTGTTTCTAGGTGTTAGTTATCTGTTTACTGTTCTGGAGTACTTACCTCCCTAGAAAAATCAGCTCATCCAATCAAGCAAGGGAAGCAAAATGTAAACAGGCTAAATGGAATAGACAAAGTCAGTGGATCTGCAAGCATACTGAAGGGCTCACATCTGTTTGGATTAGGCAGCTGCATCAGTCCATGTTCCAACTGCATATTTTTATGGAATTTAAGAAATGCATATACATTTCAGACACTGACAGGAGCCCTAAAGACACAATAGGAAATGCAATCCACCAGGTGTATCACTTCCTGCACTGAGACAGTATTTCAGTGACAAAGATGGATTAAAAACACATATTTGAAAGGATGCTTTTATTGCATATGTTTCATATATGTTGACATGTGAAACACACTTTAACATGTAACATGGCTGTTACTGGTACATGAGAATGAATAATTTCCATTTTTGAGAGAGAGTGTCACTCTAGAAATTTTAAAGGAAATTATTTTTCAGGGGAGGATTTACAATTCAAAATGTTTATTGGTCTAAAGATTGTGAACCAAATCTCTGACAGCACTGAAATGCTTTTCATTTATGTGGTAAACAGTTTGCCACAAAGGGCATCATAATATAAGTTGTCTTTCCTTCATATGTGCTGACATCTAGTTCATGTATTTTCTAACAATAAAATTGGTGTTGGTAGGTGTTAAGACCAATTTATGAGATACAAGTCATTCAGGGATGACTAGGATTTTAAACACAGGCCTATTATGACAAGGCAGTTTTGGGTGAATGCAGTTAAAATAGTGAAATACTGCCTATTGTAGGTGGTAATCAAAATGGAAAAGCTTTATCTGAGATGTATAATACTGAAAAGTCAATCAGATGTAAGATTTAGTGGTGTGAGACACTGAACAGGTAAAACCTGTATGGGGGTATGAAACCATTAAAAAGAAGGACTGATGCTCTTGGGTGAAGTATTTTGCAATCTTTGTAGAGAAAACTACTGACTTAATCTGTTCAGAATAATCACACTAAGAGAGTAGCTATGCATAGCTGCTCTAATTGAGGTGGAATAGCCTGCACACTTGCCCCAGATGACTTGCTACGAGTGAACTACATTTAGATTCAGAAAAATCTGAATATATTTTAAAGCATTTGAAACTAAATATGTACAAACTAGATAAAGCTGTCTAGAATTTCTTGCAATGTATTGTGATATTGCGTTCATATGCAAGTTCAAGGTGTAGACTTATCTTAAAAATTGGGTTTTTTTAGATACAATTTATTCTCAATTTCCATTTTTGGCAGTTTGAAATTCACTGTGAGTTCACTGAGGCAAGCATTAAGTGCCCAGCTTGCATTAGTAACTCCATGACTCTTAAAATGCATGTAAAAAAAGAAAGCGTAAAGCACTGTCATTATGTTGTGCAGCTAAACAGCTGTTCGGTTTTTTCTCCTACACTGACTTTTCTATTTCTAGATGAGCGCCAAATGCCATTGCAAGAGTTCATGCAATAGAGAGGCTTATTTAGTCTTTCCTAGAGACAGCATTTTTGCACTTACTTTTTTTTTCCCACACTAATTTTCTGTATTTTTCTCAAATAAATGCCACTAAAACTACTAACACACCTTTGCTTTTACTTTTTAAAAAACCAGGAGATTTCAATATTAAGGCTGGTGCCAGGTTGGAGGGGGTAAATCGGGTTTCTGGGAAGCAGAGATGTTCAAATTGTTTCCGGATGGCTGTTCCTGCATTTTTGATTTGGATTTTACAACATTTCTTATCTGCATAGCTACAAAAGCAAACTTTGACAGAGATTTATCACCTGACTTCCCTGCTCTCAATAACTCATTGCCAATTTTGTCTCAGAAAGCCACAGGTAAAGGGAGGGGGGCACAGTCTGGGATAAACCATTTGGGAAAAATATGAGGATACAAAACAAAACTACTTCAAAGTATTACAAAGTATAAAAATGCACTACAAAATCAGGTCTTCTGCTTAACAAATTAACCCAATAGAACTTCACTAATGCCTTCCATTTAAGAAGTTAAATAACAAAAGTAGCCAAAAAACCCTACTTCAAATAGAACACAAAGTCCAGATGTCAACTAAGCAAGAGTGAAGTCTAATATTTTCATCCAGATCCAACATGCCAAATATATTGGTGTGATTTTCACCATTAACAGCTGTTTTGCTATCACAACACACTCAACTGTTATTTTCCAGAAGAGCACTCACAATCACACTGATTCTTCCATGATGGACCACAGCCCCTTGTCTTAGTGATATAAAATTGCGTGAATGACAGTGCTAAAACAATAGAGAACAGCAAGGATATAAGACAAATAGACTTCTTGCTGCTGCAGGGCTTTGCATCAACATTCCTCAATGAAATATGGTGGATCCTTCATTTTTAATGAAAAGAAAAACAGTCACTTTAAACATTTTGAAAATTGAAATTATATTTGAAAGTATTTTGAGGGGGAAAAAACTGTGGTCAACCTCCTTTAAGATGTCTTATTTTCCAGTTTTGGACTGCTTGACTTTTCTACCCTTGTCATCTTTTGATGAAAACAAGAAGACATAATGTATATAGTAGCTCATAAATTATGAAGCATCTCAGGATATTCTTTTTAAGATAGGGTACAACTACAATAATTTACAGACTAGCACAAATATTTGATCCATCTCCTTAATTAGTTGAAATGAAATACATATATACACATGTGTTATATTATACTTGAGTTCTAAAATTCTAGAGGGCAATGACTTCATTGTACAACAGCTGTAGTCCTGCGGCAGCTACAGAACAGCTGTAGCCAAGCGCTGAAAGACGGAGAAAGAGCCACTCAGTGAAGCTGCTGGTCATTACTGAGACATTCAGCAATCTGCAGCTGTTGAAGCAGTATTTGTGTTAAGTCTGCTTCCAACAGTGATGACAGGTGAGAAAGATCTGGAAGATGACAATAATTGCCAAGGTCAGTCCTCATATACCAACACGAAGGGATGCAACATGTCTCAGAACTACCTCTGCTTGTGAAAGCAGTCACTGAGAATGGCCACTGTAGCTTCTACTTGGGAAATGAATGGAGCTAGAGCAGCCAGTGCTAATAGTGGCATAATCCTGGGAATGCAACAGCCACCCAGAAGAAAGGGCAGACTTGGCAAATATTAAAATAATTTGCTTTCTAAAGTGTTGCCTGCCATACCAAAACACTTCTCCCCATCATTGTTTTAAATAGTTTCAGCCCATTCAGCCTGCCTTTCAAATACATATCTGCATTTGTTTTTAAATCTCCACATAAATCCAACCACTGTTTCTGAAAGTGCGCTCTTCTCTTTTCTGCCAGATCTCAGGAGTAAGATAAACATGTGACAATGTGAAAAATGTTTGTCTGCAGCAACAGGTAAATACTCTTTATCTGAAGAGCAGCAAGCATTATGAAGAGGAATTGTGACAGATTCTTGCCTTTGTTAATTAAATATTCATTTTAATAGGAAACAAACTAGGTTTATCTTTTCCAAATTGAAGCCAATTTTTCCCATTAAAGTAACTGGTAAAGGATGTTTCTGTCTTTATCTTGACCCCTGAGCTTTGTTCCTCCAGTTCTTCCTTTACAGCAGAGAGGGAGTAAGCAAGCAGCTGGGTGGGAGCGTGGCTTTTAGCCAAGTCTAACCCACCACAGAGGGATATCTACAGGGATGACTTTCCATTACTCTTAGTATGTCCTGGTTGTATGATAGGGGCCACAGCAAAACACCAAGTGATTTTCTCATGCCCAAGCAGAGTTGCAGTTGGAGTAATTCCACAGGTATGTTTTACACTAGGCCACACAAAGGGAGTTGGAGCTCACTCTTTATAGACTTGGGAGAGCTAGCATCCCTAAGCTTAATGTGTCTCATTATTTGTTCTCCCTCTTACTGTAACCATCTTAGTGTTTTTCTGAAGCTCATAATATATAAAAGCTAAGTATTGGTATCTTTTTTTGTTCCACAACTTCAACCTTCCTCCTCATTCTGGGTTGCCACAACTTTCTGCCTTAAGTGCATTCCTTAGCTTGTGACCATAAGTTTGGACAAGAAATCAAACAGCAGATCAGCTTGACCACATGTCAGAAAATCAAACAAAAAATACTTTCTGGAACAGAAATCTCATTATGCTCCCAACCCAGACTCACTTGGACACTATGGTGCTTACAATTTAGTGTTAATAATTAATAAAGCTCCACTGTATTTTGCTGTTTTAAAATAATACTGATTTTAAAAGGGATAAGGGATATTCATGACTAAGCGACGCTCAGACACATAGAACTCATTGCTGAAAAAAGGCAGCAGCTGCCACTCCAATGCTGCATCAGTCCACATACAGATGAACAAGAGCAGTGCATTCACTTTGCTGTGCTATCTTTCCTTTGTTGACAACATCACAACTGTGTTTCTGAAAGCCCCAAGGGAATACTAGGAGCTGCTTCAGCTGCTGAAAAGAATAATATAAGTCACTTTCCCCCCTTTTCTTTATTTATTGAAAGACAGTTCACTTGTGTTAAAAGAGCCAGGCGCAAAGGGACCAGGATGTATTGCCACTTGCTCTTTACTCCCACCTATCTCCCATCATTCAGTGTGTACAGGCTGAAAAAACCAGCATAAAAACAATCTTAGAAGAGGCAAAGACGAGATCAGACATCATGATGCCAGAAAAGAGACCTTCCCACACAGACTGAAAGAAATGCTAAAGACCTCTGGTAAAGAAAAAGTCTGAGAAGTCTCAACTGGCTTTTCTTTTTTCTACCCTAACCTTATCTTCCTCTAGCAATGCATTGGTTCAGTGCTGTGCCCTACATTCCAGGACCAGATCCAGGATGCCACACTGTCATGGCTAGGACACATATTTAGCCATAAGAACTAAAATTATAAAAGGGATGTAAACTGTGCAATACAGACCAATTTAAAACCAATTTTTATAGGACTTAAATATTATAACAATATGCTAATAACCTTGAAGAAAAAAGTCTCTAATACAGACCTTTATGTTTTAATTTGTTTGCAATATCACCATTTTATATTAACACCACTTTATTTACCCTAGTGAGTTGCTACTTCAGTAAATGGCAAAAATTTCATTGATGACTGTTATAATTTCTCTGCATTTTTTAAGACTTTACAGGGAGGCACTAAGAACATTATATGATAAGTTTGTAGGCTAAGTAGATAGTACCACTAATCTAATTAGTGATCTGTTAAAGGAAAGTTTCATATTTACTACTGTGATTTTTAAAAAGTTATATTTAATTTTAAAGTGTTCACAAACTTCAACTTTCAAGATATTTTTAGTCTCTGACAGATACATTGGAAGTCAATGAATATATTAAAATTACATTAACATTCAATCTCATTTTTTTCAAAGAGCAAAAGACAAACTATTCTTTCTTCTGCAGTATTAAATATTTTTAAAAGGATTTTTTAAAGTTTTATTTTTATATATCTCCTGAGTCTTGCTTGATATGAGGGGTAAATAATGAAACTGCTCTTTGCACATTGCTGCTTGCACTAAAGATGCTTTTTGGGAAAATTACTTTGAAATTGTTGTGCCAGAAAGTAGATAAAGATGGCTGTTCCCAGCAAAGTTTGATCTAATCACATGAAGAGCTGAAAGCCAATTTACAACAAACACAAAAATAAACAGCAGAAAGAATAATTTTAAAGTACAGTTTTACAAACCATACTCTCTGATATCTTGCACTGTAAGTAATACATTCCCCTAGAGAACAGAAGTGCTAAGTGTCCACCTGGGAATACACAGCCTTTTTGCTGTGGAAGAATTCACTTTCCTCATATGAATACCTACTATTTTGGCATGGCAAAAAAATAGCTAATTTGATTTCAAATTAACTTTTTTTAGTTCCATTCAATGGATATGGAAAAAAAAAAGAAAGGAAAAAACCCATTTTGAGAATGATCCCTTGCTTTTGCTGTAAGTGTGGCTACACTGGTCAACTTCTCACAATTATAAAGGAGACCTTTACATGCCATTTCCAATTGACAGCTGTTTTGGGGTTTTTTAAATATTCTGTCTACTGATATGCTATTACCGAACATATAACACACTTTTGTGTAGCCCTAACTTTAATCAGAAAGGTCTTCACACAATCTGTAGGGCACCCACAACCAACTCTCATTGCTATTCTGCTGATGGGGACCTCCAGCTCAGATGAGACAGTGAAAGTTTTTGAAGATGACAGAGGAAGTCTGTGCCAGAGAGAGAGAGCATGAATGCAAGCTTACCGAGATCTAGACTGGACATTTGGGCATCATCTTTTCCTTAACTCTCTCTGACATAGTTTATAACCCTGTGGCAGTAGGCCACAGATGGGCTTTAGGTTACACAGACATTTGTGATAAAGAGAGGGGTTAAAGTAGCAGATCTGTACTTCCAAGCTAAGAGAACCACCCTTTCTCAGCAAATGCCAAAAAATCCCTGCTCATGTTGTATAGGTTTATTCTGATAGCATGCATATAAAATAAGCAAATTAGAAAAAAGTAAAGGAGATACATCATTTCTACTTTGCAACTGATAAGGGATTACAGTGCCTCCAAAGTAGGTTTGGATTTATCCATTTCCTCTTTCTTGATTTTTGTGTTTTGTCCCTATCCTTAACCTATGCCCAAGAGAAAGAGCAAACAGCTGCTCACAGTGCCAATAACATTCAGCAGTTCATGTTCCCTTACTCTTTACCCAGGCTGAAGTAACCACATTTCATATGCATTCCACTCTGCAGCATCCTGGAAACCTGCAGCTTGAACCCGTTTTTCAATTTAGCAGTAATGCACTCTGAACAGTAATATGTTCCAGAGCCAGCTGGTCTTCCTTAGCCTTTTACCCTCCTTTAATCTTTTAGTGCTCCATGGACACCTCATCTACTCTGGGCCGCTGTTACCTTCGATCACGTATCATATTTGATGCATTCTTTTACATAGCCTTAACTTTCCTATTTTGAAAGGCAAAGGCACTGCTAAAAGCATCAAAAACCAAAGTAATCTGTCAGTTAGTTAAGATTTGAAATAAATATGCCAGTAAAAGAATATGAATCATCATTGTATTTAAAAAAAAACAAAATCAAAGATAAACAAATCTAACCAGTTTATATTTTTAGTTCCTTATTAAAAATTTCATTCATAAGCACATGTATAAATATGCATATGTAAATGCAAATATTTATACATCTACTTGCATATACTATACATCCATACACCTGCACAAATGTGCAAATGCACGTGCACTTGTTCACAAAAACACACATACTCTGTATATGCAGTCACAGAAGAGGAAAACTCATTTTTTACAGAATAATTTAGCCATTAGCACAGCAAGAAATTAACAATAATAATAGAGAGCAAAGCAAATACTATTTAGAAATTTAGACAAATTGGCCTCAAAATGTAGAAACAAAACCAACTAACTTTGCAGTTACTCAACATAACTCAGAAAAATGTGGTAAAGTACATAAGTTGATATGCAAAAAAATCTCAAACTTCTCAGATCTTGGGACACAGGAAATATTCAGGCTTCATTCTAAAAAGTATCTTTGCTGTTCTTTTGGTGTAGCAAAGATGCAGAGTTACAGATTTCTCAAGACATAAAATTAAAAATTTTAAGAACAGTGGATATGACATGAGCACTGGTCATATATCTGGTTTTACTTAGCAGCATACTTTCAATGCAGTTCTCCTAACTCTTCAGCAATGTATCTGAAGGAAAGGATTTCCAAAGAAATAAGCATTTGTACTATTGTACTGAACAAACTATATTAATTCCACTGCAAGGGAGTATGGTTACACTGCAGCAAAGAAGGCACAAAATTTGATTTTGTGTTAAGCATGTTTGTGATTTGCTGGAGAAAAAAAAGTTATAAATAAACACAAATGTTTATGCTTTTTTTTTTTAATTTCAATTTTCTAGCAATCAATACGAAAAAGGAATACTTAGCAAAAATTCTTGAAATTCAGAGTATGGTCCTTTTTCTCTTAAGAATTAAAATCATCAAACCTTATTTGCAGCTTTCCCATTATTACTGTTTGAATCAATTTGTGAGAATACAAGAAGCACAATGGGAACTGAAGGGAAAGTATATCCCTTCAGCATCTACTTAATTGGCAAAAAGTGACCAGAACATCACCCATTTATGAAGAATCAGGTGATGCTGTTTTAAGTTCCAGGATTGTTAGTTTATACTCTTAGACAAAGTTCTCAATCCTTCAGATTCAGAGCACAAATGCGATCATAAGTACAACAGAACAGTTTTAAGCCTGAAAATATTACATATACAATTTAACATTCTAATAAACACATTGGAGTCTCAGAGACAAACCTATACAGTACAATTTTTGAATTAAATTCTAGCAGTAAAAACCATGCAATTTGTGTCCCAATAACGTCTCTTTCTATTTCTTATTTTAGCCTAACATCTGGTATCACAGCAGCCTTCTGCCACCTGCAAGGTCAGGAAAATGCAGACATCTCAATGTTTACTGACTATAGCATTATTGGAAAATTTCTGTATGGGTAGGATGGTTTCTAATTCTTTACCAGTGTCCCCCATATACAAAATAATAACTGAGAAAAAGGCAATCCTAAAAAGGTACAAAACTGGAAGCAAGCATTAAAATTATGCTCCTGGTTAATGAAAGAAACAATTATGGCACACAAGCCTCAACATGTAGCTAATTCAGAAAGCCCTCATAAACCCAGACATAATGACTTCCTCATTTGTCATTCTGCCATGGTATACACTGGCCTATACCTGCAGAGGATGCTGTGTGCCAAGTGCAGCTGTGGCAGCTTGGCAGTATTTTGCACCCAACCTCTGTGTCAAACAGAGATCCCATCAGCCTAAAGCCTCACATGCAGCTTCAACTCCCCACCTTGTTACAAAACACAACATCACTCTGCTACCAGCCATCTCAAAACGCCCCAACAAACTCACACACTTCTGAGCAAAGAAGCTTCTGGGTTCATTAAGCTTTAAAAGGTAATTGTTTCCTTTGCCATCTGCTAATCTACCCTGAAAACTTGTCTCAGTCTCATCCACCACTGTTACTGGAATAGCATCTGTCCACCTGCAATCCTGACAGGTTGGAATATTTTTAGATACTAATTAGTAAAAGTCATGTCCAAGAGAACTTCCCCGACCTTGTGCCTCCATTTAAAACTCTTCAGCTGTGGGCCACCAGAGAAGCCAGCTCCACTGAAGCAGCAGACACAGGAACAAGCAGGATAATGGGGTAGGCAGCCAAGCCTAACCTGGCACGCTCACTGATGAGCAGCTGATATGCTACGGTCACTTGAGACTTCTTCTCAGAATGCTGTTTTCCTTCCTGGTAGGACAGCAAATTCCCTGACCTCCATTTCAACATGATATGTAGTTCTTTGAAAGAGTATAAACAACAGAAATAATTTCTCTTGTTTCTCTCTTAAAAAGGTGTTTTTCTTCTCAATGCAATTCAATAACCATATATTTTTCAAGTGTACTAAAATCCCCTTGCCAACACCAAAGTAATTTTTCAACTGGTACAGTCACACTTTTTGTTTTCTCATGCAAAACTGAATTTTAGTTCATATAGTCTCCACAGGCTAAAGTAATCCTTGCCTTATCACTGGAGCTTGGCAAAATTATAAGAATCGGGACCAAACATTACTAAGATACAGCAGCTGGAAGATATCCAAACACCGTAATTTATCCCATATATTTTTCTTGAATTTAAATCCTAAAAAAACTGTTTCTACACAACCAGCGTGACCCGAAATATGTATTTAAGCCTGTAACAATTATCAAAACCTTTTGAAAAGCAATTGTTGATAGTACTGGAATAAAAGGCACTGATGAATAAGTCTTGTGATCATCCTGGCCAAAGCCTGACAAAGGTAATTCAGCTACAGATAATTTATCTGAAGTAAACCTAGTTTCATTTAATGAGTTATTTTAGGTTACATTTTTTCCATTCTATGTTCCTGCTGCTTGATATTTAGCTGTAGACAGAACGTCTATGCATCCAGATGGATTAAACACCCTTAGATTTTTATTATTTTTTGGTTTTATATTCATGTTAGTCCTTGCTTGGCCACAAGAGGCATATAAGAAAACAACAGCAGAACTTCTATGTTAATAACACTTATTATTCGTTGTTTTGAAATAACCAGATGCCTCAGTCAGGGAGTTACACTGCTGCTGTAGATAAAATCAAAGGCAGAGGCACAGATGATATTTCTCTTGAGGAGCTAAGTACTAAACTAAAGCACGATGACAAAATTGAGCATTGTGAAGTTCGCCCAGAGCTTGGGTTGGATCTCTTTGCCATCTGCTGCCTGCAGGAGCTGTCCTGCAGCAGCCTGCCAGCACACCACTGCGGGGCTCCAGCACTGCGACACAGCAGGAGGAGTTCCTGAGTCTGCTTGCCAGGAGAAGCAGCAGTGTGGACAAGACTTTTGTCCCTACTCTGCAATTCCCTGTGGTAGCTGGAGAAATTCTCTAGACTAGTAGAAATGCCTGAAGATTAGCATTTTGTTAACTCAGCAAATAATCTCACTGATAAAGGCTGGGAAGATATCTAAGTCCCTGGGAAGTAAACAAGATCCCCAAGGGCTCAGCAGTTATCAAACACAAGCTGCTTACTTCAGCATCCCCTTGCAAGCCCATAGCTTTGTGTTGGTTCTGGCTCCTTTACACAATATTTTAGCCTATAAAATGGATGCACTAAATGCTCATCTGGCATGATAGTTTGGTTTGTGTCAACTACTATGAAGCGTTTGAGAAAACCAAATGCAGTGTAACACAAAACAGCATACACTTACCTACTAGCTCTTGCCATTGTTCACTTTGCAAAAGTAAAAGCAAGCATACAAGCCTTCCACATCTAGAATAGAAACCTGGGACCCATGATTCAGGATGGTTACCATTCATCTTTTAAAAGACAATGAGGCAAACTGACTTGCCTCACTTGTCCATGGAAAGCTCTGCCATGGAATAGTATGAGTATTTCCATTGAAAAAAGCCAATAATTCAGCAGAGACTGCATCTGGAAAAGTATCTACAGAGGGCAGGACTGTGAATCTTCCTATAGCAGAGATAAGCAGTTAGCCAGTTAAAGCCACTGGAGACTACTTGCAGTATCGTTGCTAACATATGCTTGTGGAATCAGGATCTAATTTCTCACAATTTCAATGTTCCAGTATCTCAGACTTCTACTCTGTGGGAACATGATTGTTTAGGGCAGGATTTCCCCTTGGGGTGTGTGTCCTTAATTTATTGCTGCAGGCTTGAGTAATGTACCGATCACAGAATCATTCATGTTTTATTAAAATTAATTTCAAGGGATTGTTGGTCTTAGGAAGCACGTACAGGACTGTTCAGATGCCTTGGCAAAACAATACCAGCAACAAAGAGTAATGAAAATGTTTCCTTTTTTCATTCCTTTCACAGTAAGATAAATGAATTCTAGCCTCAGAGTATACCAAGAAAAGGAAAAAAAAAAACCAACAGAAAACTCCTTATATTTTGTCCCAGTTCCTCTGATTTCTCATGTCTATCTTGCATTGCTTCTCCTGGAAGGAGTCCCCCTTGGCTAACATGTATCTTTAGGCTCTATCTGCACATCTGGGTCAGCACAATATAAAAGCTGTTTCTGAGACCTGGCTCTCCCTAACACATGTAGGTAGATTTTCTTTATTCTCATCTCTGATCTTCATGGGAATATTTCTTTTCAAGTGCCTGTTTTCAGATATTTTCTAGGCATGTGAAGACAGTAGAAAATAATTGCTTTGTCTGGTAGATAATTTATGGTCTGAGACTATATTAAGGTGAAGAGACACCATCAGCTATAAAGAGGTCTCATTTGCTAAGTGATAATTACGGGACGAAACCAAAAAGAAGGAAATGCTGATGGCTTCTTGGAATATTTCAGCCACTTTAAAGTGAGGCTGAACCAGAAATTTCCATTGTACAAAGAAAAAGAATGAAGAGGTAGGTGAGGAGAGCAGTCCTACTGCAAGAACCAGAAGAGAGCAGAGGTTTTCTGTGGCACAGCCAGCACTGTGCAAATCACACAAGACAGAGCTCACACCTCACCATGTACAAACACACACCACCACTATAGTATGGGCACCACTTTGTATCTGGGCACTACACATGCACCAGATGTGGCATCAAGATGGTCTGTATGAAACAATCACTTGTCAATGCTGCATTTTCTGAAACCAACTTTTAGTGTGATCAACAGCTTTGCCTATAAGGAGAGCAAAACCATTAATTTTATTACTGTGTCACAAATCAGAGAAAAAGGAATAAAATTAAAGTCCAAAATGACTAATCAAATTTGCTTGACAAGTACTAATTCACTTTGATCTATCCCTCACCATAATTTCATTGGCAGGTAAACCATACATATTTATAAAAGTGGCAGCAGGCTGCTGTTGTTCTGTTTGTAATTTACAGTAACAAAGAATTCATTTAGATTACCATACTTGAAGTCCCAAGGTGACTCTGCTGTGGTTACAGGTCCCCTGCTATGCAGGATACCTAACACAATGAAGAACAAAGGAAAACAATGCTACACTGAGACCAGGGCTCCTGGGTAATCAATTCAGGTATTTACAGCTGAAACAATAGCTCTGTGCAAATCAGCATCATTACTACAGTTTGCTGATAGAAACCCCAGGGAACTCAGGAAGTGTCTGCCTGGAAAGCAGCTGATTACTCTGAGTTACTTATGTTTTTTTAAGCATTATTGTTTGCCATCATAATAAACAGTAAATGATTGTTTAAGAAGAGGGCATGAGAAGTGCAACCAAATGTACAAGGTACCCCTCTCTTCCAGAATTGTGGCTTGCCATATGGGTCAGCAAATGCACCTCACAATCAAAGAACTCCAGTATCAACCTTGCCCTTGTGAAGCACCATTACCAGACTCACCTGTTTCCTTTTTTTTTTAATGCTTGTTTCTAATCTTACAGACTTTAGAAAAAAATGCAAGCATGGACTCAGGGTGAGCCAGTTTAATCAATCTACTGATGCTTACGGTTTTGGCACATAGATAGGGCTGCTTGTCTCCCCATTTTGCTCTTCCTATTGGAAGAGAAAAGCAAGAAAAAGCAACTTCATTGGCCTTTCTATCCTCCAGTGCTTTGCCTCATGAAGGCAAGGTGTCCCACCAGACCACATTTTTCACAGTGGAAGAGACCCTAATTCTGCATATCCATACATTTCCTTAATATTTTACTAATACAAAGAAAATTACATTGAGGCACACTTTAGAATGTTTGTTTCTACTTTGAACTAGCAATTCATCTTTTGGAAAGGATGAGGTAGGCTGATGTTCCTTGTCTGTCCATGAAAATCCCTGCCATAAAATGGAGAACTATGACTTTTTACACTGAGTGAAATGTGCCTTGCACTGATTTGTGAGCTGTTCAGAAAAAAAAACAAAGCAGAAATTACTTCTTCAGTGGGGGATGTTTTCAACACTTTCCAAAATAAAATGCTACACCAGTTGATTTTAAAAATGTTCCTACCTATAGAAAAGTTAGATGGTCTAGCTGATACATCATTGCCCGTGGCGTCAACAAGCAATGGTTGCTTAAACCTGCTTTTGCCTCAGCGAATGAATACTCACTATCCAACTGTTCCCCATGCCTTCTGCAGACTGCTGCTGAAATATGCAACAGTGTCCAAAAATCTCTGAATTTAATCTCAGCTATGAGAACATTGCCTTTTACAGTGACACACATCCTATATCTCAGTCACTACCTCATTTACATGAAGAATATCCGAGCTGCTTCTGTTGTATTTTTTTCACAAACACATCTTCCACTTTAGTTGGCTGACTGATGAAAAGTATGAGACCAAAACAACAGGAAACACATGACTGTCACCATAAACTGAAATTTCTGTAATACAGCATCTGCATCATGGACACGTTCCAAGAAAAAGGACTCCAAGGAAGTCAAGGAGACAGACCAGAAACATCATTGCAAATTGGGAATTCTTTAGTTTTCAAAAAATGATGCCCAGGATCAGCTCATATGGACTTTGCATCTGAGGAACCTTTCTATATCCTGGATGAAACTGAAAAATAGTGCAAAATGCATGGGGGTAACTTCACATCTTAGTAGTCAGATTCCTTAGCGAGAAGCAGAAACATTTTTCCTTACGCTGAGACTCTTGGTGCTGTCTTTTTGGGATGCCCATATACACATGTCCAACAACCTGGGCAAAGCACAGAGTGACACAAAAATGATCTCTCTTCAGACACTGCCAGCAACAGCCAAGTTCTTTAGTCAGTGATATTCTCACCACACACAATACATCACAGACTGATTGTGGACTGATTATGAACTGAAGTGCGATTGCTAAGTTTCTGAAAGAACACATATCTGAAAAGTATTATGGAACAGAACAATAAGAATAATACATCACTAACAATAATCTAAGATAAGAAAGAAAATGAGATTTTTATTTTTAAGCCTAACAATAGTTTAGCTAGAAATCAATTACTGGAGAAAGTAAGGCACTTAACTTCTAAAATACAGGGGGCAGTGGTAACATTTTGGAAGACTACTACTATTGTTTGAGCCCAAACTTTGAATGGAGTACTGCTGTGGGATATACAGTAAGAAAAAATGAAAATAGGAAAGAAAATATACATGGTAGTTTTGTCTCTATGTCCATTTCCTACTCTCCATTAAACTAAAAGTGCACATATTCAGCTCAATCAACCACAAAATTACAGTGGTTTTGAAGTCCCTTGTATTTTAATTTTGTAACACTAAGTTAAAAGCTGAAAAATAACTACGCTATTTCATTTAGTCATACTTCAAATACAAAATTGTCATAGAACCGTGTTTTTTGAATTCCTATCCAACACCTAAAAGTGCTAACTATTTAGAGAAACAGATTCTTGTAGAAATTGGGAAGCAGTGAAGAACAGAACTCAGTTCAGTTCAGAGAGGACATATGGTAATTTTAAGTTAATTTTTCAAATGAATGGTCAGTCCCTGCAATGAATTTGAAACGAAGACAGGGCAGAAGAAATCGGTCAAAGATGGGAAATAAAAAAAAAAAGACATAATGAAGTATCAAAAGTGAAAAGACAAATCTGCACAATCTCCAAGAAGATATTTACTGGAGAAGAGTAAATTATTTTTGTGGCTCTAAAAAATGAAATATGAATAATTTCTTTGTCAAAAGTTGTTACCTAGCAGTTGGTCAAGCTTAGCCCCAAATTCAAATGCTACATGAACATCCACATGGAAATAAATTTCATGTGCTCAGGGTAAATAGAGCTCCAGACAGTAAATAAACCTCAAATGGGATGAAATTCTCTGTTCAAAGCATTTTACTTTTACTTCAAATCAAACAATTGCAGAGAATCAAGAGAAGAAAATAAATAGAGAAAAAAGTATAATATGACAATAGATAAAAAGATGTCAATCCAGTCCAGAGAAGCAGATTAAATGAGACATAAAGAGAAGAAAAAAAAAACCACCAAACCCAAGCTGTAGTTTTAAAAGAAAGCATGCCTATTGTTTTGGGACCGAGAATCACCAAATGCAAAATATATCCTTCTACAGCCAATTGATAGTGGGAAACAACTAAATTACATATTGTTTACTAAGAAACAGTTATGTAAAATGGAGTATCAGAAACTTTAGGGTAAAAAAAAAAGAATTCTTCAAGGTAAAACTTACAAAGATGTAGAATACAAACTTTAATAGGATATTCTACAGGTCCTATTCTAACGAGTCTTTTAATCTAGATAAAACTTCAGGGGCTTTCTTACAGAATAATCTTACACTGGAAAGATAATCTTGATAAGCTTAACAGTTTTGTTGGTTGTTTGGGGTTTTTGTTTGTTTTTGTTTCTTTGGGTTTGGTTTTTTTTCCTCCTTTTTCTGAGCGCATGTAGCTAAACCTGGTATATGTGACATTATGAAAAGCTAAGTTTTGGGATATAATGAAGCACAAAGCAAGCAGCGCAATTCTCTAGTTAGCACCAAGCTGGATGTGATTCTGGTCACTAGAATGGTCTGTCCAGATAAAATGTAAAGAAGCACGCAAATGAATGCAGGAGATCAATCTGCTTTCATGGTGTACCTTGGCAAGCATTACCTTCACTGCTGCAGCATCCCACAGCCATGAGAATTGCAGCTTTATATTTCACTCAATTATTAGGCATTTAATTTAATAAGACTTTACATTCCAAGGTAAATATATCTCTGTTTTGGTATTTGGTTAAAATCTGCTTTGTAAATTATTTATTTTGCTCTCTTGAAGGGCAAAAGTATTTCAACAACCTTGATTGTCAAAATATACATGTAGGTCACAAAGCGAAGCTTCAGCCACAAAGCTCTGTTTTCAGAAGTTCCCATGAAATTATCTCTTTACCTAGAAGGCATCATTAAAAGAGATTTCGAAAAGTAGAATAAAATAAAATAAATTAAAAAAAAAAATCATTCTGAAGGCAGGAGTTCAGAAGTTGTTAATAACTCACCCAGCAGAGAAAATTCATGTCATTGCCATTTAAGATTATGACAATAAAGCTATACTCATAAAATCAGCACATAAAATATTTCACTCCATAAAACTTTCTAATTGCCTTGGTTTTTTTAAAATCAAACAAACAAAACTGGAAGTTGCCAATCAAATACAAATACACTAGAACTCTGGGGTGGTTTATAAAAAGGACAAACTTACAAATGTAAGAAGAAATTAAGTCAGGACTTTCATGGTAGAATGAGTTGGAGAGGTAGGTACTTGACAGAGACAGGGAGAACATACTCAAGCATAAGCACACATAAGCAACAAAGCATCAAGAATCTGATAGCAATGAAGCAGGCTAAGGAAAATAATGTCACTTGAATTAAAACTTATGAAGATCCAAAATTTTTCTTTAGATCCTTCAATGTTGAATCTATGAACTGTCAATTGCATATAAAAACATAGCTGAATACAACTTTCCACTATGTTTAAAATTCTTTGTCTTGGAATGAATAAGGATGATGATGTTGACTCTTTTTGTTTTTTATCTCCTTTTCTGAAATTGTAAGCAATTTTGTCCAAGCAGCCAGTTTTTCAGACAAATATTTTCTGAATCTTTCCTGGTAAAAACACAATACAGAAAATATATCTTTTTACAGAAAAAAAAACCAAAACAAACCAACCATTAATCCCTATAGAAGTCTGCACTGGGCCTCAAACCCAGAATCAAAATCCCACCCATGACAGCAGTAAATATTCTCACCAGAATGTGATACTTAATCCCTAGTCTCACATTGGCAAGAAATCCTTTAAATCTTTTGAAGCAAGGGATAAAAACACTTACTTGCAATTTGCTCCATGCATACTTTGATTGGTTTAGCAACTTTTGACCAGATATTAATTTTCACCATGAAAGAATTCACCAAGAATGAACAGTGACAAATCTTATTTTAAAACCTACAAATTTTCTATACCATATTCTTGGCTGTGCAACAATCCTTGCTGGCTGCTTGCCTCTTCCAACAATTTGCAAGCAGCCAGCCACCTATGTTAGCTGATTCAGTGAAGTCATGCCAATTTTATGCTAATCTCACTAGCTGAGCAAAACAGCAAAGTTGCATAAATGAAAAAAAACACATAATGACTGCAACCATACAGACGAACTTCTCACATTTGCAAAATGCTGAAAAACAAGAGGCTGTTCTGCATGGGAAAATTACAATTTATCAAGGTCCCACAGTTAGGAAAAAGTAGGCTTCCTCACTTTGCTGTGCTGTAAGTCAAACCTTGAAGAAGGCAAGCAAGCAAGCCTTCCAATATTTCTTTGAGCACATGAGGGAAGCAGCTGGCATAATCAGACCCAACCTGATAGCACATCTTTCTGCAATAAAAGGTTTGGAATACTTAGAGCATCAGTCAAGCCACAGTATATGATAACCTTTAACGTGCAAAAGATACTCATTCCACCTCACAGTATTCACCACATCATTGCTGAACAATTGCTCAATTTTCACAAGCAATATCAAAGTATCTGAAGGAACCTCATGCAGGTGTAGTGGTTTCATACATTTGTGCTCTTCAGCACTAGTCAAATTTTTTTCAAATTTTTGTGGTCATGTCCCCAGTATTTTTTTCTCTGACAGGCAACAAACACTCAAAAAATGTTAGTATAAGTCTGAGTTTGGAAAGACTTCATTAATTTATTTTCCTTTCCACTTGCAGCTATTGCAATGCCAGCTACACAAGCAGCCTTTCAGAAATCCAAGGCACAAAGTGGACTGTGAGTCAATACAAACAGAATATTTCACCTACAGGCAAATGAGTGTAGATCAAGTTGTTACTTCTCTGGTTTCTGCTGTTAGTTAAATAACCATTTTTTCCCTACAAACCATTGACTTCATGCTTATTGTACTAACTGGCACTGTAACTCCACTCTAGTTAAATTTAAGAAAAGTATAGCGTCATTAAAGTAGCAAAGAAAGTTGAAATATCAGAGAAACATGATAGTGTATGGAGACCAAGAGTTATTTTTTAAAAATAAGCATCCACAAGAGAACTTCCAATAATCAAACAAGGAAAGAATGCTCCAATTTTTAGTTCCCAAATCAATTTTGTATTTTGTCTGCCTCAGGTCTTCAAACTCATCCACCTGGAGACAGACAGTTACCCCCACTGAGATTTTGCAAATACCTCCTCTTATGGTATCTGTGTACCTTTGCTCTAAAAATTCAGATATTGTGATGTAACCTTGACAAGACAAGCTATTAGAGAAGAAAAAACTTGTAAGAGGTAACTGGAAAAAAAAAAAAAGGTAATGAAAATAAGCATTCTTCTGTTGGGATATTTAGCCATGACTCACATGTTCAAAGTCAAGCATATGTTTAAATAACATCCTGTTCTAGAACTTGAGTATTCACAGCTTTTCAGAATCAATCTTCATTGGCATATGATTATATGCACAGTAGGAAAAGCCATGCTAAAATAAAATAAATAAAACTGCAATGCAATGTTAAAAATGCTAATGAAGGGTAAAAAACCCAAACAATTCAGAATATAAATGTTTTTACCTGTAGGATGTTTTTCACTCTGGCATTTGGTAAAGACAGATATTAATAAATGCTAAGTGGAAATTTTTTTTTAAAGATAGCAATTTTAATGGAATACTCTGCCCAAGTGTCAAAAACTATTACTTAACATCAGCACTTAAAACCAAGGTCAATGCAATACTGCCCAATCTGCTTCATACTGCATTTAAAAAAAAATTTTCTTACAGTAAAATTCAACTACATGACTGTGTATTGCTTGTATAAAACAATTAGACAATTTTACTTTAAAGTAAAAAA
Source organism: Emberiza elegans (assembly GCA_024865655.1). Classification (NCBI taxonomy): domain Eukaryota; kingdom Metazoa; phylum Chordata; class Aves; order Passeriformes; family Fringillidae; genus Emberiza; species Emberiza elegans. The sequence continues at coordinate 12,741,032 of JALJVW010002597.1, read as the reverse complement.
AAGTAAAGATGCTTGCTGGTATCATAAATGACCTCTTAAACATTCTTGGCAGATCTAATGTAAAGCCTTAATTCTTTTTTTCCTCCTTTCCTTTTTTTCCTTTGACTAAAAAAAACCAACTTATTCTTTGCAGAATCTATTAAACACAGCAGGGAGAAGGAAAGAGAGCAAGGGAAGAAAAGAATTCAAAGGATATTCTCCTGACTTCCTTAGGAGCTTAATAGAATCTTATGAATCTTGTAGAAAAAGAAGAAATAACATATTCATACATTTGGAAAAGAACAAACAAACTCAAAAAAAGGAAAGGAACATGAACATAGAGTAATAGTATCCTATTTCCTGATCAGCAACTAGAATCCAAAGGAATGCTCAATTCTGTAGCATATTTTGAAAGGCCAAGGATATTGTTCAACATGTTAGAAAAATAATCACTTTCATCAGAAGCATTTCTAACACGCTTTAGTACTAGCGGTAATGCTTTAACCCTTAGATAAATACCATCTGAACTGCAAATATGGATAATGTATTTTTCTAGAAAACAGGAAGCTCTGAGACCGTATGATCAAAACCATAAATACCTCTCTGAAAACAAGGGGTCATTACAAGGCAACAGGACACCCAGAAAAGTGGAAGATAAATCAAACAAAACACATTTTTCATATGCATACAGATTAGCTCAGATAATCAGAAAAGACAGCAAAGAGTTGAGACAAGAGCTCTTTCCGGTGAGATTCATTCTCATGACAGCAGACATTTCCAGAACTGTCTTATTTTCAAAAAAAGAAAAAACAAACCCCCCATGAATATTCACTCTGCTTCCTGTGACAAAAAGCATTATAAACCCTACCTCATACTGAGAGACTCATTAAAGACATTCCATGACTACTTCTTGGAGGATATCACTCAGAAAGTGCAGAATGATTAGATTGGATGAGTCTGGGCTCTGACCAAGCAAAGCACATAGACCTGCATTTATATCCTGTTGGTTTTGATGGGATTATTCAGATGCAGCAAGCACAGGTTTAACTACTTACTGGTGTGAGGTCACAGTTTGGTTCTAAATGTTCTGCAGAACTGAAACTACCGTAGAGACCCTAACAACACAGTAGGACACCTCTCTAGAAATATTTTATTCCTTGCTATTATAAACAGCATGTCATATTAAATGAAGAAATCAGAGAAAGAAAAAAACAAAGAAGAAAAACAAAAATCATCAGGAGATTCAATTTCTTTGTCCCGGATAGGGAAGGGCACTACAACCAGAGCAGAAGTTGCCAAGCAGCCAACTAATATCTGTATATTGCCCCGATTCTTTCCAGCTTCAGAAACCGGAATTCCTAACTTTGAGATACTAAAAACCCAACAAAACTGTCTCCACTTTTGGTACCAGATTTTTTAACAAGAAATGCAAAAAGCAGGAGTGCAGGGAATGCTACATTTTATACTTCTGTACCTTGGCACATTACAGGTGTTTAAGATGAGCTACTATTCAGTCTTGCGTTCTGTTTTTTATCACTTGCAAAAATTCTTTTAATGCCTTCAACTAGTTTAATGACTTAATAAACAATACCTTATATTGCTGTTCAGGTAATATAAATTTGATTTTAAAGACACAAAAATAGGCAGCAAGATTGAGAGGGATGTGTAGGATGCTTTAAATTGTATTTTATTTCTCAATTCTGACTTCCAGAAGGTCATGTTTCATTAACCAAAACATAATTCAAGTACAAACATAGAGAGTGAAAAAGTCAAAAGTACAATAATCTACAAGTCCCTAATTAATGAATAAATTATGTTTTGAAATCAGGTTTTCAAAGCTTGCCAATGTTACTAAATAACTATAAATGTACTACTTTTCAGGAATGTAGAAAATGGCATGTTTTCAAATAGTCCTTACTGTTGAAGGAAATGAGGTCTTAAACGCAGGGCACGCTACATGCTTTTCATAAGCACCGCTCTGTTTTCAGGTTTAGACAATCATAACTCTACTTAACTTTTCATCCTCTTACTATGCCAAAGTTTATGCCATGTAAAATCAATAAAACAACCCAAAATGTCTGAGTGGCTGAAGAAGACACTTAGACATATAGACACCAGACATACATATAGATAGAAGACATAAAGACAAAGACACACTATGCCTTTAAAACATGAAAGAGGGTTGTAATAAGATAATTCATAAAATCTGTGGCACAAAAATTAAATAAAGAGAAAAGTACTATGGATTGCCTCAAGCCAGAATCACCTAATAGCTTTAAAAGAGAAAGGAATTACCATTACAGTCTATGAGATACTCTAAGCACCCCTCAAGGGCCTGTACATGCTTCACTTGCTTTATGTGAAGCCTTGCATCCCTTAGAGTACTATTTTGTTAATCAGTTTTCAAGGTCACAGCTGAATGCAAGAGGGACAGGCTGTGCATCTGTAGAAGATACTTATTTCTGGAAAAGTCACAGTTCTATTTATGTGAAAATGATCTGCAGTTATGCAGCACATAAGTCTTAACCTGTAAACACTTATATAACAAAAAAATACTCAAACCCGCAAAACTGTTTGCATAATCAAAGTCTAAACGGTCAAGGTGAAAGAAATGTCTTTTTAATTAAAATGAATTCAGCAGATACATGCATAATTATGTCCTCACTAAACAATAATGACTATTTTGCCTGAAATTATGGATATATTTGAAGGACAAGAGAGAAAAAGAGCTATTTCTCAAAATTTCAACGATGAGGGTCTTTAAAATGCTCTCTCTCTCTTTTGTTTTGGTATTTTACTTTAAAAACAAAATTAAATTATAAATGCATTGAACTGGATAAATGACTTTGTGAAGCTGTTTTCTATTTTATATAACCAGACTAAACCATATTGCAGCATCACTCTCACCACCTGCTTTCTGATCAGGACATGCTCTGACGCCTTTTGAGGCACATATAGCAAAAGTGAATAAATATAACTTCTTTTGTCAGGAAATCCAATAAACTCCAGCAAGGTTAGAGAACCCATGGGGAGCAAAGGCATAGTCTTGCTCACGAGTGCAGTTCAAGACTGACATCAGCATTGTCAGCCTGTTTCCAAAGAGGCTGGACAGATTTCACAAAGGTGACATCTGAGTGCAGTCATCTTTCCTGCACTGTGCACATCAGTAGGCTGGTCCTGGTTTTCTTGGCAGCTGTTTGGCTGACACTTCCTTTACTGGTTACACAGAACATACCTTATGGGAAGTGGTATGAATGTTCTATTTGTTGCTTCAAACAAAAGAAAAAGAATGAGTAATTTGTAAAATGCAAATGGAATTTGCATGCCAAAAGAGCACTGTCTTGTTCCTACTTTCACCAGAAATATGGGCAGATTTGTCTCCTTTATAAAGTGAAATAAGAATAGGAGGGGGGAAAACATTCATAAATGTAATGCACTTCAAATAACTGAAGATTGCTTGTAGAGAAGAAAGACAAAGAAACAAGTACATACACATAAGAATGTATATATGTATACACACATGTATGTATTATATATAAATATGTATGAAATATTAATTGAAATTCCATTTTACTTAGTAGACATGTAGGACCACATACCCTTGAAGGAAAGCAAAACTGAAAGTGAGTCAGAGGAGAGTTTTGTAAAAGCTTGCTGTGGTAGAAAACCTCTGAAATCTCTGCACAGAAAAGTCATGCTTACGCTAACTCCTTCAGGAGAGTCATATTCAGTAGAGTAGGTATCATTTTTCCCTTATCTTGCTATCCTGCAACACATTTTCTCTACTATTTTACTCATTTTTCACTACCACTGAGCTCTTTCAGGAGCAGGTCCAACCACAGTCACAGTTGATCTTTAGAGATCAACTGTAAGACTTATTCCCTCAGCAAGAGAAAGCTATGTCAGTGTAATTGGCAAAATATAAAGAAATAATTCAAACACTTTTGATAGACAAATGTACTTGTTTTCATCCTGCTTACTGCATTTCAATTCCATACAATGATATAGAATTCCTTTAACATCAACTAAAACAAACATGTCAAGTGAAAGCACAAGTCTTAGTAAAGGAGTTTGCGACAATATAAAAACGTGGTTTTATTGATGTCATTTTTCTAGTAGTATTCCTACACTGACATGCCAGTGCAGTATCACTACTATTTACAAACTTGTACTGGGAAAATTATTAATAACAGTACACAATTATTAATCGTGTACATTTTCAACCATCTCCAAATGTCTGCATGCAGCTCCCTTACTATGTCATAGATATTGACAGAATTTAACAGATTTTGATTGATTTTGATTATGATGTATTTCTTGTCATTTTCAAACCACACAGCAAATTAGCATCTTTTTGCCAGGACAAAAACAATTACGTATTAACAATTTAATTTGACTTTTGTCAATTTTCCATGATGGAACTGAATTTGCTTTCTATGCCCCTGCCTAAAACATTCCCTTGATTTTATCGTTATCAGGAAACTGTAATTATGCTGGTAACTTAGTTGATAAAGAACTTAGTGCACCACAGCACAATTTACACTAAAATTTTTACTATAAATTATCAGTATACAAAATTATTGCAATAATTTACTATTCTAAAATTGCTATAAAGTCAACATATAATTAAGTTTACTAAATGAAGTTTTATACAAATACATTCATCAGGAGGAAGAAGGAATTTCTGAATATCTAAAAAATTTAGACCCATGTTGCAGACATCTTTTTATGAAAATCCTTTCTTAGGATTTTTTCTTCCTGAGAAGCTGGGAGGCTCCAGGAACAAAATGTAAACAATGATTATCTGCTGCTGTGGAATGCATCAGGTGGATTTTTGATTGGCCCATCTTGGATGTTTATAATTAATGGCCAGTCAAGGCCGAGCTATCTTGGCCAGAGTCTGAGATGGCTGGCTTTTATTATCATTCTTGTCTGTTCTATTCTTAGCTTAGCTAGCCTTCTGAGATAAAACCTTTCCTCCTATTCTTTTTAGTATAGTTATAATGTAATAAATATGTCATAAAATAATAAATCAAGCCTTCTGAAACATGGAGTCAACATTCTCATCTCTTCCCTCATCCAAAGACCCCTGTGACCACTGCCACAGACCCCAACTGGTTTCTCTTACAGAACAAAATAAGTAACAAACTCTTTCTAAGACTGCCTTCAGAAAGAGTTTTGTTTCCAGAAGCAACCTTCAACAACATCCAAAGAATTAACAAGAGGGAAGAGAGCTATCAATGATCATGAGTTGATAAGTAAAAAGCAAAAAAAAAAAATTCTAATTATTAAATTCCCTTACAGTTCCATTAAGACTGCAATGTACCAAGAGCTTTGCATGCTCATTGCAGACTGTCAGTAGAAAATGTGTGAAATATTTTCCTTATACCGTTGTCAGTCAGTACACTGCTATGACAATTCATCCTACACCATGGTTTAGAGAGATATACAGCTGTAGGTGTCTGTTTTTATTATATGTACACAAATGAATATATTTCTCCAACATATTCCTCAATTCCTCCCTTGTTTTCCCAGAAGTTTGTATCCATAAGCTCCCAAATGTGTTACACATCCAAAATATAGTTAGAGAATTTGAGAGTAGAACATCAGTTTTGCCCTAGACATCAATTAAAAACAGTGTGCAAACACTTGCCATCAAATTCCATCAAAATGTTTATCTGAACGATGCATTTTTGAAATCTGATAACAACTCCTATGGAGCTATTTGCATGAGGAACTGAATAGTTCTCCAAGACACTACCCAGGACTGCAGATAGTGTTCCATATAGGATCATTAAGTGACTCTATGAAGTATCAAGTAACATTTCATAAAGTTCTCTACATATTATGACAGGTTCTCTATCTTATGAATAGTCCTTCACGTATTTGATTTCAGAAATTATGTCCTGGCACATTTGCCCAGTACTGCTATTTTCAATTTTTCCTAAGTTTCTGCAAATGAAATTATTCAGTTGGGTGCATATTTAGGTTTTTGCTGCCTGGCAGCTTCATTCTTTCTTGGCTATTTTCATTCTTGTTTCCTTGTTTTGTTGTAAAAGCCAACCACATCCTTCACAAATGCTTTCCATTGCTTCCCCTTACTGAAATGCATGATGCCAAACTACTGGCTGCTCAGCAGAGAGCAACAGCTGAGTTCCTCCCAAAACCTCAATGCCTCAGTTGAGGCCTGAAAGGAACAGATCTACAATCTGTTCACCTTGTTCCTTCAGACCTCAGGTCTCTGCTGAAAGGATGAGGCTTGCTAATTAGTATTACTTGTGATGGTGCCTTTGCAATAAAAATATCACTAAAGACAAGTGGATTGTGACCTCCAATAGCAAATCTCATAGGTCACTACACAACTATCAGATGGTGAAAATATTCAGCTATTACTAACCTTGCCTGAAGCAAAACTAACAAGAGATGAAAATGTTTTGTCTTTCATGTTAAGGAATTCATTTTAAAAAGAAGGAAAAGAAAGTCCCAGACATCTGAACCTGCAAACATCTATGGTAGAAAAGGCACACTGTGGGCATGCAAAAGAATCTCTTTGAACAAGGTTTTAAAAACATTTGCTACTCTGCTTTTCTTGGACATTGCAAATAAATTCTAACTTTCACATTTGAATTTACAATACTTGAACAGAATAACATTCATTAGCTATCATTTTTCATTGATTATATGCAAGTATTCATACTCAGGTTTCTTCAGAATATTTTGGAAGCGAGGTTCATGAAATCTTGGATGTGGTTACACTTGGATACCTGACACACTAAAGCTACTGACTTGTCCCAAATAATTTAAACTTTTAGGTCTTTGTGTCTCACAACATGAATGAAATACGTAAGTGAAGAAATCTAAAAAAACACCTCACTGTAGTAATCGCTGCAAACTAGAACAGTGGAGAACATATAATATAGACCCTGTTGATGATATTCTGGAATCTGCAGGCTTCAGGTGAAATGCCAAATGCAAAATGAAATTCATTATGTTTATTTTATCCCAGGTGTATCAGAAGATGTATATTATTGAAATATATTCAATTCAGAAATGAACTTCATTTGTGACATAAAAATCCTCACTCACGGCTGTTTCAAACACTCAGACATACCACACACTATTATATTTATGTTCACAAACATGTGGGCGAATTAAAAAGAAAATATCAGCAAGCAGTCAAAACATTCCTTTCCATTTGTGCTTTCTGTCAACTGTACACTAAGATATATGCCAAGCAAAGGAATGACAGAGAAAAAAACCTCAGCCTCATAAAGAAGGAAAGGTAGGCACGCTTTATTCTCCCGAATTAAGAGAAACTTGTGCTTTATGCCCAGCATAGGACACAAGTGAGGCTGTATAAAATCCTCTTCACTTGTCCCCTGCTGGCAAAGGATATGTGCAATGTGAGAGTGCAATAGCTGTACCAATGCATTCTTCTGTTCCCAGAGGTGCTGAAGTTGAATATGCAGCTGCAGTGCAGAACTTAACAGGTTCAGAGCAAGCAGTAAGAAGTGCACTGCTGTCCTGTCACTGCCATAGGGAGCTGCCGTATTCTAGTGATTATAACTCAAGAGAAAGATTCAGGCAACTGAATTTCATGCACAAGGCACATCTTCCAGTAGCTCATGGCACAAGTCTTTGAGTCTCAAATCCACAGTGTGCACCTCAGAGGAAATGAAGGTCACTTATTGGCATTATCAGACTTGGTTCACATCACAAAAAAACCACCTGAATTCTCAACAAAAGGCTTTTTCTGCATGGTTTTGCTTGTATCAGAACTCAAATATTACAGCTGTAACAAGAGTATTCTATAAGTTACCTCACTGGGGAAAAGAAAAAAAAAAGCTCTAAATCAATTAGTAACAGTTCTTAGTTCTATATCTAATTTCCTACTTTAAATAAGTGATTCTTAAGAAATCTCATTAATTTAAGGAACATTAGGGAATAAAGCAGTAGACATTGTCCCTGATGGTCACAGTGCTTAGACAAAGTAGATTTAATTCTTAGCACAATCTTTTTCCACTCCTCTTTGAACTACTCAAGGTATGTAAAGACAACATAATTTAACAGAGATTTGGAGCAGAGACCACATTATCAAGATGTGTTACAGGGAGGGAAAACGTGCTTCAAAAAAGAATAGCTAAATATAGATTTAATAACTTGCTTGGATTATAATGGCCCAAAAGGGTAAATTTAGAATTCTATGTCCCAGAAGCACAGAGAAATAGTAGTTATAAGTCTAGAATAAGGCACTATTTACTCTTCTGAAAACATCCGATGAGTAATGTCTTTTAATGGGCATAGTCTGCATTTTCATGTCAGGAAACAACAGAAGGTCCCTGATAAAAATCTCTCCAAATAACAGCAAAATTGACCTGAATCAAACTTGCACCACAGCTTCTTCACTAAGAAAATGTTAGCAGTTCTCAAACAAATCTCAGAATATTCTGAGTTGAAAGTGACTTACAAGAATCATTAAGTCCAATTTTTATGTGAAAGGCCTTTACAGGGATCAAACGCACAAACCTGGCATTAGCACCACACTCTAACCAATTGAGCTAATTGGTGGACCTCTGTCAAAAGCTGAATTTTGAAAATTGTCTCTTCAGCTGTAGCATTGGATTCAAATAATCAACTAAAGATCCTGGAATTATTTGTCATGTAAAGGTTTTGAATACCATGGCTGACCTGCTACCTCATCTACTTATCATAGTGACTGCTATATTCTTCCTCTGACACTCTTTCCACTTTTTTTTTGTAATCTGCATTAATATCATATACCTTTTACAAGAAGAAAGGCAGACAAGGCAAATTATTTCAGGTGTCTCTAAACAATATTTAAACTGCAATGCAATTCAACAAATATTTTACTTCAAAGCAACGTACAACATTAATGCACAAAACGGTACAAAATATAGGTCAATAAGGAACAAGGCACACCTATATCAACAATAACATCATAAAGATAAAAATCCAAAATAGGAAATTAGAAAAGCCCTGATCCCCATCATAAACTTGGGGAGATGGTCTTCTTTTGGCATAAAAAACCCACAGGTAAAAGCCACAACAGAAAATAATTTACATATGTATTTATTGAGAAGTAAACAATTTCATCCCTTTACCAATTTAGGAACACTATCCCATTCAAAAATAACAACAACAAAAAAAACCCCAAACAAAACAACCAACCAAACAAAAAACTCAAAAAACCCCCCAAAAAAGGAAACAAAAAAAACCTCCAAAAAACCCCCCAAAAAAGCCCCTCAAAAAACCAAAACCACATCAAAAAAAACCAATCAATAACCAAACCAAACAAAAAAAAACCCTCATCTGTCTCAATTCTGACTCTACAATAGAGTAAATAAGCAAGCAGGAGTGATAGGAAAATGTCACAAACTCCTGCTGGAAAGAAAACATTTATAACTTGTATTTTGACTTTGGGGAAAAAAAAATAAAAGAATGAAAAAGATGGCTGGCTAAGAGCTAGTGAGAACCTTAGGAAGCCCAAAGTGACCCTATGCACGCCAGATTAACACACTGTTATTCCCAACAACATGCAGCCATTCATTCTTTATTGTCTGAAGGAGAAGAGAGCTGCCCATTGACTTTCCAACAGGACTTCCTATAGTACACTCACTTTTTTCCCCTCTCAGTACTGACCTTCTCCATTACTCTCCTGCCCATGGAATTTAATGTGATCACAGTCCAAATTGATTTGCCTGAAAATAACTGTGACAAAGACATTACACCACAGTTACCCTTGAAGAGTAACTAGCATATGCACTACTATCAGCACTAGCAGGTGGTCTCACTCCCAACTCCAGCACTAGAAAGTCCAAGGAGCAGAAAAGCATATAAAAGATTCTCATGTTTAAACAAAGCAAAACATTTCTTTGTTCAAGACTATGAAGCAGGGTTTTATTAGATTAGAAAAAAAATCTGATAAAACCAAATTCTGCTCCTTCTGGAGAATTCTTTCTACCTATTAAGTGACAGTATGTCCTATATCTTTTACACTTATCTGTATCTGCTGAAAGCTAAAAATAACGGTGCCTTTAGGAATTGTACCCTACCGAGTTCGTGAAAGATGACGTGAGGCATTTCTGTTCTACACATTTTATTTTTACACTGCTTAAAACTGCTGTTATTCCTGAGCCTGATTTATGGGTACCCTGGGGTACTCCTAACCCCTTTTGATGTTATTTCTACTGGAAACAGTTGACAAAAGCAGATCTTCCCTTGAGGATTGCACAGTTTTAGTATTTGTTTCAACTTCCAGCCATTTGCTCAACCTATTAAAGCTTCTTCAAAGACATAGAATAGCAACCCATCACCTTGAATGTTACAGAAAAAAAAAATGCATAAAGGCTGCCAATTCACACCAACTCTGCTGTAGATAAGCAGAATACATTGGAAGGCATTACACTACATGGAATACTGCCTATGGATTTACATAGCCCTACAAGGGTGTTTGGTTTTCAACTATTTCACTTCAGTGGTCAGACTTGCATGAAAATTTTTATATAAAATATAAACCTAAGGCAAACTAAGTGTATCTAATGTAAACTTAAGAATAAAAACTGGCAATAGATTATCATTGCTTCCACTTTGTATTTTTTCTATACAGCAGAGTACACTACAGCTCTATAAAAGATTTTCCTAAGCTCTGCAAACCTTGCTAAAACCATACAAATGCTGGGCCAAGAATCTTGGAACTTAATTACTCTGCCTGTGGTGGACTAACTGTCAATGATAAATCATATTTCTAGGTTTCAATTTATGTTGCTGCAAACAAAAATACTTAAGAAAATTGCAAATAGTACCTTGCTGTCATCTTTTCCTGTTTGGTGCTTGTTGCTGGTTTAGGGTTTTTTCCAGAAAAAAAAGGAAGAAAAATCTACTTTGAAGAACAGACACAAATTTCTTATTTTACTATAGTGAAGCTAATACAAAGTACTAGCTAATGTACCTAATAGAGTTAATCCTCTTTTTCACATGAATGCTACAGAAGGATGAAGGTAGGTTTCACAAAAGACTCTAAACTGCAGTGCCCTAAATGCTACTTTTCAATTTCCTAAGTGTATTAACAAGTATTTCCAGTACAATCACTTAAATATTTAAATGAAGTAAAAAGATTATGGTTGTTTATGTAATTTCTTTGAAATACATTTAATATTTCAAGAATGTTAGGTTGGAGAAAGGAATTAGAAAGTAAAAAAAGAAACTGAGTGGAGATTTTTTAAGTTGCTCAAGATTTTACAATGACCTTTTCATAACTGATAAATATTTTCATCGTATGATCTTGCTCTTTCCAGTGGTCAAAACTTACATTTGACTCTCCTTAAAACTGGTAAAAAACAAAATCAGAAACTAATGAAATTTCTTGCACAGCTTTAATTGGAAAATTATGTCATCCAACCAAAGATACATGTGAAATCTTATTTTAACAATGTGCAGGACTTTCCATACAAAAAATAAAACAGTAAAAATAGTATCTTGGGTTTTTGTATCAGCACCAAATGTCTAGCATTACACAAAAGTGCATGACAGGCTTTTGTGGCTTAAAAAAAATCTAAATTCTGAAACAAAATCATAATTTCATGTATGGATACATTCTCAAAAACTTACAGTTATCATAGAAATGTGTATCAATATTTTGACATGATGAGATAGAACAAATTTCTTACATTTTGCTTCTTTTAATGTTACCCAGAAAGGGGATTTTAGACAAGTTTTTTCCTATGTCTTCTTAGTTTTTTTTTTTTTTCTTGTTTGTTTTAGTTTGGTTTTTGGTTTTTTTTTATGCTTGTTGTGGTTTTTTTGTTAAATGATAACTTAAAAAAACCCCACACTAAATTCTCAGAATAGACAACTTTTCCTGCAGTCTAGAAATACTTAAGAGTTCTTGAGAACCCCATGGACACAGGTCCCAGAGACAGGTACTGTTTATCCCCAAAAGCTCAGCTGCTCAGTAAGTTTTACCCCTTTGCTGCTCTTCAGTGAGCTCTTCTGAAAACTTCCTGAGTTTTTCCACAGCAAACAAGGGGAGATGAATAACCCATTTCCATTCCATCTTACTGCTAGGATAAAAGGTGTACTTTCATGCAGATCTACAATGGTTGGGTTGCAGCTCCACAACCAACCCAAGCTGGCTGTGATGAAGCACCAGGTGACAAAGCTCTGTGCAGGACATCTGTCAGGCATTTTCATCTGGCTTGGGATTGGGGATCAGCCTTTGGCCCTCTTGTATTTATCAGTACAGACATGCACTAGGGGCCTGCATTTCAGTAAGCCAAACCATTCTCTTGCCTAGGGAATTTTTAGAAGGGACAGGAGAACCTGCCACTTTTGAGTGCCTGAGTCTGCACCTTTGCTGCAAAATGCTGTCGTACCACTTTGACAGAGACCGATATTTGGTCTTTCCTTAATCTGTACCTAAGAGCCAGTTCTGCACATACACCACAAAGGATGCTTCCAAAACAGCTCATTCCAGAAGACACACACCATATGAATCAGTACAGAGTTCAAGTGTCCTTTCCCATTTCCCCTTCTGACCAGCAACTACCATTTCACAATTCTCTTTACACTTTCATATAAAATATCTCCTAATCAGTAGATAAATGTCTTTCAGGTAATTCTTCACTACAATGGTAGCTGTCTTTTTCAGGCAATTGGTTTTTAATCCACGGATTTTCAAGTAATGGATATTCTTGAATGTATGTGCTCAAATGCCACATGCAAAGATGGATCACAGTATTTCAAACTACCATAAACACAAATATGAGAACAGATGCATTTCACTTTGATTTATAGAACAAATACCAAGAAGTTAATTTCTTCAGGAGCAGCCTGTCCCCCTCAAAAATCCAACTCTTTCCCAGGTTCTTGAATAGATATTAGAAAATATCTACACACTTATGCCACTATCTTGAGCTCTCAAGGTTTTAGTTAGAACTAAAGCAGTCAGATTTCCACCTGCAAGATGACTAAGGTGCAAAAATATGAACTGCAATTTTACCAGCTAAACAAATAACACACCTGAAAATACGGCCCATTTTTTCACCATACTACCAGGGAAAACCCCCCCCGGCCTTTAAAAAGGAAAATGAGCAAAGAAAAAGAGGCTCTTTGGAAGTGATAAGTACTCTGAAGCACTGAGACTGTACATCTCTGACAATTTTTGTTGTACTTACCTAATATCTGTGCATGTTATACATGTGATACAGCGGCTGTTTGTTGTAACGAGGTTCAAAGCCACAGATGTTTCACTGTCAGCGGTTGGGTGTGCTCCACATTTAAAGTAAAACTCCTGAAATATTGAAGGAGAGATAAAGAGAAGATTACATACCTGCTGCTCAGGTCCTTCCTTTATCTTTGGTTAACTGACATTTGAGAGAACAGACAAATCACCACTGCCAACAGCAAAGGAGGACAGTCATTAGGAAAGGTGTACAAGGCATCCCTTGCAAAAAGACCAGTCTAGGTGTGGATTCTGTTTAACACCTTTCCTAGCAAAGATGATATCAACATGACACATTCTGTGATCTTCTGGATTTATTTAAAAAAAAAAAAAAATTGATCTAGACTTTCTCTAATCAAAGGCAAAATACCAACCAATTTCAATATGCATTAATATTGCCACTATCTTTTCTTGTTACAGATATTACCATTTTCTGAACTCTACAACATATAATTTTGGCTCTAAAACAGCAAAGCCTTGCCTTGCTGAGACGGGATGAAGGAAAAATAATATAGCTACTGTCCACTTTTTTAGAGTGACAAAGTCAGCAATAAGGACAATCCAAAAGCAATGAAAAGGACATGCTAGGTGTTTGCTAGTGTCACCCCCAGCTCCTACCAAGAAAATGGGGACACAAATTGCAGTACCCACTAATGCGTGAGTAAAAGAGAATGTGTGGGTGAACGAGAATGGAAAAAAAAATCAGTTTTTAAAAATACAAAATACCCTTTAAGATCTTGGAAATCTTTAAGATACAATTTTGCCATCTTAATAAAGTTCTACGTCTCTTGTAGCCCATATTACATTTGCAAGTGTACACTGTTTGAATCAAGTTGCTTTAGCCTCTTAGACTGCCTTCATTAGCATAATATTTTTCACACAAATGTGTGTTTTGTTTTCTTTTCCACTGCACCCCAGGGAAGGCCATATGAAGCACACTATTCTTTGATAAGATTTTGTTACAAGAAATTCTTCTAAGTGTCCAAACCACTCTAAGAACCTGAAAAAAAAAAAGCATTCTGAAGACGCATGCTTTGCAATAGAAGCCACAGATTAAAGTTTGCAATTTCTTTGTTGCTATGAGACCTTCTTTCTAGTAACAAATTGTGGAGGTTTGTAATGAAAACCAGGTATAAATAAATGTGAATTGGAACTTCAGAGTATAAAAATATTGGAAAAAAGGATAAGAAGGCATAAAAGAATGACAATTGTTGACAACATCAAGATACTAACATCACAGTTTATTCTCAAGAAACCTGGTCTTGGTGAAAAAATACTAAGAAAACAAGGAAAAAGCGCCAAACAAACTGCAGCAAGGGAAGAAAAAAAAAAGGCAAGGAAAAAATCAGCAGCAATTGCTAATTAATTTCAAAGGTGGGACAGGAGAAAGGAAAAAACATTACAGCTAGTGTCAACTTTTTTAGAGCAAAAAGGTCACATACAGGCTGCAGCACCAGAAACAATCCAAAAGCCACAAAAGAGACATGCTAGGTGTTTGCTAGTGTCACTTCCAGTTCCTACTTAGACAATGGGGACACAAATTGCAGCACCCACTAATACATGCGTAAAAGAGAATGTGTGGAAGAATGAGAATGAAAAAAATCATTTTTTAAAATACAAAATCCTCTTTACCTCTCTACAGCTTTACACAATTTCCTGCAACACTGTACTAAAAGCAATCCAGACAGACTTTCAGTTTCTCAATGCCTACAACCTTGCAGTATGGATTTCTTTGTCTGCAAAATAGCTGTCATTTACTGGTTTGGGTTTTTTTTTCCCTCAGTGATGATGATAATTTAGCTATATTCTGTATTTCTACATAAGACAAATATAGTACTATGCAAAACCATGCCACTCTAAGGCTAACTCTGGTAACTGGGATAAGAGAAGTGTTAATGTACCTTCCTCCCAGGTTAGTCACTCCTGTTTGTCACAGAAGTGCTGATATATGTAACAGATTCACCAGCATATTCCTATCCCACAGTAATTGAAGGGCACAATGTCTGATGCATGTCTTAGTAGCAGTTTAAGAGAACCATGTGGCAAGAGCACAGTGTAAAGGCAACTCTATTCTTTGAAGTAATTGCTCACAAATCTTTTGAAATAAGTCACCAGTACACATTTCTACACAGCTAAACTGTGTCCTGTTTCATAAGGAAAGAAGTAGTCCCAGGCAAGAAAATATGCTTAAAGTCATTCTTAGACAAGACTTCAGACTTACCAAGTTTTTGCTCTTGTTCAAGACACAGATATACACACAACTTTTAAATATCAGCTTAACTTGAAGCATTTCAGCTTCAAATGAGTCAACGGAACTACACAATCATCCAGAATAGATGATAATCAATCTGTAACTTCATTTTATTTTCAACCTTTATAAATGTATCCATTGATCTTTGCATTATTTGCTAATAGGTTTTGGAGCTTAAGTTTCTTTGCCCTTTAATTTGAATTTATTTTGTTTGAGTTAAATGTTAAGAAGGATTTATTTCAGTGCAGAAAACATATTTCTTTGCTTCAGTACATCTTCTGCATACAACTAAAAGAATATTGACAAATCACAATTCCAGAACAGGTAAACTATGGGCAAGGAAACATACAAAAAGAATGTTGATAAAAGTACTTACCCAGGATAATCAAAACTTATTTAGATCACAAACAAAAAGAATAATAAAGGTATTAAATTCTGAAACAATTGAAATAGATTTAGATTTTTTTTTGTCCCTAATGAGCATCTGTTTGGTGATTCTAATTGCTTTGATAATACCTCATGATGTTTTTTGTCATGAAAGGTACTTAATGAAGAAGGTAAATAAAATTACACAATTCTTATTCCAGGGAAAGACAGACAGAAAGGGAATAATAGCCAAGAGTTCTGTGCTACAGTCCCAAAATACTTTTGCTATATCGTAGGAAAATTACTTCTCAATATTTCTATTTATCAGCCCAAACATTGCTTTAAGAAAACCCCTCTAATTAAATTTATGATGTGCTTCAGTGTTGCTGAATTGAGAACATTATGGAATGTGAAAACACTGTTTAATATAAAAAATTAAAATCTTGCCAGTTTCCAAAGTTACCCATTGAAAGTCTCCCTGCTTGACTAAACTGCAATTAAAGAAATAGTAAATCTTAATATTAAATACAAACAGAACAGAGGCTCATTAAAAATATAGGAAAAATTCCCACAAGATTATGTGTCAAGTATTTTTTCAGAAGTAATCCTGAAGATTAAAGAATAAAAGAGTTATTCACAACAGATATGTTGAGACTAGCAGTATAATCTTAGAAAATCAAACACTATCAACCCACACAAAGGCATAGTTCTACACAATCAATGCAATAGTCTGTCTTTGGAGATCTGAGGCCTCACAGCTGTGCTGGGAGTTCAGAAGTACAGGGAAAGTTTGGAACCAAATATGCAGTATGCTCTGAGTGCCTGACAGTTCTGCAGTAGTGTGGAATTATTTTCCAGATTTTTTAAATATTTCTTTTTCTCTGCAGTAATACACATTCCATCTGTTTAAAAGCTTTTAAAAGTCATGAAACCAATTAAGTTTTCAGCTGCATATAAAAGTTTATGTTGCCTGGTTTTGCACATTGAACAAATAAATACTTGTGGATTGTGTATTCATGCAATCTACCAGATTTTCCAGAGACTTAACACACTTCTTTTTATGCCAGGGTATATACCTATGAAGCTATCACTACAGATAACCCATCAGCACAAGTTGATTTTTAATTGCTTCCAGCAATGAAATTACCGAAAGCAAAACATAAGACACAGTGTAGCCATTTCTCACTCTTCAGCTTTGCATTTCACCAGGCATGTAAATGTAGCTATTCTTTTATTTAGTCTTTCACCCAGAGTTTGGATGCCTAAGGAGGGAAATTTGCCAGATTTTTAAATCCAAATAATTTCTGTTCCAATGTTAATCTCTGAACAGGCGTAGAGACCTGGGAGCCAGCCAATTTAAGACTAACAACCTAAATTAGCCTCAAACCCTAAAATTCGTACAAGCAGTAGTTACTTCCTAAGGTTGATATCAAAATGTCTCTAAATTCTGCTATATAAGCCAGTAGTTTCATAATGTTGACTTTATAATAAAAAACCCCAAACCTTACAGAATAACACAGAAGGAATGAGTAAAAATTCATGCAGTCTACACCAGTATCGGACTACTTCTAATATTTTAAACATTTTAAAATAGAAGAAATCACATTATTCCTCCTTCCTGCACATGTGGTTTTAGGTACAAAAAACTTTTTGACAATTTTAAGTATTGCTGTTCAGAAATGAGTAAGGACATCAAGGAATTACTGCAAAAGCAGAGACAAAATTTAGTGCTTTTCTGAGTTCTAAAAGTGAGCAGCTTTATGGTCACTTTCTACTGTAGTGAATACCTTTAGATCATTTTCTTGCCTAAAGGCATAGGTCCCATGGAATTGTGAACATTCTATTTAACACTATAAATGTCTTCCTTTTGGCAGTGTATCTGATAGATTGTTATTCAGAGAAGGGAGCAAGCATCACTCTTACATACTCTGTCATATTCTTCACTCCCGTTATTGCTTTTGTGTCACACAACATCATAAAAAGTGCACGAGGGAAGAAAAGGTTCAAAGATACATGGTCAATGTTAGCTCCTTTTTATGAAACTCAAGAATAAAACGCTCAAATTTTTCAAAACACCCCCAAATCTTCTTTGATATTCTACTAAAAGTATTTCTCTGTAAACTCTGTCTTTTCAAACAAACAGGAGTTTACATACCCCTAACTGCTGATGATAACTGAACTGTCTTCTATATGGTCAAGTAATCAATGCAAGTAAGATCAAAGTCATACACAAACCATCAGGGGAAGGCAGTTTGAAAAAGGCCTAGAAGAAACTTTACCCCTTTGGTATATGTTCTCAAGTCCAATTTACTCCACTGTGGGAAAAAACCCACTAGTGTTGGCTAAGTACCACTGAGATAGGCTGCACCTTGTCTGGTGTACAACAGTTACACATAAAAACACACATTCCTCCTCTTGCTTCTCATTCTCTGATGTGTAAGTTGGCTAAACTAAGGAAACTCAGGCAGATTTTTTTTATTCCCAGTTCTTAATAAGCTACAAAAGAACATGAGAGCCTTATGGTACTTTTCTCAATTTTCCACACGTATTTAGGATTGACAGGCAAAGCCTGTCAAATGGCTATAAAGCATATCCATAAATATGTGTGGTTTTCCATTAAAGGCGTGGTTTTCAATTTTTTAAGACTATCAGTAAACTCAAATCTCATTTCAACTATATCACCATAGTTATCCCCATGAAAGAGAAAAAAATTCAATGCTATTGTGGCACACCCCTGTGATAATGATTCATTTGCTTTCAAACTGAAAAATTTAGTAGATATTCAGCAGGTCTGAGGACAGGTTGAAGGAGACTCACTTCAGAACAAATGTGGAATCAAATATTTCTTCTGGGATGTTCTGGGAAAGACTGATCTTAACTCTGTCCAGAGATATTTTCAGGTTCCCACATCTCAAAATAACTACAGGCAGTAGTTTTCCAAGCCATAGAAATATCTCTGTGACAATAAACAGATCTAAACCATCACTGTTCACATATGGAACAGGCATTGCTTTTAATGTTACATAAGTAAAAAACATTAGAACTACAATGGCTAACTACTATGAGGAAGGTTGCAGAGCAATTCTTCAAGACTTTGTGATAGACTCGTGAATGCATTACATGCACAAGCCTGCTCCACTTTCTCCTGTGAGCAGTGTTTTGACTATCTCTGCTTACTGGAAGGTATCTTGCACAAAATAGTGGCAGCTCCCCCATGCACCTCACCAAATACTAGCAAGAACCTCAGATCAGGTACTCAGCATGGTAAGCATCACCTAGTAGCATTTAATTGGTGACTGCTGCTCTGCATGGCTTGGCTTTACTAAGCAAGCACTGAGACCTAAACAATTGTTAGGATTAAAGGGAGAAAGTTATTACCCAAATATCAAATAATTGCAATAGAGTTGGTTTTATGGTAAAAACTATATAAATAAAACAAAAGCATTCCTATAGCTACATGCATTTTAAACAAGCAAATTCTTCTGTCTCCTCTATGGTTGGAATTCATCTGGAACTGTTATAATGCATGTAGATGAGAAGTTAACCTTAGCTCTGATGACTGTCATCAGTGCTATTTCCTTTCAAGATACTCTCCTTTCAAGAACATTTTTCTCCTACTTGAGATTCCAATTCAAATCAAACCTTTTCTCTTGCATATCCTGTGATTCTTAAACACTATGATGATCATGATATCATTGATGTAAACATTATTCCCAAGGGCAGCTGACTTCCCTGAACTGAAAATGCAGCTTCCCCTGGGCACAGATAAGTGGATCCCCTCCTAGGCAAACAAGGGGATAAATACAGCTCTCATGGCTCAGGGGTTAAGGACAAATAAACAGTTAACTCATTGTAAATGGAAAAGATTTATGTATAGTATGAAATCAGCATTTAAACTGAATCAGGTAGATCCTTATGTCTGTTTCAATGTTAA
Source organism: Emberiza elegans (assembly GCA_024865655.1). NCBI lineage: Eukaryota > Metazoa > Chordata > Aves > Passeriformes > Fringillidae > Emberiza > Emberiza elegans. Next base: position 12,721,262 of record JALJVW010002597.1, on the reverse strand, counting down.
AAGAAATACATTAATTGATCCCTACAAGCATTAGAATAATGCATGTGATTAGTTGCTAATGTTCTATTAAGATTTAGCAGAAAAGTATTTAAAGGTTATTAAGTGACAATGGATTTGAAGTTCATTACATAGATTTTAGGAATAGTTCAATGCAATTACTAAATATGTTGATCACTTTAATCATTTATATACAAAAAAAAAATACAAATCTCTAAAAAGCATAATCATTACACTCAGACAGCATTTTCTCACCATAAAAAATCCCCACAAAATTGAAGTAATTTTTCCTGTTGGAAAGAGAAGACCCTTTGAAAAACTCAGCAACTGATCTCAGACCTAAACATTCAGAATGGAATCAGAAAAATCAGCAAGAATGAAAAGAGAAGCATGCCACCAATAACAGCATAGTTTATATACATTTCTACAGATATTTTCCCAACCCTTCTACTTTCCAATTCACAGAATCTCTGTTGTTGAACATGCCAGAGTTGGCAATTCATAGTCAAAAGTGTGAACTTCAAAAGAAATGCCATTACGGGATGCAAGGAGAAAAACTGATATTCCAAGAGAGATTTAATGTTATATAATAAACCTTGCTAAAAAACTTCCAGTAACTAAATGACCTCAAAGATAAGTTGAAGGATCTTCTGATGCAAAGAAAGGCAGTAACGTGCTAATATATTAAATTTGAATGACTGTAAGTACTATGTACTTATTTAATTTGGCAAGAAACAAAGCAGCATAAAAATATAGAAGAGTTATGAGCATTTCTCCAATATCTGCTTTCTGATTGAACCCCTTTGCCTTTCTAAAAATGCCTCTGGCTAAGAAGATTTGTTATTCATAAAAAAAGCTTTTTAGGATGAGTATCTTTTGTCAACTCTTTGATGGCTTGGTCTTGGTGAAAACATCAACTTTGACCTGCGTGAAAGATGGAGAATGGAGGAAGTGAATTTTTAAAATTATTACTACATTTTTGAGATGAGTAGCATTCAGGGGAAGAAGTGCTACCCTCCTGCATTTTTAAAGACTTTCTCTTCTTTTCAATTAAAACACTGGCAATCTAAATGTGTCCAAGTGACACATATTTTAGAGAAAGAAGTGTCAGTATCTTTTACAATATGTCCTTTTAATTCTTGCTTGACTTTAATTGAGCTCATATAAGAAAAAACATTAAAAATACACAGTTCCACTTCTTTGTTTCAGAACTTAACATATTCACAATGTCCTTTTATTCAGATGAATATATCAAAACCAATTTGTTGCATAATTATTATTTGAGCTGAAAGCCTTTGATATGGAAAGTATTTGAGTGCAGCAGGATTATGGAATAGGAAGTATGCCTACTACTCATGAATCTTTACAAGACCTAGCATTTCAGTTCTGACCAAGTCACTTAAAACCAACGTTTAGAAACAAAAAAATGCATCTAAAACTCCACATAAATAATTTTCAGAAGACATTTTTAGCAATAGAAAATAGTAACAAACTATTGTCATCATACCCAAATCCCACTTTTATCTGCATTCTTAAAAAAAAAAAAAAAAGAGCAAAAATCAAGCTAAAACCAAATCTGTTTATTTTTATTAGCCTTGCCAAGGAAAAAGATTTCCATTTTTCATTTTCCATAATTCATTGGAAGAGCAGGAGTATTGCTCAATTTTTTTTAAAAGGACAGTTATAGTAACATTGTTTTATTCAGACATTTGATGTGATAGAACCAAGATTATTGATGATTAAAAAAATCTTGCCTTTCTATTTTCCACACTAAAACCCTGTCAAGTTATTGATTTGTTTTAAAATCTAAACAGAGGAGAAAGATATATTTAAGATTAAAATAACTGGCATGATATGTTATTAACTGTACAAGTTTTTAATGATATCTGGTCTCTCTGAATAGAACATGAAACTATAGTTTTTTAGGTATTTTCTGTATAAGGAAAGCAAAAAGAAATTTAGCACCTATCATGCAATTTTCTTTTCTTGTCTACTAGAAACAACACAGTGGAAAAATAGAACACAAGTGCCTTGGGAATCCCTTAGCTGATGCTGCCCACACAATACTACTTCAACCACTCAGGAAAATACTCTGTGGGAAAATGACTTTTCACATTTTTATCAGCAACAATTCTTATTTGCTTTGCTCATCTAAAGGCAACCTCACAACAAACATGTTTTGTTTCTTTGCAAGTGGAGACTAGAGCTCAAACAGTTCTGTCCCTTATTCTGCTGCCTTTCCTTCAAATAGCACTATTTCCATGACAAAAATGCAGAACAACCCAGTTCTTCTATCACCATTTTCTCAAAGTATAGACAAAGAAGTGAAGGCTGTAGGGCACTGTGGGTCCTTATAATTGATCTCTGTCTGGAATGTTACCTTGTAGTTGAATCAAAGGTCCTATAGACAGCCAGTCCCCAAAAATACCTAACTAATAGGTCACAGGTACTGCATTGCCTGAGGCACTGAGGAAGATAGTTTAAGCAAATAACTTTTGAATCAGAACAGCCATGCTTTCATATAAAATAATATGAAAGCTTTACACATTCCTTTCTCTGAAAGAATGCAAATTCTTCCCCTTCCCTTCTCCTAACTTTTTTTTGTCCATACATCTATCCAAGGCAATCTCTGATCAACACTAACTTTGGGGTGAACCAAGACTGCATGTGTCAGGATGATGAAATTACTTAGCCGAGTCCAGAGCCCAAGCCAAATGGGGTTGAATGTGTTCACCAGCATGTATGAAACAGATTCTTTTGGAAAAATTCCTTTGAATTACTTGAGCCACAGAAAAAGTCTCAGTTTCAGAGTAGCTTCTTACAACATGTTATAACCATCATAGTCTGAACACTAGTGCCGATTCCTAGGACTAAAACTTTCCCTTCAGCCTCTTTTAAAGTAGAATCCAACTGTCTAAATTTGTTATCAAGTGTTTCCTGTAGAGAATAAACCCTTTACTTTGAGCTTAATTTCCTCTGGCAATCAGATTTGAATTTTTATGTGAACAAAAACCATGAAAAGGGCTCAAGGAGGAAGACACTAAGAATACTACATGATAGCAGATCCTCAGGCTGTGCTTCTTATGGCACAAAAAGTTGCTTTCAATTACAGGTTTGAGTGATTTGTTTATCTTCCAACCATGTTAGCAAGCACTTAGGGTAAAGACAGTGATCAAAGCTTCAAAATAACTACAGAAAAAAACCCTAAAAAGTACAAGAAACAGGACTCCTATACGTGAGCTATAAATATTGCACACGTGACATTTGATTGTAAAGTCTCTCAAAAAAGCTTCAGAAGCCCACAGAGTTAGTTAATCATAATGCCTAAGTATAATAATTGACTTAATTGCTTTAATTGACTATTACTTTTTCTTGAGTATTCTACATGACAGGAGTAATGCCATTATCTAGTCTGTTAATACTGATGGTTTTTCTGCAACACATACAGTAGATTCCCATCCATCTGATCATGTCAGAACTGAAAAATTTAAGTTTTATCCATGCTGGATATGTTCGAAGCTTCAAAAAAGGTATTTTTAACCCAATAGGCATTTTAGAAATGACTGTTATTTTTGGGTTTAGGTTTCCAGCCTTCAACTACTATCACCTATGTCCTAGAGCCTCACATCCATCCATTAAACATACAGATGATCTACAAGTCTCTAACACAGCTGAAAGACAGTACTAAGACACCTTTTATTTAGCACTATGGCTGCCTCAGGGGGAGCATCAGTATTTATGTGATGACACTGGGCAGACAGAATTAGGCTGTAATACTACAGGAGTGGCTCTTTACTTCATCTCTGTGAATTCAGCTTTGAAAAATTGGACAGTTTGTTCTGTCATCTTCCCAAAGCCTGCCATAGATCAGGATACGAATGAGAATGAACCAGTCCAGACTGCCCAGTTACAATGGAAACAGTGAGAGGAGGACAGGGAGGAAATGGCAGAAATATTTTTCTCTCCCTTCTCAGAAAGTTCAAAAATATTTGGCACCTCCTGAATGTTCTTTGAATAGACAGTGGGGGATCTTTTAGTTCTATTTGCCACCCAGAATTTTGTAGCTTTTCTTCTGATGCACGTTCTTCGTCATAACAATACATTGTTAGCACAGCTACAGCTATGCTGTCCTTAAGTCTTAACTGAGTTCCACTAAATTATTTGGGTCAAAATTCTCCTTTCTACAAAAATGCTAAGGAACAGGTCTTGTGTCCTACCAACAGAGGCAATGTCTAACCCACATAGAACAAGACACATTAAATGATAATATTTGAGAAAATTCTGCAAAGCTTTTCCAATAGCTATTTCTTTCAGGTTTGTTCAATTGACAGAGTTCATGGGGTTGCAATTAATTTCAGTAAATTTATAAATTTTTCCCTTCCCCTGGTTTCCTAGTGTAAACCTTTTCTTCTGCATGGACAGAGAAGACAGATGGAGTATTTGTGCTGTACCACACAAAATAAGACTTTATTAAAATGAAAAGCAACCAAAATACTCTGTACAATAGCCAAAATATATGATATACAGAAAAAGGAGCAATGATGCCAAATATAATCACATGAATACACTTATGCTAATATTTGACTCACATTGCCATCTTCCAAGAAGGGGAGGACTATGCATATGCTTAGCTAATTTTATTCATTTCAGCTGAGTAAAACCTGTATCTAACCCTACACAAGGAACAACTATTTCTTCTACTTCTGTGGGAAGAGAAAAAGAGCTTTTATTGGCAAGATAAGTATTTTAGTCAGTATTTTAAATAGCAAAATTTGAACTATAATATCTAGCATAAACTCCTCACAAACTTAAGAAATACAAATACACGTCCAGTGTTTAACATGACTCACACATTAAAAAATCCAAATGCACACAGGGTTGCTCTGGAGATGAATAAATCCCTAACTAATAAAATGGCACCATAGTCGAAACTCTTGAAAAGCTTTCCCCAGAGGTTCTTACAGGCTACTAGAAGCTCTTGAAAGTTACAGCGGGCTGCCGGAAATGTAGTGGGTAGAAGGGACAAACAAACAAAAAGCTCACAAAAAAATCCCACCTAAATCCACTCTTCTCTTTGGCTAATCTTGTACTGCAAAATCCCTAAAGTCTCTGCAGAAAACTGACAGTTTTCTGGCATTTAGATTTATGCTATCATCACCCTTTTTTCAAATATATTTCCTAGATGCAATATATACAGATAAGCTAGATGCAAAATATATGCAAGATGAGCTAGAAAACATTAGTCACAGTGGGAAATTAATTAGCTCCTGTATAATCTTGTTGGGAAAAAATAAATCTATGTTTGCATACTGTTACCTATAGTTTCTAGCATAAGAAATCTGAAAAATGCAGTAAATAAGTTAAACAATCATTTAACACAAAAGCCCCATTTCATGTACATACCAGTACAGAAGAAGCCAACATTTCTCAGTAGATGATGGCACAGTATCATATTTCAAAAGGTATTTTGAACTATTAAGGCCAGAAAGATGTGGACATTCTTCCTTTAAGATAATTTAACGCATAGATATATTATCTAGTGTAGATGGCTGTTTGCATAACTTTAGTATAATGCTGATGAAGTCCTGATAGACTGTTTTTACTAATGTGACTTAATTTGCTTTTTCTAACAAACCATTGTCTTTTTCTAACAAACATTGTCTTCACTGTAAAAAACAAGCACAAAAAAACCCCCCATGTTTTCAGGACTGAAGAATTTTACCAGCAATATTTGACCTTGTAGACCTCTGAGGAGCACTAAATGGGGCATGGTTTTGCATATCTCTCTGCTTCTGGAAACACATTATCTTCCTAACTGCTGCTAATTCCCAGTCCAATTTCCTCTAGTCTTCTCACCAGCGAGGCAACTGATGGCAGGAGCCTTTTACCCTTCTACATTGCAAAACAGTTTCTGCTCCACAATTCTTTTAAATAGATTTCTACCCACAGAAATAGCATGTAAATATGTACTTAGTCAAAAGAACTTACTTTAATAGAAATTCATGCCCTCACTCCAAAAGAGCAGTGATTTAGTTTGAAAATGTGACTAAAAATCAGTTTACACAATAGCAGAATCTTTAAAAGAGCATAAATAGCTATTGAATGATTTTCCCAAACAATATCCATTAAGTTCTGCATTTGACATTTCAAAAACTATTTTTATTGTAAGATCCGTCTTACAAACAAAAACGGTCAAAGTTTAAAGTTGAAAATTACCTCAAAAATATATTTATGGAAAAACAAAAGAAAAGAATTCCCACATTTTTAAAATGTGTTTATTACCAAACATTTTAACTTCAATTTTATGTAAGGAAAAGGGATAATTTGAGCTATACCAAAATCATTGTCTTGTAATGGTATACTAGAAAAATAAAAAAAGGACACATTACCAAAGACATTAAACAAAAACAATTGTCTTCATGCATTGTCTAAGTCACAGAATGTCAAACACACCATGTTGAGTCCCCAGGGCTGTGAATACATGGGTTTCAAGCTGACCCTGACTTACAGGTGTGTGGTGGCAGAGGCAGACACAGAAATACTGATCTGTTTCACTCCACTTCCAAGGTACACCTTGCAGAGGTAGCTGAGCCAACAGCACAAATTCGGTCTCACAATGTTGTGTTTGTGCAAACGTAACAAGTCTATTATAACATTTATGACACATCTTTTTTCAGACTCCAAAATTCTCTCATAGATGGCGTAAGCAATTAATCAGCCAGCATCCACCAAACACTGTCCTCTGCTCACCCCTGCCTTCACAGTTTCCTCACTGCTGTTCTTTCTGTACAGATGTTCTCATTTAATACCAGCAAGCTCACAAATTGGAAACAAACTTTCCATCATGCAGCCTACATATTCATGAATATGTAGTAGAGAGGGAGGGAAGACCTTGGACAAGTACATCACATAAAATAATCCCTTTGGGGCAATTAGTAGTCAAAAAGAGAATTACAATTGTCTGTAAAACACACACTTCATTCTAATGTTCAGGCCTGCAAATTATAAAAAAAACGTGTCCATTAAATTTCAGAGAGAAGTTATAGCTGGATATCAGGTGTGGTTTTGCCTTCTCTGTTTTGCATGTTTACAGATTTAACTACTCATTTAACCACTATCATGCTATGATCCAGTCTGAGGAAATTAACCTCATCACTTAAAAAGGCCCTACCATAGAAAAGATGGTCCAGCCCATACAATGATAAGTAGTCTGCCCAGTCACTTTTTTTCCAATCCATAATAGGATCTGCCTCAGCAACATCTTGGAAAACACACACATTTATATAGAAAGTAGAAAACCTGTATTTAGCTCTTTCCTGAGCACGCAGAGCTCTTTATTCAGCTCCAAGCAGGGTGGGTGTGCACATGCATTCCTACAGACAAAAATACCTAGCTCACGTGCTCAATATTTTATCCAGCCTGACACACCAAATGCTTAATTATTGCTGAACTCAGAGACTGGAACACAGGACAGTACAGCCCAGGCACAATGCACTCAAGATTACCATCTGCAAAAGAAGCTAAGCCCCAAAGAAGATCCCGTGTGCTGCTCCCATTGGTGGTTCTGGTGCAGTTCAGACAAAAAGCACTGCTCTCAGTCACAAGCCAGTAGTGATGGTGGTAACAGTGATTTTGCAGTAACTTAACAGTTAAAGCACCTTTTTCTCCATGGACCATATTAAACAAGCAGAAAACTTATATCAAAAGACCACTCTCAATAGAAATTAATTCCAAAGAAGCAGACAGTGCCTCCAAACTAAATTGGTTCAGATCCCTGCATGGACTGTTATCAAGAACAAGATGTGGGCTGTGGCTTTATCTTGTTGAGAGCTGGGAGACCAGCAACACTGAATGCAATTTTTCCAATGGGTGTTTCCCTTGCTCTTGAACATAATTAGAGAGAAAAGAAATCCATGGACAATAGGATACCACAGATGTAACATACCAATGTTTTCATGAAACTGAAAGAGAGTTGTAGCTGTGTAATTCTCATCCATCTATAAACCTGAACGAGGCTGCAACTGAGATTCCCAACAGGCACCCTAAAACATCATGGTCCAAAACTGGGCAGGCAGCAAGTCAATCCTAATGCTAGGAAAAACAATCTAACCTTCTCTAGATGCATGAAAAATAAGCAAAAAACTAATACAAACCAATAAATGTTGTTGCTACAGTATGCCATCTCCTAGGTAACCCACACTGTTCATTCTGGTCTTATCCCAGTCACAGGAGCTTTCTCAAAATCAAATTGAGGAACAGGCCTTCAAGGTAGCTCTGCTCATGGCAGGAAGTTGGAACTAGACAATCTTTAGGATCCCTTCCAACCCAAACCATTCTCTAAGTCATTCAAAGTATGTTCCAAGATGCTAGCTAAAATATTCCAAATTAACTCAGTATCTGATGTAAATGACATTTTTATAATCTCTAAAATAAAAAAAAAAATTAACAGAGGAAATAGTGTTACTTTAAATGCAGCTGTAAATATTATGTTAATGTATGTGGTTTGTTTATTTATTTAAGAGTTTTCAACCTTGCAATTTTTACCACTTTAACTTGTGGATGCTTTTTTTGGATGGTTGGTTAGGGGTTTTTTTTGGGGAAGAAGATAATATGGATGAAAGGTTTTCCATCATGGCTCTTCTCTTGTTCACATACTTTGCAGTATATATATTCCTATATATTTTCAAGAAGTACTTATGACTTTTACAGTTACTTACAAAACAAAATACTTTAAATGAAAGTTTAAATAAACTGTACAAATTTATTGGGTCAGGTTTCTTTGAGCTAAAAAAAAAAGGTTAAAAGATTCTCACAGAACACAAATGCTCCAGCAAAATCTGTAAATTACAAGAATTAAGTTATCACAACAAATCCTTATTGACAAGTTAGTGATCCTGCAAGCAATGCACTACTGCCTACCAGTATTTAAGAATAAGCTTCCAGAAATCAATTTGTTTGTGGGTGCCACCTCTAACACACATAAAAGTCATACCACGCTTAATAGGTAGCTCCACAGCAAATTTTATTACTTCCCCATTTAAAAAGTGAAATTCATATGGGGTTAATATTTTGTAATTGTGTATATCTCACTCTTGACAAACAGGTCCTCCTAATAGCACTGTAACAGCAGTGTTTGGTGAAAAGTTACTTAGTAATTAGTCCATAAGCCCTAGAAATACCCATTTCTTCTGTGCAGCAGATGACTATAGAACCCAGCGATGCAACTTGAAGAATTCTGTGCCATTTCTAATGTTACAGTGGTGAGATAGCAGGAGAGTGAAGCAGGTTTATGCATCAAATGGAAGGAACATACTTTTCACTAGAACATTTTCCCCTCATTTCCTGGCAGCAGTTTAACCATCTGTAGCTTCTAAGAACAAATCATAAGCACATTTAGTTTGCCCACATACATTTTAGTGCCACAGTGGAAAAACTCAGACATTTCATTTTGGAATGCCCTGAACATTTACTGAAGTCCCAAAGACCTGCCATAATGTACAGTACAAATGAAGATGCAAGTACCATAAAACACAGTATTTCACAACTATTTGAAAGTGAACTCTTACAATCCTTACTGTCAAAAAGTGTGGATACCATGTTGTTAAAATGTTCTTGGGTTTTTTTAAACACATGTTTCTAACCATTCATTGTGCTAAAACACTAGAAATATGTTGTCATCTTACTGCAAAAGTTCCATACCGTCTTGGTGATTTCTCATGGGCAGCTCCTCACAGCACTGACTCCTTCACAGCACAGGCAACAAACTCCAACTCTCTCCTCAAGCAGCTAACCCACTTTTTTGTAGCACTCATCTTCTTATTGTTCCTAATCTTTGATAATTAGTGCAGTGCAGAAGGTAATCTCACAGCTGAGGAGTTGCAGCTATCTTTATTTTCTTACATTCTACCCCCTACAGGAATACTTCACTTTTGAGCATCTTCCCAGAAAAGAGGCCAAAATACTGAGCATTTCTAATGACAATTGCAAGACATTCACTGAAGGATTTTTATGTATTTATCCAATCAATTACTTACACATTCAGATTGATGTCTCAAATGGGGGAGATGCTTAAAACATACAGCACTGTTAATCTCAGCAGAGTATTTGTATATTTAAAGCTGGGTATATGTTCTAAGTATCTTTCTGAGTTAGGCCATTATGGCAGAAGATAGAATCCAGAAAAAATTTGTTATTACAATGTAAGTCTTCTATACTCAAAATAACAAGTTTTCCTTATACTTGACTTCTCTGTGCTAGAAATACATATTGTAAACTGAATACAACCCCTTAGGCCTTGCCCCAGGTAGCTATACTATGAGAATTCAGGCATTTCTGACAGCAGCTATTTGATAATTACCCATCACATTAGCACGAACCATGAGAGACAGAGCCCATAATGTGTTGCAGCAGTTCCAATATGAATTACCTTGAGCCCCTGGTGAGAGAAGCTCACAAGTAATGCCATTGACTGCATTATCTCACACCACCACATCCTATAAACAGTGCATGCCTATTTTAAACTCAGTTCTGATTTGTAAAAAATCAGCTAATTTCACAAGGTGCATGCACAGAAGCAGACAACACAAATTCAAATTTACAAACTGGTCCTAAATTAGTTACAGGCACAATTTCTTAGGAACAGCTAGACCAAAAATATAGCAGACAATTGTTAATCAAAATCTAATGCCTTCACATTTTAGAATCCCAGACCAGAACATTAAGCATGAAAACTATAGGTGGGAAACAGATTTAATGCCAAGGTAAATTTTACAGCAGCTTTTAGATCTAACAGAATGTCTCACAGAGTGTGTCAGCCGGCAAATTGACACAGTTATTAAACAATCAGTAGCAGTACTTGCCACATGTGAATGAAGAAATTGTGTTCTTGCATTGTAAATGCTGCCTGACATTTGAGGAGAGATTCCTCTGTAACCATACTGTACCCTAACAAAATCATCTCCATCTGATTAGATTGCTGATAGGTGATTGCAGGAACATGTTGCATGCTTGAATGGAAATCCAAGGCTTCAATCATCAGCAATGAATTTGCAACAGCTGCAGACAGTAACATACTGCTTAAATGTCATGTGCAGTGAGCAACAGAAGATTCAGTCAAAGTGTTACTGAAATCCACTGAATTACAAAAAACTGTCCCTGAACACGTTAGACACTTTGACAGAGTACATGCAAAAATATGTATCAAACAAGCTTCGTTTGAAAGAAAATGTGGGTCTGATTTGTGAAACAAGTGACAGAGCAAATATGATGTTAGGGTTTGGATCTGACTCTACTGGGTCTTCTTGACTTCCTTTCTTTGGTGTTCATATAATTCTGTTTTGCCCATAGTTTTCAATTACTGCTTCCCAATTTGTTCAGGTCCCCAAATACCCCATGTTTCCTAAAACGTGAATAAAAAAATACATGAATGGTATAATGGCCTCCAAATAAAACATGGAAACAACTTGGTCAACCTTTAAGAAAAGTACAATAACTGTAACACTGCTCTCACTACTAGGTTCAAGACCATATCATGGCAACTACACATGCCAGTGACAGTCTCTCACACCTCCTTCCCATGGCAGCAGAATACAACACACTGAATTCGGATTCCACCTGCCTATTGTGTTCATGCTAGGTGTAGCTAAACTTGGGCTGGATGGATGAATGTAAATTGAAACAAAATTACATGGATTATAACAGATATATTGGTTATATTTATCCTATCTCAATCTGATGATAACCATCTTCCATAAGAGAACTGTTGGTTACACACATTTCACAACATGAAATCATAGAGCAGTCCATTCAACCTAAGATCTTGTCTTTAGTAGGAAGTTAACAGTCTAGAATGTGTGGTAAAAACAATAAAAATTGAAAATAATACTTGCCAAAGACTTGTTCCTAATCTCCAGCAATTTGTTGTTCAGAGACTTCATAAACCAGGAGGAGTCTTTTCACATTTAATAGCTCTCAATGGATTTTTCCTCCATTAGTTTGTCACTTTTTGAACACACAGCAACTTCCACACTATATCACGGTAGTGTGAGCTGAAGTTTAATTATGTAATGGGCAAAGAGGAATCTCCCTGAGGTTGATTTGAACATTACAATAACAGGAAAAGGATACTGCATCAGGCTGAATTAGGATATTATAATCATACAATATTAAGTTTTTATGACAGCCAACACAGCATCAGTACAGAATAAATTCCTTGCTGCAGTGCATCGTCAGCATGTTTTTCAGGCATTTCTAGAAGTAAAATACCTTTAAAACATTAAAGGTGAATTTATGTTCTGTTTTGGTTTGCAAATACAAAATCTACCTTTCAGCACAGTCAAAGGGATTATTACAAGAATTATCCAGGATCTGGTCAGATGAACACAAGCTGTGCTCTGCTCACTGTCTCTAACACCAGACCCTTAATACTGACAGTCTCAAGGAGGATAAAGAAATGATAATTTATAAAAATTAACTTCTCTTTCAGTGAAACCAGGGGTATCAAACAAATTGAAGAAAAGCTGTTGGCTTGTTAGTACACAGTTATCAGTTTTTCCAATGGTCTCACTGATTCCTACTACAGGACAAATTTTCCTACTACATGACAAATTTTCAACTCACCTGAAACTGCCTCTCATCAAATGATGAAGCCTCTACACTACCTGAAGAATTTTTCAAGAGCTCTATCAGTGATGAAAATGCCAAGTTCTGTTCAAAACAACTGCTTATTTTTAAAAGGCAGTTTTGAAGGGCAATGAGAACCTAGCAGCTGAGCACAATCACATAAATTGCTCATGTAAGACAGAATAAAACACTGAAAGCATGCTTAATGCTCATGTTTTCAAGCTAAGGTTTTCTGGAATGAAAATACAAATGCAAAAATAAAACAAGCAAGAAAGATAGTGGTGGTGGTGGTGGTGGTGGTGTTTTTCTCTATTTGACTGTTAACAACTGAAGAATGACATCCAAAAGAGCAAAGGATTTGTTTGAAAAAAAACATAACTTTAAACATTTTTTGTTCCATCTTTTACAAAATTACGGCATTTCCACACATGCAAATAAAAATGGTGGTATCAATACAGGAAAGATGAGCTAAATTTCCTGAGACCATTCAGTACAGAGCAAAAATAACTGGGCTCCTTTGGGTTTGCCAGAATGTGTATGAAAATTTCAGCTCAGCAAAACTATTCACAATTTTTAATTATTGGTGAGATATGAAAACTGACAAACAGTTCCAAAGAGCTGGCTTGTCTCAGTTTTAAGATTTTAATGGTGGAAAAAAAAAGAAAAATATAATTAATAAATATAATCAACTGATCTAAATCATACTTGTTACAAGTGCTAATAATGGGTTTTGATACAGACACAAATTGTGGCCCACAAAAAAAACAGTCAATATACTGTAGAAATTTTGTGTTTACACTGATGAGGAGTGAATAAGTATCCACTTTTTTTTTAAGAGGACAGATCTTAATTGCAAAAGCTTTAACTTATATTTCAAGATAAATTATTTAGCTTTCTGTCCCTGTATAGAATTAATTCTATTTTATAATTCAGTTTTTCACCTATCATTGATTTTTCTGAACTGAGAAGTAGAATAATAGATTTTTTTTATAAAGGAAAAATTTATCTACTCCAGAATGAAGTTACTTTGAGAATAACTGTAAAAAAATCTAGTTATGGTTTCCTAAAGAAGAATCTGAGAAGAAATGTAGAGTTGACATAATTTGAAGCAAGAATGGAAAGAATCTCAAAATATATTTAAAAAACCAATGTTTTGTTTAAAATGTTTAAATACCACAGTATTACCATGTTTAAATTACATGCTGTGTGTCTTTCTTCACAGTCAAGCATTTGAAGTAAATATTTTTAATGTCTCTTTGCTATTAAGTATATCAATTTAAAGGCCTAACCAAAATCAGCAAAACACAAGCACAGCACTTTCACAGGTTATTCCAAAGTCCCAAGGTGTTGTTTTCAGTACTATTCATCTCTTTTTTACTCCTCAGAAAATGCACTGATGGCTAAAAAAAACCCACACACATTCAGAGAGGGTTTAAAATACAGAGTTTACAGGAACACAACCACATCATGTCACCATTTAGAGCAACTTTATATGAGGCAATCTAGGCAATTATCAGCATGGAAAACTGACACCATCCCTACATACAATACATAGCTAATGGGGTGCTTGATTAATAAAGAGGGATCAGTAATTAATGCCAATCAATGTGGATTATGGTAACCTGACTCTGCCAAACTAACCTGACACTTATATGAGATTACAAACTTAGCAGAACATCATAATAGTGATGTGGGAATTTACCCAGATTTATATGTAGCATTTGATACAGCACTGACATTTTGATTAAGAAACTAGAACACTATGAGACCAATGTTAGAGACATTTAACTGATATGTTTCAAAATGTAATTTCCCACAACAAATCATCCAATGTCTGTTTTTCAAGGTGAATTTCAAGGTGAATTGCAGTGATCATCTCCTAGCCCTGTGCTATTCAAAATATTTCTTAATGATCTGGATGAAGGCATAAAGTAATTACTCATAAATATTACAGATGGCCCAAAATCTGAGGGAGTGGGAGCAATGAAACCTAAAAGTCACTGAGAAAGCCACATAAACAGCTCATCTGAAATCAAAAACATGATATGGCATTTTAAAACAGCCAGAATTCAAGTCACACTCTTAGAAGTAAGGGACGTTCTGTCTAGTGAGGCAGCAACTTGAAAAGACTGAGATTTTTGGTAGATGATCAGCCAAACTGGAAACCTCAGGATGACATCATAGTTAAATTAGTCTAATTAAACAGCTGAATATCAACACATGTAAGCAGAGTATTACTCTTGTGGTTTGCGCCGGTGGCATCACTACTACTGTACCATGTTTTTATTTCATTTGGTGAATGGATAGGTTTGTGAAGAGAAACAGCTTTAAAAAGAAAGAAATAAAAAATCTCTGAAATTGTTTGCTTGCCCTCCTTGTATCACAAAACAGAAAAACTACAACAATGGGTCTGGTCTGCTTGTTACTTAACTTGCATTTATGCTTTAATCCTTTCACTTGCCATAGTACCGAGCATAAAATAATAAAACAGTTCTTAAATAGTAAAAGCAATGGTCAGAGAATCTGGTAAATATGAAAGATTCTCAAATTTGTCTTGTATGGTATTTGAATAAATCTCCTCTTAAGAGAGTGTCTCTCATATATGGAAAACTAGGAGGACTCAAGGACTATTTTTGTCTTCACTGGTAATGCTCCAGCCACCCAAATCACAGAAGGCAAAGGTAAGAATTGGGAGAGTGAAGAAATACCCACTGAGGAATATCAGATCTGAGACCATCTAAGGAACCTGAAGTTGCACAAGTCCATGAGACCTGAGGCGAATAAATATTCTAAGCCATTATTCATTTTATTTGAGAAGTCATGGTAGTCCAGTGAAGCTCTCACTGACTGGGCAAGGGTAAATACAATCCCCATTTTTAAAAACTGAAAAAAGAAATGCAGGCCAGTCAGTCACACATCTGCCCCCAGCAGGGTTAGGGAATGGATCTTCCTGGAAACTATGCTAAGGCACATGGAAAATAAGGTGATTGATGACAGTCAACATGCCTTCACCAAGGAAAAATTGTGCCTGACAAATATGGTGGTCTTCTGTGAAGAGGCCACAGTGGTGGTGGGTGAGGGAGGAGTAACTGATGTCTGCTACGTGGACCTGTGCAGAACATTTGATGCTGTCACACACAACATCCATGTCTCTTTACTAGAGAGGCATGGATCTGATGGATGGACCACTCAGTGGATAAGGAATTGGCTGGATGGTTGCACTCAAAGAATTGTGTTTGATGTCTCAATTCCCAGGTGGAGACCAGTGATGAGTGGCTTTCTTCACAGACTGGTAACATCTTTACTGGCAACAAGGACAGTGGGATTGAGCACACCTTGAGCAAGCTTGCTGATGACACCAAATTGTGGGACACTGTTGACAGGCTGGAGGAAAGGGATGTCACCCAGAGGGGACATGGCAGGCTTGACAAAGGGGGCCCACGTGCACCGCATTAACAAGGCCAGGTGCAAGATCCTACACTTTGCAATCCCAAGTACAAGCACAGGCTGGGAGAAGAATGGATTGAGAACAGCCCTGGTGAGAAGAACTTGGCAGATGAGAAGATAACCCGGCAGTGTGTGCTCACAATCCAAAAAGCCACCTCTATCCTGGGCTGCACCCAAAGCCAATAGGCTAAAAAAGAAGATTCTCCCCCTCTACTCTGCCTTCATGATACCCCACTGGGAGCGCTGTACAGGACCCCAGAAGAGAAAGGGCATGGACCTGTTGGAGGAGATCCAGGGCAGAGTCAGTAAGATGATGGAGCACCTCTCCCATGAAGACAAGCGAAGAAACTGGGAATTGTTCAGCCTGAAGAAGAGAAGGCTCTGGGCTGACATTAGAGCAGCCTTCCAGCTCGTGAAGGAGGCCTACGAGAAGGCTGAAAAGGGACTTTACACAAGGGCATGCAGTGACAGAACACATAAACTGAGAGAGCGTAGGTTTAGATTAGAAATTAGGAACAAATTCTTCACTGTGAGGGTGGTGAGGAACTGGCACAGGTTGCCCCAAGAATCTGTGGATACTCCATCCCTGGAAGTGTTCAAGGCTAGCTTGGATGAGGCTTTGAGCAACCTGGTCCAGTGGAAGGTGACCCTGCCCACAGTGAGGGGGAACAAGATGAACAGTGCTTTCCAGCCAATGCCATGCTAGAATTCTATGAAGACTGGATAAAGAAGGTGTCACAATGGCTGAGGGAATGGAGACTGTTTAGCCTGAAGAAAAGGCTCAAGGTTACTGCATTGTCTCTACAATTCCCTGAAAGGATGCTGAAGCCAGGGGGGGTCAGCCTCTTCTCCCAGTCAGCTGGTGACAGGACAAGGGAACATAGCCTCAAGCTGTGCCAGAGGCAGCTCAAGTTGGACATTGGGAAGAATTCCTTCACAGAAGGGGTTGTTAAACATTGGAACAGATTGTTGTGACACTTAGTGCTACGGCCTAGTTGACAAGGCAGTGATTGGTCAAAGGTTAGACTGAATGATCTTGGAAGTATTTTCCAACTTAAATCATTCAGTGGTAAGAATCCTTGCATCAATTTAATATTTCTGAAGTAAGACTATCTGGTATTTTAATTAGCACTCCTACTCCATCATGCTCATTGTGATTTTTTTTTAAATTGCATATATTATCTGGACAACTCTCTTCTGCATATGGCAAACTAACGTGGATGGCACTGAAATCAGTTGAAAATGCAAAGTCAAGAGGCTTCTTGGTATTAAGAAACATTCCAGAATTTTAAAAACTCATAGTAATATTATGGCATTGAAAATATTGTAATGGCTCCAGGGATGGACAGACATAGTACCTTTAACAATAATCATTGTACACAAAGAACAACGAATAAATGTATCAGATCTTTCCTATAATGATATGATAGTCCTTTACTATATTCATATTTTGATAACATCATTAAATTTACTACTTTGCTCGTGATACTTTAACTGCTACAGGATTTATTTCTGTTCCCAACTGAAACGGAGGTCTCAGCTAATCAAAGCAAAATGAGATGAAAAATGAAACATATTTCATCTGAACAGTGATGTTTGAAAAGAATAGCTTTAGACTCTTGAAAGAAAAAAAATCATTTGGTAAGCTGTGTATTTAAAGTATACAAGCTGAACACTGTTCCCTTGATTTATTAATCCAAACTATTTCAGATGCGCTCAGGTTCCCTGTGGAACAGACTATGAAAGGAACACATAATATTGCTGTTCTCAGTGCCAAACCTAATGACAATAAACAAACAAAGGAGGAAAAATATGAGAAATTATAAAAATTTCAATATAGTAAAAATAAAATTGCAAGATTCAAAAATCACACAATAAGAATGGTAATAATAATAAGAAAATCTATATAATTTAAGAAACCAAACATACAATGGCAATCTCTTTGCTCTCAAACATACCCTACAATAGTGAGACTATTGTACAGTGGAATTGAACTATTTAAAATCACATATAATGGCCATTACTAAACATTAAAAAACAAAAAAAGAGTGACCAAACTTGGAATATAAATCTTTGCCTTGGGCAAAGGAGATTAGTATAGAGTTTGATAAGAAGGGTGTACTGATATTTAAGAAAATCCAGTACTTAAAAACGCTTCCAAAAGTTCACAGAAGTCCTGGTGCTTTTTTAGAAATGGTTTGTTGAAACCTAGTGTGTTTCAGTAACTGGAGCAGAGATAAAAATGTTATTCAGTTGTGATGACAGCTGATGCAGTCTTCATCAAAAACAAAGAATTCAAGGTAACAGTAGTGATATATATCAAATGGGAAGAGAAGTACATTTATATTTCTATTACAGAGATTTTCATTTTTCCTATTCCCAATAGCTTAAGCCATATCTGACCTATAATCCTCTTTAACCCTTTCATTATTTCTGAGATTTTCAAGTCTACAGCAACTCTTTTTTGCACATCAAACGAGAATCCCAAGAACACATGCAGAACATTAATACTTTTTCCACAGGTTTCTCAAGTTCAAAAAGGTTTGCCTTATAATTTGCCTAGGGGACATAGAAATGTCTTTCAGAAACTGATGCATATTCACTGGAATGAGGAACTAATGTGGAGCTGATTCCTATGAAATCGCCACTTCAGTGTTTTATGGTGCTTTTAAGCTCTGTCTCACCATGAAAAGACACATTATTTCTGTGGTTCTTGATGACTTTTAAAAAGCACGAGCCTACATGAGGAAACAAATATAATGGCATTTTTACATACAGGAGTAGAAAAAGTCCTTAATCAAAAATTCCCTTCAATGGATGATAAACAGAAAATATTCTGTCTGAGAGACAGAGAACTGTAAAAGTCTAACAAGAACACTCCTTCAGTAATATTTCGTTTAAATAAGGAAAGGCTAAATAAAAAGCTCAGTATTACATGTATTCTTGTGAAGATGAGCATGAATCCTCAAAAATTATATCAAATACCCTTGGGACCTGTTTTAGTGGTGGTCTTGGCAGTGCTAGGTTAACAGTTGGACTTGATTATCTTAAAGGATTTTTCCAACCTAAATCATTCTCTTCTAGGCAGTAGCAAAAACACTCATATAAGAAGAGCATCTGTAAGTTCATAGAACCACACCTGTTTCCAAGCATACGTGCACAGCTACATACAATGTTTCTGGCTGAAAGTGTTTTGAGACAGACACCAAAAGTACAAGGTTCTCTTTCATTTAATGAATGATCCTAATTTGTGAAACTGTTTGAAAGATTGATTTCAATCCACATTTAAAACATCTAAAGCTGTCTCTTCCATTTTTGAATTAATATAGTTAAAGTTTGGTTTAAAAGTGGCTTATCTACAATTGCAGCAACATAAGTGTTCACGGGAACTTCATCTTTTCGAATCTGTAGAAGTTCAGACTGATTCTGATAGACTATAATTAATGTGAAAAACCCCACAGTGACCTCTGCTTGGGAGCACGTATCAAATCACAGTGCACTTAACATTAAGATAATCATTATATCTTCTACAAATCATTAGAAATTTTATTTAACTGAAATAAGGTTTGATTCTCATTATTTTCTCATATAGTCAATTATTTTATTTACATTTTTGCAACCAAAAGAATTAAAGTCTGTCGTTCTGTCAAGAGACTGATTTCATACCAAAATACATACAAACTAGTATTTTGGGGGAAAACACATTAGCTTGTGTTTTTTTATGTTACAAATTGGTGCTTACAAAAATTGAAAAATAACAAAAAATCAATTTTTAACTGAAACATGTCTTTGGAGAGAAATAATGGAGTAATTTTTTCCCCTTAAACAGCAGTATTTGCAGTTTGTTGATAACTTACAACTAACAGCCTTAAAGCTTCTTCATTGCATATCATGGTAAAGAAGCACATACACTGTGGAGCTATTTAAGAAACATAACTCCACAAATGCAAAAATAAGTAGTTAATGATAAAACGTGACCCAATCTTACAAAGATTGTAACAGGCAAGAAAAGATTAGAGGTTTTAACCCATGATTTAGCTAAGGTTATTTTTATTCTGTTCCAAACAGTTAGTCTGTTTTACCAGAGCAGAAAACAATGCCAAATCCTTAGAAACACTTCAGGATCTCTATTATTTCTCACTTGGAGCAAGACACAAACCAAAAATCTTAGTGATTTAAGCCTTTGAAATGGAAGATTTCCCAGAAAGTAAACATGTGTTTTCACAGTGATTGAGGCCAAAGAAAAACAAACCATCCCAAAACACAAGAAAGATGTCTTTTCAGCAACCAGAGGATCTCAACAAGCCATCAATTCAAATATCTGATTCAGGGTTACCTACCTACTGGATAGTTAGATAAAAGAAGAAGTTAAATGCACTCAAGTGCTTAGTTTTTCTTGACTAGATTGACATTGCTGGAAATTCTGGTTGAAAAACCATAAAAATTAGGAGTGTTCTTGCACCTCAGTCTGCTTCAGTTCTAACACTGTTGGATAGAGTGGTCTGTCGGTGATAAAGGGAAAATGTGTCAGTTTGGGAATAAAAGAACAGCACATTTCTCCAGTAACAGACTCATGTTGTTGACAAGCCCAGGTTGTCTCAAGCTGCATTAGCAACATGTCAGTCTAATATAGGGTGTCTTCTGAAATTTGTTCAGTGATGCCTTACTGAAAGATAACACTGATCCTTGGCTCTGCTAAGTATGCAACTTGCCAGAGGAATTGACAGTAGCTGGAGTCATGGGGCTTCGTTGACTGGGTACTGGTTGTTTGCCACAGCATTTGATTTTAGTATTATGATCAGTGTTTTTTTAATTCTCTCTCCACAAAGATGGCATTTTGTTTCATTTCTGCTTTTAAAAAGTAAGAACTGATTCAGTGAGGGAATGGGTTGTAGTTCAGGAGGCAGGGTTGCCAAAAGTGTCATTATTTCACTACCTTTTTCACAAATACTTTGGATAACAAAAGCTGTAAGTTGGCAGCTGCAAGTCAGTCAGTATATTCTGCCAATAGGTGACAAAACTGGGAATTGTACTGCCAAGAGAAGAGCATCTGAATGTCTAACACCTGCCACTTTCAAGATCATGGTCTTTGTGTGTCCCTTCCAGCCCAGGATGCTCTGTGATTCCTGGGTGGCTCAAACACTGCTACAAGTTGCACACCAAGAAGCAGAAGCCCAAAGGCTGCCAGACCTCAGCTTCTGTTAGCTGCACATGGACTCGGCCATAAATCCCATGCTTTTAAAGCAACCATTTGGTATCTGAAGTTAGATAAAAATATTTTCTGGCACCATCTATGGCCAAGCAGGAGACACCTATAGAACTGTATGGATGCACCACTTCACAACTGTCTTGTTAGGGAAGACAAACAAAGGTTACACCAGAGCAGGTGAGCACTTCTGGAAAAAGCTGTTTGTGTAGCTCCAATCGACAAATCATTAATGAATAGAATCTTTTCATATGTGGGAAATTCAAGTTTACCTTTAAAACCTGTGTCCTGAAGGAGCACTCAAACTAAGCTTTGTCCTGAGAAGGAATTACCTCTAAGACTTTAGTATTAGATGCTAGAAATATCTAATATATATGAAGATACAAGTATACATAAATAATGTTTTGAAAAATCTCTATTAATAATTTGATAAACCTATGTTCCTTTTTACTTAGTATTTTCACTGATGTCACTTTAAGAAACAAAGGAAGCAACAAGATGTGGGAGAAAAACTGCAAAGTGATCATCATGAAGAACATACTCCTGTGGAAAAAGCCCAGTATGCAAGTTCTGATGTGCACTATGACATGGAAATTTGAAGCTTTCAAGGCAAAGACATACATAATAATTATAAAATAAGTGTTGACAGAAACATTTAATTATTACATCCCACATTTAACCTTTGCATACTTGAAAATCTAAGAGTTATACTTCAGCACAAAAGATGAAATAAAATTGTTTCCTCCTTCATTCCAAATAGCACCTGACCAAAGTTTCTCCCTTTTGCAAGACATCAGAGGTTTATTATTGTCCTGGTTTGAGAGAAGTGGATTTCTGGGAGTGAGTGTGTCAGTCCAATTGAAGATGTAGACTTGCGATTGACACCTGTTTTGACCACTGAGAGTTGGATACGCCTCTGAGAACACACAGGGGTTAAAAGCAGAGCTCTGCCCCTGGGAAGCCCTCTTGGGACTTCGGCGTGGAAGAAGAAGGACCTCTCCCCCTGCTCCAGCTGTCCCGGCTGGGCAGGGGGAGGGGCAGCCATGTGGTAGGCCCGGGCCTGGATCGAAATGGGGGTAGGCCTGGCCTGGTTCCCCCCCCCCCCCAGGGTGGAAGGGTGGAGGAGAGAGAGAGACTGAGAGCTACTGGGCAGCCCCCCCTCCCCTGGGGAGACAGAGAGAGAGACTGTGTCTGTGCTCGCTGCCTGGGACTGAGCTTTGGCCTTGAAGCTCGATATCGTGGGCTGCCAGCCTGCCCGGCCTGTGGAGAGAAGGGGGGTTGAACCAGAAGGAGTCCGGCTGCTTGTGGGTTGTGAGCTGTGGAGTTTTAACCCTTTTCTTGAACAATGAAAGCTTTTGCAGAGTACTGACCCTTCCGGGAGAGGAGATGAAGAAAGATTTAAGCAAGTTTTTTAAAAGACCGAGCAGAGGAGAGATTGTGAGAAGAACCTAGGGTGGAAGAGATGTGGAGTGGCATTCTTTGCTGGACGCTTTTTGTAGAGCCATGGACTGTTCCTGAATACAGAGACTATTTTCAGGGGGAGCCACCGTGTCCCAGAGTTAAGAGGGCAGTGTGGGAGCCTCCCGGCCCAGGAGGTGAAATAATGGGGGGACAGATGTCCCAAAATGGAGACTGTGCCTTTTTTTGGAGTGGGAGGATGGAATCCTTAAAAAGCCAACCCTCAAAGTAGCTCTGGTCCATGTTCAGTGGTGAGAGCACTGGACATGGGAGGGGGGGGTCACGATCTCCAATCTGGGTGGTGATATGTGACCAAAAGCCCAGGGCATACAAGAAGGACTCCTCCTCTTAAAGAATTGAAGATTGAGTATTTTTAAGAGTGGTTTTTGCTGGACCGGAAGATGTAATTGTATTGGGAATTTGGTGGGGGGAGGAGGAGGAAGAGCTGTATTCTGTAGAGTTTTCATTTTCCTTAAGATTGTCTTTTCTTTTTCTTTCCTATACCTATGTAGTGTGTAGTTAATAAAGTTCTGCTTTCTATAGTTTTAAGTAGAGGACTGCTTTGCTTATTCCTAGGCACATCTCACAGCAAGTACCAGAGAGTAAGTATTTTCATGGGGGGCACTGGCATTTTGCCAGGCTCAAACCATGACAATTATCTAACACTGAACAGCTCTATTGAAGTGTATCATACCTGTCTCTTCACAGTCAGTACTGAAATTCTAAAATGGTTAGAATTGTTACAAAGAATTGCTCTTATGAGTGCCACAGTAGTTGGAGAAACGTGAGAAAATCTTACCGCTACATTTCCATTGCACCCTTGGGACTGGCAAACACCTCCTATTCTGTTGGGAATTAGCACGTCATCCCAGCAAGATGGGCCCTACAAAATAAAACCAAAGCATACAAAGATTATAATTTACTTCATAAATAAACATATAAAACTTGGTTTTGTTGCTGCTTTTCCAACTCTTATTTCTTTTAGATTTTAGCTAGACAGTTTTATCATAGTTACACTGAGAAAATATCACTCAGGTTATATAACAATATTCACCAGTAAAGCCAAGTGACAAACAGGACGTGGTCCCACCACCCTAAGGTCAGTGCTATGAACAGGCATCGTTAGTAGGTTACATTTTCTCAGCTAAAGACAGGGACTGAGTTAATCACAATTAAAAAGCTACAAATTCATTGTCTGGTTCAACACTATTTACACATGGGCCTGCAGCTGACTAAGGGGGAAAAAGGGAAGAAAGACAACAGTTGGAAGTAGAATATACAATTAGAAAAACTGTAAATAGATTTCTCGGTTCCAGAGAAAGCCTTTACTTAATTGCAATGCAACATAATGAAAATATTAAGTAAAAATTGTTATTAGATTTCTGGATATTTACATTAACTTTAATATTTATCAGTCATTATTAAAGAAACTTAAAAATCCCCAACCCCCCACAAGAAAACAATATAAAAACCAAGAAAAAAAAACCAGATAAAAAATCCTTATCAAACTTTACAGTGACTTTTTGAATACACACAGTTCATTTATGAGTATATTACCAAGCAGAAAAAAAATAGGGAGGGCAAATCATCAATATTTCAGAACTGCAAAATAATGTGATTAACAGGATGATCTATCAAAGAAGAAAATTTATATATATATACATACCATATATAGCAACATTAATAAAAACATTTTGCATCACAAAATATTGACACTTGTATGCTTACTCTTTTTATATTAATTTCACACCAATTAATATTTAATTTACAGACAACAAAATTAATCTGAGCAATAGATTTGACGTTTACAGGTATCCACATACATAGTAGAAACAAACAACTGAAGTATAAAAAAT
Organism: Emberiza elegans; assembly: GCA_024865655.1. Taxonomy (NCBI): domain Eukaryota; kingdom Metazoa; phylum Chordata; class Aves; order Passeriformes; family Fringillidae; genus Emberiza; species Emberiza elegans. The sequence continues at coordinate 12,696,677 of JALJVW010002597.1, read as the reverse complement.
GAAAACATTTGATACTTGGATTACTCAGTGTTTGGGATAGAATCAGTGCCCAGGAAAAAGCAGAAAATCTTCAACCAAATGAGAAATTATGGCAGTCATTGACCACCTTAGTGAAATTAGTGCCTACTTAAAACACCGTTGAATTACAAAGTAACCCAGGGGTCACATCGAGATCCAATTCCTTTTAGTTCTGTATCAGGCACTACAGCATTGTGTGGGCACAGCTGAAATGATTCTAGAATTCTTAGGAGTGTGAACTTAGTTATAAAATGTTGATCCAGCCCATCTAGAAAGTTGAGTAAAACAACTTGGTTTTCACTGAGCTCCACTCTCTAGCGTCATCTAGCTGAAGTGCTGGCACATGTAAATTGAATTGCAGGCAGACACAGGGGTGACAAATCATAGTTTTGGGTCTTTGGGTGAACACAGCTGGAGTGGAGTTAGTATAAAGTAATAATACTTGATATTGAGGGGGGGTGGGGGGGAGGGAAAGAGAGAGGGGGCACGACCTTGAATTAATGATTTAAAACATCTGAAAAATCAAGTTTGCCACCAATTATTCCAGTGAATTTTGACCTCTCATGAAGTTGTAGCATTCCAGAAAATTTGCAGGAAGAACAGTAAGGCCACCTTGAGACGCTGCACAAAGAACTACCTTCTTTTAATTGCTTTCAACTCAGTAGTTAAAAATTATATTTGATGCCCCCATTTATTTATTTTTCCCCATGCCACCAAAGGTTGAACAGATCTCTAGCATTCCTTCCACAGCAGTTTACTTTTCAGGAAAGAAAGTAATCTACCTTCCCATCCCTCAAATAGGTGCTGTTCCTTATCTTTTACTTTTTATCTTTTAGTAGCTCTTCCAACTCTATCATTTTGGAACATAAGGAATATCACACAATACACGTGACTTACATGTTGGACCAGTGAATAGGAAGATGATGTCTACAAACTTGTTCAAGTCCTCCTAAATACTTATTAAAATGTAATTTACTTTGCTGATGGTTACTAAGCACCAAGGCAGTATTTTGGTGGAGTTATCTATCAGAGCTCCTAGATCACTGCTATGTATATGTCAAAATCCATCTCATATATATAAAATCTGGGTTTTTTCTCCAGTGCACATCCCTTAATAGTGACATATATTAGATTTCAACTGCCATTTCCACAACAGTTGTAACATGCATCCCAAGGTCCACAGAGAGGCTTCTACCAGGTACTTTCTAGGTTCTCCCATACTGAACCCATTTGTTTGCTTCCAAAGATGAACCAGCTATATGCCTCACTCTCCAAGTCTGTGGCAATCACCTAATGGACCTTCTGCTCCTGTTATAGCTTAAATGGACTCAGCAAAAGTTTTTTCTGCTGTTTGCAGGTAAGAAATGTCAGCGGTTTTGCCCACCAAATGGTATTTTTATATTTAAAGAGCTGGAATTTTTTTTTTTTTCCTTTCTAGTAGTTTAGTTATCACTGTTAAAGACATGGTCTTCATTAGTAACATTATAAACCAGGTCCCCTTTCTCTTGGCAGTTCTTTGATCAACTTTTCCATAACATAAGCTGATAGCATCCAGAAGTTTACTCTTGGAATTGTGATTTGACATGACACTTACACAATTTGCATTAAAGTAATTAAAATATCCCATTATGACAGTTTTTCCTACACTTTCAAACTTTTGCTTGCTATCATTATCTGGTCACACAGCTGTTATAGGGAGCCATATTTTTTCCCCTTTTGAGGGCTGGAATTTTAATTCATAAGGATGACATCTAACTCACTGACTTGATAAAGACAATGAAGACTAACAGGTTAATACCTCTTCCTTCATATTCATATTTATTACCACTCTTTTATTAAAGTACTTTTTTTTTCCAAATTTGGGGAACTCAATAGTTGTTTTTTTTTTAGCTTTGGTTAATCCTTACATAATTTCCATTTTGGAAGAGGATACAAAAAAAAAACTAAAAGAGAAATCAGAAGCAAGTGTGCTTTTTAAAAATTGGGATCTAAGAAGGGATGGAGATAGGGGAGAACACTCATTTAAATAAAAAAATACAAAACAGAAACCCCATTTACCCCATCCCAAATAAAAGCCTTGCCTTTTTTTTTTTTTTAACTGGTACTGGTTACATGGGACAATGATTTTTCCTGTTTCTTCATCCTTGTGTGATTAATAGGAGACTCTCAAAGTTAATGATGCTACACCAGCATTTACACAAAAAATAGTCACACCGGAATACACACCAAGTTAATTTAAATGAGTGTGTAGAGGCAGTTCCACAGGTATGCTATCAGCTCTGGTACTAATTACCTTGATTTTATAAGAAGAAAATATTTCAAACTAAACTTCTTAGAGGAATTGATGTTTTACTTCACTGAAGTTATTTCAGGTGAAAACTTCCCAAATATTCATTAGTTTGCAGATCTGGGTACATAGTCACAAAAAGGTAAGAAGGTATATTAATTCTCAAGCTAGGAAAAAAAACCCCAAAATATCCACAGGATCATTTGTAAGGCTGAGGTTCTAGAAAAATGCATTTTTAAAAGAAACCAAAAAGGGATGAATTTATGCAATGTTGAGTACCATTAGAATTAACCACTACAAGCACCATTATATCAAGTCTAAATATGCTTAGTATGAGAATATATTTTATGAATTAACAGTTACAATAATAATAGGAAGCTTGCAGTCACCTTTAAGTTCTTATTTCCAAGGGAAAGCTAATGTTGTACATGGCTTGAATGAACTTGCAGTGCTCTCTCTCTGCAATCAGTTCCTCATGACGTTTCTCAAGCACACAAGACTACTTTGCACACAAAGCATCTCACTATTTGAAATAAAAATGTCATCATTTACTAAAAGCATGTTAGAGCATATACACAGGGAACTAGGAGCACAATTCCATTTCATCAGCAACTATCAACTGTTTACTCACATTGTATCTAAGAACTTCCTGTTTTTCCCTTCATAAAAACCCCACAATATTCATCAGTTCTTTAACTCTTATGATGGACATAAAACCTGTAAAAAAGTCAGATGCATTTAACTCTTTTGGTAACATTAACCAGACCCAGCTTTAAGTCAACAGTTGTTTCTTTTCTTTCTGTTTTAGTAAAAGTTAGATCAAGTTCTTAAGGCACAAGTCAGCATTGATTCAGCTGGACTATAATGGGTTTCAGACAGTTTAGCATTGATGAGTGGAGAGAAAAAAGTAATGAAACAATAAACCCCAACCAACCAGAGAGCCCCTATTCCACACCTCATTTTCCAAATTAGTAAGAGGAAAAATCTCCTTTTCCACATCTGTTCTTGGCATTCTTCGTGGCCACATTTTATTATTAATGCTAATCTAACACACTTTCAAAAGATTTAGTGTGCTTCAAAATTTTAGTTTTCCACCTTCAAAACAAAAATAGAAGAAAAGACATTTGTCCTTGAAAAACATAGCGCATTCAAAATGTTAATGCTTCTGTAGCGACAGTACTACTAAATGTCATTGCTATAATTGCGTCAAAACACAATTAGGAATTCTGGCAAGATAAACACTTTGAAATGCAATTTTTGTATCCTTCTTTCTTGAGTCTAAGAAAAGCTTGTCAACCTGCAGGCCAGCCAATCACTTGTGGTGTTATAACACTGCAGGCTCTAGTGTTTGTAATTATTAGTTCGCATTAATCAGGAACATACTGTGAGAGGAACAAAGCCTTCTGATTGCGAGATTAAAGCAACTGCCCCTCTTGTACCCAGCCAAATGGCTCACAGAGAAAGCTGTGCATTAAAATAAACACATCAGAGAAGGCTTTTCCGGTGTATAAGTGGGAAAACGACAGAATAAAGAAAGAAATAGAAAGAACACCACTGAATAGAAAAAGTCATTTCAAATGTACTTGAGTACTTCCCAAATAAGCAGGTATGGAATTTTCACTGTCTTTAGCATACGACAGTTGTTCCTTTCCTTTTTGAGGGGGAAGACAGGAAAAAGACTTGGTGAATGGTATATTAATCTTGAAGAGAAACTCCTTTGCAGCATATGAAGAACAGGGAGGACTGAGATGTTTTTTTAGTGTATGAGGGAAGTACTGGAAGTCTGTGTACATTCCACTAGCACATTGCACTGATGCCCAGTACAGAGGGCAGTACAATACACTCTACTCCCAGAGTCTCTTTATCCTGTAGCCAAGATCCAGTTTTGTACTGTAGAACCAAAACTAAATTTTCATCAGAAACATCTCAAAAAAGTTTAAAAAAAACTTTTAAAAAAATCCCCCAAACCAGAAATACCATCTAGAGATCTTGGATGACAAATTATTCAAAACATGGCTGCTGACAGAACTGTTGACCTGTGAAGTCAGGGAAAGGTCAGAAGCAGAGGTCAGCAATAGAAACCAGTGATTCATCAAACACTCTGAATCACTTAAAAGGCTGGAAACTATCCATGTATTCAGTACTTTGTATTTTCCCCACTTTGTATTCCCCTCTAGTGAACAATATGCAGCAGAATATCATTAAAACACATCTTTGTACCTGCTGCTATCTACATAAGAAACATAAATCATTAAAATGTTGAGCAAATGACCCAACCAAGGAAAAACTATTAATGCAGAAGTTTTTTAAAGCTATGTAAGAAATAATTTCAGGTCTTCAGAGACTTTAAAAATCAGCATTCAGGAGACAGGAGAAGTGTTAAATCTGATGCAAATCATGCAAACATTCAGGCTTCTCTGCAAAGTTATGGCTACTGACTTGTCTGTGTGAGAGTATTTGAAGAGCTAGACATTGTGTAGGGAACCTCAGCATGATTTCAGGATCTTGAGACAGTAAGACAGAAAAAACCTCCCAAAACACAAGCCTTACTAAATAAAATTTATTTCCTTTTTGCCACTCTAACAGCAGTATCCACACCAAGCTAACACAATTCACTGCTTCCAATGCCAGTACAGGTGGACAACTCTGCCTCCCAGACACAGCGGGAACCAAGACATATCCTAAATGGTAAGCATGCATCTCTCCTATGAGAAAAGAAATTAAAGAATTAGAGGTTTTTTCAGCCTGAACAAGAGAAGACTTATGGGTGATCTAAATACAGCCTTTCACCACCTTAAGGGAACTTACAGGAAAGATGGATGGGGACTTTTTACAAGAGCATGTAACGACAGGAAAGGGAGAATGGCTCCAAGCTAAAAGAGAGTAGGTTTAGATTCAGTATGAGAAAATAATTCCTTACTAGGAGAGTAGTGAGGCACTGGAACAGGTTGCCTATAGAGATTGTGGATGCCCTTTCCCTGGAAATGTTCAGGGCCAGGTTGGAAGGGGTACTGAGGGGCACTGGTTTACTGCAAGGTGTCCTAGTCCATGGCAGAGGGCCAAATGATCTTTAAGGTCCCTTCAAACCAAACTTATTCTATGATTTCTACTAAATGCTTAAATATTATACAGATATTATTTTTCCCTAAGTAAAACTATGAACCACAACATCCAATGCAGCACAAAATGCATTTCTCCAAATTCCCCAAGCCCAGCCTATCAGCATCCCTCATGAGAAAGAGAAGATAAAAATAGTTTATAAACAAGGTTACTATTGAACTAGCCAGGAAGTTCTTGCTTGCCTCTTACAGATGTTCTGCTTAAAACACTTGAAAATTTATTATGGTCGATAATCTATTGAATGGAAAACTGTCAGATTGGCAACTTTTAGGACCAAAATAATTTGCTTAACACAAAGGCAGGGGTAACTAAAGTTTACCTACAATTTATGCAGATCTACAAAGACCATTACCAGCAGGGAGAGATTAATTTTTGTTCCAAAGCTATGTAATTTTTTTGGTATTTCCGACAAGACTGATACAAACTGACTAGCACATGGGGACACATTACTGCAGGTAAAGCTAACCAACTTACTGTGGACTGACTTTGACAAGCAATCTCCCATACAGCAGAGAGCAAAGTATAGAAAAACTACTAAATGAGTCTTGGGTTGGTTTTAAAGAGGTTTGTGATATAGGACTGGGAGGACTGGAGTTAACTGCTCAGTGTAAACAGCATATTAAAGAATCCATCAGAAGGAATGTTATTATTATTATTGACTTTGGTTATTAGACCAAATCAATAAAGCACATGGATAGCTTTGTTTATATGAGAAACAGTACTGAAGAGAAGTCAATCACATGCTTTAAGTCTTTGTAGGGATTGAACCTACTGGTTTGATTTATCGTAGGACCTTGGAGATGAAATTTTCCTTTAAGAGTGACCAGCTTAATTATTAAATTGACAGTTCTATGTCAATAGTTATAACTCTTCCAAAATTAACTAGCAGACAATTGGCTGAACTGCTCACAGGCATGTAATTATCAACATTTCCTCCATGATAATTATTTCAAATTAAACATGAGAGGATCACATCTGTAACTGAAAATGTAGGTAAGTATAGTAAAAATAATCATGTTGTTTTATTGATCATTGCTTTTTCTTTCTTAACACAGGTTTCTTAACACAGGTTTCTTTGTTAAAAATAAAAAATAAGGAAGAAAAGAAAACACATTAATGGCACGCTCTTGAAAAGTTCTGGTCTTTTCTTTCATAGTATTTATAGTACAATGATTTACAAGAGTTATTCTGCTGGACCTCAAGGAAATAATAAAGGCTCATAAAAGACACCCAAGATAAAGGGTTGCAGATTCATCTCTTCATTGACAATATTTTATAACATGCATTGTGTTGCCAGCACAAACACCTTTCTTATATAGGCAAAATGAAATTATTCAAAATGTGCTTTTGGTTGGTCCTTCCCAGCAAAAAGGGGCAAAAAAGAGAATAAAGATAGTACAAATACAACTGCAGCTGAAAAATTGAAAAACATAGTTCTGCTGCTGCTCTAAACTTTAGTCGTGAATGAGAGAAACAGAGCTGTAAGAACAAGTGGATGTAAAGCCTCCTAAACCAAACAACCAAATTTCATTCAAACAATCTGTCAGACTAATGAATACTAACCTATAAATTCTTTCTATCTAGATGGTATTAAATACTTTTTCAAGGCTGAAAGAAGAAAAGAGAACCAGAGAAAACACCTGTAATTCTCTAAACATGCCATGTACTTGCTGTGTCCATTGAAATGATAACATTAAAAAAATAAACTAAAATCCACAGTCACAAGTGTTAACACCAGCAGATCTCACTGAGGTCAGTGTAACCAGGAACAGACTAAAGCCCTCTGGCTTCAGTTGCTGTTTCTGCTGTGGTGACTTCTCAGGGGTTCTTCCACAGGGGAGCAGGCAGAGGACAGGGAGCCAATGGGCAAGAGAAATAAAAACTTCTAAGACACATCCCTGTTTTTCCTCCAGCTGAGATGTGCTCACAGTTATTTGAGCCACAACTGTCAATACACAAAAAATAGTACATTTTGAGGACTTTTGACTGGGATCAGAAAGTGCAAAGGCTGTTTTGTTTCTCTACCTAAAACACTCCTCCTGTTCTCAGGCTTTCCCCTTCTAAGTCACAATTACAAGCTGTAAAAGCTGACAGAACTTGGATTAAATTTACTGTGTGCCTCACCTTTTCCCAAAGTGGCAGCTGCCTGCAGCAGATGGATTTTGTCCCACAGGACCCTGGGCAGAGAAGAGCAGCCCAGCACCAGTGGGTGCTCCATGCAGGATAACAGGGGGATGCTGGGGCCTGATCAGAGCCCCTGGGGCACTGACAGACTTGGCACAATATTGAAAAAGAAGTGATTAGCATAAGGAGAGATTATCAGTTACCTACAAGTCAGAGAGCTCCAGAGGAGCTGCAGAGGAGTGTCAGCCATTCAGAGCTGAAGCAATTTCAGGATCAGGCAGGAAACCCTCATGTCTTTCAGCTCTCCAGAAATGGGCAGTAGCATTAACATTCAGTAAAAATATTTTAAATTCAGTATGAAACCATGCAGCTGATTCTGGAACTCATGATAAACCAGGATTGCACTGAACTTTCTATTTCTTAAGGCAAATCTCTCAGAACAGAGTAGGTGAAGAAATGCTTTCTGTGTGAAGGTATTTTTTTACCAGTCACAACTATAATCACATGTCAAATATGAAACTATTTAATCTAAAAGCTTTGAGCTACACAAACATTTAAGCAACTCCATACATCTTCAGGCAGAAAAGATTATGCCAGTCTTGCAATTTGGATCCTTCACAAGCTACATCTGCATGGGAAATATATGGACTAAATGAAGTAGTACACAAAAATAAAAAATCTAAGCTAAGCCAATATACAAGTCAAGGTCTGCAGTTAACATATTGCTAACAATGCCAACTAGACACCTTGCAATTAAACTAATATGAGTTGAAGTTAAATAAAAGCAATAAACCAAAGATGTAAAATAAAAATCCAAGACTCGTGAATATTCCACAGTAATAATTTAATGCAGTTGTAATAATTGCATGTCAGATTGTTACATTTTAAATATATTCTTTGACTAGGATGAAAAAGCTAAAAGTCTTTTGGCAGAGACAAAGCTAGAGCATTTCCACTGTAGGCAATACTCCGAGAAGCCGTCAGCCCATCAATTCACATCTGCAAGGCACCATTAGACAACATGTCCAGAGACAACCATCCATTCAACTACCTGGGCTATGGTAAATCCACATGGAATGGACACTGCCCTTAGCTATATGCTCCTGCCATTCCCTTTCCTTGTCTGAGCTGTCATCTACTGCTTCCTTATTTCTGCTCTTTTTGCTTTGTCCAAAGGATCTCACTCCCATCCCTGTGGTGGTAAGACACACACCCACCCCAAGGATACTACATACATCTTAAAAATACCCCAAATAATCAATCACAAAACCATACAAAGCCCAAAATGCCAAACAAACAAAACAGCCCCCCACCCCAGAATCCATTCCACATTTTACTATGAATAAATTTCTCAACTAATCACTAAAAGCTAAAGGGCCACTAGGAAACAACTCACTTCATAAGGTGTTCAAACATTTTTTCACTTACTGTGGTTATATAAAACTGTAAAATCAAGATTACACACTACAGTATCTGAGGAAAATAGATTGCTATATCATCCATTTTTGATTTTACACATAATCAGAAACCCTGAAAGACAAAACCACATCCATTTCAGCAAGAATATTTCAATCTTCCAAAAGGAAAGGTTATAGGATATCAAATGCTTTCATTTTTCTAAAAATAACTAAACAAAAATATGGTCTTTGATTTTTTCCTGAATTCTACAATTACTGTAAACTTTACATATTCATCAACATATTCACAAACAAAAATAATCTTTATTTTAGCTATTAAGAAATAGTCAAACCTGTATCCAGTGCATTGTTCAAATTCATTTGAGAAGTATTTGAGACTACATTGCATGCATGGTGGTTTTAGAGTTTGTTTTTTTTTCCCTAAAACATGATCCTGCTACTACACATAAAAGGAAATATGATTCTTTAAGCATTTTACACAAGAACATAACTAGAGTTTAAGACTTGTTCCAGGCAGTTCAGGATTCTGCCTTGGCCATCAAGATACTGCATATATAGAAGGAGTCGATTCAAATCCTTCATTGCATCATGGCATTCTTTAGTTGCAAGGGCCCTTGCAAGCCCATCTACTCCAACCTCCCTGCAACAAACAGTGGCAACTTCAACTAGATCAGGTTGCTCAGAGCCCCATCCAATCTGACCTTGAATGCTTCCAGGGATGGGGCATCCACCACCTGTCTGGCAGCCTGCTCCAGCATCTCACCACCCACATTGTGGGAAACACCTTCCCTATTTCCAATCTAAATGTGCCCTCTCTTCAAGGTAAAACCATCACCCTTGCCTTGTCACAAGAGACCCTGTTGTGTCCACATTCTACTTATAAGTCTGTCCACATCCTACTCCTAAGCCCTCTTTAAGCACTGAAAGGCCAGAACCCAGTCTCCCTGGAGCCTTCTCATCTTCCGGCTGAAAGACCTCAACTCTCAGCCTGTCTTTCAGGAAGAGGTGCTCCAGCCCTCGCACCATTTTTGTGGCATAACCTGTCTTATTAACACAGAGATATATTCCTATAATCTAGCATCAAATTTCCCAACTTTTTCTTCTCCTAAAGCAGTGCTTTAGAAACACATCAGTCATTTTCCCATTTTATCTCTCTGTGCATGAATCTTGAATTAGTTTGAATTATTCCTGACTTATTTTCTACATATTGGCACAACCACAAAATAAATTAAGCCCATCTTTATGGTTTTCACAAAAATCAGCAAAAGGTGATTGAACTCACGCTAAAGGACATTTGAAATTAACTCTCCCATTTTCTAACAGAAGCTCTTGAGGGCTCTGTATAACAGTAAAGGATGTCCCAACACCTGAATTTGGTAAGAACTTTGTCTAGTTTGCCCATACAAGGTGATCTCTGCAGATGTCTTGCCCAATAAGCGTTTGAAGGATATTAAGCTGGAGAAATGCCTCATTACTTTATACCTGCTCTGAGTAATTTACATAATTCTAGGAGCTGATTTTCTTAACTAAGAGGAATTTGGGGTATAAGCATTGACTTCTCCTGTGCTCCAGTGCTCTGAAGGGACACCCACAAGGCTCAAAGGGCAACACAGCAGGACATCACTGGGATAACTCCACCCCACATCCACCCTGCTCCAGGCTCAGCTGGGCTTTTCTAGGTTTAGCTTCTGATTTCCTTCCACACAAAAGAGTCAGATACACTCTGCTACAAAATGGTTAACTCTCTGGTACACAGAGAGTATAGAACACCTGGTATGTTGGAATCCACTTCAGAAGCATTAGAAAGTATAGAAATAAGTTACTTCAAAAGGTGACTACTATCAGGATATTTTGAGATGCATAATTCAGGACAGATCAGGTAGAAGCTACATAAGATATCATTTAATTTCACAGTGAAGTTCAGATTTCCACTGAATTCTGAACAGCCTGAGTAGAAGATTTCAGTTTTGTAGACAGGATATCTATACTTAATTTACAAAGTTATGACTTGCATTCAAATTACTGAATCCATTTCAGGCTAAGACCACCTGTTAAAACCAAGTATGCTAATAATTTCAGAAAAGAGCAGGCCCTCAGACATAAAATCAGGGTACTTCTACACTGGAATGACAGTCATTTCAGACTTATTTGCATTTCCACAGACTTTAATACATTTTACTCTGAAGACAGAGCTCCTTTTTATTACAATCTCATTCAGTATCTTATGTCACATGGAAAGAAAACAGATACATTATTTAAATGTTTGGCATTTTATAATATTTTAACCATCACTGTGACTGTTTTCCTTGCTTATGGCTCAGTGTAAACCGTGACAACAGATAAAATTGATTAACTGGAATTGAAATTAAGATTAGTTCACAGTTCAGTGCCTATGGCAGTGGTCTAATCAGTACTTTTTATTTATTTGTCATCATCAGGCTTAGCTATAACAAATTCAGTTATGATAATGAAAAGGATCTAGAACTGGCACTTTAATCAGAACATAGATGTGGAGTACAATATATATTAGTAAACCAGGCAGAACTTCCTCAAATACACACACACCAGCACAACTGTTCTTGATAGCTCGGTTCCACTATTCCAGGAATTTATTACTCTGATATTACTCACATATTACTCTGAGACTCAGTCTCTATATGAGGCACAAGCTGTTCATCTTTATTTCAAGTTCTGGTCTGGTCTAAACAGACACTACATCTCCAGAGCAACTAATAGCCCAGAACTGCAACTCTGTAAACAAGATAATTATAATCTAAGGCAGTGCCTTTTCTTCACAAAGATAAAGCATATGTAAGCCCATCACCTTTGTAGGGTGTAGTCTGGACACAAGAAATCTCAGGGGATTATCTCCTTATTGCAAAAATTGATACCACATACTACAGAGTGAACAATTCTGATGAAAACCAAAAGGGTCAAATGCATTGAATCTGTTTTGCATAAGAGGGAAATAAAGTAATTAATCATCAGCTTTTTTTACCTTCAGCCCTTAAGTTAGGGGGTCTTTTACTTGTCTATACCAAGAATTTATAAAAAAAAAGCAGCTACCAAAAAGGATGCCACTCAAAGTTTGAGTCTTTTGGGGGGGAGGGGGGGGCGGGGAAGGAAGGAATAAGGGGAGAAGCACATTAAAAAAGGATCTAATGTCTCTTTTCATAGCTTCATGGATGAGGAATGCCAGTAAAAAAAAAAAAAAACAGGAAAATATTACATAATAAATACAAAAACTCTAATATACATTAGTAAGAGTGCTATTTTACACATCAGTGTTATGCTACCCTCCTTTTAATTCATACCAATATTCTTCCATTAATTCCATTTGAAAAATTTCCAGATTATCAATAAAAGAGCTCAAGTTTTTCCTCATAAAATTTCTACAATTTTTCAGTGATTAACATAAAAAAAAATGTTTTGAAGTGGACAATACAATTAGATCTGAAAAAAAACCCCAAAACAACAAACAAATCAAAATAGTTCACACCTTAAAATTTTAAGCAAAATAAAAACATACACTCATGCTTTTCAATTTCTGAGCTCTTTCCGGCTAAATTCTTTCAAGCTTCCTTAGGCAAAACCATTTTTTTAAAATAAGCTTTATTCTCTAGAGCATTGGCGCTCCCGCCACAGAGACTATAGCTGGTCATTTATGCATGCCATCTATTCACAGGCATTTAATTACACTGTGCAAATATCCATGTGCTGCACTGGACAAAATGCCATTGGGTATAACTCCTTTGAGGTGAAGAGTTGCAAAAGCAGAGAAGAAAATTCTATTACAAACAGGAAAGAGAAGATGCAATTTTGATCAAATAATTGTATTGGAGAAAATGTTTGTAGTCCAATATCTAACAGGAACAGTTGGGATTTGAATAAAGAGGTTTCTATTCAGAGTGCTCACTTGCCTACTCAGTGGCTGTAGGAATGAGACTTTCTCTCTTGGCCTACCCTTTCCTAGATCCATAATATACCAATCTTCTTCATATTGCCTCAGAGTTATTGAGAAATCTTTAATTTTAAATTTAGCATAACCTATAATTTAGCATTAAACCAAAAATATTATTAATAAGAGCATTGAATTAGAAATAAAAGTTATTGCAGCAACGAAACTTTGAAGTAGTCCTACTGGCTCTTGTTATAAAATTATATTTTCAAAGGAAATTGGAAGAAGGATTTGTTCTCTAGTCAGATCTTAAAAAAAATCCCTCAATCAGTATTGTCTGGTACTTTAATTTTTAATTTTAGTTCTCTTAAGCAGACTTAGAGATTGTTTTTCTGAGCTTAAAAGGAAGCAGTTTCCCCTAGTGTAATAGGAAATACAATCTCCTCTTTTACAATCATGGTTTGCAATTAAATTCTCATCTTTAATGTAAGAATAGAATTTATCAACTCGTGCATTGTCACTTTTGTCTAATCATGCTGCATGATCACAGAAAATACACTGCATTACAAAAAATATGCACATGTTGTGAAGTGTCCATGCATCCACCATTTTAAAGCATCTCCTTGAAAAGCCTTCTCAAGGTGGGAGGGAAAACAACAGCAGCAACAACAAAAAAGTAAAAAACACAACAAAATCCACAGCCTTTAATAGCTCATTTATAGATGTTTTATGTTTTTCATTATAGCAATCTCCATTATCTCCTATTGATATGCATATGTCAGCTATATTTAGCCTTGTCTCATTTGTCATAAAAGCAATGACCTTTCAAACACTTTCCTAGCCTTCCTTTAAAAAAACCCCACGAACATGCATGTGAATGTCAGTGAAGTGGAAAATTAGCCTTTTGAAACAAGTAAACCATCCTCCCCACCGTATTGAGGAAACTGTAGGTCTGAACAACAACAAGGATGCTGAGCCACATCAGGCTGATTTCACTAAAAAAAAAGTCCTTGACATTGCGAACGTTTGCCTTGCGTACAGGTCCCAGAGCCAAACCGCCATCTGGAAGAGATTTGAACTACCATCCAGAGGCATTTCAGGATCTGAACCAAAAGGTTTACAGCACTACAATCCAGCTAATTCTATTGCTTCTAATTCCAGCTGGACTTAAAGTCTTATCTCTGCACTCCAGGCCTTCAGATACAGCCTATCACAGTAACACCAATTCCCAGAGAATTCAACTCCATGACCCAAGTGAGATTAAATCCCTGCAGATAGCCCAAGTAAATGGCTCATAACTCGTTTCTGTCACTTTCACTAATGCCTTTGTACCGTGAAAGAAACCAGCAAAGGTGTAAATATCTACAAATTATTAACTGCACTTTTTCTCTTGACTCCTATCAGCGATTCCAGTCCTCTGGTTCCTGCTGAGAACATCACAGATATTTACTGGCTGAACTTTCTCTTTAAATACTGCACTAATCAGCTACTGAATATTTGTACTCTATACCGGAGTGTTGCTATTTTTGTTTAAACACACACCCACAGACATGGAAATATAAATAAATAGAGAAACATCAAGAAGGAGACACATCTTTGATGTAAGTTGGATTTAAACTCCCTCAAGTCAGGTAATCCTGCAGCACATCTTGTGTTAAGTAGTTTTACCCAAAAGAAAGCAGATGTAAGCTGAAAGGGAGCATTTTAAGATGTGACGTATTTAGTTTCTATTTATGCAGACACATTTATTTTAATGAACTGAAGACACAATTCCCAAATATTCCTCTAGGATAAATAAAATAAAAAGGTAATTATCTTCTTAAAATACTGTAGATTAATAAAGAGACTTTCCTGTGCAAAGCAAAGCCTGAATAAAAACTGACAGCATAAACCTGGGTGGTACTCAGAGATAGTTGTTTTTGAACAAAGGTACCAGTTTTGTTTATTTTTTATTTAATGTTTTCCTTTTGGTTTTTGGTTGGTTTTTTTTCCCCCAAAGAAGGACTTTGGAGGTGCACAAGAAGAAGGAAACAAGGAAGGGATAATAAACAGAACTGCTTCCCAAAGCAACTTCCAGAATTAGGAAGAAATATGTTCTGTTAGGACATTTCTAAAGATTGCAGTGGAAAAAAAAAAAAAAAAAACAGAAACATTCAAGTGTCTGGATTTTGCAATTCCAGACTTATGAAGTTCTATCTGTCCAGAACACTGCAGAAAAATTGATAAGACAGAGAAAAAAAAATCACCTACCAGAAGCATTGCCGTTTTCTTTCCAGGATAAGAAAGGGACCCTAAAAAGCCTCTGGACACAGTAAATGTCCGCCATCAAACTTCATCATTGCACAAGACTAAGAAAGATCTCCCTCAGTACTCCTTTCAGCAGTTTCCCTTCAATACTGAGGCCGAACACAGGCCCAGGAGCACGCCAAAGCAGGGGAGCAGCATTACCACTAGCAGTTGTCCATGTCAGACACAGCTGAGACCCAAACCAGAGGGTGGCAGCCAGCTGGGGGCACTGGGCAGGGCTGTTGGGGGACCCTTGCTGGGTGCTAAAGCTACAGGACAAAGGCTTGGCCCCGAGTTCTGAGACAGCACCTGGATCCACTCGCAGACTAGGCAGAAGAAGTCATCTTCAGGCTAATGCAGGGAACAGCTGAGGCAATCACGAGCTGGGGACAGAAGCTCTGGACTCTGTAAATGCTCATGGCTACACTTAGGTCACATCCTTGCTGGCGGAAAACAGGGAACATGGGCAATGGACATGTTGGTTAGTCACATCTGTATTTTTAATCTGATACTGGGGGTGCCAGCATTATTGCTGGGAAGAGGCACACAAAAACTCTTTTCTGGTAGTATATCCAGACAACACTACACCCTCAGCTGTTCTTAGGGTGCTCTCTCACCTAAATTGGTAAAAGCAGTTACATGAAAATTACACAGAATTAAAAAAAACCAACCACCAACCACAACGGAAGCACTTTCTGTTTAACAGTTAAAGCAGCCAAGGAAGACAAAACTGTTAATGGCTCATTTAAGTACCTTTAAGTGGAAAAGGACATTGTGCCTATGCAAACCCAAGGAAGTTAGATCTGCAGGTTTACTCAGCAAAAGGGAAATTACTTGCTGTCAGCGAGGCAGGTTATTTGGTTAAAACCAAATAAAACCAACTCATATTTGGTTTTAATATGAAAATGAGAAGAAATCCTAGCCAGCACAGCTCAGTAAGTTTACCAGTTGGAAGACTGTGACCATATGCTAAAAGACAGAAAGCCTTGATAATCTTCTTTGTGGCACATAATAAATTAACATAAGAAAGGTAAAAAACTGGCCCCTATTTTTAATATTCTCTATATTATAACTCACAGTACACAGATCCTAAGATAACCCTGAACAGCAATCAGCATTCTATATATTTTTTTTCACCTGAAGCAAGCTTTGTAATTCTGAACAAGGTAAATGACATGAAGGATTCAGCCAGCTGAGACTGTCTTTATTTGACTTCAATAATATTTATGCAAACTAGCAACTTTTTAATTGGTATTTATCCACAATACTGAAGCTACTAAGCATGTTCAGCATATTTCTACTTCCTGTTTACCCTTTTTAAGTGACACCAATGAATGAGGCAATTTTTTTCCTACATTAACACTGATTGTCTATATTGAGACAAGAAATTCAGGCTCAAAAATTTTAGACATTGCACTACTTAGTTTTGGAGGGGTTAAGCAACTATGATGGCAAGACCCACTATGGAAATTGGGATGCACCAGTAAATCAGAGCTTCAGTGACATTCTGACTCCTATTCTATCTTTGAAAGCCTTCAAGAGACACCTTCAGTGGAATTTATTTAATTAAATATAGACATTTATGTGTGAGCAAGGTTGCCTATATTCTCTTTATAATGGAGAAAAATACATAGTTTCAGAGTTGGATCACCTTATTCTCAAGTGAATGACTAGCATAGGTCAGATGATTTGTATCCTGAAATTGTCTATTCCTTTTTACCATGACATAGAGTGAACTCCAACATGAGTGTCTGTGTGATAAATGTTTAAGTTTAGGTGAAGGAAATCTATTTCTTACTGATAGTCAGATGGAAGAGAACTAGTTTTGCTTTGCTGGTTTTGATATAATAATTATTGAAGAGTTCTTTTTTTCATTAAAACAACTGCTGATATTAATTATTTGCACCTCTTCAGGAGATATGAAGTCAGGGAAAATCTGGTTCATAATAAAAGGGGCTTATAGCAGTGATATGTCTTTAGCACGTGTTCAAACAGCAAATAAAGAAATAATTGTTTGAATTGTAACAGAGGCTTATTAAGTAAGGCTTAATAATTGGAATGAAGAGTGACATAATCAACATAAAGGAAAATGTCTAATGTGTCTAGACTCACCCAAATCCCCTTGGCCACAACGCTAAGTACAGAGATTAGGTGAGCAATATGTATCTGAAGACAGAAGTAAGCAGAGGCAGGCAAGAAATCTCCCATCAGAAATGTTTTCAAAATTGAATAAAAAGTATGTTTGTGTGGGTCAGAATTAGATGCTTACATGTCTGCTAATGTTCAACTTGAAAAATAACCAGTGATTAGAATTTTTTCTGTCTCAAGGATAAGTGAAATTGACAGCTAAAAGAGAAGTTTGCTTCCTGGTTTTTTGCTTCATGAAAATGCTGGAAATATTGATCTGAAATCAGACTGATCAAATCATTACAACTATATTATTGAGCATCTAGTTAAAGCTGAAAGAACATTTATTTTATAACATTTCAGTTAGATGTTGTATTTTAAAGAGAACCCTGAAATTGGATTCCCTGTGGATAGTTTCCATTCTTACTTTGGTACCTAACTTACATTTTCATATGATGATGCTTTTTTAAAAATTTAAGATGATAAAACTCTTGTCTTCTAATCAATGACAATAGCTTGAACAAAATTAAAAAGGGATATAATATTTGGGCTTTCTTGCATGTGATTACATGCCAGAATACTATAAGCCAAATTGATGAATACATCAAATGCCAGGGTAGCATGATCATCAATCAATCTCTAGATTACTAACACACTTAAATTCATTGATAATGTGCATTATAAATGCACATTAATGAGCATTGAAATAAGGAACAAGCAGATCCTAGCACATTTTGGGCAACAGCAATGGTCTTGAGCAAAGCTGAATTTTCCTCTTTTACCTAGATTTATATGGCTCCTCACAGCTGAAGGTAGGGAGCCACGGAGAATTTTTGTTCTTAATAAGTATTATGTACAAAACAAGTATACGTCCTGTTTTTCTTGAACCTTAATTACACCTCTGTAATGGCATGAGAATCCCTCTTTATTTGAGCAGGTGTATGTATGTATTTAATTCCTGGAAGAGGTCACAGCAGCTCAGCAACGCGCTGTCACAGCAGTCCAGCTGCTTAGCCAGGTCAGAATGTGTTGCTCTGGCAAGGCACAGAAGGATTGAAGCTTTCAGAGGAGAAGAGGAAAGCAGAGTCCAGCCTCATTAGACTTTATCTCAAATAGGTAGCAAAGAAATAAAGGGCCTTCATAAAAGGACGCTTTAGGTATCCCTGGGAAAAAAACTTCTCATGAGAAAAATTAAATTTGGAGATTTGTACTTTTTATCTTTTGCTTTTAGCAAAGCTGGCAGTGATTCTAACAATACAAAAGGCTTAAGATTATGCTCTACACAAAAGAAGGACACGAGTTCAATTTTACTCTTTTTTAGTCTGTAATAAAAAGTACCAGGATCTTTGACAACAAAGATAGGAGTGTCACTTTGCACTTTCAAAACAGCTTGCCGTTTTTAACAGCAAAACATACTTTATCCCAAAGTACATTCTTCTAGAAATGAATCTGGAATATTGCTTAAGTATCATACTGAACAGGAACAGCTCATCTATGATTGATATACTTTTTATTATTTTTAATATTATAAAAATATTTTCCTTAGAGAAACATTTTGTGGTTTTTTTATCTCTGTAATTTTTGGCTCCAGTCTTCAGTCCTTCATAACTAGTACAAGACATTATGATTTGACATGAACAAAACGAAAATCAGAGTTATGCACAAAGCTCAGAATAAATGTTAAAATGTACTGCCAGTCCACAGACTGGATATGAATTGTGTCTTTGCAGAGCTTTGTATTTCAAAGCCTTGTAAAAAAAGCAATTCTGAGACCTTGCTGAGTGCAGATCACATTGTTAGATACCTAACCTAAAAGAGGACTTAAAGGTCATCAAGCCTGATTACATTCTGTTCAATACAATAAAGCGCAGCCATGTGTAAATTCTTATTGAGCAAATTATGAGTGATTCATGGCAGACTTTTCATTAGAATGTAATGTCTCCTTTGCTGTAAAGTCAACATTATGATCTACAGTTACTTCTTAGAGATATTTCTATTAAAGTAAACAGGAGGAGAGATGTTTTTATTTGTACCATTTTTATCTGCATGCAGTAAATCTGATAGCAAAGTTACATTCAAAACAGCCTATCCCTCTGCCACTTCAAAGCTCTCAATCACAAATTTTACAGGAAGGCTTGTTTTTTACAATACCTAAAAACTTTGCTATTATCCCTAGTATTTGTTTTGTCAAGGTAGGATTATCATAAACAAGTACAAATTCTTATAACTTACTTAAGCACTACTTTCTGTCAATCTGCATCCATGTTTTTTCCCTCTGTGATCATCACAGCCCTCTATTTACTTCTTAAAGGTTACAGAAAAATATCCTTGCCTGCTCCTTAGAAGATAGCCACTTCAAAGACTCTTTTGAAAATGAACAGCCTTTAACAATGTTTGATACTAAGCCAGAAAAGGGCATGGACTAAGCAATAGAGAGGGAATGCTTAAGTTAGCACTGTGGGAAATAAATGCCAAAAATTCAGTTTATCACACAAATGAAATTCTCTTCTCCCCAAATAACTCTCTGCTTCACATATGCATATAGCCAAAACCCTTCAGTGATGATAGCCACAAAAATTCATATTTGAAACCCTGTTCTCAACATATCAACTACTTCTTGCTTCAGTACCCAGACATTTTACTGTTTGGGGTCAGATGGGGACTGGAGCTTATGATGAGCTGCTGGATCTGGGTTTTGGCATTGAAAGTGTCTGGGTGCTTGGTTTACAGATCAGAATGAGCAAGCTATGCTTCTCTTCAGAAGAGAGAGAGCAGATGCTGCACCCAGTCATCCTCTCTTGGTTGAGCAGCAGGAAAGAACACAGAACTGTGTTTCTATATCTGAGTGTGACTTGGATTAGAAAAACAGTGAAAACTTAAAAAAAATAAAAAAAGAAAAGTAAAAAAAGTTAATTCCTTTTTTTTTTTTGTTTTCAAAAGACTGCCATTAACAGAAGAGAAAAATTATTAAAGATCATTACTGCATAACTACCATGAAAACAAGCTTTTAAAGAAAATAAGGCAGTATAAGGAAACAAAATGGGATAGATTTATGTTCCCAATGGGTTTTGGGATAGCTTTATTCCATAACTTAAATAGATTGTAAATATTTACCTCAAGAGAAACATAAATTCAAATTATTTATTTTTTAAAATAGCACAATTAAACAATTTCCACAAAGAATCTCCTACAAGACAGTTAACTAAAGGCTATAATTATAAATTTCAAAATAAAGTATTTCAAGGGTTTCAAGAGATAATTTTGACTTTGTTTGCATGCTGGAGGGAAGTATGACAGTAACAAACTGTGTCTGAAAACATTTATGTCACACATTATCGTACTAGATGAGAATGTGAGATGACTAAAGTGAGAATCCCAAGTGGAATATTTCCAGGTCTTTCTGGTTCTGCTGCAGACCAATGGACAGGATTGTAAGAACTGTAAAAACTTCCAATTATTACACCCAGCTTTATAGCTAATGTCCTCTCTGGTACTTGGGAAATTTTTAAATCTAAAACCAGATTTTATAAGGCTGATTTTCAGCTTTATACTACAAAACAACTAATTTTAAGTAGTTATTCAATAATAATTGTGACCACCTGACTATAAAAATATACTTTGGGTACTGACCAGTAAGAGTTTACATAATATTTACTTATCTTAAATAAAAAGGTCTTATTTTGCAGATGGTAAATCAGTGGGTGAGTGGATAATCTGCAAAAGTCTATCCCATTTTGAATTTTTTGTTTACCTAACTAGAAACTTTGTTGTAATCTGCTCCCCTCTCCCATACTGAAATTCCTAAAGATCCTAGGTAATATTACTTACCACCAAGAAATTGGAGGAACTTTATCAGCTCATGTTTCCTCTATCTTTTAAGTTACTTGAGTGGAAGAAAAATAGTCCATCTGTGAAGAATTATTGCTATTAGAACTATCCTGTGAGTAATGTGGAATAAAGCCAATTCACAGTAATGTGTGCCCTGAAAATGGCCCTGATTCAGCAAGGTATTCAACTGAATGCTTTAAATTTACATATAGTGCCATTGGCCTGAGCAGCTGTATGGTGAAAATTGAATAATATTTAAAATGGATATACATAAAGGAAAAGCCTGAAACTTCTGTATGTGGTTTTATTTCCCCAGCCTGATTCTAATTCAACCTCTGACTAACTCTAAGCTCAATAAAAAGTAATGCACAATCCAGAATCTTAGTTTCTGGAAATAAGCAAACAGTATTTCATAAAACTTCTGTTTCATTAAATTGAAATGTCAATTATTCAATGAGCCTTTTTGTAATGTATTCCAAAATTAATCTCCTAAAAATCCACCTATCTAGTTTTTCTAAGGAAAAACTAATCAGACAAATAAAAAAGCAAACAGATTTAATTTATGACGTTAATACAGCCTTGAGAATAAGGTTTGTGATCATAATACCATATCTCAGTTTTCTCTCTCCTGTACTGCCAACCTCCTTGTTACTTAATAAAAATTTCTGTTTCAGTTTTCCAGGGGCATTTATAATATCTAAAATTGATCTATAGCTCCATAGTTTCAAAATTAATATACACAAAAT
The DNA here is from genome assembly GCA_024865655.1 of Emberiza elegans. Taxonomy (NCBI): domain Eukaryota; kingdom Metazoa; phylum Chordata; class Aves; order Passeriformes; family Fringillidae; genus Emberiza; species Emberiza elegans. The sequence continues at coordinate 12,674,825 of JALJVW010002597.1, read as the reverse complement.
CGTTGACAATAACTTGCTCTGTCAGCTACTAATATATTAATGTTAATGTAAGTCTTTCTTTATGTAACCAGTGTATCCTAAATCTAAAACCAGATTTTATAAGGCTGATTTTCAGCTTTATACTACAAAACAACTAATTTTAAGTAGTTATTCAATAATAATTGTGACCACCTGACTATAAAATATATACTTTGGGTACTGACCAGTAAGAGTTTACATAATATTTACTTATCTTAAATAAAAAGGTCTTATTTTGCAGATGGTAAATCAGTGAGTGAGTGGATAATCTGCAAAAGTCTATCCCATTTTGAATTTTTTGTTTACCTAACTAGAAACTTTGTTGTAATCTGCTCCCCTCTCCCATACTGAAATTCCTAAAGATCCTAGGTAATATTACTTACCACCAAGAAATTGGAGGAACTTTATCAGCTCATGTTTCCTCTATCTTTTAAGTTACTTGAGTGGAAGAAAAATAGTCCATCTGTGAAGAATTATTGCTATTAGAACTATCCTGTGAGTAATGTGGAATAAAGCCATTTCACAGTAATGTGTGCCCTGGAAATGGCCCTGATTCAGCAAGGTATTCAACTGAATGCTTTAAATTTACATATAGTGCCATTGGCCTGAGCAGCTGTATGGTGAAAATTAAATAATATTTAAAATGGATATACATAAAGAAAAAACCTGAAACTTCTGTATGTGGTTTTATTTCCCCAGCCTGATTCTAATTCAACCTCTGACTAACTCTAAGCTCAATAAAAAGTAAAGCACAATCCAGAATCTTAGTTTCTGGAAATAAGCAAACAGTATTTCATAAAACTTCTGTTTCATTAAATTGAAATGTCAATTATTCAATGAGCCTTTTTGTAATGTATTCCAAAATTAATCTCCTAAAAATCCACCTATCTAGTTTTTCTAAGGAAAAACTAATCAGACAAATAAAAAAGCAAACAGATTTAATTTATGAAGTTAATACAGCCTTGAGAATAAGGTTTGTGATCATAATACCATATCTCAGTTTTCTCTCTCTTGCACTGCCAGCCTCCTTGTTACTTAATAAAAATTTCTGTTTCAGTTTTCCAGGGGCATTTATAATATCTAAAATTGATCTATAGCTCCATAGTTTCAAAATTAATATACACAAAATCGTTGACAATAACTTGCTCTGTCAGCTACTAATATATTAATGTTAATGTAAGTCTTTCTTTATGTAACCAGTGTATCCTTAAAAGCCCCATCCCAGCAACTCAAGCACAGGGTTAACTTTCAAACATGAAAACACTCCCCATTGAAATACTGAGCTTTGCTGCACCTAGGGTTGAGCCAATGATGCTTCATGAGTCTTATTCAGCTCCCTGAACTTACATGGCTGCTGTACATTTCAAGCCATCACTGCAGTAAGAAACAGGCACAGCAAACTTTGTTATGGATCCTAACACACCCAGCATTGTGCTTTCAGGAACTTCTCTGAACCTGTGAGGTATGCTAGCTCCCTCAAGATAATGAGAAGTCCATGGAGCTTAAATGTGAGATGAATTTCTGAGATATTTAACAAAGTTAGGAGAATTTTCAGAAAAACAATGGGTTATGATGCATTATAAAGCAGTGACAACAGCGAACAGTATCTGATCTGCAATGAGCTGGAGTATCTTGTCAGAAGATCAAACTCTGATTCAACAAATTTATTCAAATTCACACAGTCTACTTTTTGTTTATGGTTTTCTCCCTCATTAAACTCTTTTGCTATTGTTTATAACCATTTGTCTCAGACCGCTTCCATTAATTTTTTAATATTTATGTTTTCTATGGATAACAACTGGGAGTCATAGCAGAGGCTAGTCAAAAATAGATTCTATTTTTAGGTTTGTTTTATCTGTAATTGCATTGCAATAACTTTCTACTTGGCCATGAGAGTAATTAAAATAATGTTGAAGTATTCTATAACATAGAAACTCCCACCTAAAAAGTATTTTAATGGAAAAAATTGTGTATGTTCTCAGATATTGTAGAAAGGAATGTCATTAATAAAATAAAGAGGTATTTAAACTCTCTAAAACAAGCATCTTGACAATTAATACTGCTGATATCTTGGGTAAGAAACAGAGTTTAATGGCTTGAAATTCATGGAAGAAATTTATCACCACAATCAGTGTTATTTGCTTACTACACAGGTGAAACGTGTTTCCAAAATGGTTCTATGTGTCCATACATTTGTATTTTCCCCTTATAAATCACAAGGATTACTTCCTGTTTACTTCCATCTTCCTGGAATAAAAGCATAGAATGGCAGAGGGATCGAATGAATTACAATTTTATGCAACTGTGTGTCTCCATAAAAAGTTGTCAAGTTCAAAGCTGCCTATAAAATACCTGCACACTATCACACCATGACCACAACATTTCTTTGGTGTCCTTAAAACAAACTAAAGATGTGCAGTTAAAAAAAAAAAAAAAAAAAAAAGCCACAACCGTATTGTTTCATAGGGGCTGGAAATAAGTTTAACTCCAAAAACATTTGTGGGTTTTATCACAGGCAAAATGAGAGGGTTTTATTGTAATAGAAAGCAACTGCATACATTTTTTACCTAGCTGTGGCTTTTCCCATTACTTCTGAATAGGAGGAAAACCTCAAACCCAACAATCCAAGCCATATTACATGTCTAGGTACTGAAGTATCCTTCCAGGCCATTACAAATTATTAGCAGAAAGCCTGAAATCATTGCATAATAAAACCCAACACGTGGAAGGAAAACTATAATTCCATCCTCATAAGCCTTTGAAAATGCCCCCACAGTTACAGACATGATAAAGTAGGAAGCAACCTTTAGAGATCATCTAGAACAAGCACCCTGCTCTAAGTAGCATCAGCTGGAGTCTGTTGCCCAGGCCTGTTTCCAGGTGTGTTTTGAATATCTCCAAGGGTGAAGACTCCACAACCTCTTTGGACTACCTGTTTCACAGTATGTCCATGCCACTTCTGCTATCACTGAACACCATTGGGGAGACAATGTCTCAGTCTCCTTCATGTCCTCCCATCAGGTGTTTACACAATTACTTGTATGTTAAACACTAAAATTAGAGTCAGTTTTATTATGGTGTTTTCAGATTCATGCTTGAGTTCTTAATGCTGTTATTTTTTTACTATTATTTCACTTCCTCCTCATATTAATTTTTTACAGTGTTTTCCTTTTCCCACAGCTTGCTATTTGCTTCTCTGCCTCACTGCCTATCCTTCTTCTCCACTTCCTTGCCCAACAGCCTTTGTTCAGTAGCCTGTTAGTTTCCCACACCAACCCTTATTACTTTTCATTACCTTCTGTCTTGGATGGCCCTGTACCAACCTTCCTTGCCTCTGTTTTCTTCTCACTTTCTTACTCTCCCCTGCACTCCCAAATTTCACTTACTGCTTTCCTTTTTTCTCCCTAAAACAAGACCATTACTTTTCACAGTTCCACCAGCTCCCGTCAATCCCTTTTTGGGACAGAAGAGAGAACCTGCATGCCAGAAACCTTTCTGTGTAATGAGCTCTGTCATGATTAGGACTCACTTGCTGGATGAAGCAAAGTAAATCTATTAAATAACCACATGCTTGTCTCCTGCAGAAATACAGGGTTTCTCCTCAAAAGAGGATATGTGTGGGTTTACTGGCAAGTGAGCAGCGTGGGGTGCAGGGACTGCTTGGTGGTGGCAGCAGACAAGCATGAGTGTACAGCTGGCTAATTATGCTGCAAAGAACTTGGCTGGTTTTCAATTTCCTTTCTGCATTTTATCAGAAGATGTGTTGGAGTCTGTGGAATAGGTTGTAGTTGATCCTTGGTGATATTTTTTTGCTGTTCCTTCAAGTGAGGAGAAGAAAGAGTTTGTTACAAGGGCTAGCTCTTGCTGCTTGCCCTAGAAGCTGCCTTCATCATTGAAGGTCTAGCCAAGGAATTCTGAAAGAAAAGGCTTAAGGACAGTCAGAAGATGCAGGTTAAATATCACATCACCTTTTAGGAAACTATTATAATAAATAGCTAAAGAATTATAGAGTAAATTACATACAGAGAGAATGACCCCATAAACAATTTCCTAAATTACATAATTATGTGCTGACATCCAAATAATTCCTTTGTATGTGGTACAACAAATATAAAAAAAACCATTTATGACATGGAAAAATTCTGCAAATGTATGTTACTTGGAAACATTTTACATCAGCTTTTCCTCAACTCATATTCACTTTTAACATGTGAAATTTCATCAGGAATGTCTCAGACCATTATACTTCTAAGGTAAAGTGTGTTCCATGCAATTTACTACAGGAATCACCTTTCAGATAAAATATTAAAAGCTAGTGATGATCAGGAGCACTGAGGACCAGAAATTCTAATAGACCTAAAAAAAATTGTACTTGCTCAGCACCTCTGAAATAGATGAGTTGGTCCAGTTTTGCATTAGTGTGCACATCAAGGCAACACTGAACAATTTGCATGTACATAATTAGTACCTTAAGCCTTTATAAAGTCCCTCATGTGACTTTAGAAGTCAAAGTGATGTGGAGTCAGAAGTATTTGGAGCATCCTCCATCCTTAAATTTTATGATTAGCACTTTAAAAAGCTCCCCAAAACAATGAAGTGCACCAGTTTCTCTGTGTAACTGCTCATCTGTCCCAGTGTATCTGCAAAACATACAGGATAACAATTTCTGCTTCACAGCATGACCACGATTTGAATTAAATATTGAGCAATGATTAAGAAAAACCAACATATCTTGGAAGCTATTTGATATATCTGAAATTAAGATGCAAAGGTCACTGCAACAAGTAAAAATACAAGAAAATAATGTGTATATCCAAAAATCATGTTTAATTTCTGCATTCCCTTCTTGTCAAGAAAGAGAGATAAAGTATGAACAGAAAAAGAAAGAAAATCCAGTATTTCACTTCAAATTTCAGTATATACATGCAAAAGATATTTGTCATGGTGTCTTTGGGTGGCAAAAATGGTTCTTTAACCTTGGAAATCTTAATAGATTTTCCTAGGCACTGGTTAGTTCATCCTAAAGAAAGATCCTCTCCATGCTGGCATTTCCAAAATACAGTATTTTTTAAAATGTTTGTAAGAACAAGTGAATTCAGAGAGTGTGTTAGTTTAAAATTGCAAAAGAGCCATAATAGTTTAATTTTTTATAAAACAATTCAGTGTATAAGCACATATAGTTTTTTACTTATGAGCAAGACCTTACTCTGTAACTTTACATAACCTATTTCTGATCATGCTCTTCATCTGTGGGGAGTGAGAGAAATGTCTCAGTCTAGACATGATCCACAGAAATAAAACATGTTCTTAAACTGTGATATTTTTGAATGCAAAGGAAATAGAAACTTCTCAATAAAATATTCTGGTTCATTTCACAATACAATTCATACTCTGTTTTTTACCAAATAATGGCATTTTAAATGAGACCTGTTTTTCAATTTTGCAGCTATTTTTTGAATTAAAGCTCTTTCAAGGGAGTCTGAAATGTATGAACTATATGCACCCTCCCATATTCATTAATAAACAATTTAGTAAAGTACGATGATGCATAATTCCAACACACTTTCTGTAAAAACCTCCGTGGATTTGAGCATGATTAAAATCATGTTATCATATTACTGACAGGGGCATATAACCTGCAATGCTCTGAATAGAAGCTTCTCCTCCCAGATAATCCCTGAGCTGCTCCCCCAGAAGTGCAGCAAGCACACGAATATCCAAACAGCACCCAACCTCCGCCTCGAGGTGTGTGACATCAGCTGTGCATCAAGCACCCTTCCCATGCTGCTCCCTAGTGATTGACACAAACATTCCCACTGACTGGAACAGACTTTGGACCAGATCCTAAATATTCCCCTATCTTTTTTTTTTTTTTTTTCCAAGTTGCTACAGCAGTGAGGGTATAGATGGAGCATTTTTCTTCTTCCTCCTAGGCTGAAGCCCCAGGACCGCAGGCACAGTTCTCAGGTCTTTGGCATGCACCTGGGGCCCACAAATCCTCCCTCACCGCTGGTGTAGGAGGGGGCAGAGGCTGGGGCAGGGAGAGAAGAAAATCTGCATTTGATCCTCAGCCTTTAAGGAGCACCTGTCAGGATTTTGTTCCCTGTAGAAATGCAGTAAGAAGACTTCCCAGGGCTGGAGCTGAAAGTGAATAACTGTACAGTTTTGACTAGTTGCTCAAGGCATGTTTATGCAAAGATCACTTCTCCTAAAAGTGCCACATATCCATTGTTATAAGAGAAATATCATAGAGAGTACTTAAGGATACTTGAGAGACATATCATAGAGGATTCTTTTGTTACTTAAAAAAACAATGGGGAAAAAATCAACACAAGTGTCAGTACGAAAAATTATCTGCCTCCCTTGATGGAATTTTTGGTATTGAAAAAAGGACAGTGAATGAGATAAGTAGGAAATGACAGTGAGATGGAGTAAAATAGAGGTTTATTATTTCTCCCACTTATCTGTGGCACAGCTAAGTCAGCCCCTTGTTGACTCTGGCAGATTTATACAGATGGTGCTTTTTAAGCACATGAACTGTCCTTGAATGGTGCCTCCAGTACATAAGACATATATTTTACTATAACATCAAGCATCAGTTTCTTGTTTTCCCACCTTTCCCTCTCCAACACATCCTTGTGGAGCAAAGGGCATGTTTTACTGACCTTTTATATCAGTAGCTTTCTCTTTGGGGGATTGAAATTGATGTTTCAGAGGATTGTCCTTGCTTTGTTATTTAAGGTATGAAGCGCTGTGACTATACAAGATGCTGAGGTTACAATTTGCTACATATGGCAATATGTAGCAATGTCATGACAATGTGAACAAAGTCAATGTGAACAAAGCCTTGCAAGGTGGTTCTTCCATCATTGATTTGCCATTTTATTCTGCAAAACTCTAACCTTATTAATCAGCCACTTGCTTCTGTACTATGTTGTTATTTTGCAGTGAGAGTTAACAGAAACACAGCTAAATCTGTACATCTGAGATAAAGTATTTACTGGCAGTTAAGACTAAGAGGAAGTACCAGGAATACTTCATACCTAAGAATAAATATGTTAAAAAGATGTTACAGTTATCCCAAACTATGTCTTATGGACAGGTGATTTTTAGAATTACACAGTTGCACCTAAAATTTCACTTAGGGTTTCCCAATATAAAATTACACATCCTATTATTGCAGTCTTATATTGTCACAAAATCTCACCAATAATGTTACAGCATGCTCATCTCCATGGACTCAGTTTTATGAAGCAAAGTTTAGATCTCAGAGTTATACTTTGGCATATTATTTCAAAATAATGCTTCAGGAAGATAAAGTCATTTGTAGTTTTCACCCAAATCCAAAAATCAAGGGATTGCTAGGATCACCCATTGCTGCTACCTTAACTGTCTGAAAAATATGGAAATAAATCACTTTATCTTCCTTAAACGCTGTTTCATGCTAATTAACTAAGAAGTTAGGATGTCTTTTTTTCTGTCCCTGCTGAAGTTTAACTTTTACCTGCAAACAATTTAATATTGCTGAGTGAGATATGAAGTGTGGTGGTAGAGCAGATGAGATGCCTCATCACAGCTCCCAGGCTTTCTTCAGAATTCTGCTGAAATTTGCTGTGTGTAATTGTGATGCTGTTAATTTCAATTGAGAAGTCCTGTGTTTTGTGGACACACCATTAAATGAATTCAATTTCTTTTATCAGTTACAGAAACTAGTTCACTGTAAGAACATCCTTCAGGATGATCAGGCCTTAGAAATCTTTCCCTTTCTTTTTGCCTTTTCATTTTCATCATCACCACCCCACCATAAACTAATAACTAAGCTTTCAACAGTTTAATGAAACTCTGCCCCTTTGTTCTATCTTAATATATTCAGCAAGACAACTCTGAAATTTCTGGAACTTGCCTATAATAGTTTAATAATGTTACAAGATACATTCATTTCTTTGATCATCATGATGATGTTTGCTATGCAACTGAAAGGTGACCATTCCAACAAGAGATAATTGCTGGCGGTCAGGAAAGCAGATTAATGCTTTCTAAAGCCCCATTCTCTCACCTTCAGTAAATTGTGCAGGTGCTATTTGCTCAGGCCATGTTGAGATCAATACTGCAATTGTGCAAGACAGAGAGAAGGCAGGTAGGAAATTATGGGGGGAAAAAACCATGAAGAAACCAGAGATCCTGAGAATGGCACGGAAAAAATGTCCCAAAAGGAGAGAAAGAGGGAGAAAATCAAAAGCTGTCTGGAAGCTGAGTGAAGCCAGTTTAACAGAAATGGAGTGTTTGGATTGAGACTGACAAGTATGGATACTTGTTTGCATTAAAATAGCCTTGTCTGGATATCCATTGTTCCTACTATTAAATTAAACAGCAGTTTGTTTCAAATAAGCTGGTTTGGGTCACAAAATTCATCTCTTTCCAAAAGATACTGCAGGAATAACTGTAACACAACCGGACATTTTGAACAATTACAACTGGCAGAAAGGCAGCAGTAAATTGGTGAGGGAGTCATATAAACTGGGGCAGGGACTATTAGATTGAAGGCTGACATGAAATGTCTTTGAAAAGTACCTGTAATGACACAAACAAACAAATAAAACTGCCTTTGTGCAGTGGAAACCTGAAGTTTCAGGTTTGATCTGACAAACATACCCATATTCTCTAAAACTCAAAATGAGCCAATATTACATTTCTACATTTCATGCTGAGAAGATAGCACAATTAAAGAGAAGGAAATCCAGTGTGGAGCTGCTTGGCCAAGCCTATCTTTTGAAAATGTTGTTTTCCACAAGAATATCAACTAAATAGCGAAAAAGCAAAAATAACTTCTTCCTAAAAGTCTTTAATCTTTCAGACTTTCAAAGTATAAAGAAGGACATTAAAAAAGACATTACCTGACCTGAGACATTTACCAGGAAAAAAAAAAAAGAAAGAAAGGAAAACAAAAAGCCAAATACGAACAAAGCAAAGCAAAACAAAAATACCAAACAAGATTCTGGACTTGGAAGTTCTGCTAGCAAATAATTATCTGCAGAGGCTCAAACTATAGAAAAACCCAGATATCTAAGAGGCAAAAGCTCTAGTTCCCTAAGCTAGCTACACTCACAGGAAGATTGAGAGCTCTTTGCAGAAGGCCTACTAAACATCCTGAGCTAAATGGAAACATTTAGGACAGGGAGTCCTAACCCATAAGTGCTGCCTGGCCTGTCCATCCATCTTGCCTCCCAGATTCATAACCAACTGGAGCTAAATGGGGGTCACTCATATGCATGGACTTTGTCAGAAGCTCTAAGACAGCAACTGAGCAACTCAGGGTTTCAACAGGCTTGGGATTGCCTTGTGATAGATACAAGGATCAAACCCAGGTTTAAAAAGGGCTTTTTATTTCTCCTAGTATCCAGCCTTTTCTTCTGGCAGCACAGACTCCTCGGTGTAGCACATTGCTCTCACAGCTCAAATGTTTGACTTTGCAAAGCTTCATTACATGTCTCCTACCTCCCACTCCACATAGCACTCCATATAGGAGCAATTAATTTTATTATATAATTTTTAAAGCTGTTAAGTATAGCAAATACAAGAGGAGATTCTCAAAGTAATTAATAAGCTATATGATACAGATCTATTTCTAAAATATCTATTCTTTCACATTGATGGTGGTACAAAGTAGGAATTATGCAGATTATTTTAACTAATAAGATTGGAATTGAAAGGAAATGGGGTGATAAAAATGCCATTGTGCAGTGAGCTTCACAGCCAGGCAAGGACATTTGGGTTTTCAAGCAGGTATTTTGGTCACAAAGACCAGAAAGGTGTCAGTTCTGCAATGCCCATACTATCACTAACTTCAAATCTATCTTTGTGCAGCGTGCTCTAAGCATACAACAAAAAATAATGCACATGGTTCTTATCTGCAAGATGTAACACTGAAATTACTTATATATTCTTTCTGTGCGTGTGTGCATGTACACTCTGTTCCCTGGCTTGTTTTTCCTTAACCTCAGTTGCTCCTCTACCCATATCTATTCTTTGTTGTACAGATGCAATTTATGGCACTGTTCTCTCTTCTGAAAAGTACTTTCTTTCAAGTCGGTTATACTTCGATTAACTTTGATATCTGTGTTTTAAGAGACACTCTGTATTCACATCATTCATCTTTCCCTAAGAAGAATCACAGTATATGTGAATGTAAGCAAGCTCTAGAAAGCAGCCAGCTTTGAACTGACACCAGTTATTCATCCACATGGCACAGACTACACCAGACCAGCTGGACCTAGCACCATCTGGGATGACCGAGTCCATTATTTTCCTGGAGATAAAATTGGTCACCCCAGGGAATCCCTTAAAATGACACTTTTTCCAAAACTATTTTTCTAATTTTATTCCCTAGCTATTTAAAATACAGTTGCTTAATATGTTGCTTATAGTAAGTTCCCCCTGGGAAAACTACCAAAAGAGGAAAGACACAGTATTGGTATTTTTTCATTTCTTCTTTTGCAATGTTAAATTGCTCATCAAATTTTTCATTGAAGCCATTTCATAGACAATAGAACAATATTCCTGGTTGTACTTAATATGAGGCAGCTAGCATTAATAAAATTGATTTTCCAGTTTCTCTCCCCCATAACAGTTGGCAAAGTCAGATGCAAATTGCATCCACCTGTATCAAGGAGCTATTGACTGCCAGGAGAGCACAGAAAAAGTTACTGACAGGAGAAGTGCCTTACTGTCAAGGAGACTCTGAAGGCTGCATAGATTTTACAGAAAGCCAGCATCCTCAAGTCTTCCTATTCTCTTAGGAAAATCATCTGTTTCTGAGGATGATGCAAATGTGGAGTTTTGGTTTTACTTCCCAGATTGTAACATTTCTCCAAACAGACTTTCCATCATCAAGAGAATATCAGATGCTGTGAAGTACAGGTTCCTGAGTATTCATTGCTCATGGTATTTCAAAAGAAAACACCCAACTGAATTGCAAAACAGATCACTGAACAATTTAAATCAAATCCTTTTTCTAAAAATATTTTCAATGAACCTTTAAATGTCTCAAATGAAAAGAAAATTCAGAATAATGTCATCTCCCACTTGTTTAGACTTTGAAATTGAAAACAGTTGCCGTAACAAAAATTTTTCCATCTTTTTTTTTCTGTAAAACTTTCAGAAACAGGTTTCAGCAAAATTTTAAAAAAGGGCATTTTCTAATAAGTTACTGTTTGAGCTTATGTAATAGAAGGCTGTATAATGACAATTTCAGATTGCCATCTTGATTTTGTCTATCCAAACCTTCAGAGTCACTTTCATTTACTCTAAGGAATCAAAGAAGATCTTTACTCAAAGTTGTGAAATATTTTTCATTGTGTTTGTTGTCAACATGTTATTTAGAATAAAGTTATGATGTCAGCTATTTCTTCTAGTCTAAGGGAGAGCAGCTAAATTCTTCGTCTTCCTTGGCATCAAATCAAGTTCTGAAAGACCAGGCCACCTTGTTTTCTTTTCTAGTCCAGAGTTTCAGAAAAAAAAAAAAAGAATCAGAAAAACATATTATGACAGGTAATCATTTGCAAACATACAACTCTTTCAACATCTGCTATGTTCAGCTTCATTTTATAGGATCTGTCTTGGCAATATAAATTGTGCTTGGCTTCAGAGGTGCTTTGTGCCACACAGTGAAAAAAAACAACCATGACAACTGAAAAAAAAAGCACAGGATGGGGGCAGGGGGAGAGCTAAGAATGTAGAAGCTGTTCACTTTTTCTAGATTTATTTTTAAAGAGTTTTATGTTAGCTTCCCTAACTTAAAGTTAGTATTCTTTAGGCAGCACAGTTTTGCCAATGGAAGAAAAGTGACAACTATTGCATTCATGAAAGGTGCCAAACAACCTCAAGCATTTCCAAAAGAATCCCCTGAAACAGCTGCACAAAAATAAAGCAATTTATTCCAGCACACACAGATGAATTATGTCAGTAGAAATTTATTGCTACAAGAAGTTTTTGGGGTTTTTAGACACAGAGGCTATATTGTAAGCATTCCAAGAAATGCAGCAATTTGGAAATATGAATTTCACATGAACTATGAAGGAGAGAATTAATACATTAAAAATAATCTTGGTAACTTACCACATACCATATAATATACACACAAAAAAGTTGTAATCACTCTATTTTACTCAACCATATTTTACATAAATGTATAGAGGAACCTAAAAATGTTAACAATGTTAACACCTTTTAACACCTACAGTCCATGTGTATGAGAGGCTAGGTGCTTTTTTGCTTTTGAAAATAGGTTAATCAAGGAATAAAATAATGTATTTATAATAAATTCTTGTATAGTACAACACTCTGCAATTCAAAATACTAGAAAAATTATCTATAAGCAGCAGTGACACTTTTCTTGGTTGTAATGGTCTACATATGTACAATATTCTACAGAGCAATTCCTCCATGAGTCGTAACAAACTCTCAGTGCAAAACACAATTGAGGTTCCTGAGTGGTGAATTGGTAAATATTTAAAATACAATGTAATAAAAAAGATTTTATGCAATTTGAAAAGACAAAAGACTTAAAAAATAAAAAAAAGAATCCTTCATAGTAATGAAAATAAAGGGAAAAAAGACATTGTTTCAAAAGCCTACTACTAAAACAATATTAAAGCACATAAAAATGTTTGGTTTGTGCTTGAACACAGTCTATTCAACAATATCTTTGAATGTGTGCTTATGTCACTGGTGATTTCATGAGATGTTTTCCATAATCAAAGACAATAATTTGCAAATCTTACAACCAAACACCTTTAAGATACCTAAATTCTGTCATACAATACTCCATTTAATCATGTTAAGCAAGACATTGGTTTCTATCTCTGTCACGATAAACATTCTTATGAAAAGTACTAAATAGTTCTCTTTTTTCCTTCACCTAATTTTCTTTCATTAAAGCATTTTAATATTTAATGTAATTTGAGAAGAATGGAAAAGAAGGTGTTCCAGAGGATAGGATGCAATCTTGGAACCACTAATCTTTGCACCTTTTCAGCTCTGTTATGACTTCCAGGCTGAAAGGGTCTGTAAGGATCTGTAAGGACCCAGATACATTTCCAACAACAATGATGTTAAAATAAAGTGGCTTCTTCCTTAATTCTCTCAGCTGACTTCCTCTGATTTACTAAGGAGCCCCCAAACTTTACTCTGAAACATTAGCATGCCTCCTGAAGTTTCCTGGAATTGCTACTTAAACGAAAAGTCTCAAAAAGTCTGTTTCTGATTTTGTGGCAGCTCATGAGCACTGGCTCTGACAGATGCAGCAAGCAGAGCACTGTGTTTCTTTCCAGCTGGGCTCCTGGAGCCACCACTGAGGTAAAGCCCCAAATACAGCCTTACACACACTTGGGATCTGGCCAAACACTGGCTTGCAGGTGTTGGGGAAGGCACAAGCAGCCCAGAAAACATAGTGCCAACAGCCTATTTTTTGAGCCTAAGAGCTAAATTTGTGCTAGTAAATAAAGTATAAATTACTGAACACAGAAACAGATGGATATTAAGAAAATAACCAAAGCATGCTGGAAATTAAAACACCCATCCAAGTTAGAACTGAAGTGTGTAATCTCTAATATACACATTTATCTTAGAAGGATCCTGTCAAGCTGTTCCTCATAACTTTTTCAGCATTTGTTACCAGGCTGTAGGATTGTGTAAACTTATGCTTTGATAGAGAACTGAATTATTGATGAGTTAGAAGAAGTACTTCCAGCCTCTGGGGAAGTTTTCCCCACTGTCCTGGGTTCAGCTGGGATAGAGCTAATTTCTTCTCAGCAGCTGGCGCAGTGCTGTGTTTTGGATTCAATACAAGAACAATGTAGGTAAGGCACTGATGTGTCTCAGGAACAAAGGTTGTTCTTAAGTCATGTTCATCCTAAATCAAGGTCTTTTCTGTGCCTCTTGCTCTACCAGTGAGGAGGTACACAAGAAAGCTGGGAGGTAGCATAGCCATGACAGGTGACCCAAACTGGCCAGAGGGATATCCCACAGCACACAAAATCCTGCCCAGAACATGAACTAGGCAAGTTACCCAGGTGGGGTCTGGCATCAGTCCGCAGGTGGTGAGCAATCGTATTGTGCATTACTTGTTTTTTTCTTTTTTGTTATAATTATTTACTACTATTTCCATATTTTACATTGTTTCAACTATTCAACTGTTCTTATCATAAAAGTTTTACTTTTGCTTCTCCTCCCCTTTCCACCAGGGTGGGGGGAGGTCAGTGAGCAGCTGTGTGGTTGCCAGCAGGGGTTAAACCAGGATGCACACAAGGACAGTGCTGCACTCACACCTGTGACACAGGGACCCCTCTGAAACACAGGGTACATCTTTTTCATCTTGCTTTCCCTTTTTGTAGCTTCAAAGAGCTACAATCACACAAAAAACTGAATCAAAGTTATATAACTCTTCACCATTCTACTTGTGCTTTGCCAAACCTTGAAGTAAAAATTCAGTTTCCCTAACAGGAAAAAGAAACCCTAAACAAGGTTTTTGGTTTTTTGTGTGGTTTGTTTTTGGTTTGGTTTTGTTTTTTTTTCTATTAGTCAGCATAAGACCACCAGGAAGATACTCAGAAATTTGGGGAAAAAAAAAAAAGATAAAAAACACAGACCCTGTTCATTTGCTTCCAAGTTGCAAGAGAAATAATTAAAAGCTTTTGAAAATGTAAAACCAGTGACTGAAGTACATCTTACATCTTACTATGATGACATCTGGCCAAAGCAGGTCCTTGTTACTCTGCTGATAGAACCATGTTTTTGTAGCACATCTAACCTAGCTCTAATTAATGTGGTACAAGTGTGCTTATCAAACTGCTTTCTCCCAAACAAATTAAGCCATTGCTGTACTTCCAAAATTCCTCATTAATTGTGTTTATAGGGGAATTTAGAACACCTTATGGCTCAACATAAGACTGAGTCCAGGGAAAATGCATGCAGAATGGCAGATTAATAAAGAACCAACCTATTCTGGCTGGCTTTTTAATTACTGAGTAAATAGGAAAGCAAATAACGTGCACAAGCAAGAAAAAATAAATGCATAAATTCAAGTGACAGATTATGTTTCTAATAACAACAAAACACAGTTGTTTGCCAAGGCTATTAATATAGTTTAATTATGTCACAGGTAAGATTTGTGTATAAACAATATTTAAAGCACCTTACACCAAAGAGTAAAATAATTTGCTTAAAATGTGTTTGGACAGACACTTTATCTTCTTCCATAGAACAATTATTTTTGGAAATTCAAAGAAACATGCCTGTGCTTCCAAAGGCAGTTACCTTACAAATTTATACATAGTTTTAAAATCTTTTATCCTTGTATACATACAGAAATAACTTCTTTTCTAGGACCAGAAGAAGAGCTGAAAAATTAATACTTGGATATTATCTATAACTAAAAATTATTCACAGTTGCTATAAGCAAGATGGATGAGCCAGGAGGGGAGAAGGATAGGATTCATAAGCCAGAGCTGAAAAGTGGATTATTGATTTTAACCATCAGGCAGACATCAAACTGTAGCAGTCACACATAATAAGCAACATATGATTCAAATTTCCCTTTAATTTCATGGACGCTCTGCCTAAGAGGGCTCATTGCTTTTGATTGTTTTTGTATTCAGGATTATTTGACAAAATTAGCTTTTGCTGTTCTTTCCTCTATTGTTGATGTTTTATTTTCCACAGCATTTTAAGAGAGAAAGTGGACTAGTAAATGCTACTGATTAAAAAAAAATCAAATTGCTAAGAAAACAAAAACTACATCTTAAGCTAAGATTTCCACTGTTTGTCCAAGCAGTCTGAATCAAAGTGATGAAACTAAACCAATGTTTTCTGTTAAATTACACTTGTGCTACATATGTGTGTGTGTACATATTTTGCCTTGTTTTAAATAATAACTGTAATTTTTTCAATTGCCACATAACTGAAACAAATTCTGACTTAGTCTTTAACTGTGAATTTTATGTCAGGAACTAGAAAGTACTTTATGTTGGCATTCCTTTTACATCCCATCAACACATTATATCACATGGGGAAAAAAAGAGATCTTTGGGACTGCTGTGCTGCAGAAAGTACACTTCAAACATACAAGCTATATAAATGTGAATTGATCTGATTCCTTTGCACAATAATATTGCTGAGAATTTTGTCCTTCTCTATATGTAATAATACTGAACTGTAGCCTATGAATCTCTCCATATGATTTTAGCATGTTATTTAGAGAAGAATTGGCTTCAGTTTTAAAATAATAACATACATTTTGAGCAACTTTTAGTTCACCTCTTATAATAATTTGCTTTTTATGATCCCCTTAAAGTATCTCAGACTATTTGTCAGAAGAAATATTTGGTTAATGTCTAAAACCATCTAGAATAAAAATGGATATAATAGAATAGCCATAAACTCTAAGACTCACCAAAGTTTGTACCAAAGTGCCTACTGTTAAAAAACAGTAGGTGGTAACCATCTCACAGCATTAAAAAAAATTCCATATTCAGGGAAGCAGCTTTTATCTAACTCTTAAGGAGCAATTATAACAACACAGCAAAAGGTACAAGCAGAGCACAAAACCAAGGCAGAAGAAGGACTCAACAAACCCTCAAGAAGAAAAAAATAGAAGAGAATATATATATATGTGAATACAAGAAAAACAACACCCTTGAAACCATAAACAAAACATAATCAATTAGGAAAAGATCTGGAAAGAAATCCACAAACAAGAAAAGTCAGCTAAAGCTACAAAACTATAGACAGTAATTTTGGTTAGGTCTGACATTACCAGGCAGTATTTCAGGAACAAACATGCAACAAAAGAAACTTTCCTTTATAAAGTATGATTTTTTTTCCTATACTAGTAGTGCAGTTACTATTAAAAATACAGCACATGCATTTAACAACTAAAAATCATTGAATTCTTTACTCTGAATACTACTAGGACAGAAGAATCAGAAGTATAACAAATTTCTTAACCTTCACGCCTAAATGGATTTAATTTTTAAATTTAAATTTAATTTTTTAACTTACAGATCTAAAATTTATTCTCTGCTCAAGAAAAGATGCAATTTTTTGAGGATAAAATATGTTTAGAACAGACTTATGAATGGAACAATGGATATGGCTTAACTGCAAAACTAATGTGAAACCTTGGTAAGAATGAGAAAAAAAAATTGAAAAAATTCTGGTGGACAGCCCTGTGGTGGACACAACTGAGGAACTGTTTCCAATTTCCAGCAGACCTGAGAGGATGATTCACTTTATGACAATCATGACCCATTTTAAGACCTGCTCCAAACCACATGACTCCATGGCAGTATCACTGTCTGCTTATAGACTGACAGGTTAAAACATGGAACCTAAACAACGACACCACCTTGAAGAATGTTGCCTCAGAATGATAAGTAGGTCCAGAAACCATGTCTGGAATGTAAGAAAGAAGGAATGTAATTGTTAAGTGAGTATAGCGAGGGAGGTGACTAAAATTTGCAGCTTATTCAGTGATTCAATATTGAAGTTTTAATGAAACAGCCTTCCCACATTATTTAGAAAATGATTTGAAGGCAGATCCCACCATGAAAGAACTGTGATCTCCCAGAACTTGAGAAATACTAGGGAAAATGATTATCATTATTGCAATGATTAAATAAAGGGAAAAATATAAACATAACAATTAACAATTTCAGCCTCTGGCATTTGGTAAATGAATAAGATCTTGATTCCCATTCAGGTGAAACAAAACCATTCCTGAAGAGGGCCTTTTTTTTTTTCCTTTCAATTTTTATATATAATACAACACATTTATCTTACTAGCTTTTATAAGGCACGAAGAATCATCTTTGGGTGTCACAGTGGACACACTTTCAGAAGCTGTTATATGTGACTCCCTGAAATTACCCTCCGCTGAAATTGCACTTAGAAGGCCTAATTTTAGCCCATGGCTTTTCTTTGCATTAGGCTTTTTTTTTGTGTCTGGAATTTTCACTTGAAAGTTACAACCTATTATTTCAATGCTCCATCAGCCGCCTGCCTTGGAACTTGTTGTAATTGCTTGATTAGTTGTAATAAACTTACTTTCCTATCTGCAGCACACTGCAACGCAGAGAGGTGCAACTTAGATGACTAACACAATGCATTATTGAACAGTCCAAATTAAAAGGGAATACAATTAAGGCTGCTATCTGTCTGGATGATGGATGCTCTTTGTTTTCCTCTTTTTAAATCATGAATCTAGTTTTCTGTCTCACCAGTTCAGCTTGCAAATCTTCCACAGAAGATTTTTAACATACTGTGTTTCTAGGGAAGCAGCAACTCTCTCCATCCCAATGACCTCTGATATTTGACATCCTCTCCCCCACTCCATTTTCCCATATCTGATTACGGATAGGGAAAGGTCAGAATTTTTACTTCAGATACCAATGTGCTCACGAGACCTGACAATCAAAGAAAAAGCTTAGTGGAGGAAAATAAACAAAAGTGATCCCTTTTACTCAGGCCCACAGCTCTTTGAGATGTCTGATTCTTTCTTGTCCTAAAATCCCTCAAAATAAGAAATGTAAATTAATTCCATAAGCTACGAATAATTTGACTCTCCCAAAAGCAGACAGTCATGGCAGGAAAAACAAGAGGTAGCTCAAGAAGGAATCATTTGGAAACAGATAAAGCAGCAATGAAGTTTTCTAACATAATTGAAAAATCTGCAGATTTTCCTGAAAATTAACTGCAGATTCTATGATCTATCTTGTCCTTGTGCCAAAAAAATACCCATGAAAAAATTCTAAATACTTTAATTGTTCAAAATCAAGGGGCATCAAATACACCAGTATCTTACAGTACTTTCAATGTTTTCCCTTATTGCATAAATAACCCATTTTTGATACAACAATCCTCAAGAAAAGATGGTAATGTTCAGAGGCTTGATAACTCCATAGAGCATTTCAACAGATCCAATCACACCAAACATCAAAGTTCTGACACAATGTCTCAGAAAATGTCCATGTAAACCCAGATATGCTTGGCCTTCTAACTGGCATGTTTGGAAAGCAACTGTAGGACTGGTTACACACGCACAAGTGATGTGGGTACTGAAAGGTATGTAAAGAAGGTTCCAGTGTGCTAAGGAGATGTGACTTCAGGCTGGCCTTATTTCAACATATTATAAGCTATTGCCATAGTCAGGTTGAGCATTTCTCTTTGAAGGTCTCCCTTAAATGTCCCAAAATTGGAAGTTTTGTGCATACTAAACTGGAATAGCTAATGGATGGATGGAATAGCTAATAAATAAATCAAATGGGAAATTCACAAGAAAGAGTGGTCATAAAACAATAAAATGGCATGGACTTGAAACATATCTAAAGGTAAAACAATAATTCTAGGAAATATATTCTGAGACCCCCTTTTTCAGGGACAAAGATAATTCTGAAAGACATGATGTGGTGTGATGTCACAGCAGTTGGTGATGTAGAGATGAGCACAAAATGGAAAGGAAAAGAGCCAATATACATTTCCTCTTTGTGCATCAAAGATACTCCATCTGGAATGATCAAATGCATTTCCTATCTATATCTTGCATTATGGCACCTTTGTTTAATCCTCTTTCCAGAATATTCACATATATGCAAACAACAATTAGGGTAACAAATTCCTACGCATTTTAAGGCTTTACATTGCTAAAGAAAGAATAAATGATTAAGCAACTGCTATCTGTCTGGATGATGGATGCTCTTTGTTTTCCTCTTTTAAATCATGAATCTAGTTTTCTGTCTCACCAGTTCAGCTTGCAAATCTTCCACAGAAGATTTTTAACATACTGTGTTTCTAGGGAAGCAGCAACTCTCTCCATCCCAATGACCTCTGATATTTGACATCCTCTCCCCCACTCAATTTTCCCATATCTGATTACGGATAGGGAAAGGTCAGAATTTTTACTTCAGATACCAATGTGCTCACGAGACCTGACAATCAAAGAAAAAACTTAGTGGAGGAAAATAAACAAAAGTGATCCCTTTTACTCAGGCCCACAGCTCTTTGGGATGTCTGATTCCTTCTTGTACTAAAATCCCTCAAAATAAGCAATGTAAATTAATTCCATAAGCTACGAATAATTTGACTCTCCCAAAAGCAGACAGTCATGGCAGGAAAAACAAGAGGTAGCTCAAGAAGGAATCATTTGGAAACAGATAAAGCAGCAATGAAGTTTTCTAACATAATTGGAAAATCTGCAGATTTTCCTGAAAATTAGCCACAGATTCTATGATCTATCTTGTCCTTGTGCCAAAAAAAATACCCACGAAAAAATTCTAAATACTTTAATTGTTCAAAATCAAGGGGTATCAAATACACCAGTATCTTACAGTACTTTCAATGTTTTCCCTTATTGCATAAATAACCCATTTTTGATACAACAATCCTCAAGAAAAGATGGTAATGTTCAGAGGCTTGATAACCCCATAGAGCATTTCTAAATCAACAGATCCCATCACACCAAACATCAAAGTTCTGACACAATGTCTCAGAAAATATCCATGTAAACCCAGATATGCTTGGCCTTCTAACTGGCATGTTTGGAAAGCAACTGTAGGACTGGTTACACACGCACAAGTGATGTGGGTACTGAAAGGTATGTAAAGAAGGTTCCAGTGTGCTAAGGAGATGTGACTTCAGGCTGGCCTTATTTCAACATATTATAAGCTTTTGCCATAGTCAGGTTGAGCATTTCTCTTTGAAGGTCTCCCTTAAATGTCCCAAAATTGGAAGTTTTGTGCATACTAAACTGGAATAGCTAATGGATGGATGGAATAGCTAATAAATAAATCAAACAGGAAATTCACAAGAAAGAGTGGTCATAAAACAATAAAATGGCATGGACTTGAAACATATCTAAAGGTAAAACAATAATTCTAGGAAATATATTCTGAGACCCCCTTTTTCAGGGACAAAGATAATTCTGAAAGACATGATGTGGTGTGATGTCACAGCAGTTGGTGATGTAGAGATGAGCACAAAATGGAAAGGAAAAGAGCCAATATACATTTCCTCTTTGTGCATCAAAGATACTCCATCTGGAATGATCAAATGCATTTCCTATCTATATCTTGCATTATGGCACCTTTGTTTAATCCTCTTTCCAGAATATTCACATATATGCAAACAACAATTAGGGTAACAAATTCCTACGCATTTTAAGGCTTTACATTGCTAAAGAAAGAATAAATGATTAAGCAAATAAAAAGGAAGCCCAACTGTCAGGCAAGAGAAATGCAAAATATGAAAAAAATTCCCTGAAAAGTTATTTAAAAGTTTTATTCTTGTTATTATAAAATCTGTGCATTTAACAACTATGAATGTATTAATCCTAAAATACCTTAGTGAAATAAGGACCCATTATTTATCTTTTTTTCTTCTTTTAGACAATAGATATTGGTTTCCAGTTCACTGAAGTATTTACTTTTAGTTTTAAGCACTTGACTAATTTCAGCTTTCTAACTGAACTACAAGTATCTTACTTATTCAGGACCCTTATTCATAGAGTCCTTAAATATCTATACTTTTTAATAAAACACCAGAAGAGCCAAAATTTGAAGTTCTCTGAGGTTCTAAACCAATGCCTTTGCTGAGAGCTGATTTTTCTTTTTCTCTTATTCCTTAAGCTCACAAAAAGAGCATCAGAAGCCAAAGGCACTCATAAACATAACCAGGAGATTAGCAGCACTGGTAAACACTGAATATTGAGCTATATCAAGCATTATCAGAGAGATAAAGCAGCAGACTATTACGCTTTTTTCCCACATCTTGCCAATATTTCTTTTATGTAACAGTAAACACTCTTGTGTTGTTCAGTAAATTCACAATGACATCTATAGTATTAAACATAGATCAGAAAACATAAAGCTTAACCTGTGTGCATGGATCTGAATTTATAATGCATGCTGAACTGTCTTCCTTTTGCTTTGTCTATTATTTACTCAATAATTCAAAAAAACAAGCCCAGTAAAGAATAGGACCAAATACCAAGTTTCCCATATTATTATTTGGTAGGAAAAAACTTATTTAGAAGAACTGAACAGTTGTATATTTAAAATACTGAAATTTAACCACCATCTGTTAGCCTCTAAGGCAGCTTTCATTAAGGCCATCACCTCTTCATGAGTCACTACAGGGAGCTATCATTAACATTAGCCATGATTAATGAGGATGTTGCCAATTAAAATTATTCCACTCTAAAGCTTAGTAACATTCTGACAGTGTCACATAGCCTAACTACCACCTCAATCCTCTCAGTTTCCTCATTTAAAAAAAAATCCCCGTTGCAGTTTACTTTAGATTATAATGCAAATTCTGGGAGGTTCTCCTGGGTTACAGGGACAGGTTGGTCCTTTCAGGCTGCCTCTGGAAAGTACCAAGATGCAATCACTGAAAGAAGAGTCTGAACCCTCTGTAACACAGGGATTAAAAAAATATCAGGTAAATGGTAAAAAACCCTTAATCTTATCACTGTAAATCTACAGGAACTTAATTCTCAAAAGTATATTTCAATATGCTGCTGTTGATAATACTACCATTAAATGTCATTATAAAGAAAACAGTCTTTGAGAACCTATTTTCCCCTTTCCTTTGAACATACCTTTTATTTATTTTTCATTTGTTTATTGAAATAAGTAGCAGGGTGATTTATGTTTGGGTCTTGGAGTAGGTTCAAATGAGAAAACCTGTCTTTTCTGTTTGATTCTTCAAAATCTCTCTCTTCTGTCAAGTGGGAACAGTTCAAGCAGAAATAAGTATGACAAAATACAAACTCATTTTTTCAGTAAGAAAAGCAGTTTCCTGCTTTGGTCTTACCATACTATACTGGCCATATTTCCACTCTTACAGCTGTCCAACATTTGGGCTCGATCAGGTATGTGCAGCATGGAACTGCAGTAAAACAATGGACTATTTGAATCACACAAAATGCATGTTAGGTAAAGGAAATAAGTTTTAGTTTGATGCATGGCTAACATAAAACCAGAACACATTAAAACAATGTAGAAGTAGCCATGAAGGAACTGAAGGCCTCATGAAAAAAGTGATGAAAATTATGTGACTTGGTCCTAAAGCATTTCTGCTGTTTAAATTATATTTTAACCTTATTAAATAATGGTTCAGAGTGTTGACATAAATAAGTAGTGCAGGAAAGCCGAATGACTAGGTGAAGGAGTCTTATTAAACACATTACAATAGGTTATTTTGTAGTGGACAAATATTGCTGCCATAATAGCAAAAGAACTCCAAGATAATATTTTAAAAATTTCTATTTGTCTAGGCAGTTCTGCTCTGAAGCCTTCCAAAAATAAAATTACAGCAGTTATGGTAAAAGAAATCTTTTACTTCCTGCTACTATAAATACAAAAGGAAGAAAAAAAGTTAACACATCATTAAAGCTTAGCATCACAAAGGAAACTCATATATCATTAAATCCATGGTATCCCTCACTGAAGGACATCCTAACAGCACTGGTCTGTCCTTGTGCTTGTTCCTTTCTCTCACAGCCGTCCTTTCTGTGGTTCCTTGGAATGCACTGTGCCACTGGAACATACTGCTTCTTCAGGGTTTGGTGCTTCTCCTCCACAGACACAGTCCCTCACTGCTGAGGAACGAGACACTGAAAATGCAGCCAGCAGACTGACCCTTAGTCCAGCTCCACAGACTCCTGCTTACTTTGGGCTTTTGGTCAGCTCAAGCACTCCCAGGAAAAACCTAATTTTTTGAATTTATTCCATCATTTCAAAAGGGAACTGTGAAATCCTGGATATCTATCAAGATTGTATCCCAAATTTAATTAACCATTTGTGTTCCTTATTTATATCTTTACCTAAAACAATTAGGCTTGACTGGTTGGTTGCATAAACTAATATTAACCAGACTTTCAATAAATCCTTTTTATTAAAATAGGAAAAAAACCCCATTCCTAATGTCAGTGATGCTATGTATATATATTTTTAAAGAACTTTTTAGAAGGTAAGAAATATTACCAAGAAATTAATTCTTCACTTTAGGAAGTTTCATTTAGAATCTTCTGTGTGAGTAAAACCCCAAAGGAACCATCTCACCATTTTTATTTACCACCAAACATCAATGTGTTCTCTGGTACTGTTGAGAATACTTCAACCAGGTGTCCTCCTCCTTATAGTCCACCCTCTGTTTCAGATCAAAATTCTAAAAAACTTTGTTTTGCTTTGCCAGTAGCTGAATATACTGTCAAAAATCAATCATAACGTCTCTGCTGAAAGTTTGATTGGAAGGCAAATTGACTCAGACCTAGCTATTCATCTTTAACAGGGCCCATTTTGTTGTACTGAACACTGTAAACATTGAGAAATAGATATAGAAATGGCTCCCACTCTTTTGCTTCCTTCTGTGCTTAGGAGAAAATGCTTCAATTTGTTTCTAGATTCATTTAAAATAGTATGAGAAAGACAAATAGAAGGGAAATTGCCAGAAGGGTTGCTTTAAGAAATTTGTATTATATTTAATTCTGAATTGTTCCCATGTGATAGTTACCTCCACAACTCTGTTTAATCAGCTATCTCCACTACAGCATCTGCCTACTCAGACAGCTTAAACCAGTCCAGTTTTCCATAAAGGGTCCTTTGTATCCTTACAAAGGAATCCTTAGCTCACTTGAAACTTGGATTTCAGAGCCAATCTGAGCCTTGGGGAGCATGGATCTTCATGAAACACATGGCATGGGCACACAAGGAACGGCTGAATGGACAAAAGTTGTCAAGAACAAAGTTGGAGGAATGTCTGTGGTTTCATAAATTCTAAAATCTTCCATCAAAGCTACTGTGTTCAAACCAATATAAAGATTACCCCTTAATGAATTTTGATCTGCCTGTTACTAGTTTTATGCTTATCAGTACCTATTTAGCTGATCAAAGTGGAGCCCAAGAACATAAGTTTCATTTGCTTCCAGAATCTTGTTAAGTAGAAGCACACAGAATCACAGAATCCTTCAGAATAAACAACCAGAATTTTGTAACTCATAGGACATTGTTAAAATTGCTGTGGGGTGACTAAGCAAAATAAAATTAATAAGAAACTTTTCAGCATCTACTGGAAGGAAAGTGCAATATCTGCATGATGCCAATGTTCCCTTAAAATCCACTACAAAAATAATCTAATACAGCAAGAAAGGAATATAAAGGATATCACTAAAAGTTAAAAAAGTCATCAAAATAGCTTGTTTTCAGTGTCTAGGAAATTTAAGGGAGTACAACAGACCACTTGCTTCTTGACAGAGAAAAAGGTGGTCAGCCAGCTAGGCTTTGTAGAGGACTGTGTGTAGGTGCAGTAGATGCAGATCTGTTGCTAGCACTAGAAATATTCATCTGTATCCCAGCTGGCTTGTGACAAGATTAAATATACCTTGAGTTTGCGTATTTCAAATATTCTTAATAAGTGAAGTGAAGGTCTGCAGGGTATGTTCACAGACACGAGACCTCAGTGTTGTTATGAAAGGTGGAATCACGACAGTTTGTTAGGGAAACACTAATTAGTGACTGTCTATTAGAGAATCCAAACATGGCTCTATGGTAAGAGAAAAGTCAATGAGAAAAAGCAGAGTGCCAACTCTATGTTTTCAAAGGTACTTGCATTTCCAGAGCTGAGTGCTTTGCACCTGTCATTTCCCATCTCCAGAGTGCACAAATGTTAAACTGGGGTTTTTTTTGCAGAATTGGCACAGGCAATGAGGAAATGCATGGACTGACATGAAAGCAAAGAAGCTTGTGCTAAGGTATATTTACTGATTAAAGTTATTAGAGTGCACTCCAGTTTAAAAAAGCCTCCTTTTATCTTTATGTGAAGCAAGAATTTGCCAAAACTTTTCTGTGGTAAATGTTGCTCACTTGTTCTCATTAATCAAATTCAATATTCAAAACTGCCACAAGTCCCTACAACATTTTCCTAATGACTATCACTTTTTGACTATACATCCCACTGTTTTTCTGTAGCCTAAGTAACTGCCTTAAAATTCATCCCCAGCAGCAGATATAGAAACAACTTAAGACAGAGCTCCAGGCTGAGAGAAGTGAGGTGGAAGGGAAACAGCAAAGTTGGTATCTTCTGTGGTTGAAGACTGATAAAATCCTGAAATCATGATTCAGTTGACTACACAAATAGGGTATGAAAAATTCTAGTGGTTTTAAGCCAGACAGCAACCCAGAAAATGAACACAGCACATTGTGAAATCTAAGCAGCTCAGTAAAACAGTGTGATACTTCCAAAAAACACTTTTAGTCCAACAGGCTGTCACCACACAACCCCTCTTTGAATGAGAGTACTACTAAACAACATCACTTATTGCTGTCACCCACAGTGAGCTGCAGATCTTACTAATCTTACTAACCAGAAAATGCATCTTTCTAACTATTAACACAGACACACATTTAAATATTTCCAAAGCAAATTGTGCAGAAAATGAGCAGACAACATGCACAAGTGAATGGGAATGTGCATACACAAAGGAAAACATCAGTGAAAAGGATCTCTGTGAGCATGCAATCACATATTGCTCAAGAAGAGTCATGCTGACAGCATGTCTAAATTCATATTTGTAGGACTTCCACAAATGTTTTTCTAAGCATATTTTTGAGGGTGTGTACATTCATATTCTGATTTTACACTGAACAACCTTTGGGGAGAGTAAGGTTCATTTCACAGTCCTCTTTAGATCCCAAAGTGCATGTACCTGGGACAAACAGAAAATACTTTTGTGTCACTCAGCCATAGTTTCTTCAGTTGTTTACTTGTTTATGTTACTAGTGGCATTCAGCCCTCTGGTTATAAACCTGGTAGTGAAAATATCGTAGACGCTTGTGGGAAATTGGTGGAAAATGGGAGGTTTGCCATCAGAGATGAGTTTATGCAACCTTTCTAAAGTTGCTAAGAGAAGATGCTTCCAACCACATCTTCTAATGACAAGTTTTCCACAAGGAAGTTTAAACTGAGTTATATTCTGCCTAGAACAGCTGTAATAAAAGCTCTTGTAGACTGAGAAGATGAAGGCAGCACTTTCAGATGGCAATAATTTACTTAATTCATGTGTACTTAATTCTAAAAAATAAAATAAGAATCTGTTCAGCAGTCCTGGAATGGTGCTGTAGGAATAGCTTCTCCAGTTGGAAATGCCTCCACAATTAATATTTTGATATGGAGCTTTTTGCTGCCTCTGTTTCTGAACTGGAACAATGCTCTAGGTAACTTAAGCTGAGAAGGAATATATTTATTTGCCATGCTGCCTGCTGGAGCAGCTATATCCCAGACCTCAGAAAACTGTACATGTTCTTTAATGTACAGCAATGATTGCAGAGATATTTTTTTCTCTCATATCTTGGAAAAGCAATGGCAGATGTTAAGCAGTGAAATACCCAGTATATGTGACACCTAGTAGGTATCATAGGAAAAAGAATTCTAATGGGTGACTTAGGGTTTTATGGTATACATTACCTGGGAGGAACTGGAGAGGCCCACCTGCTGTGGCACTATATTGTAAATGATTCCAAGTATCAGTGGTATAAAAGAGAAATGACTCAGTTTAGCATTAACAACTTTGCCCAGTCTCTCTGGTGACCTTGAATATCTATTTTAAAAAATTAAAATGTTTTCAGCTAAAACCTTTTAACAAAACATTAAAATGAAAATAAGCATCTAATCTAGATGTGACGTATTTCTGCAGTTTTCAGGCAACATCAGCATTATTTTTTGCTCATATTACATATGTTCTGCTATATCTGAGATGAGATACCTTGAAGACTCTGTATGTATCTTTGTGACAACTCTTAGGTAAG
The DNA here is from genome assembly GCA_024865655.1 of Emberiza elegans. Lineage (NCBI taxonomy): Eukaryota > Metazoa > Chordata > Aves > Passeriformes > Fringillidae > Emberiza > Emberiza elegans. The sequence goes on along the minus strand of JALJVW010002597.1, from coordinate 12,646,953 downwards.
TTCTACAGTTTCATGCATCTTCTACCAGGTATTTATGTTCAAAGTTCTCAACATCCTTCCACTGCACCCAGGGGGCTGACCAGCTATAAGGCCCTTTGCAGCAAAGATAGTCCTGATAGACAATGAACAAGCAACATGGTCTTGTAGCAATGAACAGATTGTGGACAATCCTTGGAGATACAGCCCAACCAGACATGGCCCTAGGCAACTGTAATTTGTTTGGGCTAAATTTGCTTTCCTCTGATCTCCTGCAGAATGTGTTTACAGAAGGATGAACCTGGATCCCTGAGAGAGACAGTTCCAACACTACCATTTTCACTGGAGTTATTATTTGGGACAGGCTGCTTGTTTGTTTGTTTATTTTAAAGACATCAGTGGAAACAGGAACATTCAACAACTTGAATATGAGTCAGAGCGTGGTTTAAATACTACACAACAGATTTCATTGCACAACAGAGAATGTCGGGATTGCAAATTAAGGGATGAGAGTCTCTGGTAGCTGTCCTGAGCTGGAAATCTGAAAGTTTGATATCTATGGATTCTACAGCTCACCGGGACATTGCATAGGGATCCATCAGGATAGTACCTCAGATACAGCAGAAGATCAAAGAACAAAATACATTTAAAGTGCAATAGTTAGGATTCAAATACCACAGTTTTATGGGAAGCTACATTTTGTCATGCACTTTCCTAAGTGTTCAGAAAGAAGCAAAAATGTACAACTGGAAAACATAACATCCCCCTTCTGTAATAAATGCTATCTACTCCCCAACATTGTCTACATTTTCTGAAGATCCTTCCCCCAACTTAAGCAGATCTATATTAATAAACATAGTTATTAAAAACAAAGTTACCTTTGTGTGTTGTGTGACAAATTCTGTCATGGTTTAAAAACCTTTAGGACTTGATGACATTCATCAAAATATATTGTCAAGAACTCATATATTTGTCTCAAGCAGTTTTCACAAAAGATGAAAGCAGCATTTACAGAACTTACAGAGTCACACAAAAGCAGCGGAAGGCTATAAGTAATTAATAGTTCTGGCAACACAGAACTAATATGAACACTATCACTTTACCTTTTTCAATACCAAGCCCTAACTATTAATGATGCTATAGTTTTGATCCATGAGAATTTAATTTACAAAATAGCATTTTTAGAGGTGATATAAAAAACAAGCTCTTTTCCTGAGCCTTTGTATCTCAAGATGCCAAGATTTTAACCCTCTGCCTGCAGATGTAAAATCTAAATAATTCTCTGCAATTAAAGAAGTCTTTTTAGTCATAAACACTTTTTTTTTCCTTTTTCACTTTTAAGAAATATTTTATTCATAATAAAAAGAGAGGGGGATTTAAAAATCATTGTTTTTAAATGTATGGCATAATACTTCAAAATCTAAGACTATTTCCCTGAAGTACTTGATTAATGTATGTTACCCTTGATTTGGAGATTTAAAAACTTCCTTATATTCCTTTATTATCTGTTATAATAATGCAGTGGTTAAAATGTGTACTTTGGAAAAACCTTAAGAATTGTGCATTTAAAAAAAATGACAATCTTCACTTGAGGAGATTAAGCTAACTCAAAAGGTTGAATAGAATGATGCTTGGTCAAAACCTGTACTGTAGAGAATACTTACATTAGAAAGGACATATAAAAATATACCAGCTTCATTCCATATAGATTTTTAATATTTGAACAGACCTCTCCTAGCACATATTTAGACAAATGATCAGATTAGCGCTTTGTGGCTAAATAAAATTTAATTACAAACACTCTGAGAGGACCATACCATTTCGTTCATTCTTCACTCCACACTGAAGCCATGGAGCAAACATACTTGTCAGAAAAACCATGGTGGTGGTCAGCATTTTCTCCCCTGTGCATTTGGGTCCATGTAGTGCCTTCACTTGAAAGCCTTCATTTAGAAATGAGATCAATGCTGTGTCATGACAATGACAAAGGAGCAGGAGTTATTTTGGATTCCTGGGTTTCAAGAACTAAATTTAATTGCCGTGGTTAGGAATAAAAAAACATTGCTAGAATCTATCATATGTTACACTATAATAAATAAGAAACAATAGTTTCAAAAAATGTGACTGCAGTTTAAACTAAAAGACATAAATCAAGACTACACACTTCACTTGACATGTTACAGCTACTTTACACGCTTAAGATACAAGGCAGGGTTTTTTCACACTTTGCAAGTTGTCTTATTTCAGCAACAAGAAACTGGAAAATACTTTTTGTAAGCAATCAGCTGACTTATTTTAAAGTAAAATCATGATGACTTTTGTCCAAACTCACCAACATAAAACATCAAACTCTTTTTTTACTAGTAACTTCATTCTCTATTAGAAAGCCCTCAATGTTTATTTCTACAGAAAACTTAAAAGCATTTATCAATTTATTTATCTATATTTTTTAATTGTATAAGACAAATTCAGACAGAATATCCTACTTTCTCAATTCTTTAATCTGCTTTTCATACAAGAGTTAAGATTATTTTTGGAAATTCAGTTGGGTGAACTGAATTAGCAGAAACTGAGTTAGCAGTAGCCATGCACAAACCTAGTAGGATTTTCCAAAATAGCTCCTGAGCAAACAGCTGTCAACCTGCCACCCCTTCTGTTTTCTTGTACCAAGGAGTTTGAAGCAACTTCAACCAACTCTAAGATATTGACTTCGTTATTTTAGGTCAATGTCTTAACCAGCAGCTGCTCCACCGTAAAACTTCTCATTTACTGGGAAGTACAAGGGGAAAAATTATAATAACAACGAAGGTGAGAATGGCACTCTGGTACCTGAGCGCAGTTAAATGCAAAAGCAAAGAACCCAGCAGTGTCCCAGAGAAAGCAAATGATTTAGCCGCATGGCTGCCTACCTCATTACACAGAGAAATATAGTCTTGCAAGTTTTGCCTTCATCCAGTGCTGTGTGGAATAGCAAATCCCAGCATTTCATAGAACAGCTGTTACAGTGAATTTATGAAGTGCATAGTCTTCATCTTCCTCTGTAGCTTCCCTCTTTTTTTCCCCCTTGATCAGGCATCAGCAAAACAGGCATGACTGATTCCTACCTTTTCCATTACTTATTTATGTATGTCTGCTCTGGGGCTATACAACATGGTGGGAGAAGTGGGAAACATTTTGCACATCACTGTTGCAAGATAGTACCAGTATAAATGGCACTGATACAGCAAAGAATCTTCCCACAGGCACTAATTAAAAAGCAGTAAGCTCACTCGAGAAGCATTTGCTTCCATTTTTTCCTTCAGTACTCAATGCACTGAAGTTTTTCTCCTTTCTTTCCTGATTACAACTACACATTAAAACCTGAGACAAATGAAAGTAGGAGATAGAATTTTTTTTAACAAAAAACACCATAACCCAAATCTTTCTTGCTACTCTCCTGTGCAAGCTTTTGTATTATGTGTTACAGTTGAATTTTCTGACTAGACTAGAGAGCCTTATTTTTAGAAATCTGGCTTTGAAAGAGCTGCTTATTAACAAAAGCCTGGGTTCTGAAAACAAGCTTCTGTCTTGACTACCAGTTTGTTATGAAATAACAATATTTGCATATTTTCTCCAAAACTTTAACTTCTTCAATAGTTACCACATATCTGTCACTGTTTAGGACGAGCATTACAACTTGTGCATAAATTGTATATTCCTGTGTGAACATATAAGGTTAGCCAAGTTATACTCTGATACCAGAGCAAAAGTAAAATCAGTGCAAGCAAATGAAGATGGTTTACTTTGCCTGTAAATAAAATGCAGACAGCTGAGAGAGCAAAAACTGGTAACAAACAAATGAGACCTCAGAAGTCACCAATGGGGAAAGAAAGGAATGGGAGGAGGAAAGGAGAAGTGAAGACATTTCACTTTTATTTAGGTCTATCAACAGCTATTCCTTTACTTCCTGCAATTTCGTATTCTCTGTTGTCCCTTTGCTTTTACACCTGGTCACTATATAAAGACATCAAATAAACAAACGTCAGTAAAATTTTTTGGTGAGCAAAATAGAGAGCAAAACAGGTTTTAATACTGAGGAACCAAGGACTCAATCCATGCTTTTCTGCTGAAGGAGGTAGGTGAAGAGTCTAAGCTGAAGGACTGAGTCATAACCTGTAACTCTACTTCCTATAAGTCTGTAAGTCTCCTTGCTCTCCATCTCTCTGACATAATGTAACTGAATTCAATAAAGTGAGTTTAATTAATTGATCAACTCCTAATAGAGACTTTAAACAGGAAAGAACTGTCTGCTCATCCTGTGTAATGGGATGCTGAAGTTCCTACTCTGTTTTTCATAAAAATAGGCTTTATTTCTGCAATAGGATTAAGTAGGATTAAGAGCTAAAGGGCTATGTTAGGCACTGGTAGAAGTCCAGACAGGGAAAATGGGAGTTCATCAGTCAGCTGGCCAGTACTGAGGTCTTGATCTTCTGTCTATGGGGTCCAACTTAGCACATTTAAAGCCCACTTCAGTTTATTTGCAGGGCTACAGTCTAGTACAGTCTGCAATGAAGAAGTGTATGGAGTGTGGTTAAAATTTTCTCCCTCATCCCACAATGCATTTCAATATTTGAATTTATGTCTTCCCTCCCTATGAATACTCTTATATCCACATCCAGAGTGTAAAACATTTTCCTCTAGAAAGAAAAATACTGTGCAAATAAAAGACTATGTAAAATGCCTATAAAGAATTACCCTTTTATCTCACCAAGAGAGAAAAACAATCTTCTTGGAAAAATACATATATTTTTCCTTTAAGTCCCTAAATCATGAGCAGAGGAAACAAGAGTTCCTAGCGTGTTTAAGAGCAGAAGAGGTAATACAGAAAGAACAGGAGTAACTTTGGCATCATAGTATCTTATCTGTTGAAGGAAACTACATTTTTGAAAGTGATATGCTTAGGCCTGGGCCCAGGGGAGAAGAATGAAAACAATTACAATACCATTGAAAGATGTACTTTGCACTGGGATTTACAGCATCTTAAGGAAGTGTTGAACAGCTGACTCTTCAAGGGGTCAGCCTTCCAAGGTCAACCCGTTCCAAGGTTGGTGTGTCACAGGATTTAGGAAGATCCGCTGGTAACTACCATCATGGGATGGAGTTCTGCTCTGTTCTAAAATTCATGAGGACCATTTCACTGGCAAACAACAAGCTAGAAAATTAAAATGAATCCTCAAATTCAAGTGCAGACAGGTGGTGACAGGAATCTAAATCTGGGAAACTAAATTACCATCTTTGTAAATCACTTAGCATGGTTAATGACAAGTTAATTACTTTTCTCACAAGAGGAATTTTCAATTCCATTCTTCCTACTGGCATCTGAACTGAAAACACTTGTGTATCAAACAGGTCAATTTAACAAACGGGATTTTCTCTCTAGCCAGTCCACATAAGATTTTATCTTACAGCAGTCCCAGAAGTAGTATTCTGTAGTTTGTGTCTTTGATATGGTGCTGAGTAACTGCTGCAGCAAATACTATTATTTTCTAAACCCTATTACAAAGATAGAAAATCATGATGGAGAGTTTCTACCACAACACAAAGGCAGGAAAAGTTTACTTCAGCCATAAAATTCCAAACATGATGAAAGGGAGCGTAAAAGTATTGAAGATTAATTTTGCACAGAGACCTAATTTTCCTTTCACTTTTATGGGTGAGGATTAAGCTTAACTTCACTCAAGTCAGATATTATAAGTCTAAAAGTTTTGCTTCAATGTAAAACAGTTGTAAGTGAGAGAATAAACCACCTGCTTTTTATGAACTTTCAAAGTCTGTAGATAACTGTGCTTGGTTACTAAACACTAGAACAAATGTACTACTCTTATATTTTTACAGGATAAATTAAATAACCATGAAGAAATACAGTATATTGATGAATACATAAAAAGACCCTGTCTATGATTTTCAAACCATGAGTAGGCATAATATAATGTTAAAATAAAGAGAGAACTGTATTCTTGTTTCTTATACAACACCCCTGTTAAATGTTGTGAGTCTCTGCATATCAGGGTCAGTCAGGCATCCACACACAGAGATTGGTGCCTGAGAAGAGCCTCTGCCAGCGAGGCTTCCTGCAAAGTTACACTGCATGGATCTTGTTGTTTACTTGATTTTACACTATACTGAAACTAGACTAAAATTGTAAAATAACATACTTGAAAGTGCTGCTTAAAATTCAATTTACCTATCAGTTGCTATTTCTCCAAAAGGGATCAATGAGTCTCTCCACTTATTCCCAAACTGAAGTGATATTCTGATGTAGATGTGCTGCATCTGGTGGTGACAAATGGAGAAGCCTCTTCCCTCATGTTTCCCATTTGAAAGGTATTTTACACACACACAAAACTATGTTCCTTTGTCCTTCCTCAAAAGTCCTCATCTGTGTCTGCGTTATCCCTCCTCTCTTGAGTCTTGTTTGCCAAGTGGGAGCAGGAGGACAGCCAAGGAGTTGCTACAGTCATATCCTTCTTCATTTCAAATACAGACGTCCTGCCAGTAAATTCATCAAAATTTTATCTATATAGTTGAGGTTATATAAGCTTGTGATGGACCACAAAATAACTTCTTATTTCACCTGTGGTCTCTCAATTTTCGTATAAATACGAGATTCCTTGTTAATAGGTTTGTTACATTCTGCTGAGTTTTAGCTCTGTATGAAGTAAGTAGAAAAAGCCTTGTCATTTCGTCTTAAATGTAAAGGCATACTTAGAGATTTCACCTCATATATTTCAAGAACAAAGATATGAGCTGAGTCAAATATCAAGAAACAGATATAGATTCCACAACATATCAGAGCTATTGACAATAAATCATATTAAATATTGCATAACAGCAAGAATTAATAAAATCAATCCTTTCCTTTTCCCACTTTATTCTACTATATTTTGTTTTCAGGAGGCTAACTAGGGTTTTCACATCATCCCACTAGATTTTGCAACCATATGGTCAAATGGAGAACACAGTGACTAAGTGGTAGACTTCCAGCCTCAACAATCTGCATTTGAAAAGGAGCAGATCCATATGTTTTTCTTCCTCCCTATCTCTCTCTTTTCTTTTTCTTTTCTTTTTTAAATTTTTTTTTGGTGCGTCCTGTACCAGTTGCTACAAAACATGTCCTTTTTTTTGCCTAAGACACGGGATTTGTACACTGAGACAGTTTAAATTCTTAAATTCCTAACAATACAAGAAGCTTAAAGTTTGCTCATTAAAAAGAGCCTTTCCCCGAAGTTAATCTACTGCCTTGGGTTTCACCAGCAGCTTTTGGATTTCTGTATAATTGGAGAACGTTTATGTATAATTAAAGCACATACAGACAGGTATGTCTAATGCAAATTGTTTTCTAAGTGGGATGCATCTATTTACTGTAAACTAGTGCCAAGATAGTTGCAGCCTAACTCCTTACAGGTCTACTTTTTGAAACTACTAGCTAAACATTGTTGAGACTCATTAAAAATCAGTATTAATGGCATGAAGGTTTTGATCTTTTCTTTATCATTAGCCTCAATGTCCCTTAAAATACAGGCATAGATCAGATTCTGGACCAGCTGTTTTCAGATGAAATCTTTTTTCTTCAGTTAAAAGAACAAAAAGTAGAGGAGCCACCATTTTATGCATTTAGTTATTTTATACATACTCCATACACAGAAAATCCTCACTGCAAGACAAAAAATTCCAGATGAGAGGTGAGGCTGCTCACGGAAAATGCTCTAATAAATAAAGTGCATCACTCCTAATATGCTTGATCATATTCAGTTTTAATCAGACTATTTAGAGATGAATCTTTAAAGAGGAGGGAAAGTATTCAGCTACATTTATTTTCACTTGTGTATTGTTTATGGGTCTCACATAACCCTATTACTGAAAAGGGAGTAAAATCAGGCACTGATTTGGCTCACTAGCCACAGTAGCCCTTTTTTGAGAGAAGCCCCCGATTCAATTTCTCGCTGGAATGGATTTTTCACAAATAAGGATAATCCTTCATTTAGTGTTTACACACTTGGTTGCCTCTTAGCATTCCTGCCTGTCATATCAAGTTTTAAAATTTTATTGAAAGTTGCCAGAATTCATTTATGCATTAGTTGGTTTTATTATAGTTATGGACGAGCTGGCATTCAACAAATTTTGCATGAGGAACTAATAATCATGATTTTATCAGAATATAACAGGAGCCATACCAAATTTTGCTTAATTTTCTTGTGACATGCTACTGTCCGTGCATGCCCAACATATGCAGCCAGCACAAAATGAGTATCTGTACTGGCAAAAAGTAAACTATTTTCACTCTCCTACCTTCTTTCTCCCCTTGTCAGCTAAGATAGACAAAAACCACTCAGACCTCCTAATTTTTTTTATGGATTTTATGGTATCTACCCATGTCACCTCCCTGAAGTATACAGGAAGACTTTGCTCACCACACAAAGTTAAAGCTCAAATAAGAAAGCTACAAAGTGCCAATTCTTTTTATATTCAACAGAATATATAAATTCAAATATGCTAGAAAGAAGTAAAAACAAAAGAGAAACATAAGAGTCAAACTGAAGAAAACTTTTTCCAGCAGAGTACTAACATTTTAAATAAAATGACAAAATTTGTAGAGTTACAAGAACCTTAATCTAGCAACTTCATTATAGTTGAAGTAAATAAAGCCTATGAATTCCATTTTCCTCTTTAAATTATTGTTTTGCCAAAATGCTCAAGTCAGCAATCTTAGCCCTCATCACTGGGCCTGAATTTCAGGAAACAGCTTCTTAAACCTGGAAAAAAAAAAGCATCACTGACACAGAAGGGGACAGAGAACCAAAGAGGGAACCTGCTGACTCTTGTTTCTGATCCCAGCTCAGCCTGGAATCTGAACTGCCCCGTCCTGCATTGCCCTCAGTTGGGTTGGCCACAGGGATAGGAGGAATTCAGGTCTAAAATATGATGACATCAACAGAATAATTATAAATATATATTAATTATAAATACAAAGTATTGTCATGACATCAAGACCTGTTGGGAAATTAAGAGAAAAATGAAAAAAGAAAAAAGCCTTGGACACTGTTCCAAGCCAGAGAGTGAGGCAACATGAGTTTATTTTTAAAGTCCATCCTCAATAAATAAATCTGTACATCACCATCAAGAACTGATGGTATATTAAGACATGGTCTTACACCAAAAAACCCACCATGAATAACACCACATAAACACACTACCTAAAATGCAAGCAAAAAAAAAAAGTGAAATAGAACAAATAAAATAGTTGCATAGTGAAAGCACCCTTGGTTCCATAAATTGGTATTGTGGCTTTTGTTTGTTTTTCCTTTAAAGAATATTTAAAGAATTTTTAGTACTGTACAAAATCACAGTGTCCTTTTCTGTTCCTCCGGAATAAAAACAACCCTCAATTTATCACCTTACAAATGACTGAATTAATTTATATCCTATAAGACAGGAGATGCATATAGAGGCTGTTTATTCTGATGGCACCTGACTGCACTATTTTAAATCCATTTTGCTTCTCACCAAAAGTACTGTCACACTTCCTTCAGGCAGAGACTCAAACTGGTGATTTGACCTCAACAGAAAAAAGGTCCATGAGGCTCAAGACTCATGCAAGAAATCAGAAAGCCTTTCATTTCAGTGATTGTTTTTTGAAAAAAATTGTATGAAATTATTTCTAACCACATATAGAAGAAGCTTGGAAGTTTTGGACCTGAACTAAAGCATATATAATTACAGATTCAGAAGAGATTGTATATTAAAAGAAAATTATTCTCCCACTCTTAAGCACCCCCTAAGAACCAGGAAAACCTTGGGTTAAACACATTTCTGCCCATTTGCCTAAGTTTGTCACTTCAAAACAAAAAAAGCAATTAGACGTGACTGAAATGGAAAATCTAACTTCAAGGAAATTAATTTTCTCCATCTGCAACTAAATTTTTCAAATCAAGGAAATAAAAATACGCACAGATAGTATGAACATCCAGAAAGTACGTGTTGCTCAGATGAGGACAGTGCAAAAAAGTACATCCTCTTAGACACACAGGAAGGAGGGTATGAGAAAACAGGCAATCTGCGAGTGACAACAAAAACACTTTAGGGAAATATGTTTTTTATGTTTTGAGAATAGGCCCTACCATCTATATTGTTAACAGACAAATAATACCATCTCTGGTTATTTTTTTAGAGTTACAGACATTTCTCTGCAACACTCCTAAGTCAGGATGAGGCAGTAGTGTTTTCATCTGGTAAGATATGTGCAGTGCTAAGCAGAAGAAAGCCAGCAAAAACATCTCTTGGTGCTCTTAACAGGAACCTGAGACATCAGCTAAAATTCAGTGCCTTACTCTCAAAAAGGTAACTTCTGCCAACTGAACTGACTTTTTTGACTGCACTTATGGAAATAAGAACATGTAGAACATACTGATTTTAATTATTAAAACCTGAATTCAATTATTTCTTTTAAACCAATAAAATCTAGAACTTGGGGATGTACATAAATATGTGAAAGAAATGTGAAGTGCTTCCACCACCATCAGATCATAAAAAGCTAATGTGCACATGGCAGGTCAAACCTAAGTAAATGTACCACTGATTCTCTCTTCACTCATCTTCTATGACAGTGTGCAAACAAAGCCTAGAAAATGTTCAGGGTTCAATGTTATATGAATATTTGTATATTTATTAAAAAAAAAAACAAACTGGACTCAAGATAATCAAATTCTTAACACAGAAGCATTTATGATATTTGAAAACTACCCCAAAGCAAACATAACCACTTCTACATTCAAGATATACCACCAAACTCTTTTTTCTGCATCGCGTAGCAAGTTTTAAATATATGCAATTAATACAGGGGACCAAGGATGTTTGTTCTATCCAGTTGCTTGTAGTAGAAAAACTTAAATAAATACTGAAAAATTATCTGTAGGTTGTTAACTGGTCATCACACCCAAGAAGAAGGGGAAACCCCTCATTAGAACACCACATACCTCTGCCAAGAGAGTCAAATCAATATAAGTACCCTGGTTGTGGCTCCATCCTGTTAATAGATGTTTTATAGTAATGAAGCTCTGAGGAAAGGTTTAATGAATTTGACCTTAATACCTTTAGATCACAAACCTATCTAAACAAATCTAATCAATGTAATTTAAAATCAGCTGACTTTTTTTTTTTTTAGTTAGAGATGTCTGAGTTTTACTTGCATAATGTTTAAGAACCCCAAACCCTTCTTATTGAATAATTCAGTCCAAAACTAGGAAAGACAGCACAAGCTGAAACATTCCAAATGTAAAGATTTGGAATGATTTCTTCCACATTGACTTAGAAAAAATACCTGTTTATAGTTCTTTTAGAGGTAAACAGTCCCTTTACTATGTTTTAAATTAACCACTAAAAGTTATCAATAATTTTAATAATAATAATAATTGTTATTATTATAATGATCATTATTGGTATTACTGTTAAGAAAATATACACCAGATTCTTAATGGAGATGAAGGTACACTTGTTAGAAAATAGTTTGACATTTGCTACCTCTGTTAATAAAATATCCTAAGTAAATATATTTGTTTTTTCCTCCTGAGCCAGCTGGTGCCTTAGATATTCCATCATGTTTAATATTCATCATTATGAAAAATGTTGAAGTAATGCAGTGTGAGCATGATCTCTTTGTACCCACAGCTATCCAAGGAATAATACTGGGTAGACAGAAGTTTAGCTGTTCTTTAATAAAGAAAGCAAATTAGGAGAGTTATGCACAGGGACATCTGAATCTCAGTGGCAGCTGCCATATTAAAAAAGAAAAAAAAAAGCCCACTATCACATCCCATGATTTGCCTGTATTGTAATACATTCCAGCAACACATCCACAGCACATTTTGGTCTTATTGAGTAGAAAAGGGGATCCAGGAGGGATCAAGAAGGATTTGCCAACATATGCAACTATGGCTCTAATATCTAGAATGCTGATGAATATTCATTGTATCTCCTTTCAACATAAAAGGCTAAGAAACTTTAGTAGGAGGGCCCTTCTTTGTGAGAGGAGGAGTTGCTGTATGGAGAGAAGGCCATCTTTGCGTGTAGTTAAGACAATGACAGCAGTGCTGCTGAAAATTATATGAAACTTTTCACTTCCCTGGGGAACAATACACGTTTGTGGGTGCAATATGCAGGCAGAGGGAAAGAGCATTGCCTCTCTCATTACATTTCAGCTCCCAAGAAGAGGGGGCCCCAAACTGCCCCCCAAACTAAAGCTGAATAAGGCTTACTTATCACATTTGTTGGCACTCCCTTTTTTTTTCCCCTCAAAAGGTTTACATCTAAACAAAAAGACATAACAACATTAATACAAATAGCACAAGACCTGTAAGAGTGAAAGAGTTTGAAGTCCACATCTGATCTATATTTATACATTCAGAGAATGTGCAATATTGCATGAAAAAAATTCAAAAAGCAACTAATATTTTTGACAAAACAAGTGATACTCTGAGCATGGTATTTCTTACTAGTCCCAGGCCTCCCATGATATACTGAAACAGACATTAGTGATGATCTCCCCTCCTTGTATGAATATCTGGAGGGAGAATACAAAGAAGACAGAGCCAGTCTTTCTTCAGAGGTGTCTAGTGACAGGACCAGAGGCAATGGGCACAAACTGAGACACAGGAGGTGCAGCCTGAGCATAAGGAGCAACTGTGGGACTGTGAGGGTCACTGAGGGCTGGCACAGGTTGAACTGAGAGTCCGTGGAGTCTCTATCTTTGGAGATATTCAAAAGGAAATGGTCCTGGGCAAGTGGCTCCAAGTGGCCCTGCTCAAGCAGAAAGGGTTGGACCAGATGACTTTCAGAGCTCCCTTCCAACCTCAACCATTCTGTGAGTCTGTGCTTCCTGATATCACAGCAACTGCAAGGACAACGTACACTGAACACCATCTGCATTACTAGGCATAAATCTATCCTCTCTGGCAAAAGGGTTTATTAGACATTTGATTCAGAAACTCATGTAAAATCTTATCTGAAAGTAAATTTGGTAACTGTTTTCCTTTTCATTTATGACTGTTGTCACCCAGGCTGGAAAAACTCACTATAGGCTTCACATTAAAAGGCAGTTTTATTTCACAGCATGACTTGAAGCAGTACATAATACTGAAGTCATTTTCCTTCTTTCCACTGGTATTTTTTCTAGCTTTTAAGACACTTTATAACATGTAACCTCACTGAAAACACATACTGCAATAAATATTGTAAATCATGCGTAGATATCTCAGAGCTTCTAATAGAATTGAGTTAAAATATACTTTCTTATCCTATTAAAATAAAAGAACTTGCATCATTTTTTCAACATAGAGGGAAAAAACTGTTTCCTCGGCCAAGTTTATTTTGCATGAATGAATTGCCATTCCTGTCTTTTGAAATGGATGAGTTTTTTTTTCATAAATCAAGTATGTGTTTTCATTAACTGTACATTACAATTTATGTCCAATGTAATGAAATTTTTCTTAAGAGATATTTAAAAGTAAATGAAAGAGGTAGCTAAAAGCCTGAACAAAACCATGTCAAGTCTTCTGAATCCTCCCAACTGTTCTCTTCAGATGGAGCTGAGCATTTTGGAAGCCATCCCTAATGGCATTGCGACTGTGTGAGACAGGTGCCAGAGTGAGGCTGTCTTTTAAGAGATTCAGAATGAAGTGAGATTAAGAGCCAAAGAGAGAAGTGGAAAAGAAAGAATAAAAATTGTTGTAAAATAATAATTTTCAGCCACCCAGTGTTGAGCTTTCTTATTTCTGTAAGTGCCACAGTATCTTAAACAGGGCCAAAGAATATCTGTTGGAGCAGTCTCCCCAGGGTGAATCTGGATTTGGGAAAATCTAACATATCATCAAAGAAAAAAGACTTTTAAAATTTAGAATGCAAGCATTATCCTGTTTGTAGGTTGTTTGTTTTTTTTTTCCTGATATCCATGTTATTAAAAGCAATGAAGACACCTGATGACCAATGGCAGAATCAGACCAGCAGATGTTCTGTGATCATCCTTAGGGAAGTTCCATCAGTAATTCCAAACTTGGAGCCAGCTCAGCACTAAATTTATTTAATGCTGATGCTGTGCACCAAGTCACTGCAAGCAATGTGAGAACAATAAGGAAGAGTGGATGACACAAACTCCTTGTGTGAATGGCAGTCCCAGCAGCTCACATTCAGCATCCCTGTTACCATCAGATCCCTTCATAACAGAAATGGGTGCACAAAAGAATACATTTCCCTGTGCAGCAGGTAGGGAGAAAATCAAAATATGCCTGATTTCTCTCTGGAATCCTGGCACGGCTGGGCTTGGCCTAAACAACAGAATAACTCATTGGTATTTAAGATGTTCCCTCTCCCTCAAAAAACACTGGTTCATTAGGAAAAAAACATTAGGCTAACAATTTAGAGTGCTGGCTTAATATAACTAATGAAAAAAGATTTCCTGATTCTGTGGAAACCCTGGGAAAAATTGTTCCAAGAGCTTATTTTCTCTGGCCTAGTCTTCTCAAGGCAGCATTAACATCAGTGCCCAGTGGTGGCAATTTAGATGTCAGAATTGAGGCATTTTCCATTATTTATGCAGAAAGAAGCACATATACTGAATACGTGTAATTCCCTGTAAATGCTACTTCTGTCAGCCAAATGCAGGGAAATTAAGCTATTTTTGTACTTACACATTCATTAGCAGGAACCCAACAATAAATGGTTGTTTCAGGTTTGTTAGTTTGACCAAGGAGTCACACATTACAGTGGTAACTTTTTAATGCACAGTATTCAATAGAAGCATTTTAACACATAGTGTTGCCATGTGTAAGCTAGAATATATATCAAAAACCTTTGTATCCTCCCAGAACACATGTAATTTTTGAGAGACAAACACCTAAGTTACCCATTCTCAAGAATTCAATCACATTTTTAATATCTTCCCAGCCTGTAAATGAGATCACACTTTTTGACATATACTTCTGTGGCTGTTTATTCTGCAGTTTACCTTTAAAGGACAAATTGAATTTTTGTAATCTGTTTGCCATATTACCCCAGTAGTAAAACCATCAGAGGGGAGAAGCTGACTCAGCAACAGTAAGGACTACATAATTTCAGAGGTGCTACTTGTCCCTTTTTCTTTCAGTCAGCCTTGCTCTGATGCAGTGAACAGTACTCTTTCCTTTCTCTGTTACTGAGGGAGGATGCAAATAATTAATTCCAGGAAAGAAATGTGACTTCAAATGAGCAGTGGTGAAAGGTTATGCAGTGTGAAATGGAGTTTTATAATGATATATATATATATAAAAAAAAGAGAGAGATAAAAGGTAAACTGTCTTTTTATTTTATATTATTGTAAAATAAGTTTATAATATTAAAAAAATACCTTATTAAAATAGCTTGAATGGAGATAGGAAATGAGAACTCAAAGCAAATTATTGTGTTACAGATATTTCTCTTCCTAGGAAATATGAAAGTATCAAATTCCAAACACTGTACTATCATCTGTTAGGAAGACCACTAACAGCATTTATGACCATTTATTTATGACCTGGTATTTATCAGTCACTGAAAGGCACTCAGAAGACTCTTGTGCCAAACTGTGATGTACAACACAGCCTATGCTGAAAAACCACCCAAATAACAAGCCTTTCACAGTTCCAGAGAAACAAAATTTAGTAAATGTCAACTTCTTTGTTAGGTTTAAGATTAAAAGAAACAGATGCAAGCAACATCATTAATTTGATAAACAACAGAAGAGCAGTTCTCTGGCAGAGACAGTTTAACAAAACCTGTGACGTCAGGAGGCTCCTCTGGAGCACAGAGGGCAGGGACAGCAATGGAACAGTAGACACCAGATGTGCTCTAAGTACAGAAAATAAATCTCATCTCAGCTGTAGGGAGTTAGATCTGAATATAACTCCTCATGTCGGAAAAGATCTGACATAATGATGTGAATACTTGCAAAGTATAGAGGGGCTATGACAAACTCCTTTGGTGCTTGTGCTGGATGATACACTGAAAACTCAGTATTTACTAGCAAGGACACAAGAAGAAGAAGAAGAATGACCAAGTAGTGATGAGTCCCCACACTAGAAATGGCCTCACCATAGCACCTGTGCCTGAATAGGGAGCCCCAATGTCTATTTGTCACACTTCAACCCAGACTCTTACTCTGGTTGAATTCTGAATTATGACAGATACCAAGCAAAGGTTCCTGTCTTTTTTTACCAGGAGTCACACAGAGTCAGACAGCTTGCAAAAGTGTGGGTTTGTGTATAGCTTGGTGCATATCAGTTCTCAGAATCTAGCCTTCCATTCACAGACACACATTTTTCTTTTCACTAGAGAACTAACACTGTGAAAGTTAACACTGTTACAGCTCCGAAAGAAGGACTGCAAATGTGACTGTTCCAATCAGACCTTTTTGTGTGGGTTTTTGTTTGTTTGTTTATTTAGAGTTTTCTGTCCCTTTGTTGTTTGGTTTGTTGTTGGGTTTTTTTGCTTTGTTGTGGGTTTTTTTGTTACGGTTTTGTTGGTTTTGTTGTTGTTGTTTGCTTGTTTTTGTTTTCTGGAAAGAGGAATGCCCTTATTTTCTGAATGATGGCTACTAAAGTTTTCAAGCTATATGAAAAAGCTTCCTGGTAGGTCTGTAGGTGGCCTACACAAGACTCCCACACACCAATCTTTACAGATATCTTTTGTGCTTGATTAATTGGAAAAACTAGGGAGATGTGATATTTTTACAGCGACGTTTTCTTATCATTAAATTAACTGGCATACATCCCCCATAAAGCATTACGTCATGAAATTTTTGTAAAGTGCCAGGTAAGTGCCAAATGTAAAATGACAAATGTAATATTTAGACGGTGTTTGTGGTAAAAATAAAAAAAAAACAGTAATCTGTTTAATTTCATAGAAATATTGTATCATAAATCCAATCTGAGTATCATATATTAAAATAATGCTATGCAAATAGCCATGACTGCTAAATATGGTTTTAGAATAAGACTACTTAATGGAATAAGTAATATTTTAAATGTCAGCCCACACACCATGAAAAAAGAAAGCTCAATTTAATCAGGCTGGTCATTTGTATCTTAGGTAGTCAAAGGATTAGCATGTAGAGTAAGTGAAGGCTGCACAAGGCTTTGTGCAGGTTTTACACAGGTATTCACTTTCATCTCAATAAAAGATTTATTGTAACAAATGTTGGCTTACAGAGTGCTTTGGTGCTTATGGCACAAAAGAGCTTCTGTGCTTCTGAGCTCAAAAGAAACTTGCTGTGTTGCCATGTAAAGGTCAGGCACAGTTTTCCAAGACTGGGGGGAAAAAGAGAACTAAAAAAAGAAGTGGCTTTGCTGACAGATCTGTAGTATAGTGGTACAGACAAGTGTTTTTAATAGTTTGTTTATGTCAACTTTATTTTGACTAATTTCTCTATAAAATGAGAATACCTGTAGCACCAGTAGAGAGAATATCTGTTGGTAATCACTGGTACAGCCCTATGGGATGCGAGAGGAAAGACAGAGGGTTGGGGTAATATACTAACTTGAACTTTTTTTAACCTTTTCAGCAGACTTTGCCCACTGTAGACTGCAATGCATCTAAGAAAGCAGGACTAATACAGCTCACTTGCTGTGAGAGACACACTTTTGCCTGGCCTAAACACCAAATGGTCTCTATACAGTAAGAAATAAGTCTTAGTACATATTAGAAGCCACTCCAAATGGAATTTTCTGTCTCCTTGGAAAGTGGAGCAGAAAAGAAGGTGGGGGAGGCACATGCAAAATCTGCACCTACTCTTTATAGCCACAGGACTGAGAAAGATGCTGTGTGCTTATAAAACAAACTGACTTGCATAGCACATTCATGACATTAGGAGTGCCCATATTGCAAAGACTGCACTTTGGAAGCCCACAGGACTGCCAGCCCAAACTGCAGGAACAGCATGCTCACTGTAGTTAACTACAGTGCTCTGCTTCAATTCAAGAGGAAAAGAATGATAACAGATTTTCTCTGTTTTGTGGAGAAGGTAACAAGAATCTCAAGTGCAAATTATTTTCACAGCCAAGCATTATTTTAAAACTAAAACAGAATAAAATTATCATTTCAAACTTTCCAGAAGATATCTTTCTTTCCTCTTTTGTACTTTTATGCTGAAGTGTCTTATCAAATCCTCAAAAAGCTGGGATTTTTTGAATCAACCTTGAAAATTGGAACAGCTTCCACTACAAATTTCCAGCCACTTTCTTTTCATATGTACTGTAAAATATGCTAATAGAAAGAAGCAGCAGCTGTAATCTGCTCATTCAATTGAATTTATCAGCCTGCATATATTTATCGTGTCATTGAACCCGTATTTGCCAAAATAATGTAGGCCCACGTACATTCCAGGCAATCAGAAGTTATTTATAGGTGTACACTACTGAAACTTCTTGTAATAGCATTTCCACCATGGAGTTATGAAGAATTCCTGGGAGACAATACAGGGTTGATGTTTTTTGGGTTTTTTAAGTCCCCCATCCAAAAACAGTGTAGATTCTGTAAAAGCTGAATAGTTTGGAAATCTATTTAGGTTTATTTAATACGAGGAATGCCATGATCCCAAATCAAATAGCACAGATATGAAAGTCATCATTTCCAAAAGTGGACATGCTGAAGGAAGCCCCTGAGTCTAGCATAGGACTCATGTTGTGTGATGCCAATGGAATCTGTAAGATTCAGACTCATCTAGTGACAAAAGCAATGCCTTTCAGCAGGACTGACTCCATGTATACAAGCTGAATACAATATTGTCTGTGTTTTCATCCATTGGAAATGTACATTAAGAGTGTCTTCTCTTGTGCCTTGATTTATATTTGGTTCAAGCTTATGCTAATCACCAATATTTGAATACAAATTTTGAGAAAAAAAGAATCCCCTTAGATGTGTTCATCTGGAACACCACAAAATGCAGCACTTTGAAGCCTCTAAAATAAATCAGAGATAGTTGGTTAATTCAGGAATAGGACACAAAGCTTGACAGGCATTGTAGTCGTGGCTTTTTGAACTAGATATGTATGAGTATGGTATGGTTTATTCTTTTCAAGAAGAATATAAAACCTGGGGTTTTAATTGCTATTTTTTTTCAGTGCTATTACATGTAAAGACATTGAAGCACTGTGATACATTGAGAACACAAAGCTGAAACTCTAAACCACAGCAAAAGACAAATTTAAACACTTGAACATGGGCTGAATATGAAAGTTCCTTATAACCAAGCTATAGCATGGTATGGATCAGTCTTCTTCAAGACCTAAGGCTCTCCCATGACAAAACTGTTTGACTAACACTGATTTAGGAGAGAGGAAGAACTCTCATTCAACAGTAACACAACCAGTGAAATTTAGCAGCACTCAGGAGAAAAAACCCTTCAAAACTTTACACAACTGCACATTCAACTCACTCCCCAATACTCTCTCACTTTAGGGTGCAAACCAAGCTTGAGAGATCTTTTACTAGTCTTCTCTCCAAGAACAATAACTTTTCCTCGACTTTACATGCTGCAGCAGGGCTGGAAGGATTAATATTCTCAACTACACATCTATTCAAAAACTTCTGGCCTCAGCCCATAATGGTCTCAACCTAGACCTGAATTCAGGTGTTTCTGAGGCCTTAACAACAGCTCCAAGCTTTGAATAAACATCTGTCATCCCACCTTTTTAGCACATATGTAGTTGTGTAGATTGTGCATGCAAACAGGTTAATCATTAGTCCTTTAAATAAAGAGCTAATTGTGTCTTTCAAGGACTGGAGCTCTAGTCTGCACCATGTTCCTTGTATATGCTCCAAATAATAGAAACAAGTGAGTGAAATTTTCAACATCCTTTGAACTACTCTTCTCAGCTATAAACAGCAAGAAAAAAAAAATAAGACTACATATATACATAGCCATATGTATGCAAATAGAAAAGACTAAATATGTCATCTCCATATACCCCAAAACCTTGAAACAAATCCAAAAACCTTACCCTTGCCAACGTCAGGGTTCCTTGTTTACATACACTGCAGCGGACCCTCAGTTTTCCAGGCTTCACAGCTTGGCAGAAATTTTTGCAAAAAACATAAAAACTGTTGTAACTTGCTGCACCTGTCAAGAGGAAACACAAACAAACAGGAAAAAACCACTTTTGATATAGACTGAAAATCAGCAGCAAACTGTCATGAAAGCTTTCTGTTTTACTCTATAAGTGATAAAATAATTTTAATTTCTGAAGACAGCTCTGCGATCATCTTTCCTTGCCTGATCTAGTTCCTAACACCTTCCAGTAACTCCTGCTTCTTGATCAATAAGTATAGGTGAACTCCTTTAACTCCTTGAAAATCCATCCAGAGCTTACCATTCATCAGCACCAAGTGAAATCTTTGGCAAGTGATGTATGAGATTAATTACCCCAACCCTCCATAATTTGCATCTCACTTCTACTCTAAAATTGTCTAGCTGCAATTTTTATGAGGTCAAATTGCATGAAAATTTCTTTAGATGAAGTTTAAAAGATGAGTTTGACTGATATCACAACAAGAAAACAATTTAGCAAATTTACTTCTATTCATGGAAGACTGGAAGCCAGTTCCTTATTCTTGCTGGCAGCCTTATAACCCAGCAAAGTTTGCAAACTGCTGCCAAGATATTAGGCCAAGTAAATTTTCAAGGAAAATGAAATGAAATGCATTCTGTTCTGTGAAACTATGGAACAGAATGTGATATGCAGAGAATTGTCAAAGCCCAGGGCAATGGTAATGAATTTGATTTCACAGGCAATGCTGATCCCTGAGTGAGGCACATTTTAGAATAGCTATGGATATTCCTTACAAAATGTTGGAATATCTCTGGCATGGTTTTAATCTAGACTGGACATCTCCAAGGTCAGAGACTCAAGGTTAAAATCAGAAGTTGAAATGAGACCAGAATAAAGTTTCAAACAAGAATTTCTTAATATCAAGAAGAGATTTAAGCCATTAACAGTGATGAACTTCAGAATCAGTAGCAAACCCTTAGAGATTAAAAGTTTTTCACTGTCTATCTCCCTATTCTCTTATTTCTCCCTACATTCATTAGAAATATTAGCACATCACCACAGTAAATATGACCTGGAATAATATTTTTAAACATGTCTGACTTCCTTTATTTTCATATGTCCTTCACACAGTAAAGGGTCAGACCATGTGTTCTGCCAATGCAAAATGTCAATCAATTACATTTTATACCTATTCATGGCTGTCCTGATTTAAATGTGCTTGAATATAATATAAATGTAACTCAAATATAATTTCAGTTTCCAAAACTCAACCTCAGAGAACTATGTCATACAAAAAATCTTTTTTTCTAAGAAAAAGTATGCAGATGTCTGCAAAGAAGATGTGCACTGTTGAAGAAAATATTTTAACACTTCAATTTTTCAGAAACAGTAGCTACATAAGAGTATATCAGTGATGTATCCAAAACTAATTTTAGTCAACTGATCTATCAAGTGTTTTCACCACGCTTCCTTGGAAAGTATTAACCACCATGGCAGGACATAAAGTACTACAGAATTTAAATGGAATTCAGTTTTTGTGGAAAATGACACACACCCATATATTCACACACCTACACACTTTTCATATGAATAACTCAAAAGGCTGAGAGCACACTTCTCAAATCAGTCTAAAACACAGTTCTGGGATTAAAGTAGTTAAATTAAAGGAAAAAAGGCTTATGCTGAGCTATTTAATACATGATTCAATGTTGTGAAACATAATATGACAAAGTTTTGGACATCTGGATATCCATTCATTGATGCTTTGCTGGAGGCTCTCATTACTGGAACTGAGAGCACGTCTGGATTAGACTTGATTTGTGCTAAAATCCACATCAAAAAGCTAAACTATGGTATTGTATTTGAGAAGGAGGACACTTGCAAGTGCCTTTATTTTACTTTTGGCAGTTCCTCTATGCAGGATCAGCAGATCAATCAATAGGAGTAAAGACCAGAGCCTTTAGCACAACTCAAAAGGGAATGCTCCATGACTAAAGAAAGCAGGAAGGCTACTGCTAGTAAAGGTCCACAATAAACAAGATGATTTCAGCAACTTATTCCTGACTTGGTCTCAACAGCAAGAAATGAGACCAGAGCGTGTTATCTATTCTGTTATCACTAATCCTCTCCCATTGTTCCAATTTCCTATGTGGGCTGTCTTGGGACAACTGAAACTGCTGCTTCTATTCACACTCATCTTGAGTAATTCTGTGGTGCCAGTGCTCACTGTCCTCATTCATTCCTACACTCCAAACTGATTCCTGGTGTCACTCTAATGAAATCCTTCCAGTTAAACAGAACCATCTTATTGAGTACATGAGCCCTTACAGCATAAAATAATTTGTTAATTGGCTGATGCCTTTCCTGATCCAGTCCTCCATTCCCTGCTGTCTTGTGTCCCTGTCTCACATTTTTGCCAAGGATTAAAATTTATTTCAAGGATTAAAACACTTGAGGCAGGAAGCATGCTCTCTGTCTGCTTTGTGTTCTAAGCTCATTCCATCTGGACCGAAAGATAAAATTATTTTATTGATAATAGTCTGCAAAATATTCATGGGATAGTATGGCATAAATCAGCATGACTGAATACTGCAGTAAAAAATAGTAGTCATAGGAGAGGCCTAAAATGAGACATATTGCTGATTTACTATAGAGGATAAATCTTATGCATTAGCTTGATATTTGCTCTGTGCAAAAATAGACTACATTAGCTCAATATTCATTTTTCTTAGCACTTTCAATTTTGTTTTCAGTTTTCATGAATATAAAAAGTCCCCCCAAACACATTCCCTGTGCACAAATTTGAAACACAAGAAACAAATTTATAATATAATGGGTTGGAGCAGTTAAGCAGCACAGATCTATTCAGAGACACAGAATAACTTTAGAAATATCTGCTATAGCAAGGAAGCTGGAAAGGCACAATGTGACAAGAGGAATGCACTGATTTTAAAAGGAATGTGTTAAGTGGAGATTTTCAGCAACACATTCACCATTTTATGCAGATGTGCTGATCACATTCTCACTAAGTGCAGTTACATCATTAGGTGCAGGTCCTGAGCAGCATCAGCAGACAAAACAAAGACTTAATTAAAAATGCAAATGTTGCAAGTCTGCTTACAGTACCACGCTGATGGCCAGCATTATGCTCTTTACTGACTATTATTACCATGGCCCTTGGTTGAGACTGCATCCCCTTGAACCCCTTTTTAAAGAGAAACTGAAAGACAGAGGAACAAGGAGATCTGTTTTATGCCCCCTCTGATGCATCAATATTAATAAATAATATAATTATGGCACAGTGCTAGTAATCACTAAAATTGTTGCAGAACCAACCACATAAGTAAATGTATCAGGCACACACCTTTTGGGTGTACACCTTTAATGACAATTGAGAAAACAATCTCTATTTTGCAGTTTTCACTTCCAAATATCATATAAAGCCACTTATTACATGCTAGTTTTAGGAAAATGCTTCATGGTTTTCTCTGTGGAGTTAATTTAATTAAGTTGCCTTTACGGGCTAAAAAAAGAAAAAAAAAGTTAGGATGATATGAATACAAGAGGCCTCTCATTTATGATCTGTGTCAGGACCTGTCCTCTCACCCCAATGAAACACACTCTCTCTTTTCCACCTCTTCGAAGATAATTTCCTCACAAATATCACATCACCAAAAAAAAAAGTCTTAAAACTGTTTTCCCCTTTAGTATTTTATATAAAAAGAAGAAGTAGCTTTCTCTGATGTGTATCCCAGTGTTTTTATACTGTCTCCCCATTTAGGTTTTCAAGCTCCTTAGGAGCTGAATTAATTCCTCATTTTTGTGTTGTTAATGATGACCATGCACTGGGAGCTTTGTACAGGTTAGTGATAGCACAGACCAATTATTTTGATATGCATTACTAGTTAATGAGAAAACATTAGTCATAATGACTATAGACTTGATCCTGAAATCTCTAATCAGTCAAAACACCCATTATCATCTCTATGACTGTTTAGGTGAATAAAATCTAAATAAGGATATTAGTAGCAAACCTGCTGTTTTCATTGGAACTGCATTTTCATATAGATTATACTGATTACTGAGTCTAATCGCCTGTTTAAAACAGGACACAGCTACAGGAAATCTTTCAACAGATTGAAAACTACATAAAGTTAGCATTGTTTCAGACTCCATTATATTTACATTTAGACTAGCTGTAATTTGTAAAATGTAGACTGACTGTCAGAGACCTCAGACTATTTTAGCAATTTGCACCTACATAATGAGAAATACACAGTTAGAAGAGAAAGAAAGGAAGTATTCCTCCAACTGTGTTCACTTTAAGGACTTTGTTTGATTCAACACAGTTGGAAGAAAAATGTCTGAAATACAAACCCAGAAGGCTCAAACTAGTGAAAATTTCCACATAAAGCTAAGTTAAAAAAGAAAAAAAAAAAGTAGGTTTCATTTCTGGACCCAAAGAAAGAGAAACTACTTACAAGATCTCATTCATTTTGCAAAAACACAATTGTTATGTTCTGTCTTTAACTTTTGTCCTTTAACTACTTTTCTTTGTCTGCAAAGACATCGCAGAGCATGTAGCTTTCCTTCCCAGACCTATGTATGTGGATGCACACATTTATAAACTTTTCTACCTGTTCTATATTATACCTATTCTTTATGATGACTTTCTAATTTATAACATGAAAATGGTATTTATTTAACAGATAGATTCATCTAACCTGGTTGTGATATATTATAGTGAGAAAATTTGACACTTTTATGGTTTGATTCAATTCATCCTAAAGTAGATACAAGAACATACAAACATGTCAGATAAATTGTGTCTAAAAAGGTCTGTTTCTATTTTGTGGGGATTTAGAACCACCAAGTGTGGTAGAAATATCTACTTTACAAACCTCTAAAATTAGGGAAGAAGAATCCCACATGGTGATGCCATGCAAAAGAACTCTTGACTAAGAGCTGAAATATGATAACAAGATGAAATAGAATAAATAAAATTTTAAAAAAAAAAACAACTTCAACTCTTTCTTGATACTCAAATAGGACTTCCAGAATGTCTATGTATCTCAGGTAATTAAAGTATATGGAATACACAGCTATTTAAAAAAAAATTAATAGACTCATCACTGTTCGAGGACTAAAAATTTAAGGATTGAAATTTGGCTGAAGAATGTATAATGCCTAAGAGGTGGAGTATCAGAAGTTACTTGATGAAGACAATGGGGCGCACTTATCTTTTTAATGCCTTTTCAGTGAAAAACTTTGTGTGAGAAAAAACAACCAGGAGACATCTACAAATTTTAAAAATGCAAAAAAAGCACAGCATTTGATCTATCTCAAATTACTGGAATTCAGGACATTAGTATATAAGCTTTCTCTTCCAACCATTATCATGAAAGAATAATCTGCTTCACTTTTCTGAGGCCCAGTATCATTTACCTCCACTTTCTTTTATATTTCACCCAAATCCCTCATTATATTTTTACCCATCTTACTTCTGTAATTACCTTTTCCCTGTCTCATTCCCTTTCTTGACCTCTATATAAGGTCATCTTTCTCTTACCTCTTACAATATATCTTCCTCTCCTCTCTGATTTTCAGACAAAAGAGCAAAGCTCAACATTATTGCTCATATTATCAATAACGAGTGAAGAATTCAAAAGAGGAACAATAAAACCAAGAAAACCCAATTGTGATGATTCTGCCAGACAGCAAAACATGGAATTTAAAAAACCCAAAACAAAACAACACACCAGAAATTTCATGAAACTGCTGAAAGCTGGGCAAACAATACATGGGAGAAAAACAGTGCTACAACAACAAAGTGTTCAAGACTTAAAAATGTCAAAAGGTCTCCTATAAAATGTACTTGTGCATGAGGAAACCGCTAAGCCGCAATCATAATATTCCCCACAAAGCTCCACTTGAGCTGCTTTTTATTTCCTTGAGGGGGCCTAGTGTGACCTGTGGTGATGACAGCTGGCTAGGCCTGGTTTATTTGCAGCTGAAGGCAGCCACTTCTCAGTTTAAGCCTAAGCACATGAAGGGAAAGGAAGATGCTCCATAAGTCTGCATGGGTTGCACAGATCATGCAGTGCAGGCTTCAGTATGAGCAGCAGGGCAGTTGATCACAGATTCAGCAAATAAACTAAGAAATGTTTAAAAATTAAACCAGTGGTCACCAAGAAAGCCCATAAGGACAAGGCTGGTTCCACATCAGGCCAGAAAAACAAGAATATACAAGATATACATCCAGACACAGGACACTTAAAAACACAGCCCAGTGATGCAAGAAAGGAAAGGACGTGAGCTTAAATGTAACTCCTGGGCCAGTGGGCTCACTGAGGATGTGTGAGGTGAAAACCTCTGACAGGGCTTCCAGGCGCTCTTTCTCACACAGCTCTTTTAGTAAAAGTCTGACCCAATTTACACAACTTCCCATTTCACAACTGGCCTTTGACACAACTAGCTAAACACCCATGCAGGGACAGAGGTTGAAGAAGTCAAAATAATGGCTATTCCGACTGACTTGCTTCTCTGTATTAGCTCCCTAATTGCTTTCTGTGTCCCAAAAACTCCAGCTCTACTCAACTACAATTGCAACTCAACTACAATTACAACTCAATTTATTTACAACTATGAAAGGCTGGAAGCCAGCAGCAACATTCTTGCTGTTAGCTATGTTACAGTCTGTCACCCCAATAATACGACATTCTGGAAAAGTTTGTTTTTCGGGGCACCCAAGGAATATATAATGAGGTAGCAAGGCTTATATGGAAGGTAATTGATTTATTCAAGGTACTAAAACTTTATCCTTGGAAGTGGTCAAGGCCTTCTTGGATGGTGCTTTGACTAAACTGGTCTGGTGGAAGGTACCACTGCTCATGGAAGGGGATTGGAACTAGATGATTTCCACAGACCTATCCAACCCACATAATTCTATGATTCTGTGATAAAAAAACCCTTTCTCAGCAGTTTTTAAATATAAGTTACATGGTTACTGAATGAAATGCAAAATTCTCTTGTGTTCAAATACATAGTTAAAATACAGGAAATAAATTGCAGGAATAAATGATCAGTTTTCACAGTACAGTCCCCCAAAAAATTGTTCCAGGACTTGAGTATTCACCATCAGAAAAACAGAAATGAACAGTGAAGTGACAAAGTTTGCTAGTGATATGATTTTTTTCAGGGTAGTAAAAATTAAGACCAACCAAAAAAAGCACATTGAAGACTGCAGTATGCTGAGTGACAGTAAAATGAAAAATTAAATTCCTTGTAGATAAATGTGAGGTGCTATACATAGGAAAAATAATTTTACCCCAACAGTGATAGTTTTGACTAGTTATTATCAAACAAAACCAAGAACTTGGGGCTATAATAGCTAGTTGTATGAAAATGTCAGCTCAATGCTCAGTAGCAATCAAAAAAATAAATTGAGTGCTAGGAATTATTAAGAGAGGAATCAAGAAGGAAATCCAACCAAACAAAAAAAACCCCCCAGAAAACAATGTTGTACAAAATCTCTAAAAATCCATTATGTGCTCCATTTTCAGTAGCATGTGTAATTCTATCTTGCTTTGCATTCATAAATTCCACAGATACATCTTTCACAGGACTGTCCATTAATATACTAAATAAAAATAACTCATTAGTGGTTTTATTCTGACATTTCAGTGTGTCACAAAACATTGCACAATAACAGTGTCCCACAGAAACTGTCTTTTCAAATGACCTGTGATACCTTTTTTCATCTCCAATGCCCTGCATGTCAGGCTCCACACTCTGAAGATCCCACAGAACTAGAATTTTAATGACAATTTACTTCTCCTAGGGACAAAAGAGAGATGGAAAATGGCTCAGGAAATATGTATCTATAACTTAGTTGATACAATGTTTTTCAAGAAAGAGAGAAAATACCACTGCCAGCACTTTTAAAACTGAACTACTTAGTTTCTGAAATGTGCTATTTAATGACATAAGTAACTTCTTATTTCAATAAAAGTAATATTTTGAGGAAGTTCCTTAGCTGGTTTTACATTTGAAAAGACATATATTGGCAATCATTCTCTTAAAGGCTTGTCCAGAAAAATGGAAAAGATTGAGTGAAAATGGCAATTTACCATGGTCTCTTATCTCAACATAATTGCATGGTCATTGCATCACTTTTATATAATGCAATTCCAGAATTATACTGTAAAGAATAGGAATGATTTTAAGAAAAAAGGTCAGCTTAGAATTTCACATACTCTGTTTGCACATACTCTAAACTGGAATGTTGCATATGCAGCAACACTCTTTTGCATTTAGAAGACAGTTTTGAAAATACAAACCTAAGTCAAGAAGTTTCTTTATCTCTTTAAACCATTGACCAAAAGGGTTTGGGAAGAAGGGCTACAGTTTTTCCAGGCTATAAAAATCAACCTATGTATTTAAGCAATGAGCAGTAAACACCAGCTTTTTAAAGCAATTCAGTTGTGACACATGCTAAGAGCTAACTTCCTTCTGTAGAGGAAAAAACACGGAATGAAGTATTTCAGGAAAAGAAGGAAAAACAGACAAAGGGAAAGACAGACAAAGAGAAAGAGTGCATTCTAAGCTCAGAGCTTAAACCTCAAAGCACCTCTAGCTCTGCATTAACTAACAGAATTCTCCATCCATAGATTAGCTGAAAGGCAGCAAGATTCATCACATTAAAGTTAAATGTGCAGAAAATGGAATCACAGTAATCCTCACTGACATGTTTACACGTACAGTCTGCTGAGCATCTACGTCTGTTATTTGATAAGAAGCATTGAAATAATAGTCTCAGACTTCGAAAGAGTGATACCAACTAATCTTATCCTTGCAACTCTTACAGGTGCCTCAACACATCTAAAAATTCCTCACAGAGAGGTGATGGTACCTATGGTCTAGTGACCCCCCTTGCTATGTCAAGATGCATAATTCCACACAGGAAAGCTTTGAGCTTCAGCTCATGAACTTGTCCCACTTTGAAGAGACCCTTTGGGGTAACTGCAGCCAGATAAACCTGGCTTGATCATCTTCATAAACAACAGGAAAACTCACTTTATTATCCATAAGGAATCAAATGGCTTCTCTATCAGAAGGAATTAAGCTAATGTTGGAGCTTCTCAGTAGACGTGTCTCTTCAACTCTTAATTACCCCTTTTTCCTTTAATGCAAACCTATGATGAAGTGAGAATGCAGTAATTTGTTGGCCCTATGAGCCTTCTCAGTAAGAGATATTATCAATATACATAGGGTTCATTTACCAACATGTTCTTTCATTCATCAGTTATTATATATGTTTTATATATTATATGTTTTACACATATTATTATATGTATATATAATATATACATACACATATATACATGTATAATATATATATTATACGTTTTATATTAACATATTTACCAGCATGTATAATATATATACATATTACCAGATATATATATAATATACATACACACATACATACATATACACATACATATATAATATATACATACATATATATTATATGTTTTAAACTATATGTGCAGTGTCTTCAAATGTGATGTCAGTATGAAATGTTCATTGCATTTTGGAGACTAGATTGCATAGGAATTCTCTGCTGGATTAATTTAAAGCAAGTCCTGCTATCATTCTTCCACCTGTCAGTGTGTGAAACCACCCTCTGCCCCATGTTAGCTTTCCTGCCACATGACCTGTAGAGCCTCCACTCCTCACCACCCTATCTATGAACAGCACAGAGCTTTAGCGGCTGCTTGTTACCCTACTCCCAATCAGTGTGACACCAAACCAGAGGCTGTCAGCTGAACTCTCAGTTATCCCCTAGAGTGCCACGCCAATCAATTAAACAAATTGATTTTGTAGAATGGTTTTGTTGAAGTTAAACAGAAATGCTTAAAACTATTTTGTACCTTCAACTTGAGATGTACTTCATACCTCTTAATCTCTACAAGAGCCCGTTCCCCTCCTGCCATCTCACATAAACCTAAGAAAGCTTGATTGTTGTTTTTCTTTCCATACAATGGTTTTCACAATTTGACAGTTATGTGTTGGAGGGGTTCTCCTTTCTAGTGTTGAATTCCTAACTCACACTATAAAGTAGAAGACATTCCTGCAGATTCTAAAGAGAAAAGATTTCATCCCAATGCCTCCCTACCTCCTTCATCAGTAAGCATTTGATCTCTAGTTGATTCTCTTGAAGAATTATGATAATCTAGAAAACAATAAAGGTATTATATCTACATCTCCTGTACCTAATGCAGATTTCTGTTCTACTATATATCTGTGCCAGAGGCAATCAACCTTACAGTTCTGCCCTATTTATAGTATATTTATAAGCCATTTAGCCAGAGAAGGAGACTCCAGAGGGGGCTACAGGAGAATAAGGATAGCAAAATGACATATAAAAGGGACTCTGCAGAAAAGAGAATGCTAGATGTTTTTAGATATGGCAATGTTTCACGAAGAAGTTTTATTTACCTACATATTACTGGTCAAACACAGATCTTTGTGCCTAGATAGCAGATACAAAATGCATTTGTTCACATTTACACTGCTAGATTTAGTACACCTGAAAAATTTCTATTACAGATTAGAAGGAAAATGTTGAGGACTGATAACATTTCTGTTTGAAACAGATTTTTTACATTTCTATCCTAAATATTTCACAATGGCTAGAGCTATAAAGAAGACATGGCTCAAGAAGAGTCAAATATTAGCTCAGCTACAGCCCTTGTTACATTCCCTCATTATGCTTTTAATAAGTGAAAAATTACTGTGAACAATGCTGTGGAGTTTAGAAACCAGGATATATAGGTATTCATCACATTTTGGATATCAAGAGGGATTAAAATTAGTCCATAATCACTAATCTGCATAAAATCAGGAATTTTGATCTATCACAGCTGAAGATAGTTAAGATTTTGCTATTTATTTAATTTTTATTAGAATGAACACAACATTCTTTTGAAGAGAATTAATATTTGCTTGGGAAAAGTCCCTGATAATGTTAATCATGACCTTTACCTGGCCATATCTCCAGCATAGACTTCATTTAAAACATTACTGATGTTTGATTCAGCTACCCCAAAAATAATTAGTGGAGGCTAATTATTAGGGAAGAGTTGCAGCAAAAAAAATTCAGTTGCCAAGTGATATACCTTCAAATCAGAAACCAACTGTTACCAGTATAGAGTTTTCTTCTAGTAATATATGCTGAATATTTATTCTATGACAAAGCTAAAGAGCAAACTGTTGTGAACAAAAGCAGGAGCTGTGTTTCCTACCACTTTAGTTGCTCAAGTGAACTTTTGATCTTTTTCACAATTTTGCTTAAACCACCTTCATAACAAAAAGGCAATAAGATAATGTCAGCCAGCACTGAAAACCAGGAGCTTATAATAAAACCAGGGGCTTATAATAAAATCCCTGACAAGTTGTGCAGTGTTGCAGGAAGTTGAACATCAATGAGAATAGTATATGATGAACAGGCTCAACTTGGAGCACAATGTCCCTCTGTTCCCTCACCCTGAACCCAAAGACCCCATCTCCACACCCATATGTTTCTTTTTCTCTATTCCTGTCTTTTGACAAGTAAATGTCAAGACCCACAGAACTGACTGTTGCACCAGCAGGGCATCGTGGAAACTTGGAAAGCAACTGATGGTGCTTGGCAAACATGGTGCTTTCAAGGACACCCCCACAAAAAAAAAATCCACCAAAAAACACCAAACCAAAACCATACAATGTGTCTTCCCCTGCCAAATCAATGATCTTTTTCTTTCACAGAAGTTCAAATATAGTCCCACTGAAATTATTTGTATTTATAAGGAGAAAGCAGGATGTGTTTTGCAAAGCTATTTTTACCTTCTACTATCAACAGAATTCCTTAATCTCTTCCATGTAATCACCTTCTGCAGATCAAGCCTTTTTAGCAGGTCTGTTCTCCCATTGTCCTTGCTGTGTGCACAGAGCTCCAATGACATTAATGAATGTTGAGCACATGATTTGAGCACAGGCTGATTCCTGTCACTTCGAGTGCTAAGAGTTCACAAAAGAAACCATTTGGTGCATGGCGAGGCACTGGAACAAGCTGCCCAGAAAAGTTGTGGATGCCCCAACCCTGGCAGGTTGGATGGGGCTTTGAGCAACCTGGTCTAGTGAAAGGCGCCAATGGCAGAGGGGTTGGAACTAGATGACCTTTAAGATCCCTCCTGACTCAAACCATTCTATCATTTTATGATTTTTACTTTGCCTTATAATTGGACTCTTCCTGTCAAAAAGAATCACCCTAAAACTCTATTATCGATGTTTTTATACATAAGGGACTATTCCTAAGTGTTACTTTCCTATTTTTCTTAGTATCATCAGTAATAAATTAATGCCAACAATTATTCTGGAAAACACACAATGCATAGTTTTATCAGTACAGAACATTTTCCACCTACAAATGTTACCTCCAGGTGGGGGTGTAAAAATGCAAGTGATGCACTTGCAAAATTAAGTCCATCCATGCTGTCTCTCATAACCAATCTAAATACATTCTATGAACACAACTCTGTTCCACCTCACCCCTTGACACAGGGGAGTCAGCAAATGCCACTGTTCAATTAACACGGAAGGGCCTTTAAAAACAATAAAGTAATTAGACACGTTCATGAGAGACAATTATGTCACGTAAAGATAAGCATTCCCGGAAGAGCTTTAGCCTCTATTAGAAAAGAGCATTTTTTACAATTTTCCTCTCAAATTAATTTCACAGACATGCAAGGTGTGATGGGAAAACGGCACCATTCTCATCAGCCTTAAAAGCATATGATATGAACGAGGTCTCCAGCATGGCACTGGCTGCAATAAATTATCAAGTGTGCGTTCTGTTTTCTGAAATGGGCTCAATTTATCATTTTATTGAAAAGGTTCCATTATGCTAATGTCTTATAAAATCACTTTCTGCTGTTGCTAGAAGGTGAAGAGGGGATATCAATTTTTATATATAGAATTTGGAAGTATTGCTGCAGTGAATTGTCAAGGGTTAATAACCCTAAAAGAAGATAAAATATACATAAGAGCAATCTTCCAAGGACTTTGTAATGACAAATTTTCATAACCCTACTGGAGGTAGGATAGTTTTCTTAAGCTTAACTCCCTTAAAAGAAATGTTGAAAGAAATAGAAATAGTTAATTTCTGGGCTGAAAACTCTCTCTCTCTTCTCCAATCAAGACTTGAATTGACACTGGAGAGTGTTTTTTTCCAAATGGAGGTCAGAATAGAAAATACCATTACCAATCTTGTCAACTTGCCCAGATAACAAATATGAAGGATAATCAGACAGGGGTACATGGGTGATTATTTGAAAAGGGGAATACTCCTTCTCTAAATAAAAATTTCTGTAATAAGAACATATTTTCTTTTGAATTATTGGAATGTATTAAAAGAAGAGAACTAGATTTAGATAGGTAATATATTGTATCCAAAAAACTTATTTTTTGCTGTGCATCAAAAAAAGACTACTGTTTCAGAAACATTATCCTATTTTTAACAGGAAGCATTTTCCTAGGGGAAAATGAGTACGTTCCTCTGAACATACTCATAGAGCATAATTCAAGAAAGTACAGCATCAAGAGGGATAATTTAATATTTACTGACACTAATAAGCTGCCCAGGGAAGGAATTGAGTCACCATTCCTGGAGGTATTTAAAGTTCAGATGTGGCACTTAGGAACATAGTTCAGTGGTGGACTTGGTAGTGATGTGTTAACCTTTGGACTCAATGACCTGAACCTAAACAATTCCAAGGGACTCTTCCAACCTAAACAATTCCATGAACCACCATCTCAGGACTGCAATAAAAATTTTCTTGCAGCTTCAAACATGGATCAAAACAAGTGGAACTTAAAATTTTTGAAAAACTCTCATTCAACCACCATCTCATTGGATCATCAATAAAAACCCTTCTGCATCTTGCAGCTTCAAACATGGATCACAGTTCAACAACTTCTGTCCTACAACATTTACCAAACAGCTTGGGAACTTAAAATTTTTGAAGTAGTTTGTAGTTGCACACATCACATCTTTGTCTTAGGAGGCATCCACATCACAAAAGCTTGCAAAACAAAACAAAAGAGAACTAAACAAAACAGAGCAAAACAAAACAAAACATGCATGAGGGACTGCAAATGGGTGGAACACCTCCCAGGTATGGAACACCCATGAAAGGTAGCTGGCAAAACAACAAACAATAGAAGGAAAGTGAAGAGCACAAAGGAGATTCAGGACTGGGACAAGAAGTACAAAACTATCAAGTAAGAAAGGAAAAATGGAGAGGAAGGAACTTCTTTAGTTCCAGTTTCTCTTTTAAAAGAGCTCTAAGGGCCAATGAACTCATTATTTGTGACTAGAACACATCACCGCAATGAACATGGCATCAGGTTATGGCACTGTAAATTGACAGCAAATTTAAGAGAAAAGGCCTAACAGTGAAAGTCTAACAGTTTAATGTATGTAATGAAGGCACAGTGATAGCAATTAACAATGTGCCACACCTAACCACTAGCACAAAGAGAGCTGTGCAGGAATTCAATGCAGGAATTTTGTAAAAATTTGTTTTGAACTTTAAAACAGAACTGTACATACAGTAAATTTAGAATGTGTAATGAAGACAAATGCAGCCTTGCTTCCCAGAAACAATTTGTTAAAATCAGGACTAGTATTATTTCTGAGCTGGTATTTTATTCTGCATTTCTTAAAGAGGTGAATTAATACCTTCCCTTTTCTGAGAGTAGATTGATCCTCAAATTAGTATTGTATTTAATATTTAAAAGTTTGTAAAATAATATGTTATAAAAATCTGAATCAAATATAGGGTAAATCACAATGAGCTGCTTGATGCATTTTCATTTAAATTAAAAGTAGTTTAATCCTAATACAAAAGTAAACTGTCAGGGCACCAAATCCCAAAATAAATGGTAACCTAACTAGTTACTTGAATATGTCTACTGAAAGAATACATTGGTTGCATATCAAGTAATTTACCACTTTTTCTTGTCCAGCAATATGAATCTTATTCAAATGGATGTCTGGGAAAGAGGACTATCATAAGAATCATGTAACCACCAGGAAATGCTGTATTAATATTTCAAGAAACTTAAGAAAGGTCAGTATAAGCACTCTGGTAATTTTTTTTTAAAACAAAATGTTGATAACTCTAGGAAGAAAGGTCTAATTACTAAATGTAAATTACATAGAGTACTGATTTTCCTTGTTCAAACTACTGATTTACAATACCATGGACCTAAGGTATATTTAATTAATTAATTAATGTTATAACTAAGCCACAAATTATTTTTACCTGTGACAAAGGAAAAAAATCTTTATACTGATTAGTTTCCTTTGAAAAAAAATGCAGTTAAATGACATGAGAAATTTTAGGAATCCTTCTTTATCTCTTTTAAGGGAATAGTAAATTCTTAGATATTTGTATTTGTAACACAAAAAAGCAATATTAGGTCAGAGCTTCACGTTTATGAGTGACAATAAAAATGTTCTTTCCAGGCTGGAAGCCATTCTGAAAGGATGAGCACTCACATTTTGCTGAAATTCTCGAAAAGGGATAAGAAATAGCTGTAGTTGTTCTCAGCTCAGTATTACATAGTGGTACTCAGCCTAGCACCACATGCAAATGGGGAGGTAGATGTACACCATAACCCTGCCTGATCTGGATCTAATTTGAGATTATAAGGTCTATAAAACTGTGAAGTAATTTTACAGTATTTCAGAAGTTTAGACTGCTCATTTACTTCAAACAGATTTGACACAAAGATTCTTATCCTTTTAGGCTTTTTGAGTAAAAGATTATAATAAAGTGTCATATCAATTACAGGGCACAGGATTTTTACCACATAGTCATCAGAATACTATTTTAAAACTATTTTTAAATGTCAGCAATTTAAATGGTTAAATTGATATGGGTTTTTTTATTCACCAGGGCTTGCCTCAGAAGTATGAACAGATCTGACCAGCCACACCCTAAATTGTGGCTTTCCCTTCTAAGTGTTTTTTACTGTCTCTTTCATGGAATCAGACACTTAGATGGAATGGGCACCAGTTCATCACTTCATGCATCACTAACAATACTGAGGTTTTGGTAATGACAGTTTCATCTACCTTAACTGATACTTGTACTATTGGGAAAGTCAAGAAGTTTAAACATATATTAAGTTTTGGTAAAGCATTTCCTAACTAGATGGAAAACAATCAATCCTTCTTTTTGCTAGAATTTGCAGCTTGGCACACCTAAGTCAGTATATACCAGGACTTTATTAACTCTTCTGTGAACAGAAGAAGATGCAAAGATAAGGAAACAGAGGTGCCTTGCATGCAGGCATTTGTAAAAGTCTACCTAAAGGATGCCAGGATTTTTATTTGGAACTGACTAGATGAGCATTTATTTAAAAGTTGAAAATAAAAAACCTTAAGTAATGATGACCACATCTACTTGATTCAGACAAAATAATATACCAGCTGATAATGGATTAACCTGGAAATTACATAAGTAACAACATTCATGTCAGCTTACAGAAAACATATTCTGTTGAACTATTTTTTTTCATATTACAAATTTGCTTGACATCAGTCATACATTTAAAAAGGGGAGGGAATGGGATTCTGCAGTCTGATTTCCTGCCTAGCACCATCCATACTACTTCTAGGTTGAAGTCGTATCTTCATGTTTCAGAAAAAAAAAAAGTTCCACATTTTTTAAATGGACAAATGTGGAGAATTCTTGTAAGCTAGGATAGCTTGCATTGGTGGTTGATTTCCTGGCAAGTTAAAATCCATGTGTGGTATTCGTATTTGCTGGTTTGCACTTTCTAGACAATTCTAGAAATCTCACTTTCTAGAGAGCCAAAATTCTAATATAGCTGGTAAGATCTAATATTCCCACATTACCAAATTTCCACTCCACCGATGACAAAACAAATATAAACCAATCCTCATGTGCACTTTTTAGGATTCTCATGACTCTTCTCCTGAACCTTCTAACAGTTTAGTCATCAAAAGACCGAGCTATACTGGGTTTAGTTATGCAAGTTTCAAAAGCAGAGAAAAAACATTTTCTCCACTCCACTCTGTTTTCTGTTTATACTTCCAAATATTCTATTGGCTTTCTTGAATCTGAAATCATGATGCATTCTCATATTCAGCAGATGAGTCATACAAACCCTTACGTTTTACAGATTCATTGTTTTTCAGGTAGAAATCAGAGAATCATAGAATTGTTAAGGTTAGAAAAGGCCTCTAAAGTCATTGAGTCCAACCATTATCTCTTCATCTTATCCATGTACCGACTGATATGCAACCATTATGGAACATAGATACATTTATATGTAATGTGTTTATTAAAACTCTTTGTCCCAGATATTGAACAGAGGCAAATTAGAAGAGGGTGAAGCAGAAATAAAGTCCGGTGCTGAGATTTTTTTACATGTCCACTAGAAACCACACAATGTTTTCAGAACAAAGAAACAACAACAAAACAAACAAACAAAAAAAAAGAACCCCCAAGAACAACAACAAAAACCAAGAAGAAAAGACATTTCTATTACTTTTGTCTGTAAAGACAGGAAACCTGGAATTCTTTGATGAAGAGATTATTTGGATCCATTTTCATATTTTTTTTCAACTTAATGACTTCCAAACTCATAGAGGAACACACTGTAGTCTAAAAAACACAGTGCAAGTAAGATGCATCCCCAGACCAGTCAGGAGCTGGTTTCATTACTCACACAAGATTGGGGGTGAGCTGGGAGGAGGATGTCCTGTTCCATGCTTCTGCAAGGAGCAAACTATATCCTTGGTGGGGACACACTGCCAGGCCATAAGAATTTTTTGTCTCATCAAGTGCAGCAGTTTATATACCTAAGTATATTGCTTGTATAATAGCAGTAGAGCACAACAAGAGTTGCTCTCTCCTGGTTTGTCTGGTGAAAGTTTGGTCTCTAAGCATTCATGTTAATACTTCAAAAATAATATTTTAGCAGTCAAATGCTGCTAAAGCTTCTGGGAGAAGCTCTTGAGATGTGAAAGTCACCACAAACTTTTTTCCTCAGAATTCAAAGGAGGGCAAATAAAATCAGGGCAGGAATGTAGGGTCAGCATAACAAATAAAAATAACTTAGGCTTCAGAGAGACTTACAGTCTCAGTGTTTACTGCAGCAATTATGGAATAGCTGTGTAGCACGTCAGACTAAACAATATTAATTTAACCAATTAATTAAGAGTTTGCCTCTAAATTTTATGTTTAAATTTGTCACGTACACATGGAACAATAAAGATTATACTTCATTCACCTGTCGTGGTTGCTGCTGTAGACTGATCACCACAACCATTCACCTCCTAGGACAACAGCTTGGTAAGTATAATTTCAGCTATCAATGATGGTACCCACTTTCTTAAACCACTCATTACCACTACTATTAGTAATTTAATTTATGCCAAAGGAAATCCTTGCTACACAGTAAAGTTTACTGCAAAACTGATCTTTGGAATAATTTTTTTTTTGACTACAAATTAACTTGCCCTAAATCCATAAGGAAAAATATAGTTCCCCATATTGAACAAAGGGATGGAGCTGAACAGACAAAGGGACAAATTTTAATAGTGAGAATCAAAACAAGGAAAGAAGTTAACAGGCCCTTAAAAAGAGCCTATTATTAACATCCTTCCACAAAGAACTATCAATCATTAGAGTGGGTCTTCCTTTTTTTTTCTTTTATGATAAAAAGTCTTTATAATTTAATCACAGATGAAACTAGCCCACATATTTTATCAATACATTTGTCCTCATGAATTCTGCCATGAAAATATTTACTGCAATAGAAGACACCTATCAGTTAATGCTTAGTTTCACAGAGTTTGTAGTCTGTGGATAAAAATGTCACATGACACATTTTAAGAGTCCTTGCACATGTACAGACTATTCTGTAAAGTCAAGCACAGCTATTAAATGCCTCTACATATGTACAGTAATGAAAAAATAAATACATGGTAATATTTAAAAGCTCACATTTTGCCTTTCATCTGAGAGTAGGCCATGGCTGAAGCCCTGTCCCTAGTTTACCAGATTTAAATCAGCATGCACCCTTCTTATCTCATTACTCATTCAGACTGGGAGATGTGGATCATTAAGCTGGGTACTAATTTGCTCCTAAACCACATTCATTCATCATTAGTTGTCAGTGAGAGGTTGACCAAGTCAGTTGTGGAATACTTCTTTGACCCTTCCATGGATTGTATATTTTCTGCATGAGCTACTTAATAAATTCTTTAGAAGTTATTTTAACAGTTTTAGTAGCCATTTTGTTAAGCAAGATGATTTCTGTGGCCAGGTTAGTCACAGAGGTATCTCTGTCATATTCACAATTTATCTTCTGTACTCTGGATATATATGTTTGCTATTACCTTCTGTACTGTGCAAAAAGGGTATTTGTGAACTGTTCTTTATAAAAAGACACCTCTGAT
This sequence comes from Emberiza elegans, assembly GCA_024865655.1. NCBI lineage: Eukaryota > Metazoa > Chordata > Aves > Passeriformes > Fringillidae > Emberiza > Emberiza elegans. Next base: position 12,607,347 of record JALJVW010002597.1, on the reverse strand, counting down.
GGGCTATTATGATAAATCACAACAGTATCTGGTATTGCACAGAATGATGTATTTTCACTGGGCAAGAAGGTCAGTAAGATCATTTTGCAGTAACCTGTGCCTCAGATTATTTTTCACAATGAAGATATTCTCCGTAACCATTTGGTGGATGAAGAACTACAAACGTCCATAGTATGAATCATCACCATCATGTGTTGCACCAGCAAAGCTTTACTAAATCTCAAATAGATCATAAATATTTTTTTATAAAATGTGTGGGTATGAAAGCATCCCAACGGTTTGGGAATTAAGCACATTTGCAAGGCATAAACTGCCCAACATTCTAGTTAAGGAAACTTCTATGATGGAAATTTTACAGACACTATATTTTGCCTTCTCATAGACACCTGGACGTTTTGCCATCTTACAATAATTTATAAAAATATGAGCATAATACAAGTTAGATAGAGGAGCAACACAAGAAATCACTAATTATATCCACAAAGAAAAATTATTTTTTAGAAGACACATCAGATGCTTATTATCTTAATATTGTTGTATTTTTTGTTTAATAAATAAAATAAACCATATATTTTAGGGCTTTTATGGAACTGCAACTGTTCACCCTAAGAAAGAAAAAGACACATTTAGAAATGTATATTGAAATGTACTAAGGCACTGAATTACCTGAGTTTTCAGCGGGAAGTGAAACACTGTTTTTTCCAGGATCCAGAATGACTGCCAACCCTGCAGAGACTGATGGGAGGATGCTGGTACTGAGATCTATGCGAGTTAAACTCTCAGGTTCTCTTTTCAAGGCTTTTAGAACACCTCCAACACAGCTATCTTCTGTCTTCTCCTTGTTCTGTGGACTCTGAACAACATGAACAATGCTCTGCTGGGCCAGGTCACAGTTCTGTAACACAAAACCCAAATTGTGATAAATAATTAATTGTGACATAATGGACAAAATCCCTCTATCTCCAATTTGTTATTTGTTAAATGGTCTCCAAACCATTTTGTGAAGAATTTCAGTGTGCAGTAATGGAGTTTAAAGCAAACTGACAAGTGTAAATTGCTGGAATTAGGATTACTTGCATTGCCAAAAGGGTCACAACACTTACAAGTGCTAAACATTTAACAAAAAAATAGTGGACCAGAGCCAACAGCTCGAAATAAGTCAGGTTTATTGGCACAAAGTAAAAAATCTCCAGAGGGAGCATTACTAAATCAAGCACTAAGAATATTCAACAATTAAGAGGCACTTGCACAGATAGTGCTGAAACACACTCTTCATGTAGCAATTTAGGGTCAAATTTGATGATCACAGAGAGTTCATGAACAAGCTACTCTAAAATATTTATATAATCAGGGACAGGAAAGATTATGCTATCGATGAAGAGTGATACTATTTCTTCTCTGTAATGTAATTTTCAGTTTAAATCTGGTTTTAGATGTAGATTCAGTATGAGCCTTGCATTCTTTCCAAAGACATTGAACTGTTGACTTTAGATAGATTTGAAAGAAATCCTGTGGAAGATCTCACAACTGTTGTGGCCATTCATGATAAAACAGAAGAACTGCTAGCCATTTTAGCCCAAAATGAGACCATTTTATGGTCTCACACATAGAGAAGCTTCTCCTCCTTTTCTGTCCTTACCAGAGCTGACTCTTAGACAGTCTTTCCAGAACATGTGTCTTAGAAAACAGCAGGGTACATAAGGATCTTGTGAAAGGTTTATACATGATAAATCAGGATGTCTTTCAGCATTTTCACCTTGCTCAACATTTTCACAATACAGAAAAGAAAAGCAAAATATTATGCCAGAAATAAAATTTACAGAGATTTTGGAAGACCTATCATTAACAAAGGTTTTTCAAGAAAGACTTGTATTGATCTTTCCACAACACACCTTGCAAGAAAAATTGTTCTTTATTCAGTGATACCTTTTGGAGACCCACACCTAATTCTTCAGTGTTATGAATGAACATAAGCATCAGCCTACACAGAAAGTGGGTAGCCTGTGAAAAAATTAATTTTCTAACTCTCTGCAGCATCATTAGGTTGGCCACCTCTGCTGTGAAATGTCAAGACAGATTGTTGAATCCATTTGGGAGAAACAGAAAGAGTTCTGATGCATTTGTATCTACATTTGTATCTTCTGATCTCTGTTATCTAGACAATATTTAAAAATTGCCATTTGTATATGCAACTACTATATGCACTTTAATTGCAAAAGATTCCTTCACAGATATTTTAGTGTTCTTTATACCCTCATTCTCCCATGCAGTCCTTTACCACTTCTGTTCTGGTCTCTTTTATGTTGAGTGGTTTTCCTTCATGCTCTTATATTATTTCTCAGTACTTCTTCTTCCACAGTTTCTTTTTATGCAATGTAATTTAAAAGACAAAAATCTGGCTTTTGTTTTGTTTTAATTGAATTTTCAATAACACACTCTCTCCTTAGTGAAGCAGTAATCAGCCAGCAAATATTTATTAGAGCAAGGACACTGTGGTCTTAATATTTTATCAAAGCAATTATTAGATTTCAACCTTAAAAGATCATGTTGACATTAAAAGTCTCTCCTTTTTTTTTTAACATCTTGCTGCCCATAGCATTTTAATAAGATCCATTTAAACAGCTCAATCATTTCATTCATTAACACAATATACAAAACCTGTCTGTCACTCTAAAACTTCTTCCACTAAGAATACTGCACAGCATTAAAGAATTTAATAATCTAAAAGAAATTAATAATGAAATTAATAACTAGGTAAATGAGCAGCTCAAAAGTGATTTGCTCAGTTACAGTGAGAGTTTAAAAGGAGAAATAGGTATTTATGCAAAAACTCACAACTTTGGAAACCCCTAATAAACTGTCAATCAGTCATACTCTGTTATAATGATCACCCCTTCTGGCAGTTTTGCTTGCTAAAGCAGCCAATGTTCTGCCTTTAATTTTTTTTCTCAATATTTACTGTCCTTTTCAGTAGGTTGTTTTTTATTTTTTAAATCTTGCATCAGTTCCTGGTTCAGATCAGTGCCTGATGCTGTGCTAGAATCACACTGAGGGGATAGTGTGTATGAGAGAATAAAAGAGATGGAAAGAGCTACTTAAACAAAACAAAATTCCCCAACAATTCTACAACAAATGTTTTCAACCATTCTTCTTTGATCTTGGCTGCTGTACATGTTAATTCACCAGGTATATCAATCTTTTAAAAGTATAGGTCCTTTCCAGGTTCTTTTTGCAAGCTGAAGACTTTGTGGTTAGCTGAGAAACAATGGAAAGGCTGACAAAATAGAGCTCCATCTTCTCTCTTCAGCAATATCAAGAACTACATACTTCAGAAAAAGCTGCAAAATTTGCACTTTAGGCAGTTCTACAGATTGCCTCAGCTGGTTAGAGCACAGTGCTAATAACACCAAGGTTGTGGATTTGATCCCTGCATGGACCATTCACTTCAGAGTTGGACTCAATGATCCTTGTGGGTCTCTTCCAGCTCAGAATATTCTGTGATTCTATATATGACCATAGCAATAGTGGTTTTTGGTATTTCCCTTAATAAAATTTTAAGAGGACAGATGAACATGTTGTATCAGAGCTTTCTTCCATCTCTTTATCTAAAAAAAACCCAAGCTTTGACAGATTGAACATTGCTACTGATGATGACAGTGTATATAATGGTCTCAGGAAAGCTTAAGTAGTGGGTATCAGGAAAACTTTCAAAGAGCAGCTAGGAGAAAGACACAACATCCTTCGATATTTAGCCTGTGTAGATTTCATATGGAAGCCACTGAGCAATAACAAATATAGAATCCTAAAGCATCAGTTTTGTAATGTTCTTCTGAGTACATTTGAACTGAATTTGGCTTGTGTTTAAAGGAGGAAAGTAAGCCTCAACCTTCATAAGAAAAGCGATAAAACTGTACAAGAAAAAAATAAAAAGAGTTGTCATCATATACTAATTGTGGAGAGATCTGGATGGGAATATAACAAAGCATTTCCCAGAATATGGGTGATTAATGCTTTATAACAGATTACATTTCATGGACAATAGATGGCCTAAGTCTGCAGCTTCTTCTTTAAATAAAGAGGTAGAATTCTATCTGTTTCTGTGAGAGTTTAGGTTGTGCCTTAGGTTACTATTATAAGATACAATTTTTTATGTCAATGTCACTTTTGTTTCCTTCATATATTTGTTTTACGCCTCAGGAAACATGCTTTTAAGTATATCTATTATTAATGATTCTAGAGATATTGTCTTGTCTTATCTGTTGATTCAAATTAATGACTGTGTGCCATATTCCAATGGGAAAAACTGCAAGTGTATAAAAAGTAGATTGTGAGGTATCTTCTTTCACTAGAGCAAAGGGAACTGAGATGATCAAAAAGTTATGAAACTCAGCAATAAGGACTGGTTCTTGAGAGAAAACGAGTTTTGGCCAACATGGGAAAATTAATTCATAGCAGAGAAAATTAAAATTAAAACTTTTTTCATTCAAACCTTTTACCTATTTTTTTCTGAATTCTCAAGTCAAATTTCACAAGGCTGAATCAGCACATCCTGAATGAACAACACAATATTCTTTGTTACTGAGAGCAGTGGGCTAACTAGAAGGTCAGCTGGGAAGACTGAAATAAATTATGAAAATGGGAAGAGATGACTGTGTTTAAGTTACTCTGAAATCCTCTTGTTAGACTCTGGGGAGACCTCACTGCAGCCTTTCAGTACTTGAAGCAGACTTAGGAAAAAAAATAAAACGAGGGACTTTTTACATGGGCAGATAGTGACAGGTCAATGGGGAACAGTTTTAAACAAAAATATTAATATGTCAGGAAGAAATTCCTCACTGAAAGGGTGGTGGGGCATTGGGACAGGTTGCCCAGAGAAGCTGTGGATGTCCCATACCTGGAAGTGTTCAAGGCCAGGCTGGCTGGGCCCACCTGATCTAGTGGGTGGCATCCCTATCCACAGTGAGGGGCTGGGAACCACAATAATCTTAATTGCCTTTTTCAACTCAAACCATTCTGTGGTTCTGACACATTTCTGTCTGCTATCTTCTTCACAATATATTTGGATAGTATGAAAGGAATTTTCTCAATCTGACAAGTATAAAGCCTGCTAGAGAAGTCATATTTTCTGAAGTGCAATACACTTCATTTTGAAGCTTTTTATTTAAAGAAACATTAGAGCAGAAAATAGCTTGAATCTGAAGTTTTTTGCATGAATATAAAAAAGCTTGTGGTGTTTTGTCTTGAAAATGAGTTTGATAAATTTCCATTTCCTGCAAACCATGAGTTGGGAGTTTTAAGATGTTCGGGTATTGCATATCAATCACACAGAAAAATTCTTCACACTCTACTATCTATGATTCAGTTAGAAATTCCAACTTTTTTGCTACCTAGAGTTTCTCACCTTTACCCATGAATCCCTGGGGCCTGTTTTGGATACGTGAACAGTGGAATTGTCTAATTGCTGCGTATTTAGATCAAGCAGATCTAAATTGACTGCCTGATGACATTCCCTAAGAGATTTGCACAAGGCAAATGCTCAGGAAAGGGTATTTTCTATAAATGATGAACAAAACCCAAGAAGTTGGCTTTCCAGGTTTTGTTGCTTTGTTTTTTTTTCCCTTAAAAATAGCGCAACACATCTCTTCAAACCAATGAGACCCCATGTAGAAGTGTAGATAACACACTAATTTTATTGGGAAAATATTTTTTCAAGGATAATGTACAGAGACATTAAAAATTACCTTCAAAACAGACAAATGAGCATATGAAGTTCCCAGAAGAGAAAGGGAAAAAAAGCTCAGCAAGCCTTACTCAACTGTTGCTGTAACCTTTTCACAAGGACAGAGTTCAGGTCTCAAAGTCAGCAGAAACAGAAAGGGAATCAATTGGAAGAGGAACACTGTTTCATCCCCTGATCACAATAAATGCAAAAAAGCAAGAAGAAGAAAGCAACACCGTGATAATACACTTTATTACATAGGAAGCTAAAGCTGGTATCTTAGTGAATGGTACATTAGCAGGTATATAATGAATTTGAGAGTAGAGACTACCTAAAATAAAAACCACAGATATAGCAATAATATTCCGTTAAGCCATGTTGGTTTAAGAAATTGGAAGCAAGATTTGCAAGAAGACTTAACATCTTTTATTTGATCAGGTAATACAGAAAGAAAAATCAGCTTCTGGGCTCAGAGAATCTTATGCAGGTCATGGCAAGGGGAAACCTGAAGGGAAAATTAAGCACTGTTAAAATAATGAAGCAAATCAGCACTCTGATCTGATATCACCATCCATTTGTGTGAATACTGACTGGTCAGTGCAGTGAACTAAATATTGCTCCACATGGGGCAAAGGAAAAAAGCCAGTACGCCACCAGGCCTAAATTACATGGACCACTTAGCAGCTAAATTCCAGCAATCAGAAACTACTTGCTCTTTTATGCTGCTTTGGAATACATCTATATTTGATTTCAGTTCACCTTTTCAACTTTACCAGAGTTACACACTACTGTTCTAGTTTAGCATTCAGAATATTGTGGGTGCTAAGCAACACCTAGAAGTAGAAGGAAAAATAGATACATTATTGAAAACACCACACATTCAAATAAATGTGATGAAAAGGCAGAAAACCTTTCACTTAGCAGAAGAGTTAACTCAGACACATTCAAATTTATATTTTATTATTTTTAGAAAAGAGAACAGTTGATGCTGAACAAGAGGAAATAAGTACATACTGTGGGATTTACTACAGTTCCTTCAGCCCGTGGTCCCTCTGTGTAGCAAGAAGCCCTGATTAGCATTTACAAAAACAAAATCCCCTGATTTACAGTCAAAGACAATAGTTCATATATTACAAAGGTTCTGCTCTGAATTATACTCTTTAAAGAGAACTAAAAGACTTCAGATTTTATATTGTCTAGTCCCTTAATGAGTTAATAATTTGCTGGAAATGGAAAAGTATTCAACTAAGTCAGAATTCCCCCTCTTCCTTCACTTACAAATCACTTCATGCTTCATTTCCATCTTTTTCACATTATAACACAAACATTTAATGCTAATTTCTAGCTCAGTGGAGGGAATGCAGAGTTAATGCTCAGTTAGGAATGTTGCAGGGTTATTACTTTTTGTACACAATCTAAGACCTTAGCAATGCTATATTCATATTTCTAAATGGCATTACTAATAAAATGACATCATTAATATGATAACTTTTCTTGAATGTAGATCTTTTAGCACGAATTCCTGAAGGATATATGAACCCTTCTAACAAATAAAAATGTTTTATTGACAGCACATGAGACAGTTTGCAACATTTAAATACCTGCTTACATTATTGTTATTCCCTTCGAAACTCTGCATAATGATCTACAAAAGACACAGAAGGCAGCCAAACTTTTTGATATTATGTTTACAAAGCTATTAGTATCTCCACAGTGACATTAAGAACATATCATGCAATATAAAATGGAAGAGAAATAGTCAAATGAACACTAAATTCATATAAAACTTTTCTCAGTAAATGAAAAATTTTTCCCTTCTTGTAATTTTGTATATTGCGCACAAAGAAAAACCTATAAACCCACAATTTATTATAATGCCTGTTTAGAAAGCAGTAAGACAATGAGAAGCTTATAATGCTATATTAAAAATGAATACCATTAAGTTCTCATGACCATTTGCTTTCCTCCTAAACACAGTTGAGTGTGCCTCATTATTATTCCATCTTCCACACTGAACTACCTGAAAGAATTTATACTCTCTAAACATGTTATCTCCACCTGTAAACATAAAAACAGAAAGCTTATTATTTATAAGCTATGGATTGCATTTTCCATTGCTCTAATTTCTTCTCAAGCCACACTGAAACAGAACAAGTGTATTCTGTAAAATGCTTGAATGAATTACATTTAGGCACATTTTGGTCTGGGTTAAACAGTAATAAAAGGTACTGTGCCCCAAAAAAGTCTCATAAGAAAGCCCTTTTAACAGTGTGCAGAGTGCAGCATGGCCTCAGAACTGTGGGCTATGTGTTATTTGACTAACATAAGATCTAATTTGTATTTCCTTTTTCCCCTTCAATTTTTCTTTGAGAAGGTTTATCTCAGCAAGGCAGACACTGCCAATCTACTTACACTTCTGTGTCTTCACTGAAGGCACATTAAGTATATGTGAGGAACAGGCATAAAAGTGGCCTCACACTGACACCTAATAAGTGTCAAGATATTACTGAGACATAAATTCTCTTTGAAAAACTGAAGAGTCACTTACTACCAGAACTCTGAAAATATTTTAAAGACTTCAGTAGTCTCTCATGCAGATGGGGCACTTCAGTGGCAGCTAGAAAGCTGCAGAAATGAATTTGGAAAATTCCCTTCTCTCTCAAGGATCTCTGAAAGAATTCCTGTGTGTTGTAAATACACCACCATAGAAAGCAAATTTTTCCTGTGAATTTATTGTCTAGAGCATCAAAAGTTTAACAGCTATAAATATTTATTTCAATTACTTGACTAGTCATTCACAGATGCCTTTTTCATGCTTTATGGCCAGCACCTGGTGTACATCCAAATCCAAGGAACACTTTGGTCTTCTACTTGTCCCAGTCCATGCATCTGTATATCAGTTTGAGCAGACGCTATGAGAACAGCTGTAAATAAAGCCTAGGGAGCACCCTATGTTGCCCTACTTGGTAACTTCTTAACTTCCTAGTATAAACACAGACAAGACATCAAATATTTTTCCAGGGCTTTCCCTGATTTTACTTCAAGACTTGCTTTTAAACTAGCAGTCTCTGTGAGAGGTGAATGTTGTCTTAAATTTGATTTTCAGGCTATACCTACCAAAACTATTGCAGCAGGATAATGCTGGAAAATCTATGCAGTGCAATATTGTGCAGCACATCTACACATCCAACTGGACTTTAGGGCTAGTTTGCCAGACATATAGTTAGGTATGTTATAAAAGACACAGTTTATAGGTTCTTCCCAATCCCTAATGGGGCATCCATGTCATATCAGAAAACACTCTTACAACAAATTAATCCCCATGCCCAGTATATATGGGCACATTTTGTCACCTCATTTATTCCCACCCCTTACAAAATCATGCCTAATTTTAAAAGGGAGAATGCTCATGTTGTGGTTTGACCTGGCAGGCAGCAAAACATCCCACAGCCACTCTCTCAATTCCCTGCACCCACCCTGCTCCTCAGCGGGATGGGGAGGTGAGATTGGGAATAAAAGTAAAACTTCTGAGTTGAGATAAAGATAGTTTACAAGGACAGAAAAGAAAGGGGAAAAACCCCAATAATACTAAATGAAATGATACACAACACAATTGCTCACCACCCACCAATGGATGCAGCTCAGTTCCTGAGCAGCAGTGCTTGGCCAGCTTTCCCCCTTGTTATTATACTGGTGGATACAAGAGGCCATATAGTGTGCAAAACCCCTTTGGTCAGTTGGGGTCAGCTTTTGGGGCTGTGTCTCCTCACAGCTACTTCTGCCCCCAAAGCTGCTCACTGCTGGGGTGCAGTGAGGAGCTGAAAAGCCCTTTACACTGTGTAAACATTCATTAGCAAGAACTAAAATGTCAGTGTGTTAACATTATTCTCATCCTAAATCCAAAACACAGCACTGTACCAGCTACTGGGAAGAAAATTAACACTATCCCAGACAAAATCATAATTACACAGTAATACAAAACAAGGTGAATGTTATGAAGATATAATATAAATAATTAAAATTTGATATTCAAATGAAAAGATCGTTTCTATACTTCTAAGTAACCTGTGTGATTTTTTTTCCAAAAACATCTAGCATAAATGGAAGGCATGACAATAAATGAACTCAGACTGATTCTGCTAAATAACCAACATATATATTGAACATAGCATTATAAAAGGGAGGTGAGAACACCTTGTTGAGTCACAGATGAAAGATGTCTTTGAATATTACAACCAGAGAATTATGACCAATTAAAAAGATTTTAAAAACCCCCTGCATTAAGAGTGTATTTTTACCCATCCCTGAGAAAAAAAGTTCAATTTTCCCTGGAGGCAATTCAATTATAATACAGAAATCTTCAATGATATAGCATCAAGTGCTGATAGAGAGGTTCAGTATTCAGATTTAGTTAGAAAAACATAGGTTATTAAGACTAACAGGTTCCTGAAAATTCCTTTGAAGATTTTTGTATCATGGCATTCTCCTGCATGCATTCAGATTACAACATGTCATATGCTTTTCATAGGCATGTCACATGTAAGTCCAAACTCTTTGCTAAAAAATCTGGAATATTAAGACTTTTCCATTTCAATGAGAAATTGTGTCATTTCAATTCAGATCAAGATATGGATGCTGAAAACACATGCAGGAGAAATGTCTATGAGCATTCAAGGAAAAGGAAAAAATGCTGTAAAACTGAGAAGTGCCAAGGTTTCAAAAATTTTAAGTTTTACTGAGATGGAGATTTCTCCAAGCCTGTCAGGCTTGTCTGAGTAAACAAGCAAGCAACCTAATTTGCACTACCAACTACTGCAGACCAAAAGAAGTAGCTTTCCACAGCAAAATGGTTTGTGTCAAGAACCTGACATACACACTATAAAGTCTGGGGATGCTTGGGGATATTTTGAGTTTAGTCTACCTTTATTCTTGGCTCTCTTTTGCAACTTTAATAAGTAAAGCTCTGAAATTCATCTCCCTGTTTAGTTTCAATCAAAAGGCATCTACTTTATTTGCTATGAGGATGCTCCACAATGCAATCAAAACATGGTAAATGGGGATGATAAGGAGATCTATTTCAGAAGTTGACTTCTATTCCAAACTAAGACACTAGTCCAGACACGTGTTCATTTTCTGATTCTGAGCTCTCATCAAAGACATCAGCAGACACATTTCAGATTATTTCACAGGGGGGTATTACTGCTGATTAAAGGTACTAGCTTTATTAAAACAGCCACAACTGCTGTCTAGTTGCATTCTTTTGTGCAGTGATTTGCTGGAAGTTACACTTGCCTACATTTACAGAGAGTAAAGGAAATACAAAAAGTACCATAAAATGACTAAATGAAGTTCAGCAATTCTACGCTGTCATCTCTTCAAAACAAAACCACTTCTGTTTAAAAGATCAGTTGACCATTTTTTTCTACAGTGTGGAGATTCAACAGGTTTCCAATTGTTAATTTTCTGCTGGTGTATCAGGTAAAACCTGGTGGTGTATCAGAGGGCTTTCCCCAGAGAATCAGACCTGGTTTGCTTGGCTAGCTCCTCTAAAAATCAATTTTAAAAATCTATTATTTGAAAAAACAAATGTCTTGTTAACAGTTGTGCCAAGAAAGGATATAAACTCCTGTGAACTTTCCTTAGCAATGGGAATTAAGCTTTGTAAGCCTGGACTTGTAAATCATCTCTGTCTTAAAGATGCACAAGCTGTACAGTACAGACACATTTTAAAGCCAGAAATCAGGTTATTCATCCTTACAATAAAGGGCAGAAAAAAAAATCCAAGACAAAGCCAATGACAGTCACACTTCAATAAGAGAAAGCAGAGAGAGTACCAGCACAGCTTCTAGCTCTATGTGACAGGGTTTGTCACGAGACACAGCAAGCACCGTCCCTTGGAGCACACTTTTGGATGCATGCCCCAACGGGCAGGATGCACCCCTTACCCTCACAGCACTTCTTAGCATTAATTATGGTTTCACGGTCTGAGAACATTTTCTGAATTCAGCCAGGGACCAGCTTTAACTGTCCTGGAATTCTCACTTTTTTACTTCTCACTGAGAAATAAAAGGTGACGCTCCCCTTATTCCTGCAAGGATTAACATTCAATTTGTAGTACGGATGCTACAAATTCATCTTCCTAAAACTCTTTGATCTTGTCCAGTCTCAACTTAGGTCCCTCTTAAAAAGGGACTAAAAACATTCATGCCAATGATAAAACACAGTCACATTTCTTTTTTTTTTCATTTTCTTTGTTTTCATCCTCATTGCCTTGAGTGAGGAAAGCTCTGAAACTCAATCACAACATGTGTGTCTTTACAAGTACACAGTTAAGAGTGATCTGGAGCTTATCTTTGCATGCTTTTATCAGTGTCCACTTGAATGATGCTAAACTTGGCTGGCTGCAATTAACAGGATAGAAAGCTGAAACCCCCTATAAGTATAGAAAACAACTATCCTTTCTGCAAATAAGCTGTCACTGGAATTGAAAGGACAAAAGATGCAGAGGAAACAGTGATGGGCTGGTTTGAATCGATATGGAGGGCCACAGATCTGGAAGCTTCCTTGTTTTTCCACCAAATGAAGGAATTTTCCTTATTCAAGGCTGGTATATTTGTGTAAGTTAAACACAAAGGAGAGAAGCTAAAATGTTTAGAAATATTTTTTAATTTAAATAGGGGACTCAAATTATGATTTTACTTGCGTTCTACTCACAGTTCTTCAGAGCACCCAGGGCTTTCATGCCTTTAGGTAAATTTCAACCAGCAAGAATTCCTTTACTTTTACTTTTTCTTTTGCTTCTTTCACTTGTCCATTAACTGAAAAGGGGAGGGAGAAACAAACTGGGTGAAAGTTTGCAATGTTATCTGCAAATAAATAGAATCCATGTTCAGATTTTGGATGCTTGTTGTCACAAGGCACAGCCAGTTCAATATTGTTTTCTAGGTATGGAGGGATGGGGCTTTCACACAACACAAGCAGGATGAGAGATTCCTCTGCTGGGCTAGAGCTTCATCTCTTCAGATTTTAATACTATTTTAGCTGCTTCTGGAGATGCAGCACCCAAGCTATGTATTCAAGTTCCAGAAAGCCGCACACTCGCACCCAGGAATGCAAGCTGCCTCAGGGCACTTGTTGCTATTTATCACCTTTTAAGATACAACCACAAGGCACTCATAAAAATTATGGAATTTTGCACCATAAAGCTTCATGGAAAAAACCCATAAGTCCTGAAAAATCATACAGGTTCTACTGCAGGAGTTTAGTACTCTCAAAAATGAGAGTGCTACACTTGTGTTGTCATTTTCTGACAGCAATGAAAAATGACAACTTCCCACTTAACCAGGGCACAAAAAGAAACAAACTAAGAAGAAATTAACAAAAAGTATATTTTCCAAATCACATAAAGTATATTTTCCAAATCACATACTTAATCCTTAAACACCTGCCATTCAGTGTTTGTATAAATCATAATTCAACAGTATTTCAGGAGCTGTGGTGCCACAAAGACCTTGTGGGATAGGCAATCCTCTGCCCACCTCTGGCACCCAGGACATGTGCAGAACAAAAAGGCACAGAAAGCAGACTCAGCTTGGCTTAGGACAAACACCAATGCACCACTTGTGCAGGCAGCGCTGATACACCCACAAAGACAAAATGATGTAATTCACAACTAAAAGCTGCCTTGTCATTATTAAAAGAAAAAGCTAATTTAATCTGTGCTCCACCAGCTGCACAAATCAGTGAGTGATAAAGATGAAAACATAGTTATACATATTTAAGTTACACTTGAAGGTTTTTCTAAATGAACATATGCAAATGTTTGAAGCCCAGAGGCAGCTCTTTCTTTTACTCAGGACATTCACTTAGTTTTCTGAGCTAATATTTAATCTAGTATTCAGTAAAACATCATTAATTACTTTCATAAATTCCTAACATCCTGTGAGATGTCTTTTCCCTCTGAGCTGCAAAACAGAATCTTCAAATGCCTTCCTCAATGAAGTGCAACAATTTTCACTCTACAGTTGTTTTAATTGTAAGAAAAGATAATTTTCAGTTTTCATCTTACTGGTTAATGGTGATCTTTGTAGTTTTAAAAACACTAAAATATTATATTTTGGTAGGAAGAATTTTGGGGCAGCAAGGAATTGGAGGACTACAATACAAAGCTTAGCTAAAGAACTGGTGTGGTCTAGAAGAGTAATTTGATAACAAGGAAGAGTAATAGGTACAGTGAATGACTCAAAAGGGTCTCCATCTTACCCACCACCAGTAACTTTAAGGGAATTTATAAGAAACTGCAGAAGGTGGTTACAGCCAAATTTTATACCTAAATTTAGTGTTAGCACCCATTCATTTCCTATCCTTTCTAGATATTTTTATTATTTGTAAATAGATACATGGTTTTAGTACACAAATGGAAAAATTTGAGGGAATCCACTGCCTTAATCCCAATGGGGCTGTCACCACAGTAGCTGTATTGACATTTATGCTGAAACTTCAGCACTCCAACTCCCACTACATCACACACATAAAACAGATGAATGAAAATTTCTCATATCTAGTCTCTTTATAACCATTATTTTAGATATGCTTATCATGTTATTCACTGATTTTCTCTCTCACATCAACAGTTCAAGTATTTTCAAGTATTTCAAGTATCCTCTTCTAGAAAAGTTTTCTCTGGTACTAGCAATTGTATATGACTCACAATCCTTTCTACAGATGCTCTTCTGATCTGACCTCAAGCATTTGATTATTGGAGCAGCCCTGCAATGTTCCAGGAGAAACAAGGAAAAAAAAAAACCTGCTAAGAAGTGTGGCAGCATCTGCACAGCTAGTGTCTCGACTGAGCTGTAATACAGCATGGCGCAGTTTTAATGGATGACACTCCTCTGCTTCATGGAACCCTTTTCTTCCCCTGCTCTTGCATTTTGTATTTCTTTTCCTATTTTGTATTTAAATTAGAGATAAAATCAAGTCCCATAAGAAACAAGAACTCTACAAGAATATTATAGAATATCTGCAAAAATAATTTCTTTTATTGATTTAAACCCTCAAGGTCTATTTAATGGATTTAGAAAACAAACAAACAAACAGCAACAACAAAAAAATCACCAAACAAAAAAACTAAATAGGGCAGACTACCCTGGCAGCAGTCAATGTAATTTAACCCAAATCCATTGAAGAGAATTGATCTTACTGAGCTTATCTCTAATATGGTTTACAAATACTGACTCTTAGTGTGTTAACTTAGGCCCTGTTTGCACAGAAAAATATTTTTATACCTACTTTCATACCAGATGGGCACCCAAGTATTTTATAAAAGATGACAGAAAAAATACATTATATAAAGCTGCAAAGAGGCAAGCTAATATCAAAAACAGAAAAAGAAGTAATGAATTTGCCTGAACCAATCTCTTATTTCATGACCTCATCATGCTGAAGCTGCCTATCTATTTCAGAACAAGTGATAAATATTAAAATGAATTTTTTTTTGCGTGTCTTATCAAAAGCCTCCAATATCAATTGTTTTCACAAATGTTTTCTCCTGCAAGCAGTGAATGCCTCTTCATCAATCTTTTATCAAAAGCAATCTTGTTCTGATTTCAGTCTTATCAGACAAAGTTTTCTCTCTCTCCTTTGCTGGTTTTTGGGGTTTTTTTTCCTTTCTTGGCAGAAGGTACATGAATATCATTTTACACATGACTGTGGCTGCATCTCCATCAATCAGGAAATAACAAGTAACTGTGAAGGATATATCATGGCCCTGCAGAGCTCCAAATAGTAGAAATATTTGTGCCTGATAGCAACAAAATAGGAAAGCAAGTGTGCACATCTTCTTGCACATGCACAACATTTGCACATGAATGTGCAAATATTCCTTCTTAAAGGGCATTCTTTCATTTCCAAATATTTCTAAACAGAGGAATGGTCTGCAGTGGGGAGCTGTGCAGGGAGAGGCCACAGCCTGCCACATGCCAGTCACAGCTGACTGGGTGACAAAACACACAGAGTGCCAGCCCGGCAGGTGAGCTGGCAGCACCCAGCTCCAGCCCACTCATGAAATACCTGCAGGCACCAGGGTGAGGAAGATGCACATGGAGACCATGGCTGGAGGCACATGCCTGAGGGGACAGATGGAGATGTGCTGCTGCTCCAAGTGCTGTGGAGGTGACAGAGCCAAAGGATTTCTTGCCCCCATGCCAAAAGGGGTTATTTGTAGGGAACTTCAGCCCACAGGGGCAAGCTGTGCCAGGCTGGGGAGACCCCTGAAGGACTGCAGCCCATGGGCACCCCTCACTATGGAGGAACACCTCTGAAGGACTGAAACTCTCAGGTGAACCTTGTCAGGCAGGGACATAAAGAGCAAAGGAAAACCAGAAAGGCGTGTCAGTCAGAAACCATTACGTACTTGACTCCAATAATGCGCATCACCTGTGCTGCCCATTACATCACCAACGAGGGATAGACCACAACCAGCAGTGAAAACAAGGGGACTTCGGATTAGAAAGGAGAAGACAAGGTTTTTATTTATGTTTTCTTTTTTTGACTCAATACCCAACTCAGTTTTCTGAAATTTTTGTTAATTGACAATAAATTAAACCTCTGAAGTTTTTGTTAATTGACAATAAATTAAACCCAGTAACATTCCAAATCCATAATATTTGCCCCACTAGACTTGCTTGATCTCCTTGAGCCCAAAATACATTGAGAACTATTCAGTCTGAAGGCTCATTTTAAAGGCTACCTAGGACCGCAGGGGAAGAAAACATTCTGAGGAAATACAATGTTTTCTGCTGCTAAAGCTGGACAGCAACCAAGGTTTCAATATATTTGAACAAGATCCTTATTTTGTACAAATAAATGTCATTCCAAAAGTCTCACAGCACACTGGGGCCAACACACAGTGAAAGAGCTCCAGAACAGAGTGAGCTGCTGCAGAAACAAGAGGTTGAATATATAATGATTTCCTTAGGAGAGACAGAGGCTGCAAAATTCCCAGTTTTGACTCCTCAGGGGAAAAAAACCACAATAAACATAAATAAAACCACCTTAAGAGAAAAGGGAAAAAAGTTAAAAATTGAATTAAATTTATGTGCAAATAACTGGAGCCTTGTGCTCCCCACACAAAGTGCTATGCCTGTGTTTGCTTCATAAGTATGCATCAGGTTGTTCCTGCCACTCAGAGGAAGAATCTTGTCTTGAATATCCCAGACAGAGGAGGACTAAAGAGGCAAAGAGCTTCATTTAGATAAATCCATAAATGAAATTTATAGCTCTAGGAGCAGACTACACCTAAGCTGCTCGACCAGGTTCTCAGCTCCTGGGCTGCTAAGGAGAGAAGTCTGAGGGCAGGAGAGTGTTCAGGTGAATCCCAGGAGAATCAAGTGCCAGGATCATCTCAGATCCCCATCTTGCCATGATGCCTTCTCACATGGGCAATATATGTGAGCACAGATGAAGACAGGCAGGAGGACTCAGTCATTAGGGACTCAAACTGCTGGGTTTTATCAACAGGTTTTGACTCGATCCTTCTCAGTACAAAAGTGGCAGAGTTGTAGTGTGTTAGGAGAATGCTGGAGATAAGCTGCTGATTTGTCAGCTCTGACTTTGGGGATAAAAGATTGCAGGGTGGGAGGAGCTATTTAGTCATGAATGGCACACAGATGATGAAAGAATGATTATTGACCTTTAAATACTAAGGAAGCATCTGATAAAAAAGACAGGTATAACGTAAGATAAAAACTTTAATTTTTCATACAAAATTTTATATTTTATTTCTATGCAGCTGCCTTGTCTTGAGATGCAGGTAGGTGTTGAGGGGGATGTCTTTGAGGATTAGAAAATCACCATCAGACAGGGAAGCAGATAATTTATCACTTAAAGCCAGCACTGTGTAAGGACTCTTTCCCATTCTGCTCTTCATATTTACCTCTAGTGTTTTGCTTGTGTTGTTTTTTAAACTATTTTTATGTCTGACATGATGCCTACAGGACAAATTGGCAGATTTGGTAAAGACTTTCTTCCTACATGAGGTGTTAGTAAACAAAGGATGAGAAAATTCTCTTTTTAGAGAACACTTAAGTATGAAAAATGCAAACATTTACCATTTTCATCATGTTCCTGATGAAAAAAGGCAAAATTTTGCTAACTGGAGGCTGGAGAGAAAGTACCTATGATGCTTTCTCATCTGGAAGTTACCAGTAGCTACCAGGTTAAGGCTCAAGCTAAAGTTTTCCACCATTTACTCCTTAGGCAAATCTCTCAAATTGTCTTTCTTTTTGATTTTTCTCCTCTAACATGGCTTCAATAGCAGATTTTGCAACTAATAATAAAGGTCTCGAAGATGTGAGCCATGAAAGCAAATATGCTAATCTTTTAAGAAACCAATAACTTTGTGTCATTATGAAGAGAAGATTAGTCACTAAAACACTATTCCATTTTTCTGCTGACAGTAAGTAAAAGAAAACTAATTTCATATTATATTTCACTTCAAATCACATTAAGAATTTAGAAGCTGCATATTTATAATGATCCTTAAACTACTGCTAGATACAAAATTGCAAAGCCTTGTTCCTAAGAAGATTTTAGTGTTTTAAACTAGTACTAGAAAGATAGTGCCTGATTTTATGCAAAACAGACAGAATGGTAGAGCATACTGTTATTATCTTGAGATTTGTATATGAGAATTGTCATGGTAAATATGCTTTGCAATATTGAAAGGCATGATGACATCTTTTTCTAAGGAAGAAAATTTGCTAAATCCCTGTAATTTTGGAATGTTAATGTATGGATATGCAGAGGACAATAATTGTACTCTGGTGAAGAACGCTTCAGCAAATTTTTGTCATGCTTTGTTTCAGCTCAATTATTTCAATAAATCTTGAGATACCAGCTTACAAATACATACAAAGGCCTTAGAATATACACACAACTGTGCTTCATAAATATGTGGCATTAATATTATTTTCAATAATAATTACTGAACCTAGGGAGAAACTAAAAATGAAGATTCCTATTACCTGCTGGGAAAACTTAATAAACAAATTCCTATTAGATATTAATTTACATTTGTTTTGAAGGGTTTAGTTTGTTTGGTTTTTTTCACAGGGATGAGGTACAAAACATAAAAAAGCATTTAATGAAAATATCTTGTAGGCTGAAGGTTTAATTGTGGCAGTTCCTCAACATCAGTCATTACTTTGCTCTAGTTTACATTTTTCATAATAGAATGGTACATTTAAAGTATCTGCAATCCTTTTTGTATTTTTCAAGCTGAATTTTGCGTAAGGGTCAATGTTCAGGGAGAAATCTCAGCTTAAAGAATTCAGATCCTTGTAAGAATGAGACTAAAGAAAAATGCAATGTTTTTACCTCATTAAAAATACTTTTGATGATAATGAACTTGGTGGTGATGGTACAAAAGGTCAGTAACTGGAACAGGATATTGGACTATGAATGTGAGAAATGGGCTCAGAGCTTAATGATACATGAAGTTCAATAAACAAGTTGTCAGACAAGGACAACAGGATTTTAAGGAAAAGCCTGGGCAAATGGCCACAGGGAGAGATTCCACAAGTAGACAGGGACTAGGCACCAAATGAGACAAAAAGGGAGAATGATGCCAAAGTCAGACAGAAAAAGAAATCTGAGAAATAGTCATGATCAAAGAAAATAAAAAAGTCAAAGGCCACAAGAGCACTTTTCTTTCTCTGAACCACAATGGAACCTGGAAGCTACAATCTCTGTTAGAAAATATAAATGAAACTAGATAGCAAAGTGCTTCCCAAGTACTTCACTTCCTCCCTGAGTTTGACAAGGGATGATTGTAACATAGTGCAACATTGGTTACCCTGTTATTTGATGTGGCAAAGGTCTGTGGGATGTATTGGGATATATAAGTGATTTCAAATCTGTTACTGATTTCCAATTTTTTTTTTTTTTTCAGGCTCATTAAGGGCTTTAATTATTGACTTAATAAATTGCCCAATTAATTTTTCCCCTATAGGATCACTGCTTCATTCAATAACAGAACCATCTGCAAGACTGTGAGGGAAGCTCTACTTCAAAAGATGAAAGAAATATCTTTTGTTTCCATTAATACAAGGGGATTGAGCAAAAAGTGTATTAACTCCCAAAGTGCTCTTTAAAAAGATTAAAGAATGCATCCTTAAAAAGTTGTGTTTTGGTAAGCAAGTTAACTTATGTTTCAGATGTGTTATTTACTTGGTTGTCTCAATTTTCTGTATAATTTTCTTAAAACATAAACACTGTGCAATAAAAAATCTTGGAAGTAAAATTTTTGTGAAACAGGCTGGAAAAACATTTGAGAGCCTACCTTTATAAAATCCTGACTATTCTGATAAAAACAGGAGTCTGGCTGTTTCATTAAAGGTTATATCATAAACATGTGGAAAACCTGTAAGAAGATGTAAAAATCTATTTTTCCTCTAATCTATACCTGGTTATAGTATACCTATCTATCCTTTTTTTTATTCCAAGACAAATGTATCTTGGCAGAAATTATGTCTTCTTTTCTTTTTGCATTACTTGGCTGTCCTTTAATGAGAACAGACAGGCTAGGGTGTTTTAAAATCTTGTATGAAGGACAGCAAAACCCAGCTCATATAGGGGAATGACTATGGTGAACACATTCCTATTTGTGTTTAAAAGCGATTCCTGTTTGTGTTTAGAAGTGATTAAGATAGTGGCAATTTCAAGTTCATCTGTTTTACTCAGAGGTCTGAAAAAATTGATAATTTGAAATATTTTACCAGACATAAGAAAAAGTTGGAGTTTGCTGCGTCATAATCATCTGAGATATATTATTCATGCTATTCTATTTGCTAGACGGTCATATTTAGAAGGATGTTCCTTTTACAGGGTCTCAGCTGTTACCAGACTGGTATGGAATTGGACACAGATGAACGGACAAATTGCCATTTCCACAGACCTCATTAGCAGCTAAGATGGTCATATGTCCATATATCCAGAGTAAACAAAAGAGACAAGATGCAGTTGGCTCAATCCATCATGGGAAAATGCAGAATGTTACAAAATTAAAATCTGGTTCTGAACTATCTGAAGTCATCTCAGAACAAAGTCTAAATAGTCAAATGACAGCACTTTGTGTTATAACAGCTGGTTGTCTTAATATTTTATGTCAAGTGGTTGTTAGTTTTCTAATTGGTACACCATGCTTCACAATGTGAAACTCATATATTTTTATTAACTTCCCCAAATTTAAAACATCTTATAGGGTAATCTATAATCAGTTAATAAACAGCAAATGAACAAAACTAACTTTGAAGATTAAAGGGTGCCAGGCCTCCTGGTATGGGCTTTCTTTTTTTTTTTTTTTTAATAACAATCCAGCTCTTGTGCTGAAGCCTAATATATGATAATATAGTTCAAAAAATACAAAGCCAAGTCTGGTAAATCCCAGAGCTAGTGGACACTGCTTAGAAAGTTTATATGAGAGCTTGGGGAATTTACACAAACATTCTCTGGGATGGAGAAGAGAACTGAAAGGAGAATACAGGGGAGAACATGGCAGAATTTCAGAATATTCTGTGAGAGAATGCCAGCTTTATTGTGTCTGCCCTTGGAAGTCATAAGGGACATTCTGAAAGTCATAGCTGGGCACAAGTCCTCCTTCTAGCCCAAATGCTACCATATCCACAGCACGTGAATGCATCCTTGTGCTGAGGACACAGGAGCAGCCCAGGGACGAGCTGACATGTTGGGGATCCTGTCTGCACACCCATCGTGCGGCAATGCCCACGGGTAGCTGCGCCACCACAGACACACAGCACCAGAAATGACATTTGCCTTTATGGTAGCATCAGATGGCCTGGCCATTGTTCCTCACAGGCACACCTCTGCAGAGTCTGTAGTCATCTCAGAACAAAGTCTAAGTACCTCTCGGAGCTGAACACTGTGTTCTGTAAGCAGCAGACCAGATTTGGCCACCCTATGTCCACTCCTCTACCAACACACATTGCTTAATACCTCCTGGTCGTTTTCTAGGTATTATAATCCAATCTGGGAACACAAAAGTTGGGTCTACTGCCAGATGTTTGCAGGCACTAAATCTGCTGTTCCAGCCCTCCTCTACACAGGGTTTTTTCCTGTCACTTCTCCAAGGCAAGTATTAGTTCAGATTGGAAACAAGACACTTGAACATAAGGGATCATATCTAGTTTTTCATCTTGGTTTATAAAATTGCACATAGTAACATTTGTTCTTTTTTGTTCTCCCTGACACAAGTTATTGTTTCTCTATTTGAAGGGCATACTCAGCAAAACAATGTTAATTTCATATCTTAAAATGTAATATTCTTTATAGAGAGATCTAATAAAAAGAGAGTTCTTAGCTCAAGACGTGACTTCTTTCAACTAAAGTAAAAAAAAATAAATTAATCCTAAAGTTGCAGTAGCAATTTTCAGCAATAACAAAGTAATACATGGCTAACATATACAGAGGGAGGGAGAAGGACAGAACATGCCTGAAAAACACTTAAGAAAGGGCTTTTCATTTTAATCTAATCTGGTAAAAATGTGGGAAGGTTGCTACAGGCATTTCCATGGGCTGACTAATTTTTTAGATATTATCATGAAGACCTGTTGAAGTCTTTAGATATTTGAGTGAGCATTTATCTAAACTTTACACACAAGGACAATAGATTTTTGTACCAGGAAAGAAAGACCCAAGTGAATAAACATATATTTCTGTATGTTGCAGGTTTTTTAAAAATAGCTTTTCTGTCTTCCGCTTCACACAATTCTGTTTACTGACTTAAAAGTATTACACAGAGAATACAAAACCTAAGCAGGGAAAAGTAATTCTGGATCACTTTTTTACTAGGAAGGAAAGTGATAGCATTGAAGAAATTATTTGGTTCAATAGTCAGTTTTGGTGCCCATTTTTGGCAGTACTTGCATTCAAAGAACAGATTGGTTGGGAAAACAATGCATTTTTTTTAAATGAGTAAGGTTTTAAGAGTTATGAATGCTAGCGCATAAAGGAAAAGAAGATGGAATATTAAGAAATAGTAATGAACATTCAAGAAATCATAAACAGATGTTACAAATAATTGATACAGATGTTAAAAGCCAGGAAAACTCACAAAGATCAATGAGCAGTTCAATAAGAAAATGCAGTATGAGATAGTAAGAGATAAGAAATAAAAGATTTATAAGCATGTAGTGTGAATAGGAAATGAGGGACAAAGTAGAAAGTGTGTCACTGTCATTTCTGAAAAATCCCTTCATCAGGATTTCTTCTCCGGGGAAGATGAGAAGCCTCAGCTTCTCCTGTGTTTGCTGCTCTGGAATGTGGTCTGGAGAGTGTTTATCCAAACATGTGAATTGTTTTACTTCATGACCAATCACCATCAGCTGTGTCAGACTCTGAGGAGTCAGTCATGAGTTTTTATTATTCATTCTTGTTAAGCATTCTGTCTGCATCCTTCTCTTTCTTTAGTATAGTTCTAGTATAGCATGAATATCATATCATCATATCATATCATATCATATCATATCAATCAGCCTTCTGAGAACATGGAGTCAGATTCTCATCTCTCACCTCGTCCTGGGGACCCTCAGAAACTCAACAGAAGTGCAACTAAATGGAAATCTAAAAAGTCCATAGGTGCTGTGCTAAAGATCACTACTTTGTAAGGTCATGACATAGCCTTTTATTATTTGAGGGCCTCTGATGTAACAAGCTGCCAAAAGATTTAAATTATGCCACAGAGGCAGGGGGCAGAAGCCAAGTGCCAGCAGATGTTCAGGCTGAGCCATGTGCAGGGTGGCTGCACCCAGGTTCCTGCCCTGACACATCGGCACCCTGGGTCTGTGTGAATTTGCACCAACTGACCCCGGGCCCAGCACCAACTCCTCTTAAAGAGCACAGATCTACCCAGTCCCACACTTATCTAAACATAAAAGTTCCTCTCCTCTTTGGAAATGGCATTCCCATTCCTCTTTAATTCATAGAAGAATGGCTCACCTGCTTCCCATATCTTCTTTTCACTGATGAAGGTTTGAATTTTGCCTTCTTTCTTCATTCCTGTAGTTATCATATATAGCATCACATAAATTTACACAGCTTTTTGACTTTTATAGAGTTTTTTTAGTGTGGATCTGTATTTTAGGCACCCTGAATTTTGCTGGTATGCATGCCTAAAAGTTTGTGCAAGTGTAGCACTAGTCAAGTTGTCCTCTCCATCTGAATTTGTCTCTTTTTTTTTTCCTTTTTTTTTGAGGAAGTAAAATGATTCTTTCTTAGTGTCCTTTAGTTTTCCTTGTGCTTCAATCCTGTTTACCTTCTGCTCTACATGTTCCAGTACAGGACCCACAAAGAGGAATGTAATTTAATTGGACTATTTTTTGATGAAGATAAACAGGATACTCATACCTCTATCTACCAAGTGTCCCTGCAACACAGACAATGTAAGTTAATACTGGTATTAGTTGAAATAACCTCTCTGTGAATTTCTATGTAGAAATAGAGGCAATTAAGAGCTCTCTGAACTTTTCCAGTTTCCAGTGTAAATTAAACACCTAAATGTTTAATCAACTGCTCAAGAAAAATCAAGCAAATTTGCATCAGCAACAGAAGAATTTTCAATGCCTGGACCAATTAATAGATTTTTCTCAGCTATATCCCTGGCTGTATAAGTTGCATATATTCTTTTTTATTTTAATATATTATTTCTTTCATTTATAATCAGACTAAATATAACTGAATACAATGTGAAGACACTAGATTAAAATGTATTTCCCCTTCATAAATTCTTATTCCAAATTGTGCTGGCAAAAATATCAGACAAGGAAATCCTGAAATAGAGTATTGAAAATGATTGGCCAAAGTATCCAGTTTCTCAGTCAAATCTGCTGTGAAAAGAATATAATCATGAAGAGGATATAGGGAGATAATTTCTATTTCCACATCTGTGTTCTAGTCCAAAATCATTGGCTCAACACTCTCTTATCAATAGTATATGAATAAATACACATTTATAGCTGATGTGTACAATTTTAATCTTAATTATTCCTATGACCTTGAAATATAGGAAGGATGCAAGGAAGAGAGAAAAAAGCTTCAACTGGTGGGAAAAAAATCATAACTTAAGACAAGAAACTCAATGTGTTGAACATTTCAAAATAAAAATATCTGACTTGGTTGCATAAGATAAAAATATCATATGCAGATTACATTGAGAAGTCATTCAAGGCATAGAGCTTAACAACAGAAAGACAGAGAAAACCAATGGTTCTTACAATAACTAGTTTCATGTCTTAAGAGACACTTTGTAAAGGAATTAACATCCAGACTATAAAAATGAAAGACTCCTTTAAGCGTTATTCACATTAGATTAACCCCAGTAAAGACAACTTCAGTGTATTTTATGGATTTGTCAACCCTGGTAAATGCTGGATAATCCAAATGTTCAAAAACAGGTCTGTAGGAATCGCTGCTAAGATGTTAAGCAGAAAAGATACAAGTGCCATCATAACTTGATGACCTGTTTTTCTTCTAAAGGAGAGATTGCTTCTAAACATGCAAGGGAATTGCACATGTTATACACATGAGCAACAAAAGCTTGTGTAATCTTTTTCAGTATTACAGATCTTTCTTAATAAAGCCAGAAACACATCAATATTTTCTAATTCCCAATATGCTGGCAATTACCATTAAAATTAAATAGGTAGGTGCCTCTTTACAAGTGTCAGAGTTTGATGTTTTCAGTCAGTGCTGCACAGCTCTGACTTTCTTACTTTCTGATTTGCAGCAATTATCACTCTGTTATCCCTCAATATGACCAAACTCTTGTAATTTGACAATCAAAATCTCATTAATCATGGCCATATTTTTCTGAATGATCAGACCAACATAATACCAGGGGGAATCCTTATCAATAGATTCCTGTTGGGTCCTCTCAACCCACCCTTCCTGACACAGCAGCGGTCCTGTCTGGACTACATGCTGAGGATATGCAAAGAAGAAACCAGCAGAAAAATGAACCTGATGATAAAAGCAGTAATTCTTGCTGGACTAAGGAGTTATGCAACACCAGAAAAGGGTTCCACTTGCCTGAGAGGTGAGCAGTGGGAGCTAGTAGCTTCAAGCAGGGAAACCGGGGAAAACAGGGTGAAGGGAATTGGCTGGGTCCCAGGCAGTCACAAGGAGCTAGACTGGCTCAGCCAACCATTGCACTGCTGTTTCTCACACAATGTTATCCAACTTACACTCGTGCAACCTGCCAAGCTACCTCTCTTGGGTCTGTAAACAGGCAACTCCTTGATCTGTCTGGCTCGGCTTCTGATCAGGTCAGCCATGGATACGTGGTCATGGCACTGTAGAGGAATGTCTTACCAATCTCACCAAAGAAAACACACTCTTGTAGCTTCTTCCATTAAACTACATACTGGTGCTTAATACATGCATATCTTTTAACTAATATTACAATTGTGTAAAGATCAGAGAACAATCTGATGAGAGCAATTAAATAATTGCTTGTCTGAGCTCTTTAAACCAGCATCTATTAATCACTGCTCTTTAAACCAGCATCTGTTGACCACTAGAGGTAGAAGTCTCCTATTTGAGATACATCTGAGACATTTTTATCAGCTGTATTTCAATCAGAAAATTAAAAAAAGGCTAATACAGAAATAAAATCAGACAATTTTGCAGTATCAGATAATAGGCAACTATTTTAAATTGGGGGTATAAACTAGGGGCTGGTTACAAATTATAATAGTAACTCAAAGTATTAAAGTAACTTACAGATGACCTCAAAACAAATAAACAAGAAAAATATAATTCTGGAATTTAATTTTCTTATAACTTAATATCCCTTCTGTATGAAAAACCACAGCAATATTTTTGTCCCTATCAACAGCAGACTGATTAGATAGGACACATATCTTTATTTGCTATTTTCTAACTTATTCAGCGTCACCTACCTCTCTACCCCAATAATTTTAACTCTTTTCTCTAAATTAAATTAGCTGTATATTTTGTGTAAGAGCAACATATAAATAGGTCTTTGTACATTCAAAACATTTCCACACTTCTGGAATAATCCCCCGATATTTGCACTCAGCATGATTCAGCGACAGGAGACAACACCTACCCTCAATTTGCTCCCCATATACTAACACATGGTGATTTAACACTGTGAGACAAAATGATCCCAAGGGTTTTCTCTAGCTGGAAGTCTCCAAGGCCCTGCAAAAGAGCAGAAGGCTCTCACAGTACAGCATGTGCTTTTATTTACAGTGCATGCTCTTACTGATGGGCTTATAAGCAAGGTATCTCCCCATACTAAGCTCCATCCACACAGTCAGAGCTGTACTAGTTGTCCCACCCAAAAAAATTTAAAGCAGGTACCTTCCTGACTAAACTGCAACAGTTCCCTAATACCTGTGGACAAAATTTAATTAGGATATCAAAGGCTGTTCTACCTCTTTAACACGGTAGGATCCTCTTCTTTACCAGCACAGTTAGGTAAAAGCAGAGACAACTCAGCTGCTCCAGAACAAAGCATGGAAAATAGATGAGAGGTAAAATGTCAAAGAAAAAAAAAAGGCAAAAGAAGAAACCCAGACCAAAACAGCGGAAAGAAAGCTAGGGGTTTACCTCCTGATTTTTAATTTCTGTTTCACACTTCCTTCTTCTTTCCAACAATGCTATGGTAGGAAATATCATACATATTTTTCTCTTAGGCTACGGTGCCCTTACCACAGTGGGATCATTAATATTGCTTACTCAAAAATCACATATCTCTACAGAGATCTATATACATAACTCTTCAGCTACTGTAAACATAGAACTATTCATCCTTTTGCACTCAGGAGACATCTGACAGAAAAGCCAAAGAGCAGTCTGAGAAGGGCTTAGAGTCTGTCCTGTCCTTGGGTCTCAAAGAGAACAATTTTGAGTCATACCATGATAAGAGACATCCAACCCTGTGTAGTCTCACTGGGACCCTTGCTGGGGTATCTAAATTCAGAATATACAAACACTATAGGTACAAATCACTTCTTTTCACCATTGAAACACTGTGAAACCTGAGCTGTGATCTGGCAACAGCTGTGATAGACTCAGCATGTTAGGGAAAAGAAAAAGGATAAAACCTAATCCAGCAAGAAATACAGAAACATGGTTTATGACTCTAAGATGCCAAATTTTATAGCCTATTCAACGTTAGTGTATTTCACAGCACATCTATGGAAGGCAGAAATGCTTCAGAAATGGCAGCGTTTAATTTCACAGTGATCATCCATTATGATCTCAACCATGCTTTCAAGGAAAATTCCAGTCTATGCAAAACATTGACTTGCATGACTTATATCATACCAATTGTTATAGATAATATGGTATTTCATTCAACTCTCATCTCCTTTGTTGTCCCCCACTTCACACTTAACCCCCACAGAAAAAAAACCAAATTCCTTCACAGCACCACTTGCCTGGGCAAATGAGTGGGCAAATTTACAAATTTTTTTAATTGTTGTGGCCATGAACCCATTCATTTAAGAAAAGTACTCTGAAATTTCTTTTTGTTCATTTAATAAATAAAAGTCTAATAAAAACTTGTGAATTTGGTCTGTGAGACAAACCACCACCTGGAGCTCACAGAGATAAAAAGAGAGAAAGCTTCCTTTCATCAAGGGCCATACTGAGGGTCACAGTGAAGTGCTAGCAATGATCTGCTGCTTCAGAGACTGCCTTAAAATCTTACACCCTTTGCAAAAGAAAAATCAAGACATATATTATCTGCCTAGTGATACTGAAGATTAGAAGAAATACTTATGATAAGTCTTTTTTGGAAGCATTAGCAGACTTTAGATGGTTTCCTAATTCCTTTGAGGAAACAACACCACTAAACTGGGAAATAGAAGTCAAATACAATTAAACAAATAATATTTTGATATGCTGTTATGTTAAGGGATACTACCCAAAGGCAAATTCTAAAGTTGTCCTTTTATTAATTGCCTAAGGACTAAAAAATATTAATAATACTTACAATGACGTACACCTTTTACATTATGCAAATCTTATACCTCAGCTTTAATCTCCTACTTAACAGTGAGAATTGTTCTTGCCTGAGGTCCCTACTACTCAAATTTCAAGAGATTAAAAATAGCTCTCCAAACCATATAACTTTTCTTTGATTTAAAACAACCTAAGCCTTTATGAAATGGAAAAATGGCAGTAAGGAACTTAAAAAATAACCATGTTCCTCTGCTAAAAAATGCCCTCATTTGAGATATCAGCCATTTTCTGTATGGCATTAGGTTCAAAAACTGACTGTGGAGCTCAGCTGAAGCCCAGCAGTCTGTCAGGTGAGCAGAGCCTCCTGTGTACAAAAGCACATTTGTAAGGATAGCAGAATAACTACCCTAATTCACAGAAAATTGAGAGTTTTTGTTTAAGCAACAGATGTGCCCACCTATTTCTGCTTTGTCCAAGACCCTCATTAAACCAATGGTGTATGGGATAACACAGGGTAGACCAGAACCTTCTTTGTATTTTGGCAGGCTACTCTAAAATTTGAAGATGCTGCCTTCAGCTACTGTCTAAGTCAAAAGGTCTTGCTCAGAATTGAAGGTTGAACCAGGCTGTTGTCTAAGAAATACTATTTCCTTTGAAGTTGAAGGAGGAAAACCAAAAGTTATTTATTAATTAAGTCCAAAGAAAACAGTATGCTTTTTTCAGTACCTTTGCCAAAAGTTTACTTTTATCCACAAATTCTATTTTACAATATATGTTGTGAATCAGCACAATGTACACTGAAAAATAAATGTTGGTCATAACTGGCTTGAAGCTGGATCAAAAATGCTGAGGAACTGATTAAAATAGACAGGAATAATTTATAGTTTAATTAATTTTGGAATATGCCTGAATACTGATTTTTTTGCAAACTATGTGTGTTGTGGGGTCAGAAGATGTAAAGAGTCAAGATGTGATTAGAAAATGAGGTAATACAGGCAGAGTACTTCTGGAAATTATCGTCACTTGTGGGATTTCACACTACAGAAATAACATCTCAAGAGATTAAAACACCCAATAAAGAAAAAATTCTGACCTTGTTGAGGGAGAGAACAAGTTCAGCAGGCAGAGAATTTCACTGAATTAAGCACAGCACTGCAAGAAGAGTAGCTTGAATTTCCCTATACATAAGAACTGTAGGCATTTATAATAAGGTGGTCTGTAGTCAAGGGCAAGAAGCTGCCACCCATGGGTAGAACTGGTGCTCGACTGGTCTCAAAATCACAGCTATAGGTACCTCTCTGTTTGGGCTCTCCTTGGAGACGGAACTCTCAAAGGTCTGCAATCCCTCCCTTCATGAGACAAGTATCTTCCAGGTCCTGTCCTCTAAACAGTCCAGACACCTTGTATTTCAGTCATAAGACTGCAATAGGCCAAACTAAATCACTCTTGTAAAGAACTCTCCTCATCTTACCAATTCACTTTTCAGAATGGTTTCAGAAGCAATTGCACAGCTATAGCTGAGCAGGAGGTTAATCACAGTAGGACTTAGACACCTCATACAGGCTGTGTTTATGCCACAACTCAAGATGTCAGCCCCTAAACCATTCAGGTATCTGCTCTCCTTGGGCCACTTTGGGACAGATGAGCTCCATCAGAGAGATGAGTAAGCAGAATGCTCCAGCTTGGAGGGAAAAGTGGTATGCTCCAGCAGGAAAGCTCCAAGCAACCAGACTATAGAGTGTGTCAGGGACAGGAAAGACAGAGAAAAAAAAAACCAACACAGCAGTGGAAGAGACACTTCAGGGAACAAAGCTGAAAAGGTAAGCTTTAGAGGTAATGGAGAAAAGCCCAGTGTTTCATCACTCAGAGTTGGCTGACAATAATTGAACCCATCCAGAACGACACAGTGTAGAAAGAGCAAAGATGCTAATAAATTGCTTTTATTTCTATTACTTTCTATGTAATCACTTTTGAGTTTTCCTAATTTAAAATGCTATAAGCTCAGGAAAACCCGTAGTGAGTAGAAGTTGTTGAGTAAGGGCTTCTGAATGCATTTAAAAGGTGTTCCCATTCAGATACTTCACTGTAGAAATAGATCTAGGTAAATCCTAGAACCACCTTTTCAACCCTGCTGGGTGTCATCACATATTTCAGGAATAAACACAGTAATATTTGCAAAGCAATACTTATGATTTCCTGGTGGACTCTGAGTATTAGGAGCAATTCCCATTTTTACAGATTCCAGCATGAGAGTAGACTTTAAATCTTCAGTGAAGTAGTGCCAGGCTTCTCTAGGGCACACTTCCTGTGATTCAGTGCAGTAAATATAACTACAATAAAACTAACTCGTCATAAGAAAAAAAGAATTATATAAGGTCTTTGATTTTGTTAATATTAAAAACTGCATATTCCACGTTGAGTTTCCAATTCATAATTAACTAGTCCTTTTTATTGAGCTTACTTTTACAAATATTTTGTTTTAAACAAAAACCCAAGAGGGGATAGGTTTCATTTGCATTTTGTTCCATTTTTTCCATTGTCATGAAAGGCAACTCACTACTTGGCTCTGATAACTACTCAAAGAATGTCATCAAAGTTTTGAATTATATTTGGAGCCTATTTATGATAATTGGGAAACAATTTAGCCTTACATATTGGATCAATAAACATGCAAAAAATGCCATGCAGGTAGGTTTCATTAAAGAATGAGTGAAAGACTTTTTGAAATGAAGTATTCAGCAAAATCTGACTATTCTGCAAAATCTATTAAAAAAATTATTGCCATGGCTGGCCTGTTTTTTCACATTTATTTCCAATATGTTGTGAAAGTTATTATTTCATTTTGACACATTTATTTTTTCCTATGACAGATCTGTATTCAACAGACAGATTGAATGAGTATGCACGTGTTTGACTTATAAATATTTTAAACATTTCTTCACTGAACATGGAGATATATATATATATATATATATTCTTCACAAAGAAGTAAAAGAATCAGTCAGGTCACAATAAAACCCCAATTGCTTGATCTTCAAATAACAAAGGAACAAAAACGTTTGCACTGCCACTGTTTATGCTTAATAGTTTATGAGAAGAGACAAATATTTCACATCATCACAACGGACTTACATTCAATTTTGCTGAAAATATTTTTTAAAAAATGATAGATACAAAAACTAAAGATGACAAAAAGAATCACAAGAGTTTCCCCGATAGATTTAGACTTATGATTTTCATAATCCTAAGGGAATTTAAACTGCAGATTTGCTGCTAAGTTATCAGTAGACAAAAAAAGATGGTGAGAATATTTCCAGTGGAGAACCAACACATTTTATGAGAATCAAAGATGACAAGCTCACAAGTTGCAAAGAAGCATAACTTGTACTGTGAATATTATTCATCAGGTTGAAGCCTTTTTCAAAATATGCCAGGGGAGAGTAAAAGGTTGGCAGCTACTCTCTGGGAAGTTTTATTTTGTCAAGAATTTCACAGATGTGATTATGCTGTGTAATTTTAATATATTTTACCAGAGTCCTTCAGGCATGGTTAACACTCTCCTGAAAAATATATCAACAAAATTGGTGAAGTACTTCAACATACTCAGTGTCACTTACATTAGGCTGGCTGAATTAATTGCAGGAAAATTAAAACTTCCTACTGAGTTGTTTGGCACTATTTGCTTACTTGTTATTTGGTGCTACCTGATTATTAAATGTAAGTCCTCACTATAACAGATGACCATATAATGTATTTATCCAGAAGGGTACATAAGAAAAAGCATTCTTTGCCCTTCACAGTTGAAAAGTGAGAATTCAACTTCAATGTGTTATTGTACAAACAAATTTAAAACATAAGTACCAAAGTTTATGTACTAAAAAAAAATGGAGTGCGAGGAAATAATGGAAAATATATTTGTTCTATGTTTGCAGTGGAGGGAATTGATCAGGCACAGCAAGTTCAGTTCTTCAAAGAAAAGAACTAAACCATACTACAAACAAACACCAGAAAATCTCTTCAGTTTACTCTAAGTTAACGTGAAGGAAAAATCCATCTCAGCCATCTCTTTAAGGGCTGTACTGGGCTGGTGTGGCAAGGTTTGGTAGCAGGGGAGCTATAGAAGCGCCATCTGTGTGAAGCTGCCAGAAGCTTCTGGCACCTTCCCCCGTGTCTGACAGACCCAATGCCAGCCGGCTCCAGGATGGACCTGATGCCAGCCAAGGCCAAAACCATCAGTGACAGTATTTGGGATAATATTTAAGAAAGGGGTGAGAATATGTGAGAGGAACATCCCTGCAGACACTCAGATCAGTAAAGAAGGAATGGGAGAAGGTGCTCTAGGTGCAGGAGCAGATTCCTCTGCAGCCCATGGTGCAGATCATGGTGAAGGAACAGTGTCCCCAATGTCCAAGAAGATCCATGGTGGTGCAGAGATCCACCTGCAGCCCATGGAGGAGCCCCATATCAGAGCAGGTGGATGCCCAAAGGAGGCTGTGACACTGTGGAAAACCTGCGCTGGAACAGGCTCTTGGCAGGACTTATGGATTTGTGAAGACAGAAGCCCATGCGGAAGAAGGTTTGCTGGCAGAATTTGTGATTCAATGTTGGAACCATGCTGTTTCTAAAGCATTACACCCCATGGAAGAGACCTTCCATGGAGCAGTCCTGAAGAACTGCAACTCATGGCAAGGATTCATGATGTGTGGAGGACTGCGTCCCATGAGATGGATCTCAGGCTGGAGCCTGGAGAAAAGGCTCTGTGAGGAATACAGTGGCAATGGTGAGACAAATCAACAGCTTGTCCAGAGAAGCTGTCACCAGCGGAAGTACACAAAGCCAGGTTTGATGGAGCTCTGACAAACCTGATCTAATGAAAGATATCCCTGCCCGTGGCACTGGGCTAAATAATCTTTGAAGGTCCCTTCCAAACCAAACAATTCTGTGTTTCCATGGTTCTGAGCCCTTCTCCTGAGGAGAAAGTAGCAGCAGAGACAAGGTGCATGAACTGATTGCAACTTCCCTGTCCCCTTACACTACTGCAGGGAGAAGGTAATAGGAATCAGGGGAAAAGTTAAATACAGGAAGAAGGGAGGGTTAGACAAAAGGTGGTTTTAAGATTTCTCATTATCCTACTCCAGTTTAATTAATGATATTTTTTTCCCCAAGTTGAGTCTGTTCTGCCTGTGATGGTTATTGGTGAGTGATGTTTCCCTGCCTTTATGTCAACCCATGAGCCTTTTGTTCTGTTTGCTATTCCCTGCCCAGCTGAGGAGGGAAGTGATAGAGCAGCTTTGGTGGGTCAGACTGTCACAAACATCTAATAAGACACATCAAACAAGCACTTTTCCTGAGAGATTTTTAGAGAGCGACTGAAGCTTTCTTGACCAGTATCCCATCTCTGTCTGTGGCCAAAAGAAAATGAAAAATGCTCAGAATTTGTAGCACATGTAAAAATGAAATGCATTTTTCCTATTGTCTGCAGCAGAGCAGCAAAAACATTGAACCATGAAATTATTTAAATGAAACACAAATATGTTACACAGGCCCAATGATTGATATTTTCTTTAGTTATGTCTAAGGAATATTTATAAATTCATCAGTTGCAGCTGCACATCTAATGCTCATATGTCTAATTTCAGGACTGCACCTCTCCTGTCATAAAGACATTTTGATTCATTCTTTTTGTTCCATCATGAGATAATTTTCCTTCTTTTCCTCCACAACTCTTCAAAAAACAATTTCCACAACCTCATTATGCTTTTAAAAATGCTTCTGTAATTACACAAGAAATAATATTGCATGTCTCTTTTCTTGATTTTCATTACTTGAGTGATCACAGTAAGAAAAAAAATTGATCACAGACAAATTCTTGCAACTGTGTAGAAGGAGGAATTTATAATTATAATTCTATTAGGTTTTACATTTGCAATAATTATACATTTCCAAAAGTGTGAAAACCAGCTCAGAGCTACTTGAATTACAATAATACATAAAAACAAAGGAGCTCTACATAAATTTCTTCAAGACAAATTGCTGTGCTCTTGAATCAGGTTTTTCAAATATTACATCCTAGGCCCTGTCTCTTGGAGTATTCATTATATTACAAAAGCTCAATGTAGGTGAAATCACTATCTCATCAAAGTCAAAACATATTTTAACATTTGCTTCAATATGGCCTCAACCATCGTAAGATACAATATTCAGGGATAAAAAGCAGAAACATACATAAAGCCAGTGTTCTTTCTGAATTTTCTTTAAAAAGCAATTTATGGTCTCTCCTTTTATAAACAACTTTACAATTAGACCAATTTCTCATTGCAGTAAGGATAGTTGGCTGAAAGATAATGCATCACCAAATCCCAAACACTCAGTTGAGGTTCAGAGATTTGTGGGTGTGTTTCAATGCATTCTTTTTCTTGACTCATGTATGTATTTCAATGCTTGAACAGCTCAAGTCCGCTGATGTTTCAGTGGTGTGTTTACATAATGCAGGACAGTTTATCCAAATAGCCATTCCTGTTCTAAAAGTTAAAACCACCCATCTGGCACATAACTGGATGCCAACTGTTAAGCACTGAACTGACAGAGGATCATGAAAAAATGTTAATTCTCTTCATGTTTTGCATGAGAACAGTAGAATGAATATGGAGGCTATTATATGAAAATGATTGAGGCATGCCTCATTAACAGCATCTCCTACTCTTACCTCCAGTCAATGATTCAAATAATGTCAAGCCAACATTTTCAGTAAATGTGTTGAGAATTTGGCAGGTAGTTCAGCTTTCTGGCTCATTTTATGAGTACTTCCACAGAACCCTAGTCAAATAATCATCTCCTTCAAAGACTGTTCTCTAAAACGATATTGGAACGGTGTTAAACAGGAGACAGAGAAATTTGCTTATGCTTTAGTAGTGGTAAACTAGACTAGTGCAAAGGGTGCAATAGGGATTTGAATCTCTAGGATTTCACCTTATGATATTAATAACATTTCAGAAGCCTTCCTGATGTTTCATGGATAAAATCTATAAATATGTGTATGGGAGTCAGTGCCCTGGTGGCACCACCAGCCCTGACTGCCCTTTCCCCACCCCCCTGTGTTCTCCCATGGCCCAGGACCCCACATCAGCTCCTGCTCCAGTGATTCTGCTGCAGGGCTGCTCTCCAGCTCCCCACAGACCTGCCTGGGCTTTTCCCAGGGAGGTGCCCGATGTCTGGCACCAGGGCTACCCATGCCTGGATAGGGTTGGGACAGGCCCTGGTCCTTGGCACCCTCAGCCCCCAGGAAACACTGACACACTTGAGTAGCATATTCTTTAATCAGTTGTTTATTCTACCTAATGGATTAAGATAATGAAGCATCATATTCAAACCATTAATTTGTTATTATAAACTGCCCTTATTAACCATACATACAATGGAGTACTTTCTCTGCTCAACCCTGCAAAAGGATGGTTTAGTGGTGATAAAGTGCTTGAGATGGCCAGGGTAAAACAATCCTTCAAGAAGATACCATAAGACTAAAACTTAACAACCTTGAATAGCACAGCAGATCCTCTAGGCATAGAGCCCTTTAGAACAGAAGTCTAAGACCAAAAGACATGAAGCATCCTGGTAGGCCCTGAGGGAGGATGGTTACAGATGCAGAATAGTCATTGCTGCTCTTGCCCTCCTCTTGTCCACTAAAATATATTCCCTACAAATATTCATTATTTCATTATAGTTATGAACTAATGTGTTTTTTCATTTCAGTCTTACTGCGACAAGAAGCATTGGTAGATAGTTTTCAAACCACAGTAATTCATGTCAAAAGCAATGAGAATTTTTCCAAATGCAAATCACCAAATAGGCTGCCTGCTGTCTTTCTATCTTACAAGAAAAGACAGAAACTGGGGTAGTCCTTAATGCAAACAATTAAGATTCAGTCTCCAAATTTCATATTCTGGCATACACTGTCCTAATATTTCTTTAAAAAAAAAACAACAAAAAAACCCACCAAAAAAACTCAACTGACCAAAGAGGCATCTATCCTAGTAATCCTATTTTCAATAGTGACTACAAACAGCAGATGGGAGAGACACAATAGGGCAAGCATATATGACACTTCCCTTTCACTCTTCAAATCTCCATTTATTTTCAGCTCAGGGATTTCCAAAGGTGGATAAGGATTGTGGGAATTATCTACTGTAAGACAACATTCTGTCTGGATCATGGCACTACTTTTCAGCTTTGCTGCTGCAAAAGATATTTATTATAACTGATAATAAAAACGGAAATAAAACTGAAAATAAAGCTTAAAGAAAGGGGCTTAAAGAAAGGGGCTAGAAAGGGGCTAGAAAGGGGCTGTTTTTAGAAGATACTCCAGCTCATTAAAATTTGATAATCATTTTTAAAAACTCTCTCAGAATAAAACCTTATAATTTCAAAGGGTACTAAGGAATTCCATTTCAGAGAATGAGACTAAAAAGTCTACCCAATGTATTAAGAATTGGGTGTGATACAGCAGTCTTTGTATAGGAACCCAGGAAAAAATATACTGCTACAAGCCTCATTGCTCAGGTCTTCTCAGTGCAGTCAAAGCTCAGCTCTATGGAGATGTATTCATATGTACTTTTTTCCAAAGTTCACATCTCTTTCTAACAACCCAATTTCTGCTTCAGTTTCAATAACTAGTTTGTGGCTCTGCTATCATACAACTATTGGTGAGAAAACAGCATCATTTTCAAAAATAATAACTTTCTTCCAGATCAAAATCTATGTTTCTCTCTCTACTCAATTTTAGGTTGGCACAAGGTCAATACCCCAAAGCAAAGGATTCCATTAAGTTTCAATACTTTTTCTTTATGTAATTCAAGAGATGACATAGTATTAAATATGTATTTTCAAAATTCCCAAGTGGAGACCAGAAATGTTACTGAAATTGTTTGGAGCAGGGCTCTGTGTCTCTGCCCATGTCAGTTGCTGAAAATCTAAATTTTTGCTCAGGGTTTATGAAAGCCATTGAAATTCCACAACTGAACTGATTCCTGCCTGCACAAATTGAGTCTTAACATTGTTCCACAATTTATGTGACTAAATGAATAACTTTTATTTTTCTTAATTGAATAGAGATGACAGCACAAAAACTAGAGTTTTCAGGTTTTCAAATATCTACTGAGAAAACTAAAGCTTAAAAAAAAACTACAAAACATTATAAAAATTTTTCTAAGGGTTAATTTTTGATGGTATACTATATGCAAACTTCATTATGGATTTTCTAGAGAAATAATTTATATAATGTATTTCAAGGTATGGAATTTTTTACACATAAATTAAATATGGGTAAGATGATTTTGGTTTTTTTTCATAACCAAAGCTGGGAAAAGCTGCTACAATAACATTCATATTCCTATGCAGTGTTAAACAAATAAATTGCTACTCTGCCTCCATAGTAACTCTCTCATTGTCAGTGGCAGCTGGAAGATCAGCAGGTTTTCATCTATTATCATTACTTACTGGGCTTGATGATGATTACTGTGCCAGTTGAGTCTGGGATCAAGTAATTAGTACTTGTAACTGAGAATGTGAGCCTTATCACAGCTTCTGCCACTCTCATGGTAAATGTAAAAATAAAAACATGTTCTGTATGACTATATTTAGTGTGAAGCATATATTCTAACAGAGAATCATGACATGATCCCTGAAATATTAGTAAATTGTTCCTAAAAGTGACCAGTTTTTAAAATGAGTCTTCTGAGTAGAATTAACACTTTCATAGCCTGTAAAAAACACCTTATACTGAATGGTCCAAAACCAGCACAGAAGAAAGGTTTGTGTCTTTCCTATGGGATTTAAAAACATTAGTCCTTTACACTGACAGCATACCATGATCTCCCCAACATCAACATCATCCTCACCTTACAGTCACCTGCAGAAGGACACATGGAGCGTTGTTTTCATTTCAGTCTCAATGCGACAAAAAACACTGGTAGATAATTTTCAAAACCACAGTAATTCATGTCGGAACCCAGGAAAAAATATACTGCACAAGGGGCCTCATTGCTCAGGTCTTCTCAGTGCAGTCAAAGCTCAGCTCTATGGAGATGTATTCATATGTACTTTTTTCAAAGTTCACATCTCTTTCTAACAACCCAATTTCTGCTTCAGTTTTAATAACTAGTTTGTGGCTCTCCTATCATACAACTATTGGTGAGAAACAGCATCATTTTCAAAAATAATAACTTTCTTCCAGATCAAAATCTATGTTTCTACTCAATTTTAGGTTGGCACAAGGTCAATACCCCAAAGCAAAGGATTCCATTAAGTTTCAATACTTTTTCTTTATGTAATTCAAGATGACACATAGTATTAAATATGTATTTTCAAAATTCCCAAGTGGAGACCAGAAATGTTACTGAAATTGTTTGAGCAGGGCTCTGTGTCCCTGCCTACAGTTGAAAATCTAAATTTTGCTCAGGGTTTGGAAAGCCATTGAAATTCCACAACTGAAATGATTCCTGCCTGCACAAATTGAGTCTTAACATTGTCTCCACAATTTATGTGACTAAATGAATAACTTTTAT
The DNA here is from genome assembly GCA_024865655.1 of Emberiza elegans. NCBI lineage: Eukaryota > Metazoa > Chordata > Aves > Passeriformes > Fringillidae > Emberiza > Emberiza elegans. The sequence goes on along the minus strand of JALJVW010002597.1, from coordinate 12,568,059 downwards.
TTTTCTTAATTGAATGAGATGACAGCAACAAAAAACCAGAGTTTTGTGGTTTTCAAATATCTACTGAGAAAACTAAAGCTTAAAAAAAACTACAAAACATTATAAAAATTTTTCTAAGGGTTAATTTTTGATGGTATACTATATGCAAACTTCATTGTGGATTTTCTAGGAGAAATAAATTTATATAAATGTATTTCAAGGTATGGAATTTTTACACATAAATTAAATATGGGTAAGATGATTTTTGGTTTTTTCATAACCAAAGTTGGGAAAAGCTACACAATAATATTCATATTCCTATGCAGTGTTAAACAAATAAATTGCCACCTGGCTCATAGTAACTCTCATTGTCAGTGGCAGCTGAAGATCAGCAGGTTTTCATCTATTATCATTACTTACTGGGCTTGATGATGATTACTGTGCCAGTTGAGTCTGGGATCAAGTAATTAGTACTTGTAACTGAGAATGTGAGCCTTATCACAGCTTCCTGCCGCAATTTCATGGTAAATGTAAAAATAAAACATGTTCTGTATGACTATATTTAGTGTGAAGTATATATTCTAACAGAGAATCATGACATGATCCCTGAAATATTAGTAAATTGTTCCTAAAAAGTGACCAGTTTTTAATGAGTCTTCTGAGTAGAATTAACACTTTTTTACTGCCTGTAAAAACACCTTATACTGAATGGTCCAAAACCAGCACAGAAGAAAGGTTTGTGTCTTCCTATGGGATTTAAAAACATTAGTCCTTTACACTGACAGCATACCATGATCTCCCCCAACATCAACATCATCCTCACCTACAGTCACCTGCAGAAGGACACATGGAGCTTGTTTTCATTTTCAGTCTCAATGCGACAAAAAACATAGATAATTTCAAAACCACAGTAATTCATGTCAAAGCAATGAGAATTTTTCCAAATGCAAAATCAGCAAACAGGCTGCCTGCTGTGTTTCTCTCTTACAAATATGCTGGGGTAGTCCTCAATGCGAACATCAAGACCCACCGGTGCTGCTTTGGCCCTGCTCCACTGTGTGGGTGCCCTCCGTGGCCTGCTGAGTGTCTGCTCTGGAAATGCCCAGGGAGAGAAGACCCACAGGGAGAACTACTCCAAATGTATCACACTAGTTTGCCAACTGTCCTTGCTCCTTAGGTTGCCTCTCATTTCTAGGGATGCTCATGAATGTCTATGAATGATGCCAGAAGGAACCCAAATTTCAACTCTGCTCCATGCTATTGTAAGAAAGTTATGTTATTATTCACAATAAGACCACAGTTCTATAAAACATGAGAAAATACTATGAAAAAACTTTGAAATAAATTCAAGCTGGTAGCTAAAAAAATCCTATATACAAGATTTGTGTAAGATAATGATACTTCCCTGAAAAACTCCAAATATTAAGGGATGAGAGAGGAAGTACATTTCTTCTGGGAAAAAGCATAATATGTAATGAAGAAACACAGGAACAAATATGGATAGTATAAATACCTTGAAACAACAGCTGTTAAAAAAACCTGCAATCATTCCTTAGAAGAAGAAAACACTGATTTAAAACTGAAGAAAAAACCACAAATTTTCTGTAAAATTGGCAATGAATAAACTTTTCCAGTATAGATAAAATGTAAGAATTTCATTCCATGTTATTAAGATTAAAAAAGTTTATATTATAATACTTATTTCTGGAATACTTTCACCAAACCTGTAGCACGCTATCAGTAAGCAAAACTTTCTATAAAATTAAGTACCAGTAAATTTCCTCTAACTTTAAAATATTAATAATTTCAACTTTGATTCTGGGTACAGGCTTAAGGTACATTTTAATAACTAGCATAAAACAATTATTGTTTGGTTTATACAGCATAATCCATTACTAAGCAATATTTATCACATCTACATTGAACAACTTTATTTCCTACACAGAAAAATTACTGAACTATGGCCACTCCAATTTTATAAATTGGAACACAGCCAGCGTGCCACAGTTCTGAGAGTTGCATTGTGGAAAGTAATAATCACTGAATAGGAAAGCTTCTGGTAAAAAAATTCTATTAAAAATACTTAATCCACTGGACTATGAAATTTTGATATGGTTGTCACATTTATGGCTCCAAATTTTCAGGAAAGAGGAGGGAAGGAAGAAAAAGAAAAAAAAAGATTAATATAAAAATTTAAAATATTTTTATTTTGAAATTACAACTTTTTCTTTGAGTCAGATATAAGAAAACTTTTTCTTGTGACAGAACCATAATATTAAAATATCTAAAATAAAATAAGTAAAATTTTGCCTTGGATTGGAAAATGACAAAACTTTGCTAAAAGACAAAACTTTGCTTTTTTTTTTCCAAATTATGAAAATGAGGATTTGTATAATAATGGGAAGCTGGAGCCTGAAGCTTAAGTGCATTCCTGCAGTTGCTAAATGACAGAAAAAAATTGAGTCTTGAACTGGACAATGGCTTATCCAAGAGGCAATGCATCAGGGAAATCATAATAATAATTTTTGAGATCCTCATAGCATGACTACTAATCTAGCTTTTTTTAAGATGGTGATCAAGTTTATACAGCATTAGAGAACATAAAACTGCTGTGCAAACAAGAGTTTATTCCTCGAAAACTTAAAAAGGGATGGAAGAGGACTGAGCCTGACTCTCTCAAATAGGCCTTTAACTGCTATTAGGGCTCTCTGAAAAAATATGGAAGACTGATTCTGGCACCACATCAAATGCTACAGAGATGTAATTCTGTCTCTCAAATACTGTACTGTTTTTTTCATGAAGACATTGAATGTCATCAGATCTGAAATAGATTTTCAAACCCCAAATGTTTTGCAAAATGCAATTCCTCTTTTTGGCTTTTACTACTGATTGCATGACTTCCACTGACATTTTTGACAGAATTGAAAGTTTTGAAAACGTTTCTATTGTGCAAAATAAGCATTTCAAGGAAAATTACTTCACCAGATATAATTAATTTGTATTAACATGTTCTCATACATTTTGCTTTTACAGGAAAGCACAGATACTCAATTCTGTTATTAGAACAAGCAGCAATTTCATTTAGAAACAAAGAATGATGTATTTGAATTTCTGCACAATCCCTTCTAAACTAAGAATATTTGCCTTGACAAAACTGCCTTCTAAAGAAAGGCACATTGTAATTTAAGTGCCTTGGATCAAATGAAGCTAAGTGACAGTGCCATCCTTATGTATGTTGTTCTAATCTATCCTAATCTGATTCTAAATAGTGATGAATTTATCAATCTCATCCAAATAGTTCTCACTTCCAAGATATGACCATGTCTTAGTGTAAAATACCAATAAACCAAATTTTCATACTTAAACCAAAGCTGTTTAAGTGTCACTGTAACAGTGTATGTGCAGGTGGAGATTTGATTCAGAATCTCATTTGCCACAGTTTTCTCAAATAATCCTTATTATCCAAGAGCTGCCAAAGTTGATCATTCTCAGTACAGTTTTTAAAATTCCTTGGCACAGCAGTTCTACTAAATATTTGGAATTTAAACACATTTGTATAGATACATTCAGGTCATGTCAGTTTTAATCACACAGTTTCTAGTTACCATTAAAATCTCTACTATATCTGTGTTTGCTATTAGTCTTTTCAAGATAAAAGCAATTTACGCCATTATTCTTAGACTCATGGGGCATACTTGGCAAATGTAGCATTCTGCATAAAATTTTATATTCATTATATAAAAATTGAAGGAAAATATCTGATTTCATAACATGTTGTTGAGCCACGGATACAAGTGTGACAGCAGGGTGTTTACTTCCAGCTGCTTGCTGAGCTCAAATTCAACATGAAGTTGAAAAGACAAAGGTATCAACAGTTATTAAAGCATCTGGGACTTTTATTAAATGAAAGTTGCCAGATAAAGTCAGTCATGACAATTATGATTTTCAGGTCTGGGTCCAGATTCAGTTTTTGTCACAAAGCTTTACAGAATAATTTCATCCTAAAACCTATGAACAGTATGAGGTAAAATATTTCTTTTTGAAATGCATCCTTCTTGGTTTGCACTTCACCTGTTGAAGAATCCATTTTACTGTAATTATCCACTTCACTATCAAGAATGTGTCAGTGCTGCCCACTGGGGCCAGAATGTTACAAAAAATACAAAAAGAAAAGAAGACCAAAGCCTTTCAGTATAGATGGCGGTAAATGTAAAGGAAAATGTCCTTTCCAACACAGATGGAAATATGCTCAAAGAAAAAAAGAAACAATAAAAAAAAAAAAACAAAACCAGTACTATTTTGAGAAAAACATAAAGTGAAAAATACATAAAAAAGGGGTCTGCAAACAAGCAAATTGCATAGAACCAGATTAATGGGCTTTATTCACTTTGTTTAGACCTACTTCTTCCCATCAGATCTATTTAAAAAGTATATTTTATTTTGATTTATTGTTCTTGGTTTTGGCACCCTCAGCCCCCCAGAAAACTGACACACTCGAGTAGCATATTCTTTAATCAGTTGTTTATTCTACCTAATGGATTAAGATAATGAAGCATCATATTCAAACCATTAATTTGTTATTATAAACTGCCCTTATTAACCATACATACAATGGAGTACTTTCTCTGCTCAACCCTGCAAAAGGATGGTTTAGTGGTGATAAAGTGCTTGAGATGGCCAGGGTAAAACAATCCTTCAAGAAGATACCATAAGACTAAATACTTAACAACCTTGAATAGCACAGCAGATCCTCTAGGCATAGAGCCCTTTAGAACAGAAGTCTAAGACCAAAAGACATGAAGCATCCTGGTAGGCCCTGAGGAGGATGGTTACAGATGCAGAATAGTCATTGCTGCTCTTGCTCCCTCCTCTTGTCCACTAAAATACCACAAATATTCATTATTTCATTATAGTTATGAACCAATGTGTTTTTTCATTTCAGTCTTACTGCGACAAGAAGCATTGGTAGATAGTTTTCAAACCACAGTAATTCATGTCAAAAGCAATGAGAATTTTTCCAAATGCAAATCACCAAATAGGCTGCCTGCTGTCTTTCTATCTTACAAGAAAAGACAGAAACTGGGGTCGTCCTTAATGCAAACAATTAAGATTCAGTCTCCAAATTTCATATTCTGGCACACACTGTCCTAGTATTTCTTTAAAAAAAAAAAAAAAAAAAAACCCACCAAAAAAACTCAACTGGCCAAAGAGGCATCTATCCTAGTAATCCTATTTTCAATAGTGACTACAAACAGCAGATGGGAGAGACACAATAGGGCAAGCATATATGACACTTCCCTTTCACTCTTCAAATCTCCATTTATTTTCAGCTCAGGGATTTCCAAAGGTGGATAAGGATTGTGGGAATTATCTACTGTAAGACAACATTCTGTCTGGATCATGGCACTACTTTTCAGCTTTGCTGCTGCAAAAGATATTCATTATAACTGATAATAAAAATGGAAATAAAACTGAAAATAAAGCTTAAAGAAAGGGGCTTAAAGAAAGGGGCTAGAAAGGGGCTAGAAAGGGGCTGTTTTTAGAAGATACTCCAGCTCATTAAAATTTGATAATCATTTTTAAAAACTCTCTCAGAATAAAACCTTATAATTTCAAAGGGTACTAAGGAATTCCATTGCAGAGAATGAGACTAAAAAGTCTACCCAATGTATTAAGAATTGGGTGTGATACAGTAGTCTTTGTATAGGAACACAGGAAAAAATATACTGCTACAAGCCTCATTGCTCAGGTCTTCTCAGTGCAGTCAAAGCTCAGCTCTATGGAGATGTATTCATATGTACTTTTTTCCAAAGTTCACATCTCTTTCTAACACCCCAATTTCTGCTTCAGTTTCAATAACTAGTTTGTGGCTCTGCTATCATACAACTATTGGTGAGAAAACAGCATCATTTTCAAAAATAATAACTTTCTTCCAGATCAAAATCTATGTTTCTCTCTCTACTCAATTTTAGGTTGGCACAAGGTCAATACCCCAAAGCAAAGGATTCCATTAAGTTTCAATACTTTTTCTTTATGTAATTCAAGAGATGACATAGTATTAAATATGTATTTTCAAAATTCCCAAGTGGAGACCAGAAATGTTACTGAAATTGTCTGGAGCAAGGCTCTGTGTCTCTGCCCATGTCAGTTGCTGAAAATCTCAATTTTTGCTCAGGGTTTATGAAAGCCATTGAAATTCCACAACTGAACTGATTCCTGCCTGCACAAATTGAGTCTTAACATTGTTCCACAATTTATGTGACTAAATGAATAACTTTTATTTTTCTTAATTGAATAGAGATGACAGCACAAAAACTAGAGTTTTCAGGTTTTCAAATATCTACTGAGAAAACTAAAGCTTAAAAAAAACTACAAAACATTATAAAAATTTTTCTAAGGGTTAATTTTTGATGGTATACTATATGCAAACTTCTCTTCATTATGGATTTTCTAGAGAAATAATTTATATAATGTATTTCAAGGTATGGAATTTTTTACACATAAATTAAATATGGGTAAGATGATTTTGTTTTTTTTCATAACCACAGCTGGGAAAAGCTGCTACAATAACATTCATATTCCTATGCAGTGTTAAACAAATAAATTGCTACTCTGCCTCCATAGTAACTCTCTCATTGTCAGTGGCAGCTGGAAGATCAGCAGGTTTTCATCTATTATCATTACTTACTGGGCTTGATGATGATTACTGTGCCAGTTGAGTCTGGGATCAAGTAATTAGTACTTGTAACTGAGAATGTGAGCCTTATCACAGCTTCTGCCACTCTCATGGTAAATGTAAAAATAAAAACATGTTCTGTATGACTATATTTAGTGTGAAGCATATATTCTAACAGAGAATCATGACATGATCCCTGAAATATTAGTAAATTGTTCCTAAAAGTGACCAGTTTTTAAAATGAGTCTTCTGAGTAGAATTAACACTTTCATAGCCTGTAAAAAACACCTTATACTGAATGGTCCAAAACCAGCACAGAAGAAAGGTTTGTGTCTTTCCTATGGGATTTAAAAACATTAGTCCTTTACACTGACAGCATACCATGATCTCCCCAACATCAACATCATCCTCACCTTACAGTCACCTGCAGAAGGACACATGGAGCGTTGTTTTCATTTCAGTCTCAATGCGACAAAAAACACTGGTAGAGAATTTTCAAAACCACAGTAATTCATGCCAAAAGCAATGAGAATTTTTCCAAATGCAAATCAGCAAACAGGCTGCCTGCTGTGTTTCTATCTTACAAATACGCTGGGGTAGTCCTCAATGAGAACATCAAGACCCACCGGTGCTGCTTTGGCCCTGCTCCACTGTGTGGGTGCCCTCCGTGGCCTGCTGAGTGTCTGCTCTGGAAATGCCCAGGGAGAGAAGACCCACAGGGAGAACTACTCCAAATGTATCACACTAGTTTGCCAACTGTCCTTGCTCCTTAGGTTGCCTCTCATTTCTAGGGATGCTCATGAATGTCTATGAATGATGCCAGAAGGAACCCAAATTTCAACTCTGCTCCATACTATTGTAAGAAAGTTATGTTATTATTCACACAATAAGACCACAGTTCTATAAAACATGAGAAAAATACTATGAAAAACTTTGAAATAAATTCAAGCTGTAGCTAAAAAAATCCTGTATACAAGATTTGTGTAAGATAATGATACTTCCCTGAAAAACTCCAAATATTAAGGGATGAGAGAGGAAGTACATTTCTTCTGGGAAAAAAGCATAATATGTAATGAAGAAACACAGGAACAAATATGGATAGTATAAATACCTTGAAACAACAGCTGTTAAAAAAACCTGCAATCATTCCTTAGAAGAAGAAAACACTGATTTAAAACTGAAGAAAAAAACCACAAATTTTCTGTAAAATTGGCAATGAATAAACTTTTCCAGTATAGATAAAATGTAAGAATTTCATTCCATGTTATTAAGATTAAAGCAAGTTTATATTATAATTACTATTTCTGGAATACTTTCACCAAACCTGTAGCATGCTATCAGTAAGCAAAACTTTCTATAAATTAAGTACCAGTAAATTTCCTCTAACTTTAAAATATTAATAATTTCAACTTTGATTCTGGGTACAGGCTTAAGGTACATTTTAATAACTAGCATAAAACAATTATTGTTTGGTTTTACAGCATAATCCATTACTAAGCAATATTTATCACATCTACATTGAACAACTTTATTTCCTACACAGAAAAATTACTGAACTATGGCCACTCCAATTTTATAAATTGGAACACAGCCAGCGTGCCACAGTTCTGAGAGTTACATTGTGGAAAGTAATAATCACTGAATAGGAAAGCTTCTGGTAAAAAAATTCTATTAAAATACTTAATCCACTGGACTATGAAATTTTGATATGGTTGTCACATTTATGGCTCCAAATTTTCAGGAAAGAGGAGGGAAGGAAGAAAAAGAAAAAAAAAGATTTATATAGAAATTTAAAATATTTTTATTTTGAAATTACAACTTTTTCTTTGAGTCAGATATGAGAAAACTTTTTCTTTTGACAGAACCATAATATTAAAATATCTAAAATAAAATAAGTAAAATTTTGCCTTGGATTGGAAAATGGCTAAAAGACAAAACTTTGCTTTTTTTTTCCAAATTATGAAAATGAGGATTTGTATAATAATGGGAAGCTGGAGCCTGAAGCTTAAGTGCATTCCTGCAGTTGCTAAACGACAAAAAAAAAATTGAGTCTTGAAATGGACAATGGCTTATCCAAGAGGCAATGCATCAGGGTAATCATAATAACAATTTTTGAGATCCTCATAGCATGACTACTAATCTAGCTTTTTTTTAAGATGGTAGTCAAGTTTATACAGCATTAGAGAACATAAAACTGCTGTGCAAACAAGAGTTTATTCCTCGAAAAACTTAAAAAGGGATGGAAGAGGACTGAGCCTGACTCTCTCCAAATAGGGCTTTAACTGCTATTAGGGCTCTCCTGAAAAATATGGAAGACTGATTCTGGCACCACATCAAATGCTACAGAGATGTAATTCTGTCTCTCAAATACTGTGCTGTTTTTTTCATGAAGACACTTGAATGTCATCAGATCTGAAATAGATTTTCAAACCCCCAAATGTTTTGCAAAATGCAATTCCTCTTTTTTTGGCTTTTACTACTGATTGCATGACTTCCACTGACATTTTTGACAGAATTGAAAGTTTTGAGAAACGTTTCTATTGTGCAAAATAAGCATTTCCAAGGGAAAATTACTTCACCAGATATAATTAATTTGTATTAACATATTCTCATACATTTTGCTTTTTACAGGAAAGCACAAGATACTCAATTCTGTTATTAGAACAAGCAGCAATTTCATTTAGAAACAAAGAATGATGTATTTGAATTTCTGCACAATCCCTTCTAAACTAAGAATATTTGCCTTGACAAAACTGCCTTCTAAAGAAAGGCACATTGTAATTTAAGTGCCTTGGATCAAATGAAGCTAAGTGACAGTGCCATCCTTAATGTGTTGTTCCCAATCTATCCTAATCTGATTCTAAATAGTGATGAATTTATCAATCTCATCCAAATAGTTCTCACTTCCAAGATATGACCATGTCTTAGTGTCAAAATACCAATAAACCAAATTTTCATACTTAAACCAAAGCTGTTTAAGTGTCACACAATAGTGTATGTGCAGGTGGAGATTTGATTCAGAATCTCATTTGCCACAGTTTTCTCAGAAATAATCCTTATTATCCAAGAGCTGCCAAAGCTGGATCATTCTCTAGTACATTTTTTAAAATTCCTTGGCACAGCAGTTCTACTAAATATTTGGAATTTAAACACATTTGTATAGATACATTCAGGTCATGTCAGTTTTAATCACCACAGTTTCTAGTTACCATTAAAATCTCTACTATATCTGTGTTTTGCTATTATTAGTCTTTCAAGATAAAAGCAATTTACACTTCATTATTCTTAGACTCCTTAGGGCATACTTGCAAATGTAGCATTCTGCATAAAATTTTTATATTCATTATATAAAAATTGAAGGAAAATATCTGATTTCATAACATGTTGTTGAATACAGGATACAAGTGCTTGACAGCAGGGTGTTTACTTCCAGCTTATGAGCTCAAATTCAACATGAAGCTGAAAAGACAAAGGTATCAACAGTTATTAAAGCATCTATGACTTTTATTAAATGAAAGTCAAAGATATTAAAGTCAGTCATGACAATTATGATTTTCAGGTCTGGGTCCAGATTCAGTTTTTGTCACAAAGCTTTACAGAATAATTTCATCCTAAAACCTATGAATTGTATGAGGTAAAATATTTCTTTTTGAAATGCATCCTTCTTGGTTTGCACTTCACCTGTTGAAGAATCTACTCTACTGTAATATCCACTTCACTATCAAGAATGTGTCAGTGCCCACTTCGGTAACAGAATGTTACAAAATACATTAAAAGAAAGAAGACCAAAGCCTTTCAGTATAGATGGCAATGTAAAGGAATGTCCTTTTCCAACACAGATGGAACAGTGCTCAAAGAAAAAAGAAACACTAAAAAACAAAAAAAAAAACCAGTACTATTTTTGAGTAAAACATAAAGTGAAAAATACATAAGAAAGGGGGTCTGCAACCAAGTAAATTGCATAGAACCAGATTAATGGGCTTTATTCACTTTGTTTAGACCTACTTCTTCCCATCAGATCTTATTAAAAAGTATATATTTATTTTGATTTATTGTTCTTTGGTTTTGACTGTTTTTTCTTTTTTACAGACACAGCATTGCATTTTTTATTAAAAAATACATTTCAAGTTGTATAGCTGAATCCCAGCATATTAATTAAAAATATAGAACGCTTCCTTTTAACTGCAAAATAGAGCACAAACTGCTTGAAGTGTTTTACTTTAATGCTTTATAAATACTGGCTAATACTTCAGCTATATAAAATGAGTTATTGATATTTCAGTGCATTCCTATTTGGAGTGCAGAAAGCTTCATTTTTTTTCATTTCTATATAATTAGGCTCTAAATTTCAATTATTTTATCTACAAAGAAGGTAGAAAGTAGAGATACAAACATAAACTTTCTTCCATATCCTTGTCATTTAATCACCACTATTCCACAGTCTAAAATACAAAGCCTTTCACAGTCACCTAATGAATGAGGTTCTTGTGTTATTGAATATAGGAACATGACTGAAGAGCACTAACTTTTGCATCATTTAAAAATATCAATGGAAAACAAAGTATGCAAGTTTTAAAGACTATGTAAGACTAATGAATGGAATATTTAAAACATCTTTCAGGATAAAACAAAAACAAATTTAAAAAAAATGCTTTTACTTAGTAAATTTGATGTATGGCTACCCACAAGACTTGTTTGTCTTCCTGAATAAAGTTGTAAAAGTCCTTCCCTAAGTTTTCAAAGCTTTGGAAGTCCTTAAATCCAGCACATGGAGAAAAGAATAACAAAAAAATTTCACAGGCCTTTCTACCTTATGGTTTTGGTTGATCACTCACTCATAAATTAACACTATACAAACCAGCGGGTAGCAAAGGGGTTGCATATGTGATATTGAAGGTAGATTTTGAAAGTAGTGACTTTTGTCTCACCAGCATTCTGAATACTAATAGATAGAAAAAAAATCTTGGTTTAAACCTCCAGCCTTAGGCTGTGCCTTCAGAAACAGCAATTAGATTCTCCCTGTTAATTGGAAAATTTCAAATACAATTTAGAAGGAAAACAGAGAAAATGCAGAAGCACAGTTCAAAGCTTAAAAATATCTTGTTCAGATAACATACTTTAAACATATTTATTACTTTGGGGAGGAAGTAATCTATTTGTTTTAAAATTTTCAAGCATGACGTCCTACTTTCCTACATGATTTCCTTTCTTTTCTGTCAGGGAACCCAAAGAAATCCATGTGGTTTTTACTTTTTCCAATCCATCTCAGACTTAACTGTATTGCAAACAAATGTTTCCAGTTATCCTCTCTATCCAGATGGTCTGTTTTCCTGTTCTATATTCCTATTGTGGAGTCTTACAGACAATAGACCAACATCCCTACTCATCATGCTCTTACTATACAGTGCTAGTGCATCTGAATGAAAATATTTCAAAAAACCATATTTTTGACACATGCCAAGTAATTCTTAGAAAAAAAAATTCTCAGAATAGCCATTTATCCCAAAATTTGTATTTTAAAAAAGTTAAAAAGGTCTCATCTGATAAGGTACTAAAACTCATATAACAAAATCAGTTCTCATGCATTTGGAAATAAAAAAACCACCTCTTTGCTAAAAATAGGCATGCTAGTTTTCAGCTGAAAGAATTTTTCAGGAAGTCATGTGTGCCTGTAAAGTGGTGCTTATAATAAAAGTGCCTCTCAGCTACGGTGGTATTGTGTGCTTAAGCACATCTTCTACTTTGTTTGATTTGCAGCCAATACTCTGATATAAAACCAATCATCCTTCTGTTTTTTCTTCTACTGAACTGTTTGTTTTGCTGACTGCAGAGTAGTGCACATGACAGGGCTGATAAGGAATCCAAATTTATGCCAGCCCGTGCCTGTGCTTGCATCCTGTTTAGTTCCATGGAATCTGACACAGCTGCAAGGAAGATACTACATAGTTCATTATATCTTAAAAGAGCTGGTCTGCCTAGATCAGTTCGTCCTGGCAGTGCTTCTGAAAAACACCTTTATGGATAAGGACTTCACAGTCAAGTCCTCGTGAACATTCTCATTTCAGGCACCTTAATGAAGCATCACAATTACAGCAGTTTGGATGTTTCTGTTCTATCATTTCATTTTTCTGCACTTGATGACTGACTACTTGAACAACCACGGTGCATTTAAAATTCATAAATGGATGTTAACATAATACTAGCAATGAAGGGTTTTTTGCATGACATTGAGGACAGAAGACAGAAGATGAAAAAGGCTTTGCAGGTACAAGATGTGTTACTAAATCCTGAAGTACATTTTTTTGGTGACTTTTCCTTGTCGTCACTTCAGAAATACTCTCTAAGTTTAAACCACACATGGCTTTGCATTCCCAACTTGCTTTACTGTATCAGAAACTGAGCAAGCCTGACACATTCATGGAAGGAATACATAATTGCATTCTGTCTATAATTTGTTTCTGTTGAACTTCAGTTACATGTTGACTTTGCTTTGATATTTTTGTTTCTGTTTGTTTTCATTACCAATTCTTCTAATTTTGAATTCCCCCAAAGGCTTGATCAGGAACTTGAACTTTAATGGGAAAAATGACTACATTTTTGCCTTGCAAGATTTTAGAAATGGGAGTTACAGAAAGTCCCTGTTACAGCTTTTGCTCTGAAGCTAAGTCTTTGAAACAAAACTAACACTACCTAACTTCAGCAATATTGTTTTGTGAGCTCTCTAGCAAGCCATTTTTTATAAAATTCACAGTAAGGCTGACATTTTTTCCTTTTTATCTATAGAGACACACTAATTTCTTTTCAAAATCTCCACATCTTCAAAGATTTTTGACTAATTTCAGGCTGCCTGACTGCCACAGTCTGTGTGCTGCCTGATCTCTCACATCTGCTGCCAAATCCATTGTCCAACTACACTTACACTTCTCAGCAGTGTTCTTCATTAGGACACATCGCAGAGGATGAGAATCCTTATTCTCAGCATTACCATTATCAGGCATAGCCATCCTTAGATTCTTTACAATCACACAGTACCTGCAGACACGCCAATAATCCACCATGGTTTTTTTTTTCTTTTTATAGCACCAGTTTATCAGCTGGAGAACATTTTCTTCCAATTATGACATTTTTAGCACTTCTTAATGTGTGTGTTGCTGTCTGCTCTTTTCTAAATATCTCCATGCGTTTTATTTTAATGTCCTGATCTTTTACATTTTCTTGAGCTTGTTTTTAGTCATAGTTTGAAAGTAAGATTTTAAAAAACATCCTATCTTGTAATATCTTTCTTGAATAGGAACTTGATCTCAGGGAGGAGCAATGGATGGACTCTCCAAGGAGATGCAGAAGGTGCATCTCCTGCAATAGGTTAAGTCCTGTTGGACCCAAAGGGATTTTGTAAGGATAGGGATTCTAACATGGTATGCTCACTCTTGAGACTTCCATATGGCATAAATGGATTTAAATTTCAAATAAATTCCTATTACATAGAAATGTTAATATGGGAATACTCTCAGTGAGGGATCTCTGACCAGTGAACACAGTTAAGGTAAAGAACACCACTTGGCCTTAAGAACAACCTGTAAGGGATACCAAGCCACCAGAGATGGGGAGTCTCAAAAAACTAAATGGACAAAAGTAATGTCCTGCATATAGCACACAGCTACCAGACTCAAAAAAACCCTGCAGTCAGACTGTGTATCTTCCAAAAAATCCCTGATACTTTTGAGTTTGACACTGCTCTAGAAAAGGAAAACAGTAAATAAAATGTCCCAAAGACTAATCTCTGCTTTTCAGGCTGGCAACACAGCAGTTTTTATTCACTTGCCAGAATTACTCAAAATGGAACAGCAGCATCTAAAGTGCCTGTTGGGAACAGATCCCAGCATATGCTGTTGACTCAAGCTACTCCTGAGAACTGTCTGGGAAATTACTAGGTTGGAGAGCATCAAAGCTACATCAGAGAGTATGCTGGTAATAAAAATGCATGGATGGCTGCTTAGCAGTGCTTGAGCCCTTGCCACTGCCCAGTTCCATTCTCTCATAATCATACAAGCCAGGTGACCAGTGCTGATGCTCTGAAGTTGTTATGCTGCAAACAGCAGTACCAGAACTGACACTGCTCTCCCAACATACTGCATGGTCCTTGTACACCTGCTGTGATGATTTGGCTTACACAAGACTCTGAAGGACTCAGCTGCAGTAGCAAAGACAGACTGAGGAGTCTTTAGAAAAGTATTTCCTGGCATAAATTTCACCCTTTTTATAGAAGCAGTAGCTCGGGACCCAGTTTTCACATATCAAGGCAAGTGTGACTTTTTATATGATGATTTTAGTCATACAGATATGGCATAGAAACTATAACTATAAAAACATGAGAACTGATGAAACTAAGGTTGCCATGGAACATCCTAGATAAAAAATTATCCACAGGATTGCTGAAGTTGGATTTGAAGCTGATCCTAGTCTATAATTTAAAAAAAAGAACAACCTACCTGAGAGAGCAGACAGGAAAAAGCTTTTATAGGGCTATCATTTACCTTCAAGAGCTTACTATTAAAACATTAACCAAGGACAAGGAGTTTCCTTAGAAAAAAAGATTTGTAGCATATTATGTAAAGACATCAGCTAATTCAACCTTAAACATCTTACTGAACTTCATTTAAGAGTGAAGTTCTAGCAAGTTTTCTCCCACAGCAGAAGCTTCCACGAGTACACAAACAGGATCACAACATTTA
Source organism: Emberiza elegans (assembly GCA_024865655.1). Taxonomy (NCBI): domain Eukaryota; kingdom Metazoa; phylum Chordata; class Aves; order Passeriformes; family Fringillidae; genus Emberiza; species Emberiza elegans. The sequence goes on along the minus strand of JALJVW010002597.1, from coordinate 12,552,672 downwards.
CCTTGGAGTGGGAGCACAGGAGGTATCAGAGGCCTGAAAGATTACACACAAATTGAAAATGGAAAATTACAGCCTCTTAGGATTTCAAACCAATGGAAAAGACCAAGAAATCCTATATCCAACACAGATGAACTGTACAATACACCATCTGAATACAAAGGCCCTAATAAGGAAAATTCATCAAGACAGTTTCCTAAGCTGGACAAGTCTTCTTTGGAAGCATCTAACATTCCCTACTGAATAGAAACAGAACTCAAGCAATTGTATCAGGCTAGGCACCCAGTTTTTAGATGGCTACAATGTGGAAAAATAGACCATGGTCTTTATATGGCCTTAATTTATAGATAGAGCAGCTTCCCAAGCCAGAAATTACTTCCACCCAAAAGGACATACAAAGCTGCATCAAGGAGAAAAAATTTAATAAAAGAGTTCAAACTTAGAGAAAAATTCCCAAATAAATGCAGTAAAAACTATGCTGATAAACAAAATCCAAGGATATTGAGGAGATACCTACTATTTAACAAAAATACTCTAAAAATATCAAGAACATCTTCTGTGCCTTGAAAAGAATGTGACTGCTCTGGTGTTTTTTAGTCCTTCATTATTTCATAAGGGAAGGATAAAAGCATGGATGACTGTAACCTAATATTTCTTGAGAATTATTAGGTCACAGAAAGATTGTTTCAGATGTGAAACTGACTGTCACATGACTCCAGGAACTGGAAAAAAAATACCTACCCTCTACCCAGTTTCTTCTCCTTCTCTGAAAGCTAGTTTGGCTTGGGTTTCACTTTCCCCAAAATTATGTCACTCATTTTCTTAGAGTCTTACCTTACTATTTCAGGTCAGATCTAGCAAGGCAAGAGCAGTCAAGTAAGTAGTGGTTGTTTTGGACCCTAAAGCAAGAGAAGAAAATATCTGTGGGAGCTGAGACTATAATTTGAGTGAATTCAGTGTTTTGCTACAGATGGGTGGAACTGCTGTTCTACATATTTTCCAGGCTTCCTAATTTATACTGTGTATATTATTACCAGTGGCAAAATTGCAGAAGCAGAGCTTTCCCCATACAAAACAGTGTCACTGTATCAAAACACAGACACATCTTTTCATTTTTAAAGGTATTTTGACTCTGCTCATCTCAGCTGCATCATTTATATAACAGATCTGTTAAAATTTATGACCCTTCTAGCAATAAATAATGGAGGTAGTATTAAATTATTTCAGTCAGAAAATGAAGGGAAATTCAATACTGTAAACTCAGTCAACTGGAAACCTGAATTTAAAATCATATGGCAAAATTTATTACAATGAGATCTGCAGCAGTTCTACTATTCATTTTTACCACTTCTATGCAAGTACCCTCTTCAATCAATGCAAGAATTTTACTTCGCTATTTTCAGAAATAAAACATTTTTTGCTCTTAGGAAACTTCCTTGCCAGTACATTCAGTACCTTTATTCTAACTTCTACCACACCTGCCCCTTGGAAATTTCTGGACTGTCTCTAATTTTATTGGCTTCCCTGTATATAAGGTATTGGTTGTATCTCACCAGTTTTTATAACGAGATAGTGAGATTTAAGAACTGTTACTGGGGAAGATAATGTGTTAGCTTTAACATGTGTTTGCCATGGAAAGAAAATATACATCTGGGAAAACTGGGAAAATTTTTAGACATACTGACCGTAGAGTTTGCATCATTTAGGGACATGTTTCCTCACACATATCTTCATTTCTTGTCTGTTAACTTTAATTATTCTTTCTCATATAGTCACTCAGCTATGATAATATTGAGTGTTTAATATTGTACTCAGTAATTGTTCAGCATTTATTAGAAACATTTTAGGTGAAAGCTCGCAGCTGTTAACCTAAACAGAAGTCACTCTTATCTTGTTAAGACTTGTGAGTAAGAAATTACTAAAAAAACCCAACAATTAAATCATCTCCCTTGAGGGTTTGGGTCTTGAATTTTGTGTGCAACTATAAGCTGGTGCAGACTCAACAGGAAACTTAAGGATTTTGTGACATTTCTTCTGCCCATACTTCACATCTGATCTATTTTTAAAGCACTGACTTTTGAGGTTACATTTTTAGTAATGTCTTCAGGCTATTTGTTCCCACAGTGTTAGAAAATGCATTTAAGAAAATTGTTATCCAGCCACAGGTACTATTCTATGGTCTAGCCATGCACACTGAATGAAACCAGGGCTGAAAGTGTGCCAGGATATTTTTCCTGTGATTGTAGTCATTCCTTATGTTACATAATATTCTTTACTAACTTTTTTTTTTCCTTTTATCCCAGAGTAGTGATATAATATTGCTAAATATGTTACCTGGGAAAGACAGAAATATGTTTTTCCTGGAAATATGTCATTTAGGAGCCTGACTTCTCATCGTTATATCAAAGTAAATGTAGGTGCACTACTAATGCAGATTTTTCTTCATATAAAAGCTAGATTTCTTCTCCAAGCATGCATGGGTTCAATAAAAAAGAGAAGCTATTTTCAATCTGCCTTTGATGAGGAGTTATGCTAATTTGGAAGAGGACACTTTAACCAAAGGCTGGCATTACACAGTCCTGAGTTTATTTTTTCTTAATTAAATTCAATAGCTAAAAAAAAACTCTAAGTTGTTAGGTACTTAAACTCTGCAATTAAGCATCTCCTTTTCCTCTTACTAAATAAATATATTTAGCTTACACATGGAATTCTTAGAAAGTCAGCATTTAATTGAATATTATTCTCACCAGTTTTTACTTTGAAAGTCAATGAAAACAACAGGAAAGGTTGAATACTTTTGAAAATTTTTCCTCAATTGTGTACATGCACCCTATCATTTTGTGGTGGAGGAAAGAATAGAAATAAAAGCCTATTTTCATATCACTTGCTTTTTAAAACTCTTATTGTATTAATTGGAGGTAACTTAAACTTTCTGCATGTATGGAAAAATGCCAGGCTGGAAAAGCAGCCAGGAAAAAAAATATCCAACAAAATGCTTGACCTGGTGCACCAGGTCTCACAGGTGTGTTAGCAATCTTAACCAATACACAGCACGAGAGCTTTGGGGGGCCTAGAGGGTACTTTTATGTACAAAAAGAGTGAGAAATAGGTCAGTGAAAGTTGGATGAGAACTCTGACTTGATTAGGAGCATTGTAAATATCACAGAATTAGCATGAAAAGGAGGAGTACAGTTAAGTGCAAATCCTACCATAGAAAAGGTTTCTAAATCATGAGAAAGCCTGTCTCTCCAGCTAAACCATTTAATAATCCCTACAATCTCAATGCAAGACAGCTTCCTCTTACTTTTATGATTCCTACTGCAGAGCATAAAATGGCTCAAAAACTGTTTTGGAACCAAAATGTACCTGCTTAAGTTACTGGATGCAAAACAAAAGTAAGAAAACTGAAATAAATTATAAAATCTGGATGCTGTGGCATCAACCATGAGACACATATTTCAACACTGTGAGGCCAACCACTATGTAAGCAAGGTAGATTGTTAACAATATAGCACAGAAAACAAAAATTAATTTGTACCAATTATACTGGTTTTATTTCTCAGGATGTCTCTCCTCCCATTTTTCAACACTATCTGAGAAAAAATGGAAAGCCAATTACTGTGATCAATATAATGCCTTCTTCAGAATTCATGAAGTAAAAATGAAACCATATATTATAATTATCAGAGATGCTAGGAGTAGCTGTGATAGTAAAAGCCATCAAGAACCATTTTATATTTCTTTCCTTTTCCCTTGGCTTAGAATAAATATTTTGGAATCCTACTACAGCAAATCAGATTTTTGTGTTGAACCTTCATCCTTGATTTCATGGAAGCAGGGTCACCCTTTTCTTTGATGTCATTACCCTAAAAGATTGCTGTTTGTATTAGATTCTATTCCTTTTTTTTTTATTCTTATTTAAAAACTTACATTTTATCAAATGACAGTAAATCTAATTCAGAAGACACTGAGCTGACATCAAAATGATCTGATTATAAACTGCCTATTACAGAACTAAGAAAACATCAAGGATTAACAGTTATTTGGTTACATACTCTGAAAGTAGTCTTAATCCTCTATTCAACACTGAATTTCTCTTTACAAATGAAGATGAGAAACTTCCTATTCAAGGAAGTTTTAAAAAACTCAATAGGATTTTCATGCTCAATTACAGAAAGAGTTCTGCTTTTGTACTTTATCTGGCTACAAGATGGATCTTCAATCACTCTAGTCTATTTGGGAGCCATGTTCTCAAGGTTATCATCTAAACTAACAGTAGGTACACAAGCAGTATCAAATGAACAAAGAATAAAACTGGATTTACAGAGTTCCATAAGATGAAGGAAAGAGAAACACAAGCAACAAATCTCAGAAATGCAGAAGAAATTGTTAGTTTAAGTAGAACAAAAATAATCTTTTATTAGTACAAGAACACCTTTGGTTAGCTTTATGGTTGGACTGTGCTTTTGGCATAAAGCCAAATACCAACATTCCTAGATCACAGTCTCTGTATGAAGACTAAAATACTATAAAATAACCTTAGCTACTATAATTTTGAATAATTTTATAGTTTGTCTTCTATTTAATATTTAGTTTGTATTATAGTGCATCTTTTCTACTCCCCTAGATTTTCATAATTTAGATTTTCTATGAAGTGGTAAAACATTGAAATATTATCATGCATGAGTGTTCACCTCACAGAGCTCCACTAATTTTTTTTCAAAGTGATGAAGAATACAAGAGATTAGTAAGTAAAAGGCTGAACAGAAAAGAATACAAATATAGGAAAAAAAACCAACAATCATCTGCACATATATTGAAGAACTGATGTGTTTTAAATGCTGAAGAAATCACCATCACAGTAACTGTCAAAGATATTTATCAACTGGAACCTTAAATCAAAGTCTTAAGTATTACTTATAAACAACTGTATATCAGATTAGCCTCTATCCTCCCTTAATTCAATGACAAAACTAATAACTTTCCTTAGTTCTCTGTGTTCACTGAAAAACTAAAAGTATATTTAAAAGTTTTTCTTACGGTTTATGCTTCATTTTCTTTTATGTTCCTTTATTTTTGTGCAGACTTACAGAAAATGCAGTTTGGCTACCAATTTAAAAATACCTATTGTTTTGAAATTTTAAAAAAGAGGGGAAAAAGTGTTGCTTTCACAGTCTAGTCTTATATACAAACAGAAAAGAAATGTCAGGTCAACATTTTTATCACTGAGGTATTTTCTCAAGTTATGAAGAAGGAGCCCCTAAAATAAAACTACTAAAAGAACAGAATCATACTATGAGCAATAGCAAAGCTTTCTAGAAGGGCTCAGTCCCTAATTCTATCACCTGACCATCTGGTAATGCCACTTCATATTCCACAAAATCCTTCAGTAGTGAAGTACCTGGACATCGTCTCATTTAATTTCCCGGAATGAGATGAATGACAACATTCTGGTTTTGCTTGATTCTGCAGTAGAGCATATAAATCTTGCTGGTGGAAAGTCACTGCATTGCTATGACACCATATGCTTCCCAGCAGGAGAGGCTGGAGAAATGAATCCATGCAAGAACAGATTCAAGCCTTCTCTTTAACTTAAGGGTTCACTCTCTGAAAAAGGGAAAGGTTTCTTTGAAAATGATGCTCTGAAGGCAGCCAAAAAAGACGTAATAAAAAATGATCATATTTTTTCCTGATGCACAGTTAATGAAATAGAAAACAAAATAAAACCAAGAAAAAACAAAACTTTTCCTCTTTGAAAGTATCTTTAACTAACTTTGCTGTTTGCTGTCAGTATATAACAGCTGACATTATGATACCTGCCACTCATCATCATCTCAGGATATGGGTGTATGGGTGATATTCAGTCCATTTGAGTATGTAAAATGATAAAATAGTAACACTGTTGCACAAAGAATGAAAGATGCTTCCAGCCATCCCATCTTCAAATATGCTAGTACTAAGAAAAACAAGTATTAAGGAAATAAGTTTTATGAAATTTATGTGAAACGAAAAATTCAAGCACTTAAGAATCCCTTCTGTTATTCATTTAGATAGGTAAGTAATTGAATTTCATGCTGCTACAAATTTTCAAAAGGTCACAGATTGAAAAAAGCAAACCTATGAATAACTATAGAAGTTGTCAGGTTTGAAGCTGGAGATTTTGGCAGCCAGGATGGGTGCAGTTGTAGCTTTGGCTACCTAACAAGTTGTGAGAAATAGCTTAGACACTTGGGAGACTAAGGCTTTAAAGAGAAAATGCCTTTTTTTCTTTCCAATATGAAGTCTGGAAAGGGAGCTCTGAATGGGAGCCAGCATTGCTACTGCACTCTTCTGAAAAGCCTAACTATAATTTTGCCTAATGGACTCAGTTTAATTTAAATTATTATTCTTGATAGCTCAGCATGATTGGAACTCTCAGCTGAAATTTGGGCTACTTTTTACTAGGCCCCTCAGAGAAAAAAAAATGAGCAAAGAGCCTGGAATAGATAAGACTCTTGTGAAAACACAAGGCCCAGAGAAAAGTCCCCAAAAGGCAAATGGAAGCACAAGTTTCCAGGTTTCCTAGAGAACATATCTATTCTTATGTATATGCTAGTTCTCCCATTTCAATACGAATGATGTTGACATTTCAAAGCTAACAGTTTGGATTCAAACTTCCTATGACTACATATAAATGAGGAATTTCCCATCCCACCATCTCAGAAATAATATTTCAAGCTGCCTGAATGATCAGAAGTTCAGCAATATTCAACCACAGCTCCTGCTTACATTCTTCCCCACAGTTTGGAGAGTTATCTTTGGAACAGTAGGAAATTTTGAAATGAATCCTTAAAGCTGACTGCACCCTGACATGATGGGTGATCAGTATGGCAGATCTGCAGCTTTGCTGTCACAGACTGTGTGGACAGAGAGATGCATATATCTTTTTAAAATAAAGAATGATATCAATGCTGTTAGGGAAGGAAGCTGAAAACAATCCTACAGAATGTCAAATACACAGAGTGGTCTGCCAAGAAAATCACCAATGGAAAATAAAAGGAACAAGAATTATTGAATTAGTTATTGAATCCACAGACTCACATTTAGAAAAGGGCTCAAGTGGCCAGAACAAAATTATTAATATAAAAAGATTGGAAGGGAAGTCACTCATAGTAATAATGTTTTTAGCACGTTGTGAACTAAAAGAGGAAGATAAAAGAATTCTTTGCTTTTGTATTTTGCATTAATTTTCCCAATTTTTGACAATTTCTCTTAGAATGACTACCTTAGCCTTTTAAAAAATTAGACATTTTGCAGTGTTAAGAGAAAATTCCCCCCCCACCAAAAAATTATCAGCACCTGAACTTATTTATCAAATGCAAAAGGAAAAGCATTATATAAAACTGTAGGTTCCCCTATAAGACCACAGAAAGACACATAACATCATTATAAAACAGTGGTCTTTAACATGGCAGTTATAACTATCTTTTTCATAATCCCAGGTCAGTACATCATACTAACTTTCATTTGGACAAAGGAGGATATAATTCATTTTCTCTCTGTAATTATCTGACATTTTGTAAATCAACCAGCTTCAAACGTCAACATCCATTTAGATCAGTGAGAAAGGAGCGATGCCACGAAAATTACAAGGAATCTCAGGAGGCACTACAGTAAAATAAACTGCAGGAAAAATATCAAACCATGAAAAATTCAATTTTTTTTTTTTTTTGGCTTTTCCAACTTTATTTTTTTCAACCTTTGCTTATGAATATCATCAAAGCTAACTCTCAAAGCGTAAAATAAGCCTGGTAGGACAGATATTCTGATTCTAATCATTAACAACACTTTCATCCCTCCTCTTTCCACTCCTAAGCAATTCCACTGATATTTTAAAACACTTTTCGTCATGAATGGAAGTTGGTCTACACGACAACGTCGATAAATGCTGACTTAAAGAGTGAAATACTGTGAAATCTTTAAGCTCTAGTGAAAATTAGAAGGGAAAAGAAACTCCAACATATTAAAAGTGCCTTTCATCACAACTGAAATATTTTCATAAGAAACTTTGGCATCCCACTCAGTACCTTTGAAGCTGGCTGCAAAGCAAGACCATCCATTGTATTAGCTGTGTGGAAATGCCTTCAAAGAGTGGTGAAACCATGGCATGTAAACGTCAGTCAGCTTGGAAATAGCTGCATTTTCACTATGTGAAATTTCACTAGCCAATTTTCACATTGGCTTTGTTCTCACTATCTCTACAGTTTTAGAAGCATACATAAGTTGTTTAAAGACATGAAAAAACATTATTGCTTAAATTCCGCCTTTTTAGCCAGCTGTGATGAATTGATGATGCACATTGAGAATTTGTAGAGGAATCAGACAAAAAGTATTGTACCAAATTTCAGACCAAAGGTATACAGAGACTACTATACTGCCACCAAATGTATACAAAGACTACTATACGAAAATTTACTATTTTCTTCTGCTGTTCATGTCTATATGAGTAATTATTGTTAAATATCAAAGCCACACTTTCAAGGCAAACAGAGCATAAGCACATAAAAATAAATTTAAATGAAAACTAATATAAAAATAGGGTTCAAGTATCATTTCTATATAGAAAAGGTATTACCGAATCTATTTAAGAAATCATATTCAAAGCTTATACTACAGTATTCTACAAAAACACTAAAGACTTGGAAAAAGAATCAATGGATGCCAAGAAATTTTTCAGAAAAGTCTATTAAAAATTACATTCTGTCTTAAAATTTAGTTTTATACATCACTTATTATTTCCTAAAATATATAGCTGCCATTTTATATCTTAAAAAGGAATATGTAATTCTATGGGATTGTGTTAATAATATCAGTACTAGTCAATGCCATTCAATTCTTACATGCAATCTCTTTTAAATATGCTCCAAAATATTTTATACTATCCTAAGTATTATACCTGCACTGTTAAAATACATTAAAATTTTGTTCCCTTTTGCAGTATCTTTACAAGCAGATTGTGATGTCACCTCTGAATAAATTTTAATTTTGTACCTATAAAAACTATTTATACAGTTTATTAATGAGAAACTCAAACACCATTGAAGGTACCATGATTCAAGACAAATGAGGCCTTTTTGTAATTGGGATTCAGTTGGAAAAACACTTAGACATTAATGGGAGCTCAAAGCATTTCCGCTTCTTTTCTATTTTGTTTTTTTCTGGAGCACTAACTAAGAAAGAAAAAAAAAAGGAAGAAGGCAGGAAAAAAATGTTTGCTCAAATCAACTAAACATGCTGGATGGAAATTTTCATTAACTTCTTACAATATTTCAGCAGAGTCAGTAGTAGAGGCAATGAAGAGTCTTATCTTGCACCTGAAAGTCCAATTAGCATGAATATTTACAGTGCCAGGTGCTTTGAAAGAGAGGAAAGGATTTTTGCATACATCATCTGAAAACAATATTGAACTTAATGTGTATTTTGTGATTATAGGATGCAACAGAAGTTTGTAAACAAAGACCACCTTGTTCACCTTCAAAATTCATGCAGACTTGTGGAGTTGTCTACAGCAGTTTTTCCTGTTAATTTGGCAGGTGATTTACTGTCCACAGCTCTTTAAAGAAATTCCAGACTGGTTTTTTGACCAGGGAATTGATGTCAAAATCAATTTGATAAGCAAAGTTTTTCTTTCTTCCACTGCTAAGTAACAGATGAATAATGAATAGATAGGTGGGGACCACATGCAGAATACTTGGCCAATGTGCCAAAAAGTTAAGAGAAAAGAAGCCTCAAAGATCAATAGATACACTGTCAATTGCCTGTAAATTAAAATAGGAAGCGAGACAGAGAGAAATACACTTAAATCAGAGAATCCTTTCCTTCTAAATCTCCAGGGTAGAGAAATTAAACACAAAGCAAGAAAAATGCCAGCTGTTCAAATAAATTACAGATGAACACAAAGGAATCAAGTAAGCCCTGCCAGAGCACACTGCGGCTGTCTGCAGACACCAGGTAAGGAGAACAAACTGCTTTCCAGCAACCACCATCCTCTGGAGCAATTTCTGTAAAAGGTACCAACAGGAAACTGATGTATGAGCTTGCTTTTCACTTAAGAAATGAGAAACCAACATAATTCATGCTCTTTATCCCTATACATTTCAGAAAATAATGGAACAAAGCCAAATCCACACCTTTATTGGCTTACAATCTTAAGTGCTGTAGGAGAACGCAAATCCCAGCAAAACCTGGTAACTCCACTGGCCTCTTACAAATCATAAAGAGCAGCCATTCACTTGTCAGATAAACAGCCACATCTGAAACATTCAAAGCAATCAAATTTCCTCTCAGATTTTAGACTAATGTCTAACCAAGAGACAACCACCTTAGGAAGCTCATTCCAGTACTTCTGTAATTACCACAAGTTCCAAGTTACCAGCTATGTGTGATTAGGTCAGCTCTGGCAAGCCTGGGACCAGCTGGCAAAGGAATTGCAAACTTCAAAGAAAGCTCTCAAATATCCAATCACAGAATAAAAAAATACCCACTCTTAGTACCTTATCTTGGAAGCTCACACTGGTTAGACGGTGACCTTTACAGGATTACCCTAACATGGAAGGAAATCAGCCCCTCTCTGAAGTGTTCTCAAATCTGTAATAGAAGATGGCTGTGTGATTGATGTTTTTGGGAAAAAATGAAGAAAAAGGCTTAAATGTCTTCCAACATAAGCTGAAGCTCTGATTTACTTTCAAAGGAATAGGAATAATGATAGCCAACTGCCAATTTACAGTATGCAAAACAACACTCTTAGTCCATCAGCTAGGACAGGGCAGAATGCATCTTCCAGCTTCCTAATATTTTTTTCCCCTCATGAATTTGCTCATTTTAACAATACAAACAGGCTGATTCTTTCAAATATTTTCTTTGTTCCCCCCATCCTCCAAACATCCTGTTCAGTCTGGCAACAAAAAGAAGTTTAGAGAAAATGACAGGTTTTTGACAGAGATTCAAAAGACACGTTTAAAAGCAATAACTGTTGTTATCCTCTATTTATCGAGCACAGGTGGAGAGTGGAGAGTAGATCTGCCAGACAGTTCTTCTGTCTTTTCATAGAACTAAAAACATTTCTTATACAGAAAACATCTAGCTATCAGCCATTTATGTATTATTATACTTCCTGAGTCCTCAACAGGTGTGAAAAATTTTGAGCTCTTCTACAGAATTAAGAAAAAAACCCCTTTCTATTTAAGGATATTAAATATATACTATCTGCTTCCTAATGTCAGCTTCTGTTCCTGTGATTCAAAAGCCCAATTTCTCCTCTTACTGCTGATATATTGTTTTTTCTGTTTCATCACCACAGCCTGGAATATCAAATTCACTTTAGATAGCCACAGAGTCCATATACAGACCAGCTATCTATGATGCTCTAAAATCAAAATAACTTATGGGGGGGAATTGGGGAGAAGCATGAATAATGTGTCACCAGGTAATGATTTTTTTTCTGAAGACTTTTAATTAAACCACGTAGCCCAGCCAGTTGTTTTCAATTCCCCTTGGATACTGAGTACAGAACAACAACAACAACAACAAAAAAAAGCCCCAGCATTAAAACATGAATCAGTCACAGCCTGAAAAATAAAATTAGTCTTGGGTTTGGATAATATGTTATTTTAAAGCAGTCTCACAATTTCTACCACCAATGCAGTGCGACCATTAAACACAGGTCTTACCATGTAAAAGAAGATTATACATTTCAGTTTTCAAACATTTAGATATACAGACTACATAAGCTGTATTTACATTAGCATTTTGGCTCAGGGTACTAAAGTTAGTTTTGAAAAGAATCCCTGAACTACATATACTAAGGATGTTGATGTTTCAATGCAAAATTCTTGATCTACTCATCCCTTCCTGTCCCAGTCAATTATTTGTTAATGTAGACAACAGCACTGGAAGACCACAGAAAACACAACAGCATGTTGCAGAACATGGACTGAAATCAAACCTCACACAAACAATTCTGAACTAAGAATGTTCTGAACATCGTTAGTCAAGCCATGATGGCACTCTTAACAACATTGTAACATTCCCATTTGCCTTCTAGGAATTGTTTCACTCACACATTTAGCATAAAAATCCCTATGTGGTACTATGCATTTTCAGCAATCTTAAATTTAGGTAGCATTTTAGAATATACAGCAGATGCCTGTAAAATATTCTTGTATTACTCCTACTAGCATCAAGGGTGACATTTATTTACTGCATTTCATCACTGTTCAAAATAACTAGATGTATCAGGCCTATTTATTTTTGACCGATGAGATATAAACAAAGCTCCCGGGATGTTGTGGCACTTCAGGGCCAATTTGCAGAAAAGATCAGAGAATTTTGCAGCTCATCTATGACAGTGAGAGCTTGAAGATGTGGAGACAGCCCAGGCTGCACACACGGGGAAGCTGTGCAGAAACACCATGCCCTCTTCAATCATTATTGCCGGTACAGTGAAAATTTTATATCCCTTCTGCTAAGAAAGCTTTTCCTTTGAGACTGCAATCACAGCTCCTTGCAGATGAAAAATCACCAGACAGTGAGAAGGACTCTGGAAGGCCAGAATGAGTGGCCCTGTGCACAGGGCTGGCCCCGCTGCGGGGCAGTGTGACAGGACCAGGCTGCTGGGATGGGGCTGTGAGCGGTGGGGCCAGCCCCTCGAAGGACAGCTGTCTTTCACCCATGCCCAAGGGGCTGCAGCCATCAGGAGATGCCTGGCCCTGCATCTCCTGACCCCGACTCAAAGTCCCAGGTGTGCTCCAACCTGCTGCACCCTGTGCCTTGCCCGGTGTGTCACACTCGGGCTCTCTGCACGTGGGCTTGGCACAGCACGGCTCAGCACGGCAGGGGACAGCTGCCTCACCACACCCCGACACGGAGCACTGACACAGCAGCTCTTACCTACCTGGCATAAACAACACTACACACAACAACAATAATCACGTGTTACCTACCTGGGATAAACAACAGCCCAAGAGGGATGGACATACTTCTGGAGTGAATTAAACAATCCTCACGTAATAAAGGCCAAGCTGTTCCTATTGGAGGTATAAATCTCATCCTGTGAAATCTCAGGCTAAAATCTCCTGAGATTAGTAATCCTGAAATTTGTAAACTGAAGATTTACGCTGTTTTCAAATAACCAATAAGGCTGTTCAAGCAGAGTGTAGGTGTCAGATACAGCTGTGGGTGGCAGGCAGAGAGTGGCTGTGGCTAGGATCTGGATTCCCAGCACAGGTGAAGCTGAGGAGGATTTGCCTTCAGAGAGTACCAGGGACTCTAGCCTCCATCCTTCCAGATCTCTGGTCTTACAGCTGGGTGCAAGTTGAGATGCACTGAGAGGGAAAATAGCATGAATTGGTTTGACCTTCATCTTGTAGGCAGGCAAGTTGAGGAGTACCATGATATTTTTGAATTATCTATAACAAGATAACTATATAGAAAGAAGAAATTATTCCCTTTGCTAAATTAAGGATACAGATAGAATAAAAATACAAAGAAGATGTTTCTGGTGAAAAAGGCAGCAAGACAGAATTGTTTGCCAAAGAAACATTTAAAACAGTCTCTCTTCCCACTGCCTGGAAGATGTGGCTCTCAGGTAGAAACCAGAGAGTTCCCTTTCCTAAACTTGTTTACTACTAGTCCTCTTGTATTATATTTTCTCTTTGAAAAAGTGTTTTCAATTCACCTGGAGCAATTGTCAGGAGAATTCTTTCATTCCTTACCTTTCTCTCTTCCTATCTTTATCCTGTAAAATGTTGATACTTGAATGTACTGTGATTTGTTCCTTGCTTCTCATTTTCATTACCATTTTCCTTCTAGCACTTAATGTGTTTCAACTACCATTTCTTTGAGTAATACAAAGGGCAAAAGGCATCTTTTATTTTGCTTTGCTACTGTCACTACACAAACCAGCTTATTACCTTCTTTTCAATTACTGGCACTGTTTTAACGCCCACAATGCTTTCTAGTGCATTCCTAGAGCCTTGCTTTCCACACTTAGACCCTTCTTAAAGACTTCATCCAAAGAGACCACCAGTACACTGACCTTTTTCAAAAAGATTATTTTTTGGTTCTATTTCTCCAGGTATTTTATAGTATTCAGCCCTTACCCAAGTCAGTGCCTCTGAGAATTTCAAATTTGCATTCAGAAAAGGGTAACAGATGTAGGCGTACCTCAAACATTATTTAATTGCACCTACCTCTGGTTAACAGTCACAACAGAAATGTAGGATGCATATGATTCTGTACAGCCTGTTTGCTCAGAGAAGCTCCTTCAGTCTGCCCATGCAGAGCTGACACTGCAACCATCACCTGGGCTAGCCAGACACACAGGGCTACTTGCCCAAGATGCTGCTTGCACAGTATCCCAAATAATGTGCAAACATATGCCTTATCTCTTTACAGTGGAGCTCTAGAAAAACTATCAAAATAAAGCTGTTAGCTGATGACTGTGTTTCCAAATAACCTGCCAGGAGAAGCTGACTTCTCTAATTTGAAATGCCAGGTCAATGAAACATTTCATAAAGATATCAATAAATTCATAAAGTTTGGAGATATTTTTTGGGGTATATTTTCAGTTCAGTAGCTGTAGTGTAATTTTGGCAGAATTACCAGCTAGTTGGTAAAAAACTGGAGAGCTAAAAATGAAACTAATGAAAGATGAGCAAAGTAAATGCACAACACTAAAAGCCAACAATGCTAGATGAAATTATTATTTCAGACATTAAATCAGCCAATACACAAAACACAATTGGTTATTATGATTTAATGCCTTATCAACTGAAATCCATCTCTGCAACTATATGTGATTGGCAAACATTATGCAGGCAAAAAATTACACAAAACCAGGAAAAAACAGCCACGATTCTGAAATACACTGAAAAGATAGTGCAAAGAAAGCCTGGTGCCAACAGTTATTCATCTACTAATCAATACAAACAGTGCTAGAAAACACTATGAAAAGTGAAAAACAAGATGTTAACACATTGAGTAAAGATACAAAGACTAGCCAAAATCTATAAACCTAGCCCAGTACACTGATTAAATTCTAATTTTGTTAGCATTTCCTCCCTGTAAGGATCTAAAATAAAGAAGTAAATCTCAGAATATGCAAAGAATGACTTAATCACAAAATGAGTTTCAGAGAAAAAGTATACTTTTTACCTTTTCTATTTACATTTTAAAGATATTAAGTTTATATATTTCATTGAACAGACAACCAACTCAAAAATTCATTACAATCTAATGTGAAATTTCATGAAAGCATTTCAGTTCAGTCTAACAACACTTCAAAGAGAGATTTAGTTAAATCCGATAAGCAGGATTACATGCAGATGTCAATCAATAGGTGCTCCATATCTATCTGCATTTATAAAAAATTGAAATGTCATGCTTAATAATTACTTTCTAAATGTCTTTCTTATCTAACACAGCTTGAAAAAAATTGTGCAGGAACATGTTACAGTATGCCTGTGTTCTGCAGATCCACACTGACATTAAGATATCACCTTCAGTTTCACAGCGCACTTGTGCTTGGTAATGAAACCAAATTTTTGCTTTGAAATTTTGGATATCTCATATAAGAAAAAAATGCAAAAAGATTAAAAAAAAATTGCCCAGGCAGATCTAGGACTAAAAAAGGAAAGAAAGGAAAAACTACAGAACTAATATAAATTTATCTTAAAAATTTCCTTGAATTGGAAAATTAAAGAAATCCAGAAACCCTTCCCTTTCAGAGATGTCTACTTGAACAGACTTTTCTTCAGGGTAAATAAGATCCAAATGAAAGGCTAAAACACTTCAAAGTTTACAGTTAAAAGTACTTTTGGGAGTCGGTGTATGATATAGTTATTTGGTATTTAAAGTCAATGCAGTATAATTGAGTTTTTTTCTTGTAAAAATATTGGCATACTCACAAAGAAAATAAATCCTATGCAATCCAACGAGCTTAGGTTTTTCAGGAGCCTACAGTGAATTACAGCACTACAGTGGTAAATAAGCAAGCCAGCAAGAAAGAAACTGCTCACTTCTGCCTCCTTTGTGCAAACCAATTAAACTGATTGATCAGTAAATCCTTTCAATGCAAGTATTTCTCTTAACCAGTCAAAGGGTCACACTAGTAGGCTTCTGGCCAATGTTTCATGCTGCTGACACAGCCAAATTTCCATGGCTGTATGTTTGTCATTGACAAATGCCAGAGGCACCTTGCTCCTGTGATTTGACTGTAAAGGTACCATTGTGCATTAGGAACTCATCCTCAAGGTGTAATGGGAAAGCCAGCAAAGTGGCTAATTTGCAGCTTTGCCCTTCTGTTTTTCTCCAGGATATAATTCAGTTAAATACATTCTCCAACAAAATTCAGCAAGGACTTGTTTTGGGCTATGTATGCTCCATCAGTGTGCAGCATGAATGGAAAGTTAAAAAATAAAATCCTAAATGACAATATCAATGGAAAGCCAGACTCATATGTGTTACTTATAAAACCAGGATGCTATGGGATATTTAGCTGTCCCAATGAAAAGAAGGTAAGTGAGCACAAAAGGCTTTCATTTTCCTTTGTAGTGGCCAGGTATAGCCATGTCTCATGTATCTCCCTGCTCGGTATCTGAGGGAAGCAGCACTAGAGAAACCAAATGGCAAAGGAGCTGACAGTGCCCACATCCATGGGTGCCCCAGAGATGATCACAATGCCCAGGTTCCCTTGAGTACCACAGCTACAGGCAGATTCCATTGTGCCCATGGAATATCTCCCTCCAACAGACCAGCTGAACAAACAGATGCTTTTGTAACAGCAAAAACAGCAAGGTAAAAAAAGACTGTGCATTCAGCCAAACAAGCAGCATTTCTTGGAGCCTCCTCATACCTTACTTATCTGCCCTACCCAGGAAGCTCATTGCCTGATGAGCCCCTGCTCTATCAATCCCATATTGAGAGACAGTGAAACAAGCATTCCCTTAAAATTTGTTCAAACTAAGGAAATCCAGAAAGCTAATTAAAGTCTATCAAACACTGATAGACTGTGTCCACTGCCCAGATAACAGCCGACAGCAAAACATCCCAGCCCTGCAGCATCCATACAGGTACCTTTTAGGGAATAGGCCTAGAACAGTGATTTACTCTAGGAGAATTATCAAAAGTTTCCACCAATGCTGGTATAGCTTCAGCAGAGCTTCATAACCTACTCTGGAGCTCAAAGTGTCTTTTTATATGCCTCACTTTCAACTCAGGTTACTGAAGTGAGGCTCAGGAGCCTTAAGGATTCTTCAAAGTATACCTCTGTGTACTACCATGAGAATTTTAAACTAGTCTTTGCCTAAGTTGTAATTACTGTATTTTTAATAGAATTGATTTTTTTTCTATTTAAATTTTACATACCTATGTCCCAAAATTTCAGGGGTATAAAATTTTGCAAGGCACATTTTTCATTCCTTCATGTCACATTTTCTAACTTCCAATGAACTGTGACTCCCTCTGCTAGCCAAGACCCCTGGTAAATGACTAAAAGTGGCTCAAGAAACGCTTCTGTCAGGTCTCCCAGACACTTGGGTGGATCCCATCTGACTCCATAAACTTGTGGGTGTTAAGGGGTGCAGCCAGCCACTGACCATTTCCCCTCGTATTACATTTTGTGGCATTTTGTGGCACCTTCGCCCTCTCACAGCTCAGGGGGCTTAGTAGCCTGAGAACAAATGGTCTTACTGCCCAAAACTGAGGCAAAGGCCTTAAGAACCTCAGCCTTTTCCTCATCCTTTGTCGTGGAGATTCTCCTTCAGCCTCCTTTTGTTGCTGACACAGAAACATTTTCATTTTCTTTCATGCAGAAGCCAGATTAAGTCCTACTTGGGTTTCGGCCCTTCTAATTTTCTTCCTGCATAACCTAAGACAGCACCAGAGGTATTTAATTAACATCTATTTTATTCTATTATATCTTACTTGAAGCTGAAAACCATGCATGAAGAATTTTTTTTGAATCCTCTTAGTTTTAAGCTAATCAAGTGTTTAATGCTTGATAGCTGAAAAAAATTAAATTGCAAATGTGTTCTGAAACAGAAAAAACTAATTAATTTATAATGAAAATCACTGGAAGAAAACAAAAACAGAAAAACACAGTTATAGTACACGTATTTTTAATCTCAGTTTTACATTTCAGGATCTAAATTCACAGTGGCTTCTGATGTTGCTGTAAATTAATTGCTATTTTTTGGAAAGGTGGAATGAAAGGCAAGATCTATTGTCTTTTATTAATACATATATAAAGCCTAAAGTAAATAATATCATCCAGATTCATTAAATGCTTAGGCTGGTTAAAGAATACATATAGGATGATGTAAGTTGCAAAATGAGAACATAATAAGCAAGAAAACAGAGTCTATAATGGGCTGCCCAGGCATTTTTCAGCTACACATTCCATCAGAAGATGCTGATTTGTTACATTAACTGTAGAAACATACTAGTTTTGATGATTTGTTTGTAGGGAAAGGTTTCTTCAACCATGACTGACATTTCTGGTGTGAGATCCATCCACAGTCCATCCTGGAAGCCCAGGTTCTCACATAACCCCTGAATCAGAGCCTGTGCTTGGGTGCAGGTCCCAGCCAGCTGCCTCTGTGCTGTGCTGGGGCAGTTCACAATCAATACCTGATGTTTTAACATACCAATTCATGATCCTTTCCACAGCCCAGTCAAGTATAAGGGAAGATTCAGATTCAGGCCCTGCTTTGAATCCTCTTATACTTAATATTACCATCAAAATCTACCCCACTTTGAATTACCGAGAGAAAAAGGAAACAAGAAAATACTGTAGCACATTTTAAACAAAACTAACATTGGAGAAGCCCGCATTGGAAACAGAGAATCCCAGTTGAAGGAAAGAGAGTTTAATGATAGGTTTGCATGCATATGGAAACTGCTTTGTGGAATTTGTACTGTAAAAAGAGGAGAGTTTTCTCATATTTACTTCTGAATGTTTTGAGTTTCTTTTAAAAGTCTGTTGTTCAGACCTCAAGTAAATGAAAGAGACAATTTTGTCTTTGTCAACATTGATAAATAATTCTTCACAGCATTATAGTAAATACCCAGCCATGTATTATGCTGGTGAAAATACTCCTAATGATACAGCATTGAAACAATTCTCTGAATGAAATATCAATAAAAGAAAGATTTTCTCTTCTACCCCAAGACCCCTGTATGCATCAATATTTTATCAGCACTACTGAATCACTTGTACTTTTATTCACTTAAGCTGCACAGCTATCCATGCAACTTCCTAAAAGCAGAACAAGCCTCAGTGCATGTCTATTAACCCATTATTTTGTGGGCTTAGTTATGGGCTAAAAAACCCTATAAAATGAGAAAATAATTTAAAAAGACAATTCAGAAGAAAACTTGGGGCCAAGTGAAGGCAGTATGAGGATTTGAAAGGGAAAATTACAACAGAGATGTTTATTCTATAATATTTTTAACCATTGCTGATCAGCCTCGTGAGATATCTGGATCATGCAACAACTCCAGTATGCTTCCCTGGTGTTTGTGAAGCAAACACCTCTCTGTTTTCCTCTAAGAAATAAATAAATGTCTCACTTTTTCATGTGAATGTAGATGTATGGACTATTAATTCTCATACAGAACTCATACTTTTCATCAATGACACAATTTCTGGTGCCTTCAACTTAATGTATTATTTTTGACTTCAGAAAAAAGTAACCACAATAATACCAAATAACCAAGCAACAGAAACAATACTGACTTGTTTATTATGCCGACAGAAATGTTGTCCTTTAATTTTCCCTGACTTATAAACCAGCAATTGACCCTTCTCAATATGATGAAGCTTATGAAAAAAAAGATTATTAAATTCATAGTATGCAAGTAGGGAATGAGTTTTTCAGATTAGGTGCCAAATTTCAGAAGGAACATGAAACTCAAATGCATTTTGGCAAAAAACTGACTTACACATCCAAATCCCAGTATCACTATACATTCTTTACTTATTTCTTTTTTCCCCTCAGCTGGGTGCAGTGTATTACTTCATTTTGTGCCTTAAACTATCTTTAAGCTCCCTTTACACTGAAGGGCAGAATTTGATTTCTCTGTGTTTTACATTTATTGGTTTCTGCATTAAAAATATTCCTGCCACGTATTATGTAAGTGGAAATACAACCTAATTAAGCCTGCCAGTT
This sequence comes from Emberiza elegans, assembly GCA_024865655.1. Lineage (NCBI taxonomy): Eukaryota > Metazoa > Chordata > Aves > Passeriformes > Fringillidae > Emberiza > Emberiza elegans. Next base: position 12,532,468 of record JALJVW010002597.1, on the reverse strand, counting down.
AGATGATCCCATTTTCAGCTGGTGATAACTCAGCACTTACTCCAGCCCTCCAACACACAAAAATCCATACCTCTGGAAACTAGACTAGAGTCTGATTAGTCAATAAGAAATCTGTATCAATAGACTCTCTCCCCCTTCGGCATTAGCAGCAAACTAATACATGGAGAGTCTGGTAGCTCAGGGGGGAGCAACTGTTTAGTTTAAGAACTCAAGTCTCCAAAATTCTGAGTGACACTGTCAGGCAAGAGGTTTTCAGTAGTCCTGTCAGGAAATTAGGAATTGTCCACAACAGCATACTTCACAAGCACACTAGGGTTGCAAAGGCAAGCACTTGAGAGCTGGGAAATACCAGACTTACAGAGTTGACAGTGTAAATTTAATTCTCTCCTTGTTGCACACATGTCTACGCATTGTGGTACAATTTTAATTACCCCATTGGATATGGTTTTTTCCACAGGACATCACTCAGCCCCACAGCTTGATGCAGAAAAGAGCCAAATTAATATTGTACCAACAGCCATAAAATGGCGTTTTCTACTTGCAGGTGCTTGAAATGCAACAAAGTTACATTCTTTTCACACAAATCCAAATAAAATTTGAATTATATAAAAACACACAGATTTGAAGGAATAATGCAGCAAGAAGGGGATGCATTATTTGTATATGATCAGCATCAATGTGATTAATAAAAGTAGCAGAAGGTATTAATATCTACATGATTGAACATGCTTTACAAACACAAAGTCATCATTGTAATTTAGATATTTGAGAACATTTCACAAACCTACAACATTATTATTTGTGACCTTAACCCTTCCAAGATAATCTGCAGAAACTACTGTATAAAATAATGAAGACAAAAACAGAAAGCTGGTACACACTAAAATGTGCTGATTATTCTTCAAGTGTAGAAAAATCTGAAAAGGGAAAACATCTATCCTTTGGTAAAAAGTGAGTGGATGTCTTTCTAAGATGGACTGGGGTTTTACTGTCATTAGTTTTACAAAAATATATGTACATAAAAGATGGAACTGAAAAAGAACCAGAAACTGACCCAAGAGACACACTAATGTCACAAGCTCCAGCCCTATGGCATAGTCAGTCATCTGGAAAATTGAGGCTATATTTAGTTCACATTTTCATGCTTTTATTAGCAAAAATCAGCTATGGCTAAAACAATCCAGGCTAAATTTGTTATTTCAGAACAAATGAGTTTTTAACACAATATTTGCTTGTTTATGCACAGAAGTGAGTCCAATGTTTTCCCCAATTTACAAATTTCCTCTGAATTCAAAGCCATATACCTGATGTCACATCAAAGAGGCAGTTCCTTTTGTCTCATCACTTTGCTATGATGCATCATGTTATTACCTGCACTACCATATTACAAAATCATGAAAATGTAAATAAAAAGGCTCTCATTTGGAAAACAAATCCTCACTGTTCTGTTGCAATACAGAGTGCTGAATCCAAACATTTCCCTTCAGACAGAGAACAGAATTCAGTAACCAAGATATATTTTTTTCTTTTTTCTCTTGCAGTGGATACTTTTGATCTCACAGGTCCTGCTAGAAACAAAAAACAATTAAGAATAAATATGCATCAAGTAGTTAAAGATATAATCATGTGATTATATCAGTTCTTTGTTTCCCATATTACTAAACTGTTTCTTTTCTTTCTGGCTGGCTGCTCTGAAGGAAGTTTTCCAACAGTCTCTACAAAGACAGCAAGAATTTCTAAACAAATATCTGGCTTTTTTACTAGAAATAGAAACAAATTATATGGAATGTCTTATGTCACAGTCATTCTACTTATTTTTTAAAATTAATTGTCCCATCTCCTAAGCCTCATTAAAAAAAAAAATCAATCTGAAGCACTGGAGACTGGATTCCATCTTCATTATTGCCTCCACACACTGCTGCTCCCTGGATTCACAAATTTATCCTGTCAGCACCAAGTCTGGAATATTTCTTCTCAGCCTGCCCTGTTGCTTCCCCTTCCATTTCCCAGTGTCCAGCTCCAACATCATCTATCAGCCACACAGTTACAAGGCCGGTTCCTTCACTGTTCCTGAAAACACAAGTAACAAATTCACACTCCTCTTTGAAAAAGGATAACTCTATGGGAAGCAAATTTAACACAGGACATTAAGTAAACTGCTGGTGCCATTAGTGCAAATGTCGAGTTCATTATAGCAGATGTTTCAGCTGAAGATTGCTACACATTAAAAGCTCAAAACAAATGTGCAGAGCATTCACCATTTGATTTAGTGTGTGTGTTCCCAAGCCTACATGACTGAGCCAGAAGTGGCCACAGGCATCATTGCCTTGTCTGTAGCAGGATGGGTTCTGGCTGGACATTCCTGAACACATCCTGCACACAGCCTGACAAGGATCACTGTTATCAGCACTTGCACAGGTAAGACCTTGGTGAAGTACAGAAGGCAAAGCCACAGCTAGTGCAGATAGAGGCTGAAAAGAGATCTAGTGAGGCAAGAGCAAGGAAACTCTTGCAAGTGCACTGTACATGTTGTTAGAGAAACATCTTTTGGAGGGATCAGGTGTTTTGATTCTTGTAAATTGTATTGCTTTCCACAAGCTTTACAGTTCTAGAATGGACCTGCCTTTGTTGTCTTCACACAGGGAACAGCCAGTGAAGCCAATTATCAGGAACAGTGATTTCTGAGGCTCTTGTAATTCTCTACCCCTAGATAGAGGACAAAATATTTTTCTGCCTTTCAGGCCCAAAGTAATTCAATGGAATAATAAATGCCAACAGTAATTAAAAAATTACAAAGGACAAAATGTGTTCTAAAAAAATAAAATTAAAAAATTCATATGTGTTTTGAAAAACTTCTTCTAAGCCTCTTTCCTAACACTATATATCAGTTTTTCAACAGCAGTCTTAGTCTGATTTATAGGAACTTACAAACTGCAGCTAACTCTTCTAAAAGCACTAACAGTCTGAAACAGATGAATAAAATTTTAAAAAAACAAACTCTAGATTAACATAAGGAACCCACTCTTTATGATCTTCCTCATTCTTGCATAGGGCATGGTATAAGGGAGTACAACACATACTGCTTCTGAGAGATAAAGATTTCATCATTGCTGTATTCCCATGATTTAGATGCAAGGTTCTTTTGTGTGCTTCAAAAGCCCTTCCTCTACCCTTCCTGAAATAGGCCAGCCAGAAAGACAGTGATCAGACATGAAAATGTTTTCTTTCAAAGTTCCATGTATGAATAAGGGATTTAGACAATGTAACAAACACTTATACAGAAAATGTAACTCAGCATCAAATATGTGTTCAGTGAAAAAGGCTAAAGTAAGAAGCACCAGAGGCCCAATAAAAGGTAAGGGAAAGAAGCTGTAACACAAACTTGGAGACCAGAGTTAAAGCAACAGTTCAAAAGCAATCTGCACCTAAAAAAACCAAACCAAATCAAAAAATCCCTTAGCAATTTAATGTAACATATAATTTCAGCTGACTGAAAAGATCTGTAAAGTCTTGCAATTATTCTTGCAAAGGTCTGAACATGTACTTGGATCTGGTGAGACCAGCCTCACATGGAACCTTAAAACATAGCTCCATGTTGTTGCGGACCCACTTGCAGCACCCAAGCAGTTAACAAGTGACAGGTGAATACACCTGCTACAGGAATTTCTTGCTATCTAAAGCTGCATTGTTGTCAGATGTATACTTAATTGTTTCTGTTCTGCTAACTCCATTACATTGTCCACAACACAGTATCACTAAAAATTTACTCCAATTGATGATTTTTTTCATGAAACAATCCGATAAAAATAAGTATTTTACATTTACCAGTATAAGAATGACTCAAAATTAATCTCTCCACAGTGGAGTCAAGAATTTGATGTGCAAAATTCAGTTCTTGGGAGAGTCAGAAAGTTTTTACAAAGTGTATGCATTTATAGCACTGTAAAAAAAGAAACCATCTAATTTTATTTTCATAACTGAAAACAAGTTCTCAATTGAGCAGCTTTCATCAAGCCAGCCCATATATCAAAATATCTTATTGATGAAAATGAGAATACCCCATAAGCAAATACCCCATACCTTTTCTTTTTCTCCTGAATGCTAAGATTTCATGCTTTGTAGCTGTATGAACAGACACTTATCATGTAAAAAGAAATAAAAAGTCCCACTTTGCTTCTGCTACAGAGATGATCTGCAAAGAATAAACACTTAGGATTATATGGAGATTTTTTTTTATTTCTGATAGAGATGGGTTCCCTTGGAAGCTGCTCAAGATCCATTGATATCTTTTTGTTTCTAACAGTAGAGTCCTTTTCACCTGTTCATTCCTTCCCTGGGAATCACAATTTATTTACATTGGATGCTGAAATTACTCAAATCATATTGATAGTAAAACATAATTTTGAATATGAAATACTTCGATGCTTCTCATTTGAAAAAAAAACCACTCCATGAGAATAACAGACTAAAATATTTCAAGTTCTCCTCTCTTAAAGAAATCCACCACAGAAAACAAAGTCCTATTTAGGTAAATGTGAAATTCAAACATGAAAAGAATTGGTCACCTTTAAGGTGAAGTGGTTTAGGGTCACACTTTTTCCTGAACAGAGAAAAAGAATAAAGGAAGATTGGTTTATCACTTATAGTGTGTGTGTGTATTTTTTTTAATTGCATTTTTATTTACTCTGTACATGCTTTCCTCTAACCTTGCAGGTTAAAACTTTCTTTTAACCTTGCTGGTCTGCCCTCTGTGTTAAGTTTTCACTGAAATAAAAAGGGCAGGGTATGCTGCAACCTTTCTCTGCTTTAGACTTCCCTGAGTGTAAAGATCCCAACACTAGCTCTGCAGCTCTAGGGAAAATGCTACTCTGAATAAAATAATCTCCCTTCTGCTAGAATGCCACACAAAGAGGTATGGTAGCCACAAACAGAACAATCTTTGTAGCTTTACAACTATTTTTTGAACACTTAGACAAGAAACTATCACCCATGGGTAAAGTATTCTTGAATTAGAGATGAGAACAGAAGTCTTCCAGAAGGGATTCTTCTGTCAATGAACAAAAAGAGAGTTTTCTTGTACCTTAAATAACATCTTAGGAAAAGAAATAAACTGGCAGTTAATTTCCAAACTAAATGAAATTCAAGTAACACTCTGGAGCTCTAAAGGAGACTGTAATAGAGACCCTGTGCTGAAAAACAAAACAGGAAGGGCAGCAGGGTGGGAAGTATTTGAAAGATTGCCTAGGAGCAAGGGCTTTTCACTCCTATCCTGCTGGAGGCCATGACCATAGATTCAAACAGCTGGTACATTAAGGACGCAAGGACTAGATTCATGTGTTACAGCAGAACTGGGTCTTTTATTACCAGGGCAGGGAAGAAATGCACAGAAGAGGAGCCTCCAAACAAATCCTTAATGGAGCTTAGTCTTAAAAAATAATAAATTCTTTATGTCTACATGGTATCCAGGTACAGCTGGAAAATTGCCAGCCTACTTTCCAGACTATTCCAATTTGAGTAGCCCTGTGTTTTGGATTTGTGCAAAACACAGGTTCAATAATAGATAGATGTTTTTGTTATTGCTGAGCAGGGCTTACACAGAACCTATCAGATGTCCTGTTCCCTGCCTCTTTCCAAGAATTTTCTCATGACAGCCTGCTTCACTGGAATGGCTGCTTGGAAGTAGCCATCACTCCAAATGTCCCTCACCTTCTCCTTCTCCTCCCCCCTTGCTTTGCTGAGCATGATGCCATATGGTCAGGAATATCCCTTTGGTTGGTTTGGGTCACCCATCCTGCCTGTGTCTCCTCCCAAACCTCCCACGCACCCCCAATTTCATCACCAGTGTGACAGAAAAGCAGAGAAGGCTTTGGCTCTGTGTAAGCCCTGCTCAGCAACAATAAAAACATCTCTATATTATTAACCCTGTGCTCAACACAAATCCAAAACATGGGATAATTCCAATTGGAATAGTCTGGAAAGTAGGCTGGCAATTTTCCAGTGGCTGTTTATTCATCTGCTACTTCTGAAGCTGAAGTTTATCCATTGGCAGCATTCCTGGAGCTCATAACTGTGGTACCTCAGGCACAGGACACAGCTGCCTTTACCCTCTCACCTAACACATTCATCAGCTGGTAGCTGTAGACATCCTTAAGCTGTTGGTTGATTGAGAGTGCCCTAACTGCTCTGGAAAAAGCCGGATGCTGCTCTATGCTATCATCATGTGAAGATACCGAGTGACATCCACTGCACATTGGGGTCACACTGTAAACAAGAAGTGCTAGTGCTTGGAATCAGGTGTGCCAACCTGATAACACATGTCTTCTGAACTGAAGAGTTCCATGTGTAAAACCAGAATCTTGCATGGTATGGAAACTCATCATGAAAAATAACCAGATATATCATCAGAAGATATTTCGCTTAAAACATAATTGGAAATTGTAAATGCTTTGTATAATAGTATTTTTGCATGCATTAGACTGTGTTTTACTGGGAAACACTAAGGAATAAGTTTCTATTTCCTGACATTTGCTAATAATGAAGAAATAATTGATACTAATCAGAGTTAAAGCCTGCTATGAGAAATCACAGTCTAAATTACCACTTAAACAATAGCCAACACTGGTACAGAAAGACATTTAGCACTTAAACTAAAAAATTTATTTGTACTTTCTAATGATTGTCTAATGAGGGTTAGTTTATGCTGAATCAAAAAAAGTAATCAATTTCATAATTACATAGTTAATTAAACACATTCATTGTGACATGGTAAAACTGATAAAATATTTCTCAGACATCTACAAACTGCAGGGACCAGAACAGTGGGGGCATAAGAACAGCAAGTGTTGATTGACCTGGCTGAAGTTGGAAAAGAGACTGCAGAGAATGAAACCATCTGCCAAAGCAAGCCTGGAGAATGAGGGTCCACAAAAAAGTGGCAACATGAGCTCCAGAGACCAGAGCTCGGTGTGGGAATTTTGAAGAGCAAACTTCTGTAGAAGTGGGTCAAAAAGCCTCCAGTATAGTTACAATACATCATTTTAATCTATATTTAACTCTTGCATTTACTTAACCTACTTAAAAAAACATGAGCACATGTCAGTTTACTAAAATTTTAGCTCATATTTTATCTTGCTGGGCCTGGGGATTGATGTCTGAGAATATTTTTTTTGATTGCTGTCTTTCTTCTATTGATTGAAAAGAGAACAATCTCTGAAGAAAAGTTACTTAGGAAGTTAGACTTTAATATTGGATAAAGAAAGTGCTTTCCATTAATGAGTATCAAAATAAAATACTTCTTTCTTTATTTTTAATTAGCAGAGGGCAAATTTTAAGAGTGATCACTATAGGCCCCAGAAGTGTGCAAAGTAAGCAGATAACTACCATGACCCTCTCAAGAAATGTTGCAGCATTGGATTTCTTTACACCCACCCCCCCCACACCCCTTTTTTTCCCCCTGGATTTAACAAAGGGACTGAATAGGATCATAGGAAGGAGCATGAATTCCAATTTTCTTCCATCCTCCACATCACTTTAAATCCAAGTCTTACTTTGGTCTTTTCCCCAGATCCTGAGCTTTGGTAGCTTGCTCTAAGATTCATATTTTGATAATACTGCCTGAGAGTCTCTCTATTCAGAAAAAAAAAGTCTATCAAATACACTAATAGCAAGTGAAGCTCCCACATTATTTTTTTTAAATTAAGATGTTATAGTTATGCTTCAACCACCTCAAAAGTGAGACAAGCAACCAAAACCACACTTCCTTATAATGGAAGAGGACCATCCATGTAGCAGGTGGCAGCAGCAGGTGTGCAGCCTATTAAATTCCATTGACTTTCATTCCTATCCAAATATGAATTAATACCTAAGTATATATTTCTTTTCCTGAAATACTTGACAGCCCAAGTATAGTAGCAGAATTTTAAAAAATATGACATTTTTTCTTTCTGCAGAGAAATACCCAATGGAGAAAATGTCAGATGAGTTCAGTGACTGTGAGATATTTATTAAAAAAACCCTGAATATTTTCATAAAGAATAAGCAGGACTTTTCAGCTGTTTTCAAAAAGACACTTCAATATTTTGACATGAAGGTCCCTGTTATCTAACCTGAAGAGAAATAGCAACGTTTTCACAAGGAATGACACACCTTTATCTGAAAAGATAACATCCAGATAAGACCTATTGTATGTATTTTGCAACAGAACACAATATTACTATAGCTGTTGCAGTTATTCTGATGATTTAACAGGCCTTTCAAAGGCTCCCTAAAGCCTGCCCATTCTTCATATTTCCTCTTGTCGATGTATTGAGAAAAAAGTCACCCAACACTTGAACACAGGCAGAAGTAAAAATAATTGTGTAAATTATGTAGGTATTCAGCTAAGATGGAAGTGAGACAATATTTGTTTGAAATCAAGAAGTTCAATGAACTAGTAACTAAGTGAGCAGTAACACATCACCTGCTGAAAATGAAGACAAACTAGTATGAGTACTGAAGAGGGTCTTTGTGTGGAGGGTGGTTGGATTGTGAAACAAGTGACTGAGGCCAGCAATTCAGCTGATGTTCATTAGTTTAGGATAAAAATTGGCAACAAACATGCAGCAACAAGTTATATATTTGTTTGTTTATAGCAGAGGCATACCAGTTCATAAATTTCACTATTTTTTGAACTAGTCTTTTCTCAGCATTTACCAAGTCTCTGTTCTCATGCATTAGAAATTGGTAGCAAAATATGCTAAAATAGTATTAGCCTGTAATACCCTGAAATTGGCTAAAAAGACACTTTTTACATCCAGAAGCTGACAATTAATTGAGTCTTATTTGGGGAAAAAAAAAAGGACGTTTAAAGCTAAATTAGCACACATTTTTGTCAGCTCAATTCTATTTAAAGGTATTGAAAGTTCATGAAATTAAAATTTATTCTGAATTTTATGGTTGTAGTTAAGAGGAAAAATATACTATTGTCAGCTATTACCTCACATTGCAAACAACCACCCTATCAAAAAAAAAAAAAAAGGCAAATTAGGATATGAGGTTTCTTCCTCCTGCACATCTAGCAACAATTATCGCCATAAGATGTATCTCTCAGAGGTTCCAAGGCTTTCCAGAGCGTGGAAAGGAAATGCCACTGCAACATGATGACTTTCTGCTGCTGTTTTGGTACGATAGAAGCATGAACTGCCTCATGTCTCAGGTGTTAAACACTTTGAATTCCAGATATTCCTGAATAATTCACTGTCTGAATACACTTATTTTGAACAATTGCTCTTTTCTATTAAAATCATATTTCAAAGAAATAGTTGAGCAAATATAGCTGTTCCCAGATTAATTCCACATTACTTTTGCCTGGAAAATACAGAGATTGTGTTCATTTGGTGCTCAGTTATGTGGCAAACCCTAGAAAAAAAGCCAGGATATTACATTCACAGCTTGATTCCATGTCTTCTCTTGAAAACTGTTAGCAATTGAAAACCAGCATAAATGAAAGGATGGGGAAATGATTGCTTCCAATCTAAAGCAATGCAACTCCTACCTAATGGCTTCAGGTTGTTTCTGTTCATCTGGAATTTGAATGCCATTAGTTTTTGAAGCATGAAAAGAAATTGAAACAACTAGGCTTTGTATTATCAGAACCTGTAATATATAAAAAGCCTTTAGAACCAGAATATTTTAAACAAATATCAAGCAATCACAGAATTGTTAAGGTTGGAAAGAACCTTTGGGGACCTAGTCCAGCTCCACTACCACAGCAGAGTAACCTTATGGGCATCCTAATGTATGTGTTCATCATTAACATATGCCTTTGCTTTCCAGTTCTGTTGTTTCCAAACCAACGGCAACAGAAAATTAACTAGGAGCAAGCTTTATGCATTACCCAGCCACATATTGCATAACAAAATGCACATCTTCCCAGTGAACTGAAAGGAAGACTGCTCTAGGCAGGAGGGGAGAAAGTAGCAGCACAGCTCTTCTGCACTCCATTCAAAATGCGAACATTCCTTTACGTGCACCATTTGACCTTTCTTACATAAAAGCGAATAAATTGAAGAAGATGTAAAGCATAGAAGTAACAAAAACATCAAAGCCCAGAAGTATAAATGGAAGTTTGATGAAAAGAATTGCAAGTTTGACTCACTCATTTTCAGCCCCAGGATAGGAAGTCTGCAAAAAGCTGATATGTGAGACCTCAGATCATCAACCTGAACTCTGCATCAGAGAAAATCTTGACTACAGCAAACTCAAATCAAAACAGAAAAAAAAAAAATCCCAAACAAGAAGTTCGAATAAGAAGTGAATAAAGCAGGGTGTGCAGAAAGAGTACTTCTTACAGAGTCAGCGTACCTTGACTGGACAAGAAGAACTGAAAAGGACCTCTCACATAGCCTACACAAGAGTAGACAAATTCAAAAGCAGCAATATTGGCAGGTCACACTGTAACACACTGGACTCACAGCAGCAGGTTGCAGCACCTCTTTCAGCTCAAAATCAACATTCCAGAATGAGTGGCTGCAAATTAATTAATGCATTCCACTATGATTAAATCATATGAATATAAATTACTAATACAATGAAAAATGGTCAAAAAATAATTAGTATGAAAACATTTCTATCAGAAATATGAGTGAATGTCACAAGTTTTTTCTGACTCTTGCAGAAAGCTTCCAGCTAACATATCCAAATAAGTCATGTTGTCTTTAAATAATATTTTCTCAATAAAATGGAAGCAAAACCAACAAAAAGTTACAGAACTATGAGGATTACTGAGTTCTAAGGGCATTAAAAAGCATATTTCAGCCTCCTTCCTGTAATGTAATGAAGTCAGGACATGACATACAATTCTTCAGCAACACGACCTCTCATGTTGTCCCCAGTATGTATCTTTTAGAAAGGATTTGGCATGCTGACAATTTCAAAAGGGACCAAACAATCCTACCACAAAGAGATTTCAAAGTGGGCAATGGCAAAACAAGCCTCCAAAGCAAACTTTGTCCTTCTTTCACTTTAGGAAGGTGATTTCTTTCTCAAATACTCTCTTTTTTTGGACTCTAATGCAACTTCTCTTATGTAAGCAGCACTAAAAACCCTGGTGTTGACTAATAGCCTCCAGTACAGCACAACTTTAAAACAGCAGGTTGTGGCCTAACTAGTGAGCTGGTGTAAATCCTCCAGGGCTGTTACATTTCTTTGCTGCTACTGATAAAATATTTGTCAGACATCTACAAACTGCAGGGACCAGAACAGTGGGGGCATAAGAACAGCAAGTGTTGATTGACCTGGCTGAAGTTGGAAAAGAGACTGCAGAGAATGAAACCATCTGCCAAAAGCAAGCCTGGAGAATGAGGGTCCACAAAAAGTGGCAACATGAGCTCCAGAGACCAGAGCTCGGTGGGAATTTTGAAGAGCAAATTCTGTAGAAGTGGGTCAAAAAGCCTCCAGTATAGTTACAATACATCATTTTAATCTATATTTAACTCTTGCATTTACTTAACCTCCTTAAAAAACATGAGCACATGTCAGTTTACTAAAAATTTAGCTCATATTTTTGTCTTGCTGGGCCTGGGGATTGATGTCTGAGAATATTTTTTTTTTTTGCTGTCTTTTCTTCTATTGATTGAAAAGAGAACAATCTCTGAAGAAAAGTTACTTAGGAAGTTAGACTTTAATATTGGATAAAGAAAGTGCTTTCCATTAATGAGTATCAAAATAAAATACTTCTTTCTTTATTTTTAATTAGCAGAGGGCAAATTTTAAGAGTGATCACTATAGGCCCCAGAAGTGTGCAAAAGTAAGCAGATAACTACCATGACCCTCTCAAGAAATGTTGCAGCATTGGTTTCTTTACACCCACCCCCCCTTTTTTTTTTCCCCTGGATTTAACAAAGGGACTGAATAGGATCATAGGAAGGAGCATGAATTTTTGAATTTCTTCCATCCTCCACATCACTTTAAATCCAAGTCTTACTTTGGTCTTTTCCCCAGATCCTGAGCTTTGGTAGCTTGCTCTAAGATTCATATTTTGATAATACTGCCTGAGAGTCTCTCTATTCAGAAAAAAAAAGTCTATCAAATACACTAATAGCAAGTGAAGCTCCCACATTATTTTTTTTTTAAATTAAGATGTTATAGTTATGCTTCAACCACCTCAAAAGTGAGACAAGCAAAATGAACCACACTTCCTTATAATGGAAGAGGACCATCCATGTAGCAGGTGGCAGCAGCAGGTGTGCAGCCTATTAAATTCCATTGACTTTCATTCATATCCAAATATGAATTAATACCTAAGTATATATTTCTTTTTTAAAAAATACTTGACAGCCCAAGTATAGTAGCAGAATTTTTAAAAAAATATGACATTTTTTTCTTTCTGCAGAGAAATACCCAATGGAGAAAATGTCAGATGAGTTCAGTGACTGTGAGATATTTATTAAAAAAAAACCCTGAATATTTTCATAAAGAATAAGCAGGACTTTTCAGCTGTTTTCAAAAGACACTTCAATATTTTGACATGAAGGTCCCTGTTATCTAACCTGAAGAGAAATAGCAACGTTTTCACAAGGAATGACACACCTTTATCTGAAAAGATAACATCCAGATAAGACCTATTGTATGTATTTTGCAACAGAACACAATATTACTATAGCTGTTGCAGTTATTCTGATGATTTAACAGGCCTTTCAAAGGCTCCCTAAAGCCTGCCCATTCTTCATATTTCCTCTTGTCGATGTATTGAGAAAAAAGTCACCCAACACTTGAACACAGGCAGAAGTAAAAATAATTGTGTAAATTATGTAGGTATTCAGCTAAGATGGAAGTGAGACAATATTTGTTTGAAATCAAGAAGTTCAATGAACTAGTAACTAAGTGAGCAGTAACACACCACCTGCTGAAAATGAAGACAAACTAGTATGAGTACTGAAGAGGGTCTTTGTGTGGAGGGTGGTTGGATTATGAAACAAGTGACTGAGGCCAGCAATTCAGCTGATGTTCATTAGTTTAGGATAAAAATTGGCAACAAACATGCAGCAACAAGTTATATATTTGTTTGTTTATAGCAGACGCATACCAGTCTCATTTATAGTTCATAAATTTCACTATTTTTTGAACTAGTCTTTTCTCAGCATTTACCAAGTCTCTGTTCTTATGCATTAGAAATTGGTAGCAAAATATGCTAAAATAGTATTAGCCTGTAATACCCTGAAATTGGCTAAAAAGACACTTTTTACTTCCAGAAGCTGACAATTAATTGAGTCTTATTTGGGAAAAAAAAAAGGACATTTAAAGCTAAATTAGCACACATTTTTGTCAGCTCAATTCTATTTAAAGGTATTGAAAGTTCATGAAATTAAAATTTATTCTGAATTTTATGGTTGTAGTTAAGAGGGAAAATATACTATTGTCAGCTATTACCTCACATTGCAAACAACCACCCTATCAAAAAAAAAAAAAAAAAAGGCAAATTAGGATATGCTTTGAGGTTTCTTCCTCCTGCACATCTAGCAACAATTATCTCCACAAGATGTATCTCTCAGAGGTCCCAAGGTTTTCCAGAGCATGGAAAGGAAATGCCACTGCAACATGATGACTTTCTGCTGCTGTTTTGGTACGATAGGAGCATGAACTGCCTCATGTCTCAGGTGTTAAACACTTTGAATTCCAGATATTCCTGAATAATTCACTGTCTGAATACACTTATTTTGAACAATTGCTCTTTTCTATTAAAATCATATTTCAAAGAAATAGTTGAGCAAATATAGCTGTTCCCAGATTAATTCCACATTACTTTTGCTGGAAAATACAGAGATTGTGTTCATTTGGTGCTCAGTTATGTGGCAAACCCTAGAAAAAGCCAGGATATTACATTCTACAGCTTGATTCCATGTCTTCTCTTGAAAACTGTTAGCAATTGAAAACCAGCATAAATGAAAGGATGGGGAAATGATTGCTTCCAATCTAAAGCAATGCAACTCCTACCTAATGGCTTCAGGTTGTTTCTGTTCATCTGGAATTTGAATGCCATGAGTTTTTGAAGCATGAAAAGAAATTGAAACAACTAGGCTTTGTATTATCAGAACCTGTAATATATAAAAAGCCTTTAGAACCAGAATATTTTAAACAAATATCAAGCAATCACAGAATTGTTAAGGTTGGAAAGAACCTTTGGGGACCTAGTCCAGCTCCACTACCACAGCAGAGTAACCTTATGGGCATCCTAATGTATGTGTTCATCATTAACATATGCCTTTTGCTTTCCAGTTCTGTTGTTTCCAAACCAACGGCAACAGAAAATTAACTAGGAGCAAGCTTTATGCATTACCCAGCCACATATTGCATAACAAAATGCACATCTTCCCAGTGAACTGAAAGGAAGACTGCTCTAGGCAGGAGGGGAGAAAGTAGCAGCACAGCTCTTCTGCACTCCATTCAAAACGCGAACATTCCTTTACGTGCACCATTTGACCTTTCTTACATAAAAGCGAATAAATTGAAGAAGATGTAAAGCATAGAAGTAACAAAAACATCAAAGCCCAGAAGTATAAATGGAAGTTTGATGAAAAGGATTGCAAGTTTGACTCACTCATTTTCAGCCCCAGGATAGGAAGTCTGCAAAAAGCTGATACGTGAGACCTCAGATCATCAACCTGAACTCTGCATCAGAGAAAATCTTGACTACAGCAAACTCAAATCAAAACAGAAAAAAAAAAAAAAACCCAAACAAGAAGTTCGAATAAGAAGTGAATAAAGCAGGGTGTGCAGAAAGAGTACTTCTTACAGAGTCAGCGTACCTTGACTGGACAAGAAGAACTGAAAAGGACCTCTCACATAGCCTACACAAGAGTAGACAAATTCAAAAGCAGCAATATTGGCAGGTCACACTGTAACACACTGGACTCACAGCAGCAGGTTGCAGCACCTCTTTCAGCTCAAAATCAACATTCCAGAATGAGTGGCTGCAAATTAATTAATGCTTCCACTATGATTAAATCATATGAATATAAATTACTAATACAATGAAAAATGGTCAAAAATAATTAGTATGAAAACATTTCTATCAGAAATATGAGTGAATGTCACAAGTTTTTTCTGACTCTTGCAGAAAGCTTCCAGCTAACATATCCAAATAAGTCATGTTGTCTTTAAATAATATTTTCTCAATAAAATGGAAGCAAAACCAACAAAAAGTTACAGAACTATGAGGATTACTGAGTTCTAAGGGCATTAAAAAGCATATTTCAGCCTCCTTCCTGTAATGTAATGAAGTCAGAACATGACATACAATTCTTTTATTTCACGACCTCTCATGTTGTCCCCAGTATGTATCTTTTAGAAAGGATTTGGCATGCTGACAATTTCAAAAGGGACCAAACAATCCTACCACAAAGAGATTTCAAAGTGGGCAATGGCAAAACAAGCCTCCAAAGCAAACTTTGTCCTTCTTTCACTTTAGGAAGGTGATTTCTTTCTCAAATACTCTCTTTTTTTGGACTCTAATGCATCTTCTCTTATGTAAGCAGCACTAAAAACCTTGGTGTTGACTAATAGCCTCCAGTACAGCAGAACTTTAAAACAGCAGGTTGTGGCCTAACTAGTGAGCTGGTGTAAATCCTCCAGGGCTGTTACATTTCTTTGCTGCTAGAAAAATTCAATTTTTAGTTTTAAGTATAAATACACAATACATCACACTAAATTACATTACAATGGAAGTAGCACGTCTCTAATGCAGTGAAACAACAGAACATATGGAAGTTTCCATAAATGTGAACAAAATTAACTCTCTGGTTCTACATTTCATTTATTTATTGATAGAAATTTTTTCAATATTTACTATAGCCCACTGGGGCCTTGCAAAGCCAATCCTTCTTTTTAATAGGAAAATAACATTTCTGAGAGATTTGAATTATGTCAGGAGATAAATAATTCAAAGATTGTTTTATGACTGACACATATACACCCAGAGATGCAAGGAGATTAAATCCTGTGGCTACTTGAGGCATGAACCCATTCTCTGTCAATCTTCCTCCATTTGTTTCTGGAGACTGACACTGAGCATTGCTCACAAGTCAGAAATGCATCAATCCTTCAGAGAAACAGGAGAGAGAGCTTTCATTTGCATTCACTTAAATAGATGAGATCAGCAATGAATTCCATCGGAAATGAACACTTCTGGGGATGCTGTTTTTATTACCTCTGCAGTGATAAAGGATGGCATTTACAGAATGGTCCTCTGAATAGCAAGTGCACAAATCATTGCAAGCACACAGTGTAGGTACTAACACTGCTATGTGCTACTGCAGCCAGTGTCTCCACTCTTCTGAAATGAGAATTCATAGCTCTCATTTGTAATTAGGCTAAATGCTTACTTAGCTGAACAGTGCTTATATGGCCAACATTTGTGGTTGAAAATATCAAAAAAAAAATCAACGGCTACTGGTTCAACCTCCCCAGAGCTTGTTTCCTCTAACGTACTTAGAAGTGCAGGCACTTCAGCCCTACATAATTCCTCAGTTGCCTTGATGGATTATAGGGTAACCATTCCCAGTATCTGCCTTCAATAAAAATGGTAACAAATATTAAGTAGGCAGAGCAAGTTTAATTTTTTTTTCAACTTATTGTTGCAGGCAATGCATTCACTGCATAGCTCAAGTCAGGTAAATGAGCTGGAGTATTTCCTAAATTGGTTTCCCAGACAAAAGACCTGCATGAATTACTGCTCTTCAGTGCGGATTTTTATTTTAATCTCTTTAAAAATGTAATTGATAAATTTCTAGTCTTTTTAAATTTAAAAAAACCTAAGATTTTGCAAGGTTAAAGTGTTTTATCCGATGATAGGCTTAAAGAAGCACATGATTCTGATGACCTACTAAGTGGGTCTACCACGTAATGTAATCACACCTGTTTTAGAAGTGATAACATTTTCATCTCTACTATTTTAGGTGTTAGACCTTAAATGCACTTCTTTGTATCCTCCACAAATAGCCTTAAACTGCAAATTATATTAACATATTGAAAATTTACTGTTTGGTTTTGTTTTGCTTTAGATAATGGGCTTGCCAGTGGCTGCTATCAATTCATATATTTTTGCAATTCAATTCCTTGAGTTTCCATGCTTTTGCAGTCATCTGTAGTATATCTCACCCTTTATCTTATCTCTTGCTTTCCTGCCTTGTAGGACAGAGTATTCAGGTACTTCATGAGCCCTGCCAAATAATATTTTTTCTTTGGATGCTCACCTAATCACCACCACATTTAGTAAATACCATACAAATAATCATAATCTTCTTTGTCAAACTGTTTAGGTCTACCTGAAACATGTTTATCTGAAATTGCCACAATTCTTCTAGACTTGTGATACTCCGCATGGTATATATTTGTTCATGTGTCCTTTCTTCCCTTTGTTACCACTACTGTGCTGTGTTGTTGCACCACTTGCTCACTTCCTTTATTTTTCATAGCACAAAATAATGATAAAATTATTTTTAGAAAACTAACAGAAGTTTCCACTACCACTTAGTGACAAGGAACAAAAATTACACTAGTATTATAAAGCTAAACATCTTAGTACATTCAGAAGAAAGGCACTGCAGTTTTCATTATTTATAAAAAAGAAGGGGCACTTTGATAAAGAATAATGTTTTCAATGATATATATTCAATGGGTCACTTTAACTTATTTATTGCCATTTATGGTCTTTGAGACATTTTTGCTCTAAAATTCCGACAGTAGAAACATTAAGGTGCTTTAAAATTGGATTGTTTCTTCCTTTCCTAAAGCTCTGACACTTTAAATTAGATGTGCTTAAACTGTAGTGCTAAACACACTGCTGTAAGATAAATAGTAAGCAAAGACCCAAAATTACCACCTAGGGTAATGAAAATAAGGCAGGAATAAAGGTTATATGATATTGGTTAAAGAGGTGAGCAGCTACTATTTTCTCTCCTTAAACATACTTGCATACATTTATTTGTTTTGTACACACAATTTGCTGCATACCATGAAAGATACAAATGAATAGATTGCTATGTTAAAGATGACAAGGTAGCACAGTAAAAATATTTTATAGGATAATTTGGGATGAGCTGCATAAGAAACAAATCATGAAGTCAGAGCTCTGGTATATCTTGCATACCAAATATATGACAATAAAACTTTTATATGATTCCATCCTACTGTTTTATGTCAAATAGTTAATAGGGAAAAGCTGTATTAGAAATGTTTTTGCAGTTTAAAGATGTTTCATTATTGGTATCTCTTTTTTTTGTATTAATTCTACCATAAAACTAGAAGATTGGGGTTTTTTTACATCTCTTCATGACAAGTGCAACCTCATCACTCAAAATCTGCTAACATTTACACACCGTTTCAAAATTACCTAAAACAAAGTCATGACCTTTTATACATTAGCACACAGATATCTTGGTATCATACAAGGAGATCAGGAGACAAGGAGGTCACCAGATACAGAAGCGTAATCACCCAGTGAAAAGACAGAAACCATGGGTAGAAGGAAATTTCCACTCATTGGCAGACAGAGTAGATCCAGAAGGCAACTTTGTTTTGTCGTTCCCTCCCCATTATTTCTTAGGCTGTGTAAGACAGGACAAATTTCCTTAAGCTGGTTTAATGGGCAACAGGTTTTGGGTGAGAACAGGATTTCAAAATCCTGGAATTGATTGGGAAAAGCAGAAATGGAAGCAGGAAAAGTGGCTTGAATTGTAGGAAACTAATAATAAGAAAAGCAATACAAGTGAAGAAAACACTGATCAATTCATTCAGGAACAGCACTGAAAACTGGGCTCCACAGGAATGGGAATCACACCCATAACCACTGTGGATGGAAGGCATATCATTTCACAATAGCTGAGAAGCTTTCCCAGGACAGTAAGGATTTTGTGTAAGAGAAGAAAGGGGATAGAATAAGTGAGAGGGAAAATGAGAGGGAGAAAAAATGACAGTAGGAATGCTGTCTCATGGAAAATCAGTGGTATAATTTTGACTAAATCAAAGGACCCAATGTTTTACCTGAAAAAATATGAAATAACAACCTACTCTGTATATGAGGAAAATGATTCATTTGAGGAATGGGTACTTTTGCTTCTTTATTTAGTCTAAATGAGGAGACAAAATTGCATTGCTCTACCGTATTCCTTATTACAGACTATTTTTTTTTTGAACACTTTACCTTCATTTCTTCAACAGGCTTTTAGAGTGCATAAGAAAGCTTCAAGGAATTGTAAATGCATTGAGTGTTGCTGCAAGGATACATAAGGAATTACATACGTACTTTTGCTTCAATAACTCCTAAAATTGTCTTTTTTCTCTTTGAGCCTGTACTGCTGTTATTTTCCTTAGGATGACCAATTTTATTTACTTTCATTGGGCCTTTGCTGTCATAATGCAACTCTTTTTTTAAAATATTTTTTATCCTATCACCTATAAAAGCCATGCCTCACACGAATAATTCTGCACCCCCCAGAGTACAGAGGTTCATCAGTGATAAAAGCTGTAACCAGATATGAAGCATTCAAGTTTTCCCCCAACATTTTCAACTACGATTAGTGAAAAAGCTTGAAAAATAAAAAGAAAATAGGGAAACCCAGAATGGTTTATTAAATAGCTGCGTGACCTTGATAATTACAAATACAAATGTATTGCAGATGACATTTCAGAGAATTAAAGCTGCAAAGATTTAGATAAGTAAAATGAAAACAAAAGCAAAGAAATAATGGCAAGGAACTACATCCCACCTTTCCATTGAGGAGGCATATTTGGTATGCTACCTGCTCTTTAAACAAAATTTCCAACACCTTCCATTCTTCCTTTACAATTTTATTTTCCTGAGACAACATTTTCAATGTTAAAAAAGAATTCACAGATACTCTGCCACAATTTCCCATTTGTTAATCCAGAATTTTCACTATGTAAAGCATTAATCAAATTCTAATTTTTGCTTCTTTTTTGAGACAATACAAGTATTTGCAAATTATTGTTTTATTTCAGTTCTGAATTATAAAGTACATAGTCTCTATCAATACTTCCTGATAAATGTGGTCTAGTAGAACAATGAATACCATGATTTTCCTTTGAGGGAAAGGAAGGAAGAAGGCAGAAAATATCCCTACCATCCTTCACCTCCTGCTTATTCAGCTACAGTTTTTGGTAATGATGTTCTGAATGCTAAACATTTTTTCACCACAGCATTTAGAAAGGTGATGAATGAAAGATGTGGGCTGACCTTTCTTTTACTGTCATGATTTAGAGACTCATAAAAGTTATTACTCACTGCCACCACTTTAACAACCACTGCTTTTTAAAGTTTTTGCTTATACATTTTCTCTCCTGCAACATAAAGATGGATCCAAATGATAAAATGGACAGCATTGTAAACATATGAATTGAGTTATACTCGTGACAAGGGGAAAAGACTCAACAAATGTCTGCCTAATGCAAGTATGTAGGTGGAAAACAAAAGGCACACTGAATATTGGGGCAATTTTCAAGATAATTTTGTTCTGAAATGTTATATATGTTCTGAAAAGAACTAGAGTGTTTTGTCAGAGGAGTTTCTTATCAGCATAATGTATTTCTTGCAAGCAGTATTGCAGTTTCTCTATCAGACCCACACAAAGCAACTGCTCTTTCAAAAATATATTTTACAAAATTCACTTAATGGCCTCAATACAGTGAATTTCAACAGCCTAAGATAAATGAATTTTAAGTAAAATTAATCTGTTGCCTGAACATGTTTGTACATAAAGAAAGTAATAACAAACATCCATGGAATAAAATTAGTTCAATAGAGTCACAACTTAAACTGTCAGCAAAGGGGAAAACAAAATAAACTCTTATTTAGAAACTTGGAAATTATTCTAAAAGAGCAGCATAGGTCATACAGAAATATTATGAGTCAGTAAGACTCCTATAAGAACACTGGCAGCAGCCCCCCCGATTCCAGGCACCCTTGAACCAGACTCAGCAGACAACACAGAATTCATCTAGGTACTAAAACCTAGATACATCTAGAAATTAAGACACATTTGTACTGAGTGCACACTAAAGAAAGTTTGCAAAGAAAACCCTGTCCCAGTTTAATCAATCATCAGCAGGCCAAACACATTAAGAAATGTCAGAAGAATCTAGAAGGACCCAGAAAATTTCAAGGCCATATTAGAATCTTTAGCCCTCAACACAAATGGCTCATTCACTTTTTGAAATTTTCAAACTACTTTAGGAGAATTTACCCCTCATTTAGATATGGTTAAATATTTTTCATAGTCTTCTAAATTCAAGAAACACTTAGCATAAAAAGAAGTGCATTTAAAAGCAGAATGGAAATACATTTCTGGGATTGAAGGTCTCATCTATAAATGCAATTCGGTCTTGATCTGGCAGAACAATTAATGACCAACGTATCCTCTTTTTTAATTTCACACAATTTTACAGGAAGATCTTTCCACTATTCCATACCCACAACAACCTTCTGATAGAATTCCTATTTTTGGGTCTATATTACTGCTACTCATTCAAAAGTGAACTGTAATCAGCAGGGAGCTCTTCAACATTCTTCAGAATGTTGAAATACAGAAAATACTTTGGAATGTAACAATATGGAAAATCTGAAGACCTGAGCTAGCCTTGACTTAATATCACAGTAAATATGGCTCGGTGGTACTTCCCACATGCATTGTGACTGTGTAATCCCACCAGGCCCAACGCAAGCCTTGGAAACATTTATTTAACACATCTCTGTTATTGCAGAGAGTCTGCAGCCATCAAAAGAACCACAAGTTAACAGTACTGCCACCCTCTCTTTTTGCCAAATCCACATGACCTGGCAGCACAGACGTAGCATCTCTAGATTTCCTTGTTACCATAATATACCTAACTATAACTCAGCTTGCTTTTCCTGTTTTGAAGAACTACAACACACACTTCTTTCAGCTTTACAAGAAAAAAGAAGACACACAGATCAATCAAATATTGACCAAAAATACTGATTTAAACATTCACACACATAAAATGATTCTTTCTCTTTGAATTTCACATATGATGATTGATTTAGTCAGTTTGTCTATGGGCAATTCTCTACAAACAGCATTTAGGTATGCAAATGTTGGCTCAACAGTATTCTGTAACCCACAAAACTGCTGAGTATGGAAGTTGTTTCTGTGAGGGATTTGGTATCCTATATATAAAACTGAAGCACAAGACAGTAACTATATCAAAAGACCCAAACTAATCTTAGCAGTCAGTACTTTATAATTACACATGGGGGTTTTTTCCTGGTTAGGGACACATTTCGCACTGTGCCATGTGGTTTCTTCTTTGAACCCTCATTAAAATGAAACAAGGCAATATAAGAACTGCTGGAAGCTCTGTTGCACTGGGCTGTGCTTAGAGAGCAAGGAGGTTGCCATACATTTATGCACACAAGGTCCTTCTTCAATGAAATGCAATATTCCTTTGTTCGAGTGCCTGTTCCTGCGAAAAGACAGCACCATTTGTCCCCATCGCTTCTCTTTTCCCTCCTCTGCAAAAATGTGCATCTATGTTGCCAGTGCAGTTGTGCTATTCCTTTTTACACATTTTCAGTTATGTTTATGAGCTCACAGTACTTAACAACAACTTCTAGTCATGCTTTGTTATTTTTTGAATTACTGTATAAATTATTTTAGGCAAGCACCTATATGGATGGATGCAGTCAAAGCCAAATTAATGTGAGGCTTATACTCCAAGACTCAAGCCTATGCTACAGTCAAATGCAAGCTAACACTGACTCAGAAGCTGTCTCAGGGGAGCACAGCTGTTAGCACAAAGCTAACAAGTCCTGCTACTTAACACATGCTTAGTCTTTTTCTGTTTCAAAAACCAGTATTTTCTAGCTTTACATTGTAGAGGAAACACTGTCAAAAAGAAATGGTACAGAATTGGGAAACAAGACTTAATTCTATCCCTGTTTTCCTCCTGACTGAGGACAAGCTAAGCTACTGATTCCCATCACATCATTTGTCTGCTTTATTCATTTACACTATCAGGTCTGCAAGGAAGGGAATCTCTCCTGCAAACTGTTTGCAAAGAACTCCATCACACAAGGGGACTCAGTTCTCTGAGTCTTAACTCACAGTTAAGTACTGTGAGTTCTCCAAGAAAGAGGAAGTCTGTACTAATACAGTACTACTGCTATCATCAGTAGTAACTTTTAAATTGCTTGCACTGAGCAGAATCGTTTATCAATACATACTACAGACTTTACTACCAGAAGCTCTGTGAACTAATTTTGCCATTCTCTAAGGCAATGACAACACTATAAGCAGTCGCCTCCTGTTAGAACACTTCAAGGTCCCTGATTTGCAGTTACCTCCTGTTTATTCTGTTGGTGACCCTGTTAAAGTTCTGTGCTTTTTTCCATCCTAGGATTGCCACAGGAAGATCTTTCCACTATTCTCCCATACCCATTCTTTTGAAAGAATTCCTATTTTTGGGTCTATATTAATTAATTACTGCTACTCATTCCAAAATGAACTGTCATCAGCAGGGAGCTCTTCATCATTCTTTGGAATGTTTAGCACACTTAAGTGACACTGTTTGCTAGGCTTTTAGGAATCAGCTTATTGCCCTAATTCCTTCTTATGAGATTCAAATTTGCAGGTCTTGTTCTTCATCCAGTCATTACCAATCTTTGCTTACCATGGCTCTAATTTCACTACTTGTCCCTTAGTCACCAGCTCAGATATTGATCTCCCCTGTGTACAGTGGAATCAGTACCTAATCTTTTCTTTTTTCAAGGAAAAACCACATATCTGTGGTACCAAATTAAATGCCTCCACATATATTTTACTTCTATCCTTCCTACAATTTTTTTACTGTTGTGGTTGATATTAAATTACTTATTTAAGATATCAACTTGGCACTTTTTTCTAATAATAATTTCTCTTTAACATCTGTTTATTTCAGCTTCATTTGTTTTTTACAAGTCTCAGCTACCAGGAATGATATTTTCTTTTCTCCAAACAGGAAAACAAACACAGCTTTCACATTCTCAGTTATGTTTTGTATCAGCTGCCTGAGATTCTAAGGTATCTGTCAAGCCAAATCTAGTTGTTCTGTGAGCTGTGAAACCAGTAAAGTTTGCTGTCCTGGAGTTATTTTCTATATCCCTGCCCCATACTCCTGCAATTACTGCAGCTTTTCTCATGTCCTCTACCATCTCATTATCTGTAATACCATCAGTTCTTTCTCCTGACCTCTAGGTTCTTCCACAATACCTTGGGCAAATAAGTTCAAAAGTCATTTACAAAAAACAGAACGACAGAATTATTTTACCAGAAATTCTATGCTACTGTAAAATGAAATAATTTAAAGCATCGGCTCAGTAGAGTTTTTCTTATTTTGCATCCAAATCCACAGATCTAGAAAACAAGACTTAGTTAATTTTCTCATATTTTATGTAAATTCTGTAACTAGAGATGCAACATAAATGCCAGCAGTTAGTATTTCACTAGCATTCAAGTTTTCATTAGCTTCTGCAAAAATCCAGACAGCTTACCACAGGAACCCAAACATCTCAATTACTCAACTCTTCTTCTTGTGTTGAAGAGTTTCCAAGATAAATAAATATACACAATTAAAAGAAAAAAAAAAGGGAACACAGCAAAGTATAATGCATCCAAATACCTAGAATAAAAGTGAAGTTGATACATGCTGATGATA
Organism: Emberiza elegans; assembly: GCA_024865655.1. Classification (NCBI taxonomy): domain Eukaryota; kingdom Metazoa; phylum Chordata; class Aves; order Passeriformes; family Fringillidae; genus Emberiza; species Emberiza elegans. The sequence continues at coordinate 12,507,763 of JALJVW010002597.1, read as the reverse complement.
TTAATCAATGCAATATTTGAGACACCTAAACACAGAAGTATCAATTGTACCATCTGAAACAGCTTTTGAATTTCCTATCTGATTTAGAAACCAAGAGTCTAAGCAATGAATCTAGATCCAGTTTACTAAATAATAGGAAGTCTTGACTGAACATGATAATTATGACAAAACAAGGAAATTACATGATCAGGAGGTCTATATATCTGGAACACCGTTTTTAATTTACCCTGGCAACAGACTGTACGCTGTAGCCAACAACAAACTTGGTTGCAAGTGTCAAACTGGGCTGAAAATCTGTGTTTCATGCTGTCACAAAATGGCAGTAATACCAACACCTGCAGCTTCCCAGGAAAAGCAAAGTGGTTTGGAAGCTTCTGACAGAACAACACAAGACACTCCAATCTAGCAACTGGCAGCTTCTACAATTCACATGACTTTTTTCCTTCTTACACTTTTATATATATGTTTTCACGTGTATGTGGAGCACACTGCAGGTATGCATTAACACTATTCACAGCTGATGCACTGGAGACTGGCAGCAATTCACATTTCTACACCTTCCTTTGTGGGCTGGAATTCCCTAAAGCCCTTTGCAAAGCAACAAATACTATACCCAAGGAGAAACAGTGATAGGTCATCAATACTGTACTGACTTTCTGTACTCAGACTTAGCATCCATTCTGAGTACAACAATAGGTTTGAAATATGAATACAAATTAATCTGAATAGTTCTGCATGTGAGGGATCTTTTATGCAATCATCTGCACTACTACAGGTTGTATCTGCAGCTCTTTGCTACCATTGTAGAAGGATGGAAATTTGATGAAATCAGTATTTGCACTATGGTGAAAGGGCAGTTAGGTTTCCCCAGGTTTCCCAGTTGTCTTAAATATGTGATCTTATGCTAAACCCTGGCTACTGGAGTGAACTGCCAAATGCACACATTTGGGTAAACAAAACTATTTATAAAGCAAGTGCAGCTGCACTGGTAGCAGTAGCAAAGAACAACTTGAACCTATCTTTCAGTGCTTCTTACTACTCTGTACAGATGAACAACCCTCTGCATTTATTGAAGAGAATGGTTCGCTAACTTTCAGGAGCTGAAATTCAGATACCTACTTATAGCTGCTCTTCTGTGCTCCCTGCTCCTCTTTCAGCTTCACACATTTATGAGTTCAGTGGTTTGGAGAACACTTTTGTGGGCTTTCTGATCTGGAACCACCCCTCCTGCATCACACACCTGTGCAGGCACAGCAGCACATGGCACAGCAGCAGCCGTGTAGCTATCCTCCAGGGGTCACAATTGGGTTACAAATCCTATAAAATGTGATGACTGTGCAGCCTGATTTAGAGCAATTTATTCACATCCTTCTTCATTAAGATTCAAATGGAATAAGTAAGATAGAAATTGAACAGATACAGAAATTGTGCATGGCTTGCTTCTGTAGTCAGTAAACATTTATTCACTAGGCACAGCTCTCTCGTGCTCTCTCTCTCTCGTATTCTCTCTCTTTCACTACCCTTCCTGCTTGCTGTTTTAATGCATAATTAAGAAGGTCAGAATTAATGAAGCAGTGTGGAGTAAAGTTCAAGGAATCCCCAGGCACTATTTATTTTATTAGATCTCAGGCATGAACATCAGATTGGCAGCATTAGAGGCAGAGGCAGCGTAGCTGGCAGCAGTCCAGGCGAGAAGCTACCAAGGGATTCTTACCTGCAGTGTCAAGTCATTGCTGAGCTCCCTCCCTGCAAAAATCACCCGCAGCTGGTCAGCTGGAACTCCCTGTCGCTGGGCAACTGCCTCCTTCAGCTGCAGGATGCTGGAATTTGAACCAACCTCCACAGGGAAGCCATGGCTGGAGTTGAACCTGACAAACACTGAACAAGAGCAAAAGATGTTTTTAAGCAAGGATTTCTCATGACATGTTTATACTAGAATGACAGCAACAGGCTTACTCTTCAATTACAGGAAGCATTTACTATTTTCAGAGAAAAGCTATTAATTCTCCAGTGTGGTATTTTTAACCCCCTCACGGAATAGTTAAGTGACCAATACATAAAACCCATGTGCTTCCCCTTGGCAGTATTAGAAATGACACAGAGCATTTAGAATCAAAAGAAACCCAGCTAGGCAGCTGTCCAAGTAGTTGCTGCCTGGCACAACAGATTTTAAGTTCAGTCATAACCTTCACAGGCACAGGGCACAGGCATTTTCGGTGCCCCTAGTGCACTTCCCCAACACATAAATAAATGCAGGAAACTGAGGTATGCTCTGGAGCCAAAATATATTAAATTAAACAAGAGAAAACAATTCCTTGTTACAAGGTAAAGTGCAGTCATACAGACTGGTTTCCCACAAATATAATTCTACAGAAGATTATGATGGAGAGGAAATCACACGCTAGAAGAAATCAGAACCACAGAATTCTCTATCTGGGAGTGTTGTATTACAGCACAGTCTTTTCAGAGTTCACTAAAATATCTGCAGTACATAACTCCTGTCAGCATCCACCTTCAGTGCAGAAAATCACTACTGCACCAGTCATATCATTTTTAGAGCTGCAGCAACTGGTTTATATACCCAGAGAAGCCTGGCAAACAAACTCATAAGCTTCCTGCCATTCAGCTGGCAGAGCTGTTTTTCATAAGAAGCTTGAATGTGCTTGTTCAGCCCTTGGTCAGGGAAATGACTGCAAGACCTATGAAACAAGAAAAAAACCTCATTACATCCATATCAGTCACAGAGGTTGTATGTACAGTAGACATGTTCCCAGTGGACTGCTTCAACCAATACCTTCACAGGCAGGAAGCAAAGGAATTAGCAAAACTCAATATAAAACAAAAAATCATTTATGTCAATTATACCTGCCACCTAAACTACCTGGGTATTGATTGCAACAACCAGTCTTTTTAAAGATTTATTTCCTATTCCCACTACAATGTTTTAGCTGAAGATGTTACTCCTTTGCATTTTTGCTGACTGACAGAAGCATAACTCAAAAGTACTTATAGAGTTTAAAGAAATAACTATTTTTAAAGCTAAAAATAGGAGCTTTATTTTTTATTTTATTTTTCCAATGTACAGTCTACCAGACAGCTTCAAGGGTATCAGATCCTTCTAGAACATTTGAATATGGCTGAGATTACTACCATTGTTTTCCTCAGTCACCAATGTTGTAAGTATTTGCAATTTTACATCTTCCATTCAGATTTGGCTTTAAGGGATAAGGCCATATTCCAATAAAATTATATGCAACATTTTAAGTTTTGCACTTGAAAGTACCCTCTTAATGTACTAAAATCAGGCTAAGTTTTCACAATAGAGTGTTAGCCAGGTGCCCTGCAGTGTGTTATGCAGCTTCCTGCAGTACATCTCGTTATGGGTTTGATGTCTATTAAAGAGTGTTCTGGAGATAACTGTGCATGCTGTATATTCAGGCTGTTCAGAAGAACCAGTGGAATTTGAATTTTATTTTGATTATGCTTTGGAGACTAAAGGAGGATGTATATGACAAAAAGTAGTTACAGCCAATGGCAACTGAACATTTCCCATCTTTCCAGGAACATAAAATGCTCAACTGTAAATAAAATTATCCCTGCCACCAGCAAACTATATAGTTAAATCAATGGGGATTATACTTTTTTAATATGCTACACTGTGACTACATATATGTCTATATATATTTTAAGATATTTATATAGATACGCTCACATACACACATAAAATGCATGTATGTCTATCTCCAAAGACCTCTTCCTAACAAATGCATAATGCTCTTTCTCTTGAGTCTTACAAAAGCCAATGCTATTGGTTTTGGAAAAAAAAAATAAAGTCAGCAGATACAGTGACTGCAATTGAAATGTGGTGGTAAAAGGAAAGTGCTTGATAAAAGAAGTATAAAACCAGCACCATTTAAAATAATTGCACAGTGGTATTTATCTATTTATTTTTAGAGGCAGTATTAACCAAACACACTTACTGGAAGTGTAAGTCAAGTTTGACATCATGAATTGCAAATCTTTCTCTCAAAAAAATTTATTATTATTTAGTTACAACAGGTAACTCCTCCTCCCATTGTGTATGAGGTACCAGAAATTTAGTCTCACAATTCCTACCACAAGCAAATATGAGAAATGAGTGTGAGTGCATCATTTTGCACTTCACAGCACAGAAGTCTGAAGAGTTAACTTGGAAAAAAAGGCTAAAATGGCAAATTTGCTTGTTGGAAAAATCTAAGCCACAAATATTTTGCCCTTAAGCACTTTTATTCTATTATATAGTCTGCTATCCAACAATCTTTTTAATGCAAAAGAGCAGAAGAGACCTTTGCTCACTTTCACAGAGCATAAAAAGATTGAATACAAACCTTCAGTCTGTGGAATAAAAACAGAATTTCATTAATAGAATATTTCAAGCTGTCTTTTTAGGAAAAATAAACTTATTTTCTTTTTGACATTTCACCTCAATAAACAAATAATCAATTCCAAGATGATATTCTTAACAACACATGTTACTCAAGAGATTGCAGGTGAAGTTGTGCAGACACTCCAGACCTCTTCTAAACAATACATGTGTTGAAAAGACTTAGAATATAAAGTTGGTCCACAGGAATTTAAGTAAATATTGACTTAACAGGAGATAAGAGAATTTACCTGGGGCCTAAACTGCTGGCAGAAATCCAAAAGAAACAAACAGAGTTACTCAGACACAAGTATATGGGGCAGGTGTGTAGGGGAGCTGCAGAATTTCAGTGAAGGTTGGAAGAAACCTTGGGGGCAGGGAGCCCTGCCGGAATCTCAACAGGGCACATTCCAGTGTCCTGGGATTCAGCAGCCTGTCTTCCCTGGCAATTCATATAAAAAGTTCCAAAGCTTTAATCCCCATTGTTATTAATCCAACAGGCTTTCCAGTTGTTAATGGAGAAGACAAATGTAAAATATTGGAGAAGCTTAGGCCTTGCCTGTGAACAAACTGTGAAGGCACAGTCTTGATACAGAGAAGCAAAGCAACAGAAGAAACTGTGGCAAGAATGAAAAGAAGTTGTAGACAGCTTTACATTGCTGCATGCACAATGCAAATTTCCTTTTCAGTTTTGACATAAAGTAACAAATTCTTTTTCTTCCTAAAGTAGTGAATCGCACAATCCTGCTTTGCAGCACACCAAAGAAAAGCTATAACATAAATGCATAATTCGTGGCAAAAGAATGCACATATTTAAAATTTAAGATCTTAGTAAGTTCTATTTCCCCATTCTTCCTATGGACAAAAAAAAAAAAAAGGTCACAAAAGTTTAACTTTAAGAGAGTGTAAAGTACAGGAAATTTTTTTTTTTATTTTTAAAAGCCCTTTCTCCACTGAGGTCAGGCAAGAAGACCTTTGACATGTTATTATCCTAAGACTGGGGGGGGAAAAAATCTTGTGACAATATCTGTCTGTGGTGATCAGATCCTCTTTGCTTCAGCACATGACTTGAGAACACAACTCTTCTTAGCTAAAAACCTACATCAAGACTACTTCACACTTCAAAGTATTATCCCTTCCTTTTCAGTATTAATTTTTTCTCATAAACTGTGATTAATAATTTATCCAGTATAGCTAACCAGCTTAGTACACATTAAAACCAGGAAAATTCACAGAAAGGATAAGTAAAACAAGAGAAGATAGGAGCTGAGACAACATGAAATCCTTGCCTCCTGATAAAGTAGTGCAGGAACGTTCTGGAAGTCCCTCTATTACCACACAACTGTGTATCACTTCTCAAGGCATAGGATGAAGACAGCCATTCCAAGTATATTTTTTATTTTAGTGAATAAAATAAAAACATATATAACATATTTTTCATATCCCTGGGGCTTCTGCATCTTCAATCATATGAGATATTGTTCTAGACTTTTAATCTTTAGACTCAATTAGTGTTAGACACATTTGTGGACACTTTATAAACCCCAGTCAATATCAGCTGCTGCCTGGAATTTGTACAACGTCAATTGTAGAAATTAAATTGTAGAATTTATGCAGTCTCAGAAATTAGCAGCAGAGCACAAGATAATGGGATGGCACTAAATCTTATTTTACAACTTTTTATTGTTATTTCCTGGTGCTAGGGGAACTGAAAAAAGAGAAAGAAGTAAAGCAAAAGACTAAAGAGAAACAAAAAGTAGAAAAATATGGCTTGAAGATACTCTGCAAGCTGAGGTCAGGACTGGAAAGGAATAACTCAGAGTTGTGTCAGGTTTGTATTACACAATCAGTTTGTACATGCTAATGAAGGTCCAATCAAATGGTTAAACAACTTTGCGCAAAATTCTTTGAACTTAAGCAGCCTGGAAGTGATGTCGTCCTTTTCTTCACATATTGTGCATTTAGGCTCTGCACTGGAATAGGAGACCTTCCTAACACCTTTAGTTCCCAAGAGCACTGGAGAGCAGGGTGGTTCTGTCACCTCCACTTTCGTTTCTACCCTACTTCCACTACATCAGGTCCCACTTTGGAGGCTGTCACTGCCACAAAGCTCTGGCCAGCTGGCTTGCCCGACTTTTTCCTTGACATAAGTATGTGGTAAAATCGCATAGTCATTGGAATAACTAGTCCCATAGCAATTCATGTATCCCTTTCATCAATTAGCAAAAATATCCTTAGCACTCTCCAAGAAAACTCTCAAATAGATGTCTTTTCATCAAAAAGTTGCCAAATTCCAACAATTTGGAGGCAAGTTGAGATAGCAGGATCCCAAGTCTTGATGCTCTTGCACTGAACATTCTGCCAAAAGTTCCCCTCTTTAGAGAAGGAAATCCAACTACAGAACCTCTGCTGTCTACACAAGGAGAGAGATAGTTAGTGTCTCAGATAGAAATTATTTAACCCATCTCAGTCTGTATGGCTAAAAATCAACAGCTTGAACACTACCTCAAGATGAGTGGGTTGCCATTGCAGCTATTGATGCATTGGTATGACATTTTCCTGGAAAAACGCCTTGATGTGTGTTTTGCACCAGGTCCAGAGTGACAAGTATATGCAATGAAGTTAACCCTGACTTAATGCGTTCCCACTCACTGCTGAGCCATGATAACTGGAACGATTAGGTCTCCTCCATCACTGCATTTGTGAAATAAAATTAATGCACATTAATGTAAGCCAACTTCACAGCCGCAGCAGAAAAAGAGCCTACACAGGCAATAAGTGGCAACTCATTAAGCTGGAGTAATTTGGTTGCTTCTGATCATTTGTAAATTACCTTCACCTAACGAATGATTTTATGATGTAGTCACACAGAGCAATGTAGTAATGTAAAATAAACAACATCTATAAAACTTCACCCTTGGTGAAAGGAATAGACTCTCAGGAAAACATCTTTAGTGCTGGCTAACACCAAATGAATATCATAAAAAACGTTCCTTGATCTTGGACTCATACTATAAGATTTCTGATAGTTTTATTTACTTTTAAAATAAAAATAACAAGTGGGTTTTATTCAAACTACTGTTTTGGGAAAGCAAGACATTATTATTCATAAATTCTAAATATGTACCGGATGACAGTTTTCTACAAGGTCATGAGCAGCACAGAAAGGGTGAGCAGGGACAGGAGATTCACCTCCATCACAAGATTTAGGGCACATCATAATCAATTTATATGAACTATGTTCAAAACAGGCAAAACCACTATGTTTGCCCACATACTAGCAGCAGCCCTTCTGGAAAACTCTGCCAGAGAAGTGGTAGATGCACAATGTATCAATTTGGCTCAAGGGGAGAAAAGAAATGGGCAGTTTCAGCCAGATCAGTAATCTCTTTACTGGAAACAAAAGAATAATATCCACAAGTATGTAATAAATAGTTCATATGAAGGTTTTGAGCTCAGAAAAGCAACACCTTTCCAGTCATATGCTGAGGCAAAGAGGAACTTATAACTACAAGGAAAGGAAAAAATAACAGATACCATCACACAATTTCTGCCCCCCCCCAACGTATTAGGAAAATACATTTTAAAGCTCCCATCATTTTGAGTTAAAAATAGTTGGAAAAACATCAGGGAGAAATATCATCTATGCCTGTCCAATGGTCTCTCTTCAAAAGGGTCTGTGCTTATGGTTGCTGCTGGAGACAATAATACATTTACAGCTTTTTTTTTTTTTTTTTTTACAGGGGTTTAACAGTCTCTTCTGAAGAAGAGCACTCTTCTGCAGATGTCCTGGGTTTGTATTTCCATACACATACTCCAATAAAATGTAATACTGAGTAACAATCAGGCAGGTTAACAGTTTCCTCCTGACTCTTCATGCGAGCAAGTAATCCAAACCAAGAACAGATGCAAATAAAAAAGACAAGAGCTCAGCACTAGTCTATTTTTTTCTTCCAGAGCTATGTGTGCACATGCAGTTGCTTTCTTCTATTGCAGTGAAGCAATGTTTAAACTCAGCAATTCTCACAGTAACCTAATTTTGTTCTAGGAAATATGCCTTTTAATCCAAGACATGCTAAATTTGTCCAGTAAATTATTTCCTGTGATTAATTCACTCAGTTTTAGTATTCTCTTTAAGCTGGAGGAATTCACAGCTTGCTAACTCAACTCTACAATTATGTTGGCATTTCCTTTATAAGTCTCTTTAAAAATGCTATTTTCCTAGCTATTTTCACCCTGACTTACTGGCTGCTTATGTCAGCACCAAGCTGCCATGAACTTCCTTGATACAGAATCAACCTAAATTCATGTTTCATCTTAAATAGATGCATACAGTTCTTTAATGTGCTTGATATGGATAAGAGTCTTTCAATTCCACATATTTCAAGCCATATGCTACAGCTTTCTGTATTAATAGGAAGTATTACACTTAAAAATAAAACGTATACTCTTGCAGCTTTTAAATTACTCCTGTCCTGTGAAAGAATGGGTCAATATTTTTGCAAAGACAGCATGAGTTCAATGAAATTCATAAGAGGGTCAGAAAATCTGAAGTAGAACATACTGCAATAGCTTTAAGGCTGTAAAAGGAACGATCAAGGTAAAGACTTCAATAGGGAGATACCATCATTTTAACAGTTACACTTATTTGCAGTTCCACATGAAATTTAATATAATTTTCTTGTAGCACCTACATGCATCTAAATATCAGAAACATTGCTGGACAGCTGAAGTTCCAGGCAAACAAATGTATGATAAATATGGCAGCTGTCACACTTGACTAAGGAAGGAGATTTCTCACCTTGTAAATATGTTAGATGTTCAGTATAGAACAAAACAAGTATTAAAATCTATAAAACCCACATTATAATGTGGATTAAATTGGCATACATATCATCAAAATGGCTATGTAGAAAAAGATTAGTCCCACACATAACAAAAAAAGTCACAGGAAAAACATATCTACATGCCCACCTATTAACACAGAAACCTTTTGTTTCACTTTGTTTAATTTTTACAAGAACTAGGACAAGTGACACCAAGCCAAAGCTCCAGGGACTAAGCATTGTTACAGACCTGTTAAGCCCAGGACAGTGGGCTGCAGAACCACTGCATGGCTGGATGCTGTACAGCCAAATGCTTTGCTTGAAGGGAGAGGATGAGGCTGGCTGCTCTGGAGAACAGAAAACTAACAGGGCTTGCCTTGGTGTTTGCAGATCCGATGTCAGCTTTTGAATGTCCACATTTCTTTGCTTTTACTCATCCCATTAAGGGAGACCCCAATATTGTTACAATCAGGTCCTGATTTGTTTTAAAAAGCATGATAGGCAAATGAAATTGATTTTCTTTATTGAAAACTTAATTTTAAGGCTAGTTCTGCCACCTCTTTTTTTCTTAAGTATCTCCATTTTACCAATTTACTGATAAATAGTTCTTGATTAGCAGGAAAATCATCTTTGGTGTTCTGGGACAGTCCAATCCCTGCCCTTCACCTTAAAATGCTAACCTCACCCTACTCCTTTTAAACCATGGCCACCGTTTTTCCTCTCCCAAGACCTCTTTCTCACAAGTAAAACTAGGGCAGTGGCAGAGCAGCCTGAAGAGACACTACCAGGGAGGCCACTGGGGACACCACCAGCCCTGACTGTCCCTGCCTGGCTTCCCCAAGGGCTCCACACTCTGCCCAGGGCCCCTGGGGTCACAGACTCCAACTCAGCCACACCATTTCTGCAGCAATTTGGAGTCTACCCTGATGGGTTCAAGTTAAATTCTTAAGGCAAAATTACATCTGTTAAGGATGTAATGTAAAGATGAGTAAAGATCATCATTACAACTAGCTTTAGTAAAATTATTTTAGCTGTGAGGTTAACCCCTTAAATGAAAAGAGAACTGCAAAAGGATTGGTAGCCAAAGAAATTTACAATTGTGTCATAGGAATGCGTACCCAGCTTTTTTCCGAACTTGTAAAAATAGAAGTTCTTGTATCTAAGCTTGAAGATTTACCATATATAGAAGACAATTTTCTCCCTCTTGAGCTTTTCAAAGCTCTTCCTACCCTTGTTTGGTTTTGCTGTTTTGATTTTTTTTTAACATCTACTTTTCCTATCTATCTCACAGCCAAATAATAAGCACCTCTAAGTCCTTGACACAACAAAATACCCAGCAGCCACTTTTGAGAGAAAAAAACATATGGCCCAAACTGACTGCCAAAAATAGTCTGACATTCCTACTACAAAGCTGCTAGTTAGCAGGAAAAAAAGAAACACTGTTTCAAACATCTCAGTGTCACACAAGAATCCTAAAAGCTCACTATATTGTCTGAACACACACACAGATAAATGTATTGGGCCTGTTTAAAATTTACACAATATAGTCATTTAAACTTGCCCCTTAAATATATTAAATGTATTATTAGATATATATATTTATGTTTAAACCCCTGAACTCAAATGCTATTGTTTCAGTACAGAGCCATCTCATTCACTGAGCAGAAGCAGGCATGAGCTTGCTGAGTAAGAGGATGGGCTCCAATTCACAAAAATGCTTACTAGGCACATGATTCAAATACTATTACAAAAATGAAAAGTTAAAAACCTAAATAATGAAATGCCAAAATACAGTAGGAGGTCTCTCAAGAGACTGAAAAATGGTGATGCACACAGTATACCAATTGAATATGACGGGATAAAAACTGCGAGACTTTTCACATACCAGCAATTTTGCTTCTGTTTTGTTGTTTAGGTTTTTTTCAACCAACTCTAAGCAGACTGAAAACATGTATAAATTACAGATAAGAACAGCAAATACTGAAGACCATGTGGAGCTATGCTGTGCCATAAATGTACTGAATAAGTTTCTTGCTGTTTTACCAATTCTCTGCTAATCTGTTTTTCCAGATATACCTTTACTGTCCAACACATCAGCAACTTTAAGGAAGATAAGATCATGATTTCTCTCTTGGTTACATCTGGGTACACAGATGATGTGAACTTAGATATTTCAAGGTTTGCAGGTTTATAATTTTGAGGTATATTTCACAAAAAAGCAAAGAAACTATAAGGTTTTTTTAATTAAAGACCAAGATATCTATATAAAATAATTCCATAAATTTTAAAATGGAGGCTTCATAATCTGAAGTTTTAGCTTATTGTCATGCTAGATCAAAATGTCTTAATTATCAGAATATGAAAACTATTTTTCTAGTTAGGTCATAATTCCCCTGGAAGAACAGTTTCCCCTGCCACATGTACTGAAGCCAAAGATTTTCTGGGCATCTATAATTTTGAGAATGCCAAATAAAGAAAATTATTCAAAAGATTTGCTATGTCAAAAGCAAGATACACATAAATTAAAATGTGAAATAACAGCTGAATTGATGATGACAGTATGAATCTGTTCCTTCTTACTTGTTTTAAAACAGTTTTTTAAGTTAAAATATTCATTTAATTAAATGAAAATTAACACATTTCTCCCCCAAAAAAAATTTCCTAGGAGCTCAGAATGAAAATTCAAAGAATTCTGAGCAAGGCATGAAGTTAAATTTTTCTGAACAAGGAGAAAAATAAATCTATGTTTGTAATGTAATGTAATTCTCTATACATGGGCTATTTTTCATTGGAAAAGCTGAAGTGTTGTGAGAGATCACTAGTACAGACTACACTGAACATCCAACCTTTGTGAATGTTGCCAAAACAGATCTCCATTGCACAGTTCCACAAATTCTCTTGCAAAAATGCTGGTTGGCCCACCTTGTAACAGGGGGTGGAAGACAAAAATGCGCCATCATTTCTGTGAGGCATGTGAGGTACAATACAATTTGAAAGAGAAGAGTTCTTCTTAACTTTGGTTTTAAAGGCTGACTGTGCTGATCAATTATTTGAGCTTGCTAAAGAAAATGTGGTAGACCAGTATTAGGTTATTATTTTGGGCTGTGTGCTGTGTTTCCATTGTCCCTTGGTAGAAGGAACGATGCTAGAAGAGCAACTCAGTTTTCCATGTAATTTTCTCTTTTTCAAAACATATTTTAAAGCCTGAAAGAATCGACAGCATTTTTGCTGAAAAAAAAATACAAGTTCTTCATTCTAACAATGAATATTCCCAGAAGAAGATGCATCTCAATGTCACGAACACCTCAGTACTTCTCAAGATTTCCTCTTCTTCTTTTTGACAAACCACAGGCAGCTGCAGCCCATCTCTCCCTGTGCCAGTGCATTTGTCAATTAGTTTGAAGGAAATCACCCAGCACAAAAAGCAGAGCTTATGATCAGACAGGAAATTATAGTCTATTATACAATTTTATTCTTGTCTGTGATTGACTGCACATCAAAGGGCCACTCAGTGGCAGCCACTGATACTTGTTAAGGTAAAAATAGTTCTGCAAAAGCAGATGGTGGAAGCAGACACCAGTAGATCAGAAATGCTGAGTCTGAGTATCGTGTACTTCAGATGAGCCTTTTAGAAATGAGCCAAAAGGATTTAACACATAATGTTCCTTTACAGTATACTGGCATTACAAACTGTATGGTGGTTTCAGATACAGTGGAAGTCTGCCAAATTCTGATCACAGTTTTCCATCACACCCTATTTACAGTGGTATGGGCATCAGCACCTGTGAATAGGTAGATTTTTTCACAGCATATGCTCCATACGCAGACTTTATCAGTATATAAATTTAAGAGTATTAATAATTCTGTATGCAAATAACCTCACTGAGCTCAATATGACTTTTAAATTTTTTTTACAATTATTAGGGATAAAATTACTGTGATGCATAATGCCAACATGTTCACCCAGTAAGACACTTTGAACACTTAATGAACCCAATTGTGTCAGTTTAGGCAAGTCAAAATCAGAACAAGATTTATTTAAAGCCATTAAATATTTTAAGCAAATCATACAACTGAAACCACACCTTTTTAATGGCATGTGGGAGCTCTGAATAGCGACTGAAATTAAAAATTAAATAGCACAGAAAGCTAAAAGGTCAAAAAATTACAGAAATAGCTAATTTGGTCAGATATTTAGGAAGGTACTTGGAGAAACTTAGCATCAAAATTAAATTAGCATAAGAAGAAAAATTATGAACAAAAATTGCTGGTTTAAACTGTGTACATCAGGTATTAGATATAAATTTGTAACAACATTTTTGTAATCCTCATTGAAGACAAGAGGAGTAAAATTTGGACTTATTTATTCTTATAAATTATTGACCACTACAAAAAAATTCCCAGTGCTTTTCTTTAGGTTCTCTTCCCTCCAATGAATTGAACATAAATTATACAGCTGGATCACAACTGAACAGCTAATAATTCTCAGATAAGAAAAAATTATGCTCATTATGGAAGAAGAAAGATATATTAGTAACAAAAATATATTCAAAAGACTTTGAACTATTATGTATTTATGATATCGTATGCTGGTAATTGCAAAATGGCAAATATTTATCATCACATAGATTAAATCCTTATTTTCTTTCTTGAAAAAACCCAGAAGACCTAGTACATGTCCAGAGAATTAACATAGGTCATTTTTACGGGGAGGTTTTGTTAAATTTGCCAAAAATACTAACAATGCATCCCAAGTAAGATTTTTTGTGATTAATGTGGCTGAAACAGCAACAGCAATTAACTGTAACACTGTGTAAGTGAAACTGTTTCCCTTCCATGATAAACAACTTCTATAAGGATATTATTTACAAAAAGCAGAGAAACCAAGAATTGTATTAAATCAGATTTAAAAGGGAGTGTTAACCTTCCCTAGCAGCCAGCTTTTCTGAAGACAACTCTTTAATGTGCTTTTCATTCCCAAGCCTTACTGGCCTAATACGAGGCAAGAACTAGAATCCTAGAAGTTCCTGCTTTTCACAAGGAAAACAGAACAATGCAAAAGAAACAGAATAATGAAGTTAAGACAGAAAGAATTGGAAGCATAAAAGAAAAAGATCAGATGGTGAAGAAAAGGCTTTTCCTGAATTAGAATCATAGAATCAAAAATTAATTACTCCTTTAGGAGTAATTTACACATATGCAAACACTGCCTTTATATATATGCACTGTTTACAGATATGCACATATAACATGCACATTGTGCATGCATATTTATGTTCTTAAGAAATGGGAAAGTTTCAAGGGTGTGATTGTTACAAGAAAGGCTAAAAGCAAAAATAATCATTACAAAAATAATTGAAAAAAACTTGTTTTCTGGATTTAGAAAACTTCCCATCCATAATTCAGCTACAAAGCATATCACACCATATATGTGAACTGGCTTCCTTATTCTACGCTGATGGAAACTGAAGGAGACCTGGGCACTTGTTTTTGGCAGCACTCAGTCTGACTGCATCAAATCGAGACCTAACTGTTAAGGGATTGAACCACTCCTCGCTGTTGGGAGCAATACCAGCAGCTGTGTAGGGCAAGATGGAACACCCAAGGCTAAAATCCAAAAGACAAATTTTCCCAACTTTTGGGTGATATGGAGAGGGACCAGATTAGTCTAGCCCCACATGCTGCTCACTAAATCAACAGTACTAAATGTCTATATGTCACTAACATAAAGGGAAAAAAACATTTGGATCATTTTGACATACCCATTAAATCTCTATTTTACTGCACAGTTTAAGAACCAGTATATGATCAAAAAAATATGTGAGAAAACATTTTATTTTAAAACTGGAGCTAAAAGCAATTGAGCTGATGCAGTATCAACAATCCTGACCCCTTGAACCACCCTCCAAGAATACAAGTGGATCAAGAGCCACAAGATTCATTCTACATACTAGAGACAGATGTGGAGGCTGCACTGGGTGTGCTGTAGTCCAACAGCAGGACATTACAGTAGCTTTCCAGGGGTTGAAATTTTATTCAATTATCATGATATTATTAATCTTTTTATTTCCTTGCATATATTTATCTCAAAAAAATCAGCATCTCTTTTTTTATCTGATCTGTCTTAGACTTAAAGATCCACAGTGCATGCCGTAATCCTAAGAATTCAGACCATCTTGCCTGGAGAGGTTTTAATCTAGTGAAGTATCACTGTAGTTCACCAGATGAGATAACTGTGTTGTGTTTCTGTGTGCTGAGAACTCTAGCTGCACTAGGGATATAGCTTGACTTACTTGTACAAAGAAGGATGTCTTGCTAAGATCCCAGTAAGACTTGCCTAAAGTTATGGACAGATATTAAAATATCATTGTGCAACGTTTTGAGGAAGTGTGATCAACCACTAAAGCCCTACAATGGAGGAAGGCTGAGAGGAGGTGGCCAAAGGCAGTGTGCTCCCAAGGCTCATGGCAGGATGTAGGGAGTCACTGGTGACAGCTGCTACAAAACAGCTGAGCTTGGCTCCAGACAAACAGGCCCGCAGGGGACTTTGATCCAGGTAAATATATCAGCTTAGAGGATCAGCAACTGGTTCTTGTTATTAAATAAACCAACCAATGTTCATCCCCAAGGTAATCCAGAGACCAAATGTCTTCCTGCACATGCCGGACTGGCATGGGGGTGTACTCACACTTCCACCAAACACAGAATGTTAAATAACACAACCGTGAAAAAAAAGGGCTTCAGATAGCAATGGGCTTGGGCTGACTTTACACTCCTTGTATTCCATCCTAGGCACACCTAGTGTCACAATAATGCGATTATACAGACTGGCAATAGGAATCACATTCACATTGTGATTCAACTATGTATAGAAACTGCAAAGTATAATTTCTCCTGGCATTTTAAATTACATGTATTGTTGTACTGCTCTACCAACTCATAATCCAATGCAATATCATACAACTGGGCTCCAAAAGGAATATTCTCCTATCCTTGACATAAAATACCAATTAATTTACGCATACTGAAGCAACTTTGAAGATCTAGAAGGCAACAATTGAGCAGGTAGAAACAGACAATAACAAACTGTGTCTAAAGGACAATTCTTAATACAGCAAATAAGACACAAGGGATGCCTTACTGTGTTTTCCCAGCATTGTGAACTAACAGAACCTTTCCTAATCAATATACCACACATACTAAATGACAAAGTCAGAAGTTCATGAGCTAGAGATAACACAAGTGAAAACAAGCTCAGTATTGAAATGTGACCCCATGACCTTCATTTGGTTCTGCAGCTATGTTATGAGGGGAATTTACTCCCCCCTACCTCCTCACTGAAGAGGTGATACTTCAACAGGTCATTTTCAGTAAATTATTTTCAGTGTTAGAATTCATCAACTTAACAGTGGTGAAAACTGCAACAGGGCTTGTTCCCAAAATAGTGTCACTTTGTTCAACATGTCATATCAGAATAAGTTAAAGCCCTTTAAGCAGGCTTTTATGCTGAGGCAAAGCATACATTAAAGTGATGAATTGGTGGGAATCCTGATCAGAGAGAGGTAAATTTGTATTTCTTGCTTGAATAAATTTTACTGTCTTACATTTGGTTTGTAGATTACAGGAACATACATTTGGTGACAACACAGGTCTACTCAAGGAGGTGGATTCTCAACCAGCTCTCAATCATATAGTCACAACTCAGGGAGTAACTGTGGTTTTTTTCTATTGTTTGCAGAAATAAATCATAGCAATACAAAAATAACAGGGGAAATGACATGCTATATTTCTGGTAATTTTATCTGCATATATAATGCATTTGACATCTTAAAAATTAATTTTTGTAATAGCCCCTTCTAGCTGAGGAATAAGTCATCTCATTATCTGCTGGCCTCTGGCACTAATATCCAGCTTCTTTTACAAAACCCTAAAACCCATACTGTGGGGAGGCTAACTACAATAAATAATAAGCACAGTTCTTCAATAATGGATTTGTTTTGTGCTAGGAATTTCTGAATATGATTACATTCAGAAATATTGAATTAACTTTAAAAATACTAAATAACTTATGTTGTCAAAAGAGATTACAGATGTTTTCTTCAGCTGTCATACCAAATCATTCCCAGCCTTCTGATTATTTTAGGACTAATGTATATCCTTGGGAAGGGGAATTGAAGCTCGATCACAAAAAAACTGATCAACTACATACTAAAAAATCCCATTCTACAGTTTTCCCTAATTAAAAATACATATTATATATATACAAATAATATATAAACATGTCATATATATTATATATAGTCATATGTATAATACATACTTTATTTATATTATATATAAAAATAGATAATATATTCTGATAATACACACAGTGATGGCAACAACATTTTAACACCAGATCCCTCCTGAAGGGGATCTTGAATATTTATTATATGTGTCCTTGCTCTGAAAATATATCCACACACTGGCCTCTGAGTAAGGTCAATCTGAATACAGTACCCAGCAACAACCTTTGTCTACAATTTTAATTCTTGTATTTTGAAAAAAAATTTATTAATGCTGAGCCTAAAAGAAAATAAGCAAGTATGTACAAGGGAAACAAAAAGCTTCAGGAGCTCCACTGAGACCTCAAAATAATGCCTAAAGGTAGAATCAATCTTCATGTTAACAGAAATGTTGGGGCAGCAATTGTCTCTGTCAGAACGATCATTCTCTCAGATAACAACAGGGTGACAGCAATCACTGTGAGTTTTTCCTTAGGCAATCTGCATAAATATGAAGACAACTTGTTCAGGCCTCACTCCTCACTACCTACTGACTCCTCTTCGGGAGCACACACAACTGCCTTGGGGAAAGCAAGGCAAAACCAGAACCTTTGAAGCAAGTCACCCTTTCTCAAAGCAGATCCAAATACTGGGCACAAACTAATCACACCTGGTTTTTTTTTTTTTTTTTTTTTTTTGAGACACTAAAGCCTATCCAATCCTAAGAAAATAAATTGCATACTCACTACATTAAATAAATCCAGCAGCTGGATTTGCCAGTTTTCAGCATTGACTTTCATCAATATGGTGTGAAGCAGAACAAGGACGGCATGACAAAGAAGAATACCCCCAAAAGCTTACATGAATACTACTTCATCAAAATTATCATATTAAAGAATCTGACTTTAGTCACAGATATCATGGCTTCATTAATCAGCAGCTGAAGTACATAAATCTACATTTTGAGAGATATAACTCTTTTCCAGAAGCTTGAGATTTAACATTCATATTTTCACAGAAAAAAACTTGAAGAAAAATAAGGAGAATGGGGAGCACTGCTTTCATTTTTACAACACATGTAAATCAAAATTTCTTTGATATTGAAATTAATGAAATACAGATCTTTCCAGTGTGGGAAACATGATTTATCATCCTAAAAACAACACGCAAGGACTGTAAGAACTCAAAATGCATGGACTTCAAGCACTATACCTAGACTGACCAAAAAGATACTCCCAAAAATCTCTTAAGTCACAATCTGTAAACAGAGAAAGTGCAACTGAGACGACCATAATCACTTTTAGGGTCCATTAGAAGATAAATTGCCTTTCTAATTAAGACTATTCACAAACAGATCTTGGAAATACTGTTCATACTTCTGTGAAAAGGATTATGTAAATAACATATATTTGCAAAACTGTTGACTTTGCCAAGATTTCTATTTATTCAGTGGAGCAGTCTAGCAGGTCTATGCAGTAAATAACACAGGTCTGAAAAATCATGATCCATGTGACAATATAAATTTACCCAAAAGCCAAGCTTTAAAGTTTTTTTGCATTAATAATGTATAAAAGAAAAAAGGGAAAATGCATAATTAACATCTGACCAGAGATATAATATGTATTATCAGGTGAGTAGTGTGTACATACAGGATGCAGCTGATGTAAATTTTTATATGCAATTACTGTTGCAGGTAAACACTGCATATTTTATGAGTTTGAATTAGTGGAGTGACACCACAGTTAAACTGACATGAGCTTCTAACTTAACAGATATTTTTGAGCGCTCTAAAAATCAACACACATGCTCATATTGTCTGGAAAATTGTCGTCCTTAAATGGTGTAGAAACTAAGTTTACTACTAGAATATATAGTATTTTGTTACTGGATTTTTATCACTTTATTTAAAAGTGAAACATCTAATCAAAACTAGTTCTCAGGATTCTCTTTCAGATCAGCAAAGCATCTGTCCCCCTAACTGTAGAAGGAACCCAAATGAACTGGTTGGCCCCATAACAGCAGTGGTGATGTACTTAGTCCAATTATGTGATTGTGACATAGTTTTAAGGAGAAGAGATGCCTAAAGGCTGCTATAAAGAGATAAAAAGGAGACAGGCTTGAAGGCTCTTCCTCAGATCTGCAATAAAAACTACAGACTTCAAAGTGACACAGAAGTTGACAATGATGAATCTATTTTGATGACCTTGGGCCACCTAAAAGGGATAGGTATGCATTTCAGTAAATTGTGTTAGCAGTAAAAAGGTTATTGGCAAAAGTGACAGCTGATGAGGTGCTAAGTAGTTGATTAGTTTTAGCTATGCAAAACCCTAATTGTTTCTCCAGGAGAGTATTTGAGAATATATAAACTATCACAGACACAGCAGTCACACAGGCTATAGTCAGTGGAGATTAACAGGTAGGATAAATGGCTCTGTCAAAAATGACTCATTTTTTTCAATTTGAAAAACTGATCTTAGATCAATCCTACCCTTAGTAAGCATTTCCTGAGACACTGCATGCTATTCTCTCACCTGATTCAGGCCTATTTATCCATTAAGTCTGGCCATAGGTATATGTTGTACATCCTCCATACTGGGAAGCAATTATTGAAGAAAACATTAGAGATTATTTATACAAAGCCTCTAAAGATTATGTGACACATTACAGCAAATACTTGTGAACTCTGCAAGAAGGTCTCACTCATCTTAATGCTCTAATGTATAAAGCACAATGTTTGGGTTAATGGCAGCTCCCTAAATGTATCCATTTACATATGATAATCCTTGTGGCCATGAATCTGCTGCATCCCCAGGCTACTTAGCAAGATAGATATTGTCCACAGCCTAAAAAACAACTAAACGAATCTGATGCTACTTTCTTAACATTCAATAAAAGGTATAAAACATTTACAAAGAATGTAGTTCAGCAAAAAAGATAATCCTCCAGTAAGTTTCAATAAAAGAAGTTGATGACATTTGCTGATCTTTCTACAGCCTTTCCCAGGAAAATACCTCCAATGTTAATGTAAGCATTTTACTATTAGACGGATGTACTAGTCAGTATTCCAACAACAAATTAAATGTGCAGAGTTATATTTTTATAGTATTATCCTTTCTTTCATTCCAGCATAGTCTGCTATTTATGTACAGCCCTTAGCTATCAGCAGTCTTTACTCCCACAAAACAACAATGATTTCTTCACAGCATAAATGCCAACCTCATGTAGCAGAAAAAGAAAAGAAACATTGAACAAATTATATGATTATAAATGATCCTTTAGGAAGTCTATTTGAACCCAGTGTGAAAACAAAACTACCCCAGTTCACAGCTTCACTCAAGTGGACCATAACTTTTATCAAAAAAAAAAAAAAAAAAAGCTGTGAGAATGTTACAAAATGAGATGGCTTATCCAAGTGAATCTTGTGACATGCTCACCTTATGGATAACTAAAATTCAGCAGTGCTGGCTAATACTTTTTTCTGAAACTAGCCACAATTAGTTCTATCTCTTGGTAAATTTAGTAAATCTTTTGGCAATTATTTAGCTAAAGTGTGTTAAATAAATATAAATCAATCATTACTAAACCAGTGGTGATGTTTACTGAAAACAAATTAGCAAGGTTCTAACTGGAAAGAAATAATCAGCCTCTATGCACAATTAAAACAAATTCCTCCTCTGCTTTCCTCTGCCCTTCCCTACAAAATATTCCTTCTTCCTCTGAAGTTCCTTAACAAATGCCTATAAGACTTTTACTTAAAGGTAGAAATTATTTCATATTTATAAAGGCCTGACTTTGACATAAAAGTTTCAAGTTAATAGATATAAAACACATCTGTTGACTGTCCTGCAGGATTGTACTAAGTCAAAGAGATGCTAAATGGCCAAATCTAAAGCAAGAGTCCAAATATTCTTTGTGTTTCTAGTGATTATGAGCCTGCACTTTCTTATATGGGCAAAGTTATTTGAGTATTTCAGTACCTTTGTTGTTGCCCATCTTTTTTCTTTGCTAGAAATACTATGTTTCTGGTAAATGTAGTGTCTTTTTTCCTATAATTTTCTTGCTAAAAATATTATTATATGCCCTTGCAATCATATAACAAGTTCTCTCATAAAATGAAAACTCTT
The DNA here is from genome assembly GCA_024865655.1 of Emberiza elegans. Lineage (NCBI taxonomy): Eukaryota > Metazoa > Chordata > Aves > Passeriformes > Fringillidae > Emberiza > Emberiza elegans. The sequence goes on along the minus strand of JALJVW010002597.1, from coordinate 12,486,147 downwards.
AGAGAAAGCAACTGTCTTGGAGAAAGAATGAGCTCTACTTCAGCCTGCCAAAAAGCTCCCAAAATCACACTGCAGCTCCCTCACAGATTTCCTGTTGATGACACAAGAGAACACCTTATAGAAGAAGTGCAATTAGCTGAAAAGGGAAGCAAACCAACCAATGGGACCTTCCCCTTCGATGATTCCTTCACATCATCCTGCAGCTAGTACCCCCTGGGAAGCTGGAAAATCAAACAATAGGAAAAGGCTACTCAATGTTTAAGTGGGTATATAGCCCCTGTGACCTGACTGCTAGAGATGAAAGCAATGAAACAGCAGAAATAGGACAGAGGAAAAAGTTAAGTTGTTCTTGAAGATGGTAGCATTTTCTGAGATTAACTGGAGGACTTCTAGAAGCTTGTATGGAAAAGATGGACTTCAGGTGAACCAAACAGGAAGCCAAGCCATTGGCAAGTATATCACAAGAGAAGTAAGTAATATAAACAAAGGGGAACAAAAAACAGTACTGAAGAGCCAAGTTTGGAATAAAAAATCTTCCAGGGCAATAAAACATCTTCAAGAAAAGAGAAGGCAGAAAGGCTAATAACATTCAGGCCTTAAATAGCAATCTCACCAACTGAAGTTCAGTTGAAATACCAATCAAAACATCTGAGAAGACCAAGATAAAAATCAGTGTATTGCTACTTCGAAATGAAATAGAAATGTAAATAAAATTGAATGCTTGGCTCTAATTGACAGTATTAACCGAACAGGCATGTCTGGCACAACTCAAAGGTGGTCAGCAGGAGATTTATGAACATGGGAATAACTTAGATTAAAATAGACTGCAAGAAGAGCCTGTGAAAAATTTTTAATGAATGCTCAAGAAAATCTTGAGACTAATAAAGTTAATTGAATGAACAAGCACCACAGAATTTCTACAGGTTGAAAGTTACTGGCTAAAAAGGGGGAACATACATTGGCAATATAGATACTGATACTGTATCTGTCTTTTGAATTAACACAGCAACAGTGGCTGAATTTATTTTTAAAAGTCATTGAGATGCAAGAAGAATTTCTAAATTCTTCTTATTTGAGTGAATTCTTAAGAATTCACTAAATTTTCAGATACTTTTAGTGACCTTCTCTATTCCCGAGTATAAAGAATTCCTCCTAGTTGAAATACAAACTGTGATCTTAACACTCTAAAATTAACAAAATAACTTCTGTTAAATAATAAACATAAGTCCAAAGAAATACAGGAAGGGAAAATTAAAGGAAACTAAAAGGAGGAGCTAAAATGGTGAAACACTCATATCAGTGTTCAAAGTGTTCAAAGACTCAAGCTCAGAGTAAATGCAAGCCAGCTCTCACAAAAAATTTAATCATGCATTCGAGAGTCAGGAAAGCTACATGGCAAAATAAAAGGCTATTTAAATTAAACAAAAGATGAAGGGTTGTTCATATGATGAAAACATTAAAGGATATGCCCTCTTAAGTTATATATATTTGGGCTACAAATGCAACCAACAGGATTTTGAGAAATAACCTGCAAAAGAGAAAAAAATCTGTAAATTTTTTTTTCAAATACATTTTAGGCAAGAAAACTGCTATAAAGTCTGTACAGTTATTGAATGATAAAAGCGTAACAGAATCTCTCAGGAATGACTCAGCTATTACAGAGAAAAGCTCAGATCTTAGGGTAATTTGCAGCCCGTCTTCAGGAGCTTATGTAGATCTATCTTTGCAAAAAAGAAATTCAGGAACCTTATCAAAGGGAAAATATGAGTGAGAAAATACTAAGACATAGCCATAACCAGCAGCTCTTCTCCAAGACTTCTGAAAAAATTAAATATATAATTTTAAGCCTACCAACTATTAGATGCAAGACACAATTTAAGTCAGGCTCAATCCAAATGTGTCCCCAAGTTTGTACCAGTGGCAGTGAGGGAAGAGAAGAACACAAGGAAATTACAGGTCTCCTGGTAAAATGAATAAGCATCTACAGAGTTTTGGTGGAAGGAATTATTACAACTATATCCTTCACTGATGGAAAGGATGATCATGAGAAAAAATGCAATCTGGACAAAAACATGCATTTGTATTAAAAAACTTTTCAGTATGTCCCTTAAAAGATACTTAAAGAAACTAAGCCTATAATAAAGAGAGATGCTCCTGCATGAATTACTGACTGATTTAAAAACCAGAGGAAAAGGACACAAATGAGCAATAGGTTTTTGTAACACAGGAGATTACCAGTAGAATTCAGCAGTAGTTCATGCTGGACCCTCTGTTGTTCATGACAGTCATAAATGACAGGGAAAGAGTTGAAAGAAAGAGACAAAATAATATAAAACATAAAAAATTTCTGATATTAAACTAAACAATATACCAAAATCACAATATTGAGAGATTTTTTGATACTATGATACTAAAGCCTGTAACAGACTGACAAACAGGAACAAATGTGAACAATAGGCTCTCAAATGCCCTCTTATGCCTGAGGATAAAGATTATATGTAGTTCACTGGAATAATCAAATTAATTGCAGTTTAAAAGGCAAATTAATATCATTGCTGGGGTCACTAATTATCACCGACAGGGTATTGGGGACAGACAAAGGTGATAAAGAAACTCCATCATTAGAAGGCATGAAAAGGCACTTTACTATTAGAAATGCACAGTTCTTATAGAAACCAATGGTGGACCTAAGACATGATTGGAATCTTTAGGAATCTTCTCTCACCTATTGGTCAAGAAGGGACAACTCCTTCTTGTAAACATCTTTGACAAACAGAGATTGCCTGCTAGGTGCAGAGAAAGAATTAAAATAATTATTATCTCATTCTCTGAGCTTTCTCACAGCTTCCCAGGAAAATCCTGGGAGAGCTATGACTCTCTCTGTTCAGAGGATATGTGATTACCACAAATTAAAAGTAAGATTTTTTTTAAAAAGAAAGGTATAAAGACTAGAACAAAACCAAAAAACTTCAATTTGCTACTGTGTCATTGTAGCATTCTTTCATAATTTGAGTGGCTGAACAAAAGCTTTTACCCTCCATTTCATAAAGTAAAACAAGAAAAGTCACTGCAAATTGTGATAAGAATACTCAGAGTTTTATCATCTATTGAGGGAGAAATTAAGCTGACTAACTTTTCACAAGGTAAGAGAAAAATTCAAAGATCCAGGGCTACCTTGTATCTTATGGAAGTAAATATGGGATTGCTGTATTTAGGGAAAGGAAATTGGCAAAAAGATCATTTGACACTTTTCTTGCTATCATCTTTTCCTTATTATTTACTACAAGCTACCACTGGAGATAAACTTCTGGTATAGATTGACCTTGGTGTGACTCAGAATAATCAACTCTGATTTTTATATTAGTGCCTTAGTAGCTTATGACTTGAAGTAGCTTAAATTTTAGTCACATTGAAAGTGGAAAAAAAAGGAAAAAAAAGTTCAGAAGTTGCCTAAAAACCAGTGTAATCTGAGAACATACAAAAGCAGAGCAGGGAAAAACAGCAGACTTATTGACAAGTAGAAAGTGGGAATTTGAAATTAGATGCGGATATGATAATCAAAGACACAAATGGAAGAAAGAGGTGCTGACGGACTCTTGTATGACCAAAAATGGAAGTCAAGAGAGATGTCAAGAGAAATAGAAGGATGTGAGTGTCTTAAAGCTAATACTGGTTAATATGATCAACAAAATGCAAACCAGATGGAAGGCAAGAAAAATTTCTTTGAGGTTCTGAGAAATTTTGAAGACCATTTTGAGATTCTAACCTTATATTTACATCAGGAAGATGGAAAGAGTAAATGTTGGACTGAACTGGATGTAGCTAGAGTGGGAAAGCAGAAAATCAGACAGGTGCTCAAGGAGATAACCGACCAAATGGGAAAGAGATAGAGAACTAATTCATGGATGCTGAAAAAAAGGATGTATAGAGTAAATGGAAACAAGAAAAAGAGAAGAACAATTTTGTGAAGGAGAAAAGAAGAAATATAAAGTGGACTGTAAAGAATGACAGGTGAGTTATGGTTGGTCACACTGACAAGTAATCACTTATCTAGAAAGCAACTGCCTTAGAACTGCTCAATAGTGCAATGTATCAAGCTGGGAAGTAAATTTATGATGCATCATCTAATGTATTAGGTAAATATGAAAAGAAATAAAGTATTATGAATCAATAACATAGATAATCAGCAATGGAGAGAACCAGATAGTCAATAAGTACATATGCAATTAATCAATTATGGGATTAAATAATTATTTGGAAAATAAAAATATCAATAATTAATTATCATGTCTAATATGCAAATAATATAGCCACTAAGAATAAAAGCATGCTGAAAATATTAGTCTGGTCTTCCCTTTCACACATTCCTTATCCAGACATAAGGAAGTACATTTAACTGTGAACTACCCTTCACTGTGCTCTTCAGACAACTTATCATCTGGTGTCTATGGCAGAATTTGTTCAATCCTCAGCAATATCTAGGGCAGCTTGAGAAGAAACCTAACCATTTCCATCAGAGCTCCCAGTTTCCTTCAAGCACATACATTACATTTGGAGACTTTTAAAGAACAGAGATGAAGAAATCATACAGTCTGCGCACTGCAGACTAGAGGCAGACATCTCTTAATATTATGGCATATGGCCCAACCTACAATAATGTTACTGAAATTTCCTTCCTTTCCTTCAGGCTATGTGTCATGGGTCATCTGAGGTGCCCCCACAGGGGGACTTGGACATGGGGCTGGCAAATAGGGCACAGAACACAAGGGAGAGCATTCACTTCAGCAGGTGATGACATCTGGAGGCCACGGAAGTAGGAAATAGGATTAGGTCACAGGTGTATGTTTTTTAGGGTAAAAGTCACTATCTCTTTGTTGCTCTCTTAGCTCTCAACACTGCAGTGTCTGTAAAGATTGCGTGTCTGGTGATTCAAATAGGAGTACAAACAGCCAAGTGCTCCAACTCATGCCTAAATTAATCCAACTTACCTTATTCCTTAAGTGACCTTAAAACATTCATTCAGGACAACTTCAGTATTTGAATCTTCCCAAAGTTGCCAGACAGTTGAACTGGATCTGCCTCAGTCTTACTCAGCAACCCAGAAATGTCCCAAAAGCTTTTCTTTCTTGCTTTATTTTCCATTAGTCTTTCTAGAATGAGGATGATAAAAATGATTCCTACATGGTTGGTATTTGCCAACATTCTTTATAATGAATACTCTACCTTCGTCTCTCGATTATAGTATGTTTTATGTTGATTAAAATAATAATCAAAACCATACAAGGAAACAGAGAAGGCTATTGGGAATGACAGTACAGAAAACAACATGTCAGCATGAAGCACCATCCAAAGAGTTTTATATCCCAATATGACTGGATCACATCCAGTCTCTAGAAAACAAGAATATGACGGCATAATTCCAAGAACAAGTATTTCTACTAAATCTATCAAACCCAGGAAAACAGTATGTAACTGAAGCATAGCAAGTGCCATGTGCATATTTAGGAAACTGATAAAAGAGATCTTGGCAATTACAAAGCCGTTAATCTTACCTTAATAGCTGAAAGGCTGTAGAAGAAATTTTGAAGGAAAGTATAACCTAAAGCCATAAAGGTAAAGGAAAAATGAAATAAAAGGCAATTTAAGTTTACAAAGTTGTAAAGCTGTGTGCCAAGCTAAATAAGTTTTTTATTATTATTATTTTAAGGCTAGAAAATTAAGATTTAATTGGTCTACAGTTCAGTAGAGCTAACATATGGCAATGCAAGTGTAATACCCTCTCACTATATACTATCTTAAAATTAAAAAGGAAAAAAAACCAATGTGTATTTCCAGAATAATTTTGTTATTACAGTTCCATAAGTATTGGCTTTGGGATTAGTAATCCTTTTATTCTTTGACTTTATGCATACTTAATTAAGTTGTACTTTGTAATGTTGGAAGGTGTCATCAGTACAACATATAATTAAAGAGATGGATGATATAGAAATTTGAAACAAGAGAAGGGGGAAATTTACAGTATTTAAGGGATAGTAGATCATTTTGCTATAAACTGGTGGCTTGTTATGCAGGCACAACCAGAATTCATGCAGTAATTAACCACAGAAAAGCAATGAAACTTTCCAAAGGACAGGTTTCCCAAATTTCTTATAGTTCTTTACTAATTATCAATATTCTTCTGAACATATAGCCATCAGAAAAGGCCATCGTGTCCAGTGACACTTCTGTAAATGTCATATATAGGTGCAATTCCAACTGATAGCCCTCAGCTTGTTTACAGGAATTACATTTATTCTATCAGCTTATGAATGAAACTCATCTTCAATTAAACAGCATTTTTGACGACTCTTACATTATTTGACTGTCATTCCAAATGACCATCCTGTAAAAGGTGGCATAAACTCTGCATTAATTTTTATTTAAACCAATGCTGGTCAGATTTACCAATGTAAATGCACCACCCAAATCACCTTGTAGAAGTGATCTACTATAGCTGTGTTACATGTATACCTTCTCCCCCGACCAATGTCAATGTTTAAAGGTCTTACACACTGTGGTTTTATCTCTCATCATCACTAAACAATACTCTGGTGTATAGCTTTATGATGGAATTGAAAGCACCTTTACCTCTTGCTATTCAATGAAATGTGTGTCAGTAATTAACTCACTAACACGTGAGTCATTGGCCTAGAAAGTCACACAACTGAAGAACAATTCCCACCCCTGTAGCAGTACTCTAGCCCCAGGAGTAGGCAACACTACTAATGAGTGGATTGTGGTTTTGGCTGTGAGTTAACATGCTGCAGACCCCTAAAGACTATTTCTCCTGGAATCGTCTTTCCTTCAAATGAAGATTCTTAGCTCGAGGCTGAATTCCTTGCACATACGTGAGCATGCAGACTAGTCAGCTCAAGGGTATACATTGTCTTCAAAATCATATCCTTAGACCTTGCAAACTCTGTATGTCTGTACTATCTTTGGAAACATTAGCTTAGAATTTAGTAATTTCTTTTATCTGCAGTGTTTGCTGACATAACTTTTAAAAAGTGCTATTTCTAGAAAATTACTTCCTTCTACCTTTTACCACTCAGATTTTTAAATAAAAAAACCCTAATGCTCTTAAAGAGAGATTAAGGATGTCAAAATCACCCTGATCCAATGGTTTGAAGCAGAGGAATCTTTTAATACTGCTAAAATACCAGAGGCATTGCACAAATGAGCATGAAAATGTTTAATCTAAGTTGCTCTTAAATTTTGACTACTTAGCAAACTATTTTCAGCTTATAATGTAAACATCTAGTGATACACCAGTGGAAAAATATAGGTCAGATTTTTCTTTTAACTGGTTTTGCAAGTTTTTGGTTTTTTAACTGGTTTATTTCTATTTAAAAAAAGTTAAATAAATGATGCTGTAAAACTTTGAGAAACTTTGGTACTACCATCTCTCTGACCACCTGCCAGTCAGATTTTTGTTTCTCTTCACTTTGACTGTTTCTCTTTCATTAGACATATTTCTATTTAGAGAAAACAATTAACATTTATAATAGAATAGTTCTTAAACAACAGGGGCTTGCGCTTATGAGTATTTATTCTTGTCATCCCTATTCCCTGCAGGAAAATGACCACTGGCTTTAATAGACACAGGTTTAAGAAGATTTTAGTTGAACTCCATGAATTTTGTTGCATGAATTAGGAATTGTTGTGTTTGACATTAAAAAAACCACAAATGTAAAGAACTGTTGTTATCCAGAAGAACATGCAGTCTAATTATTCATTCACAACCTATTACAAGTCTTTACCTGCAAGGTAACAGAATTGTTTCCTTCCTAGATTCAAATTGCTACTTGCACTGAATTGTTGAATGGGGAATTAAACTATTGATATCCTCACACTAATGAATTCCATAGATCTGAATTCTGTGTATTGAGATGAGTCAAATATCTGCAACGTGAAACACACTGGAACACAATGGCCATAGCTACATGACTGCAGGTCAGAAAAGTCAGATAAAAAAGTAGGGGTAACTGCCTAAGTGCAACTTCTCAAAAAACCGATCAAATCACAGAATAAAAAATACCATGGATTAGAGGGGGAAGAAATTTTCCTAGACTGCAGAACTTTTGCTTTGATTTGAAATTGAATCAAATGATGATTTTTTTTTTTTTTTAAGTGTCTTGCAGGTTTTTCCCATGGTATCCTGTTTATTTGTTAACAGACAATGTCAGGTTAAACAAGCAAAAAGGGCAAAAAAGTCCTGATATTTGTTCTATGCCTAAGTTTATTGAAAGTGTATAATAGTTTTCTATTTTCATATATAAAATTTATACTGTTTTACCCAAGAGGGAAATTCTTCTTACAGGGAGATATCTATTTTTTATGAGTTGTTTTACAATATAATTTCTGAAGCAAGGTTCAAGCATTTTTTTTAATTAAATGTGCTATGTGTTTAGAGTACAAAACTGGGAAAGTGATGTTTGGAAAACCAATACTACATATCTAGATTACTGTATGCACTGACCTACCAAATTATTTCCATATGACACTAAGAAAGAAATTACTAATTAGCTTTATTCAATCCTGCTTGAATCCCTGGTAATGAAATCAGCTGCTGCTATTTTGCATTATATCCTTACCTAAAGACCAATAAAAACACCTAGCATTAGTGAAAATTTGGCATACAGAGAACCTAAAGAGTCTACTAGTTTGGAGCTGAGCTTCCTTGCACTGGAACATGGTTAATTTAGAACAGGGATTTGTTGTCATCTTATTGCAAAAGTTCCATACTTTCTTGGTGATTTCTCATGGGCAGCTCTTCACAGAACTGTTTCCTTCTTCTTCACAGCACAGACAACAAACTCCAGTTCCCTTCTAACCCACTCTTTTATAACACCCATCCTTTTTGGACACAGCTGTGGCCTGTTAAGGGCAGGCTGTTCCTATCTTTGGTAATGAGTACAGCTGCAACTCCTCAGGGGTGAGATTACCTTCTGCACTACCTTTTTTTTTTACATTCTATCCTCCCACAGGGATTAGGTGAATTTGAGAGACAGTATTGATGAAGATTCTTTTTGCCCAAAATATTCAAAGACAGAGGATTTAACCATACTGAAATAATTTTAGAAAATATGCTTTTAGCAAAAGAAAAGGATATGTATTATTTTATATCTTACTGTCTACAGGTCAAAAGACAATGTAGAAATATCTTTCAGCATGTTTAAATGATTAGGGTATATATTTTTCTTATTAGCTTACATTAATGAGATATAAATTTAGGTAAAATATTTTCAACCAGCTAAATTCCACAAAAAAGATTAAATGTCAAAATGTATTGTCTTTAACACAAACAATCTTTCCAATTAAAAGTGCTGCTATCCTTCTTTGATTTTAATTTCATTACATACTTTCTGAGTAATGACTTCCACTACACTAAGGGACACATTCAATTCAAACCCAGCTATAAATGTAGGTACTTGAAGATTCAGATTTCATGAAATCACAGATTAATTGAAATGTTTCAGTAATAATTTGGAAGTTTAAAATATTCTTTTTATGATTTTACTCTGTCATTGGTAGAGGTTTTGCTATTTTGTGAAAAGCAATTTCTGTTTTCTCATTCAGTGAGCAGGTAGTGAAAACATAAACACATTTATTGTAATAGAAAATATGGGCCAAAAACCAGAGGATCTCTACTCTTGCTATGTTATATAGGACTTATTGGACTGTCATTATGTAGGACTTGAAGCATCAGGAGAGAGACCACCTTTCTTCAAAAAATAGACTTTACTTTGCATATTATTCCCTTTATCTCTCTGTAATACACAATATAAATAAAAGCAGTGAACCAGCTCTGCTTTCATACAGAAAAATGAAAGATGAATATTTATGAAGAGGACACCGGATATTTACTTTTAAATGTGAGTGTGTGTGTGTTTTAGTGTCCTAAATTGTAAATTTCAAGGCCTATTGCAGACACAGTAAAGACCATTGTATTTACAAATGGAGAATTTCAGATGTAAATCTGCTATGGGGCTGAGCCTTTTTCTTTTTTGGCTTCTTTTCAGCTGCACTTGGATGCATAAATGCTATGTACAAAACAAAACAAAAAACCAAAAAAAAACCAACAACAACAAAAAAGAGCAAGTAAAACACAGGAGTCATTCCTGAGCTAAAACTGCATGACTAAAGTTTTGAGAAAGCAGAAATAAGGATATCAGTATTTTATATACATTTTATTCTGGCTTTTTCAAGCATTTTCTCAAACCAATGAAAATCTGAAGTAATTGATTCTTAAAGTACAAGTCAATAAGGGAAGACTTTTGTGAGATTACTTATAAAGACTTCTAGCCCACATTCTTGTAATCCAAGGTTATTGCTTGTATCATCATACTGACAGGTTTATCTTAATAAGAAATGTTTTGTGCTAGGAGAATTTATGTTTTTATGCTCAATTACAGTTTTATGTTGGAGGTATTAAGCAGACAATAAAAACAGCCTACCTTACATCTATTATTCATTTTTCACATCCATGGTCATGAAGGTATGATACCCTTGAAAATGTATTTCTCTTGTCCTTATTAAGCAAACAATTTATATTAATTTTGCTTATCTCAAACCTTAGCATTTTCAGATGGGAAAACAGTAGGTCGTAAATTACATAACCCTACAAGAATGGTACTTTCCCTTGATGCCTTCAGTTAGAACTGGATTCCCATGACATGACACACTGCATAAATTGAAAAGGAAATAGTCTCTGCCACAGAGTTCTAAAGTCAACAAATCATAAAATAGGAAAACTGATAATCCAAGAATCTGCATGTGAGAGGGTCTCATATGGAAAAAAGCAACATTTCTTTCTAAGCAAAACAAAGAGTATAGCACCCAATTGCAAATTTAAGAAATCATACAAAAACAATAATAAACATTTGAAAGGTCCCAGGATCTGAAATTTTCTTTCCTCACCCCTGCCAGTGTAGCACTGTACATGCTGCTAATACAGAATAATAATCTGAAACAAAGCTCAATAGCCATAGTTTGCTGCAGGTTAAAAAAACAGCCTCAATAATTATGTTCATTACCATGACGGGTTAGAGATCAGTAAAAGCTCTAAATGTCCTTTGTGATCTCAATTAAGTTTTTACTAAGAAGAATGCCTAAGGAGACATTTCAATGTTAACTTTTACTTCCACACAACACACTGAAATACTCTAATGCAAAAACTCCATAGGTTCCTATCCTTCATTTCAAGTGACAGATTGAATTAACTATGTCCTAACATTTTAACTTATTGGGCTAGCATACAGGAGTCACAGGAGAGAGCCTGATCATTAGGTAGGCTTGGATTTTCCCATCTTTCAGGGTTTTTGTCCAAAGTGTTCATTAATAGGAAACATGGAATCTTTCAGCAGTGTGGTGATACATGTGGTCACTAAGCCCTGACGAGACAGCACAGTGAGACCTGAAGCCTGAAATAGGAACATTTAGAGAAATAGAGTACTTCATCCATTCATAACTCATCAGCAAATTATACTGCTTGGATTCCTGAAAGATATAGCCAGTAACTAGGCTGGATTAAGATAAGAGCAAAGAAAAATACACTTAAAAAAATCTGTTTCTTTGAATGCTTACAATGCTACAGCCTCATGATTTTTCTAGGTTCTCATTAATCACAGGACATTCTGTCACAACGAACTAACTACTGAGTATATTCTCATGGCTACAATGACATCCTGGGAGGGAGAAACTCCACCTTCAGTATTCAAAAAGACCAAAATCCAAAAGCTCAATACACAAAGCATCTATCAGGCTGAAGATGTATTTAGTTGTAAATGTACTTAAAAGCCACAAGTAGGTATTAATTAAAAAACCCATTGTAGGAAGTGTTATATTCTGTAGCCAGGAGGCCAATCTTAAAATCTGGCAAAGATATTATATGTCTTTAAATCCATATTTTTCAGTCCTATATTTATATAGTCATTATTTGGCCACTGTATGATTTTTTTTCCAGATTTATTTTTGTAAAATAACGCACAATTTTGCACCAATATTTTTGGGAAACGGCATGGGGGAATCTGAGCAGTCTGCTCATGTTAACATGACCTGATAACAGCAGAGGATGTGAAAAGAATTTGTGCATACACAGGGTGTGTGAACAGATTTTCCAAAACTGCCTCTGCTGATAGGATGTTTGCCCTAAAAGAAATTAAGAGTCATGTTCTGCTTAATGTGACCACCAGCTGGATTAAACAGTAGCAAGGTTTACAAGAGAATAAAAGTGAGTTTGAAAGGAAGTATTTTAAAAAGGGCAAAAGTCTCTGCCAGGGTGAAGCCCAGCAGCTGCCACACAGGGTTTGATATTGCCAGAAGCTGCCCCACTGGCACTGCAACCCCAGGTGCCAAAGGTTGCCCCTCCCTGCCCTACAGCGTACAACACACTGGTCCCCCAGCAGCACGATGGTCAGTGGATCGTGTGGAGCAGTGCAGGCAAGGGGGGAGGTGTGTGGGGAAGGTGTAAGTATGGGAATTGCCCACACAGGAAAGGGGCTGCTTGTAACCCACCCTGCATGTCCCCATGGGCAGGATGCATTCAGCTGTGTGAGACATTTGTGTGTGGTGAGACAAGAACCTCCTGGGAAAGAGTAAAAAATGGTGTTCAGCAAATTCTAAGAACGTGTTTACAGTGTCTAGGTGTCTCATGTTGTGGTTTATCTGTTGTGTTGCTGACTTTGATTCTGTAAGTGTAGTTCACTGATTGCCAGTTAATTACATCTTGTTAATAAATCAACAAATCTCTTCGATCCCTACCCATTTTGGGAAAAAATATACAGCTGTTCCTTGCCATGAGGCTGTTCCATTTTGCTCTAAATTCCTATGAAAGCAAACATAATCTGTTCTAAGAGAGCTGAGTGCCTGCCTTTCTTACTAAATCATAACTCACTTCTGAAATGGACGTGAGCATCAGGGCCAGACGGTGTAATGCATCACTATCTACACGGTGGTAGATCACAGAGAAATGGGGAGAGGTATTGTGGGAAGTTTTCTGAAGGTGAAAAAACAATCCTCTCTAGCCTGTATGCCTGAAGTTAGAAATAAATCATTTTCTGTTCCCAGCAACAATGCATTCTGCAGAAAATACTGCCTAGGGAACAGCCAGGGTCACTGCTAGCTTTGCTTAGCTACACAGGTGGTGTTCAGGAAAATTTCATCTGGGCCATGCTGATCACTTTATTTAAATCAGCCTTCAAAGTTGCTACTCATAGAGGAAACATTGCAAAGAATTTTATGTAATTTTGAATGTATCTTCCTGATCTCAAACACTACTTTCTCTATATTACAGTTTTTCTGAATATACATTGTTTAGGACAGGTATTGATTACAGGCAGTGTATGTAAAGTGTGAATTCATTGTGTGTGAACTATATAGAATTGAAAATAAATAACCAGAATGTTCAATCTGTAATTATCTATGGTTTTTATCATATCTGTGTGCCACTAATATAATTAGAATTCCTACAAACTGTATTGAGAATAATGTACCTAATGGGACAACTTGTATGCCTGGGATTTGACCTCTTAAATTTGGAAAAGGGAAGAAAAAAATTTTAATTTTAAATACCTTGTTATAATAATTGGGGTTTAAAAAACACAGGAAAAATAGCACATCTGACATCAAAAATCCACAATGCCTCAACTCTACCCCCTGCACAAAGCTAAAGGAGCTGTAAAAAAAACTTCTGTCCCAAAAAAAAATTACAAGGGCTATATAATGTTTCCTGTGCAGTTTCTTTCCTTTAATCTTTCAACATTTTCTAAGAAGTTGGGGGAAAAGTATTTAAATCAAAATTCCAACCCATTTCAAGAGGGTAAAAATGAGTAAATGTCTGTAATGCACTACCATATTGCTAAGTGTTCCCTCATGGCTCATATAACCATCCTCAGGACAGATTCATTTCCTAAAGTACTACTTTGAGAGTTCACACATCAACCCATAAACCCCCCCATGTTTCAGGCTTTGAGAAACACATTAATATTATCAGCATTAAACTGTTTTGCATCATGCAGGACCACTACCAAAGCTCATAGTCTCTGGCGTAGCTGCATGAATATTTATGCTCTCAGATACAGTAACTGCCAGAGCTCAGTAAGGTGTGGGTAGTCAAAGAACAGAGTTCCCTACAATCTTTTCTGACCCTGTCCTACACTTTCTATAAAAGCAGTTCCTACAGACGCAAATATGGCAAAATTTTGGTCTCAGATTTGTACAGATGTTCTTTTTCCAGCAGTCTTAGGTGTTAAGTCATTCCACTTTGGAAGCAGGAGGAAATTAGGATTCTAAAAGCCAATCTCCATCCTTTCTAATACTATTACTAAAGACTCAGAGAGGAAAATGCCACTCTGTGAAAGACAATCCTTGAAGTTCCATGATGCAAGTTAGACATGATGACTTCCATCACACACTAGGCATAGAAAATAGGTGTTCATACAGTATCCATGAGTGCAAGATCTTATCCCTCCTTCCTCTCATAGAGTTCAGGCAGAAACTAGTGGATTTTAAAACTGTAGGTATTTAGAGACGGAAGAAATTCTAGATATGTCATTCAGTCTGGAAGCGAACTCTCTCTGAAAAAAGACATGAACTATAAAAAACCAAATATTATAAACCATAGCCATTATGATCTCTTTAGGATTCCCCACCTATTTGAATGCAAAGTGCTGCATTATGTGCTGAACACCAAACTGTGACAGTATGAGAGATGTGTCAGGGGCCAGGGTGTGCTCACACATCCTGCAGTAGGGCCCTCCACTCTCATGGCCAGACCTCTGGTAAAGAGAGCAGGGTTTCAGAAGGCTCTGCTGCCTTGTGTTTAGAGAACCTCACAAAAGTTATAGAAGTTGCTTCAGGAGCAGAGACTCCTCTGAGCAGCTAGGCTAAGGAGCCTCAGTAGAGGCTCCACACTTTGGAAGATGCTTTTAAGCCAAGCCTCACAGCCCCAGCCCCTGCCTAAGCTGTGCTTCTGCACCCCACCTCTGATCTAGTGATAGATATTCCTGGCTTGACCCTGAACTCTTCTCATTGCTGTGGACTTCTCTGGTGATGTGGTCTGCTGGTTAAACCCTGGTTGCCATCACCTTTCCCTTGCCCATGAGGCCACAGCTTCTGCTGCTCCCTGACAAGATGTACACAGAGAATGTTAATTAGATTGGGATTTTCAGATTTTCATTCCTGAGCAAGTGGGGAAACCCTGCCCTTTAATCACAGGCCTGCGGCTATTGGCTGGTTTTGATCCATGCCAAGGCTAACAAGAAGATACCACCAGTTCATGAGTTCCAAAATGTTTGGGAAGAAAAACAGTTACAAAAAGCACTTTCTAGAGCTCTCAAGGAGCAGCCCATCTCAAAGATGAGAAGAAAAGAACAGAACTGAATCTGGACCACCCAACAACTCAGTCAGCATCTTAATTTTTCAACCAACAATTTTAGCTATATATTTTGTGGGGAGTAAGAGCAACTGTAGGTAAACTAACTGAGGCAGCGAGCTCTTGACAAGGAAAACTGGAAAAGTTAAATGCTAGCAGATTGTTCCTTTTTTTTTCAGCAGGAAAAGGATTAGGTCTCTGTACCAGCAAACAGGACTGTGAAACCCTGTCTCTGAGAAATCCTTTTCTTTGCCTCTCAGAGAAGACATGCTGGAAGTGCAGAGAGAGCATGGCCCTTGAACCTCACTCCTGGAAAGCCCAGCAGAGAGTTTGGCAGTTTGTGAAAGGCTGTTGCAAAGTAATAGGACTAATCAGTTGTCCACATCCATGGGGTATAAAACAAGGGTAAGGGAGCTTCATTGCAACAAGACTCAGGTTAGACATTAGGGAAAACAAATGGAAATGGCAAGGGCAGAGGAGCTCTGCTGGAACAGATAATCTCAGGTGATTGTGGCATCTCAATTGAGAGATCAAAGAAACATCAGTGAAGAAACACATTTGTAGAGTTAACTGAAGAGAGAGCAGGGGAAAGAAAATTAGATGACATGTTGAAGTCTCTTTCAGCCTGTTTTTTATGATTCATGATCTCTTGATTCTTACTTTGGAGCTGATAATACTTATGTGATGAGCAATCATCCTGTCTGAATTTCCTTTGGGGGAAAAAAAAGAGTCCTGGTAATCGAAACCTGCTGATAGTGCATCCAGCTGATGAGTTTTTTATTCGAATATTCATAAAAAGATTCATATTCATGTGCAATAGAAATACATATAGTGCTCTCCGCACATAAATACATTCAAATGAGAACCAAAAAGGAAAATAAGATACTCCCTTCCCAGAACTCAGAGAAACTGGTCAGTAATTAAAACAAAAGAGGTGACAGAAGGGGAGAAACCCCTCCTAGAGATATACATCTACAGAAAATCACGACGTAGCAATTAAGAGAATATTAGATCATCCATTACTGATAAACTAAAATCTCTGGTCTAGCCTTCCAACAACAATGAAGGTGTGGCTGTTGGCTACAAAGAAGTGTGTCATAGTGAAATGAAAACACTTATCATCTGTTTTGAAAGACTTGAGTTTAACAATTATTTTTAACATTAGAATTACTAAAAACAGTTTAAATTCTCCAAAGTACATTAATAATACATTATTTTCCTAGTTCGCCTGCTAAAACCGAGGGTACACATAAGATACATAAAGCAAATGCAGATGTTACAAATGGAAGAATTGAGTTCTACATCAGGATTATTTACAACAAGGTAAGAAATGCTATCATAAGATGAAACAGACAAGATCAAAGAAAGCACATCTGAAGTTTTCCTTCATCTTATATCTAGTCTGCTATCAAAACTGCCAGTGGTGGCACTCTAACAGACACTGAGCACCGTCACAAGGCATGAGCTGCACACTCAGCCCACACCACTGTTTCCTTGGCTGTAGTGAATGATTGTATACAGTTACCTATATTTAACTGCTATTTTAAATATTGCAGGAGAACTGAATGGAGTTCATTTGTTCTTTGAGACATAAAGAAATGAGCCTTACAGTCAAAAAATGTGTCAGGATTATTGATGCTGTTCAATGCTGAAGCTGGCAAATATTCTCCTGGTTTAAATATACTGGCCAATAGTGAGCTACTGGGCATGCAAGTATACATAAAACTTGGCCCTAGCTGGCACTTCTTGCCTTTCACAGCCAGCTACAACCTGGTTCTCTGACACCTGCTATTGTCAGCATTCTGGTTTTGGCAGTTCTGGCTTTAAATTTTGAATTCCACAACCAGCTACACAGGCTGCAGTAGCTTGTGTAAAAACTTGCTCACTTGACACATCCTGCTGAATTTGGGACATATAGGTTTTTTATTTGATAACTGTGATAAGTCATCCAAACATTATGTCGTCTAATACAGTAAAACACATAGTCAAGAAATTAAATACAAAAATATTTTTAAAAAATCAAAGCTTAACATAAATATGCACAATTTGATCTACCTAAAAATAAAGGAAAGCATATCCTACTCAGAATTTTGAAGGTGCAATTGCTCTGTCTCTGGAATTTTATTTTGCCTCAAGCCAACCGTTAATTCCTGACCTTCACACATATTCTGAAATTTTCCATACAAAGTTACTGAATTCTTAACATCTCAAAGAGATGCAATATTCCAAGAGATATCTGTTTAGTGAAATAGCTCATGGATCAAGTCAGTATTTCATAGTAAAGAGATCCAGAAATATTCTTGATATTTTGTAAAGTGACATATTGGCCATGTCCTAAATCCTGGAGATACATTCCCTATCAGTATTACAGTGGATTAACACTATAGCACTGCACTAGCACAGTGAAGATGTACTATTCTAAAATAAGTACAGGTAGCTCCAAATCTGTCAGAAAAGAAGGAAATATATATCCTAGAAATACCATATATCTTCCTGTCTTAATAAGTCTTTGCTCCTATTACAGTGCCCTTGGCCATGTAAGAGTGCTTCCAGTAGCAGGTAACACAAAAGCACCAGACTGAGCCCAGTGTGAGAGCTGCAGGAGCTCCACCATTGTCCACATGCCCTCAGAGGTGTGCTGGCCTTGCCTGAGCTCTGCTGTAGCTGTGGCTATGTGGGGCACCTCACTTACTCCCTCCTCACTTGCCCTTTCAACTCCACCTCAACCCTTTTTCCCCCTCTATTTTTATTTCAGTGGGAAGAGGGGGCATGTGTGTGATAAGCTCTCCAGCCCTTTGAAAACAGAAGGGTTTAGTTAATTGCACAGGGTACACACTCAGCACAACTGGTCTCTCCCACCTCCCCTCACTCTGCCCAGATGGCACAAAGCACCAGGATTATGGACCCAACTTTTATAACAGAAGTCTCCCCATCTGCTTCTCTGGTTGTTAAAAAGGCTTCACAGACAAGCTATATTAAACTAAGAAACTACCAGCTCAGCTGCTTGAATGTAGAGGCAAACTTGAGTGAAAACAGGGAGAATGCCTAATCTTTACTGTAGAACACAAATGGCACCCTCTTCTTAGAAGTGTTTTTTGTCATGGGAGAAGTCATGCATTTCAGGTACTTGTAGACACCCATTAAAATTTTTTTCCCCCCCCATATATTTAATCCATCTGTGGAGCTGTTCAGACAATCAGAACAAGTGATATAGCCACTTGTTTATAAAGAGTTTTGACAGCTACAACTTGAAAACCTACTGGATCATAGGAAAAATCATGGGGGAGGTTATTTAAAATAAAAAGTTGCTGAATGCATATTTCTGTATATTTTCAGAAGTGTACAGTTTCTATAAAAGCACAAATTTTGCTTCCTTAGTAAGGGCTTAGTAAGAAGAATCGTGATTTCTTTTTTTTAACGTACCTAACAGATTTTAGGAAAAAAATTTAAAGTAAAATTAAATACATTTTCTTTTTATATAAAAAGAATATGTATTTAATTTCACCTTAAATTTTATAGCATATTAGCTATTTTAAAATTAGAATGTAAATAATATACTTGTTTTGCAGTATTACATTAGCTTCCTGATAAAGGACATTTTCTTTTGGTTTGAGGGAGATGGAAATGATGTACTCTAGACAGATTCTTCTCAGCCTCACTTCAAACAACAAAGAAGACTGTATGGTCAACAGCAATTCCCAAACTTTTAAGCTAAGTAACATTTTCCTGCCAAAATAATGCATCAAATTATTGACATGCTTCTACCCTACATTAAGAGGGATATTTTTGAAGATCCTCTGGTATTGCAAATATGCTGCTCATTCAGTGATACTGCATATAAAACCAGCATTTTAATACAGTTAAGTCAATCTGCTTTAGTTTTCATATCCTAAATAACTCTGTGATCAATACCAAAGGACATTTTTGTGTCCACTGTCAATTACTTTTAATTGTAATTTTCAATTACACTGTCAATTTTTCCTCAGTATAGGAAACTAAAATACTTGATTTAGCTTGCTAAACAAAGTATATTTTCTTTATTCAGATTTTACATTGAAAGCTGATTTTGATTAAAGGATTTTGATTCTTTGTGCAAAGCACCTTAAAATGGGTACACTTTTTTCTGTATATTTCTAGGTTTTGGTTAATTTCTATCTTTCTATTTGTTTTTATTTTGTTTTGTTTGTGGTACTTTCTTGGTGGGGTGTTCTTTGTTTGCTGGGTTTATTGCTTGTTGTTTTGGGGTTTTTTTAACAAATACATAGATGCATTTTGCAGCGTGTTTTCCTTTACAGGTTATGACATCAGACACAAATTCAAAGAAGAAAATATTACCTGCTATAATAATTCACAATGGAAAACATATTTGATGTGATACAAAAGGAATAGCTTTTGCTAAAAAGCTTCTGAGATATTTTTTAAATTTTTGCTATAAATTATGTGCTTCTTCCATGCAAAGAAGGACATACAATAGTCTGTAACATAATATTTTTTTCCGTAGTACAGTAAATACAATCAATTAACACATGAGGCACTCAAGAAAAACCTCATATCAGGCTGCTCTCAGCTCTCTTCTGAGCTGAATGCCTGAAAAGCAACCTTGCAACTTTTGAAATGCTATTTTCTTAGAGGAATACAGTTTTTCAGATTGCATATTAAGGATTTGATAAATGATAGCAATCCTTGAACTGATTAACAAATCAATTTCTCTTACTCACTGTTTTTCCTTAAAAGAAAAAAAAAACACCTGAGAACTAGACAGTAATACTTTCATTCAAAACTCTACAGAAATTTCTGAATAAATCTGAAAATATCAGCTTTATTATTGCAGATTGAGAGAGTAATTAGTGAATAGCTTTTCTTTTTGAGAAAGGTAAAGTTTTTATCCATGGCTTCCAATTACAGACAATACTACAAAAAAAACACTGTGGAGATGCTTACCACCAATACTCTAAGTAGAGCACCTTGTCATCTTTACATAAGATATAAACACATACAAGTAATTTTTTATTGCAGAAGAGTTGGAAGCAAAGGTCCCACAGACTACCTATGAACTTCCAGCTGCACTCACTGCTGCTATGGAAGCAATGCCTGCCTTTATGATACGGCTGTCCAGCTCTGACATTTGCCTGACCAAACATAGCATGGAATCTATCCTGTGCAATGACCCAAAAGTCAAAAAAGGTAATATTTTTCAAAATCAGTACTAAGTAATATTTTCAAGATCGTTCAGTTTCAGAGTTCAAAGAAGTTGCATTTCCTAGAAAAATCCAACAAGTAGGATATGCACCATCCCAATTTCTTAGCAATACTGGCACTGTGAATGTGTCTCACTTCACTCCATCTACCCTTTCACATAGTCCAGCTTTTTATAGCAATTCTTACTTCCATGAAGGAACATCATATTATCTGCTCAGGTATTAAAAATTCCCATGGCCATGCCATGAATACCTCTGAGATGGGTCATGCCCCACAGCAAATGCATCCAACAGAACCCCTGTACCAGCAGGCCAGGGAGTACTGAAGGGACAACTGTTAGAGACTGATCAGTTTGCAACATAAAGAAACTTCTCTTAAAAAATTGTTGGCCCCAGCGTTCCGTGATAAATATGATGTAAATCAAAAGCTAAATTTAAATGCAGCTTTTAAGTTGAAAACTATAGCTCTGAAGGAAAACTAGCTTTAAGATACTATGACAAAAATCCAGTAAAGTCAGTAGCTCTCTCTGACTCCTATAAGTTCAGAAGGCTTCTTAAAAAATTCCTTAGATGATGGGATTTGTTTCCTATCTTACTCTGAGAAACCCAAATCTTTCACATCCCGCAAAAAAAAAAAAAAAGTATGCATTTTAGTGATGCACTGTTTTCCGGAACATAATTTCTGCTACTGAAATTACTTATTTATGTTTGTTTTAAACAAAATCGATACTGATAAGATGGTTTCAGATGCAATCCTGTAACAACTGTTTTGTCTTTGTTTGATTTTTTGCAGTACTAATTTCCAAACTATGCTGACAAGGTCCACTGTGAGCTTCTAGAAGATCTTTGTGCATTAAGTGACTCCACTTAGCATAATGTTGTTGGCAGTGGGGACTTTGTTGTTTATTGACAGCAGATTATTCATAACCAAAATAATTATTTCTTTGAACTAAATTGAAAGCAGTACAAAAGCCATCCAAATATTTTGTCCTTTCCCAGGCAAATTAAAAATGGGTGGGTGCAACTTGAACAGAGCACAGCGTTTACTTTCCTACTAATAATAATATATTAGCCGTAAAGCCCATTTTCCTCAGTTTGTTAGATGGTATAGCACACACACACACAGAGCTTCCTCTAAATGCAAACTTAACAGATGTTTTCCAGCTTTAGGGTTTTTTTTTCCTAAGAATCACTTTCAAGGTTTGCACTCCTTTCAGCAGAATTGATGAAAATATGATTGCTTTTCATGGCTCCTCCTCTGCTGCTGGGTAGGCACATTAAAAAGACATAGCTGTCTATCTCAATGTACCCATGCCATAGTAAAATGTGTGTTATTTACTGATAAATACCACATGACAGCAGTTTAAAAACAGGATTTATTCTGTCAGTCAAATTAGGGAGGCAGAATATCCTCTATGCCAAGTGATTACTGTCTGGGTCTAAGTGTGGCAAACTGCCAGATCAATTATAATGGTAGAGAAGAGGAAATATGAAGACAGATTGGCTCAATTCTAAGCAGAAGCATCACTAAAAAAGAAACCCAGGGACACTTTAATGCAACATCCAATTACTTAAAAGTGCATCTTTGGTCTACAGTGCAGTTTTTGTTTATATGGTCTCTTTCTACATAAAGTATTAAAAGGAATATCAGCATAGAACTGGACAAATCAGGTGTAAATAAAAACCACACTGATAAAACTTGCACCTTGATGCTTCTGTGATATAAATTTCCAAATGTCATTTTTTATAACAAAAGCCTAGAAATACCATGGGAAAACAGAAGAAGATATCCAATAACATTTCAGAGGTAATCCTGTTAAAATAGTGTCACTTAACCCTTCGATCTGTAATTGAATTCACAGGGAAAGAAAATGGCTAGATTACTTTTCATACCCAAGTTTCTCCTCTACTATTCATTATTTTATGGATAATTTACCTTTCCCAATACTGCAGAAAAAAGCATGGTAGTAGAGCTGTTCAGATTAAAGCCACCTAAAACTGATCTATGATGGTAGCTCCCTTATCATAAGAGGAAATTAGAAAAAGGCAGATAAACGAGTTTTACCTTCTGTTACTATTATTATTATTAATAGTGGAATTCATCTTCTCAGTTGCATGTCTTTATTTCAGGTTCTTACAGCTGATGTGGGGAACATGCATGGGGAATGTGAGTTTCCAAGAAAAGACCAAGAATTTAGTATTCTAGAGGACAAATTCATCAGCTTTGTAGGGTCTGGTCTGATCAGTCTTTAGATGAAGCCTGAAAGAAATTGATTCTTATAAAAGTTGCCAAGGTTAATGTTCCACAAGTGGTGCAAATTAATGTCTGATCATTATTTCACCGCAAAATGACATTGTTTTGAACGACACACATCTAAAAACCTGCAGCCCTCAGCATCATAAATATTATGGGGCAAAATTAAAAATGAGTATCTAGAAATAGATATAATGCAGTAATATGAAATAATGAAGAAACTTTCAGTATTTCATCAGGGGACAATTACATGATGTTTATTATGAAAACTACTACATCTCTAGATTACAAGACTTTGGAATGCATTAAAATTTAGAGATGTGCGGAAATGTGAAACTGTGAAGATCAAGATATTCGCACCAAAGCAAGAGGAAAACCAGACCTGTTATTTGAAGCCTGCTGCATGAGGACTATTAAAAAGATGCACAATATATTAGGGCTTAAAGCTATTTTTGCTAGACTTTGAAGAAGGTTTATGAAAAAGCAAAGAATGAAACAATTGTTTTACTGAGACTCAAACTGTAAAAAGGCAAAAAAAAATAACAGTATGAGAGCCTAATGTTTTTTGAATCATTAGGAAGAATTCTTCATCTTTAACAGAAGAGAGATTTAAAATGAGAATTATTGCTAGAAGAGTATGAAAATAAGCACAGGAGAATCTAATGCTAAGCACTGTCAGTTTGCATTCCATTTGCTATTTTTTAACACACTAATATGAAAATGTATTTATAGTCCATAAATCTATCTTATGAATACAAATATTCAAGAGAAAACTACAATTTTATGCAATCTATAAAACTGTTTAACTGATGTCTTTAACTCAGGAATCATCATACCCCAAAGTACTCATTGTTTGGGGTCCATTTAGTATAACGTAAGAAACTGGAGGCAAAATACCATTCAGTTAACTGCTGCTCTGAGTAACTGTTCAGTTTCAATCCAGCCTGTCAACGTGCAGAAATTGTATTTCCATCTTGAACGTGTAAGCAGGTGAATACAACTCCCTCTATTTCCACTTTATAAATGTTGTACATGAAACAGGATCAGTGCTGGAATGGTTGTCATTTTTTCTGGTGTCATTCCTTTCAAAAGAATACTGAAAAAAAATGAGGAGAATGAGCTGTGTGAATGACTAAAAATTAGAAGTCCATTATAATTAGGTAACAA
The DNA here is from genome assembly GCA_024865655.1 of Emberiza elegans. Taxonomy (NCBI): domain Eukaryota; kingdom Metazoa; phylum Chordata; class Aves; order Passeriformes; family Fringillidae; genus Emberiza; species Emberiza elegans. Next base: position 12,462,116 of record JALJVW010002597.1, on the reverse strand, counting down.
AACTGTAATCAGTGGTGTTTTGTTTTTATAACCACAAAGAGGTTAAAATTGATGCAACTGCCAATAAATGGAGACTAGAATATAATCATATATATATAAGTATTTTTCTACAGAGGACAATTAACTACAGAAATAATTTACCCAGGTACAGAAGGGATACTTCATGATTTGAAGCTCTTTAAGGGTAACCAGACATCTTTCTTGAAGAGATTTTATAGTCCAGACAAAAGTTTTGATCATAAACCAGAAACTAGTAAGCAACATTCTTTGACCTCTGCACAATAGATCAAACCTGATGATTGCTAATGGTCCTATGCTGGTATAACACTGTATGCATTTTAAATGGCTCTCCACATTACCATTTACTCTTTCAAATGTATCTCAGGACCCAGAGTGATGACTCTTCCCTCCTGACTGCCTTATCACTTATCATTAAGTCATTTCATTTCATTTCCCTTTGTCAAGAAAATTCAAGATACATTTCTCACAGAATGCAACTTAGGCTGATGCAATAATTAGGCTGAGTCAGGCAGAGCAACTTCTGAAACTCTAATGCTTAAGAAAGATGTCTCACACTTTGGGCCAATAGCAGAATACACATGTGCAGAAGCTGAGGGTGGCCATCTGCTTTCTAAGGCAAGCGGGAATAGACAACAGTCTGAAGCACAGGACAAAGCCCACAGCTCCTGCTCCTGTGAGCCAGAAGTACTGTCCCATTGATGTTTTTTTGTCACAGGGGAAACCCTAACTGGCTCTAAACCCAACTATGCAATCTGTCTGCACTTTGTTCACAGACTGAAAAAAAAATCTGTATTTTCTATGTTACTTTTCTGACTCCCTTGGTTCTGCCTCTACCGAAATCACTTGGAAAGTACAGTCAGGCATACTGCTGGCATATACATCCCAGAGAATAAGTATGCCAGCAGAGCCCTTCCTGAACCTACAAATGAGGCATGCCTGAAACATTAAGGATACATAGTTAAGCATTCACACAGGAAATTCTGTAATTAAGGTTGCATGCATTTTTTTGCTGCATCTACTTATGTGTCAAATTCATAGGCTAGATAAGCTATTTAATTATAAGATCACATCGTAGTTCAAATATCAGTCAAATTACTCATTACTAATGTTGCATTCCCACTTTCCTGAAATTTACTTTATGTGGCACTACAATTTATATGACACTTTTATGAAGTCTTCTACAGTATGGTGAACAGTTCAGTCTTCCATGTTAACAAACACAAAAAGAAATTATTTGAGGAACAGCACTGGCTTTTAATGCAAGAACTCAAACTGTACTTAATACAGTAATTCAAATATCTAGACATCTGTATAATACTATTTTGGATTATTTTGCAGCACTAGGTTGCTCACTGATTCACTACAGTCAATCAGTTACCCTTCAAGTGCTGCAATGCAAACCCTATCAATAGCTGAAATTAAATGTATTGCTATGACAGTAGGCATATTTCTGTCTAATTGAAACAATTCATAATAGTATTATTATGTTTTATTATTAATATTTAGTAATAACTAAAATACTGAGGAGGGGATGTTTGGAGTGATGATGTTTCTCTTCCCAAGTCACTGTTACGTGTGATAGATGGGGCCCTTCTATCCAGGAGGTGGCTAAACACCTGCCTGCCCATGGGAAGCAGGGAATTAATTCCTTGTTTTGCTTTGCTTGTGTACACGGGCTTTGCTTTATCTATTAACTCTCTTTAGCTCAACACACAACTTCTCTCACTTATCACTTCTCTAACTATCCCTCTTCTGATCCTTTCCCCCATCCCACCATGGAAAGGGGACTGAATGAGCAACCGTGTGGGGATAGGTGCCAGCTGGGATTAAACCACAACAGTAATATAAAGTTTTACTAGTGGATGTTTAACTATGTCACTTGAAAGATCTACAGAAACATGTCACCAGGCTAATTCCTTAGCAGATGAACAAATAAATCAACATTGTTTATAATTATATCCCTTCACTTTGAACTATGATTTATCCCAGCTCCAGGAACAGCTGCTCTTCCTTGTGTACTACCTTGTAATTTGGACGTTTACATTCTAGTGACCCTTCTTGAGGCAAAGTGTACCTTCTATTTTACCAGCTGTTCACCAAAAGGATGGTCTACTTTTCAAGCTGTGCAGTGATCCAAAAAGGATTTCACTAAAGGTCCAGTTGTTATAAGGGAAACATGAACTTACTAGAACTGAAAAATGAATACTTGCATGACTGCCAGCATTTGAATGAAGTGACATCTGGCCAAGCTATCCTCAATACACATAGATTCACAGACCTGTCAGTCATGGAGCTAAGCAAGTTATTTGGAAGACTTCCAGAAAATCTTAAGGACACAAACTATAGTATAGAAGACATGTCATTCCAAAGGTTACATACTGGGGCACAAAACAACTTACTTTTTAAAAAGATGTGAGCAATTGCCAGGTAATACTTGCTGAATGGATTCAAGCTATTCTGAAGTAATATTTATACAAAGACAAATCTCTGGGGATACATTTAGAAAAACTTATAATGAGTGCATGCTATGTGCATCATTCTAGCTAATATATCCAACTCTCTTCCTTTAATGCCAAAATTAGTCTTCTTGCTATCATTCAGAAAAAAATACGATACTTACTTCCTTTGAAAAATATTTCTAAGTGAACTGTAAATGATATCGGCTCCTCTTGTCTTCTCCATAATCATGTGTTTGGGTACTATGAAGACAGCCATTGAGAGCAGAACAAATATAGCAGATAATTAAGCACAGGAAGAGAACTTCTACTAAAATCAATGTATTTGCATGACTTCATATCAAGTAATATCATGTTTCAGCAGCATGGAATCCTTGTGTACTAGGAAAGCAGAACTTGTTTCTCTGCATTCTTTCATAGTCTGAAGGGAGAAGTATGAAAGACTGTATAAGGGACCTAAATACCTTACTTGGTGTCTTTTTCAAATGACATCATTCAGTATTTGAAATTACTCTTGGTTCAATTTCTTCACTCTCCCATTTACCAACCTAGATGCAGTAAAAGGTCATCCATTTTTTAAATTCCATCTGCAGTAATTGAACTAATTCATCAGTCTTAAAGCAATAGCTTTGTCCTCCAATCTCTTTCTGCTCACACCCATCAACCATGCCATAAATGAACATAGCTCAGTGATCATGGAATTCTGAACATATTTATTTCTCTTACTGTATAATTGAAGTTTGGTATGTTTTGTTTTCTACTGCTTTGTGTGTGCATGTTTTGTTTTACTTTATATTCTCTATATCATTTGCAGTTATAAACAACTAAGCGGGTGAGTCTGGACTTCACAAAGCACAAACTTCTTTGCCAGTTTCAACAATTATTTCAAAGATTGATATGCAGGTTCAGTAATGCCTTATCATTCAAAATAACTCTATTTATTGTCTCCCTCTCTGGAGGGAAGCCATTCTTCAGGATTATCCCTCACTGCATGTGTCAAGGTCTATGAACACTGTGAAAAAAAATCCATTTTTTAACTCAAAAAATACATATTCATTATGTAAACAATTTTCTTGAAATAGGAAAGGAAACCAAAAGAACCCCAAAACACTACAGTTTGCTACTTCACTTCCTGACTGAGTAGGGAGCAGCTCTGTTTATAGATTTCAAGGAGAATGGCTTTTGCCTTCCTCTATTTTTCACATTGATCATCTCTTCATTCTGGAGCTTTAGGTGACCAGATGGTTCCCCTTTGTGTGAATTGGGTAATGCCCTTCTAGATTTTTCTTTTTCCTTAACTTGCTCAAAGAAAGTGCTTCTTTTCTGCACATGGAGTTCTGTTTTCCAGTTGCATGTATGAGTGGTTGAAAAGTAACAATGAAAAAAAGAAGCCTATGTCAGTTCTATGAAATTAGCCTCCATAAATCCAGCAGAACAGAGCTGCTGATTATTGTAAACAGGAAAATCTATTTGACTTCTCTAAATTTTTCTGAACTTCAGAAGTTCACACAAAGTTTTTACATATTTTATACACTAAATGTAGATTTTGTAGGTGATGACACAAAGATGTTTTAGTACAGCTCTGTGATTAGCTGATTTAGTTATTTAGTGCAATGTTCAAGAACAGAGCTGCTCTGGAGCTACAGATTTAATATATTCACTATCACTTACAATAAGAAATAAATAAGAAATAGCTTTTTTTTTCTTGCAGACTGTATACATGTTAAAAAATAACAAAACCAGTATTTGCCAATGCTACCATGAGTACCTTTCCTTTGGTGATATTAACTAGAAAACCCAAATTGTGAAGACAAATAAGGCTCTAGGAACATCAATAAATTCAAGTATATGTAAAAATGTGGGTTTAGTTTGGTTTCTGAGCTAAACTGACTAAGACAATTTCTGCCCCTTCTTCTCTCTAGTAACTTTTGAGTTCATTGATTTTCAAACTAATTCCAAAAGAGGAGTAGAAATACCAAAATGTAGAATTCATAAAGTTTAGGGAAACCTCAGAGGTGTACAGATCAGAAGACATTAAATCACTACTTTCTGAGGACAAAAATCAAACAGAAGGTGGATATTATGCATTCCACTGGGTAGAAGCCTACTTGTACAAGCAATCTTTGGAAACTACCAGGGCAAAATATGACAAGAGACACCATAAACTTGGTAGAATTAAGCAATATCTTCCTTCTGAATCTCAAGACAGTTGCCATAGATTTGTTATATCACAGAAAAAACCTACACCAAACAAACTCCCCAAAATCCAAACTACATAAAATAACTAGGAAAGAGAAGACCTCAACTAAGCAATCTGAAAGCAAGTTCCATGGTGTGGGCTGTGGTTGCATCTGAACTTCAACTATCAACTAACATAGCCACAGCTCCTTTCCCTGTGCTTATTCACATCCATTCCTAGAAGACCTCTTCCAGAAGGCATACACAGCTATCAACCACACAAGACTAGATCAAAAGCTGCTTGAATTATCTCATCGTTATGACTGAGAAAGCAAATGTATTTCAGTGTAAGTTGGGCAGGTTAACTGCAATGTCTTTGAAAGTGGGTTAAGGTCTACGTTGCAACGTCAGTTGATATATGGTAAATAACATCCCTTGGCTCAGGCCCCGGACAATTTTTATGTAGCTCCACTCATCAACACACTGCCTACTCTGTCACATTTTGCAGGAGAGGGGGGAAGTATTAGTCTAGGAGCTTTTCCATTGGCAATACTGATCCAAAAACCTTTTACATGAATGGCACATTTGAGTGCCATATTACAATATGAATTAATTTGATACAAGTCATTCCTTGCATGGTGTGTAAAGGAAACAGCCACGGCAGATGAGCAATTTGCAGAACTGAAGTAATAATAAAAACATGAGGCTATTAGTGGATGATGCTGAGCACATGACCCTCATATCATTTCTATGCTGGCTTTTCTTTTTGATCCTAGGCCATCATATCTCCAAAAGACAACACTTGTTGCTCTTCAGGGCATTGGGAGGCAAGTGATTTTATTACATGAGGCAGAGAACAAAATGAAATGAGTTGATAATGGTACAGCAGCAATTAATGTAGTAGGGTGATTTTGGTGTGATTCAAATTTCACCATGACTTTATATATCCATCTACAAATGTCTTGTCATGCAAGTTATAATTTCTGACTATCATTAAAAGGATCACTTTTTAAAATTAGAAAAAGGAATCCCTGATAAATACAAATACCTAAAGATGTGCTGAATGCCAAATGTTTCTAAACATCTAACATATAACAGAATGAGCTGATAACAAATAGATGAAATTTTAAAGTGGACAAAATTGAGATCCAATTTAGGTAAGCATTTATGCTAGTATTTAATTGAGTTGTATTTGACTTGCATGAGGATCAGGCCTATATTGACCTGCTTAGCCATATTCGCCTGGAGTTATATTTAAAATCTGAATTATAGAAGATTAAATAAACAAAATCTTAAGGATCCCATATCTGCCTTATTAATCATAGTGAAAAGAAGTACTTTAAGTGCTCTGATGCTCTGCACACTTAATTCAGCTTCTGAGAAGATGATGACTGCAATAAGCACTGGATCAGGTCATGGATCAGCAATACAGGTCAAATACTATCTCCTCCTAACTTCTTCCTAAGTACTTACAGTTATGGACTAGAACCATGCTTTTCAGTAAGCTATTCTACTCCTCAGCTATTAAGCATCTGCTCTTAATAACTCACCTAAACTTTCCTTTCTTAGCTTCAGGCTACTGCTTGACTCCAGAAAAAGCATAATTAGCTTTTGAGATTTTTATGTGCTCAACTCCCTCCTAGACTATTTTAGCTTAGCTACTTTGGTTCCACATGCATCTTTTTTGAAAGAGCATGTATAAATTTTGCATGTCTCCTTTGGTGTTTTCTTCAGTTTTACTCTATTTTCTCAAAGCTGTGGATACTATAATCAATATAAGGCAATTAATATGGAGTATGTTATCTGTTTTATATCTTCATCTGACTCCTTGTGCTCTTTATTGTCTTTTACCCTTAGTTTTTAATTATGGATTTTTTTCTGAAGTGTAAGAATTGCACTCTTTTAATCAGAAGGGAAACCCCATGATAATTCATTCTGAAATGTAACATCTTTCTCTTTAAAGAATAAAGGCAGCTTTAAATAGCATAAAAGAACAGTACTACATAGCATATCACATCAAGTAGACATTACCCTACCCAACTTCAAGAAAGTCTGTTCAAATTACTGAGCACTGAGGAAGTCCATATGGCAAAACCAGCATATTCTTATTAAGATGTCTGTCACAATGATGCAAATTATCTCTTATAAGGGAGTTCACTGTTACTCAAACTGCTAAAAATATTAAAAGGACATATTTTAAAAACTGGCAACAACAAATGGTACTTCATTTAAGAAGGTGCTACAAGACTTCTGAATATCAAAAATTCCAAGAAATGTGGCTTATTATACCACATGTTAGTTTTCTTCAACCCAGTTATTTTAAACATTTTGTAAGACAATCAATACAAGAAAGAAAGTTCTTCTATTGAATTTTTCAAAGGTTAATGACATGTCATGCAAAATGTTCTTCTCTTATGAGGAGAGACTGCAGGAGCTGGGCCTGCTTGGTCTACAGAATAGAAGACTGAGAGAGGATCTCATCAATATAAATATCTCAAAGGTGAATACCAAGAGAATGGTGCCAGGCTATTTAAAGTGGTGCCCAGTGAAAGGATGAGGAGCAGTGTCCATTCTGTTTACTGGGAAAATATTGTATGGAAAGTTTAAAACCATGCTTACAAAATCAATTTTCAAAGCATTTGCTGGTCTTGCTGACAGTCTTTCCACTCTTAATTTCTAGCTACACATATTTTGTCCAAATCAAGATTTAAAAAAGTAATTTTCTTTGCTTTGGGTGCTTTAAAAAGAAAATATCTATTATATTAAAAGATATAATAGCTATTATATAAAAAGAAAATATTTATCTTTTCCAAAAAAACTGTCAGGTTGATCCTGAAAGTCTTCTATTTAAAAAAACAAATAGGGACTGTAAGAAAAATTGCAGGATTATGCTGAAAGCATATACTGAAATGGAAAAACAGACTACTGGAAGTGCTCTATGACATCTCAAAACTAAAACACTTATAAAGTTGAAAAGGTACAATTTTTTAATGTAAAATCAAACCAGGGTAATGCCAATCAATTAAAATCCCTCAGGTTCAATATTGTAATAAGAAATACTAAAGCAATTCTCCAAGATAAACACATTATCAAACAACAAGGATCAGGGAAATCAAATACAACAAAATACAACAAATTGCCAAAGGTGTTGTGAAGTGGCTATAATAGTGAAGAAATGATAATTTCAATGCAACAGGATACCTAATTCCTTATGTCCACATCATCATCTACTACTGGGGGAAGTATATTTTTTAACAGTCTTTCATTCCATGTACACTCTGCACTGATTTTTTTTATATGAAAGAATAGCAGTTTGGTACTTAATATATTTGGCTTTAAAACATAACTTTTCAGTGCTGTGAGAAGTTTTTATTCAGAAAGAAATGACATATTTATTACTGCTTGTAATAAAGATGTTTTATATGAAAGAATTTTCTACAGTGGGATGAAAGAGATTAACGTGTATTCATTAAGATATAGTTACATGCTTCAAATGCTGCTCCTCAAAATGTGTGTTTTTCCTGCCAAGACTTATTTATATATTTAGCATCTCATATTACTTCTGTGTATGAAGCATATATTAAATAGAAATTTAAGTAGAGTTTTTAAAAGCTTTTTGAATTCAAAAGTCAAGTTTGATGTTCAAAAACATACGTCACCTAGGTATATAATTGAAAGGGCCAGACTTCCAAAAATATTGAATATATCTTCAGGAGACTTTCCAACACAGTTCTCTGCGGAGATCACAAATTATGCCAAAGCATTTTGCACTAATTAAATGTAGGTTTGCCTGTTTTACTGATGCGGAAGCACAGAGGAATTAGATAAACTACAAAACAGAAGTCGGTATCCCAGCCAAGAAAAGGTCCCAAAACACCTGACTTTTCAATCATTAAGAAATGCTTTTCTCCACACCACGCTCAAACACAAAGGAGAACAGTCTGTTCTGCAATATTGCTGCAAATGTAGGCATCTAAAAATTACTTTGTCTACTTCATTTTTGCATTCCCTGAATTAGATAAAAAACATTATCGGGTTCCATATAATGTAATCTCGGTTTCTTTCTAGAAATAAAATTAAACACTTTTAAATATTTTTATGTAAACTCTCCTTTTAGCTTTCAGGCACTAGAACCTGTTAGAAGCACAAATTAAACTTTAATTAAATTACTTTAACAGGAATTTTGAGTGTTCTGCATGCATAGTTGAGGATTGTACAATTTTATAACAAGGCTGACGTGATCAGATGGCTTGACTTTAATAGTTACCATCACATTAAGTAGATTTCTAATTACAATATGAGTTCCAGAGAGAAAACCACAATTAATGAACATATGACCCAAAGTCTTTCAAATTTAGTGAACTGTGCAAAGTCTGACACATAACATGCCAAATGCAAGTGGGACAGAGAATGAGGAGGGTGAAGTGGAGCGTGTTGTGAATTCATGTAAAATTTTATTTAAGCTGTTAGTTCAGTGCCAGTATGGGTCAATCATGAGGAAAACAGCTGCAATTGCAATGGAGAGAAGCTGCTCTTTGAATACCTGTGGCATTATACATGATGCTAGACCACTCCAGTGCCTCAGCTCATTATCTAGGATGGTGAAGTACATGTAAAAACCAAGAAACTCCTGACAAAATTGAATGCCCATAGGGAAAAAGAGCACAATATAATAGATCAATTATACAATTTCCTCAAATTCACTAACATGAGCTCAGATATTGCGAAAGCTGATGGGTTTCCAACATTCCCCAACTAATGAGAAATTTCATAGTGGCTGACTCTTTTCCTTCTTGAAAAAATTCTAATCAGCTTTCTAATATATTTTTTTTATGCTTGGATCTTAATCTTACAATTACACAAGTGCTTGTCTTATATGAATACTTTCAGCTAAGAGTATGTCAGAAGAAAAAGTCCTTAATTTTTTACAAAAACCAATATTCTCCTTTCTACTTGCTTTAATTGCTTCTTTTCATCTAGGTAATTTCAGTTTTCAAATGTTCCTGTGCTGGTTTTCCCAAGTAACCATTACAAAGACCTTTCAGCTGTGTGTGCAGAACAGTAGAACACACTAGGAAAAAAAAATTGCTGAGTTGGTTTTGGCATAGTTTTGTTGTTGTTGTTGTTGCTTGGCTGGTTGGTTTTTCTGGTTTGGCTTTTTTCTTGCTTTTGTTGTTGTTGTTTTGGTTGTGTTTTGCTTGTGCTTTGTTTGTTTGGTGGTTTGTTTTTTTTTTTAAGAACCAGGTATTGTACTACAAATAAAACCAGGAAAGTGGATAGAAAAAAGTTAATTATACTGCTTTCACCATAAAAATTAAGAGACAATAAAACAAAACAAAAAATTTTTAAGATGTACATTACTAGACCTAACCCTAAGGTATTAAATTTTGAAAAAGTGAAACTGATGCAATATTTCCTTTACTAACCTGTAGCTACATTTCCTTAAGTTTCTATTTTCCACTTGAGAAGATCCAGGGGAATGATTTCTTTCCTCTTGGGGAGATCAGAACATTTTATCTTCAGTGTCATGAAATTACAAAACACATGCAACATCAAAAGTAAAACTTTGTGTCTTTGATCTCAGAATCAGACCAGACATACTGACTGTAATACTAATACACACTATCTTTTCACTTTCTTTTATGCTCAGAGTAGACTTGCATGGCCAGAGAAAGGCATTTATGGTTTTGTGAGCTTCTGATTTTAATGGAGAGATCCAATGGAGATGTACAGTTTTAAAGGGACCCTGCAGTGTATAAGAAACTGGAATGCTAGAGAGTTCTCTCTTGCTGTGCAGTCTATTCAGAAGAAGGTAGGAAGAAATAAGCATTGGGTGAAAGGAAGAAGCTCACAAAATTCTGCAACATGATAACTTAGTAAGTTCTTCTAGGGAAAAAAATGGACTTCTCTCACTGCAAATAGGTATGCAGTGGTACTTATACAGATCAATTATATGATTTCTTTTCTGGAACATTAATGGTAGGACTGTTAAGGATTTATTGAACTTTATTTAAGTATCACATATATGTTAGAGGAAAATTATTCTTTTCACCTACTGTGTCCTACTTTGAATAAACTGCTGTTCTAAAAATTATTTTCAGTTAATGTGAAGTATTACATATAACAGAAAGAACCAAACCAGCATCAGGTGCCCTCATTTGCACTAGATTTGGTACTATGGAACAAGAGTCAAACAATGTAGTATTAGATTGTTTTAAGTTTATTAGTCTAAATGAAAAACCTACTAGAACCTGTTGAGAGCTGCAGTCCTAAGATCTGAATAGTTTTATAAGTTCCATGGAATTATTTTTTTTTACAGAAATATCCAAGGTTACTGGCTCTTTTGTAATGAAATAGTAAGCTATATGAACTGCAAAATCAATTGTGGTATATTCATAAGCTGTGAAGTCAGGAAGGCTCTTTTCAGGAGGCCAGCTGCCAATATAGGAAAAATCAATGATATTTCCAAGTAGCATCAAGTGCATGTTGTTAGTTAATAAACCTGTAAAGACAGAATTTTCACTTAACATATGTAAATCCAAAACAGTCTACAAGCTTATAAACATCTACTCGTTACAGTGAACACACATTAAAAGTATTTTGTGCTTATCACATTAATTTCTTTTAATGTTGCCAAATGTTATGCTGCTGTCCTGGTAACCTGTAAATTGGTTTAATTTCACAGTCAGGTGGGCTGAATCCTGGTGTTGCAATTCCTCAGCAGGTCCCTGTAGTGGCAGCAGCAGTACTTGTTTTTTCCAATACAGCAGCAGCTGCAAACTCTGATCTAGAAATATGCAAAAGGAACTGGACAGCTATTCCCTGAACTTCTCCAAGAAGTTTTTTCTATCTCCTCCAGACCACAGGTGTCAGACCATAGGTAAGAGATTATTCAACAAGCCATCAGCTGGCTGGTGACTCTGCTGACTTAAGAAAATTAATAAAAATAGCAAATAAAACAGTTTTTGAAGACTTTTTTATAGGCTACATCTCCCTTTCTTCTCCATCTCAGCATTTTATCATTTGGAATCATCCTTTTTATCCAGGTGAGTCATAAGTTACAGAAGTAAGACTGTAATAGCCACCCTACTGCCATATAAGATCACAGAACACTGATCTGAGTTGGAAGGGACCCACAAGGATTGTCAAGTCCAACTCTGAAGTCAATGGCCCACATGGGGATCAACTACACAACCTTGGCATTGTTAGCACCAAGCACTGACCAACAGAGGTGATAGTTTGGGCTGTGACACATCTGCAAAAAGAACCCAAATCAACTGCCACAAAAGCTCAATTCATTTAACCATATAATAAATTAGACTGGAAGACACCCCTGAAAGTCATCCAGTCTGACCTCATCCACATCTATATGGTCTTTCAGAAGTTATCTCTGCCACTTGGGTGGCTCGTTAGACATGGAGAGAGGGAATACAGATCGTCCTCCAAGAAAAGCTGTAAGACCCACTGGGCTTGTAAGGGATATTCAGAAAACAGCTGGCAACACAGTGTTACACGGCAGGGGAAAGGTCACAAAGATACTGTTGTCTTGACTAGTCAGCTTATTTAACTTTAACTCCCCTTAAAATCTTCCAGAGGTACTGTGAATCAGGCACAAATGTGTCCAGTAATTTCCATGTAGGTGAGCAACTTCTCACCACTCATGCATTGCTCTGCTTTAAATCACTATTCCAGCCCTATGTAATTCTGTCTTCATTAAATATTAATGTCTAAATTTGACTTTAATTTAATCTTCATTGTTCACTGTCACTCATCAAGATCTTCATCAAGCAACTGGCAAAGATTCAAATGGATCAACAATGCAACATTAATGTCCATAAAAATACACTAACAAGTATTTTCCATTGTACTTCCAAGCTAATGACCTTGCAAAGCACTTTTAAATCTTATTTTCAATAGTTCTTATTATTCTTATTCCTTAGTTATGTTTTTGTTCCACCATACCAGCTCTTTCTTAACCTCTCTTCTAAACATGATTTAAATGGAGACACAAACTCCAATAGGTGACACCCAAAAAAAAAGAGAATTGATTTTTATTTTTTTTTCAAAAATAGCAGGGTGAGGGTATTACACTCAGAAACAGTTCCTTTTGTAGAAAGGACTTATGGAATAATAAAATAATTTCCTTCACAGAAGGAAATAAAAGTTTCTAAAAATCTGAAAAAGTACAAGCATTTCCTACATATAAGTCCTAAAGTTCAAGTGTTAGCAAAAGGCCTGCCAGAACTGATATTCATGCTTTGAAGCACTAATATAATTTGTATTGATTCAGTCAATAAAATCTATTAATGAAATGGAAGGTTCACAAGACTAATTAAATCAAGAGAAGCAGTAATATTAATCCAGATTTTCATCAGTATGCTGAAACCAGTATCATCATCCAAGCCCAGACAGAAGTAGCCAATAAAATGTTGGGGTTTTTTTGCCAGCACTACACCTTGATGATTTAAACTACAATTATCTTTGCTTTCCCTTTGTGTGCTTTTTCACTATTATACTTAACTGAACTGAAAATCAAAAGCACAATAGCTTCCCATCAATTAATATTTCTAACAATAAATTTGTTTTCAGTATACCTCACCTTGAAAGTAACTATTGAAGTGAGATCATTTTATTTGTGGCAACATGCATTTTGTTTTTGTGATGTTTGCACAGAGGCTGGTGTGGGACTAATAAAAACTGGCACTTATGTACTACTTCAATCACCAACAAAACTCAGGACTTTCCAACAGGAATCAAAAGTATGAATTAATAAACAGTAAATGTACTCACATATGCTCAAAGAAAACAACAGCCTGCTTCAGAGACCACTATCAAACAGCAGCTTATTATCAAATTTCACATGTATGTAAATGAAAAACAGTTATTGTTTACAAACAATTGTAATGACCCTACATTTGCAGATGTACATTCTGTATCAAATAAACCTCCATTAGGTTGTAAGATTAAGTAGGAGGAAAATTATTTGGATATTTTTAAAATCTAATATTCCCAAAGTGGAAAGAGCCAACACACTGCCACTGGAGGTAATGAAAAGCTGCTAGGTCCTAGCAGCTATGAAAAAATGTATAGCAACTTGTGAAAATAAAATTTTGAGGATTAGTGTTCTGGCAAAATTCCAAGGGAAGTAATTATTTGCTTGCTACTTTAAAATCCTTCAGCATTTATCTTCGATTATTTATTTTCCAAATTCTGCACAATTCAAATGTTTAATATATTCCAGTATCACTTCCAAAAAAACAGAGTTCACTCAGTAGTGTTCTTACAAGCTTTACTTTCTATTCTAATTTTGCAAAGTGTCCTGCAATTAATGAAAAAATTGAGTAGAAATACCTTTTATGTTACAAACAATGCATGCAATTACCTAGTTTGTATCCACCATACTTAGCATTATTGAAACATATCTCAGGAACTACATCAGTTTCCAGCTTCTTCAACTACTACAAGCTTTTGTGGTTTCTCTGAAATTGAAATAAATCACTGAAACCCACATCAGAAAAACTTGCCTACTTCTGTCTCTCTGCCTTAGTGAATCCTCATTAAAGGTAGGAAAGATAGTGAAATCATAGTCATTACTCTGTCTGTGACAAAATTTCCACTCATTTCATGGAGACTGGGTTTTTGCTTACAGGTAAAATGTTTTCCAAGACTGAAAAAAGCTGAATCATGTGGAAAAGAAAGTGGAATACCTGAAAAGTTCCTGAAAACCTGATATAATAAAATATCATAGCAACAACCTCAAGCCAGTCTGGAAGCTATTTGCAGGAAAGCAGGAGAGCCTGAAGTGTGAAGGTCAGTACAACCAGTACAATACTGGCTACTCATGCTGGCAGAATGCTGATGTAGGATTGGATACAAGATCCAATTCATTTTGGGAGATGGACAGACTCAGGTGTCTGCATGGCATTTTAAACATCACCACTTTCCATTTTTAAAATGCTTTAAATTATGTTAGCAAGAAGAAATCATAATATATAGGAAAGATATACAGATTGTAAAGAACTTTCCTGACCAGATATATTTCTATTGTATTTGCTGAGTCTGAAAGAAATTAATTTGTTTGTATGCAGAGACATAGTATTTCAAAAACTTGGGAAACATTGGATAAGGAAGTGAAATTAGAACTATGAGTCCCTGAATTCTCATGTCAGCTAACTTATTCATGATGTGAGATGAAGTTCAGGAAGCATCTGAAGGCTGCAGTACGGACACACTCTGTACCACTGGGAAACAGTTGCTCAGCTTGTTAGAAGTGTAATTCACTCGCGTCTGGCTCAAAAATGCCCTTGTGGTTCAACCAAGTATGATGATGTGACAAAGTAATGAAGATGGTGATGGCTTAGGTAGAATGGAGTGCTTTCAGCCCATTTAGCTGTGGCCTATGGGATAGAATGAGCTTTTATGTTTTGACAGGAGAGAAAAATATTTTCTTTCTTCTAGCATATTTTAACTGGAAAGCTAAAACTCTTCATTTCTGATCCTCAGAAATTCTTAGACACTGTGTTAAATACATTCCAACTCAAAACACTAACATGTATTCTCTCAGGTATCCCTTGTAATCCATATTTGTTGAATAAAAGCCTTCCAGGTTGAACAGCTGAGTCTACATTCACAGCTTTTTCTTCCCCTCCTGGTGCCCTACATGACCAAGCTAGCATGAAGTACAGAATATCGATTAGGAGTGTACTATGGAATCCTTGCACTGCAAGTTAAATTACCGTATACTGTATATTTTTAATTTCCCACATATAACAATAAACATGATTGATTCTTCAATTTCAGAGCATCGTTTTGGCAATTAAGAAAATAAATACTCTTTCCATGTACAGATCGCTTTTTTTCCTAAATAAATGTCTGCAGTGTATTAGCTCATGTGTGACAGAAAAATAACTACCTACCCCTCTCCCTGTAGGCCTCATTCCATTTTCTATTTCTTTTTTTTTAAATTTATTTAGGAGCTGCCATTCATTTTCACACCTAACAATAAAAACCTCTGGACGTGGTTGTTTTGAAGAGGATTATCTTTCAGATCAATGCTGAAATTGATTCCAAACCATGCTATTTATCAGCCTGAAGCTAAAGCACTAGGAGTCAGGAAATATTTCCTCTCTTTCAAATCCGTTCTTATTCTGCTGCTGGAAAACCACAATACTATGATCTTCATTAATATAGACTACTTCTATTCCTTGTGCATGTGGAATATTAATGTCAAATAGACTTTGAGGTTAGTAGCATTATCAAATCCAGTTTAGAAAGAAAGAGATTAAGGAAACAACAGCATGATTAAGTTTTGCACCACTACTGAGCAGTTGCTGATGCTAATTAGGAATATAGCCTTAGTATGACATCTGACATTAATGAGTCTCCTCTCTATTTCACATAAAATACACTGTAGACTTTTATTAGCATCATATAATGATACAAGAAATACACCTTAAATGTCTTTTTACAAAGCCACACTTACATACTTGGTTTTTGCCTCTGAAAAAGAAACAAGAAAAAGGCCTGCTACATTTCACGCTACACAAACTACAGAAAATTAAAACTGAGAGAGTCACCAAACTATCTAGGCATAACACAGCAGCCATGCAGATATGCAAGGTCAAATCTGTTAAATCTTATCCTGCTTCTCTGATTAACAATCTTTGTGATGAACAATTAGGGACAATCTGATGAATGGTGAAAGTTAATGTGAGTCTTTCCATTTATTTCAGGAACTATATTAGGCCTTTATTCGTTTGAGACTGTGGTGACACTGTTAGTTCATTATGACATTGCTTATATTGTCATTTAATACTCTCTGAAAGGATGGGACAAAGACTGTGGTGAAGTTTAAACTAATGTAGTACATAAGCTTCAAATAAATAAAAATCATAGTGTGATTTACAATATGCAAAGGCACACAAAGTCTACAGGAATTTAAAGTAATGCCAAATAACATTAATATATGGTGAATATAGGGATGATAATAAGTAGTTAGATCAAGCAACACTGGTTTCTTCTCACTTGGTTCCTTCTATAAAAGAAAACCTGCAGTTTGTGACTAAGAATTTAGAGTTTCAATGGCCCTGCCAAGTGCCTCAATGACAGAATGGGGATGTTTCGGATTCCACTAGAGATGCAAGCTGAAAACATTCAATTAATGAAAGCTTAATATTTTTTTTTAATGGCTAAGTTTAAATTGGGTAATAAATTCATATTTTTCAAATACAGACAGTAAATTTAATATCCATTGCCAAAGACCTCAGACGTGTATATAGGAGTCCTTCTGAGAGCAGAGTCCTTACTCAAAGTTTGTTGAAGTAATGAAAGCAAAGCTAATTTTGATATAATCTTTAACATTTCTGTGGCAGATTTATACTTTATCTCCTAATTAGTCTTTAGGATTTTCACCAATTGCAGAGTGATTATAGATGTGGTTTGATAGCAAAAGATATCCATGCACCATTCTTGGAAAGGGTAACTGGTAGAATGAATCCCCTACCTTCTTGCTTGAACTTCAACACCAATGAGAAGATGTAACTTTAAAGATGTGCCCCTAATGAAGCAAGATGACCACTGCTGCTCTCTCTGATGCTAGGAGGTGAACCTTGTTGCTAATATCACTGCTGTGCTCTCTTCCAAATTTTATAGAAACCAATGCACTTCTTTTACATATAAACCCAAGTTTACCCAAATCAATTACTGATATGTCCAGAAAAAAAAATAATGACCCATAAGGACACAAATATAGCAAGTGCATGTACTTTTTACAATCTATTATCAAGATTCATATTGAGCTTAGAAAAGCAACAAACACTACATAATAAAGAAATTTGAACTATTTAGTAATCAAATCACTTCATGGCTACACCAAGGGAATATGAAACCTCTTACTATTTGCCAACTCAGTAAATTTTTCAGGATGATCACATTTTTAATATTATTATTATTTTTCTTCATCTTTTTTAATTTAAATTGCTCTAAGCTTCCAAACAAAATGTGCAGAAAAGTAAATCTATAAAAACAAGCCCTTCAGCTTTGGCCTTTCCACCTTCATATCAGCTTATTGTATGTACTATTGATCCCAAAACAGAAAGAAAAAGGAAGCCATACTTTTCAAAAATTTTATTCTTCCAAAACTATATGCAGCAAATGCAGTGGTGCATTTACTCATATTTAGAACAGCAAAGCACTCAGAATGATGGAATTTTGTAATTTTTTATGATCAGTGTTGAATGCACAAGGTACTTATTTTAAGTATGATCAGTGCAACCCAAAATTTCTAACAATGCTTTCTGTTATTCGTGAATTATTTTGACTTTGTCATAGAGAAATGAAAAAAAGCAATGTTTTCAGAGTTCACAGAAATTAATTCATATCATTGAAAAGAAAATCATATTTAAAGGGCTTTTGTTTCTAGTAGAAGTGAAAAATTATACACCATGTTTCCTAATAGGAAGTAAACCCAAATAAAATAAGTCTTATCACACATACACAGAGAATGATTGGAAATTCATATTGAGAATTGTAGCATTTCATTTCTAAGACAAGACTCTTAAAAGCAGCTCACAACATTTCACCAAACCCCTAAAAATACACTTATTTATGTTAAAAATACAAAATGAAT
The DNA here is from genome assembly GCA_024865655.1 of Emberiza elegans. Classification (NCBI taxonomy): domain Eukaryota; kingdom Metazoa; phylum Chordata; class Aves; order Passeriformes; family Fringillidae; genus Emberiza; species Emberiza elegans. Next base: position 12,443,834 of record JALJVW010002597.1, on the reverse strand, counting down.
GTTTTGTACAGATGAGTTTGCTTCAGAAATGGCATTTTAAGTATCTTGACTATGTCTTGAGCATATTAGTAAAGAGCTATCACTAAACCATGCTTGTTAGTGGGAATATGTTGGACAAAATGGCATTATTATTATTATAAAGTAGATTCTTAGCAACAAAATCTCTTAGGAAATTATTCTACTGACTTACACACCTGTGACTAGAGTGTGAGACATTTACTTTTGGAATAATATGCTACTATTGGTTAATTTTTATCTCATTAAGCAATTACTTCCCACTGTAATTCTTGACTCATTGGTCTGTCTACTTATTTCTAATGCAGATATAAAGAAAAATTACCAAGATAAATGTGATCTTACAGTTACATATCACATTTAATAAAATCCCATTAGCAAGGAAAATGCATCAGTTAAGAAATTATCAGAGACCCACAATATCTCAGCTTCTTCACAGCTTAATTTGAGTTAGGGTCAAATCCTTTACTCCAGCTTTCAGGGAGGAGCTGAAGGATGAAACTGACTCCTTTTAATTAAAATTTATGCAAAAAAATGCTCCTTGGCATTCACAGATATTTTCTATATCTGTATCTACAGCCAGACATATTTCTGAATTATGATGCAACACACTGCTCAAGACCCTGGACTTAGGGCATTTGGGTTTTACACTTTCCCACAGTCCTGCTTTGTGATCTCTGAGCAATGTTTCACCACTTACACTGAAAGCCCTGATCCCACTAGATGTAGTAACATAGAGTATCACCATATCAAACTTTAAGGCACCTGATCCCAACATGGCATTTATAACCTAGGTAAACATGCAAATGACCTCTAAAAGGAAAGCTTATAGGGTCTGAAAACACGATTCACAACCAAGCTGCAAAGCAGAAATTCATCTGGCCTAGTCACTGTGAGATACTGTTCTTGTGTAATCCCATGCAGATGCATGTGCTACCAGTGAATAAAACGTTTCCAGCCTTGAAACCAAACAAAACTGTGTCAGCATAGCAATCCATCAGAACTGAGTAGCTCTGCAAAGTGCATGGTTAATTGGCCTAAGCACTGAGATGAGCTACTGAAGACATGCAATTTTCAGAATATGAGCTAGAATACTTGGGCTCAGTGCTGCACTGTGCAAGTGAAGTAGCTTTACACAGTGCTGCACTGCATGACAAAGGCAGGTTTTAGCAAAATGGGGAGAGGGTATACTTCAGTGTTTAGGAGTCTACAACAGACCTGCAGATAAATGATTAAAAGATACTTGGCTTGTTGCCTTCTTTTTATTTAAACAACTGAGAAAAATATCCAGCTTAGTCTGCTTTGCAGATGAATATGAAAAACTTACACAATTAATACCTTGGAATACTGATGAAAGTTCTAGGATACTGTGATTAACTCTCCATTCACCTGAATTAATTTTCATTTATGTTTCCCATATCCCACAGTTCCTTAATCACTTTATGCTTGGTTCCTTAACCACCAAGTAAAAAATTCTCACCAATCTTAGTCTGTTTACCTCAGGTGTACCCTTGTGAGTGAAGAGATAGAAGTATACAGAGATACGGAAAAAGGCATTGTCATTAGGTATCACAGTGAATGAGGCCATGCATCTGAGAATACAGGCAAATGGAGGCCAGCATTATTGTACAGCTTTGGTTTTAACATCTATCAAATGTTAAAATACACAAATGGCACTCAGAACAGGAAACAGAAGTCAGAGTTATCACTTTAAGAAGAATACTAAAGCTGGGCGTCTCACAAAGGCAAAGCTGATCACACTGCTTCCAGCCCCACAAATCTGCTATTTCTGGTTGTGCTGTGTCCTTTCTTCTTCAAGAGAAGGGAGGCAAAATGAGTCTCTGCCATGACAACCTCATCTCTACTTCAGTGGCCAAGAAGTGGCCAATCTGCTAAAAGGTTAGAGTTTCTACTACTACAGACTGAAGTATGTTTACAACCACGGTTATTGATTAAATGCTGTAACCTCCACGTTACAATATAAATGGTGGACAGAACAATTACTGAGACTGACATTCTGGAATCTGATGTGTTACTACATGCATTAGGCGTGGTCTAAGGATTTCTGCTGCTCTAGAATGGAAGATCTTGTTTATGAACTACAAAACAGGTTTAGGTATGACATAGAGGCATATAGAAAATGACCTTACAGTATCCCTAGACGGAGAGTATTTTGAGTAGGTTCAATTGCAGATGTGTAAGCATGTAAACAATTTAACTGTCAGAATACTAGTCCATATTTGATGGATCACATACTTACATTTGACTACAAGTTTGTCCTTTGTCCCAGAACAGGATCTAATATCATGGTTGCTCATGGGTGGTACTGTTTGAATTTTTAAGACAGTGATTAGATAGATACATAGAGAGCTAGAGATGTTGACAACACAGTGCTATTAAGAGCAGGTGATGCTCACCCTGCTCCTCTCACTTTCCCGTGGGAAACTCTTCACTACAAAAACGCCACTTCTGCCTGTTTAAGGATGCTGATTCTGCTCCAGTCCTCTGCAAACACCACCCCTTCATTAAATGCTGCCCTCCCTCATCCTGTTGTATTCCTGAAATGTCTTACATCTTTTTAAGAACACAAATAGACAGTGCCCTTCATAAATCAGAAAAAGAAGTAACCTGTAAATATATTCCTGCTTAACCAATGTAAGTACAAATCTATCCTCACCATGATGAAAAAAGGCTTGCCTTTTGACACTGAACATCTTGTATTATCTGTTTGAAAATGGTTATCCACAAATACATCTAGGAAAACTAAGCCTTCTTTCAGCCTATGATAGGCAACCCAATGTTAAAAGTCAAACTTACAACCAATGCTGAAACAAATTATATTAAACTTGTTCCTTTCTCAAATCAACTGTCTCAGCATAGTGCTGATCACACCAAAAATTATCCAAGTATAATTCACTGCACTAAACCACTTTCCTTAGTGCAGATGCTGCTTCTCTTGTCAATGACTAAAACAAAGTAAAAAGATTCATTTCCCCAGTGTATTACTATACCTATTTATTTGTATCTTTCAGTTGTTTTCAGTGGGGTGACACTAGAGTAAAACTGAAGCAATGCAGTGCTTAATCAACCCTAATAATATGGCCCTGATAACTTTATGTTTTATTCCAGCCCATTAACAGGCTATCTGCTATGACAGTGCAAGAAGATCATTATGTCTTAATGAGGTGATTAAAACCAAAAAATATTCAGTTGTTGCAAAATATTAGAATGGCCTCTAAGAAACCCCAACAATATCTAATGTACTAATTTAATATTTCATCTGTTGCTATGTATCAAGTCTTCAAATTTCAATTATGTAGTTGTAAATAATCTATGATATAAATATTCTTCATGTAAAAGCACTCACTGATACTTCCTAAGGTAGGAACTAATTTTAGAATTAATTACAGATGTTGTTCTGACAGTATTTTTATGGTGCAATGCTACATATTTGTGTTATTAATCTGTGTTTCCCAATGTACAGCATTACAGGAAGCACTATAAATAAGGTTATGCTCCAATTTAACCTCGGTACAATTTTATACTGGGTAACAGACATACTAGAGCTCTCAAAAACATTTCAAAACCTATGCTTACAATGACGTAGATTTTGAAAGTATTAACCTGAAAGACCACATATCCAAAATCACTCAGGTACCTACCTGAGTTGAGCAGATGACTAATCATACTTCTACAGCAACCTGTCTCCCCACCACCTAAAATTTGATAGAATTTAATTAATTAATTAATTAATCTGCAAGCATATGAAAAATGTGAAACTAAAATGTAGTACTTTTTAAATTTAGGCACCACACTCAGCAATATATAATAAAGAGAAGATAAAAATAACTTTGTGGCAGAACAAAACCAATTGAAGGTATTTTCTAATTATTTGTGAAGTAACTAACATAATTTTATATATTGAAAACTGTGTGTACATATAGGTGTATATATATAACCCTATATGCACATATGCCTCACCAATCATTCTGCTTACTTTCAGATGTAGACTGATCTTAAATATTACTCCAAAGAGGTACTGTGTGGCCTATTTTCTCAATATCTTTGGATAGAGCTCTCTGCAGAGATAGGAGGGACCACTTTTTGCCTGAAGAATGATGTCCTTACAAGACACTTTGCTTACTTCATTTACCCTTCAGAGCTGCTTCCCACGGGCCCAAACTACAGTTTCCTGAATAAATATCTTCACTCTACTGTTCTTTCCTCACTCCTCCCAGAACTTTGAATTCCATTTCATGGTCACAGCATCCAAGGGTGTTGCCCATTACCAATTTTTTCCACAGCTGTTTTTTACTGTTTAGTAAAGAATAGATGGATCCAGCTGCTCATCACTCCTGCTTGACCCATCCACTACCATGCTAACTTATGCCCAAAACTTATTAGAAGCCTTCATGGCCACTATGTTATAAATCTATAAGGAGAGGTGAGGAGGAAAGAGTGAGGACTCACAAATGAACTGAAAGGGGTTTTGAACAAGCCTCACTTCCCCAGAAAATAGGTTTAATTATCCATAGAGAAATTTTACCTATTGTTACCAATGGAAGAGTAAAACATTGGGACTTCTAGCTCTACCAAGTACCCTTAGATTCAAATGCTAAGCAGACAATATATTGTATGTTTTACACAATTGCAACATTAAATGGAAACTTAAAAGCACTAAACCACAAATGAAAGGGACATAAATATAAAGTCAGTATTTCAAAATGAAGTTTAACAGGCAAGCTATTAAGCTGTCACTTTGGTTTATGGCCATATACAGACCATAACCCAATGTTTTAGTGTACAACTACACAATTCATGACACTCTTTCAGGAATGACCTCAGAAATTATTCTGCAGATATACTGGGTATCCATATGACCCAAAATAAAAGAGAAGGAAAAAGAGTGACTAATTAACCAGGATCTAGTGGCCCAGACAAAACTTTCCCATCCTGCTCCTAGTATTACATATAAAGAACTTACTGCTCTCTCTTGTTTACCTCTGTAGCATTTGCATTTGAAAAATCGTGTGTTCACAAACTGACAACTGCCTTTATGCTAATTAAAGACAGTAGGCAAACATGAAATATATTTTAAATAATACAGAGAGAAAATAAATTTTCTTTTTCTTAGGTTAAATAAATGCTCCCCTAGAGCTGGGAATCTAAGCAAAACCAAGTCATTCTGGAGGTAAATTTTACTGCAGATGTATATATCCCCAGTTTCATTAAAAAAGTGCTGACAAATCTTTGGCATCATGAATACAAGGCTGTATTGTCTATATTTCCAAAAATCTTGACAGATATTTTTATTTCTCTTTACCTTCCTCTCCCCTCAAAGAAAAACTAATAACTTGTCTTGCACTAAGATATGTATCTTCTTTTTTATGTTTTGTGACTACTATATTCTAATACATTAGGAACTACAGAATGTTGAATAGCCAATGTTTGCCTGAATAAACAGTATAATAATTTTTTCAACAACTCTTCAAATTAATATGAATCAAGATGGTAGAACTTTCTCAACTGCATCCCAACAGTGGGATAAAGGAAAACTGACATTAGGGGCTAAGATTTTTTTTTTGGTCTAGAATGTAATATAACCCAATAGGAAAGGACCTAGAAAATGTATGTATTTATTTTTTGTCAGCTAAGCTTAACAGTATATATACCAACACAGCTGATGTGAGCAATTTTTTTATGTGAATAGAAATACAAAAAGAAGTAGTTCTTCAGGAAAAACTGCTTGCAGCTGGACTGTATACACCCTGAGACAATCAGTGGGGAGGATCCCCACTGATCTCAGCTAGAAAATTCTGGCAGATAATGGAAATAATCAGTCTGAAAAGTCCCAGAGCACTCCATGTTATAACAAAACCATGAACTCTAATCAGAAATCACCTTGGCTCAATCACCAAATACTAAGAACATAGGTTAGCTATAGTGACTTTGTCAAATTGTTATATTCCGTATTGAGTATAGCTGAGGGCAAGCACTCAGTACAATTTCAAAGAAATGTGCAGTCTGTATTAAAATGCAATGACTGCACTATCCTGATTTAATATCTCTGCCTTATTGCTACTACCTGGCTACTGTTTGAGCCAGCTATTAAACCAGTTGTGTGACAATTCAAGTCAGGAAGAAAAAGAGCAATTGAAAGTTAACAGGTGAAAGATAGTATTTATGCTTTTGAAAAGTTCCCTCAGTGTTAGAGACATGTCCTCATAGACAGAATCAATTTGCACATTGCTGGTTTGACTAATTGAAATTTGAGAATGAGTCACCTGAAGAGTGATGTTTTCATCTGTGCCTCAGTGATGCCCTGGCACTGAAAAAGGTATATATCTGAATTTCAGCCAACAAAACAGAAAAAATATGATAATTCCTTTTTATTTTTCCCATGACTTAAGAAAATAGACACAGATTTGGGAACTAGTTAAAATCTCTAACACCTATTTGCTGTTGCCAGATGGCACAGTTCTGTAGCAAACAAACTGCCTGATTTACAGAAGCTGAGAGCAATCTGTTTCTGGTAAAATGAATTGGTTTCATTGATAAAGGGTTATCAATTTTCTCAGCTCTCTATATCCAATATAGTCATAACCAAGCACACTTTAAAACTAATGCTTAAGAAGAAGTAAAAAAAAAACAAAACCAAAAAAACAACAAAACAAACAACTCCAATCTCTTCCCTTCCTTGTTTATGTAGAAATTTGTTTATTTTTTTCCAGAAAACACTGCTGATATCTGAATGGCTCTAATGATGTATGCTGGCATTAAAATGCTGTTGCGAGTAACACAGCCATCATAGCAATAGACTTTAGAGAACTTAAACTCTAAAACTTTTTGACCGCAAACAAGATTCCAGTGTAAGCTTGTACACTTAACGAATGCTAAGGCATGTTTAACAGAAATATAATGAATGAAAATGGAATAAGGGCTGGTTTATTATTCTTTTAAAAGGCTACAGTAATTTATTAACTGGAGTGCATTCATCAGAACTAGGATTTGACAGATCTAGAGACATTTTGATCCCTAGTAGTTCAAATAGTTCATAAAACACATTCTATTGTCTGCCCAGCTCCCTTTTCTCTTAATCTACTTGTCAGTCAAATCCTAAACACCAATGCTAATTCTAAGCATATAGGAGCTATAAAAATTATTAACATGATCTGGCATCTTTGCTTACTTACTTTTTTTCATAAATATAATCTTTGTGTTTAGCTAAATAGAAAAAGTTCCAAGGCAGTGAAAATTTTAGATAAATTGCTGAAAACTATGAGTGATTTAATATTTAACTACATTATGGATATAAATGTAATTAAGTCTCAAGAGCAAGCAAGAGTTGCTGAATTTCTTTTAACTGATTCAGGACACAAATACTGTTAAACTAGGCAGTCTGACTGCAGTACCTTTAAATAAGAGAACATATTTGCAGTGCAAGGGTGGATGAAAAGAAATAATGCAATGTGGCAGCATTGATAAACTCACATTTCAGACCACTTACTTTAAAGGAAAAGTGACTTCACCAAAAGAATCTGGAATCCAATTTTCCTACAGGTTTTGTGGGCAACATTTTTTCATATTTTTCCAAGACTAGGTTTTAGAGGCATCTGTGATCATATCTGATTCATATTAAAGTAATATGGACACTATCACAGACAGATGACAAGGAAAGGAAATAGAGGTGTTATAAAGTACCCAATCATCATTTTCACTGGCATCATGAACTTAGCCCAAGTTAGACCAACTGTGGCTTTTTGTATGAGAGCCTTGGCTCCAAAGGAAGGAGGAAAGCTGAAGAGATCCAAGATGTGCCTGCATTTGGATTGTATTAGCATATGTAGTTCACTTGAATCAATTTATTTCACTTTCTGTCTGTTTACTGTTCCTGTTCATTTGTTAACACTCAGTATGTTTAGTTAAATCATCATTGCACTGCACTGCATGAAAAAATCTGGATGTGTGATCATTTACCAGTCTCTATTCTTGGAGACAACACGAGCAAGAGGAGACCACTTAAATTTGCTTTTATTAAAGCACAGCTCTTGATATTTTTTACTTGATCTATAGCAAAATCACAGCTTGGTTTTATTCACAGAATGAGACCACCTGATTCAAAGTAACAGGCAGGCACTAGTCTATATACAAATTAAATAGGTAGGTACTCTGTTGTCTCACCTATGGAAAAAAATCTTTTGGAAATATGAGCAGAAATACTTTTACAAACAGAAATACAGGATATATATGCTATCTCTAGGAAAAGGGATGTCAGTCTTCTATAGATTTTAAAGCAGTAATAACAGTAGCAAAATTTTCTTCTTTTAAGAAAAGGGTAAGCAGCACAGGGCTGAGATTCAGGCTGTTTTGTACATCAAACCTGCTATCATCCTCATAAAATTAACAACTCTTAGATTTCATCTTGGATGGGACAAAAATTCACATTTTTATTTTTAAAGAAAAAAGCACCACCAAAGTGCCCTTCCTTAAATTCCCCTTGAAGGCATAATGCTGTACTTATTCACAAACTTTTTCACTGAAGAATTCATGTTCCCATAAACTCACAGAAATACTGACATGAGCTAAGTACTTAGAATGTAAAAGAATGTAACTTCAAATAACTAGTAAGAAATTAATGCTAGCATTCATCATGAAAAAGAGAGACGTTTTTTCTTTACGGGAAGTAGCCTTCTGTCAAGAGAAGAAGATTTGGAATTGTCACGATGAAATGATTGATCTGAAAAATCAAGTGACCACAATGATTTATGATGAACATTGCTTGACATTTAAACATCTATAAAGCACACTTCCAAAAGAACAGACTTTCTGATTGAAATATTTAATGTTTGCTTTTATGATTCTTTAATGTCAAGCAACCTTTGAAACTGCAAACAGCATTTTACTGGTAATTATATCTGCCTAGCATTAAGCCTTCAAGAAAAACATGTTAGGAAAAACTGGTAAATTTTGAATTCCAAATAGCAACTTGAAAAAATAATCTATGAAAGTCAGTACTGGATGCTAGCATATTTATAAACTGAGTAAATTTATGCTGTGTTTTAATTTTGTTGCTGCTTTTTTGCTCTCTTTGTGCCTCAAGCCATTCAGACATATTTCACCTTCTTATGGGGCAGAACACAGTGTCCAATAGTAATATACTGCTCCCTGAAATGCATGCTATTCAAAATATCTTTTTGGCTGTGGTCTACTAAATGAAAAGTAAATAGCATCAACAGGTAAAATAAGTTTCTATTAGGTTTTTTTATTATTTGTATTGTTGGCTATGAAAGATTTTTTTTTTTTAAAAGCTGGAGACTTGCCTACAGGATGACAGCTAAATTTTTTCACCTTTATTTTGTTTTCATAAAGGAAGCTATTTATTAAATATATGCATCTGTTAAATGATGGATGCCTTGCTTTTAGTGTCACTGAACAGAATGAAAACTTTACATCAGAGATTAAATAGTGGATTTCAATTTTGTCTTCTCCTAATTCAAGCCAAACTAGAAGTAATGGACTGAAAGCAAAAACTTAAGTAAACTATTGTCTGTCTATACCATATCAAGTTTTAGTATTAAGAAGAATATTGTTGAAGAAGAATGTTATAAAGTAGGAACACCAATGGAGTAATGGCATTTCCACTGTAACATTTGTTTCAATTACCTGCTCCTCTGATTAGAAGACATGTCTCTGGCTACAATTCAGTAAATAATTTAATTTCATAACCTCTACATGCCTTTTCTGCTTAAGAGTGATACAAGTTTTCAAAGACAGCTTTTCAAAACCCAGACAAAGGCAAGCCAGAATGCATTTTTCCATTTTCAATGTTTTTTGTATTCTGAGAATACTCATCTACCTTGACTGTTTTCAAAGCAATTCAAACAATTGATTAGATTTGAAGGAGAAATGGGTATTATAAAAACCATGCTTTCAAAATAATGAAGTACATCACTTCAGAGATATTTCAATACTTATAAAACATAAAGAGCATCGATGCACTGTTTTGGCAGCTCCAATACATTGGCTGTCACATTCAGATCAATGCTCTTTGTATTTGACAATGCTATATAGAAGATTTGTTTTAGCCTTTCTTACTAAGAATTGCAAACATTAAAACCAGGAAGAGACTGTGAAGAAAAGAGAAAGCAGTATTTACATATAGCTTAGGGAACTTTTATTTTACAGATTTTTTTTTCAATAAGTTACCTGTACTTTGTAGAAAGACATGCCTCAATTTCAACATCATTCACCATATTCACCTGCTATTTCTTTCCTGATCAGTGCAGCAATGCAAACACATCTGCTGTGTGTACTGTAACTATTCATGTTCTCTTATTTGTAGGTGTAAACACCCCAAAGACATTGTTAATAGTTTTCTCATATGTATCTATTGCACTCTGATATCAAAATATTTGAAATTATAGAAGAAAGAAAAGCAAACACTATAATTATTACCCTTTCTTGTGATCTCTCATTAATTAGGGGGAACATACAGTGCCTCCAGAGACCCAGAAGTAGTTTCTGCAATTGTGTCATAACTTGCTCTAGATAAAGTTTAGTTACAGTTTTTCTACAACTGTCTTCTCCTATATCCTTATGGATTATGTTTTTTATGAGGAATCTTCAGAATTTCCATAAAGACAATTTGTCACTTGTAATAACAGTATTAGGTTTATCTGCTGTCCTGGTTTCAGCCAGGGCAACATTAATTTTTCCTCAGTTCCCATAAGGGCGCCGAGCCTCCTCATGTGTGCGTGTGGCTAGCTTGTTATACTATACCACCCTCCTCATATCATTGTGGGGCTGCAAGGAAAGGACTCTTGCTTCCAGGAAAAAGGGATTGTTTGGGTGGAAAAAAAGAGTGCCTGGGTAGAGAAACCATTGGCTGCTGTTCATTCTCTTGGGGTTTCACTACATTGGTCAGTGAATATTTTTTGCATGTAAGCCAACCTCTCTTTGTACACTTTTTTTATTAATATTGTTGCTGTTACTGTTCCTTTTCTTATCTCATGGCTATTTCCAGTAAATTGTTCTTTTCTCAACCCTGCATCTCTGCTTTTTGTCTCCCACTGAAGGCAGGATTGGGAGTGGCTCATGGTTTTCTTTTTAGTGGTAGTACTAATTTGGGAAGAGCCCTTCCTAAGACATGACACCTCCTTTGATGATACCTAGTATATAGTATACACCTTTTAAATATTGTAGTATTTTCATCTTTTTCTTTAAGTCTTTGATGATTTTTTTTCTCTGAGGTGAGAACACTGATCACAAATGTGTCTAAAATCTGTAAAGCACTTGTTAATATGCTGTCTGGTTTTGAACTAAATCTAACTCACAATTTTGGGGGAAAAGGTAAATAGAATAAAATAGATTGGTGGCATCATGTTACATTATTCAAGTATTTAGACTGCTTTATGACTACTATTTCCAGTCAGAATTACTCCTGATCTTCATACACATTATGTAAACTAATCACATTAGCTTTTGCTCAGAGGCAAAACAATAACAATATAACAAATGTACACAAATATAAATATACAGAGACATTTATATGGAAATAGCTAAATATAGCTAGGATATCTGCAGGTAGATACTACCTCCATCTACTAGCTAGAACATGAGGCCCAGGGAGTGGTGGTGGATGGTGCTACATCCAGTCACTGGTGGTGGCCCCCAGGGATCTGTGCTGGGCCCAAATGAGGATGGATATGGATGAGGGGATCAAGTCTACCTTTAGCAAATTTGCACATGACACCAGGCTGGGAGAGAGTGCTCATCTGCTGGAGCGTAGGAGGACTCTGCAGAGGAACCAGGACAGACTGGATTGGTGGGCCAAATCCAACTATGTGAGGTTTAACGATACCAGGTGCTGGGACCTGCACTTTGGCCACGACAAGCCCTGGCAGTGCTACAAGGTGGGGACAGAGTGGCTGGGCGGAGGCCAGGAAGAAAGGGATGTGGGTGTACTGATTGGCAGGAGGCTGAACGTGAGATAAGTGTACCCACATGGCCAAGAAGGCCAATGGTGTCCTGGCCTGGATCAGCAATAGTGGCCAGCAGGACCCAGGCAGGGATTGTCCCCCTCAGCACTGGTGAGGCTGCACTTCAAATCCTGTGTCCAGTTCTGGGCCCCTCAAAACAAAGACACTGAGGTACTGGAGCGTGTCCAGAAGTGAGCAACAAAGCTGGTGAAGGGTCTGGAGCACAAGTCTGTGAGGAGTGGCTGAGGGAGCTGGGGGTGTTTAGTCTGGAGAAAAGGAGGCTCAGGGGAGATCTTCTCACTCTCCAAACTACCCAACAGGAGGTTATAGCCTGGTGGGTGTTGGCCTTTTCTTCCAAGTAATAAGGAACAGAATGAGAAGAAATGGCCTCAAATCACACCAGGGGAGGCTTAGATTAGACATTAGGAAAACCTTCTCCAGTAAAAGGGCAGTCAGGCACTGGAACAGGTGACCCAGGCAAATGGTAGAATCACCATACCCAGACATGTTCAAAAAAATGTGTAGCTATGACATTTGGGACACGGTGGATGGTAGTGTAGGACTGCAGTGCTAAATTAACAGTTAGACTCAATTATCATAGAGGGTCTTTTCCAACTTAAACAGTTATATTATCCTATATAAATAGCAGAAGTTTGCAGCTTATAGTGAAGGAAGTACACATTTTGAATCAAAATTCTCCCTATCAGTATGGTTGCTACTCTACTACTAGTACAAAAGTCATAGAAGATGAATAATTACACACATACAAAATACAATTTTTGTTGTTCTTTCAAGAGGCTTAACTGAAAATGTTCAATGAAACACAGGATTCATGACTGTATCAAGTGTCCCTGTATTATTTTGTTAAAAATTTTATTGAATTGTAGGTAGTATAATGACAGTGTAATTTAAGTTCAGTGTTCCACTCCACATGTTTTGGGCACATTTTCTTGCACAGAAAACAGAGGCCTCATTGTACTTGTTTGTAACTAAACAGTTATTCTCATCAAATGAAGTTCAAACTTTTCCTGATGTCTAAGGAATCCTACTTCATGCAAGTTTGGGATTTTTCCTATACAATAATCTTAGTCCATAAAAAAATATCCATTGTTTCAAAGATTTTATTGCTTGAGACCTGATAAATATGTTATCTCCTCTCAAGAAATATGGAAAAAGATGTGTTTTGATACAATGGCAGTGTTCAGAGAGGCCATAAAAAGAAAACATTTCTTAAAATAAATGACCATGTGGTCTCTAAATTACAGCATGCTGCTTTTAAACAGAACTATTTAGAAAATTAAATTTAAAACATGAAACACTTCATTTCACATCTAAAGGTTTCTATTTTATTACATTTTTCATTCACAGCAAGTTGCAAATCCTTCAGACTTCCACCAGAATCTAATGACCATCTGGAAATGCTGCATAACTGAAACTTAAAAAAAAAAATCACTCAGCCCCTCCTTCCTTGGCAAAGTACAAAGGCTTTTTTCAACAAGTATTTCTATCATGACAAATGTTTTAAATTCCTTTTCAGTCAGTTACATCAGGGTTTCTCCAGCTATAAGATTAACAAAGCAAAAGGGTAGCTGCCATCAAGCATTAAAGTAGCTTTTTTAAGATACTGGTAGGTGAACTCCATCAGCACAAAATAGTCTCATACACTTGAAATACTTATATTTACACAAGGAAAATGTAGCTCTTGGAAGTTTAATCAGATGGAGATCCCAACTGGGCATCTGCTGACAGTGAAGATCTAGAGGCCAAGCAGTCTGGGCCTAGCTAAATGAAAGAGGAAACAGGGTGGAAAGCTCATGTGTTGAAAATAAATTGGAGCTGATCCCTTAAAATAAGGATTAAGAAACACAATAACATTCCAAAAAGTATATTCTGAAAACTGGTAATGCAAAACTTCTCTATTACATGACTAGCATAAAATAAGGAAGTTGTTTTATCTGAAAAATTCTTTATTTTCTGTGAAGGTTGAATTTAAATTCCTATTTTCTCTTTGATTTCTTCTGTTTGCTATTTAGCTGTTTCTTATCCTCCAACCCATTCTTCATATTTTATTACATCTTTTGCGGACAGTCTCACTTTTTAACCTCTCTTTCATTAGCTTCCATGCTTTTTGTTCCCCACGCTATTCATTTCATTAATTCATCCTACCTCTTATCTTTACAAAAAGCTTCAGGACAAGGCTCACAAGCATTTGAATCCAACTAAATCTAATAATAGGTAATAAATGTTATTGCAACAGTAACTACACCTAGTGATGCCCACGTCAACAAAGATGAGCACTGCCTCACGTCTTCAACTCCCCTAGCAAATTATCCTTCCGTGTGATTATTATAAATCCTGCCCAACAAGAGCTGCTGCCCTAGGAGAGCAAGATGAGCAAAAGCTGTGCTACACATCTACTTGCTGCTGCAGAGAATGTTACCAGCTAGCAGGTCAAATGTTCCTGGACTCTGTAAGGTCTCTACTACACCATGCAACACAACACATGGGAAGAGCAAACCAGCTCCAAGACATGGAAAGAGTACAGTCCTATTAACATGATGTTGGAATCCAATGTGTTCAATGCAATGCAGCTCACCAGCCCACTGTGGCTCTTTGGGCGTCACAACCACTCCGTGATGGAGATAAGTCTAGAAGTGTTTCCTGAACTGGCTGTGTGATAGGATGTCTTGAAATCTCAAGTAAAACAGGGAGGCGGTATGGCAACATCTGATGATGTGAGAGACACCTGGTCCTGCAGTTAAACATGCATAGTTCATTTACAGCTCCCATTCTGGCTCAGCTAAGCTACAGCTTCTCATATAACAAGCCTCAGATTTTGCAACAGCAGAGATGAGAAACATCAAATGTCCCCAGAGACCACATAAATAGACGGCTGTATGAAATGCACATAACAAGTGCATGTTTGAGACACACTTCTTCCTTACTGCCATTATGGCAACACATTATCTGGCAGGGATCTTGTACTTTCATTATCTCATTTCAAAGCATAAATATTTTCTTGAAATTACACTTCTGCATTCCTCTTTAGTCACAAATTGTAATATTACAATTGCCTAAAACTCTAAAATACAATTGTAAAATTTTGAATAATTTTAAAGTCTTGAAATTATCATGGTATATGCAAATCTATGTCTCTGGTCAGCACCAATATACAAGAAACAAATGTAAAATTATACTTCTACAGGTCTTCTACCTCAGGAGCAATCAGAAACAACAATGAAATAACATCAGCCTTTTCCTCTTCAGATTAAAACAACAGAAATAACCAAAGCATATTTACATACTTATATTAATTTATAAATTACACACAATTTTAGTATCAAATATCCTGCATAAACAAAATAATAATAATAGGAATAATAAGTGATCAGTAAAAGGCCTATTCTGTAACAATTTTTTGCACAAAAGTAAGTAATGCATAATGCCTGGCCATATGTCTTTTCTGTCCTGTTGGCTAATTACCTACAAATTGCTGTACCAATTTTACTGCTGCTGGTTATTTTTAACTGAAGTATGTTTTCTCCTGAGTATTGTTACTCTTTTTCACATCTTTTCAACCTCACCAGAGAAAATGCATTTAAGATTCATGACACTGAGATGGATTGAATTGCAAAGGACACCTTCTACAACTGAATTCTGTAGAGAAGAGACACCTCCCAAACAAAAAGCTGACTGAACAAAAGCTGCAGCCATACACATTGTGCTGCTTTAAAAACTGCAAGCTGAAAGGACTGAAAACAGTTGTATTTGCATCAGAATCTTCTTTGGCTATGTAAAAACAATATAGCCCTGGGCATTTGCTCTGACATGCATTAAAATGATGCAATAATGATTTTGTTATACAGAAAGTAAATTAGTATTTTTTAAATGATTCATTCTGTAGAAGCCATGTCTAATTTGGGGCATCTGCTTCCAACAGTAACTCCCCACCCATGTACTAGAGTTTAAATCTTAATTATTGCTTTTGCAATATAAGAACTTTAACATAACTATAGATTATGGAAATTATGATCATTCGTAGGACATGATTAAGGCATTCTTGCCAACTAGATAAAACTAAAAGAACATGTAAAACTCTTTTTTAAGCTCCCTGCAGCCCAGAAAAGCCTTGAAGTTCCACCCTTTAATTAACAGCCAATTAGAGAAATTCAGATCTAAAATTTCAACGGCTAAGAATAAATAACTTTGCTTGGCTTATTTATATTCTGCATACATTTTATCTTTCTCCTTAATATATTTATACTATTTAAGAAAAAAAAACAAATTTCCAAGATCAATAGTATATTCTTCCAATATCAGTCTTATGAAAATCAACACAGTTTAGGAAAAAAAAAAACCAAACCCAAACAAGCCATCTTTAATGCACTGTTCAACAAATGCTCATCAGTTGAACTTCCAGGTTTAGCTTACCAAAACTGCTAACCAGAAGATAATGACTGAAAATTGCTTTAAATGATTCCCAAAAAGGAGCATCTCCATACTTTGTAACAAACTTTGCATTCCTATGGAGATAAATTCATTAGTCTTTTCCTGCAGATATATGAATGCATCAAAATGATTCTCTACTGTTGCACACTTCACACTTAACAGTATAACTAATGAATATTTATTATACAAATTCTTGGTGTATAGAAAAACATAAGTAGCAATTTAAACTAACTTTTCCTCATTTCCATAAATTGTGCTAACTGAAAAGTTTCAAATAAATTTAAAAGCCAGCACTACCTTATTTTTACACCATTTCTTTTGTTTGGTTTTTTCAAGCTATTGGTTGTCTCATATGAAATCCTATATCTCAAAATATTTGTTCATTTTTACTTCTAGTAAGGAACTTATAAATACCAGGGTTAAATAAGGAATTCAAATTACCATGAGAAAACTACTAATTATAATTCTACCTACTCATCACAGTGAGTAATGGACTTCATGGATTTTTCTCTGTCATATCTTTGAAGTGAAGATAATTCAGTCAAATAAAACTTCAGGAATTTCTACCACTATCTCTTATAATTCCTCATGGACAAGGTAATGAGGTATGGGTTGGATGAGCAGACAGAGAGGTGGGCTGAAAACCAGCTGAGGGGCCAGGCCCAGAGGGTGGCAATGGTAACCAAGCACCATCACAGCTTGCCCAGAGAGGTTGTGGAATCTCCATCCTTGGAGGTATTCAAAAGTTGTCTGAATATGGTTCTAGGAAAGCCATTCTAGGTGGCCCTGCTTGAGCCAGGACAACATAACCTCCAGAGGTACTTTCCAACCTCAGTCATCCTGTGATTCTAATTCATTGTAATTAAAATTGTATCTGTCACAGTTCTCAAAAGATCACCTTCACAAACCTTGATATTTACTCTGCCATCAATTCATCTTTCACATCAAATTCTTATACTTCACAACCATCAAGGTATAAGTCTTCTCTACTCTTTACTATTCTTTTTCATTTCCTATATGTCTGCAATATCTGCTACATGACAGAGACCACCAGAAGACAGATTTTGCATCTCTCAGATTTCACAAATACTCTGCTTGAAATTTTCAGACAACACAGAGGGAAGGAGGAAAGAAAGATAAATACTAACGTGGCAGTTAACACATGCATTTCATTTGAGAAATTCTAACAGTAAGTTTGCAAGTCTGCAAGAGGTAACAAAGGGAACATTGTGCTCATGGTTTTTTCTGGGACAGGGTTATTTTTTACCTTTATATTTTGACAACAAATTCCAACAAAGTCAAAGAAAACTCTATGACAAAATTTCTATTCATACTCAACAGGCAAATTATTTTTGATAAAAAGACATCTGCTCAGAAGATTCCCAAACAGCTGTTCTCTAATCTTTTCTTCTCCAATATTACAGCCTTTAAGTCAGTGTTCTGTTTCCTGTTTCTAAACAGATTTCTTTTTCCCTAGCAATTCTTAGTGTTGGTGATTGGGAGATTGTGTTCTTATTGTTTTTTCACAGCAATTGATAAAATGAATTTATAAACATAGAACCCCTTCCTGATGCCTATCCCATTTCTTATTTACATGTGTCCCACCACCAAAACATGGAGCACCAAAGTGTTAGGTTGCTTTTCCCCACCACTTCTGGTATCAGTTGTTAAGGTGGCAGAAAACTGCTTTGAAATAAGAACTTATTTCTGGTGAGAGAAAAAAAATTCAAAGAAATCCAAAAACCTCAAATCTGTGGTTGAGTAGTATAAAGAACCCAAATGAGACATTTCTATTGGTAGCACCCAATCCCGAGGGTGGTTAGTGCCTTCTTTCTTGGAGTCACTTTTTGCCTGTTCCTTCAGTGTCTTTGAAGGGGTCAGCAGTGCCAGTCTCAGTCAAATCCACTGCAACAAGCCCTTCTGTGGCATGAGCCAATTAATGAGGAAGCACTATCTTTTTCCTATCTGCTTCACTTCTTTCCCACAACATGACCAAAATTAGGTTAATTAGCAATGTGCTGAGGGAAATAAAATAACTTTATTTAGATTAAGAGTTTTGAGCTGGCCTCATTATGAAGTATGGGACAATTAATGAAAAGTAAAAATGGAAACAGAATTCTGATTTTGGTTTTCAAATAAATTTCCTCTCAAAGAGTTGGCAAACAACTTAGTTTTTTTTCAATTAAAAATAGAAATTAAAAGATGACAATAAAGATAAAACATTTTTTTTTTGTTCAAAAACATGTTCATACAGAATATAGCTATATTTTCTTAAGATTAACATGCACAATACAAGATGCTTTAAAAGTGGAAGAAAATGAAGACCTACTGGCCACCTTGAAGCTAAAAAACACTGTATGAGCAGAATAAAAAGACTATGTATGTAGTTTCACTACAACTACCTGAAGTAGTTTCCATGAGAGTTATCCCTTCTTGAGTTAACCTAGCTCAGAAGAGCAGGCACAGTGAAAACACACAGAACAGATTGATTGTATTAGCAGCACTAAGTAGCTATTGTATTCCTAATTCAATCCACACTACTCAAACTCAAATTTAAAGCATCACTAATCCCAAGATTTTGGAATAAAACCAGATTAATATAATTGGTAAATTACACCTTAAATTAACAATGTGCTGAATACCAGCCATAGAAATTAAACCATAATTTTATTAAGTGCTTTAAAACAGCAGAAGTCCTTTCCTACCAGTACTGCTATGTCATTTTACAGTATTTGAAGACCTGCCTTAAGGTATAAAGAGAACACACTTATTGACCTTATGAGAAAGGATTTAAACTAGGTAAACTGGAGAAAGTTTATTGTCACCTAATGCAATTATGCAAGGGCTGTGAGAAATAGACCAGGATGTAATAGAATAGGATGAGAGAGGATCTCACACTTCTTTCTCTTTTAAAAGCCAGGTGACAGTGGGTTCATCTCAAACACCTCTACAATGGATATACATAGCATGGGATAAAACCAGCAAGAATGAGAAACCTGTGCACAGCTGTAGAGCTAGGATCTCATTGAAATAGAGGGATATGGAGGCACAGCTTGTATGCCTGGAGTACTGAAGCAGACAGAAACAAGCTCTCCAGGAAAGAGAGGCCAGAAAGCTGAGGATGGGGCATTGTAATCTGTGTAAGGGAGTTGCCCACAAGCACAGAGCTTTATCTTTGGAAAAGCTCTGATCCTGCTGCAGAGAGCAGCCAATGTGCTGCAGAGTCAGCCTGGAGAAGCAGGTGGAGAACTAGTCTGACAAGAACCTCGCAAAGTCCAAAAAAGGAAAATTAGCCCTGTATCTGGGATGGAGTAACCCAATTACAGCACAGTCTGTGAGCAAGCTGGCCAGGAAGGACCTGCGGTTCCTGATGCACAGTAAATTGAATATGAGTCAGCAGCGTGCTCTCGCAGATGAAAAACCCAGTGACCCAGTGGACTGCATTTGCAACACTCAAACCAGAATGTGGAAAAGAGATTATTCCCTCTCTTAAGCAAGTGTGAGATTGTATCTGAAGTCCTGAGACCAGTTTTAGGGCTTTCAGCCTTGGAAAAGATTTGATGTACAGGACCAGCCCAGTGAAGTCACTTTGTAAAGAGGAAGTTGAGACCACTAACTCTCTTCAGCTTTAGAGGCTCAGGAGAGATCTTCCTGCTGTTTTCAGCTTCTTGATGGGAGGGCACAGAGACAGTGCAGCCAGACTCTTCACACTGGCACCCAGAGATAGAACAAAAGGCAACAAATTGAAAGGAGGTTATAATTATAAAGATAAAGATAAAGAGAGGAGAAAACTACACCACAAGGGTGCTGAAACACCAGGTTGGCAAGAGGGGTTGTGTAGTGTCTGTCCTCTGAGCATTTAAAAACTCTGAGCAACATGACTGACTAGTTCAAGCAGGGTGTTGGACTCAATTATCTACAAATGCCTTAACTTAAAACATGAGCTAATATTTGTTTCATTGAATTACCTACAAATTTACAATGTGATAAAGCTTTTGTTAACTAGCTGTTTTGTTGTTTTTTCCCTTCCTCCTGTCCTTTCTTCTCATTTTCTTATTCCATGAGGAGGAAAATTAAATTTTATAAGACTGAAATCAAGTGTAGCTATACTGGCCCTCTAGGGATAAACCCATCAATACAATTACCAATGCATTTATTGAAAGCATACATATGGCTACCAAAGTAAAAATGTGAGTTTACAGACCACTGTTGTCCAGCAGCAATGTCATTTTCATGCTATATCTCAAATGCATTCTGACACTACCACCTTCTATCGTTCTTTTTAATTAATATTCTTATTTTACTTAAAATACTCTTCATTACTTTATGGCAAAGATGTTTAGATCCTATTTGGTTGGCACTCAGTGCATTCTGCTGTCTTTGTGATTTATGAGTTGCTGATTTTCCCTTGCACAGAAAAAAAAATCCACAAGAAGAAATAATTTGGAATTGCTTAATATGCCCTGACAAATGTGCTAATTATTTCGGAGAAGCAGATTTGCTGTCACCTTTCATTGTTGAAAGCAACACACTCATGGCAGGCTCTAGTGTTAGAGAAATAAATACTGCAACTGCTTAATGTATGAAAATGTTATTGGCCATGCACAATGAGTGATTTAATTTGTTCACCATCCAATGAATTTGAACAAGACTTTCCCATGATTTATAGCACAGACTGTTATGGCTTGCAATGTGTAATACTCTTTAGAGTCTTAGGACACAATTTTATACAAAGTAATACATTAGTCTTTATTGTAAAATGCTAGAAAACACATCCTCATTGTGTCATATCATGACCCTGGAGCCCTATAATCAGATTTCATGGGAGGAAATGAAAAATAGAAACCATAAAAATTAGGGAAGCTCAAAGTCTAAGAAAAAAATAGTAGAAACTGATTTTATTTTCATATGCTGCACAAACTAGCTTGAGAACTGGCATAAAAAATGCAATTTGTATTTATTCAAATCTTGGGACACGTTACCTTTGCATTATGTTTCTACATCGGTTATTTCAGAGTCCTGGGAATAGAGCACAGTATTTTAGCTGTTGATAATACTTGAGTCCATATCTTAGAAAGCATAATATATTCCAGGCAGAAGCTTAGTCTGTGAGCTAGACCTCTGATGCCAATAAGTCTGGTTTCTGAATGTTTTCAAAGTAAAGCTAAATTGATCAATAATTAGACTGTATTGAAAGGCAAATACCTGAAATATGATTTCCATCATTTGTTTCCTTGATTTCTTTTAGACAATGAAAAAACCCACTCTTTTAATTGCTCAAATACAATCACCTGTTGGAAGTGGCATCTCAGCTTTCTTAATTTATACCTGCAGACTTACATATAATGTTTGCAGCTCTGCTTAACACATCCCCACTTAAAAGCAAAGGTGTTTCTAGTGAAAAAAGAGATACATATTCTACTACACTAGGTGACTGATATAAGATCTGTTAAGTACATCATTATGGGGAAGCTAGCATTTAAGTTTTAGACTGTATATGCTTTCTGTATTCACTTGCAGAATTTTTCAGGGAATTAATGTTATTTTTCTTGTTTCGACAAAAGTTAAAAATGTAATGTACCTCTGTACTGAAAACCAAATCAATTACTAATTAATTCAGAACCTCTGGTGACCTAAGTGCTAGATATTAATTTCAGCTCAATTTTTAATATATTGGATACTAAATATACTCTGAAATACAGCACTTCTACCTCTGGCCAAATTCTTCAAAACATCTAGCCTGGACAACATTGCTTGTACAGCTTGTTTAGTAAGACGTGTCTACTTAGGACATGCTCTAAACAGACACGTAAAATTTTTCCTGTTATTATGTAGTTTTTGTGAATTAAGAAGTTATGCTGGTAACTCAGAGTAAAAGAAGAAAGGCACAGAAGTCTGGAACACTTACTCATATAAAAACATTCATGATTTGCAGTAAAAGTGTCCTGCAGAAACATTGGACAAAGTTTTAGGGTGCTGCATTATTCGTCTGAAGTTTCAAAATGACTTTTCAAGAGTTCTTTGCAGCTGTACTGCCAAGGAACTGAAACTCATATTCACTGTGAATATTTTAAGGCTTCTGGTACTTGAGGAAACCTTCAAATACAGCTCCTGTTTACCTCCCTAAGAAAGCACAAGTTTGGTCAACGCTCCCAAATTCCTAATCAAGTGTCTCTGAGAACAAGCTGTGACCCCTAACCCCTTTCCTCTTTTTTCTTTGTAGTACAATAATTCATTGCTCTGTCTTGAGCAGTAACTGAGGAATGTGGGGAGAAAATATGCAACAAATGAAATAATTATGGGGTGTTCTTACTGTCTTTAGTCTTTATTGCCTCAAATGCAGACAATCATTTGAAACAACTAAACATGCAAAAATTTAAAAAATTGAGAACTGCAGGTGGTGGGGGGGAAACCAATATCTGTGCCAAAGCAGTAAACGTGATAATTTAGCAACAATCTGCAAACCAGTATACTGTGCTGGAAAATAACACTGTGACAGTAGATTTCAATGCCTGCTCCCAGCTCTTGCTAGCCATAACATGAATTACTTCATATTTCAGTGTGGCCATAAGCAAAGGACTTGCTAACATTAAGATTCTGCCCCAGTAAATGTTAAGTACAGCTCTTTACTCACAATTTCACTATTTTATGTTTTACCTGTGGCACAAGAATAATTTAAGAAATTTTCAGAAATTTCCATTCCAAATATTTCAAATTTTTAATTCCCTTAGTACTAGTAATAGAGAAGGATTTCCTTCAGCTTCCTTAAACAGTTTCCAGGCCAGAATGAAAACAGGGATACTGAAACATTGAAAACTGTATTCAAATGCATTATCTGCAGCCTACTTTTGAATTACAAGTTATAGTTTAATCACTTTTCTTATTCTCTAGTTTAAAGAAAAAAAAAATAATAAAAATTATATGGGAAAAAACTTGACAAAGCAGTTTTAGAAAACAAAGAAGTCAGAAATGAAATCATGTTCTTCGTTATATCTTCAGATGCCAAATTTGGATATAAAGTGAAAACATTACCATATGAAAGTCTTGTACAAATAGTTAAATATATTAGCTCTAGAAAACGAAGACGAAAGAAGTGAGATTGGGAAAAGAAATGTGTTTCTTCAGAATACTTTCATTGTTTTAAAGCATGTAACTGTAGGCTACTATTCACAAAATACTTTCTGACAGAGATCCAATAGACTCCTGAATAATTTTCCAAGTAAGCAGCTGAAAACCCTTAGCAGCAGACAAAAAACTAGAAATATTTTCTTAGAATATGGTATGGAAGCAACGTAAATATAGAATCCTTTTTGCAGCATTGTTTTCCAATAATCTTAATAGCAATAGCCATGTAACAATGTAATGTCGAGGCATTTCCCCCCTGTATACACTTCTTCATTTCTTAATTCTATAATTGTTTAATTATCTGTCACCAGATTACTTTCTAGCCATTTCTTCCACAAAAGATGATAAAAAATTGATGTTTGCCCTCATTTCATGCCATAAATGTTTCACAGTTTCATGAATATTCATTTTGTTTGTTTCAAAAGTTATTTAAAGACCAAGATGGTTTTAGGGTGGTCTTTCTGAACCTTGTTACTCTGTAGTTTGCTTTGTTTTGCTTGAATGATTTTGCATTATTGTAGTTGATTGGTTCTCATGTACACATCTCTCACACCTACATTGAAATGGCAGACTGTTCTTTTTGTTCATGGCAACATTTCACCAAGTACATGCAAAGTATCTCACAGCACAGTAACTGACCCTGTAGCCTCTAAGCCAGCTTTCTTAGTAAGATTTGCAGTAGACAACATTGCTAACATGCCAGTCTCAACACAGAAGTTATTTCATTTTGTAAAGGACCAATGGAAAGCCTGGATGGAGTAACCAAACAACAAAACATTTGTTTGCCAATTGCCTCCCTGAAAACATTACAGTCATCAGTTAGAAAAAGAAATTATTAATCTTTTTATTACTTACCAGCAGTCATTATTTTTAGCACATAAGATGATCTACTGATTTAACTGTTTATATTTGTGAGACAAATTCTCTGCAGAGATGGAAGCAGAGAAACAATATTTGAACAGCTGCTGCCAGGAGGTTATAATTAGATTGTGTTCTGACTTTGTTCCTCACACTGCACAAACACTCCATAGCTACTGTTCAAAGTCATCACCCTTCTGGGACAATACTTTCATACTTCAATTAGGAAACCTGCATTTATTAAGACTATTTATAAACCCCAATCTTGCAAATATTTTCTAAAGGGTATGGTGCTAGAGAGCATCAGTAGCTTCTGACTTCAAAGAAACTCACGTGGCAAAGCACTCCAAGCCAAATGTTCACTGTTATAGATAAGTGCTTGAAAACTACATTTATAAGCACTAAGTCCCAATGGCTTTTGAGAATGTGAATGATTCTGTAGTGCAAGACTTTCTTTTTGTTTTATACTCCCATATTCCAGCCTTTCCATTCACAAAAGACAATTTCCCAGGTTAATCAATTTAGAAACAAGCAGCAGGTAGTTTTTCTGAATGAAAAAATTTCTAAAATTATATTGACACCACTTTCACCTGTAGACATTGCCATAAGTCTAGTTACCAACAGCATTTGTCAGATTATCAGGTGATTTATAGTTTCCACAAAGGCAAACATTAAAACAGAAGGGTCCCAGAGTGTGTTGCTTGCCTTCAGAATGTACTGGCTTTGACACAGGGCTCCACTCTCCCAGCTCAGCTCGTGCAGCCTCCTACAGAGCCTACATGTGCCGTACACACCAGCCAGCCACATGCCTGGCTCAGCCCCTGGGCCCAGCACATGGGTGGGGATGGATGCACACTGGCAGATCCAGCTCCCACACCCCATTGAGCTTCTTCAGCTGAGCATGAGGAACCAGGCAATTTGCATCCATGTTGCCAACAAGCTTCCATCCTAAAGAATGCTGCCTGAGTGGACACCTTGACAAAGACAGCTGTCCTTTAAATATACAAGGTGGGGCCACATATAAGGCTTTTATTTTGCTTTTTTCTATAGCAGCCTCACTGCACCTGCTTCTACAGAAAACAGTTATTGCAGCCAGGCATCTGGCTGACAAAGCTGTGGCCCAGAATAAATTATTGTTTCCAAGATATGGACACAGGTGTTATCAACAGCAAAAACAGTGCACTGGATTCCCGGTCCTCTGAAACAGATTTGTCCATCAATAAGATTGAACTACCACACAGTCTTGCTTCCATTAAATTTCCAGTTCCTTTCCATTTGAATTTTAGGTATGAACTAATGGATTAGTCCTGCCACTTCCTGCACTATTCTCTAAGCTGTCTTTCTGAAATGCAGGGGAGGCTGATACCAGAGACAGATGAGGAGAAAAAGGAGTCTGACAGCATGACAGACACTTAGTACCAGCATGACTGATGGGAAGACTGGGTTGAACCACAGAGCTATTAGGGCTGGAAGAGACCTTCCCATGTAGGTCATCTAGTCCACACTGCTGCCTTAAGCAGACACAATTATATCAGGGTGCTTAGGGCTGTGTCCAGTCAAGATACAAGTACTAATGAAGGAGATTCCAAAGACTCCCCACACAACCTGCTCCAATGTTTTAGTACTCTCATGAATTTTTTTCCCATATATATTACTTTCTTTTTTAGAACTTGTGCCTGTTGCCTCCTGTCCTATCACAGTGAAAAGAGCATCTTGTCACTGTGCATCATCCAATTAGACAGTGCTAGACAGCAACAACATCTCTTCTCAGCGTTTTCTTCCTAAGACTAAATACAGCCTGTTCTGTCCTCTTCACAGACTGTGGGCTCTACAGAACCATGCCTCACACTGACACCTGACTGGATTCACCCACGTGTCTACAAGGTGGCTGTGGTACCCCTCTTGCACATTATAATATCTTGTCCCCAGATTAAAGACCCCTGTGCATGGTGCAATTATGAAGCACATCCATGGACCACCAGCCAGCTGTGTCCTTTCTATGCATCGGCTCCTAGAGAAGGATGGCAGTGGTGACAATCAGCCAACGCAAAAGCCATCAGGATGATGGCAGAAGAATAAGGGGTGAAAAAGCACAAAGTTGGTTTTTACAGTATTAGAGTTTACAAAAACCCTTAATCTTTTCCTTTCAAGGGAAGATATTCCAAAGCAAACCAAAAGGCAGCTTTGGAACTTTCAGGCTCTTAGTCTTCATGGGACAATCTGCAAGAAACCTGAATGATCAGACTCCAGCTTTGAAAATGCTCCTATAAACTGAACATGACTATGAAAGATGCCCAATAACCATTATTCTTTCTGATTACTCCCTCCAGATGTATACACATCACTTGTCTGTGCATACTCTTGCACCTGCTACATTTTGTTACAAAACTGAATTTTAAAAGAATCAATTAACTTGAAGTGTTGAGTATCATGTTGCCAAGTAGGTTAATGCCCAATTCAATACCTGGCATGGCTTGCTTTGTCCAACAGATTATTAAAATCTCACCCTTGAACTGAAAGGTCAGAAGGGCAGCATACATACATACACATATACAAACAGGACATGACAATTACACAGTAGTCAATAGTCTGAATCAACCCTAGTATCCCAGTTACCATATCCTGGAACTGACATCCAATGTCTTTTTTGAATGTAAAAATCATTATGTGAAACAAGAAACTAGTGTGGTTAACTTGGGGAGAGTCAGGAGTTCATCATATATTTGAGGCATAATGTTGATGTGGTACGTTTTTGAAATATAATTTCAGAAGCCCATGAAAAAATAATCTAAAATTCAAAATGTATGAAGGAAAACTAGTGAAGTTGAACAAAAAGTGCATTAATTAGTATACCTCAGCTGTTCAAAGTATAACTTTATTATCATAGTTGTTCTAAAATTGAAAATGTACTACAAAAATGAATGAACTCATGTATAATCTCATAATTGAGACTTTTTTCAGGATTAGTTACATAATCTAGCTGGAGAAAGGTCTTAATGGTCTTTGTCATTTGTTCTGTCATAATTCTCTCAGTAAACTGATTTCTATCAAATAAGGGCTTCTTTGTATAAATCAGCTATCAAGGTTTTAGTAGCCTGTTCAATTCTGTCTTATGCCTATCAAGAACACATTTTAGTTTAAGACAGCAAAGCTGTTTCTCCTTTCTTGCAAATACTCCTTCCTTGTTTTCTAACACCAATAGACAACATATGCAGTGAAAAACTCTTATCTCCAACTCGTTTCTGTCCAATGAACCCATACCATGACTTGTGGTGAGCAGGTATTATTGCAGTGCTGCAGCTGCACAACGTATTTTAGCTGGGAGAACTCACCAAGAAAGTCATGCAATGCTGTCTCCTTTCCCACTTCTAACAGAGAGAATTAGACACTGGTTTTAAAATTTGAAGAATATGATTCAGAAAACACATTTCAGTTCAGAACTGAATTGCCTTTGAGGTTAAAAAAATACTAAAAATCCTACTAGCCTTGAAGAGAAGATTAATTGGATAGCTCTATAAAATTTTCAGTATCTTTAAAGGAGACATCACTTTAAAAATGCAAGTATACAGAGTATTCTTGATGATTCCCCCCAGTAGTTTCAACTATAATGCTTTTATCTTCTTGTGGATTTGTTTGGTTTTTTAATGGCAATGCCACAAATGTATTTCCTTGCCTATAATTTTATAAAAGCATGTTTTTATCAGAATAGATTAGTAATGAGAATGTAAATCTCCTTTCTTCCCAGTCAGAAGACTTTTATATTTAATTTTTCTCTACAGAAATTTTACTAACACAAAAGCCCTGGGATAAAAAATTCAATTTTATGGTTATAAAAGACAGCAGGGGAATTGAAAAAACCCCTTTGGAGTTCAGTCACAAAAAGGAAAGATTAAATTACTTTGAAAATCTTTACAACCACAAGACACATTGGAAGTGAAATATTGCAAGTCATGAGCCAGACTGGGGGTCATCATCAACTGTAATCCCAAATGGCATTTATTCCACAGCTTGTGTTATTATTCATTTAGAAACATAATGAATGGCAAGCCACTAAAAACATAAGGAGATAACTGCACTTAAGGAAAGTAAGCTCTCTCATAATTATTCATTAATTGAATAAAAGTAAATGTTAACCACAGTAATATTTCTATTGTCTGTCTTGTGTTCAGTGCCAAAAAATGGCTGGAAAATTACAGTTTCTGAATAAGTCTATTTATGCAAGATTCCTGATGGCAATAAATTATTATAGGGCAAATATGCAAATAAGATAAGTATGTGCTTAAAATACATTTTAATTCCATAAAGATTAATAAATATATAGCAAAATACTCTCATGATATTTGAAGTTAATTATACTTTGACAGAGAGAATCTAACTCACACTGTTTTACTCATTATTGTTCCATTAATTCTAGTCATATACTCCTAAGATACACTACACAAATATGAGCCACATTAAGTTGTTGATGTGTGTACTCCTTCAAAAGGCATATTTGGTATCAGCATTAAAAGAAAACCAAATTATTAACAGGCAGCCACTTCTTTCAAATATTTATCTGAATTATTGTTATCACATGCACTAATGAAAGTGTGACAAAATTAATTAGAAACATTTTAAATCAATCTTGTACAATCGACGGATTCCTTTGAAGTGATACGTAGTTGGACACACAACCTACATTGAAATCTAAATCAATTTATCTTTTGGGCAGATGAAATCTGCCCAAAAGATAAATATGATCATCTAACATTGCCTTGAATAAAACTCCTCCAGAAATTATTAATAGCAAAGTACTGATCATTCCTTGTTAAAACACTACCTTCTGTAACTGAATTCTCTGTTTATCGATGAAATACATTCAGCTTATATAAAATCTCTTTCTTTATGTTTTAGGTTGGATTGCTTTTTTCATTTAAAGTCTTCACTATCTTAAATGACCTACTATTTATTTTCATTATTCTACTTGTCATATCCAAACTAACAGTAATTCTTTGTTACTTTTCCAGATGCTTAAGTATGCCTGTGTGTGCAAACTGTGAAACTTAGCCCCAGACATCTGAGGCTGTAATTATGTCTGATTGCCATAATACTGCAAAAAGGCCACAGATTTAGTAGTTAACATGCAATATCTATCAATACACTAAGATAAAAGACTTAACTATGTGTGCAATGATGACTGATTCGATGTTATATCTTGACTCAAAATTGAAAACTTAGCAAATAAGAACAATGTTGGTATTTCATTTCTGCATCTATTGTTCAATGCTTGTAATCACCATATCTGGTACTTCACTATAAATAAACCATCAATAAAATGGAACTCTCCTTATGTATGGAACAGTATTCTATTTCAAATATATGGAGAAAAAGTAACAATAACTCGAAGAACATCACGGTGCTGTCAATTAATGCACTGTATTCTAGGAATCACTTAAAGGATTACTCTTGGCTATTTAATTAGTCCATTAATAAGTAGTGATTTATCTGTTATAAATTGATTTCTCCCCTCCACACTTAACTGATCTTGCCATTGATCTGTCATTCTGCCCTCAAATGATTTCAAATTAAGTTTTCACTGCTTAGGAGTCCTACTACAGAATTTCAAGACCCTTAACCTAACAAAAGTGTCCTAGGATTCACTAGACCTAAGTCTCTGAATGAAAGCATACTAGTAACTAGGAAAACACTACACAAAGCAAATATGAGTGCTGTATCATAGCACATGAACTCTCTTCCTTTGGTGCCTATTTTGAATTGTGTAATAAAACAGCAGGCTTTGTTAACAAATGATAGTCTTTAGATTCTCTGTGCTGCTTTACCTGAGTTGCTGTAATCGCTCTACTTACAAAAAATCAGTAGTAGGAGCATTTTGGGTGGTAAGTACTGACTTATGCTCTGCAGTAGTCAGTGAGCACACAAAACTATCCACCTCCACTGAATGCCATGTTTTTTGGGGTTTTTTTAAGTCTAATATGACTAAAACATCAGGAACACTGACCAGGATTTCAGTTCTGTGACATGCTGGACTATGCCCTGAGCTGCTGGGCACTCTCAAAAGCCATGTATTCAAAAGGAACTGATGACATTGCTCATTTTATATGGCTTAGTCTGACTGGGGTTTAAGAACACATGAATTTTCATATTAAATATATCTTCCCGAAATAGATAAAGGCATAAGAAATCTTATAAAGTTTTGCGAGTTGAGTTTACTTTAAACTGAAAAAACAACCAAAAACTATTGAAGTGACACACTGTTGTTTTCACAAACTGGTCAAATAAATGGTCCCAATGATAATTGCTATCAGACATTTGTAAGACATTACTTCTACCTTTATTCAATAAGCTAAGGAGGATTGTTTTAACAGATTTTAATATTTTACTAAGTTTCATCTGCCTCCATTATTTCCCCTATTTAATTCACAAAATAGCTGTTACCTTTCTCTTCCCAATTGCATAGGTACTCTAAAACTACCTATATTACCTTCATTGTTAGGTAGTAAACCAGCCATTCACTCCTTTTCAATATTATACTCTCCTGCTTTGCAGAAAAATAGTTAAGGACATCCATGCCCAAATTGCAGTAAAGGGATTTTAACTTGCTGGAAGTGCTGCTGATCACAAATCAAGCTAATGAAAACCTGAATGTTATAATAATTATACACTAACCTTGATTGATACATATAATGTTGCTTAATTTCCCAAGGTTTCATTATGGAGTTCAGAAGCATGAACTGTGGGATGCTGCATGCCTCTTCTGTTTATACCCAACATTCATTTTCATGGGAGTAAACTGTTACATTGGTAAACACTTTGTGACATTTGAAGCCTCTGTGCTTCTACAAATTGCTCACAAATTTCATTGCCTGCCTTTTTTTTCTCTTTGACATCATTCTTTCCTTAACTACCCTGGTGCCACTTCTTACACAGAGCAGGTTCCCCCAATCAATGCTTTCTTTATCTATAGATGGGTTCAAAAGGTAATAAATAAGTACAAGTAAAAATTGCTACCAATGCCTACTAAATAAGTGCAGCTTCACACTGTGGCTCAGAAAAACCCTAAACCACAGAGAATGACTGAGGAATAATTTAACCCTGAATATCTGTCTTGTTCATAAATCTGTCCAAAATGATGTGCAGCTGCAGTCTGTCCTGAAATAAGAAAACTTTATTTGAAAGGGGCAAGGAGTGGACTAATAACATAACTGTAGTGGATTAAGACCTGAAAATAGGGACTAGAATGGGACATTAGGAAGAATGCCCTCAAAGTGTTCACTGACTTCTGAAAACTCTACCAAACTTAACATTTTGGGAGTATAACAGCAGCCACATTTTCCAGTGTCCTGTATCTAGTTTTCTTCTCTCATACCAAACCTCCAGACTATGGATACACAACCCTTTCTCAAATTCTGCAAATCAGAGGACATGTCTCTAAATCACTCTTAAGGATTTAAAGTAGTTGTCATTAATTTAGTAATAAGCATGATTAATTTATCAAAGAAAATTACTAGTGTAATATAGACATTATATATTATACTGTAATAATTCTGTATAGACACAGAGCATGGCTTTCCATCAGTGCCATAATTTTCTGCATTTTTATAATGAGTTATTTCCATTTGTAAATATAAAGGCAAAATGAGCAACAGACAGTATGCTTGCAGCATATAGCAACACACTGGAATCATTAAAAAAGAAAAAAAAACCACAGATGGAAGTGGCTTTAAAAGTATTAATATCATATTTAAAAGGACAACAACAAAGTTCAAATATCAGTTTGCCAAAAACTGTAGTGGCATAATGAAACTTAGTCAGCCCTATCTTCTTTGCACACATTTCAGCCACATTTAACAATCTGCCTTGAACTGCAGAGAATTAAACAATCTACAAAGATCAGCAGCAGAATGTTCTGTCTCCTAAGTCATTGCATCAAGAAAAAATGCTTCAGTGGAAAGATTTCCCAAAGCTCTTTCAAAAGCTTTATCAACTCCCACAAGTAGCCCATAAAGTTGTCTTCTACTGCCCATACTGAAACTCATGACCTGAATTTCCAGGTCATCTTTATCAGAGAGCAACAGTGAAACCAATTTCACTGACAGTGTTGTCCAAGATCTGTAGACCAAGACAATTACCCAGAATAAAACTTCTATTGAAAGTCCTCATTTAAAAACATTTGAAACATTTTCTTTCAGTTTTAACAATTTAGGATTCATTTTCAGTTACTTTTTTTCCATATGCAATTAAACTACTTGCAAGAGAATAATGTGATCATGGAGGAATTTATATTAAAATTGGGACTTAAAATAATCCATCAGTGCACAGTGAATACACTTCAAAAAGATACATTATTTACAATAACCTAATAAATTGCAAATATAATTCTAACTGTTCAGGAGAGTTCAGACCTCCTAAAATCTCTTTTTTCTTCCACCTTATTTTATACTCTTAAATCTATGTAACAATACTTTCTGTACATTATACTGAGACTGTCAGAAATCATATCCCAGCATTAAATTATGTGGTATACATTCTTGTCCTTAATAATTTAGGAAAAATAGGCAACTGTGCTACAAATTGAAGTACTTGATATCTGAAACAATCTGCATGTCACAGTTCAATGCCTGTTAGATGAAGCATCCACACCTTATAAGCAACTACACACATGGGTTAAATTACAGCACTAATGTACACTTAGTGCTGCAGGTTTCTGAAGAGAGCTCTTCAGGTGCAATTCATGTGTACAAAGGAGGAGAAATGAGCACTAGCTGAGACAACAACTGCTGGAGCAAAAAGTAAATCCCCACAGAAGCAGCAAGAGAACCTGAGAACTACAAGACAAAAGATTAGAGAAAGGAGCTCCTTTCTCCTGCTTCCAGAGAAGAGCATTACAGGGTCATGAAACATGGCAGAAATTCGTAAGGAAAGAAAACATATGTAAGAGGAAGACTTGGCAATGGAAAATATTGCAAGGAGGAAGGGGGAAAGAGATACTAGTAAATATTCAAGAATTAGAGGGTTTGGGGAGAAAGTAAGCAAGCAAGCATCCACACAAACCACAAGAAAGCAAAATAAAGGACACAAAAAGTACAAAGAATTTAAGAAAGATCAGAGGGCATGCACTGGTACAAAAGGTAAAGAAAGAAACATTCTATCTGCTGACATCACGGGTCATTAAGCGCTTTGGTTACATAGCTTTAAATGTATCTCTGCTTACTGTGAATATGGGTGAATGGCAATCCCAGAAGTTCTTGTCTGCTGCAACAGAAATGTTTCTGTCCTACAGCACAATCAATACAAATCAATTGCCTGATAATTGCTTTGCATCAAATTAAATTATGGGGGGCTACATAGCTCAGAGGGTTGGAAATGAGATGTGGAGCCTTTCACCTCTGGGTCACTGCTACAAACACAATGCAAGTCAATAATGACTAAGAGTTGTTACTTTTGTGTTAGTGAAACACCTGATTTTAAGCTCTACTAAATCACACCTTTGCTACTTTATAACCTCAGAACTTTGTTTTGCCAATCCCGGAACAAAGCTGGGTGAAGCTCCCATGTCACCTTTGCGCTGCCTGTGATTTTAATCGACATAATTCCTTATCCTTTCAATAGATTACAACCCAATTCCAAAGAGTACGGTTACTTTCAAACCAAGTTTGCAAAACTGAAGAAGATTACAAGTTAGATTTAAAATATTTATCAATATTTGTATACATAAATATATTTATACAAATCATGTATAATATTTCTTTCTTTAGCCAGAATCATAAACACTCAAAAATACTTTGAGCATTTTGATTCTCACAAAAAAAAATTCCAAACCCAAGGCAGAAACCAAACCAAACCCGCTAACACACCAAAAAAAACCAAAAAACCAAAAAAAACAAACAAAAAAAAAACCAAACCAAAAAAACCAAACAAGAAGACAATCCAAAACATTACTAGGTTTTGCATCCCTCTTGAGGCATTAAAGCAACAGGAAAATAATACAACTGTCTGAAAACACTATCTGGTGTTACATAAAAGATAGCTGTTTTTATTGTGAAAGTGAAGTCTAGACAGTACCTGTGATACTGCTGACAGCTAAACCTGCAAACACAGGCATCTTTGAAGCCGACTATCTGATAGTGCATCCTGACTTTTACTAAAATGCATCCTGTTTTCCATAATCTATGGGGTTTTTTCTTCATTTTTATACAGGAAATTATTACTATTA
Organism: Emberiza elegans; assembly: GCA_024865655.1. Lineage (NCBI taxonomy): Eukaryota > Metazoa > Chordata > Aves > Passeriformes > Fringillidae > Emberiza > Emberiza elegans. Next base: position 12,409,196 of record JALJVW010002597.1, on the reverse strand, counting down.
TTTACTTAGGCATTTTAGACTCCAGATTCAACTTCAGTTGTAATTTAAGCTTCAGCAGTCAAATACCTTAAGTCTGTTCTCATCAGCTGTGTGATATTCGTGACTATCTCTAGCGCAATTAGCAGATTGACATGGACAGCCACATGCAGATGAATGTGCTGCAGGAATTAGAAAATTATGACAGAATCTGCGTGTTCAGGAGTTCCACAAAGTACATGAATTCTTTTTCCCTGCAATCTTGTTTTTATAAGTTATTGGTCTAAGAATTGGACAGCAATTAAATACCTTTACAAGGGCCATGGTAACTGGAGGTGGGGGAGGGGGGGAGGAGGTTTCATTTGCCAAAAAAAAAAGTAGGAAACAAAATTTTTGTTTCTATTTCCCTTTTTCTTCCTATATCCTGGCCCTGAAGAACGCACACCAAATCCTCTGGACAGTCAAGCACTTTGTTAAACAATAAACCAAATTATTGTTTAACAGATACACACCAGTATTTGTAATATCCTTCAGTTAGTATTTACTCAAGTATACCAAATATCTGTTTTCTAGAAAGCAAAACAGCATGCTTAGTATTTTCAGGAAGGCAGACAGGCTATAAAAAAGGACTTCACAATAAAAAACTGTATGTAGCCTCATGCTACAAACATTCTGGCTTATATACCATATATATTTATGGAATTGCTGCTCTCTCCACACTGCAGCAGAAGATTGTCTTTTGGGTAGGACACGAGGAGCTGAGCAAATTTAAAAAAAAAAAAAAAAAAAAAATTGTCAACTTGTTCTCAAAACCACCATCAGAATCTCACTGCATTTTACATAGCACACTCGTAAACCCTTTAAAACCGAGTGCAGACCACCACAGGGGTAAGAAGCAGCAACATCACAAGCAAGTACCTTCCATCACAAATCATGCCATAAGGAGCACCACCCTTTCTTCAAAAAGGTAGAACCCTCACAGCTCAGCTTAAAAAGGACTGTGCAAAACTGTGCTAGCAGCACACTGATACTTATTTTACTTCCACTTCTACTTTACTTTTACTTATTTTACTTTACTAGAGGAAACATAAGAGTACTCCTTTTATACAATGGTGTAGTCATCAGAGCACTCAACTGATTGCTGATTTCCAGGCAATGGTCACCTTGAAGCCAGAATTTCTTTCCAGGAAAAAACTCTAAGCTATAAAGAGGACCAGGAAGAGGGTTCTTCCACTCTCCCCACAGTGATTGAGTCTCTGTGTGCACAAAGGGATCAGAGCCTACAATTTACACCAGCCTTGGTATTTAAAAGAAGCCATTTCTAGCATCTCATGAATCTAGTATAACTACAAAACATCCCAGCTTCAGCTGTAGGATGGCCAACTTCCCTGCCCTAGCTTGGGATACATTTATGCAAGCAGAGAACTGTAGTTGCAAATGGTATCTCTGGCTCTAAGTTTGTGCTCTCTCACCACCCACACAATTCCCATGTGTTTTGAATTGAAACTGATGGTAACTAAGTGAATCAGCTGTGTTCAGGCTCTGACCAAGAAGGCCTGATTAATCCAGGAACTTAAGAAGAGGTAACATACCTTCCAAAATTTAGCTAATTTATTATCTACCTACTCCATGTAGAATTTCCTATGGATAGTAAGGGGCTGTACATCTTGGAAAATACAGTTACTGCTGAGTATTTACCATTCATAAGAGTTTATCATTGCCACAAAAACCAATGCTATTAGTCTATAATGCAGATTCATTGTAGATAATCTTCAAATTAATGCAGGTAATAAATACTGCTTTATGAATCTTGATCTGAAAACTTGAACAAAAGATGTTGCAACTTATTCTACTATAAAGAATATTGGTCTAATTTCTCACTGTACTTGAAAGCTTAATTGTTCACACTTGTTTACTACACAGTTTTTCCTCTAGCAAAGTAACTAATAAATAATTTTTCAGCAATCTTTGAAACTATTTGTCATGATTTTTAAACATACTTTTTATTGGCATAAACCAGTTTGATTTCAGCTTGATTTATAATGACCATTTAACTGTGTATTATTTTCCTAGTGCAGCTCTTAAAAAGCTATTTCCATTCACAAGTACACTGAAAAGAACAAAAAACTTATACATAAAAAGTAATGTGCCACTATAATTTGAGAATATTCACCTCATTCACATTTACCTGCCGCCACTAAAAGATTTATAACATGTCTAAACCAGAAACTGATGAATTCATCAGCGTTTGCGACATTTTGATCATAATCAATAATAAAATTTTACCCCTTAAATGGGTTTTCCATTAAAGTAAATTTTTTTTAAAGTAATTATATTTTTGTCATAAAAATAGTTTCTCTGCAGACTAACAGCATTAACTAATTTCACACCAGGTACTGTGTTGTAAAGAACAATAACCTGAAAAGCCAAAGATAATATTGTACTTAATGAAAGACATATAAAATTCATTGTACTGTTTCACAGGTTAAATATTACAAAGTAAAACATTTCTTAGATAAATAAGTACAAGTGTAAAGGTCAAGCACCATTACACAAGTTTAGAAGTTCATTATCCAACAATGAAGAATCTAAGGACAGCAAGAGAACATCAGTGTTAGGAATTCAGACTGGCCTGGCTCCCACAAATTCACTTTTGAACTTTCTCTTAGCTCTCAAGAAAACCCAGGATAAGACAGCCCAGAAGCTTCCACAGAAAGTTAGCTGTAAAAGATTTCTTGGATGAAATAGTATGCCAGGAGTAGCAGAAATGGAGCAGACCATCACTAGTCTCTCATTAGATGATATCAAATGACACTATCCGGACTTCGTTTAAGTTTTATTTCTCTGGAAGCTAGTGCATACTAGGCTAGGACTTGCTGCAGGGAGCTAAAGTAGACAATGTTTTAAAGGAAAACTTATTTGTACAGCTATACAGCAAGACCTTTTGGATATAAGAAATAGAAACAAAATTTAATAGTGTGAAGTAAGACAAATGAGCAAATATATATGAAATCATGCTAAACCAGAGGGGTTTGTGGTACATTGAATAAATACTCCTGCTGTAGAAAGTGAATTAAATCAAGTGGTGTGATCTGATTATCTTCAAGGATTATTTGTCATGGGCAAACTACTGGTTCAGGTAGGAACAGACTGTTACCCTTCAACTAAGTGGCAGTTATTGATCTTTGCTGGCACAGCCTCATTGTTACATGGCTTCACTGTTATGGAGAGGCTGCTGGCTTAATGTCTGTCAGTCTGGGAAATACAAGTAGCCCTTCCTTAGAAAAGATAAAGGGAAGTAATTTCAGGGTCTTTCATCTTTTACAGAGCTCTACTGCTCAGAAGCCAGAAAGTGTATTTTCTTTGTCTATGGCAATTAACTAAATCTTGAACTTCACACAATTTTTATGGATGGATAATATGTATACCTAGAAATAGGGGAAAATTTTGAGCACTGCTGTTAGCAACAGAAATACAAGTTCGCCCAGACACATCATCCTGTACCAGGACAGAGCCCTCAGAGTAAGGAAAGAAGAGGGTGCTTAGGGGAGATAATAGGGAACTCTTTGAAACTCTTTGAGTTTTGGTGTCACTTCTGAGAACTTTTTTAATTAAATGGAAAAACAATTGCATAGAATTTGAAAAGAAACAAGAAAGGGTTCTGTAGCTTTAAGAACAGACAAAAAAAAGCCTTGCACTTTTGTTCAGGGGACTGCTTTACATAAATCTTCGGGAAGTCTCTGACAGGCAGTATCCTGGACAGAAATCAGATAGCTATTTCTCAGGCTCAAGTATCCAGCTTGTTTTGAGGCAAATCTCAAGACAAATACACCAAGAGCTATAAATCAGAGAACTATACCAGATGCAAGCAAAAATGAGGCTACAGAAGCTGAGAAACAAGTACACGATCCCACTGCTCTTTCCACTGCTTTTGTCAAAAAATGTTTGCTAGTTTCACAGTTCTACACATGATTTGAAAACTGAAAGTTACAATTGGTAGAGGTCTTCGAAATTTCACTCCATTCAGCTTTCCTGTGGGAGGGAGCTGTGGCTTAGAATCAATAAGCTTCTCTTTATTTATATTTGGAAGATGGTCCTGAAAAGCTTCTTCACACAAGAAATTCCTCTTCCTATGGTAAACAGCCAAATAGGCATGAATGCAGTCATAAATTATCATTGCAGAACAGCAAACACACACATCTTGATCAATTAATTTATAGAGTGAAATCTTGTTTTATGTCCCCCTTAATGGAGCAGGTTAATTCCTGGGATTCTCCATTCTGAATACCCTCCATCACGACTTTACACATCCACCCAGGCTCTTTGGTGCCGTGCATTTAAGGCCCGGCTGGGAGATCCAAATGTGCAAGGACATGCGAGTGAGTTTGTGAGGCTCAGTGGATGTGGCAGGGGAGTCAGGCTCCTCCGAGAGGAGTGACAGCAGATGCCCTCCAGGGGAGCTACAAACCGCGCGTCATCCCGGACTGCCACGCCGGAAACACGCTCTGGACTCAAGGAAAAGAGCTGACAGGCAGCAGCCATGGTTTCAGCTGTTTCCTTCAGATCTCTCCCAGCAGGTGTCACTACGATGTAGCATTGCTATAAAATCTTCAAGTAACAAAATTTAAAGTAGCGGGTTCCTTTTTCCCCCAACTGGCAAAGTACCTCTGTAGACTAATTATGTAAAGCGTGAATAGTCGGCAACAACGAGCTTTGTGATGAGAGGGTGGGGGAAACTGATAGCTGTGTATCATTTCCACTTCCATACAGCTGATTTTCTTCTTATAAATTGTTATACCTCTGAAAGAGATATCTTTAATGAAGTGGTTAATTTAATGCAATGCTCAGCATTCTCTTTGCAGTAATGTACACAGATGGCCGTATTCCAAACTCCATTCATCTATTTCAAATTGTTATAAAATGGCTGTTGAATTCTATTCTTTGGAGAGATAAAATATATTTGTAATAAACAACAAAATTTTCTAGCAGCTGGTTCTGAAAATTAAGAAAAAAACAAACCAACACAATGGGGGGAAAAGATTTCCAAAGCAGTCTCCATGCAGACTCTGACTGTCCTACCACCCAGCGATTCTGCAGGCATTCCGACACCTCACTGTAATGTCTCAAAAATCAATAGCAATTTATTCTCTCTTTGGACCCCAAGCAACAAAAGTAAATAATACTGTCACCTGCGGTCTCCCTTCAGAACGTGGTCACAAAACAGTCTTGCTACTATACCACAACCCTCCAGGGCTCTTTATCTATGCTGGCTTTGCAGATTGTATTGGCTTTCACAAGGGAGAAACACACAAGACAGCAACAAAAAGGGGTCAAGTTCCTGTACTCTGACCACCCAGGCTGCTGAACTGGAATTAAGAAAAAGGTTTGGCACCCATCTTACTTTGGTTTCAACTACATTAATTTTATAAAAATGGAAAAAGAAAAGAAAAAATAAAAGAAACTGCAAACTGAAAAAGGAATATTAAAATGACATTTTCTCATGCAATAAAAGGGAAATCCTAGAGGAAGAAGTTGAAACATTTGCATCATTCCTAAAATAATTTCTTAATAATTGGAGGTTTTGAAATTCACATTCCTTACAATGCTACTGAATATATCTCAGAATATTCAAAGTGATCCAGAATATTGACAGTTTTCAAAATCACCATAATTTGTAACTAATATTAAGGAATCAATTCCCATCTCATTATAAGACAAGCAGTTTCTTTTAACTGCTCACATCATGAAGTATATTATCATCACAGGGACCTTACAAAATTTCAAACACATGATATGAAGATATGTTCACTTAACTTCTAGTGACCCTGTGTATGTATGTACAAATGGATTCTTGTCTTTGCAAGGAACATTATTTAAATATGCTTGTATTTTTTGCATATTAAATTGTCTTTGTTGCTGCATGTGTGTAAAGCCTATAGGACATAGAAATTCTCTCCATCACTACCAATTCTGTTGCTTCTTAGGAATGCTGATTGTTGTGGATTCGTATATAATAAGTTCAGGATGCATCACTGGCTCATACAGGCATCACATCCTGATTTAAAGCAGTCCACCCTTTTTTTTTTTGTGGCTGTTTATATCAATGAGCACAAAGAGCATGGGCTGAATGCAAAGAAGGAAGTGGAGCTTAAGAGAAAAAAATTGACCTTCTATTCCAGTTTTCAACATGGACAGTAATTCCATGAAGTAATTTCCCACTATAAAATGATAAAATGCCAAAACCTAAAAGCACAATACAAATACGTGTATTTAATGGGCCTCATAATAACTCCTGTTACAAGCCAGGGCAGAATTATAATTTCTTTCAATAGGGGAAAATTAGTAAAAAAAATGGAAAATTCCAAAATATTTTAGGTTAATATCTTAGGAGAAAGAAAAATCTGCATGGATTTTACATGACTACGTGAGAAGAAATAAGGAGATACTAAGACTGTTTATTTACACAAGAGATAACACTTGTCTAATCAAAGGCATTCTGAACAATGTTACAAGAAACTCTGGTAAAACATTAGAAGATTAATGTATTAATTATTTTAGAAATTGGGTGCAAAATGAAGAAAACCCTATAGCCACTAATGTCAAAGAAAAACAACAAAATAAACTGAATTTTATATTGAGTTATAAACAGAATGAAAAGGGAAAAAGGCTACAAAGATTTAATTAATTCCTTCTACTATAAGCCACAGCCACAATGAATGGAAAGTCTACAACTGTAAGAACTAAATTTAGGGTAGAGCAAAGACTGCCTCATCAGCAGATTAATATTCAATTATTTCATTGAAAACTGTAGAACTTTTAAATTAATATTTAATAACCACATCAGTATCTGAAGTCAGACTGCTGCATGGCTGGATACTCATTCAATCCTATGCAGACTCTTACTAGGCCCTTAAAAAAACAACTTACAGGTTAAAAAGATATTTTTATCTTTAATTTTACAAAAGCTAAACAGCACATGACTCAATAAAGCAGTAGCAAAAATCAGGAGTGCTTCTCTACTGTTCCATTTGTATCTCCCAAGAAGAGCAATTAATTTAATTTACTATTTACTCATTTTTCATTTGCAATTCTCTGCAGGCATCTGTAAATCCAATGTTAACTACACCTAGAACTGGGAACACACAATAGAAATTTCTGAAACAGGCTTAAATAATTTCAGAAATTCTTCTGTGGCTTTGAAGCATCTCCCAGAAAAGCTCTCACAAGTGATACAGGATACTATTGTGTTTAAAGGAACAACTCCTAGCTTTCCACAGAGGTGATTCTCTCCATCTACTCCACTCTGACGAGATCCCTCCTGGAGCACTGCATCCAGTTTCTGGGTTTTACAACATTGGAAGAATGCGACCTACTGGAGCAAGTCCAAAAGAGAGCCATGAAGATGATTAAGAGGCTGGGGAGCACCTCTCCCAGGAGGATAGGCTGAGAGAGATGGGAATGTTCTGACTGGAAAACAGAAGGCTCCAGGGAGACTTTACAGCACCTTTTGTTACCTAAGGGGGCCTACAAGGGAGATGGAGGGTCACTTTTACAAAGGAGTGTAGTGACAGGACAAGGGGAATAGCATTAAACTAAAAAGGAAGAGTTAGATCAGGCCTTAGGGAGCAATCCTTCACTATGTGAGAAGTGAGGCACAGGAACACATTGCCCAGTTCAAGGAGTTAAAAGTCACCACAACTGAGCAAAAGGGAAAATATGAACACTTGAATCAGCTCAGCACTGAATAAGATGAGTGAGAGTACTGGCATGTGAAAGGTGCTGGAAGAGATGATCTAGCTGTTTTGTTTTTGTTTTGCCTACCGATTTGAACAAGTTATTGTGAAACTGCAAATTGAGTTGCAGACCAAATCAACTAACATGAATGCTCAGTCACCCTAACACATCAACTAATGACACTGCTAAATGAAATTAGGTATTTTGTTGACTTTATGAAAAAAAAGGTTACCTTAACACTCACAAGCCAACTTTGAGTTAAAAATTGGAGAAATGTTTAAAAATTTTGCTAATATCACGGTGAAAGCAATACACTAGCCATTATGTGTTATAAACTGGTAATTACAGGTCTGTCAGTCTCACTTCAGTGCCTGGTAAACTTATAGATACTGAAGATATTGAAAAACATCTGGAGGACAACACAGTCATTGGTCACAGCCAGTACAGCTTCATGATAGGAAAGTCCTGCTTATCAAACCCGATTTCCTTTTATCATCACACTTAGCTGATCAGGGGAATCCAGTTGACGTAATCATTTCAGATTTCAGTAAAACTTTTGATATTGTCTCTCACAGGAACTTTCTGGACAAAATTTCCAGAACACAGCTGGATAAACACATCATGGGATGGGTGAGCAACTGGCTCACAGGCCAGGCACAAAGGGTTACAGTGAATGGTGTGACATCAGACTGGGGACCTGTCACTAGGGGGTTCCACAGGGCTCCATTCTCAGCCCTGTGCTCTTCAACATCTTCATAAATGACTTGGACACAGGACTGGAAGGGATACAGAGCAAGTTCACAGAGGATACAAAACTGGGAGGAGCTGTTAAGTCCCTTGAGGGCAGAGAGAATCTCAACAAACCAGAGAGCTGGGCAATCGCCAACAGTTTGAAGTCAACAAGGGAAAGTGTTGGATTCTGTACCTGGGATGTGACAACCCTGGATGTACAGACAGGCTGGGGAATGAGATGCTGGAGAGTAGTGCCACAGAAAAGGACCTGAGAATCCTGGTTGATGGCAATTTGAACAAGACTCAGCAGTGTCCTAGCAGCCAGGAGGGCCAACTGGCACAGTATCCCCAGCTGGGCAAGGCAGGGGATTGTGCCACTTTGTTCTGCATTGGGGTAGCCTCACCTGGAGGGCTGGGGGCAGTTTTGGGTGACACCATGTAATAAAGACATTAAGCTCCTAAGAGAATGTCCAGAGCACAGCAACAAGGATGATGAAGAGCCTTGAGGAGCAGCCGTATGAGGAGCAGCTGAGATCACTGGGTCTGTTCAGCCTGGAGGAGACTGAGGGCAGACCTCACTGCAGTTACAGCTTCCTCATGAGGGGAACAGGAGGGGCAGGCACTGATCTCTGCCCTGGGGTGACCTGTGACAGGACCCAAGGGAATGGACTGAAGTTGTGTCAAGGGAGGCTGAGGTTGGATATTAGGGAAAGGTTCTTCTCCCAGAGGGTGGTTGGGCACTGGATCAGGCTCCCCAGTGAAGTGGTCACAGCACCAAACCTGACAGTTCAAAAAGCATTTGGACAACGCTTTTGGGCAAATGGTGTGACTTTTTAGGGATGGTGCTGTGGAAGGCTGGGAGTTGGACTTGATGATCCCATCCAACTCTGCATGTTTTGTGATATATAGATAGATACACTCACACACGTGTGTGCATGTGTGTGTATTTCTAATAATTAACTATCATTCTCTCTCTGAAATGCTTGGATAAAAGGTTAACTCAGGATCTTGGCTGACATAAAGTGTTCTCATCTTACTTGTATTCAGGCAGGAATTTCTGTCATCATAATGCAGGTGAGCCCTAGCCTAACATTTACAACCTTCTGTTTATAAGGAACTAGAGTTAACAAGAATATTTACTAAGTTTGCAATGCGTTAAGCTCTCCCCTTCTAAAGAAATCTCTACATTTTGCTTCAACTACTAAGAGCTACCCAAACAAAGAATTAAGAAAGTGAACCATTTTAATCACTACTTTGCCAATACTACCAATAAGGTTACTGCTAATGTGGCCATTTTTCTTTAGGATGTAAATAGAAATTGTTAAGTAGATCACATCTCTTAGATAATTAGTTTTGACTGCTTATCAGTTTATACTAAATAAATATTTGCAATCTAAACACAAAAATTTTTAGAAGAAATTACTTTGCACTTTCATTAAAAGTGAAATTGACTGGATAGGACAGCATGCTTGCTTCCAGGCTTTTCCATCCCTTATCTTAAATCTTGATATATGAATTTGCCTCCAAATGAGAGCAAATCACATAATTGGGAAGCCTGAAAATACAGGATAAAATTATCAAGAGAAGGCAGCATTTTTCACAAATTTGAGCATTTGAGCACTCAATGATATTTTAAAAAATACAACACATTCTAAAAGCCTTAGCTTTTTATAATCCTGGAGTATGTCAACCAGCATAACTTATAAATTTGGGGAAACATTAGTTTGAAGGCTAATACTCCAAACGCAAGACTCACCAACTGAGGTCCCCTCAGCAAGGTGCAATGCCTACAGAGACCCCAAATTCTCCACTTGTACTTTTGACACTGTTGGTGTATATCCTTCTGACCACCACTTCAGACTTCATTATACACTTCTGATAGTTTAAAACTACTTTTCTCCTGAAGTTTGACACACAGCTCTGTAACCATTCCAGTGACAAAAAAAAAAGAGTTCACAGTCAGAATTCTTAGAGTAGGGGTATTTTTTTCATTTTTCAAGTTTAAAAAAAAGAAAAATGTATCATATCTAGCTACTTATGCCTCTCTTTCCATGACACTAAAATGATGCTTACAGGACAGATGTGTTTCATGGCTTATGGCTGAGTATAAGCAGACTGCATATTGTAATGAAGCTGTGTAGGACAGTTCATTATTTAGATTGCCTGTTGTTTCCTATTGAATGACCTTGATTCAATTCTTTTTCTCTTTATTGGGTTTAAAATATACAGAAAGAAATATTCCAATAACAAAATATTAAAAGCAAATAAAGCCAGTTTCAAGGAGTGATGGAATGATTAGGAGACATTCCACTACCATGGTGTTTATCATCAAAGACAAGATCGTATACATTGATTTCAAATCAGATTTCAACAGGATGCAAGAAGGTAGGCACAGTCTGAGAAAATAAGGAGAAATTACAGTGCCACATTGAATGGAAACTGAATGAGACAGAAGCTCTGCAGAAACAAACTAAAATTTATTCTAAGTCTACCCTGGAATTGTAGTAGAATAAACAAAAATTAATATATCCATGTTTTTAAAAATAGCTTTTTCTTCCCTTATTTGCCATCATACATACTTACCTATTCAAAAGCAGGTAACTGTTTAAGTGAACCAGACTTCATCAAAGAGGTTAGTAACGAACTCATTTACACTTACATTCCTACTATTCTTACAACTTAACATAAATAAGGAAATTTAATGAAAGATGTTTACCTACATGCACCATGCTTAAGAAAAAGTGTCTTTGGTTGTAGCATGTTCTGCAGCTTACATTCACTTATATATTTTGCACTGCACATTCAATTTATTTTCTAGATTTACCCTCATCAGTGTGTGAAGATGCTCCAATCAATTCCAAATTAATAGATTCTGTTTCAAATAAGCAGGGTACATTTAACCAATACATTATGAAGGGTAACCAGACTGATTTTATTTGCTGAAGTACACGAATTTCTTTGACCTCACTGTCTTGATTTCTCTCAGACCTTACTCTGAGACTATAGCAGATTTGTTTTGGCAACAAGACAAAGGTACAATCTAATTCACTTTCCAGATTGTGAACATGACTGTCCAAAGCACACATGTAATTATATTCTTATCTTGCAACAACATATGTTTTAGAAACACTTTTTTTTGCAGAATCCTATGATTTGATATGAACAGTGCTTTTTTCTTTAAAAAAAGTGAAGTTAATATTTGCCCTTAAACACTGCTATTTTATTATTATTCAATTTAAACATTAACCTATAAAAACAATGCCCAATTTTAATGTGCTCTTTGCTTTAATACACTCTTACACAAATGTTACAGCAACTAAGATGTTTCAGCATTTTTCACCTCTTTGAAAATCTAAAAGCTGTTTATATCTCTATCGTTCCAGCATTTCCCCTCACTGAAATCAATATAACTACTCAAGAAAAGCACGCAGGTACATCATGTTAGTTGGATTTGAAAGAATATAATTTTATAGTCATAAGTTATTCTTCAGTGTTTTGGCATAAAGAAACAAACATACCAAATTTTGCAGTTCTTCTCAAATCTTTTGGCTATGAAACACATAACACAAAAGAAATCTGCCATCCCGAACCCAAGGGAAACCACATAATGAAAAGAGCCATATCAAAATAAATACCTAGTCTTAAAATAATAGTTATTGAAGAAAGAAACAAAATTCACAATCCAAAGGATTCTCCAGCTGGACAATTCCATCTCTCCTGCCATCATCACAAACAAATACTTTTAAGATTAGTCCCTTAACAAAGGTGGGGGTGTTGAGCTATTCCAGGCCATCTCCGAGCTCATCTTTGGCCAGAAGCTCCCTGTCTACTTAGAATCTGGGCAACAGAGATGAATATGTGCCAGTTTTACAACTACTGCATTTCAGTGTAACATATTACCTACAAACCAATTTTTCATGTTCTAACTGAAATCTTAGACTCTGAACTTCAAAAGAATCTAAACAGTTGAAGCTTAAGTAACACAGTTTTCTGCTGTAACTGGGAAACCTCAGAAAGAACTCAAACTAAACCAAACAGCAACTTTGAAAAAAGCAAATGTAGTGAAGTTGTATAGAAATAGTTCATATACCTGAAAGTTCATGTATCTTTACTAAAGAAAATTTTAGTACAATGAAAAGAAAATCCTAAAAAGTGCCCCAAAGGGAAACACTAAGGTTTCCCTTAACACCAACATAGTGCAACTTTTTTTCTTAAATGAGAGTTTTTTTCTGTTTGAAGTATTGTTGATTTATGTGTTAAAAGTTTCAGCACATTTGTAAATGGAGGAGTAATGTGAAAAAATTGAATATAGCTTTTGAAACTTAGAAGCTGTAATATACTGTAAAAACAGAATAGAAATCCCAGTAAAGCTAAATATATTATAAAATGACTGCTCACTCTGTAAGAAATATATCTGTTTCTAATATATGTATAAACTACACCATATTATCAAAATTTAAGTAGCTTAAGAAGAAGTGTAAGTTTTTGCTGCAGAAAAATCAAAATTTGATTCACAGCATTTATGCTACAATTGCTTACAGTCAAGAGCCATTATAAATGACATTAACTAATGCACACAATGTGAAACATTCAGCATCTTCTGAGAAAACTAAACAGATTTTGTACAAACTTGCACTGCTACGATGGTTACTGCCCAGTACCAACTCTACTGCAGGTGAGGCAGCAGGCACTAAGAGGTAGATAACGCTGAACACACAAACTCTTTAATTATACTTTTTAGTGACCAGCCAAATTAAAGTTGGATATTAAAGATCATTACGCTTTTAAGTTAAACAGTTCAGTGACAAATCATTAAAAAGAACTTGAAAAATATGGAAATATTGCCAAATATTAATAAAGGTATGAAAAAGCTCATTTTATTAAACAGTCATTTCAAAAGTAATATTCTAGAGATAAAAATTAATTATAAGGTCTTTAAAATGGCAACAAATTTTGTACATTTCACGAATTCTACAATTCTTCATGTGGTTACTGTTTTCGGTTGGAGTTAAGACATTAGTGGTTTTTAAAAATTACTGAGGGCTAAACAGTGATGCATAAAACAATACATTCCCAAGTCACCTTTTCCCCTCTTTAGTGTGAACAGGTAGGAATATGTTTTTGATGCTTCCAGTGTCAAGATCAGGTGAACTGAATAGTTTTACAGAGTACATTACTCCAACTCCTTAAGGGCTATAAAATCACATTCAACTCGGCTTTTTATTAATAATTCATGGCAACTTCCTTAGTTCACTACAGGGCATCACTCCTAGGGCATCATTCCTATTGAAATAACATAACAGAGAAAGTCAAATAAACAGTGCTACCATCAAAATGAGAAGCCACCTACCATGGACCCAGGGACTCTAAAAGCCCTAAAGATTCTTAGAGTAGGGGTATTTTTTCATTTTCAAGTTTAAAAAAAAAAAAAAATGTATCATATCTAGCTACTTATGCCTCTCTTTCCATGACACTAAAATGATGCTTACAGGACAGATGTGTTTCATGGCTTATGGCTGAGTATAAGCAGACTGCATATTGTAATGAAGCTGTGTAGGACAGTTCATTATTTAGATTGCCTGTTGTTTCCTATTGAATGACCTTGATTCAATTCTTTTTCTCTTTATTGGGTTTAAAATATACAGAAAGAAATATTCCAATAACAAAATATTAAAAGCAAATAAAGCCAGTTTCAAGGAGTGATGGAATGATTAGGAGACATTCCACTACCATGGTGTTTATCATCAAAGACAAGATCATATACACCGATTTCAAATCAGATTTCAACAGGATGCAAGAAGGTAGGCACAGTCTGAGAAAATAAGGAGAAATTACAATGCCACGTTGAATGGAAACTGAATGAGACAGAAGCTCTGCAGAAACAAACTAAAATTTATTCTAAGTCTACCCTGGAATTGTAGTAGAATAAACAAAAATTAATATATCCATGTTTTTAAAAATAGCTTTTTCTTCCCTTATTTGCCACCATACATACTTACCTATTCAAAAGCAGGTAACTGTTTAAGTGAACCAGACTTCATCAAAGAGGTTAGTAACGAACTCATTTACACTTACATTCCTACTATTCTTACAACTTAACATAAATAAGGAAATTTAATGAAAGATGTTTACCTACATGCACCATGCTTAAGAAAAAGTGTCTTTGGTTGTAGCATGTTCTGCAGCTTACATTCACTTATATATTTTGCACTGCACATTCAATTTATTTTCTAGATTTACCCTCATCAGTGTGTGAAGATGCTCCAATCAATTCCAAATTAATAGATTCTGTTTCAAATAAGCAGGGTACATTTAACCAATATATTATGAAGGGTAACCAGACTGATTTTATTTGCTGAAGTACACGAATTTCTTTGACCTCACTGTCTTGATTTCTCTCAGACCTTACTCTGAGACTATAGCAGATTTGTTTTGGCAACAAGACAAAGGTACAATCTAATTCACTTTCCAGATTGTGAACATGACTGTCCAAAGCACACATGTAATTATATTCTTATCTTGCAACAACATATGTTTTAGAAACACTTTTTTTTGCAGAATCCTATGATTTGATATGAACAGTGCTTTTTTCTTAAAAAAAAGTGAAGTTAATATTTGCCTTTAAACACTGCTATTTTATTATTCAATTAAAACATTAACCTATAAAAACAATGCCCAATTTTAATGTGCTCTTTGCTTTAATACACTCTTACACAAATGTTACAGCAACTAAGATGTTTCAGCATTTTTCACCTCTTTGAAAATCTAAAAGCTGTTTATATCTGTATCGTTCCAGCATTTCCCCTCACTGAAATCAATATAACTACTCAAGAAAAGCACGCAGGTACATCATGTTAGCTGGATTTGAAAGAATATAATTTTATAGTCATAAGTTATTCTTCAGTGTTTTGGCATAAAGAAACAAACATACCAAATTTTGCAGTTCTTCTCAAATCTTTTGGCTATGAAACACATAACACAAAAGAAATCTGCCATCCCGAACCCAAGGGAAACCACATAATGAAAAGAGCCATATCAAAATAAATACCTAGTCTTAAAATAATAGTTATTGAAGAAAGAAACAAAATTCACAATCCAAAGGATTCTCCAGCTGGACAATTCCATCTCTCCTTCTATCATCACAGACAAATACTTTTAAGATTAGTCCCTTAACAAAGGTGGGGGTGTTGAGCTATTCCAGGCCATCTCCGAGCTCATCTTTGGCCAGAAGCTCCCTGTCTACTTAGAATCTGGGCAACAGAGATGAATATGTGCCAGTTTACAACTACTGCATTTCAGTGTAACATATTACCTACAAACCAATTTTTCATGTTCTAACTGAAATCTTAGACTCTGAACTTCAAAAGAATCTAAACAGTTGAAGCTTAAGTAACACAGTTTTCTGCTGTAACT
Source organism: Emberiza elegans (assembly GCA_024865655.1). Taxonomy (NCBI): domain Eukaryota; kingdom Metazoa; phylum Chordata; class Aves; order Passeriformes; family Fringillidae; genus Emberiza; species Emberiza elegans. Next base: position 12,393,341 of record JALJVW010002597.1, on the reverse strand, counting down.
GGGAAACCTCAGAAAGAACTCAAACTAAACCAAACAGCAACTTTGAAAAAAGCAAATGTAGTGAAGTTGTATAGAAATAGTTCATATACCTGAAAGTTCATGTATCTTTACTAAAGAAAATTTTAGTACAATGAAAAGAAAATCCTAAAAAGTGCCCCAAAGGGAAACACTAAGGTTTCCCTTAACACCAACATAGTGCAACTTTTTTTCTTAAATGAGAGTTTTTTTCTGTTTGAAGTATTGTTGATTTATGTGTTAAAAGTTTCAGCACATTTGTAAATGGAGGAGTAATGTGAAAAAATTGAATATAGCTTTTGAAACTTAGAAGCTGTAATATACTGTAAAAACAGAATAGAAATCCCAGTAAAGCTAAATATATTATAAAATGACTGCTCACTCTGTAAGAAATATATCTGTTTCTAATATATGTATAAACTACACCATATTATCAAAATTTAAGTAGCTTAAGAAGAAGTGTAAGTTTTTGCTGCAGTAAAATCAAAATTTGATTCACAGCATTTATGCTACAACAATTGCTTACAGTCAAGAGCCATTATAAATGACATTAACTAATGCACACAATGTGAAACATTCAGCATCTTATGAGAAAACTAAACCGATTTTGTACAAACTTGCACTGCTACGATGGTTACTGCCCAGTACCAACTCTACTGCAGGTGAGGCAGCAGGCACTAAGAGGTAGATAATGCTGAACACACAAACTCTTTAATTATACTTTTTAGTGACCAGCCAAATTAAAGTTGGATATGAAAGATCATTATGCTTTTAAGTTAAACAGTTCAGTGACAAATCATTAAATCATTAAAAAGAAATTGAAAAATATGGAAATATTGCCAAATATTAATAAAGGTATGAAAAAGCTCATTTTATTAAACAGTCATTTCAAAAGTAATATTCTAGAGATAAAAATTAATTATAAGGTCTTTAAAATGGCAACAAATTTTGTACATTTCACGAATTCTACAATTCTTCATGTGGTTACTGTTTTCGGTTGGAGTTAAGACATTAGTGGTTTTTAAAAATTATTGAGGGCTAAACAGTGATGCATAAAACAATACATTCCCAAGTCACCTTTTCCCCCCTTTAGTGTGAACAGGTAGGAATATGTTTTTGATGCTTCCAGTGTCAAGATCAGGTGAACTGAATAGTTTTACAGAGTACATTACTCCAACTCCTTAAGGGGCTATAAAATCACATTCAACTTGGCTTTTTATTAATAATTCATGGCAACTTCCTTAGTTCACTACAGGGGCATCACTCCTAGGGCATCATTCCTATTGAAATAACATAACAGAGAAAGTCAAATAAACAGTGCTACCATCAAAATGAGAAGCCACCTACCATGGACCCAGGGACTCTAAAAGCCCTAAAGAATTTAAATCCTTACAATTCTCAGGCTAAATCTGGAATTCCACATTCCTTTCTAAAAGTTGATGTTAATTTAATATATAAGTAAAACTAAGAAAATTTTGACTAATAATGAGATTTGGTTTATCTGCAGATTTAAAACGTCCCATTTTCATTCATTTAGCTATATGGCACAAGAGCTATTTATGCTTCCATTACTCTGAAATAGACGATTTTAACAAGAATATTTTATTTCAATTAAGGATTAAACTAAGTATATCCCATTAAACATATCTAGGATGCAAAAATATTATGATTTGGAATTGGAACACTTTTAACTATAGTAAAAAAACCCTACTAATAAAGCAGTTACTGCCACCAATTATGAGACATAAAGACCACAAGACTTCATTCTTCATGGTCACATAATAGATGGTTCTTACAGAATTATGTCGTGTATTAGTAACATTTGGATTTCAATGCACATGGCTAACTAGATGGACAGATTCAGGAAAAAATGGCCTTCAATATAAACACATTAGGATAGGGACTACACACTTAGTTTGTAGTTTACTCAATGGAACAAAATTAGCTTTGATGTGTCAGTAAACCACCATGGAAAAACAGCTTTATCCTTAAAAACTTAATTAATTCTGATGTAGAAAGAAAGGAAGTCCACTTCAAAAGCTTAGTCTGCTCTCTGAGTAAATGCCCTATGCACAAAAATGCTAGTTGTATGAAAATTCAAAATCCATCTTTATGTTTTTAAAGTAACAAGACAACATAGTGTTTTAACTGTTTTGTTTCCCCCTCCAACCACATTTTGGTATTAAGAATAAGGTATTAGTGAGTGGCTTGTAATTTGCAGTCAGTTTCCAACACAGATAAAAAGCCTGAAAAGGCAAAGCCTCAAAGGTGCATGGGCCTAAGTGGTTCACTGCTGGACTTTCAAAATAGAATGAAGGAGGCTGTCTTTGTGGCTGTATCATCATTCCATAGATACATTATCTCCACACTTTTAAAGACAAACTTTAGATGAATTGGTCCTGATAATGTTGGGAAAATAAAAGAAGGTCAGGCTTTTTGGTTCTGATTCTGTATCATCTACATGGTAACTATTCCCTGGTGCGTCTCTTTCTCTCTCTCTCTCTCTCTCTCTGTATCTCTCTCCCTTCCTACTCAGTAACATATTAGCCCAGGAAGGTTGTGTTTTCTGACATAAACACCAAGGACAAACAGAATTTCATTACGGTCTTATGGAGGAAACAGTTTTGAAGCCTTGTCAAAAAGTCACTTGTTTATTCTAAGATAGTTGTTTTTTAAATCCAGCTGGAAACCAATAGAAGTGATCCAAACTTTCCTTCTAAGAAATCAGCATTGTCTTATTTGACTGTAACCTCACTGTTAACAGTCTGATTCTTCAGCAACAATACACAGCAAGTAGATATGCACAACAGTATCATGCAGATTAAATGAACAAGAAACCACACATTTTGATTTTTTTATCCTAATGCCCCCTTTGCACAATTAGCAAAGTAAATTAAAAGTCTCCCTGTGCACAGTCCCTTACCCTCAAAGGGCTGCATCTTTTAATTAATGTATAGAACAGAACTAAATTTCAAAAGCTTTATTCACATGAAATCAACTATCGCATTTTTTATATCTTGCAATTTTATTCTAAATTGGTTTATAACCCACTCTCTGCTTTCCTAGTTCAGGAAACTGATTATATGAACAGTTCTAACTGGTTCTTAGGTTCTTACCAGAATCACAGCAATAGTTCTACTATTACCCATTGAGAGTGCTTAATTTTTTCTATTTTATTTACATTAAAAAGAACTACTGAGTTCTTAATATTGAAAAATCAGGAATGGACAGCATATGTTGCAACTGTTGTCACTGACAGATGAAAGTAGGGAAATGCCAGGCTTTCAGAAATTAAGTAAAACATGAGAAACATTTTAAGTCTGTCACCAAATACAATTTATACCACAAGCAAGGATTATTTGTAGTATTTGAGTGTTACTTGGCATTTTTAATGTAAAACTCTACACAACTGAGAATTAAAAAAAACCATCACAGATGTATTCATGACACAATTTTAAGAAGCCAGTATTCCAAAACAGTATGCTCACTTCAGTGCAAGTTACATGACTTTCCATCAGGATATTACCCAAGAATTCAAAATCTCTGCACAAGGGACAGTAGGTTAATACAGCAAATGTTAACTTATTTGATGCAATATTACAATAACTGCATAGTTTTAAGTACAATTTTAAAGTATCTGAAGCTTATTTTTAAATGTGGAATTATTTTTGTTGCCATATCTCTAACAAAAACCAGCAAATTTAATCCTGAGCCTAATTCAGAGGTGCAACTTCATAATTCCTAAGCAAAGTTGCATACACCCATAGTAAAATCAGCTGGTGTTAAGTATATGTGACTCAATAATTCTCAGGTACAAATGGGCACATAATGTTATGAGCTGAGGAAGCTGAATTTGGATAGCACAGGTAAACTTTAGGAGCAGTTCTAGGATCAACTGTGTGACTGATTGATTTTAGTATATGTTACTTAAGTCTTGTATTTATTTGAGGAACAAGACAACAGAAAAAGCCCCAGAAGCCCTTCTCCTGAGCTTCAGGTGTTTTATGAGATTGATGTGGTCAAAGCATCATGCCATACTTGAAAATTTTGAGTTTTAATGTTATTTCAGAGCAGCACTCTACTTTTATAAGGCTGTAATGTGTTTTCATTTTACCTGTACTGAAAAAAAAAAAGGATAACAGCAGGAAAGCAGCTATTCTAAGAAAGGGAGGCATAAAATGTAAACATAATGCAACAAAGAAGCAAATGAAAAAACTCTCCTTTTCCTTTATTAGAAATAAGGGAAACAGATTGTGCTCATCTTGCTTTAGGGCCAAGAGTCTCAGTGCATGGAATTCAGCCAGGCTCCAGCACACAGCTCACTATGGAGTTTTGCTGTGTAAAAAGTAAACCAGATGGGATATTTGCTTTCAACAAAATAATTCTAATGGAAATTTTTCAAGTACTGTAATAGAAACTTTTCAGATTCATCTGCTATTTTATTGTGTATAATAAGGGCAGGTAGAATGAAAAGTAGACTATGAAAACAAACCACAAAAATTTAAAAATTCAAAACATTAAATCATTAACCAAGTTTTGAATTTATGCGCCTCAGAACGCCAACTGCTTACATAAAGCAGACACCAGGCTAAAGCCAAATCTCAAACAGTAGCAGAGGTAGTGTGAATAAAATATTCTAAAATTATGTAAAGTGAGTAAAAAAGAATCAACTTAAAGGTTAGCCTATAGCTTCATACAGCTTGAAGAAAAAATATGAAGCAAATCAACAGACCAATACACCAGGGCCTTGAGAGACCTAACAGACTCAGTGTTTTTTTCAGAATCATTAAGATAACACCTCCTGTTCTTAAAAGACCCCATATTTTCCAGATGAGCTACCAAAAAAAAAAAAAAAGAAGGTAGATGAGTTTTAGTTCTACAGTTACAGGTTTTGATAACTTCTTGTACATCTAAGTGTTTTAAAAGTACTGCACCCGAACTCTGCTAGAACAAAATGAAAGAACTAGGTTTTTTGTTGTTGGGTTGGTTTTTTTTGTTTTTGCTGTTGTTGCATCAATATCTTAGACTGTAGCCCTGAACTGTTCCTGGCAGTAAACAGCTATTTCAATACAAGGTACACCCATTTCATCACAGCAACAAATTCGCTCTTAAAGAAAGATAACAGGCAATTAGGGCAATATTTTGTAAACAAAGTAGCTTAGACACAAACGGGGCCCATTACTGCTGAGAAATAGGGTCAGTTATATAGAGAGACAAGCTTATGCTTGAAATATCCCAATCCAGTTTGCCAAGTAGAGGTACCTACCACTAAAAAATTACTGTTAAAATGGCAGGATATGTTTTCTTTTTTTAAAACCTTGCTCTCAGACTAAGCACTGCTCTAAGCTCCCTTTTCTTCTTCAGGAACTGGTCTATGCCAGACTTAAGAAATTCTACTCAGGCTTTGACTTTGTCCTAACATGTTGCTTCAATCAGCCAGAAAGCAGATTGGAATGAAATTGATATGACTGGATAAAGGAAAATCAAATTTTTTCAACATTTAGTTTCAGTAATCTAATTATGAAGCTTTTAGTAATAGTGTAATTACTTTGAAGTTCTGAACATATGTTTCCACTGAGAGTATTCCACAGAGGACACTGTATCAGAAAAGGGAAAAAATGTAAACACAAATGTACCAAAAAAATTTCAGCTCATCAAAAAAAATTAAAATTGAAAGGAGAACCATATGCCAGAGATGCAATATGATGTCCAATATGAACCACTTTTATCTGCATCATGAACAGTCCTTTAGTTTAACACCAATGAAGAAAATGGGAAATAATTTTTCCATGACATCAAAGCACACTACCAAAATGTTACTGGATTGGCACATATTAAAAAAAAATGAAAATACACATGTAAAATTATTATGACAAAAAGCAGCTGAACACTATTCCTTGAACTTTGAGGGTCTAAATGTTTCTTCTGATGGAAAGGATGTCTTAGAGAAATAGCTCACACAATGGGCCTAAAAAAGCCCAGGCATCTTAGCTTTTTGTGATTCTTATTCTTGTGAATTTAGCTAAATACCCTTAGCTCTATACACTGAAAGATATTAAATCGGAAGTATTAGATCTGACACAAGACAGTTTTATTGGCTAAATTTAATTTTTTTAAAAAAAGGAATCAGTGAACTAAGGGGAAATTCACCATTGAGCAAGACATTTAGAAATGCTAAATAAACAATGTAAGAAACAGTAGCACAGACAGAAGACATGGAAAAAACAAAACAAAACAAAACAAACAAACAAACAAAAAAACTCACCAATCAAATAAAAGGAAGTAGGGAAACTACATCATAATATAGAAAAGTTTTACTTTTAACAAAACAATACTCACAGTGATCATGACAACAGTGGTGAACAAAGCGAGAACATTTTTGTTACTGGAAAGACAACTTTGCTTTTTTTGTTTGTGGCTTTTACATACCCCAAACAGTTTACAAATGAATTTGCTTCAGTGCCCTTCTATGTCATCAACAGCAAGCTTAGTGCACAAGCCTACTTCTACATAATACACAAAACCCCACTCTCAGCAGATAAACTAAAGCAAAGGAAGATGTCCAACTTTTGTGGCAACAAATACATTGTTCATACCACTTTCACAAAAAAAACCCAGCACAACCAACAGCTTTTGATAGCAACTGCTCTCATAAAAGTTCTACTTTTATTTTCTACACATTAATACATTATAACCTTGCTGTCCTTTAAACTGCCATGTAATGACAAGCTCTTTTCTCAATTAGGATCTTCATTCATCTTTATCAGCTTCAGAAATTCTTAAACAATAAATCAACTTTTTAATGCCTTTCCTTTTTCTTTTCTTAGCCAAAGGGTCTAGGCTTAGAGCTTTGAGGTAAAAACAAACTGTCTCTCCAAATCATAAGGGAATGTCAAAAGAAGAATAAAATCCATGGAATAAAACAATGCACACACAATATTTTTCTTTTTTTTCTTACCAACAGATCTATACATTAGGGACAAATAATGCGTAAAGAAAGAACTTTTGACATATTCATAAAATAAACACACAATCCCATAGGTCAGATTTCCAAAATCAGGGTTAAAAAGGGAAGACATTAAGAGCAAGGCACTTGTTGAAAATGTTCATTTGGTAACCACCTTCCTTTCATGATTTCAACTTAGCTCAAACCAGCCAAGGATAGAAAATCAAATCTTCCTCAACAATCAGAACAGGAATACAGTCAAGAGGTATGGTAAAAACTGCAGGATCCAGACAATTTATTTTGGACATGTTTAATGGGCAATGACCCATCATACTTTTTAGATATGTGTATATCATTGTCCTTGTTTTCCCTCTTTCAAAGGTAAATGGTGAAGAAAATACTGACATACAATATTATAAATTCAGAGATCATCAGAGGTCATGAAAGCTTATGAATAGTTTTAGAGTCAGAGTTTTAAAATTTCCATCCGTGAAATTGCTAGCATGAATAGAGGTGTTATATTCTGCAAACAGCCTCAAACAGTTCTGAAGTCCAAGAGCAAGCTTTTGCCTTTAAAAAAACCCAAACTATTTAGAAATAAAAAACCAGGAAGAGTTAGCACAGAATTTATGATGCCACTGTTTTGGAAGGCATTGTGATATATGGAGAAGAAATTGCTGATGACTTTATGGCTTATCAATTATAGGCATATAGCCACTGTAAAAAAAGACACCACATCAAGGTACCATGTGTACTTAATGCATCATAACTGTGACAAGTTATTTATGCAATCTTTTGTCTGAATTAATGAGAAATCATTAATAAAACTGCCTTGTTTAAGAGAATATGCATGTTTACCAGCACAGATACCGGCTACCACTGCACAAATTGCTCAAGGGCATGAAATAAAAGGCAGTTTCATTATTAATTTTTCATTTATTTCTATCTGTAAGATCACTATCATCAAATCTAATATTTGAGTGATAGCTGAAGAACTTAAAGGATTCTTAGTCTCTTGTCATCTTAAGATAATTTGTAGTATCATGGCAAATATTTCAGGTATTCCCATATGCCTCAAAAAACAACTTTGATGCTACAATTTCTCCTGGGTCAAGCTTTAACAATACTAATGTGGACATGAACATGCTGATTAAGAAAAGAGATGCAAGAAAAGAGCTACTGCTTAAAAGCCAGTTTAGTACAATCAGGCAGGTTTCAGTCTGCTTCAAAAAATGCACAATAATTCTTTCTCCACCTTGTCCAACCTCAAGAATAAAAACAGGCAAAAGGGTACTGATGCATTTTTGTACATCAGATAAACCTGATGGACTTTTATCCTTATTTTGTAAGGTCGTCCATCATTCCACTCTTTTAGCACTGATCAAAATACAGAAGAACTGGGAGAAGCCTGAACTACAACATTTGGAAACTGAAAAATTCTAATAATATTATAGATTTTAAAGCACATATTAAAATTTAGCTACTTAATGTTTAGAAGTCCTCATAAAGCACAAATATTTGCAAGATGCTCCACTCACGCTGTAGTTAAGAAAGAAGAAATTGAGTTGTGAAACAACTGACAATTATGTAACTAAAGCTTGCCAACAATTTATCTCCAAAGTGGAGACAGATTGTAGAGACTTTCTGTGAATTCTGGCTATATAGCTGCCCCTCTCTTAGATTATTTTTTTTCTTCTTTTAATGGAAAACTTCACATATCACTGACTGCATTCTGTGTTAGAAGTTGATTTTCAGTCTAACAATACTTATATACAGTACATAGCAACAACAACAATTGACTGAAAATACTTAATTTATGTATTTTACATAAACCTGTCTGGCAAAGTAACAAACTTCCCACTAATGATTTTATTCTCCTTTGGGCTTCTCCTATATATAGCAACTTGGAAAACCTGCACCATCCTTGGTATCGTTTGCTCCTGTGGCCAGACCATTTATACAACGGAGAGTTCCGTGATATAGGGTGTGGTAGCCCAACTAACTAATTTCAGAAAATGGGGATACATGTGTTTCCAAATAAGAAAACTACTCCAACTCTTGAGGCAATGTTACCACAACAGAATAAAATAATGTCTTTAGCTTTAAATGCACCTACAAAAGACATTCTTTACTTTGGCAAGGACTCTTAAGCAGTAGCATTTGCTGTTAAGCTTTCCAAAATATTTTTTTTTTCGATTTCCATATTTTGTTAGCAAAGGCCTTTTCCTAGTTATTTCTCAAAATGAGTGTAATTTGAAACTCTTAGCTTTATTCTCATTGAACAGATAGGGTGGACAAAAGCATTGTGCATTGGATAGTCTATTTACACATTACACAGAAGTAAGCATGGGCAATACTTCAAAGAAACTGCCAGATCAATTTTCTGTAGGGCCCTATCTGAAAAATTCAAAACACTGCATCAGAATATCCTTAGCCCCCGCTTAGTTAGTCCCCAGTGTCTTTATATTATAATACTGTTATTTTGCCATCATTAAAAAAAAAAATCAACCAAAAATACCAAACAAGCAAAAAGACACACCCTACTTTTCCTCCCCCTTACTACTTGTCTTCCAAAAAGAAACCCAAGCAAAAATTCTTCTCATCTCCCTTAATGGAAAGAAGAAAGTCCAGAATGCTTATGAATATCTAGCAAAACTCAGCTGTCTTTTGAAGGTATCCTACTTCAAATGATACTAACTTTATAACACCTTGTTGACAGAGTAATAACAATCATTTTGCAGGAAAATAATCATTAAAATATAATTCCAGTAAAACACAAAGTGTTTCATGATGCAATTCTGTACATGCAGTCCAATACAGTGACCCTAGGAGAAGGGAAAAAGGCTCAAAACAAACTGAGCAAATGAGATCATGTATTTGAAATGCAAGTAGCCTTTGATATTCCGAGGTTTAGGTTTTGTTTAATCAAACTAACTATCAGCCAGATTATTCCACATGCTCATGAACTACAACTTGAGCTGTAACTCCAGTATTCTAGTCCAACTATCCATAGCATTAGAACACCAAAATGCAAACAGAAGAAAAATACCCAAAATTGCAGCATGGGATCAAAACCTCTAAGTACAAAACTTCTAAACTATTTTTCCTTTGTTTGCTACATTAGCACTGTTATTATAATAGTTCCATGTATATAAATATATTCTGGGAAATTCTGAAAGGATTTATTCTTATTTTGCTTCCTCAAGGTTATTTTCATACCAATGAGAAATATTTATGTAGAAAGTAGATTACCAACACACTGGAAAAGGGTGCAACACAGCGGAGTGATCGGTCATCCAGATAGCTAAAACTTTCACCCAGGCTCCCATTCTCCCTTAACTTGATTACTGCTGGATGAATCATATTTCACTGTCAAAGCCCCTCGCAACCTGTCGCTACCACCACCTTCATCTCTCATTCACCACAGAAACACTGAACTGCCACTGTTAACTATATAGAGCCCATCTCCTACATTTTTAAAACAGCTTAGGGCTTTCTCCTGGGTTTTTTGCTTTTTGAGAGATATTTTCTGAACAATTTCACAATGCTGTCCCAGGATCTTCCTTCAAAATCAGTTTTGTTGGATCTATTTTCCCCCAGAACGGGTGTTCAAGAATGAGACATTATTGCCAGGGCTGCTGAGTAAGAAATAAATCAGCCAATCCAAGCACAGGTTGTCACTTCCATTCCACTAACACCAGTTTTCAGCTGATCCAGTGTAAGCAAATAAATTAAATAAATAAACTTTTAAAACCCACCACAAACAACTCACCAAACCTCCCCTGTACTTAAGTAGAGCTATGTCACTTCACTAGCTCAGTCCAGATTCAGATTACCATTTAAGGAACCTGAATGTGCACAAGTCTATACAACCCGATCTGTGAGAAATGAAGAGAAAAAAAGAAAATAAAAAAATCATAATATGCCATAAATTATAAAGGAATTATCATGTGTACAAGTATATTATGGCATTAACTTAAGAGGACATAAGACACTTCTAGGGATATGAAAATGTGAAACATTTTGGAAAATATACAATGTGTTTCATAGGAAAATTCTTTTGAATACTTGGGTTAAAAAAAAATGGGCAGATGATTATCTCACCCTTGCCCTCCTGCCCCCTATTTTTGCTATGGCATTCCCAGTTGCAAATGTTTAGAGGAGAGTTTTCAGAAATTCTCAAAGCAGTGGACTAGGTCTCCACGTCACATACTTTGAAGATAATTCTTTTGTTTTGGGGGGGGTGGAAGGGTGTCATGATTTTGGCTGGGATAGAGTTAATTTGACCTAGAAGCTGGTAAAATGCTGCATCTTGAATTTAGTATGAGAATAATGTTGGTAACACACTGATGCTGCTAAATAGTGCTGAAGCCAAATCAAGGACTTGTCAGTTTTCCATGCTATGTCAGTGAAGACCTGCATAAGAAACTGGGAGAAGTGTGGCCAGGAGACAGCTGACTCAATCTGGCCACAGGGATATTCCACACCACAGATCACGCCCAGTAGATAAACTGGTGAGAGTTGGTCTGAAGGATGGGCTGGGCATTGGCCAGTGAGCAATCTTATTCTACATCCCTTGTTTCTCTTGGGTTTTATTCCTCACTCTCCTCTTCATTACTATTATCATCATCATTAGCATTATCAGTATTCTTATTACTTTGTTTCAATTATTAAACTTCTTATTTTGCCTGCGATTCTCCTCCCCACCTTGCTGCTAGGCAGAGGAGGAGGGGTGAGCCAGCGGCTGTGTCCTACCCAGTTGCCAGCTGGGGTTAAACCAGGGCAGGTTCCAACTCATGTAAAGCTGTGTTTTTAAATTTGCAACTAATTGGCCTGTACATTTCATAATCAATATTCACAAACGTTTCCATCTGCCACAGTGAAAATTATCATTCCTCAGTCATATAACATTTGTATTCATGAGCAGTAAGTAAATATTTAGATTTCAGTGTGAAGCTAGAGGCATCAGCTCTGTAACCACATGGGCAGTCCCTTAGGTACACTCAACTTACTTTTCTGAAGCATTCAAAAACAAACACACACTGCAGTTCTGCAAACACATGTATTTTTTATAGTACAGCAATACCTCAGATCAGCAGATGACATGGCAAAATGAAAACACTGGAATACCTGACCTTCTGTGCTTTCCTTAAGCCAGGCCTTCAATTTAAAATGTTCTCTACAATGTAAGAAAAAAAGTAGCTCAAATTACAAAGTCCTGTAAGAAAAATTCCACAGCTACGAAGAGATCATTTGAATTAATATGTATATAGAGTGAAAATACAGGACAATTGATTATAAACGTTTTAGCTTTAGCAAAGGTGAAAGCACATTAGCTATACACCTACAATCATATACTGGCAAGAAAAAAAATGAATACCTAAAAGACCCAGAGCATTCTTGGAAACTTTTGAGATGTTTAATTTAAAATCAATATATATTTTCACAACAAAATGCACGGTTTTCAACTTGATCAGATTTTGAGTAGCCAGCAACTATGACACAAATACTGATGATGAAACAGCAAGCCTGAGGACAGCAAAGAGTTGCTAAAATGCATGTGCATCCACTACATTTTATAGGTTTTACTTTAAATAATTCTCAAAACTGAGAAAGTCAAAGCAAGATGAAATGTGTAATAAATAGGAAGGTTACAAAACAGATCCTGTAATTTTGAACTCTCCAGGTGTGGATTAATCTCTCAAGGAAGAGAAGAAAACCCTCCGCTGAAACAACCGAGTCACGCTTCGCACCAGCACTGGATGGGTGCAGAAAGCAGCTCAAGGACCAAAGGGTCACACTCCCAACACCATGAGGTTTCTTCATTTCCAGCTCGCCAGCAGGTACCATGCCAGACTAATAACACGTATATACGCTGGCACGATCAAAAAAACTTCGCACATCACACAATCCTTGCCGAGAAGCATTTACAATCGATATACTGAGAAAGAATAAAAATCGATTTAAAAATGACCTCAGTCACAAGGCCTGGCCAGACTTTTTACCCCTTTCCCGCGGGGGTAAAACAGGAGGGCAGTGACCCCTCTCAGCACTTTGGCCCCCGCGGGTCCTGCCCAGCCCCGCCGCGGTTTAACCAGCGGGCGCAGACCGAGGCCAGCCCCAGCTCGCCCCCACCCTGCCGAGGCACCGGGGGGGACGGGCAGGGACCGAGGGGAAGCGAAGGGAGCCAGGCCAGTCCCCGACGCCCCCAGGGCCGCAAACGCGGCAGCAGAGGCAACAACAGCAGCGGCGGCAGCAGCAGTGCGGAGGCCGGAAGGGAAGGGGCGGGGAGGAAAGGGCGGATCCTTATCCGGGCTCGCCCCGCTCCCTGCCGCGCTCACTCACCGATCATGGCGGCGGCCGCGGCCACGCGAGAGGAGAGCGGCGACGCGTGCCCGCGCGCGCACGTGCCGGCCGCACCCGCCTCCCCAGCACTTCCCCAGTAGCCGCCCTGGGGGTCGCGCGACTGCGGGCGGGGGTGGGCCGGCCCTGAACGCGCATGCGCCTCAGAGAGGGAGGTGGAGGCGCACGCTGGGGTCTCTGGGTAGCGTAGTTCCTGGCTAGTTCACACCCGCACAACGCTCTTCTCACGTCATCGCCTCACATTTCCCCCACGCACCGCTAATGACTTTCTCATTAACTGCTGTCCGCCGCCCCGGTGTACGGTGCACCGGGGGTAGGTACAGCTGTGCGGGATCGGGCGGTGCCGACGGGGTTATCTGTGATTCCCGTCCCGCTTCCCCGGCGGGTTGTTGACGCGTTGCCTGGCGACGGTGGCGTGGCCGGGGGACCGCGCGTGGCGGCAGGTGCCCAACGGAGCCCGAGAGGGACCCGCAGGACCGGAGCCGCAGGGGAGGCGGCGGGCGGGCGGGCGGGGGCGAGCACTCCCCGGGGGACAAGGACATCAGGTGGCGATGAGGGGCTGGACACGGCGGAGTGGGGGGGGCGCGCTGGGGTGATGCAGAAGGGGACTTGGGGCAGGGGCGAGGGGCAGGCAGAGGGGGCCTGTGAGGGGCAGGGAAGGCGCGGGACGCGTGTGTGAGGGTGTCGCTGGATGTGGAGGGAGCGAAGCTGCACCTGCTGCCTGCTCTAACTCGCCGGGCACGGGATGCTGATGTTCCCTTGTTTTTTCCAGTCCGTTATTTGCATCTGGTCCGTCGTGGGCGCCGGTGGGGAAATGGTAATGGAGGAGGGACGACCGGGCCCCTCAAAACCCGCCGGTGACAGGCGGCCCCAGAAGCGGGAGAAGAAGGACAAGCGGCAGGACAAGCAACAGCCCTGCGAGGGTTTCAGTATTAAAGCCATGATGAAAAACAGCGTGGTATGTTTGCTGCTAGCATAGAGGTGATACTAATTAATTCAACTTGTCCAAGAGGCATAGCAAGTTAGATCTGTGGATAAAACATGTCAGGAAGGTGTGCAAGTTGCTAATACCTTATCTGGAGTTTGCTGTTTGCTGAAATTACCCTCAGGCTTTGCAGAAGTATTACCGCAAGGTAACTCTCTGTGCCTATGGGAGTCGTGATGCTTTCACCAAGTGCTTTACTTTGGTGCCACAAGTTTTTTTTTAGGGTTGTTTTTTTTTAGGGTTTTTTTTTTTTTTTTTGGTATGGTTTTGTATTGGCAGTGCACATCCTGTGAAACTGACGGCCTATGGAACTGTGTGTGAGGCATACTGCCTTCCACTCAACAAAATGCTGTCAAGTGGTAGTGCAGTATTTCTCAAAAGTTTTAATACACTGGCATAGTGTATGAAATTGATGTGAATGTCACATAGGATGGTCACATAGGAGATCTGGAAAATAGATCAATAGATTTTTTTAAACAAGCTTGGAAAATAATGAAAAGCTTCCGCACTATCTAGGAGAATACTAAACAAACAAACATTAGCTCTCCAACTTGTAGTTCAAAGACAGAGAAATTGATCCAACAAGTAACAGTTACAATTTCTAATGAAGTTGGAGGCTTGGGAATTAAAATAGTAGTATAAAGGCCCTTCAAATCTCTTTATACTGTTTTATTTGTGTACCTTTATCAGAATTTAGGAGTTTAAAAGCTTCAACTAGTACAGAGTACAGATGTTCAACATGTGAGTGGGTGAGGTAATATTACCATAGGTCTCTGCCTAAACTCCTGGACTGTATTCTTCATTTGGACATAGTTCAAGGTGTTAGCAAAGGCTTGAGTCCTCAAGGGTTTTTTCAAATCTATAGACTATTCTGACAGCTGTTACAAAATACATTATTTCCCTTTGTTTTGCTGAAGTGGTCTTCCTGGTGCAGTCTTCCTGATCATGTTATCTGCAGGAACATCTTCTTAAAAACCCAAGCAAGCATGTCTTTAAAGAAATTTTAAATAGAGTAAAAGTTGTATACCTGAAAAACTTTCTCCTAATTAGTAAAACTACAACATATTTTACCTTACTTGAAAAAACACAAGGTGAACACAACCAAATAATCCCTTTGTTTTAAAGATTGTTTGATTTTTTTTTTTTTTATTCTAGCAATGCATGGAATGAACTATAATAATTCAGCAACCTTTAGGATTAATTTTTAAAATATGTTTCCTGTTCTCTGGAAAAAAATCAAGTAATGGATATTTGCATATGGTTGTTTACACCTAGATATATAAAAGACAATTTTATCTAGAAGAATCAGCCATTTCAGTGGAGTTTGAGAAATACATATTTAATTTTTAAAAAGGAGCTGTGACTTATGAAAATAACTAACTATGAGTTTAATCAGAATTCAGGTTTGCTTTTAAATATTTATAGAATATTAACTGTTATGGCTGCATTTCTAACTTCCTAAACATGAACAGACCATTAAATCATGTGATACTGTCATTAAGCAACTGCATACAGGTAAATCTGCTGCCTTTGCAGCTACTCACAGAATAACAGAAATTATTTTCTTTGGCATGGACATCTGGAAATCATCTAACACAATTTCCCACTTGAAGTGGGCCTGTCACCAGCACCCAGATCAGGTCAATGATGGGTTTTCCTAGCTAAACTGTGAAACCTCCCAACATCAGGGATTGCCTGACCTCTCTGGGTGATCTGTTTCATTTCTGCCCTGCTTGTTTGCCCCCTTGCCTCTCAGCCTGTCAGAGCCTGGATTTACAGTGATCTGACCTGCTGCACACGTTCTACTCATAACTGGGTTGGAAGCTCTAAAACTCTTAGTGGTCTTGGGAGATTCACAGTGCCAGGGCTATGTTTTGAAAAAGCTCCAGCTAGCAAAATATTTTCCAGTCGGTGGGCAAAAAAAGGAATATCTCACTGCCTTGCTGTCTGTGCAGAAGTGGGACTTTCTTTTTACTTTTCCAACTACTTTTTAAATGGAGCTTTAGATTTATTAAGTACTCACTTGTCAGAGGTTGACATCTTTGATGAAGTTCTCATGGAAGGCTTGGGAGCTGACTGGAGGGCTGAAAGCACAGCAGGAATATCTAGTTACAACATGGTAATTCTTTTTGTTAACAGCATGATAAGGCATAAGGTTAAACGTGTTTGGCATCTCCAGGTCAAACAATGAGGTATTGATTAATAGCCTTTGGTGCAAGCATGTAGTTAGTCTTAAACTCTTAGTGTAGAGTCTTAACAGATTACCATTATGCATATATGACTGTAAATATTGTAGTAAGTTTTCCAGAATTCTTTTATGTTGCTTGGGCAAAGACTGTTTTACTAAGTTGTTTTTCATTAATGTTTCTGAATAAAGTCTACTTTCATAGTCAGTAGTAAGTGCAGAAATTAAGTAGATACAGTATTTAAGACTTTTCTCAGCTCTTACTAAATCCAAAACTCACTTAGTGAAATGCAATGCTTAAATATTCACCCAAAAATGTTCCTGACCTGAATAAATGGTTTAAGTTATTCCAAAATTGTAAATTTATATAGCCGTTTATTTTAAAAGCAAGGTTCAATAAAGGTTTTCTATAATAATAAGCTACATTTACATTTTAATTGTTTTGTCCCCAGTGGAATCAAGAATGTTATGTGCTCTTACTTCAGAGGTACTGCATGCAGAATTAGGAACACAATTAAAAATTAATGTATAGGCTAGCCAGAAGAGAAGTGTCTGAACGTGAATGTGGACAGCAGGAAGATATCTCAGTTCACTTCTGATCCTCTCTAGATGATACTTTCCTATTTTGTGCAATGAAAGAGAAGAGAATAAAGTGTTAGTGTTCCATTTTTTTGGTAATATGCCAGTGGTAAAAGCACTTTTTCAAGGGCAGGATTCATTTTAGTCCTTAAAGGAAACAGTAGAAAGATAATTCCTATCTATCTCCCAACTTTTACAAGATTACTATTACATTCATGCATTCCATGACATCAGTCAGAAATTGCCTTCAGGAGCAGGCCACAGGGATAGAATGAGAACGTTTACTAGATGGCCTTAGAAAGGAAGGGATGCTAAAAATTGTTTCTGGATTTCTAAAACCAAAGCAGCTGTTCAGCCTTAGAGAGTCTTAGCTATGTATAGGGCACAGCTTTCATCTCCTTAAAAAAAAGGTAATTGCTCTTAAAAAGAAAAATGGTTATTTGTATTGCAGCTCTGGATTTTTATTCTTCTGTGCTGCATTTAGGAGTCTGCAGTCTGTATGTATGGGGATGAGTTCTCAATCTTTGTACTTTAAACACTTCTCTCAAGCCATTTTCAATAATGTGTGTTGTGAAGGGCTTTCTTACCCTTTACCATTTGATTATAGCTCATAGCAAAAGTTTCATTTTAACTATGATGTGATTTATGTTCTGACTTTTGTGATTTGTCATTATATTTATATTCATCCACACTACGTAACCAAGACTACTTTTGTTATTTACCTTGTAGCAAAGTTTCTGATTTGATTTTGGGGCTATAGGAAAGAATAGAAGAAAGAAGTTCTATCTTTTGATTATAACAGCTAATTTATTGGAAAAAGCAGTGTGTTTTGGGGCACATAGATGTCAAGTTAAAGGTGTGTTTTGATAAATATATATTGAGAAGTTGCACATCTGTCTTGGAGGAACTTCTTCAGTTTAACAATAGCAATTGTGTACAATCTACAAGTACACTTCAGTGAACACTGTGAGACAATTTAAACTGTCAGTACTCTGGAAGGCAATCCTATCTTCTTCCTCTCTCAGGCTGTTTAGTGCTGCTTCCCATTGTTGTGTCCTCATTTGTACAATGTTGGCTGCTCAGAGAACTGATCCTGCTGAAAATACTCCAGCCTCTTAAAGCTCACAGTGTTGAACTGCTGTCTGTGGGGTTGAGGCAAGCAAGGCTTCTACTTTAACAAGGTTCATCTGTTTTGCCCTTCTCCCTGTCCTGACTGCATGCTTCCATCTCTCCTTTTGCACTGATAATGTTTTTTCTTGTAAACACAGAGTAAGTTGGATCAGCTGTAACAGCTCTTAAAGAGTTAATATATGCAATGAGAAGGGAAGCAGGAGAATATCAGCACAAGCAGTGTGTGGAGGAATGTAGCCTCTTGCCAACATTGCAGTCTTAATTCATTTAAAACCAGTATGACACCAAGTTCTAGCATGGTAATTCCACAAGCATTTACAGCAGCATAAACTTGCACCACAATTGAAAGGTGTTGTTTTCATCCCTGAACATTTATTCTTTGTACAATATGAACTTTTGTATGGCTTTGCAGTGAACTGGACAGGGACCCTGGTTAAACCTAGATTAAAAGCAGCTCAACAATTTTTTTTATATTTAATAGCATTTTAACAGACTTGACGTACACTTTGATAACAGTATAAGCTCACAAAAGTTGTCACTGTTATAGCCCTGACAGTGTCTGCTGCCTGTTTGTACCTTCTGCTTTGTGCCAGTACACAGTCATCCCACTGGATTGATGAGGGACTTCAGTTGCATTAGCTTCAAACATGAAAAGCTTCAACACAAGGAGGTTTTTATTTCTCCTCATAAGGTTAGATTCCTTTCCAATTCCATGGTCATATTTACTGTAATGACCTCTTTCATAGTATAATGTAAAAGCAGAATATACAGAAAAAATACGAATGCTTAAGACTATAATTTCCTCAGAAAGCTTCTATTTCATATTATGTTTTCAGCTATAACCTAGATGGCTTAATCATACTGCTCTTATTTTAAAGTACCTTAAAATCAGCACTTTATTTTTGTGAATGTGGTGAAAGGTTGATATTGTTCATAGTTGCAGTGAGGATGAAAAGATCAGTTTCTGACCGTAATCATTAAGAAATCATGCTGCTTCATTTATGAAAATTTGTTACACATTTGAATCTCTAATAAATCTTCTCTTCTAATTCAGTTATATGACTTAAAATAGTTAATAAGTTAATTATCAGACTGTTTTGTGGTTTGATTGACAATTCTTGTCTTAAATCACTTCATGTGATTCATGATATTTTACATGGAAAAAGACCTTGGGAGGTTTTAAGTTTCACGTTTAGAGAAGGTGAAAGTAAATTGGTTTTAAAACATGATGGCAGTGCTTTTTCAAAACTCCTCTACTAAGTACTTTTTAATGAATTAATGAATAAAATACTCTAACTGGAAATGATTACAGAAATAGTTGTCAAATTCTGTCAATTCTTGCATAGGAATTAAACTATTTTAAAGTTTGCCAACTGTTTACAGATTCCATACAAGCTAAAATCCTGCAGTGCTCTGAGTATATAGGTATCTTCATCTGTTGTTTCTCTGAATGAAGACAGCATTTTTCAGTTCCGAATTTTTTTTACTGCAAATGTAGTAATTTGGAACAAATTATTAAACTATTGTTAATAAGAATAGTCTCCAAACATGATTTTAAGCTGTCAACTTGCTGTGTAGAGAATTATCTAAAGTCAGCACTTCCTACATGTAGCTGAGTATGCCTCTGGAGCCAACCAATTGAAAATGTGAAAGAGATGAGTTAGAATGCATCTACCATACACCCTTCTCAGCACTATGTCTCCAGAACAGTTTCCAAAGAAATGGACTCGTATGTGCATATTTTTCTTTTAACTTGATATCTTCAATTTCATTCAAGAAAAATCCTGTACTCTGTGTAGGCTTCAGCCTTTGTCTTAGTCTTCTCCCTGTTAGTTGACTGGGAATGCTCTAGAATGCTACTTGAAGTGAGCTGAGTGAAGAGCCATCAAGGCAGGGTTCTGGAGTTCGTGTTGCAGGAGGAGGAGAGGCTGAGGGGAAAAGTATTTCAACCTGGAAAAGAGAAAGCTACCAATATATCTCATGGTATTAGGTCTTAACAAACCTAGTCACCCAGTAGCTGTGAGAATGCTGTTGGGAAGAAAAAGCCAGTCTGTTCTCTCCAGAGATGGGAGGACAAGACACATGTGTTGAAATAAGGTGTTGCTGATGGTGGAAAGGTTTTTCACAATGAGGATAGTCAAGCAGTGCATCAGCTTTCCCAGAGCTGTGCAGTCTTCTTGGAGATTTTCAAGACTCAAATGGAAAAAAGCCCTAAGCAACCTGTTCTGAGATAACCATGCTTGGAGAAAGAGATTGAATTGGAGACTTCTTGGGGTGATTTTCCACCTGAATTTTCCCACGATTCTACATCTTCTATATTATGGTTGATTGTGGTCACTCCATGGCTTTGCTGCTGCTAAGGTCAGACAAATTAGTGATGACTAATTTACCTTCTATTTGGACAAGAAAAAAGGCATTTGAAGGTTTTTGCTTCAATAAATCTGCTGCTTTTCTGACTATGTGGAGGGGGTAATAAACACATCTCCCTTCTGACCCTCAGAAAAACTATATAACGCCATATTGTTCCAGTTATAACAGTGAACTACATCATAAACTTCAGGCTGGCTTCCCAAATACACTTGAGCAAGCCTGCATCAGTGTTTGGGTAGCAGCAACACATGCTTATTAGAGTATTTCAGCTGCAGCTAATTCTTCTTATGTAGTCTGCTGCAAGTGTGCAGGGAGGGCTGCTGCCAAGCATGCAATGATTGCTTCAAGGAATTGGAGCAGCTGGCCATGTCTGTAGCTGTCAGCTTCTGGATGCTGTCCCTTGTCTCACAGTCTCCTCTTGTCATTGCTAAAACTTAAATAACACTGGACGCTTTAAGTGGATGAAGGAGACAGGAGATGTAGCTCAGTGGCATGTGCATTAGAAAAAGGAGTGGGGAAACAGGAAAGGATCTGAATGTGACTCCCTAAAGCAGGGACCTAGGTGATCACTAACACAGTATGACTTTTCCTGTGGCTGTGTTCCCAGACTTTACAGGCAGAGTGTGCTGGAGTCTGTACCATGGAAATGAAATTTTTCTTTCTTTTTGTAACTGATACTTCGGGTAATATATATGCTTAGTCCATGTTTAACTGAAATTACCTGATAAGACTTTTAAGGAGTCAGAAAGGTTTTACTTTTTTCTCAAAGTTTTCCTAACTATTTTGAAATGAAAATTTTGTGAAGTCAAAAACAATTGTAGCAAACTATACTACTCGTACGTTCATAAAATTTCTAGATAGTGTCATAGACAAGCTACTGTGAAAGACTGACTGGTTCCTCCTAGCAGTAACTGATTCTTCTATAT
This sequence comes from Emberiza elegans, assembly GCA_024865655.1. Taxonomy (NCBI): domain Eukaryota; kingdom Metazoa; phylum Chordata; class Aves; order Passeriformes; family Fringillidae; genus Emberiza; species Emberiza elegans. The sequence goes on along the minus strand of JALJVW010002597.1, from coordinate 12,371,841 downwards.
ACTTGACATCCATATAAGCAGTTTGGCATAGATATTAATTTCATAGCATAGTTAAATAATTTTTGCTGGAAAATTTACTGGGCTCTGATGACTTCTTTTCTTAGGTAAAATACGTGTCAGATAAGATAAAATTATAAATTCCTTCATGGGGTCACAATGTGCTGAATGCTAAATTGTGGAATCTTGTGTTTAATAGTTGCACTCTGATTCTTTAAGATACATTACAAATATAATGTTTCTTATAGTTGCAATTTTTGGGCTTTAATGAATGTGAGTTGAGGGGATGCCTGCAAATAAGAGGGTTGCTCCTGAGAGTAATTTAATTCTAGTCAGACTTTCTGTGAAATTTCTGTTGGGCCACTTGCCTGAAAAAAAACAGAATTCTGATGTGATAACAAAACCTGCCTTAATTATAATAGGATGATAAATATGTAATTTAGCTTTTCATACATTTCTGATGGTCTCTTTTAATGTAAGGTTTTCCTTTTAGAAAATTACTGTTTGCCCATCTTTCTGTAAGGAATGATGCCAAGACCTTCATAGCAAGAGTAAATATTGATTTATTTTCAGTTTCATAGTAGAAGTATGTCACTAACTTGACTAGGATCCAGACTAGCTTTGTTTGATGGGGTTTGGTTGTTGTTTGATGTGATTTTTTGTGTAATGAAAGACTTTTTAAACAGATGTATACTGCAGTCAATACAAAAATTCTGCACAACGTGACAAAGTTAAAACATAAAATACATCATAGAAATGTCTGTGCAATGAAAACTCTTGGAGCAAGCATGGCATACTGCTAACTTTGTGTGTAACAACCAGCTGAAGGCAGAGCACATCTTGAAAGTTGTTTGAGGCCTACTGTGTAGGGAGATAGAATATAACAAAATAAAGATAGTGTAGAATGTACACCCTAATGAGTTGCAGCTGGGCCAGTTATCAAAGATTGGGAACAGGCCTGACTTTACCAGGCCACAGCTGTAACCAATGAGAAGAAGAGTCCTATAAAAGAGTGGGTTTGGTGGTTGAGAAGGGCAATGGAGTCAGTTGGCTGCTTTGTGAAGAAGAAAGAGTTGGTGCTCTGAGAGCTGCCCACATGATCCACCAAGAAAGTATGAAACTTTTATGATAAAGAAACAGTATGGAACCCCTGCAATAAGATAACAATACTACTGTATTGGTCAGAAGCATATTAATGAGAATGCTTTGTGCGGTTAGTAGGCAATACACAGTGTTCTACACAAAAACTGATCTAAATCCAGAGGGTACAGTGTTTTCTTGCCTTTCTTATGTACGTAGGACATCCATGGGTTTGCCATCATCACATGAGTGTTTTTAATAATTTTTGTCTTGCTCTGCATCTCATCATAATATGAAAGAACTACGGCATAAGTTGTTTGGACTTTCTAGGTGTTCTTGAAAATACCTGTCGGTATTAGGTCTTCTAAGTTTAGCAGAGTTTTCATTCTTTCAGTAATTGTTAGATAGGAATTCTTTTCTGTTATTTCTACGTAAAATTTGTCTTAATGACAAATCTTACATAGCTGTATTCTTAAGCCCATGATTTATGGAATGAAATGTTATCTCCTGAATTTTTATTTTGCTTTTTTCACTTAAGGAAGTGAGGAGAGCCCCATGGAAGGAGAGCTTGTGCAAGGGCTTGTGGGCAAGGAACATCCTGGCTAAAGAGTTAGGGTGCAAGGGTCTGTGCAAGACAGTGATTTTGCAAAATCATGCATTTGAGGCTGGTGTGTGCCCTGGTGCATTCTCCCACTCCTGGATGTGTCACTGAATATGGCCATCACAGACCCCTTTTTAGAACAGTATTTAAGAGGTCTTCTAAAAATCTGAAAGCTTTGTATTTAGTTTTCTTTCCTGATAAGTCTTGGTGCATAGAATTAGGGGACATACCTAATGATTGAAGTTTTCTGTTTCAAGGCTAATAATTATATACTTACTAGAAAAGACTGGTGGTCTACATTTAAATCTTTGGAAAAAATAAGTTATTCCCTGGCTAATTTTACTGTCCTATTGATTATTGATAATGTTTTAATGTCACATTATTGTTTTGTATTGGAGATCTTCTCAGATAAAACTGTTTAGGAAAAAGTGCATGCATACTTTTACTGACATTGTAGCCAGAATTTGATAAACTTTTTTTTTTCCTCCACAGAAGTTGATAATTTACATTCTTCCCTTCCCAAAGGAGGTCTATTGATCTCTTTTCCTGCACTCATCTGCTATTTGCGTTCACCTTTTCTCTGGCTTTATTTACTTCTCCTCCACATGGTGTCTTTGTTTATACCACAGGATTTCTCTTGCAGTAATGTTCATCAGCTGGGTGTTTGGGGGGAGGGCAGTTGCACATGAGAAGAAAACTTGTGGAGAACATAAAGCTTATACCCAGACCATATTAGAACACCCCACATGATAATTTCCACTGGCCAAAAAAACATCTCAAAGGAATGAGCTTATTATAATTTTAAATTGAAGTTTTGTAAGGCATGACTGGGAAATATTTTTCATGGGAAGTACATGTGTATTAGCTGATTTTTTATATTTTTATACAGTGTTTTACTAGCTATCTCATGCCCCTCTAATTTGTGTGTCCTACATTTAATTCATCAGGTTTTATATTAATAGTTAATGGTCAGAGTAACAATTACTAGAACTTGATTTCATTTCCTGTGTAATCAGTCTGTCAAACTCAGAAAGTGATTTCTGTATATCATGTGTAACCTCTGGTCAGGCTAGGAGATATGTTGGGTTTTTTTAGAAAGTAAAGCAACCCAAAGGCAATAGTGGTGTCAGAGCCAGGTTTACCTCTAAATTATGCCAATGCCTACCTTATCCAATGCAATGCTATTAGAAGTTTGCAGTTCATACCTATATAAATTTGTCACATGTTAGTCAAATTTCACTGTGCAAATAGTGTAGAGTGAAACAACTACTTAGAGAGATAGACTATCCTTAAAAATCCAGAAAAGAATCCACCAAAGTAACATTTTAGCATGCTTCTGCCTTCTGCTTAAAATCTGTTTAAGTCATGATTATTTTATGAGCCTCTAGTATGCCTTTGGACATATTCAAGGTGTATTGCAATATTATAATTCAGGACAACAATCAAGTTTTAAGGTTTTATTTGATAGCTTCTGAAGGCTTTCAATCAGCCAGTATGAAGAATTCATAGACAGTGCACTAAAATTGTGTAACATCTGTCTCTTTAATTTTAGAAAGTAAAGTAAGTTCCACTTATCAATAAGAAATCAATGAGTTATGCATTTAAGATTGCAGGTGATTTCACAAATTTTTGTCTGCTGTTATCCGACAAAAGAACCTTTATAATAGAAATGTTAACTTGAGTGTCAACCATTAACAATGCTATGCCTGTCAGTAGTATAAAGTGTTTAGACCTTTGGGTGTAAATTTTATTGAAGAAATTACTGGGTTTTAACACATTTGGTTTTGTTTGGATTGTCATTTTTCTTTTTCCCTGACACCAGATAGAATTGAAATATTTTTCAGCTTAAGTGAGAAAAAAATGACCCTTTACTACTAATAATAGTTCTCCCCTTATTGTATATTGTACAATGTTACATTGGACAGTAATAACAAAGTGTATATTGGGTGGTAATGTTAAAATATATTTGCGGAGCTAATTACAAAGTTGCCATTAACAAATCAGTTAACTCTAAATTTCTTCCCTCCATTTGATATTTGTTTAATTGTTCTTTATCAGGTCACTGTTTGGTAGTATCTAGGTGATGAGTCTCCTTATTTTGTCTTATTTGTTCTTTTGTTTCTGACAAGTGGAACACTTTGAGTTCTTGTTCCTTTATAGAATTAAATATTCTTCAGTTTTTAGTTAATCTCTTCAAAGATAGATTTAAAAAATCTTGCCTAAGGGTGTTTGGCACAAATGTTTAGTCAATGACAAGGCTAAGCATTTCTGAGCAAAATGTTTGTTCTGATTGTTGAAACAGTTCCTCTGAGAGCTCCTTTAGCTGAGATATTCATATGACCTTTATCTGCTTGAAGTCACAGTTTAGAGTTCATTCTTAGGCTGAATGCAGATCAGCTGACTCCTAACTGAACGCTCTTCCCAGTGGGCTGAAGGTAGACTCCCTTGAGTCAGGAGTTCTTTTGAAGCCTTCGCTATGTTCTTAACACAGAAATTAACAAAATCATCACCTCTTGAGCTTGTATTCTAACTCCTAAATAAATATGCAAAAGAAGGCAACATTATTTAAGGGGACCTTCCTTAAAGCATGTTTCAGTCCTCAGAAAATAATTTAATGGTCTGTATTTTCAGTAGTCTGATACATCACTTTTATAGTCTTGATTCAAGTGTCTGAACTCCAGAGAGGAATGGAAATTGGCATACATCCCTATATTCAGGGTTGTGTAGGTATTCAGCATGTCTGCCAGCACCTAAACAGGCTGAAGTGTCTCATTCTCTTCATCAGCAATGGAGGAGCCTGACCTTAAAGCCTAATTTAGGCTCTTTGAGTTTACCCTGACATTGGGGGCTAGTGTTCAACCCCATCGTGGGTTTGTACTGTGGGTAACTCAGTGGGCCAAAAGCTTTTCATTGAGCATCTAGAAAATGCTGTAATGTAAATATTGGTTATTACCTAGTGGGCATTCCACTTAATGTAATATGCTCATTATATGAAGGGATTCTGTAATCCTCTGTTTACTTTAGCCTATGTTTTACCTTTCTTTATCCTTAGGTTTCTTTATACTTTAGGTTTCTTTATACTTTGTTTTTCCAGTCTATTTCCCTGTTTTCTTGATCCCTGTCTAACTGACAACTTTATATGTATATTAACTTTACTTCAGGGTCCCATAGACCCACTGTAAGACACAGAGTAGTTCACAAGGTATCCATTAAGGAGCTATTATTGTGTCTTGTGTTCTTGCAAGTTACAAACTGTCTGATCAAAATTATCATTTTGGATCATGTTTTTCCAAAGAAAGGAAATAAGGTGTGTTTTTTTTAAGGGAGATCTTCTTAAATATTGTCATGGTTGTGTTTTCAAAAGCACTCTCTAGAGCCACTTAAAATTTGCAGCCTAACCACAAAAGATTATGCTACTATATGAAAAACACCCACAAAGTGAAAATAAGCTACTGCACTAGGTGCCAATTATTCAAACTAGCAAAGCCTGTTATCTGTAGGGTTTTGTTTTGGTGTTTTGGGGTTTTTTTCCTGGTTGATTAGTATAAAAATTAAACTTCTTTTGTTTTTTAATACAATATTTGGTGTTTAGTAACATGACAAACAAGCCTCTTGTTTGGATCATCCTTGTCTGTTCTTCATTATTTTCAAAAAACACAAGGTCAGGTGTTCATGTGTGAAACTGCAGTTTCCTCAAATGCGGTTTAAAATGACCAACAGATACACGTCTTTAGGAGTGAAGGCAGGCAAATGCGCATGCAACATGGATGTGTAAGCCTTGTTTCCTCATGAAGGTGTTTTAGATGTGGTATGCATACTCAATCACCATGAAAAAGGATGGAATTACAAAGAAACTAAATAAAATGGCAATATCACAAATTAATCAGGCAATCAAGAAAAATATTGAGTTGCTTTCAATCAGAAGCTATTTCTTGAAGATGAAAACTTAATAACTGAGTTACACAATTTCATTGTGAAAGTGACCAGTCTCTCTCAGAGCCTGGACTTCAGTATTGGAACTACAAGAATGTTGGTGGCTTTGGTGCTTTTGCAGTGAAGTGCTGGTAGCAGCAAAGTTGATAACAGGAGCCTAGCAGCGCACAACAGAACTTCTTGTAGAATCAGAATATGTGAAGCAGATCCTTTTTGAACTTCACTAGTAAGCAGAAGATATTTTGAAATAATGGCAGAGGAGAAACCTCTCACTTCCTCATTGGTTCCCATGTTTTAGCCTATAGGAGTAATTTCATATGACTAAGTGTTCAAGAATCTGTCAGTTAAGTTTTGCAGTTAACCAGGAAGCATATCGTTGTTTATTAGGTCCCATTGTTGAATCTTCTGATTTTAATGTTATAGAAATGTGAATTTAGTGAAAAGGTATAGCATTTAAGAAACAATTCTCAAATTTTACTAAATGTTTTCTGATAGACAGCTAAAACACAGGAAGGGTAATCATAGTAACTCTTCTAGTTTGCAAAGATTTGAGCTGCGAAGTTACCAGTAAGTCTAAGCATTGTAATGTACATCAAAAATTTTATTATATAAAAAATTTGTGTAGTATGAATGAAAAATGGCCTTGAGGCAATAAGGTCTTAAAATAGTATTAAACGCCAGATAAAAGGCAGAGGAACAATTGCTTTGTATAAGGCAAATATCTGTGTTCCCATGTGAGAAAAAGACCAAAATAATTTTAGCAATGCTCAGTAATATAAAATAGGTTTTGTAATTTATGGTTTTTTTGAGTAAACATGTGAGATTAACGTGGGTTTGTTCCTTATGTAAGTGAAGGATAATTAATAACATGAAAATAGCGCATCATTTCTCTTATTTACCATTTGTATTTTGGGAAGGGTAATAAAATGAATTCTTCCAAGGATAGGCATTTTATTGAAAATTATCATTAGCTAATTTTGTTTTAGGAATAAAATGACATGAGTTAAAGAGGTAAGAAGCTGTCATGGGATAATAAATTCTTAAGATATTGATAAAGATCTATTTTGCATTTTTATGAAAAAACATCTTTTTAGTGATTGTGTGTTCAGTTAATAGACTGGGACTTAAGTATGGGGTACTAAATTTATCTGCTCAGAATATATAATTTTTTTTTTACTGTTCAAAGTAGATTCACAATCTACATTAAAATGTTGCTTTTTACTGACTAGTTATGCCTTCTGTAACTATCAAAAATTGAAAAGAAACTGATATCTGAGAATGTTCTCTGTTAAGAGTATAGAAGGTAGAATAAGTATCAGTAGTTTGTTGGAGTTTTTTTGCCCTCTATGTATACTGGGTTTTTTTTCTCAAAATATGATTTACTGTACATGTGCTGCAACCAGAATTCAGCTATCAAAATTTAACTTTTTAACCTGAAAAATATAATGCTTTTGCTTAAGAGGTGAGAAATTGAATTGTTGATATTTTCAGAATTGTTATGCATAAATCTTAATGGAATGTAAAAAAGGCAAAAATTTCCCATTTTCACTTCACAAGTGAGGGTTTGGTATTTTTGATATTTAAATAATCCTGCTAAGAAGAACTTCTATTTAGTTGTCCTATAATATATATATTTATCCTTTAAACTCCAAGTTTCTGAGGTATAATATAAAAATCTTGAAGGAATTTTTTGACTCTGTCATTGTTAGCTGCAGTTGTTTGCATAACAGATTGAAAATGAACATGTGGGTAATAGCATCTGTACAACTAGAAAACAGGAAAACCAAGATGGTGGCAGTGCATGTATATGGATGGCTGATGGCACTGTTTGTGCAGCGATGCTGCCCAAAGAAGCAGGAGGGCTTGAGTGACTTAGTTTTGGCCATCTCCTCAGTCTTGCATTGAGAGTGTATCTGTGTTCCTGATAAAATGTTCCTTTCTAGCACAGCCACAAGTAAGATATGCATGTACCTCATCAAACCTCACAGCAGCAGTTTTTGGTCCTCAGTGTCTTTTGTTTTCCACACCATACCTCACCTTTCTTTCATTCATTCCAGGCTGGTTTTTTTATTTTTAAATGCATCCCTTTTTTTTTTTTTCCTCAAGTCCCTCTGTGTTTGCAGGAATGAAATAAGGAATCTGATAGCTTCTGTTTGCACTGAAGAAATCTGCTGTCTCAAGACTTCTCATAAAGTTTTGTGTTAAATGAAAGAGGAGGTAGAACAATCCTTGTAGCTTCACACAAATAAAAGTTTTCAGTGCTGGAAAGAAACTACCCATCTGTATTGTCTTGAAATCTGACTGATAGGAGTTGACCTATGCAGTTCAGGGTGACTGACTCATTTCTGCCAGTCTCCCAGGCAAGTCAGCAGCACATGGTGATCTTCAGTGTCAAACACTGCTGATAGGTTTAATGAAGTAAGCATGGATATCTTCCTCTGAGCTGTGCCAGAGAGGAAATTGTTCGCAAGCAAGACTAATGCACTCTGAAAGCTGTTACCAAGTTTGAAAGCCTGACTGTCGTGATTTAGGTTCTTGGCATAGAAGTCAAGTTCTGTAGGAGAGTATGTTGTTTAGTTGTGGCTTTTTAATTATTTATTTAATCATCTTTCCCAAAAATAAAAAGCTGGGCAGAACATTTAGACTGAGAGGGTTTTTGAAGCCTGGGCATTTACACTTCATTTTTCATGTACTTTAAAAACTGTGATTTACATTCAGATTACATTGAGATTATATTGGGATGCTCAGGACTTAGTCCAGCTGGGTTTTGGTTGTCTTTAAGGATGGAGATTCTACATCATCTTTGGATAACCATATCTACTGTGCTCTCATGCTTATAACTGAAGGCAGCAGTGAGATTGCTGTTCAGATTCCTCCTCTTAAGGCTGAAAAGTTTCTCCCACCCTCTCCTCATGTGTCATCTGTTCCATTCCTCTCTTCATACTGGTGGTCTTCACCAGCCTTGTTTCAATGTATCAATGTCTTTCTTGTACTGGGTAGTCTGAATTGTGACCTTATTCTTGAATACAATCTCACATACACCAAATAAAGGACAATGTTGAATTCCTTCAGCACTCTTATGTACCCCAGAACATAGTTACCTCATCTATGCCACAAGGGTACACAAATGTTCCACTTGTTTTTCACAGAGACCCCCCAAGATCTTTCCCACAAAGCTGCATTCTAGCCAGTCAGTGCCTGGTCCAAACTGTTCCGTTACAGAACTTTGCTTTCACTATTGCTGGACTTTATGAAATTCCTGTTAACTCATTTTGCCAGCCTGTCAAGATGTTTCTGAATACCTTCCTCAAAATTTGGTATAGACTGTTGAGTGGCATTAGGTGCTGCATATCAGAGTTGTGAATATCTCCACCTCATCAAGATCATGGGTCAATGGGTGAATTCATTTCTACCTAAATTCACTGCTCCTTGAGAGTGACAATCAAGTCGCATAATTCTTTTACACTCCATAATTTTAAAATTTAATTCGCTGCTGTTTCTTGAAGGGATTAATTGCTTAACTTATCCTTTATGTGATGAATATAAAGACTATAAATCTGATTTTTTTAATCACTATTATAGCTCTGTAAACAGTGGATCTTATATCTATCATTCTCTCTGATAGCCTGAAGACCTTTCTATATTTACTATATAATATTTGAGTTGAAAATATATATAATTAGATTTTCATGATGCAAGAAGGAGCAACAATGTAATTTGTCTTGACAGGGCCACATGATTTTGCTATTCATTTCTGGATTGTGTAGATTTCTGGTTATGTAATGCAAGTAAAATTTTAGCATCTTCATGGCACTACTAAATATTACAATGCAGTATTATAAGTGATTTCTGAATTTTCTACCATTTGAATACTAGTTATTTTTCACTTACTATTCTAGGACTAAGTTGGCAGAAGTTTGTTAATGACTAGATTTTCTATGTGGAGAAATACATATGGCTAGCTTCTACATAGCTATATTTTTGTAATTATACTTGATGGAGATAAGAATAAATGTGGGCTGAATACAGAGTTGTATTAGTAGGTTAGAGCAAAGCTAGATGTATAAATTAATCAACATAATTGAGAAATGCAGTTTTTAAATACTGAATTAACCAAACCTACTTTATTAAACTCCATGGAAGGAAAATAGTGCTGAAAAATTAATTTTTCTTAATAAAAGCAAGCTTATATTTTCAAATGTAACCTTTGAAGCTTCATGTGCTATTCTGTATCTTGGGTTTTGTTTACTTTCCTTTGGCAGTCAGTCTTGTGTTTTTGTCATGTTTTTGAACATGATTTCATTAGTATTTCTAAAATCTGGCAGGAGCATAAGTAGAGAAAACATGCTGAAAATGTTGGTAACCAGTATTTATTCTGTAACTAGCCTTAGTGGAGATTTATTTACTCTTTCTTTACTTTCTTCTCTCATAACAGTCTGACATTTTGTTATAGTCTCATTCTAATAATCTCTTTTGATGAGGTCTAAAGGGTAATTTAAAGTATCCAGTCTTCTGCATGGCACTTAGGCACAGTGTAATCATATTAGCACTCTTTCATTGCTCTTTCAGTGGTTATGGTAGGGTGGTGATGGTGTACAGCTGTAAAAACGAACCTCTCTATATTCCATAGTGTCGTCGGCTGACAGTCTGCAGTGCAAGTAGAAATTTTGCTTGCTTTTGACCAAAAGGACTGCAGTCACAAGTGATCAGAGGTATAATTGAGCAACAAATTACAGTGGTTATGAATTAAACAAAGCATCCTTAGGGCTACATGGTAGAAGGTGTGTTACTAATTCTTTGAGTTATTACCTCGTAATGACTGGCATCCTGAAGATGGTTTGTTCTGTTACAAAATTCTTGCAGAGTGAGTTAGTTCTATGAAATACTGAACAACATTTTTCACAATGTGTGATTAATACTGAGAACTTTATCTCTGCTGATCAGATCACATTGCACAACATAAATGTGTATGCAATTGAATCAGGCAGAATTTAAAGGAAAATGTTTTAACTTTTTAAATTTAATTTGAACTAATATTTAGAAAAAATAACTCATCAGGTAACTTCCCTGCATGGGCTTAGTGTATTGCATCTTACAGGCTTCTGGATTTGTGTGGTTGTCATAAATTATTCAGTAGATGGAAGGGCCAATGGTTGATAATTTTCAGTTTTATTGTTTCTCCAAAACACTAGTTTTTATTAAAAAATGTATCATTATGTGTGGGAACTCAGCACATCACTTCGGATGTTCTGAGTTACCAAGAGAACCCTTGCGGGGCTTGGAGGTCCTGGGATGTTGCAAAAAGCGCCTGGTGGCTTGACTTTGATCCTTCTAGGGATGTGCCACCTGTGCGTGGGGACCTGGGAATCACTCAAGTTTGAATGGTGCAGGGATGACACATTTACAGGGTGAAATGTAGATTTGAGAGTTTTGGTACAGGGGGGTTTGTGGAGACAAGATGGAGGACTCAGGACCTGCCTCGTAGTCCTTCCTGCTTTTCTTGTCATCCATCTTCTGTAGTGACGTTGGCACTTGTGGATTGGGCCATGGTGGAGGTGCACTTACTAACAAGGGTGAAAGGTATTGGGTATAAAAGGTAAATATGCTGTACATTGTTTTTACTATAAAAGATATGGCCGCCCCGTGGGCAGTCAGAGTGCCTTTGGCTGCCTTGCTGGCCAGATCCCGGCTGGGCAGAGAGAAAAATGCTGTAGATAAGAAATAATAAACAAATCCAAAGACCGAATAACTGAAGAGTCCAGTCTCATCCTTTCAAGCGTGGGCTGCCCCCGAACCATCCTCCGTGTGTCTGGCAGAGGCAGACGGCCGACCGGACATTATGTTCACATTTCTAATGGAATTTGAAACTTACCTCTCAGGCAGTGAAAACATAATCATTAAAAAACTATAGTTTTCAGTTTCTGTGATAAAATACCATTGCATTTAACCAGATGTATAGCTAGGGATCCATTGCACTGTTCTATAGGTTAATTTATCAGAATTATCTCTAAAAACCTGATGAAAACATTTAAGGAAAATAAGAGGTTTTCAAGCACTGTAGATTGACTGAAGTTAAATATTTTACTTTTTCTTGAAATTCACTGTATTTTACTAACGTATTTATCTAGGCAACTGGAGTCTGATTTGACGTAAAAATGAAAATTAGCTGTGTTGCTCAGTTCTTAGCTTGTCTGCCAATAGTAATTCCATACTGTCAGTTGTAATGATGGCTTGTGTGGTAGCTCAAAACTAAACAGAGCCACCAACCTAACTCAGCAAACAGTAAATATATATAAACGACTTTCTCTTACTGTTGTGGTTAAGGTAAAATGTAAATAAGGGTGAAAAAGCTTAATATTCTATGACAAAATGTTAGGATGTCAGCTTCTCTCTCTGTTTTCTCCAATTGTTGTGAAGGAATTAGTTCTTTTCTGCAAATCATAAAAATGATTTGGCTTTTTGGTTTTTTTTTAAATCAGCATGTCAAATAAAAATGTCTCCTTTTCATCAGAACGTACAATTTAATTATACTCAGTGCAGCCTATGAATAAGTAATATATTTACTTTAATGCTCTCACAGTTACATTTGCTTGATTACTGACTGTGCTTTTGCAGAATTAAAGTGATGGATGTAGAGTACCATCAAAGTTTACTTTTGTTAGGCTTTTCCTAACAAGTATTTTATGAAAAAAGAAAGTAAGAAAGTACATAGAACCTGATATTTTCTTGTACTTTGTTAATTCATTAATGAAATAATGAATTAAGTTCATTATTTAATGAAACTAAATTCTTTAATTTAGTTATTTTATGCAAAGCTATTTATATTTCTCAGACTGCTTTTGTTAATTTCTAAGATCACTTTATTTGTATGGAGCTACAGATATCGTAGAAGCATAAAGGTTGGAAAAGGCCTCCAAGATTGAGTCCAGCCTTTGACCAATCACCACCACGTCACCTCAACCATAGCACTAAGTGGCTTATCCAGTTGTTTCTTGAACACTTCCAGGGATGGTGACTTCACCACCTCCCTGTGCAGCCATTCCAATGCCTGATCATTCTTTCAGTGAAGAAATTCTTCTTGATGTCCAAACTGACCCTCCCTTAGCAAAGCTTGAGGCTGTGTCCTCTCATCCTGTCACTGGCTGGTTGGGAGAAGAGACCAACTCCCACCTGGTTACATCCTCCTTTCAGGCAGCTGTAGAGTGATAAGGTCACCCTGAGCCTCCTTTTCTTCAGGCTAAACAGCCCCAGCTCCCTCAGCCACTCCTCTTAGGACTTAACTTACACTCTACACCTTTCAACAGCTTTGTCACCCTTCTCTGGACTTGCTCCAGCACCTCAATGTCTTTCTTGAAGTAGGAGTCCAGAACTGGGCAAAAGACTGTTAAGTGCAGCTGCACCAGTGCCAGTACAGAATACAGTGCCAAATACAATCACTTCCCTCGTCCTGCTGTCCACACTATTGCTGATACAGGCAAGGATACATTTGTCCTTCCTGGCCCCTTTGCACACACTGGCTCATATCTAATCATCTGTCAATTGGCTCTTCCAGGTCCTTTTCTGCCAGGCAGTTTTCCAGCCACTCTGCCCCCAGCCTGTAGCACTGCATGGGGTTGTTGTGACACAATACCACGACCCACCACTTCTTATAGAACCACATATGGCCCATTGATCCAGCCTGTCCAGATCCATGTGCAGAGCCTTCCTACATTCCAGGAGACCAACACTCCTACCCAGCTTTGTGTCATCTGCTGACTTACTGTGGGCACACTCAATCAGCATATCCAGATCATCAGCTAAGGTGTTAAACAGAACTGGCCCCCCTTTGGTGAGCCCTGGGGGACACCACTTAGTGACCAACTGCCAGCTGGACTTTATTCCATTGACCACCACTCTCAGCACCTGGCCATCCAGCCAGTTTTTAATACAGTGAACAGTGCACCTGTCTAAGCCACGGGCTGCCAGTTTTCCCAGGAGAATGCTGGAGACCATAAAGGCTTTAATAAAGTCCAGGTAGACAACATCCAACTCAACCACTAGTCAGGACATCTGGTTGTAAAAGGAGATCATGTAGGTTAGGCAGAAGCTCCCTTCTCAAAACCAGTCATGCTGGCTGGGCATGATCCCTTGTTTGTTGTGTATGTGCTATGGGAATGCACCCAAGAATATTCCATAACCTTCCCTGGTACTGAGGTCACGCTGACAGGCTTATAGTTTCCTGATCCTCCTTCCAATCCTTCTTGTAGGTGGGCATCACACTGGCTAACCTCCAGTCATAGGCTGCCTGAGTGAACCAGAACTGATGATAAATGATGGAGAGTGGTTTGGTGAACTCTTCTGCCAGATTCCTCAGTACTCTGGGGTCAATCCATCTGGACCCATAGACTTGTAGATATGTAGACTTCTAAGCCCATGAACATCTTCATTTTCCTTGTAGAAGCCAGAAGAGTTGTGTACAATCATAGGTGTCCCTTTGGACCCAGATCATCAAAGATCTTGATATATATGAAAATTGTTTGGGATATTAAGGATTTGACTGTAAACATGGTATATGTCTGGCTTCAGCATGAGCAGCTGTGTGCTGCTGTGGCATTAAGTTCAGTACAGGGAAGCTGTTGTGGTTAGTAATGGGGAATGTGGATGAACACTTTTGTTCCAGAAACTGCAGGATTAGTGTAGTTCCATCTCAGTGTCAGCTCAGGGAAAGCTGGTAGAGAGTGTGCTAATATGTGCTGTGATAATCCTTCTGCTCACAGTGGAGGATGTTCATAGCATAGGTCTATCAATTTTTTAACAAATCTAGTTGTGTTTAATAATATGTATGTATACATATTACTGAATTGTATAGTAGTTACACAGTTACTTGATACAGACATGTGTTCTTGTATTTTCACAAAGAGATAGGTGGTTCACAGTTAAGTTACTGTAATATATTTCTCAAATTCTGTTTTTATACCATTTGAATATGTCATAATTTAAAAAAAAACTAAGTCATTTTCATAAACATGAGAAAATGTATATGCAATATTAAAGCAAATTTATAATTATTTTTTACCATGCAGACATAACTCATTATTTTATATGGATCTTCAGAGATCACTTGTAAGTATTTCTAAAGAGCTTAACCTTTTAGCATAGAATTAGTATAAAAAAATTATCCCAAAGATTGCTTTTCCCAGCTAGCAATATTTTAAAGTTCATAATGACAATATTTCTTGCATTCCCTCTCCTTCCAGCCTTCATAGTGTAGCTTGGTAGCTAATAGTGGTGTTGCTAGCAGCCCTGGTACTTAAAAGGCATAGCTTTTACCATTTTAATAGATTTTTACCTTCTTTTTTTTTTGATAAGTTTTCACATTTACAGTGTTTGCAGCAGTTCTTTAATTTGGTGTAAACCCCATAGGCTATAGTGTGTGTTTTGTAACATGAAATTCTCTTCAGCTTTGGCTGATACATAAACTTGAATTTTGGAATTTCCTTTCTTACTTCCAGAATAACTGTGGCCAACTACCAGAATACTGTGTCAAAATTTGGAGTCAGACAGACCCTTCAGCCAAAGTGAATGTTTGAGAGCTCTTTCATCTCCCTATATTGGGTGGGGCAGGATCCAAAAAAACCTCCACGCTGTCCTGTTTTGAGAACTTGCCTTTATCCTACCCCTGACAAAACAGCAAAATGTCTGCAGAAGACATAAAGCTTGGTTCTTACTCCTGGTAAATGTTGCCCAATGTCCAGGGATTTATTTCTGGCATGTGGTTTCCCTTCTTTTCTTCTTCATTCTCTGCCTCTGATACAAGCACCACATGGACACAATGATATCTTAGTATTCCAACATAGATAATGAGAGGTAGAGGAGAAAAAGAGACTGGAGGGAGTTGTTCCATTTGCCAAAGGTGGACCTATTTGTTTGCTTGTTCCTTTAAAAGAACATGTAGGAACAAATACTGTATTAGTTGTAAAGCATACCAAAATTAGGGCATTTCAGATTCTCCATTACCTATGGTATCTTAATTACTGCTTCTTTGTGTGTTCATAGCGTGCTATAATTTTTAATAATGTTAGAATAACTTTTATTATTTAGTCTTAAGGATAAACTTGGAAGAGATAGAAATGAGATTGCATGCACACTATTAAATCTGCTGGGTTTAGGTTACTGCTTCATTTTGCAACATTAAAATCTTTTGCTCTATCACTATGTAGACAAATGTGATGAAATCTAAACAGAAAATAACTGGGAAAATAATATTTTAGAATTATTATGTTAGATGCATTTTATTTCAATCATTTGGGAAAATTACTGTTCAGGAATGCTAAAATGTATTTTAGCAGAAAATACTGTTCAGAACCAATAATGTTTAATATAATGTATAATATAATATAATGTATCCATCTTTATCATTGTTGTGTTCATGCATGCAATGAAGACAAGAATATTTAGTTGTAAAATTCTGATATGCTAATATGCTAAGTGCTATGAACAAAAGAAAATTTAGATAATATAATAGAATTCATTTTATGTAAAACCAATGTAACTCAAATCATTATGGTGATGACTACCCTTATATTTATGTCCTTTACTGTGTGCAAATTAGACTTAAAATTATCGCATGATAATAGATGTCAAATCTGCATGTTCATTGCATCAAAGATTCAGACTTCTTCACAGTGTAAATAATTTTTTTTCAGTTTTTCTAATTCTCTTTGTGATTCATACTATTTTTGCTATAAATTCTCCTGGCTAATCCTGTTCACAGATCATGTTCTGTTTATGTTTAGTAGGTCTAAAGAGGCAAACTGAGAAGAAAAAAGCTTCTGTGATTACTTGTCCTTTATTAAGACTCAAAGCCCTTCTGACTGTTTCTAATGTTGTAGCATTTTCCTTCTGCCTCTTCAATTTGCTGGATGTTGGACTTCATCTTCCTCTGTCTGCAAAAGGGACTCCTTTAGCACATATTTTAAGAATATGACATGCTTCCTGGCTTATGCTCTCTTAAATGCTTCCAGATTACTACTTTGTTGTTCCATCCTTCTTTCTGCAAAACTATTTTGTGTTTTTAAACCTAGTTTCTAAAGCGGGAGAGAGAAAGCCAAAGAAACTGTGAGCAAGGCAAGGTCATAAGAAATGTTAAAGGAGCTGTGATTATTGTGGTGGTGGGTACTATTGAGGAGAATACAAAACAGTAGGAAACTTCAGCTGGGAATTCTTCATGTTATTAGAACAGTTTGTTTTGCTATATTGCCACTGTAGAAGTGTTTAAACTTGCCCTTATAGGACTCTGTAACATACCAAAGGGCTAACTAATCAGGAAAAGTAGGGTGCTAAATCTCTATCTGTGGTTAAAATACAGAGTTGTAAGATTTCTCACTAATTTGTTAAGGCTAAAGTATATTTAATTGTTTTAAATGCATTTGTTTTTTGAAGCTGTATCAATAAGTAATACTCATAGGATGCATTTATACTTTGCTCTTTACTGTACTCTTTTTATCACTATCAGGAAGCAATAAGTAATAAATGTTACAATCAATAGTTTTTTTCTTCTGTTGCTTCTCTGTAAATTGAAAATTATTTGTATATTTATATTACAGCTTGAGTGAGAAAAAGCAGTTGTTGAAATCCTCACTTACAAAATTATGTGGGTTTTACAAATGTTGATTTTTTAAAATCTCATACGCAGTCTATATGCTGAAAATTCATAGGGTCTTAAATATAGTTATGAGGAATTCTTTTGTAAACTTTTGATTGACTGAATTGCTAACTAAATGATTAAATAAATTTTCTCTAAAAATAGTACTTCTAAAAAGAGGCTACTAGAATGAAATCTAAGCAATAACATTTCTTTTTAGAAGAGCTATGTTAAATTTTGAAAGAATGAGCCTTGACTAAACTTTCATTAGTTATATCTTTATCCTCCAAATGTATATAATTACAATCTTCGATCAACTTATTTTGAGAATTCTAACTTCAACTTCTATTTTTCACCTCATCAGACACATGGGAATGTTTTAATAAAAAAAAATTGTTGAAGTCTTGAGCTATTGTTCTAAGATTAGTTAATAGCCCTGACTAGCTTTTAAAATAGATGCATGGGTGTGAATTTAGGGCGGATTCCCCCAGGGTCTCCACAAATCTTCACAAGAACCCCAACATTGGATCGTTTTTCACTGTTCAGAGCTGAAGAGAATTGGAAGGTTTCAGAACCAGCTATCATGTGAAAGAGCAATAAACTTGTTCATATCTATCCTGTAGATAAGCTGGATTTTTGTTTTGAACATTATCCTTTCAATTTTTGTCCTCATTTCTTTAAATTAAGATGTTAACCGCATAAATTACTGTCAAAAAGGAATATAATTCAGCTGAATAAGTACTTAAATTTGTGTAGTTCTTAATTCTATGTGATATTTTTATTGTAAGACTACAAGTTTAGTGTATATATGTATATATCTGATTTTCCAAGAAGGCAAACATGCACATCTTGTGTTTGAATACATGGTAGTGCCTTAATTTATAAAGGTTACAAAAGTTAACAACACACACAATAACAACTACACAACTCAAGGCTTGAGACATATGATCATCTCTGGTTTTGAAGCACTGGTTTGGTTAAATTATTGCTTTGTTAAGAATAATTATTTTTTTAAAAAATGAAATGTTCTTCTCACATTTAACTGTCTCTAAAAGATTCAAAATAAATCTTGCAATCATCCTTAAATTAATATTTTTCACTTTTATGAATACTTGATATCTTGAGGATGCTAAACAATTGACTGTTGAATGGCTTTTCTTTTCATGTAACATTCTTAGGTGTTGAGTCAGAAAAAATAAGGATTATTTCATTGATTCTGAATTTTGCTACTTCTAATATCTTAGTAGCTATTCACTTCACTCTCCATGATAAAGGATAAACTTCAGTTACTCTATAGATGTAATTTCAACTTTCTGTTTTAAGCAATTCTTCAGATAGTCATCCAGACAAATCTGTTCTTGAAAGCTTCTTGAAGGCTAATTATATATCCTATATTGAGATGCATGTTATGTCAATGAAAAAATTGTAAATCAGGACATAATTATCAAGTTTAGTAGTTCTAGAAAAGAACAAAGAAGAAAATGGAGCATTTTTCACCTAATGCAGTTACTGTTCTTCAAGTTCTGAGATTAGTTTAATTGGGGTAACCCTGGTAGAGATTCATGCAAACCTATGAAACATTAATGCTGATTTCTATAGATTATTGTATTTGGTAAGCTGCCATAAAATATACAATTCACTAAAACATTTCCTGTTAATTTGGCGTTGCATTACATGACTTACTCTCACATATAAAATGTCATTGTAATCATATGTTACTGGGATTTATTCCTCCCAATCCAGTCACAAGAGAAATATAACTGATTGGCACTTTTCCAGCAATGAAGCACTGGCCTTGAGTCAGGTTTACCCTGTGATGATGATTGTATAGCATTTCTCTTTCAAACCCCTGTGGTTTTGCATTGCCTCTTGAGCCTGGTACCAGCTGTTTGATTAGGCATTTAATCATCAAGAGGCTGTGCAAATCCCAGTAATGGGTGTGGAATGCAGCCCTCAATTTTAGGCTCTTGTTCCCCAAGGAGGAACATGGAATCCACAGCTTAATCACTAAGCTCCCTGTATAGCATCTTGAGGATAGCTGCCATAAAAGGATGAAACTTGTTCTGACTAGGTGCCTCCTGCAACAGGAAATGAGAAACATATGGTGTCATACAGTATCACATCAACTTTTGTCCTCTTTGGCTTACAAGTGCAGGAAGGGACCCTCATTCACTTGAAGTTGAAAGATTGAAGGGTCTTCTTCAGAGAATAATCAGTTATCAGTACTATTTAACAAATGAAAAGAATGTCATTGTAATCATATGTTACTGGGGTTTATTCTTCCCAATCCAGTCACCAGAAGAGGTCCTTCAGTCACTGGGACTTGCTCCTGTGCCAGTGCTAAGCTGACATCCTCTATCCAGTAAGCCAGTGTTTAGTGGCTTTTGGCTTGGAAGTGTAAAGTCTAGGTTGGATTCTTCAGAAGAGATTTACTTCTCACAAGAGCCTCCATATGTACATATATATCCTTAACCTTTTATATTGCATTCTTGTCAAATGGGAAAGTGACAAGAGTGGAAAGATTTCAGCTTTTACATTTGTGAGGAGCTGTTTTAACATGAGAAATTGCCAGAAATATAATCCCTCTTTTGAGGGAATAAATATGATCCATCTTTTGTGAACATGAATATAATTTTTTGATTACATAGTGCATGAAAACAGTTTAGTAAATCTAGATCGAAGGCAAGGGAGGAAAAGGAAACATTGCAGCAGGAATCAGGCTGTTGTGGCCATGCAGCTTTGAACATGCTAAAATATATTTTTGTTAGAAGAGTGGTGACATCCTGAAATGGGTTCAAACAAATTTACTTACTTTATTACTTGAGTGTATTTCAAAGTAAGTTTCTTTTATCTCATCTCAAAGCCATGTTAACATTCATTTGCCCCGCAGTGAAATTCAAACTTGTAACTGTTAGTTGAAAAAACAGGCCAAATTTTTGCAGCAGGTGTACTATGGTATTTTCAGCCTCAAAATGTATTCTATCATTTTCACTTTGTAAGATACTTAATACTGCAAGACAAAATGTCAAAATCTAATTTAAGTGTAGTGTACATTTTTATTGTTTTTTAATTTGAAAATATACTAATAAATAATTCTCACAGCACAATTACTTGTGAACATTTATGTTATCGGTTATTAAAATAAATTATGTAGTGTTTTCTATTGATTGCAAATAGAAATGTCATTGAGAATATATACCATTTTAGAGCTTGGTTGGACGAGTCATGTCAGGAGAGACAGCAGTGACTACTGCACTTCCCATGTCACTTATTTTTATGAATTTCAAGCATGTATTTGAAGGTAGTTTAATAAACTTTTTGCAGTAGAAAGATGCAATGTGATGCTAAAAGAATAATAATTATTTTTTTAAAAAAAAACCCAAACAGCATGCTCTATATAAGGTAGATTTTAAATATTTTTGCAGCTATTTAAGCCAAGCAAGAAAGTCTGAAAAACAGAGTAGAAAGCAGATTCTGTAATAATGAGGTCTCCATTTTCTGAGCACTTTTTTTCCTTTCATCCACATTGTATTGTAGAGCAGTAGCATCAACAAACTGATACCAGTAGCCTTCAAGAGATTATGATCAATTAAGTTTAATAATACCTACAAAACAGTCTTTATTCAACGTGAATAGATTTATAAAACATTATCATTTTATTTAAAAAACATTATCATTAGGCTTGGACTAATCCGCATAGCAAAGAAAATAATGAGGTAAGTGTTTGTTTTTGTTTTGCAGTTATCAGTAACACTGAGAAATCAACCATTTCTCCTGAATTTTGATGTTTGCCCTAGAGGCTGTAGAAAAATCAATTATATTTTAATTTATATTATTTTCCCAAAACCTAAATGCCCTTGATTAATAACAATATATGCGACAGCAAAGGATATCTCTGCTTTCAATCTGTTTCAGAGATCATAGAAGCAGTACATGTTAGGACTCTAGGATGTTTCCTGAGGGATCAAGAAATCTGTACATTTCAAAGACTGACCTATCACCTTCAAAAGCAGCTATGAAGGAGAGCTGCAAATGCAAGACCACTGTCAGGTCAACCTGTCGTGGTGCTGACAGGTCTCTGATATAAAATACAATTTACAGTTTAAGAAGCACATCCATTATCCTGATTTTAAAATATAACATACATCAGCAAAATTATAAAAGACAGTGCTTAAGAATTATGAAAGTCAAGGGCTATTTCATATCAGAAAGTCACAACCTTTTTTGCATATTACTGATTAAAATTACAGTGCATTTTAATATTCATTTGTGTCTTTATTTCTTCCAGAAAGTTGAGACTTAGCATCAGTTGAACTTTAATAATTGTAATTCAACTTGTATTACATTGTTTGGATTAGTCAGATGTTCTATTATGTTACTCTTTATAGGATTGATGAGGTTTTTGGAAGTGTGGACAATTTTACACAAAGTGATGTGTCAGTTTTTGGGAAAAAGTACTGTCTTTTTGATCCTAATTTAAAAAAACAAAAACAAACATGCAAACAAACAAAAAAACCCACCAAAAAAAACCCCAACAAGCCATATTTTTCCTAACATTAAGTTTAAACTTCATCTCCATTTGTAATTTGGAGTAGAATAAAAATTCTAAGTTTTCTGTGTAAAGAGGATCTACTGTAGGTTCTTCTACTTCAGAAAGTTGCAGTTCTTGAAAAATGAAGGTTTGAGGCATTATTGAATGGTCAACAAAAAGGAAAAGCATAATAATTTTTTTACTTGATTACTGTAATGGACTTCAATGTTACGTTAGATAACCTAAACAAAACACTGATTATTTTACTGTCATATCCACCAAGGCTGATGGAGAAATAATATTATGGATTTCTAGTATGAAAGCAGCTTTTGCTCTTTAGGACAGTTTCCAATGTTGTCTTACTTATGAAATTTTAAAATTGCTGTTTTAACTTTGCCTATATTAGATCATACCTTTTTCTTTTACTGCTAGGTAGAGTTGCTTACTATATAACTCTTAATTCTGCAGAAATACTTGGCATAAAATTGCCTGAGTACCTTTTTAAAAATTAGAAGTTCCTTAGGAGTAACTGTACTGTTAGTTTTGTGTTTTTCACGTGCTTTTGCTATTTCAAGCATTTGTCCAATCTGTTTGCAATGTATTTGCATTAAACCATTAGACCTGTAAATTCCAGAAGGGTTCTAAAATATTGTCTGCAGTTTGGTTCAGTTTGCCTTCTACTGGTAAGCATTTTAAAATCAGTAATCTGTGCTCTGATCAGTGAACTTATATTGTTTTTGTTTTGAGACTCCATAGAAAGAAGATAAGAGCAATCCAATTTTTAAAGTTGAAATACATTTCATTGGTATTTCTAAAGTCTCAGAAGGTCTTCATATGAAATAGTTTATGAAGACACAAAATGTGATTTCAGCCAATTGGCTCAAAATCAGTATGTTCACTTAATATGTGTTTGCTGTTATGGTTTGTATTTTCACTTAGCATTTTCTTGTTCCTTGAAGACAGTGAGATATTATCTCATCTAGTTGATGTATAAACAAAATTAAGTATGTTTAAAAGAACTGAGAAAAACACTTCTTAGTTATGTAATCTAAATCACATTTTAGGCATGTAGTCTCTGGTAAGATTCTTCTTTAACTCATGATACATATAACTGCATCCCTTTTAATAAGGACACTATAAAAATTGTTATATAGGCTTATGTACAATGTATGTATCTTCAGGTTAATTGCTCTCTAAGAAGAGCTGCTCTAAAAAAGTAAAAGGAGCCTTGTACCTGCACCTGAATTTAGCTGACAGGAAGCCCCATTAAGTTAGCCATTTTGGAAGTAATTATTGTGATGGTGAAAGGTCATCAACAGATAGCCTTTAATTTGAATTTTACTAATAATTACAAGAAAACAGCCTTTTTTTTAAG
This sequence comes from Emberiza elegans, assembly GCA_024865655.1. Classification (NCBI taxonomy): domain Eukaryota; kingdom Metazoa; phylum Chordata; class Aves; order Passeriformes; family Fringillidae; genus Emberiza; species Emberiza elegans. The sequence continues at coordinate 12,348,701 of JALJVW010002597.1, read as the reverse complement.
GTAGGTTTTTTTTGTTGGTTATTTTTTGCTTGTTTAGTGTGTTTTGTAATTTTATTTTTGTGAAAGTTAAAAATAACAAAGCAATTTCAGAATTAATATAAAAGATTTCTATTCAAAAAAGTTTAGTTTGGAACATTTTTAATTTCATGGAAATTTTGAAAAATCTGGGTTTTTTTCTATTAATTTTTTGAGAGGAAAAACACTTTGAGTAAAAAATTCTTATAGATTTTAGATGCAAAGGATTTAAATAATAAAAAATAACATTTACTTTGAAATTTCTCAAACAAACTCTTCCTATAAAGCAAATTTTGTAAATTTCAGTAAGTTGGTCTGTTTCCTGGTGATAAAGTTGCTTAGTTTTGTGATTTCCCAAGGCTTCTTTACATGGCTTGTTTGAACTACTGCAAATGTTCCAGAAAATGTATTTTCTTATAGCTCCTTGTAAGGTTATACAGTCTGCAAGCAGGAAATGCAGGCCAAATGTGCCAAGTAGGGTCTATGTGTTGTAAATCAGGGATGGAAAAAAATTATCCATCATGAAAGTGGTAACAGCAGTGGTAAGCATTAATGAGCTCTGGTCTTGTATATAATGGACTAAACAAGGCCTGTAGAGACTGCGTGTAAAGTATTTTTATATGTGATATCAGCAGTTGGGAAAAGGTCATGAAGAAAACTTCTTGCATTACATGTAAATCCATTATACTACAAGACATATTTAAAGGGAATATTTACCTGGTTTTGTTTACATTTGGATTTTTCCAAAGTATCATTATTCTAGAATAATTATCTTTATGTGAATGCTCCCCTCCTAGGTGTATTTCCATATGGACTTAAGGTATGAGAACTTGAAAGAAAAAAATTGTTCTAGACTAATTAGTGCATAATGAAATATTTTGGAAAATTTCCAGCTCTAGATGGGTGTTAATGATGTACCCTGCAGACTTGGTCCAGAGCCCATTAGATTTAATTCCCCTTGCTTCAATGAAATTTCTTTCAAAACTACTGAGCCAGCTTTTAATATTTACTGGAGTAGATAGAGTTCAGGCAATTAGCAGTTTTGAATAGGATTTAATGGGGCATTCAGATGACATATCGAGCTCTCCAAAATGTTACATCGATTGAGTTCCTTTGTAGTTGTCTTGTTCCAGAGTGGAGGGAGACATCCCTGTCATTAATGTGTGTGTGCCCTGCAGGAAACATTTCCACCAGCTTCCAAAAGCAGCAGTAAATCCTCTTTTCTGTCGGTATGGTTCCATGAGCAGGTGAACTTTGCTGCTGCCTAGAAATCTTTACTGTTTATCATTTTTTTCCTCCACTGGTCTTCATTTTGCAGCCTCCCTACTTGTGTCATCTCTCCTGTTCATCTGACACTAGAGTAAGGTGATTTGGCTTTCTAAGCCAGAAAAAAACTATTAATGTTTTTCCCCTAGGTTTGTTTTCTATGAAATAATTCAGATGTATCAGTTTAGGGAACACTCCAGGCACATCACCTGGTAAAAGTCAGATGTTGGGAATGTATGTCAGGCACTGGGGAGTGGAGGAGAAGGAAACTCTACTTTTAAGCAGTGGTGAGATGTTAGATCAACTTCTTGCTTAGGAATGTTGTGATAGCAAAGCTACTATTGAAGCTTGCACTTGATAGTAATCCCTCAAAAATGCACTGGGAGTCATGATTTCCTACTTCAGGCCGTGGAGCTAAGGCTCCAAAGTGTAGGCTTTTCTATAATCACATCTAAGAATTAAAAAAGAAAAAAAAGAAATGGCTTAGGATTAGTTCTTTATTAAACCCCTTATATTTAGAATGGATTCTTTATCCTCTAGAGGATTCTTGATTATTTTTTATGTCTTTGTGATACATTCAGTTTTTACTTGGTGTTCTATTTGGTGGCAAAAATGTTCAGGCTGTGTGCATGCACTCTCTCCCTTTTTCTTTCTCACAAAGTTCTACATTCATCATAGTTCCTTTGTGATATAGTTTACAATATAATTTATACTGCACAGAATATCTCTGTTTTATTTATTTTCTGTTGTTTTCATTATCTAGTTAAATACTTACTTTTTTATTTTTCCTTTCCTAATGCATTAGAGTACATAGACCAGTGTGTTGGACATCATGTAGTATTTTCAATGTCATTAACTAAAAGCAGGAAAACTATTACACTGATAAGCATTTAATTTATTTTATATCTCTTCCCCATGTTTACTGTTTCATGGATAATCAAATTTTGTTTTCACTTTTTTCTGTTAGGCAATAATCTATTTCTCAGAAGGTTAACATTCTCAGTATTTTCTCTTGTATTGCAATCAGATTATTTAAGGCTCTCATATTTTCTTTAAAATAACTTTTTTAGAAGAATGTTAATCTAGTTATTGTGTTTGTTTTTACTGTTATCTCCCATTCATGATTGGATATATCAGAATAACCCCAGGTTAGATATTCTTCCTTTCTAGCATAATAGTACCATTCTTTTTCTGAGCTGTTTTCAAAAAATCACTGTCAACATTTCCAGTTCTTGTATTTTTCCTGTGAAAATGTAATTTATTGTTCATTAATTAAAATGGCTTTAAGCTCTTTTACTAAACAGATTTATATTACAATACTATTTCATTATTCCATGTTTCCTTCCTGCTTTGGCTACAGCAAGCCCCATGGAACTAATGAGTCAATGAAGATGTAGGTGGAGAAGACAAGGCATGGATCAATCATACCACAATTCTTCAGTCTTGAGTATTTATCAGAACACCACATTTCAGGCAGTTTCAGTCATATGGCATCAATAATAATTACTGCAACATTTCTGATTTTAAAGTAATTATTCCTTTTGCAATGTTAGGGGAAGATTTTCTTCAAATTTGAGCACTGGAATTTTCTTCAGGGAAGTGGTCACAGCACCAAGCCTGACAGAGTTCAAGAAGTGTTAGAACAATGCTCTCAGGTCCCTGGTGTGATTCTTGGGAATTGTTCTGGCTGAGAGTTGGACTTGGTGATCCTTATGGGTCCCTTCCAACTCAGCATAATCTGTCATTCTCTAAAATTAGTTGCAACTTTATAGTGCATTTGCATTGGAGCAAAGATTTGTGATAATGTATTTGATTTTCATAATAATTTGTTTCTCAGCATCAAATATTATGTACAGTCATGTTCCTGAGTTTATTCCTTAACATACAGAAATGCTAAGGTATTAAACACCATAAAATTTTACTAATACTTGCCTTCTGGATCAGTTTCTTCCTCTGAGTGAAAAGAAAGCAAGCCAGAGAAAGGGTAAGTTCTTTGTTTTCTGAGACTGCCTTATCTATATGGCTTTAGAATCTTTGAAAAATGTGCATTACTGTACTGTTCTTAATGGTGTGGTTGTAAATTCATAGCACATCATCCCTAGAAGCCATAGTAAAAGTACAGGATCTGCTGATGACATTGTACAACACTATTTCAAAATTAGAAGCTCAAGGTTATTGAATCTGTACCTTTAAAAATCTTAAATGCATCTTACACACATGATAGAAATATTTGAAGATAATTATTTCACTGAAACAGAAGATTACAGAGCTTGGTGGAATATTCTGGGAGAATACTCTGAGAAAGATACAGAAATTATATGGAAATATCTATCACATAGTGATAATTGCCAGCATTTTGTTTTTGTTTAGTCTTTGTTCCTATGTGAGAATATTTTACTCTGATTCAATTTTTCTGCAGTTTCATTATGTTTAATCCAGTTCATAGGTTGACATGATAGATAATGACCCTTCTGGGGTTGAAAGAGAAACCACATGACAAAAAAGAATGCAAAGATATCATTAGAGTTTTGAGGGGTAATTCCTCTTTGCGTAACTTTTAAGCAAACTGAAATAACTTTTGGTCTTCATTTGACTAAAAGTTATGTCACCAGACTGTAGTTACTGTTAAGATTTTAGATGTCAACACTTTCAGTAGTTTTGAAAATGAGTTTTACCTGTCATCTACCTCTGTCATTGCTCTAATTTTGCTTTCCTGAATTCACTGTGCAGTTACTCAATATGGTTTTCATCTTTGCAGAACCCATAGCTTTATGAGTGCATTGTCTCTTTTTCTTCTTATCTGTTGAAACTCGCAAATTCCCTAAAAAGCTATGCACAGAACCATATTTTTTGGCACCGGCTTTTTACAATTTGTTTGGCTAATTGCACCTTTTTTGCTTTTTCCATTTTTTAAAATATATGTAAACTTCTTTGAAATTTCTTCCATATTCTTTCAATAGTAGATTATGTTCATTGAGTATTTAAAGAAAACCAACAACTGAATGTTTGGAGTTTTTTATGTAGGTGTTCTTGATTTTGATCATTTGGTTGCCTGCTAATGATCCCTGGGATGACACTTGTTCTGCAACCCATCTGGGGGATGCAGGGAGAGGGTTTATGCTTTTTTTCTGCATCTCAGTAAGAAAGGCCTGACAACAAAGGGTATGCTAAAATAGCTATTTTAACAGGACAGAATAAAATGATGAATGCAGGAAGAAAATAAATTTTGTGTCCTTTCAGATGCTTGGAACCCTCCATTTATTCAGCATTGAACTGTCCTCGAAGTGGATTTTCTAATGGCACCTCACTAGGTTTTCAAAATGCTGGGGTTTTTTTAGGTACATGCATTTTTCTGTTTATTTTTTTGAGCTGTTAGGACTTCATGTTTCTAAAGAAGACATATCTAAAGATTTTAATATATGGCATCTGATATCTGATTTGTGGCAATATCATCTGTGATTAGCTTGATAATCTCTTATAGCCTCTTTAATCCTTTCAAAGATCCTTTATTGCAAACTCCAGCATCTGATATCAATGTTTTTACAAAGCCAGTTACAATCTGGCTTAATTTTGCAAATTAGTTTTTTTCTGATTGCATGCTCCGCCTGTGCATCTTTGCAGTTTCTTTTTGTGGCAACACTGTATAATCCTAAGCATCTTTTGTTGAGATTTTTTGAAGCTATTTTACTAATAACCATATGATTAATTTCTTCCTTCTTTTATTGCTAGCTGAAAGTATTTGGATTGATAAATATAAAGTAAAAGGTGACTACATAAACCTGACATTTTAGAGCCTTGTTTTTTTCAGGAATAAAGGAAATAATTCATAGCAGGAAATTTGTTCAAAGAGTTTAAATCAGTTTACCTTCTGTTGTTTCAAAATTGTTTATGGGACTATCGGAATTCCCTCACTTTTTCTATTTTACTGATTTGTTGTGTAAATATTTGCAGCAGTTTGGCAGTGTATTTTTAAAGTGGGCATTTAGTTTATAATAAAACACAGTTTCAATTAGGTAAACCTTATAAGTAGTCTCTTCAATCCATCTAAGTTAATCATCTATTGGAAGACCATCTTTTCTTTTGAAAAAGAAGGTATAATTGAGAGCAGAATCACTACATTCAAGACTTTCAAGAGTAAGTTACAACTATGGCTATTTTGAAATGGAAAATAAAATGTGAGATTGCAAGTACTTGGGCACAAAAAATGCAAAATGTAATATATGACCAGCTGGAGATTTTCATGGCTTCCAGTAATCTCATAAATTCACCAAGAGAGCTCTTGTTAGATGGATGGGTACCAAATAATTTTTCATTACATTACAGTTCTTTTTCACAGAAAGAAATTGTCCCAGAAATGTATATGTCCATACGCCTTCTTACTAGAAACTATTTCCATGTAAATTTGTATAGAATTCAATATGGAAAAAAAAAAAGATAGAAAAACTGAGCTAAATATTTGTAGCCAGTAAAATTAAAAACTATCAGCTGGTTAAATGAGAAAAGGAGGCTTAGGAGACACCTTTTCACTCCCTACCTGAAAGGGGGGAGTAGTCAGGTCAGCCTCTTCTCCTAAGTTAAAAGGTATAGAACAAGGGGAAATAAATTGCACCAGGGAGGTTTTTATTGGATATGAGGAAAACTTTCTTCACCAAAAAAGTTGTCAAGTCCTAGAACAGGCTGCCTAGGGAAGTGATTGAATCACCATACCTGGAAAGTAATAGTGGAAAGACAGGAAGATGTGGCAGTTGGAAGTGGTGGGTTAAGGATAGGACTCAATGTTCTTTAGGATCTTCTCCTACCTCAATGATTTTGTGATTTTATTCTATGATTAGCTGCAGTACTTTATTCTGAATTCCATCAGTGTTATTATTAGTTGGTTTCAGTTGACAGCGGAACTGTCAAATACTGTATTGCTCAAAATTAATTTCTTCTTAAAAGGTTAATAAATCTGATAAGTAAATAGTGGTTATTGCTCACCTGTCTTTCACATTTTTACTTCACAATTCCCCAGCCATCTTTTCTTTCTGAGATGGTGTAATTGATATGTATCAAATAAAATTGTCAAGTTTTTTCCTCAATTTCTGTTTAACTTTGAAGTTGTAGTTTGTTACAGAGTTGAAGGAAAGGTTCTGGTTTGATTTTGTTGGTTGTAGAAATTAGACTAATAAATGCTATTCACCCTATCTGCAAATCTTGCAGCTAGATTCTATATATGGTGATTGCAGTTGTCAAAAAAATAGAGCTGATAAATAAAAATTAATATTTTAGAAACAAATTTTTTTACTACAAATCCTAAGTGGCTTTGCAATGATTATTAATGCATAATTTGCAATTACAACAGCCTCTTTGTTGATCCTCAGTTCTGCAAAGAACTCACTCCTGTGCTTATCTTGTTGTAAGCTGAGTGAGTTCAGAAGAAGAAAAGAAGGATGAAGCCTAATGTCTTACTACTAGTTTCCGGTTGTCACTCTGCTGGGGTTTCAACAGTGCTTTTTACTCTTTACTGGAAAGAGCATTTTTTCTACCCAGACAGATGGAGAAAGCAATGAAAATGAAAATAAATTTTGCCATGTAGAGAATCATGTTCAAATTTCCAGTTATATTTCAGTATCCATGTTAGCTTACTGGAAACTGGCTCCTCTGACAGAAAAAAATGGCATATGTAGCCTTGTGACAGCAAGCCATGCAATGTTCAGAATAGCCAGATGCCTTGCAGTCTTTATCCTAGTGTCCATATATATATCTAGCAGCAAGATGGACATGGAAAGATGATTTGTTCAAATGACCACCAGGAAAATTGCTGATTATGTTGAAGAAGTCATAAAGATTTTAAACAGAAAGGGAACGTCCATCTATTGGAGCTCTGTTTGCAATGCTTCTTCAAACAGTCCTTCATCTTTCTATATTGGAAAAGCTTTTTTCATAATCACAAAGGCTTTTTTTTTTTTTTTTTTTTTTTTCAGTTGTATGTGGAAAAATGGTATGGTGAGATCGAAAGAAAATAATTTTTAAAACTTCTGTGTCTCAGAGCCATAATTCTTGTTCATTTGTGTTCATGGAAGAGCTTTCTGACAAACTTTTATTTTTTTTATTGATTCTCTTGCAACTTATGTGGAGTAAAATTATTCATATTTCTGTTCTGGCACTTAAAAAGCCACCTCCTTTTCCCTTAACTCCATCTTACAACTAGATTATGTTAACTGTGTTTTTTCTATCTTTTCTGTCTTACCTCAAGAGTCTACTATGTTCCAATGGAATTATGCTTTGTGATACTGAACACTGAAACTTCTTCTGGAATTTTTTCTTCCTAACTACTGGTTGATTTCTTTAAAAATATTTTCCTTTATGATTAAAACAACAGAAATTTTTTTGCTTCAATTGGCATGGTCTTTCAAGAATGATTTCTATATCTTGAATTTCAAACTAGGAGTTTAGTTATCTAAGAGATGCTGTTCTGAGAGGCTGCAAGGATATACAGAATTAGAGTAGCCATGTTTAGGAAATGAAGCCCCAAACAAATAATTGAAGCAATTGATAGTCCAAATGTGTCTCAGGAAAAGAGAGTCTGAACTTTCTGCCAAAATGTAAATTTGAATAATAAAGTACTTTAAGCTCTTAAAAAAAAAAAAAAGCTTTATAAACAAGAATTGCATCTACTGGCACAATGCTGTGTAATCTGAATTACAGCCTAGGTCACCTGCATTCTCCATCACTTGCTGCACTGAGATTTTATAGCAAAGCCTCCAGGGCAAAGTTACTAGATTAACCAGCCCATGCAATTTCTTTGAGCTATAGAAAAATACTGTGTGTGAAACCAAGAATTTGTGATTCATTTAATTAAAGTCATAGCAGTCTGATAAAAAAAATGGTCTAGATAAGAAGATATTTACACATTAGAGTCAAATTATGCAATTATTGCTGCTTATGCCCACTAGTGAAACTATTGAAATTTATACACACAAGCTTTGTAGTATCCGTATCAGCACAAGCTGATGTTGTGCTCACCCTTCTAATGTATGTCTGGGTTCTGAAGTCAGTGGTGCGATTCCTCCTTGGAAGAAACAGATCATCCTCCCAGCTTTTTTGGTAGGAGGAATGTGATGTTTTGTTGATGACCTTTTCCCCATAAGCAGAGGGTTCCCCTTGGGTATTTTTGGCATCACATTTATATGTTAGCTAACACAGCTGACTGTTTCTTCTTTGCCACATTATATACAAATTTACTATAAATTATATGGATTGCATATATTGTAGACTTGTTCTTGTCTGCTTGGGGGTTTTTAAATCTATCTATATATAATATTTTTTATTCTTTATTGTCCTTACAAAGGGGTGATAATTATTCTGTAATTATAATGTAATTATAATGGAAATATTAAGCATACAAAGAATATGATTCCTTGAGACTCTGCCTACTTTCCAAGAAGTTTAGTGAAAATCAAAAAAGATTTTTTTTTTCTGGATTGCATTGTTCTGTGTAATTGTAGCAGTTTGTTGCTCACAGGACTAGATTTTCTGATGCACTCTAGTCCTCCTTAAGGAGCTAGTAGCCAATAAATAAAAAATGTCCAGAGTAAGTTTCCTATTGCTAATTACCAACATTAGTAAGTAACCTATTGTCACTCTAGTCTATAATGTATACCTTTCAACTCTTAGTGTGTATAGTTGTGAGTTGTGGGGTTTTTAGAACAATTACTTTTGATTAATGTATGAAGACAGTAATATTTCACTTTGATGTACCTGTACAATATTGATACAAAATTTTATTTGGGATTTTTATTAATGTTTTATTATTAATGCCCTTTCCTAGCTGCTGTGTAGAGCAGTTTCATCATAGTGCCACCCTTAATTTATTTTGGGGTTATTTTTTTATTTCTTTATAAATTTCAGAAATACATTTCTCAATAACTGGTGTCCTATTTGGTACCCTGGAGGTCGAGACACTCATCTTTACTATGAAAATCTTAAATTTTTTCAGTTATAGGACTGAATATATGCATTTGGGATATGGTTTCAACTAAAACAATGTTTTCAAGGGTTCTAGAACCACATATGAGAAATAAGATTTAAATAAATTGATTAGAGCAGTCTCATTGAAACTAGATACCTTCATTCCAATCCCTGCTCAGAATACCATATATACCAAGTCAAACTGCATCAGAATATGCTAGGATATAGCATCCCAATATATTGAAGTCCCATAAAGAAGGCATTCTCTTTTTTCTGCCACACCACTTCTGTAAGGAGTCTGTATCATGTAAATTAGTGATGTCAGTTTAAACTGAATTGAGTATAAATGTGTAGGTTACAACACAAGAAAATGGGATGAATTAGACATAATTTGACTGAAAAATGGCATAACGTCTAAAAGAATAATTTTTATTCTGCACATTATGGATACTTTTCAGTTTCTTCTAAGTAAAAATGATCCTTGTTAATTTTTTAGAATCTTCAAATCACCACAAAATTGAACTTTTCATTTAGTTTTATATGATCACTTTCTAGGTAAAGACGAAGTCTCCTTTGCTAATAATATATGCTGAAGGTGCCCTGTTTCAGTCCTTTGACTTTCACCCAAGAGAATCTTCATCTTTCCTGCTAAGCTCAAAACTTGGGAAGGATGGGATTCTGCTCCTGCTGCCACCCTTGCAGTCAGCTCTGGAGATTATGAGGAGTATAAGAAGAGGAAAGGAAATAATCATGATGAGGAAAAGAAAATATGTAGTTGGTCGTGTTTTCTGGCAGAGGAATAAAAAAGCTCTACATCTTCTGTGGGGATGCTTTGAGTGTAAAGAAAGGAATGAGTTCTCAAACTTTTAAAAACCATGTTTTGACTAGCTAGATAAAATATGCCTTCCTGTGCAAAAAAATATTCCTGAGAGTATTCCTGTGAACCATAGAAAAACTTAGGTCAATCTTCTGTATTATTTCAAGTGGAATAAAAGATGTATGCAATAATGAAAGAAAATGATGCCTAGCTGAATCTCTAATCACATAAATATATAGGACAAGAAGCCTAGCAGGAAAGCTGCTGAAGTGACATTTTAAGATCTTATTATCTTATGTGGAAAGAAACTGAGGAAATTACAGCTGAAGCAGTTGGACAGCCTATGGCTGTGAATGATCACAATGCTAAAAGGAATCTGTGTCTCAGACTCCTTTCCAAAATGAAAAAAAAAAAAAAAAGCCCCAAAAACCTCTGTCAGTACTCTCCAGTCTAATCAGCTTACTGGAAAGAGAGAGATTTGTAATATTTTAAGGCATTTTTGGTAGCATGACAGAAAAAATGGAGCACAAAAAACAATAGTAAGATTTTTAAAAATGGGGCAGGCTTTGACATTTAACAAGAGTTAATCTAGCTGTACTTCACTGTACACCTGAGACATCATGATGTCCAAGGAGTTATTATCAACTTCTTCCCAAACAGTCTATTAAAGAATCATGGTAAAATTCACAGTACATTACTTTCTGATACTTCTGAAGCAGTTTCAGGAAAGAAGAAGAGGGGACAGAGCTTCAGAAAAGGTCTTAAGGAAAAAAGCAATTAAATAGAGTTTAAGCCATTTCAAAGTCATAGCATACATAAATGGAACAATTCTGAAAGAAAAGCTTAGGACATGACACTGGATAGTTTATTTAAAACTTGTCACTGATGATTAACAAATGTCAGTGTATGATTGCCAAGCTAAAATGTATGAAGATGATGCCTTTATGTAAGGATTTTTTTTAACTTAACAAAATGGTCCCCTGTATCTTGCAGACCTCAAAGACACCTCAGAATCCTCACTGCCCTGGATATGCAGCAGATTGATTTAGCCTACAGTAACAATGCTGTATGGATTAAAGATGCTGCATAAGAGCTTCAGTATGAGGAACAGCTATAGTCAATAAATAGAAATGGTAATAGGATCCTACAGAGTAAAACATTTGGTTTTTTTTAATATTTCATATATTCTGGTCCAGATTAATATATTTCCATGCAGATTTAGTAGACTTCAATAACGGTATAACTTCCAGCTGTTCTGAAATTATTAACATCAATACAATAAAACTTTATCATTACTTTTAGGCATCAGTCATTATATTTCAGGTAAAGGGGTTGCAAACAAACAGTCTAGGTAGTTATGGAGGTTGACACCAAATATTTGGGGAATATCAGTTACTACAGAAGGTGATTAATCCTGCATTTGCCAATATGAAAAGCATTTAAAATAAAATTATGACAGTAAGAGCATTGTGACTTTTGAAAGATACATTTGTCCCTTCACAGTCACAACCCAGCTACTGTCAGTACCTGTGAAGAAATATTCTGTGAGAGCTCCTTTTTATTTGCATCCTACAAGTTTGACTTCTTATATTAGACAAAATTGACTATTTCACCAAGGAAAATTTAAATTTTCTTGGGAGATTTTTTTTTACCTATATACCAAGCAGACAAGCAGAGATTGTTAAAACATTTTCAACTGCATACAGTATGAATTGGAAACTATTTGTTTCCTGCTAGTGTTTTTCTTGTGAGGGAATGATTTGAACATCAAAGAAATCAATTGATCAGTTGTCCCTGCAAAAAGACAGATATCTTTGCAGGTTAATAAATACCTTTATGAGCAACAGTAGCACTGAAAGTAAAAGAACCTGCCCTACATTAAAATAGCTATCAGGAAGAATTTAGAAGGCTTCCAGATTTAGTGCAATTGATGCACTGGAAATCTTTGTGAAACTAACAGAGCAAGACTATATTCATCTGGACTGGAAGGAAAGAAATATATTAGTAGAGAAATATATTAGCAGTTGTCACTCTTCTCCCTTTGCATGAAAGGAAATTGCTTGGCAAACATCAGGAGAGAAATTTAAATTATATTAAATAATTACGTTATATTCCAGTAGAGAATAAGAGATGAAGGACCTTCCAAGTACAAAGTGCTGTAGAGCAGTTTATAACATAGGCACATCTGTCTTACTGAAACAGCTTATCTCTTCCCCAATCAAAAATAACATTTCTTTAGGTGGTGAAATAGAGTAATTCTGCATGCAGTTTATGTCTTACATTCTGTAGTGTCTCAAGGCAATAACGAGATATAGTATCTTTGTACAAAATCACGTGTCTAATTTTTCTTTCAAGTGGTAGTGCTTTGGAAGCATTTGTAATGTTTGCTGACCTATCAGTAGTTTCATTTAGGGGTCATAAAATTGATTTTTCTCAATTTGACTTTTGAAGTTATGAGATGGGCTTTGATTTGTTGTCCAGATTTGTGGAATAGCCCCAGAAGCAGCTTCTAAGCATTAGATGTGGCACCATTTAAAGCATATCAAGAGTGGCACATTTGAAGAAATATCTCCCTGTTTCTTTTTGGATAGAAAAAGCTTTTATCTGATAAGTGTTGAATGATTGTGTTCTTTTGATATTGAATGCTTGTGATATTGATATTAAATAAAAAAATTAATGTGGAACTCAGCAGTACCTACTGGGACATCTTACTGTGCCTCTCCTGTCATTTGAAGTTTCTCATTCAATTTTTGGTATGATTGCATAGCAAAATCAAAACATGATTGCAGAATGCATTAACCACCTAAGTCAGTTTAATCAAATTAGGATCAGTAAATTAAGAAGAGCAGTACAGGCTTTGCTGCTTATTAGCAGTCAGAGCAGACACTCTTGGGGTTGCCTAGGTGGGGTTCTGATTGTTAACACTTGCTAAGATTCATGTCTCCAAATCTTTAGTTCTGCTACCGTGTTTATTTGAAACTCCGTGGATGTCACCAAAAACTATTATCATCCTATTGTTCTGTTGTGTTGGTGGGTAACTGCCAAAATCTTGATGTTTTCTCATGGGTTATTGATGAGATTGTTTTGATGATGGGATTGTCTGTGTTACAAATGTAGAAACATGTAAGGTACTTTTGTGTGGGCTGACACCAAAACCACAAACTGTGGTTCATAGCTTTTGGACCTCAGCCCGTTCATTTGGCATGAGTTGTACCTAGGCAGTGTTGTGCCCATGCCTGTCCAGCCAAGACAGGAGCTTTATCACACTATGAGGATGAGAACCCTGCGGTTGACAGTTCTAGTAAAGTTTTGGGTGTCAACGTGGCCCTGAACAGTGCTAGGTATATTATTTGGTCTTTATCTTTGAATACTCCTGAGAGCTTGAGTATTCTTCATTGCATAGTTGGACTTATTTCATATATATTGCATTTTGCTTGACACTGACGTTAGGATTTGGCCACAGCTTCTGGCAGCAGTACACAAGGGAATGAATGCTGATCTTTCCCATGGCAAAGTAAGTGGATTGCCAGTTGACTATGCTTCATTAGCAAAGTTTAACACCAGTACAAGAGGAGGATGAGACAGAGTTTGTCAGTGGTTACTCAGACATTTCCTTAATGCCATCACCTTTACATACCCCTGAGAGAGAAGACATTAGTAAATTCTATTCTGTGAATACAGTGGAATTTTGTACACATAATTTTATTTTTTTTTAATACAAAGAATGGGAATTTATGGGTTTATGTTGAAAATTTCATTCTTCAAGGTGATAAAATGGCATATATTTTCAAGGAAACCTTTTCTTTAGGTAAGACAGTTGAGTGGTCATATAATTTTTGATTACTGTAATATCAAAAATAAATTTAATGAAATATTTCTGTGAGGAGAAAATATAAAAGGCTAGGGTTAAATTCCAATTTTCCTGTAAGAATCTCGGCAGACAAAAAGTGGCAATCATTTCTTTCTTCTAAATGCATTAGTCTGGGTTAATAAGAAAAATCTTACTAAATTTGATTGCATCACTTGTCCTTTTTTATATACAATACATGAATTGTTAAATAAGAACAGTAGGATCTTAGTCTAGTTTTTGTTTGGCTTAAACTGCTCATGAAACTAGTCTTAATTTTCACAAAAATGGCCAGTTGTCCTAAACAGACTTGTTTAGGTCCCTGAGTGTGCATGCAGTTTGACACTCAGAAACTGAACAAAATTCAATCTTCAAATATTAATCATTATCTAAACCTGGCTTAAAAAAAATTTCTTAGTCATTTTACTAATGTGCCATCACTGAAAAGTTTAAAAATGCAACCTGGTAAAATGGCTTTCAGTGCCCATGAATCAATGAAAGAAATACGGTCTTTCTCTCTTTTTTGCTTAATGGCTTGCATCTTTTATCTTGTCACATAGTTCAATGGCATAGAATTACAATAAATTAGTTTTGCAATTATCAAACTCTTCAACTTCTGTTTGGCATTTAACGAACCTCAGAATCTGTTTATTGCTTCATATACTTTGCCATCATGAATATTAGCCTTTAATTAACTGGAACTCTAATCTTAATCTTTCTCACTATATTGCAATGAAACATTTTTATTAACTTGAAGAAGATAGTATTTGTTACTATTTTTCCAATAAATGGAATACTTTCAGAATGACCTTTTTATCAGTAATTATAACAATATAAAATGTAAGAAGGCAAAACTCATTATACCAAAGAAAAGCATTGTCTGATTAGTTTTTTGTGTATTTCACTTAGCTACATAAAATCACTGAGAAGCCTCAGCTGAGAGAGGCCAATAGAGATCATGTGATCCAGGCTTAGATCAGGAATTGCAAAAAAGTGAAAGAGGAAATCATGCACATAAACTTTTCCTCAGGCAGATTGTGCACAGCTAGAATGACCCAAAGCAGTTTGCATTAGAGAATAGTGCTCTGTGGTGGTCTCCCTAGTAATGAAGGCTGGAAGGAAAAGAAACCATTTGCAAAAGGTGAGCAGTAGTGGCTCAATGCAGCCACTCTAGCAAAGATCTCATGAGCTAGGTTTTGTCAGATACAAATGAAACATTGTCTTCATTAAATAAAGGAAAGCACAATAATACTCTTCAGTCATGCAACATGACTGTATCTTCAATGCAAGAACAGTTCCACTGGCTTCCTGATTGCTGATAGTTCTTTGTCCTAGACAGATGTTAGGCTCATTCCTGTCTTGATAATTTCATTGCTTTGAAGTCAGTTGCTCTTCCAGGTATTTAGAGGTTTCTGTATCTATTGCCGACCATTCTGACAAGAAAAGCATCTTTAAGACAAAGGGAAAAACAACAACTCTCTCTCTGTTGACACTATTTTCAAGTATTCAGTATACTGCTACTTCTCCAGCTGTACCCAGTACTTTGGTGGTTAAACAGTGCAAGAGGTGTTTGGAGGGTAAAAATGTCCATATTCAAGTGGAGACAATAGTGGCATGTAATATTGAAATGAAAGAAATTATAGTAGATGAAATTTATTAATGGAACTTCTTAATATTTGGTTTTAGGAATGATTAATTATTTTTTTCATTGAAAAAATCAGGATTGCATAATGAAATTTGTAGTTGACATAATGTTTGGAGTTGTTATTAAAATAGATGAAAATTATGGTGTGACAGGTATAAGTGGAAGCCTTTGAGAACTGATGTAATAGAAATGCAATTAAATATTATAGTAAAAAGTACAACATAATGTACTTAAAACTAATGACAAGAAACTGTATTAATAACATTGAGCTTATCATCTGAAAAAAATACTTGCTGTGGCAGTTAATCAATGGATAACTATAAGATGCCAATGTGATGTCACCATGAGACTAAATGTAAGGCTGAGAGATCTACCAAACAGACTGTATCACATGAAAAATAATACTCACTGTATTTATGATTCCTGATAATAAGGATTTAGTCAACTTGAATGGTTTCCTTTTTCATCAACTTTTCCAGTCACAGCTTGAATGTAGAGAAACTTTTAGTATTTTCAAGACTGACTTTTGGCCAGGAGTTCCATAAATCCACTATTTTCTGCATGAATACATAAATACTTCTGTTTGTTCCAAACTTCTTACTGACTAGATGTTTTTTTATGTCTCATCCTTTTACTAGTGGAGATAGTGGAAAATCTGCCCTTATCACCTTCTCCATAATGTCATCATTTTATAAGTCTTTATTCTTCCATAGTAATAATTTTCTTACTTTATTCTGTTATTTATGTTCAGTCATTATCCTCTTCTGGAACTTTTCTAATTCTACCACTGCCTTTTTTTGAGATGGCAGATCAGAGCAGGTTAAGATGGAGCTTCTAAGCCTTCATGTAAGGACAACGCACAATGACGGGGTTTGATACCAACATACCTTTAGTCCTTCTAGTATCTTTGTTCCTGGAAAAAAATAGGAAGAAGTTTAATTAACATAAACATATTTTCTAGAAAATTTGTAAAGTGCAGTAGGAAAAGGCTCATAACAAATTTACTGACATGAATTGGGAAGAAGAGAATGTCTGGTATCAGAGGAGATGTAATTTGAGGTACTTCTAATTATGGTAGTCTGCTAGAAAGAATTTAGATTGTATCTCATGTAATCAAGACAACATATTCTTTATCAATAATTTAAGATAAAATCTTATGGTGACCTCTGATACTGTACAGAAAATAATGTTTTAAAGGATGTATGCAAGACCTGTTTGTGAATAATATACAAAAGAACAGAGGTGCTTTTCTGGTGGCCTCAAAGTGCAGTGACTCTGAGACTTGCCTCAAATAAGAAAAGAAAAAAAAACCACAACCCACAGCAAACCAAGTGAAAGTACTTACATTGGTGTCGTAGAACAAACTGTTCCTCTGCAGAACAGCAAGTGGAGGTTTCTTTACATTGGTTAGAAATGCTTTTCTTTGAGTATTACTCTCAAAGGCTGCAGATGTGTGTACTAAACAAAGTTACAGCTGTGCATATCAAATTTGTTTTCAGTGGACATGGTCTATCAGGGACAGTAATATGCAGCAATAAGTCACAGTTTAGTAGTCCTAGTTGAAGCGATTTGTAGAAAAGTATGGTGTAGGCCTATCAATAGTGGACTCCTCTACCTAGGCCAGTGGAAAATTATGTGAAAACACTTTGGGGAAAAAAAGTGCCAAGTCAAATTTAGATCTGTAGTTAGCAGAGTTAAATTACAAAATAGCCCAAATGAAGAAAAGGATGTTACAAATTTGCATTCTGTTCACTGGAAAGCTGGATGTCTGCTAGAAACTAATGTAAGGGTCACTGAAGAAAAATAGAATGCCAAATACTGGGTGTGGTTTATGATCATTGAAGCTATCCCCCCCCCTTTTTTTTTTTTAAATGACACATTCTAGCATTTTTAACAAAAGAAACATGCAGAGAATTGTAGGAAGTTCTTATCCCAGATGTACAGCAATGGAGTTTCACAGTGAAGAATCAGTTGTCAAGGGCATTTGAGATTAGTTTAGCTCTCTTAGACTCTCTTAGCATTTGAGATTAGCTTTGTTAATTAGCTTAAACAATAGATTTCTTATAAGTACTTGAAATTCTATTATCATAGTGCCAATTGTTAGTTGCTGTTACTACCATGTTTGAGAAAAAAGTTCCAGCATGAGCATTTTGGAATTGGACTGTCATTCAGACTATGCCATATGCTAAACCAGCAATAGCTCAGATAAGGAACTAAGTGGAGCTAAAACAAATTTCCTCACAGGCAGACAATAGAGGTCTGAGCAAAAGACCTTCATTCTTTCCAGTGCTTCAGCCATCAATACTGAAGGACTGGAAGTCATCTGAAAACCAAATCCATAGCATTTAGGGAAGGGATATGCTAAAAGAGATTACTCAATCTCGTTACCTAATGACTAACAAAAGACAGTGGAAGGTGCAAACAGTAATATTAGTTGGGAATCAAGTCAAATTACTTCTAGAAAGAAACAGAAAAAGCAGAAATACTTAATTTCCCAACAACTTCTACTATTTATGCCACTACCTTCTTGGTGTTTTGGTTTTGCTGAAAAATGTTGTGATAATAGAAATATCTACTTTAAAATATAGCTAGGTTTTATGGGATAATCTGAAAGTGGCAAAAAAAAAAGTTAACAAAACCTGTAGATCGTTACCAAAGTGTATTTCAAAGAAGTGAAGTTTAGCATGTAAAGAAGAAAGAAAACTATAATTTGGGAGATCACTATTATTCTTCTTTTATATATATTTTAAGCTAGGCTTTAGGCTTTTTCTAAAAATACGTTACCACTAAACTGTGGGGTTTTTTTTTTGTTTGTTTTTTCTTTTCTTTTTTCTCTTTTTAAGGTAAGAGGGCCCCCACCTGCAGGATCAGTAAAACAAAGACCAGCAAAACACACAGCTTTTCGCAAGTTTTATGAGAGAGGAGACCTTCCAATTGCTGTTCAGCATGAGTGTGTAGGAAACAAAATCGCCTGGAAGGTAAGTCCTGGCACAGCTGTGACAACCAGCTGACCTTATTGAAGTGACATCTCTCATTGTCCAACAAAGTTAGCTTGCAAGTAAATACACTGAAATAATTTCTTAGCAAATGGAAGATGGTGGGAAAGTCATTTGAGAGAGGCCCCTGAGTCAGCTGTCTGACTTGGCTA
The DNA here is from genome assembly GCA_024865655.1 of Emberiza elegans. Classification (NCBI taxonomy): domain Eukaryota; kingdom Metazoa; phylum Chordata; class Aves; order Passeriformes; family Fringillidae; genus Emberiza; species Emberiza elegans. The sequence continues at coordinate 12,330,013 of JALJVW010002597.1, read as the reverse complement.
ACAATTAAATTATATGCTGCAAAAAGGAAGATGACAGAGTTGCTTTGCCTTAGAGAATTGTCTCCTGCCCAATTCATCTCTATTTTTATGAGGACTTGGCAATGCAGCCTGTTTCAGGCAGTCCATCAAATGATGGAAGTGGCTGGATACAGTGAGCAGCAGCCATTTATCTCCCCAGATTTCACCTTCCTGCAGGACACTTCCAAATAGAAGCTTTAATTACCTAAATGGATAGGTCAAGATTGTCTGCTCCCTGAAAATGCAGAGCAGAATACAAACGAAGGCAGATTCTCATTCCATGGCTGTACTCTGCGTCTCCAGCATATGTCAGACAGCGTAATCGCTGTCATACGTGCCTCTGTTACAGGCTGACCTCCACTGCTGAAACCATTACAGCTCCGACATTTCTCTGACAAAAGGTTAATTGGCTTCAAAATAAATGTATTGCCTAATGACTCTATTCTAATGCGGCTGTGTTTCTCTCTAAAATGCTGGGTGACGTTATTTGTAAAACTTGCCAATCTTCTAAGTAACTACTGCAGACTTTTAAATTTAATTTAAAAAATGAATGCTGATCTTTAACCTGTTCCTACTATTTAATTATTTTTGTTATTGTGAATTACTTTATTTTTTGTCTCATTTATTGGACTAGAAAAAGATTTTGCTGGAAGCCATGTTACTTACAGAAAATGAACACGATATGCATAAACAGAATGTGTCAGATTTGTATAAAGTTTTAAATTTTTCATGTCAAAAACATACCAAATTTAAATGTAAAGCTATGTTAAGTCAACGCTAAAAGGAGAAATTTTGCAATCTTATAATTGATTCTGCTTGTAATGAAGAAACAGGATTGGCTCTGTAGTGTGGTAAGCACTACAATATTTGATAGTAACTAAATTTTTAAGGTAGCTCTTCTGCTTATTGAAATACAGAAGAAAGATTTGTGCTATTTTGTTTCCTATAGAGGTTTTGAATCAGCACAAAGAATAATTAATAGCTCTTGCAGCAAAGGGAATCTCAGTCCCAAAATACTTTACCCACAATCGAGGTGAGATTCTAGTGCAATTGGGCTTCAGGCAACGCTAGTAATTCCCTTGTTGGACTGGACTCACAGGCTTACAACTTAAGCCTGCACTCTGATCTTTCATCATCAGGTAAGACTCAAAGGTGATTTTCAAATAACCGCAAAAAAACTGCAGAATTTAATTTTCATCTTGAGGCTTTTTAAATTCTGATTTTTCAAAATCAAACTGAGAGGTACAGAAATACTGCTGGACTGGCATTCCACTAGATGATGCTAGTGACTGCTTAGTTGACTTAGGACATCAGGAAATTAAATGGAGCTGCATAAGAAGTTCAGATGGGACATTAGGAAAAAGTTTTTCATTGAGATGGTGGTTGATCACTGGAACAGATTCCCCAGGGAAGTGCTTGTTAGTTTGTGGACAAAGCTCTTAGTCATATGATTTAGATTTAGGTAGTCCTGTGAGGAGAAAGAAGTTGTATTTGATGATCCTTATGGGTCACTTCAGCTTGCTAACTTATCTGCAAGCCTTCCAATCACAGATGCATGCTAAAGTGTTTGATTTCTATATCTGTCAGTTTTAATTGTTTGAAATCATACTGCCTTGAACAGTCACAACAGCAGAGTCTCTAGTCGAAGATTCAGCATGTATTTTTTCTTAACACACTTTGCAGTCTTCTAGACCTAATGTCCACTTACTGCAGTAAAACACTGGCTTTTAGCTAGTGCAATGTAGGACTGAGATGTCATGCCAGACTTATTTTTGCTATTCTGCTAATCCTTTCTTTTGGGAAAAAAAATCAGAACTTCAGCATAAATGCAAGTAAGGACCGCAGTACTGGACTGTTCCATTCCTGTATTAGTGCATGTTCAGATTCAACCTTATTTCCCTTATTCCATGCCACTCAATTTAGTTACAAATCAGTCCTGAGTGAGTTCTGTGGCAGGCAGGCACTCAACAACACTGAGGTAGTAGAGTTACTTGAGGCTATTGTTTAGTTTGACATGCAACTGTCATTGATTACTGTGCAGTTCAAGTACATGAAACAGGCATACTGGTATTTTCCAGTTCAAACTTTGCATTAGATACCTTCTGAAGTCTTAGAAGCTGCCCAGAGCTGCAAAAAGGATGAGAATGTTGTTCATCATTAGCTGATACAGGTACAGAAAAAGTAAGGTCTCTATTTTTCACTTGTTATAAGGACATAGTTGCACTACCCGAAAGACATCTAATGGCTAATTTTCATCAGTTCATTAGTTGTATATCTAAATAAAGAAGTTAACTTTTTAGTAATATTTTTACTCAATACTGCTAAATTAATGACAATTGAAAAGATATTTTTCTTATGGAATGTGTCAAGGCAAGTGTTCTATAAAAGCTTGGATGAAGTATACTTATTTGCACGAATCATGATCAAGTAGAAGGATAAAAAGAAGAAATGAATGGTAACAGGGATATTTTAATCCTGCTTTAATTACCCAATATCAATGTCTTGAGAGCAGTTTTTTTGCTCTGTTTAGTTATAATGTGTATCGTAGTTTGTTTCACTCTTGTTAGCTTGTCTATCAAACGGTGCATGAGAGAAAATGCAGGAGGGTCTCAAAAACCTGATATTTTACTGGGAAAGGAAAATACTGCAGGATTTTGTTCTTTCCTGCAAAATACACAGCTGTATTTTATTTGCTTCTTTGCTTGTTTTTATAATTACTGAATCAAAACTGTAATTGTGAGACTTTTTTTTTTAACACTTCGAACACTTGTTCATTATGCTGTAATTATTTGGACACAATTCAGTAATTTTTATCCAGAACAGGAGAATCTGAAATGCTTTAATATACATTAATTGCATTTGGTTAATATGTACCAAAAAATTCACACAAATGACTGTTGATATTGTGACAGTTCTGCATATCTATCATTTTAAGCCCATGATTAATTACCTGTAAGGGCTGGCTATGCTAACTGTGTTTGTAGACCTAGATGAAATATAAATTTAAAATTCAGGAAATGTATAGAACTGTTTCTGAATAACTGCATGCGTTGAATATTTAATTATGAAATAATAGTGCTTTTCTGTTGTTACATCTCTTAATTGTTTCCAAAATGTGCTAAATTTAGAAAGAGGCATTCTTGCTCCAAATTAATACTAAGCGTAAATAAGATCAAACTGTGCAGATAAATCATGGTGTTCACCTTGGAGTCTTTTCTTAAAAAAAGGGACCAAAGAAAATTAGATCTCACTAGATCAGTTTAGAAAGATGTGTGCTCTTGGTGAATTTTCAGACTAAGTCTTTACTTGTAGACAGGCATCTCTTTGAATATCTTTGTAATGCTGTCATTCTGGCTGGTAAGTTTTACTATTGTTGTAAGTTTAAATAAACCTGTTTCAACCAAATGGAAGAAAAAATGTAAAAAGATAATATACACTTACAACAACAGGACATTGAAGTTGGTTTTATTATAGACAAGAATAGGAAATTGAAGCTGGTTTTAAAGAATACCATTTTTTTACAGAGGGAAAGAAAAAAAAAGATCAAAAAACTCAGATAATGCCAAAGCAAAATTATGTGGTTCTAGAGGATAGAATTGCATTTATTTCTGAAAGAAGAAGACATTTATTGTCTTGGGGTTCCTAATGTGTGTTTTCAAATCTGGAGAGAAGTTGTCATTTTATCATTCTGAAAAAGTGAATATAGATAATGATAATAACTTGTTAATTATGTCTGTGAAAACAAGACATAACTCGCTACACAAATTTCTGACTTTGATTGCAATTAAATTAACAAAATAATTTCAAAATTAATTCCAGACTTTCCATCCCCTTTCATGGGATGTACTAGCAGTCAGTGAATTCTTTGGTAAATAGCGTATGCTCAATGTAACATTTTAATATCTAATTTGAAGCCTTTGTTTTTATCCTTGGTAATCAAAAAGAGAATTGTATATATACCAGTGCCTTAAAATTTCTGTAAATATTTAATGTTTATATTTCTTTTGCAAAGTAATTTTTAAGATCTGGAAATAAACAACTCCTTTGTTGAGTTATTGAACGAATGTTCAAGGATCTTTCCAAATAGGAAGCATTGGATTTTTTCCACTAAGAGAGAATGAATAATAATGGCATGGTTTGAAAAACTATTTCCATTGTATTAAATATAAAACTTGGGAATATAAATTTTTGTTAATTTAGAATTAGATAATATTAGAAAGTGATCTTTATATTGAAAGATTGTACTAAAATATTTATAAGTCTTTAGTCTACTTTTGTGGGATACCATAGTTCTTTTCCAGCTTATGTATATTGCAATTTTATTTCAAAATGTATTAATACATTCTTTTGCACAATCTCATACCAAGCTATGAATAATAAAAGCTCATAGTTCAGGTCTGAAAAGGACTTCCATTTTTAAATATACGATACTAAATTAAAAAAGGTCAGAATGCAATTAAACCTTTGACTAAGAAAGTTGATAAAACCAAGAAAGTATTTCTGAATTGTAAAGTATGTGTTTGAAATGCAGTCTCTCTGTATTAAATGGAAAGTCATCAGAATGTTTGAAAAATTATTTTTTAGGGAGTGGAGTTAATTATGTAAGTTATTATGCAGGAGTAAAAAAAGCTTCTATTCTTCAAAAGAATTGTAGCAATTTCAGAGAAATGAAAGCCAAATTCAAAAACTCAAACTTTTTAAACAAAATGTCAACATGAACCTGATTTCCATTTTTGTTTTTTTTTTCCCAAAGTCTCTGTATTCGCTAAGATATGACTTCTACCATTTTAGTTTCTCTTCATCTCCTCTTTCCTACACAGTTAATTTTTTTTTCAGGACCTAGTATAAGCTATGGTAGCAAATTTATTTCTTTGTGATATAAACTAAATGCAGGGCTGAAAGAAACTGATCTGCCTTCAACTTCATGAATTTCGAATGCCATGCACTTTCTTCTTTCACCTACTACAGAAAGTTGTTTCTAGTAGTAGGGAGTACAAATAATTTGGACTTTCCATAGTACAGTTTTTATTAGTATGTTGAATAATAGTTTACATAGAATTCTGAACTTCTGAACTTCTATGATGAGCTGGTACCTATATCCAGCACTAAAATAAAAAGGTTTTGTTAATTTGTTGTGGTGGTGGTTTTAGTTTTGTTTTGGTTGGTTGGTTTGGGTGTTGGACTTTGTTTTGGGGTTTTCTCTATAAAATAACTTGGTTTGAAATTTTTTTTTATTTCTTGGAAGTGCAGTCTTTTTTGCTTGCTTGAGGAATATGTTTTACAAGAGAGAAAATACTTTTTTTATATCAACCAATATAGTCAGAGGGGAGACAATTTTTCATTTGCAGAGCTTTCAATGAATGTCTTTGTATTTTTCATTTTTGTAGCATGGTTTTGTCATTAAACCAGATGAATAAACACTATATGTTATTCACTATATAGTATCAAGTAAACTTAGGTAACACTTTCCAAAGTTCAAATCTCCAAATAAATTAAAAGTAATTGGATGGAGCTCATTTACCCTAAAGAATGACCCCATTATTATACTGTCATCTTGCAATTTGTGTAATTCAAGATGTAATTCAAGAAGTTGAGGGATTTTAAGCTTGTTGCTATCTAAGGGGGAGGTTCAACTTTGCTTCACCTCTTCTACTTTCTATTTCTGAAGCATACTTGACACTGGCACTGACATTTATCAGAGCCCTCTTTGGGTAATTTTATCTCACTAACTCAGGAAAAGAAGGTGGGTCTGTTTTTTCATGATAAGCAACATGTTCATAGTCCTGGAAACTTTGATTATATGACAGTCCATGAGTGCAGATGCTGAGTGTTGGTGAAGAAGAGAGAAACAGTAGCAAAGTTAGTACACTGAAAAATGTGAGAGAGTTGAGGGATTTCAAAACTGTTGTTTTCAGCAGTCATGATCTGCTAGATTACTTTAGCTGTTTGTGGAATTGCAGCCTCAGATACCTGAAAGCAAAGAGAACAAACTGCTGTGAAAATTAATACTTCTTTAAAATTCATTTTCAGACAGAGACAGATTTTTTCCTGCTTCCACTTTTTGTTAAACTGTATTTAATATCTTCTTTGTAAAAGATGTTGAGAGGACACTGTAAAAAAACCTGGTAAATCCTTGACAAGTGTTGTCCTGCAGAATGAAAGCTTTTTGCAAAGTTATGTAGAAAGAGGAAAGGTCATGTATCATGCATAGACACAGATGGTACAGCACAGAGTGGTGTTAGTTTATATTTGATTTAATGTCTTCATTCATGTTTTAAGCAATAGTTCAGTTTTCTGCTGCAATTGACCTATGTTTATCTTCCCCAGAGGGCTCCTTTTTTAACATCATTCCAGAGATCATTAATAATCCTGTGTCCAATACGAGTGTGTTGGTATAACAGAAAATTGCAGTGTGGATTCAAGAAAAGGCAAATAAAAGCAAGAATTTATTAAGTTAAAAAATAATAATAATTCAGAGAAACTAGAAGTATGAATGGAGTTAAAGAAGTAAAGTCTTGAAAAAGCAAATTTTAAATGCTGCCTGTGGGGAAAAAAACCCACTCTGACAGATATAGTGCAAATTAATAGTTTGGATACTAGTGGGTTTTTTAAGGAAAGTAAAATCCTCAGTTTTCTATGAAGACAGTAATACAGCAAACTGTGTGGCATGGTAGAAAGAAAGAAGTATCCAGCTTTAAACAAAAATAGCAATGCTCAGTTGCATCATCTTAATTTGGTAGTTACTAATAATCTGTATACTATGGCTTACTGAAGCAAGCACAAGCCAATACTTTGCATAAACAGTCATGTTTAGATAAATGTCATTCATCATTCTTTATGACTGTAGTATTAATACCCAACTAATCACTACCAAAAGTGTTGTCTTGGCTGATGTGCATGTGACTTTTTCTTAGTGATTGTTAAAAATTTCCATCACAAGACCATTCTTGTTTTGTTTTTTAAATGCAAAATATTAAGAAATAGGCACATCTTAATGACTATGACCTGGTTTTCATTTAATGAAAACTCCTTTTAATTTCTTGGGAAATGTTATATAGTGCTATACATATACCCACTCTATGACTCTAGGTCATAAAAAGAGAGAATGCAAAATATTTTCTAGCAAAAAAACCAACCAAATTTCAATTTACTGCAATAGAATGGGATCATTATTGTCAGATGTAAATATTATTCATCATCCTGTCCCTTTTTCTCCCTATGATACTAAAAATTTTCCTGTGATCTATTAAGTTTTTAGTTGATAATGCTCACAGGAATCTTATTTTTGATCAACTGTCTTAGAATGATAGGTTCATGGAATCTTACAATTCTAGGTTTCAATGATCATCTGATCCAACCTTTCTTGGCAAAAGCATAGTCTAGCCAAGATGGCCCAGCAGTCTTTCCATCTATAAATTATAAAGGCTGAGACAGTTAGGATTTTTCAGTCTGGAAAAGAGGAGGTTTCAGGACGATTTATTTGTAGCCTTTCAGTATCTAAAGGAGCCTACAAAAGAGATGGAGAGAGATTTTACAAGGGCACATAGTGACAGGACAAGGGAGAATGGCAAAACAGACAGAGAGCAAGTATAAATTAGATAATGGGAAGAAATTCTTTACTGTGAGGCTGGTGAGGCACTGCAAGAGGTTGTCCAGAGAATTTGCGGTTGCTGAATCCCTGGAAGTGTTCTTGGCCAGACTGAGCAACCTGTGGTGTGATGTGGTGGGAAGTGTCCCTGCCTGCAGGGAAGGGCTGGAACCAGGTGATCTTTAACGTCCTTTCTCACATAGACCATTCTGTGATTCTATGATAGTGTCCCAAGTTATGAAACTTACAGAACTTAAAATCATCCTTTTTAACAACTACCTATTGAAATCTCTGTCTTAAATCTAAGGCAGTGTTAGTTTTGATCTAATTACATTTATATTTAACAATGTGTTAATTTTATATTTATATGTAATACGTTTGTGGTTGGATTTTTTCAATAGCCACTATTTATACTGACTCTAGCACTTTATGTGACATGGCTAGGTTTAATAATCTTTCAGTTTAATCATGTACAGACTAAAATAGGGTACCAAGCTGATGTCCTTCAATTAAGGCAACATTTTTTAAGTTGTTGAGTAATTCTGGGTACTTCCAGTTTCCATGCCATGGTACATAGAGTCACAGAAAGTATTGCAAGAGTAGGTTTCTCAAGTTTGAAATTTCTGTGTTGATTTGATCCCACCACTAATAACGCTAATTCCAAATAAATTTATCATATTCAAATCTTACTTTTCAAAAGCACTGTGCAAGATTTAATTTTCTGTTGAAAAAATATCATAATAATAGTGCAGGTCTTAGTAAAAATGTGAGATGTTAGAGATTAAAAGAGAAGCTTATCAAAATGTTACTGCAAAACTCTGTTGCAAAATGCTATGTTTTTATGAAATCCCATAAAAATCATTGTGACTATTTCAGTACTTATCACCATTCTTATTGGTTGATTTTATTTTGTACATTCAAACTAGTATTTTTAGTGAAACACCAAGTTAATGTCGCATTATGTATTAGAGGTTACTCAATGCAATCCCTCCTTTTTACCACTTGTAGCTCACAAGTAATGTGATTGTAAAATGTAATTCTTTCTGGAGTTAGATTTTTACAGTCCTCTAGTCCTTTTCATTTCTTTCATATTTATAATTTATTAATTTAATGAAATGGTTTTTTTTCTCTGTGCTCAGAAAATGTACCCTATTTTTTAAAAGTATAGCATGCCCGTTTATTTACTGGCTGAATAATGTTTTTCTTAAGAAGTAAAGGTTTTCCTGGGAATGTGTAAGATCTCCTTTCTCTTAACAACATCAGTGCTAAATTTGGGGACTACTGTTGAGATGGAGTCTAAAAAAGCCTTGAAAAGAATAGTGACAGTTACCTGATTCCTATAGTACACAGCAGACATATTTCATTCAGTGACACCTCTGTAGCTAATTAACAGTTGCAACTCATCCCATGATTTTAGAAAACAGTAATGTTGTGGCAGTTAATTTACTGTTCCTTTCCCCCTGAATATACAATTTAAGCCATTCCTTTATTTGATATAATTTGCCATCTTTTGAAAGTGTATGGAATGAAAACTCAGCCATGTATCAGAAATAACTTTAATTTAAATTTGCTAAATGACCTCTGAAAGCTAGATGAAGGATTTTCTGCTGAATGGGCTGCTGCTCCCTGCCTGTATAATGTATGTGAGAAATTAGTGTGAATGGTTCACTTTTATGGAGTAGTGCTGCTTGTAGTAAGCCTGCAGAAACAATTTTCCCCCAAGCCTCCATCTGTTCTTCAAACCAGGGCATATGCCATCTCATTGAGCTTGAAAGTCAACTGATTTGTAACTCCTGAAAACTGCATAGATTGAAAAGAAAGGTCGACTGCTGCTATGTGACAATGATTTGCTAGGTACTTGGATAAAGACAATTCACGTTACTATGGACTCCAGAGGACACAAGTGGTGGTGTAAGCTTTGGAAATTGGTAAATTGACATTTAGGACAAAAACAAATTGTTCCTCCTCTTTCAGGTAAGCAGATGCCTTTCTTCTTAAAGATGGAAACATTTAGAAAGTAAGTAGTAGTACAACCAAGACTTCTTGTTATACTTGTTATATTCAGACAGAGTAAGCTTTTCCTAGCTACAAAGGTTGCCACCTAGAAGTGCTATGACTTGTTCCACTTTAATCTTTAAGGTACAAGCAGAAACATCTGTCTTTAAAAGTGCATCTTGTTGTTTTGTCAGAAAGTTTTGTTCAGTACCACAAACATAGCACTGATGAATTTTCTCTATCTACCCTGAAGGTGATTTCTGAGCCATATCCAATTAATGGATGACTTGTTCTCTGCCCATTAGTTATCAGCCTTCCTACTTTTTACCTAAATATTGCAGAGTTCTCTGGCAAGTGACAAAACAAATGGAATTGACAACGTAAAAATCAATGTGTGTTTGATGTTTTCATTTCTAGTAGTCATTTACTGTGACCATTCTGCTCTGAGTCTCATATTGAATAATTTCTTCAACTACTGTTTCTTACCAATTCTGATTTTTAAATAACATTTCAGGTAAAACATAGCATGGAGTTAAGTGATTTTTTTTTTATTTAAGAAAAAAATCTAGAAATTATACAGTCTTTCAATATGAAAATATGGAGTAGATTTTGCCTTGAAAAACACAAAGGTGATATATAACAAGTTTACGTGAAAAGCAGGAAGAGTCATCCTCTACAATTATTAAGTTTTTGTTTCTTAAGGTGTCTGTAGCATGTGTTAGGAAAAAAAAATGCCTCTGTAGCTTTCCACAATCATCTGATTTTGTGTAGCCATGGGTATCCTGACCTAGCTCACGCAGACAAGTATACTTTCTGAACATAAAATTCAGTAAAGAAAAGCACAGCAGTGCAGATTAACTAGTTCATCGTTATCAATTATTTCTTTTGTATAAATATAAGTCATTACCCAACATACATACTGGTTATTCATATATTGTGTATGCTATTGACTGATTAAAGATGATGAAAATGTTGAGCTAAGAAACCATAACAATTACATACAAATTGTAAGTACCTTATTTTGCTGTAAGATTGTTGAAGAGATATATTAAACACTTATAATGCAGCTTATAAAATCGTAAGATTTTATAAGGAGAATGTGAGGTGTTTAAGAAAACTTCATACTGCATGTCTATAAATTTACAGAGAAAAGTTCACTACCAATGGAAGCATATATTCTAAAACCATATTTAATGAATGTGTCTACTTTGGAAATGTATTTTTTGTGGATGTTTGTTCTCAGTTTTGTGACAAACACTATATATTTTGTTAATTTTTCATTGTTTAATTTTTGTTGTCCACTATATATTAGGCATGTGACACAAATTTATCTCCCTCAGTTCCATTTAATTTCCTATACTAGTTTCAATGCATGAATAAATTCATCATCATTTCAGTATCATTTTCTCATCACTAGCCTTGATGAATGTTTCACATCAGATTCATGTTCACATCTACTATGCTACTGAGTTCTGATCTGGCCTAAATACTGCTCTCATTTCTCACATTGTTATTCTGCAAAATAATAGTATCTCTTTGCTAATAATACCTATTGTATGGCACTTTTTCTTTCTTCCATCTTGTTTTTTTTCATCTGTACTTCCTCTTGTTTAACTATGAAGTGTTTTTTATCATGGGAAGTTATTCACTAGTATAAGTCAGCAGGATCTGGTTTAAGTAAAGAATGCCTTTTAGATATTTTTTATGAAGTAAGTGTGTCCTTGGTCAGAAATCATTTAGATTAAGATTGATTAAAACTTCCTAAAACAGCAAGACCTAAATTTTAGACCTCTTTTTTTCCTTCTCTAAATTCCCTCATCCTTTGAAAGTTGTTGACAACTTGTTTTGATGAAATATAAATTTGGCATGAAGAAGGAAATGTTTTTTTTCTCTGTGCTCAGAAAATGTACCCTATTTTTAAAAAGTATAGCATGCCCGTTTATTTACTGGCTGAATAATGTTTTTCTTAAGAAGTAAAGGTTTTCCTGGGAATGTGTAAGATCTCCTTTCTCTTAACAACATCAGTGCTAAATTTGGGGACTACTGTTGAGATGGAGTCTAAAAAAGCCTTGAAAAGAATAGTGACAGCTACCTGATTCCTATAGTACACAGCAGACATATTTCATTCAGTGACACCTCTGTAGCTAATTAACAGTTGCAACTCATCCCATGATTTTAGAAAACAGTAATGTTGTGGCAGTTAATTTACTGTTCCTTTCCCCTGAATATACAATTTAAGCCATTCCTTTATTTGATATAATTTGCCATCTTTTTGAAAGTGTATGGAATGAAAACTCAGCCATGTATCAGAAATAACTTTAATTTAAATTTGCTAAATGACCTCTGAAAGCTAGATGAAGGATTTTCTGCTGAATGGGCTGCTGCCCTGCCTGTATAATGTATGTGAGAAATTAGTGTGAATGGTTCACTTTTATGGAGTAGTGCTGCTTGTAGTAAGCCTGCAGAAACAATTTTCCCCAAGCCTCCATCTGTTCTTCAAACCAGGGCATATGCCATCTCATTGAGCTTGAAAGTCAACTGATTTGTAACTCCTGAAAACTGCATAGATTGAAAAGAAAGGTCGACTGCTGCTATGTGACAATGATTTGCTAGGTACTTGGATAAAGACAATTCACGTTACTATGGACTCCAGAGGACACAAGTGGTGGTGTAAGCTTTGGAAATTGGTAAATTGACATTTAGGACAAAACAAATTGTTCCTCCTCTTTCAGGTAAGCAGATGCCTTTCTTCTTAAAGATGGAAACATTTAGAAAGTAAGTAGTAGTACAACCAAGACTTCTTGTTATACTTGTTATATTCAGACAGAGTAAGCTTTTCCTAGCTACAAAGGTTGCCACCTAGAAGTGCTATGACTTGTTCCACTTTAATCTTTAAGGTACAAGCAGAAACATCTGTCTTTAAAAGTGCATCTTGTTGTTTTGTCAGAAAGTTTTGTTCAGTACCACAAACATAGCACTGATGAATTTTCTCTATCTACCCTGAAGGTGATTTCTGAGCCATATCCAATTAATGGATGACTTGTTCTCTGCCCATTAGTTATCAGCCTTCCTACTTTTACCTAAATATTGCAGAGTTCTCTGGCAAGTGACAAAACAAATGGAATTGACAACGTAAAAATCAATGTGTGTTTGATGTTTTCATTTCTAGTAGTCATTTACTGTGACCATTCTGCTCTGAGTCTCATATTGAATAATTTCTTCAACTACTGTTTCTTACCAATTCTGATTTTTTAAATAACATTTCAGGTAAAACATAGCATGGAGTTAAGTGATTTTTTTTATTTAAGAAAAAAATCTAGAAATTATACAGTCTTTCAATATGAAAATATGGAGTAGATTTTGCCTTGAAAAACACAAAGGTGATATATAACAAGTTTACGTGAAAAGCAGGAAGAGTCATCCTCTACAATTATTAAGTTTTTGTTTCTTAAGGTGTCTGTAGCATGTGTTAGGAAAAAAATGCCTCTGTAGCTTTCCACAATCATCTGATTTTGTGTAGCCATGGGTATCCTGACCTAGCTCACGCAGACAAGTATACTTTCTGAACATAAAATTCAGTAAAGAAAAGCACAGCAGTGCAGATTAACTAGTTCATCGTTATCAATTATTTCTTTTGTATAAATATAAGTCATTACCCAACATACATACTGGTTATTCATATATTGTGTATGCTATTGACTGATTAAAGATGATGAAAATGTTGAGCTAAGAAACCATAACAATTACATACAAATTGTAAGTACCTTATTTTGCTGTAAGATTGTTGAAGAGATATATTAAACACTTATAATGCAGCTTATAAAATCGTAAGATTTTATAAGGAGAATGTGAGGTGTTTAAGAAAACTTCATACTGCATGTCTATAAATTTACAGAGAAAAGTTCACTACCAATGGAAGCATATATTCTAAAACCATATTTAATGAATGTGTCTACTTTGAAATGTATTTTTTGTGGATGTTTGTTCTCAGTTTTGTGACAAACACTATATATTTTGTTAATTTTTCATTGTTTAATTTTTTGTTGTCCACTATATATTAGGCATGTGACACAAATTTATCTCCCTCAGTTCCATTTAATTTCCTATACTAGTTTCAATGCATGAATAAATTCATCATCATTTCAGTATCATTTTCTCATCACTAGCCTTGATGAATGTTTCACATCAGATTCATGTTCACATCTACTATGCTACTGAGTTCTGATCTGGCCTAAATACTGCTCTCATTTCTCACATTGTTATTCTGCAAAATAATAGTATCTCTTTGCTAATAATACCTATTGTATGGCACTTTTTCTTTCTTCCATCTTGTTTTTTTTCATCTGTACTTCCTCTTGTTTAACTATGAAGTGTTTTTTATCATGGGAAGTTATTCACTAGTATAAGTCAGCAGGATCTGGTTTAAGTAAAGAATGCCTTTTAGATATTTTTTATGAAGTAAGTGTGTCCTTGGTCAGAAATCATTTAGATTAAGATTGATTAAAACTTCCTAAAACAGCAAGACCTAAATTTTAGACCTCTTTTTTTCCTTCTCTAAATTCCCTCATCCTTTGAAAGTTGTTGACAACTTGTTTTGATGAAATATAAATTTGGCATGAAGAAGATCTGTTTCTGCAAATATTTAAGCATGCACTTAATGTCTTGTGATTAAACCCACTGAAGTCAAATTTTTGCTTGCACTATGTAAAATTTGTGTGAGATGTACCTACCTCCACAATGAGAAAAAGGTATTTCCATTTGTTTGTTTTCAATCATAAAGATGTAACTTCCTTAAGAAGCACTAGTTTCAAATTAATATTATTGCATCTTCAAGACATTAAAGATCTTAAAGCTTCAGCTCATTTAAAATTGTCTGATAAAATCTCTATAAAAGTGATTGAATTATGTGTTTTATGAAAAAAAAAAGAAGACTGAGTCTATATTTGCATTTCAAATAGCACTGTGAATTTCTGACAGTAGTAGTAGCATGTGGTACTTTATCAGAGCAAAAGTAAGATATCTTAAATATTTAAATTAGGTAGTTCCTCTTGGCTTTCGGCTTTGCACATTAACACACAGGAAACAGACAATTGTGGGGAATTGTAAGAACTGCAGTTTTACTAAGAGACAGAATCTGTGAGTTGTTAGTATGCTGTACTGTGGCTTCCTTCGATACCATGAAAAAAAATGTGGCTTACTTAGGTTTTAAAGCTACATAGTTCTCCTATACTAAAAAAATCTAAATAACTGTAGGACCTGTAAGAACTCTATATTTAGAATATTAGCATTAAAACCCTCAATAACCTAACTGGAACATTAGACTTAAAAATAATTAATTTAAATCTCATTGCATCTCATTTTCAAATTAATACTGCATTCATAAATGCAGGTAAATCTGTGCCTTATTTAAAGAACTATTACCAATAGACAAATGAAAATTACAAATGACAGTCTTTAAAGAGATTCAAATACTCAAGATTAATATTTTATCAGGCTATAGTGTGACTAAAAAAGGGTGTTGCTTCCAGTGTGATTGAAACTACAGTCTGAATGCAGATCTCCTTAGAAATATGAGTCGTATTGTAATGTAGTGGAACTTGTCTCATAATGAAGACTATGTGCAATGAAGTACAGTTCTGCTCTCAAAAAGTAACACAGTTAATATTGGTCTGTTCTCTTCATATCCAAACAAATTCTGCTAGGATCAGAAGTCCATGGTGGTACACTTCAGAATCAAAAATACCTTTATGAGCCTGTACCATAAGTGATGTTCCCATTCTGTCCTTCTTATCTTGTCCTTTCAGGCTCTTAAAAAGGCCAGTTCAGATGGGAAACCCCTACTTTGCTTTGCCATTTAATAAGAGCATTGGAACATTGCTGCTCTTATTATTCCTAGAAAGGTAGACAGGGGCCCTGGATAAAGCCCATATCTGAGGCAGAAACATTCCTTTTAACAGAGCTTGGGCTAGAATGTCAATTTTGCACTTGAACTCAGGTGAAGTTTCCTTTGAGTCGTTGCTTACCTTGTGCTTCCACAGAGTGAAAGACAAAATGCATTAACTTACCTTAGTATGATTTTTTTTGCTTAATATATTCACACATCAGTTCAAATGCTTACTAAAAAAATCCCCCAAAAAGCAGCAAAAGCCAAACTACATATTAATCAGGTGAAAATTGATATCTGTTCCAAAATCTAACCTTCTGTTCCTGTGCAGCACTTTGGGTGAAACCACAAGTAACTATAAATTGATACAAAAGGGCATAGTATTTATATGTTTTGAAATTTGTATTCCATAGTTTTTAAGGCTACTTTACTCCTTTCAGAGTTAAAACAAACTTTCCTGTTTAAAACTGTTGCTGTCATATATCTCTCAGGGGTTGTTTTATTTTGAGCTCAAATAATAGTTGCCAATTTTCTAATTTAGCTGGAAATTTCTAGCTTAAGCTGGAGATGAGGAAAGCTGCATTTTTATTTTCTAGGATTAAATCTGTATTTTATGTCTGCTTTCTGCATTACTGTTTTTCATCCCTTATATGCTTTGATGCTTTTCTGAAGAAGTTGGGAAAATAAGCTGTCTAAAACTTTTCAGTCAGATCACTGAATTTGCGCTATTCTTTTTTGATGAGCTATAAGAAGCATATAGCCAGAGTCATGATACTAAAAATCTTTCCCAGAATGGGAAAAAATAGATAAAGTTTATCTGATAAGGAGAAACCTTGATCTTTTTTTTAATTTATACTTGGATTTTTATAAATCTTTTAACTTGAACTTATTAAAAAAATTCCTTCGCAAATTAGATTGGAAATGCATAGCATATTATTTGCAATGTGTTTATCATCAACTGTGATTAATTTCATCTATTATTTCTGTGAGATAATAAAAGAAGGTCATAAAATTCAGTCCACCTTCAATAGAAGTCCTTAAGTTACGTGTAACAAGTGTGGAAAGACAAATTGAATACAACTTCCCGTTCACATAGCTCCTGACATCAGCTCATCTTGTTGTCTCCAGATTTCTTATCTCCAGACATTCATGACAGCAGAAAACACGGTTATGTTAATGTGTTCTTGTGTACAGAGCTGCAGCTAATTAGGACAATAGTTTGTTTCCAAGGGTATGGAAAGTCAAACTTATATGGATTGACCACTTCAGAGGTGATTTAAACCATCTGACTGACACTGCATGAAGTTGATTTCAAATGCTCACTAGAATAGAATAGAATAGAATAGAATAGAATAGAATAGAATAGAATAGAATAGATCAGTTGAAAGTTGACATGCCATGATAATCTAGTCCACTGCCTGATCACTTTCTGATGCACTGGTTATATAAAACTAGAAACCATCAGTAATAACAATCACAGAGATCAGAAGCTTCAGCTCCATGCCTTTTCCCCAGGTATATGTTTATTTATGCATCATTATTAATCTAGATTTTTTAAACATAACCTAATGTGGTGATATCATCTAATATGTTGACTATCAGGTTAGAATAGTATTTCAAAAATATCTTTCAAGAAGTGACAATTTTTAAGTTTGCACTAGCTGGAATTCAAAATTCTAGTTACTGCTTAGCATTGGGTTATTCAATTAAAATTTAAAGGTAGCAAATACACATTGGAACTGCTAGAATTGTGCTGTTTCTCTTAATCTTTTTTTTTATCAAAGAGGTTTGGTGATAAGCCTTAGAATGTAAAAGTCAGCTCTCTCAAAGAGTGAAGCATGTTTTCTCTGCTTTAATAATTAATTCTGTACCCATGTATATTTCATTATAGAGTGGCAGCCTTTTATACTGCTGTTATTTCTGTAAGGAAGTCAAAACTATTCCATCCTTGCACAGAGTAACAGATAATGTGCACAAACACATTAAAATGGTTCTAAGTTTTTATGTTTAAAACAGTATTTTCACATCAGCTAAGAATGTCTTTGCTTATACCCACATTCTCACCAGCAGGTTATGAAACTGGTGGTATAACAGGATAAGCCTCTAAGATATTATCTAGATAAAAATTACTGCCTTTTATTTTCAAAGTGTTTTTTTAAAGTAGTTGTGTCTGATCTAATGTTATATGAAAGTCATTTGATTCAGGTCTTTCATATCATAGCATACACATAACATTTCACTAAACCAGTAGAAACTTCCATGGCCTACCTAGGACCTACCAAGAAATACTGTGTACCTGTGTGGAATTATTTACAGTTGCTCAGCAATAAATAGTACCTGAGTCACATTTGGTGAGTATTTGCTTCAAAATACTTTAAAATACTTGGTGAAGTTGTTAAATAGTTAAGTTCTTTGCTTGCAAATTCCCATTTAAGTTAATCTATCTAAGTCACAGATCTAGTGGGCCAAATATTTTGTTCTAACTGTACTTATATTTACACCTGTTTATTTCTAAATTTAAATGTGTGTGAGGTTTTTTTCTCATAGAAATGTTTAACCTGTTTTCCAATAAATGCTAGGTTGTTTTGAAGAACCACGAAAAAGTAATTTTCAAGACCTCCTAAAGAAACACCTTCCAGTTAAGGTGCAGCTTATAATATCACATATTTCCCCAGCTGCCACACCTTTATTGACATATCAAGAATTTAAATAATTTCAAACTATTCATTCCTCCATTGCAAAAAGTGTTATATCTATATCCTGTCCAATGCTCATCTTAGCTTTTTGGTATGGTATGAGGTTTTTTTTAAGTTTGAATGTTGTTACCAACTAGGGATATAGTAACTATTGTTCTATAATTTCTGGTAAGTTATTCCTTTTCCTGGTCATCAGGTCTTTGGGCTAGTTGTTACTTTTAATCACTGCATGAATGGTTTGTGAACCTTTAACCACTCTGCAGTCCTTTTAGACTCCCACCATCTCATTTAGTTTGTTAGTTTATTCCAGAACCTCCTGTTTATTTTATTGGTTGGTTTATTCTAGGAAGGAGAAAGCTAATTGAGATCTAACTGCAGTCTTCCAGTGCCTAAAAGGGGTGTTGTGGAAGAGACAGAGCCAGACACTTTTCAGGGGTGCGCAACAGAAAGCAAAAAGGCAGCAGTCACAATTTGCAAAACAAGAAAATTTCAGCTGGATAGTAGAAAAATAGTCATCCATGTTTGGAGCAGGGATTTGAATGAGATGGTCTCCAGAGATATCTTCCAAAAAAAATTATTCTGTGATTCTGTGAAATTAGATACATGAGCCTATTATTTTGTGTTTCCGCATTACCTTCTTTTGAAAATGTCATAACATACTGCTGCTTAATGAATAAGACTTCCCTGTACTTCTGAAACATACATGTTCTACAGGTAAAGCAAGTGAGGCACAAATATAATGGTACAACTTCAAATCTGTTAACAGACTTAATTCATTGTATTATAGTTTTAACATTAATTTAACATAAAACCACATCTTTACCATGCACAGTATTTAAACATACATGTGTATTAAGTATATACTTGTTATTGCTCTCTGGCCATAGCAGGTAAATTTACAGCTATATTCATAAGATGTCTGAGATTTATGTTTGTGTTTGGTTTACCATAACTAAATGATAAATGTAAAAGCACCTCCAGCTTTGGATCCTAAAGTCAACACACTAAAACCTCTCTAAACTTGGGTCAGTGTAATTCTTCTTGAAGGCTTTGATATTGATTTAGCTTACTGAAAAATATCCCTTTTTCATGCAGGAAAGACAGAAATGTTTAAAATTAGTATGATTAGTCTATTGACAATGTAAAAAGTGCTTTGGGCCTCCAGATTTCATGTGATTCAAATGACTAGAAGACTTTTAACAGTACTTGTCATGTAGAATCAGGTTCTAAAACTGACTGAAGAGGACAGGCTTATCTGTTTATTCTTTAACTTAAACTAATGAGGAAAAAAGTATCTAATACCTCCTGCCAAAACCTAGAGGCAATATATGGAATATTAATTAATTTATCTGACAACTATTTTGGTAACCATCAACTGGAACATCTTTCCAGTTTCTCAATATATTTATTAAGATGTGATGAGTAAACAGGACATTGTATTCTACATATAGTCTCACAATTTCTTATTAAAGGACAATATTTTTCCTTTACTTGCTGGCCACATTCTTTTTAACACAGCCCAGGATGCAATTTTGCTTTCCTTGTGACAGGAGCCCTACTGGCTGTACTACAACATGGCAATCACCATAACCCTCACAGGAGCACGACTGTCACTCAGCCAGTCACTTCCCAACATCTACTGGTACAGGGGGGTGTTCTATCCCAACTGCAGGGCTCTGCACTTCTTGTTGAATGCCACGATGTTTCTTCACATTTCTAAAGGTTCCTTGAAATTTAAGCTCTAGTGTATATTTACTCATAATTCTTAATGTTGAGCTTTGCCTTTCACATTTTGGGGGGATGTAAAATTGAACTATAAAATCCACATATTCTAGGAAACTCAACAGTGACTTAAGTCTTGCAACAAAAAAATAATTTCCAAGGTCTGGTGTGGGAGTGCACACATGTTCATGCACCAATAATATCAGAAAGGTAATATGTAAGGAACTAAAGATTGATTCTTTGAACCCCAATTTCTTCATTTGTTTGTGTTTGCTGTTTTACTGTCTCTGAGTGCTTAAATATATCTATGTTCTTTCCTCCTATTAACATTTGGTTTATTTTGGTAATTTAAAATGGTCAATGTGAAGAGGAGTTTCAGGCATTGTAGAAATTATCCAAATACAGAAATGTCTAGAAAGCCATAAAATGTAATATTGGGCAAACAGATAACATCCAACATTAGGAATTCAAAAACCCTTCCAGGCCCTTGGATCTGCCTGCAGTCCTTTGACTGCAGTTTCTTTCTCTTCTAAGGCAAGAGCAGGGTAAGGAATATAAATCTAAGTGCCCTTTATGAAGGATACCTGAGCACAATTATTAAAGCTGGTAACATTTTGGCTCTTTTTACTTGTTTGTAGTGTTATTTGCAAGAATAACTAGTGTTTTTAAAAATAGACTGCTCAAATGAAGTTACTGGGCTAGAAAAACTAGGATAAAGTAATGGTGGTATTCAGGATTTTTGAGTCTGTATGTTCTGATGATACCACTGGATTTGTGGGAAAATTTATGTGTTTGGATACTGTTCTGTTCTTCTATTCCCAAGAATGGTGACCAACAGCATATCCTTATTAATGTTGAAATTTTCATAGTTTTGGATAATCTTTTCAGTCTCTGCCAATAAATGTTCTTCATGCTAGTATGATGAAACATAAATGTTAGATTTTTGTTTGCTTTTTTTAACAGAATAGGAAATGGCATACATTCCAATCAACAAAAACTACACTTTGATTCATTACCACAGAATTTTATCTTTTTCCCTAGGATCTGATTTGATCTAATATGTAGGATGGACATATTGAAATAGAACTACATGAATACTTGCTGTTACATCAGAACCAGATTAAAGAAGTTCCATCTGTTTGCTCATGTCCTGTGCCACAGTTCAATGTTCCCTCAGTTGCACTTTGGTTTAATTTTATTAATCAGATCACTATAATGGTAGATATTAAAACCAATAAAAAATGCATTTGTGGTGGGTTTGGTGGGTTTTTTCCTCTAACTTTTATTTGTATTTAGGTCATCACAATAACCTGACAGCAGCCACAGAGAAATTTGTACTGGTACAACTGAAAGGAGTGTGAGCCCTGGTAGTAGATGAGGAAGCAGAGGGAAGGAGGAGGGGAAGATATCTTGAATCCATTTTATACATGTGTACAATTTTAAAAGATGAAATATCTAATCAGTGGTCTCTAGGGACATTTAAAGAAAGTATTTTGGTTTGTATCTTTATTATCATCTGTGCTTTTTTATAGTGGCCTCATGTTATATCAGATCACCTCATAAATGTCCATCAGTTTATTTTACACAGTTTATGCTATTAAACCTGTCTTGCAGATAAAGAGAGAGGTCACAGATGGAAACTTTGTATTAGATTTCTAACTGTAACCTAATCCTGATAATTATTTTAATAATTTAATGAATAATTAGAAGCTGGTAATTTTATTCTAAGGCCTGACTGTTTAGATTATTTGTTGTTTTTGGTTGGTTTTTTTCTGTTCAGCTCCTGCTGACTTAGACGATTTTTATGAGGGATCTAATTGAAAGACTTTAGAAACTGTTATTCAAATCTTTAAATTAAATGCTTTAAAATTGCGTAGAATCAAAGTACACTTTTTCAGTAAAATAAAAAAAAATATTTCAGTTAAAAATACAGAAAATGTAGTTTCCAGACAGAAATCAAACCAAACCAAACCCTCTATTCTTCTCCTTGTCAATTCTATGAATCAAACCCAGTTCTCTGAAGTATGGTTCCTGGAAAACAAGGAGTAGACATACAAAAATTTTAAAGTAAAATACTTTATGGCTCTAGATTTTTAGAGTCAGAAGGAGGACATCCAGATCCCTCCAATATATCTTTCAATTATTCTTTATTTTCCTGAAGTTCTTTTTTCTTAGCAAGAACATGTCTTTCAGCCTCTTTAATTAAAGAATCAAAGGTTTTGTAGACACCAAACTGCTAGTAAATTTGCACTATATATCTTCTCTGATAGGACCTTTCTATAGAATGTGTAAATGATCCCTGTTGAGAGGAAGAAGGTTGATTCTATAGCTAAAACTTTATGACATCTTTGCAGAAAACAAAATGATCACATTTTAGATTGTGTAGCAAATGTAACAAGTACTCAGTGATGCCACTTCAGAACTGTCCTGTAGTTTTTGATTACAGTATTTGTCTCCCTGCCTGTATTTTTGCAATCCTAAAGATAAATACATAGTATTTTCTATTCCATTCTGTGCAGTGCAAAAAAAAATTGAAAGTCCTCTAGAATAAAAGTGAAACAAGTTTCTTTTATAATGCCATATTTAACTATTTGTAACTTCATTCTAGCATCCTGAAATTTATGGATAAGTTCTGAAGGTAAAATAATATTTCTGCAGAGATTAATACAGAGTTATCTTATTTAAGGAAAAGAAAAAAAATAAAACCTCCTACCTCTTAATAATGAAAAAAAGTCAAACCCCAAAATTGAATATTTCCATCTCCATTAAAAGACTATTTGTTATATTTTAAACTTTTCATAGAGCTGTGAAACCTTATGCATCAATATGTATTGAATAAAATACCTTTCAGTATGCAGCTATTATTCATGCCTTTTACTATTTTGAAGTCTAATCTTATTCTGATGATAACAGTAGGAATGTTTTGCTTTTTATTTCAATAGAACCAGTACATCTGTTTATGACTAGTTATTCTTTGCATAGCTAAATGCAAGTGCTTGCATTTTACTAAGAAATGGAAATATGTTATGTACATTATTTCTGTTTTGAATCGTGCTGGAGATGGCCAACTTAAAATCAAGTATTCTGCTCTTAACTAGAACTCTGTGTGACACCAGTCTAAGATTAATCACTATTCCTTGTGTACATGGGTCAGTGGAGAGCATTGCTGTGTGGAGACCCCAAGGAAAATGAGCTAGAAAAATTCTGATATTAGTATATGACAAAAAATAACATTGGTACAAAATCTTATTTTTATGGAACACAGAGTACAAAGTAAACACTTCAGTATTGTGTTTGTGCAACCAGAGGGCTACTCAAAAGTATGGGTCATAAATATAATCCCATTAAAACCATGGTTCAAGGGAACAGTTTGTCTGGAATACTTGCAGCTGAGAAGAGACTCAAATAATTAAGCATACATATAAATAATTATGTAAATGTATATATTTTTATAAAAATACATTTATATATTAATGTATTAAAATATAAAGAATTATCTAAAAATACATGGTTTATAGCTAGCTCAGAATATCATCTCTATTCTGTTTTTCAGACAAGGCTGCATGCTTTCAGTTGGCTGGACTTATATACGAAATATTACAGAATAATGAAGTGAACTTATCTAAATTTCATTTTACTTTAGTCTTTGTTAATAAACTTTATAGAAAAGCTTTTAATAGCAACTGAAACATTAAATTGCACAAATGTTCAGTTGCCACACAGTGATGGGGAAAAAAAGCAGTAGAGTAAAAGTGAATCTAAAGACACATAAAGAAAAAATATATTGAGACAGTAGAACCTTTCTAACAAGCTGACATCCATTGCAGCAGAATTTCAAAATTTGGTAAGAAGGGCCATATAACTTATAATAAGTATCTCATCTTTCTGAGCAAAGTTAAGCATAGGACATATGCAGGAAGAATAATTTCACTTCACAGAAAGAGGCATAAGTTTAAGATGCTCTTTTCCAAAGTGTTCACAAACAGTGCCAAGATTTTTTAATGGTCACTGTTTGGATGGAATATGCAAATCCCATCCTACACACTTTTTATGTAGATTACATGGGAGAGGTGCAGTTATTCATTCTTTGTATTTTGATGGCTTTTGATGCAGAAAATGGTTAAAATATTTTGGTGGAATATTGTAAATATTTTGGTGGAATATTATTTGGTGGAAAAATCTATATGGAACAGGTTATAATAAAATGTTCATTCATCAGTACTTTATATCTTATGCCATATTGCTATAATGTAACAATCTATGTATTATGCAATGAGCTAAAAGATTTTCTTCCACTTACCACGTTTTTAGTGGAATATGTTCTTACATGCACTGATATAAAGAATTCAAAGAGTTTTTTCTCTAGTCATTTGACAAAGCATCAGTCAGATATGGAGGATAAAGTCCTAAAAGCTAAATTAAATAATAATGAGTAACATAAGTCTCATTGAACTGAGAAGGATCTCTATTTCCTTTACAAAAATGTTACTGAAGAGCCATGCTGTAAAAGTATCAGAAACTTGTTTCCTTCCACTGATCAGCAAAAATGAACCCAAAGAAAGTAGCAACACTTCTCTGAACTGCCTGTCTCAATTGTTAAATGTTTTGCATATTAACATAAGAGGTTTATTCAGCATGGTTCTTTGCTGAAGGCAAGAGATAATCCTGCAATCTCCTTAGATTTCCAGTGATGATGTCAGAATACAAATACCCATACAGAGTGTTTGTGGCATCACACCAAGATGTACCCAAAGGGATGAAAAAAGGATGAAACAGGGATCCCCCAGCTACCATTACAAAACTTTACATTTGTCCTGTTTCCCTGATTGCTATTTGTTCTAAAGTAATGGGGAAGCCTGAGAAGACAAAAACTTCCCTACTAGCAGATGTCTTTATGTTGCAGCCTGCTGAATATTGTTTTTTTAAAACTATTTGCTATTCTGATTGCAACAATACTGTTTTTTCAGCATCTGGGAAAGCTTCTTCAGCATGGACTGTAAGGGTTGACAGGGAAATGGTTGCTATGGAACTATTTTCTGAGCTGGTATGGCAGAGCAACATTTGGCAGGATTTAATTTGCATCTCTTCCATGCTGCAATTTCTTCAGTAGGATCTGAAGTAGACTTCAGTCACCAGAAAGCAGAGTTCCACACTGTTGGAGCTCTGTTGTTTTTTCCCCAGAAATAGTACAAGTGTCAACCCTCCCACCCCCACATTTAGCAAGGTTTCTAAATCAGTGAAGATCAAGCTACAAAATTATTTGTGATCTAGTAATTATCCCATTTATTAGTTACAGTAAATCCTGAGCTATTTTTTTTCATGAAGGTGTTAGATTGATTAAGGAGAAAAGCTGTTATGTTAATTGCAAGAATTAACAATTGCTGACTCAAAACTGTAAGTGTGAAACACTTGGATTTGCCACTTCTCCTACATCTGTAGAGGCCTAAATATAATAAATATTTTTTCTTTATCTTCCACTTAAATTAAGTTTAATATTGTGAAATTAGTTCTATGATCATTTGAAGGGACTTTCCTCTTAATTTTTTAGTTAATCTATGGTTTATTATTATGATTAATATTTTCTACTAATAGTGCTAGTTGAATAAAATATTTGCATGAATAAAATACCATTGCATACCTTCCCTATTAAATTGAAGGCTCTGGAAACAAGAAATTGCAGCAAGAAAAACTATTGTAACATATTGCATAAAAGGATTATAATTTCAAAATTAACTAATAACAAAACTCCAGTCTTGTATGCTATCCCATGCTCTATTTACATGTTATTTCCTCAATAAGCAAAACAAAAAAAAACAAAACAAAACAACCCCCCCAAAAAAAAAAAAAAAAAAAAACTAAAACAAACAAGAAAAAAAAAAAAAACCAATTAATAATCATTATACAAGAAGGGCTGGTTTGGGGATCGTACAAGTCAGAATTTCATTCCAGGCCAGAGGTATGTGGCAACTTAAGTAATAAGACTTGTTATTCGACACTTAGTGTGCCTCAGAGACTTCTTACCGAAATATTGCTAAATATGTTAAAAAGTTAACTAGATCGTCGTGCGAGAGCTGCGGTTGTGAATATCGCTGTTTTCCCACCCAAGTGCGTGTGTGCCTTGGCAGCCCCGGCTGTGCCCCGCGGGTTCCCGCGCCGCGGGCCCGGGCCGGGCCTGGGGAGCGGCGGCTGCGCTGCCACCGTCAGGGGGCTCGCTGGGAATGCGGCTGCGAACGGGCCGCCCCCGCCCCGGGGCCGGGCCAGCCATTTACGGGAACGCCGGGAAAAAGAGCCCGTCTTTGAGTTCCAGAATAGGCGAGACCTGGGTCCCGCGCTGGGGAAAGTGCTCCCGAAGTGCAGCGTGAGGAGAGGTCTATTTGCCTGGCATTACTGCCTGCCCCTTTGTTCCCTGTGTCCTTGGCAAGGGCTGAAAGACCTGGGACTGTAATACTTAGGCCCTGCTGTGCCACTTAAAGAAATAATAAGCCATTGTCTTCATTAAGCAAGCCTTGTTTTAGCAAACAGAATTCAAATACTAAAAAGGGAACATTTTTAAGGGGGGAGAATCAGAGACAGGGATGCTTTACAAAATTCCCTAGAGAAGCTGCTTTGTTTCCACTATTTTATTGCTACTCACTGGGAAGATTCATATTCAAATAGGTTGGGGTTGTGAATCGGTCGTTTGCACATTCTCATGCACCCAGGAAGGCTATGATTATGGCTAATTACAATGACGAATGGAATCCTAACAGGAGTGCTCAATCAGATTGCTGTTCATGCATGAAGCAGAGCAGACCAGCCAATGGAGGTGTTATTTTGGTAATTACAAACAATGGGGGCTAAATTGAAAAAAACTCCGTAAATCTGCTCGAGACAAAGTAAGGTCTAATTAATCACTTTAAGTTTTGAATTTTCCAGATGATCTGCATGCTCAGTTCTCTGTAGCATTCTTTTAATAGACTTAGTCTAAAGAGTGAGAATGCATCCCCATTCGCTCATATTTTCACTGGATAAAATGCAACTGTTTCAAAATATTCTGACTTTCCTTTTGTGATGATCGTGTTGCAACCTGTTTTTCAGGCAAGTAGATGGAATGTTAGAAAAATAAACATACTGTTGTTTGTCTTGCTAGCAATGCCATATTGTATGTTGAGAAAAGCAATGAAGTTTCTTTATGCTGTCTTACTATTATTGACCTCACTCCCAAACTTAATTTTATGGAAGTAAATGGGAATTTTGACATTGCCTTCAAAGACTGCAGATTTTACATCTGCTTTTATAAATTTGTACTAGGGCTGATGTAAATAAGTGACTAAAAATTAATATATTTTTCTTACCTTTTTTTTTAATAAATAAATATTAGCAGATATTTATATACATAAATATACATACATATACATAAAGTCTATATACATAAAGTCAAATGAAGGCTAGTCTTTTGGCAATGAAACTTTGAGGACAGGTCAGTTTTTCTTTGTATATAAACATTCATTCAGATTTTATTTTGGACATTTTATTACATGAGCCAATATTTTCATAGTATAAAATCCTTAGATTAATTTATCCATAAATAAGTGCTATAACTGAATGTAATAGCCTGGCTTCAGTATTCTAGGGAACATTTGAGGAACTATTTTTTTCTTGTTGATTTAGTTGGTGTGAAGGAATCACCTGTCCATGTGCCTCAGTGAAGCCTTGCATTGACATAGACATGTTTTAAGTATAAAGGTATTACATATTCAGAAAACCTATAGAATAAATCCCTTTTATTGAGCTGCTATGTGTCAAAACACAAACCATAAAGTAAACAGCAATTGTTTTGGACCACTGATGTTTGTATGCATGTCTTCTCTCGTTTTATTGGATCTTCTTCCGTCATCTAAACAAGTCAGCACTTTGTCTGAAGGCCCTTTTCCTATTAGAAGGATATTACAGTATACAAAATATATCGTTGCCAAAAATTTTGTTGAAGTTGATTCACAAGATTATTTATTTACTGGATATATCAGGTTTTGGCTGGACAGTTTTAAGCGCTGGTATTTTGTGAGATCTCAGTGCTAGACTAAGGGTTGTATTGGTGCTTATTTGACATGATCTTATAGTTTGTCACTAATAGTAAAACTTTGATTTTTCAGTCACCTTTATACCATAAAATGATGCATTGCCCAAGTTGCTGTACATCTTGCATTATCAGTTGGCTTAAAACATATGATTATATTTGTGTGATTTGGCTGTTTGGAGGCCTTGGTGGCAATTAATAGGAACTTTTTGGTGTGCCCTTTAACTAGTCTGGTAGGGATTCTGTCACGTTATGGATTATTTAGGATCCAGCTGTGCACAAACCTCTCATTAAGGTTCATGGAACAACCACTTTGAACCATGCCCAGATTTGTGGACTTCTCTAGGGAAAGCATGATCCATAGTACTTCATTAAATGGTTGAGCCGAGAAAATAGCTTGCTGCTGCCAAAATGATAATTTGTCCTGGCTGGTTCCTGCAGTTTTCCTTGGGTAAGTCCACCTAGACCTCAGGTGTGTGTTGCTCTCCTCACTATATTGGTGATGGTGTTCTGTTGGTTTGGTGAGCTGAATTGCTCAGCAAGGGATGAGAGAATTCCAGAGCAAGCAGGACAGAAAGATCATGCAAATTCAAACATGGAGATGGAGAGAGAGAGGCAGTGACACCTCATTGAATGTGTCTTGCAGACAGATTGTTGTAGTCATCTTTTGAAATTATTTTCTTGCAGGCCTTGATTGTCTTCAGTCCTTTTGCTTCAGTTCCCTCCATTAACAAAATTTTTCAGGGAGTGTATCAAAAGCGTTTTACCTCCTTTGATTGCATCTAATGTGTCTTAAATACTTGTGCTGTTGTGTGGAAAGCTTTTGTTTAATCTTTTCCTTTGATTTTCCAGTAGTCCATCAAAGCCATCTAGGTCATATGCAAAACACCTGGATATTTTAAACTTAATTAGATAACCCAATTGATAGCTCAGTCTCATGCACTGTATTTATCTAACAAAAAGTGAAAGTAATCACTTTGTCTAGCTGCAGTTTCTCGTTTGATAGAAGTGAGGAACTTACTTAAATATGGCCATGATTTTAGCTTGAAAATCTTGTGAAAAGCTCTGCATGTGATGCTTATACAGTAACCTCATCTGTGAATTTACCCACTGGTGAGACGAGTTACTTTTGTCCCTGCTTCTGTGCATCTTCAAACCATTAGCTCTTATTTTGAGAAAAATACAGGAGTAGGAGTAAAAGGAGTATTTAAAACTTTTCTCTCTGTGAAAGAAATCTCTGTCCTTCACTGATAGGATATCTTCACCAAGATAGGAAGAAAGAATTTCTACATCAAAAAGCCCATCAATTAGGGCAGGTAAGAATAAGGGTTTTCCTGCTGTTAGACAAACGTAGCTATATTCCAATGGATTAAAATATTTTCTAGCCCTAACAGATTGTGAAATTTATAATAAAAACATATATGAAAAATATTTTAAATGCATGTGACTTAGTTTATAGAAGATCATTACTTTTTTTGAAGATATCAGTAGTCATAAGGGGATATTATAATTGGAGAGATGATAATAAAATTAAGACTAATGTATTTGCATTACTAGTCTATTAATTAGAATTTGTTCAATGTAAGAAACATTTATAAAGTACATAGTGGTATGGTGGAATATAGAGCTTTAATTGGCATTAATTTCTGGTGACTTATATATCACCTATAAGACCTTTATTTTCTTAGTGTAATGCTTTTTCACTGAGCTGTAGTAGACCAAACTCAATAGTTCTTTATCTTATCAATAAATGAATTTAGCAAAAAAGCTTGCATAAGATATTACTTGAAGTAAGCATAAAGAAAATTGATTTTATTTGTTTTAGTAGTCTGTTACTACAACACAAAAGAGAGACATATTCTGCTATATGAAGTTACTTCAGATATGAACTAGACTCCAGGAAAGAAAAAATCTATAGATTGCTTTAGCCAGGCAGTCTTAGTTAGTTTATTCTGTGTGTCGAAACTTTTGAGATAAATGAAACTCAGCTGGTCTCCTGGCATCTCTGATAACTTATTCCCACAAGAATCAGCTGGCATATTTCCTTTTGGAACAGGAAGGATCTAATCTCAGTATGTTTTTCATGATACTTTGACTTAATTGTCAGAGTATCATGAAAACATTCTGAGATTAGAACAGTATCCTGTGGTCTTCAATGGCAGAATTACTTAAGCATCAGGGAGCAGTATCAGTTTGCAATCTGCCTGTCTCTCTGACCTTTAGGGTATGAGGAATAGGGGACCCTGATATCTCTGTAGGTTAGCGAGTATTGTTCATATATTATGTAAAGCAGCATGTGAAAGATATTCTACAGATAATGAATGAGTGGATGTTTGATGTTGCTAACCATTTACTTAATTTTTCTCACTGTTACAGTAACATTTTTTACTGTTCATTTCAGTCTTATACAGATGCCATGTTTTTTGGTTTTGCTGAGACCTGTTATGCTTTTGTTTCCTTTTTTTGAGGTATTTGCAAGTCTTAATGAAAGTAAAAGTACTATAAAGTTGGAAGGTATTGCTAATGAAAAAAATCTTAGATAAGAAAAATTAGACAAATTTTTCAACTGGAATGTAAGAAACTGATTAAATCAAATTTAACAACAAAAAGGTTATAGAGAGTAATAGTAAAAGTTACTCATGGTGATATTAACTTGATTCTTGAGGATTTCTTTTTCTGTGATGTTGGTGGGAGTTTGTACTTATCTTGCATAAAACTTATTTTAAAAAGTCTGAAAATGTCAATTGAGTGGAAGATGGTTATGGGATACTGGTATGATGGAAATATAATGCAATTTTGCTATGCATTAGTGAATTTAGTGGAGACAGGAAATGTAGCTTGGTGCAAGGCATTGAAAAGATGTCATTTTATTATTCTGTAGTTCTAGTCACCTGTGTTCAAGAAAGATTAATTTAAACTACCATAGAGAACCCTCAGGATGACTAGAAGGATAAAACATCAGTTATGGAGAGAGAGGCTTGAGGAGAGTGGTGTATTTAGCTGAGGCAAACAAAACTTGAGAAGGAAATATAGCTACTCAGAATAAATGCATGGTTATAAATTGTGACTAGAAACTGTGCCAGTAGTGAAAGTCTGGAATAATTTTCAAAACTGTGTGGCAGCAATCACTTGAAATGCTTGTGGAACAATTATGTGTCAAAATTGTAATTCCTGGAGGTAAAAAATTCTGGTAGATAATAAATTATTTTGTATATGCTTCCATAAGTATGATTTTCTCAAAGGGGTACTAAAATTTAAAAAAAACTAAAACCTTTACTTCTTACTTGCACTGTATTTATTCAGTTCTTCAGAATTTCTTTTTCTTGACAGTAGGAGTGCAAAACAAAAAGCGTTTGGACTAGAAATATATTTTCTTATTTTCTTTCTTTTTTTTTTTTTTTTGTTGTTTATTCATGTGAGGTACTCAAAATTTCTATAATTAAAAGTAATTTATTAGGAAGGTTCTTCTCCAGAAGTTTGACCTTTGTTTATAACATGGAAAGATATCTGTAGCCATGAGTGGGTTTTGCCTTCATGAAACAAGCTAAAGCAAGACAGGTACTTGGAATTATTGCCAGTAGTCTTATTCTGTAGTTTTTTTGAGAAGGGGGATTCTTTTAATGATTTCCAGCTTTACTCAGTGGTCTATATGGTATAGCAAAAATCATTCTACTTCAACTACATTTGCAAATTTACAGGCTCTCTAGCAATATTTTTGAACCAAATGTAATAATAAAATATTAATATGGTGGTTGCAGAGTAAGGTTATTCCTCATTTTGCTCATGTAATTTTTTCAAAATTGCACAACAATCACGATGTATTCAGCACTTTTAAATCACAAAGCTATAGTTAATATCATATTGTGCTTGGGGTTTTTTTCTCTGTCCTATTCAATATCTCTTACTGAAACTTCTGAGAAGATCTTGCCATGAGAATTAACTTTTTAGCTGGAGACAGGTCTTATTGACTGGTGAGTGAGAAGAAGAAAGCAGATGTCTACTAGGAAAATAACTTTTGCATTTCACTTTTAAAATAGGAATTTTCCAGAAATAGCTGCAAAACACTTGGCATGCAACTTGGAATAAGTTTGTAGTACAAGTCTGATAGTGTATTCAGGCATTAAACCAATAGATTAGGATAATTGGCATTATAATAATGATCATGACATCGAGAATGATATTATTCTGAAAGAAGGCTTAAGTAGATACACTTTGAAATCGTGTGTGCACAATTCATTTTATAATATCTATATAATTCTTTCCAAAATGTGTGTTCTTTAGTGGAAACTGAGGAAGCCAGAATGCTTTGAATCAAATATAAAATAGTGAAAGATTTAATATCTGACAGTAGAACAGATTTTGAAAAGTAATGGTGTACAGAAACAGAAGAATCCTTCACTGCTTACTCTTCATGATACTGCCTTTAGAAAGTTAGCAATACAAAAAACAACTCTCTTGAAATGAGACTGAGCATTGCAGGGATGCTTCTAATGCCTTTCTCTGATAAATATAGCTGTGCAGAACAAGACTTGCTTCATATTGGAGTACATGAACAAGCAATAGTTCAATATCAAGTGAGAGATTTTTTTGTTGCATACCTAAATATTTCTCTTAAGTGATATTGCATTGTTTTTTAGAAGAGTCTTACTGTTCTTACAAAATAAGTTTTATTTATCTTAAACTAGGGATATTCTTAATGGCTAAAACAGTTTCCAATCATACTTGTACCTTTGAGATAATGTTATTTGTAATAATAAAAGTTTTCTTCTGGAAATTAAAAAAACCATCTATTAAGTATTACTGTTAATGAATTTTGCAGTAAATTCAGTGCTCCAACATCATTAATTTCTCCATTATTTTTTCCATAATTTCTTCTCTAGTATTTTTCTTTCATTTTATATTTAGTTTCAGAGTGTGTGTAATGAAGAGATGCTTGTGCTTTCTATTAGGAAGAGAGGTAAGTAAGTTTCCTCAGAAGTCTGATTCTACAATCACTATTTGGTATACCATATCTTAAAGTTACTTTGACATGTAAATAGATGTAAATTGCCTAGTTGCAGGAGTAATACCTGATTTGTTTCTGCTACTAAATTATATAGAGAAAGAATTGACCATCTCTTTTTAATTTTTGACATTCAGTTCATATATTTGACTGACAATTATACATGTCACTTCAAACTGAATTTCAGACCTTTTACTGAAGTTGATAAAAAGCTGTCTATTCGTTTTTAATAAGCACAGTCCCAGTCCTGAATAAGAACAAAAAAGATTACACTTGAATTCAGTGAATCTTAAAAATAAAGATTCAGGGTTGTTACCCAAATTAGTTTTTAAATTTCAGTGATCATATTCTCCTTTCAAATCAGAGCCCAAGAAAACTTTAAATATCTTCTTATTCATAAGAACAAGACCCTGTTATGCTCAGTCAAAGGTCTGTTTGTCTCATTTCTAAAGGCAATTGGCATGCAAGAGTTGGAGAAAGTATAATCAACAAGGTAAATATTTAATCTGTATTCTCCAGTGTACCCTCCCAGTTTCCAACTCTCAGTAGCTTAACAGCTTCCCAACTGGGATGTTGAATAAAAATTTTTGCATTTAGGAAGACTGGATGGACCTTTCCTAATCCTCTTAAATGTATTTATTAATTGATCTCCACAATACAATTTGTCAATTAACTCTGCTGTTTCCTTTATGCATTTTTGAAAAAAAAATCTTACTTTGATCTTAAATTTATTACTGATTGTTTATTTTTGCTTGTATTATGAGAAAGCTGAAGTATTGTTATGAATTCACACCTCTACTGTTTATGTATGCTGTTCAGTCATCACTTTATCTGAACAGAACAGTTCTTTGTTTCTTTGTTTTTTCCACTATGGAAAAAATGCTCTGTACATTGGGTGATCCATGCTACCCTTTTCTTTATCCTCTCAACTTCTTTTACACCTTCTCTAGAGTCACATGAGTACAAAATTTTGCAGCAGCCAAGCATGGTGAATTTGTTGTCTGACAGAATGGAGCTTTATGACCATTACTTAATGTTTACTAATAATTGCAACCATTTTATTTGCCTTTATTGCTGTTGCCAAATTCTGTTCCTACATTTTCAGGTAACTCTCTGCAGGGGCTTTGACATCTCTTTCCTGAGTAGTACTCTCAGGATTGCATAATTAGGATTTTTTTTATTGTTTTCTCTCACAGATTACTCTGCCTTTACCAATAATGAACTCAATCTATCCTGCCCTTTTCTTCTTATTTTTTAAATATAGTTAACAGTACAGCAAATAACCCTTTGGAGTCATGCTAGTAACTTCTCCATATTACAGGAACTGAATACTCAGTTTCATCCCTCATTACTGTACTTCAGCAAGTTACTATCTCTATTACTATATTAAAGGACTTTCCTTTTTATCCTGTTTCTCTTTAGTCTCCATAAGAATCTTCTGATGGATTTGGTGCTCTATGTCTGCAATTTCAGACACCTAACTCTGCTAAATATCCTTTGGAAGCATCTTCTGTAGACAATGGAGTAGGAGAAAACTTTCCCTGGGACAACCTCAAGCTATCATCATCTTAGCAAACAGTGAGGTTCAATAGAAGCAGGTCTGTAAAACAGTCAGTCATGATAACTTTGCATCCATACCATATGGGTTATGGGAGATTTATGTCTTCGTATCTCTGCTTTGATTTTGTGCATTGAATACCCATTGGCAGTTGGAATAGGCTAAGTTAGCTCTTGGAGCACAGTTTTTCATTTAGCTTTATCTGAATGGAATCCAATTCAGGCACTCCAAGATGATTTTTTGATATTAGTGAGGATGGTATAGGGAGATTTGTTTCAAAAGAAGCATACTTCCCATAACTAATGCACTAACACAGACCTTTCCTACATGGAATAAGCTTGACTCCCATTCAGAATCACCCTCAGAATCACACCCCTGTCTCTTCTGTAGCTCTTCACTCCAGAGATATTAAAGTAGGGTCTCATAGATAGGAATGCACCATTTTATCGAAGGTTTCTAAAAGCGCCAGTACAAACACAGAACCATCCTTGTCCTTGCAGTAAATGCCTTCTATATGGCTTTTAAGATGTTTTGAATCCTTCCAAGTAAATAATATTTATGTATGTATCCATTAATTTTATGATACATTTTACCCATTCAGGTGCTGTTGTATCTACTGTGGTCTGTTCCATCACTCTCAGAATTTGCTGATGGGATAGGATGCACCCCACAGGAGCAGATGCAAAATTTTCTTAGCTATATTTACTTTAGAATAAATTGTTGTCAGTAGCTTTGATACAAATAATTTATTATTAAATGTAGCATTTAAACATTTAGAGCTTCTGGTGTATTTTCAAACAGTTACCATTTACTTCAAGCATTTTTTCCTTTAATATTTAACAGAAACCTTCAAAATGCAGGGCTCAACTAGAGTTGGTACTTTGATAATACCTCTCACTGATTTTTCTTCCTTCCACCACATTTCCACAGAATCTATTTTTCAATCTCCCACTCATCCCAATAGTTTGGAAGGATGTAAGTTACAAGCAGAGACAAACATTTTCAAGTTCAGTACTTATAATCTCTAGTGCTTCTGAAGAACTTCCCCTAGCAAAATCAACAAATAAGCAAAAGAAAACACTGGTTTTATGTTTCTTTGAATAAACATGGTTACTTAACATACAGGAACTTCATGAGCCTGTGAAATACTTTCATCCCTCCTACTGCAACCCCTATGTTGTCCACAGTTCTGCAGTAATTTTATCTCTCTCTATTTGGATTATTTTAAACATGACTTTTACCTAAGAGGAATATATGATCTTCAGCTTAAATATTAAAACTTGTCTCATAATGATGAAACACGTATTGTATTTAAATAGCATGTCTTCAATGCTTATGAAAATACTTAAGTAAATCTAATATCTTTGTCTGGCATTTTAATGCAGAACATAATGTTCCAAAATACCCATACAGTAGGTGACTGCTAATCACTACTACAAGGAGATTTAGCAGTTAGAAACTACTGAAACAAGATGTTTTCTTAATCTTTTTTAAGTCTAGAAAAAAATTTTTACATGTCCTAAATTCTTGGTAATCTTCTGGAAAAATGGCTGAAAGTTTGAGTTAGAATTTGCTATATTACCCATAATGATATGATTAAGGAAAAAGTGATCTTGAGTATGTGGGCAGATAGGCAGCAGATTAGAAGGCAACTCTGTACTCCATGGCAAGATAAGCACTAAAGAGGGTTCCTCTACTCTGAGTGCAGAAGTAGAAGCTGACGTAAGTTACTCATACTGGGCTATTATAAATGTAAATTATACTTTATGATTGGAAGTGACCTCTAAAGTTTATTTGGTCCAAACCCCCATGCAGGAACAACTTGGATCAGGTAGCTCAGAGCTGGGCCCAGGTGAGATTCTGTAACGTCCATGAAAAGCATGCATTTAGCAGTCCTTCTGCCATGCTTGCTTGACTTTGAAGAAGTTGACATGCTTTGAAGGGCCCGCCTAGCCCTTTTTGCCCTCTTTGTCCTGCATGGGAATTTTTTCATTCTACTGTATTCTTATTAAAACTTTGGCACACAGTTCTAATGACAACAACCTGAAATTGGTATGATTCTTGAGAAGGTTTAAGTTTATACATGAAAAGCAAAGCCTTGGTATTAGTTTCCCTGAAGCATTGTTTCTTTGTCCAACTCCTCATCTGTATGGTAGCACTGCTTTTGCACCACAACTACTAAATACTGAAACTGTTATACTAGAAAAAAGGAGAACCAGCCTGGACCAGTTATATTTTGAGTTCTGGTTCAGCCAGAACCAGTGGGAAGGAAAGGGAAACTCCTCTGCAGAAATACAGAATTATCTGTAAATTTTTTCTTGTAGTTGTAAATTGACCAAAACAGTGAAGCACAAGGTATCCCACATTCCTAACTCACCAACATACTTTGTAAGGGACTGACTTTTGTCTTTTGCTGTATTATTAAATTAATAACTTAATAAGTTTTCAATAAGAGATGAAAGAATGATTATTCAGTTATTTGAATCTCTTTACTTTTTTTCGAACATTATTTGATGAGTTCCATGCATTGATTATTCATTTATGACTAAATATTTATTATTTTAGTTTTTTTCCCTAATTTCACTGCCTGCCTTGCTGGTTTTTTGCAACAGGAAGAACAGAAGCTCCCAATCCTATAGCATTCGTTATTTCGGTACTTCCAATATTATAATCTTGATTCATCATTGTTTTGAGATGATCAGTCACAGTTTTTTAGTTCCTCAGGCTGTTTTTCTAAATCCTGAACCTATCTTGCTGCTTCACTATCTGAACTTTTTAACCCTGAGGTTTTGTTTGAAGGAAAGTAATCATTACTTCCTACAATATTCTGGATGATTTGCACTATATTTTTTCTCTGCTTTTCATTTTATTCCATGTTGTTCAAATTCTAACCTTTTGTTTACAGCTTAGATACAGCTCCCTAGTGAGCATAGTCTTTTTGATTTATTTGTGAATGATTGATGAGTTGGCCTTTTTCTTGAGGTCATCTTCCCAATTTGCTCGAGGGTTTTTTTCACCTATATGGCTTGTTTTGCATTTAGTAATACTCATTGCATTTCAGGTCATGTTTTCATTCAGTTACTTTGGTAATGAGCAGGACACATATTACTGTTAACATTATTGCTATTTTGTCCTGTCTGTTTTTTAGAATTTTTGGGGAATACAGTGTGATGTCCCTTATTCTGAAAATTATGTGAAAGTCCACTGTGAGTTAGGTAGATTAGACTGCTGGACCTCCAGCATCTAAAAGTGTGTTAATATGCAAATTGGAGTAGTGCTTTGCCACACAGGTGAAACCAGTTTGTGTTGGAAACTGTGTCATTACACAATTCATTCCATAATTTTCTGTTTGATATAAACTTTTTAAAATGTTTCTAAAGTAGTGGTTTTCTTTAGCACCTCTTATTGTTACGTCTTTGTTATTATCCATAGAATCATGAATCAAAACATGCTTCTTTTAGCATGATTTGAAAAATCAAATCATTGTTCTTTTAGGAAAAAAATTGCATATGTGTTGGAATATTTTGAGTTTGTATTTCTGAGAAAGACCTGAAGCATCAAAATGGTAAAACTGCAGGTCTGTAAGCTCATAGTACTCTCAGCTGCTGCATTAAGCAATAAAAAAAGTGATTTATTGGATTTTTAACTTAGATTCCATAGATATCTTTCCTGCAATAATGAATGCAGACCATTGTTTACTATCTTAGTCAACCGTGTCAGTGAAAAACTCTCCAATAATATATTTAGTCAAAATAAACAATGAATTCTTTTGTGGTCTGTGATGAAACAATCATGGATGGCTGTTTTCTTTCTTATATTTGCATGTTGAATTTGAATAAGACACAAAGAGATCTAGATTGAAGTACGTTTTTTATTAAAAAAGTGTATTTTACTTGCAGTCACTGTTTAACTCAGTAGCTACCTAATAAACTGATAGGACTTTTATATTCTGATTACTTTTTATTTGAAAGTTTCTTTTAAGATGTTTGGAGTTCATGTTTGCATTTATTATTAAACTTTACCTTATCTGTAAAGTAGTGGAAAGCGCAAGCAATGTCAATATATTTTTAGATATTTTATTCGTGAGATCAAACTACAGCAATAAACAACAGTGACATGGAACTTTTTACCCCCCCTAAAAATGAAACAAAACAAATTTGTTTTCAGGTGACCTGAATATTGGTAGACATTTAGCAAAGAAATTACTAGGCACTATTGCTCAGATATCGAACTAAATTAGAAGACTTAATTGTGTTTTACTGTGGAAGAAAAAAATATCATGAACTGTCACAACAGTTCCATGGTTAAGGGTCTCTACCAGATCTCATAGATTAGTTTCTTTGCAATTTTTAGCCCAAGACAAAATCACATTATACATACTACAATGTACATTTGAAAGTGCTAATGTAAAAAAATAATTGGCTGTTCCCTGATACAAAATCACCTCTATATTTTATTTATGACAGTGATCACGACATTTATGAGAGCGATCTTTGTTTAGAGTCATATTTTGTTCTTTTTAGTGAAATGTCCACTTTACATATGTAGATAATAATAATAAAAAAAAGATTTCCTACAATATGGGGAAAAAAAAGACAGCTGGGCTAGAAAAGCATTATTTAAGATGAAGCTTTTTAAACTTGAAAGTCAGGAATTACCACATTTACAGCTGCCTTAATAACTCAAATTCAAATCGTTTGCACTTTCTTTCTTTGCACTGAATGTAAGATGTAAAGTTTGAAAAGGTGTTGAGTTCAGTGATGCAGATATACAAAGAGGAAATTTAACATTGTTCAGACAATTAATCCAGTGGTTTTTTAGATGCTGACTTTTCATTCTGATAATTTTCTGAAATAGTTTTAGTATTTTTTAAACTAATTTTGTATAGAAATGGGTTTATCTTCTTTCTTTCATAAAAGAGTTAAAACTTTTTTTCTAACAAAGTATAACTTTTTGATGACCTTAGCATTTATTGCACCTGTAAGTCTTCAGCATCATGTTACAAAGAGTGGCAGGAGGAGAGTCTAGTACAGATTTGCTTTGTCTGTTCCACACCAGCTTCTTTGATATCTCTTAAGTCTGTCTTTTGTGACAACTTTTTCCCAGACTTAGAAAGTACATATTCAGCTGAATTGGCAATCCACTAAAATTTGCTTGTGCATTACAAATAAGGAAAAGAGTTTATCATATTTTGTGATTTTTATATCTTGGCTAAATCTTGGTTCTTCATCACAAAGGAAAATCACTTTTCCAACCTGAGTGAATTCCCTTGCTGAATAATACAATCATAGAATAGTTTGATTTGAAAGAGACCTTTTAAGGTCACATAGTCCAAGCCAGGGACAACTTCTACTAGATCAGGTTGCTCAGAGCCCTGTTGAGTCCCACCTTAAGTGTTTCCAGGTGCTGCGCGTTGCCATCTCTCTGAGCAACCTCTTCCAGTATCTCACCACCCTCATCATAAAAAACTCCTTCTTTACATCTAACCTGACTCTAGTTTAAAACCATTAACCTTTCTTCTGTGGTTGCAATCCCTTCAAAACAAGTTAATCCCATATTTCTTCTAAGTCCCTCTTGAGTACTGAAAGGCCACAATGAGGTCATCCCAGAACCTTCTCTTCTCCAGGATGAACAACCCCAGCTCTCTCAGTCTGTCGTCATGGGAGAGGATTTCCATCCCTCTGATAATTTTTGTGGCCTTCCTCAGAACCTGTTCCAACAAGCCCATGTCCTTCCTATGCTGGGAACCCCAGAACTGGATGCAGCACTCCACATAGGGTCTCACCAGTGCAGAGTAGAGGGGCAGAATCCCCTCCCTCATTCTGCTGGCCATAAAAATTCATATTTGGCAAAGTCAGTGTTCCTGCCTGTATTGTCTTTCCTACAAGATTCTGTGTTAGGTGTTATAAAGCAGGAAAAAGTTAGTTAATCATTATTCATCAGTGATTCTGTTCATTAGTGATCAGAGAATATTTCCCGAACAAATTAAACCGTGAAAAATTATATTTATGAAAAACTTCCATAGATCTTCCAGAATTATATTTGCAGAAGTGTGCAAACAAGTCAGTTGATATCCTCTTCATATGTCAGCTTCAAGAAGAAGGCTGCTGTTTATGTAGAGTGATTTTAGAACCTGTTATCACTCAAGATAATAAATACAGATTATACCCTCTCACTATATATATGTATATATCTAAAATTGCCATTAATATTTGTTTACTGATTAAATAATTATAAGCTGCCTATTAAATAATTTTATCTACTGATTAAATAATTATAGGTCTAGTTGTAGGAACAATTTTGAAGTATTAAAGCTGTGTACATTTTCAGACACCCATATCCATTATATTAACCTTATAAACAGGAGATTTCAAATTTAGTCTATGGAAAATAAAAGGAAAGTCTGGAGTGGCAGAGGCAAAAGGAAGTCTTCTATAGAGGTGAAAACTACAACAGACTCCCTATTTTCTAATATTAGGGAATATGCAGTTCTATTCTG
Organism: Emberiza elegans; assembly: GCA_024865655.1. Classification (NCBI taxonomy): domain Eukaryota; kingdom Metazoa; phylum Chordata; class Aves; order Passeriformes; family Fringillidae; genus Emberiza; species Emberiza elegans. The sequence goes on along the minus strand of JALJVW010002597.1, from coordinate 12,288,995 downwards.
TTATTCATATTTCTTCTTTCCCCCATTCAGAGTTGTTGGAGGCCTAAACTAAGAACACAATGAGTAGCTACATTATAAGGTTAAAATCACACTAGGAAACCCAAATAACATCTTTAAAAGTGACATATTCAGTTCAGTAGGGGATTTTTATAGAACTTAGACAGTAACCCTAAAGTAAATCGATTTGACAATATCATGGAAGAAAACAGTGAAGGAAGAAAAGCATGACTTTCTATAAAATAGATATTAGACTGCATGTTTTTCTGATTGAAAAACATCTGGTTTAAGTGTAATGCAATGAAACTCATCCAACTTTACTTAAGTAAAGTTTTTTATATAGTCTCGTATAAAAAATCTAAAACAAAACATTTTTCCATTTAGTTATTTTGTATACATCTATTTAATTTGACAGTAACAATCAGTATATTAGTCTCAACTTTTTAAACGAGGTCAGTAGAGTGTCTGACTGAGAGCCCTTACTATTTCTTACTCTGTCTCTTCTGTTGTCCCACCAATTAATTGCCAATTATTAAGTTCAATCAGGAAGAGATGACACCTTCTGTAATTGCACAGGCAGCTTTGATTCTGTAATGCATAATTTGTACTTTCAGAAGCAACCCAAACAAACTCCATTAAAAAATTCTATTTCTTTAGGAAAATGTAGACACTGTTTCATAAGGCAATGGGAAATTAAAGTAAATTTGATTTTTGTTTTTTACAGGGAAAGCTTGAAGAAATCCAAGTAGTATTAAAACAAAATTCAAAGATTTTTATTGCTCAAATGCCAAATATATTTGTATTTTTAAACACACTATTTCATTAAATACTGGTCTATTTTTAGCCCAAAGTGTTAGTAAAGGACCAAAAATAATTGGTAATAAACTGGATTTAATGCCTTGTTTTCTGCAGGAGTCAAATAAAGAAGTGATGAAATAATTTTATCTTTACTTCTGTGGTAGACATTTCTCTAAATGAGAACAGTTTGGAAATTATGTTTCAATGTATTTGGTGGAAAAAATATCATATTTCTAGTGGTGTCTTTTGTTGTCTATGTAATAAATCTTAGTATATATTCAGTAGTTAGATTTCCACTGTAAATTTATTTTGTTTGAAAAAAAATATATTACTTTTCTAAATGTTCAGATAAACCATAATGATGTCTCGTTTTCCATCAAACTTCTTAGAGAGTACTTTATATAAAGATTAATAAACGTTTGTGTATTCTTTTAGTAGCTGCTCTTTTTTTCACAAGGAATTGTGTCCATTCTATACCAGGCTCTACAGCCCTCATGACCTGCATGCTCAAGTTAGTTCTCTGTCAGGAACCAGTTTAGTGCCTGTGTATGCTGACAAGTTTTGATCAAATAAAGAAGTGATGAAATAATTTTATCTTTACTTCTGTGGTAGACATTTCTCTAAATGAGAACAGTTTGGAAATTATGTTTCAATGTATTTGGTGGAAAAAAATATCATATTTCTAGTGGTGTCTTTTGTTGTCTATGTAATAAATCTTAGTATATATTCAGTAGTTAGATTTCCACTGTAAATTTATTTTGTTTGAAAAAAATATATATTACTTTTCTAAATGTTCAGATAAACCATAATGATGTCTCGTTTTCCATCAAACTTCTTAGAGAGTACTTTATATAAAGATTAATAAACGTTTGTGTATTCTTTTAGTAGCTGCTCTTTTTTTCACAAGGAATTGTGTCCATTCTATACCAGGCTCTACAGCCCTCATGACCTGCATGCTCAAGTTAGTTCTCTGTCAGGGAACCAGTTTAGTGCCTGTGTATGCTGACAAGTTTTGATGATACCTGGTTATATCCAGGGGTCAGACTTCCATTGGTCTTGTTCTAGTCAAGATCTTTTCTTTCTTTGCCTTTCTAGATTTCAAGTGTAGCCTGGCTCACTTCAATCACAATCTCTATTTCTGTAGAATGACTGAAGCTGACCTCTCAAACTGGCTGGATGAAACTTCCTATTTCTGTCCATCTTTTCCAGTAGTTTATTCTGTGATATCTCGGTGTTCCAGGTCAACATGTTGTGTTGTTTTCAGGGTTAGTAAGTAGGGTTTTGCAGAATACTAGTCTTGGAAATGTGAATTTAAAAAAAAAAAAAGCGGAAGGCTTCACTGGTTCACTGGGTCAATTAGACAGGAAAAACATTTTCTCTATAGAGAAAAGCTGACTTTAAATGGAGATGGTGTGTAATATAAAAGAATGTTCGTATCCTCTTACTTCAAGATGTATTTTATCTATTCAGCTTGAATTTATATGAATTCTTTGATAAGTACACTGCATGACAGAACAGTGTTATATGACTGTGAAAATAACCTTGGGCTATTTGATTTGAGTGTCCTTACTGTGTTCCTCTGTGAATATATTTACATGCCATGAAGAAATAATTCTCTTCCAGTTAGATACATTACTTGTGTGTTATGGGTTTGACCAAAGCAATTAACTGGAGGTTTTACACATCTTTCAGCTTGGAGGAGAAAGTGTTAATGAAGTTCACGTTTTAATGCAAATTTGTTAATTTACAATAGAGTGTGAAGTCCTGCTTTCCTAAATACTAGGGGAATTCAAGGATGGGAAAGAGCTTCAAATCACGACACCTGCTTTTTTAGTCTTCACTCTGACTAAAAGCCTGATTTCAAGTTTTCTCTATAGAAGAAGCTTTCTGCATAGTACATATACCCCAGAGCTTTTATCCCTTTTCTAGAAGTGTATTAGCTCCTTCAAAAACTGGCCTCCCTCATTCACACCCGCACATAAAGCACACTCAGCCCAACATGATGCTCACAAAAACTGTCAGTTCCACAGAGATCATAGAGTTTGTCAGTAAGAAATACCATAAAAATAAGAGTTTCTCTAGAGCTTGATGCAACCTATTACCTTATCTTTAATTTCACTCTAGTTAAAAACATTATTAAAACTATTGAACATAATAGCAAGTGATGAAAACAGCATGTGGATATGTATATATATATATGCAGATTTTTTTCTTGATTTTTTAAAGCCTTTTGGGATTTGTCATTGTAACTGTGGGTATAGAATATTTTGACTGCAAAAAGTTGTTCCTATTTGGTATAGGAATCACATTGTGCAATAAAGCTCTTCAGATTTTCAGAATAATTTCAGACATTCAAGTTTCAGATGTTTGAATGTCTTAATGTCATAATCTGATTTTTGGCTTGTCACATTCACTGTTTGCATGCTCATATTTTCAGAAGAATTTTATTGAGGCATTAAACCCACAATTTTCAGGATGTTGTAGGGCTGAGGATGTGAAACTTTCTTCTACAACAAATTAGGGTTTTTTCCACTTTGCTCATGTCAGTGGTTTTCTATTCAGCCATCTGGAGAGTATCTTATACTATGGTAGGAAATCTTGGTGAAACTCTTTTCCTTGCTTTCTGCTTTTGTTCACACATGAAAAAAAAAAAAGATATAAACATACTGACACACATGAGCTTTTAGAAGCTGTGCAATGTCAGAGCCTTCTTTTGTATAATCTGGAAAGTACCATAATTACTACTCAAATGTTACATTAGTCTTACACTTACAGAGGGATTTTTTCCAGCGTCCTATGACTTTTTCTCTAGATAAGCAAAGAGAAAAAAATCTGAAACAACTGAAAAAAGCCCTATTTTCCATGTTCAGGTAAATTTAAAGTCTACAAAAAGACATAAAATTAAACTTTTATATACTATCTTTTCTAAAAATCAGAATATTTAAAAACAAGTATATAATTTTTAGGTTGAATTCTGAAGTGTTCTGAAACATTCACAGTCAGAGCTTTTATTGAGTGTGTTCCTGAACAGTGTTCAGGAAGCTGTCAATATAAATATGTTTACAAAGCAGACATGAATGCAGATAATAGATTACTAAATGTCACATGAAAAAAGTGGAAAATGAAAGTTTAGTAGAAGATAGTGTCTCATTTCTGCTTCCAAAATATAATGTTTAAATGTGGAAGCACAAAATCACAATTCAGTTAGAAGTGTTTGACATTTTGAATTGTATATTTAAATCCTCATTAATATTTTTCCATAGTATTATAGTAAAGAGCCCCAACCATCCAAAACAAACAAACTAGAGAAACCCCACAGGTGCAGGTGACAGAAGTAGATTTCTGTCTATTTTTCATTGTAGAAACTTAACCTTTCTTGATGATCTGAGAAGGAGTTGTTAACAGATGAAATGCATGTGATTCCTTTGATACACACTGTTAGAAAGAAGTTTTCCTGACATAGTGGTTTGATTCAGCTCTCACAACAGCTTGTAAGAGATAAGGAGGTTGTCAGAAAGCTATTACTGGATGCTCAGGGACTGCTTTTGAAGTTACTCTTAGCTGACAACTAATGAGAAGCTTTTTTTGATAACTTACCCTCCAGTGTTGTTAGATGTTATAGTTATTTTCAGCTTTGTTTGAAAACTTAAGGATGAAGTATGGCTTTGTTTGCTGTCTTTAATATAAAATCTACCCTACCACTAAAGACAGTTTGCTAATTTCCCATTTCTGTTTTGTGGCCTTCTTTTGTTTTGGTGTTTTAATGGTGCATGTCTTCCTTACTTTGTGCCGTGGCTAAACAGAAATGTTTTTGCATATTGAAGATGGCAGGAAGTTTGAATTCAAAACTGAAGTGTTGGTGTGCTTACAGTGAATATGCTTGGCATGATGACAAGAAATAATTTTTTTTCCCAAAAATGGTAAATACATTTTGTAAGATAAGCATATGCTTGTATCTGAGGAGCTCATAAGGTTATGAACAGGTCAGTTATAAGCATTTTTCTTGATAGAAGTTATTTGGGATCTATTTGGCTGAAGTTGCATGAAGAAGTGGCAACTGGTTTTGCCTCCAGATGTACTTTTTAATAATCCTTGACCTTTTTCTTTTTAACCTGAACGTGGCAGTTAATAATGCTGTTGGGCGCTGAAGGCGCTGTGACATGGAAAGAGCTATTTTTAAAGACTTAGAATTGTCATTTCAAGAATCTACAGGAGATAAGGTATTTAAAGAAAATATAAGCAATGAAAACATGGAACAATGCAATAATAATAATAATAATAATAATAAATAATAAATAAATGTATTCACTTTCGATGTTCTTACCTGTTACCTTCTGAAGGATAAGTTGCTCAAAATTTTCTCATACAAATGAGGAAGTGTACTTATTAATGTGTTATCAACCATGAAGAGTTTAATAATAGGCCTTAAATTTTGTATGTGGAATCATAAACCCAGGTAAATAACTCCAAAATACTAGTTCTGATATAGCCAGGCTTACTCGGGCAGTTTTGACACAGAGTAAGATGGAATGTGAATTCTTAATTGTTCTGGTCTCAGAAAGAGTATGAAAGCTCTCAAAATGAAACTTGTTAGATACCTATTCTGTTTTCAGTAAAATATCCTGTATTGAACCATGATTGAGTTAGTGCTCATATAAAATTGTTTCCTTTGTATCATGAAATTGGTACTCCAGGATATTTCATCAATTTGGTAATAGATGAAAATAACCCATTACTTAAAAATTAGTGTAACTAACGAGCCTTGGAATAAAGTGAGGATTTGGCTTCTGACCAATGAAATGGGATTTCCACAAACTTCACTGGTCACTGAGCCAAACTGCAGTGAGTATGATGATACAATCTTACTTTATTTCTGAACTGGGAAATAGATGCTCATTACAATAAATCTTGGGACACTGAAGGACATGGTTTTACAGGGAATGCTTTCCAGCCTCCCTGTTTAGGTGCTTTTTCCTCAGAGAGAGGACAGAAGTTGAGAGAGGAAATGTTTACACGCTCTCCTACTTTCTCCCTTGTATGGAATCTGGATATAGCTAGGAATTATCCTAGTGCTGAGGAGCTGGAAGCTATTCTTGTTCAGACGCAGTTTAAACCACATCTTCATCACTGGATGGGGCCTTAGAACTTATATTTGGCTGGTGATAAGAAATTGAAGGATTGGGTATTACTGTCGCAGGCCTGAAGTTTCATTCTTGGAGTTTTATTTGAGAGCATATTCCACTGGCAGACAAAATACAAAATATAGTGATGAGAAAAACTACAATGCTTGCAGGCATGAAATTAAGAAAAGATCAAATGGTAATAATAAAATGCATAAGAAATTCTCATGCAGTGAAAAGTATCCTTACAGGAAACTACTGAAGCTAAGAAATTATTCTTCTCAAGAATCAGAACTTTAGTTGTTGGTTAAATAAAATTTTCATAATTTGAATAAAACACTCATAAGTTTATGGGCTTCATTCATCTGTGTGAGAGAGAAACAGGTTTTTAACAGGCATTTTTTGGCCTTCTACTGAAGTATCAGTATCAGCCATTAAGAGATTTGAGATAGTTTGGTGCTCTGACTTAAACTGGCAGATTTATATTTATTTATTTATTTAAACCTTCTAGCCATTATCACTTTATCTTTTTCCATTTTTTCCACTGTCTTCTTCCTCCCTGCAGAACTTGTGCACAAAACCAGTCTTTGGGGGTTACAGTGTGTGCCAAACTCCATAACCATTCTACAACAATCTGAAATGGAGACGTGGCTTTTGGTTTTATAACATAAATCCATTCTCTGAAATGAGAGGTTAATACTTACTTTGACTGCAAAAACAACCTCACTCTACTTGAGATGATGAACTAGGACCATCAACTGAATTTGCAAATGACATGGGGGCTTAAAATAGTGGCTCAGTTATATAAAAACAACACAAATCACAACTTTGCTCTCTGGTTCCTGTTCAGAATTGGCCCAACATCATATCATTAATTGTCCATTGAAATTCCAGACCTTATATATGAGGTAATTTTAGTTAATAAAATGGAATAGAATGTTTTTACACTAGAAACATTTGGTATCTAAATATTAAAGATCTTATTTTGGTCTCTTTGGGTATTGTCAAGAAGACATCTTTTGTTCTAAAGATAATACTGGAGCAGATAAAAACAAAACCATCAATCTTAACAGAGTGTTTTCTGAAAGTTGATTCTGATCACTTAACTCTCAATTTGTTAAATTATTTTTAGTGTTTGTTATTCTATGAGAATATTCATCTTGAATGCTTGTCTAGTGTGATTAGAGGAAGTTGTTATAAAGTTTAATTGATCTTACTGAATTTCGTAGTGTAGGAACAAAGCTGTAAGTACAGTAGCAGCCACTGAATGGTCCATCAAATATAATTTGGATTATTCAAATAACAAAAATGTTTGTTGCTCTTTTTAAAAATTGATTAAGCCCACTTAAAACCTTCTTGGATTCCTGCAGATGTTTAATTGTCTGCTTCTTAAGGTATTGCTAGGCATAAGTAATACTTACTGATGGTATGGGAAATAATAAAAAAAGAATATTGTAATAAATTTTCCATGGTGTTCCAGCAAAGTGTGTGCACCCAGTTTTCAAATTTACATTCCACAGTCCATTTGATAGCTATTAATATGAATCTTTATCAGATTCCAATTTCCTTCTTTTTTATTATTTCACTTTTCGAGTTTATCTTACATTTCATAAAACTATATATTTATATTAGTCTTTATAGTACATCTCAGTCCTAACTGAGCTAAAAGCTGCCTGGAAGCTTATTGAAGTAGGGTGACAAGTAAGCCTTCATTGACAAATAAAACATACTTTGAGAAAAGAAAATTTGTGGAAAAACCATAGTGACAAGCATTTGGTTTTAGCTCGTTACACAGCAAGGTTAATTTCCTGCCCCAATGCTGAAACAATATGAACAGTGCTAATGTACTGATTTGGGAAAATGCCTTAGCTTCATCCAGAGAGAGTTTCATGTAGAAAAATCACTGACCCACCCATTTATTTCACAGCATCTTCCAGACAGCAAATGAAATTACTGAAGTATCGCAACAATAATGTAAGAATTGGACAGCTATGCAAATTTTAATTACTTTTTAATAAAATACATATTGCAAATACTTGCATAATTAGTGAAAAAGTAGATCAAACTTTGCTTTTTTTTTTTTTTTTTTTTTTTTTTTTGCATTACATAGGACTGTTTTGGTAGCTAAGAAGACAGTTTAATAACTTGAGTGATTAAAGCCCAAATGCTGCTGATTTGGAACTCAGTCTATGGTAGCCTCCCTACTTTTTTATTCCTTTTCTTTTTTTTTTCTTTTCTGAAGTGCAGAATTCCTAGTAAGATTGCTAAGATTACACCATAGTGCATAGCAAACACATTGTGTTAGAGTGATTGCTAAAGAAATAGTTCAATGGAAGAAAATGCACAAGGAATTTCTTAACTGGATGACTGTTGTATACTGAGATTTCTAAAAATTGAGATCCCTATTGCGTTAGTAAGGTCTTTTTATAGTTGTAATATACCATGTAATGCCTTTGAATTATTTCTCTAGGTAAGATTTTTAACACATTTCTTCCCAGTCTGACTGTACTGTATTTCATTTAGAATGTAGTTTGAGATTCATAAAACTAGTATGTTAAGCTCCTACATTTGATGATCTAACATTTAGAACAAGTCTCCATCAACAAGTTATTTTGCATTCTGATCTATTTTTCAGCAGTTCAACTTTTAAGAAGTTCAAATTTCATATTCAATTCCTGTATCCTGTATCTTATCTAGGATATCCCAGTATTCGAAAAAATTTTGAATTTCTTTCCTAACTTTGGCTGTTCACTTCTGAGACCTTATCTGTTGATTACAATCTGTAATGTAGCACTGAGATTTTCCGCTAGTTTCAGTGATCCTGCCTTGGTAGTCAGAGGCTTTTACCATCATCAGTAATGTTATTTTGAAGATTCCTTAAATAAGAAGGGCTCTTTCCATTTACTTGCATGGATATGCAGAATTTATGTTGTTAGGATTTAGTGCCTTCTGGATATTTCTATTTGAGAAAAAATAATTAGATTTCCGGTAATGGGTAATGAACAGGTCTTCCTTCTTGGTCTCTTCTTTTCAAAATTACCTTTGCCTTTAGAGAATGTGCAGGAATGGTTGCATTAATAGGGTCAACCCAAACTCTGCAGCCATATTAACCAACAAAAAATACATAGGAATTTAAACCTGAGAACCTGACTATTTGCTGGGCATAAAACCATATCAACCATAAATCAACTATGAGTACTGACATGACAAAGTAGTCCAATATAGGACTTAGACACAAAACAGTGCAAAGCAAACCAAATACAGTGACTTATTCTACCTGCATTAACTTCCCTTCTGCCCCTATTGTGCAGTTAAATTTCGTATGACCTGCAAACCAATTATTTTTTAAACTTGCAATCTTTCCTTTATATTTGACAATGATTTTAGTCCATTTAACTTTTATGTTCAACTTACTGGCATTACTTATTTACATATGCTATTTCACTGTGACTGAATATAGCTATAGCAAACAGAGCATTGGGAAAAAACCCCACACATATAGGCATAATTTCTCAAGTTTTTTGTCCACAATTTGTTGCCATTTATTCTTTTGGCCAATGTCAAAACAAAACAGCATTCCTTCTGAATTTAGAAACTCTCTTAAACATAAAACTCTTAGATGAATCAATCAAAAATCATCTTACAAAGGAGACTTATAAAGATACATACCTAGGACATATATCAATACTGTAACTGAGAGATGCATACAACATGATGTGTTGATCTCATCAGTGTGGTTTTTTTAAGGACAATTTGCAAATCCAATGACCTGATCTTGTTTCATATAGTGAAGAACTGTTATTATAAAAATCTTGTTCATTTAAAATGCAGGCTGCAACACACAGAAAGACAAAGTTCATCTTTCACTGATAAATTGTATAAAAAAGACAAAATCTGGGCAATGATCCTGTGAAATGTGCTCTGACTTATTGTGCTGTGTGATACTGTATTTTGTATAATGTAATTCATGAGCCTTGCAGAGATATTAAAGCATTGTGCTAGCAACCATTTTGCCATTATTTATTTTACATTATTTAACTGATAGTTATTTTATAAAAGTTCAGTTTACTTTCCACAAATTTGTCTTCAGTTTACACTTTTTATTACCTTTGAAGAAAATAAAAAATCAGCCAGAACTATCATTGCCATATTCTACAGTTGTTATTTATCTAGCTTCTGTGGTAGTTTGTCCTTGCCCATAATTTTCAGAAGAGTTTCATCTAGCCTGAATAAAAGTTCTTTAGTCAGAATGGCTAAAATTTATAGCATCACTGTGGCTAGTGAGTACGGTACTAAATAATCTTAGTAAATGTGATGCTCTTTTTTTTTTAATGGCAGGTCTAATTTTGAGCTAAAACCACAAAATTTAGCAGATTTCTTAATGGCTTCTGCTTTTGAAAACAGTTGATTGGAACTTTTTTTTAAGTTTGCTAAATGCAAATTCCAAATATTTTTATTATTTATATACATTCAGAATATTATTCTCTTCAATTCATGTGTATTAGTTGTAGGATTTTATATTGGCAAACACTATCACAATGTGTATAGTATGTTCACATATTAAATACATGTATTTTAAAGGCAGTATTTTGCAAGTTTCTGTGAAGACTGTAGATATGCCTGCAAAGAAGATTCACAAAATGTAAGAAGGATTCTGGGATCTTGGGAAAATAATTTGAAATAGTTTAACTTTGTTGTTTCCAGAATTAAAGACTACTTTTAAAATAGAAAAAAGCACTAATACAGTACTTAAATTTTTCCTTCTTAAATTTATCTAGATTCTCAGTAATATGCACTCTGTAAACAAATTAAAAACCTCTAAGACTACACATTTTCAGCATTACAGGACACATGAATTTTCAAGATAAATGTAGCATTAAAACAAAAGAAATATATAAAATATGTTATGCCAAAGAGAAAAAGACCCATGCTCTGATATATAAAGCAGGGTTGCTAGTCATGGTTCTAATTAGAAAATAATCCTTTACCAACTTGTTCTGTTGTTAAGTTTTACTAGAAGAAATTTCACTTGAACTTAGGCAAATGATCATTGGGTTTACCCACACTAAAGAAACTTTTAAATTTTTTTAACTTCAAGAACACTTTTATCTCGTACTTTTCTAAGCCATCAAAATAAAGCCTTTGAGAATTGTAGTCCATTTTAATGTTTTCCATTTTACCAAAACTGCTCCATTCTTCCAGGGACTTACTCTGTCTTGATGAAATGAAAAGAGTTTGGAAAAAAGTTTCATTGAGAGAGCAGATAAATACTTAATAAAGAATCAGAACTACATTTGGAAGGAGTTCTAAATTCAACGTCTAAAGTAATTTGGGCCACTTGAAGTGCTGTATTTGTGTACCTAAGTAGATTTTTTTAAATGGATATTGAGAATTTGAGAAAGATCTTTGAATTACCTGATCACTATGAGTATACTCAGTTGTCATAACACTAACATTGTACCCAAAAAATGAAGAAAACTTATGTATGGCTGGCATGGCAGTGTGCCCAGAAATCCAAATTTCTATAACTTGATACATTATCACAGGTACATGAATATGCCACAAAGAAGCAAATGAGTAATTACAATATTTAAGTTCCTGTTGAATTTGTTCACAGCGTATTAATTTTTTTTTTATTTGCGACAGATCATATGGATGTATTGACTGAAAGTCATCTGAAGACTTCTTTCCAACTGTTAAATGCCATTTTCAATTACACTGTCAATGTAACAGCTATGTTCAGGTGTCTCATTTCATAGACACCCATGTCAGATGCCATAAGCCACTCTAGTCTCCTCCCAAACTGGGTTTTTTCTAAGCTTCCTGAAAGTAATACTGTCTGATCAACTCAACTTCCTTAATAGTCTTGATTGATGCCTCCACACCTAAAATTTTCCTCATATACACGTGGATATATTTAATACAATATGAAAAAGTTATGCTGTAGGCGCACAGTTTGTAGTAATTGGGAATGGGGCTGCAGTGGAGCCTCATCCCCAATAGGCTATAGCTGTGAAAAGCGGGTGAGCAGCATTGAAGGCAATGAGACACAGAGGGCCGAGGGGCACTGACCAATCACCAAAGGGTACAGAGGGCACACAGGTGCAATGCATGAACATGAGGGGTATAAAAGGTTGGGCTAAAGAGCAAGAAGGGCTTTTACTGGTTGCCTTCTGAGGTGGAGTAATATTTCTGTGTATGGGCAGACACCTGAAGCCTTCTGAATTGGTAGGGTGTTACTTTGCACGGGTTGAAGCTTTCTGAAATTGTGTCATGCAGCTCTGCGTATCATGGCTGTGCACGTGCTGTGACGTGACATTATGCAAGGCAATGTCCGTTGAATTATTTTTTCAAATGTGTTTCTACTCTTCATTCCATCTCAGTTTGTGTAGGTCATGCCAGTATCCACATGTGTCCTAGAAAACTAACAGGGTTGTTCATATCATGGTGTGGCCTTGAGCATTGACACAGCACTGTTTAAGTATTCAGATAGCACAGCCCCTTCTATGATTCTGTCTGGTGCTTATTTGCCTAGATAATGCTCATCCGTGTTTCAGGATAAGCAACTACCAAGACTATTTACAGTATATAATTTAAAGTCAACTACCCTGTTTTGTACAAAGAATCAAAGAATTTAGCTGTACAGAAATTATCTCTTCCATACTACTGAGCATCAGGCTCAGAGAATGACTCACACCCTGTTTTGGTTTTAGGCATAGATACAGTTCATGCAAACATCTGTTAGTCGTGCTGTTGCTTATGAGTTCTGAAAATTATGTGCTTGTCTTGAATTTTTACTTCCTTTAAATAGCATGGATTTTCATAGGAGGAGGATTTTAACTTTTCTATGGTAACACAGACAGTTAGTTCCAAAATCTGACCTTGACATTTTCAGTAATATCCTACCTATTTTGTTGCGTTGTTTACTCTTGAGATAAAACACCTTCACAGTGTTTGGTGTCAGCCAGCAGATGGTGCAGTATTCCCTTCTGTTTCTGAGTTCTGTCAATATTTGGAATTCCTTCACTTAGGATTTGATTCACCAGTCTGCAATTTACCGTTGGGGGCCTTTCAGTGTTGGTAGTACATTGTCTTGGGTATTTAATTCCAATAGGTCATAACTGAAAAATATTAAGTAATTTCAGAGCCATCTCCCAGGTCTCTTGGAAGCCATGGGACAAAGGATTTCTGGTGGTTGGCCTCATCTCCTCAAGACAGTCATGTTTTCCAAAACTACTCTTGGTCCATGCTCTTTCTCAAGCACACTTGGAGACAGTGAGAACATTTTGGTTTTCCTTTGTACTAGTCCTGAAGTTAATGAAGAAGGACATATTGTGGTCCTGCTTTCTCCACCTTGTTTCAGGAAGATTTGACTGCATAACTTCTTTGTTGGTAAGATGCAAGAGTTCCTGGCTTAGATATACAGCATTCATGGCATTTCTTCCACTGTGTTATAGTATCTTCCTGGATTTTGGATGGTTATGTAGAAATGTTCAGACCCTGCTCTTTCTTAGGGAGAAGTGTCAAGTTCATGCATGAGATAAATGCAGAGTCAGAAGCTAATAGGAGCTGTATCATAAAATGCTCTTAGTATAGAAAAATCACTATTCTAATTTGTTTTTTTCATTTCCGTTGTTTTTTAATTGTGTGTGAAAATACAAATGATAATGTTTAATTATATGTTTTACAAGTTTCCATGTTTTACAAGTTTCCATGATTTCCAACACCATAAAACTGCCAGGTTTTCATTACATTTATATGTCAAACATGACAAAAAAAGGATGAATGGGCAAGTCTAGCTGTACATTACATTGTAGGTGGTTTTGTGTTATTTTATGCTATAGTTTAATTATTAAAACAAAATAAATCTTCAAGAGCTTGTCCTCTGCTTCTTGCTGATACTTAAGAGAATGTGGGGGAGGTTCCTAGATGTTGCAGCTGAGGGTGGAACTTAATCTACCACCAGACTACAGACCCCAATAGAGTCACTAATTCCATTTCAACTCTCAGTGAAGGTGTATGTAATATATGTAACATAATGTGGCTTTAAAATATGCAATTGATCTTTATATATTGTGTAATGCTCATATTAGGCAATTGCAAACATAAGCAATGAACAAAATGGGACAAATTATTCTTCTTTCTCTTAATCTAAAGTTTTACATTACTGAGCTTGTGGAACTCTGAAAACATAATGATAAATCACATAAAGAAAAAGAAGAACAATTCAGTTTCTCAAAATGTGTCAGAGAGCCTTTGAAGAGCAAGAAGGATGTAAGTAGATAAGCATACATTCTGAAGTAGCAGAAATACTTTTGTCTGCTACTGAGGTTATCTTGTTTGCTTCATGCGAACAATTCTCAGGTACGTTCCACATTTGTCAGAGTCATGTTTGCAGAGCCCTTTTTTCAGAGTGCTTAATCTTCTATTTATAATGCTTCCCATCAATTAAAAGAAAGGAGTCCTTGAAGTGTAGCCTACAGCTATTTGCAGTATGGAAGGAATAGTATATTTTATATGCATTTTTAGAAATCAGTTGACTCAGAAAATCTCATGTGATCAGAATCCAAATAAATAAGAACAAGTTAGCACTTAATTTCCTTTTCAGTTTGGTGTGTTCCTATATATCAGTTTTCCCCTGTAATTTCCCATGATGAATCAATGAGAATAAATTCTATATATTTTATATTGGGGCAAATTTATGATAATGATAAGTGAGGTCTCATGGCTGCCTTGTGCAATAGCCTTAATGCTTTCCTATCTGTGCTAGAAATAGCTAATACATTTTAAATAATATTTAGCCTTTTCATAACTGCAACATATTGGTAGCTCATAATGATTAATTAGTTAGCTCAACTCTATTTCCTGTCACACCATGTCACACTGATGAACTCCTGTACTGTAGCAGAAGTCCTTGCTGTTCATCCGTCACCTCAATATTGCCTATCATACTTTAAGGCCTATATCCCATAATCCAAGGGTTTATTGTTGTCCTGTTATTTCTGGGTGATACATTGATCCTCCTCTATATTTCACAAGACTTTCCTGCTCTGTATTATGAGTGAGGTCTATATATTAAAAATTTAAATCCCAGCAGTACAATTAAAAAGATTTATGAAAATGCAGGATTAAAATCCCCTCCTCACAGAAATGTGCTAGATTATCTTCTGGATGGCATGGCTCACAGACTTAGAGATTCACATTTCTTTAATAAAAATAATTTCTTAAGTTACTTTTATAGGAAGAGATTTCAGGCTGCTTTTTTTTTTTCTCTCTCTCTAGCTGGAGAAGATTTTACACAAATTCATATCCTTCTACTTGCCTCCATTTCTGAGCCAGCCATTGATCCTCTAGTTATTAGGGAATCATATGACCTTCATGTTGACTATTAATTTTCCTCACCTCAATAGCCTCAGTAAGATTGGATTGTCACCTTCAGCTGTGGCAACTGAAAAGAAAATATTTTGGTTATCATATCATGCTGGTTTCAGCTGGAGTAGAGTTAATTAACTTCACAGTGGCTGGTATGGAGCTGTATTTGGATGTGTGCTGAATGGAGGGTTGATAAAATCAAGATGTTTTTGTTATTGCTGAGTAGGGTTTACAAAGAGCCAGAGCCTTTTCTGCTTTTCTGCCACACTTGTGAGGAAGTTGGGGGTGCATGGGAGGTTGGGTGGTGGCACAGACAAAACAGATGAGCCCAACTGACTGAAGGGATATTCCAGGCCATATGGCATCATGCTTGGTGTACAAAGCATATAACTGCTCTTTTTGTAACTAGCATGAAGGCAGTAGAAAATACAGTAAATTCAAGATTATGTATTAACATTTCTGTATTTTCAGGGGTTTAGATTTTGGATTTTATTTTTACATGAGGAGTTATTCCAAAGCTAAATTCAAATATCCAGTGTAGTAACACTTCAATGACATTTTTTATTGCTTCTCTCAATTTATCCATAGGAGGTTAATATTTTCTTACGTTATTTAACTTCTTGTGGGAAGGTAAATATCTACAGAATATGTTAAAGAGGCTCTAAATGCAGTTTGAATTAAATGGTTTCTATTAGGTCCCTTGCCATTATCTATATCTCTTCAACTCTGAACATCTTCACTTGTTTTAAGAGAAGTATTTTAGCATTTCATTGCAGAATGGAAAACACAGGCACAACTGTATTTTCCTTTTTTTTTTGTTTTGATAAGACACTGGTAATTACTTAGACTAAGCCTCTTTCAATAGAAAATCATTGTAGTATGATCCTATTAGAAGGTGAAATAGAGCAGACTAAAATGAGAATTTTTCTTGCTAGAAAATTTCTAGGGACTAGGTGGAACAGTGGAATTGTGTTTTGAACCATAAGCAAAATTAACATGTTGAAAAAATCTATCTAGGCAAGTCTGGAAATATTAGTGAGCATTACTTGCTCCATAGTGAAGATTTAAAACTAATATGTCACTATGCATCAAATATATTAAAAGCAAGAAACCAGAAACTGTGAAGTGCACAGGCTTCATCTTGACTATTTGTACAGGATATTGGAAGGAAAAAAAAGTTTGAAAGAAATCTTGGAAGAAAAAGTGGAAAGGAAGTTAAAAACTGAGACTGCTGAAAAATGTTGCTGTTTTTTCTTTTTTAACCTAAAGAACAGACATTACAGTAAAACTTAAGAGAAACCATTATTTTACCAAAAAATCCTTACAAAATCATTACAAGCCTTGTAAAAACTCCTGTTTGTCCTTATCAACCCAACAATTCTTGAGTTTCTTTACTTAATTTTAATGCCTTAGACCAAGACATTAAATGAGTACATACATAGATATAATGTTTCTGGGAGATCAAATCTAGTTTTTGGATAATCAGATCAAAGACATGGTATAATATAATCAGTTGTGTGAAAGGAGATGGAAAATTAAATTATATGGCTTAAACACTACTTTCCAAAACTCAGGTTTCTCTTATATTTTACTAGATGATTTTATATAAAATTCTTTAGGGAAGACCATTATTGTCAAAGTTCTTCTATACCTTAGGTTCTCTCAAACAGTTTGTTTTCTTGATCTATCAGACAGATTAGCCACAAATCTTATTTTTCTGTTATCAGTCTAGAATCTTTGCCTGATTTTTCTTTGCCTCAACAGACTTGCCACTTACTATGGGCTGCTTCATAGGAACAGATTCTCTCCTGGACAAATTGACTCTCATTCTGCAATTAGTTTCCTCCCATCTTGTACATTAGTTTTATGTAACAATAAAGCAGCACTTATTACCTGTGTATTGTTTTTCACCTAAGGGAGATTTTAGAACATATAAGGATTCTGAAAGTTTCATGAAACATAAGATTTTACTTATTCTATGGTTGCTTTTGTTATTTAATCATATATTATGCATTAATTTTTATTAGTCCCTCTTTACTGAAAATTCAGAGGCTATGTCTGCAAAATTTACAAACGACTAGTATAGAAGTTCATAAGAGTTATTGTGAGATTTCTTCTTGAAATCCATAGCTACAGCATCATGGTCAGATGTGGACAAGTTTGCCAAGAATTTGAGCATTAATCAGCATTTTTTGTGGGTGGATGTAAAACACAAAAGGATGTTGTAGGCAAAACCAGAAAAATCACTTTTTCTCTGAACAGCTGTATAATAGCCACTTTCAAAAGCTAAATAGTAAACACAGAAGGAAGGAGTTTCACACCATAGAATGTAAGACAAAATATTTCTGGCTTCCATATTGTGGGAGTTATTATAGAGCAAAAATAGCCTGTGTGCTTGGATAGCTGACACTTCAAGAAATAAGTTAGAAATCAAAATCATTTTCAGAGCCATGCTAGTTGCCAACCATTTAGGCATTTGGAACTACTTGAGGAGTACAGACAAATACTTTATAATCACTAGCTTGTTATATGTCTATTTTGTAAAAGATTTCTCGTAATAAATATTTTGTTCTGTGTGTAAAAATGTGAGTTGTTTTTAAATCCTGAAATCATATTTACCTTAAAGTTGATATATCATTCCTATGTATATGTAATGTGCGACCATAATACAGAGTTGATAGATAAGGATATCTTTTATTAACTAGTTATTATTGCTGAAAAACACTGACAAGCTTCTAATAGAGAAGCATCCTTCATATTTGAAACAGAAAAAGCATATTTCAAGCACAAAAAAAAAGGAAAAAATTTGTATAGAGTATCAGAAATGCCAAATCTTTGAGAAGATAACTGGCAGATACAGTTAGGAGAGGTATTAATGAAGACTGGGAGAAAAGAAGTGAGGTGTGTGTGTCTTTGGAGCAAAATAGATGTGAATTCTGATTCAGTAACCTAACATGGATGTGTATCAAGGGCATTTTTCATTGTGAAAATACTTTTTAGTTTTAAAAGAGTTGTCAAATACCCATATAAGGAATACATTCTAAACCCCATCTCAATAAGACAGTGTGGTAAGGTGTTTGCCTTGTGAAACACCTCCCATCAAAAAAAAAAAGCTGACATTACTAATTGTAGCTCTCTCTTTAACATCTTAAGCTTTTGCCAGATGCAAGTTACTGTTGCAGGTTTTGGTTTTGATTTTCTGAAACTAAAACGTTCAATACCAAAAAACTATAGATTACAAATTAAACATTAAAACGATATATTAAAGAAAGTTTTATTGTCCTATTGAGAAAGAAGATGAAAAAATAGCTTCTTCTTGGTCCTGCTTTTTTGTCGATGATTTTTTGACCTCCTGGTCCATTATTACCTGATACAGCTTCCTTGTGAGTTTTGGAGATGACTTCTTTTATCATCTACTGGGTATTGCTAATAGCATGCTGAATGTCCTCAAGAAGTACAAACCCCATCATTTAGGGATTTCATTGTCTTTTAATTCTTGTTATTTTATTTATTAATAATCACAACATTTAATTTCTTTTTGTTACTTATTTTATTTTTGAAATTTCTCACAAATTGAACATGGTATATCCACATAGTTATATAATCATAGAATCATTAAGGTTGGAAATACCATGATGTCCAGCTGTTAACCCAGCACCACCACCATGTTCACCACTAAACCATGTCCTCAAGTGCCATCGCCACAGGTTTTGAACACTTCCATGGTTGGCAACTCCACCACTTCCTTGGAAAGTCTGTTCCAGTGCTTTACAACCCTTTCTGTGAAGAAATTTTTCCTAATATCTAATCCAAACCTTTCCTGGAGCAACTTGAGGCCATTTTCCTGGGTTCATATTGGCTATAAAGGTATCTGATAAAGGTATCTGATTTTTTTCTTGTTAAGCAAAAAGCCAATGAGAAAAAAAAATTACAGTGAAGCAAACAAGATATGATGATGACGAAACAGGAAATGTGAGTTTCCTTTGTTCCTTCTCCTGCATGATCCACCACTGGGACTTGATTTCATTCACATCAGTGAATACATATTATGCCATTGCCCTTTTAATCTCCTGTAAGAGATTAACAATCAGTGTGTGTGAGGCTATGTTAGTGTGTCATTGGCTCTATGTTTGCCAGTAGTGAGACACTCACAGCAAATGCATAATACTTACTTTCAAGTATCAGTTCCAGTTAATTTTGATTTACATCTCTTCCAACATGAAAGATTGAAGTCAGTAGCTAAGGTGTGCCAGACCAGGAATCAGATCTACTCAGTCAAGCAAGGAGAAAAATGAACCTTGTTGTCAAACAGAGAATATCTATGTGCTACTTCCTGACTGTGTGATTTACCCAAGAATTATAAAGTTCAGCTCCGGGCTGCTTTAGTTCAGACTTCCACAGTTCAAGTGAGACTGCAATTTCTGTTCTGAAATCAATGGATGGGGTTTTTGTTTTGCTTAACCTGACAAATTTTATCTAGGATATTTGGAACTTCAGTTTGGCCTATGTGACAAAGCTTGTTAGGTGTGAAGAATCCTACCTGGATACTACCAAATCTCACTGGAAAAACTGGGTAGCAGCTAAGCAGTGTTTTAAAGATGGAAGTGAATTCTTAAAGAGATGGTTTGGTTTCCAAGTGATTTGGAGGATCATATTCTTTTCAGAGAAAATTCATTGCTGTTAAGTTACTTCTCAGCTGTATTCAGAGCTTTGACAGGCCATAAACAAACTTCTGTTTCTCCCTGGCTAGCCTGTCTGTCTGTGGTAGAGTCCTAATGGGTAAAAGAAGGAAAAGGGAAGAAAACTAGAGTGCAAAATCCCCCATAGCTTGTTAAGATTAGCATACTTTGTAATTTAGGATTGGAAGGAAATTCCTATTAAAAATAGGTACATAATTCCTATACCTTTTCTTCATAGTAGAGAACCATGGAATTTCTTTGTCAATCTGCTCTTGAAATTAATAGAAAATAAATCAGGTCAGTATTCAACAAATTAGGGAATTACTGTACACATATTGATGTGTGTGCTGTGCTCACAGGATTGTTTCTCTTATTTGTTGTTTTGAGTGTCCAAATGAAGATACAACATCAAATTTTTTTGGAAGAAGCAGAGTACTGTTCTTAAAATGACTGGTTTGATTCCTGTGGGTAACTTGCAAAGTGTGTAAGCAAGAATATCAGAATCTGGTACTGACTTTTCAGAAATTGAAAATATGTGGAAGTATATTAATTTTTATTCTCTTATTTAGTTCTAATATTTCTGTATTTTAATATCTTGTCATAAACCATACCTGTGATTCAATATATACTGCAGTGATAAAAAACAAATTATTGTTTCCTAAACATGCCTGTGTAAGTGGCATGAATTATCTGTTGGCCTGATCACATTGTATTAGTACTGAAAAATTGCGTTTATCTGTTCATTTATTTTGTATTTTCAGGTAGAGATTGAAGAGCTGGACTATCATTACTTTCTGCCTTTGTTCTTTGATGGGCTTTGTGAAACAGAATTTCCATATGAGTTTTTTGCTCGTCAAGGAGTCCATGACCTGCTGGAGCATGGTGGAAACAAGATTCTTCCTGTTGTTCCTCAGCTCATTATCCCAATAAAAAGTAAGTGAACATGTAGGAGAAAAATCCATAAATTGTATTTATCGTATGTAAATTTTTGAAAAGATGCTAATTAAGCTGTAAAACATGACAGCCTGAACATCACATGAAAATTATTGCAAATGTCAGTAAATTTTAGGATATAAGGCCAGAAAGCTTATGCCTTCAATCACCTGATATGTGCAGTATTTCAGAATAGACTCTCTGATTAATGGTTCTCTTATTACAGAGTTGCTCTTGGTCTTTGGAAATGTGAAGTGACATTTCCTTAGCTGATTTTCTATATTTACAATGTAAATCTGCTACTGTACAGACCAGTTCATCTAAAATGACAGGAGAAATCATCAGGTGGCATTTTAAAAATATTACTTTTGAAGGTTTTATATAGTCAAACATAGGTGTATTTTGTATAAATATAAATTGTAAAAACCAATAAATTAACACAAGTTTAACACCACTAAACTTCAAGTGTATTACCACTAAAATTTATTTTCTTGAACCACCTAGTCTTTTAAATATATTGTTTTGTCCTTTCATTTCTTTAGGTCAGTACCTTGAAGAGATGATATTCTTAACCATCATCCTTCTCTAGTTAGTTATGGTGATTCTTAAATCTGCATGTTACACTTATACAAATATATGCTCATTTTTGTTATACTTGGCTTCTTTTTCATGATTAATCATTAATGGTATCATTGCTGTTCTTTTTCCTGTCCATGAGACAATTCAGTTTTAAATATTATTTTGTAAAACAGGAGGTGAATATAGTTTGGAGCCTGATAATACTGAAATAATAGTGTGGGAAGGGTCAGAATTGGTGGTTTTTTTAATTCAATTTTTTCTCAATTTAAAAAGATTGATTATAGATGTCACTGTCTCTATCTTACCATAGTTTTGAAAATGTCAAAAGGAATATATAATATTCAGAATGTTTACTCTGTGACACTTGAGAAAGGTTATGAAAACAATGTTACCATTTTTTCACTCTGAAGGGGAAACACGTAAAGAGAAGAATTATATCATTTCTTTAGAACTGTATTGCCAACATCACCCAAATATATTTGCAGTAGTATCATGTTGTTTGAAAGGTGAAATTTCTTCAGAAAAGACTGCAGGTTTATGACAGCATCTCCTCAGCTGGGATTTAAAAGTCTTTCTGAGAACAGAATCTAGCTTAGATTTAATTACCTGAAAGCTTTAGCTGTTACACAGTATTTAGAATTAGAAAGAGTTTTCTATGTAAGGATATTTTTATGGGTTGATATGTAGTGTTAAGTCATAATTTATGGTGCTGGAACGCATTCAAGAATCTGCTAGCAAAATTTAGTTGTTGTTTCTGCTTTATTTTATTCTAAAGTGCTTATTTTTTATTTTAAAAATGCTTCTCTATCAGTTTTAATATGTGAAGAGTCTAAATGTTATCAATGATAAAGGCTTCTTCATAATTAAAGCCATACTAATAGTAAAAGAAGACACCACCATCTCCAGGAATCTGAAAATGTGTACTTTTAACAGTTTTTTAATTTGCTATGACTGTGTAATATTGCAGTGTAGACGTAGCTGTACATTTCTGTGACTCAGCAGCATCCACAATAAACTCAGCTATGTTTTACACAGATTACTGTCTCTAAAGTGTCCCACTGGGTGAGTTATTTCTGATTAACCAGTCTTCTTCTAGACCACTACCATATTTCTACTGTGAAAGAGTGAATCAATTGATTGTTAGGAAAATTAATATATATAATCAAGGGGGAAAGGCTAAAAGAAGGACAGAAAGACAACTCTACAGATAGAATGCTTTTAAAAGCAGTTTTCTCTCCTGCATAGTCATCAAAGGAATATGTTAGTAAAGACCTAAATGTTCTCAAAAGCATTTAAATTAAATATTAGAATTCTGTATTATATTTTAATGATTTAAGGGGAATTTGTCTTCCAGCCATCCTTGCTTAAAGATCACACATTTGAACACTATATCATTAAAAATGAAAATAACATTATTTAATCCATCTGTGGGTTATTCTAAGCCCAAGTCCTTTCAATTTTTTTCTTGTTAAACAAACAGTGACTTAAAAAATGACAGGCAATTGAAATGAGCAGGCATGGATTCTCTTCTAAAATACCTGAAATATGATTAAAATAATAAAGAAGAATGCATTTAGTTAAAAAATAACTCCTTGTTTTTGTTTGTCACACTGGAAGGAACTTTTTTACTAGAAGGAATATTTTTACTGGAAATTCAGAGGTAGAAAAAAATCCCTCAGGTGGTTGGAGGCATTAATTTCTCAGAGAGAAAAATGTTCAAAATATATTTTGATTTCTCAAAATATAAATTCAGAATATATTGTATCATGCACTGGAAAGACATTATAGAATAGTTTATAAATGCAGTCATTGCATGACATAAAACTCAGAAGAAACAAATTACCTGTTTATGTCAAACTTGTAAGAAATCCAACTGAAAATAAATATAGCACAAACACAGAAAATGGGATAACTTAAGATATAGGACTTTTTGCTCCCTTTCACAGAAGATACAGGCAAACCCATTGTCTGAATTATTTCAACTTCAGCAAAGATATATGAATTGAGATACCTGGCAAATAGCAAAGTACTTTGCAGCAGTATCATGAAAGTTCTGATGCACAATAAACAGCCAGATATTTTCTTTTCCAGGAAGATCCATATTGCTATTTTTATATTCCAGACAGGTAAAAAAGCAGGAGAAGGAGGCTAATTTTGCCCCCCATTGCAGATTGCATTGGTGGAAGAGAGCTGAATAGAACCCGGGCACAGCCCCCTGGGGTAGCAAAGATGTCTGTAGGTTACATGAGAGTTCCTTTATTTTTAAGAAGCAGAGGAGTCTGTCTAGCCTTTCTATATAGTTCTCTGTGGTCATTATGGGAGTATAAAATTCCTTTTGATGTTCATTTTTGGGAAAAATTATTACTTTTAATATTACATTTCCCATAACGAATGGATCAGAAAAGCCTTAAGTCTGTTTACTATCTTTTGTTAGGCTTCTGCAACTCTCAGATTCCTGACTTCAGGATTCCCCAATGTTCTCTGCGTGAGACTCACGTGCAGAGATAAACACTGAGGGAGCCAGAAGTTTCTGCACCTTTGTCTATTGTTTCTATGAGTAACGTCATGAACATGCAACACAGTGTATGGAAGCACCTCCTCTGCTTTCAGAGGCAGCAAGCATGCTGCCATTCACATTTGCTTTGCTGGCAATGTAGTTGTAGGAGTGTCCAACCCCTGCATGCATAAAGTCACCAATTGTTCCAGCTCCCACGTTCTGACTTTTGCTAATGCAATTGTTTATGGAACAACTTGGTGATATTTTCATCTAGATGTGTAAAAACAAAACAAAAAAAAAAAAAAAAAACCCAAAAAAAACCCCATAGCCTAAGAACCCAACTGTAAAATAAATCAAAAATATTTTTAAAGTAGCATTACTTTACATCATTTCAATAGCCTAATTTATAAATGCCTCCCAGATATGAAGGAACAGTACACCATAGCAAAGACGTTGGAGTAGATGCTAGAAATGATCAATAGGAAGATCTTCATATAGCTTTGCTAATGAAAAGAATAATGTGAAATTAAACACTTAAGTATCTTGGATCACCCACTTGCCAGAATCTTCTCTGTTCTGTGCTGTGAATCCTAAAACAGATATGCAGACAATCTGAACTTAGGCCTAAAAGCTAGAAAAGCTCTCATCTTTACACTTTTAACTTAGAAGGAAGTATTGTTTCTACACAATTCCAGTCAGCAGACCAGTTCTTTTGATTGAGTCTAGAAAGAATAATCTCCATCCTAAGGAACACTGAAGTTTTCCTTCTTGAGACTTTTACCATGCTGTTAAACATAACTTCTGTGATACAGTAAATTAAGGATACATTAAACTTTATTAAAAAGTTTTAATTAAGGTAATAGATATTTTTGTGAGTCAGATTTAGAGAAATGAATAGTCCACTCCTCTCTCAGTGTCACCTACAGAGTTCTTTTTAATGTTTAATAAATTTCCAAATTAAACTGATTTCTCTTTTCTTATTGTTCACATTCTGTTTGCACTTGGTTTCCATTTTCTTATTGTTCATTCTATTTGCATGAAAAATGTTGTCTTGGACTACAGTGTAGTTGATTCCCATTTAATGTCAAATCAGTGTCACTTTTGCATTTAGATATGTAAAGTTGAATGTGTTGCTAGCAGTTGTTCTAAGCATAGTCATAGTTCTTACATATTCACAGTATTTAGGAGTACTTAATGACTGTTCAATACTTCCTCTCACAAAGTTCTGCAATATTTTTATGAAATAAATATGGTTTTCTAGTCTGTTGTAATTTTCTTTCTGCAAATCCTATAAGTTGATTTCTCTCACCTACAGAAAGTAAGTTAAAACACTAATGTAATTGTAATTTTCCTCCTGGCTGACTGTTCTTGAGAACCAGTCCTGGGTATTAAGGTCACAGACTGAAAGATAAAAGCCAACAAGCGTTCTTTATAGATTTAAAATGCTTTTAAAGAAATCAAAGGTCTCTGATTTTTTTAAATTGTTCTGATATTCAAATACTAAAGCATTTCCCCTTCAGGTTTCATCAGCCAGTACAAGTACTTGCAATTAGGTTTATGTTAGATTCTTCTGCCCAAAACTGGTCATTTCATTTATTTTCAACTGCTTTAGGAAGTAGCTTCCTTATTACTCCTCTTGACTCTTTTCTGTGAGGAGAAACTGTGTTCCTTATTCAATAAAGATAAATCTCATCCATGTTTGGAAAGTGAAATCTGTAATTAACATCTATGACTTTTAAAGTTGGAGTTAGAGCTATTTATTCCTGAATTCATAAATGTATTATATTTAGCATTTATTCATAATGACTTTCATCTTCAATTTTATCGCCCAATTTTTATGTACAGTTTTTCAGGATCAGTCCTTATCTTGGGCATCTGGAATAACTTGATATCATCAGAAATCTTTGTTATCATCAGTGAAGACTCTTCCAAATCACCTTTGGATCTAGTGAAAAGCATGAAATTCAGCACAGATTCCTGCCAGGCCTAACTAGTGATATTCTTCCTCTGCCCAGTTTCTATCTCTAAGTCATTATTTATTTCTATGGAAGCCATGGAGATTCAGTGAGGGAACTTAATAAATTCCTTTTGAAAATCTAAGAAAACTGTTTTACCAGGTTTTTCTCATCCACATTCTTCTTCAATGTTCTAGAGAACATTTAGAATGCTAGATTAGGTTTTGCAGTACAGATGCCTGTACTTCTTTGATTCTGCAGACCTTTTTTGTAAATGGCATCACATTTCAGTTTTCATCAGGAGGTTGGATACTCAGTGCAATTTTAGTATCTTAGCACAGAGGAAGGAATGTACACCTAGGAATGCATAGAAACTCTAGACTAGCATAGTCAATGAGCAGGTTTTGGGGCTCTCTTTTAAGTTTTCTTTATACTATATAATTAAACTGGATCCACAAATGTTAATAGAATTCAAGCTTTATAGGAGCTGATCTAGTAAAATGCTACAATTAGAAGCACAACTAAAGCTTCAGCTTTAGAAGCCACTGACTGACTTTTTCTTCCATATTCTGCTATATCATGCTTTTTGAAAGCATCAGTGTTTCTATGCTATGGATCTTAGCATTTTCTGTGCTTTAGACTTTGGCTTTACAAAAAAAGCCAAATGACAAAATTAGCATAAGGTTTTCATGCCTTACCCCCTATTTATCCTTCCCATTGTTTTACTGTAACACATCACTCTTTCAGATGTACAGAAGGAAATTTGTGTACATCTGTGTTATTTGGATCAGGATCTTACTGGACTTCTAAAAAGTAGAGAACACAAGGTTCTTATTCAGGTTTTTATTCACTCTTGATTGAAATGCAGTGTTTTGTAACAGTCTTCATTACTGTTCTATAAGTTTAGCATAGTACTATTATATAAGTACAGGTAGTTAAGTATTATGCACTTTGAAGATTTTGAACAAAATTTTGTAAGAGAAGTATGTATCACTTTAATCAATTGCATTTTGAGAACACTTCATGTTAGGACTTCTTTAAACCTGACTCTGTGAATTTAAAATAAGACCTTGATCAACAAGATTAAGTAGATCACAACAGTCAAGCATTTTTATCCTGAGTGCTTTTTACCTCACAGGATACTCTATGTATCTTGTTCTGCTTCAGGCAAAGAATTGTCTTAAACTGTTGCCTCATTTACCAATTGAGTGAGAGATATGAATGCAAAATAAATTTGTTTTAATGTCTGATTGCGAGACCTAAATAGAAAATGGAAAATGGTGCACTTCTAAGCATAGATTCACAAGTGTATTTGAAAAAGAAGTTGAAGAGAAAAATTACATTATCAACATAACTTTTAATATAATAACCAAAATCTATAGTTAGTAGTTAGAGAAGAGACAGAAGTTTAGGCAAACTGATTTGATTCTGTAAAGCTCAGGATATCAATGTGTTATCTGGGAGAGAATGTTCTGATTTGATCTCTTCTGTGGAACTATATTGTGTCATGAAAAAGATCCACTGTGTATTGGGAGAAATGCTGTCTTGTTTCCTGGCTTATACAATCTATCAATTTCATCTATCAGATGAGAACTGTGGCTTCTATTATAGACAATGTCTGGGGCTGAGATAGGATTTTCCAAACTGCCACTTAAAAATAAAAGATATCCACTTATCTTTTATTTTATAATTATTATATAATTATAATGATTTTTGTATAATAATATATAAATTTATAAATTATTATTTATATATATTATACATTATTTATATATATTATATATTATATATATTATTTATAATATATAAATTTATAAATTATTATATAATTTCTAGGTCTTTGAGAGATAAGAAGCATTATTCAAGAAAAAGATTTGAATGTTTTAAAATAATTATTACTATTGCTTTATATGTAAACATCTAGCTAAATGGATAAGCAAACAAGTGCATATATCTGTTAAGGAAAGTTTCTGCTCTTAATGGAAATTAACAAAAGAAACACTATATTTGCATCAGTTTACATGAATTGCCAATAAAATTTATCTGAAATTAAAAATACAGTGAATTAACATGGATGCCTTGTGAAGGCTGACCTAGAATAGAGGCTAGACAGAATTCAAGTCTTCACTGAAGTCAATTAATTGGTATCTTATATTGTCTCATTGCTAACAAGCTTTAATAAACAGCACCATGGTGTTTTAAATATGCTTCCAAGTTTCATAACTATCTCTTACTTTGGTTTTGAATGGTAGAAATAGAACAAACTCAGATACTGAGCTTTTAAATCAGACATTAAGCTGCTATCATTGTAAAATTTTATTTAAGAAAGTTATTGTGAACTTCAGGAAATATTTGTTTGGAAAAGCTATAGCAGTACAAAATAACGTGTTTGAATATATACTTCAATTGAGCTATTATTTAAGCTGGAGGATTTCTTGGGAAAGTGTATCCTAAATTCAGAAGCAAAATCTTCCAGTTCATACCATTAAAAAAGAAACATCAAAGCTTCCAAGCAACAGAGTCAATTTATTGGATTGGAGTGTTTTGCTGCTTAGCAAGAGAATGTTACAGTAGTCTAAACGACGGAAGAAAAATACGTACTGATGAGGCAGGAAAGTCCTCTCAAAATCTTTTAGGGAGCAGAAAGGTGTCTTTAACTGAGAAGCAAACCAGTTGCGCACTTTGCAGTTAGTGTGAAGATCCATGTCTTCACAATTACAGATTCAGCAGACTTTTAGGCCAAGAGGCAACAGCCTAGAATGTTTTCTAAATTGGAATACTTTGAATATTATGCATCTTTCCTTCATTTGGGCTATGTAGCTGTAGCATACCAAGATTCCTAAATGGTCTGCTTTATTCCTGTGTAAGGATACTAGTACTTTCTTCAATTTCTCTTAACCTCTGGATGCCACTGATATTTTCCAATGTATTGGAATATACTTTTTTCATATACTGCATTAATATTTTCTTCCTTTTATTCATGTGGGAGAATGGTTTGTAGTGATGGTAGTGCACATAAATAATTACCAGATTTTAAAAAGAAAAAGAGATATTTGAAAGTGGTATATCTTTGGGGCAGGGACTGCCTCTAACTGAATGTTTATGAAGTGCCTAACATAATCAAGCCAGGAGCTGGTTGACTGCTATCTGGGTGATGTAGTGGCTGAAGGCCTTTTGGGCACAGTGTTCATGTAATGATAGATTTTCAATTATCAGAGAAGTAAGGAGACAGGTCAGCAGAACTACAGCCTTGGAATTGCAGAGGGCAGACTTTGGCCTGTTCAGGAGCATGTTTGAGAGAGACCCTTGGGAGGCAGTCCTGAAGGGCAGTGGGGTCCAGGAAGGCTGGATGTTCTTTGAGGAGAAAATCTTAAAGGTTCAGGAGCAAATTGTCCCCATGTGCTGAAAGATGAGCCAACAAATGGGCCTGACTGAACAGAGACACTTGTCTGGAATTCAGGGGATAAAAGAGAGTTTATAACCATTGGAAGAAAGGGTGGGCAATTCAGGAAGACTAGAAGGTTGTCATAATGTTATGCAGGGAAAAATTAGAAGTTCCAAAGCCCAAGTAAAACTTAATCTGGCTACTGCCATAAAATATAATAAAAAATATTTCTATAACTATATCAGAAGCAAAAGGAGGGCTAAGGAGAATCTATCTCCAGTCTTTTACTGGTTGTAGAGGGAAGTATAAGGGCAAAGGATGAGGAAAAGACTGAGGTACTTAAAGCATCCTTTGCCTCCATCTTTAGTTGTAAAACCAGTTGTTCTCAGAATACCCTGTATACCCCTGAGCTGGATATAGGGATGAGGAACAGGATGAAGCCACCATAATCCAAGGAGAAATGGTCAGGTACCTGCTGCTCTACTTGGACAAAGATAAGTCTATAGCATCAGATGGGATCCATCCAAAAGTTCTTCCTAGGAGTATTTGGACAGCCATTTCCATTTACATGACATACTCTGCATGCCTAAAAATAAGGTTTCTTATAGTCTGGGACAGCTTCTACAGTCCAGAACTACTATTTCTGGGAGTGGGTACAATTTGGTAAAAATTACAAAGCAGTGATTTCTGTCAATGATTCATTTTTATATCCCTTAATTAATTTTGCTCATATTAATAATTAATTTTACTAATTTGTAATAATTCATTAAATTGTACATAAATATTCATTCATGCTTGTATGCATGACATAACTGTGGTACTGAAAATTGGCAGTGTTAGTGATAATTTCCCTATTAGTTCAGTTAGCTATTATATATGAGTATGACAAGTTAGTAGTGAATAAATCTATATGATGGAACCCCAAAACTTGCTCTTCCAACCATTCTTCCATGAAACTGAATAATGCCTGTTACTCTCTAACAGAGTATTTTCCTACCTGAGACTTGGTCCCAATCCTTAAAATTGTATCTGGGTGATTCTCTTTGTTAAAGAAGCCTTAGAACATCCATCCACAAAAGCATGATTTGGAATAGCCAGCCTCTTTGCTGGAACTTAACGTGAGCATGCTGCATTGTCGGGCTTCCTGTCCACACATTGTTATGCTCAGAGACAATGTGAAATTAAGAGCAGCCTGGTGACTACAGCAGGGACTATTGTAGAAAATGAGCAATATGGAATTCAGTCTGTATATTCATGAAGCAGTACTCCCTTATCTTGGATGAGGTTGAATAGTACCTTTATACCTTGGACCTTCTATTTTCTAACAGTAGGTTCAGTATGTTGTTGACAAGCATGCCAAGAGGCATGAAAGGAGATTATTTACCAGTTGATTTTTAGAATTGTCTCTGTCCATTCACACAACCATTCTGCCCTGCCCTTGGTTTGGAGCTCTAGCTCTGCTTTTTAACACTCAGCAGGCATGTGATAAGCAGCAGAAGCAGGTGGGTAACAATGCATTTGCTTAAAGAGATGGAAAAACTGACATTGCTCCTTTGTGAAAGTACTACTTCGTTCCCTATGAAATAGTGTTCCTGTGCTCTGATAAAACTCAGCACAGGAAATACTGAATCGTAGAATTGTAGAATCATAGAATCATGGTTTGGGTTGCAAGGGGCCTTTAAAGATCATCTAGCTCAAACACCTCTGCAATAAGTAGAGATATCTTTGATCCTAATACTTCCACTTGAAGAGGCAGTTCTTGAAGAAGTTACTAATGACTCCTCTTCAAATCTTGTGGTGTTCTTTGCTACAACCTCTTTCTAAATGCTTATACTTTGTTATGGTGTCTCGAATCACATATTTATATATGTCTGTGTTTATAAAACATAGTAATGAATATGAGCTTATCTTTTTCAGTGATTTCCCAATGCAATGACGTAGAAATCTATGTAACTGGGCAGAACACTGGAGTACTAGACCAATATATAAGACCATACCAAATCTGACAACTGCTGACAAATGTATTCAGCTGCATAATTTCAGAAATTCTTTTATCAATACATGGATTTTGCAAGGAAAAAAAAAAACGTATTTCAAGCGTGACTCATTTTTAATTACAAGAAAGAATGCAAAGCACTTGCTTTTAGTAAAATTAAAAGAGAAGAAACAAGAGGTTTTTATGAAATGTCTTAGTGTCATAAGATTAGAAGCGTGACACTGAAAGCTAAGAGAAACATCTAAGTAGGCTAGACAAAACCTTTTTTCCCCCTAGAATGTTTTTCTTTTGAAAAAAGCCTACAAGGTTTGTTTGTTGGGGTTTTTTTTCTATAAACATTTGCTTCATTGTACTGATTCTCAGAATAGTAGGAATTGTCAGTTGAATGAATAAAATGATCATTAAATAAATGAGTACAAACATACAAACACCAATTGTTGCACTAGAATGCATCTGTTGTCAACCTTTGCAGGTTGTCTTGCAGTTGTATAGTTCCATTGGCCCCAAGTGGTACTTACTGAACATTTATTTTTCATTTGTTTGGACCACGCCAGTATTATACAGGCAGCATGAGGGAATAATGAGCTGCATTCTTTGGGTTACTGAAGAGTCAGCACAAATTGTGGGAACAAATAACAATCAGACAAGGCAGTGTTTTATAACATCAGGACTGCAATCCATCTCTGGGATCTTTCTAAGCTGGGCTAATAAAGGCCCACTTACAATTCCCAACAGAGTATAGTTTAATTAAATTTGTCCATTAGAGGACTCCTCCCCCTCCCTTTACATTTTGGAAATTAATTCTGCTTTCTGCCTGTTGTTCTTTTTGCATCACAGATGCACTGAACCTTCGTAACCGACAGGTCCTCTGCACCACACTGAAAGTCATCCAGCACCTGGTGGTGTCAGCTGAAATGGTGGGGGAGGCCTTGGTGCCCTATTATCGGCAAATTCTCCCAGTCCTAAACATCTTTAAGCACATGAATGGTGAGTTATGCTAACAGACACTGTGTCTTTCAACTCCTAAGGCAAAAAGGGGCTTGAGGCAGGGTTAATTAACAATGTAGTTAAGATTTATTACTGTATATAAACTCAAATCCATTTGGAGCTCTAAATAATGTAAACTCCCCCTCTTACTATTCCCTAAGGATGCACTGAAATTAACAATTTCATTTATTACTCCTTGCACGTACAGTTTATTTAACACAGTACAGAAGCAGTGAAGCAGTTCTATAATCTTCCAATAATTAAATTGTAAACTTTGTAACAGTCTTTTGAATACATTAATAAATTGCAAAGCTTTTTTCCTCCCTCCAACACGTTAGATTAGTCCAGCTGTTTTATTCAATTCTGTGCTCTCCACAAGCAATTTGCTGCTACTAGAAGGTTTAGGAAAGATTAAAAATAAAACTAGAGATCAAACTAATTAATTTGAGGGTCAAGAAAACTCCATGTCATAGAAGAATTTCAAGTTAGATGATATCGAGCAAAACAGTGAAGTTTGAAGATATTGCTGCACGCTTAGCAGGTTTCATTATATTTAGAACTAATCTATATCTACAGTTAAGTATGTGTTTTCTTTGTAGTGCAGATCCTGCCAGTTTCAGTCTTTAATGACTGGTACTGTGAGTTCTATATAGTGTGAGTACATTCATACCACGCTCATCAGCTGAAATCAACATGATGCATGTTGCTTTTGCCAAATTAATTTTTTAAATTTTTTTTTTGGTAGTAAATCTTTCTGTACTTATTTTCAATTATCTACAAAGTTACTGACTTAAAAATTCCTATTATTGACTTGTGGCCACATAGATGAAAAGAAATTAATTCCTCACAAGCTTTCAAAGAAGGGTTTTCATTAAATTCATGGCATTTTAATAGTTCTCTGCAGGACTCCTTCCTATTATACTTTCTGTTTGCATTACTACAGAATATAATACCTTACACTCAGTCTTTAGCAAGTATAAGATTCAAATCAGATTGAAAAATGCCTGTTCAGAGACTGACTTGAAGGCACAAATGAAATTTACATTTTAGATCTCTTTAAATACATGTACATCTCTGACTTTACTTAGTGAGAAACATTCAGGAACATGGAATTTCACAAATGCAAGTTATTTCTGATGACAGTTGCGGCTTTCCAGAAGTCGTGGGATGAAAGGTTATGAGTGAAATCTGTTGGCTGAACTTAAGCAGTTTCAGTAGGGCTCCTTTTGAATTGGAAGATTTCCCCCTAACAGTTCTAATTTCAGTATCTGGCACAAAACAAGACTGTAAAAATGACTCTCATTGATTAATGAATATACCACACATGCTTTTTTCCATATTTCTGCCTGAAGTAGCCCATAAATTCTCTTGACTGGGCTTTTCTACAGTGATTTCAGATGAATAATAGGGAAAGCTCATGTGTAGCTAGGTACATAGCTTGGCAAGGCATTAAACACAATCTAAATATATCTTCAGTTCTGATTGTATTGTGAGCAAAATAAAACATATTTTCAACATATTTGTATAAGATCTGTACTCTGTGAATTTGTGCCTATGTGAAACTACACTAAATCATGATATTTGACATTAAAGAACTAAAGCCCCAAAAATAAATGAAAAGTAATAGTTGAAAATTAGCTGATTTTATTAAGTCATTATTTTTTACAAATAAAAATTTTGAAACTTCAGTATTTCGAGGAATGAAATAGATGCTATTTGCAAGGCCGACCATGTGAAACTGTTCAACTTCTTCAGTACTCATATGAGGATGATAGGGAACACCTCTGTCTTCTCCTTCCAACAAAAGCTGATGTTTCATTCCTCCTTCCCTGGTGGTTGGCAGAAAATACAGGGTTCTTCTTTCCTCCTCTTTCTATCTCACATAAGCTAATAGGCAGCTGAGGTGCAGGTGTTAGCTCCCAGTTATAATTGCAGAGACTGATCTGGACTATTTTCTTCGCTGTTTGTTTTTACAGGTGAAAGATGAGGTAAGTGAAGTGTTCTTCTTTCTGCTTTTCTGTATAGCTTGCGAAAGTAAGAACTGTGGTTGGATCTTCCTACACTTGTTTGATTTGCAGTCTATTAACTCAGACATTGTGGAAGTTTGTCCAGAATTAAGTTAACTGGAAAAAGCCATGTTTTAGTCAGTGCCACCTCACTAGATCAGTATCTATCTGATGAAAGGAACTCTTTCCCAAATTCAGCATCTGTGAATACCACTCTCAGTGTGTGAGATGTGAAGCTCTGAAACTCCCAAGCCAAAATTCTTTAGATACAAAAAGTTTCCATACATTAGGTGGAGGCTCAGAAATGTCATAAAAAGAGTATATTGCTCATTTAATAAAACACGTGTGTTATTGCTATTGGTAATTTTTGTAAATTATAAAAAAGGAGAGCATTGATGAAAAACAAATTAGGAGTTAATCATTGAAAGCATATAAAATGTGTTCACCCATTTGAGTCACAAGATACAGGTTTAAAATAAACCAATGCAATCTAATTTATAAATGCCAGGGGAAGATCCAAGCCTCCTGAGACAGTTTGTGTGAAAGCCAGAGGAGAGGGTTCCATTAACTTCTGAAGAGTCTTGTTAGTGAGCAAGGGACTTTTTGGTGCACAAAGCATATTTGGTGTGTCTGAATTTGTGCCCTCTCTGGAACTTAGGCCTTGACTTTCAGTAGATGTTTCTTTTCCCTCGTGTTCCCAAGTGCCCCCTTGCAGAGCATTGAAACATGAAAGAGCAGAGTTCTGCTGGTGATGCTGCCACCACTCTTGTCTTTGTTGGTGGAGACAGGGAGAGCACCCTCACCATCTGGCCAGAGTGTGCTCTGAAACAGGGTTGAAGCTTTCTGCTGAAAGTCTTGGCAAGAGCCATAAGGCTGCCAGGAGAGCAAGAGAAGGGAACGTGAGTATATTCCAGTCATTGAGGAAGAGGAATAGTGCTGTGACACAGGAGCTGTTTGTCTATTTTCTGGAGACTAGGAGGAGACTAACAGTCTCCAAGTAAGCTTCCCAACATAGGGACTATTATATAAATTTGCTGCTATAGAAGATAAAAAACTAAAACTGTCATGATAGTGCTTATTAAGTCTTATTATATCCTCTCTAATGCCACTGTAGTTAAATGTGTAAGGTAAATGTACTCTTATAAAACTCATTTAAATCTTGTGAAGAGGGAAAGAAAATTCTGTATAGACTCAAATGGAAGTATTCTTTTGCATCACAAAACCCTAGCTTTTGTGTATCTTATTTTCTAAGCTGTCTTTCATAAATCTGTGAATTATCTGTAAATACAATTTAAAAACAAAAACAATAAGCTTGTTATTTTATGAAAGAAGACAGAAGAGAAAAATAAAAGAAAAAAGAGCCTTCAGAGCTTGGAACATGCTATTAGGGTGCATTTATGTCAGAATGATGTCTGAAACGGAAGCCAATTCATTAAAATGATTAGACTTTTATGAACAGCAAAATTCTCCTGTTTGATTTACCTGACTGGTAAATGAAAATTTCATATATTTAGTTTAACAGCTATTTTCATGTTATCATTTTATATTATATGGAGCAAGAACAGTTATGCATATAAAATAAAGTTAGATGAAACAAAATATTATTAGGGTTTACAGGCCTCAAAGAGAGAAGGGTGGGTTGCCACTGCACTGTGGAAAGTACTTCTCCAGCACGGTAATTTCATCTGTGACTTGTCACAGTCACTGTGAGGTAAACAGTGGAAGTAGGGCAGCCTGAATTTTCTCTTGGCTGCAATAAAATTGCCTTGACACTATCAATAACTTAAAGCTCATGTAAACTTTGGACAGTCTCTACCTATGTAGCCAGTCCTTGAAAATAAAATTTTAGAGGTATGACTGAGAATACCTGATGCAGTTGTATTGTAGCATTCAACCAAGTGTGAAGCCACAAAGCAGAATTATACTGCATGCTTTACAGCACCTGAACGTCACTTGGGAAAAAATTCTCTTGTCTGAAAGGTACTTCACATACTTTGGAGAACTCTATTTTACAAAATGCAGTAATATTGCCCAAACTCTAAAGGAAGAAGCAGGACCTAAGTGTTAAATGGCAAAAGCAAAAGACTGTGCCTGGAGGTACAAGTCCTCCATGTGTTGGAGTTCAAGTATTTTCAGAACTGCCTGTATGTTCCAGAGGCAGTGATGCTCCTCCAAGTGGTTCATAGTTATTAGTAAGAAGCAGCAATTTTCCTTTAATATGATTGAATATGCTCTAAAGAAAATCTCTTGCCCAGATTTCCCCTGTTTGCTTCTTCCTCTGGGAAATACAAAAGTCCTTTCAAAAGTCAGTCTTCTAAAATACTTTGCATCTTGCCAACTCTGTGTTCAGAAATCTTAATATTTCTGAATAAGAAAAATACACAAACAAAAAAACCCAGACATCTTGAACATCAATATTTACAAAGTAATGTATTTGAGGCTCTCTTAATTTCTCCTATGAACTCTGAGATTTCAGACTATTCTCAGACAACTTTTCTCAAGAGTTCCAGTGCTACCAGCTTTAGCTGAGTTCCAGTGCTTTTAGCTTTTCTTTTTTTTTTATTTTAAACTAAAAATGAGTATTCCTAGAGAATTAGTTGATTCATGGTTGAAATTTGCATAAAAAAACATTCAATGCTGTAAATTATTGATAAAATAAACCATGCTTATATACTAGTAACATAAACTGTATTCTACAGTTTTCACATTATTCTTATGCTTCATTTTGACACTTATTCTTCCTATTACTTTGCATGTTTTGCAAGATTTTCATTATTTCTAAGCTTTCTTTGAAATCCCTCAGTTATAATTTCTGTGATTTGAGAACAAAGATTCTGATGTGGCTTTAAGGATACAGACTTCAAAGGAATAGGACCACCATGACAACACGGATCTAAGTGAAGAAACTAGTTTTGATACATTTTCTAGGTTTTTTTTAATATATACCTTCAGTACAAGAGGATGCAGGATGTTCTGATTCATCAACATTTAATGAAAAATATTGTGATTTTCCCAAAATGGCATCTGCCAGTAAATCACCTTTTTAAGCAGATGAAGACAGATTGATTGCACTCCAAAAATGTTATTACCATACTGCTGAGAAGCAAAATATATTTTTGTCATTCCCAACTGTGATTCATGATATTATTTCAACAGGCTTTCTGTGAATTACAGTTCTAAGGATATTTATTTAACAAATATTCTTCAATGTTTTTAAGAACATCAAAACATTTCTCATCTATGACATCCGCTGATGGTCTTTTAATGGTATTTTTCAAAAATGTCTCAAGTTTTTTTGTCAAGACTCTCGTCTCAAAAGTATAAGTCTCACAAAAAAGTGCTTTATGTTGTAATTGAGTAAGCAGGAAAGTGATCCTCAACTATTACCATCTGTTGTCTCACCTTTTTTGCATCGATCAATCTCATTTTTTTTCAGTGACCAATATTGCATATAAAGCTACAAAAAAATCACTGGAACTCTGAAGCACAGAAATTGGGAGTTACCGAGATACACCTGTATCAGAGCATTTGTTGCTTTAGTATCTTCAATACAAACCACGTGCCTTTGAGCTGATTATATAGTAAACTTCTAATGTGTAATCAATACTCTGCAAGGTATTTTCTAACACATTGAGGGAATCATTGCACTTAGATCATAATTGCTGGGTAATTTCTAATTACTATCTCATGTCTTAGCTGAAAATACAGGACAAGTCTGCAAAATAGAACTGATTCAGCTTTGATTAAATTGAAGCTATTCACACTTAGCACTTACTTTTAGTGTGTTAATAGTCTAATTAATTCAGCATCTTGAATTCTTGATAAAAGAAAAATGAAAATTTTCCCATGTCAGAGGGTGATACATTACATCCAATATTTTCTTTTTCGCTTTTCAGTTTTTTAATTTTTTGGGTATTATGACTCACGAAAATGAGTTTTCTATTGAATGAAAAACAGGGTGTGTATGAGTTAGGACTTCTGACTTCACAGAAAATTCATGGACAAGTAAAATATGGAAACATTAAATTCTTCCTGTGTTTCAGTGGGAACATCTGTAAAATGGATACAACCTGAAAGGGCTTGTAGACCTCAATCAGCATTTTGTTTGGTAATTAGAGCTTTCACAAAGTACCAGAAGTGTGGTATGTCAGTGAAACATAATTTTCATAGAGTTAAGCATTCATATAATGCTTTGCTCCAATACATTTGTTAGATTTGTGTTCCTTTGGGAAATAATTACCGTGGAAATACCATGTTTGAGGAATATTTGGACATTCAGGGCTAGACTTGTGCAGAATTACAGAAGCATCTGTATGTCTGTTTATACTGGATGCTAATACCTGTCTTAATATCAGCAGGTGTGTATCTGGCCTCCAAATGGGAAAAGAAAGTGTTTAAGTTCCCTAAGAAGTCCATAGAGGAAGCATGCTTTGAGCAAATCTAATGCATAGCTGTAGTACTAACATCAAAACACAACATGAATAATTATTTTAATTTCTTTTACTTGCAGCTTTATTTGTGGCTTATTTGGCATTGGGTTAGCTAAGAAGGCCTATGGTGTCCTGGCCTGTATCAGCAATAGTGTGGCCAGCAGGATGAGGGAAGTGATTGTCCCTCTGTACTCAGCACTGGTGAGGCCACACTTCCAATCCTGTGGTCCAGTTTTAGGCCTCCCATTGTAAGAGGGACATTGAGGTGCTGGAGTGTGTCCAGAGAAGGGCAATGAAACTGGGGAAGGTCAGGAGTAGAAGTCTTCTTGCATCTGAGGGAGCTGGGGGTGTTTATCCTGGATTAAAAAAGACTCAAAGGGGATCTCATTTGCTCTCTACAACTGCCTGAGCGGAGGCTGTAGCAAGGTGGGCGGCTGGTCACTTCTCCCAAGTAACAAGAAATAAAACAAGAGGAAATGTCCTCAGGTTGTGTCAGGGAAGGTTTAGATTGTGCATTAGGAAGAGTTTCTTCATGGACAGGGTCGTCAAACATCGAAATAGACTGGAAGTGGTGGGGTCACCAACCCTGAAGCTGTTTAAAAGACTTGTAAGTGAGGCACTTCGGGATATAATTTAGTGGTGAACTTGACGGGGTTAAGTTCATGGTTTGACTTCATGATCTTAGAGGTCTTTTCCAACCTAAACAGTTCTATAGTTCCATGCTATTTAAAAAAAAAAAAAAATGCATGTACAATTTTGCAAGCTGGAACTAGAACCCAGAGTTCTCAACTGCTGTTTGACTTGTGTAACTGCTTCATCTGTAATTTCTTCTTTGGGTAGGAGTTCTGAACTCTTTGCTGAACCTAAGTGAACCACGCCATAAGGTATGGTGCAGGCTGGCACAGATTCATCTAGAAAACACTACCCACAGAGTCAGCTAGTTTAGCACACGTCCCAGTTTGGTGGAATTGCATATCCATAGGTTCACAGTTCCCTAGCTGTCCTGGGTGGATCAGAACTTCACCTGCTGTTTTGCAGTTCTGGATAAAAGGCCTTTAGGTTTTGGATGAATAGGCTTCATACATGTGCCTGAACTTCCCATTTTCAATTGAGTTGCTATAAGCAGCTCCCTATGGACTTCTTTGTCGCTCTTTTCAGGCTCTTGATTCAGTTTGCAAAGAGTTGAGACCTACATTTGTTCTCTAGATATTAAGACTTCCTTTGGATCTGCCCCGTACAATGTAAATTGTTTTTGCAATTGTGCCCCTTATAATTGTAAAAATTGACTACTGCCCCTCCAGCTAGGAGTTATTCCTTTCTGCTGGGTAATTAATTTCTATGTTTTCACACAATTGGTTTGCAGTTGGTTGTTGGGATTGAGAAGTGATTTCTTTAATTGGACTTTTGCTGTCAACTTCGTGTAGAAGTACTTTTAGAGTACACACTAAGTAATTCTGAGAAAATATTTGTTCTCTGCATAGTTCTTTTTTATATATGTTTGCAAACAAATTTGTCTTAAGTTTGAGGAGACATATGATTTCAGCTTGTCACATTTTTGGTGGCATTTTTTAATTTTAAATATACATCTGAAATCTGGGTTCACATAATAATTTTAAGTTGATTATGTTTGTTTATTGCAGATGTTTTTATTTGTGTGTTCAATTAGTTCTGAGAACTAATTATAACTGATGGAATTAAATTTTCTGTTCTGAGAAAAATATTTCTGTAAAAGTCAGTGTGAGGATGCCAAAATTGAAGAAATGTGTTCTGCATCTGGCTTTCTGTTCTTATATTAATAAAATAAACCCTAAAACCAACAGGTAGTGGGGAGAGAGGCTTGGAAGAGAGAGAAATCCTTGTATGGGTAACAATTTTCTTGTGGCATTTCTCTTGCTCCCTCAAGGAAAACAGATTAAAGCCCCATATAATGGAATGATACCGGTGGGAACATAAATATTGCAGTGTGATTAAACCACCAAAATACTCAGGTGATTAAAGTGCTTCAGGTCTTTCAGTTATTATTCTGTTATATCATTTCATCTCATTTCAAGATGTTGCTTTTTTCATAGTTTTTGAAGAACACTCTAGGCAACAAAATTGATTTTGTGAGGCCCATAGCGTTGGACTATTGATTTATTTTTTTATATTGCACATCCATCATCTTTGTTTTCAGACACTCCAGCAAAAATATGTATTCTTGTTATAACATCATCTGGCTCTCCCAATGCTTATGCAATTAGTGCATGGAAATCTTTGTGTCTTTGACAGGACTATACTAGCTGAGAGGTACCCTTTTGACTTTTCTTATTTGAGAATTAGGTGAAGTAGATCAGACATTTATGATCAGAGAATTTGCTCACTAATATAATTCAAAACTTAGAAGTTTCAGCTATGAGTTTTATTTTTGGGGGTGGGGGGGAAAAGTCAAACCTATCGATCAGCCAAATAAATCCAAACAAAATCCAAAGGCAAGTGAACAATCCCCAGAACACCTGATTTTATGTTGACTTTCCACCATGTTAGGTTCCCTGTTATTTTTGCTTTGAAAAGGTAATCCAAAATTCAGCAAATGTAAGAAATCCCAAAGCTATTGTTCAACTCTCTCTCTTCTCACTTTGTTCTGGGTATTATGATACGGTTTCTAAGAAAAATAATTTGTCACAGTACATAAGAAGAAATCTAATCAATATATAATTAAGGATGTTAATAATTTTTCAGATTTAGCAGTTGTTGAGCTACCCTCGAGCTCAGTTGACAAGTGACATGACAGTGATGGGGTTACTTGTGCCTACTTTCTGCCTTTGATTCTCCAGGCCAGTGACCAGAAACCCATTTAGGGATGAAAAAAATGGGGAAGGATTTTGGCCAATATACAAAGCAGAGGTTGTCAAATGGTACTTTACTTCTTGTCTCAATGCAAAATGCCTTCTCTACTTCCATAATGCTGCATACTGGTTAAGACATTGATATTCTGAAGTGATTTTCTATAGTGTCAACAGTAATTGTATACATTCTTTTTCACTCCCAACAATCCCTGTGTATTGATATGTTGTTTCTTGTTTTTACTTAATGTTCAATTCTTAAAGACAGAAGCAGATGCATTTCTGATGTATTTGTGTGGGTTTTTTTATGATGAGTTAATAATCCATGGTCCCTGACTAGGATTCTGAAGCTTTACAATAGTTCAACTACATAACAACGATGTGTTATTGAACTGCGGTAGGGATTGTGATTTCAAATTAAATTTAAGTATAGCTCCTTATATTAAATATATTCGTAAACATTATTCCTTATATTCCTTATATTTCTCTTAGGAGTATGTTAAAGTATAAGGCAGTAAAACCAATGTTGGTCAATTTATTCTTTTATATACTTAAGAGAGCAGAAATTCTAATTAGACATAAAAAATCTGAATATTTCTGTAGCTAGCAGAGTGTAAGGAAAAGCATACAAATTTTAACAAATAATTAAAGAATGAAACTGGATGCATTCAGTGGAAATTTTTGTTCAAAGAATGTTCTCCTGCAAACCTCACCTTTGTGTCTGTCAGCCCTCCTTTCTCTGCCTGGCATTTTCCCACAGTTTTATTCTTTTCCTAATCTCATTGTGTTTTATGTTAGCCCTACTTTTGAAGACTTTACTTTTAATTTTTAATCTAATTTTGAGAATAGAAAATTTTTTGCATTTTGCTGGTTTACTATTATTGTCAGTGTCTTTATGTAAGAAGGAAGAGTCCTTCAGCAAATGACACCAAAAGAAGTGAGATAAATTTTAGGAATTAACTTAAGAATCATCTTTAAGCATTAACTACTGCTCAGCCAAAGCAAATAGGAGGGAGCATTAGAGAGAAAAGTAAGTGTCTTATTACATCTATCCAGTAAATTACATGTTTAATAAATCTAACCTCACTGAGGGAAATACAATGCAAGAAAACGATATAGATCTCTTTGGAACTGAGTAAGAAAATTACCTAACCTTTCCATTGTAGAGGAAGTTCCTGAAATTATTGTAGCTAAAGGATATTTCTGTGATGTACATGAAGGTACTTCTGAGGATATTTTTTTCCTTGAGATGATTTTCCTTCTTGTTATCAGTTTAATACTTAGAAACTTTCATCTCTTCCTTGCTATTGTCTCAGAAGTTGTCCATCTGTGTGTTGGGATTTGATAAGCAAAGTGAATATACTTTTCAGCCATGCTGGCTGGACCAAGTGTACATGATAAAAAATGAAAGGAACAAAGACATATGCCAAGATACCTGAATCTCTTTAGGTGGCTGTATTTTGGTTTGAGGAGAACCGAACACTAAGAAAAAAGCTTTACTGATAAATATATGAGTATGGTGTTAAATGCTGATCTATACTTTAAACTATACATTATATATTGTATTCCTGACTAGTAATGGAAAGAGACAAAATGTATTCAGAAAGGTTGGATATGTGAAAGTTTCATCTTTGGAGCAACCTGTCTCTACTGATTGCAGGGAGAGCCTGGAGAGGTTAGCCTTTTTAGAGGCAAAATTAGCTTTGGTGAGTACACTGTCTGTCCATGGGTTAGATTTCAGAGAGAAGCAGCCTGTCCCAACAGATTATTCTATCACAAAAATGACAATTGCAAATCAAAACTAAACAGTGGAGCGGTCATAACAGGAAAATCCTCAGAGACGCTCATGATTACAACTTAGAAAAATAAATGTAAGGCATATGGATAATCTGAGTTGCAATTGCAGTCTCTATAATAAAAGCATTATGTGGTATGCTATTTGAGCAGCACCACGAATAGTTTTCACAGGCGTTATGAAGAGGCAGTTTTCCTTTGGCACCAGAGATATGCTTGTTAGGCCCCAGAATCTCTTCTTGAAAGATTGTTTCTATTTTCTCTCTGTTAAATGAACGCACACATACCTTATTTAACCACCTGCTAGTAATGCAAACAGTTTGATGAAATCAGACACGAATGATTTTGTTGCCTTGGAATATTTTTTCTTTGATGTAAACAAACACTCACATAGGGAAACTACTGTGTCATAAGCCCCCACCAGGAAGAGATCCAGCAAACTTAAAAGATCAGTAGTGCTTGGTGTACACATATTTCTGTGTAAAAGGGAAAATCATGAACCTTCCATCTGAAATAATGCATATGTAAGGATGGAACCAGAAAACATGAGAAGTGCGTGTGTGGGTATGCAAATTTTATTTTTCTAATGAAGGCAGATCCATAGTGAAGATTCTGTTAAATTGTTCCTGCAAGTTTAGCAATTCAAGGTTCTATTGAGGAGATGCAAAGATTATTTCCTGTATTCTTGAAAACTAAACAGAGGATCTCTTCTACATATTTTTGTTGAACTTACAAAAAGTATTCTTGCTTCTGTGGCTGAAACTGGTGGGTAGTGAAATGTCATTATTTCTTGTATGTAATCCCAGAAAAATCCCATGTAACTCAAAGTAGGACCAGAGACTTGTTTGTGGAGGCCAACTGAAAAAACAAGAATTGTGTGTGTGGCCTTGAAAAAAAAAACAACTCCTTTTAATTAGGTTTCAAAATATTACATAACTTGAATGGGATATATAGTATAGGTGTATTGTACATTTAAATATAAATAATAGAGTATATGATCACACAAGAGTATTCCAAGCCTTTTACTTTTTTTCCCCCAAAGGCTTTTTTTTTTTTTATAATAAAATTTTAAAAGTCTTTGTATTTACATTATAATATGCTTAATCTAAGACATACAAAATACAGGTTGCTATTTGTTTTGTATTCTGTTCTGATTTGATAAACAAATGTGAACCTAAATAATAATTCAGAGAGTCTGGAGCTGTATTTTGTGGGATTCTGATTTTCAAATTTGAAATGCTGGTAATTGAGAGAAACTTGTTAGACCCCCTTTTCCTTTCTCTAGCATCTGTTAAACACAAAA
Source organism: Emberiza elegans (assembly GCA_024865655.1). Classification (NCBI taxonomy): domain Eukaryota; kingdom Metazoa; phylum Chordata; class Aves; order Passeriformes; family Fringillidae; genus Emberiza; species Emberiza elegans. Next base: position 12,244,342 of record JALJVW010002597.1, on the reverse strand, counting down.
GCTTTCTGCATTGCCTTCATAAAGCCATGTTCTTCAGTCTCTTCTTCACAGATAAAGGAAATTTAATTTTTGATCCTCAGCAGTGTAAAGTACATCTTCTTACTATATAATGCAAAAAATTAGCATCTATTATTCTTACACTGTAAGATATTACGCAGTAGTCCCAGCTTGGTTTTTTCGTGCTTAGTTTCTTACTGAAAACAAGTAGTGACCATTTGATTTTCTCACTGCAATGTCTGGATTTGGGCTACAGAGAGACAATGGGGCTGGATTCTTACTGCTAATTTGAAAAAAATTAAGAAATAGTGAGTTCAAGCACTGGTTCCCTGATCATCCATGTTACTTAACTGTTAGCGCTGTGCCTGGCATGGATTTGACCTGTGTGAGTAACACAACTGAGACGCAATTTTTTATCCATGAAGCATACAGAGGGTGATTCCTCCAGCAGATAGTGAGGACAAAACTTTTGTGGCCTGGGTACTTTCTTCCCCTGGTAAAAGACATCTAGACACCTGAGCAACCGGAGTAGTTAATCAAACAATGCTCCTCAAATATCTTCCTACCTTTAAATTGTCTGTATACTCTTTGGCAATTAGAAAATATTTGTTAAATGGCTGGAATATATGCAGATTCTTCATTGATTTGTTCTGTATATGGGTTTGCATTAATAAGATACAGAAATTCAGACAGCAAAAATATAAAAGTTGCATGTTAAAACATTTGATGGGGTATTTTGAAGAGTAAAGACAACTGTATTTCAGTTGAGAATCTGGAAAACGCAAAAATATATCAAATATATATTTTGATATTTTGATATATCAAAAATATATCAATCTATGTTTTTTGTAATATTTAATCCTTAAAAATATTAACATTGCATTTCCTTTTTTATATATTTTTGGGTTTTTTACTTTTGATCTAATAGAAGTACTTCTCATATCTGCAGAAGAAATATATTTGTTCTGCTTTGATGAGTGCCGTTAGGTATACAAAGTATGTTGTTCTGGGTCAGGATTCTGCACATATTTACTCTTCTATATTAACATTTACCATGTTTTATCCAGTGCAATTGAATCTCAACATTGGAAGAGAAAGGTCCCCCCTTGTTGCATTTTTTAGAATGACAAGCAATGTGCTGTTTATGTAAGGGAGCTATATAGAGGCAATGGCTCCACTTCCCATATCCTCATTTACACTGAGGAATCTTTTTATAGTTAGAGATCCCAGTGAAACAATTGCCAGGTGGAAACAGAGGATTTCAAAAGTGAAGGCCTGTTCAAAATCTTAATGAGAACAGAACCTGGTGCTAACCAAAAGCAGAAGTGTTTAAGTGCAGAAACCAACATTATCAGATGCAGTGACAATCACCATGCCACAAGTAATTTATCTGAACACTAATTACGTTAGATATGCATATATTAATTATATAGTATGTTTCCTTTTACATAAAATTATCTTCACGTTGGAAGTAATTGTGAGCATACGTGTTGTTTTAATTCCTGTTACTTTGAGTTTTGTGTAACACCTATCTCTGGCCAGGACAGGAACAAAATGTACCTTTTCTACTCTATGTTTCTAGCCAGAAATCCCATTTAGCTGCTGCTATATCATCACTATAGCATTAAACTATGATTGTTTATCTTCCACAGTAGGCCTGCATGTGTTTTCAATATGAAAGAAGTTAAATTTTATGAATTCATGAAAAATGATAGGCAAGCTCTTTAGCAATTTCAGCTCTGTACCTGGGTAACTTACTGGTCTCAGAAATTTTTATGGAATTTACTACTGGGTAACTTCACTGCTTTTCTTTCAAGAAAAGGCTTCCTTTGAAATTTAGCTCAACCACAAATTTATGATTTCCCACTGTGGTTTGGCATAGACTGAAATTCAAACAGGAACTGGGAATGCTCTTAAAAATCCATCAACAACTGGGGACTGAGATGCAAAGCTTAGCATCCGGGTGAGAACATATGTGATGAAATGACATTGTGAAAATCAAGTGTCTTTCACAGAATTTATATGAAGTGTACAAATTCCAAATATTAAAGTTTATAAATTACAAGAAAATCTATAGTGATACATCTAGATCCACACATTGGTTATTGTCAAATGTCTTTGGAGAGGTGTTAATTTTATTTCAAGACCTTACTCAGTATGGAATTTATTTTAGTTCAAAAAATTACATAAATGGTAGCATTATTGTAGGGAAACTACTTTTAAAGAAGTGCTAAGTTAGAAAGGGAATGACCTTTGTGTTTTGGTGCAGGAAATAAAAAATTGATTTCAATAACAGAGTCTTCTATTTCAAAAGTAAAAGCCTGATTTGTGTCAGGCTTAAAAAATCTTTTCAGATTTTTTAAAAATCTTTTCAGATTTTTTAAAACTTCTTTTCTAATAAATTACTCTGTTCTGAAAAAAAAAATTGAGATTAATTGCAATTAATAATAAAATTTCATTTTTTCTTTTATAAATCTAATATAGATCTAATCTATGTCTAGAAGTGCAACTAGAAGTGTATTGATCTGGAAGGGTAAAAATTTACTTTAACTTGGATGTTTTCTATACTTCCAGTTTGTTCTCATTAGTATTTATGTTCTTTCACTCCTGAGGACTTGCAAGTATATCTCAATTTTTTTCTCTTTTCTTCTATGAGGAAAACATTGTAAACCCCAGATTTCCTGCTTTAGATATGAGAATGTATTAAAACCAGGAACATTTTATAATACTTAATCAAAAGTCAAATTTTTACTTATCATGCTGTTTCTATGAACACTGCTGTTTTGTAAACTTTATGGAATTTTACTTACTGAAAAAAGCTATTTGAAGGGCCTCTTTGGTTCAGATTAAATAGCAGCTTTGTTACCCAGTAGAATAATAAGTTAGGTCTAGGGTATTTTTTTCTTTTTACTTCATGACTGTTTAAGTCATTGTTTAAAATCTAGTGCTGCTTGCAATGTCATCCAAGAAAGAATGTGACAAACAATTCCCTACTGTTGTGTGATAAACTCTTTTTTTTATTTATATATCCTTAGTACTTGTTGATTTTGCTTTATATATTTTCTATTTTATTTGCAAATGCTTTTGTAGAAAATCAAAATAAATAGTTATTGATGTTAAGAAAAAAATATGTTTAATAATCTTCATAATTTATGTGCTGATATGTATGTACGTATTTATTTATTTACAGAAAAATCTAAATACATGTAAGCAAACCCTAAGTAGATTATTCTATTTTTTATTCTTATGCTGCTGTTAATTTTCCTTTTTTCAGCACTTTTAATTGTGGTGTGAAATATTCTAATCTGCTTCAGCAACCCTGGAAGATGAATTATAATGGTACTTTAGCCTTCCATAAAGAATTTTCATTTGTGTACAGATTTTTTTTAACTTTTATTTTAGATTTTAAGTGTTTGCTGAAGTGGAAAACTGTTTCCACCAAAATACATATCTGTACTTTATTCTTTAGAGCTGAACAGCAGGGATTAAAATTAAACTGGTGATAAGATTTTACATGATTAATTGCAGAAGAAGATTAGAGCCCAGATAAACTAATTACAAGAGAAGCTCCTGAGTGTCCCATTTTGCTATGCAAGCTCTGATAAAAAAGTGATTGGAGAGGAATGGTGATGTCAGATTTCACAGTAACTGAGTTTACATTTTTGTCTTAATTTTCAATGCATTCTTTATTCGCTTTTATTACTCCTTACCTTTATTACATTACTCTTATTACCTTTATTACCTTACTCTTTATTACCCCAGTGATTAAGCATAATAATTTGGACTGGTTGACACTGGGAAAATATCCAAGACTGAGTCTGTGGACATTAATTGCATGCATGCATATGCCTGTGTATGTATACTTACACATATACAGATGGATGCACACACACACTTATGTTAATGGGTATGCGCAGATGCTGCCCTACTCTTCTGGAAGAAATTTCTTACTTTTAGCTTGTAAAAGTATTGAAGAACTTGCTTATTCAGAGTCTATGCCATATCTCCTTTGAAGAGGGCTTGTTGATGCCAGTTGTGAAGTAGAAAAGATAGTACTGCAATGCTGTTTCTGGGCTATTGACAATTTTCCACATATTTTGGGGCTGGTGGTGTCAAAAACAGAGTGACAAAAACTTGTGACAAAACCAAGTATCTTGGTAATTCCTTGTGTTAATATAGCCATCTCCTGCAGGATACAGATCACAAAAAATTAGAATTAATTTCTATATGATAACAGATATTACATGAGAATCTTTTATCGCATGGATCTTTGACAACGGTGTAGCAAATGCTGTAAATCTAAACCATCAGATTCTTTAGTCTTCAAGGTACCCATTTTTCAAAGTGCTGGTTTGTTGTGATATGCTGTATTTTGGAAGGGAAGAATAATACCTCTCAAGTACTGAGTCCTCCAAAGCTACCTAGACTGAAATCCACCTAACTGTTACACCATATTTATATCTATGTTTCAGCCCTTTTTAAGTGTCTGCAATGTTTTCTTACTTTTATAAATTTTATCTTTGTAAACTTGTATCTACTTCTAGGTTCAGATTTTAGCAGAGAATTCTAGGATGACCTACTGCAGAGAATATTAAAACCTTTATACACAAAGAGAAATTGCTCTAGAATCCAGTTGCTCAGTCATACATGTCTTTCAGGCATCTGAAGCCATTATTAATTGACCTCAGTAGCTTCATTAAAAAGAGATAGAACAACTTTCATTTGTGTATCAGTACAGATGGTGATAGCCCCAGAACTGTAGCTTCGAGCCAGAGATCACAAGCTGTTTAAACCAGAGCATATCCCTCTATGTACTTCCCACTGATCATGGGCCATTAACAGTACTAAGTTCCAGTGGGAAAGTGGGCTAGTCGAGAACTCTGCTTGGCTGCTTTAGGGCAGAGCCTGTGTTATGCAGTTTACTGCACTAATTATATACTCTTGATGAGCTCATTAGAGGACAATAAAGGAAAATGAAAACAGTTTGCAATATGTGTGGTCAAATTAGCCACACAGAGAAATTACAGTCAGTACTTAAATGCTGTATAGCAAGTGTCCATTAAAAAAAATGTAGACACTCGTGTATGTACACTGTAATGATGCCTAAACTAATTTTCTTTAATGTGTTTATTTTTCAAATTGGGAATTGGATCCTGTTTCTATCTGATTAGAATGCAAAGGAAAGATTTAAATGAGGCAGGCAAGGGGATATTTATAGCCATGTTCTTCATGGAGGTTTTTAATTATGCAGATCTGAGTTGGTGGTCAACTTGCAATGTTTTAGTGTTCAAATCTTATCTCCAGTTAAGAAAGTGACTATTTTTAAATTGTTAGACCACTTAAGACTATCAATTTAAGACTATCCACTTAAGACTATCCGTTTAAGACTTCATTTAAGACTGTCCTATATGCAGTTACGTAAAAAAAAGGTGCATTTAAGTGCAGTTCATGGTAATTTGAAGAAAAAACATTTTAAAGATTTATTTCATAAACACTTGGTGTGTACACATATGTACACTAATTCATATACAAAATATCAGCATGGATAGAAGCTGACAGTGGTACTTAACTGCAAAGGATTTTTCTTCTCTGTGGGCGTGAAAAAGCTTATATGTTGAAGTTATAAATGGGGAAAGTACAGTAGAGGTAGACTTGTTTTATAGCTGCAGCCAAATCTGATCAAGATGGTTGTACAGACGACAAATGAGGGACCTTTGCCCAAACTGCTCAAAAGTTGGTATACTTGTGTGTGATATTGTTCCTTGCCCCAAGCCTGTGAAATACCTCAGAATTTTAATCTTTCTGTTTAACCTGGTTCATTCTAGCAGTAGTTAGGAAAGGATTGCAGGTGCAACCATACTGGGGGACTTGATGGAAGAGCTACTTTCAGTGATGATTGGTTACTTAATGGATATAATGGACATCTGTGAGCTTGCAGTTTATCTGTCAGGCTCAGCTTACCCAAAATGGGGTGTGCCATTAATGCATAAATTTCTTGGAATTACGTTGTCAGGGGAAAACCAGATTCCTGGTGCTTTGACAAATTGAAATTATTTCATATAAAGTTTTCAGCAAAACCTGTATGAAATTTCAGCTCCTTTGCAAGTCTAAATTTGTAAATGAGCCCTCATGTGCTTAGACCAGAGATTTTATAAATTGTTGCTATCCTGAGATTTCTTTTCTATTTGGTTTATTGTACCTTTTCCACTACAGTTGTTTTCTCTGTTTTTGATTGATCTGCTATATTGAAATTCTCTCAGCATAAGCTGCAAATATCATATACCTGTGGAGTCCAGATGAAGCTGCAAATTTGATGCCTTTGTTGGAATAGTCCTGTTTCATTAAGGAAATAACCTGATAGGCCTCCAAAATGCTTTTTTTCATGCTGTTCTTTTTGAACTAGTCCAGTGATGTGAAAATTTGGGATGAATCTTTTTCAAGAATTCTCGTATATTTGTAGGTTCTTTCATTGTCCGACCATTCACTGTGTAGCCGTAACATTGGCACTAAAGTAATGCTTAAACACTTGGTGTTTTTCAAGTAAGCTCTCTCACTTCATTTCTTCATAGAAACAAAATTTGACTGACTTTCATATTAGAAGAGCTAATTCTTGCAAATAAATGTAAAGAATATACAGAGAATATGTATCATTTTTATGATGCCTAACTGTAAAATAAAAATCTCACTAGATGCTTTAAGGATAATTTATTTTCCAAATTTAAATATATCTTGAGATATAATTGTTGAACAAAGTAAGCAGTTATATTTTTTTATTGCCGTGAACACAAAATTGTCACTGAAAGAACACAGAATTATTGCATACTGGGTGGAAACTGAGTGGATACTTTAATCGTTGTTATAACCAGAGGCTTGATCTGGTTTTGGAGGGTTGTTGTTGTTGGGGCTTTTTTGTCACATAAATTAAGATTGATTCAAAATAATTTTCTTTGCTTAGTATTACTTCTAATACCGAAAATTTCTCCAAAGCAAAAATAATCTGACAGAAAAGCATAGGAAAATAGTCAGAAGTAAAACTATTGGGCATGTAGTCACAGCTGGGTGAGTGGAACGGGAATCAAAGCTCTCATTTGCACAAACAGGTGCAGAAGTCCATTAGTCTCAAGGTTCAGAAAAGTACAAGAATGAACTTTTTGCATTGTATAGTGTGCAAAGCATCTCTTTGTGATCAAAGCTATGTAACAGTAACTCTGTTTATGCAAACAAAAATAACAGATATCAACCTAAGCAGATTGTGTATTGTCAGAATAATCACCATTTTTTGACTAATATATAGGTTTTATATGCAATATATAGATCTAAATCAGAATTTCTCTGTTTTCCTTGGTTTTTTATATTACTAATCTAAAAATTTCTAAAGCAAAAATAGTATAAAATCTTTTTTAAAATTCCTTGTGGACAAAAATGATATAATAATTTTTTGTTTAGTTGCACATTTTTAAGGTAATGAATGTGTAGGTTATTATTTGCTCTTCAATAAAATACATTTTATTATATTATTATATAATAATATTTATTGTGTTAATATCATAATTTGATCAACTATTTATTTAAAAACTACAGATTTTCCAGTGTATGCACTATTGTAATTTTTCAGGATGCATTGTAACTTGTGGAATAGGTTATAAATAAGTACATACTAAAAAAAAGTAAGTAAAATTATTTTGTATTGCTCAAATCCAAATAACTGAATTCCATTCTCAGCTGGAAGGAATACCTAGACAAAGCTTCAAGTTGTGAAATCACCACTGTTTTTTACCAAAACTGTGTTTTTCTAAACCATTTGCAATTATGGATTATCAAGGAAAATTGGCTCAGTTTTTCTTTGGGATAACTGGACCATTTCTTATTTTGTACTAATTAGCCAAAGTTCTTTTAATCTAAAATGAGCCCTACTGGTTTCTACAAACCAGAAAATTAACTGCACAAAAACTTGAGAGCGTACATCTGTGTGAAGAATGCAATGTATTTTTTAAAACACCCCATTGTTACAGTAGACTAATTTATTGCCCCTTTTCTTTCCCCTGCACTTGGTGCCTGCTCTGGGTGGCACTGCAGTCCAGAGAATTCTTTTCTGTGGTAGCTGGTTGTAACTGCAAAGTTTGTGGATTTTGTGGGCTTCCTTTAGAAGGGCAAGCAGAGGGATCACCAGAGCGAGAAGGAATAGGGCTACTTCAGACAGGACCTACCAGGGAAAATGGCTAATTTATTCTGCCTAACTCTTTAGCACTCAATGTTACTAAATTTCTTCTGTCATTGTTCTTATAGCTTTATTGCCCATCTCTTACAGTGTTAATATTTTTTGAAACTTAGGTCATAATATCCTACCAAATTTAGTAACTGGAGAACAGTTAGACCCAGGATGGATTCCCATTGATTTTAGCTTTAATGAGAATTGGATCTGCCCATAAATGAACAATTTGTATAGCCTTTCAATTAACTGAAGTGGCCAAGTTAGTCATCACAACAGAATCACAGGACTATGTGTACAATTGGTGATTCAGTTCGCCTAACTGAAGGTCTACATGTGCTATTAGAGGATATAATTCATGTTATCAAAGTGTAATCTGAACTATTATCAGAATCAATAATCATTTGAAAAGAAAGAAGACCCTTTTTGCCAGAGTGCAGAGAACCACAGGTTCAATAATGAAATGATTGACTATGCACTTCCAAGAAAAGGCAGTTAAGCTGCACAGTGTGCTCTGTACTTGGACAAAACATTAGAGACTGGAGTTATATCTACTCAAATTGAAAACTGAAAATAAACTTGAAGAAGGAATGAATCTTGATTTGGTACTGTACCAAAACCTTTCCCCATGTGCTGGAAAATAGCCATTGTCTATCTGGCTGCTACATTTTACTGCTATGTTTTACAGTCAAGCTTTTGTATTTTAAGGACTACACTGTATATCCAAGGCTTAGAAATTCTTTGGCACTTCAAGAGTGATTCCACCTGTTCAAAGTACACTAGAGTTATAAATTGCATTCGTTAGGAAAAGATAGTGGTAGTCAGTCTTAGCTATCGAATTCAAGTGCTTTATAATGAGTTTTGTAACTAGAACAGCATTAGTAATAATCATTCAGTTATTATTAAAGTATGTAAAATAAATTATAAAATACAAATATTGTCATTAGTTTTTAGTTTCCACTTCCATGAAGAAACTACAAATTACAACAGTGAGAATATAGCAACTCTGAGAGACTGCCTCTTGAGCTGCAGTCAGAGTTTTCAATTCCAACAAATCTCAGCAAATACCTGAAGTAAAATCATCAGCTTTTCCTCATCAGGAATTAAAGACACTTCAAAAATCTTAAGTTTTGTATAGGTTTCATGTTCACCATTCGAATGAATGGTGAATTAATTTCTGATTCACCAAACACCTGAGGTGCTTAGCCATGAACAAGAAGTAAGGTGTATAAATAACACTACCCAAGCCATGAGTTTGATTCAGATTCTAAATTCTGCCTGAAGTGCTGTAATGTAATCAGATGATTATGAACTTATTGCTGTAATTTTTAATACATGCAGAACTCAATATTTTAGATCTACTGATATCAGTGACTTTTATTGACTCCAGAGTGAATGGAATTAAGCCTAGAGCATAGAAGATGGTATGAACAAATATTTAGCTCATATTAGATGTTGTTAATCTTGTGGAACAAAGTAGTTCAAGTACTGAGAACTTTATGAAAGTCAGTGGTTTTTTTTTACATGTAAACTATTTGCAAACTTTATTTTGCTAACTAGCTTTTGGAGAAAAATACAAAGCAATTCATAAACAAGGGACTAAATTTTAACATTAACAGGGAACTGATTCCCTCTAACTGTTTATTAAAGTACCCACCAAAACCTAGCAAATATGGATTTGAATTTCTCCTTGAAAACAGAAAGCAGATCTGAAGTGTAATATCTTTTGACAATGTTTTTTCAGGGTTTTTTTCAGGTGTTATTCCACTAAGTACAACAATATTATTATATTATAAAACATAAAAATATTTCTTAGTTCAAGAACTTCAGTTTCAATGTTTTATGTTTTTTGTTTAGAGTTGAAAATTCTGCATCTTATCTGTGTCAGCAAGCATTTAAATAACTGATGCAAACCAGAGCAGAGTGGGAAAATACAAACTAATGCATAAAACCCAGGCTAATGCATAATATAATGATCAGAGCAGTCTCAGTGTGAAATAGGAAATATAGATAAAAATCCTGTCAATCTGAGAAGAAGCCCTGAGTTTCAGTGTGCTGGGTGATTCTCTGCCCTTTTTATAGGTACAGAGGAAGCTGCCACCATCTCTTTCTAATTTCTGAAGTTGAATGCCTTAGTTCAATTTGTTTCATATAGTTTAGAATGTATAAGATGGAGATAATAATCTTCCCAATTTTTATTGCAATGGCATCTTTTTAAGAGGATGCAGATCTGGTTTTTAAGAGATAAAAAGTGAAAGTGATCTTTAATTTTTTTTTGTCCCGAAGGAGAATGCAGCTTTAAGATGATTTCAAGACCTAACATCATATAATTTTTTTTAATTGCAAGATCATCTTACATGACTATGAACATTAAAAAATCTTTCTTTTGTGCTGTTAAATTAAAAACCGATAGGCTCAAAGCTATGTTGCTCATACTAGTCATCCCTAGTTGAGATTCAGAGCTGTGTATCACTAGGCTTGAAGACAAATTTACACTCAGCCTACTTCAGGAGGCACATAAACGTCCTTGTGCATGGTCACAGTAGCTTGTCTGAGATACTGTATGAATTTCAGTATTATATACTAAAATGGTCTTTCTCCCATATATAGGTGGTTTGCTTCCAACCCCTGTGTTGCCTAAAGAGGACCTCAGAAAATAAACTATGGGCCTCGTTTCTTGAGAAGTTACTTCCATTCTTTGACAATCAAGTTCCATTTTCTGTTAGTGAAACATGCGATTAGACATCTGATTTAACATCCCCAGAGTCTATGACCTTTGGCCAGAAAATAGAAGTACTTTTTTTGAAATTCTGTGAACGAAATTTAACTTCATGACTTCTACAAGTTCTCTTTTGCTCCAAAACTAGAAAGGGAATAAATATTTTAAGTGAGAAAATGTTGGGTTTTTTTTCTTTTTGGATGTTCTAAGACTATTGTCACTTAAATCAGCTGAACTAGGAATTAAAAAATTCAAAAATACATTGTCATTCTAGACAAGTTAGATTTGTCAGGAAGCTCTCTCAAAGGTATCTCTCCATACAATTTTATAATATATGGTAAAGGATATACAGTAACAGGAAATAAAAATCCATTCAAGGCTGACTTGTGTTCCAGAAAGACTCCATCCTATGCCCTTTTGATATCTTCAGCCATTTTTTCAGGTGTATTCTAAAATAAAGATAATAATGTTGAAGAATATAATCTAGTTCCTATAGTGTGGTTTGATGCCTTCTCATGAAGAAGCACATATGCTGTAGGCAACCAAAATAGTTTAAATCTTTGCCTGTATATGAATCTTTATTTTATTTTGTCATATGTGGTATAGATTTTAAAAGCACACTATTGTTTTCATTTGCTTATTCAATGAAATGGTCATTCTTCTTATCCACAAAGTCCAAATAATGAACTAATTTATTTCACATCAAACTGACCATGGTGTTTAATTGCAATTAGTTTTTATTAGTCATCTAATATTAAGTAGTATTAGTCATCATACTGATACAAGTTGTTGTTATGATAGCATGCATTCCAAACAAAATTACCTAAAGCAAATCATAAAATTCAGGTGAAGTATACTAGATCTCCTAACTCATCCCCAGCTAGTGAAGTACCTTGTACAGTATGTTAGAGGCATAATTGAGAGTAGTAATAAAATATTAATAGCTTTGTTTTTCACTTCTGAAGTGAAGCATCCATTTATAAATAGGCTATGCATTGATATTACATATTAAATTTCCCCATGTGTTTTGTCTCTTTAAGTAAATAATGAATTTAAAGGTGGGTAGGACTTGTAAGGAAGAAACATAACTGGAGAGGGCTAGCTTAAAATGCAAATACTTCCATGACTATAAAGTAATTATAATTTAAGGAATAAAAATGCTACCGCTCTTTTTTTATTATACCAAAATAAAATTGAGAAATTCTGTAGCTATTACTTGAGGTCAGACAAGCAGATTTTTTTTTTACTGCTTCCCCAGCATATTAGCTAATATAAAGTTAGAAAGCTTTGAAAAGGAAGTTAAAAGTATGGCCACTTTTAAAAGTGGTCATACTTGATATCATTTAACTGAAAATATTTAAGCAGAAAAGACATTACAGAATCTAAGTCCTGTAGTATGCAGAAAATGCATGCTTGAACAATCCAAGAGGCTGAAAGAGCTTAAAGAATTTCTACATTAATTAGAAATCCTAAATTACATTGGCATATATATTATTTATAACAAGGCTGCTACTGTATCATCTTTAGTTACTAAAATGCAGCTGAACATTTTGTTATTTGTGTAAACATGAACAATGAAAAGATTGTTTATTCCCAGAATGGGAGAGAAAAGTATTCTAATTACAGTTTGCATTGTTTTGCCTGTGGGTTCCCCAAGAGCCAGTCCCTGATGGGAAGCTGCTGTCTCACATTCATTGGTGCATGAACTCAGGCTCTTTGTTCTGCAATAGGAAAAAAAAGTATCTGTGCAGTGCTATTTCTTGACTACTGCATGTAAAAGGATATTGTACTTGATTCCTCTGCATCTGCACAGAGCTGACAGAGAATCTGTCCTTTTTTCTTTCTGCTTCTGCATGTAACTATTGTTAGTTTCTTTCTTCTGTTGTCAAAAGACAGTGGAAATAGGGTAGAATCAATTTTTACTTTCTCTGGCAATGAAAGAAAAACGTTTCTGAATCTATACATTGGTATCTGAATAACTGCTTATTACGTAGACTGTCCAAAATATGTAGATGAAGGGGAAAGTAAGCTTATAATCACCTGTTCCTTTGGGAAAAATACAAAAGCTAAACCAAGTGCCACCAAATGTTATCTTATTTACAGGTCATACAAATATATTTTCATTTTTGACAAAGTATTGAAGTCACTTGTGAGCATATAAAAGAAACCCCTCTTACTGAAGTTCTCTTGTAAACTGTTCTCCAAATAATTCAATAATATGGAAAAATGTCAGAAGACAAAATAAAATGTATTTATTCCAGCCATATCTTCCCACAGCATGACATGTCGTGTGAAAACAACATTAAGCATTTTATGCCATCTGTGCTGGTTGGGGATACATTTACAAGCATGTCAATGTGGAATATTCCTTTTCAAGTTAGACACAGTCATCTTATAAGCACCTAAATAGAGTGATCTACAAAAGCAGACAGCCATTGATATTTGGTTCACTTACATTCACTCCTTGAGCTTTGTTCCATTTTTGAGAGATGGAGATTGTTCATCATGCTGTCAGTCAGTTTTATACAAATACAATGATACTAAAAACTGTTGTTTCTGTAGTGAATAGATTTTAATGAGAAATTCAGAATACTAAATATTAACAACATTTAAGTAAAATATTAGTGTATCTTAAAAGAGATGCTTAATAATTTTTATAATATTTTTCAATATTATGCTATAATACATGCCATAATTTATTTTATGCATTATTACAGATACTATATAACATATATACTATTTATTTTTGTAATATTTTAAAATACTAATAAAATGCAGGAAAACATTCAGAAAAAATGCCATAATTTCCCAAGGAATGTACATAAAACATTTAGTAGATATAAGAAGTCTGAGCTTCTAGTTGAACATTACTGACTGCCATTGTATATCCAATCTCCATAAGTGTTCTGTAGAATCAAAGACTATATTGTTTCAATGCACATATTGTGTAAATTGCATCTTTCAAGTCACTTTCTCAAACAAGCCACTGTGTATTTGAGACTTGTTACGTGCAATTATTACCAATGAAATCACAAGAATTTGATGTCTGCATTTTCTCCTGAATTTGTTACCACTTAAGAAATAGTTTAAAAGAAAAAAAATTGCAGATCACAATGTCTTGATTTGTCCAAGCAGAGCTTTCATGCCTCTGGCAAAAGACCTGCTAAAAAGTGATTTGAAGGTCCCTCATTCAGGAGGTCCATCTTCAGCATAAGGTCTATCCACAGAGAACAGAGGATGAGTCTGCTTGAGAGAATTTATTTTTGTAATCCTACCCACAGAGTCCCAGCATGACCTGGTAGGACTATCCCCTTTCATGGTGGAGATTCTTTTCTCACCTACCCTGTTTATTGTGCAATAAATCTTCTTTATTAATTAGTTAGGTATAATGAGTTAGATATTATTTTTCACTTAATCTTCATTAAGCATTTGGCTTTTAATCTCAACACTTTGCTTGTGTAAACTGTGATGAATAATTTCACCGTAAAGGTGCAATTTTCCATAGAAAAACAAAATAGAGTCAGCTGCTGTGTATCACGGGAAGAATGAATGCATGTTGATTGTTAAGAAATACTCTTTAGTTTTCATGGCATTAATCAATTATTTCCTGTTCCAAAATTCCTATTACCAATGCTTTTTTTTCATGCAATACCTTCTTAATGAACCTTCAATTTTGAAACATTTAGGAAGCAAAAATCTTGGACACTAAGGAGTAGTCAGTCTTCTGAGGAGAGAAAAAAAAAGTTCACCAAACAGGACACATTGATCACATTGATTATTCTACTCTAAATGAATTTATCACTAAAATTTTGTCTTCCCTCTTAAGTTAGAAAAAGTTTAGTGTGGTTAGTAGCTCTGTTATTTTTATCTTGGTGTGGACTCTCAGCATATATATACTGTGCATGCTGTCTATAATATATGTGCTAATGTCTGAATAAGAACATTTACAAATGAATTATGAACAGTTCCATCTGGTGGAATGAGCTGTCAAAATGCCTTTTTTTTTAATTAGACTTGAGAGAAATTGCAAGAAATTATGATAGGCACTGTTTGCAGAGACAGACTTCTTTTATTGAAGTGCCTGATAAAATTGAAGGAAATTGTATTTTCAGATATTCAAACTCCAGGTTCACTTCAGAAATATATGAAAATGTATTTGTTGTTCTACACTGATTGAAGGTTCAGATATTTCTCATTCACTGTATTTCATAAAGATTGTTAATTAGTATGACCATGAAGTATTTCTTCTTCCCAAGAAACACTCTAGTATATGCAGTTTTGCACACTGTTTGTATAAACAGTCCTTGCATGTGGCCAATCTGCCCTTCAGCAGTAACCTTAAAATCTACCTTTAAAATCTTTATACTGGCTTATTTCAAGAAAATGTCATGTTTCTTCTGCATCCCTGCGAGCCTTCTATGATGAAAATTATCAGCCTACTACATTCCAAGTGGTGACAGTACCATGCTGCTGTTCACTGTTGTTTGCAGATTGTTCAATAGAATAAAGCATATTCCAGACAGATTTAATCTCAAAATATGCAGTACTAATTGTGAAAAAGGCAGGAGGAAGATAAAATCAGTGGCAACAAGATAAACTCCTGGTAGATCTCAGTCAGCAGTTTTCTTTGAACACGGACACAAATAGACACTAAGCTTTGTAAATATGGTAAAAATTGGAAATGTGCATCATATATCAAAGGAAGAGACGTATTGGCCAAAGTGTATTTTGATCTGAAATAGCATTACACAATTACCTTGTGCTCCTTTATTTAGCAGTTGTAATAATGGCCCCTGGAGATCAAACATGCTTTGTTCATGTTGGAGAAAATAAATCTAAGTCATGAAAAGCTGAAGATAAATATCAGATTAGACAATTTAAAGCAATGTAGCCAAGGTACAAAAAAATGCATGTTTAGTTAAACTACCTTCTAGTTGTGAAAGAGGTTCATTGCTTCAGTCTCTAGGTAAATACTGTCCATATCCAAAGAGCTACTTGAAAATGGGTTGGTTCAGCTTTTAGCTCTATAAAAGCATGGAGAGGATAGTTTACAGCAATACAAATAATATACAATAGGAGGAGTAACAAACAGAGAAATTTACTTAATCAGAAGCAATTTTGCCTTTTTTTTTTCTCTGTACTGCTGATTACATGCAGGAATAGAAAATAATTTTCATCCTCGTAGACTAAGTCCTGTATTCCTTAGTAACATCTGTCTTTCTCCCACATTAATGTTTTTTAGATTGAAGGAAGCATTTGCACTTCTGAGTCACCAGTCAGTGGTGACAGTATGCTCATGCCTCAGGATATTGAGTCCGATGGTTTCATGTATATTAGTCATCTCATTTGCAAGATTCTGAATATGTCCTCTTCAGGCTTACCTTAACACACAGAGCCTTTGCAGATACTGGTTTCACAGGCTTTCAAAAACCATATAGCAAAAGAATAAATGCAATGCTGTGAGAACCTGTACTTGACAGTATATGAAAAGTAATTTAAGAAACTTGGTTTTTTTTTTTCAGTTTTAGAGAACAGTTCTTTTCATTTCCTTGAAAAATCGACTTATCTAGTTTCAGCTTTAATTATGCATACCTATTTACTTTTAAACTCTCAATCTGTACTCTTGAGTACTAAAATTAACAGAGGTTTTGCTATTGACTTCAGTGACACTCCATTTCCTCTTCACACTTCTCTGTGCCAAGTCTTGTTTGTGATGCAATCAGATGACATTTTTTATTGTAAGGATCTGGCCTTCTGCAATCATTATATTATTTATTTATTTATTTTCTTTGTAATTGAAGCAACAGGAATGTCTGGATGTCATACCAACTTTTTCATGTGATTTCCTTCATGTGAAGGAAATGTGAGTAGAGAATGTATTTACAATCTTCTGCTATAAGGCATTTCCTAACACATGTTAACATGACATGCAATTGAAGAGTACATATATGTGAAAATGATGGCATATTATAGAGGCTGGGACATATATTTTGAAGCTTCTTTAAGTAGCTTGCTTTCTGCAGAGTTTTTCAATGGCAAAAGAAGTTAAAAACACAAAAAATGGGTCAAAAAATGCTACTACTAAGAAAAAAAAATAGTAGAGAAACAACAGAGTTGTTTTGATTTGGTTCTGAGAGCTGATAAACCAGTTCTACAAGTGGAATTACAGGTTTAGAAACTTAGTTTTAGCTGATATACCTTCAGGGCTTCCTGACTACTCAAGAAATTTCACCAAAAACTTGCACTGAAAAGAATGCTGTAATATCAAATAAAAACTTCATTCCATTCAAAGAACATGGTATGTGACAACACATTCTCTTAATTTTCTTTCTACATGGTTTACAAATGAATCATTAAGAATAGATGTGCAGGCAATCACATGTTCTTCATTATTGATTTAGGTATCAAATATTCGAGTGTGTATTCTTAAATCAGCATTAAATAGTTGATATAATCTTGATTGAAATTAAAATATAGCTAATACAATGTATTCTGATAATTCTTCAATATTATGGGAGCGTAGTTCTCTAACATTGCTTTGCTATGTTAGAACATTAATTAAAGAAGTGAGATTTTACTAGAAATTTCATTGTGAAAATTTTTCTTTGGCAGAGTTTTATTATATTCTTATTGAACTTTGGCCTCTGTAAAATAAACCTTCTCTCCATCCTTTGAATGTAACCACAAATATTAAGCAAAAAGGCAGAACCAATGACCAAATTTGCATTCTAGTTTTTCTGTGATTGCTGCAACTACAGAAGACATGCTAGTATGTGTTAAGGTTGCTAATACAAAGCTCTAAATACAAACATTAAAAACCCAGAGCATCATGACTATGATTCATTCACCAGTTTAGAAATCATTAACCTGTAACATATTTGCACACATAAGTTCAAGTAAACAATCCAAATTTATAGAAAAGTCTTTCTTGTGATGGCAAGAATATAGGTGCATGGGTGTGTTTTAGGATGCCTGTGCGTCTATGTATCTCTCTGTATACACACATCTACTATCATACAGCACTTTAGAGCATCAGGGACCAGACTGAGGGCAAGTGAAGCATCTGACAAGTAGCAAAGGGAGCTGGAATATGTGACACTGGTGGGAGTAAGGGAAGAGTGTGTATTTGGCCATAAATGCAAGATAATTCTGTACATTTTTTGTTTTCTCACAAGTTTTAAGATAAGTAGGGAGAAATATGGATGAAGGGTATAGAAATACTTCATGTTGCTAATTAATCACAGTTTTTCTGGAATATTTTAATCGATATTCACATATATTGCAAATAACATATTTATGAAGTTTTAAGTACTTGAAGCTAGAGAAACCCAACAAGGTAGCATATTATGCCACAGTTTTGTTCTGTGGTATTTTAATCAGTCGTATAAAATCCTTCTAACTTTGAATATTTTCATTGAATCACAGAAAACATTCACAAATATTCAATAATTAATTTGAGTTAGGGTAGAATATGTATATATAATTTTTTACCTATTAAAAATCAACAGAATTAATCCTAACCACATTTTTGTGCACCTGTTACTGCAGATTTACAACTAGCATATCCAAAATAATACAAATTATTTTATTCTATTATTCCATGGAAAGATGGTTTTGACAAATGAAAACTAGAATAAACAGAAGAGGTGAACTCTACCAATTAATATAAGACTGTTATAACAGGCCATTTAATGATGTGTGTTGACATGGTTTACATGGATCTTTCAATTGATTTGTTTTGACAGTGTATGACACTGAAGTGTAATACATGGAATTAATCAGTATACTGGGTGTATTAGAGAGAGCCTCAGAAGCAGATATCAAAATGCACTCATTTCTGGGAAGATACCAATGGCCTCAAGAGAAGGGATCTCTCAGAGGGAATTATATTCTTGCTTTCTGTTCATGTATGGTGTGGTTGATCACACAAATAATGTTATAAAACCTTTGCAGGTAAAGTTGATATGAAAAAATTAAAACAAATCAAATTTCCCTTAATCCCCATATAGTAGAGAAATCAATTTGTTTTAATATAAGTAGGTGCAGTGTAGTAAACTTGGAAGCAAAGGTCATTGAAGATCACTGCCTCAACAGGAATTCTCAGTGCTGTGTATGGTCAAATGGGATAATACAATGTTTATAAGAGAAAGACTATCAAGTAGAAATAGAACATGTCTGTGCATATCTCATTAAAATTATTGTGATAGTGCTGTGTTTAAAGCTGATATTCACACTTCAAGGAGAACATGAAATATTGGAAAGATTTCAAAGAATTAGAAAAAAGATGTCCTGAAATATGAAATTTACAGCTTTCAGTTTAGTCCTTTATGCACTGCAGAAGCAATTGAGGAAGAACTTAGTCATTTGACACAAACAGCTACTCATTATAAGAAAATTATATAAGCTCCTGGTAGCTCTTAATTTTGCAAATAGAGGGTTAATACAGTTGCCAAAGACTAAAAGTTGCTAGCTTCCAACTCAACCTAAAGTTCCAATTGCCAGTGTAGTTATTATGCCCTGGAACAATTTATGTATCGTATTCAGGATTCTACAATGGCCTTTAAGAGAGAACTGGATAGATTTATTAAAGAGATATTTTAACCCAGTTCTTAGGGGAGGAAATTGTCATGTATTTATAGCCTTAGATTCTATGGCTATGTCTCCATTAGCAAATAAAATGTCCTGAGCCTGTTCTCTAGTGGCTCAGCATTTGTGCTTGGAAGCCTGCTAATAATTAAACACTATGGGAAGTACTGGAGCAGTGCTTGGCCATGCTCTAGCTCTGTTTGTTTCATTAATGCAGTTGCGATCTGCATTTTTTTCCTGTGGGAGTGATGCACCAAATGTCCTGAAATAACCTAGACTCGTATTTCTAAGTTCTCTTGAATTTCATCACAAAATTTGTAGTTATTATATTCATAGTGATGGAAAGAGCCTATTTTTGCTAGTGATCCAGTCCCCAAACTCTTAGCAAGCAACAAAGTTCCTAAAGTATCAATGCTTAGTAAGTTCTATAGAAACTAAGCAGTAAGAGGTAAGTAATCTTTCTACTTTGCTGCAGAAGGCTTCAGAAGAGTTAATTATATTTTTACTCAGTACTACAAAAGAATGTATAATAAACAGCCAGACATTGCACAATAACTTTGAAATCAGGAGAGCACACAGGCAAGATTGGTAGAATTGAGGCCATGGAGTGGCTGAACATCAGGAGATACATAGATTTCAAAGCCAAAGAGATAAGCAGACCATCAATGCTGATGTTGATGCCCAATAATGTGTGTTTGATTAAAACGTGCCTCTTATTGAAAAAAAAGGAGAGCTCAAAGATTGACTGAATTTTGACTTCCACAAAAGCAACCACACCTTATTTGAAGCCCTGTTTGGTTTGCATTTCTTCTAGTAGCCAGATGTTCTTATTGTTGAAATTGCATGTCTAATCTCAATTGAGCTTTCAATTTGCATTTGAATTTGACTTTGGTGCTCAGCATTTTGTTTTAGTGATATCCCTCTTCATAAGATGAAAGAAAACTTCAGTAGATAGTATTCTATTCCCATGAAGATATTTTTGTACTGCTAGTTTTGTATGTTCCTTTTCAGTCTTCTTTCTAAATAGCTGAAACACTCTGGAAGTGTTGCACTCTGGAACACTCACAACTGTGTGGTGTTTTCTCAGACCTTGTGATTCTTTGTGATACCTTTCTCAGTTTTTCACCCTTTATTTTTAGCAAGACACAGGATCAATACATATATTCAAGAACTAGCCTCACCAAGACTATAAAAACTCCTTCTGCTTCTGTCACTGCACTTTTTTAACGCCCCATAAATAAGTATTTGCTTCTTTGCAGTGGAGATCTACATTGCCCATAAAGCCAAAGATGCAAGGCTTTACAATTTATTTTTAGGGAATATTTCATTAAAAAATGAAAAATCCATATAGAAGAATGAATGAAATAAGAAGGTAGAACAGAAAATAGGAAAAAGCTATGTCTGTAACTGAGATATAGTATGAGATAAAACAGAAAAAAAACTGGAATGAACAGAATCAGAACAAAGATGGGTTGGTTAATAGTAATAATCTGATGTCATCAGTGACTAGAGATCCTTCTTCATGCTGATTTACTCCTTCCTTCAGAATGTTTCAATCATAGGGAAAGGAGAAAGTGCCATATTCAGGCGTTATGTCCCATGAAGTCAAGTGGTCTCCTCTGTAGAGCTTTGTAGATCCCTGGACTCCTTGATCCTTACAGTAAAAACATGCTACAAAGGGACAGTCCTTACTGCAAACACCTCACAATCTAGAGGGCAACTCTGCCATTAACACGGGAAGAAAAAACCTGGACAAGGGAAGCGCAAGAGATGATCAAACCAGTATGAAACCAGTATGTTTTCATCGGTATGAAAACAGTAGTCAGGAAAACAGCCACCTAGCAGTTGTGTATATGAGGTTTTCATGTGTTTTTATCATAATGGAAAAGGATTTTAAATAGTGATTTGAAGATGGACAGTGAATGTGGCTCTGTGGACATGTAGAGTCCTCCTAGTTTGGGTAAAGGCAAAGTATAGCACATATTTGTACATGTTCTGACAATTTATTTTTGGAGACAAAAATTATTGCTTTAAGTCTGGACCTATGTATTCTTTCTTAAGTTCACTGGCATCATTAAAACAAGACATGAATTGTGGTTTTGCATTTGAATATTTGTATTAAAATCTACAGTTTATTAAGGAATTAGATTTAAGTAATGTGTAGTTCCTGGAAATACTTTCAATTTTATATTCAGCAGAATATACAAAATCTTAGAAGATCAACATTGGAAAGCTTAGCTTCTTTGTATGTGGTTGGTGTTCCACAGTAGCCCAAGCTAATCTATGTCCTGTTTTCTCTTTCTCTCCCACCAGCAGTTGTATGTTCCTTCCCATTCTCTTGGGCCAGGTCCAATACTTGGTTCATCCTGCTGTTTTCCTACTAATGAATATGATCTGACTAGTGAATATGAATCTGAATATGATTTGCTATGAAGCTAGCATGGTGAAATGGCCTGATACAGTAGGAGATGATCAAGTCAGAGTAGATAGAATGAAGATGGTGGGAATAAAGAGTGAGTTGGGAAGAACAGATAAAGCCACAGCTAAGAAGATGTCAAGAGACATTATTAAAATGGCAAAGTCTCTCTCATGAGCTACAAACCACAGTCTGAATGACCAACAAGAAGGCAAAGAAACTGGAGAATTTCATTGGTGAAGGGATAAAATTCCTTCACTGAATCAGAAGCAAACAAGACCCCTTATGGTATTAAGGGCCTCCTGTGCTTTCAAGTATGTTTAGTTTCCTATGAAGCTGAAGAGCAGCTGTGCTCACCTCTAGGAGTTCATAACAGAAACTCTCCAGCATAAAAGCTTTGCCAAATTTTCATTCTGGAGATGCTAATGATAATAATTGCTATTCATGGCCTTTATTGTATTTTTCAGTAATGGATATCAGAGCTGTTTTATTACACTTTACTGTGATGCTGTAGTGATTGTAGTAGAATCCTCTGACAATATTGTGGTGTTTCACTGTGTAATCTGTAACGGTTTTGAAAAGATAATATTGACCTACTTAAATATGAGAAATTGAGTCTCTGATATAAATATACCTGCCTATTGACTGCGTCAAAAATCCATCTCTTGTTGTGTACTCCAACCACTAAAGTAGTTTGTTGTTATTATACCTGCCACCCTTAATTTCTTCTAAAGTACAACATGACAAGATAGAGTAATTTTGTTTCATAATACTCTAAAATAGTACATCCTTTGCTTGTGGGTGGTTTATACTGTTTCCTGCAGAAATATCTATTCTATGGTGCCAAGGGTCTGAAAATCCTTTAGTTATTTAGAATGGCATTGTTTAGTAAGTTAAATAGTATGATTATATTTCTGATAGATCCGCAACTTTTCTCTTTTAATTCATCATTTAAAACTGAATTTAGCTAAATATTTTTATGTAAAAGCTGAATTACACTTGATTTTGGTTTTCCTTATTCCCAGGATCTATATTTCAGTATCTCATAAATGGAAGCCACATAGTTTATAGAGGTGGAATTTTTTGGTTTTTAAAAATGAAAACCTATAGATTTAATTACATGTTTACCTCAGTTTAGTCAAAATGCATATTAGCAATTCTATTGATTTCCCATTTTTCTGCTATGTTGTATATCTAGACCAAACCAAATGTACTGTCAGACTAATTTTGATGAGGCATGTACCATAGTAGATAATTACTTCACTTTGCTTAATGTATTAGAAATCCATAAATAGACATTTGTTTTATGTGAAAAGCAGGCAGCCTATTAGAGGTCAGGAACAAATAACAAAAGAGGAATACTCAGTGACAAGTACAGACTAAAGAACAAAAGCTAATTAATTCAGAAATTTTATGAGCTAATTATTCATTACACTGCAGTTACATGTACTGTACCAGAATTTCTTTTCAGCTCTGTTTGGTTGTAAATCAGAGTTTCCTAATATTGTTTTCTTCTACTTTTATTTTTCACATATATTGTACATTAATATTTTTTTACAAGTGTTATTTTTCCTGTATGTTATTTCTGTAGCATAAAACCACCAACAAAACTGAGTTTGAGTCTAATTCACATTTTAGTGTGTATGTCATCAGCATCTGGCAGTATACAAAAGATTTTTCTGGGCTAAACTGTAGAAACCACCCAAAATACGTGTTCCTTCCAGTCCTACATGCAAGTAGTAAATTTACAAAAAGCAGCACACTTTCTAAGATGTTAAGCACAGTTAGGGTGGCAGGTCAGTGATTGTATCTTGCAATGTCAAGTACTTATTTCTAGAGCCAAAATTTGCCAGCAGTAGAACATCTGAAAATCTGAAGCAATACTATTTTTGTGCTGCTAAGTTGTTACCTGCACATCAGGAAATTCGATTAATCTCCTGAAGACAGATAGCATGAAATCTGGTTTTCTAGGGCTGTCCAACTCCCAGAGGCCCCAGTGACACCAGCATGTATCTGACTTCTTAAAATTGCTGGGGTAAGGCAAAAGAAGGAAGAAGCATTGCACAGCCAGTGGTTCAGCACACTAAATATCTGAAAAAATAGCCACCGTATTTTTTTTTTGAGAAATCCATATTCCAAGTGGCTTGGTGACAGAAGAATATAGTAGTTACATTGCAAAAAATGCTCCTCTCTGCATAATTATCAGGTGGACATGCAGATATACTAGGTGGCTCTCTAACTTAAAGAAGTTAGAGAACCACCTAAAAATCTTGATCAAGATATTTGATAATGTCACTCTGGAGTCTTTCAGTTTTAGCAGACTGAAGGAAACATCTAGAAGAGTCTTTCCTCTGTTCTTTGCAATTTTTGTATATTACATCAACATACTTTAAGTGCTCCATCATGCTTCAGAAATGGAAGGGTATTCATAGGCCGTTACCAACAAACTCCATTTGCCATCAAACATTCTTCCCAACTTCTGTCTCTCCATTACTTTCCCTCAGTGCATCAGTCCACTTTTACAGCTGGAAAGCATACGGTATAGAAACCATAACTTGATACATTGCTTAAACTATCTATTTAATAATTAATAAATGGTTTAATTAATTATAATAACAGTCTATTCAGGCAGAGAAGGAACAAATGTAGGCTCTAAAGACTTGATCCTGTCAGAATGCCATTGTGTTCTTAAGACCTGAATTTCTGAAGCTTTGCTTTTGAAACAGGGGCTCTAATACTCCCGTATTTCTTTTAAGGATAATTTTATTCAAAATTTGAACTTCTCTCAGAAAAAAAAAGGAATTTGTAAGATTTTCTAAATCATAGCTAAAATCTTAGGCACCATGAGCTGTTTTCACTAATTATTAGAATAATCCTTTTGTGCAAAAGTGTATTTGACTAATGGATCAAGCACAATATTTAGTCTCAGAAAGCAGTAGCAACTTTTAACTTTTTTTTAAATCATAATTTCTGGAATTCAACCTCTAAAAATCTTACCCCTAAATTTAAGACCCTACATCATTCTTCTCACATTAAAGATTTCCTCTCTTTACTTAATCAATCAGATGTGGGTTAACCTGGATGTTTGATGAAGCTCCTCTCCTTCTCCATTCCAGTAAGTTACCTTATCTGTAGATTGTTCCCTTTATGCTGATCCAAAGTAGCTTTATTCTCAACATGTTATGAAATGCTGCAAAGACGCCTTTTGTGATAAATCTAGGATTAATTTATGGCACAAATATGTGGTGACAGTAAAGTCTTAATAACACTTTACTTCTCAAAAGTAACTGGAGTAATTGTGGGAGTTTTTTTTTGGACGTCCAAAAAGCCTTCTTGTTTCCATATATAGTTCAATTTCTGAAGGATACTAAGGAACTGACAATTTAAACATCTATCAGATCCAACTTGGTATTTTGGGTAGATGTGCCCTTTGTTTAGAAGTTTTGTCATCTGCAACAAATATAGTTTAAAAATAAAAAAAATTAATGAAAACATATTATTTTTAAAAATGCATCCAAGAAATCCTATAAATTATTTGCAACCTTCTTAAGATCTCTAGCATTTTCTCTATCAGAAAATGCAAGAAATGTTTCTCTCACTTTCTGTCAGCAGATGACCACCTTTCCTTTATTTGCTGAAGAGAAGGAAATAGCATAATGTATGTTTTGTGACTTACTGCTCTTCAGATTCTATCTGTTTCCTATGAAAATATATTTCAAAATAATTTACATTTAATTCATGAACAAGTATCCATTTTCTTCACACTGGATTTAAATTGTCTTGTACTTGCATTTACATCATAACAATTGAAGTGTAAAACATACCATCAAAGAAACATTTCTTTACCTTGTGACATGTTCACTTTCAACAACACCTCCTATATTTTCATATGAGTTTCTGAAGTTTCAAAGTTCCATTGCAGATTGCTTATTAAAAGTTTACATTGCCTTTCAATACTTTGTAAATCTGAATCATCAAAACTAACAGAGTAGCTGTGAAAAAACAGCTTTGAAAAGAATTTCGCAAAGAAGTAAAATCACTAAAATGAGAGGTTTTGTGTGGTAGGAGATGTTATATGCAAAAAACAGATGTATTCAGTTAAAATCAGTCTTTGGACAACATGCACTTTGGATCATGTATTAATTTGGAAATTTTACTTTTTTCCACCTTTTCTATTCTGAGCAATTGTTTTCCTCACTGAACCTGTCTGTAAGATGAATAGAAGTTGTCACAGTACACAGAGACATTCAGGCCCAAAACACAAAAATGTTTATCCCATGTTTTTCTTCTTTGACAGTGTACATTCTCTGTAGAACATGAGGAGTATAGGTTACGATGAAACTTATTCTAAGGATATCTTTCCTGTTGCCAAATATTTGTTCATCTTCAGAAGCCATCTAGAATTTAACACACTTTGGCTGAACCTCATTTATTTCTTCCACTAACAGTGTCAGGTTTTCTGAAAGAAAGAAAAGAAACATAATACATTTTGGCAAATTAATTCAGTAGCTACCTCATACTTATATTGAAGTCATGAGTTGATAGGAGAATTTCAGAACAAGATTGCTGGACTAGGATTGCTGTACAGTTTTTCATCATGGACATTACAAGAAATTGTTACTTGGAGTGTCATGTGCTGTCTGATTGCCTATGTTCATTAGGGGGAGGTCAAAGACTTGCCTTCTTGGTCAGAGAGCACAGCACTTGCAGCTGCCTGAAGAAAAGTGCTGTGCATTAGAACATGTTCAAATAGTGGGGGTACTGTTTGTCAGACCAGGTGCCAGAACAGAAAAAAAATCCATGCTATGCCAGAAAGAAGAGGAGGATAGACAGAAGAGAAAAAGCACAAGGAAAGAACAAAAACATTCCTTCTGCTCAATACTAAACTATAGTCATTGGAAAGAATACAAGAAGTTATTCCAGCTTGCTTGTTGACTAAATTGTATGTTCTTCCTACAGCCAGTTCCTAAAAAAGAACCATTCTTTGTTTTCCTATGTACAGACACAGTATCTGTTTATTACAATAATCATAGCATGCATAGTTGAAAATGTGGGACTATCAGGATAGGCTGTGTTTCTCCTTCTGGTTTGCCAGACACTAAAAACCATACTCTTATTTATTACAGCCTGTTTCTGATTTATTAACAAAATTTAAACTAATTTCTTATAAATTGCTTCTACTAGCCTGATCTGTTTCATAAACATTGGACTATATCCTTTTATGCCTTGTATTTAGGCCATATGTTTGTTGTCCACCATCTTTTTTTTTTTACAGATAAAAAGTTCTCACAAAATTCATGGAAACAGAATATGTCTAAGTTCTCAGTGTCTGCTTTTTTGAAACACTTTGTCAAGCTTTGGACAGGTGCAAACATCTGTGACTTTATAAAGCTCATGGTTGTCACAGGATTAGCTGTTGTAGAGAGCATCTCAAACTCTCTTAGCTCCTGGAGTCTCAATTTACTGATTCTGCCAGACTACCCACTACCCTCTAGCTCAAGCCTATGTACAGAAATCCAAGACATGAATGCATCATTAGGAATTGAAGGCAGTTGAAGGCTTATCTAAGAAGGAATCATTCTGACTCCTTTGGCAAAGATCAGATAGGTGATACATAGGGCAGTGTTCAGGTTTTCCATTTTTGGTATTTTGCTTAACAGCCACTATGTGTCTGGGGCTCTGTGCATCAATGTATACCAGTGTTTTAATGCAGAAGCACTTTGAAATAATACACACAGTGATTATCAGTGAAAATTCTGCTTAGGTTTAACAATATGCATGATCCTGAAAGCATTTTATTGTAGGGTTGAAGACTACATTCTGACTTTATTAATGCCTTGGAAAAAAAATTCTTTCTATTGTTCTCTGTCAGCAATCCTCATGTTCGCTGACTCCATTAGTAGGATTATGGTCAGGTTACTATTCAGTACAGCACTGGAATGTGTTGCTTTCTTTTGTACTGAAGTACAAAAGCTCTTGTCAATTTTTTTTTAATTGTGGGCTAAGCAATTTTGCTTTGCAGTTGTCAGAAAAGTGAATGTGTGGCAGAGCTCTTCTAGACAACTGATTATCTAGATATTTGCCAGTAGCCACAGCAGTAGGTCTTTATGGTTTTGTGTTCATTTGAATGAAGGAGGAAAGAACCATAGATGTGGTTATTTTTAGTTTATTTTGGGTGGGTTTTTTTTTTAATTCACCTATCTTTTAACATTGCCCTTTAGAACATCAGATGACTTTTGCAATTTAAGAATTTTGACAAAATTACTTCAAAAGAGCAAGTAACTAATGCTTTGCCACTGCAGCTAGGAATAAAGTGTTATACTTGCTTTATGTAAACCAAGAGAGAGATTTCAGTCAAAATAGTTCAAAACAGGTGAGAGTTCAGTTCATCCTTTCAAGTAGCTCCTCTTAGATACACTGGAGAAGGAAATCTTTAAAGAGTATGTCTGATCTCTCAGCTTCAATCAATTGGCCCAGCCCACAGACAGAGTTTTGTAGCCTACTCTCTACTAAGAAAGGGTATTGTGTGGTTAAAATGGTCTCTTTTCAGGAATTTCTCATATTTAGGAACTATAGGTTTTCAGCTCACTAAAACTTGTTTTGTTATTTTAATAGACCTGTTAACTCTTTTATAACTAGAAAGGCTAAAAATATTGTCACCCAGAAAGTGTCCTGAGCTTCAAGTGCAATGTTAATATTCATTTACAAGGGAGCAAAAGCAAGGTCAAATCAGACAAAGATGCATGGATACAGGAGAGTACCATGGATGAAGGGGGCAAAAAAAGAGCAGAGCTCAAAAGGAGACAGGAAGAGAATGCAAGAAGGCTTGTTATAACTTTCTGTGAGGTCTGGTTTCTGAGCTTCAGACTGGAGAGATTTGAAGACAGTCTGTACCTGAGGAAAGCAGCACGGATTTCAATCATTCCTAGTATGAAGCTCATACGTGTGATATCATAGAGAGAAAAAATGATGCTCAGTTCCATCATACATTATGAGTTTCAAAATAAAAAGATACTGACTTTGAACTACAAATGGCAAGGTCACAAGCTAGACTGTTCATATGTCAAACACTTTTGTGCTTGTGCATGTTTGCAGCAGCAGGACTCCATGACTGGTACCAAAGAAATGCCATCCATGTATGCAGTTCAAGATCCACTGATAAGAGCAGGGCTCAGCAGCAAGTTCCAATTACCAGGGTAGATTTCTCAAAGGAAAAAAAAAAGAAAGGAATCGAGAGCTAATTTTGGTATGAATTTTTAAGCATAACAGACTATGTCTTTCCAATATGAATGAATTAAATATAAATGAATGTCCATATTTTTCTTTAAAACTCATCCTTTATTTTTTTCCCCTTTTCTTTGTTTGTTTTTTTTTTTTTTTTTTTTTAATTTGTCTTGGCCTTGGGGTTTTTTGTGCCTTCAGTGATTATCTCCATATCTTAAATAATAACTTACTGGAACACCATAGCTCATACTGAATAGGAAGTCTTCACTGTAAGCCAAATCATTTTACAATACACAGAATAAACAGATGAAATAGAGTCTTGAAAAAATAAGTAGTGTTAAGCATGCAGGCATGGACAGAGCTTTTAAAGATGCAAGTACCTTATTACACTAAAGCAAGCTTTGACCACATGAAACGAACTGATTTATAAAACATACACATCCAAATACAGAAATGGCCAAGAAGGTTTAGAGAAAAGAAATAGGTCATGGCTAGCTCAAAACTTTGGGGTTTCTCTGAGTATGTCATCTTTGAATTTCCAGGCATCTTAGTTTGGGACAATTATTACACCTTTTTTAGGCTTACATTTGAGAAATATACTCTCAGCTTTATCTCAGCCTGAGTGACAGGTTATTTTCAGCTGTTATGAGGGAATATTTATTTACTCTTATATTGCCATAGATCTCTCCTTAGGCTAGTTCCTGTTATCCAACAGGAGCAACAGCGTTTTCCAAACTTTTTGTGATTGCTGAGTGATTTTTCAACATTGAAACTGGGACTTCATTGAGCAAGCGAAGATGCAAATGTGTGTAGTTATAGAACTACAGTTGTAGCCAGACACCTATCTCAGTCTGATTCTCAGAAGTGATGCATTCAGGGAAATAAATCAGGATTTAAGTGGCATTTTAAAAACTCAGCAGTCAGTTTTATAGGTGCTTTTATATCATGATTTAACACTCAATGTGTATTGTTTTCTTTACTGTAGGAAATGCAGTTGAATTACTTCTAAAATGCAGTCATCAGGGAACCCATTCAGTACCCTGAATTTAATCTAGTCAGTGGTGTAATTTGCACCACTCTGAAAAGGAGGAAATAAACTGGTTTAAAATTGAAAGCCTCCAGTTGTGTTTATCATGTGTAAAAATAAATTAATAATAAATTATATTTTCATTTAGAAAGAATTTGACTTTTAAATGTACATTAAAACACTTGGCAAGCATCTTGCTTTCCAGCAGCTGACAGACAGTTAGGAATATTTGCTACACAAAGCAGCTGAGAGCTCTCTCTGAGCAACCTGGTTCAGGTACTGGGACCACTAAAGCCAAGTAAGCTGGCTCCAGGAAGCTAACCTTGCAGGAAAGGGAGACAAAGCCTTAGGCAAAATGCCATGATAGCTTGCAGATTTTAGATGCCTTTATGGCATTTGTGTGCCATGTAGTTACTGATAGATATGCTAAGGACGCAAAAGAGGCAGGTGTTACTGACAAAGCAGCAAGATGGAGCCTCAATGCAGAAAAATTCTATTTACATGCCTATGCTTTAACAATGGCAGTTTTGCCATTTTATCAGTAGATAATCTGAAATGAAAGATAAAATTAATTTTATCTGCTATTCCTTGATTTTCCAATTAAAAAGCAACCCTTGCTTTAATTTGCAAGCCTTTTCAGTAACATTTAAAATGATCATCTGTATCCTGAAGCAGTCTCCAAAGCCCTGCCTACTCTCTGAATTCTTGCCATATTTATAGTCCTTTAGGCATTCTCTGATCTCACAGGGTGCTGCTCCAGCAATGCCAGCGATGAAGGGAATGTTGCATAGGCTGGCTCTCCACGGCATCTCCCCAAAGCCAGCCGAGAAGTGTGACAAAACATCTCATGATCTCTGCACTGAACTTCCACTGCTATGTGACACTGAAAGAGCAACAGTGGCAGATCTTATGAAAGAGCTATGTAGTCAAGGTTTGACTGTTCTGTTCTGTTATCAGGGAATTCAAACCTTGTAGGTGTTTAAATCAAGCTGGGTGGAGCTGAGGAATGACAAGCATCCATCATCCAGGTGTTTTGTAAATGGATATCTTCTAGCTTTTTGCAGTGGGCTTTTTTAGCTTTTGGTGCTACCAAATACTGCTTTTACTGACCAAAACCAGAATTACAAGTTCCATTTAACAAAAACACGAGTTCTTAGAAGATTCTTGGAAGAAGAACTTTTTATGTGAACAGTCCGTGAAACCAAATTATTTGTTTTTAAAAGTCCTGTTATTAGTGAGGTAAATGAGAGGTAAGAACTCACTCTGAGTATTCAGCTAGCAGGGGGTCTTCTCCACCCTGCCTGTCTGTGCCCTGGAAGGACACCAGTCCTCCCGCTAGTACATGCTCATTTTGGACCTGCACTTTTGTCAGGGAGAAGTGAGAGCAGCACAGCTCCATGGACAGGGACAAGACAGGAGCCAAAGGTGATCCCAGCACAGGCTGGTGATCCTTCCCAGTTGTCACAGTCCCATACAGGATAGATGGTAACAGGGGTTACCAGCAGCCACAGCCAGCAGTGTCCTGAGGTCTGTGCAGTCCCTGCCAGCACTGAGACTCCTCTCAGGTAACCTTGCCTATAGGTGCATCTGGACCTTGACAAGCTCTGTGGTTAAGGTGAATTATGTGTATCATAAAATAGAAAGTGTGAAGTATGATCTACATTTTAAAACCCTGTTTCCACTGCTGTTTGTATATTCATGTCACACAATCACAGAATAACCTAGGCTGGAAAAGACCTTTGAGGTCATGGAGTCCAGCCCATGAATGTCACCTTGTCAATTAAACATGTCACTGAGTGTCACATCCAGTCTTCTTTTAAACACCTCCAGGGCTGGTGGTTCCACCAGCCTGCCCAGTCAGCCCATTCCAATGCCTAATCAATCTGTCTGTTAGGAGTTTTTTCCTAATGTCCGGCCTACTACCATGTGGGACTACTGGCACACTCTTGCAGTTATCTTCATTAGCTTAATTTAATTTAAAGTGGAGATTCTAGTAGTCTTACTTTGGTAGTCTCAGGTGGAACAGGTAAGGAAATATGATAGACCACATAATAGGTACAGCCTGTTGCAGTCTCTTTGCTATGTTTATTACCCATTTGTTCCCCATTCTATTTCATGATATCAAATAAGCTCTTCACCTTAAATTTAAAGGGTGTTTATTCACCTTGTTTTCATAAAATGGCAGCAAGAAGTAGCTAATAAAGATAGGTACACATAAGACATTTTCAGTGAAATATTGTATGCATAATTACTTGTTCTCTATTTGATTCTGTTTTGATACATTTTATGTCCCATATTTAAATCCTGTATTAAACTGATCTGTAGCTTTTCCTTAGTCTTCTCTGACTTTTTCAGTTCTTTGTTTTTTTCTCTTGAATTTTCTTAGTATTTCAACATTTAATATGCACTCAGAGGGAAGAAGCAACATCTCTGGCTTTTCAACTTATTGTTTGTACTGCATATATCATATAATGATCCACAGCTTAATTAATTCAGAAACAATTATTATGGCTGTCTAGTAAGAATTGTATATAATTTTATTTATACAACTTGATTATAAGAATTGACTATATCATAATGTCTGTGTTATCTTCATGACCAGCCAGCAAGGGCATTTCCTCACTCACATTGTGGGAAAAGGATATGCTGTTCCTGTCAGCCAGTGACAATGGCTGGGCTACTGAGTTCTGAAAACTTGTGTGGTTTTGATTCAGGGAAATTCCCTGTGCAGTGGGTACCTTCATAATTTAAAATTTCTCATCTTGTGATGCGAAAGAGACATTTTCAGACTTAGAGAATCACCAAGTGGAGTTCTTTAAAGGATTAAGAAATTATGAGATCTAAGAGAAGTATAAAAGATGCAGAACTCTTTTCTCAATGTGCACCTAAAGCTGTTGTGACTTTGCACTCAAAAAACAAAGCCCCAAGGAGAGTACAACAGCAGTAAAAGAACATTCATTTTAGTTAATTAGTAGAAAATCTAAGTCTGTTTGTGAAAAACTGAGAAAGTTAATTTCTGATGTAAACTTTTGTATGAAGCCATCCTTGGGGCAGGCAAGCACAGGAGCAGATTGTCTGCAGGTGCTCTGGAGTCTCCATTCTAACAGGTTTTTAAGATCTAACTGAACAAATATCTGAGCAGCCTGATCTGATCTCATAGCTGATCCTGCTTTGAGCAGGAGGGAGGATGAGAAACCTGCTCTTGTCCTTTCCAACTTGAATGTCTTGTGATTTTCGTGACTCAGACAACTTTCTTTACATCAGGAACAAGCCCACCACAACATATTTCACACCAAATGTAACTCTGAATTTCTTGTGGATGTATGCTCCACAGCAATTTTATTTTGGAATAAAATATCAAATAAAATTGACAACTGCCTAATGCAAAAAAATCAGACCACAGCTTTTACTGAAGGGTAATGTCAAAGCTCTGCATCCCATATGGATGTCACCAAAAGGAATTGTGATTTCATCAACACAGCTGCTAGCTTTATAATGACATATGGGAGTAAATTTTTTGATGACTGTTCTTACAGCAATGTTTCCTCTACCTTCTGCATTTTTCCTGACATCATGACTTTAAATATGAGCCCAATTTAAAAGCCAGTAGTAATTTCTTACAAACCTTTTGTATTTGTGTTAGCAATCTAATTTATCTCAAGAATTAACATTGTGTCAAGTCTATTAATTCCTGAAGAACCAGGTCTAACTTTAATTTATTCTGTAGCTGTGAGACAGATATTTTATTCTAGGATCCATTTTGTCTTGTACAGTTCAATGTGAACTTAGGCTTTTATACACACCCAGATGAGTGAAAGTCTTTGTGGAATTTACTTCAACAGGATGGATTAGGGAAGAAAAGTAATTATAAAACACTAATATCAAGGACCTAGCAAGGGTAACAAGGATCTTTTGTATTGATCCTATTTCAAATATAATATTATATCAAATCAATAAATATGATGACAAATGCATATTAACAGCATAATAACTTTCCATATGCTCTGCTATATTTAATGTCATCTTGGGCTATGTAGGAGTTCCTGAACTAAGAAAAATCTGTACAGAGACAATTTGTTACAAACAGAGAAGGCCTCTCTACAGAAGTGGATCTGTGGGTCTTTGTTTTATGAAGAACAAATCAAGTATTCCAAGTTTATGGGGGTTTTAAATTAAAAAATATAATTTGATATTTTGTTTTGTTGACCAACTTAATGTCAAAACACTTGAATTATCATCTTTCAATATGTATTTTTTACTGCAAAAAGATGAAAAAGAGAGGTGTTACCTTTCCAATTTAATACAGTATATTTTTTTCATTAGGGGTTTTTTAGTGTGTATTAAGAACCCTTATATGTGGACATAAGACTTTTTTTTTTTATTAAGAAGAAGCAGGCTTGGTTTACAGGTAATAAGAGCAAGAGTCTGTCTTAATTCACACACAATCAATTTGCAGGTTCAGTCACTAGGTAAGGCTCAAATATTGCAGACTTCTTATATCCTTCCCTTATGACAATAGTCTAGGTGGATTTAATGGAAGTAGTAAATAATGAAATGTGAAGTATTTAATGGAGTAATTGATAAATACATAATTATTTACATTGATTTAGGTATAAGTTTCCTCTTGTATTCTAGTAAGTAAAGTTCAGTGACTATAAATAGTAACATTACATTTAAATTAGTAGCAGAAAACCAGCTTTCAATGGAAAAGATAATTTATGTAAGACTGATACCCACCTTTTAGAATACAAAAATTGTGTTTAACAAGTGCACTTACAGTTTTATGGTATGAATTTCATTTGTATGAATTTTTTGCTTTGATTAAAAAATGGTGTGCATGGACATATTTGTATTATGCTGATATCTACTATAAATCTTGATAAGTTATGAAAGCTGCATCCATTAAGTTATCTTCCATAACTGAAGGTGAACAAGGAAATATCTAACCACTGCCCTAATAGGACATCATATACCGAGCATTTTAGGGTTTTTTCTGTATTCTGTATAGTAGTCATTAAATAAACCCATCTCCAATGCCTTCTTGTCTATTTCATGTCACAGGGCAAAAGCACCTAATGTTATCAGTCAGAGGGAAAATAGTGAGGGAATGCTTTTCAAAAGTCACAGATGAGAAGGCTTTGTGAACATGGGAATACTAAAATATGCAATCAACAGCACAGATATGAAAATGTAAACTGACAAATAAATAAAATATACGCTGTATTAATGAACGTAAGTTTAAACATTTCAAATTCAGCTATGAAAGTTCTAACTTTTGAGAGAGTATAGGGATAGGGGAAAGTAGTGCTGTACTAAATATAAACCTTTTACTTGAAAAATAGCTTTATATGTTGTAAACTCATGCAAACTAATTACTTTATGTCATTATGCAGTATCACAATGGATGTCAAACAAGTGTCAATTCAACCAAAATACATGTTAAAAGAGTGGAAATCTTTCTCCAGAAAAGAAATCAAATGTCAATAAAAATTTAGCCTCTATCAGGGAAGAGGTTAATTTCATTCCTTCCCTGGGACATTCCTTCTTAAATCCTGGCAACCCTAGCACTTGCAGCTCTTGCATCAGTCACTAAGACCATAAAAAGTCTGATTTTTTTTCCTTGTTCCCCAGACTCCTTTGTGGTACAGAGAGGAAGAGCAGTTTATCCATGTAAAATGGCTCTTTTCTGATATTTTTTTCTAACTGGGTCGTGAGAAATCTTCAGAAGGGCCCAGTAACACTAACAAATGCATTTCAAACAGTCCAGCAAATGTTGCATAACAGGCAAAATTAATTCAATTTAGCACTATTTTAGCTGAGCAGCAGCCTTCACTGACTGGTTTAACAGCTATGTAGCTTGCCCTTGCTATCTGCAGTCTCTGTTAAACCTCCTACAGCACATTTATTTAAATTGCCTGTTCTAAATGACACTGCCCCAAGTTCCTTTCACCAATGTCAAGAAAGACTTGTAAGCTCACCTTTCTCTGCAGTAGTTTCTTCGTCAGTTTCTTTGTGGAAGAATCTTTATCCCCAGTTGACACCTGTGAGAGCATGATTTGATAAAGGAGTCAAAGACGGCCTCTGGGGAGCTGGAATTGAGGTTGAAGGTCTCACATTAAAAAAGTCATTTACTTCTGGTTTCATTTTGCTCTTAGGCATTATTCACAGCTTTGCTCTCTCTTCAAACAACAGGAGCCTTGGCCCCACTAAAAGAAAAGAAATCTGAAGCTATTGAATGTGCTTGGAGTTAGTAAATATTAACTTGGGCTCTCAGGAATCAATCCACAGCCTGTCTTTAAAGCAAGAGTCCCCCCTTTTCATTGCCATCACCTTATTGTTGCTGTTCTATTTTTTTTTTCTTTCCAGACAAGGTATTTCTAATAATACTTTTACACAGCGTATGTTTTTGTATGCTGCTGGAGTAAAATTATTCTTAGTTGATTTTTGTTGTGCTAAGTTGTTTTATTGGAACTAAATAAAATGCAATTAATATTTACAAGAAAATACAGAAGAATGTTTATTTGAATACTTTGTAGTTCTGGGACAGACAAGCGAAGCTTCAGTATGTATTTTAACATATCTGGTGCTGAGTGAAAAAGTCCCAGAATAGGTTTGCAAAAATTACATATTCAAACTTTTATTGAACTCACAGGAAAGTCTTACC